>OV815973.1:10000000-15207500 GCA_929112965.1 Mythimna albipuncta
TATTTGTGATAATACTCGTATGTTAACAGTAACTATTCTAGTATCTGTAGCTGTCTGAATAACAAATATTTTTTTTACCCGACTACGACAAAGCCAAAGGAGGGTTATGATTTTGACAGACGTTTTTCGAAAATTTATCGCTATCAGTTTGTTTACTTGATTCACGAGTATTTATTAAACTAAAATTTTATCAAAATTTATTCCAATCTCACCAGCTATATAAAAGCCATTGTCAACCAAAGGCTTTTGTGGTTTATGGCATAGGATGTAAACTATTCTCTGCGACATTAAAAAAAATATGGGACGAGAAGAGAGGAGTCATCCTTTAAAAAAACACAAATTATTGCTTACGATGTTCTTCTTAAAATGGATCGATATGTATCGAATGGTCGAATGCAATAGTGAATCATATCTACGTTTTATTGGCAGTAAATACATAATTCACCCAGCAATTGAATATACTATCGTTCCTATCATTTTCCTATCCGTCTGAGGTCAATATGAAAAGTCACCAGCCACGATGATTGGTTTGTATAATTCCACGGTACCGCGTGAACTTCGTGTAACGGACGTCTCTCGGATTACTGTAACCCCATGACATAGTTACATCGGATACTTTACCGAATTGATTCTAGACTGGCTCTGGCGTGCCCTTAGGTCTGACTCTAACCTGGCTGACAGGAGAATTATTGTTGAACTTTATTTTGCGGTCACGTTCACATAACAATATTAAAACTTACCTTACTTAACATCGCAAAAACTTTCATTTGATCTAGATTTAATTTTAAACTTAATTTATCTGTACCGTAAGCAAGTGAATGAAATGGTGTCTATGTTGCAAATTAAGTTCATGATTTTTTTCTATTAAAGTCAGTTTATCGTCCCCTTGAAGAAGCTCGTGAGAGTCGATGCCTGCCAGGCCTGCAGCATTGTCGGTAGGAGTCATCGCTGCTCTAAAATGCAATGGTTAACTGAAGGAACGCGGGTTTTTTTTTCTGTGGGTAATAATCGACCAAATGACATTGGTTTTACTCTCTTAAGGCCATCTTTTCTTTCTTTCTTTCTTTCCATACACGCTAGGGTATACCTGACAGGTTTGCCTGTACAGTTGAGTTTTACAGGTAAACCGGAGCGTGTATGTTACACAACTGTGCAGGTTTCCACACAAGCTTACCTGACAGGTATAACTATACAGGCAAACCTGTCAGGTATACCCTAGCATGTATGGCTACCTTTAAGGTCTAACACTCACTGTTGCACCACGAACAATTATTTGATGACCTTTAAAAAAAAAAGAGTTTTATTTTCACTATCTCCTGATTTATTAATCTCTTTACCTCCCACATTAGCGGTACATACAAAACTCCTTCTCAGTCTTAGCTTTTAACAAGGTTCGGTTTTCTTCCATCCATGCGCTCATTAGAGTGCTAAAGACTAGTTTCTTAATTCCTCACACGCGAGGCTCATGTTCTACAAGAGCCAACGACTACCGTGTGACCTTCACAACCTTCGGAAACTGTGTTTTCACATTATGATGTTATCAGTATACCAATAGATGTTACTTGCTCACAAGTTACCATCTGATGCCTATAACATAAAAGGTGGTCTATCGGGTCGAGACCTAGCAATGCTTAGGAACTATAAAATAATACATAAAATACAATAAAACCTGAATGTTTCGTCGTGTTTGCACAGAGGCTTTCTTGGAATATTTCTCCAGTTTCGTGATCATGTCTAAGTTCTCGTGACTACAAAAGCTTGTAACGTCTACATTAAAATGTTTCTGCCGAGATAAACATTATTGTTACGGCGACATTGTCCTACTTTTTTGTATAAGGCTATGAATGCACTAGGGAGTGGTTTACGGCAATCCGACATTCTAAGGTGTACGTGAAGATTGTCGGCGCCAGCCATTGACGAGTTGTCGGTAACGCACGTAGCTTTGAAGTTGGAACGCATGCTGTGGCGTCAACCTAAGTCGTCATCGTCAATAAAGCCATTTTCTCAAAGTTTCTTAAGTATCTAATGAAGTCGTTATAACATTACCTTAGCTATGTATTTACCGGTGCAATTACAACTTGGCTGTATTTAGACTCACATAAGCATAAAGCTTTGGTCTAGGTCACTAAGGTCAACTAGATCGAGTCATTAATAAAGCCCCGGTCGTTACAGTGCTCTAAATTAACTTCTATAGTAATGCTTACGGTTTCCGGTCATATTTAAATTATGTTAATAACTTTTGCAGTTAACCCACAAATATATATATTATGCCCTTGTATTGTTAAATTTAAAATTACGAGGTTGAGGAGATTTTAAATTATGATTTGTTAATTTTCTAACTGGATACTAGAACTCTTCATGCTCAAAGGCACTTGGGTTGACTATAACCAGAAATAGCACATATGACACTTTTTATTCTACTTACAAGCGGGCGATTCCACTGTCTGAAGTTAGTTAGTAGATCGCGTTTGCCAATGAAATGCAAATTATGCATTTTTCAATTCACTATTTATACGGTACTCAACATTTTCCTTGCTAATTGCGGAACATTGGCACAATCGTCAAGTGATACTCATACGCTCACGGTTCGTGACTGACGCATTAACACAGTGCTGACCCGCGGCGCTTCTCACGCCATTGACTCCTTTCTGGGTTGAAAACCTACTGCCTACCATCGATAACTGTGCTTGCAATGCACTTCCTCCTACAAACTCAAATGACCTGTCAAATACCCATCGTTTTTCACTCAAGTGGTCGCTGGCTAAGGGCGACAACGAGGTAATGAACTGCAAATAATTTCCCTACCTTATATGGATTTAATCCTTTAAGATTTATTACCTTCACAGCCATATTAAATGTTTACTGTTCCTAGTCATCAATTGATCGTACTAAAAATCCAAATGCCAGAACTGCATAAGCCTTGTTTACTACCACTAGAAAACAGGCGGTTAATAAATTGGAATCTGATTAACAATTTTACGGCCCAGGACTTGGCAAACGATACGATTATGTGATATTTATCACTATAAAAGTTAATGGTTATTCTGAACTTGCTTCCGTCATAATATTTGAAGTACAGCCCTGACCGTTGGACATTATCACCCATTTTCCACGATTCATTGAGGTTCGAATTCGCTTGCGGTGAGACGGACAAAGCCGATCAATCGCTATAGAAAGCTGTATTGTACGAAGGTCGTAACGTTCCGTGAAGTTTCCGTGAAAGAACCACAATAGATTCTTTAGGGCACAGCCACACGATTGATTTTGGTCGAATAACAGTATGTTTGAGGTCAAAAATGTGTTGGATCTAACACTAGTGACATTTTTAAGCAAATAGGAATGAAGGTCGTTTTTCCTGTCAAACTGTTGTCATTAACAACAAAAACATGTAACTGGATGTCTACGATAGCCGGATCGTGAGTGATTTTCAATTATTTTGTCATGTTGGCATGAGTTGGACTTTCGTTCTCTCTTTCGTTCAACGTGTGGAATTTGGAAGGTCATCGTCTCTAAAGCTCACTTTTTACAGTGACGTCAGCACTTCTAACTGGCTACCGTGCACTAGCACCCAAACTTGACATTATCATAACAGAGAGACAAAATGACAGACAAAGGCATAAATCTGGAGTGAACGGTACTTTCGATATTGAATTAGAACCAGTTCTTCCTTTTTTAGACGAGTCGGGTACCTAACTTATTTCACCGTTTCGGAGGGGACACGGATAATTCCATCTGTCTTATGCTTTTTTTTACTAAAGTTTTCAATTAAATCGACGACGTGTTTCCGGTTCGTCGGTCATTCGTGTTGCAACGCCTTTTCTTGCCCGGGGCCCTTCGCTATACAATATGGACCCAAATTGCCCATCGATGATCTCTCAACGGGCTATTGTGCCGCCTCCGTAGAATTTGTATCTAACGGGAGATATCTTGCACTCGACTGTGGCATAAATGTGCGTGAGATGCATTTCGCTATGCCATCAACTTATGGTTGGAGAATTGGTACTCTTTGATCTGAAAATAGCCACCCAATCGAATGGCTTCAAATCGACACAAAAGGTTAAGTCAGATATCCAGGAAGTTGGGCTGTTACCGCTTTCTCGTTTTTCCCTAGATGGTCCGGATAAAACTGGCGTATTTTATTACGGCATATCTTTTCTAGAAAGGAACATTAGTAACTGTTCTCCGGTAAGCATAAAACATGTTACGGTGACGGTTTGTGTACGTGATTGACATAAATTGCGAATAGTTTCTCATGTCGATGTCGCCTCGAAGATACTAATGCTTACGACCTGAAATGTGTCGAACGGTAACTAATTTAATCATGGTGTCGGACTTTGAAATCCTAGATTTCATTCCCAGGCCGGAAAATTATTATTTAATCATGGTGTAAAAAGTGAGATACGAGTACAACATACATAGAACGATAGTTTAACAGAGCACAGTTCATACATTGAGTATAAACAATTTTTCTATACGTATGAGTACATTTCTCTGTTTAAATTATGCAGCAACTTTATGTTCCCCACTCACCCAGTAACACCAAATGATAAGTGCAATCAACATATCTTTACTCTGAGAACCAGACAGGCGGATTGCACTCTCGAATTCATAATCACTCGAATCGTCAACGATAATTAACGTCTCGCCAGAACAGTCATTACTACGTTAGGAGAATATCTTTATTGACAGCTCAAAAGCGAGCACAAAGGCCACGAGAAAGCCACCATTGTAGCAAACCACATTGAAGACTTACACAATGCTACCGACGACGCCTAATAACCTATCTATGATTTTACAACGAGCAACTCATTTAGGAAAATGAAAAGTCCATTTCAATGAGCTCAACTCTCCCTTATTGTTGTTCGGTTAGAGGTTGCCCGTGTACAATAGCGTCTAAGGTTATCAGACCGGATGATGAGCCTTCAGATTCTGCTGCTTTCACCCATTACGTGGCCTTTTGTGTGTGCCTCCATGTCTTGGAGCTGTCGATAAGTTGTTACGTAATCGTATACTAATTGGTTTCAAATTCATCTTTCATCCGTAATAAGGGAGTCGAGTGGTCGCCTGTTGAACTTTCTCCCCCTTGTAAGGCTTTAATAACGCTCAGGTCCCCGCTAGGATAGTTTGAACCCAGGGTTAATTACGATTGCTCGTGGCCTCGTGGCTGTTGCTGACGCTTTTTTGCCTTTTACGGTCAGATAATTGAAACGAAAGGGTAGAGCATTTATTTACATAGCTACGAAAAGAATGCGAAAACATGAACACTCGCATGTCAGCAATTGCCTCGTTAATCTTGCTACATCTTCTTTGGAGTCACGTATATTAACAGCTTAAAAATCCAATAACTTCCGCACACGATTTGGTTTGTTAACCAAAGTAATAGTATGTTTTTTACTGCGTTTTAAACTTCTAAAACTTTAATTTAGTCTTGGAAATTAATAACTTTAAAATTGCTCGTTGCGAATGGTGTCATTTCGTACAATTTGCAACGGCCGATAAATATCCGCGGCATCTCGTCCGTCAGTTGACATCAGCATAGGTAGCGGCTTACTAGAAGTGATGCCTCAGATAAATTGACTCGCTGCAATTTTCTCTATGATGTGTACTTTTGATCAGTTTCATGCTTATGATATATCGCTCTCGACGACGGACGCTTATCATCAATTCACCCACGCTTTATAAAAGTAATGCGAACACAATTAACCGAATATCTTCATTCAAAGTCATATTCTTGATTTATTGTATTTATTTTATGTCAAGCATTGTGCATTAGTATCTCACGATCGTTACCGTTGGCCCGGTGGGCGTATGACCTCATTTTGAAGGAATAGTACCTTAAAAGGGACCCATTAGTTCGGAGACATGGGAGTAGACACCATTTGCCCATAAAAGTTAGGATCGAATTTGGAATGGGAAAAAGGCCATTGCTAAAACATCTTACATTTCAGGTCATTAAACTGATGGATTCTGAAGGGCATTTATTAGAAGTATCCTGGTTTGTAGACCGCACCACCTAGACGAAGTTGCATTACACGTAACATAAACGTTTGAGACAGGAAGCAATTGAACGCATCCTATCGGCATATGCAAAACGCTACAAATTATTCCGCTACAACAATTTTCTACACGCATCTCTATATCACGAAACGTTGACTGTTGACTGTTTGCGAGGAAACTTATACTCGACCCACGTTGTACTGGTTCGATAAGACAAAACATCGGATTAGATTAATCGAAGGGGCGTCGATTCTTCGCTGCGTGAGCGGCGTACAGAGAAAGGCTTCCCATAGCATCCCCGATTTGTCTATCCCAACTGTTCGAGATAGTAGCGTGCTGATACAAGCGTAGCTGTTCTATCTTGTCTGCAATGCATAACAAAAGTCCTTTAAAGGCTTTGTCGGTGAAATGTTCAAAGAAAGCGAAGATGTCTTGCCGTTTAGTATTCCACGGACAGAACTAAAGGAGGAAGTCCGAAATTCCTAATTCAAGAAGCTTAAGGATGCAAGTGAATCTGCGCCTCATGAATGATCGTGAACTTGACCGAGTTTTAAGTAAACAAACGCATTAGTAGTCCGGGCCACTTGGCGGCACGAGCCGATGGCCCGAGGATTTCGCTTGCAAACGTGAGCTGCACACTCAATTGGCGAGCTAAAGTGATTCGCGAACAACCTTTGCATTCGTTCCGCAATGCAACACACTGGCATGATTAAGGTTGGACCGCGTCGAAGCAGGGAAATTCTGTCCACTGATACATATGTACGTGCCAGACCAAATGTAGGTTGAAACTTTCGTCCGCTTACAGTCATTCCAACCGCAATCCAAACAAGAGCAGCGGTCACGTTTCCGAGATCGCCACCAATGCCTGCCTCCGCCGGATCATTTATACCGATCCGTATTAACAATGTACGGCGAAAGAAACCGACTCATTGTATAATTGTTAATCTATTCTGATTTCGCACTCGGCTCGGTTATTATAACTACTCGAATGACAGCTTCCCACGTCCGTATGCTCCAAATACTGCTAATGACGTTTTCTCCTGCATCGGCCATCACTCACACTACGTTCATTAATTCTTTAGCTTTGATAAATAACCGTAGGTCGGATCAAAATGCATGCCTGCTTCAGTAATGCATAGTGCGAATGATAATACAGCCAGTTCGTATAACAGTTCCGAGTCATTCCGTCAGAAGTGATATCGCCATACTAGATTACAAGTTACAGTTACAGACGTTAGTGAGAGGTTTCCATTTAAGTACATTGTATCTACTATCCGCTTTTTACTACTGTAGATCTCGCCATTTATCGCCGATGCTATCATTAAACACTCGAAACGAAAAGTGAACTTGTTATTTAACGCCTTTGTGTTTGATTTTGAGATGTTTTACTTTCTAACGTGTAGGTGAATTAATGACGCGTTTATGCGTTTTTGTGTTAACGGAGAAACGTTACAGTCCAGTGTTTTGTGTCATCGATGCTCTGAAATAAGAAGTAAATGTGTACTTTGTGAGATTAACTTCAGTTCGTCATTGTTGTTCGACCAACCAAGGTGGATTGGACAGGGAAAAGAAAAAAGTGCATACCGCTAACTGACACAGTGCTTTATTGAACACTGTTCCGTTGACTGGTACGCAACGGTAGGTCTTGCCGAGATGTTGATGGCGACGAGTGAACGGGACAGATTAATGCTAATAGTTGACATAATCTTGCCTCGGCGCGTCGCTTCCAGCGGCGACGGTATGGATGCGTTTACGGCTTCGTAATAAATTATAATAAATAAATGGATGTGGACATACGACTTAGTATTTGCTGCTGTTTTTAATTTAGCAAATATTATCATGATTGGAAAGATTAATAAATCCCATAAATTAAGACTTAATGTTTCTTATGAAAAATGGTCCTTCGAGCCGGATGAAAAAAAGACATGAAACTTTAAATTAAAACACTTGATCGGTTTGAAAATGATTTTTATTTTTATTTTGATTAGCGTTAGTAAATGATACCTCTTCTTACAGATAACACAGCGAGCCTCCATGTCGGCTGTCAAGTTAACTCTGATAAGACCAGTAGCTGAACATTATCTTCTAATTAAAGTCGTTCAGACACCAAACCTTTGGATAACATCTATAGTTTTATCAATTAAGTGAATCATTTGGAAATGTTAAAACTAGGGTTTCTTAGCGTATTTCCTTTTGATTTTCATACTGACTGGACGATAGTTATGATACTTAATGAGTTCTAGAAACGTCTAACGCTATGCTCAATAAATATATACATTTATATAAATTCAAACTATGTAGATGACAGTGCTTTTCCCCAACACAGATTTAATGGCGAAAGTTAAAGTTCTTAATTTCTGAAAGTTAAAACATAGTATACTATGATTTATTTAACAACAACCTTATTTATACATCATCATGTCGTTTCGCCGCAACGACCGGTATTATGCGTCTCGCATCTACCAGATTTTTTTTTTTTTGCGTTGGTATCCATCAAATGAGTCCTGGGTGTCCTTGAGTGTAAGTGGAGGAAGTTTAAAAATTTTACTGACTACAGCTGGGTACCTGTGTTCCTTTAGTTGCAATAATCTCTCAGTCCCATCCATTGGTTTCCTGTGACCCTCACCAGGTCGTCGGTCACCTTGTAGTAGGAGGTCTTTGAATACTGCGTCTTCCTGTACGCGGGTCCCATAGCCCATCTGTTCTGCGAGCAATGTACCCTACCTACTGTCACTTTAAGTTTGGCAATTCTTCAACATAACATCAATGATGTTCATATTATTACAAGTCTTAGATCATCTGTTATTGCAACTGTAAAAGTCCTCTCATTTACTATTATAGCTTGCTCGACTTATAAGTAGCAGTCGCGTTTAGTTTTTACATCGCATAGGAGCTAAGATAAATCTTTCTATTTACTACCAGAGTAATTAATCTTCACTGACCACTACCTTCACTTTTTCTTCTTTATGTGTGAATCAAATCGTTTTTTGCGTCATTTAACCGCACGGAGAGCAATGTATGGACACTGGACATCAGACATTCATCAATCGCTTTCCGTCAATGTGTTACCTATTAAACAAGTTCAGTTATTTGTAATGTGTAATCAACTGTGATAATGGTTGATAAATAGAAACTTTAAATTGAATCGCGGCACTTTCGATTGGAACTTGTTCTTGTAAATGTTTGATGAATTCAGAATCAATTTGCTGTTGTTGATTTATTCGCTACTGACTGCGAACTTACACGTAGATATCCTGAATGACATTTTATTTGGTAGAAATTTCATCAATGAATCTTTTTGAATTGCGTTTCATTGGGATCGGAGCCAGTCATATGCCAATAGCAAACTTGACCCAATTTTTTTATCTGCATTGATTGTTTTAATTTCACTGTTACTCCCTTAGTCTGCAACACTGCTGGGCAAATGCTCATGTGGAATACTGGTGATTCATTTTATTTTGCTCATCATACTATCTACTACAGGATCTGTTGCGCATTCTGGCTTTCTTAGACCTTAACATATTTTGGTTCAACAAAACTTGTGCTGCTGTGCTTGTGTTTCTATTGACATAATATTTCAAATGCATAAATGCAAATGCATGTTTACATACACATATTTTTAAAAGTCACGAAACCTTATTACCATTCATTTCTTATATCACTACACATAATAGTACAGTATTACTTGCAGTATTTGTCAGCAAATTGCACTTCATTCTCAACAGTGTCTGTCCACTCATGGATGTTTAAGTGCTGCGTTTGAACGCCCTCCAGTGGACATAGTGTCATAGTGTTTACACTTGCTTCTCGTTTAGACACGGTTCAAGTGTCAAGTCGTTCACTTTGTCAGTGTGTTTGCTTGATAGTTTTAGCATGATGTATGTTTGAGCGTGTTGTCGTGGTAGGGTAAGCAGAAGTCTAGGTTAGAATAATATTGGTTGGTTGGGTTGGTTTTTAATGTTTGTTGTTTAATCAAAATATCAGAAAGCAAAATTTTTCCTCGAACTTTGAAATTTTCTTATAAGCTTTTATATTTGCACAAACCTAAGCGATGTTTATTTGCAAATCTACCTTATAGCCACCATAATAAAGCTTAATTATATATAACCCATCATTTTCATACTAGCCATCTCTAGTATACTATTTCTAGCCTTAAACTTGAATAAATATAGATCCTGCGCCTTCCAATTAGAATTAATAGTATTATAACCGCCTTCATTATAATAATTGACATTTCATTAGGTCTTAAAGCAATGCGGCATCGATTGCGCTTTAAAGCACAAAGTATGTTAATAAACTGAACTGCTCGCAGTTGTAAACTTCAAGCAGTTTTCTTCAGCCCCTCTCAAGAATTTGCGCGGTAATATAAACAGTTGATAGACATTTCCACTGAATTCAATGAAGGCCGAACTGAATTAGAGACGGTCATTCGAACTGTTCGCGTCAATACTGTAAGTGCCTTTTGTAGACAACGCGACACTTTATTTGGCCGACCGTGCACTTAGTGCAAGTCTTAAAAATGTTACACTTGGAGCCAAATTGTCGACCTAGTATCAATCTTGCTCGAAAACATATTTATTTTGTAGTTAACAAATGTAGAACATGTTTGAAATTCCTATAATGTTCCAAGCTATGTAACTTTTCGATTAGTCACGCTGAATTTTTTAGGGCAAAGATTTTAACATACTTATTTAAGTGTCGATTGAATTGTGGGCGACTAATACCAACTTCCCTTTTGAACCTTTTCGCACATGCGTTAATGCACTTTCTTTTTCTTTTATGGTCGACGATTGTAATAAAAGTGGGATATAGAGGCCACGTTCTTTTATAGGTTTAACTGTTACAAAGATTTTTATAATGTTAGGAATGAACTCGATTTGCATGATCGATACATTTCAATGCGAAAAATGTCAATCTAGGTTTGTTTAGCATCGATTTGTTTGTAAATGATGATCAAGTTGTTTAATTTTTATTCATTATAACGGTTTTCCGTCTTGGACAATTTTATGCTTAAGATCATTCATGTTTTGATGGACTGGACTTGTTCTTATTAGAAGTGATACAACCTGTTCGTTCAGGGATGCATGAAACATTTCTGGTTTAACATGAAATGTCACAGCCTGATACTAGTCTGGGAAAACAGCTTTACCCGGTATATGAAGGTGCCATGACACGACTAGTGACAACTTATATTAAAATATTGCAATCTTTTTTAATGGAGAAGCTTTAGGATAGCCAGCGAAATTCAAAACTGACGTTTTTCGTTGAGGGACGACAGGGTTGTACTGAAGATTTTAATGATTATGATTCCATATATAAATTCGTGACACTGTCGTAAATCATATTTTATAATGCACGTAGAACTTGACACTGACCTGTGTAGATATAATGTAAAAAATTAAGAAATCAATTTATTTTGCCAGGCTACCCTGAATCATTTACCTTTGGTTTTGGTTGGTTTGGCTGTTTTTTACACAACAATGAAACTTCCTTCGATAACATGATCGACATCAGTCAATTACTTTGACAGCTTTTGGTGTTATAAAAACTGTTGATCGACATCGATCAATATTATCGATTGTTAGACTAAGGGCACTTTCAATTTGTGCGTGCCGGCCGATTACAGTAGGTACCTACCGGCGACAAAAAGCGCCTAAATTGAAAACGTATCTGGCTGCCGTGCGTTTGGATGCCAGTGATACGCTTTTCAACACCGAATTGAACACGTGGTGCTTGTGACGATGCCTTCCTGTTGACCGTTGTCGACCGTTAGCCGCACGGTTACCGCACCGTGCGAAAAACACGATCGTCCGTACGCAGTATGACTAACGCACCGCAGCAGGTCGTCAAAAAACGCATAAATTAAAAGCGTCCTAAAAGTCAATGAATTAGCGCATCCCAATTGTTGCTACGTCCCATCGCCCCCGCACTAACATCTTTGACAATCAAACAGATAATTAAGCACCTTTTCGGAACGTTTTACTTTTTATACCTTTTCAAGTTGTCATGAAATGTTTTGCGAGATAACTGATTTTATCTATATCACGATCAACAAAATAGTTTGTTGTGGAAATACCCACGGACAAAACTAGAAAGAGATTTAAATAAACTCTTGGAAATCAAGTGGATATCTATTCTATGACATGGTTTTCTAAACATAATTGAAGTTAATAAGAGAAATTAGTACCTCTGCTTATTTCCACATACATTGCTCTTTCCTCGTTTAAAGCGCTTCTCGGTCATGTCGGTCCTAATATAATGATGGTTGTAATTAGATTTTCAAGTAAACTCGAGCTTTGAGGCTTAGGGAAATTAATTATAATTGGTATCTGCTGTTGCTTCGTCTGTAGTAAATTAGATATGGTTTGTTTGTAGGTAAGAGGTCTTCTCTACTTACTTTCTGTACTAATTCGTCGCCTTGTTGCCTTTCCTTGTTTGGTGGTCTTCTGTTTTATTCTCTTTTTTATTGTTAATAGGCTATCGCTTGGCTACTATCTCACCTGATGGAAAGTGACGATGTGATCCACGATGGAACATGCTTGCCTAGAAGTAAACTATTACTCTTGCCTTGAAAGAAATCCAGGTCGTAGCTATCAGGAAACACAGACTCCGGCAGGGAATTCCACTTCTTAGCGGTACACACTCTTCTTTAAACCATCTTCTTACTCGCTCTACCCATCAAACTCATATCTTTCTTTTCTTATATTGTGAACCATAGCTATCACCGAAGAGCTATAAACACCATTATCGTTCAAATAAATTATTATTTACATTCCCGCACGTTTAAAGTGTTGGCTTGGCGTAAAACTTGGCGAGCAGTTCTACCGTTATTTGATCAAATTATTACTAACATTAACATATCGGCGGATACAAGCCCTGCTAACAGGACTCTTCCGTCAAAGTGGCGACAAATTGTAGAGCAATTAAGGATATACCGATCTAACTGATTTAGTCGCATCGATGTTGCACTTTGGAGATTGGAAGTGAGATATATCCAGTGACTACAGCCACATGTTATGTTATACTGTAATGCAGCTAGCAGGCTTTGCGCCAGAGACGTTTGAAGGTGAAAGGACGATTTGGACAAAACAATCGAGTAATGGCCCACATGAGCCTTGGACCGAAAAAACTGTAAGACATTTACCCAGCTAAGGCATGATGGAAGTTAACAATATATGTAGTAATAATAACTACTGATTATGTGTGTTACGATTATCGAAATTTTATGGCCGAAAGATCATCGCACGAAGAACAGTTACACACTACAACACTTGCTACTACAGCATGTTTAGAAACCCTTCGGCCTAGCGGTAATGATGTCATTAGCAACTTGATTCCTTTGACTAAATCTGATATCCGACCATCCGTGCAGCCAGTCCAAAACCGATTAGTAGGCAGAGAATCAAGTAATAAAAATTGGCATAAATATATGAAAATATCCAATACCTAATTACGGCCATATTATCATGTCTTGTGGTAAGAACATAATCTTAGCTAGTTAAGTAAAAATTGCGAATGCGAAAAATATATGTTGAGATTGATTTGCAGAGAAACCAGTTTGTGCAATCGAGGGATGTTATGCCTCTACGAAATTAAATCTATTTTTATATTCTGGGCAAGCGTAGTTCATCGTCGACCACATCATCGCTTACCATCAGGTGATATGTATTTTTATCGATGGCAGTAAAACATACATTATAATGGCTTACGATAGACGTACCTACTACACGTTTTATCTTCTAGTAATATGCACTGGTAGATCGGATACATCTCAATAACAAGTAAACATTAGTTCCGGTCATAAATCTTGCATCTCTTCATAAATGCTATCTGTGTTTACAGTGCATTTGTATTCAAACAAACTATTGAATCGAAGTAGATTCGCAACTGATTTTGCGGAGCGTCTGTATAATATTAGCATATTATTAGCTTCAACTCAGGCATCATTTCAAAACAACAGGATGGTTATGGTAAGGTGAAATTATTTGTGTGTAGGTAGGGACTTTGGGCAGGAAAGTGAAATTTTTACGTAGTCCTAAGGTCGAAAGAATAAAGAGAAACAATCGATTTTTTTTCTTTATAATGGATAGGCTCGCGTTTGACCACAATCTCACCTGATGGTATGCGATGATTTGGCCGACGATGAAGCACGCTTGCCTAGAAGCAATCTATTTACTCTTGACTTAAAGACCCCTAGATTAAGCTTCTAAATAGAAAAGTTTTCCAATAAAATCACTATAGTAAGAAAGCTTGATAGTCCAAACAAAAATGGACCAAGTTAAAGATCGGACACTCTCATTCCAAAACATTTCCTAGTATGTAAAGTGACTTTAGCAAAACACGATCCCGCAAAACAAAAACAAGAGTTTACAGGAGTCCGCTTCGATATACATTTTAATTAATGCATATATTTAAATTAATTCACTTCAGAAAACCATTTATTTAAATTAATTCATGTTTTATGTCATAAATTAAGTTAACACTTCTCTTCACATGTGATGGCCCCGTTAAACATTAAGAGTGTTCATAAAAAACAAATTGACCGTTTCAAAGAAAAGCCAAACGAGTCGTGACAGATAAGATCAGGGCTCGGAAGGCTTCGTGTTTACCCAATTAAGGTTTTACTGTCAAATGTACTATATATTTGGGCTTTATTAATTTTGTGACACACTTTGTCGTTATCGTTATCTTTCTTGTAGCACCTTAAGGTATGATATCCTTGGGCATGTAACAATCGCGACTTTAAGTTTCCTCATGGTCACTCAAGGAGTCATGGTGACTCAAGGAGATGTCAGCAAACCGTAGGGGCCAGTAATGTCGAAGTCAATTGGGGCCATGGGTTGTGCGAAAGTGAACCCTAAGACCATGGAACGAAGGTAAAGAAGGAACAGAATTGGGTTGTAGTCAGTAAAAGTCTGACACGCCTTGTCGCTCCGCCCAAGGGCACGAGATGTCATTAGATCCATTCGCACCTAAAAACGAAACCTGCTATACAGGTTCCTAATATGGGGCAACGTTTTTGTAAAAGAAAGACAGCATTCCGGATTAGCTCTATTAGTAACCATAATCTCTTTATGTACCTGTAAAAATTACTGAAAAATATCCAAGAAACAGAACAGTTGGAAGGCCTCCAACAAGGTGGACCGGTTGTGGCGACGCTTGGGGGAGGCCTATGTCCAACAGTGGACGTCTTTCAGCTGATATGATGATGATAATCCAAGAAACTGTCGATAAGTTTGACGCTAAATTCAAATTCCGTCTTCCAATTAAATTACTCTTGTAATTAATAAACCATTGAAGCATGCTAATAATTATGGACTCGGCATTTATCCTAAGAT
The DNA here is from genome assembly GCA_929112965.1 of Mythimna albipuncta. Taxonomy (NCBI): domain Eukaryota; kingdom Metazoa; phylum Arthropoda; class Insecta; order Lepidoptera; family Noctuidae; genus Mythimna; species Mythimna albipuncta. The sequence goes on from OV815973.1 coordinate 10,015,336, forward strand.
GCCACACGTTCAAGTATTTGACTAGAGGCAAAGAAAGAATATCTATTAAGTTATTATCTGCTCGCAAGCAGTAATAACTCACTGCACTGGGTATTGAGCAAACTAACGAGCAGGCTTAACTGTTGCGGACAAACCAATAATAACATAGAAGCCCTGAGTGTTGACAGTTTCATAATATGGCTGGTTACAATGTAAGGTAACAACAATGTAAAAAAAATACTTATAAAACTACATGTTTAACACATGGTTTTGGCAACAATATTAGTTTTAGTGTTTACGAACCCGAAACACGTGTCCAGTATTTTTAGAATTCATAACTGTATCATGAAAAATCACAAAGTTATGAGATTGTTATTTTAGCAAAAATACATAGTTAGCGGGCCATCCAGGCGACTGAGGGGTGGTTTTTTACTTACACCCAGCTGTTTGCTGGCGCCTAATACCCGCTATTACCTGCCGTGACCTGTGTTGTGCTTAATGTCGGTGGTGACAAACTTGTGATCTTTTTAAATATTTTTGGAAAAAATATAACATGGTGTAAAAACTATTGGAATACATTCAGTTACTGATTCTAAACAAACTATATTCAGGTTTCGTATAAACTAAAAATAATTTTAAAATCCACCTCTGTCCCTTCAGTTGCTCTTTGCCTTTCAGGGCTGCGGTAACATAAAGCTTGTACAACCAAACTTTTCAAAAATACTAGAATATTTCACCGATGCTAAAACCTTTGTGATTGTGCTGATCTTAATCATTAGCATAGCAAACATACATAGAAAGCATCATAAAAAAACTATTCAATTCACAAAACCCATAAATTCCGCCATGAAAACGTACTTTCCTTAGAAAACCTACAATTATGACTAACCCAGTAACCTCGAGGTTACCACTATAATTGAGTCATGTACCTTGAAGTACTTCAGGCACATAAACCACTGTGTACCGTGCCTACCCATTACATGAAAGATCTATTTTAGAGATAGTAGAACTTTTGCGGTAACCTCTGATAACGGTTACGTGCAAATATTCGTGGATTTAACTTTATAACTTCAAAAGTAGGATAAGTGCTTAGTACTTATGTGTTAATAGTCTCGAGTAGTTTAAGCAAAGCACTTCAGATAGTCTAGACGAAAATTCAGGTTTAAATGGTCAATTATCACATGAAAACTAAATGAAAATAATATTATTCTGAATAGGTCGTTAACTATAACTGTTTAATGCTTTGAATAATTCACACAGTTCATCAAAATAATAACTGTATCATTTCCTCTTTCAGTTTCGTGAAAACAATTCGTGAAAATATGTGAATTGATAGCGCTGCTGTGACTCATGGTTGACAATACAGTTCAGGCATACAATAATAATGAATTAAACGGGTTCTAGCTGTAGCACAGAAAAAAAAACAAAACCATAAAAAAAAATGTAGTAAAATTTTCAGAACTTTATGCTTTTAGAATTACACAGCTTGTAATAGGCTCGACAATTAAGAGAAATATTACTATGAGAATAATTATAAATGAATACAATAATAAATCATATAGGTTCCTGCTGTAGACACAAAGAACAATCAAAACGATAAATTGAAAACGATGTTAGTAATCTTCAGAACTTTATGCTTTTAGAGTTGTATCTACAGCTTGTAAAAGCTCGGGCAATTAAGAAAAATATTACTATAAGAATAAACCTCCTACCATTCACAAATAATTGCAGGAAGCTCCCGTTTCTATGATATATATACGCCTGAGCATATCACACAACTTAAGGCAGCTAGCATTTGCATTGTACACCGTATTTCACCGCGGGAGGCCATTACTCGACTTGGGGTCGTGATGTTTGATATGAAAACTATTGTATACAAAATACATGCTGCGGGAAAGCTCATAAAATGTACTGAAAGATGTAGAAACTCGTGTCTTTGAAAGCAGCTATTTATTGTATTGTAGACTTAGTAAAGCATTGTCTTACTTGTTGCAGTAGGTAATACTATGAGAGTTATTTGTCAATTGTGGAGTTTAGTGAAAGATGTGCAGCAAAACAAGATACGATGAAGAAATCGTGCAGACTGTTCTAATATAAACCAAAAGTCTTCCAAATAAAAAGTGTAACTTTATGACCGTTTTATTACATCAAATGCCATCATCATAAAGCAGTCACGTATAAAATAAATCACGATCAAACCATTCCCTATCACTATAATAATTTAATTACCAATCAGATGATCTCTACTCTATGCAGCAAATGATAGCCCACAGGTATTCCGAACCGGTTCTGAATCAATCAAAATCACTGAATGACTGTACGTCATCAATGGAGCTTCTGTTTAATAGTAAGTTACTACTAGAGATGTCAGTGATCCTCCGTAACCGGATTAAGGAAGTCATTGCGATGATATAACACGTATTTATAATGTTACTCAAACATTAGTTGGATTGCGGTAAATAATTATACACGGACCGGTTGTTATCGTCAACCGTCTACCAGTTCCGAACAGAACGTGGGTAGCCCTGACCAGACCCAATGATATCACAGTAATTGATCAAGTGACTAGCTTCCGTCTTTGGAAAGTGTGTATTTAATCACTTCTTAGCGTTAATGTTTTATTAATATATGTTTAAAAGCTGCACTGAACGTAGTAAACATAGGAAGTACGAATGTTATATCATCATAGTTTAAATTACCTTTAAGCACAGTTACCTTTCGATGTCTGCAATTAATTATCAGGACTAATGCAAGCATCTTACAGTACAGCTATGATACTAACAGATCAGCTGGTTTGCTGTTAGATTTGTCAAAAACAACGACTACCAATCCTAGACGCATTTCCAGTGATATTAAATAAACAACTGAAGTTATTAATTCTTTTACGTGTCGTTAAGTTATACGCGCAATACTGATAATTTTACTGTCTAAACTAACTCCAATAAAACCAAGCGTGAATAACATATTTTAAAACTGGAATGTAATATCGGAGATAACTGCAAAAAGAGATGTACAAAACGAACTTAAGAAAATTAAGATGTTATCCTAATAATAAATAGACCATTAATCTTCGAGGTGCTGCGATTACGGAATAAATCAGGAAGATAAACCGTAGCGTCTACCGATGTCATAACAGAATGCAAAGTATTCATGATTATAGCAGTACCTGATATATCTTGCGGTCTACTCAAACCCACGTTCTATGTTGGACATTTACGGGCACATTTATAAGCGAGGAAGCAAAATATCAAGTTATATGAACAGTAATAAAACAAATCTTAGCAATAGTATTCGCTTTAAACATTTGTTATGCACATAAAAGCCCAAGAATTTACTGGTAACGTGTTATAATAGTTAGTACCCGTATGAAATCGTCAGTGCTGAAATCTGGAGTTCTCACATTTTCTTATGAAATAGCGGAGTTTTAATTAAAGAATTGTGTGAGAACAAACATAACTTGAAAGTTATGTGATATAGTGTAACAGTATGCGAGTTATACAACATTCATTTAATTAGAGTATGTGAAGATGCTGTTGTTATTAATGAAATAGTTTAAGTTGCAAACCGTTATTTTTTCTTGGTCTTGAAAATGGTTGTAAAAAAAGCCAGCAGAAGTAAGTTTTGGTTTGACAAGTACTTTAAAACACGAAATGAATCTCATCGAAGTTAATTAAGATCTACATTTTAATTAAGTTTATAAATGCTAGCGACTCAATTCGTGATGCTACTTTGTAAGATTTAACAGTCACTCCAAAAGATAATTAACCATCTATAAATGCACTATCACGGATTTTTACTCATTTAATTGCATTCAAATTACTTAATCAAGCATTATTTAATTTCGGATTGTTCGAAATTTTCCCATTGGCAATGACAAGAATATCAATTCAGGGCTTCGAAGAACCAAAACATGTGTTGATAGAATCGCCGAATTAATCTCGTCTCGATTTAATTTCACTTTCGATTATCTTTTAATGAACAGAGAGGTCAGTAGTGCTAGTAAACTTTCGCCTGAGGCTTCTATTATAATAGCAGTGTATTATGTATGTGAGCAAGAATTCGTCATGTTCTTACATCATTGGTTCGTTACATTTTCTTTCATTTTTGACTTCTTTTGTTTCAGGTATGTATAGCAACGTGGTGCTGTCAGTAAGTGCGGTTTCTTTTCATTATTGATATTAATATTGAACAGTGTGATGCTATTGTGTACAAGGAAAGTTAGTTGTTTCTTTATTTATTTTATCTTTTCCATCTTCATTGGTCTCGGTGAAAATATTTTCTTTAATAAATTTTGTTTGTGCTTCAGCAACCCGTGCAACAGTTTCCTCTCCAATCACTATTAAATCACGATCTTTGATTGCACGATTAGATAGCCACCAATCTAATAAAATAATTTCATTAGTGCCGCAGGCACTTATATTAGTAATTAGCCTTAATTTAAGATGCAGGGTGCCTTCAATCAATGTCATTGAGAGCTTTAGTAAATACATATTATAAATTAAGATAAATTATTTGACAGAGCTTTGAGTTTTTCTAAGATTTGTCTTCCAGTCTCAACTATTTACATTGCCATTAGCAACAGTGTATAAGAAATACAAAAAACCACTTCATTTTTGCAAATCATTGTTCTTCAAAGCGTCTGTGAACACAGACATTGCTCTCTTTGCCATATAATAGACTCTTATTTCCCATGAATATAATATCATATTAACGCTGAGGTCAAATAAAGAGCATTAAATTCATCATTACAGCACTTCAATTGATTTGCCTCATTGCTTTCACAAAAATGCGTTGTGCGTTACTATGTATTATATTGTTAGAAAGCAAATGTTACATATGATGCTTTTGCTATTGAAGTCAGTTTCACGTTGACTTCACACTTACATATTCTATGTTCGTTGACAATTCGCTCGGTGCTCTGAATACATAGGTAATTATTCGCGGCTTACCGAGAGTGAAAATCATTTCTACAAACACTGACCATCCATTTAACACACTTATTTCGGCTTTCTACTGCTTAAAGTAGTAATATAATTGTAACGGATCTGTGGGAAAATTGATTAGTGCGAAGTTATTATTTTCTGGAGCAAATTCCGCAGCCGATCTCATTGAATCCGTTTTGTTACAGTAGCGCTTCATTAATTCCTATGTAAATAGGGGACATTTAATTTCAGTTAAGAAATTGTGGACTTAATCACCTGTCAATCAATCCACGGACCATAATGACCTTCGAATCTAGTTCAATCAATTCTATTTAGCGACCGCACAATAAATTCTGATCACATACAAAACGATTACTTTAGTTTTTGTGTTCAAATACCCGTGAAATAGTTATCACACGTTCTTTTGTAGTATTACTATAACTTTTTTTATGATACATTTAAACGTCGTGGCTTCTTAGTCAACAATCAATAGGTCGCCTGCAGAGCTTGTGAGCTCACTGTCACCGATAACGCAACTGTTGTATTGAAGTAAAATGCGTGTCATAAATAATTCATTGCTAACTCGAACAAATTTACAATCGTCATAACATTCGATTACGGACACGTGAACAAACATATTAGGTTTTTATGTCATTGTTCGATTAAAGAAATTAATGCGTAATGCACATTAGTGAAAATAAGTCCGGCACATGTCCATGCTTGCAATCGAATTGTTATCGACAGTACATACAAGAAAACAATTTTGTACACTTTCTACGATTATTTTCTTGTTAGCTTCGCTTTCTTAGTGGCAACTATTTATTTTATAACTTCTGATGACGCCGATGTTTCGGTAGGTGCTGATGAAAAGAAACAGTCGTCATTTAAACAAATACAGGTTTTTGCACGTAACGATAAATAAAGAAATACGCAGAGTAATCGTAGCCATTTATGGTGAGGTGAACCATCACTGATGAAGCATAATGATTAGTAAACATGGGTTGTTTATAGATCTTAGATGATGATGATCTTAGATGGTAATTATGCTGCAGAGAAGCTAGGAATTACATTAATACGATTGCAAATATTTTTATTAAAATTATTGCAGTTTGTTCTTCGTTTGAGACTACTACTACTTTGTACTTTAATAGTATTAATGAAGATGCTACTTCTCTATTAACCTCTCGTGTGCCGTAATTAGAGACACAATTAAAAAGCCATTGTGTCTCGCGTGCATCCACGTTTAGACACACAACGGGTTAATTCGTTTAACTCAAGACTTTCCATCTATATCAGCTGCTATCTGAACTGTCAGTGTATCAGTAGCCGAACCAAGCATAATACGGTTAATGCAACGGACTTAACGCGATTTCGTACTTAACTGTCCGATTCGTAAACGGTTTATCTAAGGCAAGTTTCGCGTGTGGAATTCGCTTGATAAGTGTACCGCATAAACGCATTTAACGCCGTCAATCGTGACGCGGATTGCCACCTCTAATTGGCTCCAACGAATTGGTTATGTCATATTGGACGCACTCCGCTCCCGGTCTTATAAGATAAAAATTTTCTAAAAATAAATTCATAGCCGGTCATAGCCCTGATAAATAGCAATGGATTATAGGCACGAATTTTGTTGACAGGTGTGATATTCGTGACACTCAAAGAATTCTTTCGTATTTTTTAACTCACTATCTTAACTGTATTATGAAGTGCAACGGCAACGCCGCCGCGCCGGCCGCCGAGAAATTCACAATATTGTGATTTGGCTTATTCTAAAATCTCAATTGTTGTAGAAAACATTGTATGATTGTACATCTTTTTTTTGTGGGAAGTTATCACCGTCAAATAGAAGTTATTTAATAACTTCCCACTTCCACTCTGGGTGTAGCGAGAGGAAAATCAATCTTTGACTAACTAAAATTCACCCGTGTTCCTTTAGTAGTCCTTATCGTTTCAGAGCCGCGGTAACAATATCGCAACCAAACATTGTATATCCTACGGATCAAATATGGTTAAAGTAACTGTTGTGAAGTACAGCTGGTAGGTATCAAACCATCTCTCATGTTAGCGGCATCTCTTACAGCACGGAAATCTTCTTCTGTTATTGTGTTCAATTCACTAAGTAAAATTATTAAACATCTTTTTATATTCATTTATACATAGGCATGCGTGCTTAAACATCACAATTCACTTGATGTCTGGCCAACATTTTACGCTGGTAAATAAGCAGGGAATAATAAATTGATGATATCCTACTATAGCGGGTTTAATGCAACATTATCTGAGTCAAACACACAGTTACGTGAGACACTTTATGTAATAACAGATGGCCTTGAACGAATGATCGAACTCAATGTCGGTCACATACGAACGAAGCACAAATTACGACACGCCTCGGAAACCTGTAAGTATTGACTAATTTCTTCTCAACATCAGAAGTAGCTTCTTTTGCCACTCTGTGAATAAAATGAAATCAATCTTTCTCGTAAATATCAACATCTTTTTTCTTACCTTAAATTTATCAATATAATGACACTTCCATAAGAATGCGTTTGAAGTGTATTTTTACTTGGCGTCATGTTGCCCTATCTTTATCCAGTTAAACTTTTTGTTTTATTGCTCCATCTTGTACTATTTCAATTAACCTTATTTAGATTTAGAATTATGCTGATGACAGTAGTTTAATAGCTAACTAGATATTTTAAAATATAATTTTAATGCTGTTATTAAGTGCTAACGTCAACGTTTTATTTCATTGCGTCCGTGAACAGACTTAATGGTTTATTGTGCAATTTATTTTGCCATCAAGAATTTCCAGTACATTTCACCGTACCTGCAGTACAATGGACAACTAAGAAGCTAACCTTTCACCAACTGAGATATCTAAACAACCCTTGCAGGATGTCGTGACTTGGCGTCGGTTCACCCATGCATATTTATGTACACGCTTCAATCATGGCCGGAGAAAATAATGATGTACAAAAACTGAGAAAGGATATCATTAGCCAGTCGGGTGCAGCTAGCGGCTACAGTAATGTGGTCAGTAATGATATCGGTAATCGGATCGCATCGATGTAGCTCACTCGATATTCTGAAATCTACTCTCGCTCTATTAATGCGCAATGTAACACGCGTTCTCTTTTAATGCAGTTTTCCTCGTCACAATTATCCGTGCTCTCAGAATTTTATTTCACTTATAAAATAAACATTTATTACATCAAGCAGTTCAGCAATCAAATCACAGTCGGTGGTAACGAATGTTCTTCTCTGGCGTTTCACTTCCATTTGATGTGGGTAGGTATGTGTTTTACATCGTGATTGCAATTGTTAGCAGACGATTCTTTTATTTTTAATGTAAGAATTGAATTACCATTCACAATTGAGAAGTATTCTATTGGAGGTTGTGCAATACACGATTTAATCGTAGGAATGTCGAGCACGAAAGTCGAATGCTATATCTAATGATCGAATCGGACATAAAACTGTCGCAAAAGAAAACAAAGTTTTGATGCGCATAGAATTACGTAAGAATGACATGCTTTCATAATTTGGAGACGAATAGTTTGATTATTAAGAAGAAAATACATTTGGACACGGTTAAGTCCATGCAATTGTAGACGATGTTACATCAATCTCTCTTGATGCTGTTTATTTGTCTTACTCAATTATTCGATTTATATTTTTCTTATTAACAACGGCCTCAGAATACGATTCAGATGAAAAGTTATCTAAGGTTTTTTGACAAGAGTAAAAGCAATGTCACTACTTTTGTGTCTTAGCACAAAATATGTACAGATTCGCCTTCTCGAGCTTTATCATTATCGACCTTTAAACATTGTAATCGATGTTCACAATTAAATGATATCAAGATGTATATTTTCTAAATGGTAATTATTTGTATTATACTTATTGCGCGTGCATAGCAACACCTTATCAAATATCATTATGATGGCCATTCAACAAAAACATTTTCTCTCATGAAACACTCTCGACTAAGCGCAATTTATGTTTACGAGTATTCCAACCTAGTTCCCTGTTCGCAGTTCCTAAGGTACTGTCTGCCGCCCCTTTCTCTTCAGATCCGTCTATACTTTCTACAAGTAATGCGTACTGATTAATTAGACACGATTAGTAACATCGATACCTTTTTGATGATTCATTTCACTCGCGAAAGTGAAGATTTGTTTTGCTTTGAATTAAACAAGTAATTATGAGTTTGGTTAGTTTTGTTCAAGTGTTTTTTTTTCTTTTCTTTGATCAATCGTGCGTGTCTGAGTTCAGTATTGCAACGAATAAAATATCACGAACCTTCTGTTTGGACTAAATCTAAGTCTACTTTTTTCGCAGATGTTTGTTATTCTCTAGCTATCACTTATTTTTTTTGTTCATTGTTATTATTTGTTTTGAGTTCAATTCAGTTTAATTCAGTCTCTCTATGTCTTCCACTGTCTAACTCTCAACACGGAATTCTAAATTGAACAATACCTAATTTCAGCGTCGTTTATTACCAATAACTGTAATTTTTAAGAACTGTGCCACTACAATCAGGCTTTCCATGAAGCCTACCGTATCTTCGCGGATAATCTTCCTAGTTTAACAAACACGGGCTATAAAATATAATAAAGCCACTGTTACATGGAATTCTAAACGACCTTAATAAAGCCAGCTCGGAGACCTTTCCCAACATTAAATTCTTTAACCGTGTGTATCTGCATCACAATAGGCTTATGTACATAGTGATTAGGTTATATGACTTACTAAGTATTCCACTGAAACTATATTAGAAAATTCACACCTTGGTTTAGTTTTGTATGCTTAGATTTTGGTTAATTAATTGCCTTATGAGATATAGATACTTTTTCTTTTTAGATTTGTATAGTTTTTACGAAAGCCATTTCATTAATGTTATGTTTGGTGCTAATTTCAGACAGTAAATAAAAAGCAGGTAAAAACGTTAAATCTTTTTGAAACCAAAGAAAGAAAAATATTTTATATTTGTATCAAATGGATTTCCTTCTTTCAGTAAATCTGCAATATTTAAAAGATCACACTAACAGCATAGACAGGATATCGTTGACACCACGATTGGGTTAAGTAACCGTAGAGGTTTAATGAAGAAAATTCCATGCCCCAATTAAAATCTTCCTGTAAGTGAACACCGGGATATTTAAAAGTTAACGATGCTGCTGTACTGGCAGATAGTCGCGTTTATTATGGATAAACGACATTAAAATGCAAATAACTGAACGTCAAGCGGCGCGGCGCATCGTATCCGCGAGTCCGTTACATTTGCCCGGTGGCGCCTAACAACGGTGAATTTAAAACCCTGCTTAACAGCAAGCCTTCATGGAAAAGGATGTTTTTATTTTATTTCCTCAAATTTCTTTATTCTCTTCGTTATAATTATTTCCTATGTTATGTTAGATTCGCAAAATCTTAACAGTTTTTGATAACATAGTAATGTTCGTATGCTATTTTGTAGCTGTAATTGTTTTACCTTTCTATCTATTTGATTCTTGTTCTTACTCATCAATTTGCAGCTCTCAGATGCTAAACATATTTATGATTTGCTCAAAATCACATTACACTATCCATAATATTTAACTTTCAAACAAAATTGTTAACTAAATTAATGCTAGTAATACGATGCAATTTCTATTCGGAATAGCTTTTGTTATACACTAGGAAATCATAATTCATAATGAAGTTGAAGCATAATGGCCATAGCTATATCATGGTCGAGAAATGAAGGGGTATTATGTATGCGCTTGCGGATAAATTCAGAAAAGCGATTAGCAGCTAACTCCAATTCATCAACGAAACGCATTAGAAAATGTTCATTCATTACCGATGATGGATCAGGCCGTGTAACAGTGAAAGTTCACATTGTGTCTCCGGTGTGTCCAAAGTAAATTTGTTTCTATCCAAGAATTTGCGGGGTCTACAGTTAGAACAGACCACAAAGTCGCTAATGATAGGAAAGTACCGCCACAATATGATTTTGGACACTTTTTTTGTGCATTGTCTGCGATTTATCGAAGTTTCCGAATCCCAGTGCTTTCTCTATTAACTTTTTTTTATATTTCCATATCGACAAAAACGTTATTAGATGCGAGTTTCTATTTGCGTGGTATTGTTATGCTATTAATATTTATACAACTTTATTATTTCCTATGCTGTAACTAGTAAAAAGTCTTTATTATGCATACTCGAAGGTCTTTCTTTTGTTACGATCCGCAAAAAACTGATCGAATATTAAAAATGTCCCTGTAATTTATCATCATGTCCCTTACTGCAGGAATTTAATTTTTCTCATGTCTAGCGCTGCTTCCATTTTTTGCCGAATCTCTGGATGTAGCAAATGACTGAAAATACTTGAATTTATTCAATAATTGCTACGTTTCTTGTTTCATATTAACTTAATGGACTCCATTGTTTTATTTTTTGTGCAATTATGACCTAATGGATTTATGCAAAATTATTTTTTTAGTATCGGGTGTGTTAGGACATTTGTGGATAATGTTTTGTATATCAGTAGAATCTATTATGCAGTAATTTAAAATACAGTTGATTCGAATAACATTATCTATAAATGATGGACTGTAATTATGTTATCTTTTCGACGTTTATGATCGTCTTATAATTTTCATATCAGAGATACATGCAGGACATTTGTTACTTAGGAAAGTGTTCTTCTTTTTATGCAAGCGTCATGGTGAAAATACTTTCATATTCAAATGCTAAACTGGAATGCTGTAGCGACAAAAACTTCTCAGTTTGCACTCTAAAGTAAAGAATTTATGTCCTGAGAGGCATAAAATATTCTAACTATCAATGGTATGTAAATTCTAACTGACTGCCACTTTGATATTAGTATAGTCAAAGAACAATAAATCTTTTTGTTTACAAGACCTTTATTAATTCGGAAATAGAGTAAGAACTTAATCTAGTTTATTTATATAGGAAGGTATTATTGGCCGAGGTACAAACAATAAATAACAGCGGTGTCTTTTAAATCGCATTTCTCGCCTTCTTAAGTTCATTTTCAACAATATTACTTCTTTATGCTTAATTTAGTACCTCGTGATGCGTTCTGTAGGTACTGTAATTAAAACCCAGTCTTCATCAAATAAAAGCAACTACTTTCATTGCAACGCGTACATTATTTTTTTACTTCGAAGTATTACTTAGCATTTAATTCGAGCGATGATTAGTGGGAATGATTTAAACGTTCATTATTAACCATTACTGTGCATTAGAAACTGCCTAACTACTAACAACGTGTAATAATTTAGTTTACATACGGTCACAGGGCGTAACACAATGTGTTCTTGTTTCTATCTTTTTTACAATCGTAATGCACTTCATCGGGTTTCTAGGAAATAAATAATTCATAGCAATTTGCACGGCTAATGTGAGAACATGCTAAGAGCTGGTGAATGCACAGCAACCTTTCTCTAAGGGCTCATTAGCTCCAATTTATGTACTCTCGTCTGCCGGTGAGCTTTAGGTTCACAAGCTGTATCGGAAAGAGATTTTGTGTCACATATTTTACATCTATCGAGCGCCCAGCGCTACGAATATTTATGTATCGATTGGGTTTACCTCGCCTAAAGAAATTTACGATCTCTTCGAGAAAACAAGGCGGCGACACAAACTAGGAAAGTTGTAGCTATTAGACTGTGAACAATTTAGAAAAAAAGAGAATAGTATTAAATCACTGACCTCTTTCTTGGTCTGCTCGTTGATCTTGACGTGGGTCTGTTGAGGCTTATCGCGAAGCGGCAGGTATCCCTCACGGCTGTCGGCAGGCTCGGTGCTGTCGGTGGGCGTGGTGGACTCCACGGTGGCCGTGCTCGCGGTGCCAGCGTCCGTAGCCCGAGTGTCGTCAGCCGTGCTCAGCGTCGGGACCGTTTCTTTCGGACCATCGGCCGTAGTTCCCACAGTATCAAAGTCAGACACAGTCTCCGTGCTGTCGCTGTTCAGAGTTGTTTCCGTGTCCTGAACCGTAGGCGTCTCCGTAGTGCGCACAACCGGGCGGATCGTGTAATGTTTGGTCGGCGGCTTGTACGTAGTCACGGTCGCGTCTCTCGTAGTCGACGGCGGTGCCTCGGTTTTAGTTTGTGTAGTTTTTACCTCGGTCGTCGTAGCCACGGTAGGCTTACGAGTGGACTTTTTCGTTTTGGGCGGTGTTGTAGCGGTCGGGTTTGTCACGGGTGCGGTTGACTTAGTTTTAGTGGATATTTTTTTCGCGTAAGTAGTAGAGCGTTCCTCAATAGTGGTGGGTGCGGGGGTGTTTTCGACAGTGTGTGATGTAGTTTCAGGGGGTCTTCGGTCAGCGGGTGGGTCAAGGTTTGATTGTTTGGGTGTGCGGGATGGAGGGAAAAAATAATCCATAATTGAGGGTGATCTGTTTCGGTTTGAGGGTAGCCATGCCCAGGGGTTAAAATCTATGAGGCGGGGTCGCGGCGGGTCATCGGCGGCGGCGATGGTCGCGAGGGCGGCGAGCGCAAAGACTACGATCAACAGACGATTCATGGCGCGTCGTGCGCGTGCGGCCGCGACGACGTTTTAAGCGGGACTGCGCGCGCGCTCGCTGAAGAGAACCCGCCACCGCTCACCCAGTTCATTCCGCCCTACGGACGCCGCAGCAGATGCAGCCGCTGTAGTTCCTGTTCAATTTTCTTTTTCTATAAACGTATCTTCGCTTTATGTAAAGATGATTGCGTAATGGCTAATTATAGAAATAAATTGCTGCTAGGGTGGCAATGTTATATAACGTTCTAAAATGATTATTTGTTTAAATTTCCACGTACCTATCGAGTTTTACATTAACGTAGCTTACTTAAAATTGACTTAATTTATAGATGTGTTTTAGCATATTAATTGGAATAAATGTATATGATATCCAACCCGCACTAGGCCCGCGTGGTAGATTACGGCCCATTTCTTCTTCTAGAGAGGAGGCCTGAGTCCCAGCAGTGGGTATAATGTACCCACTGCTGGGACTAAAAAGGCTAATTATGCCATGCTATATTAAATAGTAGTTGGACAAAAACTGGGGTCTGCTTTAGATAGCACATCATTGACATAATGTGTCAATGATTGTGTATTGAACATCAAAATCTTTGACGTCGATAACAATAGAATAATTTATGAGAAAGTTTCATATGAAAGTTACTAAAACACGTCTTCTTTCATTGATAATGTACATGAAAGCTCCTGGATAAATTACTTACGATCATACTTAACGGAGAATATACCTTAGCTATCGTCGGCATTATTAGAAGGTACATGTACAGAATATAACTTTGCAGAAAGTCATTAATTAAAATACGACTTAATAAATCCCGTAACTAAGATATTGCACGAAGATTCGAGGTAATAGACTAATTAATCTCAGTATCACATGTACTACATAGCCAATATACTGTTCCGTTACAGTAGGTACATAACATAGCTTAGCAGAGTCGGCCTTATAATGTTCCCACTGTTGGGACTCAGGCCTCCTCTCTAGGAGAGGGAATTGGCCGTAATCCACCACGCAGGTCCAGTGCGTGTTGGTGGTTGTCACATGTCTTCGAATTTTTTGGTTCTAGGACATGTCGGTTTCCTCACGATGTTTTCCTTTACCGTTTTGAGGGCAGTGGTGATGAAATAAATTACACAAAGTTATGCGCCTGCCTGTGTTTGAACCCGCGACCTACAATTCGTAAGTCGGGACCGTTACCACTCGGCCACAGTACAGTACAGTAGGTACATGAGGTATTATAATCAAGCTAATGAGTTCAAACTTGAGATAATAAAATTTTCGCGCATATTTTCCCTGTGGTTTATCAATATGGCACCCAGTCCCGTTATCCAATCAGAGCCGTTGAAATTCTCTTTGGGTACAGCGATGCACGTCTGTCCCCCAGAATTTGTATCAAAAATGCTTGACCGCAAGCCGTGTAATGCTCGACTGAGGTCGTTCTGTACGCTCCATTTCATTTCCAATATTGTTTGACTTCCAGCTTAGCCAGGCAATTTTATTTTTAAGGTCAGCGGTCACTTGTAGTGAGTCTGGGTTGGGTCGTGGTATAGACTTCGTGCAGTCCAAAACTGGTACAGAAAACTATTGACCAGAAACATTGTGTTCTAGTTGACCCGACAGATGTTTTCGTTTCATCACAGACATCGTAATTTTTTTTTTTAAATTGTTCATCCAATCTGGTCCAATTATTCTCGAGTTTTATGTAAATAGATACATAGATAGTTTTGTTCACTTCACACAAGAGGTTGAATTTCACATTTAGCCGTACTAAACCATAAAGGCAATTATCACCAAACTTACCAGTGCCAATAAAACATTATTAGTTTTCATAGACACCTTTTAAACGCGGCAAAGTTTATGCGCGTGAACTTTAACATTTATCAAACACACTGCGGAATCTTTAATAGCTTCATACAATACCGTCTAAGCTATGCTGCTGTAAAGATAATAGTACTGAACTTTACAGAAGGAAAGGTATATGGAAAATTTACGCAAATGCCTCGTAAATAGTAGAGAAGCAATAAAGATCCTGCTAACGATCTTTATCTATGAACCGTCAGCTAACGTTCTCCACAGCGGTATCGACGGCTTGATATTTAAATAAGCATTTCACACACTTTCGTAGACTCATTTTAATGCTAAGTCAAAATAGTATCGTATAGTATTTTAGTAGGTGCTAGCTGCCACAGGCTTCCGACGCGTGAGTGTAGAAAATTTATTTATTATAATCTTCCTTACAACTATCATTACAGGTCCTAATGATAAATAACCTAATGCGATAGTGCGGTCTTAAAATTAACTTAAATACGATTATAAAACTTGCAAACAAAAAAATAATCTAGTACTTACCTACATCGATACTATCATGATAACAATACCTTACATACTAAATTCAATAGATATAAAAAACACAATACTTACTTGAAATATAAAATTGTCTTATGGGATATGGATACCGGGATGAAAAGTATCTTATGTGCTATTCTAAGACATGGTCTACCCGTGTACCAAGTTTCGAAATCCATTCAACCGTTCGAGCAGACGGCGCGCACTGTTCTCGCGCGCCTCAAGGAGTTGTCAGCAACAGCAGGGGCCCATCCGGGTCGAAGCCTACTGGGGCCACGGTTATCCAAAAGGGAACTCGAGCTCCGGTATGAAGGCTTTAAGGAACGGGGTGGGTTTTTTAGTCAGTAATAGTCTGACACCATCTCCCGCTCCGCCCAAGAGCGGCGGTTGTCATTGGATGATTTTCCCCACCAAAAAAAAAAGCATGAAGAAGTAACAAACATACACACACACTCACAAACTTCTCCTTAATAATATAATATCGTATTCTAAAATGGTACATTTACTTCAGTGAGTCGATGTAATTAAAAGAATAAACAAAAGATCTAACCACTATAACAGTTTATTTAGCCCATTGTTTTAATGGGATTTGCGATATTTCTATGGGAAATGTTCTTGTGCAAGATAGATCTACCTTTCATTAGTTCAGAAGCTCAGTAATTGAAGCACACCTTGATCTAACATGCGGATCAGATTGATTAACGCGAACGGTAAAAAGTGCGCGCGTGAACTTGTATTGAGTGTGCGACGACAGTAAATTGATTGTGTAAGACGCCTTCGAAATGAACATCATCATCAGCCTTTTTAATGTTCCCACTGCTGGGACTACTCTCTAGGAGTCCCAGCTCTCTAGGAGAGGAAATGGGCCGTAATCTGCCATGCAGGCCCAATGCGAATTGGTGAATGTCACACGTCTTCGAATAATCGTCTTTCGAAATTATCAAGATAATATACTATGTGTTCGAATATAATCGTGCTCCTATTCTAAACTCTAATTTCAAGATCCACGCGCACCGTGTGTGTGTTTTTTCCCAGATTTCTATCTATCAATTTCAGTGTTTATGTACTTCCAGTGCACACTATCCCTTCTCTTTTTTTAGTTCGAACTTATTTTGAAAGCTTTGTTTTGAGGTAGGTAATTATCAACTAACTTCTCCCTTTCTAGGGTAGGGTCGAGCGAGGAGGCGTGCCAGACTTTTACCGACAAAATAATAATAAAAAATCACAAGCTCCTTGCATTCCAGGGCACCACCCCGGTATGAAGGCTAAGAGTCTGACACTATCTCCCGCTCCGCCTAAGAGCGGAGATTGTCATTGGATGATTTTCCCCACCATAAAAAAGTCGGGAAATTGATCGTCGTCCGCGAGCTCGCTTTCTGGTAGTCGGGATCGGGGTCCCGGCTGCTGGACCATGGAGATGTGCGTTTACTCAGGCTTTCGGCCGTCTCCTTTCGAGGCGACTGCATCCTATTCCCTTTCACTCTGGACTATGGTCTGAACCAGAGTCAGGTCGCCACCGCTTTTCGAACCTTATTTACATATACGTACTGTCCTCCTGCCCTTTAGCGAAGGTCGATGCAAAGCCTTTATATTCGACATATAGTTATCTCAGTGTTTATATTCTTCCTTACCGTCTCACCTTTCACACTATCCATCCATCTTTTATCAGGTTCTAAGAATTTGACCACATTCTTAAAACTTTTCCTCTAATATTCTAAAGTAAACAGAGTACGAAATAAGGCAAAGATGAGAAAAAAGATGCTAATCTTGACGTCTAGTAACCGTACCTAACCGTGTTCTAATAAAAGCAAAAGTATTGCAAATTCTTTGCTAATTTATTTACTTTTCTCGAATTTACAGTCATTTCTTGATAAACTCTCGCTTAGTACGTGATGTTATTGAGAGTAAGATGCTTCAGAAGAGTATTGTCCAATTACTTAGTATAGTATCTCCAATTACGTAGTATAGTAAAAAGTTACTTAGTATTTATGTTCTAGATCTTTTCTTCTTTTTTTCTCTTTTTTTAGGTACTTTAATCTCAAAGAGCATGTCAGCCCCATCGTGACCAAAATAAGTCTACAATAACAACTTAACAATCAACACAATTGATTAAATGTTATTTACCAAGGTTGAGCTACCGACACATTGCCATGTCAAATATGATCTTAGCAGCATCACTGTATCTTGTTTTAGATAGAGATACTGATAGAGAACCATCAAATATCATTTTCCAAACGGTGGTGCTTTAGTTACCCTTTGTGTTCCAGGGGCCAGGGTAGCTTTCAAATAATTCCACATCCTTATATTTTTTCTTTCACTATCTTATGCATATAAACAGTTCTCTTTACTTTACCAATCTTATATCTAATCTTTGCTCGTAAAATCGTCTCATTAGCGTCTCACTTTGCTTCAGCCTACTTTTATTGTTACTGTAGTTTTACGATAAATGCAAAAAGAAGTGGTTTTCTTTCCACGTTTTAGTGATGATCCAATTAACCCAAGGTTTTTCCTTTTTATAGTTTTTGTTGGAAATTCAAGAGATTTCGGCTTAATAGACTGATCACCGTTGGCTTCTGTGTAATAGCTTTCACGGTGACTTATGTTTCAAAATCAGTCAAGATGCGAAAAATATGCGTCCAGTGAACGGTTTGATTTTTTAATTTGATGTACACATATTCATCTTTAACCTTTCGAATGTCTTATGTTACACAGTCCGACATAAGGTAATTGTTCTTCTATTGTGTCTCTAATTACGACATTTAAAGAGTTGTTACAACGTAGTTTGGCTGATCTTAATGCTAAAGTCTGTTTATGGGATTGTTTAGACCGATATTTCTTCATGCTTGTAACTTTTAAATTGGTCTGTTGCACGGATATTTAAATCAACTCTAGAGCTCTAAATCAAAAAGCTAAAAGAAATTCTAGAGGTCACAACCAAAACGCAAAAACAAAAGCTAGTGATCAAAATTACGTAAAAGCAGATAATGTAGCATGATGATAGATTGCACAATTAAAGCCAGTGGTGACCGTGTACCAAGTACTGACTTATTTACCCTGCGAGCGCTCCACTTGCGCCGGATAACTCGGTTAACGGAATTTGTCGTTTTCACCGGACACTATCATCCGAATCCGGAACACAAACGCAGCAAAATATGCGTGAAAATGTTGTATAAACAGATGTCTTTTTTATTTCCTTGTTTGTAAACTTACCGTTTCGCACATGCTTTTCGAGCAGCACACTTTTCTTTCACGCTATTTTAGCCTTTGCTTTTTACAGAATTTAGATTACATTCGTGTGCACGTTTTTGGCAGTGGATCTTGCGTTTCGGATTCTAAGTTCGCATCAAGCGTTAACATTAGTATTGGAAACGTGCGTAGCGTGCGAATCTTAAAAGGATGCATCAAAGAGTTCCTTGTTCACCTGTTCAATAAATGAGGTTTGTGTGCTACTATTAAAACAAACTATATTTTATTGTATCACTAGATACTTCTACATCTTCTACGTTACGTTAGTTCTAACATCACTTAGAACTTTTCAGGAGAGGACTTACACTGTTTAACAGAAAGTAATTCAGTTTTTTGTATAAACCGAGTTAAGTAGCTTATTTGTACAATACTGATATTCGTATCGGTATTTGGTGCTAAATTACGCGTCATCACTGGCTAAACGCTACGTCTTTCAACTCCCGTATTGAATGAAGTGTGAAACGTATTTAACAAAAAATTACTTACGTGATATTAGAACTTATATAAGAGGCCAATCTAAAGCAAAAGAAAATGCTTGCACGATCCTCAGCTTATCAAAAGCAATGACTCAGTTAAAAGAAAGTAAAACATACGGAGATAACTCAATAAAGATTACTTTAGTAGGCGTATCAGTCATATAAATCGTATCGTCAGATCGGCTTGCAAAAAGACTTCTTGAACATAGCGTACACTTTCAGTAGCAAGAAAGTACTTAAGATACTGGGGCGCCAGCATTCCGCCAACTAAGTGCCTTATAATATTCTACCAATATTGAAAGTTTTAAACAAATACTGTTACTTAGCAAAATGTTTTATATTTTCTTCATAAGTTAATGTTTAAATTGGAAAATGAGGAAGTGATTTCGTAGACAATCGTATTGAAAGCTGGGTCAGTGGTTGCCATTAGTCGTGATTTGCTCAATCAATTATCGCTATTCAGAAATGCATTTTTGTGTCAGTGGGTAAAACTGTAATGGTTAACAAGCCCGAGTAATACAATAGATTGTACTGTGGACGCGTTTCTCACCCGCAAATTACGACTAATAGTAGCGTTTGAACAGTCTCAGAGTGGACTGCTTCGGATTGTCTTCGAGGTGTTAGTGTGTTAATTTGCTTGATGTAATAATGATAAGTGGCTGTCTGTCATTCGTGGATTTTTTTAAATACGTCCTGTCGAGATGAGTGCCTCTACCAGACTGGTTGGTTGGACAAGTTTAAAGCTGCGGATTCCGATTTTGGAAGCGATAAAGATGCTGACCTAAATGTTGCGGTTTACGCACTTTAAGCTCAAGAAGTACAATTGTTTTCGGGTCATTGCTTTAGACGCAGCAAAACAATCAGAGAGCAGGTGTATATGCGGAAAAATAGATTTTGTGTAATTTTTCGTGGCAGTTGAACACTAATTATTACAGGTAAAATCCAAATGCCTAATTGACTAGTCAGTGAGCTGTAAAAAAAATGGGGAAATGTGCCATTCATTAATTAAGTTAGTCTGCAAGTCATGTCCATATCAATTTCCGACGTTGTACCTCAGTACGGATGTCTTGATGCAATACGCTGACCACTCCCGTTCCGTATTTTTACCGCGATAGTATCCTGCGGAACATGTTACAAAAGAAAGTTGAATGTTACAAGAAGAACCGTTTCGTTCCGCCTTCCGTATTTGAAAAGCATTTTCCCGACAACTAATTTATAGATAAAACTGACAACATGGAAACTTTCATGGTGTCAGTTTTATCATGTTGCCGCAAAGTTCTTTTTTGAATCATTTTCTATTGTTTTCGTAAACAATGTGCCGTCAACTACAATATTTATACAGATTTATACTGGTCCTTATACCTATAGAAATAAAATACTGATCCTGAATATTAAATTTATTTTTTCCTTAGATAAAATTACGTGACGTTTTAGTGATTATATTATATTGAAATCAAGAGCTTAACACAATGTATCATATAGTTTTGACAGACATAAAAAAATACAGATTTGAAACGGTTTTCACAGATCAACGCCATAAGCAAAGCGTATTTGTGCGCGAGTATACACCCTTTCATTGTTGAAACCTCTATGTTGTAATGTTTCGCCTCGTCGTTTATACAATTATTTAATTATTTGTGGGGATCGCTTGCTTACATTGGCACATTGCGCATTTCATACATTGGCGAGCAAATCGTCGTCGTTGTTAGATACATGCAGCAAGCGCAGGGAACGAATCAAGAGTGACGTTTATGACGTGATGGCGATAGCGAGCCAATCACTGACACTCCCCGCCCCCGCGTCTCGCTTCGCACCACTAAAGAGACCGAATATTTGACTTCTGCGCAACTTGAAGCCAGCGCTCAAGATCCGTGACGGCAATTGTACTTTAAGTGTCGTCACTACGACCGGTCCTGTGCGTCTTGAATCCATAAGACTCACTGGTCATCGAGCTACCTTATGGGAGATTTTCTTACATCGCGCAAATAAAAAAATACGTGTCCCTTATTTGAATAATCTAAAAGACGGACTAATTACATTTTTTACTAGCCTATTGTACCACGTACATCGAGGGACTGAAAAAATTGGCCTGCTGCGGTCTTCCCGTCCGATTATAAATTAGGTGTCTCACAAACTAGTGCGTCTCACTTGATGGTGAGGTTTGCATCACTACTTACCATGAGGCAAGCACGACTTTATATCAATTAAAAAAAAAATCATTATTAGCTTATTGATTAGGCTTTAGACAAATATTAATTAAATGGTTTGTTGGTTCAGCTCTCAAGTAATCACGTTCAGTGCCAGCGAAAGTTCACACGTGCTAAGTGTACACCTGCTTCGTGAAGCGATAAAACGCCATAGTGCATAAACTCCTTAGTTTATCTTCCTAAGGCTACCTATAAAGGGTCTAACAGGAATGCGTCGTCATATTATAAATACTGTTTCTAGCCATAGAAATGAACAATTTTCTTCAAGAATATCATAGTTAATACCAAAAAAATGGTCTCTATGTACAAAGTTAGAAGTAAGTAAAGCTAATATATAAAAATAAAGCTAATATATCATAAAAAAATAGTCAAAATTAAAATGAAGGGAGGCAATTTTTTTACTATTTCTAAGAAATTATTGATTTCAGTTGATACTCAAATCTTATAGCAAATGCTCAAAGACAAATACGAAACATGTTTAAATCAAAGCGATAGATTTACACTTCAATTTTCCAATAGAAAACCGAATATACCTGTATTTTAAACTTAACTGGGATAAGGCTGACTTAGGAGGTTTACGCACGTAAGACTTTAAAGTTCACTAAATACTTAAAACTACATCCGTCGTCTTACTAAGGCAATGAAAGAGAAAATAGAATATATAAACAGCTTATCTCCTTCGTAAATTGCGGACACGGGGCGTTAAATAACAGATTTCTCTCAGCTTAGGGCTCAGACACACGATCGTATTTGGTCATTATCATGAGTATTCATTCCATAACACAAATTGAACAATTATAATTACCGTGTAAAATGCAAAAAACAAATAGGGATGGCTTTATGGGAAGGGCTCTGAGAAAGACGGCTATGACCGGAAAGGGAGTGACTACTGGGATAATAACTTATAGCAAAGTACTTTAAAAGTTGAAGAGTTGCACCGATAAGACCCAATGAAAATGCAAGAACAATAATAAAAAAAAAAAAAAACTAATAAACTAGTGCGCCTCACCATCAGAGATTGCATCACTGCTTACCATTAGGTGAGATCGCAGTCAAGCACTAGTTTATATCACAAAAAAAAAAACAGCGAGATTTGTTTAAAGACTTACCACGGCTTTGGAACGCATAGGGCAATTAAAGGAACACGGTTAGTTTTTAGTCAGTGAAAGTCTGACACTGCTTCTTGCTCCACCCAGAGCGGAAGAATTTTTTGATGATTTGAACAAAAAAAAAGTTGAACCAAATTGGGAAAAGAACGATAAATAATATTTTTTTCTAAGAAACTACTTCTTTAGGAGTGTGTCGATGGCAATAACTAAATCTGAATTCCTTGTTCGGCTCAGTATTAAGATTAAAAAAGAGAATTTATAAACACTACTTCGCGGACCCCTAACTCTATTGGGATGAAGGCAAGAAAATGGTGATTATAAGAAAAAGAAGATATTTCGGCATACCTGGGGCGACAACCCTACAACTTTGCTAAAGCACTATTACTGCCAAAGCTTGAAGCGATCCCTATGCTGTTTGTGCCGACACTGGAAAAAGAAGATATTTCGGCATACCTGGGGCGACAACCCTACAACTTTGCTAAAGCACTATTACTGCCAAAGCTTGAAGCGATCCCTATGCTGTTTGTGCCGACACTGGAAAAAGAAGATATTTCGGCATACCTGGGGCGACAACCCTACAACTTTGCTAAAGCACTATTACTGCCAAAGCTTGAAGCGATCCCTATGCTGTTTGTGCCGACACTGGAAAAAGAAGATATTTCGGCATACCTGGGGCGACAACCCTACAACTTTGCTAAAGCACTATTACTGCCAAAACTTGAAGCGATCCCTATGCTGTTTGTGCCGACACTGGAAAAAGAAGATATTTCGGCATACCTGGGGCGACAACCCTACAACTTTGCTAAAGCACTATTACTGCCAAAGCTTGAAGCGATCCCTATGCTGTTTGTGCCGACACTGGAAAAAGAAGATATTTCGGCATACCTGGGGCGACAACCCTACAACTTTGCTAAAGCACTATTACTGCCAAAGCTTGAAGCGATCCCTATGCTGTTTGTGCCGACACTGGAAAAAGAAGATATTTCGGCATACCTGGGGCGACAACCCTACAACTTTGCTAAAGCACTATTACTGCCAAAGCTTGAAGCGATCCCTATGCTGTTTGTGCCGACACTGGAAAAAGAAGATATTTCGGCATACCTGGGGCGACAACCCTACAACTTTGCTAAAGCACTATTACTGCCAAAGCTTGAAGCGATCCCTATGCTGTTTGTGCCGACACTGGAAAAAGAAGATATTTCGGCATACCTGGGGCGACAACCCTACAACTTTGCTAAAGCACTAGTACTGCCAAAGCTTGAAGCGATCCTTATGCTGTTTGTGCCGACACAGGAAAAAGCAGTAAAAAAGTTCGTAATAAAAGTAGAAAAAGATAACTAATTGTTTCGCATGCACCACACGTGGAACGCTACTGTTGTTTTGATAGATGCGTATAATGTTACGGATACGCTTGAAAACCCTGAAGGGGTAAGGGCAGGTGTGAGTTCATCCACCTTCAAGCTTTGTTGATATGAAGCGATCTGATCGTTC
This sequence comes from Mythimna albipuncta, assembly GCA_929112965.1. Lineage (NCBI taxonomy): Eukaryota > Metazoa > Arthropoda > Insecta > Lepidoptera > Noctuidae > Mythimna > Mythimna albipuncta. Next base: position 10,039,645 of record OV815973.1, read on the forward strand.
TATAAATTTTTATATATATAATTCTTCTGAACGTGTGTTTGTTACCTAACTCCTCCTAGAGGCTTGACTGGTTTTGGATGAAATTTTGGGTGTATATTTGATTGGGTTCCTAAATGGTTTGAAAACACAATTGAAACCGGTGTGACGATGCAATCGAGTTTTAAATTTTTTATTCCTCTCAAAAGTCAGTTTTCGAACAGGACAATGTCTGTCAGGACCGCTAGTTTAATTATATCACTTTCACGGTCCACAGCACAGAATTGATTGGTAATTAAAGAATTTTTAATCAGATGATTTATTAGATAAAGAATCGTTAAATTCGTCAACTAGGAAAACTACTTAGAAAAACTTAATACTTTACTGGACTTGCAACACGTCAACGTTGCTGATGCTCTGTTTAAAAGCCTATTGTGTATAGAAAGTGAGGTCCTTATAAAGGACGACTTTCTCCACTCTAAATCCACTCAGTAACCGCGACAACGGAAGAAAATCCTTGATAAATGTCAATGAATAAAAAGCGATAACTGTCAATTGAACACAAACGGAGGAAAAGAGTTGTAGAATATAGGATCAAGAAGTCAATTTCGAAATATAACTTGGAAAAACAATATGATACGAAGCTATGGCAAAAAAATGATAGTTGAATGGTGGTGATAGCAGGACGACCTAGAAAAAAGAAGCAAAAATTCCTGATCGTTGGAAAGAATTAAAATGAGACTGTTACCTAATAGAAGAACATATGGGTTGGAAATAAAACATAATAAAATTAATGTTACTTCATTGTGAATGCCAAGAACGTGTTGTATCGTCAATGCAGACCCTAAGAACTCCAAAGCCATGCATTTCCAACGTGTCAAATCTTGCGCACGACCGCTATGTTTAAACCCACTATGTCATTCACATTTGCATGCCGATTCGCCAACATAAGAGAAACTATAATGCTAATTGTGACTAGTAACTAGGTACCCTAGGTATAAAATAGGTTATTGTAACGTTAGTAGCCTAACATCCTTTAGGTAAATATGCACTATTGTTATCTGATGTTGAAATGACTTACACGTTCACTTAAGGTCATGGACATGTGTTCAATATTGATGGAGATTGTAGCAGTAAGCGATTGGGGTTTTGATGATATGAAAGTTAAAACGAAATTGTGAACTGCTGGATTAAATTTACCATGACCCTGGATCTTATTAGTTTGTTATAGTCTCTCTTGCTCCAACCAGAACGGGAGGAGTGATGATTTGAAAAAGTAATAGCGAAAATGTGGACGTGTTTACTCAGGGGATCCTAAATTAGAATTAGTCCAGCTAATTTTAAAATCAGTACAGTCTTCCGCTAATGTGTGTTTGTTTCCGGAATATAAGTACCGCCATTTGTTCCAACCAGTGCTGCTGTTGTGTCTCTTGTGTCTTAGAAATCACAGAATTTCATTTTAGTCTGTAGGATAACAACTACATTCCTTTTTCTTTTGGAACCACTCTTAATCACCATCAAACGTCCTGTTCACGATTCGGGTCTTCGGTCTTAACAGCGATGGGGGCGGCAACTCGTGGCGTGCGTGAACCAATAAGAAGTCAGTCAAATTTAAATCCGGATGTTACGAAATGTTTTAAGGCCAAATTCCAACCTTTAATCACAATAACAGCTACGCACGGTGTCAAAATCAATTAAGCTGTGTAACACACCTCGGCTGCTCCCGTTTACAGAAGCCGCAAGCTCTCACGTTACACTCAATTCATGCTATCTCTTATCAAATCTCCTGTGAAAATATCTTTCGCCACTTACCATGGAGCCTAAGATTTAAGTGTATAAGTAAGTACTTATGTACTTAAATCTTGGGCAAGCAGTATTTTGTGGGTTGCAATATTTAAGATCCTTGCTGTGTTGTTCGATATTCGGGCTTAATTTTAAAGTGAGTTTTTGCGTTTTTATCTCGGTCATGTTTGTAATAAATTAAGGTGACATGACAGCAGAAAATACCATTATTAAGGGCCAAGCGCCCGAAAAGTGCCATAAAACAGAGATTTTCTGAGGCCTACTCCTCCGTAACGGCTAGGTCAATTGGTTTGAAAAAAATATATGTTTATTATAGATTCATGAAAAATAATATCAACATTTGATTTTCTTGTGCAATTAGAACTTTTGTCAAAAAAAAAAAAATTGCAATTTCGCAACTTTTCCCTACTCCTTCGAAACGGCTTGGACCTATAGAAACATGTTTACACATAAAAATTGGTGGTTAAATATTCTTCAAAGTGAACATTGCATATGTAAATCATTCAATATCTCGCAGAGAAAATGGATTTAAAGCGCTTTCCAGGCGCTGCTGTCCGCAAATAAATGCACAGATTTGCCTAGGCGAGCGCGAGAGTTGCGTTCACATAATTTCGGCCAGATGGTTCAAGGGACTATACGCCTTAATATGTTTTGTTTATTTACATTTAATTTGTTTAAGACAGAAAATTAACCACGACACAATTTAAAGTATTTTGATTGGCGTTGAAATTCTGAGTTAAATGTAGAATGAAATTTAATTACGACAATGACAAAATATTGCTTTCTGTTAGTGTGGTCTTAAACCAAGTTAGAGACACCACTACTAACTGGTATATAAAATGCAATTTTTCACACTACCATATAATATTCGCAGATGATCTGTGGAAACTGGGAACTTCCTGCTATTAGTTAGTTGCACTAAGTCACACACGGGTCCATTCTCATCATAATAATCAATGGCCACGGGGACTAACTGAACATAATGATGCGAGCCATAGCGTAATGGTGCGAACATAGAAAACACTTTTATTTTATTCCTGGTCAGGTACGGACTTTCTTTCGAATGAAAAATACAATTTCGATTGTGATAAAGTTTTGTTTTTAGAAATAAATACCTCATTTCAGCTTTGTTGATTCTAATTATTCCTTCGACGAGTCGTGACTCGTTGTTTTGATCCGGCTCGAAGGACCAAAATTGCAAACAGAGTAATGGTGCGATGTAGTTCCCACGATTATTTTATAAGGGTTTTTTAAATGTAAGACACTCATTCAAACTTCGAAATTATTTCTATAATGTTGTAAAATTACCTGTGATGGCTTGTTTGATTAGAGATACACTTAACCTCAAGGCATACAAATGGAAAGGTGCCCAAGTCCATATCTGTCGGTTATTGAAGTCATTATCAAGGAGTTGAAGTTGTCCGTAATTGCTGTTTAATGATTATTTTTGTACTTGCGAGTTACCGCGAATCAGTCGTGATTGACGTGAGATTGTTTGCGTAAAACATATACACTGATGTGAAAATAAACAAACGAAGAACTTTCCAATTGCGTAACTTTAAGAAGCAACCATTGGCTACGGTTACGTAGAAGACGTCTAAATAAAAGCTCAGAGAACTTGGGGAAAGGCTTTTTCAGATGCCTAATTGAAATTCACTAGCAGTGAAATTATCGTCAGTTGTTCGGATTTATTGCTAAAAACTACTTGGGAACATATCGTACAGCTAAAGATGTGAAATTTTCTGTCGAAGTCTGCGTTTTCTGATAGCTCAACCTACGAATATTTAAGTAAAGAGTGAATAATTTACTTTTAGGCAAGCTTACTTCAACGTAAACCTCGTCATAAAAAAAACTAGGCAAGTGCGAGTCGGACTGGCGCACTGAGGGTTCCGTGCAAACTACAATTCCCTGGTGAAATGGCGTCAACGACTATCGCAACCCAGCGCTGGGCACGCACGCCACAATCATGGCGGTAAGTCCCCTCTTTGAGGCGTGGCTGGAAAGACCTTACGGCGTCCTTACCTTCCGCATGACGCAGGTACTCACCGGACATGGTTCGTTCGGGAGATTCCTGCACTCGATTCATGCGGAAGTGACGCCCGGGTGTCGCCACTGTGCGGAACGCCCGGAGGACACGGTGGAGCACACAGTCGAGGTGTGCCCTGCTTGGGCGGAGCATCGCCGTGCCCTCGTGGGGGCGATCGGCGGCGGAGACCTCTCGCGCCGGGCCTTGGTTGAGGCCATGGTCCGGAGCGAGGAGGAGTGGCAGGCGGTCGCCGACTTCTGCGAAGCAGTAATGCTCGCAAAGGAGGAGGCCGAACGCATCAGGCAACGGCGTTATCGCCGCCGCCGACGTCGTCGGGATTCTGATCCCGATTTCCGGCCAACGTAGACGCGGGCTTGCGGACAGTGAGCAATGGGTAGCTCGCTGTCCGGCCGTCCGGTAACTGTCCGGACCAAGCCCAAGTCGTCGACGGCGCGCACTGTTCCCGTGCGCCTCAAGGAGTTGTCAGCAACAGCAGGGACCCAGCCAGGTCGAAGCCTACTGGGGCCAGGGTTATCCGAAAGGGCGCTCGAGCCCCGGTATGAAGGCTAGAAGGAACGGGGTGGGTCTTTTAGTCAGTAAGAGTCTGACACTATCTCCCGCTCCGCCCAAGGGCGGGGGATGTCAATGCATGATTTATACCACCATAAAAAAAAAACTACAATTCCCGAATGGAGTCTCGAAGATTTTTCCGAATTTTTTGTGACCTATGTAACAACAAATTTACTGTTTTCAGATTTTTTCCTATACTTATGCTATATAATTTAGGTTTGTGCCAAATTTCAGAATTCTTTTTTTTTTCGTTAACTGAGAAGTTTGATTTTTACAGCTTGAAGGGACCGCAGACCTGAGTATATGGTTCAAATTTCAACTCGATAAGTCCACGCGTTCTCGAGATAGGTCTTGACAGACAGACAGACAGACGGACGGACAACAAAGTGATCCTATAAGAGTTCCGTTTTTTCCTTTTGAGGTTCGGAACCCTAAAAAGTAAATTGATTTTGCTGGGGTTGGGGTTCATGAGTTTATAAATGTAAGTGTTTTATACTAAATTGGTAAGAACAAAGTTCTTAAAAATGTATATAAATCTAGCGCAAAAACAAGTAATTTAAATCTAACTTATTATTGTTTGTTGTAGATTATGTATGACGAGTTGTTTATAGGCACAGTTAAGTTTTGTTGGTAAGAAAAACTTAACTGATGTTTTCTTTGCATTCATTTGAAAATGTTTCCTTTCCCCTATAAGGCAACATGCCAACAAATGAAGGTATGTCAGAATCCTTAAAACGGAAACTTTCACTGTCCTCCGATCCATAAACACTAAACTCAATCAACACTGTAGATTGACGCGATAAAATTTGCATGCTGACTCTGTTGCAAGAGTGAAAATTGATTGTGCGCCGTATAATTACGAGTAAGCCATGGAACTCGGTCGGTGTGACAGGCAGCCGCCCGTGGGACCTTCGCGACCCAATAACACGAATCGGAAGAGTGACAACAACGGTCTAAACGGATGGAGTCATGTTGAATTAACAAGTAATGATAGCTTTAGAGAGTTTAGACCAAGTCTTTAAGCACCCAATTCTTGATTGGGGGCTTAAGTTTTTTTTAACTTACCTTAGTCACATAAAGATTTTTTGAAATCCAATCAAATTTAAGTAAGTTAGAAACATTTCAAATCTGGTGGAAGGGGAAACTGACAATTAACAGAAAGAGGATGTATAAACAATGTGATGTCACCACGAGTAGTTTACATGCGTAGAAAAAAGATAATGAACCAAATATTTGAAGTACTAATTGCTGATTCACTTTTTTTCCAGCAATAATAATATGCATAGCATATTGCTGTTTAGTACAAAATATTGTTGGCAAGTACCCAATTCTGACTTGCCATAGGTAACTGTCGTTTGGAGACACCTTTAGAGCAAATTGAAAATAATGGAGTTGGAAATACGTTATTAACTACAAATTAAATAACAGAACCTGGGTGTGATTTAAACGCTCAAAACAAATTTGTTCATGTTAATGACTTTCGCAATAAAAGTTTTCCATTACCAACCTAATAATAAATGAAATTTCTAAAGAAACATACAATGATAACTTTTCTAAAGAAACAGGAGTGCAACATTCCCGCCAGTCTATTCACATGTACACATCATCGCAACAGCGAGACGTCATTAAAACGCGCCGTCTAACCAACCATTCGCTTTAGATGAAAAACTTCAGTTCCTGGCTCTGGATGACGCTACGAAACGAAATAGATTCACGGGTGGTCGCCCTTAATGATTGCTGGCCACTGGGATGAGTACAGTCAGCTCCGCAGATTAAGGGCTGTGCACAGAAACCACGCCTAACGACGCCGCCGGCAATAAGTGTCGGGTTAAGACTCCAATTTCACAAAGGTTCCTTGTAAATTTTCAACCATAAACTGGCAAGCATCCGATTCAATTTACGGAGATTTATAGGTCGAAATGTTACGTATTAGCTCCTTTTGATAAATCTATCGTCTCGTAAACAACACTTGGCTAATTGAAATGCAGTCTCCATACAGCTTAGGAGTGCTTGTGCAACTAAGTTAGAGCTGTGTGGAATAATTAAAGGCGTGCGCTTGAACTTAGCTCTCTATGAACCCGCGATGTCCTGATTTGTCCAATGACAGTTAGGATCGTGAAAATGTTCGTCCCATACATGGACTAAATCGTAGACCGTTACCTCTGTCCTAGCCTTAAAGACTGCTAGATGGTAAACGCAGATAAAATGTTGGTCTGCGGTTACAGATGTACCGAATCTCAATATCTATCAAGGCAGAAAATAATTTACGTCCAGCTCAGCCATTACCGATAATTTTCCGTACGTTGCAATTGTTGAAAAAACTATGCAAGTTTTGTAAAAAATCTTCCTGTTAATGCTTTCTTCCAAACTTTTTTACTATAGTAGTTGGGCTTACTGTGAAGCGTGCAGCGTGCATACTTAGGTTAGCTATACTAATATTATAGTTAAATGTAAATTAACTCTGTCTGTTACGCTTTCACGGTTAAACTTCTAAACTGCTTTTGATGAAATTTTGGTACGGAGTAAGCTTAAACTCTACTAAAAAAGGAAGTACAGGCTACTTTTACTTTTTATCTGGTTTCGACTTCACGTCCGCTATAACCGACAAGGAACGGAGTTGTGGGCAAAAGCTAGAGTTTTACTTATGTACTTTAAAGGTAAGATCTTAGACTCCTATATTTATAAGGGCTATGAAGTTAACGTCTTCTCTGCGGCAAGATCATTTAAGGCAACTGTGCCTTACCGTTTCTTATATTACCTCGAAGACCGTTAAACCTGGTACAATATCTTCGGAAAAGTTATTCGAGTGTACATTCGATGTTCATCGTGTTCGCTTGTTTATGTTATGTCTCTCAATGTGCACTAAAGCTTCACGACTTGGGTCTGTCGTCTTATTTGTGTAGCTGACGTTACTTTGGTCACGAGTGAGGTTATTCGCTATTCAATTACTCTGTGCAATAAGACATGGGTAGAGATATGCTGTAGCTAAATTAAGGGCGTGTTCTACAAAGATAATAATGTTCAAGTTACTTGTCTGAATATAATTAGATCTCATTGAAATTGACTTCTCGAAACGCAATTATTTTCCATCTACATAAATATTCGTCTTTTGTTTACGTTTCCATCGTCTATTTTGGAATTAACTGAACTTTGATCGGTTTAATTACAAAACCGTAATGCGATTGTATTGTGGAATTCCTAAACACAATTTTGCGTGACCACCTGTTGAGACCCACCTTGAGCCAAGATCTTCAAATCTTCGTGTATTTAATTCTAAATCTTCGATGCTGATAGATAGAGTTTATAATGTTAACAGCGTTGAGCAATAATCTGTCAAATTAATACAAAAATTCCAAATTATATGACTGTCTTACACTTGTTTTATTTATTGAAACTGAACATCTTACTCAACTGTAACGATTGTTATTTATATAGACTTGAAAACAACAAAACTTGGTGAAATATTGTTTAAAACTTCGGCGATGCGACTTCTGTAATATGGACTTATACTATACTTACCTAATTTTTTGAAGTTGGAAATCATGAAATACTTAACTCTTCCCGCTCTGGGTCTTTGGATAGTCAGATTTTTACTAACTAAAACTCACCTATGTTCCTTCAGTAATCCTTTGTGTTCCAGGACCACGGTAACTCTTTCGAAAATTCCTACAGCCTTATGTGAGATACTCTACGCCATCAAACTGTCCTTAGGAACGCAAACCACGTGAGGTTCCATAAAGCGTAAACTTAAAAAGAAAAAGGTAACTCTTTCGAAAAATATTGCAGCCGAACATAAACACGTAAATATAATAAAAAGGATACCTAGGAACAGTTCTAAATACGGATTTTTTTTACACCGGACTTTCTAGCTAGTCTGTAAAGGACCACAAAATGCAAGAAAATAGCTTGCTTCCGCACTAAATATCATAATCTTCGTACTAAAGAGGTATTCCTGAAGCCGCAACCGGCAATCTAGAAAAATTATATCATAAATGTAAAAAAAGAAGAAAGAAAAGAGATTAGCCATAAATACTTAATATAATGTTGTACGAAGGCACTTAGTAATACCACAACATTGTTGCAACTTTCGCGGCCCATCATGGAGTTATAACTTAACTTTTATGGTGGAATGATGGAGCCATACAAAATACACACGAAACTGACCGCGGCCTACGCATTTCACTTTCAACAAAAAGCCTAGTCGTGACATTAACAGAATAAAACTGATTGTGCGAGTGAGAAATTCGATTAGTCTTTTACAACTAGATTTGCCAAATTATTTGGCTTTTACGGTGAATGCACGCACTGTAGGGTTAGTATTGGGAAAAAGTGGCAATACTCCACAAACGGAACAATGCACGCCTAAAGTGCCTGCCTACTGACCTCAAGGTGTAATCTCGTTACATTTAATGCCATCAACACGAAACGGTACTAAATGTTGACCAATACAGCCTAGTTTGCCCACTACGTATTGTCACCGTAAAATGAAATCAAAGAGTTGAGCCAAAATAATGTGTCGTCGTGTCAACCTGTGCGTAGAGTAGGAATCAAATAAATAAATTAAATGTCTAATTATGGTCTTCGACGCCATCTTGTTATAACAAGGCAAAGAAAATGGCCGCTATTTGTGCAACAGAGTAATTAGTACCTACAAGTGCTTGTGCCCAATTAAAGTTGCGTGTGCTTCAAAACGTGAGGAAAGCACGTATTTTTGACGTTATTAGAACTATTTATCTTGTAACTGTGCAACATAATATCGTATCAGGTGTTTAACATGGAACTTAAAGTCATAGGCCTCATAAACTGCTGTAACGGCGGTATTTTAAGCACTACTAAGCATCGCCAACATGATTACTTAGTAAAAGTCAACCGTTAGGTATGTTTCAGGCTGATTTTTACTACATTATCAAGTACTAGTTTCTGCCAGCGACTTCGGCCGCAAAATTCATGATATTAAAATACATTATAGCCTAAAGCACTCAACGATAGTGCTGCTACATACCACTAAACACTTTATCTATTGATGAAAACTGAGATGTAAAAGAAAAGCTAAGAATTTCAAAGATTTCTAATATCCGTGCGAAGCTGGGCACACAGCTGGTCGCTAGTAAATATAAATTCTTGATTAGCCTAAATAGCATTTTACAAAAATTGTGAGATCCTGACTCCTGAGCTCGGCATAGTATTTGTGTTACAAAAGTCAATGTCTTCACGAGTCAAGTTTTATGCAATAAAATCTAAAAGATAAAAGAATAAGTACAAAATAAAACTGTAACCCAAAATATTTAAGTTTGATGTTGATAAATGGATGTTGGTCTGTGTGATTGTATCTTTATACCATTAGTTTTATTTATATAGTTATTTATTAGTATAATAGGTATAAAATCTGTTCCGAACATTTCGCTATTTTGAGCTAGTCCCATAGTAAAAGTAGTTCACACTAATGAGTACTTTCACACCCTTGAAGATTACCAATGGATTCAGAGTCAGACTGTATAATGTTCTCTTCACAACTTACTCTTCAACTTACGTAAACACGAAGAAAAGATTTTTCTTTAACCAATTAAAAAGCTGATGTGCTATACGAAATAAATCTCTCGACAGTGTTATGAAACAAGTCGAAGAAAGGGCTCCAATTCGTCACTGTGCTAACGATGAAATGTCAGTTTAGAAACTTCATAAAAGAAAAGTAATTGAATTAAATTGCCATTTTGTCATTTGCATGACGATTGGTCGGCTTGAAAAAAAATTCAGGTTCTCATTTGATTGCATGCCAATGTGCTGCTTTTTATGTATGTAAACCGATTATACAATGTGGACGTGACCAATTGGAAGAGATCTTTTTTTAATTGAAAGAGAATACTTTGGCGTCGATCCCATTTGGTGGAAATTGGTTTGCATTTTAATCAGATTTTTGTTTAGGCCTTTAGCAAAAGCTAAAAGTATATTGATTGCATCGATATATATGTAGGTACTACGGTTGATTGAAATTGTGTTTTGTCACAATTGGCCGAATATGTTTAAATTTATTTATTTTTTTAACGTTCGTGAGAGTTGGAGCCTGAACTGGGTTCGGGTTTTATTCTGGTCAGAAACTGTTTTAAAGATACCCAAAAACTAGAATTGACATTTATATATATTTACGCAATAGCTTTACCTGTGTCCTGACTTACCGACTTTGACAATTTAAAAGTGCCTGAAAATGGTTTATTTGAAATAAATACTGAGTTTGAGTTTAATGAACTCCGTTTCAATACTTTTTTTTTTTTGGTGGGGAAAATCATCCAATGACAACCTGCTCTTAGGCGGAGCGGGAGCTAGTGTCAGACTCTTACTGACTAAAAAAACCCACCCCGTTCCTTCAAGCCATCATACCGGGGCTCGAGTTCCCTCTCGGATAACCCCTCAATACTTCCGTTTCAATACTGGAACTCGTCTTTGAAATTAATCTCTGCTAGTCAAATTTTAAAGTAGTTTCGTTAAAAAATTGCTAACCTTGCTCCAATGTGACAACTCCCTAATTGCCATGTGCCACGGCCCCTTCGCCATTTGACAAGACCATTACTTTTTCACTCTTCATTATTGTAACCAACAAATTGTAACTCCAATACGTTTAACGTAATGTCTGTCATTGAATGCGTTTTTACGCGTTAAAAAAACTCATTTATTTATCGAATTAGTGGAATAAAGTGAGTTTTTCCCGAGCCATTTGTTACGTTATTATATCGTAATTTCTGATTTGTTCCACTCTATGGTACAGGCCTATTTGGTGAGACATCTTGTCTTTACTAGCCCAGTCGATTAACTGTACTTCACAGGTACTTATTATAGTTGCGATTTTAGGTTATTTCCCATCGTTGGGCGAATAAATTGTAATTCTATTTGAAGAGGAAAAGTTTTTGACACGATGCTATCGAACAATTGGCTGGTGACCTAGTCGAATTATTTTACGGTACATTACAATTCATAAATCATGATTTTGGTTTTTTTTTATAATTGTTAGGTTTGCGCTTTACTACTATCTAATCTAGAACTGCAGCACGCTTGCCCAGAAGTAACCTATTCACTGTTTGCTCACAATCAAACACGAATTCAATGCAACCTTTTTTATTATTTCTTTTTTTTACTTGAGAATTCATGACTCCTCTCACTCTGGGAGGAGCGAGAAGTGTCAAATATTTACTGACTAAAACCCGCCTGTGTTCCTTCAGTTGCTCTTTGCGGTCCAGGGTCATGGTAAGTATCTCTTTTGAACAATCCCGTTGCCCATTCATAGGTACCTGTTTGTGCTGTGAAGTCGTCAAATGAGTCCTCCCACCCTGAAAGAAGCGAGAGGGAGTGTCAAACTTTTACTGACTATAACCCGCCTGTGTTCTTTCAGTTACCCTTTGCATCCTAGGGCCATGTTTACCCTTTCAAACAAACCCGCAGCCTTGAAACAGTCGAGATAGATTCCTTGCAGCGTTGGGCCAACGTTGGCCACGTACAGTGATCTGGGTGCGTCGGTCTCCACACATTTTATATGGCAACTAGACTTGTAGAGCTACATTAGATCCACGCCACGCGACGCCACACGGCGCGACTCTACGTACAAACCAGGGGTGGTCCACGTGTGCTTCGTGTAGTTCCTGCTTTATTTTACCGGTATCTACGTCCATAAGTAAGCGCAGTATTATTAGCCATTTTACTATTTTATCCATAGACGTAATTTTAGCTAACACGTACACCATTTCTCCAGCTATTTATTCGCTTAAGATAAACTAAATCGTGACCAGATACTTTGACGCCATAAAAAGCATGATTGGATCTTTATTAGCAAAATGTGTGTCGATTCTGTTGACGATTAATACGTAATTCAAAGAAAATATGAGTACAAAGTGCCGTTTTTGTAAAAAGTTAACTAATCTGTCATAGTCACGTTTCTGATTGCGAAATGATAAAAGAATATAACACAGTTTTAGTCATAACTAGAAAAAAAAATACCGTTTTTCTTTGTTGTATTGTTGGGAAAATGGAGATATTGTTCTAAATTTGAACAAAGCCCATTCCGGTAGGAATAACCGCATTCTTAATCTATCATAACTCTTTTTGATTTCTCTATATTTTAACATGTTTTTGACATTAATTGTCGCCAATATGATATTGTGACTTAAATGTGTAGTCCAGTCAATATCAACACAAAAAAGCACAAACATCGCAAACGCGCATGTAACTACAATTTTCAGGGTTGTAAACTTGGGTGTAAACTACTCAACGAACCTTACAACATATAAAAAAATTGTAGATACATGCGCGTTTGCGGTGTTTGATGTCGATTTTGACTGAGCTAGTGAACTTAAGTTCAATTGAACTTAAGTTGTCCACCTCAAAAAACGTCTAGTGGTCTAATTAGACATCTGGACGTTTTTTGAGGTGGATAATCATCAAAGGGCCTCCCACTTCAGGGTGGTGCTAGAGGGCGTATGAAACCTGTGTCAAATCCACCTGTGTTCTAGTGTTCCAGAGCCTGGATAACTCTTTTAAACTACGTTTCCGTGACTCTAGCCGCCTCGCACGCCTCAAAGAGATGACAGCAAAACCGGAGGGCAGATCTCCGGTTTTGCTGTCATCTCTTTGAGGCGTGCCACTCTGTCACGCAAATGAAAAGATTTATAAAATGCTAGCTTTTGCCCGCGACATCGTCTGCTTCGATAAAATATAGCATGTCTCGCAGGAATAAAGCAGCTTTCTATCGGTGAAAAAAATTTAGTAATCGGACCAGTATTTCGGACCAGTATCCTACAAACCAAAAAAAAAACAAACTTTACCGCTTTATTATATTCGTGTATGTAGACAAATCCGTTTGGCAAAGACATTTATAATAGTAAGTAAGAAACTTGAGAAGTTTCAAGCGGTTTCCGATTGAAACCTAATTTTTTTTACGGGCATACAATTTTACTGTTTTTTCATACAACCGCTCTTACGCGATTATGACGTTATTACACATTTTTCATTAGATATTTTGGAAACATAGATGTCTTGTGGATATTATCTGGGCTCCTATTGAAATCAATTCATTTTTTGTAAGACTAATCCAATAGACCTCTGAAAATCTGCTATTTTGCATGAACTTTGACCGTTAATGTACTCTAAAATTTAAAAAGTCAAAAAATATATAACAATAAAAGCCTTGCTTTAATCGGGATTTTAATGACGACAATTTTTATCAAAAAAATTTTAAGGGTTAAAATCGCATTTCCTGGAACAAGTTTTGTGATGTCTTCGAGAAAATCACCGAATGTCAACAGAGTTTTCTCTTCATCAAACATCGCGTTGGATTGCGTTAGATGAAGTAGCAAGCTTTTAAACCATGCTCGATGGTACGATAGACCAGTAGAAAAGGAGCCTCTAAACGATATAAATTACATTGTTTTTGAGAGGACAATCGATTGTCGGTAAAAAAAGTACATCATGAAAAAAAAAATAGTTTTCCACAATTGTCACCAGATGGCGCTTACACGGTTTTAGAACAAAATTAACACGAGAGTTTCACGTAAATAGTTTTCTTTTTGCCGGAATGTGTATATCCAGCATTTAAATAAAAGTGGCCCGTACCGCCTAATGGTTTATTGGCTGCGTATGAGTAATGTGTTTATTTGTAGGATTAGCGCTCACATTATCTCTAGGTATCACGCGATAATGTCACAGATCATTAACTTATTGCTGTACGCAGTTCATGCGGCGCGGACGCATTTCACAATCTCGAGAATTTGTTTTGCTGTCGTCTCTCCATATTTTCCGGTAGATATTAATTGTGGTGTCCATATTTAGTCGATTGTTTAATTTTATTAACTCCTTTTCTTCCTGACTAACAATGACAATAAATTGTGAAAATTGCGTTATTTTCTCATTTTAATTTGCACTGTCTGTTATTTTACTTTACTGCAAACAATTTGGAATAAGTAGAACTATTGAAGTAAGTAAGTACCTACCATATAAATATTTTTTCACATCAGAATTCAAAATCTACTCAGAATAAGTGCACCTAGTACGGAATGCTATACGATAGAGTGCGCATACGCATTGCGCATCGTACGCGCAGACGCACACCCCGGGCGGACGTAATTGTTCGCAAATTGGTGCGTAATAATGATGAAAATCTCGTCGTTGCGCCGTCCGTCTATTGCACTTACATGTTGCATGTTAATGATCCCGTATCCGAACGATCTTGTAACAAAAAAGTTACTAGTAGAGATGTGCCGATTGGACTATTAATCAACACTAATGGGTTACTAGTACTAGTAATAGTTGGCTTACGAACCAATTAGTCACCGATTATAAATGTGGCGGGATAGTCTGCTTTGTATGGTGGCAATCAGAAGCGTGAAATCTGACACTGGTCTCGCTAAGGTGCTGGGTTTTGGAAGTCTGATAGGCAGTCGCTCCATGTAAAACACTCGATTTAGTAAAGACTGGAAACCGCTCCCAACAGCACAGTTGCGAAAAAGCTAAGGATTTTGATTGATGCGGCTTTCCCGACTAAAGCCGCATCAATCAAAATCCGTGGCATTCATTTCGTCGATCCATTTCTGTTAGGTAAGTATTTAATGTGTTGCTAAATTATATATAAAGAATGGAAAAAAGGAAAAATCGTTTGGCACTAATATAATAATAAATAGCACGTACTGTTCTTATAAGTAGATACGGGCGATTTATTTCGTGATTCTGTACCTACCTAGTTGAATGAAAGGCCAACTAAACGCCGACCAGTCGCCGACTACTAATGTGGCCGAATACAACTGGAGATAGACCCCTCACTAGTTGCTAGTATTCGTAGTAATTGCTTATTTCAGCACATGTTTCGCATGTCGAATGTTTTATCACGCCTACATCGCTTCTGTTGATATCTATGATCTGTTGTGATTTAGTTGCTTTGTGATGCCGTTGCGATACGGTTGACTAGCTGAATCGTATACGGAGATAATCATGAGCTATTCTTAAAAGTGTGATATGGATTCTGTGTTTCTTTTTTTGTGGTAACTTTGTTGTGTCGAATTTTAATTTCGCACTTTAAGGAAATGTTTGTAAGAGTTACTGTGCCTTTAGAACGCCATTGAGTTGACAAATAACCTCTTCCTTTTTTATCTTCTTGGTAAAAATTAAAAACTGCAGTTTGATACTAGATATTGATACGAAGACTAACAGAACGGGCTATAGTTTCTTTAAGAAATACACCCACAACATCATACGTGTCTTCCCAAAAGAGTTTGGTAAAAGAATCCCAGTAGTATACCTATCCACATATCGGCAATTTATCAAACATAGCATAGCATAGCACAGTCAGCTTTATAATGTTCCCACTGCTGGGACTCAGGACCTCTGTTTAGGAGAGGGAAAGTTGGCTCGAAATCCTCAACGCCGGGCCCAATGCGGGTTGGTGGATGTCACATGTCTACGAATTTTGGTTCTGGGACATGCCGCTTTCCTTACGAGGTTTTTCTTCACCGTTTTAAGAGCAATGGCGATACAATAAATTACACAAACTAATACTCCTAGCTGGGTTTGAACCTGCGTCCGACTCGACGTTTGGGCCGTTACGACTCAGCCACTGTATAAAACAAAACAAGAATAAAATTGATATCGAAACATTTATTCATTTTCTTTCAATAATTTAACTTATTGTATACCTATACATAATAAAACAAAAAAGGAAGACATACCACATCGCAAGTATCATTTTACAAACACCAACATTCTATCATATTTACATAGATACAGTGTTATTAAAACTTCTACGAGTTTTCTATACAAAACTCTAGGTAAAGAAAGCTATCGCCAATAATATTATAAAATATTCTGTCACTGGTATTAATTCATACATGCTTAATTAAAACTAAGCATTTGTCTCATTTAGCAAAAAAACAATGTCTCACTTATTAGTTATGTGTAGGGACGTTCTTCTTTCTATCGACAATCGTTTATTTCGTTCACTCTGCATGCTAATTGAAAAAAAAAAGTCTTAAATATTGTTATCCGAATAAATCTGAATCCAATTTAAAGCCCTTAAATAATTGTATAATTAAGAAAATTAAGAATTAAAGAGTAAATACGATATTTACATTTTTTTTTCAGGTGACAAATGATTGTCTATACAAAAGAAGGTCCCATTAGCAAATATTAAAACTGGTATCAGTCGATACTAAAACACAATTCTATAAGTTAAAATGTAATTTAAAACTTACAACCTTAAGATATGGCTATCAAATAACTCGTTTTCGTATAACAAAAAATATTATTATACAATTTGTTAACATAAACAAAACAATGAACATAACGTTGCCTTCTTGACTGGAATGGAAGACTCGGAACAAACGCAACAAACTACGTAAGTATGGCAAGTAAATAATTAAAATATGAAAAATAATAATTTAAACTAAACGTTTGGAATGATTCGACTTACACTATAATTATTTACACGATTATAACAGAAAACAGTGTAATACAAAGTACTTAAACAGGATATGTACAGTATCTGTATCACTTAGATATCGTTGTACATTATTATAATTAGAAGCTTAATCTTTTGTTCGTTAATTTGATCGTGTCGCGTGGACTAGCGTACGAACAGACGATCGTGGTCGATATCGATATCCGAGATCGTAAACAGACATCACTATCATTTAAATTATTTAACAAATTAGTCATTCTTTTTAAAACCAAACATGCTTAACACTTTTGTACTAAACAGGTAATGAGCAAAGCAAACTTCTTTGTGTGCTCTTGGAAGCTGTGGAGCGCGTTCAATGTACAGTTTTAAGTACATTTCCAGCTGAATCACACAATATTGAGGGTTTGTTGTTGGTGGTTTATTCAATCTTTATCTCCTACGAATCTGTAGGCGTCGGGGGGAGGCTCAGGCATGCAGTACCCGTGGTAGGTGCGGATGTCCTCAGCCGCGTACGTGATGCCAGCCAACACGCCCGTCTCCGTGTGATGCCTGGGGCAAGTGTGACCTCGAGGACATTGGCAGATGGTGTTGGCGTTCACTTCGTCTATTTGTTCATGTCGCCTCCTCGCGCTGAACAGTTTGCATGGCTCTTTTCTCGAACACCGTAATCTCTGTAAAATAAATTAGGGAAATTATTAGTATAAAGGTATAAAGAAATAAAATAATTATTAAACATTTCAGAAAAAAATATAGGTATTTGTTTTAATTTGTAACTTATTTTTTACTTAACTTTGCTGTAAGCTATTCTACTTACAGCAAAGTAAGTAACTTAAGTTAAGTAAAGCTGCATAAACTACAAAACTAAATAACTACTACCGCCATCTATCACCACTAACTCAAATCAACTTAAGTGAAAGTTGAACAACTTACGCTTTGCGGCGAGCACGCGAACTGGTACTGGTTTCCCTGTTCGCCGCTAGGTGTCGTGTAGGGCAACTTCTTCAAAAGATACGTCACAGAGAGCTTGGGACAGTGACAGTTGACGATCTGTTGGGTTGCATTGCTGTCAGGGAACGAGTAGATGATCCAAGCTGCATCCTTGAAGTACTTGCATTTTGGTAGGCGCTTGACAGGCTCACACGTCTTGTAGAGCGTTGTTTTATCTGATAACGTATGATTGTCATCACTCGTGAGATCACTGTAATAAAAAAAAAACACAAATTAATCAACATTCGGATTTCAAAATGATAACGCCGTTTCTGGTATTCGGCGAATTTAAGCCCGTTAGAAGACGATTCGTGAAACCAAACTACAAGACACCAATGATGACTCAGGGATAATTATGTTTTATGCTAGACTTAATTCTAAGCAAATTGGAATTCCTCTACGGATTCGTCACCTCGTAGATTAGATATCAGATGAATATTTAGAAAGTAGAAGAGATAAACACATTCATCTCTTCAATCGAGTTAAATATAGACTTCCATCACAAATTCCAAGGATTTAGTTTCGATAATCCGTTGGAGCGTGCAGTTCTTTTGTAATTTTTTCATCGATTCTTAGTTCATTGACAAAAAGCAAGGCACCTAACTCAACAACGTCACTAAGCCAGAAAAAAACGAAGGCCAAGATACTAATAATATGATATAGCTAACCTAATGATCAAAAACTAAGGACATTTAAATAACGGCCTCGAGCGCCATCCATTCACTATAATTTGATCTTAAAAGGGAAACCCTGTCAAAGGTTGGAATAATAATCAGGCAGAATTTGAATATAATCTGCTTTTTGAAAGGGTCAATATATGGATAATCATTTACCTATTGGCGATTTGCTTTACCTTATTCAAATCATATAAAAATAAAGTATGGAAGATAAAAGATCGTTACGATAATATAGTGATCATGCTGTTTTCGAATCTAGACAGTGATAAATCAATGATGTTGAGCTAAATTCAAAGCAACAAAAACTGACTTGTGACAAAAACTAAACTGAATCGGATAAAAAATTGGTGATAAGATAAGAAAAAGAACTCGAAGCACAAAAATCAATAAAGCTAAGCTCCGCATATACGAGACGTAGTTGATGTGTGGGTTGCCCCAAACATTTATTTACTGTATCAACAATACTGACCTAGAGCACGGCCTATGGCCCAAACAGCGACACTTCCTCTCGATCCAAGGTTGTGTCGCATCGTATAAGTCCACTTTACTGCAGACTTGTCTTGGTCTGCAATCCGGAAGGTCATCCTCTGAACCCTGAAATAGAAGGAGGGAACAAATGAGTGTGGACCGATATAGGTACCCGATGACAGAGATCGTCGACTGAAACATTTATTTGAATTGTATCAATATTCAGTTCAAATAAATGTTTTAATCAACAGTTACATATTTAAAAAAAAAAGTTATACATATGAAATACCACAATAAACAGTCACGATTGGAGCAAAAAAATATCATAAAAGAAAAGGTTCGATTTAAAAACTAGTTTTGCTTCTTTAAATAACCATTTTCCTTAACAAAGTAGTCAATAACGCAAAACCAGGCATAACCGAACACAATAACATACTATCATGACCCAATCATTTCACCGGCGTGTGTACAATGTTCGGCATGCACGGAACCCATCAAACTTCGCGTGCATTGTTTACCATTCAACTCGCGTCGCATACTAAATCAATCGGTACGTTCGTACAATTCGACACGTCGAACAATACGAAAATTCTAAAAGAATCAATCATCGCCACAAAAGAAGTTGGCGTGGGAAAAATGGAAGGTGTTTCAGGACACCTGGCAGCTGAGGAGCATAATGAAAAAGATTATGAACGGGGCCAAATCGATGTTAATCATAACGTTCCGTAAAGGAATCACAACAGAACATGTGTTCTGGTCCTTTTAGTTTTTTGCCCCCAAAAGGACCATCGGTCGTACTTCCGACCGGAAGACATACCATTCGGCAACCTGTTAGCTGTGGGAACATTTTTTCTGCGAAGACTTGTAGGGCTACTTACTGCTCACAGCTGTAATTAAGCTATTATTGCCCGTAATAAATTACTATGTTTAATTGGAAACGGTCGACATCCGATGGATGGCTTTAATTTCCTTTGCTTTTTGTTTAAGTACGGTTTCAAAGTGCAATTATCGATGATGTTATTGATAATTTTATGCCATGATGGTCTATTTTTGTGTTGATTATCATGGTTTTAATTATAAAACAATAATTTATGATAATAATTTACCTGTGAAAGAACACGTAGCCCCAATTCTCGTAATTTTAAGAATTCTTTCCGTCGCAATCAGAAACTCGTCTAATTTATCTCCATTTTGATAGGTTTTTGGAATTTATTGTTGCTGCTTGAATTTGAAAGTTTGTCAAATACAAAAATTGTACCTTTCATATTCAAGATTCTAAAATTATAATGTTATCTTATTGCTTAAATTAAAGGCGTATGTATAAGGAAAAATCTATTATAACTAACATAAAATCGAACTAGTTAAAGCTCCATTCCTTTCATTTAAATTCTATCCACAACTTCGACAGCCCTGTTCACGCATAGGTGTGAAAAAATGTATGTATATTTTTTTCGTTGTTCCGGATATGCTTCCCGTTTCTTGTGTATTGCGATAGATTTCTCGGAAACGGCCTCAGTTGGATCTCCTAAACACCGGATACAGCCCTTTTGTGTAATAAACAAAAAGTACAACGCGTAGACACAATGTATGGGTTGTTGACTTACTTCGTCAAGAGTTTGCCTTTATTTAACGGAGTCTCACTGTCGGCCTGAATGCTAATGCCGGTTGTAAGAAAATTTCGGACGCACCTCATTGAATTCCTAATAAGGCAGACAAAAAATTGACAATAGTACGCTACGTTGTACCAAACACTTTTATTAATGTTGTGAGTTTCAAGAAATGAGGATGTTTTGAAAGACAGTTGCGCGATTATCGCTAAGTGGTCGCATGTCGCTGATGTATTCAAGAATATACGATCAGTGATCACGAATTATACAAAAGAATTACCATTTGTAATGCCCGGGGAATCGTCGGATGTTCCTTCTAGATTTTTTGGAGACGATATCTCAAACGCAGACAGCGCTTAAGGCGACAGTACCAAAGGACGTCCTTTTCTGGGGTTAGAATTAACAAGATTTGGCTCCTAAATAAATTGTGACTCTCAGTCTATGTTCTTAAAGTTTTAAATGGTGTAGGGTTTTACAAGACACTGAGGTTCTACTATAAACTTAGAGCGATAAGCGGTAAGCTTGAAGCCGTAATATTGAAGTCCCAAGATACAGTTTGTCAGCTGTATAGTAAGCCTATAACTGTCCTTTCTAAGGCTTTCGTAGGCCTTGGCAGCTGATTAACCTCCTCTTTCTGTAATCCCTAACTTACCCGGTGAAATGAGCTTCTTCATTCGCAGTTCTGTTTAAACTGATATTTCAAGCATATAACCGATGTATTATTAATTAATTAAATATAATACAGAGCTAACATCGCCATTATGTCAAAAAGGGGATGTCGAATAAATCTTCAACGTTTAAACCCTAACAAAGCACTACTCTAGCTCGCCGGTAACCTAACCATTGCCTAAGTCCCTTAGCGGGTGTGCGGCGCGAGGGCCGGGGGGCGCGGCATCCGGTCCATCGAACAGGTGGCGCGCGCGCCGCGCCCACACTAATAAAATAATTTGTTACCACCGCCGACCTTCCACAACCTTCTCCGTATACCTGGCCTTTTCTAACGTAGGCGGTGCGTATGCTGCTGTCTTTGTCGCACGGTTTCAGTTTGAGATGCTGGGTGCTGAAGGATATTGCGAAAGTTTAGGTGTTGTGGTGATGAAATTACTAAACAATTTACTTTTTATTGCAGCTATTTATTTTCATTGAGATTTTTTAGTAGTTGCTTACTACTAATCTGTATTTTATTGTTTGAAAGGCTTATAACAGTCTTTTAATGCTACAACTTGTAACTATCAGTTAGTAACACAATTTTGCATAAGCAAATCAAAATAAATATAAAATAAAAATAGGTAGCGTCTCTATGCTGCAACCTACGAATTACAAACAAGCGTTACAGAAGTTCCTACATCGCGGAATTAAAGTCCTCCGCGATTTTAATATAGACACTACACTGAAAACATCTAGCGGGTAGTTCCCCGGCCGGGAAATCCTCTTTCCAGCGCTGGTTTGACCTCATTTGCTTCATCTATACTGGTTCCTTCATCTATGAGCCGTATTGCCTTACAATTTCATCGCGGCGTCATCATCATTAGTCCTTAAGTTCTCAAGCAGCGAGCCACACATAGACACAAACGCTATCCAGACCATCAGCAGTTCAACCTGGTTATCATTCTCAACCTTATCAACGACCCTAGCTAAGCTAACACTGCGTTTTCGACCAGCCACGTGAAGAATTCTTAAAAATAATTTCCTGAATGATGCTAGCACTCACAAAGAATAAACTGAAGAACCGTATTAATCGTAAAATACATATCAGCTCTAAAATCTATCTAGCTCAATCATTTGCATACAAAATAAAACCCCATGATATAATTTCATCAATTCATTTAGAATTAGGGTCTTATAGATTTGTATGCGTAATATTTTCGATGTGATGTTTGTCAATTCACTCATTTTCATTCAAAATTAGGGGGAGACGATCGCAAGATCTTTGCTAGAGGGACAAAATTATATAAAACAGGTTAATGCTGAATTGATAAATTATTCATCGGGTTATTTGAATTTATTGTTTCTTCTGTGATATAATTTAACAATTTTGTGTTTTGTTTTGGGTTAGTTTATATTTTAGAACCAGAAAATGTAACAGCGTTGATTTAATCGCAAGATTTTTACAAATTGATGTTTCTTAGTAGCCCATAATGTTCTTGTCAAGTTCCTGCCAGCAAAATATCGTGTTGCACCTAAAAATAATTGGATAAAGCAAAAAAAAAATCTTAAGGCCCAGAAACCCTAATCAAACGCGACTTCCACCTGCTATAATTTAAGATATCCGTTAAAATGCTCCCGAATCTGTGGCTCCAACATTAATATCTTGTCGAATAATTACACGTCCGAAACAGCAGTGTATATTCAATAAATTATAAACAACGATTTGTTAGCCGCCGGCTACCGGTCCGGATGCAGGCCGTTCCGGGAACACAGGTAGCCGAGAAATTACTAATCTGAGTAATTAGCCCATAGCCGACGGTCACATGTTATTTATAACTTTTATAATTAGTCTTTTGCCTGTTGGTAAGGATTTATAAGTGAACGGATATAATGTGTAAAGCGTTAGATATGACTTTAATTTGTTAACTTGAAACTGAGGTCCTACCACGAGGTTTTAAAGCGATCCATATGGCGACTTAAACTGAATTGTTTTAGGGATGGAGCTATCCATCCATCCATCCTTCTTTCTCTTTTGCACGCTTGATATTTTAACACGTTATGGTAAGACCTCTAATCTTCTAATTCTCGTCTTTGGCTACAGAAACTATCAGGATTTCTTACCTACTAAAACTAATCTGCAGATTGAACAGTATTTTAGTACTAATCAATAAAAAAATAATGTTCATAAACAATAAGTAATGTATAAACCAAGAGCTTTCAATACAATTATGATAAAGTTATAAAAATAAAGAGCGTATAAAACTAATTTAAATTGACAAAAACATTTTATTGAGCAATAAATCTTAAGCATTTAACCGACTCGTGTAATCAAAATATTTAAATATTATACAATTTTAATTTTACTACACTCCATAAATTACGTGAACGCGTAATTAACTAGTAAAATTATTCATAGGCCCTGAGTTACGGGATTGTTCAAAAGGGTTACCGTGGCTGAAGGAACACAGGTGAGTTTTAGTCAGTAAAAGTCTGACACTATTTCGTTCTACCCAGAGCGGAAGGAGTTATTTTTTAATATCTAAACTCGAAAAAAAAAGCCTCAGAGTGTTCGTAGCCGGACGAATATAAAGGCGATGTACGATCTCGCGTTTAAAAGACATCAACGGCTCACGTATCATATATGTTAGTGTCCATGAATGAAAGCACGCGCCTCTAATCGTCACAGTTAGTGTATGGATACACACAGTGTCATACATATGTGTCCAATGACACCGGCAGTTATGAAACAACTTGTATAATGTTCGTACGTTATTATGCCTACGCAAATGTAAACAGTTTTATGAAAACGGTGACTGGTGGTAAATAGAATTGGAAACGAGTATGACTGTTGCGTGGTTTTAAGTTTGATAGTGCTTCCGCAGATTATTTAAGCAAAATATAATGTTGATAGCGAAATCTGAACCCAACCATGTTTTACATTCGACAATAAATACATTTCATTCGTTAGCTTACTCGTGCCTTCGGGCTTTACAAAAGCCGTAATTTTCAATGGGATTCACCTCCATTCACAAAATTAACATATTCAACTGAATGATAACCCTCCAAGTCCACAGATAATTTCGCTCGAGGGGAGCGTCTTATAAAGAGTACTGAAAAGCAACTCTCGAACGAACTTCCTCAAATTACAACTACAACACACATCCGCAACGGTTGCATCATTTAGAAAAGTCTTAACCGCCCACATGAGGAGCGTAGTTGCGTCGTTTTGGTCCGGAGGTGTTAGTATAATGTCTAAGCATACAGGCGTCCCCATTGTGGGCCAGGGCATCCGGAGCGGTCCATTGACGACACACGTGGTCGCCCCTTGAGACGGAAGCCGGGCCCAGTTCGTCTTCCACGGTAATCCCGCTCGAGTGTCGCCTACTTGAGTCTTGTTTTTGACTTGAGTGAGGATTGTCTAAGACCTTCAATTTTTAGGACATGGGACTACCTTTAGTTTAAATATAGTGTTGGAGAACAATATTTTTGAGAAGTTCTGAAAAGCGATCGCCTATGTGAACAGTGATGTTTTAAAACTTTTTGGACATCCAAGTCACCAGGCTCTTAATCTTCAACATCTCTAATTACATTAATTTATCAACTTTCTTCATCTCAATTCTTTCAAATAAAACCAAGGGTCCATCAAAAAGTTGGATCTAAACAAAAACTGACAAGATTCGATCCGTGTTTATTTTTTGGGCCGCGGTGAGGGTGTTTAGTGTTTTTGTGGCGTAACGCAGGTGTCTCGGGTTCTCCTCTGAAGCTTATTGGCCTTTTTTCTTTAATATTCCCTAGTGCTGTGTGTACAGGACTGTTGAAGGCAGGTTTTGATTTTTGGGTCTGATTTCTTTGTATTTTTTTATTATTGAGATTCTTCTGTTATTGTTTGATCTATGGATATGATGATCTCGAAAATACTGCATATCCAATATGCTGCATAATGGATATGCAGTATTTTCGAGATCATGAGATAATCAGCACTTAGCAATGTTCACATTAATGGAATTATTCAGCATTCGCGGAAATCAGACTATAGCTTTCTTTGCCTTTTTTGGTGGAATGATAAGACATAGATTAGTTTTGAGGATCGATCAATAAATTAAACTCTGAGCTTTAACTTTCTCAACATTGTATCCCGGCTTTACCCGCGTCCCGGCGAGGTCATTTTTTACCATCGGTTTTCTTTGTTGACGCGTGTCCCACTGTCACGCTTTTTGTCCGTCCCAGCCGTAGCGAAGCGTAAATTATCTCATTATTTCTATTGATTTTATTTTCTTTAAATCCGGCTTGCGGGATGACTTTATTTTATATTTTGGTTGCAAGATAACCTCAGCTTGATGTTTATTTTGACTAAAGATATTGTTTTATACTTTATTCCACTTAACGTTTTCCACAGCATAAGAAAATACAAATTTAATTCTTACTTCAGCCATTGGATCATTTGCAAAAACTTTTCTTTAAATTCTTCGATCTAAATTCAAAACGTATAGTGATGCAGTTTGCATTGTAATTTTATTTAAATATCGTTACGTGCATAAGTTTTATTGTCAGTAAACTTGAGCTTTATTCCCGTTACGTCCGCTTCGTCGCATGCTATCCTGTGTCCTTTGCATTAAATAGAGACCTTGCAATGAACAGCCGTTTAAATGTTGCTACTTTTAGTTCTCTATCAAGGAATATATGTATGTATATTGAAAAAGTATATCCTTGCTAGTTAACAGTTTTTAGCATCCTTGTATCGTCTTTTATTATTTTATAGATCTTAACAATCATTACAAAACTGTTTTTCTTAGTGTTAAAATGGTTGTGCAGACGACTATTAGCAAGATCATTATGGATTTTGTTATTAACATCACTGTCGCCAGCATTATGCGAGACGTCATTGACACTCATCGTTTAATTATGCTAAAGCAATGTGTTTTCATTTACATAAATGTTTTCATTTAACTTTATAGGTTTTTCAATATTATATTTATATCTTGTTAGTCGCTTTACTACTTGGTGTTGTAGGTTTAGTTAGATAAATAACTTTATCTTTTAACAACCTCTAAGGCGTGAAGGATATTCATGCAAAATTTAAAACAAAGATTGATAAATTAATTATCTAGACATCTGAGCATCCGTTTCGAATTTGACATTATCAAGGTATTCAAAACCAATTAGCTAATCAAATGGCGCCAGAGAATTCAAAGCTTAGTGAAAAAACTAGCCGTAAACAAAATGTTAGCTGATTTAGAGCTTTATGTGCGAAGTTTTTACGACTTTTTAAATATGTGTCAGGTATTTTATTAATAAATAGACTAGTATTTATCAATAATTGCTTCACGGCGCCTCCAGTCCGTATCTGCCACATTGTTAACTTAATTGTTAGGTTTTTATTATCATAATCATAGTTTAAGAAAAACATAAAAATGATTTTTGTATCTAATTTATTCAAGTTCTATAACGAACACAGTGCCTTATGTACCTATTGGTTTATTATTATTGTGCAACTATCGATCATCAATATCTTAACACCTGTTCATCACAAAGAAATTAATGATATTTCGCAATACCTTTCGTGCGACCCTATTTCACACCTACACGGAAACATCTATTGTGTAATGGAAATTTGTGATAGAGCACAAAAACGGGGCGGCTCCCGAGGTCGGCGTCTAATAATGTTTTAATAATGATTGATGATGCGAATAAGCTGGTAATATCCTTAGCAACATCGATGACGTCTGAATTTTCGACGATACCTATCGCAACGGCTTTAATACAGAAATTGACGTAATCTAGGTAGGTATAACCACAGATCTTGGAATGACCAGCGAAGATAATATTAAGAATATACTTATATTTTAATAGCTATTTCTTAAAACTCCAATGATAAAGATGAGTAATAAGATTCAAAGCTTTCTATAAATAATGATTCCAGTTTCGCTTTAGGGCTTTATATGAGTCATTCGTATTCCCCTATAATATTTACTACCCTATTCGAGAAATAGGTACAATGCGTCATATTTATTACTATGAAAGCAGACCATCTGTAATTTGCTTCAATAATTTTATCTTATATTGGAGCTTTTCATTGAGTACTTAAATGTTGTTGTATGTTTTTTTTTTGCATTCAGTTTATCGGATTTATTATTTCTTCAATCAAACAGTCTGATCTATGTTTAGAAAAAAGTTTCCGTGCTAGAACAATTCAGGTCAATAAAACACGACACCAGTTGTAAGTCGCCTGATTAGATGTGTACATGCAAACTGCAGTGGCTTCACTTAGCTTCAATTTAAGATGATTTTCTAATTATACAACGTTGTTTAAAGCACGAACTAGACAATGTTCCTATGAAAGCTCCTTCTTCTCCTGAGTACCATTACAAATCGTTTTGTTTCTCTCATGTTTATTCTCATCAGCGGTTGCCCCATTGCTTATGACCGCACCTGCATTTGTCTCAAAAACTGATGCAATTTCCTTTAGAGAATTCATAAACATAATCATAGTTGCAAGATACTAAGTACTTCTCGGTTATTCACTTCCTTTGGTTAACTTTATATTTACATAAGCGTAAGATATGACGGCAATCGTTCACTCCACTCTCAATATGAAGCAACTGCCTTGACGGAAAATGCAAATCCGTGTATCAAACACAGGGGCTTCAATTGATTCGTACGGTGCGACAAATTGCACGATCATTATTCTATTCTGTATATCAGTCTGGATTGTAACGGAATTGGACTGAAATTCAATTATCTCATAAATCTTAAGCGGCTTCCTTTAGCACTCACAAATTGTTTCAAGAGTCTTGTCATGTCACTTGTCATCTGGCAAGTGAGGATGATGATTTATATCCGCAAGTGCTGATTGGTAGGTAGGTACTTGGTATCTATTTGCTTCGCCTTAGAAACAATTGCAAGTTTTTACAATTAGATACTGTTCCTATCTACTCAATACCTTTTCATAGCACGTGTCGTCACAAACAGGACCGAAATCTAAAGGCTCAAGCTTTGAATGCGTTTGCATTTCTTAATGTCACATTATATGTAATGAATCTATTCAGATGTTATCAATGAGATGTTCAAAGTGGCCCGCGCGGGATTCAAGAGGTGTGTCGCGTCGGCAGATCACAGACACCCTCTCATAGTTTTGTTATTCAAATCTTGGGAGCACTAAACTCAACCATTATTTACCAGTCGGCACTTTGACACCCGCTGTGAGACTAAACGGTTGATTAGTTCGAACACTGCTGCATATCAAACCTGCACAATGGCAAGACTGCACTTTTTGTTAAGGAAAGCTTAAAAAAATGGCATGCCGCTTAATACTCGTATATCTGTCAAGATTTAAGTTCTCCCATATAACGAAATATGAATAAACGACGAGATAACTTTAAATTCCTTTGCTTAAAGAGACGAACGATCGAAAATACGGTTACCGTTACGAATGGGCTTAAAGGCAATGACATAAAAAAACTTCGTTTTTATACCAAATAGCACACACGGGCCGGGAGCGAGGTTCGGCCCGTAAGTCATCGAAGCTGTCAAGATAAGAATGAGTGAATGAACACCTGCCGCCACCGGTGTTACGCGTGCGCCTACGCACCCGCGCAACGCTCCCATTTTATAATTCCATTTTTAAAATACTCGCGGCGACTGACAATTTGAATTTTATCGCACGAATCATACAGTCCATATTTCAGTAAGCAAATAATTATTTTAGATCTATTATTGAGCAAACGTAATTACGGACTTAGCTTAGAGTGATTATCTTCTTGAATCGACTTTAAAATTAGATATAATAATGATTATCGTTGTTTTTAAAATATAACTGACAAGACTTGACATCCGGAACTGCTTTTATTTTTATTGGCTTATGGTCGTATTTATTGTGATACGTACTGGTTTCTGACATTAATATCGAACGAAGAATTTAAGAGATTTATATGTGTTGGTGTATCCGTTGATGTAAATTGTGTTTTTTCCGCATTACTTTTTATTTTATTTACGATTTCTTGGTAGTGGTTTAGTCACGGGGGCTCTCCGTGTTTATAAAAATTAATATGGCCGACATACTTGTGCTATTTGTCGGTTTTAATTGGTCTAATTGTTGGGTGGAACCCTTCGTGGAATCTCATAATTATGTTCTCATATAGCTGCAGTGCGTCATCTATTGCGATATTTATGTAATACGTAGATATTTACTACTCACTTAATACTTATCATAATAATAAATTACTGCTTACTGCAATGTTTATAACTACAACAACGATTTAGTTAGATATAACGATTACAGCGCAAGAACAACCAAATTGTAATCTCCCGGAAATATTTACACAACTTTTATCGTAAGCTCTTGAATTTAATGTAGCGACAGAAGTGTCGACATTTTCACTCTTTCAATTCAAAATCCCATTAAAAAAATTGACAAACATAAACATTGTCTTTGGAATTTCAAAAACAAGTAATGATTTCCTTTGAAATTCGCTGTTCGTGACAATCGTCACGACTTTGACGTTTAAATATTAAACTATACGACAATGATCCAATAAGGCATTCACTTTGCTCAAACCTAAACATGTATTAATGCCTCCATTAGAACTTGTCATCCTGCCTCATTGACAAAGTTTTTGGCGCCAATTTCTTAATGTAGTCCATATTTCGACAACAAAGCGTTAATTAAGCTATTTCTTAACTTTAAATTACAGTGTTAATGCTTATTCGTACGACAATCTTGATTTTGTGAAGGTTGACTTCCAAATATTCAATGCCAGCGTACTCACAAAGCGGTAACTTGTTGTGAACTTTCAGAAACTTGCGTGTAATAATGTTTAAATTTTAATGTTATGCCTTTTTTCTTAAGTACTCCTAGAAGTATTATTCAAAGTTAGGAGAGTCTTAGCATTATTTTCGCAAAGCATGAGGGATCAGGAAAATCGAAACTTTTAACTTACCCCGGTTTGGTATAATATCCTGAGGTCGCTCTTTGATGGCAATGGTATTCTTTTGTGTGGTAGGTACGGTAGTTTGTCTGGCCTTCTCAGGTGTATTTCTGCTGAAGGCCTGAACGCTTCCAGCGGAGTTCTTATCACACCTCGGACCCCGCAAAGTGCCCACACCACCAGCAGGGGGGTTAACACATGCATGTTGATGTTCGCACAAAAATACACACAAATGTAACTGTCAGTAATAACGTTCCAATTTTTTGAAAATGTTCGAATTTTGAACGGTGTTCGATATTCGATGTTCGTGCGTGTTCGGGTCGCGTGCGCTGTGTCGCGTTGTGGTCGGGCAAGCTCGGACTGGCGGCAAGCGCGCCAGGCAGGTACGACTTAGCCTACGCGCCCGGTATAACCACCTCCGACTACGACCAGTAAGACTTGATTCTTGAAGCTTTCCTGAGAATTTGGCGCGTGAACATTTCTTTAGGCGTGTTTTTGGAAATGCATTTATTTTTGTTTGGTTCGAAGAATGCAGAACATGTTAATGGATGATGACATTGTTTTTTACTAATTTGTTGAAATATTTTAAAAGAAATTCTTACGTACACAAATATAAGTAGATAATTAGCTCAGATAATTTTAAGAATTTTAAGTGTCACATTCTCAACCAACTATAAAAAATCGATCCAACAAATGTCCTGGAAAAACAAAAATATTAACCAAATAAGTAGTCATTTATCAGGAAGGTATCAATTTCAAACAATTAAATAAATGACCCATTCAACTATACGAGTTTTAAATAGGCACTTAATAAATCCCAAATAGGCCAACGGTCCTAAGTGTCAAATTTCCAAGTCGTTATCGTATAGTGACGTAATAAAATATATATTTTTTTAAATACCTTAGCGGATCAAGAGCGTTCGGTTGGGACGGGTTGACTTCCTACCGACGATGTTTTTTTACACAGTCTTGTTGCTCTGATGGTAAGGGTGTGTTCACAGATACAGCCTGATTTAAAAATGAATGTAGGAATTGGTACTTTTTTTTTCGAGATTTGGTTTTAGCAGGTTTTTCTGAAAAACAGTAGGCATATACGAGTACCAACAAAAAATAATAAGTACATTCAGCCGAATATAGAACCTCCTTCGTTTTGAAGTCGGTTGAAAATAGTATTTTTTTCTTGATTCAATTTTTATTTGTTATTAAGCAAACTTTTTTAAGTTTTAATTTACTAACAACAGTGTTAGTAAAAACAAAAATGAAAACTTAAAAATACATTTAATCTATGTAACAGTACAAGGATTAAATGTAGTCTCAATTAAATGTTTATTATTATTAATAACTCAAAAGTTTTAAAACTTGTGTGTATTTTACACACAAGTTTTAAAACTTTGTAGCTTCTTTTATACTCAGCCATATTTTTTTCTAAACGCTTATTATTTGCTTTTCAAAGATTTTTTCCACAGTAAAGTGGTTTTACAGTTTACTACGATTTCGAAAACAATGCGTCCTTCAAGTAATGTCATATCAATGAAACTACTCGAAGTAAACAATAAGAACAAGAGATATTCGGCTTATTACCGTAACAGGGGGAAACCTCGCTTCCCGTAATACCCACTCGATCAACAAAAGCAGTTGCTACCATCGTGCATATTCAATTGTTTTAAAACAAAACAATGTCATTCATGTATTCGTAGAACAGGATTTCAACTCATTCATGTGAATTCAAAAAGAATCCATTGTCAGTGTAACGCGACCTTAAGTCTTCCGTCTCGCTCGCTCCCATTCACCGTCGAAGCGGCCGCATGAATGAACCGCTTCTTATGAATGGACACAGTCGCTATAGTACTATACGTACCTACCTGCCGATTGCTATATATGTGTTGTTTATATCAAGTTATATGAGTATCGGGAAATACTATATGTACCTATGTGTGTATATGATGGCACGTGGTCAGTCGTCTTTTTATTCTATATACGTAATAAATGCTTACTGGGCGAACGTTGGCTTTGAATTAAGCTCTGTTGAGATTGTTCGTGGGGAACTATCATTGTGAATTATTCGTTTAACACGTAGTTTTTAGAAACCAAGGTAGATAGAGTACCTAATGTTGTCAAGTAATAATATCTTATTCTGAGAACTCGTTCTTGACACATAAAAAAGAAAATAAAAAATCACGAGAAACAGAAAATTACTTCATCCACATTTTAGTAAATTCCTATGAAGCATATATAAAAGTATTTTTCCCATTTGCATCTGAACTACCTCTCCATTAGTTCGCTTTGTATTTAAGAACTTAATCTTTAATAGGTATCTGATTCACAAATAACGGTAAACGCAAGCAACGGCCAAGGCAATCAGTATGCCGCATTCAATCAGTATACTGCGACTGACATTTGAAAGTTACGCCCTAGCCTGCGATAGGTCTCCGCCGAATTAATGCTAAGGCTACGGTGCATCTACGTTAAATTTCACTTTAGGTGCCTACGATAGGGCTACGCCGAATTGATTAATGCTTACGCTATGGTATATCTCCAACGGCCAAGGCAATCAGTATGCCGCATTCAATCAGTATACTGCGACTGACATTTGAAACTTACGCCCTAGCCTAAGTTAGGTCTACGCCGAATTAATGCTAAGGCTACGGTGCATCTACGTTAAATTTCACATTAGATGCCTACGATAGGGCTACGCCGAATTTGTTAATACCTATCTACGCTACGGCGCATCTACAACGAATTCACTTTAAAAGCCTACGATAGGGTTACGCCAAATTGATTAATGTTTACGCTATGTTGTATCTCCGTTGAATTCCATTTAAATGCCTGCGATAGGGCTACGCCATATTGATTTAATGCTAACGCTACGGTTCATCTACGAAAATCACTTTAGATGCCTACGATAAGGCTACGCCGAATTGATCCATACCTATTCTACGACGCATCTTAGTCGAATTAAAAATGCCTATCAAAAGGCTATACTGAATCTATTTTAACTACTCTTTGATGCGTCTTTGTGCAGTTTAATGCCATTGTCTACGAGGAAGACGCTCCCGGCCTATGATACGTATTCGCCAAATAAGTAACTTTTTTGGTACTTTCGATCTCAATTATTCGCCTATACAAAAATTATTTAACACCATAATTTGTTTGCCCTTATAATAATTTATTTGGGGTCGGCCAAATTATACCTTCTCCAATACTTCTCGGTACCTATTCCTCCCCTTTTATTGTCATGTCACTTTTATAACAGTCTAACCTTTTCTTCTTTGGTCTGAAATCTTTCCTCACGACATTTTCTTTGTTCCTCAGGATAACATGACCACTAACCCACTAGTTAAAGTCGTGCAAATTATATTATATGTAGGTATCTATTATATGCTGATGATTACAGCATATATTATTATGCGTCTATCCAAGAATTGCCTGTTTGTCTACAACAATAATATTGATTTCACTTTCGCTGCTCACCTTCTAAATGCGTAACAAATTATTATTTTAAATTAAATTTTCTTAATTTAATAGCTAGATAAAGCAGTGAAAAAGTAATCTTCAACTTCTATCTCTTTTTTATATCTCTTTAATCTTAAAAATCATATTCAACTTTATGTTAAGAAAAAAAACAGATAACGCCTTTACGTTTTTCACTTTTAACACATGAAAAAAAAAAAATACCGTGGCTATAAAAGTCCCTGCAATATCAGAAAATCGCAAAATTGCAGGTAACTTTCTATTTTTACACTCCTCGATCTGAAGACGGCATGGCGGACAGAGCTCCGGCGGGATCTCATGGTGAAATGGCGTCAGCGACTATCGGAACCCAGTGCTGGGCACGTCACAATTATGGCGGCAAGTCCCCTCTTTGAGGCGTAGCTGGAAAGACCTCACGGCGTCCTTACCTTCCGCCTGACGCAGGTCCTCACCGGACATGGCAAGTTCGGGAGGTTCCTGTACCGGATTCGTGTGGAAGTGACGCCCGGTTGTCGCCACTTTGCGGAACGCCCGGAGGACACGGTGGAGCACATAATCGAGGTGTGCCCTGCTTGGGCGGAGCATCGCCGTGGGGGCGTTCGGCGGCGGAGACCTCTCGCACCGGGCCTTGGTTCAGGCCATGGTCCGGAGCGAGGACAAGTGGCAGGTGGTGACCGACTTCTGCGAAGCAGTAATGCTCGCAAAAGAGGACGCCGACCGCATCAGG
Organism: Mythimna albipuncta; assembly: GCA_929112965.1. Lineage (NCBI taxonomy): Eukaryota > Metazoa > Arthropoda > Insecta > Lepidoptera > Noctuidae > Mythimna > Mythimna albipuncta. The sequence goes on from OV815973.1 coordinate 10,073,956, forward strand.
CAACGGCGCCGCCCGCCGGGATTCCGATCCCGATTTCCGGCCGCCGTAGGTGCGGGCTTGCGGACAATGAGCAATGGGTAGCTTGCTGTCCGACCGGTAACTGTCCGGACCAAGCCCAAGTCGTCGACGGCTCGCACTGTTCCCGCGCGCCTCAAGGAGTTGTCAGCAACAGCAGGGGCCTAGATGGGTCGAAGACTACCGGGGCCAGGGTTAGTTTCGAAAGACAGCTCGAGCCCCGGTATGAAGGCTTGAAGGAATAGAAGTGGTTTTTAGTCAGTAAGAGTCTGACACTATCTCCTGCTCCACCCAAGAGCAAGGGTTGTCATTGATGATTTTTCCACCATAAAAAAAACACCCAAAAAAAAACTTAAGTCTCCAAGATACGGCACCACTTCCACCATATGTTTAAGAAACTTTTTTGAAACAAAGGAATTCCAGCCCAGTCATTTATTCGTTATTCGTGTTTCAGTGAAAGGACTCGTCATACGTTCCCCCGACATAGCTTAGGCCATGACGTCACAGACTAGCCACCCACAAATCAGCTTGACAAATGAACACTCACAACTGACGTCATACGACTTTTCAGTGATTTATTTGATTTTAGCCTAACCTATTTATATCAAGAGTGAATAAGTTACTTCTAGGCAAGCGTGCTGCATTGTCGGCCTCATCATTGCTTACCATCAGATGAGATAATGGTAAAACGCGAGCCTATTAATAAAATAAAAAAAATAAAAATTCAGGGGTAGGTAACTCCTGAGTGAAATTAAACATACAGGACACGCTTCAAAATATTTTTACGTGTTATTATTTGTAGTTAGGAAAACATGCTCTCTTGACTACAGTATAACTCAATGTACCTACACACATGTACACATAGAATAGAATAAAGTTTATTGTACACCAAAAAGTAACATAAGTTATACATAAACTTAAATCTATGGGTACAATGGCGGTTTTATCGCTGACAACGATGTCTACCAGACGACCTTAGGACGGATTGAAACGACATGAGCATGCGTTATACATTTCCAAATATTTCTGGCTTTTGCTTGGCTGTCAATTTGTTTGATCAATAAAATGGTCAGATGATGACTGGTTATGTGTGTGTAATATATTAATCATAGTCATACCTTAGTACGTTACAGCATGTTGTTTCTGGGGTTGGAAATCAGAAGCCATCAAATAACTTCTTGCGCTTTTGGTGGACCGAGAGTGTTTGACTTTTAGTGACTAAAACCCACCGTGTTCTTTCAGTTGTCTTTTGTATTCCATAGCTATGATAACTCTTTTGAACAATCCCGTAGACGTTCTAGAATTTTGTTTAAATTCAATGTAGTCTATTTTTTTTTTATAAATTATCTACAAATTACCTACAATTTTACTATTACAAAACACGGTATTGTTAAAAACTCTTTTAAAAAATTGAACTTATGTTAACTTTTCTCCAACATAATAAATGAAATAAATGACTTTTATGACCTTAAACATTGCTTCAAAGTACAGATTACTTAAATTTTTACTCAGCAAACTACCTTTTCCGTTTGAACCTAAAGATTACAATTGTTTATTATTATTACCTTCTAAATTACTCACAATTTTATTAGCTATAGTACCTAATTATTATTTATGTAGTTTCTCTGACCTTTTAAGTATCGCGGGACCATTATAGTACAGTGATTAATTAATATTTCCAATATAACACGAACTAAAATAATAAAATTACTAGCAGCCATTTTGTTCTTTACTAAATGCTTTTACACCTTAGATTTAGATCGTACATTATTCAAAATGCTCGTAAATAAATAGTTATATACAACAAAACATTATTTTTATTAGCCAACTAATGAGCAAAAGGGCATGTCCAGCTTTTGCGTTGGCAAAACTTTATTACCGCTTGGCTTGACATTAAAGGATTGCCGAAGATTAAATTAGCTTTTTATTTATCATAGTATGAATTTTTGTGATATTTATGACATGTGTAAATCGTTATATTTTAATGTGATAGTAACCCTGTCTGTTTGTCTGTTACGTTTTCAAAGTAATGAACCGATTTTGATGGAATTTGTTACGAGAGAAGCTTGAACTCCAAGGATGACATAGATTACTTTTTATCCGTTTTCGACTTCGCAACCGCTATAACCAACATTCACGCGGACGAAGCCGCTAGCAGAAGTCAGTATTACTCGTCCATAGGTATTTATTTTTCCTCATACTTTTACACGCTGTGGATGCATCTCTTTTTTCAACTGTCTTTTGCAAGTATTCAAGAAAAGAATTCGTCAGAGATAATTATCACCTTTCATAGTTATTTTTCTGGGTACCAACGTAAATTGTTGAATAAATATTTAGTAATGGAAAATTATCCAGGAATGGATTTAGAACTACTTAATGAAGCATATCGATTCAGCCCATTTCTATTTTCATCACAAAGTTTTCTTACGAAGACAATATCAAAAGTATTTTAATCTTTGTTCTGGAATGCCAAAATAAAAAAAGTAAAAAATTATTTATTACCTAGCATGCAAAGATACCATATTCGACGTATCAAATACTCCTTAGTCATACACCTCAGAAATCACGATACAAATAAATAAAGTGTCCAGTATTCAAAGTCACGCACGTAGGGTTGTCACAAGGGTTTGGCACGGCAAGGCATGCACTCGAGCGCATTGTGGTAATAGTGCTAGACAATGCACGTCTAAGCACCCACTTCACTTTGAGTGGTCAGCGTTTTTTGCACCTTCGAACTTCGGTTTAAGTGGGACAGGGACAGGTATAAAGTGGTGGCACGCGCACTAGGTGATAGGGCTGTCAGTGATTTGAGGAATAGTTTTAGAGATATTTCTGATTTCAAGATGCGGTGTACGTGTAAGTTTACATTCAATGATATAATCACTGGCCATGGCCGTGTAACTAGCAAAGTGAAAAACCTTTCGAAAAAACATTTCACGAATATTGTTTAGGTTATTGCAGGTTGGGATACTGATGGTTTTAGGTCCTAAGAACAGAAATATCTTTTAAATTGTTAATTTAAAGTGAAGTGATATTTTTTTTTAGGTGCAATACAAGTTATTGCCCATGGTGTCGGCGCAACAAGTATTTTTGTCAACCGTAACGCTATCACTGCACACTGGAGTCAGTGTTTTTTCTTTCAAATCAGACCTCACACAATTTATCCACCTTTTCTTTGGCCTGCCTCTCCATCTCCAGGCAGTATAAGCATAAAACAAAAAATCAACGTTTTCTAACACAACACTTATTAAACCCGATAACTGCCAGCCCTAAAACTACAACCTTCTTTGTTGTCTCAGAATATCCCTTTTATTAAGATAGGTTTTGTTCTTTGCTTAAAAGTGAGAGATCCGGTTAGTTTTGGAGTGGTTTTTTTTTTTATAACCGTCCGTATTTAACAAGTTTAGCTGATAACAATGGCCATCACGTGCTGTTTGGTTCGAGTTGTGGATTACTCCTTGGTTTAATATTGGCTTTTAAAGCAGTGCTTCAAACACTTTTAGTAAATTAAAATATATTTTTTTATAATATCCCATTTGTCTTTTACACTAATGTTTCCATATTATTGAAAGAGCTTGGCATCAATCAAAGATTTATTTTGTACAATTGATGAAAGTCTGCGAATCTTTAAAATGTTGGGACCTATTTCTCGCAATGAAAGATCTTTCGAGCGTTCAGTGGTACAGGGAAGAGTAGAGAGCCATCGTTCCCATATTACCTCATAGAATAGGCTGGCAGTGCCACGAATAGAGAAAGATGGAAAAACCGCAATCAACCTACCAGACAATACATGACCACTACCACTTCACCAGGTGTGTACGACTGAGAAGAAGAATGTCTTTAAGAACTTGGGTGTGGCGTTTGGGTCTAGGTTAAGTTCCGTAACTCCTCATTTAATTTGAAGTTTGTCGGGTTTATTTATTATTATTTATTTATTTATAGTTAATTAAAACGGTACATGCCCACTTACATTAATAACAAAAAAAAAAAAACAAATTAAAATAATATATTTTTAATTAAAATTAAAATTAATTTACAAATATTGTGTATTTTTAAATGTTTTATGATAATGTAGTGATTGTCTCTAGGGTTTTGGAGCACTAGAATAGTGTTATGAAATGTATGTTTAAATTCCCAGCCCTAGTAAGGTTGGCGATCATCATCATCATCATCATCATTTCAGCCGATACACGTCCACTGTTGGACATAGGCCTCCCCCAAGCGTCGCCACATCAAACGTTCCTATGCGTCCCGCATCCATCGGTTTCCTGTTACCTTCACCAGGTCGTCGGTCCACCTTGTAGGAGGCCTTCCAACACTGCGTCTTCCGGTACGCGTAAAAACCTTTCGGCCCCAACGGCCCTCTGTTCTGCGAGCAATGTGCCCTGCCCATTGCCACTTAAGTTTGGCAATTCTTTGTGCTATGTCGGCAACCTTAGTTTTCCTGCGGATATTTTCATTTTTTATTCGATCACGCAAGGAAACCCCGAGCATAGCCCTTTCCATTGCTCTTTGGGTGACTTTAAGCCTTCTGATGAGGCCCATTGTGAGCGACCACGTTTCGGAGCCATATGTCATCACTGGCAACACGGACTGGTTAAAGACTTTCGTTTTGAGACACTGGTATGTTGGACGAGAAGATACCGCGTAGCTTCCCGAACGCTGCCCAACCGAGTTGGATTCGACGGTTGACCTCTTTCTCGAAGTTAGACCTACCCAAATGGACTGTCTGTCCGAGGTAGAAGTAATCGATAAGGTTGGCGATGCATATAAATAAATAAATAAAACAATCCCTTCAGAAGATTGCATTTCAGCCATTTGAATTTTGGGTATTGAAATAAATTCCAAGTGCCTCAAAACATTTCGATTTTAACGGAAGACAACAAACCCTTCCCCGAAGCATTTCCGTCAAATATTCCACATAAATAAAAGAATATCTCTTGTAGAAAATTTCCTTTTCAACTACAATGCCGGCCATAACTTTGTTCTTTATTCCAGCTGAGTCACGGCACAGCGTGATTCGTGCTACAAAATATTAACTTGGAGCTGTCATACGTATCTTGATGAAGGGAACACGATATTAGGAACACGAAAATGATAGTGGCTTGGCTTAATTACGTAGCAAAACTTAGCTCATTTACAACCTGCATGGTAACCAACTCTCAAATAGGTCGTTAAAACTTTAAATAATTATAACTGTTGAAATCACGCGATGCTCAACTTTTAACTATAATAAAATATTGATACCGGTAGAATTGAGCTGCGGAGAATAGGTCGAAAGTGAACAAACTTATAAAGTACGATTAATTATTTAAAACATCAACTGTCATCATAACAATACCACCAAGACAAATTATATTCAGTGCCAGGGAGTTTTTTCCTCGATTTTTTTCATTACAGATGTAATTAAAAGAAAATAATTTATGTGTTGCTAATAATATATACCTATTAAAAATTGTGATCATGATTATAAAAAAAAAAATCTAGGTTTTGATGATTTAACGCCCAAGCAGTGGACTAACCACGGAACAGTAAAAACAGTGCAAAGTGAAGAGTTACTAACATAGTTTAAAATAATATTTACTTACAAAATGTTTTATAACGTACCTAAGTATAGTATAATATAAGGTATATGGGTACTTTGACCTGAAATGTTTGTTTTATAATTTAGCCTGTAAAACTCTACTATCTACTTTTTTTAATATACGTGATCATCATTGATGATTAAAAACTACTCGCGTTCTGCGTGGAGCGACAGGCACTGTCCGATTTTTACTGAAACTCCTACCCACCCACATTTGTTCGGTTACCCTTTGCATTCCATGTAGGGCCACGGTAACTTTTTCGAACATTCCAGCAGTATTCAACCCTTGCAGGCCGATGCCTGCAAGCCGATGCTCTGGTGGGTCATTTCCACTTAAAAAAATAGTACCTAATAAGTTTTCATTTATTTATACAAAAGTTGCTTAGTAACTTTTCAATGCTATATTTTAACGAGTATTGCTAAAAGTATTATCCGAAGTCAGTATTTTATTTTATGTCAACAAAACACAAACATCATTAGCCGACTACGCTAACTCGGACACGAGTAGGTTGGTAATGAGTTGGTAACGAGACTACCTAAATCCGATCACTCGTTGTCAATAATAACCCCTCAGAAACGTGTAACGCTCGAGATAATGACCTTATATCTCTTACACGAGCACTATCGCCCACGTGCGACCTCCATCTAGCCTTCGTACTCCTTCGTATCCCTTCGTGCCTAGTAGCGTATTTACCCTTATGCTAAGAGGGCTATGGCCCGGGGCGGGAGACAGCTATATATAGACAAGCACTAGATGCTCTGCCACCGCTTAACTTCTTGTCTGTCAAAAAAATCTAAGTTATTTCAGGCAGAGTCCTAAAATGTTCAAGCTCTTACTGTTTGCATTTTCTTCCATAATAATCAAGGTTTTTGGAGTCTGACAAAGCTACCATCCGTATGAATAATCAAAAATAATGATAGATTTTCATTATCCAAGGCGCTTGTATTCTACGTTATGTTTATTGTGAAGCTTTTCTACATAAGCCGACATATGTGATTTTTTTGTGATCGCTTTGATTCTTTTTGGATATATTTCTCTTTTTCCTTTAATTGTTTTTTACAGCCAGAAAAGTCGTTTCCTATTTTTAAATTATGTGGTGGCTATACCAACTTGGCCTGGGGCGCAAATCTTTGAATACGCCACTGTTCGTGCCTCTTCGATGCCCTTTCGAAACACAAATAACCCCTTAATAACAGTACAATCGGGCTAACGAAGTTATTTTGTTATTTTTTACCCATTGCATGGTTTGTGACGTCAGAGGACGTTCTAAGTATCGACTCCGTTTTCACTGATGGCAGTGTTGTTCGATTTGCTGACGTCAGAGTCGTGATTGTTGGTGTTTTTATTTTGCTTATTTTAGAAAATGTTCAAATTACAGCCGGAAATAGATATGTCTTGCCAATTATTATTGTTTTGGCTTGAAGCTAAGTTTCTGTGACAAAAATATTCTCAGCACTAATTTACGGCACTGCGCAAATGTAGACACTTTTAGTTTTCAGTTACCGATACCGAACACTTTTTAATCGTCATGAGTACCTATATGTTAGGTGGAAGAAACTGGACTCGAAAAATGTTTACGCAGGGAGTCGATGATTTCATACTGGTTCTATAGAAATCAAATATTCAACGGTAGCTTGTATCTGACACAAGACACGTCTGCACCCCGCCTAACTAAATTTTTCAGACACGCGACCCCTGCTGTGATTGGCTGAATGAATTTTCAACAGCCACGCTTACTTGTCACGCTTGTGTGTTTGATAGGCGTCGCGACGTTTTCAAATAGCGTTTTTGCTGAACTGCAAAAATAGGTATTACATTGAAAACTTTAGTGAAGTAAGCTGTTAATCATTTGGAATGACAGCTTCGAATACACGACTCGGTAGACTGCATCTATTTATACCTTTAAGTAGATCTATACTTTTTATTTACTTCTACCGCTCTTGGGCGGAGCAAGAGGTCGTGTGAGACTTTTACCGACAGATGTCGATCCACCTGTGTCTTTTATTTGCCCTTAAGGTTGTAATATGGAAATATTGCAAGAACAACCATTTTTTTTAAAGAGTATGTACCATGGAGTTTCTTGCTGGTTCTTCTCCATAGGAAACGACCAATTTGGAACCGTGCACTAGCTTCTGACGTTTTATAAGCTTGCCCATGTAGGCCTATGTGAAATAAAACATTTTGAATTTTTTAAGGCCACGTTTTCCTTACAGAAATTCCCTGTGATGACTACTAATGTAAAAATGACTGACTATTAATATAAAGCTGAATAGTTTGTTTGTTTGGTTGAACGCGCTACTCTCAGGAACTGCAGGTACGAATTTAAAAATTTGGAAGCCATAGACAATATATCATCAGGCTTTGACCCACGTGAGAGAAGCAGAAATCAGACACGCGGATGAAACTGCAGGGGACAATAATAACAAACAACAACAAATCGCAACATCAACAAAGTTACCATATCCAGTACCTAGTTGCCTACATAGCGAGCCTTTCGTAACCACGTTATGTAATCTGTTTACACCGGCCCACGCGTGGGATGTGGGCTCAATTCAGCCCACTCCGAGAAGCCCACTGTTTCCTTTACAGCACTAATATGGACACTTAATACTCCAAGCGGAACCTTGGTATAAGTTTGCACAAATTGTTGACATTTTTTTTTGTAATTTACACTTACGTAAATACTTACTTACACTTTTTTTTATTGGAATATCCAACAACGTATTATAAGAATTAAATACTATGTGATGCGTAGGGTACCTGTCACACTGTTTGAATATTTAAAAGGTTGGGCTGTGAAAAAGATGGATGAAAAAAGATTGCATGTAGCGGAGATGAGAATGTAGAGATGGATGTGTGGTGTGACGAGAAGGGATAAAATGAAATGAATATATTAGAGAAAGTTTGAAAGTGGCGCCAGTGACTGAAAAGTTGAAAGGAAATCGTTAGTCTTGGTATGCTAATGTGAAGAGTAGGGATGAACCGCATGTTAGTAAAAGAGTTCTGAGTATACATGTAGATGGATGAAGAGCGAGAGGGAGGCCAAAGAAAAGATGGATGGATTGTATGAGGAGCTATTTGAAATAAAAGAGACTAAGTGAAAGTGTGACGGGTTACCGGACAGAATGGAAAAAAAAAACGTGCTGCGCCGACAAGGAGCATGGTATAAGGGCAGGAAGAAGAAGAAGTGATGCGTATGGTTAAACCGTATGATAGTACAAGGGTTGTGGGTATACTTATGTGGATGAATGGAGAGGGAGAGAAAGGCTAAACATAAAATGGACGGATCGTGTGAGGAGCGATATAGTACGAAAGCGAGTCAGTGCCTCAGTGGTAGCATGACGGCTGACAGGTCAGAATTGAAGGACAGAACCTGTTGTGACGATTAGGGAATCCAATCCCGCACTAAAATTGCAATCCCGCACGCCTGCGGGATCGATGTCAGCAATCCCGCGGTATTTGCGGAATTGGGATTTTAAATTTCTTTTTTGTTTTAAGTAAGTGCGGGATCCCGCACTTGCGGGACTTGGATTCCCTAATGACGACTCTTAGTAACATGGGTTAGGAGAAAGAAGATGATGAATTAAAATTAAATATATAGTGTACAAAAATAGTAGTGTAGGTACTTAGTAGTGTTAAATATATAGTGTGTGTAGTGTGTGTATAGGCACGTATTTTCTTTAATGTATTAATCTATCATCTACTGAAACTGTACTATGTTAGTACAGTTTCACGAATTCGTTTTATATGTTTACTAGCCTCTGCCAGTGGGTTCGCTATCGTGAAATTAAGTTTTTCCATACAAACTTTCAAACCTCTTTTCATACCCTTAGGGGGTGAATTTCGGAATATCCTTTCTTAGTGCTCGCCTAGATCATAAAAGTTGCAGTAGTTTCGACCTTGCGATAATGTTTCATTAAACCCCAAGCGAACGCCGGCGTTCGCGCACCTATTGTCTTTCTATTGTGTCTGTAATTTCCACGATTGAAAGGTTAAGTCAGTTTGACAGTTTCTCCTTTTATACATAAACACTTCAGTTTTATTAATATATAAAAATTTAATTTAATTTATCTCACATAATTTTACTGTACACATACAGTATCAAAAAATTTGTAAATTGTTACTTGAATTAAACGAATTTTAATCTCGGAATTTTTCCGGTCCACTGTAGCCATACTTATATGGTGGGACCATGAATATTGAGCTAATTACGAATGTATCCGACTGTACGCGCATGCCCATCACCCGCCCACCGCCGACACTGCTCTAGTTCACTATATTTAGAGCCTACACATAAGGCTAGCGATTAAAACATATCACCATAAGCGCGACATATCTCTGCCTCCCTGACTATATACGCGGCTGTCGGTGACTCAGGCTAAGATAACTACCAAGTGATTATAAGTTAATTGCCGCCAAGTTGACTGCTTATACAATTTGTGGCGTTATTAGGAAATCAATACGCTTGCTAGTTATGTATACGGGATGTTGAAATGCAAACCTCGTGTTTGTGATGTTAGTAGACAAATTAAGCGGGGCGTTGTTTTTCACGCAAGAGTCAAAGAGATGTCGGCATACCTAATGGACGGAAATCATGCAGTGGCTACTCCCGCTTTAGTGCGGAGCGAGAGGATGTGACAGAATTGACTGACTAAAATCCAACAGTTGCCCTATGGCGTAGAGCTTATACGTTCCAGCACCACGGGTTCCCTTTCACAAGTTCCCGTGGCCCTTTTTTTTTTTTTCGATGGGAAAAATCGTCTTATGACAACCCCCGCTCTTGGGCGGAGCGGGAGATAGTGTCAGACTCTTACTGACTAAAAAACCCATCCCGTTCCTTCAAGCCTTCATACCGGGGCTCGAGCGCCCTTTCGGATAACCCTGGCCTCAGTAGGCTTCGACCCGGCTGGGCTCCTGCTGTTGCTGACAACTCCTTGAGGCGCGCGGGAACAGCGCGCGCCGTCGACGACTTGGGCTTGGTCCGGACGGTTACCGGACGGCCGGACAGCGAGCTACCCATTGCTCACTGTCCGCAAGCCCGCGCCTACGGTGGCTGGAAATCGGGATCGGAATCCCGTCGGCGGCGGCGAGAGCGCCGTTGCCTGATGCGGTCGGCTTCCTCCTTAGCGAGCATTACTGCTTCGCAGAAGTCGGCGACCGCCTGCCACTCCTCCTCGCTCCGGACCATGGCCTCAACCAAGGCCCGGCGCGAGAGGTCTCCGCCGCCGATCACCCCCACGAGGGCATGGCGATGCTCCGCCCAAGCAGGGCACACCGCGATTGTGTGCTCCACCGTGTCCTCCGGGCGTTCCGCACAGTGGCGGCACCCGGTCGTCACTTCCGCCTTGATTCGGAACAGGAACCTCCCGAACTTACCATTTCCGGTGAGGACCTGTGTCATGCGGAAGGTAAGGACGCCGTGAGGTCTTTCCAGCCACGCCTCAAAGAGGGTACTTATCGCCATAATTGTGGCGTGCCCATAACGGGGTTGCGATAGTCGCTGAAAGTTCCCGTGGCCCTGGCGGCCCTACTGGGCCTTATGGTTTCTATCGGAATTTTGTGTTTTCTATGACAATACTCGCTCAATAATTTAACTTACACTTGTACTAAGTCTGCTACAAATTTCGACATAGTTCAATTTTCTTCTATACTTCTGGTACTTACCTGCTAGTGTTAACACGCGTTACAACTTGGTAGGACAGTTTTGGTTTGTCGTACCAAGGTCGTGGTTCTTCCGTACCAAGGTCGAGCGTGTCTCACCATAATTTGTATTAGCACACAATCGCACTTGGTACGTCGAACCAAACCCGTTCTACCAAATTCGAGTGTGTATTGACGCTATTACAACAAGGAAACCAAAGTGGTACCCGATTGAAAAAATGTTGAGAACCTCTGATGTATATTTATAAAGCTACCTACGTTTGGTTGTTTTGAAAGAATTTTAATACGAACACTTACTTTATATGGAGTAAGTGGAAAACTTATATTTGGTCAACGAGATTATTATTTTTTATGTTCTTTTATATTTTACCAACTGAATTATTTTCACATTTGGTAGTTTACTGTGACATAGGAATCACAACACATAATAGAATGATGAAAGTTTGCATGTGTGTGTGTATATTGCGCCTTCATTCTTCTAAATTCTGAATGGATTTGAATTAGCACACAGGTAAGTAGACCATGTAGTACTAATATACCTACTCTTTATTTCGAAATTATGTTTCCTCGGGATAATTTCGTACTTTCGGCAGGCGAAGGCGCGGGCTGTAGCTAGTTTATATCTATATATATATAAAAATCAATGTCACTTTTCGTTATAATTTTATAACTCAAGAACGGGCTCACCTATCTAAACCAAATGTTTAGGCTATGTTCGGACTATTTAGTAGATGGTTTATGTGAAGTTTGGTAGGGTATATTAGGGTAGAGTAAGTTATAGTAGGGTGGAGTAGGGAAGAGCGGGAACGAAGCCGCGCAGGCAAAAGCTAGTAATATAATAATCTACACTCTAATCTTATAAAGAGGTAATCTCTTGAAGTAGGTACTGGTCCAGTTGCTAAATTTTTTTCACCGGTAAAAAGTGGCTTTATTCCTGAGTGACATAGGCTATATTTCATGTACGCGGGCGAAGCCGTGTGCAAAAGCTAGGATAATATATGTAAAGAAGAAAATATATGTATTTTTGTACTTTTGTTTGTAATAAATAAACTCTAAAACTCATGGACCAATTTTAAAGATTGTTTCATCAGTAGGATGCTACTTTATCACTTATATGCTTATCACTGAGTGGCATATTTTCTACTTTCATGCAGGCGAAGCCACTTTCAACAGCTAGTCTTTAGTAAGTTTGTAAAATATCTTCATTTACGTATCCTTCAAGCTTCTGAATAGGAATTCGCGTAGGCGCAATATTACTGCAACAAAATATCAATAGTAATTAAGGATTTCCGAAATCCATTCAAGAAATCGTAATTGATTCAATGCATATTCACGAACTACTCACATTTCCATACATTTGTCTCGGTAAACAAACGAGTCCTGATAAATCGGATTAGTTTCGTTCGCAAACGTTAACTACTAATTAATATGTACAAATATCATGAACTTATATGGAGTTTATGGTACTTATACAAAATGTGAATATAGTTTGTTCAGAATCAGTAACTGAATGGATTCCAATAGTTACACCGTGTTAAATTATTTCCAAAAATATTTGAAAAGGTCAATAGTTGAATACCACCGACACTAAGTACAACACATATCACGGCAGGTCATAGCGGGTATTCGACGCCAGCAACCAGCTGGCGAAGCTCCCGCTTCGCCCAAGAGCGGGAGTTGTCATTGATGATTTTCCCACCATAAAAAAAAAACGGTCTTCCTCACCTGTAAATCCTCTATCATTTAAATAAATAAATATATCTAAAACACGAGTTTTGACACGAATCAGTGTTGTCAAACTCCTCCAAACGGCTTGGTAGATCTGAGAATAAGTCGTAGGCAACTTTTTACTTTTCCACCCCATTCCTTTTTTTATCTACACTATACTAATTCATAAAGATGTAAGGTTTTTTTTTGTTTGTAGGAGGTAATCTGTGGTAGTACTGGTCCGATTGCTAAATTTTTTTCTACGATAGAAAGTTGCTTTATTCCTGAGTGACATAGGTACGCAGGCGAAGCCGCGGGCAAATGCTAATCTACATTAATATTATAGAGGGAAAACATTTATTTTTATGTGTATGTTTGTAATGAATAAACTCAAAAACTACTGCGCCGATTTCAAAAAATTCTTTCACCATTGGAAAGCTACATTCATTTGACTAACATAAGCTATATTTATTGCCCTTGCGAAGCCGGGACGGGCCGCTGGTAATTTATATAGCAGAACCACATGAGTTAATTACCGTTTATATACTCATGTGTCAGAACAGCGTTTATGCAGTCAGCTAGTAGGTATCTAAAGTTACAAAATTGTAGTGCAATTTGTTTAATGTAAGTAAAGATCAGTTTCTATTCACTTTGATGTGAATATTAATTAGTATTTTATAATCCTTATCTACATATTATAAAACAAAGTTCAAACCACGTCTATTTGTCTGTTTGTCAGTCTGTCCGCGATATCCTCAAAAACTGCTGAAAGGCTTTTCATGCGGTTTTCACCAATAGACAGAATGATTCATGACGAAGGTCTGGGTGTATAACATATGCATATTATAGTAGGACAACGTTGATCAACGGTATTTTACAGGATGCATTTTGGGGAGTGTGCGCAGGAATTGCATGACTTAATTCCGCCATCTCATTTCTACCATTGGACAATTCGACGTACGGCGACTCTTTTACGTGTTGAAATCTCTACGGTCCGGACTAAGCGTTTCGCTTCATCGTTTATCACGCGAACATAGAAAGGACTGCAACAATTTGCCTGCTGCGGTCTTCCCGTGCGTTTATAATTTAGGTGTCTTTAAGGCTAGACTGAATAGGCTCCTAACAAAGTAGTGCGCCTTAGCATCAACGAAGTCAACACTTTCTTTGGTATTGTTCGTCAAATCGTTGAGCTCCTTAGTAGTCCTGAGTTGAGCTATACGAATACTGACAAATGCTTGCACTGATCACTGGACAGGTCCCCTCAGAGCTGTGTGGTTCTATCTTCTAAAGACCATCAGACTCTAATCTGCATGGATCTCATATGATTTGACCATTACATGTTTACTGTATGGATTTTAAAAGAGATTTTGATCCGAGTTTGTTTCGGTGTTTCTTATCAGGGCAGTCAGCTAGGAAACACCGGCTTCATCTAGTTTAAATTGACGAAAAAAATTATGTATAAAAGCGTTTTTAAAAGCCTGTTTGCAATAACGATCATTTATCATTTATCACTGCTTACCATCAGGTGGGATCGCAGTCAAGCATTAGTTTATATCAATAAATAAGTTTTTAATGAAAATCTTTTTCATAACAAGCTTTTAAAGCGCTGTATAATTAATACTCGTCAAGACGAACCATACAAGCCCAAACTCAATGGAGTTATGTCATAATAATTTCGCATTGTCATCTGATTTACATATGCATGCAAAACAGCTCAATCGGTAACTGGGAAGTGGGTCAAATTTAATTTGCAAGATTTGATGACAGACAAACATCGGGACAGGTAAAAGAAAAGGGGCTAAATAAAAGCATGTAAAAAAGAAAAAAGCCAAAAAAAATTTTCAAAGTATTCTAACATCCGCGTGAAGCTGGGGCAAGTTGCTTGTTGTGTATATGTTAATAACACAGTATGTTTCGCTGTAGGTGTTGCACAAGATCGGACGTAGGCTTATCTGAAATAGGCGTAAATATAATTATATGAACGTTGCTGCATGAATACTAAGAACACATTAACCCACGTGAATAAAAAAAAAACAATGTGCCTTGCCTTTTTAGACTATATTGGAGTTAGCTTCCAGCCCAACCGTATGCTTTTGAATACTGGATGATCAAACGAACTTTAGCTTCGTTCAAAGATATAGGGGAAAAAAATGTATTACAAAATCCCTTACTAAGAACACATTAACCCACGTGAATAAAAAAAAAAACAATGTGCCTTGCCTTTTTAGACAATAATATTGCTTCCAGCATAACCGTATGCTGCTGAATACCGGAATTAAAATTCGACCTTATTAAGCCTCATATACCTACATTAGAGCAGTGTTCCGCAAAGTGCGTGGTGAATAGTTGGTGTGCCTCGAAAATATACTGTTGTCTCATAACTTCATAGACGGTAACAAAATATAGATCTATCTACCTATAGACTGGATTCAAATATTCTCCGAGGGCATTCCTTTTTCACTTTGTCACTCACCGATTAACGAGTAGGAAGAAAGTAACTTTTGGAAATAAAAACTGGAGCGCACATTAAAATTGTTTTGTTGATAAATGATCTGTAAACACTGATTTTTCATTTATGGTGTACCTCCAAAATTTTCAGAGTTTGTAGATGTACCTTGAACAGTAAAAGTTTGCGGAACACTGCATTACAGACAATGACTAGAGTATAAAATGTGCCCCAACATGACGCCAACGACTAAACTACATGACGCAGGACAAATTGTTGAACATCTTGACAACGTTGCTCTGTCAAATCTGTCAATCAAATGTAGGCTACTAACGACTCGCCCCAACTTCGCACAAGTGTTAGAAACCTTGAACTTCTCAGCTTTTCTCTACTATAATATGCGTTTCTCTACACATTAGCCTTTCTCTTGAATCACTCTGTCTTTTAATGACCTGTAGCCTGATTCACGTAAAATCAAACAAGCCAAATATCGTTGAAGTTTTATACTCGTTCGATCGAAGTCCTATCCAAAAGCGGTATTCACGCGTTCCTTAATCAGGATTGGATAGAACGACAACTCAACTGGCTCGGAACTAAACGATCTATTGACGACGTATTTCTAATTACATTAATAAGTATTCTACCAGGATAATGTAATACAGAATCATTTTTTTTAAATCGACTTTCGACCAAACGACTTTAAAATCGGTGTCGTTCAAACTCGATTGATGGATGTGAATACAGAAATGGTCTAAACGACTAAATCGCTACGATATCGTTACGGTTTTGATTACGTGAATCGGGCTACTGAACGAAAATCCATTTAACAGTTTTTGAGTTTATCGCTTTTTTATAGACAGACAGTTCCGGTGGTGGTTATTTTACAATACTGTAGTGGACGCATTGTCACATGGGGTAAACACATTGTCTCGTTGCGTCACCAGCGGCTAGGTTAGTCTTCACCAACGGCCTGTACATGACCGACTTGATAGCGCCCGTAACACGTGGCAAGTATACAAATACTACAAATATGAATAAGAATCTAACCTCCAAAACCCAGTAGGTATCGAATTTTCTAGCTTCCGACTACCCACAACGACTGTCAAAGAATTAATTCTCTCAATCTTTGATTGTCGTCACATTTCTCAACCATTTCAAATCTCACCTGTCACCCACGAACGGTAGGCGACTAGGCGTCAAAAACATGTTGTAACTCATTGCACACTCGACCTTAACGATCTGAGGACGAAGCGGCAGGTGGCTTTAGAGGAAATAAGTTCTTAGCGGCATCTGTACACCAGCTTCCCATCGCTTGGGAAAAACTCCTATACCCATCCTGAGAAAAAATAGAGCATCTATATTTTTAGGCAAAATTAATTTCTACGTGCTGTGTTAGCACGCTAAAATCGCTAAAATCTTTTTTTGGGGTAGTAAACCATCAAGTAACTTCTCCCGCTCTGGGTGAAACGGAAGGGAGTGTTAGTCTTCTTAACCAAAAACCACCTGTATTCTTTCAGGTACCTTTTACGTTCTAAGGTGTCGGTAAATCATTTTAACAATTCCGCAGCCCAATTGGTATGTCGTATCCTAGTATCCCATCATTGAATAAAACCTACTCGTGTTCCTTTAGTTCTAGTAAATAGGTTACTTTTAGGCAAACGTGCTCATGGTCAAAACAGGTGATAGTAGTTAAACACGATACTATCAATAATAAGTAAAGGTGTTCCGCATTTGTGAATGCTTTTATTTCGCCGAACAAATATTTAACATTTTTTAAATTTATTCTCGATTAGCTGACCCGGCGAACTTCGTACCGCCTAACAGTCAATGAATATAGTATATCTTTCGGTATAGTGAAACAATTCCGATGAAACAAAGCCTAATTAATATATTAAGTTACACACAATTTTAATGTCTAAAAGGTATCTACATTGATTTCGTACATTTTACGTGATGCACGCACAACTAAAAATTTCCACAGATTTAATATATGTATAGATTTTATTTTTCTGTTAGATGCGTCCTTTTAGTGTATGGCTTTTGTATATCCCTTCTGAGAAAAAACAATCGCACCTATAAACGGAACTTGGCTTTTAAGTGTTTAATACTTAGTAGTTATTTTTAGACGCGCTATGAAGGGATGTGTAGCAGGTTTGTACTTAATGTGTAACGGAAATGTATTGGAACGGGACTATTGGCAATTGGGGCAAAAAGTATTTGTATATATGTTGCATATTATAATTGTTTTTATTTACACATTATTATTACAGAAACAGTGGACTGGGCCACTGGTAACATCGTGGGTTCAAACCCAGTCAGACTCTTTAATGTGATTTTTTTTTTCATTACCATTATAGGAAACCAGCACTTCTAGTACAGAAGTAAAAGTCGATGACATGCTACATCTACCAACCCGCACTGACTCGCACTGGGCCCAAGAACTAGGTTACGGCACAAAATAGATAGGTACAGAAGTCAATCTACTACATACAAAGCGCGCTCGAGCAACGCACACATAGACACCGCTCACGGACACGATGTCTCGGTCGCATCTCGGACCACTCGTCGAACAGTTCCGGCTCAAACGCTCATTAGTGTGCGTGGTCCACCGAGCGTAGGTATAAAAAGTGAAGTACATACATGAATTTGTCTTCTGTACCTATCTGTTTTGTGGTTACGGCCTATTACTTCTTCTTGAGACGAGGCCTGTGCGCCAGCAGTGGGAACGTTGTAAGATTGATTATGCTCATTATAATTATATGCATAGTTTTAAAGTGTAAATATCATGGGTTTTCAAAACAAGTGTAAATAGGCATATTATGAGCGCGACGCTCATACGCATTACCGCTATAGATTACACTACAAAACTGTTTTATGTCCGTTGCGTCACAACTCAGGTTCAGTTGAAAACCAGCGTCAGGTACTAGTTGTCTGGCATTCATGTAGAACTGGACTTATTTTCACACTATTTTCGTTTCTGGTTTCATGTTTAAATAAATTGTTTGTGTGCCTTGTGTTGTGCCAAATAAATTCATTTTCTTTCTTTCATCGTACAATATATTCGCCGCTTTCCATTGAGCGTTGAAGAAGAACCTAAACAAACACGTAGGAAATTTCTTTTTAAAAATTAGCACCATGCTTATATATACATCTTTAATACATATAAATAAAATTGGAGTGTCTGTTTGTAATATTGAAATAACTGCTTTTTACTACATATGAATATATATACGGTACAAACACCAAATTAACATTTTTTTTTCAATTTTTGTCGGTCTGTCTGTTTGTCCGGGCTAATCTCTGAAATGGCTGGACCGATTTTGACGGGACTTCTTTTTGGCAGGTAGCTGATGTAATAAAGAGTAACATAGGTTACTTTTATTTTAGAAAAAGTTAATTCTTAATCCTGTAGTCCACGCAAACGAAGTCGCGGACACAGCTAGTCTTCTTTTAAATCCAAATGTAGGTATTATTGCCTATAACTAAGACCTCCATTTCTCTATTTTCCCAACACACATTAACTGGTATGTTGTAGTTAGTAGTCAATAATCAACACCTCGCCTAGCTATTAGTATCACAGTTAACCGACTCTTACTTTTCAACGGAAAGGGCAACTCTTGTCATTATCGAATATCCTCCGACGTCCGATCGGATTTAATTTGTTCTTATGTTATGCGTTATCGTGACGGGAAGTTGTCGGCAGGAAGCGAGTAAAAATGTTATGTCGGCGGGTAATGGCAAGCCAACATGGATCGGCTTTTTACTTCGTGACCGTAGGGTTGGCGAGAGCGAGTTGGATGGAGTCTGTGACGGTGAGGAACTCGCCGGTGATCTTTTGCTACGAGAAGTTTTGAGACCAAGCTTTAACTTGAAATCTGTTTTTAGGGTTCCGTAGCCAAATGGCAAAAAACGGAACCCTTATAGATTCGTCATGTCTGTCTGTCTGTCTGTCTGTCCGTCCGTCCGTATGTCACAGCCACTTTTTTCCGAAACTATAAGAGCTATACTGTTGAAACTTTGTAAGTAGATGTATTCTGTGAACCGCATTCAGATTTTTACACAAAAATAGAAAAAAAAGCAATAAATTTTGGGGGTCCCCATACATAGAACTGAAACTCAAAAATTTTTTTTTCATCAAACCCATGCGTGTGGGGTATCTATGGATAGGTCTTCAAAAATGATACTGAGGTTTCTAATATCATTTTTTTCTAAACTGAATAGTTTGCGCGAGAGACACTTCCAAAGTGGTAAAATGTGTGTCCCCCCCCCTCTAACTTCTAAGATAAGAGAATGATAAAACTAAAAAAAATATATGATGTACATTACTATAAAAACTACCAACGAAAATTGGTTTGAACGAAATCCAGTAAGTAGTTTTTTTTTAATGCGTCATAAACCGAAAAAAATACACTATTATTAAAACATCGATCAAAGTTACAATACATTACAAGAACTTTTATATTATGTTACTTGCTGCTACGGAACCCTTCATGGGCGAGTCCGACTCGCACTTGGCCGGTTTTTTAGAAGAGTATTTCGAGATCTTGCATCATTTTAATCTAATGCTAATTATAACTATAACACAACAACAGCAACAGTAACAGTAATGCTAATATAGTTATTAATTATAGTGCTAGTTAAAAAAAATAAAAATCAATATTATCATTAGATTATCAATAAATACTAATTATACACATATAATATAAAATCATAATAAAATAAATACAAATGCATGCAATTAATTTTTACATTTATGAACGTATATTTAATTAAAAGACTTTTTAAATGCTATTTATGGTATACTCTATATTTTGTAATTAATTTAATTTGCAAGAAATGAAAGGCTAATTTTTATTTATTGTATTTGATGGTATTTTATACAAGACTTCATTCATACATTTTTATTTTGACAGATTGGTTTAATAATTTTGAGAACATTCCACCCTGATTTATGGTTTGCAGGTTTCATGTTCAAATTCCTCCTGAGTTCATAACTTCGGGCTCCGCTTTCAAAATGCCTCAGGTGCAAGCCCTACTCGGGTGGCCGGTGACAAATTACGCTTCAGCGATCTGAGTTTCCGATTTTATGGAATCTACGGTGTTTTTAACACGAGTCGCGTTGCCAAGTTTTTGTCCCACAATAATTGCATGACCAAACAATAAGAGTTGAGTAACATCTCACAAAAAATACCGACAATTTAGAAATTACTACCGCCGGAAAATACTTGACGGTTTTGAGGTTTTCTGTTCCTCTGTGGAATTTGTTTTTGAGGTTTGTGAAGAAAGTCTACGAGAGTTGGACTTTAGAGACGAATTTACGTCTCATTACGGCTTTTCGTCTCCTAGAAGATAAAGTACTTGTTACTTAATTATTTCTCTTTAATTCATCAATTACCAATAACGCCACTTTCGATCTATCATTCTTCTAAAAATTTAAGGATTAACTTCTATGTAGGCCAGCTGTCATTTCAGAGATCACTTAGATTACTTACTCACACTCACTTTATCACTTAGACCAATAAGTAATAAAGTGAGTGTGAGTAAGTAATCTTTGAAGTGACTGTAGGCCTACAGAAATTCAACCCTACAAATAACCTGTAGTCCCACAATCCCACTGCAGGGCGAATATCTTCTTGCATTATTTTCACTCCTTTCCATTTAAAGTTGCTGAGAACCAGTAAGATATTTAAGATCATGAAGAATTTCTTCTGTCTATTTATTTCTTCATAAGGAATTTTCTTCTTTCCACAGCTAATTAAGAATATTTCCTTATAAATCGCTAATGAAGTAATCCCCCGTTAGCACTCAGCCTGCCGGTGATTACACCCGTTTGGTTTTTGTATGCGCGCGCGCAGTCGGCGGCTACCGCCGGACGGGCGACTAACCGTATCGGTTATCATTATCACCTGAGAGGGAACTAGTCGTCTAGTGCACAAGTTATTTATTAAAACTCTATGCACAAGTAAAAATGTTTAATCGTACAGATGTGGACATAATTCTATAGGCAATTTTTATGTACTTTAGGTTGATGCGGAGAAAAAACGTTGTGGTTTTTTTTGGATGTGGGAAGTCATCGAATATCTTCTCCTGGAACGAAAGAACGTGCCGTATCGTAGGCGCGGGCTTGCGACCGTAGGCGCAGGCAATGCGGACGGCGAGCAATTTGTAGCACGCCGACTGACCGTCCGGTAACCATCCGGACCGAGCCCGAGTCGTCGACGGCGCATACTGTTCCACGCGCGCCTAAAGATGACAGCAAATCGTAGGGGCCCAGCGGGATTGAAGCCTACTGGGGCCAAGGATCTGCTTCTGAAAGGAAGACTTGGCCCTGGTATGAAAGGCAACGAAGGAACAGGAGTAGGTTTTAAGTCAGTAAAACTCTGACACACCCTCGCGCTCCGCTAAAAAGCGGGGGATGTGATTGGATGCTTTTCCCATCTAAAAAATAAAACCTTGTGATTTAATATTTTATTCGGCTCCCAACATCTTCAACATGTTTAAAGTTTTAACATTCTTCGTTAATTTATTATTTCCTTCTTGCGGTGTTCAGTCAAACATTCTGTGACGACTTACTGACGGACACAGTGTCCGAATTGACACAGTTTTTTTGTTTCAATATTTTTTTCACTGACGATTCCGACACACTTTGTTTAGTACAAATAATGGCAGAGAAGGAACAGGAGTGGGTTTTTAGTATGTAAAAGTCTTACACTATCTACCGCTCCGCCCAAAAGCGGAGGATGTCATTGGATGATTTTACCACTTAAAAAAAAGTGTTTCGTACAAAGCGTTACCAAAACTATTTTAGACTAGATTTGAAGCGACAACTTCGGGTAATTTTATTTTAAGACTTTTTTTATCTGACTGTAAATAAATTTAGTGGTGTCCGAATCGTATTGAAAATAAAATATGTCGATTCGGACACTGTGACCGAATATATTGTGTCCGAATCGTCAGTAACTCTCTGTGACACATCTAGTAAGTCAAGTTCGGAACAAGTACGAACAGTATAAAAACGTTGTTTTCTTCAAGAACGTCGTAAATTCCGCGGAAGTTTGTCAACTTGTTTATTTTCAATAAGTGCATGCCACATCGTAAAATCGCAGCAACATGGCCGACTTATTTGGCGGTAACATGCGACATAAAATTATTAATGTACTTATGTATGAAATAAAACTCTATGATTTTATATTTTGTATATTTTATCCAGGGACTTAAAACACTCATAAAGTTTACAGAATTATAAGTGTTACATGTTGAATTGGTAACAGAATCAAATATGTAACACTTATTAGAGTGTTTTCAATGTGTTAACCCAAAACACTTATAAAAGTGTAACCGTAACATATCTGTAACAGATATAAAAGTATTAACAGTATTAATAAGTGTAACAGGTAAACGCAGCGTTGCCAAATTTGCAATTTGCTTATTTAAGGTACTGTAAAATTAATTATACCTAAAGCTATAAGTACTAAAACTGATCATTTCAGATACACATATTAATACTTATTAACACATAAAAGGTTACAGTTTCATTCGGTAACATTATTGTATCTGTTACATTTAAAAGTGTTTTTTCTGTTAAAACTGTTTTAAAAAACAGTGTTAAACACATTATTACGGTTACAGTTTGAGTCCCTGATTTTATCGCACTAATGATTTAAAGATGAAAGTTTGTGAGTGTGTGTATATGTTTGTTACCTCTTCACGCTCGAACGACTGATCAGATTTGGGTGAAACTTGGTACACGGGTAGACCATGATCTAAATAGGACATGGCTCCCGGAGTAAGTTCTCCTGAGACTATTTTCTTTTTTTATGCGGGTAAAGTAGCTGTCAGCAGCTAGTTCGTAAATATAAATGTAATTTTACATCCACTTGTGGAATGTATTTTCTTAGAACAATAATTGCATCGTTGGGGTACTTATCGAGATCATTAAAGTAATTGGTATTTATTAAACTATAATGTTGACGTCATTTGAAAATAATAATTTGAAACACATACACTACTACTAGCATAACACTTAACATTAATATTAGGTATAAAGGTTAAAGTTTATTATTTATTTCTTTTAAAAACACACACCATCTTTACAGGTTGGACCAATAAAATAGTGGTTTAAAAAATAATAGGAACAAATCAATTGTCTTATGACTAACACTTACCTAAAATCAACTATAAAAATACAAAATATGTAGGTACATAATGTGTGTGTATGTGTGTGTTTGTTTGTAACTCCTTCAAGCTAAAACGGGTGAATAAGTTTGGTCGAAAATTAGCACAAAGGTCTTGAAATAAGATATAGAGTAGGGTTATTTTATACTTTCGCGCGGTTAAATCTGCTGGCTATAATGTATGAAAAAAGGACACAAACAACCTTGCAGAACTGTAGATATTATTAACATCATATACAATAACTTTTTACCAAACAGGATATCAAAAGGAAACCTTCATCATTTCGTTGTTCTATCTTATACATTTCAACTCTGTATTTTGTTATACCTACCTACGTCTGTATGACGCGGCGCAAGCGCATCAAGCATCCCTGCCGCCCGATCCCGCTGCCCTCCGCTATTGTACTATCGCTTGCTTTTTCGTATGAAATTTTGTTGAACTAAAATGTGATAAGTTTTTAAAGTCATAGAACAAAAATATTGTTTATGATGTTAGTAACATAGTACTGAGAGGTTGCCAGTGTATTACCAATAACCCTGAATACCTATATCTTTTTTTTTAATATATTTTTTTTATTGTGGGAAAATTCATCCAATGTATCATACATCATGTATCTACATCTGAAACTCAACCTTGTGCCTTGCCTTACATCCGATAATAAACTAGGCCTGCAGGTACACACAATGTTAAAGCGACATCCTAGGACAGCTAAATTGTGACAAGTAAAATTAATATGTGGCTACATATATAATTAACTCGTGCTCAGTACTGCGGTCACGTTTAACGAAATAATATAATAATTATGCACATTATACCTGATGTTACTAGCGAGAAACGTGGAACCGTGTACCGATAGCAAAACAAGATATCAAAGCAATTTCTTTTGTATAAATCGAGCATTAATATCGTAGTTGAAGGCGGACGAGCTTAAGGGTTATAGTCCCGTGAACCATCTGGCCAAAATTATGTGGACGCACCTTTTGCACCCGCCTAGGCGGCAGTACGCAAATCAGTGCATTTATTTGCGGCTAACAGCGACCGAAAAGCGCGCGGCTGACCTTTAAATCAATTTTCTTTGCGAAATATTTATTTAACCACCAATTTGTATGTGTAAAACTGTTTCTAAAGATCCAAGCCGTTTCGAAGAAGAAGGGAAAAGTTGCGAAATTGCTTTATTTATTTTTTTAGACAAAAGTATTGATAGCACGAAAAAATCAAATGTTGAAAATGTTGTTTATGAATCTATAATAAACATATTTATTTTTTTCAAACCTGTTAACCTGGCCATTACCGAGGAGTAGGCTTTAGAAAGTCACTGTTTTATGGCACTTTTCGGGCGCGTGGGCCTTAATGCAATCAAGAGCGCATATACAACATATTTTTAGTTTAAATCAACCCAAATCTGAATATAGTTTGTTCAGAATCAGTAACTGAATGGATTCCAATAGTTTTTAGACCATACTATATTTTCTTCCAAAAATATTTAAAAAGGTCACAAGTTAGACACTGCCGACACTAAGTATAACACAGGCCACGGCAGCTTATAGCGGGCTTTAGAGCCCAGCAAACAGATGGATGCAAGTATAAAACAACCCTTCAGTCGCCCGGATGGCCCAGTGACTTAATTTTTGCTGACATAACAAGCTACCTAACTTTGTTATTTTTCATGATACAATTTTAATATTTTGTACATAGATTCTTTACATAGAAATACAACAAGACACGTGTTTCAGGTTTCACATATACTAGAACTAATGTTGTACGTCTGGAAAACAGGGAAGACTCTCGGTAAGATAGAAAGCCAGCTCTAAGGGTTCTCTTCCCGTAATAACTGTCAAAGATTAAATGAAAGACGAAGAACGAAGGTAGGTAGATGTACCTACTGAGAGCAAGTAGGTGGGTACTTTCGCTAGTGTTGAAAATTGCCCCGAGTGGCTCAAAATTATCAGTTTAAAATCCTTATGTATATTTAATTTCCTTGTTTAAAATACCAGCCATAGGAAAAAGAAACATAAATCTATTTTTTATTATTCTTAGACCCGCGCTTGTCCACTAGGTATCTTGCAAGCGATGATGTAGTTGATGTCGGAGCACACTTGCATAAAAGTAAGCTGTTCGCTCTTAAAAATCTAAAAGTTGTAGCTATCGGGAAACAAACTCCGGCAGTGAATTTTACTCTTTAGCTGTATGCACAATGAATGTGTTCCCAAAACGTTTTGTGCGCAAACTTAAGACTAAAATGTTTCAAACATTTTTTCATGACAATATAAAAATAAAAATTTATGCGCCACTTGTGATCAAAACGGCCGGTACGCTCAGCATAATGCTGTGTCCACACGCAAAATGCGACGAGTCCACAAAAGGTGGGATGTCCACCAGTACCGGCACATCGCCGTACGTCTTGTGGTCCGATGATGGGACGGACTTGACGGAATTAAGTTATGCAATTCCAACCAAAGATCTTCGACCTACACCAATTAAAAATCTAGGGAAATACCTTAACAATTTCGCAAATACCGTTCACAAAAAAACTAACCGTTTCACAAAATATGTGAAATAAATAAATCTTCGGTTAAAGTTAACTAACCAATTAAAAAGGCGTACATACCGATACACATGGTTAAGTAAATTGGGTATGGTAATTGTTTTGCTGTCTGTACATCCGCGTGTCGTGGGAAAATAGTAAACGACGCGTGGTACACGACTGAGATGTTAGTGCGTATGTGTGTGGCTGGGGAACTGGGAACCGAGGGGAATTAGGAAAGTTACCAAAGGTAAATATGGTTATGAAGCAGGAATTTTCTGGAAAACAGAAGATGTTTATATTATATACAATTTGAGTTTTGATTTTTCTGACTGAATTAATTAAATTGAATTGATTGATTTTTCTCGTTTTGACTTTTTCTTACACTTTCTTCTTCTTTTGGAAGGAAAATCATGAAGAAATTCTGAAAAAAAAAGTGACGAATTATTCTTAACTTAAAAATGTATTAATCCGTATTTTCAATACGGATTAATACATTTTAAAACCAGTTAAAAAACAGAACTAACTTAGTTTTCATTTGTGTTGTACGCGCACCAGAGAAGTCAGTAAAACCGAAGGGGCTCAATAAGATCTACGCCCGCCAGGACTGCGGGAACGATTTATAGAGTTATCGCGGCCCTGAAACGCAAAGGGCAACTGAAGGACACGGGTGGATTTTAACCAGCAAAAATATAACACACTCTACTTCGACGTCAAGAACTGGAGGATGACTTTCATTGAACTCTACTTGAGCCTAAAATCCTGACAAACTTTGGCATTAAAGGATGCTTTGACACGTTATTAACTCTGTAATTATACGAGTACTTAATTCAGACAACGGCTATACGTCTGCAACCATAACTGCAGATAAAAGCAAACAGAGAAAATCTGACTAAGTCGTGTTCACCTTTAAGTCGATAAAGTTTAAAACAAAAATTTTCATGAGAAAGAGTTAAGTATCTCGTCAAAATACCAAGAATTTACATTAATTTTATATTTATTTGTCTTCCTAAAGTAAACTATTAGCAATACTCAAAATTCTCTAGTTTCTCCGGCTGTCCTACAACAGGTAGACATCCAAGACGGTCACAATGCCCCTCGCATGCTAAGCTCGTCATTACCATTACCCGTTTACTTTGTTGAATGAGAGATATCTATCGCCGAGTGGGCGGGGAACAGCTACTGGTCTTCAATGACAATTCCCTATGAATTCATTAATTTTTAAGTGGCTAAGAAAATAAATAATAATAATGCTGTCCGTCCCGTATGTCATTTGAGGATCTTTAACAGTAGTTACTAGTAGTCAAACGCCAGAACATATTACACCAATCTTGCCAAGCCGTATCGTGTTATCTAGTTACTGGGTTGTGAACATCAGAAAGAAAAGAAAGAAAGAAAGAAAACAAGTTTATTCCGCCTAAATACACGCACAAATCAACGCAATATTATAAAAAATATAACAGCCAGTATCCCTATCAGGCCATGTGTGTAACGGGCATAACACTATTGCCCTTGTAACCTGCACAGAGCATATAAACAGTTATTTTATCTGTGGCAATTTGACTGACAATCAGGTAGGTACTCTTATACATCACTAATCTACACTAATATAATAAAGAATTAAAATGTTTGTATTTTTTTGTTCGTAAGAGGTTACTTAATCTCTGGAAGTTACTGGTCCGATTACTAAAATTTTTTCACCGTTAGAAAGCTGCTTTATTCCTGAGTGACATAGGCTATATTTTATGTACACGGGCGAAACTACGGGCAATAGCTAGTTTTTAATTATTACAAATACTTAAAGAGCTTATTAGAAAAGGTCTTGTTATTATCTAAGTAAAGTCTCAAAACATAATACTCTGTAATTCTTTTCTACTTACTACCTACTAATTAAAAATTAGGGGTGTATATTTTAAAGTACTGGTACCTATATCCTGTTAGACTGGAAGCCGTGCCCCAAATAGTCAAGAAAAGTCTAGGCAGATTGCTTAGGAAAACAATAATTTGGTTACATATTTCAATGTCAAAGAACATTTAAGTACCTATTATTATCTTTTTAAACTAGCTTCTTAGGCTTCGCGAGCGTGATAGTTGGTTTCTCTAATATACTAACTACGGATTCTTGTTTCATTTCCTTAGGAGGTGAATTTTGGAAAAAGGAACATCTGATAAATTTCTGTATTATAGTTCCAAGGGTTTGGGCTGGGCGTTGATGAATGAGTTATTACTTTGCCTTTTATTTATAGGCACAGATATAAAAGACAATCGTTACTAACTGACTGATCCATCAATACGCAGCACAAACCACTGAACAGATTCCGCTAAGTCACCCTCTAAAAGGATGAGACTACACCCCCTATAATGATTGTATGAAAAACCTACTATCACGCGGACGAAGCCGCTGGCAGAAGCTAGTTTAATATATAAATACCAACATAAAATGGAACACTTAAACGAGTAGTCGGAAATTCCAGCTACTTGCTTGTCGTTGTGATGAAACTGTTCACTAGATGCAAGTTCTTAACTGAGCTATGAATATGTAAACTTCAACAAAAAGTAAAAATATCAATAACGTCTTACAAACTATCCATCGATCGTTTCTCTAGTCTTCTACTATTATTAAAACCTTCTCAATTCTTGGTGTGTAAGCAGAGCAAATGAGGTATAATAGCAACTCCTATTGCAACCTTCATCTGATCATACAACCCCTACTAAATATTTTTACTCAACTTATTATAAAGCTCGACAACCATCCACGAGGGCAATGCATCCGGTAGACGGATGTCTTCTGCTGCGTATTACTAAAATCTACTAGACTAAAACCATAAGTAGCTCACTAAGAATAGTGAGTGGCAGTAGCAAATACTAAATGAACTAAAGAAAAATGTAGTTCCTAAAAAACCTACATCCAAACTTATTCAACCAATTTTTACTCAACTCAATTCTGTAACCTTACACAAGCGTCCCGTATCCGGTATCCGGATGACCTCTGTTGCATTTTACTATAGGTTACTGAGCTAAAACCTTATGTAACTCACCCAGTTGAATCTAAAGCACTGCGAACTAAAATGTAAATCATTTTTAAAAAATACCTAAAGCCATCCAAACCAGCCCTATTGCCTTCCCCGAGTGCTTCATATCGAGCAACCGGATTTCCTCTGCTGCATATTACAACTAAAGGCTACTGGACTAAAACCCTAACTACCACCTAGTCAGCGCGAACTATAGAAACATACTTTTTTTTTTTAACCTAAAGCCGACCAAACTTATTTTTACTCAATTTATTATAAAGTTCCGTAACTTTCCACGAGCGTATCCAGCAGCCGGATGTCCTCTGCTGCATATTATTAAAGGCTACTGGGCTAAAAGTGCTAAAACCCTAAGTATGGGTTACCCAGATGTGATTTGAACTAGAGATTTTTTTTTTATATCTAAAGGTGACCAAAAAGCCCTATTAAACCTAATTTTACTCAACTTATTATAAAGTTCCGTAACCTTGGACTAGCGCATCGCATCCAGCAGCCGGATGTCCTCTGCTGCATATTATTAAAGGCTACTGGGCTAAAAGTGCTAAAACCCTAAGTATGGGTTACCCAGATGTGATTTGAACTAGAGATTTTTTTTTATATCTAAAGGTGACCAAAAAGCCCTATTAAACCTAATTTTACTCAACTTATTATAAAGTTCCGTAACCTTGGACTAGCGCATCGCATCCAGCAGCCGGATGTCCTCTGCTGCATATTATTAAAGGCTACTGGGCTAAAAGTGCTAAAACCCTAAGTATGGGTTACCCAGATGAGACTAGAACTAGAGATTTTTTTTATATCTAAAGGTGACCAAAAAGCCCTATTAAACCTAATTTTACTCAACTTATTATAAAGTTCCGTAACCTTGGACGAGCGCATCGCATCCAGCAGCCGGATGTCCTCTGCTGCATATTATTAAAGGCCGCTGGCCTAAAAGTGCTAAAACCCTAAGTATGGGTTACCCAGATGAGATTAGAACTAGAGATTTTTTTTTTACATCTAAAGGTGACCAAAAAGCCGTATTAAACCTAATTTTACTCAACTTATTATAAAGTTCCGTAACCTTGGACGAGCGCATCGCATCCAGCAACCGGATGTCCTCTGCTGCATATTATTAAAGGCTACTGGGCTAAAAGTGCTAAAACCCTAAGTATGGGTTACCCAAATTAGATTAGAACTAGAGATTTTTTTAATATTTAAAGGTGACCAAAAAGCCCTATTAAACCTAATTTTACTCAATTTATTATAAAGTTCCGTAACCTTGGACGAGCGCATCGCATCCAGCAGCCGGATGTCCTCTGCTGCCCGTTACTAACGGCTAGGGATATAGGCCACAACGGTCCGCGGCGCGGTTCTCTTATTATATGGTATAACATAACCGTTTCACTCATGCTGTGGAATATATTGATCTCGTTTTCTTTAGACGACTTGTTTCCCTAAGTTTAGAAGACTACTTATTGCTTGGGTGTGTTGCCTAGCGCGTTGCCCTACTGAAATGTCTCGCGGTTATTTTAAGCATTTTGATCGTTTTGTATACGTTAATAAATTTAAAATAGATTTGTAAATACTACATTTTAGTTTTTGATCAAATTATAGAATTTAAAATATTTCTATCCTAACAAAACTCAATTGTCACCCAAATCATGGAATTTTGTATTTTTCTTTCTCAGGGTTGTCAACACAAACAAATTTTGCCTTGTGATCTAATGACATAACGCTTTCTTTGACCACGTTCCTAATGAAGTTTTAATCACACTTATTCCGCAAATCCTCCTCACCACACAATTTCACCATCCCAACTATTCGCTCGCATGTCGTACTCACAAAAGTAACTTTCTCATAGCAATGGCTGTTCCGAACACCATTCATAAAGTATAATTATTATTTACTGAATGAAAACCACAGGAAATGGTCTCCCTCTTGGCCGCGACCAATTGCAAGCCTTCGGTTACGTCAATATCGCTATTACGCGAGGCTTTGAAGAATTGTAGTTGAGATGTGTTTACGATGCGGTTTGTAAAGGCGAGATAATTATATAATAATAATAATATTCCACAACTATCACACAACGCTGTCTAGTCCCAAGCTAAGCAGAGCTTGTGTTATGGGTACTAGACAACTGAGATTTAAGGATGTATTTGATAGGATAGACGATGAGGCTGATAAGTTGTGAAATACAGTTCTACAAAGTGGATAGATGACCTGGTGAAAGCTACGGGTTCTTTTGGCTGCGAGAAGCATAGGATTATTTAATGTGACGATGCTTGGTCCTGTAGTGAACATCTTTCGGTTGAAATTATTATGATGAAGAATTTCCCAACTCTTACCATGTCTAACGTCAGCATCATCCGCTGTGCTCTGTATTAATACAAAACTGAATGAAGGCTCTTAATCTTCAAGTTAATAGGTATGAGTAAACACACGTACAATTAAGAACATCTATCGCTTTTGCAGTTTGCCTCGGCGAGGTCTTCGCAATTTCAAACTTTTGGCCTAGAGGTTAATCAGCGCCCGGCAGATGTGTCATAATTTATAAAGTAATTATTATAATTATAGCGATATTAAGTAGTTGGTCAAATTAGTCTAGAATTCACAAATGTATGACAAAAACGTAGGTTTCATTATTGTTGTATACATGAGCCTCTCATTGGTAAACAATATCAATAGCAGCTGCAGGGCCGACTACCCTGACCTGTCCTTATAAAAAGCTCTCTGTATGTAGAAATGCAAAATTGAGAAACAAATATTTTGCAATACGTTTGTGTCGCCAGATATGCGGCGGAATTGTGACCTTCCAATAAATGTAGGCTTGTAGGTGTCGCGAATTTAGCACACATCGTTTACTTTGGATATCCTTATTGTTGTAAATCTTGTGAATACCTATCCAAATGTTTTCATGGTAGTACTCATAAATGTACAGTGAGTCACCGCGTCCAAAACATGATTGACCTTTCCTTTAATAACAACATTGTTACCATTGACTCACCGGCCGACCTCAAAAAAGTAAATACTCACTGTGCCAACAGCCTAACATTCCAATCACGCGTACACTAACAAAAATCGTTTGTTTTTATCTACAACCTCAACCAAATTCCGTACTGCTGGCAATTATAGTATGTGTGTTTCCCGTTACAGAATGATATTATTTTTTTCGTTAACATTCTTAGCACGGCCGCCTCGAGTTTGTGTGTCTACAAAAAGCTCCCTTATTTACTTGACAAATACGAGCGTAGTGGGCAAGATCACAAGATGTCTTGCGGACGTGACCAATTGAACCGGATGCACGCCCGTGACCGGAAGTCCCCCTTTCATCTCAAAATGGCCGCGTCGAATCTGTAAGAAGCAAGGAATTTTTCTAGGCTGCTGACCACTGAATATTTGTCAAACAACTCCGGCGATATCACGAAGCGAACTTTTTTTGGTGACAGTTTTTAGGCTTCCCGCCGACTCGCGGATACTTTTTCATTCATCACTGGTCATTGAATGCTCTGCGTTGTAGTAAATATATTTGGTAATAATAAGGTTGAGATTAGACGTAATCACATCAACTAATATTATAAACGCCATAGTTTGATGTAAATATGGTGTACGCACTAATACAATCATACTTTTTTAAGTTTGTTACTCCTTCACGCTCAAATGATTTGAAAAAATTAGACATGATTTAGATGATTGGAAATTGGCATACGGGTGGATTATGTCCTGGAGTAGCATAGGATACTTTTTATCCAGGTAGTATCCCTTGCAATAATTTTCAATGTCAACTGGATGACGACGCTGGCATAAGCCAATACTTACTGAATAAATTATGAAGTTTATTGAGCAAATGAGATGACATTTTTCGCACAGGCCTCCGGTAATCTTCTTTAAGTTTACTGAAAACTTTAAAACTAATTTTATTTTACTTTTTTTTACAGGCAAGCTGTACGCAGCACTAGGTCGCCGCGGCGGGCGGGTTGTCGGCAGTGACTTGCAGAGCGGCTCAGCACAGTTCAGAGTGCAAGCGTTGCTGCCGGTCGCGGAGAGCTTCAAGTTCGCGCTTGAACTGAGGACTCACACATCGGGGCTTGCCGCACCACAGATGCTGTTCAGTCATTGGGAGGTCAGTACTAGTGCAGAACTCTTAATAAGTAGTGTGTACTTAGCTTTATAAGTACTACATTTATGTATATTGTGGCTCAGCACAGTTCTAAGTACAAGCATTACGGATAGCCGTAACGCTTACACCACCATGATTATGTCATGCCCATGGGACACGCCGTAATCATGGCGGAAAGACTCTTCTTTGAGGAGTGTCTGAAGAGGTATCATGGACTCCTCACATTCTACATGACGTAGGTCCTTACCGGACTTGGTAAGTCCGGGAGGTCCCAGCATCCGATTCACCATTGTGTGAACCGCATGGAGCACTCGGTGGAGATGTGTCACGCTTGGGCGGAGCACCGCCCTACCCTCGTAGAGGCGATCAGTGGCAGTGATCACTCGTGCCGAGCTATGGTCCGGAGCGAGGCTGAATGGCAGGCAGTCGCCTCCTTCTACGGTCTACGAAGCAGTAATGCTAGCGAAGTAGGAGGCAGCACCCGCGAGGAAACGAATATCCTCACGCTCCATCCACCGAAACCCCGACCCCGACTACCAGCCATGGTAGAAGCGTTCTTACGGATGTCGAGCAATGGAGCAAGCTTCTCTGGTAATCGAGTGCACCGAGTCCCAGTCGTCGACAGCGCATAGTGATCCACGCGTTCCACAAAGTTATGTCAGCAAACCGTAGGGGCCCAGCAGGGTCGATGCCCGCTAGTCAGGACTGCGGCGATTTTCTGAAAAGGAAACCCGTAGTCAAGAACGTAAAAGACGCAGGTGTGGTTTTAGTCAGTAAAAGTCTGACACGCCCTCCCACTCCACCCTCAGAAAAGTTGGAAAATCGGGATCGAAATTCGGTCAGAAGGATTATTTTCATTTATCATCGTAACAAATTCAAGAATACTTTAGTACTAAAAGTAAGAAGAAGTACTAAGAGTAAGAGTACTTTAGTAGATACGTGCTCAGATCTGGTCAAGTTATAATTTTCTAATCATTCTTCCTTCTCTTTTCAGGTAATAGACATTGATCCATTCTGGAAACCTCGCACTGAAGAAGAATACTTGCATTGGGGAGAAAAATGGGATGGCGTGAACCGAGCCAAGGCGTACATGGACTCGGTCCGAGCGAGGAAAGGACTGGCTACCGACAAGCAGCTGGTCCAACACGCTGAGAAGCAGAGAACCCTGTCAAAGAATAAATAGAATTTAAAGTTATTTTTACTATATACGCATTACACTCATAGTTCTACGCTAGGTTACCTTGATACTTACTTGCTCATTTCCAATAATATATATTAGCTAGAGAAAACATTGCGCACTTAGCATAACAGTGACATAACTCAAACTCCCGGTAACTTCTGATTTTGCTATAAACTGACCTGAAAAAGCTCACTTTGAAAGTAAGCTTTTAGATATTTGTTTTCATCGGGACACCATGGCGTCGCGACTAATTGCGCCACCATGGTGTCCCGGTGAAATATAGCCTTAAACTACCAAACCTCGACACCAGAGTCGCCACACGTCCAAGCTGGTCGCGCCACCAGATTGGTTGTGCAATCAAACGGACACCAAGTGAGTCTATAGAGCTGTATATATTTTGTTGGTAGCGGCGACTGGTCGCGCCGCCATAGTGTCTCGGTGAAATATAGCCTTTAGGACTCTAATGTCTTTCTTAACGTTTCGATTCGCGATCTGTTTTTAGTGCATTTTCATCTGTTGACATTTAGCTTCGAGTACCTTAACACAATCTTAATCCTGAAATCCTGCCATTACATTAACTACCAGCACAGTTAAGTTATTAGGTTAAAAAAAGGCTTAGCGTAAAAGAACGTACGCGTAAAAAAATTTAAGCTTCTACAGCAAATTCTATTTCGATCCTTCTATTTATAACTTAGCTTTTCGCAAAGGAATTCAATTACTGTTTGACGTGGAAACATTAATAACTTGAAAAAGTAAAAGTATTTGTCATGCAACGTTAGCTGGAAATAGCCTATGACGTCTGAATGATGACGTCAAACCAATTTATAAATAGTTACATGGTATACTCGGAATGTTTATATAAAGCCTTCTTTATGTAACAGGCGGGTTGTTTACTTACAGAACCAGAATTAACTTAAACAGAAAGTAATTTATAGCTTACTAGCTTCAGCTATCGGCTTTGTCCGTCCAAATGTTGATTTTTGCGTATACGAAGTCGAAGTCGAAGACGGATAAAAGGGAGCCTATCCTTCGTATCAAATTTCATCAAAATCAGTACAGTACTATAACCATGAAAACCTAATAGTCAGACATACAGATAGATAGAGTTACTTTCACATTTATAATATTAGTATTTGATTTTAAAGTCAATTGAATGATTGAGCAGAGTTTTAGGAAATGTGTACAACATGCCGCGAACCGTAAAGTGGCTCCCGGCCACCACAGGCTTGCCCGTTGGCGGATGGCGAGTATTGGGCAGCTTGCCGTCCGATACCAGCTTTGACCAGGTTTGGGTCGACGACGCGTCGTGTTCAAAGAGGGGTCGGCAAGAGGACGGGGCCTACTAAGGCCGATGCTACCGGGGCTATGGGTTTGTTCAAAAGATTTACCAAGATCGTCTAACGTAAAGAACAACTGAAGGAATTTAGATGAGTTTTAGTCAGTAAAGATCTGGTATTCCCTTTCGCTCCACCCAGAGCGGGAGGAGTTATTTGATGATTTCCCACCGGAAAGACAAACTCCTATTAATTATCCGTTTTTTTATGGTGGGAAAAATCATCCAATGATAGCCCCGCTCTTGGGCGGAACGGGACATAGTGTCAGACTCTTACTGACTAAAAGACCCTCCCTGTTCATTCTAGCCTTCATACTGAGGCTAGAGTTCCCTTTCGGATTACCCTGGCCCTAGTAGGCCCTATTAATTATCCTAATAACCAATTGTATACAAGTTCTCCAATTTTTATGGAGCCGAAAAACGACTTACGACAAACGGCCAACTCGAAGCGTTCCGCGCAAGCGAAACGATTGTAACTTGGCTAGGGGGGCTGATCTCTTTAACCCAGTTCTTGGATCAAACAATACCTCCTTTTTTTGGTGGGAAATCCACCTGTGTTTCTCCAGTTAACCTTTGCGTTCCCGAGAGACGGTAACTCTTTTGAACAATCCTTCAACCTGAAAAGCATCGGTCCTGGGCATCACCCCAGTCAATCAATGTTGCAATCATCACCGCAATCAATGTTGCGGATATATACCTCTTTGAGAATAGGTACAAATAAAACTCTCTGCCAAGATTTAGGTACTTAACATTAGGTATCAGTACCTAATTACAGAATTTGGGCTCAAAGCACCTCTCATAGAAAGTGTATTATTAAACCCCGTACTTACCCATATATTAAATACTCAATTTGAAATAAAATTAGACATTTAAACGCTTTTTATTACTGTACGTTCAACCGATTTGGACTTTTATTGCGTTGGCGCCATGATAAATCGGCTGCAATAAATAGCTGCGTTATTTCAGTGGAATAGATGTCAAAATCGGTTGAACGGACAGTTAACAAGATTTTTTAAACGTCTCATCTTATTTTGAATGTAGTATAGGCATGTATACCCCCACTTAGGATGAATACTACGGGCTCAAGCGTGGCCATGTTCTCACTAGATGACGCTAAACTCAACATTACCTGTTCTTGTAGAATTGCGTTTTTTTAGTTTGTAAATTTCCTCTGTACAATGTTTTGTCTCTGTATTGTTGTATAAGTACTTATAAATAAATTGCTTTACTTAGTCGTCATCATCATCATCAACTTTTATTAATGTTCTCACTGCTGGGACTCAGGCCTCCTTTGTAGGAGAGGGAATGGGCCGTAATCCACCACGCGAGCCCAGTGCAGGTTGGTGAATGTCGCATGTCTTTGAATTTTTGGTTTTAGGACATGCCGGGGGCATGTCCGGGGGTACTTAGTGCTTTAGAGATATACGGAACAGGGAGTAAAATCCCACGTTTTCGTTAAAAAGGTAGAATTCGCTGACTAAACGGGTGTTTTGTGGTACGGGCTGCTCAAGTGACATCTGTAATCTTTCACTAAAATCATCAACAAAAGTTGTTGAGTATAGCGCCATCTAGCTAGACCATGACCACGCTCGGACTCACAGCATTCTTTGTTCAATTTATTAAAATACAGTAAGTGCCAAAACAAAAATGAAAAGGTGTTATAAATAACCAAGTTTCAGAATAATTATTATTTATTAATTCTTATTTATGACCAAGTTGACCAAGTGAGTATTGTATATGTCACAGGAAAATTGCAAACGCCGCCGCACAGTAAGATTGCAAATTATCGCAAGAAATCGTAAACAATTTTTTTCTAAAATTTAGATAATACACATGAATATTGATGTGATTATGGTTTACAAATATATATAGAATTTTTCGAGAAATGAAAATCTAATAAAGATTTATTACAATCATACAAAGTCTGCAATTTTCCGGAGACATATACAGATACACCCCTATTTTTTAATTAGTACAAAAAATTATAGAGCGCTATGCATTACTAATCATATTTCTGTAGTCAAAAGTTAAAAAAAAAAACGAAATCCTAAAATAGTCCACGAAAATTCGTCATAATTAGTAAATACATAATAGAATCAATCATTCAATTTCATTACAATTACTTAGTACTAGAAAATACTACACTTTTACTACAATTTTTATCGTTATTTATTCATTCATAAAATCAATAAGCCTGTACAATATTTCCATAAATTGAGTGACATTTTGGGATATAGACAAACGCTAATAACTTTGCTTTTAATGAATATTATTTATTGAAACTTGACCTTTTCTAATAAGCCCTTTAAATATTTGTACTAATTAAAAATTTGTGGTGTATATTGAATGTATATTGTATACTTGTTAGATATTATTAAATAAATCATCAGTTAGTGGATAATTGTTTTTGGGTTATTTATGTTAAATTTTAAA
Organism: Mythimna albipuncta; assembly: GCA_929112965.1. Lineage (NCBI taxonomy): Eukaryota > Metazoa > Arthropoda > Insecta > Lepidoptera > Noctuidae > Mythimna > Mythimna albipuncta. The sequence goes on from OV815973.1 coordinate 10,112,140, forward strand.
TTTTTTTTTTCCTTTTTCATTAGTAGGTAATAGGTAACTAGAAATTTTTGATCATAAAATTAATTAAAAAAAAAATCCTTTTGGGTCATCATTATGATGACAACCTAAAAAGTTTGTCAATTTACCATGTGTTGTATTAAATAATGTAACGAATGAATGTATGTAGGTACTATATGTATTGTACCAGATTGTTAAATAATTGTTTGATGTAATTTTTTCATACTCCTATTTTAATACAATGTTAGAAAAATATGAATTATTTTTTATTATGTGTTCCGTTTGACGTCCGAAGTCCATTATGAGAGAGTAAATCGTCTTTTTCCCATGTTTACTCGCTAGATTATGTCATTTCCGATACGTAAATAGACCTCAGCGCCACCTGTGGCCGCTTCTGAAACTAACTAACAGCACAGAGCAAGCCACCATTCCTTTGTCATTGTTGCGTCGTTCTTCGTACCGCGCGCATGTCGCTAGATTTTGAATTTAGAAAACATACAAATCTCCATCTTGTTTTAACTTTGGAGATTAAAGTAGAAAGTTACCGTTCTTAATTTTCCGTTATGTAAAATTATTTCGTTCGTTTTAAAAATTATCGACCGTTAACAACTTCGTGAGCGTTTAAGTAGTCGGTAATCATTAATTACTACTCAGATCGGTCATGTAATAGTGTTAACGAACGCGTAAATGAGTCTATTGAGTCAAGTTTATAAGAATTCAATTCAGTGAGCCTCCGTTAAACGGCGCCGGACCCGATCATATAAATTGAAGGTTTGAAGTACAATATCTGGTAAGTCATTTTAGTACTTTATTTTGGGCACTTTACGCTACAATGCAGCCGAGTGTTCCTTGTTCGAGTATGGCGCCTGTATTAGTATGAGTTACGCACCGTTAGTTTTTCGAGGTTAGCTTCAATGAAAACGGTTGACTCTTTGGATTAGATTGAAAAGAAATATCTTGCCATTCCGACGTATACAATGCAGGAATCGGATGAGGATTTGAGAATCCGTCGATTTGTTTTTTCCAAGTTTTTGTCTGTGTACCTACCAAAAGTTAAAAACGATTTTATTCGGTCTTTAAAGTTTTAAAATGAAGAAGTTGTAGTACCTCTGGACTACCTAATAAACACTCGTTCTTTGTGCAATAAAAATAACGTAACCCAGGAAGGATCATCTAAGCTAGTGTAACTTTTCATGATCAAAAGAAAGGGGGGCCGAAAATGTACAATTACCAGAAGTAAGCTCAGTGAATAGGCAAAAAAAAATGATTTTTTAAATTAATTTCTATGCCTTTGGCTTTATATACTATATCAACACTCAATTTTTAACAAAAAGCAGTGTAAAGCTACCCATCACTTTTACAAGCGTGCTGTAAGGTTGAGCTTGCAACCAACACTATCATGAGATGCGAATTTCACAAGGATTACTATAGTTTCTATCATGAGCTGCGAATTTCACAAAAGTTCTTCGCATATGTTAATTAAGAAAGACAACTGCCACAAATTGTATGTCTTCCATCTGATCACACCACGGCACTGAAAAAGTCCATCAGTCCTAACCTGGACAACCGAGGTGTAACGTGGTGCTTGTGCTGCGTAACATTAAATACTTCTGTACCTGGACCAACTGGTCATTGCCTGGTCCTAAATTAAGACGAATATATTTAATAATTGTCCAAGCAAGGAGTTCTTATATCTCATGTGCTACGTGACGTACTGCCACTATATTATTGCTAGTATTGAGTCATAGAGTTCATACTTTGAATCTCGTTGATTGGGACTCAAAATTCTTGGAAGACAATAAGGACAATAAGGAAGGCCTTGCCTCCGGAATTTCGCTTTAGCTACTCGGTTAGACGTTTATTTTAAAATAACAACCCTTTTTACCTACAACTGAGTTTGGTCAACCAACTAGTACTGATATACTACTAGTAGATGTATAACTACTTGAAGTGGGAATAGACACTGCTTCCAGTACTCACCAATGTGGGTCCGCAATTTCATTACGTAACTATTACAGAGCCCGTTAATTTACATATTCAAACCAAAGTTAAGCTGCAAGCTACTGCCCGTAAGTTTGTTACTACAGAAGTTTGCGAAATATCAATTCAGTTTTATTATACGCAATGCGGCAATGCTGATTTATTTTGTGTCCTGTATTCTTTCATTTATTTATTTAACAATTCATGGACACACTTAACTTACATAAGAAAAGAAGACAGAAACAGAAAAATAGGTACATATAATTATAGGAATATTGTTCACATTGTTGCGTTTTCCTAAGCAAGCCACCAGATAACAAACAGCCTAAGGCTACCCACTGACCCAGATCTCTCATAATGGACTTCGGACGTCAAACGGAACACATAATATAATTTTTTTATCTTAAAATAAAATTTGTATGTTTCCTAAGACATCCGAAGTCCAAATAATTTCATCCTGGTGTATTCCAATCATCATCATTACCATTATGAGACGAACAATGACCAAGGAACGGTGGCTTGCTCTGTGCTGTTAGTTAGTTCCAGATGCGGCCACAAGTGGCGCTGAGGTCGATTTACGTAGCGGAAATGACATAATCAAGCGAGTAAACGTGGGAAAAAGACGATGTACTCTCTCATAATGGACTTCGGACGTCTTAGGAAACATAATACAAATTTTATTTTAAGGTAAAAAACTGCTCCCTCGTACAACTCAGTCCACCGCAACGCTTCCACACACCACTCATTTAGCTTTGGAAAGGATAATTTCCTTTCACAATGAACGGTCATTGACAACTGGCAGCGATAGTTGCTGACCGTCAGCAGCTGACGATCTCTAACCCTATACGCACACTAGGCGACTCGCGACAGCGCCACCTCGGCGACTAGACGTGACGACAGGCTGCGGCCGACAATTTCATAAATGTTGTTCAAAGCTTCGCACACTCGGCGTCAGAGTTGCGGAGTCGCGACAAGCTAGGGGAGTCGCGCGCGCTCGTTATTTGTCGCCGCGTCTAGTGACGACGTGTACGCGCACACACGACGACAGTCGCGCCACAGCTCTGCTTCCTGCACGACGACTGTCTTACGGCTAGTCGCGGCGACAAGACGCTAAATGCTAACGACAACGCCTCGACAAGTCGCCTAGTTTGCGATAGCTATAAGTAATAGCAACAAAGATAGACAGGCAGACAGGAAAGACAGGCGTAGGGTAGGGTCGGTATCTAGTATCGACAAATACTGACTGCTTTAAACTCATGGTAGAGATACAGTTAGAATCGCAGTCAAGCACTGGTTTAAATAATTAAAAAAAAAAAGATGATAGGGTAAAAAAAATAAAACAACTTTTCATGTTCAATTAACTCATCTATCTATTATTTACAAAATCAACAAACGAATCACAACTTCAAACAAAAATATACAAAACAAACTTTGAAATCATACAACATATACGCGTCCATAACAATTCCTACGAGGTACAACTTAAAATCACCAATAATCATAAATCAGTTCTATCACCCATTGATACAATTACGCTATTTTACTTTACACAAATGTAGCTTTTACAAACGTCGGCATTAGTTTTGATACCGATTATATTCTGGGCATTACACTTTGTTCAAAGTTCACGTCTTTACATTGGTCATTTCACACAAGCATAGATTTTTCATATTATGTTCATTTTGCTGTTATTACTGGGCTGTTTAATAATAAAAAATCCTTGATAAATAATAATAATAGTATGCTTGTTCGTCAACCTACTTCTGATTAACTTACAACTGTGTCACATCTCACTGGTTGTCCCATATTGCACCAGAAAAAGCAATAAAATACTAAAAATTACGTAAAATCATCATATTTACATTGTTAATTATAATAACTCAAAATGAACAGCACGATCCTACCTAAAACTAACTATTGTACAAACCTCACTATCTCTACTTTTGATATTTCATTTAATCTAGTGTTTTTGTCTTTGGCAATATTAATTATTTCCGATAAATGACTCGTATAGGACAGCGTAAACAGCCTTAAATAACATGAAATCTAAATCATGGAGCAAAGATTAGTGTTGTTCCGACCAACAGAACTGAGCAATACGACGTTATACGACTATTTCAAGCGATATTGGACTTTGCAACAATTCATCAGGTCGACTGCTCAGTAGTCATTAAACCTACGCCGGTACGTCTAGAAGGATACACATAAAGGCCTAATCTGTCATTTGGAATACGAACAGTGATAGAGCACTTTGGCACAGATGGTAACCTAGTACAACAACATTAGGCCCTTATTCCATAACATATTAACAACAGCCAATTAACCTACGTGATACAACGAACATATTTGTACATAATACATCGAGTGAATTGTTCGAGGAAAATAATTAGCTAGCATCATCTAAATATTGTGTTGTAATGTGCTAAAAAATTATCTTTTAACATTACCTAATAAAAACCTCTCGGTCTCCAATATAAAATAAACTGTAATTGGAACTAGAATAAATAAGAAAATGTGTTAAAACATATCTATATAATATAACATTTATGATTGCACAAACTTTACGAGTGCCCGTAACATAATTCCACACTTACAATAATTTTAAAATCATCCTAAGTACATACTAACCCCAATAGAACCGAATAACAAATCCTTGAGCTTGACCAAAGACTAGAATAATAAATTATTAATTACATAAACTTTACAAGTACGCGGTTACTTCTATAAACGACACTATTTAAAAAACTTTCCAAACCTGCTTGTCTTGCTTCTGCATGTTCCGGAACACTATTTGTCTATGTTTCAAAACTTTAGCTTTACTAGATATTATAAATCATACTAAACTTCATACCTAATACTTCTTGCATCGATAAAAAAGGTAAAAAAACTGTACGAACATTTCAAAAAGATTGTTTAGACTAATTTATTTATTATTGTCAAAATAGCAGTTTGCGAAATTTTTAACAATTGCATTTTGGTTTGTCAAGAAGTAATGTGATCTACTTGATACGTTTGAGATCGATACAGAAATATTAGGTGCACAAACATGATTGCGTCTACTGAATAATCAATGTCATTAAATATTATAGTGGCAAGAAATGTTAGGAAACTAATGGCAAACGATCTATTGAAGCGTTGTGCCCGACCGGACGCGCTCCACTCTCGAAACATATTGTGGATACTTTCTCAAACGAGGAATGTTGGTTTTTATAATAACTCTTATCTAAATACTAGCACCTGCCTTCTGACACTATCACATTCACAATTGTATACTCTCCAGTGAAATCACTCTATATTCTTATCCAGATAGCAATATTGCATTCACGGACACCTTCAACAATAACTGATCTACTTATGAAGTTACATACAATACAACGAAGAAAATGAAGTACCGCAAGATTAAACTACGACGCCAATCCAATTCTTACATTAAAATATGCAATAATACAAGAATAATATAACAGCAACATTGACTAACATTATTCGTTTCATCAAGACTAAGCTTTAAATACAATTTAATGTTTTACACGAATATATCAAAGATTGCCGAAGTTATAGAATTGTGATTATGAAAATATCTATCAATAAGCCGAGACGAAGGAACGCTATTGAATTTTCCGTTAGATTTCTTTTGAACGCAGAGATTTGATACCGCGGATAAAAAGATTTTGAAGTAAAAATGCGGAAGATGCACAGATGTGTAAAAGTGAATTGTGCGGAATAAAAAATTCATATCTCAAGTTTAAATGCCATTTCAACCACAGAACCGGTTTCTGTCCTGTGAACTAAACGATATCTCATACATTTTCACGGTGTACTTATAAATCGTGCATTTCTAGCAAGTTGATCGTTCATTCATCTCGACCATACACGCATCTTATCCTAAACGTTTGTGTTTGACACAAATTAATATGACGTAGCAATGCCTCATAGACATTACGGCTAACTGCCGCTTATATACAAATCACATAATGATATACGATTGAAATGTTAAATGTCAACTGGTACTATTCTGCCGACACCACTCCCGATGTCTTTGGGTGTAAATATGGAAATGATTTTGAATAGTTGGGCAATTGGATAGTTGACTCGTTTTTTATTGGATCAAAAAAATAAAGAATTTTTCAAATCCGCTCAAAATCAAGCAAGTTACCTTATAATATTTTTTTACTAAGTTCAAATCTAATGGAACGGGAAACTGTCATACAAAGACGCACTAATTACAATGTGACGTCACCCGGCATTAGGTTACTCGCGTTGAAAAGAGATAGCGAGATGTCCCCACCACGCGCAAGAGGAGGGCTCCACAAACACAAATTTGAAATACTATTTGCTTATTCATTTTATAAACTATTTTGATGCGGTATTCAGAAAAAGATTGCTTTTGAGTACTATAAATTGTACAAAAATAATACGAGCAAGTACCTACCCAATTCTTCTAGATTTCACATAATGTTGTCTTGTTTAGTCTGGAGTAAGTAACGTACCTTGTCGTTTCCAATAAAATGGAATAATGCCGGCAATATAGAACCAATGTAACTTAAATCATACTTATGAACATAAAACTTAGCAAGAATGTGAACTTTCTTTTAGCAAAATAAACGTTTTAAATGACTTGGTCTAGAACTCGATTAAATAAAATATAAGATTTTTAACAAAAATATCTAAAACATGTTTCATTATAGACATTAATTAATACTTGCGAAGACGCTATTTTTATTTGGTATATTTATCATGATTACATAATATTACAATTAAATACTTTCAACATTTATTCAATGAAGCGAAAAGTAATTTTTTAAACTATTTTTAAGATTAATGCGTTAACGACATCAATTAATTAAAAATGCAAGTAACAGAATTAATCTGTCATTTGAGGTTTAAAATTGTGGTCCAATGAACAAAATGATCGTTGAATGTGCAAAGAACTGTGACATTTAGTGGAACTAGAAATGTACCTAAATATCCAAGATTTTTGTAGAACTGTCGTATTTTTACAACAAAGTTCTTAAACATTGGTCGTCTACTTTACACATTCTGTTCTCATATGAGAACGAGTTCAAGTAATTAAAATGATTCCCTCCTCGCTTCACTGAGGTATCATTGTTTGAGACCAAACTTGGCGGATAAATCCGACTTTAAACAATGCTATAAACCGAAAAATTGCATAAATAAATAATAACTAGTATCACTTCCGTCTCACTGAGACATGGAAAAGCGTTTCCTTGTCGGATATTTGCGGCAGCGTCGCTGGCCAACTAAATACAATCAAATATTTTCCTCGGAGACATATCCACTTGGCGATAACCCTAGCGAGCGTGGTGACAATGATAGCTCCAACTTCTTAGGTGCTATAGGGTGAACTTAGGGTTGTCGACTTTTCAGATATTGGGCCCAAGTTTTATTATTTTAGTTTTATAAGCTTGTTTAGTAATTAATGAGCAAACGATGTCATGTTTTATATATCGTGTCCTGAGTAGGTACTTAAAACTCTGGAACACTACCGAAGTTTTTTTTCCCAAATTTTAGTTGTCTCCATTTTGGACCGTAGATAAAAGTGAGCAAAAAGTGTCTGTATTTTCTTTTTATCATAGTAAGGCTTGCGTCTGACCACAATCCCATTTGATGGTAAGCGACGATTTAATCATTTTTAGTTTGACATCTTCCTACACGAAACCCGGCATGGATAAACTATCGGCAACCCTATTTTCACCTCGACCTAACAGCAGTATGGCCAGGGTTACCCGTAGCTGGTCGTGTCGCCCCGTACTGGATGGCTGCCTCACTCCTGGGCTCGCTAACTGAACACCGTTTCGTTGGGCACGTCCACGTTGAGATGCATGGTGCCCGTTTGTGCCATGTCGGTTAGTATCACGCCTGATAACGCTTCTAAGGATTGTCGCACCTATAAATAGAAACGAAAAAACTGTATTACGATCTTATATATTTATTTATTCATTTATGTACACTCACAAACACTTAAAAACGAAATAGACAAACACAGATTAAAGTTTACAAAGGTACTGCTTATTTTAAATGAAATTTCTTCCAGCAGACCTGCGACAGGAGAGTTGGAAGAGATCTTATGTCTGGCCCAATTATAAGAAACTAGCACTCTGCTGTATGTGTGACGTACGAATAAAAGTTTTTTCTTTTCTTTTTCTGCCAAGGACTCATCATCATCATCATCATTTCAGCCGATATACGTCCACTGTTGGACATAGGCCTCCCCCAAGCGTCGCCACAACAAACGTTCTTCTGCGTCCCGCATCCATCGATTTCCCGCAACCTTCACCAGGTCATCGGTCCACCTTGTAGGAGGCCTTCCAACGCTGCGTCTTCCGTCACGCGGTCGCCACTCCAGAACCTTTCGGCCCCAACGACCGTCTGTTCTGCGAGCAATGTGCCCTGCCCGTACCACTTAAGTTTGGCAATTCTTCGTGCTATGTCGGCAACCTTAGTTCTCTTGCGGATATCTTCATTTTTTATTCGATCACGCAAGGAAACCCCGAGCATAGTCCTTTCCATTCTATTTCCTGCCAAGGACTACGTTCGCGAGAATATTTTCACTAAATCGTATTTTTAGGGTAGTTTTCAAAAACTAATAATAACATAACAGTCTTTATTAAGTTTTTTAAACCCAAGGAATAAGATACTCCCATATAAACTTTAACACCTCCTAAATCGTAGTATCATGTAATCGTAACTATTAGTTTGCCTGTCATGAAAAAAAGTATTTAGCATAATTTCATGTTCCTAGTCTTGCTAGTTTCTGCTGTGCGACATGTCTCTCAGGTCAGTCCGTTTCTCTTTTTCTAAACTAATATTATAAAGAGGATTGACTTTTTGTTTATTTCTTTGTTTGTATGTTACGATTTAGCTCATGAACTACTGGATCGATTTTCAAAATTCTTTCACCAATTGAAAGCTGCTTTATCACAGAGTAACATAAGCCTATATTTTCTATTTCCACGCGGGCGAAGCCGCTGGCATATATACCTATATATATGGTGACTGGTAATTAGTGTACGATACTTAAATACGCGATTGTGCTCATGATAACCAACAACTTTTACTATGGGAACAAACTTGAAATCGCGAAAAAAAAACAGCTGTTCAGTACATTTGTGTTTTTCTAATGTACTGAAAAGCTGATATTTTTTTTTCGCGATTTCGGCTTTGCTCCCATATTAAAAAATGTTTGTTATCATGAGCACAATCACGTGTTTAACTATCGTACACTAATTGCCAGTCACCCTATATAGATATTGCACGATAACTTGTCGGCTCTGATAGTGAATACTGGTGTAGCTCGTAGGTCGTTACCTTGGTGAGTAGCAGCAGGTTGGTGGTGAGGAAGGCGTGCAGCTCGTTGGCGGCGCGGCCGTGCAGGCGCGCGCGCCACCGCACCAGCTCCGAGTACAACTCCTCACCCGATAACTTTACTAGGTCCTCCTACAATCCAAAATGGTAAGAGTTAAGATTGGAACAAGTATAGATTAAGTTATTTTTACTACACTAAAAATTACTCCTATATCAAAGGTGCGTTCAGAAACATGTGAACTCTTATATTCAGACCCAGAACAGCTGTCTGTAGCCAGTATATGTATTTATTACCTTTTATGATATTATTATTCAATTACAATTATAATTCCATCCATTTTCTAAGTGTGAATGTTGTATTGTAGCGAAACATAATAATTTGAAAAAGTTTCGTAGTCAGTTTTGATGAAAAAATATTTATGTGGTTCATATTTTATTGTGCCGTATCGACTATTTAATCTTAAGACTGCGAATGTAATTCATTGGGGTACTGCATTTTTATCGGACAAGATTAGACAGAGACACTTTTCTTAGTATTTTTATTTTAATCTTACGGAAATCCTTCTGGTTGTCTTAGAGGGGTCAGTAATTTTATTAAAAATATCTATTTTACTGTTGACAAATTCAGGCAATATAACATACCTGCACATTATGCGCAGCGTAGTACAGCTTGTAGGCCAGCAGCACCGCGGAGAAGGTGAGCAGTGCCGCCAAGAGCGCCAGCAGCGGCCGCCACCAGCGTCCCGCCGCGCGCGTGGACGCCGCGCTGCCCGTCAGCAGAGCCGGCTGGATCACTGCCGCACCGCCTGCTGGAAACCACAACAATCGATCAACATTTTAGTATTAAATATGAGCAGTGGTGGCAGAGTGGTAACAGCCCCGACTTACGACTTATAGGTCGCGGGTTCACTCCCAGCCAGGTATTACCACTGATCTCAAAACGGTGAAGGAAAACATCGTAAGGAAACTGGCATGTTCTAGAACCAAAAATTCGAAGATGTGACATTCACCAACACGCAATGGACCCGCGTGGTGAATTAGGACCCACTCCCTGTCTTAGAGAGGAGGCCAGAGTCCCAGCAGTGAGAACATTAAAGGGCTGGTTATGCTATGTTATTATGCTAAATAAAAGCAGGTGAAAACCTGAACTTGTTGACCTCTATTAAAAGACATCAAGCAACATTTATAATCTGCCGATAGTTCTTCAAATCGCAAGGAGTATGGCTGTCTTGAAATATACTTAAAGGATAAGATTTCAAGCTTGAAATCGTCGTCTCAATTAGTCTTGAGCTTGGTACCTACTTCACGACATAGAGCTGGCTCCATCTTACACCGTATGCTTCAGTGTCCTTCTGGCGAGGACCCGGATAGAGCGACAGGTCTATGCTCTAGTGCGTGCAGTTCGCTCCAAGTGACCTAACGACTTACACTACAGTTACTATACGATGAATCTGGGTTCCAAAGTTTGTATGGATAAACATTTCACGCGGGTGAAGTTGCTGACACAAGCTAGTCTATAATAAACACTCTTACTAACTCTTACCAACGGTGTGTAGACTGTACCATCAAAGACACTTCCGCCTGACCACCGCTAAGGTCATTTTGCACTGCACTCGAAACGAAAACTTCAAAGGGTTTGGTTTGGCGCTGCGCCGAAGGATTCAAGCGAATTTTTTTATGACCAGTGTGTGATCAAGTAATCAGGCAGAAATGACCGCGATGGTACATTATGATGTGGTAATTAAGATATGTGACTTTCACCAACCTGGGCACGCGTGGTGGATTACGGCCCATTCACTCTCCTAGAAAAGGAAGGAGACCTGAGTCCCAGCAGTGGGAACATTAAAAGGCTCGTTATGCTATGCTATGATGTGGTAAACCGTTCTGAGACAACAGCACTCAATGCGTAGACAATACGCCGTAAGTAACACTTATCTTTATGTATATAATTCTTCTGTGAGTGGGTATGTCGCTGAACTTCTCTCAAACGACTGGACCGATTTTGATGAAATTTTTTGTGTGTGTTCAAGGGGATCTGGGAATGGTTTAGATTCACAATTTTCACGCGAGCGAAGCCGCTGACAGAAGCTAGTTAAGCTATAAGATTGCTGAGACAAGACTGTGAAGTAACAAACCTGCAGCTATGATGGCCTCTGACTCTCGTCTAACCGGTGGGGACGGAGCGTCGGGCTGGTCGCCGCCGGCGGAGCTACTGTCGTCTTCCGGCGAGTATTCCGACACTTCTAGGTCTACTTCTGATGCTCGGAGATCCTGGTATGAGGCAAAAACTTTTTTTTACACGCTTTGAATAATTTTTACACATTTTACTACACTACTTGAAATAGAATTAAAGAATCAAAGCATATTTAAAATAAACCATTTTACAGGCACTTTTGAATTGTCAAGAAGTCAGTACAAAAAAAAGATGCTAATTGCACATTCCAAAGCGTAGATCTCTATGGAGAAGAATGTGTAAGAAACTTCATGGACACTCTTTTCAAAAAGAAGTTTCAGATTGGCCAATAAAATTGGATGTATTGTCGTAGAGACGATTAAAAAAATAAACTTAATATATTTTAAACTATTCAAATGTTAGTAGATAAAACTGCTGGTAGGAAATCCACTAGACTTGACTAAACTATTCAGTTTCAGACTATCGTAAAGACTTCTCAAACGGTATACACAGAAGCTCATAACTTTTTTAGTAACATATGCTTCATCCCTTCTCTTCACGTTACCATACCAAGATAAGCGATTCCTTTTTAACTTTTCAGTCATTTCAAACTTTCACTTTTCCCACCACCATGGATCCCAAATAATGGAAGTATACCTACATCAGCATCACCCACCTGCGGCTTGGGCACGGCCAGCTCGGGCGCTCTGGCGGCCTTCCACACGTGCATCATCAGCTTGTAGGTGGAATCCCTGGACAGCAGGGACCCGAACACGTGCCTCTCATCCCGAGTGCACACGCCCACTGCGTTCGGAATGATTCGCGCCACCTTCTCCTTTGTTATCCGGAGAACTGATATTGTTGGGATTAGTAACTGGAAAAGAGAAATGAAAGAGGTTTATTGATGAGCTGAGCGATGAAATGAAATCTAGACGATTTCAATCATTTTTACGGCAAGTTTATTTTTGTATCAGACTTAGGAATTATGTTACAGGAAAATCTTTTAAGGCAAAATACATAATAACATTATATAAGTACATAATATATCGAAGAATCTATCAAACCAAATTCAAACTATGGGCCGTTCTTCCTTTTTACCATCAATCAATCTGTACAAAAACTGTCACGGAGACGTGTAGCGACATCTATATCGCCATATAGGAACCAAAATTCGAAATCCTGCATCGCGATATCAAAGTTCTCCGTGCGATTAAAAGAATATACAGCAGTCCGAGGACCAGACACAACACCTGTCTGGTCGGAGGACGTTTATTTCGTCTAAAGGGTTATTTCTTCCGCTAGATTATCATGTTTTTACTAATAAACTTAAAATAAAAGAATATTAATTAAGAAGCATAATTGCGATATTTATATTATTTTTCGAGGGGACAAGTGATTACCGGTAAAAAGAAGAACGTCTGATAGTTCTTCATCTGAGTAGACTTCATAAAGAAGCTTACTCTTAAATATCCTCGAAAACCTGTTTTACGAAACTTTGAAGCAGAACACTTATTACGACAACAGCAACATAATAACAAGCCATTAAAACCAATAACCCTAGGTTAACAGCTCTAAAGCAAATCATCAACAGACAAACCGATCGACATACTTAGCACATAGCTGCTCACCTTGGTCACATAGCCGAACACATTAGAGTAGAAAGCGAAATAGTTCTTAGTGATGTACAGGTGACCTTGGAGCAGCAGATCACCGACCAGTGCACATGAGTAATCTGGAATAGAAACATGATATAATAATATTAAATAGGTACTAGCTTTTGCAATTGGTTTCACCCGCGTACATAAAATATAGCCTATGTCACTCGGGAATAAATCAGCTTTCTATCGAAGCAAAAATTTTAGCAATCGGACCAGTACTTTCAGAGATTACCTCCTACAAACAAAAAAAAAACTTTACCTCTTTATAATATTAAGAAAGATAAAAGAATGTATCAAAAAAAAACGCTGGCTTTTGCTTGTATAAAAATCGATTGCTGTTCGTTAGTGTCGCTAAAACTCAAATATGGCTTGACCGACTTTAATCATTTATATTTTGCAAAATAAAAAAAAAAATATCAAAAGAAAAAAAAATAGGAAAAAACAGTTGAAAAAATCAGTAGTAAAGTCAAGTAATTTCACGAGCGAGAGAAATTAAAAGCAACAATAATAGTAATTAAATTATTGTTAAAATAAGGGATCGCGTTCGAAATATAGGAAACCAAAGAAAAAACGTAAGCATTATGAAATTGTGGATTTGAACAAGATATTGCATAACATGCTAACAAAATTACTATAGACGGCTACAGGAAAAGAGATAAAGCAATGGATGGTATGGTTCGTGTGAAAGATGATAAGGCGAGGGAGGCAGCGAATGATGAAATGATGGCTAATACAGATGTATGGAAAAACAACACGTACAGCGAATAAATTGACTTAGAGCCAGATGATGATGATGATGAAAATACAGATAGTACTAAAACATACGGTTTCAAAGATATCTTCTTGGTAGTAGTAGGTGAAGGAAATCTCTTATTGTGTCTAAAATAACTCGGCAAATAAAAACACGTCTTTCGAAATGCACCGTGCAAAATCGAATGAAGATTCTAGTCGTCTCAGTTCTCAGTTGGTCTATCATAATTATAATAATTGAATTTAGATGTCCTAATTAGATAATAATGAGTTCATGGTTACTGTTATGCAATTGCCACAATCTTAGGTATTTAACTCTTGATTAGCGTTTATTGTGGAATCGATCCCACCAATATAATTGGTGGCCCTTGAAAAATGAGACTTTCTGAAATAGCAAATAATGATTTTAATTATCTTAGGAAGCGTTGCAATACCATCCATAAGGTAGATAGGCGACCTAATAATGAATGCGCGACGAATAGGACCGGATGGTGTTTTGGCAACACTTGGGGGAAGCCAGTGTCCAGCAGTGGACGTCTTTCGGCTGAAATGATGATGTCTGATAGATCATTGAAGGCAAATCCTACTGTAGTGCAATAGGTGTTTTGTTAAGCTGTATTGACTATTAGGTTTGCCCACTTAAGCACAACGTACAATATCAACCGACCTAAGTTTAAGGATCTCTAATTTTTCTGCAACTTTACGCTCGTATATGAGACGTAATTTAAAAAGACAAGGAACTACAACTATATTTTGTTTTGGTAGCCCAGATTTAAAATATTATCATAACCTAATTTGACCAGGATCCAGTTTGAAACTAGGCCTTGTTATGTTGTTCTGATTACAATTGTTTATTTTCTGATACTAGCCCCAACAATAAAATAATATTTTGTTGGAATATATTCCACATTTGGTGCTATTTGCGTCTCTTTGACATTTACATAAAGTTGTCATAAAGTTTTCCATAGTGTTACCACGTGCTCTTTGCTAGATTACATCATTTTGAACTGTGACCTCCATGGCAGGATCCTATGAATAAAATTACAACTCGGAGAATAGTTTATTTCTAAGAATATTTTATTATTGATGTCCATAGAGTGCATGCTACTTTTAACTGCAGGAAAAAGGTTATGGATGGGAAAGATAAAACATTTGAGTCCTCCCACACGGTGGACGGATGACCGTAATGGTACGTGTTAGTCCGCTGGTTGGAAGAACCACAGGACGTGTCGATGTAGCGGCGCTAGGGACAGGCCTGTTTTCAGCAGTGGATAGCTTTCGCCTGAAATGATTATGACAAACCTTAAGGTCAGAAGCCCCTTTATAATCCTAGGTTGCGGGATTGTTCGTATGTCAAAAAGTTCCTGGAATGCAAAAGGGCTGTCTGTTACTACCTCTCCGACCGGGAGCGGAAAGTCCGAACCCTCAAAAAAGCCCTATTACTATTTTAAAGGGCTTTTTTCTATGGACCGTATAGTGGATTAAAGAAATATCCTACTATTGTAAATACATGTACTTACGTTATTCCATCACTAATTTCACGATCATAAGACATTTGACCTCGAACAATCTAGATTCAAGTTGCATAAGCATTATAAGAGTCGATTGAGCTAAAATGTTACTTTATAAACTTGGACTTTATATACTACGCAGAAATATGGAAACACGTGTCCAAAATATTAATTATATTTTATTCAAATTAATAGAAAACTTAAAACGTGTTTATCGAAGCATATAATATATTATTACCTACTTGAAACAGGATAATTTGATAAGGGAACAAGGAAACTGACCATCAGGGTCGAATGTTGCGGTTGCCAAATGGTATTTGAGTTTTTTGGCATATCAAAATCTTGGTTAATTCTAGCTTTAGTCATCCTAGGCTAGGACCTAGACTATGACGTTTAAAGTAAGATTGTTTTAATCTTGTTTCAGTGTGGGTAAGAAACAGAGCTATACAGATTGTCTAGCGCCATCTCTTACCCACACCGAAACAAGATTAAAACAATCCTACTTTGAACGTCATGGTAACCCCGCTAGTGACTTTTTAAATGTATCCCACAGCTAATTTGTGAACAGCATCGTAGGTTACAATATTGTTTATATGTTTGTGTATAGTTATCGGCACGGATCTTGAGCCCTCGGCGTCCAAAGTGGGGATCGCTTTGCGCATTCCATACATTGGTAAGCCAATCGTCGTCGTTGTTAGATACATGCAGCAAGCGCAGGGAACGAATCGTCACAAGTGACGTCTATGTCACGATGGCGCGGCGAGTCAATCACTGACATTCCCCGCCCTCGCGTCTTACGTCGCCCCACTAAAGAGACCGAATATTTGACTTCTGCGCAACTTGAAGCCAGCGCTCAAGATCCGTGATGATAACTATACCTGTATTACCTAAGGGTGAGTTGCACCATTTAACTATAACTATAACCAAACCATAACCAGTCGTGAAACCGCCGCCAATTGGTCAATTCGACGATTTGACAACTGTTAACGGCTTTGTTATCGTTATAGTTAAATGGTGCAACTCACCCTTAGTTTTATATTGTAGCTGTTTGCTTACAGATGTTCTTGAAGAAACGTGTGCCTACTCTTGAAACCTCTCATTCTTGAGTGGGGTCACAGTACTAATATTCAAATCAACCTTTCAAATACCGTAGTGACAAAATAGAAAGACAACGAGAGAGCGAACGCTGGCGTTCGCTTAGGATTTAAAGAAAATGCAAGTTCAAAAAGTTTGTTTAAATATCTTCAATTTTCAATTCGCTACTGAAATCTCGAATTATATATTATAAGTGAAATTTGTAAGCAAACTACAACAAGTTTCTGAATTGGAAATTTTTACTTTTGAAATTCTCCGTTAACGTTACAGTTTCACAAATTCTCAATTCAATTCCGGGGATCAGTCTAAAGCACGTGTATTGAGGACATTCGTCTCCAGAGGCATCACATCAAAGTTTAATGACTTGTTATTGGTCTTTGGTTCGCATATCATTATGATGAAACTCCTCAGAATTTCATATTTCCAAAATCTAGGACGAGGCATTGACTTTGAGATGGCATTCAGAGAAATACGAAACGAAATTGTATATTTATGTAACTAGTTTTTAACCTAACAGGATAACTCGATAAAGGGAAGAGGAAAACACGGTGTTTTTTTATCGTTTCAGGAGCAGGAAATTGACGAAATGCTTCTACGAAAAATTACGCATTTAGTACATAATTTAGAGTGAATAACGAGAAATACTCCAACCATAAATAAATTGGGTAGGTGACTGTTTGGTTTTTATTTGATTAATGGGCTGTATCGCTTAGCGACCTCATCGCCTAGTTATTATTTGCTTCAATAAGTAGACAACTGTGTCTAAAATCGTAAAAAGAACGAATATTTTAAATACGATAAATATTAAGTAATTTAGAAACCTTTCAAATCTGATGGAAACGGAAACTGTCAAGTATCAGAAACATACACCACCATTAGGTTACATGTGTGTGTAATTTTTTGTTTAGTATAATATACTAGCTACTGCTAGTGGTTTTGCCTGCCTTCGGTTTCATCCCCTTAGGGGTGAATTTAGGAAAATCCTCTTTTAGTACTCGCGAATTTCACGCTCAGTTTTGGCTGGGCGTTAATATGTCAGTCAGTCAGTTTACTCTAATATACCATTATCTCTAGTTTATACAAAAATAGATACAGGATAATATCTTCGGATCCTGAAATGTGACGTCACCGCTGTTAGGTTACATGCGTACAAAAGAGATAGCAAGGTGTTTCCACTCACGCCCTCAGTCATAATCATGCCAATATGTGAAATACGAATTGCTGCTGCATTTAATAACCAGTTTAGATGCTGATTTCAGAAAAAGATTTCTTGTTAGTATTATTTAGTATACAATATTGTATAAAATAAAATACTGAAAAATAATTGATGGATCAATCGTTTTCACAAACTACACAGATATAATGAGACGCGATAAATTGCACAAATCGTTGCCTAAACCAAAGCCAGACAGACGGCTAGTGATGAAATAAGTTGTGTTTTACCGAATTGCCTGCAATACCATTATCTTTTGACAAAGCCACTGCAATCTACCGTGTTCGCACTAGCCGAGACACAGATCATCAGTAATCCATTACTCTCTAGCAGATCATAACGATACAATTTTAAAAGCAGTACATTTATGGGTCGAGTGAAATTATGCTTACGCTGCCGTCCACTAACTAAAAAGCAGCTAAGTGCTTTGTTTTCTAAGTAACTTAGCTGCTTTTTAGTTAGAGGACGGCAGTACGGACCTTTTTGTTATGGTAAATTCTATTACTTTAAAAATGTATTACTTATTCATGAACAAAAATCATAGTGGATGATTAGCTATGAGAAATATAACCTACTAATCCATTTCAGTGGGGAACCATCAAATGACTTCCCACCCCGGGTGGAACGAGAATCAGACTTTTCTTGATTAACCCATCTGTATTCTTTTTATAGAAATATATTCCTTTACTTGCACAACGCAATGTGCCACAGCTGTAACTCTTTCGAACAATCATCATCATTTCAGGCGAAAGAGGTGCTCGACACGACAACAGGGCGACACTCGGGGGAGGCATATGCTCAACAACCACCTTTTCTGTGCATCTCGTATCTATCGGACAATCGCTAGCCCTGGAATCTATTACTTTTAAGATTTACTTTCAAACATTTTCAGTAGAAGTACACATTTGTGCATTTTTTTCTTTGTAGGTCTCTCAGACATGTCTAAATTCTAATACAAAAAACGTGGCTATAAAACTGACTAACCCCACGCCTCATCATCATTATTCGCTTTCCTAGTAAGCTGTCAAAAAACATCAAAATATGTGTCACCAATAATAAAAATACTCATAGGCACGTCTCTTAAATTATTACGAAAATCTGTTATAGCGATTATGATGAAACGCGTGACATTTCCGTATCTATTTTTAAAGCAGAAAGCAAACATAATAATAAACATAATATATATATTATAGAACTATCACACAACGCCGTATAGTCTCAAACTTGTGTTATGAGCAATAATGCAAATAAAACATACTATATATTTATAAATACGTAGGCCCAGAAGGAGATGGCGTGACGATTTGGACTCCTACCTTAAGGATTGGCCAGAAGTGGCTAAGGACAGAAAAGAGTGGAATAACGAAAGCAGGCCTTTGCCCTGCATACACACCCCCACCTGGGACACAACGGGTTCATAATACTAATAATACATAACATATTACATATCTAAATTACACCCAGCAACAGTGCAAATGATTGTGCTTATCACGAAAACATTTGTCTTGGGTTGGAATCAAACCCAGAAGTATAGCAGTCAGGGCCACTAACCAGGTCTACAACTAGACCAAGAGGCCAGTCATAACTTAAACATCTAAGAATAATATAGTTACTTGATCCCGCTCTAATCTTTTAAACCCTCTGTATATGACCTGTTACATAGACTTTAATGGACATCATCAATTAACAGACTTAAGTAATTGGAATGTCTTATAGAATAAGCCGAGACACTTTTCTTGATGTTTATGTCATACGTTGGCAAACAGGCTAACACACCTGATGGAAAGCGGTTACTGCCGTTTATAGACTACTGGCTTAACTAGTGAGACCGTTGATAGTTGGCCAGCGTTTGAGACAACGTGTCTTTGGTGCCCTATGCCATCGGCATCACCCACCACTGGATGATCCAATTTACCAATATACTTTGATGCCTTAGGAATTGATCGAAAGAGTAACCGTGGCCGTTCGCGACCCTGGACAGCAAAGAGCAACTGAAGGAACACAGGTGGATTTTGTTAGTAAAAGCCATATCCACCGGAAAGTTATGATGTAATGCAGAATTTTGTGAAGTCGCAAAAGTTTTCAGTAGTATTTTAAGAGTAGGTTAACTGCAGACTTTAGTACTGACTGACAGTAGGTGACTGACTTTTTAATGATGGAGGGATTGTGTGTAGGAAAGAGGTTAGTTAGATAGTAGAAAGGTATTAACGAAGAATAAAATAGGTACAACAGCAGTGG
Organism: Mythimna albipuncta; assembly: GCA_929112965.1. Classification (NCBI taxonomy): domain Eukaryota; kingdom Metazoa; phylum Arthropoda; class Insecta; order Lepidoptera; family Noctuidae; genus Mythimna; species Mythimna albipuncta. The sequence continues at coordinate 10,132,078 of OV815973.1, forward strand.
ATTGGGAGGATGAACATGTCATGTGTAGCAAGACTTGCTTCTTCATATTCCCCATCCATAACCTTCCTCAACACATTGTACTTACAATTGAGCACCTTCTCCTCCGGCCCGACCTGCGGGAAGTGTCGTTGGAACTTTTTCTGTCGTGACTTGCTGGGCTGCTTCCCATCGGTCGTGTCGCCCGTACCGGCCGCGCTCGGCGGAGCCCGCACTGACGGCGCCGACCCTGATAACGGCTTTATAGCCTGTCTGGAACAAAACAGATGGCGATGTTTAATTTGAGAATTTAGAAAAAGACAGAGATCCTATAAGGGTTCCGCATGGAACCCTACAAAGAAAATGAGTGTAGATCGTTTTCATACAAAAGTAAAGAATCAGGTACACATTGTCGCAGTTTATGGTGGATTGTCCCAAGGTAGCCTACGGAATGGGTTTTGCAAAAGTGTACCCCGGGGCTGGAGAGGCCTCGGGAGTGGGTTTTAGTAAGTCTGACCCTCATTGCATGATTTCCCGCGGAATTCAAAACTTTTTGTACGTCAGTGGCAAGTTGTTTGTGATCAAAATATGCTTAGCGTTAGCAGCCCCAACACGTATTTATTTGCTAAATTATAATCATTAAAATCACTGCACTTTGTACTTTTGTTATTTTATGTTTACAACTGCTGTACTGTGTCTGTTCCGAATAAAAGCGTTATATTGTATTCAGTACAACCATCTCAATTCGCCTGGAAAGGCAATTTCATGAAAAAGTCAAAAATATTTTAATCAAAATACAACTTGACTAACCTGCAAAAGTAAAAATATTTATTACTTTATTGCACACCTTAGCTCATTAAAGGACAAACATTTACAAAAAGACACAGGGCAATTTCTACCAGACAACCTTACCAACTTTGCAGGTTTCTCTGGCGTTTTCGCCTTAGTTATATTTCAAAAGGTCCTTATTGCATGTGACACTATAAGAGTCAGACCCTTGGTTATTAAGAGTTTGCTCAAATAATAATGTGTAACATTCGACCGTTACGGCACTTTTGCTACCGTACGTACTTTGCTTTTAGTATAATTGTGACTGTTATTTAATTCATATTATAAGCTATAAAGCGAAAAGAACTTATTTCCATTCGAATGCCTTAAAAATAGTCTCCTCCAAGCAGAGGAAACGTGCAAGGTAAACCTCACAGTGAGACCGCACACAAGCGTCTTTCCAGTTTTATTCATCATCACACGATAATATGCAAATAAGCAATAACACACGCTGTAGAAGTCAGAACATATAGGTAAGTATGTATTCAAATGCAACAATAATCATATTCTCATATGCCATCTAGGTATCTATCGCTGTTTACTGCAATCTGTTTAGTCTTTTCGGTCGGCTTGCAGTCTTAACAGATGCAGCTGACACCCGTGTTTTACGAGGAGTTGCAGACCATCAATCTGACCTCTACCGCCCAGTAACTGGGTAACACAATGCCCGCTAGCAAGACTGTCCTCACACTTTCTGGCTTCTGACGGTTCTGACTACTCGTAATGACTATCAAAGATCTAACGGCTTAAAAGTAATTTTCGAGGCACAGCGGATCATTCAATGTCATACTTATCATCTTGCCACTCTTGTCCCGAGATATTTGGGGTCAGTGCAGCACGTCACTCATACAGTTTTTTTTTTATTTCGATGGGAAAAATCATCCTATGACAACCCCCGCTCTTGGGCGGAGCGGGAGATAGTGTCAGACTCTTACTGACTAAAAAACCCATCCCGTTCCTTCAAGCCTTCATACCGGGGGGTTCAGCTTTCATACCGGGGCTCATTTCATATCACTCCGCACACAATCAATTCATTGATTACACACAAAATTCAAAAAGTAAAAACCAATGCTATTTGGCAACCAGGCTACTGAATACAATACCAGATCGTATTTGACCTAATCAAAAGAACTCACGACCGTACCATTGCCTTAGTTTTAAACTTTACGACTACTAAATAGCGTAACATTAGGGTAATTTGGTACATACGATGTTTTACGATACACGAAACGACCCTTTAAACCTATTATAATAAATTACCGGTAGTGAAACTAAGTCAGTAGGTAATCAAAATAGTGTCGAGCATAAATCTAATCCTGTTAGTAATGTAGTTTAGAATACCAACGTTTTGTACGTATGGTGCACATCCCACCCATACGTTTCGGGAACTATTGTGTATACCATCACGGTCATTTCTGCCTGATCACATAAAAAAATTTCGCTTGAATCCTGCAGCGCGACGCTAAACCTAACCCTTTGTAATTTTCGTTTCAAATGCAAGCAAAAATGAACTTAGCGGTGGTCAGGTGAAAGTGTCTTTGATGGTGCACCTAAAGAGTAAAATTCTCTACCAGAGTCGGTTTCCTGAAAGCGAAAACCTAAGGGTCTCTTTGACTTAAAAGTGAACAGGTTACTGTGGTCGTTGTTTTTGGCCAAGTGTGCTCTATCGGCCACCACACCATCTATTTATATAATGTATTTTAAATCCTTACACAAACAAAGTCTCCGCCGCGTCTTCTACTGACCACTGATCAAATTTTCATGAGGTTTACTCCATATCGAGAGAGTGATTCATGAGGAAGGTATACATCATATTATAGTAGAGAAAAACCGAAAATGTCGAAGATTTCTAACACCCGTGCGAAGTTGGGGCGTATAGCAAGTATAATAAATATATACACTTGCGTGCAAAAAAAACGGCCCACCCCATAGGCAGCGCTTTGGAACCCATTAACCAAAAATTGAATAATTTTAAAATTTCTTTTTGTATTATTGAAGATAGGTTTATAAACTTCTTTTACACATGCTCTTCATTTCAGTTAATGTATAATTGTTTACATTATCGACTCAAATCGTCGAACACCCTCATTTTACACTTTTTAAAACATAACGTTTCTGATTTTTTTCCGTATTTAAATTGAATCAAATGGCAGGTGGGCAGATTTTTTTGCACGCAAGTGTATATAGATGACGACACGACTATATCGTTTTGTTGCTGCAACCTGAAAGTAACGGTTATCCAGGGGAAAAAAGAACTCTGTTTGATAGCAGATGACTGTTTCCAATGTGCCATTGTTCACAGTGTACACTCAAGGAAATTGCTGTTTTTACATCCACTACCTATAGTCCCGTACTGCCGTCCTCTAACTAAAAAGCAGCTAAGTGCTTTTGTTTCTAAGTAACTTAGCTGCTTTTTAGTTAGAAGACGGCAGCGTAGTTACCGTATATTTCGGTCGAGCCCGAACGGGACTTTTGATACCAAAAAATGTGGCACGCTACAAAATTCAGATAATTAAATAAAACTTTTCCTGGAAAGTAAGGATACTTTATTAAATATTTCGTTCAAAAGTGGTTCGAAGCAGAATATTTGGAGATCTTAATAAACTTTCTTCGGACCAAAAGTTAAGTGAAAAGTAGCCGTTCGCGTAAAGTCAAAAGTAAATGTTTTTGTTGAAACTTTGGATAATTTTAGGATGAAAGGATGATTTTATCAGTTAATATTTTACAACACAAAAAATATTACTAGTAAAGTATAAATGTAAAGACCTCAGAAGAAACTAAAAGCTGTTTAAGGTAGAGATAATTAACTAACAGAATAGTTTTGATACAGTGGTCTAGCTACAGGTTGAACATTTATCATAGTATTAATTAGTTTAATTTAAGCATTAGCTTCTGCCAGCGGCTTTGACTGCGTGAATATAGAAAATATATGCCTATGTCTCTCAGTGTTATAGAAGCATTTACTGGTGATAGAAATTTCAGAATCGGGCCAGTAAGAATTTTTCGAATTTATTAATACGAATCTTTTTCTTTATAATATTAGTCTATATAAAACCTAATATGATTTATAACCTATAACGTTATAAATCATTTCGTTACACGCTTACCTTAGTATTTTTTAACCGCATGGTTGATATGCCTTGTTGCAGTAACTCCCAAACCCTCAACATAGAGACTAAAAGTATTTACTATAGAACAAAACAAGTGGACGGAAACAATCGGATCCTTTAAAAGAATTCCATCGGGTTCCCTTAGAGTTTGTACCTCATCTACCTCTTTATGCTCTTTTTATAGTACCCAATCAATTTATTTGGAGTGAACAAAGCATTAGGTTCTATTAAGCTTTTCCATCTACATACACCTACTAAAATTCGCTGCTGGACAAACAGTATGTCCATTATGTAACAAACACATTTTTGTTTCCTCGCGTCGGCCATATTTTTTTAGAGGTCAAGTTTGGGTCGACTTCCTCCATCCAAATTCACTTAATGTTGTTGGGATCGTACGGTAAGTACTTCAGTTTTATTATTGCCATTACACAGATAACTTGAGTGGAATTATGAACAATTAAAGTACTTAATTGCGCATGAAATGACTGTAAAATTCATTGTGTTTGGGTCATTTTTTGGTAGAAAGTTAACTGAGGTTGTAGAGCCTATAAATTTCTTTTATCTGTTGCCTTTAACCAAACTTTCTTCGGAATTCACAATAATTTGTGGCATCCGCAAAATTATCGTTGTCGATTTCACCTGTCTCCTGCAGCTACGCCATAATTTATACTTATGTATTTATAGAACGGTCATTGTGGCAACAGGACCATATGGCCAGCAGTGGACGTCTTTTGTCTGAATCGATGTCGCAGGAAAATAATAAAATCCGGGATTTCATGGAATCCCTAATATAAATATCTGCATATTATTTGCAATGTCATTTACAGTTTTCCTCATCGAATCCCCAAAGAAACACAACGCTTATCAGGTGTTAAACCCCACCATTATCCGCATTTTGTAACTACCATCGTCCATAGTCCCTTCACCATTTCGTGGGTTCAGTGTTTCCCATAAAGCTATGATTACGGTGCACGTGATGACCTGTGGCGCGGCTCACAAATTACTGCTGATCCACGTGACTGCCACATAATAAGCGAGTGGATACGTCAGACTAAGGCTTGGGTGAATAAATACATGTTTTGTTGTACGGTGTTTCGTCCTTCAGCTAGGTGTTGGCTTTATGTATCTTTTTTCTTTCTATAATTATACAAGTCGGTTATCGGACGAATATATCTGGTCAAAATGATGTCTAGTTCGTCTAGTTGTGATGCAAAATTAACAGGTAGACATTAATTACTGTCAAAGGGACAAAAATTTGATTAAAAGATTTTTCGCTTTGATGTCAAACGATTAGTTCTTAAAATGCTTCGATTTTTTTAAACATTAACTTTTAAGCCCATAGTTAAAAAAGGACTGATTGAAAAAACCCATAGGGTGATGGTAACGGACTGTCGCAGTTTGTATGTATAGGTACTAAATGAATAAATGCACAGGGTGATGGTAACGGACTGACGTAGTCCATGTAGGTACTAATTGAAAAAATCCATAGGGTGATGGTAACGGAGTACTCAGTCCATATAGTTACTAATTGAATAAACGCATAGGGTGATGATAACAGACTGTCGCAGTCCATATAGGTACTAATTGAATAAATGCACAGGGTGATGGTAACGGACTGACGTAGTCCATGTACATAGGTACTAATTGAAAAAATCCATAGGGTGATGGTAACGGACTACCGCAGTCCATATAGTTACTAATTGAATAAACGCATAGGGTGATGATAACGGACTGTCGCAGTCCAAGTTGGTACTAATTGAATAAATGCACAGGGTGATGGTAACGGACTGACTTAGTCCATGTACATAGGTACTAATTGAAAAAACCCATAGGGTGATGGTGACGGACTACCGCAGTCCATATAGTTACTAATTGAATAAACGCATAGGGTGATGATAACGGCAGAAATCTTTCAGCGTTCTCGCACGTGCTTAAATACTCGTTGGCTTAGAAAGTGTTACCACACAAAAACGTGATGGATCACGTTCCCAGTCAGGTGAGATAGCCACAAATCAAGCAATCATAAACAGAAGGCATTTAGAGCACAAGTCGAGTTGAAAGACCTCAATGGCTATATTAGTGCTAAACTCCCAAGGTCTTGGTCAAGAATAGAACGGTGCTTCCTTCACTCCACTGCAAATAGCTACGACATTCACGTGTGTTTGGAGAATGGGCAGTAATATCCTTTTATATACTTCAACTCTAACTATTTTAGGCTTGTTTTTAGTCGATTAGCTTTTTTTAGTTGGGAAATCATCCAATGTCTTTTTCGTTCTAGGGCGGATTCGTACTGAATAAAACCTTTGCGTTCCAGGACCATTTTCCTTTCAGAAGGGAACCCAAGGCCCTAGTAGGCTTCGGCCTTACTGAGCCTTTACAGTGTTGCTGATATATCCTTGAGGCGTGCGTAGAACACTATGCTCCTTTGACATAGCACTTGAAATTGACATAGGACGTACTGCACGATGTCTTCCACAAGGATGAGGACATCGTGGAGTACGTGCGCCATAAGACGAAGTCCGCACTGAGGATACAACTGCTGGAGTCACACCGTAACGTCAATTTCAAGGCGTTCGTGGTGCGAGTCCCGAACAATTTTCTGCCCCTCGTGTTGAAGGAAGACTTTTGGCCGTAGGGCGTGATGTTCCGTCGCTTCCGCGGACAGTTGCCACAGAACAGCACAAAGTGATTTAGTGCAGTGGAAGTGTTACTTACTTAGTCATAAGTCTTATTTACTAACAATAAACTGTATTTACTTTATATTTATGTTAGTCTGTAAAGTATGTATCTATGGGCCAAGATGCCCGAAAATAAATGATTTATTATTTATTATTATTATAGCCTCCTTCCTGATCCGCTAACCGTCTACAAAAGAAACTTAATGCGCTAGAATGTTTTATTACAAAGAACAACAAAAGCCATCCCAGTTTTAGCTGTCCAAAAAGTTTTATGTTGGTTGCCAACCTAAAGATGTTCACGCAAATTCACCAACCAAAGTTTCGGGTACTAATTTCCATTTTATTATTTGAACAGGTGTTTTTGAACTTTTATGAAATGTTCAATGGAGTGAGAGAGGCAAAATTAATTACATTTTGAGAACAAAAGCCGATATAAATAGCCGATAAATCCGATAGCTAATATCAATTTGATTAAAATGTCTAAAATAAAACTCTCTTCAAATGTTAAAAAGCTTAAAAAAAAGTTATTTTGGTCAATAAGATAAGGCAATTTTACTTGTAAAGTTGAACTTGCTATATGGATTTTGAGGACTTAAGACTAAGATAAGTAGTTTCCTTAGCAACATGAATAATTTTCTCAGTTTCAGTCATCTTTTTTAAATGATGATAAATAGCCTTTGTCTCTTGGAGAGTTATTATTATTACCTATCCATAGAAATTACAATAAAATTCCATTTTACATAAAAAGTTTTCCGTTCCAGGTACTTATGAAATTTTCACCAAATTCAAAATTTAAATATTTTTTGTCTCAAAACCTATCATTATTTTTATTTTTACATCATATCACCTGAACCGGCTTGATTGCAATCCCTCCCGATGCAATCGTTGATGGTGAAGCGCACTAGTTTATTAAGAGCCTATTACATTATAGTTTATAAATACCCTAGCCACCGTTTATAATCGGACGGCAAGATCACAGCAGGCAAATTGTTCGATGTGCCTACACTACACTCATATTTATCTACCTAAGTACCAATTTATCAATATAAATGACATTGTCCGATAGTTTAACGGAAACATTATTTACGTATAGTGAAGGAAACAAAGACCACAGTTTATAGTTCACCACGCTTACTTAGTGACAAACAGACACAATGATTAATCGACATCAAACATTGTTTTGAAAGCGGAAACTGCTATCGAGAACCTAGGAGTCCAGTTTGCAAATGGCAAACAATAATGAATTTATATTTTAGGTACTAGCGGTCCTGGCAAACGTTGTATAGTCTGTCTAAAAGGTCAAACGTGTCATACCCAAGTGGTATTGTGCATAATATTTAATCATTAAAAAAATACTTATATTCGATACTTTTTATAAGGTACTTCAACTAGTAAAGAAAAAAAAAAAGTAAAGAATGATCAAGATCTCTTAATCAACCTTAATTATTGAATCAGTGATGACTACATCAATAATTACATTAACAGATTAAAATCGGTCTAAAAAGTCAAATGACTAGGATAATTATAATTTTAATATTAATTATAGGAATAAAAATTGAAGTCCCGATTATGGCGCCACCCACCAAGTTCAATTGTATTTTCAAACCATCCGGGGACCCACTCAAATATACACACAAAATTGTATCCAAATCGATCAAGCCCTTTAGGAGTGAAAGTTATCCCAAAGGAACCTATTCCCGGGATAAAAAAAATCCTATGTGCTATTCCGGGACATGGTCGACCCGTGTACCAAGTTTCATCGAAATCCATGCAGCCGTTCGAGCGTGAAAAAGTAACAAAGACCCACACACACACACTCATAAACTGTCGCCTTTACATTAATATAGTGTGATTAGATAGTGCCTAAGATTTATATGGAGCTTGCAAGACCATGCAGTGTTTCATCATCAAGCCTTCTGTTAATCATAATATTTGAATAACATCCGTCCTGTTTATTAACACCACTTTTCTTATTATTTTTTCGTAGGCTCTCATTAGACCCCTACTATCTCACCTGACGTAATCATAATTAATCATTAAAATCAGTTCACATTAGACCCCTATTTCACCTGACGTAATCATAATTAATCATTAAAATCAGTTCACATTAGACCCCTATCTCACCTAACGTAATTGTAATCATTAAAAGTTTATCTAAATTGAATTGCTATTTCTTACAAAATATTATTTAATGTATGATGATTTTAATGATTATGAAGTAAATAAATACATATTACGGCTACCAATCATATTTTAATCAACATACAATACAAAAAAATAACATCGTTGAGCTCCTTAGTACTTCTAAGTTGAGCTATACGAATAGGTACTGACAAATGCTTACACTGACTGGACAGGTCCACTCAAATCTGTTAGGTTCTTTCCTCAAAAGACTATCTCGGACACTAATCCACATGGTTCTCATATGAATTGACCATTACATGTTCGCTGTATGGACTTTAAAAGTGACTTTAACCCCTGAGTTTGTTTCGCTGTTTCTTCTCAGGGTTGTCGGGAATCACCGGCCCTCATCTAGTTTAAACTGACGAAAAAAAATTACGTGTAAAAGTTTTTTAAAACCCTATTTGCAAAATAAATATCATTTGTAAACTTGACTCTGACCAGCAAAATGCAAAAAACTTAAGAACCTTGTTTTTAACCTAAACTTAATACCCTTTTTTTGGTGTGGAAAATCATCCAATGACAACCCCCGCTTTTGGGCGGAGCGGGAGGTAGTGTCAGACTATTACCGACTAAAAAAACCCACCCCGTGCCTTCAATATCTTCCTTCATACAGGGGCTTGAGTTCCCTTTCGGATAAACCTGGCCTCAGAACTTAAATACCCTCAGCTCAATCCCTTTAAAAAAACACAAACAAAATAAAAATAAAAAATGAAAATTAATAACACCTACGCTTTTTTAATTTGCATCTTTTTTATTGGAATGAACGTTTCATACGCAGACCCCGAACACATGAGAGGAAACAGTAACGACTGCGGCATGCGTTTAATTTCCGTCCCAAACACTGGGCTGAATAGACATAAAACTCAATGTGACGATCCAACGGGTCAGAAAAAGGTATGGTATGTATCAACTACGTATATAAAAGGTGTAAGGGACAGCCATCCACAAACTTTAAAAAAAAATCAGCCTCACCATACAAAATGATAAACTTGATCGGACAATTTGTATGGCAAGGCCGATTTTTTTTTTCGTTTCCTGAAAAAAAAAAAAATTGTGGAAGGTTGTTCAGTTTCGTCTACTCAGCAAGCCCTTAAAGTTTGTGGAGGGCTGTCCCTTACACCTTGTATAGGTACCTACTTACAAATAATTTACAAAAACGTAATCAAAGCTTACATTCAGTAACTATAAAAAACAATTGAGAAACGATAGATCCCGTAAACAAATTCCAATTTTGAACTTAACTGTCAAGGTATACACGCTAGGGTGTACAGGTTTGCCTGCACAGTTATACCTGTCAGGTAAGCTTGTGTGGAAACCTGCACAGTTGTGCAACATACTCGCTCCGGTTTACCTGTAAAACTCAACTGTGCAGGCAAACCTGTCAAGTATACCCTAGCGTGTACCTTTAGACCGTCTCAAAAACCTCTTAGAAGAAAATAGTTTCGCTAAGTTTAGGAATTTATATCTTTACATATAAATTTTATTTTATTTTATTTATTTATTTAAAAAACTTCATGCAACACAAAGGTACAAAGGCGGACTTACTAAATTACTTACTAAATTCTTCTACACGTGTTTTTTCACCCCACTAAACGGCTTGATGGATTTTAAAGTAATTTAGTATGTATTTGAGTGGGTTCCTGGATAGTTTGAAAATACGAGTGGAACCTACAAGTTAGATATTTTTTCAAAATTAAAATCAAAATAATTTATTTAAAATAGACCATTTGCAGGCACTTTTGAATAGTCAAATGTCGGTCAGTCCAAGAAAAGTGAAGCTAAATTGCACGTTCCAATACGTAGGTCTCTATGGAGAAGAACGTGCAAGAAAAAAACAGCATTCGGGCAGAACTATGACTGCAAGGACCGCTAGTATATGAATTCCTATTTTCCTTGGTCACGTCATCATGCTTGAACGGTTAGACCAATTTCTCTAATTCTTCTGTTGTATTTATTATTGTTAGAAGGTTCTTATAAAATAAAAATAAAATAATAAGAAAGTAGCGCCGAAAATTAGAAATATTCGGAAAAGTACGATTTTATTTTTCTTCCTCGAGCGTTTTATAGTTCATAGCTAAGAAGTAGAAGAAGTCTATCAGGTCACCTACTGATATAATAAGGTTAAACTCATATTCATATAAAAATATTAAATTTAAAACTCACATATATTTGTTAGTAACATTATTCTAGAGTAGTGTTAGTTAAAACGTACAAAGAACGAAATAGTAAATGAAAGGAAAACAAATATAAAAATGGCTTGTAGATAATCTTGCAATGATGAGACTACTAAAAATAGATCATAAAGTAACAAAAGAAAATCTTAGGAAACAAACAGGTTACAATTAAAATCTTATCTGTATACTTAACGAATGCTTCTGCCTATTCGCAAGATAAGAAACCGAAAGATATAAAAATCTCACCTCTTTAAGAAAAACACACCCATTTTCTCAATAAGCACAGGAGGACACCGACTTCAAAACGACGACACATACAACTAACCAACAACAGTATTTGTCCCAGGTTATATGCATCCATACAAAATTTTGGACCCCGGCGCAAAAACATGTCCCTATGATCGAGATAAAATATACCTTATTCCAAGAGAGATAAGGAGTGATCGATGATGAACTAAATACATAAAACATTGTATGACGCATGAGTCTACGCAAGTTATTGAATTTTAATATTCCACGGATAACAGGGAACCGTATGATATCGTTTATCATTCAGGCCATATGGAGAACAGTTCGATGCAGTTTATTATTCAGAGTTTCAATGTGAAATGTAAATGATACAAATTCAGGTTATTTACTAGTTTTTTCCATTTCATTGATATCGAGACCATTTAAACAACTCTCCAGAGAAATATTGGACGAGCTACTTTTAAACAAGCGATTATTCGAGGAATAAATACCGTTTCTTCCATAATTTGTAGTATATCTTCTTTACGGGGAATACAATATTAAATAACAGGGATTTAATATCATGAATATTTTGAATAGATATTGTTCTAAAATCATAAAAATAATAAAACTAAAAACGACAAAATGCGAACCTCCTCCTTTCTGAATTCGTTAAAAATAAAATCTAAAAATGCGTCTATGAATAATATAATTTTCTTACTAAAAATTAACGAGGCCCAATTTCGCAATCGTACCTAGATTGATCGAAATAGAATTAAATTTCAGAAATGATAAGCGTGTATTATAAATTAAAATAAAAAAAGGACCAGATTTTTCATTATAATTAGAGATGCTATTAGTAATCCCTAATTATAATGAATAAATAGTTCATATTTAAATAATGCAATTAAAATGTATCACCAATATATTTAATCACTTTCTACCGAATATTAGAATCCAGGAAACAATATGACAGACCGTAGTCATTTTATTAATCAGAATAATTAAAAAGTTAGATCAAGATCTTACCGTCCATTGAGGTCGTTGGTGCTTTCCCCGCTAGACTCATCAGAGTATTCAAACGAAGCGTTATCCACCATTATTCACTGTTTTCAGTTCACACACCTAATAACCTCACATGTTTCACTAGAAACTCCAATTCTAACATCGACCAATCAAAGAACGGAACATTAATAAAATATTAGATAAAGAATTAACAAAAATCATTGAAAATTATAGTAAAAATACGTATAACTTGAATTAATAGTTTTGATAGCATACACGTTTAATAATATAAGTTGCTGATGATTCGGACACAATATATTCGGAATAGACACATTTTATTTCCAATATTTTTTCACTGACGATTCGGACACCATCTTCATTAAAGCTGTTTAGTACAGTCAGATAAAAAAAAGTTTTCAATATAATATAAAGAAATTTATAGAAATTTCCGCCTGAAATCCTAAAATAGTTTTAATAAAAAATTTTATCTGACTAAAAATATTGAAATAAAAATAGACAGTGTCCGAATAGTCAGTAACTCAATAAAATATACGATAGGTAGAGGAAAGCCACGACTATCGCAAAGCTTAAATAATAACTAATAGTCACATAATCTAATAATTATTATTTTCCTAATTAATGGGTAAAACGTGGCTATGAATAATCGCGATAATATGACGCAAATCAGGGTTAGTAAACTACTTGAAAATATTTGGATATTGTCTGCTTTACACCTCTGTTTGGTTTACAATTTTGCTGAATCGTAAATCAATGGTAAATTCCTTTACATCAACAGTAAGCCTACTTATTTTAAAACAAAATCTAGTTTATTTGGTACTGAATTCTAGACACGGTTTTCTGTCCAATTATATGAAACTGTTTACCATATTTACTTCAAGTAATGATCACGCTACGTATATCGCAACTGGAGCAACTCAAACGCGAAAATCTATGTATTTATTCACCTACATATAAACAAACAAATATTTTTTTATATATTCGGTATCTGTAACAAAATGCATCTTTTTTGTCATCTGTTTGTTCTGACTAATCTCCGAAAAGGCTAGACCGATTTCGACTTTCACTGACCGATAGTTGGTGTTACAAAGGCTTTTTTTCACACGATTTCAAACTACGGAACGCGTCTTCGAAACGGTTGAACAAAATATGACAGGACCTTCACTGAGATATATAGTATATTTTTTTCTAATTATACACAACTCTCCTGTCGCAGGTCTGCTGGAAGTAATTTCGTTAGAAATAAGCAGGTCCTTTGTACTCTTCTAGCCTTATTTATTCGTTTCGATTTTAAGTGTTTGTGTTTACATAAATAAATGAATAGCTAACCAACACTACATTTTATTTTTCCGCGGGCACAGGATTTAATTATCTGAGGGCATCACAAGGTCCTGTAATATCTCTCATTTTTTACAAGATTTCTCCCAAAAAAGGAGAGTAAAGTTCTTGAACTACACGAAGTCGAAAGCAACAGCTAGTCTTAGTATAATAAGTATGTCTCTAAACAACCATACGATTGGATATTTCCTAATGGTTGATAAGGTGATTAACTTTACTTGTATTAGGTTACGATGGGGCTGGCATGATCTCAATGTGACCAAAAGTCTCTAAATTTATAAATGTTTATAAAAAAAAAAAGATTGGTTATGCGTAAATAAACAGGTGTGCGGTTTAAAGATAGATAAACAGATTATAATAATGATAACACTACCAGCCACTGATAAACACGGAGAATTAGCGATATTTTTACAACATAGGTATCTAACACTTAGGGCACTGTAACACCTGCTTAGGATTAATATGATCTAATCTACTACAACAGTTACATTATTCAAATTTCGTAACACATTCAACATTGTCGAGACAATTTGAGAAGAAGTTTTGTCTTGAGAAACAGAAGAAACGGACAGTTGCTTAACATTTTTGTAATCACTTTGAAGATAAGATAAGAAAACGAATGTTGAACACATAATAGATATTAATGGTCGTTAATGACAGAATTGAAAATACTTTCATCAAAATTACATCCTACTCTCTACACAGCGCGATAAAAATAAAGTTGTAACATAGAACGATGACATAAATGATCACGATGCCATGCAGTGCGGGGTCAGTGGAAATTGTTCAGTTGAGCAAAAGAGGACAGTTGAAACCGGTCGAGAAAACATTACAAGTAACGTGTCAGATTTACTGCATTCAATCCGGTTTAAAAACAATATAAACAAAACTAACAAAACATGAACGAATGACATGTGGAATCACGATTCCGCTAGCTCGTGATATTCCTAACATATTTCTACACTGATAAAACCAACCGGCTCAAATCTTAACACACAAACACACACACTTTATATTCCTCTTCGTTTCGGACTTCACTAAAATAGTTAACACACTATCTTACGGACGTGGAATAAATAATTAAGAATTAAAAACCGCGTACAAGACACCGATGTAGCGGCCTGAGCGCGCTCGCGAGAATAACTGTTGAAAACAGTTATACATAAACGTATCTAGTTATAATATCGATTGTGTATCGAGTACGGACTAATTTATCGCGACGATAAGATAGAGAGAGTTACGAGGAAACCAAAACATTCATTATAACACAGCCGTAGTGTATTTTTCCAAAGTCGGAACAAAGTTGAAGTATGAAAGACGTTTCAAATATGAATAATTATATCGGAGGACCGTGCATCGTTTCGTGAAGGAAGTTCAAGTCAATTACTCGTTCGAGTCCAACGACCTTGCGAATCGGGACATACACATTTAATAATAATGAAATATCTCTACAGACGTGCCCACTTGCTGTGAGATCGAGTCTTATTGACATCGAGAAGAGCCGAGAGAAAGGTAACACTACGATCGTACGATCGGAAGGCTCGAACCACCTGAGGCCCCCATTCACTCGGTCCACGGCGGTACAGTTCGAATGCTACGCGAGAATACACTGACTGGAAATATAATGTTTGCAGGCAAGTAAAGCGACAATGTTTATAAACAAGTAAGGTACAGACAGAAGACAATGGATTATAAAACCTAGGAATTTCTATAAAAATGCTGTGATATCGTTCGCACGCACTGACATATTCAATCATGGAATATTATCGTTTTAAAATACTTTGACTCTATTATCAACAACGCAATGTTTTATTTTCAAAACGGTAACACGTGAATCAACTCATAGTAACTTCTTATTCTTGAACTCTACAGAAAAGTCTTGATTGATATCAAAGCTAGACTCTATTTGTTTGAGCCAAACGATAAATGATTAAATATTACTGACGACGAACATAACAACATTAATGGGCACTTTCTTTAATTACAGTTTGGTGAAACTGCCAATTTTGATACGACCGCACTTAATGGACACTGAAAATAACAATAGTAAAGTATTAAAAGCCGTCTCGCAATTGAAATTTCCAACAATGGCGAATTTGCAGAACAGACACCCTTTGCAATAATTGGAAGCTTATGGTACGAAATTTCAAAATTCTTAATGACGGTCAACTTTTTAAGGGTAACGAAAGTGGCTCGAAATCGCAAGATTTCTTTAAATGTCTGTTGAGCCAAGAATGTCCTACGATACGAAAATATTGTATACGATTTGTAAATACGACTTATGTAGAAGGATAAATCTGCAAGATAGTAAAGTATAATCAAATAACTGTTTTGCTATCGCTACAGCAGTTCGCGCGAAACGGGGCCAAGCCGGGAACATCAATATTATCTGCGTTGATTGGACAAATGGGCTCAACAACTGTATTGCTGTTCACACGTGACAACTACACGTACTTTGTACAAACAATGTAATATTTAATCCTAATCCAGCAAGGTTAATTTTCATTGATTGAAGTCTGCGAGTAGACGGTACTTCAATTAAACAAAGCTTTGAATGGTTCCTCGAAATTACAGCTATCAGTTAGACCTTAAGATAATGCGTAGACCATCGATACCTTTAGGTTCAAGAGAGAAATAATTCACATGGTTAAAAATGTAATCGAACCGGAACTCTACAAGAATGTATAAAGGTTAAGAAAGCTTAAACCAAATTGAATACCATCAAGTTAAGAATGTTGTTGGTATTTACATTAGCATCCATGAGCAATCCCCAGATAAGCAGCCACGGTACTATCAAAAGATGTGGAACTAATGGAATTGTGAGATATTATGCCAAAATCAACAAAACAGGTTCTAGTAAGACATCAATCTCTATAAGCATCAGAAACTGTGTCATCTAATTCGAAATAGACCATCTTTGATGTGATAATACTGGTAATGGTATACACAGATAATAAACTAGAACCAGAAAAGCTTTAGTTTTAAATTTGGAAAACCGGTATTTGATAACTTTTTATAAAAATAAACAACTGCTGCAATATAAAACATAGATGACTAAGGTAGACTAAAACATACGTTACGAAACCGCCCAAGATGCTGTCCAAAGATCAGCTAGGGGATATATAAATAAAATCTACATAATTGCGATGCTAATTAAAACAAAAAATAACAAATAGAACAAAATTGAATGAATTGAGAGGAAAAACAAAAATAGCAACATTCATGAAAGGTCCTTGAGTATAAGATTGGTGAATTTGTCGGTCAAAGTCACATTATATCCTGTCTTTTTCATTATTGTATACTTAGAACTGGTCAAGGTTTTCATTTCCATTCCCTTCTTTGTATACAGAAGATTCCCATTTTAGGAACACATTTAATGGACAGATTTATCCACAAAACCTGCTAAATTATGTCAAGGAGTTTTATACAACGTATCTTATCGTAAACAATTGATTAATGATGATAATTTAACGGACAATCGTATCATGAAGTAAAGGTCAAATAGCTTGAAGGTGTCTCCGAGTTGTCACTCTGTTTAAGCCTATCTACAGTACATACACACACCTATTATGTAGGTGTCCTTTATATAATATAAAATATAGACACCTCCGAAAGCCAGCGCGAATGCGATGAATGGCTCACCTACGAGTAGATGGGTGGATAATGTATTATACAAAAGATCTTTGATAAAACCTGGAGTGAGATATTCGACGGTCCATGACAGCATGGTAGAAAAAGAAGAAGGCTACATTCAGCGGATAGTGGAGCTAGACGGCCAATGATGGGCAACAATGTACAGATTATTATATTCTGGAAAATTCCGTAGAAGTAGTTAGAAACTATATCTACGAGTATATCGAAATGCTGACAGTAACACTTATTCACATAATAAACTATTTCTTTGTTTAATTTGTTTGGTTTTAATTTACAGTTTTGCAACGTCTAAAGTCCTTCACGGTCATTTTATGAAAAGGTCTTTTCTCTGAATGGCAATTAGATATGGGCAGTGTTGCTTGAAAGCTATTTATGGATAGCTAAAATTTGCTACTACGTCACGTGGGATTATCTGTAATATCCACGACATGCTATAATAATTTGACGTCAGCGGAATCTTGTGGAGTATGAATATTTATAAAGAAATGCACGTCGAAAAGAAAAATACACGATTATGGAATAGTGATAAAACTCATAACATCAGGTGTATGATTCGTAATGCTGTATGACTTTCAAATGAAGAGGTTATACATTTATGGCTGAGGTATTTGTTTGCAAAAGCCTGTCGATGTGGCTGAGCACTGGCATTAATTTAATTTTGGAATCATCGATACAACGAAGAAAAAAGAAGCCTGTATATTTCTGACAGTTTAATTAAATTCCGCACTTGCTGACATTGTACAAGGGGTTTTTTATACCCAGGAAATTATTATAAAGTCGCAAAGCAGCGAGGGCGTAGGGAAAACCAGAGGATTTTGAACCATTTCCGTTTTATATTTATATTTTTTACTCTTATTTTTTGGAAAACGGTAATATGTGTAAGCCATATCCACTAGAGCAGTGCTCCGCAAAGTGTAAGTGTATGTCGTGGCACACTGGTATACCGTGGTGGATAGTTGGAGTGCCTCGGAAAATTTCTGATATCCGTAAAATTATAGACAAAAGAAAGTAAATAGTCAGACAGAAGAAAAATTTAGGTCTCTCTAACTATAGGCTGGATTCGAATTGTATTTTACGAGGACATTCTGTTTTGATACCAATCTACCGATTAATGAGCAGGAAGAACTGTTGGACATGAAAAAGAAGCGCGCACTAAAATTAAAATTTTCAAAAACGATTTGTTTTGTTGATTAATAATCTGTAAAAAATATTTTTTAATTTAGTGAACCTCCAAAATTTTCAGATTTCTTAGTAAGTAGTAAGTTTGCGAAACACTGTACTAAAGTGGCTGAAAAAAAAAAAACAAAACATTCCCTTACCCTAATCTCCATGCAGTACGTTTAAATATAGATGTTATTGATGATTTTATTTGAAGTTATCTTTACGTTTCTTGGCTTGTAAAGTAACTCAAGAAACATAAAGATAAAGTGCTTTTGATAAGTAGTATCAGGAAATCACCCAAGACTGTGTGTTTGACATATGATAACAGTTTGACATCCATTGTTGGAAATGGACCACGTTGACCGGTACGTTGAACTATGTCTGGACAATGAATGAACTTCCTAATCAAAGTACTTGCTTTTGGTTTTATCTGAAGATGTTCTAAATTAAAATTGAGAATTTTCGGTTATCTGCGTCGTTTAAAAGGAGGGTAGTAGAAACATTTTAAAACCACCTGCGAGTCTTACCCCCGATTTCGCATTTAAGCATTTGAAGTTGAGTATTTCTCGAACTCTAGCCTGAAAACCTATCATAATTTGGCGGTTAAGTAAGGTTTAAGAAGTTTTTAAATCAAAACGCTCATTTCAGAAACCCGCCCTTAGATGTTTGACAACATAAGAAAGAAAGATGATTTTTCTTTCTTAATATAGCAATTCAATTTTCATTGTGAGTATAGCCCAAATATTCACAACTTGAGTTGTATTTCTTAAATTTATATTTTTAGGTTGGAAATCGTCAAATAACTCTCTCTCTCTCTGGGTGAAGCGAGAGCGATTGTCAGACGTTTACTGACAAAAACCCACATTTGAAGCCTATATGATGAAGCACGTTGTCGGCTACACAGCCGACACTCAACACCCATCGGCTCATAGTAATCGCCTAAGCACTGTTTAGTTCTTATTTTAGCTTCAACCACTAAACAGACCGTTTTAATTCACATTGTTTAGAACAATCTAAGTAACAAACGTGAAAAAAAATTGACGTTTTTTGTGACACATATTTATTTATTTTATAGAATGTCGACGGATCGGTCGGATCAGTGGATGTAAATGTAATGCTTACATTGTTTCATGCATATGAAATCATCTCACCTTTATGGGTTTATTGAAACAAAACCGAATATGAAAACAATAAATATCCCGAGTGTATTCGACAAGGAATAAGTAAGTAGGTAGGTAACGTATCCAACGAACATTGAGAGATAGAGTCTTGCAGCAAATGCGTAAAATACAAGTTTTATCAGAGAAGTTTAAACTCTATATTATCTTCCTTAAGACATATTGATGATCGACTAATTAGGAAATCTAGAAACACTGTTATATGATCACTAACAAAACGACCCGACATTCTTTTGCGAATCGACCTGTTCTTTATATTTCTATAAAATCGACCAACAGAAGTAGCGCATGGTGTCATATGACGAGAGATATAGTGGGAAAATGGAGCAAGCTAGCCACTGAATAGTACCCAAGGCATGGTAAAATATGACAACGAGTATAACACACAAAGTAAGAAGGCGAAATAAAATTGACAGCAGGAGCCAACGGAAACCATTGGAGAAGGCCTTTGCCATTGAACACATCGAATTAAAGGTATTTCTATTACGTCTAGAGTTTAATTAGAAACTTTAAAAATTCGGAAAAGCTATATTATAATTGCGAAATTTTAGTGCCATGAGCATACGCATATATGCCTATGCTCACGATGACTAAGAGCATCATTCAAGTCCGAAGAAAAAAATAAAAACGTGAGTGATGATGATAAAAAAAAAAGACGGGTTGCACTCCGGGAGTGCCGGCAGAAGTGAAAACTTGATTATTAACGTTGAAATATATATATATATATATATATATATATACGTATATAGATATATTATATATATATATCTATATATTTCAAACAGTAGGCCCAGGCATACATTTTCGCCGCGCCGTAGAGATGGGATAGCTGTCTACTCTCCATCCGTCTTACGCTTTTTCGATCAGGTCACGTGTCCTGACGCGAGTTTAAGATTTTATACCCATTACAGAAAAAGTGCTCAACGCCGCTAAAGAAGTTTTCACTTCAAAAATTTGAATGAGTTATATCTAATAAACTAATTAATTAAACCTAGAGATAAAAGTTATCGCTTGCTATCAGGTGAAATAGTGGCTAAATGAAGCCTAAGCCTAAGGTCAAACGAAACTTTGTATATTTGTTACCCTTTCACGCTCCAACAGATAACGGATTTCGATAAAACTTGGTCATAGGATAGCTTATTTCCTGGTTTAACAGATGGGTTATAATTTCTAATACGATTAAGTGAATACTTCTGCGCAGGCGAAGACGCTAACATAAGGCAGTAGACAATAAAAAGCTAACTTTAAAATAGGTTCAGTTGATTGACATGAAAGATATACTTAGTCAGAAGAACACGACCCAGAATACTGTGATATATACTGATATAAATTTATGGAACAGCCTGAATAAGCAGAGACAGAAGAGCAGGTTTAGACAAACGACTTTTCTATGAGGTGAATGTTATGACTGAAGTATAAAGCTAAACGCTAGTGTTATACTTTAGTCATGACCGTCAACTTTTCAGCTGAAAGACGATCTCTGTTGGATATAGGCCCACGACAAGTCCTGTGCGTCTCGCTTCCATCGATTTCCTGTGACCCTCTCTACATCATCAATCCAGCTTGTGGGAAGCCTATCAACGCTGCATCTTCCGCTAAGTAGTCGTCAATCCAGAACTTTTCGATCGCATCAACTATCTGTTCTACAAGCAATATGCTCTACCCACTGACCCTTAAGTTTGGAGATTTACACTTTACTGGTATTGATTACTTGTTTAGCTTTATCTTTTATAAATGTACGTGCATATTATTTGTATGTGCGCCCAATGTTCAATGAGCGCCAATCTTTATCTGTCCTTCGAAACCCACACAAAAACTTATCACTAGCGTATTTACCGGAGTCATGCTGCGGCAATGTGTTTTAAGTAAAATTACATTTCCGTGTTCTATTGTACCAAAATAATCAAATATCGCTCCCTCCTTTTGAAAGAACATCGTAAGCGACATTGTTTTTTTTTTGCAAAAATGCGTTCTCTTCCATACACTTTTACTTCACATCGGGAAATCTTTTAATGTTATACAAAGCATAGCCGATCGTGTGTGAGTGAAGCAGCAGCAGAAGCAGCCACAAAGGCGTGCGAAAAGGCTAGATACAGATTTCGCAGTCTTCTCCCCCGTTTATAATTTAGGTGTCTTTAAGGCTAGAGTGAATAGGCTCTTAATAATCTAGTGCGCTGCACCATTAACGATCGTATCACTGCTATCACTATCGGGTGGGATGGCAGTCAAGAACTAGTTTATATCATTAAAAAAAACGGTTAACTTAACACCACAGGCATTTGTTGACCATATATGTAAACGTTTGGGTTGTAAAAACTGACGAGTTTTAATTTTTCTAAAATTCAGCCCCTAACGGGATGAAGCAGGTGTCTAAAGTTTGTATAGAAAAACCTACTTTCACGCAGGTGAAGCGGCTGGCCGAAGATGATTATTTTTATACAACGGATTCAAGGCGATAGTTACCTAAATCCACCAGAAACATACGAGGCTGCTTTAACAACCCTCCAAGAAGACTGGTCCTCACCGTCTTTCACAGGTTCGATCTCCAAAATCATAATAAAAGTAGAAAGATAGCGCGCACACAACAATCCTTAACCCATTATCACTTGAGATCAAAGGATCAAGGTTACTAAACAACGCATTTCTATCAAAAAACAATAGAATTTGGTAAATGCGTATTGCAAACACACGCTTGGTTGAATTGCCGACGTAAATAAGACTGACCTGTAGATACAAAATGATCGCAATCAAACTATAATCGCAGATAATGCGCGATTTATAAATGATACAATCGTTACCGACAATGAAGCGCACTGGTTTATATTCATTTTTAAGGTGATTCATGGGAACATTTTGTAGATCGGTGTTCGTTTACCCGAGAGCTATAACCTGGAGGACTATAAGTCAAGAGTGATTAGGTCACCTACTTCTAGGCAAGCGTGCTCCGTGACCAAATAATAATAAAAAATAGTAGGTACATTTAAATACAGTGGAGTTTTATCTGACTGTGTGACTGTGGCGGAATTCGCATGAGCTGCAGGCGAGGGTGTTAAGGACCCGAGCGACCAATTTCTACGTGTATCGAACGACGTTTTTCAATACACTTACGAAGGTATAAATAAAAGAAAGTATCCAGCGATTTCTGGGGGCTGTTTAACGCCCAGCCTGTTACGATAAAAAACAATAAATTGAGGCGGGACAAGCTCGCGCACTTTTCCGTGCTAGTGCGGAAAACAGACGATTGCGAGCATAAAACCAATAGGGATAAGAGCGGGTTTTCGAGTAAGTGTATTGAAAAACATATTGGAGAGCCAGAAGCCAACCCAAAGCTGTAGCAAGATCCTTGGACATTTATTTTTAAACGTCGCCCTCACTAGGAATTTTTTTTTTTTTTTATTAATGATAGGCTTGCGTTTGACCACTATCTCACCTGATGGTAAGCGATGATGTGGTCGACGATGAAGCACGCTTGCCTAGAAGAAACCTATTCACTCTCGACTTAAAGACTCCTAAGAAATAATCCTATATCTTAAATGAGTTAACAATAACGTAAGTACAATACATCCCGACCCGGAACAATTATCTCTAGGCTATACAAATATTTTTTCCGTGCGGGAAACTAACCTGCGAGGCGCAGCACAGTAGCGAACCGAGCCGTCGTCAATTCTACCTTCTTTCGCCAAAATTAAATTATCATACTGCACATAGATCCAAAAATATCTGGCAGCTAATTGTAAAAGGAAATCCTTCCAAAGCATCCATTACACGATAGGTTTTACTGTCAGTTTTGCCACAGTCAATGCTTTGATTGACGAAAAACCTACCGTCTAATGAGACGATTGACGTTTGCATGGTAATACTGACGAAAACCATCATTCATGATTGAAGGAATTGATTCGCGCCTGCATGACCGTGTACTGGACGCCTTAGTACAGCATTCAGCCTATCTCAAAATGTTACCAAATAGGTAACCGCAAGTTGAAACCGCACATAAGTGTAGCAATCAGTAGTGTTTTAAAACGATTTCAGAGACAGTTATATTCGTACCGCACTGCGTTTTCTCCGCAAAAGTAGTCGTGGATAAAAGCTTTACATTTTTAATAGTTTCTAGGAACAGTGCTCCAGTTTCTTACGGTAAAAGTAACTTAGGTAATATAGCTACAGTAATCAGTATACTGTATACCAGGGCTGCGAGATTGTTCGAAAGAAGCAGATTCAGAACGCAAAGGGCAACTGAAGGTACGAGTTTTAGTCAGTAAAAGTCTGAATCTCCTTCTCATTCCATCAAGAGTGCGAAGAGTTATTTGATGACTTTCCATATCATCATAATCTTCCTGCCCTTGTCCCATTTTACTTGGTGTTGGCGCAACGCGTTCTTTTCTTCTTCTTCTGTCATGTCAATCTTCACGATATTACTAACTGCCTTTTCTTTCATATCATTCCTTACACAATCCATCCATCTTTTCTTTGACCTCCCTCTCCCTTCCCATCCCTTTACATGTTGCTGTTTTAGTAATATGTATTTCATCCCTCCTCTTCACATAATTTTACCAAAACAAAATAATCCATTTCAACCTTTTCTATGATGATATCCTACATTAAGAAAAGGTATATACAGTAGCCTATATTTCACCTTTACTGTATTTGGTAGTTCATGATTACCTACTTCTTATCATAAAAAATCAAGGCAATCGAATACTGTGTTTATCGTATTGTTCGAATTACTAATTGTTTAGGCTAGTGGGTAAGAGGGTTAGTGACCGGTGGGTCAGATGGTCAGCACAGGTGAAACAGCTGCCCGTTGCCGGAGTATTCAGTCTAAGCCAGGCTTATGATTTGTGGTTCTTAAACAACCTCGATGATATTTGTATCAAGTCGAGCGTGAAAGTTATTGACTTGCAGAGTAGGTATGTAGCGTAGCCGAATGTCTTAATACTTATTGAACACGACGCCTGGTAAACAGTGATTAAGTTTGAAGTGTCTTAAGTCTAACCTGACCTGATAGATCAGCTTATCTATAAGCGATAAAAGCAGGGTGAAGAACCTAAAAACTGAATTGTTGGCTGCACAGCCCTGCTGCTTCCATGGTATTATTATCCGTTGAGATAAACTCCTAAGAAAAAAAGCTAAAGTACTTACTTCTCATGCTTCGTAGACCGAGGCGGGTGAGGTTCGAGCTGCAGCGGGGTGGCGGGGGCGGAGCGAGGAGCCCCGCACCCGCCACCCGCCGCACCGGCCGCGAAATTGCCGGTTGACCTGAAACAAGCAAACATACAGTCAGTCAAGCTTGAAGAATGGATACGTTGCATGAGGTATTTGGAACAGGAGCCATTATTAGCTGTTTCTGCAATATTTTCTCTTATGTCTTTAACCGGAATTTGTAGTTGTCTGTTTTTGATAACAAGTTTGTTAAGACAGCTGATATGTTCGTAAGTTTGTCATGCCAGAACTAGAATATCTAAACCGTAGTAGAAGCAAAAACGATTTGAAGAAAAATCATAGAGTACCAATCTAAGCAACCTTTCTAGGCAGAAAACATCGTAAATGAAAATCAACATGAAGTAGTAGTGGCTGTTATAGTAGAGTCTAACATACATAATGCAGATAAGAATAATGCCAACGTAATAACAGCACGCCAGGTTATCGTATTTAGCTTAGTAATCTGCTCTCATCCTTCGTTGATGTTGTAAAATTAATTCCTAGTAACACCGTGTGTGGTGCCGTCAGAGCTATGATTAGTGTTGTCATTTCAATGAGTAATCTGCAATTCTGTGGCATTGTGTGAAGTTTACATACAAATAGTATTGTAATGGAAGGTGCATGAAGTAGGGATGACATTTGTCCAGTGACAAATAGTAGGGTACTGCTCTCTGTGTGGCTGTCAACTAGATGAAGGAAACAACTATAACTATTGCGGAATTAGCAAATGTCTCTTACTCACCGTCTTTATTGTGTCTCTTGTCACCCCTGTGACGAGAGACACAATAAAGACGGTGTACTTGTGGCTAAAGCGAGAATCCTGAGGTACAAAATTAACAATCCTTAAAGGCAGGACTATAAGAATAAGATGCAAGATTTACCATTCGCTCCCAAGATTAGGATCAGTATTTCGGTTAGTATATAAAAGTAAGTCATTCGGAAATGCATCTCGCGCAATCTGCTTACAAAATGTTAGCGTCAAGGAATTGGGACATCTGATAACGACGTACGGCCGCACCCAGAAGAAATAATGTGGAAGGGAACCAAAAAGTTTGGGTTTCAATCGAATATACCATGTGTAACCAAGAAAAGAGGCCATTTTATAACAGTAGTAAAACACTGTGAGGAAATTTTTACTTTAAGGAAACCGACGTTTTCTAAAAGTAAAAATTCGAAGACATGTGACATCTACCAAGCCACACAAGACCTACGTAAATGCGTGATAACGACCCATTCTCTCTCTCATACTATACAGCAATCCTAATCCCAGCAATGGGAACATTATAAGTCTGATTATATTGAGGTGAAATCCACATGGACTATTATCATGAAACAAGTTCAAAAACCAATGTAATGAATCATACAAATTTACAATATAAAAACAACAACAGCTGGCAGCACACGCAAATACTCGTAGTAAAAGCAGCAGATATTAAAATAAAACTATGTCTAACTCGGCAAGAAATTGTTACTTTCTAAACAAAATTCACGCAATTGAACTTTGATCCCAGATTGATGATTGACCTTTGAATTTTAAGTATAAAAAGTGGACAAAAACCTATGGTAGATACAATAAGCTAGTAAATATTAAACAACAATATCAATGACAAACTAAAATGAACAATTTCCATACCTTTTATACCTGTAACTCCTACGTCTTAATGTAGTTGTCTGGGTAGCCACAATATAAGAAGGATGAGACCTTATCTTTCTCGTAACTTTCTTTCTGACCATCTTAAACTAAACAAAACACCACAGTAACTGTTGACAATACAAACACAACTGGCGAATCCTCAAAAGCACTACACCTTATGAACCTCTTGCCATTTGAGAACAATGAAAGCAAGTCCAAACATTATTATCATCGGAACAATCACTTATCAACATAAGGAACTACAATGCACATGGGCTATATATTATTGGCAAATACTTTTCACTTTAAAAACAACTAAGTATAAAGCCATTCTGGTTTCATATCATAAAACCAATGCTCTAACCTACACACAACCGACTGTGCAATAAAATACAATGGCACTACGAATACATGAACATTCTACATTTGTACAAATAAATGACTGAACGTAAGTACTAAGTATATTTTGTGGACAATAAAATGTCTCACAGCAAAAAACGCGTATCCGCTGATTGTATTACATTTTATACGTGGATATTTTTGTTATATAATGAGCAGAATTATCCGTCTATAATTACAGAAAATTATAGACAACATAAAAATAACCAACATATAAAAACGCAATTGACATCATTTTAGATGATACATTTTTATACGAGTACTAATCTACATATTGTAACCAACACTAGTGACTCAAAATTCAAGGACACGAAAAACATCATAATTAAGTTAAATAGATATTTCCGCTACACCAGTTCCACAATCATAACAATTGTTGCCGAACCTAGCAACATTTGCAAATGTTATCAATACGATTGAAAAAATTATAATAAATGAAGCATTCATAAGCCAACTTAAATTCACAGAACATGTAGAAATAAGAATAACGATGCAGTGTATAGAAATATTTAATGGGTAGAAAATTTCCATTGTTCATGTTTGCCTTGACCCCATTAGGTTGATTGCCTGAGAGCGCCTGAAGGGACTAGATGCGCAAACAAGATGCTCTCTTGTACCCAAGGACTACATTCTTATTGCGTCGTACTCATTCAAGGACAGAAAGGAAATACGCGCTAACTCTGAACAAACTCGACAAATAATTTTGGCTAAACCATTACGACTAATTTAATGATGCATCTTCACCATTCTGGAAAAGCCCACCGGATAATAATTCCTTAAATAGTCTAACGAAATTTTACTTACAACGGAACTGATAATTTTTGGCATTGGGGTTTGTTCACGCAAATCTTAGCAGGAAAAAACATGTCGGAGGAAATAAATCAAGGAGAAGAACAGGAAGATCATTGCTCCTTACCTTGGTAAATTTTTATCTTGACAGCCGATCAAGTATGATAATTAATTAATGTTTATATTATGTGGAATAAATATACGATCTCAGTAGCAGATGTTATTTTTCATCCTTAAAAGTGAAAAACATGCAATACGAAAACAAGTTTTTCTTTCTTTAATTTTCTCGTTTTACATCTTCATAACTATGGATTTGAAGTTAGTAGAAATAGATTTCTAAAAGATAAGGATTTAACTAGATCGAGGAAAAGCAATAAAGAAACTAGCGAGCTAGCCGAACGAAAATAAACTGGGGGCAAGGCGCCCGACAGTCTGCCGATATCATACCACGTGCTCCATTAGATACACGAGTAGATGGTAGATGGTGCTCATACATACAATAAAACATCAGCACTAACATCTTAAACCTATACATTCCAAAAATCTCATTCCACTTAATTATAATAACGTAGGTATATAATCCGTGGAAAGCAATTTAGAAAACGATTCCAGCAACTGCTTATTTTCAATGCCTAGTTAATAAAAACAAGCGGACTATGAATAATATCTGTTTTATAGAAACTGAGCAAAGAAATCAGTTTCAATCGCCTCAGGCATGGGGCAACGTGCCAATGGTGTCCTAATATTCGCGGTATCTTCATAAATACTGAGAACCTTGAAGGAATCTTTTCGATTTAACGTTTGACAATAAAACAGAAAAATGTTCGCAAGTGAAGCCAAAGAACGGCTAAAACATACCTACACACACTCAAGTATTAATGCGAATGTGGGCGCCATTACAGTTGATAAGCATTATATTAAAAGCGAACTAGAGAATAAAAGAAAAAATAGGCAAAGAGTCCCTTGGCTTTCAACGAAAGACAAATAAAAGCCCGTTTAAGTAAATGACAAAGACCTTTCACGGTCTCTTTATACTGCTACATTCAGCTACTTTAGATAATGTATAATATGAAATGGAAATGAAATTACATGTTGATGTTCTGATGAAAATTAAATAAAAGGACGAATGTGGAAAATATGAAGCTTTTCAACTCAATAGAAACCTTCCAAGAAATATCGAATAGTTCTTGACCTTCAAAAGTTGTCATGCAGATATATGTTAACTTCTCATGTGAAAAGACACACGTGTTTATGCTTCTACGTCTTAACAATAATACCTACATTTATGCCTTATGAACAAAAAGCGAATACTGTATTTACTACAACAACTCACTTGCCCGACGTCTTCCATATCAATGTTTTCAGCTGACTTACTTGACTTGACTGTCTTTCAAAATTCAAATGTCTACTTAAGGAACATTCGTTCTGCACGTTAACATTTCAGGCTTATTTTAAACATGGTATCATAACATAACGTGTTGAAGAAAACTTCTCATATTCTTAGAAACTTGAGTTACTGTTTTATAAACTATGACTATGCTAGCCCGACCATCGGGATCTCTTCATTGTCAGCAAGAAACTGAATCCATCATGAAGTTTATTGGAATTGCAGTAGTTGTATTTTTAAAAATTCTCTGTACTCAAAGTGTAAGTTGGAAAAAGATGTGTTGTTTTTGTGTTCCAAACTAAGACTATTTTTAGTTTTTCTGTGATTTTAGAGAATGCTTCCGATTGAATTTATGACCCGACGTCCAACACCGTCGGTCGCGGAAGTTCCTCAGTCCCAAGAGAACGTTGAGACCGTGAATGAAAAAGTAATTGGACTGCGATCACCATACGATGAGCGGGAGAATGACGACTATCCAGACTTTGGCAGAAAATCTGCTTCTGAAAAGCACAACAAGGTAAAAATTGATAAATCGGTGAAATTGTGTGTATGATTTTTCTTATTTAAAGATTAAGTAACTATACCTACACTATTGTTCTCAACTTATTTACAGCCGTGTGCCGTCGTGGTATTGTCCAACATGCAAAATCCGAACATGCAGTCTCTGTTACGCAAATATCGATATGACGCAAATGGTTAGAGCAATTTGCATATTTTTATGAATTAATGCGCGTGTCTCGGTTTTGTAGTTTTTGTTTGGTTTCCGCTAATTTCCCTTTATTTATAGGTATTCTGATTCCAAGCAGTGTGAAATACTACATTAAAATGCCCCAAGGTTATCAGTCGACACCTATCCTTGTGCCTTTAAATGACAAGGCCTTTTCACCTTTAGGCGGATTTGTGAGGTACGTTAATCCGTTTTAAACTGACATGAAGCATCACCACGTTACTTCCCTTTTCCGGCCGTATGACTCTGACATTTTCCCTTTCACTAAGTCACATTCACGACCAGACTTTAAAAAATAATGTTTATAATTACAGGTACTACAAAGAAGTTCCTCCAATTCCTCAATCCTGGTAATAAATTGAACGCCAAATTTAATCGATTGTTACCAAATAAACAATTTTTAAAGTAATGTGTTTAATTTTTCATCGTGCATGTTAATATTGAGATATTCTCCAGGCTATAAACAAGGGCGACCTAAAAAAAACCATCCTTAATAATTTTCTGTCAAGTCAGTGAACACGTGTACCATATGTTGTTTCTCACATGACAACACCAACAAACACTGCAAACAACGTGTTTCCTGGGAACTGAACTAGTGTAGAAATTGTTTGACCTTGATAATGTAGGGGAAATTTATTATAAAAACTCCATTATGATGGTAAAACATGAGACGATGAAGATGTTTAAAGATTTCTCAGTAAGAATCGCCGATGCGGCACATATGAAGACGGTCCAATAACTTGATTGAATTAGGCCACCTCTTCAACAACCTATAGACATTGATTGGGAACAAGTGGTATTTGAGAAGCCCGGATGACGTCAACCGAAACGTGTTTGATTTTATATGACGTCTTTTTAATGTCTTTTATATCTTTGACTGTCAATTAACGCCTCGTAATCGATTTATAAGAACGGGTTGATTTAAATGAGTGCACTCAAAATATTCGTTTCGTTCGAAACCAATGAGTCGGATCGGATTAAGTTAACATCGAATCAATATCAGGAACATTATATTGTAGAGTTTCTCCTATTACCTTCTTTACTTTCCAATCGATCTAAGTGGTAAAGTGTAATTTACCTAGTTTATTTCGTAGTTATCTCCATTACCTACAGTGTGATCTCAAATCAGAAGCAATGCTGTGATTAATAAAACTATTTATCAAAAGTTACAAACTCCGAAACAAATAAAAGAGTTTCCTGTCGACATCTTAAATTAATGTGAACTTCAACAAGTGTAAGTTTTCAAGGATTTATCATAGATTTTAACCCAGGTAGGTAATTTAAAACATCGTGAGGAAACAAATATGTCCTAGAACCATACAATCAAAGACATGTGACATACAAGACGCACTGCGCTCGCGTGTCCATGTCAGTCTATTTTTTCTCCTAGAAAGGACGCCCGAGTCTCAGCAGTGGGAACATTATAAGGCTGATTAGACTATACTAAAAGTATATCGTTGTTTCGCCTTTGTTTTCTATACGGTCTTGAGAATACACACATATCTCCAGGGGCCAACAATGTTATCAAATATTATAAAGGGCGATGAGTTACGCACCCTTATTCAGTAGACAAAAACTTTGCTGCTTCACTGAGCACTAAGCAAAAGTTCAAGGTTATGAAGAACGAAAATATTCTATAAGTAAATTCTCGAAAGCTGTCGGTGTAGGAACCATGACGCCCGTAGGACTGACGCCTTGGGACACCCACGTGTTCACGTAGATCGCATATGGATATCAGAATACCTATGTAGGTACCATAATATTGAAGGTAAGGTAAGGTAGGATGGGTATTACGATAAAGGAAGCAAATATGTGGCAGAATGTGGCTTCACTAACGATGACGTCTTTTGGGAGAGGCTTAGTCTTAAAAAAGGTTTACGAAAGGTAATATTGGAAAGAGAAAAACGAAACGCCTATGGAATTAACAGGGTATCGTCAGAAACTAATCTGTCTGTAGCCAACTCTATTTAAGTATTATAAGAGAATATTAAAAGTATGGTAAACTTTATAAAGACATAATAAAACGCCTTGGAAGACGAGAGCACTGTTGAAATAAAAGATTTATTCACTTCTTTATTCATAAAGGAACACAGATCCTTTGATATGATGTACGTCCTTTATTAGTCCTTACTGGATTAAGATGAGCAATGATATTAGATGTGTCGTCATCCGTTTATCAAACATTAGCATCTGTTGAAATCTGTTGTAAGGTTCGATAAAGTCAACAGGTTATCGACTGTAGTATTTGAAATAAAAACTATTTATTTATTTATTAATGTCATCTACAGTCAGAACTGCACGTTAAGAGAAAATAATATTAAATATCTTTCTTTTTTTGAGGTGGGAAACCTACCTGTAACTGCTCCTGCGGGAGGGTCAAGCAAGAGTCAGTGTGAGACTTTTATTAACTAAAACCATACCTCTATCCTTCAGTAACCCTTTCGTTCTGGTACTGCGAGTTCCCTTTTCAGAAACTCCTTGCGGCCCCGGTGGGCATCGGTACTATTGGGTTCCTACGATTTTGCTGACACATCTTTGAGGCGCGCTTAGAATACTAATCACGCACGACAACTCGGGTTCCGTCCGGACGGTTACTGAGCTTCCGGAGGGCGCACTATTCATTGCTCGCCGTCCGCAAGCCTACGGTAATTGTAGTTACGTACGGTAGTTGGGTTGAGGTCCACCTATCTCTTTTCTTTTAGTTGCCCTTAAAATGCCAGGGCCGCGGTAACTCTTTCTAACCATCCCACACTCCATTTATATATCTTCTTTCGTTATTAAATGGGATCTACAAGGTATTAGGCTCAACATTTGGCAGGCTTATAGGTCACGTCAGGATACGGTATGGTGTTGTTGGCACACAGATGGAGGCTGCCTTGAGATTTATCGTTTTATCAAGTCCTGAATTCTTAATGGGCCACGTATTATGGAAGAGATCCATCCGTGCATTGAAGACGAAAGTATAGATAAAGCTACACTGCTCACACGTGTGCCGCACCCACCGATCTGGGCGCTTCGGTCTCCATACATTTTATATGAAAACTAGACTTGTAGAGCTCCACTAAATTCACGCCACACGACGTCGTTCTACGTACAAATCAGGCGTGTTTCTAATGTAGTTCTAGCTTACAACTTATAAGTATGTTGCTAATTAGTCTAATTATCATAATTTGCTTTATCACAAGTTTTGAGCACATCGAACTCGTATCATAAACTCAGTGCTTGTGTGCAAACTATCAGTTTACAATGACGTATGTGCCGCCATTAAATTGGTAATCGCGCAGTGGATCGACTCAAGCGCATATCGACGTAGGAAAACGTATTTGCTGTAAGCCTCAAAAAATCGAAATTACGTTTTTTACATCATTTTTATCAGATAAAAATACTGCGTCGATTGGTCTGGGTCTCATATTTTTACGACGTAAAAAATATCACTTACGTCGTAAGTTTTTTGAACAATATTAGTGCCTTTTTTGTCGTAAGTCTACCAAAATTGAGTATTTTTGGTGCAATTGTTGCTTACGCCATTCTTGCCGTCAGCAAATCTTTTAAACAGAGGCTTACGCTATTTTGGAAGGATAAGTGTTTTTGAATGCCAACACTTACATCATTTTAGTGGTTTATCTATTAGACGACAGAGATATTTACTACTTTTATCAGTAAGTATTTCATAATTAATAGTCAGTTACTACAAATAAACAGCATTTATTTTTCAAACAATTCAAAATAATACATTTTTGACGGAAATTAAATCGCAATTACGTTATACTTACAACGGTTATTGTGTATTAGTTAATGATTTCTAGTACAAGGTATGTATAATTTGTGTTTCTATAAATTATTAGTAATTTTAATACGTATTATTAGAGCATTTATTCATAATTTAAAGTTTCGTTATTAGGTACCTATTGGTATTTGGTTTAATTTAATGTCTGAAAGAGAAACACGAATACACAATGCCATATTATAGTATTTTTTTTTTTGTCGTTAGTTTTTTTGATTGATATACCTTAGACGTGAAGTCTTGATATTGAAATAATAATGACCAACGTTACACCAAAATTATTTTAAGTTGGTAGGTAGTATTATTTATTAATATCGGGGTTATCGATTGTTGTCTGACGACCAAACAAGTTATTGTACTTGTAATTATTGCTGATTTTTATTGCCCAGGAGTGGGATGAATATGGGTTGGGCACGCCACAATCATGGCGGTAAGTCCCCTCTTTGAGGCGTGGCTGGAAAGACCTCACGGCGTCCTTACCTTCCGCATGACGCAGGTACTCACCGGACATGGTTCGTTCGGGAGATTCCTGCACTCGATTCATGCGGAAGTGACGCCCGGGTGTCGCCACTGTGCGGAACGCCCGGAGGACACGGTGGAGCACACAGTCGAGGCGTGCCCTGCTTGGGCGGAACATCGCCGTGCCCTCGTGGGGGCGATCGGCGGCGGAGACCTCTCGCGCCGGGCCTTGGTTGAGGCCATGGTACGGAGCGAGGAGGAGTGGCAGGCGGTCGCCGACTTCTGCGAAGCAGTAATGCTCGCAAAGGAGTAGGCCGAACGCATCAGACAACGGCGTTATCGCTGCCGTCGCCGAGATTCTGATCCCGATTTCTGGCCAACGTAGAAGCGGGCTTGCGGACAGTGAGCAATGGGTAGCTCGCTGTCCGGCCGTCCGGTAACTGTCCGGACCAAGCCCGAGTCGTCGACGGCGCGCACTGTTCCCGCGCGCCTCAAGGAGTTGTCAGCAACAGCAGGGACCCAGCCGGGTCGAAGCCTACTGGGGCCAAGGTTATCCGAAAGGGCGCTCGAGCCCCGGTATGAAGGCTAGAAGGAACGGGGTGGGTCTTTTAGTCAGTAAAAGTCTGACACTATCTCCCGCTCCGCCCAAAGGCGGGGGATGTCAATGCATGATTTTTCCCACCATGAAAAAAAAAAGGATGAATATGGGTCGATTATGTTGCTAATGTCAATTATACTGTACCTTTCCTGTAGACCACCCAGAGGACACGGTGGAGCACACGGTAGAGGTGTGCCCCGCTTGGGCAGAGTATCGCCGTGTCCTGGTGGGGGCGATTGGCGGCGGCAATCTCTCGCGCCACGCCTTTGTTCAAACCATGGTCCGGAGCGAGGAGGGGTGGCAGGCGGCCGCCCAGGAAGCCGAACGCATAAGGCGATGGCGCTTATGCCTCAGCCGCCGCCGGGATTCCGATCCCGATTGCCGATGCCACCGTAGGCGCGGTCTTGCGGATGGTGAGCAATAGGTAGCTCACTGTCCGACCGTCCGGTAACTGTATGGACAGAACCCAAGTCGTCGACGGCGCGCACTATTCCCGCGAATCTTAGAAAGTTGTCAGCAGCCGTAGGAGCCCAGCAAGGTCGAAGCCTACAAAGGTCAGGGGTTGATTTCTGAAAAGGAAAGCACGGCCCCGGTATGAAGCATTTCATCTCGATGGGTTTTGACCACCGACAAAAAAAACCTATACCTTTCCTAAAATTTTGTTTAATAATTTTTCCCATACGTATGAAAATTTTCTTAATTGATATTATTATGATCAGTCTTCATCTACAATTACAGTTCATTGTCTAATTAGTAGATTCAAGGTCTATAAAATGGGAAAAAGTATTGTAATTTTTCAATTATATTTAATAATGTTTTTGCAGGCGAGATGGCGAAGCGAAGACAGTGGATAGATGAGCTAAAATCCAAAAATTATGACTTGGAAAAGAAAAAGCCAAAAATTAAGATTTTGAGTGAAATTATTTACAAACAAGGTACACAAATCGAAACTTGCACTCACACTGAGGGTGTAAGCGTCCCAGTATTGTCATCTACACCAGATAGTAATAAAAGGTCATTTTATGAAAAACTAACTCCTACATTTCGTAGTCCAAACACTTATCTTCAAGCTACTAAAGAAGTTATGAAGCAAATGACACCGTGCAAAATAGACAATTGCGAATCTTTTAATTACTCGCCATCACACTTTGACCATTCATCCTATAAGGTGACTGTAACTGTTGATCGTGAACAAGATATATCATTAGATAGAAATGGTCACTTACTTGACGATGACAACGCGCCAG
This sequence comes from Mythimna albipuncta, assembly GCA_929112965.1. Taxonomy (NCBI): domain Eukaryota; kingdom Metazoa; phylum Arthropoda; class Insecta; order Lepidoptera; family Noctuidae; genus Mythimna; species Mythimna albipuncta. Next base: position 10,167,832 of record OV815973.1, read on the forward strand.
ATTATTCAAAAGCTGACACATTGAGTGTCCTTCAAAGAACGCCAGAAAATCTTGTTTTAAAAAAATGGACCTCGACCATAATAATAAAACAGTGGACCGCTTGCCAGATACTGATGAAGAGGATTGAAGATCGACCATTTTTCTATTTCTGTTTTTTTTTTTAATATTAATATCTAGCTTTTGCCCACGCAGCTTCGCTCCCGCTCTTCCCTACTTCAGCCTAATATACCCTACTCTACCCTACTATACCCTACTCTACCCTACCCTACTCTACTCTAATAAACCTCACGGAGCCCGAGACCTTTCCAACGAATGCAAAACCGTGGAAATCGATTCGTGCGTTCTGGAGTTATAGCGTCAGGAAGGAAAACCCGACTTATTTTTACATAGTAGATTTTGTTGATTTCTACATTATAACTGTTTTTTTTTTATTAATAATTATGTTGATTTCTACTTATAATTTGATTTTATTGACTCGTTATACTAATAAAGTTTGTATTATGTTTTGAAAGTACAAATTAAATAACCTTTCGAATGTCTTATGTTACACAGTCCGACATAAGGTAATTGTTCTTCTATTGTGTCTCTAATTACGACATTCAAAGAGATAAATACAGCTAACTAACTGCCTTTTATTCGTAAAACATTTTTCCCACTCTATTCAGTTAAATCAATAACATTAATGCAAGATAATTCTTCACTATGGCTTACGTCTTTATAGCTTTACTTAAAAAAATAAGTATGTCATTTACATCATTTTATAGTTATTAACATAATTTAAATATTTTGTTGCCATAGAAAATTCCCTAAGGTTACAGCGTTTTAGAGATCTGTAAAAAATAATTTGTTTGTTGTAAGCCACAAAAACACTGGTAATAATTGAGTTAGAGAGATATCTTTATAGCCAACATGTAATATGAAGAAAAATAAAAATACGTTTTTAAAATCATGTTTCTACGATGTATAGTCTATGAGTAATGATTTTTTTTCTAATTTCAAAAAAGTTTTTTGGTTCTGGTGAACATTTCATGTTTTGAGGCTTACAGCAAATACGTTTTCCTACGTCGATATAAACCAGTTCCAGCTAAAGCAGTCAAAACTAGTTTTCAATAGAATTTGAGACATTGATTGGGTGTTTCGGAAAACACATTTGATAAGGTGGTTACATAAATAAGTAATTGATTGAATTCCCATTATTTCGATGGATCAGTCACCCCGTGTGGTCCTATGGTAAGGTCCTTAGTAGTCCTGAGTTGAGCTACACGAATATTGATAAATGTCTGCACTGACTGGACAGGTCCACTCAAATCGGTGTGGTTCTTTCCTCAAAAGATCATCTCAAACACTAATCTGCATGGTTCTCATATATGATTTGACTGTATGGACTTAAAAGAAACTTTAACCTCTTAGTTTGCATCAATTTTTCTTCTCCGGATAGCAAAGTCAGCCAAGAAATACCTTATCTAGTTTAAATTGACGTGTAAAAGTATTTCTTTTTAACCTATTTGTAAACTGAACATAACTTATGCTGATATATTAAGTATGTTTTTTTATATGACAACTTATAATTTGTAAGTATATATTTAACCAATAGACTGATGAAGAACATCATCATCATCAGCCTTTTTAATGTTCCCACTGCTTGGACTCAGGTCTCCTTTCTAGGAGAGGGAATGGGCCGTAATCCACCAGTGGGGGTTGGTGAATGTCACATGTCTTCGAATTGTTGGTTCTAGGACATGCCGGTTTCCTCACGATGTTTTCCTTCACAGTTTTGAGAGCAGTGGTGATGAAATAAATTACACAAAGTAATGCGCCTGGCTGGGTTCGACCTACGAACTACAACTCGTAAGTCGGGGCCATTACCACTAGGCCACCGCTGCTCTCATGAAGAACAGCATCTTCCTTAACAGAATCATTAGAACGGTATCATCGTCAAGTTCATTACTTGTGATTCCAACTTCCCAGGGGCATTGAAGTAAAACTACCTATGGCAACTGTAGGCCCACAATTATGTAGTTGTTTTCTATGCCATCATCATTACAAGTGGGCAAAAACAATCGTAGGTAATGGCGTACTAATGGCAGCCATAAAAGATAGACTCATCTTCCATTTCTATTGCAAATACAAATTTTATTACTAGTTTCAAGTGCTTGGCTCCCGTAGTGCAGTTGTATTTACTCTCAAGAGAATATGAACAATATTGTACACAGTATGTACATATTCAACATTATCACTTAGTTACTGTATAATATCAACTGTTCTCACATGTTTGAGCTTCATCTATATAATATACTAGCGTCGCCTGCGTGCATAAAGTATAGACTGTCACTCAGGAATAAAGCAGCTTTCTATCGGTGCAAAAATTTAAGCAATCGGGACAAACAAAACCAAACTTTACCTCTTTAAAATATTATGGTGTAGATATAAAAGAACTGACTGACGTATCAAAAAACAGCCGAAACTACAGGGCATAAGAGAGTGAAATGCACAAGCTTTCAATGGTGTAGGCGAGCATTAAAATGGGATTGGCCTGTTGGTCTAGTGGTTAGTGACCCTGACTGCTATGCCGGAGGTCGTGGGTTCGATTCCCACCCAGGACAAATGTTTGTGTGATGAGCATAAACATTTGTTCTGTGTCTGGGTGTAATTTATCTATAATATGTATGTATTTAGAAATATATAAGTATGTTTATCAGTTGTCTAGTACCCCTATCACAAGCTCTGCTTAGCTTGGGACTAGACGGCGTTGTGTGATAGTTGTGGAAATATTATTATATTAAAATAGGATTTTGTAAGGTTCACACCCAAAAGGAACAAAACGGGGGTCGTAAGTTTGTAGGGAAATCTTATGTTCACGCAGGCGCACCGCGGTCAGAAACTAGTTTATTATATTATGTGATGTTATGTGATCACATATCATAAATGTATGTTATGTTTAATATGTTTATAACATATCTATTTAACTTGTTCACCAGTTGTTATATTATTCCTTTTAGGAAAGACTTTGGGTAGTATTTCAACATTGTCGAACAAACGCGTGTGTAGAAACATGTGCTTGTACAATCTAATCTTTGACATCCTGAGTGAAGCATCGACTCACGTTTTTTGGAAATCTAAGTTTTTTTCCTTTCTTCTCACAGATAATGAACCTGCAAGATAGTGTGTTTCATTCAACGTCTGTTTGTATTTATAGATCACAAGATAAAGGTCATTGAAATATAATTATCGCTGACTTTATTAGTGTTGGAAGGCTTCCCACAAGGTAGACCGCTGACCTGGTGAGGGTCGCAGGAATCCGGATGCGAGATGCACTAGACCGTTCGTTGTGGTGACACTTGGGGAGGCTTATGTCTTTACTAACTTTCGCCCGCGGCTTCGCCCGCATACATAAAAGACCTTCCCTCTTTCTCCCCTTTTTCTCACTTTTTTTATAAAAAAATTAGCCTATGTCCGTCTCCAGGGTCCCAACTATCTCTGTACCAAAATTCATCAAAATCGGTTTTGCCATTTAGGCGTGAAAACGTAACAAACAAACAAACTCAGTTTCACTTTTATAGTATTAGTAAGGATTTCTTTCGGCTGAAATGATGAAGAAGAATTTTTTTTTTTTTTTTTTATTGTTGATAGGTTCGCACTTGACCGCTATCTCACCTGATGGAAAGCGACGATGCGGTCGACGAATTATCAGAAAACGACTGTGTTTAAGCTCTTAATTTATTTCGAACTAGTAAAACACCCCGGCTTTGTATAAATGCCCAAAACCTCTCCTTGTCTGTTATTTCTATCAGTTAAAACCTCATCAAGATTCGTTGCGTGATTTAGAAGGAATTCATTTGTGACTGAGTTGAAAGGCCTAAAGAAACTCGTGCTCAGCCATTACAATACCCACCCAATAAAAATCATATCCGCACCACAAAACAACAATGAAAAGAAAAGGACTGTTAGAAGTGTAAATCACACGACACCAACTTTGTCATCTTCATCTTCAAAATTACGACGGGTTTCACAAACTTTCTACAAAATACCTCTAGTAATAATATAGGAAAAATGTTCTAATTTTTTACCGTCACTCTTCAATGTGCGTCTCCGAATAGCGAGGGTTAAAACTAGTATTAAGAACGGGCAACTCAGTACATTTCCATACAACCGCTCTTAAGTGATTATGAAGTTATTACACATCTTTCTCTAGGATATTTTAGATACACAGCTATCTTGTGGATATTATCAGCTTTCATGGAAATCAAAACATAAACTTGTGTAAAAATAATTTAGTAAACCTCTGAAAAACTGCCAATTTGGTCCACCATAAGTTGTAATCATATATTAAAAATATAAAAAGTACATCAAAAGAAACCTTGCACATTTAATCGAGATTCTGGATGACGACAAATTTTCTGAAAAAACTTAAGGGTTTAAAAAGAACAGGTTTTTCCTGGAACAAATTTTGTGAAATGTTCGAGTAAATCACGGAATTACCGAATACCAACAAAGCTTTCAGGCATTATCTCGCTTTTTTCGCATTGCCTCTTCATCAAACATCGCGTTGGATTGCGTTAAATGAAGCAAGTAGCTTTTAAACCATACTCGACGTTTTTTTTTTTTTTTTTTTTCGATGGGAAAAATCATCTTATGACAACCCCCGCTCTTGGGCGGAGCGGGAGATAGTGTCAGACTCTTACTGACTAAAAAACCCATCCCGTTCCTTCAAGCCTTCATACCGGGGCTCGAGCGCCCTTTCGGATAACCCTGGCCCCAGTAGGCTTCGACCCGGCTGGGTCCCTGCTGTTGCTGACAACTCCTTAAGGCGCGCGGGAACAGCGCGCGCCGTCGACGACTTGGGCTTGGTCCGGACAGTTACCGGACGGCCGGACAGCGAGTTACCCATTGCTCACTGTCCGCAAGCCCGCGCCTACGGTGGCTGGAAATCGGGATCGGAATCCCGGCGGCGGCGAGAGCGCCGTTGCCTGATGCGGTCGGCCTCCTCCTTAGCGAGCATTACTGCTTCGCAGAAGTCGGCGACCGCCTGCCACTCCTCCTCGCTCCGGACCATAGCCTCGACCAAGGCCCGGCGCGAGAGGTCTCCGCCGCCGATCACCCCCACGAGGGCACGGCGATGCTCCACCCAAGCAGGGCACACCGCGATTGTGTGCTCCACCGTGTCCTCCGGGTGTTCCGCACAGTGGCGACACCCGGGCGTCACTTCCGCTTTAATTCGGAACAGGAACCTCCCGAACTTGCCATTTCCGGTGAGGACCTGTGTCATGCGGAAGGTAAGGACGCCGTGAGGTCTTTCCAGCCACGCCTCAAAGAGGGGACTTATCGCCATAATTGTGGCGTGCCCAGCACTGGGTTGCGATAGTCGCTGACGCCATTCCACCATGAGATCCCGCCGGAGCTCTGTCCGCCATGCCGCGACCTGTCGCGGCAGAGGACTTTCACCCCGGCGTTGCATCTCCACGCGCATGTCGTGCATGTGTGCAAGGACTGTTGCCTCCAGATCCCACGGTGGTAGGCCAGCCAGAAGGCTCGCCGCTTCGCGGGAAATCGTGCGGTATCCCCGCACCATCCGAATTGCCATGACCCTCTGGCAGGCGTTTAGTATGGCCGCCGGTTGCTTTTTCAGCAACGGCGCCCACACCGGCGCCCCGTAGAGGGCCATGGACCGAACGATCCCCGCGTAGAGCCTCCGGCAGGAGGCGTCTGGACCCCCAAGGTTGGGCAGGAGCCGCTTGAGCGCAGCCCCAGTCCGGTTCAGTTTGGGAGCCAGACGTCGGAAATGCTCCACGAAATTCCACCGACTGTCGAGGACGAGTCCCAGGTACTTCATCGTCGACCCGACACCGATGTGAACTCCTCCTACCGTTAGTTGGGAACTCATTGGCGGCGCGTTCCGAGAGCGGCGACCGTGAAAGCACATCGCCTCGGACTTGTGCACCATACTCGACGTAGAGATAGGCGAGTGGAAAAGGACCCTCTAAAATAAATCCAACTAAGAACGGTCCATTTAGTAACCGAGGCTTCAGACTAGCTCATCCAATAAATCCAGCAGAAACTGAATTTTCCTTTCGCAAATGGATTTCTAAAAACAAGAGGATTTTTTAACGTTTGCCACACGAGACCGTAATTCTCATTTTACGCACTCGTGGTTAGCGTCCGGTAATTTAGCTACTCACGAGCTCGTAAAATTACATAGTTAACGCCTAGACAACGGTACACACGAATTCTTATATATTAAACAGAATTGTAGAATAATAATGTTTCAAGAGCTTAAAAAATCCGGTCACGTGCGAGTCGGACTCACGCACCGATGGTTCTGTACAAACTTAATTATGTAAATAGTTCAATTTTCGAATTGTATCTCCGAGATATTTCTTAAATTGCAAAAGGAATTATTTTGTGTTGTAAATAAGTTTTTGTGCTATGAGGTCTTGCTTCTTGTAAAATTTCAGGATTGTAGGTTAACGGGAAATACCCTATATGTTTTGATTTCTTCGCGAGTGTCAAAATATGCGCCTAAACAGATCATAAACGGCCTATCTACGTATCTTCAGATTGCATTAACTTAGAAGTGTAATTTTTTCTCTGCTCCAAGTGATAGAACTCCTGAGAGTATTTGATATTAATTTCAGTCGAATACATCTACGTGTTCGTGAGAAAAATAGTCTTGACAGACGGACATACTCATAGACGGACCAAATATGATCCTTTAAGGTTCCGTTTTTGCCAACTGAGATATGGAACCCCAAGAAAGGTCGTAAAGTTGAATTTATCAAAAGAAATGTAGATAGTTAAACAGTCTCAAGTGCATTTTAAGAGTTCGCAATTATAGAAAGGAAACAAGACGAGTAAATAGGCGAGTTCCTTAGCACGTGCGATACTTAGATCACGAATAGAGAGACGAACCGTTGGAAACGTGCCAACTTCCATACTCGACGTAGATAAAACTCTATATGAGGAAACAATATATTATAACGAAAATTGTCACAACCGACCAATTTGAGTAGCACAGACACATCAAAGAGCTATGGCGCGACAAACTCATGTTTAATTCAGTCGGTTGTTCAATCACGTATTTGTACGATGGCCTTGGCACTGGCTTTATATTCTCTAAGAAAATTGTCACGTATGATGAAATTTGGTGAGGATACGTCATGATATGGCGACGACCGATGACTAACAGCGCGATCGGCGATGGTCGCTTAGCTAGACTCTGTCTAAAAACTGAAGACTACAGACAATCAAAGACAGCATCGTAACAAAAAAATATTATGACAAAAAGAAAACAAACATTTGAGATAATATAATGTCACTGAAAGAACCACGAACTTAATTTCAGGCTGTCAGAAAACAGCTGTGTAGGTAGAGCGCGGATGAACATTCAAATTGTGGCAAAAAAATAACAATATTATTTAATGATAAATACAACTTTAAACTTCTTCATTTTATCCATCATGAGGCCATGACGTAAATTTTTACTTACAACCCCAAATATGATAAAAGGTTTTCTAAACAATCCAATTTAAGAAGCGCTTTAAATATTCGAGAACCTTTACTAAACAAGGTTAAAGTGAAACCTCACAATTTTAATCCAATTCTCTCTAATTTCAGTTTTATTTAGATTTTCCGTAATAGGATTAGGTCACTAAATACGGAAATACTTTCTGAAGACACGTCAAAGAAATTATATTATGAAATCAATATTTTCATACAGTTTCCCTATTCGAAACATCCACTCAAACGATAAACCAACAGTTTTAAGGATTCAGTATTACGATTGACTTGAAAACTTACAGTCGCTTTAAGAACAAATGCCATTATGTTTTAACGATTAGCATTTGCCACATTAAGCACCGTACTCATTGTTTTATTAAAATAGAACGTCCCTCTGTGATTGAAATCTCGGTAAATTCGTCAAGTAATGAAATAAAGCCAACCGGACCTAAAGCTCCCAAGTTGAGCAAGTGTGATTGGGTTTTCCCGTTCAATATCTAGAATACAAAGAAGCTCTTAAAATTTGTTTCAGTCAAGACGGTATTTGTAACAAGCTATGCACATACGGATCCGGGATCATTGAAATTTCAATATTCATCAAAATATTTCTAATTCACTTAAGTATGATAACTTATACTGGCATATTAATTTGAACATATGTTCAAACTCCTTGTGTGGTGGTCTAAACTGCAAGCTGTAATAACACACTTATAAGTGCGTTAACACCACTTAAAGGCAAGTCTAGCAAGTGTTCCAGTTCAAATTGACAAGAATTACGATCCAGAAAAGAGAATGTTTTCAAAACAGGATATCTGCAGTCATCAATTACGAAAATTTCAAATTTCAGATATGACAGTACAGTCACAGATAGCCAAAATGGCGCAATTTGCCGTCATACAATCATAAAATATCTCTTAATAACCAAATAAAACTATCGAGATGGCATTATTACTAGTCGAAGAGGCCACGCACGGCAAATTAGGTGCTTCCTTTTATGCTGCAACGAGTACGGTGACATCATCGTTATGGGTCATGAATTAATATCCAACACTACCTACTGACACAGGTTGGGAAGCATGGTAGTTACTTCATGAATGATATTATATTATATTCAAAATTTATATGGGCTTAGCACAATAGGTGCGCGAACGCTGGCGTTCGCTTGGAGTTTAATGAATAAAGATATTGGCATCTGAGCGAATGATTGTTGCAAATTCGCCCAGACAAAAGGAATGGTTTAACTTGGCATTGTCTTGTCTGAAAAAAATCACGACTCGATGATTGCCGAGCGCTCCCGAAGATTATGGAACCAAGATAACAATATTTTAGAATCAGACAAAACGTCTTAACCTCGTCTTAACCCTGTCTTTGTCTATGCTTTGCTCTTAGTTATAAAGTTAATATAACCTCCTAAAGCGCGGAAGATTTACTGTTGGAATGTTTTGATTCCAAAACAAAATAATATGGGTAATATCAACATTAACCGAATCCGTGTTTTCTCATCATTGCTATCCAGAGAATTAATTAATGCTTCAATAAAAGTCGTGTAACGTACGTAGATTCAATAGTTCAAAATGAAACGAGCACGATACGTCAAAACAAGATTTTCTATTGCCAGATGAAATTGATTCATAGCTTAGGATTCAACGTAATTGAAGTGTTCATGTAGAGAAAGTTTCTAGCGACCACTGACCATAGCAGTCTACCACAGCTTTGCGCAATCATACGAGTCACTGAAAGTGTCAGTCAATATTTTCCTACCACTACGAAATAAGTGGAAACCCATACATTTTCATGAAACTAGGTGAAACTAAAAATAAGTTGATGGTTTAACTCTGTGTAACAATTTACGTCAACCTCAAACTATTTTAGTTAAAACGCGTAACAGAATAATCGTAGATGGATATAGGACAAGGATATTGACAAATCCCGTTATATTTGTTTACATTGACATCACGATGTGTCAAGTTATCCAGAACAGCGTCCCTTGTGTCCTCAAACGTGCGTTTATGAAACAATTTGTCTTGGCCTTAACGTACCGGTTATTTTGGTATCGCCGTTCAAAGTAGGTCGACAGCACATGGTAAGAATCTATCATAAAGTTGCGACACTGCATCGGTGTTTACACGTAATTAGATGTGTACCAAAATACACCTTTTATGGGCTTGCATCCCGTTTTTGTGCATTTAAAATGTTCGTATGGCGTTGCTGAAATTTAACTCATATCTGAAGTTATTTTTTTTTTTTTGTTTAAATATGAGAAAGGAAATAAGATATCCACAGGAGAACCAACCAACCGACATAGCCCATAACTTCGCCAAACTTAAGTGGCTTTGGACAGGGCACATAGCTTGGACCGATGCACTTAAGTTTGGACCGATGACCCGGTGAGGGTCGCGGGAGTCCGATGTATGCAAGACGCACGTGACAGGTCATAATTATGGCGACACTTGAGGGAGGCCATGTCCAGCAGTGGAAATTTTTCGGCTGAAATGACGATGATGAGATACAATATAGGTCATAAAGTTCCGCTTCAACAATAACAAAAAAATATACTACCAAGTATTTTTTCCCTGTTAAGTATTTATTTTTTAGTTTTCATTTAATATTTTCTGTTATTGAGTTAAAGTGAAGTGGTTAGGTATATGTGTAAAAATATAATATCTCATATCTTGCAGGTGTTCAGTAAAATGTGGTTATTCTTATGTTAAGTACTTATCTCTTATCAATACCTATCATATTCATATACTACGTTTTTCAAAAACAGAAACATATAATCTTGATTTTTTTTTTTGTAAAATAACTATGATAATAACTTTATGTTATAAATTGTTTATGAACCCTGACCTTGGTTTGTATGTTTTTTTTTGTTTGGTTTTGGTTTTAAAATTAAACTACGATAGAACCCAGTACTTACTAGTCGTTTGTGATCTGACCTCTGCCCTTAGTGCTTGGTGGGTGCTTGAAAATCGTAAGTACCTATATAATATATTACACACTTTATAATCAATGTATGAATGTATGTATTATTGTAGTCCCTATTTACTTGAGATCAACAGTGATTAATATAATCAATTCTAACATAGATTTACCTCTGTTTTAAATCTTATAATAAGCTAGCAATCCCAGCAGACGTTTTCCTGTCAAAAAGCTGGTTTTTCGTCAGGTAAAAAACCTAAGATCCCAATATCAGCGCCACATAACGTGTTCAATTTCATTTTCAAACCATCTAGGGGTCCCTAGACTCACTCAATTTCATCCAAACCGATCAAGCCGTTTAGGAGGAATTAGGTGACTATGACTGATATAACTAGACTTCAATTTTGCCCACCACCACCACCGCCACCGGCTCACGCTGAAAATGCGTGAAGCCGTAGCTTTATGCTGTGCGTTCGGCCGTTTTGAGCGGATGTGACGCATATCTTCCTTATCTATTGATTGTAAATAAACTATTTTTCTTTCTTTCTCTAATTAATTGATGAAGCCTTATTTACCTTTAATTTTAAATACTTCAAATAGGTAATAAATAAATATTCAAGACAAAGTCCATACACAACATACTCATACTGTTATACACAATACCTGATAGTAATTTATAAATAGAAATAAATAATTTACAAGGCTAAACCAGGCCACATTATTATAAACGTTAAATACATACCTACTTAGACTTGTGACCACTGCTTCAGTAATGAGTGACATTGTCAGACACTAAAGTGAAAGTCATGAAGGTTTATTATGGCCGCATCAACCTTGACTGACAGGGTTTGTTAGGAAACAAGGGTTGAACAAATGTTAGAGGTTACGTATTAATGTTCCAGTGCTGGGACTCAGGCTTCCTCTCTAGGAGAGGGAATGGGCCGTAATCTACCACGCGGGTCCTGTGCGGGTTGGTGAATGTCACATATCTTCGAATTTTTAGTTCTAGGACATGCCGGTTTCCTCACGATGTTTTCCTTCACCGTTTTGAGAGCAGTGGTGATGAAATAAATAACACAAAGTAATGCGCCTAGCTGAGTTTGAACCCGCGACCTACGATTCGTAAGTCGGGGCTGTTACCACACGGCTACCACCGCTCTCACCGTATTGTTTCGGTTAATTAAATCATTATCACATAACAATATTAGTCTTATCACAATAAGCTAAATAATAATCGTATAATAGGTGATTAAAACCATTTGATTTACTTAATTGCAAAAGTTATTGATATTCATTTTAATAGCTACTTCATTCAATATATATTGATTTAATATAATCTTATCTATCATAAGGGGTAAACAATAATAATAAGGGGTAAACAATAAATACATACTGTATTATACAAAATAGAATGTTTACTGCAACTCAAACAGGTTCTTTAGATGTGGAATAACTAAACAAATACTAAGTACCTACATCTTTATCGTCTTTTTTTATGGGTGTGAATCATCAATATCTCATCATGCTCTGAGTGGAGCGTCTTTCGCTCCACTCAGAGCTCTCTCTGAGTCAGAGACTCAGAGTGTCAGAATTTTTTAACTGTCCACCTGTTTCTTTAGTTGCCCTTTGAGTTCTAGGGCCATGGTAACTTTTTTGAGCAATCTTCCAGCCCAACAATCAACTGCCTATGCTGGAGATTGGCAGATAAAATTGTGTGTAGGTAGAATTTAGATTAGGTTGGCACAAGAGCTTGCTAATTACCATGAGAGGGGCTTATAATGATGATGAAAGAACCAAAAACAATATGTGTAACATTTTCCACATTCAGAATTACCTCAGCAATATTTGAAAGCTGCAATTAGTTAACAATTTACTACACCAATCAAGAATTCTTGAGCACATTCATGAATTTTATTGGAAAGAAACCTTTTGATTACAATATCAAACCAATGAAAGAATTAATTGCTCGAACATTTGTTGAATGGAACTTGAACCAAAAGAATTTACATGAAAATAACAAAATATTCTAATATTAGACATATTATACAGGTCAGTATTTTTGACTTGTGTATTTTTAATCACAGTTCAATGTTCAGTTTTTTTACCATAGTAAATTGAGTAGTAGAATATTATAAAGAGGTAAAATAATCTCTGAAAGTGCTGGTCCAACTGCTATCTGTGGGCAAGAGCTAGCAAGAAGAAGCTATAAAGAGCATTTTATTTTAATTAAATTCTTTATTTTATTAGAACAATGAATTGTGAGTGTGTTCATTAACATGTAAGCTCACATACACAAGACAGCCAGCCAGACATGCAGATCAGAAACAAATCGCTCAACCGCCATGTCAATCATATCATTCTGTATCTACCATTCAACTACATCAATATTATCATCAGCCTAATCTTATCTTAACTATGATAGGGGTGGCCTACAGTCTAAACAGATGAATCTTAACTCTTTATTGCTCAATCAAGATTTGAAATATGATAGATAAGATATCAGAAGACAGTAATAATCAATATTATGTCACTTCAATATTAAACTAACCAATGCCTTACCCTGAGTGAAATTAGTAAATTGTCCTAAAAGTTCATACTTCCAGGGGTGCTATTCTCTAAGAAAGCGTAGCGCTGGCACAGCGACGAGTCGTCAGCGCAGTACATTGAATTAACAACCCAATGCCCCTTTACATTGGATTGTTAATTCAATGTATTGCGCTGACGACTCGTCGCTGTGCCAGTGCTGCGCTTTCTTAGAGAATAGCACCCCAGGATAAAAAGTATCCTAGTCCTCCAATCAGAGCATGTATAAAGTAAGAAAAAACTGTAATGCAAGTGCACTTTGAGTGCACAGCTGTCGATAAAATAAGAACTCAATCCTTGGGAACACCAAATTCAAGACACCCTGAGCACATGGAAGAACCTCTCTGCTTCCAGGTTGTGGTGGCCTTGTTGTAGTGAAGGCCGCCATGGCCCATGCACAATGGTCAACGAAGGAATGTGCGGAAACTAGACCACAAAGATGATGATCCTATGGACTATTTCCAAGTTGTAGTCTACTTGTATACATACAGACACACTCACAAATTTACGCCTTTAAAATAATTGTGTGTTTGATATAATCTCTAGTAAGAGTGTATGGTTCTACTAGAAGAGCAGATTTTTGTAATGCAAAGGGCCACTGAACAAAAGCAGGTTAGTTTTAGTCATTAATAGTCTGACACTCTTCTCAGTCCGATATAATTTTAAACCTTAAAAAAAGGGTTACACTAATTTAAATAACTTTGCAAGGATATTTTGAAGCTTGGTATTTTATAATTGACTAGCTTTTGCCCACAGCTTCACCCGCATGCATAAAATATAGCCTATGTCGCTCGGGAAAAAAGCAGCTTTCAATTGGTGAAAACACTTTCGCAGTCGGACCAGTACTTTCAGAAATTACCTCCTACAAACAAACAAATCAAATTTAACCCCTTTATTATATTTATATATATATAGTAGATTGAGTTATCCATTTTCTGTTACCAGGCTCTCGGAAAGCCTTGAAGCCTACTATAGATAATATATTGTTTATTGCGAGTAACCACATAATGGTAGGTAGAACTATGGTTTATTATAGAATGAGATACTTTGAAGTAGAAAATGAAGAAGAAATGATTATGAAGTATTTTCTTTTGTTCTGCCATAGTCAAAACAAAACAGTCATTGAACTGAATTATTGAAGAAAATGATGCAGTAACTTGATAAGGATAGCCTTGCATTGATAATTATTTTGCTGCATTCATATTAATAATATTTAATATCCACGAATTCAGTTTACAATTCAACTTTACATTTATGCTAATAATATTTAAATTCACTGATTAACTTAAACTTATTAAGAATGTAAATTAGTGTTATTTAAGAATTGACTTTCATACAGAATTGTAAACAATTTTATTATTAAATGGCATATTTACCAAGTCTTCCTTATGGTCAAGAGCCCTTTCGCTGGCCTCTTCCCTCCAGCATCAGTGATGACTGAGAAACGGTCACTCAAACTTCTTTTCACTTCTGGAAAGCGGCCACCTGAAGACAGCCTCAGAGACTTCCCAGTCACTAAGCCGTGCGACTTCTTAGTACGGTATTCAACTGGCTCTTCGATTTCCGCACCTTCCAACTGTAGTGACACTCTTTTACCACGTTTTTTATACTTCAAAGCAGCCTCTGAAGACACATGGCCATCAAATTCACGGTTCTTATTAAACCCACGCTCACTCTCACCAAATCCTTGAACGAAACAGAGCATAATTTCATCAGGATACGACTCCTTCATCTAGAAGGTCATTACTAATATTCGATTAATGTAATCCACTCGATAAGGTCACAATAGTCAGCGATTCGTTACACCAACCTTAATTTGCTAAGAAAGCCAGTCACCGGACATTTTCAAACACGAAAATAGTACAGACTTCTCTGAATTTCGATTAAAACTTGTTTAATTTAACTTATTTTGTTATGGTGTACGCAACTGGGTTACTGAAACACATTCAACATCGATATCTTGTAATAAAATGGTAAATCACAAGGTCCACACAACGGAATTCGGTAATAATCAATTAAAATTCACAGTTTCACTGTCCGTTTATTATCACGAAATCGCAATTGTTCGAAAAATCGAAGTATTTATGTAGACCGCCGAAAATTATCGGGGTAAACTGACATTTCTTTCACGTTCGGTAACCGCCCGTAAATCGCGTTGCGTTCGGAAACACAATCTTGCACGGCCTCGGCTGTTCGCGAACTGACACCGGTTTGGCCGCCCCCACTCGGCCTAGCATCCACGCGGCGACTCACAAAATGTGCGCCGCGTCGCAATGAATGAAGAATGTGACGTCGTTTTCTATGGCACCTGACAAGTGCCAATTTTTTCACGGCGAATGTTACGTTGAGTTATTAAATCAGAATTACACCCCAGATAATCTTCATTCCAATCCTACTATAAAGTCACCGAAATAGATTTAACCCAGTCCTAAATATAATTAGTACCTACCTACCTAATTCACTCATTGTTGACATCGCTCATGGATTTTTTATGATGCAATGGGTTCAAGGGTCTGACATCAAAGAATTTTAAAGATACATGAGTACCTACCTATAAGTATTTTATTATCACAGTCAGACAGGGGCCTTTACATAATTCTTAGTAACAATCAACTATTGCCTCCCCAAACTAGGTATAGCCTATCTTTGTTTTCCATAATATTTTGTAGCTTCTGGTGGAGGAGTCGAGGGTTGTCTTTAGATGCACTTGCATAGAACGTACAAAGATAATCGTCGGTAGGTGCTTCCTAAGCTTTTATAAATAGGGTCTACTAAGGTAGGCGGCTACTCGGAGACCTAGATCTACGAGTTGGAATCTGTCTCTCGTTATACGCCTTCCACAGGTATGGGGTCTGGGACCCTAAATAAGCACAAACATCTAAAGTAGGTAAGAGCTCTTATCTAATTATTTTTTGTCGATTAAGTAATTTTTTTTCTTCAAGAAAGCAATAATGCTCAAAATATTTAGAAGATAATATTATAATTTATTAAAAGAGAACGCGTTTGTAGACAGACGTGATGGAAAATTCCTATGCCCAATTACCTCGCCTGGCGTAGGTATAGCTTGTTTAAATGTCTACTTAGTAGGTAATAGGTAGTAGGTAATACCTACTCGTAAGTTGTTAGATACATACCTACTACCTAACACGCAAAGAAGATGCTGCTATTCATTCTGTTTTATACCTACTTTTTAAAACAACTAACACTTATGCAGTTATCATGCTGAATAGGTATCTAGGTACTGAATAGATAAGTCTTATGTTTTCTGATAAGTACCCAAAGATTTTACTTCCCAAAAACCTAACTTTCCTATTTTATGCCTCCAAAGGTGTGAAACTGTGGGTAGAGCTTGCTTTGGAAATGGTCACCCTTCGTACCTAAGTATCTGTTGATCCATAAATTATTTAAAATATTTTTTATAAAAAGCAAAAATTCCTAAAATCATTCTTCCTAAAATCAAAAATCATTCCTCAAAAAAATAAAAAAATTGTCCTAAAATCATTTGTAAAAACTTTCTCGAGCAGGACGACACGTAGGAAAATTAAATGATGTCCATTGCGTGACGGCGCGTTTGGATCGATACTGGGAAAACAAAGCTAAGTGAGGGTTCGTCAGGGTTACCGGGAAGCAAAATCACCTAATATGTTGAGAGTGTCGTAAATAGCCAACATAACTACACCACCAAAACCTTATACATGTAGGTACTTAATTTCTTGATTACTTAATTTTTTTAGTAGAAAATTCGTAGTAAACAAACAAAATAATACATTTACAGGAATTTGAAAAAAAAAAATGTGCACGTTCCGCATGGAAAGGCATAATTTTATTTTTAACTAACCTTGTACGTAAAACTGATTTGTTAAAAAAAAAGTTTTCTAGGGCCAGACGGCACTATAAATAAGCGTGTTGAATATAAAATTGAATAAAAAAACTGTACAATTTTTTACATTTTTCACTGATTGAAAACTGTGTGATATGTCTCGTGATCATTTTCACGAGTCATAACACGAGATCATATTTACCTATATTCTCTTTTTCTTAATTTCTTAAATGGCAATTGCGATTGGCAAAGAAAACTTTGAAGTTGCGTGAAAAATTTTTAATGTACAGTCCGATTTCTCATTTTAACATTTTTATTATCGCCAGATTGCGCATTTGCGCTACAATGGTTCTAAAAACTTCAGCAACGATATTAAACTGTCTCTAGTGCGAAAATATATTATATTTTCGCACTAGAGTTTAGGGTGAAGTTGTGCGTCAGGGTTTAATTCTTGCATTAGGACAAAATCGAAGGTTCAAGGGCCTTTGTCTATAGCCGATTCTGGTTTTGGCTACATGGTCTGGTCTTGGCACGCTTCTATACATGTGATGGAAAATCCACCAATCCTCTCAACTCAAGCTATCAACAACTCAACTCTGAATGCGTCAGGAAAACACTCAAAGGAGCATGCATTTATAACGTGGTGGCTTAATGCAATGCTCTTGTGTTTATAGTTGGTAAGGTAAAATTAAAATAAAATATTGAATAAGAACCCATAAGGTAAATAGGCATAAATTTGTAGGTACCTAATGTCTGTCCATACCAACCTAAATATTGAATTTGGAACCTCTTATTTCATTAGCCTGTTTACTGCTTTGTCGATAGCCAGTAAGCAGTAATGCTCGCTAAGGAGGAGGTCGACGCATCAGGCAACGGCGCTCTCGCCGCCGCCGCCGCCGGGATTCCGATCCCGATTTCCAGCCACCGTAGGCGCGGGCTTGCGGACAGAGAGCAATCAGTACCTCGCTGTCCGGCCGTCCGCTAACTGTCCGGACCAAGCCCAAGTCTTCAACGGCGCGCGCCTCAAGGAGTTGTCAGCAATAGCAGGGGCCCAGCCGGGTCGAAACCTACTGGGGCCAGGGTTACTAGAAAGGTCGCTCGAGCCCCGGTATGAAGGCTTGAAGGAACGGGATGGTTTTTTTAGTCAGTAACAGTCTGACACTAACTCCCGCTGCGCCCAAGAGCGGGTTGTCATAAGATGATTTTTACCATCGAAAAAAAAAAAAATTATCTAGTTATAACTTCTGAACTCCAAATGTTTTGCATGCAAGAGTGCTATTGGAATCCCTACTGAGATTGTCGCTATGATTTTATGACACCTAATATCTCTACGTAGGCACCCGAAAAACCCACAATGAACTGTTTTGATTTCTAGAAACTGTAAAGGATCACGATAGATATCGATTCAAGATCCGATCGCTTATGTCTTTTGGAACCTTAATAACGCTATGGCAAATACATTTGGCACTATACCAAAAAAGTGATTTTTCTGCACCCATAAAGATTTCAATGTACTTATTTATTGAATAAGAAGTCGCAAATCAGTTACTGATCAACTATTGGAACAAAGACTTTGACAATCCGATTGAGTTGTGTTAGTTAGATTAAAAAGTTAAAGGTGAACCTAAAAATGGCAACTAAAAACACAAGTTAAGTATAGTGCCACTTTTGTTAAGGTGCGATTCGTTGGCTACGACTGCTTTAAAAGTTCTGTGAAGACCAGGTAAGTAGGTCGTCTCCTGCCTGAGTATGTCCCACAATTCGTGATCAAAGTTCAGTCAATTAGTAGCTATTTATAAGACTCCACTAGGAGAAAATTAATGACCTTAGCTCGCTGTCATGAATGATGAATCCAGTAAATGAACCCCCAGTTATTCACTGACGCTACAATCTCGTCCGTGTTAATTGATTAGCTTTCGCAAACAAAAGTTATTACTCTGATCGAGTTTAATCTCTGATAGAAATTGATGGTTTGTTGATATCAGAACAGGAAAATAAAGTAATATATTTCACAGCAAGAAAACAACTCAAGAAAAACATTTTAGTTTTTAGGTCGTTCTTCATTGCTAGCTAATAAAATATTATACTGTTGTTGATTTCAGGAAATCAGGACGTTTTAATAAAAAAAAACTTTGAGATATGAAAGTTTCAGCTATAAAAACACGATTGCTTTTCTTTCATCTTGAAAACTGTCTTGAAGCATTTATGGCAATTATGTCTGTGGGAATATGACCAACTAATATAGATTATTCCAATTAACTTAGAGTAGGCGAAATGATACCTCTTTTTTCTGAAATCTCTGAAGTCAATTAGTCATCGTCTTCTGGGAGTGGGAGTAGCAGGGCAATTCCCGGTCATCGTAGGCAAGGGCTACGGCGCCCCATGCACGCCGTCCGACAAGGACTAAGCGCAGATTCCACGTGCGCCTCAAAGATTTGTCAGCATGAGTGACGGGGCCCACAAGGACCGATGCCTGGTAGGGTTGCGGTTCACTTCGATCACTTTGAAACCACGACAACAGAACACATCTCGACCCTGGTACGGATTCTCGGAAAAGGCTACTGAAGGAACATGATGGGTTTTAGAAAAAAGTCTGATACTTTCTCTCGTTCCAACCAGAGTGGAGAAGTCGTTTGATGATTTCTCTCTTATAAAAAAACATTAATTATAAAACAAAAAAAAGAAGAGAGTCACGACGGGTGATTCACTTCTTCTTGACATGTTAGAAAAGATTACACCAAATTAGAAGCAAAACTTTTACAGAAACTTAAGCCTAGGGGTACAGTGGCAGTCTTATCGCTGACAGCGATATCTCTGAAAAAAACTTAAAATAAAAAAGGGGTAACCACTCCTTTTTTATACTGCTAGCAAATTAATTACCTACCTAAACATTAAATTTTACATTAAAACTATAGTTTATAGACTATTAATATATTAAACTATACATATAATTCCATCCATCGAATCTTTGATCCTCGGCTCTTCATAAATACATACTACTGAATGACGTCATAAGAAAATGTCGTCATATTTCAATCTTTGTCGTTTGTGTTACGCAGCTCGTCATATTATTATCACGACGGGATCATTAACAGGACACCGATTCAGTAAGTGCGACACGAACGAGAACAGGGTACTCCGTAAACGATCAATATAATCCGGTACCTACAGGAATCTCCTAGGAAACGGGAAAACCAAACTTGTGTTTATGACGTAGCTTAGGTATACGGGATAGGAATTTATGAGGAAACAGCGTTTATTCGGTCAGTTTGAACGTTTTTGCTGATAATTTGATGTAGTTTATAAGACCTAGCTGCTATGCTGAGCACTGGTTGTTTTTGGTTGGATTGGACCACAGATTTAAAATGTCTGTGGTTTGTTTGTAGGTATATTTTCCCTATTTGTGTCTTTTTTCCTTTGTGTTTTATTTTAATTTTCATATTCGGCGCTTCTAAATTCTTGCCTCTTTTAATTGGTTGTTATTTGGGTAAGGTGTATGATAAAAATATATGATACGGATATATCTCGCTGAATGTACTTTTGCGGATATTTCAGCCTAGACTACGGCTATGAAGGGAGCCGAAAGACCTATTTGGCATCCGTAACACACATAAACTTGTTATGTAGACCGTGCCTACTTACTACCCCATCCAATGACCCCATCCTTCTGAGCGTTCAAATCAAGGTCTAGTTTCAATGGATACAATCTTAGAAATATTTTAATGGATACAATATTACAGAAACATCTACTAGCGGTGCCGGCCACGGGCCCGGCAGACAATGTCCTACTTTTCGTCGGAAAAAAATTACGAACCCGAC
This sequence comes from Mythimna albipuncta, assembly GCA_929112965.1. NCBI lineage: Eukaryota > Metazoa > Arthropoda > Insecta > Lepidoptera > Noctuidae > Mythimna > Mythimna albipuncta. The sequence goes on from OV815973.1 coordinate 10,188,467, forward strand.
TGCAGCGCCTTCTACCGGGTCCGATTAGAAAGAAAAAAGAAAACCATTTTAAGAACCTTTTATTTTCCCGAAAGAGGGGCACACTTAAGACTAACATAATACTTACATCCAAATCCAAACTTCCAAACTAATATTATAAATGCGAAAGTAACTCTGTCTGTCTGTCTGTCTGTCTTTGCTTCACGCCTAAACTACTGAACCGATTTGTGTGAAATTTGGTACAGACATAGTTTGGAACTTGACAAAGGACATAGGATAGTTTTTATTGCAAAAAATAAAATAAAAAATAAAATTTATTCCGGAATTACAGCGCCATTTATTGGTCAAGAGTCGGCATCATTCACTGAAATTTCCGGAAGTCACTATTCCATGCGAACGAAGTCGCGGGCAAAAGCTAGTTTTTATATAAAAAAAAGAAATAAAATGATTAAAACAAAAAAAATAAACAAAAATAGTAATAAGAAAATATGCGCCACGTCCAAGCAAAACGGCCGTACGCTCAGCATAATGCTGGGTCCACACGCAAAAATGGAACGAGTCCACAGCGTTGCATATAAAACCATGCAGGGTCCTCTCATTCAAATATACACATAAAGATTAACAACAGTATAAGTACAGGAAAAAAGATTAACCATTTATCTACTTATCCCGAGATTTTTATAAATTAATTTCATTGAAGATACAGAAGTGGTTTCTATGCCAAAAGGCTACAGGCACAAATCACCCAATAAGTACCTAACTACTAGTACTCGTATTTAATAGGCAGGACATTAGCAAACCCTAATTACTTATCCGCAAAGTTAGACCATTAGTAGCAACTAGATGCTAATCTACGGCTCTGCGTATACGGGCACAGCTAGGGTTGCCAGGTCCTAAAACTGAAAAGCCGGACAGATAGAGAGAGACCATCCCATTTAGCCGGACATTTGGTTAAAAAGGCCAATATTTTTTTATTCATTAAACTCCAAGCGAACGCCGGCACGTTCGCACTCTTATTGTCTTTTTATTGTGTCTCTAATTACGGTACTTATTCGAAATGACTTTTTGATAACAATAAAAATCATAAAATCTTTTTAAATTATAATGAAAAAACAATAAAATTAAGTGATATAATTGCTAGGCTACCCACGACGGAAAAAAAGGGTGTTATAAGTTTGAGGTGTCTGTGTGTCTGTCTGTGGCATCGTAGCTCCTCAGCGAATAGACCGACATAGATGCGTTTTTTTTTTGAAAGCTGACATTATCAAGATGGTTCTTAGATACAATTTATTAAGATCTGTTCAGGAGTTCAAGGTCATCATTTGATGGCTGTGGCTGGAATATTATTGCATGTCCCCTTTGCTTGTGCTAGCTATACAAGGTAAGGCAAAATTCAAATGACAATTCTTAACAAAACAGTCTTTAATTCATTAAACCCCAAGCGAACGCCGGCGTTCGCGCACCTATTGTCTTTCAACTGTGTCTGCAATTATCACAATTGAAAGGTTAAAAAGCCTAACAAAAGCCAAAAATATTCAAATTTACGCAACTAAAAAGCCTGACCCTGGCAACCCTAGGCACAGCCGACCGGTCTTCTAATGATTGAGCGGTTATATTACTACTGGGTACTTCACTTTCAAAGAGACCCGCCATAGTTAACACAGATAGGTAATGAGGAAATGTTGGTACGGAACTTTCACCACGGTGAAATTAAAGTATCTTTCAGTACATAACAATTCTCGATATTACAGAATATGACCATCTTTGGATGTTACTTGCCTTAGGGCCTGCGCACACTAGAGACAAGACGTCTTAGACAGACTTGTCTTGTCTATGACATTTTATCAACAGTCCTAGCGCCCCGTGTCGTAGGAGGTAGTGTGTCGTCGGGATTCTGATCCCGATTTCCGGCCAACGTAGACGCGTGCTTGCGGACAGTGAGCAATGGGTAGTTCACTGTCCGGCCGTCCGGTAACTGTCCGGACCAAGCACAAGTCGTCGACGGCGCGCACTGTGCCCGCGCGCCTCAAGGAGTTGTCAGCAACAGCAGGGACCCAGCCGGCTCGAAGCCTACTGGGGCCAGGGTTAACCGAAAGGGCGCTCGAGCCCCGGTATGAAGGCTAGACTAAGAAGTAAGAGTCTGACACTATCTCCCGCTCCGCCCAAGGGCGGGGGATGTCAATGCATGATTTTTCCCACCATAAAAAAGGCCCTTACAACATGCAGGGGCTTTACCAAGACGAAAGACGTCCACTGTTGGACATAGGCCTCCCCCAAGCGTCGCCACAACGACCGATCCTGTGCGTCACGCATCCATCGGATTTCCGCGACCCTGACCAAGTCCACTTTGTTGGAGGCTTTCTAACACTGCGTCTTCCGGTACGTGGTCGCCACTCCAGAACCTTTCGTCCCCATCGACCATCTTTTCTGCGTGCAATGTGCCCTACCCATTGCCACTTAAGTTTGGCGATTCTTCAACCTTGGTTCTCCTGCGGATATCTTCATTTCTGATGTGATCACACAAGGAATCTCCGAGCATAGCCCTTTCCATCGCCCTTTTGGTAACTTTGAGTCTTCTTATGAGGTCTATTGATGTACTTTTTTGTATTCTAAATGAGTAAGTACATTATGAAGGGCCAACATTCTGGTAAAATAGCAGATTTTCAGAGGTTTTTACTACTTTTTACGAGCTCGCGATAGGGCCTCAGGCAGGCATAAAGAAAAATAGTTCTGGCTGGTTTAAAATATTTGAATATATCGATAGCTTTATTGCTTAGTTGGTGTCTGAATCATTCCAGCTGATAAATGGTTCGTTTGCAATAAAGTAATTTCCTATTAATTCCCTTTTTCTGAGTGGGACTCATCAAATAACTTTAGAAAAATAGAAATAAGGCTAAGTCATAACAACTAGAGGGGATTGTCAGGAGTATTTCAACTCGGCTCTAAAAAAAATATACTAACCACACTCACATGAAAAGCAAATAGCGTGAACTAACACCAGCACGAGATTATAGTTGCATTATGCACAGCTACCTCCATGTGACATCTACCAACCAGCACTGGGTAAGCGTAGTGGGTTACAGCCTTTTTCCTCTCCTAGAGAGGAGGCCTAAGTTCTAAGAGTGGGCACATAATAAGGCCGATTATATATTTATATTATGCAAAACGGTGCGGCATCGGTTAGCGGACGCCGGGCACTATGAGCGGCGTCTCGTGGCGGACTTCAAACGATTCATACTTTTGTTCTTACAGCTCGCCCCGCGGTAAACTACCTTCACGATACTACCGTCACGTGAACGGGTCGTAAGAACTCATTATACGAGCCATGTTACCAACAGCAGAGGTAACTGTATCCGTCGACGCATCGGCAGCAGCTGTTAACGCGTCGATGACGGCCGTCGACATTCCAAATTTGAAAATCAGTGGCAGCCGTCGTGTGTGTCAAGTGTCATCTCTGCCGTTGGCAACATGCCGTTCGTGTGTATGTGCTCTTAACCGCATATTTTTCCCGTTTGGATAACTACGAGTACCTACTGCACCTAGGTATGAGATTATCCTTTTCGTGTAACCGCAATGTTGTGGATATTTTGAATAAGTGTCATTGTCAGTCTTGGAACTCATACCTTGCATGAAATCATTTTAAGTTTCTGACCTCATTGCGGTTGACAGTTGACATAGCTTTCAGCTCTCATACACCGATGGAATTTTATTATTTATGTGATTCTATAATACTAGATGTATTCTTTTCTGATAACTATGTATTTTACGCACTAAAACGTAGAAGTGAATTTAATCAAGCAAAGATAAACTTATTTTCTGTCAACTTTCAGTTATAGGTACGGTCCTAACCTGAGGGTTTTCACTTCTAGGTAACCTGGGGGTAAAAGTAATAATCTGCGGGGGTAATAATAAGCTGGTAAAAAAAAATAGGTATAACAGACCAATTGGACCGAATCTAGCTCGCTAGTGCATTTCATGCCTTATCTGTTTAATCAAAGGACAAGTCGTTGCCGCGCTAATAATATATTATATCTCACGAAAAAAACTTACGTACGGCATGTACAAATTGTACGAACACGTTGTATGTCTAATTATTATACTCGTTAAAACATAAAAGGCCCGTTTTTAAGAAAGATCGACATTTAAGAAAGACCCTAGAATGTCACTTGGAACGAAATTGAAAGAAACAATAAAATTACATTGTTTAAAAAAAATATCTACATAAGTACTTAACTACAGTTTTGGCACATTAATTAATATGATAGAATATTATTGCAAGTATTCTTTTTTTACGTATTTCCGTATTCGTTTTGACACTTTTAAAGAGTACTCGCGAGCGAAACCGCTGGCAGAAGCCAGTTTATTTATAAGTGTATTGAAAAACATCTCTCCACTTGTATCAAAGTGTACTATTTCAATTCGAACCAATAGTTCTTAAGATTGTTCAAACAAACAAACAACCTCTTCAGTTAGTAAACTTATTTATAATCCCAAGCTTTTCTTTCTCAGATTTATATGTTACTAGCTTTTGCCCGCGACTTCGTTCGCATGGAATAGTGACTACCGGAAATTTCAGTACTGAATTGATGCCGACTCTTGACCAATAGATGGCGCTGTATGTCCGGAATAAATTTTATTTTTTATTTTATTTTTTTGCAATAAAAACTATCCTATGTCCTTTCTCAAGTTCCAAACTATGTCTGTACCAAATTTCACACAAATCGGTTCAGTAGTTTAGGCGTGAAGCAAAGACAGACAGACAGACAGACAGAGTTACTTTCGCATTTATAATATTAGTTTGGATTATGACAGTGGGAGGTTATTTGACCTACAAGTACGATTTTCACGAAATAAAATAAATTTCGTAGAGTCGTTTTCCTTAAACTCAGTATCTTCCAGGAAAACGTACACTCATTTCTTTGTATCGCCACGTGTACGTTATATTATTATTGATATTCCCTCCATTAAAAATGTGTAAACAGCCCGTGAATCCGCGAGGCTCGCACAGTGCCGTAAGTAGGGCGGTGCCAGCAGCGCCCACAGCAGTCACAGGGCGCAGTCCCTGGAGGGGCGCCAAAATTTTATATCTAGTCCTTTATGTTTGTATTATCAGCTATAGAAAAAGTAGATGGGAAAAGACCCACAAGCAGGAGTCCTATACGTTGGTCAGAACAAATCCATGTTACTCTGGATATGCCATCCATATCGCCCAAGATAGGCCAGCATGGCGAAATATAGTCCACAAGAAAGTTATTCGTCGAGGTCACAACGCTCAGCATTAGGAGGATAAACAACACAAGGATGAGGTTTGTAAGTATTGTACTTTTTCCTAGGGGCGCAGTTACAGAAGCTCGCACCAGGTGTATAAAAAGCTAGTTACGGCACTGGGCTCGCACAATATTTACAGGAGTGTTGACAACACCAAACAGGATTATACATCAAAGAACATTATACCAGGAAGACTAATCTCCTGTCACGGCTAAATATAGTTCTCATGGGAAATATTTACCTTCCTTATACACATTTGCGAAAAACAAGATCCGAGAATTTAGCGATCATCGATAATTATAATCGAGTTGTTGACGGAACTTCGGCTAGCAAGCACAAAGTGAAAACAATCGATGATCGAAAGCTCTTAGACGTACTGTAAACACCTGCAAGTTCAATCAACTGTAGATTTATTGAAGTATATGTAAACAGGTCGTTCTTGGTAGGTATTATAAATGTAGGTCATTTCGTGCTTCTCCTTGGAAACGAGGAATGAATCAGAGGAGCAAATCATACCTACTATATCACTTTACACTAATATTACAAAGGCTAAGTTCCGTATTACAGAACATCGCTCAATACTCAAGCATTACTTAAAACTAGATGCCATTTGATTGGTTGAAACTAGTTTTCAGTAATGCTTGAGTTTTGAGTGACGTACAGAACGTCACTCAAAACTCAATACGGGCCTAAAAGTTAGTGTGTGTAATTGTGTATTCATGCAAAATTATTTTCAGCATATACGAAACCTGACTAAAGTTGGTTCAGAATCATGACTGAATTGATTCCAATTATTTTTAATTTTTCGCCGTGTTATATTTTTCCCCAAAATTATTTAAAAAATGACACAATTTGAACACCACCGACACTAAGTACAGCACAGGTTACGGCAGTTCATAGCGGACATTATGTGCCAGCGAATAGGTACTAGTAATCTAAGTATAGTATATTTTATCAATAGCAAAGAAATAAGAATAAAAAATACATGTTCGTTCTTCGCCCAAAGAATTAGCATTCCCATTCAACGTGGCAATGCTGCCAGTCTTCTGGGCACATTTCCGGATGACAGCGATGTGGAGGAGTACTTTGACGCCTGAGCGTACTTTGTCATTTTGTATTATATTTATGTACATAGTTAGGTTTTAGTATAAATAGTTTATTTAGTATAAGTTTTTTATGGACATATGTATTTTAAATAAATTAAAAAAATACATGCATGTTATAGTTTCCAGTCACATGGAAAGTACTCGTAGATCACAAACTTTAAATAAATACTTAATATCTAATTGTTTTTCTATAGAAAGACAAATTTACAATTCTACGAACTATTCACCTCATAGTCTAAAAGATAATAACTAGTAATAAATTCTGACGCATTTAGGTCAGCTGTTAACCTATAATCACAAACACCTGGCTTGTTCAATATACTACGTATTACATGAATTCAGTGCATCAGTATTTCTTTAAACTAAATATTTTTTCGATATTTATTTATTGTTTTATTTTCTTTTGGTTCAATCGACACAAACGAGTAGAGCGCATGAATTTGGGGAATTGGAACAAAAAAAAGTATACTTAGCATGTTATATAATCAAAGACTTAGTTGTAGACTGATTACCATCTAATGATTTTTTCTGCTTTGATAGCAGCGGGAGCCCGGGAGGGAATCTCCAACTTTACTATCCGCAATTTTATAACCTTATGGCCATAGGCGTAGTGTAGACTAATTTAGACATGGGCGAAAGTACATCAGGAAGGCCTTTTTCTTTCATAAATTCGAAAACGAGACAGCGATACCCAATATTCGACAACATCGTCGCTTACCATCAGGTGAACTATTGGTCAAACGCGAGCCTATAAATTATAAAATAAAACCCTCGTGCAAGGACTCTTTAACAATGAGGCCCCTTGGGTGCGAGGCCGTGGGCAAGGGTCCACTGCGCCCACGAATACCTACGCTACTGGATTGTAGGTACACAAATTGAAAGTATTACCAATTACTCATGGGAATAGGAATATCCACGTGCAGTAAAATTAACTAACATACCAATCTAAATAAATAATTCCAATGTTTGTTATTAATTCCATGCTTGAGAAGGTTTTGTTATTTAATCTCCCACTTTAATAACATTACCTATATCCTACTGCACGTGTTTTACGAGTGGATTATAGAACACGTTCAATTACAGGCTACAGCAAAAAACAGTAGCTAGTGATGTTACGCAAATTCTATGGCACACGCACACACAATCATAATCGTAGGTAGCAGAATTCGATATTTTTGCGCCATTCATGAACCGACCGATACGCAGCAGTCGTATTATAATTAGAGATGCGCCGAATAGTAGTTTCATCGAATAACCGAATAACATTCAGTTAAGTTCTTACCGAACTGAATATATACCTACTGCCGAATAATTCGGTTCCCCGTGCCACGCAAACAACGTTGGTTTTCCGAAGCACGAAATGGATATGAGGAAAAATAAATAGGCTTTTGCCAGATATAACTGAAAACCAGGTCTTCTTGCATCATAATCTACCACTGCACTGCTTCATTGTAAATATAATATTCCACGCTTACCATCAGGGGAGATGGTGGTCAAACGGAGCCTATCAATGATAATAAAAATAAAAAAATTACAAATATTCTTAATTTATATGTACCTATACGTTCAAATTTATTAGTACCATAATTGAGAAAACAACTCAGTTCATTAACGCGTAAATAAACCTTTCATATTACAGTATGTTTGTTAAATAATTTAATTTATTTTACCATAAAGGTTGATTTAGAATAATCCAATTAAACGAGCATTTCAACCGAATGATTCGGCCGAATACGATACTTCAAAATTCTGCCGAATGCACCGAATATAACGAGTAGTCGGCGCATCTCTAATTATTCTGTGACGTTCAAAATATTTGGCACGCATGAGAGGGAGTGTCGTGACGTCACTTGGCACAAACACATTGGCGGCAGTCTACCTACTTACGTCACAAGAGGTTGGGCACTTTCAAAACAAGAGTTCTTCCTTTATACTGGTAAACACAAAACACCAACCAACGCTGTTCACCTTGAATAACTGGTCTGTTGGTCTAGTAGTTAGTGGCCCTGACTGCTATGCCGAAGATCGTGGGTTCGAATCCCACCCAGGACAAATGTTTGTGTGATGAGTGAGGATAGTTTATACTATATTTCTAAATACATACTTATGTATGCTTATCAGTTGTCTAGTACTCATAACACAAGCTCTGCTTAGCCTTGGTACTTGTAATATACAAAGTTGTGTGATATGATAGTAGTGGAAAAAAAATCCGGTAGTGTAATTAATATATAATATACTATTCCACAACTATCACACAACACCGTCTAGTCTCAAGCTTAGCAGAGCTTGTGTCATGAGTACTAGACAACTGATAAACATACTTATATATTTCTAAATGTACATACATATTATAGATAAATTACACCCAGACACAGAACAAATGATCATGCTCATCACACAAACATTTGTCCTGGGTGAGAATCGAACCCACGACCTCCGACATAGCAGTCAGGATCACTAACCACTAGACCAACAGGCCTGTAATTCATTGTAAGTAATGTACTTAGCTAATTAATTTAATCCCTATTTGTAAGGTATAATCTCTTCTAGAGGGCACGCGTGGCCACCCGGCAAGACATTTAAATGGAAATGAGCCAAGTGCATCCGTTCTGCTTGGCGAGGTATATGGCGGCTTCGTAGTGAAGAAACGTTAGTGTTAGTGCAAGTGTGGTTTGTATGTTAATGATCCCGATCGCAACAATGCTAATTTACTTAAATCCAACGAACTGCTGCCAGCGGCTTCAACAGCGGCTTAAACATACCTACTCCTGAAGTCCTGAGCTCAAAAGTATCCTATGTGCCATTCCAGGACATGGTCTACCTGTGTGCCAAATTTCAACAAAATCTGTTGAGCCGTTCGAGCGTGAAGAAGTAACAAACATACACTGTCACTAATTTTCGCCATTGTGATATTTGTTTGATCCTCTGATTCATCGCTGGTTTCTTACAAGCAAAGAAGAATACATTGTAAACTAAATTGACATTATCTATACATAACTAGATTTTGCCCACGCGGCTTCGCTCCCGCTCTACCATACTCCACACTACTATACCCTACTCTACCCTACTCTGCCCTACCCTATCCTACTCTACCCTACTCTAGTCTCTACTACACTACTCTACACTACTCTACTCTACTCCAAACTACTCTAATCTACACTACTCTACCCTACTCTACCCTACTATACCCTACTATACCCTACTGTACCCTACTCTACCCTAGCAAACTTCACATAAACCATCTACTGAATAGTCCGAATAAAGCCTCAACATTTAGTTTGGATAGGTGAACCCGTTCTTGAGTTATAAAATTACAACGAAAAGTGGTATTGATTTATATATATATATATATATATATATATATATATAGATACATACACAACAACGATCTCTGTATATCATAATAAATCTGTAGAAGTTTTTAGTTGTGCGCGCATCACGTAAAATGTACGAAATCAATGTAGATAACTTTAACACATTAAAACTGTATGTAACTTGGAATATTACTTAGGCTTTGTTTCATCGGATGCTCATGCTCCTTTGATGATTCGAAAAAGTGGCGAAGTGTGATTTGACACTGATCGACAGATAAATGAAAAAATAAATGTCGTCCATCCCTAAGCGAATACTGATCTGTTTCTTGATGTCTATTTTCAGGGGTGCTCGGCACCTACTGTTTGTTTCTTATGAGTGCTCGAGCCCCCGAGCACCCGCGGATTTGGCGCTCCTGAGCTATTTTACAAATAATACTGATAATAATCCAATAAATCAGCAGTACTCATACTCACAAACTTTATAGTAGTGTGATAGCAATGATAGCATTAACTCTATAAACTGCTCGTAATGCCCACTTTTTGAAAGATTGCTGGAAAGCTGACAAAAGAAGGTCGATATTCAGGGCAATAAAGATGGATGAGAATGGGTCAAGTTTAGAACGAAAATATGTCCGATTTATTGATGGAACGGAAAGTGAAAATGGTTTTAAAAAGAAAGACCGAAAGAGAATCTATAGGATAAGACTGAATCTATAGGAATTTATACGCTTGATATTTTATCATAACCTATTTCAACTATGGACATGTAATTCAACATACATTTCACTGTTTTTCATACAACCGCTCTTACACGATTACGACATTATTACACATTTTTCATAAGATTGGAAACATAGATATCTTGTGGATATTATCTGGGCTCCTATTGAAATCAATTCATTTTGTGTAAGACTAATCCAATAGACCTCTGAAAATCTGCTATTTTGCATGAACTTTGACTCTTCATAATGTAGGTACCTACTCAAAGTGTGGGTGTGTGTGAGTGATAACATATTAAACCTTAGAGAACATAATGTGTAGAGCATAATGAGGGTTGAACTGATGAAGATGCTATTATTAGCCCTGTTAATCGATCCTCAGCCTTTAATCCACAATCGATTAGTGTATAAGGCCGAGTAACCTAACATGTCCATTTTCACAATTCATGTCAAAGACTTAGAAAACCGTGGGCGTGTCAGACTTTTACTTACCAAAGCCCACCTGTTTTCTTTCAGCTGCCCTTTGCGTTTCAGGGTCACGGTAACTCTTTCGAACATTACATCCCTTTCTTTTGGCTCAGGGCGAAATTGGACTGTGGGTGATTGATGTATGTAGGTAAGTCGTGGCCAGATCTTAGAAATTGATCACTTCATGATATGGCCAAGTAAAACTGGCCAGATATCGTTTTAAACGTTAAAGTTTGATGATATTTCAATCGTCATTTGACATGTACAACATGTAATAACAATGCATATCCTGAAAGTCAAGCGGTCGCCGACTTCTACGAAGCAGTAATGCTCGCAAAGGCGGAGGACGAACGCATCAGGCAACGGCCTTATCGCCGCCGCCGCCGCCACCGGGATTCTGATCCCGATTTCCAGCCACCGTAGGCGCGGGCTTGCGGACAGTGAGCAATGGGTAGCTCGCTGTCGGGCCGTCCGGTAACTGTCCGGACCAAGCCCAAGTCATCGACGGCGCGCACTGTTCCCGTGCGCCTCATGGAGTTGTCAGCAACAGCAGGGGCCCAGCCGGGTCGAAGCCTACTGGGGCCAGGGTTTTCCGAAAGGGCGCTCGAGCCCCGGTATGAAGGCTAGAAGGAACGGGGTGGGTCTTTTAGTCAGTAAGAGTCTGACACTATCTCCCGCTCCGCCCAAGAGCGGGGGATGTCATTGCATGATTTTTTCCCACCATAAAAAAAAAATATCCTGAAAGTAGTACGTTTTTTAAATTTCAGCGCTTGAATGATGATTGTAATTTAATTTTCCAATTGGGATGTAAACTACTACATACATATACACACATCCTGTGTGTAAATAATAATAAAAGATGGTCTCTGCTTGTCTTAAAACTAAATAACCTTATTAGTTATAAATAAGTTGCGAAAGACTTTGGAGCTGATGAATTACGAACCTTAACGGGGCAAACTTAATTAAAATCACGCATTTCTCATGTGGCCACCCACCCCATATTTAATAAATTCATTCTAATTAAAATTAAGTACTTCAATAAATTGCATACGAAAGGTGATATTTCACTAAATTGACTCGAATTTATTTACCAAAGAGGTCAGACGCGCAGACTGCAGTGTCAATTGGTCATCCACACTCACTGCCGACTCTTGCGCAAATTGTTGCTTAAATTATTAGACTATAAGTGGTTCCTTTTCCACTCGCCTATCGTAAACATCGAGCATGGTTTAAAAGCTTGCTACTTCATCTAACGCAATCCAACGCGATGTTAAGAGAGAAGTTAAAAAAGAGATAACGGCTGAAAACTCTGTCAGCATTCGGTATTTCCGTGATTTAATCGAAAATTTCACACAACTGGTTCCAGAAAATACAAGTTTTTTAAACCCTTAGCGGAGGTAAGCATAACAGAGTGTAAAGTCCCACAAACCTCCGTTTAATAAATCTGGTGAAGAAAAAATAGTCGTCATTCAGAATCTAGATTTTCGCAAGACTTTAAATTGTTTTACAAGGTGTAACGGACAGCCCATTACAAACTTTAAGGGCTTGTTCAGTAGACGAAACTGAACAACCTTCCATAAAAAATTTTTTCAGGAAACGAATAAAAAAAATTCGGCCTCTCCATACAAACTGTCCAATCAATTTTATAATTTTCTATATAAGTTTGTGGAGGGCTTACACCTTGTATTTTTTGACTTGTTTAATTTTCAAATACCTAAACTATGAAGTATGTGGAACATAAACTAGTTCATGAAAAATAGCAGATTTTCAGAGATCTTTTCTGGATTCATTTTGCACAAATTTTACAGATTGATTTCAATAGAAGTAAGATTATATCCAAAAGATACTGTGTTTCCAAAATATCTTATGAAAAATGTGTAATAACGTCATAATCGCGTAAGAGGGTTGTATGAAAAACAGTGAAAATGTATGTCGAATTGCATGCCATTATGCGTAAGTTATGGTGACTACAATGGTTTAGTTGAAATATAAGCAGAACAGAGTGTAAAGTCCCACAAACCTCCGTTCAAAATGGAGGATCTTCGGACCAGAAGGGTATTATATCTGGGGGGTTACCAAGACGTGCAAAGTAAGATTCTTTTTGTTTTAGTGCGGGTAAGAGATGGCGCTAGACAACCTGTATAGCTCTGTCTCTTACGCACACTAAAACAAGATTAAAACAATCTTACTTTAAACGTCATAGTCTAGGCCCTGGTGTGCAACTGCCCGAAAGATGATTTTAGGTCGTTATTTATGTTCAAATCGCGCGGAGAACTTTAATTGCGCGATGCAGGATTTCGTAGTTTAGTTCATATGTGGTGCCATAGATGTCGCTACAATGGCATTTGCACTATCGAGATGACTTGGGGCGAGGTCATAGGTTTTCCTCGACTGTCATGGAAAAAGTCATTGGATGTTTTGCCGCTTAAAAAAACGTGTTATTGGCAAAATTGTGGTGTCTTTTCCACAAATGCCACTGATGAACAGTTGAAGTTATTATATAATATGGAGCATATCTGTGTGATGGATGTATATCTATGTGAGCAAATGCTTTAGGATTAAATACAATAACCTGACAATAAAGATATTAAATGCTGAAAATACATAGGTATTAGGTACTTTAAATTCTTACACAATCACAAAGAGGTAAAGTTTGGTTTTTGTTTTTTTTTTGTTTGTGGGAGGTAATTAGTATTCTCTGGAAGTGCTGGTCTGATTGCTAAAAATTTTTCATCGATAGAAAGCTGCTTTATTCCTGATTGACGTTGACGAAGTGACGTTAGCTATATTTTATGTACGCAGGCGAAGCTGCGGACAAAAGCTAGTCATAAATACAATAATAGCGTGGCAGTGCTGCTAGTCCTTTGGCCATATTTATCGGTGGACAGCAGATGCGGAGGAGTTTATCGACGCCATATTTTAGATTGTTTTTAGCCAGTTTTATTATTCAATTATTACGAAGAATCGCCAAGTGGCAATGGGCAGGGCACATTGCTCGCAGAACAGATAGCTGTTGGGGCCGAAAGGTTCTGGGGTGGCGACCACGTACCGGAAGAAGTAGCGTTGGCAGGCCTCCTACAAGGTGGACCAATGACCTGGTAAGGGTTGCAGGAATCCGATGGATGCGAGACGCACAGGACCGCTCATTGTGGCGACACTTGTGAAAGGCCTATGTCCAACAGTGGACGTCTTTCGGCTGAAATGATGTTGATGATGATGATTACTTAAGTTGGTTATGAGTTTTTAATATAAAAACAGTTATAAATAAACAGAATAGGTAATAAAGTTATACAACGTCCACAGATGCAGCGAAGTGGAAACCTTACATAAGAAGAAAAGGTTCATACATATGTAATTCTTATATCATCGCAACGGATTCTCGTAAGCTAGGTTATCCTCGACCTTCAAGGAAGATCCCTGGGTTCTCACTCCTTAATAACTTTTCTTAATCAAATATTGAAAGAGAGGCAATCTTCCGTCGAGAATTTCTTTACAAAACTCGTTTCAAGGCACGCAATACTTTTCTAATACGGGAACTTTAACCTGGTTTCCAGGTAGTGGGTCGTCTTATCTTGGAGGCGTGTTCCCACGTTAATGCGAATGCCTATTGGAAATGGGCCGAGGTTATACAATAAAACGTCGACCGGACATTTATGGTGGACTGAACGCGGCACAATGACTGCATTGTGAGTCAAAGGAGCGGCTAGGCGACTGTTTTTCCAATAATTAATGACATTGCTAATAGTGCTCCTTTTAATTCCTACATGTGTTTTAAATTTGTCGAGTCGTCTTGTAGAGTTATCGATGGTGCGCGCGCCTCATAGAGACGTCTGCAAAACCGTAGAGCCTCACTAAGGCCACAAGTAATTTCTTCTCTTTTGCTCCACCCTAGAGCGGGAGAAGTCATTGGATGTTTTCGCACCTCACAAATGTTTAGTTATTAGCATCAAGATTAGTAATACTAAGTAGAAACGAAGACGAACCAATCATTCGAATGCTTTTAACAGATAAGATCTATACGAATCTAAGTGAGATTATGAGATGGAAGCCTACCCGGCGACGGAAAGCGAAGGTCTACGTTTCAGGATTTTGAGGCATTGTTCGAAAGAGTAACCGCAGCTCTGCGCGCTGGGGAGAAAACAGTTTTAGTTAAAAGTCTGACACACCCTATGGCTCCACGTAGAGCGAGACAGACAGATAGATAGAATGAAATTTATAGTACACCAAAATAGAAACAAAACTTTTAAAGTAGGTACCTACCTAGCTAAAACAGAGAAAACAATAAGGAAAGTTGGAGAATGGCTAAAACTACATTCCTTAGGTTTCTCCAGACTACCACTACAGTTACCTATCAGTTATTACTTTGGAGGTCCTACATATGACCTGTTATAGACGGGGATAGGCCCGGGCGGCGGGCACCATTCTTTTGAATGTGCTCCTAAAACCAATTCTATAGATATCACCAAATGCTATAAAGCTACAGCACGACTCAAGTTTTTTGCTTCGTGGAATTTCGAGGCTTGTCCACAAAACTGGATTTACAGAATTGCAACAGATTTTGCGGAATGCTTCTAAACTTGAGCCAATCCCATTGGCACTCAGTTTTATTGATTGGAAGTATACGAACATACCTATTACCTATGTTTATACAAATATATGTATGTGTGTAGGTATACTGATTTACGATTAGTCACAGCTCAAATACGACAATTTTATCTTGCAGTAAGAATTCCAACTAATTATAGATACAGTGTGATGACTAATAGATGGCTTATAATAATTTATCAGATATGCTAAAGTATTTGGGAGCTTAGTAAAAGCACAGTAGGTTAACTTCGATTTAATTAAAATTTTAGAATCAGAAAGTAGAATTTAACCAGATGTAGTTGAATACCTACCAGTATTTTGATTGGAGCTGCTTTTCTGACCTCAAGAACCCAGTAATTGAGTAATGCGATACCCCTTGGCACAGCTAGTGGTCAGATTTAATGGTTTCTGACCGTACATTCTGCACTTTTTTTCTTATTCTTCTCTTCTTACATTTAAAACAGAACGCAAAAGGTTTTAGTGAATGGATTTCAGTCTGGGTCTGTGTCCATTACCTCCGGTGTTCCACAAGGTACAATCCTGGGACCCTTATTATTTACTATAGGTATATAAAATGACATAAATTAATGTTTTAAAAATACTGAATTTCTCCTATACGCTGATGATCTAAAGTTATATAAGACCATACAAACTGTTGATGATTGTCTTATGTTTCAAGAAGACTTGCCCTGACAATAAATTACATCTCAGCCTCCCCAAGTGTAATGTTATAAATTTTACAAAGAACCGATTAGACACTAATTTCGCATACAGACTACATAACAGCACGCTTACTAATGTACATATTGTAAAAGATCTTGGTATGAGTATATTGTTTGCTGTAAGCTGTCATTAAACCTGCATGTTGAAAATATTGTTAACAAATCATTCAAAATGTTTAGATTTGTCATGAGATCGTCCGCAGAGTTTAAACGGGTTTCTACTTACCTTTACCTATATAAGACACTTGTGCGGTCACAGCTTGAATATGCCGTCTTATCTAGAAACCGTTCTATAAAAAGTACGTGGATGAGATCGGGAAAGTTTAGCGTAAGTTTTTACGTGCCATGAGGACTTGCTTATCATACTCACAATTACTCTAGAATCTAGACGTAAGTCTTTGGAAGCCTCTGTGCTGTATGGTATTGTTCATGGTAGCTTTGACTCTATTAATCTCACAAGTCGGTTATGCTATGCAGTTCCTCGCAATGTTAATATGCGTTGCGTTCGTGCAGGTACCCTATTCTTTGTAAATAGCTGTCAGACTGACTCCGGTTTGCGTTGCCCTATGCGACGAATGGTGGATACTTATAATATTTTTTTTATTGATATTCACATTTTTGCATGCTCGAATTTAAAGTTTAAATGTTATGTTATGAAACTTTTATTTAATGATAATGTATAATTTGGAATTTAATATCGTGTTGAACCTGTTTTATTTTTTTTAATACTTGTATTTTATATCTTATTAGGGAAATGTAAATTTGATTAATTAATGAATTGATATGGTTATGATTTTTTTTATTAATGTTGTTTCGTGATGTTTAAGTCAACTATTTATTCTTGTATTTTTTTTTATGTTTTTAATTAATAGATAATATTTAAATAATAATGCTCATTTAGTGGCACTTTTTATCACACGTTTTAATTAATATAATTTGTGGATGATGAGGTGGTGGCTTATTGGGCTTTCCAAGGCTCGGAGGAAATGGTATGCAATAGATGATCACCCATCCATGGACTGATCTCCGTAAGCGTAGCTTAACCTCAAAGTTCAGCCGTTGTTTGTTAACCACGAGTTCCTCGCACATATCATACCCACAGTGCCTTAATTAGCCTTTTATACGCCCGTTGCGAGCTTCTTTAACTGCGTTCCTAGAAAAAGTTTTAATCTTGCCCAACTCGGACAGTATAAATAAAAACTAGAAATAAACAATGCAACCTACTCTGCGTAACTCGCCTATAATTGGGCAGCTGCGCAGGCTAGAGAAGAATATTGTCGTAGAAAGTACGGCAGAATGCAATCATCGGAGAGTACCCACCACCCACGATTTACCTATTGTTGGTGCTTATACTATTATATGCATAATGCTGGGTACGTGCTACTGGTACTGCACAATAAATAGTAGATATTTTAATTATACTACATAATTGACAAGCATGCTACAAAATACGCCCCTGCTATGATCATTTCTGCGTCCCTTAAAAAAGCTTGCTCCCTGTGCCTGGGCACTACTAGCACCGCCCTAGCTACGGCACTGCATGTGCATATATGTTTATATATAATCTCTCCTTAGTACATAATATAACAATTTTCGTATGATTTTCTCAAAATGTATATATGTATCTACTCCAAGATAACAAATCTGATATGAAATGATAACATTTATTTTAATTATTCAACACTTGAACGTAAACTTTGCTTGAAGCACGTACGCTCGATGTACTCGACGTAGTAACTAACATCATAATAATAAACAATATTATTAATACATATAGATATTATGTAGGTGCCTGTACTGTATCAATGTTTTTACGCATAGTAACTGCCCTTTGACATTGGGAGCCTAAAGCAAACTTTGTTCGAAATTATTAAGAGCTAGCTTCACGACGACAGAGTGGTCCTATAAGGGTTCCATTTTTCCCTTTTGAAGTACGCAATCCTACATATGATCTATGAAATTCGAAGTTCCTCCGTGGAAACAGTAAGACCACCCTTGTTTTATGCAAGCCCATCCTTCTATCGATCTAATCCTGTATAAATTACTGCAAATTAATGATCATAAGATTTTTTGAATACAATTTCAGTCGGAGCTTAATGCTAGTATCCATATCAATGCTTTTTATGTATAGTACGGTATAGTACCTGCCCTCTGACGTCGTGAACCTAACGTACGTTGTTCGAAGCTAGCAATGCCCGAGGCTGCGGTAGCGTAGCCTATTTTATACAAACACAAATAAAAATCCGGAATAAAAAGTGGCAGCAAAACTACGGCAGCGGCACGCACTCGACTTTAGCGGCTATTAGAGAATGATTTTATTAAGAAACCTTTTATTCGGTTTAGTGACGTCCATATGGGTTAGTAACATACACAATTAAGAAAAAATTATACCTCTTATGTGAGTAAACTTACTGTCTATTTAAAAACCAGATTTTTGTTCATAATGCATCTATGAACAATATCACCTCCCCGCTATGGCCTGCAGAATCGACTATTTTACAAACAGTTATATCGAATTATAATTATTTGTTAGTTTAGATTTATTTACTATCATTTTATTTATTTTTCACAATTTAGGAAAGCTTACAGACTAGTAACAACATAATGACAATTGGAGGTAGGTAATTAAATTGCTAATTACAAGCTTCCTACAAATTACAAATTATAAGCTACACTGGTTTTTGGTTTACACTGGCATGTATCACAAAACGTTCGGGTTCAGCATTACCTCAGGTAACCTATGACCACATTCTCCACCATATGCGTAGTCTACGCATTAGGTCAGAACGTGGTATACGTCACTACGCGCTACAAACTACGTGTTTTGTCACTACGCTCTACGACGCTACGTCAATTTGCTGTTATACTACACTACGTGCTACGGACTACGACACGACCGCGCTTCGATATTACAATAGTCTGAGACGACATCTTTCTGTTCAAATTATAACATTGATAAAATGATCAGTGTGATCACACGAAGCTCCAGCATGCCATATCGTGCGGATAAACTCTAATAATCGTTTCTGATAGAGAGAAAGCATTTCAGTACATCGTGCTTTCCTCGTGCCAACAAAAATCGATGACCATCAATTTCGCATTCCGCATCGATGAACCCGCTAGGTCGGCTATCAGTTGAACGCACCCAAGTGTGAACGTTACATAATAACGGGTCATATGTTACAATATAATAGTTGGCACTTAGATTATCTTTCCTAGATGCCCTCTTCACTGATAACACATGTGTCAATTTACATTGTAGTTAACGTTGTTTTGTTCTCACGCTGCCTTTTCGTGATAACGATAAAGTAAGATTTCAAGGTCCAGAGGAAATTGGGGTGGAAAGATCAATTTGCAGATGAAACCCAATTTATTGATAATACAGAAATTATTAAAGAGTCTTGATTTTTTTGTTGGGTAAAATCATCGAAATGACATCTCTCGCCCTTGGGCGGAGCGGGAGATAGTGTCAGACTCTTACTGACTAAAAAAAACACCCCGTTCCTTCTTGCCTTTCGTACCGGGGCCGAACTTCCCTTTCGGAGCCAACCCCTGGCCTCAGTAGAAATTAATGGAGTTTTGGTTATACATTTTAAATTCAGTAACTATAAAATATTATTAGATTTTTCTGTTAATAATAGATAACTTTTATTGTTATTAGAAGCATTGACTGTTAATGGTATTCATTGTACGTTACATTACAATGGATGTTAGATTACTTTCAGCCAATTGAAATTAATGAAGACAAGACTATTGCTAGTAGCCACGAACATTGCCGACAACCACGAAACGTTGAAAAATTGTGACATACAATAATACAATTCAAACTTCTTTTAAAAATACGTTACTGGCAAGAACGAAAGACAATATTGAATTTGAATATCGAATAAAAACAAATGTGGCTGAAAAACGCCCGCTGCTCATGCCACGTTCTATTCTTTTAGTATTTAAAAACTTGGATATATTAGAATATATTTTAGACATATTTCAATAAAACTTACCGACGTCGCCAAAGTAAACTGTCTGGGGAGATACTCCGTTTACCTTTGAGGAAAGCCTGCCTGAACTGAGCTAAAGGTAAGCTATCCCGGCGCAGCGACCATCGAACAGTACGAACACTAGTTTTCTCTGCATTCTTTTCCATTTGCACTACCACATAACACAGAAGTTTCAATAATTCACGTCTCAACATTTATTTACGGCCATTTTCTCGTAGATTTTGAACAATTAACAAAATTACACGTAAAATTGCATTACACGATCTAAAAACGATAACAACAGGTTGGAAACTAAATGAATGCTGCAGCCCTTATCTCAGCGGTTTCTATTTCATATTTACGTTTTAAGATAATGCTGGAAAATGTGTAAATACGTACTGTATTTGTTTAAATTATTTTATGACTGATGTGAGTTGACTTTAAGTTTTTTTTTTTTACACTTCAAATGTTTTTATCGCCAAGCGCGAAGTTATTACAATCGTCATGACGTTTGGACAACACAATTTTTGTTTATAATGTTTTATTAGTTACAAGACCTTCGACGGTAGTGACTTAACAAAATATAAATTTAAACACAATTTTAAGCCTTGAACTAAAGTAGAATAGTTTATTTATTCTGTAAACGTAGTTATTGATTTGAAAAGTTGTAAAGCTTTCAAAAGAACACGCATTTTAAAATTAAACGAGTGAATAATCTATTGACTTTGACTTTGAAAAGAAAATAGAAATGAGATGTAATATCCTAAATAAATCAACTCGCTTTTAAAAACATGGCCCTATTAATTCGCAAGGAAATTTACCAAACACATTACCGTGAAAACCCTTCAGAGTCCAAAATTGATAATATTGTTATTATAAACAATCCTATCCATAGTAAAGCACTTGTATTCTTGATGGAGTGGCAGTCAAGGTTGGCGATAGAAACTTGGCATAGCGGTTAGTATGTTGAACAAATTGATTTTCAATTTGCTAAGCTACGAGTGTTATAACCACGTAAGGCATTCGCGTGTTGAGATCATTAAATGCATTTGAAACACTTGCGTACGGGACTGCATACGTACTATTCGAAAATATGGCGTCATATAATCTCACATCAAAAGATCAAATCTTTGATGCTTATTAACGTTAACTGTTTTCCTCAACCGTCATGAGTTTTCGTGATTGATCAAAGAGACAAACTGTACTTTCCATTGAACAATTTTAAACGGCCCAATATAATCTAACTTTATCCTTATCCGAGTTACAAAATGTATAAGAATTTATAAAGTTTTTATAATATTTATATTGTTTTACTTTTAATTGGAAATTATAGAGTTTCACAATATTTGGTTGGCAATTTTTCCATGCTTTCAATGTCCGTTTGAAAATAAGCAAAAATCCGTCGATGATTTCGTTGCTCGACGAATTCTACGTACATTAATAACTAACTCTACAATTTACTGTTACCAATACCAATTCAACAGTAAAGTGTCACAATTAAAAATGATTTTAAAAAAATTCGCTTGATAAAATGACAAAAAGTTCCTGGCAAGTCACTTTTCAAGCAGTCTGATGCAGTTGGCGACAGTTATTAAATTTTAGTTCTATTCTAGTCCATTAATTTCATATCCGCAATACAGCTTTCGAAGTCCGGTTTTTACAGTCGGGATTTTCGGAATAATTAACCAAAATTGTTTCCTAAAAATAAAGCCAGGTACTTACTGCGGTAGGGCCGGTGTGGGGACACGGAGATGGTGTCCTCTGCGGGGTCGCTCAGCGTCGCTGCCGTCACTGGCCTCCTCTGCACCGACGCTGCTCGACCCGCCCGCCGACCTGCACAGAAGAACAGCTCAGCCAGGCTAACATAAGCAGTGGAACCAAGTCTTGATGTCACATCATCTCACGTTGGAAGGCGACAAGCGAACTTGACTCGAGTTTATAATCTCGTTTCAGCGCAAGATCATGCGAAGACTAAATCTTATCGTCTACAAATTTCTTATCAGCACGAACTACAATAGCTTAGAGTTTGAGAAAAAGACTAGCACACAGATTTGAATTAGTGACAGAAACGGCTAGAGTATCGTTTGAATGTTCAGCATTATAGGTAGAAGTAGAAACCTATGCTGCCCTCAGAAGCCAAAAAGCAGTAAGTCAATAAACATTAGTTTCGAGAAAGAAGGATTTTATGTAATAGAGAAGTGATGAGGTATAAACAAGTAATTTCCGCCTGCGACTTCGCTCGCGTTCATGGAATGTTGACAATAAAATTATTATCCTAAATTTTTCTCCAGGTCTGATGTTACATTTCATTTAGATCATGTTAGCAGCGTGCAGCGTACTTTCGAAGCAAATAAACTGATTTCTTTCACAGTTATAAAATAAGTAAATATAGATAGAGTTTTTTTGTTGAACACGTTCCGATAAAGTCATGGATTTTTAAATAAGCCTGCCAGATGTGGAAAGTTTTAAGCTTACCGATGAAACAAATACGTAAACGCAATGTTTTTTTTTTTTTCGAAAATTTGAAGCACTACTTTTTTGCTTCTATGGCTGTATAATAATAAATAACTTATTATAAAACTCTATAAGCTATGGCTCATAGAGTTTTATGAACTATGGTTCATGCCGTGAAATAATTAGCGGTTAGCGGTTAGCAAGGCACTAGCTGCTCAGGGTATCGCATTGTAAAGGAGGCTTTGATGATAAAGAAAGGTAGTCAAAAACCTTAGCCTGGTCTTGATAGAAAATCCATAGCTGTATTGTCGTTGCGTCATAAAAAATGACACGATGGAAAGTTTTGGTCTAGCGTTATTTATAAATCTATAGGTTACTATAACTTATTTTTTTTACAATAATTTAGATACAGGGCAATATAGGAGTGAGATATAGGTCAATGTGTTCGTTTTATTCTATTAGAATCCATAAAGTGGTATTATTTACGAAGATAGTGTAGCGATTAGGTTGGATTATTGAAAGCTTGCACGAGATATTGGTATTTTCCACACGTTGTTGCGTTTTATAGAGTTTTTAATATCAATTTAGAATCTAGATAATGTATTAAAGTGATACGAATAGGAAACCAGGTTTATGGTGAACAGTATTCTATTAATATTATAAACACAAAAGTTTGTTTGTATGGACGTTTGTTACTCTGCAACGCAAAAACTTCTGAAGGGATTTCTATAAAACTGACACACGGATAGATCTTTCTATATGTTTTATCCTGGGAGTTTGTTCCCTTAGGATAATTTTCGTTGACGGCAGATAGCAGGCTATATAACATCAAGCTACGATCCTCCGAAGCAGAATAGTAACCAAAGACGCGAGTGAAACCGCGGCGGACAGCTATAGTAAATTTACACATGGCAAATAGACAAATTGATTTCAAATTCTAAATAGAATACAGTAAACAAACAAGGAGTATCAAAAATAGAAATAATTAGTTTCAGATAAGATCAACACAAAAATAATTGCCCGAAGGAAAATGTCACATTGATTGCCCAAACAAACAGAAACAATAATATTTCATGGCTAATACAGTAATTATTAGTTTATTTCTGTGATATCATCTGAATACGAAAGCAAAGTAATAATTTCAATCGATCAGACTTTGATTTTTTTAGCAGGGTAGTCACCAACCATCATTTCCAAAGCACTTTTTTATTTGATGTGGAAAATCATCAAATATTTTGTCTCGCTTTGCGTTACATGGTAAGGCTGGCATAACCTTCTTACCACGGGAAATTGATTCTTTTCTTATGAATGCGTTTGATGAATCTTAATATTAATTAATTTAAATTCGTATATTTACTTCTTTAGAGCTCTAGACTTTTATCTCTATACTCCATCGGTTTACTTAGATAGTTAAATAAATTTAAACAATTTTAACATGTCTTTTATTGAAAAATTTACTAAAAAACCTTTTTACTAAACCTTTTTACCGTTTTTACCTAAACCAATGTCAGGTAATTAACTAAATTTAAATAATATTTGTATGCTTTTTACGTTGTTTTTTATATAAAAAGACATATCAAGATTGTTTACCTTTATTTAACTACTTAAACTGATGGAGTATAGACACTTTCGATGTGTATTGTAAAGTTTTGCTTTGTGTTTCGGTAGACTTTTGGTTTTGTCTTTACTAACGCAATTCAAATATCTACTAACTATTTCTTTTATCTTCACATTTCTGTCAGAACTATTTTTGTCTTTATCATTTTAGTTCTCAATAAGAGTAGGTACTGTACGTGGTTTATCAGCCATCTAAGCTTGAAGTCAGACTAAAAAGTGGTTGTCAAGTGGGACACACATTCAAAGTAGGAAAAGGCGCAAGTTGCAGAGAACAAGTGGGTTGCTCTACTTGCGAGGTGGGACACAAAAGGCACGATGTGAGCAACAACAAACAGATAAATAGACGTATAGAAGATACATGTGATAGTTTAGCGAAGAAAAGGCTTACATCTTCATAATTCTTGCTTATGAAATTAGACCGCATTTTACTAACAAAATGGTGATAAAAATTTGTAGAAGTTTTTAATTGTGCGTGCATCACGTAAAATGTATGAAATCAGTGTAGATAAGTTTTATACAAAAAAAATGTGTGTAACTTGATATATTACTTAGGCTTTAATTCATCGCAATCGGTTGACTATATCGAAAGATATACTACAATTGACTGTTAGGCGGTACGAAGTTCGCCGGGTCAGCTAGTACTAACTAAATGGTGATCAACCACCATGAACAATAGGCTAGTTGCCTTTTAGATTATTCAAAAATAAGGGACACGTATTTTTTTTATTTGTAAATTAAACCAAAAATGACAAAGATATAGCCCATTAAATTTACGTGTAACGTCACGCCGCGCCGTGCTGCATTTTTTCGCATATGTTTGTTATTTTTTGTTTATAATCTAAAATACGGACTAATTAAAATGTAATTATTTTGACCTCGGACACTATCCTATTGGGCAGGTACTTGACACATTCTTTTTTGTTATTTATATTAAAAAGTAACTTTATCATTAAGCGCAAACAAGAAGAACTTTTCAAATCCGTTCAAAGTTAGAAACCTTTCAGATTTGTTTTTTTTTTTAAATCATCCAATAACTTCTTCCACATTTGCTTTACCATGTGCTGCGGGCGATCCGCACGATGGTGACACCCGAGCGTTTCTTACCACCATAACCGAAACAGGTCCTTCCGAAACACTCACATACGCTGAGGACCTGCATCAGGCGATATACTTACCCAGCTCTAACTTTTTTTAGGGGTGCCATTACAGAAACTGGTACCTGGAGTAAAAGTTACGGCATTGGTTGTCAAACTAAAGAGTTTGACAAATATGTTAGAACCTACTGAGCTTCAAACTCTCAAATAAAATATCTAGGGTATGTGTAGAGTTTACAGGATAAGTTTCAAAGTAAAACTAACAGTTTATTAGCTCAATTAAAGTGCAATTTGAAGCGTGCTAGATTACAGTAATACTAGTACTTATATTAGTAGGTTAGTGCAGCTAAAGATAAAGGGAATACGGAGCAAATACAGCGTATTTTACCTTGCATAACTTATTTGATAAACAAACGCAACACGAGTTTTTGCATCTATCAAAGTAATTAATGTACAGATAACATCAAAACTGACCTGAACAATTAATCTGCATAGTAAAATCACAAGCATTTAGTTCAAATAAACTATTTACATGCATTTTTTATTTGTCAAGAAGTCAGTCAGTCAGAAAAAATCTGCTAATTGCACATTCCGAAGCGAATGAGACTGTGCAAGAAACTCTTACATCTAATTCTTAATTATTGTATCCTTATATAATATTTTAGTGTTTAAATTATGATTGTAAGTTATTGTTCCAGTTACATGTTCCTATTGATCAAAATCAAAACTGCTTTGAAGTAACCACTTAAAATACATGAACTTCCCCCATTTCCAAACCTCAATGGCCTTACCAATTACCATGACATGTTAAAATATCAGTCATACGAGCCAGAAAAACGGATGGAGCTATACACCCTCTATATCTCCATCTTTTATCAGTTCCGTTCAGATCGTCAAATGGATCCCGTTAAGTCTCTGTACGACATATTTGTTTACCAAACAGTAGGCTAAGACAAATGACTTTTCTGTTAGCGTCCCCGGCAAACACTAAGTAGGTAGGTAGTCGAGTGGATAGGTCGGAGAAATCAGTTGTCTAAGCCCACATGACAAATAAAAACGAACACGCATTACAGCATAACTACTACTAGACTACCACACAATCAAGCATGCACATGCATATACTTAGTACCTTCGCATTATAAGCTCTCAAAAAGCCGCAAGCAGGCACTAAGTCTCGGTTATATGGTAAGGGATATACTTGTCACACGCCATGCTGATACCTAGAAATAACAAGGGCATGAATGGCGGAAGGCTGACCGCAGATATGATAGTCCTGACCGAGATTGAAAAGGCTCTCAAGATTTTTAATATTAAAAGGCTCGCACTTGAACACTATCTCACATAATGGTAAGCGATGATGTGGTCGACGATAGAGCAAGCTTGTCTAGAAGTAATCTTCACTTTTTGAATCTTTTGTTTCAAGAAAATCAGATGGCATTCTTTTTTGTTCCTATCGTCTGCTAATATAGCTAAACAAAAGCTGTCCGCTTAATAATAACAAATAACATATAAGCTTATTTTCACATAAAATAAAAGATAGATAAATAGATATACTCTTTATTGTATTGTATTATATTTATGTTCTATGATTGAGAATAAATTTAATTCAGTACCAAAAGTACTTAGTACTAGTTACTAATAGGTACTAAGTACTACCTAATAGTAGTTTGTCTTTTAAGGATTGTTTCCATTGTGTCACGAACAAAGTGATACATTTATTCGTTTCTGTAACTTAAATTGTCTATAAAATGAAAACTATGCCATCTACATAGACATATACATCATCATCGTTTAATATTATTTTTAAAAAGCATTCTCCCTGAATTCTCGTACTCAGCCAGTTCCTATTTTCATTTTATGATAGTTTATAGAGGCGTATCTACGGGAAGGAAGATGGCAGTGATTGATTGCCCGCGTGTTTACGAGCTATCGATGTTCCTTTCATATAGTAGAACACTGACTATCAGTGGTAGCCTATCGATTTTTTATGAAAACTGTTTACTTAGAAACGGTACACAGGTTGGGTTTTGATTTTAATTATGGAAATGTTGCGTTTTTTGGTGATGAAAAGTAGCCTATGGCAATCATACATGACTCGCAGCATATGCTGAGTTAGCCTTTTTGGCCACACACAGATTTTAATGTTATTTTTCCATACCTATATTTCTATTGTATACAATTGTCTAAGTGCTGGTATACTACTGTTAAAACGTTACGAATAAACGTTTTTTTTTTCTTTCTTATCTTTCTCATAGATAAATAGTTTTGTGTTTGGGATGGAACGTCGTGATTTTGAATATTATTTACTAACAGTAGTATACCAGCACTTATAAAAATACAGTCCTGCAGTCATTTCTACCCATACCAAAAATTGGTCCTTCGAGCCGGATTTCTTTTATTGATATATTTCGTATTTTTTCGTAGTAGTCCATTTATTACAAACTCACAATCTCACTTTTCAAAATAATTACTACTGACTGAGGGACAATTAAATACATACTTTCTCGTTTGTTGCCCTTTTTATTAGTGAAAAACGGCATCAACGTCCGTTGCCTCATTTAGGAGTTAAGGTAAAGGTAAGATCAGTTAGCCACTCTATTTCCTACCACTGCTGTTCATTATAGCCAGACTCAACAGTGGGAACAACCAGATACAGCATAAATCATAATCAGCCTAATAATGTTCCCACTGCTGGGACGCTGGCCTCCTCTCTAGGAGAGGGAATGAGCCGTAATCTATCACACGGGCTCAGCACGGGTTGGTGAATGTCATATGTCTTCGATTTTTAATACTTCACCGTTTAGAAAGCAGCGTTGATAAAATAAATTACACAAAGTAATGCGCCTGGCTGGGTTTGTACAAGCGACATAGAACCACAGATTACTGAATAGTTACTAGGTACGTAAATAGAACTCAAAAGTCGGAACCATTACTACTTGGCCACCACTGCTTTTTAAATATCTCAGACCAGATATACGCCGAGGCAATAATGAAGATACGGTTAAACTGTCTTGGAACTGTCTATCTTGGGTCACGCAATGATGATGGGGGTATGAAAACAACATTATTCACACAGACTCTAATGTTTTTTTACGCGGGAAATCATTATTTATGCATTCTGCACTCTGTTTAGACCTTGAGAGTGTCAGACTACTCCCGACTAAAATCTAACTGTGCTCCTTCAGTCGCCCTTTTGTTTCAAACCATCTGCTTCCCAGACAAGCTTTGGTCTTAACGGATCAATCTTACTGACATTCTCTGGTCTTTACAGGACAGCGAGCTATCTATTGCTCATCGTTCGCAAATCCGGGGCGTTTCTGGCAGGGGTAAAGTCTATAGTGCTAGTGTGGAAGTTTGCTAATTTTAATCTGCAGCCAGCCCAAAGCTTCTATTAGATACATATTATAAGTTTTTATAACAATATTGTAACCTACTACGGTGTTTAAAATATAACATACTGAATTACAAGATGCTGATGGTAAATAATTCAAGCTATTTAGGTATTCAACTCGGTTAGTGACTTTCCTCAAGTTTTGGTCCGTATAAAAGTCGTTAGTCTTTCCTCATAGCATTGCCACATAATGCAAATTATGTAAATACGATAGGTACCAAAATTTATAGGATTGCAGAGTGCAATTCGATAACTTCTATTGATTAAATTTACAAATGTATGATATATTTAATAATGAGCAGGAAAATGTTGAGAGAAATCACTTTTCTGATTTTATTACAAAATAATTTACTTTTTGAATCTTTTACTTCAACTTTTTTAGAGAATATACCTACATAATAATATAATTATTACTTTTTCTAAATTTAGTGTTGCCCTCAAAAACTTCTAGATAAGGCCGAAATACACATACCTGTAGCTGGCACAAAAGTATGCAAGTGGCTTGCATGCCAGTGACCCATAACAAATTCTGATTGATGGATATCACTATAAGGGGCGATAGACTTAGGTACCTGTAACTAGTATAAAAGTATGCAAGTAGCCTACTACTTGCATGCCAGTGTACGACAAAAAGTTCTCATTGCATTATGTCACTATGACATTCAAGCAACTTGCATACTCAAGTGCCAGTTACAAGTATGTGTATCGCTGCCTTATGGCAAACATGCTACTTGCATACTTTTCTTCCAGCTGCAATCATGTGTATTTCGGTCTATAGTTAAGTGATTGAGCCAAGTTTATAAAATATTTTAAAATAAAAATTATTCAATAAAAAAAAACTTACCGAAATATTCTCTTCAGCCGACTAATGACTTGGTATTTTATATACACGTTTCTCACACAATACTATGCTATGGGCACACTTGGGCACATTCGTACATAGTTTGAATCACTTTCGGCTTGGGTACGCCGATTCCATTATGCTGATTAATTTTACCGATCGAGATACCTGCGGCATGTTTATGAATATTAATTAACGTTTAAGTCAAAGCTCGTTTAATCAAAAGTA
The DNA here is from genome assembly GCA_929112965.1 of Mythimna albipuncta. NCBI lineage: Eukaryota > Metazoa > Arthropoda > Insecta > Lepidoptera > Noctuidae > Mythimna > Mythimna albipuncta. The sequence goes on from OV815973.1 coordinate 10,218,232, forward strand.
AAGCGTATTTTATGTTATTAATAGGGTCGCGTTTAACTACAATCTCAATAGTAAGCGATGATGTGGTCGACGATATTTATGACTTCATATTATTTTTGAGTATTGATACATATTGGATTTTCCAGATGTTAATTACTCATTATTAATTGATGCGTAACCTATATTAATTTTAGTATAAAGGATATTTGTTTGGCAAGTCTGTTTCAGATAAATTTAATTGAATTGTCTGTTATCAAAAATATTTTAGTGCCAGATTCCGATGACACATTGTTAGTTTTGGCGAGCAAAAATAACCCATCAGTAATCAAATATCACTCAACGAGGAAAAACTTGCCAATTTTTTGTGTGCTTGTTGACGTAACTTCCTTTTGACTTTAGTTTTTGTAGTTTATTTCAACAGTTTTAAAAATAACTGTGCGCTTTTATACTTAATGATAAAGTATGTTTATATTTCTGTAAATCCGTTTTATGTTACACATTAAAAAGAAAAAATAACTTTCAAACTACATTATTTGTGGTTGATCTATGTTATTGCTGAGTAACTTAACACTGTTTCAGTCCACGCCCATAGGTAATATGAAACCTTTGACTTAATAGGACCAATTAAAAACATTAACAACAGTTGCAGCTATGCGGAAATTCTCTTGGAGTTATTTTCCGCAAATTCTATGAATATAAAACGGTTTGAAATTCCATATTAAATGCAACTTGTAAAAACATCCATTTTGTGAACTAGATATCGGAAGACGAACGTATAAAGTTAGTGTTAGGAGTCGGAGATGACTTACAATTTCATTGGATTACATGCAATGACACGATGCATTCAATTTTACATTTTAGTTCTATATTCAAGGGTTAAAGGCGCGCTCAAACGGAAATAATTTATGTTCACTATTTGTGAATAAAATTGGCTGCATTTTTATAATTTCTGTACATAAGTACTGAATTTAAAACCTACCTAATTATTTTGCACGCTGAAGATTAAAACTGTATCTTTATTGTAATCCTTTATAGTTAAAAAAAATATAAGTTATACTTCTGCCAAATGAAAATCTGTTTTCAAACTATGATTTTATCGTGAAAGTTTTTTCCGCTCAGCCAACTATTATTAGTATTGATAAAATATAATAAATATGTCCGCTTATCCAGTAACTATTGTGTAATAAGAAGAATAAGGAACTTATTAAAATGTTAATAGATAAATCTAAACAATACTGTTTATTATATTCGAGTATTTGTTATGGTAAAACATAAAACTATTATGTAAAGAATCTTTAACAGTCTTGATGCATTACAACTGGTAATATTAGTCGCTATGAGGAAATTAGAAGTTAATAATGCGACGTCGCATTTCTGTCTCGTATTATTTATTTACTTACGTGATTGTGGAATTATTTATTGCATGAATAAATAACAATACAATATACCGTGTTGTGACGAATGCACATTTTTTTTCAAAACACTTTGTAATTTTGCAGTAAAACTAAAATTGTAAACGTAACATGCGGATTGAGAATATCCAGCAAAACGCTATTTTATTTTAAAAGCTTCCCTTTCTGTTAATTTGTTAAGGATGACCGGTCAATTAATGTGCCTTTACAATAAGGGTCTTATCTTTCACATTAATATTCATCATAAAAATGCATCTAATTAAAAACCTGAATCTTTTCTTCTGAAACCATACCTTTTATGTTATTTACCTCGTAACAAAAAGAAAATATTAAACGTCTAAAACGGATTAATTAACGCACTTTAACAGTCGCATCCAATTACAGATTTTAAAGGAAATTTTACAATTTACAATTTCACCACACGGAATCACTGAAACACACGATATTTTGTTGGTAAAAACACAATTTTCTGTGATAACACGGCGGGGATAACACTGAATATTATGTTAATATTACGTATTTTGTACAGACTACACAAAACTGGCAGTGCAAACTGTCCATCCACTCCAAACCACGGCCTGTCATCTGGGGTTACCCCCTATTCAAGCAAACCCCACCCTTACCACTCTCCAACTAAAGTTTAAACTTACTTATCAATAACCCGGCCTTAGGGAAACATGCGCAGTGGTGCATTGCGCACGATATTGATTGCAATCATATGTATGATAGAAAATATGGCGGAAAATTTGATTTCGTTTTGGTTTTTATTGTCATTTTACATGGTTATTACTTGAGGGTTAAAACCGTTTAGACGGAGTTTCCGGTAACCATAAAATTCGTTCAGTTTTCAGTTATCGACGCATCTATGGGTTGTGTATTTGCTTAATAAATATTATAAAGCTGTTATGTACTGAAATGTTATTTTAAAATAAACTTTTATAAATAGTATTATATACATGTCAAATAACCCTTTTATATATACTTTAGCTTATGTAAAGTCCATAATTATTTATATTCAGCTTCCTTTGATCGGCGACGTAGCGTAAATAATATGAAAAGTTAAATACGAAGCACTTTTCCTTCAAACAAATTCGCCGTGTGAAATGTGGCGAGAACTAATCTAACTGAGCAGAAAGTTAGTTCATAATGAAGCTGTTTCATTATGTTCTTAGGACCTCATTAGCTGTCAGTGCCGGGTGCCTGAACAAAACAGCAGAGAGCGTTTGAAAAACGAATCCTTGTTTTTACTGTCATCTTTTTTTTTGGACAATTTTTATTATTTTTGATCGATTCGTTCTAGTTTTCAGTACTTTTCAAACGTGTGGAAGGAAAATAATGAAGAAATTCTAAAAAAAAGCTACTGATGGTCAATGATGTAGGTACCTAGTCCCATTCCTCTAATTGTTGGTGAATCGTTGTCACTATATTAATAAATTTTAAAAAGCTTAAAGCCAGTAGCGACCAAAGAACTTAACTAAATTATTATAGCTCCCATTTGTGTTCCACGCGCGCCTTAAAGAGGTGGCTGTAAAACCGAAGAGGCTCAATAGGACCGATGATGCCCGCCAGGGCTTATTGGGAACGGGCTTGCGGACAGTGAGCAATGGGTAGCTCACTGTCCGGCCGTCCGGTAACTGTCCGGACCAAGCCCAAGTCGTTGACGGCACGCACTGTTCCGGCGCGCCTGAAGGTGTTGTCAGCAACAGCAGGGACCCAGCCGGGTCGAAGCCCACTGAGGCCAGGGTTATCCGAAAGGGCGCTCGAGCCCTGGTATGAAGGCTAGAAGGAACGGGGTGGGTCTTTTAGTCAGCAAGAGTCTGACACTATCTGCCACTCCGCCCAAGAGCGGGGGATGTCATTGCATGATTTTTTCCCACCATAAAAAAAGGGCTTATTGGGAACGTTCGAAAGAATACAGAGGGAACTACATTACACCGACGTACACGTGGGCCTCGCCTGATTTGTACGTAGATTTGCGTCGCGTGGCGTGTATCTAATGTAGTTCTACAAGTCTAATTGCCATATCGTGGCTCACGTGTATCCGATGTAGTTTTACCTTTACCGCGTGAATCTTATTTTTTTATGGTAGGAAAAATCATCCAACGACAACCCCCGCTTTTGGGCGGATAGGGAGGTATTGTCAGACTCTTACTGACTAAAAAACCCACACCGTTCCTTCTAGCCTTCATACCGGGGCTTGAGTTTCCTATTGATAACCCTGGCCCCAGTAGGTTTCGACCCAGCTGTGCCCCTGCTGTTGCTGACAACTCCTTGAGGCGCGCGGGAACAGTGCGCGCCGTCGACGACTTGGAACGCTACGATAACTCATTCGAAGCATCCCGCTGGGTGTTTTGACACCTAAACCTGAACCCCAAAGGACAAAAAAAAAACATAGAAGTGGGAAACAGTCAGTAAAAGTCTAACACTATTCTGTTTCTAGGGTTTCTAAATTGAATAACAACACACAAAATATTTTGGTTACATAATACCTAGGTTATTATTATTATTATGAGCCCGTTATGTCCCACTGCAGGGCAAAGGCCTCCCTTCCGTTATTCCACTCTTTTCTGTCTTTAGCCACTTCTGGCCAATCCTTAAGGTAGGAGTCCAAATCGTCACGCCATGTCCTTCTGGGCCTACTAATACCTAGGTTATCATAAAATGATAATGATTAATCAATAGTTACTAGATCATTTAAAGCGTGGTGTTACAAGTTCACCGATGCAACGAATAACTAATTAGTTCCAACGTGCAAATAAGTAATCAATTTTACTAACATATGTAATTAATGCTTTTGTATCATCGAGTGATATCTAGAGGTATGTGCTCGTGGACACTTAACATATTTTTATAGTAGGCAATGATATTCTATATAATATCATTGATACCGCACCATACAAAATGATAAACTTGATTAGACAATTTGCATGGCGAGGCCGATTTCTTTTTTGTGTGGTTCGGGCGGGTGAATATTATACTTTTTAAAGGATAACCCTTTTTTGTAAAAGGTTTGGATTTGATAGAAAAAAAGCCGTTTCGAAGGAGTAGGGAAAAGTTGCGAAATTGCTAAATATTTTTTTTTAATTAGTCAAAAGTATAAATCGCACGAAATAATCAATAGTTGATAATGTTGTTCATGAATCTATAATAAACATATATTTTTTTCAAACCTATTGACCTGGTCTTTACCGAGGACTTGGCTTCATAAAGTCAATATATTATGGCAACGAGAGCTAGGCTCTTTAACAGTGATTGAAATTGTATAGGTATTCAATCGATGCCGTGATGCCCACGCAACAATCGATAGACGTAGGTTAGGTTAGAGTAGGTGGTGTGGCATGCATGTGGTAGGTAGGTACGTAATCGGAATCGACTTGATCTCGACACTATTACATGCAGGAAAGGTCAAGGTAGCCTCTAATGTGTTATAATCCTACTAATATTATAAATGCTTAAGTTTGTGTAGATGTAGGTATACAAAATAATTTTTAGTTTATGTGGAAGTGCATTCAGTTACTGATTCTAAACAAACCATATCCAGGATATTTTGTTCAGAAGCAGCAACTGAATCGATCCCAATAGTTTTTACACCATGTTATATTTTTTTCACAAAAATATTTAAAAGGGTGTGACCTTTTGGACCAACCTACTCTAAGTACAACACAGATCACGCCAGGAATCAGCGGGCATTAGGCCCCAGCAAAAAACAGGGTGCGAGTGTAAAACCAGCCCTCAGTCGCCCGGATGGCCTGGTGACTATGTATTTTTGCTGACATAACAAGTTTATAATTTTGTGATTTTTCAGGATAGAGTTATGAAATTTTGTACAGATTCGTGTTTCGGGTTCCGCATATAATAATAAAACTAATGTTGTAGATGTTTGTTCAGTAGCTTTTGCTTTCGGACGAACGGATTACGATGACACTTGGTACACATGTAGACTATGTCCGGGAATAGCACATAGGATACTTTTTGCCCAGGGATTATATAATATTGGATAATTTTCTACTATCACGCTGGTGAAGCCGAGGGCAGCAGCTAGTAGTTATTACTTACGTAGATAGTTTTGTTTGAACGTAGAGGGTTCATGTTACTTTTTTCGCGGTAGGAAATCATCAATGACTTCTCTCTCTCTGGGGTGGAGCGAGAGAGCGCGTCGGACTATAACTGACTAAAATCAACCTGTGTCGTCATTTATACCGCATACATCGGAACATTTTGTCTGCAGCGGTCTTCCCGTGCGATTACAATTTAGGAGTCTTCAAGACTAGATTGGCTCTTAATAAACTAGTGCGCTTCACCATCAACGATTACATCCTTTTAGATACCGTCAATTTGAGTCACAATAGTAAGACAAGGGGAATTATAAAATGAGCGACTAAAAAAAAACTTAGCGACTGATGATGAGATACTGTTTTAATAACTTGAGCGGTATGAATTTGAGTAAGCGACACATTTAAAGACAAATATTGAATCACAATAAAATCAAGAACGAGCTTACTAAAAGTGGGTTATTGAAATCCTAGTTAAACGAATAAATAAGTAAGTGAGGGACTAAAATATTAAGTGAGCGACTAAATTAATAAGTGAGCGACTAGAAATAAAATTGAGTGAACTAAGTATTAAAAAGTTAACTTTAACAAATATTTTCACCATTGTCTAATTATCTAGTCGCAGGTAGATTCATCATTTTGAACAGGGTGAAATAGGTTAGGTTAGGTTAGGTTAGGTTAGGACTGTGACCCATCGCGCTACGACCAAGTTGCTCGCAGATATTATTTCACCATTTTCTAATTATCTGGGTATTCGCAATGTCCGAATTATGAAATTACCTTGTGGCATACATAAGGACATTCGATACTGTGTACTTCGATATTTCGGACATTCGGAACACTTCATTTATGATAAAATGCCGCTCAGTATAAATAAATCATTGGCCAAATGTTGAAAAAATGCAGGACGTTGCGTTGACACTCAAACAAATATTAGATCGCTGTTCTGTTGATTTCTCGTCGCTCGCAATCAGTCGCTCACTTATTATTTTCTATAACCCAAAATAATTGTTTTTGTCACTTAAAATTTTAATTTACAGTTCGCTTGGGGTCTAAATAAATGAATGCTTATCTACCATCAAGTGGGATCGCAAACATGTACATACTTATTTATATCGAGTAAAAAAAAAACAGAGGGTAACTTCAGAGATTAACTTTTACAGAAAAACAATAAAAAAAAGAAAACTGAGTATGAAATTATGAATACAATATAATAAAAGCTTCAAAAGAAATAATGCATTGTTTCGGTAAAAAAAAGTTCAGGAAGCCACAAAAAGTTTAACTTCATTTATAAGGTGCTTGAATTAATATCGTGAAACGATTTTCCGTGTCCACTAAATATGCGAAAATGTCGGCAAAGGCAGTGACTTGACTTGTGCGCATTCCTTGACCATTATTGTTTAGAAATTAGACATCACTATTTAAATGACTTTTAAAGCTGTACTAGCGGATAGCGTGTGGTGTGCTTAGCGTGTGGTGTGCTCCTACGCAGAAAAAATAATAAGTGCATTTTGTTTTGTTTGTTGGAAAAAAGGTTTTTTTTTAATAAAAAAAAAAATATATCAAGTTAATTGGAATAAAAAAAAAAACAATTTAAATCAAATCTAAATAATCACAATTATTCAAAGTGTATTATGGATTAAACTACACTAATAAATACAATAAAGAGGTAAAGTTTTTAGTTTATTTGTTTGTCTGAAAATACAGGTTCGATTGATAAAATTTTTTCACCGATAAAAATTATGTAGTAAGTACGCGGGCGAAGCTGCGGACTAGCAAAATTTTTTATAAATTATTAATAATAATAATTTATAAAAATTTTTGCTAGTCCGCAGCTTGCTAATTTAGAAATTGCTTTTAAATTAATCTTATTTAAATAATAATTTATATTGCTGTAAAAAAAACCCAATTGTGGGTTATGCTCGCCTATAATGTACGTACATCCTATTTTTGTTCTTTGTTAACATTGTGTGAATAAGAAAATGAATCGAATCGAATTTTTTGTTTATTTTTTATGCTACCGTATTAACTATATATATACCTACTTATTTTGTTATTAAATAATATCTCAAACGACGTAGAAACAGATTTCACAATCGAGATAGCCTATTTACCCCCAAATATTATTGTTTTGACGGCTTGCGTCATCGACGTGGGAGGTCATAGTATTGAAATGTTTTTTTACTCGCCAAATATTCTCCTGCGTTTGATAGTCTATTAGTCTGCACGTGTTATTGGCAAAATTGTGGTGTCATTTTCACAAACGCCATTATTGAATAGTTGAAGTTAAAGTTGCTGAAATGTTCACCAGCCGCTGGCGTTGTTATTCAATGCTGTACTACTCATAAAGACAATATCTTTAAGCATTATTGGACTTTTTTTTTAAGCTATTGCATAGCTTCTATCGCGGGCCTTGAGCGTGGAGACCGAATCCAGAAATTCCGTAACGAAAATAACCTAACACCCCCCACTCATATGTTTTTTGAGCGTGGTGACCGTTAAGAAAATAACTGAGTGAACAATCAATCAAAATTCAATTCAATTAAATAATTATAATTGCATATGTTGATAAGAATGCTATGCAATAGCTTTACCGCGGCAGTCCCCGAGTGCCACACGTCTTTTTTTTTATCTAGCCTTTTTTTACTGTTGACAGGCTAGCGCTTGACCACTATCTCTGAAGGAAAATGATGATGTGGTCAACGATGGACTGGTCTTACCTAGAAGCAACCTATTCACTCTAGACTTACAGGTCCCCAGGTTGTAGCTATCAGGAAACACAGACTCCGGCAGGGATTTTTACTAAGGAGTGGAATACACTCACACACAGTACAGCTAAGGAGCTGTACTGAACCATTACATTATTCTGTGGCTGTACGCACAAGTACAATGAATGTGTTCCCAAAACATGTTGTACGTTTTGTTAGGTACCCGTTTTCACTAATACTAGAAAACATTTAAATTATATCGGTGCTAAGCAGAGGCAAAAAATTCAAAATTTCTCTTTTAATTAGGCATGCGACATGGTGTCTTCTGTTAGTGCAACTATATTCAAGCTTCAAGAACCTTCAAACTAGACTTGATTACTAAAATATTATCTATCTTTTTAAATATTTTAAACAAAAAGTTCTAAATAGGTTCCGGTGTTGCACTAACATCCTGCAATGTTTGACATGAGATGAAACTGAAACGTACCGACATCTCCGCACTTCGCAGTCAAAACACTCTCCCATACAAAATTAGATTAGTTTAAACACAGACACAACAAAGATATTAATCTATACTCGCCAGAAGAGCTTGTGCACACTGAGAGCGATCAGGGCCTCAAGTCTGCTATTACAATAGTGTTAAAAATGGTCTATCATTGATGTCATAATTGTCGATTTTGACACGTTTGGTAATCTATTAATATAATGGCGTCATTATAACTTTCCAATGGTCAACCACTGACACTCCATTGAATAATAGTAATCTCGTACATATTGACAAATGAATATTTGACGTATTCTGCAAAAACTTTGACAGTTTATTTGATCAGTGTTCTACCATTAGAACGTTATTGTGCAGTTATTGGTTTTAATATGCTCGAAATTATCATTCTACCACAATTCTATTACAAGACCATTGACCGATCAATGATCGAACATTATGAATTAGCAGATTACAAACTTTTAGCAAAATGACAATGGAATCGTGTTGGAATGACGAATTTATAAAAATAGCAGACTTGGGGCCCAGTTCTAGTCTTGCCCTAAGCTTCCAATGCGTAATTTATGAAAGCAGCTAGCTACCTCCGAAATGAACTGTAATTGATTTTGGATGGATTTCTCCAATACCTATTCCAAATACACGAGTATAAGATAATATTATTTTAGGAAAATTTTAAAATTTAATTAAACATTCGATTTGCTTGACAAAGGGCTTAACTAGCAATTTTGTGCGATTCAATAGCACTCTGTAAATCGCAAATTGCTTTACACATCGGAGCCCTTATTCCACTCCTTTGTTAACTATTTCTTGATTGTGGTTATTCCACACGTTTTCTAAGAAAAATAAAAAATCAGTGATGGGCGTTACCCTGAAACTCCCCCTTAGGTGTTCGTTACGTACTATATCTAATTGGTCTTAAATTCATTATTAAAACACTACTTAGAAATTTGAAAATTATTGGAATTTGGTCTATTTCGGATAGCATTTTAGGTTGATGGGATTGTTGAATCGCACTCAGTGTGCACAAGCCTTAAGCCAGCAACTGTCAAACTCAACTCACGTGATAAAAAGCGTGGGTACGTCATTTGACTCCTTGCCAATCGTCTGCAGAGAGCGCCGGGGGGACACCGCTTGCATGTCCAGGTACGCCACCTCTCGATCTGTGGGAGTAAGAGCTATGTATGAGGAATGTGCTAAAGGCGCCGTAATTAGCGTAAAAAGTTGCAGCAGTTGAGTTATTTATTTCGTGCGGATACTTAATTGTTTACCAAAATAAATCTGATATTGATTTGAAAGATATACAATATTTTTTGTATGAATATGCAATATTTTTTTTATATAGACCTCGTATAATATTAGAGACTTAGCATAGCAATTTTTCATGCTCGCTTCGCTCGCTACTGCATTTTTAATAAGAAAGAAAATTCTCAAGCTTTCCTACTCGATTTCACAAGAGACTGTTTTATTTCAAATGGATCAGATTTCTGTAAAAACTCACGGAGTCGCTCTGCTGTCAGGAGTTATGCTTATGAATAATGAAATGGTGTCGCAGAAATTCCTCTATTTTTATAAATTGGCATTAACAAATTATGAAAAAATTTAACGTTTTTTGGTGTTACGCATTTTGGGAATGAGGCTGATGATATGTAGGTACCTATATAAAAACGTTTGAGAATGAGGGGGGGGGGGGATATTGCAAACCCATTTAATTCATTAAGAATTAAACCCCAAGCAAAAGCTAGCGTTCGCGCTGTCATTGTCTTTCTCGATTGAAAGGTGCGTTAAGCACTTATTCTCATCTTTGATAACAACTTTATAGCTTTTCACAGCGGGCTTGAGTCATCACTTACCTACCTATACACACTGTAATTAAACGTCTCGAGCAAAATTATGAATTACATAATTTTCTTGATGACAACAAGACTCTTGAAATAGTTTAGGCATAGGATTTCCCCTGAAACTTTTAGTTTCAATGGGGAAAACACATCGATGGAAAAACACCTAGAGAAGCGAATATTTTAAACGAAAACGAAACGTAAACAAATGTCTGAGCTTAAAAAAGTTTATTTATACAAGAATAATTAAAAGTCAAGGGCACTTGGAACTATGATTAATTATAATAAAGAAATACTTTTACACACATTTGTAAGTATATTACTTTCTTGCCTGACCTTGCATATTATCGCGATTTTATTAGCTATAGAATTAGTTTCCAAGCGATCAATTCTTTCTAGTCACGAGATTTAACAAGCGTTGCGTGATTTTGCATCAATCTCTTAGATTTTACTTTCTTTTTTTTTATGGTCTTTTGTGATTTCAATACCTCTTTGTTTCTTATCAGGGATTGAATCATAATGTTGTGTAACTATTGTTACTTTGACTTGAATTACTCGGGTTAAGTTTTGACACGGCGGTTGTGCCAATGCTGGCAGGTCATGGCCTCTTCCGGTGAGGCCCAATAGCCCAGTTTTTCTACGAGTACCAATCATACACCTCTGGTTTTTGGTGGTGTTCCATCACCTTCTTTGACGGTTAAGGTGAATTAGGCTGGGCAAGACTTATGATCTAAATTATATAGGTTTTTTTTTACTGTAGTAGGTACCTATATCATCAAATAATTTCTTCCGCACTGGGTGGAGCGAGAGGGAGTGTTAAACTTTTACTGTCTGGAACCCATTCATGTTCCTTCAGTTGCCATTTGTGTTCCAAGGCCACACTAGGTAGATTTAGGTTCCTACGTCTTAAGACAACAAACCTGTGTAACCAATAGGAAGTACTTCCCAAGGTTCATACTCACAAACTCTCGCTTGCCAGAACGCGCTTTAACCGTTACCCTACTTAGGCTAGGTTCGGCTTTATCAAGAATGATTAACTTTTTCCTTACCCTTCTCACCGATTTCACAAAGTCCTGTGTCCGACACGGAGCGCCCCCTCGACCTGTTGAGGGCCATGGCATTGTTCCTCTTGAATTGGGGCCAATGCCGCGCCACGGATGTCCGTAGGATGCGATTGAACCTGTACGGAATAAAAGGCCTTAAATTAATTTACCTGCTGGTGCCAAAGGTACTTTATTTACTTTAAGAGGAATGCTTCAAGATAACCCACGAAATTTTTCCTTAAGTTATTTGCATTTTGCAAGTCAGTCTCCGGTTGTAAGTCTATTAAAATATTATTGGTGGCCGTAATGTCTTTATTTAAGGAATTATGTCAATTAAAATCATCAATATAGAAGCCTCTCAGTTCGCCTAACCCTATTGAATGACTTTTACAAACTGCAAAAATTTTCGTTTAACCCTGATAAATCATATTATAAGGGTTAAACGGAAAATTTTGCGGTTCATTCCCGACTAACTTCTCTCAACGGTTCAGGGGGTCAATATTAGAAAATGCTTTCTTCTTTTCGTCTTAAAAGGAAACTCGGAGTAAAATTTCAATGTTCTAGGTCCAAGAGTTTGGGATGCGCGTTGAGTGAATGAGACAGGACCTTTATACGAAAGATTTTTGTTTTAATCTTTTGAATATCGTAATTAGATAGGTATACAATAGAAAGACAATGAGTGAGCGAACGCCGCGCAATTAATTAGAATGATTTAAGCGGTTAGAGTTTAGTATTCCCCAGCCTATATATATTAGCCTGAAAACTTGTCAAAATTTGGCTGTAAAAGGTTCGAGACGTTCTCAACTCATAATATTATTCAATTCAGAAACTCACACCAAGTCCACTAACTAATCTATCTATTTCTGAATTCAATCAGTCGAAGGCTATCTGGTGCTGGACGCGGGCCTCATCGAAGTCTCGTCAGAGGTCTGTCAAATCTCGCATCCAGAAGTGTCTGCGATCTTTGTCAGGCCTTATAACCCATACTGTACTTTCTGGAGCACGTTTGGTCTTCGAACTTCCATATTACAATGCGTTCCAAATGAAAATAGGATCGCCCGCCATGTTGTGACGTCACAGTTTACTGTCAAATCGAGGAAAGAAATTTTTAAATATTAATTAATTTACGAAAAATTTAATTTATTTATGAACTCACGAAAACAATTTTGCCAAAATTTCTTCGATTTGACAATACGACGAGACGTCAAAACATAGGAATCGGTCCTATTTTCATTTGGACCGCGTAGTACCTTTGTTTTAGACCTAGTGAGTCAGTTTTGAGGAAATCCCTTCAACACTCATTATGATTAGGTTTCTTAATTGCAAACGTACTGCGTCGTAGTATTTATTCTATAATCTCTTCGTCACCAGCCTTGTACGATAGCATTGTCGATTTACTAAGAAATATCTACTTTATGGCTTTATCTAAATACCTACCTATGGGAGCCAGGTGTTCATTGTTAGTCACGCCTGTACCTATGTATTATTGGAGATAGGTTATCAATACTATCTATATAATATAAACATTGACTTCACTTAAAACCATGATAAAGTCTTCATGTAGGTACTAAACACAACCTAAACTTTAAGTCGTAATTATGACCAGCAGGATCGAAGTGCCCAGCAAGGTCGAAGCCTACTGGGACCATGGGTGATGCGAAAAAGATCCCCGGGGTCCTGAAACAATAGCAACGAAGGAACAGGAGTGGGTTTTTAGTCAGTAAAAGTCTGACACTATCTCCCACTCCGTCCAAAGGCTGGAGATGTCATTTAGATGATTTTCCCAGCAAAAAAGAGCGTAGGTAATTATAAAATCTTTTTATCAAAATAAATTTAAGTAAAGATAATTAATTGTATACTTGTTTAATGATTCATTTTTTTTCCTTACAATCCTTCGATGACTAATTAGTGATTAAAGTTTCATTCACACACAAGTTTGCCCCCACCGAGTCTAGCTATCTGTTCGTGATAAACTCAAAAATGACTGAATGAAGTTTGCGGTTTTCAACAATAGACAGAGTGTACCTTCTCCACCTAGTAGAAAATAGCCGACTATATGCGAGTCTCTAGTCTGTAATATTACGTAATACCTTAAAGCTTACCTACAGTAAGTACCTTTATTATTTGTCTAAAGTGGTGGAATTGTTTATTTAATCAAACAGTTAAACAGTTTTGTATATAAGAGGGTAGTTTGGTACTCATATCTTTTACTTGCGAGCAAATTACTTCATTTTTATTTCTGAATCATTAGTAGGATCGACCTGTAGATTTTCCTCGGATGATTGTATCAGATGAAAAGTTATCCACTTCCGGAAATAAAGGCCTATGACGTATACTTTTTTTTAAAAATTGAGCTAAACTGTCCGTCTGCTGGGAAAATGTCTCCAAAGTCTTCCCACGCCGCGCTCTTTGAATTTTTCTTTCTCTGGCCAGTCCCTCCGGAACGAGTCTAGTTCGAACGAATTTAGACTTGTCAATCTTGTATTGTCAACCCCATGATTTAGCTAAACAAATTGATTATACTCCCCCCCCCCCTCCCCGCCTCATGTTGTAATGTTACCAATGAGTACAGTATCTAATATAAAAACACTAGCTTTTGCCCGCGGCTTCGCCCGCGTGAAAGAAATTTCTTTCACTGTCAAAGATTACCAGGAGGTAACCTCTGACAGTGAAAGAAATTTCTTAAATAAATAAAATAAATAATTTCTTAAATAATAATAAATGCAAGTTTGTTTTTATGTTCTTTTGTTTGTAGGAACAAACAAAAGAACATAAACTCAACATTAGGTATTAGATACAACAATATTGAAAAACAGAATGTCAGTTTTCCTCCGCACAGGTTACTCCCAGGTTAGGAATCAGAGGTCTATTGCTTTCGATCTGTCCTTATTTCTCATTTGTATATTTTCTTCGTGCGAATGCAAAAACGTTCCACTCTCGTCACTCCGCCTTCACCAACGCGAGTCGTCCACGACCTTAGTCTATGAATCGCACATTCGCGCCGTCCACGCTATGACGTCAGCATACAGTCGTTAGCACATTACACTATATCCTTGCGCGAAACGTGTTTTATCCAATAAGTAGGTTACCAATGTGGATAACATGATCGCAATATGTAATGTGGGGACGACTGTAACTCAATAAATGAAAGCACTGGTAATGCATCTACTGAACAGCTTATTTCTTTCCCCGTTTTTAGGAGTGGTCGGGGTCTCATAATAAAAGTTGTTCCAACCATTTGATTGATTTTAATTATTCTTTTTTATTAGAGAAAACAGCGCAATTACTAAGTCTGATGAGTTTGTATAACTTTACAAATCGGGGCTGAAGTAGTAAGTATAGAAATAAAATTTTGCTTTGTCATTTTATCGGCTGACGAGCCGACCACATCGTCTCATCAGCCCGCCACGTCGTCTTATCAGCCCGCCACGTCGTCTCATCAGCCGACCACGGTCGTCTCGGCCGAAAAAATGAATGGCCTTCTCCTCTTAGAACAATTACATTGACATTGATGTCTTCAGCCCTTAGGTAATCTAAACCAAGACCTAACACAATAACTACAATGATTAAAAAATTCATGTACGAAGAGTTGAGCAATCATAGAATAAATCCTCCTGCTCTGGGTAGAACGAGAGGGAGTGTTAAACTCTAACTGACTTAAAACCCAGCTGTGTTCAGTTCTTTCAGTTGCCCTATACGTCTCAGAGCCGCAGTGACTAACACTTTCGAACAATCCCACAGCACCAGAAGAACGATCATTGAAATTTAAGTATAGGTAGAGGATATACCCTCTAACCTCTATGAGAAAACTATTCTAACTTCCAACAAAATAAAAATAACATCACCCTTGTAATCCCCAAAGGATTACAAAGTTACACTTCAAACCTACAAGTTTTTGATCAGAGCTTCAATACGTCTATCGACCCAACTCCTTCCCGACCTTCACTCATCGTACAGGGTTGCGGCCTGCGGGTCAAAACGGGTCATCCCATCCTTCGAGAGAAGGTCGCTGTTTAACTAACCCAATTAGGGTAAGCCTTACCTTAACCTTAATTGGTGCTTTATAACTTGGAGGAACCGACCTGATACGTGCTTAGGCTAGCCACACACGATCTAGTTTACCTACATTCAGGGGCCTAACCATGACGTGTGGATATGTCAGGCGTGCGAACGAGAAAGAGGGATGCAGTTATACATGCTATACCTATAGCTTCATCTAAGGGCGTAGCTACCGCCGTATCAGCTGTCATGGCCCCCGACATGTGTATAAATTTGTAACATGTTATCAACAAACATCAACTCCCTTAGTGACAGGAAGTGCGTAGTTAATAAATAACTACTAAATGATAGGATGTTCCATTTTTATATATATCGCACTACCTATCGTTAGTTCTAGTCACAAAAAAGATTAATGAGGTTAGAAACGAAATACTTTCCGATTTGTTCTACACGATTTCCGCCGCTTGTCTCACATTCTTTAACTCCACTGCAGGCAATAAACCAATACGAACGCGCATTACGCAACTAACAGACCACGCACACTTAGATTGCAAGTTTGCTATTGGTAGTTGAACTATGAGCATTGCCCTACTTTTTCTGTTAATCTCTACATAAGATCACAACAAAAACTTAATCTCTTTTCTATTTCAGAATACTCAAATAAAAGACCTCAGCCCATCAGTCTCGCGAGACTGATGGGCAGAGGTCTTACCTGGACGAAATCTATTCAGCTAGTCTGGTCATCTTTGTCGTGGTCTATCATGACCCCGGCTCCGTGTCATGTCCTTTTAACAGCTCAATTTAGGTCGTCAAATGAATAACGTTAAAAGTTCGTGGTAGATTGCAGGCCGCTTGAAGCGACGTCAGGTAAACTTGCCGGTATGTGTGTGACAAGTCTACTAGGCTGTATATTATAAGAGGTCAAGTATGCATGATGTTAGTCGGCTGCAAACTTGACGAACTGGATCGTGTGTAGCTGGTATTTGGCAGCTGTAGATATCTACGGATCTAGCTATGAAAGGGTCAGGAACAGCCTTAACCTCTCGTGTGCCGTAATTAGAGACACAATTAAAAAGCCATTGTGTCTCGCGTGGATCCACGTTTAGACACAACGGGTTAACGCCTGGATGTATGGGTAGATCGGTTAATACCTAAAGCTTTTGATATCAATTTGACAACTTGATATCTACATGTCGATAAATAATAAATTTTATCATACGTATGTACCTACACGTAGACACTATCATGAATTGAAAGTCAGTTCATTCATTTTTTGCACAGTCGCCAAAAAAAGACGAACATCATTTTTTAAATTATTGAGTTTAATGATGATCGGAACAGAAGTACCTACAGAGTCTTTAAACTTTTGTATAACGAACTAGCTTTTGCCCGCACCTTCGCTCGCGCAGATATATAAAAGATGTCACTCAGGAATAAAGCAGCTTTCTAATGGTGAAATAATTTTAGCAATCGGACCAATACCTACCTACTTCCAGAGATTACCTCCTACAAACAAAAAAAAAAACGAACTTTACCTCTTTATTATATTAGTGCAGAAGATGTAATCTTTTAGTAGATAATAACTGTACATAAGTGCATATACAAATAACATGAATCTTATTACGTTCGATTATTCTGTAGATGGATATTGTTTGACCCAAACATAACTTTAGGGTAGCTAACGATTGCCTGCCAGGGCTGTGAAAAAGACGGGCTGTTAGTTGCTAGATCATTCGAAAGAGTTACCGCGGCCCTGGAACGCTAAGGACAACTAAAGGAACACGAGTGAGTTTTAGTCAGCAAAAATCTGACACTCTCTCTCCCTCCATTCAAAGCGGTAAGATTTATTTGATGATAGGGTCATAGTCACCATAGTCATAATAGTCATAGTAGTTTATTGGTAAGGGATTTTTACAAGTCATATGTATGTGCCGCATGTGGTTGGTTTCAGTCATCAAAAGTCTGACACTCCTCTCGCTCTATCCAGAGATGGAGTCACCTATTTGATGAATTTATCTTGTGTTAAAAGAGTAACCATGGAGTTTCTTGCCGGTTCTTCTTCATAAGAAGTAACCAATTGCAACCGTGCACTAGCTTCTGACGTTTTTTAACTGCGCTGGGCCTAAGTAAAATGAAAAGATTTTGAATTTTGTCATCGTGGAAATTACAGACACAATAGAAAGAGAATAGGTGTGCGAACGCCGGCGTTCGCTTGGGGTTTAATAAATTAAATTGAATGTCTATAATATCCACATCAAAAAAGGGTAGCTAAAAATATGTTTAGGCCATCTAACCTTACCTATAACATCGATTTTCAAAGCAACTAAAAAGCTAACCACGAGAACTATTCAACTGAAATGAAATAACAACAAAAACGTTTGCAATAATGTAATAAATAATAGTCGTAATGGGGTAATAAACTTCTCAGTACATACTTTGTAAAGAGTAATGGTATTCAGTATTTATGGTCATGGTATATGCCCGCACTGTTATAGCTTCTTGTAACGTACAGTAGCTATAACCGTTACTCCTGAAACATTCAATACCTTTTTACGATGAGTTGGTTTCAAGGTGGTTAGGTTGGTACTTGAAAATCGTTAATTTTTTTTTATAGATTTGCGCTTGACCGATATCTCACCTGATCGAAAGCGACGATGCGGTCGACGATGGAGCGCGCTTACCTAGAAGTAACCTATTCACCCTTGATTTAAAGATTCCCGATTTGTACCCATCAGGAAACAGACTTCGGCAGGGAATTCCACTCCTTAGCTGTGAGCACAATGTGTTCCTAAAACGTTTTGTGCGTATAGGTGGATGTCCACCATGTAGTACCGGTGGCGCATCGCCGTATGCCTGGTAGTCCGATGATGAAATGGGCTAGGTAGAATTAGGCTATGCAATTCCGACGCACACTCTCTGAAATGCAACCGGTAAAAAACCGATAGACTAGCAAATAAAATATCAGTTGACGAGGGATGAGCGTGTCAGACATTTAGTGACTGAACCCCACCCCTGTTCCTTCTTTGCCTTCGTTCTGAGGCCCCGGAGTTCACTTTCGCAGAACCCATGAGGAAGTAGATAGATCTAAGACAATGAAATTTTCGTAGAGAAAAATATTTTTTTTTTGTGACGATTTTTTCCTATAGGTACCTACTTGTGCTATAAGACCTTGCTTTGTACCTTTCAGGATTCTGGGTCAACGGGAAGTACCCTATGAATTTCGATATTTGAGAGTATCAAAATATACGTTTCTTTGCGACATAAACGGCTGTATCTTTTTATTCGTTAACTTAGAAGTTTGATTATTTTCTCAGCTTGAAGGGACCGCAGACCTGAGTGTATGGTTTTAATTTCAACTCGATACCTCCACGCGTTGTCGAGATAAAGGGTCTTGACAGACAAACAGACAGACGGACGGACAAGAAAGTGATCCTATAAGGGTTCCATTTTTCCTTTTGAGGTACGGAACCCTAAAAATAAATAAAACAACAATAATGAAAGAGATAACGCTGTAGTTCAATTTATTTGTGTACTATTCGAGTTTTAAAAATATTACTATAACCTTCCATAACTAGAGCAATGTAACAAATGTTTTTATATTATGTATATTATATTACCTACAGAAGGTGTAAAATGTAGAGTAGACAGCTTTATCGCCGTGTTATATACGGGGATAAAACTGTCTTTATCTGGGCCGGCTTGAATTCATCTTTTCACTCAGTTCCTATACGTAATAAATAAAAAATAATAACTCCCTCACAGTGCTCCGGAGTAAACATTCCATTCGGGATTAAATCTTAGCAACTTTCGTTTCGTTCGGAATTCAACTGCCGCCCACGACATAAAGACACCGCTTTTTCCTCTAGTCACATAATCTATACAGATGCATGAAATGCATACAAGTATGCATGAAAAGTTAGTTTTTTGTTCTGAAACCATGCTGAATAAAAAAATTGGTGTGGATTACGGCTCCTTCCCTCTCCCAAAGTGGAGGCCCGAATCCGAATCCCAAGCAGTGGGTACATTATAAGGCTGATAATGCTTATTGTAACTAACCATTTGTATTGTTTGACAAAGAGTTTGTTATTCCATTCGATACCTACTTATCTCAAATATACCTAATGTTCGTTTTCACAGACACCCAGATAATACCCAGATGAAGTATTTATGCGCTGTTGGATTACCAACACTCGACACAGCACCGAGAGTTCAAAATCAAACAATGCAACCATGTTTATTTAGAATTAATCCAGGTATAGCCAGGTAAGTGAAAACGGGCATAATAGATTTTTTTTTTCTTGTTGATAAATCCAAAGTGTCTAAGTAACAATGATCAATCAATTGAATTCCTTACCTTCTGAGTGGCGTGTCATAGTTCTCTGACAAGCTCGACGACGTCGATGTTTCACTGCTGCTCGAGTTAACATGGCTAACAAACGTATACACCTGACAACTCGCACTCTTGCGTATAGGCAACGGCTTTTTTGACCCTGGCATTGTGCTCTACACCTTAACACTACGTAATAAAAACTGTTTTGTAATAAACGTCCAACACAGTATTCACTATGCGTACACTTTGAAGTCCGTTTCAAAACTAAGAATTAGTTGACTATCTGAATGGATAACGCTCACACATGAAAATTTTGTCACTCGCTTCTAAATTTAAACGAAGATGTAAAGAGCGGATCGCTCGCGGCGTTCGGTATTGCAGACCGGCTTGACTCATCATACAATTAGATCAGTCGAAAAACGCCCAATTCATCTTTACTACCGCACATAACTCGGATTCGTAAACATTGTACGCAAGGCCAGGGAGTAAATCAAACACTACAAGTGAAATGAACTGCTGTATTCTATTTACCCGTCATTTAATAGTATTGATCGTTACTATCTATGTAGTATCGATGAACGCGCTCTTATCAATATGCGATTTACTGTTATCTCGTGATCTTGCGTCGTGTTGAATCAATAGCTAGCAAACTGCATCACCAGTTTACGCGATCTGTGCTCATGGCCGCGAACTCGGTTCACGGTTTAAGACAAATATTTGTGTATCTTACTAGTTTTCTTTTTTCAGTTTCTATGGTTTGTGTATGTAAAAGGACGACGATGATAATATTTATTTATTATACTTATTTTTGTACAATATTTTATACTAGACAACACTAAAAGAAACAGTTTTCTGAAAACAGCATCACAATTCAAAATTCGATGTAAAGTGAAGCCAATATCATTATAAATATTGGTATGAAGGAGAGTGACGGGGTTCTCTTTTTTACGTGCGTAAGCGGTGGTGACGTCACATTTGAATTTGTGCATCCTTTATCTGTGACTTGAGTTTGTGGAAGGGGTTCGACCAGTTTGGTAGTTTCCAATTTACTTGTTACTGAACAGATTTGAAAACAAATTCTATCTTTTTTTTTTATTTGGTTTTGGATATGTACCGAATTTCAAAATTTATATTTAGTCTTTAAAAAAAAAAAACTAAAAAGAATGGGAATTCTGTATTTTTGTCACGATTCACATGGCGTGTTTTTTTGGTTGAATACAAAATAACTCAGCCCATTAGACTTTTACATAGATCTACTGCTAAACTACCCCAAAGGACCTATAATTTTTTTCTTAGCCCCCAGCTACGCGCCAAGTTAACGTGCGCTACCTCTAACCATACAATGGTTTATAGATTAAAAAAAAAAAACAATTGAAATGTCTTAATCATTAAAATCTCCTTTATTGCCAACTAGCTATAACCAACTTATAAGTTATGAACAACACACATAATTTGTATTTTAGAACATATTCCTTTACTTTAGTCTTATAGTATCGCTGTATCTTTTGATAAGGACAGGATTTTTACTTATTGGGTGGGTAAGTATGACTTGATTCAAGACCTTTAATTTTAATTGTATACCGCTTACTCAACTATCTACTTTATCACAATGTAGTCTAAGTTGGTTTTCGAATAACCATTTGTAATTATTGCTAAAATAGAATTTAAACTCTATCACATTAAGTTTGCGGTTCAAAATTCAAGATCTTGAATTCAAGCATAAATTGAATTCATTATTATTGCACCTATTTATGACTATGTTAAATACAATTACGCTTATGCGTTTGTCTGGTCAACCTCAATTTACTTGAAAAAAGGATATAATGCAAAATACTATATAAAATGTAGGTACCTAACCTACAGAACAGTTCCGTAACCCCCATGCATACAAATCTTGACATATGAAAACGTTTATAAATAAAACCTATATTAAATATTTTCATATTAATTTCAGTCACATCTGAATTAACATACAAAAATCTTAAAATATTGGAAGAATAAAGACGATTATCACACCGCCACGCATCACGCTGCGTACCTACGCGCGTACTTGCGGGAGTGCAGATCTGCATCATTGTGCAGGTTTTTACGCACTCACACGCGTAGGTGCGTTTTGTAAATTCACACAGGTACGCACTCATTTCATACAAAATCACGCATGGCACTACGAGACTCAGTGTGCCATACCTTGCGTGAGTGCATGTTTCTCCGCATGTAGGCGCGTGATCTGCATTAAGGGCGTGGAAGCATTTTCAGTGTGTTGATTTGTGCGTGTTTTCTATACAAACGGACATACTTACAAGCAACTTTAAGACACGCATTCACGCGCAACGCTGCGTGGTGCGTGGCAGTATGATTACCGCCTAAATAACACTTGTGTGTAAAGACGTTTATGAACGATAGGGTCAGCTTTTCGAATAAAGGGTTTCTTTCTTTGTACTGTACTAAAGTAAGGAACTTAAGTACTAAATCATTCACATAAAATACAGAATTCATTTTGGCAGCATAATTAACAACATTAATAGCAACCATTTATAAAAGGAATAAAAATAACTTTAATAAACACCGCTAAACCCAATTTGACAACTTCAGAACAAAACCTTTGTCTAACTACGGGAATATTTTAGTCTTCATGAACTCTTCTTAATAGTAAGGTCTTCGAGGATTATTCTGAAAAAAAACAAGACAATTGCTTTATAGGACTCTGTTTAAAATCTAGTTTATTGAAAAAACATCTATCTGGCACTCGATTTTAAAATTAGGTTATTTACAACATTATTTTTAGTGTGATTTTTAGTATACACGAAACCTGAATATAGTTTGTTCAGAAACAGTAACTGAATCGAGTCCAATGATTTTTACACCATCTTAAATTTTTTCTCAAAAATATTTTTAAAAAAAGGTCACAAGTTGAACACCATGGACACTAAGTACAACGCAGGACACGGCAGGTCATAGCGGGCGTTTAGTGCCAGCTCACAGTTGGGTGTGGGAGCATAACAACCCCTCAGTCGTCCGGAAGGTCTGGTGACTATGTATTTTTGCAGACATCTAGGTAACATAACAAGCTTATAAATTTTGTACATAGATTCTTTACATAAAAATACTACGCACACGTATTTCGGGTTTCGCATATACTAAGGCTGCCCGGCTACGTCAGACTTTTTGTAGGACAGATAAATCGGTGACCGATTTTTGTAGGAGAAAAATAGAACACACTGATAGCAATAGTGCAACGCACACGTCCTACAGAGAGTTGGTCAGAAATATACAGAACAATGTAAATATGCAAAATCGGCTCGATTATCTGTCTGACGTGGGCGGGCATCCTGACATTGTTCTGTATATTTCTGACCAACTTTTTGTAGGCCGCGACGTGTGCGTTGCACTATTGCTATCAGTGTATTCTATTTTTCTCCTACAAAAAATCGGTCACCGATTATCGGACGTGGGCGGGCAGCCTAAAACGAATGTTGTTTATGTTCAATCTGAACACTCGGTAATTAGCAAACAGGTGCAAAGTACTGTGGCAATTGTAGTTTTGGCAAACATCCTTAATATATTATGACAGTTTATTTTCGAGTTACATTCACGTTTTGGCGTGGGAGGGAGGAATACGAATCGGGATGAAATACACGTGAGATGTCCATAACAGTACATTTAGTTGAAAGCATAGATTTACAAGTTATTTTCAACTGATTCAATCTAGTTAAAAATAGATGAATACTTTGCATAACAATTCGATTGAGTTCGATATACACGGTAAATTTTTTAAGTGGGTGTGCATGGTCAAAGATGAATTCCCAAGGTAAAGCAATGCTTGCCAAGGTCGGTCTGTGGATAGGCGCCCATCTTAAGATTCCACCGTGCCTAGGAAAGCACGTTATGAAGTCAGAAGCCAGAAAAACTGACACCAGTCCTATTGAGGGAGCATTGTGTTACCCAGTTACTGAGTTATGGAGGTCAGATAGGTAGCTACTCCATGTAAAATACTGGTATTCAGCTGCAACCGGCATGACTGGAATCTGAGCCAAACTTGATTGAGAAAAGTAAATTAACAGGTTCAATTCCTTGCTGGATTGTTTTTTTTTTTGGTAAATCCAATGATACCGTTTCAGTTTTCATCACAATCGGGCCCGAGGCTCCTTTCAGTATGTTATTTCCATATTTTAGTAGTTTCGGATTTGACCAACACAAAAATGAGATTAAGATATTTTATATAATTTTCGTTCTGCGTATCTTTACCGTCAGAGAACGATTATTTTTTGCAAGAATATTATTTTTTTATGTAAATAAAATATAGATATTATTTATAAGCTACGTGAGGTAGAGTGCTATGAACTTTACTCATACAAAAAGTTTATTTCAATGTTTTCACTATTTTATTTTTATAGTGACAAACGCGCCACTGTTTCCAACTACTGCATTTCATGAAAACCAGAATAACATATTATATTATCTAATTTTTGTGTATCTGATTATTTTTTAATGTATTTAATGAGAATTTTAAAACTTAATATTTCATGCGTAAATACAATATCTACGTTATTTGTAAGGAGACAAGCCATGTTGTTATAAAAGAAGAACGACCCACATACATAATTATGTATATTATAATATATGCACATAATTATTTTTTGAGGTGGAAAATCTTCAAATAACTTCTAACGCTCTGAGTGTAGCGAGAGTGAGTATCAGACTTGTAATAACTAAAACCCACCCGTGTTTCTCCAATAGTCCTTTGCGTTTCGGGGCTGTGGTAACTCTTTTAACCAATCCTAGAATTCTAGCCTTCAATGGTTACAAAAGTTCATACATTACAACATATACATATATACAACTACTTACTAGAATAATCGTAAAAAAAAAAAACTATTTACACAAATACTTAATTATCTATAACTACAGTAAAATAAAAATAATAATAAAAACTCTACACTAATTGCAACTAACTAAAATAAGAAGTCAAAAAAACTCTTCCACATAGCTGTCGACTGGTAATCTGCCCGAAATAATAATAATACTACAATATTAGATACGTACCAAAGGATTTGGTCTAAAGCGGTAGGCAAGCATCATCCGCTTCCTATATGCATCGAATTCGTCATCTTCAGCCGAAACATTGTCAGATGTAGACGCTCCCAGACCCAAGTTGGCGACAGGTTGATTTGCTCTGTGATAAGAAATTGATATGATAACGTTTCGAAAAGTTTGACAGAAAGAAAGAAAAATATTTATATTACACTGTAAAAACAATATTTATAAAACTTGGGATAAAAAAGCACTGACGTTATGTGTGTCTGACGGGTGCGCCAAATAGGTCTAGTTCAGCAAAAATGCTACACAAATACATCCAGCCAGTGGTAGTTACCTGACGCTGGTTTTCAACTGAACCTTACTGAGAGTGTACGACAGTTAATTTTAATAGAGATGAGGTGTGTAAATTCAGGCAGTTTATGGATATGAAATTTCGAATCTGAATACTGATATAGAATTTATATTATACCGGTTTCAGATACGGTTACGAATATCAAATTGTTCCGGATTATATTTTAGGTTTTGTTAAAGGTTTTTTACGTTATCGCCTAATTGCTTTTACTATACTATGTAAAGAAGGATCTATACGGCAAAAAACGGAATACTTTTCTATCGAATTAACTACGAATTATGTAAGCTAAATTAACAACCACAAAAACGTAAACGGTAATTTGTTTTTTTTTTTTTTTTTGTAAAACAACCAGGTATTCCTACATCGATATTATCATAGTAAATACTTGGAATACCAGTCCAAAATACGAAGACTAATTTAACAAACCAGTTCTACTGGTTCACATAATAAAATATGGCCTCTAGGCAATATTTCTTAGAAAAATGCCTAAAATTATGTATGACAGCGCGGCGCCATGTTTCTGTTATTTATTAGTTCAAGTAGGTACATTGATATTGAACTTGTTTACAATCTTACCGACTTTATTTATAAAGTGGACCAAAACTGAGTAAATAATGTAAACAAGTCTTAATAATAATACTAAATTATTTATTTGCGTAAAACATGGTATAAAATGGTGATACATAAAATGGAAATGGTAAAGAAAGTAAAAGTATAAAAGGTAAAAAGTAAGTCAATCATGAAAAAAAGTTTTTTATATATATATTTTTCATAAAATTGTGAAAGTAATGATCGAATGAGCATCATTCGATCATTACTTTCACATCATCATCTCCATGGCATACATTATCTTGGAGTTAGTTTTTCAATAGACATGCTTGCATGTACATACCTACACCCCTCGAAAATCGGGAAAACAAAAATATTTATATATACCGGTACAACGGGGTGAACATAAACGGAAAACTCAATAGATATAAAACTGATAAGGATTTGATAACAGAGGTTTCTAACAGAGCATTGGAGTATTTTTATTTCGATTCATTCATAAATTGGAGTATTACAAATAAAAGCTGGGAAAAAAATAATTAAATAACGCAAAAATCCACTTCAATTTGGCGTCACAAAATTCATTCACACCTAGAGATGTGCCATTGCCGGCAATATGGGTATATTGCCACCAATTCATACTTACGGCAATATTGCCGGCCACGGCACATCACTATTCACACCGTTTTACGGTATACAATGATTGAATATTATGCTAAACTAGCGACGCGCCCCAATTTCGCATAGTTGTAATTTATACATACAAACCGTCTTCGACCTTTTAACCACCCACATCGGATATATTCGACCGACACTCTCACGTTAATTCCACCAGGGTCACAAAACTAAATACTCTACTGTTACTTATGGGGATTGAAGAGTTAAACGAGATGGAGTACCCAACTGGGTACTCAAACATACGACCCTGGTGAATAAGACACTAAAACAATCGTCAGACCAATCCGACACAAGGGGTTAAAAAGTTAATCTCCTTAGCTCTTTTTCTTAAAACCGCATCAAATTGTCTAATGAGGAGTTAGAGCACAATCAGAAAGACATGAGGAAATCGATCTTTGTTTTATATCATGTAGAGATGACTTACTTGTTAATAGGTTCCACGATACCAGAACCTTCAGCGCCGAGACCCTGACCCTCTGTCCAGCCAAGCTTTTGCAGCATCTTGAAACCTATAGAAACAAAATTAAAATTATCAATCATGTAACAGGGAAAGTAAAAACGAATCAGTTACCGTGGCTCTGAAAAGTATTGGACCGCTGAGGAAACACGTCTGGGTTTTAATCAGTTAAAGTCTGACACTCTCTCTCGTTTTACCCAGAGCGGAAGAGGATATTTGATTATTCCGAACCTCAAAAAAAAGATACAAGAAAAAATGCAAGTAATACTTGTCTGAAGTATGAATAGAGCTATGGGAAAATATTAAGTTTTTTTTATAATGGATAGGCTCGCGCTTGACCACTATCTCACCTGCTGGTAAGCGATGATGTGGCCGACGATGGAAAACGCTTGCCTAGAAGCAATCGATTCACTCTTGACTTAAAGATTCCTATGTTATAGCTATCAGGATACACAGACT
Source organism: Mythimna albipuncta (assembly GCA_929112965.1). Taxonomy (NCBI): domain Eukaryota; kingdom Metazoa; phylum Arthropoda; class Insecta; order Lepidoptera; family Noctuidae; genus Mythimna; species Mythimna albipuncta. The sequence goes on from OV815973.1 coordinate 10,245,624, forward strand.
CCAGCAGGGAATTCCACTCCTTAGCTGTACGAATAATGTGTTCCCAAAACGCTTTGTACGTGTGGGTGGGATGTCTACCATGTACCGGTGGCGCAACGCCGTTCGTCTTGTGGTCCGATGATGGGACGGACTTGGCGGAATTGTGTAACTCCAGTGCACACTCCCCGAAATGTAAAAGATAGAAAACAGACAGGCTAGCAACTCGGCGTCGATGCTCAAGACTTTGGAGTTTTGACTTCACAAGTGCATCATTGCCTATAATCTTCTTGGCACGCTTTTCAATCGACTCTAGTGCATCAAGCTGGTATTTGGTTGACCCATCCCAAAGATGAGAGCAGTATTCCGTACACGATCGTCATCTGAAGACATGAGATTAATGGCACAGAATGTATATGTCGTAGACGTGGGATTGCGAACGACGAGCAAAGGGTAGCACGCCGCCCCACCGTCTAGTAACCGCCCGTATCAGCCACAGTGGATGATTTCCCACCTTAATTCATTAAACCCCAAGCGAACGCCCGGCGTTCACGCACCTATTGTCTTTCTATTGTGTCTGTAATTTCTACGATTGAAAGGTTAAACAAACAATAAAGATGGGTGATTTCAAAACTGAGCCTTGACATTTTGGAATACGTAGTGAGACTCAGATATCATAAGGCCCGGAAACAGTGAAAGCTATAAGACACTGAAGAAAATACTAAGGCGGTAATAACATTATAAATGTGATAATTTGTTTCAAGATTAACGTACAAACCGTCCGATACTAAAAGGCAATTCTTCAAGTGTGTCATCAGTATTTACTACTCATTCGAGTACCTGGACTGTGTCCAAACATCGGAAAGTTCGTGGAATTGCGATACATTCCGTCCGATAAAGTCAGAGTTAAGAATGCTGAAGATGCAAGTGACCGAGAGGAAATGACCAAGCTTTTCAGGAAAATAAGAAGTCAAAAATGTTTTAAAGATGCGAGTACCAAAGAAATTAGCCTCATGTAATAAGAATCAAATTGGAGTTATACTGTTAGATGAAAGTGAGAATCAGTGCTTTTTGAACGTCAAACTGTACAGGAGACATCCCCCCCACACACGCGGCAACCCTAGGGGATCGTTTAAAAGAGGCTCTGGAAAGCTGCCAACGCAGGGTTGAGTAGGTCTGACAGGCAGTGGCTACATCTATTATTTTATTCAGCCGCATCCTGTGAGACTGAAAGCCGACCACAAGCTAGTTGAGGATAAGCTAGTGGAGATGAACCAAAATATTAAAATGGTTTTCTAGGCATAGACAAGTCCCGATGGGCATGACAGACCTCGGTAAGCGTGACTGGAGCCTCACCTTAGTGATTGGAGTCGACTGCTTAATAAACAATAGTGATACACATAGGCAGAATTAATGCTACTAGGCATTTTTTTTTACAACTCAAAACATCAGTCTGCTACATCGTAAAAAGATACTGCGAAAATTTCGGTAGAATTCATTATAGACACACAGTTTTAGTTACGTATGGTAAACGGTATAGGTACGTTAAGACAGCTAGTCTATTATGCGACTCTGCGCGCACCTTTCGGGGCGTTGATTACCATACGATAATAAATTAGACAAGTTACCAGACGGTAAAAAAACTACCCAGAGTATGGCGGCCAATTAATAGTTACTGCGACATAACTTGACATTGCAATATAAATAGCACTAGAGATAATATCAGATGCCAAATATTTAAGATGTTACACATACGAAAAATTTGCAGAAATATTTCTTTTTTTTTTAGGTAGCAAACCATCAAATATCTTCTCCCGCTCTGGGTGAAGCGAGAGGGAGTATCAGGCTTATACTGACTAAAACCCATCTGCGTTCCATCAGTTGCCCATTGCGCTCCAGTCGGCCGCGGTAACTCCTTCGAATAATTAGCAGCCCTGATGCCCTACTTGACCTTCTGACGACCTAAACTAAACTCTTTCTCGCTCGCACGCTTGACAATTTAACACGCTGGCCTCTGAAAACGTTCACTCTAAAAGACTCTGAGGAACTAACTAGCGTTAACTTGATATGCCTCGATAGAGTTGAAATGAAGGAAACGCCTAACAATCCGAAGTATATAACCAGCACTAAAAATAAGAATAACGCAACATAAAACTACCGCACGAATATTATTTCTTTTGAGTGATTGTTACAATTCGTTTCCGAGTCAAGAACAGTAAGATATTATATTGTTAATTTTTTTTTTTATCTATTTTAAGACCTCACCGTGAAGTTATAAGTGAATTTGATGTCAATCCATGCTTCAGACCGTGAAAATGGTGAAATGTCATTTCAGTTTTCCGCATGAGATTTTTACAAAATTGACACGCTCAAATATTTAGGCGCACTCACCGACATTGTCTTCCTTCAGCTTGAATTCTTTGTAGTCGCTCAAGTCTGGCTCTTTGCCACTTTTGAACGCCGAATATTTTTCCATGAACCTGCCAATTCCGCTTATATTAATATAGACGTCCGGATGTGAAATTAATCATATTGTAATTTAAAATCTAATCACGTTTAGTAATAAGAAAGAACCGATTTCTTTTTTGTATACTGTAAACTTTGATCCTTCGAGCCGGATTTCCATAAATAGCTATTGGCGCCCAAATGGGACTCATGTATCAAATCGACGAGTCCCAGTTGGGCGCCAAATATACAAAGTTATTAACGAATCAACAAAATAAGATTAATCGTAATCAGTCTAATAAACAACACACTGTTTATCGAATTTTATTATATATTCAGAGTAAAAACACTATTCAAGTAATGTGAATAATTAAACAATGTACGGAAAAATTCTGATAGCACTATTTTGTAAAGCAATTTTAGAGCATTCACGGGTAATGTAATATTGTTTTAAGCCAAAACAAACAAAATACCCAGTAAAAGAAATTAATCGCCGTTTATATTTTACACAAGCGAATTTAATGTGTTTTTAAACGTAAACTTACTTTCTAAGCTCTTCTGGCGGTAAGAAATCGCCGATGTGATGTTTGCCAGCCGCCTGCTTGGTTAACTCATCCGCCCACTTTTCAGTAGCATTCATTTCTTTAGCTCTTAACCTATTAACGGAAACGAACAAAGAATAAGAAATGTGTTAGATAAACAAAAACACTGAGTAGTTTGGTTTGTATGGTAGTAATCATGTTTTTTTTTTCTTAAAGCAGGTGTGTATATTTTTCATAAATACCCATTAGATGTTGTAGATGTTTTTAGGATTGAGTCTTACGTAAATAAATCATTCTGAGTGAAAACATTATTTTGACAGTCTCTGATTTAGACCAGAATTCCAAGAAGTGCTTACTTGGTTGCTTGCGCAGAACTACAAGGTTTTATGATAAAGAACAATTAAATGGAGGGTGTATAAGAGGCAAATAGGGGTTGGATACTGAAGGGCGGACTTTTTCTCACCAAACATGGAAAGCATGAAGAATTTCAGACTTCCTTTCATTGATTTGAGGTGATATTATTATGAGGATTACAGAAACTCCTATGTGGCACTGCCATTAAATTATGCTCGTAAGAAAGAGATAGCGAGATGTTCCCATCACTCTTCTTCTTATCAATATTAGAAATGCTAAATGCTGCTTTCTTTATTGACTAATTTTGATTCCGTTTTCTTATTACAGTTTATCGTTGTTTTGTTTAAAACATAGTTAAAAACAAACATTTATTATTGACTACGACGTTCAAAACATGAGACACGTGGTGCCACCTGTTGCTATCACATGTAACTGGGACAGACTTGTGTGTGCCAAAAATTCACTTCATAATCTGTTATTTGGCTAGACAGGCGAACGTTTATTTCTTTTTTTTTAAGTAGTTTTTTTAGAAGCTTGCAGAGTTTTTATCATATTTAGATGACAGAAATACATAATGTACAGAAGATGAAATCATTTACGCTTTTGAGATTTTTATCTTTTAAAATTGTCGTAGTATTGTTGCTGCATTTCAAAAGCATGTATCAATCTAATCTTTTTTTCAAACTATTTACTATTTATTTTAATGGCATAAAGACTCATCATTAATGACGTCTGTAACATAGAATGACAATTTTAGAAGAATATGAAGTAAATGTTAAATTGTAATATTAAGTGTCGCCATCTAAAATTATGCCGAGAGCGAGGACCTTTTGACACAGTAATGCAACTATTTTTAATCCTGTTTTGTTTTTCTTTTTGTTTAATATTTCATCAATAAACACATTTACTGGATTAATTTTGATCCATTAACAATTCGAATATCTATCTTCATACATCAAACACAAAAAATCAAGGTATATTACTTTTTTTATAATGGATAGGCTCGCGTTTGACCACTATCTCACCTGATGGTAAGCGATGATGTGGTCGACGATGGAACACACTTGCCTAGAAGCAATTTATTTTAAACCAAATTCTTATGAATCAACTTCTTATAAATAACTTGGACTATAATGGTTCAAGTACTTTGATAGATACAAATTAAACTTACTTGTGTTCCCAGGTGCCTTCTGCGGTGTCTTCATCGCTGTCGTATTCATACTTGTACTTGCCAGCTGCCGCCAACCGTTCCACTTCCTGTCGCTTCTTCAACATGTCCTGTTTGTGAAGGGTACACAGTTAGTGGCTTAGAAATAAGCTCTTAGTTTTATGATAACCTTCAATATAATTAACTATCTATGTGCTGTGGAGTTGTTGCGCCACTTCATCTCCTACAGCACCAGAAAATGGTGCGGCTTTGGGAACCTGTCAGTTTGTAAATGATGTTGTAAAAAAGTGCTGATTCTCTGCCTAATCTGTATTCATTATTTTATAGATTTTTATTTTAATTTTCGAGTCTTAAAGTTATTTGATCGGCTTCTATGTTTTGTCGTGTAAGAGTACTACAACCCATTTGCCCAACATATTAATCGTCGTGGAAAATAGTTCGTAGTTCGAGATAACCGGACATAGCCCTCTGTCGAAGCGATGACTCGACCGAGATACAAAACGCGTTCACGCGATGATCGTTTTGTATTAGGACGACCCTAATAGATTACTAGTGATTTAATACAAATGAAGATAAGAGGCAACTTTCACCCATCACACACTCAAAACAAAAAAAAAAACTGTTGCCGAATATTTTTTTAATGCATTACAAATACATATTTTGAGTGACATTTACGTGATAAATAATAAAGTAAGTCAAAGTAATTATTGTCCAAACATAGTGTTTCAGTGTTTTTATATGAAAGTTAATTGTATAAAATTATTTGTTTGTTTTTACTTTTTTTTGTCCTTTCTACTTGGTAGTAGCAAGGACTAGGTACTGTAAACAAAAAAGAGAATGGGCACATACCTGATACAAAAGATTGAGTTTGAAATTATCCTCACACTTCTTCCAGTCTTCAACACTGAGGTTGGTAGTACCATAATTGGTCATAGCGTACTGCATCAGAGCCTGGTTACTGCGGTTGACTGTACTCAGCTTTATACCTTCCTCGTCAATCTTAGCCAACTTGGGACCTAGGAATCAGTAGATGGAATATGCAGGAATTAGTAACATTCTTTTTAATAAACCTTTGTACCAATATAAGTTGTAACTAGAAATATATACACACTTGAAACCATACCTGTCAGTTTCACTAATATAAAATATAAAAAAGTTGTTATACAACCATTATTTTGTTATGGCTTCAAGGATAAACTTTAGTTAGTTAAAAGGGTGCAGTACTACTTTATTTATTTATACATATTTTATTGTACACCAAGATAACAAATTATACATTTGAGCATTATATTTAAAAACATACAATTGGCAGCCTCATCGCATTCCGCGATCCCTTCCAGGCAACCTGGTATGGAAAGAAATTGTCTAGACATAAAATGGGGTTGCACTTGGCGCATTACAAAACCGGCTAAACAATTGAAGAAAAAAAAAGTACTATACCTACTACTTTTTACAAAGGATAAAAAGTTCACATACAAATAACAATTTTTATTGTTCTAAGTTTTATTATCAAGTGTGTCCTTCAACAGCATTGAAAGCTTTTTAAAGACAGTGTGTGAATACTATCACTTCAACTTATATTATTATAAAAAAAAGATGTTATGGATACGAAATTTCTGATTTGGATATGGGATATGAATAACGTATTAACCTGTTTTAAGTTATGATTACAGATATGATATTATTTCGAATACAGGGTGTATGTAAGGTTTCGTTTACGGATATTAGATTCTTTTATATTTAAAATTCTAAATGCAAATAGCAAGTTTTGGCTTTTACTTCTAGTCTAGGCCATAATTTGTTTGGAATTTTAATTTACTTAGCGGATTTTTAATTTAATTAGCGAAGTCAAAAAACGGGTTTTTGTATCCGAAACTTTTATATCGGTTTTGGTTATGGTTATAGAACTCCATTTAATTTTAATTTGACTCCTAAACCACATAAATCGATATTGCTTTGACAAGCATATGCAATCGTAACCCTCCTCCTCTTTGGAGTACCTATACATATTATGTCATTATTTTTTTCAGGCACTGGTTAGATTCTACTCTACCTGGTAACATAGTCGGCAGGGGTGCTACTACTCCGGGAGGTTTAATATCAGCGGACGGCGGGTCATCGCTCCATCGCGACTTCTTCTTCTTACGTCTTTCGCGTCTGCTGTCAGACTCTTCATCACTCTGAGAGCTTGCCTGTTCCCGCTTGTAGGGTCGACCGTAACCAAATGGATTGCTAATAAAAAAGGCATATTTTTAAATATGACCATTAGATATTCAGATAAATGATTGATTTATAAAGATTTATGTTAAGATTACTTACATATTTTGACTATGAACAAAAAAAATATGTATTATTAAAAGATTAAGAAATATAATTGTTTTTGTCACATACCCATCTCTACTATCATCCTTATTATTATATCTGTAATCGTCATTGCTATCGTCATCTTCCAAACTGAACTCCGGTTCATATTTGTCCTCAGGTTTCACTTCAGGCTTCTTGTCGCCCTTTTCTCCCCTGATCTTAGAAACTATATCTCTAAACGCCTTATACTCGGCCGAATTTGTGTTGTGAAGGAACCTGGAATGATTCGCTTAATACAGTGATCTAATGTAAAGGGTAAAGAATAACAAAGGATGCTTTTGTGTTAGGTTTTACTAAACCTGAAAATTCTATGATGGAACAGTGTGAAAAAAAAACAAGTGTACAAAATAAAAATAAGACTTGCGACATATTTTTTTCTAAGGATTAATAAAAGCAGGTTGCTCTGCTCCATCATAGAGATTGCGACAAAAAAAAAATGTATGTAAATATAAAAAAGAATACAGCACGTATCCTCCAGTTGGGGATCAAAGTGGCTACAGTGGCATTACCACAAATTTTGATCTTGTGAGTGAATTGCTTTCAGGACATTTTCCCAGTGGTCGCCGTTGCACGCGACTTCGCTGGCGGCGCGCAGGACTGTGGGCGGCAACGCATCTGCAGAGAGAACTGCACACCACGAGTCAACATATTGTCTGGCGGTCACGTCGACGAAGCGCCGGGCCGACATTAATCTTACTACCTTTTAGGTAAAGATGGATACGTCACGATACCTAAATGAACACCGCTTTATAGCTCAATACTTCAGCACATTTAATAAAGAATATGCATGAATTTTTTATTTGCCAAATTATAATTAATTTTGTATTTAACAAATATGAAGGATTCTTTAATATATCTCATCATCAACAACGAAATTATAAAATTTCAAAGCTGATGAATGCATGCTGAGAAGCCCATGTCAGACAAATTTGCCTTATAAGCAGCTTGAAACATAGACGCATATGTAGCGATTTCGTTTGCTTTTATACCAATTTAGATATTGTTTTCACAGTTAACAAATATACTTTTCATGCATATTCCTTATTGCGTAAGATTACTTTCACAACCAACCCAACATTAAATCACAATCAAATTAAACATTGACATGCTTGCAGACAATGGTCGGTCAATGCATAAATATTTTAAAGGTATGTTATTAGAGGCGACATATGGCACCTGTTGTAGATCTTGCCGACCAAAGTCTGGCACCCTCATTCTTTTTCACGATACAGCTTGGTTGCTTAAGTTATTTTACCATACTGAACTTGCTAGCCAATTTAGCAAGGACTATTCCAATGATAACTATTTCTTATTAAAAAGGACACACATTACAATGATTCTTTCGAGGAAATTGGTGTTCATTTAGGCATTAGCCATTCCAGTCTTTAATCTACGCTTCTTCTAGCGTTAAACCAAATAGTCTACTAACGACAATTATAAATAAATAAGCTACATATATCATTCGTTCAGAATTTGCGAGATGGTAACAGCGCATGCAAATTCTCAAAATTTGACTGAACTTTCTATCATTCATGTTAAAATTGAAAGCAAGTTGCTATTTCTTTTTTATTGCAGCAACTATTATAGCAGATAAATTTGAGCTACTGTGTATAAAGAAAGAAAAATTGTTGTTTAATAGAATTTCAATAAGTCAGACTTGCAATACTAGCTAATGGCTATGACATTTCATTTCTAAGGGTTCACAATAGCTATGATAATTTCATTGAATAAAACATAAATTTCCGTCTACTAAATATCAGAAAACTATAGAAATTAAATCAGAATATTCATTATATTGCCTTTGCATTATTATAGACCACGAAAATAATAATACAAAGGCACGGAAGGTACATGTTGATGGACGATTTTTACCTTGCGGTGGCTTGAATGGTGGTCCAGAATTCTCCATGTCCTTAGGGTTTCCCAATAAACCGAGAGGCAGAGGTGGAGGTAGCGTCATTCCATCCGGTGTCATTGAAGGTTTGTCTAGAGATTTAGAGTCAGGGTGGTGCATTGGCATGGAGTTTGGTGGCATTGAATTAGGAGGCATAAAAGGCGGCATGGGAGGACCATTGCCGTTACCAAAGTTAGGAGGACCATTAGGCCCGAATGGAGGACGACCACCCATAAAAGGCATGTTAGAGTTATTCATAGAATTTGGTGGCATCATCGAATTAGGAGGACCATTAGGCCCCATCATAGGATTTGGGAATGGAGGACCAAAGAAAGGAGGCATAGGACCATTTGGTCCTGGACCGCCAGGGCCCATATTCGGACCGCCAGGACCCATATTCGGACCACCAGGACCCATATTAGGACCACACATGTTCGGTGGCATTGGACCCATGGGACCTGGACCATTTGGACCCATAAAGTTCGGTGGCATAGGAAAATTAGGTGGCCCGCCCATAAAGGGAGGCATTGGACCACCAGGTGGCATATGTGGCATTGGTCCTCTTGGACCCATCATAGGCCCTGGTCCCATACCTGGTCGAGGGCCCATATTCGGCCCCGGGCCCATGTTTGGACCCGGGCCCATGTTAGGTCCTGGACCCATATTGGGACCTGGCCCCATGTTTGGTCCATGTCCCATATTGGGCCCTGGCCCCATATTAGATGAAGGCCCCATGTTGGGTCCAGGACCCATATTAGGTCCAGGTCCCATAGGTCCGGGACCCATATTAGGACCAGGACCCATATTTGACCCTGGACCCATGCCAGGTCCGGGACCCATAAGACTAGGGCCCATCATACCAGGAGGTAATGGTCCAGGTCCCATAGGTCCGGACCCCATATTTGGGCCATGATCTCCATTGGAATCTACATCTTCATCTGACTTTGAGCCCATATGCCATTGGTTGTGATCTGAATCAATAGATTGTGTATTTGGAGGCATAACAGGAATTTGCATTAGAGCTGGTATGTTGTGGGGATTTTTGTTCTCAACATTATGTTTCTTTCTTTCTTCTAGTATTGGTGTGGTAGGGCTGTGGGGACGGGGTCGACCTCTATCGTTCCATCGGCGATGTTTCTCCCTGAAAATTATATTAATAAATGAATAGCTTTTATCATAATTTACAAATTATGTATTTTACATAGAAGAAAACATTGAAACTTTTTTGAATAGCACTTTGTATTTTAAGGTCATTCGTATAAAATATATCTTACTTGAATACAATATACCATAAGTTAACATCAAATGATTTAGTGTGAAATTTTTAAAACCAGTTTCCTATTTAGGGAGCATTGGTTGTATAATTTTTTTAGATGTAGACAAGGTTGAGTTTATAAATAGGTAAAAATGCTCCCAGTAAATTAATGTTATAAGATTTGTGATGTTATGGAAAATTAGATTTTTTAAATTAAAACATTTATACAAAATTAGATAGGATTAAATTAATTTAAAGTTACTAGAAACATGTAACTAGTAGATAAAAGCTGAGAGGTTTTTTTTTGGAGAGAGGTGATCTGGTTGGAATAAGCCCACCTAAGGTGGGCTTAGGACTAAGTGCAGAAACCAAATTCAGAGCTAGACATAGGACACGTAACTACCTTTGTTGGCCTCTATCTCCCGACTTCCTCCTCTCATCACTACCCAGACCATAGTGTTGACTTTCAAACTCATCATCCTTTGATGTTTCTTTATTCTCATGCTTGACTTGTTTTGCATCTTCATCATTCTTAACATGTTTTTCTTGGTCTTCCTTGTCTTGTTTGTCAGTTTGCTTCTGTTTTTCTAGAAGCGCTTTGAACTGGTTCATGAAGCTGCCATCATTGGAGAATATGTTGACATTGCCTTTATCATCCTTTGACGTTGGACTGGAAATAAAGATAATAGAGATATTATTTCTCAGGTTTTTTTATGTGGTGCCAGTCCCATCGCCAAACCTACATGTACTATGCAATCCATGTATGTATGTATGTAAATATCATTTACTAGCTTTTGCCCGCGACTTCACCTGCGTAAGTGCGTACGTAAAATATACCCTATGTCACTCAGGAACAAACCAGACCAGTACTTTGTGTACCGATATAAAGTGGCTTTCTATCAGGGCAAGAATTTTTGTAATCAGATAACTAATTTCAGTGATTAATCTACACTAATATAATAAAGAGGTAAAGTTTGTTTTTTTTGTTTGTAGGAGGTAATGTCTAAAAGTACTGGTCCAGCTGCAACATTTTTTTCACCAATATAAAGCTGCTTTATTTCTTAGTAAAATAGGCTATATTTACATGGGAAAAAGCTAGTAAATAGTAATAATAAACAGTTTCAGTGATTAACACATACAAAAAAAAATTGCATCAAAACTTTGAAAGCAAGATTAATTCTGTCAGACTAATACCTGTGACTGAATTTGACCTTTAATTTAACTACAATTAGTTAATCTGTTGAAATAGAAAATTAAAATCAATTGAGATTTTTTGAACTAAGTTTTCGATAGATGCTGATAAACCATAGTTCCTTGAAATAAAATTTATTTCTAAATAAAATTTTATATTGATTTATGATAATGCCAGTATGAATATTGTTAATGTTTCTAACAATTGTTAATAAGCTAGAACTGTGTTTAAAAACACACACTTGTTATTTTGTGGCATGTACGCACATAATTATTTTACTTTCATCAATGTTCAACAACATTTTTTACTGTTTCTGCATCAACAACTTCCAACCTACACATTAAATAACTGATAAAGCATTTGTATGCATTCTTTGTGGTAGTCAATTGTAGTCGTAATACAAAGGCTAATTGAATATACAGTGTACACAGAATAAAAAAATTTAGTTAGGTATACAGTGTATTTTGTTATATCCTTTTAAAATTATAGCATAAGCTTAGGATAACAAAATGAGCCTTTTTAATGTTCCCACTGCTGGGAGTTAGCCTCCTCTGTAGGGGAGGGAGGGAATCCACCACCCGGGCCCAATGCGGGTTGGTAATGTCAAATGTCCTCAAATTTTGGGTCTAGGACATGCCAGTTTCCTTCACTGTTTTGAGAGCAGTGGCGATGAAATTATTTACATAAAGTGATGCAATTGGCTGGACCCGCAAGGTACAATTCGTAAGTCGGGGCCATTACCACTCGGCCACCACTGCTTAAATTATTACAGTAGTCTTCAAATGCTTTATATAGGTATTTTCTGCTGTTAATACCCCATTGTTAACCCTATTGACTAGGAATGTATCATTATCCCTGTAACTACTTGTGTTGGATTGCTCCGAGAAGTGTTTTCAGTCTTATAAGTCAGAGCCCCGGTATGAAGGCTAGAAGGATTGGGGTGGGTCTTTAAGTCAGTAAGAGTCTGACATTATCACCCGCTCCGCCCAAGAGCAGGGATTGTCATTGGATGATTTTTCCCACCATAAAAAAAAACAGGTCCCTCCCGAAGACGGAAAACAGGTATGCAAATGGTTTCACAGTTTTAAAACTAATTGAATGCCGGGTCGTCTTAGGGTACACTTCAAAACTCATCAAGGATGTTTCAGAAACTGTTGTAGCTATTTAAAGATGCTGATTACTTGTTTACTGATTTACAAATACCATGCCTTCTTTCGTACACACTGATCATTATTTCATGAAGTTACGGCATTGGCGAGGAAGGAACAGGAGTGGATTTTTAGGCATATAACCATTCCACACCATGATAACAGCGGGCGATTATGTTTGTCTTCGTATTAATAGTTCGCTAATGATTTGAGTTGATCAGCGTACTTACAAGTTACCAATGCATTGGTTAAAAGAATGATGCCGTAAACTACTACCGTAAAATCATATTGATTTGAACTCTCCATGAGCCTAATACCAGAAAGAATGGTTACAACTGCATGAAAACGTGACAACAACGTGATACATAATTGGATTTCTTAAATAAGGCTTACTTAGATAGTTTTGCTTGAGCGGCAAGCGCCGCAGCCTGCTTTTGAGACTCCAACTTGGCCTGTATCTCCATTTTCTTTCTTTCGATTATTTGTTCCTGTTTCGACATTTGAGCCCATCTTGTACTCAGTGCTGATTTCGTCTTATTATCCTTGAAATGTATCATTGTTTAATCATTCTACAATGAAAAGAAATTGGAAAAACGAAAATAAAACCTCTCAGTTTTCTAGCGTTTGGTGAACTCGCACGAACTTCACTTCAATTAGTGATGTCATGGCTCCACAGATAACATAAAACAGTCAAGTTCGAATCACAAAAATCGACTAAATAATTAATTTTTAGAAGTTATGTTACTTTATTATTATTATTTTTTTTGTTTTGTGTTTGTCTTAAGTTTTTGTTGTCTACAATGTTTTTTTTTTTTTTTGCGCCAAAATAAATACTTTCTTTCTTTCTTTCTTTTTCTAAGTATTTATTTTTTATATATATTAATAGATAACTATATATATAAAATTAATATTAGAATGTTTGCAATTGTAATAAATCCATGTCTCACTTTTCAACAAGATTCTGTTTCCTGTTGTTGGGGGTAAGGTTGGCCAAGGTAGGCGCCAGATAAACGTGGAATAGCGGTCATTGACCCTCCTACATTTGTTGCCATTCATAATTGAAAAAATGGAAATAAAGACAAAGCTGTCTTGAATCGACATGTATCTTAATCCTTTAACGTTATAGCAGAGAAGCGTATCATACGATGCTCGCTTTCTTCAACGACGACGCTAAACCTACCTACACACCAAAGCCACGGCCCACCAGACAAATCCGTGCGCTTGCCTGGGCGTAGTGGCGCGCGGATGGGTCCGCTAGCTCGCGCCAGGCGCGCGGCTTCGGTGTGTAGATGCCTCCTAGACTACAACCAGCCAGGCCAGGCCAAGGAGCCACAACTCGACTAATAGAATGATTAGCATTGTTAAATGTATTTCTTGGGCGGAGCATCGCCGTGCCCTCGTGGGGGCGATCGGCGGCGGAGACCTCTCGCGCCGGTCCTTGGTTGAGGCCATGGTCCGGAGCGAGGAGTGGCAGGCGGCCGCTGACTTCTGCGAAGCAGTAATGCTCGCAAAGGAGGAGGCCGAACGCATCAGGCAACGGCGTTATCGCCGCCGGGATTCTGATCCCGATTTCCGGCCAACGTAGGCACCGGCTTGCAGATAGTGAGCAATAGTTGGCTCACTGTCCGGCCGTCCGGTAACTGTCCGGACCAAGCCCAAGTCGTCGACGGCGCGCACTGTTCCCGCTCGCCTCAAGTTGTCAGCAACAGCAGGGACCCAGCCGGGTCGAAGCCTACTAGGCCAGGGTTATCCGAAAGGGCGCTCGAGCCCCGGTATAATGGCTAGAAGGAACGGGGTGGGTCTTTTAGTCAGTAAGAGTCTGACACTATCTCCCGCTCCGCCCAAGGGCGGGGGATGTCAATGCTTGATTTTTTCCCACCGTAAAAAAAAATTAAATGTATTTACTCATTCCAAAATCACTACAAAAAGGAGTGCCAGTGCAAGAATATATCTCTTTTTAGTATGTATGTAGAGACGGACCTCTACTTTATTTATCACCTCTCGGAGAAGAAATATCCCTCATACCCGGAACTTGAGTCTAGCTTGTAATCGGTGTCTATGACACATTATTATTTGTTCTTGGCTCAAGATAAACTCAGGCAGGCACTTCATCAAAATAATACGATTATTCTTTGAGAATTAGTGATCTAATCTCTATTAAAACCCACAATGAAACACGAAAAAGTATAACGATACAAGCTAAAGTTGTATCGTTATACTTTTTCGTGTTTTAGTATAATTTTAGAACAAAAGTTGTATGGTAGAAATAATTAAGCACGACGAAAGAATGTCTAGGTAAACGAAGCCACTTCTCCCCGTGTGTATTATTTTTCTCTGTGTACTTTTTAATAGGACAAGACCTAAAATGAAACATCAGATATCATTGCATATTATTCTTTTTATATTTTTTTTTCATCAGTTTAAATGGAAAATACAATTTCATTTATTTATAATGTTGTCATTTATTTATTGTAAACAAATATATTATAAAAGATTTACATATTACTATCAAAACAAAATATTCACAAAATGGCAGACTAACTAAACAATTACTTAGCTGTTTCATCAAGCATGCTAACAATTGCATCGTTTTGAGCTAAATAAGAAGGAGAAAGTTTGGCACTGATCCCATTATTCAAATTAAAGTGAAGATGGCATAAATGCACATTGCAGCAACACTATCTGTCGTATAAGATAAGTTAGTCTGTTTGCCCAGATTTTGAATAGGTACCTTTTATAATGATACTCTTCACAACCTCTCTTCAGCTCATGTATTGCATGATCTAATACTGACTACCTATTATACCTTCATATAAGCGCTGCGGACGGCTAGCGCCCGCGCACTTCCAAAGTTTTCAAAACTATAAAGGACAACGCCAAAGAGAGCCTACATCTGACTATTGTTTCTGTGGTAACTTGACAGTTATAATAAACTAATCTGCTGCCTCATTAAATCGAAATTCAAATTGACTTAATTAAAAAAAAAAACAACAAACTCTGGCTCCTTTCATAACAATACAAATTCCATTGAATGGATAAAAGTAACTCAATTTAAAACATTCAAACAAATCCTCAATCAATTCAAATTAAAAAAGTACCTCTTCACATTTCTGCATTACCCTGCCTTAACAAAATCATATTATACACTTAGACAGTTGACAAACAAAAAAAAAGCAATGGAAGAGGACAATGAGCAAAAGAAATCACAAAATATATAGAAACATTCGACATTGTGTAAGGTTGCTTCAACAAGTGTGCTTGGATGTTCTGTGTGAACATGGGTTGCGAACTTACACAAATATTTCGGTGTAGCAAAAAAGCTAGGTCTCTTCCACTGTTACATGAAATGCCGAAAAGAAAAGTATAATTCATAAATTGTACCTATACTTTGTTTATATTCTAATTTTTTTTTACATTTTAATAATTTAAAAACAACCAGTACTTGGTCGAGAAATTTATATCCATTTTTTTTGTGTATTTTATATTTTGATGAAATATTTATAAGCTAATTAACGTGAGCCGATGTCAGGATTCATAGCTAGTCGTCGTTCGCTCGAACCGGCTGGCAAGTCTGTCTCTCTCGTCCGCCCGACTCGAGCTTGTATAAACGTATCTATACATAATTAACACTACCGCATCGTGTATACATCTTGACTCATATATAATGCACTGATATTTCGAGGGGCACAAGGAATATCGCAGCATTGTTTCATCGCGCGCAACGCGCTAAGGCCGCCGCCGCGCGGTCGGTTCGCACCAACCATAACCATCATTCTATATTATTCATATAATTTCCCCGTCATATACATTTCATAGCAATTAATAAAAATAAAACACTAAGATTACATCCCTTAACATGTCTAAATGTCTAATTCGTACTCTATTTACATTTGACATAATACATAATATTCAAATTGTTCGGTGAATCGACAGTCTTGCGAGATCGATGTCGAGCAGTCGAGCCCGGGCTCGCGGCGGCGGCCACCTCTGATTACTGTACAGCAAATTTACAATAACATTTGATCAGAATACGCAAACTCAAAGATCTATATCTAAAAATTAAAGTAAGGTAAGGATCATCATGTATGTAACGCCCGCCTTAAGCCGCTATAATATCAACTATGTTAAGTAATATAACATATTAAGTTTGCACATGACAAAAATGCCACTCGATAACATACATAACATTATTGAATTAAATAAAATAGGCCACATTCATTGTTACGGTTCAATTATGGGGTTAACACAACCTGAATTGAAGTTTCATAGGTAGATGCGATCAGATGACAACCAAAGTAACGTAGAAGACAAATATTGTGGCGGATTTGTCATGCGACAACAAATGATACATATTTGGGAATTAGTACTCCTAATATATCACTAACTAGGATTTAAGAAGAAGATGACGTCACTAGATACTAAATATCTTCTACTCTGTACAATGGACTATGATATTTTATTGAGATATTTTTTTCCTTTGTATAAACATGACAAAATACAAATATTTCTGTCCAACTTTATAATAACTTAACCGGTAACAATCGAGCAACATTTGACATTTTATTACTCCCTTTGTGACAGTATAATTAGATATTTATATTGTATTACGTTAGAAAGGGATATCTTATTTTAAATGGTCTGGGATTTGTAAATATTGGTCTAATCTACGTTATGCAGACGTCAATATGACACGACGCGTATTAGTAATAGGGGATTCAGTTAGTAGTGTCATATTGAATCTAAAACGGAATTACGACCGCGTATCTCCTATGCATTTTTATTGCCTGTAAAAATATAGTATTCACATTCTTTTATCGCTATCCATGTACTAGGTGCGCCGATGAACAGTGCTAAATCAACGGTTTTGACAAATGGAATGCATTTTTCACAATATCCACTTCAATAACTTCCAACAACTTAACATCCCCGAAAAATATTAACAGAAGAAAATCTACAATCAATAAACGAATGATTCAATTAATATAATGCATGTTATTCAATAGTTATTACGAATTATTATAATAAAACAATCGATAGTGCTTAAACTAGTGGTAACAATAACATTTTTAACTGTTTGTTCCTATCGATTTCAATTGAGTTTTAATTTTTTTTATTATTATACTTGTAATAAATGACATTTAACATCATGCGATGCAAGGAAGGGTAAGCAAAATGTTAAAGATTAAGGATTTACTAATGCGGGAATAATCTTATGAATTATGAGAATAATCAATTGACGTCTGAAAAGTAGGTGATATCACTTATCAGTTACAGGTTGTCAGTGAGTTGTACTGTAAAGGTCACCGTTTATAAACAAAGATAAGACAATTCCCGTACGAGTAATATCTAGCCGAAAATCTTCAACAGTCACGAACAGTGTTTTTGTTAAAAACCATTATTACAACAATAAACACTAGGTACGCTAAAATAACAAATAAACTCCTTTGTAAAAATGATTGTGTTGCTGATTCGTATTAACGATTCGACACGTAATAAATGTTTAATTTGATAACTATACGATTTCCACTCAATTGAATTGTTAATACTAACAAATACTGTACACTCAAGGGCATTTTATTGTAATAACGTTTCGAAACAAACTGTTATGTTGACTGTTACGATGAAAAGAATGAGTGATTTTTGAATAAATAAATAACAGAAATAAATTAAAATCCAAAGCGAAATTTAATCATCTAATATCATGACCACAATATTGAGCATTATAATGAGTAAAAAAAAGCGATAATAAAACCACAAACTATTATCGTGAGCAACAAAAGGGCACTTACGTTTGAATTGACCAAATAACTTCACATCACTAATGAAAAATCTACTGTTCCTGTATATACATAAAACAATTGACGATTATAATGAAAATGAAATCCTAATGCCGTTTTGACACTTTAATTGACAAAAAACTAACAGAAGTAACTTTAATCCTTTAACAAGGTTTCGTAAACCTACGCAAAATGTTCGCGCTTTACTATATAATACGCATATAACAACAAAGAAGTATACATTAGGTGAAAATTAACTTTACAATGACATCATCAAAATTTAAGGACGCTTATGCCGTTTTAAGTTGACTTTAACAAATTGCATTTGGAATTATGTAATGGACTTGCACAACTGACTTTGCTTTCAAAGATAAAAATCAGAATCACTTAACGCTAAATCATTTCAAATATGGACGTTACTTTCAGGACATAATATGCAAGACGGCTTCCCACACATTGGACCAGGGACTGAGTATGGTGCTGGTGGTCGCATCCGGACTACTCCATCGTCTAAGTACGCAAGGTTGGGCGGCGTCGGTCGACTGGCCCGAATGTATACTAAAATTACTAAGAATTTTATTGTGATCTGGAGGGTATTTCCGAAAAGGACCAGATAAATCTCTTATTTCTAGTGGATGTCCAACACTGGCCGGTTGTTGCTATCTTTCGAGACGTTACGTTTGGCAATAGAAAATAAACATTTACTCCGCGATTTTGGCAAACACTATAACCTCATTATGCATTTGGAACTCTGTCGTGTGATCGCGAACCCGTTCTAACACTAAAACATTAGCCATCACTCTATCAAGAGTTTACTTTGTGACAAACGATGAGATAGTTTAAAGCCATACATTATTTACAAGATCTTTGCGCGGCAATAACACGACACAGCCAAACTTTAATAATAAATATGTTATTCAATATTGAAAAATAAACCCGAATTATTACACTAGTCATAACAAAATTTAACAAGAACGTGAATAAATTTCTTTTATAAGATACTACTATTTACAACATGCAAGCCGGGCAAGACAAATAAAATGAACGTCCAACATTAAAATATGGATGGATTGTTTAGAAGCGAAAGGGACGACATTGGGCTAATTATTAGTATTAGATAAAAAAGGGCATTATAATTGTTATAGAAGGCCAATAGTCGATCAAATTGACTTGTCAGAATTGTCAGTACTTAGTTATACGTCTGAGACATTTAATTATTTACACTTTGACCTGTTACAAGAGAAATAGTAAAATAATTCAGCATACAGTATAAGCAAAATTCATTTGGACAACAATAACATTCGACGGCAATAATTTTCGACTGGAATTAAATGTGGACGAACATATATCTAATTGGACTATTATATACTTGATAATTTAAATTTTTAATATACATATATGCTATTTACAATATAAAAAATCAACCAGTTCAAGTCTTCGTTATGGGGAATAGATTCGCGCCATACGAGCGACGACGGAGTAAAGTTGCAACTGTCAACAAGCCTCAACGACAATGGCAAACGAGGACAGTTATAGCCGGACCTTTCTTGTTTTCACTCTGTTTAAAACTAAGTAAAAATCTGATAAAATTTGCACTTTGTCACAAAAGCAAAAAACATTAGGTCCGAAGGGAAGAAAATATAATATATTTTACAAATATTATTTGTATTACAAAGTATTGAATACGATTTATAAAGTATTGGAACTCACATCAGTTACAGCGAGTATCGCTCTGTTCGATCAGATGGTCAAGGTATCGCTCTGTTAAAATTAATGGAAGAACAATGAAACTTAATATACTATTATGTAACTTAATATTTTGTATTTATTAACTACAATGAGAATGACTAAAAACAGAACAATAATTACCTTAACCATGTGTAGTCACAACTAGTGTTCGTCTTGCCAAGTTGGCAGGCCACCGTTACTGCATCATCGATGCATATTTTAAAAATAACGCAAAATTCAAGTTCGATATCAAGCGTTTATTCAATAGCGAACGAATAGCAACTTTCATTTTCGTCCAAGTAGAGGTCATTCGTTAGTACGTATAGTATTCCAATGACAATAAGTTGTTGATTGGCATGATTCATGCATATTTATTAAGGTTTTTTCCTTGTAGACTCGAGCGAAAATGTTGTTCATGATTCGAGTTACCGCTGATTGTAAAAACGCTCTAAGGGGAATTACACGTAGAATGAACATCACAAACCACATTTTGAAGTCCACTCATCCGAAAAGGAAAATTGATTTCAAAATGCAATTTCGTGTAAACCCACAGTTATGAAAGAAATAATAATTAAATTCATTAATATACTTAAATATGTAAACCTGCCACAAGACAAGAACTACATACAAATCTGCGATTGGCTTATAACGTTATTTAGAGACGATAATCGGATCCCTAACAACAGGAATAGACTATGATCAAAGTATGGAACCAATGCAGCCGGAACTGACAGTCCCACTACTTACTATTCGATGATATTTACAACAACTGCATTTCACAGAATTATATGGTCCCAGGCATCGATCAAAGATTACCGTCCCTCACGAACATTATAACACTGGATCGCTATTCAAAATCCTTGTGATAAAACATTTTGCAGTCAGCGCGGCTTTACCAGGACCGTTAAGAGTAAATCGAAGGCCTATCGTTATATATATAAAAAGCTTAACTCTGTCACTAAACGGGAGACACTGACTCGTATAAAAACTATAGATCTTATAATACAAATGTCTATGACCTGTTGAGATGCTCTGTGTAGGCGTGTTAGTTATATTTCAGTACTAAAGGCAGCGAGCGGCGGGCGGCGAGAAACTCGAGTGTCAGTACGCTTGCGTTGTACTCGCGGTCGAAACACGATCTGGTTTTAAGTTTCGCTGTAAACAAAAAAACAATACTTTAATACAAAAATCTTTACAACATTATTAAAAGGGTAGTTTTGTTTCATAGTGGCTCATACTAAAGAGGGTTCTATCTACCATTTATTATATACTAAAACATTGAACTCTGCTCTTTTTGTTAAGATTGCTAACTAAAAATGTAAACCATCTTAACATACTCGTATCTTTTAACTAAAAAATCGTCTAAAATTATTTACAATTAGGCATTTACCTAAATCGATGTTAGGTAATTAACTAAATATAAATAATCTTTGTATGTCTTTTCTAAGATTTATTTTAAATAAAAAGAAATATCATACGTTTAGTTAACTACCTAAAAAGATGAAGTATAGATAAAATATCAGTCATATGTGAATCTAGTAATAAAAAAAATAGTAAAACACATGCATTCAAAAAGTCCAATGGAAAAAATATTTTGCATATCATTTCACACGTCTTATCACTAATTCTCTATACTAAACATCATACGTTCGCACTGTGAAACCGATACCGATAACAATTGATTGTCGTGATATGCTTGTTGTAATAAAAAAGTGGCTTTATTCAAAATGGAAGCCTGTTTTTTACAATACAATCTGGGTCTATAAATCATTATTTTAACTGTTCTGGAAACTTTGAAAGATTAGGGTCTGATTTTTCAATGGTCAAATAATTGTTATTTATAGAATAAATGGGGCGGTTTAACATATTTTGTATACCAGGGATGGCGAACCAATGGCACGCGTGCCAGTGGTGGCACGCGGCAAAATAATTCGAGCACGCTAGTGTAAAATGTTTGGCATCTAGGTAATATAATAAAATAATGTAATATTCCACAACTATCACACTAAAACAGTAATTTAAAACAGCAGTTATAACTCTTACGTAAAAATAAATTGTAAATATTCTTTAGCAGGGCGTCATGACCACATTATTTTCTTGTATTTAGTGGCACGTCCTCATAAAGGTTCGCCCTTCCGTTATTCCTTTTGTATACAAAAACTGTCAAACGTCATTTTTATTCATGAGTTAACAAATATCTGATTATTGAAAAGTCAGGTCTGACTATTAAAAATTGTTATTGATATCGAATCACCAGCCCAAAGACGAGACACAGATATCGATCTATAAATATATAAATAAATTTATCATCTACTGAACAACACATTTTCCTAAACATACAACGTATCGATCTACGGTGACATTACAATCACTTACTGGTATATTTCCGTAGTCCTTTAAATGCGATACAGACTTGAAATAAACAAATTAAATTGAAGGGCCGCACTAAAGATTTACAGAACATCTTTGGGGTCGTTAGAGAATTCTTCATTTACATCATCATCTAAATCTATCTGCAATATTTTTATATATATCAATATTATTCTGTTTTTATCAACGATTAAGTACTATCGGCCTCCGTTTGCCTTGAACAATCACATAAGTTACTATAAATAACTACATCAAATTGATAACTTAAAAAACCAAATACTGGTTTAAACTTTGAAGGACTCCCTTCAAGATCGAACAATAAATTACTATTATAGCAAGACTATATATAGTATGAACACTATATTCAGAAAAATATATAAGTCTAAAAGTCCTTTTCTTTACGTACGCGACCCATCAATAAGCTACTTGCTCGTAAATTAAAACCTTTCGATAATAAACAAAACCTTATTGGTCACGATCAGCCCTGCTTTGAAATAACCTTTAGGAACCTTCATTCCTGGGTTCAATTTTAAAAAGTAATGTACTCAGATTAAAAATTGTCATTATTACGATAATTGAGCATCTAACTTGAGTCCATTCAAATGTTTGCTTCTGAGAACCTTTCTTAGGACCTTCCAACATCAAGGTTCGTATAAAATCGCCTGTTGTTAAAAGTCTCTGGAACACAGACCTCTTCATATTGAGAGAGTGAGTGAGCCATAATCCATTACGGCAGCTTAGAGTGTCTATGTTGGCATGACTGATGATTTTTTCACAGATGCCACATACGAGATATGTCGTAGAACCTCTATGGTCGTAGATGGCCTCTTTTGAAAGTATTAACACTAGAAGCGCGGGCGTTCTAAATCTGACCCATTCATATGTTCTTCCCGATCTAATTTTTATTATAATTATGTAGAATTGCAAAGTACACCAAAATATGTGTAATATGAAAATATTGTATTATCAGTTACCAGTTTCATTTTGAAACTATCTCAATTACTGTAGCAAAATAAAATGTCTAAAATTTACATTGATATTCCGCGCTTCAGAAATCAGAAACGTTTATTTCAAAAAGACCAATTACGGGCACTTTTGATTTGTCAAAATGTCGGTCAGTCAAACAAGCTTCTAGTGTTAACACTGCTCGTGCCGAGATATCTGGTATAGACAGACGGACGATGTGTGGTGGGAACTAGATTTGACTCCTTGAAATTTTTGACTTTGAATGCCTTAGACATGGCGATTACTCCACAACGTGTTGGTGCATTATGGGAGTTTCATCATCATCATCAGCCTTCTCAATGTTCCCACTGCTGGGACTCAGGCCCTCTTTCTAAAAGAGGGAATGGGCCGTAATCCACCACGCGGGCCCAGTGCGGGTTGGTGATTGTCACATGTCTTCGAATTTTTGGTACTAGGACATGCCGGTTTCCTCACGATGTTATCCTTCACCGTTTTGAGAGCAGTGGTGATGAAATAAATTACAAAAAGTAATGCGCCTGGCTGGGTTCGAACTCGCGACCTACAACTCTTAAGCCGGGACCATTACCATTCGACCACAACTGCTCTATGGAGGATGCTGAATGGGAGTTTATTACTATAAAATAACATGTTAAAAGGAGTAGAAACTCACCAGCTGATCATACTGATAGACCATACGCTTGATGTGAGTGAGTTTACGATGCAGGTAGTTAACGCGCCGCCTCTCCTGCTTGTAGCCCGGGTTGTTGTTCACGCGCCGGTACTCGTCGACGATGCGTTGTTCTATACTCTGTATAAACATAACATGCCTATTAGGGAAGTGTAGATAGTATGTGATATTGTGAAGAAAGTCTTAGCTAATCGATATGGATTAAGTACAGTAATCATCAACTGCGCCATGCAGTACTAATGGGTTTAGATCTTTGAACTCTCCATTCAGTTGCTACTAGAATCACAACAATTTGTATGTTACTACTTCAAGCTTAAACAGCTGAACGGATTTAATTTCCTTTTATGACGTAGGCAAGCACTTCGAGAGGATTTTCTAAAATCCACCCGTTAAGAGGCTGCTTTCCGCTCGCCTATCGTAAACATTGAGCACGGTTTAAAAGCTTGTTGCTTCGTCTAACGCAATCCAACGTGGTGTTTGACGAAAAGGCAACGTGAAAAAAGAGTGATAATACCTGAATACTCTGTTGGCATTCAGTAATTCCGTGATTTACTCGAAAATTTTACAAAATTTGTTCCAGAAAATACGTGTTTTTTTTTTAAACCCTTAAAAGTTTTTGTAAAATATTGTCATTATTTAGAATCTTGATAAAATTTGCTAGGCTTATTGTATGTTGTACTTTTTTGACTTTTCAAAGTTCATGCAAAATAGCAGATTTTCAGAGGTCTTAACTGGATTAGTTTTACACAAATTTATAAATTGATTTCCATAGAAGCCTAGATAATATCCACAAGATACTGTGTTTCCAAAATATCGAATAAAAAATGTGTAATGACGTCATAATCGCGTAAGAGCGGTTGTATGAAAAACATTCAAAATGTATGTCGAGATGCATCCCCTTAAGTGAATGAAACAGGGTCCCACAGTTTGTATGGAAAAATCTAGCCACTGGCAGATGCTAGTAGTGTATTAAAAACAGTATATGTGGTGACGGTTGCGTTCATTATCGTTTTATCAGTCGCAGGACCCCAAGTAATAAACCACAACGACCGGTTCTGGTAATTCCCGAGAATTTTTTGCGTTCATTTTGGTTGTTAAATGAAACATGCATGTAAACCATGTTTGATTACATACGACGTCACAACAGCATCACTTTTTGATTGATCGTGATCATGACAATGACCGCTAAATCGTTCGTCATCAGATTATGTTTGCGAAACGTTCTAGAACTTTCGAGATTCAACGAAAGATCTCGATGATTCATCGAAACTTAACAATATTTTTATAGTAATCTATGTTCTTCATTACAAATATTTATCAATATTTTATCACGTGATTTGATAGTCAGTTTTAGGCTTTCAATAATTACTGTAAAACATAGTTACGTAATAAAATTAAAATGTGTCCGAATTAGCATAGCTATCTGCGTTTATCTAGGAAAAATATACGATAGTCTTATCACTTATTCATAGAAATCTAGTAGATAATAATAATCAATTGTTTACGTATCAAACTCTCAATGGACCACGTACTTCTGAATTATATGTCGATTTCAGAGTTTTTACGTTTCAGTAGTAATTTGTAAGCAGTTGATTTTTACACATTTATAATACAACAAAGTCCCCAACCGCGACTGTCAGTATGTATAAATGCGATAAACTCAAAAATAACTAAATGGATTTTCGTGCGGTTTTTACCAATATACAGAGTGATTCATGAGGAAGGTTGAGATACATTATTATAGTAGAAAACGCGGAGAATTTTAAAGATTTCTAACAGCTGTGCGGTGCTGGGATGGGTCGCTGGTTTACTACAAATCATTGACGACGATATCAGTAGTAGTATATTTTACGATTTTGCTAATAATAATATTCCTCATGAACCAGTTTGTCTGGGAATTACAGCAACAGTTTAACTGGGAATAATCCCACATTGAAATTAATTGCAATATAGCACTTGGGAATGTCCTCTAAACATTATTAATAGTTTCTTTGTGGAAAACTTCGTATCCAGTAAACCGTGTTGTTTGTCACATAAAATTATCATTTCAAAGATTGTCTGGAAGACACGAGCGATAAGACCTCCCATTGTGTATTATCTCTTAGTAGGCAATAATTAATACTTACTCAATGTTGTATTTTTTTTTTTCTAATATTCTAGTCACTTTGATACAATATTAATTTGAACAGTTTCAAATATCAGTGACTCGTAAGCTATGTAATGATTTGCTTTTTTTTTCTATATTCATAATATAAAAAGGGCAATTTTGTTTGTAATGAATAAATTCAAAAACTAGTGTCCCGATTTCAATAATTATTTTACTGTACTGTACAATACTATTTTATTACCGATTGACATTGCATTAATTTTCACGCGGGCGAAGCCGCTAGCAGAAGCTGAACATATAAACTCAAAAACTACTGAACCGATTTTTTTAATTCTTTCACTAGTAGAATACTATTTTAACACCAATTGATAGGCATTTATTATTCACGGGCGAAAGCAGAAGGTAGTAATGTACTCAAAAACTACTGGACCGATTAAAAAAGTTCTTTAACCAATAGAACGCTATTTTATCACTGAGTGACATAAGTTATATATATTTACTAATTTCATGCGGGCGAATCTGCTGGCAGAGGCTATAATCTATAGTATTATTCGTTAACTGTCTCAGGTGATTCCGTTATTCAGTAAAACCTTGTTTAACCAACTTATTTAGATTTACTTATCTGTGTTGGACCAGTCCGTCTTACATCCATCGGATTCCCTCTATGAGATATTTATGAGACGCATCATTATAATTCATCAAGCCATATGAAATTTACAGCTGGACATATTCCTTCCCTGAAGAATCCAAAGATTACATATGAACATACCTGATGATGTGGTGACAGTGGTTGCGCGCGTTTAAGCTCAGCTTCTAAGCGAGTAAACAGGGCAGCCACTTGCGCCACACGATTGTACAGCGACCGGTATTCCGTATACAACTCCGCGAACTCGTTCTTATACGCCCGCCGAATGTTAGAACTAGTGATAGGCGGATATTGCCTGGAAAGAAGAAAGGTTACTGTTATTAAGATATTCTCTAGTCTACGTGTTTGTACCCTAAGTAAAGTTACCATACGCAAACGAGTCTTTGCAAGTCCTAACAATTTGTGATGACCGGAATGGACTTTCTTAATGCCATTACCTCTCGCAAATGATTATGTTATTACGAACGGCCAGTCAACTTGGAAATATTTAGGTGCAATGTGCAACTGCTAGCTTCGTAAGACTAACTACGATAACCAAGCTGATTATCAACACGAATATTCGAGAAATCTTAAATGACTTGACAAAGCTACTTATAAATTGCAAGTGAACTTGCTCCTACCGAGTAATCGTACTGGAATAAACTCTGACATTTACATTCAGAAGATCAAAATGTCAGCCGCATAGCGATTTATTGAGAGACTACACCTGCCCAGGTGTTAACAAAATGCTAATCTCAAAGAAAACCATCACATGTATGCACGGCAATACTGTTATTGGTACATCACACGTTTGCATTTCCCACGCAAATTGATTGACGCCATCTTTATTTCCATGCTGCGTTTACACGACGCACTAAAGTAGCCATCTCGTTTAGAATCAATCTTAGAAACTGATTAACATTCTCGATACGCGTCCTTTCGTGTGAAAGATACCGTATAAATTTAGTTCAAAATGTTTGTTTACCTTGAAATCCTTGATGATCTGGGGATAAAGAAAAACATAGAATGTATCAAATGTGTACTAATCTATTACATTTTTACTTTTAAGACCAATTTAGGGAGTGAGTTACGCTACTTTAATAGATGGCGATGGGCTTGCAAACTAGTGTGATTTAAGTAGGTAACTCTAGACCTACGCCAGTATTTCTAAATACTTCTATCAACTGTAAGTAAACTACGAAATACCTAAGTGTATGTTAAATCTGTTATTTAACTGATTTTATATGAGTTTGTAGTTCAAATTACCTTTCAATCTCTTCCAAATCAGTCATATTCTCATCAGGGACAGGCGGTAATTCTGTAGTATTTTCTAAGGTTTCATTATTTGTGATGTCTTTTTCTGTAAATGAAAAATAACAAAATTATTCTTCAAGTCCTGAAAAGTTTTTCCTAGTTACGCAAAAAATACATTACCTATCATTAAGTTTTGCATATTTTCGGGGAAAACACGAGATATTTAATCAGGTATCAGTCACCTGCGATAGTCATACGAAATGGCCATATTATGTTTGCATAAAATTCTTATATTAAAAATGGTAATATTTGTAAACTTGGGGAATATAATCGCGTTATGTATATGCGATCCTTGTAACTATTTATAAACAAGAACAGAATGTTACAAATACATTCACTAGTGAAATAATTCGAACAGTTACTATGACCAACTTTTTAATGTTGGTTCAGACTTTAGACTGGCCGAATTAAAGAGGAATGCGTTGCACTAGCCTTTGTTTGTATGCCCTAAGACAGTTTGAGTTAAAGCACATACAAGCAACTAGTCTCGGATACTAAATTTTTTATCACGTCAAGTCTACGGGGCTGTATGAAAGTGAACGCATGAAGTGACAAGATAGCTGGAAGACTTATTTCTGCAGGTTCGGCGACGCGACTACCACCCCGTCTATTGGTAGCAAATTTTTACGAAAAAGTCGCTTCGCTATCGCTCCCGTGTTCCTATCTGCCTGACAACAGAAGCCAGCGACAAAAAGGTGCTCGTGGGCGACCTGCTAAACATTTACTTTTACGACTATGGATTAATATTTGTACCGTACGATCTCGTACGCTCGTTGTAAACTTGGTCACACTAACTGTACACCTAATTTCACTA
This sequence comes from Mythimna albipuncta, assembly GCA_929112965.1. Classification (NCBI taxonomy): domain Eukaryota; kingdom Metazoa; phylum Arthropoda; class Insecta; order Lepidoptera; family Noctuidae; genus Mythimna; species Mythimna albipuncta. Next base: position 10,274,351 of record OV815973.1, read on the forward strand.
ATGATCGCTTGTTATACGTTTTTTATCAGTAATACATACCTATGATATTAGTTTGCTCTACTGGGGGACTACTTCTAAAGCCGTTCGCCTTCACAGGACTGGCACAGAGATCCTTTACAGTATTATAATTGAGGGTATAACCATTGTCCTTTTTAACTGAAAACATAAAAAAAAACACATTTAAAATTTACTGATTAGTGAAGTGAAAGGCACGTTTTTTTACTAATCAGTATTTCGTAGTAGCTTCAAATTCTAATTAATCGTGTTTTTAATGACTCATTGTCGCTTGGTAAACAATAAATTTTCTTGCTATCAAATAGTTCGTGCTTACCGCTACGAAAGCGTGTTATTACGACTATTCAATTTCCTTTATTCAGGGGTTTCTAACGTCATTTCCTATCCTCCATAAATAGGGGAGTAAAGCATTTGTGTAATTATATTTGTAAAGTATTTTTAATAAAGTTACAGTATGCTTGCAGCGGATTCTATTGACGTCTGAAAAGCCGATGCAAATGATTTCGCAAGTCGGACATTATTCAGTAACTCGAACATTTGTTTACGTATTGATTATTATGATTCATGTATTGATGTCTGTACTGATAATATTTTTACTCAAGTAAGAATTCTGACGAGTTTATGTGTGTCGTCTTTTCTTCAGTCACCTTAGTTCACCTTTCGGAGACCTTGCACTCAAAGACGAAAAATTATGAATGATCCTTGGCATCTTATACTTCGACGCTCACCGACGCAAAGGGTCAGTGACACTACATATTAGTTTCATGATATTTAGAGAGATATCAACTACAACAAGTTGGGTTTAAGTTCTATAAAGGTCAACAACCTTGCTGAACCTAGTAACAAAGAGCATTAACCTCAATTTAAGGACAAGATTGCAATATCTAGGTGTTAAAGTGTGTAGATATATTAGGGTAAATAAGAACATCAGTAGTATTTTGTTTTTTAGATTAGAAGAGCTATCAAGTATTCTGGGACTCGGTATTGTTGACAAAATGTGAATTTCAGCCGAAGATCGTTCACTTCTGGATGTACACCATGCAAACTGGCACTAGTCAATGCGAATCTATCCGGCGTATTTCTGTGATCTTCACCAGGTTATTGGTCTGTCATTATTTTATCTTAATTCTTTCTTTCGGAGTTGTTTATTTACCTAAGAACGTAATCTAGTGGATTTTCTGTTCGTTCGGGGGCCTGACTTACATTTGAGATCAGTGATATAATGTTAGACAATTACAAACTCACCATTGGTCCGCTCATCCTCGTTATCGGAGGCTTGTCGCTCGCCGGAGGAGGTGGTGGCGTACCCTGAAGAGGGCGGGGAGGGGCGGCGGTAGTGCGAGATGCGCTGCTTCTTGGCCGCCGGCGGCTCGTCGGGCAGCAGCGCCGGCAGCACCGACACGCTGGCCGCGGCCGCCGCGCCCGGAGCGGCGCTGGGGGCGGCCGCGGCCGGCAGCCCGGCCACCAGCCCGGGCGCCCCCGTCGCACTCACCGCGCCCGCCGCGCTACTGGGCCGTTTGATACAGGAGCCGCGGGGCGACGCCCGTGGGGATAGAGAGTTCGCCGAATCGCTGCTTAGCGGTGGCGTTAGGTTTTGAGGTTTCCGCCTGTGGGTCAGAAAGGGTGGTAATGAGTCATCACCATCATCTAACCAATCATTTCCTAATATATTGGCTTTGTTTATAAAACTGGAGTAAAGGTTCGATAATGAAATAATAACAATAGCTTGTAATATTATCTGAAAATCTAGGATTTGTGCTTCCGGAAGTTTTTACGACACACTGTGAAGAATGTATATTGCTCTCACTTCTTTTTATTTACAGAGTAATCTAGTCTGAAACTGGAGAATAATATAGCTGTTTACGTTAGCTTGTTTTCGAAGACGAAGAAATTGTTTAAGATAATGTGACATTTTTTATATAAATATGGTACATGTATGGAAGATTTTGTTATCTGTGTATAATCAAGCCTGGCAATAACATAATTCAGTTTAATTGCTTTGTGTACTATACTGGAACTGAAAACAACAATTAATAACATCTTTATATTCATGTAAATGTTCATCAACATTACATTCGGATCCAATTCCAACTATAGAATATTTAATTTATTTTCAGACAGCTGTGAATTTTTATTATAGAACATTCGAGAAATCGCATTCCAATGGATTGGATTATTCCAATATGTTATACTTACTAATTTTTGCAGTATTTATTTTCTGAATTCCTTTACGAAACTTACCTTTACTTATCTAGGATGAAATCTTATTTTTACTTTTTACTAAGTTTTTCTTCAAAATAAGTAATTGTTGGGTTTAGAGTAGGTCGTGACGCTGTGTTTTTAGGCTTGATAAAAACAGAAGAGCATCAACGTCTTGATTGGCAGAAGATGAGGTTATTGACCGAATGTTTGCCAACCTTCAGTGGCCGTGTGTACCCAGCATAAGAGCCAATACTTTCCTAAATGTAGTAAGAAATAAAGAGTAAATAATACCATACCTCTTGAGCATACGTTTCTCCTCCTCAGTATAAAAAGGCCAGTCCTCATTGACGTCATTCCAAATGTTTCTTTTTAATTGGTAACAGTTATCCTTGAGCGTACTGATTGATGGCAAAATCTTGTTCACCAAACTGCGCTCCTTGTCCTTGATACCTTCTGTAATTGTATGGCGAGTGTTAATCAAGTGGAGTTTGTGCAAATGCACGACCGTACTCGAAATCTCGACTTACCACTAGTAAGCCTCGCGTACAATTCGGGCTTCTTGAAGGGTTTCAATGCTAATAACTGTATAAGTCTTTCTCTGTAATAGAAGAAAATGTTATATATTAGTCAAGGTACTTATTATGAGACGTCTAGCGTTTTCCAGCGGTGCTATTATCTAAGAAAAAAGTCTTGAGCGCAGCGCTGGCCGCAGTGACGAGTCGAGAGCGCAGTACAATGAATTAACAATCCAATGTATAGGTGCTTATGATTGTTAATCCAATGTACATATTTGGATTTCGTCGCTGCGGCCAGCGCTGCGCTCAAGGCTGTTTTCTTAGAGAAAAGAACGCCTGGGCTATGGGCTTGTTCGTACATACAAGGTGTCGTTTTGAAGCTGCAAAATATTTCAGGAGGTAATTATGTTAGTGATTCTCGACCCGAATCAATAATAAAATGAGTAGGTAATTTTTTTTATTTTTTTTCTTATTTATGGAAATCGGTATGTGTGAACTACCTTTGTTAAAACGCAGCCAGTCTGATACCTGCCTTATAACCGCGCTTTCACACCGTTGCTATGCTACCAATTGAACTGTTTTTATATGTCAGATGTTTTATCGTATTAACAATGTCAGCTTTTTTATTAAATGCCGTTAACATTATCTAATGTGTATCTCTGTATAAAACACCCTGCGCCAACACGTTCCGCTCTCAGGTTCGCCTTCGGTTAACGGTTACGTATGCGGTGTCTAGTGCTAAAAAATGACGGACCAATACTCAAATGTAGAATTACGTGAAAAGGTGATCAGTGCTTTCGAAACTTTGAAAACAAATGTGTTTGTGCTACGCAAATTAAAAGAAAATCAACAACGTCGTGCTAGACTCTGCTTGGATTGTGAAGGTGGACATTTTGAACAATACCTCCAGGTTACATAAGTAGGTACTTACTTTTATTTGTGAACATAAAAAAAATCATTTTTTGTAAATAAGTTGTTAGCCAAATCAATTTGATTAGCGTAAATCAGTTGATTTAAAATTTTTAACTACGCCAAAAATACATTACATTATGATCATCGAAATTGAACTAGGTACATCTAAGGCTAAATTATTCATTTCGTAGAATAAGTGGGCGGAGCCTCGTATAAGTTGACGCCCTCACACACACAGTAACATGACGTAAGATAAATCGCAACGGGTGATTCTGTTTTTTTAAAAAGTGTATTTAGAGAGTTATTCTGAAAAACGGTTAAAATTAAAAAAATAAAATAGTAAGTATTACTGATTATTGACCAGATTTAGTATTTTTACATGATTATTTATGAGTTATATTACAACCTCCTGAAATATTTTGCAGTTTTAAAACTGCACCTTGTATATGCGAAATCTGAAACATGTGTCTGGTACTTTAATGTAAACAATCTATGTGTAAGTACAAAATTTTATAACTGTATCACGAAAAATCACAAAGTTATAAGCTAGATGTCAGCAAAAATACATAGTCACCGGGCTATTCAGGCGACTGTTGTTTTGCACTTGCACCCAGCTGTTTGCTGGCGCCTAATGCCTACTATGATCAGCCATGATCTGTGTTGTACTTAGTGTCGGTGGTGTTCAACTTGTAAACTTTTATTTTAAAATATAACGTGGTGTAAATACTATAGGGATCCATTTAGTTACTGATTCTGGACAAACTATATTCAAGAACCAAAAATGATGTTATCTATAGAAAAAGATTGATTTATTGTGCCGAATATTAATGGAAACCGATTGCTTATCTCATTGATAATTTCGCTTTTCGACGGATTAGGATCGGGGATTTCCTAATTAACGTTTGTAATTCCCAATAATATTTATGGATATTTTCCTAAACAGTAGAGCTGCATTGTCCGCCGGATGTTTTAAGAAGACCGTTGTGTTCTTTTCCAGCGATTGTAAGATTATCTCATACTACCGTTCCGTTACTGAGGCTTGAGTCATGTTTTCATGAGTTTTAACTATTACGCGTCGTGGAAAAGTTCAAGGTAACAAGGAAAATGCATGCACAACAAATATCGACGGTTGAAAGGCAAAATGATCTAAGCGACATTAAGTAAACTTTACAAAAGTGAACTCAATTATTAACTTTAAGTCACTCTTTTGTAAAGTTCACTCAATGTCGCTTAGATCATTTTGCCTTTCAACCGTCGTTTTTGTTTAATTAATTATATCTATATATCTGGTAAACAAATAATAAATCTTCAAGAATGCTACTAAAAAAGAAAAGACATGGTCTTTGACGTCAAGGGCCATCACACCATGAAAAACTCTCGATGAGAGAGACAGATATTTTTTTATTATTGAGGCTCGCGTTTGACCACCATCTCGCCTGATGGTAAGCAATTATTTGGTCGACGATGGAGCACGCTTACCTAGAAGTAACCTATTCAGTCTTGATTTAAAGACCCTTAAATTGTAGATACCAGGAAACAAAGATAATATTTAATAAATTTTTTTAAAAGAAGTTCGACATGGTCTTTGACGTCAGCGGCAGAAAAATACCCGTACGGTCGCTATGGAAAACAGCGTATAATTGGCGAGAGAGACATATATATTTGATAAAAAGTGTTATATCTCATTAGCTTTTCTACCAATTTTGATATTGTTTTCACAATTAGTATTCTATTTTTGTATATTTATTGATAAACTGATTAGATAACAAATACTTTTTTCATACATGTCACCGAAAAAATCATGAAATAGTGAGTTATCCTCCTTTCGAGATTTATTGAGAAGTGGAAATCACCTTGCGAGCCATTTCCATAGTACAATAGAAATAATTTATGATGTCCTTGACTCTGACTCATGTAATTATGTTGAATACAATACTGTTCAGCTACAAGGAAATAATATGAAGGCATACGTCAATATGTCCATCATTTGTTTGAACACAACAAAAAATGTACAGGCCTTTCAGTAATGTTATTGAAACTTCTTTTATATTATTATGGATGGATAGGCTCGCGTTTGACCACCATCTTACCTGATGGTAAGTGATGATGTGGCCGACGATGGAACACGCTTGCCTAGAAGCAATTTATGCACTCTTGACTTCAGAAACACAGATTTCACGGGGAATTCCACTCATTAGCTATCGTTCAAATTGGTTAAAAGAGGTTATGTTATCTATGGACCTAGTTTCAATAAGTTACAAAACAAGTAACGTCAGATTTTTCAGTAATTAAATGGATAATTAAAAGTAACATCATGATTAAAACAAGGTCGTAATCGTACCGTTCCATTAAAAACTACATTTTTTGCCGGTAGGTAAGTAAATTTTAAAACATTATTTTGTACACAAAAAGTGTAACATAAACCGCTGCTCCTTTGTCTATCAGCCGCAAATTATCACTTCGGTTTTTATTATGATAACGATATGACAAAATTATCATAAGACCGTCCCGTGAGACGTCACAATTTCATGTATCATTATTAAATATGAAATAGAATATGACCCTTACGTAAGTAATTTGTTTTATCAATAAGTTCAGCAAATATTAATTTTTTTATATAAATACTAATAGGTATTGCTAATTATTTAATCAAATACTGCAAGAGACGGAAATATTTACACTATTGAACAATATTTGTGAAAGATTATGAAAATCGAAATGAATCAAGCTTCATTTATGATGTCATCGTCATAGGTTATACCCACTCAAATTCCAGATATGTTTCATACGTAATATTGCGTAAGCAACTAATGTACATGCATTTGCATGGATGCAGTCTAAATCATTACGGTAGTGCGCAAAAGAGAGATCATATACTGGGTCTCACGTTGATGCCCCTCCATTGGCTTTTGTGACCAAGTGGAGGAAACGTGGCTTTTTAGTTATGAATATACTTTCGCCTCCTTGCTAAAATAAGCAGGTTTCCTTCCAATTTTTGTACAGTCAGGGAAATAAATTGTTTAGCAATTTGCCATTTCATATGACTGTTAAGTAATGACGGTTGTGAATTGAATGTATGAACAATATTTTTCCCTGACTAGTCATTTTCCAGATGTGTTTTATTTAGTTTAACAACAGTCATGCAAAACTTACTTCAGGGACCGCCTAGTGAGATCCGGATTAGGGGGTAGCCGCTGCGGCTGGTGCGGGTTGGGCGGGTGTTGCGGGTGCTGTTGATGCTGGGGGTGTTGCTGATGCGGCGGCGCAGCAGGCGGGGGTTGCGGGCGCGACGGAGGCGGGACGGGCCGCTCCGCTCGTTCAGGTCTCTCCACCCGTTCGGGCCTTTCTTGCCTCTCGGGTCGCTCGGGCCTTTCGGGCCTCTCAGGCCGCTCTGCCCGCTCAGGCCGTTCGGGCCTGTCAGGCCGGTCGGGCCTCTCCGCCCGCTCGGCTAACTGGGTCGCTCCCGCAACCGAGTAAGGATGCGCTGTGCGCACTTTGACGCGACGTCCGATGTCCGTCTGGTTAGGTTTGATCACGCGGGTGCTGGAATAGGACCATTTGAGTGAGCTTAAGCGGAATTAATTGCTCGAAACTTTATTAAGTATCTAAAAACGGGTGAATTTAACAGTGTATGGTATCTAATGTGTATTCCTACTTTATTACAAAATGCTTATTATTCCTTTTAATACGAATTTAGTTACAAAATAATCATACTACCTATATAATTCTTTCATTTAATTAAATATCCCGTTTATATTTTCAATCCATTATCAATGTTAAAGATATACCCAACTGAAGAAGATAAAATTGTTTTGTTAGAAACAAGGAAATAATCATAACGAAAGGTTCAGAAAGAATATCCGGGAAAATTACTGTACTAATAAAAAAAAAACCTCTGTTTTATTAAACTTGGCAGGGAAAAAAGAAGAGGCTTAAACGAAGTGTCGATTATACTTTTAATAACTTTACCAAGGTCCATTTTGTGAGAATCAAACTAATAAATGAAGCTCTTGGTCTAAAACAAGACTTCTTTGGTCCTTCGTTCTATTTCTAACAAAAGCGTAAAGTTTCTGTGCTTATTTATATTTCATGTGCAAAAAACGCGAGGGGTGCAAGTAGTGCGTAGTACAGACCATTTACTCTGCTCCGCGGCAACAGTTCTCGCCATACGGTCCTTGGTGGCCTCGTACGAGTCGTCATTGGCCTGGACACGCATCCTGCGTGGTAGCGGCCCGCACGACTCCAACCGCCGAGCGCCGCCACTCCGGACGCACTCGAACGAACCCTGGAACACAAGCAGAAGCCTTAAAACTACAGTTTGGGTAAGTGCTGTAGACATAGTTATCAGATGTCATGATCACAATTTTTTTCTTTCCTAGTTTACATAAGGACTGTGTTTTAGGTGGAAAAATCATCCAAAGACATCTCCCGCTCTTGGGTAGAGCGCAAGGGTGTGTCAGACTTTTATTGACTAATAACCCACTCCCGTTCCTTCTTCGCCTTTCATACCAGGGGCACGTTTTCTTTACAGAAGCGAACCCATGGCCCCAGTAGGAAGCTACCTAAGGGTTAAGTTGTCTTTTTTCCAATTATGGTGGGTATGAACAGAATTACTTTACAAATAAAAGTGAGTGGGTAAATAAAGACTGATGTGCTAAAATAAGTTTTTCTTTTTAAAATATAACTCAGCTCTACGTACAAGGTCGTTCAATTAAAAAAGATTTGCTGGCCACGGAAATTGAGTTTCTTCCTAATCTCATTATAATCTAAAGCCTCTTTGTTTAAAAGAAACCTTGCAAATATAATTTACGAAGAAATACTACTGTAAGACTATTACTTGAAACTATCATTTCCATTCCATTTACCAAAATATCATTAAGTATTTACTGGAATTTAATCGTATAACGAAAAAATAAAGGCGAATTGCCGTACTATAAAAGCTTTTCCGAAGCTTATTGGACGCAGTTCGTGGGAGGGTGAAATTACTACACCCACGCGAAAACGCTTGTCGAGGCGATGAATCGTTTCGGCTATTTGTGACGCTCTACCTAACACCTTTAGGGTTAACATCAAGTGTCCCGTTACATTTTTTTGTTAGTCGTTTTCTATAAAAATAAGTTAAAGGGCCTATTACACCACTCGATATTCAGACAGTCTTAGTCGATTTCGCGTCGTGTAATAAGGTTCAGAATGTCTTACTCGGAATGAAAAATAAGACGAGTCTGAATATCGTGTGCTGAATAACGCGTAAAAGTGTAATAAGCCCCAAGCTTCCCTACTCTTAAACTATGACTGTATAAATGTCTAGCTCCACTAATAAAGATGGAAGAATAATTTTGGATTAAAAATTAAAATGAAGCTACTTCATGATGCAACGTAGTGTGCGTTCTGCGACTGAATTCGCGCTTTCTAACGGCTATTGGGTAACGTTCTTAGTACGCCCAGTACCACCGCATTCCGAGTCTACGTGAAATTTACATTTTTTGCGAATCACGACTGAAGAATTCTTGTATACTTATACAGAATAATATTTTTCTTGGCAATTGTGTATAAGTGCGGAAGTTTGTAAAATATGCCGCGTCATCTTATGCAGCTTCGTGCCAGCATTCTTGTCTGAAGAATCATCACGACTAATTTTAGTTTTAAAATAAGTTTGGACTAAAAAAATAAATATTTTTAGAACATACATTAGTCTTTTTTATTTACAAATCAATGATCTATTTCCATTTGAAACCGACATAAATTATTCAATATGTATCCAATTTATACCTGCCAGTACTACACGCCATTTTAAAAATAAAATATTTTGACGTAGTCCCACGAAAATATTCAGGGCATAGTAAAGGCGCCACACGTAAGTTTACTCTTACGAATTTGTCGGTCACGCAATTTATTTATCGGCTGCAACTGTTCCGCGACCCACAAACCCACGAACGCGTCACAGCATGGGAGAAGCATGGAGAATAATAATCAACCACCATCTTGAAACAGCTGATTAACACACCGCTAAATTATATGCTTTAATTTTCTGATATGCCTTGAATGTACGCAGTCGTAGACTCGAGTCTCTTATCTTGGTCGTAAAAATTGACCGAGATGTGTGAAAGACGAAAGCGTGATTGTATATAACACCGTATATTATATATTACACAGTTGCCAAGGGCTTTGTGTTGTTAACCCAACATGAGTTTTATGTATGTCAAGAGCCTGATAACATAGTGCAATATTATAAAACTGTTACCGTTGAATGGAAGGCATAAGATGATACAATAAGTATAATCTATCCAGAAGATAATCTATAATACATAATCAGCTGAAATAATGTATTAACCAGTATATAGCTTAATGAATTAGTGAGATGTATCTTTGAATAAATACAGGCTACCTCTCTTCTTACTGACATTAAGACAAAGAGTATAAAAGAACAGGATAAATTTGATTATACACCAAAATTTTAACATTTTTACACAAACCCTGGGTATAATGGCGTTCTTATCGCTGACAGCGATATCTACTAGGCAACCTTTGAATGGACTGTAAGAACTAAAAACGACGGCGTAATCCATATACTCGTACATAAAGTACCACTTATATGATAACAAGATACTGTACAAGTCTGGTTATTGAGAATAAATTTCTAAAAAGGAACAGTTTTTTTTTATATTCTCGTCACTGCTACTGTTGTTTTTGTGGCTGAATTAACAAGATATCATCTCTTTTTGTGCATGGATAGAAGAGCTTCATAGACAAAATACCACTTACACGACAATAAAATACTATAAATACTACTAGGCGTTCACAGAATAAGACTTCGCGTTTACACTACGATTTTTATTGCATTTGAATAGATTCATAGAAGAAAATAGTGATAACGGAAAAATATTTGCTTTGTAACAATGTAACAAGTGTTAATAAAGTGTTTTGTGACTGAATACTTCTGGAAAATTTTATATATTACCATAAATAGAGGCCTTATAAATGTCCACTGCAATGTATGATCAGGTTTTCAATATATTGGTCGTCTGTCGACCTTGATATTTGTTAAGATGATTGGAGTACCTATATACTTTGTGTATAGAAAAAAGACAACTAGTTTATAGATGAACGATAAATACTTATTCACTTGTAAACGTTTAAGTAAAATGTTTATTAATATTTTAATCACAATAAAGATTGTCAGAAGACGGTCAGGGATTCACACAGCTTTGTCATAAATGTAGAACTCGTTATCTATTACAAAGAAACGTACAAAGTTAAACTAGATCACGTGGAAAAAGATTTGAACTTTAATGTGGAAAAGATAAAAATCCAAGTAAAATGACTATTGCCTATATGCTTGATAACACCCGCATGTCGCAAAAACCCGTTTGTATCAAGGTCTCGCTCATCTATCTGGGATGGGTTCAAATAGGTTGGACTCATTATAATAATTTATCATTTCAAATTAATTTTGAATGATTCTTCTAGGTGACAATATATTTTTGGTAAGGAATGTTGACTATTTTTTTTTAAATTGATTTAAACTAGTGCTTGACTGCGATCCTACCTGATGGTAAGTAGCGATGCAATCTTTGATGGTGAGGCGCACTAGTTTATTATTATTATTCACTCTAGCCTTGAAGACACCCAAATTATAATTATCTCATCTAACTCTATAATAAATTGACTTGCAATGAATCAAGGATTTGTTACTACTTGTATAACATTCAAAGTTAAACGGAGTAATAGGTTTAATACACAAAAATGCGTTTTGTTATCTGCGATCACTTTCATTTGGCATGTTGGTCACCTAAGTGTCAAAACGTTTGCGTTGTAAATGACACACATAACAGTTCGTAGATGTCAACTCAGCTACTGAACATAGGCCTCCTGCATGCACAAGAACAAACGTTCTTGGGGGAACCATGTCAAATAGTTATTATTCTAGACACGTTATTGGAGATCGCAGATATTATCAGTCTGAAGTAGATGTTGCCAATAAACCTGATATAAATTTTAAATTACCTGTTACCGATCAAAATTGATGGTAAACTATTCAGATCTATAGCAAGAGAAAGACGATCATTAATACCGTCGCAAATCTAAGGACTAAGTTAAATTAATGGTATGGTATTGGTTACCTGTGGACCCTCCATCTCTGCATTACTATTAAAGCTGAAGTGAAACGTAGCCTCGCCTGATGGGCCATTGCCACTGGCTGGCGCCGGAATGGAGATTTTCTGAAATAGGGAAAATACCAGGTTAATTGCCGAAACAGAGTAATCACAATATAGAAAATGTTAAGATCTAGAGACCCAAATTGATTGGTTACAAGTTTAGTAAATTACCAATTACAACACATCTGTGTTCTTAGATTAGAATCTTAGGCTTGCTTCAATTGGATGATTGGCCACGGTGAGAGTTTAAAGCCAAGGTCTCAATATAACTTAGAAAACTAGTATTCATTATGAATAATAATATTAATCAGCTCACAATTATTTTTACCCTTATCAACAGAACCAATATAAACAATGTCATTCAGTTAATGGACGTGACATCTTTATGAAGACATTACAATATTTCTTAACACACATTTGAATTCTGCTCACAGTATCAACAATTGGTTCAAAAAAAACGATCCTTGGATTTGTTACACATGTATTCTGAACAAGACCATCTCGCTAAACCAGATACCTGTATAATCAAGTATTTTTTCACAGTGCCCTTGAACACTATCTCAGGAACGCTGTAGTAATAAATATTTATTTTATGTTTTCGTTTTTATAGAACAAAAATAGGATGTGCGCGAAACGTGTGAATAATAGTTAAGTCGTAACAAGATGATGACTGACGTAAGCAAATGATAAACAAAAGTATTTCGGCCAGACTGTACAGATAACGTTGCTATAATCGAAGGAAAGAGTCTGAAACACTATGCAGCACGTGAATAATTTGAAAAGAATCTGTATAATCGCGTGTCTAAGGGCCATATTTCACCGGGACACCACTGGTAGCGCAACTGGTTGCGCCACCAGCAAAATGTATAGAGCTCTATAGAGCGTTACTCACCTGGTGTCTGTTCGGTAGCGCAACCAATTTGGTGGCGCAACCAGTGCGGACACCAGTCCGGCCGCCAGTCACGTCCCCCATCAAAGAGTATGTAATAAGATGGAAATTTAACCTTTGAAAACCATAATTAACCAACTGTCAAACGTCAGTGACAGTGAACCAAGAATCTTGTCCAATACAATCTGGATTGATTACGACAACCTCAAAGATGTAATAAAGAAGTACCATACAAGAATCTTTATCCCTTTCTACTAATGTGTAAAGACTTATTCGTACTACGAGACATTCTGTTCTAAAGAAGTTCAAGATGTTAATAATAACGCTAACGCTAACGGACGCTTTGACCGTTTTTAGACAAATATCTCGGTTTTTCGGGTACCAATATAATGCACCAAGAATCATAACTATGAGGATGTCATGCCATCAAATAAAAGACAATATACATATTCATCTCTAGGATGGCATAAAAAAATATTATGGTTTTGTATAAAATTTTTATATAGTTAAATACAATTTTACCAACGCACACAACAATTAGTTACTTATGTTTGTTTTACAGTAACTGTAAAACGATCAAAATAACTTTAAATTCGGAAGTCGGTGTTATATAACAAAATATACCAGAAACATCGACTTCCGAAATTAAAGTTATTTTGATCGTTTTAGTGTTTTTTTTTTTTAGTATTCTTTATTCAAGTCGAGCCGATTTCGACTATTCTGCCAAGTCCATTGTAAATTGGAAAAACAAGTGTGTTCATAGAAATCTGAGTAAAGTGAGAATATTAAGCCGTCCAAGACAAAAATAGTAATAGCAAATGTACTGAAACATACTAGGTGAAATACCTATAAGTGTTACTTTATTTAACCTGTTTTTTCTTTATTTTAAGCTTAACAAATTACACCTTATCAGTGTGGAAATAAATAAATAAACTAGTTTTCATCTGTTAACTCAATAAGGTTCAATTGAAAACTAGCATTAGGTAAAAACTGTATTTATAATTCACAATAGGATCCCTAAATTGATAAATAGTTTTCACACACTCGCAATATTTTTGAAAGACCTATCTAACGACATCCTACATTATGGAATAGTCTAAAAAACAAAATAAAAAAGAATTAAAAAAGGGCGTTCTTGTATCGTACTCTTCAGTACATTTTTGAGGTTGACGTAATCAATCCAGATAGTATAAAAGATTCTTGGGTGTGGCGACTCAAGAACACTCTCTATCTCTTTCTACTAGTGTGTCCATAGATTAGTTCGTACTACGAGCCATTGTGTTTTAAAGAAGTTCAAGATGTTATTAATACATTATATTTTAGACAACTAATCAAAAACTAATATGTATATTAGACAGCTTAGGTAAGACCTTACCACGATTACAAACTACGAGAGCGTAGAAGTTTTCGATAAGACAATAATTCTTCGAGAATAAGCAAAAAAGAAGTTGATAGGTTATCGGCCTACCAAAAAACCACGCCTCACCGAGGTTAATAAGAAGAGACTATAGCACAGGGCCAAACAACATCAAAATATGACTGTTTCAGACTGAAGTCGGTTAAAAATAAGAATATAAATAGTACAGTACATTGTTAATAAACTACTGCCATTATCTGATGAAATAATATAATTTTTCAGACATGTTTCTCCGATGAACCGACGTTTCAGGTTTAGGTTGACAAAAGCTCTTTTGTCCGTTTAAAAAATGCTCCTTTCCGACGACGCTCTGGAGAATAGCTCCATAAAAACTGGTGTTAAGAGAACAGAAGACAGCTAAATTTTCAATTAGTATTATGATGTGGTCTTTAATCTCAAGCAAGGGTCTACATATCGTGAGGGACCGTGAGGCATGACCAGTACAAGCGAGTACTCTAGAACCTGCACTGCTGCCGCATTTCGAAGAATGGTTCCTTATTGACGAAGAGGTTATTTTATGCCCGAATTTTCATTGTGCTATAAAACCAGGGGTGTTACTGCATACTTGGCTAAAAAAACATTAATGTTTTACCCTAGTCAATCAATACACCAGACATGAACACTATTAAAAACATGTAGGAGCTCACCAAGCAGGAGATCACTTAGCAAGTGATCACCACCAAACTAGGAAATTATTTATTATTATTGTTATATAAACACTAGCTGATTAAATTGTAGCTCTCAATAACACAAACCTGCAACAGAATGCCAGAATTTGCATAGAGAGCATATCTTGATGAATGGAATCTATCACAAAATTCTGGTAATATTCGTCAAATTGACTACGTCAAATTGAAAAAAAATATTTTTTTTTTTTTTCACAAATGTATAAATAATCATTCACATTCACGGTTTTATGGCACTTTTCGGGCGCTTGGGCCTTAAGCGATACGCGCGAGTCCAAGCGAGCTGGCAATTTCCGATTTCACCTACTTTTTCTGTCGTCAACTCGCTCAGACTTGAAAATCTAAAAAAATTTATAACATAGGTGCCCACTAAAAATGTATTAGAAATTGTATTCGACTTGACTTTAAAATAAAACACTTATCGTTAATGAGAAAGATATTAATCAACATTACAATAATATAATATTGCATATTTACCTATTAATTACCAACAAATCACAACATTATCAGCAATAAGCAACCAAAGTTGACCTACAAATATTAGAGTACAAATATGAGACTTAAAAATACACGTAAGTGAGTGAATATGCAGTATCGATACGTCATGTATGTGTCAAAAAAGTCAAGAGCGCCCACACGATGAACAAAATCTTTCTTGGATGCGTTCCATTTCACGATTAACCTGTGACCTTCAGTTGCCCTTTGCATTCTAGAACTACGGGTTTCCTTTCCAGAAATTCGCCGGGGTCCTAGTTTGCGGGCATCGGCCCTTCTGGACTCCTACGGTTTGATGTCATCTGTTTGAGGAGCACGTCGATCACTACGCGCTGTTGACGACTGAGCTCGGTTCGGTTAATTACCGGACGGCCGGATAGCGGACTACTCATTGCTCGGCGTCCACAAGCCCGCGTCTAACGTGGTCCGTCGTCGGGGTCGAAATTTCGGCTGCCGATGGTCCTTTGGCCTCCTTCTTCGCTAACATTACTGCTTCGCAGAAAGAGGCGACCGCCTGCCATTCCTCCTCGCTCCGGACCATAGTCTGAACTAGGGCCCTGCGTGAAAGGTTGTTGCCAAAAATTGCCTCCACGAGGAAGCAGCGGTGCTCTGCCCGAGCGGGGCACAACTCTACCATGTCCTCGGGTACTCCACCGTGTCCTCCGGATGGTCCACACAATAGTGATACCCGAGCGTTACTTCCGTCTGAATCCAATGCAAAAACCGACCGAACTTGCCTTGGTGAGGTGAGGACCATGCAGGTGCAGGTAACATGAGAAAATCAAAAGTAACGTAAAATGTTTTTAAAGTAACTTGGGTATCGTGTACCATTGGCCACATCCTACTCGCCTCATTCCTCACCTTTAACTAATATCCCGAAATCTAAGTAGATAACCGGTATAGCCTGCGTGAAAAAATCCGCGGGTAATAGCTAGTTATTTATAGTAATTGTTATTATTTAACTGTATTTTATACGTTTATGCGAGATGACGACAGAAAAAGTAGGTGAAATCGGAAGGTCCCAACTCGCGCGAATTGCTTAAGCGAGTTTACGAACAAGCCATATTAGGTAATCTCTGGAAGTACTGGTCCGATCGCAAAAAGTTTTTCACCGATAGAAAGCTGCTTTATTCCTAAGTGACATAGGCTATATTTTATGTGCGCGGGCGAAGCCGCGAGCAAATGCTAGTATATGATATTTGTCGACCGTGAAGTACCAATACCTCCTAAAAATATTTTTTCAAGAAAATCATAATTTACCGCTATGGATTTAAAAAGGGTTTTCCGCGATTATCCCACTGCCGCGCATTACGCTGCATGTTGCGTGTCAACGCACCAACGCGCGTACTTGCTGAAATGCAAATCTGCATCATCGTGCGGGTTTTTTTACGCACTCACGCGCGTAGGAGCATTTTGTAAATTGACGCAGGCTCTGACTTATTTCATTCAAATCATATGACACTACGAGACTCGGTTTGCCATACCTTGCGTGCCGCCCCGCACCCACGCGCGTGTGTGCATGGTTCTCCTCATGTAGGCGTATGATCTGCATGAACGCGTGTGGATGCATTTTCGGTATGTTGGACTGTGCTTATTTTCTATACAAATGGAGATATTTACGAGCAATGTTAATAGGTACACGCATTTACGCGCTACGCTGCGTGGAACGTGGCAATGTGATAATCGTCTTAGTAAAATTCGAAGTGATTTTTTTGTTTTCAGGTTTCACAGAAAGTTTGGAGATATTAGTACTTTGCTGTCGATATAAAAAAATACACCATCAATTAATATCACATGCTGCAGTGTCAAAAATAATAACAATTAATTTAGTAAAATCATGGTTACCCTAGTTAAAATGGGGGTAAGAAAGGGACACACTGACCCTTTCTCGTTGTCTTTTTCAGTACATTTTTCCCCGTTTGCTTGTCAATATGAACTTAATGGCAATGAGAATAAAGAGCACTATAGAGTGTGTTTGCTGCGTAGGCAATCTAAATTATCCATAGGATACATAAAATCTTTGCTCTGGTGTCTGTTTGGTGTCTTGTTTGGTGTCTTGCTATATTTCACTAGGACACCATGGTGGCGCAACCAGTGGCGCTACCAGGGTGTCCCGGTGAAATATGGCTCTAAGATGTTAGGAGTTTCAACGTGGGAAATCTGGCACGAGATCACTGTGTGAATCACACAAATAAAACGCCAAATTACCATGGGGGCTGTTTGACGAAATCAAGCATCATACTTAATGGGAGACTAGTGTTTTATTGTATTACATACACTTATCCACCTGCTTTGCGATTCCGCGCAGTTGATAAAGAGCAAAGTAATCCCATGAGAAATCTACGAAGTTTCTTGTTACATTTCCAAATAAGGCTGACCTGGGCCAGTAGGCTTAACGCAATTGCAACCGCGTATGTACATATATGCGTCCATAGACGTACACAACTCAACAAGTGAGTAATGACTTTCATCGTCTGGTATGGCAACGCCGCGACTACACAGCCGATGAGCGTATCATACCGTTTCACCATTAAATACATTTTGTTTCTAAATAAATCAAACTTTACGAATCAATATTTTGTCCGTAGTAATTGTAACAATATTAATAACAGTATTGGTATACGAAACAACACTCCTCAACTTTCGGAATCTGTTTATTGAGGTCACAGCGAGTTCTTCATGGTTCGCTACGCAGTGCCAGAAAAAACAAATGCACTCAATTTACTTTGTCCAGATTTTCCAGTTCCCTTTCACAGAGACTACATAAATTTGTTTCTTTTTACAGTAGCTGATGAAACATGGCTACAAGATGACCCTTTTTGACGCAAAGGCGGCGTGTTTGCCAGCGGTGAGTTCTATTATAAAGTAGTGTACAACAGCAAGACTAGTGTCCAGGCGTGCCTCATTTGGTGACGCGCACAGCTACATGCGTGGCCGCGAGCCGCCGTAAGGTCGCGGCTGGCGATGTGTGCCAGCACCACAATGCCAGGCAATTAACCTATTAAAGAGTGCGCCGCGAAGCGGACACCGATGGAGCAATAACCCGACAAGTCCCGCCGCTAACGTGTTAGCCGATACTCAGACTGCTGATTACACCCTTCCTCTTCTTCTTCTTATGTTTACTCCCTGAACCAGCAGATAAAATGGGATGGGACAATTACTTAATTAGGTTACAACCGTATTTTCCTGCTTGACAAACGTGACTAAAAGAGTGATTACTAATTCGCAAACTACTGTAAAATGTAACAGTATCTTTACATTTGGCTAGATAAGTATTATATTTTTAGCCAGTTATCGTTTTCTTCGCAATATGCTTTAGAATCTGAACAGGTATTCCATAAAAACTAAGTCAATAATGCACAAAGCGTCGTCGTCCATCACGCGATTCAAGTCTGATAAACACAAGGTAAAGGCATAGAGCATAATATGGAATTATGGAGCTAATGAGGAAAAAACCCGCTACGAGCGGTGCGGGCAGCAGACACTGCGGGGGAGTGCGGGGCGCGGCTTTCTCTGCGGCACAGCCGACCGATATAAAGAGCGCCTCGCGATGGAACACTTCGGCATTCGGTGAACAGCCGTCTCGCCCGCATCGCCCGCTGCTCCTTCCATGGTTCCCTGTATTGTTTTGGCTTGCTGCTTTTATTGACCGATTTTTGTGATTGTCACTAATACAATAACATACACGATTAGATAGTTATTTATAGGTAAATAGTCTAACCATCTGCAAATAGTATCATGTCAAGGTCGTTAGTTTCATTGTGTCTTCTGACGAAGGTCGGCCAGTGCGCTTCGTTTAGACCGGAAAATAGGTGTACACGAGGAAATCCGTCGTCCGTTTTTCAAGGCATTATTAAAATGCCCCCTAGCCGATTAATCTGTAGTTGTTTTATCAGACTTCACATGCCAGCTGTGCCCGTAAATCTTTTGGTTACGTCATCCTGAATGCGTAAACAACTGTTTTCAGCTGGATTCTTTTGATTTTTTCGGTTGTGGTTGGGGATTTCTTTATTGTGTATTGCCCGTCGTGCGCAACGACTGTGGCTTTTGTTGGTTACCTAATTTCACAGCAAGCGGCGAGCGGTACACAGGCTTGCGAAGTGAGAGGCCGTCACAACCGGTCCGTTCGACTCGCTCGACCGAGAGATATACAACTACGTCGCAGATAGTGTTCTCGGTTGTCGATTGGCTTATATGCTCACACATATAAATAAATATTAAGCCGCTTTGTTTCTAGGTAATCGTTCGAAAACATTGTAAGATAGGTATTAAATACATAATGTATTTTACAATTCCACGGGACAAACCCGGACACAAACCAGCGGTCGTGTGCCTCAGCCTCGAGTTAACGTGTTGTATCTTATTGACGTAACATCGCGGAGGTGGTACCGTGCGTGCGATGCAAATTGAACTTTAAATATAGCTCGCTCTTGGTACAATATACGTTTTACTGATGTTGGCATACGTCAGTGGTGTACGATAATAAATGGTTCACTTCAACACGAATCGTAGCGGGAAATCCACGCGACTGGCTTGTGATCGCCACCATGTTAATTGCTTGCCGACTTGTTATTTTCTTTACTTTATGATATATTATGATAATGTGTATTGGCAATCATTATTGCTAAGTTGTTTACAGTTCAACCTTCAACCAAGAAAATGCTGAACTGAAATGGAATTAAAAGGAAACAACAAACTTGAAAACAACAAAGAAATCGGACAAGTCAAATTACCTACAATCTTCCATTTCGTATAATTTAACCTTCAATTTTAAATACAATGCAGTGGCAGGAAGCAAAACTTTTTTACTAACTAATATAAATTCTACTTTTTAGATAAGATACAAAGAGCCACTTTAATTAATCCAAGTAATATGATTGCAAATAATTCCTTTTTTTATCGCGTCATATATCAGATTTATCAAAAATTTTATGTATCGACCGGCAAAATTATCACGTAGTTAAAAAACAGATAACCAATCTATTGATCAGTTGAACAACAAGCCACAACGATTTGATCTCAATATCAAATGACCGCACGCCCTTTGAAGAGCAATAAAAAGTATTACAAACCTGAAAAAGTACTGTCGATCTCGAGACTATCTATAAAATAAGGAATCATAAGAAATAAGCACTAGAACTTCTTATAAATAAACATATGAATGTAAACGTTCAAGTAGTTGACGTGTTGATAAACAATGTTCTGTTTGAACAAGTTGTTTTCCGTTTTGACGATACGGTACGAAAAGAAGTGTCATTTAAGATAGGAACGTTTTAAGTCCAGTTTATGGAGAGTAGAGAATTTGGCAATGCGTCCGCGGAAGAAATTGTTCTAACACAATTTACTAACGGTAATAGTCACTTTCATCGCCGCAGACACATTTAAAGGCGAAGTGAGTGGCCAGTTATTCGTGAGGTTTCTACGATACTATTTGCATATTCGCCGACTTTCTAATGGACGATGCGGCCGCTCTTGTCGCAATCGTCGGCAGCGGTGAGGTAACACTGATTCATTTAATTATATACTTATGTTGAAAAAACAGTATTCGAGTCTCGCGCATTGTTGCCATTGAACACTGTTGTGTATGCCAGTCTAGCTTGGGTTTTTTCGCTCGCTTGGCGAACGCTCATTGGCTGCAGCGCCACTTATTAAAAAGTCGCGTTCGCAAACCAGAATACCTTGTCTTTACGTATATCCGATCGATTAAGATTTAAACCAAGCAATCGTGCCACGAATCTACCGACACTGACGAATCGAATAATTTCAAACTTAGCAATTTTCTTGGGCAAACACCTAGCACTGATACGGTTGCGAAAATTTTGCGGTCGCAATACCTAATCAAACTTTGTCTTGTCGACAAATAGGTAAATTTAATTTTACGTAAAGCTTCTATTGCGGTGAATGAACTATGTTAATTATTTGCGCGTGGTAAATGATTAGATTAGCACACGCAGGCCACTTGAGCGTGTATTTTGTTATCGTAGCTTCCTATACTATAGATACCGTTGATTACGTCAAACTTAAGATTATTCTTTGGGCGTGACAAAATATAATACAGTTTTGCGCAATAGGTACATAGTTGAATAAAAACATTGAAGTACTTATAAAATTATGTGCGTTGCATTGTAAATATCACGAGCGCTGCGGTTGACGGGTGGGTCTTTGCAAGGATCCATTCTGGTGCCGTTCTCCTTCGCGGCGGCCGCTCGCGACCTTCCGCCAGAGGAGGGGCACCTCTCACCGGCGACGTGACTGCAACCACGGCCTTACGTCGCGAGGCTGTATCGAAACTTCTACGTAACGAAGCTCTTTCCAGCCGCGGTTACTCAACGCCGATAGTTCCGTCGATACATACCTACATACTTGCCTTGCCGTATAAACCACCAGCAGATCACGTGATTACCTTGCGTAACGAATTATTGCCGGCACACCTTTTGATACAACGTGAAATACATAGAAATCTTTCATTATTGTGACATTTCATAATGGTGAAACTGTTTCACTAAATGCGAAAACAGAATAGCATCAGCT
Organism: Mythimna albipuncta; assembly: GCA_929112965.1. NCBI lineage: Eukaryota > Metazoa > Arthropoda > Insecta > Lepidoptera > Noctuidae > Mythimna > Mythimna albipuncta. Next base: position 10,296,169 of record OV815973.1, read on the forward strand.
AAGGTTCCTTGTAACTTCTTATCACGAATAAGAACAACAAAAACATTAAAAAAACCCCGATTGCGAAGAGTTTCAAGACAGTCGATGATAATTATTATGACGACGATGGTTAAGTAGTACGTATGAAAACATGATTCTAGAGATCGTTCCATCAAAAACAATGGTAAGTAAGTAAAAGGCGAATGGATGTTCCCACTGCAAGTAAGACCGAGCCATTGTACAAAACCGAGTTACTTTTACTAACTATCATCAGAATAAAAACTTATTGTTTCACTTACCACAAACACATTAACCAACATTCACCCACGCATTTAGGCCGTGTGGTAACTATACTAATAATGTAATATGCCAAAACCACTATAGATGGTGGTTTCACAACAGCTAGACATACAAATGAAGATATAGAACGAAATAAAGAACTAAAAAGAAAAGAACAGTGTAGTATTCTTCATACTGCAATTATTCGAAAATTTTGGAAAGGAACTAATCAAGATCTCATTAGAGATTAGTGACCAGTGATTGAAAAGAACAAGAAATAAGGTCGCTAATTAGATATGAACACGTTTGGTAAATGTATCGCCAGGCGTCACAACATTCGGTCAGAGGATGCATTCGTACCTCGTAGTGTAGTAAATTCAGAGAAAATTACGTGCTTAAGAGCTCCACATAATTTAGTATTTCATAGAACTGCACGACTACTCAGGTAATTCATATCGTATAATACAATGGAATCAAATAAACCAAAACCCTTTTAGATGTTACCTCAGCTCACGTAAAACATATATACAAAAACAACAATACAGATTCAAGCATGTGTTAAAAACAACTAAGAGCCAAAACAACAAATTTATGAGATTCAACGCTTCAAAATGTAGCATACTGATGCGAAAGGGGATTGACCGAGGTTATTTCCCTCAGGACTCGACGCTAAGAAAGAGGTTAACCGGAAAAATAAGCTCGTCTAATAAAATTCAGATAAGTCACGATTCTCTTTACGAATAAGGTTTACCCCAGTGATTTCTAGTCATTAATTTAGAGGACAGATATTGTTCAACATGACACCAATACCATATTTTTACTTTTAATTTAAGTTTAATGTAGTTAACAGTACTTCAAGGCAGTCGAAACTGTCGATGCAGTATCTGACGCACAATATAACGACGAGACCAGATAATGTCGCAAGTATTTAGATCAAGGTGCGAAACACGCGTTCGAGAGTCGAGATCGGATCCGAGGAATTTTTGTTGAAGATCACGCTCGCGCTCATGTTGAAGCGCATAAATTCATAATGAAACCAAAGCGGAATATACAACAGTAGAAATTAATGTATCAAACAAGAAATCCACACACGATTTAATTGAATATTAAAACGGAAAGCAATTTCAAATACTATCAAAAGGGAAATTTGCAATGCGACGAGCTAAATATGGGAATTTAGATATAGGGTCACGAAGGGGACAAAGTTATAATTTAAACGGCATCTTATCAAAACTCGGTGTGGTGTGTAAAAGATAAAACAGTGTACAGCTGATAGTGACAAACAATAACATACAGTTCATTACAATTATCAGGGAAGGTGTATGTGATTTCGGGGAGTTTGGTATTATGACTATGAGTAGGATCAACTCAGTAGAAAAGTGATTTCCTATAATATTAGCACGGAACTTGGAAATAAGATTTGTTGAGTTCAATCCGCTTTTGAGTCGAATGAGTTGTGTGTGAACGTCGGATCCAGAACAATCCAATGGCATAGACGCGGCGCCGACGCGACGTGACGCCGGCCACGCCTCCGACGCTACGAGTTTATATTACGTCTGCTACCGACGCAATTATTGATGTAGAAGGAACACAAAATCTATACAAGCCACACTGACATTTACATCACATTTGAGATCATAAGGAATTTGTAGCCCTATAGAGGGATAAATGCACACATATTACGTTCTCTAAAATTACGGCTAGTGTCGAAACTAACAATAGGTTGAGCTAAATGGTAATAGCCCAGCGAGTTTATTATGAGAATTGGTGAATTAGAACTAAAACAAAACTGCAATGAGTAATTAATAGTCGTCGTAAAATAGTCAGTTACAAGTAAAGGAATAAGGTGTTATAGATATCCGTAAAACAGAGTTGTTTTTTCAAGGTATCTTTGGTTGTTCAGCTGTAAAAGATCAAGTGTAGATTTTTAAACTATTTGTGCTTACATTTACAGTAGTAATAATGAGAAAAATTTGAAGTATTAAAGAGTTCTGGAACAATAGCTAGCCATGCATTTAGATATAATATATAGCAGCCGCGCCAACAAGGTTGTAAATAAATTAGCCATATGTCAATGATAGTTTGAGACTGAAAGGCGAACAGCGACGGCGCACAAGGCACAACACACACAATAAAGCAGACAAATTGACTGCGAAACCACGCGCGGTGGCTGAATTCAATAAACTGTAGGTGCGGCTTTATTGTTTCCAGGCGGATATGCTCCCGACCAAATTATCGTTTATTTTAACCAAGATTTGTGGATGAATCAATGGCTTTACAGTAATCACAATGATCAATCAATACCATACTATTGAAAATGAACCTTTTTGAACTTCGACTTTGGTCAAGTTGAAAGTTAGTCGTTTGTTACAATATTATACAAAGGAAGGTGTAACTAGCAAGCTTGAAGGCAGTTTTAAATTAAAATTTGTTCATGTTAACATTACCTATACTTAATGACTTGTTTCAAACTGAAGTGTATGTAATCAGCAATAGTGTAGTCATAATAAATGATATCATGGAAAGCAATCACAAAAGTCAATAGAACGCTGGAGGTGGTCCAGGATTGTATTATTAAATGTATCTTAAAACACTTAAAAAGAAAACTAGCACAAAGAAAAAGTGGTTTGGTAATTGAATATTTCTGGCACACTAAAAAATTGTGACAAAACGCAAATGTTGCTCGTGTGCCTAATTTGCGTTATGTTGTAAAATTTTCACTCTCAGCAAACACAACCGTTACTTTGGCGGTGATAAATTCACGATAGGAGATGGAAAAATTATGAATGTAATAAGACGACTTAAGAAGTTGACTTATTCGTATCAATGAATTTTCATTAAAAGAGATGATTTGACTGTATTAGTTGACAGACGACAGAGGAGTTGAAAACTAGGATCGGTGTATGCGTATAAAGAATCATTAACTGTGCCGTATGTACATAATCAATAGACAATTGTACTCGACTAACTGTTGGCCTCTAGTTTAGCTAATAAGATTTGTTGTATAACGGGCATTACGGCTCGAGCAGCCAACAGGGCGAAAACAATTGTGGACCAGACCGGTTTTCATACTAATGCCGTATGGTGTGTCAGATTTTAGATATACTTTTGACTAATTTTATATGCAAGTTGTTTTAAAGACAAAAATTAAACAAAACCACATTTGTTAACTTGAAAAAAATCATTACAATAAGTTACGAAAACCTAGACATCATTCCAACTAATCCCTAAAAAGAAGTGAAATCTGAATCAAGATAACAACTACAGGAAATGCTTCGACAAATGCATATATTACAGAAAGAGACAAAATGTATTGGTATTGTAATTCAGAAATAAATTAACATAACACAAAACAAGACAAATGTAATTTAAACATCGTCTAATACGAGACAATTACCCACAAGAAAGGAATATTTTCTAATGTTGAACGATTCTGTAAACGTTTTTCAAGTAGAACAGCCCCAGCTGTTTGTTTCTCACGTCATAGCGAATTGTAAATGGATATCGGTTCAATACCCTATATTTTACATTCAAATGGATTGTATGAACGACTGACGATTGAAGCTTGTCCATAGTCTATTGGGATGACATTTATTTTCAGTGAAATGGAAATCCTACCGTACCTTCATCTTTTTGCAGTTCTAATTTATTGTTCGGCAAAGAACTTTGAACTGGAATACATTTACAGGTGTCCTGTATTTAAATTCTGAATTGAAAAAAAAAAAAAACGAATTTTAATAAAAATACATGTGCAATTATTTATTTACGTAGATATAGCACGTGTATTGTAATGACAAATTGATTGATTCCGAATATAGGTGCTATCATTAATGAAGACTTGAGCAACGAGGTTTAGTCACATTTGTAACGGCGTGGCATTACATTCATCAAAAATAGGTTTTGAGGTGAAGGCCATACAGCTCTTGCTAACATTGCTTTTTTGGAACACAAAACGTTTAATACAGGACACTAATTGGTTTTTACATTGCTTTGTACCTATTTAATTGTATCAATTAACGAGTCTAGTAAACCACTAAATGAGTTAGCAAGTGGTTTTGAAATTAAACTCTGGATATGTTTTACACTTTTTTTTTACTTAAATTTTTGTCTTCTTTTTGAGAATTTCGAGTTATCTTCAACCCAGGATAACCACGCAATGCGGATAAGAACGGTGAAAGCGATTCTTAGCACATTGGGGTCTGATAACGTCATCAGCGAAAACGGTAGTGCATCACGGCAACAATAACATATTTGTGTTCCTTTGTAAATAACGGGCGTGACGGCAACATTTTAAAAAATCAATTGTCCAGTGTTAGCCGGCTACTCAGGTGAAGTTCAGAATAGTGCTGCGAACGAGCGGTAACTTTTACCTGGTTACGTAAGACTGCCAGGCACAATTTATTATCGGCTCCATTGCGAGCTTTCGTAATGTAAGCCAGCACTGCTTATGCACTTTATGTCTACTTGTCCTCTTTACATAGACACCCGGATGTTTTGGGCCTTGGTTAGACTAGCCGGCACGCGTTCACAATAGCTACGAGTAAATCCTTGTAAATCATCTTAAATAGACGTTTACTGGTTCAATCCTAGTTGAGTCGATTGAACATTTGGAATATCTCAAGATTAGCTAAGAGTCTACGAGTTCAACTGAGAAATAGATCATATTTTAAGATCTAAGTCTTCTTGAATGGATTCAAGTGAAAGCTGCAATTAGAAGTGTACAGGTGTTCTTGTTTGTTTTTCTACGTCAACTGTTGCGTTAGGAACCGGTATATAAAAACCGGCCAAGTGCGAGTCGGACTCGCCCATGAAGGGTTCCGTAGCAGCAAGTAACATAATATAAAAGTTCTTGTAATGTATTGTAACTTTGATCGATGTTTTAATAATAGTGTATTTTTTTCGGTTTATGACGCATTAAAAAAAAACTACTTACTGGATTTTGTTCAAACCAATTTTCGTTGGTAGTTTTTATAGTAATGTACATCATATATTTTTTTTAGTTTTATCATTCTCTTATCTTAGAAGTTAGAGGGGGGGGGACACACATTTTACCACTTTGAATGTGTCTCTCGCGCAAACTATTCAGTTTAGAAAAAAATGATATTAGAAACCTCAGTATCATTTTTGAAGACCTATCCATAGATACCCCACACGCATGGGTTTGATGAAAAAAAAAATTTTGAGTTTCAGTTCTATGTATGGGGACCCCCAAAATTTATTGCTTTTTTTCTATTTTTGTGTGAAAATCTTGATGCGGTTCACAGAATACATCAATTTACAAAGTTTCAACAGTATAGCTCTTATAGTTTCGGAATAAAGTGGCTGTGACATACGGACGGACGGACAGACAGACAGACAGACAGACAGACAGACAGACAGACATGACGAATCTATAAGGGTTCCGTTTTTTGCCATTTGGCTACGGAACCCTAAAAATGGATATTTTTAAACGATATTTACTTCTTTACTTGATCATTGTGCAATGTTTTTTTTAATACTTTGTATTTCTTGAAACGATTTCAAGTAAGTAATCATTTCTTTTTATTTTGTAGTTTAAAAGGCGACACGATTAACGAGGGTCTCAGCTGATACATATTTCAATAGGGTAGTCAATAGAATGAAATAAATGAATGCTAATGTACAAGTTAGTTAAATGTGACGGACGCAGGCCGAAGACTTACAAGCGTATGCCTGATCTTTTGACCTTTCAGCTCAACAATTGGAAAGTAAATATATAATGAACGTTAAATAGATTCTACGAACAAACTACTTTATAAAAAAATCAAAAGATATCAAGATTTAAGTAAACTTGCAAACAGAAGTACCTAGTACTAATTTTGACTTAGGTAAATACATTAAAGAGGTTAGGTATGCTGCAAATTGGAATGTAAATCAGTGCAGTCTTCGCAAAGACAAAGATGTGCGTAATTACCTATTTGATATTCAACAATAACACTACCATTATCAGTGGGTTATAAGTACAAATGGCCGGTAAACTGATTTGTTGCCTTCGACTCTTATTATGTAGCAATAAAGTTGAGAATTGAAAATCACTCGAAACCGACAGTAAGCTAGCTGCAATGTCACATTGCACGCATCATTGCATACAGTGATCTCATTCGCTGCCAAATTGAGTAAATGCCGCAAAGTATTTTTGATATGAAGTGCGTTAACACAATTTCTAGATTTCTATGAAACAAATTGACGTTGTGATTTTTTTTTAATGTTACTAATAAAATATTTTTTAATGCATGTCGAGTAGTGTGCCAAAAGGGCGTGTCCATGAATTTATCACTTTTAGTCGAGCCTTTCAAAAACATATGGAATATTTATCGTTCTATAATCTGTCGTAGCAAATTTATGTTATCAACATGTTTTCAGAGCGACATTTTTTAGTTTTCAGGATAATATTAATAGGCAAGTAACTTACATTATTTACGTACTAGCAACTGATTTATAATATTTACTACAACATTACTTGAAAGCTCCATAGACTTGTCCAGATTCTTTAATGCACACATTCATCACGAGCCGTTGACGGAAAACATCTCGAGGAAACCGGCATTTCTGAGGAGAAATTCACAGCGTGCATATAAGAGATGGATGGATGTATAGCGACAGTGGCGCCACCCATCACTGGTCATAAATACGGTGACATGTGGAAGTTCTGTGTCAAATGTTTATGACTGTTAATCTTGTAACTTCGGTCGCGATATTCAGCTCAAACATGCTATAACGCTGATGCTATAACGACCCTAGTATTAAAAATAAACTGGACACTTCACGACGGAACGATCGTCTTTTAACCGAAGCATTTAATAAAACTGAAACGCCAGTAATAGCGCACAGTCACACACAAGTTAATAGTTTCAATGTTTGATTTAAAAAGCATGCAATAAATAAAATTGTGTGTGATTTTACCGATTTTACGCATTTATTGACTTGAACATACAAGGCACACAAGCCACATTTTGCGTCCACTTCCTCGTTGGGCATCGAAAGCGGTATTAGCTATGTATGATGGACACGCGGCGTCGGCGCACACGACAACTTTCCCTTCTTTAATGGAAAAACGGCATTAAAACGAGAGCCTTAAGGATAAAACTCGAAAGGCACAAGCGTTACGCGTGGGATACCGGCTTGACCACAAGCTCTACTTAGTCAAGGTGTTGACAATGTTTAATATAATTCTATTCTCGGCCAGTGTGCAGGGACTGCTCTGTTTTCTAAGAAACTTTTAAAAATATACGACACAATTCACGTTATTTGTTTTTCATCAAAATGGTGCTGTTAATTTTTATTGTATTTTTTTTGAACACAGACCTTATCGAAGTGAGACAATCCATCACGAGTTTTCGTATTTATTTACATAATTGCTATAGCGCGGATCACGCTAAACCTTACCTGGCAATCATTTCTACGAATCGAATCCTTGAAGCAGAGATGAAGCGCTTCAGTGAACAAAAGACGACGGATGTTCAAAAAAATCTTGTAAAAGATCGACAACGAATTAGGAACATTTCTGTTTTACATAAAGCTGCTATCGTTTCATTGTTGTATGCGCGAAGGTTGTTAATCAAAATTGCCTTTAATTTTATTTGGGTATGCCAAAATAGGCCAAGTAGGTAATAATGATTGTCTTTAACAACTATGAAGACGATGGAACACCATTAAAACCAAAAAGTGAAAGCTTGAGAATGAAGCTCAATAATTATCGATGCTAAATTTTTTATCAATGGCCGTCGAGACCACCGTGAAAATGCGCTACTACCGGGACAATCATAAAGGGCCTGTTAATTCATAAATTTTGATGATACAGCCAAACAAATTTTATACCAGTAGGGAGAAGTCGAATCATATGTTTCGAGTTGTGTCCTAGATTTTATCCGTACTTTTAGGAATAAGTCCCCTAATTTCTTCCAAGTAAAAGGTAATGGATCAGATAAACTTTAAAATGACGTACTTGAGTAATAATTGTACTGCACCCGACATCTTTGCGTGATTTTATAAGATTGATATACATAATGCACACCGAATGCAATAACGTCATAAATGCTAAAATTACTAAAATGTTAGTTATTGATCACTAATGATGTCAAACATGCGTCTACATCTTGTGCGACAATATCATAAATGTAACTCCTAAATTGACCTGTCAATTTAACTTTCTGCACAATAACGTCATAAATCTGAAGCAACCCAAATTTTCAAATATGGAGAATAGACAATATTTTGGTCATCGATCTATTATAATTATTATATATTCTTTATTGTGCACCACGTATACAAAAAATACAGGACAAACATTATTAAAAATAAGTGTACAATGGGCGGTCTTATCGCACAGGGCAATTTCTTACAGACAACCTTTAATAGTTTTGTAAATACCTTTTGCTTTATCAAAACAAGAACTTTTAAATCGATCTACTGAAAAAAAAAAACTACATTTGTTACTTATGACGTTGTTGCACCCGGTATGCGATAAGTACATAATATGTTGACATTACGGTATGTTTCATTGTTAGCATGACAAATATGCAGGATTTTCCTGGGGAAGGAAAATGCGCTTTTGTTCAATTTACGTATTTACTATTGCTTGTTGATGATTTTTATGGACCTAAGTGCGTGGTGGCCCCAATTACAATCCAAGATACGCCCAAATCCACATCGGCGTGCGCTCAGGTCCAATAGCAAAAGCACGCGCTGCGAAGTGAAAGTGAATAGCGCGCACGTACGGCCGGCCCGCAGCCCCAATAAGACGACACCGTCGTCCGCATACTTCTGCAATTACCACGAGGAAATCAGCACCGTTCCGCCAAGTCGCTCCCAGAACCCTCACTAAAGACACCGCACCGCTGAATCTTTCCGAAGCGCATTCCAATTACGAGGCACCTGTTGTCTTGTAGTAATAACAACAAACACTTCTCCAATTGCACAACCATACAAAGTTGAATGAGTGATCTATGACATCAATAAAATTAAAGAGCTAAGAAGTGCAATTGCCTTTACCACTATCCTAAAACAGCAAGAAGATTTTGTTTCATGCCCGACACACCTACGCTCAAATAAGTCGACCTAAACAATATTGCATTTTATCTTCACGGGATATCAAATGAATGTACTTCCAACCCTGACCCGAAGGTTGAATCGAGCACATGAGACTAACCGGCCTCATATTATTGATTCTAAGGCTCTTCTACATTTATTTGGTTCCGGTCCGCAATATATCGTGGATTTGAGTTACGTAACCATTAGTCACGTTGCTAAAGCATTGACTACTGTCTAGCCTATTCGATGGTAACTTTTATTATTTGTATTGAAGTGTTGCGTGTGAATGTCTCAAAGAAAATGGAAAGTAACACAAGATTAAATTTACGCGCGTAGTTTCCAATAGTTAAATAATTTCGCGTAAAAAGCAATAAAAGCAATGAATGAGTAGCTAACAGTCAAATGACGTCAATGTCAATACGCAAGTAAAATTAATGTAAGCACGTCAAACAGCGCGTTAAATGTAAACTGAATCAAGAGTTGTTTTAAATGAAAAGGCATTGCTTAACTACATAAACAATAGAAATAATAAATGGTTATTGGGTAACATTGATTGGAAACATTAAGTAAACACGAAGTAACAGAACCTCAGCTCTACAATGAGTTTCCTTTTATATGCAAAGAAATTTTCTAGAAGTTGTAACGTTTCGAGAAAAACATTTACGGAAAAGTATGGAAATTTTAATAAACAAAAGAATGATCAGAATTTGTTTGCACAGGTGATTTTGATATTGTATGTTAAACCTAGACTGCTTGTTTTGCAAGTAAAATTATGACTTTTTGATGTAGCAATTTTATTTCGGACAAGGTTTCAGAAGAGTGGGCCAAGTTTAACACGAGACATAGACGTTTAAAAACAATAGGCCTACTGTATTCGAGATCTTTATGAACTGGACGTAGGTACAACAGGTCGTCCTTGTAGCGAGTGTAAACACTATTGTTTGATCACGTGGCTGCACCTATTATGATCTGATAAAGGGGTTCACGCCAACACACCTTTGTTCTATACCTACATTCGTAACAATGTCTGTCATAGAAACGCCTATTTCATTGAATTTGCATTATTCCCAATGAGGCCCAACAGATATTGATTATTGGATTCCGATTATTTTTAAATTTTATCATTCAAAGTTTTTGATTTTATATTGAGAATATGTTAATAAATCAAGTCAGTGTCACGTTTCAAGTCAAACAAGGTTCTAGGGAAGGTTATATGAACAAAATTCATAATGAGCAATACAGAGAAATCGCCAATCGGTTGCTAACCTTCAGAAGTCACAATCAGTCAGGCATTACATGATGAGTAAATGTGGCTGGGAAGCAGAGCTGAGATGAAGGTTGATGATTAAGTGGAGCCTAGAATATTACTTCTGACAAGTCGTTGCCGTGTTGCCATGGTACCAGTTAACCATAAATTGGTTGTACTATACATATCTACATGAATACTGAATACTATTATTACAAGAGGTAAGTGGCCTGAGTCTGGTCTGATACTACATACGACTGTTAAACAACGGTATATTTTTTCAATCCCTGACAAGTTCAATTTAAAGATTATTGTGTACATATTGCAAGAAGTTTATATTTGACACGTGAGAATTATCTGTGTGTCAAAATATACATTTTTGTTTAATACAAAATCGAATCCTGTTTTCAAGGACTGCGATAATGTTCCGTAAACCGTTGGAGAAGGTAGTAAAGTGCTGGGAGGACAACGACCTGACCGAGTCAAGACGTATTCCAACTTACATTGTGAGGAACATTCAATTTTACAATGCAGAACATTGGGTTCAATGTACATAGGAGGATGATTCATTAGATACAGAGATAACATCGATACTAGACTTGGCGTTTTGTTGTGTTCGGAAAACTAATGCGCATTCTAACTGAATCGCTGAAAATTACATTTTATATGTTTTAGATAGTTTTCCTAATCAATTTCAACAACTATGTTTATAAAATGATGCAGGTAACATAATTCCAGAGTACCGATTCCGATGCTTGCTATAACATTATCGCGAAAGGGGACAACGGCCGTCACACCTGTGAGGTGCACTCCACATGTGCCCACTAGCGACTGGAACTGTTGCTATTTTTACACACTCCACTCTATCTTATTTACTATTCTGGTCTGCGACTCATTGAATTGTGGTTATTATGTGCAAGTTGGATATGTGCCAGCGAGTCTCGGACCTAACACACCGATACAGAGATATTCGAGGAATGATGGCGAAGCGTTTTCAGAGAACAGCGCTTATCCCGAACATATTCTTAGGAATACAAAAAAATTACACAAAGCCAAGGTTGACCTGCAATTAGGTTTAACAGTGTTACAATCTACATAACGTTATATGTTATTTTGCACAAAATAGCATATTTGCAAAGTAGAACATGTATAATCGTTTAATTGGCATTAGTTTAGTTAAACAGGAAAATATTGAAGCGTGAGGTTTTAGATTTCGAATGAGGTGGTCGGGGTCGTTTACATACGATACGAACAAGTGACTCTCGACGAGCAACAAGAGAAGAGATCACGTCAAACCGGCAGGCGAGGCGAGCGGTGGCAACAAGCAAACCGGTCGAAGGCGCCCGGCGCCGGGCGCGGGGATCGACCGAGGATTAACACCTTGTAAACAAAATTGCATTAGCCACGTTTTTTTTGCAATCAGTGAACAGTAAGTAAAGCGTTAGCAGTAATACTTGTTGCTTCTAACCAAACCAAATACAATTTACCAACGCTCTATACTTCAATTTCACACAGCTTTGCACAAATTCGCCATCTCCTCTTCATGGTTGTACGGTTTATACGTGACGTAATTTATCGACGAGCCCCACGCGGAAAGTTTATAAGTAAACAAGAGGCTGCTGCCTTTCAGAGGAAAAGGCTTGAAGGAATATTAAATAGTCTTAACCATAGACATAAGTACTGATACAATGTCACTGACTGTCAGTTTATTCAAAGTCTTGAGTTCGTACGCTACCAGGTTAATCGACGAGGTCGATTTGACTACGTGACGGCATGTGATCTAAAAAAAAATGTTTTTCGAAATAATTTAGGGTAAAAAGTTTAATAGACCACCGACCGCAGCGTAAAGCAGCAAATCGAAATCGACTAAGTGGGTCATCATATAATTTCGCAAGCGAATCGAGTGCCGCAAGCGTTAACTAGTACGCCCGAGGCGAGTCAAGGCCCGTACGACGGTGAGGCCCAGATCCTGACGAAGCTGTACTCCTTCATTATGCTCTTAGGTATCTTCAATATCTCTATTCGACATCGACAAGTGATCGACTTACTATTATTATAACTCCATGTCTAAACTAGAACAACATGATTTTATTAGCCAGGACTTGCATAATAAGTTTGAATTAAGTTGTAGATTATAAATGTTTTGGTTTTGCATTTGTGTTTAGTTAAGTCTAAGCTGTTTTCGAAACACGTCAATTGTGTGTTTACTCGTGACAACCATAACGAGATATACGCACGTTGTTATTAATAAAATGTTTCTTAATGTTCATTCTAACGTCATTAGAGATAAGGTCATTGAATTATGTAAAATGTAAGGAGAAGTACGTGCAAAGCAGACAATTGTTATATCACACATATTAGGAAATGTAAAGGTAAAAAGATTCCGATGTAGATATGTATAACTATAAATGTATTGATATAGGTATGAAGCAAATGTTAACACATTGCATCAACGCGATAAACGTCAGGTACCGTTTATTGCACGCAAGAATTATTTAAATTGAGAAGAGGACAATTTAAAACCTTATATTAAACTTGACTTTCTACAAAGCGTACTTGATAAAGACAAAAATATACATTTTCAGAAAACAAAGGAACTTGAATTGCATTTGCAGATGAACATTTTGTCAAATGTGTTTGGAACGTAGTATTTAAACGATAACGGTGTTTGTTTGAACAATTAATTACTAATAATGATACTAGGGTATGCTAATTGGGCTACAGAATTGTTGGAATATTTAACGCGGCATTAGAAGGCAAAGGGCAACTGAAAGAATACGGGTACGTTTTAGCGAGTAAGAGTGTCAATTCTTTTTAGGAGATTTTTTTTAATTAAAGAGGATTTATTTGACGGTTTCCTACCCAAAAAAAGGTTTCTAAACTGCTTTCTAAATCAGTAAATGTAGGTATTTCTGAGTTTACATTTAGGTGGATGGCGAGGGAGAGGAAGGCCGAAGAAAAGATGGATAGATTGTGTGAGGAGTGATATGAAAGAAAAGGGAGTATGCGATAATTTGACAGGTGACAAGACAGAATGGAAGAAAAATATATGTTGCGCCGACCCCAAGTAATATGGGATAAGGGCAGAAAGAAGAAGATTTTATACTAATTTAACATTCACCGGCTCCTTCCAAAACAATTATACTTATCGAGTAAAATATAAGTTTTGGAATTTTGATACATATATTCATTTTAATTTTTAACTTAACCAAGAGGGCTTGGTCAAGTAAGCAGGAAAATTAACGTAATATGGTATATTAGCACAATTTTAAAATATCGTCCACAAACGTTTCAGTACTGGCTGAATTAGATAAATAAAGTGTATTGCTAATATTGTTTAGACAGAAACCACCATAATTTAATTATAAGTGGTCCTAGCACACTGCCCTGTGAAACCCTAGCAGTAGTGAAACAATATATAATTTTTTGATAACTAGGCTAAATATAAAGGAGTGTATAACTTTAGATATCATAAAGGGCAATTGGGAACATAATGTTTTAATAAAATTTAATGATTATTATCCTTGACTGATTTTTACTACCTACCTTTATGGACCACAAAAAAAAAATATCTTGCACAGGCTTGTAGCCTGTGCAAGATATTTTTTTTCTGTGGTCCTTTGCAGATAATGCAATATATAGCTTACAGAACGACACTTTAGAGGAACCTCCACATCCTGCATTTTAGCTTTTTCATGAAACTTTTTTTTTGTAAAACTCTACAATTCACGATTTAAAAATTTATTGCTATGCATGTTACATATAAACTTACGATAACTTTAACCTCTTTAGAAGAAAAGAAAAGAATTGTGTAACTCACCCCTTCATTTCCGGGTAGGAACTGTATTTTAGGTTTCGCCAATCTGTCCTGAAAAAAGAAAGAAACAGTGATTAGTGTCTTCGTATTTTGTGAAAAAGAAAAACACTTGTTCGACTAACTAATTTATTATTCATAAATGTCAGGTCAACTATAAACATTGAACAGAACAGAAACCAGCCTACATTTTTTTTATTTAAAAATAGTAGTCATCGATATAGTGTCAATTTTTTTGGATTTACTCGAATTTATTAATAGTGCTGTGTTTATTTGAGGCGAATCATTTAGTTAGATAATAATAAAAGTAAAGTTTCCGTTTTAATGTATGTAAGTAGGTACATAACCTGAACAAAGCTCAAATGCCATACAATGCTTGAAGTGTGAGAGTAATAAAATAGCTGTGTAAATACTTGAATTTATGAGTTTTGAAATAGAGACATTTATGTGGTAGATAGTTATTTGAAATATTTGTTTTCTGAAAAAAAAAAAAGATACATAAATGCTTAATGCATTGACGTGGGAAATGTTTCAAAAACTAATTGACGTAGACAGGAAAATACATTATGACGTACATTATTGTTGGGTTTATAAGGTAAAACTGTACTATAGTAATGCACAGTAAAATCAAAGCAGGTACCTATGCCAATTCATCGCGCTTAGAACAGCATTACTCTTTATATTATTTTACTAGCTATATTGTAAAACAAACTTAACTGTTTTGAGCGGTCATTCGAAGGTTTTATTGTAATCGTTAACAATAATAGCTGTTAACAGATGAGCGTAAGCTGATCTTTTAATATTTGTTTACATTCGCTTTTCATGGAATATGTTCAGGTAGCCAATGAGTTTCAAAAAAATATGCCAGTAATAGGGGAGTTTAAGCATGAAAAGGTAAAAAAATTGTTCAATTAGTCCCGTCATATCCATGAACAAATATTTAACTCAAATGAGCGCGGAGAGGGTTCGATGTGGCGACGCTTGGGGGAGGCCTATGTTCAACAGTGGACGTGTATCGGCTGAGATGATGAGCGCGGAGAGGGTCAAATATTTCTACATTAAAAGGCATAATCTAGTGAAACATCGTAATTAGACGACAAGAAGCCAAACTAGTTGGGCAACGCGTCGGGTTGGCCACAATAAGCAAGTGTCGGCAAGTCGTGGCGTTGCACAACCGGCGATGGTCGAACGCGAGAAACATAACTAGGCTGGGCGGCAGTGCTGATGATGTAAACTTAAAAATTGGTTTACTTACTTACTTAACCGCAAAACTCAATGTGAAATTCAACTAGTTGCATTGCCGTCTAGACTCGCAGCGGGAAGGGATGACCCGGAACTTGTCGTGGTTAGCATCCATGGCCGTGACACTCGATCTCTCGAGGGTCAACCGATTATTATGCCAATATGAGAACCATTTTTGCTCTCATAAATTCTATACAGCCATAAAATTGTATATGAATTTCAAAAAATTACACATATGAATGCTACGAATGTACGATAAGAGAATCGTCTACTTTGATTAAGATTGAAATCAGTCGCGAATGTCAAACCTGTTTTATACTGGCAAGGTCATATGCTGTTTTAAATTTCCTATTCAAACTAAGCGAGCAAATACAGCTAAAATACTAAAATGTAGTACATTTCATACGTAGTAATTGATTGGGGCAAATGTTTGCATTCGTCTTTAGTTTTACGTGATCATATTATTTATTGTACTAATACATATGTGTACCTTGGGAGCCATTTGAAGATAATGACTATCATTAACATTAGAATCTGAGTGATTAGAGATTGGGAAATAACTAGGAGTGATAAGCAAAAAACAATATTTATCAACATCAGACTGCGTAGAATAAAACAGTTACCTCAAACTTTACGTACAACAAATTCGTCTGAATAGACGATTTGTAGTAGATAAAGAGATAAGTATACCTAAACTACATGTAGTAAATAAGTATAATTTTGTCGAGTAAAAAATATAAAAGCAATTTTGGCCTTGCGTTGAATTGCTGCGTTGTACAGAGTGAGGCAATAAAATACCTGCATAAAGTGACCTTAGCGGAATATGCTGGTGACCTTTAGCTAAGTAAAAAAACTTTTACAAGCTTTACGTTTTTAGATTAGCGAAAATCGAAAACACTTGATATTTGAGAACATAAAAACAATGAGTCTCTTCATTTCATTAGAATTGAAAATGTAAACAGCATAGAGGACTTAAAATTTCGCGGTTAAAATTTTATATTGAAAACTGCAACAGATTTTATAGGGATAAAGATAAAATGGTACTGACAGGGAAGTAATGGTTTGTCAATTATATACAAAATGTGATTTCAATAAAGTGGAATCAATCCTTGATAATCGTATGTTTGCACATGATAAGAATTCGTCAAATGTGAACCGTGGCGTTCGGAACCGTTGTACGAAATGTTTTGATCAAGACACAACTTAGCGACACACATTTGATTAACACCGTTTCCAATATTGCTTTAGAAGAGGCCCAAAAGTCTTTTGAAGATTTGGTTCTTTGGGTTGGTAATAAAGACAAATGAATATTCGTTGAATAGAGGGCATAAACGAAAAAAAAAAAACAAAACAATGTGGCAGGCAAAGAGCAAAATAAGTGCAATAAAAACTTAAGCCATCTTTAAATACACTGTGAAAGGATCTTCCGTTAAAGACTGTATATTATAATATAAAAGTGTCTGGGCGCCTACCTGAGCTACGGAATCCGAGAATTATAAAATGAAAGTTGTTCATGTCTAGTTTTGTATTACACTGTCTAACACTACTATGAAGTTTTTTCCTAAATCACGTACTTAATTATCTCGCATTGCTTCAAATTGTAAGCGCAAATTACGTTTATTTGGAATTATAGTACTTTCTTCATTTTCATCACAGAAAAAAATCGACCTGAAACGAATGTGCTGAATGTCATAAATTCTATTGATTGGCTTTAGATGAATCTTAGGAAGTCTACTTATGTTAAATATGGAAAAGAACGTTATGTAATGATTAGATATCAGTTTTATCATTGAATTTTTTTAATACTAATCCGGTTCCTTTGTAAGATACCAAGGCTTTCTTTTATTAAAGTTTTGATTGCCAGACCTTGTAATTACTGGTTTCCTTTTTCATCGTTTGATTATTTCTTTGATAATTCTTCACAGTTGTTAGCACACATGCTATTAAAGTAAAGCTAATAATAATATTTCTTTTGAAACCCACCCAACGATTCTAGTGTAAGGAACTCACAACATAATTTCAGTTTCAGTTCACAATTCACACCTATCTGTGTTAATTTATTATTGGAAGTTATGCAATTTGTAAGTTCCACAGGTGGTCCAATAGTGCTGGCACCTACGAGGTCTCTCCGGGAATGAACTTAACCGAAGGCTTGTTTACATTTTAATTAGTGTGTAGTATAATTAATAGAAGCTAAAAATAGAACCACTCCGAAGTGTGTTTAGTTGAATGATTGGATGCATTGTTAGTGACAGTAACGTAATTTTAAGATCTCATAGTTGTTCTATAAAAGTGCAAGAAGATTAGTCAGATTGCAATAATCAGTGTCAACAATCCAAATCAGTTTATTCCAGCAGGTTACATTGTGTAGGTTGAGATGAAGGCTTTGTTCAGTGCCATCAATGTTTATATTTTATAGATCAATCAGTATTTATACCTAATCTCAGTTATGGCACTAGGATATACAAGATTAACAAGGTCCTTTTGCCCTAAAAGTGTTGTACAGTCATTTTCAATAACCTTTTCTTTGCCATCCCTTTTTTCCGTAGATCTTCTTCTGTTGAACCCATAGCACATTAGGTATGATAGGAGTCACATTTGTTCTTGGTTAAGCTTAAGCGTAAGGCATTAAGGAACTACCTATCTTCCGCTTTTCGTAAAACCATTAATTGAGTCATTATTGGTTATTGTTAATATTTACTAAATGAGACCTTAAGTTCAAAAATTTTGAGGATTATCTAGGTTTCATTCAAGTAATTAGGTGCATATTGTTATGCTAGTTATGACTAATTAAAAAGAAACGTCATGTGTAATGGTAATGACTTCCGTCTTTATATTCTGTGGACCAAGTTTTCCAATTCTCACTAGTTTTACGTTATTAGTTTTTCCTTTCAGTTGAACTTTGTGACCATTGTTCAAGTCTGCGTCATTTTGCTTTTCATGATGTGTAATATTATAAGGTTCTAATGTCAAGTAATCATCATTTCTTTTCTTCGCTTTACATGTTTTTGCATTACTTTACTTTTCAACACACTGCATAACTATTCTTTTTAGATAACTAAAAAGAAAATCATGGATCTTAATAGGCAAAGAAATCGAGAATAATCTCGATTTCTTTGCCTATTAAGATCCATGATTTGTTCTAACCCTTTAACTTAAATATGCTATCCTATCTATGGTCTAAAATTCTAGCTATGATAGATATTTTTTTGTCTGATAATATTTTGTTTTGTGTTCGTAAACGGTAATTGGGTTCCCGTAACTTATTAAACTATGTGGTTGTGGAACTTGCGTTGAATGCCCCGAGGAAAAGCATTATCTAATTTAACCCATATTTTATTAAAGTTACTAACAAAGCAATACTGTTGAAGAAATAAAGAGGCCTTATGAAAACAGCAATTACAGACATTAGCCGTTGCCGCAATGTGTCTATGTTAACTTTGATGGATGATTAAAGTGTAGTCAGTCATTTTGACCTCACAAGCAAGCCACTCTATTTCAATATTAACGAACTACACACACGACTATTGTACGTTGACTCTGCCATAAGGTTGGCGTCCCTAACCGCCCTATTTCTAATCTTCCATCCTTTTCTATTGCTCGTCGCCTTTCATGGGGCGGTATACCCCGTCGTAAATGATGGCCACCTTCATAAAAACCACACATAATTCGAAGATCCATTTCTCCATTTTACTACCGTTTCATGTCTTTATGGGGACTGTGGTCCACCACCGCTTTATACCTGCTCAAACAATTAAATATATCTCCTTTATATCTGTTGCATCATGTAAGTTTGCGGCACTTGCTGAACGGATTGGCTGACATTTTGCAAACTGGTTTGTTCTAACTATACACGCTGGTAAACCAAATGTTAAAAGCATATTAAAATGATGTAGAGTTATTGAAGTAAACAATTATTCAATTAAAACACCGAGGATAACGGTGCAGTTAAAATGTTCACGTTATCAGAGGGAATGGCCTCTTTGTCGTGGTTTATTTTTTACTTCAGGCGTTTTAAAACAGTTCCATGTTATGAAGGCATCTATTAAATTAATAATGGTTATGGATTCCATTCATTTTATGATCAAGTTTACGTTAGAAATCAGGTTAATTACAAAACAATACCATGTATTTAGTATCATTCTTGGTATAATATGCCTAGTCGAGTACATAAGGACCGAACCTTTTTAGTAAAAGTTATGAGTACCTGAAAGTTGACTAAAAAACTTTAACGAACAATACTTAAAAATCTTAGGACAAAAATAGAATGAAGGGGCGGGCGGAGGGTTTTCTCGAGTCTAACATCTGTTCGCAAGTAACTGCTTAGCAAGGGACAACCAGGTGCCAAGGCTCGGGGGGACCGAGGGTGCGACGACCTCGGGCCCTATCGCTCGTGTTCATCGTCACGCAGACGTCACAACATCTATCACACACAAATATTGACTCTCCTTCAAACAATTTAGAGATCAATTTGGAACTTCGTATAGACTCCTAACATTTGCGAGAAAATCTTCAATTATCCCTAATTTATTTTTGCGATATTAAACTTTAAAATTGTAGGTTTGTATTAATTTGATATCTAGATGTTCTCTAGCGGTTACTTTCATCATAGTAGCCGCTGGCATTTTTATTTTACTACACAGGTGACCCTGATGTCAAAGTGAGATGATAAAATTATCTACATTGTATGTTGCCAATTTGATAGGTACCTACGCTGCAAATACTGTGTGTTTTTTATATATTATATAATATTAAAGATCGTATAGATTAAATTGTACTATTTGTAGATATTTTTAATATTTTTGTTAATTGATTTTTCGATTTACTTTAACTAAATCCGACTCTGCAAATCAGATTATTTGATAAGATGTCTCAAAACATTAGTTCCTATATCTTACCTACAATAATTAGGTATATTTGTTCAGTTCGTGAGTATGGTGGTATTTGGTATCATGAATATGAAACAGATAATTTTTATTTCTTTAATTCCGGTATCGGTAGTGCAAATATGACATACTTTAAACAAAATGGATATCCGGTACCGATACCTACTTTTACACGCACGCGACCAAGTACTTGTACCTACTTCATATAGAGTCATTCACTGAATGGATTCTAACAAAACTGAAATTCGATCTGGTCATTGCAAAATGGACTTATAAAGTATGCACTAAGTAGAGCTGTATATTGTTTTACAGCTGCTATGATTCATTCAATCAGGCTAAGGGTCTTCAATAGCGATACGCTGGACACTCATTGGGCGACGTTACAAAAGTGATTCATGGCTTTCAATGGATTCTATACCCAAGAAAAAAGGCCAGGTGGCACGCTTACAAAGCATCAACATAAAAAAACGGCCACCAAACCTGCCGCGCATCACCGGATAGTGTACAGGAATTTGGATTTTGGTTGAATAAGGAGAGTGTTGATAATCGTTTAGCAGAGTTGAATAATAGTTTGGTGCCCGTGATCTTAGGCCGGTACAAAATAAATGTATCGTTGTTAAACACGTGCACGGACCGGGGAATCATAATCAGGTGGGCGACAGCTTTGAATGACGCTACATAATTGTTTGTATTGGCAGCACCCGAAACTTTTTGCTATCTCGATGGCTTCAAATCTGCAGCTTTTATAACTTTTATGTAATTTGTTTGAATGACGTGAACAATGTCATCGTATTTTAATCGCTATAACCAAATAAGGAAATAGGATTGGTGTGTTTCGGTCGAATCATTAATTATGAATTACGTAATAATAATATTAACGACAATGCGCTATTATTATTAATACACAAGAATATCCGTTATTTCTGGTTAAACAAATCAAAATTAAATCGTATTGATGAGTTTGACCTGATTTAAATTAAAGAATCGCAAGTATTTTGTGTTTTTCTAAAATCACATACAATACAACAATGAACTTTCTAGGTTTACTAGTTGTATAGTTCTTTTTTATACATAGACTTCTTGATAGATTATATAGACATCTTGAAGAAATCATTATTTGATTAATTCAATAACATGATCTCTATTATTCTTCGTTCATTCAATCAATCAATATTAAAAGGAATTTCGGGTTCCGGAATAGGGTCTACAAATCCGAGTGAATACTTTCAACTGATTGTCTATTACATACAGTCCTCCCACACACGTATTTTATAACGTTATTATAAATAACTATCAGCGGTAGATTGATATCGGTGATGTGCGGTTATTAAATAGACATATAGAGTAGTTACCGTTATTAAATAGGAAAAATTATGTCGTTACATTCATTTATTATAGCAATTTATTTTAAATATATGGTGACGATGATTTATCGTTGATTGTTAATGATTACTATAGTCTAGTCATGCTTAGATCAGAGTATAGACATTTTTTCCAAGTTTTTAACGTCACATTTAAACGTATTTATTTCGAAAATTATAGTTATATTATCCGTGTTCGCCTAATAATAGCTATCCTTTCCTAATTATTTTATTAGGGACAAAAAACAGGTTCATGATAAAGAAAATACCAAGATGCACAAACATGTAACCCACTCCAATGTCCACTTTTCTTAACACATGAGTAACAGAAGTGAAGGACTGTGATAAGAGTTTAAAGAAAATGAAGAATGGATTTTAATGCAGCTTCTATAAATAGACAGAATGATTTATGAAAATACATGCATTATATTTTTATAGATGATAAACCAAAAATTTCAAAGATTATTTGTAACGCCCGTACGAAGCTGATAGGGTCGCTGGTAAATACCTAATAAATCCAAAATGCTTTTTCAATGTTAACACGAAGAACCATACTCTAAAGGTGTAGCTGACCTACCACCTACAGTCAGAACATCTCTCTGGACGCGAACTGCAGTGGTCAATCTGGAGATCACTTAAGTGACTGCGGACTCAGGATAGCCGCTGCACAAACAATTCGGCTAAAGGGGACTTCCTCGACATATCTCAAACACAGTGCCAGTGTGAAACCGCTTTACAAGACAAGCGTCGCCTACTCTAGCACAACCACCTGCACTTTTCAGGATTTATACGAAGCCCGTAACGGAGCTATAAAGATTGCCAAATACTTGCCAGAATAAAAATTATACTTAAGTCTATCGACACGATAAAAAGAAGATGACTAGACGAAATATGGCAATGTCAGAATCCGAAAAGCGGAATAGTATTTTCTGAACTGCGAAGATGACGAAGTGGAGAAGAAAGCTTATCAATATCAATTCGACTCTGTCAGGGTTATTCATTCCACCGACATTTCTTGTTGAAGGGCCAAAATTGCGAGTGTAAACAGAAGTCATCATAGCTTATAAACATGTTTACAGTTTGCGCGATTTTTTGCTCGTCAATAAAGTGGCAGTAAGTAAATAGGTTGGTATCTAATAAATTATGTTGATGAACAGGAAAATCAAACAAACGCCACTATTATGCAATGGGTCTGTGACTGTTATCATTAGAAAATGGAAATAGTAATGAACTTCGAACGTTACACTCATACAATGTGAAGTTATTGCCATCATTAATCAGAGTTCTTAATGGTTTGGAACGGTGGAAGTTTTAAGGAGCATAGGCCGCTAATTACTATATTATCTATGCCAACAGAAAGCATAACTGACAATCACGTTTTGCAAATTCATCGTTAATGTTGGATCAATTAAGTAATTGGTTCATTTTCGTACTTAGCTCATTGATTACCTAATTTACCCATTCCATTTCCATTACATACATCGTAATGACTAGGTATAGAAATCAATGAATTTATGAACGAAAAATTGGTGTATAAAGTTGTAGTTAGTCACCTGATAATTACTTTAGTAAATACCTACTACTTAGGTAAATAGAAACAAAATTTTGATTAGGATTTTAATTTTTTACATATATTTTATAATTAGTTATATTTGTATTTTTATTGACGGCATCGATTTTTATTAAGTACCTACGATTAATGATACTACAGTGATAGGTACTCCAATGCTGGAAATAACTTGAAAATTCGCATTGATTTCTTGATCCTATTCCTGCGTTCAACTATACCGTTTGTCTGTACTATAGGTAACGTCACTAATCAAAGATATGACTGCGACCTTTTCATAATTAAAAAAAATCAATCGTAGGTACTGTCCTCATTCTACTAATCACAGTGATTTTGATAATGACGCCCTATCAACGATGGTAATGAAACAGATGCATGTTAATGAGGTGTCGTAAATCACTCAAAACGAGGTCACAATACATGTAAGGAAAACTAGATTATCTTTACAACTGTCAACAAGACATAAATGTATTAAGTTGAGAATCATCATGATGTCGAATTGTTTTATAAATGCAAATATTCAGTAATTGTTTTTAGAGGTATATAACGTATGTAAGACAAATAATTACAGCTTGATTACAACATTAGGTTTAAATTTCGCAATAAATTTGATGAGTAAGTCGTGAACAAGTGGCGTATGGTTTAGAATTTAGTTAGCGGGAAGATTTTTTGCGCTGTATAAGTAATCCGGCAGCTGTTGGTACTTTCACCTGCGCCGGCGCCGCCCGAACATTGTCATTGCGGCTATGCGCCCGATTCGCTTACCTAATATACGAAGTTTGCGAAACTGGGCCCAAACGGCTAGACACGCGCCGAATACCTACGATTTAGAAATAGGAGCAATCTGATGTATAGCGTAGGAAATGGTACAACTAAACTACTTTTATAAATGCGAAATTAACTGTCTCTTTGTTTTCTTTAGATATAGGGAAACCTTGGAGAAGGGCATGAAATACTTTCTTCTAATCCCGGGAGTATATTTTCCTGGGGATTTTTAACTTTCCTGTTGGCAAAAATTCGTAAACATACGTAGCTTTGAATTAATTACCAGGAAACAAGATTTAATACGCACCTTTTTATTAAGTGTGAATGTGATCTAATGACATCCCCCGCTCTTAAGCGGACCGGGAGATAGTCAGACTTTTACTGAATAAAAACCCAATACTGTTCCTTTTTTGCCATTGTTTCAGGGGATCTCTTTCGCATCACGCATGGCCCCTGTAGGCTTCGACCTTGTTGGGCCCCTACCCTACGGTTGCTGACAACTCTACGGAACACTACGCGCCGTCGAAGGTTTTACCATACTGTCTGTCTCTCAGAGAATGGCTAAGGCATTAAGTCCGCCTTTATATTGCTAAGGTTTTAACAAATAAATAAATGTAGAAAATGTGCTAAACGAAATTATTTTTTTTTTTAAATCCGACAGCAAAAAAATTCGGGTGATCAATACAAAAACACGGCGGATTTGAAGTATTTTGTTTATGCCAAGGTGCAGGATAATATTTTTTTCTGCCATGTAACAGCAGGAAAGACTGCTTGAATAATACTCACACTAAACTGGTTTTTATATGTTTTTGTTTGGCAGGTCATTTTAGTATCCTGCTAGGGCTGTGGGATTTTTCGAAAGAGTTATTGTGGCCCTGGACCACAAAGGGCTACTGAAAAAACATAGGTGGTTTTAGTCAGCAAAAGTCTGACATTTCCTCTCACTATACTCTGTTCAAAATAACGTTAGAAATGAATAAAACCTTTTATTACTGTTCGTTCAACCGATTTTGACTTTTATTACGTTTAGCATAACAAATGGTGGCTGCACTAAATATGTAGCTGCAGTAGCATTGTAACTACTTTTTTGCTTTTAATGCCATCCTTATATTCTACGCAATAGAAGTTAAAATCGGTTGACTAGACAGTAAAAAATAATTGTTTGAATTTATAATCTTTACACAAATAGGGTATAGAGTGGAAGAAGTTATTTGATGATGTCCAGACTAACAAAAAAAAACATTTTGTATGGACTGGATTTGATAGAGAATACTATGGTGTCAATGGTTTCAGGCTGAAAATAGGTTTACATCTATACTAATATTATAAAGAGGGAAAATTTGTAAGTTTGTATGTAGGGGGTAATCTCTGGAAGTACCGGTCCGATTGGTAAAATTTTTTCACCAATAGCAGCTTTTGCTATATCCCGGCGTGACATAGGCTATATTTTATGTACCTACGCGGGCGACGCCACGGCCAAAGGTAATTCTTTATATTTTACTTCGAAAGGTGTGTTAAGTACCTGCCACAACCCGTGTAGTACTAACAACATGTTTAATGACTACAAACAATTAAGTTTGCCAATGCTTTATATAATTTGAATAGAATAATGGCTTCATTACAATAGATAGGCAGTTTATTACTCTAGAAATTAGGTAATAGCAGGCTGAATATTTAATAATTGTTGGTTTATTAATTATGTGTTGCAGAATTTCTTTGGGAATGTTTAGTTCTTGGAAAGATATTTAACGGTTTTTTGATATAATTTAATGGATTAATGGAATTGTTGGTAAAAGAGAAATTCCTTGTTGTTGGACTTAAATGACATATTTTACGAATTGCATTTTAAACCTATCAATAACATAAAATTCAGATTGCAATATTACTGATCTGTAATGAATATTATTATTTTAATGTAGCCTATACTGTTCCACTGCTGGGAAAACTCTTCTTCCATTAAAATTAATATACTTATTTTATAAGTATATTGAAGTAATTTTTTTTCCAATGTTAACACATAAATCTTTCATAATCCTAACATTTATCTATTAAGTTTTAGAACAAGCATATCTCTGAGGAATTTGGATAAGCAATAAGTGCAACAAACCTTGCTTTCAGAATTGCAACTAGAATTTGCAAACACTAGAGTTTGCAAATTCTAGTTGCAATTCTGAAAGCAAGGTTTGTTGCACTTGTTGCTATTCTTTTCATAATTAATTTAATTGTTACATAAAACATATGTATATGACACAATGCTTGGAAAATAACTGGTATGCAAACATAAAAGACTAATTAAAAATACAATTTATTAGAAGAGTTTAACAACTTGTTCTTTTGGGTTTTAAGCAAATAACTTTCACCAGCAGTTAAGTGGGCTGTGGATTTTTTCTTTTCTTATTTTTCTACTTCCTAACGTGTACGGTCTTATTTAAATGGACCTTGTTTTTCTTCCCACACTTCTTAGTAATACATCATTGTGTACTGAGCATTGTCAAATATGTGGAATATCCTACAAAACTTCTCAATTCCATTCATAGTAAGTATGCCTGTTTTTATTCTGTGATGATAACCTATTTCTTTACAAATAAAGATTCAGTATTGTTTTAAAAATTGTTTATTATCAAGTATTAAGCCTGCCTAACTTAGCCTTGTAGTTTTATAATAGCCTTGTAATTTAGTAAGTACGCCAATCAGTCTACACTTGATAAACTCAAAAACTACTGAATGGATTTTCATGCAGTTTTTACAAACAGACAGAGATTCATGCCTTCTTGGGGAAGATTTAGTTCGCATGCAAAAATATGCATAGTAGAGAAAAATGCTGAGAATTTAAAAAATATCTAACACTCCCAGCAAAACTGGGGCGGTTTGCTAGTTAGTAATGAAGATGCTACAAAGAACAAATTCTTATCAAGAAAATTCCTTACGATAGCACAAAATTACACACCATCATGAATTAAAATAACTGCTGCGGCTTCCCCATATGATAATAGAAAATTATACCAAGGGACACCTGGTATAAAAATTATCTTGCGTGATATTCTAGGACATGGTGTATATGTGTACCAAGTTTCATCAAAATTCATTAAACCATTAGAGTATAAAGAAGGAACTAACAAACAAATATACATACTCCTTTATAATAAGTATTAGTATGATTTTAAGATATTCCTAATACATAATAGATATGTGTATTTAATACTTCAAATAATGTATCAATTAACAGTATGGTTAATAATGTTGTGAAGTTATCAGAAGTTTCTCAACACTGTTGTTGCAATGACTCGCAACTCATTCATTAAACTATGCAACATTACCTTGCCTATGTGTTGAGACAGTGTATTTGAGTGGCTGGCACTATAACTTCTGAAACTAATCCTCCCTAGCTTCTTCTTAAATATGTTGCAGCTTGCAGTCAACTTAAAGCCACCTTTACCTGGCTGCAGGTAGAATACCACTTTGGATAATAATTATCTTAAAGAAAGCTACATACTGATAAAACCTTCATAACCCAGTATCTGGATAAACACTATCCCTACTAAGGCAAAAGGCAGTATCACATTTTTATTCTAAAATTCATGAATTTTTCTGCATTAAAATACCTACTCCACTTCATGAGGGCTACTCGAAAATCTTATCTTATACTTTACATGGAAAAAAAATCCACACTTAGTGCTCCTCATCACACATAAGCTGCTACATCAATTAATGGTAAAGGTGGAATTTAACTTGAGACATAGTCTAAAACATGGATATAGACTTGAGATACTATTAATCAACGTAACAAGCCAGTGAAGCTGTGGGCTGAACTTTTAATTAGTATATGGCATAAAAAGATGGTAATCATTCTTTACAAAATCTCGTTTTATGGAGTTACTGATTTTGGCTTAGTAGGGCAGTATTTCTCTTGGTCAGCAAGGTTGTAAGACTTTTAGTTTGTCTCCCTGTAATAAATGAAGAGATATCTACCTATAATTTTCAGCTTGAACTAATAGCTTTCTTGTGTATGCTTTTTAAGGCATGGGGCAAATCTTGAAATGTTTTTAGATTTTATCAATGTATGTTTAGGTTTAAGTATGGTTGTTAGCTGCACTGTCGCATTAGGTTTTAAGGCCTGTACAGATATATATAAAAAGGATAAATAAGTAAAAATGTAATGGATGATTAATACATATACAGACAAGTTTCCCAAACTTTGAAGATCAATCTATGCAGAAGTTACGAGTATTATCAAATAGCTTCTAAAAGTAATATTGGACATATCATTCAAATATTCTTTGTGAAAGATTAAAATGCACAACCTGGTTCTGTTAGTAATTGAATGCTATAGAGCAAGACAGCTAGTTGTTCACCTGTTCCAATCAATACTTAAGTTGACTAGACTGTAAGGTGGTTATCAACTTCTAAGTTGATGACCTAGATTCAATACTTTTATTTTATGCAAGTAGGTTAGTTAGTATACTTTGGAAAAATCACAGTCTTGAGAAGTTTTCAGTGTAAATGTTATCTTTACTTTCTTAGGATTGGAAAGGAATTCAATTTACTAAAAAGACAGGTTCATTAATTCATGTTTGTTACTTTAAGAGGCCAGTACTATGATTGGTTTGGTGGCCTTGCTTTAAAGTATTTCCCCTTTTTAATAGTTCTTACAATATGTTATTTTACAACTTCCAAGAAACCATTTGATCCTTTGTAAGTAGGCTTGGTTACATTATTTTTTTGTTCATTACTTAATAAGTGTGATTAGGAATATATTGATTAGGTATTGTCATAATTTTCAGTTAAAGCAAAAATTATCTTGGCATAAAAACTTGAGGCCTGAAAAGAATTCTGACCTTAGATAGGATCAGTGCTTTTTAAGTAAATAGTGTTACACTGAGGCAATATTATGGCAAACAGGATGTTATATTCATTGAATAACAATTTAAGTTCTAATGACCAATTGTTACTTAATACCATTATACCTATAACATTAATAATGTAAGATACTAAATGCCAATATTGTTTATTAGCAACTTAGAACTATAGTCTATAAATTAAATAGATAATTACTTGACCGTAACATTATCATTAACAAACATACAGCGCCATCTTTTGTCATAATGTAGTACTAAGTCAAGAATTGTTGATTAGCTTTAGCTAAGAAAAAAATGTTGCCTTGAAATATAATCTTTACCAAATAGAGTATTTATTTCTTATTTTTAAGGTACGAAAGGAAACATCCTGAAATCTTTAAATTAAAAGAAAGCAAAAGACGAATCTCTCTTATTAGTGATGCGATGATGAAATTAACTTGAGATTTGATTTCCATTGATTGATGCAATATTGAGCCAGAAGCAATACTTTTAAATTGTTGCATGATTGTTGACATTGAAATGTATTTCCCATTTTAATTTCATTTCAACATAACTTTTGATGTAAAATTGTTGTTTTTATATGTTAAAAGACACATTACATGGGCATGAAATGTTAGAAATGTTTTATTATGGCAAACTTGCAAGGTCAGACAAATGTTGACAATATTTTAGAAATGTGTATTCAGCCCTATACTGATTCTTGGCATGAAATATGATGTGACATGTTTCAATTATTTTTCAGTTCATAAATCCATAATCAAGATTTTTAGTTGTTTCAGAAATCAATTCATAGCTTCTGCAAAATAGATTTGAACACAAGATTTGGAGAATGGTAATACCATTGTTAACAAGTTGTTGTGGAAATGATAATGCAAAAATGATTGCTTAAAATTGTAGCACACTAATTTTCATACGAAATACTATCAGGTTCAACTACATCGACAAACACTGCGTGGTGTTTTTCCAGTAGGTAAACCAGATAAGTGAAGGAAGATTTGTTAGTCTTGAATGTTTTTATTCTGAATTCAATTGATACTCTCGTAGGGACACGATCTCTCATTACGTGAAACGGTAGCGAGAAAAAAAACACGATTTGTAACATAACTCCACGGTAAACGTCGAATTCCGCAACAATAAGTCCGAATTCTCTAATTATAGCCGTATGAAATGTAAATCTGTGAAAATAACAGAGCAAATTTTCTACATGTTGACGTGGCGTGACATTGGAGAGGAGTATTTATCGCAATGCTGCCTACCTAAACTTGTTTTGAAGCCAATTATCATAATTAGAAAACTGATTTGATGGAATAAAACTTCTAAATTTGCAGTTTCATTTCAATTACTGTAATATAAGTATGGCGCCTGACATTGCTGGCTTATCTTTATTTTGGTCTAACAATATGGCGTTTGAACTTACCCTATTATTCCTAAGGAAGTCTTCAATAGCTTTCAGCGCTGAATCCGTTAATTTCACAAACACTAGTTCCTTGTTTTCTTTATAACTAGACTCCGATGATAACCCATACTGAACACCTGCTGGCAAGGCCGCCATTTCTTATTCACTATTCGCACTGTGGACCAGCTGACTCCTTTGCTAGTCGTCACGATTCATATCATTCACACATTTTCTTAACCGTAATCACAAATTCACAACCTATATAAAATTATAATTACAACAACAAAAGGGTTTTAGAAGTCCAAATTAACAATCTTTTTGTAACCCCATCGACTCGGCCTTTGTTGGCAGCGCTCTCAGTCTGCAAGGCCGCACTGACTGTCATGCGCAATGGCGCTTTTGACAGGAAACGCGAGCATTCACCGCGACACTAGCGCCAATTAGCAGTTGGTAACAGGTATTTTAAACTGTGACTAACTTCAGATCTGTCAAAATTTACAATATTTTTTTAATTTTCGCATAATAACAAATGAAAATCATTGATTTTACAATGGAAATCTCTTAAAAAGTGTTTACTTCGTATTTTTAAAGCCAATTAAGAGGTGATGCGTTAGTTTTAAAGACCTTTTTACTGCTCTTAATTTTGGAGGTTATGTTTCATCAGTTTCATAAGACACCTCACTTACGTGTTATTGCTTCTCGTACCTGTCCCATACATGTAATTTAAAAAGTATTTATGGTTATAAACTTATTTATTGATAATACGTTTAAAATTAAATCACAAACGGTGAGTATCAATACAGTTTCCTTTGTATTCTAAATGTGTAAGTACCTAAACTATAAAATCTGTTCTAGATTTACTAAAAGTTTAACCTAGTTTTATTTCTAATTTTTCAGAATTTATTGATTTATTAACTATGGCTACTTGGGAGGAGAAGAAACAACTGATAACTCGCAATTTGCAAGAGTTCTTGGGTGAGGAAAAACTTAATGAAATCTTAAAGCAAAGAGACCTTAAAATCTATTGGGGTACTGCAACAACTGGACGGCCTCATGTGGCTTATTTCGTCCCTATGTCGAAGATAGCCGACTTTCTAAAGGCTGGATGTGAGGTGACTATACTGTTTGCTGATTTACATGCTTATTTAGACAATATGAAAGCGCCTTGGGACCTATTGAACCTTCGTACTCAATACTATGAAGCTGCGATAAAAGCAATCCTTCAATCAATCGGTGTACCATTAGAAAAACTAAAGTTTGTTAAGGGTACGGATTATCAGCTTAGCAAAGAGTACACACTTGATGTGTACCGCATGTCATCTGTCATAACAGAACATGATGCTAAAAAGGCTGGAGCTGAGGTTGTTAAACAAGTTGATCATCCATTACTAAGCGGGCTTTTGTATCCTGGACTCCAAGCTTTAGATGAAGAATATTTGAAAGTTGATGCACAGTTTGGAGGGGTTGATCAAAGGAAAATATTTACATTGGCAGAGAAATATTTGCCACAACTAGGGTATGCTAAGAGAGTGCATTTAATGAATCCTATGGTACCAGGTCTTACAGGTGGAAAAATGTCAGCATCAGAAGAAGACAGTAAAATTGATCTTTTAGATAATCCTGCAAATGTAAAGAAGAAGCTAAAAAAAGCATTTTGTGAACCTGGCAACATTACTGATAATGGAGTTTTATCATTTACCAAGTATGTAGTGTTCCCTCTTATGAAAAATGATGAAACATTCAAAATTACTAGAGCACCAGAGCATGGTGGTAATGTTGAATATACTAAATTTGAGGATCTTGAAAATGCTTACGCTAAGCAGGAAATTCACCCTGGAGATCTGAAAGCTAGTGTTGAGTTAGTCATAAACAAGCTTTTAGGTCCTATTCAAGAAATTTTCAAACAACCTCAGCTTCAAGAGTTGGCTAAAAAGGCTTACCCACCTCCAGCTAAAGTTAAAGGAAATGCACCTGCAGCTGATGAAATAACACCTGCAAAACTTGATATTCGAGTTGGTCGTATAGTAGAAGTTTCCAGACACCCAGATGCAGATGCTCTTTACGTTGAAAAGATTGACTTAGGTGAGATAGAACCTAGAACTGTTGTTTCTGGTTTAGTAAACTTTGTGCCTATAGAAGAGATGCAGAACAGAGATGTAGTGGTTCTATGCAATTTGAAGCCTGCTAAAATGCGTGGTGTCGAATCCAAAGGAATGGTTCTCTGTGCTTCGGTTGATGAACCTAAACAGGTTGAACCGCTTTTCGCACCAGAAGGTAGTAAACCAGGAGACAGGGTGGTAATAGAAGGATATGAAACAGGGGAACCTGATGAAGTTTTGAATCCTAAGAAGAAAGTGTGGGAAAAACTTCAAGTTGACCTAAGAACGAATGATAGCCTTCTTGCAGTTTGGCAGGATAATAAGCTGATTAGCAAAGTTAATGGTAATCCTGTTACAACAAAATCTATGAAGAATGCACCTATAAAATAGATGCTTAATATATTTATTAAACTGCTTTTTTAAACTTGCATTTTCTTTGCATTTGCTACATGACAATTAATATTCTTCCAGGAAAAGTTTAATTTATTATTTGTAATTTTGAGCATAAATAAAATATTACATATTTATATTTTTTACATTGGTATTATTTAATTTATCAATCACAGTTTTTGGTATTACATTCGTCAAGTTACTTAGGGCGCCATCTTTTGGATACATTTTGGTGTCTAAAACAGTCATTAGATGGCGCTTTGCAATCAACAATAAGAACACCTATTTTATTGAATGAATAAATCATATAATACCTATCTAAAAGCTTGTTTTGTATCACAGTGGTTCCTTTTTAATTGTATCATTATTAGAATTTCTTTGAGCCTCTTGGCTTATTGATTCCTTTTGCCATTGAAGTAAACACATTTCGTATTGGCTTGGACTATCTACGATTTCGTCCAAAAGTAATAATATTTTTCTCCTAAATACTCTCATTTGACATTCGGATAATGCATTTACTTCCGGCAGCAAACTTAACAGAAACATTTTTCTTGAGTCGTCCACAACCTCATTGTTATTATTTGGTCTTTGTTGCAAATATTTAATAAAGTTGCCAGACCTAGATTTCTTTCTTGAAGGCTCAGGCATTTCAATTTCTTGATAATGAAGTTGTAGTGGAGGAGTGTCTTTATCTTGATCGTGAAAACTGTTTACTTCTTCGTCTGTTTCTACATCTATTTGTTGCAAAACAGTCTCATGAAGTTTTGAAGATCTAATGTATGGCAATACAAATTCCATTTCGTCATGTAAATAATACTTCCGCTTCCCTGTTCCATCCGGGTTAAGCCTCAAACTCCGCAACAGACCGTAACGCAGATTTTTCCACTTCTCTTTACATTCGGCAACTGAAACAAAATGACAATAATTTAATTGTTTGTTTACGAGGAAGGATACTTACATGATTGATATAAAGTATGTCCTCTTGGAAAAGTCACATATCATTTAAGTTGGTCGGATTACCTACCTATTATGGTGCGCATATACAAATGCAAGATAAACTCGCGTCAAATCTCTTTCCAAATAACAACATCCTAAGTACCTACCTGGCATTACAGTTTGGCTAGCCACATCATGCCACGCTTTGTCACTTATATCCTTTTTCAGGTACTCAGGTAAATTATAATTGTACAGACAAGGAAACTTTTCAATTGCTTTCACTAATTGCATGTTTTTGTCGCACATGATTGTGAAAATGTTGCCGCCTTGTTAGTGCTCGAGCTCGAGTTGGACTGGCGATGGCGTCATGTCAGCTACGCGACATAACGCTATTCGTGTTGCGTTGTTGTCGCGATGACGCAACTATTATACCGAGGTCTTATTGGTCGCTGTCATTTGCTTCATATTTGAACGCATTCACTGAGTGCAGTGGCCAGTGTCGCGAGCGCCGACTGAAATCATATTTTTTTATTTCATTGAGTTTTTTAGCAAGGAAAGGCTAATGAAAATACTGATAATGACGGGCAGCAATCCATTCACAGCCAATCCACTTGATTGCCAATCCCCTTATAGCAGATTTATATCACCAACATTGTCTGATCATTTAGGTATATAATTAAAATCCAAGCAAGTGGGCACTTTAATGCCAATTATTTTGGAAACAATCGAGTTTAAGAAAAGGCTAATAATACAATTCGGCTAGGTTCAGTAATAGAGAATGCACTTTTCAGTACCATTATGTACCTACCTATTTGGATTTGACTTTTAACTTTATACCTACCTAGGTAGGTAGGTACTTACTGAAGTATAAAGTTAAAACTAATGTCATATCCTGTCATTCAGTGCCATTTAGCAGCACAAATGAATACCTATTAATTGTGCGGCTATTCGGCTAAACGTCGCTGAATGAACTTTGATAACTGAAACTTGGTTGAGAAGTACAACGGTGAGCCAATGCCCCATAGCTAGTATTGTCTCAATATCTTACCTACTAAAATTTAAATTTCATATCATGATTATGTAAAGTACCTAGCCATAAAACATATCGCTTACTTCGGGTGAGTTTACTACAATCTACAATGTCAATAACATACTCATTGTTTTGAGACAGGCAACGCCATCTGTTGTGTTCTTAGTTACTTCGATCCACAATCTTGAAACATGAATCGTGTTGTTGTCGATAGAGACAGCATGAAGATTTTTATTTATTTGTTTTATTTTATCTTCATGCAACACAAAGGTACAAAAGCGGACTTAGACATTATCAACCTAGGGTGATGGGGTGAAGACGATAAATCCGGGCAGTTGCTGCAGTTCGGTGAAGTTCTGCAGAATGATCTCGTACAGCCTAGTCAAGTCTTGAGGACGGACCTTGATGACAGATTCATAAAAAAAAGGAAATACTTAAACTTAATTTAAAAAATTAGGTATAATTTAAAAAATAATCTAGATTTTAAAATTTAAACTGTAAAATCGTTATTATAACCAAACCTGATAATACTTTAAAGAAAACTTTAAGAATAACAAAAAAAAAAAATGTCATCGGGGTAGATAAAATCGTTATTGTAATCAACCCCGATGACATTTAAAAAGTAATTAAATTAGTTTATGGTTAACAACGATAACGTACCTACAGGACAGTTACCTGACGGCCGGACAGCGAGCTACCCATTGCTCACTGTCCGCAAACCCGCGCCTACGATGGCCGGAAATCGGGATCAAAATCCCGGCGGCGGAGAGAACGCGCCGTTGCCTGATACGTTCGGCCTCCTCCTTTGTGAGCATTACTGCTTCGCAGAAGTCGGCGACCGCCTGCCACTTCTCCTCGCTAGAGGCACCATGGCCTCAACCAAGGCCCGGAGCGAGAGGTCTCCGCCGCCGATCGCCCCCACGAGGGCACGGCGATGCTCCGCCCAAGCAGGGCACACCTCGACTGTGTGCTCCACCGTGTCCTTCGGGCATTCCGCACAGTGGCGACACCCGGGCGTCACTTCCGCATGAATCCGGTGCAGGAACCTCCCGAACGAACCATGTCCGGTGAGGACCTGCGTCATACGGAAGGTAAGGACGCCGTGAGGTCTTTACAGCCACGCCTCAAAGAGGGGACTTACCGCCATGATTGTGGCGTGCCCAATGTCAGGCGAGCGAGTGAGAAAAAAAGATGGAGCTATACATCTTATATAGCTCCATCCCTTTAGCAGTTCAGTGTATGTAAGTCGTCAAATCGTTTTAAGAGCTCGTGAAAGGGCCAGCCTTCCTTCCTACCGGAGATTATACTTCTTTGGGCTCAAACACTTAAACACGCCACGACAACGCAACGTACCACGTTGAACGACGTCGTATTGACGCTGGCGCATTTGTAGAATTGCCGCAATTAATTTCGAGATAATATGGACCACAGTAAACGTTTTCTCCTGCTGCTAATATTAAGAAGACGAATAAAGAAGAAACATATATAAAGAAAATTCTGGATCCATCCATATCTTTCAGTCATGAATAACGGGAGTCACTTCGAGAAGAAGTATAGTGCACTTCACGACGACGTGACGTACAACGGGACACGTTGCGTTGTCGTAACGTGTTTATGTGTTTGTGCTCTTACAATTACCATCACAGATCTTGAGCGCACGGCGTCAGAGTGGGGATCGCTTTGCGCATTCCATACATTGGGGAGCCAATCGTCGTCATTGTTAGATACATTCAGCAAGGGCAGGGAACGAATCATGAGTGACGTCTACGACGCGATGGCACGGCGAGCCAATCACTGAAACTCCCCGCCCCCGCGTCTCACTTCGCACCACTAAAGCACAACTAAAGAGACCGAATATTTGACTTTGATTTTTGCCTGCGCAACTTGAAGCCAGCGCTCAAGATCCGTGCCGGCAATTGTACACACTAACAATTTAATGATTCAGTAAGACCTCTTTAAAATATAAGTAGGTTGAGATAAATACAACCTGCGTACGCAGCTACTTTCTTTGTTAGTAAAGGTAATTAACCCCGCATTTCAGTTTATATTAGAATTAAGGACGTCTGCCAAAATAATAGAGTTCTAAATGCTTGATACAGTGGCAAGGAAGATAAAATAGATATCGACTCTAATATATTTGAGTCTCAATTAATATCAAACTAGTAAACCGCCCCAGCGACACACGGATAGAAAATATATGTATTAGTAAAAACTGCATCAAAACTATATAAGCGAGTTTGTTTTATTCCTAAAAGGACGAGTACTTTACGTGTCATAGATAAAGAACGAGAACTGATTTGTAACATGCAAGACAAACACTGTTTTCCAGGACACCGGAACAGCTGGAAACACAATCCTAGATTAGCGTGGGTAGAGACAATCAGTACTTATACCACCTACTTATAGTTCTTACCTAAGTATCTGGTAACTCATAGATATAGAATAGCAGAAATATGTACTTGTTGATTCTGCTAGCTCGTTTTGTCAGAATTCTAACACCTAGTGATCACATTTCCAGACACAGACAGTAGGTCAGAATATTCTGGATACCCATTGATTTGATAAATAGAGCTCTGAATTTCGTTGCGCGAACTGCTGCATTTTATACATAACTTATGAGACAGCCAGGTAACTGTATAATAATAAAAGTAGGCCGTGAATGCATTGCAGCTGAATACAATAAATGCATAGCGATAAAATTAGATATTCAATAACGGGAAGGGGTCGGAGGTCCGCCATTTTGGAGCTTCGGTCAGACGGGGCTACGGGTGAAGGGGGATCGCGCATGCGCAAAGCTTGCACCCGCACCCTGTTAGGGCCGGGACTTCTGCAAGTGCGATGTCAAAAAACACGTTATTCTCTCCCCTAATTCTACTAACCTAGTACGTCTTAATAAGAGAAATTAATGATATACGCCCTGATATCTGTGATTTGATCGTTGACACGGAACCTCCGATCAGGAACCGAGGATTCGTTAAGGACTCTTGAAATATTTATCAGCCCGAACAATGACAGGGAACGGCTGATTGGACAGTGATTCATTTGTGTTAATATTTATGTGGGAACCTCGGACAACTTTCGGTTAAAACCAGTGAACGATTTTATGATCCCCGAAGATTATTTGTTTTAGTAAACATTGTGATTGTGCGTTCAGTGACAAGTGACTTTTCGCGTTAAAATTGCGAAGATTAGTGAGCATAATAATGGGATGACATTAAAGACAGATGGAAAAGGTTTGGCGTCGGGTTGGTCTCCATTCCTCCCGGAAGAAGAGGGATGGAAGCGGGACTAGCACAAGCAAGGAAGCGACGCCAGCTGCTGTGCCACCGCCACAGGAGGCTGAGTATCAGAATATACATACACTGAGAACAGCTGACTTGATAAGACAAAGGCAGGGCGAGGGTGAGAAGTCGACTTTACGTTCCTCGTACATTATTAGAAACGGAGATAATTTTATTTTGGTCGAGAGGCGACGTCGCAGGCGTCGTAGGAGTGGCACCAGGGCTTCATCAGGGAGTAGACATCATACTCCACCCGTTGAGGAGAACACTCGCACGGAGCAGAAGAGGCGTCCTCCAGCCAGATTGAAGATATTTGGCATACAATGGCCGTTGCATTCCAGCGATTCTAGGTAACTGTTAATTATTTACATCAGAAATATGTTGGTTACTTTATCAGCCAGGTTCATTATACTGCAGTACGGTAGATTGCACGACATGATTGCAGTCTGTCTTATGTAAACTTGCAGTTAGCTACGGACGCAACAATGCAACAAGCGTTCGAGGTAAAATAGTTTGTAGTTTACGCATAAAAAATTAACGTCGGGTAATGATGAACGATTAAATATAAATTAAATTCTTTAATGATGCGCAACTTTATTTCTTACGTATGTTGAGATTAGGTTGCATGCAAGCTGTGGAATATGTTATATCGGAGATATGTACTCGTAGATCTGATAACGTGTGAGTTACCTATACCTATAAAATATCATACTCATCTCGAGACTGACCTAATATTTTAAGGATGGACATGAGTCATAGCGAAGATCACTCTGAGAGACGGCTGACTAAGCCATTTTGTCGTAAGGACAGTTTGTTCCATTTATAACATACTGGATACTGGGATCGCAAATCTGTTTGAAAACAACGATATTCTAATTTTCAAAATGACAATTCCCTTTTGACCGTTAATTTTAACGCTCATTGAGAGTTCACGTGAATTGTGTGCTCATTTTTTTTTAATATCTATGATATCAAGGAAGAATTTAGGGAATTGAGGATTTGAAATTAGAATATAACTATATATATATAGATAACTTCCAATTCCACATAAAAATGTAAGCATCTACCATGTTTTTTCATTTCTCAGGTTATCAGACGATTTTCTCATCATAGATTTCACAGTTTTTTTGAAGTGAAAACTTCTTTAGCGGCGTTGAGCACTTTTTCTGTAATGGGTATAAAATCTTAAACTCGCGTCAGGACACGTGACCCTGATCGAAAAAGCGTAAGACGGATGGAGAGTATTTAATGTAAAATAATTGTAATAGTTTTAAAGTGTTAAATTTTTAATGTAATATAAATTGTCATGTTTGTGTACGATAGCGCAATAAATGAATATTGTATTCTACCACATAAATGATAGTACTTTTATACTGATAAAGCAATTGGTGCAAAATTATTCCCTAACCATTCCAAAATATCAAACATGCTCAACGTTAATAATCAAGTTTTCACTTCTGCCGGCACTCCCGGAGTGCAACCCGTCTTTTTTTGTTTATCTTCGTCATGAAGTTATGACCATTTTTTCCTAAATATCCAATAAATATCGTTAATTTCACAATCCACACACACACACACACACATAATCAGTGGGACCCCTGTATTCATTAAGGGATATTTCTTCACATATTATCTAGTACATGTTATCTTATTATTACGCTAGATAAGTTATGTTAACAGTTCAGTCCCTTTCGAACCGGTTCTTTCTTTTTATATCTAAAAGCAAATATACTGGAACATTCCCTCTTACACGGACGTAATTAAGTGCTTCCCTAGT
Organism: Mythimna albipuncta; assembly: GCA_929112965.1. Taxonomy (NCBI): domain Eukaryota; kingdom Metazoa; phylum Arthropoda; class Insecta; order Lepidoptera; family Noctuidae; genus Mythimna; species Mythimna albipuncta. The sequence goes on from OV815973.1 coordinate 10,336,121, forward strand.
TAATGTAAATAGAAATGATAATGCTGTAATGAAACAGATAGGGTCCACGTCAAGCACACGTGCCGACTTTACCTACGCTATTGGTCAAAAAGACTGCGCTGAGTTCGCTTCGAAGGTAGAAAACGATTACATACACCTTTGGAATGAAGCTGTCGAACACGTAGAGCGATACAAGTGTGTCAGTAATGGCAATCTGTGTCCCTCTCTTTGATAGACAAAAAACCTCGTAACTTACAATAAACTAATACAATACGATAATCTAAATTGATCACCGTCTTGCGGGAGTGAAGAAGGAAAGCTTCCATAATGTGGGAAACATTACGGATTCTTTTCTTCTTCAGAGTAGGATGACAGCAGAAAATATGCATCTTTAAGATGAGAGAAAAGGGTAACTACATCACCATCAAGCAATTGGAGTTTAGGTAGATACTGTTTTTAAGTATCTGTTTGCACTTTCTTATCCATAGCGATTTTTACTTCTGCGTTTTTTCGAACTTTCTGGCAAACTGACCAAAACCTTGATGATTCCAAAGTGGTTATAAAAATGAAAGCATTTGTGATTACCTGACTCCGTTGGGCATGTTGTAGTACATCGGATATCTTGTAGTCTAGATGTTCCTTTCCGTAATCATCATTATTACCGGAGCTTTCTCTAATGGGTCTTCAGTCATCCTTATATGCTACAAAACAAGCAAGTAAAGGTAGTATAATTAGTCTGAATCATATACTCGGCAATTGTAATGGTCATCGTAGTGTCTTTGTATTTTTTATTCCACCTCTCTTCCGCTCATCTTTCTGATCGAGTTTCTATTTTCGTCTTCACATTTTCGGACATGTAACAAACGACATAGCTAAAGTTGGGTTTTTCGATTACTGTGTTGATTTCTATCAGCATTTAATAATGTGTTGTATGACTTGCATATCTTAACGGCTTTATGATATATCAGTCTAGCCGGTTTTACTACACGGCTTATATAATTTTTAGGTTGATAAATATATTGGCAATGTCTCTATGGCCGCCATACAACAATGAAGCAGCGCATCATCAAAAGATTTGCCTATATATTTGTTTAATTTATAAAGAAATTTGTGTTTTCTAATTTTTCTATAAATTGTAATATTTTTAGTAAATGTCAGTCAAGAAACACACTTCTGTGTTTCCTGACTGACATCGTCGTCCATGTATTCACATCAAATAATTCCCTTCCATAGCTGTATAAGCTGTACTTAGCTATAAGTACTATAAAAGTATTGAAAATTTTTTTTTGTTCGTATGGATGGGATGTCTATCAAAGGCCCTCCCAACAAACAATTATGCGTTGGTTGCAGGCTATTTTAATGTTTAAGGTACTACTATTGATTTATAATGGATTCAGTTATCACTAAAGGTGGTTCAGTACACTTATTAAATAAGTTCAGCTCTTCAAGTTGCATTACAACTGTAAATAACGAATCACAATTTCCTTAGTAGTTAGTGTAGTATCAGTGGCTGCGTATATACTTAAGACGTTAAAGCTTGTTTCTGCTTACAACGTTAAAACCTGTTGAAAGATCTTCATTAACTCTCTTTAACTCTTATTGCTACAAATCTGCTATAACGGAGTTGCTTTTAGATCATAAGACTTTATTTCAACTTCAGTAACGTTAGGGGTTCTGCAAGGGAGTTAACCTGTCAATCGTGATAATGACAGACACAATTGAAAGACAATAGGTGCGCGAACGCCGGCGTTCGCTTGGGGTTTAATGAATTAATTAAGAGTGTAGTAACACCGAACTCTACATGCGTTGTATAACCCTTATATACAGTTTACGCCTGTTATACTAAAGGCAATCATAGGTTAAATAGTTACAGTGGTTTTGTACGATCCGCGAGACGACCCAATATTACCGGCTGGCTGAAGTTTAGAAGGCGCCATTCGTGAAAACAAAAAATAACTAAAATTAATAATTAAAATTTTATATTGAGTTATTTTTGCTATGTTTATTTTTGTAAAAGAAAATAACACTATAGCCAAAGCATAGTGCAGAAAAAAAACTTGAAGCTAACAATTTAAGTTAAAATGGTATCTGTGATTTAAGTTTAAGTACCTAGGTACCAGCAGGTTACTTTGCGCCTGGGGTGACTTGAAGATTAGGGGTTTCATTACTTTGTAAGGAACCCTAATCCAAACATGTATAAATAAAGCTAAAATCAGTATTTTAGTCTCCACAGCAGGTAAATGTCTTCGATAAGTGTATAATTCCTCTCTTATATCAACCCAAGACCGTATAATACTCTTTACCACCGGCGTTGTAGTTCATCAAGTGTCATAATTGATTTAAGGGAAGACTGTAACTTTAAGAAAAAATCGCCATTTTGATTACTTTCTGTAAACATAACCTAAAAATTTATTGGTACAAAATCACTTTCTAATAACAATATATTTACATTTTTCTAATTATTTTACTTAGTTTTATGTATATAATCACTAATAAAACCGAGTAACACTTGAAAATGACGTTTAAAACTATTTTAGGTTATTTGCATTTTCAAATGTTATTCTTTTATTCCTCTAATTCATAATTTTTTGAGGGCGCGTTAAAATTGAGATGAGAAACACGATACACTATCACAGTAAACTGGCAAGCGCACTAATAATTAACTTAACACTTCAAAAATACTTTAAATCCACAATACATTTTGTGATGAGAATATTGCAATGTCGGCACTGTCGGCAGATAAACGAAGCACTCATTTAGACAATTAATAGAATTCTTTTTACTTTAACCCCTCGAGCGCCGATTGTACATACGTCTGTACAACTTGAAGACCTTGAAAAACGCTTAATTTTCATTTTGTACACACGTCTGTACGAAACTTATTTGGCCGAAAATTTTAGTTTCTATATTATATTATTCCATATTTATTTTATTATCTGTTTTTCCTAGAAAAAACCACAAAAATATATTTTTTATTTTTTTATTGTTTTTATTGGTGATTTACGTAAACACGGCAATTTTCCGGGTCATTAAACTCTGGCGCTCGAGGGGTTAAAGCTTTTACAATCTGATTTTGACACAGAAAACTTTTCAAATGACTTATAAGGTATCAACGTACCGGTCTTAGTTCTAACTAACACCACTATAGATATGTTATATAACTCTAGGTTTCAACTTAACTCCATTCTAAAGGCGCTATAAAGTTTCAAACTAAAATTGACGTTCTTGTAACACCTCTTACACACTTCAACTAAAGGCTTTGTAGAACCACTATATAGGGATTCATACAGGCTTAGCCTGCAAAATTTTGTGCCAAAATCGAGGGTATAAAGGTGTTATTACACTCTATAACTCTCTTATAAGAAATACGCTACCTCTTAAATATCTAAGTAGAACCGAAATACATGTCTAATAAAGCTTGTCTTAACGCTAATTTGTTTGTTGGGACCACGAGCTCTTAACGCGAACCATTTGATGACCTAAACTGAACTGTGCTAATAAGGGGTATATAGCTCCATCACTCTATGGTCGCAGCCTTACACACGTCATGGTAAGACCCCCTGGTCCACCATGTACAGGTGGCGTACCTCAACACCGCCCCAGGACCCGACGGCGTGCCTGGGAAGGCGTGGGTCCTGGCCATGGAGGCTCTCGGGCCTCGACTGAGAGGGCTCTTCAGCGCATGCATGGAGAGGGGCCAGTTCCCACTTTGCTGGAAGACGGGGAAACTGGTCCTCATAGCGAAGCCAGGGCGCCCTGCGGACTCTCCGTCCGCGTACCGGCCCATTGTGCTGCTCGACGAGGTGGGCAAGCTCTTTGAGAGAGTCATTGCAAACCGCCTCGTCGGGCGCCTAACACGGGTGGGGCCGGACCTTTCGGACGGACAATTCGGCTTTCGCAGGATGCGCTCTACGGTGGACGCCATCATGCGCGTGCGAGCCCTCACGACGGGGGCTGCGGTGTCCCGGGGCAGGTGTGTCGTGGCAGTGTCCTTGGACATTGCCAACGCCTTCAACTCCCTGCCCTGGAGTACGATCCGGAGGGCACTCCGGTACCACCGGGTGCCCGAATACCTCTGTCAAGTGGTCGAGGCCTATCTGTCGGATAGATTTATAGTCTACCCCGGTCACCAGGGAGACTGGAAACGTCGAGAGATGTCGTGCGGTGTTCCGCAGGGGTCGGTACTAGGGCCACCCTTGTGGAACATCGGGTACGACTACGTGCTGCGCGGCGACTTCCCTGACGGGGTCAGCGTGGTTTGCTACGCAGACGACACGCTGGTTCTAGCGCAGGGAGAGTCGTACCAGGCGGCGGTCGCTCTAGCGACACGCGGGGTTGCGATGGTCGTTGATAGGATCCAGGAGTTGGGACTCGAGGTGGCGCTTCACAAATCCGAGGCTATGTGTTTCCACGGTCGCCGCCCTCGGAACGCGCCGCCATTGAGTTCCCAACTAACGGTAGGAGGAGTTCACATCGGTGTCGGGTCAACGATGAAGTACCTGGGACTCGTCCTCGACAGCCGGTGGAATTTCGTGGAGCATTTCCGACGTCTGGCTCCCAAACTCAACCGGACTGGGGCCGCTCTCAAGCGGCTCCTGCCCAACCTTGGGGGTCCAGACGCCTCCTGCCGGAGGCTCTACGCGGGGATCGTTCGGTCCATGGCCCTCTACGGGGCGCCGGTGTGGGCGCCGTCGCTGAAAAAGCAACCGGCGGCCATACTGAACGCCTGCCAGAGGGTCATGGCAATAAGGATGGTGCGGGGATACTGCACGGTCTCCCGCGAAGCGGCGAGCCTTCTGGCTGGCCTACCACCGTGGGATCTGGAGGCAACAGTCCTTGCACACATGCACGATATGCGCGTGGAAATGCAACGCCGGGGTGAAAGTCCACTGCCGCGACAGGTTGCGGCACGGCGGACAGAGCTCCGGCGGGATCTCATGGTGAAATGGCGTCAACGACTATCGCAACCCAGTGCTGGGCACGCCACAATCATGGCGGTAAGTCCCCTCTTTGAGGCGTGGCTGGAAAGACCTCACGGCGTCCTTACCTTTCGCATGACGCAGGTCCTCACCGGACATGGTTCGTTCGGGAGTTTCCTGCACCGGATTCATGCGGAAGTGACGCCCGGGTGTCGCCACTGTGCGGAACGCCCGGAGGACACGGTGGAGCACACGGTCGAGGTGTGCCCTGCTTGGGCGGAGCATCGCCGTGCCCTCGTGGGGGCGATCGGCGGCGGAGACCTCGCGCCGGGCCTTGGTTGAGGCCATGGTCCGGAGCGAGGAGGAGTGGCAGGCGGTCGCCGACTTCTGCGAAGCAGTAATGCTCGCAAAGGAGGAGGCCGAACGCATCAGGCAACGGCGTTATCGCCGCCGCTGCCGCAACCGGGATTCTGATCCCGATTTCCGGCCACCGTAGGCGCGGGCTTGCGGACAGTGAGCAATGGGTAGCTCACTGTCCGGCCGTCCGGTAACTTTCCGGACCAAGCCCAAGTCGTCGACGGCGCGCACTGTTCCCGCGCGCCTCAAGGAGTTGTCAGCAACAGCAGGGACCCAGCCGGGTCGAAGCCTACTGGGGCCAGGGTTATCCGAAAGGGCGCTCAAGCCCCGGTGTGAAGGCTAGAAGGAACGGGGTGGGTCTTTTAGTCAGTAAGAGTCTGACACTATCTCCCGCTCCGCCCAAGAGCGGGGGATGTCAATGCATGATTTTTTCCCACCATAAAAAAAAAAAAAAAAAAAAAAAAAGGTGGCGTACCTCAATTTGCAAATATTCCACTACTGCCCAGTCTCGTCCCGCAAAATGTTATCAGTTGCAGAACGCTGACATTGTTCTTTATCAGTCATTATCAGCCAAGCCCTTTCCCCATTATCTTTGTAACGTCTGATTGAGCAGATGTGGCATAATATCTATATCTTATAATTAATTTAATTTATCAATATTTGATTAGTGGTATTTAATTACCCTTTGATCTTTATAACTCAATTATAGAGACTGTTGATTTTCTGACCATGTTGCTATAGAATAAATATCTATTAAGTAGACGTAGCGGGCATGTAAAGCTGTAATAGATAACCGTTGTCATTCATAGATCTTTGACAGTATTACAAGTAGTTAAAAAGTATAAACTAATAGTCAGACTTTCTGGAGTCTGGACTCACTACTACTACTCGGTACGCCTACGGTACTCTTTGGATAATCAAAAGAGTATTGTGTTGTCCAGTATCTGGGTTGTGAAGGTTTGAATGGTAGTCGCTTCATGTAAAATACGGGTATTCAGCCACATTCGGTTAGACTGGAAACCAACCCTAAGCTAGTTGGGAAAAGGCTAGGGAGATGATGATGGAGGTAGAAGTAGCGAGTCCCTCATGAAGCAACTTTTCCGAGGAAGTACAACTAGAATTCGAAACCAGAAACGCCGCCACCGTGGCTTTCGAAACTAGAGCCATTTTTGTACCTCCTTAATTAGTTTTCTTTAGAAGTCGGTTATATTTTTATGTAAAAAAGTTTTCTTTACTAACTGTTACTGTCCCACTGCTGCCTTGCCTAAAGTCCTTCGAAACATTCTTCTCCCGCGCCGTCTCCAATCAGTCCTCGTGGTAAGCATCCAAATCATCTCGTCACCTTTTTCTAGATCGGCCTCGATGGCGCTTTCCTTCAGTAGGAACCCACTGTATGGCGACGCTTGCCCAGCGGTCCCTGAGCATGCGGCTGACATGACCCACCCAATCCCATTTGAGCCTGACGGTATTTTTGCCCACGTATTATGGCAGGGTGTCATTCCGTATTCGGTCAGGGCCTCAAGTCTGCTATTACAATAGTGTCAGAATGGTCCATTATTGATGTCATTATTGTCGATTTTGGCAAGTTTGGTAATCTACTAATATAATGGCGTCATTATGACTTTCCAATGGTCAACCACTGACACTCCATTGAAAGAAGTGGCATAGAATTCTAATCTCGTACATATTGACAAATGAATATTTGACGTATGCGGTAATCTGCTAAAATTTTACAGTTTATTTGATCAGTGTTCTACCATTAGAACGTTATTGTGCAGTTATTGGTTTTAATATGTTCGATATTATCATTCTACCACAACTTTATTACGATACCACTGACCGATCAATGATCGATCATTATGAATTAGCAGATTACGAACTTTTAGCAAAATGACAATGTGATCGTGTTGGAATGACGAATTTATAATAAAAATAGCAGACTTGGGCTCCTCTTCTTTTTACGCCCAGAATGTTGCGCTCCATAGCTCTCTGGCAAACCCCAAGGCATTGAACTATTGTTTATCAATGCCCCAAGGCGAGTAATTTGTAAAAAAGTTTAGCGATTTTTTTACATAAATTCCTATACCTAACACTGGGAGAGTGCACATGTGCTCCGAGCAGTGTGTTATGCCACCTGTTTACAGGTCACATTAACGCATACTAAGAACCGGTGGCGGGTGGCCATTAGCTGTCTGTTAGCGGGAGAGTTCATGAAGCAACTATTCCGGGGAATTACAACTAGAATCCAATTTCGAATAATAAATTCGTACTTTGTTGTAATACGTAGTCTTTCATAAGAGTTTTTTTTTTTAATGCTGCCTTCGGAAGTCGAAAAGCGATAACCCAATCAAAGCAAGTTTCGATATAAATGGGATCATGTAAGATTTCCGTCACCTTAACTAGAACACATGTATGATGTATTTATAATTTTGCTTCCAACTGAACTAACTATTACCACGCAGAGTATATTTTTTTTTCTGTTATTCGTGGTCATTTTCATTATCTATCGGTCCGTCCGCCTGTCTGTCTGTCTATCACCAGGCTGTATCTCATGAACCGTGACAGCTAAACAATTGTAATTTTCATAGATGATATATTTCTGTCGCCGCTATAACAACAAATACTAAAAACAGAACAAAATAAATATTTAAGTGAGGCATCCATACAACAAATATGATTTTATTGCTGTTTTTTGCTACGCGCGGTACGGGTAACGGGACCCTTCGTGCGCGAGTCCGACTCGCACTTAGCTGGCTTTTGGGAAGTGCTTAGTTTTGTATAATTTTATTGTGCTTTGGCGTATGCTTTGTGTTGTAACAAAAAAGAAATGTACACAATTGACTATCTATGGACCCATCGCAAATTGCCCCGCAGCCTTTTTGAAAAATAAGTTAATGAAGTTATCATTCACAAAGATTTAGGGGCCTCTTGGTAAAATTTGCTACAGCTACCCCCAGCTGACTTAATCCTCCACTGGCAGGCGGTAACCAATGTGACCATTGGCCATCATGTTGGCGTATCAAAATTGTCATCATCATCATCATTTCAGCCGAAGGACGTCCACTGTTGGACATAGGCCGAGGCCTATGTCTACTTGAGGGAGCCCAAGTATCGGCACAACGAAACTTCCTGTGCATCTCGCTTTCACCGCGTTCCCGCGACTCTCACCAGGGGCCCAAGTCTGCTATTTTTATAAATTCGTCATTCCAACACGATCACATTGTCATTTTGCTAAAAGTTCGTAATCTGCCAATTCATAATGATCGATCATTGATCGGTCAGTGGTATCGTAATAAAGTTGTGGTAGAATGATAATATCGAGCTTCTAAAATAAATATAAAACCAATAACTGCACAATATCGTTCTAATGGTAGAACACTGATCAAATAAACTGTCAAGTTTTAGCAGATTACCGCATACGTCAAATATTCATTAGTCAATATGTACGAGATTACTATTCTATGCCACTTCTTTCAATAGAGCGTCAGTGGTTGACTATTGGAAAGACGAAATGACGCCATTATATTAGTAGATTACCAAACTTGTCAAAATCGACAATAATGACATCAATGATAGACCATTCTGACACTATTGTAATAGCAGACTTGAGGCCCTGGTCATCGGTCTACCTTGTCGGTCACCAGGCCTTCCAATGCTGTTTTTACCGGTGCGTGGTCCGGCCCCATCGGCCCCATCGACCATCTGTTCTCCGAGCAATGTGCCCTGCCCATTGCCACTTAAGTTTGGCGATTCTTCGGGCTATGTCGGCCATCTTGATTCTCCTGCGGATATCTTCATTCCTGATGCGATCACGCAAGGAAACTCCGAGCATAGCCCTTTCCATTGCCCTTGGGTTGACTTCGTCTTCTGATGAGGCATCAAAATTGTAAAGGAAATAAATCTTGCTACGGTTTTTAATTTTTGTCAGGTTATTGATACCTGAGGCAAGCCTGAGGCACTGAGGGAGCTGTTCGACCTGACTGTTGGTGACTATAAGCAAGTCATTCATGTCATGGCTACTTTATCATTAAAATGTGACCTACTAAAGTAAGTCCAAAACAACAGATAGCAGCGTTGTTTATAAAACCAACAAGTCCAACTCGCTTAGTTTAAATACTAGCGGATTTTATGGACGAGCTGGTAATACTTATGACTTTATGAGTGTTTAAAAAAAACTACTCATGGTTTTAAAGCAGTATGTTATGCCATCTCTGTAAAGATCACGATAATACACACTAGGAACTGATGGTGGTTTTTTATTCGCCTTTCTTCTACAAAGAATGTACGTCTAGGAGCCCATATTTATTTAAAAAAATACTAAAATAATATTCCTTTGTAACTGAGTCATAAAATCTTCGAAACGTACAATAGTTTACTCACCTTTAATACTTAGTTATTATCTATAAACAAAAGTAAGGGTTGCCACTGTTGCTGACCATCTGTGTGAATGAAAGAAAGATAAGAAAGCTCATTGTGTCGGTGGCAGACTCCGGTTGCAATATCTACCTGGAATTTCTAGGAATGTAAATGATTCATTATTAAAAACAACCGCTATAACCGAACTCGGCGTTATGTACATCCGAAGTGGCTGTACCCACATTATGAGTTTTGTACAGATGTAATATGCATTTAATTCAAGGAATTTAAATTTAAATTCGTTTTAGCCAAATGGTCAATTTAATCCAATTATCCGCGGTAGAAATTATTGCATAGTTTCTACCGCGGGCCTTGAGCGTGGAGACCAAATCCAGAAATTCCGTAACGAAAATAACCTAACACCCCCCACTCATTTGTTTTTTGAGCGTGGTGACCGATAAGAAAACAAATGAGTGAACAATCAATCAAAATTCAATTCAATGTGTGAAAGTGTAACTTCAATTAATATCAAAGAAAAAAAAAACGAAGGTAAAAAAATATTACATAAATAAAATAAATAAATAATTATAATTGCATAAGTTGATAAAAATGCTATGCAATAGCTTTACCGCGGCAGTCCCCGAGTGCCACACGTCTTTATTATTTCACATAGGCCTACATGGGCATTTATAAAACGTCAGAAGCTAGTGCACTAGTCTATGGCAGTAACTAGTCGGTAAAACCAATGTCGTATTAACTGAAATCCTCTCTAAATATTTTTACAACGGCCCAAAAAATGACACATCGCGTTACGTGTTGTCACGTAATACGTTTTTAGGGTTCCGTAGCCAAATGGCAAAAAACGGAACCCTTATAGATTCGTCATGTCTGTCTGTCTGTCTGTCTGTCTGTCTGTCTGTCTGTCTGTCTGTCTGTCTGTCCGTCCGTATGTCACAGCCACTTTTTTCCGAAACTATAAGAGCTATACTGTTGAAACTTTGTAAGTAGATGTATTCTGTGAACCGCATTAAGATTTTCACACAAAAATAGAAAAAAAGCAATAAATCTTGGGGGTCCCCATACATAGAACTGAAACTCAATTTTTTTTTTTTCATCAAACCCATGCGTGTGGGGTATCTATGGATAGGTCTTCAAAAATGATACTAAGGTTTCTAATATCATTTTTTTCTAAACTGAATAGTTTGCGCGAGAGACACTTCCAAAGTGGTAAAATGTGTGTCCCCCCCCCTCTAACTTCTAAGATAAGAGAATGATAAAACTAAAAAAAATATATGATGTACATTACTATAAAAACTACCAACGAAAATTGGTTTGAACGAAATCCAGTAAGTAGTTTTTTTTTAATGCGTCATAAACCGAAAAAAATACACTATTATTAAAACATCGATCAAAGTTACAACACATTACAAGAACTTTTATATTATGTTACTTGCTGCTACGGAACCTTTCATGGGCGAGTCCGACTCGCACTTGGCCGGTTTTTTTTTTGTTTAGTTAGCTTCTACAAGTTCAACGTTCAAACCAAGAAATTTTAGAAAAACAAACTTTTATTTGAATGTGCTAAAACGAATAAAATACTCTTTCATTTAAACCTCTATGAATTTTACTTATAACACAATTTATATGCTAAAAAAGCTAGTCGCGAGATTTAGGTAAGTACCTACTTGTATTTACCGTGAGTTGTTTAAAAATGATAGAATCAAACAGATCATGAAAGTTGATTAATTTACTTAATTGTCTATGCAAGTGAATCTTGGATTTAGAATGACGTCACACAGGAAACAACAAAACTAAACGTGTAGATAGATATACACCACAGCTCAATCGATTAAAGATATATGCAGCAAAATTGTGATGCAAGATTCCACCCAAAGAAACATTGTTACCTACATACATAGAAAATTAAATAAAGCTTGTAAAGAATCTCGTTCCATCTAGAGCGGGAGAAAACATTCAACAAAAAACTCTCTGTTCTTTTTGTTCATCTAAATGATAAAATAATCTAATACAATTTAAATTAATTTAATTTTGTTATTGACCTTTCAATTTTATGTAATTTTATAATACCTATACTGAAATGAGTCTTTGGTACTTGAAATAAATAAATAATAAATTGATAATTTTCCACGTAAAAACAAAGGATGTTAGTGTACCCAGTTGTATATTCATCATCAGCCTTTACCCAATAGCGTTGCTGATGTCAGCCAGTTCTTTCCGGATGTAAATGAACACCAGTGCACTTTGATTAACCGTTTACCAGATCTTTACCAGTTATTTTTCCTTTATTATTAAGAACAAACTTAACTAATTATTATAATCCAGCCTAAAATACTACTACGTAATTTAACTCTAACTTATTGTTGTAGGTTTCGTTAAAACTACTCGTAATACCTAATAGCGACTTTTAACATTTTTATAGATATGAGTCCATAATTGATAAAAACTCTGTTCATGTGTTATGTGCGTAGCATTAATATTGATTACTATTATACCCTAACTTTAAACACTACACTAACTCAAAAAGCAAATCAAAATTACAACCCCGGTAGCTTGGTAAAACGAGAGTCCTATTCTAAAACCTAGAATGCCATTTCCAGACACACGTCTATAACTCGCCGGTTCTGCCGCGGAAGACGCTCCCGTGAAGACAACGAGCTCTACCGCTCCAACAGCTTCAAGTTCGAGAGGTTCACCAGGGAACCGCCGGCTGATGAGTTCGCTTCTGGCTCTCAGGTATGACACTTAACATGTTCGGCTCAGCGCGGCTGTGCCACATTATGACTCAATATTTTCTCACACAATACGGACATTGTAGCGTCGCGTGGCATGGATCAAGTGTAGCTCTACAAGTCTTGTTTCCATATAAGAAGTATGGAGACTGACGCGTGCAGATCGGTGTGTGTGGCACACGTGTGCGCAATGTAGTTCTACCTTAACTCATAACATACAGATAATTAATTAACAATCATAATTCTGCTTGAATTGTTATAATAGTAGGTAAATGATATGGGAATCCCCGACCGATGTACTACCAATGTAGTGCATCGAATCATCGATGCACTACATCGGTATGTATAGACGTACGCACACTCAGACACGCTAGTGATGTAATCAAGATTTATCAAGAATTTAGATATGTAAATAGGCCACTTTTTAAATCTACAATAAGTCTTGATTATAAAAAAATACCGAATTGAAAAATAACCGATCAACAATAACAACCTTAACATATCAATTTCAGGATGTGTTGCCAACTCAACAGACGTAGTCCTGTTGTATAAGCTTAATCTAACTTATCAGATACTGTGATAGGCGAAATGATATGTTACGCGGACGTAAAGCTAAAACAGCACTAATGAGAAAAAGTATAGCCCCATAAATGTTTTAAAATTTCAAAATCGATTAAAGACTTAAATTTATTTAAAAAGGAACTTAAGGGGCCGGCGGCGGATGAATTTCCATACAAACGTAATACCACGCTCATTTGCAGTTGGAGCATATTTCCAACATATTATGATGATATTTGGTTATAGACAATATTTATCTTCTTCGAACAAGAGAAATTAATAGTCTCATTAATTTATTTCAACACCATAATTATGTACCCTATTCTGACTAAATAAATGACTTGATTTGATTTAATTCATACAAAATTGCAGTTACGGATTTGCCGCAGTATAATAAACCAGATCGGTCCAGTAATTCTAAAATTACGCTTTCAACAACATGCAACATTTAATTTAATTTAAATAAACTACTTTTGTGTGAATTTTTGACAGTCTTATCTGCGGAATTATTTCAGGTTGTGTTGACAAGTTTTGAACTCGAACGGAACTTTGTTCTATCTGCGACGAGTCGTTGGAAATGTAGGTAACTACTGTGAAGATTGATTTCTGAAGGGCTCTTCACAGCATGCATTCTGGCAAATAACATTATTGATTTTAGCACTCATTCAAATTAGGAATCAGTTTTAAACCGAAGAACCTGTTGATTGTTTAGAGGCGTTATGGTATCTACCTATATTTTTTGTAATGCACTATTAATTATGATCGTTAATTTAATATAAAACATATACATATTGAAACGTTTTACTGTAAATATGAAGAAAAAATTATTATTATTCAACTGCAGTTAGTGGTTATTAAATAAGTTTCTATCAAAGCCGCAGCAGACACACATGATTTTTTAAATTTCAGGTAATGTTAACAAGTGGCGTGGAAAGATATAATATTATTATTAATGCAGTTTTTGTTTGCTTCCTGTCTCTATGTGGTCTGTGCTTGTTAGCTAGACTCTAGTGATGTTCAATTACCTACTAACAGCCAGACACTCGATAGTCTTGATTGTCTAACTATCTATATTACTTGATTCAAGTTGAATGTATGTTTTGGTTTCACAATGAGTTGTTTCAGAGTCTGTTTCAACTTCACTCGAAAAATTTATTTAAAATCGTAGCAAACTCTAGTTCTTATGAACTTTTTGTTACAAGTTTCACAGGGCACATGCGTCTCATTATGGACCTTGAACAAAAACCTTTATAGGTATTTTTCCAATAGACTTACGTGAAGACAATAATTGCGGTTAGACAGTTGATGTCAGTTGAGTCGATGTCTTGGTTCTACGAGGTAATGAGGTGTCTCATATAAATCTCAACGTATCGATATCTACCTACGCGCAGCTGTACAGACAGTTATCATAATAGTATGATAATGTAATAAGAGAAGTGGGAGCAAAACAGGAAAACTCAGTAAAAGAAAACGAAAGATAAATTATTAATGAAAACGTATAATTTCTCTTGTTGGACCAAACAATAGACCTTTAATGTCAACTGACGTCAGAGCTTGAGCATAAAATAGGTAGGTATATTTTGTAGCTCGAGCAAAGGCGAATTTGCCAATCTGCCATTCATGAAACATGAAGACTTCCATTGAATTATGTTCGGCTCGCCGCACTTTATTTATGCTAATGCGGGTTCAATCTAGACATTAAATAGTTATAGGGGTTCTATGAACGGAGAAATACCTATACCTACTGTAGTTGAAAGGGTAATGAACTTCACAGTAGACACTTACACTGAAAAACCTGTTGGTATCAAAATACTTTTTAGTATAACTGTCGTCGATCCTCTGTATGTGTATCCATTGTTATAAAATGCAAATACGTAGACTCCAAATTGATATGTATTGGAGCTCCATATAGTGACGTAGGTTTTTTAAATTCACAGGAGCTGTGTTAAAATTAATTTTGGTACGAAATGCTTTCTATCGTTGTAAAATCGAGTTCCTTAGAAAAGCTGTCTGAAGTGTCAAAGCAAGTCAAGGCTCGCATGACACCGCCGCCGTTCTTACCATGAAAGCGTACCCACTTATCTAGATGAGCCATCTTCTTCACAAAGGGTCCACTTTACAGTCTGCGAAAAAGGATTTCCGTAAAAGAACTCTATTGAACTTCAGCACCATCAATACAACGTTTCGCAGAAATTGTGTTAGCGCCGTAAGTATTGGGTTTTATCTCAGTTGAACATTGTAAAAAGTTTTATGAAATATTTACCTTGTACGCTATGGGAAATTGTAATGTAAGTAGATAGCGTTTTACGATTTTTGAAACCTTATAGCACGAAGTACAATTAGGTATATACCAAGTAATTGCTAAGAAAACAATTAAATATAGTTAGATATAGCTAAAACGATTTATATAACCAAGATTGATTCATAAATGTGTAACTAGATGAATATACGAAAGTAAAAATAAAGTACACGTGTTTATAAAATTGCAAAGTAGCTACAATTGACCAGATATTACCCAGTAGAGTTCCCTAAAACTTACCATTAGCATAAATTAACAAGTAGATACTATTCGAGTAAGTAGGTACCTCTACATACGACATAATTGCTTACATGTACCTACCTATCAAAGTGCTATAAGAGTAGCTATCTATAAAGATATTTTTTGGGAATAATTATATGACATGAATCCCTAATCAGACTCAAGTTCGATTTCGCCTGTCCCTTGCTGTCCTCCCCCAGTGACATTCCAAACCGAGGTCCATATCGTAGTGTGTAGTCGTCGCATTTAGTTTTAAAATTTATATAAGTTCTGGCTGGAAACATTTTATTACGGCCGCCACAGGGAAGTCCGGTTAGACGACCAAATCATAGATTGACCTACAAGAGGCCATTCATAAAAAAAATCCGACTAATTTAGTACTGATAAGCTGCTGACACCTTTTATAACTGTAAATAATGTACATAGTTAAAAACAGTGATGATGAAATAATTCAATGATGACTAATGTTGTTATGAAAACAAATCAACATCGCTGAAAATTCATGTTTTCGACACAGCTAGCGCCATCTTGTGGAGCAATACCATATCTGAGAAAACCTGAACAAGGTACAAGTTCGTTCGTGCTTAGCGCTTCAAGCTTTAATCTGTAGATGGCGCAGTACGTTTGGTTTGTAGAAGTTTTCAGTTATTGCCATAGAGGTCGCTTTGGTAGAGCTTCTTGATTACCGTTTCTAGGGAAGATTCCAATAATAATATATTCAGTATATATTTCAAACTACTTACGAGCTTACTATTATATATGAGTGCCTCGATGTCGATTGAGCACTTAGCACTTATTTAGATTCAGAGAAAGCTTTTGATTAGGTGAGCTATGCTTCATGACCTCTTATGGAAGATCAAAATAACTTCAACATTTATTTTATTCCTGTGTCGTTTCTGTAACGCCAAGTAACCATAATAACTGAATAAAAAAATGGTTAGCAACATATTTTAGGTTGGATTTTATTATTGGTGTCCCACAGTATCCTATTATAAGACCTTTGTTTTTTTTTTTAATTTAAAACATTCATCTAGCAAATATCGCACTCTTAGCTCAATTGTTTGTAGGATAAGATAATAGGGAGATAGCTTACGTTTATTTCGTTTTTCAAACATTTAAAAAAACTTTTTTCACTAATAGATGCTTGAAGCCTTGAACTTATTTTTAGTAATGATATTTTTTTTTTGTCGGAACTACACACAACTAAATTGTAATATTTGCTTAGTTAACTAAAACGCACTTGAAAATTGGTTGTAACAAGGCACTCAGGAAACACAAATCCTGTTGTGTAACTTCGTTTTCGCGTCAAAACAGTTGCGTGAATATTCGCGTACAAGGGGTGCGTTGTAGTTTGTGCGGTATTGCAACATAAATTGTGTGCACACGTTGTGTAGGGGAGGACATTAATATCATCTGTCCTATCAATTACACCGGCGCGGTCACCGACGCGCCGACAGCCTATCGAAGGAAAATACGTGAAAAATTTGACACACGACCCTAATTTATCCTTAGAATATGGTTTTAGGGCTGTGTTTACGCGCTTGTTTTTGTATCTACACTAATATTATAAAGAGGTAAAGTTTGTTTTTTGTTTTTACCTATGTTTTTTTTGTTGGTGGGAGGTAATCTTTGAAAGTACTGATCCGATTGCTATTTTTTTTCACCGATAGAAAGCTGCTTTGTTCCTAGGCTATATTTTATGTGTGCGGGTGAAGCTGCGGGCAAAAGACAGTATCGTATATTCTTTTAAAATTATTGGAGTGAATTGTTGATACTTTATATGAAATGAATGAAGATGGAGTGTTTATTTTGCCGTTAACTTGCTTAAAGTTTTGTGAAATACATATACTTGAACTTTTTGATGATGATCCGTGGCTCTTGAACGCAAAAGGGGAACTGAACATGTGCTTTTAGTCTTTCTCGCTCCATCCAATGCAGGAACAGATATGATGATTTCTTACGCAAAAAAGCTGTTGTTAGTCCCATTAATTATTACTAAATTTACTTAAGTATGAAAAAATACAGTAAATATACCACGACACAAAGCAAAGATAGTTGCTTATAGGATCTAAGTTTTATTGCAATAACCCATTGAGATACAGGACACCGTCAAAAAGGCACAGTCACTTTTGGTAGGTTCTTTTTTCTATTCTACCCAGAGCGGGAGAAGTCTCTGAATAGTTCCCACCTTAAAAAAAAGGTAGGTATTCATCACTTTCTATTTTTTTTGTAACTTAAAAATCCAGCCAATAGCATACAAAATAAATTGCCATTGCCACTCATATTATTATTACGTTCGGCAGCAACCCTATTCGTGATATAAATCACGTTATCCCCGGCGTGATCGCGATTGCCTCATCAACATACTAATGCGGACGCCAGATGTGCCCCCAGACTTATAAAAGTCTGCTAGACTTTGAAAATGTTTGAAAATAGATTTCCTTGTGTTACGAGTACGTCCCTATTGTGGTTTAGGTTTGCTTGTTTATATGGGTTCTAGTAAATAAAAGTTTTAAGAAAATATTGCTAACATTTTGAACTCCTCAGTATGTGAGTTTCAGATAGGACTACGATAGATATGTATATTAGATGCTATATACCGTAGGAGGTGAACGTTGAAAAAAAGGCTGTTGTGTATACCAACTATATGATTTGTGTCTTGAAAACTACTTATGGTTTCTTCTTCTTTGTCCGTCCCTACTCTCATTATCAGGAGTCAGGTCTCCTCACAATTCTGCACCAGGGCAGCCTGGGCTGTAATTTTTTAGCAATTGGATTTAAAACAACTTAATTATATTTTTATTTAATACAATAAGTAGTTGTATTACCCCATCTATCGTACCTTAACAGCCGTTCTTATCTCACCTGACTTAAAAAAACAATTCTTTTATTTTTCGATCCAATTCAAATACTATATTTTTAATTTTTAGGGTTTAGGTTAAAAAAAAAACACTTTTCTACGTCATTTCTTTCGTTCGGATACATCGGTGTCACTAGATGACTCCGATGTTTCCTAGCTGACTACCCTGAGAAGAAATACCAAAATAAACTCAGGGGTCAAAGTCTCTTTTAAAGTCATAGTAAACAGGTAGTGGTAAGTACTCGTAAGTTAATAAGAGCTATTCACTAGATAGTTCAGTCGCAAGTGTTTGTCTTCTTGCGTATTATGATTCAGTGCTTTGACTGTTATCTAGTTATGAAGTAAATCATTCTTTAATTCTTTTGTGAACACCAAAACAACTTACACAATAATAAAGATTGCTTTGCATTGATCAGCATTTTTTTTAATTGTTTGATTTGTTTGCCTTGATTGAAGAGATTGCGTCTTTTTTCGCGTAAATAAGCTGTTGTTGTTTTTTAAGCTATTGCATAGCTTCTATCGCGGGCCTTGAGCGTGGAGACCGAATCCAGAAATTCCGTAACGAAAATAACCTAACACCCCCCACTCATTTGTTTTTTTAAGCGTGGTGACCGATAAGAAAACAAATGAGTGAACAATCAATCAAAATTCAATTCAATGTGTGAAAGTGTAACTTCAATTAATATCAAAGAAAAAAAAAACAAAGGAAAAAAGAATAATGCATAAATAAAATAAATAAATAATTATAATTGCATAAGTTGATAAA
The DNA here is from genome assembly GCA_929112965.1 of Mythimna albipuncta. Lineage (NCBI taxonomy): Eukaryota > Metazoa > Arthropoda > Insecta > Lepidoptera > Noctuidae > Mythimna > Mythimna albipuncta. The sequence continues at coordinate 10,355,205 of OV815973.1, forward strand.
AATGCTATGCAATAGCTTTACCGCGGCAGTCCCCGAGAGCCACACGTCTTTTTTCTTTGTTTTTCTTTCTTTCAAAGGTAGATCATAGGCGAGCTTAACTCACAGTTGAGTTATCTTTCAGCAAACCATTGACCATTGATAATTTATCACTGTGTCATGTTCCCAAATGAAATTTCAGTTTCTAGACAACAATAGCATCGCGTCGCTTTACAAAGTTCAGACAAGACCGGGCGGTGACGTAGTTTTCATTTATATATTTTCATGAAAAACCGTTACTATCCTTTGTCACTGCCTCTGCATTGACCAGTGAATAACGCGCCAAAGTGTTGTGTCGCTTAAGTGTTTTTATCACTTAGCTAACTTAATACGATTTTAAATGAGCCATCATGTCAGTTTATTCAATTCAATTTATTTTGTCTGTAGGTACTGGATACTTTCTTCTTTCTAAGATTCGGAAAAGAAAAAAATCTTTGCCCTGAAGTGAGACATTTCTTGCAGAAGAGATGGCCTATGGGGCTCAAAGACACTGCGTAGGAAGGCTTCCCATTAGTTAGTCTGATGACCTGGTGAGGGTTGTGGGAATCCGGTGGATGTGAGACACACGGTACTGGTCCTTGTGGCGACCGACGCTTGAGGGAGGCCAATGTTTAGCAGTGGACGACTCTCGACTGAAATGACGGTTAAGGTTGGCTGACGTTGTTCTTTCAAGATTTTTCGGACCCAAAGTTCTGAACAGAATTTGACTATCCTCTTCAATGATCAATAAAGTTATTCAAAACGGTTAAAATACAACTCCTTAAACAACATCCAGTTATTTTACAGGTCTAAAAGTATTCCTAAGCGAAAAAGTATAACCGCTAAGAAAAACAGCTACCCTATTTACATACGTTAGTACCGTACATAGAAAGGAAAAGTCTACAAAAACTGTAGCAACACTACTCAGTGAGAGCTTAGAGCTCGCTCTCTACTTTCGTTATGAGAAAACTTGGAACATTTTGTGCCGCCAGTCGTTATAACATATTACACTCGTACAGGTACACTCGCTTGTAAAGCTAGTTTCAGACTTTGCGATTACGTGTGTGAATCTTTTGTAAAACTTGTGAATTTAATTTATTTCTAACTGTTATCTTAACTGTTTTAGGAGTTGTTTAATTCTATAATTTAGCAGTTAACAGAGGTTATTACTCTGTGTACTGTTATGGATTTTTTATCTATGGTTTATTTTGTTATAATCTGTGTTTTTTTTATGGTGGATAAAATCGCGGGAGCGCGAGCGCGAGCGGGAGATAGTGTGTCTTACTGACTAAAAGCCCATCCCGTTCTTTCGAACTTCCCTTTCGGATAACCCTGGCCCCAGTAGGCTTCGATCCGGCTGAGCCCCTGCTAATGCTGACAGCTCCTTAAGGCGCGCGGGAACAGTGCGCGCTGTTGTCCACTTGGGCTCGGTCCGGACAGTTACCGGACAGTAAGCTACCCATTGCTCGCCGTCCGCAAGCCCGCGTATAATCTGTGGTGACACTGTGTGTTCTTGCTTCCTGGAGTTTTTGGCGGGATTTCTTCGAGTGAAGTTCAATGGCTGTTTTAATTATTCGCAAATTAATTCCTAGTGGATATTGAAATGTAAAATTGGTGAAGTTTTGTATCTCAAGTGTCTGCGCAATAACTGGACAATATGTGGATCATAGAAACTAGTGCGATCTTAGTAAAATGGATCCGAGAATTTCATTGTAGTTTGGCTACCTCAGCGAGGTTTGCTGAGAAGTCAGTCATTTGCTGTCAAACACCTACTACAAAAACATTAGAATATGTTACACCCGCATTCTAATGGTAGGTAAACTAATGAACTATTCATACGAAGACACGGTTTAAAGGACTTAGTATCCAAGCCAAAAACATTAATAAAAAAAAAATACTCGCTTCCTCCATGATCAGTAATAAAAGACTAGACTGAACAGAAAATCCACCGTGTTATTTCAAACATTAAATAAGTAGATCATTATAACAAATATTTAATCGTGCGAAGCTTCAATTAACGACATATTTAGACCTGTCTTCTTCTTATTTTTCTTCTCATTTCTTCTCTCAATTTAATCAAACATGACAATTTGTTTTCATCATCTTTTGTGTACAGCAGACTTGCACTAAGCCCAGTGCGAGTAAAATACTCGTATGTACGTATCATGTACGTACGTACTCGATCGCGTTATCGTAAACGTTCGCCAATGATGAATTGTATGAAATGATTGTTTCACTGTGTCGCCACCAGAACGCGCTTATCTATTGTGTTTGAAAATTATTGTTTACGTTCACACGATCGATTAGGTAAGTATAGAAATTCACACTGAAGCCACTCGTTCACTATCACGACTAAAACGGGATTATTAAAAAGGATCTGCGGGATTGTTTGAAAGAGTACCAGAAACGCAATGGCAACTGAAGGAACACAGACGGGTTTTAGTCAGTAATAATCTGACACTCTCTCTCGCTCCATTTAGAGCCGGAAAAGTTATTTGATGACTTGTCACTCAAAAAAAAGAAAGATACAAGACTTCATTATTTACTAAACAAGTTCCAATGCAAGTCCAAAGTTAAAGAATATTTAGTTACCCTCAACTATGATTTTACGGAAGAATTTCTTAAACCCTAACCAGTTAGGCTCTCACAAACACACATGTACCTACATTACACACGACACAAAAAATGACCTATGTATGCAGATAGGGCGTAGGTTCCTTCACAGCGAAATTAAATTTTTGCCTCAAAATTCCCTTAAATTAAAATCTCTCACTTCAAATCTAGAAACAAAATACAAAATATAATAAACACTCATCGATCTAAACCGTCAAAAATCCTCTTTAGAATTCGTTAATCATCCGAACGGGTAGTTTTTAACTTGATTATAAATGCGTATTAAATCGCTCGTCTATTCCCTTCGGCTACTGTAATCAACTTCAGTTTCGGATACTTCTTCTTCTTTTTTCTTTGATGACTTCATACTCAAAAAATTAACAGACTTACGGCTTCATTATTGTCTCATACACAACTGCAATGTACTCTACATACAACATTTTGTAATACTCTGATGTACCTATGTACGCAGGTAGGACGTAAAGGTACCTTCACAGCGAAATTACATTTTTGCCGCAAAATTCCCTTAAATTAAAATCTCTCACTTCAAATCTAGGAATATAATACAGAATTTAATAAACACTCGCCGGTCCTCAACCGTCAAAAATCCTCTTTAAAATTCGTTAATCATCCGACTGGGTAGTTTTTAACTTGATTATAAATGCGTATTAAACCGCTCGCCTATTCCCTTCGGCTACTGTAATCAACTTCAGTTTCGGATACGGGTTGTAATTGAAAATGTCGAGTCGTGCGATGTTCATTTTCCACTAATTAATCGCTGTGATGACATTGCATCCACTCCCTGTCCCTAGGTACGCATTGTTACCTATATGCATCTCACGCTTAGATGGATCGGAAATTTTAGGCGGTGTTCGTTGGCGTGATATTGGGTCCTGTCTTATAGGAATTATATCTCTACCGGTAACACATAAGCGTTCCTTTTTTGTAAATAGCATGTTGATTTCACTAATACTGGGAAGTTAATGGCAACTAAGGGAAAGGAATGTATTTTAGTCAGCAAAAGTCTGACACTCTCTTGCTTCTACAAAACAAGTTACTTGTTGATATTCTACATCAAAACACCAAAAACAAAAAAAAGACGGGTTGCACTCCGGGAGTGCCGGCAGAAGTGAAAACTTGATTATTAACGTTGAGCATGTTTGATATTTTGGAATGGTTAGGGAATAATTTTGCACCAATTGCTTTATCAGTATAAAAGTACTATCATTTATGTGGTAGAATACAATATTAATTTATTGCGCTATCGTACACAAACATGACAATTTATATTACATTAAAAATTTATCACTTTAAAACTATTACAATTATTTTACATTAAAAAGTTTATCTCTCCGAAAAATCCATTTTAATCCATCCGTCTTACGCTTTTTCGATCAGGTCACGTGTCCTGACGCGAGTTTAAGATTTTATACCCATTACAGAAAAAGTGCTCAACGCCGCTAAAGAAGTTTTCACTTCAAAAAAATCGGAGATGGTAAACGGGCTTATTTACGAGTAAAAATGTTTTGTCCTGTACAATAAAGCGTATAATTCTCTTTTTTTTCTATTAAAACCTAGGTATTATATTACTATAAAATTACGAATGACAGACACTCAAATTCTCCCTTACTCAAGGATCTTTTATATCTCTTATTTTTCTTGCTAAGATTCTTCTTAGGGTATATAAAATCCTTGATCCTAAGCATTCTTATTTTAATTTTGAATCTCGAATGAGTGTTTGTGACTTATTGATTACGTGCCAGTTATTCCTACAGTCTCTGTAGAGGTACCGAATGAGAAAATCTTTACAATGCGTATAGCAATCACATCGCAATATTGTCGGTCCGTCACATGGGACCAAACACCGTCCTGAGAAAACTTTGGGTAGAGCCTACCTTTTTCTTATCCTTCGAGGCTTTGAGGAGAATCAGCTTTTGTTGTTATATCGACAGCTTTAATTTACTTGTGTGTATGATGTTTTAGATACTTGTCAGTGTTATAAATGATGTAGTTTTATCGTTGAACTACCTTTTCATGATGTGGTTCGTCAGACAATGTTCAACGTTTCACATTAGACCATAGGTGGGCTTGCGGACGATGAGCAATGGGTAGCTCGCCCTCCAGCCGTCCAATAACCGTCTAGACCGAGTCCGAGTTGTCACCGGCGCGGATAATTCCAAGCGCGGCTCAGAGTTGTTAGCAAACCAACAGAGACAAAGCCTCCTGGGACCATAAGTTGGCTTCCGAAAGGGAAAAAACAATGCAAGGCAAAAAACAGACACAGGAGTGGGTTGCTGACTAGAAAGTCAGCAAAAGTCTGACACGCTCCACCGCTCCGCCTTAAAGCGGTAGAAATCATTGGATAATTTCGCAAATAAAAAAAAGCTTAAAGGGTTGTTTAAGTTGTTATGAAAACATTCTCGTGGATAAAGTTAGCAAAAAAAATCTTAGCGATAGACATGCCAGGAAACTTCACCAAATACCCAATTACACGATCTGGCTATGACATAAATTTATGGCCATGTAACAAACCACTTAAGCGTGCAAATACACGAGGTTTCACACGATCTGGACGTTTGAGGTTCAAGTTCGTACAAACTATAAGTTATTCTGATTTACATTGTCTTTGCCGGTGTCGACTGTAGTGATGTTATCTCGCTGCGAGTTTTTGCGGGCGGACCAGTTTTTTGGGCACCGATGTACACTTAGGAGATACCGACCGACATGGTTAGGTTTAGGTTTTGTCTGAGTCATAGTGTTGGTAAATGGCGTTACCTGTCAGAATAAAATTAAAGATTTTTAGCTGATAGGTACTTGTGTAGGTGGTCTGGTAATAAAATTTTATGTGTCTACAGTAGCGGACTCAATGTAAGGCATTCTCTACCAGTCAACCTATGGGCTAAAAAATACTGCACTGTAGTAGGTAGTAGATAAAATGATATTTTATTTCAGAATGCCTTGTGCGAGGTTTTACACTTACTCGATTGCTCGATCGTAAACGATCGCTAATATCAAACCGTATAGAATCGATTGTGTTTCACTGTATCGTCACTGGATGGCGCATATCCAGGTTCAGCACAAATAGACGAGTACGTTAACGCGATCGAGTCAGTATAGAAACTTACACACACTCGGCCACAGTATGAACCACTTTTAAAGACAGGCAGTAGTGGTCTTCGGGGGTGGCGAACAGGCCAACTGCCCGGGGCCTCGCTTTTCCTCACGCAACAACTGGTTTAGAAAAAAAAAACTTATATTTGAAACTTTTTATTTTATCTTACCTTTACTATTAGTAGGCAAAATTCTCAAATTCAATGACACGAGCTATGCATCAAATGAAGATGACGTACATTTTCACTAGATTATTGAAAAGCAGTAAACATCATTTTCAAAACCGCATTCAAATCTTATAAGGCCTTTAGAACTTAGGTTTATCATCATTTTCGCATTTCTGAATATTCATTTTTTTAAATCTTTGAAAATCTTTTTTTTTAATTCACAATATCTTACTTTACTCTTACACTACATTACTTTTTATAAATTCCTTTCTCATCTATAATAAAAAGTAAGTATCTAGTTTTGATTCACATACTTTGCAAAAAATGAGGCTTGTAAAAATTTGCCGTCTAGGGCTTGAGTTACACAACTATGTATGTAATCTCTGACGCTAATAAAACTTTAAAAGTGTTGGTGGTCATGGTCTCTTTTAAAAACTAGAAATTATGACAGAATTTGAGAAGAGTTACCGTGGTCTTAGAATGTAAAGGGCAAATAAAAAAAGAGATGCGGGTTTTAATCTGTAAAAGCTGGATTGGGAGGGGCCAGAGGGCGTATCAATGCCCTCTGGCCCGTCTAAGGACAGAGTATTTCTCATGCTCCGCTAAGAGATGCCAGCAAAACCATAGAGGCTCAACAGGGCCGATACACGTTAGGGACTCGAGGAATTGGACTGAAAAGGAAACAAACGCAAAGGGAAACTGAGTTCTGATTCAGCCCCGGTACGAAAGGCAACCAAATAACCGAATCCCCACCCGCCCAAGAGTGGGGGATGGCATTGGATAATTTTCTGAAAAAAAAAAGAACACAGGTGGATTTTACTCAGTCAGCCCTCGCGCTCTATAAAAAAAAGTGGTAGAGTTTTAAGTTATTATTATGTAATACTTACTGTCAATATGATTTATAGACTGCTACGATAACTAGAACATTGAAATCTTGTGCGTCCAATCAGATAATTTTAACAATAGTCTATCACGAACTAATATGCTCATTAAATTCATTTTTGTGTTATATTTTTTTTTGTCATAGATATCACAACGCCAGATAAATATTTGTCACGATTCACGTTATCTCATTATGGTAATAAGCTTTGGCAGTTTTAGAGTTCGTTCCGACGAAGCGATATCACTTTGCTTGCACGGTATTTTAGAGAACGTTACTAGTTAGACCGTTATTGTTACAAACAGTATCTCACCAAGTCAGATCTATTTTAAACAAGGTTTTTAAAGGATATTAAGACTTATTGAAGGACGAGCTCCTGCTCGCGGCTGCGCCCGCATGCTTAAAATATAGCCTATGTCATTCAGGAATAAAGCAGTTTTTTATCGGTGAAATTTTCACATTCAGAGATTACCTCCTACAAACAAAAAAAAAACATAAAAACAAACTTTACCTCTTTATAATATTACTATCCAGAACAAACCTTTTTTTTTAAGTGGAAAATCATCCAATGATTTTGCTCTACGATGGAGCAGGAGCACTTGTGTTAAATTTTTACTGATTAAAACCACACCTGTGTTGCCTTTACTTTCTAGGTCTACTGTCTAGCAGGTATCGGCTCCACTGAGCCATTATTGTTTTGCTGACATATCTTTGAGCCGCTCGAATAACACTACGCACTGTCGATCACTCAAGCTCTGTCCTTGCTGGACGTGTGGACAGCGAGCAACCCATTGCTCGTCGTTCGCAAATCTTCGCCTATGGTGGCTGGGGGACGCCTGTGTGTGTCCTGTCGCGGCGGCTAGGGCGTGAAGATGTCAGTTCCCTCACGTATGCGGCCATCCTTGGCTAGCATTGCTGCTTCGCAAAAGGAGGCGACTGCCTGCCTTTCCTTCTCACTACGGACCACTTCTTAAACCAGAGCTCGGGACGAACGGTCTTATGACCCTAAATTATTGATATGGTTGTGCTTGTTGCGTAATCTAGACGCTTCATTTGAATAAGCTCTTAAGTAGTTAGTGTGTTTTCAAGGTTGCGATAGGTACTCGTGTTATAGTTTCAGATACGCTATTGTTTACACTAATATAACAAGGAGGTAAAGTTTTTTTTTTGTTTTTGTTTGTTTGTAGAAGGTAATCTCTGGAAGTACTGGTCCGATTACTAAATTTAATTACTTCTACTACTTTCAATTACTTAGCTCTATTCACAAGGAAAATCATACACACAAAATTATTCACAAAATAAAATGCTTAACTGGAATTCAATATAAAACATTCAAGAAGTAACAAAGCTTTTGGATTTTCGTAACAGCAACACAATCGACTGGTATTTGTTTAAACAACGCGTGTAAATTGATTCCAGCGATATTGGCAAAGTTTGTAGCAGTAAATCCCGGGAAGGCCCGAATCTAGCGAAAGGGGAAAAGTCACGACATGGTCGACATGTGTCGGGCGTTTGTCAATGTTGTTCGAATATTTGTCACAAGTAATGGGGGCTAATGTGTTGGAAAGTTTTCACTGGTTTAAATTTTGTTTTTGATGACACCGTTGGTGAATGGTATGGTTGAGCGCTTCGCCGCTGCACTGCGTGTTGTGGGTACTATTACTGCATGGACCAAATTTTCTTTGTATGGCCAAAGTGTCTTGTGTAGGTTGATATGAGTTTACATATTTATGAACATATTTGTTTTACCATATTTTACAAGCTTTTATTTAGTTTTACCTATCCCGATGTTTGTCTGTAATCAAATCTTGCAAATTTTTGATCAACTTCCCGTTTACCGATTGATCTATGCATGCGGGTGTAAATCAGACGACAATGCAAAATTATTATGACATGGAGCTGATCTGATGATGGAACCGGAAGGTGGCTATAAGAACTCAGATAGCTCTATTGTGTTCTAGCTTTTTGGAATGATCTTGATGAGTATTAATTGTATAGGTATATAACGCGCTATAAAAGCTTGCTATGAAAAAAATATTTTCATTGAATACTTTAGTATTTTATTATGAGTATATTCATGCTCTCTCAATACCTGTCATCTCATATCAGATTGAAAGGACCATTAAGTTGTATGATACACTTCTTTATTTGTAATAAGTAGATGTGTGCATTGTGATTTGCATTTTCTATTAAACCTTGGGTGGAACCTCTCACAGTTGAAGTATGCACAGGAATCTTGAAGAGCGGCCTTAGAAAATTGCTCAGCACTTTGTTGCATTATAATAAAAGGTTTTTTTTTTAATTTATATAAACTAATGCTGATTGCGATCCCACTTGATGGTAAGCAGTGATGCAATCGTTGATTCTACTTACTGTAGCCTTGAAGACACCTAAATGATATTCGGACGGGACGGGAAGACCGCAGCAGACAAATTCTTCCAGTCCATCCACGTAAGCGGTATAAAAGACGAGGAGAAACGCATAGTCCGAATCGTTGGGGTTTCAACAACCTAAGAGTGGATACTAACTGTACGTTCGGGTTGTCCGATAGTAGGAGGGGGATGGGGGAATCAAGTCATGCACTTTTCTGCCCTTTATGTTAAAGGAAGACTTTTAGCCGCAGGGCGTGTTGTTCCGTCGCTTCCGTGGACAGGAGTCACAGTACAGCATGAAGTGAACTAAGTGCAATGTGAAGTGTTACTAACATAGTCCTAAGACTTATTTACAAATGAAAAGTTGCATTTACTCTATATAATATATGTTAGTCTGTAAGGTATATATCTATGGGCCATGATGCTGAGGCTGATAATAATTGATTTTTTATTATTAGTTCCTGCGCATGCTTTCAAAAATGCATCCCGTAAAATAACAAAAAATAAATAAATAAGGACGACTGCAAATTCTTCAAAGGGTTAGCTGATATAATACTGGAGCACAAATGATGCTCTTATAAAGAAGCCGTCAATAAACTCTTGAGCTCGAGCATGACCGTCCGCCACTGTTATTTGTGAGCCAATCAAACGGAATTGAATGATAATGACTTGTCATCTTACTTGAATGGTTTTTGTGACAGTTATCTCTTGAATGACTGGCCTTTTTTAGGCATAAAAACATCAATATAAACAGTGTTTAGTTCAGGTATGTGTGTTGTAAGTCATTATGTTTCACTCGATGTAAGTAATGTAGTGCTTTACCTTGCCAATTGTAAAGAAAGTTATCTTAGACGCTTCGTCACCTAGGTTTGCGGGATTTTTTTAAAGAGTTACCGTGGTTACGCAAAAAGGATCTCAGATAGATGATCCTAGAACGCAAAGGGTAACAAAAGGAACATGCCTATGTTGGTGTAGTTTTAGTCAGTAAAAGTCTGATACGCCCTCTTACTCTGCCCAAAGCGGGAGAAACTCATTAGATGACTTTCCACCTTAAAAAAGGTGGATTGTTATCAGTAAAAGTCAAGCATTCCGTCTCGTCACACTCAAATCGAGTTATTTAATGATTTCCTACTTTCCTACCTAATATATGAGGCGTCTCGCCGTGTTCTTTCGGTCTTCTTATTACCATTTGTTATTTTCCTCTTGTATCTACATTTCTGTCTTACTAATCGTTATGTACCCACTATCAAACAGCTACCGTATGCTCCACCGTGTCCTTCAGGTGGTCCATACAGTGGCGACACCCGGGCCATACTTTCGCACAAATCCGGTGCAGGTACCTCCCAAACTGACCACGTCCATTGAGAACCTGCGTCATGCGGAAGGCGAGGACTCCGTGAGGTCTTTCTATAACTACTCCTCAAAGAGGGGTCTTACCACCTTGATTATGGCGTGACCGACCCACTGTTACGTGTGTTCTATCTTAAGTTGTACTACTTTTTCTTTCATTATAATATATATGCTGATACCTCGTTTTATGTTTTAACCTTTCGTATGCTGTAATTAGAGCCACAATTAAAAAGTTATTGTGTCTCGCGTGGATCCACGTTCCAAACACATAAAGGGTTAAATTATGTTCAAAATTGAGAAACGCTGAGACTACAATAAACACATTGTTCAAACTTTCATCTTTACATGGCAGAAAAGATTAATTACGGTAAACTAAGTACTAAAGTGCTTACATTTATTAAACTCAAGTCTAGAGCTTGTAGAATTTTCACTTTTATAATTAGTGAAAACGGCGAAAATTCCGTAACATTTCCGAGGTTTGTTTATCGGAACTTTGCCGAAAGTGTTGAAACAGGCAAAATTATGGCGTTAACTTTTGAAAATAGTCCCGGACACGACAAAACCACATTACATAACCTTTGTTGCTCACGTTGGCCATAACCGTTATAGGCAAAGTTTGATCGTTGCTCTACGGAACCCCTAATGGGTTTAATGATTAACAGTCAATAAACGGGAATAGATTCTTGTTATAACAGATAATGATCCCTGAAACTATTATGTGCCTTCCGTTTGTATACGTAGATACGGGTTTATGAGAACTTAAAGTTGGGATAAGTGTTATTACAATGCGTTTTAATATGTCAGTTTCTATGTTTTTGGGTGCTGAGTAAACTCATTATTGCAATAGTGAATGGAAATGCTTCGCTGAGCACAATGTAAAACATTTTAAAGTATTTGTTAAAGTTACTCTGGGGACCGGTGATAACAAAGTACTACGTAATTAAAGGGATGAATACACTGTTACATTATTGTCGCAGTCATATCATATCATATCGTAGTAACACGCCATGTTACAAGTAGACGCGCCAGATTGAAAAACTCAGTACAGCGACTTTACTTTCTTACTTTACAGCGACGAACGTTTTTAAATAACATTACGTGTTAAAGTTGCCATATACATATTTTTAAAAGTAGTTTCCTACAAAAGTACTACATGAGTATAACACGTCGTATTGAATATCGTCGTTGTAATGTAATTTCGCATAATGTTGCGTTATGTTGTTTCCCTTGATTTGTAAAATACTGAGTTGTGTGCCAAAAAAACCTTACATCAACCGCTAACATGCGGAAATGTACCTACCACAATACGCCACAACTTTAAAAGCAGTGGAAATGAGGGGGCTTTTACAATCCAAAGAAAAAGGAAAAACACGAAGCAATACCGATGTTGAGCGAAAATCAGACGGCTTCTGAACCTCCCACTTTGATCTCACGTACTTCAACATTAAAATTTACATATTTTCCGTATGTTCTTGTATCTATTTGTGTAACCACTTTGATGTCCTTTTCAATGCGGTTCGAATTCTCTGTGTATCGATGTAGGTTTGATAAAATTCTGTTTATGGTATGCAAGTTAGTTTATGGCGGTTTGTTTTGTTTTTAGTGATCCTTTTTTTTGTAACTGGGATGTCATCAAAGAGCTTCTCTTGGAGTAAAAGGGCGTGTCAAACTTGTACTACCTAAAACCCAACTGAGTTCCTTCAGTTGCTTTTTGCGATCCAGGTTAAAGATCCAGGTGTTCCAGGTTTCAGGATTTTCCAGGTTTGACTGGCCTGTTGGTCTAGTGGTTAGTGACCCTGACTGCTATACCGGAGGTCGTGGGTTCGATTCCAACCCAGGACAAATGTTTGTGTGATGAGCATAATCATTTGTTCTGTGTCTTGGTGTAATTTTTCTATAATATGTATGTATTTAGAAATATATAAGTATGTTTATCAGTTGTCTAGTACCCATAACACAAGCCCTGCTTAGCTTGGGACTAGACGGCGTTGTGTGATAGAATGTGGAATATTATTATAATATTACTTTCTCGCTCTATCCAGAGCGGGACGAGTCATTTGTTATCAAAGCAGTTTTGTGCTAATTTAACTTCACTAGCTTCTGCCAGCGGCTTCGCCCGCGTAAAAGTAGGTTTCTCCAAAGAAACTTTAAGCCCCATTTTATACCATAAGGGGTGATTTTTGGAAAATTCTCTCTCTAAATAGCCCTTGTCATAAATACATAGGCTAGCACTAAGGAAAAATTATTTGGAGGAAACTTTGTGTAAAATTTCATGCTAGTGTCAGTAATTTCGGCTGTGCCTTGATACGTCAGTCAGTTTTTTTTTTTAGATGAGTTATCCCAAAATAGCCCTAAAACTAGATGAAAGGAGTATAGTTTCAGGGTATTTTCCGTCTGCAAGATCTTACGGTCCATGATTTGGAGAAGACGGTATCATACAAACGAGGTTTGCTACAATATACGATGTAATTTGCGTAGTCTGGCGCGGCGCAATCAGACGCGCGTATTGTGTGCCGGTTGTGTGTCTGCACTGTTTTCCAGCCTTTATTTATATAATTTACTGTGTAGGCATATACTGAGTCTGCAACATTTATTTCTATGATATATTATTATTATTTCTTTACTGTCAGGCAATTAAGGCCCATACATTATCTACCTAAATACATAATTACAATCTTATAAAATAATGAACAAAAATATTACAAAAAAAAAAATATGTCGTAGTTAAATAATAAACTATAATTATTGTTTTTTTGTCGCGTATCGTTCTCAAAAATCACCACCTTTCGGCCAAAAGTTCTCTCTCAAGTAGTTCTGTAGATAGTGGGTAAAAATCATCCAAATGATATCTCCCGCCCTTGGATGGATCGGGAGATAGTGTCAGACTCTTACTGACTAAAAAATCCACCTCGTTCCTTCTTGCCTGGAACTCGTACCACAAGAGAATTAAAGTTGTTGCATGATTCTAACCTTGGTCTTCATTTAGGTATATAAACTCCACGACTTCCTCATACTTCGTAGGGTGATGCAGTCGCGAACAGTTGCGTAGTCGCTGTATATGTAGTAATGGTTCTCAATCCAGTCTGATTGGGTGAATCTAGTTTTGATTTAAGGACTACATCACTTTTTCTCAGCTTGGAATCTTTCATAGCCAAGGAGCAGGTTCAGTGGCATTGTTGTAGATTGCAGTAGTATACAAACAGTGTAAGATGTCAGTACAGGGTAATATCTGAACTGCATATGTAAAGTACGTTTGGCGTAGTGGTGGAGCAGAGTACAAAGTATGGCCTACAGATAGCTGTTCTAGGTCGTCTTCTGTATATGAGTTTACATGATGCCACGATACAGGAGTAATTCCTAGTGTGAGAAAATGATACAAAAAAGAAGAGCAAACGATAATAGAACCTTACACTGCCACCCTATCCAATTCTCTCCATAAAAACGATTAAAATCCTAAATCGTCCATCCCAAAACATTTGAGACTCTTGGAAGCTCAAAAAAACCGGCCAAGTGCGAGTCGGACTCGCCCATGAAGGGTTCCGTAGCAGCAAGTAACATAATATAAAAGTTCTTGTAATGTGTTGTAACTTTGATGGATGTTTTAATAATAGTGTATTTTTTTCGATTTATGACGCATTAAAAAAAAAAACTACTTACTAGATTTCGTTCAAACCAATTTTCGTTGGTAGTTTTTATAGTAATGTACATCATATATTTTTTTTAGTTTTATCATTCTCTTATCTTAGAAGTTAGAGGGGGGGGGGGGGGACACATTTTACCACTTTGGAAGTGTCTCTCGCGCAAACTGTTCAGTTTAGAAAAAAAAGATATTAGAAACCTCAGTATCATTTTTGAAGACCTATCCATAGATACCCCACACACATGGGTTTGATGAAAAAAAATTTTTTGGGTTTCAGTTCTATGTATGGGGACCCCCAAAATTTATTGCTTTTTTTCTATTTTTGTGTAAAAATCTTAATGCGGTTCACAGAATACATCTACTTACAAAGTTTCAACAGTATAGCTCTTATAGTTTCGGAAAAAAGGGGCTGTGACATACGGACGGACAGACAGACAGACAGACAGACAGACAGACATGACGAATCTATAAGGGTTCCGTTTTTTGCCATTTGGCTACGGAACCCTAAAAACACTAAATTTCACGAAGTGAAATTCTAGATATGTTTAAAAAAATAAATAGAACAACGGGACACACACGTGCACACGCAGTTCTCCCACTATCAGACTTTAACTCTCTAAAACCCACCCGTGTTCCTTCACGTTCCAATAATCTTGCACTCGTTTTAAGATCTTGATGAGGATCAACGTATCAGATCACTACGGTTTTAAACCGAACGCCATTACGCCTCTCAGTCATTCTTTATGTCCTTGGTCCCGCCATCTAAATTAATAAGACATGATACATATATTTAGCGCTCATATTCAATGACGGCTTAGTAATCCTAAGAGGTTTTCGTGCTGCTAATTGAAAATGCGGCAGAGTAGGACTTAAAATAACGCCACCTGACGTCGTGTTCATTTGTGCAGATGTAGTTGATGTAATAATATTAATAAGTGGGGTTGCCACTGCAGATATTAGGTTCTACATGAGGAAGGGGGCTGTGTTCTATTCTGTCTGTATGTCTTGGCAATTTTGTAACATAATTATTGAATTCTTTATTATTTTTTAACTATTTTAGTAGTGACATCGTCCGTGCGGTTTCGCCCATGTAAAAGTCGAAACATTTTCCAAGGTAACATACTTTTGGGATAAAAAGTCCTATTCCAGGATATAATCTACCATCATGTGCTAAGTCTTAGCAGAATCCGTCCAGCTGTATAACATATAAATATACATACATACAAATGTTCGCTTCTATAAAATTTATAGTAATATCGCTTATAAAGGTACATAAGAATTACACATAGGCTATAATTTCATCCCTGGCGGAAGTACCAATAACACGCGGGAAAAGCCTCTAACAAAAGCTAGTATATCAAAAGATAGCGTAGTTGTAGAAGAACTACAAAATTAGGGCCATGTGCGTTTTTATTCTGTTTTACTTTTTAATTATTCATAAAAATCATAAAGTTTGGTTCAATGTATACTTTTATTAGGGTCATTTAAAGGAGATATTTACAGAATCATTCTAATTGAAAACTCTATTCACTGGTTTCTTTTGCATTTATGTACAAGTATGTGTAATTAATTTCGGCTTGTTTTTCTTGTATCTTGATCTGAAACAAACAATAAACTACAAGCTCATTGAAATTAATTAAGACAACATGTGATAATAATTTCAGGTAAGTAAATCAAAAGGTCGAACTCTATTTTGTGATGCATTGAAAAAAAAACCGTGCAAGTGTGAGTTGGGCTCGCGCACTGAGGGTTTCGTGCAAACTACAATTCTCGAATGAAGTCTCGAAGACTTTTCCGAATTGCCATTTTTTTTTTTGATGTAGGTAACAACAGATTTACTGTTATTAGTTTTATTCCTATACCTGTGCTATTAGACCTCGCTTTGTGCCAAATTTCAGGATTCTGGATCAACGGGAAGTACCCTATGAAATTGCCTTTAAGAGTGTTAAAATATACGTTTTTTTGTGACATAAACAGCCGTATCTTTTTTTTCGTTAACTCAAAAGGTTGTTTTTTCAACAGCTTCAAGGGAACACAAACCTGAGTTTAAGGTTTTAATTTCAACTCGATATCTCCACAATAAAGCTACCACTAGTGCTCCCGAGATAAACATCTTGACAGACAGATAGTCGGACCACAAAATGATCCTATAAGGGTTCCGTTTTTTACTTTTGAGGTACGGAACCCTCAAAAATATACCTACCTACATATTCCCAAAAAAATGCTTGCTATTTGAAAACATGCGTTACGCTTCAGAAAATAGAGTAGACTTTTGAACAAACAAGATTACCTTGTGAAAATAAAATGACGTGAAGTTCCAGGGTTTTACACCAAGTCGAATGTTTAATGAGGAGGCAGATTTTTGTTTAATTAAGTTTGAAATAAAAGCAAAGCTGAGTAATTTGAATCACAATAAGAAGTTTCGCTCGTTTGCGGATTCCAAGTCTTCGGCTCGGTGAATTAGGGACAGTCTTTTGTTTCTTTTTCTTTATTCAACCTTGCGCATCTGTTTTATGTACACAATTGTTATGATTAATTTTGCATTTTGATTAGCATTCTATTGTCTTTGCACGGAGAATTGTGTAATAATCATGTGTTGTTTGATTTACCATGAAAATAATTCCTTGTCTCTTGTAAACCAAGGCAAGGCTTCTGAATCATCATCATCATTATTTCAGCCGACAGACGTCCACTGTTAGACATTTTTTTTTTCGATGGCAAAAATCATCTTATGACAACCCCCGCTCTTGGGCGGAGCGGGAGATAGTGTCAAATTCTTACTGACTAAAAAACCCATCCCGTTCCTTCAAGCCTTCATACCGGGGCTCGAGCGCCCTTTCGGATAACCCTGGCCCCAGTAGGCTTCGACGCGGCTGTGCCCCTGCTGTTGCTGACAACTCCTTGAGGCATACACAAGTGTCGCCACAAAGAACGGTCCTGTGCGTCACGCATCCATTTCATTGCCGCGACTCTCACCAGGACCTCAAGTCTGCTATTACAATAGTGTCAGAATGTTCTATCATTGATTTCATAATTGTTGATTTTGACAAGTTTTGGTAATCTACTAATATAATGGCATCATAATGACTTTCCAATGGTCAACCACTGACGCTCCATTGAAAGAAATGGCATAGAATGGTAATCTTGTACACAATGATAAATAAATGTCTGATGTATGCGGTAGACTGCTAAAATTTTGACAGTTCCTTTAATCAGTGTCCTACCATTAGAACGTCATTGTGCAGTCAGTGCTTTTAATTAGCTCGATATTGTCATTTTACCACAATTCTATTACGAGACCATTGACTGATCAATGATCGATCATTATGAATTAGCAGATAACGATCTTTTAGCAAAATGACAATGGGATCGTGTTGGAATGACGAATTTATAAAAATAGCAAACTTGGGCCCCAGGTCATCGGTCCATCTTGTGGTAGGCCTTAGATTATTTGGAAAGTCAATGTAACTAATATTTTTTTTCTACCTTATTAGCAACAGTATAAAAGTATACGCTTTGATATAAATATAAACTAATGTATTAATCTTTAAGAAAAACATGTCCTCCAGAAGCCACGAAGGATGATACATCAATCATCATCACAAAAAAAAAATGTTATATGTTTTATCAACCCTTTGTATGTTTAAATAATGAGCACGAGCTATGTTCATCTTACTTGACCAAATTAACAACTATCCAAACAAATATTTAATTTTTAATCCTTTTCAGAACTGTAGAATAATATTAATGAAATAAACTTTAGTATATATCAACATAAGTTATACACAAACGATATTAATATTTATTTTGCAAATAAGTTTATAAAAACACTTTTACACATTAGTTTATTTCGTCAATTTAAACTAAATGAGGGCCGATGTTTCCTAGCCGACTACCCGGAGAAGAAACACCGAAATACACCAAGTCAAAGTTAAAAAAAAGTCAGTCAAAGTCTCTATGAAAGTCCATACATAAATGTAATTGTCAAATCATATCAGAACCTTGCAGATTGATTAGAACAAAAAGAAATCTATAGATACAATGGCGGTCTTATCGTTAAAAGCGATATATTACAGAACGGCTTGCTGTAAGATCGATACTATAATCAGGGACAGTCTCTGGACAATTTACAATTTAACGCGCGATTGGTTGTGATATAACTTCGATGTATTACAATCTACCGAAAAATAATGCGGCTGTTTGTTAAGGTTCACAATTATTCGATAGTTTACAATCTGTCGAGAAATATTGTAACTGACAGCCTTTGGATGGACTGTTAGAATATAAAATAAAAAAAGGGGAGTCTATACCTTATAACGACCTATCAGAGTTGCCTCGATAAATTAATAACGCTCCATAAACTTAGCTAGACACACAAATTGGATTGCTCTAGTATATTTTGCTCCCTCAAAGCTTTCACTAACAATGAAACCGAATGGGTTTGAAAGACAACTTAATAGAGTTTCTAATACGTTTCTGCCACAATATATAGACTACCTACTGTTTGTCCAGGGACTTTCATTTGTTACATCAAGCAAAACTTGTTTTTTTTTTTTTAAATAAGTGTCTAGAACATATATAACATCGTCTTTAGGGAAATGAAATAAATACTATATTATATTAATACTAGCCGTTGCCAGTGGTTTAGCCCACATGTAAGTAGAAACTTATACCAAAGGATACTCCAGGGATATAAAAGTATCCTATGTGCTATTCGTGTCCCAAATTTCATCGAAATACCTTCAGCAGTTTGAGCATGAAGGGGTAACAAACATACACACATATACTAACAAACTTTCACCCCTATAATATTAGTGCGACTACGTATTGCCCACGATAATAAATGTCTCTACTCAAAAGCTGTCAAAAGTTTAACTCCGATAAAATAGAGTGCCGGTTCTTGTTGTTTGTTGGATGTTTATGAGGTATTTTTGTCAGTTTGGAAATCCTTTAAGTTTTACAATAAGTTATCTTCACACAACATTAGTCAAGAGGAAGGACTAACATTGTTCAAAGATTCGCCATAGATATCGTCAAATCAATCTGCTCATTATCATTGTATCAATACAGCTCATTGTAGACTGCGAGGTGCGATTTAGGCTGTCCGTCCCTTAGTTATACACCACTCAATTTTAATCGTTTTAATCCCGTGGAGGGTCGATCCGGTACATGAGACACTATCGATTTGTAAAAATAAAATTAAAAAGTAAATTACCTTTTTTTCAAAACTCGTATTAATTTACGCATGTACGAAATTAATTTCTTTAAAAAACGTCAGTTGAGCGAGTTCAATGACCTGTATGTAGTTTGTATGCAACGCCGACTATTACCTTAAGGTCATTGAACTCGCTCAGCTGTCGTTTTCTTAAAGAAATTAATTTTGTACATGCGTAAATTAATAGGAGTTTTGAAAAAAAGGTACTTTATTTTTTAATTTTATCTTTACAAATCGATAGTGTTTCATGTACTGGATCGACCTTCCACGGGATTAAAATTTAACGGTGTAAAAGATCATCGCTCTATGAGAACAATAATGGCGGACATTGTCAACTCAACAGACTCATAATTAATAACTGTTAAAATGTACTAAAAAAAAAAACATGGTTTGACACAAGGCAGGGCTGTTTTGCCCACGGAGTACATGTAGTTTTATTCATGACTTACCATCTCCTGCGGTTTAACCTGCTTATTTGGTACTGCACGGCTCCTGTTGGGCGCAGTGTGAGATTGTATAGCCTATTAGGTATACAGCCTTCCTCGATAAATGGGTTATTTAATACTAAAGATTTTTTCGATTCTAACTAGTAATTCCTATGATAAGCGCGTTCAAGCAACTGTTTCAAGAGTCTGTACTTTAAGCTTAATTTATTTATTTATTTAATTTTCATGCAACAAAAGATAAAAGGGCGGACTTAATGCCTTAGGCATTCTCTAAGCCAACCTAGGGTAGAGCAAAGACAAAATAACAGGTGCATAAAAAAAAGAAAATATTATAATCTTTTTTTTCGTGTCGATGTTCCCAAACTCAACAAAATTTAGCTTTATAAATTAGTAAAGAAGTATAGATAAACTAGCACTTTGAAAGCGATTTTGTTCGCGAGAATAATTTCATAACTTTAACATGCCTTAAATCGTGTTTCGAAGGTATGTAGTTTAGAAAAATTAATACCTAATGACAGTCTTTATGATTTATTTTGATTCAGTGCCAATTGTCAAGTTTATTAAACAATGGAATAAGTTAAGAGTGCATTATGTGCACACAGTCTACAAAAAACATTGTAAATTAATGAAAATTGTGAAAAAGAATGTAATTCTCGTCAGCATTAAACATAATGTCAACGTAAACGTCAGTTTTAATTGTCTTACTCAAAGATTTATCCTCATTCTTAACGTCGATTAGGCGATAATGCATCGAATAATTCTTGGAAAGTTTTCTCTCGTTACGCTTTCAGTACAGATGGTGAGATGATGCATCTGAGATGCGCACGCGATCTTTACTTATGCTTTCAATGCCATGCTATTCTATTAGTTTCTAATAAGTGAGACAATGTTGTCGATTTTCTTGAGGTTTGGTAAGGAAACAAAAATCCTTTTTCTGTAAAATGTAAACGTGAAGTATCATCTCCTGAAATATGATGTTTAAAGTGATTGTGTGTTTAGATAAATTTAATTGATTATTGAGTGTAAAATAAACAAAAGAGCAAAAGCATGAATAATGGTGTATGCTTTGTTGGTTATCCTTAAATAAATAAAATTTGTAAACAATTTATATGTAACGTTTATTTTAAATGCTATCCCTAATAAATGCATGAAATGGTTATTTACAATAAAAATAAACTTTAAAATTACGAAAGCATCTAAATTAATCACAGAATTTTGTTGTTTAACCTTTCAATCGTGATAATGACAGACACAATTGAAAGACAATAGATGCGCGAACGCCGGCGTTCGCTTGGGGTTTAATGAATTAAACATAAATTGGTGGCAGGTAACTTTTCATTGATGGGCCTGCTCGCCCTAGAGGAGGCAAAGATTTTAAGTGTGGTGGACTTAAATTTCTTCTCAATCCATCAAAGTCATCTTGCTCTACATTTGCAAAGTTATTGTTTCGATGTAAAACTTTATAATTTTTGATAACTCCACGTAGTTCTTCTTGTTGCTGTAGTGTGCGTTGATTCCTGTTCTGGTTGTCTTCAATGTTATCTTCAACCTGTTCAGGTGTATAATAACGCAATTCATTCTTTTGTTTCAAGTTATTAGGTGCCGGTTTGGGTGTCAATTTTAGTCTGCTTGATTCAAATTGATTCCTGGATATGTAGTTGAGTATGTCTGCAATGTCGACCGGCTTCTTTCTTGTAGCTTTATTCTCATTATGAGGTTTGGTTTGGTGTTGGATGAATTTTGGATGCTTGTCGCTTTTGGTATTAATTTGCCTGATTTGCATTTTGTTATTGTCTTCTCTTATGTTGTTATGGACTTCCTGTTCATTTTTATTGTTTCTAAATATATTTTTTAAGAAAATATTTTCTTCAATTGCATTTACGATGCTTGCCTCCGTTGTTGTAGTAGTTGGTTCAGGCTCAGGCTCAAATGTAAAGAGTGGTTTGAAATCTTCTTTATTTTCGGGCACAATAAAATCAGAGAATTTAAATTTAGTACTGCTAACGGTGTTCACGGTAGAAAAGTCTGTCAGTTTAGTGGTAGGTTCTTCAGTGGTAGGGGCTTCGGATGTGAAAGTTATTTTTGGTTCGTTTTTAGTTTCTATCTTTTCAGGTTGAGCATTATACTGAAGGTACTTTTCGTAACTTAAAGGTAGTACGTTTAGGTAATCGTTTGAATTAGATACGTCCGAGTTTAATATTTTAGTTCTTCTCGATTCAAAACTGTCATCATCATAATTATAATTTTGGGTTACAGTTTGACTTTGAGGAATAAATTGTTGTTGTGTTATAAGTTTTGGTCGAGACGTTTGGCTACCTTCGTTCTGTAGTTGCCTAATGTTAACCTTGTTCTTTTGAAAGTAATTTTTGGTGGCGTCGTATTGGTCACTACTGGTGTAAAATTGGTTGGTGGCAGTTGCATGAGTTACAGGTGAAACCCGTTCATTCGATTCCTGGTTATCATTACTTCGAGTATTAATATGAATATCGGACTTTGGTTTATCGTAATCGATATTTGGTTTGTAATCAACATAGTAATCAGTTTCTCTCAAATAAGGGGTTCCATCGTGGTGCTTCGTTTCAAGATTTTTCTCAGTGGATGGGGTCATTTGTTCTTTTATCATTTTGGTATATTGTTCTGAATTCATGTCATTAAAGTTTATTACTATATCATCTGCACCAAATGATCTTGAAATAGAATTCTTTTCTATATTTTGATTGGAATTCGTATTCGCATTAATGCCGTACTGCCACCTCCATAATGCTTTATTACTTTCTTGATCGGACTCTTTCATATTTGCTTCATAATTTACCAACTGAGGCATCGTAGATTTCTCAGTTGTGAAAATTCTATTTATTGGTTGTTGTTGAGGAGTGTTCACAGACGGAACGTGTGCGCCCTGTGAAGCCAGAAAAGTTATTTGTGGGGAAATTGTTCCGCTGTTTTGTTTTGTTTGCATTTGATCCGCGAAGTCTATGGCAGCTTGAACTGGACTTTGTGTACTAGCTGCGGTTACTAAATTATTTTGATTGTTAGATGGCTGTGAAAAACTATGCGAGAATGATTCAGGAGTTTTCCCTGTAAATAAATTACTGAGCCGCGGCGGTGCGATAGCAAACTGATGACGTTTTTCGCTTTCGCTTAATTCATTTTCTTGCTGTTCTCCAGACCACGATTTTAAATGCGGTGGCTTTTTAGATTCTTCGGCTAAGTTGTACTGAATCGCTCTAGAAATAAAAGATTTTTTGATGAATTTGTTGAATTACTGTTTAAAAGCAAAACCTACACCGTATTATATTCATCAAGTTAAAAAATAATGTGGTATGGATGTGTGTGTGTATCTTACCTCTGAATAATTTCTGGAACGGGCGGCGCCACGGGTAAATGATCACCACTTGCTCTAAACCCATTCGCATCCGCGATATAGTGGACCGTGTATGTCTTGCCGTTATCTCCAACATAAGAGTATGATCCTTCTACAACTTGTTCATCTTTACCAGTACCAGCATTCTCCATGCGACTATGTTGCACGTAATGGGTCTGATCTGCTCCTAAAGCCCTAAAATAGAAAGTGATTAGTACTGTAGAAGATTTAGTTATAATGTATAGTGAAAGTAATAAAAGTGTCCTACTTACTCGTAACTAAAGCTTCCATCTAAATCCATTTCGTTTGATAAACGCAGAATGGGTATTGCTGTTTCTGTTGTAGAAGATATGTAAATACTAGGTTGTGGTACATATTGAGCACCAGGAAAACTTGCTGCCTTCATCTGATCCATATTGTGTTCTCGTTGAATGTCCATTATGCTTATACTGCGAGGTGTCACTGTTGACATACCTGCATTTTGTGATATAGGATCAGGGCTAGAGTTGAATTGAAACTGCATTTTTGTATCTATTCTATCTATGGCGTTTTGAAAACTCTTAGGAATTGGTCTCAGTTCTCTTCTTTCTGCCAATTGGTTCACCATTCTTTTAGTATGATTAAATTGATTAAATATGTTCTGACGTAAGAATTGTGAAACTGGTGTTGTTGGTTTGTTATCTTCGTCATCATCATCATCATCTTCGATTTTGGGCGGACTTTGTGTTGATGATATTATCAAAGGAAAGGGTGAAGGGTACCCAAATGGCGCTTTAGTAGCCGTCGGTGGAAGATATGGAAATGGTAATTTGTTCATATTATTCATATTCATTTGGAAATATGGGAGAGGTGTATGAGCCTCAGGAGGCAAGTAAGGATTTTTCTCTGATGCAAACATTCCAGGTTGAAATTGTGGTGGAAAAGTAAAATGTTCATGAGCTTTATTATCCACTGCTAAACTTAGCGTCAAAATTATTAGCGGTATCTGAAAAATAATGTTAAATATTAATTTAAGGACCAACTTACAGTTTGAAACCATCCAAATAAAAAATCCATGTTCACTGAACGACACAAACACTTTCCACTTACCAGCTTCATTGTTCTTGAAGCTGTGAATGTTTTTGATAACAATTTTCACGTCACACTATTGCACTTTTGTAAAATAGACTGGTAATGAAAATGAATTCCGCATATATTTATATGCACGCGAGATGTGTCCAGGCATTCGTGAAAGAGATCGTTTCGACAACGTTTCTCTTCTTCGATTCACGCTTTTTGCTTCGTTGTTGTTTTTATCAGATATCCGATACTGTGTCGACTCGGCTTGCAATTAAGGCTTCAAAGTAAAAGCGCCATTGAACGACGTATGATTGGTAGTGTTAATGAAGAATAATTTACATAAGTAGTATTGGGGTGTGTGTTCAAATAGCCGTGTCTTTAACGTTTTTATAACAGTACTTGCTCGAGTCAATTACCTCAGAAGTCGTGTGTCGCGGTATAAAAACGTGAATGAAGAATGAGATTTTCTTTGCAACTGAAATCTTTTTTTTGATTATGTTGATGAATGTTATGTTTTCAATTGTGAAACTATAATCAAATATTATATCATATGAAAATAGTGAAGTTTATAACAGATTGAACAATGGATGAACGAATGCATTGTGTATTTTACCCTTTTCTCGGCGAATTAAAAACGATTGATTTGGGACACGAAGTGTTTCTAAAAGAAGAGAGAAAAAAGGCCAAATGAATCATGGAGTTTAATTAATTAAAAGGATCAAAAACCTCCGAGGCGGATACGGAGAGGCAGCGTTCGAAAATTGCACGATAAATTGAAGGTTTTTATGTGGTCATCCCAAATTCGTATCGTAAAGTGATGCAAGTTCTGTAATGGCCGAAGTCGAGTCAATGGCCCACAAAACCGGTTCTGAAGAATTTTGGTTTAAACCTACCACGGTTAAATTACCAGCTCTGTATGTTTAAAATGGGTTATTTATTTTTTATGTCTCGTTAATATTGTCATGCGACTCTTGTTTTATAAATCTTTTCAGGGTATCGGAAGTGATTATATTTTATTTCGTTTTTATTAACTTTTTTTTCGCCATTTAATCAGTCCTTTGCTTGCTTTTATTTTGTTGATACTAAGTTGCTAATTAGGAACTTATATAACTGTCCAAGATAATGTTGTATTTATTTCATGATGGGATATTTTATGAATGTAAGTAACTGTTTGTTTCTTTTATTAGAATGTGAACGTAACTCTGTCTGTTTGTTACGCCTTTATGGTTAAATTTATAAACCTTGATCTTGATGAAATTTATTTCGAAGTAAGAACTTGAACGCAAGGAAGGACATGGGTTTTTTTTTTTAATTTTGGATTCGAGTTCGCATACACAATAGCCGACATCAGGCGGGTGAAGCCGATACATGGGAATTGAACAATATAGCAAAGGTGAGGCAAATCTTTAAAAGTATTGGTTTATTTGACATAATTTCATAGCATTATGCACACCAAGTCTTAACAAGCATCCGGATCACATTCAGAATGAAACAAAAAATTATATACAAATCTTATTTATTGATTACCAATACATCACATATATCACTGGCTTTGAACATACAATACTATCACAAAACCTGTCATACCTCGATCAGTGATCAAATTCACAATTCATAATCGTGACTAAGATCACTGACTCCTATCGATCGAATCGATTTACATCACTAAAATCGTTCAGAGGTAATAATTATTCGTATACCTATAGAGCTAAGTATCTCTGTACATTAAAATTCATCGATTTATTTAGAGTAAAGCGATATATCCATACAAGAATACAGCGACCGAACATTTTGGAGACATTATTTTTTACGGTTACTGCGCAACAGATTTGGTCTCATGATGGCATTATTTTAATACGACTATGAGCCCAAGAAAGTTGTTGTTTAGATCTTTTATCACAGTACTTTCAACTAATGATGCTAAAATATTTAACACGAGACGTTTTAATGTGCAGAAGACAGCAATCGTCACTTTTAATACATAAATAATCTCTATAGTCGTTGTTTGCATTATGAATATACCACAGGTTTTAGGTCTACCTATTTATGAGTTCAGTCAAACAATATCTAAGCTTGGTTGGTTTGCTGCGGGTAGTAGTTCTGCTGAGGGGGGTAGTACGGTTGTTGAGGAGGGTAAGATGGCTGCTGAGGAGGGAAGGCTGGCTGCTGAGGGTAGGAAGGCTGCTGAGGAGGGAAAGAAGGCTGCTGAGGTGGCTTGTAGGTAGGCTGCTGGGGAGGTACGTATACAGGAGGTGCAACGGGTGCCTTAGTTGGGTAGTAAATTGGTTCGGGAGTATAAGTTGGTTGGAAGACTGGAGGAAGAGTCTGGGTTGGGTAGTGGACTGGCGCGGGCGTCTGGGTGGGGTACTCATCGTATTGAGGCTTGTTCTTGTCAGCATCACTGTAACAGAAACATATTAGTTAAAACTTGGACACTGATATAACTTTATTTTCGAGCCAAAAAATCTTATCACAAAACACATACAGTTATCTATTTTTTCTCTCTAACAACTTAAGACTAAAATTTTACTCAGCAAATCCCAAATCGGGTATCTTGAGGTTGAACGATTATGTCATCCACCAGCGCCATAGATATAAAGCGACAAAAATGTCGTTTTTATGGCTAAGATAACATAAAACGCCCATAAAAATCTGTCTTTCAATAGTTATTCACATAAGTGACTTTTATTTACCGTTATTATAATGATGTATTTTCCAATTTTGTGTTGCTTCTAAATCGTAACTTATTGCATTTTGCCAAAATTTTTATTATGAGAATGGTTTTTACCTTTTGCAAGTATACATTTTTTTAGCTTTAAAAATGTCAAGTTCTTGTTTAAAACTTGGTATAGGTGCTTTTAGATGAAGGTTGGTTAGCTTTGGATGCGTGTGTTTACATGCACAATTACTGTGTGCGTAAGCAAATTTCTATAACACCGAGCGTTCTGAGTTTACGGGCAACAGAAAATAAAGTGAATTTGATCGAGAACTTCTACGTATTATTTTTTCGTTAGCCTCATCGTTATACTTATTTATTTATTTATTTATTTATTTAACACTTTATGCACATGGGTACAGAGGCTGACTTAATGCCTTAGGCATTCTCTTCCATTCAACCTTTGGGTGATGCGGAGAAAAAGTAGTGGTAGGTGCAATAAAAGAGTGAGAAAAAGGCAAATACAAGAATTGATATTCTAATAGACCATAAAGTAGACATACTAATAAACCATAGAATAAATATATACAACTATACAATATGTACTGTACTGTATACTGATGTATTATGTGATATATTATTGTCTCTTCTATTCTCAAACATTTAACCAATATGGTATTGTATATTAACTCGTCCAAGTTGATTAATGCTACATTTAAACCAGCTATTTAACTTCTATGACCCACCATGTATTATGTTATATGCTAATACTAAATTTGATATGACAAGCGGGCGGACAGCTAAAGCTCTTAACTTACTCCATTTGGGGGCATGTCATTTGTTACATGGTCTTCTAACTGTATATTCGCCATTTTTATTTTGTTGTTTGCCTGCTGTCTTTATATCGTGTTGTACATTGCTTTGTAATTGAGATATGTCATATCATCAGGATTGTTTGGCGGTGCATAATGTTACAAGACTTTATATTTAATGTATGATCAATGTTGTTTCATTCTTCTGACTACTTGTTTTTTTTTCCATACATTGAAGCTTGAATATTATATTATACCTATTGCACTTAAAGTTATCGTTTTTTTTATAATATCATGTTTATGAACCTTAATAGGTAACTTTCTTTAGAGCTGTTTCAACGATCCAGTTCTTATTTTTGTTTGTAAATATTAAATACCACAGACTAAGTGTATAACGGTACAAAAACTAGCTCTATAGCAGAGATTTTTAAATTTATTTCTATGGACTAGATTACTGAATACATTTTTAAATGAAACTGGTTCCAGTAGCCAACTAGTACGGTCGTAAAATTAACACAATTGAATGAGTCAAACATACTTATTTAAATAGAACAAAAAAAATATAACGGTCATCTAAACGTAGAAAACACTTTCATTTTTGTGAGGAATTTTCCAAACCTTATGTTTGTTTTATGTTGTTGTTATTTATCACCATTTGTTACGGCTATGACAAACAACTTGAGGCTATAATTCACTCAACAACACGCCTCCCAGTTCAGGAAAGTAGGGGAACAATAAAACCACGAGGTCACGGCTCTCATAGTATTTCTAAGATTTCGATTCGTAGAAAAATATTGGCGTTTAATATCGTTGTTTTTCTATTGTTAGTTGTTGTTAATTTCTTCTTATTTACTTCAACGATTTTACCGACTTATTTATTTAATTTTTTAATTCTTATAGGTACTCAGCATGGATGGAGTGTTGGACTATCTACAGATTGTAGTCTTCTTAATATGCTCAAAATTGTATCCATATTATTTAAAAATATTAAAAAATTTGATTGATTTTTTTACGTAAAAAAATGCAATCTAGTTGAAAATTTTACTAAATCTAACAAAATACTTACGGTTTAGTAGCAGGGGGAGGAGTAGGCAGATGGTCACCGAACGCATGGTAGCCAGTAT
Organism: Mythimna albipuncta; assembly: GCA_929112965.1. Taxonomy (NCBI): domain Eukaryota; kingdom Metazoa; phylum Arthropoda; class Insecta; order Lepidoptera; family Noctuidae; genus Mythimna; species Mythimna albipuncta. The sequence continues at coordinate 10,384,029 of OV815973.1, forward strand.
GGTCAGCCCAGTAGGTGACGGTGTAAGTCTTCTTGTCAGCGCCGACATATGAGTACCAGCCCTTCTTTACCAGGCTCTCTTCAGTCTGTTTGGGATCCGTGTAGTAACCTTCTTCTCCCACCCATGTGCCGTCGGCAATTTTGTACCTGCGAGAGATGGCGATATAGAATTATTTGGGTGTCAAAGGTATTGAATGCCTGAATAGAACAGAGTGTGAAAACGTGATTTCGGTCACGTTTGGTGGAAATCCACCATAATAAACTTCATATTTCCTAGTAGAATTATTTTTCCTTTTGAATCCCGTATATAATATATATATTTTTTTATTTTTCAACCTGTATTATTTCTTATTTGAGTTTGTCGGGAAAAACCTCATAAATATTCTTGTATTCGATCGAGAAAAATGTCTTCATAAAATACATGAATTCTCAGATAATGCGATTATGATAGTCAGAACTTTGGTGATTTCGACAGAGAATACGTACCTAAAAAGTACTATAGCCTGTATGTACGAAGTTCATGTGTGTGATATGTACCTTTATGTTCCGTGTGCTAGTTTTTTTCAAGGCCTGCCACACTATAAAGATTGGCATCATCGCGGGATGTGCTTAGCGGTTTTTTATCAACCCTACTTATACCATCCGTTTGAGGCAGTACCTAAATCGCCATATAAGGAGTTTATCTACAGTCTATACAACAATAGAGCTACCGTATCGACATTAGTAGATCAATAGGTCGCACCGTTAATTTATTCCTCATTAATTCAACATTTCTCGTATTAGAAAGATATTCTGTTTACGGATAGACGATTTAAATTAAATTCCAATATAACAGAGATATCATAAAAATTATGGATCAATAAATTCGGCTCAATGGGAAAACGGTAAAGGTGTAAAAATATTTGGACACGTTTTCCTGTCGATGACGACGAGTAGTCAGAAACAGTTATTATGGGGTCCCAAATTTTACACATAATCAAGACCTTTTTTGAAGTCTGAAGATCGAACAGTTATGGGTAAGATGACCTGGGATTTTTATGAAACCTGTATAAGCCGTTGTGTGACCGTTAGGGACTGTGCCATCAATACAGACATTTTTTACATAACATTTGCATTTTGAGCCGAGTTCTGATTGTCAAGGACAATGGACTCGACTTGTGCTTTTTGAGTATGTTTGCACAATAAATAACGGATACAGTAATGAGTGTCAAACGTCATGAGAATCTGTGAGGTGATTGAAAAAAAATGTTATTATGTTCAGTGTTCAAAAAGAGAATGGCTTAGACTGATTCCATTATTTACTCAAACCCGTTCAAAGTGTAGATTACTTGACTAAGTAAATTAGCAGTTAAATGAATGAAGGCTCAAGATGTAAGTTTGTAAATCTTTAGTACAGCTGCTGTTTTTCTCGTGTTTTATCAAGATTACAGCCATTATGTCGCATTTGCAAATTGTTAACTTAGTTACGTAAATGCGTGAATTAAAGTATGAAACTTCTTGAGTGTTAGGCTTTGGTTATCAAAATGTACATAGATACAAAATGAATTGTTTTATAGTATAATTTCAGACTTCTACTAAGCGGTTACTTGGTTCCTATTAGGCTTTATTTGAAGGGTTATTGAAATGTATTTCTTTTTCAACCACTAAGATATTTTGCAAATAACTATTTTTGCCCCATTTTACTGGTTTTGATCATCATGCTCGTTCGCTGCGAGTAAGCGCGGGCAAAGTAAGGGGTTTTAGTTTTGGCATAAAATGGGACTAAACAAAAGATTTGGTATACTAACAAACACATCCATTGTTGCAACACAACGTAAGAATGAGAAACCGATGGATATTATGAATATTGAACTTACTCGTATTTGTAGTATCCATTGTCACCGAAGTACTGCTCATTCAAGATCACCGGTACCGATGGGGTGGTGGTAGGAGGGTGGGTCACAGGAGTAGGCCAGTGCTGTTGAGGGTAGTAATCGGCTTGTACGTTAGCGGGCACTCCTGTCTGCACTGACTGAATAGGCTTAGGAGGCTGCCAAGTGTTCTGTGGTACGTAGTTGGGCGCAGTCCAGTGTGGAGGTCTTTGGCTCGGTGGTACGTATGAGTTGTATGAACTCGCGGCAGCGGTTAGATCCGCGCCTTCTTTCATAAGCTCAATGTCTGCCGAAGCTTCCGCTTGAGAGTCTTCTAGAGCTTCTGGTTTCTTCTCCTCTTCGGCCAATGAGAAGGCCAAGATGGCAGCGAAAATTAGTAACTGCGGAAGAAATATTTTTGGTTAGTATCGGTTGATAGACATTTGGGGATACTTCGTTGTGCGTATGCCAAGTGAGTTGTAAGTTTCCTGATGGCTGTAATCTGGAGGTATTTAAGTAAGGGAATATATTAATTCTAGGCGAGCGTGCTCCGTTTTTGGGAGCTTTGAATTATAAGTTTAATCCTTAAATGGTGACGTTTTTAATTTTTAACATAAATTTACAGATTTCGTTTAGGTAGGTCTGTAACCTCTCTATTGTATGTTAGATTTCAGACCGTGATAAAAGTAGTAATTATAATGTTTTCGTTGTTATAAGTTAATTAACATAATTTTATTCGTATTATAAATTATTAATACATATGCATGACTCTATTTAATTATTGACAGTCCAATTAAGAAGTGAGATTTATTATTATTTTGTTACAAATCAGAGTTTTACCGTTATGCGTGATTTATTTGAGCCATATTTTATTTTAATTAATTTGAGTCTTAATATTAGATTAATAGAAATTCTTTACAATGTCTAATTGCGCTAAATTAAGACAATTAATCGTTACAAGATTTAGTTTTTAGAGAACATTTACTTTGACTGATTAACGAGGCGTCCCTCTTCTCATTCAAAAGCTATTTATTTTATTCGCAATGAAAAAAGTTTGACTATGAGTTCAACTTTAAATCATTTATAATTTATTATACCAAATTGAAATTGGAATTATTAAAAAAAATCAATTGGTTTTCTTTGGTTATAAATTTTAAGAATAAACCATTGATACACGGACTTAACAATTATAAAACTATTTATTTTGTAAATATTTAACACAAGTACAGCTTTAAAGTACAGGCGAGAATAAAAACCAATCCCGAAAAAAATATTTTTGACTTTTTTTTCACTGATTTAAATTTTATAAAATATTTTATTTATTTTCACACGCACTGGCACAAAACTTAAAAATCCAAGGACTCACCAGCTTCATGTCTGTGTCCTTCCGATCCCCGTTCGATACTGTGGTCACAAGGGGTCGCCCAACATTTTATATAGCGAAATATCCTGCGTCCTCATGTATTCGTACATCTCTGCGTGTGCGCACAATGACCTCGCTCTTAGATCACACATATTATTAATGAAATGTGATTTTAGGTTAAAAGGAGATTTATTGATATATTTTACCATTCCAAGAGAATGAATAAGGAAATTCGCGATTAATTTTCATTTTCGTTGGATTGATTGATTTTTTTTGTTAAGTTTTTGAGTTGTCTAGTCAAAGCAAAATTTGATAGCAATTTCAAGGATATAGCAATTTGAAAGATTCATAAAATATTCGAAGATACGGTTAAAATACTAGAAACTTTTGTAAGAAAACGCAATAGTATTTGGAATATTTTAATGAACTAAAGAATAGAATGGGCTGGCAAGTGCTTCATTCATAACAACTAGTGGGCGTAAGTTACGTTTATTTGCCTATTTACTTAGCGTTTGACCGAAACAGGGCGATGTAAATAGTTCTAATTGGTTCTTAAGGCTTGCACTTGTATGATTCATTATTGTTTAGTTATGTCAATAACTTTTGCTTGGGTTTTGTGTAGGACTCAAAGTTGTACTGGTTGTGTAGATGCTGCAATTGTGTCTCGCGTTTATTTTTTTTTATAATGTAAATGACTATCTAATAAATTAACAATGGAACTAAAATGTAATTTTGCTGACATTTTTCTTTATTGTACCCAAATTTTAATAGGACAATTCTGTACGAAGGCGAGCTTAATTAAGCAATAAGTTTTATCCTAGCAAATCTTCGAGGGTAGGATCCTTTTATATCTAATATGATGTCTAGATCTAGATCCTTTCAAAATAATCATAATATATAATTTTTTTTTTTATTACTATGCGAGACGCACAGGATCGGTCGTTGTGGCGAAGCTTAGGGGCGGCCTATGATGATGATGTTGCTGATTATTTAAATTATTATGACATTAAAAAATATCTCCAAGGCTAGAGTGAACAGGCTCTTAATAGATTAGTGCGTTTCCCCATCAACGACTGCATCTCTGCTCTGTGATATCGCTGTCAAGCACTAGTTTATATTATTAAAAAAATAACATGTTAGTTTAAGGATGGGTACCTAAACCTATTTACCTGAAGTTATAAATTATATAGATAAATTGACTTTAATACATTTCCCTAAGGGGATTGTCAAAAGTAAAGTCATGGAGATATACTTTCGTACACGTTTAGTTTACCAATGACTGCAATAAAACTTTAAGGAAAGGGTTTATCCTATCATCATTAATAAAGAAACTTTTAGACTGTTAACTAAAATGTATTTCGGCTAATTCGGGAATTAATCTCAGCGCTTCGCCTTAAAAAAGGTTTTTGTTGCGGACTAACTCAAGTATTTTGTTTTAACACGGCAAATTACGTTTTAAAAGCAACTGTGTAGGTTTAAACTAATTGTTTCGTCTCTAAAACTTAAAAACGTGCACACACAAAAACGATTTATTTAGGTATGTAATAAGATTCTTAAAAGCTACTGACTTTTGTGTCCGACTGTACTTTATCTACATCGTATTTATGCATTTTGACTTGATTCAGAGCAAAATATACGTGTACTGAATATAAAGGATCTCATCCCATATATAATGTCATACATAATCGTATGTTTATATGACTTGCAGTATAAGAAATTTGAAAATGTCAGAATCTTTCGAAAAACCCAAAAGGCACATTTTGGATACTTTAATTCCCTGTGTTATAGGGATTCCGTATGCAAATCTGACATTAGCATGCGTAATAGTGAGTCAATGTTGATTATTATGAGATATGAATGTGGAAAATTCTTTGTCGTTTGCGAGCTTTTGAATTACTGATATTTTACTGAAGCTTACTTAGAGGTTTTCTTAAGGCAAGTCCGAAAAATGCGAAAAATGTCACTTTGGTATACTTTTTCAGTTTTGAATCTAATTTTGATTTTCAAAATTCAGATTGTTAATAAATAAATAAATTGTTAATATTTATAACAGTCACGGCCAACATGATAAATGGGACGTTATTCTTTTTTTATCGATAATTGATCAGAGCAAAAAAGTTTGACGGAGGTGTATTTAATCCACTCTGTCACAAAAAAAAAAAACATATCCAATAGCCAATTAAAACCCCTTGAATAATAGTATGTACTAATAAACTTAATATAAAAGAGAATTGGGAAAATTAAAAATGTCAATCATAAATACGATGTCTACATTATTTTACAAGGGGACAAGCGATTGTCGGTAAAAAAGGAGAAGGACTAACGTATACGTTATCACATAATTTTCAATCTATCTAAACTTCAGCTGATCAAGAAATAAATTACAAAAGTTTACCTAGGACATGCTGATTCCCTCACGACGTTTTCCTTCACCATTTTGAGAGCAGTGGTGATGAAATAAATTACACGAAGTAATGCGCCTGGCTGCGTTTGTACCCGCGACCTACCGATCTACAACTCAAAGTCGGGGGGCTGTTGTTGTTGACCCATCACTGCTCTCCTCAATTCAACTAACTTAAGCAGGTTATTTAAAACCAATTGTCGTACACATAATATCTTATTGCTCGTGACTGTACATATTTAATTTTTCAGCACATTTTCTGAATATTTGATTTGATTTGTGTTAAGGAAAATAACAGGCATTTTAATACAACATTAAACATTATCATCGTCATCGTCATTTCAGCCGAAAGACGACCACTGTTGGACATAGCCCCGACCGTCTCCCACGACCCGCACCAGGGGCCCAAGTCTGGTATTTTTATAAATTCGTCCTTCCAATACGATCGCATTGTAATTTTGCTAAAAGTTCGTAATGTGCTAATTCATAATGATCGATCATTGATCAGTCAATGGTCTCATGATAGAATTGTGGTAAAATGGCCATATCGAGCTTATTATATAATAATAATTTGTACAAGATTACCATTCTAAGCCATTTCTTTCAATGGAGTGTCAGTGGTTGACCGTTGGAAAGTCATAATGACGCCATTATATTAGTAGATTACTAAAACTTGTCAAAATCAACAATTAAGAAATAAATGATAGACCACTCTGACACTATTGTAATAGCAGGCTTGAGGCCCAGGTCATCGGTTCCAACCACAGAAATCTTAATAATAAGGCAATATTATTAAGATTTCTGTGGTTCCAACACTGCGCCTTCCGGTACGTGGTCGCCATTCTAGAACCTTTCGTCCCCATCGACCATCTGTTCTACGAGCAATGTGCCCACTGCCACTTAAGATTGGCGATACAACATTATGCCACGCCTTTTATTCTTCTTATGAAAAAATATGTTTACAAAAACCAGAGTTTCGCAACGTTAATCTTGATTACACATTCCAATTTATTTAGTTGACGTATACACACAGAATGCAAGCCCACAAGGATATACGGAATTCCCAAAAAAGCAAGTTCAAGAATTAAATAAATGTCTGGTAGAATGTTTGAGGAAAGTTCAGGCGCATCAAATAAAAACGAATAGTTTTATGAACCTAGATGTCATCTGTTGGACCAAAGTATTTTAAGAGTTTCTTTAAGGTCTATATTTCATTTTTTCATTACCTAATAGCGGTGCAACCAGGCATGTCACCAACAAAATGCATACAGCTGTATGGAAGATACCCCTCGTGGTGTAACTTGGTTACAATAAACAGTACATCTATACTAATATTCTAAAGAGGTAATTGATTTTTTGTTTGTGGTAGGTAATCTCTGGAAGTACTGGTCCGATTGCTAAAATTTTTTCACCGATAGAAAGCTGCTTTATTCCTGAATGACATAGGCTATATTTTATTTACGCCTGCGAAGCCGCGGGCAAAAACTAGTAATATATAGAATAGAATAGAATAGACTTTATTGTACACCAAAAAGTAATAAAGCTTATACAAAAACTTCAATTTGTGGGTACAATTATGGGTATTTTGTGGGTAGCGCAACAAGAGGCCTAGTGAGATACAGGCTGTGGGTTTTGTGTGATGGGAAATCATCCAAAAACTCATTCCATTCTAAGTTGAACGTGAGGGAGTGTCAGAGTATTACTGACTAAAATGTTCCTTCAGTTGCCTTTTCCGTTCCAAGGCCGCAATAACTCTTTCGAAATAACCCTTAGCCCTGACAAGCGTCGTTCCTGACCACATCCGGCAATTATGCTGACAGCTCTTTGAAGAAACCAACGCGCCATCGACTGGGGCATGGTCGGGATATCGGGCGAGCTACTTGTTGCTCGCCGTCCGCAAGCACACGCTTATGGTAACCAGAAGTGAGCTTCGCCCGCGTAAAAGGTAAATAAGTTGTCCTAAGGGTATATTCTCTCAGAGTGTGTACTCTCGGAATAAACAGTACTATGTGCTAATCCAAAGTCTTCAAATTTCATCCAAATCTGTTAATTAAATTGCAAACTTTTGCTTTTATAATAAATATCAGTGTGATTAGGTTTTTGTATTTAATACGACACGGCATGCGTTTATCTTTTAGGTAGCTTGACCATACAGCTGTGTGGTCGTTGCTTGGTGATTCCATGATAGTGATAGACAAGTCCTCTTACAGTATAATCTGTATTCTGCTGCAATTAAAGAGAAAGTTGAAGAGATTCCTATTTGAAATCGGTAGGTCTCGCTCCTGTGATATACCTCTGGTTTTGTAGACATCCATAAGGGGAGGAAACTACTCTTATTATCACCATCATTGCAGCCGATAGACGTCCACTGTTGGACATAGGCCTCCCCCAAGTGTCACCATAATGACCGGTCCTGTGCGTCTCGCATCCATCGGATTCCCGCGATCCTCACCAGGTCATCGGTGCACTTTGTGGGAAGCCTTCCAACGCTGCGGGTTCCGGTACGTGGTTGCTTATCCAGAACCTTTCGTCCCCATCGATCATTTGATCTGCGAGCAATGTGTCTTGCTCATTGCCACTTAAGTTTGGCGATTCTTTGGGAAACTACTCTATGACATTATAAATTGTTTATTTTTTTCATAAACTACTACATTTCAGTGGTATTACAGATGCAGATAGAACTCTAAAAAACCCTGTATCCTATTTCAAACTTTGTCAGCTTTGGCAAAGAAGTAACGTTGTAATCATTAGTTAATCCTCCAAAATATTAGCTTAAGATGAAGAAAGGGTGGAAATTTGAATCGCATAAATGATCTAACCGCGCACTACATAGGCTAACTAGATTGTTTATATCTTTTATGATCACTATATTTCAATAGTAGGTACTACAAATGTAGAACCTCAAAAAGGATCCTGTGTATCCTTTTTCAATCTTTGTCAGCTTTGGCAAAGAAGTAGCGTTGTAATCATTAGTTAATCCTCCAAAATATTAGCTAAAGATAAAAAAGGGTGGAACGAATGGGGAAATTTCAATCGCGTAAATGATCAAACCGCGCACTATGTAGGCAGTATTTTGGGTATTTCAAAAAACTTGCCACACCTTACAAGTGGGTCCCGAGATACATAAAAATGTGATTCATAAATACCTTTTGTAACGGTAAAACAAATATACGTAGAGTACTAATGTTTGTAAACGAACACCTGTCAATCTGTTTGTAAAATTAACATCAAAACTACTGAATTGTTGTTGATAATTTGCAGCAGGGACCTTAAGAAAAATATGGACTACTTTTAGTTACGGAAGAATTAAAAAGTGTTCAAGCCGTTTTTTTTAGGTGGGAAATCATCCAATGACTTCTCACGCTCTAGGGTAGAGTGGGAGCGCTGGTCAGACTTTTACTGTCAACCAATTCCTATGTTGCTTCTTTGCCTAGTGTTCCAGGCCCCAGTGGGCTTTGACCCTCTTCATCCCCTACGGTTCTATTGACACCTGTTTGAGGCGCGCGTGGTAGTCTTCGCGCCTTCAACGTCTGGACGATTACAGGGCGGCCAGACGGCGAGCTACTCATTGCTCGTCGTCCGCTAAGCCTCGCATACGGTGGCTGGAAATAGGTGTCGGGATGCTGGGTCGTCAGAAAGACCGTTCCCTCACGCGTGGTGTTTAAATGGGTAGAGTCACGGGGTTTGTTAGTGCTCAAAATGCAATGTTTACAGGAAAAACAGTAAATTTTAATTGTTGTATGAAGATGCTAACTTGTAAACCAAATAAGTTCCCTTGGAAACACAACAAAAAAAAAACACAAAACTTATCTAATATTTATTCAGATAAGTCAGGTCTTGTGTTTAGGTCTTAGAGCTTTTAAACTGAGTTTTTTTAGCAATAAAGGATTAAAAGCTTGTAATAAACATTACTCAGATCAGGATACCGTGTCCCGGCCGCAATTATAAACCTAAATGGTTGCTTCGCAAACATAATGTTCCTCTTAAATCTGGTATATATATATCTACACTAATATTATAAAGAGGGAAAATTTTATTTTTATGTGTAAGTTTGTAATGAATAAACTCAAAAACTGCGGGGGCGATTTCAAAAACTCTTTCATAATTGAAAAGCTTAATTCAGCCTGAGTAACATAGGCTATATTTTATGTATGCAGGCAAAGCTGCGGGCAAAAGCTAGTATAATTATAATTAAAAAGAAGGTCGTGTTAAATAAACTATTTGTAACTCAAGAACGGCTGAACATATTTGGCTGAAAATCAGTAAGGAGGTAGCTTCACACGACACTATGTATACGAAAATATTCAATCTGTTTCCGCCTCTGCCATGGAGCAAGAGAAATCCGATCCGTGATTTAATTTAACCTGAAAAAAAATCTGTCTACCTACACTACTGTTTTTTAGGGTTCCGTAGCCAAATGGCAAAAAACGGAACCCTTATAGATTCGTCATGTCTGTCTGTCTGTCTGTCTGTCTGTCTGTCTGTCTGTCTGTCTGTCTGTCTGTTTGTCCGTCCGTATGTCACAGCCACTTTTTTCCGAAACTATAAGAGCTATACTGTTGAAACTTTGTAAGTAGATGTATTCTGTGAACCGCATTAAGATTTTCACACAAAAATAGAAAAAAAGCAATAAATTTTGGGGGTCCCCATACATAGAACTGAAACTCAAATTTTTTTTTTTCATCAAACCCATGCGTGTGGGTCTTCAAAAATGATACTGAGGTTTCTAATATCATTTTTTTCTAAACTGAATAGTTTGCGCGAGAGACACTTCCAAAGTGGTAAAATATGTGTCCCCCCCCCCCTCTAACTTCTAAGATAAGAGAATGATAAAACTAAAAAAAATATATGATGTACATTACTATAAAAACTACCAACGAAAATTGGTTTGAACGAAATCCAGTAAGTAGTTTTTTTTTTAATGCGTCATAAACCGAAAAAAATACACTATTATTAAAACATCGATCAAAGTTACAACACATTACAAGAACTTTTATATTATGTTACTTGCTGCTACGGAACCCTTCATGGGCGAGTCCAACTCGCACTTGGCCGGTTTTTTTTGTTTATAGGAGGAAATCTCTGAAAATACCGGTCCGAATGCTGAAGTTATTTCACCGATAGAAAGCTGCCTTTTCCCGAGTGACATAGGGTATTTTATGTACGCGGGTAAAGCCACGGGCAAAAGCTAGTTACAGAAAAAAGCTCTCTCGCTTTCTTACAAACATTTGTCTTTCTCACGTCAACTCTGTCATAGAATGCGTAAAACGAAATTACAATTTTTGACGTAAATTCTCCACGTACTAAGAACAAAATTAGAATGTAACAAGCTAGAATTTAGATCACCCAGAATCGCGAGTTCGATTCCCGTACGGAATAAAAATTTGTATGGCTTATAGATGAGGTTCCGGGTTGTACATGCCTGAAAACGCACCCACGATACAGGAGATTTCTTGGGACAAAGTTTTTTTTTTAATTGCCAGATTATATCTATGATTAATGTAAAAAGCACAAATCGCTAAAAAAATTTTAAAAGTTTGTGTATCTAAAATTAATGTTCATAAACAGCAAAGGTGTTGGTTTATATCTCAAAATATCACTTAATTTATGGAAAAAGTGTACAGGCTATTGATTTATGAATAAATAAATGAAAATCAAAATGGAAAAACACTGCGTGTAGTATTTTCTAGTAGCAATTGTTATGAATATTTGAATTTATTATTAATTTACCAATTATGACAAATTTTCGTTTGATACGAAAAAGCGGGAGATGATTTTCCATCCAAAAAAAAGTCGTTGACCACTTCATCGCTTACCATAAGGCAAGCCAAGCGCGAGTCTATCAAATACAAAAAAGGCAATAAATTTCGATCATGACGTCACATAACCAACGTAAATCATAAAGGTACGTATGTAATCTTGTTTTCATAAGAGATCTACTGTCGTAAGGGAAAATATTTTATTAAGAAAATTCAGTGGAGCGCTCACTGGGGTTCGAATTTGAAATCTTTGTATGAAAACAAGATTACTTATTTTAGCGTAGGCATTTCTTGTCGACCCATCGTCCTAAGCCCTTATTAGGCGTCTTGATAAAATAGGCGTGTAATTGCTCGATCAATTATGTTTAAAATACTAGTTTTTGCCGCGTGTTTGTCTCTGTGGTTTATTCCAAAGGAACTGTGTATTTTCAACGGGATCGTTCGAAAACGAAAGTTAGGGTAAACCTGTAACGTAAAGGTTAAATGAAGGAACACGGGTGCGTTTTAGTCAGTAAAAGTCTGATTTGAATCACTTCATCACGCACCACCCAGAGTGGGGAAGGTATATGATAACTAACTATAGGGAGTGAATTTTGGAAAATTCTCTCTTAGTACTAGCTTACGTCATAAAAGGAAACCTGTACCCCTAGCCAAGTTATTAATATGCAATCGTTAACGCTAGCAGAGAGCATTAAATGTACGGGAATGACGTCATCTCAACGCTCAGTCACGTGGTCAGAACAAAAGAATTGGCGGCACGGCCAACTCAAAGCGTTCGACGCAACGAAACGGTTGTAATTTGGCTAGGGGGGCTGATGCAAAACTTCACACTCCTAGTTCCAGTAATTTCAGTGTGTTGATATGTCGGTCCTTTCATTTTATATTTATAGACTTGCTTATTTGTGAAATAAAAAGAATAGAAATAGTAGGTACGCAAGAACCCAGCAAGTGTACATTTTATATTACCTATTATAAAAAAGAAATAATAGAGATAAGTGTGTTAGTACTTATTTTGCAAACATGTAAACAAAGACAAATTAACATAAAACAGTTTTACTTCTTTATATTATTAGATAAGATTACATATGTACTGAGTTAATTGTACCCGCATGAGGAAATACCAAAGCATTTAACTCAGCTTTTTAGGTATTCAGTTGCAACGTGTGGGCTGAAGAGTTTCATTTTGACCAAAAATGTTTGACCTTGACGAAACTTTGAATTTTTATGTCAAAAAATAAGCTCCCAACAATTACATGTTTTTTTGTTAGATTCCAGTTCTTAAAACCCAATCAAAGAAATACAATCTACTGACCGATTAATTTTGTAGTAGGTACTTATAATTACTTCGATAATATTTGTACAATAACTCACATGGATTTCCGTGTTCATGAAAACTTAATTGTTTATTTTTAAATAAATCATAGAACCACGATATGCGTAGCAAACGTTGGCATTTTTAATTAAAAATTCAAACTATTATCAAGATAAAAAAATGTAATTGAAACATATTTTCTTAATAACTCAATCAGATATCCAAAGTTTTGTGTTTTATTATTTACAGACACTTACTTATATAATTTTATCGAAAACAACTAATTACATATAAAAAACCCTAAACTAATTAAAACTAACTCAAAAATAAAAATTCAAATCACTCTTCCACAACACTGTTGACTGGAAATGTGCCCAAAAACTGGCGTCATTGCCCCGCTGTGTAGCAAGGCCTATCCCCTGTCCAAGATAAAAGCCAGCCAAAATTATTTGTTGGTAAGCGATGGTGTGGTCACCGATTGAGGACATTTGCCAAAAAAAAAATGTATCAGATGTACCTATCCCAGACGATGTACCTACCCCCAGGTTTTACCTATCAAGAAGGACAGGCTCCAGTAGGAACTTCCTTCTATCAGTATTAATACATGCACCAATAAAGTATTTTTGTTAGCTTGTTCTGTTTTATTCCTGGACAAAGGCGTCCTATTACACTTTTCATCTTGACGGCGCGCACTGTTCCCGCGCGCCTCAAGGAGTTGTCAGCAACAGCAGGGACCCAGCCGGGTCGAAGCCTACTGGGGCCAGGGTTATCCGAAAGGGAAATCGAGCCCCGGTATGAAGGCTAGAAGGAACGGGGTGGGGTTTTGAGTCAGTAAGAGTCTGACACTATCTTCCGCTCCGCCCAAGAGCGGAGGTTGTCATTGCATGATTTTTCCCACCATAAAAAAAAAAACAACTTTCATCTTTCGTGGGCTTCCTCTTGCCAGTTCTGGCGAAATATGTCTAGTTCGTCCCGCCAACTTCTTCGAATTATATTTCTTCTCCTTCCAGCACAACTTATGTTTCACAAATCTAAACAGCAACCATTTGACGATTTACGATATGTTCAAAAAAGTTGTTAAAAATTATAAGTCACGGCTCAAAATCACAAAGGTGTTCAACTAATGCTTCGTAATGAAACACATAATTTGATTTTGTCTTTATCTTCTCTCTAAGTGGTCTTATATCAGCATGGCATTAAAACAAGGGTTCGTATTTCAAATTAATACATCAATTTCAATGGGTTTTGTTAATATTCTTTGTTGTAAGTGAAAAGAAGTTATTTTTTTTGCAGCGTCATGGTTTAGTTCTTTCGTTGTGATAGTCTTAAAGTTTTGAAAATCTTACAACTCGCCAAGTTCACAATGTCATTTTCAAAGTTGATCTAGGATACTTGGATTTTTGTCTGATATTGGACATTTTATAGTGTTTCATCATTATTTCAGCTGGACCTCCCACTGTTGGATACGGGTTTCCCTAAGTGTCGCCACAACGAACGGCCTTGTGCATCTGGAATCCATCGCATTCCTGTGACTCTTGGTGCACCTTGCGGGTGGCTATGTTTATTGTGCATGAATCATAAGGTTGTACAATATTTTATACAAAACAACAAGTAACAGAATAAGCAATTTTTTTCTGAAAAAAGAATAGTAATTGGTTGTTAAATGAAGCAGAAATCAGCATTTCAAATATTGGTGTGTAGAGAGTAGAGGCGTGGTGGGATTATCTCGCTATCTCTTTTCTTCAAATGTGTCCTAATAGCGGTGACGTCACGTTTCAGTGATGGCTTCTATTATGTTACTTACCAGTTTCCCATTCCACTAATTTTGAAAGGTTTCTGACTTATGTGAATTCAAGATTAAAAAAAAATCTTTTTTATACGGTTTTGATTAAAGTTACTTTGTGATGCAAATAATAAAAAAAAAACCGGCCAGGAGCGTGTCGGGCCACGCTCAGTGTAGGGTTCCGTAGTTTCCCGTCCGTCACAATAAGTGTACCCACTTATAAGTTTAAAAAAATGCTTGCATATACGATTATACTACAAACTTAGTCCAGAAATTATTTTGTAGAACCCTTTTGTCTTTTTTGTACAAAAACTGTTCTTTCCATCAAGTTCGAAATGATTTTCCTAGAAAGTCCTTATAAAGTTCTACTTTTATTATTATTTCATATTTTCTAAACTTATGGTTCAAAAGTTAGAGGGGGGGGGGACATTGTTTTTTACTTTTGGAGCGATTATTTCCGAAATTATTGACATTATCAAAAAATGATTTTAGTAAACCTCTATTCATTTTTAAATACCTATCCAACGATATATCACACGTTAGGGTTGAAATTAAAAAAAAAATCCCTTCCCACTTTACATATAGGGGGGCTACCCTAGTAAAACATTTTTTTCCAATTTTATTTTACCACTTTCACAGAGATTAAGCGAGGACGGACAGACGGACAGACAGACAGATGGACAGACAGACAGACGGACAGACAGACATGGCGAAACTATAAGGTTCCTAGTTGACTACGGAACCCTAAAAAAAGACTGGGGCAGTGTGAGTCGGGCTCGTGCACTGAGGATTCCAACAATAAATATTTCAACTCCTGGTGGGGTCTCGATGATTTTTCTGAATTGCAAAAAAGTATTTTTTTTGGTGATGTAGCAATAAATTGACAGTTATCCTTAACCTTGATTTACACCAAATTTCAGGATTTTGGGTCAACGAGAAACATCATATGAATTTTGATTACCTTGAGAGTGTCGAAATATACGTTTTTTGTGACTTAAACGACCGTATCTTTTTTTTTTTCATTAATTTAGAAATTTGATTTTTTCATATTGTTACGCCATTAAACGTGAACACGCCATATCTCCGAGAAAATAACAAATAGCACATAATAATTAAAACGCATTGCTGTTCGAAAGGTCTAGAATGGTTGGACATAGTCAGGCTTAGAAAAATCTCGAAACATCCACAAAGCCAGTACCACTAGTAGTTAGGTATTTTATGTACCGATAAGGAAAATGGTACTTTCCGTCTTTAACAATAGAGTCGAAAGTCGCATGAAAGTGACTCTTATTATCACGACCAATAAAAATGATTTATGACTTCGAGAAGCGATTCAATTGTTCTGGAATTCTGGATAGATCCGGGGACGTCGGTATCTAGAATTTTCTTGGCTTCGCATATAAATACGAGCCCCCGGCCGGAAGCGAGTCAGTTGTGATTTCGACTGCGATCAAGAGCGAACTACCCTAGTACTTGAAGTGATTTTACTTCACGACCTAAGCGATAGTGTAACAGTACTCTAGTGTTAATTGCGATTCGGATTATTGTTGACTGGACTAATTGTTATTGTTTGTGGTAAATAAAGTTCTCTCGTCAGTAAATCGGCATTTGATTACCCACGTACGTAAGAATATCTTCAAAGGACTGTAGACTTGAGTATAAGGTTTTAATTTCAACTCGATACCTCCACGCATTCCCGAGATAGAAGGTATTGACAAACAGACAGACAGATGGATAGCAAAGTGATCTTATAAGAGTTCCGTTTTTTTCTTTTTGAGGTACGGAACCCGAAAAACTGAGTCAGCTATCCAATAATTGGTAAAGACACCCAAGACAACTTCGCTTTTTCATAGTAGATAATTGTTTTAACTTTAAAACAATTTGTAGAACAACATAATATGTCAATCCGTCGTAGATACTTGTCCTATTGTCGCGTCACATCTTTCTACAGGAGGGTTTAAACTCCTTCCTTGGTAATAAAACATTACTTGCCTGTATGAGGCCCACAGTACGAAAATTACAAGCGGGTATAACAAATTGGGAATTGAGAGTACCAAAATGAGATTTATGTTCCGTTGTAATTACAATGTCTTGTTATGACTTATGTGTCTTAAATAAATCATGCAAATTATTTTAGTAATCAATAAAGTAATGGGTGATGCGCATCTTTTTATCATGAGTTGTGATATTTTTATTCGGGACGGCTTTGGAATATTCTAGTCTTCTATACAATATTATTTTTAGTACAATATATGCGAAACCTGAATTGTTTGTTCAGAATAGTTTACAATAATTTTTTACACCATGTTATATTTTTTCCCCAAAACATTTACAAAAGGTCACAAGTTACTAAGTAAACAGCAGGTCATAGTGGGCATTAGAGCCACCAGCGCACAGCTGGGTGCGAAAGCAAAACAACCCCTCAGTTCCAGGCCCAGGGACCATGTATTTATAATAATACTTAATAATAATTCAATTTATTCTATAATTTGTTTTATGGGAACAATAACAAGTTTGTGAATTCACATACAAATAAGTGTTATACATATACAATGTGGACCAAAAAATTGTCTTTTAAATAAATTATTATTTGCGTTCGACCAGATTTCCTTTTCAGGAATTCCCCGTTGCCCTAGCGGCCATCGGCCCTATTGCAGCGGTGTTTGATTATCCTTTTTTTCTTATTTGACAGTTTACCATTTTATTAAATTTAAAAGGTTTTTAATTTACTTAACTTTGGACGAATTTGAAGAACTTTCTATAATTATGATTTTGGAAAGTTTTTTTTTTTTATAAAGAGAAATGATCGTTAACAAATTTGTCGCTCCTTTGTATGTGCCATTTGTATTATGAACAAATCATCAATATTTTCCAAAGCGTAAATCAATCTATAATCCCATCCCTCTATGATTTTTATTAAGTGTTCTGCAAATAACATCTCCTTATACAAGGAATTAACGCCGCAGTTTCATAAATTTAAATACAAATCGCCACCAGATCTAATAAATCGTGATTTAGAAGATTATTGAACTTCCACTGTCAAGTGTTGGATAGTTTTTTATTTTATGCGGAACTAGCTTTTGTCCGCGGCTTCGCCCGTATATATAAAATACTAGCATTTTCCCGCAGCTCCACGCGTAATATGTCATTCAGCTTTAAAGCAGCTTTCTATCAGTGAAAAAATTTTAGCAATCGGACCAGTACTTCCATAGATGACCTCCTACAAACAAAAAAACAAACTTTATCTCTTTATTATACCTATTACTGTAGCATGTATAAAGCAGCTTTATATCGGTGAAAAAAAAATAGTAATCAGATCAGTATTTATAGAGATTACCTCCTACAAACAAAAAAAAAAACAACATAAAAACAAACATTACCTCTTTATAATATTAGTGTAGAAGTGTAGATGAGTCATATCAACTGTGTTTTTGGTTTGTGCTTATAGCATTTTTTTTGCTCCTTCACTGCCCATTTCCTCCCCAAGTTTAGTTCTTAATTGTTTATTAGTATGTATCTCATCATTAATGAAGTCACCCTCAGTTATCGCATCTTAATCGGTCGTTTTCAATCAATCTTAAACAAGACTGTTGGTCATTTTGACTGGCCGTTTCCTCCTTCGTGCTTCAATTTTCGGGTTTTTTTGTCTGATTGTCGGTTGTTTAATGTCATACTCGCCGAAATGGGTTTGAATGGCAAAGATTCCTAGCATCTACGGATCAATTATGATACTTGTTTTAGCCACAAATTACCTTAACGGTGTAGTTTTAGTATATCATTTAAAAAAAAATATATAAAATTTTACACAGAAAAATAGGTTGAAGCGTTAGCTTATGCGATAGGTATAATAAAATATGATTAATAATTGGGGTAAATAATAATTACCATGTCTCAAGCAGCTTTGTTTGGTTATGAACTTGGGAATTTTGAATGAGCTCTTAGTTCTTAAGAAATGCTCTACTTAAGGACAGCTCCGGATGCCGTGAGTCAACCTTCAAGGTTTCAATGACACACCTGATTTCTTCACGTTTCATTAGACATTTAAATGATTTTATTATGCCCTTTTTTATTTCACTTAGTTTTATTTTGTTTTGAAGTACAATGCGTCATCGATGACCTAGATGACGTTTATTATCCTTGACGTTTATCATGTTTAAATTTGCTGAAGTGGTGGTAAATGACGAATTATTGTGTTCAATTATTGACATAGATAGATTAGCTCAGCGGCTGGTGTAGTGGTTAAGTGATTAGGTCCAGCGTAGATGCAGCAGTGTCCGAGTCTGGGTGTACAAGACACCTAACAAGTATGTTAGTATACATATTTGTGAACGTACTCACTATGATGTAGTGAGTAAGTGAGTAATTCCTAGTTAGTATCGCACATCGTATCTTAAAAAAAAAATTGTACATCTGTGACAAGAAACATATTCCACATGATATGAACATTTACACTTGTCTAGTATCCATAGCACAAGCTCTGCTTAGTTTAGGGCTAGATGGTGTTATGGAATATTATTAAATTATTTAATCACGATATTTTACATAATATCTTTATCTTCTTTCTTAATATCTTTGCTTAGCCACGAGATATTTCATAATATCTCGTGGCTAGACGACGCTTTACGTTACCAATTTTTTGTTATAACTAATTGTTTAGAGATATAATTTGGCAAATGTTAAAAATGGTAGGGAAAAAAGCTACTGTAGTTTCTTCAGAAAAGTATACAATATGTAACTGGAATTATGCAAACCCCTATAAAGCTCAATTACAAAATTAAGTTACAGTCATATCGTAAACACTGAAAATGTGCATGAACGCACTACATTGGTTGGGTATAGTTACCCATCTATGCACGCAAACATAAACATACTAATAAAACAATCAAGATTTATTATAATAGGCAATTTTTTTTATCATAAAATAATCAAAAATAGCTTTAATCGATTCAGTAGCCGATTCTAAACATACTACTTTCAGGATATGCATTTTATATGAGTAGTATGTTTGTTTATTTAGCTAAAAAATGTTCTGATCCTTCCTCACAGATAAGAATCTCCAAAGGCTTTTATTAATACGAGTATAACCGCAATTGTATATTTATTAAACGCAAAATATGATAAAGCATGAGGGTTATTAGGAAGTGCGTGGGGTCCCGACAATATGATTGAATTTTATAAGTCTCCGCTTCCAAAGACATATTATGGCTGGTAATCTTTTGTCATATTGCTTTTTGTTTGAGTTTTTATTTTAATACATGTAGATTGCAAGGGGTATGAGGATTATCCGAAAGGGCGTTTTTTTTTTTTTTTTTTTTCGATGGTAAAAATCATGCATTGACATCCCCCGCCCTTGGGCGGAGCGGGAGATAGTGTCAGACTCTTACTGACTAAAAAACCCATCCCGTTCCTTCTAGCCTTCGTACCGGGGCTCGAGCGCCCTTTCGGATAACCCTGGCCCCAGTAGGCTTCGACCCGGCTGGGCCCCTGCTGTTGCTGACAACTCCTTGATGCGCGCGGGAACAGTGCGCGCCGCCGACGACTTGGGCTTGGTCCGGACGGTTACCGGACGGCCGGACAGCGAGCTACCCATTGCTCACTGTCCGCAAGCCCGCGCCTACGGTGGCTGGAAATCGGGATCGGAATCCCGGCGGCGGCGGCGAGAGCGCCGTTGTCTGATGCGGTCGGCCTCCTCCTTAGCGAGCATTACTGCTTCGCAGAAGTCGGCGACCGCCTGCCACTCTTCCTCGCTCCGGACCATGGCCTCGACCAGGGCCCGGCGCGAGAGCTCTCCGCCGCCGATCACCCCCACGAGGGCACGGCGATACTCCGCCCAAGCAGGGCACACCGCGATTGTGTGCTCCACCGTGTCCTCCGGGCGTTCCGCACAGTGGCGACACCCGGGCGTCACTTCCGCTTTAATTCGGAACAGGAACCTCCCGAACTTGCCATTTCCGGTGAGGACCTGTGTCATGCGGAAGGTAAGGACGCCGTGAGGTCTTTCCAGCCACGCCTTAAAGAGGGGACTTATCGCCATAATTGTGGCGTGCCCATGACGGGGTTGCGATAGTCGCTGACGCCATTCCACCATGAGATCCCGCCGGAGCTCTGTCCGCCATGCCGCGACCTGTCGCGGCAGAGGACTTTCACCCCGGCGTTGCATCTCCACGCGCATGTCGTGCATGTGTGCAAGGACTGTTGCCTCCAGATCCCACGGTGGTAGGCCAGCCAGAAGGCTCGCCGCTTCGCGGGAAATCGTGCGGTATCCCCGCACCATCCGAATTGCCATGACCCTCTGGCAGGCGTTCAGTATGGCCGCCGGTTGCTTTTTCAGCGACGGCGCCCACACCGGCGCCCCGTAGAGGGCCATGGACCGAACGATCCCCGCGTAGAGCCTCCGGCAGGAGGCGTCTGGACCCCCAAGGTTGGGCAGGAGCCGCTTGAGCGCAGCCCCAGTCCGGTTGAGTTTGGGAGCCAGACGTCGGAAAATCCGAAAGGGCGTTCGAGCCCCGGTATGAAGGCTAGAAGGAACGGGGTGGGTCTTTTAGTCAGTAAGAGTCTGACACTATTTCCCGCTCCGCCCAATTGCGGGGGAAGTTAATGCATGATTTTTCCCACCATAAAAAAGGGGTATGAGGATTACCAGCGTTCTCTTCTATAAAAAGTCGGTTGATAACATTTTCTAATGGGTCGAAAGCATTCACAATTGCAAGAATGCAATGTTCATGTTCCCTGTAATAAAGACAACAAACAATAAACAAAACATGCAATACTTTAATTACTGTATACCTAAATATGTACAACAATAACTTAAATATTAAATATCTATTTTTACGTGTATATAAATTATATAAATAATGCAAAACAAGATTAAAATACACTCAGTGGTCATCAAAGTACTTCTCTACATCGTTGTTATCCGGAAACGTGGCCAACAGCTGATTCTATAGGCAACAACTGATTTCAAAAGGTTTCCCTTATAAAGTAATTGAAAAGAAGTGCCTTTAACATTGATGGAGAAAACTGTAAATAACTTAAAGTATAATTGAGTGTTTCTTGTCAAACTTCAGCCAACATGGTGAATTTACGGAATAAAAGGTTTTCCTAAAGTAAATCTTAAGAATGACCTCGCTTCCATAGCTGTTGAGTATTTGAAGTCGAAGCACAGTTGTATAAAAGCCCTGTAGAATTTGCTGATCAGTGTTCGAAAAGAAAAGCGCAGCAAATTTTGGCTGCGATACGTACGCATCAAGGTACACTCTAAGACGTCAAGACGAAACCGCCACAAAAATTGTGCTGGGCACATAAGTTTGCCCCGTATAAAATATCAATGTCGGCTTCATTTCATTGCTGGAGCGCAAATTAGATGCCATGGTTGGCGCATGACAGAGATATTTATTGTATAGCAGATATAATACAAGAAGAAGCCAGCAAACCAATGCTACCTATACAACTAATTAATTTAACAATTTTTTTTGAAAGAATTGCATAGCGTTGACAGTCAGCTGTCCAATTGTGTTGACTTTGCGAATGAGCGCATAAAAGAAATGAAACTTAATGAAGACTAAACTAAAAAAAAGAAGAATTACTGTTTCTTAATAAAGTAGTTTCTTATACAAAGCACTTGGAAGTTATGACGATCAAAATAATAACGGTAAGAGATCATACTTTTCTGCACAACAAAATGTTTGCACAAGAGCATAAAATACAAGTGTGTTTGAAGTCAATGCGTAATACTTTGCCTGAGAGGGCTCCCGTTTTTAGTAAATAAATCCTTTACATTTTCTTTGTTTTTACCGTACAGTACCGTAATCTTGGCAAAGGTCAGGCCGTTGATGTTAATAACTGCTTAGCTACTTGTGTTTTATGATTACTGTTTCTATTGCGAGCATCGTGTTGCATTGATGTAGCGCGGTTTTTAGGAATTTTGTGTTGAGTTGAGTAAGGTCGCAAGAATGAAGCTTTTACACTAGTTAGACGCAGACAACCGCAATAATATAAAGTAAATAAGTATTATAGTAACAATATATAATTAGGTATATAATTTTGTACAGATAAGAAAAAAATAATTACTTGTTTTAGCGCCCTTCCTCCCACTTCTATCATTTAGAATTTTGCTGTGCCCGACATAATCCATTATTGTTTTGTTTTTAATAATATTTACCTTGTGATATGTGTACATGGATAGCAATAAAGATTTGACATCCAGAATAAATTACAATTTGACTTTTTATGTCCATGGCATTGTTGTGATATTTCAAAATAAAGTTGTGATTCGAGATTTGTTTCTTTATAAAAAGGTTTTACGTATAAAGTTGTTTTTCACAGTCAAGGTGTTTTAAATTGCCTATTTTGTGGAAAATAAATACATGTATTTTACATTATAAATAACCATTTATGTCTTGCTTGTGTGACAAAGAAAAGTAATGTTGATACATGAAATCACATCATTCATAATAAAATCATAAATACACCACTAAATTATGTTACCTATACAATAAATATGAAATTGGATATTTCAATTTGTAAGCAAACTCTCATCATACCTGTAATTACCTCTCGTCCTTTCCCTCCAATACAATATATAAAAGCTTTTGATATTTCCCAGACGTTCCTTGCTAATAAGAATAAAAGTAAGTCCCAAACTCCCAAGGCTCCTTTACTAATTTTAATTCTTCAGTAATGACGTCAGGACGCTGGGAATGCAAAGTGTAAATTTTTCGTCAAATCAATAAATAATCAATCCCTTTCCTTTAGCGGTACGTAATAAAGTGCGCCCACGTCTGCGGTCAGCCAGAGATAACTTAACAAAAGTGTCAGCAAACGTTTTGATATATTGTAGAACAGTTCTTTCAGAGCCGTTCGAAAACAAATAAATCTCTAAGCTCTTGTTTTAAGAATTTAAAATGCCTTTCACGAAAGTTTTGCAGTTATGGGTTTTTTTTAGGTGCAATTAACCTACAAAACAAGCTATTTATCGAATATCTTTAGTAAGTATTAACATAATGTAAACGTTCCTTTAAATTAGGTACCTACCAGTAAGAAATATGATAAATCAGCAAGTTCTGACGGTTGTTTCTAAACAGATAGAAAAAAAATATAAATGTGGCATTTCTGAATTAATAGACTCATTCATTCAATCTTGTACCAAGCAAGTTATAATAATTTTATATCAAGCAAACATTTCATCATTTTGTCAGGATCTTTGTGTTACAATTTTTTTTTGCACTTTTATTGAATGATTTATAAAACATTCATTAGGCATATCGCTCAAAGTGAATGATGAATTCACTTCGATAAATGAGTAACAGTTCGTAAATTTGGCTTCTCGCGGGTCTGTCGCCGACCCGATCAAAATTCAATTAGGAATATCTTCGTAAAGAATGTTTTCTTTAAATTTATCGCTTGTCGTTCCCACCGTTTGATGTGTTTCTTCTAAATATATTTTTGTACTTTTGCATTGTTATGTATTTTTGACTTTACTTCAATACCCTTTAACATCATGTCCTTTGCATCGTTTGTAATTGATATAAAATTACCGTTACCGTAACGCTAACTTCTGCTACGCACGTAACTTTAGTAAGGATAAAAAAAGCTTCACAACATGTCCCAAAAACCAATGAAAACCCAAAAGCTGACTCACCTGTATCTCTAAGTTGACTCAAACATGCCTTATCATTATGATCTAGAGTCGGTGTATTCATAAACAACGACCCTAGTAGCACACACGTTTGTTTATATCCGTGTTTTACTAAAAATACATACGTCTAATATGAACATTAACCTCATGCTGTGATTATCCTATTTCTAGCGTCAAAACCTCTTGAAATCCATTTACCGTTACTTCTTGACCTAGTTATAGCGAAACGTTATCAATCTAAATTTTTGTAAAGAAAAAGTCAGTTCCCATGTCGATGTGTATATTATTCAAACAGGCTCTAGAATCGAGACATCTTCAAGTGTGTTTAAGTTTGTCTGGATTGGCGGTTCCTATGTAAATTTATGTTTGCACGTGTGTTTAGTAGATTCTGTCCTTGGATTCTATTACGTAGGCTTCCGAATTGAATTGTGATGTCTTGATAGCTACAACTATATAGTTGGCTTTTCCTGTTGTTGTCCTGATTGTATGTTGGTTTTCACCACCTTAGTAACAAGTGTTTCTGATTCGACTTCATGTTTCTATAGAACACATTCTATAGTTCTTTTAAATAACTAGTTAAGATTTCCAAACCTACTTTATTACTAGTAAATCTCTGCAAAAATATCCGTGCAATTTTATTCTAGTAGAGAATTCAGTCAATTAATCCAATATCTACGATTCCAAGTTACATTATTAAGGCGTACCAGAAACTGGCACCTCGTAAATCCCTGAGGATCATTTCGTAATTAAGTTTCCGAAACGAACAAGCTGCAATATGTTGAAACCTACGACGATAACAAAAATATGGAGACCGAATTGCCGCGTCGTGATTTATATTTGCCGTCCGTGATAATTTCTTTTAATTGTACCTTGTTAGGCGCAGTCTGCGGTTTGCGGCGAGCCTTAGGTGGCTGTATTGATTTATCCCTTATAATTGAGTTTAGATAGTAGGTAATTTTGAATTGAACTAAAATATGAATACCTTCCCGCGTTGTTTGTTTAAAACTGTGCTCTGACATATGCATATGTTCATTGTGATTTGTGTGGTAAATGTGTAGTTTAAATTACTCGCTTTTAACTGCTTTTAATAACACTGACGATAAAATTCTTTGCGTTAACAGCTGTCACAACCCACTTATTAACCCTTCTTGAATATTACAAATTGGATCGCTTAATATTCACATATTCAAACTCAACGGTCGACCTTAAGCTTGGGATAATATTCGACAATCTCGTTTGAGTTCCAACGCTATATTTCTATGGATATAACATAGGGCTGACAGCGTGAGTGATATCTCTTTTGAAACATTGAGTCGATGACCTATTTTTTGCTTCAACATGTAATTTTAAAACCTGCCCGCGGGATTTCCAGGAATAGTGTCATATTTTTGACTAACAACCGAAAAACATCCTCACGTTTTAAAATTATGGCATTTTTGTAACTGGTTTCTTGTGTTAGTGACCCTTGGTGGTGATTCACGGTGACTGTTTACTTTAGCTCGACAAATTCAGGGTTAAGACGCGATTACATGTCGTGATTAATTTGTTTTAGATAACACCCATTTTATTTGTGACATGTTACTGTTAATTGGGTAAACCTACTGCTAAGCAAGTTCATTAAACTTGTGTCTGAAATATTTTAGAACGATTTCAAAAGCTCTCACTTGGGACGGCCAAGAAAGTGATAGCGATCCATTTTCCACATGATATTGGATCATCTCGTCGAGCTGACGTCATGCTTGAATTTTTTCTTCTTCATCGTTGGATTTATAAAGACTTGGACCTGCTTTAAGGGCAATGCCATAAAGTGGACGTAACTGTTTTTATCGACTCCAAAAAAGGACGAGTTTCTCATTTTCGTTGTACTTTTATTTCTTTTGTAGTATTAATATACAATATGATAATAGTCTGATTTGCGATGATGGTAACTTCTGCCAGCGGCTTCATTATCTAATAAGTTTAAGGTTAAGTGTACTCCAAATACGTTTATTCCTTGTAGCGTAAAGAAGTTACACGTGTGTATGTTACATATACAATTTTTCGACTGTATGAGTGTGTTTTTACGCCATTTACACTAGAATAAAATGTTGTTCACGTTTCTTTCAGTTTGAAAATTCGGCTAGTTTTTAGCTTAATTAACACTCTACAAAGTACTATTTAATTTAATTCATATAATGCCCGTAACTGAATTAACAAATCATTATGAAATAAATATTACAATAACTTTAATATTAAATCAATCAAGAATAAGATTCTGATGAAAAGTATAGATAAAATCAGGGTAATAGAAAAATAACATCCGCATTAAAATACAAGGAAAAACAAATCAAGTAATTAATTCTGTGGTCGACGACTTACAACATTTCACGAAAAAAACCTCAAAATCAAAAGGAATGGTCGCAAAGAATGAAAATAAAACAAGTAAAAGGAAAAGTATCAAGCTATGGAGCCAATGAACTCGCTTCGATTATGTTAAAAGTTCATACTTTTATTGCAATTGAATATGCAAATGAAACTGAAGTTTTTGAAAATGCAGCACCAAAATGATTTATTCTTTGCTTTCAAGGTTCCTACTACATTTGGGAGTTTCAGGAGAATTTAACAAAAACAGTAGCATGCCAATTTGTTGTGCCTATTAGTATTAGTAGGTATTAATTAATATTCGTTTAAGTAAGTGATTAATTAGTTCTTTTAACCCAGATTTGCGAAAATAACGGTGTTATTAATAAAACCTAGATCTTTTGGCATACCAAGATTTATGGGGGAAAACTGTAGGTAATATTTAAATACTACTACATCGAAGTAATTTAATGAAGAAGTTTTTAAATTCTTCATTGGCTATGTCGTAGGTAGTTTTCCAATCAATAAATCCTGGTCTAGGCTGGGCCAAACGCTTTGAATCGATTTTTAAATGGAGTGATGATTTAACGACCGGTACTAATACGGCTTGGAATCAATCAATTTTTATTTCATCTAGATTGATATGGGGAATATGCAAATGTTTTTTTGAGCCGACGATGATTTAGTTGTCAAGGTTTCTTAAGTTTTTGTCGTATATAGACATTGTATGTCTAGACGTACCGAAATGCATTTGTTGAATTTGAGCTTTGAAATAAGTTACGACATGGTTCATAGCCACATACATATTTTGCAGTTGAGTTCTAGCTTTTTGTCATACGATAATGTCACTTGAGCCTTCAACTTACCGTCCTTTGTCACATGTATTGTTAGTTCTGTAAAAACATGGTTTACTTTGTAACGGTTTACTTTACCGCTTCCAGCCCTGACGGTTTCCTGTTCATTTGCATACACAAAATGTAGGCCAGCGTTACGTATGCCTTCAACCATGAATCTGCTAGTAATAGTACCAGTGGGTTACTTGATAACCGAAATTAACATAATATTTTCAAGTCGTCACCTAAAAAAATGATGATAACTCAGTGCCTGTTGCAAGTAATGTTTATTGTCAGGGTGATCTTTTCAAAACTAATATTTAAATTTAAAAAAAGAAGAATCTACAAATCTATTTGACATATTTTTAACTTCCTCATTATAGGATTCCATATCAACATTACTTTAGGAGTTTTAAAACTATATCCTAATTATAGAGAACCCTACTCAGGGGCGTAAATACGGAACTGCTATCCTAGACAAATTGAAATGTAAAAACCTTGAGTAAGATATCTGAACAAACTACTCAATCGACCCAGACATATTAAAAAGTATAAGATATAAGAATTGAAAACCATATCAATTCTGAAGAGAGAGAACCAAATGAATCCGTACTTCCACACAATAGACAACTGTGAACGTAATACGAGAAAATGAAAGAGGTTTCTTTCAACTTTTGGAAAAGAAAGGCAGACGCAAAGTTAGACTGACAACTCTAGTCGGTGGGAATAATGAAAAGTTTTCTTACTAGGAAAATTATACTTAGTTTTAGAGAACTATTTGGAACATTGATTTTAAATATTTTTCTCTACTATTCTAATAGTAACTAAGTAAAAAATAACGGTCATAGAGATAATTGTTGCCTTTTAACATTATATATTTTGACTGGCCTGTTGGTCTAGTGGTTAGTGGCCCTGACTGCTATGCCGCAGGTCGTGGGTTCGATTCCCACCCAGGACAAATGTTTATGTGATGAGCATGATCATTTGTTCTGTGTCTGGGTGTAATTTATCTATAAAATATATGTATTTAGAAATATATAAGTATGTTTATCAGTTGTCTAGTACTTATAACACAAGCTCTGCTTAGCTTGTGACTAGACGGCGTGGTGTGATAGTTGTGGATAAAAAAAATACTTAGTCATCACGAGCGAAAAGCAAAGTAGTAGGAATACTTGGTAAATTTTCTATTTTTATTATTAAAATTAAATAGTATTAGTTCAAGGTAATTTGTTAACACATCTTTAATTCTACACCTCAAAAATGTCTTAATTTTACCATCAGATACGGTCTTGACATTGAAGAAGAAATCAATGGCAAAACATCCAAAGAAGGAAGCAACCGATTATTGTATACCCTTAAAATTCCGTTTGTGTATCGATTATGTAAATGCCTTTGTCGATGACACGAATATAATCTCCGTCGTAATTATCAACCCAAAAGCAATTTACTTTGTCCCAGGATCAAAATGCCAGATTAAAACGCTCCATGCTGACGTGACAAGATTACCATTGTACCTATCTACTTTCTTGATATTTCTAGACACGTAAGAATTCTAGATTGTCATCGGCGTAATGTGCTTGTACGACAAAAACCTTTGCGTGGGCTTCTACAGGATAATAGATGCCCTTGAGGATTTGAGACGCTCCTATAATCTGTTGTGTCTTTACTGTATGCACATGAAGAGAATGTGTGATTTCGTAAAAATTTTACTGTAGCATTTTACTGTCGACAAAGAAGGCTAACTGTACCTATCAACCTCATGATGACGTTTTCGCATTACCTTTTGAAACCTCTCTCGTGTTGCTACTGTTGTTAGATTTTATAAACCGATTAGTAATCATACAATAACAGAAGCAAGAATATACAGTAAGAAAATAGACGACAAGAAGTTTTTTGGTACAATTTTATTGCAAAGCATAATCAGTCTCATAATGTTCCTGTTGCCGAGACTTTGCCTTCAATTTAGAAGAGGGAATAGTTCGGGTGCTGATTTGGTGGACTTAGATGTCACATGTTTCCGTATTTTTTGTCTCTAGGACATACCGGTTTTTCTATCAACGTTTTAAGAGTAGTAGTCATGTAATAAATAACACACTATAAAGTGCCTGCTTGAGTAAACCCACGACGCAGAATTTGTAAGGTGAGTCGTTACCTCTGGGCCAACATTGCACTAAAGGTAGTTTAATAGAAAATATAAATTCCAGTTAAGTCAACAATTGGAATAAAGTTTCACAATAGCTTACAGTAACAACTTTCAGCAAAATGCTGCTAGCAAATATGTCTGTCCCAAAACCAACAATTTGAAAATTCCCGAATTGGCAAAACTTCAAGGTAGGTTAAACGTTAACGTGGGCGTTGGCACTGTGTTATGCCACGTTATGCCCCTCTTGACACTTGTCTGCATGCTATACAGTTTTTATAAGCTCATACAGGGTATGACGGTATGAAACATCTGCACCAAATTTTATCGCTGAATGAAATTTTGAACGGTTATGCATATCTGAACCGTGTTCAAGGTCCTTTGTTGTATTGAGATATTTTATTGTACCTGCTTCATCATTGATGTACTGTTATACTGGTTTCAAGTGAAAAGTGAGCATGCAAAAAAATTTTACCTTTCAAATATTCGTTGTTACATAAGGTCCTTCAACCAAATGTTTTTTGAGATCAGTGGTACATCATCAGAAACTGTAAATTTTACCGATAAAATTTGTTACAAATTATTAACTTTTCAAATCAATACATATCTACTGATCAGGTCAATTCTAAGTTTGTTTTGTAAACATTTCATATTCCTTATAAGGCTCAAGTTCAGGAGTTCTGAGAGGCTTGACCTTGTAGGAACACAATGCCGCGTAATGATGGCGGTGCCATTGTCAACGAACCGTACTCAGATCATCGATATCTGCATTATAGCCCTAGAGCTAAGAAGTGCTCTACAAGTCATTTTATTGAAATAAAAAAAGATTGTGACTGATGGAACCAATTTATTAAGATTAAATCTAGGCCCATTTTTTCATTTACAATTCAATACAACTAAATATTTTGTAGGGCTCAATAGCGATTGAAGTTGTATAAAAACCACTTTTACTTACGTAAGATTTACTTTTTCTTATTCTATGGTGAGAACTTCCAATAATATTGTGATTGTTAAAAACTTGTTTGGTATCAATGAGATTTTTATATGGGAGAATGGTTCTTACGTAAATATGGGCAGAACTTTACCTTTCATTTTAGTGATTACTTAGCCTTTGAAGTCTTTTCAAAAAAGATTCTATTAATTTAATATAATATAAGAAGTTGCTAATATCGGTATGGCAATACCGTTTTTACGGAGCGTGTTTTTTCTATTGTCTATATGACCTTGTGACACAACTTTTAAGACTTATTTATTAGACATAATATCATAGAATATGAGACTAGACAGTTTATTATGGAGGGCTCTATTCATATCTTTTATGTAAGTTGCTTCTTTTGTTGTTTTATGTGTAGTAAATATGACTTATGTTCAGTTCCTAAGATAATGTTATGTTTAGTCAGCGTCCTGTCGCTTATTCGCACTTTTCCAAGACTGCATACCTCACAGAATGTTTTTATTCACATTCGCATGACGTTGTAGATTTTATCGATCGTTATCACTCACTTGTTCGAGCTTACGTTTTATTTCTTCAATTCTCCCGTCAAAGTTACTGTGATTGGATTCGTATCTTGGGGTCTGTAAGTCTAAATACACTGGAATATTTCTTGATTTATTTGGTGTAGTGTTTTTCTACGGTATCGGATTTTATTTTATTAGGGTTTCGGTTTCAATGTAATAAATCATTATACACTAAAGAAGTTCAGTGTTCCTGTGCAGACTACTTTTTGAACTTGATTCCTCTGCGAGTTGATGAAGATCGTTTTTGATATCACTCTAGTATTTTCTTGACGCAGGTAAATTTACCTAAATGTTCTAATTTGTCCGAATAGAATTATGGTTTCTATAAGTAAATACATCATATTGAAGTATCAGTCATTTTTACATTGCTCTCAGTTGCAAAGCATCTAAATTTTAAAGAAAGCTTTCGATAAAAAGTTCTATCAACACATTTAAAATCTCAAAGTCTACAAATTATAATGAACTGAAGCATTCATAGAATGCTGACAACAATGAGGAATCTATAAATCGTAAAAGAAGTCAATAAAGTCATTCTTTAGTAAGATGATACACCAGTTTAGAATTTTTTAGATCTATTGGCAATAAAAAAATATTAACGACACCTACAGTGACATGCATTTACAGAAACTGTATATTTTTAGGTATATGAATTGTAATATGATATCCAATATATCACTTTAGTGTTAAAACGGTTTGAATGATACAATCTGCTCCCACTACTATGACATATGTACTAGACATTAATTCGTTGTGAACAGGGATAGTGATATTTGTCTTGTATATATCTGTCTCTCTTTTACAGTGGAATCTTGGCGTCATTGGCGTGCCTTAGTAAGGGGGATGCTCTTTAACCTAAAAAGTATTGTATTTCACTTGCTGAGTGTTTGATTTACGGGTCCTGGCAATATGACCATCAACACGGGTGTTAAATTAAGGATAACGGAGAAAAATTGTCAAAACATTCGAACATTTTTATTTTTATATTTTTTTGCGGGTATCTTTTTTGTTTGACAGTAATAAACCACCAACGGTAAATCAAAAATATAAATTCTAGATCTTCTTCATACTAGCGTCAGCAAAAACCAAAACCATGTATGCAGGAAATAATAGAACGCACGCTATTGAATTCACTGTTCCATACCTGACTGGCCTGTTGGTTTAGTGGTTAGTGGTCCTCACTGCTATGCCGGAGGTCGTGGGTTCGATTCCCACACAGGACAAATGTTTATGTGATGAGCATGATCATTTGTTCTGTGTCTGGGTGTAATTTATCTATAATATTTATGTATTTAGAAATATATAAGTATGTTTATCAGTTGTCTAGTACCCATAACACAAGCTCTGCTTAGCTTGGGACTAGACGGCGTTGTGTAGTAGTTGTGGAATATTATACATTATATACCTATAGAATTATTCAGAACCTTGTTGATTCCGTTTTGCATTAGATCCTTGTATGAAACTGGTTTTTACTTGTGAATTCATTCGCATAACTTTAGCTCTCAATTCCACCCAATTAGGGAAGAGTAGGTTCCCTTTTCATTTCGCTTCAATTTGTCTGGTCTTGTGTTTGTGTCCGGTTGATGTCAATAGACTGATCAATGTAATACATAAAAATAAAAAATAAATGCCTCACATAACAGGCGACTACGACGACAAAAATAGCGAAACCTTTTTGTTGAATGTGCTGATTAAATGAAGGTGTCTCTGTAACACAAAAGGCAACTGACAGAAAACATTTGGGTTTTAGTTTATAAAAGTTTGATAAACCCTCTTACTCGACTCAGAGCTATTTGATGATTTCCCACTGAAAAAAAGATGATTTTAGAATTAATGTTACCTAAAAAGAAAAACGCAAAAAGAATTTTCGCAATATATCCCATCACATTATTTAACGCGCCAAAATAATATGTGTATGATTAATTATTAATTAATTATTATTTTATTGTTTCTTTCAGTTTCGTTCCAAGTTACATTCTAGGGTCTTTGTCAAATGTCAAATCGGGCTTTTTTAATTTTTTAACCCACGACGGAAAAGAGGGGTGTTATAAGTTTGAGGTATCTGTGTGTCTGTCCATCGTAGCTTCTAAGCGAATGGACCGATTTTGATGCGGTTTTTTTCAATGAGTTAATTCTTGAATTTACAAGTTCCATAGAAAAATATTCTCTGTGCTGTGTTTTTCATCAGTCAGCTACTAAACCTGCAGTCAGTCTGACACGAAACGACTATAAATGAAACAACAGAAAATGTTTATGGTTTAGTAGGAGGATATTTTTGCTGTCTTACAGTCAAGTCGCCTACGAGAATCATAGCAAAGCTCGGTGTAATGTGCTCGGATTTATTTCGCTGTTTGACATTCATAACTTGCGTTGAATAACAAACAGTTGATATATTCTGCTTTTCCTACTCATCTCTTAAATAACTAATGAGCCAAAAAATATTTTGTCATTCTTTATTGTAATGGTGTTTAAATTTTTGAATTTAAATGTGTTGAATATTTGTAATGACTAGTGTATTTTGTAATGATTTTAATTATTCGAATTTTGTGTTCATTTATTTTAATTTTAATGTGGATGATTTTTATATGAGTCTTAATAATGGTACTTGAAATAAATTCAGTTTATTTTTTTTATTTTACTTTAAGTTTTACTATAGCAAAAGGCCCAGGGAAGTTTTTTTTAAGGTTGGAAATCATCCAATGACTTCTTTCGATTTAGAGTGGAGCGCGACGGCGAGATTATCTCCTCTGAAATCCCAGTTCATTCATAAATATTATGATTAAATCGCAGAATTTATGAAATTGCAAATTACACATTGTGCGTTGAATACATTTGAAGAAAATTATTATTATATTGAAGAATCTTATTACGTTTTTAAAGTCTGTACTAAAATTGTTAAAAAAAAATAGCTTTGTTATAATCTGACAGTTTTAGTAATAATACTTATTAATATGACAATTTAGTACAATTGCCTAAATAACGATATTTAATTACGTCACGTTTATGATTATGGGAACTTAAAAGAATTATTTTGGTATTAGTATAATCTGTATTTTATTTTCTTCCATGAACATTTAGGTTCCACTTAGCCACGAGCACCTCGAAGTACTTTTTCAATGACTGATAATTTGTGCCAACATTTCTGAGGCCAATCATTAAAATCCGTATTACCGTTCTTCAAGAGGCTGTCATAAAATGGAATGGCACTTCAACATCACAACAACCATCAATACGATGGCCAAACTTGACAAATAAAATACTTATGGTAATATTCCCGTTAGCTCATCTCATCGCAAGTCCGTCAAAAGATCCATATTTGGTAAAAGTAAGGTAAGAATAATCTTATATATTCTGGAATCACGTGTCAGCTGTCTCTCTCGTAATAATATACTAAGTTTTTCAGTGGCCTTGCTCCCGTTATCTATCCTTCAGGCAGAAAACGTGCCTTTAGGAGATAAAAAGCAGCATAACTTAGCCAGTATATCTCTTCTGAAAAAATGTTTTTCCATTTTTAGGGTTCCGTACCCAAAGGGGTAAAACGGGTTCTAATTACTAAGACTTCGCTATCCGTCCGTCTCTTTGTCTGTCTGTCCGTCTGTCATCAGGCTGTATCTCATGAACCATTATAGCTAATCAGTTGAAATTTTCACAGATGATGTATTTCTGTAACTATAATAACAAATACTAAAATAAATATTTAAGTGAGTCTTCCATACAACAAACGTAAGTTTTTTTTTGTCGTTTTTTACTACGGGCGCTACGAAACTTTTTGGGAACAAATTAATTGTGCGTGCAGCTAGGGAGTGTAATTCCTTGCCAGAGTCTGTGTTTCCTGATAGCTACTACCCGGAAACTTTAAGTCGAGAGTGAATAGGTTTCTTCTAGGTAGCTTTTCATGAGGTGAGTTAGCAGTCAAGCGCGAACCTATCTACAATAAAAAAAAAACTCTTCGTGCGAGAGTCCGAGTCTTACATGGCCGGTTTTTAAATATTACTTTCGATGAAAATGAATGCCAATGACAGCTACAGACCGAGAGTCTGTTATTGACAGAATAAATGCCCATTGCCTGAATATTTTTGTATTGTAGTCGACAAGTGTGTATCATTCGTTAGCTTTGGTGTCAGCCAACCGGTTTTTGTTTTATGTTGTAGTGGAGGTCGGAAATCCGGCACTTAGCAAAAATATTAATATTTTTAAAAAGTTGATCAGTATTTTTTGCGGTTATTTTTTTACTAATATGCCATCAATTACTAAAATGCTATTATAATTTAAGTTTTGAATGAGACACGGTGACCTTCAATTTATGTAACAGTAGAATTCTAAAAATATATGAATGATACCTAATTTTAATGTATTAACCACAGAACAGATAGTATTAACCACTTCTTTGTTTGTTCTAGGTACTTGAAATTTGTATAATCCATTACTACGGTGGCAGGTTACTTCGTATTTGTGAAGGTAAAGTATACTTGCACGCTACTCGATTTTTTTTTATGAAAATTCGTTTTTATGGTTCCGTTGAGGTATCAAAAGGAAAAAAACGAAACTTCACACCTCACCTTGATCACCTTGTTGTCCGCCCGACTGTCTGTCTGTCAAGACCATTTATTTCGGGAAAGCGTGGAGGTATCGAATTGAAATTAAAACATATACCTACTCAGGTCATCAGTCCCTGGAAGATGTAAAAAAATAAAACAAAGATATGTGTTTAAAAAACGTCTATTTCGACACTCAAGGGAATCAAAATTCATAGGGTACCGTTAACCTAGAATCCTGAAATTTGGCATCTAGGAGGCACAAGTATAGGAAAACTGTTTTGTGGTTACCTCACTTGCCCCGTTTTTTTCATCACATGGAAAATTAAAAGCTCTAAAAAAATACGATTCGCAAAAGAATGTTTAATGCATCGTCGAGTTGTATGACATATTACAATGAAAGTCTGACTATGTACCGTAAATCTTTTCACATTTCTTGTTGCTAATTATTTCCGTTTGAAACGGAAACCTTCCTGACAACGGAACATAGTTAATGAGATATCATGAGTGTGGTGGAGTAATGGGTAGGAATGCTGTAGGTAATGTCGAGGGGGGTCCAGAAAATTTAGAGACGTTTAGGATTTCAATTTTTTGGAAGTGAAGCAAAATCTTTTAAGGTTAGAAAAATTAGTTCTCAAATTTTTTTGAGTTATTTGGACCGGGGTCACAATCCCAACTTCAACCAATAAATATATAGATATATATGTATCATCATCATCATCATCATCATCATCATATCAGCCGAAAGACGTCCACTGTTGGACATAGGCCTCCCCCAAGCGTCGCCACAACGACCGGTCCTGTTCGTCACGCATCCATCGGGTTCCCGCGACCCTGACCAGGTCATCGGTCCACCTTGTAGGAGGCCGTCCAACGCTGCGTCTTCCGGTACGTGGTCGGCACTCCAGAACCTTTCGTCCCCATCGACCATCAGTTCTGCGTGCAATGTGTCCTGCCCATTGCCACTTAAGTTTGGCGATTCTTCGAGCTACGTCGGTTACCTTGGTTCTCCTGCGGATATCTTCATTTCTGATGTGATCACGCAAGGAAACTCCAAGCATAGCCCTTTCCATCGCCCTTTGGGTGACTTTGAATCTTCTTATGAGGCCCATTGTAAGTGACCACATAATATATGTATATATTAGTACTATTTAGGGACCACAAGGAAAAGGCATTAAAATACAGTTACCCAAAAAACTGTATTTATTTTATTTGTGATCCAAAAAAATCAAATTGTTGCGGTTTTATTTAACGTACTATTTTGATTAAAAAAAAGTACGTATTCATATTGCATAAGCAGAAAATCCAACTGAGACAAATGGCTTGCCATGTTTCCTTTTAGTATCATGTTTATTTAAAAGCAGCAACAAAGCATTGTATTATTTCTTAGCTTTAAAGTAAAATACTTGAACAATTTTTAAATAAGGAAATCTTTATAACAAAAGAGAAAGGAAAGTGAGAGAGAGGGGAATTTATATTTATACAAATGAATACTTATAATAGTTATAACAAATGCCTACCTACACTTTGATAACTAAAACAGTTGATAATATAAAGAAGAGTCCAAGAAAAAAAAAACGACGCTGAAAACACACGTTATTAAAGTGTTTGGGTTAGTACCTACAATGTGTGGCTGCGGCTTTTCTTTTTGTTCTGTTCTTGTTTTCCAGTTACCTTGTTTATTTCAGCACCCTGAAAATCTTGTTTCATGCTTTTTCAGCCTCGTTTTTTTTTTGTCGTAGTCGGGTTTTAGTTTTTTTACTTTTTGTCTGCTAGAAGGCGCCATATCCAGTTTTGTGACACGTCACGTAGCCTATGTTCAGTGGACGATTAAGACGGTTCTAATGATACCTCATTATGTCGAGTTCCGATAAGTAGATTAGGAGCTATGAGGGAATAGATGAACATACTCACATACATACATACCTACATACATAACCTGTCAAAATCATAACCCTTTTACTTGCGGTGGCGATCTCTCACGCCGGGCCTTGGTACAGGCCATGGTCCGGAGCGAGGAGAAATGGCAGGCGGTCGCCTTTTTCTGCGAAGCAGTAATGCTAGCAAAGGGGGAGACCGCATCAGGCAACGGCGCTCACGCCTGAGCCGCCGCCTGGATCCCGATCTCGATTTCCTGCCATCGTAGACGCGGGCTTGCGGACGGTGAGCAATGGGTAGCTCGCTGTCCAACCGTTCGATAACTGTCCGGACCGAGCCCAAATCGTCGACGGTGTGCACTGTTCGCGCGCGCCTCAAGGAATTGTCAGCAACAGCAGGGGCCCAGCTATGTCGAAGCCTACTGGGGCCAAGGTCTGCTTCTGAAAGGAAGGCTCGGCCCCAGTATAAAAGGCAAGAAGGAATGTGGTGGGTTTTTTAGTCAGTAAAAGTTTGACACTATGTTCCGCTCCGCCGAAAGGCGGGTTATGTAATTTGGATGATTTTTACCCACAAAAGAACCCTCCTTTTGCTTTTCCGTAATCGGGTAAAAATAGGAAGTAATCAGAATGCCGGATTTCACAAACTGCCACTAATATTATTATTGATCAGTGACCTTGCAACGATAAGTAATGCTTTCAGGCTTCACTTACTTATTATTTCCTTTTGTTATTCGATTGGTTCCTTTGTTATTGTGACGTGAGTGTATCCCGTGCGATTTGATCATGGCTCGATTCACCTGAATAGTGATGCAGCAAACGCACGTTTAGTCTGACAATCGATTAACAAAAAGCATCGAGACGATTTATAATCGATTATTTTATTTGTTCCATTTAATTAAGTGTACACTTTTGGGAACCCTTTTTAGCATTTTTTGTCATGGACCAAATGATGTAGGCAGAGGCGATTTATAAGATTTTTAGACAATGATAGACCTGAAATATACATTTTTCAAAGGGCCTGTATATACCTACTTAAGATCGGCTGATAGAAAATGTATAAGGCATATTACGCCTTTGTACAGTGATTTATATTGAATATAAAGTTTTTATCTGATATACATTCTTATAAATTCGAAGGTAATTTTTTGTTAAGCTCATTTTGTTGCAAAAACACTTTAAAACAAATATTACTCAGGTTTTGATACTTTTGTTAGAAACCCCATATGGAAACTCGAGCAACGTTACGTCCGAAAATGCATTCAGTACGTGCAAAGGACGCATTACATATTATTTTCAACTTTATTGCACGACTTTTATTACTTTTAATAAAAACCACAAAATGCTCACGAATTCTTGTTCCTGGACGATCGAACCGGTTTTGAAATATTTGGGAGAGGGTTACCACAATCCTGTTTTTGTATTAATCTACAGATACAAACAAGTGTAGTCTATTGCTCCTTGACTATATTGTTCGATTGTTCTTTTGTATGGGAGTGGCGTAATGAAACCCAGTCTTTATATTTTGGTACGAAATAACTGTCCAATACAGGGAGTAAGTATGAAAAGGAATGAAATCAAGATGGTAATGTCAAGTTTGCCGAGACGTTTTGCAGAAAATACTTAAAGCCGTTATGCAGTAATGATTTTTTGAGGCAGTGTTGAGTTACATGTTATTCAGTCAAATTAAAATTAAGATAAGACGTGTCCGTGTGATGAATTTTTAATAAGAATGAAACAGAAATAATATATTAATTTAAGCACTTCCTTGCCTCATAATTTAAGTACAAAGTGTGTAGGTATGATTCGCATACACTTGATAGCTGTATATATTTCTGCTCAATTTTACCAGACTGGAATTAAAAATTAATTAAAACTGACGTAGCACGATTAATATTTTGACATAATGAATGTATCATCAATATAGACATATTGGAAAATGATGAAAGCTCTCTTTGTCGGTGGGTACTCGTATAAGCTAAAATCCGCTATGAAAAGAGAGATTATTCGCCATTCGCTGCTCCTAATTGAAACGTGAACTCGATTTTTTTACCTCATTCGTGTGCGTAGGTTTGAATTTAAAATGGAAAATAAGTAAACATGCTACATTTTTAAGCAAAGTGGTATTATAGAAACGCTCTTTTTCGGCTGTTGCTAATTTATTGTGCCTGACATTGATTCTTAGGACCGATTCATACCGAAATGACAGCGGCGAATAGCGACACGGCGAGGGCATTCAGATTGAAATAATTTTAACCCAGTAAGGGTTAGGAAAAAAGGTACAGTTTAAAATTCCACTGAAATCCCACTGCTGGGCAAAACCTTCCTAAGTCCTTCCAGACATTCTTCTCCCAAGCAGTGTCAAACCAGCTTCGCGGTACCTGGTCATACCGCCATCTCTTTTCAGTCCACAGCGGCGCTTGCAGAGCGGTCTTTATTTTTTTATCTTTCAAGCGATACTAGTATTTTATCTATATACTTAAAATACTGGTATCGCTTGAAAGGTTAAAAAACCGCGACCAGTCTGAGCAAAATGAATGTATTCCCAAAACGCTTTGTAAGTATGGGTGGGATGGCTACTAGTGGTGCAACACCGATGCACCATCTAGTGGTTTGTTGATGGAACAGATTTGATGGAATTAAATTATGCAATTCATTATATTGGAGCAGCAAGCACGTTCTATTATATTGGAGTGTCACACGTTTGACTAAAACCCACATTTGTTACGTTACAGTGTTCGTACTAAGACCACGGAGACTTTTTTGATCAATCTAAGCGGTACTAGTATTTTAAGGTTATAGATAAAATATTAGTATCGCTTGAAAACTGCGAGTAGTCAAGCCGTCTCGCACGCTTTATCAGCGGTCGTACTAGCGGCCGCCCCTGGGTCATACGCTGCTGCCAGCGGCCTACCGCAGCCGGTTCTGCCAGCCGCTACCATTCCGATGTGACCTGGAGAAATAAAAGTTCAGTGGTCGCCCAGTGGTAACGTTTCCGACTTACGTGTTGTAAGTCGCGGGTTGAAACCCAGCCAGGCGCATACTTTGTGTAATTTGTTTCATCATCATTGCTCTCTAAACGGTAAAGGAAAACATCGCGAGGAAAACGGTTTGTCCTAGAAACAAAAATTTGAAGACATGTGACATCCACCAATTTGCAATGGGTCTGCGTAGTGGATTACGGCCCACTACCTCTCCTAGAGAGGAGGCCTGAGTCAAAATAGTGGGAGCATTATAAGGCTGATCATGCTTATTATGGTATATAAATAAACATGCTCATGAAAGCTTCAGAAGAATAGTTATCCTTACTATATAATACTCAATTAGAAGATACGTTTCAAAGCAATTATTTATGTGTCTCACGGCGAGTAAGTTTGATAGAATTATGAGGTATGTAGGTGTACTTACTCTGATTTCATGATAATCAATTCAAGAAACTATGTCTTTAGAATTACAAGAGGTTTAAACTTGAGTAGATAATTGCGTAGTTTCGCTTACATTTACATTATTTCTTCATTTCAAAGAGTAATGGATAAAATGTCTTTCTACGTAATATGTCACTGTATGAGCTAAAAGTTTTTGCAAGATTTATGTCTAAATATTGAAGCCGGGTCGACTATACCTACATTTACACCTATATAATATAATAGGTTTTCTAAGAAAAAGTCCATTACTTTCCTTTGTCTTTTTTTACCTTAATTTCCTTTTTCAATGAAACTGCTAAATAAATTTCCTATAAACTCAT
The DNA here is from genome assembly GCA_929112965.1 of Mythimna albipuncta. Classification (NCBI taxonomy): domain Eukaryota; kingdom Metazoa; phylum Arthropoda; class Insecta; order Lepidoptera; family Noctuidae; genus Mythimna; species Mythimna albipuncta. Next base: position 10,425,115 of record OV815973.1, read on the forward strand.
TTGTATTGTTTATATTTTCTACCCATGACTTACAAAAAAAATTGGATTTTTGGATACAATTTTCAAAACTCTATTTCATTTTTTATTTAGTAGGTTTTTCTTCTGCGAGCAATGTGCCCTGTCAACTGACTTATAATAATAATAAATAATACTAAAGCCATTTATTTCTTGCTTTTTTTTACAAAGTTTAAATACATTGTGAAAGTATCTACCTTTAATAAGAAAAAGTGATGAATGTTTTTTTTTTTTTGTGGTTAGTAGTTCAAATTATAGTAGGTAAGTACTTAAAAGTTTGGTTTGTTAATTTTGAATTTAACTTTTTTGTATAAAGAAAACCAATTGAGACTTAACTTTGAATATTCTTTGGGCTATGTCGGTAACCTCGGGTCTCCTGTAAATATCTTCATTGCTCGCAGAACAGATGGTGGATGGAGACGAAAGGTTCTGGATTTTCACCAAGCCTGTTCCATTAACGGACCACTAGACGTACCGCACCGGTGTTGCGCCACCGGTTCATGGTAGCCATCCCACCCATATATATAAAGCAATTTGGGAATACATTCATTTGGCGTACAGTTAAGAAGTGGAATTTCCTGCCAGTCTTCTCATATATTTACAACCTAAGGGTCTATAGATCAAGAGTGAATAAGTTACTTCCAGGAAAGCGTGTTGCTTCATCGGCCATATTTTCAGGTGAGATAGTGGTCAAATGTGAGTCTATTATTAATATTAAAACAAATTATATATTTCAGGATTACATACCAAAAAAAAACACAAATCAAAATCTTTACCCAACACTATAAGGTTACACAGTCTCGTTTGCGTAATAGAGTAATAACTCACTCTTTGTTTATTGTACCCTCTATTTCGTTACATAGAGGGTATGTACTCAACCCTATTGTTTAGGGATGATAAATTAGCGAAGCTTACCTGTCGGGCTGGGATTAGCACCCTCGAGCGGACTCAATCGACACCCCAACAATGTCGTTTGTACCTTTTTATTTGCATTTGATTGTTGATTAATTTATATTGTAACAATAGCATGTATGTATGTCTGTTCTACAGGTGAATATTGTATTGTGGTTGGTAATGGCTTAATCGATCATTGTACTGTCGTGATGGAAGGTTATGTTGCTGGATTAATGACTGCATTGAATATGTCGTGTTGTTTTGGAATAATATATTGTTTAATCTGCATATGTTTGATCTCTTGTTTTGGGTGATATCATCGTTATTGATCGGTTTTGTATTTTTGTGGCTTTTCTTTGGACTGAATGAATTCTATTGTATGGTATTTCTTTGTTTTTGGAAATGTGTAAACACAGCCTTGAAAATGCATTGCGTCAGTCAATGTTGTCACAATTACTTATATTATTATTATTATAGCTACAGAACACTCTTTTATAGTCAAGATATCTTGAAAACACTTGAACATGATTATCGACATGCGCATAGATAGCTAGTAAACTGTTCCAATTTTTCCACCAGACAGCTCAAAGGTTAGCCAAGATTTTTTCCTCTATAACCCGAACAAAATCTAATTTCTTTAACGCTAACACGAAGTTACACGACAATATTAAAGTCACAACAATTATGGCTCACTTATCGGAGCGTCTCGTCGAGTTTTTGCCAAGTGCTCGACTCGTGTGAGTTATGACGGCAACGGCAACGTCAGCTATCTTGACAATAAATCAAGCTCGGGCATCTTCGTACATCCTCGGGAATCTTCGAGCATATTCGGGTATCCTCGGAAAAGCTGGAGCCACCAACATTGCCGGTAACGAGCTTCTTTTAAGCTCTAGAAAAACGTTTTTAACCGACTTCAAGAAAGGAGGAGGTTCTCAAATTGACAGTGTGTTTAGAACCGTTCGTATTGTAAACCGGTTTTGATAGTTTTAATTTAAATATAGCGATGATCTGTTGTGTTTTGGATTTACATTCATCAGTGGAACTCTTTAATAAACTATAGCAAACCTTCCGAGATTTCAGCAATCGCATGTCTGTTTATTGTTAACATCATTTCATAATATAACCCTCCGAAGGGGTAGGCAGATACATAGAATTTACCTTTTTACCATCTTCATTTCACCAATTATTTGACAATGTCAATTTATCAATTCGGATATAGGTACATAACTTTTTTTTTATGGACCGATCGTGATGATTTTTTAAGCTATTGCATAGCTTCTATCGCGGGCCTTGAGCGTGGAGACCGAATCCAGAAATTCCGTAACGAAAATAACCTAACACCCCCCACTCATTTGTTTTTTGAGCGTGGTGACCGATAAGAATGAGCGAACCAAATGAGTGAGCAATCAATCAAAATTCAATTCAATGTGTGAAAGTGTAACTTCAATTTATTAATATCATATTATGTTCATTAAACCCCAAGCGAACGCCGGCGTTCGCGCACCTATTGTCTTTCAATTGTGTCTGTCATTATCACGATTGACAGGTTAATATCAAAGAAAAAAAAAACAAAGGAAAAAAATACTGCATAAATAAAATAAATAAATAATTATAATTGCATAAGTTGATAATAAAAATGCTATGCAATAGCTTTACCGCGGCAGTCCCCGAGTGCCACACGTCTTTTTTTTTTGTATTGGGTAAGTAATGATTCTTTCTGTGGTAGTCTCACTATTTATATTTCACTATTTTTTGCCAGCTGATTCACCTGCTTGAAAGTAGAAAACTATCTTATATGCTATTTCAAAACATGGGAGTAACAACATACGCGTACAGATATACATAAAAATATTAGTGTGATTTGCTTTACACCTACAACTTCGAAGATCTGGTGTTTCTTCGAACATGTATTGTATATATTCCTTAAATTTTTATTAGTATATATTTCTTAACTTTTAATAGGAAATGTATAGCGATTGATACATTTTTAAGTTCTTGTCAATCCCAATGCATATATTTTTTCTTGTTATTATCAGTAAGATTCTTAGAAAATGGTCACAATAGCTTCTTGAAAGACTAAGTGTCCATGCTCGAGCTTGAATTGAAAAATAACTATGGATTCTACTTTTACAGTTTTTTTAAATTGGAGTTCTGATGGCGATGTGATTGGAAACCGTGAACCGGAGGCAAACACAATGTTATTGTTTTCTTTTTATTTTAATTTATTATGTGTGACCCTGGTGACTGCTGCCAAATAAATATTTCATCTTCTTCTTTTAACCCAAGTTTTACAGTTTTTGAGAGTTTAGCGTTTTAACAATTATGAGAGTTAATCAATCAATCAATCATTTTATTTGCACAATATGGGTTTACAAAGATCTTTACACAGGTACAGTTTCACCCTATTCAGCTTATATTCGCATGCAAATGTATAATAAAATGCCATATGGTAAATACGAGTATAGGGTCATGTCTTTAAAATAATAATAATTAATTGATAAACGTCAATCCAAATATACATTAGAAATTATTAATAAGAATACAAAAAGTCAAGTGGTACAAAATGATTTCAAATCAATTACGTCAAAAATATTATATATGATTTAATATTATTTTATGTATTATATAATTAACAAAAATTGCATTACATTTTGTCATTGAAGTAATCCTTAACCGAATAATAAGCCTAATCTATAAGAAAAGCCCGAAGTTTTTTTTTTAATATATGTTTGGGCCCATGCAACAAAGGTTTTAATAAGGAGCGTAGTTAAGCGGTTCACATTTGAATAAGTTACCACGTGACACTCATATATAGGTAATGTATGCACCAACATACTTATGAGAGAAATCGCAAGTTCTAAAGACAGTTATGTCCACCTCATGTTTACTTGGACGATAATAAGACATCAAAACGTCAATGTAATTACCGTTGCGTGCGACTTACTGGAATGTACTTATAAATTAGTAACAATAAAACAGGAATTCGATCTCATAATTGCATCTACTAATTGAATCAACACTCGAAGTTGTGGAAAATTGCGTCTACCTCGGAAAGAAAATCCAGTTGGGTAGGTCTAACTTCGAGAAAGAGGTCAAGGTATCATCATTTCAGCCGAAAGACGTCCACTGTTGGACATAGGCCTCCCCCAAGTGTCGCCATAATGACCGGTCATTTGCGTCACGCATCCACCGGATTTCCGCGACCCTCACCAGGTCATCGATCCACTTTGTGGAAGGCGTTCCAACGCTGCGTCTTCCGGTACTTGGTCGCCATTCCAGAACCTTTAATCCCCATCGACTGTCTATTTTGCGAGCATTGTGTCCTGCCCACTGCACCACAGATGTGATCAACAGATTATGTAAAAATACCTAAGGATCAGACAAATCATTGGCCCTACCACGAGCTTTTAACGCGATCCAACAGATGGCCTAAACTGAACTGTTAAAGGGATAGAGCTGTACAGGGTGTATAGCTCCAGGGTGTCCACCCTTGAGCAGAAGACTTTGGATGACATCCCACTTTAAAAAAATATCCAATTTCAGACAAGACGATGTTTGTCATATTTCAGCCAAAGCAACTGAGCTCAGTTCAAGTGTACGACCTTCCTGTTCGTTACCTTGTCCCAAAAACGGTTGGATGAGCGGTAAATTTCCTTCAGAGAGCTTATTTCACAAAGAAAAAGAGGACAATAAATTGATTCCTTTGTTACTTATTGGAGTTTACGTCCTTTCAATTGTTTGTAAGAATCATCGCAGGTCTGGGACGTAAGCGGCAACTGAAGGAACACTGGTGGGTTTTACTCAGTAAAATTCTGACACTTCCTGTTACTCCAGACGCAGTGAGAAAAGTCATTTGATGACTTCCCATCCCATAAAAAGATATATATATATTCCACAACTATCACACAACGCCGCCGTCTAGTCCCAAGCTAAGCAGAGCTTGTGTTATGGGTACTAGACAACTGATAAACATACATAAATATTTCTAAATACATACATATTATAGTTAAATTACACCCAGACACAGAACAAATTATCATGGTCCATGACAAATGAAGAAAAAAAGACAAATGTTTATGTGATCATAAACATTTGTCTTGGGTGGGAATCGAACCCACGACCTCCGGCATAGCAGTCAGGCCCACTAACCACTAGACCAACAGGTCAGTCAAAAAAGATAGTATTTTTTATTTATCTACGATGGTGTACCTAATTAGCAGTAGGAAATCACGATATTGGGTTGAACAGATACTATATTGTCCTAGTTGAGCTAAGTGCATCTTTGGTGGAAAAGGGATGGCACAGCTGGTATATTTACTTTAATATGCAAAAAAGTGAAAGATGTGTCAGAGATGCGGGCGAGGAATGACACGAATGCACACTAAAAGGAGTTTTGAGGGTAGCGCTCTCAAAACGGCGAAGGAAAACATCGTGAGGAAACCGGCATGGCTTAGAACCAAAAATTCGAAGACACGTTACATTCACCAACCTGCACTGGCCCTGCGTGGTGGATTACGGCCCGTTCCTTCTCCTAGAGAGGAGGCCTGAGTCCCAGGAGTGGGAACATTAAAAGGCTGATGATGATGATGATAATAGACCAACCGGCCAATAGTGTAAAGGTCTGACGTCCGCCTTGTATGTGGTTACGGTCTGCTCATGTAGAACAGCAAAGAAAAAGATGAAACTGCTGTATATCTTCATTTCTTGACCATTCGTTTTGAAGATTCTAGACTGTTCACTGGACGTTCTTAACCTACGACAGAATTATAGAGTATAATTACATTTATTATTAATAATAAAATACTACTAATTTCAATTTATGACATCATTTACTATTTTTTAAATGTCAATTTTTAATTATACCTATAATCATTTAAAAAATGTAGATGTATTATTTGTATACTTACGAGTATAATGAACATCTATGGAAAAATTGGTACGTACGTACATTATGACAAAACGATTTGATTTGGAAAATGTGGCTTTCAGAGAATCAATTTGCCTGCTGCGGTCTTTCCATTCTTTTATAATTTAGGTGTCTTCAAGGCTAGAGTGAACTAGAGGCTATTAATAAACTAGTGTGCCTTGCCATCAACGGTTGCATCACTGCTTACCATCAGGTAGGATCGCAGTCAAGCACTATAGTTAGTTAATGCGAAACCTGAATTTGTTTGTTCAGAATCAGTAACTGAATGGATTCCAATAGTTTTTACACCATGTTATTATATTTCTAAAAATATTTAAAAAAGGTCACAAGTTGGACACCACTGAGACTAAGTATAATACAGGTCACGCCAGGTCATAGCGGGTATTAGGTACCAGCAAACAGCTGGGTGCAAGTGCAAAACAACCCTTCAGTCGCCTGGATGGACTGGTGACTATGTATTTTTGCTGATATAACAATCTAACTTTGTTATTTTACATGATACACTTATGAAATTTTGTTCATAGATTCTTTACATAAAAATACTATACGAGGTGTATCAGGTTTCGCATATACTAAAACTAATACTAGCTGTGCCCGCGACTTCGTTCGCGTGGACTACAGGATTTTTAAATATTTTTTTCAAAAATAAAAGCATAAGTTACTCCCTATTACATCAGCTACCTGCCAAAAACGTCCCGTCAAAATCTGTCCAGCCATTTCAGAGCTAATCTCTGTCTAATCAGAGCTAATCTCGGACAAACAGACAGACAGACAGACATAAATTGTAAAAAATAAAAAGCAGTTATTTCAATATTACAAACAGACACTCCAATTTTATTTGTATGTATAGATAATTATAGATGCTTGAAATAAAAACATGGCTATCAGGCAGAAATCAGCAGAGAAAAACGCTATTAACTTCTTTCCGAAATTCTGACATATGTACTGCACCCGAAAAGTTCTAATTCGTGTTTGACTGTACATGTAATCTAGTTTTAGCACAAAAGTTAGTTCTCGGACTAGGATTTGCTTTTCCAACGAACTCGAAGTTAGTTTTAAAAAGTTTTCTACGTAAATTTTGGTTCGTTTGTTACTATTCTGCCTCGTGGATTTTGTATTGTATTTATATATAAACGTATGTGTGTTTGGGTTGTTTATAAATTATATAGATGAGTATCTAGATTTGCAGTAGGTACCTACGTGATACGGTTTTTGTCATTGTTTGAAAGTGTGATTGAATAGTTTTTTCATAGCCAATAAATAAGCAAAATTTCTATTTATAACCTTGTGATGCCAAACATAATTTTGTAATTAGAATTAGAATTGATTGTGTGGCACTCGGGGACTGCCGCGGTAAAGCTATCGCATAGCATTTTTATCAACTTATGCAATTATAATTATTTCTTTATTTTATTTATGCAGTATATTTTTCCTATGTTATTTTTTCTTTAATATTAATTGAAGTTACACTTTCACACATTGAATTGAATTTTGATTGATTGTTCACTCATTTGTTTTCTTATCGGTCACCACGCTCAAAAAACAAATGAGTGCCCCGGTGTTAGGTTATTTTCGTTATGGAATTTCTAGATTCGGTCTCCACGCTCAATGCCCGCGATAGAAGCTATACAATAGCTTAAAAATATTCCAAAGGAACATATTCCCGGGATAAAAACTATTTTATGTGCTATTTCAAGATCAAATCTATCTTTCATCTAAGTCCGTTCAGCTGTTTAAGTGTGAAAGAGTAAAAAACATACACACATTCATACAAACTTTTCCCTTTATAATATTAATGTGGTTTTATCAAGTCTGAACTGTCTCAATACTGGGGAAAGCCGTCCATTGATAGTTCTCGGCTCTGGCACTTGACAACTCTTATCAATTCCATACATTTCATTCATCCAACCATCACCTTCGTAGTCTGCCGCGAGGTTGTATCGCGATTGTATATAACTTTTATAAATTAATTATATGCAATTAAATTAATTTGATTGTATATAAAAAATTCTATAAAATGTCATTAATCTTACGTCGGACAGAGTGTGTTAAATGAAAAAAAAAAACAAAAAAGAAAAACAATAAGTTTGCTGAGATTGCAAAAAATAAAAATTGTAAACAAAAACTATTCCAACACCTTTCCAAATAAAATCAACAAAGAGGGTACACATCGGTCTCACTCCAGCCAATCACAATGAGATTACAATCAGCTAGGCTTGAAGGGAAATCTGTTGCTACAAGTAACAAGACGGATGGCGAATTAAACACCACCCTGTACCGGTGATCGAGTATGAAAAATCGCTCTAGATGGCTATTCGATTGCCACTTATCGATCAACGTATGACGCGATACGATTTAGATTTCGAAATTAGTTGTTACTTGTTATTTCGATTTGGGCAAATAGTATTTTCGAGTGAGTCTGGAAATAATGTTGCCAATATTTTCAAATCGAAATTTTAGGTATTTTTGATGCCTATATAATAGGCTAGTTGCCGTAAAAAATGTAATTTGTCCGTCTTTTAGATTATTCAAAAATAAGGGACACATATTTTTTTATTTGTAAATTAAACCAAAAATGACAAAGATATAGCCCATGAAAGTTACGTGTAACGTCACGCCGTGCTACATTTTTTCGCACGGGGTGACGTCACACGTTACTTTAATGGGCTATATCTTTGTTATTTTTTGTTTAATCAAAAAAAGAAAAAAAACACGTGTCCAATATTTTTTTATAATCTAAAATACGGACTAATTAAAATGTAATTATTTTGCCCCTGGAAACTACCCTATTCTACTGTACATGTGTTTTTTTTTTTGGGTTTATTTGAATGGGTATCTGGATGGTTTTGAAAACGCTATTGGACCGGGCAGGCGGAGCTGCAATTAGGTTTTAATTTTTTTTTCTGACTTATAAACTGCTTTCAGGTAGGATGTCTGTCGGGACCTTTAGTTTAATAATAATAATTGAGTAGGTACTTAGGTACTTAATCCATACCATTTCTCCCAATATCTTTCTGTTTGTTAAAGAACCTTTTTATTAAGGTGGAAAATCATCTAATGCCTTCTTGCGCTTTAGGGTGTAGTGGGAGGACGTATCAGACTTTTACTGACTAAAACTACACCTATGTTCTTTCAGTTAGCCTTTGCGTTCTAGGCCCGTAGATTGACTTCTCAGAAGTTGTCCCATATCCCTAGCAGGCATCAGCCCTGCTGGGTCCCTCCTGTTTTGTTGTCATCTCTTTGAGGCGTACGTGGAACATTAGGCGTCGTCAAAGACTTGAGTTTGGTCCGGACGGTCAGAGAGTCACCGACTGTTTGAAAATTGTTTTAAGCTATTGTATCAATCTACGCTGCCAGTGTGAAAGAAATCAGTATTTTATTTTATACAAATTAAAAATAATTGTTCATTGAATTCAATCATTCATTTAATAAACGATTTTGTTAGCCTATCTGTGTGTTTTTTTTATTTTATTTTATTCCATAATTCCAATCCCGGAACTTTTTCCGGTACTTCCCGCACATTATGGATAAAATGGCATGTCCATATTATAATTTCTTGACGCAAGTATATAAAATCAATCTACCTACTCCGACCTCTGCTTATAACTTGTCAACTATACTGTTGTGCTTAAGCATAAGTTCCATTAACTAACATTTGGTGGGAATTTCATTATTTTTTATTTCATACGAGTAATAATTGGTATTCAAAAATTCTCTGTCGATCGGGCTGAAAGCAGTATTTTTGTAAACTACTAGTTGAAATCGTTTTTCATTAATTTGTACATCTATGTTTAGGTTTAGTCATACCTACATGTATCAAAACTCCCACTTCTCATGTCCCTAATTAATGAAGGTCAATTACTGACGCTAAATAAAATTTATTATTAATATTTATCTCTTGGTCCGCTAAGGGACGTACCCCTTTTCTGTTGGTAAACATTTTTTAGACACAAATACATATTTCTCCCCTTACGGTGAAACATTTGGCCCCGCGAAAGGGCAAATTAAATCATACACCGAGCGTCTCAATTATTCCAAACGCGCGGTATATGCCACAGGCAGTTACAAAAAGAATGGTGGCGCTGGTCCTTTGAAAAGCCCATCGGGGGGTACTCTCAAAGCTGTCACCCCCAGAAGCACTCTTCACTACGATCGTAAACATCGAAATCGGCAAAAACGCGCGTTTGAACATCCACTGACGCTCACGTTCCTCTATCCACATAAGCGCAAACAACTGAAGCAGCAATGTATACAATGTGCTTCGACTGCGCGGCGGCGTCGTTTTCGGAAGCAGTAGAGGCGCCGCGGCGGCTGGCATGACGCGCATGCGTCCCAAATCTCACCCTATTGGTCTAGGATGACGTCATCGGGGTGAACCCGTAGGTCTGAGTGACACTAACAGTCACCCCCGAGCAATCGTAGGGGCACCTCGTGTCTCCAGTGGTGATACAAAAACAATCGTTGAATTAACAATCTGTTAGAGACAGTGATATCGTACAATAAATTGTGTTGCAAGTGTTGTTGGTACAAGTGTAAGCTGACGTCTGACCGCTGGCCGGCTGCAGAGGCTGATTCTTCATTAAAAAGGTAACGTTATCTCATGTTGTTTACAGTTTCAGGCCGTGTCAGTGTTCTCAATGATGCTAGCTCATGCATGAGTCTGTGAGACGTGTTTTATCATATTTTGTGGATATGCCAGCCGTTGTGTGAAAGCAACGTTATAGAAAAACGTTCAGTCGTCAGATTTTTACGCTGATGAGATTTTGATGTTTAGTGGACCATAAATCACATGCCGCCGGTTATTTGTTTATCTCACAAAACATTTGTCTACTCTTGCAAATAAATGAGCTTGTTCTTAAAGTTTCAAGTGAGATAGTAATAAGAACAAACAAGAAAACTATTTGAGACAAGATAAAAGATCATACAAAGTTTTCTTACTATGTTAGGATGTTTTGTATTGTTATCGTGTTCAGTTTTACGAAATCACAATTTTTTCGTAAAATGGTAAAACTTACTACATATTCTGTATTCTTCTTCTTCCATTTTTTTCTAACTAAATGATTGTTTACACGTTTTCGTTCATAAGTTACAGATGACTCATTCAGAATTGTATAATCTGATTCGTCTGGTCTTTGGTTATCAATGAGCTAAATCTCTTCTGTTCAGATAATATCATTCGAATAGGCAATGTCAATATGTTCTCGGACAGCGCTGATAATCTTGTTTCCGGCGGGTTGCGTAGTTCAGAAGGCAATCGCATATGTATGCCTATTAGATTTTCTCTATTATTGTTTTAGTGAATGCTAGGATTGATAGAGTTAGGAAGTTACTATTTCCGACTGATTTATCCGGAGTATGGCTACTTTTAGCAGTACTTCTGAATTTAACATGCCTTATTAGAGCTTACGGTTCTTTTAGAAAAGTTTGCTATAGCGTAGTCTACGCTAGAAACAAAAGAAACTTTTCTGAGTAATGTAAGCAGTTGAAGCGATATTTCTTTTCAAGCAAAATAATTGGTCATTTTTATTGAAGTTTTGCTTGACAGTAACAGTTTTATTTTCGTTGAAAACAACAATGTTTGTTTCCCATTAATAACGAATTCCAAGCTGTTTATTAACTCAAGTTACATACAACAGAGTCGATGCCAATTTGAATCAACAGTGGGATCACGTTTTAGATATTGAGTAGGCTGTGGTACCAAGTAATCTAATACTTTACATAAATTAATGTCCCCAAGAGCGGATACATCTCCGATCTAACCAACCATTACAGGCTTTCATATCCTATTTGAATATTTAGAAGGAACAAAACGGGCGGTGTAAAGTTTGCGTCGCGAAATTGTTTTTTTTTTGCCATCGACATGGAGTTCGGTTGCAATGGGGAAGTCATTTAAATAACCCCTGAGTCCGGAGGGATAATACCCGCCTAAGTTAATTTGTTATGTGGTGCTACACTTCACATTTGGAATTTTGTTATTAAAATTAGGAATTTTGCGTCATTGTAATTTGATATGTGTGGTGTCCCTCATACAACGATCAGATTTTCCTACAAAATGTTTTCTTAATCCTTACGAATTTTTTTCAAGCAGTAGACGTAAACTGATCCTAACTAGTCACTATTATCTAGGAAACTGACTTTTAGCTATCATTATCATCTTGCTACCCTTGTCCCATGTTACTTGTGGTTTTCGCAACATGTTTGTAGGGTTCGGTAGCTAAGTCGGCAAAAACAGAATTCTTACACGATCACTTTGTTGTTTATTTGTCACGATCTTTTTCTCAAGGATGCGAGGAGGTATGAAGCTGAAATTAATATCAAATACTCAGGTCTACTAGCCCAAGCAGCAGTTAAAAAAAAACTTTCAAGTCAACGTTATCTAAAGAAAAGGCCGTTTATGTTCCTTTTTGACAGTTCAAAAATCAAAACTTATAGGATATTTCCTGTTTGCGATTCCTGAAATTTGGCATGAAGCAAGGTAATAGCAGAAATATAGGAAAAACTCTGAAAATTGAAACATGTCTAGTTACGACTTACGTCTTAAAAATAGTTCTTTTTTTGTGATTAGGAAAAATCTTCGAGACTAGATTCGGGTAAGTCGTTAATGAGTCCGACTCGCAATTGCTTGTTTTTTTTTATTCCATTCTGTTCGGTCTACCATTATGATATTTATGTATCATGGATTTCCAAGCCAACAGACTACATTCACCTTCACAACTGAGAATGTGTTCTTTGAAACTTCTCGTTGTTATTCCAACTCTTAAAGATTTTCCTAAAAATCTTTCTCAACCTCAATCTGCTAATGAATCTCAACGATAAAATTTTCTTGACCTGATTTTCGAAGGACCCCGAAGCTACGACCATGACCTATTGCTTTAAGTTCCTCACTACTTGGCACTGGCACCACGTCGCCGTAATTTATATAATTTGATTTCTTTGTTTGTGTGTATCAGAATATCTCATCTTGATTTACTGTCAAAGCTGTTTGACTAGCTTCATTATGAGGGGCTGAAGGGTGAATATCGGCTGCCATTTTAGCTAAAGTTGCAGTCACTATGTGGTTTGCGTTTGTTTTTTAGGCAAGTTCAGTAATTCTTCAATTACTTAAGAAAGAAAAGGGAATTAGTGATAGTTTGACGGGTGACAGGACAGAATGGAAGAAGAAAACGTGTTGCGCCGACCCCAAGTAATATGGGATAAGGGCAGGAAGAAGAAGAAGAAGTAATTCTTCAATTGCATAGGTATCTAAAAATTATTACTCAGTTTTTTGAGATATCAACTTATACTGCATATAATTCAGCTTGTCGGCCGTACTTAGTATTCCCTTTTGTATGTCTTCCGTCGTCAACAGAAAAGCAGTTTTTGACTACTATTACATTCTAAGTCACCCTTATGTTACGACTGTAAAAGAACATACAAGTTAATCAATGTTGGAATATACTAAGTTTGTCGTCGGGACTTGACTGATCAAACTATCTCTTCAAACTAGTACTTTCAGCAACACGTTTAGTATGAAAACCGAAACTTAGAAAATACTTAATATAAACTTCAAGAAACGATCTTGGTATCTCGTTGTCGTGTACGTTTTATGATCCCTAAGATGTTACGACTCATCGTAGTTAATATGTTCGTTGAAAATTTTACAAGTCGCCAGTATTCAAAAGTGAAGAGATGAAATGGAACCGTCACAAGTTTTCGTTTTATTACAAGAGGTAGTTTTTCGTGAAACTAGATTTCTTTTCTTTTATTGAGACTCAGATTCTTATTAGGATTGGAGCTTTGGAAGTTTTCATGCTTTTTCTTTTACTCGAGTGGTTCCAGTTTTGTTCAGCTGGTTTTTATTCTTACTATTTATTTTGAGTAGGCATACAAAAAATCTATTATATGAGCATTTTTTGGGAGTTAAAATTTGCTGGACTAGCTCTCTAGAAGGTTACTATTTAGAAAAAAAAAATCGGTTTCTAATTTAAAATCTAATTTGAGCACGTAAATCCAATTTCCATTGTGATACTTTGAAAAAAGAAAACAATACAGCAGACCGGGTGGTAAGAGCAGGATCCTCTGAAGAAATAAAGGCAATTACTGAAATGGCGAGCCGCATGTGCGTTGAATGCCAATAATTGGAACTAATCACCGATACGAACTCGGAAAAGCTATTAGATTATGGTGAAAAAATAGCTATGGATGCTGTCGACCTAAGTAAAATGTTCTTTGTTTATGAGAAGAGGCTCATTAAGTTTGTAAGTATATGTTGTTTTTATAATGAAATTGTGGGCAATTCTTTTTTAATTTTTTTACAATGGATAGGCTCGCGTTTGAACGCTGTCTCAAGCGAAGCAATGATGTGGCTGACTATAGAGCAAGTTTTTGTGCTTGTTTAGGTAACTATTTTTAAAAATGCAAGGTGATTAACAAACCTTTTGAACAATGAAAATTATGATTCTCAATTGAATAATAAAGAAAAGAAGATACATTATGCAAATGAGAACGCTGAGGTAAGGATTCACAAAGAAACGGATTAGGTGAAGCGATACTAAGTGATTATGGAAAATAAAGAAAATTCCGCGCCACGGGTCGACCCAATTCTTCGACTCAAAGCACAACAAAGCTCTGTTGCAAAATCAATTTTCTCATAATATTCAATGGCATTTTTTTCTCAAATTATGAGATGAGATTACTCGAAATCCCTGTGGCGATTGAGTAAAAGAATTTAATCCATAGATTAGCTTCAGTTGCGATCGTTCAAAGTGAGTCCTGATCGGCATCGCTCGATAATCGCTCCTAATTTGATTGGCACTCGGGCAGCTGGCAACGACGTGAAAACTCTATTACTCGCCAACTTTGTAGGGTTTTACGGACCATCAAAGGGAATTTAGTATATTGATTGGCCTATTTACTATATTATAGTTAAGTTGTTGTGGTAGCCTCTCCTACCTGTTCCTGATAGTGTTGAAGTTGAAACGGATTCTTGGAATTATTTGGTTGTTGAAACGAGGAAGGTTTATTAATGAGTACCTCCGGATATTGAAAGGTTTCCTGGGTACGGGATGTTGTTAAATTATACTAATTTTTTAACTGTTTTCGAAACTGTGGCTCTCTTAGAATAATAGCTTTATTTAATTAAGCTTCGATTGTATTTTCTGGTTTCAGTTTCATAAAGTATCAACATCACAAAGAAATTTATTGGAATATCCATTTCTAATGTTAAATCTGTTAGTAATGTTCTTTCCAATGGATTCTAGCGCAAATATTTCGTTTCATAGTGAAATATTAAATCAATAACGGACTTGATATATGTTTTAGCATTTATCATATTAATTATTTGAATCCAAACATTTAGGCCTTTAACATTTACCGTTAATCGTTGACACTATAATTAATATCGTCGTCGGGCATCGGTAGAGTTCGTAGTCCCTAAATTGAGGCATTTGTCAAAATAGTACCGTTCTGATTAATTGATTGTCATTACCTTCCAATGTTTATTTTTTACTTTTTTTGTAGCCAGTTGCTACAAAAAAGTACCGGTTATGAGTTATAAATATACTTTTAGATGTAGAGGTAACCCTTTCCTATGGCTATAAATAAATTTGACACAGGCTTTCGAAACAGTGACGGTAAACATTGTGCGGAAACTGGTGTGTCTTAGAACGGAAAATTCGAAGACATGTGAATGTGGTATTTACCTTCAGTTTTATATAAATTTGCCATACCTAATTCAAATTCTGTTAATGTTATAATTTTTTATCTATTCACATAATTATTTTGTGTTTTGATTTGAAATTATTATTTAAACATATACCTACTTAATATTTACACAACATATAGAATATGTCATCCTACATGCACATTTTTAGGGTTCCGTAGCCAAATGGCAAAAAACGGAACCCTTATAGATTCGTCATGTCTGTCTGTCTGTCTGTCCGTCCGTCCGTATGTCACAGCCACTTTTTTCCGAAATTATAAGAGCTGTACTGTTGAAACTTTGTAAGTAGATGTATTCTGTGAACCGCATTAAGATTTTCACACAAAAATAGAAAAAAAACAATAAATTTTGGGGGTCCCCATAGATAGAAGTGGAACTCAAAAAATTTTTTTTCATCAAAACCCATGCGTGTGGGGTATCTATGGATAGGTCTTCAAAAATGATACGGAGGTTTCTAATATCATTTTTTTCCAAACTGAATAGTTTGCGCGAGAGACACTTCCAAAGTGGTAAAATGTGTGTCCTCTAACTTCCAAGATAAGAGAATGATAAAACTAAAAAAAATATATGATGTACATTACTATAAAAACTACCAACGAAAATTGGTTTGAACGAAATCCAGTAAGTAGTTTTTTTTTAATGCGTCATAAACCGAAAAAAATACACTATTATTAAAACATCGATCAAAGTTACAACACATTACAAGAACTTTTATATTATGTTACTAGCTGCTACGGAACCCTTCATGGGCGAGTCCGACTCGCACTTGGCCGGTTTTTTATTTTTGTAGTATAGGTACACATGTTTCAGCAAATAAATATCATATCTTATTTAACCTGGACTGGGCCCACGTGGTGGATTACTTCTCACTTAGAGTATTGGCCTAAATCCCAACAGTGGGAATATTATAAAGCTTAATATGCTATGCTATGACTATCTATATGTGTAGGAAACTTAGAAACCAATTTAAGTAAAGAAATTCTTACAAAATATTTAGTCATATAATTATTTACATCAGATATAGTTTACATATGTACAGAGAAAAACTTAAACTATTTATATACTAAAACCTAAATATATATATATATAATAACGTACATAAATAAAGTACAATAAAATTCTTACAATATGTATTTGTGGATATTTGTATTGATACCTACTATTATTGAACCTAGGACCATCAGAACCGATAAACTTTCAGAACACAACAAATTCGTTAGTCAAAAGAAGTCCTAAGTGACGTTAGATCTTATCAAGACCTATAAATACTACCTTGTAAGTCTATAAATAAAACCCACAAAAAATGACCCACAAGGCTAAAATAAAGTCACAGAAAACCAGTTTTCCTTTCTCAATCGACTCGTTATATTCGACGAGAATAGTCGAGTCAACTAAATATCTAATTAAGCATTGGAACATCACTATGCTGACCTCGGAAGTGGTTTTTCGTGTTAACTAAAAGGGGAGACAGTATTGTTTCCTCTTTAGTGATTGGGATAACTGAATGATTAGGTAGACGATTAAGTTTCGTGGTTTTACCCCAAAATGTTACAGTTATTTATATCATAAAGATCAGAAGGCCTAGTCCGAATTATAGTGTATTTTTGTAGTAGTAGTAAAAGTTTGAAACTACTC
Organism: Mythimna albipuncta; assembly: GCA_929112965.1. Taxonomy (NCBI): domain Eukaryota; kingdom Metazoa; phylum Arthropoda; class Insecta; order Lepidoptera; family Noctuidae; genus Mythimna; species Mythimna albipuncta. The sequence continues at coordinate 10,442,286 of OV815973.1, forward strand.
TTGCTTCACCTACGGCCTAGTGCGATTGTTTAGTGTAGTCGCTATGAAAAAAAAAGTTTTCCATTATTATCACCAGAGGACGCTTATTCAGTTTTAGTATGAATTGACATTTACATTACATTTAAAAAAGTCGCAATAAGCGCATTGAACAATAAACTGAATTCTGAACTGATTGAATAAACGGTTATAAAGATCGACAACTACATATGTTAAGTAATTATATTTTTCTAAATTTAGAAAAGTTTTTTTCTGGCCATTAGATTACTAGTCAAACATGAGATAAATAGACAGGTAATGTGTTTTAAAACTAGTGCTGGAATGCAATCCCACCTGATAGTAAGTAGTGATGCAATCGTTGATGGTGAAACTTGTTAGTTTATTAAGATTCATTCACTGTAACCTTTATGACACCTAAATTATAATCGGATTGGAAACTGCTGTAGGCAAATTGTTCCAGACCTTCGATGTACGCGGTATAAATGACGAATAGAAACGCTTAGTAAAGACCGTAGAGGTTTCGACAACGCGCAACGTAAGGGTGGACAATCGCCGTACGTCGGGTAGTCCGATGGTGGAATCGAGCCATATATTAAAAAAGAAAAAAACGGAGTATGAACTTAAACCTCATGAATATTTAGATTTTCCATTAGAATATTCAGTAAATAAATACTGTACCTAAATACTTCTGCATAAAATGTTGAATATTGTAATAAATTAGCATCAGAACCGTTGTTTAATTTCTTCAATAATAATTATTATAAGATGTAAATAAATATTTACATTCTACGAGTATTTCACTTAAATAGATGTTCAAGTGTTGACTCAGTAAATCGACTTGATGTGTACAACTATGTTTTGGCAGTTTTGGCTTACATACTGTTATATTATACTAAAGCAAATAGCGCACTACGGTAGTAATTTGCACGCAAATATATCAACTATATATATTAGGGTGTAAATGCCAAAATCGCGTGTATTTTCGTGTGATGAGTCATGTTTTTTGCGTAGTGGTAATAATATTGTTTAATTAGTATTTGGTGTGACGGTGAGCTGTTCAGAGTCTAGTCTAACTAGCCTTTGCGTGTCTAGAATATATTTTTGGCAATTTTTGGACATACCTGAGTCATCATTATGATTAGTGATGTATGTTGTAGATAAGTACATTCAACGCAAATGACATGATACCTACATAGCATAGCATAATCTATTTATGTATACGTATATAAAAGGAGAAACTGACTGGCTGAATCAGACATTCTCTTACTGAATAAAAACCCACCCCGTTCCTTCGTGCCTTCATACCGGGGCTGAGCTGCGTATTTCCAATATGTACATAGCCAAAACGCATCCATAGGAATCTGATCGCGTATTTTTTTTTTTTTTTATAATGGATAGGCTCGCGTTTGACCACAATCTCACCTGATGGTAAGCGATGATGTGGCCGACGATGGAGCACGCTTGCCTAGAAGCAATCAAAATGTGTGATTTAAATGTGTGATTTTTGTAATCACAAATTTAAAAACCGGCCAAGTGCGAGTCGGACTCAAAAAATTGAGTTTCAGTTCTAAGTATGGGGACCCCCAAAATTTATTGCTTTTTTTCTATTTTTGTGTGAAAATCTTAATGCGGTTCACAGAATACATCTACTTATAAAGTTTCAACTGTATAGCTCTTACAGTTTCGGAAAAAAGTGGCTGTGACATACGGACGGACAGACAGACAGACAGACAGACAGACAGACAGACAGACAGACAGACATGACGAATCTATAAGGGTTCCGTTTTTTGCCATTTGGCTACGGAACCCTAAAAACTGCATTGCACTTGCGTTCTAGCTATGTACATATTGTAAATACGCGGCTGAGCTACTCTTTCGAAATTAACCGTGGCCCCAGCCAAACAAACATAACTCCGCCCAAGAGCGGGGGTTGTCATTGGATGTTTTTTTCCCACCATAAAAAAAATTAGGCTTTGACCCAGCTGCGCCTTTGCTGTTGCTGACAACTCCTCGAGGCGCGCGGGAACTACCGACAGTGAGATACCCATTGTTCGCTGTCCGCAAGCTCGCGTCTACGGTGGCCGGAAATCGGGATCGGAATCCCGGCGGCGCAGCGAGAGCGCCGTTGCCTGATGCCGTCGGCCTCCTCTTTTGCTAGCATTACTGCTTCGCAGTAGGCGGCGACTGCCTGCCACCCCTTCTCGCTCTGGACCAAGGCCTGAACCAAGGCCTGGGGCGAGAGGTAAAGAACATGGGTAGCTCTCCTTAACTGGATTAAATATAGACAGTATGTAAAGAGATTTTTTCAATGTTTAAGTATGAAGCGGAGTTTCCAATTTTTTTTTTGAGGCGGAAAATTGTCTAATGACTTCTGCCGCTCTAAGGGGAAGGGAGAAGGCGTGTCAGATTTTCACTGACTAAACACTATGTTTCTTCAGTTGCCTTTTGCATTCTAGAACCGATGGTTTCCCTTTCAAAGTGACTCAGAGATACGACCGTGTCGATCTTCAAGTTACCCAATGCTTGCCGAGGTCTGCCTGTTGATGTGTGACCATGAATTTATAAATTTTTAGTAGACACCAGGATTGCCAAGAGATACTGTGTTACATGATTACTGGGTTATTGGTATGTATAGTACCTACTAAGCCGATCCCAAGGTTGTAGGGTATTCTCAAATATGTACTGGACAGAATATAAATTAAGTATGAGCCTTTTGTTTTAATAAATATTTACTACACATTTTATAAGCTTTTGCCCGCGACTTCCCAAGTAGCACAACAAGCTGTATACCAACTGCATAAAGCTTCAAGGTGTACACTCTAAGCAGTACAGTAAGCTCTAGAAACCCTGTAAAGCGCTTATACAGTTGATAAAACTGCAAAAAGGGCTCCAAATTATACAGCATTAAGTGTTAGTTGGCGAATAAACGCTGTATTGTAGCTGCATAATCAAAGCACAACTACAGCATAAATGTCCAGTTTTACTCTCTAAGCTGTACAAAAGCTGTATGTACATCGTTGTATGATGGAGCATTAACTCTACAGATACTCACTTATACTGTGATATACAGCAAATTGCTGTGTATCACAGTCTTTATACAGCTTTAATTGTAAAACGCAGCTTAAAGTGTCACAAAACACGTAAAACTGTTCAGTAGAGTTGTACTACTATGATATAAAACGATAAACGTACGCGGATACCTTTATCCAGCCTAAAGCTTTGTTTTACACACTTGTGCAGTCCTTATACAATTGTAAGCCGTTAATCAGCAGGTTTATTGATGTGAACATGAACATGAACACTAGCGTGCTGCTTGGGTTTGTACGGGTGAATGTCGGTTAAAGTTGACACAAAGGAGGAAGTGGGCTTACTTCGTGCCGTAAGTTTCATCAAAATCGGTTCCGTAGTTTAAGTGTGAAAGCGTAACAGACACACAGAATTACTTTCACATTTATGATTATGAATTGTACACAAAAAAAAAAACAAAAGTCAAAAACCTAACGCCTACCAACGTCACCGAACACCACCGAACCAAATAACTAATGTTAACAACCAAACTACAAGCAAAACCTATTCAATTTTCCAAGGGTCAAGGAATGCTCCTCGTCATAACCCTTTATGCTACTCAAGAATCTTATCTGGACCAAAATCAACAGCTACCCATCTCACACCGTCGATTATCCCATCAAATACAAAGGTAAACTATGCCTACACAATAAAGTTAATATCAGATGGCCCCATGGCCCCTACCCTTGTACAAACGATAATTTCCGATTTACATAGGGGACAAGGGACATCAGGACGTATGTCCCTCGAGTGAATGTTACCTGTCTTTCCTGTGATTGTGCCAATTATACATTGTATGTAATCAGTTTGTACTTATCGATGTCGCGAGGTACTGTGATGTCGAAAGAGATCGCGTTTCTGCTAATGTCGTTATTAATTTGCGAACTGGCGACATAGTGATACTTTTTTAAGATTTATGTTTTATACACCGCTAAATTTTAATCGTTTTAATCGCATGGAGGGTCGATCTGGTACATGAAACACTATCGATTTGTAAAGATAAAATTAAAAAATAAAGTACCTCTTTTTCAAAACTCGTATTAATTCACGCATGTACGAAATTAGTATCTTTAAGAAAACATCAGCTGAGCGAGTTTAATGACCTGTATTTAATAGTCGGCGTTGCGTACATACAAAGTACCTAAAAATCAGTTTTCGAGGAAGTGTATTAAAAAAAAATCCATGCTGTGTTTAAAATTTTATAAAAGATTATTATAGTCGTCACTACGTGGTTTGATAGTACAATATGGAAAATTGTGAATTTTAACACTTCTCACCCCTGACTTAGGTATTAGAGGTGTGGATCTTGTGATTAAGTTTTAACTTATGTTATGAGTGTCAGAGCGCTTTGTTCATAAAGAATATTAAGGCGTATAGTCCCTTGAACCATCTGGCCGAAATTATGTGAACGCAACTCTCGCACTCGCCTAGGCGGCAGTACGCAAATCTGTGCATTTATTTGCGGCTAGCAGCGCCCGGAAAGAGCTTTAAATCCATTTTCTCTGCGAGATATTGATTGATTTACATATGAAATGTTCACTTTGAAGAATATTTAACCACCAATTTTTATGTGTAAAAATGTTTGTAAAGGTCCAAGCCGTTTTGAAGGAGTAGGGAAAAGTTGCGAAATTACTAAATATTTTTTTTTGACAAAAGTATTAATTGCACGAAAAAATCAAATGTTGATATTATTGTTCATGAATCTATAATAAACATATATTTTTTTCAAACCAATTGACTTAGCCGTTACGGAGGAGTAGGCCTCAGAAAATCACTGTTTTATGGCACTTTTCGGGCGCTTGGCCCTTAAATACTCACTTACGAGTAACTTTTGCAGTTATTCATATCGTAAGCTCTAATTATAATTGTAGAATTGAATGTCGTACATAATTAATGTTAAGTTAGATACGAGTATTTGCGTTAATTTATGAAAGGGAACTGTAATTATTTCAGATACAGATTATTACCCTAATCAAACATATTAAATATGTTAACACAAATAGTACATACCGACCTACATTCTAACTAATGTTGATATATAACGAGTCTTCATTAAAAATCTATTTAACAAATTAACTTTAATCGTAATTATTTTTCGTAACCATCCAATATAAAAATACACCTACTACACTCGTTTTTTTTTGACATATTTTTTTATCATAATTAATGATTAGTTGATTATAAACCAGATTTTAATATCCGCTAGCTTTTGCCAGCGGCTTGGCCTGCGGTACAGATGAGAAATATCCCAAAGGGGAAAACTATGGGATAAAAGGTAATTTATTTTATGACATGGTCTACCTGTAATCCATCGTTTTAGCGTGATGCAGTAATAGACATGCATACATGCACATAATCACACCCAAACTTCTTACCTATATAAAACTTTGGTCTTTATAATTACTCGACTGCCAAGTAGGGTTATGTTTATCTTTCTCTAATACAAATTTCGTTTTGTACATCTGCACTAAAGAAAAAAAAAGAAGTACTATAAAGAGGTAATTTTTTTTTTAATTTGTTGGATGTAGTCTCTGAAAGTATAGGTCCACTTGCGAATCTTTTTTCATCGATAGAAACATAGGCTATATTTTTTGAATGCGGGCGAAGCTACGGGCAAAAGCTAGTAAATAATAAAATGAAATATAAATAAACTTGTCTTTTATGTTTTTTAATAAGGTATTAAGAGGGATGCGTTCTCAAAATAACTTTGTGACAAAACTTTCCTTTTCATTCAAATCAAATTAATTCACCTTCAAAAGTATTGACGTAAATCTGAGGCGGCACTTAATGAACTCCTTACTTAAAAGTTTCTCCAAACAGAACTTAAACGTAAACGTTTACGTTAGAAAGAGTAGGGGTGTTATAAGATAAATCATTTTTAACTTAATGAAAAGAGAGAATATATCAATCTTTTGTCTAAAGACGTGACGTTGGGGCGGGAAAATTAAGACTAAGAAAAATGGCCTTCCATTATGCAAATTATTATTTGTTTATAAGTAAAACGGTGCATTTAAATAATGAATTTAGGTAGAATGCGTTCACTTTGCGGAATTAAAGGAAAGGTAACAAAACTCTCATTAAGTTGTTTAGTAATAGCCATTTGTTTGGCTTTACACTTAGGGTCTGAGTCGCTTATATGTAATGTTTTTGTCGTCGTTCTCTGTTGATTTTATAAGCTTCTATTTAGCGACACTTGTTTTACACAAATTTTGGATGCGTTAACTTTTAATATATAACCGTTATTGCAATTTTTGTTTAGTTATCTTAGTATTTAACTGAAAAGTTCAAGACAAGACAATTATCACTGAACTCATTGTAAAGTCCCGATGTCTACCAGGACTGTAGCGACTCTTTCAAAAGATCTTGAAAGAGTCGCCACGGCCCTGGGACGTGAAGGGCAACAGAAGAAACCACCCATGGGTTTTAGTCTGTACAAGTCTGACATTCCTTCTCACTCCACAGGAGCAGGTGAAGATATTTAATGATTTCCCGCTCTCAGAAAGTGTATCTTAGTGCGACCATTTTGCGACTACGATAAGTAAAGGAAGAAACTATTTTATTTGGCACACACAATGTATTAGCAATGTGTAGCCACTAATGATTATAAAAAAAGAGACAACTAACAATGTGTGTCTCACGGCTGTCCCAAATCGGTCCAGTTCAGCAAAAATGCCAGACAACTATGTGGTAGTTGCCTGACGCTGGTTTTCAACTGAACCTTATTTTGAATGTACGGTTGAAAATTGGTTTATATGTGTGTTAATAAAAAAAAACATGAAAGTATCTGAAAGTCTCAAATCCATTCATCCGTTTCTTCATAAACATATACAAGGTACCTGATCCATCTCCTAAATTATGACTAAACATCCTCAATTTAGTGAGCGAAACGGTTTCGCTCGGAGCGATGGGCGATTGAAAAATTGTAGCGTTGGAGGCTTACGTAATTTGCCAGTGACTGTGTTGCTTGATACGGGGGGAGTCCCGCCCCGGGGTACTACGGAATCCTCCGGGGTCGTAGGGTGGAATAATGCGGGATTGACACTCATGGTCGATGTTAGTCGAAATTATTTTCGATTATCGTTCGTACGTCGTGACGAAGTAGGGATTAAGTGTTGTAATAACCCTATTTCTTAGTAATTAAGACGAGTGTAATGCGTAATGAAGCGCTTATACAATTGAGATAGAAGTCTTGTAAAATACAGTGTTTTTACACATACATAGGTATTAAAACGCAGGCGAAGATGCTGGGAGAAAATGATGAGAATATGCTTAACTCAAAATTTTCATAAGAGTTGCAGAATATAGTTATAACGTAAAACAAATATCGTGTAAAATTAGATAGATAATTTCATTAAGACACCGAAATTCAAAACGTACGTTATTTTTAAGCAGTTTAGTATCGGATAGTAAGGTAAAGAATATATATATATATATTTGTAGTAACGTCAATGTACTGTATTTCTACAAAATATACTCATTAAAATCATTAACATAACTCTTACTTACAATAGAGCTAAAATGTGCCATTTGCACAATGTATTATAGTAGTAATTAAAGGCATAGTGCAAACACACGTTAGACTAGAATGTGGGGTATGTAGTGAATAAGACGCGTCAGCCATACCTACTATTCGTCTTCCTGAGTTCAGTACAGCTTACATAACACGGTAACAGGTGATGCACTGTTCCTCCTTTATTTAATTAAGGAAATTAAACTGAGTACTGTAGGAACAAATTTACTATAAGATGGATTCTACGAAGAAAATACACGCGATTATTTTTAAGATAAATCTTTTAATAGCGTGATACAAAGTTTAAAACACTGGTAGATGTCTGATATTGAGTGAAAGATAGCTGTTATAACAAATACTCCTTTAACCTTTCAAATAAACATATTCACTTTCTATTGTGTTTTTACCGAAATTAGAAACACAATAGAAAGACAACACTGGCGTTCGCTAGGGGTTTAATGAATTAGTACAGTTCAGTCTTCGGGTGGATACAAATATCACTTAACTTCCATTATTTTGACACTTATGGTGTTGACCAACGAAAAGAGAAAAAAAGCTAACATTGCCTGCCAAAAAATTACTTTGTCTTCAAAAAGCTGTTCTTTTTTATTGTTGATAGGTTCGCGCTTGACCGCTATCTCACCTGATGGAAAGCGACGATGCGGTCGACGATGGAACGCGCTTACCTAAAAGAAACCTATTCACTCTCGACTTAAAGATTCCCGGGTTGTAGCTATCAGGAAACACAGACTCCGGCAAGGAATATATGTTTATAGTATTTTACCTTCAAAAACTGGGCACGAACCAATTTGATATCCAGCTAATTCTCCAATTGAAATCCACCACCTTATTGACTCTTGCAGTGTCAAAATAATGACTTCAAATGTACTCAAACACTGATTCATCGCGTTTCGTAGTAATGTAGGGGAATAGAATCCGATTAACTGGGCTCTGTGGGGCTGAGTTGGACTGCACGGTGTTCGCCGATACCGTGACGGACTTGCTTTTATTGTACGTAGCACCGCACCACAGAATAGATGGGAACAGAAGGCCAGCTTCGTACAACGAGTGACAACGTAAGTACATACAACAGCGGTCTGAAATTAACAAGTGTCCAGAAGGCTTAAAATACTGAAAGTCTACCACTTTTCCATTTTGACGTCTACCTAGCTTTTGCTGGTAAAATATCACTTTGCCTAGAACCCGGCAAACCATAGTAGACATTGTTGTTATCTTTGTACAACATTTATTAGAGAAAGAACCGTAAAATTGTGATAAAAACTGATGTTCAGTACATTTTATTGAGTTACATAAACCTAGATATTGCGGAGAAGTTCTGAGGAGGCCTATCTACAACAGTCGGTTATTCCGGTCTGATATTACAATGAGTTCCGGTTTGGTCCAATAGTAAAGTCAATTACATTTTACTACCTAGACTAGGGTCTGAAAAAGCTCGAGATACGATATCTGGACCGACCTGAAATCGCGTGGTTATGCAAAAACTTGCCTTCGAAGACGTTTGCGTGCATTTTCCTTCGCTGTATGAAGCCTCTGTACTGTATCTACTCTGTGGTCACCATGACAGATTTGCTTTTATTGTATGTAGCACCACCCTTTTCACCTGCACAGTGGACGAGTGTTTGGAGAGGCGGCCTAAAAATATCTGCCACTTTGCATAATTAAGTTTCGGGAATTATTTCCAGGTCTGTGGATTTGCTGGTGTTTCAATGTGGTGTAATTTTGTGTTTGGTGTTTGTCTTGGGCTTTTTGAATTAAATATTTAAAGTCGCCGAAAGCTTGTAAGATTTAAAACTTTTCTCATTTAGTTTTCACGAGCTTAGTACGCAATACTAGTGTTATAAGTGTCGCCCATTTTTATGTAAACTTATAGAAGTTTTGTAAATAAGTAGGTTAACGTTGTTTAATACGACGTTTTGTTAAGAATAAAGGTTAAGGTTGTTTCAAGTGGTTGACTTTGAATTTTTAGGATAACTAACTTTTACTAACTATCTTTTGCCTGCGGCGTCGCCCACATACACAAAATATAGCCTATGTCACTCAGAAATAAAGCAGGTTTCCCCCGATCTTGGGCGGGGCGGGAGATAGTGTCAGACTCTTACTGACTAAAAGACCCACCCCGTCCCTTCTAGCCTTCATACCGGGGCTCGAGCGCCCTTTCGGATCGCCCTGGCCCCAGAAATGTTTTCAGGCTACCAAGACACGTAGATACGCGATACACAGAATAATAAACTACGAGATACATTATGAATATGATTAAGCACAACATTTTTTTTAAACATACATATTTAATTTACTTCTCGTAGTTTTAAGCGTAGATAACAATACATAAGTGTGTGAATAAGACATGACAGACATACTTGTTTTAGTTCAAATAAATCTATTCCCAAAAACCACAAACATCTTCGTACTAAGACAGTCACTCTCCCCAGAGGTAGCCACACTCTCAGGCAAAGCACACATTTTATATATTTATGCATTAACACAACTCAAAGAGGGTAGCCAAAGAAACGTTTTGGGAGTTCGGACGGCAACCTCTCAGACATTCTAATGAGGAGGTCGCATTTGTGCTAAGAACTTCAGACAATGTATATTTATAGGAAAGAGTACTGTTTCTTGTGTATTGTCTTTTTGTAAGTCAAGTACCTACGAGAGGGATTTGGTTAAAGGATTTGTGTTCGGAGATAGCGTTACTAATGAAGGTTTAACATTAAACGGTAAATTAAAATCGAATGATGGCGGTACCGATAGGTAGATGTAAATATGGAGATGTGTAAAATTTAATCTTATTTTAAAATATATTATTGTTTTTGGTTCGGTAAATCTTCAATAACTTCTCCAGCTTTGGATGGAACGAGAGGTAGTGTCCATTTTTTAACTGACTAAACTCTTTCGTGTTCCTTTACGCCCTTTTAGGCAAGTGAAGGAACACGGGTGGGTTTGCTTACGTTCCAGGGCTGCAGTAATCTTTCGAATAATCCGTCAGCCCTGGTTCTCGATTTACTTTTAGCAGATTTAAATGCATATTATGTTTATTTGATAACTTGACCACATCAGCTCGCAATAGACAAAATTTCAGAATCTTCCCAAAAGTACAAACTCTTCAAAACATGATCACACATACTCGAGTGTAAGCTTTGAAGTTAAGCATGTTTTAGCTTCAAAGTATTCTCAATTAAATCTCACTAATATTATTATTAATGAAAGTTTGTATGTATCTATATGTGTATGTCGTTAATCCTTCACGCTCATACAATTATAGGGATTTGACTGAAAATTATGGCCTAGAATAGAACATAAAATATTATTTTCTGGGTGTTTGTTCTTTTGGAAAGATTCTCTAAATATACGCAGGCGAAGCTGCTGGCAAAAGCTAGTACATTTTGAAATGTAGTCTTTTGCGAGCAGGTATATGGTCAAGTTATTAAATAAACCTAAAAATAAACTTCTCTGCAAGCTCCGCCACTGTCCTATTCACAGTCATGGAAATATTCAAAACATATTGCGTCTATAAGTTAAACTAAACTCAAATATTTCACTCTCAAAGCAAAATTATTTTACATTCTCGACTTATGCGAGATCCGAGCTTGTGCTGCGGACCCCATGGCGGTCCTCTAGTTTAAACAGTACACGTATCCGCATGCAATATTAATAGGAATGCAGTCGCACCCCTACGGCAGGGAGCCGGGGATCCGCCGCTAAATACATCACTAGTATTAGCAGCAAATCTATTCAGTTGAGTTTCAAAGATTAATTAAATTTATTGATTGACATTTCACGAGATTAAAGTAAATAAACCTTTGATTTTGTAAAGATTTGTCGTGTAACAGTTTTGATTACATTATTTAGTTAAAGAGTAATTGAATTTTAGTTGATTCGTGATTCAAATTAAGTTTCGGGAATTCAGTTTCAAGGTTCTGCCAATTCGGGTAAAGTGCTCAAGCTTTTCTGTCTACGCCCTACTAACAAAATTGCTTTATCTACGTACAGTGCTTCCACGAACGTGTCACAGTTGTGTCCTAAAATTTTACGCGTTACTAAAAGCTTTCGACACTCACCTAGTTTGCCTGAAACGGGCCCAGTCATATAGCCAAGTTGATGAAACACTCGTATATATATCTTCATAAGGCACAGCCTGCAAAATCAAACCTTTGACTTTGTCACACTCATATCTCGTCACGCGCAAATGTAGTCTTTTTGACAGACTTTGAAAGCTGTAATAGGACCTAATCTTCTAATCAACTCCTGCTTGCCTGAGTGCCCCTTGACAAGCCACTCACCATTATGTATGGTAGTGATTGTACTACAAGACTCATTAGAGTCATTAGCATCTGTTAGCTAAATGAATACTTCAAAGCACAATTCGCGAGTGCTGCCACATCTACACGATGTCATCTCATCATTATTCAGTATGAAACGGTCCTTGTCCGCATTTTCCGTCAGATCCTCCATCCAGCCACCGTACATTGTTTGTTTGGAGTGTCGTTGCACTGTACATCATACATAGCATTGTATGTACAATAGGTAGTCGGTTTAAGTGGATTACACTCGGCATTGGACAATGCTTTAGTTTTTATGACCGTTTAAGCTGTGAAACGGGTGAGGGATTGATGGGTCGTTAGTACTTTTCTGTTATGGCCTGAGGGTGCAATTTACGACTATTGTTTGCCTTGAATGTTAGATCAGGAATTGTTTTGAAAATTTAGGCTTTTATTCACCAGTTTTATCTCCGTGCTGACGTGTCTCTTCAATTCATCTAAAAATAAATTGAATTGAAGGTAGTTTTCTTTTCGCAGTTCGTTTAACACATTCTGTAGATTGAGAGCAATATTTCAAAGCAAGATCAAACTTTCTGTCATTCAAGAATTGTTCACTCATCATTCTTATAACGTTCTATAAATTAATCTAGGAATTCGAAATGGATTTGTAGATTAATATTGGCTGCAGTAGCAGAGGCTTACTTCTGTAATCTCCTCGCTGATTTCATTCGCTCCTGGCTGAGTTACCATGGTGGTGGTTATATCTGTATTTAATACTGTGGGTACATTTCGGTTGCAATCAGGGCCAGTTAATCTATGAACAGTGGTGAGATTTGGTGTATAGTGTTTGCACTGTTGTTGGCAGTTTGATTAGCTCTTCGCTATATATATATGTACAATGCTTGTTTGATAATGTTTTCATTCAATAATTAGATAAGATTAGTAATAAACATTAGATTCAACGGGGGAACAAAAATTATAAATCGCAAAATTATATGACTTGATTTTTTTTTTAATTAAAAGTGTGATAACTGCAGCTGTGATTAGTTGAATGAATATTTCTAATCTTAACAGCCAGTTGTATCACTTTTTTTGGTGATGTCATCAAATAACAACTCCTCGCCTATGGCGGAGTCAGAAGAAGTATCAGATTTTTACTGATTATAAGTCAGTATTCCTTCAGTTGCGTTCTAGAGCCACAGTAAAACTTTCAAACAATTTTCCAGCCCATTTTTTTCTTCAAAACCTTATAGGATTGTTCGATAGAGTTGCCGCAGTTATTCTAATACTACGCGGCAAAAGGTAAATGAAAGAACACACGTGGTTTTTAGTTAGTCTGATACTTCTTTCGCAAAAAAAAAAAATCTTGACACCCTTTTTCAAAAAACAATGTTTACACAAATCAAAATTTCCATCTTCATCTTATTCCCAGCTCATTCCTCACTCCTTTCAGAGACATCGTGTTATGAAAATTCATTCTGTTCGTTGGCAAGGCGCCTGTACCTTGTAATACGAATCTGGTGGCGCGACACGTGTCAATATATTTTATTCATGCATACAGGGTCACTGCAGATTGCGTTTTGTGCAGTGTGGGCTTGTGTGTGTTAGGGAGCTTGTGTGTATGAAGTGTGATTGAAGTGGGTGGCTTAATGTTTTGACTGTATGTGCATTGTTTTAGTTAGATTTTGTGATAATATACGGACTAAAATTTACCTTTAGGTATTTAAATGTAGTTTTAGGATGCTTATAATATCGTGTGGATTTCATCACGCATGCGGGAATATCCAGGTATGCGTATTACACGTATTGCAATAAATACTCGAATGAAAAAAACATTTACGGGGATAACTCGTGCGGGGCAATCCCGCATGCGTGATCAAGACTGCACGAAATTAAAAACTTCCTTAATTATGAGAGTATGTGGTGATAATTAAAAAGCGTTGATAAGAGTTTTATTTATGTATGATGAGCCTTTTACTAGCGGTCTAATTTGCGTGAAAGTAGAAAGTTAGTTCAAGGACAGTAGAGTTCAAGGACAGTAGTAGATGGGGTTAGGCATTTTAAAAATGCGGAGAAATATATTTTTCTAGATTATAAATATACTAGTTGGTGTCAGCGGTTTCGACCACTTGTTAGTAGAAAATTGTCTTATCATCTTTTTAATGTTCCCACTGCTGGAACTCAGGCCTCCTCTCTAGGAGAAGGAATATGCCGTCATCCACCACACGGGCTCAATGCAGGTTTGTGAACGTCACATGTCTTCGAATTTTTGGTTCTAGAACATGCCGGTATCCTCACGATGTTTTCCTTCACCGTTTTGAGAGCAGTGGTGATGAAATAAATTACACTAAGTAATGCGCCTGGCTGTCAACTCGTTAGTCGGGGCCATTACCACTCGGCCATCATTGCTCTCAAAAGAACATAAGTCTGTGATAAATCAGTGTGCCAAATACCATCCAAATCCGCTTAGCCATTTGAGCATGAAGAAGTAACAAACGTACAAACATACTGACAAACTTTCATCTTTATGATATTAGAGTGCTAACTGATCGAAGGAATTGAAGTATAGATAAGAACTTAGTACATAGCAAACAAAGAGGACTTGAAACCTAGAAAGGCAGTCCATTCTTTGATTCACAAAATATGAACACGCTTTTAGCCCAGTGCGACACATCAGGCGTATAAGTGAACGTTAATGTCGGCCATTTTAGTTTTAGTGCCTACTCAGAGATAGTACTACTTCTTGTAGGTATATGACTTGTCCTAGAGACTCTTTGTCTCGCCGTATAATTGAAGCGTAACGGCTTTTAGGCAGAGTGCACACTGGAAACAAAATCTCTATCTGTGATAGACAAATCAGTTTTCAGTAGTATTGAAACTAGTTTATCAGCATTTTTTTGTCAAGTTTGTCTTATTTTCGTTGTGACTATATGTAACTGTATTCATAGATTAATATTATTATTTTTCGAGCCCATTCCAGTGCCATGATTTGAATAAGTGGTCATGGAGTTTTTTTGCACATTCTTTGCCATAAAGATCTACGCTTTGGAATGTGCATTTAAGATATTTTTTTCTGACAAATTGACTTTTTGAAAATTCAAAAGCGAGTTTAAATGGTTTATATGAAATAAATGATTTTTGACTTATTAACTTACTGATACAGTTTTATCAACTGGGAATACAGATTTTTTATATGGAGTGATTGTCTATCCGATTTCTTGTTTTTGATCTGGGAAATCGTTAAATAACTTCTCACAGGTAGACCGAGAGGTGCAACTCCTTCTCGGTCTATAAGTTTAAGAATTCGGTGAGGTGAGGTGAAGAAACGTGGTCGGTAAGTTTAAGATTCTTTTGATTTTTCTGACCGAAACCTATTCGAGTTCCTGTAGTTGCTCTTTGTATTCTAAGGCCGCAGTAAAACTTTTGAACCATCACCCAGCCGTCTATCTGGTAACATGATATCTCCTTAGTATTGATTGTCAGATTTTGCGAAAGCCTCTGCCAACTGCTAAAGAGTGCCAAAGATATCAATATATTTGTGGCGATATCTTGTCGAATCAGTCTGTGCACAGCTTAAATAATCTCTCGTTTTATGATGTCCCATAAACATGTGGATGGTAGGACAATGTCAAAGGATACAGTACTAACTAACTTAGCTTTAAACTCCTGAAACAACTCAAAATTAAACTGTACTCCCGGCTTTAAAAGTACTTAATTCTCTTGGGGAATGTTTCGTAGCTGGAGTAGCTCTTTTTGGGTTAACTAGGACTAGTACTTTTGGTAAATGCAATTTTCAGGCTAGCAATTGTAGACTAATTTATTATTAGGTCAAAGAGCAATGTCTGGATTACGTGGTATACTTTGCTGGAGAATATACGTTTTTTAATTACTTAGCCACTAAGATAAGCTAGCTATACCCTATTCGCGTTAAGATTAGACATTTAAAGAAACTTTTTTTACTGTCTGTTCAACAGATTTTAATTTCTATTTAGTAGGCATAAGGATGGCATTAAATTAAAAAAGTGGTTACAGTACCAACCATTTATTGCAGCCGTCATTTGTCATGCTACCAACGTGATAATAGTCAAAATCGGTTGATTGGACAGAAATAAAAGGTCTTCATAAATGTCTAATGTTATTTCGAACAGAGTGTAGTTTGACGGCAATCCTACCTAATGGTAAGCAGTAATGCAATCGTTGATGGTGAAGCGCACTAGTTTATTAAGAGCCTCTTTCCTCCGATTGAAGAGATGTCTTCAAGGCTAGAGTTGAAGACATCTCTTCAATCGGAGGGGAATACCGCAAGACGCAAACAGTTCCAGTTTTTCGATGTACGCGGTATAAATGAAGACACTAAACGCTTAGTCCGGGCCGTAGAGGTATCAACAACGTGGCGGCTTGTTCACAACTTTGGCCTTAGGGGCGAACAAGGTGGCATCGGTAAGCGGGCGCGCGGTGCTAATAGCGGCGTCTCGTGGCGTGCTTTAAACATTTTCATACTTTGGTTCTTACCGCTCACCGCCCTGTGCTTAGCTACCGCTCACAGTGGCAAGGTCGTGAGCGGGTCGTAAGGGTAGGACATCGCCGTACGTGATTATGCCTTATTTCGGTAGAATAGTGTCTTGGTAGAGATTATAGGTAGTAATCAACGTTCTGGGTTAATGGTCTTTGATGTTTGACCTCGGGTCAGCTTAGTAGCAATCCGAGTCATGATTACAAGCTGTTTGCTATTGACGTTAATTTCTTTTTTTTGTTGCCTTTCGCCATTCGAGTTCTTTTGTTCTTTGGGCTGTCAATTTTAAATTTTTGCCTTTCGGGATGAAGGTTAGAGTCGGCAGGATTGTTTGAAAGTTACTGTGGCTCTGGAAACCAGCTTCAGCGCTCATTGGCTCAGAGTCATTAAAAACACGCGTGCGTTTTAGTAAAAGTTTGGCACAAAGCTTGATACTTTTTGCTTTACCTTTGTAGAGTCAAAAGGTGTACCAGACTTGAGTAAGAGAAGTTATTTGATGATTTCACACACCCCAAAAAAAATGAGTGAAGGGTAGACTAACTTACTGTAAGATTATGTCTAAAATACTATGTGATGTGGCTAACAGGAAAATATTATTTTCATTTAAGTGCCTAGTGCGAGTTTAAATATAAATAAAAACAAGTTAATTATAATGAATATTTGCCAGACGCATAACTTTGCGTAATTTATTTTATACCACTGCTCTCAAAACGGTGAAAGAAAACATCGTGAGGAAACCGGCATATTCTAGAACCAAAAATTCGAAGACGTGACATTCACCAAACCGCACTGGACCCGCGTGGTGGATTATGGCCTATTTCCTTTCCTAGAGAAGAGCCCTGAGTCCCAGCAGTGGGAACATTAAAAAAAGGCTGATGATGATGAATTAATATTTGGACATTTACCCCGTTAGACTTAATATTGACTACAGTGCGGGGAGTGTAAGCTTTTGAAACGTTTACTGCGAATAAATTAAGTGCGAATGTTAATCATTAGGAAGCCGATTAAGACGGTATACAGTTAGGATTAACGTGTTTCTTTTTTAAAAACATGATGATCGGTAACCACTCTGCATATTTTCCTGGTCTATTTGAAATGCAATAAATTAGTGAAGCTTTAAATCGAATTGTGATACATAGATGTTTTTTATAGATAATATTATAAATGGAGAAACTACAATGCTACCGCTGCTGTGATGCTTATACCTCTGTGCAGTTGGCACGTTTATCGCATTTGACTGTCTGACTGGTTAAGAGCTTGGAGCATGCCAATCAAAGCGCTGAACGTTATAAACGCGCGTTAACGTAAAACAAACTCGGATTAGGCAAGCTGAAAAACGCGCACGATGTTTACGAGCTACGTAAATGATCATTCTGAAGAGTATAAGGGTCTGTGCATTTCATGTTGTTTAAAAGTGCCGTTGACGCGCGTTTTAGAAACGTGGTTCGACGGCACGCTTTTATCCTATTAAAGATCTACAGGCTGCGTCTGACTCGCGTACGTATCGCATCTGTATCGCTACAAACGCGCGTCTTCGGCGCGTTTAAAAAATGTGGTGTGTACAGGCCCTTAATTTCAACTATTACGTTGCTCGTGATTCTATTCACGTGGCTTTTACGCCTACTCAGTTACTACGCAGTAGGTAGCTTCAGCGCGTGTAGTGGACTGCTACGCAGTAAGTAGCTAGTGACTACGCGGCGTAGACCTTGAAGAGGGTATCATGTATACAAACTCATCTGGAAATAGGCGTATTTATGATTAGAAAATTTCCTTATGGTCAAGTTCGACATAAGTTTGTTGATTATAGAGAATTAGAGAACTTTTTTTTTAACTGGTATGTCAAGTTGGTTAAAATCTGATTAATAAAATTCCAAGAGTACAATTTTTATTCTTGTTGTCTGGGACAAAAGGAGGGATCCACATTTCAATTCTTCTAAAAAACCATCGTTACCAGTGGCCCTTGATCGAAAAGAGCTAGGTTTTAGTCAGTAAAAGTCTGACACCTCCCGTCGTGAAGTTATTTTATGAATTCTACCCTCAAAAAGAGGGATCAGATTGCTCTTGCTCTGTAAAAACGGGTCTCATTAATCTTGCGTAATTCTCGGTCAGTGTGTAATATCAGCTATTTTAAAGTTATGTCCATTTTACTAAGTATGTTACCATCAAACAAGACCCGAGACCCTCCACTGGAATGATAACACCAACCAAAATTATTCAAGGCTGGAATTCAAACTATTCGCCTCTAACTTCCAAGATGCCGTTTTCTTGATAAATTACTATATAACACAGCCAGACCGTAATGGCGACTACTTATGCAAATTGTGGCAACATACATAACTGCTAATAATAATATATTGGTCACCTACGACTTCCTTTAATCAATAATTATTGATAGATACCGTTTTTGGGGTTCTGTAGTGAAATAAAGTTATGAGAAAAATACTGACTTATGCTTGCTATGGGAGAACAACCGAGTTACTCGCTGCTGTTGTGGCTTTTTGTACAGCACTGATACCCTCGGCGTATTTCTTTTTTTAAATAACGGCTCGTCAAACCCTCGTATTTGATAGACAAACGATGTGTCTTGCTATTTCGTATCGAATGACATTCGATACGTATTTTGTTAAGAAATTGACTTCCATTCCACGATGTTACATATATGAGTTTTTGGTTCTAAAACCGGGTTTTAGGAAACCATCATGTTTCCTTATGATGTTTTTCTACACCGTTTTTGAGAGAAGTGGTGATAATATAAATTACACAAAGCAAAACGCCAACCTGAGTTTGATCCTACGGCCCAAGTCCGCTTAAGTAAGCTTGTAGGTTGGATTTGTTACCACTGGGCTATCATTGCTTGAGTGTGTATGTTATTCGAAAATTTTGATCATCAACCAATTGAACATTTTTAATTTTGTTTAAGCCTACGGAACCCTACTCTTACTTATACCAAAAAGCATTCGTAGAATTTCTAGATTCAAAAAAATAATTTTATCCGTAAAAGTCTTGTAATAAACCAATTTACATACGAAAGCTTTCAATCTTTTGCTTATTTATTAGTGAACAGTAACATTTTTGGTAAGCCATGTATCTTCTAAGACAATTCAATTAATGTAACTTGTATCAACAAAGAATTTTAAATAATTTACAGTTGTTTTTATTTAGGAACCTTGTATATGTATTGTGGTCGCTCTTGTTAGTAGTAGATAATTAAATGTATTATAGTTAATAGAGACAGAGTGAAAAAAAAATCTAGTAAACATTTTTTTTTTTTATGAATTGTTCCTTAAGGGCCAAGCGCCCGAAAAGTGCCATAAAACAGTTATTTTCTGAGGCCTACTCCTCCGGAACGGCTAGGTTAATTAGTTTGAAAAAAATATATGTTTATTATAGATTCATGAACAATAATATCAACATTTGATTTTTTCGTGCAATTAATAGTTTTGTCAAAAAAAAAAATATGGAAACGGCTTGGACCTTTAGAAACATTTTTACACATAAAAATTGGTGGTTAAATATCCTTCAAAGTGAACATTGCATATGTAAATCAATCAATATCTCGCAGAGAAAATGGATTTAAAGTGCTTTCCGGGCGCTGCTGGCCGTAAATAAATGCACAGATTTGTGTACTGCCGCCTAGGCGAGTGCGAGAGTTCACATAATTTCGGTCAGATGGTTCAAGGGACTATACGCCTTAATACAAAGAAAATGCAAATGGTTACCAACATACGTATCTCATCATTGGCCTACAGGAGTCTACTGTTGTATGTCTAGTAATTGACTGGACCAAGCCCAGTCGTCAACAGCACGCAGTGATCCACGCGCTCCTAAAAGAGTTGTCACCAGACCGTAGGGGTCCAGTAGGGCCGTTGCTCGCTAGCTAGGACCGCTGGGAATTTCTGAAAAAGAAACCCGTAATCCTAGAACGCAAAGGGCAACTGAAGGAGCGGTGTGGTTTTAGTCAGTAAAAAACTGACACGCCCTCTTGCTCCACCCAGAGTGGGAGAAGTCATTGAATGATTACCACCCTTAAAAAAATATGTAGTTAGATATTTTTTGACTTCTAAACTTACGTATAGGGTTCTATAAACACACGCTGCAACATCTTGATGACCTGCGGAAAACGAATTTATTTACATAAACTTTATGTACAGTAGTAGTGCATAGGTGTAATACTAGGTGTGTTACGACGAGGTATTTTCTACCAGGTAACCATCTTAATTCTTTATTGTACACAAAACTTACAATTGAGAAAGGTTGTGCTCATTGATTTTCCTCTTAAAGACATCCAAAGAAGAATTGTCGCGAAGGAAATGTGGAATGTGGGAGAGAGTTCCAGAGACGCACGGCAGTTACGGAAGTGTGACGTGGAGTACGAAGGAGAAGAGAATTGGTACCTATGAATCTAACAATACAATTGCCGTCACAGATCTTGAGCGCTGGCTTCAAGTTGCGCAGAAGTCAAATATTCGGTCTATTTAGTGGCGGGAAGTGAGACGCGGGGGCGGAGAGGAGGAGCGTAGTGTCAGTGATTGGCTCGCCGCACCATCGCGTCATAGACGTCACTACTGATTCGTTCCCTGCGTTGTTGCATGCATCGAACAACGAAGACGATTTGCTCGCCAATGTATGGAATGCGCAAAGCGGTCCCCATTCTGACCCCGAGCGCTCAAGATCCGTTTCGGCAATTGTAATTAAAACTAAAAACCCAATTGTAGCTGCCTCAATCTGTTAGTATTCATGAAGACAGCAGTACATGCATGAAACAAGACACGAGAAACTTCACTACCACACTCACTAATAATAAATGAGCCGTATCAACCCGATCCCAGCATCCAAGAGCAAAACTTTACAAAGTGCAACGCATCAGAAAATGTAACGAAAAACTTGAAGAGACAGTATTAACGAAGATGCTTACAGTTTTCATGCAACAAGCTCTACTAACGAACATTTAATATGTATGCAGTGCCGGATTGTATCAGCGTGGGGCCTGTAGAAAATACTACCATACACATACCCCACGCTGATAGCTCTTTATACTGAGTTAGGGGGCCCTGACAGTACGATTTAAAACTTCTTTAACTTTCTTAGGTTACTTCTACTTCAGCTCCTTCGTCGACCACGTTATCGCTTACCATCATTACATTACATTATCGCTTTCAATCGTGGAAATCACAGACACAATAGAAAGACAATAGGTGCGCGAACGCCGGCGTTCGCTTGGGGTTTAATGAATCTTTCAATCGTGGAAATTACAGACACAATAGAAAGACAATAGGTGCGCGAGCGTTCGCTTGGGGTATAATGAATAAAAAGTTATTTTTTATCGGTTAAAAAAGAGCTCGTAGTAGTAGATGTACGGTTAATCTTAAGGGTTAACCAACACTTTTCAAACAGGCCACAGGTCTCTTAAGTAGCGATGGATCTATAGGGCTATGTTGTTTTTATAAAAAATCCGAAGTAACTAAAATCATATGTGCACAGGAATCTTTACTTGTTTTTGTACGTCTGAGTGGGGCCCATCCAGATGCGCGGGGCCCGTAGCTACTCTTGCTACGTGCCTGATCTGGCATGAAAAGGTTCAGCAATTTTCAAAAAATGTTTGTTACATTTTTGTTTTTAATGATTTCTATACAAAAATATTTGTCACTAGCTGTTCCTCGTGGTATCACCTGTGTTTTTAGTTATTCCGCTCGTTGTAGAGTGATATTATGTTTTTTTAATACGTACCAGCAGTTTCTAAGATCGGCGTGTTTAAACAATCAAAATCTTCAACCTTAAAAAACCTCTGCTTTTTTCAACACACTGTACCTTCCTAGTAAATATGCAGATAGTTGTGTCAACTTGTATCCGAGAACGTGACGTCATTTGTAACGTTAACGTTCAAGAGATAAGAGTTCGGAGGTTAGCTGAGTTAATGATGTAGACGGAGGCTGAGGAAGAGATTTGTACGGTTTACAATCATTTATTTTAAAGCGGTCTGTTGTCGGTCTTGTGTGATCATGACTTTAATGTTGTTTTAGGAATAAAGAGCTTTCTGTGATAATTAATGTACTTATCACTAAATATCTATAATCCTACCTAAGTAAATTATAAACGTGAAAGTTTGTATGTATGGGTGTTTGTTACTCTTTCACGCAAAAACTTTTGAATGGATTTCAATTAAACTTGGTACACGGGTAGTCTATGTCCTGGAACACCACATAAGATACTTTTTATCCCGGGAGTATGTCTCCTTGATATAATTTTCTACTATAACGCAGGAGAAGCCGCTGACAGCAGCTAGTGAAAAATAATTTTGAAACGCGATTTTTGTGCAAAAAAGCGTTGTCTACTTATATCATAATTCTATACTTAGTAATATGTACCTATTATCGCAGTACTTCCGTTTCATGGTCTTAAAAACTACATATCTGTAAACACGACATTAGTATGCAAAACATCTAACATACAGAACGCATCAGAGCGATAAAGCGCCTGTTAAAAAAATGTGAGCCGTTATAGATATGCGCTTTATTGCCGCACATAAGTGTGCAGGCGCTGTCGAGCAAATATTTTACATTCTTTGCAAGCAAGACTGTGTAATAAAACAATTATTGTTTTACCAACGTCTTGCTTATTTTGTGATATGGACGGTATTTTTGAGCTTGGCTTTAAAAATGCTCTTTGTGAGAACTTATTATGATTCTAACATGCGCCACGTCAACGACTTCATTTTAAGTTAAAATCTCTAATTGCAATATCTATCTAGGTAATGTTCAATCACATTCAAATAATAAAGACAGTATAAACGATACATTAACAAGCTCAACAACCACTTATCCAGATAGTCTTGGCAACACGTCCAAACGTAATTTGTAACAACGTTAGGCGCCGGCGGACGAGATAAGGGTCCGTTTGCGGCGAAACTTTAATATTGCCACACTCACTCCTTAAGAAACCACTGAAGTTTAATCGAGACGTGTATAAGCCTTCCATTACAAAATCTTGTAAGTCTGTTTATATACCCAAGGAGGCAGACTAAGCCTAAATGTAGCCACCTATGTACGTAGCTCTCTATTTTGCATGCGTAGAGACAGCAGTATTGCGTTAGGGTTTCTTGACGATTGGGATTTCTAAGTGTCATTTGGAGCAAGTTAGGCTAAATTAAACCATTTCAGTTTGGGACTGTTGTACCTGCTTGGGTAATAATCTAAGGTTTAAGCTTCATTCAAGGCTAGCAAGCATGCCTAAGTGAAAAACTTTTGGTATTAAGTAGGATTCTAATTCCTTACCCAATACATAAAGGTATTATAGTTACTATTATTCTGAGACAGCTGTAGGCAATAGAAACATTATAGAGTTTGTTTTAAGTTGGTGAGTTATAAAACTTGCCTAAGTAGGTACCTAACCATTCTGGTTAGTTAAACCTCGTGAGACTTGGAGCGAAGGAACCAAAGATAATAAAGTTGGAATAGTAACACAATGTTTGCCAGTTAAGAATCAGAATTACACCTACTAATACATATACAGCAGACGTGTCAAAACACAATTTACATCTCACTCGTATGTTTACAGAAAACGCCTATCAAAAAACTCGGAGCAAATCAACAAAAACTCGTTAATTTATTCGCGGCTACAAGGGGCTACGGGAGCAACATTAAAATTTGAGCCTTGTCAGGTGCTAAGTCCATAATTTCCCTCGGGAACAATCCCGGATCGCGTTTTAAGGGTTTCCATGAATGGCAGTTCTAATTTCCACTGACGGTCGTCTTCCATTTGCTTAAGGCTTACTGTTTTATATTGTTTTGACCGTGAAATCTTATAAACGCAAGGAGTTGCGTCTTTGATGTTGACTGCTTACTTTTTCCTTACGAAATGTTTCGAGTCTTACAAGTATTTTACTCAATTCATCGAATTTTCCGTATAAAAAGTAGTAGGTAATGTTTTTCAAGTTGCGTAATGGTTTGGAAGAAACTTAGAAACTTGAATCGTTTACCTACATATAATGGTACCTACTTATGTATTTCAAAAAGCGCTTTCCTGAAATTCCTGTGATTTTATTATAACTTTTGCGACATGTTGTGACCTAAAACTATTTCTTCTGTTTCAGGTAAAGCTTGAAATAACTCCCCAACATTTTGGTAAGCTAAACTTAAAACATGTGGTTTAAAGCCGGGAACTCACTTACGAGCCGTAACTGTTAGTGTTCACACGGGCCACAAAAAAAACCGCTACTAGCTTCTTTATGTGGCCCGTGAGCGGCGGTGCCGCCACAAAAAAAGCTAGAAGCCGCTTCTAGCTTCTCCGGCCACAAGCTGTCGCGTGTTTCAGCTTTTTTGTGGCCGCTTCTAGCTTTTTTGTGATCGCTTCTAGCTTTTTTTTGTGGCCCGTGTTCCCACACTCGGGCTAAAATAAAAGCCGCAACACTAACCGTTGCAGATATAGTAACCAAATTTTGTACCAACGGCCGACGTGAGTACGTAGTTCGCGAGCCCGTTGTGGTTCGACGCGAGCCAGTCGCAGCGAGCCGATACTTGTCGGTTTTTTCCGCGAACACAAAGGAGCTCGCAGTGAGCTCTGTAACAACAACGAGGAAACGTTTACACGTGAACTATTTTACTGTATCTGCAACGGTTACAGTTACGGCTCGTAGGTGAGTACCCTGCTTTACATTTTATTCGTCCAAGCTGTGTTACCCTGTAGGAAATAAACTTCGATAGAGTGAGGACTGTCGGTTCGTTTGCTCGGTTTGCATACAAAAGTTTACAGAACGTTTTCGTTCCTTAGTGAAAACCGCAGAACACGGTTTTATCATGTCAGTTTTGGTCAGAGGTACTACAAAGGCATTTTGATTGTGAGATATTTGTGTGTGGAGTTTTAGTTGAGAATAATGTTGTAGTTTTGATTTTATATTAGAAGAAGTTTGACAGTTTGTTTTTTCATCGTATAATAAACGAAAAGGGTTTATTTACAAAACAAACTAATGAGGCTGTACTATTTCTTTTTAATGGTATGTAGTGATGTAGTAATTGATGTCGAAGCCTCACTCTAGCCTCGAAGACATCTAAATGATAATCGGACGGAAAGACCGCAGCAGGACGGCAGCACATCTAATTATTCATTTTTCCAAGTAACTATAAACAGTCGAGGAATTAAGAAGCACTTTTAGTTCTGGAAAGCAAAGTATTTTCAGCTGTGTGTGTGCTCGAATGAATTATTTTAGCCCAGGAACACCAAGAGTAACTGAAAGAACACAGATGGGTTTTAGGCAGTAAAAGGCTGACATTTTCTTTCACTCCGCCACGAGTGGGACTCATTTGATGATTTCGCAACGAATAAAGTTTCTCTGAGATTAAAAACAGTTGCTTCGAAGAATTCTACCTTTTCTTGCTTCAATTCTACTTTATTTATACCTACACTAATATTATAAAGAGGTAAAGTTTGTTTACATATTTTTTTGTTTGTCAGAAGTGATCTCTGGAATTACTGGTCTGATTGCTAAAATTTTTTCGGTAGAAAGCTGCTTTATTTCTGACTGACATAGGCTATATTTTATCTACGCATGCGAAGCCGCGGGCAAAAACAAGTAATCTATAATTTTGATTGCTAACCATCGTAATCAAAACAACCAATTTCTAAAAAAAAAATTGATAAACAACAACTGTTTTCTATGCCTTCCTTTCAAGTAGTTTCAACAACTTTCTTTGTAAACAAACTTATAGTTTCAGCGGCCATTTTCCGATTTTGCATAAACAAACTAACTTAAACAGTTAGGCAACTAATTGTGGCTTTAGTTTAAGACAAAGACGATGTGGTCATTAAGAATAATTATTATTTTAGTGAGCAAGTTTAAAATAAGTCTTTTGAGAGTCTTGTAACTGAATACATTTATTTATATTTTTTTTTTTTTATAATGGATAGGCTCGCGTTTGACCACAATCTGACCTGATGGTAAGTGATGATGAGGCCGACGATGGAGCACGCTTGCCTAGAAGCAAGCTATTCACTCTTGACTTAAAGACCCCTAGGTTATAGCTATCAGGAAACACAGACTCCCGCAGGGACAGTTACTTATAGGCTGACACTTAGTGACACCCTTTTTTTCAAAATTATCAATTAGCTTCTTCCTCTCTGTTTGGAGGGAGAAGGAGTGTTAGACTATACTGTGATGAGCATGATCATTTGTTCTGTGTCTGGGTGTAATTTATCTATAAAATGGATGTATTTAGAAATATATAAGTATGTTTATCAGTTGTCTAGTAGGTACTCATAACACAAGCTCTGCTTAGCTTGAGATTAGACGGCGTTGTGTGATAGTTGTGAAATATTATATTATATTATTATTATTCATGACTAAAACCTATATGCTCCTTCAGCTACCGTTTGCCTTCCAAAGTTTCATTTAGGGGAGTGTGCGTCGGAATTGCATAACCTAATTCCGCCAATTCCGTATTCCTTTCTAATCTATGTATTTCATCTTTTTATTGTGAGTGACACTGTCCTTTTTCATAGTGACTCATGTATTATTACTGTCAGTGAAGTTAGAATGTGAGTTTAATTGATCGTTATTAATAGCTCGTGTCGTTGCTGTATTGACAATTTTATGACCATGGTATAAATTGATAAAGCGCACGCTCATTGATGGCTCAATATAGTTTAAACAATATTGAAGGCTATTGCGTTTTAAAACTGTTGGTTGAATTGGGTTATTGAAATTTTGAGGCAGCTACTCGTATTTCGGATTTTATATAATCCTAATGCCCAGGGAGGCTTATAGACTTTGAATTGAACAGTTTATGTGATAAAGCTATAAGCGTCGTTGACAACTCGGACTAGGTCCTTATCGGATGGTCGGACGGCGAGCAACCCGTTGCACGTCGTCCGCAATTTGGCTGAGGACTTTGCCCTATAGGGTTTCCTGCCGAGGATGTAAAAGGTTAACATTAATGTGACTCTATTTAAATAATTATGTGCAGAGCCTTCGGAAAGAATTATATTAGACTAGTTCAGTAAGTTGTCATGCCAGTAATAGGCATGCATACCAGTGCTATGATTTTTTTTTAAATCCTGTATGTAATGCTGTTGGTGTGCCAATTAATAAATAAATATGTTGGTCAATCTCAAGAAGTAAACCAGTAAAAGTAGGAAAGATTTATACTTTTTA
Source organism: Mythimna albipuncta (assembly GCA_929112965.1). Lineage (NCBI taxonomy): Eukaryota > Metazoa > Arthropoda > Insecta > Lepidoptera > Noctuidae > Mythimna > Mythimna albipuncta. The sequence goes on from OV815973.1 coordinate 10,469,792, forward strand.
ATAATTTTATTTTATTTGGTACAATCAACTTTGATTTGATTTTCACAGTTAGTATTCTGTTTTTGCATATTTATTGATAAATTGGTTAGATAATATAAAAAACAAGACTGGTGATGTCTCAGATCTGGCCAACTACAGACCCATCTCGCTGGCTACTGTGATAGCGAAGGTGCTGGACAGTCTGCTTGACAAGCACCTGGACAGGCACATTAAACTTCACGATGCTCAATTTGGATTTAGACCAGGCCTTTCGACCGAGAGTGCCATCCTGTGCCTCAAGCAGACTGTGCAGTATTATACAGCCAGGAACACACCGGTCTATGCCTGTTACCTGGACTTGTCCAGGGCATTTGATTTAGTATCGTATGATTTATTGTGGCAAAAGCTGGAAACTGAGACAGATGTACCCCGTGATGTTGTTGCAATGTTGAGATATTGGTACTCAAGTCAAAGGAATGTTGTGAGATGGGCAGGCGCACACTCGGACGTGTATGGGTTGGAGTGCGGAGTGAGGCAGGGGGGATTAACCTCACCTCGTCTCTTTAACTTATATATGGATGGGCTGATCGGCGAGCTCAGCAGAACAAGCATAGGGTGCCATATAGATGGACAGTGCGTCAATAATATCAGCTACGCGGACGACATGGTACTGTTGAGCCCGTCGATTAGTGCCATGCGCAGACTGCTAAATATTTGTGAAAAGTATGCATGCACCCACGGACTCAGATATAATGTAAAGAAGAGTGAAGTGATGGTGTTTAAGGCTGGTAAGAAATCCTATGCTAATGTGCCACCCTTGTATCTTTGTGGTGCCACCTTAAACAGAGTGTGTAATTTTAAGTATCTGGGTCACTGGGTGTCGGAGGATCTATGTGACAACATTGATTTGGAGAGGGAGCGCAGGGCCCTGTGTGTGCGCTGTAACATGCTGGCCCGCAGGTTTGCACGGTGTACTGAACAAGTTAAACTGACATTATTTAAAGCCTTCTGTCAATCCTTTTACACCTGCAGCCTGTGGACTAAGTACACGCAGCGTGCTTACAGTGCTCTGCGTGTACAATATAATAACGCATTCAGGATACTGTTTGGGCTGCCGCGCCAATGCAGCGCTTCAGCAATGTTTGCGGAGAAAAGCGTGGATGGTTTTCACGCCATCATGCGAAAGCGTTGTGCTTCTGTGATGGAGCGCATGCGGGTCAGCTCGAACAGCCTTCTGAGTGTGTTCGTGGGACGCTGGGAATCGCCGATGTGGCAGCACTGGATGCGACTACACACTGAGGGTGGTCGCGTCCAGGGCCTGGCATAGACTGGTGCTACTGTGCAGTGCCGCTTTGAGTGTGTTTGTGTGTTTTTGTATATACTAACAATAGCTTTATAAGGTTTCTTGTGTTACTAACAATATATGGACTTTTGTCTGAAATAAATGTCATATTATTATTATTATTATTATTTTCCCTGCTAAAATCGCATTTCGTCCCCCTCGAGCACCGATTGTACATACGTCTGTACAACTTGAATGACCTTGAAAAACGCTTAATTGTCGTTTTGTAAACACGTTTGTAATTTTTTTTTTTTGGCCAAAATTTTTGTTTTACATATCTTTGTTTTTCACAGAAAAATCTAGTCTAGTTATCTAGTCTTTGATTAACTCTTTGAATGCCGTAATTAGAGACCCAATAGAAAGACAATTGCTTATGTCGAACTGTGTTACATAAGACATTCAAAAGGTTAATCTATTACCAGTACACCGCAGACTACCCCTGCATTGTTTTATTCGTTTCAATCCGTCATAAGGTTGTCTGGTAGAAATCGCTGTCAGCGATAAGAACGCCATTGTGCCCATAGATTTATGTTTATTTCACGTTACTTTTGGATGTACAATAAAGTTTATTCTATTCTATTCTAGAAAAAGGTTTATTTTATATTTATTTTGAAATTTTTTTTGGTGATTTACATAAAAACGCGCAATTACGTAATAATAATACCCCGAGGCGCGCGAAGGGTTAAGACTAAACAGACTTGGAGACTTGAAAGCCTGTAATCGACTTAAAGGCTTCAGATTGTTAACACTGTTATTAAGACTGTGTAATGAGGAGTTGTGATCATGCGACATTCGCTAATGGATCTGAGTTCGTCACTGTCTATGGTTTACACGAGTCTTACAACCCAATCAGCTCAAACTCCTCTATTATCGAGACCATAAACAATAACTCAATTCTACTCTGTTGTGCCGCCGTCGGTCCGTGAAGGTTCGTTATGCCTCGGATGAGAAAGTTTGTCGGGGCTCGATGGAAATTTTAGAAGATCCAACTTTGCTAAAGTCACGAGCATGACCGGGACTAGTTAGCGAATAGTCGCCTCTTGTTGTGGCTGCTGTAAAACGGTTGCGTTGCGATCGCATCTTGTGCTACCAAAGTTGAGGTTTTGTTAAGAAAGTTTGTAAATTTTGTTGGCAATCTTTTCAGTGTGTTTTCAGAGTGAATTTTACATACCCACCGGTATGTAAAATTAGTCATGTTTTGAAAAAGTTAGTTGTAGTCTTGAGCACAGACTAATACAGTACTGAATTTTTGGAATTGTGTTATTCAAGATTTTTAAATTGAAGATACGAATGTATCAGCATAGCTGATATGTATTCTTTATGTTACCTACTACTCCTTGTAGGTAGGTTGGTATATTAATTGAAAAATCTGCTATAAGAAGAAATGCATTAAATGATGCATTTTGGAGTATGCGAGGGAGTTACATGACTTGATTCCGGCATTACCTTTCTACCATCGGACAACTCCGTCGAGTTGGCGAGTATCCATCCTTACATTGTTAACACCTCTACAGTCCAGACAATGCATTTTGCCTCATCGTTTATACAGTGTACATCGAAGGACTGAAACAAATTGCCTGCTGGGATCTTCCCATCCGATTATAATTTATTTACCTTCAAGGTTAGAGTGAATTGGATTTTAATAAACTAGTACATTTCACCATCTACGATTGCATCACTGCTTACCGTCAGGTAGGATCGCAGTCAAGCTCTAGTTTTGGCCCGATTTCTCTGAATATACACATATCATCTTCACACACGATTTTCCGAATATAGGACATAGGTTCACGCGGTTCACGTACTACTTAAGTGACGGAAAGGTAAGCTAATACGTATTTGGAGAGCACAGGGCAGATACATTTGTAAGCAGATCAATACGGGTCCTGTTAGTAAACACAGGATATTGGGTTTCATGACGTGCTTCATGTATCCTTTGATGTTATTGGAAAGGGATGATACCAATTGACTATTAGTTTCAAATTGGATATGTATGTAACAATATTAAATTACTGTGTTGTCACGTGTAGTGAAAGCTTGTGCACGTAAAACTGACCCTAATGGTAGCCATACACGCTAGGGTATACCTTTCAGGTTTGCCTGTACCGTTGTGTTTTATAGGTAAAACGGAGCGTGTTTATTGTACAACTGTGTAGGTTAGACAAGGATAACTGTGCAGGTAAACCTGTCAGATACATCCTATCGTGGCTACCTTTAGGGTGCTTCAAATTGACATGCTGGAACATACGGTTGAAGTTTGCCACACTTGAGCATAGCGCCGCCGTGTCCTCGAGAAGGCGATCAGTAGCGGTGACCTCTTGCTTCTAGTCCTAGTTCAGGCCATAAGTACAGGGGGAGAGAGAATTGGAAGTCGTCACCTCCTTCTGCGAAGCAGCGCCACAGGAGACGGCCTAGGTATCGGTAGTCGCAAGGCAATTTCCGGCCACCCTAGGTGTGGGCTTCGGGAAAACAAGCAATGAGTAATTCGCCAGCCAGCCGCCGAATAAGGACTGAATTCGAGTCGACGATGTGTCGTGTTCCAAGTGCGCCTCGAAGTGATGTTAGCAAAATGGATAGTGCTCACTATGCCCGATGCCTGTCAGGGCTTGTCTGAAAGGGAAAGAAATGCAGGTGGGTTTTAGTCAGTAAAAGTCTAACACTTATGTGGCTCTTCCCAGAACGGTAGAAGTTATTTGGTGAATTTCTATCTAAAAAAAGTCAGTGCCCCTGAGTTTGCGCACACACGATGTGCACTATGATATCTCCTGCGTACTTGTAGTTGGCTAATCTCTGTTGAGATTGGCCACCTTGATCGAAGTTCGGTCTTCGAGGGAGAACTACATTAGACGATTTGTACGTAGAACGACGTCACGTGGCGTTGCGTGGCGTAGATAAAATGTAGCTTTAGTTGCCATATAAAATGTATGGAGACCGACGCGCCCATATCGTTGTACGTGGCACAAGTGTGCGCAGTGTAGTTCTGCCTTTATTCTTTAAAGTTAAATTGTTATCTCTAAAATGTCACCAAGCCGAAGCCCTTTGGGTTATATAAAATACCCCACCAGGAACAACACGACCATATTATTTATGCTTACAAACTAATTTGCCGAGCTTAGCCCGCTGAACTGCAAAATTCATTGACCCGTTTCTATCATCGTCAACGATTTAAAACTTGGATTAATAACTTTTCTCTTATAATCAAATCCGACTTGGAGAATAATTGGATAAGGTAACAGGGGAATTAAGAATTCCATTGCTCTTTAATTACTTAACTTGGAACGATACCTAATGAATTTTTGGGACAGTTTATCGGAATCAAAAAGTTTGGAGCTGTCAGTCCACTTCGAGATTTGTTTTGTAATGAAAAGAGGGTTATTGACAAAGAAGGGTTTTTTTTGGGTTTGGACTTGTTTATGAGAAATTATTTGTGTCTAAGTATATAATGCTTATTTTTATTTATTTATTTATTTAAACTTCATGTACAATAGTGGTACATAGGCGGACTTAATGCCACAAGGCATTCTCTACCAGTAAACCTTTGGGTTAAAAAAGACAACACTGTTAATGTTCCACTTTTGGAACTTAGGCTTCCTCTCTAGAAGCAGGAATAGGTTCACCACATGGTTGGAGAATGTAGCATCGCTTAGAATTTCATTTCGTTCAAAGACATATCAGTATTCTAACGATATTTTCTTTAGCTTTATTGATTAAAATCCAGCTGTGTTCCTTCAGTTACCCTTTGCGTTTCATGGAAGGGTACGGTAACTCTTTCGAACAGTACTGCAACTCTAGCAAGTATCGGCTCTACCGGGTCCCTTTAGTTTTACAACTCTCACATTGAGACACGCGTGGACCACAACTCGCCGTCTATTCAAGCTTGATCCTTGCCGGATGGCTGGACGGAGAGCTACTCGTTGCTTGTCGTTTGGAAGTCCGCACCTACGGTTGCCTTGAATTTGAATACCCAAGCGACTCTTGACGCCCGGGGCGTCTCCAAGCTTTAAATTCGTTGATATAAACAAGAAAGCACTATAATTTTGGTTAATTTTCTTCAGCAGTGAGGTCTTACGAAATTTAAGAGTAATAAACCTGAACGTACCTAAGCATTATGTAGATAAATATTCTCGTAAAGCTACGATAGTCATACAATTAAACTGATCTCTTGCACGTCGTAAAACTATAGCTCCAACTGGCCGTTTATTGTCCGTACAACCAAGTTATTAAAACCTTTAATATTAGATTAGAGAGCTATTTTCGTCCTGTTTATGTATGGACAAAGCCACCTGTAATTAAAGTTTAAATTATTGCGCATAGAAGTTTGTACGGCAGACTAACTTAACTGGAGTTGCATAGCGTATGGCTATTTCGTTTTTGTTTAGCGATAGAGGTCATTGCACTTTGCGTACATTCTCAAGCAATAAACTACGCGATATTTATATTAGTAAGCATTCTACTTTTTACTACAAAGAAAGACATAATTTAACAATAATAACAATGAAAAAAATACCTAATATAATCTACCTATACTTAACTAGCTTAGTTCTCCTAGAGAGGAGGCCTGAGTCCTAGCAGTGGGAATATTAAAAAAAATATTATGCTTATGCAATAACATGTCGTTATCCATTGACCCTAGCTAAAAAATAATGCAGAGTACATTTAAAAAAGGAACAACGATTATTTTAAGTTTACTAGTAAAAAAAAACATAACTCTCCTTTGGCTTTGCCGTAGTCGGGTAATTAATACTAATTCAAGGGGTTTAGACTGGGTACTAGTAATTTTGTTTTTATTTGCGTGACAGCGTAGATGAAATACGCCCTATGTCACACTTTTTTGTACTGTTCAACTGTCGAACGCCCCATTCGGTGTGTACCAGATAGTCTGTGACTTTTTATTATTATTGTTAAGCTAAAGAAATGATTGAATTGTAGGGTTTATAATTATTTTTAATTAACGATTTTGCTCAATAGGGTATGGGTACATGGATACCTAGAAATAATATCAATAATTGCTCTCATTAAGCAAACACGTGTTACACGAGAATATTTCATTTTCATTAAAACATGTTGTGGATATTTATTTGAAACTGCAATTTCAGTTTTGCAGAAATAGCGAAGTATCGCGCAAACATTTGGCAGAATCATCCAACTCTAAATTATTCATGTACACACATTTAATTTGGGACTGCATTTAGCGCTTTAATTAAAACGTTCCACGAATTTCAGGTTCTAAGCGAAACGGATCTGTTAGTCTTCAAACCAATTCAAACTGTGTACTGGTGTAAAATATAGTACCACTAACTCAAGTATTGAATCGAGCACTGTGTTTATAAGTGATCATTTTTAGGGTTCCGTAGCCAAATGGCAAAAAACGGAACCCTTATAGATTCGTCATGTCTGTCTGTCTGTCTGTCTGTCTGTCTGTCTGTCCGTCCGTCCGTATGTCAGAGCCACTTTTTTCCGAAACTATAAGAGCTATACTGTTGAAACTTTGTAAGTAGATGTATTCTGTGAACCGCATTAAGATTTTCACACAAAAATAGAAAAAAAGCAATAAATTTTGGGGGTCCCCATACATAGAACTGAAACTCAAAAATTTTTTTTTCATCAAACCCATGCGTGCGGGGTATCTATGGATAGGTCTTCAAAAATGATACTGAGGTTTCTAATATCATTTTTTTCTAAACTGAATAGTTTGCGCGAGAGACACTTCCAAAGTGGTAAAATGTGTGTCCCCCCCCCTCTAACTTCTAAGATAAGAGAATGATAAAACTAAAAAAAATATATGATATACATTACTATAAAAACTACCAACGAAAATTGATTTGAATGAAATCTACTAAGTAGTTTTTTTTTAATGCGTCATAAATCGAAAAAAATACACTATTATTAAAACATCGATCAAAGTTTCAACACATTACAAGAACTTTTATATTATGTTACTTGCTGCTACGGAACCCTTCATGGGCGAGTCCGACTCGCACTTGGCCGGTTTTTTAAATTAAATGTTAAAAAGGTATTTAAAAATAAGTTTGGGTTGCATCTGATTGAAACTGTGTCTTGAATTCTAAATTCAAATATACAAATTAAATAAAAGAAGAAATGATGTCACCCACCCACCAGCACCGGGCACGTGTGTAGGATTGTATCCTACGGTTTAACAAAATTAAGTTTTTACGATGAGATTATAATAGGTTAGCACTATCTCTTTTGAGCATTAGGCGGAATGAAATATCACTTTTAGTTCAGATGGTACAAAACTTCCGAATTTTCATTGCAAATAAGGCCACAAATGAATTCGATATTTAAAATGAAAACATGTTCTATTCGTGAGTTCTACTCCCGTCGGGCACGTATTTGGGAATCGTTAGTTTTAATTTTGAATTTTACGATGGAATTGGGACGACTGGCAATTATGAATTTAGTTTGAAATTGGAAAACCTAGTTGGCCGGTAATAAAATTGTTAAGACTGGATTATGCTGTTGCTCTAATTGGTTTTTAGTAAGATTTTTTTTTTGGTAATTTGTCAGTTTCTTGCAAAGATTTTTTGTTGTGTTTAAACAATAGCCACTAAAGAACATGTAGTTTCTCCTACTTGATCAAAATTAACTTACAGAATAACAAAGGTAAATGTTGAAATTTTTGTACACCTATAAATATTGTAATTCAATGAACAACAATATTATCGGAGTTTGATAGCGTGAGGCAAGTACCTAACAAGATAAAAATTGAGCCCTTGAGTACTCTTTATGTCATCCTATCCACTTAAACTTACCGTCTGCTACCGTCGTAGGTACTCTGCTTTTATTATCCCATAATCTTTACTAACCTACAACAATGGTAAGTACTTACTCACCCTTGTCCAACTACTCAAACAAATGTGAGACATGTGCTTTACTGTACACGAACGTGTTCAATGTAAAAATAGAATTTTCTTCTCTGACGTAACTCACACGTTCCTGCCAATCACTGCTCGGCAAGTTTTTTTTTTCGAATATGTTAACGCAAAGGACAGCTTTTACGAGATTCTCGTAAAACGGAAAGGTTTCATTGTTCTGTAAAGAAAGGCCATTTTCCGTTTCAGCGCCTTTGTTGATAGTGACGTTTGATGTAGTACTTCATTTAGAGATAGGAATAAAAGTAATAGTTTTATTTTGTTTTATTCAAAATACGGTTGGTAAAATAAACACCTACGATTTTATTTACATACATAAAACATCTTTAGAATATTCGTCACCTTATTACTTAACGTTATTACTCATAAAAGTTATATTTATCACCAAACTTCGGAATATGAAAGCCTTCGTTAGACTTTCATTAAACCAGCCTTGTAGTTAATAAAATTAATGCTCGGAGATGTGCGTAGAAAATACGTCATTTCACGAAGATAGTCGAAGTTTCCCGAAACGTCAATGTGTGCGAAATATTGTTTTTGATTTTACATAGAGTTTGCGTATTAAATTTTGGGGTCGTCTAATTAATCGACTTGGGAATTTTCATATAATCGTGGCTCATGCTGGGCGCCAATAAGGTGTTTTGATATAACTACCCACTTTATTATTTCATGTCGTCGTAATTTATCATTTTATTTTTTGACAGGCTTCTGCCAGTGGTTTCGCCCGCGTGAAAGTAAAAACTTATTCCTAGGAAATATACCCACTATCGAAATAAAAAGTGTTTATGTACTATTCCAAGACATGGTAAAAAAACTTATCCAAATCCGTTCAGCCGTTTGAGTGTGAAGTAGTAACAAACATATATACACATATACATACCTATATAATATAAACTTTCGCCTTTATAATATCAGTGTCATAATGGGTAGGTAAAAGCTTTCGCACATCCATTACTATGAGTAATTTTAATTGCCATTTCAGTAAATTAACATTGAATGACATGAGGGTTATTTTAAATGTATGGAGACTGAGTTACATAATTATTTTAAAACACAAGGAATAGTAGATTATTTTTTTAAAAGCCCAAGAAAACAAATAAATTGCGTTATATTGTGAATATGTATCCTACCAAAAACATAAATGTAAAAATAGGAGCCAAGTTCAACTTTTTTTTTTTTTAATTAATATAAACTAGTGCTTGACTGCGATCACACCTGCTGGTAAGCAGTAATGATATGATATGGTGTGGTTGTAAAATTTGACGACAATACCGAGAATTCATGAAAATAAATGGGTGCCAAGTTCTGTAGAGAATCAATTATTCAATTATAAGACCTTATAACAACATTTAACCTAGCTTGCTTAGGGTTCCACCAGGTACCAAAGGGTAATCCTATTACTAAGACTTCACTGTCCATCCGTTACCAGACTGTATATCATAAACATTAATATCTGAATAGTTGATTTGTTTACAAAGATGTATTATTTCTAATGCTGCTATAACAACAAATACTAAAAAATAAAAAAAGTTTATAAAATAGTGTTTAATGTTGCATAAATAATGGCACAGAACCCGTAGTGCGCCAATTCGACCTTCACTTGGCCAATTTTTGTTTCGAACGTTAATATTATGTAGGTAAATAAGCTTTAAAAATATTGAGTACCCGTTTATTTAGAGTATCTCAATGTATAATTAACTAAAGGTGTGTTTATATGAAATAGATTTTGAATTATGAAAAGATAAAGAGTAGCTTCAAATGGTTCGTGTAATACACACGAACCATTCGAATAATTCAAAATATAATTCAATTCGAACTTGAATGGTTCGCAAGTGCTGCTTGCCAGTTCTCTAGTTTTCTCTTCTAGCCTTGAACTGTGCTTGACACACAGAAGTGTGTCAAGCCAATTATATATACCGTTTAAATTTAATCGTTTTAATCCCGTCGAAGGTCGATCCGGTACATGAAACACTATCGATTTGTAAAGATAAAATTTAAAAATATAATACCGTTTTTTCAAAACTCGTATTAGTTTACCCGTGTACGAAATTAATTTCTTTAAGAAAACGTCAGCTGAGCGAGACCAATGACCCATATGTAGTTGTCGGCGTTGCGTACAAACTATCGGTCACTAATTACCAGTCATCCTATATAATATTATATTCATAATTGGATTATAATATAAGGACATTCTGATATAATAAAGCACAACGAAAACCTTTTATTTTACTCTTCCGTTTACAAATAGAAAAGCTTTGAAAAGTGTATGGCAAACATGCAAAGTAAAAATAAAGGGTGACAAATCTAAGATTGTTACTTCCTGTGAAAAAATAACGTTAAGTATGGAAACGGATGTGCGTATAATGTGCTTTTCTTTCTTCTTAGGGGCCTACATTGCGTAGGATTACAATTGTGTTACTATATTTCCATAATCTGGGACACTCTATTTTAGACATAACACAAAATCCTTGTCTTTGTTTGTAACGACGCGATCAGCGCAGTGGTTGAGAGATAGGCTGCTATGCGTATCGCTCATTTGATTTTTCGCAGTAAACAAATAAATATTTGTATGGTCAACTAATAGTTTTTCCGGGTTTGAGTGCCTTATGTGTGTAAAATTACATGTTGTGGATGCAGTCACGATACAAGAGTAATTTCTAAAGTTAAAAAAAGACTACTTTTTTAATATGGATAGGTTCGCATTTGACCACTTAAGAAGTTGGTGAAATTTATTTTAGTACCTACAGTCATAGGTTTGATGTCATCATCTGCTTGTAGTGACTAGTTTTGAACTTCTTCTTCTTTTAATGTATTATCAATATTCTTATTTTCTACAATATAGTGAGTTTTGAAATCATCTCTTTGTGCCTTTTATTTTGATATTACAAACGAGTGCTGCTTGCCAGTTGTCTAGATTTCTCTTGGCTTGTCACACTACTGTGTGTGTAAATTATAATATTAAAAAAAAAAAAAACTTACTAATTCACTCACACTTACCATTAAACTCTAACATTAACATAATAATGACGCAGTCAACCGTTCGAACCTGCCTGACGGGGCCAGCCTCTAGTGCCCTCACGGCCACCTCACCTGGCGTCTAGGTAGGTCCTTCACAAAACCTAGCCACCGCACCTTTGTACCTTAAAGCTGTTCTCGATAAGTCAATGAACCTTATCCTTTCCTATAATTTGCGATCGCTTTGAGCAAAATTTTCAATTGACTTGTCTAAGGCTTTGTTAGGAAGAGAATCATCATATTATACATAATTTCTTGATTATGAGTTTGGTTCAGTTAGCTAACGAATACATTATGATAATCATCATAGATGGTTTGGCAGACTATTAAACGCCCTTAACTGAGTCAGTGTTAGGGATCGGAGTCGGAATTAGAGTTCAGATAAAGGATTAATCCTACAAAATTATTCTTTTAAATCAATATAAAGATCAGTCACCCCTATCGGCCTGACGGCCTTTATAAAATCTATCTGACACATCTTTTTCATTTTAAAAGTCGAATTAGTGTTTGTCTTATTTATAATGTACCCGTTAGTTCTAGACCCCTGAGGAGCCGATGAAAGAGGATGTCTACAGTATGTGACATTTTTAAAATTCATTTGTTTACATTGCCAGTATTTCAAAATTTGCTTTGTGTTTTTTTTTATTAAAACAAATCGTTTAGTTTACAATATTGATAGCCAGTGATATAGGTAGGTAGACGTTGAAAAGCATCCGCCCACATGGCGCACACTTCGCGGAGTCTTATGTCTAGCAGTGGATATCTTACGGCTGAAGTGATGATGTTGATGATTTTAAAGGTTTTTTCTGACATAATAGGCCTTTTAACAAGCTACACTTATAGTAACCATCAAATAACTTTTCTCACTCCACTTAGAGAGTAAGAGAGTCAGATTTATACTGACTAAACCACCAGGTCCACACTACGAACAATCCTTCAGCCTTAAAATGTCTAAATCCTCATCATCATCGTCATTTCAGCCGAAAGACGTCCACTGTTGGACATTGGTCTTCCCCAAGCGTCGCCACAATGGGCGGTCCTGTGCGTCTCACATCCATCGGATTCCCGCAACCCTTAGCTTATCGCTCCCCCCCCAGGTCATCGCTCCACCTTGTAGGAGGCCTTCCAACGCTACGTCTTCCGATACGTGGTCACCATTCCAGAACCTTTTGGCCCCAACGGCCATCTGTTTGAGCAATGTGCCCTGCCCATTGCCACTTAATGGCGATTCTTATGTCGAATGTCTTATTACTTTTCTGAAATCCTAATCTAACCGATTCAAGTGCTACTTTACTATGTACATTTTGGGAGGTATTAATTTTATCTGACAACAATCAAGAGCATAATTGCTCCGGGGAATATTTATATTTAAATCCCTGAACATGAATTTCTTAAAGTCTGGAACGAAAGGAATTCGTTGAATTTTCTGTTTACATTTTCTTACCTAAAGCCGTTCCAAGAAAAATAATAGGTAATATCGCGGTAAAAATAATAAGGTATTTTTTTTACGAAAGCTATCAAACCTACTTGAAATAATACTGATTTATTAAGGTTAAGCATACAGTCTAAGAGTATCTGGAAAGCATTAAACAGTCAAATTAGCTTGATAATAATTATTAAATAGTTTTTCTCGCTCTTGGTGTTTTCTTTTTTTTTGGTGTGAAATCATTCAATGACTCCTCCCTTTCTAGGATGGAATGATGATAGCATGTCAGACTTTTACTGACTAAAACCCTCTTTTATGATTATTTTTTGCTTTGCCCTCCAGACCCCGGGTTTCTTTTTCGCACAACCGCTTGGCCTAGTAGGCTTCAACATTGCTGGGCCCCTACGGTTTTGCGACTTTCCCTTTTTGGTGGTGCGAAGGGAGTGACAGGCTTTTACAGACTAAAATCCACCTGTATCCCTAGAGTTGCCCTTTTAGTTCCAGGATCAAAGTATCGCTTTCGAACCATCTCGCAGCTCAATAAAAGGGTAATTACTAACTTCTTAGACTGCTGACTAATATTACTGTTAGACAAATTGACATAAGATTGCACTCAGCCCTCTCAACCAATTTGCCCCTGCTGCATTTTCAGAAGTTATGTTAGTAAAAGTTTGTCTCACGAACATATTAATGTATTCTTCCTTCAAAGAAAACTGGGTCAAATACTTATTACTTCCAAGATGAAAAATGACAAATCTTCAGAGCAAGGTAAATTTTCGCTTGGCTAGACTTTGTCATAGCAAATGAGTTCGGCTCCCATTTCCTCGAACTTTTCCAATGAAATTCTTTATCCTTCTATCTTTTGCCAACCTACTTTGTGACATATCGACTATCAATATTCAACGAAACATTTTTTTTTGCCTCAACTCCCAGTAGCTTAGAGGCTCAGCGTTCGAATCTCAATCTGGGGTGCTATTCTCTAAGAAAACAGCCTTGAGCTCAGCGCTGGCACAGCGACGAGTCGTGAGCGCAGTACATTGAATTAACAATCCAATGTAAAAGGGCATTGGGATGTTAATTCAATGTACTGCGCTCACGACTCGTCCCTGTGCCAGCGCTGAACTCAAGGCTGTTTTCTTAGAGAATAGCACCCCTGGACCTGGGGCCTTACGATGACGTGCTAAAATACCATGTGTGCGAACTAGGAAGAAGGATGGAGACACCCTATATATTGTCATACTTTAACAGTTCAGTTTAGTTCGTAAAATGGATCGCGATAAGTGCTCGTGGTAGGGCCTCTGTTTGCGAGTTTTGAATATAAACGAAAGTACAGACTTATATTGAGCGAAAGGCACTCATGCTCCTCAGCTGACGCGACACAGTGAGCGACTAACGCACGGCGGCGCGCTAAACCGCTTGACCCTAACGCAGTTACTAACGCAGGCGATTCAACGTAAAGAGGATTGCGAAGCGTAGCGGCACAATTATCAAACAATTGATACTCTATTGAAGTGGCCTACGTGGGTGCGGTGTACGAACAAAGCGAAGCGGTCGGGATTAGTTGGTTTGATATTTATTGCGTGGCTCTTGCGGTGTGATGCCTGGTTTTATAGAAATTGCGGCTGAAACAGTGACTCCACGCGCACTTAGGACAAGGCCGCCGTATTGTTTTGAATTCTCATAAACCGCATCAAAGCGCTTCGTAAGGAATCACTCACGTATGATGCCGCGTAACTAAGCGAAGACGCGCGAAGTCCATGCATTATTTTGCGTAACACAAATGTATGCCTCAGTAATGAGAAAATATAGATTAATATGCTATAGGCGAAAAACCTAAGTTGTCGCGACGCTTCGAATCTACGACAGCGTGAGTTTAGCTTTAAGGACGATTGTAACTTAGTCAAGTGACACGTTAAATTGCCTGCATTTGATTGAAACATTTCTCTTGACCATAGTGTTTGATTGCTATTATCAAATAGAACAATCAGATATTGCTAATAAAGTCTATGAAAATTTGCTTTTAAATAAATCATACTAATCGCCAATATCTTTGAACTTGAAAATTTGTGTGCTTGTTTACTACTTATTTACACTTAAACAAAAAAAAAAATTGGTTGAGACGAAAATTACATCCGTAGATCATGTCCAAGAAGGCGTGGAGAAGGACATAGGATACTTTTTATCCCGGGATTATGTTTCCTTAGGATTATTTTCTACTTTCACACGGACGAAGCAGCAAGCAGAAGCTATATTAACCTAAGCATTTATTAATATATTTATCTACATTAAAATTATAAAGAGGTAAAGTTTGTTTTTTTGTTTGTAGGAGGTAATTTCTGAAAGTACTGGTGCGATTGCTAAATATTTTTAGCAATAGTAAGCTGCATTATTCCTGAGTGACATAGGCTACATTTTATGTACGCGGGTGATGCCGCGGGAAAAAGCTAGTTTGTTATATTAGTAAGTCTAAGCTTCGATTCCACCTTCTCCTTGTAACATTAGCTTATCTCTTTATTCATGCAATCCCTATATTTTACTTTTACAATACCTACTTTAACATTTTCAACATTAGTGGGACGATCCCTTTTTGCTCCTCGCTATAGTGACGATGTGAGTCACATCTTGCCACAGAATTTCAATATCGGTCCATAAAGGGAGGGGCGTTTCATACGACCTCTTGGGAGTACCTTGAAATTGTTGTAGAATGTTATTTGTCAACCTTTGTTAGATGTTGGCTGTATGTGTTTGGAATTGGGCTACCTTGAGAAAAGTTTGCAAATATATTTAGTGCCGACTACTTGAGACGTAAACTTTTCGAAGAGGGACAACTTGTACTTGTGTTACCACGAAATACTAACATGTCCGTCTTAGTTTAGATGACTTAGTATACATGTTAATAATATTTTTTTTTTAAATATTGTAATATGGAGATATAATAAAATCAATATATGTTTTTAAAAGAGAGACTATTAGGTTTCTTTCTGGTTCATTTCCAAGTAAAACCACAAATTGGATCTACACTGGCTTTGACGTTTTGTATGTGCCCATGTACCTTGTACCATGTACTATGAGAAATAAAAACATTTTAAATTTTTAAACCTTTTGAACCTTGCTTCTGAGAAATAGTTGGTAATTTACGTTTGTTTGTGTTTAATGTCAGCCAATGGCTTAATAGCCACGCGCTCAATCAACACCTCAGGAGGTTTCTGTAGGCGGTTAGGAGGTTCTTGAAAGCGGTTAGGAGGTTCTTTCCTTTGGAGGCTGTTCCCGATACCAGTAGGATAATATTTTTTTATGTATTATTTTTCTGTATATTTGAAACAAATAAAAGAAAATACGTAATAACAAAATAATAAACAGACAAAAAATCGTCATTTAACTGAATTGCAAGGCATAATAATACTTATTATTGACTAACAAATCGCATTGCTATCAAAGATCACCCGTTAGATAAAACAAAAGAACCGTACTGTAACAAAATCTTGGCCAGTCACAATTTCCATCACACATGGCAAACTCAACCTTCTTGCCTGAAAGTTAAGGTTCAAGCAGGCTGCAGGAAATATCCTTGCAATTCCTCCTCTTGTTTGATCGGAAACTTCGCGACCGTGCAGAATTTCAATAAAGAAACTGGAAGAAATATCGTCGCAAGGGCGGCTTGTACAGTTAACAACAGAAGGTCGGTTTTACTACTGTCGTCTCTATTTTGTTTTATATTTTTTTAGCGAAAATCAATGTAAGAACTGAGATGCGACTGTCAATGTTTTTGAGAATTTGAGATTGCCCCTCAGATATGCATATAAGATGGTAGGCATTTTTTAAAATATTTTTACCACCTAACACTGTTTTTCCCTGCATAACCCAAGGTTGACTGGTAGTAAATTCCCAGGGGGTTAAGTCTGCCTCTGTACTTTAATTATTTATTTATTTTAACTTCATGTACAAT
This sequence comes from Mythimna albipuncta, assembly GCA_929112965.1. NCBI lineage: Eukaryota > Metazoa > Arthropoda > Insecta > Lepidoptera > Noctuidae > Mythimna > Mythimna albipuncta. Next base: position 10,486,390 of record OV815973.1, read on the forward strand.
AGTGGTAGATAGGTGAACTAAATGAAACAAGGCATAAAAAAGGCAACGTAGTAGAGTTTTGTGTGCATATAGTAATTATTATAAATAAAAATATCCAACAAATAAATATATTTTCGTTTAAATACTTTTAAGGGTTTCAATTTGCCAAATAACCATATTTTATTTTATCTCTCCTTTTACTTGACAAGATTTTGACACGGGTTGTCGTAGATATTTATGAGATAACAACTTAAATTTAACGTTAATGATACACAAGAACTGACCTTCTACTTTTGAAGCTGACTGTACCTACTCCTGTAATGGCCTAACGTACGAGACTAAACACCAATAACTGGTACCACGATTTTTACGAGGAATTCGCAAAATGTTTATTTGAGGTTGCCATAACTTTTCAGAACGTGATTTTGGAGTAACAACCCACTTCGGTGATTAAATAGTTTGTAATTAGGATATTAAGAAGTTTAGTACTGCAGAATGAAGTGTAAAAATGTTACGAACTGCTGTAATTGTTACGAGGTAGTAATCCGAGTTTTTGGGTAAACAGCGTGATTTTGAAAGTGATTGGGCTTTCTTGCTTGTAACCTAATTTTATCTTTCACCGTACAAAGTTTTACAAAACGGTGAAGGAAAACATCGTAAGAAAATCGTAGTCCTAGAACGCAAAAGAAACCTGAAATAACATTGGTGTAGTTTTCTCTCGCGTCGTCTTAGAGTGGGAAAAGTCATTAACGAATTTCTCACCTTAAAAAATAAAGCTCTAGCAGATAGATTGCCATCTAAGGTATGAAAAAATAAATGAAAACAGTTTGTATACTTACAAAATTATTTCTCTAGGTGTGAAACCCGAAACCGGTGTCTAGTATTTATGTAAAGATTATAATATAAGTAAAAAAAATCATAACTGTATCATGAAAAATCACAAAGTTACAAGCTTGTTTTGTTACCTGCTTATCCGCACAAATGTATAGTCACCGGGTCATCCAGGCGACTATGGGATTGTTTGGTTCCAGCATCCAGATATGCGCTGGTATCTCATACCTGCTACGACTTGCCGTCACCTGTGTTGTACTTAATGTCGGATATGTCCAATTTGTGAACATTTTAAATAATTTTTAGGAAAAAGTATGTGGTGTAAAAAATATTGAAATCGGTTCAGTAACTGATTCTGAACAAACTATATACATACAGGTTTTGCATATACTGAAAATAATATTATGATAAACTAGCTTTTGCCCGCGACTTCGTTTGCATGGAATAGTGACTTCCGGAAATTTCAGTACTGAATTGATGCCGACTCTTGACCAATAGATGGCGCTGTATGTCCGGAATAAATTTTATTTTATTTTTTATTTTATTTTTTGCAATAAAAACTATCCTATGTCCTTTCTCAAGTTCCAAACTATGTCTGTACCAAATTTCACACAAATCAGTTCAGTATTTTAGGCGTGAAGCAAAGACAGACAGACAGACAGACAGAGTTATTTTCGCATTTATAATATTAGTTTGGATGATCTTTATTTTGCAAGTAGGTTTTATAAAAACACTTTTACACGTCAATTTTTTTTTTCGTCAATTAATGCTAGATGAGGCCGGTTTTTCCTAGCTGACTACCCTGAGAAGAAACACCGAAACAAACTCAGGGGTCAAAGTCTCTTTTAGAGTCCATACAGTAAAACATGTAATGGTCAAATCATTTGAGAACCATGCAGATTGAGCCTGAGATGGTCTTTTGAAGAAAGAACCACACAGTTCTAAGTGGACCAGTATAGTCAGTGCAAGCATTTGTCAGTATGCGTGTAGCTCAACTCGGGACTACTAAGGAGCTCAACGACTTGACGTACAATGCCAAAGAAACGACATTTAGGTTGGCCACATCAAATACCCAAAATTGTCAGACATCATGTGAAACTAAGGCATCAAAAATATTTACAAGTTCTATTTATAAGAACGTAATATCGTCTTAGTAAGTAATATCTTTCAGAAAAGCTTGACAGCGAAGATGAGTCATGTGCGATACTTCAAGTATCATTAGTGTGTCCCAGTTAGACGTTCTAAGCAAAGACGACTGACATAAAAACATTCTTGATGACGTGTCCTTAGGGTTATAATCTCGCAGTTTAGTCTGAAAAAGAATCTCAAGAAAATGTACGAAATAACCTAGCCTTAATACCTACTCACAAAAGCCAGGCTTTTGTACCATGGAGAAAGTTAGATAAAGACAAAGTTAGAAATAATTTTATTTTGCAAATATGAGTAAAAGGTGACAGAAAAATTTAGGTAACTAGTTCAGCCATATTTTACCATGTAGTGTAAAGATATATAAAATTAAACATATTACCACTAAATACCAATAAAATTTTAAATAAATTAAAAAATCTTTCTCATTCAGAATACTACTGTTTTTTTTTTTTTGAGGTGGGTTATCATCAAATACCTTCTCTGGCTCTGGGCGGAGCGGGAGGACGTATTTACTGACTAACCCACCAGTGTTCTTACAAATGTCTTCTGCGCTCTAGGGTCGCGATCCTTTGAATATTTACTTCTGCAGCCTTTACATACAAGTTTTGTTTCGTTTAAGTTTTTAATGATCGGAAAAAAAGTGTCTATAAGATGTCTCTTACGAAAATTATAATATGAATAACAATTATAATCAGGGGGCACGGTAGTGCCCCCGCCAAGGCGAGCAAAAAAGCAGCGTGGCTGTACCATCCTTTTCTTGAAACATTTCAAGCCAGTTTCGACTCCTAATAACTTCGTTGTGTATAACACTAGAAGCCTGAATTTTCAATAATCAAGCAAGTATACTAGAGTTACTCACTATTCTTTGAAAGGATTTTTAAACAAGTGTGCTTTTTTTCCGATTGGAAAAATCATCTTATGATAACCCCCGCTCTTGGGCGAAGCGGGAGATCTTACTGACTAAAAAACCCATCCCGTTCCTTCAAGCCTTCATACCGGGGCTCGAGCGCCCTTTTGGATAACCCTTGCCCCAGTAGGCTTCGACCCGGCTGGGCCCCTACTATTGCTGATAACTCCTTGAGGCGCGCGGGAACAGCGCGCGCCGTCGACGACTTGGGCTTGGTCCGGACAGTTACCGGACGGCCGGACAGCGAGCTACCCATTGCTTACTGTCCGCAAGCCCGCGCCTACGATAAACAAGTGTGCTTCACCATCAACGATTGCATCACTGCTTAACTTCAGGTGGGTTCGCAGTCCAGTACAAGAAAAAAAGTAGTAAAACAATGAATTCCACACACCACCACGAAATAGCTCTTTACGAACTTTCATTTCATCTTCTGATTTGTGTCAGTCTTATCACAACCTTATCACAAATTTTTTTACACACGGTCTCCAGTACAATGTTTATTGAATACTTTCAAAACATTCCTCTTTTCTCATACCCTTAGAATAATAAATCGCTATTTAACTCTCAGTTTTCCCGCTTTAATACAGGGACATTGGTATTTCGATAATGCTCCTGTTATCTTCTATATCTCCCCTCACGACAGGAATTTATCTGGGGTGAGCATGCGAAAAAATACCGTAATAATGAGAATTGGGAACAGTGTTCCTTAAGTTGTTTTGACGACTGGCAACTCCACTTACTTACACGCTTATGAGTATCGTGCGTAGTCCGCTTTATAAGAAGTGCCATGAGTGGCACCAGCCGGAACCTGCGTTTAATTGTCAAAGTTTTGAGAACCCACAATTGTAATTACAAAGCTGTCACATATAGCACTGTTGTTACGGTATAATTTTCTTGTTAAAACGTAAATAAGCTTGAGAATATAAGCCTAAGAAAAAAAGCTTTCTGCTTTGAAAGTGGAATGTAATGTTTTGTTAAACCTACTTCGAAATATATGAGACAATTTTTAAATTGCTTATATAAGAACCTTGCAATTTTTTTCTTCAACACAATTGTGACAATGAAAAACTAAGAAATCGTCTAAATTCTTTTTCACAACACCAACGGATACAGATAAGCTCCTTATTGCTGTTTTCACTTATATCGAATCGAATCGATTCCAAACAGGTCCAATCGGATTCTCGGTTTCTCGATTATAGAATCGGAATGTCAGCAAAAGTCATAAAAACAAATCGATAACACGAATTTAACCCTCAGTTAGAGTCCCCTCCCATTTTCCGCATTTTGATTTTCCGTTGATTGGGTTTAAAATGCCCTCCCGCTATTTTGATAAAGCCCGTAACAAAATGTAGGATCTTTCGGACCCTTTCAATGCGTGAAACTATATTCATACCGGTTAGTATCAATTTTGTTATGTTTATTAGGGATAGTGGTAATGTTTGATTTATTATTGTTAGTTGTTGTAGTCTTAGTAAACAAATATTATTGGGATACAAAGTTTTGAGTTGGATATTTGGCTTTTCTGTTAATAGGTTAGGGTAATGAGTCAGCTGCGGAATTGGTCGAAAGAGTTATTGTGGCCTTTAAACGGAAAAGGCAACTGAATGAACAAAGATGGGTTTTTGTCAGCAAAAGTTTGACACTCCCTATCGCTCCAAACATATTGAAGTTATTTGATGATTTCCTACAAGAAAGGGTAGTAGCGACATCTATGACGCCACATATGAACTAAAGTACGAAATCCTGCATCGCGCAATTAGAGTTCTCCGCGCGATTCGAATATATCTCGTACAACAGCCCGAAATCATCCCTTGGGCAGTTACCTAGATCAGACATAAAATCCGTCTGGTCAGAGGATCTTTCCTTTACAACGGAGTTGTTTTTAAGTGGGAAAATCATCTAATGATATCCCTCGCTCTTGGGCGGAGCGGAAGATAGTGTTACACTTTTACTGACAAAAAATCTACTCCTGTTCCTTTTTTTGCTATTGTTTCAGGCCCATTGCCCCGGGGATCTCTTTCGCATCACCCATGGCTCCTAGTAGGCTTCAATGGTGGTTTGCGAAACTTTACTCTCTGTTCCGCATACCTGTAAGGGGTACTGAGTCACGTCATCAACTTAATAAGCATCTCACACAAAAGTAATTTACTCTAAAAAAGCTTACATAGTTTCTGGAAACTAGACTTGAAATTAAAGTTTACGAGCGCTCCTACTAAAGACTCAAAGCAATCTTTTTGTTACTCATGAAATTCAGGAATTTCATTTCCTCCTGACCTATTTTTCTGGAAAAGCATACATTGTAACACAGTGTTATCTTGTAGGTTACAAAACAGAATATAGTGGAGAAAAAATATACATAATTATTTAAAGATTATTTTCAGGCTGCTAGTTTTCGTATCATTACACTGTTACTTTATAAGTCTACAGAATGCAGATATTATATGACAGAGTCTGTCTGTCGAAAGCGCGATCTGAGAAAATGAGGTCAAATAAAAAAATATTGAATATGGTATCACTGTCATAGTAGGAGAAAAACGTTTTGATACTTGAGTATATTTTGTATTTACGACTATTGTATAATAGTTGTTTACAAACTATATTCCTAATTCACGGAACGCAATGTCTTCAATACTACAATGCTATAGGATCAATACTACATAAGTCAGTATGTATTATTTTGAAGTATATGTCCTAACTTATACTTCAAAATAAAACATACTAACCTTAGTACCTACACTAGAGACATATGTAGATACCTAATCAGTCGCTGTTGACTAGGTCTATTGCCTAGTAAAAGTCAACTATTTTTCTTTATCACAAGTAACAAAAAAGATATTTGACATTGTTTTAGCGACGAAACTTTTACGGCTTCTTGGATGGTTCATACCTTCAGTGTTTCGTTTATTGAATGACTGCATTAGAAAATGTAGTCACTGAGCTAAATTAATTTACCATTTCAGGAAACATTATATCTCATTGGTACACTAGGAAAAATTACGATACTTACTTGCTTATTTTTATTAAAGATTTTGTCACAAGTCTATCTGATTTTGGCAAAAATTTATCTGTTCAATCAAAAGTTAATCTGATTTCAAAACTCTATTTGTATTGTCATAAGTCTGTTTGATTTTGTCACAAGTCTATCTAATTCTGTCACAGGATTACCGGATTTTGCCACAAGTCTCAAGCATACGGTATTTCGGTCGATTTCCGCAATATTTTCCTAACAGTCCCATAGCAATACCTTTCATATCATACGTCAAACGAAGGCTTAATCCAAAGTATCCTATAAAATATCGGTTTCGGTAAAAAAGTATAAAATCTGTATTTTTACAGGCCATCGCGTTTTACTGAGGCTGTTTCAGCATTTCAGCGACATTTGTTGATGACGAAGTAGGAATAACAAATCGACCGTGATTTCACTAAGCTCACGTGGGTGTCCTCACGCCTTTAGAAAGGGCTCTTTGAAGGGATTTAGGCTAAATATAGATGGGAAAGAAATTGCTGTAAAAATATTTTTATGAGCATGTTTATGCGTTTTTGTATGAGAGGGTTCTTGTTAATGTTATGTTAAATTTAATACATTTTATGAGTAAGTGAGTACATTATTTTACGAAAGTATAAATATATCGTTGGTCACTTTATCGTACACCATCAGACGAAATGGCAGCCCAACACTAGTATATCAAAAAATAAAAATATTTATTTTTTATGTATTTTTTTTTAAGTTTTTAAGTTTATTTTAAAATATACTCGTATACCAATATGTGTGTGTGTAAAATAAACAAACGAGATAATAATAATAATTATTATTATCCTGTTCCCGATACCGGTGGGATACTGTTTTTTATATTTTTAAATGTTTTTTTAATAGTTTTTTTAAAATATATAGTTACATGTTAAAAAATGAATAAAGGAAATAATAATTAAAAACAGGTTTTTTTGTGAACTCTGAATAGGTGTCTGATTCATCGATCTCTTCCTTTCATCGTTTTACTTTTTTAAGCTTTATGCTTAAATGTGTAAACCAGTATCTGATTGATAATAAAAGCTACTTTAACAATTTTCTTGAAATGCTTTTAAAGCTCACACCTCAGAAAACTTTCTCTTTTACAACAGTTTGAAGGTCGAATTTGTATTGAAAGGGAAAAAAACACGGTGTTTTATTTAGGGTGGATTTCTTGGTGTCATCGCCACCGAAGGCTTTGTGGGATGTTGCTTACGTCAGCTTTAGGGTTGTGCCATGTGTCTAATTTGACATCGACTTGCCATTATAAATAGGTTGGGTTAAGGCGTTTGATACGCTGGGTGTATAAATAAATCTTTTCTGAACTTACGAGTATCGGCTCAGATTGAATGTCACATTTAAGTAAGCCAGTTTATACTAAGAACTTGTTGGATAAAAGTTTATTTACATTAATTTAACGGCTATTTCTACAAATGTTTGTAACAGCAGAGAAGTGTGTTAGCTCTTTTATCGTGTGTTTCCGTTGATTCAAATACGATACAAATGTGTGTCACCCTTCAGCAAAGATTGAATCTATAGGGAAATGTAATAGCAAAGTCAGCGTTCCATTTTATTTTCGGAAACGAAATACAACTCGGCTTCATTCATTCCCAAACCAAAATGATAAAGTTTATTCGATACAAAACCAAAAAAATGTCTACAAAGTTTCTGCTTCGTACGAAAAACAAATTTCATTACAAGACATTTTTTAAAAAAGAGAATTTTGACAATCCTCTATTTCCATTTGTGGGGCAACGCTAATTTAATCTCTGTCCTCATGTTATTAAGGTTGGATTTTGATGAGATGTTGCAGAAATGATACATGTTTTCATTTTCGCATCGTGACAGCTAAGGGGAGACGTATGACGGGAGTCCGCTTCCAAAATCCAATATGACAAATTCGGAAGTACGTGATTGGAATGAGTGCGGGTAGAGAATTTTATTTTTGGTCCCGAACTGACAGATTCCGGGACACCTGGGTCGTTGCTACGGTTGGGCAAACCGATGACTTTCTGATGAGAATTATAAAAATTGAGAATATATTAGAATGAAATGAAGGGGGAGCTTTCGATCGATGACAGGATGTAATACTGTGTGATTTTAAATAGTTAAGTTGTCGTATGAATTTATTTTGGGTGATATTTTACCTAAGTAGATAGGTAAGGTATGGTATAATAAAATTTGAAGTTTCAATCTTTTTACCAACTATGTATAAAATTTTAAAACAAAATGCAAATGGTGGGAAATCATGTAATGACTTCACCCGCTGTACGTATCAGACTTTTACTGACGGAAACCAAACCTATGTTCCTTTAGTTACCCTTTGCGTACCAGAACCACAGGTAACCCTTTCAAAAGTCGACATATGGTCCTAGTATGTTTCGGTCCTGCTGGGCCTCGATGGTTTTGAAGACATTTCTTTGAGGCGCGCGTGGAACTCTACACGTCGTCGACAACACGGGCTCGGTATGGACGGTTACCAGTCGGCCAGACACCGAATTACACAATGCTTGTCGTTCGCTAGCCCTGTTCCCGCGCGCCTCAAGGAGTTGTCAGCAACAGCAGGGACCCAGTTGGGTCGAAACCTACTGGGGCCAGGGTTAGTTTCGAAAGACAGCTCGAGCCCCGGTATGAACGCTAGAAGGAACGCGGTGGGTCTTTTAACCTTTCAATCGTGGAAATCACAGACCATAGAAAGACAATAGGTGCGCGAACGCCGGCGTTCGCTTGGGGTTTAATTAATTAATCAGTAAGAGTTTGACACTATCTCCCGCTCCGCCCAAGAGCGGGGTTTTTTTTTTGTTAGCCTGTTCTGTCTCACTCCTGGGCAAAGGCCTCCCTCCACTCCTTCCATTTTTCGCGGGGGTTGTCATTGGATATTTTTTTCCCACCATAAAAAAATGCTTACGGGTGTTTTGAACTTAACCCAATGTAATTAAATTATTAACATCTAGTAAGTATCTATAATCATATGTTTCAGAGTTAATATAGGTATTCATAATTTTCAGCACTCAAAACGTGTATCCCCTCTTTCTTAATCATTCAATTTTAATTAAGAAACGCTTAAAGGACTCTGAATCTGAATTGAGTAGAATTCAGAATTAGATCACCTTGATTACAAGAAATAATTCAATAATGTAACATCTGGCCTACTGGAACAGGTCATAGAGTTAACTGGGTCAAAGGTAAAGGTTCGTCTATGCTACCGGTTCATTAAATTTTCAGCTGAATACGGCCTAATTCTGTGGTTACTATTATTATGTATTTAGACTACTGAATGGTGTAAGTTTCTGTTTATAGTTATGTAGTTTGGTTGCGAATTGTGATTTAGTCATCGTCATCATTTCTGCTGAAGGACTTCCAATGTAAGACAATAGGTCTCTACCAAGTGTCGTCATACCGAACGGTCCTGTGCTTCTCGCATCTACCACACACATAATTATAAAACTACATATTATTATCTTTATATATATAATTCTTCTGTGAGTGTGTATGTCACTGAACTTCTCTCAAACGACTGGACCGATTTTGATGAAATTTTTTGTGTGTGTTCAAGGGGATCTGGGAATGGTTTAGATTCACAATTTTCACGCGAGCGAAGCCGCTGGCGGAAGCTAGTTATATATATAAAAATCAGCGCCACTTTTCGTTGTAATTTTATAACTCAAGAACGGGTTCACCCATCCAAACCAAATGTTTAGGCTTTGTTCGGACTACTTAGTAGATGGTTTATGTGAAGTATGGTAGGGTAGAGTAGGGTATAGTAGGGTAGAGTAGGGTAGAGTAGTGTAGAGTAGTGTAGAGTAGTGTAGAGTAGTGTAGAGTAGGGTAGAGTAGGGTAGAGTAGGGAAGAGTAGGGTAGAGTAGGGTGGAGTAGGGAAGAGCGAGGGCGAAGCCGCGCGGGCAAAAAATTGTATAATATGAATTAATATACTAATAAATATCAAATTTATGATTGTTATTGTCGTCGTCATTATTATCATTGCAAAAATAATTTCTTATCGCCAATTCCAAATAATATTTATGGAAACTTACTTTACCATTTTTCTAGTAAAGTTTAAAAAGTATTAACACCCCACAAACAAACTACGGGCAATGAACACATCCTCCGAGTGACCTAGTTTATTTCTGAAAAACTTTTCTTTTTTGCAATTCTACAGACGATAAAATACCGGAATGTTCTGAGCACGTGAATTTCAGAGGCACGTGAAAGTAATACTAACTATATTTCTAGCACTAAGGGTCTAATAAAAAAACTTAGTTTTCTTTTAGGTACACATTCGCATGCATGACCGCGTAACATTACGGTTTTTTTTGTACGTTACGAATACCATGTACATTGAATATAAATTTTTAGGGAGCAAAAATATTTTTTTTTTACTATAGATCAATGTGAAAACAAATCTACTTTTAGTACAACTATAAACGTATAAATTGTTCAGTTTCACTAATAAACGGCATTGTTTCTAAAAAGCAACAAAGCCCAATTCAAAACTACAACTAAAAGCAAAACAAAAACCTTACATAACTGTATGCACGGCGCATATTTTCATCAACAAAAAGCATTAAAACAAAAAAAGCAATCGAATCCTCAGTTTAAAAACCGAACACGGGTAGCCAATTGTACGAATGAAAAAAAAAAAAGTATAAATTGTGTGTGCGCCTTAACTGCGTATATCGTTGATATGAATGCGAATTTAACAGCCCCAATCAAAGTGTGCAATGACTTGTATTTTTTATATAAAAAATATAATGTATGTAAAATACACCTTGAAAAGTGTTATTTGTTATTATTTTTCTTTGGGTACTGGCCACTAAGAATTGAAAGGAAAATGTGAGCGTAATTTCTGATGCAATATTTTTATTTTGTTTTATGAAAACTTTAAACGTATATAACTATTAGGCTTTTAAAACAACGTATATAACCAAAATGACTCTAGTGGTTTCATATCTTCTAATTTAATAATTTCAGTGAATCGTGTTTTAGGTTCAAAAGAAATACAAAGACTATAATGGTGAGTTGCACCATTTAACTATAACGATAACAAAGACGTTAACAGTTGTCAAATCGTCGAATTGACCAATAGGCGGCCGTTTCACGGCTGGTTATGGTTTTGTTATCGTTATAGTTAAATGGTGCAACTCACCCTAAATGTATTACAGTTATTATAGACCAGTTATGCAAACAGTTTTTAATATTCAGAATGCACAGAAACGATACAATCACTAACCATACAATACACTTTTATGTATCATGCATAACAAAAAAAAAACCTTTACCCGAAAGCCTCGAACCGATACATTAAAGCACGTAGATATAAAACAAACAATGCTCTATTTGTTAACACGCAATAAAAGTATCCGCTAAAGCTCGGAACCGGTCAATATTTACAGAACCAAGCGAGGCGAACAACCAGAAAAGGTAACCCCCATCGATTGCTAAAGTAACACTAAAGGCCTAGTGCAATAGCCCCGGGCTATAGGGGGGTTCGCAAACACCTTGAATAGAGATCGCGAAAGAGGGTTGGTTTCGGTAACGTTTTGGGACTCGAAACGGAGGCCGAAACCGATTTATATGGTTTTTTATTTAACTGTTGCAATTGCAGTACATAAGAATGTGAATTATTAAATTTCTGAATAGAACATTAATACGGAAACAACATTTCGTGAATATTGTCACTCAAACTTGTAAATACACCATTTAAGAAAAACATCAAACATTTCGTCTCAACCAGACAATGAGATTATTTTAGCACCACATCTTTCTTCCTTCTTCATCCTTAATATACTTTGTGTTTTGACCTTGGTATACCTAGGTCGAAACTCCGACACCAACTTTTCTTGACCTTAGCAAGTTCTCGAGTTCAACAAATCCCGATAATTGTAAGATTCAATGAGCAACGAAGATAAAGGATTTCGCAACATCTATATGAGCAAAATGACAAAATAGTTACTAAGATACGTCAGTCATATCCTCTAACTAAACTATTTTTAGCACTACGTACATTAGTGACGGCCGAAACTAACTTTTCTCAACAGCTAACACTATCGGATCCTCGAGCCTTATATATTCCGGTGACTGAAAGATTAAGTGCGTCAAGAAAATGTATGAATTCTATAAAGATCAAAATATCAATCATAGCTTTTGCCCAAAGCTTCACCCGCGTACATAAAATATAGCCTATGTCAATCAGGAATAAAGCAATTTTCTATTGGTGAAAAAAAAAATTGCTATAGAACCAGTACTTTCAGAGATCACCTACTACAAACTAAAAACAAACTTATAATATTAGTGTAGATATCGTCCTCTTCGACACTGAAAGTGTTTTTAACACTACATATTCTTAACCAACTTTCGGCCTTGAACTTAGTATCGGCCGAAAGTAACTTATCTCGAAAAGCAACACTAGAGGGTCCTCGGGTCCTATGTATCCCAGTGACTGAAAGATTTAGAGGCAATAACGTGCGATGTTCGCTCGGAGCAATACGATCTCATTGTTCGTTCGATCGGATTAGTATCGCGAAGATTGGTGAAGCTCAGTCGGTATTGGGACGCGATGTAATCAACGGTACTGTGGGAGTGTCCTTGTTGATCTATGTTCAGGATATATTGCCTCCAATAATGTATTTGTATCAATCAGGGTCGTTTTGTAAGCGTTACACTGTGTGCTGTCTTAAATAATCTCACTAAACGGTTTTGTTTATATATGCAATATCATTACATCAGTAAAATTGATTTGAGATTAACAGAATAAAAAAAAAACTTGTTAGTATCCTAAAACTTTCTTGGCCAACGATTTTTTTACAATTAAACATATAAAAAACGTTTTCCCATGATAATAGTTTGACTTCTATGCTTTTGGGTTCGAGTGAAAAGCGAATGAAATACCCTAAAATGAAGTGTTCTGAAACTGATGAATGTAAAAGAGCATAATATATTACTCTACGGTTTTACGACTTCTACCGTTTGACGATTAAAGGGGCGTTCTTTTATTTGCGAGAGCAACGTGCACTCTTTGTAGGCTTTTAGGCTATGAAAAATGGCGCCCAGTCAGCTGTTACTTTTTTGCATAACGTTGTTTGTCACCTACAGGAGCAGCCTTTGAAATATTGTATGTTGTTGCAAGATTTATTTTTTGTGCAAAAAATATATACAAACCTCGTTAATTTTGGGCATGGACTGGCTTCATTCACATAATTACATATATTCTTTGGTAGACATGCAATTAGATGAAACTTGAATTTTAAAACTTCTAAAAATCATGTTGTTCATGTTGTGACTGACTGATAATAAAAACAGATTTATAAATAGACATAATTTTTATGTCTGGCTGTACGTGTACAATGTGCAGTACACAGAACAGAAGATGATTCCTGTGTCCTGTGGTGCAGTATAAATATTTTCATAGTCTGTACCAAAACGTTTTATATCAAACCCTGCATTTTCAAATCGAATAAAAACTCAACTTAAAAACTACAGCATTCGAATTTTAAACTTCGTATTCGCATACCGGTAGCCATTTGCAAGGGTGATCCCAAACCTAATAAGGATAAACACAGGGATGCAAGTCACGCACTGACTGAATTTGCCTAGGACTGCGACTAAGTAATTGACTTTCAGGGTTGATTCCACGGATAAGGTTCGAGCAACTCGCCCTTACATGTTTAGGGTGCTTAGACTTTGAGAAAAGTTTAGGGTCTTTTATGAGTAGAAAAAAACGTAGAAATGTTGTCGAATAAAATTACCATTGGCAGTCACAGATATTGTTGGTAAATCTTTTTTCGTTTTAGATGAAATCGGCATCATGATGAAATGGGCTGGCCTTACTCAAAATATTCAGCCTTCTTCACATTTATTTCAATCAACATTTTGCATAAATAGGGTTCAGATACGAGTTAGATCAGGGTTACGTCAGAAAAGGTCGATGGAGGCCAAGTTCTAGATTTTTTCTACCGTAAAGCTTCACAGAAACCAACCTAAATGCAAATACAGCTATAAGCCTAAAATAGACGAAACAGTTGAAGCGCTGACCCTTGTCATGAGCGAAACGTAAAAAGTTTATTTCCTCTCAAAAAGAGGTCTGAGGCTGAACAGTTTTTTCTTTTTACCACTTAATAAAGGAAGCCAATTGTTATGAAAATTAAAGAAATAAAATAGGCTCGTTATATTTTTACGTTCGAATATTTCCTGAAATAAGCACGAGATGTTTAATAAAGAGACCACACTCGTCGAATAAGGTCATTATTATTGTCTTCTCTTTTCATTTAAAGCGCAAAAATGGAAGATTCGACGATAAAATTTAAATAAAGGTTATTTCCTTCTTTTAAAGTTGAAATCTGTGGTGCTTTAGCCGGAGTTGCGGAATATTTTAAACATGAAGTCTTCTTAAGGGTGAATGTATGTACTGCTTCCTAGAAGTAACGGGGTTACACTGGTTCATTTTTATTTTTGACGTGTTTCGTAGATCTTGATAAGGAATTCAAGAGAGTTGGCACTCTGTGAATTAATTTAACAGTCTCGTACGGAGGAAGTAACTTCTGTGTTTCTATTTTTGCATCAACAAGTGTTTATGACCTGATTCTTTTGTTTTAATTTGATTTACTTTTACACAGTTTAAGTTCATGTATTGATGTGTTCATTATTTCAAAGATTATCGGTAGCACTAACATTATTTTGCAAATGATTGTATCCTGCTACGACTATTCCATATCTAGGTATACTGGGCAGGAATAATTACGGGATGATTGTAAGGGTGTTTTATGAATACATACTTTATTTTATTGTAAATCTACTAACATCTTAAGAATGTTGTTACTAACACCTAGCATTATTGGCCTCATCTAGCATTATTTGACGAAAAAAAAAATTGACGTGTAAAAGTGTTTTTATAAAACCTACTTGCAAAATAAAGATCATTTATCATTTACCATTATCATTTACACTTCATAAGGATTTCATCCGAAATGTATATTACTGTTACGAGTATAAACCATAACATAACCATTACTGTATACTTTTTATCATTAATTTATTTAGCTGGAAAAACATCAAATCACTTCTTCCGCTCTGAGTAGAGCGAGTCGGAACGTTAGACTTTTACCTATTGGGCTAGTAATAACTCTTTAGAATAATCCCTCAGCTCTAGTACTAATTGTAGTCTTAACCCATAAATGCAAACAACAAACAGTGGAGTCTGTCCTGCCCATCCAAAAAGCTTGAGAGCCAAAACAATGCTCCAATGTCATTCAGAATAAAACGTTCTTTCGCAGTAATAGTATTATGCTCCCGAAAGGTATGAATTCCAGATGAATTTAGCATGAAACGCGTTCAATTTAAACCCACCGACGTTTTCATACATAAAGTATGAGACCATGAAAGTCAGACTTTGCCTCTTTAAATTTAATATTCTGGCGCACTTCAACTGAGAATAGACTCATTTAGGAAACAATTTCAATTACTCACCTTATTTATAATTAGGTTGGTTTACGTAAGCTTTTGGTGGCAAATTTTATTTTTCTTTTTGTGGTAGACATTCTAATATTTTTTTTTTAATTTTGCGTAAGGAAAATGCTGCCTACGCCTTTTTTGCGCTTAATCTTTTCTTTTTCATTACCTTATCACACCAATTAAATATTGATGTGATAAGGTGCATGTTTTCGCAGGCACGGAGTGGTAGTAATGTTCCAGATAAACTTAAGAAAATACATATGAACTGAAAAAATCGCATTGGTACTTGGCTGGTTTCGAATCTGCAACCTCATGCATGAAAGTGGGGTGGCTTAACTACTGGATCATCATGATACGTACAAATTTTAACAACTACAATTTAAGAATAATAAAAACTACAACTCTCCTAAGTCGGGCCCAGTGAATAGTCATAAAAGATAAAGGAAAAAATAACCTACAAAAAAATTTTTTTAGACGACTTGCTCTACCACTCATAAAGTCTATAATCAAAAATTTTGTAAGCCAAGCAATAACAACCATAATCGAGTAAAGTTTAAGTTGCTTTCTTCGAACAGACGATGTCGGTAAAATCTATAAAATCGTTAAGCGATGTGCTGTCAAGCGCACAACAAAACTCAAGATATTTTGCGAAAAAACATGGCCACGAATAATGGCTAAAGTGCTTTAGGAACTGCTCATATGTGACCAATATAATACAGACATTCTCTGCCGTCTTTCACCTTATCATTTTAGTGTATATTTTAAATTCATACACCAATTGTGTACATATCAAATGCATATATACATATATACGTTATGGCTGCAGTGTTGTTCGAAAAATTTATCGTGACTTTGGATTGCAGTTGACGGGAAACAGAAGAGTTTTGTCGGTAATCATGGTTCTCGTGCGGATATCTTCATTTCAAGGCGTTTCTTGGCGCTATGTCGGTATGGTGCGAAAAATCGTCAAACAGAGGTAGGTAGTGGGAAGGGCACGTTATTCTCAGAGCCTTTGTCGATGCGGACAAAAGTTTCTGGAGTGGCAACTTTGTACAACAAGACGAAGCCTCCCACATGGTGGCCCGATGACCTGGTGAGGGTCGCAAGAAGCTGATGGATGCACAGTACCGGTCATTATGTCGAGACTTGGGGAGGCTTATGTTCAACAGTGGACGTCTGTCGGCTGAAGTGATGATGATGATGATGAGGTGAGTTTTAGACAGTAAAAGTCTGTCACTCCTCTCTTCACTCAGAGCGGTCACACTGAAAAAAGGTAAATCGTCATTTTTGTGATGTTAAAGATATAAATGATAAAATTAATTATACATGCAGTATTTGTGCAGATGAATAAATATACAACAATATCCAGCTGAATAAAGTATTATAAAATGATTATTCTTTAATTCTATATTAATGGGGAAGTTGTTATTAAACATAACAGATATTTAGTGGAATATTTAAATGTTCATCTAAAGTATAACTATTCCAAAATGAAATTATTATAGAGAGTTCACATTACTTCTATGCCAATTCTAAATCAGAGGACTCATTTAGGACATTTTTATCAACAACGACTTCATTTTTAAAATCATAACTTCCATAAAAAGGGTGCGGCCATTAAACCGGGTCCTTTATTCCAAATTATCGTGATCCACACAAAATCTGACAACAAAAAAATCCAAAAAAGACGTTACGTACCCTCTTGAATTTCACATCAGCCCCTTGAAGACTTACGTCAGTCGGTCATTCTTTTCTTAAAGACCGGTACGGAGAGGGTGAAAATGAAATTAAATTCTCAATGAAAGCCGATCTTGCCGTGAGATAAAGGGGGATCTTCTATGAATTATATCCCCTTCAAGACGAGGGGGTAGAACAATAGTGTAATCGTCCAATTAAGTGTTTGTATGAGTTCAAAGCTAAGCTGAGAACGTGGAGCTTAGAAATTTTCGGCGCGCTCAAATGTGATGTGTCTTTATGTTTTCGTATTTGTAAGGATTTCTTTAACGTGTGTAATTAAAACTGTAGAAATATTGGGCACTAAAAAGATGTTATGTTGAATGAATGAGATGATGCAATGAATACCTACATGTTGTAAAGTAATACAGATGTAATATTTCTATGGGTATACTTTTGACACATGTTCATTTAAACGTCAAGGTCGTATATTAACTCTAAGCCAATACCATATTTTTCACGGTTTGTTATCTGTACTTCCGTCACTCCATACGTCATTTTTAATTTTCTGCAAAGGTGTAAACATGAAAAACGTTTAGCAAAAGTCAGAACACAAGTTTTACACCATAACGTACTAAATAATTTCAAATTTCAAACGATTCGATGAATTAATCGTCTAACTGTCATTCATATTCATATTTCGAAGCTTGCAGCCGTAAATTCGTTGGAGTTCTGTTTCGGACGCTCCCTGTTCCGAATAGCTCATAATTTTCGATTTTCCGCACAATTGAACTAGATCGGCACCTTTTAGAAGCATTGGCACCGCTGCTTCAGGGGTTTATAATTGTTGGTGTGTTGAATGTTACTGTCGTCTGCGAGTGCTATTGTTATAAGTTGAGTCACATTTATTTCGTCGGCAATGTGAAAAGGTTTTTTTCAATACATTTACTCGAAAACTCGCTTCTAATCCTACTGCACGTAGTTACTGTACTGTTTTTCGCACTGGTGCAGAAAAATGCGTGGGCTCGCCCCTGCCACAATTTATTGTAGGTATGTATCGTATCAGGATGGGCTTTATGTGAACCCTATGAGTCGCCGGTCAACCACCATTTATTTATATTTCCGTGACTGTATTGAAAAACGTCGTCAGACACACGTGAAAATTTTTCACTGCAGCATTCGGCTCCATATAACCCTCGCTTGCGGTTCAGGCACATTTCGTCTCGGTCAATATCTACTAATATTATACAGCTAATTTGTCCGTTAATATTTTTGGTGGAATTTAAAAAATGTATACCTGTGTATGCTTGTTTAAATGACATCGTAATTAACGAAATTGTAGCAGCAGATGTAGCACTGGATGTACCAAGTACTAGGGTTCAAGTTATAGTCATTACAGAAGCTTACATTTCCTTCTGTAATTTAATTGTTCAGAAATAGAAACGACTTTAACAGAGCTACGAAACATTTCCAAAGAATTCACTAGACAAAAACAGTTAATTCCAAAGGCTTTAGCAGGTAAACTAAACAATAATAAAACAAAAGCCATGTTCAAAGTAATAAATTGTACAAACTTATCCTGTCTCAATATATTTGAACTTGACCCGCCACGCACTTTAACGCGATTAGGGCTTAAACCCACTTGCCCAGTTTAGCACCATTTACCTTAATGAATTATGAAGGCCTTTAACCTCGAAGAAATTAATATTTCGCTTAGAGTACAAAATGTACGAAGATAAAGCTTTTAAAAGCCAGCGTTTTTTGAACATTAAATTGAGAAAAGCTAATGGTCTAAAAAGTTTGGTATTCAGGAGTTGACCTTTAACGAGATATTCCTTATTTAAACTTGAAAGTAAAAGATTTTTATTAAAATTATATTTGGAAAGGTATTTTATTAAAATTATATTTTAATTGGTACCTGAATTCGGTAAAATGCTGAACTGAATTTCTCGGAAGAAGAAACCTCTTACAATTTTTTTTGGTAATGTAAATAAAGTACTTGAAAAAGTTTAATCAAAGTCGATGTTCTGGTACCTACAATAAATAAATTAAGTGGACCTCTTTCGTCTTTTCTTCCAGAAGTGATAGAGGGTGAGGGTTGGGTCAGTACGAGTAAAAAGACATAAGTCATTTCATAGTGTAATATTCCTACTGATGGGATTCAGGCTTCCTCTCTAGGAAACGGAATGGGCCACCATCCACCACGCGTGCCCAGTCTTCAAATTTTTGGTTGTAGGACATGCCGGTTTTCTCACAAGCTTACTTAATATAAACGCACCACACTATTTCTTGTTTAATTATATGTGTGCATTTTGCTCCCTTTTACGCTCAAATAGCTTAGCGGGTTTGTCAAACATCTAACCCATGTCCAATATAATACTATTCCAGGACATGGGCTAAAATACTTTTTATCTCGGTACCATGTGTCCTTGACAAAAATTTAGCTATTTTCATGCAAGCCAAGCCGCTGACAAAAGATAGTCTTTCATAAATCATTAGCGCCCTTCTTTTAAGCCCGATTCACTCCCCCTCTGCTTCAAAGCTAACCCTAAGATTAAGATTGGCTCAATCCCATTCCGCGAAGACTAGACCGGGCAAACGAGATCTGCAGTAATAGACTTACAAGTTGCACAGAATGCAAATTGATCCAGTTTCAAGCAGATTGTTCGAAGTCGTTGTCCATGAAATTGGAGGAACTGCCAATTATTTTGGCTATGTGGCTTCGTCTGGTTTCCGTCATAGCAGAATTGGCTATTGTTAAGCTGTATGCAGACAGAATCTCTTCGCTCGGACTGATACCACAGAGAAACAACTAACATTGTACAGGTTTTCAAGGTAGGTCGCATATCTATGAAAGTTGTTTATGTACATGAATGCTGATACTTCATAAAAGTTGACATTACATTAACTCACCCTGTATATACTTGTTTTGATATAGGGGTTTGGTTTCATTCGGTTATGAATTAGTGTTATCGAAACATCTGCAAAAAGTAAAACCTGAATAAATGAGTTGTTTTTTTTTGTGATTTTATCAAATTTATCAATGAGCAGAGTATATTAAATAAATAAATAAAACGATGTATTGTTTAAAAAAAAAAGTACCTACATTAAAATATTGTAAATATTGTTGAAATTACACTTGAATAATGAGCTGGTAAGGAACATTTGTATCCGAACTAGACAATAAAATCTGTATTTCAGACATCAGTGCTCTTCCTTAGGTCTGTGCACAACTTTACTATAAGCAATAATATTAAAATCAAGATGGAACTTTGGACATAGGTACCTATTTAAAATCTTATAAAGAGACATTAAAAATTAACAGTAATGGACATTAAGACATTGTCATTAGAAATGTTAAATGCATTCATCATATCAGTAGTATTGATTTAAAAGCTGGCGTGATTGGCGTTATGGAAGGTTTAATTCTGGTATTTAATACCTCTGTAGTTTTTGTAATTGCCTACTAAAAAGAAAAAAAATGTATAGGATGCACGTGTCAAGTGTCAGAAAATAAGTAATGAAGGAAAAATAAAAAAACAAAGTTGTCGGTTGAAAATAAACTCTGTTTGATTTTATAATAATAATCTTAACATTCTTTACATGGAATACTATTACTCTCTTGAATTTGAATCTATGTGATAAAGTCATCTAGTCCGCGGTAACTATGCCGCTAGAATACTAAAACTATCCTTTCAAAAGCAATTTCAGTTTCAATCTCGAATGACTTTTTCATAAGAAAGTTTCATTCAAATAGTTTTTACAATCAGAACCCAGTGAGTTAAAATGAAGATCACAAAAATGAAGGAAGTTTGTGCCACTTCATATAGATCACTATCGCTGTGATAAATTATTTCTCTATTCATGAATCTTCATGATTTTGGACTGTGCTACTTTGAATTATGCGCTTTATTTTTATCTTAACTTGTTGAATCAAATGAAAGCTTTAAAAATTCTAAAATGTTTTAAAATTACGATCACTCTTGACACAATCGATTTTAATTGAAAGTGGAACAATCACGTGTTACGCACTTATTCAACTTTTGTACTTTTGCATATTACATAGTACTAAATGTTGTCAGCGCCTTCGCTCTTACGAAAGTTAAAATATGGCCCAAGTTAACATACTCCCGGGATAAAAGACATCCTATGCACATAGGATACATATTTCAGGACATAGTCTATCTTGTGCCATTAAATTTCATCTAAATCCGTTCAGTCGTTTGAGTGTGAAGCAGTAAAAAACACATACACTCACAAACTTTCATCTTTATAATATTTGTGTGAAGTTAGATAAAACGAAATTGGTTACCGCGTCTGTCTGTTTATCTGGTAACTGTTTATAAACCACATAACGTAATTTGATACAGTTTTCATTACTATAAAGAGCGATAACCGAAAAAGTTGTTTGTGTACAATTTGCACCTACGCGAAGTTAGGGCGGATCACTAGTTTAATATACGCGAACTAAAATCTAACAGCTTTGAAAGGCCATCAGTATTCCTCTAATATCTAAACTAGTTAGTGGAAGCCATCACTAATGAGGACCGTGCGCAATGAATACCACCGAGACTTTTCTTGTTTTTTCCATTTGTTTAGAAAGTCTGCTGCCAAGATTTAATTTTTTAATCCTTTTCGTTATCTGCGAAATTGGTTCATTTTATTGTGAGACGAAATTTACTTAGACAGGAAAGCGCTCCTGGACAAATTTTATCCACTTTTTATGTTCCATGGGTTTGTGAAGTGATTAAATATATATTTATTGATATAAACTAGTGCTTCACTGCGATCCCACCTGATGGTAAGCAGTGATACAATCTCTGATGGTGAGGCGCACTAGTTTATGAGCCAGACTCAAATTATAATCGGACGGTAAGACCGCAGCAGGCAGATTGCATATAGTTTTGTAGTCAAGTATATTTCCTTATACTTCAAAAAGCAACTGTTTTAAAAATAAATACAATTACGACCCAGACAGAACAGGAATTGCATCTCAGACTGCACCGAGTTTAAATAAGGAGTGAGAATGAAAGGGAGTATCATAAGTAACGTTAATGATATCATTTTGTGAAGCCCCCTTACATTTGCACCTGCCTCATCCACGCACACTCATTCTCAAACACCACTCAACATAATGAAAAAAGTTTAGACCAAGTATTAAAAGAAGCGAGCCTGGCAGCTAATAAATTTGAAAGACTAACAAACAAGTCGCATTCAAAATTATCCGAGGCATCATTGTTTTCCGATGGCCTACTGGCACGGCTAACATAAATCTTGATAATATGCAAATTTTATTTCATTAAAGCGGTTGGTCTATAAGCAATATTGCCCGGCTGAGTTACTGCGGGACCGCCCCCGGATTAACTAATGGCTGTTTATCTTGTAAAGATCCCCCGTGTAAGAGGGACTGAAGGATGTGTTGGAATTATTAATTTGAACGTTTTAAGATGACTTCACTTTGCGAAAGTCGGGTGCGGTCGGTTATGACCGGCCTTAAGTGTGGGCTAGTGGAGTGACGACGTTATGACAACCTGTGCCTTTCTTAAGTATTTGTGAACGTATCTGCAGGTAATAGCAAAGCTCTTTGTGAAGGAGCTAGTCCGAAGACGTACCTATCAATAACAATCTATTAACCGACATCAAAAAAATGAGAAGGTTTTCAATTCGGTTGTATTTTTTTTTTACTCTTAGTAGGCTCGCGGTTGACCACCATCTCACCTGATGGTAATCGATGATATGGCCGACGATGCGATGGAGCATGGTTGCCTAGAAATAACTTCTCTCTTGACTTAAAGACCTCTAAGTAGTAGCTATCAGGGAAAACATTTTTTTACATTATCATATAGTCTGTCTAAAAGTCAACCGACTTGGGAATTTTGTATAATATTTAATTATTCAAAAAATACTTATATTCGATACTTTTTCTAGGGTTCTTCTAGAAGTGAACAATGATCAATATCTCTTAATCAACCTCGGTTATTGAACCAGCGTTGACTACATCAGATTTCATTTTACTCTAATAATTACACAAGTCGGTTGACTTATTAGACAGACACTAGCCGTGTTTAGGCTTATTAAAATTACGAATATCATGAAATACACTGTGGCTATGAATGATTAGAATGGTAACATTCTATAGGTACCTACTTTACTATGGAACTTGCACACTATTTAGGTCTAGTTGTAGGGAGTACAAAACATTTTTATAAAAAAATACAAACGACTTTTTGTATGTTGCTATATCTCAACTTGAAGGGTGTTGCAATTTTATGCAGTTGATACATTTAGCTCAGTGTTTCTGTTAAAGCGACTTACATAGGCGGCATTAATATAATATAATATTTCATTACTATCACACAACGCCGTCTAGTCACAAGCTAAGCAGAGCTTGTGTTATGAGTACTAGACAACTGATAAAAATACTTATATATTTCTAAATACATACATTTTTTAGCTAAATTACACCCAGACACAGAACAAATGATACACAAACATTTGTCCTGGGTGGCAATCGAACCCACGACCTCTGGCATAGCAGTCAGGGCCACTAACCACTAGATCAACAGGCCACTGAAAGACATTGACTACCATATAGTTGCCATCTACTTGTTTGCCACACAATAAAGAAGAAGTTTCTAACATTAGTCTTACTCGTTGTATTGTGATGTGCATCTATTTTAGTTGATATGCTAGCGATGAAATGAATATTGAACGTAAAGTATTACTTGAAGGCTCTTCGATGAATATTGAACACAGAATGATATCAAGCAAGATCAGAAGATATTACTTTTCAACGTAGAGTTAAGGGTTTCCATCTTAGATTTTTTAAATGGAATGAGCGAAGAAACGCAATGATAGGTATATCATTATGAATTGTTAGCTGCTGCCAGCGGCTTCGTCCGTGTGATAGTAGAAAATTAAACCAAGGGAACATACTCCCGAGATAAAATGTATCCTATGTGCTATTCTAGGACATGGTCTACCCGTGAAACAAGTTTTATCGAATTCCATTGAGTGGTTTATCAGTAACAAACATTTATTTATCCATACATGTTTACTTTTGAATTTCTAAAATTAGCATAGCGTAATCCACCACGCGGGCCCAGTGCGGGTTGGTGGATTTCACACGTCTTCGAATTTTTGGTTCTAGGACATGTCAGTTTCCTCACTAAGTTTTCCTTCGCCGTTTTGAGAGCGTTGGGGATACACAAAGTAATGCGCCTGGCTGGGTTTGAACCCGCGACCTATAACTCGAAAGTCGGAGCCATTACCACTCGGCAACCACTGCTCTATTTATGATATTAGTAGGTACTAAATTCAATGCATCAATATGTGTAGTTTTTTTAAAAAAGAAAGAAGTAGGAACCTAGATAAATATTGTCTATAACCGAATATCATCATAATATGTTCGAAATATGCTCCAACTGCGAATGAGCGTGGTATTACGTTTGTATGGAAATTCATCCGTCGCCGGCCCCTTAAACGTTTTTATAGAGAATTGTGGTATCTATAAGTTTACTGCTCGTACTAGAGTCAATCAAAATATTCTTCGCGAAGAAAATCCATCTCTGTTGTATTACATGGAAGGAAAATACTAAAGTTTCTTCATAACTTAAAGGTAAGTTAGATTGCCTGTAAGCCGCTTTTATCGATAAACGCGCTTCAACTCTGCACTTTTTACAGTTATTTGTTAACGTCAACTTCTTGTTCGCGCTTCCTTTAACCTGACAAGGGTTGCTAGGAATATGGATTGATGCGAGACGTTACCTGAGAAAAAAGAGCGATGTGCGCACGTGGGCGTCATTTAGACTGTAAAGACTGGAGCTGGAACGAAAAGTCGAGGGCAAAAGATCACGTGGACGCTCACCAGCACGGTGGACGAACCTCATGAAATCTATGACATTTTGTAGGTGGGAAATCAAATAATGACATCTCCAGCCCTGATGGCGTGTCAGACTTTTACTGACTAAAACTCACTCCTAGTTTCATCGTTGTCTTGCATTTCAAGGCTGGGTTTTCCTTTCAGAAGCGAACTCATGGCCCCAGCAGGCTTCGACCCTGCTGGGCCTCTAGGGTAAATCTATGACATACTGTAGCATTAATGACAATTTCCAAACCACCAAACACAGAGCTACATGGCGTCGACTCGACCGATACATGATCAAGACCACTCTGTCAAGAGTTTGACTGCACGATTGAGAAGAAGAAGAGTCTGGAGCAATATTAACTTTAAAACTAATAAAGCGTTCCCTGTTTAGTATTGTCAGGGGGCTCATCAAATAACTCCCCCATTACAAATGTTGCAAATTTGACGCAGTTGCCCGTTAAATATATGCGCCTCGTTAAAGCGCCAATCAGCGCCCTTGACGCGCACGGAAATCGTAAAACAACACAATCACAGTGTACGTGGGCACAACAAAGGCTCACCGAACGTATTCATTTCGCTCATTTGCGTTATTGAATCACGACATCGATTATTCGATTCGAAAACTGATAATCGAATGCATTCGCTTTAATGTTCGCTCTTGATATTCGGAAATCGCTAATAAATCGATGCTGTGTTGTTGTTTTTGATGATTTATCCCGTCTATGCATGTGAATGGGTGCGATTGTTTTATGAAACGTAATCGAATAGGTGTCTCGTATCAACAGGACGTGTGGGATGAGTAACAGAGCCATTTGTTTCTGTCAACTGTATAAAATATGCTGTCCGGTCAGTTGAAGTTCGATTATTTATCGAATCATCAGAGTTGGCTGTGAGCATTCGAGCAGCGAGCAAATGATAGTAGAGTTAAGGAAAAAAATGAAAGTACATTTCTGTTGAGTTGACTGACTCAAAATGTTTGTGAAAGGAAAATATTATTATGCTAACAAAATACTACTCTTTTTTGTAGCTATTTTATCACTTGAAAAAAAAATAGCTATCTTTAATGACTGTTCAAAACGGGAAAATTGCTATGTCTGGCAGAAACATTTACAGAACTTTCTGCAGGTTTCTGTTGTTTTTTTTTTTTAAGGAACATTGCCGAAAAGTGCATCTGCTGCATAATTTAGTCGCTACAACTGGACTGCATTAGAGACAAAAATACTTTATACAAAGTTTATTTTTCTCACAGCAGTTACATAAAACATTGTAATCTCTCACATAGGAGACTGTATTGTTTTTCTACAACGCGATAAGACGTTCAAAAGGAAGAAAAGCAATTTTCTCCGTTCATAGACACAAAGGGTTGCAGATTCTCATATTCTACGCACTTCGGTTGCGTAGGGAACTCTGCTCTTTTCGAAATGAAAACCACTGTTTATGTTTTTTCACAGTGATTAAAGTGAAGTGTCAAAAACAAAATGCTAGCGGGACTGTGCGGTACGGGGTTTGAAGGACTTTTTTACTCCGCAAAAATAGGGAATATTATAGCTTTGACGGAGTGTCGATGGTAAACGCTGAAGACTATAATTTTCTTTGTGGATGTTTTGCGACCATTTTAGTTTCCCTTTCCTATGAAGTAATCGGACTTAATTTTGGCGGGATGTTTGTTTGTTTGTCGTCGTTCCTCGATGTTGCAATCATTTGTATTTTTTTGTCCTTTTGAGCTTTCGCTTTTAATGTTTACAGTAATTGTTTCGGTTCTGTATGCTTTTATTTCTTTTGTGCTGGGAAATCATCAAATAACTTCTCTTGATCTGGGTGGAGCTAGAATCCTCTAGCTGTCAGATTTTTACTGACTAAATCCCACCTGTGTTTTTCAGTTGGCTTTTGCGTTCCAGTGCTGTGGTATAACTCTTTCGGACATTCCAGCAGCTCTGTATAGTTACTTGAAATAGGTTCGTAATTGCTTATTTTTGTTTAATCATTTCTGACAATTGTGTCTTCGCATTAAATGCATATTGAGAAGAATATCTTTTGTTTAGTAACAGGATATTGATTTGCTTAAGTAATTATTCTGGTGATCGCTTCAGGCACCTGATGCAAAGCCAATGATGCTTATTATTAACGTTTGTGTTAACCCTCCAATTAAGCCAAATAGTATGCTTGTTAGAGGATATTTACCTACTATATCAGACGTATGCTTTAAAGATTATTGTTCCTATGTCTTCTCTACGTAATATAAGTATCTCTCCGCCTTTACCTGTTTATCAAAGAACTCCTCTTAAACCCCGAAATGGATTTTGCTGTGGTTTTTACTAGCTACTGAACAAAACTGGGACTGGACACTAGTTCAGTAACTATAAGTAAGAGAAGGTAATATAATCATAGCATGTCTTTTTTTGAGGTGGGATATTATCTCATGATCCACTATAGGATGGAACGCAAGAGCGTGTCAGACTTTTAGTGAGTAAAACCACACCTATGTTCTTTCAGTTGACTTTTGCGTTTCAGGACCATGAGTATATTCTTTTCAGACCTTAACAGGCATCGGCTCTACTGAGTACCTACAGTTTGCTGAAATCTCTTTGAGGCGCGTACGGAACACTACACGCCGTCAAAGACTTGGGCACGGTCCTTATAGGATGAGCTGACGGTGAGCTACCTACTGCTCGTCGTCCGCAAGCCCGCGCCTACAGTCGCTGGAGATCGCCCTGCGATTTCCGACGCCCGGGGCGTTCCTGTACGTATTACGTCAAGTGGTATATCTACTCTAAGTTCCTGTCGAAATTTTTCGAGATTCATGTCAAAATAAATCCACCATCTTTATTCAAAATGCAAGCAATACGCTGTTTGTTTTAGATATCGCGTCAGCATTGATAGATTTTAATGCGGATGACGTCATAGAGGGGAGCACCCTTATCTCTAAGATGCAGACTTTTTAAAAAACAAAAAGGGCACAGACACACTATTACAAGGGTGTGGAGGAAATCCTGAGAGATTACGCATTGAGTGATTGCTGTGCCTAAACTCTTGTGGCAGTGTTCGGTAGAAGTGAATGTTAAAGGTGTCTTAGTGGTGACACCCGCATTGTGGCTGAGGGTTTATGGTGATAGACGAATTATGCACATGCTGCAGGGTTTTTTCTTTGTTTTATGTAGACGTTACTTTAGCTGCCGGCAAATACAGGAAAGATAACTGAGCAACAGATTTTAGTTTACGAATTCAGTGTTAGTTTATTAGAAGTTTAAAAATATTGTAGTAGTTGTAGTCCTACTAAAAACATACCTGTTAAAAAAGGGGCGAAGTTCCTGTCGGCTAATTGTTCGCCTAAAAAAGGGTTGAAATCCAATCCAATGCCAAGTTTAGATGCACTTTAAAATCGATCATAATCATCTTAATCAACAGCCTGATCATCGTTAAATTTGAACTTGGCAGGTTTTCATGCTACACGTAACACTTGATTAATTGTATAATTAAATGAGAATGTTTTTTTTGGTCCAAAAAATAATTAAAAAAAAATAAAAGTATGACCCCAAGCCTGCCACATGGTTAGTTTGAAAGATCATCTCAAATACAATATTTTTTTGTATGGAATCCAAAAAATCTGTCCTGCACAAATCTAGATATAAGCAAATAATTAGTCTTTAGAAAATAATATTACGTTTTAAAATAACTTTAGGTGTCTTCTCAAGGCTTCTCAAGGCATATAGGTTCTTAATATAGTGCGCTTGACCATCAACGATTGCATCACTGCTTACCATCAGGTATGATCGCAGTCGCATGACTACGATTAGTGCATACTAAATAAATATAAAAAAAATTAAATGTAACTCGTAAACTTCAGGTTCGATTTTGTTGCGTCTTTGCCCACATAGGAACTTCAAATGAATGAGTCGATCAACAATGGGTTCATGCCTGGGGACCGCAGATTTTTTTTTGGACCAGGGCCCATAGTAAAAAAAACATTCTCCTTTATTATTTATATAAGTAATTAAATTAACCTGCCAAGTATATTATTATTATTAGCTTAATTGTAAGAGATAACTATTTTTTAGTAGAGATTTTGTTAAACATGAAACCCACATTTTTTCAATGATTTACTCGAAAGTTTACTACTCTTCTAATAAAAAGCATTTTTACTCTAAGAAAGGCGTATAACCTAACGAAATATAGTTAGCAATTAACTGTATCGTGATATTTTATAATAATCCACAGCGCTTTTAGACACACATTTTAGTGTTTTCGTCACTAGTGCGATAAATTTCACGAGCTCGCATTCGATCAACTGACTGTATCTATTGTATCAGATAATTCCACTTGGGTCGCAATGACTTCTTCTATTTTCTGTTACCGTATCAGCTTTGGTTTTGGTTAATACCAAAACTAAAAGAGAAGACGAACATTCGGTTACAGATGTATTTTTAGGTGGGTGTTGAAAAGTTGAACAGGTACATGAAGCGTCAATTAGAAAATAAAACGATATGTTTCCTCCAAAGTATTGTATTCTTCAACTGGATACAAACGTCGGTTAATGTCCTCACAAATTTTCTGTATTTAATATTAGTCGTTGTTGAAAGAAGCAGAAAAGAGAAGTCCCATTTTTTTCCGGATGCAGAGCTGTCAAAAATGTCGTGTCATCTACAGACGGCCGGCGCATCCGGTTGTCAGTAGTGTTGTCTGTAAACTTACTAATTGTGGAACGAAACAGTGGGAAATCATTCAATGAGTTCTTCCGCTCTATCGGCTGGAAATCGTATTTCAGTTGGTCATAATTAAGAATACATAATTGCCGTTTTTAAGAACGCACTCTAAAATAACATGTGACGAGGATACTGTTACGTCCGTGGGTAATCAAATGCCGATTTACTGACGAGAGAACTTTATTTACCACCAACAATAACAAATTAGTCCAGTCAACAATAATCCGAATCGCAATTAACACTAGAGTACCGTTACACTATCGCTTTAGTCGTTGATAAAAATCACTTCGAGTACTAGGGTAGTTCGCTCTTGATCGCAGTCGAAATCACAACTGACTCGCTTCCGGCCGGGGGCCCGTATTTATATGCGGGGCCAAGAAAATTCTAGATACCGACGTCCCCGGATCTATCCAGAATTCCAGAACAATTGAATCGCTTCTCGAAGTCATAAATCATTTTTATTTCTCGTAATAATAAGAGTCACGTTCATGCGAATTTGGACTCTATTGTTAACGTCGGAGAGTACAATTTCCCTTATCGGTTAGACGATATCTATTACTACATGTACCTTGGTAGGTAGGTACCTTGTGGATGTTTCGAGATTTTTCTAAGTCTAGCTAAGCACAACTACTCTAGACCTTTCGAACAGCAATGCGTTTTAATTATTACGTGCCACTCGTTATTTTCTCGGAGATATGGCGTGTTCACGTTTAGTGGCGTAACAGTGCCCCCCTCTTAGTCATGCTCGTCCCGAGCATTATTAGATCCGTGATACGGCGCCAATCTATCCACATGAACAACCTTGGGTTTCCCTCTTAGCCCTTTCTTGATGCGGTAGGTCACGTCATTAATCCTTTTTAACACGGTGTAAGGTCCCTCCCATCGAGCTTGGAGTTTCGGCGACTTCCCTTTCCGTCGAAGCGGGTTGTGGAGCCAGACCAGTGTACCTTCCTCAAATCCCTTGGCATTGGCATTACGGTCGTATCTGGTTTTCATTTTTAAGCTGGTGTTCATGCTATTCTCACGAACTCGTTTATGCACTTCGTCCAATTGATCTTGAAGGTCACTTACGTAATCTGTAACTGGCTTAGTCTTGTCAGGTGGCACGCCAGTTATGGCATCGACCGGGAGTCTCATCTCTCTGCCGAAATTCACTCTTGCTGGGGTATGTCCCGTGCTATCATGCACTGCCGATCGGTAAGACATCAGAAATAGTGGAATATACCGGTCCCAGTCCTTCTGATGGTCGTCGACAACCTTAGCCAGGTGATTCTCCAGGGTTTGGTTAAACCTTTCCACCATTCCGTCCGACTGAGGGTGCGCAGGTGTTGTGCGTGTCTTATAAATTCCCAGAAGAGTACACATTTCCTGGAACAGCGCAGATTCGAAGTTACGGCCTTGATCGGAATGGATTTCCAAAGGTGCGCCATACCGACATACTACTTCTTCGACCACCTTCTTCGCCACTGTCGTCGCTTCCTGATTGGGTATGGCGAAGACTTCGGGCCACTTTGTGAAATAGTCCTGGATCACCACTATGTACTTGTTTCCGTCATTTGTAACTGGAAAAGGTCCAGCGACGTCGATAGCGATGCGTTCCCATGGGGCTCCCACATTGTACAGCTGAAGCCTGCCCCTGCTCCTAGTCTGTGGTCCTTTCACAGATGCGCACGCTGTACATTTCCGACACCATTGTTCTACGTCATCTCTACAATTGAGCCAGTAATACCGCTGTCTCACTTTCAGTAGAGTTTTCTTGATGCCCAGGTGTCCTCCAGAAGCACCATCGTGTATTTCCTGTAGCAGGGGGACTACTTCACACCGTGGCACTATCACTTGTGTGGTCACCTCCTTGCCATCGTTCGATTCCCATTTCCTACAAAGCACATCATCTTCTAGGACTAAACTGTCCCACTGTGCCCAGTAGCTCTTAGTGACGGGACTATGTGACGATACTTCACTCCACTGGGGCCTAATTCCGCTACGCTTCCAGTCCAGTATAGGTCGAATATCGTCATCTTCTTCCTGGGACTTCTTGAAGTTGCCTTCAGCCCTAATTAAATTAACGTGTTCTCGGGCTTCATTCTGCTGGCAGTGTCTACAGTCATCATTACATGGACGTCGCGACAGGGCGTCAGCATTGTTATGCCCTTTTCCACTGCGATGTTCCGTCACAAAGTTGAACTCCTGCAGCTGCTCGAGCCATCTTGCAACTTGGCCCTCAGGGTTTTTAAATTGTAGAAGCCATTTCAATGCAGCGTGATCCGTCCTCAACGTAAATTGTCTTCCTATGAGGTACTTGTGGAAATGCTGCAAGGTTTTTACCACAGCCAGCAGTTCTCGTCGAGTCACGCAGTAGTTCCTTTCTGGCTTTGAAAGTGCCTTACTGAAGTAAGCGATTACGACCTGTCTATCGCCCTGCACTTGGGACAACACTCCACCAATTCCCGTGTTGCTGGCATCGGTATCAACGACAAATCTTCCGTCTCTGCTCGGATACCCCAGTATAGGCGCTTCACATAGCCGTTGCTTTAGCTCGTCGAATGCTGACTCACAGTTCTTGTCCCAAATAAAATCTCGTTTATCCTCAGTCAGCTGATGTAAAGGTTTTGCAATGTCCGAAAAATTCTTGACAAACCGCCTGTAGTATGTGCACAATCCTAGAAATGCACGTACTTCAGTTTTGTTCTTTGGAACCGGCCACTGTTGGACTGCTTTTATCTTCTCAGGGTCGGTTCTCACCCCGTCGGCGGAAATAACATGTCCTAGGTAGCTGACCTCCTTCTTGAATAGGGCACACTTCTTTGGGCTTAGTTTTAAGTTAGCCCCTCGTATCCTGGTGAACACTTTCTCCATATTCCTCAGGTTTTCCTTAAAAGTGCGACCCATTATAATGACGTCATCCAAATATACCAGACAGACGTCACCAAGAAGGCCCACCATGACTCTCTCCATGAGGCGTTCAAACGTCGCTGGGGCGTTGCATAACCCAAAAGGCATGACGTTAAATTGCCACAGGCCGCTGCCAATACCCGTACTGAACGCTGTCTTTTCTTTATCTTTCTCGCTGATTTCCACTTGCCAGTAGCCACTTTTCAAATCAATGGTCGAAAACCACTTCATGCCACTGAGCATATCCAGCGTATCGTCTATCCTTGGTAAGGGATAACTGTCCTTCTTCGTCACATTATTCAGCATTCTGTAGTCCACACAGAATCTGGTGCTGCCGTCCTTCTTCTTCACCAGAACGACTGGAGAAGACCATGGACTCGTAGAAGGCTCAATTATTCCATTATCAGCCATGTCCTTTACCATTTCTGCTACCTCAGATTCCTTAGCCCAGGGTATGCGACGCGGTCTCTGTTTAATTGGTCTAGCATCACCCGTATCTATCTCATGCTTGACGAGACCTGTTCTCCCGCAGTCTTTTCCCGTTGCAAAGATATCTCGAAACCGTAGCAGAAATTCCCTGGCTTGCTGTAGTTCCGAAGTCGATAAATTGCTCTTAGAATTTTCCAGAAGTTGCTGGATGTAATCAGTTTCGACTTTGGTCGTGTCTTGCTTTGCTGGAGATTTATTGATTTGACGGAGATACTGAACTTCTTCACATCTCCCAACAACACTGTTTTTCTTCAGTTGGACCTCTTCTTTCCCAAGGTTCACAATCCTTACTTTGGATTTCCCTTTTGTCATAACTAATGTCCTCGCTGTGATGACCTCCGGGTGCCGGCCAATATCTTCAACCAAAACACATCGTGTTTGCCTGATTTTCTTAGGAAATTTTACTTCAACCAAGGTTTCTGTTCTCGGAGCTAATGTAGTGTCTTTTAAGCAATAGAGGTTACATGAGGTTATTCCTCGCAGGAAGACTTCTTGATCTGGGAATTTCAATACTCCCCTGTCGATATCTAAAATACATCGGTTATTCCGCAAGAAGTCGAGACCCAGTATGCAATCGTCGGTAATATTCGCAATTAACGCAGGATGGATATACACTTGATCACCGATTTTGATCTCAATTTCTGTATCACCGAGGACGGAGACTGGCTGGCCGGTTGCTGTCTGAAGTCGGCAGGATGGAGACTCCCTTTGCCACAAGATGGTGCGTTTCAGCAACTCAGGTCTTATAACAGTCCGTGACGCCCCCGTGTCAACGGTAAAATTGCAAGCCCGATGATTCAGCGTCCCTTCGATGATCAAACTATTTCCGTTGTGAACTTGATTGATGGTGATGGTTGGGGCCTTCAGTTGACCAGCCAGCACCCGCCCCGCGGCCCTGGCGACATTTAGTTTAACGACTCCTCGTTAACTTGAGTACCGGAGTCCACACTCCCCCTCTTCCTCTTGGGGCAATCGGTACGAATGTGCCCTTTTTCTCCACACCCGTAACACGTCGGAATATAGCGGGACTTTGCCGAAGAAGCAGCTACCACTTCTCGTTGACGTGGTTGCACTGACGGCGAGACCACCACTTCCCGAACTCTGTGCGTGCGTGAATCTTGTCGTACAGCTTCCACGTCCAGAGCGTGAGCCATCGCACTCTTTAGAGTTTGGTGGTGTCCGAGTCGCACCGTAGCCCTGACTTCAGGATCCCGTAGACCGTCGATGAAAGCTTGCACCAGATTTACTTCCACCATCTCTGGTGTTATCGACATGTAAGCACGCCGGACCAGCCGTTCGACCTCGACTCCCCATTGCTGGAGGCTCTCGTTCGACCTCTGCGTTCTCTCGCGAAGTTGCGCGCGGAAAACGTGCTCGAGGTGCTTGTCTCCATAGCGAGTGTCCAGTCCCTCCATGAGGCGCTGCAATGTCCTGCCGTCCGCAGGAAGGTTCTCTAGGACCAGCAGGGCGTCCCCTCGTAGAGCCAAAGTTAATGCCGCGAAAGACTGTTCATCATCCCAGCGGTTCGTCTTAACCAATGTTTCGAATTGGTATCTGAATGCCGTCCAGGAAGACGTGCCATCAAAACGCGGCACATCAAATTTTGCGGCTGAAGCACAGTGGGTGTGCGATGGTGAGCCAACAGCAACGGGTTCGCGTGCTTCGAGCTTGACAATTTTTTTGTTGATGTCCAGCAGGCGATCTTCGTGGCCATCAATCCTTATTTCGAGGCTATCAGCTCGGGCGGAAACCTCCTTGACCTCTAAGGTGAGATTCTTTACTTTCTCACCCAATGTGACGAGGCCGTGATCAATTTTTTCGAGGATCAGGTTCTGCTTAGCCTCTTGATCTCGGCGAGCTTCTTCCTGTTCGCGGCGAGCTTCTTCCTGTTCGCGGCGAGCTTCTTCCTGATTCGCTGCGATTAGGTCCTGAAGCTTACGCTGGTTAGCCTCCTGATCGCGGCGAGCGGCTTCCTGTTCGCGGCGAGCTTCTGCCTGTTCGCGGCGAGCTTCTTCCTGGTTAGCCGCAATCAGGTCCTGGAGTTTACGCTGGTTAGCCTCCATACTAGCTTGCATGGCGGCCAACACCGCAGCGAGGTTTAATTCCGAGGATGGTCCTGTTGGCGCCTCAGCAGCTTCTGTTGCTACCATACCAGCCTGATCTTCCTCCTCCATACGATGACGCGCAGCATCCATCTCCATTTGCCTTCTTGTTCGTGGTCGCTGTTCGTCGTCTCTCGGTGTTAATGGCATTTCACTTCTGACACCAGTTGTTACGTCCGTGGGTAATCAAATGCCGATTTACTGACGAGAGAACTTTATTTACCACCAACAATAACAAATTAGTCCAGTCAACAATAATCCGAATCGCAATTAACACTAGAGTACCGTTACACTATCGCTTTAGTCGTTGATAAAAATCACTTCGAGTACTAGGGTAGTTCGCTCTTGATCGCAGTCGAAATCACAACTGACTCGCTTCCGGCCGGGGGCCCGTATTTATATGCGGGGCCAAGAAAATTCTAGATACCGACGTCCCCGGATCTATCCAGAATTCCAGAACAATTGAATCGCTTCTCGAAGTCATAAATCATTTTTATTTCTCGTAATAATAAGAGTCACGTTCATGCGAATTTGGACTCTATTGTTAACGTCGGAGAGTACAATTTCCCTTATCGGTTAGACGATATCTATTACTACATGTACCTTGGTAGGTAGGTACCTTGTGGATGTTTCGAGATTTTTCTAAGTCTAGCTAAGCACAACTACTCTAGACCTTTCGAACAGCAATGCGTTTTAATTATTACGTGCCACTCGTTATTTTCTCGGAGATATGGCGTGTTCACGTTTAGTGGCGTAACAATACATTATAATGCACTAAACTAAAGTGCCTCAGTCGGCCGGGCAAGTATAGCAACATCACTACCACATTCAATGTTTTACTTAAAGGGCGATGAAATTACCTCCGTCATGCACTTGAAAATGCTCTTTATGACACAGAAATCAAGGTTGATTTTACTATGTGATTGAAAGTTGAATGAAATTGGTGAATTGCCTTCTCTCGACATGAGTCCTGTGATGGGGAAAGTTTTCTTATTATTTTTTATTTATTATATTCCTGCTGTTTGGTGGTAGTCTTGTGTCTTATAATATTTATGAATGAGTAATCTTTGCTGCCATACATGAGCTTGAAAACTATTTTGGCAATGGTTGAGCTATGATATAAGATTGTTCAAGGATTTCGTTTGCCCCTGTTCTTCATTTTAAAGTTACGTTTCCAAAAGCAAGCAATTGATAAATAGATAATGAAATAAAAACACACAGTTTTTATTTACCGACTTGTTTTAGTGTGATTCAATTTAGTCTTCGTAAATTAATCATTTCAGAATTCTTCACTCCTCTATAATCCGGTAGAAACTATCGATTAATTCACCCATTCCCGAAGGTCGTACGACGTCCAACCGGAAATATAAAGCCGCATGAACGACACCTGATAGCGCGACGGCCGCCACTTCCGATGGCGCTGCGCGTTTCCGGCAGACGATTCGTTTGTTTCCATTGTTTATTTAATTTGTAATCAAACGTTATTTTGTTCGGTCATATTAGATTCGTCTTTGCTTACCTGCAAAGGATATATTGGTTTTGTAAAGAATAAAGTAGGGGGAAATGTGAACCGCTTCGTGTGACCGTTTATATAGGAGATAATGGGTTGGAGTAGGGCATTGTCTGAAAGAGTTACCGTGACCCTTTAACGCAAAGGGAAACTGAAGGAACACAGGCGGTTATTAGTCAGTAAAAGTCTGACACGCCGTATCGCTCCATTCAGAATAGGAGACTTTATTTGATGATTTCCACCTCAAGAAAATATAGGGCAAACACAGTTGTGGAACAAAATGTGTCTAAAACTGTATGTACCCACAAATCATCACCCGTGAGAGTGGCAATGGTAATGGTGGTCCAGCTTACTAGTTGGACGGTGTGCGCTTTACTTTGTGTAATTTAGTTAATCACCACTGGTCTCAGAATGACGAAAATTAATATACGGCATTTCTTAGAACTTAATATTCGAAGATATGTGACATCTACAAAACCGCATAGGCGCCGCGTAATAGTTTACGGCCCATTCCCTTTTAAATACAAGGCAGGGTGTCTGTAAACTTCCTCAAATATCCATTGAAACAGGAAGATGCTCCGGCTGTCGTGTCTAGTCTGGAAAACTGCCCTATGGCCCTATAGTTGATTACAGAATGTTGTATATGTTCTAATAGGTCGTAAAACTCTGATACTGCGATAAGATTTTTGTAGTTTAGTACTAATGTGGTGACATAGATACCTCTACACACTCTCTTAGAGAGGAGGCTTTTATTTGAGCGGTGGGAAAAATATGAGGTTAATTATACAACAGTAATCTTTATTTCTGACCATTTCATTAATCTTAAGCAAAGAGTTCAAATACTGTCTTAAAAAAAAACACAACTGATTGCAACATCTTAACAGTAACAACTTATTATAAAAAAGTCAACCTCTCTCGAGATATTTCTGAAGGATAAAGCACCCTTCATTCCAGACAAGGTCCTAACATAACAAGACCAAATGTGACCCTTATATTCGACCAAATAAATTACTTACTCGACCTTCCTTTGAGGATTTTAATTCACCTTATCACGGTTATCCACCTGAAAAATTACATTTCAGAAATACAAAAATAAACCTCATTATATTTAGGCATTCCGGACAATCTCCCTTCTTGAATAAAGTATGCAGTGGTCATTGTTAAAAACGTCCGGACAGCAACGATAAATATAGAATAATACATTTCGCTCGAGATGAGAATATAATCCGGATTTAGAAAAAACCGTTTTCGTCCTCCGTTGGATGAAGTAGGGCAGTGAATGAAAGATGAAGATTTCGCTTTTTATCGGTACAAAATTCTGATATTACTTTCTCATATAGTCTAGAAAAAGTAAGTGGGTACGTAAGGTAGCTAGCAATATTAAAAGCGCCTGAAAATTTTTCTGAAGGATTTTTATCTTCTAGATACTTATGTTTCGATTCATATGATCGTAATTTCTGTATTGATTGTG
Source organism: Mythimna albipuncta (assembly GCA_929112965.1). NCBI lineage: Eukaryota > Metazoa > Arthropoda > Insecta > Lepidoptera > Noctuidae > Mythimna > Mythimna albipuncta. The sequence goes on from OV815973.1 coordinate 10,524,416, forward strand.
GACTGTGTGTTGTATTCTGTATGTTGGTATGTTATGTCGATTTTGAAGTGTTTATATCATTTCTTTTTAACTCGACTATTGTTGTTTTATGTATGACTTTAAGTTTGTATTTGGTGTGAACCGTAAATATTGATTGTTTTTTTTTTAGAGCTACAATGAACAAATATTTAAACTAACCGAATTGTATCACAATGAAAATGTATTAGAACATTTGTCAGGTTTTTACTTCACTAAAATATACCTTTCCTTGTTTATAAAATGCTTTGTTGTACACCCACAGAAATATACAATAAGGAAACTAAAATCTAAGTAAAATGGATGGTTTTATCACATTCCACGATATTTTCCAGGCAATCGGGAATGGGTGCTAATTACTTTACTATGAAATGGTGCTGTCATTGACGTGACAATGCCTATTTATCTAAATATAAAATAACCGCTATGCCTATGTAACTTAGTGATAAAACATCATTCTACTGGTGAAGTTGAGTAGTATTCATACCACACGCTATGCTTAGTTTGCAAGCTTTACTAAAGTTGTTGAATATTATTATTATTAGTTTTTAAAATCGGTCTAGTAGTTTTGACTTTGTTTATTAAAAATAAATCAATCTATCCTCTGTATATTATTAATAATTTGACAATAAGTACACATATTAGATATATATATATATATTTATATATATATATATATATATATATATATATATATATATATATATATATATATATTTATATATATATATATTTGTACATATATATATATATATTTATATACAAATATATATATAATATACAAATAAAAACGATTATGCTTTTACCCAAAAACTAAGTCACATTTTATCACTGATAGTGTGAACGCACAACACTAGCACAATGCTTACAAAAATGCGCATATTATACGGTGGGCAAAAATGACAGTTTTGGGTAAATCTCGCTCTTTGTCGTCAGTGGCATCAGCCTTTGTGTGCGGCGTCATAAGGATATAAAATTGTAGCCTGAATACCGCAGGATTATGCTCTTTCTGATGTTAATGTAGTTTGGGACTAGTGTATTTTTCGCTCGGTTGTGTTCGGTTATGAAATAAATTGTGATGACAATTAAATGAAGGTTAACGCCGTTGCTTTTCTTGTGGACTTTAGTTTTAAAGTTTTTTATTTATCAGAGTAGCTTAAAATGCATTTTGTATAGTTAGATAGTGAGACAGATTTAATAGCACAAGTTTAAAGCTTAGTGGACTAGCGACCCGTCCTGGCTTCGCACGGCCAATAAATATAGCCTATGTTACTCAAGGTGAATGTAGCTTTCCAACGATGAAAGAATTTTTGAAATCGGCACAGTAGTTTTTGAGTTTTTTCATTAAAAACATACACACAAAAATACAAATTTTCCCTTTTTGTAATATTAGTGTAGATAAATAAGTAAAAACAGATATCAACATAAACTATATAAATATAAAAAATAATATGCTGTAAAGTTGATATTTATGAATACTAATGTTAAACTAATGAATATCTAAAAAAGTACTCATTACATTACGTTTTAGATTTCATAACGACCTCTGCCTCGTTTTCGACCTTTTTTATTTATTTAAAAAACTCTGTATTTTTTTTCACAAAACATCAAACCTGATTTAAATATAACCAAAAAAGGTTCACATTCTGGTTTCAAACATACCATGTGGTGTGAAACCGCCTATTAAATTATCATTACTCGCAAATAACACCGTAACCTCTGTTTTGATGGGGGTCTCATAGGCGTATTGCTATAAAAACAATTAGACCGCCATATTTTTTTTCTCAAAGCACGTATAGCCGTAATTACCGGCAGATGGCGCTGCTCGTTAGGGTGGGATGATATTAGTCATTCATGCAGGGAACTATTGGACAATTTTACGATGCAGTGTTTTTTATTGCATTTATATTTTGTATTTTTGGTTAGCCTTGGTGACCTTTTTAATTGGTAAATTCAGATGAATAGTTTTATTAAATTGATAACGGTGTATTAATATCATTTAGAGTCAATGTAAAAAAAGTGATTTATCTTTATTTATATAATTCTTTAGTACGTGCGTTTGTCTAATCTAAGTCCTTCAAAACAACATGACCGATTCGGATGTTGTATGTATGTCTGAGTGGATTACTTTAAAGGTTTGAAAATACAATTGAACCAAGTAAGTAGCATTACAATCTGGTTCTGCAGCACAATACGCACAGGATAAACATTTAAAAAAAAACAAGTAAACAAAGAGCGGTCTTATGGCACAGTTCCATCTATTACAGACGACCTTTAGATACGCTTAGTGATAGCATTAAATCTATCTCCTTTTATAAAAAATAATCAAAATCAGAATCATTAATTTTGCTTCTCCTTTTTTCTCCCAGTATCTTTTCATTAAAATTGGCTGTATTTATCAAAACGTTGACTGATATTTGCCTAATAGACTATTTGTAAATGGAAAGCTGTGGTTGCTTTTAAGCACGACGATAAATTATATTTAAAAAACACTTCAAAAGTAGGGTAGTCTCACCTTATATTCTAGCCCCAAGCACAGAACAGCAAATAACACCGCCGCACATAATCGAACAGGCAATCAATCTCACAATACGAACTACCCACCGTCACATCCTTCAAAACTACCCACACTAAGCGTGACTGGTCGAAATTTTAATCTTTACACATATCAATAACTACATGGGTACAGTCAGCTGCATAAAAGTAGAACTACAGTGTGCCATATACGCCGATCCGGGCTCGTCGGTCTACATACATTTTATATGGAAACTAGACTTAAAAAGCTACACTTGATTCACGCTTCGCGACGTTGTTCTGCATAAATATCAGGCGAGTTACGCGTGTGCGTCCGTCTTCAGCTTTAGACCCTTCTGTAACGAACCGAGTCGTTGACAGCGCGTAGTGTTCCACGCGCGCCTCAAAGAGATGTCAGCAAAACCGCAGGGCCGAAGCCTGCTGAGGCAATGGGTCGTCCTAACGGCAACGTCGGGGTTTTGGAATGCGAGGGAAAGAAGGAACATAGGTGTGGTTTTAGTCAATAAAAGTCTGATACCTCTCTCGCTCCTCCCTAGAGATATTAGATGATTTCTCATCTAAAAGAAATTGTAACAAATAAAAATATAGCAATATTTACTTTGACAAAAGACATGTTAATTTTCAGATCTGTATAGTTAAAATGACTAAGAAAAATTCCATCAATTTGACGCAATTGTCACATATTTGTGCTCTTGACTGTACATCAGAAAGTGCTTTGGGATTCAACAGCCATTTGTATGAACAGCCCTTAGCAACAGATGTGAATGATCCCTTATAGCAAACTTTTTCCTTTCAGATATTTTGTATGCGACTTGTATGTCCGTGGTAAACTTCGCATTGGGTCAAAGATTTTTGCTGTTAAAAGGGTATTTTCTCATTTCTGGGAAAAAGGGTAAATAAAGTTATGTTCATTGGGCCAAAAATGTTGTCATCTTTGAATTTTTGCACGTTAGACGTAAATCGAGTATCGATGTCAACCTATATCGAAATTGAGAAAATGCTATCTTGCCAAAAATAAGATAGTTATCATTATGTAAGGTAGGTTCAGTTTTGTTGTGCTAAGTTTGTTTGAACAGAACAGTCACCGCAGACTTGAAAAGCAAAGGCAACTGAAGAAACACTAGTCGTTTTAGCAAGACAAGTTATTTGACAATATTCTCCTTCCTGCGCCCTAAAAAGCGTTGCTTTGACGATCAAAATAAGTAACCCCCGATTTGTGGTTTAAGTATTTAAAGTTAAGTATTTTTTTAATTCTAGCCTGAAAACTTGTGATTTGGCCGTAAAGTACATGTCATGGTATTCTTCATTCAAAATATTTAATTCAGAAACCTTAGTTTTTTATCTAAGAAACCCACGTGTCGTGTCATATGCCTTAAGGTAATAAATTATATGTCACATAGCATCAAAAGGTACCGTCAACAACGTGATGACATGTCCCAAAAATTTGAAATGAAATTCTTACTTTAAACCCTTTTCAAGACTAAACTATTTCGCTTCACTTCACTATGAAAATCTTGCCAAGAAATGCCAATCTTAGCCTGGCGAGGGTTAAGATATAGGTACACTTCTTGCAAGTCATTCCGTCTTGGTTGATAACAAAAATAATTAATCGCTTATTTCTATTATGACGTCATTAGATCCCCAAATATTGGCTAGGCAGTACAAATAGGCGACCGAGCGGAAAGATAACGACTGTGTATGTCTACGTAATCCGGTTGGTTTTGTTATTACCTATCTATTAATGGACGTGATAATCTCTGAAAGCCTTAATTAGTAAATCTGTTTGCGATGAGAGATGGATATTTCTGAATGACTAGGTATTTCCTATGGCACACTGGGAGGAATAAATAATATGTAGTGAATTTTTGATTTTGGGGTTAGTAATTATTCTTAAATTATTAATAATTTCTTCCGTGCGGGGTGGAGCGAGAACAAGTGTCAGATTTTTACTGACTGAAGCCTACCTGTGTTCTTTCAGTTGCCTTTTGCATTCCGGGGCCCCTAGTCCAAATAGGTAATTTATGCAGTAGCTTAGCGCATTTAACCTAGCGCTGGGTCCCCCAGATACAGGCACCGCCTAGTTTGGGGGCTATTGTAATAGTTCTGGTAAAATACAACTCCCGTTACCGGTATGCAACTACTAGTATGTTGTATCTATATTCAAGAAAACACTTGTAATAATGGTTAAATAAAGTTATTATTTAACAATAGTGTGCTAACTGGACCGGTACTTCTAGTAATAAAAAAAAAACACTTTTAAGGAAGTCTTAGTGTGAATCGCATTGTTGGTATTGACGAACGTAATCAATGAACTACTTACTACAAAGTATTGAATGTAATACTACAAAGTATAGTCTAATAGTGAAAATAAAAAAAAATGCAATAAAAAACTTTTTACAAAAAAAACCGACTTCACAAAAAACAAAAACACTAAAACTATAAAAATAATAATAATAAAGGTCAGTTAAAAAAGAACAACATTTGCCAACTCTAAAGTAAATTTTCGAAAATTTTATTACTTTTCTTGGTGCCTCTCCCAAGTGAAAGTGTGTTTGAAAGCAGTTAATTACTTTTGACAGATGCCATCCGAACAAAAAAACACCACTTTAAAACGCCAAGCATTAAACATTAAGATGAATTTATCGCCTTTACTTTCCTATATAAGCAATACAGGTACTCATCTAAAACACTTTCAAATTACTCCCCCGTCATTTGCATGTACTTAAGTCGATATTTATTTAATAGGATCCTTTTTTGTTGCGCGCAGACGGCAGCATAAGATTTCATTTAAGTTAAGGGTGGGCTACATTGTTTGTGGCTGAGAAAATAGAGGTAAAATACAGTTCAATTTTGAAGAAAATTGTATTATTGCAACAAATAACTTTGATCTGATCTTCGATTACGCGGGAATTCTGACGATAATGAATATTGTATTTGTGTTGTGTTGTTTGTGTTTTATTATTGATTAGCTTTTGCCTGCAGCTTCACTCGCTTACATAGAATATAGCCTGTGTAACTCAGGAATAAAGCAGCTTTCTATAGGCGAACAAATTTTAGCAATCGGACCAGTATTTTCATTGATTACCACCTACAAATGAAAAATAAAGAAAAACAAATCGCAAACTTTACTTCTTTATAATATTAGTACAGACATACCTTCATTTGTCCACTTACTTGTTCTCCCCTGAAGGACGATGATATGGTCGAGGATAGAGCACTTTTGCCTAGAAGTTACCTATTCACTCTTGATTTAAAAACTTCAGACACATTGCCGTACGTATTTAACAGTAACTTTTAGTTAAAAAAGTTGCTCTTACTTTAGAAATTAGTATTTAAAACTAGCTTCGATAGACTTGATTCTTAAAGTAGAGTGAAATTAGTTAATTATCACAAAGAAACATACTTCTGGAATAGGAAGTAAGTATCAAATGTTGATTGGTGGAGATTGCCTTATTGCATTGAGTCCGCCTATGTAGGTACTGTACATGAAGTTTAAATAAATAAATAGAATACTTTTTAGACACCATTACCAATTGACCATGTAAACCAAATTTCTTTCAAATCTGGTCAGCCGTTTGAGCATGAAGAAGTAACAAACATGCACAGAGCACACTTTCGCCTTTGTAATATTAGTGTGATAACTATAAAAAAATAGTGTATATCTTTTAAGATACTGTTATTTAAATTACTTAAAGTAAACTTACCAAGATGCCAAAAATATAGCCTGGCCCTTAAAACATTTTAATGTCTCCACCGATTCTTTTCAATAAACTTTTACTAAGAGCTTTCAGAATATTCATGAAGATGTCTGTTCTTTTCAGGTGGGTGTATTCAATTGGCTCTCTGCGGTGAGTAATTATTCGTTTTTTCCATCGTCGGCGTCAACCAGGTGGAACTTAGTTACAGCAGGACTTGCGAACTCGCTGCTCGTTTAGTTTTCATAGAAAACGACTGCGATTGTTAATTGAATTTTGTATTCCTACTACAGACTATTTTAGTTTGGTTTGGAAATGAGATTGTGAAGTTTTATTGTATTAGTGATACGTGTAAAGAATTAACATTGTCTATTTTACGAGCGGATCCCACCTGATGGTAAGCATTGATTCAATCGTTGATGGTGAGGCGCACTAGTTTATTAAAAGCTTATTCATTCTAAGTTTAATATAGTTTCTCTAAACTATATTAAAACAACACAAACTAACTAACTAAAACTAACCACCTGAAACTATTTTCACATCACTTAAGGCATATAGTCCCTTGAACATGTGGTCGGAGTTAAATACACACATACTCGTACTGCCGCCTGCACCCGCAAAGAGCCCGCTGATTTATCATTTTGTTTTCAAAATATTTATTGATTTATATAAGCTTTGCATAATCTGAAGAACACTTAAGGCGTATAGTCCCTTGAACCATCTGGCCAAAATTATGTGAACGCAACTCTCGCACTCGCCTAGGCGGCAGTACGCAAATCTGTGCATTTATTTGCGGCCAGCAGCGCCCGGAAAGCGCTTTGAATCCATTTTCTTTGCGAGATATTGATTGATTTACATATGCAATGTTCACTTTGAAGAATATCGCCGAAGAGAAGGCCGCCAATTGTATATTTTAAATATAAGGCTCAAATCTGTTATTTATTATCTTGGTGTACAATAAAGGATATATAAATATAAATAAATAAATAAATAAATAAATATTTAACCACCAATTTTTTTGTGTAAAAATCTTTCTAAAGGTCCAAGCCGTTTCGAAGGAGTAGGGATAAGTTGCGAAAAGTTGCGAAATTGCTAAATATTTTTTTTTGACTAAAGTATTGATTGCACGAAAAAATCTAATGTTGATATTATTGTTCATGAATCTATAATAAACATATTTTTTTTTTCAAACCAATTGACCTAGCCGTTCGGAGGAGTAGGCCTCAGAAAATCACTGTTTTATGACACTTTTCGGGCGCTTGGCCCTTAATCAGTAACTTTATTGTGTAAACATTTCTAAAGATCAAAGTCAAAATATCGTGTTGTAATTTTTTTTTAGCAAAAGCATTAGTAATTCAAATAAATGATATGTTGATAACGTTATATTATGAATCTAATAATAAATATGTATTGAGCCTCATTGTCCCTGTTTTATGACACTAAATGGGAGTAAGGGCATTTATAGACGTTCGTAAATAACTCATTGAGCTAGATATTTGCCAGTGAATTGCGCTCGAGTTTTAGCCTAATCAGGATTTGTTGATATTGTGAAGTGTAGCCACTAGTATTTGACTTTAACAACCGAAATTGGGTACTAGACGACGCGCAGAATTCTAATTTGAACCTGGCTCGTAGAATGTCATTGTTATTTTGAGACACTAAGATGGGACGGTCAGACCCAATTAACCGGGGTTTCAAATACCCGCTGTGGCTACTGATCATCACTTGTCTCTCGTGAACAAATGACAGATATCTACTTACAACATTACTATGTCCACAGCTTAATCATAAGCCTCGCTTACTGAACAAAGCAAGCGAAACTTTAGAAGACGTCATAAATTATTTACTACACAGTGAACGTTTTCCAGCTGAGGCACTGTGACGAAATTGCTACATTATTTTGCGAACGTTGTAGCCAATTTAACGACACAGTGTAACACAGTGTTGCTAATATGACGCGTTGGTTTGGTGTCGAGGCCTTTACCCTATTAACCTGTGACCTTACTACGGGGGAATTTTTTATTAAATATATATTTTAATCTGTAACATGAAAGTGACAGAGAGGGATAGATATCGATAAATCTTGTCGCAGTAATTAATTTAGCAAGGGCCGGTATAAATTATAAATGAGACATAAGAGATTTGAGCCTTTGCCGTAAGGCCCAGGCTCTCTTTCATGGTTCTTAAATAATGAGTGTAAGGTCATAAGGTTTATGGAAATGGATCGGGGAGAAAAGGTTTTAGGTTCGCTTAACGTGAATATTTAAGTGCTGTAAGTCTGCAAAGAAAAGACATTTTCTTTAGTGATTTATGATAGCTATCGGCTTAGATTAACTATCTTTTAGACTACCTTTACAAGAATTCAAATAATATTCCAAGTTTCTTCCATTTTCAAAAGAAAATGACTGTTATTTTTTAATATTGTCAGGTTCAGTTCTACGAGTAAATTGCCTAAAAATGCATTTTCCAAATTAAAGCATTTATTTTGCATTTAATTTGCATGCATTTACTATTGAATTTTTAAGGAGTGTGTTTTCGCTAGTGTTTCCATACTTAGGTGACAAAAAAGTACCTCTCTTTTGTATGACATGTCTAGTCAAAGCGCAAATCTCAAGGTTACACTTCAGATTACAGTCGCATATAGGGCAGGAACTAAAGCAAGTATCAGACTTCAAACACAAACAACGTGCTTCAAACACAATAAACCCAAATCGACGTGTACAAGAACCATCAAGAAATCAATTCGCCAATATTTTAAGACGTGAAGAAGTCACGTTCTGTCCTGCCACAGGAATGACACCCTGGGGAGAGGACGTAAAGATTAACGTGGCGAGTCTGTCCTCGGGCCTAAATCACATTATGGTCCCCCTACTCTTTGTTTAATGTCGCCTTAAGATGGACGGCCTTTGTCAATGAGGCTGTGATTTTTCTTTGTAAGCTACCTGTATTTTTTTCAGCCTGTTTTTTGTGTGATGGGTATTGGTTTTCAAAGGTGAATATTGGAATTAGTAATTTAAAACAGATAAAACATTGTCATTGATATCTTGAATAGTTTTGCTTTGACTGTGGCAAGGTGGCACGTCATGAAAATAAATACACGATGCTAACTTTGCTCCGGGGACATAATCAGATCGTCACACCACCGACGCGGCCGACCTCGACAGCGTCGAGCCCTCAGGCGCCCAGTGAGTGACAATCGCCCATCTGTCTGTTCATGGGTCATAAGCTTATTAGACAAAAAAAAACCCCTACCGTACTACTGACTGATTTGGACCGTGTGTCAATTCCAAATACTTTTGAATTGTCGTTTTACGTACAAACTCACATTTACCTAAGTATACGAAGTCTAAAAATAACACGTTCTCCAACTTAACCGTCCAAGACCCAAAAACATCCATCGACAATGCTTGTTTTTCCACCCTTGATTGCGAAACTTTTACGGTTCGTTCAACACAAAAAATGTCGAGTAATTTTTTTGTTAGGCTGGCATCAAACGTTATAACGATATATTTATTGGTCGGGACATATGGGGTCAGACTATGGCGCGGACATAATATGGCCAAAATGTGCGTAAGTGGATACCAGGCCTTATGTTCTTTTGTTTGGTCATAAATAAAATTTATTAGACTAATAACGCAACGTTGAGGTAAGCTCATGTCAGTGTATGTATGAAATTATTTATATCGTTCATAATAATGGAAAGTTTTAAACGATGTTGTGAAGCGTTTAAAATTGTTCTGGGTTTATCGCTCTGGGATATTTTTAGTGGCCAATTTGTAAACACATAAAAATTCTATCGTGTCCCGTATATCAGATATATTAAAAATATTTTGGTCGCGAAAAGTGCACGTTCGTTTTTGTTTATATTACAAGCTAACCACGTTGCTACAAAAAATAAGTTTTAATGTATTCGAATTACGATGTCTCCAGGGGCTTTTTTAATTTATTCAGATACCATTAGACTTTAATAATAATTGGAATATTAGAATAACTGTTTTGATAAATATGACTCAGTTGGCTTTTAAATTAATCAGAATGAAAGATTAATTTATCATTATTTGTTTTATTTCTTTGATAGCTTTTGTAATTGTAAGCCATATTACCTACATCTGATGATGAAATTGTGACAGTCCGAAACTATTCAAAGTTAAAGAAAATCTTTTTTTTAGGTGGAAAATAATTGAAGAACACCTCCTGCTCTGAATTGAGTGAGAGGAAGTATCAGTTGAAGAATAATTCGTTAATAAATTTTCCAAGTCAAAGAAATTTGGTCATCATCGTCTTCCTGCCCTTGTCTTATGTTATTTGGGGTCGGCACAGCACGTTTTTTCTTTCGTTCAGTCCTGACACCCGTCATGCTATCACTAGTTCCCTATTCTTTTATATCATACAATCCATCTATCTTTTCTGCGGAGAGATTTTGTATCTAAGTCTAAAAGCAATTTAACTTCACTTTTATTTTTGACTGGCCGACATTTAACCGTAACGTTAATTTCAAGGCGTTCGTGGTGCGAGTCCCGAACACTTTCTTGGCTCTCATGCTGAAGAAAGACTTTTGGCCGCAGGGCGTGGTGTTCCGTCGCTTCCGCGGACAGGTGCCACAGAACAGCACGAAGTGAACTTAGTGCAATGTGAAGTGTTACTAACATAATCCTATATCTTATTTACTAACAACAAGTTGTATTTACTTTATATATGTTAGCCTGTAAGGTATATATCTATGGGCCAAGATGCCTGATGATAAATGATTTATTATAATTTTTATTATTTGACAGTTCAAAAGTGCCTGTAATTGGTTATTTGAAATAATCGTTTCTGATTCAATTCAATTCAATCAATCCTAAATATTCACTAATCAATATCTATCAGTAAGCTGTTCACATTTGTTTGCACATGTCACGGCGTGTTAATGACGGCTTCACGCTGTGTTGATACATGTAGTGTAGGCAGAACTATAGGTATGCGATGTACCGACGTGTGTAAACAATTGAGGGTGAGTGGGTGACAGGTGCATTCGGTGGTTTGAATGTAATTAAAATATCGTTTGTGTGGAAGAGGGGTAAAAATATTGGAAATTAGAGTACATAACATAAGTATACCATTTTTGTTTTTAAGGTAAAAATTCTAAGCAAGCTTCCAATCCAATCTTAAGTGGTAGTGGATAGGGCACATTGCTAGTAGAACGGATGGTCGATGGGACTGAAAGGTTCTAGACTGGCGACTGCGTACCGGAAAACGCAACGCTGGAACCCATAAGGTAGACCGATCAGTCAGACCACAGGACCGTCCGTTGTGGCGATACTTGGGGGAGGCCTATGTCCAACAGTGAACGTCTGATGATGATGAAATCAACCAATGACTACTTTTCCGGGAGGGTTTGTCAGACTTTTACTGACTCAAACTACACCTATGTTCTTTCTTTGCTTTTCGTTCCTGCAACCCGAGTTTCTCTTTCGGAAGTCAACCCATGGCCATGGCATGGTGGCATGGACTTCGGCTGGGTCTCTACGGTTTTGCTGATATCTCTTTGAGTCGCGCGTAGAAAACTACGCGCTGTCGATGACTCAGACTCAGTCGGGACGGTTACCGGACGGCCGGACGGCGAGCTAATATAAGTATACCATTACGCCTGAATCTCCCAGAATTAGATAGCCGTGAGTCGAAAGAAGTGTGCGTGATAGTTCGAAAGAGTTAATATGGTACTGGAACGCAATGGGGAAATTAAGCAACACCAGTGGGTTTTAGACTGTAAAAAATCTGACAGTCCTGCTTGTTCCACCCAGAATGGGAGAAGTTATTTGACGATTTCCCACCTCAAGAAAATAGTGTTAAACGTGTGCCTGTTATGCTTACGTCACATGTAAACGAGGATGGGTCTGTCAGTCGACTCCTGATTCTGGATTGATTCTGAATTTTAGATGGAAAAACTTATTAATCGTGGTTGTCAGTGTTTGCTTGCTTAGGGAACCTTTATTTTTAAAAGTGGCGTTAGCGACTATTAAGTCGAAACCATCATATTTTCGTAGTCATGCTTTTGAGTGTATGTGTGTATTTTAATTGAGTAATTAAATTCTAAATACACGCAAATTTAAACAGTTTAATATTTTAAATTGTAAAACTGTTTTACGTTAAGGCCTAAACAATTAAAAGCTCCACTATTATTTCGCTGTAACAAAATATTTCATATAAAAGCACGAGGTCGATAAACTCTCGTAGCATCGTAGGCTGTAAATCAGCGCGTGATGTCACACCGCAGAGCACGCCGCCGTAGCTTTCGTAGCACGTAGCTCGTAGCCTCGTAGCGCTACGCTGTAGGTACTTCATAAATCTGCAGCCCTAGTATCACAATGTTTCAGCGAGATTATTTTGTTATTGAATGTTAACAATTCTAAATTGATTTTCGTTTATTTTTTGCACTAGGCTGTGAAAAATGGTTGATATAAAATGAATTCATTTATTCACAATCGTGAATATAAGTATAGTTATAGGGTTGTGGCATTGCAGGTATAGTTGTTATTTATATACAAGGTATAAAGTTTTAAATTACTTTATTTTACCACTATACATGCGAAATTACATGTAAAAAAACGTGACGCAAGAAAAAAAAAATAGCAATTTCAAAAATAAAATGGATCGTATTTTTTATTGCTTTTTCCAAATATCACAAGAGCTTAATTATTTCCTTAACAATCCTCAATATGTCGTAAGTGCAATTAGAAAAAAAAGTTGTAATTCATTCTCAACTTACTTAAAGTTTTCGTAGAAAAGCCAATAAAGAAAAGCATAGCATGCTAAAGATAATTATCACACCACTCCCCGTGTCACTACGTTTATTATTAAATTGTCACATATACCGAATATACATGAACCAAATGACGAAAACAGAGATAAAATCGCTCTATTACTACCTCCCTAGTACTTACCTACTGTTAGTTATTTATTCTAAGGGCCGTTCAACTTTGTCGACATTGAAAACCCTTTACAGATGTCAGGCGGGGAAGGGAGGCCGGATAGACCCTTATTTAGGGAGTAACTTAGAAACGGATAGGTTTCGACGAAACTTTGCTTGGTTAACTATTAGATTGAGAGAAAGAAACGGAGTACTTACCGATTGACAGGCCCCTCTATCTATTATTAACGTATTCTTAGCTTGTTTATTAGAAAAAAAAAAGAACTTATATAAATAATAAAAGTATAATTAGCAACAAGTATTTGTAACCAAACTACGAACGCATAAAAAAGTAATTACTCTTATGTATCAAAGTCACTGTGGATGACATTGCTGTCATTTGGGCCCGCCGAAAACGATCAGAAGACTGGTAGTATTGCCACGTTGAATGGCAATGCTTACTCGTTTTTTACTTTGATGGGTACTCCTAATACAGAAATAGGTATTTCGACTTCAAGGGATAAAGATTAAGTAATGATTTCTTTCGTCCAATCAGAGAATTATAAGAGTGAAGACCCCGGGCAAATAGAAACTTTATTAGTTATTACATAAAACCTTGATATATTGGCCAAGGGCTACCAAAAGGTCATGTTGGTTATTCCTAACATGAAGAGGTGACATTCCCGAGCTTCGGAAAGATCGTTAAGATTTGGGTTACAATAAAGAATTGAGAAAGTCGTTGGTCCTACGTCTAATCTCTCTCTGGTCGTGTCGAATTGCTCTCCCATCAGACTATGGGAGTAAAAGAACTGAGAAAAACAGTAGCCTGGTGTATTGAGATATTTTTGGGTATTACAAAATCTCCTGCGTATTTGAGTAATTTCTATTGAGCCAACTATCGAAATTAGATTCAGAGAATTATTAATTATCTGGAGCAGAAAATTGTAATCAATTTCGTTCTTATATAATATTTTTCCCATTCCCTCTCCTAGAGAGGAGGCCTGAGTCCCAGCAGTGGGAACATTAAAAAGGCCGATGATGATGATGATGATAATATTTTTATAAATTTTTATAAACATTGTATATAGTGACATTTCTAAAGTAGATAAGAGAATTTACCATTCTATAGGTTCAAACTTTGAACAAATGTATGTTAACCCATGTTTAAGCGAAAGACTACCGTATCTTATGACAAAAAGGGTGTTAATAATACATTGTGAGTCTGCAGGCAAAATAATAAGCTCTTGGACACAATCCAAGGGTTTGGGGTGTAAGCCGATATTAAAATCATGCTGCTGTGAATCATGTTGATAGGCTACATGAAAGTACAAGCATATTAACTCATCGAATGCCGTAATTAGAGACACAATAGAAAGAAAATTGCTTATATCGAACTGTGTAACTTAAGACATTCAAAAGATTAAATAAATTACATTGTACCTAATATGTTCGCGTATCGATTTCCATTTGAAAACTTAACTCAATAAATTTTATAGTTGCGAATAAAATTATGCAGTTATAAACTTACAAGAAACGAAATATTTTAATTTGTACCAATCTTATATTATGAATTATAAATGATGTAAATCTAAGAATTCAAGAAATAAAATTGTCGAACCAATTTTCATTGAACGGAGTTAACTCAAAACGCAAGGAAGGACAAAGGCTACTTTTTATCTCATTTCAAATTCATGTCCGCAATATTATAACCGACCCAGATAAAGTTGTGGATTTTGTTTTGAGTTTATTTTCTTCTTTTCAGAGCTTTACGTATCAGCTTAAATATTTATTTATTAATGCTTAATGCACATTATACTGTTCAAAGGCGAGCTTAATGCCATATGCATTATGTACCAGTCGATCTTAGGGTTGTGTAGAAACATAACAATGTAGGTGCAACTTAATAAATAGACAGAAGAGAGACAAATACAATAGTAAATACATACCTACTTAGAAACATATCTACATGGGTACAAATAAACAATGTTTTTATGATTCTACCAACAATATACTTATTTACACTTATAAACAACTTAACTATAATTACAGTAAATTACAAAATAAATAAATAATAAAACCCCGCGCTAAAATAAACTAACTAAAATATGGCGTCAAAAAACTCTTCCACATCGCTGTCGACTGGATCGTATCAGCTTGTTTTTATTTAATTTTTCATTGTACACACAAAAAAACTTAAACATTGATTACGTAATTTATGTATTAAGGCGAGCTTAGCTCAACAATGACGATGATATTTTTCAAATATTTTTACTGTAACATGAATTTATTTTCATTATTGAAAGTCTCTTTTGACTCCTAACTCTTTATGTTTCTCAGAAATATAATAACATTTTTCTTATTCGTCCACTCTTGACAGAGTGGTCGTTGTCATGTCTTGGTCGAGTCCTACACCACCGCCTCTCTGGCGATACGACGCCATGCCACTCCAGGCCATGCCACGCAAAGCCAGATCTCAGAAATATAATAATCTAGATAACTGATTAAAACATGAGTAGGTACTCACAACATTATTAATCGGTCTGGTCTACCAATGCAGACAGTAATTACTTAGCAAGTACCTGTCGATATGTCCTCCTGCATCCCCCTTAATATGGAGTAGCAAACTTGAGCACAAATCTGTGTTAATTATTCTGCAGCATCGTAAACGAGAGGGACGTGTGTTGCATACGAGTTTTCTGCCTCAGTTAGTTTGATTTAGATACGGCAGGCTAATTGCAGCCAGCCAGAAGTATATTTCAAACTTTTGAAATTAATTATTCCGTTTATAAGTGAAGAGAGTTAGGACTTTTTCATATCTAATTTTTCTATTCAGCCAGTCTTTGCGTATATAACGTATTTATCAAACTGCAAGTTTTGTAGTACAACAATAGGCCAGGTGAACGTCATAAAAAATGTTTTATACGTCTGATTATGTTTTTCAGTCAGTCATTAAATACTTCATCAAATTGCTCATTTTTTGCAGTACAACACTAGGTAAACGTCAAAACAAAAAGAAAATTAATATTTATATCACACGCTTAGTAATCTGACGACTTGTCAATCATCCTGCCCTCAGTTACCTGTTATACCAATACCTAGACACAAACACCCAAACGATGAAATTCCATGTTTTGTCTACCAACACACGCACACTAAGAGCCAACGTTACCACATTGTCAAACGCTTTCAAAGTATCAGGTGTGCAACATGAATACCTAATCTTAATGGAGTATGTACATGTACCATAGATAAGGGACGGAATAAATCATCGGCCGAATGTACCAACCTCCCGGTGGGAAGAAACAGATTGTACCAGAGAGTCTCGTAAGAATAAAACTGTTTTATCGCGATTTCATGGGGACTTAAATGTTTGAGATGTCATAAATGTTTGAGTTAGAAAATGGGGAATTAGAATTAATGGTCGATTTTTGAGAAAATGGTTCTTAAATGTTGTGCATATTGGGGCAAGAATTATGAATATCGTTTGATATGAATAGGGCGGGAAAAAAGGGTGGGTTATTGCTTATATAAAGTACCTCCCAAGAATAATTATCTTGCATCTTAAAGTGATGTCATTCTGAAATAAAGGTTTTTTTATTTCCCTGACCTTGACAAAACGGCATTGACTTGGAAATAATAAATGAACACGTTGCTTTTGCGTAGAATTAAAAGAATATAAAAATAAAAAGCTTTGAACACATTTGCATTGAAAAAAGTATTTGTCGTAATATTCGTTTAATAAACAACAAGGTATAATAGGCAACTCTAAAGTCAAAAGACTAGGCGATAATGTCCCCAATATGATGCGCAACGCTGTCAAATTGTCCTTCCACATGTTCCGCGTCCGTAAATGCTTCATAAAATGTTAAGGGGGCAAGATGAGGGACACTGGGCAACGTTGCAGCATCAGGTAGATTGAGCGTTGCATGTCTTGTTGCGAGACATTTCGTCCTCTGATGTATCTGTAGCTTTAAAAAAAAACAAAAAAAAAGACAAATTAGAAATTATCAATGGAGAATACACGATAAATGCTTCGAATTCCTAATCCCAAAAAATTCCTCATCCAACACAAGAGCAAAGTCTACGAAAATGTAAATAATTGTCGAGTAAATCGCAGCAGATAACGTGAACAGTGCAAACGGCATTCATTACATGTTCATTACTAAACGTATGTAAATACTACATACTAGTTATCACTTTAATTCTGCAATTGAAAACAGCTGCAAAAAACTGTTTTTACTCCACAAACCCGACGCGGTCACAAGAACGAAATAATTCACGCAAAAAATCCTGGGTTAGATAACATTTTCCTTCTCCTAAACCAAAAATACGAAATTGATCTCTATATCGCAAGTCATAAATAACATTTTTAATATCGCTGCGAATTTTCCGCAGATCCTCATCCAGCCGACCGATTTTGAAACGAATCCCGTTAAGTTAGAGTTAGTAATTGCTTGAGTTCTATTTTGCAGGGTTTGTTGGCGTTCGTCACGTTTAAATATGATTTATGCAAGTAATTTAGTTAAGTACATATAGACATTACGAGCTACGGATAGATTAAAATGTTCGTTGGATCGTGGATCCTTTTGTGGTGTCGTGTCCTTGTCGCGGCAATGAATTGTGTCCTTTACCTCGTCAGAACAATGCGGTGTGAAAATGACGTCATTCGAATATTAATGACATTACTGTTAATTATATTATTGTGTGACATCTCTGTGTTAATACGTTTTATGGGTGATATGCCCTATAATTTGTATATCTTTATTACTTGTGTGTTATGTTACCCATAATATAATAATATTCCATAAATTAAGATATAAAAGTCGACTGTTGCTAACAAATAAATGACTCATTTCTTGTAGACCATTGGGGTCACATTTCTTTGGCTAAAGCTTAGTAAATAAACTCGTTGTAGGATCCTTATGAACTCCTAGAAGAAGTAAAAAACACATGCGATCTTTATTTTACAGTGGTCAGTTCGACTTTTGTGATAGTCGAAGTGTTATGTCGATCTTCTAAAAATATTCCAGAGGGAAGTATATTGGAGATGTAATTGGCAAAATAATTCCAAGAAAATGGTCTTTGATAATAATAATAATGATTTATTGTTCAGGAGAATAAATTATTCATCATCATCATCATCATAAATTATTACAACAGATAATTTACTGATCTCTTTGCTAAGATTACCTGTGTTGTGGAGTCTAGGCTCTTTCAGATTTGCTGTAACATATTGGCATTTTACTGCTCCAAGTGTTATCTCTAATAAGCTGTATATGATTATACTCCCTTCTACCAGCAGCTTCACCTGTATGAAAGTAAAAAAATATCCCAAGAGAACATACTTCTGGAATAAAATAGTAACCTATTGGCTATTCTAATACATGATTTACCCATATGCTACATTAGAAGGAACAAACACACACAGAAACTTTCACTTTTATAATATCACTGTGATGTTTCTTCCTTCCAAACAACATACTTAGCTTATAAACCCTAAAGCTCAAGTCTAAAATAGAGAGGGATAACAAGAGTAATACTATCATAAACATATATTTGTCAAATGACTAGTGCTGTGTCGTGTCTATTTCAGACTACAATGCTTCTGGGTGCGACGGAGTACGAACGTCGTCGTATAAAATTTCCATACACAGAGTTCAAGGCTGAAATGAGGTTTATATTATAAGCGGCAGCGACTTAAAGAATAGGCTATTAATCAAAATGTAGTGTTTTTGAGACAGTGATAATTTATAATTAAGAATATTGGATATTAAATATGCTACTTAGCCTAGTGCATACATGGTTCATTGCTTAGCATCTCATTTGCTAATCTGTATATATAAAAGTCAAAGCCTGACTAACTCACAGACTCATCAATGCACAGCCCAAACCCTTGGACCTTTTAAACTGTATACAAAGGAACGATTTAAAAAAAAAATGTTAAAGGAATATAATGGAAGCTCAAAGTTTGCATATACTTTCATACAAGTGGTACGCAGGCAGAAGCTAGTCATAAAATAAAAATGAAATTACTGTAATAGAATTAAAATGACTATTGAATTCGAATCCTCAAATTGTTTCTTTATGCAGCATAGGTATTCATCATTTATAAGCAATAGCCAGTTGTGTATTTGCGACAAATTCATACAATTCTTTAAACTCTTAACATGTTATGTTATACATTTTTCTGTAGAATTTATTAACGCCACGTGCAGACTTTTAGCAAGACAACTTTCTACAACTTGTACCACAACTCATGGCTAGTATGACTCACCAGCCGCTTGGAAAACTCTTCAGGCGGTCACGTGATAGTCCATGACGTAAGCGTGCTCACAGCGTGCGAACTCTATTGACATAGAACGTGATTATGCGCACTATTCATTATACAAATGCCGTTGTCAACGGCACTGGACATCATTGTATGTAAATGGGTATTAAATGACGAAACAGTAAAAGAATTTTACGGTCTTTCGAAGAAATAAGACAATCACTAATTCGACTTTTAAAATAGAAAACTGGGCAAGTGCGAGTCGGACTCGCGCACTGAGGATTCCGTGCAAACTACAATTCCCGAATGGTCTCGAAGATTTTTCCGGATTGCAAAAATATTTTACTGTTTTCAGATTTTTCCCTATACCTGTGCTATAAGACCTTGCTTTGTGCCAAATTTCAGGATTCTGGGTCAACGGGAAGTACCCTATGAGTTTCGGTCTATGACAGTATCAAAATATACGTTTTTTTTTTGCGACATAAACGGCTGTATCTTTTTTATTCGTTAACTTAGAAGTTTGATTTTTTCACAACTTGAAGGAACCGCAGACTTGAGTATATAGTTTTATTTTTAACTCGATACCTCGACTTTACCACGCGTTCTCGAGATAAAGGGTCTTGACAGATATACAGACAGACGGACGGACAACAAATTGATCCTATAAGGGTTCCGTTTTTTCCTTTTGAGGTACGGAACCCTAAAAAGTATTGTAATGCTGTCGTGGTGTTTCAATTACTTTTTTTTTGTGAAAGTATTTGCGTAGGTGTACGTCTTTGCAATAAGTTAGAGCATTTTTTAGTATGATTCTCGTGTAAACTTTTGCATGGGCAATAGCAGCCCTTGAACGAACGACTGTTATTCATCCGGAGCGAGTAGAATTGGCAGGCGGTCGCTTTCTTCTGTGAAGCAGTAATATGGCCGCCTCCTTAGTCATAAGGAGACAGCCGCATACGTGAGGAAACAGACTTTTCCATCGTGGCCTCAATCTCGATTTCTAGCGACTGCAAAAGTGGATTGTAGATGACGAGCAATAAGTAGTTCGTTGTCCGGACGTCCGGACCGAGTCTAAGTTATCAACGGTGCGTAAGCCTCGCGCGCGATTCAGCAAAACCTTAGGGGCCTAGCTAGGTCGAAGCCTACTGGGGCCATGTGTTGTCCACTGGGGACATAGTAGGTTTTATTCAGTAAAAGTGTGATACTACTTCTCGTTCCACTCAAAATGGAAGGAGATTATGATGATTTCTTACCTCAAAAATACCTCTGCTTGTTGGAAGTACCTGTATGAAATTATTTTCTACCAAAAACAAATTAACCCGTACATTTGTTTCTGCCAAAAATGATTAACACCGACAGATTTCCTGCAATATGGCGTCTAATTTACCGACAGAATACTTTATTTATTTCCTCTTACAACTTACTTAAGGGTCGTCCTAATGATGTATCGTTGTAATATATGGCGATTAACTTGCAGTTTCTGGCCCCTCACGGTGCAAGTGCAAGGATATTGTTCGGAACGAATGTTTCTTTCACACGCGATCGTATTTTAGAATAGAATTAAGTGGTCAGCAGTTTGGTGGTAGATTTCTTGGAGTTTACGCAGTGATATAGTGTATAGGGTGTATTTTTATGCGTCAATATCTGTAAAAATTCTTAATTGTGAGAATCTGCTGGTTGCAAGAAACACAGGATTAGTTTGATATGTGACCTGGGGCAGGGGTCGTCTTTCAACTAAAAAGTATAGTGGTGATGATGATAAGGAAAACACGACAGTCATCATCATTACCATAATAATTTCAGTCAATAGACGTCTGCAGTTCAACTTAAGACTCTCTCATGTTACCACAGCGAGCGATCTCATGCGTCTTGGAGCAATCGGATGTAAGTCTTCTAACGCTGCATATTTTGGTATACGGTCGTCACTTCTTTCATCCCCATCGACCATGTGTTCTACGAGTAATGTGTCGTGCCAACAAGTTTGACAATCCAAAAAATGCCTTCAATACTCATATTTATTTTGGATTTGCGAAAAGAGTGAACTATTAAAGAGTGTAACTGTAGGTAAGTACCTACTGTTTATCATTTCCATAGGTAGGTACATAAAACTTAACTAGTAATAAAATACAAAACAACTGCGCGTCTTAAATTACCTTGACGTCATTGAAATAATTTGTACCTAATTTAATGAGGTAGGTACTTAATACCTATGTAAAATAGTTTATATATAGTTCATCCATCGTTTTCGTGTAATGTATGTAGATATTTCATTTAAAAATAAGAGTAGCACACGTTTCGTAAAATGAGTGGGAGCGAGCATTTTCCGCGCTAATTCGGACGGTCTGTTCAAAATAAATATTGGAATTCAGACAATCCAAATATCTGCGATGACTCAATTATTTGATGCTAAAAAAAATGTTTACACATTTTTGTCTGCGGTTTTCGAGAGTATTTTCTGGTTATTTATTGAGTCTATGATTCCTCGTTCCATGTTGTGAATTTCCACTATTTTTTGCGTCTCGGTGTTAATAGATCATGAATAAAAATCGCTTGTCAACCACAGAATTTCTTCGGCCAATTTATTTATTAAATACAAATATAATCAAAGAGATTGAAACGTAGACCTTCCCATATGTTTAGGATATCACAGTGTCAACAACTTTTGATTGCAAGCAAGTTTACCAATACACAGATCAGACTAAATAGTACCTACCACTTTACAGTATGTTTATGCATTTTTTCTTTCGTCTGTACTCGGAACGGTTCGTTTTCAATTAACGATATAGAGATTTTCCACGTCGTCGCTCGTAATCCGAACCGGCTGTAATGGAGCGCAAAAAACCTCTTGGCGTTTTTTTTTTTATGCTGTGTGTATTGAAATTACTTTTTTTTTTTGTATGTGCTATAGAGTATAAGGGGTCAGGGTTTAATTGAAAACGTCCGTTATGATTGGACGACTTGTGAATATTTTTTTTTATTTCCCAGTTAGCTTTCTGTTGTTAGTATGTTTTGAAATTGACAAAAGAAAATCTTTCGCGTGAAAAAAATAAGCGTTAAAATCATAATACACGCGTTTTTTATGTAGAAAAGAAACAAAACTTGTCCTTGAACAAAATTTATATTTGCCAACATGACTTCACGCGGTGAATTTATAGTTTATTTCCACATTATCTGTCTTCATTTATAAACAATCCTATAGTCCAGCTAAAAGCATTATCATTTACGAGTATGACCCAGCCAAGCGCTCACAGAATACGAAATTCAAATCTCGTTTTAATTTTTCCACCCATAAACGGTTTCAATTCAGCCGGTACTTAAGCGTTCCTGATGGTAATGTTCCACGTAGCATTCTCATCTTGGCCGCCATTTTAATTGTGATTACTAGGCCGATGCGCTATTTGTATGCAATATTCGAACCTGGAACGCATTTTAAAAAATGAAATGGAAAAAGTTCTGCACAAAGGGTAACAAATGACTGGTTGGCTACATAAAAATTCGAAACTGGAATATTCGAATTTTAAAAATTGTTATTTTTTTTGTTGAATATAGTGTCATACTAGTTAAACATTGTTCATAGGTTTTTGTTTTGTATACAGTTAAGTTGTTTTTACATTTTTTTTATAATATAAGGATTGTATTGTAATGTAATATAATGTAATGTAATACAGTTATATTGTAATGTATTACTAATAAAATACCTTTTTATATAATAAGCGTAAAAAAGCAATTTAGATTACTTAAGAATATCAAAACTCTGTTTTATTTAGTATACTTCAATGGTTTGTTTCCAACTGTAAATTTGTTAAATACAAATTCACAATATTAAGATAGGTCTGTTTACCACACGGTTATCTGTTTATTCAGTAGTATTGTTATTGTTTCTCAGTTCATTTCGTGAAATTATAGGAAAACATACCGAGAGCATTCGTTGTTTGTTATCATGTCCACAAGTTGTGGGAATTCTTTGAGGATAAATTCCTTTTGAATTACACAATCATAAAAGTCCCGTAATATTTCACAATTGTGCATAAAACAATGATCAATTAGCTTAAAATAGAACTGAAAATGTAGGGACAGGTATTTTGATTGAAATGTTTATTAAATATTTAATGCTAATAATATTTTAAATGTGAGAGCGTGATATCTAACTATATTGCCTAATTGCAGCGTTATATTAAATTTAAGCACTAAAGTTATACTACACGGTCAATCAGAATTAGGTGAATATTGAGGCAGTAATTTGACTATACTCCATCAGTTTAAGTAGTAACCTAACTTAACATCGGTTTAGGTAAATACCTAATTGTAAATATTTTTTCAGATAAAAAATATGTTAAGATTGTTACCTAAACCGATGGAGCACAAGTTCAATAAAGTGTTCGATTTTAGAAAAAAAATATTTTTTCTACTTCAAACACACGACGTCTATCGGCTGAAATGATGACTATCTAGCGAGGACATGAAGAATTTTTACCTTAATTCGTAGCATAATTTTTGAATAGAATAGAATTAATTAAATACAGGCAATACAATATAACGGCAAAGACACCAAATAATAAAAAAGAAGCAAACTACAGAAATACCATAATCGCACTAGGGTGTCCGAACCGACAGAGTTGCCATCTCAGCAATTACTGGGTGTTAGACACCCAGCGCTGATTTTTAGTTGTACCGTAAAATAAATAATATAAATATCTTCCTCAATAACACCTCAGTTTTTCCTTATCTTAACTATTTCTTTATTGTCTGACCAAATTCTTAGCCACCTTCATCAAAATCAGTTTCACTTAAACACATCCACTCAACGTCGCGTGTCTCCAAGTCCATTATTCAGATGGCCTGGCTTCTTGGATGAGTTGTGTGTCGAGACACGCAAGCTCTCGTGCCTCGGATGGGAGCAGATTGATCCGGACGGTCATTAAGGTGAAAGGCTCCCTCAGGGAGCTGCATGGGTACTTGGGGTAGAGGGTATCTACGTGAAAAATATGTAGTTAGGTTTGCGTAATGGGTTGTATTTTTAAAGTGGGTGGTATTGGGTATATTTTGAAGGGTAGGTAGCTATGCAGCGTAGATGCGTAATAAATATACGCCATTTTTTTTTTTATAATATAATCTAGTGCTTGACTGTGATCCCACCTGATGGTAAGCAGTGGTCGAGCTGCGGCCAGTGGGTTAGTACGTGTGGTAGTAGAAAATTATCCTAAAGCAACATATTCCTAGGATAAACTGTAGGATACATTTTATCCTAGGAATATGTTGGATGAATATGTATTTGCTATATCCACTCAAACTTTATCAAAAACCATTCAGCTGTTCGAGCGTGAAACAGTAACCAACATAGAACTATATATACTCACAAATTTTCGTTTTAAACAATGTTTTTCTTAAATCAATTTAATTATTATGTTTCGGAAGTTATTTCCCTCGGTACTTGCAGTTTAATCCCAATAAAACTTATAAAGGTTTGTAGGTTTGTTACTTTTTCACACACGAAAAGTTGAACGGATATGCATGAAATTCGGCACACGTGTAGACCATGTCTATAGGAGCGTGTTTCCTTTCCCACTTTCACACGATTTCTTATATTATTTTAATACATTTCGTAAGAACATGTACCTGATTGTGAAGGTTGGTAGGTTGTCAGAAACAAAAGTTACGTCCGTTCATAATCTAATCTTTTATGTGGTTAGAACAGGTAGGTACGCAGATACACACATTTATTTAGTCATCCGATCAAGGGAATACCCTAGTATTCCCTTGTATTTTTTTTCTTTGATATTAATTGAAGTTACACTTTCACACATTGAATTGAATTTTGATTGATTGTTCACTCATTTGTTTTCTTATCGGTCACCACGCTCCAAAAACAAATGAGTGGGGTGTTAGGTTATTTTCGTTACGGAATTTCTGGATTAGGTCTCCACGCTCAAGGCCCGCGATAGAAGCTATGCAATAGCTTAAAAATAATAGTTTGCCTTATAATGTTCCCACTGTTGAGACTCAGGTTTTCTCTCTAAGTAAGTAAACCACCACGTGGGCCCAATGTGGATGTCATAATTATGTCTTCGAATTTTGGTTCTAAAAAATGTCGGTTTTTTCACGATGTTTTCTTTCACTATTTTAAGAGCAGTGAGTAACGTTTAGGATTATTAAAGTTAGTAATTTGTACGAAATCTGGAGTCTAAACTTAATGGCACGGTTTGTGCAGAGGTTGAGTGATGTCTATTGTGAGTTGCGGATTTGATTCCCGCACATAACAATTATTTGTATGGCCTGTAAAAATTAAACCTACTCGTATCTATACTATTATAATGTTGTACAGTTTATTTGTTTGTTTGAACGCATTAATCTCAGGAACTACTGATTCAAATTGAAAAATTCTTTAAGTAACGGCTAACCCATTTATATAATAACACCACACGACCCACAGGAGCAGAACGACTAAAAATGCGGGTGAAGCTACGAGGCACTGCCAGTATTAATATAAACTTTGAGGTAAAAAGTTCGATACGCAAAAGTGCTGATTTCGAACTTTATCATATCTAAATCTACGCAGATGCTTTTTACTGGTTCAGTAAGCGTTATGCAAAAGGCTAGCCAGACTGGAATAATAGCCTACCTAGACGTCCAGCGAACCTTAACACTTATCTGAATATCGCACAAGATAAAAATTTCTTACTTTTTATCCCCCTGAGTTCTGTGACCTACAAGAAACACTTGACTAACTTTACGTCCGTGATTTGCATATTTTTAGCAATCTGAATACCCAGTCAGTACTTTTGTGAAGTTTTTTGGACGCCAGAACTGTCGTAAAGTTGTTTTAATGTTTGTATGAAATAATTAAAATTGAACGAAAGTCAGAGGCCATGATAAAAGAAAAACATAACTCGGGGGAAATGCGAATCAGAATAATTTTATGTGTAACAAAATCTGAAAGGCATTCAACTTCAAAGTAGAAAAAATAAAATAAAACTTCCGCTTCTTAGCGTGACGATGATTTTTTTCCAAGTTTCATTCCTCGCCTGGTCCAGTATGCGGCCATAGCATTGCTTGTCCCCTGACGCTGTCATTAGGTCCCTATGTGATTGGTAAGATATTGGCAGAAGAACCAAAGTTACCAACATAACCTGAGGAATCTCCAAACTTGGCAATGGGCAGGGCACATTACTCGCAGAACCGGTATTAGTACGTACGGTACGGTACGGTAAGTACTATAACCAGGAGAGGGAGACGCCTAAGAACTTTTTGTGTGATTGCGGGCCCCTTATCCACAAATGCAGTGTCCATCTGGGCCGAAGAGATTAAAACTCTAAAAGCTAGGAGTATTCTAAATTTCTTGGAAGTCTCCGGGCTAAAAGAGTTACTCTAACAAGGTGGCGAGTCACAATAGATCTTTTAGGTCGCAGTGACCACATCCCCTACACTACAGGTGATGCATAGCCCCTTATTTTCAAAATAATAAATACTAATACTCGCAGAACAGATTTTGTTAGTCGATAGAGCCGAAAGGTTCTAGAGTGGTGCCGCATACTAGAAGACACAGCGTTGGCAGGCCTCCTATAAGTTGAACCGATGCCCTGGTGAGGGTCGCAAGAGTCTATGGATGGATATGAGATGCTTAGAACCGACCACTGTGGCAATATTTGATCGTCCACTGTTATTCCGCTAAAGTGTTGATGATAGTTATGATTGTCTACTAAGTGTATATTTTTTTTTGTTTCAGGTAACATACTGAAACATGCAGTGGCGTGAACATCGGGTAACAATCGATCGATGCAACTATCTACTCATTATATGTTTAGGTAACTCAGTACACTAGTAACTCAGGACCGGTATTGTCGCGATACTTCGGGGAGGCCTATGGCGAACAGTGGATATCTTTCGGATGAAATGATAATGATGACTTTGTTTTGCCAAAAAAGGAAATTTTTATAGTTGCTGCGGGTCTGAGTGTTTGTGTATGTTAACACCAGGATTCTTTGAAAGAGTAACCGTGGCCCAAGAACGCAAAGGCTTGCTGGAACTAGCACAGGACGGTTTTAGTCCGTAAAAGTCTGATACTCACAGAGCGAAAGGGGCCATTACTTTATTTTTTAAATAGGTGACAAACAGTTTTACCTTACATAAAATCACATACATACAACATCGTACCTATTTATGAAACAACCAAAACACAATAAATCGATCTCACAAGGCCCAAAACTCGCGTGTGTCATGACAACTTACATAATCTGTGCATACAAGGCTCTTACCATCACGTGTTAAAACAATGGAGGTACATGCATGCGAAGCCTTACCGGTGTCGAACAAGATTGCGAACGAGGGTCAGAGTATACTCGCTACAAACACCCGGTATTTTTAAACTGTGATCTTGTAAGCATTGTTATTAGAACAGATTATTGGTATTGTGCTTATGTACTTACAATCTTCTTCTTCTTCCTGCCTTTCCCATATTACTTGGGGTCGACGCAACACGCTTTTTTCTTCCATTCTGTCCTGTAACCCTTCAAACTATAACTCCCTTTTCTTTCAATGTACTTACAATCACCTAATGAAAATGTTAAACACTTTAAAGTTCGATGATGCATAGTGCTCACGCGCCTCAAAAAAATGTCAGCAAAGCTGTACAGGCGTAACAAGGCCGAAGCCTACTGGGACGGTAACTGTCCGGGCCAAGCCCAAGTCGTCGACGGCGCGCACTGTTCCCTCGCGCTTCAAGGAGTTGTCAGCAACAGCAGGGGCCCAGCTGGATCGAAGCCTACTGGGGCCAGGGTTATCCGAAAGGGCGCTCGAGCCCCGGTATGAAGGCTAGAAGGAACGGGGTGGGTCTTTTAGTCAGTAAAAGTGTGACACTATCTCCCGCTCCGCTTAGAGCGGGGGTTGTCATTGGATGATTTTCCCCACCAAAAAAAAGCCTAGTGGGACCATGGGTTAACTTCCAAAAGGGAAACCCGGAGTCCTTGAACGCAAGGCTAAGAAAGAAAATAGGAGTGGATTTAAGCCAGTAGTAGTCTCCCGCTCCACCCTCATCATCATCATATCATTTTTTTATAGCTTTATGGCTGCAGGAACATTTGAAAGAGTGACCGTGGCCTTAGAACATGTAGGGCATCTGAAGAACACAGGTGTGTTTTAGTCAGTAAAAGTTTGGTACTAAAAACTTATTCTAAAATTATGCAAATATGTAAATCAGTATGCGTATAAAACCTACCCGGAATTAAAATTTTGAGACAAAAATGGCATTATTGCCTACTGTAAACCGCAAATCATGCCAGCAACCACAAGAATAAGTAACACTTGTTTAGTCAGAACCTATTTCCATTCTTACGAAGCTTCCAGAATGACTGTATTTCTTGTGGTCTAACGATTTATTATGGTGCAACCAAGTCACCTTATGCAATAACTTTAACTTATGACCACTAAATAACTGAACTACAGGCTTAGACAAATGACTTATTAGTAATACATAAGCATTAAGCCCGCCTTTGTACAGTTTTTTTTTTGTGCATAAAGGTTTAAATAAATAAATAAATAAATAAATAAATAAATAAATAAATAAATAAATAAATAAATAAATAAATAAATAAATAAATAAATAAATAAATAAATAAATAAATAAATAAATAAATAAATAAATAAATAAATAAATAAATAATACACTTACTCCAAAACCAGCTCTTATCCATACCGCTTTTAGGCATACAATTTTATGTTTTCAGCACTAGTGTTGAAAAGGGCATGGCTGGGTACTAAATGACTCCCACGAGTTGCGCGTCAACCCCCGTTTATTTATTTCTTCGTAATTGTATTTAAAAAGTCATTTGATAAGTACACGCAGAAATTTGTCACTGCAGCAGTAAGCTTTAAAACACTCACCTGCGGCTCGGGAGAGCCTCGGCCGCCATGACAAACTTTCTCTACTTGTATCAAAATGTACTATTGTCTAAGCCTATCGTTCTGAATTACTAAGACTTTTTGATCTGCGCTTAGTAAATCGTGAAAACACAATCGCTCGTTATAGACAAAGAAAACACTGCTAAGTGTAATGAAGAAACTAATCTCCTTATCTGCGTAACAATAAAAAGAAAACCTCTCTAATAGACCAAAAAATAACCGAGACAAAAGGGTCCGTAAATATGCGTTCCTACAGCGATCAGGAACGTCATTTCACGTCATAAATCTCGTTGATCCCTGCTAGAGATCAACCCGGTACAGCACAGATGATGAATGTGTATTTTTTACCAAATTTATTTCTGCTCCAGAGAATACGGAGAGAATGGAGAATATACATATCGCATTGAATAATGTTTTCTCTTTTTTTTTGGTATATCCGTAATCTTTACGAATTGTTTTCCTGTGCATGTACAAAGTTATTCATAAGAACCATCTTCAGGGAAAAACATACACACAAAATATTAATATTCAATTGCAATTCAATTCAGAAACATTTTTTTTCACACACGCCATTTAAAAAACGTCAGATGCTAGTGCACGGTTCCAACTAGTCTTTTGCTATGGAGAAGAAACGGTAAGAAATTTCATAGTTTACTATTAAAAAAATATTAATAATTCCAATACATTCATAGTTTTTAAATAACTAACTGTTGCCAGTGGGTTCATCCACGTCAAAGTAGTAAATTACCCAAAGGGAGATGTTTCACTCGAAAGTGAAGAAGTAACAAATAATATAAATATATACACAGTCACAAACGCCTTTATAATATTAATGTGATTTTCAACTGGTTATGTTAGAAAGTATCGATCTTTAAAAGTGCACATTCTGAGTTCTCACCGATTATAAATTATTGATCTATATAAATATTATTATTAAATTATTATGTGCACAGTAACACCGATTAATGCAAACAAACTGAATTACGAAGTCCAATAGGTCTCGCTAAAGCGTCATCACGCAAACCTGCCCCAGGTAATCGATACATTTGTGAATTGTATAATTATGTCGAAATATTGCCTAGATACTGAAATAGTATGACGTAATATTTCAGTATGTATCTCAAATAATCGTGATTAGATTAGTTAAAATTTCAATTTTATATGATGGACAAGTCCATTGTTTCGTCACAATATAATATGATGCAAGTTCATCATTAAAATTATCTCATTTTCAATTGTGGTATGTATAAAAATAACTAGGTTCATAAAGTTACTCGTATTCATTTTAAAACTGCCACTATTAATATTTAAATTTTATTTAATATTGCATGAATCATTGTTGTATGAATTTGCAAATTCATCTTATTGTATTTACTCATTTAATATAAACACCGGCTAAGTTAGTATATGTGATTCCGTTTAATATCAAGATCTTCATGAATCATGTACTCAGATATAAATGATTCCATTCTATTCTATTCAGTTTCAAAAATGACACATATTGACTAATATTTTTTGCACTTCACTCTTTTGACATCGCCAGTCCCAGGTTCGCTTAAGTAAATGAAGGGACAGATGGATGCCTATGACAAAGCAAAAAAAAATGATTTAACATTAATCATCTTAAGTTATAATACATAGTCACATGATCTGAGACCATTTCAAAGTAACATTTGTACCAGGAATCGTAATGACGCACAAAAAGCGGACGAACGCAGATTTTTCTGCAATGATTCTCTTTAGATGTAAATTTTTGAATCATAACCCATTATCGTGGGAATTTTGTATGGGGCCGTATGGTGTCAGTATGGTCAGCAAATAAGTCTGTTAAGATTTTAAACACAATAATTTTTGCATAACTTCAAATCACTTGTTGATGCCAATTTTTTTTTTCATTTGGAAAATACTGTAAGTGGAGTGAGAAGGATTGTCTGACTTTTACTGACTAAAACCCGACCGTGTTCTTTCAGGTGTCTTTTGTGTTTTGTTGTAAAATGTTTAAATTGTTTAACCTACAAATCTAGTCGAATAGTTTTACTTAAACATAGTCTTATGTATGACTTTGTTAATAAACCTAAATACGTCTTTTGGGTACAATGACGTTGATGATGGTGTCATCATTTTACCCGAAAGAGGTCACGTTAGACATAGGCCTCCCCCAAGTGTACACACAACGACAGGTCCTGTGCATCTCACAACTATTGCATTCCCGTGACCCTCACCAGGTCATCGATCCGCCTAGTGGGAGGTCAAAATGTGTTCACCAAAATGTTAACATAGATACGCCAAATCCTATCAAGTAGTTTGATAGTTCTAATAAGTTAATCAAATGACAAGAGAAGTCAACGAATTCGACCTTTACTTGCAAAAACTAGTTATCACGTGTATGTTAACCTACGTCTTTTAATTAAAAACGTAAATATATGGAAATCCGGTATATTGAATGTGCTCAAGTAAAATGAAGTTGTCAATTTGTTGTTGCGAACCGTACACTTTGTATTTTCGCATAATCGAAGTACTTCTGCGAAAAGTTTTGCTAAGAAAACTTGATGAGTAAAATTAGTTATAGGAAGGGCTGTTATTTATAAGTTTACTAGTATATGAAGCATTTGTGGTATTCAAAAGAAATATGAATCGTAGTCTTTTTTTGTATCTTCATTAAAAGTTTGACTGGAAGGTTGGTGGAAGTCGGACAGGTAAAAGGATGTATAAGGTGAAAGTGTCCATAGTAGTCCGTGATATTCAAATTTTCTTTAGTTTTTTTGCATTTTACAGATCAGTGTCAATTTTTTTGTTGATTAAAATATCATTTGCGACTTTAACACATGTTTATTTACCACATTATAATCATAAAAATTATTATCAACACTACCCTAAAGTCTTTTTCATGAAATGACCATTCAATAGGGATAGACGAACTGAGAGGATTGTATGAGTGATTATAACTCAAAATCATATTTGTTATAGTTACTAATCATATTTTAATAAATATAGAACCAAACACAGACCTGCAAAATGAAAAAAACTTAAGTGAATTTGTAATTCAAATTATAGGCTACCATTTACCATTTTTTTTTGTTTTAGGTGGGAAATCATCTAATGCATTCTCTCGCTTTAGGAAGGAGCGGGAGGGCGTGTCACATTTTTACTAACTAAAACTACAATTGTGTCCTTCATTTACCCTTTGCGTTTTAGGACCACGGGTTTCCTTTTCAGAAAATCCTCGTGGCTCTAGCGGGCATCGACCCTAACGAGCATCAGCTCTACTAACGGGCATTGACCTTACTACGCTAAATTGCGCTGAAATCAACAATTTTAGTATACTTTGTTTGTAGTGTACAGGAGCATTATTAAGTCAATGCAATGCTTGGACTCGTAGTTTTCACCTTAACCCCAACCAAATGGCGGCGTTCGCTCTCTCATTGTCTTTCTATTGTGTCTCTAATTACGGTATTCG
This sequence comes from Mythimna albipuncta, assembly GCA_929112965.1. NCBI lineage: Eukaryota > Metazoa > Arthropoda > Insecta > Lepidoptera > Noctuidae > Mythimna > Mythimna albipuncta. Next base: position 10,557,166 of record OV815973.1, read on the forward strand.
AAAGATTAAGTAACTAGATTGATTATGATTTTTTTTTATGGTTGGGAAAATCATCCAATGACAACCCCCGCTCTTGAGCGGAGTGGGACATAGTGTCAGAATCTTACTGACTAAAAAACCCGCCCCGTTTCTTCAAGCCTTCATAACGGGGCTCGATTTCCCTTTCGGATAACCCTGGCCTCAGTAGGCTTCGACCTGGCTGGACCCCTGCTGTTGCTGACAACTCCTTGAGGCGCGCGGGAACAGTGCGCCGTCGACGACTTGGGCTTGGTCCGGACGGCTGGACAGCGAGCTACCCATTGCTCACTGTCCGCAAGCCCGCGCCTACGGTGGCTGGAAATCGGGATCGAAATCCCGGCCGCGGCGGCAGCACCGTTGCCTGATGCGGTCGGCCTCCTTCTTAACGACCATTACTGCTTCGCAGAAGTCGGCGACCGCCTGCCACTCCTCCTCGCTCCGGACCATGGCCTCGACCAAGGCCCGGCGCGAGAGCTCTCCGCCGCAGATTGATTATGATCGGCTTACCAGAGTCACACTTTCATAATAACAGACGTGATTATGACGTTGGATATAGCAACAAGCATGTTGACGATACACAAGTGGGGAAGGGCCCTCTGAAGATAGATACTTCATCTTGAAAACTATTGTGTAAAGTAGCTTCATTGAGCGATTGGCTTCCTTCTCTTTATCTAGTTTTAATTTAAATGAAATCAATCAGGTTTCGTTGTTGCTGTTTCAAGAAATTATGAAGGTAAAATTGAATCAAGTTACTCTCTAGAAAAGTTTAAATTGAAAACAGTGATGTAAAACACTGAATAAACACCACGTGAAGGTAAAACATTAGGATCCCTTCAATTTTCATCCCGAATTTTTAGTTTTACGATGAATCTTGGTAAGGGTTCGCAAGCACGTGCGTACAATTGACAGCGAGTAACGGGTAGTTCACCGTCTGGCTATCTGGTACAGACTACGCCCGAGTCAACGGCGCATAATTTTCTACGCTTTCTCCAAAGAGACGTTAGCAAAACAGAAGAGGGCCAGCAGGACCGATGTCTATTGCGACTGCGGGAACGTTTGAAAAAGTTATCGTGGCCTCAGAACGCAAATGACAAAAAGAAGGAATATAAGTGGGTTTTAGTCAGTAGCTATAAGTCTGAAACAAGACGTGTCGCTCCGCTCCAAAATAGAGCGGGAAAAGTCATTTGATGATTTCTCACCTCAAAAAGAAGGAAACAATGCGTACATGCATTTAAGGGCCAAGCGCCCGAAAAGTGCCATAAAATAGTGATTTTCTTAGGCCTACTCCTCCGTAACGGCTAGGTCAATCGGTTTGAAAAAAATATATGTTTATTATAGATTCATGAACAATAATATCAACATTTGATTTTTTCGTGCAATTAATACTTTTGTCAAAAAAAATAAAATATTTAGCAATTTCGCAACTTTTCCCTACTCCTTCGAAACGGCTTGGACCTTTAGAAACATTTTTACACATAAAAATTGGTGGTTAAATATTCTTCAAAGTGAACATTGCATATGTAAATCAATCAATATCTCGCAGAGAAAATGGGTTTAAAGCGCTTTCCGGGCACTGCTGGCCGCAAATAAATGCACAGATTTGCGTACTGCCACCTAGGCGAGTGCGAGAGTTGCGTTCACATAATTTCGGCCAGATGGTTCAAGGAACTATACGCCTTAAGTATGCTACTATGTTACGCTACGCGGGCAAGACATAGGTAGTTGTTAGGTACCAGTATTACGCATACCGGTATGTAGCCTAGTACCAATACTACGATACAACTACAAGTAATGACTAACAACAACAATACAACACAACACAAAACTAACGTTAATTCCAACGTGATTTCCTTTTCTCCCCTCAACACTATTATGTCAATTACTTAGACATTTCGTCATAGCGATAAGGAAAAACAGAACATCAATATAAAAATAACACTTATTAATAACGTTTTCCTGGAACGATCGATATTATGCAAAATACTCGAACAAGGCATCGTTTATAACAGCGAAGGCCGTTCGTGGGTGAGTCATTCTGGAATTGGGGCATTTCGTTGTATGGTTGAAGTAGTGGTATACCTAGCCCACCTACCTAGGCGGGGTAATTGCTCGTGAGTAACATGACTAATATTAGAAAATGTTCTAATTTACAGCTATTGTAGTAGTTTTTGTGTGAACCTTGAACTTTTGCGTGAATCATAGATACGATTTAGATTGCTACTGTTATTTTGTTTTTTAAATTATTTTTATCGGAGTGAGTCAGTTGGGGTAGGTTAAAAGGTTTTTGAAACACTACCTTCTGCCAGCGGGTTTGCTTGTGTTTAGACAGAAAATTAGTATAAATGAACAGTATCTCAGGGTTAAAAGTGTATTAAGTCCTGTTCTATACTTTATACCCATGTGTCACATTCCATCCATATCCATTCAGCCGTTTGATGCTGAGGAGTTACAAATATATTCACACACACGCAAAATACACACATTCATATAACCCTTTATAATATCACTAGCTCTGCCAGTGGTTCCGCTTGTGTGAAAATCGAAAATTATCTTAAGGGGTCATACTTACGGGTAAGAAAGTATCATATGGGCTACTTCAGAACTTGATCTGGTTCACCTATTTGCCTGATTTCGTTCAAATCCATTCAGCCGTTTTACCGTGAAGTAGTAACAAAAATAATTTAGTATCACACTAATATTGCAAAAGCGACAGTTTATATATGTTAATCCTGGATTATATCTTCCATATATAAAAAAATGAATAGCTGTTCGTTAGTCTCGCTAAAACTCAAGAACGGCTGAATAGATTTGTCTAATTTTAGTCGAAAAAAAACACGAAAAAAAAATCTAATACAACGCCATCTTTAATTAAAATGTAATTTTTAAATTAATTATGCCCGTAGATGGCGTTATTTGACAGCTTAGCTAAAAGGACTATTATGCAGTACGAAGTTTGCCGGGTCAGCTAGTAATATATATAATCTGTCCTGGTACCAAATTTCATGCTTGAACTGGAGGAGAAACAAAAATATATACATACATACAAAGTTTCGCTTATCTATAGTGTTAGTGTGCTATATATAGTCTAGTAGGTTAGTATCAAAGATTTATCGGTTAAAGACATTGACAGATAGATAAGTCGTATAATTGTAATAAAAAGTCTAGACCGTTAAACCTTGATTGATTTGTTATGTCAGCAAGGATTAAGCAATTTTTGAATTAGCATTATTGCCAAACATGAAACGGATGAATGAATTGATTCACCGCGGCTAAAGGAATACGGGTTTTAATCAGTAAAAGTCTGATACTCCTTCTCTCCACTCGGTGAGAAAAAAACTTGAAAAAAAAAATGGAATGGGATTTAAAACCCCTAACAGTTCAGATTCATGGACTGATTGCATAATGAGTGGCTATGAGCAGAGCACATAGCTCGTAGAACAGACGGTCGATGAGGCCGGAAAGCCGGTTCTGGAGTGGAGACCGCGTACCTGAGGATGGAGCGTTTGAAAGTCTCCCACAAGGTGGACAAGTGATCTGTTGAGCGTCGTGTAATGTGATGAAGTAGAGACGCACAGGACCAGCCATTGTGGACGTCTTTTGACTGAAATATTAGGTAATGATGATATTGACTTTTATGATCATCATCACCTCTCTACCTAACTTTCTCCAAACTAGCTTGGGGTTGGCTTCCAGTTTAACTGGATATAACGGAATACCCTTGTTTTATATGGAGCGAGTACCTATCAGACCTTCATAACCAAATTACTGAGCAACATGATGCTTTCTGGATACTGGGGCCAGGGTTATCCGAAAGGGAACTCGAGCCCCGGCATGAAGGCTTGAAGGAACGGGGTGGGTTTTTTATTCAGTAAGAGTCTGACACTGTCTCCCGGTCAGCCCAAGAGCGGGGGTTGTCATTGGATGATTTCCCAACCAAAAAAAAATTGCTCCCTGGATAAACTGATGGTTAGACTTTCTGGCGTCTGACCTGTAACGACTATCAAAGACGTATGAATGACAATTAGTGTCCTAGATAAACTTAAAAAATTACATAGGAATTGAATTTATAAATAATCACCCATCATGGCCATCACGATGACCGTAATGATGAATGGTATAAAAAGTGTTAACGTAACAGTAATTTTAGTATGTTTTGTTATGCAAAACCTTGAACTTTTCACATGACTCACAGATAGAGGTTTTACCTTATTACAGTTACCTATTGTAGGTAATGGAAGTATTTTAATTTTGCGTGATTTGCTTGGGGTAGGACTTGGAAATTAGTCACGCCATCGTCAGGAAATAGTTTCTTTTGTAGTCACTTCATAGTGACTAAAGATTATTATTGTCATCTGTATCTGTTGTTTTATAGCGTTGATTGATTCATCGATGCAGATTCATTGAATCACATTACAACAAGATGACGTACTAGCGGAAATAGTTGATCAGGAATGTGGTATGGAAAAGTGAAAGGTTTTAAAAATATCATGGTAAAAACACACCTGCCCTCGCAGGAAATGTTCGATGGTTTTACTCAGTAAAAGATTACATCACTGCCTACCATCAGGTTTGCAATTTTTTTTGTTTGGCAAAAATCATCCAATGACATCCCCCGCCCTTGGGCAGAGCGGGAGATAGTGTCAGACTTTTACTGACTAAAACACCTACCCCGTTCTTTTGTTGCCTTTCATACCATTACCTATACCATACATTTTGACTGGCCTGTTGGTCTAGTGGTTAGTAGCCCTGACTGCTATGCCGGAGGGTTCGATTCCCACCCAGGACAAATGTTTGTCTGATGAGCGTAATCATTTGTTCTGTGACTGGGTGTAATTTATCTATATTATGTATGTATTTAGAAATACATAAGTATGTTTATCAGTTGTGTAGTACTCATAACACAAGCTCTGCTTAGCTTGGGGCTAGACGGTGTTGTGTGATAGTTGTGGAATATTATTATTATACCGGGGCCGAGCCTCCCTTTTGGAACTGGAACCTTAGGCCCAGTAGGCTTCGACCCTGCTGGACCCCTACGGTTGCTGACAACTCCATGAAGCGCGTGGGGCTTACCATCAGGTGGGATCGCAGTCAAGCACTGGTATATATATTATTAAAAAAAAGTATGATACTCCCTCACCCTTCATCCAGAGCGGGAGCGATTATTTGACGACTTTCAACTAAAATTTCCTGAGAATTCTCTTGAACTACGAAACGAACCCAATATCTCTAGCCATGCAGAACGCTAACAATCTCTAAGGCCTACTGTCCACGAATGCGTAGCTTCGTAGATGCGTATTCGTTATTATATGCTTTACATACGCCATTACATGCATAGCATAGTCGGCCTTATAATGTTTCCACTCTTGGGACTCAGGCCTCCTCTCTAGGAGTGGACCATTACGTAAAAAACTATGAAACTCTGTCAATAAAGCAGCAAAGAAAGGACGATGATACAGAAAAAAAGAAAGAAAAGTAGTTTATTTATGCGTTAAAGACGCAATCTTAAAACTAGGTGTATACATAACATCAATTGATAGGGAAGATATGCGTCTCCTCCACGCAAAACGGCCGAACGCTCAGCATAAAGCTGCGGCCTCGCGCATAATGCGTGGAGCTCACAGCGCTGGTTTTCAGCGTGGACCGCATACGATGCTGTCGCTTTATCGACAGCGTTTTGTGTCTATGTTAAGCATTTGTTAACAGTAGGTCTAAATTAACGAACTAAACAAAGGAACCTTGCCCAATTTAAAACAAAAAAAAAATACCCGAAATTGATATTTAAAACCAGTGAAATATTATATAGGTCAAATTCCATTCTGACCTCTTCCACGTATATAATTGATGGGATTCAAAATAAATTCACGTGTCTATATCGTTTTTATATGTATGTTTGTATGTACATAGCGCTATTTCCGCATCGTGGATATAAAAATTATATGGCTTGAGTTTTTATAGCTCCTCACTTGATTTATACGGCCTATGGTTTAAATAAAATGGCGCAAAATATTTCGCTTGTGAAAGCTTTAAACGCTTTCATATATGCTTTTAATTTACCTATTTAACTTTTATTTTTATTATATTGAAATTTATTATTAATGAATATCTTTATTTACATAATTATAAAATTAATAACTAATTATAATACACTTACAAACAACTTAACTAATAAATCCCTAAATAAAGATATAATATACGAACTGTAAATTATAGTACCTATGTATTAACGCATGTAAAATATATAGTGGTAGAATGTAGATGGGAAAAGTGCCCCCAATGATGGCAAAATAGCGACGGGGTTTGCCGCGACCACGAAGAGTATAACAATAATAATAATAACCATTTTTATTCAGGTACAACCGTGGTGGTATAACCATTACCATTACAATAACATTATGAAATATAATAAAACAAAACCCAATAATATAAATTAAAATCAAAATCAATAGACGGACGAACTGGATAGATTTTGCTGGGTGCAGAAAGCGCGGCCTCAAGAAAGCTAAGAGAAATGAGGACTGGGCTATCGCAATCCTCCAATTCCAGGCCTTAGGACAAGCCTGCAAAAAAAAGTATGGTAAATTAATTATCAAAGGTAACCATGCAAAATTAATTTAACAACGACACTTAAGCAGCAAACCAGAAATTACTTATTCATAAAATTAACATTACTTGCTGCAATTTCGCTGTTTGGATGAATATATAAAACTGACGTATGTACGTACGTACGTACACTTCAATAAATGGCCCAGGCTATTTACATATATTAGGAGGCTTTCTACTTCAAGCACGCAACTGAAGCACGCACGCCTGAAATAAATGATGTTTTAGCAATATAGCCTAAAGTATTCCTTAGTATAGCGCGACTAACCGCCAGCTGTTCCGCAGGGCGCGTGACGCTGCTAGTCTCGCTGACTGGAAGTTCGTGTGGACCAAGCGTGGTCGCATTCTCGCCAGAAGAAAACCAGGAGACGCCACTCACAGAATATGCTCAGAAGCAGACTTGTCCCGTGTCTTTGGACCTGTCAATATCACAGCGTAGTTATGATCATGTTGTTTTTTTGTGTGCTTGCATGTTAGTTTTTAGTCAAATTTTAATTCTACATATATATACTTACATTTTACATATTATAATACTTGTTGTTTTGAGTTTACAATTTACTATGCTTGTGAGATCTAAGTTCATAATACTAGTTTATATGGCCTTTTATATCTGCGCCTATCACATAGTCAAGATGAGTTGCCAATTAAGCTTACTCCAGCCTTCTGCTAATTACACCGCCACATACTTTGTCATATACAAATACATATACAAATTCATATACAAATACATATACACATACATACATAACTTAGAAGACAGATGCAATGGCTCCCAGTAAATGTATTAAGTTTGGCCTATGGAATGCGGGTTCTCTGGGGACTAACCACGATGAGTTCTTGATAGCAATGAGTAACCATGCCGTGGATATCATGGCTATCAACGAAACGTGGCTTCGTGAAGGGCAGGAAGATCGGGCGCCTAGCGTTCCAGGATACAGGCTTAAGCATCTTCCACGACCTGTATCCGTGCGCGGCGGTCGCGGTGGGGGCGTTGCTTTTTACATTAAGGACGGCGTGGCTGCGAGGGTACGAGTTCATCCTGCCCAGGCTGACGTTGAGCAACTCTGGTTAGGCCTTACTGTAAATAAAAAGAAGTTTCTCATTGGCACTGCATACCGTCCACCCTGGTTTAACTTGGAGGTCTTTCTTGAGGGATTAACTGCCAGTATTAGTGGCCTAGCCCCATATGACCAAATAGTCTTGCTAGGTGACCTTAACGTTAACTTATTGGACACAAATAGCTCTAAATCTCTTCTACTTTTAGATTTTCTTAGGATTTTGAACCTTACCCAACTAGTTCAAACACCAACACATTTTACAGGTGACAGCAGTTCCCTCATAGACTTGATTTGCTCTGATGCAAATATTCGCAATGTCGAGGTGAACCACATTGCTGATCTTGGCCACCACTCCTTTATCACATGTGAGACTATCATTAAAAAACCAAAGCCTCAACCAAGATTAGTCGTGTATCGCCCGCTCACCAACATTTTAGGGGACCTTTTTGACACCGACCTGAAACTATTTCCATGGTCAAGTATTGGAGCCATGAACAATGTTGATACAATGGTTCAAACATTTAATTTATTTATGACCCAGCTTTTTGATCTCCACGCTCCTGTCAAGAGGAAGACGTTTAAGAATCGCTCTACCCCCTGGATAACCGATAATATTCGACTTATGTTCAAACTGCGCGATGAAGCCAGAGCTACTTTCCACAAGTCAGGGGAACAACATAAGAAGTATTATCTTGACCTCAAGCACCAAGCCACTTTGGCACTTTATAATGAAAAAAAGGCGTACTTTGCCAAAAGTATAAATGACGAAATCAAAGACCCAAAAAAACTGTGGCATAATTTAAAATCTAATGTGCTTCCGGACCATAAGCAAAAATTGCTCCTGGGACATTTTGACAATCCACATGACATCAACAAGGCATTTTTGGATGTCCCAGGTAGCTGTCGTACGGACACTTCTCTCCTATCCTTTTTTAATTCACACAAACATGGCCCTGCTAAATTCTCTCTCACAACAACTAGCCCAGACTCAGTTCTTAAAATCATTAAGAGTCTGGGGTCCAATGCCCAGGGTGTGGATGGGATAAGTTTGGACATGTTAACCCTTACTTTGCCTACTACACTGCAAACTATTACAGACATCATCAACCATTCTATCATTACGAATACATTCCCGAAACCCTGGCGTTGTGCTGTTGTCCGCCCAATCCCTAAGAACAGTAACCCAGCAAACATGAAGGATCTAAGACCTATAAGCATCTTGCCCTGCTTGTCAAAGATCCTTGAACGTGTAGTTTACACACAAGTTGTCGAATTTTTAGAGACAAACACTATTCTCCCTGACCTTCAGTCTGGTTTCAGAAAGGGAAGAAGTACGGCAACGGCCCTGGCTGATGTTGTGGGGAATATTCTGGAGGCACGTGACAGGGGTGAAGGGACTATTCTTACCTTGTTGGACTTTTCCCGGGCTTTTGACGCTATAAATACTGATTTACTGCTGTCAAAGTTATCATACTATGGCTTTGATAGCGACGCAGTGGAATGGTTTAAAAGTTATCTTACTGACAGATCGCAGTATGTTGAAATCTGCAGGGAAGACGGATCTACCCTATCATCCTCCACTCTTGCCGTGACTCGGGGCGTCCCTCAGGGATCAATCTTGGGACCGTTGCTGTATATACTGTATAGTGCTGATATCATCCAATCCATAAAAAATTGCAAATATCACATGTATGCGGATGATATTCAGTTATACATATCCTTTAAGGCTGATGACACATCTCTAGCAGTGCAGAGGATGAACCAAGACTTAGACAGAATAGTACAATGGTCGGAGAAGAATTGTCTAGTTTTGAACCCTCTTAAGTCAAAATTTATTGTGTTAGGCACAAAAAAACAAGTCTGCGCTATCAAATCTTTCAATCCTGAGATTGTTATAAAGGGGGAAAAGATAGCTCGGGTCGAGCAGGCATGTAATTTGGGGTTGCTTATGGATCCAGGCCTACACTTTGAAACTCACATAACCAAAGTTCTGGGAAATTGCTTCTATAGACTTAAAGTATTGTATGGGATTCGTAAATACTTGAGCTTGCCAGTACGGAAACAACTTGTTGACAGCCTTATACTGTCTAAACTGAATTACTGTGATACTGTTTATGGACCATGCCTGCTAAATAAAACAGAGAGAGTGATTCAACGTATACAAAATGCCTGTGTTAGATTTTGTATTACAGTGCCTCGTAGAAGTCACATAACTCCGTTCATGAACCAGATAGGGTTGCTTAGGATGGCTGCCAGGAGGAAGGTTCACTTGGCCTGTTTACTCTTTGGGATCATAAAGACCAATAAACCTCACTATTTATTTGCAAAGTTGACTTGGAAGCAAAACTACTTACAAAACAAACTCCGTTCCATGGTTTGCCCGCTAACTGTGCCAATGCACAGAACTGCTGCTTTCAGGGGCTCCTTCAGGTTCGCTTCTACGCATTGCTGGAACGACCTCCCGCCACCTTTAAGATGCCTGAAAACATTGCAGTGTTTCAAGTTTCAATATAAAAAGTTACTTATGTCTCAACAACTGTCATCTTAAATTGTTTGTTACACTGTTCTGTTTGTACCTTAGGGGTTTTGGCCATCAAGCACTGGCGGGGATCTCCAGCGGTGCGAGCTGCCTTAACCATCGAGTCTCAAGCCCCTTCTGTTTGTTTTGCAAGCTGGTCCGGAATGTTAATCACCTCTTTGACTCTACTGGTCACTTGCCAACTATTTTTTTTTTTTTCAAATATCTGTAATAAGTCATAATATTATTGTAGGTACATTCTTCTGTCCATTTTATATTTATTCCAATTTATTTTATTCTTATTGATTTTTATTACATACTTCTAAGTTTGGTTTTTTATCACCCTTACCTTTGTTGATATTCCTCTATAATATACCTCTTGCTGGTTTGCCAATTTCATCTGTCCGTGTCTGTCATCTATGCGCACTCAAACATCTCCTCAACCTCAACATTTCAACAACTTAATTCACCCATTAACACATATAGGCAAACAAATCGATTGCGTAAGTTGCGCAGGTCAGGAATCTTATTTTTTGCGTAATAATTATATAACTTTCCGTAGTTATCCACCGATCAGCCATCTTTTTTTTTTTTTTTTTGTTACCACCCACAGACTCAAAATGTCACGATCGGTCATTGATCGATCAAAATAATCGACTAATTCTTGTTTGTTAGTCAATTTGTGTTTTTCTTTATCTTTTAGTGTATAATTAAGGTTGTTGTTTAGGTTTATGTTTAATGTATAATTAAGGTTATTGTTCGATTTATTGTTATTTTATGTTTTAATTTGTTTATTTTTTTTTTTTGAATTGATTGCAAGTATTTTAAATCCTTGCTGACCGATCGGCGTCTCATCGTCGACGACGGCTGGTGCTGAAAATCAGCGCTGTGGCTCTGTTTTTCATGAGCCTCAGCATTTTGCTGAGCGCTGGCCGTTTTGCGCGGATGTGACGCATATCTTACGTGCTACTTTTAGTTGATATTGTTATTTATTTATTTTGTTATGGTATGCGTCATGTTTGACGCGAATAAACTCTTTTTCTTTCTTTCTTTCTTTTCTTTCTTTCTTTCTAGCGATAATGGTGACGCAATTCACTTGATTTCTCATTTAAACTCCAAATAACGGAATTTTTCTAAATACAGTATTATGCTATTTAAAATAGTTATAACTAATCGAAAATATCTTTAATTGTGAAATAACAAGCTTAGTGTAAAAGTTCTACGTCATAGAAAAATTAGGTAATTTCAGCTTGAAATCAAATCAGGAATGATGATATCTGCAGGAGCATCAATGTTACCTATATAGGTAACATTGATTGAAGTGGCGACCGCGTCCCGAAAGACGTAGCGTTGGAAGGCCTCTTGCAAGCTTCCCGATGACGTAGTGAGGGTTACGGGAATATGACGAATGTGAAACGTATAATCCAGCAGAGGACGTTATTCAGCTAAACGATGACGATGATAAAAATAACTTTAGCTTCTGCGTTTTCTAGCGTCTTTGATTTCCGATTTTAATCTGCAAAAACATTTTTAAAATAGAAGGAAAATAACTTTTACGTACTTAAATACAAGCACTGATTAAACGGCACAAAGCTGTAAAAGATATTAAGGCTAAAACTATATTTTTTTATAATTGTTTTTAATTAACAAAAAGTTATTTTTTCTACAAAACACTTCTGGAAAATTAAAAAGGTACAAAAATATAAAAGGTTACAAAAATAAAATATCTTTACGTAGGTACTGTTTCTTTACCTTTAAAACAGGAAAGGTTTTTACATTGCGTGCTCAGGTTCTGAATAATTTGCATGTTAATGAGAAACCTACAGCTATGTGGACAAACGCTATGGTATAAAATTCGCCATGATTTAAAATAAATGAATTTTGCAAGTCGCGTTTACCATGCTCGAGTGACGCATGGTTGTTTAAAGTACTTAAACTGTACTAATTTCATGTATTTAATGTGAATTGTAGGTACAGCAAATTATTGCGAGGCAAACGCTCTATGATTTTTTATTTAACCTAGAACTTCAGGACTAATGTTGAATTTGTTGCTAGAGGTTTAGGGTTAGCTTGAGGTCTTGGAAATGTAAGTATGGGTCTTGGAAATATAGGCCCGGGTATGAAAGGCAAGAAGGAACGGGGTGGGTTTATTGGTCAGTAAAAGTCTGACGCTATCTCTTGCTTCGCCCAAGGGCGGGGGATATCATTTGCATTGGAATGATTTTACACACCAAAAAAAAAAAAATGTCTTGGAAATGTCAAATTGTAATCTGGCCTGTTGAAGTAACTTTATTTTATAATTTTTTGTCATAAGTTACTATAACAGATTAATTATTATGATATATTATTTTAATATTCCTGCCGAGAGCTAGTTAAAAATATTTTTTTCTGTCTGATACCAAAATATGACTGCACCACGCAGTGGTCCATGTTATACTTAAGCGCACTTTCCCAATAAATCTCTCAATCTCTATAAATCTCTCAATCTTGTTTCCGTGTGCATCACAGTATTTTGCTTAAGAACCTGACATTCCAGTGGCGCCAAGATTCGTGTTAGCAGTGAAAGAGCAAAAAAAGACATATTAAAACATCTAGTAATTCGTAGGTAACAAAATTGAAAACGGTTTTAAAACATGCACAAATACTTCCTCACAGATCAGTTACTTCAAACAAAATTTTAGAAACCCATTCATTCATTTAAAAGTCTGGTATTGCAAAAAAGCAAATATGAACGAAGAACGAAGCGAAAATCAACGTAGACCGTATTTATTCAACTGTTGTAAATACACAATCCTTTTTGACGTCCACGCTTCCACAATGCAACGTCACCTTTCTTTTTATACTGCTCTGTTTCTTTTTTAACTTTCAATTTCACTCATTTTAAACTACACTATTCAGCATTTTCTTTTAAATTTTCACGACAAAATTTATTTACTGTACTTTGCCTTGCCTTGCCTTGCCTTTAATCGAAGTGTCTACGTCACTTCAGAAGGTAGACGGAGGACACTAAAGATAAATACCACTATCTCGACTTAATGGCTTTCTGTCTTATGTCTTAGAAGGGTGTCCATCCGAGGCGAGTCAGGTCAGAGAAACTTTGATTTGTCTTCGTTATGTCGACATATCTCTTCACGCGTACGGAATTTTGATCTCCGTATTCAATTTATCGAACACGCTGCGGTTTTATTAGGTAATTGAATGGGAAACATTTGTCGCAGGCTTTTGTCATTAGGCCTTTTTTATCCTCGAATAAGGTCGAAAGGAAATATCGAGTCAATCACGGTGTCTAGTTTTCTCGCTCGTTGAAAGACTCGACGGAGGGAAATTGTGTATTAGAGTCGCTCGAGAAATTGGGTGAGGAAATTGTCACTTTCTACACTTGTTGCATCTGAAGCAATAAAACTACATATACGAGTACGTCACACGACGAAACATCATACTTAAAGTAGTTTTGTTAAAGATAAATTCGAACATCGCACCATATTAAACTCATATTTTATTTTACTGTTAAATCTATATTGGTCAGTTCAGCTCATAAAAATCCCTTTTATATGCCAAGTGGGTGCTGTTATAGTGGCGTCATACTCAATAAATATTCCTAAAGCATAACATACTCAAATATTTAAAACATGTACGCCGTCTCCATCGCGAGCGGGCTATTTCACACTACTTGTTTTCTCGCGAACAATATTTATACTCAAGACTTATGCCAACCGTGTGCAGGGTGCATTTTTCTGGCTTCTATTATTCAGCTATACAATAGAATATAGACTTTGTACTTAAAGTGTTTGAGATGATATTCGTTTGTTCGCGTTAAAACAAATAAGTCACCGTCGTCACCTGAGCAAACGTAGCGGGGCCCCACAACAAGTTTATATCAATTTTCTACCGAGTGCGTCTGGATGGTGGAAAACACTTAACCGTAGATGTGAGCCTTTATGTTCTTTTAGAATAAAACTGTTTTATTCTTTCCAGTACACTTTGAGAAGGTAAATTAAAAAAAATATACGAGGTCCACGAAGAGATGGTGAAGTGAATTTTTTATTTTCGTCTAAAGCGTATATTTGTGAACGTTTTATTAATGCTTGGCAGAAAAATCAGCGTTCTGAATAAGGTTTTATGAATAGAAGCTTATTTGCAAATACGTTTGCTTGTGAGTTTCAAAACATGACATAAAAGTGAGATTAAACAAGGAGATAAAACCCTTATACGATATGTTTATACTTACTTTAAATAAACAACGTCAAATGAGTCATTTTAATGAATTGTTTGTACGTGTGGCTGTTTGTCCATCGTGTTTACTTTACTACTAACTACGGTAGATAAAATATGTAATACGTGGTTATATATTTTACGACATCTGTACCTACATATGTGTAGTATCAGAGATACGTAGATACGATGGTATAATATTCGCTTATGACTTTGTTCACATTGATTGGATTCGGAGTAGGTAGTTACATAGACCAATTTGCTAAGTAAGCATTTTTGGCAAGCGTCTTGTAAACATAGGCGTTACTTATTGTATTAGCAGAGAAAGCGACGTTCTGTTTATTTGAGAGATAATGTTGGTATAGAAAATATAGTGCAAATAAATGATAATCATCTAACGATATTTTAAACCTAGATTCGTGCCGAGTGATTAAAATAGGCTGACTTTTTTTAAATATTGCCCCACACTTTTTTTAGGTAGAAAAATCATCCAATGATCCTGTTCTTGGGCGTGTCAGACTTTTTCCAATAAAAACCCACTCCTGTTCCTTCGTTGCCTTTTAAACACAGGCTGACTTTTCCTTTCAAAAATAAACCCTTGGCCCCTATAGGCTTTGAGCCTGCTGGGTCCCTACGGATTGCTGACATCTCCTAGGACTTATTTCAGTATCGAGGGCGCTTTCAAAAATATTTGAATTCATATACGCAATACATCCAGACCCGAAACAAGTATTTGAAAGGCATATAAACATAAGTTCCAAATGGGAATCGAACCCATGACAGAAAGTGCAGCAACTAATTGCTCAACCACCACGCCAAGGGACTTAAACATAATTTAGGAAATGTTTATGAGTATACACTAGAGTCATACTTCTGTTTTACCTTTCAGAGAATGTAGGCGTGATATTATGTTGCGTAACATTTAATTTTTATAAAGAAACGCTTTATCAAAAAATATTTTCAGAATATTTCAGCTGTAAACACAAAATATCTTCTCTTTTACATCTTATTTACATAATACATAAATTATAATATCGAGTTCTTTGCATATCCAAGGTAAACAGAAGCGTGGAAGCGAGTACGTAAGTGTAGGCACGATAGTATACAATATGCTGCCGAATTTTATGACCGTACTTGTATGTGAAGTAAAGGTAAAGGGTGATACCCAATTCATGTGGTTCTTTAACAGCTCTGTGACATTTCCTTGAATGACCAACTTTGGTGTTTTTATTCAAAGAAATTGAAATATTATTAATAACGTTGACAATAAGTCAACGTTAATAATAATATTTCAATTTCTTGAATACGGGGAAAAGTTGTTTGTAGATAATATAATTATAGTGCACAGCGGCTTAGCTTTTTGCAACTTTTTTTATGAAGTTTGGCAACGTAATTTTTTTGACTTCGTGTATGCTGTTATACATCCTAGTTTACGTCTTTTTGCTATACATCCTAGTTTCTTTAAGTCTTTGCCGCGACTTTGTCAAAAGTTAACCCTACGCGTTTTTCGAAGGTTCTAGGTTTTCTGGGTACCTACTCTATCCAGAAAACCAAATATAGATAAATGAAAGCTTATTTTTTCGTGATGTTGGACTCATATTATTAAGTTATCTGTGCAGCTCTATCATGGGCCTCGTATAAATCCTAAAAGGTGCATAAAAAAACGTTTTACAAAATCTAGAAGCGAGGTAATATAAGCCGCTTGGGCTTCAAAAATTCTTCCCACAAATTTATTTCAATAGGTTTTTGGTGTTGTCTACTAATCAAGATATACACAGTCAGGTCGCAAACTTTACGTGGCAGCAGCTTACGGATTAACCTCGACTTTTAATGGAATCACACGCACAAAACATCGTGTAAACACATACATAACACAGCAACGAAGTCACCTACAAATTGTTCGTCTAAAAGGATATTTTGTTTGTCAGACAAACAAGTTGTCCTTGATTAGGAACGAACCGAGTTTGGATGAAAATCCTTGGTGGATTTTTTGTCATGTTTGTTTTACCGACAAGTATAAGCGTTTTGCCTCGAATTCGTGACGCCGCATTTTAACGAAGACTTACGGGACGATTATAAGTAGAAGAATTAGTGCTAATGTATTTTCTCCAGAGCATTTTTATTTAATGTTCGGCAGACTCTGTCAGGGAATTACTCCTGGGCAGGTAGACGGTTAGTTTCAGTGACTTATAACTTTCAATTTAAAATTGTCCGCTTCACACTTTAAAAAGTAACATGGATATGACTTGAATTCAAATGTAACACATAAATCAATTCGTTGATTTAAATAAATATGAATGCACGTGTTTCCTGTCCGCATAAACTGTCAATGATTGAATGACCTAAGTAATTTAGGTATCACGTGCTCATTTGCATTAAATAGTTTAACTGTGTGTACCTTACCGTATTTTTATACCAGACAGACAGGAGGCTATTCACTTTGAATCTAAAATAAAAGTGTGAATGAAAACTTGGTACCTCTAGCCAAATTGCTAATCTGCAATAGTTAACGCTTGTAGAAAGCTTCAAATGTACGGGAATGACGTTGCCTCAACGCTCAGTCACGTGGTCAAAACAAAAGAATTGGCGACAAGGTAAACTCGAAGCGTTCGACGCAAGCGAAACGTTTGTAACTTGGCTAGGGGGGCTGTTCATATCGCATATCCATCCATTCTATGGATTATTCAAATGTAAACCCTCGAAAAAAATTTAATTTGTATTTGTGTAAAGCTCACAAATACAAATTAAAATTTTTGTCTCAGAAAACTAACCCAGTTAAAGTCGATAAACCACTTCCGAACTGCATTTTATCGTCTCTAATGTGGGTCATCAGTACCTGTAAGAAAATGCCATAAAACTTTGCAAAAGTGCTTTTATCGACCTTTACTTTTAATTTTCTACTATAAATGCTGTGGCGCATCTAAATTATCATTAACTTTAATGGTTCTGCAGAGAGTGAGCTGGTTCAGTGAATGTGTTTTCTATTAAAAATACAAGTATAGTACAATTCACGAATGATGGCGGCCGTGAAGTTAGCGCAGAAGGCTGCGCAGTAACGTGTTTTAGGAACCAAATGACGTCGTGCGTGTGTGAGAAGAGTGTGGTATGCGCGAAAGTTCGCAAAGGCTAACTTCACGCCCGCCATCATTCGTGAATTGTACTGTATGAAGACTTATTTGAAACTGTCTAGAACGTACCAGTCTGTTAAATTATTTTCAAATGGAACAGAAAGTGTATGACTCTATCTGAAAGATAAGATAACTGCAATATCTAGAAACATAAAAAAGAAATGGTAAAAATAATTTAGTTAGTATACGTATACCTAATGCATAACTATATACATATTATTATAGGTACTTTATTTTTTAAATTTATCTTTACAAATCGATAGTGTTTCATGTACCGGATTGACCCTCTACGGGATTAAAACGATTAAAATTTAACGGTGTATAAAACTAAAAACTAGTCTATGTCAATTTCTGTGTTTTGACAGTTGGGACAGATAATGTACTCAATGTTGATGGGTTGTTTATTGTTAATTGAAGATTGATCGGCATTATTTGTACAAATTGACTGTTGGACGACATAAAGCAACAAAAGTCTATGTCAAATTTACAGTACCCAAAGTACTGCCGAGATTAGACAGTCCTAGTTAAAAAAAAACACCATAAAATACAGGATATTTTAGGCTCATCTGTTGCTTTCTTTCAGACGAGATTGAGGCCCTACCACGCTTATCGCGATCCATTGACAACCTAAACTGAACTGTTAAAGGTTGGAGCTATATAGGGCGTATGTATAGTTTCTTTTTGTCCCAAATAAATAAAATAAAATAAAATAAAATAAAATAAAATAAAATAAAATAAAATAAAATAAAATAAAATAAAATAAAATAAAATAAAATAAAATAAAATAAAATAAAATAAAATAAAATAAAATAAAATAAAATAAAATAAAATAAAATAAAATAAAATAAAATAAAATAAAATAAAATAAAATAAAATAAAATAAAATAAAATAAAATAAAATAAAATAAAATAAAATAAAATAAAATAAAATAAAATAAAATAAAATAAAATAAAATAAAATAAAATAAAATAAAATAAAATAAAATAAAATAAAATAAAATAAAATAAAATAAAATAAAATAAAATAAAATAAAATAAAATAAAATAAAATAAAATAAAATAAAATAAAATAAAATAAAATAAAATAAAATAAAATAAAATAAAATAAAATAAAATAAAATAAAATAAAATAAAATAAAATAAAATAAAATAAAATAAAATAAAATAAAATAAAATAAAATAAAATAAAATAAAATAAAATAAAATAAAATAAAATAGTCTCTGGAAGTACTGGTCCAATTGCTACAATGTTTTCACCGGTAGAAAGTTGCTCTATTCCTGAGTGACATAGGCTAAATAATATAATAAACGCGGGCGAAGCTGCGGGCAAAAGCTACTAAATAATAAAGTTTGTTTTTTTGAAATACCTGGTTCGATTGCTAAAATGTTGGCTATATTTTATGTACGCAGACGAAGTTACGAACAAAAGCTAGTCATTTATAAGACAATGTAAATGATCAATATATTCACAATAGATTCGTGCTTCACCATTGCATAGTGTCGTTCTAGGGACAATTATATGCAAGTGGCCGTTAAAGCAATTGAAACTTTTTGCGTCTGCTGCAGCCATATTTAAGAGTACCGTGTACAAAAGAGGTATGCAGGAAAACGATTATACTGGTACCCTTCCCCTAGGGCTGTGATGCTCGGTACGAGAATTTTTTACTTCCCTGTTAAAATTTTTGATGTTCTATAAAAATGACTAATTTTGACTCTTTCAACGAAAAATAATCCCAGAGTCATCTATATCTTACTAGGCCTTTTAATCATATAATGACTTCTCTCTTCGTAGGCTGGAGCGAGTGGCAGGATCAGACTTTTATTGACTAAAACCAGACATATGCTGCTTCCACCTCAAAAACAATAAACCTTGTACATGTTGTTAAAACAAAATTGACAAGTAGGCATTTTTTTTAAATGACCTGTATTATAATTGGACTGTAAGACCGTTACAGGCAAATTGTTCCAATCCTTCCACGGTATGGCATATATACGGCATGTACACGATATAAACGAAGAGGTGAAACGCTTAGTCGGGACCGGAGGAGAGGTGTTAACAACGAAAAGGTGGACACTCGCCGTACGTTGGGTTGTCCGATGGTAGAAAGGTGATAGCAGAATCAAGTCATGTAGTTCCTGCGCATACTCTGCAAAATATATCCTGTAAAATATCGAAAGGCTACGCCTGTGCTCCAGGTCCTAATTATTGTAAATTTTGTTTGCACATTTACATTTTTTTAAGAAGCGATCTTAGCCGTAAGATATGCCCCAAATCTAATAGTATAAAAAATTAGCTGTTGTTTGTAAATAAAATATAGCCTACGGTACTTAGAGATAAACAGCTTTAGAAAAAAAAAAAAATTTTAGCAATTGGACCAGTAATTTCAGAGATTACCTCCTACCACCAAAAAAAAAAAAAACTTTATATTATTAGTGTAGATTTACTTCTCCAATTAAATACTTATCAAGCTTTGCTTATTAATCATCGATTTCCTTAACTAAAATACTTCCGCCTTAAAATTCTTAACAAGTAGTTTGATGACGTATAAAATTTGACGTTGAGCTTCTATAATATGCTGCTTTTGGTTCCTAGAACTCACTTAACTCACATATCCGGCATAATTTAGTCAGTCATTTAGTACGCACCATGCAACTTCTTAGAATATTATGACAGACGCTAAAATGCTAAATAACTAAAACATGATGTCATTGAAATGTCCAGTTTTGTGAGTATCATGTGGTTGAAACAAAAGTAAACTTCCCATCGTTTCGCATAGGTACGAGGTATATTAGTTACATACGTCATTCACACACTTGAACCTGACCTAATTGAAAAATTGCAATTTGCGAAAAATGAGCACGAAACCCTAGTTTCATCATAGTACCCCACCAGATTTACCCTGGGCGTGGTAGCCACAGGGTGGATCTTGACCACCGCAGGCGCGGCTGGCCGACAGCGAGCTTTGAGTAGCTCCGGTAAAGACCAAGAACGGGTCGACCGCACGTTATGTTCCACGGACACCTTAATGAGTGGTCAAGAAGACTAACGAGTACAGTTTCCGCCGATGCCTGCGCCAGGGGTGCAGATTGGACCAAAGAGTTCCTGTGGCTCTCGCAAAGGGTCAATAAAGATACACTGTGGGTTTTAGCCTGCCAAAGTCTAGCATTCCGTCTCACTCAACCTGTAGCGAGTGAATTCTGATGATTTATCATACAAAAGAAAATAAAGGGTTTCAGAGTAGGCTTATTGTGGTCAGCAAGCAAAATCAGAAGTTATTCTATTTCGAGACAGGTTATGTCATTTTAAGAGTGTTATCGTATTTTTTTCTGACTAGTAAATACCTACCTAAACCAAAAATTTTGCAACCCAAAAACAAGTTTACAGTAAATCTTTTTTACTGACTTTTCCAATGCTTTCCCAAACAAAAAACATCTGGTGCTGAATGCCGCTGACATTTCGAAACTTTTTTTTTCACAACCCTAACAGCGGAGCGAGGGAAACATACTCATAGTGCCAATTCTCCACGTGACGATTCCCGGACGATTTCGATACGAGCTTTTTACTTAGCCACTCTACTATGGAGATAATGCTCTTTCTATGTCCTTTTTTAACACTCTGAAGTTGAGTGATTATTTTTGGGATCGGAGTGGTAAGTTTTTTCATTTTTATTTCTTTAGTTTTTTATAGCCGTCGAAGTTACATAGGCATATTAATTTCTCCTTCGCTGTTATGTGGTAAAACGTTTACGTTACAATAATGAAAAGTAATTACGAGTTTGCAAACTTGGAAGTTTTCTTACGTGTTCCTAAGTAAAACTTTGAAATTTACAACATTGTTATGTGTTATATTTGAAAGTAATGTATTTTACAATCTCTTACATTGCCTCAGGGTTTGAAATGAGTAAAGTGGGAATGTAAACAGCGAAAACTCAACAAACACGGAATGTAGAATACTTTACCCTTTCACATGCCCAAAAATCCTTCCAATTTTTCTTTTTCACTTAACCCCTAAAAGCCAAACAATCAATTGCTGGGAAAAAAGCCAGGAATTAAGGCAACCCGACGCCGTGCACCAAAGAGTCAGTGTCTGCACTAGTTAACAAGCCGGGCTGGATAACAACATGAAAAATAAAATATATTTTCGAGCAAACAGTGCCGGGCAATTTAGCAGTCGTGTCGCAGCCGTGCTGGGCAATTTCACCAATTCCCTTATATGTCAGCCCTTAGTAACAAGCAAACGTTAATTGAAAATGGAATTTTTCCCACCTAATCCGACTCTGGCTGTTCAATCGGCAGATCTTAATACATAGTGCGAGGTGTGTAGTAATTGGATTCGATTGATTATTTTGCCGTTTGGTGTTCAATGGTATTTATTTAGTGGTCTCGCCGAGAGGATTTTATTTGGAATCCCAATTCAATTATGTTACCCGGAATTAAATTAATTATTGTTCGCCAGTTTTGTTATCAAATATGTTTCGACATAAGTGGTTGAAATTTCATGGAATTGTTTGTTTACAAATAGTATTTCCAATTAAGACTTCAATTTGGTAAATATGTATTTGGAACATTATTTTTGTTCCCATTATGAAACAAAATATTCGTTCGTTTCAAATAAAAAGCTCTTGTTTTGCATACCGTACTGTTCAATCAACTGTCATAATACTGGTAACGTGAAACCAATTGGACTGCATCCAATAATATTTACTGCGCGTATTTTGATATTTTTAAAGACATTTGAATAAGAGAATTTCCTCGTAACTGACTTTTGATAACTCTTCTGTCTAGTAGAACATACTAAATTTATTCCAGACAGTTTTATTCAATTCTTCGTACCTAACCTAACCTAACATTGCCAATTGTTTCACGATAATATTTGAGAACATTATTTTGGTACTGAGCAACTTTAAGAACCTTACTTGTCCTAGAATTTCAATTTAAAACCAACTTATTTTATATTACTCCTTAATTTAGGTTTTGCCAGCGGCTTTGTCCGGTTGAAAGAAAAAAAAATATCTCAAGCAAACATACTTCAGGGGGTAAAAATTACCTATCTTATGTCCCATTCCAAGACATGGCCTACCCGTGTTCCACAATTTATTTAGATCCGTTTAACCGTTCAGTTTAACCGTTTGAGACACACGTTTATATAAATACGCACATACACGCATATATACAGGGTTATTTGTAAAACACTGGCAACCTCGCAGTACTATGTCACTGACATAATAAAAAAAAAATTGTGTTCTAAAAATAAAAATATTTTGGTAAATGAACACTTCTGTTATATGTTTTGTAAAAAGTCATGGAACAGAAGTGATTGTTGTGATATTAGTAGTACAGTCCTGTAAAGTTGTTAGTGTTTTACAAATAACCCCGTGTAAACTTTCGCCTTTAATTGTTATAATGATCAGTTTCAAATCATTCTCGTAAAGTCTGTCTAATAAGTTAAACGACTTGGGTAATTATTAGGATTTAATGAAATCTGATGTAGCCAACACGGGTTCAATAATCAAGGTTGATTAAGAGACAGATATCATTGTTTACTAACAGAAGAACCTTATGAAAAATATCGAATATAAGTATTTTTTTAAATGATTAAATATTTTACAAAATTCCCAAGTCGATTGACTTATTAGACAGACTATACGTGTGAGTATCATTCTAAATTACAAGCAAGGAGAAAAATATAAATCTGTAAACGTTAACATCCTCCCCATACTTGAAATCCCAACAGTACTCGAGTCCGCCAGTTTTATTGGCACTAATAAAATCATTCGTTCGAATAATTCGTAGATGAGTTCACCGTACTCTCATGGGTTTTAACAAGAGTTTAAGCAACTTTCTTAATGCCTATATAAATTGTTGAGTACATTTTACATAGAGTCAGCGGTTTCAGACATGATCAATCTACACTAATATAATAAAGAGAGTTGGTTTTTTTGTTTCTAGGAGTTTTTATTTTGTTTCTTAGATTTTTTCATTGATCTATCTATGTCACTCAGGAATAAAGTAGCTTTCTAAAGCTACTCTACTCTAATCTACCCTACCGAACTTCACATAAACCATCTACTAAATAGTCTGAACAAAGCCTAAACATTTGGTTTGGATAGGTGAGCCCGCTCTTGAATTATATAAAATTACAATGAAAAGTGGCGTTGATTTTTAGTCTTATATATATAGATTTTGTTTTTGGCAAAACTTTGTTCTGATGATGGTCCGTCATTTGTACGTAGCCAGAAGCTTACATGGGAATTTATATTTTATTTTATTTTATTTATGGGCTATGAGATGGATGACGATAGGCATTTTATAGGTAGAGCCCTTTAAACTGTCTGTGTTTCATTTGTTAATTTTGCTAGACATATTTATTACATTAATAAGATGGGACAAGGGCAGGAAGAAGTAGAAGAAGAAGATTTATTACATTAATACAGTATACCGGTATCGGAAATGATTCCAAGCTACCGGTATATAGGACTCTACCAAAAAAAAAAACCTACTGACAATACGAGCTATGTCCAAGAAGTACCGCTTTCTGATTCAAAGCCTTGATTCGGCTGCCTAGCGATAGTCTTCTAAGATATTGGATTAACGTAGGTATATTATATCAATCCTATAATATGATAGTAAAATTATTAGTATTACTATTTTGCATATTCGTGATTGAATTACTGATAGATCCTTTTATAGAAATACCTAGTAAATTCGTTAACGACTATTTCCCGTGCGTCACGGCACGTCAAACGCTTGCAGATTCCAAAATCATGAGTGATGACTGAAAACTATATTTTATCTGCACTTAAATAGTAATAGCCGTTTTTATGACCACTTCATTCAGGCTTAGTCATTTGAACTAATCTTATAATAGAATCATATTTTATGTTTCTGATAAAAAAAAGTTTGATTTCACATAGGCCTACAAAAGCACTTATAAAAAGTCATAAACTATTGCACGGTTCCAATTTTCCAGGTTTCATAAGGAGAAGAACTGGCAAGAAACTCTATGGATATTGTTTTTTAAACAATATAGCTTATGAGTAAAAAAACTGGTTCCGAAGAACATATTAACGGGATAAAAAGTATCCTATGTGGTATTCCAGGACATGGTTTACCCGTGTATCTAGTTTCATTGAAATCCATTTTGTTGTTTTTGCATGAAAGGGCAACAAACATCCATACATCCATCCATACAATAATATCAGTAGGATCTGAATCTCATCTATTTGTGACATAGCTTTCGAGGCTTAATACGGCACTAGGACAAAACTAGAAGATTCTTAGTCAACTTTAATACATCATCATCACATAAAAATACCAAAGTTTTTTACGTTGATTATAAACCATGAAGTCCTTAAACCAAGATCAACAATGCAAACTCTCGTAAATAATTGCATTAATCAGTACAACACTAGCACTGACAGGCCGATGTAATGCGATTATCTGTTGAGTAGCGTCTAGACTGACTCAATTAGTAACTAGGCTATTATGTAACTCAGTCAGGAGTTCACAAGGAACGGCGGGAATAAGGAAACTTCATTCAGGTAAACAAGTTAAATCAGATAAACAGGAACTGTTACTTTGGGAAACTGTTATTTTTACGAAAGTATTATTTTGGCGGAACTGTTATTTATCGCTGGTAAATATTTCGGAACTGTTATTTTAGAGTGACATGTTTCGTTGTTAGGGATACTTTGATTGGATTTGATTTAATGAATTAGTAGGTTGTGTTTATTTTTTGGAGGTATGAGGACTCTAAAGTCCTACATACCTCTTCCGTTGGAAGGAGGAGAGAAAATTTTGTGCTGTTGTATTTGTTCAAATCGCGCAGAGAACTCTAATTGCGCGATGCAGGATTTCGTAGTTTAGTTCATATGTGGCGCCAAAGATGTCACTAAAACTCTCTTTTCATTTAATTTTCAGTACCTAACTAATGTATGGTCCAATTTATATTTTCATAGTGAGATGTCTATCAATATATTTGTAATAAATTCAATTTCTTTTTCATTATAATTCCATCTTTGTGTAATCTAATCTAATGTAAATAAATCTTTGTGTAATAACTCAATACGGTGGTAGCTGTTTCAATATAAGATGTTTTTATTTCCAAATCTATATTTATTTCAGAAACTGTTATTGTGTTTTAATTCACTATTATTACTTTTACCAAACAAAAAAGCTGGAAAAAATGGATTTAGAATTTATTAAATTTTACGAAGCTAAACGTTTAAGTGGGTACTCAAGTGATTTTGAAAGGAAAAACTTCAAACATCAACGCATTGTTCGCGGAGAAAACCAAATTTAGAACACTCGAACAGAATTCAAACAATTCAAAAGTTCGAGCTTCTTACCGTTCGGAAACTTTTCATAAAATGAGAATTTTGGCGAACGGAATCTGTGAATGTGACATAAAACACTCCAGCCAGTCACATTCATCAGAAAATGTCAAAGAGTACGTTAGTACCGCAGATGGGACTGTTGGTGATGACGCAGTGTTTGTGAGAGTGTGCTCAAACACCCCTCTTCTTTGTTGGTAGACCGTTGTTTTTGCGACATAATCTACGGCTCTACAAACTTGGCACGATATACTTAGCTCTGATTGTGATGTGGACTTACTCTTTCTCATATTGTTTTTTTTGCTCGTTGATTGTAATTTATAAATCGTTTAAACATGACAGCTTTACTTGAATCTTCTAAAAAGTTACTAGTACTTATTTTAAAACGAAAGCTTGAAAAGGTTTTTGTGATAGAAAACAAATGAAGCAAATTCGGCCACGTAGATCGTAAATCAGGCAAATTAATTGTACCTGAATAATGGCCTCGGGGCATTGAATATTTAGGTAGACGCTGCCTTACTTGACAGGGATTAATTTGCTTAAAGATTATGAATTAGAAAGCTTTGGGCTAAGTAACTAATGTAGGTATGTGGAGGTATTTTTTATTATTATTGATAGGCTCGCACTTCAGCACTATATCATCTGGTGGTAAGTGCTAAAAAGTGACCCTTCCATTCTTCATTTGATAGATGCCTAGGTTGTATCTAGTAGGAAACATAGACTTCGCCAGGGAATTCCAATTCTTGACTTTATAAATGTGTTCCGAAAACGTTTTGTGGGATGTCCACAATATACTGCTAGTTTACGTACATAATAAGGTTCTCGAGGACAAGCCCGGGGCGACAATGTAACAACGATGCGACGACGCTTTTCATTATGAGTATTTTATTTAGATCATTTTATTATGTAACGAATATTTATTTTCTTTAATTTGCTTTTAAATCCGTACTTAGTTTATTTTATTGCTTCGTTTTGATTTTGTTTATTTTATTACATACACTAATTTAATAAAGAAGTAAAGTTTGCTTTTTTATTTTTTTAGTTTGTAGGTAATCTCTGGAGTACTGGTCCGATTGCTAAAAAATTTTCACCGATAGAAAACTGCATCATTCTTGAGTGACATAGGCTATATTTTAAATACGCGGGCGAAGCTGCGGACAAAAGCTAGTTTTTTATACGGCACTTCTAAGATATGGAAGAACGAGGTTTTCTGTCACAGGTATTTCCATACTTAAAAGAAAGCCTCTACAAAATTATGGTGAAACCAGTTGATCTCGAAATAAATAATATTATTAATTATTTTAATTAAAAATACCTCGTCAAAATGTCGTCACATCGTATTTATCTCCCGAAACCTGCGTACTTCACTAATGTAACTAAAATAATTGGGTCTATAGAATCAGATTTAAACTAAACGAAAATCAATTGTGGTGAATATTTGGCACCCAAAATATTCACGCAAGCCCTACCCAAATGGGGCTCATTACCATAAATATTTCGCCTTCCGAAATCGATAAACAAACAAATACCCTATATCTGCGTTTTGTTTAGGAGCTCAACGAAGCTCTTCAATGAAAACATGTTTAGCTCATGTTTACAATAAAACCCTTGAGCGTCCCTAATTTTAAGGCCCTCACTCCCATTTAATGCCATAAAACAGTGACCTTCTGAAGCTCTTCGTAACGGCTGGGTTTATAGATTTGAAAAAAAAAAATAGATTCATGTATAACAAAAGCAACATATGATTTTTTCGCTCGACTAATACTTTAGAAAAAAAAAATAACAACATGATATTTTTCGTTTGTTTTTCCTAATCCTTTCAAAAGGCTTAGATCTATAGAAAAAAAAAATACATTAAAAAAAACTGGTTAAGTATTCTCCAGAAAGTACAAAGCATATTTACATAGATATGTAAATGAATCAATATTTCGCAAAGAAAATGGTTTTAAAGGTCAGCAGGGTTCTATGCGGGCATCAGGCATCAGTAAGAGTAAATGTGCCTTTATCTCCGGCCAGATGTTGAAAGGACTATACGCCTTAAGCACTGACGCTACACACGTTTGCTGACAAACACTGAAGGGTTAACAGTCTGCTGCGTAACAGAGGGTGTTCGCAAAAGGTACATCATATGCAGGGTTAATAAAAAAAAAGTAAGCGAACGCTGGTGATGTTTTCTAAAGCGTAAAGGGAAGTTATATTTTTTCTTTTTGTTACTCGCGCCTTTAATACGACGTATTGAATAAAAGCATGCGTGTGAAGTTTTATAGAATGTGCTTCTTTGGAAGTGAATCGAGTTTTATTTACGAGGTCGACTTTTATTTTAACAAAATAAAAACTGGACTGGTTAGGCCTTACACATTCACCGTATGCGTGGGTTAGTGGACAACGAGCTTTGGGTTGCTCGCAGTCTGGTCATCCGGTAACTATTTCAACCGAGCCCGAGTCCTCGACAGCTGTTCTACGCGGACCTCAAAGAGATGTCAGCAAAACCGTGGGGTCCAACAGAGCCGAAGCCTAGTGGGGACATAGGTAATCGGAAAGAGAATCCCGGGGCCCTAAAACGCATGGTAAAGAAGGAACATAGGTTGTTTCTGGTCTCACACGCCCTCCTACTCTGCCCTAGAGCGGGAAGATTCCCATCTTAAAAAGAAAGGCTTTACACAATAATTATTTTAGTTCATTAGAACTAACTTAAGAAGAAATAAGGAAATTATCTCAAGGGTTTCAAAAGTATCCTTTCCTGTATACTTTTTCAAGACATGGTCTACCATTTAGATATTGGAGCATGAAGAAAGTAATAAACATAGAAAAATGTACACACTCATTTTCGCCTTTAAGTGTAACTAGAAATACTTAATAGTTCCATGCAATTACTCTACATTTCAAAGTTCCGCTTGCCAAGTGAGATGGTTTTAGTACCCGTGACAACTTAAGTCTAGTAGCTCGTAGAAAACGGTTGTAAATTCTGAATTTCGTGCTTGAAATGTTACCACAATTGGGTAATTGTTGTGAATAACGTAATTATACCAATATAATTAAGACTATTTTCATCCATCTTTGGCGTAGGTACATAATACACATACATGATCAGATTTTTAATTTCCCATTGCTAGGACTTAGGCCTCCTCTCCAGAAGAGGGAATGGGCTGTAATCCACAACGCGCGCCCAGTGCGGGCTGGTGAATGTCATATGTCTTCGAATATTTAGTAACTTTTTAAGAAATGAATCAAAAATAAAAGCCAGCCAAGTGCGAGTCGAACTCGACCACTAAGTGTTCCGAGAAAATCACGTTTGTTATAGTATTTGATGTTAAAGCGGCAACAAAAATACATTATCTGTGACAAATTCAACTGTCTAGCTATCATGGTTCAGCTTGGTGACAGACCGACGGACAGTGAAGTGATAGGAATCGTTTTTACACTTAAGGTACAAAACCCCTTAAAACGTACAATATAACCAAACGTACGATCACGGTTTATCAATCGCCGTATCATAATAACCACATCCTTGTAATCGTATCTATACATATACATGTGCAATCTATACATTTATCTACCCCACTTGGATGACCACGTATATCATAACTGGCGTTATTTACCTCCATTTATAACTCAACACAAATGGGCGATGAGGTTTTTCTGACGTTTTATAAATCAGTGCTTGCGCCGATACGGCCCCACGAGTTGATGAATGCATGCAACATGAGTAGTTGCACGCTGTCGGTAGGGGTGTGAGAGGTAGATTTAGGCAGGGGAAAGTTTAATTAAGATTTTTTTTTGGTGAAAGTGTTACATGTAGAATAAAACTTTGTAGGTATGATACTTTAAATGGAATCAGTTTTTATTGGAAAGGATTCCAGGGCGTTAATTTTTTTTTTAAAGTTTCATACGAATTTCCTGCACTAGGTAGAGCGAGAGGGAGTGTCAAACATATACTGCCTTAATGCCTAAGGCATTTAGTCCGCCTTTGTACTGTTTTTTTTTTGTGCATAAAGCTTTAAATAAATAAATACTGTGTAAGACCCGTATTTCTTTATTTGTCCTTCGCGATCAAGATCCCAATGGCTCTACCACGAGCTCTTAATGCGATCCATTTGACGACCTAAACTGAACTATTTAAGGGATGGAGCTTTATAGGGTGCCCATCTCTCTTTCTCGCTTGCACGCCTGACATTTTATCACGTCATGGTAAGGCCCTTTGTGACTCTTTCGAACAATCACACAAGCTTTCGAAAATAGTTAGAAGTAATTACTTCACAGTAGCAGTACATTTCGATTCATGTGCAGAAAGTTTGTCATTGCGACCAAAGCGAAATTCGCAGTGTGTTATGGAGTCAAGGGCTGCAGTGACGTTGCACGTGTACTAAACGACGTTTTTCAATACACTTACGACTCATGGGCGTTGACGCGGGCCTCGTGGGGGTCGACGCGCGCCAAGCCCGAAACGATAAATGTAATAAAATTGTGCCGAGAGCGAGCACACGCACTTTTCTGTACTAGGGCGGAAAACAGTCAATTGTGTGACTAAAGCGGTGAGACAAGAGCGGATTTTCGAGTCACTTATTGAAAAATATATTATGTTCTACCTGAAAAAATACTCAAAAAGACGGTAATATTGTTTTCGATAGAAGACATATGAACCAGCATCACTGAACTGATTAATAAATTAGAAAAAAAAAGTCCAAAAACAAGACACAATTTTTATTCTTATGACATTAAAAACTGTTCTAAAAAGTCAACCCACTAAGTAACGGAAAAAGCTGATGCTGCATTTACTAATTAACGCGCGACCAGATCCATTATGCAAAGTACTCTGGCGAAAGGCCAATAAAATACTAGGACCAATTTGAAGATTATCGGTCAAGGAATTTTTTATTTTTCTCGTAGAATATCAGGTTTACGTAGGTATAAAGTTCCGTAATGTAATCATATTTATTATGCTTGGTAATGTTTTCTGCAGGCTACTTACGGTTCTGTAAGATTCATGTTTTATGTCTCCATTTTCCTTTCTCGTATAATCTCATCTGTATCATTATGGGTTTTCTTCTAACGTTAGGTCTTGTAAAGAGTAAATAGTGTTGCAAATCTTACCTTTGTTTACTCATTCAGTCTTATTGAATTTCTTCAATGATTATTCTTCTGCATTTCCACTTTTTCCATAACCTTTTATTCGGGCCTAAGCTTTAAGTTTCGCGGGCTTGCAGACAGTGAGGGATGAGTAGCTCGCCGTCCGATCAACTGGTAACCATCCAGACCGAGCCCATGTCGTCGACGTTGCGTAGTGTTCGACGCACGCCTCAAGGAGATGTCAGCAAACCGTAGGGGCTCGGCAGGGTCGAAGCCTACTGGGGCCATGGGTTTTTTTTATTGTTGATATGTTGGCGCTTGACCGCCATCTCACCTGATGGAAAGCGACGAGCCGGTCGACAATGGAACGCGCTTACCTAGAAGAAACCTATTCACTCTCCATTTAAAAAATTCCGGGTTGTAGCTATCAGGAAACACAGACTCCGGCAAGGAATTCCACTCCCCAGCTGCACGCAAAATGAATGTGTTCCCACAACGTTTTGTGCGTGTGGGTGGGATGTCCACCATGTACCTGGGTGATGCGAAAGAGAACCCTGGAGCCCTGGAACTAAGGCAAAGAAGTAATGACGAATACGCGTCTATGAAGCTATGCGTCCGTGAACAGTAGGCCTAAGTATTAATAGCATTTTCTTCATTAATTTTGATATTCATAGCATTTTTACCAACTTCTAGAAAACGCAATTCATATACACTTAGGTAAGGCAACCCTCCCGAAATGATGTTTATGGGAAATATAAAGCCACCATGCTTTAAGGCGAAGCTATCATAGAGATAATTTATCACAGTTTTATCTCGAGATTTTTTCCTTCGACTAAGTGTTGGGGTAAACGTGGTGGTGATATATTATGTCTTGATGCCACTTATAGTTCTTTTGTTAGGTACCTCTACGTTATTTTGATAGATAGACGATGTGTACACCTTAACTTACAGTAAATACATAAGTAGGACTTATTCACAGTATCTACATAGTCGGCTCATTGTTGGTACTCAGGCCTCCTCTCTAGGAGATGGAATGGGCTATAATTCACTACGCGGGCCCAGTGCGGGTTGGTGGATGTCACATGTCTTCGAATTTTTTGATTCTAGGACATGTCGGTTTCCTCACGATGTTTTCCTTCATCGTTTTGAGAGTTGTGATGATGAAATAAATTACACAAAGTAATACGCCTGATTGGATTTGAACTCGCGACCTACAACTCGTAAGTCGGGGCCGTTACCACTCGGCCACTAATGCACTCAGAACAGTACCTATAGGTAGTTAAGAACATCGTATTGCAAAATGCTTAACTTTCAGTAAATGTTATATCGATAGCAACGTGGCAAAAAATTCGAAGTTAAGAATTTAAAAAATCTGAAGAAAATGTTTTTCTTGAGAAGTTTATAATTTGCTAAATTATTTATTAAGTCAGAGAAATAATAATAACTAATTTTTGATATTTATTTCATGATAGTGTTGTAGATATTTGTTAAAGCAAGAGGTAATTGCATTAAATAGTCATAGTACCTAGTAATTGGGAGGAATTGTCACGTTTTAGTTTTGTTAAGTAGCAACTGACTGTTGGCTTCGGAGATTTTACTAAAACATGCAAAGTACGCCCTTAATTTCAAAGTGATGAAAAAAAAAAAAATATTCGATAAATGTCGGCTAAGAGGGATTGGTACTTAACCATCAATAATTCGATACATGATTTATGTATGAGTTCCAAGATTGAAAGGACAGGTCGAAAATAAAATCAACAGACCAGTTGAATTCGCACTTATTATTTACATTCAATCGCTACATAAATGATAATGAGGGTAGCTGCATTGTGAAAGTTCCCTGCCATTGACAGCCATGGTGACAGATTTTAAATGTAATATTTTATTTTAAATTTGAATAATATATGTCGCATTGGGACCCGGCCTTAATTCTTTAAATTTTCTGAATTGTCGCCACTTGTGTTTATATACAAGCGTGCTTGTGATTTCACTTATAGGAATATTGACGAATTTTATTGAAATTGTTGCATCATAAGTGTGTATTTATACCACAGTAATAAAAAAACAGCTAGTCCGCCATCTTGGGTGTTGCAACGTGCTGAATTTAGAATGACGTCACTCAGCTAACCATGCACTGTCATCATAACTGAACTTGTGTACTAATTTTTCAGCTCAATCGGTTCAAGATATCTGTTTCAAAATTGAGTTGCAAGATTTCACCCAAACGAACGTAAATACACTCTATCACCCGTATTTGTAAAGGAGTAATTAATTAAAGTTAGAATTCTTAATTCCAAATCTCATTCTATATTGGAGTAACACACGTTACTTGAGTATATGCTCAAGTAACACTCGACGCTAGGTAGTTTTGTTTGTTGGCAGTTCTAACTTGAGGCAATTTTTTAACTATCATGTAATATACAAATTGTTACTTACATAGTTACTTTTACTTGTTTATAAATACGAGTGTTAGTTAAATAAAAGTTTGTAATAAAAAATAGAGCTGAATAAAAGAAAAAAAAAAAACAAAACCAGTGTGACTCATTCCATGGCTGTCTTCCTAACTATTGTAAATATCTACATGAGGTACTTAAATGACGTAAATATTATGATATTAACTTATGCATACACCTGCAGATAATATACCCTAGTTATCGATCAGACGATTAAAATAATCTTGTTTAGTTGTTTTTAGTGATGAGTTTTCAAATACGTTATCAAATAATCCGATAAAAATGGCTACAGCTAAATATTTCATTCCCTAAAATAAATTCCATTTATTTCCATTCATATCAAACGAATTTTCTTATAAGAGTATTATATCAAAAGCTTCTTATAAATTTATCGTTTATACACAAACCTTATCGAAAATATTCAGTATTCATTCCAATATTCTGCTCAATCCCGAAGCAAATCTTTAGGGAATCCAAAGTATTCGAAGTCCGGCAAGGTCCAAGATTTCCATCCGGAATTAACTTCGAATTCGCCGGGTTTTACTCCCAAAAGTTTGATCTAGACTTCTGAACAATGATCGTAGATTATTTTATTGGGAATTTCGCTTCCGAACCTGATCAATTCAATCATATTTTGGAGAAGAAAATATCGGCGCCTTGTCAGTTTATTTCAGCTGGAACGGTGTTTACTGAAGCCTTCGTTTTTTTGCGTTACTTGGTTTTATTGATACAGAAAAGTTTATTCGATTTTATGCCATCAACACCCGGTTTTATAGGTCTATTTTTATTGACTAAACTGCGAAACTGCGAACTTACAAAACACTATCACGTATGGACAGATCACTCCCTCTTAACAATGAAAGCGCACTACACAAGCTCAAACCCATCAACTAGCAAGGGAATGCAACAAAAGAGTTCATTCTTATCTCCTCACTACATTGTGCATCTGCAATACAGAGGCGGAATTAAAAAACCATCCCTGGATGTTCGGAATTCCCTGAAGGGTTCTCGATGTCTGAGGTCGGGGGTGAAGGGTGCTGGCGATTGAATGTGGTCAATGTGGCGAAGGGGGCTGGACATAGTCGGTTGAGAATGCTTTACTGCGGTACGATTAACTGAAAATGTGTTTAGATATCCTGCAAATGAAAGACTGACGTGGATTGATAGTTTGTAGTCGACCTTCTTTTGTTTTAGAGACACAATAGAATGATTCAGAATCGTTAAAGGGTTGAAAGTAAGATTCTCCGATTGTCGGCTTTGATTAACGTTTGAATCTTCTTTCAAAATCGAATGACATTATAATATTTTAATCTCAAGGCCAATTTTCAAGAAAACATTAACGATTATATCGAACTTATCAGTCGCTGTTACCGGGGACTTTATTTTTATATACCAGCAAGATTCCGGTTGATACGTGGAATATAAAAATATCAGTCTTACTCAATATCATCAATGACAATATGTAGCGTTACCTTGAACAAATAATTAAATAAAAAATACAATGTGTATAGGTATTTACAGTTAGATAAAGATTTTATTGTTGAAGTTATCGGGAATATCAGAAGGATTTTCTTCTTTTCATTGATAAGACTTGTTGTGATAGCACGTGCTAGACGAAAATAATATGAGAGGATGTGACACGTTGGTATTGACGTAAGTTGACGATAGATGAAGTTGATATTGCCCTGAGTTTGTTTCGGTGTTATTGTGTCGTCGTTATTTAATACCGACTTTCGAAATTAAAGTTATTTTTAACATTGAATTCGGTTATATTTTTTTTTGTAAAAAGTTTTTTTATTTTACACTTTTTAGTTATTATACCACCACTAAAAAGTACCCCTCAGACAAACTTAAATAACTTATAGCCACAGTGCATCTCATAACGATTCTAATAAACGCAAACACAATTAGATTACATTAATTTAATTTTTTTCATCATCAATAATCAGATCGGTTCGATACATCTCCCCCTCCCCCCCTTGCCTGACAGTCAGTCATCGACTACACGTATAAACAAAGCAACTTTACTTGTAACCACAGTTCTGCTGTGACTCTATGAGGAGTTCTGTTTCATATCTTCGAAGTTCATGATCAGATCATAACAATATTTCTATGGGACCAACTTGGAAGCTTTCAATAAAAAAATTGATCGAGATATCGGTGAACATACATAAAAAAAAACATACATTCAGCCGAACATAGAACCTCCTCCTTTTCGAAGTCGGTTAAAAATACCACACAGTTCCATGCAAGCCCATTCATAAGACAGCACTAGCGAGTTGTTACGAGCGTGAGGAGGATAAATAGATAAATAAGTAACATATTATGCCTGCCAGGGGTGCGGATTGTTCAAAGGAATTACCGTGGCCCGCAAAATGACAACTAAAGGAACACTGAGAGTGTTAATCAGTAAAAGACTGACACTCACACTCCCTCCCGGTCCACCCAGAGCGGAACCGGTCATTTGATGATTTTCCACATAAATATAAGATAGTTTACAAAATGACTACATAAAACTTGACTCTTACAAACTTAGCAACGAAGAAACAGTAGCTATCACAAACCGCAGAAAATCGGCAACATCCAAAAAAAAGGTACATAAAAAAAGGTACGTTCCAATGCTAAAGGGCTCGCATTAATTCAAAGGGCACGTCGTGCTTCCTGTCTCCGTAACATTGTCGAAATGTTAATTTACCGGAAATTAAAGTTGTTTCAACTTGTTACCCTTTGGACATGGCGCTCTTCCTATATCTGTGTGACTATGGTCATGAATAAAACATCGGTTTTTTTTTCTTAACGATTTTTGTGCTATTTTTTCGGATGTCGTTCTTTATGTTATTGAATTTATTATTTTTAAACGTTAAATTATAAGTAACGATACGATATGAGTAATTTTTTTTTTCTATGCTTTTTGTTGGTTCTTCTTCATAGAAAACGACCAATAGGTATCGTGTACTAACTTCTGACGTTTTATAAGTACCTAAAAAAAACTTATTGATATTAATTTTTTAGAATAGAATAGAATAGAATGCATTTATTTGTCAGAATATTGTACAAAGTTGTTGTGCTTATTTATAATATAATGATCATAATATTCTGCCGTTTCCGGGTTTTTTCTTACTTTTTACTCATCTCTTGCTCATGCTTCTTCCTTAAAAATATCCAGTTTAATATGATTATTCCGAATATATATAAACTGATAGGTACGAGAGGTTCCTGCACCACATTCAGGTGGGAGAAATGCCCGGGTGTTACCACTTTGTAGACCACCTAGAGGATACGGTGGAGCATATGGTAGAGGTGTGGGCACTTGAGCGGATTACCACTGCGTCCTCGTGGAGATACAATAAATCAATGATGAAAACGAACTGTATTAATTGGAAAATCCAAGGCATATTTGATTTTAGGATTATCTTTGTAGATACGTACTCGTATGCTAAAACTACACCGGTGATTGCTTTCACGTCAGAGAGCAAAGAAAAACAACGAAACAAAACAAGCTTCCGTTCAGTTCAGAGCATTCATTTAACTTTGAGTCCGTGAGGGATTAAAATATTCCTATTGGTATCATCATGCTTTGTTAAGCAATATTCTTTGTGACCAGAGTGGGTATATAATGCCCAATAAAAAGCTAACTTTTCAGAAGGTACACATAGAGTTGCCCTAGGCGATTTTATTTGTCACTATCTCTTCCATCCTTGTCATTAATTTTGTGTTTGATATTCTTGTGTTGTATTTTTTTTAGTTTTTTTATTCTTTACTAAGTGTTGCCAGTGGTTTCGCCCGCGTAAATGCAGAAATAATTCTCAAAGTAACATAATTCCGGGATAAAAAATATTCTATGTATTGTACCCGTGTAGGTACCCATCTAAACTTGAGCGTGAAATAACAAATAAAAACAGACACACAAATATTAGTGTGAATTTATTTCACATAATCTAAGAATGACAAATCAATTAAGTTAATCTTGAAGAATATGATTTTATTTAACGTCATTACTTAGGTACTATCAAAATTACGATATTAAACTGATTAAAAGTGTTGGTGTAATGATAAGTTTGTTGTTAATCCAATAATTAATTATCATAATAAGTAATTACCCCATGTATTCTGAACATTTGCGCTAATTCTGTTAATGCTGTACCTACTTTACAAAATTTTAGAATTGAATCTATTCACTGCACACCTAAAACGGAGCACGTATTCTTTTTAAAACAAAGAACATAAATACAACTGACTTTTATCTAAAAACACAAAAAAAAAAACCAAAATAACTTAAATTTTAGAAGTCGGTGATCCTGGTTTTGTTTCTTTGTTATTTAACAGCGAGTTTCAGTCCGAGTCAGTTGTATTATTTACTTAGTGTTTTCTTATTTTTAACTTTTACAGTGTACAAGATCTTATAGTAAGGTACTATAAAATAAAACCATTCATAGTCAGACTGCATTTTATCACAGTTTCAATACCACTCTATATTTTTTATTATAATGTTCCTGATAAATGTACGTCTTTATTATCAGATTAGATCAATGATATCTTGTATCCAATTTTAATAAGCCCAAACAAACATCTGAAAAGAGATCTTCTTTTTGAAGTCGGTTAAAAAAGATTGCTTTTTGTAATCAATTGAAATGATCAATGCCAAACGATCTATGACAGACAGCAAATTCCTAAACCGTATTAATTCTAACTGTATTCACAAAACAGTTCAATTCAGCCTAATACAAAATTAGGCAACCCAGTCTAAACACAAAATCAGACATCGAACAATCCTATTATGACAACAGACAAATCAGTATCACCAACTACCTACCATTACAGCAATGCTAATTTCACAAACGATTATTTACACACCAAACAATGCACAGATCGACAGAATAATTTCATTATTTACATGTATCTATAGGTTTGTGATACCGTAAACAGGCTTAATCCATTTGTGCCATTGTTAAATCATGATTGTGAAGGTATTGGTGGCACAAAACATGTAATTAAATGAGGTATCCTTGTTTCGTGGTTTGCGGTTTCAGATAGTGCATTCGTAGATAATTTAGGTCCAGTTCTGTGGGATTTGGTACGTGTAGGGGAGGAATTTGGTGTTGGATCGCTGAAGGGCTAATAATTTTCATGAAAAGCAAATATCTGGCCAAAACTGTTGTTAATCGATAAATTTTGTTTACTTACGTCATTTTCCCATTTATCTAAAATCAATTTAAAATTAAGTTTTGTTTTGCGAAAAATTTATTAATGAAGCCGCGAATTTGACAGTGATTCATATCAATGAGAATATTAGTAAAATGAATAGAATTCCGCATTAATTTTGCATAACATTTGTAATTTTCCAGTTAGTAAATATCAATACTCCCAAAATAGGAC
The DNA here is from genome assembly GCA_929112965.1 of Mythimna albipuncta. Classification (NCBI taxonomy): domain Eukaryota; kingdom Metazoa; phylum Arthropoda; class Insecta; order Lepidoptera; family Noctuidae; genus Mythimna; species Mythimna albipuncta. Next base: position 10,595,929 of record OV815973.1, read on the forward strand.
TCATATTAAGTTAAAGCTCGTTTTAACAAAATCGGATATGCCAACAAAGATAAATTCTGTTAGAAGGACCTTTCATTAATTTATTCATAATTATTTATCTGTGTATATAGTCTACTCATCCATCATGCAATGATGCGAGTATGCGACCCCAGCTTGATAGTGATGTGTCAGCCACTATCTTATCGCTTCAGTAATTCACAATGGTTGCAACCTGTATTGTTAGGTGATTTAGTTTGGGTAGTGTATAATGTACATACCTATACGAACTTACATATAGTTTGAAGGGTCGTTGCATTTGATTTTATGCATATATAAACGTACACATATTGGTGTATAAAGTTGCATTCAATGCAGAATGGTAAGAACGAGAAATCAATGATGATATGTTTCAACACAATGCAGCTTTTCTAAGAATCATATATAAGAAATGTGATATTAGAATGCGTGTCGCAATGTGTGATGATGAGACTGAAATAATTGAAGGTTCTTTTTATGAACAAGTTCTTGCAGATCAACTTATGAAGTTATCGTTTGATTAATCGGCTTTGTTTTATAAGAAACCTAAAACTAACTAGAAACTAATCAACTTCACGTCATGGTATGAGGGTACAGATGCCTTAAGTTACGGCATTAAGTCCGCTTCTGTACTTTTGTGTGCATAAAGTATAAATAAACAAATACAAACATCAGTTTAGGGCATTGCTGGGAGAGGGACAGCAAAGGATGGGTTTGATCAAACAGTTTAATAGTAGATAGTAAAGATAGATCGTAATAAATCGATCGTATATTTCTTGAATGCCTTGTTGACGTGTTCTTAAATAAGCAGCTGTAATATTAAGAGGATGGAATTAATTACTATGACAAGATAATAATTTATTATAATGAGAATATCGAAGGTGCAATTTTATATGCACCTGTTTATGAATGGTGCGATGTGAGAATTCATATTCGAATAGGTCACGTAACTGTAACTGGTATCATTCAAGTTTATTTTTATCGCACCAACATGTAATTGGCCCAGGTCATATGACTTAAAACATAACTGACGTTATAATAGTTACGTTTTTTTTTGGAGTTGGGATATCATCAAATACCTTCTTCCGCTTGCGTGGAGCGAGAGGGAGTGTAAAACTTTTCTGACCAAAATCGTTTGCGCAGTAATACTTTCGAACAGTCCCGTGGTCCATAATACTCGTAATATCGGACTTTAAATTCTGAAAGTTACTGCACGTTTAAATACAATCAAATTCTGCTATTTTCATAAAAAACCTTGAATTGTGTATCCCAAACATTATATATATACTGAACATATTATTTTCTTTGATATCGAACAAAAAATAATGTTATATCAGTTTGCTATTATTTGGTTAAAGTACAATGTCGTTTTAAATACCTATTTGATTTTTTATAGCTAGAAGAATATTAGAGAGCTAAAATAAAGACGATATTGATTAAAATAAGATTTTATCTGATTGTCTCAGAAAAAGGGTAATTTTTTCTTTGGAATAGTTTTAATGTCAACTGGTGGCATTATTTTTATTAAATTTAAATATAATAAAAGTAATAAATATTACTTTAATTCATTAAACCCCAAACGAACGCCGCCGGTGTTCGCGCACCCATTTTCTTTCTATTGTGTCTCTAACTCTCACGATTGAAAGGTTAATCAAATTTTAGTTTGATAAAACTAATGGCCCTGAAAAGAAACTTAAAGACAAAAAAAAACAGTACAGATTAGTATTATTACAATACAAATCCGAAATTCTAGCAAACTGTACGAACATTTCTTCAGTATATAAACGAAACTAAAGTCTAGAGGCTGGGAGCTAATATAATTCCTTACGGAACCTCCCTTTCGTAGTTCAACTAAGTGCATCCAGACTATTCGTAACATGTGGTATTAATCGATTCACAGTTACTGATGTATATGCATAGAACTGTATAGATAGTAGTTAGATGTTCTGCCGCACTAGTTAAACTTTCATATTAAGCTTCCGTCAGACGACTTTAGTTCATATTGTATTTATTAACTAAATTAAAATTGTTTTCACTCCTTGGATTGACGTTTCCAAGATAAAAATCATAACATTCTGGTTAAACAGAAAATTTATTGTAGTCAACTTTGTGTGATGATTAAACGAACCTATTTTCTTCGGCTGTGGGTTTCCATTTTTAGATATTATGTTATATCAGTAGATCACTTTGAGCTGTGATAAATAACTATGGATATACAATATAAAAAATGAGATTTTTACTTGTTTTAAAAAACAAAGCTTTTTCATATAACATTCCAGCGTGGAAACAATGCAAAACGCATGGGGATATCAATGACGTATACCTACCACTAGTTACTGACGAATAAATTAAGTGTGAAATTACCATTGTTCCTTGACTCGCTCCCAAAATCGGCATATGTTTCCACTAGTTCAAACTAGTTCATGAGACCATCATTATTTGACTCTGTTTCCTGGACATTGAAAATTACGTTCCTTTTTAACATATATATGTACAACCGTACTTGATTTCTAGAGTACTCATACCACAGAATTCATCTCCCTGTTTACGTGGTAAATTCCGGATGTCTACAACAGTCAACATCAAAGTGTCGATCAATGAAATTACGATCATCCTCATGTGGTCACAACCCATCTCTGTTGTTATCTAAACCATCACAGTCAACCAGGAGGGTTTCATCGCATGGGGTAGTTAATTAAATTTCAGACCGTCTAGTATTTCAGCTATGTCCGAACAAGTATGACGTTCTAGGTATACCTATGCTGTGTGTGGTTTCGGTGTCCTGTGTGTTAGTTTAGGTGTTAGATGAAACATATTGTAGGTATTCTAAGCCGCTGTTGTTAGATGACTATTATTGTTGTTGGTTAATTTTTGTATAGCTTTGTTGTTCTTAGCAATTTGAATATTGATATTTTTATTTTTTATGATCTTTTCCAGTTAGGTTAGTTACTGTCTGTCCTCAACTGAATCTGTTTCTTAATCAATGTCATAGGTATTTTTTTCTATTCAACCGTTGTCTTTAGACCACCTTTCAGCAACTGATTTTTATAGAATATGTATTTATCAACAGATTCAGTATACTTATTTTGTATTTTAATGTCGCTTATTTAATTTTTATTTGTGTCATCTAATAGAATTTACCAATTTTCTTTCTGGCCTTCTAGTATTTCAGCATGCTTGTGTAATATTTTATGTGTGATTGCAGTGTCATGTTTCGATGTAAAATGAAAAATGATATTAATATTTTCTTTAAACCTTACCATAAATGCCACATTTATGTAGTGTTATTAAGCTATTGTTGATTTTTTTATAGCTTATGATTTATTTACATATGTTTCAGTTTAATACCTATCGGTATCTTAATTTTTATTTCACATATTTAGTTATCAAATGTGTCATCATTTCGATATTATTTTTTATGGCTGTTGTAAATTAATCATCACTGTCAATTATTAAAGCTACTGAGTGACTGACTGAGTGCGTATTTAGTTTTAGATATAACTTTGTCGAGTTTTTTTTGAAGTGGGAATTCATCAATTGACTATTCTCGCTGTCCCTAACGTACAGCAAGAATAGTCAATGGATGAATAAAAATGAAAGGACGTGTCAAACTTTTACGGACTATAACTCCACCAGTGTCCATCAGATGCCCTTTGCGTTATAGGACCACAGGACCTCTTTCAGAAATTTCCCGTGGCCCTAGCGGATATCGGCTCTTCTGGACTCCTACGGTTTTGCTGACATCTCTTTGAGGCGCGCGTAGAAGTAGAACACAACACACCGTCGACTCGGCTTGTTTTTTATCAGACGCCCGAACGGCGAGCTAGCAATGGGTAGCTTGTCGTCTATAAGTCTGCGTCTGTGGTGGCCGAGGATTACCAACTTTGTTGTGTGTGGTTGCCTTCTCGTATGTGTTAGACAAGGTAGCCATGTTTTAGGCATGTTTTTTATCTAACAATCAACTAACCGTATTATTTATAATACTATTTAATTTAATCACCGATGTTTTGTTTTTATTAACAGGCGTACAATTTCCAGTATTGTTATTTCGATTTTTTCTGCTTCCTGTGTCGATATCATATGAGTCAGATTGGCTTTTTTATTATGTTATCATATAATATACGGCTAGGATTAGTTGTTGATTAAGTGTACAGTAATTTTTACAATGATTACTACGAGTATTTTGTTAACTTTGATTAAAACCACTTTCAAAGATATAATAGTTCAAAGTTTTTTATAACTTTTATGTGACGATGCGGTGAATTCTGCATAAAAAATAAAATAGAAAATAGAACTTTCAATTATAAACATGGTAAAATAGTATATGGATAGTACTTACCGGGATTGCGTGACCTTATTTTAGAAACCGCTTCTACTAATAAATCACCAAATTTCAAAGAAGTCATAAATAACCTCTAAAACAATTCTTCTTTCCGTACAAATATCATGTCATCGAAATAAGTTTAGAGGTAATTTTTTTTTTCGGAATATCAATTTCTATGAATTTCCTAAAGAAAGTTCATTTCATTACTGAAGTCAGAACAAGTATTCTAAATGAGACCTCTCATTCCCGTTACAGCTTGTTTATGTGCTTCAGACTATACCTACGCAACCGTACACAACTTAATGATAATAATTGAATTGCCTGGCCCAATCAGATTGGGCGTTCATTGTTAGATACAATAGGTTATGTCAGAGCGATAGATCTCATTTATGTGATGTGGCCTAAGCAGAGATCGATATCTCGCACAGGTGGCGCTTTGGTCATGGCGACAAATCCTTTGTTACGGATGCCCTGAGCATGACTTACGGCGTATCTAGGATTACGGTGGCTGCATTTATGCATGATATAAGCACCCGTGCATTATGCACCTGGTCAACTATGCCAAATTGAGGTAGAATCATATGTTTTAGCTACTAATGTGAATTACAACCTGGCCTATCTGCAGATGGTGAATCTGAATCTATTAAAATAGTCTATGTTACCACAATGATTTTTGATAATTTCGAAACATCTCGAACTACATTAATCTATTCATTACCTAGTCTATTTTGTTCCGATCCTAGGATTGCCTCTCTTTCCTTTTTCTTTACAATTCTGTTTTTGCTAGTGTGTGTCAGTACATAATTATTGTTAGAAATCGAGTTCGTCCTGCCATTTTTGCCTTGGTCTACCGCGTTATCGTCTGGAGTGTAATAGGATCCATTTGGCTCACCTGTGTTAATACCGTTTTTCAAATATTTGGGCTTTTAATTTCACATTCTTAATAATTTATTTTAAGTCTTTTATTTTACGTTTATGATTATTTGACTGTTTACAGGTATAGTGTCAAGTTCCACATACATACCTTCGTTGAAAAAGAACGATTCAGTTGAAGGTCATACAAAACAAACGTCTAGGTTTTATGTATGATCCAGACTACTGCCTGATGGATGTTTTTGTTGTTTAAGTTCAAATCACGCCTTAGTTCTTATATTGCGCAATAGAAATCGCTGCAACTGTATTTATAGGTACCTACTAGATATACGCAGTCAATAGTTTAAAATTAAAGCTAGACCATTGCAAAACATATCCCAACAGTTCACAGAAATAACATTATCTGCTTCGCTTTGTTAACTTATGCTGCCCAGCTTTTATCATTGAAATTCATCCTGGATTCGAGTCCAACTGTTCCAAGTATATACGATGACCCTCCATTATCAATGTAGATTCGGTTCGGATCAGAAACTTGACGCTGTTAATATTCATGAGGGCTAATCTTTATCGTTCATTTCGCGCCATTAAACCTACGAATTTGGAGGTTAATAAATCAGGGTGCTTATGATTGTGATGGCGCGGTGTGGCGATTGAGTAGCTGAAGGTCTATTGTTCGTTACATTATGGTAATAGGGATGAAAGCTTGTAGGCGTGTTCTGTGATTATAATAATGTAGGACTGTGAACGAAGTTAGTTTTAGATAGCGAGGTACTCGAGGTGGTGAACTCTAAGATAGAGTATACAGTAGAACTATATTTTAGCACAAAAAATCATGATACTCGTATTCGCTTCTGCCAGAATCTTTGCTCATACTCTTATGTAAGTAGTAAATTATCTTAAGGGAACATACACCTGGGATAAAAAGTATCTTGTGTACTATCCCAGGAGGTCTATCCGACTGCCAAATTTCAATGAAATTTAGCCACTAGCTTGAAGGAGTAACTTCCATTTCAATTCCACATTTACTTTTCCTTCTTACTTAAGTAACAAGATAATGGTTTACCGGTACCACGTCATGTATAAGTAAACACGTTTAAATTTTCGACTACCGTTTCAACAATTTTTTTCTTTTGTATAAATATTCTGTTCACATTTTCGAATGTCTTTCCATTATTAAAGGTTGGTGAACAGGTTCCGAGGACTTTCACCGGCAAGTTAAACACTGCAGCCTTCATGTTGGACAATATTTATTGCCATAAGAAATTCCCGTACAAGGCTTGCATTCTTAGGACATTACACATCCAGTAAGATATTTTGTTATGTTACAGTCAAAATTCTTAATTAGACTAAACTAGTTTTGTCTGGTTTCAGTCAAAAACGCGTTTGTTTTATTGTTTTTTTCTAGCCATTACCTTCCCACTGGTGGGCAAAGATCTCGCCAAGTCTTTCCAGACATTATTCTCCCGCGCCGTCTAGAACTAATCCTCGTGGTAGGTGTCCAGATCTTCTCGCCACTTCTTTCTAGGTCGGCCTCGACGAGACGCTTTCAGCGCGTTTTATTATTTAAAAATTAAATTAAAAGTTAATTTAACCATGTAATCATTACAGAAATGTTTTTAAAATGATCACAAAAAAACCTTCCAACCGAATAGGCTTTTAAGTTAACTTTGGTTATTTAAAAATAGTTGATACTGGTCAAAAACACATTTAATCAATTAGTAGTTTTGACTGTTGAAATAAATCCTTGCTTGATACAAAATGTGTGTTGTGATTATAGGCATGTATGTTTCAAAAACAGATCGGGGGTTAGAAATCTCGTTTCGCTCAGACACCCCTAACCACAGGTTTTGAAACCACCAACATCGACCAGGCCTCCCTGATATATAAAATTCGATATTGTGAAATATATTACAGGTATATTCCGTTTCTGACTTTCATATTGTACTGTTAAACAGAGGCTATCAGTAGTAAAATATGTTATGCTCAACAAACTACTTACAAAGTTAATTATTTTCAAAAAAAGGGAAAAAAACTTATAATTTATCATTTTCATTTATTTTTATAATTGTTTTTTTTTTACATTGGATTTTATTACATTTTTTCACCTTATAATTTATTAGGTAAGGATATATGTCACCGGTAATCTACACAATTTAGATATTCTATACAATACCAATGCAATATATGGAATACCTGGGTCATCCAGGCAAAGTATGAAATATTATAAATATTCTATCCATTACCCAGGTAATGTATACAATTCCTAAGGGCTGTACCTATAGAGTACCTGCTGATCCACCGGCAATGTGTAAAATAAATATATTTTGGTCGATATTAAACTAACCGATCTACCTTTATAATGATGAGAAAATAAATCATATTCTAACTTAAAATCAATATCTGTAAATAAAAGACAAGGAATTGACGTAATTTTAGGGGTTAACGTAGTATTGACCTAAACCAAATACGACTGCAACGTCTTATTTTAGTCTACGCACTGTTTTCACGGCATCTTGCCAAAACAACCTCTGGAAACTAGTCGTGCATTGTAAAACGCACGAATAGTCTTTTCCTTTAAAATTATAGTGAATTATTGGTTTTAAACCGCCTGACGGACTGTGTAACCGAGTTTGCTCAGTTAGATTATATTAGTGCATACGTGCCTAGGTATAGATGGCGCTGCACATTCGCCTGATATAATCCTGTAATAGCCAATTATAAGACCTGCGGGATACGGGATATTCGTACTATTTTGATGACCGGCTCCTTTATTCTCCTATCCCATGTTGATTAAAATCTATAATGTAATGTAAATGTTGATTAAAACTAATGTAATTTATTAAGTGTCAATATAAGTTATGCTTGAATTTATAATTCGTGATCATTTTCAAATTTTAGAATGAAAAGTTCTATGTCAAAAATTTCCGAGAGTTTAAATTTCATCCAAACGCAAATATTTTATATGACCTTTTAAATAATATCGTCATTTAAAACTCATCTAAAAATACAAAAATAAAATTCGATATCTCGAATTATTTTAAAAGTGAAGATGAAAAAATCATTTTTCAAGTCATCATAAAAAGCGCTGCGTTATATTTTTCAAAAAGTATATATTATTTGTAATTCAGAATAATTGTATATCTCAAAATATTTTTTCGATTACAAATGAATAATGTGAGTATGTATAACCAGTTTATAATATGTTAATTAAACATTTTAAATAATATGTTCACCCATTTTTTGTTCACTAAATTACCTACTAGCATTTCATTTAAATTTCCTCTCTGCTTAAAAGTAACTTCCCTTTCAATTGAACGCGTCACGGCACTGTGGACAGTTGATAAAATAATTAGCTATTTGCTGGGGCAATGTTCCTCCCTTTGTCGTTGATAATTTTATCTATCCGCTCTACTGAGTCGTGACTCATAATAATCTGATTTGAGGGGGACCTCTCACTGATTTTTGCTTCATCTTCAAGTTTTACTCTTTCCCTTGAAGTTTTAAGGAAAAGACGGGAAAAGTTTGGGATTACTCACAGTTTTATTTAGAATTGTTTTGTTTACATATTGACTCCTTGAGTTGTTTTCATTTAAAATCTAAATAATAAATAAATATCATTCAAATTCTTCGCCATTATTATTAAAATTTCCTGAACTTTGAACGTGTAATCCCAAAGTATCGACAGATCAGGCGGAATAGCCAGACGTTCAATATCTCCGTCATCCAGTCTGCATAACTCAATAACATAACTATGCGCTTCACCATAATGTCGTCGACAGCCTTAGGGCTCGTCCACATTTACAAACGCACCGCTTGCAAAGTCACGACGAATGACGATATTTATAGAAAATGAATTTATCGCAAACTATGTGACTTCGAAAAATATGCGTATTTATGCCTAAGGTGTGAACAACACCTTTATGATATAAACTTATGAATACTTTATGAAGAAATTTTAGATTAAAATACTTTAGAAATAGTAATTTAAGCATTTTAAGCGCTCAGCCAATGTTTACTTCAGGTTTAGAGAAGAGCGAAGAATTATATTTGATTTCAAATTAACGAAAAGTCATTTTGTTATTCTTATTTGAAACTCAATTTCAATTGGTGTGGTTTATTAAATAAAAAAAAACAACTTCCATTTTGAGAACTACTGGAAGAAATTCTGGAAAGCATTAAATCGTCTTGTTTAATAAAACTTCGACTGGTGAAAGCTTAACGAATGTATTGTATTATGAAGAAATACTTTACAGCTAAACTTGGCAGCGTTTTGCAACGTTATAATTAATTGCCACAGACGGTTTCATTTCGGGGCAAAACAAAAAGATAATTGCGCCCAATTAATTTCGACTCCTTGCAAATGAGGGTTGGTCCTTTTATGTCCCCTCTACGCTTTTATTGGTTCCAGGCGATATTTAGTTTGGCCGATTTGTTTGTTTTACGTTTTCACTCGGTAATGAATTTTCTTTAGAGGGCAGTCTCTGGCCGCTCGTTACAATGGGCATTAATCTTAATGGACATTTTAACAAATTTTAGGATCCTATTATTCTCTAACGTGTGGAATTCTTTTGTTGATTCAGTCTTTAGGAACCAATTAATGTTCGTATGGGTCTATAGAATAATTTGAATATTTTATGGAAGTTTAACATAACTTTGTCTACCCTTGGGCGTTGTTTTCTTTTAATAGAGGGGTTATTTTAGGAATTGCTTTTCTCTGGCCATGATTAAGCTGACTGAAGCATTTCAAAACTGATACAACTCAATGTAAACGATGACTCACAATTTATACTGTTTAGTTTTGTGACATACTCCTGACATTCATTGTTTATCCGCATGTGAAGAAGAGGTTAGCAAGTCATCTTGATGTCACTATCATCTAGATCACGACACTAATCAATGATGGAGTACCAACTATTATGGGCTTCCCTCTCGACCAGTTTAACCTTACATGTATCATAAATGATACATTATCCTAGTGCACGTGAACTCATAAATCTTAATCATAAAAGAGAAATATTCCGTAAACACACATAATCTAGTCAGATAATACTGCAATAAGGCGATGATAATACTTTCCAAGGATAAATATTTTTGTCTTATGTTCATAAACTATCTAATAAAAATATCGTGTTACTTTGAGGTGATAACTCTTATCTATTGCACAATTTATTAATTTTAGAGCCAAAGGCCGTAAATTGAATGAAGTCCATGTCTCATGTCAACGGGCTATCAAACAAGACATTATTTGATAAAGTTGTTTTATTTTCTCTGCTGACTCTTAAAGTAAACATCGTGTGTTTTTTTTTACTAAATAACTATGTTTTTTTTTATGTTTGACGCCACGATGACGATACTATTTTAAGATGATAATGTTAATTGTTGTAACAATAACACTTTATTTATACTTGCTTAATTTAAGAAATTATGTTCTTATAATTCCTATTGATAACATGTGTACTCATATTATTTTTATTTTTTTTTGGCTAGTAAGTATTTAGTTACTAGACAAAAATATCAAAGTTTATTTATTTATATATGTTTGATTTATAAAACAATGTCAAAAATGCATTTACGGGGATCTTTTAAAAAAAAAACTTACTGGTTTATAAAACATACACAGTGGGTCTAATTACAATATCAGAGTTGAAAAAAAAATAAAGATCGTTGAAATGATTTGAATGATGACCTAGTTAGAAAGTTATAAAAGAAAAAGATAATGTTGAATGAAAATAAATAATGAGAAACAGGTTTCTAGGGCTGCGGGCGCAATTAAATAAATAAATATATGTATATATATATATATATATATATTAAGTACAGAAAAAACACTCCCGTTTTACAATTCCCAATAATAAACCACGTTAACGTTTGTACTCATAAAACGTTAAAGTCGCTTCTGTATCTGTCAAAAATGTACAAGAAACTAACTGTGAAAATGTAAGAAAAACAATTGACAGTCGGTCGATAGCAAATAGGTCCATTTTTTAACCACCGATGGAAAAGAGGGGTTGTTATAAGTTTGACGTGTCTGTGTGTCTGTCCGTGGCATCGGAGCTCCTCAGCGAATGGACCAATTTTAATACGGCTTTTTTTTATATTCATAAAGATCTGTTCAGGTGTTCAAGGTCATCAGCTCATTTTTTTGCTGTGGTAATGTACACTTTACTAATAAATATATTATATCTGATCTCATATACCTACATGCCAACGCTATCAAGCTGGTCTGATGATGAAGGTCGGAGGTAAGAGACATAGGTATCCTTGGAATGCCTATTAATAAACCTATCCAGTATCGGCTTATTTAGATTTATCTTAGAACTATTTCTGTTCGTTTCTCGTGACGATGAGAACCTGATGACGGAGACCTGAAGCTAGAACTGGGAAGTGGCTGATGGAACCCTGGAATGCCTTCTAGTAAACACATTGAGTTTGGGTTCATTGGATTTGTCTCAACCAGTGCTAAATATGTTTCATGATGTCGAGAAGCTGATGCTAGAACTAGGGGGTGGTTAATGGGATTCTGGAATGCCTACTAGTAAACACATCGAGTTTGGGCTCATTAGATTCGTCTTAACCAGTCCTTTCACTTTTTATAGATTTTATGCGTCGGGGGTATTTTAAGAATTTTAATTTTGCTATTTTTATTCATTTTATTTTGACAGCTTTTCTTAGTTGCCTGACTATACCTACATTTAGTGTGAACGCTGTCAGTAAAGGGTAAGCGCCCACAGAGGCACAAGCCACACGAATGACTACTGCTTCCCGCCTCTGTGAGTGGTAAGGTTTAAAACCTGATACGCCCTCTCCCATTGCCCAGAGTCACCCAGAGTGTGAGTTTGTCGATTTTCCACCACAAAAAAAATAAATAAAAAAAAATCAAGCGAGTTTGTTGATTGCAGATGGCAGTCAAATTGTATTAAAATTATAGGTAGGTATAGTTAAAACTAATATCTTTATTTTCATCACTCACAACATTAACGTCATGCATACTTAATAACCTGGTTCAGAGATATGAATGAAAAAAGAACAATGGTTTAATACTGTATTTATATAAAAGTACCCAGGTACTAATCTGTTGTTAAGGGCTATATCAGATTACAGTAATCCTTTATGTATGAGTCAGGTCTACCACTATGTACTTTATCAAGATAAAGCCCTATGTCACTTGATATCAAGTGAACAATAAATCGATCTATTTTTTTTTATTTTTTATTTCGTAACTTGTTGTATTTTTTGCCTTATGCTTTGCCAAATACTGTTTTTCTTTCTTTCTTTGTCTTTATCTGCCTAACCTTTCCTTACTGTGTTGGGGTTGGCTTTTAGTATAACTGGCTACAGTTAAATATCTGTTTTTTGCAAAGAATAACCTCCTATCTGACCCATAACCCAGTAGTGGGTAACACCATCATCGTTTTAGCCAAAATAAGTCCACAGTTGGACATAGGCCTCCCCAAGTGTCGCCACAATGAACGGTCCTGTGTATCTTGCATACATAGGATTCCCGCAATCTTCACCAGGTCATCGATTAACCTTGTTAGAGGCCTTCTACCGCGGCGTCTTCCGGTACGCGGTCGCCAGTCCAGAACCTATAGGTTTTGCGAGCAGTGTGCTCTAACTGGTATGTCGGTTATACCATATCCTTTAGCAAGTCTGGTGTCTGATTTCTTGGCTTCTAACCATCCGTAACGATTATCAATTATCTGCAAGTGACACCCGAGACTATCCGTCCACAAACGGACCTCACCGAGGGGCGAGGGTTAATGAACTTAAAACCACATCTTAATACAAAAAGTGGATGAGTTATTTTTTCATAGAGATTTTATTTTCAGGACTCTTTATTGAATATCCTGTAAGTAAAAACAGACTCTGTTACAGTCAAATAAATTTTAATTTCTTTTGTTTCAGGCTGCTCTCTGCGCTGACTACAGTGTGCCAGTGGATTGTGTAGCAGCAGGGCCAGCACCGCGTCCCAGTTCCTTCCACGAGATCTCCGCACCCAAAGTAAGTAAATTATTTTCTACTGGTTGTATCGTCACCATCGGACCACCAGAAATATGGCGATGCGCCACCGGTACGTGGTCCGCCGGGATTCCGATCCCGATTTCGACGGCGAGCAATGGGTGGCTCGCTATCCGACCGTCCGGTAACTGTCCGGACCGAGCCCAAGTCGACGGCGTGTACTGTTCCCGCGCGCCTCAAGGAGTTGTCAGCAACAACAGTGGCCCAGCCGGGTCGAAGCCTACTGGGGCCAGGGTTAGCTCCGAAAGCGGCTCCGGTATGAAAGGCAAGTAGGAACGGGGTGGGTTTTTAGTCAGTAAGAGTCTGAACTATCTCCTGCTCTGCCCAAGGGCGTGGGATGTCATTTAGATGATATTTACCCACCAAAAAAAAAACCGGTACGTGGTGAATTTCCCACTCATACACAAAAATAAACGTCTTTAGAACTCTGTCATTGCGCGAACAGTTAAGCTCTATTAATATTCCACAACTATCACACAACGCCGTCTAGGCCCAAGCTAAGCAGAGCTTGTGTTATGGGTACTAGACAACTACACTAAATACATACATATTATAGATAAATTACACTCAGACACAGAACAAATGATCATGCTCATCACACAAACATTTGTCCTGTGTGGGAATCGAACCCACGACCTCCGACATAGCAGTCAGGGTCACTAACCACTAGACCAACAGGCCAGTCATCAGCTATAACCTAGGTCTTTAAGCCCGGAGTGAATAGGTTACTATTAGGAAAATCTGCTCCATCGCCGATGAACGATTATGACATCATTGATCGCTTACTATTAGGTGAGATTGCGGTCTAGCGGTTGTTCCTATAGTATGATGAATGCTATAATTACAGGAAATAGTACTTATCAATATGAATTCCAGAAAACCAGAGTGTTCAAGAAACAAAGCGATATCAAGCAGTAAGTGCAAATAATGAGTCACATCCGATTAAATCACAGCTTTTTAAGTAAACATTGTTTGACAAATGTTACTTAACATTATCACTCTTCAGGTGAATAGTGTCATAAGTGGTACTTACCACTATAATAACTCTTAAAAAGTATTATCTGGCACTAGCGATACTCAACAATAGGCTTATGCGATTACTGTAGGTTTAAATTTTATTTAGTTAGAAGAAACTTATCGATGGGCACAAACTGAAATAAGTCAAGGCTAGAGTGAATAAGCTCTTATGATCTTTGCTTCCATGTAGTACCATAAAGCAGTGACTTTCTGAAGCCTACTTCTCGGTAACGGCTGGGTTAATAGATCGAAGAAAAAATAAAATAAAAGACGTGTGACACTCGGGGACTGCCGCGGTAAAGCTATTGCATAGCACTTTTTATCAACTTATGTAATAGACCTCGCCAACAGCTGCTTAACCCCACCCATCCAAGCCAGACCTCGCCAACAGATGCTTAATCCCATCCATCCAAAACAAGACCTCGCCAACACAGCTGCTTAACCTCTTCCATCAAAAACCAGACCTCGCTAACAGCTGCTTAACCCTACCCATCCAAAACGCCGACAGCTGCTTTCACTCATTTGTTTTCTTATCGGTCACTACGCTCAAAAAACAAATGAGTGGGGTGTGTTAGGTTATTTTCGTTACGGAATTTCTGGATTCCACGCTCAAGGCCCGCGATAGAAGCTATGCAATAACTTAAAAAAACAAATATTATTCAATCTATTAACCCAAGTTAATAGAATATAAATTCACAGAACTTCCAAACATGTACTTACCAGCTATCTAGACAGAAATAATGTATGACGCCCGCAATGTGGCATCAAACTTATTTGATTTTGATCAATTTGGAAATTCACATAACCTTCAAACATGTAGGTACTTACCACCTATCTAGACTGAAATATATCAATTTGATAACAGTGCATAGATACCGTTATAACGTTATCTCCAAATATATAAACATAAATTAGATAGAGACCTCTTGGAGTAAATGGGCTGTGATCGATTTCTCATATCTATGGCTGAGAGAGATAACAGAAATGTATGGTGAATCACCTCTGATTTCACAAGTTTTATTTCCACAGTACAATATAAATATTGGAGAAAACATACTTTTCGATCAAAATATATTTCTCCGAAAACCAATTACCACAGAATTGAAAAGAAAACAAAAAAAGAGCAAGAGTTATTAATATACTGTAATTATTTGTGCGTCTATTTAAGCGGAATAGACACATTTTCTTTCTTTCTTTTCTAGTAACTTAAAATAGACAGACACCGAGCTATTCATTGCTCGCAAGCCCGTGCTTACAGTAGCTGGAAATCGGGATCGGGATCCCGGCGGCTGGGGCGTGAGGGTCGTTTCATCGCGCGTTCGGCCGACCGAGGCGACCGCCTACCACTCCTCCTCGCTCCGGACCATGCCTGCACCAAGAGCCGGCGCAAAAGATCGCAGTCAATTGGATGAGGGTGATTGTGAGGTACTGGCCCCCTAGCCAAGTTACAATCGAATTCCGTTCTTTAATCGGTAACGGCTCGGTGACAGCAATTGTAGAAAATGATAAGTTGGTAGTCATGTTGACGCGCCTGAGTCGGCCGCTCTTTCAACAATGTAGCGTTTGTATAACAAATGATGTAGCGTTAAATATTGTAGAAACGATTTTGAACGATGTGAACTTGGCTACGAATTGTCTATTCATTTGTTCCGACCACGCGACTTTACGTTGCGATGACGTCATTCCCATACGTTTCATCACTTTTCGACAGCGTTAACGATTGCAGAATAACAACTTGGCTAAGCGTGCTGGTCAACTCAATGGGCAAATGGTATTTTCAGTTCGCTTATAAGTCAGGTGTTCTATCTTTTTAAAACATTGTTGGTTTTAAGTATATCCCCAGGGACCTGGATGATAGATTTTTTGATAGTATTATCGACTCCTATTAGGAGAAAGAGTGAAATGATAATTAGCAAAACAATTTTCTCTGAAATAATATTCGACATGATAACCTATAAATACAGTAACGGCACCTATTATTAATTAGATAATTACAAAGTTATAACAAAGAACATCTAAAAATAGTAACATTAATTATCATCGACACCAAACAATACCTTAAAAGGTAATAATGAATGTTCCCCTTTCGCTATCATAATTGCACACACAAGTAACTAAGTACACATGCACCGAACCCTCGTTCAAAACATTGTATCTTATCTGAAACATTGTGGATATCAACCAATCACTGATCAGAAAGTATATATCTATCTGAATAAAATTGATAATAAATGTCGCATCGTTCCATGACGCATCCTTATGCGGGAAGTTTATCAGTATTCTTGAATCATTGTTGTTGCTTTATCGAAATGATAAAGTACAGTCGAGAGAATTAATATGTAGCAATTGGAAAACAGTCGAAAACGAGAATTGATATAAAATATAAACCGCCTGTGCAACCGAATTTCGATCACGGTGATCAATCTTAACAAAGATTTGCGAAGTTCGTAGGAGATAATTATAGTGCAGAAATATGTGCGCAAACACAGATCCACGCCCTGTCAGAAATCAGAAATGTTTATGTAATAGATCATTTATAGGCATTTTTGAATTGTCAAAATGTAGATAAGACAAAAAATAATGAAACTATGTACTATGTATGTATGACTGTATGTAGTATGTAAAAAAGAGATTATGTCAATCCGACACGATCGAAGAGATATAGTTATTTTTATTAGATCCAGAAACCGAACTTAGTTCTCCATAAATTATAATAATCGCATTTGCGATCGTAAATAAAAAATTTGTACAGTTCAACTTTAACTTTAATAACTCTAACTTTGAAACCGTAACAATTATTTATTGAGAAAAAGTAATTGCACGATCTAAAACATTTTGCGCACACAAATTTTGCGTAAGGTATTTATGCTAGTCACTATGTACTTTTTTTTAGGTGAGAAAATCATCTAAATGACATCTCGCGTCCTTGGGAGGAGCGGAAGGTCGTGTCAGACTTTTACTGACTAAAAACTCTCTCCTGTTCCATATTTGCCATTGATCCAAGGTTCCGGGGTTCTCTTTCGCATCACCCATGGCTCCAGTAGGCTTCGACCCAGCTGGGTCCATATGGTTGCTGACAACTCCTTGAGGCACTGATATAGTTTAAAAGTTCTACAACGTTCTATTAAGATATTGCTATACCTAATTAATATATTGACTTAAGAATCACGTGGTTTCTGAAACTCCCTGGGCGCGTGCTCGAGGCTATGCGATATTGTTTTAAGATAATATTTATATCGCCTGACTGAGTTATCAAAACATAATAAATATAATGAGTACCTAGGTAGTAAGTATTGGCCGATTCAGTGTTATCCAATGTTTACGCCACTGTAGGTTTTACAGTTTTAGTAAGCTACTTAAAACCTAAGAAAAATGTCTTTTTCTTATGTTTTACCTAAGAAAAATCTGAGAATAGACCGAACCATTATTATTATATCAGCTAAAAAAAAGTCCACTGTTCACTTCCTCCAAGTAGTCACACCTTCACAGACCATCTTGTGGGAGGCTTTCTAACGCTGCATCTTTACGCCTAATGGGGCTAGGGTTATCCGAAAGGGAACTCGAGCCCCGGTATGAAGGCTAAAAGGAACAGGATGGGTCGTTTAGTCAGTAACAGTCTGACACTATCTCCCGCTCCGCCCAAGAGCGGGGGTTGTCATTGGGTGATTATACTTACCATAAAAAAAAATCTCTCTAGAACTTTTCGGCCCCATCGAACGTCTTTTCAGCAACCAGCAACTTAACATAGACAATACCGAATAAGTTAATATGAATTGTAATTTTTAAGCCATATTATATTTACTTATATCTAGAAGTATACTTATAAAACCCTGGAAAGCGAAGAACAATTGAAAGAATGTACCTGTGTTTTAGTTAGTAGAAGTCTGACATTCCTTCTCGCTTCACATAGAGCCGGATAAGTTATTTGATAATTTCCCACCAAAAAAAGCTCTTGTCGTCATGAAATCCATCATTGTCAGATTTCACTGCATTACAAAATCTTAAGTAATTATAACAGTAAAGTTTTATGGAAAGTATTCTGTTACATATTTTCATTACCCTTTTATCATTTTGTAAAATTACCTAATTAAAACGTCGAGCTTTATTTAACGCTTTCATAAAACGTGTACCTCACTACAGTATTGCATAATCCTGTACTTCAATTTATAACGCAGTAAAGGTACAAACACATAAACAAAATCCAGCCCCACTTGTTGAAGTGATCTCATCGAGTGGGGCATGCCATTAAACGTTAATGGTGTACATAAAATCTTATAAAAGCTCATACTTTCTCTGCTATTTTTATATTCAGACCAAAATACTGAAACACTCGTTACAGTTGTTTTTTGTTTGGCATTGAACTCGTCACCTTTTATTTTAGGTGTTATAAATTCATAAAAATTGTTAGCTTTAGTGAAAATAGATTTGACCTTGGATGGGGGCGCACTAAGTTTACCCTGATGAGTCAGAATATCCGACGCTACAAAGTAGCGTGTTAACGTAAAATAGGTACAAAGTAAAAAAAAAATATCGTAGTAGGTAAAAAGGTCAACTATATTTACATTTAAAGTGTATCGTTCTTGCATGACTCGTTATTTGATAAACAGATATGTTGTGACAGATATTGATAAAAAAAAATGTATATTTGTAGGCACTTTTGACATTTATTTTGTCATTCATCCGAAAAACATCCACTGTTTGACATAGGCCTCTCGCAAGTGTCGTCATAATGACCGGTCCTGTGCGTCTCGCATGCATTGGATTGGTATTCATGGAACTCAAATCAAGTTTTTTTGTTTGTTTTTGAGCGTGGAAAATCGTCAAATTACTTCACCCACTCTAGCATATCCAAAGAAAGTGTATCAGTCTTTTATTAACTAAAACCCACACTTTCTTCAGTTCCTGCCCTTTGCGTTTCAGTAACTTGAATCCTTGAATTCCTTTGAAATCTTTACATGAAAAAAAAAACATTTTTTTAATTGTTAATTAATTTCAATTTTATTTTCATCAGTGCACTAATAATAATAATAATCTGTTCCCGATACCGGTGGGATACTGTTTTTTCATATTTTTAAATGTTTTTTTTAATTGTTTTTTACGAAATATTTAAAAATATATTGTAACGTGTAAAGAAATTAATAAAGGAAATAATAAAAATAAATCTTTATTTCCAAGTTTACAATTGTACATTACAGATAGTATCCGTACGTGGTTTGCAATATATACATGTAGAAAATTGTAAAACTAACTCACAGTTATCTCCTCTGACACCCACGCTAAAATTAAACTTGTACTATGGGTGTCAGGGCTATCTAAGTTGACAAATATATACAACAGAGTTCGGAGTTCCATCATATGTTTATTTATAGATATTGTAAGTACAACAAACAAAGGTAAAAAAGATTTAGTTCTATGGAAAATGGAGTAAACTGAACTGAACAAATAATAATTAATTATAAAACTAAAAATTTGTGTAGAGTGTTGATGTTTTGTTTAGAAATGTGTAAATGTACTGAAGTTACGAAGATACGCTGTAATTGTAATGGTTACAGTCCTATCAAATTGCTAGTATGGTGATCGCATGCAGGAACTCAAACCTCATGTTAAATAATGAAGTAAATAAAATAGATATGACTAATAAAGACACCTGGGTGTCGATAAAAGTATTAGATTGTTAACAGTAGGTACCTATTACATTTCGTCTATTAATTTATTATTTTATCTTCACTTATCAGCTTGTAGTATTCCACTGTATATGATCGAATTCCTTCCATAGCTTCCATTCAGTTTCGTCTTATGTATTATTTTATCTTAAAAACTTATCAGCTTGTAGTATTCACGCTATATGATCGAATTTCTTCTATTCCTTCCATTCAACATAGTTGTTTGAGTTTTATCTTTCTAGTCATCTAATTAAACTAATATACCTTATAATTATTGGAGTCATAGGCTGGAAATACGCCCGTAGGGGTCCAGGCTGGATCGAACCCTACTGGGGCCAAGGGTCTGCTTCTGAAAGGAAGACATGGCCCTGGTATGAAAGTAAAACTATTTATGCTCTGCCCTAGTGCGAGGGATTTCATTGAATTATTTTCCGACTAATGAAAGGCTCGACATAGGTTTTTCCTACATTCTGCAATAATTGGAAGAATTTAGTCGTTACATTGCACGCAATATCCGTCTTCCGCATCATGCTGACAGACTTTCAACCGCCAACATCATAACACATTAAATTCTGTCTAGTGTTGAGTTTTGATAGCCTTTCTCCAGTATCTCGAGTTTCGTCATTCCAATTCTAAAGGTAGTCACTCAGTTTCTCCAGTATCTTGAGTTTCGTCATTCCAGTTCTAAAGGTAACCACTCAGTTTGTAGGATTGTTTGAAAGATTTAAGCTAGAACTACATTAGACCGACGCACATGTGTAACACGTCTGATTTGTACGTAGAACGACTTTGCGTATCGTGGATCTAGTATTAGCTCTACAAGTCTAGTTTCCATATAAAATATATAGAGACCGACGTACCCAGATCGGTGTGTATGACAAACGAGTGAGCAGTGTAGTTCTACCTTTACCGTGACCTTGAAACGCAAGAGGCAACTGGAGAAAAACAGCCCACAGGAGGATTTTAATCTATGAAATGAATGATTTGATGATTTCCCATCTCAAAAGAAAGCAACACAAGTGGGCTTTAAAGGCCATTTAGTCCAATAAGAAATTTAATAAATTGTAATATAATACCTGATTCTCCGCTTTATGCATCCAAGTCTGCCTTTTGGAATTTCGACTTCCAATTACCAAATAAAATTGTCACATAAAATGGCATTTGTGAATAAACGTGCATTCATAATAAAAAATGGCTTACAAGTACGGTACCGGTAGGTCTGTGGTAGGTACTTGTCATCCTTTTAAAGTGTCCGTAGGTGGTCATGACAGCGAATTTATGTCATCATTTGGGTCGGTGCCCTGAATGTATGAAAAGATTTTAATAATTTAATTCAATTTTTGAGAGTGAGTAGGCCTCTTCTACGCAAGCTAAAAACCCACACGTCCTTCTTTGCTATTTTTAAAGGGCCTAGAGGATTTCTTTCGCATCACCCAATAGGCTTCGACCCTGCTGGGCCCCTGCGATAGCTGACAAATCTTAAAGGCACGCGTGAAACACTTCGCGCCATCGACAACTTGGGCTCGGTCTGGGCCTCAAGTCTGCTATTACAATAGTGTCAGAATGGTCTATCATTGATGTCATAATTGTCGATTTTGACAAGTTTGGTAATCTACTAATATAATGGCTTCATTATGACTTTCCAATGGCCAACCACTGACACTCCATTGAAAGAAGTGACATAGAATGGTAATCTCATACATATTGACAAATGAATATTTGACGTTTGCGGCAATCTGCTAAAACTTTGACAGTTTATTTGATCAGTGTTTTACCATTAGAACGTTATTGTGCAGTTATTGGTTTTAATATGCTTGAAATTATCATTCTACTACAATTCTATTACAAGACCAGTGACCGATCAATGATCGATCATTATGAATTACCAGATTACAAACTTTTAGCAAAATGACAATGGGATCGTGTTGGAATGACGAATTTATAAAAATAGCAGACTTGGGGCTCAGGACGATTGTCGGACGGTCAGACGGCGAGCTACCCATTACTCAACGTCCGCAATCCCACGCCATCGTTCACCATTAAGTGCGATAATGGTCAAACATGAGTTTATCAATAACAAAAAAATATGCGTTCAATATGTCCTAACTAGCTTAACCGCATGTTTTGATAACATGTCAAAAGTTGAATTGCAGAATAAGCTAATGAAATGCTTCTTAACAATTAAGCTTTGAGGAAAATATTTTGGTAGATAACATCAATCTCAAAGTGAAGAGCCGATTTTTTAAGAGTTTTTTTTTTAATTTCATCATTTATCTAATGTCAAGTTATTTTTTTTTTTCTTGTCACAGAAAAATCTTTGCACAAAATAGACAAAGTGACTGTAGTTTGTTTTTTTTGTTAGAATGCGATGTAATTTTGTGTGTGGCAGTCTATTTATTGAGTCGGTCTTCTGCGCCAGTCAATAGTCAACAGTCTTGTCCATTTTACCTGTTGTGCCTGTTTCTATGAGATTGTTATCGCCACTTAAGGTACATAACTACATCAATTTTACATCGCAATATCCACCAGAAAAAAAAAAAAACCGTTAAAAACTCTTTTATCGACTTACCATGGCACCTAATTTCCGAGAAAACCCAACTTAACCAGGTATCCGTCCTTGTCTTATTGACACACTAAATGAAAGAATATCTCATGGTTTGAGTGTGATGGTAGAGTCTGTCTAATAAGTCAACCGACTTGTGTAACTAGTAGAGTAAAATGAAATCTGATGTAGTCCACGCTGGTTCAATAATCAAGGTTGATTAAGAGATATTGATCATTGTTTACTACTAGATGAACCTTATAAAAAGTATCGAATATAAGCATTTTTTTAATAATTAAATATTAAGTATACAAAATTCCCAAGTCGGTTGACTTTTTAGACAGACTATAACAGGCGGATTATTTTTACCAGTAATTTCTGAGATGCTTTAATAAGTAACCTGCAGACAAGAACTACTTTTAATGTAGAATCATGGAGCAGAATAGAATTTTCTGCGGTGTAGATGTCATGATTGGAGATGGGTCGCATTCCAATAAGTTAACTATGTCTTTAAGAGAATGCATATGAAGGCAAGGTGTGATCATCATTATCATCATCATCATCATATCAGTCGAAAGACGTCCACTGTTGGACATAGGCCTTACCCATGCGTCGCCACAACGATCGGTAATGTGCGTGAGCCATCTTTTAGTTGTGTTTTTCATCGGGGGTTTGCCATAATCGCCACGCTTGGTAGGCGGGTTGGCGATCGTAGTGTGGTAGAATGCTGATGCCCATTCTCTGGTACGTCCCTTAGTCGCCTCTTACGACACCCATGGGAAGAGATGGGATGGTGCGATTCTTTAAGCCCGAATACCATACGGAACAAGGTGTGATCAAAGAACTGAAAATAAAAAGGAAGCGATACTCTTGATATATATTCAATTTACAACTACCAAGTAGTCTACAGCTCGTATTTTCCTGTGAAAATGTGGATAATAGGCTGTGACAGTTAAATTTTTCCTCAACTTTTACATTCTGGGACTTTACCAATACTTTGTAGTTAAGTTTAAGTTGGAAACTTAATAACAAACGAAAGTGTAACGTCTTAGTCATAAGCTTTAAATAAATTTCACCTACAAGTGCACACTGACACAAACACCCACACAGTCGTGAGAAATAAAAAATCAATGAACCAACTTCACGATGACCTTTTCAAGAACGTAGCGTTGTGAAAGAGTGACTCATTCAGTCATTCAACTCCGTTGTAATTCTACTACGAGCGTATTAAACGAGGCGTATTCTTTTTTTGAATCCACTGCTCTTTTTCTTCTTAATTTTTTATTAGTATCCCCTAAACTGTGGAACTTGACAGGTAATGGATTAAAACCTTTTTATCTGTAACTTTGTGGCTGAAGTTTTGGGATAGTGACTTGAAGTGTTAGTCGGTCAGTCTACTTGCTCACTCGACTCGAACGTAGTTATCCTTTTTAAGTTGATGAGTCAAAAATTTAAGTCGAGAACGAATAATGTTTACTTAAGTAGTGAGGGAGGTATGTGTGACAAGTGACCGTAATTTGTATGTTAAGAATTTGAATAAATTACATCGTATTAGTCAGATATGTTTGATTAACTGCTTTAGGTATAATATTGTGGTAATTACGAAGAATGCTGATTTTGGGTGCGGTGGTAGGCTAGATAAATAATTAAAAATAGTGTCCACCTTATTTGAGTTTATACTATTTACTTTTAAATTTTTTTTAATTACATATTCAAAAACTCTTAACTAACTATAAATAATAAATAAAAAAATGCAGACTAAGATAAAATAATAAAAACCTGTAGCCAATTACAATGAATTTAATAAACCAGTATAAAAATGGCATCGAAAAACTCTTCCGCATACTTATATCCTCTATATTTTTCATATAATATGAATACTATTATTTATGTTTTAATAAATCCTCTTTGGATATAAACTAATTGGAACTTATATTACGATAGACAAAGTCTGAAGCTGTCTTGAAACTTTGTTCGTAATTGCCTCGGTCGGCTAGAGAATAGCGTATCGTATTATTTATTATTTTGCTAGAATAGAGACCAATTATGATTATTGAGACCAATAAAATTGATCGAGCTGACATTATAGACAGGCTCAGAGAAACTTTTGACTTGGCAGAATTCTGATCAAAATACATTTAATATAGAACCATCATAAAGACGAAAAAGAATGGGAGACGAATTTACCTGTGATTTCTGATTTAAGCTAAATAGGTACTCAACTTCAATTGAGTTGAGTATTTCTCGGGTCTACATCCAACATTGTATTTCTTGCGGCAGAAATGATGACGATGATGATGATGATTTCTTAACCTGTACTTTCAGCCTAAAAACGAGTCATAATACAGCGTATAAGAAGAGTTTGACAGTTTTATACTCAATTCATAAACCCGCCCGTAGTTTTTTTTTAGTGTGGATTTTTAGTGGTAACTTTTGCTCTGAGTGGAGCGAGAGAGGCTTTTACTGCCAAAAAGCACATCTCTGTTCCTCCAATTGCCCTTTATGTTCCAGGGCTGCGGCAACTCTTTGAAATAATCTCACAGCTTTAGTCTATTATCTTACCTAGACAATAATCTATAAATATTCAATTAATCATCACGATAAACCCTTAGTTACCTCACAGACAATAGTAATCTTATTAGTAATCGAGACCACACGGCAATTAATCACAGATATTAATGTCCGATCCCTATGCAATATTCTATGTATTCTAATATCCTTCATTTGTATGTCATGCTTCCTTTGAGTCACAAGTTACGATACGATAATTATTCCTTATAAAATTCCAATCACGCACTCACTCATTGATAATTAACATGCAAGTTACAAACGTATGGCGAAGTGATTCAAATGGCCAATTAATAAAACATGCAACTGATTTGCCGGCTGTCGATTCCTTGATGAGTCAGGAGTTGGCTTGTAATGATGTGAGTCAGTCATTAACATCCCTGAGACTGCCACTAAGAGGTGTAATACAGTAGTTACGCTATGGAAGCTTTAAAAGAAATAATTGTTCCATTAGACAGAACTGGCATCTCCATATAAATCATTATCATCATCTTTCTGCCCTTGTCCAATCTTATTTGGGGTCGGCGCAACACAATTTTTTATTCCATTCTACTCTGTCACTCGTCATGCTATCACTAACTTCCTTTGCTTTCATATCACTCACACAATCCTTCCATCTTTTCTTTGGCCTAACTCTCCCTCTCCACCCATCCACATGTATACTCATAACTGTTTGGTAACATATTAATGTCATAAGAAAATAATACCTATAATGTTCTGTGATATGTATGGCAAAAGAAGCTAATACTAATGACTCGGATGAGAACCAAAGTACTAGAGTACTTCGTGCTTAATGGAATTCACCTTCATGTCGATGGTTTGTCTGTCTGTCGTTGCTGTCGTTTCGTTGGAAATAACAAAAATGGGGTCTGTCTTTGCGAAAATATTATTTAAAAAAGTTAATGCTATTGCTGGGAGTCGAGAGTCGCAGCGTGATCCATGGCCACCTTAATCGCAAGCTTGCAAACAACGAGCAATACGTAGGTCGCCGACAGTCCGTCCTGTAACTGTCCGGGCCGAACTACAGGCTTCAACGGTGCGTACTGTTCCATGCGCGCCTCAAAGACATATTTTAGCAAGAACCAACGTTGTTTGTAAGTCAACACGTAGGCTCCGGTTATCTTATGTTTTAAATTTTGCTTTATATACAATAATTATGTTGTATAATAATATGTAGGTGTAATATATACGTGCCGGACCGGTACGTGTGTAAGCGGCGACGCCTGCAACTACTAAATATTCTGGTAATCAGAACCATCCTGCTGGCTAAAACACACTTCACCAGAACAATTCGTATTGTGAATGAAGTTTATGAGCGACTTGGTGTATTCTCGTGCACTTTGAGTGAATTCGCAAGAGCTTTATTAAAATTTAGTTAGTGTACGACAATGTAAGTAATATTTATGTTCAAGTTTTATTTTTTATAGATTATATATATTTTTAGATTTTATCATAAATGTATGTCAAGACTTAAGTATAGTTGTTAGCTGCAATGTCGCATTAGGTTTTAAGGGCTGTAAAGATAAATGTAAGGAGAATAAATAATTAAATAAAAGTTTGTATTTTCTGAAAAGGCAATAAACCAATACCGCTATAGTCTTGAAATTTAACCTTAAATCAAGTTGTCCAAAAAGAATATAAAAAAAAATAAGTTTGAATTATTCACGGTTCTAAAAAGCATCGGACTTTAAAAATCGTTTTTTAAGGCCTCTCAAAAGAAGCTTATCAAAATATTATTGCAATAATTTCAACTTCAAATAGATTGGAATGAGGAACTAACTCGAACGTGATTACTTTCCGTACTCGACTCGACCAATTAAATTCCAATTAACTAGAGGTCACTGTGTTAACTATTTATTAATATGCATTAAAATACTTCACACTTATCAAGGTCATATGGTATTAAAAATACAAAACAAGTTAGTACCTCTGTACTGGGTTGCGGGTTCAAAATCAGGCCTATTTAAATTTCGTTTTATATACTTTGTACTTTTAAAGTTAGATTCAGTCTTACTGATCCATCCTATTATTGTTCCATTTATTAAAACATAATATAATTATAATTTCAAATAATTTTTAATCTATCTGAAACTGTTTTTTTATTATAAGTAGTAACATTTTGAAATATTGGATAAGTTTGTAGTTATTATCTAAATTGTTGGAGATTTATCAGCATAATGTTTGGCATATTTTAGTCCAGTAAATCTTACACGCTGGTAACGAAAATATATTATTCTATATTCATTCCTGGCATAAAACGTTTTAAAAACATTTAACCTGCATCCACCAAAAGAGTAAATAGAACTTTTCCTACCTACTCTTTCCTTAAAGAGGGATTTCTAGTTGTTACTGTGATTCATCAATTAGTACTTCGTCATCTGGTCTTTACAATGGCGAACGATGTAATGAGTCAGTCTTCCCAACCCCGTTCACGACAGTGCAATGTGTTGTAACAATTCTCATCGGGGGTGTGTCATTGTTTTGACTACTCGTACTACCTATTGTTATATCAGAGTACATACACTAATTATTAATACTTATATTTCATAACAAGCATTGATTTCTAAACACGTCTGGATGGATGACTCAGTGTCATTAGCTTGCAGTTATTGCGGCGTAGTGAGAGACATACAGCATTCTATGTATGTTCTTGTGCACTCGACGTCACGTACGTTGTCTCGATTCGTGGTATTCTTCCGTAAAGAGTCGTGCCCCCGTGAGGCGTTTCCGTCCTTTCGATATCATTGGCCTTATCTGTTTTGCTCTGGTTTTAATTAATGACGACCTAGAAGTGACAATGTTTGGCAGAACAACATCATGCTACTAATATAAATATGTCTGTGTGTTTTGATGTGGGTTAATCAATCACGCTTCAACAGATACTAGACAATAACTGATATTGTATATACCTATATCTTTTTATACTTAATTCTTCTGTACGTTGTGTTTTTTTCACCTAACCTAAACGGCTTGACCGATTTAGATGAAGCTTTGTATATATATTTGAGTGGATCTCTGGATGGTTTGGAAATTGGACCGTGGTAAACGCTGGCGTTGCAATCGGGCTCTCAATTTTTTACTGACGAAAAGCCAGCTTTCGAGCAGGATAACGTCTGCTGGGATCACTATAAAAAAAAATAGTACCTATACGTATATAACTAGAATAAGAGGAAATTTTTCACACAGGTCAACCATAATCTGGATTATTACTATGAAACTAGACGGAAAAAAACTATGACAATAATAAATTTAAGATTAAGTTTGCCTTCTTTTGATTTGCACTTAAGAGCACGACAGTCCAACAGAAAATGAACATATTCATACGCTCATCGTCTGCCAACCAGTCTGGTTTGGTATTCGCAGTTTTGTTGGCTTTCGCAAAACTTTCATTTTAGCACTCTACATACCAAAAATTCTTTTGTATGATCCGGTAATGCTCTTAACTATTTTTAACTCTAAGCAATTTACTTTTATCAGGTCTGTATCAATTCAATGACCTTTTAATTTGATTGATGGTTAGTGTAGTAGTAAAGTTTAATTAGCGAATCTGATAGTTTGGTTACCACTATTAGATTGAAACTTGGTCTTTATTTAAGCGAAATCCTCCTACCCCTTCGAAGGGTCTTCTTACTTATACTGTCATATTTCCAAGTTTCTTATGTCCAGTAACCAATGCTATCACACTTCAAAGTGCCTAGCATGAGTTTGTTTTCTTCACGTTTATGACATTCGGGGCTCCGATTGGTCGGTTCCAAGCTCTTAACCAATCAAGAGCCACGTGTTAAAATGTCAGTCGTGCAAGCGAGGAATAGGGATGGTGCTATACATCCTATAAAGCTCCATCCCTTTTACAGTTCAGTTTAGGTTGTCAAATAGAAAAAAGAGTTCGTTGTAGAGCCAGACTTTATATTAGTATGAATTTGTACTTAAACAGTATAGCCTAAGCGCTGTCTGGTCGCAATAACAGAAAACCTCTTTTTAGTGTTTATTGCAATTAATCGAAAAAGTTAAAAGCTTGCACTGAGACTTGAGAGATATACTATATCATTAGCAAAATGATCAACCAGGTAGTTATGGTTAATCCCGTAGCCCGAAGTAAGGTCATCTTTATTCAAGCTAACCATGAGATCATCTCTTTCATTACATTAATTCGAAACCCATGACGTGACGCGTTCTGTCTTAATAGCGTTTTTTTTTTGCGTTATTGGCATTTGTTGTGGGTATTTTAAGAATTGTGCATCATCCTTTTATTTGCGGAAAGAAATGATTAATGCTGTTGCTTGGCCAATATCTTTTTCTTTTTTACCTGATAATGTATGCCAAATTTGGTTTGCGTATTTGGACTTATGGAAGGTGACTTGCAAAATGTGCAACTACGCAGTTCTTCGAGTCAAAGTTTTTGACGTTGTAATTTTTTCAAATATCCATTTTATAATGGAATGCTGCACCTTAAAAGTATTAAAGTAGTACGTATGATCTACCACTCTCATCATCAAATAACTTCTCCAACTCTGGGTGGAGCGGTAGCGTAGAGTGTCAAACCTTTTTTACTAAAACCCAGCTTAGTAAATGTAGCTAACCATATAATTTGTAGTTTAAAAAACTGATTAGCGATTTCCAAATTCAAATTCACCATGGATAATTTTGAATTAGGAACCTTAAATAGTTTTTAAACTACAATATAATGTTCATCATTGTTTTTTTTTATATTATGGCCGTTATATATTATGTTACTTTGAGTTCATGATTCATGTATCATATTCACATAGGATTGGTTAGTTAACAGTGGACTGTAGCCGTAAAGTTTTGATCAATCAATCACTATTTATACTTAAAATAAATGACGTTACCTCAATTGTCTCCTCTCAAACAATTAAAGTGAGCGCCATCAATATTGGACAAGATAATGTTTTATAAATAAAGAGTGACTGATCGAGCTTGGATTCTTGATATGTAAAACAATAATTATCTCTGCATGATGAATCACTGTCACTTAATTCATCTCGGGATTGTCCACGATGAAAGAAGAAACATGACTCAGAATTAGGAATGGCGGAAAGTGATAGGCATTCCCAGCCTACATAAATTGATTCGTCTGTTATGAAATAGAGTGTGTAGATTAAACGAGTGTACGAATGCGTTTACCAGCCTGCTGGCTATGAGTGATTGGAAGTGGAAATACTGACTACAGGAAATGCCGTCACCTACCTTTCGGATCGCTCCATGTCTATATCTGAGTACTCCGAGTGGACTCCGCTATATGGTTGTCATTACAGTAAAACAGTCGCAGTGCAGTTCTACAGTAAGAGCACGGCATGTTAACATTAATGACATCATGTCTAAAGCTCTTGTCAGTGCCCCGACGCCAGCGGTTTTAGAACCCAATGGTTTTTCATGTGACGATAGGAAGAGGCCAAACTGGATGATCATAATGCATTAGATGTTTGATAGACCTTTGGTATGCGCCAACCTATCTACTTAGCACAGCGGGTTGTGCCAAGGCAAGTAGTGCAGAAAACCTCAAACGGGTCAAAAATAGATGACCAGGCACCACAAGCAGTACTTACCCGTTCACGAATGTAACCTTTATAATCATAGGTTTCCTGCTCTTGTCTCATGTTATTTGAGGTCAGCGCACCGGGATTTTTTTAACAATATATTCTGTATTATGTACTGTACTACGCACCATTTTTTTCTTCCATTCGGTCCTATCACCCGTCATGCTAACACTACTAATTTTTAACTAAGCAGATTTACATTCCAAATCAAAGTTCGCGAGTTGATTCGTAAAAAGTTGGCAGTAGTTTCATCACAGCGTTAATGTTTTTCTATTGTCGATTTGGACCGACTATTTTAGTATTCGACTATTTTAGTGCATGTATGTAGTGTATTAATTTGAGTATATATTGTATAGTTGTATATATTTATTCTATGGTTTATTAGTATATCTATTCTATGGTCTATTAGTATATCAATTCTTGTATTTGCCTTTTTCTTACTCTTTTATTGCACCTACCACTACTTTTCCTCCGCATCACCCAAAGGTTGACTGGAAGAGATTGCCTAAGGCATTAAGTCCGCCTCTGTACCCATATGCATAAAGTGTTAAATAAATATTTTTTTTTTTTTTTCATACCAGTCCTCCATCTTTTATTTTGAGTACGCTCTCATTTTTTTTACTGAGTAGGATATAACAAACACGTAATCAATTCTTCACGTAAACAGAAGGCTGGCCTTTTCTTTGGCTAAAGAATCTTTTAGCAGCATAAGCCCAATAAGTGTTATCACAAAGGATCTTCCGAGAAACTGCTCTAAAAGAGAGGCTTGATAAACTTTCGCAGAATTATCCAAGGGGAATATACTATCCCGTTCGTAGAAACATCACAATCAATATTGTTGCAACGAATACCAGTATTATCAGAAATGGGGGAATCGAGTTCCAGGAATATTACACAGATCGGTTATTTGAACTGAATATCACAGTTACTGCCTGTTATGCAAACTTTGAATAATTTATGTTTAACTTGTTTTCATTGACGGCTAGTTTTCCTCATTCAATGAGGCAAATTGTTGCTCTATTAGTATTACGAATATGTGTGGCATAACGTGCATTATAAGATTATGTGAGTTTAGATCAAAAGAACAGAAGCAGCGGAGTCATAATAAAATATGCCTTTTTTCGTTATCTGCATTTCGCATTTAACTCAACATTGCGTTTTTAACTCAACGTCATCTACACTAAATTTTTATTTTTTTTTATTGTAGGGGGCAATCTTTAGAAGTATTGGTCTGATTGCTAAAATTTTTTTACCGATTGAAAGCTGCTTTATTCCTGAGTGACATAGGCTATATTTTATGTACTCGCCCGCGTAGCTGCGGGCAAAAGCTAGTATTAAATATTTTTAAAACCTACAAAGTTCCGGGTTAGGGTGTCCGTATTTAAGCTTATATTCTTGTGAAAACAACCCGTTTTTATATATAAAAAAAGAAGATTTTCCGCGTGGGAATCTACACTTCGATATGAGCAACAGGCTTTGAAAAACTAACTCCATTCTTTATTGTACACACAAAAACTTGACCTTAATACATTCATACGTACCACAATTCATGTACAAAGGTGAGATAAACTCAACAATGAGTTTTCTCCGAGCAAACCTTTGAGTGACAGAAAGAGAGATCACATTCGAGGGTAGGATACAGTGTACAACATAAATCTACATAAATAGGACTAAAATATATACATACTAGCTTTTGCCCGCGACTTCGTTCGCATGGAATAGTGACTTCCGGAAATTTCAGTACTGGATTGATGCCGACTCTTGACCAATAGATGGCGCTGTATGTCCGGAATAATTTTTATTATTTATTTTATTTTTTATTTTATTTTTTTGCAATAAAAACTATCCTATGTCCTTTCTCAAGTTCCAAACTATGTCTGTACCAAATTTCACAGAAATCAGTTCAGTAGTTTAGGCGTGAAGCAAAGACAGACAGACAGACAGACAGAGTTACTTTCGCATTTATAATATTAGTTTGGATTTGGATTGGATATACTGAACACGAGTGGAGTACGAGCCGAGCTTAAATTCGTGTAGTGTCGCTCGTACTCGGTTCTTTAAGAAGCGGTGCACACTATACGAATTTGAGCTCGACACGTGCTTAGCACCTCTATTATAATTATGTAGATACAACTTTAAAGTTTGTAATATATCATCTTAAAGTTTCCTTGTGCTCCACCAAAAATACAACACACTTGGTTTTCCTCATGCAACCATTTGAATAAAGTATCCATAAATAGACATATCATAACTACATATTGTACCGTATAAAGTAGCTAATCTATCTTACAAGCTTCCCCGATGAGGCTGACCTCACTGTGACGTGGACTGACGTCAGATGGCACCTCAACGAGATTTAATCTGAACTCGGCCCCACTCCTGACGTCAAATACTCCATGAGTAATAGGGTTTTCAATAAAATAATGTTTACTACTGAATAGTTTTTACATGATTATGAGCATGTCTTTGAAGTTTTGCAATTCATTTATGAGTAATGTTGTGGTGATTAGTTTACATATTTGGGTTGTATTAGTAAGTGTTGCTTTATAAGGAAAATGGGAATCACTAGTTAGTGCGTTGACTCTATGATGTTATATTTCTTTTTTTTTCTGGTTTTTGCTGTTGGTGTTCCTTCATACCTAAACCTAAAGACTTGTTCAGCCAGTTTGACATTGGAATGTGGGGATTGGCATAAGCAAAGAAAGGTATATGATCAACAGTGGGCGTAGTCAGGCTCTTTGGGCACTGCAGCTGGTTTGAAAGGGCTGTGAAATTATTTGCAAGAGTCACGACCGCGACTTTGGAACGAAAGGCAACTAAAGGAACATAGCGTCTTGTTCAACGAAGAGACGCACAGCAGAAAACTGTGGTTGTTGAAGATGACAGTTTACTTTGTGTTTTGATTCAAATAAAATTAATGTATCTATATAATACCCATTATCATCATCATCACCATTTCAGCCGAAAGATTTCCACTTAGGCACACATAGGCCTTCGAAGTCCTCCAAGTGTCGCCAAAATGAATAGATATCCTTACGGACATACCCAATTAAAACAAAAAAAAATATAGAGAAAATTATAGAACGTTAGTTAGTGTTCACGAAATGTCTTGATGTTTCCGGAAACATCGACATTATTACGATAAAACTATTTATCTTTTAAAACAAATGATGTAGATATTGATTAAAATGATTAATCAATGACTATGTTCTATCTGATCTATTTTAAACTTAGATAATACTCTTATCTAAATGACTACTGTTTGGATATTGATTTGATACAAAAACATATTATTTTGACATGTACCGACATGCAGACTGACCTAGACTTTGGCTACGCATTGACTAAGGAGACGATTCATTCTCCAACCGTCTTCACAGTAGAAGATATTTTTGCTCTTTAGACCTACTGTCGACGAACGCGCGGCTTTATAGACGCGTATTCGTCATTACACGCTTGGTGGACGCCTGCATGAAGTTTACATACAAAACTATGGCCTACTCCACGGACACGTAGCTTCATAGATTCGACATGACGGCACGACGATGCTGCCAATTCGTCGACAGAGTTTCATAGGTATATAAGTTTCAAGCAGACGTACATCAAACGTCCTTATCATCATCAGTTTTTATATTGTTTCCACTGCTGGGACCTTTGTACTACTCCGTGGCTGGGACTCAGACCTCCTTTCTAGAACAGGGAATGGGCCGTAATCCACCACGTATCCTCAGTACGGGTTGGTGAATTTCCTTTTTGAACGCTTTCCTTACGATATATCAAGTGTATAATGACGAATACGCGTCTATGAAGTTACGCGTCTATGAAGTTACGCGTCTATGAAGTTACGCGTCCATGGACAAGCTTTAGTGTGTCAATTACTGATGTAATAATTACTTTGCAAATAATCACAATAAACTTTAGGCTATATTGCTAATGATGTTGATTAATAAATGAGTGTGACTATAACTCATAATTTGAGTCATTCTACTATACTTTGGAATGATCTGCTTACTCATTGACATAGCAATCCATCTGTGGCGATTGACGCAACAATTTCACAGAAAGCTATGTTCTGGTAATTTAAGGGCACAGTCACGCTGCCCCTAACGCATGGCGCATAAGGCATGGCCGGGCCCTGCATCCTGTGCGTTTCAAGTTTAAAGTTAGGAGCGGTTTATGAAACAACGAATTTCTAAATTTAAACTAGCTTTGGCTCGCAGCTTTGCCTGCGTGCATAAAATATAGCCTATGTCACTCAAAAATAAATAAACTTTCTATCGGTGAAAAATTGGTCCCATGTCGTTACGTTCTAGTTCCGTCAAAACTTGGCGAAGAACTGATGAAGAACTACGGAGTTAAACAACGGAATTCCTCATTAAATGGTCTTAAATTTCCCAGGACTGATGCAATCGCATATTATGTTCATTGTTTGCACAATTTCATCGCGCTAGTATATTTTCATAGTGAATACAGAGAAAACCCCACTATGACATACTCTCATTTCACTGGCAAATATTCATACATCATATTATTTAGGTAAATACCTATTCGGTCGTATAAATTATTGCATTTATGTCGGTGTCGAAAATCGGAGGAAAAAAGTACCTACTTATTGCCTACTTTAGAGCCCTGAATGTATCGACGGTCCCTACACAAACAAAACAAAAAATAAACTTTTGGACATATCTTTATATCGTGAGGACCGTCAGTATATTCGTGCCGTATATCGTAACTACATATTTAAGCAGGAAAACGTATACCAATATACGTTGCTTGACTATATTCGTGCAACAGGAAGTTACAGCGAATTACCAAAATAATTATCACAATTTAATTTGCATTTAGAAGCACAATATGGCTCATTACTCTTTACGTTCGTCACAGTTCTGCATCACTAACTATTTAACTGTGTCCCAAGTCAAATCAGAAACGTTTATTTCAAATAGACCATTTACAGTTTGCATTCAAATTGTCCAAATGTCGGTCAGTCAAAAAATGAAAAAACTGTGAAACTAAATTGCACCTTCCAAAGCATAAATCTCTATGGACTGCAAGAAAATTCAAGTATACTCTTTTAAATCTTATTATGAGTAACGCAAATCTTGGTTACATATTTCTGGTCGCTTTTATTATATGAGCACAATGTAGATAAATCATGAAAGAAAAAGTAATAAAAAAAATAGAAATAAACAAAAACATTACTCAAAAAAAAAAAATATTGGCAAATCTAGAATACACAAGTATAAAAAAAGACATATAAGTATATATGTAATAAGTAAGTATTTTGGATTCGTCTTCAAAATATAATTATGATTCACTGATTTTTTGTTATT
The DNA here is from genome assembly GCA_929112965.1 of Mythimna albipuncta. Classification (NCBI taxonomy): domain Eukaryota; kingdom Metazoa; phylum Arthropoda; class Insecta; order Lepidoptera; family Noctuidae; genus Mythimna; species Mythimna albipuncta. Next base: position 10,631,841 of record OV815973.1, read on the forward strand.
TCAAGAGACATAAAACATTTGCCAACAAAACAAAATATAAATGAAATAGATTTTCTTTCTAAATCTTTGGTACAAAAGTAACACTGTTTCAACAGAAAAAAAAACAGTGGCTGAAAAAGGAATACACACAATTTGAAAATATTCGAATTCGCTTGTCACTCATCGTATGTGACACTGACAACGTCAAATACAACACCTGCCACGAAATGACTCATTAGTCCACGTGAGCGGTTGCTGTGCCATATGTGACCTGCCGAAAGGTTGGGAACCACCGGAGTGACTCATTGATAACAGCACTAAATACACTCAAATGTAATGCATGACTAATGTAAGTAAAAGAATGATTACCTAAAATGTGTTGGCCTACCTAATTAAGACATGTCTTTACCTACTTTTGACGATCCAAGTCTTTTGTTGTCTTAACACAAAGCTACAAAAGAAAAACAAGACGCTCATTTGTATATGGGTGTTGATTTAAGAGTAGCGTTTTTAGTCCTATTTTCGCTTTCGTTTGTTTTAGAAGCTTTAGGACAGCTTCATTATAACCTACATTTATATTTAACACTACATAAACTCTCTTATTGCATATACAATTTGTAAAGTTTGTTTTGCCACTTCTGAGGTAGGCAGGTCTTATCTAGACCTACTTTGGTATCCCGATCAAACAAATCCCGATCAAACGATAAATTTTATGACCTAAACTGAAACCTTTAGAGCTATATTAATTTTTAATTGATATAAACTAGTGCTTGACTGCGCACTAGTTTATTATGAACCTCACTTCACTCTAGCCTTGAAGACACCCAAATTATAATCGGACGGGAAGACCTCAGCATATAGGCTGTATAGCTCTACCTATCTTTCTCGCTTGCACAACAGACATTTTAACAAGTCATGATAAGGCATCAGAAGTGGATAACGAACTATAACTACATACATACTACTAATAACTAATATACGTACTTTGAAATACTCCAATGTCACTTCTGTTTAATGACTTTAGTAGTCACGATTACGATGCGCCGGCGTCACTCGAGCTTTGCGTCAGATTTCCGCGTCGGAAGATACATCTGCATTTCCTAGTTTCTTGAGCATATTGTGTATAGCGATTCATTTGTTTGGTGTACAAAATAACATAGAAAGGAATTTGCATTTACAGTTTTAGGAGCCCTACCACGAGCTCTTAACGCGATCAACTTGACGACCTTAACTGAACTGTTGAGGCCCAAGCGTCCGAAAAGTAGCGTAAAACAGTGACTTTCTGAAGCCTACTCCTCGGTTACGGCCAAGTTAAAAGGTTTGAAAAATATAACAACATTATCAACACTTCATTTTTTCGTGCGATTAATACTTTGGTCAAAAAAAAAAATTTAGCAATTTCCAGCTTTTCCCTACTCCTTCGAAACGGCGTGGATCCTTAGAAACATTTTTACACATAAAAATTGGTGGAGAAATATTCTTCAAAGTGAACATACCATATGTAAATCAATCAATATTTCGTAAAGGAAATGGATTTAAAGGTTAGCCGTGCACTACCCGGGCGCAGCTAGCTGAAATTAAACAGACACGCGCGCTGTCGCCTTGGCGTGTACGAGAGTTATGTCCATTTAATTTCGGCCAGATGGTTCAAGGGACTATAAGCCTTAAAGGGTTGGAGTTATATAGGGCGTATAGCTCCATTCCTCTATTTCGCTCGCACCCTTGACATTGTGCGCGGGCTTGCGGACAGTGGGCAATTGGTAGCTCGCTGTCCGATTGTCCGCTAACTGTCCGAACCAAGCCCAAGTCGTCGACGGCGCGCACTATTCCCGCGTACCTCAAGGAGTTGCCAGCAACAGCAGGGGCCCAGCCGGGTCGAAGCCTATTGGGGCCCCGGAGGACACGGTGGAGCACACAATCGCGGTGTGCCCTGCTTGGGTGGAGCATCGCCGTGCCCTCGTGGGGGTGATCGGCGGCGGAGACCTCTCGCGCCGGGCCTTGGTCGAGGCCATGGTCCGGAGCGAGGAGGAGTGGCAGGCGGTCGCCGACTTCTGCGAAGCAGTAATGCTCGCTAAGGAGGAGGCCGACCGCATCAGGCAACGGCGCTCTCGCCGCCGCCGGGATTCCGATCCCGATTTCCAGCCACCGTAGGCGCGGGCTTGCGGACAGTGAGCAATGGGTAGCTCGCTGTCCGGCCGTCCGGTAACTGTCCGGACCAAGCCCAAGTCGTCGACGGCGCGCGCTGTTCCCGCGCGCCTCAAGGAGTTGTCAGCAACAGCAGGGACCCAGTCGGGTCGAAGCCTACTGGGGCCAGGGTTATCCGAAAGGGCGCTCGAGCCCCGGTATGAAGGCTTGAAGGAACGGGATGGGTTTTTTAGTCAGTAAGAGTCTGACACTATCTCCCGCTTCGCCCAAGAGCGGGGGTTGTCATAAGATGATTTTTCCCATCGAAAAAAAAAAAAAAAAAAAAGCCTATTGGGGCCAGGGTTATCCGAAAGGGAACTCGAGCCCCGGTACAAAGGCTAGAAGGAACGGGGTGACTTTTTTAGTCAGTAAGAGTCTGACATTATCTCCCGCTCCGCCCAAGAGCGGGGGTTGTCATTGGATGATTTTCCTCACCAAAAAAAAAACCCTTGATAATGTAACATGCCATAGTAAGAGCCTTAGCAATTTGCTCGCATCCGAAACATTGTCATGATTGTTAGGTATGCTGGTTTAGGTTTTATTAATTATCAAAGCGATACAAACGTTATCTTCTATGTTTTAATAAACTAAATGACACACTGATGACGAAGTTCAGAACTCAGGGTCGCCATATGGATTTCTGCATGAGGACAGCATTTGTATGGCCTCAAGATATTTCCCAGTGTGATGTTTGTTCATGTGTTTCGTGCATGCATTGGTATCTACGACATAGATTTATTCGATGACTCATTTTATCAACTGAACATATGCAATGTCTTCTGTCCTCTTTATAGACTAAAAAAACGAAGTCCTTAACCAGAGAATTAGTGATGAACAAAATACTAGCACTCAGTGATTCTCCTTCGTCTCTAAGTGAAATTCTAAGGCCTTAATGTTGTGACAAAATGAAAGGCCCGTTTTGACATTTGTATTTGACTACCTAATAGCTTGCCCAGAGTAGTGTAGCTACACTAGCTACTACCAAAATTGCTAAAATAGCTACTACTCAGCGGACCCCTTGTTTCTTCCAGTTTAATTCCAAGTTAAATTCTAGAGTCTCTAAAATGTCAATGCGGGCTTATTATTTTTTAACGAATTTAGTGCGAGTTATTTTAACGTTAAAGCGATCGAAATGTTTACCGTGTTTGTCTCTCTGATTGGCTAAGGGAAGAAATTGGGCCAATCAGAGCTAACTTCATATAAGTATCGATTGGGTTACCGTAAAACAAACCCGCACTACACACTGATGCGTATCCACATAATACGTGACGCATTTGACTTAAAATACTCCATGAATTTGCATAATCCATCAAAATACCCTTCAACACAGAGACCAGAGACCTTCAGAATTCGAACATGCGGGTTGTCATAAGATGATTTTTCCCATCGAAAAAAAAAAAAAAAAAAAAAAAAAAACATGCATGACAAAATGACGTAAAGCCGTTTACAAGATTACCACGAAAACAGTATTAAAATAGGTTTAGAGCTTAGAATAAACTATTTGTTACTTAAGAACTGTCATTCAGTACTGAGTGGTGAAGTCATCGATAAGAGCCAAGAGGTCGCTCGGCATCGAATAACGAGTGCATTCACCTTATTCAGGCTTACATCATCAACGCTCGCTTGTAGTGTTGGCCTGGCTCCGATTGCCAATTTGTTGCACACTACAGTTTCGTTTCATATTTGTGTTTTTTTTTAGATTATTTATTTCTTAATTTCTTCTGTAAATTATTTTATTTGCAAAAACAAAAATCTTATAGTCAGAAATTATTAAGCTATTGGCACCTTACTAAAACAAAAAATCGTAATAAAATTTGTTAAACATTTTAATTCCTTACTTAACATTTGCGTTGTCAGTGAAGGTTTTGTTTAAAAAAAAATATAGAGCTTTAAAAATAAATTTATGTAATACTAAAATTTAAAATATAGACACAATCAGCACGAAAATCTTATGGGAAACAAGAAAAACTAAATAGTCTCTTAACTTAATAGTAGAAACCTATTTCTCAACTAGATTGTTACAAATGTTGCGGTAAAACACTACAAGAGTTTTGTGGGACAGACTTTGAAACTGCTGCACCACTCTGTTTAAGTAACAATGTGCATTATATATTTCCGGTTTCATATTATTTGAAGTAGTTTTTTTTCTCAATTATTGTTTTATTAGTTAGTAGATGTTGTTGTTTTATTCAAAAAAAAAAAGTATACTTACCAGTTTAGGTTCTATTGTAAATTTAGTTCAGGGGACTTACTATGATGTTTTAAAATGTCAGTCGTACGATTGAGAAAGAAAGATAGAGCTATGGAAAAATATAGCTCCATACTTTTAAAAGTTCAGTTTAGGTCGTAAAATGGATTGGGTACTTTTTTTTAATTTTTTTATATTCCGAGCGCATACTTTAGTAATTAGGTTGTTTACCCATATCATTACTTTCCTATATCAATGTGTTCATATAATATACTTTTGAATTAGATTACTTTTAAATTTTAATATTCATCTTCCCTCTAACCATACCTTCCTCACAGTCCATGCGTTGCTTTTTTGATCTCGTGTTATAGCCATTTTTCACATTTCCTCAATAAAAATAGACCATTTGATCAAGAAGACAGAGCTCTCTTTTTGATATATCAGTATTAGTCACATACTGTGGTTTGTTATTTTATTTTTGTTCACACTTACCGAATTGCGAGTGGGTGGGCTCTTTAGAATCAGGGCTGTCTAAACTTAATCAAAATTCTATTGATGAAAGTAGATAATGGTGACTTTTGAACCGGATGTCTCATTTGTATACAGTTCCATTATGTATATGTGACGTCTATTAAAGAAACAATATTGTTGAGGCATTAAAGTTAGGTGAAATAAAATCTAAAGGGTAAGTATCTACTAAATATGCTCAAATAGTTTGTCCTTTTTTTAAAGCTGCACATACAAAACACACTGTTTGAAAATTTAAAGCTATAATATTCAAGCCAAAAACCGAAATTTCTTTTGTCATGATTATTATAGACTTGAATAAAATATTGGATTAAATAGTTTTCAAAGCAAAATAAAATGTAAAACAAAACCATAAGTTAAGCTATAATACTTAATTTCCACGATTGAAAGGTTAAAACTGTGTAGGTGTACATGTGTGTTACAATGATGGTGAGAAAACAGACATTCAGTCGCGTATAACTAGACTATATGTCGACAATAACTATGAATCATAACGTGAATTTAGACAGGCATACAATATTAGTAACGTTTACAACGATGCCAACCTAGTTATATGTTCCCACATAACATTATAATAGGAACTTTGATATAAATTGCTTCACCATTTATTTCCGACGCCTACGCATTTTAGACTCATCCCTAACGGTTCGATAAATTACATTGAACATGACATCAGGATGACGGTTCTATTGGATATTATCATTATCGCGTAGTATTTAGTACTTCTGTGTGTGGGCAAATATACAAACAAACTTAATGTCAATGCTAATCCCATACTTGTAAGTTTTTATGTTGATAGTGACGTATAAACTCAATCATTTTGTTTTAATTGAGAACGAGGCTCTAAGTTTTGAATGGAAGTTAATTTTGAAGAAGAAAAGTATAATACAGCCGTAATCGCGTAATAAAAAAATCGTTAATTAACTAATGATAAATAAAGACGTTGAGTCACATGTTAGCAAAACGAAAAGGGACTGGTGTAACCTTGAGTTAGTATTTAAAAAATAGATGTTTTGGTTTTGATGTATTATAGTATTTCATTTCTTATCATAAAATTAGAAATGAAATACTATAATATAATTTTAATATCAATAACTGTATAAGAGTCAATATTCTCATCAGACACTCAGTATTATCATCAAGAATTATGGTTGAATGAATTCATAAAGCATTTGTTGTTAATAAAGTTAATTGATTGTTTAGCAAAACAATTGAATTTGCACAATTACCTACATAATATAGTGTGGTTTGTTAATGGAAATGTAATAGGTAAACATCATCATAATTAAGTGGAAGATAAAACTGTCTGTCGATAACGATGTGACGCCCATGTATGACACAACGATATACAAACTATTTGGTGTTACATAAGCTCTACGTCAATTAAAACTTGTTCAAACAAATAAACATCAATTTACATTCTATATTTGAACAGATTCTGTTTTCCTACTGCAAATGACCATTTCAATTTAGTATCTCTACTAGTCTCAATTGTCATTTGTGAAGGCGAATGTTTCATACCCATTATTGCCTTCTTCAATTGTGGAACTATGTCTTTGATGACACAGAAGATGAACAAGTTATATTAAAAAGATATCCTAAATTTATAAAGAAGCATATCAATTTAATTTTAAAAGAACAAGACAAGAACTAAATACGCATTTGGGATCCCAATAAAATTAGATAATGCATTAGTTTTACCAGCATTATATTTTTTTTTCTAGGAAATTTAATATTCTCAAAGGAGATAATATAATAAGCATAAATATGAAAAGTTCTAGAAGATAAACCAAGATACAAAACTCTATATTTAGTTCATTTAATATAATATCCTCTTTGTGTTGCCCACTCATATTAACAGGAAATTCTGGTTTGGAATCATAAAGGAAACACTATAGCCCATATTATTGTTGGACACACAAAAGCGCTAAGGTCGGATAACAGAGATAAAGAATTTTTGTGAAAGGTGCGAACTAGAAACAATGGTATATCCTTGGCTTAAGTTACTAAGTGAGAATCAACAAATAGCATTCCATTGTTTTACTTTTTAGTACGGCCATGCTTAATTAGGTGAAACTATAAGCTTGAAATATAGAAACAACTATGTCTTCTTCTTATATTCAATCTTTTAAAGCATAGGTCCACTTTTGTTTATAATTAGCGTTTCACATCAAGTTACGCAAAAACACGATGGCCATAAAAGGTCGCCACATAAATGCCAAATGGCCAAACTTAGCCAGAGAGGTCTTATACTGTGTCTATTTTTCCACTAGTTTTATTATCACTTGCTCGCTAACTACCACACTGCCGTTTAATGGTCAGGGCTAAAGAACCATTGGTCAGTAAACTAGATTTATTGTTGGCATCGCTGTTTGTATTAGCTGTACCACAGTACGTACACTAGTTTCGAAAGCGCTTGCAACTATTTCTAATCTAGTTCGTATCTATTTTAATTACGTGCTGGGTACCAGAGCCCGGCATTCCAAAGACAACTTTGATCACTATACAGTTCTCTATTGTCATTGTTACTTAGGTAGCTCAACATGTCTATCGCGTAAACGACCTCAAAACGGCATTCGACCTAGTCGAGCGTAATCTAACATAACTCAACTCGGATCGAAATCCAAACGCGAAAGTTTACGTTTCGTTACTCAATCGCCTTCAAAATATTTTGTGCTCTATGTGGTTAAAAATAAAGTCCATAATTGTCTTCTATAATCAGGGACACGTGCGGAATGGAGGTATTAATGGAGTGTGTTATCTACAACAAAGCATTCCAGCGCTTTACAATTCCGGCCGGTTTACTAGCGTGTTCGCTATCGTTCTTTTGCTACAGCGCTTCATCGCTGCCGTTGCTTTTCGACCGACGATGACTCAAGCCTCGGTAAACAGTATGCGGGGCGATGAGTCACCGTTTTACACATTCGCGTATAGCGTTTGAGTAGTGTTGTCAGTCTACAGTTGGACTCGTCAAGTAACCGAACCGTCCTAGGCGTTATATTGCAGGGTTTACTGCCAAGCGCCTAGACTTAAAACATAATTGGCGAGATAAGCTACTAGTGTAACAAACATTTCGTGTACGTTGAACAAGAACAAGTTTGTGTGAAAGTGTAGGTCTAGTTTTGTAACCTGTGTGTGTGCGTGTCGGTAGTGAAACGGTCGATAAAGTTGGTGATCGTTCTGTGCTATTTGTGGATTCCTTACATACTTACTGTTGGATTTGATAGTGATAAGTTGGATTTATGATTTGACAATGCCGTCGAATAAGAAGCTGATTTCAAAAATGCGCCAGATCGCGCAGTGGATCTTGGTAGTGCATGTGGTGAGTTGCTCATTCAATTCATTCAGTTAGTACTTTACGTTATCTAATGTTTGAAGTAAGATGAACTAGATACTATCAATGTTTAATTGTTTGATATTCTTACTGACAATAGGAATCTTTGAAGTAAATACAAGAAGCCAAGCATAATATGCTAATGATGTACTCATGAGATGTCGTACATCCATTCAACTTTATTGTACTACTAGAAGATTCCAATGTAAACATATAATTTGCTCAAGTGTTCAAGGAAGAATAAACTAAAATTGAGACAGTAGTAAGTAAATATTGATTAGGAGCCTCCAGGCAATCCCGGGGGTTGACTTAACTCAGTTACAAGTTCAGAGAGCAAAGTTTTCTCCTCGATACGAGGAGCACAATCTTTTCTCTTTTCAAATGCGAAAATAAAATCCTAATAAAATACCATAAAACTTCTGCAAACTGGGAAACGTTGAGTCAGGATGAGATTAAAAGGAACAGACAATACACAAAGGATAAATTGTTCTCCATTGTTGACAAGTAACGAATCTAGCACTCAAACAAACTTCATTTATCACAGCTATGTTTTAGTCGTGTCGTTCTCAATGAGCAGCATTGTCAATTACAAAAGATTTATCACCGGATCGCCACTCCATCCGGTTTGCTGGAACTTAGTTATGGGCCATATTAAAATTTTCTCGCCTTACAAAAGCTTAAGCTATGACAGATGAAGAACTTTAACAAAAGAAACAAATCTGATATAGGTATGTCCCTTTTTCGTAGTCACATTGACGACCACAAAGGACTATTCAACCAAGTTTTTTAGTTCAACAAAAACTTGTCATGCTCGTTGTATGTATTCCTGCGAAGCCATTGAAGCAGTGGGGAAATATAAAAAAAAAAAACATTCATTCAAAAATCTCATCAGATTTTTATAATAATCAGCTTCAATTTTATATTATTATTTGCACAGCTGATTTTCAAGAATGCTCAGCGTGCGATGACCTTTTAGAAGAGGTGTTGAAAATTTCTTCCATAATTGCTCCCTTCATTGAAACATTCGTAAGGGTCTACTTAAAGGGAACCCCGGCCCTTTGGGTGACTCGGACTCGCAACTTAGTAATTAAGCTTATTTCCTCTGCTTGTTTTGTCGTTTCCGACAGTGTGCTCAGTCTAGTCAAACATGCACCAGAAATACTTGCCATAGTATAGAACATTTAAAAACAGAAAAGCAATTCCAATTGGGAGACTTCATTATTATTATATCTTTTTCATGGTGCCAAAGTAAACATTATTATTATGACTCGTTGACTAGACATGTCACAGACACAGGGCTTTGCGCCAATATCAAATTGAAATGCGTCGTCAAAGCCCATGAAAGTGAAAAAAATAATAAAAGACAGTCTGTTTAATTCAGCTGTATGGGACCTGTTTGCGGTCTCTGGTTTGCTGAACGTGACCAGACAGTGGCTGGCGGCGGCCTAGGCATGACCGTGCCAATTGCCGGCCGGCAAATGCAATTCCACCTAACGAATTCTTATGTTGTTCTGTTTTATATTGCAATGCAATCTGTTCTGTTTGCACATCTGCGCGAAGCAAAGGGCAAATACCAGGGACTTTTAGATAAATCCTCAATTTCATATCAGCACGTTCCATCGCAACAAGAAGATAATTTATTAAAATTGTTATGTGTGGAGATTTTTACGTCGATAGTAAATTGTTTGTCGTCATCATTTGTTATTGTAAACAAAACTGACAATTGTGATGGTGACTCACGTTTGTCTTCAGACGCAGATGCTAAAAGCTTTGCTAATTAGTCACCACTTCTTTAATCCTTGCCTGCAAGGATGTGAGAAAAAGTACTAGTTGTTTTTGTATGAACAATATGTTAACATCTATAATGATTGCCACTATTTTTACAAGTCATGCAAAGGTTTTACATACAAATATGGACTAAGTAGGTACACCAATTGAAATAATAATGCTTCTAGAAACTCCTAGATCTATTTCATGACATCAACCATCTATAGAATCCTTCTGAACTCATTGTTTTTATTACTATGTAGGCAGTTGTTTGCTTAAACAAACCTTATTTATTAATCGATTGATTCACCATCTAAAAATATTTGTGGGTGCGGAAAAAATTCACGAAAAAATGTATAGCTATGATCGCGCATTACCATATTGAAGTCACGCGACACCGCGCTATTTTAGTTCGGGATCCCAGGAGGCGTGTCTCCGATATTAATACATCGGGCCGGGCCGGTGACTCATCTGACCGTCTGAAAGCTCCGTCTTGTCCCACATCCTTCATACTGTTTGTATTACTCATACTGGGTGAACCCGGAATCGTTTATATGGACGACTTCGCCGGTATCTAGAGCTTGTTTATTATTAACGCTATTGTCCAAGACAAATTATACAATTGCAAAGGCAAATTCAAACAAGAAGGAATCCCCGACGTTGCCAACACATTCTCAAACATCTCGGTCAGATTTAAAAAAGACTGTAGGAGATTTTTATCACATGGCTGGCAGAAGAACTTTTAAGGTCGCAATGAGTCACAGCTAAGGACGTCAGGTCACACGTGGTTTGGAAATAAATGCGCATTTATTTTAGATCCTGGATTCCACAAGGCTTACCCAATGTTTCCAAGAAATCATTTTATTTCTAGCAATAAAATGTTAATGATAATCTTCGCAGTTATCGAAGGTGTTAGACGTAAAATAGTCATCTTGTTTCATTTCCTTATTTGTTCTTTGTCCGATTCGCAACTGGATCTCAATCAAGGCCAGTATTGTTTATCTTATTTAAACTTCCTTCCTTAGATTACTATTTGTTTTATGTGATAGACGTTGCCGTTTCCTAATTTGCATTTTCTCTTTGAGTTGAGATTGGCAAGACCTGTTGCCAATTTATTTAATTCAAATGTACGATTTGTTTTTATTATGCAGTGAATCAGGGAATTAAAGGTTGATTCGTTATTTGGGCTTTGCGGTTGTTTGATTAGACTTTACTTTTTCTTCGAAATCCCTACATTATTTTATTGCCAGTGCGTTGGTTACGTCAACATCAATCTCTATTACTTTGGTCTGTTAATCGACTTACTAAATCTATCCCTCAATGTAGCAACGACGTAATTATAATGGCAATAGTACAGTCACTGCTACCGTTTTACATACCTACTACCTACATATACGTTTACGAGTGGCCAGGAAGTGAGCTGTTGACTACTCTACCCCCATTATACGATACAATTGATGAATGGCCAGACGCGAGCATGTGTGTTGAGCAGAATTCAATTTGATCCCTTTCAGAGTTAACCCTTACGCTTGAATGGCGGTATTGATTTGAATCTGTAAATAAAATGCTGAGGGTAGTGCTTAGTATTTTTATTGAACATATTTAAAAAAGTTGATTAAGAAAATGAGCGTAATAATTGTGTGTTCATAAAATACATATTTACGAATGGTGTAGTTTTGATCTTGCGTTTCTTTATCTTTGGAAATTTTATGCAGATTAGATAGGTAGAAGATGTATATGTTGATAAGATTGCTTTAGATAAAAGAGTAAGATCACAATAAATTGAAGACAATTTCAACTCTTCTCAATATAAAATAAAAATAGAAACTCGTACACCAAATTGATGGGAGATTTTAATTAAGCATCAAAATATGCAAATAAAGAGCGTAGAAATCTCTGTAGACATCGCAAATCAAAACTGGAGGGTGGCACGGCCGACGTTTAATTATGTAAATAAATTTTCATGCATAGCAAGGAATCGTTAAACAATGCGCCAGATGAACCGAGCCTACCCTTTTATAGCCAAAGTTTAAAAGAGAACTGCCCCTCGGGCCCAAATGGATCACCCTTTTGTTCTTTTTGACGGACTTACCTCCAACTTCTGGACAGCATTCCATTTAGTATACACGTATTACTAGTACTGTATTGCGTTATACATTTGCATGGTTTAAAGCGTTACAAATGCCATAAAAGTGTTGCGTAAACAGCGATTACGTAAAGTACGACGTGCGTACGGTGAACTGTTTACGTAAATAACTCTCGGTTCAGTTGGAATCCATCTGAACTGTTACTAATTTAACCCTTAATGAGAAGTACGACAGACCCTCCATGTCCGGAGGCGCGGAAGCGGGTCTCATCACTGTCTCTAATGGCCTGAAACCACCCCGGGGTTAAACAGATATCATCTTATAAACAGATTCGAAAAATGAAAACATGCTATACCGTCTGAATTGTTCTCCCATTATTTTTTGGTAAGTGGAAATTTTAATTGCGAGGGTTTTGTGAAGTGATTTAGCGAGATTGTATGGGACTTATTAGTAGTTTTACGTCGGTATATCTAAAAAGATGCAGCATCTACAATATGGAAGTTTTATTCTAGTATTATTGTCTGTCGTATTGATTTTATACGTTACGTGCAACATGCTATTTTTTGCTGCCCTTTCAGACATGGCTCGATCAAATAAAAGCAACAAACATCCCAGCAATGCGCTATAAAAATTTGTCTTCGCACGAACTAAATTTGGCAGCGTCCCCCCAAATGTTATCACCTCATAGCATCGTCTATGCACACAATATCTCATAATATTCTTTATATCCGTCCCCATAAACAGAAACGGGTCGTGGTAATGACGCCCCGTTGAGGGGAGAGGACGTCTAACCGGCCGTTACGGTCGCTGAATATGTGACCGCTGCATTTTATTACCACTTTACTCTGCCACATAATCGACCTTCATGATGAAGGGTTTCTTTCAGACTAATAGTCGGTTGGTATGCGTTGGTCCTTGTCCTACATGGCCGATTCCGGCTTTTGTAGGGTTAATTGTTCAATAAATTCCCGTTTACTTACTAATGGGGCAATTTGCACCATACCATCGTCATGTTGGAAATAAATCTGTTTATTCATGTGCAATTCCTCATTGTTCCAGGTTGAGTTCATAGAAGCATACTGCACACCTCGCGACACAGCCCGCCGCTCCCCACAACGCAGCCGGCGCTCCCGAGAGCAGCGCCGCTCCCCCGAAGCCACCAGATGGCGTTACGAGTCCCGCCGCACAAACTACGACTTTGACTCGTGTCGGAAACCGTACGAGTACGAGAGTCGTAGGTACTACGGACGAGAATTCGACGGAGATTCGGGGAGACGAGCGGAGTTTGACGCGGGGTCAGCAAGGCGTCGAGCAGATTACGAGTCTGCAAGGAGAACCGACTTTGACTTGTCTGCTCCTAGTGTGTCAAGGCGAAGCCCTGAGAGCGCCCCTGAAGGCTCAGTAGAGTCTCCGCCAGAACCTGCACCGTCGGCGCCATTAAAGCACGAAAGACAGTCCAGACACAGATCTCAACCATACTACGAATCTGGTAAGTTGCTTGACATTTAAACAAACACAAACAACACAGCATTAAAACATTTTTTAATAATGATTCGACAAATCAAAAAAGTAGGGAAACAATGACAAGCCAAATGATAACATAGATGAATCACATAAAGCATAACATTTGTGTATTTTTGATAAGGCCAATTTATGCCTATTTGGTTCATCTACTTACGTATTTGTATCAAAAACTTGAGGTGGAAAGTTGATTAGATTAGTTGGAATAGATTGCCAGTATTCTTCGAAACAAATTTTGTTAGAATATTGTAGACATCACATAATTACAAAGAAAATCTTATTGCATTTTTCTTACAAAAAAAATGTTTTATAAAGAAATAGATAACGTAACTACTGAGTATTAAATAAAAAAGAAATGTAACGCTTTACTTCCGTTTATTTCAGCAACGCTTGTACAATGTAGCTATATGAAACGAATCGGCATTTCAATGTTACCAATTGATTGTAGAAACATCCTTGAAATAACACAACATATCAGCCTTTTTGCTTACAGTTTTTATACTTCTAATAAACAGATTTCCAAATATTTTAGACTGCAATATTTAGAATTCAAGGCGAGATTCTTGCTCAGAGAGTTTCAGAATGTAATTTTTCAAATTAAATATAAACTTTTTTAGTAAGGAGAAGTCACTCAAAGAAGAAAACTTGACGTTAAATAGCTAGATGGTTTCCTTAAAACAACAAAATTTTGCGTTTCATTGTCCTGGTTTACGAGGAAGCTCTTACTTTTTTGAGAACATCCTCATCTAGGACGGCCGGGACAAAAGGTCCATTCTTCCAGTGCAACAATCGTGGTAGACTCTAGTTAGGCCATTGTCTTCACTGTGGTTAGAGATATACACTCCAGCCTTTATTAAAAAAAAGGAAAACCGTCTCCTCAGATTAAAAAAATGGCATCTTTGTTCCACAATCTTGGTAATTAGGTCAGTTTAATCTAGTACAAGTACTGATATGTGCTACTGGCGTACAATAAATAACCGAGTGGTTGGATACTTTCCAGAAGGTAAGAGTAAAATACCGCTGTAATCATAATCGAAATAATAGCTGTAAAGTAATTTTGGGTAATGGTGATTAATGTTAGAATGTTAAATTACATTGATATGATGTTCTGTAATATCACGAAAAGCATTAAAACCTCTGTCCTATTTCTCTTTGATGACGTAACGTAATATTCTGTATATTTGTAACACAATGCCTTTGCGTGCGACTAAGCCTTTGCATCAAACGTCTACGTTATAGGAAAATGCAAGTACCAAGTATTAATTACACGATTGCAGTTCTTTTTTTATCATCCAGGGACTTTCATTCGCTAATATCAGCTAGTATTGAAGCAACAATAGCAAGTTTTAATCAGCCCTTTTGTCGTTTGTCCGTCCGTCTAGACACGGCTGAAAAAATGTCCAGGATTTTATAATAACAGAGGTTTTTATTGTAAGTTGGTATGTTCGTGGATAGATTAGTTTTTATTCATCATTCAAAACCTTTTCCGCTGTAAACTAGCGATAGTTTACTAGGAAAGGATTTAAATTGAAATCCTAAATTCAAGGGATAATTCCAAGGGTTTCACAAGGTTGGGTGTCTATAGAGTGTAAATTCGAATGAAATTTTTAAGTGCGCTATGTACAAGTCGATTACCTTTAACCTTTCACTGCCAACGCGCTTCAGAAAGACATTTAACACGTTAATCGCAGCAATTTAACAAATTTCGAGTCGCGCGGCCTGGTCATCCACGCGGAAAAGTAATTACGTCACGTAATGACGTCACTTACCCTCCCATCTGCACTCTTCACGTCGCTAATAGACAATTTGCACAGTTTTTGACGCCGTTTTGTTCAATCGACGCAACGTGTTGAACGTATTTGGACTTCTCTTATATTTGATGACGGCAATTTCGCTCGCTATTGTGTTTATGACAATGTGTTTCAATAAAAAAACAAGTTACATAAAAAATTGTGTGGATAAAAGTGTTATTTAGGAAGACAGTAAAGCCCTTAAAGGATAATTTGACGGCAGCAAGTTTATAAAAACATAAAAATATGAAACTCAGTATCATAATAAAAGATAAAAAAAAAACTACAAAGAATAATGCTCTACAGAATAATCTAAATGAGGCAACGGAAAATACGGTATTAAAACAAAGAGGCTCAGACCTTGTTCTAGGGAGCGCATTAAAAAAAGTTTATTATAAAATGGCATACTAGGACCGCCTACGATTCGTTAGTTCTTTCCTATCGTCGCGGCTTTTAAAATCCAGACTTTTATGTTCATGATGCATTCAGAAGGATTCCTTTGTTACCCGAAGCAAGGAATACTTACTTACTCGTTAGGGTATTTCGTCGTGCCTTTGAAATTACATTAGCTGTGCGTGTAGGCACGTGTATGAGGGGTTTAACGTATTCATTAACTAAGGTAATAGTCCTTCAGATTTGATTGAAATGGAAATGAATAAGTTTAAAAAACGAGGGAGAAATGTCAATGAGCGTTGTTTTAAATGCGTCGTAAATCTCAGTGTGTACTCATAGCTAATAATGAAATTGCTCTTGCTGAATGTAAATAGAGATAAGTATATAGCGTAGCATTAATTTCTTATCAGGTTTGCTTTAGTAATGTATCATGGAAACAAAATATGAAATTTTGAGTTTTAATAGCAGATAAATTCCAGAAATTTAAATTCCTATTACTTTAACTAATGACGAGACAAAACAGTTAAATAAATATTCCGAATATCCTTAAAACAGAACATTTATCAAAAGCACCCTTTGCCCTTTCACTTCACCCCTTCGAGGGCAAATTACAACTACTGGCAACGATGTCTAATTTATAACCATAGAAATTCAACAATAGCATTCCTTTCGAAGTCCGTATACCAGCATCAATGAATTTATGAACATGAAGGTTTAAAAAGATTTTATAAACTTTTTCACGTTCTTGAAAAAATGCTTTTCAATTCTTAACAATTGGTTGCATTCTTTGAGGGGATGTGGATTCGCAATCCGGACGTTGGGGTTTAAACGACATCACTTGAGACAAGCTGAGCCACATCAGAAATAGGAGAAAAATTGTAAATCCGCGTCTGGCTCGTTACCAACTTTAGTTTATCTTCTAAAGCTACTCCAATGTCACTTGAATAAAAAACATGAGTGCGTATGCTTCTTAAATCGTTTTCATAAGTATGTAAATTGATAAGTTAAATCTTCATGTACTATGTTTGTTTTGTTACAGAATCATCATCAGAGGATCGATCGACATCTTCAGAAGGCGAGGAAGACGAATTCGGTGAATTTGATCCATTCGCTACAGCACCTTCCCTACATTCCCCAGACAGCGGTCGTTCAGATCCGCGATACGCTAACGCGCCACGTAGAAACCCAAGTCCTTACTACTACGGTGATTTATTTAAAACACCTCAACAGCAACAAGCCCCGTCGGCGCCTACTATCTCTACAACATCATCTTCTCGTGGCCCACGATACAGGAAGTCAGCCAGTCTAGACGCACCTCACGTTGCTCCCAGACCGAATCTACCTAAAAGATTCTCTGTTGCTGAAGATGGTTTCCGTGAGCTAGAGCGCTCATCATCTTCGTCTGGTGAGAGCGCGTGGATGCCGCCGAGGCGTCGCGGGCGCGACGCGGCCGGCTGCGCGTGCGCCGCGCCCGAAGATGTAGAGGAGCGTCAGCCTTCTCGCAGCGTCTTTTACGTGCCGGCGCCACTGCCCCGCTGGCCGCAAGAGATGACCACCAGACAGATTTACGAAACAGCGTTCGACTGCAAAATTGCACGATCGGATGATGACTTGGATGACTTCGACAGGGTTAGCAACCACCCAGCTCTTTTGCAAGCCGAGGATCGCAAAGTTATTTCGTCCGCGTCATCCGCTTTTGAAGCCGTTGAACGTAGTGAACCAGACTACAAAGGTCGCCGCAAGGTGACTATGAAGACAGACAGTGTTCGACGCTCCAAAATCCCTACAATTCGCCAAAAAAGGGAAAATGAGAGCAACGCATGTGCCTTGTCAGAGGAATTGGAAAAAGTTCATATTGAAGAAGACGGACGCACAGCCTCGACGTCTCAACTTCCACTCCGCGGTTACACTCCATCTCCGCCATCAACAGCACCTTTGCCAACTAAATTTCAACAAAAAGACGGCTCTGCTATGAATAGTATTAAAAGCGCTCCGAATCTGCCTCAGTCACAGCCTGCACACCCTCGTCTCAAAGACTTAAGGTTGCCAGTGAAGTCTCTGCGCGCTCGGGATACACCCACGAGTAGCGATGCTAGCATGGCTGACGTGAAGGGTTCAGTCTCCACTGAACTAGATCTTGGACAACGTTTGAGAGATTCGAGTCGCGAATCTCGCGATGGTGATGATGAAGGAGGGCAATCAAAAGACGGTATTTTTTTAGAGATTAAGGGTCGGCCCACTTCCGATTCTGACACACCTGAAATGAATCGGTACACGGGGCCAAAGGGGGTCGGCCCTATAATGGAGTTTAAAGGAAGGCCTGGAGTAATTCGTCCGCGTCGCAAGTACTCTAGTACAGAAAGTATGGCCACAAGCAGCAGCGGAGGCAGCATGGAGTCTTTGCGTAGTAGTAATAGTGAAGGAGACAGAAGTAGTAGTAGTTCAGAAAGTCGTCATTCGTCTTCACTAAGTTCACACAGCTCTGATTCCGGAAATGTGCCTTTCACAAAGTCACATCATCATATGCAGCTATCGGGGTTTGGGCACCATCCAGCTAAGCTGCACATTCTAAGCCCCATTTCTGATAAATCTTCACAAGAACAAGCATCAGAAACATCTGATAATAACAAAAACAACAACTCTCAGAAAGTATCTCCTGAGGACTGTGAAACTGGTAATACGATGCAAACGACTGTGGAAATTGTTGCCAAACCTAAACGACGTGCGTTACAAAACAGGAATCTTTTGAACCTAACATTTAGACACTCAACAACTGGTGATTCTGAAATTCAAGGCTCTGATAGTGGAATTTCAATCCACTCGAGAGAAGGCGTTGACTCACGAAACGCTTTCATTAATTTCAAGAACAGTAATACTGAAGAGGAACGTAAAGATGACGACGTTGATCTGTCTGATCTTCCTTTCGACATGCCCAAGTTAAGAAGACGTCGGGCTGAAGCCGAAGCCGACTTGCGCTCCTTGCCATTTGACATGCCTAAATTACGCCGAAAGTTACGCGGGCAGTCATTACAGCTGAATAACGACTTTGGAGGGGCTATCTCAAATGCCTCTTCCAGCCAAAGCGTGCAAGACTTAAATCAAGGTTGGTATTTTTATATTTCTTTAAAATATTTCTATTACTAATAATGCTCTGCAATAGTAATTCTATCACGTCAAAATGATTCAAATGTCAATCTTGTAAGAAAGAAAGTATACTCGAAGGGTCTGTCGACTCAAATTGTTGGTTCTTTCTAACTCAAAGCGACCGCTACCGCATTATGCCGATTAAGACGTATGACTCCGGATTGCTCTACACGAAATTCTCTGGTCCAACGCCCATCCAATATTTAATTTGCTTGAGTGCTTTTTTCGGGAACTTTTTCCTGTACATGTTGGGAGCAATTTGTAACCGTTCAGTTGAGTTAGGAGTTCGTTTCGCCGAGAATTGCGTGTGGTTTGACGTAATAAGTGGTGGCATCTTAGATTCAATCAATGCTAAGAACAAAAGTTTAGTCACTTGACAGATTTCCTTATTCAATGTTATTTTTTGTTTTCAGGAAACAAACACAAACCGAATTTGAAGTTGAATTTTGACAGCGGCAGCGGTGGTTCTGGCAGTTCTAAGGGATTGCGTTTGAATTTGGGACCTATTGCTCCGCCTCGAGATTTGGTTGACGCTTCCCTTCCACTAGACCGACAAGGGTGAGTTGATTTCTTTTCAATACCACATAAAACTAAATGAACACAAATATTTAACAGTGAGAGAGGAATCATTAATAAAATACCAGACGATAATTAGTTTTCTTCTATTGCCTACAGGTGGTACCACGGGACCTTATCGCGCGTTGAAGCTGAGAGTCTGTTAAGGGATGCGGATGAGGGTGCCTTTTTGGTTCGAAACAGCGAATCTGCTAAACACGACTATTCGCTAAGTTTAAAGTGAGTATTCATTATCACTTAGCGCATTTTATTAGTCATGTTGTTTATAACTGACTTCAGTTGCATACGTCTTTGGAATGTTTTTAACACAGCTTTGCTAATATTGTTTTTTTCCTTGATTTACAGATCTACACGTGGTTTTATGCACATGCGTATTTGCCGTGCTACAGACGGCTACACATTGGGCGGTGCTGCTACAGCATTCCCTACTGTGCCGGCTCTGATGCGACACTACGTTACTGCCCAAAGGCTTCCAGTTCGAGGTGCGGAACACATGGCACTGTCCACACCTTTGCCAGCCGTCCTACTATGAACATCCCATCAGGAAAGATGGGTTTTATAATTTTGAGTGGACCTCGATCAGTCGATCGGTTGGTTCGAAGTTCGGAAAGGTGTACATAAACAGCGATCGGAAATCCAAGGTGTGATTAATTTTTGTTTAGATTGCTGAAGAAAGCACAAGTGAAGGAGTTACTTATCGTATTTGTATAGCTTTAGGAACCCAGTAAATAATACCAAAGAGTTAGGATTCAATGATTTTTGCTAATGAACTGGCTTACATTTATTTGTATATGCTCAGGTAGCAGTGTAATTTATGCTAGTCCAGAATATCGCAGCCACATATATTAAATGTATTACATATTATTTATTCGCATATAATCATTTTCACATTTAAATGTATATTGTGTGTAACGAAATAGGTACTTATGTTGTCTTGCTTCGTATTACTCATTGATCGTTTATCTTATGCATTGATACCATATATCTTTTATTAATCAGTGTTATCTGTATGTATATTGTACGTTTGTTTGATATTGACGCAAACGATTATATTAGGTAGTTATATTGTGTGATAATTCCTTTTGCAAACAATTTGCAGTGAATCATCAAAACATATAATGACCTCTGTATTCATTTGCAATAACATGGCCTAAGCAATAGACTAAGAACGTAATTACTTATCTGCTATTGGTCTTGTCATGAATAAAGACGTCAAACTTGTAATAGACTTTGAATTGTCTTGAACCATAAACTATAGAATTTTGCCACCAACTACCTAATTACGTAACTTTGAAAGTGAAGGAGTTAATTTTTTTTTTCTATCACAATGACTGTCATATTAAGAAGATACTTAATTTTATTACTGAAATAGAAAAAAATCGCTTTATTGCAGTCATAATTTATAATGATATTGCCATGATTCACAAATCACGTAGATACAGGTGTGAAGAATCAAGTCTGAATATAAATTTGTTTTAACAATAAGTGACTCACTATGAAAACATTCAACTTTATATTAAAAGCGCGTAAACTGCTTACGCAAACTATAAAATGTATTCAGCAAGGTTAAAAACAAATCAGATTGCAAACCGTGGAATATTTATGTAGCAAACATGAAATAGGTGGGTACAGTTGTCACATTGATGAGTACATATAAATAGGACCTTGATGTTATAGATACAAGGTTGAATTTAGTAGAGATTGCAATAGCATGAGTCACAAGCACGTGGGTCGAATAGACACGAAAATAATATCGATTTAGTACAAAATTGTACGGAGTAGACTTGATGTCAGTTGGAACTTTTATACACTGTATGTCAAACATAGTAGTTATAGTAATACTTATTTATATCGGAACCTCAAGTGTGTATGCTAATTTAAAATCTTCTTTGAATTATTGTCGGAGTATCTTGCTTGCACACAAATTTCATGAACAGTAAATTGTCGTCAAGCGAATAAATATTTATTGAAGTAAAGAAGCAAATACACTTGGGGCACAAAACATTGGCCAACAGGAAACGATATTAAATAGAAATAAATTTTGATATAGCTTTCATACTATAGTGAAGTTTTAAGCTAATCATGATAATAATGGCACATAACAGAATAATATAAGATCATAGATGAAGATTGCACATGTTATGTAACTTTCACATGATGACTTATTTATATTTTTTGTTAAAATTAGAATTTAAGTAGAGTAACGGGACGGGATGGATAACGGGGCCCTCAATAATGGATAGATTTAGTTCCTCTTCATAGTTTTATATCACATGGTACTTTTACAACGACATTCATTGACGACCAGTGATATACTCAATGAAAGGTGTAGCAGCTATATTTAATAGATTCTTCTGTGATTTTGTGTTTAATACAATAAAAGCCAAAAAAATGTTGTGTATTATAAATTAAGTTCATCGTATTTATTGTGTAACGCATATTCATGCTTAATTATGTTCATAATTGTCTAATAATGTACAACAAGATCTCATGAAATATACTTCCTCTGTATGATTCAGTTACCCTAGTGTTAATTTTGATTGATTTGTACCTGATTTTTTGAAAGAAACGTTGTTTGAGACTTAAAAATAAATTACGTTTTAACAGATTTATTTTGTTAATTAATTTAGTGATCATTAGAATAATCTTAACCTAGATATGTATGGGAAGGAACGAATTTTTTGAATGTATGTGACATTTATTATTGTATGTAATTACTTAACCACCGCAAAGCAGCTTTTGCAAGCGTGCAACTAATTTTAATATAGAACTTAATATACCGTTTTATTATAAGCAGTGGTACTTATTACATGAGAAAGGGAATCATTTGGGTCCAGAATCATCGTCACTGACGATTTTTAACATCTACATTTTGTAGAAAACATAATTTCTTAATTATCCGTCTCATGTATTTTGTACGAAGTATGATTATGTAGTAAACGCATATTGGAAGGTAGGCTAAAAATATCGGATGAAATTCTTATATTTGGAAGTTTGAAAACGTGTCAAAATTTTTTTCATGAGCGAAGTAGGTCCCTAAACGGAGTTAGGTAAAAATTATAGCTTATAGTAGTTACAATCAACTGTAATTTTAAAGGTGTAGTTTGAAATTGAAGAAGAAATAAATTCCATAAAAATTACATATTGCTTTTATTCATATTTTACCTTTACTTACACGCCCCAACACACACTATAAACAATAAAATATACAACACACATACATAGCATAATTATTACTGAAAGTAGATCTGAAGTTGCCTGAGTAAAGTAATACTTTTTATCCCTAGGGAGTTTTACTTTCAACTGACAACTGTTAAATTATTAAAAAAAAAACTAGTTCTATTTGAACCATGTTCCAATTTTCCGTACAGCCAGTCAATCACAGTGCGATATAAAATTGAAATAACTTAAAGATTAATCAAAAAATATTATATTTTTAAGTGACTTACTTATTAAACTATTTCTTTAAAATACCTTATTTTTAAAAAATTACAATTAATTTCTGAATTTTTGAAAAAAAAGGTACTTTATTTTTAAATTTTATCTTATCAAATCATTATGTTTCATGTACCGGATCGACCCTCTACAGGATTAAAACCTTAGAGTGATGGGATTTCGAGAGATAGTTTATAGAATGCTTACTTAAATCAAAAAAATAGGTAACAGATTAATAATAGTCAAAGTATCTGCCATCCTATCTTACTTTATTGTTAGGTTTTGAAGTTTTGTTAATATGAAGGATTGTACCCTTGGAGCTACCTAAACGAAAGTAATTAATCTAAATTAATAACTTAATCTAATTAACGAATTTATCTAATCTTATTTAATGATTGGATACAGTAATTGGTATTTTTGAGCGAGCAATGAATTGTAACTATAACAACGTTATCACAGACGCACATGCAGCAATCAATCAACCACATTTAGGATATTTAAAATCTTTGACTCAAACCCACAACCCATTTTCACCTTACAACCTTTACATCAGCGCCATCTATCTACGCAACAAATTATTAACACATCAAATGTTTGTTTATAAAACTAGATGGCGCTTCATTACGTTCTGCTTAAATTCGAATTTAAACGCCATCTACCAATAAGTTTGAAAAGTATTTGATGCAGGGTTAACAAAAAAAAGTAGACCATCCGTAAGTAATTCTTAGAAAAATATACAGATGGCCGCTACAAAATTAATATTTAACTTTGCTGTCCACACGTCAAAACTCCTTGTATCTTTAAAGGTCGATGTTGGAATATAACTGACTAATGAAAATTATTTATCCGCCGAATATAAATGGTGTTTTGAAAGCTTACATATAGAAAATAATGTCAGAGTTATTTGTTGCTCGTAAAAGGGAAGATTTCTCGGGAACTGTACTTTTTGCTTGGATGAAAGGTATCTTATGTTCTTTTTAAAAATTTTAAATTTCAGCCGGTTGAATAGTTCAGGTGTGACACTAAACAAATAAATACACTTTCACATTTTTATAATCAGGAGGAGAATTGCCAAAATGAAATAGAAGTAGGCAGGGCATATACCTTACAGAACAGATGTTTCATGGGCTCAGATGGTTCTGGTTGGATCGCGTACCGAAAGACACAACGTCGGAAAGCTCCGACTGTGATTAGGTAAGGGTTGCGGAAATCCAATTTATGTGCAGAACTGGTCGTTATGGCGACACATGGGGAGGCTTATGTCCAACAGTCAACGTTTTTTGACTGAAATTATTATGGTAGTAAAAAATAATTTATAGGATTAAAAAATCAGCATTCAATATTTGTAAAATAGGGAATTAGTTCAATGATAAAATGTTACCTGTATTTTCACTATGTTACATTTAAACCATACTAGAAAATGCATGGTTTCTCTGGGATATACCTTTTTTTTATGGTGGGAAAAATCATGCATTGACATCCCCCGCCCTTAGGCGGAGCGGGAGATAATGTCAGACTCTTACTGACTAAAAGACCCACCCTGTTCCTATAGCCTTCATACCGGGGCTCGAGCGCTCTTTCGGATAACCCTGGCCCCAGTAGGCTTCGACCCGGCTGGGTCCCTGCTGTTGCTGACAACTCCTTGAGGCGCGCGGGAACAGTGCGCGCCGTCGACGACTTGGGCTTGATCCGGACAGTTACCGGACGGCCGGACAGTGAGCTACCCATTGCTCACTGTCCGCAAGCCCGCGTCTACGTTGGCCGGATATCGGGATCAGAATCCCGGCGGCGGGGCGGCGATAACGCCGTTGCCTGATGCGTTCGGCCTCCTCCTTTCTCTCTGGGATATACCTGGAAGCTAAGACACATAAAATAACTTCAATGAATAAAACGATTTACACATTTTCCTTTGATGGTCTCTTTTTATTATCTAGTAAATTGTTTTTTTTTTTTATCAGTACTACATCAGATTCTGCAGTTATCAAATCCTGTCACGGCTTCTGAAACCAGAACCGTTTGTTTCACATAGACCATTTACAGGCAATGTCGGTCAGTCACAAAAAAGTGAAGATAAATTACATGTTACAAAGCGTAGACCTCAATGGAGAAGAACGTATAAGAAACTCTATGGACACTCAAATCATTTATGAGTTAGATACATAAATCTTGGTTACATATAAAAACACCTAGTCTGCCTTTGTACTTTGTATTGCATGAAGAATCAATTAATAAATAAATGTAAAAATGTTGAGTTTAGTTTAATCAACTCTGACAAATAATAATTTAGTTTTTGAAACAAAAACAAAGTGTTAAGAGTCAAAAATGAAATTGAATAAAGTACAAAGTATGTACCTAAGGGAATTACCACATCGCGTTCGCAGACAAAATTAGTGAGATATCCTTTTCGACCCTTTCGGACGGTTTCCGTCAGTTTTCAACCCAAAAGCCATTAAGCATTCTAAGAGTTTCTATTAGAGGACCTCAGCATTTACATAAATAGCGTCTTCATTGAGTCATAATATTCACTTTAACTTACAAGACAAATCGTTGCTCAGGAATTAATAATATTGGAAATGTGTGTGGGAGGGATGCGTCTGAACTTTCCTGTAATCTATCCCAAGTTACAGGAAAGTTCAGAATATGCTTGCGAGAATAATAATAATAATTATAATTTACTAGCTCTTGCCCACGGCTTCACCCGCATACATAAAATATAGTTTATGTCACTCTTAAATAAAGCAGCTTTCTATTAGTGAAAAAAATCCGCAATCGCACCAGTGCTTTTAGATATTACTTCTTACAAACAAAATAACATAAAAACAAATTTTATAATAAGTCTTCCGTTACAAAATTCCTAACTCATGACATCGATTAAAAAAATCTTAAAATAAATAGGACATTTTTGAACGCCCTGACTCCTAAACTTGGTGTTGCATGTACATTCAATGACATATTAATATTTCTTGGTATCATATTTTCGTATATCATTTCAGCCTAAAATATGTTTACTGTGACTGTGAGACTGCCTTCTCCAAGTGGTGTAACATTGACTAACCCTCTCTGCTTAATTTTTAAAATTGGTCACTTATGCATTCACTGTTAGACAAAGGCACACAACGACCGATTTGGCGCATCCATTTAATTCTTGCGATCTTCACCAGATCCCTGGTCCACCTTGAAGCTAGCCTTCTCCCTCTGCGTGTCATCACGGCGACAGGACCTGTACATCTCGCGCCTATCAGATTCCTGCGACCCTCACCAGGTCGCCGGTCCAAGTTGTGAGAGGCTTTCTTACGCTGTGTCTGTCGCGGTTGCCAGAGCTGGAGGATTTATTTGATGATTGCCCACAAAATAAAGCTCTTTAAAATGTCATGAAGAACCTTGACTTGACATTATTATATATGTACGTGTTTATTTCACAACGAATCCCACTCGACCCTGTTCTATTTTCAAAATCCTTAAGTACCTTTTTACAAAGCCCTTGACGCAGTAAAATAAAGTGGGCATTTTGAGACTTATTTTGGTAAAAACGAAAATACATAAAACAGGCATTTTTCTTGACAAGGCCGGCCATATTACGCGTTGTTCAAATTTGTACGGACAGACAAATATCACGTCGTAACGGGCTGTTGACAAAGCTTTGGTATGAATGGGTCTATTTCAGACGTTTTACATGTCAGGGATCGGAAACCGATGTTTTGTTTTGTTTTTTACATGTTTTTGTTTTGTTTTTACTGGTTTTTGTTTTTTTTTTTGTTTTCACAGTTGTGTGTAGTATTCTAACTTCAATTAAACAAACATTTACTGTAAAAATGTTATAAATATTTATGAATTATTTATTTCTGCCAGCCGCCTTACTGCGTAAAAGGCGGAAATGATCTCAAGGGAAAATATAATATCTAATCCCATTAAGGCCGTACGTCGAGTTGATAAAATAATGCTGTACATTTCACCTCCAAAATCATCACTGCCTATTTATTGACGAATAAAACTTCAGCTCTTACACAAACCTCTGTCTTATCTCTCTATCCTATCGAAGCATGCCAATTCGTAACTAATCCCAGTTCGAGATTAGCAAAGTTACCTAAGGAACTCGGGCTTCTTAAAACGAAAGTTCAGCAAAGTTCACCTGGCTTTCGAAACTATCCTAAGTTTCTGTTACCAGAAGGTCGAAGTTTATGCGTGGTATAAGCACTTACGTAATATCGAATACCTTCAGGAATTACCCTTTTCCAAATATTATTACGTTGACTTTGTTTATGATCGTTAGGGAGCGACGAAGATCATAGTACCAAAAATTTCGTGTTTCCTGTTTATTTTGGCTTGGGAGTCACAATGGTATTATGGAAATTGATTGTTTTTTTTGGCCATCCAAAAAACGACTAATTTTAAAAACATTTTGCTAATCGCTTAATCTAGAATGACCTTTTTTGGATTATGTTGAAAAGCCGAAAATTCTTCCGCAAAATTTAAATTTTCGTACATTTTTTGCTATTTGTAGTTCAGTATCGACAAGCAATGGAAATAAATGCATATTTGCGTTACTGAAATGTACTTACACAAATATACTCATTAAAACCATGACTCCGTAACACGTCGTTACCGCAAATAAATTTTTTGATACCTTCGTAACCACTATCGATAATTTCATATTTTATATATATATTTTCAAATAAAATAAAATAAAAATATGGAGAAATCTGAAATAAATTATTGTTATTATAGGTATACTTCGGGATAGTATTCACCTTAAGGATGAGAAATAAAAAGCATCACCAGTAACAATAACTTCTATGTCACTATTTTTTTATTCATTTATTATAATAATTTCATTCAGGCATAGATTCAAAATTAAAATCAAATAAAAAATAAAAACATTGATGTCTATAAATAAAATACAAATAAAATAACATATCAGATACAAAATTATATATCATCGTCGTTTCAGCCAAAGGATATCCATTATGTCACTCAGGAATAAAGCAGCTTTCTATCGGTGAAAAAATTTTCGCAATCGGACCAGTACTTCCAGAGATTACCTCCTACAAAACCAAAGAAACTGGGCAAGTGCAATCTGGACTTGCGCATTGAGGGTTCCGTGCAAACTACAACTCCCGAACGAAGATTTTTCCGATTTGCAAATTTTTTTTTGTGACGTAGGTAACAACAATACTGTTTTCAGATTTATTCCTATACTTGTGCTATAAGACCTTGCTTTGTACCAAATTTCAGGATTCTGGGTCAACGGGAAGTACCCTATGAATTTCGATCTTTGAGAGTATTAAAATATACGTTTTTTTTTTGCGTTATAAACGGCCGTATCTTTTTTATTCGTTATTTTAGAAGTTTGATTTTTTCGCAGCTTGAAGGGACCGCAAACTTGAGTATACGGTTTTAATTTCAATTTGATATCTCCACGTTTTCTCAAGATAACGGGTCTTGACAGACAGACAGCCGGACAGACAAAACATACGGACGGACAACAAAGTGTTTTTTTTTTTTTTCGATGGGAAAAATCATCTTATGACAACCCCCGCTCTTGGGCGGAGCGGGAGATAGTGTCAGACTCTTACTGACTAAAAAACCCATCCCGTTCCTTCTAACCTTCGTACCGGGGCTCGAGCGCCCTTTCGGATAACCCTGGCCCCAGTAGGCTTCGACCCGGCTGGGCCCCTGCTGTTGCTGACAACTCCTTGAGGCGCGCGGAAACAGCGCGCGCCGTCGACGACTTGGGCTTGGTCCGGACGGTTACCGGACGACCGGACAGCGAAGCTACAAATTGCTCACTGTCCGCAAGCCCGCGCCTACGGTGGCTGGAAATCGGGATCGGAATCCCACCGGCGACAACAAAGTGATCCGATAAGGGTTTTGTGTTTTCCTTTTGAGGTACGGAACCCTAAAAACAAACTTTACCTCGTCATAATATTAGTATAAATTGTAATTATGGTTTATGTCAACGCAATAATTACAATTTACGTTCTATCGTCGACCGCATCATCGCTATCCATCAGGTGAGATAGCGTTCAAGCGCGAACCTATCTACAATAAAAAAAAAACATATACGTAATGTCAACGATTTTGTCACCTATACCAACTTTAGTTTCTCATCAGCAAATGGACCCAAATATCTTTATTACCTAAATGATCGCGTGCGATTTCTTATGACCAGATATACTCTTTAATTACCAAAGCCACGCGCCAATCAACGGCTTGGTATCAGTTCGTGCCACCCTAAGTAGAAACCACTGGCGATTATCGTTTAAAAGGATAAAATTTCATTAGTTTGCTTGGTGATGAGAATAAAATGAGTTTTTTAATGAGACAGTTTGTAAAATGAATTGTTGTTTTGTGGTTTTCATTCAATAAAGGCTTGCGTTTAATTACGATTTTGTGTGTTGGTAAACGAAAATGTGGTCAAACCAATTCGATTTAAAACAAAGTTATGAAGTTCCACGAACAATTTCACTTCTAGCTTTTGACAGTCCATTACGCTCATAACAAAATGTAACATAAATTAATTTTATGTTTAGTCATTTAATCGGGTGGTGTAGTCGCAACACTAGCTGCTAGATCATCAATAACATTATCATTTCAGCCAAAATACGTTCATTTGGATATAGGTGAGGACCTAAAGATAGGCTGCCGGGCACTGGGGGCCATTTTTTTGTTGTGTTTTTCATTTGGACAGGTTTGCCATAATCGCCACGCTTGGCAAGCGGGTTGACGATTGCAGTGTGGTTTTTGCAATGCATAGAGAATGCTGCTGCCCTTTCTCTGGTGTATTATTTAGTCGCCTACGAGAAGAAATAGGATGGTACTATTCTTTACGACCGAACAGGGGGTACCATTGGGTAGATATATGCGCAACACTAATTTACTGATGAATGTAGAATGTACTTCTTTTGTGATTTCGTAGTGATAAAATATACCAGTTAAAGAATTCTTACACAATTAGTGTTTCAATTTTAGTTTCTAATATTATTGGAACGAAGTTCCTTATCGCGCGTTGTGAAAGGGGGCTAGATGGAAAAAAATGTCACGAAAAGTTGTAACGACACTTTTTGCTATAGTAAGCTATTGTAAACCGTGCGACGTGCGCATGTTTCTCTGTCTGGCTCTCTCTTTCTCTCTCTTATGACGTGTGTGAAAGAATAGACAGACAGAGCATATATAAATATAATTTTTTTTTTTTGCAAAAAGTTTTTTTATTTTACACTTTTTAGTTATGCCATAAAAAGCCACTAAAAAGTACCCCTCAGACCAACTTTAATTACTTATAGCCACAGTGCATCTCATAAGGATTCTTCTTCGTTCCATCCGGGTCTCCCTTGACACCTCTCAACTTTTTATTATTATTATATGTTTTATTCGGACGACAAAACGTAAAGTTTAAACGCACCACCGGTTTCTACATGGTGAACATCCCACCCATACGTACAAAGCGATTTGGGAACACATTCATTATACTTAGAGCTAAGTAGTCGAATTCCCTGCCGGAGTCCGTGTTTCTGTTGTTTACTGCTAGCTTTAACCTAAAGGTCTTTAAGTTGAATGTGAATTGGTTGTTTCTAGACAAGTTTGCTCCATCATCGGCCACATCATAGCTATCCATCAGGAGAAATACTGGTCAAACGCGAGCCTATCCATAATGAAAAAAAAGGTAGTATTAAATCCCTAACCCTAATAAAACTGATCAATTAATATAATTAGATTATGAAGCCATATAAATATCTGATACACCAGGTATCAAACCCTTGACCGTAAACGCAGATCCGAGAGCTTAGTCCCCACTCTTCTAAGTTTTAATACTATGGCCTCGTTAATCGAAATGGCTTCAACAATACTTCAAAGAGCTAAGTAACGAAAGAATTTTGATACAAGTGGAGAAAGTTTGTCATTGTGACCGAGATGGTTTTCACCCGAGCCTTGGCGAGGGTGTCATGGAACGAAGGCTGCAGTAAAAAAAATCCACGACGTCTTTCAATACACTTATGTAATCATAAACGGGGATTGACGCGCGAATCGTGGTGGTCGACGTGCTACTCGTAGTAAATGTAATAAAATTGTGGCGGGGGCGAGCACGCGTACTTTTCTGCACCCGTGCGAAAAACGGTTTAAAGCCTAGCATAAGAGCGGGTTTTCGACTACGTGCATTGAGAATTAATTATTCACTAGAGAATGCAACGTGTTGTGGTTACCTACCTATCTGTTTATTCTCTCAGGCTATTATCTAGTTATTATATCATATCGATAGTAATCCTCAGGGGATGGTCATTGTTCTAAGTTTACCTACCTATTGCTTAAGACACTAATTAACTACATAGGTAAGTAACAATCTACATGTACAGTAAATAAAAGAGATAAGTAACCAGAGTCATCACATATGGTTGCAGTTTTCATGTAAACTAATAAACAGCTACTTAATAAAATTAAAAATTATTCATATCCATCAAAATTCTACTTTTTATAAACAGAACAGCTGTATGATTCCTGTGTTCTGTGCTTTTATACCTGACGACCCTGGTTACTAATCTTTTTTGTTGATTTTGCAAAAAAAGGGTAAGAAGTAAGGCAAGAGACAATCTGCGGCTACAGCTGTTACTTCACTGGATTAAAAAAAAAAGTGTATTTAAATATTAAAGTAATAGATAGACTTACCTACATTTATAATGGTCTACTTTTTCATGACTTTCAAAACAGGAGAAAACCATCTGACTAATAAATTTTGTTTATCGTATGGAAAATTGCTTTTCACTTTGGTAGCACGTTATGGTGACTTCAAAAAATTAAAAAATATTTTATGTTTGACTGGAATGACTTAGTTTTCAATCAGTTAATTTCTGCCAGTCTCCATGCTGTAAGGTTCCTTTCAGTATACAGCTCTTACAGTACCTACCTAACTAAGCTATCGCCTCCATGTGAAGACATAGATGTACAACAGATACCCAAATCATCATCTGTCTGTCTATGCATTTGCCAAAACCTCTCAATCAGCTGTCTCCTTACAGTTTACATACACCCTTACCATTTTATCTTTCCTGCGAATAAAAATGGATGTATGTATCATCCATTTTTAAACGCAAATTTTACGTTCAACCCAAAATGGCAACATCTTACATTTTCCAGCCATACAACCTTTACCACTACAATAAAATACCTTTCCGCAGAAAATGAAAAGTTCATATTTTCTTATGGAAGTACCGCTGGCCACGAGAGGGTTAGAAGTACCTCGGTAAACAGATCCCATTCAAGTGTTGAGCTACCCTGGAGATATTTCAACCCTCCGGCTTGAATATCTGCTCACTTGGCCACGGCCTATTTGTTTTAACGCGTAGCGGCCTTTATTCGGAAGTCATTCAAAGCGTTTTGGTGGAAATTGCTTGGAAAATTAATGTTGTCATTACAATTAAGTAGTTTTTGGACTATAATTGATTTTACAGAAAAATAATTATTCTATGCAAGGTGGCAGAGTAAGTATTATACATCAATAGTGTCTTACTACTATTTTAATTTGGTGGCCAAGATGAGCTGTATAATAAAGTATACTGTTTCTCTGTTTCTTATGATTTGCCTCTAAGAACATGTTATTCAATCACCGAAAAATTAATAAACATGTCAGCGTAAGTGCGACACGACATCACGCTTTATACCTTCATTATTTTATGTATTACCTAAGTAAATATAATCAGCTTACGTTTTCGGATCTCTATCTTGGATTATTTTAAACTCACCCCAAACAATTCACTTAAGGTAAGTGTATTGTAAACACTAATAAAATTCATAACAAAAATTGTACTGACTTAAAGTTAATTAAAGTAGCATTATAGACCAACCCTTTTTGACCCATATCACCAATAGTTATTTGATCAATACTCGATAATAACTTTAATCCAATAAAACTAAAAGCTTTGCTTATATCTACAAAGTTCAGTGAATTAGACGACGATAAGCACAAGCAAAAAGCAAATAATTTAAGTAACAAGTTACACATTTAACACACTAATTACCACACAGTATAACTTATTAGCTGCTCACTATAAATATGTTTCCAAAACTACTTTAAAATAATTTTCAAACCTTACAACTCAAACTGTATTTTGCATTTAGCATTATTCAAATATAATCTTTAAGGAAACGTTGGTAGGTTTATATCAGCTTGGAAGAAGGTTGCAGTTAAGCTTTTTATTTTCGGAGAAAGTAATCATTACGCCTATTTAGATGTAATTAGTTTTGCTTTCCTCTTTGAGGTTTCGTTCAAATGTTTATGGAAAGTTTGCCAATTAACTTGCATAGAAATGTATTTGCACTAACAAATTGCTTATTTGCCACTTCTATTGAAACGACCCTACGTTATTTATTAGAGGATTTTCCCTACTTTAGTAAAGTTAAACAATATTCTATTATTATAGTTAAGTAATGACTTTCGGATATCATTAAATTACGTCTCCCGCTCTAGGCAACGAGAAAGGAAAGGTCAGACTTTTATTGACTAAAACCCACTTGTGTTGTTTGAGTTGCCGTTTACGTCGTGATTATGATCACAGGCTCTATACACAAAAAAGACAGGTACAGAAGTCAATCTAGTACGTCTCTTCTGTACTTTAGTATTTTGAGCTCTTTAGGATAAATATAAAACAAGAACTCAGAATATTACAATGGCTTATGTTTAACTTACCACCAGATATAGTAACATATAAAACACAAAAATAGTAAATGATCACCAAAATTAAACCTACATTTTAATGTAAAATTATAACCAGTTTTAACATCTCGCTATCCTATTTAAGCAAAATGAATCCAAATAAAGCATCGGCAGAACCCCATGGTTACGGAGATATCAGTAGTTAAAATTTTGAGGTTAGGTTAACTACCTGCCAAGCAGCAGCTCGACGGAGCCCCGCTACGCGGGGCTCCTACTTCTGGGTGGTTTAAAAAAAAATAACCTCGAAGAAGGTGACGGGGTCGTAGTGAGCGAGCGAAGCGAGCGAACACAGACCCCGCCACCTTCTTCTAACCTAAATCTATCCGACCCGGGGTGCCCTAAAATTCCACTAAGATAGATTGTTGATTAGACAAAGTATCATCTTGCTCTACGGGGCTAAAAAGAGCGCATTAATTTGCTCGCTAAGATTTGGTTATCATTTACTACATTTGGTGTTCGAATACAATTTAAAGTACAGTCGTAACTAAAATACTATTGTAACTTTAGGATTTCATTTTTTTGGTGTCAAGTAATATATTTTTGACAAAAGAACTAAGGGTACCAAAGCGTTTTATGGTGGTTATTATATTTAATCCCTATTACAATTATGATAACGATTTAATTAAATTAGCGCATGCATTGTATAAATGTCGTATATCAATTATGAAAACGTGTATTGGCTATTTTAGAAAGCAAAAAAAGATATATCTGTTCGTTCTATCCTAGCTAATGACTTTTATAATGGAAAATATAAAATATTTAAATAACTGAAAGCCTTTTTCAACAATGTTTTTCATGAAATTATACGAATGTTTCTTTCGTATTATAGAGAAAATCTTTTATAGATACGTTTGGTCAAAGAGGGGTCACTTTGGAAAGGACACCAAAACGTCCAGCTATGAACGTAGATATTTTATCAGAAATGATTGTGATATATTTTACATGCCAATTGTTGATTCATATCGATAAAGAAATCTAAGTCGTTTATGTGTGATCATCACAAAATATTACGAAGAACGCAAATCATCACCATAATTTTCCTGCGCTTGTCCCATGTGATTTGGGTTAGCCTACCATTCTATCCTGTCACTCATCATGTTGTCATTGACTCCTTTTTCTTTCATATCACTCCACACACAATCCATCCAAATTTTTAGTCTCCCTCTCTCTCTTCATGCATTCACATTATATGGCTCTTTCAGTACATGCGTTTCATCTTACCTCTTCACATGACCATATCAAGATAAACCAATTCTTTTAACTTTTCAGTCACTGACGCCAGTTTTAAACTTCCTTTAATGTACTCATTTCTCACTTTATCCATTCTCGTCTACATGTAATCTTTTTTCATCCGTCTTTTCCACCGCTCAACATTATGATCTGTAGAGAATCATAGGTCATACTGCGTCGTGGACCACACAAATGAGTACAACATTTATCATTTTATGGAGTAGGCTATCAATTAGGGTGAAAAATCGAAGAATGAATATCAAGGCTATGGTTCTTTCTGATATAAGATAAATGTGACACTGGTCGATGACCAGCACTTGACATTTGCCCCACAGGTTAACGACTCGGATATAAAGTAAGATGGATACTTGCACTATCAATCTTCTTGAGAGGCCCTCGACTTGGCTAGACAGGTGGAGTGGTTTCAACCTGAAGTTTTATAAAATTTGATATCCAATCATCTTATTAGCTTTTGAAAATTGGTCAAGTGTAACAGTGCTTACATAAGCATGTATTAATAAGCACGAGAATTTAGTAAAGCACTAACTAAGAACTGTGCTCGTTCAAAACCATTAAAAACTAGCTTTTGTAGTTTATATAGAACCTACAGATTAGATGCAGTATCCAAAACAAACAGTAGTTTCGTGTTATATTTAAAAAAAAAGAAAGAAAAAAAATATAGGTATTCATGCCTCATACATCACACTAATATTATAAAGGTGAAAGATTGTGAGTGTGTGTTTATGTGTATTATTATTGCTTCGCGTTCGAACGGCTGAACCGATTTCGATGAAACTAGGTACACAGGAGTTCTTTTTATCCCGGAAGCACGTTCTCTTGGGACAATTTTTTACATTCACGCGGGCGAAGCCGCTGGCAGCAGATAGTCGTATATAAACTTAAAAGAAAAAAAAAATACGAAAGAGTAAACCTAAAATTGAAATCTCTGCAAAGCCAAAAAGGCGTCCATAAAAGATGCTTACAGTTCTGTTTAGAATCTATTTTATATGAACGTTTGTCCTAAATATGTCACCGTAATCCACCTGTGTAATTAGAACATCGCAGTAGTTGGTACTTATTCCACAAAACGCTTCACTACAATTATTTTCCAGTACTGTCCCAGTACTGTCTGAATTTTCAACTGGATTGCAGTACTGTCAATTATCCTACTAAACTGCCATTCAAAAGCAACAATGCACAGTAATCGTCTACTAACCCAATTCCATCCCGGTCTAATTTAGCAGAGATATAAGCTTAGCATGTCACCTGTCTAGTTAGCGGTCGGTGTATAGCAGACAGATTCGGTTTCGTCAATTCCCCAGTCTGTTGTAGAATAGAATAGAAATACTTTTATTTAGGACAGACACAACACAACGGTTACGAACACAAAGTAAAAAAGGTCAAAAGTACAAATGATTTTTATTAGTTTTAAAATTTTAGAGGAGCTCGTGTTAAATAATAAGCCATATGGGTTGATCTTTACGGTTAAGCAAAGGTTTCCCCACGGTCAGTCTATAGATCAGTGACGTTCTATAACATTGGAAACTCCTTCGGTCTCCATCGTGCTCTGTCATGCTCCTTCGTAGTCCTTCGTGGTTCTTCGTGGTCCTTCGTGGTTCTTCGTGGTCCTTCGTGGTCCTTCGTGGTCCTTCGTGCATGGAACCAAATTAAATACCACTTTGTATGGCCTATACCTACGTATACACACTACACTACTACGTATCTACATAGTAATTGTTCCGGGTCTGTCTTGTATATGTGAATTTAAATGTTTGTAAACGCACCCACCACGCATGAAAAATGTCTAATGTGTAGTGGACACAGGTTTAAAAAAAACAGATGCTTTTTTAAGCAATCGCATATTGTTTTCAATAGTAGCTAGGTAACGTAGGCAACTATGTCTTTTATTTTTTCTTGAAGTTGCAATATACTGACATTATTATAGTACCCTCGTGTTACAAATAATATTTTCCAACAACTTCTTATGGTTTATTCAGTTTCTGACCTGCATTTCGATACATATAGAGCGTTGCAACTAAAATATGGCGACAGTTGCACCCAGGGGGGAAATATCTATCGCGTAAAGCTCGGCCATTTATCAAAACATTTTACTCGCCGAAGCCAAACTATTTTCCGAGCGAAACTCGTACATTTTTTAAATTACGACCACAAAAGCGAATCGACAACCTGACTGAAACATGTTTTAAAATTGAGTGGGTGACTTGCCGCATAGTGAAAGGTCATTATTAATTCTAGCAGACAAAAAGTAACAATGTACAATTAAAAATAAAACTGCAAAACTGCGTAACTAGAATAAGAACAAGAAGAAAACGATATTGTGTCGAAAATCATCTTAAAGTATCTATATATATAATACCCTTATACTTTTTATATGCCCTTATACTTTTTTTTTTAGTGGGTTAGTAAGAGTAGACGCTTGCTAGGGCTATGGATTGTCAGAGTTTCTATGGCCCTTGCAAAGCTTAACTGAAGGAACACTGTGGGTTAATAGTTAATAATCGACGTTGCGTACAAACTATCTACAGGTCATTGAACTCGCACAGCTGACGTTTTCTTAAAGAAATTAATTTCGTACTTGCGTTTATTTATTAAGAGTTTTGATAAAAAGGTACTTTATTTTTAATTTTATCTTTACAAATCGATAGTGTTTCATGTACCGGATCGACCTTCCACGGGATTAAAACGATGAAAATTAGCGGTGTTACATACACCGCTAATTTTCATCATTATCGTAGAATAAATAGATTTTGAAAAACGTATTTTATTTTCTATATTATTTTAATCAAACTTTCAATCGATGTAAATTACAAACATTTTGGCTATGTTTTTTTCATTCTGCAGTAAAATACCTTTGACTTGTTTCCTTTTAATACAAAATGTGATAAAGGTAAAACAAAAGAATATCATATTCCATGTCTTTATCGGAGTTATCAATATAACGGAATATTTTACTAACAAGTATATAGCAAGCGGTGCTTTGTTGAATAATGTATTGACCTCTAGTATATTCAGACGTACCACTACCGAAGCACATTGCTGCTACACAAAATAGAAATTAATTTTAGAAGATTTCATATACTATTATATTAATATTTAATACGCATAATGACTATTATATAATTTTACTTATTTTCTTAATGTAGACTTTTATTTCATGACTTTTTTTATTATAATTGTTCATTCATGAACCTATAAAAATAGTTCTTAAATAAATATAATTTTGAAATTATGCTAAAGCGCACAAACTGCTATTTTTATTCTTCAACTAAATAAATTTAAAATTAAAAATAACTTTTAAAAAACAAGCTTTTAATTCAATGAACTAAAAAGAATAAAATAAAAAAAATCCTTTAAATCTTTTACTATTAACTTATAACGTCATTACCAGATTTATATGATATAAAAGCTTGTCGCGATTATATACTCGTATAAACAATCTCATAACATTCAGCTCATGGTATGAACTCTCTTTAACATTGTGTCATTCATCTAATTAGACAGAAACCACATTCATACCAAATGTAACAAACTTATTTACTCAAAGATGGATGATTATCTCGGACCAAATTACTCATCATTATCAAGACAAATCAAGCGTTCTCAAACTCGATAGGGTTAATTGTTTCGTTTTATTGCAGTTTCTATAGCCACCTTCAAACTCTATCTCCAGACCCTGGTAGCCATTTAGGATCAAAATACTCGTCTATACAAATCAAACGAGCCCAAACTCGAAAGGGCTGTCGTTTCCACCTTCCAGCTCCATCATCAGACCATAGTAACCATATAGGATTAAAGTACTTCTCAATACAAATTTTATGTACGCCGTTATTGTTACATACATCAGACCACCATGATGATTTTTGAAGTGAAAACTTCTTTAGCGGCGTTGAGCACTTTTTCTGTAATGGGTATAAAATCTTAAACTCGCGTCAGGACACGTGACCTGATCGAAAAAGCGTAAGACGGCGACGTCAGGCGACGTTGATTTTTCGGAGAGATAAACTTTTTAATGTAAAATAATTGTAATAGTTTTAAAGTGTTAAATTTTTAATGTAATATAAATTGTCATGTTTGTGTACGATAGCGCAATAAATGAATATTGTA
Organism: Mythimna albipuncta; assembly: GCA_929112965.1. NCBI lineage: Eukaryota > Metazoa > Arthropoda > Insecta > Lepidoptera > Noctuidae > Mythimna > Mythimna albipuncta. Next base: position 10,670,824 of record OV815973.1, read on the forward strand.
TTCTACCACATAAATGATAGTACTTTTATACTGATAAAGCAATTGGTGCAAAATTATTCCCTAACCATTCCAAAATATCAAACATGCTCAGCGTTAATAATCAAGTTTTCACTTCTGCCGGCACTCCCGGAGTGCAACCCGTCTTTTTTTTTTTTCTTTTTTAGTGATAAATGTATTGTAATGTGGCAGTACTCAATAAATAAATAAATAAATACAAATCAAAAGAGCCCAAACTCGATAGGGCTGTGTCGTTTCATTGCGGCGTTCCCATAGTCACTTTCCAGCTCCATCATCAGACCATAGTAACCATATAGGATTAAAGTACTTCTCAACACAAATCAAAACAGCCCAAACTCGATAGGGCTGTGTCGTTTCATTGCGGCGTTCCCATAGTCACTTTCCAGCTCCATCATCAGACCATAGTAACCATATAGGATTAAAGTACTTCTCAACACAAATCAAAACAGCCCAAACTCGATAGGGCTGTGTCGTTTCATTGCGGCGTTCCCATAGTCACTTTCCAGCTCCATCATCAGACCATAGTAACCATATAGGATTAAAGTACTTCTCAACACAAATCAAAACAGCCCAAACTCGATAGGGCTGTGTCGTTTCATTGCGGCGTTCCCATAGTCACTTTCCAGCTCCATCATCAGACCATAGTAACCATATAGGATTAAAGTACTTCTCAACATAAATCAAAAGAGCTCAAACTCGATAGGGCTGTGTCGTTTCATTGCGGCGTTCCCATAGTCACCTTCCAGTTCCATCATCAGACCATAGTAACCATATAGGATTAAAGTACTTCTCAACACAAATCAAAAGAGCCCAAACTCGATAGGGCTGTGTCGTTTCATTGCGGCGTTCCCATAGTCACCTTCCAGTTCCATCATCAGACCATAGTAACCATATAGGATTAAAGTACTTCTCAATACAAATCAAAAGAGCCCAACTCGATAGGGCTGTGTCTTTTCATTGCGGCGTTCCTATAGCCACCTTCCAGCTCCATCATCAGACCCTGGTAACTATATAGGATCAAAGTAATCGTCAAGACAAATCAAACGAGCACAAACTCGATGGGTTGTGGCGTTTTAATGCGGCGTTCCCATGGCCACCTTCCAGCTCCATCATCAGACCCTGGTAACTATATAGGATCAAAGTAATCGTCAAGACAAATCAAACGAGCACAAACTCGATGGGTTGTGTCGTTTTATTGCGGCGTTCCCATGGCCACCTTCCAGCTCCATCATCAGACCCTGGTAACTATATAGGATCAAAGTAATCGTCAAGACAAATCAAACGAGCCCAAACTCGATGGGGTTGTATCGTTTTATTGCGGAGTTCCTATGGCCACCTTCCAGCTCCATCATCAGACCCTGGTAACTATATAGGATCAAAGTAATCGTCAAGACAAATCAAACGAGTACAAACTCGATGGATTGTGGCGTTTTAATGCGGCGTTCCCATGGCCACCTTCCAGCTCCATCATCAGACCATGGTAACTATATAGAATCAAAGTACTCGTCAATACAAATCAAACGAGCCCAAACTCGATGGGGTTGTGTCGTTTTATTGCGGCGTTCCCATGGCCACCTTCCAACGCCATCTTCAGACCCTGGTAACCTTATAGGATCAAAGTACTGGTTAATAACAATAAAACGAGCACAAATTTAATTAGGTTGTATCGTTTTATTGCGGAGTTCCTATGGCCACCTTCCGGATCCATCATCAGACCATGGTAACTATATAGGATCAAAGTTCTTGTCAATACAAATCAAACGAGCCCAAACTCGATGGAGTTGTATCGTTTTATTGCGGAGTTCCTATGGCCACCTTCCAGCTCCATCATCAGACCATGGTGGATCAAAGTACTCGTCAATACAAATCAAACAAGCCCAAACTCGATGGGGTTGTATCGTTTTATTGCGGAGTTCTTATGGTTACCTTCCAGCTCCATCATCAGACCCTGGTAACTATATAGGATCAAAGTAATCGTCAATACAAATCAAACGAGCCCAAACTCGATGGGGTTGTATCGTTTTATTGCGGAGTTCCTATGGCCACCTTCCAGCTCCATCATCAGACCATGGTAACTATATAGGATCAAAGTACTCGTCAATACAAATCAAACGAGCCAAAATTCGATGGAATTGTATCGTTTTAATGCAGAGTTCCTATGGCCGCCTTTCAACTCCATCATCAGATCAGATCCATGCCATCATAATCTTGCATTGTCACGCACTTTACACATGTATAAAAAATTTCAGCTCAATCGATAACCCGGAAGTGAGTCAAATTTAACTTGCAAGATTTGATGACAGACAGAATTCGGAACAGGTTAAACTAAATAAAAGCTTGTAAATAAAAAAATCAATTAATCAGCCCCAAAACCCTAATAAAATGAATCAGAGAGAAATGAAGAGGCAGTAGATGAATGGCACGTCCGCACCGGCCATCCACCCACTACGTCTGAAGCTTCATGCAATAGAGCCGTCGCCCGTGGCTCGTGGTCCGCGCATGCGCGCACATTACTTAGATAGCTACTACTTTATAGACTCACCCGTAGATAGCTGAGCATTTAGCTCACTAAATAATGAAGACAGACAAGGCCAGGCGCAATATGTGATATTCAAATGAACTTACATTCGAATATACTCTAGTTTTAAAGCATTACATGTTAATTGTACACTTTTAAGGTACCTCTTACATATCATTTTTACCAATTTGTCAGCACTCAACAACAATAAATTTTATACATGTTTAAATTTGTCTTATGAATATTTAGGAATCAGCTAATTAGACCAAAAAATGATATCATAAAAATCATCAAATTCTATGGTATATTCAAAGATTTTAAATATTACCGACCTAGTCATCATTAAGTCGATAATATTTAAAATCTTGGAATGATAGAAAAAAAAAAACTCGTTCACACCGGCCTTTTTAACTTTATATCTGAGTAGGGGCTTTGAAAGACAGAGGGGTCAAGCACCGCGCATGCGCGTACACCACACTCTACCCTATATTTACTAAAGCATAGGGATATCTATACAATGGCAAAGCCAGGTGCCACAATGTCGGTCATATGCAAATAAGTTGGCAAAATCCGGTAAAATCCTATAGGCATGTTTGGGTTTGGCCACATCATATCCAAGATTTAATTCACTTAGTAACATTTTACTTCATTATTTTTTTTTGAACAGAGAAAGGGTCAAACAACTTCTACTGCTCTGAATGAAGCTAGAGGGCATATCAGACTTTTGCTGACTGAAACTCACCTATTTTCCTTCAGTTGGTCTTGGAAAATCGTGGGATTTGCCATGACCCTAGAGTGCCCCGTCCATATTGCTGATTTTGCGCGCGTGGAACACGAATTGCCTTCGACTCAAGCATAGTCCTCACTGGAGGGCCTTGCGGAGTACGAGCAACGAGTAGCTCGCCGTCCGCAATTCCACACCTACGGTGGCCAAGAATCGCCCTGCAACTGCGCCACCTAGAAATTTGATTTTCAACGTGTAAGGTTTATATAAGATGATAAATTTTACAGACTTAATAAGAGTGCTGACTTACATTTTATAAGTGAGCGACAGAAGAATCTACTACAATTTTGTGGTTGTGCTGTTGTTCAAAAGTTGTGTGTCTGAACCTGCCCATACTCCATAACTGGGTCACTCATAACATTACACGTGGCAGTAAAACAGTGTCGAATTTCATTATATAAATATACTAGCTTCTGCCAGCGGCTTCACTCGCGTGAAAATTGTGAATCTAAACCATTCCCAGATCCCCTTGAACATACACAAAAAATTTCATCAAAATCGGTCCAGTCGTTTGAGAGAAGTTCAGTGGCATACACACTCACAGAAGAATTATTATAAAGATTTGGTCAGTTTGGGGGTCAAATTTTGTGACATTTCTTTTTCAATTTTCGTATTTCTTCGCCGATTATAGTTCTAGTTAGTTCTTTAATCTATATTTATGTCACCGGAAAATTGTAAATACCGTTAGATTATAATATATCTTGCGAGATTGGAAACAATTGAAAGATTGTGAACTGTACAATTTAACGCATTATTTTACGGTGACTTAGATAAAAACGGAGAAAGTAACTGATTGACATAACAACGAACAGCCAAAACTACCGGATTTAGGAACGTGACATTTTACACAAGGCTTCTTTTTATGATGTACATTTGCTAAAACGGATCTTGAGCGCTCGGCGTCAGAGTGGGGATCGCTTTGCGCATTCCATACATTGGCAAGCCAATCGTCTTCGTTGTTAGATACATGCAGAAACGCAGGGAACGAATCACGATTGCGGCGAGCCAATCACTGACACTCCCCGCCCCCACGTCTCACTTCGCACCGCTAAAGAGACCGAATATTTGACTTCTGCGCAACTTGAAGCCAGCGCTCAAGATCCGTGACGGCAATTGTAAGCTGCTACCAAAAAAGGGTTTTTGAAAATTCACAGTCTAAGGATGAAAGGGGCTTCAAAGTTTATTTGGAGAAACCTTCTTCTACGCAGGCAAAGTTACTAGCGGACGCTTGTATTTCATAACGTCTAATAAATCAAAACTTTGCAGCTGTCAAAGTTTTGATAGGTAAGTTTTTAAATTCCAAATTAGTGATTTTATTGAAAAGTCTTTTTCAATTCTAGAAATGGAATTCGTTAAGACTTTCTAAAATCTCTAAGGCGCTAAACCAAAAAACTAGTACAAAGTCTAGACAAACATTGTTTCAGAAGTCTTATAAACTTTATAAGAAATTAAGTAAGTGTATGTGGCTCCCCAGAGTCGGAGGGTTATCGATGTTTAGTACCTACATTGGCCACGGGAGACCTCAATAAATATTTTGTGTAATAAATGGGCATGTATGAGCTGCTCACCGGAGCCTTTTTCATAAATCTGTATTGAATTATACCTTTTTGGGTGGATCTGGATTCACCATCGTATTTTTTTTTTACTTAACCGTACCCATATAGACAAAAATATGTTTGTCTGTTCGATTGCCACCCAAGACAAATATTAGTGTCGGGGTGTAATTTATCTATTATATGTACATACAATGTATTTCGAAATATATAAGTATGTTTGTCTATTGTCTAGTACTCTCCGCTTAGTTTGGGACTAGGTGGCGTTATGGAATATTATTATTATTTTCTCTCCAGTTTTTCAGTTCATCACAAATCTAAATTACCTAATTTTAATAATACTCCCGACCGAATTTCGGGAAGAGCCCGAGACCGGGAAGAGTTTAAGTTTAGGCTTCTTAGGACGTTATTTCCGAGGCATAGGGTATCACACCGCCAGCTTCCAAACTCTGGGCTGCTACACAATAGTTTTTAATGGAAAAACCCAAAGTTACCTACTTTATATCCGACCCAGGAATTAAACCCTGCAGAAGACCTCCGCTCAGCAGCAGTCATACTTGATACAAATTGTAATAATAAATTACCAATAAGTTTTTACACTTTGAAATAGAATGCAGTAGGATGATATTTTATAGGTTTATAAGTTCGAAATAATTTACAAATACAATTCATGAAAATAAAACAGTATGCAATCAAAAACGTAATTTTGTAAAAATACCAAGGTATGGCAACTCAGTTCTTCTACCATAAAAAGTTAAATACAAAGTTGGTTAATTTGTTATTTACTATTATTTACAGTCCGTACTTAAAGGACTTTGGTGATCTAGATTGACTTGGCAATCGCATGTGTATCACAAGTAATACGTATTAGATTGTTTAGCCCGATTGCCAAGGACTGCCGTTTGTCTAAAATTACTTCAATACTGTTTCTTTCAGTGAGGTAAATTATTAAATAAATTCTCCCCTCTTGAGTGGAGCGAGAGAGAGTATCCGACTTAATGACTTAACCACACTTGTGTTCCTTCAGTTGCCCTGTGCGTTCCAAGGCCACAATAAAATTGTTTATTTGTATGTATTTATCTAAGTATGTATTTACTATTGTATTTTTCTCTCTTCTGTTTGTCTATTTATTAAGTTGCACTTTTTTTTTTGCACCTGCCATGTTGTTTCTGCACCACCCTAAGGTCGACTGGTAGATAATGCCTATGGCATTAAGTCCGCCTTTGTACAGTGTAATGTGCATAAAGCATTAATAAGTAAATAAATAACTCTTTGAAACGATTCCACAGTACTACTTCAATATTTTACCAGATATATTTCATTCTCGTACATTCAAGATTACCTATAATAACAGCTAAAATTAAGATAAGTTTCACGCAAAACTTCCGATACCACTCAGTTTGTTCGAAAGTCACAAGGAACTAGAAGTAGCAAAATGTTGAAAAGTTTTTTAATATTCAATTGAAGTTGAGCTGAGAAAGCACGCCTGAACAAATCCGTGTCATTCTTTGATAAGTTAGAATATTTTCCGTTTTTTTTCCAACACGCTTTGCATTTAAGAAAAACTCACTGGTTAGGACATAAATGAAAAGACACACACACACTAATATTATAAAGAGGTAAGGTTTAGAGGTAAGTTTAGGTTTAGAGGGTTTTTTTTTGTTTGTAGGAACCTCTGAAAGTTTCTAGTACAATAGTTTTGTCTCTTCGTTTTTTAACACCGACTTCCGAAATTAAAGTTATTTTATACTTTTCAGTGTTTTTTAACATTGAAGTCGGTTATATTTTTTTTGTAATTTTTTTTTTATTTTACACTTTTAAGTTATGGTACCACCACTAAAAAGTACCCTTCAGACCTCTTATAACGATTCTAATAATCCCAAACACGGTAAGATTACATTAATTAAATTTTTTCTCTTCTGGTTCCCTTTTCTGACAGTCAGTCATCGACTACACGTATAAACAATGCAACTTTAACTCCTCATAGAATCACAGCAGAACTTTGGTTACAACAGTTCTGCTGTGATTCTATGAGGTTTCCATATCTTCGAATTTCATAATCAGATTATAACAATATTTCTATGGAACCAATTTGGAAGCATAACCTTTTCAAAAATTTTCAAAATCGGTCCACATTGACCGAGATATCGGTGAAAATACATAAAAAAAACATACATTCAGCCGAACATAGAACCTCCTCTTTTTCGAAATCGGTTAAAAAGAACAACACTGTGGTAGGTGCGCAGCAATACATTAATACTCGTATTATAAATATGGACGTTTGCGAGTGTGTGTGTGTATGTTTGTTACTTCTTCGCGCTCCAACGGCTATATCTATACATATAATAAAATTGTAGGAAAGTCAAAACTGTACATTGAATATTTTTAAAAAAGAATACTTGGGGCGTGATCTACAATCGATATCGAAGCCAAAAATATAGTTTTTAGAATTTTTGTCTGTTTGTCTGTTTGTCTGTTTGTCTGTATGTATGTCCGGGCTAAACTCAAAAAGTACTGCATGGATTTACTTCAAATTTTCCATGAATATTACTAAGAGGTCGGGTCAACATATAGGCTACATATTATCACGCTATCACCTACAGGGGAGGAGCTGTGAACCTTTCTTTTTCTTAAGCATTCTGTGACTGCGTGTAATCTAACGATGCATATTTAAATGTTGTTTTTGAGTAAGCCATGCTATTATCTAGCTTTACACCATAAAAACTACGCCATTTAAGTAATTTGGGCAGAGAAACATAGTTTAATGAATGTTAGTAGTATATAGACAATTTTAAAACAGCGCCATCTATGAGATTTCATAAAAATCAAATCAAGTTACATGTTAATACTTTTTGGAAATTAAGAATTTAAATTTGATCATGTAGTTGGTTATTCTTAAAATTCATAGATGGTGATGTGATGTGATGATTTCTACATAAAAGTTGTATCATATAGTTCGTTTTGACAAATTCAAGTTCCAACAAAACCCTGAAAAAACTTGAGAACCTAGAGTTGAGGAAGACAATTAAAAAAAAAAAATTGCACTCCGGGAGTGCCGGCAGAAGTGAAAACTTGATTATTAACGTTGAGCATGTTTGATATTTTGGAATGGTTAGGGAATAATTTTGCACCAATTGCTTCATCAGTATAAAAGTACTATCATTTATGTGGTAGAATACAATATTCATTTATTGCGCTATCGTACACAAACATGACAATTTATATTACATTAAAAATTTAACACTTTAAAACTATTACAATTATTTTACATTAAAAAATTTACCATCCGTCTTACGCTTTTTCGATCAGGTCACGTGTCCTGACGCGAGTTTAAGATTTTATACCCATTACAGAAAAAGTGCTCAACGCCGCTAAAGAAGTTTCACTTCAAAAAATGCGGTGTTAAGTATTACATGGTGACATTTTTCCAGATCTGTGAAGTCGACCAGTTTGCGAGATCCCTTACGTATGACGAGGTGCTTTTATATTACAGGTACGACAAGCAAAGGGGTGTATTTAACCGACATCGACGACGAGGTGCTGTGGAAGGTTTTCCGGGAATTTTCAAGGGCCGCCATCAACCGCATTGGGTAGGGTTTATACCGTGCATCCAAATATGGCGAATGCTGTTTTCTGCGGTTATTACTTCACACTGTCCGAGGCCCAACGTCTTTCGCCTTTCTGAGGACATTTGATGGCATGGAGTATCCCACTTACCACGTCACCTTCTCGACGGTAACCAAAATTGACTGACACTGTCACTGACAGTCTCAGCCGCATGCGTCATCTTTTTGCCGTCATCTTGGTGTTTTGTGGAGTCGCAAACCCGGTAGCTTTGTGGGAGAAGTATCGCCATCATCTGTCTGAAGATTTTCTACGAGCTTTGAGGCGTGCTACTGGAGACGAAGTCGAAGTAACTGATGAAAGCGTGCTGAACACCTGTCTCAGTTCACTTCAAGATGTGGTCATTTCTATAGGCGGCAATCCGCTGATCGAATATGGGTTACCAGCTCCCCAATCATCACCGCATCAAGGCCGTGGAAATCGGGAGTATAACGCTGAGACCAATTACGAGCCGGGTGAAATGACCACCTTACAAAATTACCATGTCACCGTGTTCTCTTTAGAGCAAAAATCAAATGACACCGTCCTTGAAAGTGTTGGCCAAAACCAGGGTAAAATTTTTTTCTAGGATGCTCCTGGTAGAACAGGAAAAACATTTGTTACCACTGGCATATTTGCAGAGGTCAGGAGGCAAGGCAAAATTGCTATTGCTGTAGCGTCGTCGGGAATCGCTGCCATACTGCTTCCGGGTGGCAAGACAGCACATGCCGTGTTTAAAATTCCCTTCGATTTAGAGAGCGCCGAAACGCCTGTTTGTGGTGTGTCACGTAACAGCGATAAGTGATACGTGCTCAAGGATTGCTCTCTGATCCTATGGGATGAGTGCACGATGGCCAATAGGAAGGCAGTTGAGGCCGTGGACAGATTGGAACAAACATTTGATGGGTAGTGTCACAGTTCTGTTCAGTGGCGATTCCTTCCCGTGGTGACGTGGGGTTCGAGGGCTGACGAGGTGAATGCTTCGTTGAAATGGTCTTCGTTGTGGTTACGACTTCATACGCTGCGCTTGACTATTAATATGAGAGCTCGGCTCGGCGGCAATGTACGCACGTGCATTGCAAGAATTCTCCGATGTGCTTCTAAGTCTTGGCGAAGGCACTCTGACAAGTGGTGCTTCCAGAGTCTCTCGGTAGAGTGGTATCCAGCTTAAAAGAACTCATTTGCTGTGCGTACGGGGACATCAGTCGTATACCGCACCAGCTTTTTGGGTGTGTGAGCGATGACGCCGACGCCCAAAAATGATCAGGCTGCAGCAAATAACGAATGCATTCTCTCGGAAATTGAGGGGAATAAAGTGGTCTACAACTCGATAAACACTGTTGTCGAGCAAGATGACGCCACACATTATCCCGTGGAATTTCTGAACTCCCTGTCAGCAAGTGGACTTCCAGCGCATACCATCAAGCTGAGGGTCGGTGTCCCGATTATGCTTCTTCGGAACCTATCTCCTCCAAAGTTGTGTAACGGGACCCCCCTTAAAGTCATCTCGCTCCACAGACACACCTTTGAGGCGGAAATTCTTACGGGTTGTGGCGTCAGCGATTCAGTATTTATACCACGCATTCCCCTCATACCTCACAACTTCCCGTTCCAGTTCAAGCGCGTACAGTTCCCCGTGAGTTTTTGCTTCGCGATGACCATCAATAAGTCACAGGGGCAGACACTGAGGGCAGCGGGTATCGACTTCAGGACGAGTTGCTTCTCACACGGGCAACAGTACGTCGCTTGCTCCCGCGTCACCAATACTGACTCTCTTTACATTTTAGCTCTTAGCAGCAAACTACCAACGTAGTTTATAGGGAAGTGTTGTAAGGTATGATACCTTTGTACGTATTTTTACTATTTTGTGTCCTGTGAGTTCAGTCTCATCTTATGACTGAACTCAGCAGGATTTATCTGGGAATCCTGCTGAGTTCAGTCATAAGATGAGACTGAACTCAGCAGGATTCCCAGATAAATCTCTTCACTTGCTTCGTTTGCAAAAAAAACTTAAATTTTAATGCTATTTTAAAAGTTGTTTACTTATATACTATAGCAACACTGGCATCTTAGTTATTTTTGGTGCTTTGGTGCTTTAGAGCCTTCACGCAGACGATGTCGCGGGCAGCAGCTAGTATATACATATATATATTATGAAACTTGATACCTACCAGTATTGTAGACCATATCTTGAAATACCATACAGGATACTTTTCATTCCAGGATTATTGTCCCTTGGCCTTAAGTTTCCGTTGACAGTATAAAAATATTTAAAATTGATTTTCCATTTATAATTACATTATTTCTAGGTTTTTATTTTTATAATTGAATATTTTCCTAGAAAACACAAATATTACTGTATCGCTTTAGTTCATTGTATAAAAAGTATAAAACCATGTTTATTCATAAGTAAGAATCAATCAAGTTTAATTACTACACTAGGTATATAAATACAAACCTAAAATTATAATATGTATAAACGAGTAAAAAAAGCTGAAAAACGGGGAGAACTCAGAGGGCATCAAAAAATTCGTCCACATCGATGTCAATGGGAAAATTGCCCAGAACGCTGGCAGCATTGCCACGCTGGATTCGTTGACTGAAGAAGAGAAAACCATAAAACCATAGGTAGGTATAACATAGGAATTTCTTAATTAGTCGTGAATTGCCCATACCATCATCATCATTATTTCAGTCGAAATATTATTATGTCCACGTTTCTTCAAAAACATTTTTGTCATTCACCACTTCGCCTGAGCTTATGCATTTCAGTATTGAATTTATCGAGTTATTTTTAGCTGATAATACTTTTAGTTAGGTTTAGGGGATTTTTTTCCAATATTTAGACGTCACCGTACCGATTAAATCATATAAAAGTACAAACCGACTGACTGACATATCAATGTATTGCCGAAACTACAGGGACTAGGAATCTAAAATTTTCCACAAGGTTTCCTCTTATGATGAAGGCGAACACTAAGAGAGCTTGCGGACAGTGAGCAATGGGTAGCTCGCTGTCCGGCCGTCCGGTAACAGTCCGGACCAAGCCCAAGTCGTCGACGGCGCGCGCTGTTCCCGCGCGCCTCAAGGAGTTGTCAGCAACAGCAGGGGCCCAGCCGGATCGAAGCCTACTGGGGCCAGGGTTATCCGAAAGGGCGCTCGAGCCCCGGTATGAAGGCTTGAAGGAACGGGATGGGTTTTTTAGTCAGTAAGAGTCTGACACTATCTCCCGCTCCGCCCAAGAGCGGGGGTTGTCATAAGATGATTTTTACCATCGAAAAAAAAAACACTAAGAGAGGATTTTACAAAATTTACCCCCTAAAGGAGTGACACGGGGTTCACATTTTATTTGAAGAAACTTACTTTAAAGCGGGCAAAGCCGCTAGTATATTATAAATCGCCAATTTAAAAATAGAAGCACCTTAAAATAAGAAAGAAAATAGACTCTACGTAAAGATAAATTGAATTTATCATTTCACATAAATACATATTTAATTTACCTTATTATCTGACAAAATCAACAAATGTAAGACAACATTATTTTCCAGTCTCTTGAGAAAATGGTAAGCAGCTTACAAAAAGCCTTTTACAAATTAGACGATATTTATTGGCGGAGGTTAGAAAAGAAAAAAATATTGCTTCCAGGATTAGGTAAACGTGACTGGAATCGATGAGCGAAATGATTTATCTCAGAAGCTTTTCTTGTAGAACTCACACAGGTAAAATCATTTGCAATTGTTCGATTTTTCTAAAATTTTTCTTCCGTATGCTATGCTAATCAAAGAAGCTTGTTTTTAGGGATCCGTACTTTAAAAGGAAAAACAGAACCCTTATAGGATCACTTTGTTGTCCGTCTGTCCGACCGTCAAGACCCTTTATCACAGCAGGCCCTAACAGAATATCAGCGCTGCGTTATTTATCGGTTTAAATAACGTAGCATATGCTGAGTTAGGTGCCTTTTTGGCCTCGCACTGATTATACCTTTCTTTTTTCTTTTCATTGTGTATTTTTAGTTTATATTATTGTGTGAGGCACGAATAAACGTTTTTGTTTCTTTCTTTCTTTATCTCAAGATTCTCTGTCTGACAGATGGACGGTTCTTGAGAACGCGTGAAGGTATCAAGTTAAAATTAAAAATATATATACTTAGATCTTCGGTCCCTTGAAGCTGTGAAAAAATCAAACTTCTAAATAAAAGAAAAAATAGATAGTTTATGTCGCAAAAAAAAATATATTTTGACCCTCCCAAGGGCATCAAATTCATTTCAGATTCGTTGTTGTCGGTTAACAAAAAAAATTACACAACTTCCGCTTAAGGGTTTTTTTAATATCGTGCGGTTTTGATCACGCATACGAGATTAATCTTTTTTTGCATTGAAATTTTCCGCATGCGGGTTTGCCCCGCCCAGTGATGAAAACCGCACAATGTTAAATACACCCTAAATGCATATAGACTGGTTTTCGCGCTTTGTATCGGTAGTGTGTGCTAAGCACAATGCTATTATATGAGCTATAGCAACCCAAATATGAACTGAAATGTGTTTTCAATAGAGAAGGCGGTTACGTGTGGTGATTTAAGAGAGAGCTCTCTATTGTTGGCCAAAGAGGAAATTAATTTGTGAAAATGGTTCAGTTTTTGTTCCGACATTCAGTAGTACTGGTATTTAGAATTCAATATTTTTATTATGAAATTAGAGTTTATTTAGAAAATTGAGGCATTCCGTTCCATTAAAAAAAAAAACATATTTTTACCAACTCCTCACTGAAAAAATCAAAATCATCTCGGAAGGCAAGACTTTGGTTTTCTGTTGTCATCGAATTACTTCAAGACCCAGGCCTTTCTCGACGGCTGAATGACAAGCTACGTATTGCTCGCCATCTGCGAACCCGGGCGCTCGATGGAATTTGTACTGCAGCTCCCAAAGCCTGGGGCGTCTCAGACGGGAGCCAGGGCGTGAAGCTCATCTCTTCTTACATTCATACTTCGTAGGAAGAAGTGACCGCCGCCCATTCCTTTCAACTCCTTACCTTGGCCTGAATCGGGGCTGTGCGCGAGAGGTGGCTGCCGTTGACCGTCTCCATAAGGACACGCGGTGCTCTGTCCAGATGGGGCACAGACTTCTACCGTATGATCAGTCAGTTGTTCAATCGGGGCTTCAGATGACACCCAGGCGTTTCTTCACGCTGAATTTGACACTGGAATCTCACGAAACAACTGCGTCTGGTAAGGTCCTAACAGTAAGAACGCCGCCGTGGCACTTCAATAGCATATCAACTTGACAACTAGCGGCCTTGTGAGTTGTGCAGACACAATAAGGTTATCCAGGGTTATCCGAAAGGGCGCTCGAGCCCAGTATGAAGGATAGAAGGAACGGGGTGGGTCTTTTAGTCAGTAAGAGTCTAACACTATCTCCCGCTTCGCCCAAGAGCGGGGGTTGTCATTGGATGATTTTTTCCTACCATAAAAAAAAGGTCCTAGCAGGAAGAACGACGCCGTGGCACTTCAATAGCATATCAACTTGACAACTAGCGGCCTTGTGAGTTGTGCGGACACAATAAGTTCAAAAATATCGATTGTAAGCTGTCGATAAAATGTGAACAAAATGTTTCTTGTACAATAATAAGAAAAAAGTTGACAGTTTATAAACTTACGTATTATACGTTCGTGATTTATTGAGAAAACAGAGTAGTATATTAAAATATCGGTGTTTGCAATAACCCGGTGACATAATGAAGACCGGATTATGTACTTTGAAATAGAAAATTCTCGAGCGGACAAAATCATTGTCAAATTGAAAATACTAATAGCTTGTTCAATATTATATTTTATTATTAAATACATATTTATTATTAAATACTTACATATTTATTATTAAATATTTTTTTAATGCGCCTCCTTTAAAATCTTGACATTCCTTATTGAAAAAATAATTAAAGTTGATAGTGAATTTGATTTAAAAAATTATTTGCAAAAGCTCTAAAACCGCCATTTATATTCCTTAACGAAAAGTCTATTTATTTAAAAATAAGCCCAAAAAGTCCGAATAGTTACACCAATAATCTCCTTAAAGCTTAAATGAATAAATTAACATACTCTTCGCATATGATGGCACAGTAGTTAATAATAAAATGTAATAATGAAAATTATCACGGGCACGTGTCTATAAATCATTAAATATGGTGGTACAACGGTTAACCAAAAACAATCATAGAATATTATAATAATGTACAAAACGAAAATTATAAGTACACTCAAAAACCCAACCTAAAATGTTAACGTCAGTTACTATGGCAACGGTTACATATACAATGCTACCGCCTACGACAGATACAAAAATTCTAAGAATTAATATCGATAACAAACTATCATGGAAAACACGTTTAGTAAATTTCCTTATATAAAAAAAACCTTATACAATATATATAAAGCCCAACTTTGTGTGCTGTTATATATTTTGTTACATCATTGACGCACAAACGACTTTATGGATAGAAATATATATTCTGTTGTGTATTTTATAATGAATTGACTGACAAAATATAATAATAAATGTAATTTTAAATGTAATTGTAAATATAATTTTAAATGTAATTTTAAATGTAATTTTAAATGTAATTTTAAATGTATTTTTAGTGTAATTTTAAATTAAATTAAGTGCATATTTTGTTAATTTATATCACAAAGCAAATGAATAGCAAATGTTATGTACGCCGTTATTGTTACATATATCAGACCACCATGTTGAAATTTATTCTTTTTTAATGTTAAATTTATTGTAATGTGGCAGTACTCAATAAATAAATAAATAAAATAAAAATATTGTAATGTAATAAAAGCGCAATCCAATCTACTTATAGTGTAGTTAAAGTATAAAATATATATAAAGTTTATTAAATAATTATGAAAATAATAAAAATTTCACTTACTTTAATAATTTAATTTTTATTAAATATATTTACTAACCAATATTTTTTATTTGATCGTTTCACGTATAAAATTCACTTGAAAATTTATTTTTACGTATCAGATTTTTTTTTTAATTTTTATGAGTCTCTAAAGTTATTTTAATTTTTTTCATTCAGTAATATTCAATTTATTTGCACTTGTCAGATTTTATTACATATTATATACATTTACACAAACTAATTAATAGTGATTTTTTACGTTTATTTTCTTTAATTATAATAAAATACTTAAATAAAAAAAAGAAACACTTATCTAATTAAAATTCCAGACTAAAATACCGACTTAATACAAATAATAACTACACTGTATTTAAAACAGTATGATCAAGAGTATTATGAAGAGGCAGTAGATGAATGGCACGACCGCGCCGGCCATCCACCGACTACATCTGCAGTGCGAGCTTCGTGCCACAGAGGGGTCGCAACTCGCGCATGCGCGCACCGTACTTAGGCACTGCTCTATACTAGACCTAACTGTAGACAGCTGAGAGGTTAGGTTCCCTGTATAATGTGTCTAGACTAGATATGACGCCAGACTCGGAAATTCACGGCTGCAAACAGTCACTGGCAAAATGCTGTATGTTTTATTTAAATGTATGTTAGTTTAACCAACGTTTCTGAATAATGGTTTTTGATGCTGAGTATAACTGTAACTTTACTTTAGCCTGAAAGCTCGTAAAAAATCAAATTTAAATAAAGTACGGCAATGAATTTTTTTTTTTAATAATATAAACTAGTGCTTGATTGCGACCCCACCTGATAGTAAGCTGTGATGCAATCATTGATGGTGAGGTGCACTACCTACACATACTCAATTCATAAACTCGCCCAGATTAGTTTGAAATGTTTAGGTATTTTTATTCTCCTGTACTCCTGATGGTAAGCGATGATAAAGTCGATATTGGAGCACGCTTATCTAGAAGTAATTAATATAGTAGGGTGGTGAGTTAGTTATCTATAATAGTAGTAAAGTTTTATATTTTTTTCTGAATATTAGTTTGGCTGGAAAAAAAAAACTAGCTAAATTAAATGTTGAGATTGTAAGTTTTTGCAAATAAATGACAGGTTTTTTTTACAGAAATTGGCACTCATTTCTTTTTTCAATGAATTCAACTACCACTTCTTGTCATAACTTGGTTTCCATTTTCACACTTATGTTTTTGGTGGGATAGCTTCGTATGTCAGGAAACATCGTCAAGAATTGGACCATTCATTTAATTCAAAAACTTATTCCATTGATTATCTTAAATAAAAATTAAGAGTCTTCTCAAATTAATTTCGTCTTTAAAGGCATAACATTAAAGCTCTCTCTCTTATGTTGCCGCCTGCTCTATTGCAAACACTCAATTCATATTTTGTCTGCTATCTATTTTAGTAGCAAGCACTGATGGGATTAGACGTGATAACAGTATTATCTGGTTAACAGTGTTCCACCGCCACTGTAATGTTATTAATACTTACGTTTACTTTACTTATCAATAATCACATCACTTTATAATATTTCTTATATATTTGTTTGTTTATTTTCATTGATCACTGTCATCTGTCATGTCACTACTATTTTCTTCTATGGTTTTGATTAGGTATCAACAAAGAGTATTTTTATAGTCTTAGGTTTTATTCTTTTACTCATAATATTATTTATTTTGTAAACATATAATTTGCTATCAAATTATATGTTCTCTTATCTGAAATAATTCTTTTAAATTGTAATTTATATCTTTCTTGTGAAACAGCAATGCTGGCTGAAACCTGTTTTCAAATTTAAATTATGAATTGACAGCCAGCATAGCCGTCAAAATTGACTATAAAAACCATGTTTGTGAGTTTTCTTGGAGTTTTCGGTCAGACTCTTGGTGCAGCTACATATACAGCTCCTGGTGTCAGTTTTTTCTACATGTGACAGTTTCTTGGCTCAGCTCCTGATTGAGCTCCTTGGACCAAGAAGACCTCCTCAGAGAAGGAACTGAGGACCTCCTCTCTGCCTCTGCCGGCCCTCACGGCGGAGGGCTGCTCTACACTTGGACCTGGCCTCTGAGGGCCTCCTCCTCTACTGCTGCCGGCCCTTACGCTGGAGGGCTGTGACTACCACTATCTGTTGCTGCCTGCGGCTGCGTAGCCTTCGCCGTCCCTCGTACGGCTGAGGGCTACGCCTACTCCTGCTGCTGCATTCCGCCTCTGACGCCGAGCCTGACTGAACTGTTTTTATAACTTTATATCTTTTTATATCCCTATTGTTTTTATATGCTTTTATTTGTAATATAACCTCACAAGGATTCATATCTATATATATTATTTCTCCCTCCATACTTTCCTCCTTCACTCAACCTCTCACTACTCACCACACGTGCCTTGCCAGGGCTACTCCCTGGAGGCATTTACACTTACACTTACACTTACACCTACGCTTACTACTCATACGTGCCTTGCCAGGGCTACTCCCTGGAGGCACTTACTCACTACACTCCCTCTTGCACTCGCGTAACACTCTTCCTCTCCTCTTACTATACACTTACTCTCTTCCTCTACACTCCTCACTCCCATGCTCCTCCTTATCCTCATCATGTCCTTCACTCCTCTCATGTAACTGTTACACTCCTTTGTGTACACATTACGTTACACCACTTCAGAAAAGAAATGTGTTTGTAGGCTATACAGGTATATCAGAACTCACGTCTCTTTAAAAATAACAGCCATCGTCATTTCTTTGTCCTTCTTTAGTATAAAGTTTAAGTTACCGCGCGATATAAGATCGGGATTTGGAGTTTAAAAACGCATCTCTTGTTTGTTTTTGGATGCAATCTTAAAAGTTCTTTCGTTTGAACTTCATCATCATCATCATTTCATCCAAAAGGCGTCTACTGTTGGACTTAGGCCTCCCCAAATTTTACCATAAATAATGGTCCTGTGCGTCTCGCATCCATCGGACTCCCGCAACCTTTACCAGGTTATCAGTCCGCCTTGTAGGCGGCCTTTCAACCTTTCGGCCCCAACGGCCATTTGTTCTGCAAGCAATGTACAATTCAAGACACTTCCGCATGACCACCGGCATTCGAAACGAAATCTTCAAAGGGTTGGGTTTGTTGCCACGCCGCAGATTCAAACGAATATTTTTTTAAGTGATCAGGCAGAAATGTCCGCGATTTAACGTCGAATGCCTCAAAACGAGCCGCCTTGTCAGAAAATAGGTACTTGCAACGAAGAAAACAGAACAGAATGGATTAATAAATAATACAATATTGTTTGGCCGAAATACTTGGGTATCGATCAAATCATGTTAGTAAGTGGGTCAAGTTAAATTAATCTATTTTGGGCACGTTCTTTTTTGACGAGGTTTGGTCGTACCTAAATCAAGCATGGAAAGAGAATACGGAGGTTTGATTCTTTTTACTTTCTTTAAGAAATCTGGCAGACTATGTAC
This sequence comes from Mythimna albipuncta, assembly GCA_929112965.1. Classification (NCBI taxonomy): domain Eukaryota; kingdom Metazoa; phylum Arthropoda; class Insecta; order Lepidoptera; family Noctuidae; genus Mythimna; species Mythimna albipuncta. The sequence continues at coordinate 10,689,687 of OV815973.1, forward strand.
CTACTAGAATGAAATGGTGCGTTCTTTAAATGCGAGACTAAAATTTGGACGGGCTAACGCATGCTATAGTTGGTATTTAATGATTTGTTTTCATATGATTGTAATAAAATCGTGACGAGTGACAGGACAGAATGGAAGAAAAAAACGTGTTGCGCCGACCCCAAATAAAACGGGACTAGGGCAGGAAGATGATGATGATGTAATAAAATCTTTAATAGATTATGATTTCTTGATATATTATGAGAAAATCGTTTTGTATATGATAAATAACATCCAAATTCAATCATAGCCGTGTCTATGATATGTGCAATTTTTCGGTGTCATATAAAGACTATCTTATAGTCTATAGATAGAATTATCTTTATTGTTACTATTTTGGTGTACAATAAAGTTTATTCTATACTATCATCCCCCACGCGGGTGAGGGTATGGATAATTGGACATCCTCATGCCCCAGCCACGTCGACACTGACCCTGACTACCAGGCACGGTAGGCGCGGGCTTGCGGACAACGAGCTCGCCGTCCGGCCGTCTGGTAATCGTCCGGCCCGAGCTCAAGTAGTCGATAGCGCGTAGTGTACTATGCGCTCCTCAAAGAGACGTTAGTAAACCGTAAAGGCCCAGCAGGGCCGACACCTGCTAGGGCCGCGGGCCTTATGATGCAAAAGGTAACGGAAGTCAGTAAATGTCTGAGACGCCCTCGCGGTAGCGGGAGAAGTCATTGGATGATTTTCCATCCATTTTAAATATTCTATATTCCAACTTAAATCTATGGGTATAATGGCGGTATTATCTCTAACAGCAATATCTACCAGACAGTCTTTCAATGAATCATAAGATCTTGAAATAATAAAGGGGATAGTATGTGGTGTATCTACTGCTAACAAATGAAGTCCGGGCCAAGATAAGTGTAGATACTGTCTTCATACTTTACTCCATCAACATTCGATATTGTTTGTAAAATTTTTAATAGGGTCTTTTTTTATTGTTTATCGGTTCGGTTTTCTTCGTAGTAAATGATTGCAAAACGAACTAAATCGATTTTTCCGATTTAATCATTCAGAGTTTGAATATTGACACAGTGCCATTGACAAAATGTAATCTCCGGAAATTAGTTCGATATTATGTTGTAATATCAGAATAGGTTATTAATTTAGTTGTTTATTCAGTTATAACATATTTTTTCTATTTTCAAATACACACACCGCCAACGGCAAAATTAGAGGAACTCAACAAAAGTACCTTTTTTAACTCCCAACTGAAAAGAAAGTGGTTTGAAGTGTCAGTGTGTTTCTGTGTATGTGATGTAGTGTCATTGCTTGATTTTCCAATCTAAATAAAATGTACCTACATACTTCCGAATAACACACTTTAACCTTTCAATCGTGGGAATTTGAGACACAATAGAAAGACAATAGGTGCGCGAACGCGTTTCTTCGCTTCGCTTGGGGCAATTCACGAATGTTCAAATCATTATCAAATTATTTGTACAACAAAACTGTTATCTTCGTGTTTCCAGGGCAGACATAAAACACGAAAACTATTCGACGGAAATATTTCTGATTAAATTGTGACGGAATGCCAAGAATTTCCGGATCTCAGCCAATTACAGGACTGTTTTTATAGGGAAATTCCGTTCATTCATTTAGTTTTATTTTGTAATCGAGTTTGAAAAGAAAATTTTCGAAGACAATTACTTTAATAAAGTCACATTGAAAACTGAAGAAAAAAAATTGTTTCACCAAAAATTTGTCATTGTTCCCAAAAAAATGAAGTTTCAATTTATATGGTATTAATATTAAATTTATGTCAGCTACATGCAATAGACTGACCCCAAGCCCATTGCAAAAAGGCTAGGGAGATGACGAGGAAGATGATGATGTTGAAAGTAAGTAAGTAAGTAAAAGTTGAAAAAAGCTTCAAAGCTCGCTTGAAATAATGACTTATCGAGCAAGCTTTATTCTTTTGACGAATTTATGACCTATTAAAATTTAACTTTGACGTAAATATTAATTTGGACTGAAAATTGTTGTGAGTTTTAATTTTGTGATTTAATTTCTACTCATTTTATTTGTATTTTTTATTTTATTTGTTTGACATTTTATATTATTTGTCATTGTAATGTAATCATTTGTTAACAAGTAAATTACAAATTCTGTATTGACTTGTAAGAATCCCTTACCAATAAACTACTATGACTAGAAGAGAAAATACCATATTTAGTGCGTACGTGTCGTGTATTATCGTCCATGCTCGGATAAATGGAATGGTTGGATGAAAAATATCTGCAAGGGGACTATGGAGCATAAGTGTTTTTTATGGAGCGCGTAGCATCTCTACCAAAGTTGTTGCAGATGCGCGGAACACAGTAACTTCGTGAACATAGTGGACCCAGCTTTAATTCATTAAACCCTAAGCGAACGTTCGCACACCTATTGTCTTTCTATTGGTCTGTGATTTCTACGATTGAAAGGTTAAATCGGGGAGCACGTTCCTATAAGGCCACTATTACACTTTAGTAGTTGAACCCCAGTAAACAACACTTTGGTCTAATCAATACAGTAAACAAACACTTCAGCAGAATAAAAAGCTTTTTCCACTTGACAGAACCCAAGACTCCATATTTCAGAAAGGTTACTAAATTACCTGACACGCGATTCCAGCGGAGGCGAGATTTGAATTCCAATGAGCCAATATCGAAGGAGTCCAGATTCCTATCGGGAAATTGAAGTTCGAGCCATCTTCCAATTTGTATTATGAGCCAAGTTTCTACCTGTGGAAAGTAGTTTAAACGGTTAATTTACTAAATTTAAAGATGGTAAAAGCTACAACATGTTTTTAATTTTTGGGTTATTAAAAACAATTTGGAATTTTTGAGCTTCATAATGATAAATGATATTTATTTTGCAAATAAGTTTAAAAAAATACTTTTACAAGTAATTTTTTTTTTCGTCAGTTTAAACTAGATAAAGGAATAATATATACTTTTATTTCATTTTTTTAAAACTAAATTAATGAATAAGAAATATTTTCATGACCGGGTAAAACACGGACTTCTAAAAAAGAGAAAATTAGAACACTTAGAAATCTTTACTTTTTACGAGATGAGTCAACAACTCATCTCTCGTCTCATCTGTCGTCGTAAAATATTTATATTTAACTGTTCTTCTTTTAATATTTGTGGCCTTTTCAGGGTTCTGTGCCTCAAAAGGAAAAAACGGAATCCTTATAGGATCACTTTTTTGTTCATCCGTCCGTCTGTCTGTCTGTCAAGACCCTTTATCTCAAGAAAGCTTCGAAGTGTCGAGTTGAAATTAAAACCATATACCTACTCAGATCTACGGCCCCTTAAAGCTGTGATAAAATCAAACTTCTAAGTTAAGGAATAAAAAAGATACGGCCGTTTATGTCGCAAAAACGCATATATTTTGATACTCTCAAAGATCGTAATTCATAATTACCGTTGACCCAAAATCCTGGCAAATTTGGCACAAACCAAGGTCTTATAGCACAGGTATAGGAATAAATCTGAAACAGTAAATTTGTTGTTACTTACGTCACAAAAAAAAAATTGCAATTCGGAAATATCTTCGAGACTTCATTCGTGAACACGGAACCCCCAGTGCTCGAGTCCGACTCGGACTTGCCCAGTTTTTTTTTATCATAAAATTACTTCTTCCGCTCTATATGGAGCAAGATATACTTTCGATACCTCCAACGCATAAACGTATTTTTTGAGTGAACATACATTATTAAATTATTATTATTTCTTTTTACATCCAGGGTCTGTAATGTGATCTTAAACTGATATTGATTACATAATGCAAATATATAAGTTAAACGGTTTTTCACAATGACGACTGAGATTACTTACATAATTACAAAAACGCTTCTTCAGGAAAAAAATACTTTTTACCTTACAACTTTCCGCACATATACATATATGAATGCGTATAGCATACAATCATATTGTATGGTGTACGTATACACCGCTAAATTTTAATCGTTTTAATCCCGTGGAGGGTTGATCCGGTACATGAAACACTATCGATTTGTAAGATAAAATTAAAAAATAAAGTACCTTTTTTTCAAAACTCGTATTAATTTACGCATGTACGACATTAATTTCTAACGTCAGATGAGTGCGTTCAATGACCTGTAGGTAGTTTGTACGCAACGCCGACTATTAACTACAGGTGATTGAACTCGCTCAGCTGACGTTTTCTTATTTAAATTAATTTCGTACATGCTTAAATTAATACGAGTTTTAAAAAAAAGGTACTTAATTTTTTTATTTTATTTTTACAAATAGACAGTATTTCATGTACCAGATCGACCCTTCACTGGATTAAAACGATTAAAATTTAACGGTGTATACTATATACTTATATGTACTTAAAAATAAACTGTAGTTTAAATTCATGGTGAATCGTACAGCAGCCCATTGAGAATGTTAACTGTTTTCCAATTACCATTGTGTTGGCCCTATTGTTAGCCGAAATATATTGTGTTCTACAATTATGAATTGTTTTCCGACATCTGTGTTTACTATTACGTCTTTATGGGTACAATCTTGATAGATTTATTACATCTAAAATATTCTATTACGCAATATTGTATAGAATATATTATGTGAATGAATAAATCAGATTTAGATAAAAATTTAATCATATTGTACAAAAAAGATAACGAATTTGGTATATACCTAGTTTTTGTTTTTACACTTGTGTATTTATTTAATAGGATTTAAATACATACATACATCTTAACTTTTAAATATTATAAATTAACAGGTATGTACAAAACTTAAAATAATATGTCTAAACGGGTAAAAAAGGGAACTCATAGGGTATAAAAAATTCGTCCACATCGATGTCAATGGGAAAAGAGCCCAGAACGCGGGCAGCAGTGCCATGCTGGATGGCAATGCTAGTTCGTTGACCGAAAAAAAGTTCAGTCCTTTGAGCTACTGTACCTAGTAGAATTGAAAACCTAAATGCATATAGGCTTTTATACGACAACAACGCGACAATGTAACACACTAATATTATAAAGCTAAAGTTTGTATGTTTGTTACTTCTTCACGCTTGAACGGCTAGACAGATTTTGACGAAACTTAGTACACGGTTATATCATATTGGGGAATAATACATAGGGTACTTTTATCCCGGGAGTATTTTCTCTTCAAATCATTTTCCGCTTTGAGATAGTGTCAGACTCTTACTGACTAAAAAACCCACCCTCTTCCTTCTTGCCTTTCGTACCGGGGCCGAGCTTCACTTTCGGATAACCCTAGCTCCAGTAGGCTTCGACCCGACTGGGCCCCTGCTGCTGCTAGCAACTCCTTGAGGCGCGCGAGAACAGTGCGCGCCATCGACGATTTGGGCTCTTTCAAAGAGCTTGCCCACCTCGTCGAGCAGCACAATGGGCCGGTACGCGGACGGAGAGCCCACAGGGCTGGAATAGCATATTAGGTTTTTTGTCCTGGAGTTTTTCCTTTGCAATTATTTTTTACTTTCAGGCAAAGATATTGACAGAAGCTAGTCTGTAAAAACAACAGTTTCTACACATTAGTCCTATTGTACGGAAACAGTTGTCGCAATGTCGCTTCGCGCTAGTCTTCGCCGAAGCTTTGACGGTTCTATAGTAAAGTCAGATACTTTTAGTATAGATATCTTTTTTCTGAGAAACCCATTTTCCTGGTAATACCCAAGGGCTCCTGTGAAACTCTACGGTTTTCCAAACAGCAATTAGAATGGATTTTCTGAATCTTTTGTAATGGTAATAAATTCAATTATGTACTCAACGGAAAGAAAGACAAGGAAATCTTAGTAATTTTTTGTGAAGCATTTTTGTCCTTGTAAAATTACTCCAAATAATTTCTTACTGGTTTATCGTAATGTATATTTATAAAAAGAAAAATATAACCTACCATATTTTTAGTAAAAACCTATTCACAACATTTCTATTTTATTTTTCAGTTAGTTTTAGCTCGGCCTTCTTAAAGACCATATAATTATTAAGTCGAAAGGGTTTTTATAATTCAATGAGTCGGAAGAATACAGCTTAGTGGTAGAATTCCTTGCATGGTCGCAGTCTATTAAAGATCTAAGGGATTACCAGATTGTTTTTGAATTTTTCTTTTAGTTTTGAAGATCGTGTCCAGAGCGGGGAGATTTCCAGACAAAGTATGTATCTCTCGTAAATGCAACAATCGTAATGCATCTCAAAAAAAAAAACAAAACACTTGTTCTATGAGTATTACCTGCCAGCATTCAAAGAGTAAATTAGTATTCCAGTGGTTACGCACATCTTCACGATGGCTTGTAGGCACTTTATCAGGTTTGATAGATTTCACTGGCGCGCTGATTGTAAAACAATATATTATGTCATCTTAAATCCTCTAGAGAACATAATAACTTTTGTGTTACTTCATTGTCCCAGTTTCGATCACAGGTTTATGTTATTTATCTTATTTTTTTTTAATTCGGCCTCACCCTCTAAACTGTCCGATCAAGTTCATAAATTTGTATGGAGAGGCCGATTTCTTTTTCGTTTCCAGAAAAAAACCTTGCTTTGGACATTGTTCAGTTTCTACTGCTGAGCAAAAAGCCTTAAGCTGAGCCCTTAAAGTTTATTTATTTATTTCTTTGCACACATGTTGTAAATAGTTGTTACATTTATAAATTGTCTCAAACATGGACCCCGAAAGGGCTCTGCAACATTTATATTATGTATACTGCAAAGTTTGCAAGGACCTGTTCCTTACCACCTTGTATAAAGTTTATTTCTACAAAAAACATAAGGCATGTCTCTCAATTGATTTAAGTGGACACGGACATCTCGTTATTGGACACAGTTAAACTCCCTCCTTGTCAATTTGTAAGTAGTTGGAGCTACGTCATCGTTTAGAATCGTGCAGGTTCTTGCAGTCAGGCGAGATGTAAAATGGATGTGCTTACTGTGTGTTACTCTAGTAAGAAATTGAAAAACGCTACTACTACGCTTTTGTATACAACATAATTTTTTGTTTATGCGAAACCTGAATATATTTTGTTCTGAATCAGTAACTGAATGGATTCCAATAGTTTTTACATCATGTTATATCTTTGCCCAAAAATGTTTAAAAAGGTTATAAGTTGGACACCACCGATACTAAGTACAACACAAGTCACGGCAGGTTTAAGCGGGTATGGGCGCCAGCAAACAGCTGCAAGTGCAAAACAACCCCTCTGTCGCCTGGATGGCCCGGTGACTATGTATTTTTGCTGATAAAATAATATTTATGACTTTTTAACTTTACAACTTTATGAGTTTTCATGATACAGTTATGAAATTTTGTACATAGATTATTTGCAAAAATTCCATACACGGATTTCGAGTTTTGTATAAATACACAATTTTTTTTTTTCGGTTAGAAAAAATCATCCAATGACAATCCCTGCTCATGGGCGGAGCAGGAGATAGTGTCAGACTTTTACTGACTAAAAAACCCATCCCGTTACTTCAAGCTTTCATACCGGGGCTCGAGCGCCCTTTCGGATAACCTTGCCCCCAGGATTATGGCTTCGACCCGGCTGGGCCCCTACTGTTGCTGACAACTCCTTGAGGCGCAGTATCGGAATCCCGGCGGCGGCAAGAGAAGCTGCATAAACACGGATTGTAATATATATATATATATTGTTGTATAATATTTTATTTCATATATTAATTCAAATCAGACTAAGCACTCTACCATTTATAGTCGTAGACGTATAACTTTAAGGTTTTAACCCTTTTCAGATATACTCTTTGTCCATTACTTACAAGAAGTTGTAGGATTATATTTGACCTAACTTAAAACTTTGGGTCCTACGTCTTACAAATGTACCTAGTCTAGAAAGTAAAAGTCGGAAAACTTTCTTTCGGTCTTATTCAACCCTTTTATACACCGTAAACCGGTCCTAAATATCGGATAACAGTTCGGGATGCTGTAAGTCACATGTCTATAAAAAATCTAATACGTCAAATGGAGGAAAATTTGCAATTTATTCGTTTACGACTGACATCGCTGTTGGCTGTGGTTTTGTCTTCGTTCAAAGAGTTCAGTAAATTCTAATTGGTTTTCGTACTTCAGTCTTTGTTCAGGTTGCTTGAATTTCCTTACGTGACGTCATTAGCCAGATTTTAATTTAAGTTCATGTGAAATAATGACAGGCACAGATTCTTTTGTTTTAGGGAAGATTAATGCAGATAAGTAATTTGTGTGAAAACTTGTTTTATTTTTTCTATTGAACAAGTGATTATAATTGTTAATAAATAAAAACATAAAATGAAGACCTTTTTAATCCATGCACGTACATATTTTTTACAATTATTGCATCTTATCAAATAGTGATTATGATTGGGCTACATAACATTACATAAAAAAAACATATTTTTGTCATCATACTTATCTCAATTATTTAAATATTATCGGTATTTGTGGCGACGTTTGGGACGCGCTCGATGATGATGATGATTTAAATATTCACATATTAATTAACGTGAATGTTATGAAAAATAACATAACATTGAAAATAAAGATTTCGTTAATTATTACACAAAAATTAAATTCTACACTAAATATTATAAAGAGGTAAAGTTTTTTTTTTGCCTACTCCGCTAAATAAGTCACAAATAAACCACACTATTCGCGTGATATGACGTAGATTATGTGTAGCGTAAATTAGATACACCATTGTTCAGATATTCAAATGTAATGCCAGCCTTTGCACGTCACTTGTCAGATTCACTCAGTACATAAACGGTTAAACGCCGAGCTTGAACGTCATTATGACTTTGTACGTTTCAGCGGTTTAGACAAGTCAACATTACGTTTATACGTAGGTGGTAAATAGGTCGATGAGGCGAAAGGTTCTTTAGTAGCGACGCAGTGTTGGAGTGCCTCCCATAATGTGGACAGATGACGTATTGATAGTCGCGGGAGTCCTATGGATACATTGACCATTGACCATTACTACCATGTACCTACCTCAGGCCGCGAACACACCGATTGTTAGCTGATCCTTTATCGCAGACAGTGTCAAGAGCTAACTCGCCACTCGTTCGTGCACTTTCTGTGCTTAATGCTCTTCTGACTCTAACACCAGAGTGTGACTTGTTTGCTGGTAGGTGGATAGATGTGTGTCTTGAATGTCTGAGGTTTTGTGAGAGGATGGATGAAAAATAAGTAAACGTTGTCTGATTTGGTTTTGTGGGATATTTTATTTTATATAAGTGGTAATGTATTCATTTTATTCTTCTTTTTTTTCTTGTTTCTGTAGAAGGCATTAGTTTAGACTGTAATAAAGTATGAGTAAATTGTAAATAAATAAATAAATGTACCATTAGTTGTGGCGACTCTTAAGAGGCCCATTAGCACAATAGCGAACGTCTTTCGGCTGAAATGATAATGATTTGAAATTCAATTATCTATTAAACAAGTAGATTTCTAATTCTATTTTATGGTGTCTTTGAAATCTATATATAGGTCCGTAATTGGTGTTGATAAGATCTGTTTTCATGCAACTAAGTGTATTCAAATTCATTTGTCTATCTACTAAGTACTTATCAGTATTTTAGGTACGTGGAGCAGTCACTAGATAGGCAGCCGCCTATCTGACCTCCATAACCTAGTAAGTCGCTTGCAGGATACCAGAGTCGCATAAAAGAAATGTCAGTAAAGTGAACAGGGTCGATGCCTGCTAGGGCTGCGAGGTTGTTCAAAAGATTTGTGTAACCCTGGCATGTAAAGGACATTCGAAGGAACACAGGGGGGGGGTTTTATGTAATAAAAGTCTGAAAACACTTTCTTGCTCAGCCTAGAGCAAGAAAAATTATTTGATGGTTTCCTCAAATAAAAAAGTCAGCTTCTGGGAACCAACTTTTGAAAATGAGAGAAGAGTCTTTGAATATTTATTTTTATTAAATTTCAATTCTAAACTGGTTACGATGTGTCTATGCACAATAGATTTTTTTTTGCTGGTTGTGGCAATCCTTATATCCATCTCTTTCCTGCACATACCTATCGAGTGAAATGGATTGAGCTATCCGCGTATTCGAATATGGGTTGATGTTTCTAAGTGTACCCCATAAATTCAATGGCCTCAAATGACTGAACTGTGAAATTCGAAATCATGTGTGGTGTTTGTACTTCGAAAAACCATGTCATCGTGTGTGCTAAGCTAAGCTATGTCGTGGAGTACCTGTTTAGGTATTGTTACGCCACTAAACGCGAACACGCCATATCTCCGAGAAAATAACGAGTGGCACGTAATAATTAAAACGCATTGCTGTTCGAAAGGTCTAGAGTAGTTGTGCTTAGACAGACTTGGAAAAATCTCGAAACATCCACAACATACCTACAAGTAGTAGTAGGCATATATCTAACCGATAAGGGAAATTGTACTCTCTGACGTTAACAATAGAGTCGAAATTCGCATGAACGTGACTCTTATTATTACGAGAAATAAAAATGATTTATGACTTCGAGAAGCGATTCAATTGTTCTGGAATTCTGGATAGATCCGGGGACGTCGGTATCTAGAATTTTCTTGGCTCCGCATATAAATACGGGCCGGGTCCGGAAGCGAGTCAGTTGTGATTTCGACTGCGATCAAGAGCGAACTACCCTAGTACTCGAAGTGATTTTTATCAACGACTAAAGCGATAGTGTAACGGTACTCTAGTGTTAATTGCGATTCGGATTATTGTTGACTGGACTAATTTGTTATTGTTTGTGGTAAATAAAGTTCTCTCGTCAGTAAATCGGCATTTGATTACCCACGTACGTAACAGTATTGTACAAACCTGCCTTTTAAATGATGTATCCTTTAGACCTATTTTTTCCACGACTGGTGGATCCCTGCAACAGTCAAGTTTCAAATTATTATGATTACCTTATTTAATTTTTATTATTTCCTTAGTATAATTTAACAATTTATTTACATTTACATTAACATTTTTAAAAATTGTATAAAATAAATAATTTACAAATTTCGAATATTTAGATATAATAGCAGTAGTCGCCTAGACCACGCTAACATAATCTAAACACTAGTTACTCAATAGCCTCTAAAGAAAAATCAAAGCCAACCAACTAATATTCTTCACCATTTCCCTACATTCGCTACTCTAATTCTGCCAGTTTCAAGTACTGCGTCGAGGTTAGAAGCTCGTTGTGGAGATCTCAATTACGTTAATAACCATCCAATTTGTGCAACAACAGTGAATGCGAGCCTCCGGGAATGCACAGGGGAGAATGGAAATAGACTCTGATTTGTAGATACTAAGTTTTAGATTTCACTGGCGTAACTCTTAGTTCTGTTTAGACATTAGAGACATTGATCTAGATTTTAGTGTTGAATATTGAATAGAGAAAATCACGTTGGTGTTTTCCCCAGTAGAGATGTTTCAGGACTTTTTTTTTATTCATAAGTTCTCGTTTGATCAGTAACTTTTATAGTAAGCGATGATTAAGTGGATGGAGCATGCTTGTTTTGTAACTATTTATTTATTTATTCTTGACTTTAAGGTTTTGCGATTGGCATCTAGTGATTGGGCATGCCACAATCGCGGCAGTAAGTGTCCTCTTTGAGGAGGGCTAGAGAGATGACACTGCGTCCTCACATTCTGCCTGATGCAAGTCCTCATTGGATATAGCCAGTTCGAGACGTTCCTGTTATCGGATTCAGGCGGAAGAATGTGAGGTACCTGTATGCGTGCTACCATTATGTGGATCGTCCAGAGGACGCAATGGAACATACGGTGGAAGTCTGTCTAGCTAGGGTTTTTTTTTCGAAATTCGCGATCTTTTCTATGTTTCCACATTTTGTCCAGTTGTGTAAATATTGAGACCCAAAATTACGTCGGCGGCGGCTACCTCACACGTCAGGAATGGGAAGGAGATGGTTGCAACCGTGAGGGACCGGACATACTCACGGCGCGAATCCACGTGCACCTCAAAGAGATGTCAGCAAAACTGAAGGGGCCCAGTAAGGCCGATGTCTCCTAGAGCTGCGGGAACGTTTGAAAGAGTGACCATGGCTCTAGAACACAACGAGTGACTGGAAGACACCGGTGTGTTATAGACAGTTAAAGTCCCACACGCGCTCTTGCTGCAACCTTAGAGCGGGAAAAGTCAATTGATGGTTTTCTACTCAAAAAATAATAATCCTCCAGTGATGTTTTATTAATATTCTCAAAGTCGCAATTAAATTATGATACCTCATATAATATCTACATACCTTACAACATTAAATATCTCAAGGATAGCGGGCTATCCTGCCTAACCTAAATAGACTACCTAGATTTAATAAATCTATTCTAAGCAGCCACAATAGCCTGCAACTCGAGACGCTGGGAGTTCTTAATGAAGACACGGTTGAAATGGCCAGAGTCTAGACGGTGCGGAAATTAAGCCCCTACATACAGTGCTGCTGAAGATTTACTTGATAGGTGCTTGTGAATTACGAACAGTCTAAAATTGAGGACTCGTTTGTTTAATGGGGTTATAATGTAATGGCCCGAAAATATAATCAAGCTGTGCTGAATATAAATGAAGAGCTGGTGATGATGACAAAGCAAAATTACAAAGAGAAATTGAAGAAGGATACGAGGTATCCTTCTTCAATGAAACATTAGATAATAGGCAAGAGTAGGATATTATTTTTAACGCATTGAAAACAACAGGCTCATCTGTAGTTACCTTATTTTTTCTTCTATCATTAAAAAAAAAACTGGTCAAGTGCGAGTCGGAGTTCTGTACAAACTTACATATTTTATGTAATAGTCCAATTCCCGAATAGAATCTTGAAGATTTAACCGAATCGCATTTTTTTGTGACGTAAACAACAACGTAGGTCCAACAAGATTGTTTAATAATAAGACCATGCTTTATGCATAATTTCAGGATTCTAACCGGAAACGGAAGTACCCTATGAATTTTAATTTCATTGAGAGTGTCGAAATATACGTTTTTTGCGACATAAACTGCCGTATTTTTTTTAGTTAACTTAAAAATTTGATTATTTTACAGCTTCAAGGGACCGTAGACTTAATTAAATGTATGGTTTCAATTTCAACTCGATACCTCCACGTATTCTTGAGATAAAGGATCTAGACAGACAACAAAGTGATCCTGTTAGGTCTAAAAAAAAGGAAAAACATGTAAATTTCGCACACAATAAACAAAAATGTATAAAACCGTAGCTCAGCTCACGGTAAGCTTCGTGTTGGGATTTTTCTATAAATAAAAAGACACGGGCCTGCACATATATTTTTCTTAGTTAACCACGCACAAGCTTTTCTTACAAAAATCACTTCTACACTGAAAAAACCACTTTCTTTTTTCTACAAATTTTCAAACCTATTCTAGAAATGCAAAATCCTTAAATGTATATTTTACAAGCCAGTTCGTTGGCTATATAAAAAAAAAAAAAACTCATGCGATCTCCTTTCGATATCACAGTATGAAGCAGTGTCTTCATGTTAATAGAAAAAATCGCAATAAATATTGTTATACAATATTTATTTGCTACTCACTTGTGTGTAATGCAGCATTATATCACATCGTTAAGTCCCTACACAAAGTAAAGCTGCAAATGGGAATTTCCGAAACGAGTGATAAACGAGGCAAACGGCTTGGTAGCACGTTTCGCATTGTTTGGGAAGCGCGGCAGTACAAATGTTATTATCGCATAGAAAGAGATGTCTAGTATCTTAGAAACGACCATCTTTCAAATAATCTCGGTCTTGTTATATTAGTATGAACTTGCACGTAAAAGTTTATACTTTTTATACATGATACTGTCATGCCGTGAAACATAAACACGTCAAATCCCCGCTAAAATCAAGTCAGCATCAAATAATTAAAACGCATTGCTGAGCGAAACTTCCAGATTCCATTCTGTATGTACCAGTATGTACCAAGGTCTAGCGAATTCGAATAAAGATCTCAGGAGCGGGTTTTTAGTCAGTAAAAGTCTGACACAACCTCGCGCTCCGCCGAAGAGCGGGGGATGTCATTTTATGATTTTCCCACCGAAAAATAAAACGATGTGGACTGCGTTTCGCCTCGTTGTTTATACCGCATATATCGAACGATTGGAACAATTTGCCTGCAGCGGTCTTCCTGTCCGATTATAATTTAGGTGTCTACAAGGCTAGAGTGGATAGGAAAAAATGTGCGACGGGAACGTTCGAAATGGTTATCGTGACTCTGGATCACAAAGATCAACTGAAGGAATACAGGGTGAGTTTTAGTTAGACCGTGCCTCTCGGATTTTGATACAATTTTCACTATTAGATAAACGAGGAAGGTTCATGTATGATACTTCTTTTTGTTTTTAAATCAGAACTCCGTGATTTATGGAAAGACTTGCAATTTTTTTGTAACTTAAAAAAAAAAAACAACGCACAGATATGACCCATTTTTTTCAAAATTCTGTTGTATTGATGGGTTTCATAAGGAATCGAGGGAACTCCTCTAATATTCATCGAAAACTGAAGCTAAATTCTTCAGTCCTCGATGAAAATGTTAAAAATTTTATGAAGTAAAACTGCTGAAGAAGAACAGAAATAACCATAACAACTACACACTCACACAAATATTACAATGGAGATAGTTAAGCAACTATGAAAATACAACTAAATAAATGGTTCTAAATAGTTATCTTGAAAATGTTACCACCGAACTGATCTGATTGTTTTTTGTAGTAAAGTCGGTTGTTTTTTTTTTTTTTTGTAATAAGTTTTCATGAAATTACAAAACAGAATTTTCCACGATCACGTGTAAAAAAGATTTGCTAACAAATGTTCAAGTAGTCCCCTGTTTGTGCTGACTTTTATAATTTGCGTAGGTTTTACCGAGTCTAAAGTAAAATGTCAACTTGGTAAAGTTAACAATGTTTGTATTGTCAAAACGTGCATGATAATTTCCACGTAGTTTACGTATTTTTTCCAGTAAAATAGGAACCTGTGTCCGATGTAAAGGTCTGCAATTCGAATCACGTATCAAGATCCATTTGTACTGAAATGGGTTTTGGAACTCTTTTGAGACTCCCAAAATGTTTTGGTCAGTTTCGGGAAATTGGAAAATAAAAAAGTGGATTCAAACCGTTTACCTTTCCCGTAAACGTTAACCTATATTTTCTATACAATTTATTTAGATTGTGTAACGGTTTGTTTTTCACATTTTTAGAATGAAAGTGACCTAACTCAAAAATTTCATATTGTGAAAAATTAAGAAAACAAAAATGTATCTTATACTAGCTTATGCCAGCGGCTTGGCACGCGTACATAAAATAAAGCCTTTGTCACTCAGAAGTAAAACAGAGCTTTCGATCGGTGAAAAAAGTTTAGCAATCGAACCTGTACTTCCAGAGATAACTCCGACAAACAAAAAAAAAACAGACTTTACTACTTTTTTATATTAGTGTAGATTACGCGGGCAAAACCGCCAACAGCAGTTAGTATACAAAAATATAATAGAAAGAATACAGCTACATAATCGTTACTAATATTATAAATGTGAAAGTGTGAAAGTATGGATGTTTGGATGTTTGTTACTTAATCACGCAAAAACGGCTGAACGGATTTGGATGTTTGGAATGCATATAGCCTTTGACATGGAAAAGAACATAGGCTAACTTTTATCCCGATTCCTTAAGTATCTAATGCCACGCGGGCGAAGCCGCGGGCAAAAGCTAGTACAATAAAATTGAATTTATAAAAATGATGGTACTTCTAAATAAGGTATAAGGTTGACTGGTAAAGAATGCTTTGTTGCATTAAGTCCGTTTGTACACCACTGCCGTCTTCTTCTTAGTCGTTTCACTCTTGTCAGAGTGGTCGTAGTATTTTCAAAGGACTACACACCGTACCGTACCGTACATGAAATTAAATAAATAAATAAAGCTTAATTTAAACTTGTTGTAATTACTGTTTCTTCAGATAGTCATGAGACTAGGCTATATGCATATAATTCCCTCTTTAATTTCATTCGCAAGCCTACTGGTAAGTAGGTATAAATCGTTCTAGGTACATAAATCTCCTTTGGGGATTTTGCTACATTGATCTATTCGTTCAGTAGTATCCGGCCAGGGGTTAATTAGTAACTGTTTAGTAGTTTGTTTGTGTTGCTGATTATCGAGTCGCCCAGGCTGTGGTCTCGGGTAAGCTGCGGGATGATTAACCAGGGATTATCTTAAGCCCGTTAGATAGACCCGTTTTATCTTGTGTTATGTAAATTATTTGTTAGGTAAGGCCCTTCTGTGTTTAGAACAAATTTAAACATAAATAATTTATTTCAATTTGACCATTAAAGTTTTGAAAGACAGAAAGGATGGAAGAAAATAGTGTCTTATTTGCTAATGGTAAATAAATGAATGGATTACATTGGACATATTATTATTTTTGAGACCATGTTCTGTAAAAGGAAATAGAATACTTTTTTTAAGAAATATGTTTTCTTGGGTGAAAGTGAAGCCACTGGAAGAAATTAGCTTTTAAAAATTAAGAGATTTCCGATAGTGAACGTTAAACACATTTATCATTTTGTCGAAAATAGCAAAAGATAGAACCCATAAAGCGAACCTTTGATCATTTTCAAATTAGGAAATAAAAGAAAATAAAAATGAAGAAAATGGCGTACAACAATTAACATTCCCTAATCTTTAAGTTTTAGAACTTATTAATATTAAAAAGAAAGATTAGTTAATATGTAAAACAAAACTCTGATGTAGATCTGTGAGAAATTATATATATAAATGGAAAAAACACACATACACACTTAACAGTGCATGTTGCAATCACTCACTTTACAGAATAATTAAAACGTTACTAACTAGTTTGGAAGCGAGAAAATTACAAGTTTCAACAACTATACTCCCGGCGAGTTAGCTATAAAAACTTAAGTTCAGTGGAGAATGAAATTAAGTAGTACTGTAAATTATTAAGATTTCCTACGGGAAGAAAGTTGCAATCTTAATCTGGTAGCGCTGGGTAAATTGTTTAACTTCAACTTTTTTATATACTTCGTGCTGAAACATGAAAAGCTAGTGATTTTTATTTCCTTTATTAATAACTACCTTTTGCTCGCGGCTTCACTCGCGTAGGTACATAAAATATAGCCTACATCACTCAGAAATAAATCAGCTTTCTATCGGTGAAAAAATGTTAGCAATCGGATCAGTACTTTCAGAGATTACCTGTTACAAACGAAATAACAACTTTTCATTACTCATACTCTGAAAGTAGGTCTGAAGTTGCCTGAGGAGCGGGCTGAAAGTGATACTTTTCATCCCTAGGGAGTTTTACTTTACAACTGACAGCTGTCAAATTATAAAAAAAAAACTAGTTCTATTTTCACATTTCTATTGAACCATGTTCCAATTTTCCATACAGCCAGTCAATCACAGCACGATATAAAATTGAAATAACTTAAAGACAAGTATTAATTAAATAATGTTATTGATTTATTTGTTCAACTATTTCTTTAAAATACTTTATTTTTTAAAGATTACAATTAATTTCAAATTTTTCATTAATGAGGCTGAATGCCGGCCGCAGAAAAAAAAAACAAAACAAAATGGCGGGAAAATGGCAATCAGTCGTTGTTTTTTTCGAGTTTTGTTTACGTTTTCGTACAACAAAGATTTGTATTAACACGTTGTTTATCAGATTAAAATAGTCATTTAACGCCTAATTTCATAAGAGAAGAGGCTAAAGCAGTATTGAAATACCTTTTACCGCCTAAATCAGAAGAAAGATACCTACTTAAAATCATAGGTACGACGACTCAGGTTTTACAAACTTTTTATTTTATTTTTAGTTTCCTCGTATTCGTAATGAAAAGCACAGTGTGTACCTCGGGGTGAAAGTAACCCATTTAACCCCTCGAATTAGCGACCTCGCTTCGCTCGCCCGCCAACTCCTTCTCGGGACGAAATGAGTTACTTTCACCCCTAGTGTAACAATGTACTATTTTACAAAAAAAAAATAACAGCCCTCAATGTTAAAAAACACTGAAAAGTATAAAAAATAACTTTAATTTCGAAATTATTTTGTAGTTATTTTGTACTTTTCAGTCATACTAAAGTCCATGACAAAACTTTTTTTTTTTTTGTTTTGTAAACATGTAATGGTCAAATCATATGAGAACCATGCAGATTGAGCCTGAGATGGTCTTTTGAAGAAAGAACCACACAGTTCTAAGAGGACCAATCCAGTCAGCGCAAGCATTTGTCAGTATGCGTGTAGCTCAACTCAGGACTACTAAGGAGCTCAACGACTTGACGAACAATGCCAAAGAAAGGACATTTGGGTAGGCCACATCAAATACTTAAAACTGCTAGCCGTCATGTGAAAATAAAACACAATTTAGGTGCTGTGCGGCAACCTCCCGCATTAATTCGAAAGTCTGTCCAGATTACATCATATTGAACCTATGAGTAATTTTTAAAATAAATTTATCATTACGAAATATTATACAGATTAATCCAATACTGATATACATTGGCGATCATAACCACACCAAAGGGATTTGCTATTGCCATAATCAGGTCGCTAATAAGCTACATGTCCAGAGTTCATTAATTAGTCAACTTATATGCACGTGTTCATTAATAAACCAATTTCATAATTAGCCTCATTATGTACCAACACTGCGCACACGTGTGCGTCACGTACGCCGATTTAGGCGCGTCGGTCTATATACATTTTATATGGAAATTAGACTTGTAAAGCTACACTAAATCCACGCCAGGCGACGTGTGGACGTCGTTCTATGTACAAATCAGACGTGGTCCACGTGTGCTTCGGTTTAATGTAGTTTTAGTTTTACTTATTGTACAACTGGAACTAAGGCCTCTTCTCAGCAGGAAGGCAGCCACGCGGGCACAGTGCAGGTTGGTGGATGTCGCAAGTCTTCTTTTAGGTTCTACAACATGCCGGTTTCCTCACCATGTTTTCCATCACTGTTTTGAGAGCAGTGATGATGATAAATATTAAGCAAAGCAGTGCACCTGACTGGGTTTGATCCCGCAACCTAGAAACTCGGCACCACTGCTCTTACACTGCTATCACAGAGGATAGGTACTTTTCCCAGGAAGTAAGTTCCTTTGCGATATTTTTTTAATATCACACAGGTGAAGCCGCCGGCCGCAGCCAGTAAAAAAATACTATTTATCCACTAGTTCAATTAACACAAACAAAAGTAACGAAACAATCAAGAACATCAAGCTAAAAGTGGTGCATATCTCGTGAAACTCATTCTCAGACAATACCGGCTGTGGGGTCTTTGTTCGTCTGCTATTCACTCAACACTCTTTGTTGGTACCTGAACGAAAAGCAGGCCAATACCGAAATTCATCAATCAGAATGGTACAGTTTTGACAGTCCATATTTAGTAGTCGGGTGTTATTTACTCTACCACCTTAATCAAAGGCAGTTCGGTTATCATCGGATTTTGATGAAACTTAGTACACGGATAGACTATGTCCTAGAATAGTTCTAGCAAGTGGGCAAAGCCGCTAGCAGGTACTAGTAAAAATAAATTTTTATCCACCAGTTCAATTATCACAAACAAAAGTAACGAAACAATCAAGAACATTAAGCTAAAAGTGGTGCATATCTCGCGAAACTCATTCATTTTCAGACAATACCGGCTGTGGGGTCTTTGTTCGTGTGCTATTCGCTCAACACTCTTCGTTGGTGCCTGGGAGAAAACCAGGTTAATTTTGTATGTGTGCCTAATATTAGGAAGGCCCAGTGGGAAAACCGATCGATCAGAATGGTGCAGCAAGTTTTGACAGCCCATATTTAGTGGGCGGCTGTTTTGACAGCCCATATTTAGTGGGCGGCTGCTATTCCCTTTACCATCTCAATGTAGTAATTCGGTTAGTTATCATTTATAAACAGATTTTGGTCCCAGCAGCCAATATTTATTTTTTATTTATTTCTCCAACAGGCTTTATGTTATATTTTTCTTCGCCAAACTTTTCAATTTGATGGTGAGTTGCGCTTGTTTTTTTTTTTATATAAAAAGTACACAATTAAATAAAGTTATATGAACAGAAGTCTGTAAAACACAGAACAGTTTAACAATAAACCTTACATTATAATATTTTTACATAATTATGTTCAGGTAACACTTGGCGTGTGCGGCAAAGTACTCGCCCCCACCTGGACAATACAAACTATAATATAATTATTGTCATTCATGATGCTTCCTTGTAGTAGAGACTTATTTTTAATATATTAAAGTGGGTAAGTCAGCCACTTGGCATTAAAGTCCAAAAACAAAACAGTATACGATTAAATAGAGTCTGTCTAAAAAGTCAAGCGACTTGGGTAATTATTAGGATTTAATGAAATTTGATGTAGTCAACACTGGTTCAATAATCAAGGTTGATTAAGAGATATTGATCATTGTTTACTAACAGAAGAGCCTTCTAAAAAGTATCGAATGTAAGTATTTTTTAAATGAATAAATTAATATTATACAAAATTTCCAAGTGGCATTACTTTTTAGACAGACTATAAGAACACATTTTAATATCTAGTGAGATGTTTGACTGGCCTGTTGGTCTAGTGGTTAGTGACCCTGACTGTTATGCCGGAGGTCGTGGGTTCGATTCCCACCCAGGACAAATGTTTGTGTGATGAGCATAATCATTTGTTCTGTGTCTGGGTGTAATTTATCTATAATATGTATTTATTTAGAAATATATAAGTATGTTTATCAGTTGTCTAGTACCCATAACACAAGCTCTGCTTAGCTTGGGATTAGACGGCGTTGTGTGATAGTTGTGGAATATTATATTATATTATATTATTATATTATGTAGACGACTGGTTGATTGTTGATATTACCTAAATAAAAAATATTTTTTTTTTTTAATTTTGTGCCGGTTGCTGTGGAGACTCTGGGCAGTTGGAGTACGGAGGCAAGGTCTTTTGTGCGAGATTTGGGCCGTAGGCTCGGTGAGGCAACGGGTCGTTCTTGGTGCAAAGAATGGCCATCGCTATTCAGCGAGGTAATGCGGCGAGAGTTATGGGCACCTTTGCACCGGGAACGATCAGAGGCAGGTTATTTATTGACATTTGACGTTTCTATTTAAATTGTATCTATGACATTGTGTATTTAATTTACCAATTAAAAACATTTATTCATTTCTAATAAAATAATAAAAATAAAAATCCCGTAATCTAATATGTTGTGATTTAATAATACACTAAACGGGTGTCAAAGGTTCGTGGTTGTTTTGTGCGAAATGTGACGCTAAATAAAATACCAGTAGTTAGGTTAAACACATACCTACTACATTGTATTTTAAATAAATTATTACGTACAGCACAAACTCAATTATTCGGCTCGGGTCGCAGATTCTGTCATTATTGATGTGGTACTGTGAATTTGGGATGCAGTTTTATACTCTTAAAAGCGCGGGCGTCCCAGACCCACTTTGATCTTCTTTCTGTATTGTTATTCGTAGAATCGATATTTTAAGTTTTTTTTTTTTCTGAAATATCGCGTAAACAATAAACATTACATTTCATAGAACAAGTTTCATAGAACATAGAATCTTTGGGATGCTTGCGTTTCCAGTGGTAACATTAGAACACTAGTGTTCACCATTAACAATTGCATCATAGCTTACCATCAGGTGGGATGGGAGTGTAGCACTGATTTATGACAATAAAATAATGTCCGTTCAGACGTTTTAGCCCGAAGAAGTAAGAAACATACACACATACATACAAACTTTCGTTTGTATAATATAGCTTCTGTCAGCGGCTTTGCCCGCGAAAAGTATGTTTTTCCATACAAACTTCCAACCCCCGTTTTACCCTCATAAGGGTAGAGTTTCGTAAAAACTGTTCTTAGCAAATATCTAGATACCCTATAAGAAACCTACCTGTTAAATTTTAAGTTTATACGTGTTATAGTTTCTAATATTTCATGATTATTCTGTGAGTGGTATTTAACTTTTATAATTCTTGCTAATGTTTTTCTAAACCTTAGAAAACAGTGCTACTTCGAAGTCATAGTTACCTTATTTCAATTTCTTTTAACAAAAAGAATAAACCTCTTTGCGATCAAATTCTTCAGCTGAATAATCCGATCAAAATTAAAGTAGCAAAAAATATAGCGAACTATTTGTTCACCAAACAAATCCGTGTTTTCAGTTACGTGAATCGCTTGTGAACCTTCAAACTGCGACAGTGTTAGCTTCGGGCGTTTCTTTAGATCTCCGCCAGGTTCGTTATCTTAAAGCTTCTCCGCTTTTGGAAGGTTTAAGTGACCTATTCCGACATTTATTTTTGTTTTCGTCTAAACAAGGATGAACGCAGGCTCTTTGCGACTTGTACTCTCTAAATCACGGTGTAAGCAAGGGGCTTTGTTTAATTGAGAGCCTTAGGATTGAGATCTGGGTTTTGTTACAATAAAAAATAAGTCCTTCCGCACCCCTTATTTCTTTTGAAATTTGGTTTGGGATAACTTGTTACAAAAGAGATTATTAAAGACTAGCCACTGCCAGCGAATCTCTGAAATCTTCATCTACACTAATATTATAAAGAGCTAAGGATTTTGTTTGTGAGATGTAATCTCTGAAAGTACTGTCCGATTGCTAAAATTTTTTACCAATAGAAAGGTGCTTTATTTCTGAGTGTCATAGGCTATATTTTATGTACGCGGGCGAAGACGCGAGCAAAGGCTAGTTATTTATATAAATAATCTCGTAGAAAATGCCCCTCGTAGGGAATACCTCTGTGTAAATTTCATTTAAATCCTTTCATCCGTTTGATCGTAAAAACGAGTTGAGTGACAAATACGCTTGTGTACATTCAAACTGCTGAGATTTGATCATGATGTAAAAAGGCAATTGAAGAAAGCTCTAAAGTGGACTGTTAAACGTTTGTAAATTGTTATGAGTTCAGAAAACAACATTACAACCTTAATATTAGCCTAATAAACCAACAAGGTTCCAAAATAGTATCATTTTTATAATCTTCTCTTTTAAGCGGGTTCTTAACAACATCATCATAGTAACATTACTCTAACCCATCAATGTAACAGCTGTTTCTATAAAAATATACAAAGCGAACTCAACTCCGGTAAAAGCAATGTGTCAACAAAGGAAGGAAGTACGAAATGGAGACACGTCTCATTTTTACAACGTACTTGGAAATTACAACGGTTGGATAATACAGTTTAAAGATAAGGCTTGTTTTTCTTTTATTTTTATTTTTAGGTGTTAAAATGTAAATGAGGGGAGGTTACTGCGTGATCGCTTTTGTAAATAGAGATGTAACGTAATGGCAGAACATTACGCCTATACTTTTTACTCAAAGGTTAAACAGAAGAATACATAGATACTTCAATGTTCAATGTTCAATATCTTTAGAGTGGATCATAGGTAGGTACATAATACAGGTCTTAAATAAATTAAATAGATCAGCAACGTCCCGCCCTTGGGCATACAATAGTCATTTAGGAATAACAGGAATAATATTAGTAAGTACAGTATTTTTACAAATTATTAATATTTCACATAAAAATAAAAAGACACAATCAAACAAAACGAATTAAGGTAAGTAGGCATATAACAATAGGCTACTGAACACATCATGACTGAGAGGATTTATATTGGAGAAGTGATACAAGATGAGATGAGATCTATAAACAACATGTAACTTAATAAATGCACATAATTATGTATATACAAGTTCGGTTACTAAATCGATTTCAGCATTTTCTCGAATTAAATCGATATTTTTCAAAGGGCAACTTAAAAAATACGGGTAGGTTTTAGTCAGTAAAAGTCTTACTCCCTTTCGCTCTACACAGAGTGGAAGTTGATATTTGATAATTTCCCGCCTCAAAATAAAAAGCCTCACGCTGAGCAATATCAATCAACCAACCAACGTGACGGTCAAATGTAAGCAAATAATAGAAAAAGGTTACCAAAAATTTAAATGATAGTACGTATTATTCAACCAATAAAAGTTTGGCGAAGAGTGCAGGCTTCAGCTGCACTAATGACAACAAATTAATGACCTCTTTTTGTTTAGGATAGTGTTACAATGTGATAGTAATTATTTTTAATCTAGCCAGTAATGGCTTTTTCTGACTGTTTCAAGTCTCCAGCTATTTATCATCAATGGCATTTTCGTAATCATCACCATCTTTATGGTCGAAAGACGTCCACTATAGAACATAGGCCACCCAAGTGTCTCCACCAGATAAACAGATAAACAAACTAATAAACATATTTATTGGTAAAAATTACATTTACAAGTCACAGTATATTTTAATTAAATGGAGTAGATACTTAGTAGTGTAAACTATTGGTACAATTAATTCATCAAATAAATAATATAATTAATAACATAAAATTAAATTACAACCATTGTTCATGATTTATCATTTCATTTCATTACTTAAATTGTAGCAAAGTATAAAATAATAATAATAATCTGATTGTCATTAAAATTTAATAAATAGTTTGTCATTGAAATTAAATAAATTGATTATCATTGAAATTAAATAATGGATTGTCGTTGAAATTAAATAAATTGATTACCACCACGACTAGTACTGTCTGTCTCGCTTCCATTGGATTCTCGTAACTCTTATCAAGTCACCGGTACACTTTGTGAGAGTACCAACACGACGTCTTCTAGTACGCAGTCACCACTCCACTCCTTTTAGCCCCATCAAATCTGTTTAGTGAGGAATGTCCCCTGGCCACTGTCTCTTAAGTTTAGCGATTCTTCGGGTTATATCACTAACTTTGGTTGTTCTGTGGATTTATGTTCGTAAAACAAAGCTAAACTAACCCATTACAGTATAAATGTTGCTTATTCTCCATTAAAATACAAAATTACAAGAAACAAATCCCTTTCAAACAGCGACAATGTAAGCAAGAAACACATTTTAAAGTACATAGCCTTTAAAGCACTCCCGGTCGTATTTTCGTCACATAGCGGTGTTGTTGACAAGCGGAATTTCAGTTGTAGCACATACATTATCACCTTGACAGGTTGGAGTGCCTGAAAAACGCGACAGACCGTGGAAATAGGAGCAAGAAATGTCCCACTATTTTCAGATCCGATTTACGGGGACTAAGAATGTTGGAAATATTTACTGGAAACAGGTAAGTGTGAAATATTGCACCTAACTTGAAATCGAGGAACTATGATTTGTTTTTAAAATTTACAATACTCTTTTTGCTGTTATTGATTTATTTTTTTCGTCTCTGAAGTAATTTAATTTATTAAGGCCCGATTTTTATTTAAGCATTTTAAGTTGAGTATTTCTCACTTTAGCCTGAAAACCTTTCTTTTGGCTCTTATGTATAGTTTGAGACGTTTTTAACTCATAATACTCAGTTCAGAAATCCGTCCTTAGTCTTTGTCATTCATCAAAACAAGTTATAAGAGTGAAAATAGAATTCATGTACATAAACGGGTTAAGTTAGCAAACCATCGAGTGAAAAAGAATTGGTTTTGAGACGATGGATTTGCGTAGGTGATTTACGAACGGATCTGACAGACTTGTCAAATCGATTAAGAAAAGACAATATCGAGGAAATTTTGGTATAAAATATGGATAATTATACTTACGTCTCACGTACGTCTTTTATTTTGTTTTCTATTTTTTAATCTATTTAGATCATTTATTTTTTTGTTTCCTCGAAATCTTCTTCTTCTTCCTGCCCTTATCCCATATTACTTGGGGTCGGCGCAACACGTTTTCTTCTTCCATTCTGTCCTCTCACTCGTCAAACTATCACTAACTCCCTTTTCTTTTATATCACTTCTCACACAATCCATCCATCTTTTCTTCGGCCTTCCTCTCCCTTTATTTCCTTGAAAGCAAACTCACCCATTATGGCCTTTATTACAAATATACCGTGATATTTCTTATTGTTTATTATTAAATATTATTGTTTAAAGTGGTTAACGTGTTCGTTAGTTTCAATCAATAAGGGATTTACCATTGTTTTTGTTTGTTGTCACTGATTTAATATTCATTTTATTGTTGCCTGTTTGATTTCCAAAAGTAGTCAACATTTTCGCCACTTTCGAGAAAGAAAGAAGTTTGTTTCTGTAGGCGATTAACATTCAAATTATTTACGAAACTTGGGCCCACAGTTTTACAAACAACTAATCAAACTTTAGTTATGTTTAGTAAGTAAGTAACATTTAAAGTTTGATAATTTTGTAACTGTGAAGTAAGGCACTGATAAATTTGCGACCGTAATGAGGAATCTTGAAGGATCCCGCTAGGCTAGCAGGATTATTTGAAAGTGTTGACGCTCCTGGAATTCAACGGGTAACTGAAGGAATACAGTTGGATTTTAAACGGAAAAAAATTACACTTCCTATCGCTTCACTCAGAACGGAAGAAGTTATTTGATGATTTCCCATCCATAAATGAAACCGTGAAGAACGAAAAGCATTAATTTTAAATGACAACTTTAGTTGTAATAATTTATATAATTGCAGGCCTAGCAAAGATTGAAGCTTTTCGTTTCTCATCTTTCTACAGTAGGTACCGCCTTCGTTTCCTTTGTTCTGACCATGTAAATTAACGTAAAAGTGATGTCATTCCTATACGTTTGAAGTTTTCAACTAGCGTTAATGATTGTAGATTATCAACTTGGCTAGAACTGAGCTAGTCGTGTTCGTCATCACGAACACGACTAGCCATCGCTATCGATAAGCCATCGCTTGGAGATATAAAGCATTCGCTTCATAAGGATAGCAAAAGATAACAAGATCAATCAATTTTATGAAATGGCAGTATTGCGTTGGTTATCTAGATAAAACAGGGTAAGTATTTTAAAGTGGATGAAAGCCAAAAGTACTTGAACCATCGGGAAATTTAAAAAAGAAAAATAAACCTGAAATATTAGAATTTCCAGAGCTAGACGCTTTCAGTATGAGTGCAGCTAAGTGCATTCCTCTTAATGAAAGAATTTTTAGAGTGTATGAGTCCACTGAAGTGACTTGCAGTAATCTAGAAAAGTTAAGTAAATGGTTAAACTTGTTACGACTTTTCTGAATAGATATTCGCAGGTAAAGAGCACATGACTTTGGCGACTGCCCTGTATTTTTATAAAGGCTCTTTATGTTGATCTTAACCTAATATGATGTCGTTTTACCCTTTCGTCGCTTTGGTCTTTGATAATTTTGGATTGAATTTGGAGTTAAAACTAATGTTATACTTCAGGCATTTTTTAGTGGGATATCTTTAAATAACTTTTCTCGTTCTGGGTAAAGCAAGAAAGACTGGTCCTGGAATGTAAAGAACAGCTGAAGGATACATAATGGTTTTGGCCAGTTAAAGTCTGACATGCCCTTTCGCTCCACCCAAGAGCCGCAGAAGCTATTTGGTGATTTGTATGAAGTAACAGGAGTAGCGACGTAACGGTTGGCGCAATAACTGAGCTATTGATAGCTGTGTAGCGAATAGAGATTTGATTATCTATCTTCTATGCTGACTATATATGTTCTATAGTAAGCGTTAACCTACTACTAATAACTACTTCATGGGGAAAACAGTGGTTTTGTTAATTATCTAGAAAAATCAAGTATGAAAAACAAAATGAAATCATTTATGATGTTAAAATAAATCCATCTAATTCCGCAATAAAATAAACAAAGACGGTAACATGAATAATATATATGGCTGCTTTTTACCGGAAAGCTGCAGGATTAGTAACGTATTGTTTTGAATATTTGACTTGAAACACAGCGAGGAAGGATTTATGGCCGACCCGGGCGCAAGTGTGATAACAAACATTATTGTTTTATGGCAACATGGCGAATATTCTCTCACGGTCATGAGGATTTCGGAGAATGTCAGCGTTAAATGTTAAACTGGGATTTGTGCAAGGTTTAGCGGAAAAGAAAAAGTGATTTAGTGATTTAGCTTTTCAGAGTGTGTATGAGAAGTGAATATTAACAGGACGTGTAGTTTAGTGTGATTCTTAATGTATTTATGCATTATTTTCTCTTCTTATTTGTACACAAATGGTTTTAAAAACTTTAGTATTTTTTAAATTACTCCCGTTTAGTCTACTTCTTCGGTCCTATTGAATTTCATCATTTTTGCTGACAACTCTTTGAGGTCCGCGTAAAACACATCGCGCTGATGGGGCTTGATTCCTATCGGAGGGCTGGATCGCCATCCAGCCGCTAGTAGCTCGCTAACTTCCCTTTGCCGGAAATAGTCCTTTGACTCCTGAGGCTCGATGACTGGCTCTGATGGGGATAGTCGTACATGCCTGGCGGTGTAGTTGTGGTCATGAATCATCTGATAGGCTAGTTTCGGCTTTTGCGGGACTTGTCCATCGCTAACTATTTGTGGCATTGCATACTGAATATTTCATAGACGATGAGATCTGATTATTTGATAGCTGACTTGGCCGCGAAAACATTAGTCCTCTAATCTTTCTAGTACCACTGAACGTTCCACAGAGCTTATATTGCAGATGACATGTCTAAACATCTCAGAGATTCGTACTCGCACAATCGATGAGTCTTTGCTTACTTTTTTCTCCTTAAAAAATGTCTTCAACATCACATCTCAAAGGCGTCAATGGTGTTACGATGCGATTCTTTTCGGCTGATACAAAGCGGAACCTACATTAGATCGAAGCACACGTGGGCCATGCTTCATTTTTACACAAAGTCGCGTCACGTCGAGCGAATATAATGTAGTTCTACAAGTCTAGTAGCCATAATATGTAAAAATACCCGACCAGCGTACGTGGATTACATATGCCTGATTTAGTTCTACCTTAAATCTATTAAAAGCCTAATAGTTTCAAAATTATGTAAAACCACTTGTGGCATTGAAACTAATTGATGTACTCGTAAACAACTGAAGGTTCAATATCCAAGAGATACGGTTGTATATCAACAAAACTTATTTCGAACAAGTTACCAATATCAACAGACACACAACCCTAAGTACACTTTGCTTTTATAGCCTTTACCTTTGACGAAGCATTATTCATAGCCTCATAGTTATGCATACGAGCGTTTCGTCACATTCCTGATTCGGCACTATTTAAGTATTCATGAAAAAAGAGAAATCTTTAGTAACAAAAGAAAATCCCGATTTGCCACAATTTAATTTATTAATGAGAAATGAGAAATTCTTAGTACCTAACAAAAATGTCGTCTAGTTAAACTATTCAGTCTAATTCGAAATCATATTTGTAAGGGTTCCGTAACTCACTCGGGATCACTTGGTAGTTTGTCTGTCTGTCTGCCTATAAGTCCAGACCCTTTACCTCGAGAACGCTTAAGTTATCGAGTTGAAATTAAAACTATACAAGGTGTGGCAGCCCTCCATAAACTTTAAGGGCTTGCTCGGTAGACGAAATTGAACAACATTCCACAAAATTTTTTTCAGTATATAAAACTAAAAATCGGCCTCGCCATACATACTATCCAATCAAGTTTATGATTTTGTATGAGGAGGCTAATTTTTTTAATCGTTTCCTGAAAAAACATCTTGTGGAAGATTGTTCAGTTTCGTCTACTGAGCAAGCCCTTAAAGTTTGTGGAGGGCTGTCCCTTACACCTTTTATACTCAGGTCTGCGGTCCCTTGAAGCTGTGGAAAAATTAAACTTTTGAGCTAATGAAAAAAAAAAGATACGGCCGTTTATGACGCAAAAATGGTAAAATTTGAGACTCTCAAGGGAATCATATTCATAGGGTAATTTCCATTGACCTAGAATTCTGAAATTAAGCATGAAAAATTGAAAACTGTCTTGTAGTTACGTCACAAAAAAAACTTGTTTTGCGGTTCGGTAAAATCATCGTAACTCAATTCGGGAATTGAACTGTTTTCATAGGTAAGTTTGTACAGAACCCTCAGTGCGCGATTCCGACTCGTACTTGCCTGGAATCTTACTTGTAGAGAATGCCTAAGGCATTAAGTCCGCCTATGTACTTTGTGTTGCATGAAGATTAAATAAATAAATAAATGTACAAAAATCACAAGTATGACGAACGCACACTTTTGTTTAA
Source organism: Mythimna albipuncta (assembly GCA_929112965.1). Taxonomy (NCBI): domain Eukaryota; kingdom Metazoa; phylum Arthropoda; class Insecta; order Lepidoptera; family Noctuidae; genus Mythimna; species Mythimna albipuncta. Next base: position 10,719,763 of record OV815973.1, read on the forward strand.
GTACAAGTGTTTCGACATCGTGGCGAATAGGGAAAATAACGAAAATGGGAAGAAAAAGTGACGATAATGAGGAGTTGTCGTGTAACGTTTTATAAATATTAAAAAAGTAGGGGTTCTCTAAAGCCATTGAAACGACACGCTCGCTATACGACTCCGCATAATTTTTGCGAGCTTGCAGGAAAATATGATCTTCATTTTCATAAAAAATTCTAAGTGAATTATCTCGTTTGAAACAAGGCGAGATTATATTTATGTATTTATTGCAGATAAACCTGTCTTTTTCAAATTAGGGCATTTTGTCGAAATTGGATAGCTTTCGTGTGCAATTTTTTTTGTTTTACACACGTGCCGATAGAAAAAAGATCTGAAGTAATATCTGCGTATGTGGTGACTTAATTGGCAAAAGCAGCGAAAGTGAAAAACGGCTATGGCGTGTTAAAATATCAAGCGTGCGAGTAAGAAAAAAGATGCAGGGTGTATACCCTGTTGAAAATACCGTGGACAGCATTTCGCGCCAATAACTCCATCCTCAAAGAGCTTCACATACTGTAACGTAAAGTGTTAACAAAGGAGTGTAACAGTTACATGAGAGGGTAAGGAGGATAGGAGTGAAGAGTGTAGAGGAAGAGTGAGAGTAAGAAGAGTAAGTGTATAGTAAGAGGAGGGAAAGAGTGTTACGCGAGTGCTAGAGGGAGTGTAGTGAGTAAGTGCCTCCAGGGAGTAGCCCTGGCAAGGCACGTATGGGGAGTGAGTGTAAGTGTAAGTGTCTCCAGGGAGTAGCCCTGGCAAGCCACGTGTGGTGAGTAGTGAGAGGTTGAGTGAGGGAGGAAAGTATGGAGGGAGAAATAATATATATAGATATGAATCCTTGTGAGGTTGTATTACAAATAAAGGCATATAAAAACAATAGAAATATAAAAAGATATAAAGATATAAAAACAGTTCAGTCGGGCTCGGCGTCAGAGGCGGAATGCAGCAGCAGGAGTAGGCGTAGCCCTCAGCCGTACGAGGGACGGCGAAGGCTACGCAGCCGCAGGCAGCAACAGATAGTGGTAGTCACAGCCCTCCAGCGTAAGGGCCGGCAGCAGTAGAGGAGGCCCTCAGAGGCCAGGTCCAAATGTAGAACAGCCCTCTGCCGTGAGGGCCGGCAGAGGCAGAGAGGAGGTCCTCAGTTCCTTCTCTGAGGAGGTCTTTATGGTCCAAGGAGCTCAGTCAGGGAAAACTGACATTAGGAGCTGAGCCAAGTAACTGTCACATGTAGCTGACCCAAGAAAAACTGACACCAGGAACTGTACATGTAGCTGCACCAAGAGTCTGACCGAAAACTCTCCAAGAAACTCACAAACATGGTTTTTATAGTCAATTTTGACGGCTATGCTGGCTGTCAATTCATAATTTAAATTTGAAAACAGGTTTCAGCCAGCATTGCTGTTTCACAAGAAAGATATAAATTACAATTTAATTTTAGAGAATGATTTCAGATAGTGAGAACATATAATTTGTTGTTAGCAAATTATATGTTTACAAAATAAATAATATTAAGAGTAAAAGAATAAAACCTAAGACTATAAAAATACTCTTTGTTGATACTTAATCAAAACCATAGAAGAAAATAGTAGTGACATGACAGATGACAGTGATCAAAGAAGATAAACAAACTAAATATATAAGAAATATTATAAAGAGATGTGATTATTGTTAAGTAAAGTAAACGTAAGTATTAATAACATTACATTACGTTGGGCGCCAATGTAACGTTAAGGTACGCTATAGACTGAGTGTTAGTGGGAGAAAAGTAAATAAATAAGATTTGTCCTTGAGAGGTAATTTAATTTAGTGACACGTGGGTAGGAACACTGGCAGCACGCAGGCAGGTAGTTGAAGACGGGCAGCTCGCCGGCAGGTTTTGAAGATTGGCAGTTCGTAGGTAGGTAGCAGCAGACGGCAGACCAACTCACGCGGACCTTGAGGGTGGTCCGCAGTGTAGCTTGGTGATGTATGTTCTTGCCATGTAGAGGAGTGTGGTTCCCAGAGGCCCGGAGCACATACAACGTTCTGTTTCTTCGGCAGCAAGGAGCAGGAGCAGGTTCCTCAACTGGCGGTAGACCCACCAGCAACAAATATACACGAGACGAGTAGGATTCCAATCAACCCGCAAAGTACATTATATAAGAAACACTGTACTCTAATCTACCAATCAACACGCTGCTTTTTCTTTGTTCGCTCCCCTCCACATCGTAGTTCTGACCATAGATTATACACTTATACTGGTATAGATGCGCCACTTCGAGTTCAAAAGTAGAATGTTTAAAGTATCCTCCACCAATAGATGGCGCGGATTTACAATTTTGTTTTTGTAGGCATCCGCCAGATGGCGCTCTAATGTATTAACGTCTGAACAGTTGTTTCAGTGTTAATAAATCAGTAAATTATTAAAAAATACTTACTAGAACACTAGTAAGTACTTTTTAATAATTTACCGATTTATTAACACAACCTAAGATACGACAGTATAAAAATAAAACACCAATTTCATGTACTTGTAATTTTTATTTTATCAAATCAAAATCATTTGCTAGCATAAAATGTGCTAGGCTACAGACATCCCACATAATAATATCATTGCATAGACAAATTTTACCATTATTATCAACTAAATTATTAAAATAAACTTTAAACAAACCACCAGACGTTCAGTTAAACTGACTAACCTGAATTTGTGCATACTTGATAATCATAAAATTAAATTATAGCAATTAACATACACGTCATATTTGTATTTTGATTACATTTTTAATTAGCAAAAGTTTTTAAACTAAGCAATAATACAAATCTTAACATAAACCTATATATTTTAAGAAAAATATCTAGTAACTCATATAAAGTATTATTATATCTAAAACATTAATATGTTTTGGCATGTATTCATGTTTTAGATATAACATAGTGGTCAATATTTCAAGTCACAAGTTACAGAGACCATAAATGCTCATTTTTTAATGCTGATGTTCAATTTGCATTGACGATGCAAATTGAATGCAAAATTTACATTGTTTAAATTTACATAGGTACGCATAGGTGTTTTACAGTTTTTATTACAATCACAAGTGGAACATATTCTAAATTTATCTAATTTATTTTGATTTTTCAGTTGCAGAAATACTGTATATTTGATAGACTTTAAAGCTGGCAATTGATATGAATATTGGCTCGATGTGAATATGCGTATTGAGCAATGAATGTGTGTTCGGTGCGGCACTCATCAACGACCTGTTGTGCTCGTTCTACTGACATGCGGAATAATCCTCTTGCAACGTGCTCAATTCGAGCGAATATTCATGTCAACTCGTGAACGTTATTCGTTAGCTTTAGAACAAATTGCCTCTGTCTTCGAGACCGACGTCTGGTGGTTAAGGATTAAACATTATGTTTTTATTGTACACAGAAAAGAAAAAAAATAATAGAAAAAGAGAAAACGATAAGTATACTTTCATCTACTTATCGTTTTCTCTTTTTAAAATATTCGAAAGCCTGTTTTTTATATATATGTTTATATATATGGCCATTCCTATCAAAAACTGTGATTTTACCATTCAACAATCTATTTACCCCTAAACACCAACTGTGTACAATCATTTTAATAGATAAATTGCAAATAAAATCAACCAAATCAACTCGTATGTTTCTCACAAGTTATAATACTAAAATCACATGCAGAATCAATAAAAAATTTGATTTGATTTTTTATGCATTTTGATGTTGGATTATCACGAAGGCATGCAACAATCACATATATATTATTCATTTAATTTATAAATTCGTCGCTTGGATGAAACAGTGATTTCTTAGTATAATCAATTTCATAATTAAATGAATCAAAATCAATACCAGATCTGCATAAATTATTAAGACAATTGGAAAATTTATTGAAAATTTTTGATTTCGATTTCTTAATCACATAACCAGTTATATATTTTTTTGATTCAGCATGCAGCAGTGAAGCATTATTTTTAATATCTGTCATAACATTTAGCAACGAATCAATGCTATATCCAAAATCAACAGTGTGAGAATCATCATAATTGTTTATGATCAGATAGGACAGTGATTGCATAACTTAATTAAAATCTTCTTCATAATTGGCTCCTGCAGAATGAGATGAATTATAATTATTAACAATCAACGTTTTAAAAGCATTTATAAATTGATTACAATTTGGATTAATATTTCTAACACCATTACTTCTAATTGCACCGAAAAAGTTCTCTAATGGGTAATAAAATTTCTAGCTACTATATTACTAATTTTATGATTTATTGATAGAAAGTCCCACTCTCTCAACTTTCAACAAATGTTTTTATATTTGCAATCCAATTTTTAATAGAAGGAATCGACTCATATTTTACTTGATTAACCCCTTTTGATTTTTTTATTGATTCAAATTTGATTGATTCTAAAATTGGAAGCAAATCATCCCACAGTTGGAAGTGAGGGGATTTTTTTTTGATACAGCTTTTGTATATTTTCGAATCATCTTTGTAGGAATGACCATTAAACGAATCAAATAACCTGTCGAAAATCAGAAGAAAATCTGCTGTTCCCTCACACTCTGCCGGTAGTATTCCATGTCCTGAAAAAGAAAACACATTAATTACATAATTATCTTACTATTATTATAAATGTGAAAGTTTGTGAAGATGTTTGAATATTCATTACTCAATCAACAAGAGCTGCTGAACGGATTTTGGAACTTTTGCAGTACCTCATATAGCTTTTGCAACAGAATGTTCACATTCTTAAGAAAATGGTGGAGGTCATATGTATACATAACATCAGGCTAGCTACTATGGTATAAATCAATACGAATTATCATACAATGTGGTGAATTGAAGTTTGAGAGCATTAAAATTAGAGCGAAAATAGAGAGCACAATGTAAATTACAGCCTATTAATAGCTCAGATTGACAAAAATTTAAGTAATATATTTACACTTACTTGCTGAAAATCGAATAGCAGACGATACTCATTGACTGAAAACCTTTGCAGCTAGCTTCACTTTAATTTTTTAAATTTTGTCTTTAATTATGTGATTCTCTGTTAACTTGTTAACCAATCGGATCTCGTCGTCTCCAACATCAATGTCCAGGAACATTTTCAAGTGTTCCCACTTTGCCCATTTCTCTTGCCCATTTTGAACAAATTGTTCATTTTTTGTTAACAAGTTATTCCTAACTCCCTTAAGCAAATGGGGCATATCAAATAATGGGAACACTTTCTTCTCATCCACTTCAAAGAACCATCCTTCGTTGGCATATTTTTTTGTGTTTCTTCTTTTAGCTCTTTAATAGCTGCAAAATTTGCTGGACACTGATCACAAACCGTGGCAACTACCGTTAGTCGTATGTTATTTGTTTCTTTAATTAAGTTTATTATTAGGGCTTTACATTTTTCCTTTTTTCGTACTGCTTTTGACAAAAGTGAAACAAATAGGTTGTTTCGTTGTGCTTTTTATGCCCTTGATCATAAAAACAAGGGCATGATCAGCAATATTGCTCATTTAAAAATGAATACCGTCATCTTCAAACCCAATTATTTTGTTAGAAAACGTATTATATATTAGACCAGGCGCTAATGACACTTCATCAAATAGGAAATTAACTAATTTTTTTTCTTCGGGCATGCGTGAAACAAGTTTTTTTAATTTTATAAAATTTCTTTGTTAAGGCCCTGTCTAATTGTAAACTTCGTTTTGATGGTAAAACAAACATTTTCTCTAAAAGCTTGTATGCTTTTGGGCTCTGTTTCATTATAGACAAGGCTATGATTTTTTCATCAATAGTGTATCGCCTTCCTCTAGGTGTCTCTTTCCACTTCAACTGTAGTTTTATAAAAGTTTGAGCTGTCGCAGGTAATTCTTCTATAGCACTTAAAAATGACTTAGACATCGCACACTTCATTGCTGCTTTTGTTTGCTGTTCTGCATTTCCGACGCAATTAGTTTAATTTTCTTGTCAGTCTTTCGACAGCATTTGATGATTCCTGCCTCGAGCAGCGTTTCTTTGTGGCTGCTGAAAGAAAAGATAATCTATTTAATAAAATGCTTTACACTCTATGGCAATGTGAAGCCTAAAATAGGTCCTTTATATTAAGGGGCAAGCAAAATTATAAAATAAAATGTATAAATAAGCAATATATAGAATAATAGTTAAATGGAGTTTACTGGGTCAAAGTAATTATATGATATAGAATATTTGTAGTTAATATTAATGGATACAAAAAAAAAAATTAAGGAAACTAGGAAGGGTGTTTTTTTAGATATGAAATCATCTAATAACATCTCCCGCCCTTGGGCGAAGCGCGAGGGAGTGTTAGACTTTTACTGACAGAAAATCCACTCCTGTTCTATTCTTCTTTGCCTTCGTTCCAAGGCCCCGGGGTTCATTTTCGCACAACCCATGAGGAAGGGGTAATGCCACGTTTCGTTACGTTAACTGCTGTGGCAAGGATCATCATTGGTGCCTGACGTGCCAGACAATGTTTGACCTACATGGTATCTATTAGGGCCAAGTCACTCCTAAGCGACTGCCTGCAAAGCAACTAATTGCAATGATCGCAGGTAGCTTCTGGCATGATAAGCGAATTTTTTTTAAATTGATAAACAAAGCCGCGGAGAAACTACGTTCAGCTTGGATTAACATTGCCGACATCAAAATTTTGCTACTGCAGTTAACATTATAATATACCATTATGCAATTTCCATTTTTAAATAAAGTTTACTAACCATTTGATAAGGTTTTCGACTCTGTATTTACTTCTAACTTTAGACAACTGGATGTTGATGGCTTCACCACTGGAAACTGCTCAGTTGATGGTTGAACAATTTGCTCAGTTTGCAGCAAATCTGCAAATCAAATACATACTTTATTTAATATATATATTTTAGATAAATAGATAAAATAAGTGAATAAGTAACGTTTTGATAGATAACCTGCATGCATATAGCTTTTAACTTATTACAAAAAAAAAACGTTTTTTATTTCACACTTTTTAGTTTTGATACACCTCTAGAGTACCTATTTCTCATGACAATTCCTATTAATCCAAACAGTGGTCAGATACATTGTTTTATTATAAAAGTTCTGTGTCTATCTTCTACCTTCCGGCTCCAGGATCCATCATCAGACACATTAATTAATTACAGAATTGTAGGCTTCATCATTATCATCAGGTCGCTACGATGATACCATTTTTCATTATAACTATTCAGAACCATTTATTTATTTGTATTGTCATAGTCACACAACTATCTTCATTATAATATTTATGCGAGTTTGAAGTTACGTTGGCCATTTCTGGTCTTCTTCCCTAAGCAATGGAGTTCTAATGTAACAAAAAAATACAACCGAAAAGATGACCTCCTCCTTTTTTAGGGTTCCGTAGTCTGCTAGGAACCCTTACAGTTTCGCCATGTCTGTCTGTCTGTCCGTCCTCGCTTAATCTCTGTGACCGTTAGCACTAGAAAGCTGCAATTTGGTACCAAATATGTATATCAATCACGCCGACAAAGTGGTAAAATAAAAATAGGAAAAAAATGTTTTATTAGGGTAGCCCCCCTATATGTAAAGTGGGAAGTGATTTTTTTTTTAATTTCAACCCTAACGTGTGATATATCGTTGGATAGGTATTTAAAAATGAATAGGGGTTAACTAACTAAAATAATTTTTTGATAATGTCAATAATTTCGGAAATAATTGCTCCAAAAGTAAAAAACAATGTGTCCCCCCCTCTAACTTTTGAACCATAAGTTTAGAAAATATGAAAAAAATCTGAAAAGTAGAACTTTACAAGCAATTTCTAGGAAAATTATTTTGAACTTGATGGAAAGAACAGTTTTTGTACAAAAAAGACAAAAATAATAATAATAATATAATAATATTCCACAACTATCACACAACGCCGTCTAGTCCCAAGCTAAGCAGAGCTTGTGTTATGGGTACTAGACAACTGATAAACATACTTATATATTTCTAAATACATACATATTATAGATAAATTACACCCAGACACAGAACAAATGATTATGCTCATCACACAAACATTTGTCCTGGGTGGGAATCGAACCCACGACCTCCGGCATAGCAGTCAGGGTCACTAACCACTAAACCAACAGGCCAGTCGAAAAGGTTGTACAAAATAATTTTTGGACTAAGTTTGTAGTATAATCGTATATGAAAGCATTTTTTTTTAAACTCATCAGTGGTTACACTTTATTGTGACGGACGGGAAACTACGGAACCCTACACTGAGCGTGGCCCGACACGCTCTTGGCCGGTTTTTTGAAGTTGATTAAAAATTATAACTTGGTCTTTAAGGTTAGGTAAAGCAAAAGGTTAAAAAGTGTAGTGTTACATTTTGTACCCTTTTATAGAAATAAAAGTTAACTTACCACTTGGTAAGGTTGTTGGTTCTGCTTCTAATTGCAATGTACCTGATGTAGTTGGTACGACCTCTGGAAATTGCTGAGGCTCGTACTGCTTTGTACACTTCTTGGCAAGGCTGTAAATCAAATATTTGAATTCTTATAGTCTGTCTAAAAAGTCAAATGATTTGGGTAATTTTTAGTAGGGTAAAATGAAATCTGATGTCAACACTGGTTCAATAATCAAGATTGATTAAGAGATATTGAACATTCTTTACTACTAGAAGAACCTTATAAAAAGTATTGAATATAAGTATTATTTAAATATTAGCTGTGCCCACGACTTCGTTCGAGTGGACTACAGGATTTTGAATTTATTTTTTCTAAAATAATAGTTGCTTATGTTACTCCTTATTACATCAGCTACCTGCCAAAAAAAGTTCCGTCAAAATCGGTTCAGCCATTTCAGAGATTAGCCCGGACAAAAAGACAGACAGACAAAAATTTAAAAAAGTGTTATTTTGGTGTATGTACATATATTCATATGCATGTAGTAACAAGCAATTATTTCAATATTACAAACAGACACTCCAATTTTATTTATATGTATGGATCATTAGAGGACTTTTTAACATTAAAAAGTGCAAAAGATTTTTCATTTAGAATATACCTATTTCAGTTATTACAAAAGTAGGATTAGGTATTTAGAAATATATAAGTATGTTTATCAGTTGTCTAGTACCCATAACACAAGCTCTGCTTAGCTTGGGACTAGACGGCGTTGTGTGATAGTTGTGGAATTATTATTATTATTTGCAAATATATAATAGTGTTGTATAAAGTAATAAAATAAATCTAGAATTGTAAGACAAATCTAATTCTAAATATCCTATTCTGCTTAATGATACATCATCGCTAGCCATACTATGATCAACATCTGTTATAGAACTATCATAATCTCAAGAAAAATGTGAATGACAACTGAAATTCTCATTGCCAACAACAGATTTTTTTATTCCTTAAAAAATTCCCAAGTTGTTTGACTTTTTAGTCATTAATGAATTCTATTTTTTTTTAATTCATTAAACCCCAAGCGAACGCCGGCATTCGCGCACCTATAGTCTTTCTATTGTGTCTGTGATTTGCACGATTGAAAGGTTAATTGACCAACATGTTTTAGACCCTCTTAGGAAATATTATGGAAAACAATATAATAAAGTATTGAATATTTGAAGTGCATTGCATAATAAAACTTACTTAAATTCATTGTAGGAATAGTATTTCCTGTTAATTGTTTGCTTGGTGACTTAAAATAATCCTCAAAGTGTCAGTGGCAAATACGAATTGAATTATATATGTAGTTATTTCCTCTCTCTTGAGTTGCAGTGTCAAGTATGGACTTCCATTGGTCAAACTTCTCCGTATAAGGATATTATTATATATTCCAATTTGGGGAATCGGTGAAGAGGTCCTGTAAATTAAAATTAGATTTTATAACTAACATGAGTCATCATACACAATGTGATGCAATCCATAGATATATCATAGATGGATTGTAAGATTAGCTGTTTTACATAACTATTAGCTGTAATATGAAAAACTGCTGAAACCCGTTCAGCTGGATTATCTAATGTTATTCATTCAACAAAACCACTATCCACATTTAGACATCTTAAACAACAGCTAACAGTAACAGCAGCAGGTAACAGTTATATAACACCTGCTGGGTTGGTAGGTATTATGAAAACACTAAAAAACATTTTTTTGTAAATAAAATAAAATATTGGTTACTTAGATCAATACGCAGCTATTTTAATTTGTGAATAAAATGTTTTTTTTTTAATATTTGATTACTTTGTTAATGCGAGTGTTTTCTATTGTTTTATTGAATCACTTTTAAATGTAAGACTTTGGGTTCACGTTCAGTAAAACTAAAAAAAAAACATTAAATCTGATCAGTAATTATCTATTAGACTACTATTCTCAAAAAGAACCAACCATTTCCACTATGGCAAAATCATCAGATGTTTGTTGTTGGGCCATAACTTTGGGCTTATTATTTTAGATTTCGATTAGGTATTCATTGATATTTGCTGCTTGACTTGTTGAGGTATAACAACTAAATATTCACTGTAATGTACTTAGCTAAGGCTAAGATGAGCTGTTGTCAGAATGCTCAGAATAAAGTCTAGTATTATAGTGAGGCAGTGATATATTTTAGTATAATCAACTGATAATGGAATTGGGTGCACAATGTTGACTCTAAATAAGTAGTTCTCAGTTGATACTTTCGGTCTTCTATAAAATGTACTTATATAAATACTTAGGTTACTAGTTAATAATTTAGTAATAAATACACTTACCATCAATAACACATCCAAAAAAGCATTTTAATTGTGTTGGTTTCGGCATTTTCAAAACTCAAGTCCGCAAAAACAAACGAAGTGTCCGTGTGATAAGCGCCAAGTTATCAGTAAAAGCTATCATCAGTCCGGGGTCCAAGTAACAAGCCAGGTGATGTCGTAACACGTAGAATATCAGAAAATCCGTAATCAAGCCAAGTCGTAATAAATAACACAATAAACGCACAATTATCTCAGAGCAACACAATACCACAAACCGCAAAACCCAAAACGATTCCATTTAAATATGAACGAACTTCCCCGCGTTCCGAGTTGCGTCAAAAGCGATTACATCGCGAATCCGACCAACGCGCAACGTCACAAATAGTACTCAATAGTCCTTACATTTTGTGACTATTAAATTTGGTCGGGTTCGCGATATAATCGCTTTTGATGTAATTCGGAACTAAGGGCTAGATTTCCCTAAACACATAATTGGGTTTCCGTTGTGAAAAAAAACACTGATAATGATATTATTTATAATAATTTGATCCAACAGGTACAATTTATTGTTATTCCCTGTTTTAAAATAAATTTTTATTAACATTATTTTTAAACAAGTTTCCCTGGTGTAGCTACTGCCCTCTATTATATTTTTTGTGTCAACTCAATGATTAACTCGGAACCTCCACCACTTGATGGCGTTAGTTTGTATGATATTTTTTGAGCTTCGACAATGTAGGGAAGTTTCACCCGCCTGGTTCTGACAATCTGACTCCGTGTTCCTTCTTTTTCCCATTTTAAAAGTGAAGCTTGATGTAAGAACCAGCCAGTATTATTCTCACAAAAGAAATATTATAAAAATTATATTTATGAACATAAATGTAAGAATAATAACAATTAATACTTAACTAAAAACATATGATTAATTTATATTAATTCATCATGTTTACTTATGAATACAATATTCGCTACCATACTCTTTGTTTACCATAGCTAACATTCAGTTGAAAAGAACTTAAATATTGACAACGTCATCTCATACAGAAAGTAAACAAGACATGAAATACAAAAATTTACAAGAATTAAATAATATAAGCTATCAGAAGACATAATTACAATAAAAAGGATGTGAACAACGATAAGAAAAGATTAAGAAATAATTAATAATGTGAGTATAAAATAATAACATTACAATACGGAATAGACTTTCGTCGATTGTGCAGTTACGAATTCTGAAGTTCTTTGGGCACATCTCCAGAAACGAGGATTCGATGGAAAAACTGGTGGTTCACGGTCGCGTTGAAGACAAGAGAGCCCACGGTCGATCCCCGACTCGTTGGATCGATCTTATCACCAGGGCTAAGTAGTCGACAGCAGTACAGTGTTCGCGTAATGCCAACAACCGCCAGAAATAGAGAGACATCGCTGGACATGCCGCAGCCTTGGAGGCAGACGACGATGGCGCGCCGCAATCCTGTTCATCAACAGCCACGACCACTCTGACAAGAGTGCCCGACTAAGAAGAAGATACACCTTATATAGTTCCATCTCCTTTAAAATTTTCGGTCGTCAAATAATTTGGGTGTCTTTAAGGCTAGAGTGAATAGACACTTAATAAACTAGTGCACCTCACTGTCAAAGATTGCATCACTGCTTACCATCAGGTGGGATCGCATTCAAGTACTAGTTTATATCAAAAAAAAAAATAGGACCTCAGAACCGGTGGACGTGATGACTATTGAGGATGACTTATGTGTAGTAGTGGATGGTTTATGGCTTTTTTTTAGGTGGCAAATCCTTCAATAACTTTTCCCGCTCTTGGGGTTAGCGGATGGGTTTGGCAGACTTGTATACACCCTTACAAAAATATGGCGTCATAAAACTCCTCCGCATCGCTGTCGACTGGAAGTGTGCCCAAAAGGCTGGCGGCATAGCCACGTTGAATGGCAATGCTAAATCTCTAACCGAGGTAAAAACCAGCCCTTGGGTCACGCGAAGTGTTAACTAAGCGTTTTGACAGTTCTTTAAAAAGCGTATGAGCACTCGGACCCCACGGCCGAAGAGTTTCAACCCCAAACGGCTCAAAAATATAACTGCCGACCAGGTTGTTATATTTCCGCCGCTTGAGGTTCTCCGTAGCCGCAGCGGCAGCACCAGCACAGCACGATGAACTAGGAAGATGGGATGGCGCAAGAGTGTCGACACAAACAATGACTTGTAATAGTTAAAACTCACTCCTATGTTCCTTCTTTGCGTTGCGTTCCAGGGCTCCGTTGTCCTTTCACAAGCAAACCCATGGCCTCAATAGGCGTCGACCCTGCACGGCCCGGCTACGGTTGTACTGACATTTCCTTGAGGCGCGTGTAGAACACGCCGTTGACGATTCGGGCTAGGTCCAGATAGTTACCGGACGGCCGGACAGCGAGCTGCCTATTGCTTGCCGTCCGCAAACCTACGCCTGCGGCGCCTGGATCGGCAGCTGGGGCGTGCGACGCCTCCTTTACTAGCATTACTGCTTCGCAGAAGAAGGCGGCCGCTTGCTACTCCTTCTTGGTCCGGACCATGGCTTGTACCAAGGCCCGGCGCGATAGATCGTTGCCACCGATCGCTCCCACACGGCGGTGCTCACCTTTATCCTAAGCTCTACCTTGTCCTCCAGGAGGTCCACAGAACCCGAGCGTTTCTTTTTAGGAACCTCCCAAACTTAATTGTCTGGTGAGAACCTACGTCATGCGGAAGGTGGGGACTCCGTGTTGTTTTTTCAAAGAGTGCTACTCCTCAAAGAGGGGACTTACCGCCATAATTATGGCGTGCCTAAACCCTATATGATGGTACAGTTTAAAATTAGGTAGATAATCAGAAATTTGTTCCAACAAAGATCATTGCTCTGACTTATCACAAAAGGTTAAGGTAGACATAATCCAAAAGCCTAAAATGCTCAACTCATGCGAGATTAATATAATTAATACCAAGGTAAGAGTGACATAATAATCTGTCGGTTTATATTACGGAGGCAGATTGTAGCAACCGTTCCCTAGCTTTTGTTTCACTTCGAATTAAATTAGCATGATTTAATCGTGTGTAATCAGTCCCTTAATACGGTGGTAGGAATGAAGAGATTGTTAATTATATGTGAAGTATGGCTTTTTGATTTAAAGAGGCTTTATTTTAATTAGACTTAGCGTTTCTTACTATTGAAAACGAGAAATTACAGAAGGATTGCAAAAAATTACAATATTCATATGATAAGACTGGACATTAATTCCAGCTTAATCTACCTTATCTACATCTACACTTATCTACATTAATATCATAAAGAGGTAAAGTTTTTTTTTTTTTTTTTGTAGATGGTTACCTCTGGAAGTACTGGTCCGATTCTACATGCATTCACCGGTAGAAAGCTGCTTTAAAGCTAGTTTTGAACATGTTGGGCAGATTTATATATTGGAATGATCATTTACCTGAATTCTTAACTACGAACTATTTACTTTACGTATCACTCTATTTCATCTAGAAGAATTAATAAACATAGTACATATTCACAAACTTTTGCGTTTATATACCAACATATTTGTGTAATTCATATGAATTACATTATTTTAATATTAAAACAATGTTTTCTTTTACAAATATCTAGCAAAGAATAAAAAAGAAAAGATTAGCAGCAATTAGAAGACGTGTAATTTCATGCTAAAGTATAAGTAATTACTTAAATACCCTAAGGAAAGTAAATCAAACCCAAAAACCACATCACAAAGTCCACACTGTAATTGGTTTTCCTTCAAACTTTAATAAATTAGCAATGAGAAGATAATCCTAACTTCTAAAGAGAACTTCACTCGAGTTTTGTTAGTTTTAGACATTAGCGAAAATTCTGTTGACTACCGACAGCGTTTAATTAAAAATATCGCTTTATTTCACTAACTGGGGAATGAATAATAGCAAAATCAATAATAATAAAAAAAAAATCTGACGCATAATATCTACAGGGTGTGGCGTAAATAGTGTCGCAAGGTGTTGTTTTTCAAAAAAAATATAAAGGTCTGTTTTATTCTGAGACCTGTGGTAAAAAGTGGTTTTAACTCTTTGAATCCCGTAATTAGAGACACAATAGAAAGACAATTGCTTATGTCGAACTGTGTAACATAAGACATTCAAAAGGTTAAATTGTGGTATGTGATGATGATGTGAGACCACTATTTACGCCACAACCTGTATAAAAAGTTAATAAGATGATATTGCGATTGGAATGCGAACGAGAATAGTTCTTGGTTAACATTTTGTTTGAAGGTTATATTCTCGAAATCGTAAAGATCACTTTGAAATTCGAACGCTTTTGGAATATGAATTCTCAATCACTTCTATAATCAAATTAATTCACTTTGAATTTGTGTGCATTCACTTGATGACATTTGCCAATTGCATTACTGCTTGAAAATTTCTGCTTCATTCGTTCTGAATTTAAAATAATGTTTGGTTTAGTTGGCGCCGAACAATCGGACCGTTGATTTTATCGAGTTAAATATATAGGCTAACATAAGTTTCAATGTTTCAGACAATAGTCGAACTCAAAAGTTAAGCGAGGCAATAGAACAATTTCCCAAAGACGCGTCCCGGGCAGGATTATTAAACAAAACAATGAAGCCTGCTGATAAGTTTCGTAGAGGCTTTGTAGCGCAGTTGGCCAGCAGTATCTGGCTTGTATCTAGGATATAATCGCACGATAGTAGAAAGTTATCCCAAAGGAACATACTCCGAAGATAAAGGACCTAGTCTACCTGTGAAGCAAGTTGCATTGAAATCGGTCCATCCGTTTGAACATGAAAAATTAACAAACATAAGCCCACTCACCACTCACAAACTTCGGCTTTTATAATGTTAGTGTGATATGATTGACATCAGGCCTGGTTGAAGGCAAATTGGGTAGAATGGCTCTGGAGTATCTTCTGGTAGATATTACAGTGTTGAAGGGCCTTCCATTAGGTAGAGGTAGACCGATCTAGTGAGAGTCGCAAAAGTCAGTTAGGTAAGAGAAGTAAGATCAAAAGAAGCTTTGGAAGTGTTTTGTCTAGATACACTATTACAAATATTATGCGACTTTTTGCCAGACCCGGTTATCGAACCCAGGACCTTCGTAGGCGCGGGCTTACGGACAGCGAGCAATGGGTAGCTTGCTGACCGGTTACTGTCTGGACCGAGTCCAAGTCGTCGACGGCGCGCACTGTTCTCGCGCGCCTCAAAGAGCTGTCAACAACAGCAGGGGCCCTGCCGGGTCGAAGAGTAGATAGGTGCCAGGGTTATCCGAAAGGGAAGCTCGGTCCCGGTATGAAAGGCACGAAGGAACGGGGTGGACTTTTAGTCAGTAAGAGTCTGACACTATTTCCCGCTCCGCCCATGAGCGGGGTTTGTCATAGGATGATTTTTCCCACCATAAAAAAAAACCCAAGACCTTATAATTAGCAGTAGTGTTTGCAACCACAAGCAGTAGTCCAGAGTTTGTAATTTTGTGGAGTGACACCCCTGAGCCTCATGCCTTGGAAAGCTCATAAAGCTCTTGTTCTTGCACCTGATTGCCATGCCATCCCAATGGGCTAAGTGAATAAAGAAATTTCCGAAAATTCAAAGTGACTTTGGTCCAGCTTATATCTTCACAACGAATCACAGTACGTTTGTCCTGTGCCTGATCTCTCTCCGGCCATATCAGATTGCCGCCCCACCGGGCTATGAGAGTAAAGGAACAGAGAGTGCACCTGTGTTTGCGCACATGCTTTTGTACTATAATATTTCCTGCGTATATGAAATACTAGACTATCTCTGTTCCGAAATTCGGTTAGGAGTACTATGCTAAATGTTTGAAATAACATCCAAAATAATGAACTAAAAAACCAAGAATCTACACTAAGTTTTGAGTCAAAAACTTGACGCCTTATCGATTAGTATTCTATCAAGAATATTGAATATTACTAGAGACTTGTAATAGGTCCTTGAAACTTAATAACAGTGTTCTAAACTTCAAAGGTGGAACTTTACACCACAAACTCAAGAAAATTGTACACCATAAACTATGGGTGGTTTCGATATAAGGCTGTGGACAAACTAGTCGATTGAATACTCATGACTCATTCCAATTGACTTTTTTTAAATTGAAATGAGTCAGATAGCTTTGAATTAAATGTACAGCTGTTGCTAGTGTGCAGAAAATAGATGAAACTCCTTATCATTCAAAAAATGTTTTCATTATTAACAGACGTTATAGGTACTCAAACTCAGAACTGTCAAACCATTTGAACGTTCTAACGGGTTTCTAGCCGCCGAAGGAACCTGATGATCTACCATAATACAGGTGATGATAAAAATTTATCGTCTCTCCTACATTTTGCTGTGCCCGATGAAAATTTTCAAAACCATCTATGTACATATTGTGGATTGCAATAAAGTATTGAGTACTATTTCAGGCATCAGTTTCTCACTTAGTTAAATACCGGTTTGTGAATTATAAAACTATAGCATTAACCTTTCAATCGTGGAAATCACAGACACAATAGAAAGACAATAGGTGCGCTAACGCCGGCATTTGCTTGGGGTTTAATGAATTAAATAACCTTATGAAGATAAAAAAAAAATTTATGTTATTTATATAAAAAAATATAACTAACACGAAAAATTTTATTTTCTTCTATTTTGTTGCCCACCTAAAATTTTCGTAAGTAAATTGCTTCGGAAAGGCCACGTTAGTGGGCAGAGCCTGCCTTGTTAGATCTAATCACGTTAATAACTGTGACGTCATTATAGTGACGTCCCCTCTAATTAGAAAATGTAGCCCGTGTGTCGTGTTACCTAATCGTTGGGTAGTTTATGAGGATCTTTATTATAAAGCTATTATATGAGGTCAGCGTGGAGTTTTTGTTTGAAAAGAATACAAACTCGTTTTGATAGGTTAAAGTTTAGTAATTATATTATCTAGGTGATACTTGGTAATCAAAAGTAAAGCTCAAGGGCCCGCGTGGTAGATTACGACTATTACTATTTGTGGTGTTTTTGCCAGTTTCGGTTGTTTCAAGCGCCAGTGGCTTAATGTATATGATACATATCTATCGGTCGAGACAAAACAGACGACCGAAGGGGTTGGTGGTGCAAATATATAAGGTGACTGGTAATTAGTGTACGATACTTAAACACGCGATTGTGCTCATGATAACTAACAACTTTTACTATGGGAACAAACCGGAATACGCGAAAAAAAAAAATCTGCTGTTCAGTACATTTATGTTTGCCTAATGTACTGAACAGCTGATATTTTTTCGCGAATTCCGGTTTGTTCCCATAGTAAAAGTTGTTGGTTATCATGAGCACAATCACGTGTTTAAGTATCGTACACAAATTGTCAGTCACCCTATATAATACATGTCCCATGACATTGGTATACCATAAAATACTCCAATTAGCATTACAATACACTATTATTAGGTATTTTAGTTGTCATGTCCTAGAATTAGGAAATCAAAGACATGTGACATACACCAACTCGCACCGGGTCTACGTGGTGTATTACGGCACATTCCCTCTCTTAGAGAGGAAGTCTGAGTCCCAGCAGTGATGAGCCGTGGGTTCCTGCAGTGGGACCATTAAATGCGGATTATACTTCAATTTACTTATTAAAAAAAATTCGTACCAATAAATTGCACTGCAGGAAAAGTTTAAACTAACACAATCACAAAAACCATAAACCCCAACAAATTTTTATAATCAACCAAACATAAACCATAAAAAAACCCCTTACTAACTGTAATAAAAGAATGCATAAAGGAAGCACAAGTAACTGAATGCATGCAAGCAAGCCTATAATGGCGCAAAGTGCATTCAACCACAGCCTACTAAAATAGGCTACAGTATAATGACTTGGATTGGATTTGTTTGTCAGGTCAAAGGTGAAGGAACTCTTGCGTGATCGGCTGTATTGCGACTCAGACTGCATAGACTTGGATGTAAGCTGTGTATGTGTAAAATGTTGTGGATGAGGCATTACACTGAGGCTTGTTTTGTAAACTGATTTGCAGTTACAAGGTCTGGTACGGAAACCATGTTTAGCGTGGCTAATTTTAATGTAATTTAAGGTATAAATTTTATTATAATTTTAAGGTTATAATTTTAATATAATTTAATGTATCATTATAATAAAATTTAATGTAAAATTATGTATAATAATTTATGTATAAAACAGCGGAATTTACTGCAGTAATCTTGTACGTTAATATATGGATAATGCAGTGGGCTGCAATATTGAAAACGCATGTCTGTTTGGCTTTTTTGGTGTATACGTATATTGTAGTTATTTATTGTCCTACAGAGCAGGACAGAAGAAAACAGAGCAGACGCCCAGTTTTTACCTTAATAGTATTTTATTATTTTTTACCATAATATATTTTTTTTAAAATGTTTTTAGAATCAAAATCAATTTCACAAATATTTATGTACTTTGTTACTGAACTAAATACATTGTCGAAAATTACTTTCCTATTTGACTCAAGAATGAATAAGATTTCTAAATTATACAATCGTCAATGTATCTGTCAAATAGTTTAATTATTATTAACTACAATTTAATTTTAATAATTTAAAGTGTAATTTAATTTATTTTGGGTTGTCACTTTATTTGTATGTACATATGTTTTTGCAAGTATGAGCCATTTGTTACTTAAAATAATTGAATAATAACAACAAAAAAAAAAAAAACTAGGCAATTGTATTGCAGATATGGTAAGTATTATAAGTTTACGGTTTGATGTTTATCCTCGTGAATGCTTCTTAGAGTTCAGACGCACACCTTGTGAACTAGACGGTAAAGGTTCCAGCGAAGCGTTATACTGTACATGAAAGGTTGTCGTCGACTTCGCTCATCCATGCGTATAATGAATTTACTTTATTTAAGTGATATGGAGGAACTTATAGTCCATCTGTATGAACTTTGATGAAATCAATTTTTGGGTTGAAAAACCATTTTCTCTTGAAAAAAATATGTCAGATATTTTAGATTAAAAATGCGAATGATAAAATTGAGTAACTTAGCGTCATTAAGTTATTTACAGCTAACTCTCCTAAATAAAAAAAGAACGAGTTTTCGAATGTTTCAAAGAAAAATCGCAATTTCGAGACAATAATAAATTTTAATTTATGAAAGATATGAAAGAAAAGGGAGTTAGTGATAGCGTGACGAGTGACAGGACAGAATGGAAGAAAAAAACGTGTTGCGCCGACCCCAAATAAAACGGGACTAGGGTAGGAAGATGATGAATAAATTTTAATTTATGGTGTCCTTTTTTTAATTTTTGTCTACCGCATGCCCGCGTGGGTTGCGGCAGACCAAGAAGGTGATGGCGAGATGAACTAGACAGGTTCCACCAAAACTGGCAATAGAAAGCCTAGGCGCGCGAGAGATTGAAGCAGTGGAGGGAGGCCTTTGCCCAGGAGTGGGACAGAACAGGCTAAAACAAAATCTGTTTTGTTAGTCAAAAAGTGAGTTGCACTAATTTAACTTTATTGATAACCAATGCCTCATCATCAACTGACCTAGTTAAACAAAATACGGCTTGCACTAATATAGCAATAGTTAAAACGACGTTACTTATAACATTCACATTCACCGGTCTTTGGGTGAAAAGGTTATAGTTACTGTTAAACCAAAAGACAAAGTAATGTAATTTTTGTTAACAAAACTAACATTTAGGGATAGGGTTGCGTTTGAACTTTATCTCACGTGATGGTAAGTAATGATGTGATCGACGATGAAGCTCGTCTAAAAATAATGTATTCATTTTCAACTTAAAGGCCCCTAGATTATTGTTATCAGGAAATATAACTCCAGCAGGAAATTTTACTCCTCAGCTGTATGCACAATGAATGTGTTTCCAAAATGGTGTGTGTGTAACAGTAGAATGGTAAAATTCAATGATCACTGTTAATGTAACACTTAAAATTAATTCCGACGGGAATTATGACGTAACTCTTTCTGTAATTCACACTTAACGGACCTAGCAATGAGTTACAAGGTGAAAAAAACGGATGCATTTTCTTAAAGTCAATCAAAGAAAATCCTTGATCTCCTAGTCCATTTATCTCAAAGACCATCTGCCTAATGAACATTGATTAGCTGCGTCCCAACTTATGTAGACCCAAGTTACGATCCCTTATAGTACGTGCCAAGAATATAGCGAGTAAAGCCTACAATACTAACTTAGTGTTAGCCGAAAGGACTTGAATACCTAACTAGGTATTATAATTTTGGGACATACTGTTACTGTGACTTAAAGAGACAGCTCAAAGAAAAGTATAAATAGAATGTGCCATATTTATGTCGTCTTACAAGATTTAACTGGACATGTTTTATGGTAACTCTATCTTTTTCTCTGGCGTAGCTTAGTAAAACAGTTTTTGTAATTGTTTCTGTATTTTTAGGAGCACTAACCAAACTGATACTGCAGAAAACTGTTTCTTTGGTAATACCTCGTACAAATAAATACTTAACAATAGCCAATTTTATCTATATTCTTTCGCCTCGAATGCCGCGGTAGCCTTTGGGGCATCAAGCGTCGCAAGACGATTTCAATCACCGAAGGTGCGGGTTTGTGGACAGTGAGCTGTCCAACCGCCATCCAAAAAGGCCGATGACGGAATATGGGTGGGTTTTATCTACACTAATATTATAAAGAGGAAACATTTTTTTTTGTTTGTAGGAGGTAATCTCTGAAAGTACTAGTCCGATTGCAAAAAAAAAATTCACCGATAGAAATGCTTTATTTCTGAGTGACTAGGCAATATTTTATATACGCGGGCGAAGCCGCGGGCAAAAGCTAGTTCAATATAGGCCTGTCACTCTCTCCTGCTCTACTCAGAAGTAATATCATGATATCTCAAAAAAAAAGAGTATTCAATTTATATTCTTATTATTAAATTTTAAGACAGTAATTGTGCACAGAGGATTTTTTTGCTATTTAAAGAACATCTGGTTTCGTAGCTTTGAGTATGTTTTGACTGAAGTCTGCGCACAGCCTTAGCTAACCACAACCACAGAATCAGGTTTAAACCAATTTGCCCGTGGGTACTTGATAATTTCGTGTATTGTGTATTTGTACGGTAGCTTTCACTGTCAGCGATAAGACCGCCATTGTACCCATAGATTTAAGTTTGTGTAGAAGTTCAGCTACCTGCTATTTTGGTATACAATAAATATTGTTCTATTGATTTATTATATCATGATACTTTTTTATTATTAATAATACCGAGGCTATTAATAATAAAAAAAAGACGTGTGGCACTCGGGGACTGCCGCGGTAAAGCTATTGCATAGCATTTTTTATCAACTTATGCAATTATAATTATGTACTTATTTTATTTATGCAGTATCTTTAATATTAATTGAAGTTACACTTTTTGAGCGTGGTGACCGATAAGAAAACAAATGAGTGGGAGGTGTAAGGTTATTTTCGTTACGGAATTTCTGGATTCGGTCTCAACGCTGAAGGCCCGCGATAGAAGCTATGCAATAGCTTAAAACTTTGACCACTATCTCACCTGATAGTATGCGATAATGTGGCCGACGATGATACACGCTTAGATACCTAGAAGTAACCTTTTCACTCTTGATTTAAAGACCCCTAGGTTGTAGATATCAGGAAATACAGACCCCAGC
Source organism: Mythimna albipuncta (assembly GCA_929112965.1). NCBI lineage: Eukaryota > Metazoa > Arthropoda > Insecta > Lepidoptera > Noctuidae > Mythimna > Mythimna albipuncta. Next base: position 10,742,213 of record OV815973.1, read on the forward strand.
AGGGAATTCCACTCCTTAGCTGTACGCATAATGCATGCATCATTTGGCCTCGCTTTTATTAGATTCTTCCTCGTTAGGTCATCAATCTCTAGAACTCACTCAAACTTAAATGATATATATTGCTTGTAGAATAGAAAGTCGATGGGGCCAAAAGGTTCTGGAGAGACGACCGATTACTAGAAGACGCAGCGCTGGAAGGTTTCCTACACAGAATTCTGTTACAAAATCAGGAAAAAAAAAATTGGTTGCCTGTAAAGTCGGTATACGGGCGAAAGTTTTACGTGACAACGACTTTGAGTGGTAAAATAATTTTAATGTGAATATTCATTCGTATAGTAGGAAGAAGGATGAAATAATAGTAACAATTTAAAACATTTATTTATACAAAGAATTATTTCACTTTTTATGTCTGTCTCTCTCGCTCTTAGGCGGGCTAACCATGCCCGAGTGGAAGGGACGCGTGCCTCTCACTCGCTCTCATTGTGAGCGCATAACGTGAGCGGAGCGTAACGCAGTTTCTTGAAGTGTCACCCGGCAAACCAATTTATAAGACGTTGTCACGTCAAAAACGTTACTATTGAATGGTTTATCAACTCTCTCGGTAGTGTTAATTCAACCGAATGGTTGCCTTATCAATTTATCCCTCGTCGTCGTACCCGACGTGTGTCACCTACATACAGAGATTTGTTCAATGATCCACTGTTGTGCCGAATCCGGAAAATAAATCGGTATTCTTCCTTTTGAAGTTTTCATGAATCCGCTGAAGCAAAAAATATTGTTACCCAAACGTGATTTTATGTTTGATTGCTGTTTGTCTATAAATGTAAAATTTATTTAGGTCCAGTTTTATAGTACTTACGAGTATGTCTATATTATCTGTTGTCCATATCTATTGTGGTTCTTGATAATTCTTCGGGCTACGTTAAACAAGGCGCCAGATAACAGTGGAATTAAGAACAATGACCTTTTCTTAATGTTTTTGCGTAGGTACCCGAAAAAACTAACTATGAATAGTGTGTTGTAATAGTAATAGTGTTTCTGTAATAGATTTGTCTCTTCGTTATTTAATGCCGACTTCCGAAATTAAAATCAAAACAAAGCAACTTTACTTAAAACACACAGTTCTGCTGTGATTCTATGAGGAGTTCTGTTCCATATCTTCCAAGTTCATGACAAAATGTCTATGGGACCAACTTGGAAGCATAACAATCAAAAAAATAATTTTCAAAATCGCTCCACAATTGACCGAGATATCGGTAAACATACATAAAAAAAAACTTATATTCAGCCAAACATATAACCCCCTCCTTTTTGAAGTCGGTTAAAAACGCCCTAATAATACGATTAAAAACCCATCAAAAACAGTGCACACTAAAATTCGTAGCTCCACAACAACTTTACACAAGCGTTTCTTAATTTATAGACAACGGATATCCGCCAGATAGTGGTGTCTGGCCGACTAATTTACAGTCTCGACACTACCTCGTTGTTTTCTAACTACAAACGTTTTAAGTTTTTTACTATGCCTACGATGCGTTTAAATAGTTTTGTTAACCTCGGGGACAATAGATATAATCTGCCTTTGTCCCTGGGGTCAACAAAACTGTTTAGTAGGCTGCTATAAGTACATCATACCATAATATGGTCATATAATGGTACGATGATCATAGTATGGCCAATATTCTCTCAAAGAGAGACGGCCTAAACCCAGTAGTGGAAACATTATAAAACTGATTTATGTAAAATTGAAAGTTTAAGGTTTAAATTGAAAAGATTATTGCATTCTTGTGCACAGGCATCTCCTCTATGAAGTGATTTATAAATAAAGTTTAGAGATTAAGTTTTTTATGCAAATGAAGTCGCATAATACAGTTGTTTATTTATTGATTTTAAAACTAGCAATAGTTTTTGTATATTAGTTATATAATGTATTTTATTATTGTAAGCATCGACTACAGTGTTGTCTTTTTAACTCAAAGGTTGATTGGTAAAGAATGCCTTGTTGCATTAAGTCCGCCTATGTACCACCACAGTACATAAAATTTAAATAAATAAAATTATTGCTTTTTTATCATCATCTTCTTTCTGCCCTTGTCCTGTGTTATATAAAGTCGGCCCAATACATTTTTTTCTTCTATTATGTCCTGTTACCCGTCATACTATTAGTAACCCCCGTTTCTTTCATATCACTCTTTATACAGTAGTTTTTTTTTAATAAGTCATTTTAATTAAAATGTCACCTCATTATTTATCAAAGTTATTTTAATAATTTTCTGTGTTATTTCTTACTTTACATATTGTATCGCCAATAAAGTGCACTACAATATTACTAATGCAAGTATGATTAGTTTCAAACACGCCACAAGTTACTATTATTATTGTGTGAATATTACTTTCTTTTACCATTTGTTCATTTCATATATTCAAACATTCAAAAAGGCACACGTTTATTCTACCCTCATTTAAAACTTAATTAAACTTCGTTATTAGTTTTAGATTTCAAAGTTCTTCGTTAGTATCATGATAATGAACTGAGTCTATTTATAGTTTTATATTATTACTAGATGTTACCAGTGAAATTAAACGATTATTACAAAGGATCCTACAACCGGAATCAAAGTATCATATGTCCTGTAGCCGGATATACACACACACATATATGCATAGAAACTTTTGTCTTAATGATAGTGGATACTAATGTTTTTTCAGCCCATTGTATATTTTTATTTTTATTTATCATACTTTTGTTATTGTGGGTCCAGTCAAACAATAAAAATACAGGAAATAAAATTGTGATCAAGTGGACCCGCGGGTCCAGTCAACCAAAAACTCTTGTTATTCAATCACCGTGCCATACAGGTAGTTCTGGGATGATGATTTTTTAAGGAAATGTATCTATATTAAATTAGCTACGCAAAAGATACTTTAAAACATGGGTGTCTTGTGAAGGAACTGACATCCTCACGCCACAGCTACCGGTATCGCGACCCCGATTTCCAGTTACCGTATTTGTGGGCTTGCGGATGACGAGCAACGGGTAGCTTACCGTCGGCGGTTTTTAGCATTCCACGCGCGTTTCAAAGAGTTGTCAGCAAAACCTAGGGGCCAGCAGAGCTGAAGCCTTTTGGGGCCATAGGTTGACTTATTTTTTTGCTACAGATTTCTAGGCTATATATACTTTCGAAAGGGAAACCCGATCGTGGAACCCAAGGCAAAGAAGGAACGCAGGAGTGAGTTTTAGTCAGTGAAAGTCTGACACGTCCTTTCGCCTTCCACCCTAGAACGGGAAAACTCACTGGATGATTTCCCACCTATAACAAAAAAGGTACTTAGGTTACTTCAGGAAAAATACTCTAGAAAAATGACTGAGTCGTAAGAAATTGATGAATCAGCGCCAATGACAAGTGCCTTAGTCTTCGAGCCACAAGTGTCACTCTTGACATCTGAAGCCTGTTAGAAGCTTTGACATGTCACGCGGATCAGCAAAATTGGCGTTTCTGAAGACATTTTTCATCTTAAAGTGGTTGAGGATTTCTTATGTTATTTTACTCGTATAACTGTATTTCTGAGGAGGTATTTTTGTCATTAAATTATTACGATTCATCTCAGAATTTAGTTGTTTTCTTTTTATTTTTTGTTAAAAAATATTGTAGAGTTTTGTTTCCCTTTAACACTCTAATCTCAGCCCTCTGATTTAACAAACCAAACGTCGATATACTAAAACACTTTCACGCGTCCGTATCCATAAATTTTATATGAAAACTGGACTTATAGTGCTACACTAGATCCACGCCACGCGACGTCATTCTACTAATCAGACGGGAAGACCGCAGCAGGCAAATTGTTCCAGTCCATCGATGTACGCGAAATAAACGACGAGGCGAAACGCTTGGTCCGGACCGTAGAGGTTTCAACAACGTAAGGGTGGATACTCGCCGTTCGTCGGCTTGTCCGATAGTAGAAGTCGGATGGTGGAATCAAGTCATGTATGTGTCCACATACGGACGATTGATATCAGTGGCTGGTTGTGTCAGTGATAAATAGTTGATTACACACTAGAACGCATATGAACCCAAGTCTTCTCATAGGTATTTATTTTTCGGATTGCTATGTACCTAAGCGGTTTCTTTTTAAGTGAGAAAAAATGTAATGAATTCTTGGGCTTGTCAGACTTTTACTGACTTAAAACAATCTGTGTCATTCAGTTATCATTGGCGTTTCAGGACCACGAACGGTCAACGGTCACGGCTTTTCGACAGTGGCCGGGGATTATCCTGCAACTCTCAACGTCCGTGGCGTCCCTTAAGGCGGCAGCTTTGGTATGAGGAAGTCCGTCTTGAGAAAAACCAGCACAAAATAAAAAAAAACTCGTGAGCGGTGCCCTTTGTTTAGTACTAGTTCTTTTCAAGAATTATTTAATTTTGCTACTCATGTTCATCCGTTCATATGACATTACACTTTCTTTTATCTTTTCATCCACCATAGTCTCGCGTATCCACATTTTTTTATTTTAGTCTCACAGTCCCACATTTTTTTATTTTACTCTTCGTCTTCGACATAATATGTCAAAGACGCGACAAGTACCAACATAATTATTATGTAGGTACGTGTTACGGTCACTATAAGTAGGCACCATGTATTTTAAACCTTATGGTTACGGTTGAAAGTTTAGTTATGAATAACAGAGACCGATGCATCGCCGGATATAGGGAGAATTACTTCTTTGCTAGGCGATTCCATATCCTGCATTAAGTATGGAGAATTTCTTATTAAAAAGTTATTCTCATTCTTCTATTTAAGTTGATCGGAATTATTTTTAAAATACCTAAGCAATAGCCTTAGACACCTACTGGTATTTATTTCGGTATCGTTCGTATTGCAAAGAAAATAAAGGTGAAAATCAACCCACATGTTTATCACACAGAGGCTCGATTTTCACATAAAAACGCTATTTAGGGATATTAATTGGAACCATCAGATTTCAGAACAGTGAGCAAAATTCTTACTAACATTATGAAAGTAAAAGTTATTCTGTCTGTCTGTTTCGCTTTCACGGTACTGAACCGATTTTGATATTTTGGTGTGTAATAAAATTTATTCTGTTCTATTATAAGCTGTTTACCTGGGTTCAACTTCAAGTTTGCATCCTCAATAATCAACATACACACAGACTAGACCGCTAGTAAAAGCTACTTCAATATATTTTCTCTAGGAAAATTGTCACGTCACGGTAAGTTACAATTTTAATTGAAAAGAAACCGGTTCAAGCATCTTTAGCAAACTACTAACTAGATTAATTAATTAACAGAAATAAGTTAGTTACTCTATCTTAAATTCAAAAGTTTTTGCAAATGAAAATTCTCTTGAGACGTTAACTTCGATTTTAGGATTCCGTAAAATTAGTTGGCTAAACCAGAACCCTTAGGAGCACTTTGTTGTCCATCAAAGTGCATCTGTTATAAACCTGATTCTTAGGACCACGTAAAGCTGGTATTAATATCAAATACTCTGCTACCCCAAGTAGCAGTGAAAAAATCAACTAAGTCAACGATAAATCTGAATATATAGCCGTTTATGCGCGATTTGGGCATTATTTTGACACTCGTAAAGTAATGAAAACCTATAGGGTACTTTTTTTTGACTTAAAATCTTGAAATGGGATGAAACAGAGTTTCATTGCACAAGTAAAGGAAATATAAAAAAAAAACTATCAATTTGTAGTTACAACACAAAGTAGATACTTTTTGCGATTCTGAAAACTTTTAAAGAATCTATTCCAGAATCGAACTATTTACATAGGTAAGTTTATACAGAACCCTAGCTGTCAGACTTGCACATGGCTAGTTTTTTAAACAAACTTCAACTACAACGTAAATAGGAGTACAGCTTACAAAAGATCTTAATCAAACTAGATGTGACTGGACAAAAAGAAACTTGGGTCCAAGTAAGCTTTTCATGGACGAAAATAGTATTGTGTACAAAATGGAACGTGCACAAATAGACCTTGCCGTAACACTAAGTGCTGGCGCACATTAGGCGACTCGTGGCTACCACAGATTATTGTCTTAGAACGTTCCTAATGCTAAATGTTTCTGAAGTAAATTTTCTATGATACTGCTCGCGGCCAAATAGCAAGCTAAGACTATGCCAGTGTAAATATTAATTTGCTAATGACTACCATACGAGAATACTCGGTATAGTAACAGCATTTCATTGCTAGTATGAACAACATTAATACGGCGGTGTATATAATGATATTTTAACTTTAGTTATGTTTTAATATCATAAAGTAGATGTTTAAGTATATTGTTTAACAGACAAAAAATCAGTACTTAGATTTTAGCAAAGCTATGTGACGTCACACAACGTTATATTATGCACAAAATTGCTTAGATGATTACTTGCAATCGTCAAGATATCTCTAAAATCCCTTCAAAATATCCGCAATCTTTAGCAAGTCTTTGAAATATTTTTTTTTCCTTTGAACTTTGTTTTCCCCGATGACTCTTTTGAATCACCTCACCGCCCTGGCAAGCATTTTTGATCGAAGCTGGTAGTTGAACAGACACAATGCTACGTAGTCCGCAGTTGCCTAGTCTGTTACGTCTACTATCTACGTCTCTTATCCCTAAAAATCATCCAAAATATTCATAGACATTCTATTATAATCATATTTATATTTGATTCTTTTGCGATTTGGATTAAATAATATTGTTACGATTTACAAACCGAATAAAAATGGATAAGGAATGAGCATTCCTTTTATATACATGTGAAGAGATATTCTAAGACGTGTGTGTTTGAGAACGGCTTGAATTGGTTAATTTTAATCGTATGCGAATGAAGCGGTGACAGAATTCAAATTGACTACCGGGAGACGAGAGAATAATTATGTTCTCAAGAATTGTGTTTACATTATTTTGATCTAAGCAGAGATTTAATTAGGTTAAGAAGTTATGCTAGAATTATTTTTGTGGATGAATACGTAGCTTATATAATAATATTCTACAACTATCACACAACGCCATCTAGTCCCAAACTAAGCAGAGCTTGTGCTATGAGTATTATACAACTATCATCATCATCATCATCATTTCAGATGAAAGACATCCACTGTTGGACATAAGCCTTCTTCAAGTGACCCCACACCGACTGATCCTGTGCGTCTTGCATCCACTGCATTCCCACCACTTTCACCAGGTAACAACTGATAAACAAATATTTCTAAATACATGTATAATAAAGGTAAACTAGCTTTTGCTCGCGCGGCTACACTCCCGCTCTTCCCTACTCCACCCTACTATACTCTACGTTAACCTACTCTACCCTACTATACCCTACTATACCCTACTATACCCTACTCTACCCTACCAAACTTCCCATAAACCATCTACTAAATCGTCCGAACAAAGCCTAAACATTTGGTTCCTTTTTTTTTTCGGCAGGATTGGGAAATCCTCACGGGCGGCCAGGCTGCCTCACAAACGAGCCAGTCGGGGCAGTGTCAGACTCCTACTGACTAAAACCACAGACGTGATGTCCGTGCTCTTGTTTAATAGTTGTACATTGTTTGCTGCTGGGCGACTCCACGTGTAAGTGGCGACACTCCAGAGCACTTTAGCAATTACAATTTATCTAAACATTTGGTTTGGATAGGTGAGCCCGTTCTTGATTTATAAAATTACAACAAAAAGTGGCATTGATTTTTATATATTTAGATTTATACCCAGACACAGAACAAATGATCGTGCTCATGTCATAAATGTTTGTATTGGGTGAGAATCGAACTCTCGACCTAAAACGTAGCAGTGAGGGTCACTAATTACTAGACCAAGAGCTTAGTCGTTTGTAATGTATCATTGAACATGACTTATCAGAATTATATAACAAGAAGCCATTCCACGGTTTTTTGGTTTAATATAAAAAAAAAAAATTATGAACGATTATGTAGGATTAGATAATTAATTTCAGGTCTTACTTTCACAGTAGAGACAGTGAATAACTCATGGGCACTTTTTTTTTTTTTTTTTTTCGATGGGAAAAATCATGCATTGACATCCCCCGCTCTTGGGCGGAGCGGGAGATAGTGTCAGACTCTTACTGACTAAAAAACCCATCCCGTTCCTTCTAGCCTTCGTACCGGGGCTCGAGCGCCCTTTCGGATAACCCTGGCCCCAGTAGGCTTCGACCCGGCTGGGCCCCTGCTGTTGCTGACAACTCCTTGAGGCGCGCGGGAACAGTGCGCGCCGTCGACGACTTGGGCTTGGTCCGGACGGTTACCGGACGGCCGGACAGCGAGCTACAACTCATGGGCACTTCGAGTTGAACCTTGAAGTTAAGGTTTTATCTCATGAGCATGATTCAAAAGCTTGTTGTTTCATTCAACGCAATCCAACAAAATGTTTGATAAAGAGGAAGGCAATGTGACCAAGAGAGACAACGCTTGTATGCACTATAAACATTCAGTAACTTTCGACATTTACTCGAATATTTCACAAAATTTGTTTTTTATATAAATTTTTTTTGTAACAATGCTCGTTATTCAAACTTTTGACTAAACGAGGAAGGTTTCTGCACTTTTTTTTTAATTTATGAGTACATTATGAAGAGATTTGTCCCTTGTTCACGCAAAATAGCAGATGTTCAGAAGTTTTTACTGCATTAGTTTTACACGAATTCATGTTTTGACTTCAATAGAAACCTCGAATTTTTTCCAAAATATCTAAAGGAAGATGTGTAATGATGAATTATGTGAGAATAGTAGATATCACGGGTTGGGCATTTTTAATCTAATTGGGTCTAGCGGATTCCCTCAATCTTCACCAAGCTATTACTATAAACTTAATTATGCTAATTCAGGTATATATTTCTTTTAAAGGTAACAATGAGTTCCCTAAAAAACATTTCTGAAACTCTTTTATTCTTAGTAAAGTAGGATATTCTTAAAAAATACTAGTATTTCTTACCTCAGTTCAATTAAAACATTAGTCGAGTAAATACTGCCAGCAATTACTTTGCACAAAGAGAGGGCTTTGAATTGTCAATATTGTGCGGTGGCCCTCAGCCCACGTGCGGAGGAAGGGTGGGATTAAATGACAATACATTACTCGTATTTACTGATAGTGAGTATATACGATTAAGGGTATGTTCTTATCGCGCGGAGAATACTAACAGTAAGATGCGGGATTTTTAATTTAGTTCCTTTGCGGCTCATAGATAGAAGTTTATAAACACAAGGAATGTTTTGATTCTAAGAATAGCATTTTTATACGTTTGAAATCCGCTCCTTCATCCATTTTAAAACTATTTAGAGCTTGCCTACTTCATAAAAAAGTCTTGTCCAAAATTTTCCAGTACTTTTGACTGTGCATTGATGTCTTAGTTAATAATTTTGTTCATATTATGTTACTTAATGTTAAGTGGTACGTCGACAATCCCCAATTACGACGGAGAACTTGAAAAAATGTTTTTAATTTATACTTCAATCGGACATACACCGATGAATTCTGACCATGAAAATAAAGTATATCTTAGATGTGATGGACCAATTAAATTTGACGAAGGCGAATGAATGAAGATGATAATGATTTATAGTATACTTCTGCATAATTTTCAAACGTTGAACTGTATTTAATATAACTATAACCTCCACTCGTTTAAGAATTAACTCTGATACAAGGTGTCCTCATAACTCAAATGAAGTGATTTCAGTGCGTGTTTATAAGTGCTACGATTTATGTTTGCTAGTGTTATCGTGTGCTACGCCGTAGCGCTACGGTGCTACGATAGTACTACGACACGCACCACATAATTATTTATTTGCTTGTTTAAAATTCTTCACGTTAACGTTTATGATGGTAAAAGATTGATGACAGCTTTTTATCGTTAAAGGAGTGTTATTATAATTTTCGTAATTTATTTAGTTTAGAAAAACATGTAGTAAATTTTGTAGGCTTTTTACTAGGGTCAAAGTTCTATTATCAGAACGGTTTAAATTAAATGTAATATTAGCAAAATATCTGTCTTAAAATAATTATTTGCACTGCTGGGACTAAGGCTACCTATATAGGAGAGGGAATGGGCTGTAATCGACCATGCAGGCCCTGCGAGTTTTGGACGTCACGTGTCTACGTTTCGTTTTTGGTCATGCCACCGGTATATTGCCTGGCCTGTTAGTCTAGTGGTTAGTGGCTCCGATTGCTAAGCCACAGGTTGTGGGTTCGAAGCCCACCCAGAGGAAATGTTTGTGTGATGAGCATGATCATTTGTTCTGTGTCTGGGTGTAATTTATCTAAAATATGTATATATTTAGAAATATATAAGTATGTTTATCAGTTATCTGGTACTTATAACAGAAACTATGCTTAGGTTAGGACTAGACGACGTTGTGTGATAGTTGTGGAATATTATTATTATTTACTTTTATACATATTTTAAATGTTTCTGAAAAAAATATATATATTATTATTATATTCACGACGCTTTCCTTTACCGTTTTGAGAGCAGTGGTTATGAAATAAATTGAACAAAGTAAAGCGGCTGTCTAGGCTTAAATCTACGATATAACTCTCCGTTACTAATGAGCCGCTACTGCGTCATGAAATCTCAATAATATTATTATAGTTTTGAGCCTTGCAGAGTACGACACTACACATTCAATCATTTTGAACTAGCTCGTCTATTTATTTATTTAATCTTCATGCAACACAAAGTACATAGGCGGACTTAATGCCTTAGGCATTCTCTACCAGTCAACCAAGGGTGGTGAATATGGTAGGCGTACAAAAAAATAATTATGGTATTAAAACAAGAGTAAAAAGTATACATCATTATAGATAAAATAAATATTCATTATACATATATATTTAATATAATATATATACTAAAAAGGATGCACATCCTATAATTTTTCTCCAAGCTACTACCATCGGACAAACCGACGAACGGCATGTACTCATCCTTACGTTGTTGAAACCTCTACGGTCTGGACCAAGCGTTTTGCCTCGTCATTTATACCGAGTACTTCGAGGAACTGGAATAATTTGCCTGCTGTGGTCTATTTTTTTTTTGGTGGGATAAATCATCCAATGACAACCCTCACTTTTGGCCGGAGCGGGAGATAGTGTCAGACTCTTACTGACTAAAAGCCCACCCCGTTCTTTCTAGCCTTCATACCGGGGCTCGAGTTCCCTTTCCTGTCCAATTATAATTTAGGCGTCTTCAAGGCTTTGGTTAATAGGCTCACTGAATTAATGCGCCTCACCATCAACGATTGCATCACTATCTACTTACTATCAAGTAGGATCGCAGTCAAACACAAGTTTAAAAAAAATCGTGTAACATCGTTACTTGGGTTCCTATTCTTCGAATGAAACATAAGATCAGTACTTGCAATAATAAATTGATTATACCCACATTCAAGTCGGTACAGAATAATTGGTTGTATGGTACTGCAGCTCTAGTAGTTTCTAAAGGAATAAAAAAGAATCAAGTATTCATTTCAAATAAACCATTTGCAGGCTACTTTTGAATTGTCAAGAGCACTTTTGAATTGTATTATAACTGCACACTATTATAATGAACACGAGCTCTTACAAAGTGGAATTTAAAGCTAACATTATGGCTGGAGAATCATTGTTAGAAACACGCGACCAGATCTTTGTGAAAAGTTCAACTGTAGAGAAATAATTTTGTTCAATTTATTGTTATGATATGAGCGTTTGTAGAAGTTTCGCAATTATTTTGCTGTCTTAATATGAGCATTGTAGAATTTGTTTTCAGTATTTGAAAAAGCAATTTCGCGAATGTTCTTGAACTCTTGAGAGAATGTAAGAATATACTTAACAGAAGTAAGGGCTCTGTTAAGTAATGCAACATTTTATTCACATCAGAATATAACGGTATACTCATAGAAAAACTAAACTTTAGACACTACTACTAAACTACTACACCACACTACTACACTTCCACCACACTATCACTACGGCACCGCCTGTCGGTTTTCTAACGGTTGCATTTCGGGGAGTGTGCGTCGGAATTGCATAACCTAATTCCGCCTAGCCCGTTTCATCATCGGACTACCAGACGTACGGCTATGCGCCACCGGTATATGGTGGAAATCCCACCAACACGCACAAAACGTTTTGAGAACACAATTATTGTGCGTGCGGCTAGGGAGAGGAATTCCTTGCTGGAGTATGTGTTTCCTGATAGCTACAACCCGTGAATCTTTTTTTCGAGAGTGAATAGGTTTCTTTTAGGTAAGCGCGTTCCATCGTCGACCACATCGTCGCCTAACCTATCAACAAAAAAAAAAACAGCTCTAGCGCTACTACCACCACCACCATCACCGACTACTACTATTATTTATTATTATATCTAGCCCATTTTTTTTTTTTTAGCTCATATTGTCCCACTGCTGGGCAAACGCCTCCCTCCATTCTATCTAACGATCACAGTTTCTCGCTTTCTCATTCCCATTCTCAAGGAAGCCATCTAGGTCTTCCTGTTAACTCCTTCGTGGTCTGAAACTCTAACAGATTACATTAATGAGTGACAATGAAACTAAAGATACTAAAAAATAAACTAATTTTTATAAATAAATGTTATTTGTTAATTGATTTTGTTTATTAAAATTGATAATCAGAGAAGCAAAAAAAGTAGGGACTTAATTTGGTGCATAAAACTCACGTTGTCATTACTGGTACAATCATAATAAAAGGCCCAATAAAGTTACTATATAATTTATTTATTATCATTTTAAGAGCGCTTTTAAATTATCGAGGAATTATATACTACCCCAAATTATCTTAGCTTCAGCATTATGGCAACCCTTTTCACGGACTGTTAAGTTTATAGGGTTGAGTTAATTTCTGATGTGTCATTCATACGTATAAGTTATAAAGGCCCACACCTGCTACAAACTGAAACTAGTAAGATTATTCGTTAATCCTAAGTACAGTATGAATTTAAGGTTATTAATTAAACAATAATCTTAAAATCATACTGCGCAGACATACCCATCACAATATTATGAAATAAAAAAAAGACGTGTGGCACTCGGGGACTGCCGTGGTAAAGCTATTGCATAGCATTTTTTATCAACATATGCAATAGACCTCGCCAACAGCTGCTTAACCCCACCCATCCAAAACTAGACCTCGCCAATAGCTGCTTAACCCCACCCATCCAAAACCAGACCTCGCCAACAGCTGCTTAACTCCACCCATCCAAAACCGCGTCGTATGCCTCGGTCGCCGCGGCCACGACGACTATGGCATCCAAGGCAGGCCGTTCGGGGCAAGCCGGGCGCGTGGCCGCGGGGTCGGAACCTGCGAGGCCGGTCCCGGCGGCCAAGCAGCAACAGCGGCAGGGGAAGCCTGCCCCTCCCTCGAAGGGCAGAGTGGTGACTGCCACCAAACCAGCGGGGTCTCCCGCTGCGGCAGCGACTGGGTCGCGCCTGCCGCCTCCTCCACCCGAAGATCCTTCGGCTGGCGCTGAGTGGACAGTCGTCGGTGCCAAGAAGAAGGCGAGCAAGGCGGCAAGGGCGGCCAAGAATCGCAGGCGGCGACAAAACCGCAAAAAGCGGGCCATGGCTGCTCGACTTCGCGCCCCGACTTCCGCAGCTGTAGTGATCACACTGCAGCCGGCTGCGGAAAAGAAGGGCGTCAATTACGACGCAGTCATGGCAAAAGCCAAGCAGGCGGTGATTGGCCACCTCGGTGAGTTCGGGGCCTCAGAGGGCTTCCGGATGAGGCGCACTGCTACCGGTGCCCGAATCTTGGAGGTCCCTGGGGCAAATAGCGGGGAACTCGCCGACGCTCTGGCTGTAAAGATCAGGGCGTCCCTGGACGCCGAGGAGGCCCGAGTGTCCAGACCCACCAAGAGCGTAGACATGCGCATCATGGGTCTGGACGACTCCGTTAGGGTGGAGGAAGTAGTGGCCGCCATCGTGAGGGCGGGAGGGTGCACGACCGATCAGGTCCGGGCGGGCACCATCCGCGCTGACAGCACGGGCATGCGAGCCGTCACGGTGAGCTGTCCCGTGTCGGCGGCCAAGGCCATAACGGCCAAGGGCCGAAGGTTGTTGGTGGGCTGGGTTTCGGCCCAGGTAAAGATGCTGGAGCCCAGACCTCTGCGGTGCTACCGCTGTCACGTGGGGCACCACGTGGGGGCCTATTGCGCCGCAGAGGACCGCAGTGACCGCTGCCACCAGTGCGGACAGCCCGGGCATAAGGCCGCAGAATGCCGTGCAAAGCCGCACTGCTACGCATGTGCGGCTGCAGGTAAGCCGGCCGACCACCGGGCTGGGGGTAGGTCCTGCGACCCCCCCGCCAAGGCCAAGGGCAAGGTCAGGCCCATCCACCCTGACGTCCTCACCGCCGCAGCCACCACCTTGGCTGCCGCCGCTGTCGCCGCCGCTTCCGCTGCGGTGGTGCCCTCACAGGGGGCTCAGGAGGAGACTGTAATGGAATGTCAATAACGACACCATTACGTCTCCTCCAGGCGAACATCAACCACTGCGCCCCCGCTCAGGATCTGTTGCTCCAGAGCGTGGCGCAGTGGTCGATAAATGTCGCCGTCGTCTCCGAGCCGTACTACGTCCATCCCCGCTGGGCTCAGGACCTAGACGGCTCGGTGACGCTAATTTCGTCGGCCGCCGCCGGTACCCCGCCCCTCGAGGCTGTTGCGAGGGGACGGGGTTGCGTGGCAGCACGGGTCGGGGACATTGCAGTGGTAGGCGTCTACTTGTCCCCGACCAGATCTCTCGACGAACTCCATGTCTCCCTTATGGAGCTAAGTGCCGTCGTCGCTGGGTTTGGTACCCTCCCCGTGGTCGTTTGCGGGGACTTCAACGCCTGGAATACGGCTTGGGGTTCCCGGCGCACGAACACACGGGGTCGGATGGTGGAGGACTGGGCCTTGGAGCTGGGCCTGGTCGTCCTGAACCGGGGTTCTGTCCCCACGTTGGTGCGGAGGCGGGGTGAATCAGTGGTGGACCTTTCGTTCGCCAGCCCCGTTCTGTCGCCGCGTGTCGTCGACTGGCGCGTTATGGAGGAGGTGGAGACGTACTCCGACCACCGGTACATCCGGTTGGACGTCTCCGCCGAAACCTCGGCCGCGCCAGTCCGACAGAGCCCTTGCGGTCCGCGGTGGGCGCTTAAGCAGATGGACCGGGAGCTCCTCCTGGAAGCCGCGACGGTACAGGCCTGGGTGCAAGCACCGGACAGGCCTGTCGACATCGACGTCGAGGCGGAGTGGTTCCGGGAGGCCATGTCGCAAATTTGCGATGCGGCAATGCCCCGAGTCCGTCCAGGACGTGCTAAGCGCCAGGTGTACTGGTGGTCGCCGGAAATCGCTGCACTGCGCAACACGTGCAATCACGCGCGACGCCGGTACACCAGATACTGCAGGCGCCGCATCCGCCCGCCGGATGCGGAGGCCAGAGAGGCGGAGCTGTACGAAGGTTACAGAGAGGCAAAACACACCCTCCGAGCGGAGATTAAGCGGGCCAAACTTGAGGCCCGCAACGTGTGGCTGGGGTCTCTGAATGCGGACCCGTGGGGGCGCCCGTACAAATTGGTACGGGAGAAACTGCGCCCCTGGGCTCCCCCGCTGACTCAGAGTCTCCGGCCCCAACTCGTGGAGGGTGTGGTAAGCGCTCTGTTCCCTGTGCGAGGGGAACACTCCCCCCCGCCCATGGCTCCGCCTCCGCCAGTGGTGTCTGACGCGGACCGCAATAGCGACGACGACGATAATGCTCCAGAGGTGACCGAGGTAGAGATGAGAGTGGCGGTGCAAAGGCTGAGTGCCAAGAACGCCGCCCCAGGACCCGATGGCTTGCCTGGGAAAGCCTGGGTCCTGGCCATGGAGGCTCTCGGGCCTCGACTGAGAGGGCTCTTCAGCGCATGCTTGGAGAGGGGCCAGTTCCCACTTCGCTGGAAGACGGGGAAACTGGTCCTCATCGCGAAGCCAGGGCGCCCTGCGGACTCTCCGTCCGCGTACCGGCCCATTGTGCTGCTCGACGAGGTGGGCAAGCTCTTTGAAAGAGTGATTGCGAGCCGCCTCGTCGCGCGCCTTTCACGGGTGGGGCCGGACCTTTCGGACGGACAGTTCGGATTTCGCAGAATGCGCTCGACGGTGGACGCCATCATGCGCGTGCGAGCCCTCACGACGGGGGATGCGGTGTCCCAGGGTAGGTGTGTCGTGGCAGTGTCCTTGGACATTGCCAACGCTTTCAATTCCCTGCCCTGGAGTACGATCCGGAGGGCACTCCGGTACCACCGGGTGCCCGAATACCTCTGTCGAGTAGTCGAAGCCTACCTGTCGGACAGGTATATTGTCTACCCCGGTCACCAGGGAGACTGGAAACGTCGGGAGATGTCGTGCGGTGTTCCGCAGGGGTCGGTACTAGGGCCACCCTTGTGGAACATTGGTTACGATTACGTGTTGCGGGGCGACCTCCCTGACGGGGTCAGCGTGGTCTGCTACGCAGACGACACGCTGGTTCTAGCGCAGGGAGAGTCGTACCAGGCGGCGGTCGCTTTAGCGACACGCGGGGTTGCGATAGTCGTTGGTAGGATCCAGGAGTTGGGACTCGAGGTGGCGCTTCACAAATCCGAGGCCATGTGTTTCCACGGTCGCCGGTCTCGGAACGCGCCGCCATTGAGTTCCCAACTAACGGTAGGAGGAGTTCACATCGGTGTCGGGTCGACGATGAAGTACCTGGGACTCGTCCTCGACAGCCGGTGGAATTTCGTGGAGCATTTCCGACGTCTGGCTCCCAAACTCAACCGGACTGGGGCTGCGCTCAAGCGGCTCCTGCCCAACCTTGGGGGTCCAGACGCCTCCTGCCGGAGGCTCTACGCGGGGATCGTTCGGTCCATGGCCCTCTACGGGGCGCCGGTGTGGGCGCCGTCGCTGAAAAAGCAACCGGCGGCCATACTGAACGCCTGCCAGAGGGTCATGGCAATTCGGATGGTGCGGGGATACCGCACGATTTCCCGCGAAGCGGCGAGCCTTCTGGCTGGCCTACCACCGTGGGATCTGGAGGCAACAGTCCTTGCACACATGCACGACATGCGCGTGGAGATGCAACGCCGGGGTGAAAGTCCTCTGCCGCGACAGGTCGCGGCATGGCGGACAGAGCTCCGGCGGGATCTCATGGTGGAATGGCGTCAGCGACTATCGCAACCCCGTCATGGGCACGCCACAATTATGGCGATAAGTCCCCTCTTTGAGGCGTGGCTGGAAAGACCTCACGGCGTCCTTACCTTCCGCATGACACAGGTCCTCACCGGAAATGGCAAGTTCGGGAGGTTCCTGTTCCGAATTAAAGCGGAAGTGACGCCCGGGTGTCGCCACTGTGCGGAACGCCCGGAGGACACGGTGGAGCACACAATCGCGGTGTGCCCTGCTTGGGCGGAGTATCGCCGTGCCCTCGTGGGGGT
This sequence comes from Mythimna albipuncta, assembly GCA_929112965.1. Classification (NCBI taxonomy): domain Eukaryota; kingdom Metazoa; phylum Arthropoda; class Insecta; order Lepidoptera; family Noctuidae; genus Mythimna; species Mythimna albipuncta. The sequence continues at coordinate 10,759,663 of OV815973.1, forward strand.
GATCGGCGGCGGAGACCTCTCGCGCCGGGCCCTGGTCGAGGCCATGGTCCGGAGCGAGGAAGAGTGGCAGGCGGTCGCCGACTTCTGCGAAGCAGTAATGCTCGCTAAGGAGGCGGCCGACCGCATCAGACAACGGCGCTCTCGCCGCCGCCGCCGGGATTCCGATCTCGATTTCCAGCCACCGTAGGCGCGGGCTTGCGGACAGTGAGCAATGGGTAGCTCGCTGTCCGGCCGTCCGGTAACCGTCCGGACCAAGCCCAAGTCGTCGACGGCGCGCACTGTTCCCGCGCGCCTCAAGGAGTTGTCAGCAACAGCAGGGGCCCAGCCGGGTCGAAGCCTACTGGGGCCAGGGTTATCCGAAAGGGCGCTCGAGCCCCGGTACGAAGGCTAGAAGGAACGGGATGGGTTTTTTAGTCAGTAAGAGTCTGACACTATCTCCCGCCCCGCCCAAGGGCGGGGGATGTCAATGCATGATTTTTCCCATCGAAAAAAAAAAAAAAAAAAAAAAAAAAAAACCCATCCAAAACCAGACCTCGTTAACAGCTGCTTAACCCCACCCATCCAAAATGAGACCTCGCCAATAGCTGCTTAACCTCTTCCATCCAAAACCAGACCTCGCTAACAGCTGCTTAACCTCACCATCCCAAACGCCGACAGCTGCTTTCACTCATTTGTTTTCTTATCGATCACCATGCTCAAAAAACAAATTAGTGGGGGGTGTAAGGTTAATTTCGTTACGGAATTTCTGGATTCGGTCTCCACGCTCAAGGCTCGCGATAGAAGCTATGCAATAGCTTAAAATAAAATAATAAGGTAACGTAATTTTTAATCTACCCGAATACTATAAAGAGGTAATGTTTGTTTTTGTTTGTAGGGAATCTTTGAAAGTACTGGTCCGATTGCGAAAACTCTTTTACCGATAGAAAGTTGCTTTATTTATAAATAACATAGACTACTTTTACGTACTCGGGCGAAGCTGTGGACATAAGGTAGTTTAATATGTATTTCATATCAACTAATCGGCACTTTGCGTGACCAGTGAGGGCTGGTTCATTTTTCGTTCAAAGAATTAATATTGCCATTCAATGTAGTTAGTAATGCTGCCAGTCTTCTGTTCGCATTTCCGGATGACAGCTATGTGGAGAAGCACTTCGATGCCTGAGAGTATTTTATGTTTTTGTATTACATGTACATAGTTAGATATAATATAAATATTTAAAATAGTTAATACTTAAGTAACACAAGTGTAAATGTATGTTTGTCACTCCTTCGCTCAAATGGCTGTGCTGATTTAGATGTTTAGTACAAGGGTAGACGCGGACGAAACCGCTAGTAGAAGCTAGTATAAAACAAAAATTAGAAGAAAAAGATAGAAATAAATTACAAACGTCATGCTATCTATGCATATCTAAAGAAATCAAGTTCGAAAGAGATTTGAATAAAATCTTTTTCCAACTGTATGTATCTTGTGTAGTCATCTCAAATTGAAGTGCTTTAAAATTCATTTAGTAGCTTCGATAATCTGAGCGATTATACAGACAGACACGTAAGGAGATTTTATTTTATATAATACTACTAGTTTTAACCCGTGACTTCGTCTGTGTGAGTGCCGGTTATTGTGGACTTGAAGTCGAAATTGAAGCCAGATAAAAAGTAGTATATGTAGGGCCTGTGTGTTGTTCGAACTAACTCTGAACCGAATTCAATCAAAATTGGTTTAGTAGTTTAACTGTGAAAGCGTCAGATAGAGTTACTTGAATATTTGTGAGTGTAATGATTTCTGGAGACATTAAAATATTTTTTCTTTTCATAAAAAGTCTTATACAATACACATTCATGTTATAGCTGAATAATTTCTTCTTTAACTCCGTAATGTCGTAACAAAATACCCACAAAAACATAGCGTGTCTTAAGAAACTGAAATTATCCAACAAATAAAATATATTTGCATTTCAACGTACAGTTGACCTAATTTTTCTGAAGTATTCGTATTTAGTTCCATTCTCTTGTTGCAACAAAAAATAAAGTGCTTAGTTTTTGTACTGGTTATGGTAAGCCGTTTTATTGCAGTTAAATATGTAATTCATGTGTATGAGCTGTGCATATCTATACTAATATATATATATAAACCACTACTTATTATACATTTTACAAACAAAATCTGACTTTACAATCAATCATTTACAATCATCGCAACAAACTTTTTACTGAAAGAGTTCGTTTCAATAATTGTTAAAGTAATAAGATTTTTTTTTTGTAAATTTATCTACAAATTATTATTGGGAGTTCTTAAATAAATCCGATAAGTACGTGTTACGGTTTTAAATCTTATTTCAATCAACATATAATTTGACATTGACCTATACAATGCAAAAACTTAAGAACTTGACTTTCACTGCCAAGTCTGGCGCTTCTACCTTAACACGATTCAAACAAACCTTTAAACTTGAACGGCGTATAAAACATAAGTTTTCAAAACAGTATCCAATAGTAACGTCTTTCACAATACGGAAGGTCGTGTGAAATTTCCCCGATACATATTTTAGGGGCCTCCATGGTACAGCACGTGACCTAGAAACAGACTGAAAGGAAATGTCTCCAATTAAAAATTGACGGTCGTCAGGCATCGTTGTGAGCGAACACGGATGAATGAAGATATTTGAATGAATGAGGCAGTTCCGAAACGAGCAAAGAATTCTCTGAAAATAAAAAATACAGAAAGATATTCAGTGCTTGTAGATATGGTGAGATAAGATTATTATCATCTACACTTCTACACTAATATAATTAAGAGGTAAAGTTTTTTTTATTTTTTTTAGGAGGTAATCTCTGGAAGGACTGATCCGATTGCTAAAATTATTTCACCAATATGCTTTATTCCCGAGTGACATAGGTTAATATTTTATGTACCTACGCGAGCGAAGCTGCAGGCAAAAGCTAGTGCATAATATATTATTTATTGTTGTTTTTGATTGAATTTAAAAAGTGATATTTTTTATCACTCTTTTAATATGAATTAAAGGGGTTTATCATATTGTCATTAACATGGAGTGAAAAAATAATAATCTTCAGTTGCAATGCGTTAGTATTTTTATGTAGCAAATAATTCATATACTTACAAGTTTACAACGGATGTATTTGAGTTTGAGTTGGAGTTCGTTGACATTTATTTGATTACAGCTAAGTATGATTTCATAAAATAAGAGTAGCTGAGCAAAGATAAATTATTATGATATTTTATTTTGCATACGTAGTTAATTATTTACTAGTGGCTAGCACAAATTAATTAATACACATGTTACCAGCACGCTATCAAATTCAGGCATTGTATAGAATACCTAGTCATTCTATACATAATACAGTTTATCTAGATAATGTATAAATTAGCTGATATTTAGCATTATATACTTTGCACAGTCAATTTAAATACATTGACTGTGCAAAGTATAGCAATAATAATCTAGTTCTACAGTCAATAAATAATTCATTGATTATAGAACTAGACTAAACTGTAACAAATTATAAGGTATTGGTCAATTAAAACCACTTTTATTAACAGCCAGAAGTATATACAGTCGACTCTCGTTAATTCGAAACCCTAGGGACTTTTAAAATATTACGAATTGTCGAGAGTATGTAATATCAAATAGTTCGAAAAATAATGGTTCGAATTGAAACTTAACTAAACAAACCAATTCGTGCGGAAGTGTGTGTCAAACTAAGCTTTGAAAAAAAAAAAGGTTCGTGTACGATGATACATTTTTGAACTTGTCTCAAAATTAACTTTAACACCTCTGCAAGTTCTGGAATCTTTCTCTCTCTTTTTCTCTGTACCTTTGAATTGCTGAGTGCTTGACGACAATGAGTTCGAATTAACGCGTCGTTTTGTTACGTAGCGATGACTTTTTCGTTCGAATTAGCAAGTGCACAAAAATGTATTGATTTAGTTCGAAATATAAAGAGATTTTGAAGGAAACTTGTGATAACTTTGAATTATAGAAAGATTCGAATTATCGCATATTTGACTTAACGAGAGTCAACTGTACTGAATGGGTGGCTATTCAATTGCGACAATTCCTTTCCTTCCTCCGACACACTAATTAGTGCTAAACCGATCAAAGTGAACTCGGAAACTTAGAAACTTACCCTGACACGGACAGGTTAGGATAAGTTTTTGCCTCCATCATCTTCTTTGTGCTAAGTTAAGTTAAATCTTGCAAACAGAATTAGAAGTTCCAGAGTGGGGCTCACCGTTACTTTGTTTTTACGTCCTAGTAAGGACAAAAACGTCATTAGCACATTGCCAGCTGAAGATTCAGTATTGTATAAAATGCCTATGAAAAGTATAGTATAAAATTTACTGATACATTTTAGACTTTCTAAAGAATTCCAGATTATACGTATTGCAGGTAACATATACGTACACATAAGTATCTAAACATACACTATGTACCAAACAAATTAGTTTACCTACTAAAATTCAATTAAGTCAAATGAAAGGGCTAAAACACACACCACTTATAATAATTAAGCATTCAGACTGGAAGTAATTAAATTAATTAATTTAGCGGGCTGGGTATTCAGTTTTCATAGTAATAGATTTAATTTATATTTCGTTTGTAAATACTCTGTCACACTGTAATGAAGTATGTATATTTCAGCACAGTAATAAGCCTATAGTAACCATGACATGTTAAAATGTCAATTGTGCGAGCGAGGCAGAAGGATGGACCTATACACTCTTTATAGCTCCATCATTTTACCAGGTCAGCTTAGCTCGTCAAATGGATCACGTTAAGAGCTCGTAATAGGGCCTCTGTTTTACAAGACTTTTACATAACTTGCAATTATTTGCATGTTACTTTGTTAGTTCGGCTCGAATTTTGTAAGCTAAATTAGTTCACTTCCTCTTATTCTAAAAAGTTGATATTTTACATTTTGATTACATTCCAATGACAATTTAGATTAAGCTTGCCATGAAAATGTATGGCAAACCTGATCTAAATTGACATCTAAGATCAGCTCCAGAGAAAAGAACTCTTCAATAGCACAGCTACGAATTTTAGTGCGCGTTTTAAATTATTACAGGTTTACATAGGCCCTCTTATTATTATTTTAAGGACATCATTATTTTTTGTTTACCCTTTTTCTTTTTTTTTCTTTCTATTCTCGGTACCTGTACCTACGTGTTTCTTTATATGGTTACATCTAACAGAAAACTCTAATCGTGGGTCAGTGTTATGGAACCCTGAAATAGAAGGTTATCGATTAGGTTCTGTTCCACCCCTATATTCTATCAAACTTTAAATAATGTAATAAAATTGTAAAATAGTTTGTGGTGAAAAAATAAACAAATAATTATAATTATTATTTTAATTTAACAATGGCGTGGTTATTTTACGTAAATTTGGCTACTAATGATGGCAACCCTTCAAAGTTAACAGCACTGACATTAAATATTGTATACGCACTTGAAATTGGAAGTCCGTTCTATGATTCACCATAACGAGGCTTCTTTGTTTAACAAGCACTATAATATGGTGAATATACTACGAGTATATGTTCAGCTATGCCACATTAAATGAAATAAACAGGTTCACTAAAATGTCCAGTGAATAGTAAAATATAAATTAGTAGTTTGAAAACCAGCTTTTATTTAAATGATTTAATAAGGTTGTGTAATAAAATTATTTTTAACCCGGAAAAGAGGGGTGTTATAAGTTTGAGGTGTCTGTGTGTCTGTGGCATCGTAGCTCTTCAGTGAATGGACCGATTTTGATGCGGTTTTGTTATTTGAAAGTTGACTTTATCTAAAATATATTCAGGGGTTCAAGGTCATCAGATCATTTGTTGGCTGTAGCAGGGATAGTGTTGGGTTAATAGCCGGATGCTTTGAGTTATTATCGATTATAATCCATAAGTAGCCATTAATAGCCGTCCAATGGATGATAACCCTGCTATTAATGTATTGTTAAAAAAATAAATGTTTTTTTTTTGTTCATTCTAAAATCTGTGCGTGTGATCATAATTTGGGTGCGTGTACGCAGTGTGATTCGATGTATTGTAATTCTTTTTATTTATTTTCACTTTTTGTATGTGAAAAAGTGTTAATAATAAAATAAATACACATTTTTTGGGAAATTCAGTTTTATTAATTTAGAGATCCAATACTATAAAAACCATAATTACTATTGACACATCGCTTTGTGATTTAACCATCTAACTAATTAATTACTTGATTAACAAAATAGAGTACTACATTCCATTCTCCGACGTAGCCATGTCTGGCCGAGCTCGCCCTTGGTTTGGTGCGGAGTCTGATCGCGCTAGCGCGCTCAAGCACGCAGCATAATATCAGGTATGGGCCGATGCTCGTATGCACAAGAAGAATGACATAAGCCAGAAGAAGAGAGCTTTCAACAGAGCTGCCAAGTCTTGCAAGAAGGTGATGCGGAGGTCTCGGTTCGACCATATTAGCCGCATCGGGAACAAACTAGCTATATATACTACCCTGCGGGTAGTTTTCGTTTTGGTCCCTGGCCAAGTCGGTTGAATCGAACTTCTGCCGCCCCTCACTACCACCACTGCTGAAACCCGATGGGTCGCTGGCACATACCGCTGAGGAGAAAGCAAATTTGTTTGCCTCACTCTTCGCGGAATCTTCGCGTCTAGATCCAGGTTGCGATACGAATATGTCGGATATTCGCATCCAACAGAAGGACGTCCGTAGGGTGCTACGTAACTTTGATGTGAACAAGGCTAGCGGTCCAAACGGGATACCAGCAATTGTTCTGAGAACGTGTGCGCCTGAATTGTCTCCGATCCTGACACGCCTATTTAGGCTTTCATTTGAGGCTGAAAAAATGCTGATTGCGTGGAAGCAAGCTAATGTACAGCCCGTGCCCAAGAAGGGGAGTCGGGCTGACCCAGCTAACTACCGACCAATCTTAATAACGTGCATTCTCTGTAAGACCATGAAACGTGTACTCAACACTAAGCTCCTGGCATACCTAGAAGCTAATGATATCCCTTAGGATACCAACCGTCAATACAGCTTCAGAAATCGGTCAACTGGAGATCTTCTAGCGTATGTCATCCACATCTGGAGTGAGGCCATCGAGAAGCACGGGGAAGCGCTTGCCGTCTCCCTCGATATCTTGAAGGCTTGTGATAGGGTTTGGCACGAAGGCCTTATAAGTAAGCTTCCATCTTTCGGTTTATCCGCTGGATTATGTGCTTGGATCGCAGACTTCCTGAGTAACCGGTCCATTCGAGTGGTTATCGATTGGCTGCTCGTCCGGTCAAATGGCTATTAATGCCAGGGTCCCTCAGGGGTCAGTACTCTCGGCAACATTATTCTTGCTGCACATAAACGATCTGCTCAAGCCCGGTACCTTTTGGTATGCAGATGAGTCTCTTCGAGAGACTATGGTTGAGCGCTTGAACTTGTCCTTGGAGGCAGTGTCCGAATGGGGCGATGCCAATTTGGTCAAGTTCAAATGTTTAATGCTGCAAAAATCCAGGCGTATCTATTTTCCGCTAAAAGGAGCCAATTCAGCCCTGCTCCAATTTTCCGGGGTGCAACCGTGCCGATAACCGACCATCTTGACCTTCTTGGTGTTAAGCTGACATCAACACTCAACTTTGGGCCATACATCGAAGCAAAAGCTCAACTGGCTGCAAAAAAACTGGGAATCCTCGCAAAGGTCAGACAGTACTTTACGCCAGAACAGCTGCTGAAACTTTATCAAGCTCAAGTTCGATCGTGTATGGAGTATTGCTCTCATCTTTGGGACGGATCTGTTCGTTATCAGCTTGATGCACTTGAGGCAATTGAGAGGCGAGCCAGAAGGATAATTGACGATGATACACTCGTCGAGTCGAGGCTTCAAAGTCATGAGCATCGACGCAGAGTCGCTAGCCTGTCAGTTTTCTACTGGTTGCATTTCGGAGACTGTGCGTCGGAATTGCATAACTTAATTCCACCTCGCCCGTTCCATCATCGGACTACCAGGCGTACGGCTATGCGCCACCGGTACATGGTGGATATCCCACCTACACGCACAAAACGTTTTGGGAACACTTTCATTGTACGTGCAGCTAGGGAGTGGAATTCCTTGCCGGAGTCTGTGTTTCCTGATAGTTACAATCCGGGAATCTTTAAGTCGAGAGTGAATAGGTTTCTTCTAGGTAAGCGCATTCGACCGCATCGTCGCTTTCCATCAGGTGAGATAGCGGTCAAGCGCCAATAAATTTAAACCGATACGTAAAAATGTAAGGTACAATAAGTAAGTTACTTATTAGCTCTTTTCTGTGAATACGACGTAGGTAAATTATAGACAATGAAAAATACCTCAGCGATTAGTTAGTAGGTAACATGCATCCCCGTACCCCCGTTTCTCGTGCTATCTCTTTCTGGCGCTAATATTATTCGTGCCAGAAAGAGATTTGTTGTTGGTTGGCGTCGCTGTATTGCAGTTCATGCAACTGCATTTCAGCGACGCCAACCGAATCCGGAATCAGTACGTCGACTGATATGTTTCGGTGAAGAAGTTTTTTTTTCGTGTGTTGTTGGTTTGTGTGTATAATCATAAAATAAATAATATTTTTAAATGGGCCATCTTTGTAGTAAATAAATTGCTCATTTATTTACTACAAAGATGACGAAAATAAAGTATAATCGGACAGTCCTAAGCCTGAAAACCGTGGAGGGAAATTTCAATCACTAAACTAACATTAATAGCAGGGTTATCATCCATAATTGCTATTAATGGCTTTTAACTGAGTTTTAATCGATTATTATCCAAATGATATTAACCGGATTATTATCATTGCCCATCACTAAGCAGGGATCTTGTTTTTTTTTAAATAATCATGTACCTATATGCCAACGCTATCAAGCTGGTCTGATGATGGAGATTGGAGGTAAAAGGCGTAACTTTGGTATGGCTATTATTAACCCATCTAGTTTCGACTTATTTAGCCCCTTGTCTGTGACGCGGAGCCGCACCGGCTCTCTAGATGCTAGAACTGGGAGGTGGCCAATGGATCCCTGGAATTGGCTCATTAGACTCGTCTTAACCAGTTCTGTTACTATTGATAGATTTTATGCGTCAGGGGCTTTTAAAAAATAATTACATTATTGTTTAGTAATCATTTTTATAGACATAAGAAGTTTTCTGATCGAAAATGTAAAAAATACTTACAGTTTTATAAATAGGAAGGTCAAGAATATTTTCCCATAGTAGATACCTTTTTACGAGTATTATTGTTAATAGTCTCGTGTTTAATCACTATCTCACCTGATGATAACAGATGATGTAGTCAACTGTGGAGCACACTTGCCTAGAAGTAGCTTATTCACTCTTGACTTAAGTACCCCTTGGTTGTGACTATCAAGGAATATAGACTTCAGCAGGGAATTCCAATCACTTAGTGCGTATGGGTAGGATATCCACCACCATGTTGATCCGATGATGGAATCTTTCCGTCGTCATTTTATATCTATGTTGATATGTTCTTAAATGTCAGATCGAAACGCTGATTAGCCCTTAGTTCCGAATTACGTTAAAAGCGATTATATCGTGATTCCGACCAAATGTAATAGTAAAAAATATAAAGACTTTGAGAACTATTTGTTACGTTGCGCGTTGGTCGGACTCGCGATATAATCGATTTTGACGCAATTCGGAACGCGGGTTAAATCGAAACTATACTGCAGTTTGACAGATGATTTATTTATACAGATACCGAATGACTAATATTTGGTATTATATAGTCAAAACTACTGGGCCTAGGAGCATGAAATTTTGTTATTATTCTTTTTTTATATTATTGGTGAGCATAGAGCGACGGGGTTCCAAAGTTTGCACGGAGAAATCAACTGCCACGTGGGCGAAAACGTTGTTAGAAGCTAGTGAATTACTGAAATGTCCCCAACATCATTATCATATCAGCCGAAAGGCGTCCACTGTTAGACATAGGCCTCCCCCAAGTGTCGCCATAACGACCGGTCCGATGCGTATCGCATCTATCGGATTCCTGCGACCCTCACCAGGTCATTGGTCCACCTTGTGGGAAGCCTTCCAACGCTGCATCTTCCGGTACGTGGTTGCCCTTTCAAAACCTTTCAGCCCCGTCGTTTTCGTTCTAAAATGTGTACAGAATGTATTGACATACGTGGTCCAAAATAACAACTTCAAGTCTTAAGATTTGAGTACAATTCACCAATACTTTATATACTCGTATTTGTATACAAATAAAGACTAGAGAGTTATTCCTTACGCAGTCTTTATAATAAAACTAGTAAAAGAATCGTCGACAAGAAGATATGAAAAAAAAACCAGAACAATAAGGTACAAGGCGAGAATATGTGTCACATTATTTCTATTTCTGTTACTAACAATGTCTTGTGAAGGTACATACTTACCTATTCACAATAAGCATAATTTATTCACATCGTTGTACGCAGAACCGATATTTGGTTTGAAAAGGTCTTGGGCGCAGCACTTATTTGTTTATGGGGTTATCGATGAAGGTTCTGGCCGGCTGGTTGATCTTATTAGATTTATTTAGTTTTAACTTCAAGAAAAGTTTGTAAAAATATACTACCATCTAAAATCTTGATCCTTTTTAGCTTTTGGCACCTTAGTCGGCAAAAAACGGAACCCATAAAATATCACTTTGTTTGTCTATCAGTCAAAATATTTTCTCAGAAACGCATGGAGGTATAAAATACTCAGGTGTGTTACCCCTTGGAGTAGTAAAAAATCTAGGTCAATGCTATCTAAACATAGGGCCATTTATGCTCCGATTACGCCGTATAATATTTTGACACTCGCAAGGGAATCAAAACTTATAGGGGACTTCCCGATGTCTTAGTCTCATGTAATTTGGCAAGAAATAATGCTGTGTAGCACAAGTATAGAAAAGAATCCGAAAGCTATAAAGTTTAATTAATTACGTCACAAAATTATTAGCTTTTTTGAGAATCGAAAAAATCTTTGATGTATGGAATTTTTGTTGCGCGAGTCTTTTTTTTTTTTTTTTATTGAGATAAACTAGTGCTTGACTGCGATCCCACCTGATGGTAAGTAGCGATGCTATCTTTGATGGTGAGGCGCACTAGTTTATTAAGAGCCTATTCACTCTAGCCTTGAAGACACCCAAATTATAATCGGACGGGAAGACCGCAGCAGGCAGACTGTTCCAGTCCTTCGACGTACGCGGTATAAACGACGAGGCGAAACGCTTAGTCCGGACCGTAGAGGTTTCAACAACGTAAGGGTGAATATTCGCCGTACGTCGGGTTGTCCGATGGTAGAATTGCGATGGCGGAATCAAGTCATGCAATTCCTGAAAAAAAAAAAAAAACTCGCACTTGACCGGCTTTTTTTTCATAATAATACCTAATACCAACATATCTAGCAGGTAAATCGGACTGCCTGAATATCTTTTCCGTTTTCTGTCAAGTCTGTGAAAAGGTCACTTGTAAAAGATCTTTCTCAGTGATAGGACCGCCCATGACATTGTACATTCTATTTACTTTTGAGCTTCTTACTATATTTTTTATGGTATCCAAAGTAGTGTATCTTCTCTGCCTATTTACTGTTATCGATATGTATGAAGCTAGACTCATTAGTCCACATCGGTGATTAATGACAGCGTGCGCAATAATCTCATTGTACGAGTATTATTACGCATGCCGTCGATATCATAGTCGGCCTTATAATGTTTCCACTGCTAGGACTCAGGCCTCCTCTCTAAGAGAGGGAATGGATCGTAATCCACCACGCGGACCCAGTCTGGGTTGGTGGATGTCACATGTCTTCGAATTCCCCACCAACTGTGTTCCCACGTTGTCGTCGTGGTGGGGCTTGTGTGTCTCAGTGACCTTGTGGGCTATGCCGGTAGAGCTACTCATGCCGGAAGGCCTCAAGTTATCGACTCCCAGCAAAACGACAGGTCAGAAGAAAATCAACTACTTATTTTTCTTCAGTGACTATGATTAAAAGAAAAAATGCGCTTCCTTCATTCCTATTTGAATTCATTCTCACAATCTTGCGAACCAATCTCACTTTATTGACCGTTTCCTCTTAAGTTATTGGCATAAGAGCTTGATGATCCAGTAAAAGTTTTATGGCAGATAATTTCGTCTGTTCCTGTCTATAAATCTTTGAAGGACGTCTAGTGCTCTTGAATTTCTTTTGTCTTTTTTTAGTAAGTATCTGCTTTTGAGATTGATCCAGGATGCTTACTAAGGGGACATAATTTAATTATAAGACCAAGTTCCATAAACAGTCTTCCAAAGGTCAAGGAAGTAGACGCAGCAGTCATGGTGCCGACAGCTATGACAGCCAATGGCTTAAAAGCAAATAACCTCGACCTACATCTGAGGAGGCTCTCGTTGGGCAGTTGGATCAAGAGCTTAATCCAGACAGTACTACTCCTGTACAAAGAGCGCATTTTTAGGAGATTCTTCTCTCAGAAGCCCTGGCTACCGGTAGCTTGGACCCTGTTCCCAATACTGGTGGGCAGCTAATAAAAACACTTTCCTTTTTTTATAACTTATAGTTTTGTTTGTAATGAATAAACTCAAAAACTAATGAATCGATTTAAAAAAAAAAATATTAGTAGAATGCTACTTTAGCACTGAGTAATTTAGGTATATATTTTCCAATGTCACGCCAGCAAAGCCATTTAATATTTCACATAAAGTTACCCCAAAACCATAACGTTAAAAATTTAACCATAATTGGGTGTCTTATGCATGTTAATTTAAATTTTAGTGGTACGATATCACACACGCACGACATATAAAAATACATACACAATATTTAAAAACAATAGACACACTTTATATAAAACAAACATACTTCACACGGCTCACACATTCCTAGTATGGGGATTGTTGTTTTAAGAGCTTTAAAAAAAATGACAATCACAACTCTCATCGATCAAATCACACTGCATTTTCATTAAATATTTCACAAATGTAAATATTTATTAAAATTTTCGCTTTTACAGCACAAAATCAATCATCATTATCATTGTTTTGACTATGAGCTGTTAGCAGCTGTCCATATGGTGCAGACTGTCTTTAAATTGTACAGTAAAAAGTAGTGACCATGTTTCACGTGTGATCCCTTATGATCAGAAATCAGATATGTTTCTGTATTCAATGCTGCCTCCTATGTGAACTTTTTGGGGTTAGTGTCACTAGAAGACCAATTCAATTCAAGACTACATGCCTATTTATAAAACAGAAGTGAATTCTCTATTATTGTTTTTTTTTTTTTTTGATGGGAAAAATCATCTTATGACAACCCCCGCTCTTGGGCGGAGCGGGAGATAGTGTCAGACTCTTACTGACTAAAAAACCCATCCCGTTCCTTCTAGCCTTCGTACCGGGGCTCGAGCGCCCTTTCGGATAAACCTGGCCCCAGTAGGCTTCGACCCGGCTGGGCCCCTGCTGTTGCTGACAACTCCTTGAGGCGCGCGGGAACAGCGCTCGCCGTCGACGACTTGGGCTTGGTCCGGACGGTTACCGGACGGCCGGACAGCGAGCTACCCATTGCTCACTGTCCGCAAGCCCGCGCCTACGGTGGCTGGAAATCGGGATCGGAATCCCGGCGGCGGCGGCGAGAGCGCCGTTGTCTGATGCGGTCGGCCTCCTCCTTAGCGAGTATTATTGCTTCGCAGAAGTCGGCGACCGCCTGCCACTCCTCCTCGCTCCGGACCATGTCCTCGACCAGGGCCCGGCGCGAGAGGTCTCCGCCGCCGATCACCCCCACGAGGGCACGGCGATGCTCCGCCCAAGCAGGGCATACCGCGATTGTGTGCTCCACCGTGTCCTCCGGGCGTTCCGCACAGTGGCGACACCCGGGCGTCACTTCCGCTTTAATTCTGAACAGGAACCTCCCGAACTTGCCATTTCCGGTGAGGACCTGTGTCATGCGGAAGGTAAGGACGCCATGAGGTCTTTCCATCTATTATTGGTTCGTTACGTAGATGAACCGGCAAGCAACTCTTTTTTATTTTTACAATACAGTATTTATTGGTATGAGAAGACTGATCAGTCAAATAAGTAAAAAGTTTCAAATATGTAAAAAGGCAGATGGATCGAAAAAAGGCAAAATAACTCTATTCACAAATTATAAGATTACATTACAGTAATAAATCAGAATGGAAATTATGTCCACAATTTATTTGTGGACATAATTTCCATTCTGATTGACAGTTGGTGAAAAAAAATTAAAATCATTAACATGAATTTAAAAAAAAAAAAATAGTACGCTAAATGGATGTCTTCATAATAGTGCGTTAATAAGCTGCCAAAGAAGCCACTGTGCAGAAATAATCATTTCCAAATAAGTTTGTCTTCAACGTAGTCGTTAATTCAGTTACAAGCTTTATTGATAAGGCTACCATTGAAATTTGTGGACTTCTAACTTTCTTTCGTTAAGTTATTAAACAGACGTACACAACTTATTGTAAAAGCTTTTATTGAGGAATGACTTGCTAGTCTTAACTTTCAATATTTTGAAGTGTTTTAGATGAAACGACTGCCCATCTGACCTAGTTAGTCAGTTGAAAAGGTACCTGGCTTCAGGCAAAAAAGGATTGTCAAAGATTTACAAATAACAACCGAGAAGAACTGAGCTTTTCATGCTTTCCAAGGCACTAAGAAACTTCATTGTTTTAAGATATCACCCATCCACGGACCTTGAAGATGAAACCGTGAAGTTATTATTTATATTTGACGGGCCTCTTGGTCTAGTGGTCAGTCACCCTGCCTGCTATGCTTGAGGTCGTTGGTTCGATTCCCACTCGGAAAAATATTTGTGTAATGAGTACAATTATTTGTTCAGTGTCTGGGTGTAATTTATCTATAATATGTATGTGTTAGAAATATATAAGTATGTTTTTTCAGTTGTCTAGTACTCATAGCACAAGCTCTGCTTAGTTTGGAACTAGATGGCGTTGTATGATAGTTGTGGAATATTATATTATTATCTACCCATGAGCCCCTGGTATAGAATAGAATAAACTTTATTGTACACCAAAAAAGTAACAAAAGTTATTCATAAACTTAAATCTATGAGTACAATGAATAGTCATTGTAATCATATACACACATACTACTACATACTATTGCCATAGGACAATAGTATGTAAAGTTATAGGGTAAAATATCGAACTGGTCTCCATGTGAACGGGGTTCTAGAATCGCTTGAAACGTCAACTCATAATGAGCGTGCGCGTACATAATGAATCATCTTTGTTGACACAAAGCCCTCGCAAAACCAACATGGCTGGCAAACATCATATTTCGATGTGCGACTATCGACGATAATTTTGCGAGATGACGTCAGATATCCTTTGACATGGCAAAGTTGACACCGATTATTCGTTCGTAATTTCTGCATGTATTCATTTAGAAATACACATTTTGACACCCTATTAATTACACGCACAAAAACGACTTAGGAATACTTCTATTGTCCGTACAACTAAATAAGTAGTGAAGTTCCTTACTGGAGTCTGTGTTACTTTTTTTTTGTTGTCGAGAGGAAATTTTTAAACGGCACGGTGCGCCCGGAATTTCGGGACAGGTCAGGGAAGTGTGGGATTTTTACCTTTCAAAATTCCATTCCGGATCTCAGAGTCTGTGTTACCTGCTTGGTAACTTTGTTTCGAATCGATGGTTTTTTTTTTCTCTCAAAGGTTTGAGCTCTGTGGCCGGCCACGTTTGCTCTACAAAGCGCTCTGCGTCAGTAGCGTTTTTAAAGTCCTCCAAAGTGCAGATGGGATGTCTCCCAGTTTCGAGAGTCACCAAGGGTACTTTAGAAACTAGGCCATCGTCTGGTCAGGAGCACTTGATTGGTTGGTTATTTCGAGACCCAACACCTAAACTTTTCCCTACCATATTGGAATCGGAATCCAGTCTAACCGGATGCAGCTAGATATCAGTATTTTATATGGAGTAACTACTTATCAGACCTCCATAACCTAAAGTAGGCGCCAAATAACAAAAAAATAACGGTCATTGACCCTCCTACATTTGTTTAAACTATTAATTTCAAAAACGGAAATTAAGACATAAAGCTATCTTCAAGCAACATCTATCGTAATCATTTATATTTTCTAGTAATGAAAAACAGTTCGTTGTTTGTTTTTAGGGTACCTACGCAGAGATATTTCGAAAAGGTCAGTAACCGTTAATTTATTGTTCTGGTGCCTACCTTAGTAATTAGACTGAAGTCGGATTTGTGAACATCTAACTGCCGCAACGACTGTCAAAGGTCTGCAAATGACAACCGATAAGAACGTTGAACATACTGTTTGAGGCACAGAGGAATCTCGGTATGTTAGGATGGTCACCCATCCACGAATTGACCTCAGCGAGCGTTGCTTAACTTTGGAAAGATTCCCAAACCTATGTGGCTGATAATATTTTAACAATGAGCGCCACATACCTGTGTGACAGTATTTTTCTAAAAATAGAAGTGCTCATATTATTGTCACTCCGTTATTGAAAGGAATAGGGGTTGGGAAAATGTCACACGGCAAGTGTGGTTTCCATCAGAACATTATTACGAGCCCATCTCATTTTATTCATTTCTTCTTTTGGAATGAAACCAACTAAAAACGGTCTAAATACAAGAGAAACACGCTAGGTAATGGTTTTTTTCGTATACAATGTACGATCTACAATTGTTTTTTTAACGTTTTTGTTGTACGAAAGTTGGTTTTAATTTTAAAGGAGTAAAGTTAAAATTAGGTCGCGATGTTTTAAATATTTTGAATTGAATGAAAAGCATTTTTGCAATGTACTTTAGAACTTCTAAAATAAATATAATTCCGTAAACGTAGTACATGCTGAGCAATATTTTGAGCCCCTTAGTCCCCTCTTTGAGGAGTAGCTAGGAAGGCGTCATAGCGTTCTCACCTTCGGCATGACACAGGTCCCAAGCGGACATGCTAGATTCTGGGGATTCATACACCGAATCCAGGTGGAAGAAACACCCGAGTACCACCTAGGAGTGAGAGATGTCAGAGGAGAGATGAAAGACCGATGGACGCTAGGTCTTCTGATTTTATGAAAAGTGAACTCATAGTCTTAGAGCCCAAAGGGCAACTGACGGATACAGGTGTGATTTTACTCAGTAGAAGATTAACATGCATGAAAAAGTCTGTCTCTGACTCTTGGTCTCCACCAAGAGCGAGAGACGTCATCAGAATTTTTCCAACCTTAAATAAAAAAAAAATGTGAAACAGTATTTATTTACCTTAAGGGTTTTTGACATTGTGGCATTCAATAACAAGATGTCATCTCAACAAAGTCAACATTAAGCTAATCATAAAAAAATTTGGTAAAAATGGAACGAATATCTTCTCCAAAAGTAATATTTTCTCTTTTATTTTTAACATCGAGTTCTGCTAGTGCTTGAAGCCTAAGTGGGCTGTCCGACAACGAGGACAAGTGTCGTAGACAATCTCCACAACAGAATTCTTTATGTTGGGCCAAGAAGTTGAAATTTTCCTATTTGCATGACATTCAAATATTTATAGCGCGCTCGAACAAGCGATTATGTAAATTTGAAAGCCCTGTAAAGGTGCAAATGTGGGCAAAATGTTAACAGACAAGGAGAGACGCAGGATGATTAAGAAGCCAATATTTTTTAAGGATTTTAGATACGTTGTTACTCGAAAAACTAGTCGTTATTTTAGTGGCTTTGCTGATCGTCGATCAATATGGTTCAGGGAGAAATTCGGTTATGCTTTCTAAGAGCGATAATTATTTAGGTCACGTGAAAATAGGTCATTGACATAACACTCACCACTGCACTATTTTCGGTAGTCCGCGGTATTTTTTAGTCAGACCATACTTGTTTAAAACTTCATTATTTTTGCAAAAAAATAGCCAGGACTATTAAAATTATATTTTTTTGTTTTTACTAATCTAAATTATAGCTGTTTTCAGCGGCTTTGCCTTTATGGTAGTAGAAAATGATCTCAAGCTTCTAGCTTACCTTGATAAACAGTAATTGTATTATAATATTATATATTATAGGCTACTAAAAAAATAAAAATAAAATCGTTGCTTTATCGTATGACAGCCCTGTTGATGTAGTGGTTAGTGGCCCTGACTGCTATGCCAGAGGTCGTGAGTTCGATTCTCATCCAGGACAAATGTTTTTGCATTAATTTAGAAATATATAAGTTTGTTTATCAGTTGTCTAAGCTCATAATGCAAGCTCTGCTTATCTTAAGACTAGACGGCATTATTTGATAGTTGTGGATTATTATTACTCGTACCTATTTAGTTTTATCCAAAATCCATTCAGCCGTTGAGGCAAGGCTGATTAGCAAGACTGATAAACGAGACTGATTCAAGTAGTATATTTAGGACTTTCTTATTAAAATATAAGTAGAATTTAATCTCGAACATTAACTTAAGCCAGATGAATCGTATTTCAGACAGATGATAGGCGATTATCATCTCAACGCGCTTCTCAATTACTCGGCAACTCGATGCGAACAATCTGTTAGGCCAATAATCCGATAAATCTATGGAATGGCTGCAATCTCGATGCTACTCGACCGCAGCTGCAGAGACAATTGATTTTATTAATTATAGCTTGCGGTCAATGACTGCCATGTTAAGCTTATAAATACCCTTGCTTATCCCAGATTATTTCAGGACAAAGTGAATAAACATGTGTGGATTAATCAATTGGTTTATTTTGCATTAGGGTTTTCAAAAAATATAATTCATACGACTTCTGAAATAAATTATGCAGTTAAAAGATTTATATTTTAGTGTTCTATCAAAAACTAAATCTATAACCAAGCAAAATGATATTAATAAGTGAAAGCTACATATCAACATTACCAACTATTTAATCAGATATAATTGGATCTATGATAATATCATAGATCCAACGGTCGCTTTTAGTAATAAGACCGCCTCGTTGCCACTCTATTAATTTTAAGCTCCTTCTGTTTTTTTTACGATTTGATTACGATTTACAAAGAAGACTTGATTAATCCTATTTTTCTTGTTATATCTATTTATTGATTTATTATATACTTTATTGTACAGCTTATATAAATACAGGCTAAACATTTGTAGAAATAAATGTACAATAAGCAGTCTTACTCCATGAAGCAACCTCTTACAGACAACCTTTGGATGGACTGAACGAGAGGAAATAAATGTAAAACTGTCAATGAATAAATAAATAATGTAAAAAATTATAGATTACATAAATATAATACGAGATAATATAGGTACTATTATTTCATTAAATCCCAAGCGAACACCGGTTCGCGTACATGTCTTTCTATTGTGTCTCTAATGCTCACGATTGAAAGGTTAGCAAATATCTAATACACAATTGAGAAAGGAAATAAATAATTAAAGTGATAGATAATGGGTATTTCAATATTTTTTAAACGTTAGTAGCGTCTGGCCGTTTGGGTTTCTTGAACTATAATATATGGTGGCTTTTACGGCTTATCTAGTTTATTAAGATAAATTCTGATTCTCCAGAATGCACAGACTTTTCTGTAGAGCAGCCCTAATAAAGACATTTCAGCCTAAGTTGGTCTTAGGACCACAAATCCGACTGAGACAGAATTCGCGGTCCTAAGATACTATCTTAGCTTTCGGCTTCTCCGGGTCTTACGAAGCAAATGTAATATTATTACGGAAAACAAAAAGCTTACGTGTAATAAATTTGTAGAAGTTTTTAAATTTGCGTGCATCACGTTAAATGTACGAAATTGATGTAGATAACTTTTATGCATTAAACTTGTGTGAAACTTGATATATTAGGCTTTTTTTTTTTTTCGATGGTAAAAATCATCTTATGACAACCCCCGCTCTTGGGCGGAGCGGGAGATAGTGTCAGACTCTTACTGACTAAAAAACCCGTTCCCGTTCCTTCAAGCCTCTTCGTTTCATCGCAATCGGTTGACTAATATCGAAAAATATCCAACATTGATTGACTGTTAGGCGGTACAAAGTTCGCTGTATCAGCTAGTACACAATATATTTATTGTTACAGTGGATACTGTGTATTAGGCAAAATTATGTTACGGTCTTAGACAATACCAATTTTGATTTGGTTCAGTTATAAACCATAATAAGTTAAAAAACATTTGTTATTTTAAAGTAATTTAAAAGTAAAGGGTCTTTTATAAAAGGAAAAAAATAAATCCTAACGACCTTACAGGTTTTGAAGTAAAGGGTAGTCATTTCAAAGTTCTTTTAACTGGTCAACAGTACTTCTGACCAATTCTTGTAGTTAAAAGTGATTCTTAATCACTTTTTTGTTTAACGATCTTATCGTTAAACAGTTCTGAATGCGAAATATATACTACGTAAGTATGTTTAGCTCAAAATAAACTCAATCTTCAAACATTTTAAACTATAATGGTCTAGACGCTAATAAATCGGGCATAAAAATGTGTTTGGACATGTTGTAACTATGATTAATAACAGAATTTTTATCATTCTATTTCCAATATGAAAGAAAGCTACAATAACAAAATTAAGAATTTCTTTTATGATATTCTTGTTATTTGTTATTTCAGTTGATTTACCTGCAGCGGTCTTCCTGTCCGATTATAATTTAGGCGTCTTCCAGGCTAGAGTAAATAGGCTCCTAATAAACAGTGCGATTCACCATCAACAATTGCATCACTGCTTACCATCAGATCTCAGTCAAGCACTAATTTGTGTTATTAAAAAAAAGTTTAATATTGGGAAATATACACTCAATCACATACTATTACACAAATCTGTTTCGATATTGATACTGAAGATATAGGAAAAAAGGACATACTACCTTTTTAAAAAAAAAGGGGAATCAAGAGGGAGTGTCAAATTTTTACTGACAAAAACACACTTGTGTTCCTTCAATTGCTCTTTGCATTCCAGGGCTATAGTAACTCTTTTGAACAATTCAGCCCTATACCCAAAGTTGTATTTAAAAAAAAAGATGTGTGGCACTCGGGGACTGGCGCGGTAAAACTATTGCATAGCATTTTTATCAACTTATGCAATTATAATTATTTATTTATTTTATTTATGCAGTATTTAAAAAAAAAAACACTCGTCTTGTGAGGCAAACAACCAGAAGTAAGGCTCTAAAAATGGTACGTATTGGAAACTTCCATCCAAATTGTGGTTCAGTTTTAGTCAATATTTTCATAATTTGTTCAGGTTTAATACTGAGAGGTTTTCTAGTTTTAGTTATAGCAGTCAGAATATTTATATCGACATGAAAAACGTATGAATAAATGAAGAAGGTAAATATTATTCATTTCATATTTTTCGTATTGGCTGCACGTATATTTTAATTACAAATATAAAATCTGAAATCGCATTCAATAGGTCTCTTTAAATTTTTCATTTTAATAAATGAATATTAAAAATTTTAGTTGTTAAATATTTCTGTTTTGTACGAAATTTTTGCCGTCTTTGAATCTACAATAAACGAGAGTTCGTTCGTTATTAATATTGATAAGGTCTGGACGAAATTTTGAATTTAGTTAATATTAGATATTTGCTTTACTGGACATTCTGCCTTTTATTAAAGTTTTATTATGCTGATTGAAACTAAAAGGTATTCAGAATTAAGTGCTTACTAGGCGATTCTGATCTTTTATATCGCATTAAAATAAAAAAAAACCATAAAAATAAATTTGACGCGTCAGATCTATACGAATTCTATTAAATTTGATACTTAATACTTGGGATATCTGATAGACTGGAAAGCAATTAAAAAAAAATTGCATTCGCAAACTATTTCGAGCGATCATGATACGTTGAAACACGTTTTATGTAACATTAAAGGCGTTATTATTATTATTATCTGGTTTAACAATATTTATAGCTTTCGCTAACTATGAATTTGATTTGAAAAAAAAAATATTGCTTTATCCACTTTGAGACAATTAGGTTACAATTATACAGTGTTATATATAATGCATTTTTTGTTGTTTACTTTTACTCGTATATTTTATTGTAATATAGTAAGACCTTAAATTTTGTTAAAAAAATTATATTTATTTAGATATCAAAGTAACTGCATAAAGTCGGCTTAACGGATTTCCGATGGATAAACATAGCTCGTGGATAGACCATGTCCTGACCATGTTCATATTGTAATGGACAAGGAACAAGGAACCTTCGGATAATGTTTGTCTTTTAGACGGGTGAAGCTTCTGACTTTATCATAAACCTTCTAACTCATGACCTGCCGGCCTGGGTAATCCGAGATCGGATAATGAAATATGGTAAATCATAAAACCGAATATCGGTCCAACCCGTCAATCTCACACACACATAGATACTGATACACTGGTCATTTCACTTATAGCACAAGCTCTGCTTAGTTTGAGACTAGATGGCGTTATGGGATTGTTTGACCACTATCTCACCTGATGGTAAGCGATGGCGTGGTTTTTTTTATTTTTTTATGTTGGGAAAAAATCATCCAATGACATCCCACGCTCTTGGGCTACCGGGGCTCAAGCTCCCTTTCGGATAACCCTGGCCCCAGTAGGCTTCAACCCGGCTGGTTCCCTGCTGTTGCTGACAACTCCTGGAGGCGCGCGGGAACAGTGCGCGCCGTCGACGATTTGGGCTTGGTCCGGACAGTTACCGGACGGCCGGACAGCGAGCTACGCATTGCTCACTGTCCGCAAGCCTACGCCTACGGTGGCCGGAAGCCGGGATCAGAATCCCGGCGGCGGCGGCGAGGACGCCGTTGCCTGATGTGTTCGGCCTGCTCCTTTGTGAGCATTACTGCTTCGCAGAAGTCGGCGACCGCCTGCCACTCCTCCTCGCTCCGGACCATGACCTCAACCAAGGCCCGGCAGCGATGGCGTGGTCGATGACAGATTACACTTGGCTAAAAGTTACCTATTCGCTCTAAATACCTCTCTAAATTCCACTGAGTTCTTTTATGATTTTTTATTACCAGCCAGTTTGTAAGTCTTTATAAAATGTTATTAATATATTAAATTACAAAATTTTATTATTATTTCATACATTAGTAGTGAATCTATCGTCGCGAGAGTTCGAAGCATATATTCTGAGAAAAAGTTTCTTTCTGTAGTGTAATGAAGAAAATGAGATCACAATTACGATGCTTAGCCAGTATAACTGATATTATGGGTATTAAACATTTCATGAGACCATAAATATAAAACGTTATATGAGAATACCTTTAATGCTTTCATTATTCCTAACTGCTTTATGTAGGCGCCATTTCAAGTGTAACTAAGAGAGAGTACTTAATACTTATTTTATTTTAATGGTGATAATAATTGTATCGTCTTACATTATTGTGGGTTTGATTTATCGCCTTTTCTGAGACGTTTTTCATTATAGTACCTTAGCAGCAGGCGTAGGCAAATTTGTGCCAGGTTGATGGCTTCTCTTCCTTTATTACATGGGTCTTAAACATTGTTTTTTTTTAATAGCCTGTTGTGTATTCCACTGCTGGGTGCCTTTCTCCTTCGAAACTTTTATATCTAGGGCCTTAAACATAAATTGCTAAAATGTTGATGCATTAAAATTAAATTCCAACTAGTTCTTTAAGAATGAAAATATTTTTATAAGAAAAATATGGAACAAAATATTTTTATATATTTTTTTAAACTATCACACAACTTCGTGTAGTCCCAAGTTAAGCAGAGCTTGTGTTATGAGTACTAGACAACTGACAAACATACTTATACATTTCTAAATACATACATATTACAGATAAATTGCACCCAGACACAGAAATGATCATGCTCATCACCTAAACATTTGTCCTGGGTGGGGATCGAACTAACGACCTCCGATATAGCAGTCAGGGCCACTAACCACTAGACCAACAGGCCTGTCAATTGTTTAATCAATGAGCCTATAATAATAATAATATTTCACAACTATCACACAACGCTGTCTAGTCCCAAGCTAAGCAGAGCTTGTGTTATGAGTACTAGACAGCTGATAAACATACTTATATATTTCTAAATACATACATACTATAGTGGGTATCTATAACATATGTTTATATAAAAGGAGCAACTAAGCGACTGACATATCAACACCCAGTCAAAACTGCTGGGACTAGAAGCTTGACATTTTGCACACGTTTTCCTGGTATGACGTAGGGGAGCACTAAGAAAGGATTTATCAAAGTTCACTCTCTAAAGAGATGAAACGGGAGACCAAAGTTTACATGGAGAATCCTACTTTCATGAGGGTGAAGTCGCTGACAGAAGCTAGTCCTGTATAAAATAGAGTATACAATAAGCACATGTCAAACTAACCTATTTATTATCCCGTAAACACTATGTCACAAAATATATAGTTACAGAAGTCAATCTACATACAAAGCGCGCTCGAGCAACGCACACAATGACACCGCTCACAGACACAATATCTCGGATCACTCGCCGAATAATTCCAGCTCAAACGCTCATTAGAGTGAGTCCACCGAGCGTAGGTATAAAAAGTGAAGTACATACATAAGATTGTCTTCTGTACCTATCTATTTTGTGCATATGTCTAGAGCAGTCGATAAATTAATCAGTTCAGTGTACATCCACGTATGACGTCACTTCATTACATGCATACCCACGTAGATCGGGACTGAATGTTGGCATTCCCCTAGCAATGTTGTCGACGTACATCGATTGGATTAGATTGACCCATGTCACTCCGATGTTTACAATCCCTAGACTATTTGACATTTGTGTGGGGAATATTGTGTTTTCTATTGACTTGAAACCTTTTTCAGAGGTTTAAAGGGGTGTTTTACTATAAAATCTATTATTCTACATCAATATAATGTAGCATAATAGAGTAACGTATAGTGATGGTCTGAAACACACTGGGGCCAGGGTTAGTTTCGAAACAAGTCAACAGGTATGAAGGCTTGAAGGAACGGGGTAAGTTTTTAGTCAGTAAGAGTCTAACACTATTTCCCGCTCCACCCAAGAGCGGGGGCTGCCATTGGTGATTTTCCCATCATAAAAAAATGGCCTGAAACACAGGTTTCAATTAACCTAGATCGGGCGGTCCACTACAAACATTGTAATTCCGAACCACGATTAATTGCACCTAGTATTTTAGTTTTAGTATATTTTTAGGCACTGTAGTTGTATGGGAAACCTTGTTACCACTTCCACGTGTTGTCACAATGATTGGTCTTTTTTTTATGGTGGTAAAAAATCATGCATTGACATCCCCCGCCCTTGGGTGGAGCGGGAGATAGTGTCAGACTCTTACTGACTAAAAGACCCACCCCGTTCCTTCTAGCCTTCATACCGGGGCTCGAGCGCCCTTTCGGATAACCCTGGCCCCAGTAGGCTTCGACCCGGCTGGGCCCCTGCTGTTTCTGACAACTCCTTGAGGCGCGCGGGAACAGTGCGCGCCGTCGACGACTTGGGCTTGGTCCGGACAGTCACCGGACGACCGGACAGTGAGCTACCCATTGCTCACTGTCCGCAAGCCCGCGTCTACGTTGGCCGGAAATCGGGATCAGAATCCCGGCGACGGCGGCGGCGATAACGCCGTTGCCTGATGCGTTCGGCCTCCTCCTTTGCGAGCATTACTGCTTTGCAGAAGTTGGCGACCGCCTGCCACTCCTCCTCGCTCCGGACCATGGCCTCAACCAAGGCCCGGCGCGAGAGGTCTCCGCCGCCGATGCAACGATTGGTCTGGTGCACATCGTCTCTTTCGCATTAGAATAGAATAACATACATTTTATTATATACTAAAATGGCAACAATTCGGATTCCCCAGACCCACACCAAATCATCTATCAACCTCGTGAGAGACCTTCCAACGCTGCGTCTTCGGGTACGAGGTTGACACTCCAGAACTTTTTGGCCCAATCGATCTGATCCGCAAGCACTACCATTCAACGAGCAAATAAAACTTCCATAAGAGTTGGCTGGATATTAATAATAAAAAATATCTAACAATGCCATAAATGAAACATAGATTAAATGTTTTCTAAAAAAAAGAGCAAGTGCGAGACGGATTCGTGAACTGAGGGTTCCGTGCAAACTAAAATTCCCAAATGTCTACAAGTCTCGAAGATTTTTTCCGAATTGCAATTTTTTTTGTGACGTATTTAACAACAATTTGACTGTTTTCAGATTTTTTCCTATACTTGTGCTATAAGACCTTGCTTTGTGCTAAATTTCGGGATTCTGGGTCAACGGGATTTTCGATCTTTGAGAGTATCAAAATATACGACTTTTTGCGACATAAACGGCCGTATCTTTTTTATTCGTTAACTTAGTAGTTTGATTTTTTTACAGTTTGAAAGGGCTGCAGACTTGAGTATATGGTTTTAATTTCAACTCAATACCTTCCCGCGTTCTCGAGATAGAGGGTCTTGACAGACAGACAGATAGACGGACGGACAACAAAGTGATCTATAAGGGTTCCGTTTTTTTTTTATTTTTGAGGTACGGAACCCTAAAAAACTAAATAGGTAACAAATATTCAATAGCATAAAAATACGCTGATTATTAATTATTACGAAGTGACTAAACAATTCTTTCATGGCGACCGTGATTCGTATTTTTTGAGCCACTCCCAATTTATTTTGTGCGCTTTACTAAGAAACATTATACTTCCTTTTATAATAGAGTTTTTACAATAGATATTCATTATTATCAAGCGAGCGAGACTTTTAAATAGGCTTTTTAGTAAAGGTGATTAAAAGTCTTGTAAAAAAATGACACCTTGTTTTGAGGTGGAAATTCATCACTTGTAACTGACGGACCTGACTGGGCTTATGGACTGGTCTGTTAGTCTAGTGGTTGGTAGTACTGAAAATTGAACCCACGATCTCCGGCATAGCGTGCCGGATAGTGCAGAATAGTCACCCAGGACAAATGTCTGTGTAATGAGCACGATCATTTGTTCTGTGTCAGGGTGTAATTTATCTAAAAATATGTATTCATTTAGAAATATATGAATATATTTGTCAGTGGTCTAGTACTCAAAACAAAAGCTCTATTGAGCTTAAGACTAAATGGAGTTGTGGTATAATTATTACATTTATTATATTATATTATTTATACTTTATAACAATCCCGCAGCAGTATTATCAAGCGACAGACTAGTTTTTTCTCTTTAGTACAGTTGGTAAATCGGTATAAGCCTAAAAACATTGTATCTCAATTGTTTTTAGTTCTTAATAGTTTTTCGGAGTTAAAAATGTGACTAACAGCCAGTTTTTTCATCAACAACTAAAACTATAAGTAAAAGTATTAACTTTTACTTGACTATTACTGATATTATAGCAAATGTGTTTCTTCATCCAAGTAACAGCTAAACTAAAAGTCAACAGAGTTACCATAACACAAACGGCATAATTACCCCAAAAAAACGTGAGGAGCTTTTTTTATGCATGACAACATCGCAATATCCTCTGTCAAGTAGTGTCAAAAAGTCGAATGTCATTTGATTCTGTTTATACGAACGCCAACGAACGAATGTTTTTAGAATTGAATTGATAAATAATAACATAAGTAAATGATTTAAAAAAATAAATGCTATTAGTTGTTGTTATTGCTATTAACAACTGTTATTGGCATTTTTTTAACCGTTATTTTTATACGTTTAGGTACACAAGCGCTAAAGTTCGCAGAGCCTAACTTCACAATCGCCAAGATAAAACAGCCGTACTGTACATTTGTTAATTTAACGTAGTCGTATTAAATACAAACTGAAAATAAACTTACATTTCTGTGGTTGGCGTCAGTTTATCTTGTAACAACAGGCTGAGGTCGTCGTCGTCGGCCACATCATCACTTACCATCAGGTGAGATAGTGGTCAAACGCGAGCCTATCAATAAAAAAAAAAAAAAGGTATGTACCTAACTGTTTTCCGCATGACACAGGTCCTCACTGGAAATGGCAAGTTCGGGTGGTTCCTGTTCCGAATCAAGGCGGAAGTGACGCCCGGGTGCCGCCACTGTGCGGAACGCCCGGAGGACACGGTGGAGCACACAATCGCGGTGTGCCCTGCTTGGGCGGAGCATCGCCGTGCCCTCGTGGGGGTGATCGGCGGTGGAGACCTCTCGCGCCGGGCCTTGGTCGAGGCCATGGTCCGGAGCGAGGAGGAGTGGCAGGCGGTCGCCACCACAAAAAAAACGCTTGAAACGACTTCAAGCTTCACTGGACACAAGAGGTGTCGCGCGCTTCAGCTGTTTTTTCGGTTCTTCTAGTTTTTTTTTTGTGGCTGCTTCTAGCGTTTTTTTGTGGCGGCGTTTTTTTGAGGCCCGTGTGTGGGGATAGTAAAACTATTTACTAATTAAATATCCTACTGATTTTTATGCATAGATGCAAAATGCAAGTAAAAGAAAAAAAAAACAAGAAAGTAAAACGTTTATTAAAATTTGTGTCTCGCTAGGACATACAAAATAAAAATATATTGAGGACTAGCTGCGGCCAGCGACTTCACTTGCGTGAAAATAGAGTATTATTTCAAGGGAACTTCTGGGATAAAAAGTATACCTACTATGTGCTATTCCAAGACACGGTCTACTTGTGTGCTAATCACAATTCGTTTAGCAGTTCGAACATGAAGAAATAACAAACATGTACAATTGTGCATACACAACATAATATAATTAGTGTGATTAACTGCTATTACCAAACAGCCAGCCCATTGCCTCTCCTAGAGAGGAAGCCTGAGTCCCAAACGTGGGAACATTATAAGGTAGACTATGCTATGCTAACTGCGATTAAATTGACTCTCCAATAATACAAAAGTAAAACCACACATAGCTTTATAAAAATTTGATACATTCAAACCTATTACTCTTAAATCCGCAGTTCCTACTATGAAATATCGTATTGCACGCGACGAAAATAGATCCTCATTTTCAGCCGAGAACCAGTTAAGGATGAACCAGTAACCAGCGTAACCAACGAGTCTACATCACGAGATATTTCCTGAAATACTTCCCACAAATGCAGACCGCATTGCTACGGAAACACGCGAGGTATTCGCGTCCGTTATTTTGTGTTTGATACAGTGTCGATGATTGTGGTTTAAATGTGAGTACTTTTTAGGATTCTGTACGCAAAAAATCAAATCAGGACCCTATTATTAGGGCTTTCTGTCCACGGACGCAAAGTTTTATAGACGTGTTTCCGATATTATTTATACGTTTGGTGTACGCCTGCATGAAACCTATATACAAAACTATGTTGACGAAGCGGCAAAGACACGACTCCACGACAATAGGCCTAAGACTTAACTGTCCGTCAGTTTGTTTGTCAACAGACTGTATTTCATGAACCGTGACAGCTAGACGGCTGAAATTTTCAACCATGATATTCTGTTGCTGCTATGAGAACAAATTTTTAATACTAAAAACTAAAAAAAACGTTATAATAGAGTGTTTAATGTTGTTTAGATAATGGTACAGAACCCTTTGTGCGCAAGTCCGACTTGCATATTGTTTAGTAGCTTTCTTTTTGAAAGAAGAAATGCAAACGGTCCTGTTATAGCAGTGGTTTGTAAGAACATGGAATATATTTTAAAATATTCCGTGGAAAGTCTAAAAAATGTATGGAATGCTTTCCAACTGATATGTACCTAACAGTAATTCGAATAGATTTTAAGTTTCTGTCAGAAATGTTTATATAACAATGCTCCTTATTTTGAACAAGTAATGAGTTAATGACATCAGTTGTTTTTTTTCTTTGTTGTGACTTCTGTCCCTGGTAACAATAACAAAAAAAAACAAAGTAAAAAATTATTTTGGGACTGCTTATATACATCATTCGATCTCTGCTCTATTGTTAGAAACAATGAGGCAAGTGTTGGTTACATACACTGGTGTAGCAAATGGGTTATGAATAGTAAATCGACGGATCAAAAAGAAAACGTAAGTTATGTCAATTTATTTACAAAAATAAAGCCGCTAATATACGTTAACATACGTCTGAATACTATTTTGCGATAATATTCTTGCCGAAAACCAGGCTTTTAATAGCAGTTTCAACTTAAAAAATAAATGTTAAATAAAGTACGATAAGTTTTCCTTGATTTAAATACATCAATCAAAGCCAAAAAATAAATCCATACTGACAGCAATCAACACCTACGAACTCTGAAATACGATGACGAATCTTGCACTCCGTAAATCACTTTAAATTCGACCCGACAACATCGATGAGCGTCACACGAACCGTATATGAATAATTCATGACACAGGCGTAAGTATTGGAAACCGAAAAACCGGTAATATGGATGATATGACACGGAACTCGTGTGACCTCTTTATTTATGGTTGCTTTACAGGTAC
Source organism: Mythimna albipuncta (assembly GCA_929112965.1). Lineage (NCBI taxonomy): Eukaryota > Metazoa > Arthropoda > Insecta > Lepidoptera > Noctuidae > Mythimna > Mythimna albipuncta. Next base: position 10,790,017 of record OV815973.1, read on the forward strand.
CGGTAAGTATAGCATATTGACTAGTAGGAACTGATATTTTTTGTGTTGTAGGGAAACAAGATTTATCGTTAGTAATAGGCAATATTCCAACAACTATCACACAGCGCCGTCTAGTCCCAGGCTAAGCAGAGCTTGTGTTATGGGTACTAGACAACTGTTGGCCTGGGCCTGGGTCCTGGCCATGGAGGCTCTCGGGCCTCGACTGAGAGGGGTCTTCAGCGCATGCATAGAGAGGGGCGAGTTCCCACTTTGCTGGAAGACGGGGAAACTGGTCCTCATAGCGAAGCCAGGGCGCCCTGCGGACTCTCCGTCCGCGTACCGGCCCATTGTGCTGCTCGACGAGGTGGGCAAGCTCTTTGAGAGTCATTGCAACGTTTGAAAGAGTCGCTACTTCTCTAGAAAGGAAAGGTCTTCTGAAAGAACTCTTCTTTGATACTCCCTCTCAGTCCACTCAGTGTGGTACTTACTATTGATCATTAAAATCTTTTGTGCATCTACAGCTTAATAATTGGTACACAAAACCAAGTTTCTATCATATGGTACACTAGTTTTTGCCCGCAGCTATACTGCGTACATAAAATATAGTCTATGTCACTCAATAATAAAGCAGCTTTATACCAGTGAAAAGATATCGAAATCTGATCAATACTTTGAGAGATTAGCTCCTACAAACAAAAAAAAAAAAACTTTATTAGTTAAGTGTAAATAAAAACTACTATCTTTTATAGGTGAACGAAGAAACCGAAATAAGTAATATTCTAAAGGTTATTCATACTTCGAGCTCTATTTAATTTGGGCTGCGTGATTGTTTGATAGAGTTACCGCAGCTCTGGAACGCAAAGGGTAACCGAATGAATACTAAAGGGTTTAAGTTAGTAAAAGTCCCTCGAAAAGAAAACTTATAGGAAAAATCTATATGAAAAGCAAGAAACAGGATCTCATAGTACAAGTAAAGGCTAAAAGACTACTTTTTTGCGCGACCGTGACTCACACATTACCAGCATTTTTTTTTTACAAAATAACGCACTGTAAGTTAAGTTAAAAAAGGATTAATTATTTTATTAATACGACTATCTGATATTGGTTAAAGTGAAAATAATACTGTCATCGACAGCAGCAGGCTTTTCCAATAAACAAATTAATTCAATGTAATTACAATAATCGTCCACTGGTTTTAATCTCCTGTACCAATTTTGCATTTAATATTTCCATAATTTCATTACTACCATCGCGATCGGGTAGATATTAAAAATATCGTTTCAAATTTATTATTCTCAAAAAAAAAATGAGACTTAACGCTGACAGCAATTTTAACTTAAAATAAATTCTGAAGCGTCTGAAATTCTGAATCGAAATTTAATATCGTTATTTTCATATCAACTTTTGATATTTTATTCAATTTTAGCGTAGTCAGCTTTTATTGTTTACGTCTAGGGGCTAAATTTAATATTTTTCATTTAAAATCAGTTTTTATAGTTAACACTAACTTATTTAAGTCGAGTTAAAATGTGATTGTACAAAGGTTGTGTATGTTTATACGGCTTAAGTTTAAAGCAGCTTTCGTTGTAATCTCCTTTGTCAAGTTTATTTTTGAATGTAAATGTGGTTTTTATTCTTGTTTTGCTAAAAAAATATCGGATACTTAAAAATGTAAAGTGCTTTTTCGACATAAGCACTTGGGTAATGCGTGTTCGCTTGTCCATTTTAGACAAAACATACATCTGTTTAACAGTGGTGACTAAATGGTTCAAACTCAGGGACGCCTGTGTAATTTATTTCATCATCATTACTCTAACACGATGAAGGAAAATTTCGTGAGGAATTTATATGACATCCACCAACTTGCACTGGACTCACGTGGTAAATTACAGCCCATTATTTCTCTTAGAGAAGAGCCCTAAGTCCTAGCAATGGGAACAATATATAGCTGACTATGTATTGTATGTTCATCTAATGGTCCACACATTTGATTATAAAATTCCTTTGTCAAGATTATTTAAAAGGTTAAAAAGTAGTCATATGAGTATGTTTGACAAAAGGGTCTTCAAACAGCTTTAATGTTTATAAGGAGTTCCGATGCGCGGAAGGGCAGCAATTCTCTGTGAAACAGTAAGACTATTTTTTCACCAAAGCTATAAGGAATTGTGAGTAACACATTCCTTGCATATAGTTTTCGATATTGCACATAGCCCTTGTCACGTACCCATGCTCATCTCCAGTAGAAATGATTAATAGAAGCATAATTTAATCGACGGATCATGTTCCTATGTCTGTTAAGGCCGCGGGTTTATTTTAAAAGAATCAGCACAGCCCTGAAATGGACCTGAAGGGTGTTTTTTTGCCATCAAATATCTGACTCTCTCTCTCATTTCTCACAAAAAAAAGTAATTCCTTAGTATTGTGACGACCACGAAGGTCACATATTAATTGAAGTAGAAACTTTATTGTAATGGACCTTTTAAGGCTTAGGGAATTAAGAATATAGATTTGAAGATGACAGAGATTGTCAACAAGAAAAATATGAATTTAATCTATATATATAAAAGAAAGTCGTGTTAGTTACACCACTTATAACTCAAGAACGGCTGAACTGATTTGGCTGAAAATTGGTGGGGAGGTAGCTAAGAACCAGGAGAAGGACTTAGGATGCTTTTTTTTTATGGTAGAGTAGTGTAGAGTAGGGTAGGGTAGAGTAGGGTAGAGTAGGGTAGGGTAGAGTAGGGTATAGTAGGGTAGAGTAGAGTAGAGTAGGGTAGGGTAGAGTAGGGTAGAGTAGGGTAGGGTAGAGTAGGGTAGAGTAGGGTATGGTAAAGTAGGGTAGAGTAGGGTAGAGTAGGGTAGAGTAGGGTAGGGTAGAGTAGAGTAGAATAGGGTAGAGTAGGGTAGAGTAGGGTAGAGTAGGGTAGGGTAGAGTAGGGTAGAGTAGGGTAGAGTAGGGTAGAGTAGGGTAGAGTAGGGTAGAGTAGGGTAGAGTAGGGTAGAGTAGGGTAGAGTAGGGTAGAGTAGGGTAGAGTAGGATAGAGTAGGGTAGAGTAGGGTAGAGTAGGGTATAGTAGGCAGAAGTAGGGAAGAGCGGGAGCGAAGCCGCGGGCAAAAGCTAGTCTATATATATAAAAGAAAGTCGTGTTAGTTACACCACTTATAACTCAAGAACGGCTGAACCGATTTGGCTGAAAATTGGTGGGGAGGTAGCTTAAAACCAGGAGACGGACATAGGATACTTTTTTTTTAATTTTTTTTTTTTTAGGGTAGAGTAGAGTAGGGTAGGGTAGAGTAGGGTAGAGTAGGGTAGGGTAGAGTAGGGTATAGTAGGGTAGAGTAGGGTAGAGTAGGGTAGAGTAGGGTAGAGTAGGGTAGAGTAGGGTAGAGTAGGGTAGAGTAGGGTAGAGTAGGGTAGAGTAGAGTAGGGTAGGGTAGAGTAGGGTAGAGTAGGGTAGAGTAGGGTAGAGTAGAGTAGAGTAGGGTAGGGTAGAGTAGGGTATAGTAGGCTGAAGTAGGGAAGAGCGGGAGCGAAGCCGCGCGGGCAAAAGCTAGTTTTATAATATAATAATATAATTTAAGGGTTGAACGAATATAATTAGTAAAGTTCAATTCAAAGCCTTTCATTGGCGTCTCCCCACGTCACATATGGTGGAGGCGCCGGGTATTCTCCGTAAGGCCTTGACTGTTTTTTCAGGTTTACGAGACCCCGATAGTTGAAGAAGGCGACTGTTGCGACCCATAAGGTCCCATAAACCTCTCAAAAAGCGTAATAAGTGAGAACAGCAGCTACAGCAGGCGAGGACAACGCCTGAAAACTTAAAAGCTGAGTGATTTTTATATTATTTAATATTTTGTAGAAGAAGAGATGATGTTCTTCTCAGGCATAGACAAGGTCTGCCTCGAGGATTTTATCGCGGATTTTAAGTTGACTGCCAGGTCTAACGAATGGCGGGAGAGTAATTACGCACTCATTTTGGGAGCATATCTTCATGGAGCAGCCCAACACTTTTATAGATACACGTATCATTACAACATGGATTTCGAAACGATATGCCAGGAATTAAGAAACGAATTCCCGTGTAGATGTTTTAGTTGTAAGCAGCGTCAGCACGTTACAGCAGTGCAGCCACTGGAACCATGTGTTGTAGAGGAGGAAACAGATTTACTTGAAGAAGGCGGACCGTTAAATGTTTTGTATAAAGATGATAATGCAGGTTTATGTTCTAGCATGATGATGGACGGTCCACAAACAATTGTTGAGCAGACTGATGAGAATAATGAGCCGAATTATGACGATGTAAGCAGTGGAGTCGATGACGAGACGGGATTGGAGTGTACGGATGAAGATAACCTGGTTGTGTCCAATCCAATTATTATTTCATCAAATTTTATTTCAGAGAATCTAGAGATGTTTTCAATAGAATCTCAATGTGATCCGGATGTCGAATTCAATCAAAACCAAAACGACGATGATCATATTTTTGTAAATAAAAATTACAAAAGTAGACAAAGTTTTTTCCAGGGTGAAACAAGGGAGATGGCCCAGTTTATTGTTATAAAGGGTGATGTTCATTCTCCAGAAATATTAGACAAAGTTAATGGGTTTGATTTTATTAATTTATGTAACAAATATTTTCATCGTCTCCCATTTAGAACTAAAAAGTGCATGGCACGAAAGGGCATGGCAGGAAGAAAGTCCTCCCATCACTTTCATTGCAAAATAAATTCAAAAATCAAAACTAAACATTCTTATATTAAATTTAACGATAAGTGTTTTCTATTTAGATATAAGTTTTGGAAGTTTTATAAAAAGAATTAAATTTTGTTGTTAGGAATTATAAAATTAGAAAACGATTAATTTTAAGAATTGTGTAAATATTTTGGCTTTTGTTTTTGTTATCATGTCACTGCATTATTTTTGTGAGATCAGCAGGGCATGAATAGTATTAATCATTTGTTTTTGTTTCATATTCATTTCAATGAGGGACGCCGCCATCGAAAAAAGAAGAAAGAAGCAACTGTGCGTTAAATAGTGTTTTCTCTTCGTTAATATTTATTATCATTATTATTCAAATTGGTGAATTTGAGCCAGTGACTTGCAGTAATTTAATTATTTTTGGAAACTGTGGTCCTATTAATGAGAACAAATATCAATTAAGGCTGATACTGACTTTGCAGATAAGGCATAGCCTTCGCAAAGGGTGTCTAGTTGACACCATTGGTTTAGCTGATATAAAAAAAAAACCACAGTTCAGTCAAATGGACTGATTACATAAATATTCCATGATTTTTTTGTAAGAGTTTTGATACTGGCACATTTTCAATTTTTTAGCGATGATAGGAACTTGCACAGTTCTGTCTTTTTCTTCTCTGACACGATGAGCGTCCGATGAGGTTAAAGTCATAACCTTAAGAGTTGTAGTTTACTATATGTTAGACTCCTTGTGAGTAGATGTCAGTTATGGCAAGGTTGCAGCACCGTGGCTTTTTTCGAGGTTTTGCTGCGGTGGGGTTTAAGTATGACAACGTTGAATGATCAGTGCAAAGTTAACGCGTAGTAAGTTAGTAAACAGATTTTGAATTTTGTTTATCGTTCGTTATGACTTAGGCTCGCTCCTAAAGAGACGACCACCACCATGTACATTTATTTCCTCCATAGGTAGGTTATATATTATATACATCTGTGTTAGGTATAGGCAGGTTATACCTAAACCTTAAAAGTATTTTTTTTGAATAGAAATGCTTTGCCATTACGGATTGGAAGTGCTTTGCCATCCTCAGCATTTCCATTCGTAAGGGCGTAGCTCATGTGACGACCACGAAGGTCACATATTAATTGTAGTAGAAACTTTATTGTAATGGACCTTTTAAGGCTTAGGGAATTAAGAATATAGATTTGAAGATGACAGAGATTGTCAACAAGAAAAATATGAATTTAATTTTATAATATAATAATATAATTTAAGGCTTGAACGAATATAATTAGTAAAGTTCAATTCAAAGCCTTTCATTGGCGTCTCCCCACGTCACAGTATTAATCTTTTAACCACCTACTTCGGATATGTCCGACAAACAGTTTCGCGTTTATTCCCCCAGGATCGCTCATAGACGACTAAATACTCCATCTTGTTAGCTCTTCTGATATCTATGGGGATTGAAGAACTAAACAAGATGGAGTACCCAGTGGCAAACACGCGACGCTAGCGAATAAGACACGAACAAACTCGTCAGAGCAATCCGACGATACGATCAAGAGGAGGCCAACCGGATCAGGCAAAAGCGCTCTCGCCGTCGCTGGGATTCCGATCTTAATTTCCAGCCACAGTAGGCGTGGGCTTGCGGACAGTGAACAATGGGTAGCTCGCTGTTCGACCGTCCGGTAACTGTCCGGACCAAGCCCATATCGTCGACGGCGCGCACTATTCCCGCGCGCCTCAAGGAGTTGTCAGCAACAGCAGGGGCCCAAATAGGTCGAAGCCTAGCGGGGCCAGGGTTAGTTTCGAAAGACAACTCGAGCCCCAGTATGAAGGCTTAAAGGAACGGAGTGGGTTTTTAGTCAGTAAGAGTCTGACTCTATCAGCTCCGCCCAAGAGCGGCTTTGTCATTGATAATTTTCGCAACAAGAAAAAAAAGCAAGCGATCAAAATGTTAAATGTAATGCTAATTGTTGCGTTGTCTGAATAAAAGACGTATTGTTAAAACTTTTGTTGTAGTAAATAACTATAGTCAGGGTGTTTAAATGTCACATAAAGGCATTCGTATATCGCTTTTCCATTATTTACCATTACGTGATCCATCCATCCATGTCAGCCAAAAAACGTATTCTATATTAATGGATAGAGAATATATTGGTTACAGGGAATAGTATTGTAATAGAACAATAATACTATTCTTTATGTAGGTACCTATTGAAAGTCTCAATGTGTATAAAAAACCGCATGATTTATAAGCAGAGGTCGGAATTTGTGTTCCATCAAAAAGTTTGTGCATCAAAAAGAAGTCAGCAGTACAAACGGGGTTCTTTTTGATCTTTTTGAAATAGTTATCTTTAATTGGTCGAAAAAGTTACCGTAGCCCTGAACCGAAAAAGGCATCTGAAGGAACACAGGTATGTTTTAGTCAATAAAATTCTGACACCCCGTTTTGATTCACCTAGAGCGTGAAGCCTTATTTGATATTCTACCTAAAAAACATTTAACTAAGTAACTAAGGTAAATAGGTTTAAAGAATCTTTATTTCTTATAAGAACATATTACATCGTTCACTTCCATGAGATTTAAAATTTATAGTTTAACTGTGGTCGTCTAATGACGAAGCATGCAATACTACCTATAGTACAGTTACAACAATATACACAATGGGCTTACAACATTACGTAATATTACTATGATAGAAGAATATAACAGGGCACGACAAAATCATTTAACAAGCAAGTAGGTACAAGCAACACAATATGGCACAGCTGACTGACTTACTCTAGACGTCACCGAGATACCTCAAATCATTTTCTAATCAAAAACAAGTTTTCAGATTCAGCTATGTTATTAAACTAGATTATTTCGAAAAATTCTTGCCAATTCAGTGAGACTACTGAAAAATGTATGTTTTTTATTTTCGCTACGCTGTTAGAGTTCCGTAGTCTAGTGGTCACACGAGGACTCGACTTGACTGAATTAGTGGGTCCCTGTGCTCACATTTTCCGATGCCAATGGTCGCTTTTTAAGGAGCAGCTACAGGCAAGGAATATTTCATATTGTGCTGCTTTTTTATTTATTAAAACTGCAGAAAACACAAAGGGACTAGAGCAATTTACTAGATTTTTTTTTCGGTAGGGGAAATCAACCAATGACTTCCCTCGCTCTTGGGCGGAGCGAGAGAGTATGTCAGTATTTTACTGACAAAAAATACACTCCTGTGCCTTTATTGCCTTTCATACTAGGACCGTGTCTTTCTTTCTGAAGCAGACCCTTGGCTCTAGTAGGTTTCGACCCATCGACCCTACTGGTCCACTATGGTTTGCTGATATCTCCTTGAGGCGTGAGTGGAATAGCACGCACTGTCGACGACTTAGGCTCGGTTTGGACTGTTACCGAACGGTTGGACGGCAAGTAATGGGTAGTTCGCAAGCCCGCGCCTACGGTGGCTTGAAATCGGGATCGGGATCCCGGCAGCTGGGGCATGAGGGTCATCCTTCGTGCCTGCTCCTGTAGCCCCTCCTCCTTAGTATCTACTAGACAGTAAAAGATTATTTTTAATTTGTATAGATTAAACACAATATGTCCATGTAGTGTGAGGGCCCGTTTGTTAAAATTCTTTGAAGATGTGCTTAATATTTATTTAGTTATTATTCTCAAAGAATTGTAGAATTTGAAATCAGAATTTGTAAAAGTCAAATAAGCGAGTTATGGACTGTTAATTTTGGCCTTTAGTTCTCAGATAGAGGATTGAGCCTCCTGTACGGGATGAACTATCGATAGTACAGAAAAAGTAATTACGCTAAAATTAAAGCTAATACTAAACAAAATTCGTGATAACCTGATATTATCGCAAAACAGTACCAACTTTACATGCCAAAGCTTACTTATAATTATCATCATTAAAACAGTCACTTTATTATTAATTATTTATTATATACTTTATTGTAGTTACATACAGACATAACAAAGAAAAACTTATATCTAAAACACGTACAATGGGCGGCCTTATCGCATTCCGCGATCTTTTATTTGAGTTTATTGTAATATAATAATGTAAATTACTTATTGTAGGTGTCTCTCACGAATAGGGTAGCTGAAAATATTTTCTAATGAAGTCTATATTGTAGCTGAAGTAGCTAAAAATATCTTTGTTTTCTATACAAACGGTATTACAACGTTAAAACACGCATTCACGCACTACGCTGATGTAGTCAAATATTATACTGTCAAGTGGGCCAAAAATAACTTCATCGCATTGTGTAATCATAATGCGATGAAGTTATTCTTGGCCCACTTGATACTACAATATCTGACTTATCATTCACTAAACTATGATAATCATAGTGTAAGTAGTTAGTTAAAGGGATAGGGGACTGAAATTTAAGATAAGTTAATTTACGGAGATGTTTCTGGAACAGTTATGTAATCAGTGTAACAAACATATTTCATGATCAAATATTGAAGGATTTAGATTAGTTTATGACAATGAAAATCAACCACGAGATTCGTTAATGAAAAACTTATCGGTCTATGTGAAGTTTTTCATTCTCTATAATAATGTAATAATCTTCAAAGAAACTTTTTTGATAAAACAACAATAGAACCAATAACCACGTAGCTATGGTTATAACCATACTTAAATATAGTTCACAGTAACTGAAATCAAATGTACAAATGCACTGGAAACATGTCCGAATGTTGCTGTTGCTTCTGTCAACTTTGGAATGCCAATATACGCCGATCGTGCTTTGGCAGCAAAGTGAAACTCCAATGGTGGGATCCAGAACATTCTCGATAGCCAATATAACCTATTTGAACGTCTGCCTCGGTTTATATTTTAGACTAGCTGACCCGGTGAACTTCGTGCCGCGTAATAGTCAATGAATTTAGTATGTCTTTCGATATAGTCAACCAATTGCGATCAAACAAAGCCTAAATAATATATCAAGTTATACAAGCATAGTTGTGAGTTTTCTACACTAATACAGGGGTAAAGTTTTTTTATGTTTTTGTTTGTAGGAGGTAATCTCTGGAAGTACTGGTCCAATTGGTAAATTTTTTTCATCAATAAAAAGCTGCTTTATTCCTGAGTGACATAGGCTATTTTATGTACGCGGGTGAAGCTGTGGGCAAAAGCTAGTATTGTATAAAAGTTATCTACATCGACTTCGTACATTTTACGTCATACATTTTACAGATTTAGTCATCATCATCATTTTAGCCGAAAAACGTCCACTGTTGGACATAGACCTCCGTCAAGCGTTGCCACAACGATAGATCCTGTTGTGTCTTGCATCCACAACATTCCCGCGACTCTGACCAGGTCGTTGGTCCTTCTTGTGACACAGATTTATTATGTATATATATATATATCTCTCTCTTTTGCCTAGCCTTGTCCCTTTATTTGGGGTCGGCTCTCCTCGTACCGCGGCGCCAGGACGCTCGGTCCCGGGTTGTCTGTATATCTAGTTGTGCCCGCTTGGTATACCTATTTACGGTTGTCCACCACGTAGAAAGTGTACTCCCTTTGCCTCTCTTTTTATTAGGAATGCCTAAGCCTTTATATACGCAATAGTCCCTGTTTCGCCTCATCACATGTCCAAACCACCTCATACGACTCTCCGTCATCTTTGCTGTTATGGGTACTACCTTGAACGAGCCCCTTATGCACTCATTTCTCACTTTATCAAGTCTTGTAACTCCCGCTGACCACCATATTTATTTTGTATATTAATAAATAAAAAATATACCAGACTTGTGTTGCAATACAATGTACTCGTAGAAGGCGTGCGGCGATGTTACCTATACACGTGACAAAGTGACCAATATAACAATAAAGATCTATCTTCGATATTACTCGGCAGTCCTATGGTACTTTCCCTTAGAGTTACCTACTTGATTTTCTTTTTTGTACACCTAAAATGAAAATTACATTAAGAACTTAAAATTAATAGGAAAATCAATAAGCAATATATTGCTTTGATAAGCAATGGAGATATTACTTGATCATCCCTAGACAAATTTTAAATAACATAGTTAGATATTGACGTTGACCTTTTGTGAAATGAATGAAATGATTTGTTTTAAAAAAGAATATGGTTGCCTAGAGCTACCATTCTAATTTTGAAGTGCTGTCAAAAGTCGTCGGATAAAAACATCGACGAAATAAAAATAAAATGAGTATTCAAGTACTTATTTCTGACAAATCGATCGCCCTTGACAGCCTAAACAGTGTTTATCTTCGATAAAGCGAGCAATTTAGCCTCCACAGATTAAATATCAAGCCATTACGTTTAATTAACGTTCAGTGAACCATTACTAATTGCGAGACGCAAGTCGAGTGTGATATTGTTGATCGCGTTGCTATGGTAACGGTGGTGACAAATAATAATTGTCTTGCATATTCATTTGTTTTTTGAATGCATTTTGGAATTGTTGTTGATGTGTTAAAAAATAAATGAAATATATTTTAATTTTTTTATTTGTTTATAATAATCGCTTGATTTAGTTTAACTGTTAGGTTAGTCGTGTTATTCCTCTTGTATAGATTTTTTTTTCAGCAGACCAGAGCAGTTTCTGATAGGTCATCAAACCAAACCATAAGGTAATGGAGTTAATAGGTCAAGGAGTTGTTTAATATTTCTGTTGTATAAAAAACATTTTTATTTTTTTATTTATTAAGATATATCAAACATCGACATCAATTAAACTTCATCTTTTCGTGTCGACGTTCTTGTAGTGATCATTTGCTTGATGGTAATACTATTCTATTATATATTATGTCTAATGGTGATAGTTAAGTTTTACACTGGCCCACTACTACACACCGCCGAGCGCAGACCGCACGTCCCACCGTCACGTCACAGACTATCTACCTCCGATACGTCAGTGCGTACATAGAGTAGTAAGAGACACTCATATCCAAAGAGTATGTAATCACTACGTTCTACTTGTATCAGATAGCCCGACTGACTCGTCGACGCCGCCCCCTCTGGTTGTGTACGTTAGACAACGTATTATATCTATTATATAGATATAAACACTACAGTTCTCAAACTAGATTTTTTCTGACCAGTGTTTGACAAACTGTACAGTGTACAGCTCTATTTTTGGCCTCGTATCTGATCCCGAAATGGGCAGGTGGTTATGCAAGATGGGCAGTATAGCAGGTGACACACGTCCTGTGCAGAGCTCCACACTGATACTGTGTTAGAGATGGATCTCAAACTCATCAATTTAAATTAGATGAGGTCTGTCGCTATGTTCTAGCTATCCGACAAGAAACAGACTCATGGCTTAAAGTCAACCTGAAAAGATCAAATCAAATGAGAACTATTATACTTAAAATCCCGCATGTTGGTTTTAAAGTTCTCCACGTGATTAAAACTTATACTTAAGTCTGAAATCATCTATAGAAAAGTTGCCGGGACCAGACACAATACCTATCTGGTTGTATGGTCCTCAAATTTCAACGGAAGTTTAGGGGACTTTACACCCTGTTCCGTATATACCTGAAAACATTTATGAGATAGGTATATATTTTTATAATACCGTAATTAGAGACAAAATAGAAAGGTAATGAGATAGCGAACGCCGGTGCTCGTTTGGAGTTTAATGAATTAACTCGGAACTTTTCAATGCTATGAGCATCAATAAGTTGTTTGACGCCTAACCACATAACCGTAGAAACCTGAAAGTACTATGTTTTGACAACGTATTTCGATACTAACATATTCAAGTGTAAATTCTGAGATTGTTCACAAGATAAGTTACTGCGGTCGGTACGCAAAGATCAATTGAAGGAGGAAGGCTGTATAAGTTTGAAAAAATCTTACATTCTCTAGCTAAGCCTAATCGAAAGGAGACATCAGAAATCAGAAACGTTTATTTCCAATGGACGAATTACAGGCACTTTTGAATTCTCAAAATATCGGTTCGTCAAAAAAAAGTGAAGCTAAATTGAACATTCCAAAGCGTATATCTCTATGGAGAAAAACGTGCAAGAAACTCCATGGACTCTCTTTTAAATCATATTACAAGTTACATAAATTTTGATTACATATTTCTTGTGGCTTCATTATGTGGGCATAATGTAGATAAGTACTATAAAATAAAACAAAAACTAATAAAAAAATAGAAATGACAGCTAAGAGATGACCAGGTGATGATCATGGTGATGGGTCTTTTAGTCAGTAAGAGTCTGACACTAGCTCCCGCTCCGCCCAAGGGCGGGGGATGTCAATGCATGATTTTTTCGTATCATAAAAAAAAGGTGATGATCATTATTTTGATGAATTACCCTTTTCAAAAGATCTCATTTGAAGAGAAAATAACTAAATCCAACTAAAGCTCGTATCTATTGCTCTGTTTTATAATCGCCGATGTAAGACCCAAAATTTCTTATTAAAATAAATTATTTGGCAAACATCTAGTTTTAATATCATTACACGAAAACTAAATAGTTGAGCCCCTTAATCCAGGCTCCGCAGTATCCATTTCAATGTCACTACTGTCAAGCTAGAAGCTTCGTAAATTCATTAAAGTTTGAAATTCCTCACTTTTCTCGGCTTTGTAATGTAAAATTAATTTTTGAAACCCGCTTAGTTATTACATAGTCAGTTACTCGCCCATTTTTATGGAAACGTTTTTCGTACGTGATTGATGACACGTAAAATTTAAAGCTTGAATAACCTAATGTTGTATTTGTCGTTCATAGCTTTTTAACGTATTTATCGTTATTTAGGTTAATAATACTATGGTAGGTAGTTACTGCTTGAATAATTGTGTAGTAAGATAAAGAAAAACAAAAGCAAAAAAAAAAGACGTGTGGCACTCGGGGACTGCCGCGGTAAAGCTTATTGCATAGCATTTTTTATCAACTTATGCAATTATAATTATTTATTTATTTTATTTATGCAGCTTTTTTTTCTTTTATTTTTTTTTTCTTTGATATTAATTGAAGTTACACTTTTTGAGCGTAGTGACCGATAAGAAAACAAATGAGTGGGGGGTGTTAGTTTATTTTCGTTACGGAATTTCTGGATTCGGTCTCCACGGTCAAGGCCCGTGATAGAAGCTATGTAATAACTTAAAAAAACAGTGGACCTCTTTTGGTTGAAATGATGATGAAAATGATGATAAAGAAACTATGAAACAATTACAAAAATACATCTTTTTAATAGTCGATGATTGAGCGCATCACTAATGGCGTCGCGCATGATCGGTGTGCATCTGAATTGAGGGCCCATTTTTTAAGTCCTTATGAATCGAAACAAGATTTACAGGGAATTTAGTTAAAAATTAGTAAAACTTAAAGCAATAAGCCATAAATTTCTTAAACGTAAAATAAAAAAGTTATGATTAAATAACTTGGGCTCTCAATCCAGACGCTTGCATAAAGAGGCATAGTCTAAATCTCGGAAAGTACGATGTCTGGGTAAGTAATGATTATTTAGGAATTTAGTTAAGAATTTCTAAAGTATTTTATGAAATTCTCAAATCTGTAGAATATCACATTACAGATTTATTGCGGTTTACCTTGGGCCCTCAATTCAGTAATGTCATTTATAAAGAATCTGCAAAAACTAAATTTATTTGACAAAATACATACGTACGACTTTATTATATTCTAATTAGATACCTCTATGAATTAGTAAAAAAGAAATAATGAACCTAGAGTTAATCGTTTAAAAGTAAATGAGAGTTGAATTTTACTGAAACGTCTGAACTGAGGGCCCAAGATTTTCGGCTTTATTGACTAGACTAAACGTCATAGATTAACGCAAAGTAGATTAAAATTTCTTACTATTTTTTAACTAAATTTTAACGTATCGTCCGTTCTTCTAGATGCTATAATTTAAGAGAAAATTGATTTTCAATTTTGTATAAGAGAACATTTTGTGGGGTGACCAAAAAGTTTATCGTACCATTGGTACATTTTGTAAAGCACAAGTAAAATTCATACACATTTGCAGATAGAAACAATATAATATCATATCTCATTATATAGGAGACAATCTTGTAAGATAGATATGATTTAATTACTTTTTTTAGACTGATCGGTATATTGTTTGAATTCAGAATTAATACTGCTTTGTATGGCGCAATAATTTAATGATGGTAAAGTAAATATTATTATTATCAGAATTTTATTTTTATGATGTTGAAGTAAATAGGTAGGCACCTATATTATTCAAATATTGTCTATTTAGTCCAGTGACTGGGACGCTATCAAAACTCGAATTACGGTTTCTGTTAGAGATGGGCAATCCACCCACCCGGGCTTATTCCCAGTTGGGAAAATACCGGGTGTTTTGGGGAAAATATCCTATAAACACCCAAATTTTTCTTTTTCTTTTCTTTTTAAACTTAAATTATGCTTTTTCTCGACCTGACCAAATGCAAACTGCATAGTGTGCTTCAATTTTAGCTACCATTTACCGTTTTTTCTTTCACTTTCTTCGAATGGTAATTCTTTGCGACAGAAAGAGGCGTCATGACTAGAAATAAGAATAGTTTGAAAACATCCGCTTTATATACAAGGTGTAAGGGACAGCCCTCCACAAACTTTAAGGGCTTGCTCAGTAGACGAAACTGAATAACCTTCCACAAGACTTTATTTCAGGAAACGAAAAAAAAAATCGTCCTCACCATACAAAGTTAAAAACTTGATTGGACAGTTTGCATGGAAAGGCCGATTTTTTTCTTTCGTTTCTGAAAAAAAAATCTTGTGGAAGGTTATTCAGTTTCGTCTACGGAGCAAGCCCTTAAAGTTTGTGAAGGGCTGTCCCTTACACCCTGTATAGTATTCAAATATTTTTACTCAAAACAACATCTTGAATATATATATATATATATATATATATATATATGTTATGATTAAAAATCCATTTCAATATGACATTTAAGTAACATTTTTTCGGTCTTACCATGTGATTCAAAGCAGGCCTAGGCTACGTAATAAAAAAAAATTGAATTTGATTTTAAAGTAATATCATTTTTTTTTTTTCTAAATACCAAGTTTTAAGACCAATCTAGAACAATAGAGTTGCGTCGAGGGGCAATAAATCATTTTTATTGCAAACTTTTACCTCCCTCACTTTGACGCGAATTTCAACTCTATTGTTAAATAATGGAAGGTACGAATTCCCTTATCTACATACATACCTACGAAACCCCATTTAATAATAATTGTGGTAGGTACTTATGGTGGACTTTTCTAGAACTTGCGTTTTAATCATTTGAAGCCATTCTTCATTTCATCGAAGATGCCCCAGACTATCATCATTTCCAGTGTCATCACGAACCGTCTCGCGCGCAGGTTTGACGACTTCCAAGCTCCCGAACAAGCCGAATTTCGAAAAGGCTTTAAACCGTAGACCCCATACATACGCTGCGGCAATTTATACAGAAGACTGAGGAGTATAATCAGCCGCTCTGCTTAGCATTTGTGGATATGAGCCTTTGATTCGATGAAGACCTGGACTGTACTGCAGTCTCTCCAACGGTGCCAGATTGACTATTGGTACATCGAAGTGCTGAAGTGTTTGTACAAAAACGCCACCATGACAGTCCGACTTCCAAATCAGACATTGAAACCTATCCTCTTGCAGCAAGGTGTGAGGCAGGGAGACGTGATTTCTCCGAAACTATTCTCGGCTGCAATGGAGGATGTCTTCAAGGTTAATGTTAATGGCGAGTATATTACTCACTGATTTTTTTCAACTCCTTCATTTTAAGTCGATTTCTTTTATTATTGTGTATGTAACCATACTGAAACGCTCGGTGGCTGCAGAAATACATCATTAAATTATTGCGCCATACAAAGCAGTATTAATTCTGAATTTAAACAATATACCGATCAGTCTAAAAAAAGTAATTAAATCATATCTATCTTACAAGATTGTCTCCTATATAATGAGATATGTTATAAAAATGTTTCTATCTGCAAATGTGTATGAATTTTACTTGTGCTTTACAAAATGTACCAATGGTACGATAAACTTTTTGGTCACCCCACAAAATGTTATCTTATACAAAATTGAAAATCAATTTTCTCTTAAATTATAGCATCTAGAAGAACGGACGATACGTTAAAATTTAGTTAAAAAATTGTAAGAAATTTTAATCTACTTTGCGTTAATCTATGACGTTTAGTCTAGTCAATAAAGCCGAAAATCTTGGGCCCTCAGTTCAGACGTTTCAGTAAAATTCAACTTTCATTTACTTTTAAACGATTAACTCTAGGTTCATTATTTCTTTTTTACTAATTCATAGAGGTATCTAATTAGAATATAATAAAGTCGTACGTATGTATTTTGTCAAATAAATGTAGTTTTTGCAGATTCTTTATAAATGACATTACTGAATTGAGGGCCCAAGGTAAACCGCAATAAATCTGTAATGTGATATTTTACAGATTTGAGAATTTCATAAAATACTTTAGAAATTCTTAACTAAATTCCTAAAAAATCATTACTTACCCAGACATCGTACTTTCCGAGATTTAGACTATGCCTCTTTATGCAAGCGTCTGGATTGAGGGCCCAAGTTATTTAATCATAACTTTTTTATTTTACGTTTAAGAAATTAATGGCTTATTGCTTTAAGTTTTACTAATTTTTAACTAAATTCCCTGTAAATCTTGTTTCGATTCATAAGGATTTAAAAAATGGGCCCTCAATCCAGATGCACACCATGATCGTCCCTGCACTAGAACGTTTGACATTCGAATAGAGAATTGCGCGCCCTTTTCATGGTGTTATATTTTTTGAATAGTTTGGAGTTGTAATTGTGTGTTAAAATTACGTTTATCTTTATTAGTATGTAAGCTGTAAGCAGGCAAACATCAAGCGTAGGTATAGCGTTAAATACGCGTCTATGAAGCTACGCGCCCGTGAACAGTAAGCCTTACTGCGGCATCGGAACGCAAAGGGTAAGTTGTTGTGTAATAAAACACCGTAGTTTGTTTAGCGACTGACCAAAGAGTCGAGTGACTTTATTATGTAGGTTGAAGGTTCTATGTACATCATATATCTATGATACCCACAACATCTTCCCCTTATAAACGAACTTATTGTAACATCAAATAAACTGTTTCCTACTTAAAAATAAACTAATAAAACTAGCACTAATAAACTTGTTAATTTTTTTGTTTCTTGCTACGTGTAACAGGTGGTGAATAAGAATCTTGCCTACTTTTATTTATTTCATCACTAGGCACATAGTCCTCATCATCCTCATTACCTGAAAGGTAGATATCGTCGTCATCATCGTCCGATACAACAACATTTTCATTTATTATGTTTTCCCTTTGATTACTCACTAACGTACTCTTAATCAAATGTCGGCGATTACGGCGGTAGATACCCTTTTTATTTTTCACTAAGTATGAACGCGGTGTTGGTGCCTTTGCTACTACTTTGCCATGGATTCGTTCGTTATTATTTTCAAGCATGATAACGTCATCGCCCACATTTAATTCAGGTAACGACTTACAATGTTGATCGTAATATTTTTTACTTTTTATTTGTTGCTTTAATAATATTTTATGTTGTATATCGTCATTACAATCGTTTCGTTTTAATAGATCAGGATGAACAGGCAATCTACAATTTAAACGCCTTCCCATCATTAGTCGAGCAGGAGAATCCAAATTTTCTCGCGGAGTGTTTCTGTAGTTTAGTAAACTTAAATAAAAATCTGTATTGCTCTGTAATGACTTTTTTAACATCCTCTTTATAGTTTGCACTGCTCTTTCACTCTTTCCATTTGATTGTGCATAATATGGGGAAGATGTAACATGTTTGAAACCCCATTCTAACGCAAAAGTTTTAAAAGAGCGGCCAGAATATTGTGGACCATTGTCACTAATGGCCGTATCAGGTATATCGCGCGAAATTTTCCTTTATTATTTTAATCACCGAATTAGAGCAAGTATCCCTTAATTGCGCTACTTCTACAAAACCCGAATAATAATCAACTATGATTAAAAAACTTTTCTTCGCGTACTCAAATATATCTGTCCCAATTATATTTTATTTTAATTATATTTTATTTATTATATTCCATGGTAACTCTGGTATGGACACAGGTATCATCGGTTCTTTACTCGGTTTGTTTGAATTCTCCTGACACACTTTACATTTTTTAACAAAACATTCGATGTCTTTTGCTATACCCGGCCAAAATAACACTTCATGGGCACGTCTTTTACAACAATCAATAAATAAATGACCTTCGTGAATTAGTTTCAACATCTCATTTTGAATGGATTGGGGTATTATTACCTGTTTATTTTTAAATAACACCCCATCTACAGAATATAGTTCATCTCTTATAAACCAATAATATTTTAAATCATTAGATACATGGAACTTGTCAGGCCAACCCTGATTAATATATTGTAGCAATAACTTTAAAGTTTTATCTCCCATTGTTGCCCGTTTCACATAGGTAAACTTATTTTGTGACATAGGAACGTTACTAACAATCATTTTTATTTGACAAAGAATATCCTTACTAATACCATCGTTATACAAATCCGGAAGAGGTGCACGTGACAACGTATCTGGTATATACATAAACTTTCCCGGTTTATAAGAAACCCATAAGTCATAGCCTTGAATTTTCAACATCATACGTTGTAAGCGTGCTGGGATCGCATCTAAAGGTTTTTTAAAAATACTTTCTAATGGTTTGTGATCCGATTCAACAATTACCTTATTTTTACCGTAAATATATTGATGAAACTTTTCACACGCAAACACTATAGCTAACATTTCCTTTTTGATTTGTGCATACCTCTGTTGTGTTTCGGTGAGCGTGCGAGACGCATACTCGACCGGGCGTCCGTCCTGCATGAGCACGGCCCCCAACGCGACACTGCTCGCGTCCACAGACAACAGAACCGGACCGCGAACGTTATACAATGACAATACCGGCGCATTACATATTAACTCCTTTAGTTTGTTGAATGCTTGCACGTGCCCAATTTCCCAATTCCATAAAACATCTTTTTTTAATAATCTTGTTAATGGAAATGTATGTTCTGAATAATTAGGTATACATTTTGATAGAAAGTTAACAACCCCTAAAAATCTCTCTAAACCTTTGCGATCCGTTGGCTCGGGCATTTTTTGAATAGCCCTAACTTTTTCCGAGTCCATTTTCATTCCATCTTTGTTAAAAATATGACCTAAATACGTAACCTCCTCCACACTTATTTGACATTTATCTTTGTTAAATTTTAACTCGATTTCCCGAGCTCTATTCAACAGAGCTTTCAATCGCATGTCGTGCTCATTTTTACTTCTACCCCAACAAATAATATCATCTATAAAAGAATCTACTCCTTCTAATCCTTCTAATAATTGTTTTATTTTCGCTTGAAACACTTCAGGTGCACAATTCAGACCAAACGGTAATCGCAAATACTGATATCTCCCAAAGGGAGTACTAAATGTACATAGGTCTGCACTCGCATTATCTAGTTTTACTGTCCAAAATCCTGAGTTGGCATCTAAAACGGAAAAATACTTAGCACCATGAAGCTTAGTAGCCAATTCAATTATTGTTGGTAATTGAAAATGTGCACGCTGTATAGCCTTATTGAGTGGTCTCGAATCTAAACAAATACGTAACTGCCCATTTTTCTTAGCAGCAATCACTAGTGAATTAACCCATGGAGTTGGATGAGTCACTTTTCTAATAACTCCCAACTCAATCATCCTATTCAATTCATCTTGTAACTTATCGCGTAAACCTAACGGTACTTTACGAGTCGCACATATGACCGGCATCAGCGATTTATCTACTACAATGTGATATTCGCCTGGCAAACACCCTAATCCACTAAACAAGTCCTGGTAATCTGTGATATTAATATTATGTACTCTTTTAACTAATCCTAAAATTAAACATGCTCGCAGTCCCAGCACACTTTGACATTCCATATCTGCTATTGCAAATTTTAATTCATATGGAATATTTTTGTACCACCATTTCAAATTACAAACACCTCGTATTGGTATGATATCACCACTATAAGACTGCAATTTAACATGTTTACCTTTTGTTATAATTTTACTGTCGTATCCGAGTAATAAAAATCGTTTAATAGATAAAACACTAATATCTGCACCCGTATCTAGTTTAAATTTTTCAGAACCAAACTCCCCGCGGAGTATTTCAAACCAGTCTTCAGATGAAGTGTTTATCTCAGATACATTATATAACCCGGATATAAAAAATGACTCACAGTTGTCTCCCTCATCGTTTTTCTTTTCAGCAATACCTAAATCGTACATTTTTTTAACATTTTTCTTTACCTTGCACATCCTAGCAAAATGACCGTAATTTTCGCA
The DNA here is from genome assembly GCA_929112965.1 of Mythimna albipuncta. Classification (NCBI taxonomy): domain Eukaryota; kingdom Metazoa; phylum Arthropoda; class Insecta; order Lepidoptera; family Noctuidae; genus Mythimna; species Mythimna albipuncta. The sequence continues at coordinate 10,811,060 of OV815973.1, forward strand.
AACATAACACTGCACAACAATAGCCGGACACGATGCAGGTTCAGTACAATCGCCTCCACACCTGAGACAACATCCAGATGCACCTGATTGCCGAGCCGTTTTGGAACTGGAACCAACCGCGCAACGTCCCCGACGTTGCGGGTGCCCTCGGCCTCGCCAGACGCCGCGGCCGCCGCCGTCGCGCACGCCAACAGCATCGACTTGCACGGAAGCCGATTCTGACGAGTTTGTTGCACCTCGTGTCTCCAACAAGCGATTACTGTCATTAGATATCTCGCTAACCTGACAGATTTTGATTGCTTTTTCTAAAGTAATATCTTCAGTTCTCAACAGCCGATCTCTTACGATTGTACTTTTCGTACCGCAAACAATACGATCACGAATCAGCTCCTCTTCTATTAATTTAAAACTACAGTTCCTGCTCATTAGTTTCAATGCTGTTACATATTGATCAATCGATTCGCCAGCCTCTTGGTTCCTCGTAAAAAAGTTGTATCTAGCCAAAGTTATATTTTGTCTTACACCGAAATATTCATCAAATTTTTTCATCAACAAAGTGACATCATCCTTGTCACTATCTTTGTTAAATGTAAAAGTCTCATAAATATCGAACCCCTCGGGTCCAATTAAGTTGACCAGTAAACTGGCCTGCACACCATGCTCCTCTTTATGCACCCCCGATGCTTTTAGAAACAACACAAATTGAGTTCTCCATTTTTTCCAAGCGTCAGCCCGGCTGACGGAGCCGCCTCCCAAACTTAGTTCCGACGGTGGTCGCGCGTGTTCCATACTTGAACAATACTTATATGTACCCTGTACGTATAATAATTACAACCACTTTCAATAATTATGTATTTTATGGATTTTATCCCACCGCTGTCACCATGTTGTGTAATAAAACACCGTAGTTTGTTTAGCGACGAGTGACTTTATTATGTAGGTTGAAGGTTCTATGTACATCATATATCTATGATACCCACAACAAGTTGGTTAGGTTATATTGGTTATATTCAGTAAAAGCCTAACTAATCTCTGTCTATTCAGAGCAAGGAGAGTTTTTAATTACAATTGTCTGTTCTTTTAATAATAATAATATTCCACAACTATCACAAAACGCTGTCTGGTCTCAAGCTAAGCAGAGCTGTTGTGTTGTGGCTTAAATTGTGTCATAATTGGAATTTTATGACAAGAGAGTAGAATCTCACATTATTATTCTTATATTATTAATGAATCTGATATGTAATTGATACAAACGATTCGATTCGATTTATTCTTCGAACTCTTATTATTGAACCAGTGGCGTGAATTTAGAGAATGAATAAAACGATAATAGGTATAAACGTGAGGCCATGAAAGATCACGAAACATCAAAATAATATTGTTTTAATTAATTTTAACATCAAACAAGAAATTAATTTAAATAATATGCAATGATGTAAATAATTTGCTTATATCATTTGTATTCAAATTTGGAAAATGATTATAGAATGAACGAACACGTTTGTTACTATAAATCTATACAGTACCTACGCACGTTGGTACAGTCAACATAAAAAAGACGTGTGGCACTCGGGGACTGCCGCGGTAAAGCTATTGCATAGCATTTTTATCAACTTATGCAATTATAATTTTTTTTTTCCTTTGTTTTTTTTTCTTTGATATTAATTAAAGTTATATTTTCACACATTGAATTGAATTTTGATTAATTGTTCACTCATTTGTTTTCTTATCGGTCACCACGCTCAAAAAACAAACGAGTAGGGGTGTTAGGTTATTTTCGTTACGGAATTTCTGGATTCGGTCTCCACGCTCAAGGCCCGCGATAGAAGCTATGCAATAGCTTAAAACGTCAGACTTGTATAATTGCCGTAAAGAGTTTTCAGTATTCGAAACTCTTCTAAGTATGGCACGGCTAGTATTATGACAATTTTTATTTAAAATGTTATATTATAGGAACCCAGCAGGGCCGAACCTACTTGCGCCATAGGTTTTCTTCTGAAAGGAAAAGCCGCGGTCCTGGAAGGCAAGGTAAAGAAGGAACATAAGAGTGGGTTTTAGTCAGTAAAAGCACAAAATAGATAGGTACAGAGGACAATCTCATGTATGTACTTCACTTTTATACCTACGCTCCGTAGACGCACACTAATGAGCATTTGAGCCGGAACTGTTCGACGAGTGATCCGAGACGCGACCGAAACATCGTGTCCGTGAGCGGTGTCTATGTGTGCGTTGTATGTAGATTGACTTCTGTACCTAGCTATTTTGGTAAAAGCCAACACAGGGCGTGTTCCCGTCTACCTGGGAGCAGAAGTTATTGTACGATTTCAAACCTAAAAAAAAAGTGGGATAACCCACAGTATTATATTTCCATCGCTTTTGTGCGCTTTCATATTGACGGCTGAAAAAGTAGTTTAAAAATTTAAAACCAGGTGGAATTTTCACTCGACAAACTACAAATAGCTTCCCTCAAAGAATTTGGTAAAAATGCCGTGCTAAGCCGACTATGAATTCCCGTCTGAGCATTGCCAGTGCACGTAAACCGGGAAATTTGAACACTATGTACGATATTCCAAGCAATTTTAACCAGTAAATCAATGTCAATAAAGTCGATAGTTGTGTGGATACATATTCTATGTCGATGGCCAGGACCGTGACGGTACCTAGTCACTAAGCATTTGGTAATGGTCTAGTGTAGTTAGCTTTTTATTACACCGTGAAAACACACCTTCAGTTTTATTACGAAAAAGCTATAACATTTATTGGATTTCAAAGAATCCATTTTGTTATAACTTTTTTATCGCTGTGTCTTTCAATTATTTCTTAACGTTGATTAAGTTCCATTTTAACTTTTAGAACGATGAAAAATTAACATCTTTTGATTTTTTAATTGAATTAATTTTCAAAAGGATTATTAATAGTAGTCGTACAATACCTATTAAGATTTTATTAATTTTGCTATAAGTTTGAGTTCCATCAGCAGATATTGTCTACTAGGAATACAAAAAACTGTTTTCTTCTGGGTTCCCTACCAACAATAACTCGGACATAAACCCTTTTTTTTTAATTAGTAAAAAAAACGGATAGAGCCCCACTCTATCCGTAAAAAAGTGAAATTCCAAAATTCGATCTGCGGAAAAAGAGATTAATAGAAATGTAAACAGTAGTGTGTGGATAGAATATAGTTAAGTTTTAAATTTTCAGGGGCGGCCAGAAGGAGATTTTGCGCGATACTTGAGCGCGTCAGAAATGTATCCCTACCACATTATGGTGGAGTTCGATGACGGCAGCCCGTCAGATTAGTAAAAAAAATTGATCCTCGAAATACTCGGACGCGACCTATAGGTCCCCACCCAAATTTAGCATCCGTGCATCCCCTACTTTATGCCAAATTATACGCGAATGCAAACGTTTCTTACTAAAATTGCCACTCGAAACATTTTACTAGTACGAGAGAAAGTCAACCACGCGTCCCAACTAGCATTAACTCTTTGAATGCCGTTATTAGAGACACAATAGAAAGACAATTGCTTATGTCGAACTGTGTAACATAAGACATTCAAAAGGTTAATAGAACAAGGCTCTCAAAGCTCAAATATTCATCATACTGTTATGACCATATCCTTGGTGTCCACCTTTACCATAATTATAATCAATTTGAGGCAGTAAAGAGTGAAGAATGCAACCCGTGGCTGGACTGTAATTTCCCTTAGGACGGGTCTCGTTCGCGGTGTCCATAATTATTTAGGGTAATGGCGAATACGGTATTGCCCTACTTTTGTGTGTAAATTGTATGTGTGTTGTGGCCGCGTATTTGCTGACCCTTGTGGTCAGATGGCCAATTTGAAAGCATGAATTTTATAGATCACGATGATTATATGAATTTTTCTCTCTCTCTATTTGGCGTAAAAAACTATGAATTTCAAACCCACTTATATCCAATAATGACTGATTGTACAAACACGTGATTTATTAATAACATTAGGAAATATCCTTGTCTAAATAATTGGATAGAATTTTATTTAAATTAATAGCAGGCTTGTAAACCATATTCAGATATGTAAATAGTTTTTTTTTTTATTTTACTTTTGGAGTAAAAATCTTCAAAATACAATTAATTAGGTTGATTATTTTTCAAAGTTTTTTTCCTGTGCATTAGTTTTTTTCATTACCTAATCAAGACAACATCAAATAAAGATTAATTGGATATTTATTCGTTTATGGCACATCTACAACACCATTATAGATATGTAACATTTATGAGGTCTTATAATAATGTTATGTCAATAACAAATGTGCACAGCATTTACCTAAATCAGAAAAGAACACAGGTCTAATTATCAAAATAAGAAAAAATAGAACTGAAATAAATGAATTTCTGAGGTTATGATTTTGTCAAGGTCAGGTCACAGACGAGAATTAATTAGAACCTACATGTATCTAGAAGCTTTACATCGTAAATATTATATGTGAGGCAATATACGGTAATTGCTTTGATTAGATTTACAATATAGCTTCTAGAATGTACTAGAGATTAAATTAAAGAGTAGGATCTAAACTATAGTTGATTGATAATAATGCATTGCTCATTGAATTTCTAACCAATTAACATAACTGCCAATCCGTCCATTCAATGTCAATGAAAACTGAATTGATTAAAATCAGAATACCTAATCTAGCTAGCGATCTTGGAGAGCAAACTAATTTATTATGATTCTATTTGTAAGTCAGACCATCATCAAAATCATCATCATTTCAGCTGAAAGACGATGACTGCTAGATGCTGCTAAGCCTTCCAATTATCGCCACAACGACTGGTCCTATGTGTCCATCCTCACCAGTTTATCGATCCACCAAAGGCCTTCCATCACTACGTAATTCTGTACGCAGTCGCTGCTTTAGAACCATTCATCTGCATCGGCCATCTGATCTGCAAGCAATGTGCCCTACTTACTAACTTTTAAGTTTGGCAATGTGTAGGGCTACATTGGTAACCTTGGTTCTCCTTCAAAAATTCTGAGAATAGTCCTCTCTATGCGCTTTATGTATTTTATGGTATTGTTTATAAGTTTGGGTTGGTTTTCTCTTATGAATTTCCAGCAACAGTTCAGGGTTACACAGTCGGGAGCCACACCATGGAAAGTAAGTTGATGAGTATATAGGTCCACTGAGATTAGTAGCTATGACTGATATATTAACATAGGCCCGCGTGGTGGATTACAACTCATTCCCTCTCCTGCAGAGGAGGCCTGAGTCCCAGCAGTGGGAATATTAAAAAGGCTTCTGATGATGATGATGATGATGATGATGGTGAACCTGGCAACCTCTCAAGACTAAGTTACTTACATCATAGACAACAGCTTTTGTTCTATGACTTTTTACAAAACATTTACCAAAAACAAACGTTAAATTTTTCGATGCTCGCATCAAGCACCTTCACCACCTGATTCCCACTCCCTTCCGCTATTAAACTATCGCTTGCTTCGCATAGACTTCGTTATATATTTAGAACGTTGAATTTAAATATTTTTATTTTTGTATTTAAATCTGATACATTTTTAGAAGTCCATAGTCTTGAGAGGTTGCTAGTGCCAAAAACGTCTTAAAACTAGTAACTCCACAATAGTAAAAAAATAGGATATAGTTTTGAAAGAAAAATTACATTTACTCGTGTACATGTTTTCACAATCCACACTCAAATCACTGCTATGTAGCTGATCAAAAGTGGTGATCTGCTACGTGATATTTATGTATATTCCTTTTGAGGTTTACAGTACTATACTCCCGCGGGCTTGCGTACAGTGAGCAATGGGTAGCTCGCTGTCCGGCCGTCCGGTAACTGTCCGGACCAAGCCCAAGTCGTCGACGGCGCGCACTGTTCCCGTGCGTCTCAAGGAGTTGTCAGCAACAGCAGGGACCCAGCCGGGTCGAAGCCTACTGGGGCCAGGGTTATCCGAAAGGGCGCTCGAGCCCCGGTATGAAGGCTAGAAGGAACGGGGTGGGTCTTTTAGTCAGTAAGAGTCTGACACTATCTTCCGCTCCGCCCAAGAGCGGGGGATGTCAAAGCATGATTTTTCCCACCATAAAAAAAAAGTACTATACTCCCAACTTTAACTTTGCAGGTGTTTCGGTAAATTCAAGAAGCAAAGTTGTTTCGTTTTACGTCAAGTAAAATGTATTCGTAGTCAGCCGCTCCCTGCCTCGTAACGTGAAGTCCAATTGCAAATTCATGTTGCTCAATCTAACTCAGTTCATAATGTTAAGTGACTTTAGGTTAACTCGAATCTTTAAGATTTACGAAGAGCTTTCTTCCAGATGGTTCTGAATTATTAATGACCGTATTACGATGTCATTTTATAGCCACTAAGTGATGAAAGATCTTGGCTTCTTTATTATTTATATGCTTTTGCATAATGTTTAATCGCAGAAGTCTCTTACACGTGGTGTTCGTGATGGGCGGAGCTAGTCCTAAAACTACGATTTATCCAGTAATATATTCTTCTTTTTACGGTTCATCATCAGCCTGTTTAATGTTCCCACTGCTGGGACTCAGGCCTCCTTTTTAGGAGAGGAAATGGGCCGTAATCCATCCCGCGGGCCCAGTGGGTTGATAGATGTCACATGTCTTCGAATTTTTGATTCTAGGACATGCCGGTTTCCTTACGATGTTTTTCCGTCACCGTTTCAAGAGCAGTGGTAATGAAATATGTTACACAAATTAATGCGCCTGGCAGGGTTTAAACCCGCGACCTAAAACTAAAACGTAAGTCGGGGCCATTACAACTCGGCCACCACTACTCTCTCTTTTTAGGGTGGCGTATCTCAAAAGGAAAAAACGGAACACTTATAGGATCACTTTGTTGTCCGTCCGTCAGTCTGTCTGTCTGTCTGTCAAGAACCTTTATCTTTAATACACGTGGAGGTATCGAGTTGACATTATAAATATATACTTAGGTCTGCGATCCCTTGAAACTGTGAAAAAATTGAACTTCTAAGTTAACGAAAAAAAATACGGCCGTTTATGTCGCAAAAAACGTACATTTCGACACTCTCAAGGGAAACAAAATTCAAAATCGTAAAATAGCCGGTCAAGTGCGAATTGGCCTCGTGCACGAAGGGTTCCGTACCATTATCTATACAACATTAGACATAATACTATAAATGATTAAAACGAGCAAGAAACGGCAAAATTCACGTTTGTTGTTTGGAACTTAAATAATTATTTATTTTATTCTGTATTAAGTTTTTGTAGTAAGCAATAGAATGAATGAAATTTTCACAAATGATGTATCATTTGTGAAAATTTCAACTTTCTAGCTATACACGGCTTAAGCACTACAGATTGGTGACAGACAGACGGACAATGAATCTTATTTGGGTCCCGTTTTTTTCTTTTGAGGTACGGAACTCTAAAAAGATCAAGATATAAATTTTCACATTAAAGTAATCTGTAGGTCTAATCTTGAGTTAGATTTACTCGCCTACAGTGACATGTTCCTTGAGACGCTTCATCGTTTAAGACATTTTGCTTATCTTGTCTGTTCTTAAACGGTTTTCTTGATGACTTCATATTTGTTCGTCTTTTGAAAATAAACTTTGAATAGTAAAACCAACTGTTGTAGCATCGTAAGCATTATAATTTTCTAACTCATTATCATCACCATTTCAGATGAATAACGTCCACTGTTGAACATAGGCCTCCCCCAAGTCTTGCCAGACCGAACGGTCCTATGCGTCTCGGATCCATCGCATTTCCGCAACTCTCACCTGGATATCAGTCTGCGTCTTCCGCGCGCGGTTGCCACTACAGAACCTTTCGGCCCCTTTGACCATCTGTTCTACGAGCAATGTGCCCTGCCCACTGCCACTAAAGTTTGGCGATTCTTCTTACCATTTGAATAGAGTGAATAGGCACTTCTTATACTAGTGCGCTTTATCATCAAAGATGGCATCAATACTTACCATCAGGCGGGATCACAGTCGCTCTGTGTCTCAGTGTTTCACAAGCGCTAGTTTATTATTATATATAAAAAAACGCATCAAAACACGGTCCATTCACTGAGGAGCTACGATGCATCACACGGACACACAGACACCTCAAACTTACATATAACACTCCTCTTTTTCGTCGGGGGTTAAAAAAATGCATCGTGTTTTCATTTTCTGCAAGTACGTTAATAAATACATACTTAATCTTACATTTCTAATATATCGCGCACAGTTATTACCTAATAAATTAAAGGAGCACGGTATAGGGCAATAAATAATAATAATTTGGTGCGAATTCTCCGAAGCGACTCCATGCAAACTTGTCGCCATTCGCAAGGCACTTTAAGTATGAAAATATAATGTTCGCAGAAACTTGATCAGGCATTTCTAAGATATTCTAAGAAAGTCTTTATAAAACGGTAGGATTTCCTCGTTTACATTTTATGTTCTAGTTTAAATGTCTATTAAGCTAACATGTTTTTTTAGCTAACTACATAGTAGTGTCTTTGTCTGTTTGTGTACTTGTTAGTTAGCTGCTTTACTAACTAGCTAGAATTCATAAAAAGCTCACGTGAAGGCATCAAGTTTTGGTAAAAGTGGAGAAAATTTATCAACGCGCGCCCAGCCTGATACGATGAATATAAGAAAACTATGGTATGGAAAGGATGGCGAACAATGTGTAGCTCGCTGTCCGACCGTCCGGTAACTGTCCGGACCAAGCCCAAGTCGTCGACGGAGCGCACTAGTCCCGCGTGCCTCAAGGAGCTGTCAGCAACAGCAGGGGCCCAGCCGGGTCGAACCCTACTAGGGTCAGGCTTAATTCGAAAGATAGCTCAAGGCCCGGTACGAAGGATCGGGGTCGGCTTTTAGTCAGTAAAAGTCTGACACTATCTCCCACTCCGCCCAAGAGCGAGGGTTGTCATTGGATGATTTTTCCCAACATAAAAAAGCCGGTAGGGATAAACACGAATTTTTTATGTAATGAACAATATTTTACTTCAATAGACAGTGTGCGAGAATTATGGGTATTCTGATGAAAATCAATTGACTGGATGCTCAATGCAAATTAGTTTATTAATAATTTTCGGTGTGAACAATATATTTTACAAAAAACAAGTGAAGACAAGTGACAAATAGAAGTGTCATATTTTTTCATATAATTTAGGAAGCTTGCAAGAAGGTTTTATCTCCAACATTTCCCCGGGCGTTGAAACCAATGGTTTCAACCAGATTCTGAAGACACAGGCAAAGGGCAGATTCGGTTGAATGCCCGTCGAACGACTCCAGTAGACGTCCGAATGTCAGCTACACGGGCGATACCATCCGTTCCTGGATGAACAGCCACGATCCGTCCAAGTCTCCACTTCAACGGAGGAAGATCGTCTTCCTTGATCACCACCAAGGAGTTCAGCATCAAGCCATCCTTGCAGGAACGCCATTTGGAGCGTTGTTGCAATTCTGCAACATACTCCTTGCTCCATCTGCTCCAGAAATGCTGGCGAAGCTGCTCGATCCTCTGGTAACGAGACAGATAATTGGCAGAGCTATCCTGGTAATCAGGTTGCGGCAAAGAAGTAAGTGGCCGTCCCACAAGAAAATGTCCTGGCGTGAGCGGAGTATAATCTGCAGGATCTGAAGACAACGGCGTCAATGGACGAGAGTTCAAGATGGCTTCAATCTTGGTTAGTGTGGTGTACAGCTCCTCAAAAGTCAAGTTACAATTTCCCAACACTCTCTGAAGGTGATACTTTGCTGACTTGACACCCGCCTCCCAGAGTCCACCGAAATGTGGGGTGTAGGCGGGAATAAAATGGAACCTTATTCCGTCGTTTGCTGCACTTTCACCCAAGGACAAACTATTTAATTTTAAAAATTTGGAAAGGTCGTTGTATGCACCGACAAATGAGGTACCGTTATCGGAAAAAATATCAGCAGGTTTACCTCTCCGAGAAATAAACCGATACAAAGCCAGTAAATAACTATTGCTAGTTAAATCACCAACGAGCTCCAAATGAATGGCCTTGGTTGTGAAACAAATAAAAATAGCGACATACACCTTTACTAACCTACATCCACGGCCCTGGCGACTAGCACACATAATAGGGCCAGCGTAATCAACGCCTGTGCTTTCAAAGGGATAACCTGGACGAAGGCGTTCTCGTGGTAAGTTACCCATTAAGGGAGCTACAACCTTACCCTTCATACGGTGACACAAAACACACTTATGATAACAGGCTTTCGCCAACTTGCGACCTCCTATTGGCCAATAAGTTTCCCTAATGGAAGCTAATAATAATTGTGGGCCAGCATGCATCAGCCTTTTATGCTCAAAATTAAATAATAGTTTAGTGAAATCATGAGTGGACTGTAATAAAATAGGGTGTTTCTTACTATAAGCAAAATTAGAGTTATCGAGACGTCCTCCTACTCGCATTACATTATTATCGTCTAAATAAACATTAAACTTTAGAAGGGCGCTCTTTTTAGGTAAACTCTTTTTGTTCAAAAATAATTGGTATTCAGAAAATGACTGAATCTGACTCTTAATAATGACAAGAGTTAGTGCATCTTGTACCTCATCATGTGACAAGTATTTGGTTTTAGGGTAATGCTTTCTACATGACTTAATAAATCGTAATACGTAGGCAACAGATCGTACGAGCCGTGTGTAATTGGAATAACGCCTAAAATCAATTAAAACTTCAGGTTTCGAATCGTTTACAACATGTAATATGATTTTAGGTCGAGTCTCCGGTAACGATTGTAGTCCTGGGCTCGTAATTTGAGAAGGCCATTCAGACGAATCTAGTTTTAAAAAATCTGGTCCTTTCCACCACAGATCTGACTCCTGCAGATCACTAATATCCATGCCACGAGATATTAGGTCTGCTGGATTTTGATCTGTTGGGACGTGCCTCCAAGTACAGTTACCCGACTTATCCAAAACCTCAGCAACGCGGTTGCGCACAAAGGGCTGAAGTCTGGTAGGCATCATCTGTAACCATCCCAAGACAATGGTTGAATCAGTCCAACAATAAACCCGACTGATCTTCACTCGAAGTGAGCTCATCACCTTCTCGTGAAGACGAGAACCGACTACCGCACCACATAACTCCAGTCGCGGAATTGTCGTAGGCTTGATGGGAGCAACTCGACTCTTTGCCATTAACAAGCGAGCCATGTACTCACCCTTAGCATTAACACTGCGAATGTAGACGCAAGCACCGTACGCGGACTCAGACGCGTCTGTGAAAATATGGAGTTCTAACTCCGTAAATGAATTGCAGACTACAAGTCGCGGAATGCGAACATGATTTAAAAGAGGTAAAGATTTAATAATAATCTCCCATTGTTTACAAATCTCATTAGGTAATGGTTGATCCCATGATAATTTATCTAACCACATTTTCTGTAGCAAGATCTTCATAGTAATAACAATAGGACCTAACAGACCTAAGGGATCAAAGATTCGCGCAATAACGGATAACAAGTCACGCTTTGTGTACCTAGTCGAAGATTTAGTCAGACCTATAGGAAACCCTATCTCATCAGTGCCGATATGCCAACAGAGACCAAGCAACTTTTCTGGCTCATTTTGTCCAATGTTCAAATCGTATGACGCAGGGACAGCATTCGACAATAATTGAGAATCATTTGACTTCCACTTTCTCAATGGCATACATGCCGACGCAAGCGCTTTGGTGACTTCAGTGCGAATGAACTTTACTTCATCTAAGTCATCCCCTCCGGTCAGCAAGTCGTCGACATAGAAGTCATGTTGGATGATTTCCGATATCTTAGGGTTCCTACAGTCGAGTCCTACTTGTTTAAGGCATCGTGTCGCAAGGAATGGCGCACTGGCCGTACCGTACGTGACGGTGTTTAATTGATAAACATTAATAGGATCACTAACATTATCACGCCAAACAATCTGTTGTAAATATCTGTCCGACGGGTGGACGACTATTTGTCTATACATCTTCTCCACATCCGCAGATAAAACATACTTGTGGACTCTAAAGCGAAGAAGTATAGACAATAGACCGTCCTGTACGGTTGGCCCAACCATCTGTAGGTCATTAGAGGACACTCCCGTCGAAGTAGAAGCACTAGCGTTGAAAACAACACGAAGTTTGGTCGTGGTACTCGACTCGCGTAAAACTCCCATATGTGGAATAAAATAACCCAAACATAAATTAGGTTTATTAATTTTTGTCATATGACCAAGTAACTCGTATTCTGACAAAAAGTCATGATACATTCTACTAAAGTTCGTCTTAACCTTTAATTTACGCTCTAAAGAATGTAAACAATGTGTGGCTTTATTAAAAGAATTTCCTAAAATTGAAGGATCTTTCTTAAGGGGGATGCGAACACAAAAACGACCATCAGACAATCGTGTCGTATTTGTAACGAAATTGTCTTCACACAATTTCTCTTCAGGCATATAAGAATTGGAAGACTTCGCATTCACCTCCTCTAATTGCCAAAACTTTGTCAATTCTGACTTGAGGTTTTCCCAGTCACCATCGCTGTCGGCAACCATTTTAGACATATTGCACTTTACGTCATTCGTCAGCAGTGAGATAGTATTCTGAGTAATTGGACCGGAAACTATCCATCCTAGACGGGTTTCACATAATATTGGTTTCCCGGTACCTAACTTTAGTCTTTGAGATCCTAACAAATCCCAAAAAAGATCAGCGCCGATTAAAATATCAACATCGGCAGGGTTATAAAAAGTAGGATCAGCTAAAGTAATATTCGAGGGTAAGTCGAAATCAGAAATATTTATCTGACGACACGGAACACTACTCGTAATGAACGGAAGAACAAAACAATTTAGTTCGAATACAAAGCTATCATCTAATGGCGTACCCTTAACCCGACATATTTTACCTACGTGCGAAGTGACGTTATTGATTCCAAGGATTGATCTATCTACCTGGCTAGTTTTTAAGTTAAGTTTATTGCACAACCTATCTGTTATGAGTGAAGACGTGCTACCACTATCGAGCACCGCGCGAGCGAGATGCACACACCCATTGTGGTCTCTTAATTTGATCAAAGCGGTTGATAACAACACATCTCGTTGCGTATGACCACACGGAGATGCAATGTTTGCGGATAAAGCTACGTTATTCGTTTCAGTCGTAGCAGACAAGTTATTCATCGAATTACCACTAGGTGTATTCGATACAGTGCCATTAGAATGTACGTGAACTAATGTGTTGTGCCTACGTTTGCATAGTTTGCAGCCTGGTTTTTTACATTTGTTAGCATAGTGTCCGGAACGAAAACAGTTAAAACATACCTTATAACTAGGTAATGATTTGAGACGGTCATCGTTACTCAATGCGAGAAACTGTGGACAATTATTTAATGTGTGATCGTTGTTATTACATTTAGGACAAGGTTTAGAAGCTGAGTCAGTGCTAGAATTGATAGGAGATTGTGCTACCATTGACTTGATCTTAGGACCTGATTTACCTGGTGATTGCGAATAATGATTGCGGGGGAGTTCCAGGGTCTCGATGAGGTCGGCTCGATTGCGTAAGAATTGCATAAATGCGTTAAACGTGATTAAGCCATCCTTGTCTATCCTACCTTTGCACTCCTCCCACTCACGATAGGTTTTTTGATCAAGTTTTCGTGTGACAATGTAGATTAAAAGTGTATCCCAGTGTTTCACAGGCTCCCCTAATGACTCTAAAACTCGCAAGTCTTTATTTAACTGATCGATCAAATTCTTAATGGCAACAGAAGATTCTTTTGTAATTGATTCAATAGTAAATAATGAACTTATATGATTCTGAACCAGTAATCTTTTGTTGTCAAACCGATCACATAACAATGACCATGCCACAGAGTAATTACTTGAAGAAAACTCAATGGATTTGATAACTATAGCAGCTGTTCCCTCAAGTGATGCTCGCAAGTAGTGAAACTTATTGATTGCGTCTATGTCATCATTACAATGAATTAGGCTAGTAAAGGTGTCGCGGAATTCAAGCCAATTACAATATAATCCGCTAAACTTTGGTAACTGAATCGTTGGCAATTTAACCGGCTGCTTTATGCTAACACGAGTACTTTTACAACTTTCCATCGATTTATTATCTTTATTGTAGTCAGTCAGAATATTCTGGGCTCTAGATAAGGTTTTATAATAAATAGACTCAAACTCGGAACGCTGAGAATATTGTAAGTTGATGTCGTCAACAATGCATTCTAGACGTAACTGTACCTCATCATACTGCTCATACAATGCCTCTATCTTGCCCATGCGCAACTGCAACTCGGACACATCACAGCTAGATAGCTCCTTGTCCTTGAATGAGTCCAGAAAATTGAGGAAACTAGTCAAGCGACCTTTGAAGCTGCCTCGCTTCTTAATTAAATCCTTTTCCTCAGACATTCTGGGAGACGAGTGTTGTCAACCTGGCATTGATACAGGAATATAAAAATTAAAACAACAATATAATTTCAATAATTATACGCCTAGCTGTAGTCTATGCCCTTTCTGACTGCTAACTATAATTTATAACAATGACTTGTACTAATATCTAACACTCAAATATTTTTATTATGTCAAGATACTTGTTAAAAATTAATACCACTGTTAAGTAGTTATGTAATTAGTTACAGCTTAATATAATGTAAGTTTAATAATGTAGCAAAATAGCTAACTATACTGTTAAAGTATGAGTTTAAACTTAACATTGCTGTTGAATAAAATACTAATCACAATGCAACAAAGTACCTAATGATTTTACTCAAACACAATATAATTGGTAATTTAATAAAATAGTACTGACCTTAGTATGACTACTTATATATACTACCTGAGTGTTGGGTGACGATATTAGCGTAATTATAACTGTACACCACTAACTAACTTGCTTGAAATCAATCCAGTTCTCCAGCAGTGAACTCATGAACCTCCATTCAGCGTGGAAGTCAGTCTCTATTCTTTTTCTTGAAAATAATCGCTGATCTTCTTAATTATATTTCATCCGGCTCGAAGGACCATGTGCGAGAATTATGGGTATTCTGATGAAAATCAATTGACTGGATGCTCAATGCAAATTAGTTTATTAATAATTTTCGGTGTGAACAATATATTTTACAAAAAACAAGTGAAGACAAGTGACAAATAGAAGTGTCATATTTTTTCATATAATTTAGGAAGCTTGCAAGAAGGTTTTATCTCCAACAGACAGACACCCTGTTTTTGCATAGTTGACCTCTTTAGAATATAACAATATGTCTAAACAATTAGGCAAATTATGTGTACAATTTTCGTAGGAGGTTAGTTTACCATATTTATTGAGGCCGCCCCAGAAAGAGGTGGTTCGAGACGGCGCGGGAGAAGAATGCCTGGAAGGACTTGGGGGTGGCCTTTGCCCAGCAGTGGGACAACAATGGCTAGGAAAAAAACCGTAATCTGGTTGCTATCCTAAAGCTGTAAAATGTCACAATGTGTACACCGCTAAATTTTAATCGTTTTAATCCCGTGGAGGGTCGATCCGGCAAAATGAAAGGTTAAATGAAACACTATCGATTTGTAAAGATAAAATTAAAAAATAAAGTACCTTTTTTTAAAAAACTCGCATTAATTTACGCATGCACGAAATTAATTTCTTTAAGAAAACATCAGCTGAGCGAGTTCAATGACCTGTAGTTAATAGTCGGCGTTGCGTACAAACTACCTACAGGTCTGTGTTTCATGTACCGGACCGACTCTCCACGGGATTAAAACGATTAAAATTTAGCGGTGTATATGTTTTCTCTTTACCACCCTAGGTAGACTGGTGGAGAATGCCTAAGGTATTAAGTCCGCCTTTGTACTTTTATGTTCCATGAAGTTTTAATAAATAAATTTATACCTGATTGGTTTCAAGAACGCCCACGCATACGAACTTTTATATTACATATGTCTCCACAAATTGACAAGATGACGGTGAACTCAATATCTACTGAAATTACCATATTATCCATTAAGAACCTGAAGGAGTGCCGTCAAAATGAGGTTTTACTAATGCCTCGCACAAAATTAAGGTAAGGCAAAAGTTAGGAAGGACGTCGCTTATATGTTGAGACTGATGTTAATTTATCAGTTTTTTGTCAGGATCCTAATTGGTCAATTAGACTATATTTAAATTAGATTTTACTTTTATATTAGCCTGCGCTTTTGCTGCTGGTCAAAATGGCTTCAGTTTGCAGCTTGTTAAAAATTCATAAGTAATTTGTATGTATTTTATGGTATAAAAATATAGTTCAAAAAAACTAAAAAAGCACGCTTTCATAGCATATCAAACTAAAAAGTGTATAGTAATTTATGCTGTGGAAGCGTGTTTTTTTAGTTATTTTAAACTATATTTTTATTTTTCACTAAAAAAAAAACGGATTAGTCTTTGATGGGTGTGCAAAGTTTGAAGAAAATCTGATCGCCCAAAGTAGGTCAAAATCGAGCTCAAAGGCTTTGGTTACAAACATACAGGTGAAGCTAATATAAAAGTGTTAAAAAGATTTATATTTATAAGATTTAATATAGATCCTTAATTTTTCTTATAAATATAGTAATTCTGCCTCTCATTATCAAAAATAAGGGGCATAAGAAAAAGTAAAAATACGCAATTTTAACAAAGTCAAATACTGAAAAACATAACGTCTCTTTAGGCGTGCATTTTACTTAGCTAAAAGTTATAGCAACTAATAAGTTACTGGCAAGTACGGCACGACGTTTCTCTAAGATGGAAAATCATCCAATGACTTTTCCCGGTCTGAGTGGAGCGTGAGAGCGTATCAGACTTTTACTGACTAAAATCACACCTGTGTCCTTCAGTGCTCTTAGCGTTCTGGGGCTTCGAGCCTCCTTTTCAAAAAATTCCCGCTGTCCTAGCATTGACCTTAATGGGCCCCTACAGTTTGTTGAAAGTTCTTAGCGGAGTGTGTGAATTACACTCCTCAACGAGTGAGTGTGAGGAAGTTCGTTCTCACCACTGTTCCCACATTACTAGCCAGCTTTACTGCTTCGCAGGAGGCGACCGCCTGCTGTTACTCCTCGCTCCGGCCTAAACTGGCGTAAGAGTTGCCTTCACTTCCTTCCTTTCTTATTTATTTATTTATTCTTCATGCAACAAAAAGCACATAGGCGGACTAAATGCCTTAGGCATTCTCTACCAGTCAACCTAGGGTGGAGAAGAGACAATATGGTAGGCGCACAAATAGAAATTTTTGGTTTTAAAACAAGAGTTTTCTGCCTGTATCCGATGGAGGAACTTTCCTGACTTACCATGTCCTGTGAGGACCTCCGTCGTGCGGAAGTTGAGGACGCCTTGACGCCTGTCCAGCCACTCCTCAAAGAAAGGAAAAAAGTTCTGTGCCATATCTTCGAAGTTCATGATCAGATCATAATAATATTTCTATGGGACCAACTTGGAAGCATAAAATTTCAAAATCGGTCCACAATTGACCGAGATATCGGTGAACATAC
This sequence comes from Mythimna albipuncta, assembly GCA_929112965.1. Taxonomy (NCBI): domain Eukaryota; kingdom Metazoa; phylum Arthropoda; class Insecta; order Lepidoptera; family Noctuidae; genus Mythimna; species Mythimna albipuncta. Next base: position 10,828,545 of record OV815973.1, read on the forward strand.
ATTCAGCCGAACATAGAACCTCCTCCTTTTCAAAGTCGGTTAAAAAACACCACATTTTCAATTACATAGCTTCCTGATAATTACAGCGGCAGCGTATAATTATAGTAACTGTTCAATAAAGACGGTGTCGTATTAAAATATGCAATCTACATGATGACAAACTTTGCTGACATTTTGTTGCGACAGTACCGTTTCGTTAAATATTTCTTTATGTACGATTTTTGTTTGGTCAAACTTGTACTTTGTTCAAAATAACATGAGAAATTTATGAAAACCTTTTATTACTGTTCGTTCAACCGATTTTGACTTTTAATACGTTGATAACAAAAAAAATTGCGGCTGCAGTAAATAGTTCGTATTGTAACCACTTTTTTGCTTTTAATGCCATCTTTTTAATGTCAGTCTCAACTAAAAATAAACAAAACTCATATACCAAACTTTTTATCAGAACACGAATCACTACTAACAATCGAAATTGTTTTTTCTTGTTTGGATTATATCAAGTCTACCGTTTTAAATCAGGGATTTAAAATTGAAGCCGTAAATACTAGTTCTGTATTAAAGCCAAGTAGGGGTTTATTTATAAAAGATCATCCAAAGAGTTGACTGACTTAATGTGTTCGTAATACTATCTCCTTAATTATCTGCAAAAGGTTCTCCTTTAACTCTTTGAATGCCGTAATTAGAGACACAATAGAAAGACAATTGCTTATGTCGAACTGTGTAACATAAGACATTCAAAAGGTTAAACCATTTCCTCAGCAAATGTAACAAAGAATGTGAGAGCAGTTCCTTTTTATAACAAAAAAAAATGGCAAAAGCGCAAAAGCAATTCAGCTACAACGGAAAACAAAACTATAATAGTTGGTTAGATTATGCTTAATGATTTGGTTTAGATGAGCAACATTTACGAACAACCCAAGCCTCGTGGGAACAAGCTGCGATGAAGCTAATGAAGTTTTAAACTAACTATACAGTTCATAGTTCAAAATAGAGTCACAATTTATGTACACAGCTACGTTAACTTATTTTCCTATCTGAGAGTGATTATATAGAAAACTAGCTATTCTGGCAGACCTAGCAGATCCTGTCCGAAAACTGACTTTTCGTCAGACAAAAAAAAATCCATTTAAGAGGAGTTAAGTGATAAACACACGTTCAGAAGAATTACATACATATGTAAGTAAAGATAACAAATTAATAAATTATTCGAACTATAAGTAAAATAATGGTGCATAGGTGAGCAATATGTTTCATTACGAATGTTTAATTTTTAGTTAGAAAAGTAATTTTAGTAGATGATGTTGTATCGAATCACAAACATTAAATCTGAACAAAAAATAAATTTGTCCTACCTCTTAAAAAATTGTAAACTGAACTAACATAACTTATTTATATATTTATTAAAACTTCATGCAACATAAAAAAATACAAAGGCGGACTTAATGCCTTAGGTATTCTCTACCATAATATAGAATCATAATAGTTTAATTAAACACACCTAAGGTTCATTGTGATTGAAACAAATGATGAGTTTATGTTAAAACTAGCTGTGCGCGCGACTTCGTTCGCGGGGACTTATTTTTTCTAAAATAAAAGTAGCCTATGTTACTTCTTATTACATCAGCTACCTGCCAAAAAAGTCCCATCAAAATCGGTCCAGCCACTTCAGAGATTAGCCCGGACAAACAGACAGACAGATAAAAATCGTAAAAAAAATATTTTGGTGTATGTACCGTATATATATTCATATGCATGTAGTAAAAAGCAGTTATTTCAATATTACAAACAGACACTCTAATTTTATTTGTATAGATTATGTATAGATATACTTAGTCAAGCAGGTATTTCAATAAAAAAAATCTTGAGAACTGTTGAAGTGAACACGATACCTCTCTCACCCTCATGACTGCTTTGGGTGGGCTATTTAGGCAAAACAGCTTTTTGAAAAACTTGCATAATAATTATAAAATTTGTATGTAATTTTGCGAGAATTTACATTGCATATTGTATAAATAAATAGAACCTATTTGTATATAATTCTCTTGAAGTAAGTATCTACATACATTATTTAGCCTGAAACTGGATGAAACCTAAGCTTTCTTGAAATACTGCTTTACCTTCCTTATAAGTCAGCTACTAAAACATAAGACACAATAATCCTAAGTGAGTCTCCGCTTAGCTTTTTGCAAATACTTATTTCTTTCTTTGTTATTTCAAACAGTGTTTTTTATTTGTAAACCACTCTACATTAGTATTGGACAGCTCTTAAAAGACAAGCTTTTGTACATCTAAGTGTTTTGAGTAAGTTAAATGGCATGAAATAATGAGGTAAATTTTAACATGCTAATGTTTACGAATGTCGCCTTCGGAGAGTCGAGATTTGTTTGAATAGAAGTATATGGCAACAATAAAGCTTTATTCGGTCCTTGGTTTTTCAGCAGTTACATATTATAGGCTATTACACTTTTCTCTCTTTCTCTCGTAAAATACACTGATAGTTTTTGATTTCTACAAAGTGTTGAGGATCATGTCGATCACAATATATGTCGAGTCGTTACTATTAAATTCAATCATCATTATCATCATCATTTCAGCCGATAGACGTCCACTGTTGGACATAGGCCTCCCTCAAGTGTCACAACAACTATCGATCCTGTGCGTCCCGCATGCATTGGATTCCTGCAACCTTCACCAGGTCAGCGGTCCATCTTGTAGGAGGCATTTCGACGCTGCGTCTTCCGGATAGGATGGATGATGTCAATAGGATGGTTCAATGACCGCTATTGCCTTAGTAAATCGCAAAAACTGTATAAAAATGATTTACTATATATGAGATATTTACGGTAAAGAGCTCACATTTTGACTAATATTATTATAGACTAGCTTTTGCCCGTGGCTTCGCCCGCGTACATAAAATATAGCTTGTTTCACTAAGGAATATAGCAGCTTTATGTAGGTGAAAAAATTGAAGCTACCGCACCAGTACTTGCAGAGATTACCTCCTATAAACAAAAAAAAAACAAACTTTACCTCTTTATTACATACGTAGATGTAGATTATACAGAATGCTATAGTTTTCTTAAACAGTATAAATCAACAGTATAATACAGACCAAAATAGATATCAGTACTCAACTCGCCTAATTGATTTGTAAACTACAAAGTTATTTAACTTTAGAGTAACTTATATTCCAACCACAATATATCAGACAGCTTATAAAGTACATTTTCCTAAAGAAGGGTTAAAGCAAACTTTACAACCGCAGCAGAAGATTTGTACAGCTATTTTTGGCTTTGAGGTTTTACGGAACCCATAGCCTATGCCATTATGGCTGAATGGTTAATTTTGTTAGCAGAAAATATGTTGTTTGGATACAAAATGTTCTTTGATAGAAAGGGCAATTCTATAAGCTTGGATTCTGTAGAAGGGAAGAAAATTGACTTTGTTTTGTATACTATTTTATTTTGTTTATTACATTCAATTTAACAGCAAACCTAAAATTCGTAGCGATCCGATGCCGTTTATACGGATTCAACGTAACGCGGTGACTCTGTCCTACGTGCATGTGAAGATGCCGCTTCATTCGCTTTTATATAGAACCAGTTACGGCATCGCAAGACTACGTGCGAAAATACCAAACTTACTAATCGCTTCCGCTTTATTTTGCTCTTTCTCGCACCACACCGACGTACGTTTGGTCACGTAGACTACTGTAATAGCCACCAAGCGTTAATAGTTCCATTCGTGCCGTATCGCTTCACATTTGACTAAATCGCTTACATCAGACACCGTGTTCAACTTCATTAAAAAATACAATTGCAATAGCACAGTTTGATATAAGTGTAGAAAGTTTGTCAATGCGACCGAGGCAGAATTCGAAATACCGCGGGCTGGAATGGCAAAGAACGTGTTTTAAACGGCCTTATTCAATACACTTATGAAGAAATGAATAAATGGGGCTTGACCGGCAACTCGTCGGAGTCGACTCACACCTAGCCTGATACGATAAATGTAATAAAATTGTAGCAGAGGAGACCTCGTGTACTTTCCTGTACTAGTGCAGAAAACAGTCTATTGCGTGCCTGAAAGCGGTGGAATAAGAGCGGGTTTTCGATTAAGTGTATTGAAAAAGTTTTAGATTAATAAATTCAAAACCATTTTCGCTAGGAGATCCAAAATTAGACTCGCCTCAAAATACCCAACCGTCGATGTTACAGGTCTGTGACCGTCTTTGAACTGCAATCAATTGTTCCAAATATACTTTGTGGCACGAATCTGTCAGTCCATGTCAATTAGAATCTCTCGACTCCTGAAATAGGATTAATACAGTTCTGCCTCTACTGGAAAATTTAAGTCGCTATTAATAAATCAATCTTATTTGAAAGGTACTGAAGTTTCCCTTGAGAAGTCAAGGGTTTTAACGTCTTTAAAAATGAATGCTTCGAAGTTCAATAAATAACTCTTGGAACAATAATTACACCTATTTATTTATGTTCGTAACTCATGAAATTCTCTGATTTACTGAGCTTGTCTTACATTTCAAAGGAAGTTAAGCTCTGGTGCTTTAAATCGCGGTTCTAAATACAATAACAAGAATTATTTCGATCCACATATCTTTGCGTAAATCTATTTTACGCGCCTAATTCAATTATAACATTGTCATGGTGGAAGTTACAACGTCATTTATGTAGATTGTTCTTAGTTAATTTAAGTAGCCAATAAAACACCTATATGTAATTGAAATTTAATAATGGCTATAAAACTTGAACTAAATCGTGTGTTGTGAAATAAAACGAATCGAAAACGCAAAAAAGGTTAAAAAAAATGGACTATCGTTTGTAAGCAAACATAACGAGTTTCGCCACTTTTATTGCTTTCCCGATGCAATGGCGCGTTTTTTCCTACAAAAACTAACGTAGCAAGAAATCTAATTCCTCTACTAGACCGTATGTTTTTTCCTAACAATTGCGTTAGCAATTTTCAAGGAAAAATTACTTTGAAACCGCTAGTCAGTACTTCATTTGGCATCTTATATTGGTTACTAATGACCTGTCAGTCACTTAGACTACACTTGGAAATAAAGGGGCCTTCTCGGTAAAGTTGAGAGGGGAAATTTTAACGGTAACCAATTTAATAACCTATTAAACAGTTTTTAGTTGAAAATTAACAGCATCATCAACTCATTCACTTGTTATCAAGCGCGTTTATGTCGGTTTGGTACCAATAACGGCCAAGGATGCTGGTTTGTTTTGAAGAGTCATCGCGGCCCTAAGATGCAAGGGCAACAAGAGGAACACACAGTGGATTTTTTTTAAAAGCCTATTGGGTGTCCCACTGCTGGGCAAAGGCTTCCTGTTTTTTCTTCCGAACCTCTCTGCCTAGCGCAATCTCTGGCCAAGTCTGCCCCGCATATATGATCAGATCATCATACTACCATCGCCGCAGACTACTTCGATGGCGTCGACCTTCCTCAGGCGTTCAGTGAGCGACAATCCTCGTCTATCTGTACAGGTGCATTTGCGTGACATGGCCAGCCTACTCCCACTTGAGCCTGGCTGTTAGTTCCTCGACATGTGCTACTTGAATTATGGAGTTTTAGTCAGTAAAACCGCTCAGGGTGGAGTGAAAGGTGTTCACTCCACCCTGAACTTTTACTTGTTGATTTTTTACGCTAAAAAAAAAGAACCAATAACCAGTTATTGGTTATACCAATGCAGTTTGATGATGAAGATTTTTTATTCAATAAGTACCTCACAGTCGTCAGTACTGTCGACAAAGTTAAAGTAAAGGTTATGAAATTAATGTGAAAGAAAAATACAGAATACACTCTCTTTTCTACCAGTGCTCTATATGTGAATGGCCGTCAAGTGAGTGAAATAAAATTAATGGATCTTCCGAGCGATGATCCAGAAAAATACCATTCCTCATGCACTTTATTATTTCATGCTGCCATATGGAGCTGGAATGATAAAAGAGAATGACTGGCTATTGTAAAAGATACTTAAGTATTTGGTACGTATTGTAAAATGGTTCTAGTTTGTTCTCGATGGGATAATTGAGTATTTGCCTGGCTCATTTTGTACAGCATTTTATACTAAAAAGATTTTTTTTTTCTGAAAACGGCTTCAAAATTATTATTGGTTTCTAAATGAAGTACTAATTAGCATTCCATAAAATTGGTTTTGAAGAAGAGTCGAGTGTGGTAGGAATGTCTAGCTATCAATTTTGAACACGTGTAACCTAAAAGCGGTGATATCACATTTCAGTATGAATATCCTTATTTATTGTTTCTTTCTTGCTATCTCTAGATCCTTTTTTTTGAGATCTTTCCGGCTCCGGGTGGAGAAAGAGTCAAACTTTTACTGACCAAGATGTATCAGTGTTCCTTCAGCTACTTTTGGCATTTCAGGGCCACGGTAACTCTTTGCAGCATTTCTCTAGACTCTTGTTGCCGGTAGTTTGTATTATATTTGTTCTTATATGTGTAATCTAATAACTACCTTTTTTCTTTATCGCGGGAATTCTTCAAAAGATCTTTTGAGTAAAAGACCAAGAAGGACTTTTACTTTATTAATACGAGTATATAATTATATACTTCGATAAGACCACCATAATTGTACCCACAAACTGAAGTTTTTGTATAAGCTGTATTACTTTTTGGTGTACAATAAAGTCTATTCTATTCTATTCAATAACCACCCCGGTGACCACTATTAACACATGCAAGAAATCACTCTTGTATTCTGGTAGTATAATACGTACCCATGGCATTCATTTTTCACGGTCAAAGCCGCTAACAAAGCCAGGTACGACAAAATAGATTACAGTACCTTCAATTTATAATTAAACGCGCAAACTTTACCAGAAATGTCTGTCGTACCAATCAAGGTACTAAACCTTTCTGCTTAAAATGCAGGCTGTGAAAGTTGCTAACTTCGACAACGAAACTCGGAAATTCCTAACGAAAGGAGCACACGTCACAAGTTTTCTACTCGGAAGAGAGGAGTTAAAACTTATATTGTGTACTTACTTGACCACGTTTTTTAGGGATCCGTACCTCAAAAGGAACCTTTACAGGATCACTTTGTACTCTGTCCGTCCGTCTGTCTGTCAAGACCCTTAGTTGAAATTGGAACCAAATTACACTTCTAAGTTAACGGAAAAAAAAGGACAAATGACAAAAGACCATATCGTTTATGTCTCTAAAAACGTATATTTCGACACTCAAGGGGACCGAAATTCTGGGTATTTATCGTTAATCCATAATCCTGAAATTTTGCATAAAGCAAGGTCTTATAACACAAGTATAGAAATAAATCTGAAAACTAAAAAAATTACTGTTAGGTAAAAAAAAAATTTTTTTTTGTTATTTAGAAGAAACTTATAGATCCCAATCGGGAAATGAACTCTTTACATAGGTAAGTTTGTACGGAACCCTCAGGATGCGAGTTCAACTCGCTCTTGCCTGGTTTTTTTTAAATACCCGCACGATTGATTGAAAGAGTTAGCACATTTCTGGAACGCTAAGGACAACACTGAAGAAACACGAGTACTCTTGGGCAAAGGCCTGCCCTTACTGCTTCCAAAGCTTTCCAGGGCAACCTATAGACAAGTTTATACCACGAATAAGATCAGATCATCGTTCCACTGTCGACCATAATGGCGTCGACCTCGTGGGTTGGCCTTCAGACTATTTTTTCCTCCGACATTTACTACAGTTAGTAAAAATCTGACACTCTTTTTCAGTGCATTTAGAGCGAAAAAAATTGATGATTCCTCATACATACCGAAAAAAAAAACACAAATAAAAGTTCTGAGGTAGAGTCTACGTTGCAGATGCAATGGTTTAAAGAGCGCTACGGGAGTTCATCGAGAGCGAAAAAAAACTCTGAATCGCTCTGATCGATAAGCTAATATTTGGAGGAGGCCTGTCTCCAGCAGTAAACCAAGGAATCTAAGTCAATTACTTCTTTTTTCTGAAGGAAATGAAATTTTAACCTCCATTTTTTTTTCAGATTAGCTAAGCGCGTGCTTAAAATATAGCCTTTGTCACACTGGAATAAAAAAGCTTTCTGTCGGTGAAAAAATTTTAGTAATCAGACCAGTACTTTTAGAGATTACTTCATCCTATAAACAAAAAAAATAAAATAAAAACAAACTTACCTCATTATAATATTAGTGTAGATATATTCATTACTTTTCCTTTTTTTCTGAAGGACATGAAGCTTTACCTCCATAACTTTTTCAGATTAGCGCATATCGCTGTAAAGCAAGGGTTTTTATACACATCCGGGTATGTTACCTATTTACCTTATGGTAATATAACTCTGTGGACTCTCTTGTTGTACTTAACATTCACATTTGTTTACTATATTATTAAGTTCATCATTATTTACGAGCTGTTTACTTCTTTAGTCCTTTGACTGCCGCTTTCAAGGTTAAAGTTAATTACAGTAAAAGCGTGAGGTACGGCGTCCTTGTTTTCAATTTTAAATGTCCTAATTATAGAAGATTATAGGTTATTCATATGGCAATAAAATAAACCCTCCAACGAGGTTGAGTTTTAATTAGTTTTGAATACATGAATCCGTTCATGTTTGTTTGTAACAGGAAGATTTGAAATGTTTTTTTTTTTAAATCTTCTTGTCAGACGTGCACTTTTAGCGGAGTGGTTACGGTCATGAGTCGTCTGGTTGACTTGGCTTTTGCGAGACTTCTCTATCTCTCTCTATTCGTGGCATTGCGTGTACATTCAATTAGGGAATATTTTTAGATGATTTGATTTTTAGGTGGGGAAATCATCTAATGACATCTTCCACTCGTAAGCAGAGCGGGAGATAGTGTCAGACTTTTATTGACTAAAAACCCACTCCTGTTCCTTCTTTGGCATTTTCCAGGGCCCCGGAGATCTCTTTCGTATCACTCATGGGTCTAGAAGGCTTCGACCCTGCTGGGCTCCTTTGTTTGCTGACAACTCCTTGAGGCGTGCGTGGAACTACGCGCCGTTGACGACTTGGGTACTGTCCGGATGGTTACCGGACGGCCACATCGCAAGTTACCCATTGCTCGCCGTCCGCGAGCCCGCGTCTACGGTGGCTGAAAATCGGGATCGGAAACCCGTCGGCTGGGGCGCGAGGGCCATTGCCTCGTGCGTGCCAACATGGAACATGGCCAGTACCAAGGCCCGGCGCGAGAGATCACTGCCGCCGAACGATGATTTGATGAGATCTGTCCATCTAGTAAGTGATCAACTGCAAGAACGTAAGAGGCTCATCTCTAAAATTTTAGTAATCATTGAGGAGGAGGTATCTAATACGTTGGAACTGTGTATCTTTAAATAAGCTAAAATATTTAGTATGTTTTATGGATAGGTAATTCCTATATTTGCCCGTATCTATTATCGGATACCTATTTATCCATCTACGCACCATTGACCCACGTGGTGGATTACGGCCCATTTCTTTCACAAAGGAAGCTGGTATTTATCTAACTAGTGAGACCGTTATGAAGGTTTTTTTTTTATGAACAGGATAGAGTAGAATAAAGATTACTGTACACCAAAATAGTAACACATACATACACAGAAATCTATGAGTATAGTGGCGCATGGCGGTCTAATCACTGACAGCAATGGGCACGCCACAACCGCAGCGGTAAGTGGCTAAAGAGGCGTCACGGCACCTTCACCTTCCGCCTGTCGCAGGTCCTTTCCGGACATGGCCAGTTCGCAAAGTTTCAGTATCGAATTCAGACAAAAGAAACGCCAGGATGGCACCATAGCCTGGACCGTGCGCCTCAAAAAGATGCCAGCAAAACTGAAGGATCTCAGTAGGGCCAATGCCTGCTAGAGCTGCGTCGTTTCACACTAATGTAATGTGCACACATTCTCAAAATTCATCAGAAGAATTCGAAAAAAAAATACATTAGGTATTGCGTTCAATAGTACAAATTAGTGTCTTGCTTGCTTATTTTATGCTAATTTGTGTTTAAATAAACAATTTAAACTTTTACATGTTTAATAAATAAAATCTTTCATAAAATAAAAATATTTTTTCTGTTTATACGAGGTGTCGTTTTGAAGATGCAAAATATTTCAGGAGGTAATTATGTTAGTGATTCTCGACCCGAATCAATAATAAAATAAGTAGGATTTTTTTTTTGTTTTTTTTTTTTTTATTATAATCGGTATGTGTGAACTACGTTTCTTAAAAAGCAGCCAGTCTGATACCTGCCTTATAACCGCGCTTTCTTTCACACACACAAACACGGAAAAATAAAGGGCGTTTTCACACACACTAACTCGCAACGATAGTTTCATAAATAATGTATCATCCAATCATCATCCCGCACGCCACACCCTAGCCACGCCCCCGCTGCCATCGATCAATCGAATTAGTTTAGTATAATTAAAGAATAAAATAACAAGTATTACTGATTATTGACCAGGTATCGTTTTTTCACATGATTAATTATGAGTTGTATTACAACCTCATGAAATATTTTGCATCTTCAAAACGACACCTTGTATAGGTAAGCAACCTCATTCTTATTTTTATTTAAACAGCCGAGCTAGAGTAGCTAGTCTATGGCCTCCATTTTGGATGCGCGCGCATAAAAAGAAGGAACAATTTTTTGCTGCCATACTACAAAAAAAAAAACAGTTTTGCTGATATGTAAAGCAAATAATTAATTAATTTGTAATAATTTTCTTCTCAAGTGTGTCGAAAAACGTCGTATTATACACGTGAATATTGGCAATTACCGTCCTCGGCTCTCTTAAGATCTAAATACCGCCTTAGCGGTAATCACCAACATTATACACTTGTATCATAATGTACTATAATCGGGTATTATCAAATCCTCGAAAAAATAAAATAACAATAGAATATAAAATCTTTTGTTCTGGTTCAATACAACGTAATAGACCAAAAAGGTAAATAAATAGGAAATTCAGATCACCGGTAGCAAATTGAAAGGAGAATACAAGCACCTTAGCTTCATAACTTCATAAACTAATATTTCAAAACTAGTCGAAGAACGGCGTCAAACTTTAGGTACTTCCATATAGTTTAATGTCGGTTATACGTTCGAAAAGTTATGACTTCTTACCACTTTCATACTTTCTAGCTAGCAGTACTCAATAAATAAATGGAGCAGATCGGAGGGAAGGCAATAACTTTTATTTTCAACAAAAAATTGATATTTATGCGTTGTTGGTGTCAGACAGAAGAGCAAATATTTGGTCTGCGGATGTACCTCGGAAGTATTTATGGATGTACGCATAAATTTTATAACGTACGCGGGCTTCGCAAAGGTTAAGTCAGGTTAAAAGCGGTTTATTTAAGCTGCGAGGATAATAAAAAAGCTCGTTATGAAAAATTGTTTTTCTCGACAATCCTAACTAATATTATCCCACTAAAAACATACCTATTAAAAAGGGGGCCAAGTTCCTATCGGCTAATTGTTCGCCTAAAAAAAGGTTAAAACCCAATCCAATGCCAAGTTTAGATGCACTTTAAAATCGATCATAATCATCTTCATCAACAGCCTGATCATCGTTAAATTTGAACTTGGCAGGTTTTCATGCTACACGTAATTAATTAATTTTAATTATACAATTTTAATTGATTGTATAATTAAATTTATTATTTATATAATTAAATTAACCTCTAATCAAATCAATCAATTTAATTATTAAATTAATCTTTTCAGACTACTTCTGACATATTTATAATTTTATTAATTCTGTCAGTCCTAATTTAACGGACGGTCTCATTTGGATTTATAATTTTGTTAAAACTTTACCACAGTCTAAAAACGTTCCCTTCTTACAGTATGTTAATGTGTGTGTGTTGACAATAAGGATTTAGGACATGAAATTTTTGTATTTTCTAAATTAAATACTTTTTAGTTCGGGTTAACAAAATAATGAAAAATGATGATCCGATTCCATGAATTGTAATTTAGCCTTCATCCTCTCTCCTAACTTTACTGTGCCCGACAGGGTCCATATTGATCTTCATAATATTTTATACCACCTATGTCCACAATATGGAATGTAATAAAGTATTGAGTATTGAATATAAAAAAGACACTGTCTGCACCAATAAAGGAGTTATAAAGCTAGATAATAAGAAAGAGAAGTCCGATTTGGTCATTGTCGTCAAGGGCCATGTCACCTGTACGGCCGGAAAACGGGGTCTTGGTAAGAGAGAGCGATATATATTTAGGGTAGAGTTAGATAGATATGAGTATATTGTTATATAATTATCGTTTGCTTTCGTACTAATTTCGATATTGTTTTCACAATTAGTATTAATGTTTTGTAAATTGATCAAATTGTTTGATAACATTTTTTTTTTTAAATTCCATACTGTTATAGGTCGAAAGCCTAAAAATCTGTCTTGCCAAAATCAATCCGCAAATGAGTGACCTTAATGACCATTCATTTCTTACCGATACTCTACCGTAATTTGGAAAACAGTCATTGGCCGTTTGTACTTTGTAGATCTTTACAAGTCGTTATCCGTAGCTACAAACCAGAAAAATGGTTTTGCCAAGACGTATGGCATTACCTAGTTACTCCATGAGCTGTGGAGGTTTAACAGAAAGTACTGGTACATAGTTACCTCCAGTCAGTAAAGTAATTAAGGCTGACTCCAACTTGATTAGAAAAAACAGTGAGCAATGGGTAGCTCACTGTCTGGCCGCCCGGTAACTGTCCGGACCAAGCCCAAGTCGTCGACGGCGCGCACTGCTCCCGCGCGCCTCAAGGAGTTGTCAGCAACAGCAGGGACCCAGCCGGGTCGAAGCCTACTGGGGCCAGGGTTATCCGAAAGGGCGCTCAAGCCCCGGAATGAAGGCTAGAAGGAACGGGGTGGGTCTTTTAGTCAGTAAGAGTCTGACACTATCTCCCGCTCCGCCCAATGGCGGGGATGTCAATGCATGATTTTTCCCACCATAAAAAAAAAAACATTAGGGCGTGAAAGATTAACAAATGTATATACACCGATAAACTTTCGCGCTTATTATATTATGTGATGTAACAGTGTTATTTTCAAAATTCTCAAATCATATCATAAGTATTAAAGTTGAACTACTGTAAAATATAACACACTGTGGCTTCACCTACTGAAGTTTCGTAAACATTGCGTGACGACCACGCTCTGATGTGTTCGAAATTATTTAGTTTTAATTACGACATGTTGTGACATTATCAATTTGGTGAATGGTGGATTCATTTCACGTCAACGCCTTGTGAAAGTAAGCACTATGATAAAATAAAACTTAATGTATAATATCAAGTCATCCAATGACTTCTCACGCTCTATGGCAGTGCAGGAGGGCTTATCAGATTTTTAGTGATTGAAATCACATCTATCTATCTTCTTTGCCTTATGCACCAGGACTCCAGGTTTCCAATTTAAAAGTCATCCTCTGTAAGCTTCGGCTGTGCTGAGCACCTACGGTTTTGCTGACCGTCTCTTTGAGGCGCGCGTGGAACTCTAAACGCTTTCGACGACTTGGACTCGGTTCGGACGGCGGTTATAAAACATAATAATAACTTGGCAATCTCTACACTATCAGTCTACACGTTAAGTACGCAAGCGAAGCTGTGAGCAAAATCTAGTCATTTATATAAATATTATAATTATGTTACATAATTTTAAAGTTAACACTACTAAAAATATAAATGTGTAAGTCTGAATGTTTGATAATCAGTTTCTTGGGATGATTAGAATTAAAAACTGCTGGCAAAAGTATAACAAATCCATGAAATTGTAAGTCTACGATTTCAGATGTTTTCGTTTCAAGAAAAGTTGGCCATATTGGTAAGCGAACGAATATTTTTTATGTCGGATATTTTTTGTTTGTTTCAATACCGGAATATTATCATCTATTTACCCTAATAAAATTATAAAAGACAATGGGCGTTTTGGACCCATAGCTATATGAAGTGGTCATATATAGCATTTGTAAGGTCATAAGTATAAGCATAACTTTTTGTTCGATAACAAACTGCTATTATCGTACAATATGTTAAGCTAAAAACGATTTATTTTGGTAGGATTGCATCCATTTTTTTACTTTTCCTGGGCTGGGCTCCAATTTTTATTTGTCACGAGAGCAAACTTCGCATACCCTAGTGATATATATTAATAAAAAAAATATTTTTAGAAATTTTATACCAAGTAATTTTAATAACATAGTATTATTAGAACCGTTTAAAATTAAATATGGCGCCGCCCACGCTGATGTAATGTAAAAATAATCTAATCTAATATCGTATCTTTTAAAATACCTCAGCTTTTAATAATTTATTTTTAATTAACAGACTTCTGTCAATGACGTACTAATTAACTTCAAGTAGGACTATAAGTAAATTAACGCTCTTTAAATTTTTAAATAAGTTATACTACCTAAACTTTCGTTTAAAGATGAAAGATTGCTATCGCATAGTTAATTTATTTTCGCAATGGTCCGTTGAAGATGAAGAATATTTTTTTAATTATTCAAAATAAATATCGTAATTACATTTCAGCAAAATTATATTTTTTAATTTATTGAGACAGAATTAAGAAATTGAACTGTAATAAAAATATGAAGGTTGCCAGCCACTATACACCAGACACACATAATAGACCTCAGTCTGAGTTTTCTGATAGTTGTAAACAAGTTGTCTTCAAGGCAACATGACTTCTAGGCAAGCTCCACCGTCGACCACATCATCACTTACCGTCATATAAGATACTAGCTTTCACCCGCGGCTGCCTGCATACATAAAATATAGCCTATGTTACTCAGGAGTAAAGCAGCTTTCTGTCGGTGAAAAATTTTTAGCAATCAGACCAGAATTTTTAGAAATTAACTCCTACAAACAAAAAAAAAAACAATCTTTACCTCTTTATAATATTAGTATAGATATAGATATAATAAAAAAGATGAAGAAAAATATGATGCTCACTTCAATAAATCATTCAAACTTCTATGTATCGAATATTTAACGATAACTTTTTAATATCTTGAAAATTGGAATAAAATATTCAACGCATGATGTATTTGTTAATTTTGATTGATCTGAATTCCCAATTCAGAGATTTTTTTTTTGATCTTTGCTTTAATAATAATCAATCATGAAATAATATTACATTTTTAAGTCATAAGATTCGTGATTTTTTTTATTATTATTGATAGGCTCACGTTTGACCGCTATCTCACCTGATGGTAAGCGATGATGTGGCCCACAATGAATCACGTGACAGTTATATTTTATACGTGACAGTTGTTTTCTTTTTTGTGAAACTTCACTACAGTAATAAGTACCGATTTTTTTTTAGTAACGTTACTGCTAACAATCTTGGCCGATGTCCGTAGACAGCTAATAGTTACTTGAATTTGAAAGTAATAATCTCTTTTTTGTTGGGGTGCCATATCACATAAAGAAAAAAAAATATAATTAAAAACAATTTAATAGGCTGAAAATAATAAATTAAATTTTTCTTTCAAAAATTTTATCATCAAATTATTACGTTCTCACAAAATGTATAGAAAAAATTAAAATTACCTAGGTTGTCATCTTGGGTGCTGAACCATGTTGGTTTTGGCAGGGTGCAAACGTATTTCTTTTGTTAGGTACGAATGAATATTTGATTTCTATAGAACCAGTATGAAATCATCAACTCCTTGCGCATACGTAATTTTTTTTTGTGTTCAGTTGCTTCCAATTAACACACGCCATGACGATCAAAAAGTGTTCGGTGTCGGTAACTGGAACAAAACGTCTCCCCGTTTGCGCATCGACTTTACAATGACGTTGACGACGTGACTCAGCTCACTATGCATTGTCATCAGCTTCATCGTAAATAAAATTACAATCACACGAAACCTAATATATGCGGGTCCGATTCGGCCAACGTTTTCGTTAATATTATGCTCACGTTGGTGAAAATTTGCTACCAATTTAACCTTGCAGATATATCGTGAAATATTAACATAAGGTAAAAGTTGAAACTATTAAACTATGTCTACATAAAACGATAATAATTTTGTTAGATTACTATCAATTAATATTTCAAAGGCACTAAACAACTATTACAAGTATTCGTAACTTAGCCAAATACTAAATCCTTGCCAATTTCGTTAAACTAGCTTTTATCTAAGCAATAAAACCCAAGGACGTTTTCAAATTAACCGCAATTCACACCATTTACGGCGCAGAACTTGTAAATCTGTTCCCAGTATCACAGGTGACATTTTAACGTTGGCAACCGAGCCAAAACGTTTCACAGCCAAGAGGATGTTACGTCGTTCCAACAGTTTTAAATTGACTGTATTTTATTCGGTGGTGCAACTAGTGGTGATTGTATCGGAATGAAAAGTTGCTTGAGGGGTTGTGAGGTTAAAGTATTTTGTACTACTTAAGTGGAACATAAATTTAAAATGCTCTAGTGCAGCATTCCATGAGGTGGAACGATGACGTGGATGGATGCAAGACGCACAGGACTGTTCGTTATGGTGATTCCTGGGGGAGGCCTAAATTCAACAGTAGGCGTTTTTTGGCTGAAACGATTATCGACCAAATAAGTTGACTATTATTATGGAAGTACCGTCTCAAGTCCCGTTTTATCATCATTTCACTTGATGTACGCCACCAGTGGGCATCTAATCCATATGCACAAAGCATTTTAGATGCATTAATTGTGCATAGAACTAAGATGTAGAACTCTTTGACAGAGTCTGTGTTTTATGACAGCTACAACCTGGGGTAGTTTAAGTCAAGATTAATTAAATAAAGTTACTTCTAGGTAAGTTCGCTCCAAATTCGCTTTAAAAAGCCTAAATCTATTATGATACCGCATTTTCTATGTCTATGTATTAGGCACCGCTCGAGTGGAGTGACATTCTGTCAGCGATAAAATAAAAAAGAAAAATAACCAAAATGTATAAGATAAACATATAAATGTTTATGATCAGTTTGCCCAAAGTATAAGCACAGGTATAAGGGTCGAAAAACATTTGGCACCAGTTTACATACTTTCTAAGCCATAAGAAGCTCACTCAGACAACAGAATCTACAAGAAGTAAATTACCTTCGAATACAAGTATGATGTTCGAAAATTCATATTTTCAAGTGTAACTACAACCCGGGAATCTTTAAGTCGAGAGTGAATAGGTTTCTTTTAGGTAAGCGCGTTCCATCGTCGACCGCATCGTCGCTTTCCATCAGGTGAGATAGCGGTCAAGTGCGAACCTATCAACAATAAAAAAAAAAAACTTTTATCCCCTTTTAATTTAATATTATTTCAATGTCGATGACCTTCTCTGAGTTCTCAAGAAAACTGAAACATTAAGTAGATTCAGAACTTCTTAAAATGTTACGGCAAAGTTTCCCCACAGAAGAAGTGAATAAGCCAGAAAATTTCGTCGGTCGTAAAATCGTTTTTTCATGTTTTAATATTGTCGTAACAAACCGAGTTTATAAAATTTCCAACGACTACCTAATTATTTATAAAGGTCCCCAAAAACGGGGGCCATTTTGTCATGTCAATCTGTTCTGTCCTCGCTGGGGATACAACGTAACAAAGTTATCCCTCAACTGGTCAGGGTTATGTAAATTATAAAGTGTTTGGCGCAAAAGCAACTCAATCAACAAAGCAAAACCGTAATCTATACAACCTTATTTTTATTATTATATGCGAAACCTTAAACACCTGTCTAGTATTTTTATGTAATGGATCTGAGTACAAAAGTTCATAACTGTATCATGAAAATTCACAAAGTTCAGACGGCCATTCAGGCGACTGTGGGATTGTTTTGGACTTACGCCCAGCTGTTTGCTAGCGCCTAATGTCCGCTATGACCTGACAGGTCATGAAAACATGTGTTGTAATTAGTGCCGGTGGTGTCCAATTTTGACCTTTTCGAATATTTTTGGGAAAACATACAATATTGTGTAAAAACCATTGAAATCGATACATTTACTTGTTTTTGAACAAACTATAATATTCAGACATCGCATATACTAAAAATTATGTTGTATAATGCAAAAGGCAAAACTGACTGACTGAAATATATGTCAGCATTATAAACTAGGAATGAGAAATTTTCACAAGGTTTCCTTTCATGACGTAAGCGAAAACTAAGAGAGGGTTTTGCAAAATTCTTAAGGGGATGAAACGGGGCTCCAAAGTTTGTAAGGAAACAGCTACTTTCATATGGGTGAAGCAGGTAGTAACATATAATGTGAAACTGATTGACTGATAAATCAACCTACAATCGAACCTACTAGAAATAAGATATTCAATCTTTTTTATTTTTTATTAATAGATTTAAACAATTCAAAATTTACAGGAACGAAGTCGCAAGAACAGTAGTAGTAATATTATAATATTGTAATTAAAATATTAAATTTTATAAACATAAAAAAATATCTAGGTGTGGAACTAGGAAAGAAAAGTTTTTGACTTTTATCATTTTACTTCCTGATTTTCCTAAGTTTCAAATTATTTGACAAGCCTGACAGGATTGTCAGAACCGGTTTTCATAAAAAACTTTTAATGAATTTGTTTGGTCGAAAAGCCGATCTAATAAAGCTATTGATTTAACAACTTTTAATATAACGTTAAAAAAATATTTTCTGTTATTTTTAGTTAGTTTTTATCAGTTAAATGTTTCAAAATATGTAAATATTATTTAACAATGGTTTTACTTATTATTATTATTTAGTATAACAATGTAGACATTCATTCCATGAAAAGTTTGATGTAAAAATCGTTAATCTAAAAATAATAGACTTGATGGATGAAAACAACGTGCACCTGTTAAAATTTCTCACAATAAACTGTAGGAAAAATTGACTTTGTCTCATGTTGGACATAAGCTAACCCCAATTGTCAGTCCTGTGCGTCTCGCATCCATCGGGTTCCTACAACATTCACTAGAACATCCGTCTACCCTGAAGGATGTCAAACTGTGGACTTTTTAGGCTGAAATTATGATGATGAATGATGCCCCATATTATTTATGGTCAGCACAACACGTTTTTTTTCTTCCATTCTGGTTTGTCAACCATCACGCCATCGCTGACTATCATTTTTTTTTCTTATTCACCTTTTCTTTTATTTCACTCACTCTCTGTCTTCACTCTTATTTTCATACTATTAAAATTAATATATACTAAAATTAAAAAGGAAATGATGAAATGATTAATAATAAAGGTCTCTCAGATCACCTCGGGGTTAGATCGAGATAGAAATATTCTGAAAGCTTTTAATCTTAATTTGCATTAGGTTGATTAATGAACCTCCCCGTGGAGACGGCGCGTGATTGCGCAGCAGAGCCGGGAGTTTATAGTAAACAAGGTACGTTTTGTTTTTATTCTACGGTGCCACTGTGCCATAGCTAGCTATTTGCATACTAAAAATGGACAATAGAGGTATAAGTTTAAGTATAGCCAGCCTTAAAATGCTCGCACTACTAGAACTCAAGTCTTCTCTCTATGAGAGGAAATGGTCTGTAATTTATCATGCGGACCCAGTGCGGGTTGGTAGAGGTCACGTGTCTTCGAATTTTTGGTTCTAAGACACGCTTGTTTTAAATTTTCTTTCTCCGTTTGCAATAGACGTGTATGCATACATATAGTATTGAAAACATATAGTATTGCATACATATAGTATGCATACATCTCGACGGATGGACGCATACTTATGTATATCGGAGTCGTAGTCATCTACGAATGATGATAATCATTATGGTTCCAAATAGGTAGATCAAAATCTTAAAATCTAGAGGCACGACAGTACGCCCAGTCGAGTAAAAAAGAGGCACGGCTGTACCATACTTGTTTCGAAACAGTTCAGGCCATTTTCGACCTCTGTTTAACAATATTACGTGAACCAAGAGTATTGTTTGTCTTAGTTGCAATAACATTATAACAAATTGTATCGAAAAGGCAAAGCCTTTGACCTGCAATTATAGATCACATTGGCTAATTATTAAGTGTCTTATTATCCAGAAATCCAGCTCATAAAAGTAGCTCCTAAGTTTTGGTTTTGATACAGTTCTATTTCTGAATCGCCTAATATTCTTCCAAGCGAAATAACTTTGTCATAATTCATACTTTGCAAAGCTCATAAATTGAAATTACCACTTTCCGGAAAATTAAAAGACCTTCATTTTCGAATTTATGTTCAAACGTACTTTAATCCATTTATATAGTGTTCGTTTACATGTGGGCAATGACCTACTTATTATAATTGGTTTACTCGCTTCAACTTGAAGCTAGCGTGTACTTTAATGTGATTATTGAGATTAATGTACTAATATTATTACCTGTGTTATCTTTATTTACTTCCTTGCTTAGCGAGTTGAAAAACAAACAAGTAATGTTACACTAGTATTACGAGTTCAAAGGCAAAAGCTTGTAAGTATGTGTGAGTGTACGTTTGTTTCAAATCCGTTTGAATGGGTTTGGTTTTTACGGTTAGGTCATGTTCTGAGATAGTTCATAGGATACTTTTTATCTAAGAAGTATATTTATCATCATCATTATCATTATATCAGCCGAAAGACGTCCACTGTTAGATGCAGGCGTCCCCCAAGCGTCGCCATAACGACCGGTCCTGTGTGTCACGCATCCATCGGATTCCCGCGACCCTGACCAGGTCATCGGTCTACCTTGTTGTAAATAAGGAGTATATTCCCCTAGGATAATTTTCTATTTTCACTCGAATGTAGTCACTAGCTGAAGCTATGTACTATGTGGCTTAACCTTGCAATCGTAGAAATTACAGACACAATAGAAAGACATAGGTGCGCGAACGCCGGCGTTCGCTTGGGGTTTAATGAATTAATAATAATTTAATTTGTGTTTTTGTCAAATTTTTTATGCAATATTACAATATTAGTTTAAGTATATCCGAAACACGAAAAAAGTGTCTAATATGGTTATGTATGGAACCTTTGTACAAACATAACTGTATAATTAAAAAAACACAAAGTTATAAGCTTGCTATGTTACCTGCTTGTCCAAACAAATGCATGGTTAACAGACCATCCAGGTGACTGAGTGGTTGTTTTGCTCCCGCAGCCAGCTGTGCTAACCTGCCCTGACCTGTGCTGTACTTAGATCGGTAGTGTCTAACTTGTGACCTTTTTTAAATATTTTTGGGGAAGGTGTAAAAATTATTGTAATCGATTCAGTAACTAATTCTGAACCAAATGAACCCTAACTAATATTATACATGTGAAAGTGTGGATGTTTGGATGTTTGTTACTTAATCACGCAAAAACGGCGGTACGGATTTTGATGAAATTTGGCATGCATATAGCCTTTGACATGGAAAAGAACAAAGGCTACATTTTATTCTGATTCCTTAAGTACCTAATAACACGCGGGCGAAGCCGCGGGCAAAAGCTAGTATTGTATAATTTAATAATAAGCTAATAATTTAGATAGACTAATACGGGTCACCAGAGCTTCCCTATAACTATTATGCTTATAGTTGTAATTGTTTCATAACAATTATGTTTATAATTACGGCCTATATAATAGGTATGTTAGATAAGTACCTCGTGGGTTTTATCGCCTGACTGTTGTTCGCCTGCTAATGACCCTGATTTTACTGTTGATACATTGATTCAAGCTGTACATCGTATAGTAGAGTCGAGTTTAAACTAGTTATACTAATAACTGATTTTTTTTTCAGTTATTTGTAAAGTACTTGATGAAAATAATTTTCTGTTTCTTTAATTGCTGGTTTTTCTAAATAGAATTTTCATCACTAGTGGTAGTTATTGTTTTGTTTACTTTGTGGTTTTCACTTGAATAGCGTTTAAAATTTTAGAGCATTGCTAAATAACTTTGATATTAATCATGTTTGAAACTTTAGTTCTGCGTTTTATGTAAAACAAAAGTAAACCGTTATCTTCTTATCACTTTGCTGGTAAAATATTACATCATAATACCGAATTAGCTTCGTAAGCATTGTCTTCGAAACATTTCCTGCACGTCTGACCTACCAAAACCAGACAGCCGTTGCATGTTTATTTTGATACGAACACCTTCACATTTCCTTTTGATTGACGCTACTCGAGCATGGCGTTTGACACCGAACCAAGAAATATCACTTCATCTCTTTCACACATATGGGAATATTGAAAATATGGTGAGCTTTTTCAATCGTGCACCGGCTTCAGGAACGTCAGGAAAGCTTTCAGTCCGCGTTTGAGCGGCAGGGCGCGCGGACGTGAAGCCACGCCGCCCAGCTACTTGCCGCGATATTTGAACCGCATTACGTACGGACGTTTTATTTTGCTTGCTATATTCGAGTTGGGAGTGTATATTTGAATATTACCCCACAACTGCCGGTGACGGCACACAACTTTTGTAACTCAAATAAAATTAAACTAATACGTCGATCGCTCGGTCGTAAGTGAATGCGTTTGTGATTTATTCGATGTACAAAGTTTATTTTCGTCGCTTCAACTGTGTGTATGTTTATTCATAATTCCAAGCATAGCCAAATATTAGAGTTATAGCTTAGTTCCCTGCACTAGACTCTACCCTTCGGTCCAAAAAAGTGACTTATTAGCAACAGCTGATATCAATCGTTCATATCCAAACTTATTGTAAATATATTTTGTAAGAGTATATTTGGTACGCGGACCAAAGTTCTGGATGATGTACTTAAGGTTTTAGTGTAGTGCTTTGTGTAAATAATATATTTGTAAGGCGAACATAAGTATCTATACAGTGAGTGATTTCCCTGTTGAAGTTAACTACAACGAAGACTAATTGATATTGATTGTTCACATATCGACACGAGGTAAGGCTATTAATATATTATTTTTTAATATACTACGGCTTCCCGTATTTAAATTTAACAGATAAAATGAATTAAAATTAGTTTGGCATTTCCCCGAACCCATTTACTTCCACTAATATGTTCCTTGAGCCGAGTTTCATGTTACGTGTAATGAAAATTGACAGCTTGTGCTAAGTTAGTATATTATTCAGAGCTGTAGTTGAAAGGTCATCGAAGTTTTTGTTAGGTATATTACTTACAAGGATTATGTATTTATTACTTGTTTAAGATAAGTGTTGAAAAGTTTAAGAAATTTTTAGAATAGGCACTTATGTCTATTACAGGGCAAAGAGTTTATTTTACAAATAACACCTGTTCTCTTGAATTGAAAGGAAATAAGTAGGTTTTCATAGTTGAAGCTATCGGTTTAATTGCAACTATAACTTTATCCATTACCTACCACAAACTGTTTAGTATGTAACTTGTTGTTCTAGAAAAGTTTTCGATATTTTCATTTGTTTTCAATGTTATCTCTGTGATCTCCAATTAAGTTAAGGTTATTCACGGTTATTGCTCTTGCAATAGAGCGCAAAATCGCTTATCACGGATTAAAACGGATTACAATATTTTGTACAATATTAGAGGTGTGAGCATAATCCTTCTTTAATGCCACTCAGTGATAAAAATGCTAACAGAACTTTAGTTTGATAATATTTTAGGGATATTTTGAAGTTAAGTAGGAGCCCGTGTAATTTTATTACCCAGTTAATAGCAATATACAGGTCCCTTATTGAGTAGGTACATAAGAAATAAAAATAACTGGTATCATATGAGTACTCAGGTGATATATTTTATACTTACATCTATATATTTAATACACAAAAGTAAATTCTACTTTCGGCCGTTATAGCTTTTGAAATCACCCCTTCAATGTGCCAAATATTAGAAAGACAATAAATGTGAAGGTGGTTTTAGACCTTTAATAATACATAAAAAAATCAAATTTCCTTTTGGTTTAACACAAACGAAATGTATTTCTTTTTTTAGCCAAGTAGTATACGCCGAGTGACTGAAATTTTCATATTGTTACCAAAATAGGTATTTATATTTGTTTTATGATGCTTTTAGATGTGGTTATTTTGTAGTTTGCGTGCTGAAGCCAAAGAGAGCATGCTGAAGAAATAAATAACAAAAATGAGTTGGTTTAGCGTAATAATTAAGAATGCAACTCATACGAGTACGTATAATTGCCGATTAGATGTCCGACGCATTCTACGTTCAGATTTTTTGTTAGAACTATTAGTAATGTTTAAATACAAAATTATGTTTCGTTATTCCAGATAATACATGTATATTTTATTGTTTAACATATATGTTATTATTATAAGTAACTTATTTTAAATATACTTCAGTTTATTTGAATTATCTATTATTTATTTATTATGTGCACCTACCAAAATATTTTCTTTGTTAATCCATAGGTTGATTGTTAAATAATGCAATGTTGCATTAAGTCCGCGTATGTACCGCTACTGTACATAAAGTTCCAATAAATAAAAAATGATATCACCACAATACATGACCTTGAATTCTCATATCCATTATTACGCCATATTTTCGTGTCCATTCACTGGGATCGTTTCAAAGTATCGCAAAGGTTACTTGTGGCTATATTGTGCTGAAATGCCAACTTAGCCAGTGGCTTAAAAGCTTCATAAGGAGTTAGCATTTATTTAACCTTTTTTGGTACTATTTCAGGTTTATTGCTTACAGTCGTTTAGGCCGCGAAGTCTCTGGAACTATTTGTAGGGTAGACTGTCAGTAACACACCTTAAGTTTCTTGACGTTATTTGGATGGAAGTAATAATAATATAATATTCTACAACTATCACACAGCGCCGTCTAGTCCCAAGCTAAGCAGAGCTTGTGTTATGGGTACTAGACAACTGATAAACATGCTTATATATTTCTAAATACATACTTATCTATACTTATTATTATTTATTATTATTATTATATAATATTATAAAGCGGAAGAGTTTGTTTGTTTGTTTGTTTGAACGCGCTAATCTCTGGAACTACTGGTCCGATTTTAATGATTCTTTCAGTGTTGGGTAGTCCATTTATCGAGGAAGGCTATAGGCTATGTTAGTTTTTTTCAAAATTAGGGATCCGTAATAAAATTGCTATTTTGTAACACAAGGTGTAAAATCGAAAACCTATTTTTGCGTGCGCTGCAAAAAATATAGACAATAGAACAAAATGATGTACTACGGGTTTGTAGATCTCATTAAGACCTACAAAAAAGTCCGCGAGAACATATATCTAGCTATCATGGTTTAATCACAATAACCGATTTTGTTTTCAAAATAATTATTAAATGGTCTGAAGAGAAAAAAACCACGTTAAATATGTATCGTAATATTAATCTTTATCGAAATTAAGCATTATGTTATCAAGAGTATTTATGTAGAAGTAAAATACTTTTTGTTTCATCCCAATCGGATATTTCATTTAAAAGTTATCACGTGTGTAAGATGTTAAGAGTTGGTACCTATTAATGAGTTATGGGCCATAGAGTTTTTTATCAACATAAAATCCTGTAATAATCTTTTTCAAAATATATTTGGTGATGGTTGTAAGTATAAGATCTTTTAAGAATATAATAAATACATTTATGAACGCGGTAATCTTGGGAAATACTGATCTGATATGAAAACTGTTTAAATATTCAATAGTCCATTTATTGAGGGAGGGAATTATAGGCAATATTTTATCTCGGTATTTCCACGGAAACGAGAAAAACACGGGTGAAACCGCGGGGCACAGCTAGTTATAGATAAATTACACCCAGAGACAGAACAATGATTATGGTCATCACACAAACATTTGTCCTGGGTAGAAATCGAACCCAAGATGTCTGGCATAGCAGTCAGGGTCACTAACCACTAGACCAACAGGCCAGTCAAAAGTGAGTAACTACTTCTACATGTGAACGTAAATGGGTCGTGTTTTGGAAAATGTTTTTCATGACTGAAAACGTTTTTCGGTGTGTGTGAATGTTTATTCATACAGATCCTGTTAGTCTTAGCAAAATAAGTCATTTTGGAGAGAGTAAATCCGCGACAGGTCACGGCATGGCGGACAGAGCTCCGGTGGGATCTCATGGTGAAATGGCGTCAACGACTATAATTCATTAACCATTCAATCGTGATAATTACAGACACAATTGAAAGACAATAGGTGCGCGAACGCCGGCGTTCGCTTGGGGTTTAATGAATTAAACCCTAAGTGAACGCCGGCGTTCGCGCATCTATTGTCTTACTATTGTGTCTCGAATTGACGGTATCTGAAATTTTAATGGCTTATGTGCAACATTACTCGTATTTAGCCGACTAATTAATGATGATGATATTTTTGATGATTTATTTATTTGTTTATTTATTTATTTTTTATTTATTTATTTATTTTTTATTTATTTATTTTTTTATTTATTTTATTAATTTATTTATTTATTTATTCACTCCAACGAATAGTTCGCCAAAATATTTACATAGGAATAATCTTAAAATTAACAATTATCACAGCGAATTCTTCACATAAAAGTGTGCACAGCATATACAGAATGTGGTAAAGTAATATTATTGTATTTAGAATAAATTGATCATTCACATTTAATAAATAACATCCAGGTACGATAACAAAGAAAATATAATCAATAAGATATGAAAGAAATTATTACAGATTTATCAATTAAATAAATTATGTCAGATTGAATTAAATTGTATTAAAATTCAGTAATAAACAATGTCAAAATAAATTAAATTACATTAGAATACACAAAATAACATTAAAATACACAAAATTACATTGAAATACAAAAAATAACATTAAAATACGTAAATGAATTAATCTAAATGTAAAATCCTACTAATATTATAAACGTGAAAATGTATATGAATGGGAATATGGATGTTGGTTACTCCTTCTCTTTCATGTTCTGGAATAGCACCGAGAATACTTTTTTATCTCAGGAATATGTTACCTTAGGTAAATTTTCCGTTATCACGTGGGCGAAGCTGATGGCAGCAGCTAGTACATATTTAAATATACAGGTATCCATTGAAAGATGTAATAATAAATAATAATCGTACAAAAAGACCACAGCAGGCAAATTGTTTAAGTCCTTAGATGTATGCAGTATAAACGACGAGACGCTTAGTTCGTACCGTAGAGGTGTTAACAATGTAAGGGACGATACTCGCCATACGGGTTGTCCGCCGGTAGAAAGGTGATAACGAAATCAAATCATGCAATTTCTGTACACACTCTCCAAAATGTATTCTGTGTAATACTGAAAGGCTGGCTAGCCTATGCTCCAGGCTTTGTAGACTGGATGTAACCAAATCTGGATCACCAGTTAACCTTTTTGCACGCCTTTCCATTTCTCGGAATAGTACATGAGATGTTTTTGGTCTCATGGGTACGTTCTTTTGGGATAATTTTCTACTTTCAGGTGGGTAAAGTCACTGGGCATATTGCTCACAGAACATATTGTCGTTGGGGCCAAAAGGTTCTGGAGTAGCGGTCGCGTACCGGAAGATGCAGCGTTGTAAGGCCTCCTACAAAGTGGACCAATGATTTGGTGAAGGTTGTGGGAATCCGATGGATGGGGAACGCACAGGATCAATCATTATGGCGACACTTGAGGTATATCGGCTGAAATAATAACGATAATGATAAGAAGAAAAGAAAAAGAAAGAAAACATGTTCATTCTGCCCACACACAAATAATTACAAAAAAGAAAAAAAAAGAAAAATTTGTTGCCTTATCAGGTCAAGTGTAGACCAGGCTTAACTGACTTGAACTATTGACAACTTGGTTGTCTAGGTTGTCTATTAAAACAAGCCTAGTAATATTATGATGATGAAAGTCACTGAAAGAAGCTAGTCGAAACTTTGAAACAATTCTTGATAAATAAAAGATAATAAGTATGAAAATACATGTTTTATAGATGAAGTATTCCCACAACACACAACTAAGGTTCGCGTGATAGGTGAGGTATTTCGTGAATTATTTTTTCTTCATTACTTCGGGTGTAAAGGTTCTGTATTAATTTGATACATTGTTATCGCTTGACACTAAATGAGACGTAGTTTATCATTTAATTAACTATTTTAACTTTTAGTTAAGGTTGAACTTTGAACTTTATGTTAACGTCTATGTCACTCAGGAATAAAGCAGCTTTCTATCAGTAAAAAAAAATTAGCAATCAGAACAGAGATTAACTACAGCAAAAAAAAAAACTTTACCTCTTTTTAATATTATAGTGTAGATATATATAGATTTTATTTTGCTTAATCTATGACCACGTTTGGAAGTTACTATAAAGATTAGTAATATTCTGGACTGAAGAATGATGGCCCTGAAACACAGCGGGCTATTGAAAAAACATATGTACCTAAGTGGGTTTTATTTGGTAAAAATTTGACGCTCTCCCTCGCTCCACTCAGGGCAAGACATATTATTTGATGATTTTTATCATGATAGAAAAAAATAAAGAAAAGGTAAGTATCGTTTTTATATTGGGAAATTAATTAATGACTTCTCCCGCTCTAGGGTGACGCGCGAGGGCGTGTCAGACTTTTACTGGCTAATACCATACCTAAGGGAACAAGGTAGTCATGAAAAGTAAATTGCAAAATAGAAATAACCAGGACCACTTTCCAGGATCCACCTTCAGAAGGGCGTCCCTTTCAGAAGTAGACCCCGTAAATTGAGTATTCTATACCAAGCATTATTCTTCTCTCTTGAAGAGTCAAATGAGATCTCTACATAATAAACATTGATATTGAATGACAAAGGAAGTTAGTACAAAGGGTATCTTATCACTTAAATGAGTAGGTACTTCAACAAATAACATTATAGGGGTCCTCTCTTGATCTTTAGGTAGTACTAGATTACCTACTACAGATCTTCTTAGCTTAAAGACTTGAGTTAAGCTCGGCTGAAGGATGGCACTTGACATAAATATGAGTCAGTAAGTCTAGCAGGGAATAGTTTAATGTAGCTTGAAAATAATGGCTTAATAAGATCAAGTTAATAATTATAGAAAAGAGAATAGAGAGCAGTGGTGGCCGAGTGGTAATAGCTCCAACTTACGAGTTGTAGTTCGCGGGCTCAAACTCTGCCAGGATTTTACTTTGTGTAATTTATTTCATTACCACTGATCTCAAAACGGTGAAGAAAAAGATTGTGACGAAACCGGCGTGTCCTAGAACCAAAAATACTAAGACATGTGACATCCAACACACACTGGGCCCGCGTGGTGGATTACGGCCCATTCCTTTTCCTAGATAGAAGGTCTGGGTCCCAGCAGTGGGAACATTAAAAAGGCTGACGATGATGATGATGATAATAATTATAGTATATCTGTTGTGGTCAAATTTCAGAATGATCACTTCATGACATGGCCAGCTGAAAATCGTCCACTGTTGGACATAAGCCTCTATATAAATATTATTATAGTTTATTAAAAGCCTAGCCTTGAATACATAATAAATTAAAATTGGACGGAAGGATCACTGCAGGCGAATTGTTCAAAACCTTCGATGAATGTTGTATAAATGAAGAGGTGACACGCTTAGTATCTACATATATACTCACCGTACGGGTTGTCTGGAGCTTTTGGTTAATTCTTCTATCAATAAGATAAGACTGTTAAGCCCTTTCCTGAAACTAATTTTTAAATGAAAGAAAGCACGGCTATTTCTACAAGTTTTACTAAACAGCACATCATAGTTTCGTAATGTTTTGTTTAATCTGTAGTTTTGTTAGTAATTTGTGGATAATACATTTAAACAGGGTCCTGACCGCTAAAAACAAAACGAACCTAAGAGAGCAACTAATAGTTTTGCCCTAAAGCCAAAACGTTTAAACTAGATGAAGATAAATTGATTGTGAAAGTAGTCGGTGCACGATTTTGGTGAATTATTCCACACCATTTGTTACAATACTGAACTGAAATGTGGGCCGGGGTGGACGCATTTGGATTCAAATTTTGATCTAATATAATGGTGGTTCATAAATTATACATGATATTTTAAGAGTTTGCTTGTTGCATTCAATTCTACTTCGAAAGAATTAATAGTTTGAAGTTCACTTATCTTACTTAAATTAGGGTAGTGTAGGGTAGAGTAGAGTAGGGTAGTTTAGGGTAGTGTAAGGTAGAGTAAGGTAGAGTAGGGTACAGTAGGGTAGTGTATAGTAGAGTAGGGTAGAGTGGGGTAGAGGGTGGAGCAGCAAAGAGCGAAGCCGCGCGGGTAAAAACTAGTAGATTATAAAATACACAGTGGTTTCTGTCCACTGCTAATTTTACTAGGAAGGAAGTCATTCATTCGTATCAGACTTTTATTGACTAAAACCTACTCCTGTTCATTCTTTGCCTTCATTCCTGGGTCGTGGGGTACACTTTTGCACAACCCACGGTTTCTGTTCACGACTTGGTTTACGTGGAATCTAACTGTGTTCCTTTGGTTGGCCTTTGCTGATCTATATTGATAATTGGATCGGACTGGATTGATTAATTGAAACTAATAATTTACCTATTTATTTTCCCTTCACACAATTATCTTATGCTAGCTTTTAACATTGTTTATATCTTAGAGCTAACTTTGTGAGGGACTGGTGCCTGATGTAGGTATGTACAGGCCTGATGTAGGTATGTACAGGCCTGTTGTAGGTATGTATGTATGAAACTATTTGTCATATGGAACAACTGACAAAGGATAACAGTTATGCTTCATTTGTGGCTTGAAATAACGTTTATCACAGTACTTAGTTTACAGTTAAAACTTCGATAATAGCAATAGTTTTTAATATGGAAACATATGTATAATAACAAAAACTTGCGTAAAAACATTTAGCTAGAACTATATTAGACCAACGCACACGTGTAACACGCTTGATTTGTATATAGAAAGATGTCGCGTGGCGTGGATCAAGTGTAGCTCTACAAGTCTAGTTACCATACCTATAAAGTGTATGGAGACCGACGCTCCCAGATCGGCGTGTGTGTCACACGTGTGCGCATTTCTACCTTTAGTCTTTCCAGATTTCTACTGTATTTACCTTCATTTTAAATACGTAATACAAAATCATTATTCCTTGTCGTTTTAACCTTGGTTTATCGTTTACAAATTGTCTTGAAGATATTAAATTGGGTTTAGACTGACAGCTTACGAACGATATTGATGGAATCTCTGTTAAAGACACGGGCAGAGGGCAGAGTTAATATAACAAAGGTATAATGATTGAACCTTAATATACCTACACAATTTGTATCTCAAACCAACTGATTGATTTGAGATACAATCTTATATCAATCTGTCCGTTAAAATCACGCAAGAATGAAGAGGTCCACAGTTGTTTTTTTTTTGTTTTGTGCGTTGTCCCTTCTTTGCATAAATAAACAAATTTTATTCTACTACACTTACACATTTTTTATCAATTTTCTTCTTATCATCAAAGCGGTATGTTTCTTACTACAGAGTCTGTCTAATAAGTTAAACGACTTGGGTAATTATTAGGATTTAATGAAATCTGATATAGTCAAAACGGGTTCAATAATCAAGGTTGATTAAGAGATAGAGATCATTGTTTACTAACAGAAGAACCTTATGAAAAGTATCGAATATGAGTATTTTTTAAATGATTAAATATTATACAAAATTCCTAAGTCGGTTGACTTATTAGACAGACTTATACTTACAGAGAGTTGTTTCTCTAAGCATCAATCTTTTCTTTGAAATCACGCAATAACTTAGTCTAAGTTCACAGTTTTTTTTTTTAATAGTGCGTCGTCCTTTCTTTGCGTAGATTTATATAATACATTTATACCGATTGTATATCTACTAAACTTACACAGTTTTGTATCTCCAAGCACCAATTTCTCTTATTACTAAAGCGCTATATATCTTAAGTTTATTTATCATGATATACTTACAGAGCGTTGTATCTCAAGCTTCAATCTATCCCTTATAATAACGCAACAAAGACAAAGTTCACAGTTTTATTATTTTTAATAGTGCTTCGCCCTGGCTTCTTCTTCTTATCTTATCTTCGTGGTCTGGTTTCCGCACTTAGTCCATATCGGACCATTGTGTGTGAGCCATAGCGGTCTTTACTCCAACCAGCCCACCTCATTCCAGAAACAGATGAGTCTCTTTGGCTTGCTCAGGGTGTCCATCAGCGAATTCGGTGCTCCCAAGGTTCGTGTTCCTATATCGCTGACGGCTGTGCACTCGAGGAGCACCTGCGCGACAGTTTCTTCTGATTCCATACATCCTCTGCACAGAGGGCTATCTGTGATATTTATTGTGAAAAAGTGTTTATTCAGGAAGCAATGTCCAGTGATGGTCCCTGCCACCAGACGCAAGCTGCCTCTGTCTAGTCGTAGAAGGTTGCTGGTTAGGTTTTTATTTAACCCTGGCTTTGTATAGTTTTAAATTATAAAGACAAACCGATTACATCTTAATACACCTTAACACCTTTTTATCTCAAAGCATCAATCTATTCTTTATAATCACGCAGCAATGACGTGGTTCATAGAACTAATTCATTTTGTTTTTAAAACTTGTTTGCTGCCACAGCTTTGCACAGTTTTAAATTATACAGACAAATCTTTCTTGGTTTTGGTTTTTTGTTTATGAATACTGCATCAATATCCGTTTTCTAGTTTGAGAAGAGTTAACAGATAAACAGACAGACAGACGTGGGAAGTAGTTTTGTGGTCTTTGTTTGTTATTCTGCATAAATATTTTGAAAAAATTTTGTTGATATCTCGCCAGAAAAAAATAACAGTGTAGGTAACGGGATTGCGGGTGGCGGCGAATAATGTGCTTGCCGTTCGGCCGTCTGGTTAGGACCATACCCGGGTCGAAGACGCGTGGAGCCTTAAAGATATGTCAGCAAAATTGACGGGGTCAGTTAGGACCGACGCTTATCAGGGCAGCGGATTGTTCAGAAGAGTTACCGTAGCCGCTCCACCTGGAGAGGGAGAAGCCATTTGATGTTTTTTCACGTAAAAAAATACTTATTTATATTTAAATATTTAGTATACTGTGTATAACGATTCGTTTGAACATCTTTTTTATATTCACCTTTTTGTCTCCATTATTGCACCTACTACTCTTTTTATCTGCATCACCCAAAGGTTGACTGGTAGAAAAAGCCTATGGCATTAAGTCCACCTTTATGTGCAGAAAGTAAATATATACATAAATAAATAAAATTACTGAAAATTTTATTATTCTTTGATCTGATATTCTAGAAACATACATCCACACCAGGTAGGTATACAACACAATTTTTAGTATATGAGGAACCTGAATATATGTAGTTTGTTCAGAATCAGTAATTGAATCGATTTCAATGGTTTTTAAACCATATTGTATTTTTTCATCAAAATATTTAAAAAAAATGGTCACAAGTTGTACACCACCGACACTAAGTACAAAACAGGTCATAGCAGGTCATAGCGGGCATTAGGCGCCAGCGCACAACTGGGTGCGGAAGTAAAACAAACCCTTAATCACCTGGGTGGCCTTTTTTTTTTTTTTTTTTTTTTATGGTGGGAAAAAATCATGCATTGACATCCCCCGCTCTTGGGCGGAGCGGGAGATAGTGTCAGACTCTTACTGACTAAAAGACCCACCCCGTTCCTTCTAGCCTTCACACCGGGGCTTGAGCGCCCTTTCGGATAACCCTGGCCCCAGTAGGCTTCGACCCGGCTGGGTCCCTGCTGTTGCTGACAACTCCTTGAGGCGCGCGGGAACAGTGCGCGCCGTCGACGACTTGGGCTTGGTCCGGAAAGTTACCGGACAGCCGGACAGTGAGCTACCCATTGCTCACTGTCCGCAAGCCCGCGCCTACGGTGGCCGGAAATCGGGATCAGAATCCCGGTTGCGGCGGCGGCGGCGATAACGCCGTTGCCTGATGCGTTCGGCCTCCTCCTTTGCGAGCATTACTGCTTCGCAGAAGTCGGCGACCGCCTGCCACTCCTCCTCGCTCCGGACCATGGCCTCAACCAAGGCCCGGACCTGGGTGGCCTGGTGACCATGTATTTATGTCGCCAACCAAATACCATAACTAGCTTATAACTTTGTAATTTTTTTTTAAGACAGGTTAAGTATTTTGTACATAGATGCTTTACATAAAAATAATGGACAGGTGTTTCAGGTTTCTTATATACCAAAAATAAGGTTATATAGAAAACTAATTACCCAAACACACCTCAGGAGTACGATGAGCAGGTAATAGCTATCACGCAAACACAAGCCGGTATTAATCCTTCAATTACGTCTTATGACACGTTCGCGGCGGATCGGTTATTCTTAGCGAGTGACACATCCCGTAAAACGTGAGTTGGGTAAAGGAAATCATACGGTGTTTTATTGAATTATGTGGCAGCTTTCCATATTTTTTTATTTACTGTAACAATGACTCATGTCTTACAAATTCTTTACGATTTACATTATTTAGCTAGCTGAAGAATAGAATAGAAATACTTTTATTCGGGACAGTCACAGCACAACGCGCAACGTTTATAAACACAAAGTTTTTTTCTTCTTCTTCCTACTCTTACCTCATATTACTTAGAATTGGCGCCACACGTTTTCGTCTTCCATTCTGTCTGTCTGTCTTGTCTCATAAAAAGAAAAAAAAAGTCTAGAATGCGCCAAGCATACCAGTACCAAAAAGGTGACCAGTTCAGCGTTTCTGGACGTCAGATACCCAGCGCTGGTTTTCAGTTGCCACTAAGCAGTGTAGCAAGGATGACAGTAAAAAAAATATACAATTTATTTAAATATTAATATTTGTATTGGTGCTGTAAGCGGCATCGTCCGTGTGATAGTAGAAAATTATATCAAGGAAACATACTTCTTGAATAAAATGTATACTATGTGGTATTTCAGGACATGTTCAAAAAATTTTTATAGAAATCCGTTCCTGATGATCGGTTGTGAAGCAGTTATAAATATAATAATATAATATATATAATATCTTATAAAATATGTATGTGTTTAGATATATATAAGTATGTTTATCAGTTGTCTAGTACCCATAACACAAGCTCAGCTTAGCTTGGGACTAGACGGCGCTGTGTGATAGTTGTCGAATATTATTATTAGATATGTTTGAAATTCTCGGTGTGTCTACTCAGTCTAAGCATGTATTATACTCCTGAATCTTCCTCATGAAACACTATCTATTAATGAAAACCATACGAACATCCGTTTCGTAGTTTTTGTGCTGATAGTAAACGGACAGACAGACAGATGCGGTGGGCCGCTGTTTCAATCTTTATCATATTTCCCAGACAACCATAATTTCATCGACGACCTATCTTGTCATCGATTTTACCATAACTCAATTTATCCGTCATAAGTTAGTAATTTATATGCATAGAATAGCCATAAAAAGATCTTATTATTTTCCGATACCTCATCAACAATTTTGCTATAAAAAAAATTGGAATCTATTATTATCTTAGGCATCAAGGCCAATAGGTAATAAGTTAGTACTGAAAAATAAAGAGGGTTGATGAGAGGAAGAACGAAATCTCCCAAGCTGATAAACACAGAGCTGCATGGCGTCGTATCGCGAGAGAGGCGGCGCGGTGGTGCATGTCTCGACCGAGACATGACCACGACCACTTTGTCAAGAGCGTACGACTTAGAAGAAGATAAGAGGCATTTTTTGCCCATTACACAATCGAAAAATAAAGTTTCTGTTTCCGACTATTTTTAAATGCATTGGTTTATTTAAAGATATTCAGCTTTTATTCAGTGACATTAAGTCAGAGCAATTATTATTCAAACAGAAAGTGTTTCGCCTTTTTTTTCAATATTTTAAGTTGTCATTTTTGAAACAAGCGGTCCGTAAACTATATTAATTTTGAGTCTCAATGATACAACTGTTAATAAACTTTTATGTGAGGATTAATTTATTTTGGTTCACTGTACGAAAAATATATCTGCGCGTATCGTCGCATGCACCATGATCATGAACGTATTACACATAGCTAGATTAGAGTTGCCAAACGTCCTGTTTTTCCAGGATATGTCTTAGTTTTTGTAGTGTCCTGGGATGTCCTGGTTAGTTGTTAAACAGCTTCCTAGGTTAAGCAGCACACTGTTACAATTCCTACTTTACAAGTACGTTGCCGTGCTGTTTTAAAACAAAAGCGTTATGTGCCATATTTTGATCAATATATTTATTATTTAAAAAAATTGTAATTTTAAAAATTTAATGTAATGTGAAAATATTATCCTTACTCTCAAATATGATTATTATGAAATACAAAAAAGAACATAGTTTCAGTAAATATTAATTTAACTATTGCAACTCTATTACTGCGTCTTGTTTTTAAACTGAATTGTCTTGGTTTTTTCCAAATTTAAATACTAGTTTTTTGAAGGAGTTGACAACTCTAAAACTACCCATTGTAGACTCATCCAGCTTTTCTGCTCTTATGAGCTTCAGGATGCCATAATTAGTCTTGAGTTACCTTTTATCTTTCTCACTTTTTCATCTCCAACGTCAAGGTCACTATTAACACATAGTGTTTCTCGCGAAAAGCAAATGATAATATTAGCCATTACACTAACAGCGTTATATTAGTATACTGCAAAAACTGCTGCCTACGATATTATCACAAATGAGCTGTAATTCATTTAATCATTACGCGTTAGTCGTGTGAAATGAACGAAAAACCTAAAATTAGCTCTACCTACACACTTTTTTGGGATTACTTTTTTTGGCATTTTATTGTTATTAGGAGTACTAGCTTTTAACAGCGGTTTTGCCTGCGTGGTAGTAGAGTTTTTTTTTATTAATATAAACTAGTGCTTTGTGTAATTTATTTAATTACCAATGCTGTCAAAGCGGTGAAGGAAAACATCATGAGGAAACTAGCATGTCCTAGCACCAAAAATTTAAAGAAATGTGACATTCATCAACCCGCACTGGGCCCGCGTGGTGGTTTACGGCCCGTTCCCTCTCCTAGAGAGGAGGTCTGAGTCCCAGCAATGGGAATATTAAAAAGGCTGATGATGATAATGAAACTAGTGCTTGACTGCAATACTACCTGGTGGTAAGTAGTGATGCAATCGTTGATGGTGAGGTGCACTACATATATATTATATAATTATGTACATTGTCAAAGTATCATATTTTCGGCATAAAAAGTGCCTCTTCATCTAAGTGATTTTATCCAATTCCAGAAAATGTCAAATTTTATTTCATATCCGTTCAGTCGTTGGAGCTTGAAGAAGTAACAAACACATACACCCACAAATTTTCGACTTTATAATATTAGTGTGATTAAGTGTACTAGCTCTGCCAGCGGTTTCATCAGCGTGTCAGTAGATTATTATGCCATGGAACATGCTTTCAGCATAAGTTCTTTCATGTTTTATTCTAGGAAATGGTCTACCCATGTGCCAAAGTTCATTCGAAATCTGTTCAGCCGTTTGAGTATGAAGAATTAATTAACATACAAATATGTGTAGAGCCACCAAACAAAAAACCTTTATCTTTATAATATTAGGTTTAAATTTATGCACGCATTTGTTAATGTTGTGCATGCCTGTAATTGGTTTGTTTGCACTGTTTCATCTTCTGCAAGTTAGCGGGAAAAATAAATTGTAAAAAAAATTGATGGTGTGCCTAATGTAGGTACATAATGTTTCTTTTTTATGCTTGCTCTATTCTCTTTTAGTTTTACCTATATCAGCCGTATTAACTGGACACGACTATTATCATTTATCATCTACTACGAAGTACTTATTTTCCTACCAGCCCTTCAATCTAAGTAAAATTATTCCTTTGAACAGTTGAGTTAGTTTACGACTTGGAATTAGTGCCTTTGATCAATAAGACTGGCCGGAGGTCGTAGGTTCGATTCACACCCAGGACAAATGTTTGTGTGATGAGCATGATCATTTTTGTTGTGTCTGGGTGTAATTTATCTATAATATGTATGTTTTTAGAAATATATGAAGTATGTTTATCAGTTGTCTAGTAACCATAACACAAGCTCTGCTTAGCTTGAAACTAGACGGCGTTGTGTGATAGTTGAGGAATAAAAACTAAAAAATAAAAATATACAAGGTACTTTATATTTTAGACTGATCGTTTATAATTTAGTTTTTTACTGCAAAATTTAACAAACATATCTATCTCTTTCGACGTTTCTTAGTAACATTGATAAACAAGATAAAACTCAATCTGATTTGGCACCTAGCCTACCCGGTTGCAGCCGCCTGCCGGAGATAAGAGCATACCAAAGTCCGCTAAAAACATTGAATTATAAAAAGCAATACGTCGTCGCAACGTTGACACCATACTTTGATCTCCGATTTGTCAGTCATCGTGACAGTTAGGTATGGCAGTTTGCGATGCATTATACTTGGTATGTTTTTTTTCTAAGCTTACGTTTAACCACTATGTCACCTGATCGTGTGGTCGACGATAGATCATACTTGCCTAGAAGTAAGTGATTCACTAGACGACCAGCCCCCCTAGCCAAATTACAACCATTTCTCTTGCGTCGAACGCCTTGAGTTGGCCACGCCACCGATTCTTTTGTTGTTCTGACCACGTGACTGAGATGACGTCATTCCAGTATATTTGAAGTTTTCTACTAGTGTCAACGATTGCAGAGATAGCTGTACTTATGTTGTGTACCTATGTCGGTGACTATAATGTGGATTTTGTTAAGCTATTGCATAGCTTCTATCGCGGGCCTTGAGCGTGGAGACCACACCCAAAAATTCCGAAACGAAAATAACCTAACACCCCCCACTCATTTGTTTTCTTATCGGTCACCACGCTCAAAAATTGTAACTTCAATTAATATCAAAGAAAAAAAAAAAACAAAGGAAAAAATACTACATAAATAAAATAAATAAATAATTATAATTGCATAAGTTGATAAAAAATGCTATGCAATAGCTTTACCGCGGCAGTTCCCGAGGGCCACACATTTTTTTTTATTTTTATAATAAATAATCACTGACGCGATATACAAGGTGCAGTTTTGAATCTTTACAAAATTTTAGGGGGTTGTCGTCTTGTAAATAATTATGAAACCCATAATACTGGTAAAAATCAACATTACTTAATACTTTTTTTTTAATTTTGTATGTTATTCAGAATAACTCTCTTGATAAACCTCTTTTAAAAATGTCTACCTATCTTATTTTTTGCAATTTAAAAACTGCACTTTGAACTTATAGAATCACTATATTGTTGTTGCCATATTTGAGAAATTTTCTCGATTCCTCTAGAATCTCATCGTCAGAACTGGATTTTGAAAAAACCATGAGACCAATTTGGAAGCATATCCTTTAACCTTTCAATTGTGTCAATTAGAGACACAATAGAAAGACAATGACAGCGCAGACGCCAGCGTTCGCTTGGGGTTTAATGAATTAAGGAGAAATCGATGGAGTTCTGAGGTAACTAATATTTAAAAAAAAATACAACCGAATTGATGACCTCCTTTTTTGGAAATCGGTTAAAAAGTCATCATTGAAGGACGAGACAATTACAGGAATAATCTCAATCATACAGCGCTTACAGTATTCTAGTTTGATTGTTCATTTCTAAAAATACTAAACATGTGCGGGTTTTCTACTGTAGTATACACTACACATACCTACTAGGTGTCAACTAATCAAGTTGAAAGCATATTTGTACTGAAAGTTTTGGGCTGTGGTACTTGTCGAAATACCTAAGTTATTTAAGGAAAAGTTCAGTTAAAAATATTGCTATTGGGCCTCCGGAGACAACGTTAATTAATAGCCTTTCGTAACAAGTTTAATTAAAACACGCATCTAAGCAAAGTTTACCTGACGATACTTTTTCGTTACATGTTTAAACGAATGAAGTTTATTTTGACTTTCAACTAAAATAATAAAAGCCGCATGGATCCATTTTCTAGGTTAAGCAACACTGCCAAGGTTATCCATAGATGAGTGACCATCTTAACACAGATTCATCACAGCACATTAAGCCGAAAGGGCGCTCGAGCCCCGGTACGAAGGCCAGAAGGAACGGGATGGGTTTTTTAGTCAGTAAGAGTCTGACACTATCTCCCGCTCCGCCCAAGAGCAGGGGTTGTCATAAGATGATATTTCCCATCAAAAAAAAAAAAAAGCCGTTAAATCTGGCTCCAGTCTTGCCAAGGGGTATTCCTGCAAGATGCATTTAGACTAGAAGCTGACCCTAATAAATACAATGAGACAAGTTTAAGTAGATGTTTCGATCAATCTTTTAATCTGGGTTCTTATCTATAAACAGTGATTTACAGACTCTGTAGTAAATAAATTGCAAACGCCATAAGATTGTAAAATATCGCGAGATATAAATAAGACACGATTATGTTGGAAACTAGTAAATTTGGAAATTATTTATCGTACCATTTTTTTCATAATAAATCGAGCAATTTATAATCTCTATAAAGATTTATTATACAACCATACAGAATCATAAATTTTCCGGTGACACACATCCTGAAAGTGTAGAAAATCGTTGTAATAAAGTGATCGATTTCAATAGAATTTGCTTACAATTGAAGTGAATATTATTATCTCTAACTTGAATAAAACACTACCTAAGTGCATTAAGTAACATTTCAGTGCTTAAATTATAACTGTAACTTTATTTTCTAATTAGTAAATAGGGTGTGCAAAATGTAACTGGAATAATTAATCCTAACTAATATTAGAAATGTGAAAGTGTGGATGTTTGGATGTTTGTTACTTAATCACGCAAAAACGGCCGAACGGATTTGGATAAAATTTGGCATGCATATAGCCTTTGACATGGAAAAGAACGTAGGCTTTTTTATTCGGATTTCTTAAGTACCTAAAGCCACGCGGGCGAAGCCGTGGTCAAAAGCTAGTAATAAATTAATAATATAATAATAATACACAACTATCACACAACGCCATTTAGTCTCAAGCTAAGCAGAGCTTGTGTTATGAGTAATAGACAACTGATAAACATACTTATATTATATTTCTAAATACATACATACTATAGATAAATAACACCCAGACAGAACAAATGATCGTGCTTATCACACAAACATTTGTCCATAATGGGAATCAAGCCCACGACCTCCTGCATAGCAGTCAGGGTCACTAACCACTAGACCAACAGGCCTGTCAAATTCCAGTTACATGTTGTATATACATGAATAGAAAATGTTGTATTTGAAATAACCTTGTCTTCACCGCATTCTCTTTTTCAAACCTTTTCACAGTGTGCCATGTCTTTTTGTGGGAGTTAAAAGGTCAACGAAGGGGAAACAAAACATTGTGTAGACACCTAATTTATGATGCTTGATAGAGTCAGAAACTACTCACTTATATTTTATATGCTTTTTCAGTACTTCGATTAAAGAATATTTTGCTTTGATTGATTAATGAAAAATATTTTTTATCGAGCTCAAAAAGAAGGAGGCTAAGTGTACCGAACACTTAGCCTCCTTCTTTTGTGTACACTGTATGATTTTTTTTTCACCGAGTTGTCAGTCTAATTGTTGCATTCTATAGTTTTCTTTTTGTGATTTAAACTAATATACTATCGAATTATTGATTTCCTAAAAATATTGTTAATATAATATATATATAAATATTATAATGTAATTTGGATTTAAGGAATGAACACCCCATATAATCATAGCAGTTTATCGTAACAATTAAAATTGCTTAGTTGATACCTATCTAGAACCTCTACGAAGCTAGTAGTACAACTAATAGTAGGCCTTTCTTTAAAACCAAGAGAAAATCTGATACTTTATAGGAAGGTACTAAAATCTAAAAATATTATACAACTATTTCTTATTCAACATAAAGCATTTTAATTGATTAATTTTTTTTTAATTCCATTTCTTTGAAAAACCTTGAAACGAATTCTCCTTTTTATAACACATTAATGGTTACAGCTGAAGTATTTTCTATTTACATCGATACACGTTTGCCCTTGGGTCGAAGAAGTCGTTAACATACAACGAGTATTGAACCAGCCGGTGTTCCAGTGAACTTTATAGCTGACAATAAATAAGTGACAGTTAGTACAATCGGTAGCGTTCGAAAGGTCACAGCTGATCGATCGATTATCTACCCCTTAAAATGTGTAAAAGTAATTATTAATAGTGATAGAAATGAACTTTAAATATTATAGATATTGATATTACTCGTACGTTTTTCATTCATATCCTGCCCAAATAGTTGTCTCACTCAAAATTTACACTTTCCATTTGGTTTCTAGGGTTTACGAACCACTTTTAGTAGTATCCATATCTGAATACTCATCAAATACATAGAATAAACTTTACCGTATACCAAAAAAGTTACGAAACATAAACACTAACTTAAATCTATGGGTACAATACGCTCTTATCGCTGATAGCAATATCTACCAGACAACCTTAGAATGGGTCGTAAGAACTTAAAATAATACAGAACCCTAGTCTGCGGTAAATTGTTTACACACACTGCTACATAACATATTATATCATATGTATGTATGTGTTATTTATTTAAACAGTTGTAAAGATTTGGATAAAACGCACACGGGTAGACCATGTTCT
Source organism: Mythimna albipuncta (assembly GCA_929112965.1). NCBI lineage: Eukaryota > Metazoa > Arthropoda > Insecta > Lepidoptera > Noctuidae > Mythimna > Mythimna albipuncta. Next base: position 10,871,020 of record OV815973.1, read on the forward strand.
AGAATAGTGCATAAGATACTCCTTATTCATAAAGTGTTCTTTTGCACAATTTTCTAATTTTAAGCCGGTGAAGCCTCTGCTAGTTATCCATAATTATTCTCTTTTAATATCAGTATAATCTTATCTGGGACTAAGAAAATGGTGACATTCTAGACGCATTAAGGTTTGACAAACATCAAGAATGTTTGGGATTTGCCACTTGATATTATGGTAACTCGTGCCAATCCTAAGGGATAGTGATCTGTCGGGATAGTGTTCGTCGGGATTTCGATTGTCGGAATAGTGTGGTATAATATACATATTTGTATATTTTGACACTAAGGACACATAGGCTATACCATCTGGGTAGGTGGCTACTGACAAATACATGTGTAAGATCTGAATGAGACATGCACATACCAGGGAAGTATATAACAAAAGAGGCCTATACTCAGGAGAGGGTGAAACAAGGATGCTAATGATAATGAGGATACGGTACACATACACACCAAACCCATAAAATAATTACTTTATCACGGGTCGTATCGAGCACGTTGTTGACCGACATAATTAAGGAGCTGCTGTCGTAGTTACTTAAGTGCTAAAAAAGATTAACCTTGATCCGAAGGCCGTTTTTGTTGTGAGGGATAGGTACCATGTAAGCTTGTTAGTGCATGGTATTCTAAGTTACACACAAAGGTATGAAGTTTGATGTAGTAATTAAGTGAAGCTGAGGCAAGAGAGGCCTGCAGAGACCACAGAAGCAAAGAGGTTCACGCGGCATGGCAGAGGCATAGCCAATAGAGGCTGGAAAGGCCTTCAACACCATAATCATCTCTAAACTTAAGTAGCAATGGGCAGGGCATATTGCTAGCAGAACAGATGGCCGATAAGGTCGTTAGACTCTGACAGACTTACAAGGTAGACCTCTGACCTGATGAGGTTGAAGCGGTTCAACGATTATGGATGCGAGATGCACAGGATCTTGTATTGTGGTGACATTTGGGCCTGTGTGTTGAAGTGAAGTGTGCTTACATATTATGTCTTTCTAGAATTACTTCTTCTAACCAATTCAACGGAATCCAATATTTTAATCTAAGATGAGTATGTTCTATTTCTGTCCCTAATCCATTAAGCTTTTTAGACGTAATGGATACGATACACTTACACAAACTAATGCTGCATGCATATATACATTTTTAAGTAAGGAAGACTCAGTGTTAGGAGGCTTTCTATAAGGTGGTCTTTGTGGCGACACTTGGGGAGATCTATGTTCAATTATGGATATGTTTCTCTGCTCAATAGGCTAGTTGCCGTAAAAAAATGTAATTAGTCCATCTTTTACACTTATTTTGTTTTGTAAATTAAACCAAAAATGACAAAGATATAGCCCATTAAATTTACGTGTAACGTCACGCCGTGCTGAATTTTTTCGCACGGGGTGACGTCACACGAAACTTTAATGGGCTATATCTTTGTTATTTTTTTTTTAATCGAAAAAAGAAAAACTACGTGTCCAATATTTTTTTTTTTTTAATCTAAAACACGGACTAAATAAAATGTTATGATTTTGACCCTGGAAACTACCCTACATCTCATAACTCACATTCAATATTTATGTTCTTTCCATACTAAAAATCTGCGTCCCTTTAACAATCTTCTACTGCTTTGTCTTTCTCATACTTCTGATTTTGTTCATTTTTCCTTTCATGTACAGTCCATACTTCTGTGAAAAGTGCTTCCTCTTGACATCAGTACGGCCACCAGTCTGTATTCATGCTGTATCAATCATTTAAATGGATGTTGCGGAATTATTTTCTGTACAAATAGAGAAGTCTTTTACTTTATTTATAATAAACATATAATATTTAATATTAGATTATATATACTATGTATGTATATATCGACGTTCGAAAAACACAAATTAACAAGTAAAATTGAGTTAACTTTACAAAGAATGATTTAAAGGTATTAATTTTAAATCACTTTTTGTAAAGTTTACTCAATGTCGCTTAGTAATTTTTTGCCTTTTAAGCGTCGATATAATATTGATGACTTAGTACATTTATGTTGCAAGAAGTTTTAATAAATTCATAAATGATTCTGTCTGTAACATGATTCCCGACAAAACTAAATTTAGCAGCGTGTTAGCTTTCGAATATTCTCACTCTATTAATGTTACAACTTTATGCAAGTTCGCGTTTGGATATTGCATCACTAGTTATAAGTTACTGTTATCTCGCAGCTTGGATATACTCGTAGCGGATATGTAGCTTCGATCATATTTTATGCAGGAAAGCAGATCAGTTACTGTGTATTTCGTTGTAAATGTTATCCCATGAATTGTGGATTCATAAATCGATAGTGGTATATCATAACTACCTTCTGCAACCAGCTTTGCCCTAGTAAAAGTGGAAAATCGTTCTAAGGAAATATACTCAAAGAATAAAAAGTATTTTATGTGCTTCCAGGATATGGTCTGCCATAATATGCCAAATTTCATCCTAATCTGTTCAGCCGTTGGAGCGTAAAGATGTGACAATCATACCCACTTACAAGCTTTGCTTTTACAATATGAGTATGATACTAGATGAATTTTTCTCACTCATGTTGTGTTAGTCTAACCCTAAATGAAAGAACAAACTTTTCGAATAATTCCAAAATTAGTTCAATATCTATTCAGATATATTTAGCATTTAAATGCAATATAAATAGTCGTAAAAAGCAAACGAGTGGGCGTTTATTGAAACAGACAGGCTGGTTTACATCAAATGATGTTCTACAAAACGTGTCTCATAAATCTTAGTACATTTACAACACAAATAAATGGTTATTAACTACAAGTGCTAGAATAAGACGGATTCGAGTTGGAACTAATCGCTAGCAGGCGTTGAAACTTTGGGACTAAAGTTAGTTTGTTTTCACTAACAAACTATTACCGTACTTTTATCGTATCGTTTTCTTAGAATTTGCTGGTATCCGCTGTGGGAAACATAAAAGTGAGTTCACGAGGGCCATTACTAACGGGCACATGGTGCTGATTCAAGGTCTCGGTGGATGTTAGTAAATTTAATAATATGCAATGTATGAATAATAATAACAAACAATTTTTAGACACACGAGTCATACACAAGTGCGACGTTAAATACTAAACAGACAACGTTTTCCCTCTTCGTTTATACTGGAATACATTGAAGGGCTACATCAATTTGCCTGCTGCGGTCTTCCCGTCTGATCATAATTTAGGTCTTTTCATTATAGACTGAATAGCTTCTTAATAAACTAGTGCCCCTCACCTTCAACAATTGCACCACTGCTTACCATCAGGTGGGTTCGCAGTCAAGCACTAGTTGATGAAGAAATTAGGCATTACGAAACTACTATTGTATCCCGTACCGTGATACCGTGTGGATTATCCGGAGAACACGTTGAAGCATAGGGTAGAAGTCTTACCCCGCTGGGTACCGCTGTGACTTTGTGGAGGCGATCGGCGGCGACTACCTTTCGTGTCCGTCCCTGGTTCAGGTCATGGTACGAAGCGAGAATGAAATGCTGACGCCTCTTCCTGCAAAGTAATAATGTGAGTGATGGCAGTGGTGGAAATCGTGAGGGGGAGGACATCCTGAAGCTTCAACTGCCATCACAGGAGAGTGCCCAGGGCGTCGGGAGTCGCAGAGAAATTATCAGTTACACCCCTTTCTAAATTTTCCTGCCATATTTTTTTAGCGTAAAGTGATTAAAAAGATACAATAAAATATAGATTAGATATAGATAAAATCCGTATTATAAAGGTACGAGTTTAATAGTTTAAATCAAGATTATATATATTATGTCAATAATAATTATGATTTTTATTTTTATTTTAAAAACGCATTTTTGGACGCAAACAAGTTACATAATCATAATGTCATGTTTTCTTTTCCTAAAAGTCAATAGGCTGCTGGATGTTAGCTTAAATCTCTAATGCTAAGATTTTTTCTAATGAATTGTGTCATCTAAGCCCTAAGCCACTATATTCCAAGTACAAACAGTTATTTTTATTTTTATGTTTATTGTCCAATGCGTAAATTGATTTCCTAACTATAATCAAAAATGATGAATGACACCTAATAATTTCATCAACAATTTCCTCGCCGTTGTTTAGTTACGACCTTAAAAAAAGTAAGTCACATAAAAGCTACTAATTTTTTTTCTAATTCAGAAGACTGGTATATATGCAGGTCGGTTAGGAATATCCATATTTCACACCAAGTCTCCAGGGAGTTTAGCAAGAAAAAGTAAAGCTACGAATATAACACAGATATAAAATCTGTCAGGAAAGGTAAGATACATATTACGACTTTTACCCAGTACCACCTACTTCACGGTATTTCAAAAAAAAGTTTGAATTTGCTTCGAAATGGTAATGTGAAAGGAATAGAGTATATCATAGCTGTCCAAGTAAGTTTCCAGTGAACCAACAGGAAAAATAGTTATATCCACGTATAGGCAAAGATATTTTCCTCTCTATTTAATAATTGAATTTGATGTTTTTTTTTTTTTTTTTAAAGTCTGTTTACTATAATGAAACCACAAGATAAAAAGTCTAACGTCTATTTTAAGCTCAATCAATAGGAAGCTTTTCTTCAACAAAGTCGTGGTATTTCCGTCTACCTTGGGGTAAACAAAGGTACATACATACGTACGTACATATCCCATTGTGTTTTTATCGTGGAGTATTTGAGGCCATCCCCAAATAACGTTGTTCGATCAGAGCACGAGATTGTTCGAAAAAAGAGGTGATTGTGTCGAGAGGTACTCGAATCGGTGACTTATTGTTTAGCCTTTTTAGAGTCCCGTACCTTTTTTTACTAAACCTCCGCTGTCCATACGTCTAGCTGTCTGTCGGTTTGTCTGTCAGTGGGCTGTATCTCATAAGTCGTAAGTGGTAGAGAGTTGAAATTTTCACAGAATTTGTAGGTATATCTATTGCTGCTACAACAGCAAATAATAAAGTTAAAGAGGGATGGGTTTATTTAGGAACCTTTATTTGGTCGCCGTTTTGTGCTTGAATTTAATATTGTAGTATGCTAGCTTTTTTAGATACAAGATACTACATACAGATAAGTGTATTAGGAGAAACAATTACACTTCTCAGAGAGTTTCATTTTTATCCCAAGGGAGATACTGTTTAAGGGCATAGTCCAAGGATGAAAATAATAATTATATCCTAATTCAAGATGAAATCTGTTCTGTCGTTATGAAACACACACACACACACACATATTATCTTATTACATTCAACTTTATAAACAAAACTTATCATTATCTTTATGACATGACAAATGTTAACCTATATGTTATACTAGATTTTGCCCGCGGCTTCGCTTGCATACATAAAATATAGCACTCAGGAATAGAGCAGCTTTCTACCGGTAATTTTTTTTCGCTATTTGACAACTACTTTCAGAGATTACCTCCTCTAAACCAAAAAAACAAACTTTACCCCTTTATAATATTAGTGTAGACAACCTATATATACACTTAAAGAACCTACATTTATGCAATCGGTCAGCGAAAAAAAATGTAAATGCGTGTCCTTATTTCATTTTTCCAGACACTATCGCCTTACGGCGAGGCACACACCCTGTGCCTTCCCAAGGGCGTCGTAAGAATTAACTAAGCGATTATGTAGGGCTGTAGACATACCTATCTGCTAATAACATCATTTATAATCGTATATACGTAGTATATACGTGAAGCTAGCTTGTCAAAAGCTTAGAATAAACTGAGTGGTTCGAAATTAACGGGACAAAAAAAAAAATTAAGGTGCTGTAGCTGTACCGAAAGGGTAAAAAGGAAATCCTATTACTAAGACTTTACTGCCCGTCTGTCTATCACCAGGCTGCATCTCATGAACAGTGATAGCTAGACAGTTCAAATTTTCACATATAAAGTATTTGTATTGCCGCTATAACAACAAATAGTAAAAACATAAAACACAACAAAAAAACAAACACAAATAAATTGCGTATAATAAAGTTGTATAGATAATGGTACGGAACCCTTTGTGCGCGAATCCGACTCAAAGCAATGTACATCTATAACGTCAGATTTAATTAAAAGTATAAAATCCTGAATTGCGGTACCAGAGTCCTCTGCACGAGTAGAATATAATACAATAATCCGAAGTTGACTATCCACCAGACACCACGGTCGGATCCTTCCTTTCCAACGGCGAATTGCAAAACTTTATACCTTGTTCCACATACCTATAAAATATTTTGTCTTTGGGTGTTACAGTACACTAACTAATAAACCACATACAATCACACATTACTAATTGTGGGTAGAATGGATAAATTAATGACGACCAACAGTTCCCTAAACAACGAAAATTACTACACTATTCTAGCGACGTCGATCAATGTCATTAACTGACGATCAATCTATTCAATCGATTTTTTTGTGGTAGGGGTTTTAATCGTTCAAAATTGTATATATTATAATATGGAAGGGCGACTATATTTGCAGTTTGTTTTTTATTTAAATTATCAAATTAACCTTTCAATTGTGATAATTGCAGACACAATTGAAAGACAATAGGTGCGCGAACGCCGGCGTTCGCTTGGGGTTTAATGAATTAAAAACAAAATACATTCAGCCAGTTATACATTAATAGTTGAATTTTTTCGTTCAATTTATATACTGTTAATTTTCTAGGTATTTTGTCTACGTATTGTTAGAAAATTCCAAGTCACTTTGTCACTATAAAATTTTGTATTCTACTATGAAACTGAATATAGTTTGTTCAGAATCAGTAATTGAATGGATTCCAATAGCATTTACACCATGTTATAATTTTCCCAAAAGTATTTTAAAAGGCCACCAGTGTGAGACCACCGACACTAAGTACAACACAGGTCACGGCAGGTCATTGCGGGTATTAGGCGCCTGTAAAAAGCTGCAAGTGCAAAACACAACCCCTCAATCGCCTGGATGACCTGGGGACTAGGTATTTTTGCTGACATAACAAGCTTATTACATGGATTCTTCACATAAAAATACTAGACACGTATTTTGGGTTTCACAAATACTAAAACAAAACTAATGTTGTATGAAATATATAGATTTAGGTAACCAAGGTCAATATATCATTGTGTCATAAAACGATCACATGTTTCAGACGTAATGAGATTTCGACGGAAATTAATAAATTAGTAATTCATCTATCATTATGGCCATAACATTTTGTGTACGCTTAGTCATTAGCAATGACTATGCTGAAGAAATTGTTCAGCTGAACTGAAAATATCAATAAAAAGAGCCAAAATAAAATACATATACAAAAGAAAAAAATGGTAAATGCGAGTCGAATTCGCGCACTGAGGGTTCCGTAATACTTACCTATGAAAACAGCTCAATTCCCGAATTGAGTTACAAAGATTTCCGAATCGCAAAAAGTGTTTTTTTTTGTGATGTGACTACAAAACAGTTTTCCGATTTATTCATATACTTGTGCTATGAGACCTTGCGTTATGCCAAATTTCAGGATTCTAGGTCAACGGAAAGTACCCTATTAATTTTGATTTCCTCGAGAGTGTCGAAATATAAGTTTTTTGCGACTTAAACGGCCGTATTTTTTTTCATTAACGTAAAGGTTTAATTTTTTACAGCTTCTAAGATCTGTAGATCTAAATATATGGATTTATTTTGACGGCGAGCTACTCATTGTTCACCGTCCGCAAGCACCTATGTTAATATGTAGATGGAAGCAGGAGAAAAAGAAAAGACATACAAATAAAACAAAAGCACTATTAGACATTTTGTCAATATAGAAAAGATGGATAGATTGCGTGAAAAACTATATCACTAACAAGGAAGTAATCTCAGATATCACATCTAACAGTGAAGTATGGATGGAGAAAAAATACGATCTCCATTCGATTCCAAATAAAGCGGTAAATGTGAAGGTAACACGAGGATGATGGATAGCAATCAACCAATGAAATGTGACTATAGTAAATATTGTTTTTCCTCAAGTTTCTTAGAGTTCCGTACACAAAGGGCAAATACGAGACCCTATTGCTATCACTATGCTGTCTGTATGTCATCAGGCTGTACCTCACGAACCGTGATAGCCAGATAGTTGACATTTTTACAGATAATTTATTTCTGTTGCTTCTATAGCAACGAATACTAACAACAATTGTGATTTTTTTGCCGTTTTATGCTACAAACGCTACGGAATCCTTCGTGCGCGAAACTGACTCGCACTTGGCCGGTTTTTTAGGGAAACAATGATGTAGTCGAAGGTTGCTAAAAGAGTTATGAATTTACATTGATGGATGGAGAGGGAGGCCAAAGAAAAGATGGATGGATTGTGTGAGAAGTGATATGCAAGAAAAGGGAGTTAGTGATGGCGAGTGACAGGACAGAATGGAAGAAAAAAACGTGCTGCCACCCCAAATAAAACGGGACAAGGGCAGGAAGAAGAGGAAGAATGATGTAGTCGAAGGTGGAACATGCTTTGCTAGAAGTAACCTATTCATTCACGGCCGGAAAATCTAAGAGTGGGTGCAATGAAAAACAATTTCAGTCGTCATATTATATACGGGCCAAAAACGCCATGGTTACCAAGTTATACTTAAAACAAACCAAATAGTGACCGCTCTAACTATACCACTTTACGAGGCTTTTGACGTCAGTCTACTTCTATTATATCAACGTCTATATTTAACTAAATTCAGCTGAATATTTCATGGGACCTAAATAAGCTAATATATCTTTGCTATTCCAAATTTGAAATGTATTTAGATTAATACAAATAAACTTTAAAGCAAAGGTTTGAAAGGAGATTGGCGAAATCAAACGTTTCAGACTTACATTTGTATAAGGTTGCTGAAGTAAAAGTTTCATTTTATTGTACATCACCAGTAATTAGATATATGAAGGACTTTAACATTTCTTAAACCATATTTTGAAGGAACTTTTAGAGAACTAATCATGGCAGTTTTTATTATTAATTATGATAAAAATTTGTGAAAAATTTCAAGATTATTAACTCCAGGATTAAGATTCTCCCATACGATCTTTAACACCCCCTAAATCATTTTATAGGGGTAATTATTAAATACGAATACTGAAAACAATTTTTGTTTACTTGGGTTAATTTATGCTAAGTTTATCCAGACTTGTGGACGGCAATCGACCGGATCAAGCCTCAGTCGTCGACAGCTCGTAGTGATTCACGCGCTCCTCAAAAAGATGTCAGCAAACCGTAGGGGCTTAACAGAGCCGATGCCCGCTAGGACCGCGGGAAATTTCTGAAAAGGGAACTCGTAGTCCTAGAACGCAAAGGGCGACTGAAAGATAGGTGTGTTTTTAGTCAGTAAAAGTCTGACACGCTTTCCCGCTCCATCCAGGCCGGAAGAATATCCAACCGAAAAAAACAAAATGTTCAAAGAACATAATGTCACAATTTGGTGCAGAAACCTTACAAAGACGTCCATTGTTTATTTAAAATGTTAAAGAAAGAAAGCTAGTGTCTAGAAGTACTTTTGAAAGAGGCCATATATTGTAAGAAATATTTCACCGTTTAAGAAACTAAAGTATCGCTAAGAGTTACTAGTTATTTTTATCCTGCAAAAATCCTCAGTTCTTGTTGGATTTAGGTATGACCTGAAACCTTTTTTGTAATACCTACTCTATTTATCACTTTTAACATCTTAGCAGATAAAAGATAGTAGTATTTTTCTTTTTCTTTTTTAATATTTTAATTTTTACTTCAAGAGCTGTCAGTGTCAACATGGTTTCATAACTAGCATTTTCGGAATTTTTACAAGTTTTATTTAGTTTCACCTATACTGATGTTTGTTTGTCTGTAATTAAATCTTGCAAATTAAAGTTGATCCACGTTCCGGTTACCGATTGAACAGAAATTATGCATGCATGTGTAAATCAGATGACAATACAAATTTTAACATGGAACTGATCGGATGATGGAACCGGAGGGTGGCCTTAGGAACCCAGATAATCCTATCGTGTTAGCGTTTTTCGAAATGGTCTTGATGAGTATTAATAACGATAGGTATATACTGCGCTATGAATAAAACTGATTTTCATTGAAACCCTGTTACTGATTAAAACTCAACAGTCTCCTTCAGTTGCGTTTTGCTTTCCAGGGCCACGGAAACTCTTTAAAAATTCCCGTGGTACTAGTTAGCATCGGCCCTACTGTCTTCTTCGGTTTTACTAACATATTTTTAAGGCGCGTCGAATCGGTTTCGGGTCTAACCGGCCTGATGACGAGTTACACATTACTCGGCATCTGCAAGCCCACGCCTATGGCGGAAATCACCCTGCGACTGCCAACGTTCGAGGCATCTTCTGTGGCGGTGGCTGGTGCGTGAGGCTGTCCCTTTTCTCACGGGTCTATTTCGGTCACGTTATTGCTTCGCAGGCAACCTAGGAACATACCAGAGATCGCTGGCGCCGACCGCTTCCACGAGAACACGGTGGTGCTTCACCCAAGTACAATGGAGGTGTACCCTACACCTCCATTGTATGCTTCACCATATCCTCCAACCGGGCCGTATATACTTAATAAATGTCGTGATGTGTCTGTGGATTGCGAACGGAATTCTAAATCGTACGATTAAGTGCGATTAATCGTTGTAATATAAGCGTTGAGTTTTTTTGGCTTTCAGATTAGCATTTTATGTAAATGCTTGAAGCTGCTGAAATCTAAATTAAAATGTAAGTACGGTACGAAATAATGAACCTACGTGTGTTTTTGTATTGAATATTTAAACTTATTATCTGGGCCACAAATGTACATCCTGCTTGGGGAAGAAGTAGTTTTTTTTTTATTGAAAATATTTTAAATACGAGTATTAAATTAATATTATCATATATACTTTTTTTATTGTCCACAGATAGTTGTTTTGGTTCTAAATGTCTTCTTTAGGCGAGTTTATATGTTTGTGTACGCACAGAGGACACCGAAATAATTGCAAATGTAGGTATAAATTTTTTTTGTTAAAAAGAAGCAAAATGAAATGTCAGATATTAAAATTTAAACGAGTTTTGTCACAATACTTTTAATAAAGCCTTGTTTTAATACACAGAAACACACACAAACCTGTTCGCTCAAATGCAACAACAATTATTGTATACATTGCTATTGTATTGCATTGCTATATTGTATGGCATAAAATATGTAAAGAAATTAATAAAAATGGCCACATGCTAGCCATTCCGTATTTTTCAGAGCATTCCTCAGTGCGGTTCGCGTTCTATAAATCTGCACTAAGCGTGTCGGCACGTCACAACTTATATTTTCAGTCACACTTGTAAATACGTTAACACATACATAATGTGCTGTTTATAATAAAAGTCTGCAAAACATCACAACGCAACATTTTAGCGCTCTCTTCTATAACTAGAAATGATGCATTGTAAGAGCGTTCGATTGTTTTTTTTTGCACGCGTTTTTTTTTTTGTGTGGCTACGTTTGAAGCTATGTGTTCTATTTTTGAAAAAAAAAAATGTAATATGTTTTTTGAAAACTAAAAAAAATACCGTTGTAAACAGTACTATATAAAAAAAAATATACGAGGATACCTTAGCTGTAAACCATTCATAAGTGGAAACATAAGAATGGTTTCTGTATTTTATCACACTAAGGGTGAGTGGCACCATTTAACTATAATGATAACAAAGCCGTTAACAGCTGTCAAATCGTCGAATTGACCAATAGGCGTATATGGTTATGGTTTGGTTATCGTTATAGTTAAATGGTGCATATATGTATTTGTGCATGTGTTACTCCTTCACGCTCAAGCAGCTGAACAAATTTTTACCCCAGCAAAACAGTATCTAGTAATCCTTTGGCCATGGTCCGGAGCGAGGAGGAATGGCAGGCGGTCGCCGACTTCTACGAAGCAGTAATGCTCGCAAAGGAGGAGGTCGACCGCATCAGGCAACGGCGCTCTAGCCACCTCCACCGGGATTCTGATCCCGATTTCCGGCCACCGTAGGCGTGGGCTTGCGGACAGTGAGCAATGGGTAGCTCGCTGACCGTCCATTAACTGTCCGGACCGAGCCCAAGTAGTCGATGGCGTGCACTGTTCCCGCGCGCCTCAAGGAGTTGTCAGCAACAGCAGGGTCCTAGCCGGGTCAAATCCTACTGGGGCCAGGGTTATCCGAAAGTAAGCTCGATCAATGCATGATTTTACCCACCATAAAAAAAAGCTCCGGTATGAAGGTTAGAAGGAACGGGGTGGGTTTTTAGTCAGTAAGAGTCTGACACTATCTCCCGCTCCGCCCAAGAGCAGGGGTTGTGATGATTTTCCCCAAAATAAAAATAAAAATATCCTTTAGGATAGTTCTCTAATTACATACGGGCGAAGCCGCTGGCAGAAGCTAGTAGTTAATAAAATAAGATAAAGAAATAAAATTTATGTAGTTTACCTACATAAATTCTATTTCTTTTGATATTCACGAATGTTAATAAAAAAGTATAAAATTAGTCCAAATATTATGTTTAGCCCAAAATTCAATCACGCAAACTCCGCTTGCTGACGCAGTTTTAACAAACCTACCGTTAACATATGGTGTAAAATAGTAGAATTAATCTAAGATGAAACTATTAGGTGAATTTCTCTAGCAATAAACTGGAAATTATTCACTCAACTTTTTTCCTTCAATATCTAAGTATTACATGTCATCTACAAGATTTTCGAAACTTTCCGTTTCAGCACTTAAAAAACAAAGTTGTGAGGGAGTCGTCCATAGTCGAATGTTTGATAGCGTGACTAAAAGCTTTTAAAAGGGAATTCGCTCAACTTTGCTTAACTTAACTAACAGTTCAAAGACAGTGCATCAAAGAAACGATCAGTGAATCGAAAGTTTGACGAGAAAATTTGGCAAAGGCTGTAAAAATCTATAATTTTTTTTACTCTGTTGATTTTTTTGTGAAGATTTTTTTTTTGTTATTCTTGTGTAGTGAGAAGAAAGAAAGAAAAACTGTTTATTTGTGCCTCTCAAAAGAAAACTAATAATACACGTGAAAAAATGAAACAGCGCGAGGTCAAACAGATATGTAATAACAATATTAATGATACAACGCTGGTATTCATTATGTGTGATGCCACGGATACACTCAAGAAACGTTGTATAGTGTAACTTAAACAAAACTAAACTAACTTTAAAAACCGGCCAAGTGCGAGTCCTACTCGCCCATGAAGGGTTCCGTAGCAGCAAGTAACATAATATAAAAGTTCTTGTAATTTATTGTAACTTTGATCGATGTTTTAATAATAGTGTATTTTTTTCGATTTATGACGCATTAAAAAAAAAACTACTTACTAGATTTCGTTCAAACCAATTTTCGTTGGTATTTTTTATAGTAATGTACATCATATATTTTTTTAGTTTTAACATTCTCTTATTTTAGAAGTTAGAGGGGGGGGGGCACATTTTACCACTTTGGAAGTGTCTCTCGCTCAAACTATTCAGTTTAGAAAAAAATGACATTAAAAACCTCAGTATCATTTTTGAAGACCTATCCATAGATACCCCACACGTATGGGGTTGATGAAAAAAAAATTTATGAGTTTCAGTTCAAAGTATGAGGACCCCCAAAATTTATTACTTTTTTTCTATTTTTGTGTGAAAATCTTAATGCGGTTCACAGAATACATCTACTTACAAAGTTTCAACAGTATAGCTCTTATAGTTTCGGAAAAAAGTGGCTGTGACATACGGACGGACAGACAGACAGACATGACGAATCTATAAGGGTTCCGTTTTTTGCCATTTGGCTACGGAACCTTAAAAAGCAACCGAACATCATCATAAATGTCCACAACTGAACATAGCCTCCCACAATAGCCACCATAATAACTAGTCCTGTACATCTCCACCCAACGCTGTTTCTTCCGGTATGTAGCCTTTTAATGTTCCCACTGCTGGGACTCAGGCCTTTTCTCTTGGAGAGGAAATGTGCCGTAATCCACCACGCGGTCCCAGTGCGGTTTGGTGAATGTCACATGTCTTCGAATTTTAAAAACAAGAACCTTAGTGATATAAGATTAGTTATCCTTAATTAAACACCTTTTTAATATAATAAAAATAAAAAAATAAGAAATTGATCACTTTATGATATGGCCAAGTAAAATCACATGAAACAAAAAAAATTCAAGAACATTGTACTCGATTGTGAACATTACTAAATATATAAATTATTTAAGATGTAATTCTAAGTATACGCCAGTAAGTAGCAGCAGTACAAAGATATAAAGAGCGCTTCTCGCCTTCAAACGTCCTACCCGCCAACACCTGTATTTTGTAATTTCAATAAATGAGTAAAATAAAACATTCTAGATTATTTTAAACGTTAAAGTTTGATGTTATTTCAATCCTCGTTTGGCCATATCATTAATGTAAGATTTCAATGATAATAAAACTCTAAAGAAAGTAGGCATAAAATGATGAATCTAAGATCTGGCCTCGACATAGATACTTATGAAGCTTTTAATCCTAATAACTTATGCATTGCTATACATTATCCATTAGGCAAAATAAGGTAAGGAAGTAGGTACATGGATTCAATAGAGAGGTTTAACGGATTGGCTAGAGGTGAGCCACATGATTAGGTGGTTCGATGTTCAACCCTAATGACCGGATCCGAGCCGTTATACAAACGAATCGAACCAAAATTACGAGCAAGGGAATCAGTTGAAATGCAAGATCTGAGATAGGTAAAGTGTGTTTTCACTTGACCAAAGTCAGATGTAATGAAAATTAATGTTATGATTGAAAGTCTTAAATACCTAATAAAGCAATCAGTCTTAATTTTTACTGAGTTGTATATAATCAAACTAGGTACAAGAAAACCTACCCTTCCATAACTACTATCATAACTACCATGCCATACTTGCCATAATATTTTTAGGGTTCCATACCTCAAAAGTTAAAAATGGAACCCTTATAGGATCCCTTTGTTGTCCGTCTGTCTGTCAAGACCATTTATCTCGAGAACGCGTAAACGTATCAAGTTGAAATTAAAATCATATAGGTACTAAAGTCTGCGGTCCTTTGAAGCTGTGAAAAAAATTATACTTCTGAGTTAATGAATACAAAACATACGGCCGTTTATGACGCAAATTTCGATATTGTCAAAGGAATCAAAATTCACTTTCCGTTGACCCAGAATCCACAAATGTTTAAATTTTACAAACCTTAAATTTGTTGTTCGTACCTACGTCACAAAAAAAAACCTTTTTGCAATTTGGAATAATCTTCGAGATTCCATTCAATGAAAAATGCAATAAATGAAAAGATTCAATAAATAATTGAGTATTGAGCATTCGGGAATTGTAGTTTGTACGGAACCCTCAGTGTGCGAGTCCGACCCACCTAAATAAAATTGGGCAAGTGTGCCCAACGTGTTTGCGTGTAACGTGTAATATTCTTTACTGGACATCCGGCCGGTGAACTATTCATTACTCGTTGTCATCATCATCCTGTAACTTCCTAAATCTATAAATCAGGACATAGGTTCTTTGGATTCAAGGTCCTTCAAATACTAGTGCACTAGCTTCTGGCGTTTTATAAGTGCCCATGTACGCCTATGTGAAATAAAGTGACTTTGACTTTGATTTTAATAACTTTCTGATATACTTTTACGCGGACACAGCCAAACCAAAAGCTTGTTTATCATAATTTCATTGATATACGTCCATTGTTGTACATCCCTAAGCGTCGCCACAACGAACGTTGATTGATAACTTGATTATAGATAGGTATAATTGGTATTGTAATTAGTTTGTGGATACTAAAGGATTTCTGCTCCAGTGAACTGATTTGGTCGTTACAAAGACAAAGTAATAATGAGAGCAATCAAAATCATTGATAATCTACATCATTCCTCATGGCTGTACAATCTTTTGATTATAAAATTCAAATATAACATAATAAAATAACATATTCAGCGTTTTTAATGTTCCAATTCTAGGATTCAGGCTTCATCTCTAGGCCATGGAATGGACCGTAATCCCCCACGCGGATCCAGTACGGGTGGGTGAATCTCACATATCTTTAATTTATTGGTTCTAGTGTTCTCACGATATTTTCTTTCGCCGTTTTGAGAGCAGTGGTGATGAAATAAATAACACAAAGTAATGCGCCTGGCTAGGTTTGAACTTCTTTGAAACTCGGCCACCACTGCTCCTTCAAAATCCAAATAAATAGGTATAATAAAGTCGCCCCGTGATCTAATTGATCCCTTGTAAAAGCCTCGAAGCTTGATAGAGCAAAATATCACTTGCTGAAGATCTCTCGTTCATGACAAAGCAAGTGCGAGTACTTAATATTATTTATAATATCTTCAAGAGTTACTTTCTGGGCTGTAAAATTAAAACTTTGGAAGTTCATTAGATCTTCCTGGAAGCTTGTCATCGACCTCTTAAGTGTATTAAGATATTCGACACTTGTAAACTGTATTGAATTGATAATTAAGTAAGAGACTTATAAGTCTTATTAGACTGTATCAACCTATAATTCTAAGTATACAAAGTTATTTAAAAAAGTTTTTTCATATAAAATATATGTGTGATGTTTTTTTTTAAATTGATATAAACTAGTGCTTGACTGCGACCTCACCTCGTGATATTTTAAAGTAATGTTCCCTAAGTATAATTTTCTACAGGCAAAGCCGCTTGCAGAAGCTAATAAAATACTATAAAGCCTTAAAAATCTATAAAAATAACCGTAAAACCTAAAAAGCAATAAATTATACTTTAGTGTTTATTGATCAGTACAGGTGAAACCTCAGAACAGTAAAAGTTCTGAATGATAGACTAAGTTTTTATTAAAGGTATTCTCAAGAGGCACGAAACCCATTTCGAAAATAATTTTATCACCGAAAAAGTTTCAAGACAGATAGATTCTAGGAAAACTCCATTATTCTTTGCCATATTGAAACTGTAGCTAAAAATCCGAAATATTTTATAGTACTGCATCATTTTCAGACGCTATAAAATTTGAAAACGTAGTCATAATACATTGTTCAGTCAGGAGCCATAAACATTAGTTCTTGGTAACCAGTCTACTGAACCCTCCCAAAACAGATTGTAAGGTTCTTTAGACTGAGACCGCGGTTCTAACTTCCATGTATATATATATTTTTTTATGGTATTTTGCGACCACAAGTAAAAGGCATTACGAATAATAACTGTATTTTTTTACTTGTGGTCAAAAAAAAAAAACTTAGCTCTATTTTTCCTATCCATTTGTAGCAATAGTATCCTACTAACCTTGAATTGTCCTTGGGTGCACTTGCATTGCACATACAGGGACAATCGTAGGTTAGTACCGCATTCTATGATATTATAAGTGTTTAAGAGGCTCTGCGTGTTGGCTTCGGCTATTCGTATGCCTTTCAAGGGTCTTAAAATAATAATAATTTATTTCAACATAAGCCTGCTACAAAATTCTTTGAGAATTAATTAAATAAAGGTGTAAAATAATTAGACCCTTTTTTAGTGCTCTATATAAATTCACAGACCAACATTATAAAGGATCAAAAATATCAACCTAAGTGCTACTGAAAGACTCACCAATCAAATTGATCCACGTCAGACATATAATTGTACTGACTTTAAAGCGCAAGTTATTCTGGACAGTTTGTCACTCGATATAAAGACTATTTAGGTCAGTTTTAGAGGTATAATTTCGTTAGGAGGCACTATTGTGCTAGAACATTACTTAACGAGACGATAAAAGTAAGCGATTATTATAATACCTAAACTTAATGATACTTAATTCGACTTTAAATTATATTCAATTAGTAGCTGACTCGGCGAACTTCGTACTCCCTAATAGTCAATGAATGATTGACTGAACGATATAATGATTGATGTTGGATATTTTTTTAGATAATTTTTGCGATGTTTCAATCGTGAGAATTAGAGACACAATAGAAAGACAATGGGTGCGCGAACGCCGGCTTTCGCTTGGGGTTTAATGAATTAACCTTTCGAATGTTTTAAGTTACACAGTTCGACATAAGCAATTGTCTTTCTATTGTGTCTCTAATTACGGCATTCAATGAGTTAATAGATAAACTTCTATTCGAAACGGAGATGAGATAAACAAAGAAAAGATTTTTAAAATCGGTCCAGCCACTCTTTAGTTATATATTGTGTATCTAACACGACTTTATGTGTAATATTGTATTTTGATCCATTTTATTTGAAATATAATCTTTATCTGCACTTCAATTTTAATTTTGTTTCGCTCTTTTTTAGGGTTCCGTAGTCAACTAGGGTCCCTTATAGTTTCGCCATGTCTGTCTGTCCGTCCTCGCTTAATCTCTGTGACCGTTAGCACTAGAAAGCTGAAATTTGGTACCAATATGTATATCAATCACGCCGACAAAGTGGTAAAATAAAAATTGGAAAAAAATGTTTTATTAGGGTAGCCCCCCTATATGTAAAGTGGGAAGGGATTTTTTTTTAATTTCAACTCTAACGTGTGATATATCAACAATATATCACACGTTAGAGTTGAAATTAAAAAAAAATCCCAGATAGGTATTTAAAAATGAATAGGGGTTTACTAAAATCATTTTTAGATAATGTCAATAATTTCGGAAATAATCGCTCCAAAAGTAAAAAACTATGTCGTCCCCCCCCTCTAACTTTTGAACCATAAGTTTAGAAAATATAAAAAAATTCTGAAAAGTACAACTTTATAAGGACTTTCTAGGAAAATTATTTTGAACTTGGTGGAAAGAACAATTTTTGTACAAAAAGACAAAAGGTTCTACAAAATAATTTCTGAACTAAGTTTGTAGTGTAATCGTATATGCAAGCATTTTTTTAAACTCATAAGTCAAAACTCACATATTGTGACGGACGGGAAACTACGGAACCCTACACTGAGCGTGGCCCGACACGCTCTTGGCCGGTTTTTTTTTAGTTTTATTAATGTTATATTAAGTAGGTACTCTAAGGGTGAGTTGCACTCATGCGCGTGCGAGCCCTCACGACGGGGGATGCGGTGTCCCGGGGCAGGTGTGTCGTGGCAGTGTCCTTGGACATTGCCAACGCGTTCAACTCCCTGCCCTGGAGTACGATCCGGAGGGCACTCCGGTACCACCGGGTGCCCGAGTACCTCTGTCGAGTGGTCGAGGCCTATCTGTCGGAGAGACTTATAGTCTACCCCGGTCACCAGGGAGACTGGAAACGTCGAGAGATGTCGTGCGGTGTTCCGCAGGGGTCGGTACTAGGGCCACCCTTGTGGAACATCGGGTACGACTACGTGCTGCGCGGCGACTTCCCTGACGGGGTCAGCGTGGTTTGCTACGCAGACGACACGCTGGTCCTAGCGCGGGGAGAGTCGTACCAGGCGGCGGTCGCTCTAGCGACACGCGGGGTTGCGATGGTCGTTGATCGGATCCAGGAGTTGGGACTCAAGGTGGCGCTTCACAAATCCGAGGCGATGTGTTTTCACGGTCGCCGGTCTCGGAACGCGCCGCCATTGAGTTCCCAACTAACGGTAGGAGGAGTTCACATCGGTGTCGGGTCGACGATGAAGTACCTGGGACTCGTCCTCGACAGCCGGTGGAATTTCGTGGAGCATTTCCGACGTCTGGCTCCCAAACTCAGCCGGGCTGGGGCTGCGCTCAAGCGGCTCCTGCCCAACCTTGGGGGTCCAGACGCCTCCTGCCGGAGGCTCTACGCGGGGATCGTTCGGTCCATGGCCCTCTACGGGGCGCCGGTGTGGGCGCCGTCGCTGAAAAAGCAACCGGCGGCCATACTGAACGCCTGCCAGAGAGTCATGGCGATAAGGATGGTGCGGGGATACTGCACGGTCTCCCGCGAAGCGGCGAGCCTTCTGGCTGGCCTACCACCGTGGGATCTGGAGGCAACAGTCCTTGCACACATGCACGATATGCGCGTGGAGATGCAACGCCGGGGTGAAAGTCCGCTGCCGCGACAGGTCACGGCATGGCGGACAGAGCTCCGGCGGGATCTCATGGTGAAATGGCGTCAACGACTATCGCAACCCAGTGCTGGGCACGCCACAATCATGGCGGTAAGTCCCCTCTTTGAGGCGTGGCTGGAAAGGCCTCACGGCGTCCTTACCTTCCGCATGACGCAGGTCCTCACCGGACATGGTTCGTTCGGGAGTTTCCTACACCGGATTCATGCGGAAGTGACGCCCGGGTGTCGCCACTGTGCGGAACGCCCGGAGGACACGGTGGAGCACACAGTCGAGGTGTGCCCTGCTTGGGCGGAGCATCGCCGTGCCCTCGTGGGGGCGATCGGCGGCGGAGACCTCTCGCGCCGGGCCTTGGTTGAGGCCATGGTCCGGAGCGAGGAGGAGTGGCAGGCGGTCGCCGACTTCTGTGAAGCAGTAATGCTTGCAAAGGAGGAGGCCGAACGCATCAGGCAACGGCGTTATCGCCGCCGCCGTCGCCGGGATTCTGATCCCGATTTCCGGCCAACGTAGACGCGGGCTTGCGGACAGTGAGCAATGGGTAGCTCGCTGTCCGGCCGTCCGGTAACTGTCCGGACCAAGCCCATGTCGTCGACGGCGCGCACTGTTCCCGCGCGCCTCAAGGAGTTGTCAGCAACAGCAGGGACCCAGCCGGGTCGAAGCCTACTGGGGCCAGGGTTATCCGAAAGGGCGCTCGAGCCCCGGTATGAAGGCTAGAAGGAACGGGGTGGGTCTTTTAGTCAGTAAGAGTCTGACACTATCTCCCGCTCCGCCCAAGGGCGGGGGATGTCAATGCATGATTTTTCCCACCATACAAAAAAAAAAAAAAAAAAAAAAGGGTGAGTTGCACCATTTAACTATAACGATAACAAAACTGACTGACTGACTGATGTCAGTCAGTCAGTTTCTCCTTTTATGTATCTAGATAATACTACGTGTACATACAGTTTAAATAAATATAAATAAAGGGTCTAAATTCTCTTCTCCAGTATCTTTGTAATTCCTGTAATCCAGGACATGCAGCTGTGGCTTCACGTTGTTAACCTGGAAACAAAACGGGGACATGAAATACCTACCTAAAAATAGTTTGGTTTCAAATTCATTTCTGTTTAGCGTGAAATGAGACTGGTTACAAAATGAAATGAGTGCGGAAATTATTATCTTTTGTATATGTAATACAAACTTAGATGTATAATACTTACGTATAGACATACATTATTTTTATAAAGGTGGGCCGGTCTTAGATACGTTTCAGAGATATCATGCAGGTTCAATTCCGATTCTGAAAGGAACGAAAGGAAATTAGACTTCGATTCTGATTTCTGTTCTTATTTTAATCGAAACTTATATTGGAGGTATCTACATGCACAGTCAAGTTTATACTCGTAGTAGTGTGGGTGACCATCATCCCCCATGTTTTCCATCAATTAATATTTCAGTTGTAGTTTTGTTTCATATTTGGCATGTTGTGAGTTTGCGCTTCATTTTATATAAAAAAATACGAATGAATAGTTTTTGATTAGTTTTAGCGGTGCCTCCATCCCTGTTCCCAATTTAAAAAAAAAACCCCGCTTCCGAATTCAGTTTCAATATAATAACTTCTGTAACTAATGTGTAATTTAATTGTATTCCCACATTGCTTATGTGAACTCAAGAGTAGATCAAGTATGTTGAAAGAGAATTTAAACCTAATAAATATGATGACGTATACACAAAATAAATCATAAAAAAACGGTCCTGCCGTAATGGAAGAATTTAATAACAAACACTATGACACGATTTCAGGTTTGTATATATTAGATAACGGCAACATATCTTTTAAATCAAACATTCTAACCCAGTAAGCAAAGAAAAGGTTTCACTTTTCTTTTGTGAATAATAAAATGACAAAGAAATTTTTTCTATATTATTATTTTTATTCTTGAAGTTTGCTTAGGTACAGCGTGTTGCCACAAAACCAATCTCATGTATGTACTTCACTTTTTATACTAACGCTCGGTGGACGCACACTAATGAGCGTTTGAGCCGGAACTGTTCGACGAGCGGGCCGAGACGCTCCGATATATCGTGTCCGTGAGCGGTGTCTATGTGTGGGTTGCTCGATCTCGCATTGTATGTAGATTGACTTCTGTACCTATATATTTTGTGGTGTTGCCTTGTTTTAATGATACTCGACCTTGTATGGAAAAAAACTATACAAAGGGACTGGGGGTCTCACGGTTTTTGATTATTTACTTTGTTCTTGCTTTTTGAGATTTTCTTTCTTTTTGTGTGCTCAAATACAAAATGTAAAGAAAACCGTCACAAAGTAATTTGAAATGTTGACACTGACAAAGGTTTCAATAGACACTAGCGACCCACCCCAGCCTTAGACAGTCTTTGAAATTCTCGGATTTTCTCTATTATAATATTTATGTATGTATAAAATATTTAAATCTTTTTCACTCTGTCTATTGGTGAAAGTCGCATTAAAATTAATTCAGTAGTTTTGGAGTTTATTGCGTACAGCCAGGAAGACATACGTGGTATGGCTTTGTTTTACAATATTACTAGCCAATTCCTGAATTGTTCTAGTACGCTAAAAAAAGAAAGAAAGAGAAGAGAAATACATTTTTATTTAATTTGTTGGAAAAAAAGCAATCAATGCATTAAAACAATTTCAATTGTCCATCTTCACATAGCCTTTTATTACCTTTCTAATGAACCCAGTTTGGAATACATCAGTTGGATGGTTTCATAGGTATTAAATAGACTAGTGGTTGCTAGCGGCTTCGCCCGCGTTATCGTAGGAAACTAACCCAAGGGATTATACTATCGGGATAAAAGATATAATATGTGTTCTTCCAGAACATGGTCTACTCGTGCACTAAGTTTCATAGCAATTCAACCAGCTATCCAATTTGAAGACGTTGCAAACATATAAACATACAAATTCACAAAGAAACTCCTCCTTGCGTCGTATTCCTCAATGCTGAGAGTCGTGACCTCCCTGTTTCACCACTCTATCTCTTATGATATTCCTCCATCTGTTCCTGTCTCTGGCGGTGTGAAGGGTACATCGTGGAGTCAAGGGCGGTGCGGATCTGGTCACAAAGAACAACGGCAAAGAAAATGTTAATGAAATTATTAAGTAGGTAATAGTAATGTTTAAGACAAAATTGTTTCGCGGTGTGCCCTGCTTGGGTGGAGCATCGCCGTGCCCTCGTGGGGGTGATCGGCGGCGGAGACCTCTCGCGCCGGGCCTTGGTCGAGGCCATGGTCCGGAGCGAGGAGGAGTGGCAGGCGGTCGCCGACTTCTGCGAAGCAGTAATGCTCGCTAAGGAGGAGGCCGACCGCATCAGGCAACGGCGCTCTCGCCGCCGCCGGGATTCCGATCCCGATTTCCAGCCACCGTAGGCGCGGGCTTGCGGACAATGAGCAATGGGTAGCTCGCTGTCCGGCCGTCCGGTAACTGTCCGGACCAAGCCCAAGTCGTCGACGGCGCGCGCTGTTCCCGCGCGCCTCAAGGAGTTGTCAGCAACAGCAGGGACCCAGCCGGGTCGAAGCCTACTGGGGCCAGGGTTATCCGAAAGGGCGCTCGAGCCCCGGTATGAAGGCTTGAAGGAACGGGATGGGTTTTTTAGTCAGTAAGAGTCTGACACTATCTCCCGCTCTGCCCAAGAGCGGGGGTTGTCATAAGATGATTTTTCCCATCGGAAAAAAAAAGACAAAATTGTTTAGAAATGTAATATATATATATGTATATATATTACCTTTTGTATACTTTTCACTACAATATGCTAATAAAATATGCCAACAAAATTTTGTTAGGGACTTTGCAGTGATCCTTTTAGCACTTATAATATTAAACTGATAAGCTTATAGATTTTTGAAAAATCCCTTGAAGTTACAGTTATGTTTACTTATTTTGATAAAAAGTAAATAAAATACTGCGCCTTCATGAAAAAGTAAATATTCTCTTGCAAAATAATATTTTTTGTGCTCTGCTTACATTGAACAAGCTTCTATAGGAATTTTCATGCAAACCTTCAGCTGATCCTTTACACAATTGTTCGCCTTTTTCTAAGAATATTACAATAAGGGCTTTAACAATATTATGTTTGTGATGAACCTTTTGAAAACATAAATCCAATCTTACTTATAAGAGGAGCGGCGTATAACTCAAATGTTGTGAAAAATATTTATTAAAAAAATTGTTTTTAAGTTACACCGACCTGGGCCCTGTTTAATAAATCTGACAATCTGAAAAGTCCTTTGCATATTTATAATACATAATTATGTCAAAAAGTCACGATTTGACAATTCTTCTGTAAAACTTATATTTACAAAAGCTGCAGACTGAGGACTCAATACAACCCAAAACTACTAACTTTTTTTATGGTGGGAAAAAAACATCCAATGACAACCCCCGCTTTTGGGTGGAGCGGGAGATAGTGTCAGACTCTTACTGACTAAAAGACCCACCCCGTTCCTTCTAGCTTTCATACCAGGGCTCGAGCTGTTTTTCAAAACTAACCTTGGACCCAGTAGGCTTCGGCCCAGATAGGTCCCTGCTGTTGCTGACAACTCCTTGAGGTGCGCGGGAACAGTGCGCGCCGTCGACGACTTAGGCTTGGTCCGGACAGTTACCGGACGGCCGGCAGCGAGCTACCCATTGCTCACTGTCCGCAAGCCTGCGCCTACGGTGGCCGGAAATCGGCATCAGAATCCCGGTGGCGGCAGCGGGGACGACAACGCCGTTGTCTGATGCGGTCGGCCTCCTACTTCGCGAGCATTACTGCTTCGCAGAAGTCGGCGACCACCTGCCACTCCTCCTCGCTCCGGACCATGGCCTCAACCAAGGCCCGGAAACCCCTCTTAAACCACCGCCCTGGCAATTGTGTCCCATATTATTGCTAAACTAGTAATATCTAATACTTTTTATTGAATTCTTGAAGTCCATCCTAAGGTTGTCTGGTAGATATCGCAGTCAGCGATAAGACCACTATTGTACCCATAAATTTAGGTTAGTGCTGAAGTTTTGTTACTATTTTGGTTTGCAATATATTTAGTTTATTCTATTCTATTCTCTTCTGTTTCTCATTGAAAATGAATAATCTGCTGTATTCTGTTGAATTAAATGAATGTATGAAATCATAATAGGTATAATCTATTTCCGATTCTTCGCCAAGAAAAATCTTCTCTAACTAATATTATAAGTGATAAAGTCGGCTTGTTTGTTATTCACGTCTCAACGGAACAGCAACGGATGTTGAACAACTTTGCTTGGAAAAACTTTACGTGAAGGAAAGTGTATAAACTTCTCAGTCATTATAATTCTTTAGGGATGGAATGCAATTTTATTAGTTTTCTTTCGTCATAGTTCGCTGGATATTTTACGTAAAATGTTCTAACGTTGCGCTGCCGGTATGCACACCTAAATCGATTCATTATTTTTGTTCGAAATTGTAGATGAAGTATTAAATATATTTTTATATGTATAGTGACTGGTTTTCTGACAAATCAACTTCAATAGCTTAATACATTCAATTACATTTATCATAAATCACTACGTAGATTTACTCAGAAAAAGGCGACACTGATGTGTTAATGATGATAAATTTTTAATTGAATTTTTTATAGATATATGATACTATATTTACCTAAAACAAAATTTATAAGAAATGATCGTCGCTAAGTCACATCGAACTTGTCTGTTAAATTGGGTCTACGGTAGAGGAGCCTTGCACTAGCGGAGCACAAGCCGAGCTTAAATTTGTGTTTTGTCGCTCGTGCTCGGCTCCTCTATAGTCAGTCCATACTACACGAATTTGAGCTCGACTCGTGCTCGGCCTCCTACGTAGACCTATTTTAAGATGTCTTACAGGTTCAATGCGACTAAGCGATGATCAGTCTCTAACGCATTAAATCTACCCTTCAAAATTAAAGCACCAGAGTTTTCTACTTGCTTTATGAAAGTTCTCGTCAAATCATGCTCCGGAATCAGAAAGTAGGTATCACAGAATCTAGTGACGTCACCCACTGATACCGATTGACGTCTAAATGACGTCATAATCTGTAAACAACTATGTTGACCTAACATGACGTGTATAAGTGCGTAATAATAATGATTAGTTTTCTTCGACGTTCATCACATATGACATAAGTAACCTTGAAGTATTATTATTCTATCTCATGTTTAATGTTCTTCCATTTACAACAAGTAATCCAGTCTGTAAACGTAACTTATATCGTAGGTTTGAAATTCGTAAAACTATATTCTACGGTAATTATAGCGACTCGATGGTTTTTCCGTTGGTTTTAAAAGGACTTTTACATAGAGTAAGCGTGTTATACCCTAAATTAAAAGAAATGTTTCAAGTTACAGGCTTTTTATATTATTATTATTTCTTGCAACTTTGAAATCTTAAAAAATATTTTGTAACTAATTAAACTAAAATTAAACAGGCATGTTACATTTGGATGACAATGCATGTTTTGCTAAGTGACGTCATTTTAAATCAAATATGGCGGACTCATATTTGTACCTAATATTATAATACTCTGCCTGTCTGTCTGTTACACTTTTACGAATGAAAAAGACCATATTCATGAAATTTGGTACGAAGTAAGCTTAAGCCCTAAGGAGAGGACTACTTATTAGCTGGCTTCGACTTCAGCATATGTCCGGCAGTGGACGTCTTTCAGCTGAAATGATGATGATGACTTATTAGAGAATTTAAACAAAGATTGCTTTAAACATTTTTTTTTTTTAATCTACAACTAAACAGTCTTTTCTTGCACAACTACCTCTATTATCTCAAGATTTCAACGCACATTTAGCTCCAAAATTACAAGGTAATCCGACAATATGTCTAAACATAAAATCGCCCGGGAGCGTAGGATCACTCGTAACTCGGCCTACTCGAGATATTTCAGTGTCTGCCGGATTATAACAAGGGTCGGTCAGACACTTGACCGCGTTGTAGAATAAAGCCTTGTTTACATAGTAAACTAACGATGCACAACACTAAATGATGGCGTAGTTGCTTTGTAATTTTTATATGATAACAAAATTTTTATTAGATTGAACAGAATCTTCAAACTACTACGATTAAAAAATATAATGGTATATAATAGTTGAAATCAAACGGTTTGCATACTGTGGTAATTTAACTTTTTGGCAAAATGAATTAACCTTCTTGTCAGAGGAAAAAAAGTACTTATTAGTAGGACCCATAGAAAAAAAAACAAGAGTAAAGAAAATTGATATCAATATCGCAAAGAATCGATAAGTATCGAACAATCTCGAAAAGTATTAAAACCACGCACGGAATTATAGTCTGTCTAATAAGTCAACCGACTTCGGAATTTTGTAAAACATTTAATCATTTAAAAAATACAAATATTCGGTACTTTTTATAAGGTTCTTCTGTTAGTTAACAATGATCTCTACCTCTTAATCAACCTTGATTATTGAACCCGTGTTGACTACATGAGATTTCATTAAATCCTATTAATTACCCAAGTCGTTTAACTTATTAGACAGACTCTACATTGAATTATTTTGAAAATTATCGAAGATGCTCAGACAGTCAACTCAAAGCGTTGAATCGATTGTTTATTGCTCACTCCTCTAGTTTATTTATCCACATCACTAATAGAGCACATAGCTGCAATAATCTATCTGCTCTGGCTCCTATTGACTGAATATATTTGCATTCACGGAATAATATGCTCTATTTGCTATCTAAATCTGAATGCTTTATTATTCCGGACATTCAACATAGCGCATATTGCTGCATAATAATTTGATCACGTGCTGCTTGATTTTGTTTTTATAAATCATTGCCCACACACAAGGAATTACTCCTGCATCGTGGGTGCGTTTACAAACATGTAAACTCACCTACAAACAAAAAACACCCAGACTCGGAACAACTATCAGTAGTCCATAAAAATATTTATCACCCAGAAATAGAGCGAGTGGCACGCGTGGCGCAAATACATAGTCCCCGTGCTATCCGGGCGACTCAAAATCAAAATCAAAAATATTTTGTTTTACGTGGGCCTACCTGGGCACTTATAAAACGTCAGAAGCTAGTGCACGGTTCCAAATTGGTCGTTTCCTATGGAGAAGAACCGGCAAGAAACTCCATGGTTACTCTTTTAAAAAAGTGGTTGTTTTACAATATTGATGATACAAGATTGAGATATTATACTGACTGATTTGCTTTGCCGCAATAATTGACTACAATTATTTAATTGCTCCAAATATAAACATACTTTATTTGTTTTTTTAATTTTCATTGAAGCCGCCAATTATGTTTAAAATCATTTGTTCGATTTTTATCTTAAATATTTGAAACATTGATTAGAATAGCATTACAGAGAATACAAGCTTGTTATGGCTTTTATAAAATCTGTTCACTTGTTTTCCTCCTTCGTTTATTTTAGTTTAACCCGGTTATAAGGGTAAGGTACACCGTAGGGTGTGTTTTTCAGGTCAAGGGGTGTAGGTGTTATGCTATGACGCCATTTAGGCACGTCATTCTGATTGATTGGTCGGTAATCTTTGCCTTTATTCTAATAACCATAAAGGAAAAACATGCATCACTTCCGGGTAAAATGGCTATTGGTCAGCATAAAATTGTGTGCGAAATAAAACTGTCTGTCTAAAAGTCAAACGACTTTAGTAATCTAATCAAATTCTTGAAATCTGATGTAGGAACACTACTCGCCGCCGCCGCCGGGATTCCGATCCCGATTTCCAGCTACCGTAGGAGCGGGCTTGCGGACAGTGAGCAATGGGTAGCTCGCTGTCCAGCCGTCCGGTAACAGTCCGGATCAAGCCTAAGTCGTCGACGGCGCGCGCTGTTCCCGCGCGCCTCAAGGAGTTGTCAGCAACAGCAGGGGCCCAGCCGGGTCGAAGCCTACTGGGGCCAGGGTTATCCGAAAGGGCGCTCGAGCCCCGGTATGAAGGCTTGAAGGAACGGGATGGGTTTTTTAGTCAGTAAGAGTCTGACACTATCTCCCGCTCCGCCCAAGAGCGGGGGTTGTCATAAGATGATTTTTCCCATCGAAAAAAAAAAAAAATGTAGGAACACTAGTTGAACAATCGAGATTGCAAATCATTGTTTCATCATTTTGATCACTGTATCCTTATAGTATTATATAAAAAAGTATGTATACAATATAACCGATTTTTTAATTAATTTAAAAAAAAATCCAAGTCGTTTGATTTTTTTAACAGACCATAGCTCCATTATTCAAAGTTGCAAGATTGTATAAAAGTTACCAAGCTATAATACCTACTAAAAATTCTCACTCCTTCAACAATATTTCACCCCAGTAAAAAAGCACTGGTATTCAGAAACAGCCGACATGTCGAAATTATATATATAAATTGGAACTGGACCACTGAAAGTTAAAATACACTGTAGGATGAAATGTCACTGAAGTCACGTGAAAGTAATGTTAATAGCAAAAAAAAAAACTGGGTAAGTGCGAGTCGGACTCGCGGACCGAGAGTTCCGTGCAAACTCATCACCATCATCATCATATCAGCCGAAAGAGGTGTCAGACATAGACCTCCCCCAAGCGTCGCCACAACGACCGGTCTTGTGCGTCACGCATCCATCGGATTCCCGCCACCCTGACCAGGTCATTGAAGGGAAAAAAAAAACTTAAAGGTTTCACATAATTAATTAATTTAATCATTGTTGTTTGCAGATTTTTTTTTCGAGTTGAAAAACCATCCAATTACTTTTTACAAGTTTTTCCTGCTCTAAGGTGGAGGGTGAGAGGGTGTGTTAATTTTTGCCGAGTAAAACCCACTTGAGTCCTTCAGTTGCCTTTTGTGTTCTAGAACTACGGTTTCTCTTTGAGAAATTCTCCGTTTATCTTAGTTAAAAAAGATATGTCGCATAATATATTGTTTTAAAAATATATTTCACTTATAATTCACTTCAAAAGTTTATCTTTTACAAATTATTGCATTTAGACTTTCTTTATCATAACTATTTGTTATTGTGACTTTTTTTTTTCCGTAAAATTTAGAAAAATGTCGGTTGTATTTAAATTCATGAATATAAATTAACATGTCACGCACAAGATTGTATCTTAAACATAATTTTATGTATGAAATACTCGACACTTACATAGTACTAATTTTGGCCTTGACTTTATAAGGCCATGAGCTTGTAACGAATATGGAGACTATTTACTTATCTTTGATACTATACTACCTATTTGGCCCGATTTCAGCGCCGTGTACTAAAAAGCAACAAGTGAATCCTAGAATAATTTGGGACGTAGTCTTTCAAAAATCTTCAAACACTTCAGAATGCAAGGAATTATGAAAACATTATTCTGTGCCTCATTGGTAACGGCCTTGACTTAGGACTGGTCAAGTGTGCGGTGGAACGGTGAGATTATTTTTTCCGGTGGGAAAATCATCCAATGACATCCACTGCTCTTGGGCGGAGCGGGAGATAGTGTTAGACTTTTAGTGACTAAAAACCCACTCCTGTTTCTTCGTTGCCTTTCATACCGGGGCTGAGCTATCTTTCAAAACCAATCCTGGTCCCAATAGTAGGCTTTGTCCCAGCTGGGCCCCTGCAGTTGCTGACAACTCCTTGAGGCGCCCCGTTGACGACTTGGGCTTGGTCCGGACAGTTACCAGACGGTCGGACAGCGAGCTACCCATTGCTCGCCGTCCGCAAGCCTGCGGCTACGGTGGCCGGAAATCGGGATCGGAATCTCGACAACAAATCGGCGGCAGCTGGGGTGCTGTGAGCGCTGTTGTTTGATACAATCGGCTTCCTCCTGTGCTAGCATTACTGCTTCGCAAAAGGAGGTGACCGCCTGCCACACCTCATCGCTCCGGACCATGGCCTGTACCAAGGCCCGGCGCGAGAGATCGCGACTACCGATCACCCCCAAGAGGGCACAGCGATGCTCCGTCCAAGCGGGGCACACCTCCATTGTGTTCTCCACCGTGTCCTTCAGGCGTTCCGTCCAGTGGCGACACCCGGGCGTCACTTTCGCACGATTCCGGTACAGGAACCTCCCAAACAATACCATATCCGATGAGAACATGCGTCATGCGGAAGGTGAGGACACCGTAAGGTCTTTCCAGCCACGCCTCAAAGAGAGGATTTAGAAGAAGAGTTTTATTTTTTTACAGTTTCAAGAGACCGCCAACTTGAGCTTATGGTTTTAATTTTAATTCTATACCTCCACACGTTTCCGAAACGAAGTGATCCCATAATATCCCTAGACAATTTCTAAGACGACTAGGTCCTCATCTCACTAGTGGTCTGCCTTAACTCGGTAGCGCGATTAAAAGGCACCAATTTTGTGTGCAAATTTAATATTTTTTTACCCAATTTTGTTTTAATATTTCTTTAATAATCTCTAATTCAATAAACTGATACTACGTTAATTGGATTAGAGATTAGGTCTGATTAATTCTGAAAACATAAACACAAAATATTCTAACACCTTTTATAAACGGAATTCAGCATTCCCAAATACTTGCCACCTCAAATAGAGCTCCAAATAAATGAAAGATAATAAATTACAAGGATTCATTAACACTGGACGTTCTCTAATTAATTTTAGCCCACGCAGTTACAGACGTGGTGAGGTCATAAACATAGAAAAGGGTTTGTTCCGTTCCCACTTCATTGTCTTCGTAACTTACTGTCTTTCTGGCTTTTCCTGTCTTGTTAGGTTAGTTTATATTGTACAGGTACAATCACTTTGCGATAAGTTTTATCTCCTAAGAACTGGAGTGTCCATGGAGTTTTTCACGTTCTTCTCCTAACGTGTAATTTTGCTTCACTGTTTTGACTGACCGACATTTTGACAATTCAAAGTTTAAGGGCCAAGCGCCCGAAAAGTGCCATAAAACAGTGATTTTCTGAGGCCTACTCCTCCGTAACGGCTAGATCAATTGGTTTGAAAAAAAAATGTATTTATTATAGATTCATGAACAATAATGTCAACATTTGATTTTTTCGTGCAATTAATACATTTGTCAAAAAAAAAATATTTAGCAATTTTGCAACTTTTCCCTACTCCTTCGAAACGGCTTTTTTTTTTTTTTTTTTTTTTTTTCGATGGGAAAAATCATCTTATGACAACCCCCGCTCTTGGGCGGAGCGGGAGATAGTGTCAGACTCTTACTGACTAAAAAACCCATCCCGTTCCTTCTAGCCTTCGTACCGGGGCTCGAGCGCCCTTTCGGATAACCCTGGCCCCAGTAGGCTTCGACCCGGCTGGGCCCCTGCTGTTGCTGACAACTCCTTGAGGCGCGCGGGAACAGCGCGCGCCGTCGACGACTTGGGCTTGGTCCGGACAGTTACCGGACTGCCAGACAGCGAGCTACCCAATGCTCACTGTCCGCAAGCCCGCGCCTACGGTGGCTGGAAATCGGGATCGGAATCCCGGCGGCGGCGGCGAGAACGCCGTTGTCTGATGCGGTCAGCCTCCTCCTTAGCGAGCATTACTGCTTCGCAGAAGTCGGCGACCGCCTGCCACTCCTCCTCGCTCCGGACCATGGCCTCGACCAGGGCCCGGCGCGAGAGGTCTCCGCCGCCGATCACCCCCACGAGGGCACAGCGGTGCTCCGCCCAAGCAGGGCACACCGCGATTGTGTGCTCCACCGTGTCCTCCGGGCGTTCCGCACAGTGGCGACACCCGGGCGTCACCTTCGAAACGGCTTGGACCTTTAGAAACATTTTTACACATAAAAATTGGTGGTTAAATATTCTTCAAAGTGAATATTACATATCAATCAATATCTCGCAGAGAAAATGGATTTAAAGCGCTTTCTGGGCACTGCTGACCGTAAATAAATGCACAGATTTGCGTACTGCCGCCTAGGCGAAGTGCGAGAGTTGCGTTCACATAATTTCGGTCAGATGGTTCAAGGGACTATACGCCTTAACCTGTATTAGGGTCTAGAGTTGGACTTATTAAATGAAAAGCAGCGGACTATAAAACTCACAAAACGTATAACTAAATAAATGTTGGTACAGAGAAGAATTTGGGCGCACGTGTATCGTCGGTTGTGAAGTGGTGGCGGGCCGTGTGTCGCGCGCCGTCGCCCGAGATGAAGCCCGACGGTAATTGGTCTATTTGAAATAAACGTTTCTTATTTCTGAACTAGGGATTTACCGTGACGTGATAAAATGTCATTCGTTCGAGCGTCAAAAAGGAACGGATCTTATAACTTCATACCATTAACTGTTTAGTTTAGGTCATAAAATGGATCGCATTAAGAGCTCGTGATAGCAGTGCTGGGCTCTTGATGAGGTAAACACCAATTATCACCAAAAACGATTGTCAAAAGAGAGTTACGTGTAGTCCGGACATTTTGACAGTCTTTTTAATCATTCTATGTATTTGTTGTTCTGGAAACTTTCTGGTACTGGTAAGAATTAACTTGTTTCAATAGCAAAGAAAACTTCTTTACTATTGAAACAAGTTAATTCTTACTTCAATATACTGGGTAACATTCTTTTGACAGTTAATTCTCCAAACCCTGCCAACGTCCTACAGCTTTGATCATCCAATCGCCCTTTGCTTCATTACCAGGAATCAGATTCTACCGTGTACAGAACCCAAAAACCAGACGATCTAATTGAAGAGATAGCCACGTGACGTGACTGAACGTTGTGCAAACTTTATTGATCAAACGACGTGTATCGACGACGGTTCGGGCCCTTGCAGACACTTCTGCCTAAATTATGTGGTTCTGTCCCACTTAGTGACGTCATCTTTATATAAAAGGAGAAAATGAATGGCTGACATATCAACACATAGCCGAAACTACAGGGATTAGGAATGTAATATTTCGCACAAGACTTCTATAGAAGATCATCATAAAAAAAAGTTTTATGCAAAAACGCTCACTAAGAAAGGGTTTTTGAAAATTCAACTCTTATGAGGATTAGTAGGGCGCCACCGTAAGCGAAGGCTTGCGGACAGTGAGCAATGGGTAGCTCGCTGTCCGGCCATCCGGTAACTGTCCGGACCAAGCCCAAGTCGTCGACGGCGCGCATTGTTCCCGCGCGCCTCAAGGAGTTGTCAGCAACAGCAGGGACCCAGCCGGGCCGAAGCCTACTGGGGCCAGGGTTATCCGAAAAGGCGCTCGAGCCCCGGTATGAAGGCTAGAAGGAACGGGGTGGGTCCTTTAGTCAGTAAGAGTCTGACACTATCTCCCGCTCCACCCAATAGCGGGGATGTCAATGCATGATTTTTTCCCACCATAAAAAAAAAATAAAAAAAAGGATTAGTAAGGCAAAATCGTTTATTAGTAAAATTTTATTCTTTGTACCAATATACTTCAAACTTATAAATAAAAAAAGATTTTCATTATCTGTTCGAAACTATCCCTGTAAAACTATTTTTAAGGGGTGTCAAAGGTTGTATGGTAAAATATTATTCCTTAGGTTTTGATATCTGGTACTTAGCCTAAACGAAATTTAATAATAAAGACTGTCATTGTTATTTTTTCAAAACTATTCTCAAAATAGGGTCAAAGGGGTGTTTAAGTTTTTATAAAACCATTCTTGCAAACGAAGTCGGGCGCAAAGTGCTGGTACCTTATGGTCCTTAGAAATCGCAATAATTTCACTTTCGAGAATTAGCATAAGGAAAATTTGTGATTTACTTGGAATCACTCAAATACCTTTTCAATAAATAATTGAAAATGAACTCTGAAAAAAACAAAATACAGGTATATTTTATTTTACCATCTGTTAGTAGTTTAATAAATAAAACAGATTGTATCTTGAATAAAGACAATACTGTGTTCATAAAAGCAAACTAGAATATTTTATTATAAAAGAACAACATGATTTATTTATGTTAGGTAACAGATGTTAACAGCGTTTTTATTAAATATTGACTAAGTACTGATATTATAACGTTACAATATGTTTCTTTCGTGTTCCTTGAAGAACCTTTTTGAAAAAACATTTTTCAGGTTATTGTTTTTTGTAGTGAAGTATTTATTTTATTTTGGTAACTATCAGCCAAACATAAACTATGTTTTACAGTAGGTGCTTGACAGTATTCTATGACTAATAAAACTCATCACCATCTTCCTGCCCTTGTCCCGTTTTATTTGGGGTCGGCGCAACACGTTTTTTTTCTTCCATTCTGTCCTGTTACTCGTCACGCTATCACTCCCTATGACTAATAAAACTAATGTAAAAACAAAATACTTGTAATATTTATTTGTCAGCGGTCTGGGCACTTTTCCCATTGATATTGATGATGGATGAATTTTTTGATGCCCAATAACTTTTTTTCTCTACCCATTTGTGAGTATTATTTATTTTCATTTTGTATATGCCTATTAATTAATAATATTTATAAATTTAAATATTTGTATAGTTATGTACGTTTCAAACGTATTTTTGTTTCAAATCAACACTAAAATATTTCGAATGCTTTTCTAACTCCATTTTTTACCTAATCAAAGTTTATTAATTTCTAGACTTCAAAATGTAAACAATGCTTTTATTTAGGTTTATGAAGTTCCAGTATTAAGAGAATGAATGAGGAAGATAATAATACAACGTGAGTGGGGAACAATCGCCTGATCGAAGCATAATTACTCACGCCTCAATAAAAAACTCATTTAGGAATGTACGATCACATAACTACGGTTTACCATAGAACACGGAGGCGCCTCAATGGCTATAAATAATGATAATAGACGATATTATTAACACTTTTGATACGAAACAATGAAAAAAGGGAAATTAAGAATCTTACCGCCGGTGGCCCAAGTCTGCTATTTTTATAAATTCGTCATTCAAACACAATCCCATTGTCATTTTGCTAAAAGTTTGATATCTGCTAATTCATATTGATTGATCATTGATAAGTCAATGGTCTTGTAATAGAATTGTGGTATAATGACTATACCGAGCTTATTAAAAGCACTAACTGCGCAATGACGTCGTAATGGTAGATCAAAGAAACTGTCATTTTTTTGCAGATTACCACAAACGTCAGATATTCATTTGTCATTATGTAGGAGATTACCATTCTATACCATTTCTTTCAATGGAGTGTCAGTGGCCCATTGGATAGTCGTAATGACTCCAGTATATTAGTAAACTACCAAACTTGTCGATATCAACAATTATGAAATCAATGATAGACCATTCTGACACTATTGTTATAGCAGACTTGGGCCCTTGTCTTAAGAATGGTGAGCGGGGCGGCATCGGTAAGCGGCGAGCGGCATTTTTTGCATCAAACATATTCATACTTTTGGTCTTACAGCTCGCTGCCCCGCGCTTAGCTACCGCTCACAGCAGCAAGGCCGTGAACGAGCCGTTACTGGTTCTAAAACCGATTGTGACAACTGAATCTTTAACCGTGGTGGTTATCCGAAAGGGCGCTCAAGCCACGGTATGAAGGCTTGAAGGAACGGGATGGGTTTTTTAGTCAGTAAGAGTCTGACACTATCTCCCGCTCCGCCCAAGAGCGGGGGTTGTCATAAGATGATTTTCTCATCGAAAAAAAAAAAATCTTTAATCAAGCGTTTCAGACGAATGTTGTGTCTAGCCCAGGCAACTGTCCTATAATTGATTTTGCACTGTTGCATACGTTCTAATTGTGGAAAAAACTGAGACTACACTATGCAAGATTTTGAATTTTAGTTCCTACATGATGACATAGATGTCGGTACAGCGGTGATTATACCTTGTTTTTTTAAATTGTTCGATTTATAATAATAAGATTAAATTCTTGCTCGCGAAATTTAGTTGTTTTTAAAATAATAAGTAATTAGTGTCTACATGTTGTTACTACTTTATCTATGAGTGTATATTCTTTTTAACCGACTTCTAAAAAAGGAGGAGGTTCTCAATTCGGATGTTTTTTTCTTTCAAATCAGTTTTGAGTGTAAGTCAAACATTGTCATATTTGTCACAGGCCTTTAATTTTTTTAGTAAATATCGTCATCCCTGATTTGTATAGAAAATATTGACAGTGTCATCTCTAGCAAAGGCCTTATCATCACAAGCATAATTTAAATTAGGAACATGAAAACATATTTGAAAAAAAAGCAACTATTTGCGATTTTTATGAAAAATTAGTAACGATTAGTAAGGCGCTGCGCTAACGGAGACACTTTTTGTTCCATCTTCATCGTCATGAGTATGTGTTAAGTGGAAGAAACTGGTCACAAAAAATTTTTACGTGTACGCAGGAAGTGAATGATTTCATACTGGTTCTATAGAACTCAAATATTTTAATATATATAAGATACAAGACACAAAAGTGACCACGTTTCCGTCTTGCCTTAATTAGATACGCTTTATTTGATGAAATGTCTTGTAAAGAATTTTTTATTAAAATATACTAATCGTCCCCAGAAGTGACGGTTATCGTGGCACTTTTCAATTCTGTGGCCTTCACAAAAGCCAGTAATTTCAATGGCATTACTCCGACTTATTTCAGTTTCATTACAATCCATATTTAGAACGCATAAATTAAACTCGTATGAAATACTAAACGAACACGGGCATTGTATATTTAGAATTGAAGTGGTTTCCTCACAATCGATGAATTCATTGTTTGTTTTACAATCGCAAATGAAATCATGTGAGGTTGTTTGGGTTATGTGAAAGAAATTAGCGATGATGTAATTTACAAATAAATTCAATAAATAACTGGTTACTTTGGACTTTTTAGATGAAAAATGATAGCAGAATTTTGATTCTAAAAATATTTTAATAGATTTAAAAGTTAGAGGCTAGAATGAACGAATTCTATTTCATAAAGTCATTGCTCAGCTGAAAAGCTGTTCTTTCATCCAGCAGCGTCACCCATGAAAGTAGAAAAAATTTCAAGGGAACATACTCCAGGAAAAAAAACCCATGTCCTATTTCAGGATAATTATGGTCTACCCGTGTAGATACATTAATTTTTATCTAAACTATTTGAGCCGTTTAAGCGTGAATGAGTGACAAACATGCCAACAAACACATACACACATACAAATGGTCAACTTTATAATATTATTTAGTTCTAGCTTTTACCCGCGGCTTCATCCGCCTCTGTCTCCCCCTTTTCACACTTAAAAAAAAAATAACCTATGTCCGTCTCCAGAGTCCCAACTATCTGTGTACCAAAATTCATCAAAATTGGTTTTGCCATTTAGGTGTGAAGACGTAACAAACAAACAAACTCACTTTCGCTTTTATAATATTAGTAAGGATGGTTCTCCATCATAACCTAACCCAAAGGATAAGTTAGGCTAGAGCATCAAAAGAGAGAAATAATTTGATAAAAGAAAACGTAGAGGTTGATTTATGGAAGATACAGAATATTTCAAAACTGAGTAGATACATAAATACGCATATTATTGATTTGTTTTAGGGTAAAGATACTAAATAATGGTGATGGATGAAAGGGATATAAAAATGCTTAGCAAGACAATTACTATCAACTTTTGGAAAACATAAAATTTGGGAATCGACAATTCTGTAGTATTTTTTACAGCCTCATAATCTAATCTGTTTACTAAATCTAGCTCTTTGGCACGTCAACAACATCAACCGCGTTAATGACTGTATTACCTCTAAAATTAGCAAGCAATTGTATACTCTATTCTCATAGATAAACGATTTAAATTAACATGAACATTAACTCAGTTATTAGCGACCTAAACAGAGATTGATTTCTCTACCACTTGACTGAAAAGCGATATCGCAATTAGTGTTGCTGATTGAAATACTGACTTAAAATCTGATAAAATCGAAAATTAATTTGGAGTTCACGTTTTGCTATCGGATATTATTAATCCCGCAGGAGAACTAAGGTTGCCGACATAGCACGAAGAATTGTCAAATTTAAGTGGCAATGGGCAGGGCCCATTTCTCGCAGAACAGATGGTCGTTGGGGCCGAAAGGTTCTGGAATGGCGACCGCGTACTGGCAGACGATGACTTGGTTGCGGAAAACCGATGGATGCGGGACGCACAGGAGCGTTCGTTGAGGCGACGCTTGGGGGAGGCCTACGTCCAACAGAGGACGTGTATCGACTGAAATGATGATGATGATTATTATTATTATTAATTCATTATTATTAGATAAGATCAGCTGCTCTTTCAAAATTATTGCTTCTTTCAACTAAAAAGCAGCACTGGGCGTCTCAGGGTCGAAGCCTACTGGGGCCATGGCTAATGCGAAAGAGATCCCCGGAGCTTTGAAACAATGGCAAAAAAAGAAAATGAGTGGATTTTTAGTAAGTCAAAGTCAAGTCTAACACTATCTCGCTCCATCCAAGAGGCTGGGAATGTCATTAGATTATTTTACTACCAAAAAAAAAATTAAAAATTAAAAACACACTGGGTGTCTGACACCCAGCAAACGCTAAGTGTGTTACCCTTTCGGTACTGACACGCTCGGCAATTTCAGTACTTTGGTTTTTTACTTTGCGTTTGTAACCGTTGTGCTGTGTCTGTTCCAAATATTTTTTATCTATTTTATTCAAAAAAAAGCCTGCTTTTATTTTCATCATCATCGCCTTGTCTTGCGTTGCCTAGGCTTGACACAACACGCTTTTACTTTTCATTTTTACTTAAAAAAATTGCCACACTATATACATCAACTGGAATAATGCACATCCACATCTTAAGAATTAATATACAATTATAATAGGCTAGTGGCCGTAAAAAAATAAAACCACGATATTTATGGTACCGATAAGTAATAAAAATGAATAGAAAGAATGCAGA
Source organism: Mythimna albipuncta (assembly GCA_929112965.1). NCBI lineage: Eukaryota > Metazoa > Arthropoda > Insecta > Lepidoptera > Noctuidae > Mythimna > Mythimna albipuncta. Next base: position 10,910,741 of record OV815973.1, read on the forward strand.
CAGCTGGCACCATTTTATATCAAGGACGTCATTATAAAAGAAGGCTTTCAACATTACTATGGTTGCAGGAATATAAATAGAAACGTAACCTCGCTCAATGCTTATCTCATTACAGCCCACATCGAAAGGAAAAATAAAACGTTAACAGTGAAGTATAAATAGAAGCGCTTTTTACTGCTCACTGGTTTTACATATGAACGTCGTAACACACACTTCAACTCCTGAACGGAGACGAAAATAGAAATTTATACACATATTATGTACTAGCTTCTGTTAGCTGTTGCACCCGCGTGATACTAGGTTCACCATACAAACTTTAAACCCCTCATGATACCAGCGTAGGTGTAGGTTTGCGGATGGCGAGCAATGTGTAGCTCGCCGTCCGGCTATGCAGTAACCATCCGGACTGAGTCCGAGTCGTCAACGGTGCATAGTGTTCCACGCGTGCCTCAAAGAGATGTCGCAGCACAGCCGAAGCCTACTAGAGTTATAGGTGCGCTTTCGAAAGGGAATTCGGGGGTCCGGGAACGCAAAAGTCCTCAAAAACGTTAGATAAAGTCTGACATCCCGATCGGTTTTAGAGTGGGAGTCATTCGAAACCTAACTAAAAAAGACCCCCTTCAAAGACAAAGAAGAAGAAGAACACAGGGGTCCGAAGAGTTCTAGGTTCAAAGGTTTGGGCTGTCAAAGGATTGATAAGTCAGTAAGTGAGCCATAATTTTGCCTTTTATATAAGGTGACTGGTAATTAGTGACCGATACTTGTATACGTTATTGTGCTCATGATTACAAACAACTTTCCCAAAGAAACTTTTTAGGGTTCCGTAGCCAAATGGCAAAAAACGGAACCCTTATAGATTCGTCATGTCTGTCTGTCTGTCTGTCTGTCTGTCTGTCTGTCTGTCTGTCTGTCTGTCTGTCTGTCTGTCTGTCTGTCTGTCTGTCTGTCTGTCTGTCCGTCCGTCCGTATGTCACAGCCACAGCCACTTTTTTCCGAAACTATAAGAGCTATACTGTTGAAACTTTGTAAGTAGATGTATTCTGTGAACCGCGTTAAGATTTTCACACAAAAATAGAAAAAAAGCAATAAATTTTGGGGGTCCCCATACATAGAACTGAAACTCAAAATTTTTTTTTTCATCCAACCCATGCGTGTGGGGTATCTATGGATAGGTCTTCAAAAATGATACTGAGGTTTCTAATATCATTTTTTTCTAAACTGAATAGTTTGCGCGAGAGACACTTCCAAAGTGGTAAAATGTGTGTCCCCCCCTCTAACTTCTAAGATAAGAGAATGATAAAACTAAAAAAAATATATGATATACATTACTATAAAAACTACCAACGAAAATTGGTTTGAATGAAATCCAGTAAGCAGATTTTTTTTAATACGTCATAAACCGAAAAAAATACACTATTATTAAAACATCGATCAAAGTTACAACACATAAGAAGAACTTTTATATTATGTTACTTGCTGCTACGGAACCCTTCATGGGCGAGTCCGACTCGCACTTGGCCGGTTTTTATTTTTATACTCATTACTTTTATCACAATAAGAAAACAGCTGTTCGCGCAAACACGTGCGCGCGCTCCTGCAACCACTCAGCTAGCAGTTGTCTCATGTACCTTACCTACAATAATGATAGTGCACACGCGCCGCTTGCAAACCCATCGGTGTATGTAATCAGTGTAGGTACCTACATGTTCCGGTTAAATGATGTAAGTTAAATAATGAGTGTAAAAAAAAAGTTTCTTAAGGAAAGTTTTCTGTAATGATGAGTACAATCACGTATATAATTATCGGTCACTAATTACCAGTCACCCTATATATCCAAAGTACCTATTACTAAATTCTTTCGTGTTATTTCGCATTTCTTATGACAATTATCTAACTGACCAGCAAAGCAAGAAGTTTTGCCTGTAGCAAAATCTTTTTTTTTTCCGGCAAACAAAAGGAATCGAGATTGTTTTTGTACTTATGATATATGTCGTATTTACGAGTAGGTATGAGTTATATTAGATTGCTTTTGAATTGATGTCATGGCAAATTAAACATATTGGCAGAATAGCAAATTGTGATTCTGGTTAGGAATAGGGATAACGACAGTTTAACCAACAATCTGCTGCCAACATTTATCTACACTAATAATAGAGATGTAAAGTTTGTTTTTATGTTTTTTTGTTTGTTAGGAGGTAATCTCTGGAAGTACTGGTCCGATTGCTAAAATTTTTTCACCGATAGAAAGCTACTTTTTTTCCTGAGTAACATAGGCATACATATAAATATTTTATGTACACGGGCGAAGCTGCGGGCAAAAGCTAGTTATTAATATAAGCAATGGCTTTGCAGACAGAAACAAGGACCCCGCATAGTCCCGGGGCCTTAATTTCTGTCTGCAGAGCTTAAAAGAACCTAACTTGAAAGGTAGCTTTGTTCACTCGCTTTTCTCCCTCACTCTAGCCCTCATCATACCTTTTTAATCTAATCAATCCGGGTCCGACACGAATAGCTTGGGTTAATCCTAAGTTTCTGGATTATTTATACATTCGGTATATAACCTGGAAACGAATCATTTTCTACTGATCAAATAATACATTTCTGCTGACTGAGGGTTTCGTACAAACTTACCTACCTATGTAAAGAGTTTAATTCCTGACTGGAGTCTCGAAGTTTTTTCCAAAACGCATTTTTTAATCCTATAAGGGTTCCGTTTTTTTCCTTTTGAGTTACGGAACCCTAAAAATACAGTTTATTAAATTTCCATTTCTTTTTTTTTCGCGAATCGAACTTAAAGTGTATCTAAAATGTAACAAAATGGAAAATTTCAAAACAGCTGTCACATTGGTGCCAAATTCAGTTATTCAAATGTTGAATCATTTCAACTCAATTTTTATGTTTCAGGAGAAAATATATAAAAAAATCTACTTACTTTTCTCACTGTTTTTTTCATTTCAACTTTACAGAACAAAGCAACAAAATAAAATCGTAAATATAAAAGTGAATTGTTCAATTTCGATCACTCCTTTTGTTTCAGCGCTTTTCAATTTCTACGATACAATTTCCATTTTTTTATGAATACAATTAATTGCATCCTGTTATTTTGCAACACTACACATTAAATAAAAAGATGGGATTTTTTTATACGACAAGTAGTAACTGCCAACCCAATGCCTTCTAATACCCTTGCATTGAAACTCCCAAAGGTTTACTATACAATTATACATGTATATAATCTCTCACTGACCTCATTTCTCAGTGCCTAATTAGTGAAATAGAGCCACAAGTTAAAACCCATAGGGAATTTGCCAGAGATCCATGTTACGTCCAAGTTTCTGTTTGGAGGGGCAAATTATTATCAATCCATTAAAGAGAACTGAGCGAGTTTGAGTTCAACAGCACCAGGAGAATTAAAAAAAAAAAAAACTAGAGCACAGGCGTAGGGTAGCCAGCTTAGCGGTATTCTACAGGATGCATTTTGGAGAGTGTGCGTGGGAACTACATGACTTGATTTTGCCATCACATTTCTATCATCGTACAACCCGACATACGGCGAGTATCCTCCCTTACATTGTTAACACCTCTTCGATCCGGACTGTTTTGCCTCGCCGTTTATACCGTGTACTGCACTACATTGAAGGATTGGAATCATTTTCCTGATGCAGTTTTCCCGTCTGATTATAATTTAAGTGTCTTCAAGGCTAGGGTGAATAAGCTCATAATAAACTAGTGCAATTTACTATCAACAATTACATCACTGCTAAATATCAGGTGAGATTTTAGTCAAGCAAAACTCCGACGCAAGAAAAAATAAGTCAATAAATTACTCTTTCAGCGGGTTTAACTTAAAAATATTTTAAAGGTGAGCATCACTAAGTTGGGGGGAAAGAAGTTTATTTAGCTTTATCTGTCACAAGGATTGGTTTATGTTTGTATATCACTTAAAAACATATTTGTGTAAATATGAATTTCGAAAGGTACTCTACTATATTTATGTCCATTAAAAAAAGTTAAGCTGATCCATCAAAAACTTTTGTGAAGCTCATCAACTATCCACTTAGTACACTTTAGAAATGCTATGTTGCAACACAATTTTCTAGAAACTTCAAATATAATAGAGACCAAAATTTTATCAAAAAAATACGACTGTAAACCTATGTGGAAAATGATCTTATTGGTTTTATTTTCATCAGAGAATATTTAAGCTTTATTTCTAGTCAACTTTATCAATATTTAACTAATACGTCTACACGACTACTGTTAGTATATTCATAAAGTAATAGTAAAATAGTAGTTATTGATAAATTAGTAGCAAGATAGTATGTTGCTACTGCTAATAAATTGATAAAGTATATACATTCTGACTAAACAGCATTATAGAGTCAGCCATAATTTGTATTTTATTTTACAAAAAGAATTTTTAAATTCAATATTTAGAATGAAGCTAGACGGTTGACAAACTGAGTGTCGTTTACCTCGATCGACCTTTATTAGCTGTGACCTACCTCAATCATGTCAGCACTAAGTGTGCAGAACTAAGTCGTGTGGAAAATACTAATTACTCTTATGCTCATGAATGTATTTAATGAATTATTTTGCTTTTGAATTAAAATAAACTAGGTTCTACACGTATTCAAGTATTTTTTTTTTCTTTTTTGGGTTATCAAACCAACTTTTCCTACTCTAGCTGTTTTTTTTTTTTTCGATGGGAAAAATCATCTTATGACAACCCCCGCTCTTGGGCGGAGCTGGAGATAGTGTCAGACTCTTACTGACTAAAAAACCCATCCCGTTCCTTCTAGCCTTCGTCCCGGGGGGTCAGTCTATAAGATTTTTAATAAATAAAACCCACCTATCTTTCAGTTATCTTTGGAATTCTAGGGCATGGGTGACTCTTCCGAAGAATTCTGCAACACACATGCTGGCAAGCATCCTCTGCCAGATCCGTCAACTATATTGACAGAACTTTGAGCTCTCTCTAACACATATTACATTAAGTTTTGATTCGCTATAGAGTTATAAGTAAACAACTTTTGAAATAGCATTAAAATATAAGTTTTTTTTGCAAGTGAAGAGAGTTATATGGGAATCCTGCTGAGTTCAGTCATAAGATGTGACTGAAGGAAATAGAGAAAATAATGCAGGAATACATTCCAGGACACAAGAAGTAAAAATACGTACAAAGGTATCATATCTTACAACACTTCCCTTTAAACTACGTTGGTAGCTGCCAGGAGCCAAAATGGAAAGAGAGTCAGGACTGGTGACGCGGGAGCAAGCGACGTACAGTTGGCATTGTGAGAAGCAACTGGTCCTGGGGTCGACACACGCTGCCCTCAGTGTCTGCCCCTGCGACTTATTGATTGTCATCGCGAAGCAAACATCCATGGGGAACTGTACGCGCTTGAACTGGAACGGGGAGTTATGAGGTATAGGGGAATGTGTGGTATAAATATTGCCTCGCCGACACCACAACCCGTAAAAATTTCCGCCTCAATAGTGTGCCTGTGGAGCGAGAAACCTTTAAGGCAGGTCCCGTTACACAACTTCAGAGTCCCGATTATGCTTCTTCGGAACCTATCTCAGGTTGGCCGTCATTCAGCTTGATGGTATGCGCTGGAAGTCCACTTGCTGACGGGGAGTTCAGAAATTGCACGGGATAATGTGTGGCGTCATCTTGCTCGACAACATTGTTTATCGAGGTGTAGACCACTTCATTCCCCTCAATTTCCGAGAGATTGCATTCGTTAATTGCTGCAGCCTAATCATTTTTGGGCGTCAAAATGGCCTGCTCAAACACCTAAGAATTCTGTTGGTGCGGTATACGACTGATGTCCCCGTACACACAGCGAATGAGTTCTTCTAAGCTGGATACCACTCTACCGAGAGACTCTGGAAGCACCACCAGTCCACCTCTCTCTTCTGTTAGAGTGCCTTCGCCAAGACTTAGAAGGACATCGGAGAATTCTTGAGCACGTGCATTGCCGCCGAGCCGAGCTCTCATATTAATGGTCAAGCGCAGCGTACGAACTCGTGACCACAACGAAGATCGTTTCAACGAAGCATTCACTTCGTCAGCCTTCGATCCCCGCGTCACCAGGGAAAGTGTTTGCCGGAAATCGCCACTGAACAAAACTGTAACACCACCCATCAAATGTTCGTCCCTGTGGAAATCACGCGGGGTTTTGTCCACGGCCTCAACTGCCTTCCTATTGGCCATCGTACACTCATTCCATACGATCAGAGAGCAATCCTTAAGCACGTGTCCGTATCGCTGTTACGTGACACACCACAAACAGGTCTTTCGGCGCTATCTAAATCGATGGGAATTTTAAACATGGCATGTGCTGTCTTGCCACCCGGAAGCAGTGTGGCAGCGATTCCCGACGACGCTACAGCAATAGCAATTTTTCCCTGCCTCCTGACCTCTGCAAGTATGCCAGTGGTAACAAATGTTTTTCCTGTTCCACCAAGAGCATGCAAGAAAAACATTTTACCCTGGTTTTGCCCAACGCTTTCAAGGACAGTGTCATAAATTTGTTTTTGCTCTGAAGAGAACAAAGCGACATGCTCATTTCGTACGGTGTTCATTTTGCCTGAATCGTAATTTGTCTCAGCGTTATACTCCCGATTGCCACGGTCTTGATGTGGTGATGATTGTGGAGCTGGTAAATCATATTCGATCAGTGGATTACTGCTGATAGAAATTACCACATCTTGAAATGAACTGAGACAGGTATTCAGCACGCGTTCATAAGTTACTTCGACTTCGTCTCTAGTAGCAGGTCTCAAAGCTCGTAGAAAATCATCAGACGGATGATGGCGATACTTCTCCCACAACGCTATCGGGTTCATGACTCCACAAATCACCAAGATGACGGCAAACAAATGACATATGTGGCTGGGACTGTCACTGACGCTCGCCTCCGCGAGGGTGTCATTCCAATTTTGGTCACCGTCGAGAAGGTGACGTGCTACGCAGGCTGCGCGGTAAGTGGGATACTCCACGCCATCAAATGTACTCAGAAAGGTTAAAGACGTTGGGCCTCGGACAGTGTGAAGTAACAACCGCAGGAAATAGCATTCGCCATTATTCGGATGCACGGTATAATCCCTACCCAATGCCCAAAAAACCTTCCACAGCTCCTCCTCGTTGACGTCGGTTAAAATACACCCTTTGCTTGTCGTACGGGTAATATGAAGGCACCTCATACGTAAAGGATCTCGCAAACTGATCGACTTCACAGAGCCTGAAAAATGTCACCATGTAATACACCACATTTTTTTAAATTATACACATTACCATCTATGAATTTTAAAAATAACTAACTACCAACCTCGCCAACATGATCAAATTATTAATTTCCAAAAAGTGTTATAATGTAACTTGGTTTGATTTTTATGAAATCTCATAGATGGCGCTGCTTTAAAATTATCTTTATACTACTAATATTCATTAAATTATGTTTCTCTGCCCAAGTAATTAGATGGCATAGTTTTTATAGTGTAAAGCTAGATAATAGCATGGCTTACTCAAAAATAACATTTAAATATGCTTCGTTAGAATACACGTTGTCAAAGAATGCGTAAGAAAAATAAAGGTTCACAGCTCCTCCCTCATAGCGTGATAATATGTAGCCTATATGCTGACCCGACCTCTTAGTAATATTCATGCAAAATTTGAAGTAAATCCATGCAGTACTTTTTGAGTTTATCCCGGACATACATACAGACATACAGACAAACAGACAAACAGACAAAAATTCTATAAACAATATTTTTGTGTTTGATATCGATTGTACATCACGCCCCAAGTATTCTTTTAAAAAAATATTCAATGTACAGTTTTGACTTTCCTACGATTTTATTATTATATGTATAGATTAACCTTTACTTTTGAGTCGATAAGTTTCAATTCAAGAGAACAAAATCACAATATTTGAGGTAGCTCCTTTGTCAAAGGCTTGCTTCAAGTTTTGTTCCAGTTAAACCAATCATTGTTCACGAACTATATGCCTACAGGAAACAGAAAATACAAAACTATTTTGCGCCACACCGCTTTTGTTTTTAATAACTTCCTGAATATAGACATATCCTCCAATATCGGAAAGGCGAGAGACGATAAAACCTATCAACCCTTTGCTTGTAATTTTCCTCCTAACCTGAATAGTACATTGAGCGCAGTTCCGGAAACACTAGAGGCCTCTTTTATGGTACTTTGCACATCCACTTATCTTTTCAGGCTGTCGGCGTATATGTGAATATGAATTTTGCACATACGTGTTTGTTATTTATCTTCCAGTTAATTGCTAGGAAAAAAACGATTTCCTCAATAAAATACAATCAGCTTTTTAATTTAATAGTACATGTACGCAAAGGGCAACTTCACATGCGAGTCAGGCATATATTACTAAAATATTTTTATTTATTATTAAAAATGTGGTCAGCAACACACTGGCAACTAATAAGGATATACCATCTATTCTTCTCTCCACTCATCACTTGACCCACATACCATACAAAACAGCGCATGATGCGTCTAATGAACAGCTAGAGTGGAACCCGGAATGTTCATGGAAAGAGATTCATTACTCGAGTAACTTTATATTGCATAGAAAGCGCTGCGGCCGCTTTTCTAATTTTGTTTCAGCGGCTGCCGGGGAATAGACACAAATTATAAATGATTGGAACGAGGAATATTTATCGTGTTTATAATACAGAGTTTAACTCGCTGGCGTGTATTGAATTTCCCTTAACGAACAGCGCTTCAAAACTGTCTATAACAGATTTGATAAAAGAAGAAAAAATCCGTGTTTCGTTCGCAATCAACGTTTACTATAGACTCCAATTTACGTGAAACTATGTATTTTAGTATCGTCACCGGTCTGCAAGCGAGCTAGGAATGTTGATTTTTATTTTATCTAATACTAGCTTCAGCCAACGGCTTCGCCCAATTTTTTTTTTGCCTGTTCTGTCTCACTCCTGGGCAAAGGCCTCTCTCCACTCTTCCAACTTCCATCTTCACCCAATTGAAAGTTAAAAATATATAGTCAACGTCACTCAGTGATAATTTCAAAGATCGACCCTGTAGTTTATGAGTTTATTCGTTACAATGATCAAAAAAACAATTCTTTTGTAATATTAGCTTAGAAGTATTGTTAAAACGTTATAAAAAGTTATATTTTTATTATATAGTTATTGTTGTCGTGTTGTTGATTTCGTAGCATATAAAAGTCCATAAACAGCTTCCATAAGGTGAAAATATCAAGCCCAAAAATAGTCATGTTTTCTCTAGATGGCTCTGAATTGTACATTTTTAGTTTATTTTGATTTTTAGTACATAGGAACATTATTATTAATTCAAAGAAATTGTAATGATGTAATCGGCCACTCCACTTAGTCAAATTATTGCCTCAAAAACAATCAAATAGAAATGATATTATATCTATAATGTTTAAGTATGTACATATAGCGCTGCGCTACATTTAAACAACTTTTTACGCGTAATTTAGTGTTAACAGACAATGTTTTTAAGTAATTTCATTTATTTTATAATGTTGAGTTACTTTCGAAAATTAAAGTCTAATAACACACTTTTACATTTCTCAGTTGTTTAAGAAAAGTTTGTTTCAACATCCCCTTTTTAATAATTAAATAACATGAACATTTTGGAATCAAAGGGTCAGTATAATCATTTAAAATTACTTTTCATACAGTAATTGAAATAACTTGTCTTGCAAATTTTATTAATTTATTTATTTATAATTTATGTACAGTTATGGTACATAAGCGGATGTAAGAATGCGGTGTTTATCAGTCAACCTTTATGTAAAAAAAATACTAGTAGAATAACAATGCGCACATTAAATTAATAATAATAACTAGATATTTGAAAAAAAAAAAACCGGGCAAGTGCGAGTCGGACTCGCCCATGAAGGGTTCCGTAGCAGCAAGTAACATAATATAAAAGTTCTTGTAATGTATTGTAACTTTGATCGATGTTTTAATAATAGTGCATTTTTTTCGGTTTATGACGCATTAAAAAAAAACTACTTACTGGATTTTGTTCAAACCAATTTTCGTTGGTAGTTTTTATAGTAATGTACATCATATATTTTTTTTAGTTTTATCATTCTCTTATCTTAGAAGTTAGAGGGGGGGGACACACATTTTACCACTTTGGAAGTGTCTCTCGCGCAAACTATTCAGTTTAGAAAAAAATGATATTAGAAACCTCAGTATCATTTTTGAAGACCTATCCATAGATACCCCACACGCGTGGGTTTGATGAAAAAAAAATTTTTGAGTTTCAGTTCTATGTATGGGGACCCCCAAAATTTATTGCATTTTTTCTATTTTTGTGTTAAAATCTTGATGCGGTTCATAGAATACATCTACTTACAAAGTTTCAACAGTATAGCTCTTATAGTTTCGGAATAAAGTGGCTGTGACATACGGACGGACAGACAGACAGACAGACAGACAGACAGACAGACAGACAGACAGACAGACATGACGAATCTATAAGGGTTCCGTTTTTTGCCATTTGGCTACGGAACCCTAAAAAAGGAGATTAGATTATAAAAGGTATAATATGCTAAATATTAAACTAATAAATACTATGATATCAGGTAAAATAAGTAAGGAAGCTTTAGTACACGGTGATAAATATTACTTAAATCATTTTAACTAAAATAACTCAAATAACTCTTAGCATTTGTACTAAAAATCAAACTAAGGTTGGGAAGACTTTAAATAATAGATCCAATCTTTACGCTTGAATGAAAAGTTATTCTTAGTTTTTTAAATGTCAAGTGTAAGTACATATCATATTATGATTACCTATTATTATTATTACATTCCAGAGTTTTATGGTACGTTACTTTACAAGCAGACCAGTAAAAGCTTCTATACTGAACAAGTCTTTTAGATAGGTACCGAAGTACTTTACAGAAGTAAAGTACGTGTACCTAGCCACTTACAGTTTTCTACTGAATTCGATTCTCTGTAAACATTTTACTCGCGTGAAAGCATGTGTCTTTACAGAATGGCTCCTGATCCTTTATGTGGATCGTATCTAAGGAGATCTATTTTAGCAGACATAATACATTGTACTTTATACACTTTTTTCTTTTTTGCAGTTGCTCGAGAGTGAATTGAGACAAGTGATCAGTTGTGTCGAGTAAAATAAGGTGAGGTTATTTAGTAGTACTATTATTCTTAAAGAAGAGAAAACTATATATTTCACAGACAAACAATTCAAATAAGTGTAAAAATGCTTAATAAGTTTGATTTTGCATCTTTAGTTTTTATGTCCTATTTTCTATCTATTACATAAGGTAATTTTTACCATAAATATTTTAGACATTAATTGTTACATCGTTTTTTTTAATATGGTTTTTTAGAAGGTATTTTAAAAATGAAAAGATTATCTTATTATACCATTCGGTGTAATAACAGGAGCAAATAATAATTGGAACCAAATCGTATTATAACTATGTACAGGTACATACATAGTTCTGGGTCAGGACCCAGTTATCAGCAACGACCATGTCACATTATACTGTATCATTACTGACAGAATTATAGTTCTCAATAAGGCAGATGTAGTAGTAATAGACAGAATAGTGGTGATAGACAAGGCCGCACAATGACAGGCTTTGTACCATCCCACATGACAATCCCATAAAACCTAAGAAACGAAAGCAAATCAAGTATCTCTTTTAAATACACGAGGTTATTAACATGTGAAACATGAATTTGGCTGTCATTATGCTGATTGTCGTTTTTGCTAACGGTTTGATGACTAAAAGCTTCGACAGATATCTGTTGAAGCTGTCGTTGAGCGGTTCGGTCAAAAGCTTTAAACAGAAGACAGTACTCTTCGAAATAACTCGCTATGGGAGAAAACTCTTGTCTTTAGCCTCCATCTGTCTCTGGGCTATATTTTTGTTTTAGTTTTTTTTAAAGTTAATTGGGTCCTTTCTTTTAATAATTATATACAGGGTGACTGGTAATTAGTGACCGATACTTAAACACGTAATTGTACTCATGATTACAAACAACTTTCCTAAAGAAACTTTTCTTTTTACTCATTCGTTTTATGTTTTATCACAATAACAAAACGCGGCTAACAGTTGGTCGCAGGCGCGCGCGCGCATATCAAACAACTGTTTTGTTATTGTGATAAAACTAATGAAAAGAAAGAATCGAAAACTATTTATTGGCTGGAAGACGCTCAAACTAACATATTACAAAAATTTTTCAAGACAAAAAAAAAAAATATAAAAAAAAGTTTTTTTGGGAAAGATGTTTGTAATTGTGAATACAATGACATGTATAGGTGTCGGTCACTAATTACCAGTCACCCTATATATAAAAATGAATTCCTATTTCCCTTGGTCACGCCATCACACGTGAACGGCTGGACCGATTTCGCTAATTCTTTTTTTGTTGTTTGTTATTGTGAGGAGAAGGTTTTTATGGAAAAAAAGTGAAAATTAGGGTAGAGTAGGGTGGAGTTGGGTAGAGCAGGGTTGAGTAGGGTAAAGTAGGGTAAAGTAGGGTAGGGTAAGGTAGAGTAGGGTATAGTCGGTATGGAGTAGGGAAGAGCGGGAGCGAAGCCGCGGGCAAAAGCTAGTTATAGATGTATAAGCAAATTAATTGGTACTGAAATGTACATAGTTAAATGGATAACCCATTTCTGTTTCTAAAGTTATTGAGCTTCTACCGTAAAGCAAGTTTTGAGCCTAGTTTTGCATTTAAATTGATTACTGAGAGTTTACAAAGCTCGTGGATTTACTGCGTCCTTCAACCGCTAATGTAATGTAACTTTGTTTTACTAGTTTAGGTATATACTGGCATAACGGTCAATGGTCACTTTTGAAATGTATTTTTTAAGATAATTTCCTACGTTTTTTTATTTCTTTTATTATTAGTTGTCTCGAGCTTGACCAAAATGTCACCTAATGGTAAGCGACGATGTGGTTGACGATGGATGGATTACACTTGCCTAGAACTTATTCACTTCTCTATTCGCTCGTGTGCATTTCGTCTTCGTATTCTGCTATTCGCTTTCATTAAACCCCAAGCGAACGCCGGCGTTCGCTCACTCATTGTCTTTCTATTGTGTCTCTTATTACGGTATTCGAAAAGTTAAATGCCCCCAGATTGTAGTCATCACGAAACAGACTCTGGCAGGAATATTTTCTTCTTTAACTGTATGCACAATGAATGTGTCCAAAACGTGTTTTGCTCATGTGTGAGATTTCCACCATTCAACTACTAATGATGCATTGCTGATAATATGTCATATCCTCTTTTCTTGGGATTACGATGGACGCGAGACGCACAGGACCGTTCGCTGGGGCGACACTTGGGGGAGGCCTATGTCCAACTGTGGACGTCTTTATGATGATCCTCTTTAGGTTAAAGTTAGTTAATAATATACCTTATTATATTTAAGAAAATTTTATAACAATCTATTTAATGAATTTGAAAAAGTGTTAAAGAAAACTGTTTTATAGAAATGTGTTTTCTTGCAAAACACAGTTTAGACCGAAATGCGCTTTGATTTTCAATCATTTTGTTTCTTCAATTTCAGTTGGAACGAAACAGTTTGAACAATAAGTCAACACATTAAACTGTTTGCTGCGAATTTAAATTGGCAGCCATATTTAATTTAACGGCTTACTTCACATAATATTGTTTGCGAATTTCACTCGGAAATATTCGCTTAATGTAGTCAAACTTAGCCGCGGAACCTGTACAAGTGTGTAAGTGACGATTAATTTAAAATTTACTTCGCATATCGGAAGGTAGTTTGCAAAGTATGGTTTGGAGTAAATTATTTCGTACCGAGAACCAATTAGCAGGTAACAGTATATTTTATAGGTAGCATGTGTGAATTGTAGCTCCGTTTAAATTATATTTATTAGTTACGTCGACTTCTGACTTTGACAAATGGTTTATTAGGAAACGAGGTAACATTTTTATGATTTTCAGACACATTAAGTTTATTTCTTAATTTAATTTAATATTTCATATTTATTTTGCTAATTTTTAGGGTTCCGTACCTCAAAAGGAAAAACTGAATCCTTATAAGATCACTTAGTTGTCCGTTCGTCCGTCCATCCTGCGATACCTCCACGATAAACCGTCTTGACAGACAGATTTACAGGTAGATAGACAGACAACAATGGGTTTCGTTTTTTCCTTTTAAGTTACGGAACCCTAACAAAGAGTATTTAGTTACGTAATTTCGATAAAATAGATGTAAGGTTCAAACGAGCTGTGACGGACAGGGGATGAATTTATAGAGGTCCCTAAAAGCCTGAAAGGATCACGAAACATAATGAATGGCATAGATTTGTGTGTTTCAGAATTAATAACACCCATTCGATTGACTCTCAATGAAATTCAAGTCAATACAGGTTGTAAAGCTATTTGAGTGATCTGTAGTCATCATTATCATCATCAGCCTTTTTAATGCGCTAACTGCTGGAACTCAGGCCTCTTCTCTAGGAGAGGGAATGGGCCATAATCCACCACGTGGACCCAGTGCCAGTTGTTGGATGGCACATGTCTTCAAGATTTTTGGTTCTAGGACATGCCGATTTCCTCACGATGTTATCCTTCACTGTTTTTGAGAGCAATGATGAGGAAATAAATAACACAAAGCAATGCACCAGGTTGGGTTTGAACCTGCGACCTACAACTCGTAAGTCGGGACTTTTACCACTCGGCTACCGCTGCTCCCAAATCTGTAGTAAAATATTAATATCCTTTCATGCTTTATAAATAATGGGTGAAAACTACGGTCGGGCGTTATATCTGATGGAACTGCCCGGCACATGATTTTGGGTAGTTCTATATTTTCAAACCGCGCTGAGTTTAATTACTCGATACAGAATTAGTTCTTATGTGACGCCATAGATGTCGCTACACATTTGTAGCAGCAAAGCTTTCTAGATTTCTTTTATTAGTGTTAAAATAATTGCACCACACTAATGAGCCTACCACTCGCACAGGCTTCACCATAGTTTTGCCTGCGCAGGCCGAATTGTACACAGATCACCATGTAAGTGGTTGCTAATGGGCATATTACACGCCCAGGCTTTATCACAGTTTTGCCTGGACATGGAGCACCATGCGTGTGGTTGGTAAAAATCATACAGTTTCATGTACAAACCGGCTTGCGCAAGCAAAAATGTGGTGAAGCTTGTGCGTGTGGCAGGCCCATAAGAATTAGATACTTTTGCAGTGTATCCATCATGAGTGCGTTCGCGAGCATGCAAACGCATATACACAAAGAACCTAACTTCTATCGACTTCGATCTAGTCGTTCCGGTTTGACAGTATAGATCGAACAAATAGTTGTTTGGATATCGAAACCGCGACATCTAGCTCAGCAGCCAACTGCACGACCGCTGCGCCAACCGTGCCGTCAATAGGTGTACACGATACATAATACATAACACAACGTTTATCATACGTTTATCAGTTGTATACTAGTATTCATAACGCAAGCTTAAGCTGTAGCTTGGTTTGGGACTAGATGGCGTTGTGTAATAGTTTTGTGGAATATACAATTTATTTTTTAGTATATTCGAAACCTGAAAAACCTATCTAATATTTTTATGTAAAAATCAAAAATCAAGATCAAAAATATTTTATTTTACATAGTCCTACATGGGCATTTATAAAACGTCAGAAGCTAGTGCAAAAATTCTATGTACAAAACTGTGTAAAGAATCTATGTACAAAATTTCAAAACTGTGTTAAGAAAAATCACAAAGTTATAAGGCAGTAATGGTAACTGGTGGTGGTGACATAAATACATGGTCACCGGGCTACCCGGGCGACTGAGAGGTTGTTTTGCTTCCAAGCCCAGCTGTGTGCTGGCTCTTAATGCCCGCTCTGACTTGCCGTGACCTGTTTTATACTTAGTGTCGGTGTTGTCCAACTTGTGACCTTTTATAAATTTTTTTGGAAAAAAATATAACATGGTGTAAAAATTATTAGAATCGATTCAGTTACTGATTCCGAACAAACTATATTCAGGTTTCGCGTATAAGAAAAATAATTTATTCCTACATATAAATAAAATTGGAGTAGAGTTTGTAATATTGAAATAACTGCTTTTTACTACATGCATATGAATATTATATACGGTACATACACCAAAATAATATTTTTTTACAACTTTTGTCTGTCTGTCTGTTTATCTGTCTGTCTGTCTGCCAGTCTATCTGTTTGTTTGTCCGGGCTAATCTCTGAAATGGCTGGACCGATTTTGACGGGACTTTTTTTGGCAGGTAACTGATGTAGGAGTAAACATAGGCTACTTTTATTTTAGAAAAAATAAATTCAAAATCCTGTAGTCCACGCGAACGAAGTCGTGGGCACAGCAAGTGTTGTATAAAGTTATACACTGCTATCTAATGTGTAAGAAAAACCCAAGAGCTAATAGCATCAAGGGACTTGAAGCACTTATTGAGTTTCCTTAAGTGGTTTATTCCATTTATAAATACAAAAGATATACAACATGAAGAAAATTACCTATATCCAAAATAACACTATGTTACGTACAACAACCGCTCTACGTCTAGAAAAGTATGGAATCATCGTCAAATATGTATGACAGGCCCAATTTCAACCGTTGTACAAGTGAAATATTACATCAGGTGTTTTATTTACTGTTTCAGAAGTACGTAAGGCTTATTTTCGTGATTTATTATTATTTTTTCGTTGTACACTCGGTTTTTACGAGTCCTATAGAGAAAATTTGCGTCATAACCACTTTTATTTGGTTGTGATTTCATTATTGTATTCACGTTTCTGTTTAAGTGTTCCGTTTGCGAGTGTTCTTGATATAAATGAAAAATAAAAAAGGATATTCCGCGTAGATTTTTTTTTAAGTTTATTTATATTTATGTACCTACTAGCTGTGCCCGCGACTTCGTTCGCGTGGACTACTGAAATCCTGTATGGATTTTGATTTTTTTTTTCTAAAATAAAAGAAGCCTATGTTAGTCATTATTACATCATCTACCTGCCGAAAAAAGTCACGTCAAAATCGGTCCAGCCATTTCAGAGATTAGCCCGGACAAACAGACAGACAGACAAAAATTGTAAAAAAAATATTTTGGTGTATGTACCTGTTGAAATTAGAAAATTGAACCCCAGTTTTCCGATTCATATTACTATGAGTACATCTCTAGTTCATAGGTACTTACAATAACATAAGACTATTGGTGAAGTTGTTCCATGTCTATGATCAAGAATAAAACTACGTTTCTATTCTAAACTGGTTATTTTCATTAAAAATATCAGTAACGTATACAATATTCATATGCATTTAGTAAAAAGTAGTTATTTCAATATACAAACAGACACTCCAATTTTATTTATATTTATAGATGTATAGATAAGTTGTGTTACTTTTTTGGTGTACGACATAATTTATTCTGTTCTAAATTCAATTCATTGAAAATAATAAGCACCTACCATGGCTTGCTACTTAGTTGATTGACCGTTTTTTTTGTTGGCATGTACATGTCTGATTTATGAGACATAATAAGTATTCATAAAGTATTATAAAATCACTTATTTATCAAATCCAGGCCGAAACAAACCTGTCTACATATCTTTTTATGTAATATTAATTATCAAAATAACTTCTTCTGCTCTAGATGGAGCATAAGGGCGTGTTAGATTTTATTACGGTCCACCCACCACCCACCTTTGTTTCAACAGTTGCCATTTACGTTCCAGAGCTATAACTTTTTAGGAAATTTCATACTTATCAGTGACTTTCAATAATTTCTTGACAATTAAATAATTCAACCGTATTAGAATTGCTTTCAAAAGATACTTACTAAAATAAACTTTATACAATTGAACCCTTTTTAATAATAAAATGAAAATAGGAAATCATTGCTCGTGAACATTTGAGTGATACCCAAACAATTTGAATGAGCAATTAGGAAACCGCAACTGTTTGTAAGACGACCGAGTTTCATGTTTTCGATGTAATTATTAAAATTATTTACCCCACGTATTTCGGAAAATAAAGTGATCAAAGGTTAAGTCGTGAAATGTATAACTTTTGGTATTTACGACGCAGTTTTTGTGGGTTATTCCCTGAGTAACCCGATTTCCGAGGACCCCGTTCCGGAGAAGCCTATACTGCGTCAATAATATTGTCTTTTTTTAATATTGAATGCATAGTACTGCATATTTTTGAAACGACAATATTTTATAATGCCTAAACAGTAATCAGGTGTTGAGAAGAGTTTTTTTCTTTCATTAAGATAGTTGACCTTACTTAATTCTTGTTAGCCAGTTAGGCATTGGGGATAGTTTCAAAGCTAGGTTAGGGCTCCATAGTGAAGAGTCTTGTAACAATACGATTCGTGTCCAAGAGTAGTTACTCTCTACATCAAACCCTTGACCCAACTTCCTAACGAGAACCTCTTCAGGTGACAAACAATGCTTTGACAGTGAAACTATTGTTATACTTTAAATTGGCAGTTGGCAATACGGAAGACGATATTTTTGTGACTTTATCACTTAAATCTTAATTTTTTATGCATTTATCATATATTATTTACTTTAAAACACCCCGGGGGTAAATTTATACAGTATTATATATACATTTACAGTATTTTAAAATACTGGCAAATTTATAGAAAGATGGTCGACAGATTAACAGCTTAAAAAGTTGCTAAGTTGAGATTTCTCTTTTTGAGAAGTGGCTTGAAAGAACTCACAGCTTTCTCAACTTCCTCATGACGCAGGTTCTTGCTGAACATGGTCAGTTTGGGAAGTTCTTGCACCAGATTGGTGTGAAAGTGACGCCCAGATGTCGCCGTGTGGACCCGGAGGACACGGTGGAACAAACAGTAGAGGTGTATTGCTTGGGCAGAACGCCGCCGTAGTCTCGTAGGGACGGTGATCGGCGGCAATGATCTCTCGCGCCATACCTTGGTACAGGCCAGGTCGGTCAGACGACGAGCTACCTACTGCTCGCCGACCGCAAGCCTGCGCCTGCGGTGGCCGGAAATCGAGATCGGGATCATCGGCTGTGGCGTAAAGGTCGCTCCTTCGGGCGTGCACGTGCGGCCTCCTTCTTTGCTAGCATTACTTCTTCGCAAAAGGCAAAAGGCAACGGTTGCCACTCCTCTTCGCTTTGGACCCAAAAAATATCCTTTTTTATGTCTATGCTTCGGACCATAGCCTGTACCAAGGCCCGGCGCGAAATTGAGAAAAGACTAGGGAAATTATGATGATGTTCTTTAAAAGGCAAAAACAATGTAAAAACATAGGTAACCCAATGGTTAAAAATATAAACAAAACACTACTGGATGTAATCTTCAGGTTGAGCGGATGAATCGCGAGAGGGGAAGCGACAAACTAATATCCTACCACAAATGGAAATATATTGCCTCTTGTGTATGACGACAAAGACTTTTTTAATATACATTCTCTGACTGTGAAAACATTTTCGTAAATTAAATAAAAACATCTTGAAGCATGTATGTGCTGCTTCAGGATTTTTTTATTTCGTTTGATTTATTATTTAAAGGAGATAATTTTAATCAGCAGGAACAGTAGTAGCCGAGTGGTAAACGGCCTGACTTACGAGTTCAAACCCAGCCTGGCGCGTTACTATTTATAATTTTCATCACCACTTCTTTCAAAACGGTGCAGGAAAACATCGTGAGGAAAGCGGCATGTCCTGGAACCAAAAATTCGAAGACAAGTGATCTTTCAAAATGTAAATTTCTTCAGAAAAGACATAATTGGACTGAAACAATTTGCCTGCTACGGTTTACGTCCGATTATAATTTAGGTATCTTTAGGGCTAAAGTGAATAGGCTCTTAATAAACTAGTGCGCCTCACCATCAACGATTGCATCACTGGTTAGATGCGACCGCGCAGTCAAGCACTAGCTTATATCATTAAAAAAAAGATTCCCTCGACTCTTACCAGGTCATTGGTCCACCTTATGGGAGCCCTTACAACGCTGCCCGTTGATTATCTGTTGATTGAGCATATGTCCTGCCCATAGCTATTTAAGTTTCGCGATTCCACGGACCATGCCCGTAGTCTTGGTTCTGCTGGGGATATCTTTGTTCTTACTCAAAATTGAATAGGAAACAATTGTACTTAATTATTTTTAGAATTCATAAAGTAAATACAGAGTTATAAAGAAAATACGAACAATACACAAAGTACTTAAATTAAGCTGACTCCCTTTAATTCTTGGAACTTACTAATAAAGTCTTGAAGTCAATATGAAATTCTATTCTATTTTATTTGATTTAATTATTTCATAAAAATTTTTTACATTGTATCGAAAATTTAAGATAATAATACATACTTATGTGAATTTAATATATGTACATGAATCTCATACCTACTACAAAGCAAAACAAAGATAATTATAACAAATTACAGAATTGAAGTTTCAGAACATATTATGAACAACATAAATTTCTAAAGTATAAATTTAATGTCAGCAGTGAAAGAGCAAGTATACTAATATAATGTAATGTCTATTGAGATTAGAATTCGAAATAATTTAAACCAGTTTAGTGAGAGTCGTACTAACGGACGAACGGTTCCGTATCATCTATACATCTACACATATAAATAAAATTAGAGTGTCTGTTTGTAATATTGAAATAACTGCTTTTTACTACATGCATATGAATATATACGAGTATATGGTACATACACCGAAAAGACATTTTTTTACAATTTTTGTCTGTCTGCCTGTTTGTCCGGGCTAATCTCTGAAATGGCTGGACCGATTTTGACGGGACTTTCTTTGGCAGGTAGCTGATGTAATAAGGAGTAACATAGGCTGCTTTTATTTTAGAAAAAATAAATTCAAAATCCTGTAGTCCACGCGAACGAAGTCGCGGGCACAGCTAGTTATCTATAAAACGGAATAAATCACGTTTGTTGTGTGGGAGCCTTTCTAAATATTTATTTCATTCTGTATTTTAGTACAGCGACAATAGAAATACATCATCTGTGAAAAATTCAACTATCGAACTATCACGGTTCATGAGATACAGCCTGATGACAGACAGACAATGGAGTCTTAATAAGAAACCTTTAGGTACGGAACCCTAAAAATTTACTTCAAGATCAAAATGTAATATTAACTTTTTTGCCAGCCATTAGAAAATGTTGGATATATTTTCTAATAGCTTTTTTATTCGCATTGTATAAAAGTTATTTTCATTCTTCATTAATGATAGAAATTTTATGTAACACAAAATGAGATGAATTCCATTAATTCGTCGGGAACTATTTTTGCATTGTTATTTGATCTTTATTAGAACTTAATGTCATAAATTAGTCTGCATTAAGTTTGTATATTACTAGCTTTGACTCGCAGCTTTACCCGTGTATCAACATAAAGCATAGCCTATGCCACTCAAAAATAAAGCAGTTTTTTATCGATGAAAAAATTTTAGCAAACGGACCAGCACTTTCAGAAATTACCTCCTTCAAACAAAAAAAAGACAAACTTTTCTAACATAAGTGCAGATGATAATAATAAAATCTAATAACAAACCTTTTATTTCCACATCTTATTAAATTACATTTCAAATGTTGATTAGTTGAGTTAGTACGTTTAACTTATGAAACTGGTGTTTGTAAGGTTAGTTTTGCTCCTGGGGTGTGGATCCCGTATGGGTAAAGGCCTCCTTTCTTCTTTCAGGCATCTCTCTCTCTAGCGAGGGTCATCCAGTCTTGCCCTGTTTCCTTAACAATTTCACCAGTCTACCGTTTTGAAGGTCTGTCGACATTTCATTTTCCTGCTGGCCCTTTCCAATGTGTCACTTTAATGGTCTTTGAACCTCGAGACACAGAGACTATTATGAACTAAGTTGGTGTAGATTTATTTCACACAAGTTATTTTTATTGTACAATATGTCACGCAAATTACCATTATTAAACAATCATTGAATAAATGAGCACAATACAAGACCAAGTACAATGAAATCCGTTTCAAAATCAACTTGGATGTTCATTGTTCAACAAATTGCGAGTTCGTTAACTAATTCACTTCGTTTCAAAGTCCACTTATTATAAAACTCGGGAGTTACTCGTCTGAATAGATCAATAAGAAAGTTTTAAACAGAATTTAAAATTAGATTCAACTGGAATGTACTAATAATAGAGGTGAGAGAGTTTTCACATCATTATTTTATAAATCCACGGAGTTAGTAACTTTTGCTGGAGTGCGCTTTTAATACTAAAATGTGGTTGGAAAATTTTATTTGTGAATCAGTTTTTGTTTACAACAAACATTTGTTTTTTTTTTTGTAATGTTGGAAGGCCTTCCGTATGATGGACCGATGACCTGGAGAGCATCGTAGGAATGCAATGGATGCAAGAAGCACTAGACCGGTCATTATGGCAACACTTGGGGGAGGCCTGGTGATGCTGGAGGATGTCCAACAATGGACGTCTTTCGACTGAATGAGGATGATGGTGAAGAACATTGAAGACCAGGAACTTCAACACTGGGACACGGTGGAGTATACGGTGGAGGTCTGCTCCACTTAGACGGAGCATCACCGTGTCCTTGATGACGCTCGGCAGCTACTTCTCGCGTCCGGCCCTGGTTCAGGTCATAGTACAGAACGATAAGGAACCTCCTTTGCGAAGTAGTAATGCCAGCAATGGAAGCGGCTGAAACCATAAGGCAGAGTTTAGCCTCACGCCTCGGCCCTCGTCGGAGACGCTCCGGGTAATGGAAAACGTAGAGCGATTCCTGGACACCGTAGTCGCGAGTTTGTAGACTACAAGCAATAAGTAGCTTGCCGTCCAGTATGGACCGAGCTGTGGTCGGCGCCGACGGCGCTTTGTGTTCCAAGCACGCCTCATAGTGATGTCAGATTGACGGGGCCAATTACGGCTGATGCCTGTCAAGACTGTGGATTGTTTGAAAGATTTACCATCGCACTTGCAAAGGGCAACTGACTTGCAAAGGAACACTGTGAATTTTAGTCAGTAAAAGTCTGACACTCTCTCCCGTTCCACCCAGAACAAGAGAAGATATTGGATAATTTCCGTAAAAAAGGGAACTTTATTACCTAAATTAATTAAAATTGATTTTTTTTTATAAGTTAGTTAGTCGAATTTGAAAATGTTGTGAAACTAAACGTTAAAAAATACACATATAAGGTCTACATGAAGCGTCAGTGTACAGTTTCAATAAAAAATTACAAGTGTGAAGTTTTTTAAAGGTTTCAAACCATTTTTAAAATGAAAGTTACTTGTTACTATGTTTTATTAAATTCAGTAATCATTATTCAAAAACCGTACTTCATAATTAAAGTTTAGAGACTTAAAGTTACTTGACACAAGTTTACAAAACGAAATTGAAGAATTTTAACGAAGCTAAATTCAAATGTTCAGATAGTGATAGGGCTTAGACGTCTATATTAATATAAACATCTAAGCCCTATCACTATCTTTAACTAATGATTAATTCAGTTTCTAATCAGAATAATTGCTTAGCTAATCTAAGCAATCTGAGTGGAAGTTTTTTTAGATGAATTAGATTCTTGAGACTTATATTTTGATATTAATCCAAACAGTTCTTTTAAAATAGTTTTCATTATGATTATAGCAAAATTAATTATGATCATAATTTTGAAGTCTAGAACCTTTTATTTTATAACACAAATTAATCAAAGATATTTTAATTTTAATAAACTTTATTGTTTAATTTAGTTATACTAGTAAATCTGTTTTTTTTTTTTAATGACAGTCTCGCGTCCACTACCTCACCTGATGGAAGCGATGATGTGGTTGAGGGTGGAGCACTCCCTCACTCTCGGCATATAGACCCCTAGGTTGTAGCTATCAGGAAACATAGGCTCAGGTATATTCATCGTCATCCGGCTGAAATTCCACTATTAGGTACATGAATGATAAATGAAGATTTTTCAAATAATTATGTTTTCAAAAAACACTAAATTGTAGAAAAAAACCCTTTAAAGTTTACAGCAATTCCGGTATGAAGGCTTGAAGGAACGGGATGGGTTTTTTAGTCAGTAAGAGTCTGACACTATCTCCCGCTCCGCCCAAGAGCGGGGTTGTCATAAGATGATTTTTCCCATCGAAAAAAAAAAAGGTGTTAGCATCCGCTTATGCCAATATGCCAATTTTCAATTGTTCTCGCATTGGATGTCCCAATTTTGATGACTGAATACATAAATCAAAATGTCAATAGATGACACAATCAGTTGCAAAAAAAAAAAACGCATTATTTATTTTTCCCGAGGAATCTTCATATACAATTTGTGAATATTTACTATCATCATCATTATTCCGCATCTCGATTAGTGTGGTATATGCACCGCATGATTGCTTTTTCCACACATTTCAATTTATTGTGACTTAATAATCAGCTTCCAGCTGAATTAAAATCTAATAAAATAAAAAAGGCGCAAAACAATAGGATTTATTCCTATTAATTTACAATTTCACACTAATACCGATATAAAACTAGCGTCTGCCAGCGACATCACTTGCGTGAATGTAGTAATATGCCTAAAACATACTTTAGGCATAAAAAGCTATATCGATTTAATTTTAATTTATTTTATCAATTTTAATGTATTGTTGTGTCATGTGATATAATTATTTAATTCTGAAAATGGGTACCTACCTATATTTGGCCTAAATAAAAGTTATTATTAATATATTATATAAATATTTGTTATGTCTTCACGCACAATATTTTGAACAGATTTAGACGATATTTGGCATATGGGTAGATCATGTCCTGGATAGCACATGGAACACTTTTTATCTTGGGAATATTTTCCTTTGGGAAAATCCTCTACTTTTATGCAAGCCGACACTTATAGCCGCTGGCAGAAGCTAATATTCAATGACAACTTTCTGCATATACAATCGACACTTAAAAATCCGAATCAAATTGAAATGAAACACTTAAATCACTGTAAGCATCATTGCCAGTACTAACTCTCGCCTAATTTACGTCTTTGTTGGCTATAAACATAATGCTAGGGAGTTTGTTGGCGTATTAAAACTTTATTGTAGGCCAGATCTCGGCTTAAAACATTGTATTAAGACCTAGACCATTTGTTTCGTTTGATTCAGGACGTAAACTGTGATTGATTTTATTACACAGGGAACTTAAAATGTATGTTACAGTGCTTAAAATTTAATGTCGTTTAATTTATTCAGTACACACTTCCTTTTCTTGTTTATTCAAGATTCATGTTTCAATTGAAGAAGATTTGTTTTTAGAATTGTTGCTGTGGGCAGTTATTGTAGTGATACCTAGGGGATTTATATTGGCTAACTAAAATCATCATCCTATCTCTAGCTTTTTCCCAACTGGCTTCTAATCTAATCAGATGCGGCTAAATACTTGTGTTTTACATGGGCGACCCACTACAGAGAGAGGCCGTGGCATTATGCGAGAGGCCGCAGCTTTATGCTGAGCGTTCGGCTGTTTTGTGCGGAAGGGATGCATATCTTCCCTATCGATTGATGTTAAATTATGTTTGTTAGCTAGTTTGAAGATTGCGTCTTTTTCCGCGTGAAAACTCTTTTTCTTTTTACAGCCTATTAGACCTCTACATCCCAGTTACTGGACAAAAAATTCTCCTTGGATAGACAGATGTTCTGACTTTCTGACGTCTGACTATCTGTAACGACTGTAAAAGATTTACGAATGAGAACTGAAAGACCAATAAGCTTTAGCTGCTTTCTGAGGCACGGTTTTCAGCAATATTCTAGGTAAACTAAGAAAAGGATATAATATGAATTAAGAAATTCAAATTGGTAAGTACTTAACCGGTTTTAAAACTGTGACCTCATTCGAAAGGCGGTTAAGGGCACTGGGCCATTACGGTATTGGTTAATTAAAATGGGGTCAGGATTATTTTTTATGGGTAACAAACTTCTTCAACCGTATATCAACTATATTTTACTCATCTTACTTTAACTAATTAAACCGAATATTGGAAGTCTCACGTAAAATATCAGGCTTATCCTAATAAACCGACCTTATTTAAAAAAAAAAAGACTCCATGATCCTCGTACGCCATTCTAATGCAAAATTAACTTCAGATTACATATGGACGTGAAAAAACGTACTGATTTGCATTCCATCTCAATGTGAAACGTACCAAATTACGAGATAGAACTCACTTGGCTCAAAGAAATATTGGGTCTCTTTACTAAGCTTTATGGTAAGCCGGACTAAA
Source organism: Mythimna albipuncta (assembly GCA_929112965.1). Taxonomy (NCBI): domain Eukaryota; kingdom Metazoa; phylum Arthropoda; class Insecta; order Lepidoptera; family Noctuidae; genus Mythimna; species Mythimna albipuncta. The sequence continues at coordinate 10,937,021 of OV815973.1, forward strand.
AAAGGGTTGAGCGCCTCTGTTTTAAATAATAAATGTATTTCACGCCAAGAAGGTCAACATATCACAGTTTCGTGTACTTCGGTGTAGGTACCGTAATATGTTTTAGAAGTGCTGTCATAGTTTTGAAAGTAATGTTTCAAACTCATAAATTTTGTAAAGAACTTCTCCATCTAGTTTTCTAGGGTTTGTATTTCAAAGATTGTTATAATGACTACGTTATGTTATGAGTAGGAGTGAGGAGGAATGGCAGGCTTTTGAAAAGCAGTAATGCTAGTGAAGAAGGTGGCAGGACGCGTGAGGGAACGGACTTTCTCACACCCCAGCCACCGGGAACCCGACCCCGATTTCCAGCTACCTCAAGCGTGGCTTTGCGGCGACGAGTAACGGGTTACCGTCCGTAGGGGCCCGGAAGTGCTGTGACCATGGGTTCGCTTTCGAAAGAGAAACCTGGGCTTCTGAAACGCAACGCAAAGAAGGAACATAGGAGAGGATTTTAGTCAGTCGACGCGCCCTCATTCCTCACCTTACAGAGGGAAGTAATTGAATGATTTCCCACCTAGAAAACCACTCAAAAGTTTTATTTTAAATACACCATACGTGCACTTTTGAACTGTCAAGGTCGGTCAGTCATAAAAAAGGTGAAGCTATTCGCTATTTAAGCATTGGTTTGGTTCTTTTATTAGTTCTTACTATTAAAAGTACCAAACCAATGCTGTAGCTGGCTGAAGACAATAACAGCGTGTCCTATTACTTGCGACTTTAACTTGAAAGAATGTGGGTGTACACACCTACACCTGTTCCACAGCTGTCAGGGGATACATGCGTCATATTATAAAATGACTGTAATAACAAAAGACATGGAATTTCATGAAATCCACAATGCAATATCACGTACGATTTAATTTGATTCGCAACGTCTATTTCTGTGCTTATGGTTTGGTTTGAAAAAGGAATGTTCCGTGATCTTATTATATATTTTTGCGGCGTCATAATTATGCTTAGCGTAACTTTTGTTTTAATAAGTAGATCAGTTATGTAAACTTGTATAGATTATAATAAACTAGTGCTTGACTACGATCCCTTCAGTATGTAAGCAGTGTTACAATCGTTGATGGTGAGTCGCACTAGTTTATTAAGAGCCTATTTACTCTAGCTTTGAAGACATCTAAACTATAATTTTACAGGAAGATAGCAGCAGGCAAATTATTTCAGTCCAATAGGTCTTGTTTGTATCCAACTCTCTTTCCAGTCTCGTCTGATTATAATTTAGGTGTCTTTAAGGCAAGAGTGAATATGTTCTTAATAATCTAGTGCGCCTCATCATCAACGATTGCATCACTGCTTACCATCAGGTGGGATCGCAGTCGAGCACTAGTTTACAAATAAAAAAATAAAAAATAAAAAAAAAGTTTAGCTGGGGCCGTTCTTTTACGTCTGTACCAGAAAGCTTGTTTTGGCTTATCTGGTGTACTCAGACCAAGTGGGTCTGAGTAGCTGGATCTTTTTTTGCGTATTTGACTATCAGTTCTACTAGTAGACCTTACGGTAGAATAATTATTGAATGATTTTAATGTGTAATGTTTTTAAATATACAATTGAGGGATGTAATTTATTTTTGCAATTTATATTTTCATGTAATCTATATAATTATATCAAAGGAAAAACTGAGTCATATCAACGTATAGCCGAAACTATTGGGAAAAGCATGAAATTTTGCAAAAGGTTTCCTTTTTTGACGTAAGCGAGCACTAAGAGAGGATATTCCAAAATAGACCCCCTAAAGAGATGCAAAGGAGTTATAAATTTTGTACGAAGAAGTCTACTTTCACGCGGTCGAAGCCGCTGGCAGAAGCTAGTTTATAATTTATATTTCTTGAAATAAAATTATTATTATAATACTACCTGTGGTGGGTACAATAATACAGATGGATGAATTAATACATCTGATTTACCAATTGCCAACTCTGAAATGAAGCTACATATTAAAGTGACAATGTTTTCTTATTGAAAAAGTTAGCCATAACCCAAAATACTCACTTTGCAAACATTTCTACTTTCCTCATATTATCTGAATTTGAAAACTTTTCTAACTTTCAAGCTTACAGCGGGGATTTGCATATTTTTATGCAAGGAAACATGGAAGATTTCATATTTTTAGAAATATCCAATAAGTAAGGCAACCCGTAATACCTGAGTACATTCTGGGAAAGTTTAACAAATAGCTGCAATCTGCTACGAATCGTAGACTTCGCAATTTACTACTAAGATATTATATTTAATTGGATCAACTTAGCTCACAAACTGACATACCATAATGATATTTGAATTGAATTGTCTTTGTCTAGGTACTCTTGTCAGTATATTACGTATGTAGGTATAAATCTGCTGAAAATAAAGAAAAAAGAAGAGGAAAACAGTTAAAAATATTCCTGACACAAATTATTAAAATAAAAAATACATACGATTAAAAAAAATAGAATAAAATCTGTGTAAAATAAGGTAAATCTTTTATTTTATTAAGCAACACTAACTTTTCCAAAGATATAAAACCAAACAACTTGTTCTTCTTTAAAATCGATGTTTTCGGTTTTCTTCAAAGTATGTAGGCCCGTTAAATGTCAACATTTACAGCGGTGTCAGTGGCGCTTTTAAAGTCTTTTTAATTACAAATGTAGGGACACTGTGGGCACTCTAGGTAAGCCATCGTCTAGTCAAGAGCATTACACTCGCTGTAGATATTGGAGGAGTTTATAATCGCACAATTTACAAGGTTGTGTTTGCAACGGCCTATTTGGATGCGTAGTAAAACAAAGAAGATCACTCTATGGATATCCTCCACCGGTTATCTAAACCCGCTTTGAATATCGTCTGAAACAATATCGAACATTTCTCAGACAATAAGTTCGAAATTCAGTCCCTTCTCTTCCTCCAAGAAACCCATCGCGGTTCCGTAATTACACACTATACATGGTTAACATATGCATATAATCTAGTTAGTTATATCAGTGCGTAACTAACTAAGTTATCAACATGTTTCAAATTTGAATTGAAGTTCGCAACAGCACGAGTACAATATTAATAATTAATCATACAACTTAACAAATCATAAGCTGCAAACAACAGCCCACGTCTATCACGTATGCTTTATGACATATAGACTCTTGAATTTGCTTTAAAACAGAAAACTTACGTGAGACACGTATTAAAACACACGGGACCCAAATAATGTTTTTAAGTCGTCTGTGTATACCTACAAAAAGCAGACGTGGGTGCAGTTTGTCTTTAGCTTTATTTTTATAATAATAAAATTTATACATGTATTTAAAAACTACGTAATTTTTATTCGATATTTTAAATAGATCAATGCGAATTTTCCTGACTAATAAAGAAAAAAAGAATAAACTATTCTTGTTCAAAACTTGAAGCAATAAACTCTGTCTAAAGATAAATCGTGAAAGTGATACGATCATCGCTAGACATAGCGATACACCAGGGAATAGGCGATAAAGAAACGAGTTGAAATCGCTGCGGCGGCTGGTCGATAGCGCTGTAAACCGAAAGAGTACGAGGAACCCCATTTTCAGTCCAACGGGACGGAAAATTGGACAGGACAGCTTATCTCCCTCAAAGGACGCGTGATGTTTGAAGAATCTGTCCTATTGCGGTCTTGATTGTTTGAGGAACAGATTAGGGTATTTGTAAATTTGTCACGTTCCAATATAATTCACTTGATAAATAGTTTTGTCTGTCGGAATATTATCATTCCACCACCATAGTTCTATACAAAGAACATCCTTTTTCCCGGTAACTGGGTTATGGAGGTCTGATAGGCAGTCGTTTCACGTAAGCCACGGGTATTCAGCTGCATCCAATTAGACTCAAAGCCTGTACACTACCCTTTTACTTAAAATAAAACATTATTATTGTGTTCATAGAATGTGTTGGGTATCTTAATTCATTAAACCCCAAGCGAACGCCGGCGTTCGCGCACCTATTGTCTTTCAATTGTGTCTGTAATTATCACAATTGAAAGGTATATTGTCAACGCTTTAGTACACAATCAAGGTAATGTAAAAGTTAAGGGATGGATACCTGTTATTCTGAAACACAGGCCTAGGGCTTAGCATAGGCAATAGTCTTCTACAATATATTGTAACATTATTTTTTTGTATACTCATTAAAATGTTTGATAGGTACTGTATATTGTAGTGAGAAAATAAAATATTATTATATTATAAAAAATTGCCTGCTTCGGTTTTTCCGTCCCATAATATAAGCGTCTTAAAGGTGGAGGAGGAGTGACTAGGCTCTTAATAAACTAACGCGCTTTGGCATCAACAATTGCATCACTGCTTACCATCAGGTGGTATTGCAGTCAAGCACTATTTTATGTTGTTTAAAAAAAAGTTCTCCACCGCGTCTGTCTGTTGGTTTGTGTTCGATAAACTCATAAACTACTGAACAGATTTTTATGAGGTTTTCAGTAATGGGCACAGCTTATGAGAAAGGTTTAAGTACAAGTATAAAACATGCACATTAAAAAGGAGGAAATCATGAATTTACATGATTTAAAAAACCCTGGTGAAGCTGGGGCAGGTCACTAGTAGTACACTTTAATTTAATCAATTAGGTATGTTTTATAAGATTTAGGAAACAAGAAACGGATAGTGGTCATAAAAAGACGTGCGTGCGGTACGTAATTACCTGCTACTGACAATTAAGCTTACCGCCCTGTTAAAATTATGGACCATTACGAAGTTAAATTGTCTAAGAGACATTATCTAAGACAATACTAAGAATTCTGAAAAGGGTTTTAGACAAAAAGTTTTCATAATTTTACGTACCTACTTAATTTAATATCTGATGTCAGGAAACTTGTTTTATGCTCTAATAGTTATGATAAAAAATAATATCAAATGACTAATTTCAGCAGAAATATTTTATATAACTTGATTCATTAGAAGTTTGACTAACTACAGTAATTAGGTAACAATGTTTAAAGAAAACTAACTTGTAAATTCGAAATTAGTATAATGCGAGCAATATCAATACTACTAGAAGAAAAATAATTATTTATTTCTTTTACTATATTTGTGTACACATAAAACAGAAAAAGAAAAAAAAATATGATGTAGAAAATAATACGTTATTTGAATCTGAATTTTGTTTTGTTAGACTCTCAGACCCTGGATGCGGAGAGCAGAGAAAGGCGACCTGAAGATACATACTCTAGACACAAAAGCGAAAACTGAAATCAACATGGATTGTGAGCACATTTTTTTTACAAAACATAACAGCTACGATTTGAATGTGTTTGCTTCATGCTGAACTAACCAAACAAACTGCATTGCTTGAAATAAAATTGTTTATGCAAGGGTAGCTAAGAAATGTTACCAAATACAACGATGCTCTCAATGTAATCTTTAGGATTCCCGCAGGTGCTATTTATAAGACATTTGAATAAATTTTATTGCGACGCCGTGGCTTTAGAGAGTAATATCAACACTGCATCTGAAATTCAGACGAATTTTTACTTTCATAGAGAATATAAAACTAGATTTTTTTTTCTTTTTGCTTTATTGTAACCCTGATTTTGTCTTCAAACTCGATAATGAACGTGCTCAAACTTAAAATATTGAAATACAGACATTTTTGAACTTCTCAATTTGATTTTGGCTAAATCAAAAAATAATTAATTATTAATTTTAATTTCAAACTAACATTTCTTTCAATTCAGTCATTAACAAGTATTTTTGGATTTTCTCACTTGTACTGAAACTACGAACTATATGAGATTTGTCAGGTAACATAGATTACAACCGTTCAATTTTTCTTCCAGTTTAATGGAAAATGTCAGATTCAGTCTTGACGTGAGCGAACCAACCAACGCAATCTTATAAACAAAGAAAAAATCTTTTTGAATCTATGAAAATTAATAGCCAAAAGGCGATAAACGCGTAGTCAATATGCTGCAATATTTAAAAATGATGAATAACCCAGCGTTGCTATTTTACTAAGGCCCCCTGCCCACCTTCAATTTCTTGTTATTTTCGTCTCATCGTTATTTTTTTTTTGTTTGTGTATAATTTTTTTATACATGTGTTTATATAGTAACCAGTCTTCATAATTTATTAAGTAAATTAAAGAACGTAGTTTGTAAAAAGATTAACTGATAGTAATTGTGAAACTGATATAATTCCTTTTCTTTAGTAATAGATACATTAAAAAAAACTTTCATTAATTTATTACATTGTTCTTGTCAATATATATTAATGCATTAATATATTGATAAGCACAGAATTAATTACTTTAGTAACTTTTATGAAAACAAAATAGGTTTAGGAGTGCTAAATGACATATCGCACCTTTAAAACTAAAGTGGCACTAAACATTATACTGCCATAGCCATTTTTCGGTAAACCTTCAACGTTTCAATCTAATTATCACAACCCATTCTCTGATTGTCAAAGTCTTTGTTCCAATTGTTAATTTTCCTCGGTAATTAACTCTTTGAATGTTGTAATTAGAGACACAATAGAAAGACAATTGCTTATGTCGAACTGTGTAACATAAGACATTCAAAAGGTTAATCGCAACTTCTTATCGAGTAAATAAGTAGGTATACTGAAAACTTTATGACTGCTGAAAAATACCTTTTTGGTATAGTACCTATCTACCTACAATACTTCCCCCAAAATGCAAGTCTCTCAAGAATCCATTATCAAAAAGCGATTAGTAGAGCAAGCTTTTTCTGAAAATATATGAAGAGTCGAATCACAGAGACGTGAAAATACTTCAGACTGAAGTACCAATCTTGAGTACGTTGTGTAATTTCACTGGGCACGATTTTTTTCAATTGCCGCGAATTTCTTTGTGGGCTTCAGGCAATGGCTTATGTCTCACTTAGTTTACTGAAAGATTGCCTCGGAATATTTTTAGAGAACTCTGTTGAGTAAATTTTTTTTCATCGTTTTGATTGGATTTTTTTACAACAAAAACTACTACTACTTCACGTAAAGGATTTTGGATGTTTGGATTCCTTAAGAGGCTCCTTTTCCACTCGCCATGGTTAAAAAGCATCGAGCATGGTTTAAAAGCTTGTTACTTCGTCTAACGAAATCCAACGTGAAGTTTGGTGAAAAGGCAACGCGAAAAAAGAGTGATAATACCTGAAAACTCTGTTGGCATTCAGTAATTCCGTGATTTACTCGAATATTTTACAAAACTTGTTCCAGGAAATACGTGTTTTTTTTTTTAAATACTTACAAGATTTTAAAAAACATTATCATTATTTAGAATCTTGATAAAATTTGATAGGCTAGCATAATTGTACTTTCTAAATTATTTTTTAGTTTAAAATTTCATGCAAAATAGCAGATTTTCAGAGGTCTTAACTGGATTAGTTTTAGACAAATTTATAAATTGATTTCCAGAGAAGCCTAGATAATATCCATAAAATACTGTGTTTCCAAAGTATCTGATGAAAAATGTGTAATAAGGTCATTATCGCGTAAGAGCAGTTGTATGAAAAACAGTGAAAATGTGTGTCGAGACGCATCCCCTTAAGGGTAAGATACACACAGCACAGTTTTACCTGTCAGGTAAGCTTGTATGCAAACCTGTAACCTTGTGCAACATACACGCTCAGGTTTACCTGTATAACTCACCTGTACAGGCAAACCTGTCCGGTATACCATAGCGTGTAAAGCTGGCATTATTAACAAGCCTGAAGAACTGTGGAGTCATGGAATGATTTAGTTACGCATTATTTTGTAGGTATGTAGGCTCCGATCCTGTCTGCAAGTAATGATGCAAGATCGTCCATGTTGCTCGGCTACGCAGGTGATATGATGATTTGTTTAGAGATAGTTTATAATAGGGCCACCACATGCACAAGTTTCACCATAATTCTAGCTGGTTTGTGCAAGAAACACCATGAAAAACTGTGAAAGTTTAACCAACCACGGTGTCCAGTGCACAAACCAGCTTGCGCAAACCAAACTATGGTAAAGCTATTGCGTGTAGTAGACCCATAACACTCGGTGAAGTGTTAAGAGCGATAGCCACAGTACGTTGCTCAAAATCAACTGCCAACATTCTGAGTCAATCTAGGTCGTCAAGGTCCCTTAAGTACGGACTGAATAAATTTACCAACTTAGCATTGATCTCACAACTTTTTAACTTACGGTAGAAGAATTGAGTTGCGTGCCTTGATTTTCCTACGATTTATATTTTTGATGGTACTTTTTTTTCAGTTCCAATGTGGAAATTGAAATGACTGCTTAAATGCCATTACACAGATTCATAGAAATCCAGTTAGCCACAAAACGAATCAGGCTATTCTTTAACAAAAACTAACTAAGTCACCCTATGAAAATATTCGTCCAACATCTTTATGCATTACCATTTTACATTATTCATGGGGTATTTAATTCTTTTATCAGGCTGTCCAACCAAGCTGTCTTTCAATCGGATGTCATCAAGTGATTTAACCGACGGACATCCATTTACATACATTTACGACCACAATGGACTTTATAGATCGAACCTTGAAAATATTGGAGGCGGGAAATGTTTCATTTACATATTCAGGGACGATCAAAGAAGAAAGGGATAGTTGAACGGTGGTTTATTGATGAAGGAATCTATTGACGTTTAATGTTGGCGAATTTCTTTTGTAGTTCATTCTTTTTGGTGTTGACTGTAGGCAATTGGATTTTTTTTTTCTGAACCACTATCATCAAAGAACTTCTCTTAATAAGTTTTTTCTGACTTTTTAGTCCGATAAATCAAATTTACAAAAATAACAAATAACTTCTCTTAACAGGCTTTTTCTGACTTTTTAGTCAGAAAAAGAAGATTAATAAAGAAAGGGACCAAAAAGTTCATTTGAATTTTTTGGTAGTCGATGGATGCGAGACGCACAGGATCGTGCATTGTGGCGACACTTTGGGGAGGCCTATGTTCAAAAGTAGACGTTTATCGTCTGAAATGATGATGATGATAAACAATCGTTTTGTTAATTAATGAATGGAATTTTTTTAAACCTTTGCATTTTATTTTTTTATATACAGAATGTAAAAACATTTTACAAAAAATCACAGTACTATCTTCCAATTTTGGTATATTATTTAATCAAAAGTCAAGAGAGCTTACTTTGTAGTCCTTAGTAACCAACCCATGTTTAGTATAATCAGTGTTCTAAGCTGTCAAAAACATTTCGCTTCGTTTCTTTTATATTTTTTCCAAGAAAAAAATCTACTCTAATCACAAACAATGTATTCTCTTTGCTTAAAATAAACATGAGGTGACAATTCCTTGATATCACTATGTGAGCTACGAACTTTCGTGAAGGATAATAAAATCCCACTTGTTGTTCACTCAGACAGATTAGTATGTCTATATTGGAGTTATTTTCTTTGCTTTCACTCGGTTTTATTGCTTGGCTTTATTTCTCCGGTAATTCAATTAGACCTATCGACCACCCGCCGTGCTGTGAGTGGTGCTCACTAATTTGATAAGCGATCTTCATTTGTCGTGATTGAATGAATTCATTTTTATTTGTTGCTTTTATCTCTTTGTTTTGATAGATTTAGATAATTTTATAGTCTAAATTTCTTTTAGTTCACGTCTGGATGAATTAATGTGAAATAAACGAGAATTAGTACCAACCGTATTCTTATGAAAGTAGAATGTAAGAATAGATATTTTTGAAACAAACACAACGCAAAAAAGATGTTCCATGGGGTCGAAACGTTCGTTCGTTTGTACCGGAAGTCACAGCGCTGGACGACCTTCTACAAGGTGGACTGAGAGGACCTGGTGAGAGTCGCAGAAATTTGATGGATGTGACACGCACAGAACTAGTCACTGTGGATTGTTTGTTACGAAGATTGAAGAAGTCGTGGAGTATATGAAAATAAAGTAACTATGTTGGTGTACAACAAAGAATAGTTACGAAAATGTTTGCTCTCTTTTTTATTTGTAATGATATATATAAATGACTTCGCTTGAGACAACTTAATATTACTTCTTAAGTAATTTTTTGTAAGTCTAAAGTTATAGAAACGAACCCTCTACCAATTAATTTAGGTCAAAAAATAAACTGGAGAAAATCAAATAATTATAAAACAATATGACAGAAGACAATGCAACACAGTCGTCAATATAAAATAGCATAGCATAGCATAATCAACCTTTCAATGTTCCCACTGCTGGAACTCAGGCCTCCTTTTTAGAAGAGGGAATGGACCGTAATCCACCACACGGACCCAGGGCGGGTTGGTGAATGTCACATGTATTCGAATTTTTGGTTCTCAGACATGCGAGTTTGCCAAAAATACTCTGTTTGAAAAAATAATAACACCACACGTGTTGCTATGTTTGCTATGCAAATACAGTACTCCATTTTCCTTATGCAGGTTTTGTGGGGAAGGCAATCAAATTATACGGAGCAGTTATTTTCTTTAATAAAATCCACGCACGGTTCGACGCGAAAACTTTATCAACAATATATCTCATACATTTACATGCATAAAAATAAATTGATAACCAAATTCATATTGAAAATTCATTTACATGGTAAAACTCGAAGTTTACTGTTACATTTTTACTTTGTTTAAAAATACAAATTAAATTATACAAGCAGATTTTTTCTCAAATGAAATTCATCATTCTGCAGCATATGACACATACAATTTCACCATTGTTATTTGCATGTCGTTGCTTATTTTATATAGACGAGGCTCCGCTGGCGACGGTGCAGGATAGTGTGGAGTTGCAACAAAAATAAAATGTGCAATTTTTAACACCCCTGTTACATGCAAATGCTTCTTGGCACGAACACACCTTTGTTTTGGCTGCACTGCGTACTTTCCATAGCAAATTTTGATAGTAAATGGTTGGCTGGTTGAATTTGGGCTAAATTTTTTATTTGCTATTCCGGGAATTTTACAATTATTTTGCATTTCAGCTACGATACTTGCATACTTCTTTGTTTTCATTGCCAGTCATTTATATTTGATTATATTTACAATAAGTCATTGACATTTTGGCTATTAGCCACTTTGTGCGAAAGCAAATTATATTAAATGAGGTCTTTTCGGAATAAATCACAAACACAGAGTGAGTTCATAGTAGTAGATTCGTACAGTTTCACAAGTTTTACAAGGTAAAACGTAGTTGTTTCAACACACATTTTTGACTGTGAATATAACATGAGAAATCGTTGACCAGGCTCATAAGCCTATTAAATAAAGAAAGATAGTCATAATAAAATATCACGCTTCATTAATCTGAAACAAAGCAGAATCCTTAACTAGATCATCTCCGTTAACGAAGTATTGAGATAAAAATAACCGATTTAGAGCTCCAAAATGCTCAATTACCTGCTGATCAAGTTCTCGACGAAGCGCAAATTTTCCATGATAGCGTATTTCCGAAGATCCCTTATCTGTAGTCCGTAGGAAATTGAAATCGAGGGAAAAAAATAAACCAATGTGTAGATTAATTTATGTATTTATGTGCATGGCTACTAGGTAGTAATATGTAAGTGTTTTATGTTTTATCGAGAAATGTCCAACTCCAGATCTGATTTGCTCTGTCATTTGAGCCGTAAGACGTTTACTGTTGGACGAATGCCTCTCCGAAGTATCGTCATAACGCATTCCCGTGATACTCACTAGGTCATCGGTCCACCTAGTGGAATGCCTGCCAATGATACGTCTTCCAGTCCGCGGTTTCCAGAACTTGACCAATAGAACATAAAGTTGCGAATCTTTAATCACAGAAACATCAAAAATAGCCGATTATTTATCGTTAAAGCCGTTTAAATCGAGTTTTAGGAGATAGTAAAAGGCCTCTATGTACTGGAAGTTGGATTTATTTCTAACATAATTTTAACTGTTTTGTATTAAATTAGGTACCTATATAACAACTAGCTGACTCGGCAAACGTTGTTCAATCATGCAAGTTGGGGGATGAGGTTAGGTGGGTAAAAAATAGCTTACAATCTATTTTTAGACCTACCTAGGTTTTAGCCATTATGGAGGAGTTCGCTAATAAAAACTCTGTGATACCACGAGATTTCCGTATATTAAAGTAAACCGCGCCTGAGGGGATGACAGCCGTCCTAATCACATCTGTCTAATTTAGTACTTCCAAACTCGAATAAGTGTTTAATTCATTCATTTTTCAATGCCAGTTTTAAACCATCTAAAGAAGTACTGATGAGAGCGACTTCACAATACAGTTTAACAAAAAAAAAAACCTATCCATTAATTATATCATTAACCTTTTAACAACTAGCTTTTAGCAACGGTTGAAGATGTACTACTAATACTTGTGTTTAACATGGAGCGAGTACCGATCACACGTCCACAATTTAGTCACTGGTTAACACGATACTCCTTGGATCGACTTATGGTCAAACGTTCTGGCGTCCTTAACGACTGTCAAAGATTTAATAATGAATGTAGCAAACAGTTAAGAAATCCACGCTCAGTCTATTCTACTAGGCTAGGCTTCATTTTATGATGTAGGCAAGCAACAGAGAGTTGCACCATTTAACTATAACGATAAAAAAGCCGTTAAAAGTTGTCAAATCGTCGAATTGACCAATAGGCGGCCATTTCACGGCTGGTTATGGTTTGGTTATCGTTATAGTTAAATGGTGCAACTCACCCTGAGAAAGGGTTTTTACAATACCAACTTTTAAGGGGGTGAAACCAGTACCAAAGTTTTTTATTTAGTTATTTATTTATTTATTACATACTTTATTGTACACCATTACACATACAAAAAAAGAGGAAACTAATACTTAAACACAGACATATGACTGACTTATCGCATTCAGCAATCTCTTCCAGGCAACCTGGAATGAACAGTAATTGCCTGGACAAGAAATGGAGCTGTCATTGGTGAAAGAAAATCAGTATTATGAAACATACCTATATATTGTAATGTAAATGTAATGTACATATGTAATGTAATGTACGTATATATATTGTAAAGTAAATACACAGATATATACGCTGTATAATAGATACATACATAATTATTGAAAACTAAATACAGAAATATAAGTAAAGGACGAATAACGATATTCATAGCGACAGGTAATTTTCCCTAACGAGTCCTTTAAAAACAGGCAAAGATTGAGCGCGTTTAATTATGTCTGGTAATTCATTCCACAGACAAGCAGCCTGGATAGTAACTGATTTGTCATAGAAAGTCGAAGTTTGTAAGAAGATACCTACTTTCAAGCGGGCGAAGCCGTTGGCAGAAGCCAGTATTTAGATAAGATAGTTCATTTTATTCGTTGGTTTAAGATAAATATTGTACATTCTTTAGCAACAAGCGCTAATGTAGGCTAAAAGTTATCCTTATAAATTGAGAAAGGTATTTAATAATAACTTGGAACTAAAATAATTAAATGATACCCACGTTTGGAAGGGGCTACATAATTACTATGGCAGTTCCATTAATTTGTTGTAGTTAAGTGAATATTACAGTTCTGGGCCCAAACTAATCATTTAACTCCATTACTGTTTCAGCTTATGTTTATTATCGTATTTTGTATTATGAAAATTTAAATATTAATTTAAGTGAATACTAATTTTGTTCCTGGAACATTTTAATGACTATTACCTGGATGATGGAAAATAAGGGCTTAGAAATACAGAGGTAAAATTGTTTGTAGGAAGTAGAAAATACTAGAGCTAAACCATAACGTCTTATAACGTCCTATACATCATGAAATCGGTGTGTGTGTGTGTGTGTGTGTGTGAGAGAGAGAGAGGTGCTATATAAGCTCTCTATCACTATTTCTTTATTTCATCAGATACACGATGACGTTTAAAACGTCACCCAGTAGCCCGATTCACGTAATGAAAACCCTAACGATGTCGTAGCGATTTAGTCGTTTAGACCATTTCCGTATTCACATCCATCAATCGAGTTTGAACGACACCGATTTTAAAGTCGTTTGAAATTCGTCGATTTTAAAAAAAATCTGTATTACATTATCCTGGTAGAATACTTATTAATGTAAATGGAAATAAGTCGATAGATCGTAAATACCGCTTTTGGATAAGACTTCGATCGAACGACTATAAAACTTCGACGATATTTGGCTTGTTTGATTTTATGTGAATTAGGCTAATGAACTGATTTTGAATTTTTTTTCAACTGTGTGAAAGCTACACTGATTTCTACATAGATTACTACTTATCTCACAAATACGTATTGTTTCTAAAGAATAGATCACGAGACCGTTGCCCAATATGATGTGTATGCGGAAGAATTAAGTAATAAAATAATGCAGGGTTTTCTGTGGGAGACAGTATGCAAAAGTGTCAATAGTTACATGTTAATTTGAATTCAATTCAATCTTAATTGTTTTGTTCAGAATTATTTTATTAAAAGTATATTCCAAATTCAATACAACCGCTAATATTGTAAGATAATTACTATGGTATTCATATGTCTATGTTAATGAATGTAATTGGATTTGTACAGTACCTATTAAATAAATATAAACTAGTTTGCCTTGCCATCAATGAATGCATCACTGTTTATCATCAGGTGGGATCGCAGTCAAGCACTGGTTTCTAACAAATAAAAAAAAAACATAATTTTTTGACACCACTAGAAAAAAGTTTATGCAACAATATTTTATATACATTTTTTAATATTACTTTCCTAAGTAGGAGGATAAAGTAAACCGAGATTCTATTTCCACATATTACGAGTAGGTTCTTTTCAATATACCTAAGTTAAACTCAACCGTCACTGTGTGTCTTTCTATCCTTAAAAGCCTGCAATATTTACAAATTGTACTGCACGCCCATGTATGTAGACTCAGCAGGGGCTTACTTTGAAGTCTTTGACTTCTAAAATATAGAGGCAATTCCACCGTATAAAGTATTTACTTTATTCGGTTTATCAGGACCAATTTGTTGCAATTAACTTAGTTTCTAGGTTTGTTTTGAAAAAAGATGCCAAAGCATTTTAAAATACAGTTATAAATAGTAGGTGAAAATCAATTTGATTCAGACGGATCGCAAAATACGTTGTTCAGTGTGACATTGAATAATTCATAATCATAAAAGAATTAATTACTTTCCTTCAACAGCAGAAAAAAGCTATATTTCTGCCCAAGATAAATACTGAGAGCGTTTGTTGTATATTACTTAAAATATAATAATGGCTTAGTTTCCAAATCTTTTGATAATAATAACAAATAACTGCCTAACGAAGCTCTCGTTAGGCAGTTGGATCAAGGACAGATTGATTCAGAAGGCATTCCTCCTGGAAACGGCGCGTATTGTCCGGAGGTTCCTCTTTCAGGAGCCCTGACCACCGGTAGCTTGGACCCTATACCCAATGCCGGTGGACTACTATTTTTAAATATTTTTTTTTTTTAATATTTAATATAAATAATATTCCACAACAATCACACAACGCTATCGAGTCACAAGTTAAGCAGAGCTTGTGTTATGAGTACTAAACAACTGATAAACAAACATAGTATACATTTCAAAAAAAAAATATATTATAGATAAATTACACCCAGACACAGAAATAATTAATGATCATGCTCGTTACACAAACATTTGTCCTGGGTGGGAATCGAACCCACGACCTCCGGCATAGCAGTCAGTGCCACTACTAGACCAACAGGCCAGTCGATAATCAACTCTTGATAAATCTTGTGAAGATCTACCAATATTTTAGTTCTTTTTATAACTTTAGTTTAAATTGTTGATGTCCAATCAGAAAATAAACAAAAATAATAAAATGATTTTGACAAAATCAAACAGCGACAAGAGATTCTATGAATTTCTATAGTGGGCCTTTAGACTGAATATTTAGCATTGTTTCTACTAAATATTTCATAAAGCTGCTTTTATTTGCAAACAGATTTCGTAGAATCAACCTCACTTGTCTTTTTCAGGTTTCAGTTCTGATTTCAGAATGAAGAGTGGGCGTTTTAATAAAAAAATTGTGGTTTAAGATCAGAACTGTATTTAAATGAGTTATGATTTTTATATTCAGGACTTCATAGAAATAACTTCCATTTAAATTAGGCTAGCAAAACGACGAAGATTGATTAACATTTAATAAACAATGTAGATTTACCCATCCATTACTCGGTAAACACTAGTCTAACGTTAACTCAAGTTAAAATATCTAGCTTTTTCTTGATGATCGTCTTTTAAAAAAAATAAACCATTATTTTATTTGCTAGCTTTTGCTCGCAGCTTTGCCTGCGTACATAAAATTTTAGCAATCGGACCGCTACTTTCAGAGATTATCTCCTACAAACAAAAACCAAACTTTATCTCTTTATATTATTAGTGTAGATTTATAATAACTTTATGCATATAACACTATACAAAGGTGGGCTTAATGCTTTAGGCATTTATAATAATAATATTTCACAACTATCACACCACGTCGTCTAGTTCCAAGCTAAGCAGAGCTTGTGTTATGAGTACTAGACAACTGATATACATACTTATATATTTCTAAATACATACATATTATATTTTGTTCTCAGACATGCGAGTTTGCCAAAAATACTCTGTTTGAAAAAATAATAACACCACACGTGTTGCTATGTTTGCTATGCAAATACAGTACTCCATTTTCCTTATGCAGGTTTTGTGGGGAAGGCAATCAAATTATACGGAGCAGTTATTTTCTTTAATAAAATCCACGCACGGTTCGACGCGAAAACTTTATCAACAATATATCTCATACATTTACATGCATAAAAATAAATTGATAACCAAATTCATATTGAAAATTCATTTACATGGTAAAACTCGAAGTTTACTGTTACAATTTTTCTTTGTTGAAAAATACAAATTAAATTATACAGGCAGATTTTTTCTCAAATGAAATTCATCATTCTGTAGCATATGAAACATAAAATTTCACCATTGTTATTTGCATGTCATTGCTTATTTTATATAGACGAGGCTCCGCCAGCGTCGGTGCAGGATAGTGTGGAGTTGCAACAAAAATAAAATGTGCAATTTTTAACACCCCTGTTACATGCAAATGCTTCTTGGCACGAACACACCTTTGTTTTGGCTGCACTACGTACTTTCCATAACAAATTTTGATAGTAAATGGTTGGCTGGTTGAATTTGGGCTACATATTTTTTATTTGCGATTCCGATACTTGCATGCCTCTATTGTGTCATTTATATTTGACTATATTTACTGCAAGTCTTTGGCATTTTGGCTTTTAGCCACTTTGTGTGAAAGCATATTAAAATAAATGCGGTCTTTTCGGAATAAATCACAAACACAGAGTGAGTTCATTGTAGTAGATTCGTACAGTTTCACAAGTTTTACGCTGATAAAGTCTAAGAAATTTTTGACTGTCAAAATAACATAAGAAATCGTTGACCAAGTTCATAAGCCTATTAAATAAAGAAAGATAATCATAATAAAATATCACGCTTCATTAATCTGAAACAAAGCAGAATCCTTAACTAGATCATCTTCGTTAACGAAGTATTGAGATAAAAACAACCGATTTAGAGCTCCAAAATGCTCAATTACCTGCTGATCAAGTTCTCGACGAAGCGCAAATTTTCCATGATAGCGTATTTCCGAAGATCCCTTATCTGTAGTCCGTAGGAAATTGAAATCGAGGGAAAAAATAAACCAATGTGTAGATTCATTTATGTATTTATGTGCATGGCTACTAGGTAGTTATATGTAAGTGTTTTATGTTTTATCGAGAAATGTCCAACTCCAGATCTGATTTGATCTGTCATTTCATCCGTAAGACGTCCATATTGGACGAATGCCTCTCCGAAGTATCGTCATAACGCATATCCGTGATACTTTCACTAGTCACCTAGTGGAAGGCCTGCCAATGCTACGTCTTCCAGTGCGCGTTTTCCAGAACTTGACCAATAGAACATAAAGTTGCGAATCTTTAATCACAAAAACATCAAAAATAGCCGATTATTTATCATTAAAGCCGTTTAAATCGAGTTTTGGGAGATAGTAAAAGGCCTTTATGTACTGGAAGTTGGATTTATTTCTAACAAAATTTTAACTGTTTTGTATTAAATTATATAACAACTAGCTGACTTAGCATACGTTATTCAGCCATGCAAGTTGGGGGCTGAAGTTAGGGAGGTAAAAAATAGCTTACGATCTATAATTAGACCTACCTAGGTTTTAGCCATTATGGAGAAGTTCGATAATAAACACTCTGTGACACCATGAGATTTCCGTATATTAAAGTAAACCGTGCCTTAGCTTACATCTGTCTAACTTAGTACTTCCAAACTCGAATAAGCATTTAATTTATTCATTTTTCAATGCCAGTTCTTAACCATCTAAAAAGTACTGATGAGAGCGACTTCACAATACAGTTTAACAAAAAAAAAAACTTACTCATTAATTATATCCTTAACCTTTTGACAACTAGCTTTTAGCAACGGTTGAAGATGTACTACTAATACTTGTGTTTTACATGGAGCGAATACCGATCACACCTTCACAATTCAGTTACTGATTAACACGATATTCCTTGGATCGTCTTATGGTTAAACGTTCTGGCGTCCGTAACGACTGTCAAAATCTAATAATGAATGCAGCAAACACTTAAGAAATTTTTTAGTACGCATTTTTTTTGGTATGACGGATTAGATTCTGATGTATAAAGGAAGAAACTTACTGATTGACATATCAACGCTCAGTTGATTCTACTAGACTAGGGTTCATTTTATGATCTAGGCAAGCACCAGAGAGTTGCACCATTTAACTATAACAAAGCCGTTAACAGTTGTCAAATCGTCGAATTGACCAATAGGCGGCCATTTCACGGCTGGTTATGGTTTGGTTATCGTTATAGTTAAATGGTGCAACTCAGCCTGAGAAAGGGTTTTTACAATACAAACTTTTAAGGGGGTGAAACCAGTTCCAAAGTTTATTTATTTAGTTATTTATTACATACTCTATTGTACACCATTACACATACAAAAAAAAAAAGAAATTACTACTAAAACACAGATATATAATGGGCGGCCTTATCGCATTCAGAGATCTCTTCCAGGCAACCTGGAAAGGACAGTAATTGCATG
The DNA here is from genome assembly GCA_929112965.1 of Mythimna albipuncta. Classification (NCBI taxonomy): domain Eukaryota; kingdom Metazoa; phylum Arthropoda; class Insecta; order Lepidoptera; family Noctuidae; genus Mythimna; species Mythimna albipuncta. The sequence goes on from OV815973.1 coordinate 10,956,136, forward strand.
GACAAGAAATGGGGTTGTCATTGGTGTAACAAAATCAGTGTTAAACATATATTTTGTAAAATAAATACACAGATATGTATATATGCTGTATAATAAGATACATACATAATTGTTGAAATCTAAATAAAAATAGTAATAAAAATGACGAATAACGATATTCATAGCGACAGGTAATTTTCCCTAACGAGTATTTTAAAAACAGGCAAAGATTGAGCGCGTTTAAATGCGGAGCAGCCAGGGGCCCAAGTTTGCTATTTTTATAAATTCGTCATTCCAACACGATCCCATTGTCATTTTGCTAAAAGTTCGTAATCTACTAATTCATAATGATTGACCATTGATCAGTCAATGATCTCGTAATAGAATTGTGGTAAAATGACAATACCGAGCTTGTTAAAAGCACTGACTGCACAATGACGTTCTAGTGGTAGGACACTGATTAAAAGAGCTGTCAAAATTTTAGCAGACTACCGCATACATCAGACATTCATTTATCATTGTGTAAAAGATTAGCATTCAATAACACTTCTTTCAATGGAGTGTCAGTGGTTGACCATTGGAAAGTCATAATAATGCCATTATTTTAGTAATTTACCAAAACTTGTCAAAATCAACAATTATGAAATCAATGATAGAACATTCTGACACTATTGTAATAGCAGATTTGAAGCCCTGGACAGTAAATGATTTGTCATAGAAAGTCCAAGTTTGTATGAAGATACTTACTTTCAAGCGGGCGAAGCCGTTGGCAGAAGCCAGTATTTAGATAAGATAGTTCATATTACTGGTTGGGTTAATATAAATATTGTACATTAATTTTTTTTAGCAACAAGCGCTAATGTAGACTGAAAGTTATCCTTCTAAATTCAGAAAGGTATTTAATAATAACTTGGAACTAAAATAATTAAATGATACCCACGTTTGGAAGGGGCTACATAATTACTATGGCAGTTCCATTCATTTGTTGTAGTTTAGTGAATATTACGGTTCTGGGCCCAAACTAATCATTTAACTTCATTACTGTTTCAGCTTATATTTATTATCGCATTTTGTATTATGAAAATTTGAATACTAATTTTAGTGAATACAAATTTTGTTCCTGGAACATTTTAATGACTATTACCTTTTTTTTTTTTTTATGGTGGGAAAAATCATGCATTGACATCCCCCGCCCTTGGGCGGAGCGGGAGATAGTGTCAGACTCTTACTGACTAAAAGACCCACCCCGTTCCTTCTAGCCTTCATACCGGGGCTCGAGCGCCCTTTCGGATAACCCTGGCCCCAGTAGGCTTCGACCCGGCTGGGTCCCTGCTGTTGCTGACAACTCCTTGAGGCGCGCGGGAACAGTGCGCGCCGTCGACGACTTGGGCTTGATCCGGACAGTTACCGGACGGCCGGACAGCGAGCTACCCATTGCTCACTGTCCGCAAGCCCGCGTCTACGTTGGCCGGAAATCGGGATCAGAATCCCGGCGACGGCGGCGGCGGCGATAACGCCGTTGCCTGATGCGTTCGGCCTCCTCCTTTGCAAGCATTACTGCTTCGCAGAAGTCGGCGACCGCCTGCCACTCCTCCTCGCTCCGGACCATGGCCTCAACCAAGGCCCGGCGCGAGAGGTCTCCGCCGCCGATCGCCCCCACGAGGGCACGGCGATGCTCCGCCCAAGCAGGGCACACCTCGACTGTGTGCTCCACCGTGTCCTCCGGGCGTTCCGCACAGTGGCGACACCCGGGCGTCACTTCCGCATGAATCCGGTGCAGGAAACTCCCGAACGAACCATGTCCGGTGAGGACCTGCGTCATGCGGAAGGTAAGGACGCCGTGAGGCCTTTCCAGCCACGCCTCAAAGAGGGGACTTACCGCCATGATTGTGGCGTGCCCAGCACTGGGTTGCGACAGTCGTTGACGCCATTTCACCATGAGATCCCGCCGGAGAATGACTATTACCTGGATGATGGAAAATAAGGACTTACAAATACAGAGGTAAAATTGTTTGTAGGAAGTAGAAAATACTAAAGCTATACCATAACGTCTTATAACGTCTTAAACATCATGAAATCGGTGTGTGTGTGTGTGTGTGAGAGAGAGAGATGCTATATAAGCTCTCTATCACTGGACAATGGTGTGGGTTATACTTTTGTTTTACTCCTGTGAAAACTACTGTAAATTGATTCTGTATTGTTTAACTGTTTTTTGTCCCAAATAAATAAAATAAAATAAAATCACTATTTCTTTATTTTATCAGATACACGATGACGATTAAAACGTCACCCAGTAGCCCGATTCACGTAATGACAACCGTCACGATATCGTAGCGATTTAGCCGTTTAGACCATTTCCGTATTCACATCCATCAATCGAGTTTGAACGACACCGATTTTAAAGACGTTTAAAATTCGTCGAATTAAAAAAAAATCTGTATTACATTATCCTGGTAGAATACTTATTAATGTAAATGGAAATAAGTCGATAGATCGTAAATACCGCTTTTGGATAGAACTTCGATCGAACGACTATAAAACTTCAACGATATTTGGCTTGTTTGATTTTACGTGAATCAGGCTACTGAACGGATTTTGAAATTTCAACTGTCTAAAAGCTACACTGATTTCTACAAAGATTACTACTTATCCCACAAATACGTATTATTTCTAAAGAATAGATGACGAGAACGTTGCCCAATATGATGTGTATGCGGAAGAATTAAGTAATAAAATAATGCAGGGTTTTCTCTGTGAGACAGTATGCAAAAGTGTCCATAGTTACCTAAATGTTAATTTGATTTCAATTCAATATTATTTTTTTTTGTTTTTGAATTATTTTATTAAAAGTATATTCCAAATTCAACACAACCGCTAATATTGTAAGATAATTACTATGGTATTCATATGTCTATGTTAATCAATGTCATTGAATTTGTACAGTACCTATTAAATAACTATAAACTAGTTTGCCTTGCCATCAATGAATGCATCACTGTTTATCATCAGGTGGGATCGCAGTCAAGCACTGGTTTTTAACAAATGAAAAAAAAAAACAATATATTTTTGACACCACTAGAAAAAAGTTTATACAACAATATTTTATATAAATTTTTTAATGTTACTTTCCTAAGTAGGTATAGGTATAAAGTAAACCGAGATTTTATTTCCACATATTACGAGATGGTTCTTTTCAATATACCTAAGTTAAACTCATATGTCACTGTGTGTCTTTCTGTCCTTAAAAGCCTGCAATATTTACAAATTGTACTGCACGCTCATGTATGTGGACTCAGCAGCTCACTTTGAAGTCTTTTACTTCTAAAATATAGAGGATATTCCACCGTATAAAGTATTTACTTTATTCGGTTTGTCAGGACCAACTTGTTGCAATTAACTTAGTTTCTAGGTTTGTTTTGAAAAAAGATGCCAAAGCATTTTAAAATACATTAAACAGATAAAAATATTCGGTGAAAATCAATTTGATTCGGATGGATCGCAAAATACGTTGATCAGTGTGACATTGACTAATTCATAATCATAAAAGAATTAATTACTTTCCTTCAAAAGCAGAAAAAAGCTTTATTTCTGCCCAAGATAAATACTGAGTGCGTTTGTTGTATATTACTTAAAATATAATAATGGCTTAGTTTCCAAATCTTTTGATAATAATAACAAATAACTGCCTAACGAAGCTCTCGTTAGGCAGTTGGATCAAGGACAGATTGATTCAGAAGGCATTCCTCCTGGAAACCTGGAGTCCGGAGGTTCCTCTTTCAGAAGCCCTGACCACCGGTAGCTTGGACTATATACCCAATGCCGGTGGACTACTATTTTTAAATGTTTTTTTTTTAAATATAGGTAATATAAATAATATTCCACAACAATCACACAACGCTATCGAGTCGCAAGCTAAGCAGAGCTTGTGTTATGAGTACTAGACAACTGATAAACAAACATATAGTATATATTTCAAAAAACAAATATATTATAGATAAATTACACCAAGACACAGAACAAATGAAAATGCTCATCACACAAACATTTGTCCTGGGTGGGAGTCGAACCTACGACCTCCGGCATAGCAATCAATGCCACTAACTACTAGATCAACAGGCCAGTTGATACTCAACTCTTGATAAATCTTGTGAAGATCTACCAATATCTTAGTTCTTTTTATAACCTCAGTAGTTTAAATTGTTGATGTCCAATCAGAAAATAAACAAAAATAATAAAATGATTTTGACAAAATCAAACAGCGACAAGAGATTCTATGAATTTCTATAGTGGGCCTTTAGACTGAATATTTATCATTGTTTCTACTAAATATTTCATAAAGCTGCTTTTATTTGCAAACAGATTTCGTAGAATCAACCTCACTTGTCTTTTTCAGGTTTCAGTTCTGATTTCAGAATGAAGAGTGGGCGTTTTAATAAAAAAAATTGTGGTTTAAGATCAGAACTGTATTTAAATGAGTTATGATTTTGAAATTAAGGACTTCATAGAAATAACTTCCATTTAAATTAGGCTAGCAAAACGACGAAGATTTATTAACATTTAATAAAAAATGTAGATTTACCCTCGGTAAACACTAGTCTAACGTTAATTGAAGTTAAAATAACTAGCTTTTTGAATACACAAGTTTTTTCTTGATGATCGTCTGTTAAAAAAAATAAACCATTATTTTATTTGCTAGCTTTTGCTCGCAGCTTTGCCTGCGTACATAAAATTTTAGGAATCGGACCGCTACTTTCAGAGATTACCTCCTACAAACAAAAAACAAACTTTATCTCTTTATATTATTAGTGTAGATTTATAATAACTTTATGCATATAACACTATACAAAGGTGGGCTTAATGCTTTAGGCATTTATAATAATAATATTTCACAACTATCACACCACGTCGTCTAGTCCCAAGCTAAGCAGAGCTTGTGTTATGAGTACTAGAAAACTGATAAACATACTTATATATTTCTAAATACATACATATTGTTACGTACGTGGGTAATTCGCTCTTGATCGCAGTCGAAATCACAACTGACTCGCTTCCGGCCGGGGGCTTGTATTTATATGCGGAGCCAAGAAAATTCTAGATACCGACGTCCCCCGATTTATCCAGAATTCCAGAACAATTGAATCGCTTCTCGAAGTCATAAATCATTTTTATTGCTCGTAATAATAAGAGTCACGTTCATACGAATTTCGACTCTATTGTTAACATTGGAGAGTACAATTTCCCTTACGGTTAGATAAATGCCTACTACTACTTGTAGGTATGTTGTGGATGTTTCGAGATTTTTCTAAGACTGACTACGTCCAACCATTCTAGACAGCAATGCGTTTTAATTATTATGTGCTATTTGCTATTTTCTCGGAGATATGGCGTGTTCACGTTTAATGGCGTAACAATATTATAGATAATTACACCCAGACACAGAACAAATGATCATGCTCATCACATTAACATTTGTCCTGGGTGGGGATCGAACCACCGACCTCCGGCATAGCAGTCAGGGCCACTAAAAAAGAGAAAATTTCATTCGTCTAACTATCACGGTTCATGAGATACAGCTTGGTGATAACGGATGGATAGCAGTCTTAGTAATAGGGTCCCATTCTGCTTTTTGGGTACGAAACCCTAAAAAAGAGTGCATGTTATACAAAAACACAACAAAAAAACTTTACCATGATAATGAAAACAATAAAACCAAAATATTCCGTCGAATAAAAGAATAATAATTCTTTTTTCATGGAAACTTCGTTAATTAAATTTCGGAGTTACACGGGGAAAAACGTGGACACGTCTATCACAGAACAAGCAAAAATGTAAAGAAGGTCAAAGGTTTTACCTCTTAACGCGATCCATTTTACGACCTAAACTTTTTTTTTTTTTTTTTTTTTTTTTTTCGATGGGAAAAATCATGCATTGACATCCCCCGCCCTTGGGCGGAGCGGGAGATAGTGTCAGACTCTTACTGACTAAAAAACCCATCCCGTTCCTTCTAGCCTTCGTACCGGGGCTCGAGCGCCCTTTCGGATAACCCTGGCCCCAGTAGGCTTCGACCCGGCTGGGCCCCTGCTGTTGCTGACAACTCCTTGAGGCGCGCGGGAACAGTGCGCGCCGTCGACGACTTGGGCTTGGTCCGGACGGTTACCGGACGGCCGGACAGCGAGCTACCCATTGCTCACTGTCAGCAAGCCCGCGCCTACGGTGGCTGGAAATCGGGATCGGAATCCCGGCGGCGGCGGCGAGAGCGCCGTTGTCTGATGCGGTCGGCCACCTCCTTAGCGAGCATTACTGCTTCGCAGAAGTCGGCGACCGCCTGCCACTCTTCCTCGCTCCGGACCATGGCCTCGACCAGGGCCCGGCGCGAGAGGTCTCCGCCGCCGATCACCCCCACGAGGGCACGGCGATACTCCGCCCAAGCAGGGCACACCGCGATTGTGTGCTCCACCGTGTCCTCCGGGCGTTCCGCACAGTGGCGACACCCGGGCGTCACTTCCGCTTTAATTCGGAACAGGAACCTCCCGAACTTGCCATTTCCGGTGAGGACCTGTGTCATGCGGAAGGTAAGGACGCCGTGAGGTCTTTCCAGCCACGCCTCAAAGAGGGGACTTATCGCCATAATTGTGGCGTGCCCATGACGGGGTTGCGATAGTCGCTGACGCCATTCCACCATGAGATCCCGCCGGAGCTCTGTCCGCCATGCCGCGACCTGTCGCGGCAGAGGACTTTCACCCCGGCGTTGCATCTCCACGCGCATGTCGTGCATGTGTGCAAGGACTGTTGCCTCCAGATCCCACGGTGGTAGGCCAGCCAGAAGGCTCGCCGCTTCGCGGGAAATCGTGCGGTATCCCCGCACCATCCGAATTGCCATGACCCTCTGGCAGGCGTTCAGTATGGCCGCCGGTCGCTTTTTCAGCGACGGCGCCCACACCGGCGCCCCGTAGAGGGCCATGGACCGAACGATCCCCGCGTAGAGCCTCCGGCAGGAGGCGTCTGGACCCCCAAGGTTGGGCAGGAGCCGCTTGAGCGCAGCCCCAGTCCGGTTGAGTTTGGGAGCCAGACGTCGGAAATGCTCCACGAAATTCCACCGGCTGTCGAGGACGAGTCCCAGGTACTTCATCGTCGACCCGACACCGATGTGAACTCCTCCTACCGTTAGTTGGGAACTCAATGGCGGCGCGTTCCGAGACCGGCGACCGTGGAAACACATGGCCTCGGATTTGTGAAGCGCCACCTCGAGTCCCAACTCCTGGATCCTACCAACGACTATCGCAACCCCGCGTGTCGCTAAAGCGACCGCCGCCCGGTATGACTCTCCCTGCGCTAGAACCAGCGTGTCGTCTGCGTAGCATACCACGCTGACCCCGTCAGGGAGGTCGCCCCGCAACACGTAATCGTAACCAATGTTCCACAGGGGTGGCCCTAGTACCGACCCCTGCGGAACACCGCACGACATCTCCCGACGTTTCCAGTCTCCCTGGTGACCGGGGTAGACAATATACCTGTCCGACAGGTAGGCCTCGACTACTCGACAGAGGTATTCGGGCACCCGGTGATACCGGAGTGCCCTCCGGATCGTACTCCAGGGCAGGGAATTGAAAGCGTTGGCAATGTCCAAGGACACTGCCACGACACACCTACCCCGGGACACCGCATCCCCCGTCGTGAGGGCTCGCACGCGCATGATGGCGTCCACCGTCGAGCGCATTCTGCGAAATCCGAACTGTCCGTCCGAAAGGTCCGGCCCCACCCGTGAAAGGCGCGCGACGAGGCGGCTCGCAATCACTCTTTCAAAGAGCTTGCCCACCTCGTCGAGCAGCACAATGGGCCGGTACGCGGACGGAGAGTCCGCAGGGCGCCCCGGCTTCGCGATGAGGACCAGTTTCCCCGTCTTCCAGCGAAGTGGGAACTGGCCCCTCTCCAAGCATGCGCTGAAGAGCCCTCTCAGTCGAGGCCCGAGAGCCTCCATGGCCAGGACCCAGGCTTTCCCAGGCAAGCCATCGGGTCCTGGGGCGGCGTTCTTGGCACTCAGCCTTTGCACCGCCACTCTCATCTCTACCTCGGTCACCTCTGGAGCATTATCGTCGTCGTCGCTATTGCGGTCCGCGTCAGACACCACTGGCGGAGGCGGAGCCATGGGCGGGGGGGAGTGTTCCCCTCGCACAGGGAACAGAGCGCTTACCACACCCTCCACGAGTTGGGGCCGGAGACTCTGAGTCAGCGGGGGAGCCCAGGGGCGCAGTTTCTCCCGTACCAATTTGTACGGGCGCCCCCACGGGTCCGCATTCAGAGACCCCAGCCACACGTTGCGGGCCTCAAGTTTGGCCCGCTTAATCTCCGCTCGGAGGGTGTGTTTTGCCTCTCTGTAACCTTCGTACAGCTCCGCCTCTCTGGCCTCCGCATCCGGCGGGCGGATGCGGCGCTTGCAGTATCTGGTGTACCGGCGTCGCGCGTGATTGCACGTGTTGCGCAGTGCAGCGATTTCCGGCGACCACCAGTACACCTGGCGCTTAGCACGTCCTGGACGGACTCGGGGCATTGCCGCATCGCAAATTTGCGACATGGCCTCCCGGAACCACTCCGCCTCGACGTCGATGTCGACAGGCCTGTCCGGTGCTTGCACCCAGGCCTGTACCGTCGCGGCTTCCAGGAGGAGCTCCCGGTCCATCTGCTTAAGCGCCCACCGCGGACCGCAAGGGCTCTGTCGGACTGGCGCGGCCGAGGTTTCGGCGGAGACGTCCAACCGGATGTACCGGTGGTCGGAGTACGTCTCCACCTCCTCCATAACGCGCCAGTCGACGACACGCGGCGACAGAACGGGGCTGGCGAACGAAAGGTCCACCACTGATTCACCCCGCCTCCGCACCAACGTGGGGACAGAACCCCGGTTCAGGACGACCAGGCCCAGCTCCAAGGCCCAGTCCTCCACCATCCGACCCCGTGTGTTCGTGCGCCGGGAACCCCAAGCCGTATTCCAGGCGTTGAAGTCCCCGCAAACGACCACGGGGAGGGTACCAAACCCAGCGACGACGGCACTTAGCTCCATAAGGGAGACATGGAGTTCGTCGAGAGATCTGGTCGGGGACAAGTAGACGCCTACCACTGCAATGTCCCCGACCCGTGCTGCCACGCAACCCCGTCCCCTCGCAACAGCCTCGAGGGGCGGGGTACCGGCGGCGGCCGACGAAATTAGCGTCACCGAGCCGTCTAGGTCCTGAGCCCAGCGGGGATGGACGTAGTACGGCTCGGAGACGACGGCGACATTTATCGACCACTGCGCCACGCTCTGGAGCAACAGATCCTGAGCGGGGGCGCAGTGGTTGATGTTCGCCTGGAGGAGACGTAATGGTGTCGTTATTGACATTCCATTACAGTCTCCTCCTGAGCCCCCTGTGAGGGCACCACCGCGGCGGAAGCGGCGGCGACAGCGGCGGCAGCCAAGGTGGTGGCTGCGGCGGTGAGGACGTCAGGGTGGATGGGCCTGACCTTGCCCTTGGCCTTGGCGGGGGGGTCGCAGGACCTACCCCCAGCCCGGTGGTCGGCCGGCTTACCTGCAGCCGCACATGCGTAGCAGTGCGGCTTTGCACGGCATTCTGCGGCCTTATGCCCGGGCTGTCCGCACTGGTGGCAGTGGTCACTGCGGTCCTCTGCGGCGCAATAGGCCCCCACGTGGTGCCCCACGTGACAGCGGTAGCACCGCAGAGGTCTGGGCTCCAGCATCTTTACCTGGGCCGAAACCCAGCCCACCAACAACCTTCGGCCCTCGGCCGTTATGGCCTTGGCCGCCGACACGGGACAGCTCACCGTGACGGCTCGCATGCCCGTGCTGTCAGCGCGGATGGTGCCCGCCCGGACCTGATCGGTCGTGCACCCTCCCGCCCTGACGATGGCGGCCACTACTTCCTCCACCCTAACGGAGTCGTCCAGACCCATGATGCGCATGTCTACGCTCTTGGTGGGTCTGGACACTCGGGCCTCCTCGGCGTCCAGGGACGCCCTGATCTTTACAGCCAGAGCGTCGGCGAGTTCCCCGCTATTTGCCCCAGGGACCTCCAAGATTCGGGCACCGGTAGCAGTGCGCCTCATCCGGAAGCCCTCTGAGGCCCCAAACTCACCGAGGTGGCCAATCACCGCCTGCTTGGCTTTTGCCATGACTGCGTCGTAATTGACGCCCTTCTTTTCCGCAGCCGGCTGCAGTGTGATCACTACAGCTGCGGAAGTCGGGGCGCGAAGTCGAGCAGCCATGGCCCGCTTTTTGCGGTTTTGTCGCCGCCTGCGATTCTTGGCCGCCCTTGCCGCCTTGCTCGCCTTTTTCTTGGCGCCGACGACTGTCCACTCAGCGCCAGCCGAAGGATCTTCGGGTGGAGGAGGCGGCAGGCGCGACCCAGTCGCTGCCGCAGCGGGAGACCCCGCTGGTTTGGTGGCAGTCACCACTCTGCCCTTCGAGGGAGGGGCAGGCTTCCCCTGCCGCTGTTGCTGCTTGGCCGCCGAGACCGGCCTCGCAGGTTCCGACCCCGCGGCCACGCGCCCGGCTTGCCCCGAACGGCCTGCCTTGGATGCCATAGTCGTCGTGGCCGCGGCGACCGTGGCATACGACGCCGTCTTCTTTTGGCCGGAGGCCGCGAGAGGGGGGCGCAGAACGATACCCTCCAGGACGGAGAGCTGGCGCTGTATGTGCCCCTGGAACTGTTGCTGCTGCTGCTGCTGCTGCTCCCTAAAGGCAGCCAGCTCCTGCCGCAGCAGCGACACCACCTCCTCACTATTCGCCTGGGGCGAGGGCCGGGATCGGACCTGCTCCTGCCTGCTCTTCTCTTCGGGGCGAGAGCCCTGGAGAGCGGCCACGGCCGCCTCGAGCCGGCCAAACCTTCCGCTGAGGGTGCGCTCGTAGGGCTCGAAGACGAGCCCCAGCGCCTCCTCAATCGAGGTGTTGGCCAGCTCGATGGAGCGTTTTTTGGCCACCCTCTCCCTCTTATTCGCCACGCTAGTGATGGCGGCTGCCACGACCGCTCGGAATTTGACCAGCGCCTCAGGCATTCCTTCTGGCAACTCACCAGGAAACTTCGGCACTGGGGCGCTGGCCTGGCGTCCCTCACTGGCGGTCTCAGCGGGGGGCCCTCTTCCTATGCCCGTTTTTCGGGCTGCGCCCCGCCCCGAAGACGAGATCTTCCGGGCAGGTGCCGTCTCATCGTCGGACACGGAGCGCATGAACGCACTCCTCTTGTTGTTGGGGGCGGACACTTCCACCTCCATCAAATGGAAGGGCTCCTGCACCTCCTCCACTTCGCTCTCCTTCCCGTCCAAGCCGAGTGAAGACGCGGCATCAGAGTCTGACGCCGCGTCTTCACTCACCTCTCTGAGGCCGTACCTACGGCCGGCTTCTACCGGCGTCGCGGACGTGCTGGGAACTGGTCCCAGGGACTCCGCGCTGCCGAAATGTGAGCCACCCTGGCTCTCTGCGTCCACTGAGGACGGTATAGGGTCCGGAGACCCGGTGCTCCTTCTTCTGGACTGCGCGTCGGACTCCGACCGCGCGTCACTCTCAATTTGGGGTTTTTTCAATAAATTTTTCATTTTTGATCCCACGAGTACAAACTTTATTTACCTGCTCAAATTTAGTGGTTCGCACTAGAGACTAATTTAGCTACCCATTAGTCAAGCTAACAACCTCCCTCACGGTGCGCCGCCGCTTGGAGGTTTGGGGTAATTTTTTATAGAGGTTGTCTTCCTCGCGGCCCGGGCGGTTAAGCCAAGACCCTCGTTCCCATCAAAAGTCAGAAACATGACCTTGGACAATCTCTGGGGCTACGAGACTAACGGTGGTAGAAGGAGGAGCAAGCCTTCCTCCTGCCTGCCCGGCGGCAGTGTGAGTGCACACCGAGCCCGCTCTTACTTCGCCACTGTGCCCTCTGCTATAGCAGAGGGACACGCGTTGAAGCGCTCCTTCAGACAGAACATTAGCAGACGGCCATCGAGGCCCCTTAGGCAGCAATACCCAAGGGGGTCATTGGCCGCCTCCCAGGGTGCACCGTCCCGCAGACTGGCCTTCACTCCGGACGTATCCGCAAGGGAACTACAGCCTGCGGGCACTCGTGGAGGTTTTCTGTCGTGGCACCCCTTACGACCTAAACTGAAATGTTAAAGGGATTCAGCTATATAGGGTGTATAACTCCGTGCCTCTTTCTCGCTCACACGCCTGACATTTTAACACGTTATGGTAAAATTGTAGATCTATACAATGAGTGAAAAATTGGCCAAGTGTGAGTTAAACTCGCGCACGAAGGGTTCCGTACCGTCCTTAGGAAAATATTTATTAAGTATTATTGTTATTATAGCGGCAACAGAAATACATAATTTGTGAAAATTTCAACTGTCTAGAGTCTGTCTGAAAAGTCGAACGACTTGGGTAATCAAATGAAATATGTATTCAAATTCTTGAAAACTGATGACGGTTGAATAATCATGGTTGCAAAGGGATGATTATTGTTTACTAACAGAATCTTAAGAAAAGTATTGTATGTAATATATATTTATAACAGATGTTTTAATTCGTTAAAAATTTCCAAATTTTTTGACTTTTTTGACAGACTATAGCTATCGCGGTTTTTGAGATACAACCTGGTGACAGACAGACGGACAGACAGAGAAGTCTTATTATAGATATAGAGATAATAGAGAAAATATAGAGTTCCGTTTTTACCCTTTGGGTACGGAACCCTAAAACGACGGGCGAGTGTGCTTGTACTTTCTGTAATTGAAGCATAATTATGTGTGCTTTCTATTTCGCTTGCTACGTTGTTAAACTAACCTTCTGCGTTTAGCTTTTTAGTGGTATTTTGTCGATTTCGGGAAAAACCCAGGATTTAAATTGTTGCCATCATCGGTCCAAGCAGTAGGTAGAGCGAACAGTTTGCATTGCCTTCATGCTGAGAATATTAAATGGTGGAAACAAGAGTGATTTCGGTTTTATTACCTATGTTCCGAGTTATTTTGTGCATGAAGATTTTAAGGGTCTTATTTTTGCATTGTTTTTGTAGCAGTAAATTAAATAAATAAACACTTAAAAATTAAAAAAATATTTTTTTTCTTATTATATTTTTGTTTTTTTTTTTTTGCGTACATTTTATTAATTCATTAAACCCCAAGCGAACGCCGGCGTTCGCGCACCTATTGTCTTTCAATTGTGTCTGTCATTATCACGATTGAAAGGTAAGTAATTTTTTAAACATATAGGTATAATTTCTTATACCAGATGAAAATTTGTGAATGATTAAATAAACGTTTACGTGTCAAAACGGTTAACAAATCCAGATTACGTGCAGCAGCTGTATCGACTGTCAATTAAAACACCGGCTAGTGGAAATCACTACGATTTCGGACTGTTGCAGTTCCCTAGTTATTTACAAATCAACGACGAATTTTGATTCTACAGCCAGAGCGAAAATGTCTATCCATTTTCGTTTCAACTGTACAGTTTAAAATACACAGTATAGAACTGAAACTCGAGTAAGAATTGGAAACCTAAAAGTTAAAACTGAAAAGTACAACTATTTTACCGGACTGCGCTACAAGGATAGTTATGACTTCCGAATGCATTATTTTAGCTTGTGAGGTGAAATTAGATTCGTTTAAGTTATGAGAGATTCACTCGGTGCATGACTTGATTCGAACTTTTTAGTGGTTTTTGATATCGGGTTTTTCAGTAGGTACTTTACATATCATAACTTTTTCTGTGAGATTTTGGCAAAATGTATGCCTAACAACAATAATTTAAAAAATCTTTGTATCAGTGACAATGATTATGAAGAGCCCAAAATATTTATTTAAGAGCCATTTTTTTTTTAGAAAAGGTAAACTCATAAGATTTAGGTGTCTCACAAATTCAAAATCGAAAAATATTTCGTTCGAACTCACAAAAAGATACATCGAACATTTTTAATTATCCTACCCAAAGTTAGCAAAACTATCTCAAAAAGGCTCAGCGACAATAACTAACAATGTGACTAAGTTCTTATTTACGGAAGTTTTGACGTTGACACAGTGAGTGTGACAATGACTCGAATAGTTTGAGTGTTAAGTTAAGGCGAGACCGCACTCTTCGTTGATTTAAGAACGAGAACTATTGAAAGTTGTAGTTACTCCATTTCTTGCCGAATTGTTATTGCTTTTGATGACTTAAGACAGGTTTAATATTATCCCAGCTACCGTAGGTGTGGGCGTGCGGAAGCGAGCAATAAGTAGCTCGCCATCCGGCCGTACGGCAATGACGCGTGTGTCAGAGATGCGCGTGCGCGGAAATGTCAGCAAAATAGACGGGCTTATTAAAACCGATTCCAAATAAGGCTGCTAGGGCTTAAAACAGTTGGCACTTCGGTGGTGAAATGAGCTTAAAGAAAGACGTGCTAACTTTAGCGTGCCGGGTTATCCGATCAATGCTCCTACTGCAGGAATATTTATATTTCTTTAAAAACATAATATGGCTTAAAATATGAAAACGAAAGAAGCGAATTGTAAAAGCTGTGGGTGAACTCAGGAAACAATTAAGTCAATTTAAATATTTTCATGAAAGTAAGATCCATTGCAAAACTAAACAAAATGAATAATTCAATAGCAAAGATTTCCTCTATTCAAATGCTAATAGCTTCGTGGTAGCTTTTATTGATGAGTTGCTTCCGTGCAATATTTTTCATTGAAGAATGAAAATTATAATATTTGCATTTTATTTAGGTAGAGAAAGTGTCGTTGAATGGTTTAGCATTAAACCGATAGCGAAAAGTATTAATTGAGATTATAAAGTTAGACTGACATACGAATGGTTACTCCTCTACTGTGATTTCTCTCTATCACTCAATGGTTTGCTGGCAGAAAACTCAACTTTGAGTTAAGCTCGCCTATGTACATGAACTCTGATGTCCACATATTTTGTTATCTATCATGGTGTACAATAAAGAATTAAAGAATGGTTATCATCATCATCTATTTCACTAAAAGAAATCAATGACTGGGTATAGAGGGCTATACCAAGCCAGATTTCATTGAATGGCCCTATGATTTAACGTACCGCAATATTAGTAGTTCTTCCGATAGCATTTCGGACAATGTGTCCAAACTCAACAGAAATTATAAGCCCCCCTAGGTAAGTGACGACCGTTTCGTTTCGATTCTCTTGCGTCGGACTCCTCGAGTTCGTCACACCTCCGATTCCTTTGTTCTGACCAAATGATTGAATGTTCAGATAACGTCCGAAAAAAGGAATTGGAGGCGTACCAACTTGAGGCGTTCGATGCAAGAGAATCGAAAATAAACAGTCGTAACTTGACTAGGCCTGTACCCCTAGCCAAGTTGCTAATCTGCAATAGTTAACGCTTGTAGAAAACTTCAAATGTACGGGAATGATGTCGTTTTAACGCTTAATCACGTGGTCAGAACAAAAGAATTGGCGGCAAGCTCAACACGAAGCGTTCGGCGCAAGCGAAACGGTTGTAACTTGGCTAGGGGGGCTGTTGATAATTGCACAATCGCAGGTACACTCTTTGTGACTTTCCTCTCATGTTCCGATGGGATAGCAAACTGGCAGTGTTCAGCCAGACTGGCAACGACGTGGGTGTGGGAAGCCAGTCCGCAGTCGAATTATCATAATAACGCACGCGGTTAACTCGAACTAGTTTGAGAAGCCCGCTCCTGCGCAGTTGCCGCTCGCCGCCCGCGTATTTACTTGTATGAACAAGCTATGGCGTGAGCGGACATGGACGCTCTAAAGAAGTTCTTATGTTTAAGTTTTACGCGCTGTACTCGCACCGTGCCCGCGTTGGCAGTCTGGCTGAATACACATTACCTTTCTGAGATCAGGCGTAGCACTGGCACTGCAAATTCCAAGCTTCGGACTGCTACTTAGAAATTGATATTGGTAAAATGTATTAATAGGGCAGTCATTATCATAATGAAACTACCATGCACACCGTTGCTGCCTTTTTTAGTCGATATTGTTACCGGCCCACGCTGAAAATCAGCGCTGTGGACTCGTTGCATTTTTGCGTGTGGACACAGCATTATGCTGAGCGTACGGCCGTTTTGCTTGGATGTGGCGTATATTTTCTTATTACTATTTCCGTTTATTTTATTTCTTTATTTAATATAAAAATGTATTATGTTAGTCTTAAGTGTGTGCCTCTTTCGGGCAAATAAAATATTTTCCTTTTTTTTCTTTTAACCATTAACAAAAATAATATCTACCCAATGACTTATTAAATTCAACTGTATTATTATGATATTAAAAGATTTAATTTTGCGATAACTTCAGTTTTTATAAGTCTTTTCGATTGAAATAAATCTTGGCGTTTCAAAGGCATCGTAAAATCAAAATATTTTATGTTAGGGCTTGACCCTTTCTCATTCAATCAGACCCTTGAATTCAGAGGGATATGGCCTCACGGAAAATGCTAGTCATTTTCGAAGTACAAAAGATTCTTAGAAGGTCAAGGCGGGTTCTTGATCGGGGAACATCGTAAAACGAAAGTTCGATGCATAATGTAGGTATGTCTGGAGTAGTAAACTTACTTCGTATCTTGACCTTAATTTGGTTTGGTGACGTCAGATGGCATAAAATGTTTATACCTGTGCATTTCATTGGCTAGGTCATCTAGCGTTCGTACTGGACGTGAACTCTCAAGAAACTTTGTACCAAGTTCATAAAAAATGTTTTCTTTTTTCGGTACTTGGAGTACAAGCTGAAAGTGGTTTCCTAAATTGTCCTTCACTGGATGATTGAATGGACACGGGTTCTACGAAACCATTGTTGGTCAAAGGTACAATTTATCAGAAATACGCTTTGTCGATGCTTCGTTCTACGAAATGGTTGACAGACAACTAAATGCTCAAATATGGCACAACGTGCGTCAAGTCTATTTTTATTTTCTTTGGTTATTTTTGCGTTTGACCAATGTCTTACCTGACGAAAAGTAATGATAAAGCGTTGAGGTACGCTTGCTTAGAAGTAACCTATTCACCTTTTACTTATAGACCGGGATCTGTACCGGGTATTAATTGATAGCTAACACCTCAGGAAGTTAGCTATTAGGAAAAACTAACTCCGGCTATCACCCCATCGGAACATCTTTCCCCTGGACACAAACTACAGTGGTCAATTTGGAAATCTCTAAACCGACTGTGAACCCAGGCTGGCTGGGTTATCCGAAAGGGCGCTCGAGCCCCGGTACGAAGGCTAGAAGGAACGGGATGGGTTTTTTAGTCAGTAAGAGTCTGACACTCCCGCTCCGCTGCCGCGAAGAGCGGGGGTTGTCATAAGATGATTTTTCCCATAAAAAAAAACCAGGCTGGCCGCTGTAAAACAATCTGGCCAAATGAGGTTTCTTCGACCCATCAAGTGTTAATACACAGTGCCAGTGTGGAGCCTCACCACAAGGCATGCGCCACCTGCTATACTACCCATCCTGCGTAACGACTTGCAGTTTCCAGGATCAATACGAGGCCAACAATAGAGCTGAAAAGATTGCCAAATATTGGACATAAGAATTATAGTTTGAGAGCATCGACACGAGAAAATAAAGAGACTAACTCCGGCAGGGAATTTAACTCATTAAATACCTACTATACCTACAATATATTGAGAAATGTCTAGAAGCAAATTATCAATCAATCAATGTGTTCATTAAAACTAGAAATTGTATTCATACTCTTATATTCCGAACCTTTCAGGTTTCATGTAAAAAAGTAATGAATGCACATTCTAATTAGCAACTGTTACTTATGCCTGTAACCGTATTATATTCGTCTGAATAGAAACGGAGGTAACACGAAGCGTGGCAGGTGCTCATTATGCCTCTAATTATACCAGAACTAAGGAGAAATGTGTTAATTATTTGATATATTGTTCGTGTTACAGTCTCACCTATGTTATGAATGTAATTTTAATCTTCTACAATCCAAAGCTCAGGCTAACATTAACATAATCTGATTTCAATTTGGTGATTAACAAGTTGTCATAGTTTTTGTTTGATTATGTAGCATGATGACTACCAAGCATCGGGAGCCGCAAGGTTCCCTTTTTAGTCGTGAGCTTGTGGATGTCATAAAATGGTAATCAGCCGTTGGGAAAGGGCCCAATCCGAGTCCACAGCGCGTTGTGTACTACGCGCCTTTCAAGTAGATGTTTACATCTCTCTTCATCATCATCTCATCTTTCCTAACTGATGCCTGCTAGGGGTGCGGGATTGCTGAAAAGATTTACCATGCCCTTGGAATGGTAAAAGGCAACTGATGAAGATAGGTTTAAGTGAGTAAAAGTTTCATAAACCCTCTCGCCCCAATTAGTATGGAAGAAATCATTGTTGTTATTAGGATGCTTCTTATTTAGGAAGTGAGTCCTTTTTGCAGACGAAGGCACTGGCTCTAGAAAAATAGTGTTATTTCAGTAGGCATGCCAATGAAACTTACCAATTCCATCCTTTGATTGGAACTTGCTACAAAGCTAACATATACATAACTATCACAGTTATTTCACCGAACAATTTCAGCACAATAGTTCAATGTGGCGCTGTTTGTACTTTTGACCTTTCAATCAAAAGTTCACGTTGAATATTCATGGCTTATTTCTTAGTTTGAATAGTAGTATGTACTTTGGGTTAGTAGTAAAGAATGTTCTAGGTAGACTTGTGTACTGCGTAATTACCTCAGTATATGTGTGGTTTGTGGTCATGTCATAATATCACGGATATGTACACAATATGATGCAGGTACCCGCATATTGTAACAGCACACCACTCGCGTTAGATGCAATATTATCAAGATCTACGTAATTTAATAATAACCACTTGAGAAATATTATTTTAGACTAGCTGTTACCAGCAATTTCACTCGTGTGAAAGAAGAGAATTATCCCTAGGGAATATACACCCGGGATAAATAGTATGTTATGTGCTATTCCAAGACATGGTGGGTAGACCATGTCTTGGAATAGCACAAATTTCATTTAAATCCATTCAGCCGTTTGAAAGTAAAGACGCAACAAACATGCATACTCTCACTTTTTTCGCCTTTTTAACATAAAAGTAATTAGTATGAAAAGTTTGCGATATATTTTAAAACGGATTCAGGCGCTACTTAAACACTATATTCCTCGAATGGGTTACGTTACTTCTTGACAGGGTTATGAGTTTATCAAACAGGCATCGTGGCCTGGGAAAAGATTAACTAAATGAACACGATTGGATTTTACTTAATAAAAGTCTCCCGATCCACCTCGCTCCAATTAGTACGGAAGAAATCATTAAACGACTTTCCACCTTATAATAAAAAGTACTAATGGTACTAATGGTTAGGTTATTTTATAAAACTTCATTTTAAAATTCGTTGGAATTTGAAGTAGTCTTCAAATTTAAAGTAATCTTCAAATTCCAACGAATTTAAAAAAAGTTTGCTTGTATAAAATTTACGAGACGTGAGACTGCCATTTCTCAAATAATTTTGTTTTATTGTTTCCGGCCAAAAGTAAAGTTATCGTTAGTCAACACGATGACAGCTGCTGCTAGAAAGAAAGAAGAAAGAAGAATTGTTTCTTCTTTATCTTTGGAAATGTTGTTCTTGACAATTTATATATTAGATAAAACATATATAACTAACATATATTTTCTACAAAACGACGTTGAAAACACATTAGAAATGCAGCATTCAAAACGATAATTTTTTAAGCTGTTTTTTGGAATCTGGAAAGATATGCGAACGCCATGCATTTGGCCAAATGCTTCAAATTATTTTGGCCCTTATGAACTTGTTACAATAAAATATTACACAATACTGTATAGTCGTAGGTATACGGAATGTAAATAATATCTGATCATTAATGTAAACTATCGCAGTAAACTTTTTATTTATTTAGAGATACACAGAGGACACTGTCACAATGGTCCGCAGTTTCTAAGTCAATCAGTCGATCCCTCAATCCAATCCTAACAGCTGAGGAACACATTCCTTTACAGAACGATACCACTGCATCATCTAATTCAAAAATAGAAACAACTTCCGCGGCTGCATTACAGATATTTTTAACATCGCCAGTCAGTCTAGTTTCGTGCCTTTATTCAAAGTGCATCGCACTTGCATTGAAAATAGGTTCCCGTTCTAAAGTGTCGCCCGACAGAAATAAACTGAAGATTGACACTGCGACACTACGGTACTGCGAAACAGAATTCTGACTCCACACAAGACGGACCATTTTCGCGTTACAAGTTAAAATTATGTTCAACGGAGAGTGGTTTACTGAAAAATCTGACTGCGGTGTCCTATCTGCAGTGTCTTTTCAAGACCATGTAAGTGTTTTGTATGTAATTATGCAGCTTTTATTACAGTAGTAAAGTAACTTATTATTTGTAGAACTATTGATTTTCAAGAAAAATGACTCATTAAACAAGGACATACGTCGTTTTCTTTTGTTCTTCTTTTTCATTTTGTGGTGTCATCTTCGAGTAAAGTTTCTTTTCAGTAAATTGTATTCAAATTAATGATAAACGCGTTAACTTTATAAGTAGTCTCACTAGTCTTACCACTAAATACTTCTTTAATTCTTATTAAGGAAGACACAGGTATGGAAGTTGATCTTCTGGTCTCTTGTACTCTATGGTAGTACTGTAGCGTGGAAAATAAATCAAATTCGAGTTTTATGCAAATTGAAACATGAAAATTTTTATCTCGCCGGTCCCAACTAGTTGATGGCTGATTGTAAATGAGATTTCTAGAGAACTTTGACGTTTGTTTTAATAAAACCTAAATTTATATCTGTATATTTTTCTTTCTTTCGAATATGAAACAGATAGGTAGACTAAATAAAGTTCTTGGTTAAATATTCATATCCAAATAAAATATTTAATACTTATAAATAATATTATTATAATCTACTGTTTATTTGTAATTAAATGAATAAACCGTGGAGCTTTATAATTTGGCTTACAATATGAATGAATTAATTTAACAAACCATCCAATTTTCAAATTAAAATCATATTAAATCTGCCTCTCACAATACAACAGTAATTGTATTCATCAAATCATATTAAAATTGAAAACAATAAATAAACTCAATGTAATTTGAAGTATGATGAGGCTTTTGATAGTACTCTATTATTCTACAATCAATTTATTTATTTGGAAAGATGCCAGCTAATAAAACATTATACGATTTAATTTATGATTTAGTTAATGCATTTTGATCTATGAATGAAGTGATGACAGTTGAATGGTTGTCTTATTTCTTGCTTGAAGAGAGTTTTACTAACAGAATTATCAACTCAAAGATATTCTCTGCTGACAATTGGGTCTTATCTGAAGAGGTGGTCTCAAGGAAAGAACCATATCTGTGGAGTACCGTTTATTGAGCTAATGCATGATACATCAAATCGTCTCATATGAGGTTTCTAGCAAACTCAGCATATACATGAAGGAGTGTACACTTACTTACTAAGGTAAGGGAGTATACTTATTATATTCAACACTTCAAAAGGTTGTTTAAGAATACAATTTTTTTTTATATATGCGAGACCTCATCGATTCCAATAGTTTTTACACCATGTTATGAAAATTGACCTTTTTAAATATTTTTGAAAAAAATTAAAAAATAAATATTTAAAAAGGTCACAAGTTGGACACCACCTAAGTACAGCACAGGTCACGGCAGATCATAATGGATTAGGAGCCAGTGCACAGCTGGGTGCAATTGCAAAACCACCCCGCAATCGTCTGTATGGCCCGGAGACTATGTATTTTTGTTGACATAACTCGGTGATTTTTCATTATACAGTTATGAAATGTTTTACATAGCTTTCTTATATAAAAATAGTAGACACGTGAATCGGCTTTAGGATATACTAAAACTAATGTAGTATATTCACAAAATTGAACACAATCAAACAAAGAGTTACTGTGACCCTAGGAACCTAAAGGCAACACGGGGATGAATGATTCAGGTATGTTTAGTCCAGGAAAAGTCTAGCACACCCTTTCGTTCCTAAATGGAAGAAGTTATATAATAAATTCCCTCCTCAACAAAAGTGATTTCGAATCACCCAATGACAATGGGTTATGAAGGTCTATCAGATCGTTGTTCCATGTCAAATATTGGTAACCAGCTGCATCCACTTAGTCCGGAAACCGACCCCAAGGCACTAGGCCAATGAATAATGGAAATATCCAAATGGATATTTCACTTAGTTAATTTATTCTCAACCGGGTGACCTCGGTGAGGCGTTTTAAAGCATTCTACACAGACATACATAAATCACTCTTTTTCTCATGGGAGTAGGATGGTACTAAAATGGAAAGGGAGTGCGTGTCACTCTTTTACATACTAAAACCACACCTATGTTCTTTCTTTGACTAGGGTTTTAGAATCCCATGGCCCCAGTGGGCTTCAACTCTGTCAGTCCTTTACCTGATAACCCACTGGTTCCTGCATTTGCGTTTTGTGTTCCAGGCCTACGAAGACCCTTACAATAAATCCGGCTTCCCTGGCAGTCATCGGTACTATCAGGCCCCTTCACTTATGCCGATTTTTATGTATTTATTATTTATTATAGCTTTATGCACAAAAAACTGTACAAAGGCGGATTTTCTGCCTGCAACAATCTTTAAGTATCTTCTCCGTTTACTTACTTCGTTTGCTTTAATACATTTGGAGCTTTAAACAAATGACTTAAGGCCTATGACAATGACATTAACCGCGGAGAAGTCACGTGATAGGTAGCGTGACAGTTAAAGTCATTGCTGTAATTTTTATTATTAGCATAAAAAATAGCATTAAAAGTCATTTTTCTAAGCCTTGCTGGTCATACCTAAGCACGATAACCTCAGTAAAGCTTTCGAAACAGTGGGTCTTAAAATGAACATGGATAAAACCAAAGTTATGATTAAACAACCATGTAGCACCTGGTCTACACTCAAAGTTGTGGACGATAACCCGGTGCGTGCTAACGTACTACACAACGTAATTCGGTGTATTAATTTAATCTCGCATATTAAAATGTAATTCTATGTAAAGTAAATTATGAACAAATTGTATTACAATTTAACTGACAAAGGACTTTTAAAAGACAAAGTCTGCTAAGTTTGTTTTAGTATTGAATTGGATCTACAATTCCACATTAAATTGTTAGACCTATTTTAGATTCGAATTTAGAACGTGTAAATATTTATTAAACTATTTCGATTTCGCAAGGACTCGACTTTGCAAACCTTTTTTTTTACGGTCTATTTGAATCGTTTTATGGTCTTACCTCTTACTTGTACAATTCTAAAAGAACTAATTGTCTTTTTATATTACTTAATGGTCCAAAAACAAGATTTCTATTACAATACGATAGCATTAAGAATATTTTAAAATTATCATGGCTCATTAACCAAACCAGTGAATTTGTGTTCCTCAATCTAATCCATTCAGCATAATATGTTTCATTTAGAAAAATAGGTGTGGTCATGACTATAAAAATAGTCACAGGTGTATTTTGACTACAAAACATGACTACTCTTCTGACTTTTTTTATCTACGCTTATTATATTATTATAAAGAGGTACAGTTTGTTTTTTTGTTTGTTGGAGGTAATCTCTGAAACTAGTGATCCAATTGCGAAAATTTTTTCACCGATAGAAAGCTGCTTTATTCCTGAGTGACATATTTAGACAATGTTTTATTTATGCTGGCGAAGCCACGGGCAAAAGCTAGTTTGATATAAATCAGTGCTCGATTGCGATCCCATCTGATGTTAATTCGAAATTCTGGCGGCGCGATGTGTTCCTCAAAGAGCTGATGACTTTATAATTATCAACATAGCCTGAAAAAAAATCTCGTTTTTGCGAAATACAGAAACAATGTAACAAAAGCTTAATTAATTTGGAAAGTACATGTAAATACTACGCTGTAAACAACAAATGTACATCGACAACAACGAACCGTTCTTAGTAATCTGAAATTATTTGCAAAGTAAAATTGTACCTCCATAATAAATTGTGATGAGTATACTTTTCCATACGCCATCTTATTTCATGTTATTGTCGTGTTTATTATCTTCCAATCTTTCATCCAATTTATTTGCTCACTGTGTATAATATAGAGTGGCTAAGTACTTATGAATTCATAACATTCATTTGTAATGTATTATTTATCGATTTGGTCATTTCATTCTGTTTTTGTCATTTTGTTACTATTTTATACAATACATACAAGTAGTTAAGTAAAAGATTCATAATAAATTATTTTAATAAATAATTTATCAAAATTAATATAATATGTTTTATTGCAGACATAAATATGCTAATTGAAGTCTTAGGCCTACTGTTTACGGACGCGTAGCTTCGTAGACGCGTATTCGTCACTATACGCTTGGTGTACGCCTGCTCACAGCTTTCGTACAAAACTATGAAACTTTGACGATGAAGCGGCAACGTCTTGCCCTCGTGTCGTTGCCGCTTCGTCGAACTAGCGTTGAACAAGCGTATAATGACTATATACCGAATTCGCGTCTATGAAGCTATGCGACTGTTTATGAAAGTATGCCTAACAGATAAAGTATGCGTTTTACGAATATTCGAGTAACTTTTAATTCACTTTGTGTGTTTTCGGACTTCCCAAACAACATGCACTAATCAACAAAAAATACGCTCTTTAATTAAAATTTTATTCCCAAAAGCGTAATCTCTGAACAAATGACTGCAGTAATTTCATTAGTCGTGGTCTTGTGTGATGGCGTGGACATTATAGCAACATTACGCGCTCATTGCTTTGAAGCGGCCATTTCAAATGCAAATCTAATACTGTGAGATATATCAAGTATATTGGTGGATGGCTCAGTTTGTTAGGTTGGCTGTACGTTAGAGATTTTTGAACTATGTTATATGAAAATTGAATTTGTGAACGTGAAATTATGATTATTATGAATTGTGACAGTATAACGTTGAAAATGAAAAAGTACATAGTTCATAGCAATTAAACGACCACTCTCAAATCATAACCGCGATAAAATATAATTGTCAGTGAAAATTGATAAATACGTGTATATATCCACTTTCACTGCCTTAACCTAACCTTACCTTAATTTAATCCCTTTTATGTGCTTCTTTATTGACATAATGGGATGAGATAATTGTAATCCGAGATACAGTCTATTATATAATTTGAATAAAGATGTAGTACTAAGCAATATTACAAACCTTTTGCTTTTATTAATTATTATCTTTTTCTACAAATTTGTTTTCTTTGCATTGATGATTTTTTTTCAGATTACAGTTACAGTTAAAATTATTATAATTACTTAGAGAAAAAAAAAATCCTGGAAAAAATCGGAGAAGGCTTTAGTCCACCCATGGGAAGTAGGCTAAATTAAAAAAAAAAGACTTTTATCAAAACTAAAATTGCCCAGAAAGTACCAACTACGTGCAATTAACACAGTACTTCAGCAAAAAAGGATCAAAACACTTAGGCTACATTGCAAGCATCTGTTATTTGTAGTGTACTCTAGTTTCTGCACTGTCATTAATGTACGTTACTATTAGAGAGAATCCCTCGCGGAGTACACAAGGGGTACACTTGAGTCCACAATCTAATATATCTGGATGTTGGAAAGCGAACATGGCATGGAATTGACTTCAAAGGTTTATTTTCTACTTTTTAATTTACCTTTTGAATTCTTTTTATTTTTAGATACATTGTGTGATCGGTAATGAAAAATAAAGTCTGTATTTGACTGCTTTGTTGGTTTCGTTGTCGCAAGACAGCTGAGCGATGGGTACTGGATTTGATTCTCGGGTCGGGCAAAAGTGCTATTGACATTTTATTTTTCATTAAGAATTACTCTGTAGCTGCCCGGAATTTGCAAGTTGGTGGTGTGATACCCGTGTCTAGGTAAGCATGGAAAGCCGTTGGCCCTGCGCCTGATCTTCCTCCGGTCGTGTCGGATTGCTGTCCCATCGGACTATGAGAGTAAAAGACGAGAGAGCGCCTGTGTTTCGCGCAGGCACTTGTGTACTATGATATCTCCTACGTATTTGGCTTATCTCTATTGAGATTGGCCACAGTGATCGAAATTTTGGTCGAGAGAAAAGAGAGTCATTTCCCACTCGCCTGTCGTCAACATCGAGTATGGCTTAAAAACTTGTTGCTTCACCTAACTCAATCCAACGAGATGTTTGATGAAGAGGTAATGTAAAAATAGGGAGATAACGCCTGACAACTACGTTGGTGTTCGTTAATTCTGTGATTTACTCGAATATTTCACAAAACTACGTTAAACCCTTAAAAGTTTTTCAGAAAAATGGTTGTCATTTAGAATTTCGATTAAATGTGCTTGGCGGCTATTGATTTACTTTTTTATATTTTTAATATATGAGTACATTATGGGGGGCCAAAGTCCATGTAAAATAATAGATTTTCAGAGGTCTGTATTACTCGTAGATTAGTTTTACACAAAATGTTTTGATTTCAGTAGAAGCCTAGATAATATCTACAAGATCATAGCTGTGTATCCAACATATCTAGAGAATGATGTGTAATAATATCATAATCAGATAAGAGTGGCTGTATGAAAATCACACTTCGAAAAAGATGCTCTTAATGTCTATTGTTAGGTCCGTACTTCATAATTCATGGTAGTCTATTTACGTATTTTAAATAGAGTACAATATAAAGTCGTATTTTATTAAACTATAAATAAGTTTAATAAAAGAATATCACAACTTAATTCATTCTGCAAAATATTCATGGTCCAGTTTCTAAAATGAAAAAATTATAGCAAAAAACCATTTTACTGCTATGATTGGTTGAATGTATATTGAACAACCAATAGCATAACTTGCGTTTAATTTATGGCGCGTTGATAATTTATTTTCCGTCGTTAATTTTATCATGTGTCCTTCGTCTATCTGTGTCACCGTTCACGTAAGGCGCATAGTCCCTTGAAAATCTGGCCAGAATTAAATGCACTTATGCTTGTACTGCTGGAGGTGGCAGCGGAATATCTGTACTTTTAATTCCGGTCAGCTGCGTCTGGATAGAGCCCAGATGACTTTTAAATTCCTTATCTTTGCGAAATATTGATTGATTAAATATGCTATGGTACTATCACGGTCATTTCTGCCAAACCAAAAAAAAGATCGATGGAATCTTGCTATGCGGCGCCAAACCAAACCCTTACAAGTTTTCGTTTCGAGCGCAAGCAAAAATGAACTTAGCAGTGGTCAGACGGAAGTGTATTTGATGGTACATTCTGAAGAACATAATTATAACCAGCAACTTCTTTGTCTAACCATACTTGTAAAGATCAACGCCATTTGAAAGAAGCAAGGAAACAAGCTATAAAATATCTTAACTTTAATTTGGCTAAAATATTAGTCATACGAACAAATCATAAGTTGATAATATTTAAGTGACTCTATAGTAAATATAAATAACATTAGTTTTAGTATATGCAAAACTCGGAACATGTGTCTAATATTTTTATGTAAAGAAGCTATGTACAAAATTTCATAACTGTATCATAAAAAATCACAAAGCTTGTTATGTCAGGAAAAATATATAGTCACCGGGCCATCCAGGTGACTAAAGGGCTATTGACTGAGCCGTTATCGAGGATTAGGCTTCAGAAAAACGACATTTTATCATTATTGCACTGCTCAGGAGCTAGTGCCTTAACTTTCATGCTCAACTTCTACCGTAAATAATGGTTATTTATGCTCCTTGCTTTTGCTGTCAACTGACTTAATTAAATGAGCTAGAATTCCCAACACGACGTAGGTTATTGCGGACAGCATGCCAAAATACTGCAGCCTGTCCGAAACTGGCTTCAACGCTTTTGTTTGTACGCAAACATATTGCTGGGACTACGTAGACGGACAACTAAGTAAATGAAAATCGTGGTCGTTTCATGTTAGCAGTACACCACAGACTACACCTATATTGTATTAGTCGTTTCAATCCATCCTAAGGTTGTCTGGTAGATATCGCCAAATTAAATCTTAAGTAGTACAAGTAATGTTACTTTTTGGTGTAGGTACAATAAAGTTTTTTCTATTCTATCGTCTGGTTAGACAGTGTGTACATAAGAAACACCAGTAAATTATAAGTAATTAAAGTTGTCATTGCAACCGAGGCAGACTTTGCCCGAGCTGCAGGCGAGGGTAAGAGCTGAGTGCTGCAGTGACAAGTTTCCACGTTTATCAAATGATGTTTTTCAATACACTTACGAAGATACAGATGAACGGAGGCTGACCAGCCACTCGTACGGATCGCTTAGCGCCTTATTAAAGTGGGAGCGAGCTTGCGCATTTTTTCTCTCCAGTGGGGAAAATAGTGAGTCACATGCCTAAAAGCGGTACAGGTAAAGAGCGGGTTTTATATTTATTGAAAAATAATAATATAATGTTATCAAAGGGTGCCCATCGTCGGGAGTCGCACAGTGATATATATATAGAGTGACATCGTCGGGCCACCATATGCGCGGACTTGTAGTCGGCGAGAAATGGATAGCTCGCCGTCCGACCGTCAGGTAAGGACGAGGCCCGAGTCAACAGCGCATAGTGTTCTACGAGTGCCTCAAAGCGCCGTCAGTAAAACTAAAGCGGCCCAGTAGAACTAATACTTACTTGGACTAGCCCAGTAAAGCTAATGCTTGCTAGGATTATGGCGACGTTTAAAAGACTAATCATGGCCTTAGAACGCATAAGGTAAATAAAAGACGCTAGTGGATTTAGTAAGCGAAGTCTGACAAGCCCTCACGTTCCACCCTAGGGCAGCAGAAGTCATTTGATGATTTCCCAACTCAAAAAAAATCATAGGGTTTTTGTTTTTTTTTTTTGGTGGGAAAAATCATCTTAGGCCAACTCCCGCTCTTGGGCAGAGAGGGAGATAGTATCAGACTCTTACTGACTAAATAACCCACCCCGTTCCTTCAAGCCTTCATACCGGGGCTCGAGTTCCCTTTCGGTTAACTCTGGCCATAGTAGGCTTCGACCCGGCTGGGCCCCTGCTATTGCTGAAAACTCGGGAACAGTGCGCGCCGTCGACGACTCTCAAGTTATCGGACGGCCGGACAGCGAGCTACCCATTGCTCACTGTCGCCCATATTTAGACAAATTGCTTTCATGTCGTAGTCAATCTCAATCATGTTCAACCGTAAATATATCCATTATCTTCTATTACAATATGATGGATCACGACTGAGATGATGCGGTATTGTAAGCGTGTTTGCAGACTGGTGGGACTCTCCACTACTGCACTACTGGACACGTTTGGCACGCTGGTGTGCACTAGGCAGCAGTTTTCCATCACCGCATTATACAATATTAGTTTTATTATATTATGCAAAACCCGAAATACATGTCTAGTAATTTTATGTAAAGAATCTATGTACAAAATTTCATAACAGTACCTATCACGAAAAATCACAAAGTTATAAACTTGTTTTGTCAGCAAAAATACATAGTCACCGGGCCACCAAGGCGACTGAAGGCTTGTTTTGCATTTGCACCTAGTTTTTTGCTGGCTCTAAAGCCCGCTATGACCTGCCATGACCTGTGTTGTACGTAGTGTCGGTGGTGTCCAACTGGTGACCTTTTTAAATATTTTTGGGAGAAAATATAACATACACCATGTTAAAAACTATTGGAATCCATTTAGTTACTGATTCTGAAAAAACTACCTATATTCAGATTTTGCGTGAACTAAAAGTTATGTTATATATGTATGTAGTTTTAGTCTTTATGTTATATAAATTATGGACATACAGCTTGTAGTTTTCATGAAGCCAAAATCAATCTCAAGGGGCTGTCAGCAACAGCAGGGGCCCAGCTGGATCGAAGTCTTCCGACGCCAGGGTTTAGCTCCGAAAGGGAAGCTCGGCCCCGGTACGAAAGGTGAAACGAAAGGTTTTTTAGTCAGTAAAAGTCTGACACTATCTCCTGCTCCGCCCAAGGGCGGGGATAAGGCGGGGGGGCATTTGGATGATATTTACCCACCAAAAAAAAATCTATCTACAGAGTGTACAGATAATCCGGATTGCCATTGTGTAGACAATTTTGACTCAAGCCTGCACAAACCCTTATGTGACATTTCGTCATATTTATTTCCCAAACAAAGTTAGTTCAAACAATTGTATTGTCTTCCTTTGTTATTTGTAAACTCAAAACAAACAAAGTATGGAATATTACATATTTTTTCAAGTATACTGAAAAGGTTTGTTTACCTATTCCATACACGGATACGGAACCCATTATATAACCATTAACCAGTGGATTCGTACACAATACATATGGAGGGTCAATGGGAATAAAGATAAGGGATTTGTATGGGGTGGTCAGTTCGATGGCGATACAGTTGGTTTCTTTATGAATTATTAAAACAAAAATTGTATGATGAATTTATTTTCCAGAGCAAATGTTGCAAGATACGGTAACTAATTACCAGTATTGATTGGCCTCTTAGTTTAATGGTTAACCCTTATTTCTATGCTGGAGTTCGATTCCCACCTAAGGCAAATGATTCTGTGATGAGCACGATCATTAATTTGTTCTGTGTGGGTTACGTATCTCTAAAATTATGTTTATGTATGTTATTTACAAATGTATAATTTATCAATTGTCTAGTACTCATAGTACAAGCTTTTTTTAGTTTGGGAGTAGATGGCGTTGTGATAGTTGTGTTATCTATAATATAAAAATGAATCGCAAAATGTGTTGGTAAGCGCATAACTCAACAACGCCTGAACGGATTTCACTAATTTTTTTTTTGTTGTTTTCGTTATTATGAGGAGAAGGTTCTTATGGAAAAAAAAAATGAAAATTAGGGTAGTGTAGGGTAGAGTAGGGTAGTGTAGGGTAGAGTAGGGTAGAGTAGGGTAGAGTAGGGTAGAGTAGGGTAGAGTAGGGTAGAATAGGGTAGAGTAGGGTAGAGTAGGGTAGATTAGGGTAGAGTAGGGTAGAGTAGGGTAGAGTAGGGTAGAGTAGGGTAGAGTAGGGTAGGGTAGAGTAGGGTAGGGTAGAGTAGGGTAGAGTAGGGTAGAGTAGGGTAGAGTAGGGTAGAGTAGGGTAGAGTAGGGTAGAGAAGGGTAGAGTAGGGTAGAGTAGGGTAGAGTAGAGTAGAGTAGGGTAGGGTAGAGTAGGGTATAGTAGGCTGAAGTAGGGAAGAGCGGGGGCGAAGCCGCGCGGGCAATAGCTAGTATATTATAAAAGTAATTTTACTAGCTTAAGCCAAGAAATTTTCCCAGCAATCATCATAAATTTATAAGAATTACTATTGCCATATTTTTGATATATCTACTTTCGATGTAAACAACACCAACAAAACACGCATTATCCAACAACATAAATCTTCCATTATTTGCCTCTACCCTATTATCTGGCAAACATTAAGATTAATAACATGACAAATGATTCAAGGAAACAGCTTGTCCCGCACAGCCGTGGTCAGAGCATAAAATTCAAGGAATAATTTTCTATCTGGACATGTTTTACGATTGATATTATTATTTTGTCGAGTTCTCGTAAACTGAGTGCAGTTTACGACTGTACTTGTACAGTCCGAAAAAAAAAAACTGTTCTGAGCTGGACTCATTTACGAAGGCTTCCGTTTAAACCCCGGGGCCTTGGAACGCAAGGCAAAGAAGTAACATAGGAGTAGGTTTTAGTCAGTAGAATCCTGACACGCCTTCATAAAATTCAAGGAATAATTTTCTATCTGGACATGTTTTACGATTGATACTATTATTTTGTCGAGTTCTCGTAAACTGAGTGCAGTTTACGACAGTACATGTACAGTTCGAAAAAAAACTGTTTTTAGCTGGACTCATTTACGAAGAGTTCCGTTTGAAACTCGGGGCCATAGAACGCAAGGCAAAGAAGGAACATAGGAGTAGGTTTTAGTCAGTAGAAGTCTGATACGTCTTTCTGGAATTCAAGGAATAATTTTCTATCTGGACATGTTTTACGATTGATACTATTATTTTGTCGAGTTCTCGTAAATTGAGTGCAGTTTACGACAGTACATGTACAGTTCGAAAAAAAACTGTTCTGAGTTGAACCCACGAAGAGTTCCGTTTAAACCTCGGGGCCTTGGAACGCAAGGCGAAGAAGGAACATAAGAGTAGGTTTTATTCAGTAAAAGCCTGATGCGCCTTCCCGCTCCACCCAAGAGTGGGAGAAGTCATTGGAAAATTTCACACCTAAAAAAAAACCGTCCGTAGTAAGAACGGCAAAAAATGACGTCTGTTAATATATGGGAGCTCCACTATATTTATTTTATTCTGTTTTTAATATTTGGTGTTACGGATGTTACAGCGACTCTAAAAATATAGCTCTCTGCATGAGATATAGCCTCGTGACCGTAATAATGTGTTAAAAACACTGTTTTTTAAAACAGTTTTAACAGAAAAACACTCTCAAACAACATGTAACAAATACAATAATGTTACCGAATGAAACTGTAACCTTTTATATGTGTTATGGAGTGCAACCGAATCAAACTGTAACCTGTTTCTATGTGTTAATATGTGTAACTGAAATAATCAGTTTTAGTAAAGCTTTGTAAATTGTAACTTTGGCAACGCTGCGTTTACCTGTTACACTTATTAACACTGTTAACCCTTTTATATCTGTTACAGATATGTTAGGGTTACACTTTTGTGAGTGTTTTGGGTTAAAACATTGAAAACACATTAATAAGTGTTACATATTTGATTCTATTACCAATTCAACATGTAACACTTATAATTCTGTAACCTTTATGAAGGTGTTTTTAAGTCCCTGCTCGTGACAGACAAACAAGTCATAACAAAAGAGTCTTGTCTTCACTTTGCGGGTACGGAATCCTAAAAAGCAAATTTAAAAGTATTCTATTAAGCTTTGTATTACCTTCAAAACAATCAATTCTATTTGCAACTGTAGATACCAATAATATGCATCAGGCAACGGCGTTATCGCCGCCGCCGCCGCCACCGGGATTCTGATCCTAGGCTAGAAGGAACGGGGTGGTTCTTTTAGTCAGTAAGAGTCTGACACTATCTCCTGCTCCGCCCAAGAGCGGGGGATGTCAATGCATGATTTTTTCCAAACATACAAAAAAAAAAGATACCAATAACATAATTATCATTAATTCATTAAACCCCAAGCGAAGAATAGTGATAATAATATAATAATAATAATAATATTCCACAACTATCACACAACGCCATCTAGTCCCAAGCTAAGCAGAGCTTGTGTTATGGGTACTAGACAACTGATAAACATACATATATATTTCTAAATACATACATATTATAGATAAATTACACCCAGACACAGAACAAATGATTACGCTCATCACACAAACATTTGCCCTGGGTGGGAATCGAACCCACGACCTCTGGCATAGCAGTCAGGGTCACTAACTACTAGACCAACAGGCCAGTCAAAATGATAAAACTGTAACCTTTTTTGTAAACCGTACACTTGGTTTTTATAGCAGAACGTAACGGGTAATGTATTAAGACGCGATACTAAGTATCTGCTCTGTTTTATTATTGCAATAACAGTTATGTGCCAGAGATTTATTTGTACCGCGGGATTTGTTATAAAAAGATTGTCTGCAGAATCGTGATTTTTATTTTCCACGGTTTTGACTGTTCTTGAAATAATGTACTATGTGTTAGGATGGAATCTTCCGTTACGTCAAGTTTTTTTAGGTCATATTTTTACAGGGATAAATCTATCAGACTTTCTACTCTTGAAAAGTAGAAACAACAAAATTAATCAGAAAACATTGTTACTTTGTACACTTTTCTTTAAATAAGATTTAAAAGCTAGACCATTAAAATATCTTAACTAAACAATTTATCAATCAATCTATTAATTCAACATGGTCCTGGAAGGTAAAAGAGAACTAAAGGAACATAGGTGTTGTTTTAGTTGGTAAAATAAAAGTTGGTAAAAATCTGATACGCCCTCTCACCCTATAGTGGTAGAAGATATAAGATGATTTCCTACCTTAAAAATAATCTGATTATTATTATTAAACAAATTCTCCCGATATGTTTGCAATAAACTCAAAACCTACTGAACGAATGTTTTTACGACTAGACTGAGCAGTCTATCGGTCAAACCCGTAAAAACATTCATGAGACAGGTTCAAGTATCAAATACATGCATGTTATTAGAGAAAAAACCATAATTTTTAAGGCTTCTAATACCGGTGCTGATCGTTTGTTTAAAATTAATATAAATAAATAAAAATGAAAAAAATAATAAATTAATGATTGAATAAATTAATTATTTGTATCAAGCATAACAAACAATATTTCTCGTCTATAATATAAGAATGGATAGACTTGAACGATAGACTTGGACTTAGTACAGAACTTACACACTATCTAGTTTTACTCATGGGCAATATAAAAACAATATAGTGTTATAGAAGGCGCCAGATAACTGTGGAATAAAGTACATTGACCTATTCCTAATATCTCTGCGTAGGTACCAGAAAATCAAACAATGAATTGCTTTTCATTACTAAATCATGTAAAGGATCACGATACACGTCGATTCAAGACAGCTTTATATCTTTATTTCCGTTTTTGAAATTAAGAATGTCAACAAATGTAGAACGGTCAATGACACCGTTATTCTACGTTTATGTGTCACTTAACTTAGTATTTTCATTTTTGGTACACAACTCAAAATACACTACTTTTTTCTAAACTGAGAAATAAGTATCTTCTGATTGCGTAAGACATCTTTAGAACTGAGATTTCTCCATTAGATTATCTTATAAACTCAAACCCGTTTCTCAACATAGCAGTACAATTTTAGCAACCATGTCTTCTAGCCCCATTTCACAACGTTTGCATATCCGTGGTTCCTACTCACATCTGCTTAATATACGAGTTTCGTCTGCAGTCAAAAGCGAGGCGGAACTCAGTTCAACACAAAGAGCTTTTGTTGATTAGAAAACTAACCAGCCTGCTGAGATTAGTTTTGATGTCTAAAGTAAAGCAAATGAGGCTAATGTGAGATTGCAATATGGTTTAATATGAAGTAATGAAAAGTTTGAAAGAATTTATTTTTATTTCAAGAGTTAATTGATTACTTCCAGGCAAAAGCACTCCATTTCATTCCACCTTATCCTTAATTAAAAAAAAAAAAATAGCAAACATACATACATAAATGCAAACGTTAACTTGTGATAACCATAGAAAATATTTATAAACGTAAACAATAAAATTACTACTTCTTAAGATACCTGAAGTACAGTTTTATCTTGTTCAGTTTAGATCTTATTTTTAGTTCAAATTTAAAGTTATACTGACTGCAAACGTGAACGTTATTTTTTGTTAATAATAATTATTTCTTATAAATTAAAAAATTGATCAAATTATTGTTTAGTTTTCAAACAACGTTAGCAAATATAAGTTGATAAAGGATCCGTCCTTTCAATCGTGGAAATTATAGACACAATAGAAAGACAATAGGTGCGCGAACGCCGGCGTTCGCTTGGGGTTAAATGAATTAATGGTCCCATCTAAAATCTTTCTAATGAAAATACAAGTATTATACATGTAAAGTGGTTTTATATTCGTAAGCTTTTTTACTTCAAGGTTTACCAGTTTTTTTCGAAAAATTAATTTCTCTTGTACACCAATTGAATTTTTAAAGAGTTTGCGAAAAACTTAAATATTCTTCAGTCGCAAATACATCAAAAAGTTTAGTTATCATAGCAATAGTTCATGTCAAATTGATAGTTGCTTTGCGTGACTGTCCTCGGCACAGTTTTTAACGTTCGAGCTTCTAAACTAATATTTTTGATACAATGATGAGTGGTTTATTGATTAAAGTATTAAGTCTATTCTTTGTATAACCGACTGTCACATACTTTATGGTACTCACAGTTGAAAAGTTGTGTTTCCGCTTTCTTTGTTTGAATAAAACAAGCTGATGTCGTTTTGGGATCCGCAGTAAAAAAAAAAAACGAATATTCTTCACTCTGGACAGTTTATCCTTACATTGATTGTTCCGCCAACGAGTGGAAGCGTAAAGGATATGGTCCTCAAAAGTCATTCATTAAACCCCAAGCGAACGCCGGCGTTCGAGCATCTATTGCTTTACCATTGTGTCTCAAATTGACGGTATCTGAAACGTAACAAGAGAACTTAATTGGTGTATGCTACATAAAATAAAATATTAATAAAACTTTGGTTTTTAATCTAAAATTAGGTATTAATACGTGTAAAAATTGAAGAGTAATAATCAGATGTGATTTTTTAAAATATTGATAAGCAACAGGAGGCAAAATTTATCGCTGTAAAAGCTGCTAGCTGTAAATAGTTAAGTTTTCTCCCAGCAAACTATTGAGTGACAGAGAAAGATCACAATTCGGGGTGCAGTGTACAACTTAAAATTACAAATACGAATTGTACGATTAAAATAATTAAATGTGTTTGTGCTATATATATCGTACTCATTCTGAAATCTAATTACTAAGGATTACGTTATAATAGCGCTCACATGAATGACGCGCTTGTTAATTTACCTTCTCTTGTGTACTTAGATGCTGATTGAATACATTGTACTAGAACAATTAGTTACGTGATTATGTACCTATGTTTTGTACCTATGTCGTTAGATAAACCTATAAGCTTTTATATAGCTAAATAATTTTACGAGTATATCTGTGTATTGTTTAAACTTTATTGTATGCCGAAATAGTAACAATTTCACAGAAAGTTAAATCTATGGATACAATGGCGGTCTTATCGCTGACAGTGATATCTACCAGACAACCTTGAGATAGACTATGTGTCATGTTGATCACCATCTCGCCTGATGGTAAGCAATAATGTGGTCGACGATGGAGCACGCTTGTCTAAAAGAACCTATTCACTCCTATTTTTGTTAATTTTAAATGATGTGGTAAAATAAAAATAAAAATATTTCACTGGAAACACCACTACACCGCCAATTACCACCTGATTTAGTGGTTAGTCAGGCCCTGATTATTATGTCAGAGGTTCAGGTTTGAATCGCACCCAAGACAAATGTTTGGGCACGATCAATAAAATGGTTCTGTTTCTACGTTTAATTTATTTATAATTATGTGTATTTTTTTTAATAAGGATAATCTCGCGTTTGACCATTACCTAGCTCACCTGATTCTTAGCGATGATGTGGCCGACGATGGAACACGCAATCTATTCACTTTTGACTTGAGGAGGTTATAGAGCTATCAGGAAACACAGACTCTGGCAGGGAATCTGCAAAGAATAAGACAGTTGATGATTTCTAGTATTCATTGCACAAGCTCTGCTTAGTTAGGGGACTAAATGGCGATTTTTGAAAGTTGTGGAATATTATTATATCTCTTTATTTATTTATAAATCTCTGGACCCTGGGGTCCTCTTGGACCTTTGGAAAGCGTACGAGGGCCTGAAGCCACTATTGTTCCTAGATTTAAAAAAAAAAAAACAATGTCCCACACATTGTTTTAATTTAAATGTTTTCTTAATTCAAATAACCACTTATACAGTGTCGCAAATTAACTTAACACAACATTTTAACTAGTTACATAAACTATTTCTTTTAGCATGCTAATAATAGCTAGTCTACAATAATTAAGTATGCATAGTTTTATTGCAGAGCGCACGTGATTACAATAACTAGACAACAATGTTGCAGTGGTTTTGTTAAACTAAGCGGATCTACCCAACGAAGCTGTAACGCGAACAAATTTAGAGGTTATTGCTTTCTCTGGCTAATTAAAGCCAAACACAAAGTTAGGTTAGGTTAGGCATGTTGGTCTAGTGCTTAGTGGCCCTGACTGCTATGCCGGAGGTCGTGGGTTCGATCCCCACCCAGGACAAATGTTTATGTGATGAGCATGATCATTTGTTCTGTGTTTGGGTATAATTATCTATAATATGTATGTATTTAGAAATATATAAGTATGTTTATCAGTTGTCTAGTACTCATAACACAAGCTCTGCTTAGCTTGGGACTAGACGGCGTTGTGAAATATTATTATTATTTTCTTTTATTTTTCATTTGAACATATTATTTTACATTTTTAAACATTTCTTAAAAAAATAATTAAAAAAAAAACATTTAAAAATATAAAAAATAGTTATCCGCCGGTGTCGGGAGCAGGGTCCAAGCTACCGGTGGTTAGGGCTCCAGAGACAGGAACCTCCTCACAATACGAGCCGTATCGAGGAGTACTGCCTTCTGTATCAGGCCCTTGATCCATCCGCGCAACGCCAGCTTCGACAGATGGTCGTCGAAGCTTTTGGCTATAAGGCCATTGACGCTCACGACAATCGGCACAATGACAGCCGAGTCCACATTCCACAAGTCGACAACCTCGTGTGCTAAGTCGAGATATTTGATTTTTTTCTCTTTCTCAGCTTTCACGAGATTCTCGTCATGTGGGATGGTGACATCGACTAACATTGCGCAGCGCGCTAATCGGTCTATCACTACTATATCCGGCTTATTGGCTATAATAGTCCGATCAGTAATGATAGACCGATCCCAGTACAACGTGACATGGTCATTTTCGAGAACTGGGTCGGGCACATACCTGTAATACGGTACCTCTGATTCCATAAGTTTGTATTTCAAAGCAAGTTGCTGGTGAATAATCCTGGCCACTTGGTTGTGTCTGTGCAAGTACTCGCCGTTAGCTAGACGAGAACAACCAGAGATAATATGTCTAATGGACTCTCCAGGTCGATGGCATGCCCGACACACGTCCACCGTCCCATCCTTCATTATATATCTCCGGTAGTTATTCGTCAAGATGACTTCGTCCATAATTGCACAGACAAAACCTTCAGTTTCCCCAAAGAGGTTGCTGAAACGTAGCCAGGCGACGGACGCTCCAAAATCTATTATTATTATTATTATTATTAGGTTGACTTGAATGAGTTTAATCGAATAAACGAAACCGTCTCTAGGTGCTTAAATAGTGTTTTTAGGGTAAAAATAAGACCCTATTACTAAGACTTCCCTGTCCATCAGTCTCCGTGGGAATATTCTGAAAATGAAACCTGTAGCCTTAGAACGCAAAAGGCAAGTGAAAGACACAGGTGTTGTTTTAGTCAGTAAAAGTCTTACACGCCGCTCCGCTCTACTGCGAGAGAATTGGATGATATTTCACCTAAAAAAAACGGATAGAATGAATTTTACGAGGTGTACAAAAGCCAGACCTAATTGGAGTGCAACAATAATCCCATGAATGTATTAATCTCACTGTTCCAATACCATCTGCAGTTCGATGCACTAGCATTAAATGGTTTCAGTCCGTTCGTGTATTGGATCGCTTTTGTGGCGGTGGAGTGGTTCTGTTGCCAGCTAAGCGGATTAACCGCCGGTGACCCTCTAGCCATTGTGGGATTTAGGAGAAAGGCTATTTCCATACTTTTATCTGAAACTAGCTTCCGATAGTGTCTTTGCCTGCGCGAAAGTAGAAAATTATTCTAAAGGAACATACTTTTGGGTTTCTACTATAGTGTTTTATTTTTTAAACCAAAAGTTGACTGATCGAGAATGCCTTGTTGCATTAAGTCCGCCTATTACCACTACTGTACATGAAATTTAAATAAATAGAATATGTATGTACTATTTCAGGTTATGATCTACTAGTCTGTCGAATTTTATCTAAATTCGTTCATGAATTTATTTATTTAACCATTTATATACACACAATAATAAAACAACAGAAAAAGGAAACCGAAGGATAATACCAAGGTGATGATGAAAACGCCAAGCTTCAAAAGTCAAGGAGCAACAAACGAACACATAAATAGTCATGGCTATGTAGTAAACATTGGTACTAAATTACCTATTTGATGGTTAGGTGAAACTCCAAGCGAACGCCGGCGTTCGCACTGTCATTGTGTATTATTTCTTGAATAGCAGAAAATAGATTTAACATTTGAAAATATATAGGTAGCTCTTATTGTTTGTGACTTGTACATTTAAAAAAATTATATAAACAAGTGCTTGACTGCGATCCCACCTAATGGTAAGCAGTGATGCAATCGTCGATGGTGAATCGCACTGTGACATACACACTTTCGCTATATAATATTATGTGATGACGTCATAGGAGGGACCTATTGCTCTTTAGTCTCGTAAACCCAATGAGAATTTAATTTTCGTATTTAATATACTAATGCTCTTCAAGTATTGTCTACTATCATAAAGCCGTTCTAGTACGTAATCATCTTGATAGACATCTCTTTGACTATTTTTTTCCTTTGAGTCACACACTAACGATTATAAAAACTGGACAAGAGTCGGGTTCGCGCACTGAGGGTTTCGTATAAACTTACATATGTAAAGAGTTCAAATCCCGAATGGAGTCCAAAAATTTTCCGAATCGAATAAAAGTTTGGTTTTGTGACGTCACAACAAAATGATTTCATATTTATTCCTAAACCTTATAAGTAAGACCTAAGAAATTATATTGACCCCTTTTTGACCTTTATCCCTTTTGAGTGATCAAGACGAAAGTTTGATCTACAGAGATAAACTTGCAATTAAACCGTCAACGTATTTCAGAATGATTAATCAATGAACAATAATATTGGTATTGGTATTTATTGATACTCATAATTACGTTTATTTTGACATATAATACGTATATAATATATAGGTGTATAGATTTATATTATTGTGCACTGGTATCATACCGTCGAATGTGACCTCTTTCTGTCACTTAATGGTTTGCTGGGAGAAAACTCATTGTTGATATAAACTCGCCTTTGTTCATGAATTGTCAGTCACTGTTTACTATATTAAGTCTTTTATACACTATAAAGAATTAATAATCGACAATGTTACTCTTCTAAAACCCCATAAACATACACTAAACAAATGATTTCCAGCGGTTTACAATATAAAGCAGAACTATGCGAATACAAACGATCTAGTTTAAAGCGCTAAATAAAGCGTGCTAGTGTTCGCTCAAGCGCTTTATATGTTAATACTACGCCATACAGAGTCATCCTAACTAAAGCTTGGTACATGAAGTTCAAACTGTGTGGTTGCTTATTCAATTTCTGTGTCAGTTTTGGCAAGCAACGCATTTGTTTTATCACTTTGCCACTTACTTGTTGTGACGAGGTTTCCTAATGCATATTACTTAGTGAAGTTAATTGTTGCTACATTGGTTTCAATTTATTTTAGATGTCTCTATAATGTTACATTAGTTGACTTGATGTTTTCTGTGGGATTCAGGTGGAAAAACCGTCCGAGTGTCACCATTGTGCAGACCGCCTAGAAAACATGGTGGAGGTCTCTATAACGTTACACTATAATGTTACACTAGGATTCAGGTGGAAGAAACGCCCGAGAGTCACCATGTGCAGTCCACCTGAAGGAGACGGTGGAGGTGTGCCCCACTTGATCTGAGTACCACTAAGGCGATCGGTGCTGGTAATCTGTCGCGCTGAGCCTTGTTTCAGGTTACTCTAAATACGGGTTCAGGCTTGTCGACGACGAGCAATAGGTAGCTTGCCGTCCGACCATCCAATGAGGGCCGGATCTGAGTCATTGTCAGCTCGTAGTGTTTCACGGGCTCAGTATGGCCGAAGTTTGCTAGGGCCAAGGGATTTCTTTAAAAAGATATCGTGATCTTGGAACGCTAGCGCAACAGAAAAATACTTGTGAGTTTTAGTCAGTAAAATTCTGACGCACTCTCTCACCGTGTAATGGATAATTTCAGCTAGATTAGACAACTGATGATCCCACTCCAAAAAAATACACGAGTTTCTTCACGTGAGATTATTATTATTAGTAGTAGTATTCTCCACCCCTACTTCAGAAAACAGTTTTTTGAATAATATCACTACTTTGTCTAAAGTCTGCTGACACATTAAATGTTGTCGAATCCATTTGAAGTTGTGGACATAAGCAGACAAATGTAGACATTAGTAGACAAAACTACATAAATACAGACGGTTTATCGCATAATATACTCGTACCTACTTGTCAAGTCTGTTTCAATAGTACAACAGATTACTCTAACTCAATGTATTTATCTTTCCATGTGGAAGAGACGTATTTGTTGACTATTGTTTCTCATTCTATTGCAGACGTAGAATCCTTTGGATGGTTAGCATAATGTCCCCGAGCGATTAAATTGAGGATAGCGTTCGTCTAGTTTCTTTGTACTACCGCTTGTTCGGAGAATAATGTTTTATTACAAGAGTTGAATTGAATCTTATAAACGGGTGTTTATAATTATTATTATTATTATTTATTATTATTTATTTAAAAAGACAACTTTTGGTCCACATTGTATGTTATTAACACTTATTTCTATGTTAGATCAGAATTCACAAAATAGTTATAGTTCCCATAAAATAAATTAAATTACAAAAAAAAAATTAAATAAATTATTAAATTAAAAAATAAACGTATTAAAAAGAATTGTATTAAAAATCAAAATAAAATTAGATAATTGTATAAAATTAAATTTCAATTACATGTCACTATTAAAATAAAATAAAATAAAATAAATCCAAAAACCACTACAATTTCCTAACAGGCATTGGAATAGTAACATGTCTGGCACAGCCATGTCGAATATAGGGACAGTCTAGCCGGTCAGCGATCATTGCCAGTATGGCATTGGGGCTGGCCCACACCCGGCGCACCAGGGATGCGCACCGCTTGCGTATAGTAGTGTGAAAACAATCGGTACGCGCCTCCGTGAACATTCCTGATGCGCTACAGAAGCGGGGCAGCCCCACTACCACCCGGAACGCGTTATTGTACTGGACACGGAGGGCACTGTATGCCCTTTCAGTATAGTCAACCCACAGGCTGCACGAGTACAGGGATGTGCAGTACGCTCTGAAGAGCGTGATCTTCACCGCCCTAGAACATCGCGCAAACCGACGGGCTATCATATTGGCTCGCACTGACAGTGCCCTCCGCTCCCTCTCCATGTCAGCCTGATCCTTAAGGTCCTCGGTAAGTAGATGCCCTAAATATTTAAACTGATCCACTCGCTGTATTGGAACACCATCAATATGAACTGTTGGTAAGTTCATAGGACTCGACCCACCGACGGCCCGAAAGACCATGCATTGACTCTTTTTCACATTATATATTAACCCATGACCACGCGCGTAATCCGTACATGTACTGAGTAGCCTCCTCAATCCACAGATTGACGCGCTCAACAACACCATGTCGTCCGCATAACTCACATTGTTAACGCACACTCCGTCCACAAAGCACCCGACATGCTGACTGCTGAGCGAGACGATCAGCTCGTTCATGTATAGATTAAACAATGTGGGCGAGGTCAGGCCGCCCTGCCTAACGCCGCACTCGGTGTTATAAGTATCCGACATCGCCCCCGCCCATCTGACGCTATTGACCTGGTGCCCATACCAATATCGGAGTATGCTAATGAGTCCCCGAGGTAACCCCGTGCTCCCCAACTTTTCCCACAGGATATCATATGAGACAAGGTCAAATGCCCTGGATAAATCAAGGAAACACGCGTATACCGGAGTCTTTCTCGTCGTATAGTACTTGACGGTATGCTTTAAACACAGTATTGCACTCTCTGTGGACAGTTTAGGTCGAAACCCAAACTGGTTACTGTGAAGCGATACATGTATATTTAACTGCGCATTAAGCACACCGTCAAATACCTTCGCTACTACAGTTGCAAGTGATATAGGCCTGTAGTTATTTTTATCGGATAGATCGCCTGTTTTATTTTTAACCACAGGCACTACAACTGTCCTCATAAAGTCATCTGGCAGGTAGGAGTGGCACACACATAGCGAGAAGAACATTGCCAGGACTCTCGCCAGGTGCGGGCCAGCGTGTTGTAGGTGCTCAATGCTAAGTGCGTCGTGGCCAGGAGACTTTCCCCGCTCAATCTGTCCAATGGCTTTCGCAATATCTTTCGCAAGGAACGTCATTCCTATTATTTTATTGCCCAAGTCAGCATTCAGCACCCCACGCGCCGGCCCCAGTGGCGACCGAACCGTAAACTGCTCTCTGAACACGTCCGCAATTCTCTTCGGATCACTTAGACCATCGACGCTACCGGGAAGGCCAGGCCGAGAGTTGACCTTTCTCGTATTCCGCCAGAAGCCACGGAAGTCACCTTTTGAGTGTTGCTTAGCTAGGGCGTCCATCCTAATCCGGTCCTGGTTATTCTGGCACCACTTTAACCTGGACTTAAAGACCTTCCTACTCTCACGCATCTCCTCATACACACAACCGGATTTGGGTCTACCACACAGCACCCATTCGTTAAACCTCGCCCTAGCCACCCTGTGAGCCTCACCCACATGCTTGTTCCATCCCGCCAAGCGTGCACCACGTCCCCCCGTCCGCTCCCGCGCGCTTCCTCCACTCACCACTGCTGCGCCTTGAAGGGCGGCCACAATGTCAGAGTACAGTCTATCCAGGACACGCGCGTGGTCAGGGTCACTACACAAATAATCCGCACATTGTGTACATTCCGATGGAAAATCAATGGATTTTAATCTCTTATGACACTCCTCACGATAAATCAAGACCTGTTCCTCATTTCTCTCTCCCCAACGAATATTACTATTATTGTTATTGCAAACAGTACGTGTTACAATTTTTGGTGTAACTATATGGAGATTACATTCCACAATGAGAGGAAAGTGGTCCGACCAAAGAGTGTCATATTTTACATACACATTTGTAGTGGACTGCTTCGCCGCGTGAGTTACAACACAATGGTCGAGCCAACTAGGCGACCCGTGTACGTCACTAATATAGGTATAGGTACCGGAATTTATCCCTAACATTTCTACATCTATACAGGACCAGTTCTCTTCATTACACACACTAATTAGTTCATTGTAAAATAACTCACCCGGCGCCGCATTG
Source organism: Mythimna albipuncta (assembly GCA_929112965.1). Taxonomy (NCBI): domain Eukaryota; kingdom Metazoa; phylum Arthropoda; class Insecta; order Lepidoptera; family Noctuidae; genus Mythimna; species Mythimna albipuncta. The sequence goes on from OV815973.1 coordinate 11,001,027, forward strand.
AAATCACCCAACATAAAAACCGACTCGATGTTACTTTCATCAATAATCGCACCTATTGCACCCATACAATCAATAAAATCCGGTAAATTGTTTATAGAGTTCGTTGGCAGATACACACTTATAACAAGCACTGATCTATTGTCTTCCGCTATTTTAATAGCACAAATACGCTCACTACACTGAACCACCGACACTTCCTGGAAGGCACTGTAGCGCCACAGCACCGCGACGCCACCATGGGGGCGCCCGCGTAAAATGCCCGCCGACGTATCCACAGCCGACGTCGCCGTGTAACCAAAACCGCTATCAATCGTGCCAACAAAAGGGATGTCATGTGGGAGCAACCAGGTTTCCTGCAAGCATATCACGTCACACGTACTGCACAGATCTCTGATGTCATGGATAGCTCGCTTCACATTTTTACAATTATAGCTTGCTAAACGATAAGACCGACTATCCATTATTTAAGTTATTTATGCCGTCAGCAGGGATATTTCCCTGATTCATAATATGTCTTCGCCTGTAATTAGCAAACCGCCGGAATATGATACCAGCCGGCCATAGCTTCTCGTCCATGTATAAAGGTAGATTAGTTTCTAATATATAAAACTTATATGCTTTATAACCTCGCTGCACTCGCATGTTTATGGCCTCCAATGATACTAATTCCTTTGTTCTATTTCGTATGTACTGGATTATGTCGCACTCCTTAGTCGTACTATGTATGTTCGTGATGAACATCGGTATTTTTCTGTCAGCAGCCTTAAAAGAGCATTCTATGTCCCTCGCCACGCCAGCTTTTCCCATAAATCTATATTTTTGACTTTTATGACGACGAGACACTTGCTGCCATCCCTCGACATCATTATTGGCTTTATTGTTTTTATTCGTCACATACGACGCATCACGCAGCACAGCTGTCGGCGGGCTACACTGCTCTGACTCGCGTTGGCCCGCAACAGCCGCCAGCCGATTAGGTACCCGCAGCGCGTCCGTACCCGTAGCCGCACAGCTGAGTAGTGATGACGTCACCGTAATATTCGCTGTATCTACTCGTGCGGTACTCAGCTGACTCACACGCAGTGGGCTTTCCCCTCCCGCTACACCTGCGCTCGCCTGCTCACTTTCCGTAGCCGGTGACCGTTGCCGCTCAAACTCGTCATCGCTCCGTATTTCTTCATCTACCCCCATTTCTCTATATTGTAAAAGATGAGGATTGTTATTCGATAAGTCGTTTATGGAGCAATTGTTGTTATACTCATGCGACAATCCCACAGGTCCACTATCTAAACATGTTCCACGCATTTTATTTACTTTAAAAGCGGATGTCGGTGGTAGGGAATCGTTTCTAATTCGCATAACTTCGGCCCTTACATCTTGTACACTGTCTTTGGTTGCATACTCGTTCTTTATTTTCTCAATTTCTGTTTTCATGATTAACATGTCTTTTAACACCTTAGAACAGTCTAAATGATCCCACAGTATTGGAGGTAACTTATCCAACTGTCGCGCAACAAATACGGGGATGTCGTCCGGTTCGGTGGATTTGAACAGATTGATGATATCTGCCAGGTCACGCTCCTCCTTGCCTCTATTCTTCCGCAGTATTTTTCGTTTGTCCGTTGGTAAGGCTTCATATAACAGCGCCTTGGACTTTTTTATTTCGTCACTGGTGAACGCCGACGCACATATCCTAACTAAAGATACCTCGTCGGCGATTGATATTTTCTGCTGCACATAACATAGCAATTCATCTATGATGAGATTGCAACTAGTGCACTTCACTAGATTCGTCATTTTACGCGAATAAACGCTCCGATCCGACAACACACACCCGATACGTGTGGGTGCGCGAGCGAGACTGATTGAGTATTTATTCTCTTAAATTATATGAAAACATCGTGAGGGAACCGGCTTTTCCTAGAACCAAAAATTCGAAGACGTGACATTCAACACGCACTGGGCCCGAGTGGTGGATTACGGCCCATTCCCTCTTCTAGAGAGGAAGCCTGAGTCCCAACAGTGGGAACATTATAAAGCCGATGCTATGCCATTTATTCGTGCCATATGAGTGCTGAAGTGTATTGCTACTACAATAAATCTTTTCACCGCATTCTTTTGAGAAGCACTGAAGTACAAAGCGCCTGGAAATGTCAATTTATATAATAAGGGTTATTTTTGTATGCTTACTAAAAGAGTTATGGGTATATTATGTGGATGGGTGTAAAGGGAAAAGTAGGCCAAAGAAATGGTGGATGGATTGTGTGAAGAGCGATATGAAAGAAATAAAGTTAGTGATAGCACGACGAGTGATAAGGCGAAATGGAAGAAGAGAAACGTATTGCACCGACCCCAAATAATACGAGACAAGAGCGGGAAGATGACGATGGTTATTGTTGTATGCGCATAACAAATAAAGCGTAATTTTACTAGCTGCGGCCGCGGCAGCATCGTCTGCGTAAAAGAAGAACATTACACCAAGGGAACATATCTAGTCACAAAACAAAAAAGTATCCTGTTTTATTCTAGGACATGGTCTACCCGAGCACCAAGTTTAATCGATATCAGATTAACCGTTTGAGGTCAACGAAGTAACAAACATACACACACATACACTCACAAACTTTCGCTTTTATATTATTAATGTGATGTGATAATCCAAACTACTTACCTAATGTACAAAACTGATACGGTAATAACAGTTTTACCAAAAAAGCCGGGTAGTTGTCTGATTTATTGGTAAGCCTTAAGATTGTCTGATTTATTGGTAAGCCTTAAGATTTATAGACGGGGCATGGTGGACAGGAACGTAGTTATTTTTCGGCTTTTACTAAACTGTCTTTTTTACCATAAGACATAAGGAGGGTTTTACGTGATTAAGTAATATCAGGTGTCGATTTATCATCAATTTTGAAAGGTAAAAAGATTTTTTGAAAATGCGACTACTTTGGTATGTTTTTCCAACTTATATCTTTATTCATCTAAAGATAATTGATGCAAATGTATGTCGGTAAGCTATTAATTGGTTGTATGACCCAAAACCTAAGCTTTTTTACTGCAGTGAATAACTACGAAGGTATTTTTTTTTTGTTCCTTGATAAAATTTACAATAATTGTGAAATGCATAACTGTTCCAACAGTCTTTTTACGACACCTAAGCTATTCAGCCAGCGAATGAAATATCTATACGGTCGTTAAATTGAATGTAATGCATCCTCCGAAATTTGATAGTCGTACCACTTAAATATAATTTACTAGCTTCTACCAGCGGCTTCAACTGCGTGAATGTATATAAATATCCCATGGATGTATTCTCCAAAGGAAAAACATGTATTCTATGTACTACTAGCAAATATGTTTATTAGGCACATCATGATTCATGAACAAATAAGTAATTGCTAACTTAAATTAACTTAAATTATTTATTTTAAAATAGTACTAATTGTTGAACTTATGACAGCCCATATCATGTTCTGACAATTACTGTCTATTCTAGGTTGCCTGGAAGAGATCGCGGAATGCGATAAGGCCGCCCATTGTACGTGTTTTAGATATAAGTTTTTCTTTGTTATGTTTTGTATGTACAATAAAGTATATAATAAATAAATAAATAAATAAATAAGGATTAAAAACAAAAAAAATTAGCCTATGGCTATGAAAAAATAGCAATCAGACCAGTATTTCCAAAGACTACCTCCTATAAAAAAATAAACAAACTTTACTTTTTTTAAATAAAATAATAATAATACAGTGTAGAAGTGTAGATTCCAGACATGAAGGTTGAAAGTTTTTTTTTTATAGGTTCGAGTTTGAGCACGTGTGGTCGACGATGGAGCACGCTTGCCTAAAAGTGGCGCCCAATACAGTTACTGAAAAATTTAAGGAAAATCGTTTATCTTAATATGAAGAGGAGGGATGAAACGGATGTTACTAAAATAGTTATGAGTATAAAATGTAGATGTATGGAGACAGAGAGGGGGCCAATCAAAAGAGATCCTCGTCACATAGAGGATTGATATGAATAAAAATGAAGTTAGTTATAACGTGACGGGTGACAAGATAGAATGGAAGAAAAATCGTGTTGTGCTGACTCCAAATAACACGAAACAAGGGCTGAAAAATGATGATGAGCCAAGTTGTGAATATCATAATTATTATACTTACAGTCCAAAACTGTATTTAAAATTATTTATATATTTTCCTGAACTCCATTTATTTTTCCACTGTTCACTGGAATATATTAATTTCAACATATTTGATACATTATTTTCTTAAAACACAAGCAATGAAAACTTTTCGTGTTACAACCGTTTATATTTCAGGAAACGAGTCTCGAGTCGAGCACAGTAATGTAATAAGGAAATCAAGTTGTTTTGACACGAAAAAATAACATTATTCAATCTTTTACTGAAATGTGATACTTTACGATTTATTTGGAGTTTATTCGTTTTTATACTAAGTTAGAGTTAATAGAACGCTTAAGTGGTTTTAGGTGGAAAATTATCCAATGAGTTCTCGCGGTCTTGGGCGGAGCAAGAGGGCGTGTCAGACTTTTACTAACTAAAACCCACTCCTATAATCTTTCTTTGTCTTGCGAAGCAGTTTCTTTTACCCTTATTTAGCGACAGGTTTACTTCGACCTATTTTTGGTGGGAAAATCATCCAATGACATCTCCCGCTCTTAGGCGGAGCAGGAGATAGTGTCAGACTTTTCTTTTCCTTCGTTGCCTTTCGTACCGGGGCCGAACCTTCCTTTCAGCAACGAACCATTGGCCCCAGTAGGTTTCGACCCTGCTGGGCCCCTACGGTTTGCTGAGGCGAGCTTAGAACGGGACAATTACTGGCCGGTCGAACGGCGAGCTAAAACAAATGGTTTACCTTGACCTAAGATTTTAGCAAGGCACTAATTTTTGTATCAAGGTTATTCAGGCTTTTGACCTACAAACCATAGTAAGTACGTTGGTTTTTAAATGTATTGTTTCCCTTATGAATCCGCGTAATTTACTGGTAGACGCCTTTAGCCAAATAAATTACGTGTTATAATTACAATAAAAATCTTGTAATATAAGATAATGGCAACAAACGTGTAGCAATTTTATCTCTTTGTATAAATAGGTAAAAAGAGATAATGTGGTAATGAAAATTACAATATTTTCTGTTCTCTATGGTTTTGAAAATGTGTGGAATATTTGTTATTTTATTTTTCTTATTTGTTACTTTATGTCGTGTTCGAAAAAAATATAATTTAAAAAATAAACCTTTATAATTGATTCTGAAAAGTTGCAAATGTATAATACAAATAAAAGAAGGAGAATATACACATTATATTTCCCTTCTCTTCTTACACATAAGGTTGGTTAAAAATATGTACCTTATACGGCACGTGTGGTGTGCAGACAAAATTACTTTTTTTCTTCATGTTTAGTCACCGCTTATTGGATCACCCTTATTGAGGGGTGGGTGAGTCAGTAAATAGAGGGTTCAGGCAACTTGATTTGTTTTCTTATATTGTTGTCTTTTATCTCGTGGATAACTAGGAAAAGACAGGCATCTTTAATATTATTAATAGCCCCTCGAGCGCTAGAGTTTAATGACCCGGAAAATTGCCGTGTTTACGTAAATTACCAATAAAATAAATAAAATATTTTTTTGGTTTTTTCTAGGAAAAACAAATAATATAATAAATAAGAAATAATATAATATAGAAACTAAAATTTTCGGCCAATAAGTTTCGTACAGACGTGTGTACAAAATGAAAATTAAGCGTTTTTCAAGGTCTTCAAGTTGTACAGACGTATGTACAATCGGCGCTCGAGGGGATAGTAAATAAATACATTTGAAAAAAAAAAAACTTTATTTCTAAATTGTATTGTATCTATGTACTTATGGGTTATTTATTTTTTGTGTTTTAATATTAGTGAGGTGAAAAATAATGAGATTGATATTTGGGTTAAGAATAATGACAGATTAAATGAAGTAAATTATTATAATTCGAAGGTCTCCTACAGGGTGGACCGATGACCTGGTGAAGGTTGAGGTAAACCGATGGATGCGAGACGCACAGGAACGTTCGTTGTGGCAACGCTTGGGGGAGGCCTATGTCCAACAGTGGACGTACATCGGCTAAAATGATGATGATCGTTATAATTCGAATATAATTAAAATGTTTACGGTTAATCCGTATCCGGGAAGATTACCTTCAATTTCACTATCTTGTAAATGGCTTGTATTATCAGCCTCATAATGTTCTTACTACTGGGACTCAGGTCTCCTGTCTAGGTAATCTTTATTTCATAGTAATCCATTACGCGGGCTCAGTGCGGGTTAATGGATATCACATTTCTTCAATTTTTTTGTTCTATGACTTGCTGGTTGTCTGAAGATGTATACGTTCACCATTTTGAGCATTTATCATTTTTTTTTTTCTATCTGATAACTCAAGCCCTTTGCCTGGCTTGAATTGTCAGAAAAAAAAAGAAAAAAAACAACTACGAATGATTCCCTTATTTAGTTGTTTTAAAACCTAAAGTATTATTAGTTTAGTGCAATAATTCTTTTCACATTTTTTTCGCCAATCAAATAATTTATAATATCAACAAACGAAACCTGCCAGTCATTCCATTTCCTCACAAAAACTTTTCCCATTTGTTTTGAATGAATGCGGATCAATTTCACAATACATTTCCGACAAAGTGTTTCCTGAACACATCGTGATGTTACCAAAGTTTCTTATTCCACCGCTTTACGCCGTTTAAAAGTTTTAACTGGGTATGGTATCAACATGGGCATGGTATAAATAACGTAGCCAATTTTAAAGTATCAATGTTACAAGTTATTTCCAACCTTAAATGACGTCTATAAGGATGATAATACCGTGAAGGTGTTGTCCTAAACCATTTGAATAAACACCAAAAAACATTTTAAATTTCGAAAAGATTAAATCGTGGAAAAAATCCAGCGATTTTTGTTTTTGTCCAAGCATTGTCTTTTTTTTTATAATGCCACGGTAAGCTTTAAGAAAACAATTTAATTTTTAACAATGTTAACAATAAGGCATACTGCTAACTAAGGCTTTGACACTGGCTGGCATATTTTTTCGCGGCTACAAGAAGATAAGACGGGATTAGCTTTTTCTAATTTACTTGTAACGACAGAGGCTTCACAGGTAGTCTCATTGTTCAGGAAATGGAATATGTTATAAGAGAAAAATCCATCTACAACCTTCTTTTGTAAGGCCTGATAACCAATTTCAATATTACTGCGTAGGTGCCTTTTGTATATTGGACTATATCGATACCTAATATATTTAATACTAGCGTCTACCAAAGGTTTTGTCTGCGTGAAAGTAGAAAAGATTATAATCATACACTACGAGTATGTCACCTAGTGATAAAGTAGTGAAAGAATTTTTAAAACCACTCTGTAATTTTTGAGCTTATTTATTACAAATCTTATCTCTTTATAAGATTAGTGCAGCTAAAAATTTAAAAGTTTGTTTATTCATTTATATAATAGGTATGGTACCTATAATATAAGTTAAAAAACTTTTACGTAAGAAGGAATTTGTATATTTTATAAATTCAAATAATATTTAGTTACACAAAATAGCAACATCAACTGATTAAGTGACAACATTTATTATGAATTGCAATCACAGGTTCAGTTGAAAATAAGTCTAAGGCACTAGTTGTCTGGCAATCATGCTGAACTGGACCTATTTTGGTGCAGCCGTGAAGCTTACAATTGCATTTTTGTTATTTTTTTTGTTACGCATTTATCTAATTATATTTCTTTATAATTATCTGAGACTGGATATTCGAATCAATTTCAAGTGTAGTTAAATTTTACATACTATGTAGAAAACATTATGAGACAGTAAAACAGCCTTATTTCTATGAATTTTTAACAAGCGTTAGTCGCCATAAATTTTTGATGAAACTTGGCACAACCATAAAATTTGAGAACTAAGATATTTTTATCCCAAAAGTTGGAAAAATCTTTTAAAAAAATAGCTGTAGAAAATCTTCATCACCATAATTAAATAGGCTAAATATGTACCTGTAGCAAATGAACCGGAACCCAGTGTCATGAAAAATGACTTCGAAACAGCTATATTGGACACATTCGTCAGTTTGACGGGCCCGGTTAAGTAGTGAGGTGAATGTAGACCGGGTATGTTGGCACTAGTGGGTAATTAATCTCGCTTTCAGTGAAATTCTTGGCGCTCAGGAAAAGCGAGTTACGAGCTTCGAGAATTTGGCGCAACCTAGTAATAATTTATTAGGACTTAGAGAACAATTTTCAACAGCCGGTACCGCAAAAACAGTGCATTTGTTTGATCCAGCGAAGTTGTTATCGTTTATTTTTGAAGCTCTTGAGTATTTCAAATAAAAAAATCATAAAATCAAATTGAAAACCGTTTCCTTTTTTTAAAAACGGTTGAGAAAAAAAAAAACAAATTTAATTTCTCAAATATCATCTTAAAGACAAGCAAAAACTTGCCTGAATATAAAAACAGTGGTCCAGTAACTTTTGGAGTTAAACCTTGGAATAAAAGAAAATAAGCACTAAATTATAGGTAACTTCTAGGCAAGCATACTCTATCGTCAACCATAATCATCGCTTACCTTCAGGTGAAATAATGGCCAATCCACCATAAACCAATCAATAATAAAAAAGAAATAACATTTGCACATTTTGAAATAATCAAAAATGTCTCGCGTCTTATCCTTTTGATATTATATTTTCATTTTATATCATTGAATTCTCTACCGATGCTGTTTCTAGCAATTAAATTAATGCATAACCGTATTTGAGAACCACAAAGACCTCTAATTTCCATAGGTAGAGGTGTTTATGACAGATTGCTACGGCAATACGAATTGCAGGCGTCCATTTAAAATATGGGAATGTCCCACTATAAATAATAAAAAAAAAACAATCTCAGCATCGAGTTTCATTAAAAAGAAAACTTAATTTAAATCGTTGTACCTTAGATATTAATATAATAAGAGGCAATAAAGTGCTTGAGTTCGGTAAATTGGATTTCTGCCAATGAAAAGCTTTCCGGCAGTCGAACTCGGCCCAAATGGTCCTCTTTATACTCCTTAACTATAAATAGGTTCCTACGTACCTGCATTTAGGAGAAAATGGGTAAATCGATTGTTTAATAATAAAATAGAGTTCGGATGTAGGATAGAAGGTTACGGTTAAGGTTATTTTTATTTTTGGATTAGCATAAATTTATTGTCACGTCTTACAATTAAAAAAAAAAAAAAGTGAAACGAGAACTACTGCCGACAAACTGTTTTACAGTTTGGCAGAATTTTGTAGAATGTATATTGTAAGCAAATTTTGAATAAACTAAAATAAAAAAAAAAATACTCGTATTACTTAAAAATTTTTTGTTTCGATTCTATAAGACTGTGGAATCTAAAGAATGTTTTTGTTTTTATTATTATTTAGCACACAAACAAAATATTTGCAACCAAATATAACTTCATTACCTTAAATATGGCGTCAAGAATTCCTCTGCATCCTTTTAAGAAAAAGTTTTTTAGTACCAAGTTTCAATAAAACTAATTAAAATTAATTCAATTGAAGAGTGCCCAAACCGTATTACTTTCCGTACCGTAATATGATGGTATTACACATTTTTTTGTGTGGGAAATTATCCAATGACTTGTCCCGCTCAAGGGCGGATTGGGAAGGTGTGTCAGACTTTTACTGACTAAAACCCACTCCTATGTTCCTTTTTTACCTAGCGTTTCAGGACTTCAGGTTTTCCTTTCAAAGTGAAATAGGCTTCGGCTCTGTTGGGCTCTTACGGTTTTGCTGACATGTCTGAGGCGCGCGTGGTACACAACGCGCCGTCGACGACTCGGGCTCGATCCGGACGGTCGAACGACGAGATACTCATTGCTCGCCGTCAACAAGCCCACCTCTACGGTGGAACATGGATATCTTGTGGTTATTATCTAAGTTTCTATTGAAAACGAAACATAACACTAATCCAGCTATTTTGCACAAATTTTACATGGTAATAAAGCCATTTGTAATATAAGAGTAAATAAAAAAAAAAAAACAAGAAAGTTTATTTATGATAATCTTGTACAATGAATCGAAATTTTAAGTAACGAATTAATAAAAAAAAAATGAAGGTTTAAAAATGGACATGTACTTCCTGGAACAAGTTTAGTGAAATATTCGAGTGAGTGATGGAAAATACTGAATGTCAACCGGGCGTTCAGGTTGCATTTGCTCCTTTTTCACGTTCTCTCTCTATCAAACATTACGTTTAATGGAACAAGCTTTGCAACCATGCTCATGTTGACCACAGATGAAACGGGAAGGGTCTTCTTGACCAGTATGTAAGAATTGAAAAATTCACATCGACACTTGCCTAGTTTCGAACCTGCAACCTTATGCATAACCTTTGATTTTTTGTCCTTGACCTTTTGCTTATGCTGGTGAGGATTGCGGGAATCCAATGGATGCCAGTCTAGGAGGCCTATCTCTAACAGTGGACGTCTTTCAGCTAAAATTATGATATTTAATATATATAAAATATAATACATATAATATTCCACAACTATCACACAACGCCGTCTAGTTCCAAGTTAAGCAGAGCTTGTGTTATGGGTACTAGACAACTGATAAACATACTTATATATTTCTAAATACATACATATTATAGATAATGTTTATGCACAAACTTTTGTCCTGGGTGGGAATAGAACCCACGACCTCCGGCATAGCATTCAAGGTCACTAACCACTAGACCAACAGGCCAGTCAAATAATAATGATCTTATGCATGAGAGTGGGTGCCTTGACCACTGGACCATCACAAATCCATAGACTTAGGAATCTGAATGAACTAAACGCGAATATTAAAGTACCTTTTACCGTAGTAGCTTACCAATTAACCTAACTCTATTTTGCAAATGACAAACAACCAGAGAACGACCATCTACTCGTATTTCACTGTAGCTAATGAGTTTCTGTAATGTCTTTCGTACTTTTACAACAAGGCACATTTTAAAAGTGTGAAACAAAAATGACTCGTTTAAAGGGCGTCACACACAGTGAAGTAACAAACGATAATATATTTTTTTTTATTTAGTCTATACTTTCCCACTACTGGGCAAAGGGCTACTCCCAACTATTTCCAGGTATCCTTTTATCGCGCCACCTTGAATCAGCCATTTTGTAAGGAGGGAACTCATCTAAACATTTCTCCTGCTTTAGCACGGAACATGCGTGTCAGACTTTTCCGACTATAATCACACGAACAGTTGTGTCATGTATGTTGCTTTATAAGTGAATATATAGTATACCAAATTCATCGAAATTGATTTGAGCGTGTGGAATTAACAAATATACACACTCACACACACAAACGTTCGTTTTTATAATTTTAGGGTGATTTTAGTTAGTATATTTACCATGTGTGACGACCTTAAAAGAGAACAGGAATTCCTATTATGTGTCTTCGCTTTAACAACGTTGTAAGGTGTACGAGATAATAGCCTTGCAACACGACACCTCCCCCTTTAGCACCCTCCCTCTAGGGTCATCAAATAGCCGAGTTTTATGGTAATATAATAATGTTCAAAGAATAAGTGTTGTAACTGATGTTCAGAAATGTTTGTTGTAGAAGTCAATTTATATTTTTACTTTTTCATACATATTTCTTAGTTAAACTGACAAGCACTGTTTGGCAGTGGAGGGCTAGTGGTAACAGTCCCGACTTTCAAATGCAGATTGCAGGTTTAACCCAGCCAGGTCTGGGTTGGCGCTGCTCTCAAAACGGTGAAGGAAAACATTGTGAGGAAACCGGCATATATCCTTGAACCAAAAATTTGAAGACATCCACCAACCCGCTCTCGGCCCATGCGGTGGGTTACGGCCCATTCTTTTTCCTAGAATGGAGGCCTGAGTGTCAGCAGTGGGAACGTTATAAGGCTGATTATGCTACGCTATATATTGCAGTGTTGTTCTGACCGTAGAAATAAAACGTAATTTATGTTGTTTATTTAATGCTTCATGCACACAAGAGTACAGAGGCGGACTTAATGCGTGTTTAAACTAGTTTTTTTCTAGCAATGTCGTCCGATTCACTCGGACAAAGTTGCTAGTAAACTATCTAAGAAATATAAGTCTGTTTTTACGAGGGGTCGGAATAAGTGGGATATATTTACTTTAATTTTGTGGTAGATTTGAAACCTTCTGTAAAATCCCGAAATCATACATTTTACGCGAAACGAACACGCAACGATGCAGTGCGTTCAGAACAGACAATTGCCCACTTTATTGGGGTGGCCTACATGACCAAGCGCACGTGGGTGCGGTGCGCCGACAAGAGAAGCGAAGCGGAAGAAGATATTGGACATTTTCGCGCAGATTTAAACGCGTGGAGGTATCGAGTTGAAATTGAATTTACATTGAAGTCGATTGTAGTTTTTTTGTAAAAAGTTTTTTATTTCAGTATTTTTTAGTGTTTAAGTAAAAACCTAGATCCATTTTTGATCTGACAACCCTATGCAGTAATCTTGGAGTGCATTAGTGTTGACAGTGCGATAAACAGGAAAAGCCGAGTCTGTGTATTGTTTTGTTAGTGAAAACTACGTTGTTAGTACCGTGGATGGTGCTTGAGTATATTGACACTGAAACTAGGAGATTGCTTTGTTTTGACTAGACTTTGATGTCTGGTTTGAATATGGTTAAAATGTAACTATAAAGTAACCAACTATTTGCATTTAAGGGCCAAGTGCCCGAAAAGTGCAATAAAATAGTGACTTTCTGAGGCCTACTCCTCCGTAACGGCTAGGTCAATTGGTTTGAAAAAAAATATATGTTTATCATAGATTCATGAACAATAATATCAACATTTGATTTTTTCGTGCAATTAATACTTTTGTCAAAAAAAAAAAAATTCGCAACTTTTCGCAACTTTTCCCTACTTCTTCGAAACGGCTTGGACCTTTAGAAACATTTTTACACATAAAAATTGGTGATTAAATATTCTTCAAAGTGAACATTGCATTTGTAAATCAATCAATATCTCGCAGAGAAAATGGATATAAAGCGCTTTCCGGGCGCTGCTGGCCGCAAATAAATGCACAGATTTGCGTACTGCCGCCTAGGCGAGTGCGAGAGTTGCGTTCACATATTTTCGGCCAGATGGTTCAAGGGACTATACTCCTTAAGGCAGTTATTTATTGGTGGGATTATTTAAAGGAGTTACCATGACCCTGGAACACATATGGTAACTGAAGGAACATCATGTGTATGTTTTTTTGTACGGTGGGAAAACCAACTAATGACATCCCCGCTCTTGGAGCGGAGTGGGAGATAGTGTCATACTTTTACTGACTAAAAACTCACTCCTGTTCCTTCGTTGCCTTTCGTACCGGGGCTGAGCTACCTTGCGGAGCTAACATGTTTGTGTTTTGTGTTTGTGTATGTATGTTTGTTACTTCTTCACGCTTGAAGAGCTGAACTGATTCCGATGAAACTTGGTACACGGGTAGACCTTGTCCTAGGATACTTTTTATCCCTGGAGAATTTTAGATCACCCTTGGCATAATTTTCTACTATCGTGTGGGTGCAGCCGTTGGCAGCAGCATACTACACACACAACTCTGTATCATCATCATTATTTTAGCCAAAAGACGTCCCCTGTTGAACATTAGCCTCCCCCAAGCGTAACCACAACGACCAGTTCTGTGCATTTCACATCCATCGGATCCTCACGACTCTCGCTATGACATCGGTCCACTTCGTAGGAGACCTTCCCGGAGTACGTGATCGTCACTCTAGAATCTTTTGTTCCCATATCGACCATCTGTTCTGAGAGCAATGTGCCCTACCGATTGCCATTTAAGTTTGGCTATTCTTCGAGCTATTTTGGTAACTTTGGTTTTTCTGCGGATGTCTTCATTCAACTCTGCCTACGAAGAATACAAGCGTGTGTTACGACATGCCATAGAGCTGCCAATATTTTGTGTTTAGATCTGAGTTCTATGAAAAGGTTTTATTTTCAAACGCTCATAAAATCTTTATAATCCCTTACTTCATATAGTATCCTTGAAATGATTTAGTTTTTATTAGTTTTTAACTAGGTCTATTTTGTAACACGACATTATATTTTCATAAAAACATTTAATCCGTAACGTCATCGAAATAAAAATGTGTTTAAATTAGTTTTTTTTTTTTATAGCAGTAAGTTTGAAAAAATGTGTCGTATAAATTTTTCACCGGTTAAAACTCAAAATAAACGTCGACCAAGGACAGTGTAAATAACCTGATTGACCCAGATACCTTGTGGAAAGTTTGTGGCACTATTTAGGTCGTCTTTAATATAATATTAAACCTTGTTTCTTTTTCTTTATAAACGGTGGTATTCAGGGCATATTTATTTATTAAAACTTTATGCACTAAGTAAGCACAATACAAAGGTGAACTTAATGCTTTAGGAATTTTCTACTAATAGACCTTAGGGTGTTTTTTTTTAGGTGGAAAATTATCCAATTCCACCTTTGATCAGAGTGGGTGGACGTTTCAGAAAGTTACTGACTAAAACCCACTGTTAATTCCTTTCAAAAGCAAACCCTTGACCGCAGTAGACTTTGATGCTGCTGGGCCTCTTCTGTTTACTGACATCTCTTTGAGGCGCGCTTGGAATACTACGTGCCGTCGATGATTTGGGCTTACTACAGACGCTACCCATTGCTCGCAAGAACATAACGTAACATTTGTATAGTTATTTAAATAAAATATTGTTTAAATGCTTCTTCACATGGAATATCAACTTTTGCCAGTGACTCCCTAGTCTTTTTCAAACTAGCCGACCCCAAAATGGTTTACAACCATATTGGATGCGGTTGAATACCTGTGTTTCAACATGGAGCGACTGAGTATCATACCTCCACACCCCAGTTACTAGGCAACACGATACTCCTTGGGTAGACTGTCAGACTTTCTGGCGTCTGACCTGCCGTATTGGTAAATGCGTAAAGATCTACGAATGACAGTCAGGACAACTGTTGTACATGCTTTCCAAAGCACAAGGTAAAATAATCCATGGGAATCTCCAAAAATAAAAAATTAAGACATGTCCTATTTCAGGATATGGTCTACCCATGTGCCATATATCCAAATCCAATCAAACCTTTATTTATTTAAGAAATAAATTAATGTGTGATTGTCTCATAAGGTAAGAATATTAAAACATAATTATACGACCTGTTAGACTAACCTTCGGATCATAAGTCTTCAAGATAAAGCTACGAGTATATTATAATGTTGATGGGGGCGGGACACCAACCTTGCATAATGTCCCATTGTATATTAATCGAGCACTCATCCTCCCCTCGGGATTCTGCTTATTCCGAGAAAATTAAGAGACAATGGAATCTTGTAAAATAAAGTGTTTATTAGAGGAAAATAAAATGGTAACCACATAATGGAGTGGCGTAGGTAGGTGTGGGCAAAGCCCGGCCACGGAGTCGCCCCCAAAGGAGCCTCGCGCAACCGATGGCTCCATAAGAACGAGGTTTTGTTTTTATTATTGATAGGCACACCAGATGGTAAGTGACGATGTGGTCAAACACTAGGTTGTGACAATCGCTGTCTCATTTTCGAATTTATGAAAGAAAAAGGCCTCGCTGATGCGTTTTCGCCCACATTTAAATTAGTCTGTAAAATAAAGTGTTTATTCGAAAAAAATATAATGGTAACTACAAAATGGCGTAGCATAGCTAGGCGTAGGAAAAGTGAAAAGGAGAAGTAGTGAAAAGTGTGTGGCCCCTTGCCCACAGCCTCGTGCGCAAAGGAAGCTCGCTCAACTGAAGGCTTTAAAAGAACGAGGGTTTTTTTATCATTGACAAGCTCGCGTTTGAACACTATTTCCACTATTTGATGGTAAGCGAAGATGTGGTCAAATACCGGGTTGCGACAATCGCTGTCACATTGTCGAATTTATGAAACAAAAAGGCCTCGCCGATGCGCTTTCACCCACGTCTGAATTTGTCCACGTTACGACTCTGATAAAATGGATTATCTTTTCGGGAGAGGGGTGTGAATAATGATTCATTTCTGATCTGAGTTACTTTGGCAACAGATTTTTTAATATTCATTTTGTTTTACGGCATAAAAAAACAATGTTACCCAGATGTCAAAAATGTAACATAATTTTAACGGAGGAATGACATTGACAGCTATTAAACAAAATGTTTTGTTGTACCGGTCCGGAATTTTTTTTTTTTTTTATCAAAGGCCTAATCATCATGGTCTATCATCGTTCAAGAAGTAAATCAAGTTAAATTAAAATCTGTCGCCTGCAAAGCCTTTAACTCGCTTAATTACATTAATCCTGAGTTTAATTAGAAGATTAGTTTGTATCTCTCGTCTCACTCTCACAGTGATAGATTAAGGAAGAGATAAAGATTAAGAGCAATCTAGAACTTGAAGTACCTAAGTTTTTAATCACAGGGATCACAACAAATGTTCCCTATAATATGATTAAATCTTCCTTTTTGTAATTTTTTTAGTTTAAAATGGAATTATCTTGTATGTAAAATTGTATGAATCGTAATTACGTGAGTCTGCCGATTTAAACACTATAAAGGCAAAGTGTTGTACATATGTTTGTGATTGTTACTCCTTCAAGCTTTCACTGTATGGAAACCTGCACAGTTGTGCAACATACATGCACAACTGTGCAGGTTTCCATACAAGTTTACCTGACAGGTACAACTGTCAAGGCAAACATGTCAGGTATCGTGTGTATCTGTCTAGTGTGTACCTTTAGGAGTAGAATAATTCCCTCCCGGGGTCTGTGTTTCCTGATAGCTACCTGGAGGACTTTTAGTCAAGAATAAATAGGACACTTCTAGACAAGTGTGCTACGTCATTAACCATTTAATTACTGACTATTAGGTGAGGTAGGGGTGACGCGCGAGCATATCAATAATAAAAAAATAACACTGGCATGACAACTGAATAAAGACATGGAAAGATCAAACAATAAAATACAGCACACTGTGGAAGTGCGCCTCGCTTGGGCAGATTATCGTTGTGCTCTCGTGGGGGTGATTGGCGGCGGCTAACTCTCGCGCCGGGCTTTGGTACAGGCCATGGTCCGGAGCGAGGAGGAGTGGCAGGCGATCACCGACTTCTGCGAAGCCGTAATGCCAGTAAAGTAGGTGGCCGACCGCATCAAGCAACGGCGCTCTCACCGCCGCCGGGATTCCGATGCCGACCTTGCTGTCCGACCGTCCGGTAACTGTCCAGACCGAACCCAAGTCGTCGACGGCGCGCACTGTACCCGCGCGCCTTAAGCAGTTGTCAGCAACAGTAGGGGCCCAACTGGGTCGAAGCCTACTCGAGCCAAGGTCAGTCTCAAAAGAGTAGCTCAGCCCCGGTATAAAGGCTCGAAGGAACGGGGTGGGTTTTGAGTCAGTAAGAGTCTGATACTATCTCCCGCTCCGCCCAAGAGCGGGGGATGTCATTAGATAATTTTCACACCACACAAAAAAAATTAAGAGTGATAATTATAGATGAGAACTTGTAGGTACCTACTTCTTGTCCAATAAAGACAAAACCCATTAGTGGATCTATAAATACAAGGTTTAAGCCTCAAGACCCAGCTTAGGCTTTAGTGCTTATAAAACTAACAACGACACAGCTTTCAAAAGCCCATAAAATGGAGGACGTTTAAACATTAATAATAAATAGTTTATTTCGCAAACCTTTCCTTTTTTAGGATAGGTAATCATCGAATAACTTCTCCAGTTTTGGGTAGAGCGAGAGGAAGTACCATACTTTTACTGTCTAAAGACTCACCCATGCTCCTTGAATTGCCCTGAGCGTTCAAAGGCCGTGGTGACTGTTTAGAACTTGCTCGCAGTCCTGGCTCAGTCAATCATGCTGACATCTCATCAAAACCTACTGTGTAATGGACGCCTATACTAGTGTTGGCGTAAAATTTTATAAATTTACAATTATATGTTTTGCGAGTCTCAATTTCTCCTTCCATTTGCAATTTTACTAAACCCATATAAACATAACGGCACTATTTTACTTACCAGTAAAATATGAATGACCGGCCATTGGCCAACCTTTGTACGTGGTATAACTCGTAAAAAGCATTTTATTTTCTCACAACAGTCTTTTATGAATGGTTCCTATGATATTTTTATGATTTTCCTACTATTATTGCGGGCTATGAAATCGGACACCGATATATTTTATTAACACTTAAGCACTTTAAGAAAACTATATCGGAAATTGTCTTTGGACCGTTAACTTGTTTTCAAAAATAATGTGCGAGATTTTCTCTACATCTAAGAATAAAAAAAAATGAAATCTTATATGTACTGTCTCTAAACGATATCTGAACACTTTGGAATCCAGAGTATTTTATTTTGAACTGAGGATGCTAAGGACCAAACTTTTGATCCGTAGTTATCTCAACCAATTATTAAATTATTACGTGTTTTTTTTTTTACCTTTTCTGATCTAGCTAAACAAAATTAAGCAATGAGTAATTATTATTTTCAACTATTCGCTGACGGATTGAAAAATCACTCATCATTAAGTTTTTAATTAATAACAATCATCCATAATTCAAGAGGTGTCAATCGTAATTAATTTATCAACTTTATTTATATTTTTTTAAATAAAAATTAAACTATATCCAACACATTTATCATTTACCCTAAATACAAAAGCTTTAAATCAAATCGTTGAAGAGATGTTTCATTCTAACACAACGATGTTTAATTGGCTATTGAACCATCGTTTATCATGAAAATCCACGCAAATAAACCAATTTATCTTTCAACTCCCTTGATTACTTTTCAATTTATACAGATGAGCAAGCAATTAAATGGCCTTAGTTCAAATACCTTCAAATATAAATGCTCAGAAAAAAGATGTAATAAAAAGATCTTAGACACGAAAAATAAAGAGAAAGGATAATAAATATTGGATATCCAAACATCCCTATGGAACAAAAGAATATTGTTGGAGTGTAATAAAGAAGCCTAGATATTTTTCTTACATTATAGCCAAAGAGAAAGGAAGTCCCATTGGTGGAGGTAGGATAACAAAGCTCAACTTAGATCAAACATTTTTGGAAAATTATTTCGATACTGAACTAGATCTGGTGTTGTTGTGACACTCGCTGAAACTCATGGTTTATATGAAATTAATTTGTTTATCCTCACATCAGAAAGTCTTGCAGCAATTATGGCAATGGAGCACAGTTAGTTCAGAATCGGCTACTGCTCGGAATGTGTTGATAGTGCTACTTCCAAAAGCAGTCACCAGGCATCTCTTTACCTTTCCCGTCCAGCCCTGGTTTGACCATGGTACGGTGTGAGAGAACGTAGAAGGAACTTGAGGGAAAGGCAATCCTCACGCCTTAGATGCCGTAGAACATGCCCAGGCATCGGGTGTTGCCAGGAACTTTTTGGTAAAATTAGGCACGGGTTTGCAGTTAACAAACATTGAGTTGCACGATAAACACTAGGTCAAGTCGACACCTAACACGCTTAAACCCCACGACTTTGGAACCACGAGCATTCAGAGTAGGGACTCAGCCCGCACATCGAGTAATTCCTTGGAAGACGGTACCACAGTAACTGCTGCTGTGCCCAAAGAGGCTCAGGGGAGACCGTTGAGCAGTCTCTTCAGGAATGTGCCCTAACAGGCGTTGCACAATCTAGAATGATCTTTTAAGAGGTAGCGGCACCCTTTCTATGTGCTGATAGTTATCACCGGGGTGGTTTTAGTGAGGTAAAAATCCCATACTCCCCGGAATTATCCCTAAAATGCGGGCGCCTTTTGAAGGTTTACCCTCAAAAATAAAAAAAGGCCGAGTCAACGACGCTCTTAAAAGCGATGTCAGTATGTAATAAGTGACAGGGCCTTCTAACACCGATGCCCTCTAGGTTTGCGAGATTAATCGAGGATAGGTACGGCTGGATTTTTCACTTCCTGTCACTGTGGCCCAAACAAGGGAGCTTACCTTGCTCTGGATGATTTCCCACACCAAAAACAGGCATAACAAAATATTTATTTCATATACAGGAATTCTAATATTCATAGGCAGCTGCTCTATGAATATTTGAATTCCCTTTGCAAATATTTCTCTTCGTTAAATACTATTGAACTACTAAACAGTCATATTTTAATCAACTCAGGATATTCCGCTTCAACAATTTACCTCCAGGTCACGAAAATCTTGTTCTTTCTCTGCTCAAACCAATTTCTCAACGCGTCAACAACGTACTCTACAAATTCGAATCGAATTCTCTTATCCGAATGCACTTGTTTACACGTACCACCAGTAAGTTTGGCTCTACACAATCCGTCGTCCGCCATACTACTTGAATTTTGTTACACCAAGACTCGCAACGCCTTCATGCTCTGAATACAAATGAACTTTAAATCCTCGACGTGAAACTAAAAGGATAATGCTAGAAGTAAATCTCACTCACTATCAGAAACTTATAATTATGTCATAATCTGCCTAGTTTTTCCCAAAACGTGTTAGCACACCGAAAGACGCAGCGTTAGAAGGCCTTCACCAGAGTGGATCAATAATCTTGTGAGAATCGCGGAAATTCGACGAATGCGAGAAGCATAGGACGCGATTGCCAATTTCACCTCAACTACCTTTTTTTATGGTGGGAAAAATCATCCAATGACAACCGCCGCTCTTGGGCGGAGCAGGAGATAGTGTCAAACTCTTACTGACTAAAAGTCCACCCCGTTCCTTCTAGCTTTCATACCCTGGCCCCAGTAGGCTTCGACCTGGCTGGGCCTCTGCTGTTGCTGACAACTCTTTGAGGCGCGCGAGAACAGTGCGCGCTGTCACCTCAACTACCTCATAGTTACCGAGTTATATAATTTGAAACCCCCTTTTTTGAGGGAGGTTATTTCTCCTGCTTTAAGTGAGAGCAAAAGGGTGTGTAATACACGAATGACGGAAATCTTGCAACAATCCCTGCTAGTTTTGTCGTAAATAGGCGGGTCAAACTTTTACTGACTAAAATCATACCTATGATTCTTTTTGTTTAGCATTTTAGGACCCCACTAGGTTTCCTCGGTAGCTGGATGGTAACATTTTATATGATCCTGGTACTTTCAAGCTTCAGAGCTTAAGGTGCTTTCAAATGTACTGATTATTCTCTAAATGAAAATGGACGGTCGCCTATCCATAAACCGACCGTAGAAAGTTTAACGTCTCACGTGGAGCGATCTACCACCCGTGCGGCTGTTACTAAACCACTAGCCCCATAAATGAAATATGAGGTCTAGCACATAATCCCTTAAGACAACCCGGTGTATTCGAGAGCGTGCCTTCAGGGATTATCTAACCAATTTATTTTTCTAGAGTAGGTTGAAAATAAAATTGTCTCTTTCTTGGTTTGAGTCGATAACTTTCTTATTGGAATCAAACAGATACGTGGTAGTGGCTAGTTTGTTTGTTTCGGATTGAATAGTTTGACATTTATCTGTTGGTTCTGTAGTATTTGTTTTGCTTTGTTCACTGAACTTCTAATCTAATTTGAAGTACCCTGTGTTGTCCTTCTATAATATAGAAGAAGAAAAAAAAAAGACGTGTGGCACTCGGGGACTGCCGCGGTAAAGCTATTGCATTGCATTTTTATCAACTTATGCAATTATAATAATTTATTTATTTTGTTTATGCAGTATTTTCTTCCTTTGTTTTTTTTTTTTCGATATTAATTGAAGTTACACTTTCACACATTGAATTGAATTTTGATTGATTGTTCACTCATTTGTTTTCTTATCGGTCACCACGCTCAAAAAACAAATAAGTGGGGGGTGTTAGGTTATTTTCGTTACGGAATTTCTGGATTCGGTCTCCACGCTCAAGGCCCGCGATAGAAGCTATGCAATAGCTTAAAAAAATTGAAAATACCTTTGCCATAATTTAGCAAAGGCCGTTTTTTTTTCTTTAGTGCTTTTTAGTTCGTGCCAGTCCTTTGGGAGAACTTATGCAAAACTAGCTTTTGACAGCGGTTTCGCCAGCGTAGGTACATAATATCTTTTCGTTCGCTTATCCTTGCTTCGCTTAGCGTTTGATGATCATCGGACTAGTACTTTCAGAGATTATCCCCTACAAACTTTATTATATTAGTGTAGATGTAGATAAAATTTATCAAGCTTGAACTGTGAAATTGTGGCATATTTCTGACACAATAAACCCAATTTACACAATACCGGACGAACAAAAATGCAAAAGACTGAATAATATATGAAAGCGATGAGAGACCCCCCCCCATTAACCACAACATAAATCAAAATTTTCTTCCCACATAATATTCTCATCGAAATAATAAAATTTGTTTTGCTTTTATTCCATTCTAAACCCACTGGACTCGTGTGGGACCAATAAATTCACTTTTGCAGCACTTCGATCCCAGATCCCATCTAACTTAGGAAATCCTTGTGGGTTTACCTAAAGCTACGGTAATCTTCGTGGTGTCTCTCAAAAGAGTTTTCTTTTAGAAAAATGTATTTGTAATGTGATAAACATAAATGGGATCATAAATTAATGTTACGTATTAATGCTCTGGGGTTTGCGGAAACTCGTGAATAACTTAAGCGTACGTTTGAATGTACTTTAGGTGATAGGAATATTAATGCTCCGTAATAGTCGATTACTTTAGACATTATTATACAGTAAGATTATAAGAGATTAAAGAATTAGGCTGTGGAATGGTTCGGGTGAATCGTTGGGCCCTAAAATTTATTTTATTTAATCAATAAAAGCTTGACACTCCCTGCTGCTTCAGTTTGCTCCATTCAGAGTAAGAGAAGTAATTTGTTGATTTTCCATTTCAAATAAAGAAAAGACATCATTATTTGAAAATTAGTAATTAGTCAAGTTATACAACATTAGTTTTAGTATGTGCAAAACCCGAAACATATGTCTAGTATTTAATTTTGATGTAAAAGAGAACTGTATGATGAAAAATCACGAAGTTTTAAGCTTGTTATGTTACCTGGTTGGCCGCACGAATACATGATCACCGGGCTGGGCCGGGCGACTGAGGGGTTATTTTACTCCTGCATCCAACTGCGTGCTAGTGTCTCCTGTCCGCAGGCTATAACCTGCCGTGACCTGTGTTGTACTTAGTGTCGGTGGTGTCCAACTTGCGACCTTTTTTAAAATATTTTTGGAAAAAAATATAACATGTTGTAAAATGTATTGGAATCGATTCAGTTACTAATCCTGAACAAAACATATTCAGGTTTTGCATAATAATATAAATAATGTTTTATACCTAAATATATAACACACAATGGCTCTGTTAAACAGCAGTACAATTTATCACTAATGTTTTCTTGAAAATCCTTGAATAATCTAGGTGCAACTCTTTCTTTTGTGTCTTTGCAGACTATATTGCATTGTATAGGGAAGTATTAGGATGTGTGGGTTATATTGTCCTACTTTAAACCAGCTAGCTTTGCCTTATGCACAACTGATTATACTAACCATAGAATAACTAAGTAGACCAGGTACCAACGTCATGCTTGCAATACTCAAAAGGTTACTGTGGCATAATCCCTGATGGTGATGACGGACATAGGTGTCGTGTGACTTAATATTATTCTGCAGTAATGAATCTGGGTCCGTTTTCCGTATGTCCTCCTCTCTTATTAGTTTTAATTTAACTTTTAAGGTTCGATGCAATTTGTAACCTTTATTAGACTTTTATATAAAATTTATTATTTACTTGCGACCCGCTCGGCTTTGCATGGTTACAAATTAAACACAAAAAACTTCCTCATTTATTGTTCTTTCTGTTTGTGAAAACCGCATCAAAATCCGTTGCGTGGTTTATTGTTGGTTAGCAAATAAACAGACAGACCCGGAAAGTTTTTTTGTTTTACAATTGAGGAGCTGTTTTTTATTTGGTGACATTGAAAATAATCCGCGAAAATAAAATTGAGCCAAAACTTGATAATTACACTAGAAAAAAAGATTAAAAGGCATGATTTTGTCAAAAATAGATAATTCTCTTTCAAAATGACACTACCCAAAAACTATTTTCTCAGATTGTGAAAAAACACATAAAGTGGAATAGTCAAGTTTTGAAAAGAAGTTTCTCAATTATTATGTAGAGATGACACTACCTCATTTATTGGAATCGCCATAACATAACCAGATCCTGACAAATCGTTTCATGGTGAAAAGAGTTTAGATGGGCACGCCCAACCTAGCGTTGGGTACGCCACAATTGAGGTTATAAGGCGGAGGTTTTGAGAAGTGGTTGAAGAGGCGCCATGGCGTTCTCACCTTCCGCATAACGCAGGTGGAGCTTTGTAGGCGCCCAGCAGGGTCAAAATTTACTGGGGCCATGGGTTCTACGGAAAAGAACTCCGAGGCACTGGAACTAAGGCTAAGAAGGAACAAGAGTAGGCTTTAGTCAGTAATAGTCTGACACGCCATCCCGCTCCTCCCAAAAGCGGGAGAACTAATTATTTTACACGTAAAAAGAGAAATGACGTCCACAATTAATCTTAAAATTCCAGAGCCTAGGTAGAAGATGCTGGAATTCTTGGTGTAGTGAATTTAATGCTTATTCAGAGTTGTTTTAATGATCGACCATTTTTAATTTTCATAGCCAAATGATTCGTGTTCACCAACATGGAATGCAAGTAAATAAAAGGAGAGACTAACTGACATATTAAGGCATAGCCTTAAGTACTGAACCAAAGAATATGAAATTTCACACATGGTTTCCGCATGGCGAGCAATAAGAGAGGATTTTTCATAATTAGCCCCCTAAAGGGATGGGGTAAAGTTCTGAATTTTGCAATAAAAAACCTAATTTCACGCGAGCGAAGCCGCTGGCAGACGCTAGTATAATTATATTTTTATACTTTAACGTTAAAAATAAAATGGTGATACCTCCATATTTTATTTCCTTTTCAGAGTAGCCATTGCAAGCGTGAATGCTCGATACACAATGAATTCATATCACATTCGTAGTGTAAGCCACTTGTTTAAAGTTTTATAAATTTTCAGAAAAAACAAAGTTCGTTCCTTTGTTTTACCGACTATATAAAACGTTACAGACAAACAAAGGATTAAATCTTTTGCGTTGTTTATAACGTATTTATTTTATGGCTGTGATAAGTAAATAATAATTAGTATTTTTTGCAAATGCTGTGGGATTATTCGAAAGAGTCACTGTTAAGCAAAGAGCAACTAAATGAACTTGGGTCTGGTTTAGTCAGTTGAAGTCAATCTGACTCTCGTTCTACCCAGAAAGGCTAAAGTTATTTGATGATTTCTTGAAAAAAAGCCACACGTCTAGGAAAACGTCTTTTAGCTGATGATGATAATGAAAACAACAATAATTAAATAAACAGCAATTTTTTAAACGTTTGTAGCACTATGGTAATAGAAAATTGCTGTTCGTTGTAAGATTCGTTTCACTTTTTAGCTTTTTTTTATTGCTCGTTTGTTGTGGTACTAGTATTTAGCATTCCTTACACAAAGGGTAAAAGAAGATCGTATTACTAAGACTCCACTGTCCGTCCATCTGCTAGTCTGTCGGTCCGTCTGTTACCAGGTTCATGACCTGTGTTAGTTAGACAGTTGATATTTTGTGCGATTGTATACTTCTGTTGCTACTATAACTAACTACTATGGATTTTGTCTGAAATATAAGATTTTTACTTTTCGTTTTATTTATTTATTTTATAACAACAAATATTAAAGAATAAAATAAATATTTAAGTGAGGCTCTCATACAATAAACGTGTTTTTTTGCCGTTTTTTACTACGGACGGTACAATAACTTTTCTGCTGCTGTTTTTATGTTACTACCACCTAGTATGCAAATTAGTATGGTAAAGTAAGCATGTTTATAAAATATCGTCTTTTGAAGCCTACCTTTTACAAGTAAACTAAGTTTACTAAGAACTACATTAGCACGACGCCCACGTCAGTAAGTGGCAAGTAAACGAGCCGTGTCGCCGTTGAATCACGCCATGTTCCTTAAGTGCACAAAGTACTCGTACCTTAGTTGCATAGTACAACCTCCTTGAGAAAGGAAGGCGATTTTATGTTAATATCTACTACACTTTTACGTACATAATATTACCTTGTACTTTTCTTCTTCCTGTTCTTATCCCATATCACTTGGGCTCGGCGCAACACATTTTTTCTTCTATTCTGTCCCTTCTATTCTGTCACCCGTCACACTATCACTAATTCCCCTTTCTTTCATACCATTCCTCACACTATCCATCCATCTTATTTTTTCGCCTGCTTCTTCCTCTCTTCCATTTACAAGTATTCTAAGAACTTTTTAGTAACTGTGTTTTGCCCCTTCTCTTCAGCCCCCCTAGCCAAGTTACAACCGTTTCGCTTGCGCCGAACGCTTCGCGTTGACCTTGCCGCTAATTTTTTGGTCTGACCACGTGACTGAGCGTTACGATGACGTCATTCCCGTACATTTGAAGCTTTATACTAGCGTTAACTATTGCAGATTTGTAACTTGGCTAGGGGTAAAGATGACCTTACCAAGACAAACGATTGCCTTTCAACTTTTCAGTCACTAGCGGCACTTTCAAACTTCCTCGAATATACTCAATAAGATAGTATTGAGTACATGTGTACGTGCTCTTATTATATTATTAAGAGAATACTTAACCACATTGCTGAAGCACACACGCCTGCAGTGCTACCACGAGCTCTTAACGCGATCCATTTTACGACCTAAACTGAACTGTTTAAGGGATGAAGATAGCTCCATCCATTCTCCAACTCTCTTTCTAGCTCCATCTATCCCTTCTCCATCCCTCTTTCTAGCTCACACGACTGACATTTTAACATGTAATGGTTATGTTGGTTCTTTTCTTTTCTTTTTTCTTTTGTCCATGTGACTTAACATTTTCTATCCACAACTATCACACAACGCCGTCTAGTCCCAAGCTAAGCTGAGCTTGTGTTATGAATCCTAGACAACTAATAAACAAACTAATATATTTCTAAATACATAGATATACATTTATAGATAAAATACACCCAGACACATAACAAATGATCATGCTCAACACACAAACATTTGTCCGGGGTGGGAATCGAACCCACGACCTGCGGCATAGCAGTTAGGGCCACTAACCACTAGACCGACGAACCAGTCAATTCCTATACATTTGAAGTGTTCTACGTTAACGATTGTACAATGTAATATCTTGGCTAAGCTCTCAGGGCTCATATGGGTTCTTTCGAAGCACTAGGGTCTCATACTACCAGCTTTTAAATTCTGTATTCTCACTGATAAACCTAATAACAGTTTGCCAGACCTAGAAATTAAACCCGGGACCCCACGCTCTGTAGTCTCATTTGCAACTGACACCAAGCGTGTCGTTTTTCATCTTGTGCAATAAGTTAAAGCTTATTACCAAGTCCGGCACAGTTGTTCTACTTTCTTGATCAAATTAGGTCACGATATGACACTGTGTGACCGAAACACGCTGCTAGCATTAACCCATGAAATGGCCGTTTTTTGAAACTTTAGATTTTTAAATGTGATAACTAAAATTGGACTTGAAATTCTAAGATCATATATACACACGTGGACACGTATAAGTAAAACCGATATTCTTTTTTCGAGATTATTAGAATTTATGGAAAAGACAATACCAAAAACAATATCTTTTGTTATTCTTTTTTCACTTGAAAGATTTTTTTTACCCATACATCCAACATTAAATAAATGCATAAGTAGAGATAACGTATGCAATATCAATGGCGTATACCTCCCATTACCTACTAATAAATAAACTGTTATTAATAGCTTTTGTTTTAAAAATTCAACCCCAAATACGCTCTATGAAACAAGTTTTTAATGAAAATCTTTTTTTCATAGCAAGCTTTTATAGCGCAGTATATCTCTATAATTAAGCCGTCAAGAGGAATCATACGAGCCTAAACTCGATGGGGTTGTGTCATTTAACCACCGAGTTCCTAAGGCCACTTTCCGGTTTGGGCACGCCACAATCAGGGTGGTAAGTCCCCTCTCTGAGGCGTGGCTGGAAAGACCTCACGGCGTCCTTACCTTCCGTATGGTCCTCACCGGACATGGTTCGTTCGGCAGGTTCCTGCACCAGATTCGTGCTTGACTGCGATTCCACCTGATAGTAAGCAGTGATTCAATCGTTGATGGTGATGCGCACTAGATTATTAAGTCAGTCACATAGTTAGTCAATAAAAATCTAACATATCCATTCACAATAAAGAAAAATCGTTAATAGGGTTTATTTTATTTCTTAGAGTAAAATGTGAGACATCTATGTACCTATGTAATTAATTTATTTACTTACAAATATACCTAAGTACTTCAATAAATAACAAACCAACAACTTGTATCCTTAGTGAAAAGTTTGTCTTTCCAACTCACAGTAAAGTTTGGGTTCCGAGGGAACATAAGTAAAACGAATAGTGACATGTCACCATCGGGGATACATTTTTGTTAGGTACCTACAAAATATTAGTTCAAAGGTCCCGTTCACTATAAGTGACATTTGCAAATCAGAATAATAAAACAAAAATAGATGTGTAACCTTTAAAGAAGGGAGCCTTAGGAAATCTCCCTGACCTTTTACTTTTCATTTTTATTGTACCCACCCACTATCTATGTATAAAAAGAAACAAATTTATTTGAGTAGAGCTACACGAATACTGAAAAATGCTTGCACTGACTGGACAGATCCACTCAGCCCTCAAATCTGTGTGGTTCTTTCTTCTAAAGTCCATTTTAGACACCAACCAGTATAGTTCTCATACGATTTTACCATTACACGTTATCTGTGCTCCTCTCCTAGAGAGGAGGCCTGAGTCCCAACAGGAAATATTATAAGGCCGACTATGACTATGAGGTTAACTGTATGGACTTTAAAACTATACTTCGACCCCTCAGTTTGTTTCGGTGTTTCTTTTTTGGGTAGTCTGCTAAGAAGCACTCGGCTCTTCTAGTTTAAATTAATGGAGAAATTGACGTGTAAAAGTAGTGTTTAAAAACCTATTTGCAAAATAAATATCATTTAATTATCAATTATTATCGTTCATCATCATCATCATTTTAGTGGAAATACGCCTATTGCCTGCATTGTGAATAAATTAATAACAAATACATGTGCTCTTGGTACTTTGTAGCATAACCTGTTCACACTTAACTAGATCTGATCTAAGGTTAAATCAAATTTAATGTAGTAATTTCGTGGAATAATAGTTGCAATATTTTATTATCCCAATTTAGGTTAATATGAAAACGATAAATGGTTTACGACTAGCGAGTTATTGGTACGTTAGCCGTCAAGACGTAATCTTCTCGTATATTAAGTCCTGTCAGATATTGTCCGTAAATAATACCCCAAAAAGAAGTCTGTCGGGTAGTTTTTGTTGATAATAATTAATGATTATTTTCCAAGTACATTAATAAGATTTGACCTTTTTCATTTGATTTTTTGAAGACGAGTGGCCTGTGGGGCAATTTTACGATATGGCTATGACATATATTTAGTAGTAGTACCCATAACACAAGCTCTGCTTAGCTTGGGACTAGACGGCATTGTGTGATAGTTGTGGATTATTATTATTATTTAAACAGGTTTATTTGTAAAACACTAACAACCTAGCATGACTGTATTATTAACATCATAAACAACAACTTTTGTTCTATGACTTTTTACAAAACGTAATTCATATACCAAAAACAAACCTTGGTCTTCTTGGTTAATGACAGGCTTGACAGAACAACGTCGTGTGGTTAGTGGCCCTGACTGCTAAGCCGGAGGTCGCGGGTTCGATTCCCACCCCGGAAAAATGTTTGTGTGATGTGCATAATCATTTGTTCTGTGTCTGGGTGTAATTTATCTATATATGTAGGTATGTATTTAGAAATATATAAGTATGTTTATCAGTTTTCTAGTACCTACTCATAACACAAGCTCTGCTTAGCTCGGGACTAGACGGCGTTGTGAATATTATTATTTCATAACAATTGCATGAGACTGTTGATAATAAAGGTTTTCATTGTTGCAGATAAAAATGTCGGCACCAACAACGGACAGCACTGAAGCTATCACC
Organism: Mythimna albipuncta; assembly: GCA_929112965.1. Classification (NCBI taxonomy): domain Eukaryota; kingdom Metazoa; phylum Arthropoda; class Insecta; order Lepidoptera; family Noctuidae; genus Mythimna; species Mythimna albipuncta. Next base: position 11,031,180 of record OV815973.1, read on the forward strand.
AACTCTGGCTACGGCAGCAGCGATGAGACCGCGAGTCTACTCGTCACCGGTCCCTCGGTCACCGTTATAGTCCCCACTGAAAACAGAACAGTCAAACCAGTTCTGCAAAGACAAGACTGCACCACACACCTAAGACCTCAACTATCAGGTGGACCCGGCAGCGAAGAAAGTGCAACATCCATCAGAATGGAAGAGGGAACCGCCAGAAGCGTCCCTGACATCGAGTTGCAATGTCGGGAACCGGCAGACCGACCTCAGACACTCGTGTCTCCCGTAGCGACATGCTCGCATAGAGGGTCAGTGACCGCGTGCCAGTTAGTTCCACAAAATTACTCGAGATGTCGCGTTTGCGAGCGGCGGCAATCCACGGCACCAATATCAGCCTTACAACTAGCGCGCTCTGTGTCAAGAGAGAGCGTTCGCTCGGCCGTGCATTACCCTTGCGGTTGTAGTTCACTCCACGCTGTTAGTACGTGTCCGGTCATACAACCCCCGGCGCTACTGTTGCCTACATCGAGTACGAGGATTATCCGACAGAGTTCGCAGCCAGAGTCTAGCGCATGCGCGGCACACTGCCCTCATCATGCTCACCACCACCCCAGCGCCTCCCTGCGGCAGCTGCGGGAACCAGGCGATGGCATCGCTGGCATCGCCGCAGACTCGCTACGAATCAACGGGGGTATGCGCCCTTTCAAACAGGTAGGTTTCACGATCGGTAGGTGGCGCTACTGTTTTATAAGAATGATATATTGTAGAATTTTTTTTTTCTCTAGTAATACGGCAGTGAAGTGTGTTCAATTTATTCATAGATAAGCGCTTTTAAATTATATCTGTCGAACGATTAGCGTATCGTATTATCATGCCAATCATGCGACCATGCAATTTAAATAGATTAAGAACTAGGTAGGCGGTAAACAAGAGTTTTCCTTGTCCGGTTTTTATTTGAAACAGCAATTTCCTGGAATAATTTGCTAAAATGATGCAACAGAAAATATTGTTACACCAAAAGCGTTTCAGCAAAAAGGAACTTTTAACAATCAACAAGCACCGAAGAAAAGGCTACCTAATTAAAGTGCTAAGTTAAATGTTGAAGGAAACAGCTGCATAATTATTGTCGAAACGGCTTTTCACAACTAACAGCGAGGCATGACCTACATAACTCGGTAAAGATAACTTCAAATCAACGTATATATTCTGATCTTACAAACTTGAAAGCAAAAAGCATTGTAATATATCTTGTAAATAGCTAAAAGTTAGTAGAAATGCTTTTCGAAGAATTATTTTGCCTTTGGTGTAAAGCTGTAACGCTCGTCTCAAAAATAATAATGTTAAAAGACAAAAGAAAAGGTAGAAACGTAGTCGTAACTTTGTCAAGCAATCAGACATTGACAGAATGTTCCGCCGTTGTGAAGGCGCCTTTGCCAGCTGTTTCAACGAGATGAGCCTTTTCTTAATGTCTGCCTTTGCAACTCACGGCCATTTAACTCGCTGCTACGACACTTAGAAGCGTTGTAACACTCTTTCAGGCTCTCAAGGCAATTTCAAGATTAGAATTAGCAAAAAGCCTCGCAAGAAGAATATTAATCATTTTGGTGGTTCACAGTATATCGGTGTTGTAGTGAAATAAGTATTGGTGTGTATGTAGGCAAATCATTTAGTGTGAATAAGTATTTTAATGGATCATATCAATCACATAGATCGAAAAATTCCTTGACAGTCTTATCCTGGCTCTTGGTTAGCGCGATGCAGTTGGCGTGTAAGTGCTGTGTACGGGTCTTGAGACGGGTTTTCCCTTCTAACCAAATCAAATCAATGTCCTTTGGTTTGATTTCTGTTTTTAACCTGCAGGCGGGGCTGCTCCTCTGTCCACAAACCCTGTCGCAGACACGCCGAGCCCGGCTGAGACGTGCATTCACTGAAGCCACGGGGGATACTGTTAACTACGTTAAAACGGTGGGCTTCAAACTATTGGATTATGCACCGTCGAATACCGCTGTCGACTGTACAATTTCCCTTGATCGAATTTTCCACTGAAAAATTTTGGAAATATGAGTAGAAATTTAACGATCGATGAATTACCCACACCTAGCTGACACAGAAAATTTAATAGCGGAAAAAGCACATCACATTGCATTTAGATTTATTTCAATAGATTGCAACGCCAATTAGAAGCAGCATGTTACAGAATAAGCCACGACACGAAATATGCAAAATATTTATGCAGAAAATAAAATTAGTTTTAGACTTACTCTCCACATCACCAAAAGTCACGACCCACGTCAGGTTGTACAGTCGAAAAGCAGGTATCTGTGGATTTATCACCAAAGTAATTTGTTAGTTGGCGAATGTGTCGTCCCTATAGCTTCGTCTAATGACCACCGTTAGCCATTCCCCCCACGCCCCTGACATCTTCCCTGGCACCAAAATTGCTTGTCACGAACAAATCGTTTTCTGTTCATCACTTTGTTCAAGCAAAAATGTCATCGTACCATTGAGCACATTTATTCGAAACTTGACAAGTTGGCTTTGTTTGTCGAGTGTCGTGGAGCACATAAAAGCAGGTATATTTGTTTGATCATTATGTTTTCTCACCTCGATCATAATTTGTGGATTCATTTTGGAATCTCAAAGTTAAAACGAAAACGTTTTGTCATCGCTTTGGGAACCCATTACTCAAGCAAAATACACAGCACCTACACAATCATTAGCTATCCATTCATTCGCATTGTTTTGATGAATATAGGTAGCGCTATGCACTTTAGATCGATGATTAGATTGCACAGAAATGTCGCTTTTCGATACATAGATGGTGTTTTCTTTTTTGTTGCTGTTGAGTATATTATGTGTTAGGACACAGATTATGTCGCTATTGTTTTGGTGTACGGTTTATAATGGTTTCGTGTTATTAGGTTACATAATTTTATTCAGAAAATTCAGTACAGGAAAGCAAAATGTAAACGTGAAAAATTTCTAAGCTTTTACAATTCATACTTTACTCAAAACTTATAGTGACGGTACTTCTTGGTAACCCTTGGTAACGTTTCATAATATAATTAAATGCAAGCAGATCTCGTAGATGTTATTTTATTCATGTTGTTAAACTTAATAAAGAAAGCTGTTTGGAAATTAAAGAAGCACTAGCAACGTGTAGGAAAAATGCAGATTTTAATGTAATAAAAGGGATTTCTGAAAGCAAAGCACCGTGATATTGGAGATTATTCTGCATCAAGGCGCCATCAATTCTATTGTCAGACGATAAAATATCCCACCTTATGGTTGCGGGGACTTCATTTTCGTACCCTCTAGGCCATTTCATGCATAATACTTTTTGAATTTTTATGAGATCATCAACTGACGTTCAAGGTCCATGACACTCGGTGCGATTTACTAAGTGGATTAACTTGAATATGCCTTAATGTGCTTGATAATGGACAGCTGCGATACAATTTGGCAGTCGACCAGACGTTTAGTTAAACTTGATATAATTATACTTGAGTGAAGTAAATTGGACAGTAAATGTGTTGTCTAAATGTCAGAAAGTTATATCAGTACCGACAACGATTGTTTAATTATATAATTTCCTAAATTCTGATTCTATATGTCGGTCAGTGGTTGTATCACTCATTGGTTTGTGTTCTAATTTAATCAAAATTTTATTTTCACTTCTCATTATGTTGATATGATTGAAGTATAAATAGTTCGGAATCCTATTACATTTGTTTTTGATTTTAGCTTTTCATCAATACTGAGATGAACAAAATATTATGAAACCAAGATCCATCAGTCATACAAGAAATAATAATAGATGTAACTTTCAATGAATTAGCTCTCTACCAAAATGCTTTCAACAAGTTTCTGCATGTTACATCGAAATACGAAAACGCTAACATTTTCCTTAATGGATGCTATTATCGTGGAAGTACCGAATAACAAGTGGATTGGTTCCAGCTTCAATTATAATTCCTACTGTGCGTAGGCATATAACTGGCAGCAATATAAAAGATAACTAAGGTTATGACCTTTTTATATTTCAACAATCATTACGTACTCTTTTATATACTTTTGAACCATACGTTCTGATTGTAAAAGAATTTATGGACACACGATTATATAGCAAGTACCGTAGAATTTACCTATTAAAGAAAAAAAAAATGTAAATCTGCTAGCCACAGTCGTCTTATAAGTCTTCCTAAAACCATTTTAGTAAAATAAATAAACCAGGCAGCTTTAAACATAATAAATGTACAGAACGCGAAATATTTGCTCGTTACGAAATTTAAAGCCGGAATCTCACTATTTCACTCCAAGAAAAGGCATGCCTATTGTTGGTACTCCATTCTCCAAGTGTCGGAGCACTGTATAATTAATTTTAATGCTTCCACTATGTGCTCGAATTCGTGGCTGGTGTACACATAGTCAGTATTTGCTACCTAAAGCCAAACTACAACCACCCTTTATACTAGCCAAGTTCTAGTAATTGGCACCAATTCTATGATATCTTGCCAAATAGGTATTGTGGAATGATTTATCGTTTCTACAATGTTTTTTCTAAAGGGTGTTCTTCTGTTTGGTTATTGAATTGATATAAAGGTCGGGTTCGGTCAATGACTTTACGACGTGTTGCCGAGACTGGATTACAACCTACGTCGGCAATGAAATAAATTACGTAAGGTTATATCAGACAGCGAACATTGGTATTTCGCATGGAAGCAATTTTATTTACACAATTATTACACTCAATTGAATTTCACTTAGTGGATTTCAGTTTTCAACGCAGAACTGATTTTAACTCTTTAAAGGTAATATTTGGTTACGTTCATGTTATGGTTTTTGCCAACATTCAGATATACCTACACAACTTATTTATTTTCCCGTATGTCATGTTCATGACAATCACTTTAAACGGGTTGTATTTCATACGGGAATATATCCAAAAATAAGTTATATACCTAATCAGCTTTTGGAATTCTGCCCGTCTCCACTGAAATGGCCGTCTGGGATACGTGTTCTATCTGTAACCCTCAGCAGAGCAATATATTCTGCACTATACCTAGCTTCAGGGATTTTTCCACGATTTTAGTTTTTAAACGATTTTATCAGTCTGTCGTATATCATCACTTTATTTTTAGGGGCAGCTTAAACATTTGCCAACCAACCAGATATTTTATATTGAAACTTAAAGAAAGATATTTTGATGAATAAATCGTTGTTAAAAAATATTGAGTTTCTAGACCACAAACACTCAATTTAATAATAATAATTTATTTACTACGTGCCTTTTGACACGCAAATTGAGATAGCCTATAAAACATAATTACCTTTAAATTCTAAAACCATCTGCGCCTACCATTCCTTTTGAATTATAAACCAATTTTTCTTTTCTTCTGCTCTGCATTATCCCTGCCTTAATGCCACTTTCCGGTTTTGCACAATTCATGTACTTGTGGAGGTAACAGACCTTATAGAATTTTGAATTTGTTTGGACTTTCTTTATGAGTTTGGTCTCGGAGGAGTTTGAAGCCGGAAATAAATGTTTCCGTTTTGCACTCGTATTTTCAGGGATACATTTTACTCCACAAAATTATTGCAGTGTCATGTTAACAAAGTACTAAAACTTCTTAGAGACTGAAAGATTAAGACTTCATGTCTACATCGTTGGTCTAGACCAGTCATTCTCAACCTTTTTTTGACCCAAGATCACGTAAGCCTGTCCAGAGAAGTAGAGCGAGACTGTGGAGCGGAGAAACGGAGAAATATTAACCAACAGGATTGCACAAAATCTCAGCTCCTCTGATTTTGTGCAATCCTATTTTTCCGTTTGTCCGCTCCGCAGCCTCGCTACGTTCCTGTGGACAGGCAGCCTTACCATGGAGTTTCTTGCCGGTTTTTCTCCATTGGGATCGACCAATTGGAACGCTGCTCTAGCTTCTGACGTTTTGTAAGTGCCTATATGTAGGTCTATGTGAAACAAAGACATTTCGAATTTGAATCTGAAAGAAACTTATATCATACTTTAAAAACTGGTAATCGGTGTGGATTACCAGTTTTATAGTAACAGTATATTCGGTAAAATTAAAAGTAATGAACATAATCATAGAAAACACAATATTTCTGATAAAACTTAAAATAATTTTGCACCAATGTTATTTTAAAACGCAAAGGGCAAGAGAAGGAATATAGGCGTAGTTTTAGATAGTAAAAATCTAACACAGATAAAATCCTACCTCAAATAAAAATATTATTCAGTTCAAGAGTTTGTTTTAAACTTTTCGCAGACCATATTTTTTAGCTCTTGCTGGCCAAAGTTTAGGAACCCCAAGTCTAGACACATTTATTTACTAGCAAATTTACTCACATAGTAAATTTCATCTCTACCAGCTATTTCTAACACATATTACGTATACCTACATTTGTTTACTCTGTGTCAAATCTTTTTACAAAGCAAATTCTCAAAGTCAAAGTCTCAAAGCTAATTTCCCTTTGCTAATATGTACAACATAATCTACATCTGTTTTCCTATATAACTCATCTTCATCACTAAGCCATACATACATAAGATTATTCGATCTAAGAGAATCCCTTCACATATTGGGTTACAATCATGTATTATTAACAATATTATATAAGGAGGATAACGTCTCTATTCGGAATTTGTCTTAGTTGATTGGATCTTTATTAACAGCTCTTGTCTTCAAATTAATACTGACTACGATATTATCATTGGTAATCTATATGTCACTACAGCTATATCTACGTAAATATAAAATTTACAGAATTATTTGTCAAACACTGGCTACCTCTTATGACTAAGTTACTAACATCATAAACAACAACTTTTGTTCTATGATTTTTTTAAAAATCAATCGTATTATAGTTCATCAAATTTTCATACAAAAATAAAAATATTTAAACTGAACCTTCTAAATATTACGAAGTCTATGCGAAGCAAACGATGGTATAATAGCGGAGGGAACTGGGGATCGAGCGATGGGGGTGCTTGATGCGCTTGCGTCGCGTCATACAGACGTAGATATGTATAGCAAACAAAATACAGAATTGTAATGTGGTAGATAGAACAACGAAATCTTGAAGGTTTGTTTTTGGCAGATATACAAATTATGTTTTGAAAAAAGTCATAAAACAAAAATTGTTGTTTATGATGTTAGTAATACAGTCATGCAAGGTTGTTAGTGTTTTACAAATAACCCTGTTTAAATTTCATCGCCCATTTTATATAAGAATTGACCATTTCATGAAATGCCCACCTCAAAACTATCCTAACCTCGACTATATCATGAAATGGCCAATTCTACGAAAGAGCTACGACTAGTAAATCTTCTATCAATTCCATTCCATTTGTCGGATTTTAGTTACACAAAATGGCGTTGGTCTGGAAAATCGTATTAAAACCATTCGGCCGTCAGTTATTGCTCCAAATGTGTTTTGCATGCAACCGATTGTATGCTGATTAAATTTGGCTCCATCCACTGCGGTGTCGTGGTCAATATGAAGATAATTACACTATGCCACAGAGTAGCGATGTTCATATTATACTTCACTGAGCGCTAAAGTGGTTTTATTTGACATGTGAAATTTCACGTTATAGTTACGGAGACCGGTTCAGGTACGTAATTGGATAAGAGATTCAACGTACGATTATCAAAATTATATTGCTCTAGTCTGATTATGGTATTTTGTTTGCTTTATCCAGAAGTATTAATGTAATTTTAAAAGCAAATATTATTACCGTGCTTCAGCTGGGACAACAATTCAATTTCAAATCAAACAAAAAAACAATTTCTTTTCGTTTTAGATATATACGTAGTGAGACGGATGGGGGGCGGGGTTGACGCAGTAGTTGAGCGAAAAAAATGACAAAATAAACAATTTTATCGTTCCCCCATTCAAAGTCAGTCAATTCTAAGACTACTCTTTCTCCTGAGTTATAATCGGAAAATACTTCTGTGCTGCAGGTCACGAGTTTATTTCCTGTACGGAGCAAATATTTGTCCGGACTACAGATATTGTTTCGGGTCTGAAAATTAATGGACATGAGTTTACATAATTGTAACCCACGACAAGGGAGTAACTCTTAATGTTACGTTTTTTTTTTTTTCAATAACCAATAGCTTCCAAATATTTTTGTTTATTTCGTGAAAGTAATTTACTAAATGTTGCTTTTGACAAATTAAAAAAGAATAGAATTAGAAAAAAACAAACATTTTTTGTCTAAAGAATCTAATTACGCTAGTAGAAATGAAAAGAATAGCTCCTGTAAGCCGAGACCTCGTATTTTTCTACCCTCGAGACTCTTCGGGTTACAGCGTATTATATACGAAACACGTGGCAAAAAGGAAAAAAAAAACTGTAATTCCAACCTTAGCAAAAATGTGTTACGATCTTATATTTTGAGCCAGAGTAGTTTTATCGAGAACTAAAGGTCCCTGAGCATTTCCGGGTGCTAATAAATTCATTCTCCACCAAATCCCTGTTCAGAATGCGTAGAGAAAACGGTCTGTAGGAATATACAATAAGTAAGCCTATTGAGGAAAGATTTTATCTTATTGATGCAATTGTTTCAGAGCAAATGGTATGAACGAACAGACATATTTACGATAATTTAACACAGACAAAGCATTTGGCACTGAGCTTGAATCTTATGCAAAGATCATTACTGCTGAGATCATTATGCAAGAAGCTGTCTTAGACAGTGGACTCTGTAATGTCTCGTTCAGATTAATCTACCAAAATGGTAGAGAGAACCACTCGCCAAATCGTACCCCAGGGTACAATCAGACCGAATAATATCCAGACTTTAATATTATTACACTGAATCCTGTTTCTGTCGTACACATACTTATTTGAATATCAAGCAGGATTTTTGCAATTTTTCGTCCATTTTAACCGTTTATTTAGCATTCTATGCCATCTGTACCAGATGCTATTTCAGCATCCAAATATCGGTGGTCATCCGCGATGACTATGGCATGGTTCCAAATCGCCACAATGGGCCCCCATATAGAGGCTTGTCATATAAATTATGCTTTAGATGCGGTTACACAATACGTTCCATTACATTGAACTAATGTGCTCCGATCGGAAAGCGATATGATCGATTTAACGGGTGAAAAGTGTTTTAACAAACAAACATGATAAACAATTTAAATCTGTTAACACAATAGTTCGGTTGTATGTTTTGTTTTGTCAAACATTGCTTTAGGATTGTGTTTAGGATTTCCGTTTTAGTAATGTCACCATGGAAAATTTATGCGTTAATTGGTTCTATGCATGTATGTAATTAGGCTTAGGGAAATTGTGGATTTATGTGTAGGATACAAACTGTATCGACTGATCAATAATTAATATAAGTAATTTCCGTATTACCAACACGCTCATTTACTAAGTTATATTTGAAACTCGAAGGACATGACGTCTACAATATCTAACTACACTTAATATAATTTTCATTTGACATAATGTTGAGTTTGTATTTTTTTTTTCTTTTACGTTTAGTATCATCATCATCATTTCAGTCGATATCAGTCCACTGTTGGACATAGGCCTCCCCCAAGCGTCACCACAACGAACAATCCTGTGCGTCTCGCATCCATCAGTTTCGCGCACCCTTCACCAGGTCATCGGTCCACCTTGTAGGAGGCCTTCTAACGCTGCGTCTTCCGGTACGAGGTCGCTACTCCAGAACCTTTCGGCCCCAACGGCCATCTGTTCTGCGAGCACGTTTAGTATAGTGTTATTTGATGTAATGCTAATGGTATAATAATAATTACATATTTTGACTTAACCATTACCTCATCAAACCCGAGCACTGACAATTCAACACACGCTGTGAGTGGGAGTCAGCAAGCAAATCAAGTGAAAAATCTTTGGTCATCTCCTTAATGTTGGGTTTCTTTAAACTTTGCAGAGCCATTTTTTTTACTTACATCCGTAATTTATACCAATTTAACTTTTGTACAATACGACAATTTCACTTTTGTGCATTACTTTAAGCATATTTTATACCAACTGAAGAATTAAAGGAAAAGTAGTGTAAAGCTGTCATAACAATTAATGATAATTACAATAATAACAAATGAGAAGTATATCAAAAGAAATTATATCATTCATTATTGTTTTATTATAAATAATTATATATTACACTCTCCCTCACGCTAATAAGCCTTTAGTTTCCAAACAAAACAGTTAATTAGCTTTTGATGTAGTAAAGTGCATAGTGGCGACCTATTTAGTAAGTGTAGGTTCAGACATTAGAGCAGCGTTTACGATGAACATAAAATTACTAAAAACGCTCTTCAAAAATAATAACGGTGATGTATTATGAAGTGATGATGAAGCGTAACACGCGATACCCTTGTGTTTGTTTACAGTGTAACTAAGCTATTGATATATGATACAATAACCGGTTACGTAAGTACTGGCTTTATCGATTATTATATTAACTTCCATTCTACAGCCATATCTGGTTGCTACCCAATTTTGTTCTGTATTGTAACAGTCTTGTTCATCAAGATGTTATGATCAAATAAATCTTTTTAAGCATTTATTGCTGTTATCATTTCGCCCCTTAATGTCTTATTTGTGTCGTGGACTCCGTCCTGCTCTTATCTCTCATCAAATTTATGTTTTTTTCTCATCTAAATTGATCCACTTTTTACGTCAACTGCTAATTTCTTTTCTTGGAACGGCAAAGTTATTTCATTTTTATTTTAATTATCTGAGTGAAGCACTCACCTTAACGCATGGCCGACCATAACTCTAAGAAAGCCACATAATGGAGTCCATCCATTTAGATTAAACGTAATACACCGTAAAATTTTACAGCCTTAGCCTTTGTTTAGCGTTGATCTACAATCCTTTTAAAAGGTCGGTTTTTTTGCAAGAAAACTTGAAATATTTTCGTCACATTATGGTTATTGTTTCACATAAAGCGTATACGCAATCTCACATGTAATATACAAAAATGTGCCCATGAAAAAGTTTTACATTTGGTATGCAAAATGCTTAACCGGTTTAGTATAATACCCGGGCGCTTTACTGGCAGATTGTGCAAAATGCTTACCTATGCTTCGGGACTGCTAGCATCGTTACTGAGAATCAAGGACCTACATTACACAATGTTATTTTTTCTTCTTGTTGTTAAGCCGTTTGTAGAGCTATGTTTTGGCTCTTTAGTATTCTGAGGATTATATACTTAAATCACACTAATACGAGTATTATAAAGGCTAAAGTTTATATGACATACGTGTGAGTAGGAGTGTGTTTCTTTGGAATATTTTTGAATTTTACTCAAGCGAAGCCGCTATCAGAAGCTTAATATTAAAAATATCGTGTATTTGAAATGTTTTTAAGTATTTCAGAAACGTGAATAATCTTAAGTTCTCTGTTTTTAACACAGATATCTAGAGGAAAAAAAAATCATAAAGATTTTAAACAATTTTATTTTACTAGTGTTACTTTCTTAAATACTCTTTATGAATAAATTAAATATATGGACAAACATATTACCAGAAATATACCTGCTGACGCTATACAAATATATATAATATAATACTAACCGTCGTTTTCATTGTAAAAGTAATATTATTGAGAAAAATTATTATTTCGTTCAGCATATTCGATTTTCAATCAGTTATTTTTTCTGAAATCATAATAAATACCTATAGAAATTTCAAGTGTATCAACAACTTTTAACATCTGATGGGAAAATTGAAACGAATCCACAGTGAGGCAATAACGACTGGATATGCTGTCACAAATTGAACTCAATGCGTCTTGCTTTTAAGGTTCAAATGTGTTTGGGGTTGGAATATCACAAGGCAGCATTGTAAGGCCGTTGCGGTCACTAACGATCTAAGCGATTGGCGTGTGTTATCACATTTATAACGAGATCACTGCAGGGCTATAGCCTCAATTAGTTCAGTGGGTCTCTATATGGGACTAATTTGGTACGAATTATATTTTGGGGAATTTCTCTGAGCATGTGGCAAAAGGTTACCTTTTTCCGTACTGACTTTTTTTTCTTTTATGCTGCCCTACCAGGCACTCTACTACATCTCTATGAGGTGCGCGTCGAACATTACGCGCCACCTGGGACTCGGGCTCGGTCCGGATGGTCACTTGACAGCCGGACGGCGAGTTGTCATCTGCAAGCATGTGCCTACGTTGGCTGGTCGTAGTCCAGGGACTCCTGAATTCCTAAGCATTTTCTATTGCGGCAGTAGGCCGTCTCCTTTGCTGGCATTACTGCTTCACAAAAGGGGGCGTCCATTGAGACGTTTATGTTCCGGTATTTTTTAATCTTCAATCTCTATTTAACCTCGACATTACCTACTTAGCTGGCAATTTGAACTTTTGCTATAAAAATGTAAAGCTCTGAAATGAGAAAATCTTTAATTTATCTTTTTTTTTATGGTGCGAAAATCATGCAATGACATCCACCACTCTTGGGCGGAGCGGGAGATAGTGTCAGACTCTTACTGACTAAAAGACCCACCCCGTTCCTTCTAGCCTTCATACCGGGGCTCGAGCGCCCTTTCGGATAACTCTGGCCCCAGTAATTTATCATTTGATACATTACAAAATATTTGTTTTAACTATACAACCTAAAATTATACACATACAGTCAATCAATTTTACATTTTATTATTTGAGATAGGTATACCTACAAATGTTCAGAGGTGTATCTAGTACTATTATGCTATGACATAATAATATTTTAACTTTTAATTTAACACAAGCCACTTACCGTTTATCCACGGGCATGAACACACCCGCCACCCAAATTTAAACTCTAAAAGCTTAATTCAGTGTGAAAAGTCAACAAAGTCAAATAAACGGTGTACGTAAGTAAGTCAAGGTCAAAGTTGTAAACCCAAGGCCACAACGTAAGTTTGTGCGTAATATAAACCAAGGCTGTCAGGCCATTTTGTCAATGAGATAGGGCGTTATTTGGATGCCGACTTTCGATAGCGTTGGTGCCTGCAACTTGATGTTATTTATGTGGCCCTTTGAATATATTTTACGGCGATAGTGTAATTTAGAGGTAGATTTCAATGGGCGTTGGGTGTGAAATGTGGAAGTAGGTTTTTTATACCACGTGGTGGTTTCACATTAGAGTAAGTTGAATGCCGTTACAATTTTTATGGTGATGTCTTATTTATTTTTTAAGAGTTTTGTTAATACGTCAATTAAAATATAATTTTATTAATATAATTCAAAACCAGAAATCAGTTTTACATTGTAGAAGTGACGCTATTTATTTTGTTTAGTTTATAAATATTTTTTTTGAGAATAAAAATAGCCTTAAATTTTAGGCCGCTTGCAAAGTTACACTAAAGTAACATATAGATTCTCAACATAAAATATGTTTAAAAAAATAAAGCTGAACGTAGTAGCTAAACTTTAAAATAGGTCAGAATAGAATAAAAAAAATTAACCCCTCGAGCGCCGATTGTACATACAGCTGTACAACTTGGATGTCCTTGAAAAATGCTTAATTTTCGTGTTTTCGCCAAGTTTGTATAAAAGTTATTTGGCCGAAAATTTTTGTTTCTGTACATATTCTTCTTAATAAATTATTTGTTTTTACTAGAAAAATCCAAAGAAGTTATTTTTTTTTATTTTGTTTTGGTGATTTAAATAAATAAAGTAAATGATGCTTACAATATACACGAGTCGTCAAATGAGAACTGGGCTCCTGAAATCGTTAATGGCCAACTTTTAATTATACCCAATAAGTCATTACAATAATGTCAGATCGTTTTGAACGCTATGTTATCAAATGAAACTGATACCAAGTTACTTTAATTATGATCGATTTCGGTTATCGCCAGTGTTGTACACAAATTGCCAACATTCTCGCAATCTTTGCAGTTAAAATAACAAATTATTTTGGAACTTTCAGTATCTGTAATTTTATCAATTTACATCTATACTAATATTATAAACACATTGATTATACGTACAGCTAAGGAGTGGAATTCCCTGCCGGAGTCTGTGTTAGAGGTCTTTATTTCAAAAGGCGAAGGTTCAGTTGTCTGACAGTATGCTGAACTGAACCTATTTGGCAGTACCGTGAGACACATTGTAGCTGTTTTTTTTTTTTTAGATCCTTTTAAGTTTTATATTTTATTAATGTTTTAATACTTGTTTTGTTCACTGTGTGCCAAATAAACATGTTTTCTTTCTTTCTTTAAGTCTAGATTCAATAGGTTACATCTAGTAAAACGTGCTTCATTGTCGACCACATCATCGCTTACCATCAGGTGAGATGGTGGTCAAACGCGAGTCTATCAATAATAAAAAAACCGGCCAAGAGCGTGTCGGGCCACGCTCAGTGTAGGGTTCCGTAGTATTTCATCCGTCACAATAAGTGTACCCACTTATGAGTTTAAAAAAATGCTTGCCTATACGACTATACAACAAACTTAGTCCAGAAATTATTTTGTAGAACCGTTTTGTCTTTTTGTACAAAAACTGTTTTTTCCATCAAGTTCAAAATACTTTTTCTAGAAAGTCCTTATAAAGTCCTACTTTTCAGACTTTTTTCATATTTTCTAAACTTATGGTTCAAAAGTTAGAGGGGGGGACGCATTGTTTCTTACTTTTGGAGCGATTATTTCCGAAATTATTGACATTATCAAAAAATGATTTTAATAAACCCCTATTCATTTTTAAATACCTATCCAACGATATATCACACGTTAGGGTTGAAATAAAAAAAAAATCACTTTCTACTTTACATATAGGGGGGCTACCCTAATAAAACTCTTTTTTTTAATTTTTATTTTACCACTTTGTCGGCGTGATTGATATACATATTGGTACCAAATTTCAGCTTTCTAGTGCTAACGGTCACAGAGATTAAGCGAGGACGGACAGACAGACATGGCGAAACTATAAGGGTTCCTAGTTGACTACGGAACCCTAAAAAGGTAGTTTATTTTTTGTTAGTAGGAGAGAAGGAGTAATCTCTGAAAGTACTGGTTCGATTGTTAACTTTTTTTCCCCAACAAAAAGCTGATTTATTCTTGAGTGATATAGGCTATATTATGCGTACAAACTCACTGGCAAAAGCTAGTTTGTAATATTATTCTTTATAATCAAGACTAAACTTGAATTCAATGAACTTGTCAGTATATAAATGAGCCGATTATTTACACAAATCTATAAAGAAAAAAATTCACTGAATGACATATCAACGCAGGCCCGAAACTGCTGTTACTAGGAGCGTACAATTTTGCACAAGGTTTCCTTTTATGATGTAGGTGAGCACCAAAAGAGGTTTTTCCAAAATTCAACCCCTAAGGGGATTAAATAAGGTTCAAAAATTTCCTTACTTTCCACTGGCAAAAGCCTTTAAGCCTTCGCCTTTTAAAAAAAAAAAACATATTAACATATTTTAGACACTTTTCGGGATGAAATTAACTGAAAATAGTGTTTCACTGAAAAAACTAATCTCTTAAAAAAAAGTTTTCTGCAAGTTTTCTGGAAACCGATATTTTAAGTACCTATACTAGGGAAACAAAAAAGTTTCTCGCTAAGGTTCACGTACTCGTACAAACATTTCCAACGAACCTTCCTACATATTCGACTCGAGACATTTATTCATGGCCCAGTGCTACACGTAGCGTTTCAGCGCAAAGCGTGGAAATCTTTAGGTTGCCTTATTTAAGCTTGATTTGTTTTAACCTTTGCGAAGTTGCTGCTAGCTTATAAAATTTAAATACAGCAAGTAAGCTGAAGGAAAATATCGTGAGGAAACCGGCATGTCCTAGAACCAAAAATTGGCTCCATCCACTGCGGTGTCGTGGTCAATATGAAGATAATTACACTATGCCACAGAGTAGCGATGTTCATATTATACTTCACTGAGCGCTAAAGTGGTTTTATTTGACATGTGAAATTTCACGTTATAGTTACGGAGACCGGTTCAGGTACGTAATTGGATAAGAGATTCAACGTACGATTATCAAAATTATATTGCTCTAGTCTGATTATGGTATTTTGTTTGCTTTATCCAGAAGTATTAATGTAATTTTAAAAGCAAATATTATTACCGTGCTTCAGCTGGGACAACAATTCAATTTCAAATCAAACAAAAAAACAATTTCTTTTCGTTTTAGATATATACGTAGTGAGACGGATGGGGGGCGGGGTTGACGCAGTAGTTGAGCGAAAAAAATGACAAAATAAACAATTTTATCGTTCCCCCATTCAAAGTCAGTCAATTCTAAGACTACTCTTTCTCCTGAGTTATAATCGGAAAATACTTCTGTGCTGCAGGTCACGAGTTTATTTCCTGTACGGAGCAAATATTTGTCCGGACTACAGATATTGTTTCGGGTCTGAAAATTAATGGACATGAGTTTACATAATTGTAACCCACGACAAGGGAGTAACTCTTAATGTTACGTTTTTTTTTTTTTCAATAACCAATAGCTTCCAAATATTTTTGTTTATTTCGTGAAAGTAATTTACTAAATGTTGCTTTTGACAAATTAAAAAAGAATAGAATTAGAAAAAAACAAACATTTTTTGTCTAAAGAATCTAATTACGCTAGTAGAAATGAAAAGAATAGCTCCTGTAAGCCGAGACCTCGTATTTTTCTACCCTCGAGACTCTTCGGGTTACAGCGTATTATATACGAAACACGTGGCAAAAAGGAAAAAAAAAACTGTAATTCCAACCTTAGCAAAAATGTGTTACGATCTTATATTTTGAGCCAGAGTAGTTTTATCGAGAACTAAAGGTCCCTGAGCATTTCCGGGTGCTAATAAATTCATTCTCCACCAAATCCCTGTTCAGAATGCGTAGAGAAAACGGTCTGTAGGAATATACAATAAGTAAGCCTATTGAGGAAAGATTTTATCTTATTGATGCAATTGTTTCAGAGCAAATGGTATGAACGAACAGACATATTTACGATAATTTAACACAGACAAAGCATTTGGCACTGAGCTTGAATCTTATGCAAAGATCATTACTGCTGAGATCATTATGCAAGAAGCTGTCTTAGACAGTGGACTCTGTAATGTCTCGTTCAGATTAATCTACCAAAATGGTAGAGAGAACCACTCGCCAAATCGTACCCCAGGGTACAATCAGACCGAATAATATCCAGACTTTAATATTATTACACTGAATCCTGTTTCTGTCGTACACATACTTATTTGAATATCAAGCAGGATTTTTGCAATTTTTCGTCCATTTTAACCGTTTATTTAGCATTCTATGCCATCTGTACCAGATGCTATTTCAGCATCCAAATATCGGTGGTCATCCGCGATGACTATGGCATGGTTCCAAATCGCCACAATGGGCCCCCATATAGAGGCTTGTCATATAAATTATGCTTTAGATGCGGTTACACAATACGTTCCATTACATTGAACTAATGTGCTCCGATCGGAAAGCGATATGATCGATTTAACGGGTGAAAAGTGTTTTAACAAACAAACATGATAAACAATTTAAATCTGTTAACACAATAGTTCGGTTGTATGTTTTGTTTTGTCAAACATTGCTTTAGGATTGTGTTTAGGATTTCCGTTTTAGTAATGTCACCATGGAAAATTTATGCGTTAATTGGTTCTATGCATGTATGTAATTAGGCTTAGGGAAATTGTGGATTTATGTGTAGGATACAAACTGTATCGACTGATCAATAATTAATATAAGTAATTTCCGTATTACCAACACGCTCATTTACTAAGTTATATTTGAAACTCGAAGGACATGACGTCTACAATATCTAACTACACTTAATATAATTTTCATTTGACATAATGTTGAGTTTGTATTTTTTTTTTCTTTTACGTTTAGTATCATCATCATCATTTCAGTCGATATCAGTCCACTGTTGGACATAGGCCTCCCCCAAGCGTCACCACAACGAACAATCCTGTGCGTCTCGCATCCATCAGTTTCGCGCACCCTTCACCAGGTCATCGGTCCACCTTGTAGGAGGCCTTCTAACGCTGCGTCTTCCGGTACGAGGTCGCTACTCCAGAACCTTTCGGCCCCAACGGCCATCTGTTCTGCGAGCACGTTTAGTATAGTGTTATTTGATGTAATGCTAATGGTATAATAATAATTACATATTTTGACTTAACCATTACCTCATCAAACCCGAGCACTGACAATTCAACACACGCTGTGAGTGGGAGTCAGCAAGCAAATCAAGTGAAAAATCTTTGGTCATCTCCTTAATGTTGGGTTTCTTTAAACTTTGCAGAGCCATTTTTTTTACTTACATCCGTAATTTATACCAATTTAACTTTTGTACAATACGACAATTTCACTTTTGTGCATTACTTTAAGCATATTTTATACCAACTGAAGAATTAAAGGAAAAGTAGTGTAAAGCTGTCATAACAATTAATGATAATTACAATAATAACAAATGAGAAGTATATCAAAAGAAATTATATCATTCATTATTGTTTTATTATAAATAATTATATATTACACTCTCCCTCACGCTAATAAGCCTTTAGTTTCCAAACAAAACAGTTAATTAGCTTTTGATGTAGTAAAGTGCATAGTGGCGACCTATTTAGTAAGTGTAGGTTCAGACATTAGAGCAGCGTTTACGATGAACATAAAATTACTAAAAACGCTCTTCAAAAATAATAACGGTGATGTATTATGAAGTGATGATGAAGCGTAACACGCGATACCCTTGTGTTTGTTTACAGTGTAACTAAGCTATTGATATATGATACAATAACCGGTTACGTAAGTACTGGCTTTATCGATTATTATATTAACTTCCATTCTACAGCCATATCTGGTTGCTACCCAATTTTGTTCTGTATTGTAACAGTCTTGTTCATCAAGATGTTATGATCAAATAAATCTTTTTAAGCATTTATTGCTGTTATCATTTCGCCCCTTAATGTCTTATTTGTGTCGTGGACTCCGTCCTGCTCTTATCTCTCATCAAATTTATGTTTTTTTCTCATCTAAATTGATCCACTTTTTACGTCAACTGCTAATTTCTTTTCTTGGAACGGCAAAGTTATTTCATTTTTATTTTAATTATCTGAGTGAAGCACTCACCTTAACGCATGGCCGACCATAACTCTAAGAAAGCCACATAATGGAGTCCATCCATTTAGATTAAACGTAATACACCGTAAAATTTTACAGCCTTAGCCTTTGTTTAGCGTTGATCTACAATCCTTTTAAAAGGTCGGTTTTTTTGCAAGAAAACTTGAAATATTTTCGTCACATTATGGTTATTGTTTCACATAAAGCGTATACGCAATCTCACATGTAATATACAAAAATGTGCCCATGAAAAAGTTTTACATTTGGTATGCAAAATGCTTAACCGGTTTAGTATAATACCCGGGCGCTTTACTGGCAGATTGTGCAAAATGCTTACCTATGCTTCGGGACTGCTAGCATCGTTACTGAGAATCAAGGACCTACATTACACAATGTTATTTTTTCTTCTTGTTGTTAAGCCGTTTGTAGAGCTATGTTTTGGCTCTTTAGTATTCTGAGGATTATATACTTAAATCACACTAATACGAGTATTATAAAGGCTAAAGTTTATATGACATACGTGTGAGTAGGAGTGTGTTTCTTTGGAATATTTTTGAATTTTACTCAAGCGAAGCCGCTATCAGAAGCTTAATATTAAAAATATCGTGTATTTGAAATGTTTTTAAGTATTTCAGAAACGTGAATAATCTTAAGTTCTCTGTTTTTAACACAGATATCTAGAGGAAAAAAAAATCATAAAGATTTTAAACAATTTTATTTTACTAGTGTTACTTTCTTAAATACTCTTTATGAATAAATTAAATATATGGACAAACATATTACCAGAAATATACCTGCTGACGCTATACAAATATATATAATATAATACTAACCGTCGTTTTCATTGTAAAAGTAATATTATTGAGAAAAATTATTATTTCGTTCAGCATATTCGATTTTCAATCAGTTATTTTTTCTGAAATCATAATAAATACCTATAGAAATTTCAAGTGTATCAACAACTTTTAACATCTGATGGGAAAATTGAAACGAATCCACAGTGAGGCAATAACGACTGGATATGCTGTCACAAATTGAACTCAATGCGTCTTGCTTTTAAGGTTCAAATGTGTTTGGGGTTGGAATATCACAAGGCAGCATTGTAAGGCCGTTGCGGTCACTAACGATCTAAGCGATTGGCGTGTGTTATCACATTTATAACGAGATCACTGCAGGGCTATAGCCTCAATTAGTTCAGTGGGTCTCTATATGGGACTAATTTGGTACGAATTATATTTTGGGGAATTTCTCTGAGCATGTGGCAAAAGGTTACCTTTTTCCGTACTGACTTTTTTTTCTTTTATGCTGCCCTACCAGGCACTCTACTACATCTCTATGAGGTGCGCGTCGAACATTACGCGCCACCTGGGACTCGGGCTCGGTCCGGATGGTCACTTGACAGCCGGACGGCGAGTTGTCATCTGCAAGCATGTGCCTACGTTGGCTGGTCGTAGTCCAGGGACTCCTGAATTCCTAAGCATTTTCTATTGCGGCAGTAGGCCGTCTCCTTTGCTGGCATTACTGCTTCACAAAAGGGGGCGTCCATTGAGACGTTTATGTTCCGGTATTTTTTAATCTTCAATCTCTATTTAACCTCGACATTACCTACTTAGCTGGCAATTTGAACTTTTGCTATAAAAATGTAAAGCTCTGAAATGAGAAAATCTTTAATTTATCTTTTTTTTTATGGTGCGAAAATCATGCAATGACATCCACCACTCTTGGGCGGAGCGGGAGATAGTGTCAGACTCTTACTGACTAAAAGACCCACCCCGTTCCTTCTAGCCTTCATACCGGGGCTCGAGCGCCCTTTCGGATAACTCTGGCCCCAGTAATTTATCATTTGATACATTACAAAATATTTGTTTTAACTATACAACCTAAAATTATACACATACAGTCAATCAATTTTACATTTTATTATTTGAGATAGGTATACCTACAAATGTTCAGAGGTGTATCTAGTACTATTATGCTATGACATAATAATATTTTAACTTTTAATTTAACACAAGCCACTTACCGTTTATCCACGGGCATGAACACACCCGCCACCCAAATTTAAACTCTAAAAGCTTAATTCAGTGTGAAAAGTCAACAAAGTCAAATAAACGGTGTACGTAAGTAAGTCAAGGTCAAAGTTGTAAACCCAAGGCCACAACGTAAGTTTGTGCGTAATATAAACCAAGGCTGTCAGGCCATTTTGTCAATGAGATAGGGCGTTATTTGGATGCCGACTTTCGATAGCGTTGGTGCCTGCAACTTGATGTTATTTATGTGGCCCTTTGAATATATTTTACGGCGATAGTGTAATTTAGAGGTAGATTTCAATGGGCGTTGGGTGTGAAATGTGGAAGTAGGTTTTTTATACCACGTGGTGGTTTCACATTAGAGTAAGTTGAATGCCGTTACAATTTTTATGGTGATGTCTTATTTATTTTTTAAGAGTTTTGTTAATACGTCAATTAAAATATAATTTTATTAATATAATTCAAAACCAGAAATCAGTTTTACATTGTAGAAGTGACGCTATTTATTTTGTTTAGTTTATAAATATTTTTTTTGAGAATAAAAATAGCCTTAAATTTTAGGCCGCTTGCAAAGTTACACTAAAGTAACATATAGATTCTCAACATAAAATATGTTTAAAAAAATAAAGCTGAACGTAGTAGCTAAACTTTAAAATAGGTCAGAATAGAATAAAAAAAATTAACCCCTCGAGCGCCGATTGTACATACAGCTGTACAACTTGGATGTCCTTGAAAAATGCTTAATTTTCGTGTTTTCGCCAAGTTTGTATAAAAGTTATTTGGCCGAAAATTTTTGTTTCTGTACATATTCTTCTTAATAAATTATTTGTTTTTACTAGAAAAATCCAAAGAAGTTATTTTTTTTTATTTTGTTTTGGTGATTTAAATAAATAAAGTAAATGATGCTTACAATATACACGAGTCGTCAAATGAGAACTGGGCTCCTGAAATCGTTAATGGCCAACTTTTAATTATACCCAATAAGTCATTACAATAATGTCAGATCGTTTTGAACGCTATGTTATCAAATGAAACTGATACCAAGTTACTTTAATTATGATCGATTTCGGTTATCGCCAGTGTTGTACACAAATTGCCAACATTCTCGCAATCTTTGCAGTTAAAATAACAAATTATTTTGGAACTTTCAGTATCTGTAATTTTATCAATTTACATCTATACTAATATTATAAACACATTGATTATACGTACAGCTAAGGAGTGGAATTCCCTGCCGGAGTCTGTGTTAGAGGTCTTTATTTCAAAAGGCGAAGGTTCAGTTGTCTGACAGTATGCTGAACTGAACCTATTTGGCAGTACCGTGAGACACATTGTAGCTGTTTTTTTTTTTTTAGATCCTTTTAAGTTTTATATTTTATTAATGTTTTAATACTTGTTTTGTTCACTGTGTGCCAAATAAACATGTTTTCTTTCTTTCTTTAAGTCTAGATTCAATAGGTTACATCTAGTAAAACGTGCTTCATTGTCGACCACATCATCGCTTACCATCAGGTGAGATGGTGGTCAAACGCGAGTCTATCAATAATAAAAAAACCGGCCAAGAGCGTGTCGGGCCACGCTCAGTGTAGGGTTCCGTAGTATTTCATCCGTCACAATAAGTGTACCCACTTATGAGTTTAAAAAAATGCTTGCCTATACGACTATACAACAAACTTAGTCCAGAAATTATTTTGTAGAACCGTTTTGTCTTTTTGTACAAAAACTGTTTTTTCCATCAAGTTCAAAATACTTTTTCTAGAAAGTCCTTATAAAGTCCTACTTTTCAGACTTTTTTCATATTTTCTAAACTTATGGTTCAAAAGTTAGAGGGGGGGACGCATTGTTTCTTACTTTTGGAGCGATTATTTCCGAAATTATTGACATTATCAAAAAATGATTTTAATAAACCCCTATTCATTTTTAAATACCTATCCAACGATATATCACACGTTAGGGTTGAAATAAAAAAAAAATCACTTTCTACTTTACATATAGGGGGGCTACCCTAATAAAACTCTTTTTTTTAATTTTTATTTTACCACTTTGTCGGCGTGATTGATATACATATTGGTACCAAATTTCAGCTTTCTAGTGCTAACGGTCACAGAGATTAAGCGAGGACGGACAGACAGACATGGCGAAACTATAAGGGTTCCTAGTTGACTACGGAACCCTAAAAAGGTAGTTTATTTTTTGTTAGTAGGAGAGAAGGAGTAATCTCTGAAAGTACTGGTTCGATTGTTAACTTTTTTTCCCCAACAAAAAGCTGATTTATTCTTGAGTGATATAGGCTATATTATGCGTACAAACTCACTGGCAAAAGCTAGTTTGTAATATTATTCTTTATAATCAAGACTAAACTTGAATTCAATGAACTTGTCAGTATATAAATGAGCCGATTATTTACACAAATCTATAAAGAAAAAAATTCACTGAATGACATATCAACGCAGGCCCGAAACTGCTGTTACTAGGAGCGTACAATTTTGCACAAGGTTTCCTTTTATGATGTAGGTGAGCACCAAAAGAGGTTTTTCCAAAATTCAACCCCTAAGGGGATTAAATAAGGTTCAAAAATTTCCTTACTTTCCACTGGCAAAAGCCTTTAAGCCTTCGCCTTTTAAAAAAAAAAAACATATTAACATATTTTAGACACTTTTCGGGATGAAATTAACTGAAAATAGTGTTTCACTGAAAAAACTAATCTCTTAAAAAAAAGTTTTCTGCAAGTTTTCTGGAAACCGATATTTTAAGTACCTATACTAGGGAAACAAAAAAGTTTCTCGCTAAGGTTCACGTACTCGTACAAACATTTCCAACGAACCTTCCTACATATTCGACTCGAGACATTTATTCATGGCCCAGTGCTACACGTAGCGTTTCAGCGCAAAGCGTGGAAATCTTTAGGTTGCCTTATTTAAGCTTGATTTGTTTTAACCTTTGCGAAGTTGCTGCTAGCTTATAAAATTTAAATACAGCAAGTAAGCTGAAGGAAAATATCGTGAGGAAACCGGCATGTCCTAGAACCAAAAATTCGAAGACATGTGACATTCACCAACCCGCACCGGGCCCGCGTGGTGGATTAAGGCCCATTCCCTCTCCTAGAGAGAAGGCCTGAGTCCCAGCAGTGGGAACATTAAAAAAAAAGGCTGATGAAGAAGGTGAAGAAGTAAGCTATATAAATGCAGGAAAATATTTTATTTTAGAAAACAAAAACTCAGTGGCATCTATAACGACCCATAGAAACTAAAATCCTGCATCACGGTTTTAGAGTTTTCCACGTGATAAGAATCTATACAACCGTCTGAAATCAACTATAGGGCAGTTGCCTGACACAACACCCATCTGGTTAAAGTCTTAACCTGGCCCAATATTCCGAAATGACAATGCGATTGTGAGCAACAAGGCACGTGACGTAGAATGGAAGGTGGGAGATGGTTTGCAGAGAGACACACTGTATATTAGCAAATACTTGTATATGACTGCCTAAATTATTTTCCTTACTCCATTACACATAGGTACTTATTCGGCCATGACAATGCCATTAGAACCCCGTGAGCAACAAGGCACGTGACGTAGGATGGAAGGTGAGAGATGGTTTGCAGAGAGACGCACTGTATAAATAGATCAAATACTTATATATGATTACTAAATTATTTTCCTTACTCCACTAAACTGATTCGACAACTGACATTTAAAAATTTGATCATAATAAATTAACCAACAGATAAATCTATGTTAGTTTGACCTAAATAACGAAAACTAAATATGTATATAAAAAAGAAAAGTTTCACATTTATTACGCTCACAATTAAAATGAAGGATGTTTTATCAACTGTAGTCACTACTTACCTATATACAAAAAACTTCCCTATTTTTCGAAGTCGGTTAAAATAAGATTTATGAGCATGGGTTGAGAATGAGTTCACGTCAATAGTGTGAACGATGAGGTGTGATCGGCATTTCCTCGCTTCACCCGCTACATAAAAGATAAAACTAAAGGAGAATGCATTAGAAATAATATTCACTTGAGCGAACATATTTTTATTTTATCTTCTTTCGCAAACTGTAGACTTGGTCACGTACAGTTCTAATGGCCTACATTAGTTTCAGTTAGATCCCATTAAACTTCTCGTTAGATAGAATCTTGGTTTTATTTTCTACAGCTTGAAGATTAAAATAAAATTCAGGAATAGCACGTTAATCTCAGCAACATTTTGGTTTTACGAATACTACTCGTAATTCACCGAAGCTAACACATCTTTTGCGAGCTTCACATCAATATTTAGCAAAGAGTATGTGTGAGGAAGCGGGCTCGTAAAACGAACTGTCAAAGCGAAAAATACTAGCTCAAGATTGAAGGTGGCATTTTCTCCCAAAACTCACTCGGAAACCGCGATAAATCCTTCAAGATTAAAGCCGTAAAAATACACGCAAACTTACGTCAATGAAAAGAAAAGAAAAAGTTTATTTGTGTCTCGCGTAGAAAAACAACAAAATAAAAAAGTATAAACTAATCAGAAACATAAATAAACTAAAATAAAATAACACTATAAAAAGACCTACAGAAGGCCAAAAGGGCTCATAATTCTAAGGCTTAGTTCTACTTGTGCAATCTGCTTGAAGTTATATCATTTATGAAAGGTGTAGGTATATACAAACATTGCTACTTAACAGCTAGAATGTCTTTTGAAAACCATTAATTTCGAAAAATTTAAATGTAACAAGATGAAAAATCGTAAAAGTGACTTCTTTCGTGTTAATGTTAAATATGTATTTTTTGTTTCTACGATTCCAAAGGACTGAGGAGTCTTCCGTAATATCTCAGTCAATCTTTCCTGTAATAGTAAATAGTTTTAATTTGCGTTTGGTAGCTTATTTTATCGTAATTTCCTCTTTCCTCCCATTTTGGTCTATTATTTTCATTTTTATCAGAAATTCAAAGATATCCCGGAAAATTAAGTACGACTAAAATACCGAATATTGTTTCCAATAACTTTACTACCTCCCACTTATGTTCATCCTTACATCTACTTATTTTACGAACTAGATAATTGTAACAGCCTTCGTCACTAAAATCTTTAACAATAATTAGTTGTAGGGGAAGGAATTCCGTACCTCAACGGGAAAAACGGAACCCTTATAATCACTTTGCATTCCGCCCGACCATCTGTCTGTCTGTCAAAACCCTTTATGTCGGCAACGCGTTTAGGTATCGAGTTGAAGTTTAAGCCATGTACTGACGTCTGCGGTTTCTTAAAACTGAAAAAAAAAAAACTACCAAGTTAAATAAAAAAAATATACATCCGTTTATGTTACAAAAAAACACACATTTCGACACTCTCAAAGAAATCAAAATCCTGAAAGGCATAAAGCAAGGTCTAAGAGTACAGTTATAGGAATTAATCTGAAAATAAAAAAAAAACGTCACAAAAAAAAAATACTTTTTGCGATTTGGAAAAATCTTCGAGATTCTATTTGGGAATTGCTATTTATATAGGTAAGTTTGTACGGAACCCTTGTCATTAAAATTACAAAAATAAAATAGAACAAGGTTATTGCAGCGCTCTCGACGTTCAAAACAAATATTGAACGGGCGTTGGAAGGTTTTGTTTGTACTTCCACTATTAACTTTGATGATCATAGTTCAGTATAAATAGTTCCGAGGGTAAAGCTGACCTATTAAATTCTAGATTTTTAGTCTAGATTTGTGAGTTATCGTTTTTAGGCATACGACATTGTGTAACTCCATCTATGGACTGCTGGAATGATCACAACACAGGTACCGTAGCTCCGAAATGCAAAAGGCAACTAAAAAAAATCACAGATGGGTTTCAATCAGTAAAGTGTGGTCCACACCTTCTGCTAAGTAGTAATGCTAGCAAAGGAACAGGCCACAGGCGTGCGAGAATAGATGCCAAGACCCCGACTCCGATATCCAGCCAATGTACGCGTAGGTTTGCGGACAACTAGCAATGGATAGCTCGCCGCCCGACCGACCAGACTGAGCCTAAGTTGCCTCAAATAGATGTCAGCAAAACCGTAGGGGCCCAGCAGTGCCGAAGCCTACTGGGGCCATAGGTTGACTTCTAAAAGGGAAACTCGTGGTCCTGGAATGCTATAGATAACTGTAACGTGTATGAGTAGTTTTAGTCGCTAAAAATCTGACACGCCCTCGCGCTCTTCTCTAAAGAAGGAAAAATGATTAGATAATTTCTGAACTCCAAAAAAGTCAGTAAAAGTCTGACACACCCTTTCGCTCCACCCAGAACTTACCTTTCAGGTTCTATAAAAGGTTCTTAAAGGCTAGACTTCTGAACTTTTTATTTCTGACTGCACCTTGACACAATATCTTCGTTATCCATGTTATTATTATAAACGTAGAATATAATAAACTTTACTGTACACAACACACTTTACTGTTACCATTGCGGACTTATTGCTGACAGAGATATCTACCAGACAACCTTAGGATGGATCATAAGAACTTCGTAGAAACTTCTACGATGAAATAATTTAAAAATGCGCAAAAATATTAGCACACTAACTTTTATCCGCGGCTTCGCCGCTCTCGCTTCTTCGACCCGCGTACATAAAGTATACCCTATGTCACTCAGGAAGAAAGCAGCTTTTTGTCGCTGAAAAAATTTTAGCAATCGGACTAGTAGTTTCAAAGATCCTACAAACTAAAAAAAAAAAACATAAAAACAAACTTTACTTCTTTTTTTATATTATACTAGCTTTTGTCCGTGACTTCGCCTGCACGCATAAAATATAGCCTATGTTACTCAGGAATAAAGCAGCATTCTAATGGTGAAAAAATTTAACAATCGGACCAGTACTCCCAGAGATCCTACAAACCAAAAAAACAAACTTTACCTCTTTATTATATTAGAAGAGATAATTATATATTATATTATAATATAATAAATAATTAGTGAAGATGAAAAACCGTCCAAATTATTTCATATCATATTCCTTTCCACACATAAATTACGTTCGTACATGTTCCCGATTGACAACCCAGTTCTCAGAGTTTATAATGTTGTTTGCTATAGCGTAAGCATTGCTTTCAGAATTGCTTGCCAAAATTTTCCTGGCAGTTCAGTTACGAACTCCGCAATACGTACATGATCAGAATGTATGAAGACTGTTCGTACTTTATAATATAAATCAGATTTAAACTTGAGTTCATGGAATGTTAAGCAGTAGAGCTAAATGTTTAGAACTTTTCAGACATTATCATCATCATGTTGGACATAGGCCTCTCCTAATTGTCGCCATAATAAGCCATGTATGTATCTGTGTATCTATCAGTTATTATAACTGATAGATACACACACAATATAAATGTAATTAATTTTAAAATAATGCTTATTGTTGAACTTATGACAGCCTCATATCATGTTCTGACAATTACTATCTATTCTAGGTTGCCTGGGAGAGATCGCAGAATGCGATAAGGCCACCCATTTTGCCTACTGAGCAAACCCTTGAAGTTTGTGGAGGGCTGTCCCTTAAACCTTTTATATTATAGATAAATTACACCCAGACACAGAACAAATAATCGTGCTCCTCACATAAATATTATTGTCCTGGGTGGGAATCGAACCAGACGACCTCCGGCATAGCAGTCAGGACCACTAACCACTAGGCCAACCGGCCAATCTATGCATATGTCTTGGAATGGCATATATGGGTTTTTTTACAAACATAGGGGTGAAGTCAACGGTAAAAGCTAATTTTGTACTTGTTCATAATAACTGACGAATTTCGGGTGTAGCTATTACCCGACTCTGTATCTTATATAACTGGGGCATGATACTACATTATTGCTACTAGTGAATGTATCGATAACGAAGAAATGTTTTTCTGTGTTTTTTTAATGAAAAGGAATACGTCAGTTGCGGTTTTCTGCATCCACGCGTATAGTGACCGTTACACGAATTGTTATATGAAAACAAAAAAGGTTGGTCCACTGAAACCGGTTTGTATGCATATTTTCTCGTTACAATATGGAATTGATGCATGTTCGATTTGTTTGGCTAGAAATATTAATGCATTTCGAATTTAAAAAGTATTTTCATGTCCATATTTGTGTGAAACAAAATCAACAATGTAACGATTTTTTAACACGAGTAATTTCATGAATAATTTAAATATTTCCATGTTCATTGTAAATTGGACATGATGTTCTTAAATCAAGTTATCTTAAGTATAAAATTGCCTTAAAAGCCTGACTGCTATGCCGGAGGTCGTGGGTTCGATTCTCACCCAGGACAAATGTTTATGTGATGAGCATGATCATTTGTTCTGTGTCTGGGTGTAATTCATCTATAATATGTATGTATTTAGAAATATATAAGTATGTTTATCAGTTGTCTAGTACCCATAACACAAGCTCTGCTTAGCTTGGGACTAGACGGCGTTATGTGGTAGTTGTGGAATATTATTTATGAACTGATTTTTACCTTAACATTTTGATAGATGGCGCTAAAAAAATTAATTTTGGTTTTGTTCTAAATTGCCTTAGCGTGTTCCTGATGGAAGTTTTATGTAGTTATAAGATAATACCGCCAATGCCAAGGAGAGACCAACAGAACAGAACAGAAAAATATTAATAGCGCAAATGCGAAATAGCCCAAAGTACGTAAGCGCCATCTCTCGGGGAATTGGGTTACTAATTACTTAATACATAGGTTCCAGAAGAAGTTTTCCTTGGTAATTTTGGATTGCGAGAACCGATTTTAATATATATATATATATATTTTTGTTTGAAAGAAGAAACGTTCAGGAAAATAAAATATGTAAACGAAGTTAAAAAAAATGCTTGCTTAAACGATTATACTACAAACTTAGCCCAGAAATTATTTTGTACAAATTTTTTGTCTTTTTTTGTACAAAAACTGTTCTTTCCATCAAGTTCAAAATGATTTTCCTAGAAAGTCCTTATAAACTTCTACTTTTCAGATTTTTTTCATATTTTCTAAACTTATGGTTCAAAAGTTAAAGGGTGGGACATTGTGGAGGTACACATTGTTTTTTACTTTTGGAGCGATTATTTCCGAAATTATTGACATTATCCAAAAATTATTTAAGTAAACCCCTATTCATTTTTAAATACCTATCCAACAATATATCTCACGTTAGGGTTGAAATTAAAAAAAAATCACTTCCTACTTTACATATTGGGGGGGTTACCCTAATAAAACATTTTTTTCCAATTTTTATTTTACCATCTTGTCGGCGTCATTGATATACATATTGGTACCAAATTTCAGCTTTCTAGTGCCAACGGTCACAGAGATTAAGCGAGGACGGACAGACAGACAGACAGACAGACAGACAGACAGACGGGCAGACAGACATGGCGAAACTATAAGGGTTCCTAGTTGACTACGGAACCCTAAAGGCCCTGTAGTTTCGGCTGTGTCAGACAGTACTTTTATATATATATTGATAAATAAACTCCCAGGCTTTGACACTACCCACACACTACAAACTGCTTATCACGTTTGAAATCACCTTGTCACCTTTAAAAAGGTGACAGACTTTCTATTTTTGTACCGCGACCTCTATAGATCACTTGAAGATTCTAGGGGCTGGCATTATAAATGAGACCCAATAAGACAATGAAACCTGACCAGAAATCAAATTTTTACGTGTCCTTAAAAACAAATAGCATCAAAGCAACCGTAATTGAATTTTTCATATAAAGAAGGAGCATTATACAAAAAAAATATTCAAAGCAAATGGTTAAAAGAATTGTTCAATCCTATTGAGAATCTAAGTTTTTCATTAATATGCTAATCATATTTTAATCAATATGCAACTTGAAATTTCGCAGATTACCTTTAAGTTTAAGGCACATAGTACTGTCATATCTACAATGAAAAACTTACCCATATTTAAGCTTTCACAAAAATTTCGATAAAGTTAAAAGCTTTGAGGTTGGATGCACAAGTTTACCAATCCTTCGTCCTACATATTTGTGAGCATACCAGGTATCTACCATCGTATGCATTAATCTCATTTTCTGTCTTCGCATATATAAATATTTCAGTCTTGGTAAAGGAAAATGTTCTTCCATTTTTGACGTTCTAGGATGTTTGGTTTTATGTAAAGGATTTTATGTACACATTAGTAATATTATTACGCTATGGTTGGCGTAGTGGTTGAGCAAATGGGTGCAGTACTGTTCGGAACAAATAGACAGTGGTGCGGTTTCTGAGTCTGTTGTATAATTGAGTTTACATGTTTGTGAACGCTTCCATGATGCAGAGGTCACTAAAATAAATTAAAAGTATTGGTAAGTAAAGAACAAGTGGTAAAGATTTCTCTTTTAACCTCTAGCTCTTTAAAATATTGATTTCAATGAGACCCGGTAAATGCTACCCCTATATTGTATCTAAGTAATTTCCTATACTAACGCAATTAAATTGGTATAGGTTGTTATTTATTAACTTCGATTGACGGTTTTCCGGTTTTCTACGAGTGCACTAGCTTTTGACGTATTATAAGTGCCCATGTAGGCTTGTGTGAAATAAAAATACATAAATTTTGATGTTTTTAGTTACGCAGGAATAGTAGTTTTCTTTTTTTGCAAGTACGTACATATTTTTGTTGACACCATACAGTGTATGATGATTCGTCATCATATAATATTTTTCACTAGAAAGATGAGATCTTTCTAGCAAAATATATTAGAAGATATATGTATTAGTAAAGACAGCTTGTGCACCATATCAGATATTGTAATTAGTCAATTTACTGGTAGGTATTCCTGTTGGGAAACTCGCCAACTATGCACCATATGCAAAGGAGTTTATTAGTGCAACGTGTAGGTTGTAAGCTTTGACATCTGGCACACAAGTCGGAAACACCCAAATCATTGCTGTATTATAGACATAGGTCACTATAGTTATAACTTGTGTGTATGAGTAGTTCTCCTGACCGAATTCCGGTTGTAGCAACAAATATTGTAGAGCAAAAGTAAGTGCGCAAATAGAGAGGCACTCTCATAGTTAGGTAAATAAGGATAGACATCAGGCGCAAGACTAATGGTCCAACGTGCTTTGGCAAGGCAGTGCCAATTTTCAAGCTTCGGGCTGCCACTTAGAAACTCTTAATAGTTTGATATTTTTATGTGAGCAAATATCTTGAATTTTCTCCGTCTGAAGAGAACAAAGATTTATATTGGACTCCTACCGACTAGAACCCCACAGTTCCTACATAACTGACACATGAGCCTGAGGCTCTGGATACAATTAAATTTACATACGGCTCCAACTAGTATTGTCAGAAGACAGGGAGGTCGATATAAAGACCTCACATATTCACAGGAAATGTTCATGGACCAACTGCGCACCGCCTCTATGGGCCTGACTGAATAGATGATGACGAACAAGTGCGCCGCCTTTTCTATGGTAGCCAATGATTATTGAACGCTCGTCAAAGCTCGGCTGAGAGAGCGAGCTGGAGTGCGAGGGACGCAGTCTCTTCCTCACCGCTATGTCTTTGGAAAACAAACCACGTTGGCGAGGGCAATATCAACAACATTGTTTCTCGTACAGGTACGACAAATATAATTGTGAAGTGATTTGGGGGTGGTATGTTTATGGAAGAATGGACTAAAAAAGTTCAAAGGTAAAAGAGTATACATGTAGATGGATGGAGAGAGACAGGAAGGTCAAAGAGCGCGAACTGCGTGAGCAGTGATGTGAAAGAATAGGGAGTTAATGATAGTGTGAGAGGTAACGGACAGAATGGAAGAAAAAAATGTGATACGTCGACCCTAAATGATATGAGATAAAGGTAGGAAGAAAGAAGGAAGAAGGTGCCTATGTAGATATACTGTTGAGAAAGATACTGCAGATATTACCTAGTATTTGTAAAACAAAACTGTCCTACCTTATGTCATTTAACATTACAATCTTATGAATGACCTTTTATGTGCCTTCCGAACTTCTCTTCCGAAATGCCCTCTTGGCTAAGGTTTTTCGAAAGTAGATCATAGATTAAGGCTTTTTTACTGTAAAGGAAACATAATTGACAGATTTATGGGTTTGTCGGACGATAATATTGGTGTAAACAACCTTCTAAGATATAAAAATAGTGTGCCAACTTTGTATTATTTTTCTTTACGATGTACTTACTAGTTATACAGATAGATAGTACGTTATCAGATATAAGAATTATGTCGTCCGCGTACAAGAGATTTCATGGAGTAGGTTTTAGATTTTTGCCATTAGATATGTCATGATTTTTATTTTTCGATGGGAAAGATCATCCAATGACAACTCCCGCTCTTGGGCGGAGCGGAAGATAGTGTCAGACTCTTACTGACTAAAAAACCCATCCCCACTCCTTGAGGCGCGCGGGAACAGTGCGCGCCGTCGACGACTTGGGCTTGGTCCGGACAGTTACCGGACGGCCGGACTGCGAGCTACCCATTGCTCACTGTCCGCAAGCTCGCGCCTGTGGTGGCTGGAAATCGGGATTGGAATCCCGGCGGTGGCGAGAGCGCCGTTGCCTGATGCAGATATATCATGATCCCGTTAAA
This sequence comes from Mythimna albipuncta, assembly GCA_929112965.1. Taxonomy (NCBI): domain Eukaryota; kingdom Metazoa; phylum Arthropoda; class Insecta; order Lepidoptera; family Noctuidae; genus Mythimna; species Mythimna albipuncta. The sequence goes on from OV815973.1 coordinate 11,064,847, forward strand.
CATTGAAGGCCTCAGTGGACTGCCTTGGTGTACGCCAACATATTAAAACCGTCAGATAGGCTAGGCTTTTGACACTAGTTATTTGGACGTCGTTGTACCTACATATCGTAAATGATGCGTATGTAAGTAATAACATACTTGTTACACGTTATATTAAGTTCAAGTCGTGAAAGATGTTAAGTTGAAGTCTTGAAAAAAAATTAACTTAAAAAGTACTTCTGTACTTCATAATTTTTTTTCACATCTTTCACACAATGTTCTCAAGTCTCAGACTAAGCAGAGCTTATGGTATGAGTACTACCACTGATAAACATACTTATATTATGTATCTGAATACATAAATAAATTGCACCCAGGCAAACTGCTTACCACCAGGTGGGATCCCAGTCAAGCATTATTTTATATCAATTTAAAAAAAAAAAAAAAACAAATGATCGTGCTCATCACACAAATAGGGTAGGGATCGAACACACGAGTTCAGATAGCAGTCAGGGCCACTGACCACTAGACCAACAAGTCAGTTGTATTAGTATTACGTCATATCGTATTCGAATTCCCTATTATTTAACAATTGTACTACATTCTAATTCCCTCAAATAAGGCTTCCAATGTCGTAATTAATTCCACGTTGGCCATGTATTAGCAATGCTAATGTAACACGTGACGACTGTCATCGGAAGCGTTCGATTGCTGCTCGGAATGCATTCGGTATGCCACAATGAATATTTATGGTAATTTTACAGAAAATGATGTAGATATGCCTGCTTATTGCTAATACTACGACTATAGACACGGAATAGGTAGTTTTTTGTAAGTAATACCTGTGCTAAAAAAAGTTAGAGCAGGTAATACGTTAAAGTTATGTCTTTGACCTTCAACTGGTCTTGTCCATATAATAAATTTCATTTCTTTTTGAAGACTGATAGAGGTAGGTACCTTTCGCTGGTATTGTTTAAATTTCTGTCTTACTTAATAAATGCTTACTTTAAACAATAGTTTGTGTAGATAGTGTATCATGGGCCATCATATTGCAGATATATTGCAACATAAGGTTCAGCCCTAGATTGCTAAACTATCAATAAAAAGCAAAATATCTTTTTTTAGAGGCCGGGAATGAGGTGCGAATAATACAGTCACGTGTCGCCAAAAAATATTGCTCGTTTAGATGCTTCTTTAAAATAAATGTTTGCGTAGCACTTGAGTAATCAGCTACGCGGCGTAGCTATAAGCACTGCTACGGCGTAGCAACCACAAAGTACTTTACATAATCTTCTATTTATGGCAACGGTAATAGAAAAATCGAAATTCTTATATAGGGTGACCAGATGTATATGATATACATATATCTAGTATTTTCCACCAATTCGATTGAAGGTTTTTTTGTTGTTGATATTCGTATTTTAGTTAACATTGCAATTTCCTTACTTTTTTGAATTATTTATTTTACACAAAGACGTATCATGACGTATGGAGAAACAGAAAGTTCACGTACAAAGGCGAGCTTAACTCAGCAATGAGTTTTCTCCCAGCAAACCTTTATTTTCTTTTTAATTTTTGTTTTAGAATAGTTTTAAGATCATAAATGTATTCTCCAGTAATTACATCCTAAACTTCTAAAGTGTGTAACGTGAATTTGATAACAACCAAACAATAAACAATTTTTAATGAGTATCGTATCATTTTATCCCCGAAATAACGTGATTCTTCAGATGCTGAATTTTTCTTTTTGTTGTGTGATGTAAAGAAACGTGTTATAATCAATCTTGATTACTAAAATCAGAATATTTGTTAGTTTTATAAAGGGGAAATAGAAAATAAGGTAATCTTATCACATCTATGTTATACGTAAGATATTGACAGGTCTGGTCTATTGGTTAGTGGTCCTGATTAGTACTATGCCAAAGTTCGTGAGTTCGATTTCTACTCAAGACAAATGTTTGTGCGATTAACACGATCATTTTTGTCCCGTGTCTGGGTGTAATATATCTATATTATTTATGTAATTAGAAATATATAAGTATGTTTATCAGTTGTCTGGTACTTATACCACACTCTCAGCTTAGTTTGTGACTAGATGGCGATTGTGTGTAAGTTGTAGAGTTATTTGTTGAACCAGAATAATTTAAGGATGAGAAAAATATCTTAACGTTTGACAAAAAATAATAATAATAATTTAAAATTATTTATATTAATATTATAAAGAGAAACATTTGTATTTTTGAGTGTATGTTAATAATGAATAAGTGAAAAACTATTGAGTCGATTACAAAAATTCTTTCACTATTGGAAAGCTACATTCACCCTGAGTTACATAGGCTATATTTATTGCACGTGCGAAGCCGGGACGGGTCGCTAGTATTATATAGGGTGACTGGAAACACGTGATCGTGCTCATGATAATTGGTTATCATGAGCACAATCAACTTTTATTATGGGAACAAACCTGAAATCCAAAAAAAAAATCAACTGTTCAGTACATTTTTGTTTGCCTAATGTACTAAATAGCTGATATTTTTTTGGGTGATTGGTTATCATAAGCACAATCACGTGTTTAAGTATCGTACACTAATTGCCAGTACATCCGAATGGAAGTACCACCCTGTACCTTAAGTCTTGGAACTCATTGTGTAATTGCAAATGAACCGACATATGTCACTCGTATCAGAATCTAAAAATAACATTCCAATATACATTCAATCGATTACTCCCAAGTTGTTTTTCCCACCTACTTACTGTTTTGAATGTCAAATATGTCTCTAATAAATTGACGAAACCTTGCTACCCTTGGAATAAATTCCAAATTTATTTTATCACCTAACATTACGTATACAAAAATAACAGACACGTTTTCCAAAAGCTGTTTACCGAGTTCATAATCAAGGTATAATGTAACCAACTTAATTCAATTCTGAAATAACGTGCTTTTCGTACCAAAAAGCGCTTTTAACAGCTGCATTTTGTTGGACGGCGAGCTAACAGCTTGTGACGGATTAAAGTTAAGTGGACACTAATGTTCTGTATTATAACGATGCTGTACATTGGACTGCAGCTGCCAAGAGAATGCGATAAAGAACGTGATTAAATTGTGTTAAAGGAAGCGTTTTACTCGAATAATTCTTCTTATAAAACAATAGTAACTGTAGGATTATTTAAAAGAGCTACCGTGGCTTAGTATTTCTTTATTATTTATTGTATACTGTTATTGTAATTACTTATAAAGAAACATCATCATCATCATATCAGCCGAAGAACGTCCACTGTTGGACATAGGCCTCCCCCAAGCGTCGCTACAACGACCGGTCCTGAAAAGAAACATAACAAAGAAAAACTTATATCTATTACACATACAATGGGCGGCCTTATCGCATTCTGCGATCTCTTCCAGACAACCTGAGCCTCAAGTCTGCTATTACAATAGTGTCAGAATGGTCTATCAATGATGTCATAATAGTCGATTTTGACAAGTTTGCTAATCTACTAATATAATGGCGTCATTATGACTTTCCAACGGTCAACCACTGACACTCCATTGAAAGAAGTGGCATAGAATAGTAATCTCGTACATGAATATTTGACGTATGCAGTAATCTGCTAAAACTTTGACAGTTTATTTGATCAGTGTTCTACCATTAGAACGTTATTGGTTTTAATATGCTCGATATTATCATTTTACCACAACTCAGATAAATGATCGATCATTATGAATTAGCAGATTACGAACTTTTAACAAAATGACAATGGGATCGTGTTGGAATGACGAATTTAAAAAATAGCAGAATTGGGCCCCCCTGCTTAGTAGACTTTGACAAAATGTCACTTCTCCGCAGGTAATGTCATTCCAATTTTTTTAAAGTGTAAAATCATTCAATGACTTATCTCGATCGGCAGGCGTGTCAGGCTTTTACTGACTTAAACCCACTCCTATCTCCCGTCTTTGCCTCGCTTTCCCAGACCCCGGGTTTCGCTTTCGGTAGCCAACGATAAGCCAATACACGATGCTCTACGTACTGTTATTCGCAGGTTTACCAGATTATTTTATTTAAAAAATATCTACTACAGTATATTATACCAGTCGTCGTTATTATTTTCATAGTATTTACATTTTTGGTGCACTGTATTGATGCACTACCTAAAGTTAAAAACGATGTTTTCCGCAGTAAGCTGGTTTTATACAAAAGCCAGTTAAAGCCACGCATCAAAATCCGAGTTTGGTTTAGCCATCCAAAAGGATAAAGTTCGGATGGCCAACATTATAGTCAAAACAAAGGCACTGGACAAATTATGGTTTAGAATACCTAGTACAATTTGATATAAGTGGGCAAAGTTGGCCATTGTAGTCCAGGTAGAATACATGCGAGAAACTGCAATAATAATTACCTACGTATATCAAACGACGTTTTTCAACATTATATATGACATATTATTTCAACATTAGAAATTAAACTTTATGTACATTTCTTTGGTAGCAATTATTGTGAGAAATATATTACCGATTCATATCAATTTATTTATTTATTTAAAGCTTTATGCACAAAAATAACTGTACAAAGGCGGACTTAATGCCTTAGGCATTATCTGCATGTCGACCTTAGGGTGGTGCAGAAACAACATGGCAGGTGCAACTTAATAAATAGTCAAAACAGAAGAGAAACAAATACAATAGTAAATACATACTTAGATAAATACAAATAAATAAACAATACTGTAGTAAAAAAACAAATCCAACCAATTTGACTCGGAAGCTGCCACATAATCAGTCTGATAAAATAAGTACCTATGAGTGTGGCTGTGGTTTGCTGCCACGCTTTTCTGCACTAGTGCCAAATAAACTATAATATAAGCCTAAAAGTACTTGGGATAGGAGCGGGTTTTCAAGTTAACCTATACAGAATGATAATACATTTTGCGCGATTAGCTTCATTTCAAACTACGATGACACATACACACTCAAGCAGATGTCAGAATACAAATAACTAATTTATTAAAGTACATCGTTGCGATTTGTTTAGGGTTTAAACAAAGCAATATTGTTAATTGAGAACATGGAGAGATAATAATCGGCGACAATGTACTCGTTGCATTAATAAATCACGTAATTTTGCACTTACATTATGAAAATTAATGCAGTGTGGCACAGTTTATGTTATAATGGTATTATCTAAAATTATATTTTGAAACATTTTAACTCATCAGTTTCTACTGAAAAAAAGTTGATATTTTTTCAATATCACCAAGATTGATGCGTCTGTGCCAAACTTAAATATCATTATTTTTTTATTTAAAAGAAAATGATTTATCGTCTCGAGAAAATTGTTATGGTGCATCAGCAAATAAAAAACCGGCCAAGTCCGAATCGGGATCGTGCATGAAAGGTTCCATACTATATATTCGATGACTGGCTGAAGGAAAACTTCAGCCAGTCATCGACTACACGTCTAAACAGAGTAAATTTACTTGTTACGACAGTTCTGCTGTGATCCTGTGAGGAGTTGTGTGCCATATCTTCGAAGTTCATGATCAGATCATAACAATATTTCAATGGGACTAACTTGGAAGTACCTTTCAATAAATAGAAGAATTTTCAAATTTTCTTATTTCAACTATCTAGCTGTCATGGTTCTTGAGATACAGCCTGCTAACAGACAGACGGACAGTAGAGCCTTAGTAATAGGGTCCTTAGGTATGGAACCATAAAAATGAGAAGAAAACAAAAAAAAAAAAGCGCAAGCGCAATATCTCATTTAAGTGCCTTACAGCGCTGCATAAAGCGATTTATAGCGCTTGTCGTTAACGAGGTTGCTATTAATCGGTAACTGAGTGGGAGCACTGCCTGACGTAATGAAGACTTGGGCTATTGACGTCGGCGATATTATACATGATTAATAGTTTCCAAGAGATGACGACGTTCCAGTTTTAATGTGAGTTTATAAGGCTTGAGAACTAGGTGACATGGTTCTATGATTAGATGTGGATATGTTGTGTATGTGATCGATTTCAGCTTTGTAATTTGTTGTTGATTAAACTTTTATGACCAGGGTTTTTTGTCAATTGGTGACGTATAGTTTGGATTTCATTTCATAATCTCAATCTCGTTTAGATTTCATTAAAAAGGAAGGAAAGGGTTGATGGGAATATTAAGCCTCCGACGATATGATTAAAAGAGAATGGAACAACAGACGTATACAAGTCATCGTGACCTTGGGCCAGCAGAGCGATAGGCATGTAGAAGAGTTCAGACTGAAAAAGACAAAGACTAACACTCCTTTTTGCTGCACCTAGAACTGGAAAAATATTGCTGAAATCACCCTAAAAAAGGCCTATTTGGACTTAATTGTGTTACGTGAATAGTTTACTTAGTAGTTTAGTATACGGCCAAAAAAATATGTGTCCTGCTTGGCTTATTTAAAAAGTTAAAACTTGCTAATTATAACTGGAAAGTTTAAAATAAGCCAAGTTAACATTACAAAATGAATAGTTTCAGAAAGACTACTGTTGGAGAGATTAAGAATCTCTCACGACCCTAATAGTACTTAGAGCCTACTGGGGTCAAAGATGTGCTTCTAAAAGGAAGATTAGACCTTGGTACGAAAGACAACGAAGAAACTGGAGTGAGTTTTTAGTCAGTAAAAGTCTGACACAATGTCCCGCCCCGCCCACGGGCGCGGAGATGTCATTGGATGAATATCCAACTTAAAAAAAAAAGTATTTACATAAGTTGACCTTTTCTTATTTAACCTTCTTTGACGGTTGGTGCTTTTAGCTTCAAATACAAACAGCAACTTTTTCTTGCGCCCAACACAACACTACAATTTTATTACACTTCACAGACATACACAATAACATTTCAGATACACCCGAATCACTTTTGTTTTAGACGTATTTATGTATCTATATTTACTCAACTTTTGTTTATTTGTTTTGTTTGAAGATCCACCTACTTTTTCTTTTGACAGTCGATGGAACTTTCCATAGACTACTAATTTCCACAGATTAGCTTTAGACACACTCGGACAGATACACTCGATCTAATATTCGTGAACCGCTGGCCGCGCCGGCTGCGGCGCCCTACAGTGCGCCCGTGCGCTCGCGTTCCTCCGTTTGTCTATAATTTTGACAAATGAGTTTGGAGCGCAAGTCGTCGGGCGTCGGTCTCTGGTTCATTATATATTGCACTTTTTTTATATCTAACACATAACACGTATTAACATAATTTCACCCTATTTACCAATGTTATTTATTTATTATTTGTCCAATGGGTGTTTTACAATGTTCGTATTTAATTATTTATTATTTTTTTTTATTTTTTTTTGTTTCGATACCAATATTAATTATATTGAACCTCCGTGAATGTGACCGTGGCAACACCGCGGGCCCTAACAGAATACCAGCGCTGCGTTATTTATCTTTTTAAATATCGCAGCATATGCTGAGTTTGGCGCCCTTTTGGCCTTGCACAGATTTTAAAGTGTTTCCTATTATTTATATTATCGGATTCTACTGTATGTGTGAGGTACGAATAAAAGTTTTTTCTTTCTTCTTTCTTTCTTTACTAAACACAGAACTCGGTATTTGTGAGGAGAAATAAAGATAAAAAAAGTGAGAGAGAGCATTAAACAACCCCGAAATAAATGAAACGTTTAACATCACACAAGTTTGGTGCTTTCCTCAAACAACCTGTAATTATCACAATAATAACTATTACAAAAGCAATTGGGATACTCAAGAACAATGCTATAAACACAAACTTATGGGCTTACAAAACTTTCAAGTGTATTCCAAGTTTCATTCCCAAACGACATGATAATTTAATATAGGAAAATTGTTCACGTTAATTTGTCTTTAGGAAAATTTTGTTGGAATGATAAGGTGAATAATAATTTTAAAATAAACTTTGTAAGCTAGGTTAGGCGCAAAGACAATTTCCACAAATGAGGTTCTCGGACGGTTCCGATCTTCAGTTTTTGTGTGACGTCTCGCAGACAATGTCCAATCTTCCATCCTGCATCACGTGTCTCCTGTTACCTTTTCACGTAGGGACCTAACTACATCATCAGTGGACGGCATTGCCATAGCCGAATACTGTGCTAGGCAAAGAAATTAACTAGTTTTGCCATCGATACGCTAAAAAAAGTAGCTGTATAAAGAAAAATACAACAAGACTTACTTCAAGTTGTTTTTGAGGGAAGGGTAGTATATCAAATAAGTTGGCTGGAACGAAAGTAACTGTTAGACTTTTTTTTTGATGAAAGCTCACTTGTGTGCCTTCAGTAGCTCTTTGTGTTTCAGGGCTGGGATGATTCTTTTAAAAAATCTCGCGGCCCTAGCGTGTATGGGCTCTTAGTTGCACATCTGGAATTAAATATTTAATACCTACTTATGAAAAAACTGGATCATAGAAATTTGTGTTCTGAAAGGGTTTATTTTTGTGGGACACTATATAGAAGCATCGATGTATGAAAGTGGCACAAATGACTAAAAACTTTAAAGGGAATCATTTGCCTTGGTATAGTCATGTGAAGAGAGAAAAATGCATGTTACTAAAAGAATATGCAAACGGATGGAGGAGGAAAGAGAGGGTACCTGAAATGATAATCCAACTTTTCTTTTAAAAATGGATGGATTGTATGAGTCATCTGAAATAAAAGGGAGTTAGCGATAGCGTGACAGGTAATAAAACAGAATGAAAAAACATAAAACATGTTGCGCTGACTCCAAAAAAAAAAAAACTAGACAAGGGCAGATAGATAATGATTATTTACAAAAATCCAATTTTTTTCTCAATTGACTTCAAAATTGCAAACAAACAAATAAATATAATGTGAATTTGGGTAAGTAACTGTTTTCGTAAAACAATAAAACCAGGTTTTAAATATCACACATGATCTACCGTGTATAATACAAAAATCCTTAACACTGCTGTGTGATGCACTGGTTCAACTTAAGCCATGTGTAATCTGACAAATGCGTATTTGCACTTGATAAATTAAAAAAAAAAAACTGATTTTTTTAAATCTACACACGATTTATCTAAAACTACACCTTGTAAAAATATATTATAAGCTATCAAAGAAAAAATGGTGTGCAATTTTTCTACAAACAAAGAACTTTTTACAAATCACTCTCCCCATTTGCATTGAAGACTTGTGTTGAATAATATTTGCATATTTATGTCCGACTGCTGCAACTTATCTAAGCTAAGCGAAGAGAGTCACAATTTGTAAGAGTTCGCAAACTAATTAAGCATTCATGATCAGAGGAGCCTTATACTTACGATGGCAAGGAACCGGTTCTTTTGAACTTCAGGGAGGTGTTAAAGTATTTGATTCAGTCTTATAACTTTTGAAAAGTTAGTCTATAACAGTGTCAGCGTAATATAAAATTTCCTTTTGTAAAATTCTGAGGAGATAAAAATTTATAAATATATGTACATAGATATAAATTGTGCTATGGATTGAACTAAAACTTTTTCCTGATTCGTTTTTAATAAAAAGAGTGTATATACGTAACATAATTAGCCGTTTAATGCTCCCACAGCTTTTTTTTATTTTTTTATTGTAGATAGGTTCGCGTTTGACCGCTATTTCACCTAATGGAAAGCGACGTTGCGGTCGACGATGGAACGCGCCTACCTAGAAGAAACCTATTCACTCTCGACTTAAGGATTCCCGGGTTGTATCTATCAGGAAACACAGACTCTGGCAAGGAATTCCACTCCTTAGCTGTACGCACAATGAATGTGTTCCCAAAACGTTTTGTGCGTGTGGGTTGGATATCCACCATGTACCGGTGGCGCATCGCCCACACGTCTGGTAGTCCGATGATGGAACGGGCTAGGCGGAATTAGGTTATTTAATTCCGATGCACACTCCCCGAAATGCAACCGGTAGCTAGGACTTAGACCTCCTCTCTAGGAGAGGGAAAGAGAAAAGAAGAAGAATGAAGGGAAATGACTGTCTAATTATTTAATTATCATACCTGTATCTATACCTAGAGCTTCAGTATAAACATACTTGAGCACTGTGAAAATAAACAGTCAGAATTAGGTGTTTTTTTTTGCCAAGGTGTGAAATCATCTACTGACTTCTCTAGTTCTAGGGCGGAGTGGGAGGGCATGTAAAACTTTTACTAACTAAAACTATATCTATGTTACTTCAATTGCCCTTTGCGTTCTGTCTCCTTAAGCGACCATCTGCCATTCCCCCTCGCTCCGGACCATAGCCAAAATCAGAGCCGAGGTGAGAGGTCGGTGCCGCCGAACGCCCCTCGAAGACACGGCAGTGCTACGCTCATGCGGGGGACATCTCCACCGCGTCCTCCGGGTGGTCTACATAATGATGACACCTGGGCGTTTCTTCCGTTCGAATCCGTATATATAGTAACTACATCTAGCGACAACATGACAATATTCAGACACACACAACACGAAAAATACTAATAACCAATAATATCCCAAAATAAATTAATTAAAATTGATTAAATAAAATAAAAAATAGGTTGAAAAAGAGTGGGATTCCCTGCTGGAGCCTGTGTTTCTTGATAGCTACAACCTAAGGGCACGGTATTACAATATTGTAATACTGTGCTAAGGGTCTTTAACTCAATTGTAAACTGGTTAATTTTAGACGACCATGCTTCATCATAGAGCACATCATCGCTTACTACCAGGTGAGATGATGCTCAAACACGATCCTGTCAAGGTTAAAAAAATCTACAAATGAATTTTTAATAAAAGTCTCAACTAGCCGGGTTAAGTCCAGTTGAGTTCGCCAAGAATCTAATGAACGCTACATAGTTTGTGAGTTCTAGGAACTTCAATATATTAAAGCCTCGGGCAGTGAGAGAAGTAGAGCTCATATTAATATTGACTTAGAAGGCAAAATAGACGATTAGAAAATGCACTGTATACGTGGGTAAATAAAAACTATATTATTATGATAGAAAAGTGCTAAAGATGTGATAACTTGGCTACTCAAATCAGCATTATTTTCAAAATTACTGTATTTAATGCCTACATTGCATAGCCGTAGGCTTGTCCAATCACAGTAACGTTATAAATATAAAAATTTGTATGTTTGTTTGTTAGATTTGGTTATGACTTTACACATAGGAAAACTATGTCCTGGATATGTAGAAAATGGGATACTTTGTACGTCGGAAGAATGTTTCCTTAAGATAATTTTCTACTATGATGCGGTCCAAGTCACTAGCAGAATTTAGTTTTCAATATTCTCAATGTTGTATTGACTATTTTCGTGAGAAGAAATTGTAACACGTAGAGAAATTATTATGACGTAGTTGGAACTACTTTTCCCGTGGTTTCATGCTGATCTTGCAAAATTCAAGCATTTTTCTGGAAAAATAATCCTGGGGCACTCATTAGTAGTGTAGTTTTTCTAAGAGTGAAACAACATTCGTAATAAGATCAGTTTACATAATAGACATATTTTATCCAAAGTTCATCACCATCTTCCTGCCCTTATCCCGTCTTATTTGGGGTTGGCGTAATACGTTTTTTGTCTTCCATTCTATCCTGTCACCCGTCCTGCTATCACTAATTTCCTTTTCTTTCATATCACTTTTCACATGATCCATCCACCTTTCTTTGGCCTCCCTTTCCCTCTCCACCCATCCACATGTATATTCATTCCTTATAACTCTTTAATTCATTAAACCCCAAGCGAACGCCGGCGTTCGCGCACCTATTGTCTTTCAATTGTGTCTGTCATTATCACGATTGACAGGTTAAATAACATGCGTTTTATATACAAAATTGTAGTGGAAATAATTTTATTAAATTAAAGCGTAAAATGAAAATAAATCTGAAGACAACTTACATGAAAAACTCGACCATTAATATTATTTTTTGAATATTGAAGGTAGAGCCCCATTTCGTCGATGTAAAAGTACTTCAGCTCGATTCGCTGCAGATTAATCGACTGTCAGTCATCGGGGTGATCATATTCGTTTTATCGTTAAAACTGAAAGCGGCAGGTGGCTTTTACGATTTTTAGAAAACATGGATTAAGTCATAGATGGCCGTTACCGGAAAAAAATAATTAGGTACATTTTAGAAATGCAGTGCTTTTTGGCACTTTATTCAGTTAAGCAGTTGCAAATTTTTCTTACTATTTGTACATTCACTTTCGATGTGCATCAAAAACTTCGCATTAAGGAGTGTAAACATAATCTGGTTTCGTAACCAACTTAAATATTGGGCTACATTCTCCTGTATTTTTCTAAAGGTTTCTTCTTTGCCTTTTGCATTCTAAAACTACGGTTTTCCGTTCTGGCAGTAAATTCATGGCCCCAGTAGGATTTGGCCCTGCTGGGCCCCTACGGTTTTGCTGTCTACTCTTTGAAACGCTCGTGCAACACTACGACCGGGGCTCGTTCCGGACGGTTGCCAGACGGCCGAACGGCGAACTACCCATTGCTTGTCGTTCAAAAACCCCACGCTTACAGTGGCTAGAAGTAGAGAATATTCGTGTGTGGAGTGCAATATTTTAGTTTATAATTTGTTATTTTCAAGTTTAGTAGCGACATAATATTTTATTGTAAAATAAATCACTCTTACTCAGCACATTCTATTTACACCGACATCGCGGGAAAAATATGAAATTTATCTCGAAAAGTTTAAAGATTGCAATAAAAGTAAAAGCAAAACCGAGCATGAAATGAGAGCTAAATCCTTGCACGGAACCATTACAAGGCTGAAAATAGTTGCCTTTATGCTCTGGCATTGCATAAATGTTTTCCCGTTGTTGAGAGCCTCAGCAAAACAGTGCTTTAAATTAAAAAGTTAACGAGTAAATTATCATTCTCACCGTGACTGCAAATTCTAAGAATTAAAATTATGCTGTAAATTCCAATAGCTTGGCTGAAGTTTTGTTTTTTTTTATTTGTTCCGGTAATTATGTTTTATTTTCACGCAATAAGAACTACTTACTTACAAATAATATCTGGAACCTGTGATGCTTCACGTTTTAAACTTAATGACCACTTTTAAACCTTTTTTTACTAAAGAAGATATATTAATGTTGTTAATTCCATTTAAACATTAATAATAAAAATTAAATAATAATAAAATTAATTGGTAATTTCATTTGTAATAAGCAATACTTACCTACCTTTGAACTCTTCTATCTGTATTTGTTTATTTTATTTTTAACTATGTGTGTGTGTGTACATAAATAAATAAATGGGTATTTGTTGAGTACTATTAGAACCGTACTAATTATACTAAAACTAACTGCTGCCAGTGGTTTGACCTATGTGGTAGTAGACAATTATTCTAAGGATAATCCCGGAATAAAAATAATCATAAAAGCAACTGCAAGATAATAATTATGAACCGAGTTTCATCGAAAGACGTTCTGCCGTTTGATCATTCAGTAGTAACAAACTCGTGTGTAAACACGGGAGTACATACGGTTTATGAGTACGTGTGTCGATATTCACAAAATTTCACCTTTATATTATTATCATTTCTACTTATTCATAAATCAACACCACATCCATTGGTTTTCGTGCAAAATTAAAATAATGTGGAGCAGTTTTTCACTACACAAATTAATGTTCACGTTTTCCCGGCGAACCAGTCAGCGCTACGAGCGCGACATTTTCTCTTGTAAAGCTTAACAAAGTGATGATTAATTTCATTAAGTCGTCCTGTAGGTGTAAAATTGTTGCGGTTGTCACTTGCACGAGACAGTGATTGCGAAACAATTAAACAATTTACCGTTGTTATGTAACTTTGTTTTTCTGTCGAAATGTTTTATTGTTATGTTTTTTTAAGGGAATGTAAGGTAGCTTGACATAATTCAAATGCCGTGATAATGAGGATCATTGACACGTTTCGTATGCTTTAACATAAAAAGACGTACCTAACTAAAAAGAGGGTATTTGAATATGAAAATATGTGTTTCAAAAATAAGGTTAAATTTTCATATAGGTACTGTATTTTTAAGTTACGTCTCTTTTTAATTAAGTGTGCTATTTATAACTTGCGTTGAGAAAGGATAGATTAAAATCGACTTTGATTATATCCGTCACGTGTACCGTCACCAACATGGATATGTGTCTACTTCGCAACTGTCAGATTATGTTTAAATCCGATATCTGACAGTACAATACAATCGTGTGTAGGTCGTGTGATCAAACATGATATAATCTAGTTAGTTCAGCGAATATCAATTATTTTCAAAGTTGCCTTTGACAAGCGTTAGCAACGCGATGTGTTTATTTTGGTTTACTAATGATAAGCATAAAATATATTATCATAATTTATGTTGGCATTACGAAATTCAGCACAATGGTCATTACTCATAATATTATTAGGCATAAATGTTTTGCCATAGTATTTGTAGCCATGAATAAACTTAACCTAACTTAACCTTTGCATTATGCTAAAGTATTATTATGCAGCAGTATTATTATGTTAATAATAGTTATGCAAAAACGTTATTTCAAACTATATTACGCCTTAAAATTATTGGCGTTTATTTTACTCTCCATAGAACTATATACATTTAATATAAACAGTAGAAGATTAGATATTTGATAGCTAGATGATTCAAAATAAGTATGTTATGGAAGAATCAAGTAGAATTTGAAAAACAAAGTACTACCAGAAAAAAATGCTCACGTGTCAATCACTCTGTCAGTTTATCCTGACATATCCACGCACAGCTGAAACTACCAGTAGTCTAAATTTTATGTACCTGCCCAGGCCTAGCCAGAACATGAAATTATGCACCAAGCTTCCTTTTAGGACGTGATAAAAGGAAGCTTCTTCTTAGTACTTGCCTACGTAGACGTATGGACACAGGTATCAAAACAAATTTTATGTCCCTCTTTGCAAGTTACTCTCATACAATTTATAGAACATAAAAAAGTATCGAACCAATAAATATTGAAAGAGATCGTCACTGAGACAAAAGGCAATAAATATATTTATTACAAGAACACACTGTTGAAGTTATGACAAAACATACAAATATATACTCGTAACTTCAATATCTTTATGTTTTCAGAAATACATAAGTATTCCGTCAGTGTAAAGTGATTATTGAATAATAGTGGAAAGTGAGGGCTATGATTATGATACCAAAAGCATAGTAAAGAGGAATTTGGGATATTATTATGAATATATGGTCTTTCATTTGGTTAATGGGTCTGAATAGTATTTTGCTGATCATGACTAAAGAAATGATAGCAATTAAAGAAAAAAAAATATCATAAATTTCAACACAAATTATCATAAACTTTGAAACTAAAAAGTAGATTTTTTTCTACGGCCAAATTAGTAGAAAGACAATTTATTTCAAGTAGGCAGTATTTATTTTATTAATGAACCGCGTAATTGAATATCATAGAATACATTTTTGTTCCATAATAATCGATACGCATAAATAGACCTTAATTTGACAAACTTTTGATTACAGACTTTTAGCATACTACAATATTTCAAAATACGTCAGTGTTTCACTCGCAAAAAAAAAAATACAATAACCACAACCTGCCGAATATAGAAGGCTATGTAGACCATTTGTCAACCAATTCACCCTTAACAACAATTGAATCGAGCAACAATGTGAGCCAATTCATGTAGGAAACACTATTGAACACAGGTGCTGAGAGTGTGATCGACGGTCACTGGGTACATCGTCCATGTACAGTGTATACTATACAGGCTGGTCCAGCTAACATATGCAATAAATCCAGTACAAGCAACACAAGTTAGGACATAACAGAAATCTGTGCCCATTGTGTGCAGACTTGGCGATCCGCCAAAAGGTGCATTAGAGCAGAAACACTTAGCGTCAAACGTTAAAACTTCAACATTTCATATTGTTCTAGATAGCGTCTGGATTGTTCGCGACTATGAACTTTTCAGAACCAATTATCCTGTACTATGTTTCGTATTTAAAGTTACAAAGGGAACTTTGAAAGTTTACTAAGAAGTAAAGCTCTTACTTTAAAATTGTGCCTTATTTATGATCTTCATTGAGATGAGGGTATGGAACTTGTCGCATAACGTACTGGAAATGAAGTTCATTCAAAAGTTCAACCATTTTCTAGTGTGGATGACAAGTAGTATGGCTATACTAAAAGATTTTTCGCAGTTCCTTTTATATCGTAAAAAATAATGACCTGTAATACTTTTGAAATAAGAATTTCGTGAAATCACTCGATTTATCACCGCAATAAAATCATCGAAGGATGAATGGATAAATGACTAGTACTAGCAATACACTCTTTAAAGTTAGGATATGGGTAGTTAATACGTTATTCGGTGTTTTTATACTTTTGGCTTTCCGAAGTAATAAAATTTTATAGCGGCAGTATCTGGCTATCAGTACCGAAAGTACGGTGACTCGTTTTTCAGAATAACTACTGCGACTTCGAAAGCTTTGTATATAGAACTTATTTTACAAACTTTATTTTCTTTTTCTTCTTGGTTTGAGTTGATTGTTAATACTTAGTGTTTTGTTTATATCATCTCATATGTTTTTACTTCATTTTTCATCTTGCTTCTAGTGCTCTCTAGATTTTCTTCCTTTCTGAAGTTGTAATTATAACTGTAAGTATCTTGACTACTATGTAGTACGTTATTACAGAAATATCCTGATTGGTTCCGCAAATGAAATGTTCAATTGAATCTAATTCTTCCATTTATGTGGTACACCAAAACTCACACTTAATTATTATAAAGTAGTAAGATAAATATAAAAATACTTTGGGCACTTAAGGAAAGCTGTTAAAAGTTATATTGAGATCACTTGCCTACAAATATTTAAACATTGGTTAAGCCAAAAGTTGAATGAACTCAAAAAAGATTTTGATTTCGTCCTCAATGCAAGTTATTGCATATTTGCATTTGATATAAGCTAGAACTATTAAACGAAATAATTTACTTCCGCTTTAATTTGAACTTTAACACACTATTAGCTTTAATTTAAATTGTTTGATTAGAGAAAAAATACATGTTTGTGAATACATTTCAAAACAAAAATTTTCTTTGAGGTGTACCTTTCGATTTTCAATATTAGGGTCCATTCTAATCCTGATACTAAAAATGTAGCTTCAAGCGGAAACAAAATTAAATATCGATCGCTATAACATTATACAAAGTATCATTAAATTCTGTTTTAGGCCTGTTCAGGACCTCGGGATCAGGTGCCACAGGTAACTAGATGAGATCTATATTTATTTTAGTCTTAGAGCTTTTGGAAAATTATTTAGTGCCAAATATCGCTTTTGATATCGCTTTGGATGGAACGTGAGTAGATTTTGAATTATGTGTGAAAGATTTTGATGTTTCCCTGAATGTTTTAAGTAGGCTTGTTGACTGATATTAAAAATCCTTTTAGAGAAATGATTTGGACAGTACTATGTAAGATATAAGTGGCTTAATTTCAAATATTTTGGTTCATTAAGGTAGAAGGTGACTGTATAAACTCAATTTGAAAAATGTATATTTGTTAATCTGTAATTTATAACTTCAAAAACATTGTTAATTTATATATTTCCATTAAAAAAAAAAATTGTATCCGCCATGATCTGTCCCGACGTCATTTTAAACAATCAACCGTTGCTAAGAGATATTCTTACAAACGTTTTTGTTTACTATAACGTTGACGTCATGGCAATGATACAATCTTTACACATTTACTTCTTTTTGATAAATACGTGGCTGGCCTAAAAATTCCAAAAACAATATAAAATATAGGATTTATTTCAAAAAAGAGTTGACTAGCCTATTGACTTTCGTTAAATGTTTGATGTTTTGAATTGACCTATAAAAATTGAAGATAGTAACAAAGAAAAATAAGGTTTGCTTGTAAAACCCTTGCACGATTTCTAATATTAGACAACCCTGTTTGATTTGTGAGTGGCTTTGATAATGAACGCACTAAGTGTACCAATTCTGTTAAAATAAGCATGGAAGTTCGGCATTAATAAACCAATATTTTTCTATTGAATATTTTCAAGGCTATTTTTCTAGGATAGGCAGTAGAGCGTGTTTACAAATGTAGGTCGATTGAACGGAAACGAATAGAAGGCATTATGTTAACGACATCTTGTTCTTATATTTGTTGGGCTTCGCATGTGGCAGTGCTCCTAATAAGGCTGTAACCGGATTAGTATAGCTTAAAAATATGTGTAATCGGGATAATGGAGAATTATTATTGTAAATAGAAAGCATGTTTAATAGGTGTTTTATCTTACAGATAATGTGTTGAATTGTGGTTTGGATTTGCAAATGTTTGTGTTGTCACAAAATTCCCTGGTTGTTAAAATATTAGTTTTAGAGATTATGGTAAAGGATTCTGACAAGCCTCTATAATCAAACCTAAATAGAACGCAAATAATCTCTAAAGCTAGTTATATGTATCACACAACAACCTCCACTGTGTACCTAAGTTACACGTGAACATTCTACTGTCTTAGAAACAATTCTCATTTCAGACAACCAACAAGTAGGAAAGTTCAAAGTGGCCCAGTATACACAGCCTAGATTCAGGCGACAAAATAAATAGGTAGCTATATACCCACTTGCGGGCCAAAGTCAGAGCTATTTGAAGACGGACCAGACATTCCAAGAATAGGCTTTAAATTTGCGCTAGCTTGACGGCTTCTAGTAAATGCTAGCTCATGCAAACAGTCAATTGAAGTATTACAAACCTATTAACTGGTCCGTCTGCAAATAAAGGTAATCAAGATGATTGCTATAATATCGTCTATGAACGATTTTGATTGCCGTCTAATGATGGTTGGAGGAAACAAAGGTTTTCCAATGAACGGTACAATAACAGTTATTATTGAGGTTTTAACGGTCGATGAAATTTAAGGTTTTGGTTTATTTTTGAGAAATTCTTTTCAGCAATGTTCTGTTTGATTATACGATACAATTATATTTGTTAATTGTTATATATTTTGTGTGTTCTGATGATACTGAGTACTGGGTACACATTATTACAATCTTGTGCCCAAACATTACGACTTATTAAATGAACTAAGTTGCGAAAATAACCTTTTAAACCCTAGGGGTTTAAAAGGTTATTTTCGCAACTTTACGCTACTTTTTAATTAGTATCATATGTGTGGTCAAACGTAAAAAAAAACGAAATCCTAAACTTGACCAGAAAAAGACATTTATTGGTAAATTCACAATTTTATTGCAATCATTCATAACAATTGCTACTAGAAAATACTTCGCGCAATATTTTTTTCAGTTTTAATGGCTATATAGTACATATATATACACATATAAAACAATTTACGCCATGTAGCCTCTGCTATCGGCACATTAAATATTCAACAAAAAAGTTTTAAACAAAATCTACTGTTCAAATTTTAAACAGAATGCTACTGACGTAACAAAATATCCAGCACAGAACTTTTCACACAAAATATTATCAATATTGACAATAAAAAACCTTGCTGAACAGAAACAATACAAATAGAAACCCGAAACGCTGGTTCAGCAACCCCAATTGCTGTTGGCACCAATGACGATGCACTCAATAACGAAATACTGAAGTTGGATTTTCGAACAAACAACTATTTAACAGAGTTGCTTTGCTGCTAACAAGACAGGTTAGGCCCCTCGCCCACGACGACTTTCTGTAGCGATGCTGTCACGTGTTTCGTAAACACGCGTCAGTATCGCTCCTAACGCGCGTTATCGCATTTGCAAGCGCTGTAGAAATATGGCAATGCGCTACAGTTTCGCGACTGTATCCAAGCCAACGCACGGTCAGCGACAGCGAGGGCCCCTAGTTGATACAGAAGTAATCGCAAAAGAGTTTAAAACAAAAAGTCCTTGAGTTTTTATCCAATACTTGTAAAAAAAAGTTTGATAACACTTTTTACTTTCGTGAAAACGTGAACGAATCTTACACAATGTAATATGCGTGTAAGAATGTTTTAAATACCGTGTAATTTTCCTTTCATAAGCCAAGAATTTTTTGATTAGAAAATTCTTTGGAAAATTCTGCGACGCAATTTTTGTAACCAATATCACTTATATTACGAGTACAAGGAAGATATAACGTGCAGATATTGTGAGAAAACTTTACAAAGTTCATATTCTTGCTTCCTCTTTCATCTTAAGAAACAAAAGTTGCTTACTAGCACGTGCAAGTTTTAAGAGTCAACCGAGCAACGTGAGTTGTTATGTTTGCAGTATTCACGGGCGTACTGGCTGGCAATAGCATTTGTTTTGCTAGCACAATACTTTCCTCGTATATTTTTCTTTAACAACTTTAAAATTCGAACTGCTAATGCCTAAGCTTAGTTTTTTAAATTTATAAACGAGAACACGTGTGTTTTCATCAATAACGTCCACAACTGAACAGTTGTCGGAATTTTTTAAATATTTACTCTATTTCCAAGAAAACTGCTGCCTTTGGCCACTGTATTTCTTGTCAATAATTCATCTTCGAACAAACAATGCCAAGGAAATAAAACGTAGCCCAATTTAACAGAAAATGGGGCAAGAGACGTTGGTTGACCGATTAATTATTCGTTTGCTATCGAAGCTACGACTATCGTTGAGACCGAGGCACGTCGGCGACATCGATTGCCGATAGTGGAAGACTCCCATACTATAGGTACTATTCAAACACAAACTTTTAAAGTCAACGACTGAAATAGAATGTAAACATTAGTACATACAAACGGTGTTAATAGGAAGCAGGGTTCAACAGAAGGGCTGCGGAATTGTTCGAAAGAGTTACCGCGACCTTAAGATGACAAAAGCAACTGAAAGGAAACAGATAGATTTTAGTCACTAAATGTATGACGCTCCCTGTCGCTTTACGCGGAAAGACTATATAAAAAAATGTTAGAAAGAAAAATTCGATTAGTGTTTTCACTTTAGTATATAATATTTGGAGTTAAGCGGAACAGAGAGTAAAGTCCTACATGTCTCCGTTATAAAGGGAGGATCTTCCGGCCAGACAGGTGTTATAGTCTGGTGGGCAACTGCCCGATAGATGATTTCGAGCTGTTCTGTTCTAATCGTGCGGAGAACTTTGATTGCGCGATGCAGGGTTAGTTCTTATGTAACGCCATATATGTCGCTACATAGATATGATAAATCTATTAATTTCTAACAAAACTCTGTTTATTACAATTTATGAATAAATAAGAGTACCTGAACACTGGGAAAATATTTCAAATGAACTGAAAATCTGGGTCGAAGAGTTATTATTGACTAGATTTTGCCCGCAGCTTTGCCCACGTACATAAAATATTCACTCAGGAATAAAACGATCTATCGGTCAAAAAAATTAAGTAATCGGACCGATATTTCTAGAGATTACCTCCTACAAACATTATAGTGTAGATCGACTTTTATTTGGGGTTGGAATACATCACATAACTTCTCTTGTCCTGAGTGGAACAAAAGAGACTCTGACTAGACTTTTTCGTTTGAAGGTATTACCAAAATTAGTTAATTCTTAGTTACCAAGCTTTTCTCGTTTCCAGTTATTACTATTGAGTTATCATTATACAACGATAATGTAACCAATTAACAAAACGTACCTAGCAGTGTTATGTATGATTTCACACTTCCAGCTGTTATGATGGCTCTTTCTCTGTCACTGCAGTGCGTCTATGGAACTCTTTTCCGCACTCCTTACTTGACAGCCCTTCTCTAGATATTTTCAAGAGGAAACTTAAAGAGCATCTCCTTTCACAATGACATAGTAGGTATATATATATGTATTTGTGTATATATTATATGAGTATGTATTCATTCATATATGTATTTATGTATATATTATGTGAGTAGGTATGTATTTATATGTGTAGGAATGTTTATGTATTATTTTATTCATATTATTTGTAATTTTAAAATTGTGCACTGGATCTTACCCTCTACTGTGATCTCTATCTATCACTCAATGGTTTGCTGAAAGAAAACTCAACTTTGAGTTAAGCTCGCCTTTGTACATGAACTCTGATATCCACTTATTTGTTATTTATCATGGTCTACAATAAAGAATTAAAGTATGATGATGTCCAAATTCATTTGAGATGGTGCAATATAATTAAACTGACCATAAGGATGTTTGAAACAAACCTGAAGGACATATATTGAAACATTTAAACTTGGTGTAACATGTTTCTGATTCAAAACGGTATGTTTAGCATAATTTAAGCCTTTTAATGTTCCCACTGCTGGGAATCAGGCCTCCTCTGAGAATGCGCCGTTATCTACCACGCGGGCCCAATGCGGGTTGATGGATGTCACATGTCTTCGTATGTTTGGTTCTAGGACATGCCGGTTTCCTCACGATGTAGGTAGAGCACTTTGTTTGGGATTGAAAATCATTAAATAAAACCCACCCGTATTTCTCCAGTTATCTTATGCATTCCAAAACCGTGGTGACTCTTTAAAAAGATCTTACAGCCCAATAGTTAGTCGCTTGCTTATTTATTCACTTGTGAACAAAAAACACAGTAATAATATCAATTCGAGTGACTTGTCACTGAATAGTTCTATCTTTGTATGGGCCACCCAATGACCGGAAAAGATTAAGGTCAAGTCCGGTCTAATAATATCAAAATGTGATCAATCGTGTGTAAAACTCCTTTTGTTCTCTGTCTAAATCAAGTGCCCGATTGACATCACACTATCCCGCTAATATTATAAAGGCGCGCAAGTTTGTGTGCGTTTGTATTTGTGTGACTGTTTTATACTTGAACAGTTAAAAGAATTTGAATAAAATTTGACACAAAGGTAAAACAAGACATTAATAGAATAGCACGATACAACGAAACAATCTTGATATGACTTTTATCTAAAAAAAAGACGTGTGGCACTCGGGGACGGCCGCAGTAAAGCTATTGCATAGCATTTTTTATCAACTTATGCAATAGAGCTCGCCAACAGCTGCTTAACCCCACCCATCCAAAACCAGACCTCGCCAACAGCTACTTAACCCCACCCATCCAAAATCAGACCTCGCCAACAGCTGCTTAACCTCACCCATCCAATACCAGACCACGCCAACAGCTGCTTAACCTCTTCCATCCAAAACCAGACCTTGCCAACAGCTGCTTAACCTCTTCCATCAAAAACCAGACCTCGCTAACAGCTGCTTAACCCCGCCCATCCAAAACGCAGACAGCTGCTTTCACTCATTTGATTTTTTATCGGTCACCACGCTCAAAGAACATATGAGTGGGGGCGTTAGGTTATTTTCGTTACGGAATTTCTGGATTCGGTCTCCACGCTCAAGGCCTGCGATAGAAGCTATGCAATAGCTTAAAAAATTTGTAAAAATGTTTGCAATAATATATAATTACCTAAAGCGATGTTAGGTAATTAACTAAATTTAAATTATCTTTGTTCGGCTTTTATACGATTTTTTGCGCAGCAACAGGGATAGCTGATGTAGCTTAAAAACTGCCCATTATAATTCAGACTAGATAGGACATATCTTCCGTAAACTCAAGAAACTGTAAACCTATGTTGATCATTGTTCCCTGTGACAGTAAGACGAGGTCGCGGTAGATCACGAAGCAGATGGTGGGAAAGATGGAAGGAGTGGAAGGAGGCTTTTGGTTAGGAGTGGGATGCAAAGGCACGAAACTCCTATAGGATCTGTTGTCAAGAGGTCAGTTTGTTAATACCCTTTATCTCCATAAAATCTTCGGGATTCGAGAATTGAACTATTAACATAGGTAAGTTTGTACGGAATCTTCACGTTTGCGCGAGTCCGACTCGTACTAGCCCAGTTTTTTTTTTTTTATATTGGAGTCGGTTGTCTTTTTTTTCGTACAAAGTTTTTTCAATCAAGAAAACGCTCACAACGTTAACTTCTGAGTCGAGCTGAACATTGCAGAAAAGTCCAGCAAAGCTTATTTCCTTTTGTTGTAATACAATATCCAAGAGCCTTTTATAAGAGACGTATCTATTTTTCTATATTATTCGTTCTGTCTGTGTGCAAGATAGGATTACAATCTACTTAGGCTGGAGCATCTGGTTTCCGGTTCTTACTACCTGTGTAGAAAAGCAACTAAAATAGTTTTTCATCCCCCATCTCGGAAAGAGTGTTTTTGCACATCGATATCTGAGTGCAAAAGTCGTTTTTATTCTCTAGAGAGATAAAGTAAATTGAATTTGGAACATCGCGTGCACTATGTTTATGAATTCAAAACATCTTTAAACCTATTTACTTTTACCTCCATGGCACCAAAGCCATATAACTTTTTTTTTAATTTGTTAAAAATTCGCAATCCGAACCTCCTTGGTGTACTTTTTTGCATTTAGTCATTTCCTCGCTGAGGTAGGATGAAAAGTTACGTGTTGCACTCGACTGCAAAGATTTTTCACCTCGTGCTCTTTTGATTCTCTTGTTAACGCTCAGGATTCAAATTTTTGAAACACTCGCTGCGCTCGTGATTTAATTTTAGAATCCTTCACTTGCTCGGTCATCAAAATCGAGCACGCGGTTAAAAAGCAACTTTGCACTCATGTAAAACAAATAACTACGAGTATTTCTTATCTGTTCTTGTTTCTAAGTAGAAGTTTTGGTTTTCTTAATTTGTGTTTATTATTATTCGCGGCGAAGGTAGTATGACGATCTGGTCATTTTAGCGGGGCAAACTTGGCCAGAGATCGCTCTAGACAGAGAGGTTTGGAAAGAGAATGGAGTCAACAATTATAAAAAAAAAATATTGTATGTTCTACAGATAGTTATTCCGGAGCTAGGTGTCTTGTATATATAGCATAGTTTCTCCTCTCTATCGGTTCAACTATTCAATATAAATGATTCTGAGACCTGCCTATTCCAAACACAAACGTTATGTATGTGATATATTTTTAAATTCATAAATTGGCTCACTTGCTAGGTTTGAGCATAAAATTATTCTTGGCAAGCAGAGTTACGGGAGTAGCTAGTCAAAATATAAACCGAGATTTGCAGTTTTTCCCTATTAAAATTTTCCATTGTTGCAATTTTCACGTTTCTTCTCATAATTGCTTAAGCTTATTTATTCATAAGTACAACGTTACGTAGGTTTTGTACAAACACATTTTACCTTTTTGGCCAGTTAGCGGTGCGAGAAATCCCTTCTTAGTACGTGATTATGTCACGGAAGGAGTTACTTCGCAAATTGCATGGTCGAGGGTTACTTTGGGATAATTAGCTCATTTATTTTTGTATGTTATAAAATGAGAATAACGTGGTTACGGTTCAGTGTTTACTTTAAAGTAATTTGTGTGGTTATTAAATGTAATAATAATATTTGGGGCCCATTTATTGAGTTTGCAATTCACCCACCGCCTTTTTTATTGATCGTATATTAAATAACATCGTTCAGGCTGGTGTGGTACAGGGATATTTGTCGGCAATAATTAGGTACCCTTCTCATAATAAAATAACTTTGAAAAGGTGGGGGTGGAAAGGAAGGTTGGCCAGTAGATGACGTCTGTACAACGTTCCATGAAGTGTCTTAGGGGCTTCTGTGAGATGACTTTGACTCTGAGAAATGTAAAGATATAATACTATTATTTAAAGCAGGTATCAAAACTCATACTGTTAACAATTTACTTACAGAATATTTTAGTATAGCCATACAAAATAATTCAACTTATTACAAAAACGGTAAATGTGACGGCTTGAAGATCACAGGCCCAGTCAAATTCTTTACACTAGTCGTTCGCAAATGCACAGTTTAACCTGTGCAAACAGGAGGTAGAAGATTGTGAATTTATCAATTTATATTCTCTTCTTAGTTTATTTAGGACATTACTAATACCCTGTGCCTCGGAAAGCATTTTAATAATTATAACTTGAATTTAATTCATTCGTAGATTTTTGACAGTCGTTACGCCAGACGCCAGAAAGACTGACCACTAGTCTAACCAAGTAGTATTAGATATTGAGTACCTGTGTTGTGGAAATCTGATAGGCAGTCGCTACTTACATCTTAGGTATTCAGCCACATTTGTTTAGACTGAAAGCCAACTCAAGCTAGTTGAAAAGGGTTAGGGAAATGAGAAGCCTGTATAGTGAAAATGCCTCCTTCTCTTTCCAAACCTCTGTCTTATCTCTGGCAATATCTGGCAAAGTTTGTCCTAAGATCATAATCAAATCGTCACACCACCTTCAACACGATCGACCTCGATGGCATCGTCCTCCCTCAGGTTTCTAATAAGTGACGATCTTCACCCGCTAAGTAGATAGATACAAAATTTAATAAATACAGCAATTTTTAATTCATGTACATATATTATTGGATACAAAAACCTTACTTTATTCAATCTTCTTCAAAAGCGAATGGCGAGTAAAAACTAATTATTGTGTGTAAAAGTCTTTTTTGCTGTCTGGCATTTTGAGCAAGGTCGAGACCTGCTCAGAGGTTAAAGCCGCTGTATCTATCTCCTAGGTTAAATATTGTTTTAATCTGTTATGCCAAAGTCACACTAGTCATAGCTTTTTTTGTTTTCAAGGGGAAACCTTCAAAAGGTGCCTTGATTTTGAGGATAAGTCCGGGGAGAGTAGGATTTTTATCTCACTAAAGCCATCCCGGTGATCACCATCAGAACTTAAAAGGAGCGATGTTAACTCTTAAAAGACCATTCGGGAACCTCCTCTGAGCAACGCCTGTTAGGGCACATCCCTGAAGGCATTGTGCAACGGTCTCCCCTGAGCCCCTTGTGCACGGCAGCTTGTGATCACTGTGCCATCATCTTCCTTGGAATCACTCAACTGGCGGGCAGAGTCTCCACTCTAAACGTCTGTGGTTCCAAAGTCCCATCTGCTTTGAATGCTAAAAACCCCGCTTAAATACAAGCGGGGTTTCAGCGTGTTAGGCATCGAGGCGGTTGCCTCTATGGCGTCTTTTTCTCTGGGTGTGATCAACCCTCTCAGACTAGTCATAGCCTTTTAGCAAATACACTGGCAGGCTACTGCGAGCCTTGCGCTGGTCGTTTACAGGTTGAGGTTTTGTGTTGGCTTAGCCTAAATTCGAGCCTTTGAATTTCACTAGCCTGGGAATTATGGTTTCATAACAAAATTTTACATTCAAATATCTCGGCTTCGACATCACCGGAAAAGTGAAATAATACAGCGTTTGGTTTTATTTTTGACAACAACAATTTTTATTCCTTGCTAAAAATACTGATTTTTTCAAAAAAAAATTCAATCAAATCATGACTCTATTAAGTATTTTTCACTATTACGCATTGATTCCAATTTGGCAATTCACACCCACGCCACGTAACAAATTATTATATTTAATTGACAGCTTTCGTGAATAAAAGATCCTTTGTTTTTATAAAGCAATAGATTGGATAATTCTATTGTAACTATTGCAGTAGAAACGACTGATAATAAATGACAGCAATTGATAATTTGTACGGAGCGGATAAAGAAAAGAGAAACATCGAATCGTGGTAAATCGTAAATAAACACGTAGCACTAAATATGTATGACGTTTTACTTAAAAAATGCCTATAAGTTGTACAAAAGAACCTTAAAATGAATACTTAGGAACTAGGCTGTAATAAATTAACTCTAGAAATAATTATTCACAACACTGAACCAGAACAAATTAAGGCAATCCAATTAAAGTACGATAAATTTAATTCCGAATTTAAAGTTATGTAACTGAGCGGGTTTCAGACAAAGACTCAGCAAGATTCTTGAATTCCTCGTACAGTCGATGAGAAAATCGCATACGATAAAATGAATTGAATGTCTGATGGTATTTGGGGATTACACCATTGAATATATTATCCGTCTTCTGCACTGTTGAAGACCATACCATTTACATAGATCCGTTTCTTGTAGATGCACTTATATCTATTTTGTTGGGTTGTTGCTGCAACTGTGTAGTTGTATGGTGGGGTAGACTTTATGTATGTAAACCTACCCCAACAACTATACAGTTGTAATCTTTCGATTTAGCATACATTTTTAAAGTGAATATACAGGTTGACTTTAAAGTGGGTATGTTTGGCCAAACCCAAAGCTATGAGGAATAGGTAGAGATTAATAATCTAAGTACTCTTCATGGAACCGATTTTGGTGAAAACTAAAACTGAATCACTGGATTTAAAAAAAAAAAAAAAAAACAATATTCTCATACTCTATTATTTACAACACTCGATAATGACGCTAATTAGGAGCTATTAAGTAACGATATATGGCTTTAAGGAAATCGTAAATAAAATACGTTCATAGTTCAAAATAATGCCGCTGATTCACGTATTAATTTCTCATTCGAAACTATGGTCACTTATTACACCAAAAGGTGAAAAAAAAATTGTGGACTGAACAGTTCCACAACGTTTTTATGGTCTCTTAGTCGTTATATCAAAAAATGTTGTTATCAATTGAAAGATGAGCATAACGAGTGGAATATCACAAAATTAATAACTTTTTTCTTTAGTTTGCCTTGTGTTATTATTACTTGCCAGAATTGTGTCCTAATTAACTACAAAATAGGATGGTATAATAATACAGCATGTACATTAAATTTTATTCAAAATAAACGAGTCGTTACTTTACTGGTGATATAAATTTTTAAAAAATCGAATATATAATAATATGTAGCCTCAGAATGAGAGATTTTTGACTATTCCTCATAGTTTCCGATTGGGCCATACACGTTCCTTTGAAAAATTCATCCTGTATACAGTTTGGTTTAAAACTTATTTTATGGATACACTAACTTCTTTTATTTCCATTTTCTACTTCGCTTTTGAAAATGTAGAAAGTATTTTTTTTTTTAAATCAAAGTATTGCAAATAAATAGAATTTTAACTTTTTAGCTAAATGTTATTGTTCCAATAGAATTAAAAATTTAATACAACATCGTAACAAGTGGTATCAGAGAAGAATGTGTGGACGACACTAAAAATACTCTAGTGGCTAATAATTGAATCATAAAACAAACGTAACGTGAAGACTATAAAGCGGGTTACGTTGGGTATAAAACTACGTATTATGAAATAACTTGTTTCATCGCACGCTTACACCTCACCCTTGTAGAAGGGTTTGCACTAGAAATGAAAGGGCAATTTACATGTATATTGTACGTATAACTCCAATTTCTATGGTAATGTAGGAAGGAAGGAAAAATAGTGAGTGTATATTTTGAGCTAGTTGAAGGAAACAATTAGGGGATAAAGATTATTTTGAGGCTTGAAGTAGAATGGCTTATAACAACAGAAAATTTTGCATAACAAAAATATTTAGTTTGGGCAAAAGTGTTCATCACCATCTGCCTAGTTTTTTGCAACTATCTCGGAGTCGGCTTTTAGACTAATCGGATGCGGCTAAATAACTATATTTTACATGAAACGACTACTTATCTGACCTCTACAACCCTATAGTTACTGGGCAACTAAATACTTTTTAGATAGATTGATAGTCAGACTTTATTTATTTATTTATTTAAGGACAACCAACAAAGCATACACCATTACACATGCTAAAGATTCAAAATGGTTACATAATATCGTGTAGCCTTAATTAAAGGCCGCCACGGCATGCATTAAACATAGGAGTAGATAGGAACTAACTTATGTATTATCATACCTGTAATGACTGTGAAAAACTTACGAATGACAAATGTCCAACTTTATTACGTGCTTTCTGAAGCACGGTAGTAATGTCCTAGATTAAAAAAAAAAAATACCAAAGAGTTGAAAATTGTACATTGATATTTGCACAGTCTCGAGACCATAAACTTACGCATGAAAGACTAGTATTTTAACCACTAGGCAATCACAACAATAGGAAGTGTTCATAAACCATTTAACAAAACAGTTTCCATATGAAACTAATCGTAAAACCTCCAGAATATTTGAATAACTTTATGACGACTATATCATGCAAAAAACAATCATACTAATAATTACATAACTTTTGAGAGCCCCTTAAAATATAAAATAAAATGTTTCCCAGCAGCATACGTGGTGGGATCTTATATGATATTCTCTGAATTTAAATTCCTGTCGGGTCACATACACTCACTTCTAAAAATTTGTCTCATGCTTCCTATCTTTAAGTCTGGGGCCTTAGGAACATAACTGTGCTTGTGATTTTATCGAAATTCCTCTGGGTTGCGTTATCATTATTACCGGGTTCTACTAAGCAGAGCAGAATCTGTTTTTGTATTTTTTTTTAAAGAGTTTGTACAAGTTTATTTAAAGCAGCTGATCGTTTGCTGTAAAATGTATGTATGTTAAAGCACTGTTGGAAAATCTTAGAACACAAAATAACGCCTTTCTTTTCAAAGCGATGTTCAGTAAAGCTAGCAGAGCCAATGCCTGTTAGGGCCATGGGACAATATATGAAAAGGATACTCACCGTTCTAGAACGCAAAAAGCAACCGAAGGAGCATAGGATTGGCTTTAGTCAGTAAAAGTCTGACATGCCCTTTCATCTCAACCTGGAACGAGCGAAGTCTTTAGATGATGATCTATCTTAAAAAAGCGTATTTTTTTGTCAACAGAAACCACGTGCTATGTCCTGAATCTTAAAAACGAACGAAAAAACAAGAAATTTTCTTCTTCCTAGTCAGCATCACTCTTGACAGAGTGGTTGTGGTCAGCACGTCAGGTGTTGGTGGCAAGCTTCACAACACACTGTCACTCCTCTCTGATAGCTGCCTCAGTGATGATGAGTCATTTACTGCCGCTCTTATCTGATCAATCCATCTCATAAACGATCTTCATCGTGGCCTGGTATCCTCAACCTCTCCTCAGACCACAAGTCGCTCAATAGCCACTTCCCCTCAAGAAATTTTGCAACAGTATTCTGTGTTGCTATGCACTTAAATAATATAATAACTATGCATTGACTTTGACCAACCACGTGGAATTTTAATGCCAATATATTGCATTAAACGATACAATAAGATCAGCTCAGAAATCCGATAAAGTCCGATCTGTTAGAAACAAAGGAACGCAGACAGCAAGCTTTTAAATTTAAAGTCTGGGTTATTATCTTCTTTGAACAATACCGACGCGATATAATGCTATACATTATATCCTATACCATTCTGTCTGTGTGTTTGCTGCTGTAGAAAATAACTAGAAAATTCTATGTGTAAAATGAAAAATAAATTCTTGTTTTTCGCTTTGGTTGGTTAATAAACATGTAGAAACATTATCTTATAGAGGTAGGAAATCATACAGTTCTTTTTTCACCCCGTTTTTTTTTTTATGGTTGGAAAAATCATCCGATGACAACCCCGCTCTTGGGCGAAGAGGGAGATAGTATCAGACTCTTACTGACTAAAAGCCCACCCCGTTCCTTCGTTGCCTTCGTACCGAGGCTTGAGTTATCTTTCGAATTAACACTGGTCCCAGTAGGCTTTGAGCCAGCTGGGCCCCTGTTGTTGCTGACAGCTCTTTGAGGCGCGCGGGAACAGTGCGCGCCGTCGACGACTTGGACTCGGTCCGGACAGTTACCGGACCCACCCTGTTCCTTCGTTGCCTTTCATACCGGAGCCGGGCCGAACCGCCCTTTCGGAATTAGACCCTTGGCCCCAGTAATCTTCGACCCTGCTGGGTCTCTACAGTTGCTGAGAACTCACTGTGACGCGCGAGAACAGTAGAAATCATAAAGTGACTTTTTCCGCTGTAGATCGGAGTGAGAAGGTGGTTTTTACTGACGGGTTTTAGTCAGTATAATCCACCTTCTCACTTCTATGTTAAGGAACACTTTGCCTTGCGTTCTAAGACTACGGGTTTCCCTTTTGGATGCGAATCTATGGTCCCAGTGTGTGAAAACTGCTAACACTGTTTTTTTTTTAAATGTTAAATCTTTTTTAAATCTCAATCTTATCGAACCTTACATTTGTACTGATATCTATAGATTTAACCGTGGATACTACATACATACAAACTGAAAAATACCGACCATTAACCCAACATTTTAAAATAAACTCGACTCGAACTCATTTGTAATAATTAAACATAATTACATATTCCAATAAAACCCGCTGAGATGTATCTAATTTCCCACTGATTTCATTATAACAACGAAGGATTCATTAACAGCACTAAAGAAAAGAAATTCCTTGCCGATAAACGAACTGTGAAAACCTAGCAATTAATGCATGCCATTTTATTTACATTTTGTTACTGAACAGCCGTGTCACTATACTAAATGACATAACTACATTTCTGTCTCAATCTGAATAGAACTTTAGTTCGATGTATTAAGAAAGTGTTTTCTTCGTGAATTCACCTTGTTTTAATTCTTTCTATATAGAATAGTGGGTGAATGTTTCACTTGGGTGGGGCTTTTGTGTAATAAAACGAATGTTTTCCTGTCTGGACGTCGATAGCTATGCGTGCTGTGAATTTCGGCGTTGGTGCCTCAAGAGGAATTTTGCCAAGGGCTTTAGTAGTTCGTATAATATTTTCGTACTCTACCTAATCTGATAAATTCTGTTAATAAGCCTTGACTTATATTACCAATAAATTTATATTGGTGTCTAAAGATTAATTGAAAAATCGTTACGTATATTTATTTATTTATTATAAACTTATTGTACACCATGATATTAAACAAGGTATTAAAACACAAAGGAAAACCTCGTCACATTTTGCGATCTCATCCAGACAGCCTAGAATGCATAATATTTGTGAGGGCATTAAAACGGAGCTGTCATTAGTTTGAAAATAAGAAACAATATTAAATACGCCCGCGTAAATAGAATATATTCTATGTCACTCAAGAATAAAGCAGCTTTCTATCGGTGAAAAAATTTTAGCAATCGGACAAGTACTTTCAGAGGAAAAAAAACAAAACAACAAACTATACATCTTTAGTATAACAGTGTATATAAGTGTTGATTAAAGTGTAGATAATATATTGTAATAGATACACAAATAGTTACAAGGTCAAAGATTAGAAGTACAGTTGCATACACAGAAAAGAAGAATGTTACTGTATGGTTCCTGTGTTCTGTGATTGCATACTACCAGTGCAAAAATATCTAAACTTTTTTTTAAATTCAATAGTCTACAACTCTCTTCTCAACATTTCTTAGTATATATGCTAGGCTAAGTTAGTAGTGATAAAGATAGTGATAATCTGCCAAAATTCACGCAAAGAGAAGAATACAAAAAAGCAACATTGAAATGCAGAAAATAACTCTTTTTTTATACATGACAAAAATAGATAAAATAAATCAGCACAACTGCAGTAGAAAGCGATATATTCATAATGCGATTTTATTCTGGGTCATGAGGGAAAACTCTATAAATATTCCGGACTAAAAGCTTTACCGGAATAGCAGATAAGCCCGTTTTACCTGTCTACGAGTGTTCCGGATAGACCGATGTTCAAAATTGTGTTTATTTTATTCAGCTTTCAAATGTGATCAGGAATGCACTATAGCACAAATTGATTTATACTTTTAAATGTATTATGATTGAATTTTATAAGACTTGTATAACAGTTTATAAATTCTGAGAAATTACCATCATCAACTCCCTAGTCTTTTCTCAACTAGTTTTTTTTTATGGCGGAGCGGAGATAGTGTCACACTCTTACTGACTAAAAACCCACCCCATTCCTTCTAGCCTTCATATCGGGGCTCGAGCTATCTTTCGAAACTAACCCTGGCCCCAGTAGGCTTTGACCCAGCTGAGCCCCTGCTGTTGCTGACAACTCCTTGAGGCGCGCGGGAACAGTGCACGCAGTTGACGACTTGGGCTTGGTCCGGACAGCGAGCTACCCATTGCTCACTGTCCGCAAGCCCGCGCCTACGGTGGCCAGAAATCGGGATCGGAATCCGGGCGCCGGTCTCAACTAACTTGGGGTCAGCTTATAGTCTAACTAGATGCAACAATCTGTCAGACTTCCACTACCCAGTAACTGGGTTGTGAAGGTCAACACGACACTCTATGGATAGACGGAGGGTCAGACTTTCTGGAATCTGACTACCAGTAATGACTGTCATAGATCTACGAATGACAAACGGGACCAAAGTCTTTACGAGAATTTCGAGTCACGGGTGCCAGTAATGTGCTAGATAAACTTAGAAAATAAGATGTGAATTGAAAAATTTACATCATCATTGGTACATCATTGGTATTTCCCTAAAATTACTTTTTATGAATTGATTATTAAGCGCTGTGTTAGATATTCCATTGCCATGCCGTGTAACACAAAAAGGAAAACAAAAAAGAGATCCTAAAATCGGACACAAAATAATTCTTATTGAATTTCGATAGTCTAAAAATTACAGCAAAAATAATTTCGTTCCAATGAAAAAAATGACAAACAGTAACGAACGCGCTCCCATTTTCGTGGAGTCGAAAAAACTGCCGATTGGATTTTGCTATTGACTTTACGTCGCATGTCATTCATAGAAACCTGAATATGTTTGTGGTGAAACCATTGGACAATCAAACCCAACGAGGAAACTACGACATATATTTTTATGGGAATTCAGGGACACAAAAGCTGTATATTTGAATATTTTCCATAATACCGATCCGATGGGAAAGAGTTAAATAAAATGTCGTCGGCAGGATTGCGGATGTGAAGGGAAGAAATGTATAAATAGTCATGAGCGTGTAAGAGAAAAAGTATTCAAGATTTCGTTCACATCTTACCGAATAAAAATCACATGTAAGTTATTTATTTATTTTTTAAAACTTCATGCAACACACAGGTACAAAGGTGGACTTAATGCCTTAACAACAAAAAAATGGATTATTAATAAAAATAAGGGTACAGATGTATATATGTAAATAAAATAGACATACATAAATATGTAATATAATACATGCCTACATATATATTTATAAAGTAGAAGGGATTTTGAAACGACTCCGCTATTTGTTTTGAAAGTAATGCCGCAATTTTCGCTTAAACGCATACTGACTGGTGACCATCTTGATGTCGAGAGGAAGCACATTCCACAGAAGTATGGACTGTATATGAAAGGAAGAATGAACAAAATCAGAAGCATGAGAGGGACAAAGCAGTAGGAGATTGTTAGAAGAACGAAGATTCTTAGAATGGGAAGAACATAAATATTGAAAATGAGATATAAGATAAGAAGAAGGGTTCTAATAGTTTACGTCAATCATTATTATCGATATTTAAAACAGTTCATCAATAGTAATTAAGCTTTAACTTTCTCTAAAAAATATCTCAAACTGCTCATTAATGTTCTGAAAAATGCGTTTAAAACCCCAGCAGATTTTCACTCAGTAACCAAATAAGAGATGGAATAAAATGTAAATTCGTTTCTCGGATTGAAATACAGGCCGCCTCAGTCCTGCCAAAAGCACCGCAAGCCTCGGAATCAGGATGCGTCCGACTTTAAGCGAGTTTTTTTGTGGAAAAGCCAGTTGGCACACCACAGCGAGTCCTGACAAATTTCGTGTTTTAATTTTTTCCCAGTACGCAAATACACTTTGTGAGATTAATGACCTTTTTCGTTTTATATGCCCAGTTTATGGAAAAAAAAATAGAAGTTAGGAGCTTTTAAAAATATTAAATGGAGCAACAAAGAGTGTTCAGAATAATCTAAATTGAAACTTTTCATACTTTTTTTTTAATATTTTGTTGGGTTATATTTTTAAAGTTTATTTGTGGTTTGGGCAACATTGTTTAACTGCACAAAATTCAAAATGAAAACGTCCTAAGGAATCTGACATGCTACAGAACTTAAAATTTGAAGATATGTAACATCGATAAATGTAATATCGTTAATTTGCACTAGGCTTACGTGCTCCTAGAGAGGAGACTTGAATCCCAGCAACAGGAACATTAACAGGTTGATTTTGCTAGTATGCATGAAGTTCGTAATTATTACAAAGTGTTGTCCTCAAACATAATCTTATACGGTAACATTTCAGGTATTAATTATTTACAAGATAATTTCAACCTCAATTTCGAAGTGCCTGTTCACTGTTATTGCCCATTACACGATAATTGATGGTTTTTGTATAAGGAAATCTAATTAAATGAAATGAATACCAACCTAATTTAATTATGCAAATTTCTATAGTGGGTTCTTATGGTAACTTGAAATTGGAACTCTTCAAATTTAATAAAACTGTTGAAAAGGTAAGCCTAGAAATAAACAAGTCACTTAACACTCTTAAAAGCTGTGCTAAAACCAGTGACTTAAATTTAAAGTAGTTTTACCTACGGCTTTGCAAACTACGAAATCAATGAATAGAATTAGACGCGCTTTTGTGAAATATTTCCACTTAAAATGTTTCCACTCCTTGCCTTCCAGCCTTTATATGTCTCAAGCCTGCTCTTTTAGAGATAGACGGGCTTTAATCCACCACGCGGGTCTAGTGCGGTTTGGTGGAAGTCACATGTTTATTTTTTTTTGTCTTAAGACATGCCGGTTTCCTCACGATCCTTGTTATCCTTCACCGTTTTGAAAGCAATCGTGATGTGATATAGCCACGCCATTGGGTTCATAACACAGTGCTTCAGGCCAAGGGCTTTGGCATTTCCCTGTCAGCCTTAGTCATCACAACCAGGAGTGTTAAGAACCACTCAATGCATATACTCTCGGACAGCTTGGCTGTTTTGCAAGCGCTGTATAGCCATACAGTTACCCTTGGGCAGAATAAATAACGCCTCAAATAGGTTGGTAAAAACAAAAAAGTAACTATGCAACGGATCAAGGTACAGTACAACGATATATCGGACGAAGTGGCCAGAAGAGTTTGTGGATGGCAGCGGTAGGGCCTAAATTAGTAGGCCAAAGAAGCAGTACTTTCCATCCGCTTCACGAAACAGGACTTATGACCGACTAAGTTTGTGGACAGTTGCGCAAAGTCACGGCCGCTACTACTGGCCTTGGGACCATTAATAAGTACTTTTCTGTAATAAGCCTAGTCTGTAGAGCCTATATGCAAGAAAGCGAGACAGCAGCTCATCTACTTCTTAGCTGCAGTGTGGTTGCTGAATAAAGAGCTGAGTACTTCGAGAACCAAGTTACACTCAGTAAAATTGTCAGTAACACCAAGGCGCTACTGGCTTTCCATGAGGATCTGGGGTAGATCGAATGACACATTTGTTCCATCCGTACGAAAATATGCGTTTTAGTCTTGAAAAAACACCAGCCAGAGATAGAATACAATAACACTGGCAATGAAATAAATTACGCAAAGTAATGCTCCTAGCTGGGTTTGAAGCGACGACCTATTCTAAGCATTAGTTGGGGCTTATACCATTGTGCTACCACTGCCCGCTTTTGTAAAGTATAATGAAATTACTGATGAATGGAGGTAATGAGACGGATAGACTTAAACACATAGCGAATGAAAATTTCTGCTTGAGTGTGCAATGCAATAAAATTTTATGACACAATAAATAACCGTCTTTTATCGTTCCTGTTGGTTAAAGAATTTCATACAACGGCTTGTCATAAAACTGGAAATGGACCTGGGTGGATAACAAAGGCCTGGTACATAATGCATGCAGTGTTGCAATCAGCTGTGGAGTGATGAGATGGCTTCAATAGCAAGAAATGCAGTGACGTCAGAGCTATTGTGTTTTCTGCATAAACTTGCCTTGATTAGATTACCTTGATGGGCATCATCAGAAAACTTACAGGCACCCAAAGAGCAATAAAAAAGGCTTTGCTTGGAGTTTTCTTCTCGTGTGATCAAATCGAGAATATTCGATTGATAATTAAGAAATCAATAAAGCTTTAAAAACCATCAAACTTAAATGAGCAGGGTACGTTACTCGTAAACCAGATAGTGGATGGGGACGAAAGGTCTACCGGAAGTCACAGCGTTTGAAGGCCTCCCACAAGATGGACCGATGACCTGGTGTCCTCTGGGTTGGAGTAATCCAATGGATGCGAGAGAGAAGTGGTGGTCGAGTGGTAATGGCACCGACTTACGAGTTGTAGGTCGCGGGTTCAAACCCTGTCAGGCGCATTACTTTGTGTAATTTATTTCATTACCATTGCTCTCAAAACGGTGAAGGAAAACATAGTCAGTAAACCGGCATGTCCTAGAACCAAAAATACGAAGACTCGTACCACCACGCGGGCCCAGTGCGGGTTGGTGGATGTCATATCCCATCAACCCGCACTGGGCCCGCGTGGTCGATTACGGCTCATTCCCTCTCCTAGAGCCTCCTCGGCTTGAGTCCCAGCAGTGGGAACATTAAAAAGGCTGGTGATTATGATGATGATGAATGGATGCGAGACGCATAGAAATGGTCATTATGGCGACACTTGAGATGCAGTAGACGTCGTTTGGCCGAAATGACAATGACTAGATTGCAATTTTATATCTCACATATATGTAATATCCCTATTCTTTCATTTGTTAAAATCTCCGCTCTGAAAGATAAAGAATAATAGAGTGTAACCGCTCTTTGCATTTTCACTTCCTCTGAAGATTTTCAAATTTACATTCAGTGGATGAGAAAATAAGGAAAACTGCTGCTGTTGTATTTTACGTTATTTGTTGTTCAGTGTTAAGCATTTCTTTGATCGCACCACTTTCATAAATAACCTGATTTAGGCATATTTTCACAGCAACACTGACTGTAGCGCTGACTTTCTTGAACATTTTGAATTGCTACGTAACTTACATAAACATGGTAATGATATACCATCAAATTTAATCCAAGTCACGTTCTCAAAGAAAATTCGGTTTGCTACTCACCAAAATTCGTATCAAGACGAGAGTGATACATAATTACACACATAATATTCATTAGCCTACCCGTATGAGCCTCGCAGCGAACGTTTCCCCCTCGTCTGTCTGTCCGTTGCATAGAATGGAGCCGTGTGTATCTCTAACAGTCACGTGCGCTTTTGGGAATTAAAGCTGTCACTTAAAACATATCATATCTTAAAGCAATTTATATTCAAGTCACATATTATATGGCACGTCTATCTCGTTGTTCTAGTAGACGCTAGCGTGATTCCTGAACGTGGGGTCTTAGTTTGGGTAAAGTGTCAATGGGATTACCATCAAGTGTCGCTTTGTAAAAGATTATTTATTTGCTAATCGCTATATATGTATATCAAAATAATGTAATATAGTTATGTATGTTAGTCTGAAAGGTATTTATGTTATAGGTATTGTTTACCAGAAATAAAGTTATTGTTGTTATTATTAGGTTTATCTACGAAAACCGTTTTATTTCG
The DNA here is from genome assembly GCA_929112965.1 of Mythimna albipuncta. NCBI lineage: Eukaryota > Metazoa > Arthropoda > Insecta > Lepidoptera > Noctuidae > Mythimna > Mythimna albipuncta. The sequence continues at coordinate 11,103,994 of OV815973.1, forward strand.
TCGTTTTAAGTTACAATATATTTTATAAAATATTTCAAAAATTTCAAAAAAAAATAAGATTTTGCATGAGGATTACTATTAATAGAAATAGAAAAAAAACCGGCCAAGTACGAGTCGGACTCACCCATGGAGGGTTCCGTAGCAGCAAGTAACATAATATAAAAGTTCTTGTAGTTCGTTGTAACTTTGATCGATGTTTTAATGATAGTGTATTTTTTTAGATTTATGACAAAAGTAAAAAAAACACTTACTAGATCTTGTTCAAACCAATTTTCGTTGGTAGTTTACATGGTAATGTACATCATATATATTTTTTCGATTTATCATTCTCTTATTTTAGAAGTTACAGGACACACATTTTACTACTTTGGAAGTGTCTCTCGCGTGAACTATTCAATTTAGAAAAAAAATATATTAGAAACCTCAATATCATTTTTAAGACCTATCCACAAATACCCTACACGTATGATTTGATGAAAACAATTTTTTTTGAGTTTCAGTTCCAAGTATGGGGACCCCGAAAATTTATTGTTTTTTTCTATTTTTGTGTGGAAATCTTAAAGCGGTTCACAGAATACATCTACTTACTAAGTTTCAACAGTATAACTCTTATAGTTTCCGAAAAAAGTGGCTGTGACATACGGACGGACAGACAGACAGACATGACGAATCTATAAGGATTCCGTTTTTTGCTATTTGGCTACGGAATTCTAAAAAGCATTGTGAGTTCCGATGAATTAGTTTAGATTTTCTTGCCACTAGTTAGGGCTATAGAAACGTATGTGCAAAAAAGAACATTATTTATAATCGTGGAATATTATTATCTGTGTTACAATATTATGCAAAAAAAAACTATATCAACGAAAAAACTTTAACCATGTTTTGTACGTTACAAAATTGTATGCCGATGCTAAGTTTAAAGTACCTAAACAACGTTTATCTTCATATGTTTATATAGAACAAGCATTTTTATAAATCACACAAATGTAGGTATGTCTTCCGATATTAAAATAAATATACACGTACTAATGTTTTACTATACTTGGAGATGCTAAGAAATATTGTGTCTACTAAAGTCAATAATGTCATTATACATTTGGTGATGCTAAGAAATATTGATATTGTAACTACTAAAGTCAAGATAATTCGGTTTAAATAAATATTTTTTTTAATTTTTCTATGTATTATGAAGGGTGATGAACTCGAATATAATTATACAATTTAAGCTAATTCTTTTTATTCAACAAAAAATAGTTAAATATCTACTTTCTTATGAATCTAATAGTATAGTAATTTTATTTATTATTATTATTTATTTATTCAGGTTTCGCAATTTTTATATGAACAACAGTTTGGATGCTAATTATGCATCCGCTTTAGAGTGTAATAAATATTCTGTTTTTTGTATGATAAATTCACCGCAACACGTCCGATAAGATAATTAACTCTACTAACAAACTCAAGATCTGTCGAAGCTTGTGAGTAAGAGGATCAATTTGTTATCCCAAAAGGTGTTGTATAGGTTGACTTCTGAAAGGGAAACCCGTGGTCCTATAACGTAAGGTACCTGAAACTGAAACCACATAGGTGTGCTTTTAGTCTGACAAGCTTTGCTGCTCCGCCCTAGAGCGGTAGAATTCATTAGATGACTTTAAAAAAAATTGAATTATATAATTAACCTTTTGAATGTCCTATGTTACACAGTTCGACATAAGCAATTGTCTTTCTATTGGGTCTCTAATTACGGCATTCAAAGAGTTAAACAATTTTTTTGTGGTTTTTCCATTTACATTACACTTTAAAATACAATCACTAAAGTTAATCTGTGGTTATGGCGATAAAAACTATATAAAACCAAAATTTCAACTATAAAACTAAATAATGGAAATGAAACAACAACAAAAAATGCTCTCAAATCGAAATGGTAGCAAAAAAATTTGTGTACATTGGGTTTTGCCAGCCTATATAACACAATTACTTCTAACGAAAATAAATGTTGTAACTTATAATAAAGTATACATTGAAGAAAATTAAATCAGGACTGAATAGATATTGATGGATCATGTTTTAGCGAAAGAGCGTAAATTGGTTTCATGCCCCTGAGATGTCTTGAAACTAATTGTTTCTTTTCCGAAAATGGATTAAGAAAATGATGAAGTGGAAGATATGAAATGTTTAGAGAATAAGATCTGGGCCTCAAGTCTGCTATTTTAATAGTGTCAGAAAGGTCTATCTTTGATTACAAAATAGTAGATTTTGACAAGTTTGGTAATCTACCAATATAATGGCGCCATTATGGCTTTCCAATGGTCAACCACTGACACTCCATTAAAGGAAGTGGCTTATAATGATAATCTCGTACGCATTAACAAATGAATGTCTGACGTATGCGGCAATATACCAATAATTTTACAGTTCCTTTGATCAGTGGCCTGCCATTAGAACGTCATTGTGCAGTTATTGCTTTTAATAAGCTCGATATTGTCATTCTACTACAACTCTATTATTAAACCATTGGTCGATCAATGATCGATCATTATGAATTAGAAGATTATGAATTTTTAGCAAAATGTCAATGGGATCGTGTTGAAATGATGAATTTATAAAAATAATAGACTTGGGCTCCTGATTAAAATGATTTAAGGGCGTCCAACCCGAGATACATTTCCATATAACCCATTCTTACGTAATTATGACGTTATTACACATCTTTCTGTAGATATTTTGAAAACACTGATATTTTTTTTAGGTGGGAACATCATCCAATGACATCCCCTGCTCTTGGGCGGAATGGGATATAGGTAGTGTCAGACTTTTACTGACTAAAAACCTGCTGCAGTTCCTTCGTTGCCTTTCGTTCCGGAGGCGAATCTTCCACTCAGAAACAAATCTATGGCCCCAGTAGGCTTCGACCCTGCTGAGCCCGTACGGTTTGCTGAAAACATTTTGAGGTGGGCGTGGAACAATACGCGCTGTTGACTTCTTGGGATCGGTCCGAACGATTATCGGACGGACAGTCGGCGAACTACCCTTGCTCACCATCTGCAAGCTGGAAACACTGATATCCGTGGATATTATACAGATTTCTATTGAATTTAAAAGAAGTTAGTTTAAGAAAAGTTTAAAACTAGTCCAGTAATGATTTCTGAGAATCTGCCATTTTGCGAGTTCTTCAAAGTTTACTCCATAAATTAAAAAAAAAGACGTGTGGCACTCGGGGACTGCCGCGGTAAAGCTATTGCATAGCATTTTTATCAAGTTAAGCAATTATAATTATTTATTTATTTATGCAGTATTTTTTTTCCATTGTTTTTTTTTCTTTGATATTAATTGAAGTTACGCTTTCACACATTGAATTGAATTTTGATTGATTGTTCCCTAATTTTTTTTTCTTATCAGTCACCACGCTCAAAAAACAAATGAGTGGGGGGTGTTAGGTTATTTTCGTTACGGAATTTCTGGATTCGGTCTCCACGCTCAAGGCCCGCGATAAAAGCTATGCAATAGCTTAAAAGTAATGAAAATTTATCTATAGAAAACTTGCGAGTGATTCCGAAATTTTTTTCCAAAAAATTTTAATCACTTTTAAAAAGCACATGTTTCTTATAACACGTTTTATGAAATATTTAAATGAGTGACGGAATTACCAAATGTCAACCGAATGTTCAGGCGTCTCTTCTTTACGTTGCCTTTTTATAAATCATTGCATTGAATTGTGTTAAATGAAATAAAAAGCTTTTAAACCATGATCATGTTGATGTTGGATCGGGAAGGGCCCTCTTAAGCAATCTGTCGTAAAAAATATTATATTAACCAAGATATCTAGAACCTACGTTAAATCTTCTATGACCAAAACATGATATTTTACAGTCAGCAAAATTAATTCCTGTCATAAAATCGACCCCGTAGTTTATGACATGCGAATTTAATATTACCTTAGTAAAACTTCGATTTACTGAGAAATATAGTAAAAACCATTAAACAATTTTCCTGACTTTCAAACTTATTTTGCAGATTTGCAATTTGCTCACAGTCAAGTGAAGACCCGCATCACACGAATACATTATTATTTTGTAAAATATGCAAGTTGTAAAGCGAAACAAAAGGGCAACAAAATGGGTAAAGGGTGTGGACCACATTACCCCAATCATCATATTAGGCTGGGTTCGAAATAACAGTGTTCCGGAAAATTGATGCCCTGCGTAACCTTTCTCTAACTTTAACATAGTTCGAAGGTAATTTCGCTTCATTAGTTTTGGTGAAAACAAAATCTCATTCAATTTTATACAACCGAGAATATTAATGAAGTTGTATTGGACTGTTGTTCATTACATGGAACGAAATAATAAATGCTTGTTATATTTTAGTACTTCAAAATACATACATTCATTTTTGTTTTACAATTATCACACAACGCCGTCTAGTCCCAAGCTAAGCAGAGCTTTGTTATGGGTACTAGACAACTGATAAACATACTTATATATTTCTAAATTCATACATATTATAGATAAATTACACCCAGACACAGAACAAATGATCATGCTCATCACACAAACATTTGTCCTGGGTGGGAATCGAACCCACGACCTCCGCATAGCAGTCAGGGTCACTAACCACTAAACCAACAGGCCTGTCATTGCATCAGCATACATAGGTACTATTTTTTCAGTAAAAACCTTTTTAATATTCCATCCATGTAGGTCCATTAAATCTAGTTATAAACTAGTACCACTTTTTTATGTAGATAAACCACATCAAATGTGATAGTTGTTTATATTGTACCAGACATTTTTATGTTTGTACAGAAAATAGAGTTTTATTTTTGCTTTTAGACCTGAGCATAGTTATTTCAAAAAGTAACTAGTTGGTACTATAAAACATACATGTTTTACATATTTTATTTAAATAGTATCATGTCTATTATTATAATAGTAGTCATGTCAGCCAATGGCTTAATAACCAACACCTTAGTAGGCTCACGTTAGGTGGCTGGATCAAGGGTTTGATTCAGAAAGCTATATTTTTGTACACGGCTAGTATTGCTAGGGGGTTCCTTTCTATGGAGCTCACTGGCTGTAGCTTGAACCCTGTTCCTGATACCAGTGGGATACTGTTTTTTGATATTTTTAAATGTTTTATTTTTTTAAATATTGAAAAACGTAATGAATGTTTGTAAATAAGTGGGAAAAAGAAGTATAGATAAAAAAGTATTATAAAAATAAAAAAAGCAATATTAAAATGCAGCGTTTTGTAAAACACACGTAACATTTATTTGCAAATTAATTCCCGCATTCATTAAACAAAAAACAAAGTTATTCCTCACAACTGAAGCTTACACATGATTCCTTCCTCCATCAATGTGACGGCGCATATCCACTGTAAGACCTCAGATGGAAGCTTAGAAAGCCGGGCCGTATTTCACTCATACAACACATACAAAAAGTAATCCAGCCAGCGAATAAAAATAAAAGAACTAAGTAACTTTCCCACATAGAGAGGAAATATTCATTACGGTGAAAGGTTCCCACCATTATAATACTTATTCAGGCGGTGCTATGCATTAATATTGATCAACTGAATCACATTGCGGCCTTGTTCAGCGATATTCGCAGATGTAAAAACCCTTGGAATTGACCTTGCTTCATAAACATATTTTTTCCTTTTTATACTTTCCTTTAATTTTTCGAGCGCGGCAGCAAAATGTTAATTAATATTTTCCACGTTTTACGACGACGAGTATTTTTGTTAAATTAACGCAATTAACGCTTCCATTGAAGTTGTGCTTTCTACGATTGAACGATAATAATAATCGCAAGGTTCCTTTTAAAGAACCGTCACTTACCTTGTCCATAATTAGATATCGACGACATTGAAAACAAAGAAAATACCATGAATCAAAAAAAGCAAAAAAAAAAAACTGGAAATTCTTAGTATTTCTCAAGAAATAAAAACATTCAAAAGAATAACAAATTAGTTGTTTTGTATTTTGTATCCTTTCTTATAGGTCGTTCACATCAATCAAGATATTCTAACAAAAATATCAATAAAACTGTTTACTTTGAAAATTGAAAAGGCAAATTGAAATCGCAAATTATCATATCAATATCCAGTGTAATTTGATAATAGAGATTCGACGTCTAAAAACTCAAACAGATAACGCAAAGTCCTTGAACTCGAGAAAATACAAATGTATAAGGAAACTATGCCCTCTATATGAATTTATATACATTGTCGTGGACATGCGTATTGGCCGCTTATACGAACCGAAGCACGAATCTTCTTCACCACAAACAGTGTGACGAGCTAATTTGGGCTTTATTTTGAGGTGAAGGAAGTTGAAAATTGAGGCGGCGGCGCGGCGAGCAAGCGCTTTATGTTGGGCGGAGGCATCGAGTCGGGGGTGATTCAGTTGGAAACTCGCCGCATACGGGGTAGTATCGCGCTCGCTCCCCGCTTGATACATAATCACTGATCAAAACCTTCCGAAATGACACCTCTAAATCCATCCAAGGAGACAGTTCTTTAGAATGTCAGTGTTATTTGTATTTAACAAAAAAAAACATTTAAAATAGATTTTTCACCGTTAAACGTTTCGGACGCCGGCTGTCAGAATCATTGAAATCAAATACGTGTCGTTCATTCGTCGACACGTTGTTGTTCGAATTTTAAAGTTAAATCAAATCAAATTGATTTGTTAGTGTTCTTATCCGTTTTCATTTTGGAGTGTTTGTTTAGTTATTGGTTTCAAAAAAGTTAAAATTTTAATTAAAAATAGGTTTTTTTTTAAAAGTGTTCGGTTGACAACAATAACAATATATGGATATACCTAATGCCGAAGTGCATCTGTAATGGCTGTGATCTAAACTTTCGCCACTGGGTATAAAACTTGTTTTCCTGAAAAAATATTTTGTTATGCTTTATGGCTTCATGTAGTCACGATTGGCGAAATAGGCTTATATTATTTTTGTGTTTTGTTCCTCAAATTCTGCTTTCAAAAATATTTTCATGTTAACTTTTTATTACCACAATTTTTAACCACCTAATTCGACCTAACCTAGAGTACAAAAATTCACACCCATTTATTACAACATTTTGATTATAACACACAACAAGCAAGCATATACTAAATAAGACCACTATTTTATGTAAATTTTAGTGGAAACATTTCCATTAATATAATTAAACTGTTAATTAAATTTACTTTGTGTAGAATATAGGTTCGCCTGTTAGTAGTGAATGGAGCGTTTAATAGGTGACTGTTTGTTCGGGAGTATGATCATTAAATTATTGAATACAGAACGTAAACGTGCGCGTTCAGGTTTAAGTGTCGTTTCCTTTACGTTTCGCTCTTAGTGCCAGAGGGTGTGATTCAACCCAACGTCATCGCATTTTATAGGTTCATCACTCACCAATTAGTTCTGCTCACTTTACTGATCATAAAAGTAGATTCACACACTTATGGGCCGTGCCCTACATTTTTATCGCCCTAACCTACATGGATAAGGAATTAAAAGTATAAATCTCACGTTCCAATGTTTTATTCTACTTAATAAAGGCAGGTAGGTACTCAACACAGGTTTTTATTTGCAATGTCATTTATATGAATTAGATGCGAACCTATTTTCTCAGAATGGCGTAGGTAAACCTAAATAATTTTGACTTACGTACGGGTCGCAACGAAATAAGGTATCTTGTTCGTCCAAGATCATATCTCATTTTCCAATTTCCTTTCAATATAACCAATCGTAACGCGACACAAAAGGTATGTCTTGCAAAAATAGATAGCAAAATGAACTGTGATTAATGTCAAAGATTTTTTTTTGATGGGGTTAATGTCATCAATAACTTCTCCTGTTCTGCGTGGAGCAAAATGGAGTGTCAGACTTTTACAGAATAAAACCTAACCGTGTTCCATCAGGCTGTAATGTTCCAGCGCTGCCTTAACTATCCTTCAAGCCCAATGGGCGCACATTTCAAAGGTGCGCTAAAAATGTAAATATTTTTTTCAGGCATAACACAGCCTGGAATTCCTTAACTTTTTCACATTAAAATGTTGTACAACGGTAGAGCATAAATGAAAACACAAAAGGATGTCCGTAATGCGAAAAAATACTTTCAAAAACGTTCTAAAAGGGACGAATAAAATTGTTTGAAAACTATGAGCGCTGATTTTTTTTTTTTTAAACACAAACATTTACACAGGATGTTCAAATTATGTTTTCATTATGACCTAATTTAGCAGTCGCTCCTCATAAAGTTACCTGATAAAAAAATGTATTAAAAGCTACAAAAAAAAGATAATGCTTAGGTGCGAAGAATGGCGCACTTTAAAGATAACGGCACTTAATGATAAAATTATCTGGGAATCTCGAGAGAATAATGTAAGCGTATTATGCAAAAGAACGTAATATCCGGCTAAAGTTTTCATGAGTCGATACCCTTTAAATAAATTAGTCACACAGTAAAATATTCCAAAGTGGGCCAGACATAGGTAATTCGAACGTCTGGTTCAAATGGTGTAAACAACGTTTATAGTTTTACAAAGTTTTGATGTTTCATTCAAATATAAACGTAATAACTAATGAATTTATTAGCATCTTAGAGTAGCTTGAGGTGGGTGTTTGTCTGTTTCGTAACATCTTGGTGTTAAATTTTAAAATGCTGTCATCATTGAACATCAAATATGCACCTACCTAGCGTACTTACTATTTATATGTTACAATATCGACCTTGGTTATCGTTATGCTTGCTTACTCATAAAAAAAATCGAAAAATATCATAAACGGTCTCATAGATTCATGTTTTGACATTGTCCTCGTGTTATATAGTTAATAATTTAAGAGATTACTGGTTACTTGAAGGTCAGACACATCATCACTTAAAAGTAACATTGTTTCAAATTTGAACTAAAAAGATATGTTATCAAACATAAAGTTTATACTTATACACAAATAGTATATCATAGATTTATACAATAACTAGGTATACCTACCTCATCGCGGGAGACGCACGTCGCACGTGCGTCGGGCGTCACAGGATAACTATACACCACCGTAGGCACGGGTTTGAGGATGGCGAGCCATGGGAATCAACCCTGGGTTGACGGTGCGTTGTATTCTACGTGCGCCTCAAAGAAATGCCAGCAAAATTGTTGGCCCAGGCATGGCCAACGCTTGCCAGGGCTACGGATTGTTCGAAGTCACCGTAGCCCTTGCAGTAAAGGGCGACTGAAGGAACACTGTGGGTTTCTGCCAGTAAACGTCTGACACTCCCTTTCGCTCCACACAAAACGGAAGAAGTTATTTGATGCTCTTCCACGTAAAAAATGGTACATACCTATAAATGTAAAAATCAGAAAGGGCCACCCAACGAAATTATATCTGTAAGTAAATCTTTATATCGTAAAAATGGGACTATAAGTACTATTAACGTTAGTCTACTTAACTCGATAATGATTGTGACCCTTTTTCTACGTAGGAAATTGCCCATTTATCGTGGATAGGAATGACCATTTCCTATAAAATTTAGATAAAAATACCTTCACGAGACTTATAGCCATATTGATAAAGGGGATCAGGAAGATAGGTTAAATTGTTCAGCAATATATTTTATAGTAAGAAACGTTCATATATAAATTGTAAAACTTGGCTCTAAGATGGAAAACAGTGACCCATATTTTATTATACGATGTCGAATATGAAAGGAAAGAATCAATCATTCCTCACAACGGAGGTATGATAAATTGTTTTTACCAGTCGATAATGATGCCTATAACAACAATATGGTACTAAAAAGGGATATTCAAAACAAAAACATTTTTAGAACAGCCTGTACTTACTGCATTTTAGATTTACAGTTAATTAAAACAGAAAATCTAGATTGACAAGACAAAAGAACCAAAATAAAAAGTAGAAAAATAATTATAATCAAGCAATTACAATAACGTATTAAAATCAGGAGCGACGAACTTTATTACAGTGTAGAGCAAAAAAGAAGTCACAGTTTCGTAATTATTCTAAAGAATATCTCGAAGGCATTGGGGTCGGGGAAATGTGGCGAGCGCCGCTAAAGGTTTTATTGTGACGCGTGCATCGACCGGCCGAGCGACGCCGCCGAGTCTCCCGCAATCTTGGATGGCTACAGTAAATACATAGATTACAGACGCCAACAGACATGCAATTCTTTTTTGTGTTCCTTGGTTGCTCTGAAAATTGTAACGATCATGATGGGTCAGTTTTTCTGGCCTGAATTGTACTCACTAGCTGGTGAATTTTTAAATTAAATAGTTGGGTATTCGAGTGAAATTATATATTTTCTGAGAATGTTGAGAATAGATATTTTTTGCAAAATACATATCGAACGCAAATGTCAATCATTTATTCATAAACCTAAGTTGTTTAAACCGTAATGGTTTACAATGAATAAACGTAAAATCGAATAAGTCCATTCAAAATTGCCGTTACATTTATTTAGGTAATTTGAATTGAACAACCTGCGTCTGCGTGTGTTTATTCTATGAGGATAATAAAAGGTTGGCGCCATCGAAGTACGAGTAAGCAAATTGAGTGAGGGCACAGATAAATTTGTTTGGTAACTGCTACGTGCTAACACGTCCCGTACTGACATTAAATTGGCCTGGTATGAGAGCAGTATCGCGTTTTACTTTTGTTTTTGTGCCAACCAACGTAAAAAGTTCATAGGCCTAAAGTGCGGGGGATTTATACGATTGTCGCCGCAATTTTATTTCCACTTCAGATCCTACTGCAAATGTCTTCTTCAACAGTAATGACGTGTCTCCGGAATGTATTAACTTTTGCCCCAACTTCCCTCTGCTGCGATTATAAATCTTACTTTTTGTAGCGACTACTCTTTGGTTTTTTTTAATTCTTCAGCACTTTTTGAAGGGCACATAAGTACGCCGCATACGTGAAAGGCCGCGACAAAATGTTATTTTCTAACACACGCTCTTACTTGAACGTTTGTTTTCAAGAAATACGATATTATTAAGAGTGTTGTTGAGCCACAATTTATGGTACTTGTAGCAATTTCGTTTTATTTCGTCTACAAATAAACAAAGATCTACGTAAGTAAACGAAAGGCCTCTGGACGCAAAAACAAAATAGGAGTACTTGTTAGTTACTGCTATAAAACATTTCTCGTGAAGATCTGCCGCGGCACTGATTCTCAGTATATATTTCCGAGAACGTGTTTTTGCTCCAAAAACCGCAATGTTAGAATCCGTTGTCTTATCTGTTTACGTCCAAACAATCCGAAGTTCTTGTAACTTTGCGTTAAAGATGTTCAGATTGAGCGCTAGATCCGGATTGGGTCCGAACTTAAATTAAATCACACTTTGCTCTTTAGGGCCTCTGTACATTATGTAGCAAGGAACTCTTCCCATTCCATAATAAAGAGACTATTCAATAAAAAACTCCTAAAGATTTTATTTGATGTTTTAACCGAGTCTTTGTGATAAAGTTTTCCATTGTGTATTTTTGTATAGACTATAATATTGATTTTTCTTCACCTTTCTTGTTAAAAGCTACTGAACTTTAAATATCTTAGTTTCCAAATTTAAATCATGTTCTTAGAAAAGATTTATACAAATTCTGTTTTCGTTGCCACGGGTAATGATTTTGCTTTGAAGATAGGTGATGAATGTATCTCTTCAAAGTATTTTCCGTTTCATTTCAATCAAACTTTTACATTTATTTCCTCGTATCGAATCATATTGGAAAATATGTGTCAAAGTCATTTCCACCTTTGATCGTCATGTACGTAATCAATTCCTTGCCATCGAGTTTAATTTTATGAGTTTCTATGGTTTCAAGTTAAGGTCTCGTTTTCAAATTTCAAATTCAATCAAGAGTTTCATGAAACAATTGGCTACAATATATCGTTCGATACCTTTATCGAAGCCTAATAAGGCCCGCGCCAGTCAAACTTCGTCCAGAATCAACATTCAAAATTCTAGGCCTTTTGAAGGTAAAATTAAACTTGTTCAGTTTATGACCAGAGTTTTGTAAGTAATCAAAATTAACGGGTTTATTTCGCTGTTCATTCGTTCTTAATTAAAAGGGTACGGTAAAAACCAGGGTGTTTTAAATGTACGCGCGAACATTTATCGACTGCGCAGATAATAAAATATCCTATAAAAGTAAGAGCTCTTATTTAATTTGAGTATTTAAATGCCGCACATCCATTAACAATTATGTCATGGCGGACTATTAAAAGATATATTACATAAAATAAATGGTCCATAATTTTAATAGTGATTAAGTAATTATCATAGGCTGTGTACGATATATTTTAACAGAAACGTTAATTGAAACAGGTTAATTTGGAACAAATAATTATTCTAAACATTGATGTTGAATAAACCAAACTGGAAGAATTTCCGTTACATTCGAAATATCAGTCTCCATAATTTATAGACCAATTACATGGAACTTTGATTTATGATTTAGTTCCTGTGAACTACTCACAAAATCTGCTAATCAGATCTTTCAATTCTTCATTTCTGGAGATTAAGAAATCTTTCAATAACTCTTTCCATTCTGGACGCCATGAGCTGCGATGGGAGTGCTACTCGTAGATTTTTACCAACTAAAACACTCCCGTGTTTTTTCACACTTTGCAATCCACGGCCGAGGTAACTTCTTCAAACAATCTCGCAGCTCTAGCCGTCTTATCGGGTCTTTAATTAAGGTCTTTCAAATCTTAACTTACTACTTACAGTTTTATTTTGACAGTACATTCGACTAAAAACAAAGCTAATTAATAATGATTAACCAACATTATAATTCAAAGTCATTCACATAAAAACAGACGTTTTACTAAATGATCATAAAAAATATTTCAATATTATTCACATTTAATAAAGCTCAATTACTTACCTTCAGAAGGAACGTAATTAGAACACGATCAAAGATCAAAATTAAAGCTTGGTAAGACGACAAATTCTACCAATAGAAATTGGTTCCTCTAAACTCCAATGTAGGTTAAATTAATGGTAATGGAAATTAAGGCACCGATAGATCGAACCAAATTGGAGCTTGAGACAAAATGTGGGGTCTTGAGAATTCGACACGGTAACTTTATAGTATTGTCTTTGCCTTAACAAAGAAGTAAGCCGAACAATACAATTAGTACAATTGATGAGTATAACAACGTTAACAAATAATTTACAATGGTACTGACAAGGATAGAAGCAAATAAAAGGCTTTTATTAGCTCTTGTTTAGGATGTATTCCTTATGTAATTTAATTAACCCATTATGTCCCACTACTGGGAAAAGGTCTTCCTTTTTCTTTTCTTCGCATTACTGTCTTCGGTCACTTTTTTTTTGAGGATTGAAATTATCCAAAGAATTCTCGTTCTAGGATAGAGTGAAAGGACATGTTATATTTTTAGTGACAAAAAGTCACCTATGTCTTTCAGTTGCCTTTTGCGTTCCAGGACCATGGTATCTCTGGGCACGTCACAATTATAGCAGTAAGTCTCCTTTTTGAGAAGTGGCTAAAAAGCCAACACGACGTCCTTACCTTCAGCATGACGCAGGTCCTTACTGGACATGGTACCAGTTTGGGAAGTCCCTGAACCGAATTCATGCGGAAGAAATCCCTGGGCGTCACTATTGTGTGGACCACCTGGAAGATACGGTGGAGCATTCAAAACAGCAAAAAGAAGGACCATGGTATTTGGTATGGTAAAGAGCCTTAGTAGGCATTGGCCCCGCTGGGCTCTTGCTCGATTTTTACCGAACCAGTTTTTCTGGTATGAGTAATTTATTTCCACTTTCGTTTTGCCGTCATATTGCTTAGAATAGGACCACCCGATAGATGGGTTTAATACCATAGTAGTAAGCCATCTTGGCCACTATAGCTTTCTAGACTCACGTTATTTTTACCATAAAATACAGGGTGGTGACAAACATGACATAAACGGAAAAGTTCTGTTAGTTCCAATCGTTGAAAGCCGAGTCTGAATCAAAGTGAGAGTTACAAACAATCTCTAGACGAGATCACTTTGCAGATTATCTCCAGTCGTACCTGACTATCAAAACACATTTCGGAATTGGTATCTATCTTGTAGAGATGGACTAGCTAGTTGGCGAATTTTTTATTTTATTTTTAGTTGGGTAGTAGTAATAGAGAAAGTTTTTTTTTAAGGTGGGTAATCCATCTAATGACTTCTCCAGCACTGGATTAAATGAGTCAAACTTTTTCTGACCAAACCAATAGTGTTCCTTCAGTCGTCCTAAAAACACATTTCAAAATTGATCTCTTGTAGAGATGGACTGACTAGTTATTGATTTTTTTTGAAGTAGGAAGTCCTCACATACTCCTCTCCTGCCCTGGGTGGGGACAAAATGGGTAAGACTTTCCCTGATTAAAACCCGCCTTTTCCATTAAATTGCTCTCTACGTTTCATGGCTACAATAACTCTTTTAAATATTCCGGTAGCCAAATTGTTGAAAACGGCCTTTAATTAATTTAGATCAGTTGTGTATCAGTACTTTACATGGAACGATTACCCTACGAATTAATGGTTTCTGGGGGTCAAATCCTCCAGAAACCATTAATTGGGTAATACGATAACCCTTGACAAGACTGGCGTAAGATTTCCTGGCTTCTAACCTTCCGTAACAACTGTCAACAAAACTTAGACGTAAAATAAAATAATACAATTAATCTTACAACAAGCAAATTAAAAAAAAAAACTAATTTTTCAACAAAAATAAAATTGATAGAGATGGTGTACTACTCGAGTAGCCCGACTATTCGGGTACTTTTATAGTCAAATACTAGTTTATAAACTAACCAATCATTTGAGAATCGACTAGTTGCCTAGTCGGCCATTGTATAGTCGGCCTTCTCTAGTCTGTTGCTAACGCAATTTGGTACAATGTGTACAAAACCGACTTACTAGGTATGTACTTTTTATAATTTTTAAGTAGTCCAGAAGGAAATTATAGGAGAGCCCTTGACCTAAATTAGGGTAAGCCTAGGGATCCAATTAAATTATAAATTGACGTTATACGTTACGTTTTACTAAGAATTTGTCATTATAAATTCTAGTACCACTTTCCTCAATCATTCCCTTACGATGTCAAATATATTTTTCGAAGCTGAAAGCAATTATACTTTCACGTTTGGTAAAAACATTTTGTTATATTATATACCTACTTCCTATTTTGTTGACTAACTTGTATGGATGGTCAAGAGTTCTCAAGATACGATGCCAAAAAGTTGTTCAATCAAAAGAGTTATTGCTCATTTATTATACTTAGAGAGTAGTTTCAAACTTAGATGCGGTTGTATAATACTTACAGGAATCGGTCAGTTGCTACGCCGTAGCACTGTCGTAGCCTTATCGTAGCCGCGTAGCCGTAACAACCAACTTGATCGATGCTCTTTGGTAAGCAGCTGTCGACAGTGGCTTTGGACGATGGAGCTCTGTTAACTAAATGAATGTTCTGCCAAACGACGGTACAATGTGTACTAGGCTTATAATAAAGACTCGGTTTTCATTGCGAACATCTGGCTAACAAAAACTTTTTGTAAAGTTATGTAGGCAGAATAATGTTGTCGTGCAATATTGTGTGCTGGTATATTTTAAAATAAAGCCTACGTAAACGTACTAAAAATTCAAAATAAGGGTCTTTTTACTGTTTTCGAGAAATTCTTTAATTCTACTTATTTTTGTACAAATGTACAAAAAAATATATTTAACCTAATTTTCGTTTGTTTGCTGCATGTTTAAACAGATTGTTTATACATTAATAGTCAAATATTTAGGTTAAAAAAAAAGGAAACATAATTGAAAACTAAACCCCCAATAGCCTAAAAACAGTGACCTAAAATTCAGTGCTCAAATAGTGAAGTGACTATGTACAATCGAATGCTGACGATAAGTTTATCGATATATCGACGATGAAGGAATCTAGGTGAAGGGGTGCAGGATCAATGCTACAGACTCGGCAGCCCCGGAACATGCCCTGTCGACGCCAGGGCCGACTTATTTCCACCTCTAGCTGATGCAGCGATATAACTCTGTCGATGATAGTCTGCTTTGTCGCTGAACTTTCGTCGTTTCAGGTACGTTGTAGTTTGTTTAGTTGTAATGCATGAGTGTGGTTTTTATAAATATCAGGTTTATTATAAACCCGGTGTTAAAATTTTATTTGAATTAACCCTTTGTGTGTCCGGAACGTGGATCCACGCGAGACACAATAACTTTTTAATTGTGTCTCTAATTACGGCATACGAAAGGTTAATGAAATATTACCTACGGTTATTTTTATCAGATCATATCACGGACTACGAAAAATTTGATATAAAAGTTTTGCGCAAGTTTATTATGTTTTCTTCAAGACACATTATATATTACTACTTACAAACAACTAAATAACCATAGTTACAGTAAATAAAAAAAAAACCCTACTCTTATTACAACTAACTAAAATCAAACTAAAATATGGCGTCAAAAAACTCTTCCACATCGCTGTCAACTGATAATGTGCATAAAAGACTGGCGGCATATAAAACTAGGATTGTTAAAATCACAAGCATTGATGAGTGAAACTAAGCATTAATTTCATCAATCTACTTGCCAACGTATTGTATACCGAGTAAAAACATCACCAGTCTCTGATCATAATAAATGATAGGAAAATCGGAAGCCCCGGTAAAACGACGGCAAAAGCGACTTCGACCTATCAAATGAAAATATAACGGGAACAATCGCAACAATAGCAATAACGGTGATACAGCATAACACCGAAAATGTCTTACAAAAGAGTCGAGTCATATTCAAAGCTTTGTTGCATCATCAAAATAATAGGCATGTCGTTTCACCTCTGGCGTCTGAGTTTTGTTCAAAGATAACAGTCAAGAGAGTTAAGGCCTACTTTCCACGGACGCGTAGCTTCAAAGACGCGTTTTTGTCATTATATGCTTGGTGTACGTGCGTGAAGCTGACATACAAAACTGTGACCTACTGTACACGGACGCGTAGCTTCACAGACGGGACACGACGGTATAACGTTGCCGCTTTGTAGACAGCTTTTCATAGCCAACTGGCCTATTGGTCTAGTGATTAGTAACCCTGACTGCTATGCCGGAGGTCGTGGGTTTGATTCCCACCCAGGACAAATGTTTATGTGATGAGCACGATCTGTGTCTGGGTGTAATTTATCTATAATATGTATGTATTTAGAAATATATAAGTCTGTTTATCAGTTGTCTAGTACCCATAACACAAGCTCTGCTTAGCTTGGGACTAGACGGCGTTGTGTGATAGTTGTGGAATATTATATTATAGTTATTTATGTAAGCTTCACGCAGGCGTACGCCAAGTGTATAATAACGAAAACGCGTCTATGAAGCTACACGTCCGTGGTATGTAGCCCTAAGCGTTTGTGTTGTTACTGAAAAAACGCTGATTTTACACTGTTTTTACAACCTGTAAAAATAAACGATCAAAAAACCGAGTCAAAACTGGCGCACCTGAAATTATTTTTTCAGCAAAGGGTACAGGTGTACACTCGAACGAGAATCGTGTAATTGATAAATTCAAATTAAATCCGTTTACGTTTGCGCTCTCTCATTACCTATGTGTTTATTACTTGAACCGTCAAAACTTTTTCGTTTTTAGTACTTTCCGAATTGTGACGATGTTGTTTTTCATTAGTACGGGAAACCCCGAGAGGCGAAGTATTTGCGTCGTAATTTATATGCCCTTTCTTACGCAACTTCGGAAAGGGGGAAGTTTCTTGCCATTTGAATTTATGGGTATAAAAATTTAGGTTTCTGAGTGTAGGCGTGAATTACTGTCTGGACACAGATTTATTCGTCTGATAAATAATATTTGACGAATGAGATCAACATTCAGTGGCAGTGCTTATCTCAAAATCTTCTATCATTGTCATCTGTCATTTAGTTCTCCTTATAACCACCTTAAACAAATGTAGGTAATGTTTGCCACACATTAAATAGTAAATGTACTCGCTTTTAATTTATACAATCTCAGTTTTACTTAAATTCTAGAAAAATAATATAATTTCAAGTAAATTGAATTCATATATTCCTGTAACATAATGTAAGAAAATCAATCAAACACCCAAAAATGTCTACATATGGAGTGTGTGTGTACCCTTAGCAGGAGTATCGGCTATTGTACTCCCGATACCTCCCTTTAGCTATACAAATACCTACCCAAATATTCAGGTATTGGCATCGTAAACGAGCCTTCTTCCTGATAGAGGCGACCCGCATTTGACCCGCATTGATAAGCACCCAAGAATTCAAGGTCAAGTGATGACTAACGATGAGGAAATAAAATGTTTTTAGGATCCTTTCAACGAAGCATTGTGAATGAAACTCAATTATGAAATATTCGGAACAAATATTCGGAAATATTGTTTGTTCAACTTATCTTTTATTCAAAGAGGAGGTGAGGGAAAAGTGTAGTCATATAAGTATTGATATAATATTTTTTTCTTTTTTATAGAAAATTTATAGCATATTTAAAAAAATATGGGTGTATGTACAAAGTTATCACTATATTATTCACAGACGCAGACAGAAATAACTAGCCCTTGATTTCTGAAGCATTTGTAGTGACTATTTCTCAAACTCTGTTCGAGCTTGAAAACCTATTTGGCTCTTAAGTTGAATTTAAGAAGTACTTAATTCAAAATAAATCGGATTATCTATAATGGATTTAGAAAGTCTAAGGGACCTATCTGAAAGGAAAGTTCGGTCCCGGTAAGAAAGGCAGGAAGGAATACGAGTGTGTTTTAGTCAGTAAAAGTCTGACACTATCTCCCACTCCGCCCAAGAGGGGGGTATGTCATTAGATGATTTTCAACACGAAAAAAAAAACCCCTGAGGCTTTATTGAAGTAAGTTTTTATTTCATTATTCAATAACAGGTATTCCAAATATAACCACCCATTTCCGTTACAGCCTGTACTGTCTGTACTCACGTTTTGTGCATGCTTCATCAAGGTTCAGAACTGGTCAAAAACGCGCAACAATTTACTCGAGACTCAAAATATTCAAAATGTATTTCATTGGCATGCACTGCCATTTCACATAATTTCAATTTTTTTTATTAGCCAACCAATAACAATTGTTGACACTGTAATATTTTAAGCACTTATATAAGATACCATAATTTAAGATTAGTTTAATAACTTTTGATCAAACCACCCAAATATTTTTACCTTTAGAAGGCCAATGAAGAGCCGAAGCTAACTTCACTTCATGGAACGTGGTACTGTGGTTATTATTGTTAAAACTCCAGTTTTTATGTGGAGTTCCAGTTTATTTTTTTTAAAAAAAAACGTCACTGTTTTTCTAACAAATTGTATTTAGATCCATATTCAAACAATAATGACGATCATAAGGAGCTTATCCTTAATATGAAACGTAATGTAGTGAAAAACAGGTGAATTGGCAAAGAAAACAGAGATAAAAGATTAATCATTTAGAATGGATTTCCTCAGGCAGTAGACTTGATTTTGTGGAACATTTCTCACCAAAAGAATATATCCCCACACAGTCGAGACATTGTGATGAATGGATGTTTGCTCAAGGTGAACAATTTATTAGATCTATGATCATACCTCGAGAGAATCTCAAATATTTCTAAAAGAAATATCTCAACGTCCGGAGAACAGAATTAATATTCTTTTTACAATATTAAAACGATACTGTCATGAGATTGCTATCGGAAATAAATGGTTCATTATTCACATTATTTCAATTTGCAAAATTTGTCGATGTGTCACATTTTATAACATTTTCCATTTGTTTTATTAATAACATTTTTCGCTCGTTGCCGTATGAATTTATATGAAAGGTATGTATGTAGATTCCAAATAATTTTGTTTTACCTCCCATCGCTTACAACGTTATTTACTGTAGTAATACAATCACAGAGTTTTGAAAACCGAGCGGGATGTTTAAATAGCAAGAAAAAAAATATTAAACATATATCAATGTTCGCTGTTAAAACAAAACGTGTTCGCTACGTCTCCTTTAAAAAATAAAGCTCTTCAGGCGTTGTGTGTTTTCATGTTAAATATTTCACATAAAAAATACAACAAAAGAAAACCAACATTGATGTTTTCGACCTTCAGTTGCCCACTGCAGCATAGAGTAAATATTTGATGGTAACAACGCCAGTTGTAAAAAATAAGGAACGTTTTTATTTGGGCATCATCGCGTGCTGTTCATGTCCAACCCATTTCTAAATTACTGGTCGACATGCGTGTAGCTACCCTATCTTGAATATTTGAAGACAAACACTATGTTTAGAGTAGGGCCATGACAAAGTTTTTAACACAGTTATGGCTGAATAGTCACGTTTATATCACACAACAGTATGAGTAGAACTCCAAGTTTCACTAACCAATCTTTTTCTGTAC
The DNA here is from genome assembly GCA_929112965.1 of Mythimna albipuncta. Classification (NCBI taxonomy): domain Eukaryota; kingdom Metazoa; phylum Arthropoda; class Insecta; order Lepidoptera; family Noctuidae; genus Mythimna; species Mythimna albipuncta. The sequence continues at coordinate 11,124,430 of OV815973.1, forward strand.
AAAGTATCTATGTGTCTTTAAATTGCCTTAAAACGAAAAAGTCATTTGATCCACTCGAAACCTTCGTTCATTTCCATCAGTTAGGAGTAAAGCCTGGCAGCGTAGGTTCGTTGAAATTTTCCAGATATTTTGTTCCATCTTGGTTTGGGTTTTACGCTTCATCGCTTTTAAAGCGCCTCAAAGGGAAACTCGAGAAAATCATGAAAAGGGATTCACGACTCCTCGGAAACAACCTAACGATCTTGGTTTTGCTTTAACTTGCCCTCACTTAAACGGTGCTGGGCTTACTACGCTTTTTTTTTTGCGAAGGATTTGAGTAAATTACTGCATAAAAACTTTACGAGTGACTCCGAATAGGGTAAGTTTGAGCAAACTCAAGCATAGAATAAAACCATATTCTAACAAATCATTTAAAAGACATTCAACATCGAATTCAATTCAACGGCTCTCTTGCTTATTAAGATCCTCATCTTCAATAGGACACTTACTTGTTCTTTGGTCTTTAATATTACTTCTTCAGCCATGCAGAAACACATGTCTCTCTCAATGTCTTAGAAAACAAAACCTTACAAAATTACACCAATTTTGCTTAATAAGACTCAGCGTGGAAAACGTCTGTCCGCCTGTACAAACATCCATTTAATTAAGCAGGAAGTTCCGAGGACACCCGTTCCCAAATTTGTTTTTGACGACGAATCCCCTGTGTTAGCCCGTGTAAAGACCAATGACAAACAGCTGTATTGCGTGCTTGTATGTAGAGAGTTTAAAAAATTAAAACATTCATGTAATGACGTCATTAATTCCGCGGGCATAACTGAAAACAAAATTCGCGCTCAATAAATGTTTTATACTGAATGACTTTATTCGAAAGTCAAAGGTTTTATTAACTGAGTACTCTGAGATGAAATATGCGGTCTTCATTCAGGTTTCGCTTGGTCCCGAAATTCCAGAGATACTTTAGTGAAAGGCATCATAAGCAATACGTCATTCATTTTGTTAAGAAATGATAAATTGCCGCCGCGGCCGTCAGGAGAAGAGCTCAAAATTGCGTGCTAACAGTTTGTGGTGACATCATTTTTCTAGTTCATTTCGCTGAGACTAATTTATTAAAAATGAGTGCAAGACGAGTTATTTTCCACTTGGAGGAAATATCAGCGCTAATTTGTTTTCGAGTACCCCGGAGCAATTTAAATGTAGTCTAGTGGACAGCGTAAATTGCAACGTTTTTATTAACAAAGTAGATTGGAGATAATAATAACGTTCCTTTATTAAAATAGCTTTGAAAGTGCGATCTATCTCTTCAACAAAGACGCTTGCAGTCAAGATTATAAAAATAAAGCAAGGAATACCCAACGGTAATTTCTGATAGCAATTAAAAGACAATCTCTGTATCTGACTTATTTTGTTCAAGCTGCACAATTAAAAGTAATTTAACCAAAATTATACTTTTTCTTTGTCACGTCTGTTGTTGTACACTTTGTAATTCCCTCTGCTATGGAAATTAATATAATCTTTACATGTATAATAGTCGCGCGCGTAACCAGTATCTCACGAGATGGCAAGCGCTGATGCTGTAGACGATGGAGTTCTCTTACCTAGAAGTAAACTATTCACTCTTGAATTGAAATTTCCAGCCAACGTAGGCGCGGGCTTGCGAACAGTGAGCAATGGGTAGCTCGCTGTCCGGCCGTCCGGTAACTGTCTGGACCAAGCCCAAGTCGTCGACGGCGCGCACTGTTCCCGCGCGCCTCAAGGAGTTGTCAGCAACAGCAGGGACCCAGCTGGGTCGAAGCCTACTGGGGCCAGGGTTATCCGAAAGAGCGCTCGAGCCCCGGTACGAAGGCTAGAAGGAACGCGGTGGGTCTTTTAGTCAGTAAGAGTCTGACACTATCTCCCGCTCCGCCCAAGGGTGGAGGATGTCAATGCATGATTTTTCCCACAATAAAAAAAATAAGTTCCGAAAAAATTATATGCTTATGGATGTCGTGCCTATCAAGTACCGGTGGTGGCGCATTGCCGTACTTCTGGTGGCAGTGTGAAATTAAGTTACACTCCCCGAAACGCAACGGCAGAAAATTTACAGGCTAGCAATTCGGCCTCAATGCTCAAGACTTAGGATCTTTCACTCGATGATCGGGCAAAAGACCTCTTGGCTCGTTTTTCAATTAATATTATTTTGATTTTCCGGATGCAAAATGTCGTCATGTTTTCATTCAGATCCGTTTTCTAGTACTTGGCCGTTGATATAATAAATGAAGTTTTAATAAAAGGTCAGCGTTTTATTTTAGCTTTTTATAGTGTAATTAACTTCCTCTAACAGAAATTAACGTTTGGGTATTCGGCACTAGTACTAAATGTGTAAAATAACATTTTGTAGGTTCTGTATGAGTGAACTTGATGAATATTTATTGGTCATGATGAATCTACCTTATTAAAAGATAATTAACTTAGTCAATTATGTAACAGTTCTTAATAACTTCCTTACCTACTTACGTTTTATATGTTACAAAATTTTAACTGTTGGCTATGGATTGCCATATTGTATTGGAGTCCAAAACTTATATTGTAGTAGGTACAAAGCTACTGACAAAGTATATGTTAACACGTATATTGACCTCATCAGAAGGCTTAAATTCATCTAAAGGGCAATAGAAAGGACTATGCTCAGAATTTCTTCGCGAGATCGTATCAGAAATGAAGACATCCGCCGGAGAACTAAAGTTACCAACATAGCCCAAAAAATCGCCTAACTTATGTGGCAGTGGACACATCACTCGCAGGGCAGATGGAAAATGGCGGATAAAAGGTTCTGGAGTGATGACCACGTAACGAAAGACGCAGCATTGGAAGGTCTTTCACAAGGTGGGCCGATGACCTGGTGAGGTTCGTGGCAATCGAATGGATGTGAGATGCACAAGACTGGTGGTTATGCCAACACTTAGGCAGAGACTGAGGAGGCCTGTGGGGGTGGTTGTCTTAATAATAAAATTAAACTAGTGCTGTTACTTGTTAGGTCGATTGAGAATATAAATAAATCGTCAATTATAACGCAGCTTGTACTTAGACATACCAGTACGCAGCTTGTACTTATTAATAGACATACCAGTCCATTGTGGAATTTTATAAATAATTCGCCTTATTTGTAACACTGTTCACTATTTTAATGGTCTGGTACCACAGAATACAAATGGTAATACTACAATCGTCAATGCTGTAATCTAAAAAAAATTTCTTATTTCTTCATATTAAAACACGAGTTATAAGTTTTTTTTTTTAATTGATATAAACTAATGCTTGACTGCGATCCCATCCGATGGCAAGCTGTGACCAATCTCTAATGGTGAGGCGGACTAGTTTAATAAGAGCCTATTCACTCTAGCCTTGAAGACACTCAAATTATAATCGGACAGGAAGAGCGAAACAGGCAAACTGTTCCAGTCCTTCGACGTACGCGGTATAAACGACGAGGCGAAGCGCTTAGTCCGAACCGTAAAGGTTTCAACAACGTAAGGATGGATATTCGTCGTACGTCGGGTTGTTCGATGGTAAAATTGAGATGGCGGAATCAAGTCATGCAATTCCTGCGCACACCTTCATAATGCAAAGTATAAATAATTACGCTGAAAATGAATAAAATAAAAAATAATAAAATTCGTTTTAATTGAGCGTTTTGTTCATATTGCGCCAAATCCTTGAATTTTCCTTCAAAAGAGGCAGAAAATAATCTGTAAAAATTCACCTCTAAAGACAAATCAGTAGAAAGAAAATTAGAATCTTTGCTTGTTTAACCTCGGAAGCAATCTGGCGTATACACAGCGATAATAGATGTAATGCCTTATCCGCTTACGACAACATTTCTGTGACGCTATACACAAACGTTGCTTGATGAAAAATATCTTTGAAGCTGTTAGAGATTCCTATAGCCTGCAATGTTTCCTTATACTTTTTTCAATTTGCACTTCAGTTTCTAATAAAAAGTAAAATTATGTAAATATCGGATGAGAACGTACTATCAAGGTAAATAGCAGATACCTATCAACTAATTCAGGGCATCCATTTTAGTTCATGTCTAAAAGTCACCCCGTAGTAATAAAAGTCTAAGCTGATATCACTACCGACATTGGTAGCAAAAACTGTTTTCACTGGTTCGTTCATTTTATTTACGAGTATAACAATATATAATACATCCTGGACCCTATTCAGCGTTGGTTAGTTGTACTAAAAATAAATTTAAAAGTCAGAATTAGAGATGAGTTAGCTTTTCATTTCTCTTGATACTTTTAAACCTGTTTCATATACAAAATATAAATATATTGTATTTTTGTATAAGCTGTGTTATTTTTTGGTGTAAAATAAAGCTTATTCTATTCGATTCTAAATATTCTAATAAATTTGGTCAAGATCGACACGTATTTTTCCCGGCTTTTTAAACTAAAACATAAAAATTATTTTATCACATAAAACTGAAAAAAAAAATCGTCATGTAATCACCAAATTATTTTATTATTTTGGCAAATATCACTCCGACCTCGCGAATCTCCCAAGAACAGTTACTAAAAAATGTATGAAAATTTTAATTTCGTTGGCGTCCCTAGTGCTTTCGCCTTAAGTCTTCTCTCAGCTTGTTTGCTGTTGACTCTCAGAGACTCATTACCTGCTTCATTAAAGCAAGTGTGGCTCTTGAAAAAGCGGTAACCGGCTTTCCCAAAGACGCTTGAAGGGTAGATGTAAGAGCTTTGAGTACCTTTTGTGACTCGAAGTTGTTTATTAATAAACAATTGAAGTGTATTGTTCAAGTTTTCAATGTCTTCTAGGCTTCACTGTAATTAGTTTTCGGAATTGTATTCAAGGTTGAAGTTAATTAATGTTGGGTTGATATTGGTCTTTCGTAAGTAAGTGGTTTGCATTTTTGATTTGAATAATTTTTGCCGGGGCATTTTTGAGTTTGTCATGTATTAATTCATTAAACCCCAAGCGCAGCAACCTATTGTCTTTCTATTGTGTCTGTAATTTCCACGATTGAAAGGTTAAACAGAATGCTTGATTGTAAATAGTTTATTAACTCATTCAACTCCATAGTTAATTCATAATAATTTTTGATTTCCTGATAACAATACCCAATGCATTTTGCACTTACAAATGCAATGGTTCAAACCTTCTTCTTCTTTCTTTTAATTTTTTTTTATTATTTATGTATATTATGCTCACGTCATAGAATCGACAAGAAACATGAAACCATATATGTAACCCATAATATCATTTAAAAGAGTGCCCATAAAGTTTCTTGTACGTTTTACTCCATAAAAATCTAGAACGAACAATTACGTCGAACGTGCAACTAGTTTCAATTTTTCTTTTAACTGAGTGACATTATGACAGCTCAAAAGTGCCTGTAAATAGTCTACTTGAAAAAAAGTTTTTGATTTCTGTATTCACCGTTCACGAGTCAACTAGAACAAAGAAAACAATCCACTATGTTCTTTCTTTTATCCAGCAATTTGTTTTTAATTTATCTTCAGGGTTTCATTATGCTAAAACTGCCCAGTATCATAGCTATAAAATTGCAAATATTTTTTTTGTTGTCATATCAAAGTGTGATTAGATCTAGTTTGCAAATGAAATCATACTTAGAGTGGCTATAAATTGTCCCTCTCTTTGCGTATTTAAAGCAGTTATTTGCATAAAATTATTCCAAGTAAGGCATTAACCGATTTGTGTAAACTGACAACCATGCTGTGAAGTTTATTACAAGTCGTTTACGAGCAGGCTCAAGACTGCCATTTATTTTGATGGGGGCGCTTGTGTCAATACTGCTTTAGACGTTATAACTGTATCACTCAACTCCTTTTATAGTGTTTTTTTTATAATTTCTAAAGCTAAATTTACAAATTCATTATAACTTTCATGTTACTTTTGTATACAGAAGGCAAAGTCTTGAATCGCTCACTGACTGATCAACGCCCAACCTAAAGTCATAAACCTAGAATGCTGAAATGTTGCACATAGTTACATTTTACAATCTATTATAGGATATATTGAAATTCAACCCCATGGTATGGGGGCCCATACTGTGTATGGAGAAACTTATTTTTACGCAGGCGAAGTCACTCGCACTACGCTGAAACTAGTATGATAATTTATTAGCAAAAAAGCATGCTTTTAAGATTCCTTCAAAATTTACGAAAAAAAAACATATAAATATAGAAACTTTTAAGATTCTTGCGACAAGTTAAAATTGGTTCGACAACATCAATATTAGTATGTACGCCATCAAACTTCATAAAGAGAAATAAGTAAATAAAAAGCTTCTTTTGTACGACACAGTTGTTAGAAGTAATATTATATTGAAAGTCAAAAGTGATATCATTAGGAAAATGTCGTGTTTGCACGCAAATCAAACTTTTCTTCATTACCCATTCAAAAGGATTATCTTTATTCCGTGAAGCTCATAAATTTTTGACAATATGCTTGTTCGTATACATGAAGGTAACAGTAGTAAAGTTGTTCTCATAACATCATTATGACTGACATAATGAATGCGCGTTTGACTCTGCATAATGTAAATGTGCACAAACAAACTGAAATATTTCCACCCCAAACTACATAAAAGGGTGTAGGATATCCTGTATATTGAGTTCGTACTATAGTTAAGTGAGTTAGCAAATATGATAGGTGCTGTATTTGTTTATAGTTCAGGAGTAAAATATATATATAAATTCTTCGTGTGCTCTTTTAATAAACATTTTATAGTTGACTACGCAGACGTACGTTCATCTATCACTTTCCATTAAGTTTAATGCGTGGACCAGAGTATAACATAAAACGGGAAAAAAGAACAAAGTGAACGACGCAAACAAAGGTACATTTTATCCACACCTTGTTGTTTTTCATTGCGGACGTCGCAGAGTGTGTTTCGCCCCCGAATTGTTTATTTGTTCAGAAAGGCAGAAAAGTGTTATTTACTAGCATCTCCTACCATAGAGTTATGGCGCTTGTTTTCAAATCGCTTCCCTACGTCGTAACGACTTCGCGAGCAAACATTTTTATCTTTCCATCCAATATTTCAGGCTGAACCGTCCTACTTCAAGACGTTAAATTGAAGTTTCATGCGCAATAAAAATGATGAAAAATCTTATTCGCTATTAATTTCCTGCATGTTACAAATTAAATCTACATTTTGAAGGAAAGTAAAAGCAATAAGATACTCGAGATAATGAGAAAAGTGAAATTTACAATGTTGTAAAACTTGAAGCTCATCAAACGTTTCGTCACGGTTGGTCAATATTGTCAAAGTCGTAATCGAGTTTGAATTTTTACTAGGCCATGAAAGATGGAGTCGTTAAAAAGATAAATTAAACTTTACCAACTGTTTTAAAGTGCTTTGATTGTTACACATTTACGCAATTCAGTTGATAAGAGTAAAATAAAATACAAATCAGTAGATATGTACTTTGAAACAAAGCGAGTTATATCCCACCAGCCAAAGGGAAGGGAAAATAAACACAGACTAATACTTTCACTCGCCGGAAATAAGATAACAACAGCGAACACACCGCGCTTGTCAAAGGACAAACATACTGAAGCATAGCGACAATAGCTAGCTGTTAGAAGTTCTCTCGAAGTTGCATTTGCAGAACTTATTGACCGAAAAGACCGTTTCAAATTTAATACTAATTAGGTTCCTCAAGTAAATACACTAAAACCAACACTTATTAAACACATTTTAGGGTCAATGACAGTTTGATCTGATATCAAAATATGCTTTAATCCAGTCTAAGTCAACTCAACAATCTAGTGGTAATACATTTTGTCAGACAAAACCAATAAAGATAGTACTCAAGTGACACGTTTATATAACATTAACCTATATCAGAAGATCTTTGTCAAGACGGGTCCGTGTAAACAATTTCTACCCTTTCTCAACTGACGGCGATATAGGCAAGATAGACCATATCTACATATCAGGGCACGAGCAAATTTTCTCTAGATGGATATCCCGGACCTTATTTTCGTCACTACCCATATCTTTCTGGATAAATAACAGGACTTTGTCCCCAAATATGTCTTTGCTATGAAATTATTGCTTTGTTTTCGTCTGTATGCCGCCAGTCATTGTGCCCTTTCCGTTGTCAAAATTAACTGCCTTTTTCGTTTTGCTAAAGTGTCTATGCGGTAATATCCAAAATCGCATTTATAAGATCTTAAGGAAGTGATTACGTATAGCTTTGGCTTTGGTGGTATTCAGAATTGGAGTTTCAAGTTTGACAGTGTGGGTTAGTATTTGATTTTGTTAACATTTCACTGGCTTTTCTTTTCATAAATTTCATTTTCTGCTATAATGTCATCAAATAGTTTAAAATCTTTTTGGGCCGTACTTAACCTGAGAGAAAGCCGCGTTCTGAGTTGTTTTGAACGCTTGTTTTTACAGCCTACAAGGTAAATCTTAACGACAGTTTTTGAGCAAATTTCAACGCTTATTTGCGCATAAACACAAAACTTTTCGACTAACATTTATCTTTGGAAAGGATGGTTAATCCTTACCATAAATAATTTTGGAGGAGAAACTTTTTGCTCATCATTCTTTCAGGTTAGGGCAACATTTTAAGTCGGTAATTAAGACATTGAAAAATATTTATTTCTGTTTAATTTTGGTTTTAACCAAAAATTTTGGCTAATTTCAATAAATACAAAGTATATTTAACATTGCACGATGTAGGTAATATTAGTTTTTTTTCCACTACCTATTCTATTTAAGGCCATTTTTTTAATGCATATAATTATGAAAAAAAAAACGGAAAATGTTAATTTTCGTTGGATATTTTAGGTATACCTCAATTAAAAGTTTCATATATTCGATATGGCCAGGCCACCATATAGTTACTGGTTTAAGTATCAGCAAATAGTTTCTGAGGCCAGCAAAGAGCCCATGTGGGGTATGAGGTTACAGCGCAAGTTTTTCAATTACAAAGTTTGGTATGTTATGTGAGATTACGCAAGTTATTGTTTTGAATTATTTCTGAATGAAACATTATGCTTTTCAGTAATTCAGCTTCGTCAGCTTTGATTAGGATATTGAATTATGTGTATAACACATTTCGGTACTAAAGCATTTATTATTATTTACCCGCAAACTGTGATTTTTTTATACTTAATTAAGTAAAAATAATTTTAATGTTACCTAATGATTTTTTCCAAATAAATTACGACTATTTAACTCAATTTATGTCACTATTGTTATGCATATTAAATTACTTATATAATATTTAAACTGTGCATTGTTTTTTATTATTATTGATAGGCTCGCGTTTGACCACTATCTCATCTAATGGTAAGTGATGATGTGGCCGACGATGGAGCACGCTAGCTTAGAAGTAACCTATTCACTCTTGGCTTTAAGACCCCTAGGTTGTAGCTATCAGGAAACACAGACTCCGGCAGGGAATTCCACTCCTTAGCTGTACGAATAATTAATTAAATTATGACTGACCGATGAGCTCACCGGATGATCAGTCCACCTTGTAAGATGCCTTCTATCTTCCGGTGTTCGGTCGCAGCACCAAAATCTTTCGGCTCCATTGCCCATCTGTTCTACGAGCAATGTGAATCAAACCAAATAAATAAACGTAATTTATCGAAGATAAGTAAATTACTACTAAAGCCTTTTCGAAGGTTGAGCTAATCAGAGTTTCGTCTACGTTTTCCCACAAACCGTTGATTGATTCAACCACTGCGGCCAGCCATGTTGTTTGTGATCGTTAAGCCTAAATTAGGTGTCTTTCTTCTTTATTTTTATTTGTAATCAACCATCTTAAGCAAATACTGATTTATTTGTCATTGTCTGTTTATGGGTTTTCAATTGCATAAAGATGATTTTCTGTTCATTATTTTTTTTTACTAGCCGTTACTGTCCCACTGCTGGGAAAAGGCCCAGCCAAGTCCTTCCAAACTTTCTTCTCCTGCGCCGTACCTAATCAATCGCCGCGGTACATTATTTTTAAATTCAATAATTTACCTATATTTTTTATAGCAAAGTATTTTTTATTTTTTTTCTTCTTCATGTGAAAATAAAATAAATACCCACATTAGTCAATATTTTAAACATACCTATTCAAAACTACCACAGGTATGTACTTGAAGCTAAAAAAAACTTATTCTTTTAAAAATAATTTGTTTTGTCGGTCTTTTAATGATAGTAAATAAAAGAAGTTTCGCAGCAGTAGTAAAACCATTTCTCTAAGCAGTGAGAAAATTAGAAGCTACAATACCCTATCACATTAATTGAAGGCAACTCCAACGAGACTTTAGTGTCGAATTAAAATTCATTCTTCTTGTAAATGGCTGAAGGCTTTTGAATATTCAAACGCACACTCCTCGAACTTAGTTTTGTTTCTTTGGTATCATAATCGAGTTTGAAAACCTATTTTAATTTTTATATTGGCATACTGAATTAACAATTGAGTACTTTGAACAACCTCTTAATGGAAGGTTATATTTTTTCCCAATGTAATTTTGTTAGTATGACAATTTTAAAGGTTTTTTTAGATAATAATAATTTAAATTAGAGAAGGGGGCAAATGGTGTCAACTATTATTACAATTTTCTGGTAATATTTCTGTTATTAGCATATTTCAAATCTGAAATATATACTTGATTGACAGTTAAAACCTTTGCTAGCATCTGTAACATGTAAGGAATAAGAATTGGTGTGTTTTAAATCTATGGATCGATTTACCATCAGTTAAAACCTATGTTCATGCAAAACAGTTGGAATTTTTGACTTTGTCAGATAACACCTTTGTCCACTTAACTCTTTAATTCTGTTTATATACCTACTGAAGTTAGGGAATTGAATAAATAATAAAAATTCAATTAATTTTTTAAATCTATATTTTATACTATATTATACTTAAACTTATAAAAACCAAAGTAATATGTAATTTTTTTCTTTTTCGATGTGAAAAATCATCTTATGACAACCCCCGCTCTTGGGCGGAGCGGGAGATAGTGTCAGACTCTTACTGACTAAAAAACCCATCCCGTTCCTTCAAGCCTTCATACCGGGGCTCGAGCGCCCTTTCGGATAACCCTGGCCCCAGTAGGCTTCGACCCGGCTGGGCCCCTGCTGTTGCTGACAACTCCTTGAGGCGCGCGGGAACAGCGCGCGCCGTCGACGACTTGGGCTTGGTCCGGACGATTACCGGACGGTCGGACAGCGAGCTACCCATTGCTCACTGTCCGCAAGCCCGCGCCTACGGTGGCTGGAAATCGGGATCGGAATCCCGGCGGCGGCGGCGAGAGCGCCGTTGCCTGATGCGTTCGGCCTCCTCCTTAGCGAGCATTACTGCTTCGCAGAAGTCGGCGACCGCCTGCCACTCCTCCTCGCTCCGGACCATGGCCTCGACCAAGGTCCGGCGCGAGAGGTCTCCGCCGCCGATCACCCCCACGAAGGCACGGCGATGCTCCATCCAAGCAGGGCACACCGCGATTGTGTGCTCCACCGTGTCCTCCGGGCGTTCCGCACAGTGGCGACACCCGGGCGTCACTTCCGCTTTGATTCGGAACAGGAACCTCCCGAACTTGCCATTTCCGGTGAGGGCCTGTGTCATGCGGAAGGTAAGGACGCCGTGAGGTCTTTCCAGCCACGCCTCAAAGAGTGGACTTATCGCCATAATTGTGGCGTGCCCATGACGGGGTTGCGATAGTCGCTGACGCCATTCCACCATGAGATCCCGCCGAAGCTCTGTCCGCCATGCCGCGACGGTCGCGGCAGAGGACTTTCACCCCGGCGTTGCATCTCCACGCGCATGTCGTGCATGTGTGCAAGGACTGTTGCCTCCAGATCCCACGGTGGTAGGCCAGCCTTGAAGGAAGGATGAAGGCTCGCCGCTTCGCGGGAAATCGTACGGTATCCCCGCACCATCCGAATTGCCATGACCCTCTGGCAGGCGTTCAGAATGGCTGCCGGTCGCTTTTGCAGCGACGGCGCCCACACCGGCGCCCCGTAGAGGGCAATGGACCGAACGATCCCCGCGTAGAGCCTCCGGCAGGAGGCGTCTGGACCACCAAGGTTGGGCAGGAGCCGCTTGAGAGCGGCCCCAGTCCGGTTGAGTTTGGGAGCCAGACGTCGGAAATGCTCCACGAAATTCCACCGGCAAGTAATATGTATGTGTAACTGATATTTATTTTGTAAATTGTTTTTATAATACTTTTCCATATCAACAATATGTATGCATGTATGGATACTTCTTCAGTAATATAGAATAACATATAGGTAGGGATAATAAATTAAAAATACTAATTCCCCGCAGGTAAATCCTGTAGCAAAAGCTGGTAATACATATTTACGCTGTGAATCTGAGACGTGTTTAAACTTTTTTAATAACATGATTTTGTGTGGTAACTCAGCCACAAGCCGATCTGGTTTCCAGTACGATGTAAACTAAATTAATCACCTATACACCTTTAGATACAGCAGCCAGCGAATCGAAAAATAACACGTCGTCTTATCTTCACCCATTGGTCCGCAAAACGGACACTACCTAAGCTTAGTCTGTGAACGAAAATAAGGCACTTAATATCCCAATTTGGCACAATCCTTATTTCACGCAAGATCTATTATCAGGTTGGAATGTAGCTATAAGAGGCTGTGAGCGAATTGACCCCCTGTATTTCCCGTAGAAGGACCAGATAAAATCGGCCTACACCCAAACTTTATTTTTATTTTTATGGCTGCTCATTTGTTAAGGTCCAACTGATTCACGTTTTGGCTAAAACCCCCTTATCGAGCAAGTAACATTTTTTAAACTTTATTGAGCATTTTGCAATTGTCACAGTCGCGAAGACGATCAAAGAGATTGAGACAAGAAGTTCTTAATTCTGGTGATTTCTTTTCTTCCCAAGTTTTTTAATAAATCTTTAACAAAAAAAAAAACAGGCTTAAATGGAATTAGATGGGTCACGTAGTTGCATCACATTGACTACTGGGTCTTCTTCTTTATAAAGTGGATGCCTGAGGATAGAGGATACCACCGGAGCCGACCTAGAAAGAGTTGGCAAAATAACCTGGACTCCAAACATAATGGTTGTTTTTAGGTGACTCAATCAGTCAATCAATCAATCAAGCTCGAGAAAACTATACCAAGTATTAGGAGAAAGCCTTTTTACAACCGTGGGAAAGTAAGAATTAATATTATAAAAGCGAAAATTTGTACGTGTGTGTATATTTGTTATTCTTTCACGCAAAACCAATTAAATGAATATAAAAGAAATTTAGCACACTGGTAGACCATGATTTAAAGATTCAAAGCATTTTATTTCAAATAAAAGCAACTCTATGGCCACTCTTTTCAATCATATTATGTAATTAAAACATCTCGGTTTTAATCCCAGGAGTATATTCATTTGGGACAATTTTTTAATTTCTTGTGGGTGTAGCCGCAAGCAACTAGTTAAAAAACCCCTAATTCACAGGACAAATTCAAGCAAAATCAGCTTTTAAAGCTCGTTGTAGGGACAACGAGCTATAGAATTGCCATTTTAAAGCACCACCCACGTGCATATTTTGCTTATAATAAGCAACCCAAATTATTAGGGAGCTTCTAAATAAATCAGCGGCAGCGAGTCTTCTCGAGCGAGCCAACGTTTTTACCTCATAACAGAATTACTAAAGTATGGCCATTAAAACGATTTAATTTGCTAACTCAGTGCTTGCGAGATACAATGAATAAATTAAATAATGAAACGTTGTGGGATCACAACATTATAGGCAAGGGAATAAACGAACAAACAGTAGCAAAGTTTTGATTATCAGCTATTAATTTGTGCATGAATATTTTGGGTCGACAACATGTGGTTTGTTTTATTCAAGTTAATTGTATTGCATTAATCAGAGCAACGCAGATAAACTGGTATTATTTTAGATCGGTATTATAGTTACTCAATTATTTAGTCATTCAATTAGTATTGCATTAGTAATATTAAAGCCTGTGTGTTCAGCTAAATAGTTAAACTTTTGAAAGTTTGAACACAATATTCATCGTAAAGATGAATAAAAAACTGTCTGACAGCGGCTTTACCAGAGTCAAAATTATAGCCTCCTAGATTTTGCCTGCAGCTTTGCCCACGTACACGAAATATAGCATATGTCACTCAAGAATAAAGCTGCTTTCTTTTGGTGAAAAAAAATAGCATTTGGACCAAGACTTGCAGAGATTAAATCCTACAAACAAAAAAATCTAACTTTTTATATTATTGTAAATATATTATTTGGAATAAGCTAATATACCTGTAATATTTTATCAAAATCTGGTCAATCATTGCCATTGAAAAGTTATAAGCTTTTTATGTCTTTTTAGCAAAAATACATAGTCACCGGGCTATCCAGACGACTGAGTGGTTGTTTTGCACTTACTTTATACTTCCCGTTATGACCTACCGTGACCGTTGTTGTACCTACTGATAATGGTGTTCAACTTATGACATTTTACATATTTTTAGGAAAAAATATAGTATGTTTTAAAATGCATTGGAATCCATTCAGTTACTACTAAACACTTAAACTAAAAAAATATGTATATAAGACTGAAGCATAAAAAATGTTCATTGTTCATTGTAAACGTTTGTGGTTATGCTCAAATGTTTGTGAAATAGCTAAACTTTTTTTTACGTTTCACAAGATATTTTATGTACCCAGCGGAGACCACATATTGTATTACTTTTTTGCCGGTTTTTATTTGCTTTGTTTGTTAGCTGAATCCCAAGCGAGTGTCGAGCTAAAATTTTTGGAAGTTTGTATGCTTTTTTCGATTTTGTACCAGTTTTGTAATACAATCATAGTTTTGTGTTGATTTTTGCGTCGTTGTTGAGTTCGTACTAAATTCTATGCAATTTCAAATAACATTTTGTTAGACTGTGAAATGTTTACCTAGCAAGGGACAATTTTTATTATTAACGTGTCTGAAGTAATAACGACCCAACATTTGTTAACGCTGAACAAACACTTTTTTTTTTTAAATGAAACCTATTTTCTAATGTCAACATTTACCAGCACTTGAATCTGATTTGCAATTTGTTACTTTGCTAACAAATAATCTGATAAGAAACATACTTTATGGAAAAAGTAGGAAGAAGAATTTGTTCAACTAATGCCGTTGTTCTGGAGGGGGCTGGGTATCGCCACAATAAATTACAAGAAAGATTCCGCAGAAGAGATAAAAAGACCTGAATTCCGCGACAAATCTTTCTCTAATTGCTTGTACAATTTACGATCAATAAGTACTTATTGACCTCGTTTCAAAAAGTTTTTTTTTTTTCATTAATAAACTAGCTTCAACCAGTGGTTTCACTACCGTGATCCGTCTAAAATTATCACAAGAAAACATGTTTGTTTATTTATTACAAATATATGATAAAAAAACTAGCTTAAATTCTGTTCTAGGACATGATCTAAACGTATGTCGTCAAATTTATTTAGCCGTTAAATCATGAAAAAGTTTCACACAAATTAACAAAGTTACTTTCGCATTTGTTATTTACATACTTACAAAAAAACTCTTTTTAGTTATTTTTATAAAAAAAAATAACGTCAAAATCTCATTTCCAAATTAATTCTGCTTTTTCTGATGCTTCAAGTCATCGGATGCCTAGTGAAAAAAGTAATTTACAATTTTGTAACTTTCTGCTGATCATATTTTTCCGTCAATTTATAGATATCTCTTCAATTTTTGCACGTGAAATAAGAAAATAAGAGTTGTGTGTTGTGGAATATTTTTGGTATATTACTAAAACTATCAAAAAATTGCAAAATTGCTGATAACTTTGTACTCGCCAAAATAGTCTATTAAGCATGAATGACCGTACCTTCCAGACAATACTAACTGATTCTATCTTTAGAAGCAGGACGATAGACGTGACCATTCATTTCTAAGCCATTGTCTTCCAAGGTGCTTCCTCATAATCCGATTAACCCTTCACAAACGCAGACTGGTTTTACTGCTATCTTGGAGTCCTGTGTCCATCTGGCAAAACCAACTCACTAACAATGTCATTGTCTACAGCTTCGTAGGCTTAACTTGTGAAGCACTAACAGTTATCGGTCCATAGACAGACATTTTCATTATAGCCAGTGATTTCTATGTCATTGTCTTCTAGACAATAATCCCTTTTCTCGAATATTGTAATGTTAAATTGCTATCTTTTGGTTGCTAATCTACTTGTGAGAATAGCTATCATCATCACCATTTCAGCTCAAAGCCCAAATAATGATAAATGTTGAGCTAGACTTAGACCTCCTAACCTTAGTGTCACCACAATGACAAGTTCTATGCTTTTTGCTCGCATTGGGTTCCCGTTATCTACCACTAGGTCATTCGTTCATCTTGTGGGAGGCCTTCCGATGCCTCTAAAAACCATTTGCCATCCGGATTGTTAGGGGTATGCGGAAGAGGGTGCAGTCTTAGAACGCCTGTTGTGAGATTTTACACCCAACCAATTCTATGGGCCATTTCAGTTTGTTAGAATAGTGCTGGCCAACTGCGACTGAGTTGGAATTATACCCAGTCTTGCATACCTCTATTGAATAGGGAGGATCCTCGACTGGACGGGTTTTGTGTTTGACTTGGGTAAGTGTCCGATATGATGTCGGAATATTGTATATGTTCTAATTGAGCAAAGACCTCTGATACTGCGATACAGAGTACTTATTGACTTTTAAGTTCTTATATGGCGATAAAGAGGCTTATTTTCGTGAATAAGATACACTCAATATTTCGCAATGTTGGTGTTTGCCTCAGTTCTTTTTCGCCATCTTCTTAATAATTTGTAAACTACTCTAACAGAAATCAGTTTCTACGACCGTATCAGTCTACACACTTACACACATTGATTTCTTTACCTTTCTAAATAATTTAGTTCAGCAGTTCAGAGTGATGAGTCTAGAGGATTACCTTATTTATATTGCACAGCATTAACACTTACGTAGCCGTACTAAATATTAGTAATTCATTGGGAGACAACCTGTTGTTTCGTTTGCCTCTGTTTTTGTTCGCTGTGGATTCGTGGGTTCCAACGTCATTTATAATGAAGACGTGATCGGAGAGGTTTTCATAGTTTTCTCAACTGAAAATAAGGCCAATGAAAAAGGGAGTTACTTTATTTATAGTGCTTTTATATTCCTACGTGAAAGTACTGTAACTACACCTACTCACGTACTTACGTGGGCAGGTGTAATTATTTTTAGTACTTTTCCGTAAAAAGAAACATGTAAAGAGCTTTTAAAATATGCTATGTGATTCTATCACCATTTGGGCACATCATCTTTGGCAGCAATCTGGTAAAAATTTTGATGCCTTACGGATGTTCTCTTCTTTTTTATATGTATTATATTCAAGATTATTATCGTAGTCTTATTTTAATATATTGCACTTGTTTATTACTAAATATGTATGAAAAAACAAATAGGTAGCCTCTTAACCTCAAGGTGCCAAACTAAAATTCTTATTTCCTTTTCTGAATTTCCGTAGGTACTTAGGTGACAAAAAAATACCCATGACATATTGTAACACATTTTGCCCTTGATGTGTAACCGTACGGATTACTAGTGTCAGTAAACTTTTGACTTTCACCTTGATTTAAAGTCAATAGTATAACTTGTTGAAATTCACGTTAATAACAATAGCCTTTGTATAAAGTTGCAATATTGATTTCTATGAAGCTTCTACCATGAGGACTGGGTCAGCTATAACGAGCGAGCTTTTTTTGGTGAGGAAAATCGTTGGCGAAGCAGGAGATAGTGTCAGACTATCACTGACTAAAAAAACCCACCCCGTTCCTTCAAGCTTTTATACCGGGGCTCGAGTTCCCTTTCGGATAACCCTGGCCTCAGTAGGCTTCGACCCGGCTGGGCCCCTGCTGTTGTTGACAACTCCTTTTTTGTTAGGTGGGAAATAATCCAATAATTTCTCCCCCTGGCTAAGCACGAGGGCGTCTCAAACTTCTACTGACTAAAACCCACTCCTATGTTCCTTTGTCTTGCGTTCCGGATTTTCCTTTCTTTAGTCCTGCTGGGCCCCTACGGTTTTGCTGACTTCTCTTTGTGACGTGCGTAGAAAACTACGCGCCATCGACGACTCGAACTTGGTCCGGACGATAATCAGACGGCTAGACAGAGAGCTACCCATTGCTCGTCGTCTGAAAGCCCACGCTTACGATGAATAACGAGAGTGCTGTGCGACATAAATTGAAAATATACTACGACAACTGTCTAGGTACTCTTATTAGCTTTCTATTACAACTGTCACCTGAAAGTCACCGAGACTCCACTACGGAAATGAGTTAGTGTCCCATAAAATACAGCAATGAAGGTGGATTATCTCGCCATGCGCATCGTAAATCTAACTGAGGGAAATACAGCGTGAAACATGAACACAGAGGGCAACATTACGTATATTTAATCTTAAAATCGACTACTTTAATACCACACGTGGCTTGAAACAGCTTGAAGCGGCTTTATGCGCACAAAATGAGGAAGCGATGCATACTTAAGTGCATACTCCGCATTTACGCGGAGTATACGAAATTAAAATTGCATCTGAAGTTTCGTAATTTTAGGAGAAGCAATCTCAAATCTTTCTCGTGTGAGCGAGGTTTCAAATTATTGATTTTAATATGTGGTACTGTAAGAGTCAAGTCGCGTACCAAAGTTATTGTTTACAGCATTTTATTTTGCGTGAGGTTTTTGTTTTGCAGTTCACATACACAAAATATATCAACTGATGTTGAGAATCCAAATAAACTAGTGCGATT
Organism: Mythimna albipuncta; assembly: GCA_929112965.1. NCBI lineage: Eukaryota > Metazoa > Arthropoda > Insecta > Lepidoptera > Noctuidae > Mythimna > Mythimna albipuncta. The sequence goes on from OV815973.1 coordinate 11,143,231, forward strand.
CAAAGATCACTGCTTATCATTAAGTGAGATCACAATGAAGCACCAGTTTAAAATAATTTTAAAAAATCCTAAGATTCAGAGTGAAATTTCATAAAACGACAACGTAATAAGTAGGTAAACACCTATTATAACTTCAAATCGGATCAATATTTAATATTATGCTTATATGTCAGAAAAGCAATTATGATTTTAACTTTAAAGGTCATGGGGTTAAAAGTTATAAAACCACCTTAAAATATCAGAAGTCAATACTATATGAGTCAGGTTTAAATGATCCCCAGTTGATTACAATACATATCGATTTCGTTTAATTCTTACAGTCAAATATTACGCCGGTACTAGATAGTGTAAGCTGACCCCAATCTGTAAGTGCTTGAGATCTAGTAGCATTACATTCAATTTCAGTAGTTGATTTGAGAAATGGGTTATTTAATGGGATCAAGGAAGAACTCGCTTTTCCGAAGTTTTTCCAGTTTGCTTAGAATTTCTTGAAGTATTTTCCATCATGGTACTGAATGCATGAAATTCTAATATATTAAAATAAGATTTTAAGTGTAGATTTTCAAAGTCAGCTTTAAAAGCCATTCAAAAATCTATTATCAACCTCAGCTTTTTTTTGTGGTGGGGAAAATCATCCTATGATAACCCTCGCTCTTTTGAAGTATTGCAGTAGACCTAAACGAAATTACTATAGCCCCTTACGGTACCTTATATCGATTGACATGACACAACATTCGTCAGTATTGCCTGATCGTTATCGGAACGGTGTCGATTCAAACGTACGTATTGCCTTCCATGATATGAAAAAGATGAATAATGTTCGCCATTTCTACAAAGGTCACAATATACCGTGCATCCATCAAGGCGTTATTCGTGCTTCACCACGCCTTGCCTACTCTAGAGAAATAATATATGACGGGTGATGGCGAGAGTGTTTTTATGATTATTTTATGTTTAAAAAGGTTTTTAGATGATATAGAATTGAAAAAATGGGTATGAAAAATTGCAAACTAAATATTTATAATCATTACAATACATTTTTGTACCGTAGCTATTAACTGATTCAATTACGCTCTTACTCGCATCAACATCACAAAGGCTGAACATATAGTCCACATACATATATATATATATATATATATATATATATATAGTAGCGAGTTCAGTAGCGAATAATATACTTAGTAGGCGGTGTAACCCGTAACGGGGTATTCCCTAACGTGATATTTACCGTAACACATTCTACCAACGCTGCTAGGTGCATCTACATATAAAATATACAGACTCCTTGGAGCATTGCATAAGCTATAAGCCAAAACGAGCGTGCAGATAAGTCTTACAGAACACTGATTCTAGAAAACATAAAGCTAGGGAAGACGAAAAATAAAACAATAAATAAAACTATGAAGACGCTGGTTGAAATCTCAGCGTTGTATATATTTTTATGACAATATCAGTACTTGCATGAAAATTGTATGCAAATGCTTCCAACTCGAATTTAGTTCAGTATCATCTCGGCACTCTGGGTTACAAGTAAGATTTTATACTTTTCATGCAACATTTCTTGTAACTTACAGTTACCAAATATTTCTATCCACACCGTATCGTGTAAACAATTACTCGGTTTAATTGTTTTTTGTTTTCCTTTTCAGAAATTTAAGAAATTACATTCTTAAATTTTTATGGTGCTATTATTATATAGTCATGATTGCCAGAGATTTTAAAATACGAGAAAATTTTAAAACAAGAAAAATTACTGAAAATGGTCTTAAAGTGTTTTGGCACCGGTACTACTATTGTGAAAAGCCACGTTTCTTTTTATTTCTGCCCAAAACTGTTCTTATGAATACATTATAAACTACTCATCCGAAACTAATATAATTCTTGAATGAAGACCTTGCCTGGCTAGTTATGTATATACTTCAAAACTAATGGTTTTAATGGTTGTTGTGTTTAATTTAGTTTATATATATGTTAGTCTGTAAGGTATTTTATCTATAGACCAAGATGCCTAAAATAAACAATTTATTATTATGATAAAACATATGATTTACAATATCATATACCAAAGTATCTTAGTCATTCGACACAGACAGGAATAGCTGCACAAGTTTAACGCTAATGGAAATCAAATGTTTAGAACTATTTAAGTCATGTTCCAAGATTATTAATGTCACATTAACTAGACATTTATGAGTAGACAACTTGTTCCTACTTACTCTCGAATTTGTCGACCTAGACTGTCCTTTGGCATAAATTCTAGCCGAACTGGTTTATTACGAATAGGTTTTAGTAACTTTTTGTGATAACGTTTTAAACAACGTAATACCAAGCAGCGTTGTTATTAACCTATGTGCAGAATATTGCAAACATAATTGATAACATCAAAAACATATTTTCTTCCAATATTATACATACACAGAACATAATTAATATGTTACGAACTTCAGAATTAGCAGTTTTCTGATTCAAAGGTCAATCCTTATTCAACTCCAATCCAAAACATGAACCAAATTCAAAGTAAAAATAAGTCAGAATCTCACAAATACATTTGGAGCCACCTAAAGGGATTTAGTAAGGGTTATGAATAAGGATACAATTTGACACTTTACCGTAATCCTTGCGGACGCGCTTATAATTCACCTGATACCAAACAAGCAGACTAACTATGCTCACGTTATATTTGTGGTTAAATCAATTTTGTCAGAGTTATAGTCATAATATTCGAAACCAAGAAAACTTTTAATGGGGACGCTGCAGGTGTATTTCATTTCAATTCCAAGTTCAAAACTATGATAAGACTTTTTAATAGGGATCTAAATGTGGCTCATTTCATGTACGGTTCATTCACTGAGGTATAATTATTTGTTTGACAAACGAATAGGTTTAGTGCAGTAGTTAGGAGCGGATATGTATCAGTTTTGAAACTAACGAAGCTGTCTGTGTAACGGTTATGGCAAAAAAAGATAATACATGGGAACGGGAATGAAAACTCGATACCTGTCCCAGAATTAAAAACACCAGTATTTGCTTTAATATTTTTATAAAGAGAGCAAAAATCCTGTCATACTAGTACTTAAATTTTTAAAACACTAAAAGTTGAACGTATATTTTTTTTAATTCCATATAGAACTGTATTTATGTTTAAAGCTACACGTGTATGGGTTTGTCTGGCATGTGTGGTAAAGGTTAATTGTTAGTTGTCTGGTAATTGTGCGTAGGACGAGCTTTTAGAAGGCTTTTATTCCAACATTTATTGTGTCTAGAGGTATTACACGTTAGTGATGCTATTATGGACTACAAAAAGTTTGAGTTTGGAGTGGTTCATATAAAATTTTTGTATCTCTGTTGGTATATTTAGATTGATAAAACAGTCAAAAAAACGTTTTGGACAGGAACTGTAAAATTATAAAGGGTTATTTGTAAAACGCTAACAACCTTGCAGGACTGTATTACTAGCATCATAAACAACAACGTTTGTTCTAGGACTTTTTACAAAAACATAAACATTTACCAAAAACAAACATTCAAAATTTCGTTGTTGTATCTAACACATTTCAACTCTGTATTTTGCCATATCCCACGCACTGTTCTCGTAGTAATAGTAAGCAGGTTTTTGAAACCTTGTCATCACACCTAGCAAGCATTCGCACGATTTCTGTGTACTCGGCATTAGATTAGTGATACACCATCATGTAAAGATAATTACGTACACACTGCCAGGTTACGCTAAAAGAACACGTATGACGCGAAGCAAGCGCATCGACCGATCAACTCTAATAATAGTGGAGGGTAGCTAAAGTTCATGTTCAGCTACCCTCCACTATTGTACTATCGCTTGCTTGGCATAGACTTCGAAATATTTAGAACGTTCCATTTAAATATTTTTAATTATGTGTGAAAATGTAATGAACAAAAATATGTTTTTTTTTTTTTAAAGTCATAGAACATAAGTTGTTTATGATGTCCTTAACATAGTCCTGAGAGGTTGCTAGTGTTTTACAAATCACCCTTTTTTTTTTCGGATAACCCTGTATACTAGCTTTTGCCAGTGACTTCACCCGCGTGTAAGTAGGTGTGTCTTACAAACTTTGGGCTCCCGTTTTATTCCCTTACGGGTGAATTTTCAAATATCCTCTCATAGCGCTCGCCTAAGTTATAAAAAGTCACCTTGCGCAAAACTTTGTGCTCCTAGTCCCAGTAGTTTTGGCTGTATGTTGATATATCGATAACATAGTTTTGAATACTCAAAAAAGATGATGGAACTTGCATCAACGTTTTTATTAAAACATCTTGAAGTTTTAAGAGAAATTCCATGACGTTGAAATATTACAGTTGAAACACAGTTACATTGACGAAGTTTCTCCTTCATCTCCCTAGATCGCAATTACAGTTACATTAAGTCATGGGGAACCTTCCCACCTTTTACGCCTGTCTTTCCCGAGAGCTCACTTACGACGGGAAATGACTACCCACAATCGGAAGGGAACGTAAGTAGGCAAATATTGGCACTGTGGGTAGCGTAGCTTATTTATCTTAGTCATCTGAGTGGAAAGGCTTTAGAGGTACGAAATTTTTTGTATTGGCTTTTGTATTACCGGAATATGAGTTTTTATACCTATCCAACATTTATTGAAGTTGTTCCAATTTCTAAATCAAAAATGTCAAAATGTCTTCACAACTTCTGTAGTCTTATGATTGCTATATCGAAAACCCCACTTAAGTTATTTTTAAAGCATAAAAATGTATCATATTTTTCATGAGTTGCGTCGTATTAAGTAATTTATTCGACTGGCAATTTTAGTATTACGAATTCTGTGTTGTCACTGACTGATTTATTGATCACAGTTTTTCTATCTGTACCGTTACTAACTACAAATTCTTAACGAGCGTAAGCTCATAATATTTTGTGAGACAGTTTTTTTTTTGCTACTGATTCATTTTCAAATCAGTCCACAATGCGCTTATTTAATAGAATGTAGTTTAAAGAGAGTGGCACTGCAAATCTCAATCATTTTTTGGCAGTAACACCGGCTTGGCACTCCCGAATTGCCTAGCCATATGTTACACAAGTAGGTTAAGCGTTTTGGTTCTAGGTGATTACGTAACATCATATTATTTGATATTTTTATTTCACTAGAAGGTGGAATACATAAACAAAGCTGCATTGCATTTGTAATGACGACAATTGAGCTTAACGACGATAGCAAGATAGACATAACATTTCACGAAGACGGGTTGATCTCAGTTGTGTGTATACACGTACACATCAGATCCGTGTGCGTATGGCGTATGAGTTAATTTAGTTAGTTAGTATGAATTTAATGCAGTACACGTAATAAGTGGTTCTAGTTATGTATTACTGATTTTAGGGTTGTTTAATGGCTACAAATGAGTATAATTTCTTCAAGACAGATGATGGATTCACGTTGAGTTTTCCAGAACCAAAAAGTGTGACTTGTCGCATAACCGTAATATAGCACAACGTTATTTAGAAGCGACGAGTGCTAGTGATGAACCTCTTCAAAGTTTTAACTTCTGATGTAAAATTTTACAAAAAGATTTGTTTTATGAATCAGATTCATATTCTGTTTTAGGTCATAATATTTTGGTTCTATAACTCATTTTTATCAGAAGACATCAAGAGTTGAACTCGTATATCACAACTGATATACAAGAATTGTAAGTCAATAAAAACCAACCAGGAACTGCCTAACTGGTATTTAGTTCATATGCCACTGGCAGCATTTTTAATCCAAACTTTTTACATGGAGATAAAAGCACTAACGATGATACCATGCCGTATGTGGCACATAACTCCTTTTGTTCATTTTTATTCCATTGTAAAGCCTAGTGGGGTTTTTGTGTCCATTTCTGATTTCAATGTGTCATTGTTGTGTAAAATTGTGCGTGCATTATTGCCACTTATGTTGAATTATGTTAGCATATTCAAAAGGAACTGTGCCAGATATGGTTCACTTGCTTGCTGTTTAGTCTGCTGCTTTATTAACAGCATTTGTCATTTTCTTTGTGCTATTTTCATAGGTTCATATTACTAGCTACATTCCACTATATATAGTCTATCATTTGTTCTGCCCACTATAAAATAAAATACTTGTTTCAAATTCACATTGGAACGGCTTCAAAATCGTAATATTTGAGAATTATTAAAAAAAAAATGACCAAAGTACCCTGTGTGAACTGCACTCGTCTTCCTAAAAGGGTAAGCTGCTGTATTTTATAGCGTCTAGCAAAACTTGGCACTGGACACATCTTTGTCACATACTTCACACATTTCACACCCTATAAGTACCACAGCTTGCGATAATTTACAACGTTTAATAACTTGAAATTTATTGGACACAGTTTAAAAACATTTACCAGCATGGCTATTTATAACATCGTAAGCCACAACTACGGAAACTGCAATTTTCAATTTTACCGACTACGTTTATTTTGTTGCTCAATTATTTTTTTTGTCACTTTTGTCAGGACTTACTTACAGCTGATGTTTCCACATCTTGATTATTATTTTTTATTGCTATTGCTATCTCAGTTTTTTTTTTTTTACTTTCAGCATAAATTACAGCTTATGTGAAATTTTTAATTCATTTTTTAAAGCCCCATAGCTAAAACCAATCAGAATGATTTTTTATTTTTTTAATTTAATCAATAAATTAAATATATTGATAAAACTTATTTATTATAAGTTTATTACAAGCTTAAACGTATTGGCATATAATTACTTTTATTTTTTATGATAAGTCTCTTGTGGTGTAGTGCCTTAATATCTATGTCAGTCGGTACATTATTTAGTCTACGATTCTCTATTACTGCTAACCTTTTTAAAATGGTGTCAACATATTTGTACAAACAAATCAGAGCCATTGTATTTGATAAACTGATAATGACTGACGACAATACAACACGACGACTACATTACCAGTTAATAGAATTTGATGACATATGTGTTATTGACGTATTATAACAGATGCACTGAAATGATTGATCTCCTCTGTTACTCAGATCTGTCATCAGATTATGTTACAGACGTTGTTGATGCTACGTAATATTAGCATCCAATTTATGAGCGCTGCAACCAATATGCTTGACGGGAATATAATGATGTTTGATGATCAAAGGCAAGCTGTTTTGATTTGATGTTATCAAAACATATTCGCAAATTATAAACAACTATATAAGTTGATACTGATTCCGAAGCTTTCGAACGGAGAATTTGAAGATTTAAACATCAATGCTCCAATTTCGCAGGACTAGACTTAACTTACGAAAGCACTAACAGCTAAACTTAGATCAGGTTACGTCTTTTCAGTCATCAACTATATCTTTATAGATATAAGTGTGAAATCGAGATGTCCCTTGATACTTCAATGTCAACTTCGATATTCATGACTATAATTTCCAAAGGGATATATGGATTCCTTTGGGATTCCTCCGACGTTTTGTGAAGGTGATAATAATACTAGTACTCTAAAAAAGTGATAGTTTGACGGGTGACAGGACAGAATGGAAAAAGAAAACGTGTTGCGCCGACCCCAAGTAATATGGGATAAGGGCAGGAAAAAGAAGACTCTAAAAAAAAGTGGGAGGTAAAATTTCAGATAATCAATTAGTGGTCTTAGTTTCAATAGAAAAGTATCTAAGTTTGACCCATATCAGATTATTAAAAAAACGTTTTTTTTTTCTTTTGTGCTGTATACGGAAAGGATTATATGATATACTACTATATTTCTTGTTCATGCTAAAGCTGTTTTAATCTACTGCAAGAATTCGACCTGCGTCAAATAAAGGTCAACCGCTCTTAACATTTTATTTGACGTCCTACATTTTTATGACACTTCAAAGTATTCGCACCGAAGAATTCTTACCTTTAGTAATAACTGGGAAAGGTGAGAGAGGAGGAATGACGAAGCTTTTGTCTTTAGAGAATTTTATTCAGTTTCCGGCCTTTAGAAAGGTCGATAGCAAGATTAATTTGTAAATATAATCTCGGAAGGTTAAGCATTCAAAATGTCACCGCACTAATTCGATGTCTTTTTTTTCTGACAAAATATTTCGTGTCGCTAAGTCCGGCGGGATTTATCTCATTTCTGATTCACCCTTTTTGTGGGTAGCTGTTGACATCTTTTTGTCCTTCAAATAAGTTTAACCTCTGAATATCTAATCCTTAAAGTATGGAGGAAAATATTCATGGACCAAAAGATTTGCGGTTGACACTGATATTGTTTACACACTCATATTGGAAGATTTGTAAAGTATAAATAAATGTGTCAGATTTAAATTTAAAATTTCGTGAATTTATGATGTCTTCTTGACAAAATTATTTTTGTTAAACATATATCGGCTATACATATCAATATATATGCTTGTGATAGTTTTTTGACACTTTGATTTGGAATACACTTTATCTAGCTTCATAAACTACAATGGCTGTGTTCAGTATCATATTTTTTATAGGCTGACTTGACACCACCTGATAAATAAACTAAGAATGAACTATATTATTACATTTATAGCAAAAACTCTAAAGGTCAATTATTATTGGTATACTCTTCACAAAAACAGAAAGTCGCCCTTAATAAAAATGAAGTAACTTGTACTGGCTGCTAATGAGCTCACAAATCGTTTCTTTTATCAAAGCATATTCTGGCCAAGAGCCAAAACATGGTTTGAAGAAGGAGTTTCGTATTGATCACATCGTATTTTCATCAGAAATTAGGACTGATATTAGGAGCTGTATTTGCTTCAATTATTTGTTAGAAAGAATATAAAACTTTATACTTACAAGTAATAAATCATCTTTTGACTATGTCACTGCATTTTTAACAAAGCCTTTTAACTTGCAAAATGAAACAAAATTGAAAAAAAAATCGTTTATTTGTTCACTTTGAAAAGTCATTCTAAAGACCGTCTTACTGACGTCAAGTAATATCCAAACATATCATTAAAATTCGAAGCCATTTTGATACTTCAAACGTTCGATAAATTCCAAGAACAGGGTACTTATAAATTTATTAACTATGGAACTGTCTTCCGTTTTGCATAAATAAGTTTCTTCGAAGTTTATTGGAATATGCTTATTAGCAAGGGTCGTTAAGTGCTTTAAGTGCATTAAAACAGCATCTACTACTACTATAATTAAATCTGCCAACGTTCAGTTGTCACTGCAATAGTAACAAAAGGAATTGCAAATGAGAGGACAGGGTCAACTAATGTTGCTTGGTTTTCGTAACATAAAATTTTCAGTAATATAGATACACTAGCTTCTGCCAGTAGCTCCGCCCGCGTGGAAGTTTCTTCTTATGAACTTTGGACACCGTGTTTCATCTCTTTAGGGCGTAAATTTTGGAACATTTTGTCTCCGCTGACGTCATAAAGGCAGCCTTGTGCAAAAGTTCATACTATTGAACTCGTTAAAGAATAAAAGGCTCGTTTTTACCTAGAATGTAACTTGCAACGAAATTGGAAAAAAACAATAAAATAATAATTGATTACATAAAGTGTATTAATGTAATTGGATAATGGTTACATAATGACAAACGGTATTTAACCGTCTGTCATTATGTAAATCATAACTAATATTATAAATGTGAAAGTGTGTTTGGATGTTTGTTACTTAATCACGCAAAAACGGCTGAGCGGATTTGGATGAAAGGCACGCATATAGCCTTTGACATGAAAAAGATCATAGGATACTTTTTATCCCGGAAAAACATCGTATTCCTACGGGAAAACACGTTTAGAGTGCGATAACCGAAGTACACGTGGACGAAGTCGCGGGCGGAACAGCTAGTACTTAATAAAAACATCAAATGTCAAAACGGAACATTTATTTTTTGACAACTTTAGTCCCGGTAGTTTCGGCTCTACGTTAATATGTCAATTAGGGGGCCAGGGTTATCCGAAAGGGAACTCGAGCCTCAGTATGAAGGCTAGAAGGAACAGGGTGGGTCGTTTAGTCAGTAAGAGTCTGACACTATCTCCCGCTCCGCCCAAGAGCGGGGGTTCTCATTGGATGATTTTTCCCACCATAAAAAGTCAGTTTCTTCTTTTATAATAGATAATAATAATATTCTTTAAATATAGGTGTAACTTGTCGAAGGTTAACTTAATTTAACAATGTTTTAACTTAACTTTCCTACTAGAAGTGTCTATCTAATTAACTAAGTTTGTAATATTAGTATTGGTTACAGCTGCACATATTCCCATACAAACAGTGTAACAGTGTAACTTCAAGCGACACTAACAGTAATTGCGTTAAATACCGTTCACAATCATGTTAGCACCTACTAGTAAGTTTGCGAAAAGGCTAACTTCATGTTGTACAGCGGTGGAACTCAATATTTTCCTCGTTGTTAAATTTTTTTTTAGATGTGAAGATATTCATTGACTTCTTGCGCTCTGGGTAGAGTGGGATGACGCGTCATATTTTTATTCACTGAAACTACACCTGTGTCCTTCAATTGCCCTTTGTGTTCTAAGACCACGGGTTTTTTATTCAAAAAATGCCCGCAGCCTTAGGGGGTACCGGCCCTGTTGGGCCCCTAACGTTTGCTGACATCTCTTTTCCCTACGATTTACGCAACACTACGCGGTGCCAATAACTTTATTATGGGTTGACAATTCAGTTCGTATAATCATTGTGTTATCAATGACAGTTAGATTTTTTTGTAGCACTACATCGTGGTTGATTCTTCACATTCAAACAGTTCCTAGAAAAGTGCATAGGATACTTTTTATCCCGGGAGTATGTTCCGGGACAATTTTCTGCTTTCCCGTGGGCGAATTCTCTCAGGTAGATTAAGCTCAGCGGTATATGCAATAAAAAAATAAGGCAATTGACCGATATCGCCACAGTTAGGTTAGTTTACTTTGCCTATTTCCACAGTATTATGTCTTATGGCATTTTGCTGTGGGGATCTGCAGCTGATATAGACTAAATTTTTTATTGCAAAAGTAAGGCGATTGGAGTCTCTAGTATAATATAATTAAGTGGGTCTTCTGACAGCGGTTTCGAAAACGTAAAAGTGCGTCATCCAAATCTATTCGACCGTAACAAGACTGAAGAAGTAACAAACATACATACTCAAAAACTTTCGCCTTTATCTTCTTCTTCTTTCGTGTTGATTTAACTAAAATTGGTTCGACCAGTATATAGCCACCTGAACAGCTCCATCATTAGCCTCGTTTAAGTCGTGGAAGGTTAGTAGTAGGGAGTTCGCCTTTAACATATTAATGTGATTGTTTGAAGGGTTACAAAGATGTATTTGTATAATATGAATAACTACTCCTAGGTTGACAACATTAGTAAGATATTCCATGGTAATCTAAGATTCTTTTTTCAAATGTGAAATCATCTACGATTATCATTTACGATTGCATCACTGCTTACCATCAGGCGGGATCGCAGTCAAGTACTAGTTTATAACAGATAAAAAAAATAAAAAAAATCTAATAAGCTCTCCAACTCTCGGGCAAAGCGAGAGAGGATGTCAGACTTTTAGTGACTAAAACCACACCTATGTTCCTTCTGTTATTTTTTAAGTTTTGGAACCACGGGTCTGTCTTTCAGAAGTCGACCCCAGTAGGTTTTGGCTTCGCTGGGCGCCTATGAAACCCTGAATTTAAGTTTCACTTTGATTTAGACTTTTAGTCTAATCTAAGACAGTATAGTATAGTCAAATATAAGACTAATCATTTCGATTTAACTTTTAGTCGTGCTAGAAAAACGCGGATTATTATACTTTAGAAACAGCAATTCAAAGCTTTATAGCGGCAAGTTTGGATCCACAACAATAAATCTAAAGTTTTTTTTTAATTATTGGTAGGCTCGCATTTGACCACCATCTCACCTGATGGTAAGCGATGATGTGGTCGATAATAGAGCACGCTTGCTTAAAAGTAACCTATTCAGATTGAACTTAAAGATAAAACCTGCGTTTACCTATAATTCTCCCGAGAAGTGTATATGAAGACAAACAAATAATAAACTCATAATAAGTCACATTATTACGACATAATAAAGAGTGTTTTACATCGTACAACGTTTCACATCTGTTTGGGACCGGTCTTAAGGGAATGTTTTTGTTGTTTCAAAACATGACATGTGGGATGTTCGGAAACGCGTAAAAGGGGTTCTGTATGGTTGACAGTGCATTTCAGCTTTGAAAGCGTTTTTGTGGTTTCGTCTATTTTTGTTTGCTGTCATTTCAACATGCGACTATAAAATAGAAGAATTTTTGCAATGCCTTTTAAACATGCTGGTTTACAATGTAAATATTGCTTTCTAAAAACCGCTCTCTCTAAAAGTAAATGTGGAAATCTTAATAACACATTTCTTAGTCACGGATATAACCTACATAAAAACCTTCTATACGTACCAATTCTCCAGTTATGTACACAATATAAATAATTGAAAAGCAAACAACGTGTTGGCGTGGTGTCAAAAGTCCTCGTCCCTAACTCGTCAATACTTGAGAGCGTGACCCAAATCTAGGCTGAACGATGAATTATTCGAGTCACAATCGGCTCCTCCCGGTATTAAGACGTCAATTTTAATTTTCGAATGGAACGTTTTAGGCTAGAGCGAGAAAATCGATTCAACCTTTTCCATCTCACTTGCTCCAACGTCCAACCGTTCATGTTTGAAATTAGCATCAATGGATTTCGGGAGTCTGCTACTTCATTGGTTATATCCAATACGCATTGGAGTCCCCGAAAAAAGCTAATTTGCTTTTATACCGCGGACAGTATTTTCTTTTCCAATTTTGGTTGAACAATCACAATGAGGTTTAAGTCAAATATCGGTACAATCTTGATTGATTTGGGTTGCATTTGGATGATAATGAGAATTTTAGTGTAATTTGATTGGAAAAAAGACCTAGATTTTGGACCAGATTATTGCGTTAAATAAAAAAAAAAAACAGGAAACGAGCCTGGAGTTTATAAAGATGCTATTAGATTTTTTTTAAATCTTTACTTCCTAGTGTTATTTTTGTGTTATACTAACGTTATGGTTGGCGCTATAGATGAGTGATTGGCTGTTGCGCTATATTTTGCGGGCTTGGTTTCTACCCGAACAAATATTTATATTGCCTACAGATATTTGGTAAGGGTCTGGGTGTCTTGTGAGTTTACATGTTTATGAAACAGCCCACAAGAATATTATTCACAGTATGAAAATACCTTCTTTAAAAAAAAAAAAGTTGTGGGTAGAATGAAAAGTAGATTTTTAAGGACACAAAACTCTATCAGAATTACATAAAAATTACAATAATAATTTTAAATGTTTCCAGCCTTTCTCATCAAAAAGCTCTCCAACAACAAATGAATAAGCTTCTCAAGTACGTTACCCCACCACAATCTCGTCTTTCATCCCATTAGACAAATAGAAAATTGTTATGACAGCCAGTACTCTCATTTAAAGCACCAACGACCGTTGCCAACTCAAAGGTTTCCATTCAATCAGCAGAACAAAGATGGCACTGCCGTGACCATTTCTATTTTTTTTCTCGTTCCACAAATCCACATACAGAGAGATTCATTTATAATTCCTCTATTGTTTTTTAATCGGTTAGTTCCTCTCCTTCCAGATTCAATTGCTAATTAAAGTTGGATCGCTTGTCTTTGGGGTCAGATGGTGTCAAAACTTTTGTGGATGAATAAACCTTTTTAGAATAAATCTTTTATTATTCCCAGAAGATCTATTGAAGAGTAAAAGGTTTTATTGGATCGTAAACGTCTTATTGCTAAACATTGGTCTCTTTGAAGAACTTTGTAGGCCACTAGGTATAATAAACAGACTTGAGGGAATAATAGACAGCTTAGTATGGAATTATTCCAGCTGATTGAATGCAATCAGTCTTAATGCAGTGAGCTTTCAAGCTCAATTTGAATTCAAATTGTAATAGGATGAGGCATTGATGTTCTTTGGTGATAAACTTGTGACTGAGCTTCTATTTTACACTTCCTTATTATATTATTCTAACGAATGGAGGAAGAAGAAGAAGGAAGGAAGAAGGGTTCCATACTACTATATTACAATCGAGTTACGTGTGTTGTATGGCTGTCCGACGGGTTAAATATGTATTCTATTCTGTTTTTAGTAAAAGTTTTTATAGAGATAACACAAATACATCATCTGTGAAAATGTCAACTGTTTAGCTATCATGGTTTATAAAATATAGCCTAGACTCCGGAGTCTTAATAATAGGACCCCGTTTTTACCCTTCAGAACCCAAAAACATAATCATACTCAGTAGCGTAACTATATCATCTGAAGCCCGTGGCAAATTCATTACATGGGGCCCTCGTTAAATCACGTACGTACGTTTTAATATATTTTTTTTAATATATTTTGGGTTACAGACACTGTCAGTTACAGACAGCTCAGAAGAAGAGCTGGCCCCATCAGACCTGGGGCCCGTGGCATTTTGCCAGCCATGCCACCCTATAGTTACGCCACTGATCATACTCTTGTTAATCTTAGCATCTCAATCATTTCTTTGTTTCTCTATCATTTAGCTAGTCACCATGATAAATAGCAGAAAGGAACACCTTTATCTTTATTTTGATTAAACTTTCTGTCCTACTCATCCTATTAATCAGTGAATCGTACTTTATTTGAAGAATGACAGGTGGAAAAATTGTGGCGTCATCTTTATTATTTATTCTATAACGGTGTTGGTAAATTTTGTCAGTGTGGCTGCAAATTTTATTAATTTGTACTAATGGTTTGCCAATGTTGATGTGGTCATAATTTTGTATTATTATGAGCAATCGTATGCACTAAGTTACTTGTAGCTGATACGTTGGTGATTGCCCAATTAGTACCTGTTTGTCACTAGGTGCTAAAAAAATACAACAGAGAGAGACTCCACTCACGACACTAATTTCCCAATGCGATATTCTTAGATATCTATATTAGGTTGCCCTGAAAAAGACTTTGTAACCACATTGACAGATAGCAAATCTATAACCACAGAAAAGTTGAGAGAAAAAATTGGTTTCAAGGATTACAAACTCCCTTACTACGGAAAATTTCAATAGTAAAATATATTACTCACAAATAAGCACCCAATTTACACACGAATATCTACCGTCCCCGCACACGGTCTTCGAAAAACGCCACCACAAAAAAAAAAAAACACTAGAAGCGGCCACAAAAAAAGCTAGAAGCGGCCGTAAAAAACAGCTGAAGCGCGCGACACCTCTTGTGTCCGGAGAAGGTTAAAGCCGCTTCAAGCGTTTTTTTGTGGCGGCATCGCCGCACATGATCCACAAAAAAGGCCGTCTCAAAATGAAGCTTGAAGCGGCGTTTTTTTGAAGCCCGTGTGCGGGGACAGTTACAAGCGTATACATATTTTAATGTGTTTACTCTTTTTTGAAAACTTTACATATTTTATTTTTTAATTTTTGAAAAAGCATACTGCCAAAACATGTAATTAAATTATATTTTTATAATAATATACCGTTGGTTTTAAAGCCAATCAAATTGACAAAAGGTTTATTACAAAATATATTATTATTTTATAGTTTCATTTTAGTTGATCATTTTCTATGAAACAGTTCAGCTACAAACAAACTTGAGCCGAACTGAATAGTACTTGTGGAGAACTATAAAGTACTGAGTAGAGTAATGTCCATGTCAGTTGCAATACTTACTGGACTTCGCACTACCAACCAAAACTGGCTAGACTCGAATAGTCTCGAGTTACGAGGCGAGAGTAGTTGATTGCAAGGCTGCCTGTTTTTGAAATCGGAGCCAGTAAGATGATCGCAGTATAATATCAGTAGCGGAGTATTTCTGTCCACAAAAGATTTTTACTATCTGAAGTTTTAAAACTTATAAATGGGTAGCATTCGTTGTTTGTATAAGGCTCTCTCTTGAAGTTATAACGAATAAATGTAAAAGACAGAAGTGTCAATTTGCAAAAACAATTAACTCGTTGTATCCCGCAACGCGTTTTTGTCTCTAATTACGGCATACGAGACGTTAACAGTACTTTTTTCACGTGAGAATGAACCAATCAAACGACTTCTTCCGCTCTGAGTTTCACTTTCTTGCTCTCCAGTGAGAGAAGTATCAGAATTTTACCGAAAAAAAAAACCCACAGTGTTTCTTCAGCTGCCTTGTGCGAGGACCACGGTACCTGTTTTGAATAATCGGCTGATTTTAAAATAAAACAAAAGTTGATAGCAACGTTGACCGTTAGAATAGAGTAAAGTGGAATTGCGGAACGAAGAACGATGATGCAACATTCAACACTCTATTCTTTACCTCTTCAATTCCAGTCCAGTCCTCTTTGCTTTAAAATACATGGAATTTTTAATCTGCTGCATACCTTATTGAGTATAAGTATTCCAGTCACAAATACAAATTGAAGAAGCCGTATTAATGTTGTGAAGAATTTATTGATTTTCTTGTTGCTACCTACTTAACGGTAGACTCGAAATGTACAAACTTCTACTTATCCTTGAATTTATTATTACACTGGCTTTTTTAGTGGTAATGTTACCGTTGCCAATCCCACAGGAACCGTTTGGTTTTCTGGAACTAATAGTAGCCAGCAACAGTAACTATACCGTCATCGTTCAACAGTGACATAATATTCCTTAGAGCAATGAAAAATTATGATCAATGCTAAAGGTCTGTAAAAAGTTGTGACTAGTTTTTAACAACATCTAAACAAACAAAACGTGCTGACATTCTCTTACTAAAGAGTATTATATATTTAATTGTTTGTTTAATACAGAACAGGAGAAATAAAAACACTCAACTAATTAAAACTATATATACTAAAGACAATAATTCCCAACTAAAATATGGTGTTGAAAAAATCTTCTACATCGCTGTTGTCATATGTGCCCAAAAGACTAGTGGAAAATAAAAGCCAGCCCTTGGATCACGCGAAGTGTCAACTAGGCGTTTGTATAATTATTTAAAAAGCGTATGAAAACTTGAACCTCACGGCACAGCAGTTTCAACCCTAGATGGCTCGAAAATATAACTGCCGACGAGATCGTCGACATTTAACCTACAAAACGTACGATACAGGTAGGGATCAAAATAATTACAAAAAAAAAAAAAATGAGTTGAAAAATGTATTTGGTACCGACTCAAAGACATCGCGAAAGGAAATACGTCTGCGAAGTTTGCACGTCCAGTAAACGGATGTGACTGAGTAATCGGATTGCAATGTCAGTTCGAACTTCGATACAGAATGGAATATCTCTTTGTCAGTTCTCAACCAATCGACAGCGCTGTCAAAACTAGAAACACGGTTGTCGGTAACCAACACAAATATGTTTATCGGAATAAAGGACTTACTAGACTTTGCACCTTCAGACTAAGCTCGCTCAATGTGTTAATGGTCTCATACTCACTTACGATTTTATTTATGAGTAAACTTTAACTCGTACGTTTGTGTTTATAGAAGCTAGACTATTTAATGAGCTGCCCTGTTTCTGCAAAATGAGATCTTTTTAGTTGTGTTCTAGACTTCTAGTTGCTTTTACCAAGAATATATATTTTCAGAAAATTTAAGTTAAAAACTTTTTGACGTGAACACGAATGTCTGGACTGTTTTCCTAGTAATTAGTGGTTGTAATGGCTTCCTGCTGGTAATTTTCATTTTCACTTAAACTGTAATTGTCCTTGTGAAACTAACTGCACCTTACACTTATGAAATTAAACTTGGATAAGTGAAATTACACATTCGTGTGCACATGTGTCCTATTTAGTAGTTTTTGTACAGTTTTGAAGGTTGGAAGTTTATTTATTTTATTTCAGCAAAGAAAATTCTAGCTTAGTTTTTCTATTACTCGGGTTGAACATAAAAGGAGGCTTGCGACTTTTGTTATTAGAGCTTAGAGTGTAGCAGTTTTATTGGGAGTAAGGTACATGTGTTGCAAAGAAATAAGCCGGAGTCTGTATATTTTTTTTTAACCTTTAACATGGAATGAAGATGGCTGTGAAGTTTAGAAACTAAAACTAGTTTCTAAACTTCACAGCCTGAAAACTATACTATTATTGTAAGAGAATTAATTAATAGAAAATATTTGCAGTTAAAATATTTTTGTTTTGACAAAATTAAAAAAAAATTCTATATACAGTACTTAAAGGCTTTTTGGTAGGTTTTTTTTACCTGTGAGATGCTACTTTATTACTGAGTGACATAAGCATACTACTTTCACGCAGGCGAGGCCGCTAACCGGTGCTAGTTTTCCATATTTACCAATCTATTTCTTGACATTTACGTTGACTTTGAAATCAGTCAGCTATCGAGTGCCTCTTTCGTGATTTCACTCCAGCGAGCGTTCAGTTTACAAAATAAAGTCAAGTGATTCCGGAGAAAAAATCCCGACCAAACTCCCAAGAAGTAGACACTCCGACTCTAATAAAGCTCTCTCACATCTAAAAGTATTCCGTAAGAGACGAAATTAACTTCTTAGTTCTTGCACGAAGAACGCCGTAACAAAGTTTTAAAAAGAAAGTGTATAAAGGAATGAAGGAAGTGACCGTCTTCCCTGACATTTGCTTGTCTAAAAACTAGTCTGGCATCGTGCCTGAATAGTGTTCAAGCACGAGCTGAAAACTTTATCTCGGTACAGGCTTGCCTTACTTTGGCCAGGCCAAGGTAATTTAATTCAATTTGCATAGGTGAAACTCAGCCTAATCGGGCTATGACTTTATCTGATCGTTAAGGAAATGAGGTGATATTTTATGTAGCAAGCAACTTGTTTCGTAGGAAAAGGAGTAATGCAGAGTGATATTTTGGCTATGTTTGCTTAGTACGACAGTTCTAAAGTTACTGGGTTGCGTCAGTATGAGATAAAAAGAATGTTGGCAAGAAGTTGGTAGAATCATCACAGCATTGATTGGTTGGATTTGTTTTTCACCACAACATTGTTTATTTGTATGTATTTATCTAAGTATGTATTTACTATTATATTTGTCTCTCTTCTGTTTATCTATTTGCACCTGCCATATTGTTTCTGCACCACCCTAAGGTCGACTGGTAGATAATGCCTATGGCATTAAGTCCGCCTTTGTACAGTGTAATGTGCATAAAGCATTAAATAAATAAATAAGCCAGGTAGTAAGTTGGTTCCCAACAAGGTAACCCTCTAGGTTTAGACACCTCCTGTCAGGGGCTCTACGCGAGGGTCTTGTGGTACATGGCCCTTTACGGGGCACCAGTGTGGGCGCAATTGCTGTTCCCAAAGGAGTGCGAGGATAGTGCGAGGACACCGCATGATCTCTCTTGTAGTGTCAAGCTCTCATGGTGATATGGAGACAATTACTGTTGCAAACCAGCACTGAAGACGTCACAATCGCGGGAATTAGTCTTACGTCTTTGAGGGATGCCTACACAGGTGCCACGGCGCCTCACATTCCACCTGACGCAGGTCTTAATTAGATAGGGGTGTTCTAAGAGCTATATCTTTTGGATGCGGTAGATAAAAATACCAGAGGATACGTTCCACCGTGATAAAGTGGACAATGCTGGAACAGACGATGAAAATTTGTCCCGTTTGGGAGCACCATAGTGTCCTCACGGAGGCGATTGGCAAAAGCAACTTCTTGCGTCTGGTTCAGACCATGTACGGAGCGGGAGGTAATGGGAAGCATTTACTTCTTTCTGTGAAGCAGTAAGACGAGCTAAGGAGGCGGTTGTAATCATGAGGGAGAAGACATCCTTACGCCCCAGTCACCGCCGTAAAATATGCCTCGAACAATGGGAGTCATAGGGCAATTCTCGGGTTAAGACTCTCTTTTTCCTTAAAAATCTTACTATCTTGTGCGATTTCTGGCCAAGAAACTATACGAATGAGTAATGCACAATAATGGTTGATAAATAACCACACGATTAGTCGTTATTAGACTTGCGTGCTGAGCTGTAATCGCTTTGAAGTTTTACGATTGATAACTTACGGTCTTTGTTGCATAGTTTCCTTAGAAAATTGGCGTTTACTTAAGGTCTAATCAAGAAATCTTTGTGATATTTCCTCATATGACCTTTTGATGGTATTGTGTACAATTGACGAGGCTTTTATTTCCTTTCTTGGCATTCCAGTCTACTTGAGCAACGTTGGGGGCGATAACTTGTTTGTTCTGTTGATGGGTACGTTTATTTTATGGAATGACTAGGTTCTAGGAATGGTATTGTCAGTTCAAGGAAATACTGTGTCTTACTAATTAAAACTTAAGTAGAGTGGTAAACATTTTAGGAAAAATTAGTGGCAAGAAAATTGAATAACCAACTTTTTTATACTACATTCAAAGTATGATTAGACATTTAAACTAATGTTTTTTTTACTGTTTGTTTAACAAATTTTTAACTTATATTCCGTATGCATAAAGATAGCATTAAAAGCAAAAAAGTGGTTACAATACCAACTATTTACTGCAGTCACCAGTTATAATGCCACTAGAGCAATAAAATTCAAAATCGTTTTTTTTAAATATCTAATCTTATTTCAAATGAGGTATTAGCTATATGGATTTTTATTTATTTAACTCTTTTAAATTAGTATTTAGTAATCGGGTTGGATCGCAGCACTAGTTTATATCAAATAAAAAAAGAATCATTATTTTCATCACACGGATTTTTTTTTATAGAAAGAGAGAAAGAAATTAAGAAAACAAAAGTTTTATTTGTGCCTCACACAATCATATTCACTAAAAATTCACAATGAAAAAAGAAGTAAGTTATAATCAGAGCGAGCCCAAAAAGGCCTCATAGAATCTTTGTTCGACGCACCCTTAATTAAAAGCCCAAAAAGTATTCTATACACATTTTCTGTGACAAAACCGACCAACAGTCTATCATTAAACTGACAATACACGAATCGAAATAGGTCATTAAGTTCGTTTGCCGTCACAATGGAAGTTGGCTGTTTCAAAAGACAAAGTTGGACCGCGTCGGCTTTCGGGCCAAAGTAATAGAAAATCATATACTATAGTCATGCAGTTTGTTACCCGAGGCACGTCCCTCAAGCATGAAAGCGGACTTTCTTCAACATTTACCCGCATCAGATGAACTGGACGTAGTTGTTTACAACTTGAGATGTTTTATGATTCAATAGCCAACTGCCTTAAATGTTCCAAGTTTTGCTGTGAATAATTTACAACACTATAAGAGCATGTTCAGGGAACTTTCTTGACATAACTTTGTCTCTGTAGTGTGTGCCTATAATATTTTTGTGGGAGGTTTCAAGTATCGAGGGAATAAGCATACATATAATAGGGTTTACTTCTAAGTTATCGTTGACTATGATATTGATTACTATCAGTCAAGCTAACAGTCAAAAAGGAGTGTTTGGGTGGTTGACACAAAAGATTGCGAACTATTTGAAATTCAGCTGGTGCACGATAGTGGATTTGACAAGTCGTGACTTATACTTTAAGTCAGAGTGACTCGTCTTTTAAAGGAAAGTTCGTATTTGTACAATACCTGGTTAGTGCTTGGCACAGCACCACACACACGATGGCACGGTTTTTTAAAGCACAAATGAGGACTCAACACTCACAGTTCAGTCGTTGTACAGTCATTGAAAAAAGTGAGTTGTGATTGAAATGTAATTTATAAGAATAATAAACTATTTTAAAAAGACTGTGAATATAGCCATAGAGATACATTTCGATTTCCTCGCTGAGCTCACGATGAAACTGAACCACATTGTGTCAGTTGATTTAAGTGGCTAAATAAAGGGTACCCTTGTTCTAACTAAAAGAGGAAACATCAGGCAACATGACATGTGACAAACGGACCCTAACAAAGTACAGGTTCATGAACTTTGGACCAACTTTTACCCCGGTGTCGAAATTTGGATTTAGAATTGGGTTGGCATTTGAGCAGAGTAATCCTACTTGTATCATTATTTAAAATTAGACGTTAAAACGTTTTTCCTACAGGTGAGTATGAGTTCTTATTCATGCTTATTAAAAGGTGACAAAAAAATTGCAATAAATCGCTTACTTTCACAAGCGAGCCGAAAAATTTTACTGACAGAAGTAGGTCAACACATTTGGCGGTGTGTACCATCCCATCACATGTGTAATAAAAAGGTCATAAATTCGTCATTTTCCTTAAATTATTCTGTATTGAAGTCTATATTCCATTATGTGGAAGAGATTTAATGGTTCTTTCACCGCTGCTGAATGAGTTCCGTATAAAATATAGCATTTGTTACACATTTCTACTTATTTAATGATAATAATAATATTTATTTTTTATTTTTGACAATAATAGTCCACATATAAAAAAATAGGATGTTAGTAACAATTTTAGCTTATACCTTATGTCAGTACTTATCTATCTATATGAAAGGAGCAACTGACTGACTGACTGACATATCCACGCACAGCCAAAACTAATAGGACAGGGAGCTTCAAATTTTGCACAAGATTTTCTTTTATGCTCAAATTCTGAAAGATAAATTTTGAAAAATTCTCACAAAGAGGAATTTTTCAAAACTTGCCCCCAAAAGAAATGAAACGGGGTTCCAAAGTGTGTTTAGAGAAACCTACTCTCACGTAGGTAAATCCGTTGGTAAAAGCTAGTACACTACTAACGACAATGTTGTTTTGATAAGTTGCCTCGCTATGGGGCTCTTATCATATCATACAGCAATCACTTAGCATCTCTTTAGTTAACGATGTTAAACAAACCGTTACCAAATAGAAAGAAAATTTAACAATTAATTTTGAAGTAGTGTTTTAACTACAATAAAATTATTGTCATGTGCTGGAATGGGCGCAAAATTAAATTACGCTCGTTTTACAGAAGCTTGGCTGCATTTTTTTCTGTTAGGCACTTGTGCAAGTTATTATGAAAACGCTACATTGTGTTTTTCCAAAGGAATTAAAATTTCTTGTCCATTAGGTCAAACTTTTTCGTTTAGGTAGGTTAAAGTCTAGGTATATCCATTTTTTGGTTTTTGCTACGGTAGTTGAACTTTTCTTTATGATGGAATGGCAACACCATTCACCTATCATTATATTTTATTCACATTTTAATACGTAGTTTGCTATCTAATTGATCATTATGTCCACGTCCATTTTTTTTTTAAATTTAGTATTATAGTTATAAAAAACATGTCTTTGAAAAATTGAAAATGTATTTTTTTTGCTAGAACTTCATTTCCTATGAAGATCTGGGACTTAGAATGTAGGCCTATCTGAAATAAAATAATTTTGAGTTTGAGATTTAGTAATATGAATTTTGTTTGTGCCTATGGCGGTACACAACAGAACTTGTAATTATTAACACTATAACTTATGAATCTATTATCCAAAATAAATGATTTTTGACATATTCCACTACCTATCACTATTAATACCTATAACGACTTTAGCCGTCAAATCGCTGTCAAATAACTAAATATCATCATACAAATATCTGTCAGGTCTTCCAACGTATTCATTCATTCATAGTTTGCCCTTCTCTTCAAACGGAACTATATAATTAGAGGTATTTTCATATGCTACAGTGGCCTTTGTTCCAATCGTGGATGATTACATCGATTTCAAATGATTATTCAATCGACTATGAAATTGTGGTGCTTGTTACTGAACCATAGACACATATAGGCACGGTTAAGGTTACGGTAGAGGGATCGTTACACTGAAGTGCAAAAAATATTTTAATACATGACATCACATTTTACGTTATATTACTAGTGACTCGACTACAAGATAAACCTCAACCCCCATGAACCCCGACTCTCGAATTTAGTGAAAGACAGAGCAATTGTGCATTAAAAAATCAAGAATAAAGAACTTGGGCATCCCTACGAATCAAATGCATACAATCGGTTCACATAAACATGATCTGTCAATATTCATGCACATTGCGATATTTAGGCAACTGAAACTTCACCTTTGAACAAACTAACCAGTGCATTGATAGCAAACCAATTTCAAAGGAGAAAACGTCAGAAGCACACTGGAATAGTTTGAATCCAATATTGAAGTTGAATTCAGGTTGACGCTCTAATTCCGCAGATCTTAACCACTTTTGCGCGGCGCAGTAGATAAAATCAAATCCTTTGTCTTCTGTTATTCTAAACGAAGAGAAATAGCGACTGAGATAGCAAGTTAAATTGCACTTTTATAACGTGAAATGGACTCAAGAAGTGATTTCCCGATTCTTCAACTTTAAAAATTCTTATGATATGGACGTTATTACCATTTTATTAATCTGACGATTTACTACGTTGTAGCGTGTTTTTTAATGTTTTAATAGGATTTTATAGTATTTTTTTAATTATTAAATAAGTTCAATTTTATGTCGGTGTGTATATTGTATTTATTATTCAACTTGTTGTAACCTACTTGTGTTGATGAGTGAGTATAATAATATTAATAAATTAGGGTATTAGGTTATTGTAATGTATATTTTTAGTTTGTTGTGAACTATGATTATTTCACACAAAATTAAAATCAAATGAAAAAAAAAGACGTGTGGCACTCGGGGACTGCCGCGGTAAAGCTATTGCATAGCATTTTTACGATTGTTCACTCATTTGTTTTCTTATCGGTCACCAAGCTCAAAAAACAAATAATGGGGGGTGTTAGATTATTTTCGTTATGGAATTTCTGGATTCGATCTCCACGCTCAAGGCCCGCGATAGAAGCTATGCAATAGCTTAAAAAACGTTAAATTTACATAAAATAAAATAATACATATTAACAAATCAAATTATAAATGCAGAATAATTAATACTATGCTTTGGATTTTGTGATTTGTAATGTTGCAATGTACTTGTAGATAAATAAATAAAAAGTAAAATTGTGGTCACTCTCCGCCCAAAATCATGCTTATATTAATGTGATGAAAGGGCTTTGTCGCGGCCACATCGTCCAGTACAGCAAAATGTAAATAAAGTCTTAAAACGGGTCTGAATTCCTATCTTGGTTATTCATGATCCTCAATATTCTTGACTAATTAAAAACGATACGGGTTTGTACTAGGTCCTACGCAAATAGATTAAGGAAAGGACAATGACCGCTTTTGCCTTTCCATAATGAAACAACCATACATTATTCATTATTCTTACAAACTTTGTAACATTTTATTAGCCTCGCGATCTTTATAGTCATTTGTTTTAAACCGGTGGCATGAAAAATATGCTGGCATAACTTCAAACTGTAAAATATCATTGTTTGTATATTTTTTTTACATTTTACGCTAACTTTTTACCCCATTTATTTGGTTGCATAATGCAGATAAGAATATAGTGCCATAGTGCCAAGAAAAAACTTATCGGCTGCATACTTGTATGGAATTGAATTGTATACTTTCATAATCTTTCACAGGTATTTAAAAAAATGTACAAAGGTGAGCTTAACCTATAATTGGGTTTTCTTATAACAATCCTTTAATTTTATTATACAAAATTAAAACAGAATATTCAAATAAAAGGCAATAACATACTGTAAGTCTGTCTGTATGTGTGATTGTGCATGTGTACTTAGTCTTAGAATAATCTATCGACCTAAATTAATTCATTAAACCCCAAGCGAACGCCGCCGGCGTTTGCGCACCTATTGTCTTTCTATTGTGTCTGTAATTTCCACGATTGAGAGGTTAAGGAACCAGTAAACAAGAATGTGCACTATTAATACATTTTCAAATATTTTAAAAACAATTACAGAACAATGTCTATGAAAACGCATTGTCGGATTGTCGGATCGCGTCTGTCTATGGTAACCTTAATACATAGTTATGTAATACTGTCCCACACCTCAAAACTTAACTAGATTATATACCTCTGCATAATGAGGTTTGCAAAACTATTACGTTCTTTGGTTTAGCAATGCATCGTTGATCGAAACCGCGGCATCAAACTTGAACAGAGTTCGAAACTTCTCTTAAGTAAGACCCCTGCTTTATTAAACTGTTTGATGTTATCTACGTATTTGTAACATATTGTATTAGTTCTCTCTCTAAAGCGATGTATATTGGACTATTACTAACAGCATCCATAGTATAGGCTCTTAATTAACGATTGCATTACTGCTTTATATCAATTGTGTTTAAAAAAAAAGTTATCTTTAAAAAAAGGTTTCAGATGGCGTACGAAATATGGTATAACGTATACAACATTACTTTTAATATATATATGCGAAACTCGAAATACATGTTTAGTATTTTTATATCATGAAAAAGCTTGTCAATTTCAGCAAAAATACATAGTCTCCGGACCATCCCGGCAACTAGGGAGTTGTTTTGCACTTGCCCAGCTGTTTGTTGGTGGCTAATGTCTGCTATGACTTTCCGTGACCAGTTTTGTACTAAAATGGTGTAAAAAAATATTGGAAAATTTTTCAGTTACTGATTCTGAATAAACTATGTATATTCTGGTTTCGCATTTACTGAAAAAAATGTGGCATTGTATATGGGTTCATGAGTAATGTATAAATGAAAGAGTATAAAAAAGCCATTCATAACAAACTTTTTTTTACTTTACGTGGCTTTACAGCGGATGCCGGGTACAATTACCTACTAGTACTATATGAAACAAAGTCGTTTTCTGTGTCTGTCTGTTTATCCACCAATTTCTGTCTTACATTTTGCGGTTTTCACAAATACAAAGAACAATAAATGAAGTATGCTTTTAAGTGGGAAATCATTCAACGATATCTCCTACTCCTCTATAGTGGAATCAGAAGGTCTGTAAGGCTTTTACTGACTAAAACCACACCTATTTTCCTTTAGTAAGTAGCCTTTTGCGTTCTAGGACTACAAGTATCCCTTTTATACTCTAGCAGACATCGGCCATACTGGGCCTCTACGGGTTGCTGACATCTCGTTGAGGCACGCGTTGGCTCGAGTTTAGGATGAGCGAACGGCGAGCTACCCATTGTTCTTCATAGCTGGAGATTTTTTGCGATTTCTGTTCTTCTGTCGCGGTAGCTGGCGCAAGGCTGAAGGAACGTGCAGCGTTCCTTCACTCTAGCGGCCGTCTCCTTTACTAGCTTAACTGCTTTAAAGAAGGATGCGTCCGCATCCCATTTCCTTTCGGGCCAGACCGTGGTTTGCCTCAGTGCCTGGTGTGAAATGTCGCCATCCCCGGTCACCCCCACTAGGACATGACAGTACTCCAGGAAGGGCACATCTCCACCATGTCCTCCAGGCGAAAATTAATAAACGAGATTTATGATTAACATCCGTGCGAATCCGGAGTTCGTCACTGGTTTATGATGAATGAGGGTTCAGGTGTCATTGACGCATAGAATTATAACAACCAGTTAAATAGTTTTATATCAATAGTTTTCGTAGTAGTAAACAATCATTTAATTGACATGTCATGCCAACATATTTATGAAGATGACTAAACCAGTTATTCTGATAGACATAAACAAATGTAACTTATGTCTTTGTTAGGTTTGTCTATAAATTATTGTTCTTTGTAAACAATGCCTACGGACGTTACAATCTATTTATTGCTATGGCTTTTTGTTACTACAAAGAAAACACTTAATTTATTAGTCGATAGTTCATTTTCTTTATTGCCAACTGCGCGTGACGTAATATTCGCGGTGTAGTCCAATGACCTGAAAATATTTCTTATATTGACTGGCTTGTTGGTCTAGCTAGTGGTTAGTGACCCTGACTGCTGTGCCGGAGATCGTGAGTTCGATTTCCACCCTAGACAAATGTTTGTGTGTTAAACACGATCATTTGTTCTGTGTCTGGATGACACAGAATTTATCTATAATTTTTATGTATTTAGAAAAAAATACCGGTTTTCTTCAGGAAAAACGTAAATATATAGACCAACATTTTCGGCCGAATAAATTTCGTACACCCGTGTGTACAGTTAACTACGACAATTAAGCATTTTTAAGGTCATAGTTTAAGTTTTTACAACCGTATGTACAATCGGTGCTCGATGGGATATTAGTATTGTTGTCTTATAGTACACATAGCCCAAGCTCTGTTTAGTTTGGGACAAGATGGCCTTTACTTGTGTAAAAGTCGCGTAAAGGTTGTGGATTATGATTATATTTTTATTTACTGTAAATGCCATTTTCAAACCGGGTAATCATAGTTGTATGCTGCAGTACACAAGAACGATTTTCTGTATTTGATACTATTGTTAAAAGCGTTTCTCAAATAAATCCTCTTTTCAAATAAACAGTCTCTTTGTCCGTTGTTGTGAGTTTCTAGATAGCGAAATTGTTACCTTTCATTGCAGTCTTTGCACCAACTGGGTACTTACTGGGCAATATTAAACACTAGTCAAATATTTTGTAATTCACCGTGTTACGGTGAGATAAAGCTCTTCTCCTTTGTTTTAATAAAGTGAGAATATAAGCATGAATAATGAAATCTCGAATAACTTACCTACGTGGGGGAATAAAGAACAAAGCAGGTATTCGCTGACTTTTAGTAGCTCTTACTTTGATGGGATGGACGTTAAAGCTAGATATCATGT
This sequence comes from Mythimna albipuncta, assembly GCA_929112965.1. NCBI lineage: Eukaryota > Metazoa > Arthropoda > Insecta > Lepidoptera > Noctuidae > Mythimna > Mythimna albipuncta. The sequence goes on from OV815973.1 coordinate 11,171,701, forward strand.
AAACTGACTTAATAGTTTCCAGCATATACAAAACTAGCTTTTGCCCAAGGTTTCATCCGCGTGACGGCGCGCACTCTTCCCGCGCGCCTCAAGGAGTTGTCAGCAACAGCAGGGGCCCAGTCGAGTCGAAGCCTACTGGGGCCAGGGTTATCCGAAAGGGAACTCGAGCCCCAGTGTGAAGGCTTTAAGGAACGGGGTGGGTTTTTTAGTCAGTAAGAGTCTGACACTATCTTCCGCTCCTCCCAAGAGCGGGGGTTGTCATTGGATAATTTTTCACACCGAAAAAAAAAATCCGCGTGCATAAAATATAGTCTAAATCACTCAGGAATAAAGCAGATTTCTATCGGTGAAAAAAATTAGCATTGGATCAGTACTTTCTGAGATTACATCCTACAAGTAAAAAAAAAACAAACTTTACCTCTTTATAATGTTAGTGTAGATAACAGCGTATCATTGTTTACATTATTTCACATTTCATATTATCGGTGACCTCTCACGCCGTGCCCTGGTTCAAGCTATCATGGCTTCGCTTAGATCATTCTAGAGCGAAGTAGAATAGGTGGTTGTTATCTTATCTGCGAAGGAGTAAAACCAGTGAAGACAGTCGCACGCGTGAGTCATCTTCACGCCCCAATCGCCGAGTCCCCCACCTCATCTAGCAGCCACGGTAGGCGCGGGCTTGCTGACGATGAGCAACGAGTAGCTCACCGTCCGGCCGTCCGGTAAGCATCCGGACCGAGCTCGAGAAGTCGACAGCACGTAAAGAAAGAAGAAAGAAAGAAAGAAAGAAAGAAAAAACTTTTATTCGTACCTCACACATACAGTAGAATCCGATAATATAAATAATAGGAAACACTTTAAAATCTGTGCAAGGCCAAAAGGGCGTCTAACTCAGCATATGCTGCGATATTTAAAAAGATAAATAACGCAGCGCTGGCATTCACGTATATAGTGTTCCACTCGCATCTCCAAGAGATAGAGATAGGGCCAGCAGTGTTGACGCGTATTAGGGCCATAGAAGGATTTCTGAAAAGGTCATGGTCTTAGAAAGCAAAGGGCAACTGAAGGAACATAGATATGGTTTAGTCTGTAAGTCTGACACGCCCTCCTGCTTCTTTTAAGAGTGTGAGAAGTCATTGGACGATTAAAAAATGTTTATAAAAAATTACATTTCACAATATATGTATATCACACAATAATATAAAGCCAAAAGTTTGTGTGTTCGTTATTTCATTACTCTTTAACAGCTGAACGAATTTAATTGAAACATGATACATAAGTATACTACCTTTTGGAATATACAAGGTACTTTTTATATCCCACAAGTATTTCTCCTCGGAATAATTTTCTACTTTCACGCGGTCAAAGCCGCTAGTATAAACTGCCAGTATAAATATTTCTTACCTGAAATAGGGTTAAAACGCCACCTGTAGACCTTTCCTCTATTTAAACGATCAATAACCTAAAGTGAGAACAGCTGGACTCGACGATTTAATATAGGTACTTTTCTGAACACCTACAAACTTTGATATATTATAACGTTACGCGCTCACATTGCAATCAGAAAATCGAAACTCTCTGCACATCTACATGCATGAGTGAAATGTGATTTGTTTTTATAATTTTTACAACGCATATGTAAATGCACTCGAAGGCATTTTGATAATCTTTATCCTTTATGTAACTGAGTGCAATTAAGCCACGGGGGCTTGATTTCAGCGGTCCACACGCTAGAGACGAGTCACTTATCTTCCGCTGTTTTGATTTAATCTTAGCCTACTAATGATTAAATTATCACTTTCCTACTCGACGATCGTTTCGATTAACTTATGGTAGTATAACTTTATCAAGCTGTGCTCCCCAAACTAAGCTGTTAACGACTGAATAGTTTCCCAGTTATCATATTCAGCTTTAACTATTAAGTAACCGTTAACCGTGCTTCTGCAACGTGTGTTCGTTCGTTGACAGCAGGGACTTAACCTCAATCTAACGAACCTTTTCAATGTCGCCTTAAACCAAGCTTAATCCATGCAAATACCTTTTTTAAATCTGACAAGAGAATTAATTCCATTATGCCCTGTCAACGGAGTCTTATCTCTGAAAATTTTGCTAGCAAAATTAAGAGGAAAAAGAAATGATTTTCAGGATAAACAACATTTTTACTTACTAGAGAATAAATAGTGTTTTACTGAGTGAACGAGTGAGTGAGGCTCTGTGGATGAAATGCCACTTAGCATTCTCAGAGAGCCCTACTTCTGTTCAACCTAGTTTGTCTAGTCAAAAGTTTTCAGTGGAGAGCCACTGACGCGGTTTTATTAAACGGCCTGTTATCAACTTGATCTTAAGAGGAAAAGTGAAAATCTGTTTACAGTCGCCGCTTTGCTTTGGCATAAACTGAACTGCGATCCGAGTTCCAATTGAACGGGTAATGAACGATATTTTTTCTTCACTGATCAAACACAAGTTTATTAGTCAGATATTTTACACTTAAACAGATTGAAAATTGGATTCATTAATTTTTCTTAGTAGTTGAATTTTGAGCTCGAAACATTTCAATGCTGCGAGTTGTAAAATGAAAATGAAAATGTTGTTCAGTGCAGAAGAAAATAATCCAACAAGGCGTCCCGTCGTATTGAAATGGGTTTATTTCGAGAAGAGTACGGGCTTACAAAGAAGCATTTTTTTATTAAACATAATATGGTTTGAGAAATTTTCATCGTGACAATTTATATTACGTTTTTGATAACAGGAATCGGTTTGAACTTTAAACACATAGCATTTGTGTTTAAATAAACTGAGAAATAATCTCACTGCCAAAGCAAATACAATTATACAATATCAATCCACAGTAAACTGTAGACACCAAAACGCCATACGATTGAAAGCATTACGATTTAAAAATCCAGTGGTAAAACACCGATGAGAATTGAAAACACAGTAATCAATTCATGCCATAACTTGCCATCCGCCACATTCGATATACATATTAAATTGTTCAGTAACAGCTTTTTAATGGGCGATAACTTCAAGGTTGCAGGCTGTCACTTTTTTAAACAGAATAAAGGCCCTCGCAGAAATATCGTTGGCAGCATTCTCCATTAGCCATTTCAGCATTATAGGAAGCTTGATGCAGCAATTTAGCTGTAAAATTTGGAATCAGAAGTGTGGTTAATGTACACTTATGCTATAATCCGCACGAATTCAAATACTAAAACCAGCGATTTGGTTCGACTTTCCCATTCCATAACCATGTGAAAAGTGAATATTTTCACTACAGGATACAGCGTCAAAGCAGCTCTCAAAACTGAACACGAAATCGTTTTGAGATGCCTACAAACTAATAAGTCGCTTGAATATCGCCATTGTAAAAATGGCACGTCTGCAAAGGCCTTAAGCTCGTTAAAGTGAATTTAATACACCAAAGAATTAACATTTTATCTGGTAGAGTAGTCGATGAGTAATGGTCTTGATACTTTTAGTAATATTTCACCAATCTTGTTACGTACTAGGATTACAGACAAATGGCTATCGATTACGGATACCCATCGAGATGAAGCTGTTGGAATTGTGAAATGACTGTTCGGAAAATCGGAACAAATGTCCCGAGAATTTTGAACGTTGAAAAATGTTTTGATTTCGACAAATATTAATTGCATTGAGTTCGGGGATTTTTGCGATACGAATACGTTGTAATTAGTTATTGAGCGCAGAATGTGTACATTTTCTGATAAAAATATTTTTATGTTCGAAGTATAATATCCAATGTTATGATTCACAGTTTTTTAGGTTAGAAATCATCCAATTACGTTTCCCACTTTAGGATGGAGCGAGAAGGCGTTTCAGATTTTTATTTAAAACCCACATGTGCCTTTTACTTGCTCATTGTGTTCTAAATTGTCTTTCAAATTTAATCTTATGACTGTCATTATCGATTTTGTATTGACTAAGCTTCCTATTTTTGTGCATTTTGAACTATAAAATCACGTATAAGTTAGGTTACTGGCTGTTTATGCGAAAGTGACATAAATATTCTATATTTTAAATTATAAAATTTTAAAAATATTTAAGATCGAAGGAGATCCATTAAATCAAAATTACTATAGGGCCTACTAAGTTTACAAACCACTTTTACTGACCATTAACTCAGTGGCATAATTTGAAAGTAATTAGGGTGACCAAAAGGGGCATGCCCCATTTTAGTTCGGTAGCAAAAACAGGGAAGAAGGCTTAGTTCAGATTTATGCTAACTGCAAAATGTTTGTACAATTAAGGGAACTATAAATGAGGTCGTTTGTCTTACAAAACGAATGGTGTGTCGTGATGTTTTGTTTTCTTTTAATGAATTTTGTATTTCTGCGTTCTTTTTAAGGAATGAGGAAGAAATAAATTCATGAACGTCTATTGGGAGAACGTAGGGCTTTACTACTGAAGTTTTAAGTGTAAACCTGAAAATTACAGACTTTTGTAATTTCAAGTTTAGTTTTATTACTGTGCTGTTTTGGTCTGAAAGAAAATTAAAACTTTTGTTATAAGGGTAAAACATTTCTGTGAGATTATTTGAAAGAGTCACTTTAGCCCTGAAACATAAAGGGAAACTGAAGGAACACGGGTGTGTTTTAGATGGTAAAAGAGTGAAACCATTAATAAAAAAGTAATGGCATTTACTTACATACATTTCATGAACTCATTCTACGTTCTCACTAACAAAATACCTGTGAATAGGGTAACCTATTCAAGGTTAATATAGGTTAAATCAATTTCTGTATAACATACTTGCCTCAATCATTTCACCTACGAAATTTGATATTACAGCCTCAAAATAAGCGAGTGAGTTGGCAAGCTTCTTTTTACCCTAGCCACTGTTTCTGCGTACATAATTTACTAAATGCCGCTATATTTTAGGAAGAGAAATTATAACTTCGTTGATGAGATAATTAGAATGTGGTAGAAGTAACCTAGAATGGGTACTATTGCAGTCCTTGCATAATAAGTTGAGAGTGTTTGACCCACTTCCTCTTGAAGTAAATGAATTAAATGCTATTATTTTACTGTAATTTTTTTTTGTGTGGGAAATCATCTAACGGCGTCTGCTCTGGGAAGAGCAAGAGAGATTACCACATTTTTAGTGACTTAGACCCACCTGTGTTCCTTCAGCTGCCCTTTGCGTCCCAAGGTCATGGTAACTCTTTCAAACAATACTCTTTTTATGAAAAAACCTATCAATCAGACTTTTGTGAAAGGTAGACAGACTCAAAGGTATCTAGTTACCTGTGAGTAATGTGGTAATGCTATTTATGTTATACAAGGCTTTACCAGTGGCTTCTTTAACGTGAAAATATATGCCTATATCACTCAGTCTACGGTATTTAGGTGGAAGATTTTTTTTTAATTAATTCAGTCTATAAAAATTCATAATCATCATCATCTTCATTTTAGTTGACACAGGTCAACTGATGGACATAGACATCCCTAAAAGTGTCACCATAATGAACGGTCTTGTGCTTCTTGCCACCATCGGATCCTTAGATTCCCGTGACCTTCACCAGGGTATCAAGTCTGCTATTACAATAGTGTCAGAATGGTCTATCATTGATTTCATAATTGTTGATTTTAACAAGTTTTGGTAATCTACTAATATAATGGCGTCATCATGACTTTCCGATGGTCAACCACTGACACTCCATTGAAAGAAATGGCTTAGGATGATAATCTCGTACATAATGACAAATGAATATCTGACGTATGCGGTAATCTGCAAAATATTTGACAGTTTCTTTGATCAGTGACCTACCATTACGACGTCGTTGCGCAGTTAGTGCTTTTAATAAGTTTGGTATTGTCTTTCTACCACAATTCTATTACAAGACCATTGACTGATCAATGATCGATCATTATGAACTAGCAGATTACAAACTTTTACCAAAATGACAATGTGATCGTGTTGGAATGACAAATTTATAAAAATTGCAGATTTGGGCCCCTGGCCGTCGGTTCACCTTGTGGGAGGTTTTCATACAAAAATACAAATATGTATAATATTAGTCTAAAATAGTGAAACTCATATATATGTGGTGCGATAAAGTAATTTTTATAACTCAGGAGTACGTTCAGAAACGTAACTTTCTACTTTTACGCAAGTGAAATCGCTGGCAGATATTCAGCTGTTAATATATGCCAGAGGCTCTCCAGGTACTGGAGAGAATTAGGTACCTAATTAGAATAATGTTCATCTCTCAAAAACTTTACTTTGAATTTTACACATACGTCGTAATCCTTAGATTAACCATCAAACGCTAACTCTACCTCAAAGGAACCTGCAAGCTTAGACCAGCTCTTTCAAACATGTCGTATTTCAGATTTACCTTTAATGTTGCCCAAATTCCACTAGCTTTAGACTAACCAAATTTTTGTGGTTTTACTCTAAGGTTGAAATCTGGGAACGAAAAATAAATGTATGTAAAACTTAGTGGTGACATAATTTTCTTTGAGATCTAATCGCTACATGGAATTTTGTATAAACAATCTGAAATATTTCAATTTTTTTTTTCACTTTACTTCTTTATCAAACATTGTCTTAGATGACGTTGAATGAATTACAAGTTTTAAAACTATTATGTGGTTGATTATAGACGGTTCGAGAAGGCTTCTTTTGACCATTAATAAGTCAATAGTGTACCGTCAAGCTTATAAAATGTCGTGACCATGAACAGGCGACAATTTATAGGAAGTATTGTTGAAAAATTAGACTTAAAAAAATTACCGAATGTCAACCAAGCATTCATGTGTTATGTCTCTTTTTTCGCTTTGCCTTCGATTGCGTTGGTTGAAATGCAACCTATAAAACTATGCTCAAGTCGACGATAGACGGTTCGAGAAGGACCCATTAACCATTAATAAGTCAATAGTGTGACGTCACGCTCATGACATGTCGTGACGTTGAATAGGCGACAATCTAAAGGAAGTATTGATTCACGCTTAGTTATTTCATGCAGAGATACATATTTCAAAAGGCGCTTAGCTATCAAATATGTATGCGCTGCCAATGAGTGGTGTTTTAGACAGATTAATGTGGGTCATGTAAGTTACGTAAGTCTTGTGTTTTGTGTTGGTTTTTGTGAGACATTGATTACTAAAAATGAATTTTGGTTGATTCTTTTATATAAGCTTTTGCCCGCGCGGCTTCGCTCCCGCTCTTCCCTACTCTACCCTACTATACCCTACTCTACCCTACCAAACTTCACATAAACCATCTACTAAATAGTCCGAACAAAGCCTGAACATGCGCGAGTAACTATTGAGAGCAGTTTATAATAATATAATAATATATTCTTAACATTTTTACAATTACAGTATCTCTAAGCATTGTCATGAGGGTTTTATACAAAATAATAATTACGTCAGCAGTTATGACATTTCCAGTAGAGCTCTTACATTTGACCAGCTTAGTCACTATCACTGTCAGAAGATATAAGAAGTACGTTTATTTGTTTATATAAGAAGGTATTTTAAGCTCTCAGTAGTTCTGTGCACACATAGATACATGAAAGAAGTATAGTTTTCTATAGGTTTCACAAAAACTAATGCGGCTCTGCAGGCCAAGCCACTTGGCTTGAAAGAGATTTGAACTGGAACAGTCGTAACTTTTCAAACGGTCGTAAAGTTTCAAATCTCTTTCTACAGTGGGTAACGCCTCTGATTCCTTTGTTCGTACCACGTGACTTATCTTGGAGATGATGTCATTACCATTGAAGCATGAATCATAGCGTTAACGATTGTGGATTATCAACTTGGCTAAGTTCTCTGGAAGGCAAAAGGGAAATTAAAGAAACGGAAAAGAGGTTTGATGATTTCTCACACAAGAGAGAGAGACTATTTTTTTTTTAAATGTTATGAAATGTTGTATCATCATCCTCATCAGCCTTTTTAATCTTCCCATTCCCTCTCCTAAAGAGGAGACTCTTTAGGAGAGGGAATGGGCCGTAATCCACCACGCGAGCCCAGTGCGGGTTGGTAAATGTCACATGTCTTCGAATTTTTGGTTCTAGGACATGCCGGTTTCCTCACAAGGTTATCCTTCACCGTTTTGAGAGCAATGGTAATGAAATAAATTACACAAAGTAATGCGCCTGGCAGGGTTTGAACCTACAAATCGTAAGTCGGAGCCATTACCTCTTGTCCACCAGTGCTCTCAAAATGTTGTTTATATACAGTATATTTGTTTGTCCAGCTAAGATAATAAATAACTTCGTGTTTTCTCAGTTACCGCGTAATCTTAGCTATGTATGAATGGGTTGTTCATACGGAGATCTCATCAATTTCTCTTGGGAGCAAGCGAGAGGTAATATGAGGAGACTAAGGAATTGCATTCATCAGGAGTTAGATACTTATACCTCGTGGGAATAGGTAGCTTTTAGGTGAAGCAACTTTCTAGTCTGGAAAACAATTTGGTATACGTATCTCCGTGTTTTAAAAATACATACGTATAGTACAGTCTTACCTACACAACTCTTAACAAATTTTGAAACACCTATTTCTTGAGTTATCATTACCTTACATTTTCCAATATTGAAATTATTGAAACGATTTTTTTGTTTACATTCTTATGACTTTTTAGAATAGGCACTTCGTTTCGGACAATATATTTATCGTTTTACAATTTCTTTTTTTGAGTTATTAGTTTTCTTCAGACTATATTTTTAGATTAAAGTTTAACTACTTTCACAGTATAGTTCATTAGTCACTTAAATGTCATATTAGTTTAACTTAAAAGCTTTATCGTCGTAATGTCGTTTACCTCTATAATAATAAAACATTAAGTCCATTTACAGAGTTAAAATTCAAAATCTCCGTCGTATTCAGGTCTCATCGTTAGAGTGGTCCGCACCCATGACAAAAATGACATGGGCGTTTTCTGGTCACGCACAACATAAAACATTAAAACAAAATTAAACCATATCTCTTGCAAAATAAAAGCTATTTTTGTACAGACGTGTTTCTAAGCCAACGACCTCGCTGCAGTAATTACTGACAAAGATAACAGGCCAAATAAATTGTGATTTAACGCAGTTGTAATTTCATTAATAGGTATCTTTGTTGAACCCCCTTTACGTACAAGTTTGGTGAATAAAAAAATATTTATTCTAAATAACAGGTAAACTTTACCTTTTACTGTAAATATACGAGTATTATGTTTTGAGAAGTCATACAGGTTTTTAGGTACATACGAAATGTTTTATGCCTTTAGCTGGCACAAAGAACTTTATAAAAAATGGAAACAGTGACATTGTCCAGATTTCAGACGCACGAAATGGTCACGTGATCAAAATTATCTAGTAGCAAGTAGTCACCCTAGGAAAGAAAATCAATGATGCAAAAAGTTGTAGTAAAAAAACAAATGTTAGTCATCGCAAACTTGAAATATTTTACTTTTCAGTCAATTCGAACAGTAGATATTGACTAAAAATTCAAATATTTCAAGCAAATTTTTGTGTATATCAGATATTTTATTTGCAATTGTGCCATCTACAGAGCAGAAAGTCGCCTCGACCGCCATTTCTGGCTCTATACTAGTCGCGCGATGAACAATTTGCCGCCGAACAATACTGGGAGATTGACATAAGTCGTTTATTATCACGGTCATCCGAGTTTAAATTATAGTACTCAAACTTACACTACAGATACAAGAAGAATAGGGAATCAGCTTTTGGGCTTAGTTATGCTACGTTTGATCTTGAATTTAGCATGGTTTTGAAAGTAATAGTGTATATTTTATAAAGTGGCAAAAAGCTCACAGCGCATTAAGTTTCTGACCTTCCTTCTTACTTCGAACTTAACGAGATTAAATACTCGATATCAGCGAGTGTCACCTATCACGTATCTATGCTTATGATACCTGAAACTTGCACGAACTCAATTATTAGTGGTGTTTCTAGTCTCAACAAGGCGATACAAAGGTGCCATGCTCTTGTCGTGTCATTGTGTCTGAGAGCGATACTCTGTCTAGTAGACAGTTTTACGTCAATCCGTCTGCGCACAGACTAAATGTGTATTGAGTTCGACTAAAGTGAAGTAGCAAGACTAAAATAGTTTTATAGAATGATGTAAAGACGGTGTCCTGAAGAAAAGATGGCAATATATAAAAAAAATAATAAGAACCGGATAACAACGCCACCAATTGTATTTTCAAATCATCCAGAGGCCCGCTTAAGAAGTCAGAGGTCCATTCAAAAATACACACAAAATTACATCGAAATAAATAAATATCGCAACTGCAAATAAATATTAGCGGCCTTACGACAAATGTATTTTTAATCTTGAACACTAAACAAAGAAGAAGGAAACACTCACCACTGATGGGTCTGATATGTCTGCTGTTGGAGTGAAAGCATTATATTTTAATGTCACCCGCCCTACTTTTCCTAAATCTACTGAAACATATTTCACAGAGTGATAAGCATCTGGCACACTGGACTTGAATGTACGGACACAATGTTTCTACAGTATATGCATTTTTTGAATACTCATGGTTCAAGTTTTTTATGTCATTGCATAATAATATTATACTACATTATGCACGGATTCTCCGAAGTCGTAAGCAGGTCACTCATGATTCACCACTTCTATGTATATTTTATAGCCTTATCCAGAGTGCGCTAGTTTATTATAGAAGCTTCTAATAAACTAGCGCACTTCACCATCTACGACTGAACCATAGGCTACCATCAGGTGGGATCGCAGTCAAGCACTAGTTTATATCATAAAGAAATAGACTCCAAGCTCATTCAGGCACGTCCTATAAGATTACCTTGCGAACTCTTTATCTAACATTTTTTTAAGGTGAAAAATCTGCATCCAATAACTTCTCAGGTATCAGAATTTTACTGTTTAAATCCCACTTCTGTGTTCCTTCTTTGCCTTGCTTTGCAGAACCCTAGGTTTCCCTTTCCTATGGCCACATTTGGCTTCGAACTTTCTGGGTCCCTAGGGTTTTGCTGGCATCTCTTTGACGCGCGTGTAGTACACTACGCGCTATCGACGACTCGGGGTCGGACCGGACAGTTACCGGACGGCCGGACAGCGAGCTCTCCATTACTTGGCCTGGGAACCAAATCTAGAACCTCAACTGAGAAAGAAGAAAAAACTGTATAGTTAATTTTGTAGAAAGAATAGTTTTTAATAATTGAAATGCAGACATAAATTAATACGTCTACCGCAAAGACGAGCAAGTATAACGTTTGAAATGAAATATTAAATTGGATTTTAATCTCATTCTCATAGAATGTCAGGCGTAACTTTATTAAAACGTACTATGTCTCGCCGAGAATAATTTATCCGTATAATGAACCTAAATACTGTTGTTACCTAAAAGAAAGTATTAAATATTTTAAATAATGGTATTTTAGAAAGAAAATAATATATTTAAAAGCAACGCAAAATAATGATATAATACACCAGGTTTTTAATTCTTCATTAATTAAAAACACTAATTAGAAATGTACCTAAATATATACCTGTATTAGCATTTATACAGTTTTTGCTGTCGAATTAATATTTCCCGAGCATAATACTGCCGTCGGCAGTAAAAATAATAATATATTACTACGTTCTAAAGTCCTTTCTTTCAACCTTTCAGTAAAAGAAAATAATTATCATAAAAATATTCACTGTAATTATAGCAGGACAATGTTTAGCGGTCGGTAGCTCAAGGTTTAGCGGTGTATATATTTATAATATATAAAGTATGTGTGTATTTATGTATGTAGGTACTTATACCTATTTATGTATTATTATTTATTCATAATATTTCTAATTTTAAAATTGTACACTGGACCCTGCCCTCTACTGTCAAGAGAAACACAATAGACCATATTGTTCTTAGCTAACAACAACGCAAAAGCCATTTTTATCAACTTTTCAGGAAACGAAAAATACTGTTCGGTGTTAAGATACCAGCCAACTTGCGCGCTGTTCCTAATTTTCGAATTACGGCTTCTGATTGGCTAAAATCTGTATCACGTGACCAATGACGCGCAATGAGCAGCTTTATCTGAAGGAATTTTAATGAGAAAATCTCCAATTTTCATTTTAAGCGGTATTTAAAGACAAGAGAGGATATCCTGAAGTAGCACATAGAATATCTCACTTTTATTCTCAGTATTATGTTCCCTTGAGACAATTTTTTAATATCACGCGAGCGTAGCCACTGGCAGAACGTAGTATACAATAATTTGAAGTTTGCTTTGAAAACTCCAATCACAGCTAACAGGTTAAAATGGCATAAACGTGATTGAGCCAAATCGGGCCGTATGCAGGACCTACTTTGCATATTTGCTGCCAAATTTTGGGAACAACATAGAGTTTGTAACATCCCAATGAATATGCATTGAAAGGGTTTACTAACGCTGTCATTCTTACTAAAGTCTTGATACTCTCAAAGATTGAAATTCATAGGGTACTACCAGTTTAGCCAGAATCCAGAAATTTGGCATAAAGCAAGGTCTTATAGCACAGATATGGGAAAAAATCTGAAAACAGTAAATTTGTTATTACCTATGTCACAAAAAACATTGCAATTCGGAAAAATCCTCAAGCTTTTGTTTGCACGGAACCCTCAGTGCGCTTGTCCGACTTTCACTTGCCCAGTTTTTTTTTAATGTTTGTGAAGTTGATTAGATAAAGTTTAATAGTATCACCAGTAACAGAAAAGTTGAAAGGAAATCGTTTGACTTGGTATGGTTATGTGAAGAGAAGTGATGAAACGCATGTTCCTAAAAAAGTTGAAAATATACCATAAAAAGAATGCGACCGTTACTTATCCCAGTCACTGTCTGCACTTGTGCCAAGTTTTTAAAGAAAATCACTCTTCAAAAACTTGGCTCAAGGATAGACTGATCGATAAGCATTCAAACGTCTATAAATTCAAAAATACAAGCTTTATACTAAACGCACTATTATCTTTCCTCAAAAATAGGTTTTTTTTTAAATAAGTCTGCAAGAATCTTAACACTTCTCACTTGATTCTTTATTCAAAATAAATCTTCCAGTCAACCAGAAGAATTATTGAAAAAATATATTTATAAATACACATATTTTTTTAATAAATGACTAACTGCAGTTAGATATGTTTAAAATACTTATGTATTTTACAAAATCCTAGATAGCAGGCATTTATTTTGCTTCTCTACACAGGTATTTACTATACGAGGGCATGGAATATTTCCCCTAGCACGGGAACAGGCCACTAAAAACTTGCCAAAAAACATAAATGCCTATGGAACAGGTTTGGCGCGATACCAAAAATAGAAACCGCTCGATGACATACAGCAGTGTCTAGTAACGTATTGGATTTAGGATGCAAGCTGACGTTCAAATTGAATGTTAGCTTTTCTCAACGCATTGGACGGTGTAGAAATTTGTTAAAAAAAATAACGATACTTTCGACCACTGTATTCGTTGGCCAACCATGAGTTGTATGATTTTGTTCCAACTGCAAAACATCCAGCTAATCTGTACTGACAAATACTACCAGTAAACATAATTATAACATCACTTAAGTCATTTTTAGCAGTGAGAAGATTAGTGCTACTGGCAGTTTAAAAAACATGTCATTTTTCATTTGATTAAGAAAAGCAAATACATCGTTTCGAACTAAAAGGTAATCTCAATAGTTCTTCTACAAATGAATATTTTAGTTAAAACTTCACTGACAATACAAATGATTTAGTTTTTACGACCACAATTATTATAAAAGATTTTGTTTATTAGGTAACCATAGTACCTGAGCATAATCAGCTTGACCCTAATTTATTATTGTAAAATTTTGGCACATATTGATGTGTAAACACATTATTTAGGGACCATTGCAAATATTACTTTAATCCTAAATCGAATATTAACCATAGCAGTTACATAAATTTAAGTTATAATATATTTTAACTCAATAATATAATTTAAGTTGCTGAGATAGGATGGGATAACTATTTTGGTAAAATCTACCAAAATAGTCATAGAACAATACCGAAACACAAAATCATTTAAGTTATGTTTGAGTTATACGATGCACAAACTATGCAAGTATTCAGCTGAGTTTGGTTTGCAACTAAAGTTTATATTGCCTGCAATTAAAACGTTCCAGTTTAATGTTCAGAATGGCATAGTTCGTAACATCGACTAACAGTTACAATAAAATATTGGAATTGTTTGTTATACCAGTGACAGCATTCCGAGCTTTCGAGTAACTCAGATTGAACGAAGCATAAAGAACACCTGGGCTTGAAAGGACGAATGACTTATAGAAAGTTTGGTACCTTTGGACACCAGTGACCATGAAACATGAAGTAAGAAAGAAATCTAATTCTGTTTGAAAAGCTTAAGTAAAAATAAATGATATGATTAATGGTAGGTTGAATAATATTAACAAAAAGTTCATGCTTTTTGCCTGCATATATTAAAATAGTTAAAGTATAAAAGCAAGAAAATGTACTAGACGATATAAAACCTCACATTGATAATAATATGGCTCCTGGCACGCTTCGTTAAACCAGACAAACAGTGTTGGCAGAAAAACTTAGTGCTCATGCTTTAATGCAGTTTGATTAAACGCTAACATTCCAAAGCTTTTGTGAAAAATTGGACCGAGAAGATTTTGTTTGTTTTTAAGAATCCCAGTCTCGTCTACTATTTTTATTACAACTTTGCTTTGGAATACGAGAGGAAAATGATTGTATTGTTTAAGTTTATGTTAAGATTTTAAAGTTTTCACTAGGTTTTTTAACTGTCATAAACGTCATCAATTATCCCAATGCAATAAATAGGTTTAACTAGACTAGATAAGCAGTCTCATCAGTCAGTCAAGTACTAGTTTTTAACAGATAAAAAAAATACTTTTTTACTATATTTATTAAGAAAAAAATTAACTTTCAAATTAAAACTTTGAGTTAACCTAACTTATTTAAAAGCACTTTGGTATAAATCATTTTAAATAAATGACCAACTAATTTATGAAATTCGTGTAAGCCGATAGCGTCACTTACAATAATAAATGCCTTTTATATCAGTTGTAAATCATTCGTTACGGCTACCTGGACTTATTTTTAAAGTTACCTACCTTAACTATATAATCGATTGGATGTCTTGAAAAAAAGTCTAATTACAGATGCCTAAACATTACAAATAGTGTTAAATTTGAAAGATCACAGTGAAAATAAAATACATATTGGGATATTTTATATTTAAAATGTAATTATATTTGTTTTCATACTTTTATTTATGTATCTTTTTTTGTGTATTGGAATAATAATTAAATGATACCTAGGAGCAGATACATATTCATATTACATACAAAAAAAATATCTCTTCGAGGGCGAAAAAGTTTGATTGCCTCTCAAATTTTTAAGCAGCCTGTGATAATTATCGCAAACTCAAAAGTAAACATTGTAGGTTGGTACGAAACTGATAAGAAGTATGTGGATGAACTTCCAAAGATCACATAAATCAGAATTCGGGAAGATACATATCTAATAGATGAGTCAGGTTCTTGGTACTTAGATACGATCATAATTACCTAGTTCAAAACAACGTTCATTTTAGTTAATTCCAATCAAACAGCTATTTTGGTAGAAATATGAAAGATTATGAAAATACTAAACTGTAATTAGATTTTTTTTTATGGTGGGAAAAATCATGCATTTATATCCCCCGCCCTTGGGCGGAGCGGGAAATAGTGTCAGACTCTTACGTACTAAAAGACCCACCCCGTTCCTTCTAGCCTTCATACCGGGGCTCGAGCGCCCTTTCGGATAACCCTGGCTGTAATTAGATGATCATTACAATATGCAAAATATAAGATGGCTGTAAAAAAATAAAACCTGACAAAACAAGGTTTTGCAAAAATCTCGAAATCGAAATGCAAACATATTATATGTTTGCATATATATTATGTAAAATCAAACACACAGAAGTGCCAGTAACTGAATAATAAGTATCAAAATATAAATCTTGAGATACACAAGTTACATAATTATAATAGATAATATTGAAAGTCTCGACTAGATTGATCACCCGTGTTCAATTTAAATATTTTATAGCATTAAAATACCTTATACTCCGTGGATATTTCTCAGTTACAATAAATCACTATTTTTAGTATAATATCCGTTTCATTGTAGAAGCTGAAGTAGCAAATTGGAAATGAACAATTTTTCATTTTCTAAAAATGAAACAGTTTTATCAAGTTGGCATCAAACCAAAGTATTGGTTTTTGTTAAAAAAAAAATCATCTTTTTTACAGCTGTAGTACACAATAGTGTTTAAGTACGAAAAAAGCTGATACTTGAAATATCTACCTTATATGGCCATTTTATAGTATACTTTTTGATCTCCAAGTTCAGCATCCTCTCAAATGTCTGTTTTATTTACATCCTTTTTTTATTGGTCTAGACTACCCTCGCTTTATACCTATTAATGTATTTCCTTTTTTCTAAGAACTGCTTCAATAGACGTTTCCAATCCATTGCTAGCATTGTCTTTACCATTTATCATCCATCGACAATCATAGCTAACAAGAAAGAAGGTAATCCACCGCCTCACTAGCTTCTCATTTTTTTGCTATATTGCACAGATCCATGGCGTAGAAAGTGTGATTTATGACTTTGTTTACTTCTTCCAAAATACTTACTTTTGATATAGACTCAAATTGTTGAATATTGTAAATGATGCAGAACTTGAGGATATAGATGTTTATTTTTTATCTAAAACTAGTAAATATATCTATACTGTAGTTTTCTTTTGTATAATATCTAATTTTATAACAAGGTTTAGGGTTATCTTTACCTTATTATTTTGGATCAATTTTGTCAACCCTTTCATCCCAAACTATACCAACTAATACCTATCCAATATTATCAATCCTTTATACTTCATAGCACGATACGTCTCACAGGTGATGTAAAAATAAAATTTATGTTGCAATACCCTCCTTATCCTGTTTATTTCAGGGTAAAAACGGTAGAACTTCAAGTGAATGGTCCATCCCAACATATTTTGCGGCTGTATTCCAGTTTACGAGTTATCTGGGCGTTTGGATGGACGCTATCGGACATTATTTGTTAGCTGATTTATGATATTTGCTCCTGTGACCCGTATTGATATACCTAAATATACAACAAACCTTTGTTGGTAAATAATAGGGCTGGGATCGAAGTATTTTATGGGCTATTTGCAGATTCAAAATGGTTTTCGGTGTCAATTTGGTAATGGAAAAAAAGCAGTATTGCTGGTGCTTTTAATATCTGCAATGCTAGTTTTTTAGCGTTTTGATTTTATTTAAGCATGTTTTTTAGTTTTCAATCACAGAGAGACCCTATCATTAAAAATGTGTGCAGTTGTGTAATGGTTTAAACTTAAAATATGCTCTTGTTCAAAAATTAAATGTTTTGACCCTTGAAACTTTCAGTGAATGATGATTCAAATTACTCCAATAAATAAATAGACATACAATATAACTTTGAATGTTTAATTATATTTTTGGCACTGACTGACCCATGTCTAAGAGAAAAGGGTTGTATAGAACATTACAAATTACGATCTAAACAAACAATTTTACGGTTCGCAACACTTTTGGCACTTCTACACTGTACTATATTATCTATAGATACTACACTGTACTAGATTATCTACTCCAAAATATACCAAGAACGTGGATTTGTATAACCTTGAATTAAATATCAGAGGGTATGTATTTTATAATGACGCACCAAATTGTATTAAGATCAAAGATTTGCCATTAATACTTGATACGTGACTTTGAAGCGCTGCGCGAATCTCTAATTCTCTAGATTAATGAGGCATTAATTTTATGCGTTGCCTACTGAAAACAAAAATATATGATTTATGAGCTGACCTTTATTTCATGAAGTAATTACTCACCGATAGTTATAATAATATTATAAAAACTCGATACCAAGAAAAATTGTTACGTTCAGACGTGTTTGAATAAGGGCAGTTTAAAAAAAAAGATAAGATTGTTTGAAAACAGATTAAACGCCTCTAGGTTGGAAGCAAACAGTGAAATGACGGCCAACACTTCTTTGATCCCAAATAAACTGAGAAAAGGATGGGACGATAAATGAATGTAGAATTCATGACCAACTATAGAATTAATATATTATGTGGACGTCTATTATAATTTGTTATGACCACTACTTTGTCTATAAGCATAAGCATAGTCAGCTTTATAATATTCCCACGGTTGGGACACAGGCCTCGTTTCGAGGTGAAGGAACTTTGTTTATTGTAGCCCATTTGTGCCCAGTTTCCAAAACTCACAGCTATATATTGCGCATGGTAGGATGGTGAGTGTATAAACCATTCATGACTGACCATAGAATTATTTAACCTTGTCAATTTGCTCTTTTTATTACTCTCCCTTAAAGATGAAAGTCTTTGGGCTTGGTAAGCCTTAATAATAGGATTCGGGAAATTTCGCATTTCCATTCATTAGCTTTTGGTCTGATCGAAAGCGTGACATTGACAGATGAATGGGTCCACGAAGATGGGGACTGACTTTATAAATCATTAACTGATTATATTGATCTACTGTTACAATAATATCCTCAATTTAAGAAGTAGTTTTTTAATTGACGAATGATATTAGTTTTTTTTATGTTTTGTTACAAATAGTAGACGAAAACACTTTGGTTCACTTTCCAGAAATATATCTTTATCACATTTCATTCAAGAAAAATATATAGGAAACACATATTTATTTATTTAACTATTTATGTACACACATGGAAATACAAGAAAAGAGGAAGGAAACAGAAAAAATAGTACAAAGGTGATGCTTATTTCTAACGAAATCTCTTCCAGCATACTTGCGACAGGAAAGTTGAAGAAAAAAGAGAAGTAGACACCGTGTGTAAAAGTAAAAGGAAAATTATTAAGTACACACAAAATACAAAATTAAAAATGAAATAGTATTAAAAAAAAAAAATTAAAGATTTTATACTGCTATAATAATAAAAAAACACATAATAAAATAAATATCACACAAATACATACTAAATAATACCTAAAATAAAATAGTACATATTAGTTTAAATATGCAATTATGACGAAATAGAAAGATAGTGCTCTTTCACTCTTCTTTTAAAAACTGCAAGAGTTTGGTAGCCCCTGATGTCAGGCGGAAGTGAATTCTACAACCGTACTGCTACATATGCTTTTATTGCCTCGATATCTTTTTCTTTGTTTTCTGATTATGTAAATGTAATTTTGAATTGCTTTATTCTATTACTTATTTGATGCTTTCTTCTATATATGCCTACGGCTGTCTAATAAAAAAATAATCAACTTTTCACACATCATCTATTGCTGATTTGGTCTATTTTTTTTAATTATAGTAATTTAAAGGCGAGCAGAACAAGAAGTATAGTCCTACAAACCTTCGATGAAAAGGGAAGATACTTCGACTAGACGGATGCTGCAACTGCCCGATAGTTAATTTCGCACTGTTTTATTTATGCCGTGGCCAGATCTTAGAAATTAATTACTTCATGATATGGCCAAGTAAAACTAACTAGATCGTTTTAAACGTTAAAGTTAGATGTTATGTCAATCCTCCATCAATGGTATGGTGAAACGATATGGCCAAATATCATAAAGTGAAGATCTAGCCGCGATGTATAGTATATTACTCAAATATGCAGGATAGTTCTTATGTTGCGACACAGATGTCACTACATTACTAATGATTGAATAAAAAATCTCAATTACAGCAAACTATCGAGTTATAGTAATTTACCTTTTTATAAAGATTTTTACACAACACATTTTATTTTCTTAGCGTATAAAGTTACTAACACTATTGTTTATACCATTTAATATAGGAAATGGGAAAAAACAATAGCCTTGTAAACAACACAATAAAACTGTCGAGAATCTAATTTGTTGTTTCCCATTCATTTGCTTTGGCAATAGCGATCATTCGACGACTAATCTCTACCATTGATTTTGGTTCTATTTTATTCCGTATGTCCTAAACTTATCCATGCTGATATCGTGAATAGTCTTGGACTACTAGAAATAATAATTCATCATGAAAGTTTTGACATTCAGAAGTGTATTTTAATGATTCAATGAGTTATTATTTGGTTTTGACTTTGATCGTCAGTATTATTTAACCAGAAGTTAACGGCATGATTGCCACTGTAGCAATTGGTTGATAGACTGCATGTCGTGGGTTTAATTCTCACATTAATCTTTTTTATATAAACGTTGCCCCACACCAGGAATTATTCCTAAATCGTGGATACATTCACAATTACTTGAAGTCATACACAGAAGACAGACAGTACAAATAGTTGTTCCGTGCGGGAATTGAACCCACGATATGCTGCGTAGCAGTAAATCGCTCAACCACTGCGCAAACCGTACCATCAGAGAACTAATATTTGTATGGCTTATAGATAGTTGTGCCGGGTGAGTAGCTTGTGTACCTATGTGAATAGTTTAAATGTTTATGAAAGCTTCCACTATACAGGAGTAGGTAATTGCTAGTGAAGGACACAAAAGTTTTTTTTTTTTATTTGCACTAATTTAATAAATAGGTAAAGTTTGTTTTTTGTTTGTAGGAAAGAAGTACTGGTCCGCTTGCTAAAATTTTTTGACCGATATAGTAAGCTGTTTTATTTCTAAATGACATAGGCTATTTTATGTGGGTTCCTTCTATTTGGCAGAATATTGATACTCCGATTTTTATTTGGCATAACTCACATGGCATAATCTTATTTAATCGAATATTTTTAAGGCATAAAAATTATTTAGCATAACTTTTGTTTGGCAGAATATTTACGTGTCCGAATTTACAATGGCATACTTTTATCTTGGCAGAATTTTGTTTCGCATAATTACCTTTGCCATAGTTAATATTATGCATAATTTTGTTTAACATAACATTTATTTAGAGATACGATTATTTGGTATGGGTGCATATTTGAACATCAAAAATTAAAATAGATGTATCTTCTTGTAAAAATTAGTGTTCAAAACATCAAAAACTTATAATATATGGAATAAAACTGATAATTTAAATAAAGTAAATTTATGCTGTCGAATGGCTAGATAACCTACGTGCAATGTATTTAAAATCGAATGGTCTGCAAAAGTGACATAGTTTGTTCTAAATATAGCATGTATTGGTAGCATTTTCAATATTAAATTAAATTTGTGTCATAAAAAGTCAATACGTTGTGCTGCAAAATTTTGTGACAGAAACGAATCGCTGCGAAACCGATTTTACGCAGTCTTGTCTGCCCTACCCCTAGAGTGTAATTTAAACCCGCGTAGGCGCGGAGGGGTAGGGCGGCCCGCGAGCTGAGGAGCAGGTGGTTTGAAGGCCCGCCACCGCGGCTGAGGCTGGCCGGCAAAGCCGGCCAGCAAGCCGAAGCTGCGGTGGTGAGCGTTAAAACCATCTGTGACGATAAGCTCGCGTGGCGCCGCCCAAACCCCGCAGCGCCGGAGCCGTGACAGAAACAATGCTTGCTACATGTTGCATGCCTGCTTGCATGCTGCATGCCTGCTGCATGTTGCATGCCTGCTTGCATGCTGCATGCATGCTGCATGTTGCATGCCTGCTTGCATGCTACATGCATGCTGCATGCATGCTGCATGTTGCATGCCTGCTTGCATGTTGTATGCCTGTTTGCATGCTACATGCATCCAAGCCGACAATATTTTTGTAATTAGCATTTAGGTTAGCGTTTTGATATTAGTAGTAATATCATGGTGTGTATCATGGTGTGTAAGAGGTAGCAATTAACGTTATCGTCGCATGTGTATGGCGAAAAAAATCAGTTCTGCCTTTTAATGACTATCGATATAAAATGTATGCCAAAAGACGATTCTGACTGTGAATTTTCTGCGATATGATGGTTCTGCTTTTTAATTATTATGGATATAAACATTATGCCTAAAGATGATTCTGACTAACAAAATTATGAGTTTTGAATGTATGACAACTGAGTGTACGCGAAATGATTTTCTGCGAAATGAAGTTTATGCTATCCGTTGTTATGCAAAACAATATTATGACGTAAAAAGTTCTGCTATAAAAGGTAGACCCATTTTATGTACGCAGGCGAAGCTGCAAGCAAAAGCTAGTCATTTATATTATTAAGTTACTCTCTTCGATCGCAAATTTCGTTATCATTATACGGTTTCATTTCCAAATACCTACTTTTAATTTGCTGAAATCAGAAATTCAAAATACTCCATATTTTGCGACGAAGCATATCTCCCGGGAGTTAATTAACCTTGACTTGTGTTAGGATTAATATCGATTGAAATATTCACGTTATTTTTAAACGATCCACAAATGCGAGGGAACGCTGCCACCTACATTTTTAATGATATTGATTCACACCTAAAATACACTCTTCCGTTGGATTTTTTATGTTCCAGTCAAGGCTAGAAATGGTCTTTTAAGCTTGACCTAGTTTGCTTTGTGTTAGTCCATAGCATATCATAGCCGGCCTTATAATGTTCCCACTGTTGGGACTCAGGCCTTCTCTGTAGGGGAGGGAATGGGCCGTAATCCACCACGTTAGCCCAGTGTGGGTTCATGGATGTCACATGTCTTCGAATTTTTGGTTCTAGGACATGCCGGTTTCCTCACGATGTTTTCCTTCGCCGTTTTGAAAGCAGTGGTGATAAAATAAATTACACAAAGTAATGCGCTTGGCTAGGTTTGAACCCGCTACTCGGAAATCGGGGTCGTTACCACTCGGTCACCATAGCGTTTAACTAAAAAAAAACTCAAGGTCAAAATTATTTTATTTCACGTAGGAGCACTTATAAAACGTCAAAAGCTAGCGCACAATTGCTATTGGTCGTTTCCTTTAGAAAAGAACCGGCAAAAATCTCCATGGTTACTCTTTTAAAAGCCATTGATACAACAATATTAATAGTTATGACAGGACAATGTAGACCGTTTAACTTTTTCCTCAAAAACACAATAAAAATAGCAATCTATGAATCCTTGGAGTCTAGTGTTCTCACATGATTCACATTATAAAAAGAGACTGTACAAAAATAGAATAAGACCTATCAATAAATGCGATGTATACAAATAACAACCACTAACACAGTGCTTTTTATATTATTAAAACCACACCCACTTTAACTTCATTAGAAGTGGTAGAAGGTGGCTGTGGTTTCAATAATATTAAAAACCGGCGAAGTGCGAGTTAGACTCGCCCATGAAAGGTTCCGTAGCAGCAATTAACATAATAGAAAAGTTCTTGTAGTTCATTGTAACTTTAATCGATGTTTTAATACTAGCATATTATCTTTTTAGATTGAACAATGACGAATGACGTATTAAAAAAAAAAAACTACTTACTAGATCTCGTTCAAACCAATTTTTGATTGGCAGTTTGCATGGTAATGTACATCATATAATTATATTTCTTAAACTTATCATTCTCTTATTTTAGAAGTTACAGGGGGGACACATTTTACCACTTTGGAAGTGTCTCTCGCGCAAACTATTCAGTTTAGACAAAAAAAAAATGTTAGAAACCTCCCCCAAAATGTATTGATTTTTTTTCTATTTTTGTGTAATCTTAATGCGGTTCACAGAATACCACACCCACTTTTGTTTGTACGTTTTTGTTTCTGTACAACGCATTACTTTAGACTGTAACGTTGTCTATGTAAATTGTAAATAAATAAATAAATCTACTTACTAAGTTTCAACAGTATAGCTCTTATAGTTTCGGAAAAAAGTGGCTGTGATATACGGACAGACAGACAGACAGACATGACGAATCCATAAGGGTTCCGTTTTTTGCCATTAGCTTCGGAACCCTAAAATGCAATGTCACAAAAAAGAAAAAGTGTACATAATAATGAAATTAAAATAATATTAGAACTATAAAAATAAAAATGAACCTATCATTAAATAGAATGTATACAATAATAATAAATTACTAAAGAACTCTACCTACTACTACTAGTTACTATTACCAGTACTAGTTTATTCGCGTACTCACTAAATCATAATATGAATAGATCCTTCACAAAAGACTTTTTCTAGAAGTACTTTAGAACTCCCGACCTTTCGCGTACTAGACTCCCGAATAATGTGATAGTACAAAATTCACTCATCCATCATCCACTCGGGTCTCCAAGTGGGTACTGTGATCAATGTTGGCTGAAACCAGACAAAGATGGATGGTATAAACCATAATTAAGGTTTAGTAAACAACCACATTTCCTTCCAAGTTTTTGTATCAACATCGAACGGTCGTGAAAGTTTGCGTAGTCAATTACCCCTTGGGTCCGCACCAATTATTATAAGTGAAAGGGGTATCGTTAATATTTCTTTCAATAAGTAATTGGTCGTTACAGGACTTGAAGTAGGTACTAGTCGGTTTCGTAATTTATTTCTCTACGTAACTACTTTCTGAAGCCACACAAAGTAACGACTTGTAGCTTATAAATATTTAACATGTTCTCTGAATATTTTGATGGGTCTTCGTAGTTAGATCATATGCTGGTTGGCTTGCCTTTGACAAATGGCGATATTTTTGGGTAACATTAATAATAATAATTTATAGGAACGCACACATATAAGTTAATAGGAAAATAAACAATTAAGAAGAAAACAAAAAGAAAACATTATAAGTGTCTGTAACTTGGTGGCTCAGGTTATTTTGAAATTAAGCAATTTGAAAGTTTTATATGACAGCACAATTTTGCTGTACAAGATATAGGCACATAAAAGATAATGTATGTACAAAAGTAATAATAAGTAATAGAAAACAAAAATTACAGAATCTTTTGATTCAAATAAAAACGAAATCAAATAAAATTGCAAAATTAATCTAATAAAATTGAAAAATTAATGAAATTAACTTAAAACAACTAAGTTAAGAATATTAAAAAAAAAGTAAGAAAAAAAAATCAGTTAAATTAATATAAAACGAATGTTCAATTTCGGAATTAAAATACGTGTAAGTTAAAAAAAGATTGAGTTTAAATCATTTTGTTTCTAATGGGAAAATCACACAGTAGACGAGGAAAATAATTAAGGAAAATAAATACCTTTTTGTCTACTATTACCTCTTAAACTCTTGTTGCTCATAGTACCTTCCAAGTGTGTATACAACCATGTATTTGCCTGTATTTATTTTATTCGGGCCAATTACCCAATTCAATCTAGTTGTCAAAGCTAATTATAACAATTCTTCAATGAAACACGAAAGTTCGAGTTCTAACGACTATTTATTTATTAACTCACTAACACATCCTAATTGAGTCGAGGATTACCGACATAAATATTAATGTTTACCTTTTCATGAATCGTTAATACAGAACTAATGTTAGTCCACCCACAAACTGTATCTTGTTTGTATCCAAGTGTGTCATATACAGGATCAGTCCCGTATAATCTGACCACATACCCTTAATTATTTCGAAGCCTACTCATACGAATGTTACCTATCTACCTAGAAGTATATTGGTTACTAACGTATCTGTGTACAGTCGTCAACAAAAGGTAGTTGTATAGTTGTATATATTTATTCTATTGTTTATTAGTATATCTATTCTATGGTCTGTTAGTACCTATATCAATTCTTATAATTGCCTTTTCCTCACTCTTTTATTGCACCTACCACTACTTTTTCTCCACATCACCCAAAGGTTGACTGGAAGAGAATGCCTAAGGCATTAAGTCCGCCTCTGTACCCCTGTGCAAAAAGTGTTAAATAAATAAATAGCTCATTCTAGTGTTCACATTCAAAGTATCGAACCATTATCATTTATACTACCTAATGGTTTTAAGATTATTGTTACAATGTAAATGATCAAAAATTGTTCTTTTTAAGTGCATCATGTACGAGTAATCGGTCGTGTGGACTATAAACAGATAAGATGTAGTGGAGAGTCTGTAGAGTGTTGCTTTCTGTGGGGCCTGCCCTTTTTTAAGTGCAGTCGTCACCCCTTATGACTATTGTAGTCAAAGATGTCAAGCCGTTTCTTCACTTAGCGGATGCTTTCAAGAATGATAAACTATGTTGCTAGCTAGTTTGGGCGCTTTTGTAGACGTGGCTTGTAGTTGGTCACTTCTTTAACCATCGGTATGTTTAGGATTTCATGGACTTTTTATATTTTGATGAATGACGATGGATTGCTTTATCATTCTCTGCGTATTATCATTGTTTTAGACTTGCATACTGAGCCCTACAGTTCAATCCCGTAGATCCAAATTGTCTTTAGCATCGTATTATAATTGATAAACTTGCATTAACCTTTCCTTGTGGAGTTTTTGCCCAGTTTCGGTCTTCTATCCGGAATAGAAGTTTGTGGTGTTAAGGGTCGATCAAAATGTTGGTATGACTTCCATAAGGAATACTTGGTGGCTATAGTAAGAGATAAGTCTTTTAGGAATGTAGGTATCTAGGGTAATGGCGATATTATGAATTTTTAGTTCCCTGAACGCTTCGTTGGGCGCTTTTCTGTCCCTTGCATGTCTTTGAAATATGTATTTTAACAATTCTAATGTACACAAAAGTAGTTATGTGTCAGTGAGCAAGGCTCATTGCTTATCGAACAGATAGTCGATGAGGCCAAATGGCTTTATAGTGCCAACCGCAAACCAGAGAATACAACGTTGGAAGTTCTCTTTTAAAGTGGACTGATCAGCGTAGTCCGCTAGACGTGTATAGTAGAATCGATCGATATGGTGATAATATTGAAGAAGGCGTATGAAAGTAATTTTTATTGTACAAACCCACAATTTTTTTTTCCGACCTAGGACTCGAACCCAAGACGCCATCCTCAACAGTAGCGCTTGCGACAGCAAAACAGTCAAAAACTACACCTACACCCCAACAGAACAGAATTACTTTGGTAAATGCATTTCTAAAGGCTTGCTCACTTCACGTGCACTAATTAACAAAATGGCAAATTGTCTGACATTTGAAGTCCAATTTTCAGTTGTATGCTAGCCTATTTTCGTCATTATCGATCAGGTCGAACTCGAAGCAAGCTTCATAAAAAAGTAATACGTAATTACTAGTTTCCTTTGGCACCTGTGTTGTAAAACGTATTTATTTTAGTGTCGCAGTAGATACCATCAATTAGGCATTTAGTTACCTTGTGTTGTGAGACCAACTTTTGTTTCTTTGTTGACGTAACAAAATTGTTTGGGCTTTCTGCTGTAAAAGTTTTCTATAGGGTTTCAGCACAGAACACTAATAGCAGAAGTCAATCTACATACAAAGTGCGCTCGAGCAACGCTCACATAGACACCGCTCACAGACATGATATCTCATGGCGTCCGAACAAATGCGAGCGTGAGTGCATCCGCTTGAGACACGCATAGATCTGTGAACTTTCTTGTGCAATTTTAAGCAAAAACAAGTTATTTTAACTGTTAATTTGACAGTTGTTTAAATTCAACATTAAATGGTGAATTATCGTTCTTTAAGCTACTAGTTGTGTCAGGCAGGTAATTTGCTTAAGTTTCGTTGGTTCGTTTTAATGTACTTAACACAGAACATTTAGTTAGGTAGGTAAGCGCCCGTAGGTAAACAGTTATGATAGGAACTGTTTCGCGAGCCAGACACCTGCGCAGCCGCCGACCCCGGGGGCGCGCGAATATCGCGACAGGACGGCAACCCTAGCGCGACCTAAGCGTAGGTATGAAAAGTGTAGCACAGAAGTCAATCTCATATAAATTAACTTCTGTACTTATCTATTTTGTGGTTACAGGAAGACCAAAGAAGTTATATATATAAGAAGGTATAAAAGATGATTTGTGAGATGATATATTTTATCAAAACTCGCTTCGCCTTTTACAAGATGTTCCTAAGCAACCTATTACGTCGTAGGTTATTTGTCAAGCTTATACACCTGAACAATTATTATGAAAGGCATTTAGGTATGAAGGATTCGTTGACAAGATATAGGACAAGAGCCTCCCTTCCCATTTTCCACGCAATTCTACCTTCGTGTGGTATACGTGATTAATTTATATTTCTAGGGACAGGTGAATTCTAATACCCACCCTTTATTTTAAACTAACTTTTACCCGCGGTTTTGCCCATGCACATAAAATATAGCCTATATCACTCAGGCAGAAACCAGCTTTTTATCTTTGAAAAAAAAATTAGCAATCGAACCAGTAGTTTCAGAGATTACCTCCTCATCACCATTATCACCATAAGCCTTTTCAATGTTCCCACTACTGGGATTCAGGCCGTAATCCTCCATGCGAGCCCAGTGCAGGATGGTGAATGTTACATGTCTTGGAATTTTTGGTTCTAGGACATGCTGGTTTCCTCACGATATTTTCCGTTTTGAGAGCAGTGATGATGAAATAAATTACACAAAGTAATGCGCCTGGCTGGGTATGAACCCGCGACCTCGTAAATCGGGGCCATTACCACTCTGCCACCACTGCTAAAGTACCTCCTTCCCACAAACAAAAAAAAAAACAACTTTACAGCTAGTATAGATGACATTAACAAAAAACATTAATTTTAAACCCCTTACCATTTGTCATTTAAGGGCATGTAAATGATAATTGAAACTGTAAATCATTAAAACATTTATATACAGAACACGTATTAGCATAGATAGCTTAGCCCACTACTTGTGATCATAATCTAAAGTGTAATGTATTACTCTAGAAATAGCTACGTATCTGGCATTGATATCACTAAGGGCCTCATCTATTACCTACGTGTTGGAAAGGGTTTAAGCTTTTTCTTAGTTCACAGATTTGGGTGAAGACTCTTTATTGTCTCATGACATGCTGTTGTCCTAAAATTGTATCTATACTTTCAGCAATCTATCCTTAGCCTGTCTCAGACATATAATCTGAGACGCTATCTTATAATAGGCATGTACCTATGAAATTGAAATTGAAAAAAGAAAATACCTTTAACCTTTCAGTCGTGGAAATTACAGACACAATAGAAAGACAAAAATATAAAGTTTATTTGAACTTGTAATTCTAAGCCACTCTAAAAATATAATACTACAAAGCAATCCGTTTTAAAAACGATAATTTCATACGTAAAGATCTACTCTAAGTATATAGATGACATGTATGTATGATTTAATATTCTCTATTTACGTCATTGACGAACTGCCCCAGCTTAGACACAGCGTGCGAGGGTAAGAAATCTGAATAATTTTCGACCTTTTTCTACTATAATATGCATTTATTTTAAACCGACACCTTCTTCAAGACTCATTCTTTCTTCTAGTGAATTGCATGAAAACCCGTTCAGTGGTTTTTGAGTTTATCGCGTTCATACAGACAGATAGATGGGGTGGTGGACTTTATAATATGTAAGCATATACTTAACCCATTTACGGCCAAATGAAAATGAGCAATCTAAAAAATGAAAAGTCTTTATTTACTTAATATTAGGGATACGAACAAACATAAAAAGAAGAAAAAAAATTTTTTTAGGACATTTTTCAGGAATTACAGAGGTGTACCCAAATTGGCACAGTGGCCACTTATGAATGAAATTTGGTAAAACAAAGTTTTTGTGTGCAGTGTGTTTTCTTGCACTTTTTACAACCCCAGCAGCTTCTATTATGGTAGATAACACAATGCACCCGTTTTAGAAGTTTTTCAGAAATATGGTTGGCACCAGATGGTAATTGTTTACAACTGGATAATTGTAAACCCTCGATGTTTGATGAAGAAGAGGGAGTAGTTTTTACTCTTTGTGAACCTCGTTCTCCCGTTTTAGGTAAAACTGCAATATTTTGTCGAAATAGCAGCTGGTCCAAGATGCCAACTTCTCTTGAAATTACATGCAAACGCTACGCGTTAGATATGGCCATTTCAATCGTGTAGGTAAACAAAAACCACCACCATTTTTTTCCATGAATGCCAATCCTATACTGATATACTGTCCTGTGATTATATTGACTGATCCATTTCATCCTCATCTCCAAGGCCTTGTTGTAGGTATGGAACAAATGAAGTATTTTCATTTCTATCTTTTGTTTCCTTTCTGGACACCACCTCTTCACAGTTCCCACTGGTTATAAGAATCACATAAATCGTAGTCATTGAACAGATACTGTTGTCTTTCAAACCTGTAATCAAACTAAGCTCTTGGTTTTTCATCATATCCTCAGCATTTCTTAGTGCTATTTTCACGGATGGTTCTTGTAGCACGATAACCTATTTGACGCAAATCATTCAGTAGGTCACGCTGGTAAAAAAGTTGTATCATTCGTTATCAATCAAATTTGTAGATAATTTGGTCCATCGGAACTTTGTATATTGTTCGTTCGGGTTCGAATCCTTTTTGCAGCCAATGGTTCTTTATCGCTATCGTCCTCAGAATCCAAAAGATTGCCAACATTGTGTACCTCGAACTCTCGTGGAACATATTTTGGCTAGCTAGTTGCAATAGTGTCGTCATCAAAACTCTCTTTTTTGTTGATTTGTACACTTGGTTCTGGTAGAATCATGGCCAAGTCATAATCCAAACTATCATCAGTATCTTCGAGTATAGTATTTAGGGCATTCTCTAAACTATGGTATTGGTTATTCGCATCATAACGTCCTTTCCGATTCACCTTGATAATATACGAATGTAGTATACTTGTGGCCATTGTACCCAAATTGGTACACCAATATTTCAAATGTAATAATGACTTATGTATACAGTTTTAGGAATCGAAAATCTGTTTATACATTTGGTTATTTATTGTTTATAGAAATATATAACTATTTATATGGAAGTCTAAATTATATATAATAATAAAAATTACAAACAGGTACTTATCTCCACTAGTCCTTTGATAATGACTTTTTATTGAATTTTATCCAAAAACACTACTCTTATTTGAAATAGAGCAATATTATATTTATTCAGGATACCTTTAACTATTCATTACATAAAAAATATATTGACCAACTTCAATATGTTGTTTACCTAGCCTCATTAACTAACTGTACCCAAATTGGCACAGTGGTCAAGAATGGGTTAATTCTTGTCACAATATAACAAAAATGCAACATTTTTTATCTTTTAACCTCGTCTTTTCACGGTATAAAAAGCTCCACTATTAATAATTATAATCACCTAAGAGGTTGCCGCTTAATTAGTACCAAGGTGGTGTCTGCTTTGAGATTTAATTATGAGAATGTTAAGATTAATTAAGATTTTTTAGAGCTGTAGTTAGGAATTAGATTTTGATAAGAATTTCTTTTTAATTAGTGTTGCAGAAGTTGGAAACAGGCCCTAGGTTTTCTTTGTGAAAATGACATCCTCATGAAATGATGGGTCACATCTTTTTACAGAAGACTAAATGAATAGGTAATATAGAAGAACATTATTATCTGTGTTGAAAGTCGCATTTACTGGCTTTTGGTTTAACTAACAAAGTTTTGGAAATATCAAACCAATTTTAATAAAACAACAGCTTACTATGACCTAACAATGCAGCGTTAAAATAAGCTTGGTAGAGATTACATAGGTAATATACCGGACACCGAGTCCAGTATAATATACTGGATTTGGTGTCCGGTATATTACCTACTAATTTTGTTATTATAACTATAGTTTATATAATATTATTACGTAAACCATAGTTATAATAACAAAATAAGTAGCCAACATTTAAGCGTAGCATAGCAAGGCTGATTATGCCTTATAAAGTCGCCACTACTAGTACTCTAACAAAACTCCTGTCTATGAGACGAAATGGTCTAAAATCCACATTAAGTGCCCAGTGTGGGTTGGTGAATGTCACATGTCGTCAAAGTTTTGGTTCTAAGACATGCCGGTTTCCTCAACGTTTCCCCACTATAATTTTGTTCACCGTTTTGAAAGCAGTGCTGATTAAATAAG
Source organism: Mythimna albipuncta (assembly GCA_929112965.1). Classification (NCBI taxonomy): domain Eukaryota; kingdom Metazoa; phylum Arthropoda; class Insecta; order Lepidoptera; family Noctuidae; genus Mythimna; species Mythimna albipuncta. Next base: position 11,203,596 of record OV815973.1, read on the forward strand.
ACCTAAGCGTGAACTAGAGACATACAACTCGCAAAGGGCCACCCCTACTACATTTTCAATTTTGCACAATTTCCGGGTATTTCATCAAACAATATTTTTGCAGCTAAGCCTAAATGAAACTGTCCTGAAAATCAAACCATGCCATTTTAGACCTTATTTCTTTACTCATGAGAATATAATTTTTTTACTTACGTTCTTATCCGATAAGTGAAGTAAGAGTTCAATTGAGGCTAATAGGTTTTTTAAGTTGCATGACGTTTGTAAATAAAAGGGAGCCTACCAAGTAATATCGTGCAAACTATTATTAGACTGTATCATTGCAATATAAAATACTACTGTTCGAATTATTGAAAGTACGTATGGTGAGTATCTACGCTTACGTTGCGAAAACCTACGTACATCGAAAGACTGAAATAATTTGTCTGCTGTAGTCTTCTCGTCCGATTATAATATAGGTCTACAAGGTTAGAGCGAATAGGCTTCTAATGGACTAGTGCACTTTACTATCAACGATTGCATCACTGCTTACCATCAGTTGGAATCGCTTTCAAGCCACATCTAGTATTAATTATAAAAAAGTAACATGCTCCTTAACCAAAGACCTAGTTTTTACAGCGTGCGATAAAAATAAATACACATTAAGTATTCTAAAATTAGATTATCAAGTTCAATCCAGTGTAAGGTTGCGTGGTGAATATGTAACCAAGTACTGTTGACGGCTTCAAGGCATTTACACTGTACCACGATATTAATAGGCCCTGGTATATGGAAAAATTGGAAAAGGGAAAATATACTGGGTAGGATTATAAATATACTACTCGGCATGGGTCGTTGCTCATCAATCATTTGTACACGGTTAGATTATACATTTGGAGAGGTTGTATATCCATCAAGAAAATTTCTGGAAGAAAAGAGTTGTTTAGTTACTCTAAAGAAAAATACAAGCTTATATTTTTATATTTTTTTTTTGCAGAAATTGCAAATACTTTTAAATATCTTGCTTCGAAATTTCTTGATTTTAATGTTGTAATATCTAGGAAATTGATCATAATCAGTCATTCATCATCATAAAACATTGATCATCATCATCCTTTCAGCTAAAAGATGTCCACTGCTGGATGTCCAGCCATAAAAGGACATTGGGCTGCCCCCAAGATTCACCACAACGAACGGTCCTGTAGGTTTCGCATCCATCGCTTTCCCACTCTCACCAGGTTATCGCTTCACCTTGTAGGAGGCTTTCCGAAGAAAATTGATCATAATTATAAAAATAATTGCGTCGGTCGAAAGCTTCACTGCTGTTCTACGTCGTAGTGTCAACAGCATCTTGTGGTCATAGAATTGTAACATCAAGAAACGTCTAGTAAAAATAAGCATAAAAACAAAACAATTTTCGTCGTCATCTATTTCAGAGATGTAGTGTGTATTTAACCTGAACTAAATGCTGTTGAAATCAGACTTAAAAGTGCTTGTGGGCGTTGAGCCAACTACCTGTCGACTGCCACACTTTATTGCAGTTTAAACACTACAAATCAGACTTGTACTCAACAGTACCCTTGCGGCTTTCCTTCTACAAATTGCATGGACATTCTTAAAGAATTTTTCTAACAACAAACGCCATGAAACGACGTTGTCTCTTTAGGTGACAAGGAATAATTACGATAATAAGATCCACGGCTACTTTGTTATTATCTGTGTGGTATTGTCTGTATAAGTATGTTTTTAGCGGCTATCACCCTTTTATGTACACATTGACCAAAGATTTTGATTCGAATCCTACGTAAAGCTAAACATGTTGATAATATATCCATTGTGACAAATTATTTAACAATGATAACAACGTGAATTACATTATAATATTTATCTTGTCTATCATGCTTTTTTTCTTCTCATTCTTACTGTCCCTCTGATAGATAAAGATATCTTCGTAAAATAAAATTTTGGCTTGATTTTAAATATAGTCAAAAAAGGTGAATAGGAACGCACGCCTGAATAAAAAAGGGAATTAAAAAAAAAACAGTTTTTTTATCGGCATTTAAGTACTCCAGTTTATTCATTAAGTTAGTAATTTAATTTAAAAAATACTTAAATTAGTTAAAAATTATTAATTAAACAATAAAATACACTTAAATAATTAAAAATTAACTTATACACTAAGGGTGAGTTGCACCATTTAACTATAACGATAACAAAGCCGTTAACAGTTGTCAAATCGTCGAATTAACCAATAGGTGGCCGTTTTACGGGTGGTTAAGGTTTGGTTATTGTTAAAGTTAAATGGTGCAACTCACCCTAAATGCCTAGCTAAATATGACGTCATAAAACTCCTCCGCATCGCTGTCGACTGGAAGTGTGTCCAAAAGGCTGACGGCATTGCCACGTTGCATGTCAATGCTTAATCTCTTTATTTCCCCTGTAGCTTATAAAAATATTTTTCCTAGAGTCCAATAATCCTCATAATCTGCCAATATCCATAGGTAGTTTATCATAATATCAGTAGCTTTAGACTGAGCCTTTCATTTATATTATTTTTCTACTGACGATAGGTAATTTATTGTGTTTAGATAAAGATTATTCGATTGTTTTTGTTAGGGGTTGTTTTTAGTTGTGCTTTATTTTAAAGTGCAACTACAACTTTTACAAGTCCTATCTTAAAAATAACGTACACTCTAATGTCCAATTTAGAAATTATTTTAGGTAGATAATACATTCTTTGTTGTACACTATAAATAAAATTACCGTAGGAGCTTGCGCAATGGTTTTTTTTTTGCAATTATCGCTAAAAGTGTTTTTTTACAAACAACCTTAGGATGGATTTGACAGAGATAGTGAAAAAGTTACGAGAAAAAATATATTCAGATATTGTAAATTTATTGCGAATAGTTTATTTTCGAGTTGGGTAAGTTCCTCGATCCATCTCATTCCAGCGAAAGGTAATTTCAGACTTTTACAGATAAAAAAACACCTGTATTCCTTCAGTTGACTTTGACTTTCCAGGGTTATCCGAAAGGGCGCTCGAGCCCCGGTATGAAGGCTTGAAGGAACGGGGTGGGTTTTTTAGTCAGTAAGAGTCTGATACTATCTCCCGTTCCGCCCAAGAGCGGGTGTTGTCATTGAATGATTTTACCTACCGAAAAAAAAACAAACAAAAAAAGGCCCATTATACGAGTAGTAACATGTACTATTTGCAATAAATTAAAACCTCAGCATCTCATTTCTTCTAAGTATTCTAACTATACCTATACCGCCAAATGAACCTACACTTTTGATAATAACATATCCCCATTCAATAAATATGTATTTTCCTTTATACTCATAATATGGAAATTATGCATGCAAACGTTAATTACTACCGAAAATTATGGCAGTAATTAATCACGGGTTGTTTACCATACAATTAGAAGTTCAATTTGCTGTTTAAATACTGCCTCACCCCATTTTAACGATAAAAACCAGTGACAATAATAATTTTCTACGCTTGACTTAAAACCCGCGGTGAGCGGCAAAATTATCTCTTTATAACTGCCATTTTCCAAAACATTTGCTCATAACTTGGAATGGCTAGGTTTTGTCTAAAAAGAAGGAAATAAGGAATAAAAATGATTTATAAAATGGGTAATTACATTTATTTTTAATGTTTGTCCTGTATTTTTTGTTTGTGTGGTGTACAATAAAGAATATAATTAATAATTTACGGGCTGTGGTAGCATTTCTGGTCCTTAGGAACTCCGTCGCTTTTGGATCTGTCAAATCAACCTAACCGGTTTTTGAATTGAGAATTTTAAGTATAGAACTTGTCAAACTAACACTTGGATTTGACAAATCCACCTACTCGGGTTTTGAATTGAGAACTTGAAGTTGAGAACTTGTCAAACTTAACCATATTAGTAGAGGTTGTCAAGTTTTTAAATTCAAATGCCAATTCGAAATCCTGATGTTAGTAAGATATAACTTTATTAATACACTTACATGAGCCCATTTATAAATTTACACACGATAAAATCTCTCTTAAGAATTAAAGTCAACAATGTTTGCCAACACTCGGCTACGTCAGCATTTCCTATATCGGCGATTTGTATTCAAGTCTTGCTTCAATCCCCAACATGTCGTCGCCTGACTAGACGAACAACTCAACCCCATTTAGGCGTAGCAAAATATATGTTTTAGAGTTTTGTATCCGCATAGAGTGAAAAAAAAAATGTATTCCGACTTATATAATTTTAACTATTTATAGTGATCGTAACTTGAGGTACAACAATTTCTGCCTAAGGGGCCTCGATGGCCGTCTGCTAATGTTCTGTCTGAAGGAGCGCTTCAACGCGTGTCCCTCTGCTATAGCAGAGGGCACAGTGGCGAAGTAAGAGCGGGCTCGGTGTGCACTCACACTGCCGCCGGGCAGGCAGGAGGAAGGCTTGCTCCTCCTTCTACCACCGTTAGTCTCGTAGCCCCAGAGATTGTCCAAGGTCATGTTTCTGACTTTTGATGGGAACGAGGGTCTTGGCTTAACCGCCCGGGCCGCGAGGAAGACAACCTCTATAAAAAATTACCCCAAACCTCCAAGCGGCGGCGCACCGTGAGGGAGGTTGTTAGCTTGACTAATGGGTAGCTAAATTAGTCTCTAGTGCGAACCACTAAATTTGAGCAGGTAAATAAAGTTTGTACTCGTGGGATCAAAAATGAAAAATTTATTGAAAAAACCCCAACTTGAGAGTGACGCGCGGTCGGAGTCCGACGCGCAGTCCAGAAGAAGGAGCACCGGGTCTCCGGACCCTATACCGTCCTCAGTGGACGCAGAGAGCCAGGGTGGCTCACATTTCGGCAGCGCGGAGTCCCTGGGACCAGTTCCCAGCACGTCCGCGACGCCGGTAGAAGCCGGCCGTAGGTACGGCCTCAGAGAGGTGAGTGAAGACGCGGCGTCAGACTCTGATGCCGCGTCTTCACTCGGCTTGGACGGGAAGGAGAGCGAAGTGGAGGAGGTGCAGGAGCCCTTCCATTTGATGGAGGTGGAAGTGTCCGCCCCCAACAACAAGAGGAGTGCGTTCATGCGCTCCGTGTCCGACGATGAGACGGCACCTGCCCGGAAGATCTCGTCTTCGGGGCGGGGCGCAGCCCGAAAAACGGGCATAGGAAGAGGGCCCCCCGCTGAGACCGCCAGTGAGGGACGCCAGGCCAGCGCCCCAGTGCCGAAGTTTCCTGGTGAGTTGCCAGAAGGAATGCCTGAGGCGCTGGTCAAATTCCGAGCGGTCGTGGCAGCCGCCATCACTAGCGTGGCGAATAAGAGGGAGAGGGTGGCCAAAAAACGCTCCATCGAGCTGGCCAACACCTCGATTGAGGAGGCGCTGGGGCTCGTCTTCGAGCCCTACGAGCGCACCCTCAGCGGAAGGTTTGGCCGGCTCGAGGCGGCCGTGGCCGCTCTCCAGGGCTCTCGCCCCGAAGAGAGGAGCAGGCAGGAGCAGGTCCGATCCCGGCCCTCGCCCCAGGCGAATAGTGAGGAGGTGGTGTCGCTGCTGCGGCAGGAGCTGGCTGCCTTTAGGGAGCAGCAGCAGCAGCAGCAGCAACAGTTCCAGGGGCACATACAGCGCCAGCTCTCCGTCCTGGAGGGTATCGTTCTGCGCCCCCCTCTCGCGGCCTCCGGCCAAAAGAAGACGGCGTCGTATGCCACGGTCGCCGCGGCCACGACGACTATGGCATCCAAGGCAGGCCGTTCGGGGCAAGCCGGGCGCGTGGCCGTGGGGACGGAACCTGCGAGGCCGGTCCCGGCGGCCAAGCAGCAACAGCGGCAGGGGAAGCCTGCCCCTCCCTCGAAGGGCAGAGTGGTGACTGCCACCAAACCAGCGGGGTCTCCCGCTGCGGCAGCGACTGGGTCGCGCCTGCCGCCTCCTCCACCCGAAGATCCTTCGGCTGGCGCTGAGTGGACAGTCGTCGGCGCCAAGAAGAAGGCGAGCAAGGCGGCAAGGGCGGCCAAGAATCGCAGGCGGCGACAAAACCGCAAAAAGCGGGCCATGGCTGCTCGACTTCGCGCCCCGACTTCCGCAGCTGTAGTGATCACACTGCAGCCGGCTGCGGAAAAGAAGGGCGTCAATTACGACGCAGTCATGGCAAAAGCCAAGCAGGCGGTGATTGGCCACCTCGGTGAGTTCGGGGCCTCAGAGGGCTTCCGGATGAGGCGCACTGCTACCGGTGCCCGAATCTTGGAGGTCCCTGGGGCAAATAGCGGGGAACTCGCCGACGCTCTGGCTGTAAAGATCAGGGCGTCCCTGGACGCCGAGGAGGCCCGAGTGTCCAGACCCACCAAGAGCGTAGACATGCGCATCATGGGTCTGGACGACTCCGTTAGGGTGGAGGAAGTAGTGGCCGCCATCGTCAGGGCGGGAGGGTGCACGACCGATCAGGTCCGGGCGGGCACCATCCGCGCTGACAGCACGGGCATGCGAGCCGTCACGGTGAGCTGTCCCGTGTCGGCGGCCAAGGCCATAACGGCCGAGGGCCGAAGGTTGTTGGTGGGCTGGGTTTCGGCCCAGGTAAAGATGCTGGAGCCCAGACCTCTGCGGTGCTACCGCTGTCACGTGGGGCACCACGTGGGGGCCTATTGCGCCGCAGAGGACCGCAGTGACCGCTGCCACCAGTGCGGACAGCCCGGGCATAAGGCCGCAGAATGCCGTGCAAAGCCGCACTGCTACGCATGTGCGGCTGCAGGTAAGCCGGCCGACCACCGGGCTGGGGGTAGGTCCTGCGACCCCCCCGCCAAGGCCAAGGGCAAGGTCAGGCCCATCCACCCTGACGTCCTCACCGCCGCAGCCACCACCTTGGCTGCCGCCGCTGTCGCCGCCGCTTCCGCCGCGGTGGTGCCCTCACAGGGGGCTCAGGAGGAGACTGTAATGGAATGTCAATAACGACACCATTACGTCTCCTCCAGGCGAACATCAACCACTGCGCCCCCGCTCAGGATCTGTTGCTCCAGAGCGTGGCGCAGTGGTCGATAAATGTCGCCGTCGTCTCCGAGCCGTACTACGTCCATCCCCGCTGGGCTCAGGACCTAGACGGCTCGGTGACGCTAATTTCGTCGGCCGCCGCCGGTACCCCGCCCCTCGAGGCTGTTGCGAGGGGACGGGGTTGCGTGGCAGCACGGGTCGGGGACATTGCAGTGGTAGGCGTCTACCTGTCCCCGACCAGAACTCCCGACGAACTCCATGTCTCCCTTATGGAGCTAAGTGCCGTCGTCGCTGGGTTTGGTACCCTCCCCGTGGTCGTTTGCGGGGACTTCAACGCCTGGAATACGGCTTGGGGTTCCCGGCGCACGAACACACGGGGTCGGATGGTGGAGGACTGGGCCTTGGAGCTGGGCCTGGTCGTCCTGAACCGGGGTTCTGTCCCCACGTTGGTGCGGAGGCGGGGTGAATCAGTGGTGGACCTTTCGTTCGCCAGCCCCGTTCTGTCGCCGCGTGTCGTCGACTGGCGCGTTATGGAGGAGGTGGAGACGTACTCCGACCACCGGTACATCCGGTTGGACGTCTCCGCTGAAACCTCGGCCGCGCCAGTCCGACAGAGCCCTTGCGGTCCGCGGTGGGCGCTTAAGCAGATGGACCGGGAGCTCCTCCTGGAAGCCGCGACGGTACAGGCCTGGGTGCAAGCACCGGACAGGCCTGTCGACATCGACGTCGAGGCGGAGTGGTTCCGGGAGGCCATGTCGCAAATTTGCGATGCGGCAATGCCCCGAGTCCGTCCAGGACGTGCTAAGCGCCAGGTGTACTGGTGGTCGCCGGAAATCGCTGCACTGCGCAACACGTGCAATCACGCGCGACGCCGGTACACCAGATACTGCAGGCGCCGCATCCGCCCGCCGGATGCGGAGGCCAGAGAGGCGGAGCTGTACGAAGGTTACAGAGAGGCAAAACACACCCTCCGAGCGGAGATTAAGCGGGCCAAACTTGAGGCCCGCAACGTGTGGCTGGGGTCTCTGAATGCGGACCCGTGGGGGCGCCCGTACAAATTGGTACGGGAGAAACTGCGCCCCTGGGCTCCCCCGCTGACTCAGAGTCTCCGGCCCCAACTCGTGGAGGGTGTGGTAAGCGCTCTGTTCCCTGTGCGAGGGGAACACTCCCCCCCGCCCATGGCTCCGCCTCCGCCAGTGGTGTCTGACGCGGACCGCAATAGCGACGACGACGATAATGCTCCAGAGGTGACCGAGGTAGAGATGAGAGTGGCGGTGCAAAGGCTGAGTGCCAAGAACGCCGCCCCAGGACCCGATGGCTTGCCTGGGAAAGCCTGGGTCCTGGCCATGGAGGCTCTCGGGCCTCGACTGAGAGGGCTCTTCAGCGCATGCTTGGAGAGGGGCCAGTTCCCACTTCGCTGGAAGACGGGGAAACTGGTCCTCATCGCGAAGCCAGGGCGCCCTGCGGACTCTCCGTCCGCGTACCGGCCCATTGTGCTGCTCGACGAGGTGGGCAAGCTCTTTGAAAGAGTGATTGCGAGCCGCCTCGTCGCGCGCCTTTCACGGGTGGGGCCGGACCTTTCGGACGGACAGTTCGGATTTCGCAGAATGCGCTCGACGGTGGACGCCATCATGCGCGTGCGAGCCCTCACGACGGGGGATGCGGTGTCCCGGGGTAGGTGTGTCGTGGCAGTGTCCTTGGACATTGCCAACGCTTTCAATTCCCTGCCCTGGAGTACGATCCGGAGGGCACTCCGGTACCACCGGGTGCCCGAATACCTCTGTCGAGTAGTCGAAGCCTACCTGTCGGACAGGTATATTGTCTACCCCGGTCACCAGGGAGACTGGAAACGTCGGGAGATGTCGTGCGGTGTTCCGCAGGGGTCGGTACTAGGGCCACCCTTGTGGAACATTGGTTACGATTACGTGTTGCGGGGCGACCTCCCTGACGGGGTCAGCGTGGTATGCTACGCAGACGACACGCTGGTTCTAGCGCAGGGAGAGTCATTCCAGGCGGCGGTCGCTTTAGCGACACGCGGGGTTGCGATAGTCGTTGGTAGGATCCAGGAGTTGGGACTCGAGGTGGCGCTTCACAAATCCGAGGCCATGTGTTTCCACGGTCGCCGGTCTCGGAACGCGCCGCCATTGAGTTCCCAACTAACGGTAGGAGGAGTTCACATCGGTGTCGGGTCGACGATGAAGTACCTGGGACTCGTCCTCGACAGCCGGTGGAATTTCGTGGAGCATTTCCGACGTCTGGCTCCCAAACTCAACCGGACTGGGGCTGCGCTCAAGCGGCTCCTGCCCAACCTTGGGGGTCCAGACGCCTCCTGCCGGAGGCTCTACGCGGGGATCGTTCGGTCCATGGCCCTCTACGGGGCGCCGGTGTGGGCGCCGTCGCTGAAAAAGCAACCGGCGGCCATACTGAACGCCTGCCAGAGGGTCATGGCAATTCGGATGGTGCGGGGATACCGCACGATTTCCCGCGAAGCGGCGAGCCTTCTGGCTGGCCTACCACCGTGGGATCTGGAGGCAACAGTCCTTGCACACATGCACGACATGCGCGTGGAGATGCAACGCCGGGGTGAAAGTCCTCTGCCGCGACAGGTCGCGGCATGGCGGACAGAGCTCCGGCGGGATCTCATGGTGGAATGGCGTCAGCGACTATCGCAACCCCGTCATGGGCACGCCACAATTATGGCGATAAGTCCCCTCTTTGAGGCGTGGCTGGAAAGACCTCACGGCGTCCTTACCTTCCGCATGACACAGGTCCTCACCGGAAATGGCAAGTTCGGGAGGTTCCTGTTCCGAATTAAAGCGGAAGTGACGCCCGGGTGTCGCCACTGTGCGGAACGCCCGGAGGACACGGTGGAGCACACAATCGCGGTGTGCCCTGCTTGGGCGGAGTATCGCCGTGCCCTCGTGGGGGTGATCGGCGGCGGAGACCTCTCGCGCCGGGCCCTGGTCGAGGCCATGGTCCGGAGCGAGGAAGAGTGGCAGGCGGTCGCCGACTTCTGCGAAGCAGTAATGCTCGCTAAGGAGGTGGCCGACCGCATCAGACAACGGCGCTCTCGCCGCCGCCGCCGGGATTCCGATCCCGATTTCCAGCCACCGTAGGCGCGGGCTTGCGGACAGTGAGCAATGGGTAGCTCGCTGTCCGGCCGTCCGGTAACCGTCCGGACCAAGCCCAAGTCGTCGACGGCGCGCACTGTTCCCGCGCGCCTCAAGGAGTTGTCAGCAACAGCAGGGGCCCAGCCGGGTCGAAGCCTACTGGGGCCAGGGTTATCCGAAAGGGCGCTCGAGCCCCGGTACGAAGGCTAGAAGGAACGGGATGGGTTTTTTAGTCAGTAAGAGTCTGACACTATCTCCCGCTCCGCCCAAGGGCGGGGGATGTCAATGCATGATTTTTCCCATCGAAAAAAAAAAAAAAAAAAAAAAGGTACAACAATTTAGTTAAATTAAAGCTTACATTCTAAACTGTCACCATTTCGACAAAAAACTCTCCATTAATGTCATTAAATACCAAGTTTATTTATTTTATTGTACAACCAACAATAAATTAATACTGAAATATATAATTTACAAAAATAAAATTGTAATCTAGGTCAGCGTTACAATTTCTTATGCTATTTCTAGATGCGTCATTTTGACTGTAGTACAGGAAATGACTCAGAATATAATTAGAGCATAAAATAATATCTGAATCGAGACATGTCTTTTTTATTAGGCAATTCTCTCTACAAAGACTTCTCTTACGTCCTTCTAGAAACTCTCTTTCCGTGCTTCCTCAAACAAGCCTTCGCGTTACGTGTCCAGATTATATTTTGCTTACATACAGCTAAGGAGTGGAGTTCCCTGCTAGAGTCTGCTTTTCCTGATAGCTACAACCTGGGGATCTTTAATTCTAAGATTGAATAGGTTTTTTCTAGCGTGCCGTCGTCAACCACGTCGTCGCTTGGTGATTCGACTATCTCAAGTACAAACCTATTAGCAATTACCTTTTGCCCGCGACTTCGTCCGCGTACATAAAGTATGGTCTTTGTCACTCAGGAATAAAGCAGCTTTCTATCGGTGAAAAAATTAACCTTTTTTTTATTTGACTAGTATTCCAGAGATTACCTCCTACAAAAAAAAAAAAAACAAACTTTACCTCTTTATTATATTAGAGTAGAGAGTAGAAAAAAATATATGATTGTATCTTTACATAAGTTAATATAATAATATTCCACAACTATCACACAACGTCGTTTAGTTTCAAGCTAAGCAGAGCTTGTGTTATGGGTACTAGACAACTGACAAACATACTCATACATTTCTAAATACATACATATTATAGATAAATTACACCCAGACACAGAACAAATGATTATGATCATCACACAAACATTTGTATTGGGTGGGAATCGAACCCATGACCTCCGGCATAGCAGTCAGGGTCACTAACCACTAGACCAACAGACCAGACTCAGACTCGTGTAAGTTGTATATTAAAAAAGAGGTTTATTTACACGACCCAAAAACAGGACCACGCATATGTATACATGTTTCTATGTGTAATAACGAAAAAGTTTTCAGAAGTTTTGACGGGAAACGAAAAAGATCTTCTACGTGTTATGAATGTTGAATGAGTGAATGAATGAATGTGCTTACTCTAAAAATAAAGACAAAAATATTCGCGTTCCGTTTATGCTCCTACGTTTCTAATTTCGTTTTGTTTATTTGCTCAAAGCTGTCTAAAGTTAGTGTACCTACTGTGGTTGTTTTGTTGAATTTGTTATTGTACTAAATGAGTGTTCCTAAGAATAGAAATGTTTTGATATTACGTTATTTTACTACAGCAAAATATTCAGTGAAATTCTGCAGATTGTGATGACTTGATCAAACTCAAAATAGTGTATGAAGTGTTATTTCTTAAAATCAAGAACTACTAGCATACAGCGATGTGGAAACTTTTTATTAAAAATGGTGATGGTAGAAACAGTGTGCTAATATTCCTATCCCATCTTTGTTTTCTCCGATATTTCATCTAGGAAAGAGTAAACGGGTAGTTTCAGTGAGGACAGTTTATACGAATGGTGCTATTACGATCGGATCACCCAAGTTTAACCGAATTGGCGACGTGATACCGCAGATCTATTCGGTATTAGTGTTAGGCCCCAATGAACGCGTTTCCGAGAATTGCTTATTACGCTAGCCAACAACTGCTGAGTTCGAGAAGTGAATAATTTTCCTGAAGTAATTAAGTAGCGTATGTAAATAAGTCATTAAGCGTGAATTTGCTTGCCCTATATTTTCCAGAATTAATTACTCGAAGTTGTAGATGTGAATAATGAGTGCTAAATTGTTACTTTAAAAATTTCAAAATTATGATTGCGAGTAGTTGGAAACAAAAAAATGATTGAAACTGCAAACAATAAAATTTGAAGAATTGGAAGTATTCGTAGTATAAATATAAAACAATATTGCAACCCCATCTATGTTCAGTTGTTTTTATATCAAAATGTTGATCTTCAATTATTATTTTTAGCGTAAAGTCCTGCACATTTTAATTGAACCGCATTTCATCATATTTCGAAACCAAATAAGCTTCTTCGCAAATAAGCTTCAAATCATCTTTGCTAACTAGTACTGCAATATACTCGTATATTTATGCTCGTAATTAGACGTTTTACCAAAAAATTATGAAGGACCTCGAGGTCAAAGCTTATCATAAATTTCGCTTACAGTGTTTTCACTTAGGTATAGTAACCAAGCGTTGTAGCATGCATTGTAAGCTTCACAGTTCACGGGTCGCCATTTTAATTAAAATATTCAAACCAGACGTTGTTAGACGTATTTTGAATACATCATACAAGTTCATAAAGTTTAATTAAGCAGTATACACGCAATGATCCAGGTTTAACGTGTTATAGCCAGATTAGTTTAAGGCTTACTGCACACGATGTAATGCTTGGTCGATTTGAATGTCTAGACGCATGGATTGGCTAATTCGAGCATACTTTCACCCTTACCTTTGAATCCGCTAAGCTAACAGGATGCCAATAGACGCTCCAGTGAATACAAACCTATGAAGAAACATATGGTAACTTTATAAGAGTTCTTTTATTACAGAAATAAATTTTATCCAAACGAAAGAAATCACAGCAAATACAACTGAAACAAATAAAAGAAAAGCTTTCAAAGATATGCATTTGCAAATAAATTGCCACAATTAGATTAAGCTAATGGGATCCAGGAAAACATTAGTTAACCCAAAGCGGGAACCAGAATGCATACATGTAGATAATAAATCTAATTAGCCGCCGGCAGAAACATGCTGGTCAAAATAGAAAAGACCTATTTAGCAAATTGTAGCACGTCACATTTCCGTCCTTGCTTCACCCAACGTTGCTTCGGGCTCTCGAGTATCCTGAAAATTTTAATTACGCACAAACATGTCTTACCAACTAAGAGTTGAGTTAGGCACGCAATTTTATTTGCGTAATATCTCAAAAATGTTTTTGTGCTCCAGTTAATTGGAGCCCCAAGACTTTTAGTAAGTATTTCTCATTAGTCACGGAATAATTGTGGCTAAAATGTAGCCTTGGTCCACAAAATGCATCCCAAAACTCGTAACGAATGAATGGAGAGATCCTTAGTGGAGTACAACACTTTCAATTGTGGGTTTCTTCGTAATTTCCATGAAGCGTCATTTTATTAATCTTGGGTCAAGGATATGACGGTATTTCCTTGAGGGCAGCCCTACGTTTCCGAGGATAACGGACATTGTTATGTTAAGTAGGGTAAACGGTTATGAGTTCAAAAATACAACAACTCTTGTATCTTAAGTTTTACGAGAAGCTTTACGGTTGAATATAACGTAGTCTTAAACGAAAAGTTTCAGCGCACAATATTTATTTCTGAATTTGTATGAAGTCCACATTTATTAATGCGGGAGATGAGACATCGTGGATTGAAATAACCTTGTTAAATATAGAGCTGAATCAAAACATTAATATCGCGAAACTGATTTTAGAAACCCACGGATCTCAACAGTACGCTCTTAATGTAACATGCGACAGTATACATTTCGGATTGAAATTTCAATTTTGGTGGTTTCGAACAATTTGCTGACAGTGTATTTTGGTGTTTTCCAGCTGCGGAAGCCGGTGTCGACGCTCTCGATCCCGGGCGCAATGAAGGCGTACTCGGGGGGAGGGAGGGACGCGGGAGGCGAAGAAGCCGGCGTCGCACTAGTCGGCGTGCACAGCGAATACCCGCGCTTCGGCGAAGAACGAGCACTAGGCGGCGGCACGTACAAGGGCGGGGGGACAGCCAAGCACAAACCCAATATAGGATATAGGTTAGTGTCCAATGCTCTGGCTGTAATTGGAGTGGACGTGCGTGATGTTTTTATATTGAGTTAAATTGTACCTGAGATCAAATGTTCAGACGTGACAGAGAGTTGGCGCGAGGATATTGTGTTATCCTTTTAAAGACCAATTGTGTTATCCTTTTAAGGGTGAATTGTATTGTCTCAATGAGATTCGCTTCAATTGGAAGTGTATAAGGTGAAGACAGTCTGATTCAGTATGTACGTGTCATTTGATTTTTTTTTTATAATAAGTTTTCAATATAATTTAGGAATTGAAAATTGAGGTGCAAGACCAAATGGAGAAACAAAAATTTAAAATTGAGAAATAAAAATTCCAATTTAAGAAATTATAATTACGTTAAACTGTTATTTGCTAATGAATTGCTTTCTAATTATAGTATTAAACATCTTATTGCCAATGAATGTTGTGAATTTCAAAGAAAATCTTAAAATCGTGAAGTTTGGACACACAGTGAGAGTTTTTCAGAAGTCGATCAATGAAATTATAATGAAGCAGACAAAGTTGACACTTCAGCATAATTGGAGAGCGTCTTTGTAAGATCACACAACGCTGAGCTGTCCATTCTGTCATGTGGATTCGTGTTTATCTCGAGAACTGAGAACGAAAAGCTTCTTTTAATTTTTGACCAGATGTTTGTAGAATTGTAATGTGTAAATATTTTAATTGAGTGAGAGAGATTTCAAAATAAAATAAACGTACACAAGATTTGTGATAAGTTTATTCTTTAAGGAATTATAATTGACCTACATGATAATAATGAAAATTTAGTAATATTTCACACACTGATAAGATACGATAGTAAATTAAGTCTTCTTATTGCTTCCACAAACGTGTAAAAGATAGCATATTTACTATTAAGAGTAACATTATTTTCTACGTAATATAAAACATTAATGGTTAGCGCAGTGGTTGAGTGATCGCGTGTCCGATTCAATGTTTGTGTTAGTGATGTAACGAATATTCGCATTCGCATGAATATTCGCACATTTTTGCTTTCGCATTCATATTCACAAGAAACATGCGAATATTTGGCAATTTTTTTTTTGACAAAAAAAAAGTTATTAAATTATTGACTGAACAGCTAAAGAATGATAATGTAACTGATGTGAATGAAAAATGTTCAATTTCAACGAATATTCGAAAACAATATTCGCAAACATTATTCGTGAATATTGATAGCGAATATTCGTCAAAATTCAACATTCTTTATATCACTTGTATTGTCATTCTATATCCGTTCGATCAATACTTAAATACTTTTTTGTTTGTCAAAAAAATTGCCAAATATTAGCATGTTTCTTGTGAATTCTGCGAATGTTCGCAAATGCCAATGCGTATATTCTAACGAATATTCGCATTGGCATTTGCGAATATTCTAATACATCATCACTAGTTTGTGTGGCTTACAGATAGTTGTTCCGGGACTAAGTGTCTTTGAAATTTAAACGTACATAGAGTTCAAAGGTTTCTGAATGCACACATGAGTAATTCCTAGCATGCGGTAAAAGTAAATTAAAAAAATAAACATAAACCCTATCGATATTTTAAATTACGGGCACATTAAATATGTAGGTATATTATCACCGTCATGTTTCATTAAAAAATGCTGGTTAAATTGAAAATATGTTCTGTAATATATTAAATAAATATTATAGCATCGTCATCGTGTGTGACAGCCTTTTGTGTTTTAAAAATGCTTACCAATCTTTTATATTCACGTTTCGTGCTCGATTAAGATCTCAAAATTCACAAACCAATTCGGAATCCAAATTAAAACCATGTAGTTTACCAATCGTTTGTTGCTTAACAAAATAACAGACGCGGCTTAAAAATCCAATTTGCATTGTTTCGGAAGCGTCCGATTAAATAACGACTACGACACGTCTCATGTTCTTCATTATTTTATTTACTTGTTATTTCGTACAAAACCGTAGAATTGCAATGGTTTTTAGACAGATAAATGTAACTGGGACTTTACCGTGACTCGTTCAAACGTCAGCAGGCCTAGCCAAGTTGCGACTATTTTGTTTCGAATTTCTTTTTACAGTCGGTAACGCCTCGGATTCCTTTGATCTGACGATGTGCCTTTAAAGTACTAAATAGTTAGTATATATTTGAAGTTTTCTACTAACGATAACGATTGTAAATTATCAACTTGGCCAAGGCCTCAGATGTGGGAGCAAAACAGATGGATTGAGCTACACACCCTACATATGTAGCTCCCTCTAACCGTTTAACAGTTCAGTTCAGATCGTAAAATGGATCACGCTAAGAGCTTATAGTAGAGCTTCTGTATTTGTAAAGAGTTTTGACTTGTTTCAAGAGGCTTTTTCCAGTTGATTTTTGTTTCCGAAAACGTGACTGTTTTGTTACTAGTAATTTAGACATTACAAAATAGACAGTAGACAGTCTTGATATTGTTTTGATGCAAGTCTGCGTACAGCTTTGGTATGCACATATTTGGTAGCACTACAAAAAAAAACCGCTAAATGCGAGATGAACTCGCGCGCAAAGCATTTTGAACGATTTTTTTTTAAATTAATTTTAAAACCATAAACTTCTCATAGATTTTCTTGTTATCTATAAATTAAAGACAGCCTTTTTTTTTTAATTAGTTTCAACAGATTTAGAGACAGCTAACGGACCACCTTCTTATCTCTGAATAATGAAATGGTCAATTTACAAACATTTTCTTAAACATGATTCACATAAGCCCTTTCGTTTGATTTGTTGTTTAGTTTGAATTTTATTTTTGTTTTATAAATTGCGACCAAAAAGTGTTACCGTAGTCAAAATTTACGGGTCTCTTTTTGGATTACAGAACTTTATAAGTAAAAGTGTAATGTCCTACTAAAGTAGTCCCAGAGATTCAGAGTAAATTGACCATATGAATAGACAGACAAATGGATTTATTACGCGATGGCGGAATACATCTATACATCATACATCTTGTATGGCCTCAGTAGTCGTATGGTCGTCGTCGACCTATTACACCTATCTTGACAGTATTTACAAAATACAACAACAAATTTTAAAAACAATAGTATCTGCCAAAATTAGAAATCAATTTTACGAGAATATAAATGGTAATAATGGATAATACTCAAATATATTATCTGTTGTTAAAAGAACGATTTTTCAATGAGCATTTAATAAACAAAGTCGAACATCCTGTATGCACTCGGGCAGTTTCTGAGAATAGGCTTCGTACACAGCGCGCCAACAATACGTATGGCGAGAAAAAATATCAAATGTAAACTTAAGAAATATTACTTAAGTATTTAAGAATGTTTTCTACTTATTTAGTTTTTATTAATTAATATCGACAATAACGTACACGTATAAAATTAAAAACTCAATTTGTTTCGATATTGAGATAGATTCATGATAGCAGAAGTTTAAATCGTAGTGTTTTTTTTTTGTTGCTATTTAACCTAGATAATACTGTAATCTTTGTATAAATGATAACAATATTAAAAAAAAAACATGACTGTATGATTTTATAAGGGTTGCAATTTTTCATTTGGACAGTTGGGAAAACGTGAAACTTGCGCAGTACGACTCCAATTTTTGATTTGAAAACTCCCAATACTCGATTTCACAATGCAAATAGAGCCCACCATCAGTCACGATCAGATCAACCCCGGTTCCAAACCGCAAACCTGGGAAAGATTTATACACCCACGGTTTTGGTCCGATTTTAGTATGAAATTTCCATTTCACAGAGACCAACGTTCGCTTTGAAACGTTGTGTGTAAACGCAACTTGAGAGTAAAGTAAATACGGATAGGTGTCAATATTTGAAGTTAAACAAAATGGATTGCACTTTAAAAGTTTAGGATTTATGTGTGGCTTTAACTGCATTTTGTTACGGTTTAAATGAAATAAATCGTTAAGTTTTATTGAGCAGTTTCACGTTTTCCAGATTTGTGTGAAAGCCTATTTTAGCTTTAGAGTCTTTGATAATTCCAAATTTGATCATCGTCATCTTCCTGACCTTGGTCCATGTTTAGTGGGGTCGGCGCAAAATGTTTTTTTCTTCCATTCCTGTCATCCGTCAAGCTATCACTAAATCCCTTTTCTTTCATATCACTATATGAATTAATTTTGATAAGTTTTGAAAATATTCTTACTCTTAGCGCCTTAAAGAATTTGATCTTATCACACTAGAACAAATTACGAGGAATATCCCATAAATTATGAAAAAATGTATCCAGAAAGAAGCTTTTGAAACAATTTCTACCTAACCGAGTCGTAACAGTATAGAACAGGCTTCCAAAAAGTGTTGTCTAAGCTCCCACATATACTGCTTTAAAAATTGGTTGGACAAACTAAACGTCTTCAAACTATTTGAAACACTGGCAGCTAATGCAACTTGCCAAATAATACTTATTTTAATACGTTATATTAAATGTTTAAAAACATAATTCATCTACATTTTGTTTTTTTTTTTTATTTTTTTGTTTGTAGGAAGTAATCTCCAGAAGTACTGGTCCGATTGCTAAAATTTTTCACTGATAGAAAGCTGCTTTATTCCTGAGTGACATAGGCTAAATTTAAAGTACGCGGGCGAAGCTGCGGGAAAAAGCTAGTACGTAAATAAAAATGAATACAGTAATAATGATTTATTTTAAACCAAACACACCACAAAACCGCAATTCAAGGCGAAGGTTTATCCATATTAATAACACATCATCTGCCAAAGAAACTTTTACGAGCAATATAAAAACGGAATCCTTATGCCATTCGTAAAATGCGACCAATAAAACCGCAGTTAATACAACATATCATTATTATGGCGTACTTCATTGTTTTCCCGATATCGGATCCTACTATTTTCATTAAGTCTCGTGGGTTATATAAAACCAATAAGCAGTGTAATAAAGCTGGGGTCAATCCTTGGTCGAAAGCCGTCGAGTTTATTCTCCCGAGACTTGAATACATAACGATGTATCATCCTACATGGAACAACCAACCCTATATGTCTAAACACAATATATACAAGACAAATAGGTGGTATTCTTCAAAACAATGGCCGCCTACATGATTTTATTTAGCTGAATTGAGACGTCATTGTGTTGTCATCAATAGTTAAATGTGTAACAACTCTCTATAAACTAGTCTTAGAGGGCTATTTGTGAACTTTATTATTTTATTGCACTGCGTTTTCTTTTCTTCTGGCATATATTATAAGGAGTGTAGCGACATCTATGATGTAACGTAGGAACTAAATTTTAAAACCTCATATCGTAGTTCTTTTCACGATTAGAGCATACACAAAAGTCGACTATCGAGTGGTCACCCGAACCAGACACTCCTTTTTGAAAGCAAATTTGCAGGATTTCACTCCCCTTTCCGGAATACCACCTCGGTAAATAAATTTTATTATCATTTATTATCAATTAACGATTGTTTTTTAAAATGTTTTTATTCTCATTGAACTGTTATGACCAGCGCAAAATAATTTGTATTTACAATTCATGCAGAATTGTTTACGTTAACATTGTTAAAATTGAATATACTTGTAATATTTTAACATTCACAACCTGAAATCTTTTGTACGTATATTTACAGTAGGATTATTATTATTACCTATTACCGGATTCATCGACCATTTAATTTTATATCTTTGTTTACTTGAGTTAATTTTAACTGAGATAATAACATGAATACAATGCATAATAGCGTGTATGTTATTTGTATACCTGATTAATCTTTAGACATATTATTTCTTATAGAAACAGTACTTACTAATCACCTGAAAGACGACATCTGCTGGACATAGACCTCCCCGAGTGTCGTCAGAAGAAATGATCCTGTGCGTCTCGAATCCAACGCATGGATACAAATCCAATCTTTAAACAAATTATTATCTTTCTTATACAAACATTACTTTCTAATCACCAGTTTCTATCTATATAAAAGTCCATGAAAATTCAACAGCACCAACATACATTGTGTTTTTAGAAAGATACGGGTGGCATACAAACCGAAATCCTTTCTCAGCACTTTATATGGTAGTTTATGGGTTCCAAGCGTGCTCCTATCAGCTTTGTATCAACGAACCCACGCTTTTTAGGACTCTTGATAAATATAAATGAAAGTAATATATAAAGTCAGTTTTTCGTACCAGCAAGTTAAGCGTCTTTATGTAAATTGTATGTAGACATTCACTGAACGTTAGTTGAGACAAGTATTGAGGAAATCTAAAATATATACCTATAAAAACGTGATAATTATAGTTAAGACTTCCAGAACAACCAATAAATAAATAAATCATACTAAACTCGCTTCATAAAGTGAATTGCTAGAAGCGTTTTAATAATGCCTATCAGCCTTGAACTAACGGAAATAACTTGCATCAGGGTCGCATCGATTTTGTTTGTCTTCAGAATATTTAAGTGCAGTAGATACATATGTATTGATATTATCACCATCAATTCAGCTATATTTTATTAAATAGAACCATTGACGTCAACGTTTGATACTTCTAAGAAACTTCCATGGACTGTTAGAACGGTTATTACTATGTCAATAGGACGTATTACAAAAAGTAAATGTGTTAATAGTGCACAAAAAATATATAGATTTACTTCGTGATCTTTCCTATTATGAAGTAATTAGAACGGCAAGCGGTAGCAACGTGAGATGCATCGACGTTGCTAGAGGCACGTACTCCAAACGTGCTAGACTTAAATGTTCACAAAATTATGGCTGGTAGTTTAATTAAGATAAAGATGGTACAATTTAGCTCAATACAGTTTCAGGATTTTATCATTATTATGTATGTGTTTCACGGCATTTCACCGTCAAAGTATCCGCTAAACTTTTAGTTAGTTTACCCTTTTAAAGAGCAATTTACTGATAAGTCAATCAGGAAAATTGCGAGGTGGCAGTCAATAGCTATGGGCCCTCATCAATAAATCTAATCCCATGATACTGGTCGTCGGCACGAAAACTTTGATCTGACTCAAACAAGACCTAGTTTTGGATACGTTGTAAATTTTAAAGTCCCTCTGAAATTTGACATTAAGTCTATAGAGAAATAAGTTTCTTCCATAATAAATTGAAGGTATTAAATAGATCATGTTTTCATTTTCAGGTTAGGTAGAAGAAAGGCGTTATTCGAAAAAAGGAAACGAATAAGTGATTACGCTTTAGTAATGGGAATGTTTGGTATAATAATTATGGTTATAGAAAATGAACTTTCAAGTGCGGGTGTATATACTAAGGTAATGTATCTTTTGAGATTTATCTATCTTCTTTACAATTCAGTCGACGTAACGTATTGCTACTTCATTTCAGGCGTCAATATATTCGCAGGCGTTGAAGACGCTTATATCAATGTCGACTGTGATTTTACTTGGCCTAATCGTCGCGTATCACGCTTTAGAAGTACAGGTAAAAAGTTGAACATAATAAACTTTGCCTCTAAAAGATTCTGAGAAGGAAACTTTCTTAATTAATTTGCGTCTGCTTAATACAGCGGATCAATAAAGTAATTTCAAAGCACACCTTATGAACAAAATAAAAACTTCGTCGATTTTTATTACAAAAGTTGGGACGTTTGAAAACATGCATCTTTAAATATTAATTTTAGTGAAATTTCATCAACATTCTGTTGATTTTTGCGAGTTTAGCTTACCTACCTTATATGGGTTTTCAGTTATTTATGATAGACAACTGCGCTGACGACTGGCGGATAGCAATGACGTGGCAGCGGATAGCACAAATTGGCCTCGAGCTTGCTATTTGCGCCGTGCATCCTATCCCCGGACAATATACCTTTACTTGGACCACAAAACTTGCAAACAAAGGAGGTGTCATTGGCGTAGAAGTAGTAAGTATAATACTTTGCTATATTTTCTTCTGTTTTGTATATTATAGGTATGTAGATTATCAATGTTATTCAAGCATTTTGGCATCTTTATGTTGTACTTTACATTTGGTGATAGTATGAAGTTGGAATTTTGATTCTAATTTCTTACCATTATTTTTACTTAGATAATGTTATAGTTATTATTTTATTGATGTTAACTGTTTTGTAGTTCAATAGAGTATTTTTGTGTAATTCGGTAAATGTTCAGCTCTTGACTAGTTTAGAAAATGTTTTATTATGAGACAACGCGTTTAAGTAACACACTCTTCTTTAGAAAACCATCTATATTCTTTGAACTGGTGTAGATTACGGATTCATGTAATATAATAATTAATTTTTTCGTTATCTAGATACAATCATTCTTGTAATTTATTTGCTAACTGATGTTTATTTTTAATTTTCTCCTTAGGGCACGATGTATAAGCAAATTCAGGTCTGTATTCATTGAGTTGAAGTGTTACCAAGTTTTAAGTGATGTTAGAGTCCTCGTCTTGAGCATGTTTCCAATTTATGTAACAACAGAATTCTCTTGTTTTTGTGTATGTGAATTTCATAAATTGGTATAGTGATAGTGGATGTCACCGATGTTGTATTACGCCGTAATTACACGGTTCACTTTCGCCTTAAAATTTTAATAAAGTCTTTTGAATTGAACAAAGTGAATTATTTGATTTTATCCATCCTTTTTTTTTGTCTTTGTTTCTGCTTTTTTAAACAATTCAGTTGAACCGTGTAATATTTACCATAAGCATCATACCTGTTCGGTCTTGTTTTATTTATATGCATGTAGGAAATATTAGAAAATAATGTTTAGTGAATATTTTAGAGTGACGTTGTATTGTATTTAACCAGAAACTACACGATACCTGTGGTTAGAATACGTTTAATAGATTGTATTTGTGACATGGGCTTTAAACGTTAAACTAAAAACAATAAAAATGATCTTAAGATTTTATGTTTTTGATCGATTGAAAAATGTATCAGCAAGATTGGTTTACCTACACGTTTTGTTGTAAAATTTTTGTATTGATGTGCTAAATGTTGCAAATCTTGTTAGCACAAAGCACAGTCATAGTTCTATTTGTTTCACAATATTACTACTGACATCACTTGAAATGTTTTTAATATCTACGAGTACCTCTTATTCTGTGTTGAATACATTGTCATATAAAATTTTGTCGCGTGCCTTAAGGTTGCCGATTCCGAATCTTTATACACCGCCTACAAAATTTAGCCTTACTAAGTGATTGCTTTTCTCATTCCAGGTTCCTTATGATGTCACACTGTCTCTGCCAATGTTCTTTCGACTCTATTTAATATGCAGGGTCATGTTGCTTCACAGTAAATTATTTACGGATGCTTCGTCCAGAAGTATAGGAGCTTTAAACAGAATTAATTTTAACACTAGGTAAATATTCAAATTCTTTTAGGAATATTTAAAAAGTTTTACAGAATGAAACATTTTGACTTTTACACAATTTGTAACATTTTCGTACCCATCTCTCTCAATGATTGTTATTCTGATCAACATCATCAATCGTCAATTTTTGATTATAGTAATTAATTGAGTAATTTAATTTTATATACCTTTTTGTTTAGTGTCGTGGATTTTACTCTTACCAATAGGAACTGAAATCCTTTTCTTGCCTCGTTATAAATATGTGTGTTGCATTTTCACAGATTTGTCTTGAAGACACTTATGACAATTTGCCCAGGCACCGTGTTACTAGTTTTTATGGTATCTCTATGGATAATCGCAAGCTGGACGCTTCGGCAGTGTGAAAGGTTGGTACCGTTGTTGTTTATGTGTTGTTGGTGACGTATCTTATTTTGCGTAATAATTATGTGTTCGAAATCTTGGGTGGGTTACTCCAATCCTGTAACAGTATTTGGGGTGTTAATTTGCTCATTCAATTCGTTCCAAAATTTTACTTTCTCATTAAAAGTCGTTCCTAATTCTCTGTCAGTATCTTGGCTTCCATCGTTTAGTTTGATGTCCACATTATATGTTTGACACTCAAGTTATCAAATTTTAAGATCACCGATGTATTGCCTATGTGGGCATGCTAATGCTTTTGTACTGTGGCGTTGTAAATATGTTTGTTTTTGCTTCTTATATCCACTGTGTTTTTTGTTTTCAATGTCTACGTTTAAAGTTTTACGGAGAGTTACTGTAGCGAAGCTAGGTTCATAATCATCACAAATATACAAGAGTTTGACTTTGACTATTTTCGCAAAATATAGCTTTTGTAAGATGTTTTGAGAACACAAGTGCTGTAATTTATATTTTGTTAGTTGATGTGTTAGATGTAGTGAATAAAACAAATCGTTGTAAAGCAAGAGGATGCTTGTTGTGATATAGTAGAATTAATTTGAATTCAAAACATGGTATCACTATTACTGCACAATAAGACTTTTGATATAGATATCGTGGATCTATATCATGTCTTATACAAAGCAGCATAATAATCACAGCACGGCTTACCACAAAGAATGATATTGCAAATATCGTACACAAAATACAAATTAAACAAATTATGAGAGTTTAATTACGCACAAAATGGCTCTAGGTTACAACACACTAAATGTTAGATAAAGCTTCTGACTTACCATCAACATGCACAGAACCATTGCACCTTATCATATCATGCATCAAACAAGTTACCTCTACTTCCCGATCGAAGCAAATTGCTTGTAACTCTATCACTTTTACGTGTTTTTCCTTCTCTCTTCTCGCCAATCTATCTCCTAAATGTTTATCTGTGTATCATGACCACCTGAGGTTTAAATTTAATTCACGCATGGCTACAAGTATAATTATTTGGTATTCAACCCAGATATATGTTTAGAATGCACGTTGTATTTAAGAATCTTTATATTCGGTATTAGTACGTACAATGTCTGTGTAGTAAGAAAGTTTTGTTTTTCCATAGGCATGACAAAATTTTCTTTTGTGTATTAGGAGTTCTTTATCACATGATAATCAAAATTTAAAATTTATTCCCAAAAATTAAATAGACGTGTCCTTTCCATTGATTTTGCCACGAAAACTTTGCTTTGAGGTCCCTGTTTAAATTCTACATTTTATGTATCTTTGAAGTTGAACTTATATTGACTTTAGTAGAAACAACCGGTTATCTGTGGTTCTTGTCGGGCATTTTGGCTCTCAGGTTCCACGATGAAGACCATGCCAATTTGCTAAACTCAATGTGGCTGACAGCAATAACGTTCCTCTGTGTTGGCTACGGTGATATAGTCCCCAACACTTACTGCGGCCGTGGCATTACCCTCACCTGCGGTATGGTGGTATGTATGAAAACATAGTAGGATATTTTGGGTTGGTTTGACAATTTATATACATCTTTCATACGTTCTGTGTGGCTAGGAGTGAACTTTACTAGGCATCGCAAGCTTTGCGACAGTTTTTATTATGGTTAAATAACAAAATCTTGCTTTGTCTAGGTGACACTATATTAGGTCGGTAAAGGTGAGCCATTTTATGTGTTGTTAATAACGTCACAAAATGTTTGAAGCAATTTCACAGTTCAATTTTAATCAAAGTCAAACTCTTCAATTCCACTCGGATTCCCTCTCTTTTTTCTTTTGTTTCATCTTTTTCTACCTTAAATCCACTACGCGTGTAGGGATTGGCTTGCGTGCGATAAGCTAGTAGGTAGGGTTTGTGAATGAACACTTCTTTATCGAACGCTTCGAACTTTAGGGTAGACAGGTCAATGAGTAAAGCGTTGAAATTTATTAACCATTCAGGTTTCACGACGAAGAACACGCTAACCTACTGAATGCGATGTGGCTTATTGCGATAACCTTTCTCTCCGTCGGTTTTGGTGACATAGTGCCAAACACTTATTGCGGCAGAGGTATTGCTGTTAGCACCGGCATTATGGTAAGTTCCTTACAAACAAACTTTATGACTGTATGTGTTGACTGACAGAATTTTACCAAATTTATAAAAAAAAAAAAAATGATTATAAGAATCATTACAACATATTTAAATGTCGATGTGCGCAAAATCACGCCAACATGACACTGTTGGAATGCTTTCGCCTATATACAATGCTTTGTTTGATGTGGAAGTCAGTCAACACTATTGTTTCAATGTACCAAACAAATCACACACCACACTAAAATGCTTCACACTCTCGAGAACTTACGCTAAATCACAACTATTTGTCGGTGTATTCGATGTTATAAATATTTATAAAGTACTCGTATATTGATGTTCACAGATATCTGTAACACGAAATGTTTTATGTTGAAATATTGTGAATGCAGTATCATATCTATGTACACACACCTGTATTATGTCACCACTTCTGTAACACTCAGTATACACAATATTTTGAATATAGGGTTACTATCGTATAATTTTATTCGTAGTTCTTGCAGGCAACAGCATTATTTGGAATACCTTTATCAATAATATAAGTACGGTTTCAATATTTTTTTATAATAAACTTACGTCCATTTCCCTGTTAAAGCCAGCTATTAGAAATTATATAATTTGTAGTATGGAATGCTTCATTTCTCCTAACTATTACTATTTCTAGCTCTCTTCACTTAAATATTTCACTGGATTGCACAATACGTTTGTTTTTAAAATGGCTCACTTTTCCTAAAATTATTTTAATACAGAAGTGTATAATAAATCTTAATGCACCTAAAATAGTGTTTGTGTAAATGTTGATAAAGTTAAAGTGATATTAGATGTTCTTAATGTTAAAATGGAAGTAAACGTTGAATTGATTCTTCAGTCTTGTGCACCTATTAGATGGAAATGCACTCAAATTAACTGTCGTGTTTGATGACAACTTGGTAAAAGTTATAAACAACATGAAATTACAATAAAAGAAGGAAGCTACTGCTTTTATGACATTTTCGCGTAAAACATTTTGATAGGTAAGACATTTCCTTCTTTTATTCTATTTGCATAGTGTTTTATATTATTAGCACAAAAGGTTTTCGTACCTAATTATAAGCAACATGAATAAATAATGTCAACCAAGATATAAATATTAAATTTTAAATATCCAAGCTATCTATGAGAGTAACTGAGACAATAGTGGGCGATACAACTTTCAAATCGCATTTATATTAAGTGTTCTATTGTTTCTGATACTCTCAATAAATTTTATTTTCTAAAAACAATATTAAATTAATCTAAAAAGATAGCACATAGCTGAAAAATTATAGTTTGTTTTTTGATTTTTAGCCTTCAAACTTGCGTTATTGGAATGACAAATTCTTGAATGCTTCTACACGTTCGCTTGCATTTTACATTAAGGTATTCACTTAACAGGGAGCTGGATGCACAGCGTTATTAGTCGCGGTTGTTTCAAGAAAATTAGAATTAACTAGAGCCGAGAAGCACGTTCATAACTTCATGATGGACACACAACTTACTAAAAGAGTAAGTATTGCTGTGATATAAGTTCATCACAATTATTGTTAATCTAATTAACAGGGGGCGGGATGTACAGCATTATTAGTGACCGTTGCTTCGAGAAAGTTAGAGTTAACTAGAGCGGAGAAACATGTCCATAACTTCATGATGGAAACCCAGCTAACGAAAAAGGTAAGGTGACTGTTACTTGAGTAACAGTTAAAGGACACTTTGAAGGTAAGACTTACCTGCTAGGTTATGCTAAAAAAAAACATTAATAAATTAAATAATAAAAATACTAATCTGCTTAAAATTGATGCTTGACACAGTAAGTAATACACATTAGATGAAATTAACGGTATTGAAAACTTACACAACAGTAGCGACACTTCGCTAGAGACTAAATAACTAATAAATAAATAACTGGAGACTAAGTAATAATATTGGATAACAATTTTGAGCTAACAAATAGCTTGAATCACAGAATGCTTAAAAACATTGGACACCATTGTGTTGTCTTAATGTGTTGGGATATATTGAGAAGAATTGATGAATTGTCTGATTGAATATATGGATACTTACAGCTGAAAAATGCAGCTGCCAACGTGCTTCGGGAGACGTGGCTAATATACAAACACACGAGACTTGTGAAACGAGTCCATCCTGGGAGAGTGAGAACGCATCAAAGGAAGTTTTTATTAGCTATTTATGCGTAAGTATATTTCTCTAGACACTACTAAATTCCTTCTTAAAAATAACAGATACTGAGTATGGACATACTACTATCCTCTTCCCTACCCACGTAAACTGATTCAATTACAACAAAGCTGCCATATGGTATCATCTTCTTCTTATTCTTCTTCTTCTTCCTGCCCTTGTCTCATTTTATTTGGGGTCGGTGCAACACGTTTTTTTCTTCCATTCTGTTCTATCACTCGTCACGCTATCCTAACTCCCTTTTCTTTCATATCACTTCTCACACAATCCATCCATCTTTTCTTTGGCCTCCCTCTCCCTGTCCATCGTTCCACATGTAAATTCATAACTCTTTTAGCAACATGCTTTTCATCTCTCCTCTTTAGATGACCATACCAAGACAAACGATGCAGAAATTCATTAATATTAATATTTCCAGCGATTTTGCTCAGTTGTAGCAAAAAAATAAATGATGTAAATATATGTATAAAAAACACGGTATTTATATAAAGTTTGGGGAATTGATATAAAAGGTACTATTACGTTTCAGGTTGCGAAAAGTGAAAATGGATCAAAGAAAGCTGATGGACAATGCCAACACCATAACAGATATGGCAAAGGTACGTTGAATCCCATAAATTATATTTACCGCTATTGCTACACTCATACACTCATTTAGAGGTAGAACCCTAGTTAGCACTTTAGGAATGCAATAAATAGATACAGCAGTAGAAGTCCTCTATGATGTTTATAGACTGTTTTACTACCCTTATTCTAAACCAAGTGTCCTATAGAAGCTAGACTTTCTATTTTGAAATTATCTAGTTTAATTAATGAAATAAAAACCACCTTGAAATTGATATCATAGCATGCTACAATATTTTATTTCAAACCCATTGGCCACTTGCTTTGCGCATGCAATTCTTAGATCAAAATTATTTTGCTGATAAAGACAAAGTTTCCGCTAATAAGGTGCATGATTTAGAATTAGAATTCACCGTATTTTCTAAAAGAAAAGAGGACATGCACAATATAATAGACATTCGTTTTAAACTACAGGACACACATGAGACAGACAAAGATACAGTTACTCTTACACTTACACGAACTAGTGATTAGCAACTGCAGTTAATAATGAACTACAAAGCGATTGATATTAGGACCCCTTTCTCTTACAGACCCAGAACACAGTCTACGAGATTGTTTCGGACATGAGTACGAGACAAGACACCATAGAAGAGAGGCTGACTAGTTTAGAAGAAAAACTTACTTCATTACAGGTAACTGGTTTATTTTGCAAAGAAGATGCAACAATGACCACTAAACAATTTTAAACTGGTTTTTAACGTAATGCTCACAATGCAGGTTGAGGTATACCTGACAGGTTTACCTGTACTGTTATGTTGTACAGGTAATCTGGAGCGTGTATATTGCTCACCTGTGCAGATTTCCATATAAGTTTACCTGATAGGTATAACTATGTAGGCAAACTTATCAGTTACAAGTATACCCTAGTATGTATAACTTTAACGTCCATTTCTTGAAGTTTTGTTTATTTCACTGCATGATTGATTGAATTTTTTGGTATTTTTTGAAAAATAATTATAATGCTGTCGATACTTGTCTTCTTTCCTTGCCTACCTACCTAAGTGTTTCTAACTGCTATTAGATTAGTGAACTTAACTATTCTAATTCTATTAGATTAGTAGAGATAATGCTTGTTTGAAGATCAAACTATTTGTTAGTATAATTATGTGAATTCTAAACCTAACCTTAAGCTAGAATTATCCTATTAAAGATAATTTGTAGTGGTGATTTGTAATCATCATCACAGTAGTCACACTAATTTTATAAGTGTGAAAGTTTGTGATTTTGTGTGTGATACACACCAAATCACAAACGTTTGTTACTTCTGCATACTCTCGGCTGAATGGATTCGGATAAAATTTAGCACACGAGTATACCATTTTCTGGAATAGCACATATACTTTATGCCAAGAATATATTCCTTTGGCAAAATTTTCTACTTTCACGCAGATGAAGTCACTAGCAATAGTTAGTAATATTGTGTGACGTAGTTTGTTATTCCGTCACCCTCAAACAGCTGAAGGAATTTTTGTGAAATGCGCCCAGGTAGATAATATCCTCGAAGTGAATGTAGGACATTTCTATCCAGGGCGTATGTTCTATTGGGATACTTTTCTACTTTTTCGCGAGTGAACCCTGTAGCAGAAGATAGTTCTAAAGTTTTTTTTTAAATCTTTCTACTAATCTTTGTAATAAAATCAAATTTATAATGTTCCAGGAACAAGTAAATAATTTACCAGACGTCATGGCTCGGTGTCTACAGCAGTGTTGGGAACGGGCGGAGCAGAGAAGAAACTTTCTGCATCCCGACACTGCTGCAGTACCTACTCCGCCCTCATCTACTATTACGCCTTACACCAGGTGGGTCTTTATGGATGATACGAAGTACTGAAACGCCTCAGGGTCAAATATTATGTTGCTGTTTTGAATTTGCTAATTCTGGAGTGGTAACGGCCCTCACTTACCTACGAGTTGTAGATCACCGGTTCAAAGCCAGCCAGGCGCATTACTTTGTGTAATTTATTTTTAAGGTGAAGGGTACGTGAAGAAACCGGCATATGACATGTGACATCACCAACCCGCATTGGGCCCGCGTGGATTATTATGGCCCATTCCCTCTCCTAGAGAGGAGGCCTGAGTCCCATCCCAGCAGTGGAAACATCAAAAAAAGACTGATTAAGCTTAAGCTACTCGTATAGTACTAACATTTGTTTTTGCTGCTCTTATGGAGACTAAAATATTTTTGAATAGCATGAGTAGGATGACAGTAGGACGAAAAGTATTTAAGATGAGACCCATCCTTTTCACCTATTTTTAGGGTGCATATTTTCTAAATTTTTTAAAGCTACATTTTATGAATCCAAAAGCTGTCTCTAGCACCTTCATATAGTAATTGTAGTGGAGAGTATAGTATCTACACATCATTTATACAGTGATTGCTTATCAATTTAAATCCAATACTCAGTATTTTTTTTGATATACTCGTAATTATGTTACCAGAAAATTGCAAATGCAATAAGTTTGTAAAATATCGTGAGAAATCGTAAACATTTTGTTCAAAATGAGACAAGTTATATTAGATACAAGTTATATTAGATATAATTTGAATTTTATACAAAACGACTTTTTCATTATATATCGAAAAATTATAATCTAATAAAGGTTTATTACAATCATACGGAGTCTGCAATTTTGGCATTAATTAACGATGGCATATACCTATTTCAGTTATGTTATATCTGTCTGTTGTATTTAGTCTATTTGCTGCTTATGATTTTCGATCTCATTTCCAGGACGCTAGCAACAGCGTCACACCCGTGGCCACAAAGCCCAGTGCTGCAGCCGGCGGGGCGAACGCATTCAGCTCCCGAGAGCACCACAACGCATTCGCCATCGCCAGCACAGCCACAGCCTTCTAGCCCCGCCCCACACGCGTCTCGGCCTCCTCTACCCAGCTGAGTACCGCCTTCCAACTCCGAACTCCTGTGCTGAACTCGACGAAACTCGGCGCCCGTCCTCTGACCCCCCCTTCACGACTACGCCCGAAAGAGGTTGCCGGGGAAGTTGTTTTACTACGGAAGACAGAGATTTGAAGATACTAGTTCAATGAACGCTTTGCACGAAAAATATTGAGTTATTTGGGCTAACAAGCCACGATATGCAAATTGCAGATTTGCTATTGTTTCAAACAAAATAGCTCACTGAACAGCACGCAAAATATAAACTGAAAAATTCAACTAACTTTTCGTATGACCATTTTCTCAAGTTTTTTTCTTCATAAAATTGCAAATCAAAACGAACAATTTACCAAGTGTGAAGATTTGTATTTTTATATTGACGCGAACAAAATTCGTTTATTGAAACTATTTTCGACATCTTTATCTTGCGTTGGGTGATGAACGGATTAAAGTGAAACGATTTTCTCGGCAAGCCGAAGGACCACGCCGCGGTGCGAGACAAGGTCAGCCGTAGTTATCTTCGCTGTTCCCCAAAGTTTCGGATGTGCCAGACTGTTTTCTAGTGATATTGTTTAGATAGTGAAAAGAAATGAGGCGGTACGGACTTGCTGTTGTGATTATACAAATGCTTTATCGATAGACGCTTTAGCTAATTACGTTAGACGATATTTTGAATACATTATCAGCATTAGTATAGGTTGTTATTACCTACACGTCTGTTCACGTTTTATCTGATGTTCGAAGAACCAATGACACTTTTATAAGCTGAGTGTGTTTTTACTAAGGTTTTTTGTGAACGCCACCGATATTTTTACATTGAGAAGTCTTTGGAAACGAATTTAAGAGTAGTCATTTTCATAGATTTCTTAATGTACAGACACATAGCAGTAATAAAAATAAATATAGTGACTAAAAAATAATAGTAAACACATAGATTTGCATTTACATTATGCAGTCAATAAGTAAACTGACTGCATAGGCATTTACTGTAAAGTACACATAGTGGTCACTATAGATTGGTTTCGGTTCCTTGTGTAAATTTATCGATATATGGACAAGTAACACGATTTGGAATAATTATATCACAATGCCAGATTTAGCTATGAAATAAAAACTATACATAAATCCATCTACTTTAGAATTGTAAATGTCATCTTCGATAGTATTCGAATGATAATATTGAAATATATTTTATACAAAACTATGAATACGATGATCTGACCACTCTATTTGTAATATATTTTAAATACTTAAATACTCTATAAAACAAAGTTTTATTGAGATTTGACACTAAAGTGAACTATGTTTTAAAGAGAAAACGAAACAAAATTAAATAATAAATGTTGAGGTCAGATTATGGCTACGTATAACGTGGTTTAGCATAAGCTAAGTGTGTTTCCACTTTATTTGTTCGAAAACTATCGAGGTGTGACAATTGCAGATATTCTAAGAAAACCTGTATACACACTTTTAGATATATAATTAGGTAAATTGAATTGTTACTACCTGCCTATTGACATGTAGATTGTAAACAATTTTTTCTAAGAATTAGACCTAAGTAAAGCTTTGTATAAGACATAAGATTGATGGCTGTCTAAATAGTGCCTAAAACACTACGAAATTTCGATAATTCAGTTTTATTATCTTAATAACTTATGAATGTAAATAAGTAATCTAAAATTTGAGAGCATAATATTTAGTAAATATCTGAATTTTGTAGCTGTACGAGTTGTATGATGGGATCAATTTGTTTGTACATTTTAGTTACAAAAGTTCCCTTCTTTATAAACGTTGTTTAGTTAAATTTCTTAAAGTCTATTGAATAAAACACGGATTTTGCATTGAACACATTGTATCAAAACATGTATAATTATGGACTTTGCTCAAACAAATTCGCACTGATTTTTCAGAAATCAAAAATTCAAGTTATTATGAAATAGCAGGTAATATGGCACGCATGTTAAATTTACATAGAATAGACCAATAATGTAATAAATAGAACAAATCTAAATAGAAGTAACTGCCAGTTTGTAGCGGCCGATATTGGATCGGTTGTGATATGCGTCAGAATGCAATTAGACCCTTATACATATAAAAAAAAATCCCTACAATGCAATTCTGCATAAAATATCTCAAAAAATCTTATCTGTTACACTATACAAAACAAAGCCTTTTAGGAAAATCCAATTTTTTTTTCCAAAAAATCTCACGAAATTATTTGAAATTACTCCTAAATCTCTGCACGATAGGTGAAAATAAAACTAAAAATAATATTAAAAAAAATTACCTACTTCACTTGCTGTTACGACTGAAATACCAACCAATATAAATGAAGATTTACAAATAATAATAAAAGTGATTTTGATAGAAATAGCACCGTACAGAAATACCTAGTCTTATTCACCAGTATTATATTATGAGTTATTATTTGGTTCTAGGTGTAATTCACTTTGACGATAATAATTTTGTCTTTGTCCACCCCCGAAAAAATCCAAATTTTTGTCGAAATTATGCACAAATCTTCAGCACTTTATTTATTTTTAAATTTCTAGTTATTAAAAAATAAAGTAAATGCTCTGGTATAGCTTTACAATTTGAGTGACTTAATTTAAAAAAGAGTGTAAAATAAAATTAATAACCTCTTATTTTTCCTTTCCTTGAGTGAAATACATTCAGAATCATATTAATTTTCAGTTATTTTACAATAGCTGTAATTAGGTAGGGTAATAAATAATCCTATAAATTAAACGTTCGTTATATTATACAAAAAAAAAAACACCAACTAGTTTATTTAGATATATGACAGATTTAGTGTAGAAATTAAAATATTTCCTGCATTATATTTATTATTAAATAATATCTTACCCATCTTATTAAAACTTTTCCTAAAATTTTTCATAAACAGTGTTTTAAAAAATACTTTCTATATTCCCTAGTGTTTGTAACTACCTCGACATTTTTACACGTCATAAATTACCTACAGTTTGACTATTAACTGCCACTTTACTTTGAATAACATTATTTGAAGTTCTCTTCTTTCCTTCTGTTTATTTTGTATAATACCTACAAATAAATTACTGTGTATCTCACCTCATTTCTGTCATATTTCCATTTAATTTTTTCGTAGACCATTTCAAGATCCAAAGCGCACAATATTAAAAATATAAAAAGTGGCATTTTAGTAAAACTAGGTATTTACATTATCGGTCTTAACCTAACAGTAGCCTAATGAATTATCCCCATTATGAAGAATTTTAAAAAGTCTAGTCACTAAGATTAATTGCTTTATAGTCTGTTTTGTCTAGGACAGTTGTTCACAAAAGTGTTTGTACTCGTACTATTTATATTTTATCAATTGAACTCTTCTACTCCTACCGACTAGAATATAATTTATACCTTTCAATGATATTTTAAAGTATAATTATACCTATCGAACACTTTTGCGAGTGAGTCCCAATTTTAGCTAAATTTCAAAGTATAAAAACTATTTATTTATAAATAAGAATTGACCAAAATGTTGTTTAAGAAACGTAGAATTTGTAAATAATAAGCGAAAATCAGTAAGACATTATGTATAAAATAATAATGTAAATACCAGTTGTATTTGCGAATTTTAATGTAAATAAAGTAAAGAATAATAAAATATGGTTCCAGTAAAATTATTTTTAAATAATACGTTCAATTGTATAATGAAATTTTGAGTTGTATGCCAACGGAATGTTCTATGCGGTGCGTAAACAAAAGAAATGAAACTTTTGTGATCATTGTTGATGAAATGAAAGTGTAACTTCGATTATATGAGCTGTAGTATTTTTTAAATTGATTTTTATTTACACCCTATGCCTAAAGTTGAAAATAAACTTGATAAAGTAATCTTGTGTACGATTTTATTTTCCTTGTCAAGAAAATCGTAAATTCACGGAATAGCTAAATTAAAATTTGTGTTTCAATCCAAAAACTATAATTTAGTTGATCACATATCTACGATTTTCCTGTCTCATTATAATTATGTCCCTATCTCAATTAGGTAGTATAATTTACACCACCTTCTTGTTAGGAAAATATGTTTCAAATTAAAAAAAAAAAATACTTTCACAGAATCCCAAAAGATGGTGTAAATGAACAGCGCCATCTTGTGTAAAACTGTTGAACATCTACGTTTATGTACCACTTAACCTGAAGACAAACCATCAACAGTTTGTCTGTGTCCTCATAGATGGCGAACTTCGCATTAAGAGAGATTATATGTCCGATAGGCTAAAGAAACAGTATATTTGGCTATATGAAACACGGAGTAACTACATAGCTGAAAACTGTGTAGAAGATGAAGAAAGAAGAAGTATAAGTGTGAAAAAAGGAAACAAGGGGCGACGAGCCGAAATAAATTAGGAACAAGGCAGCAAATGACGATGATCACCTTCTATTTCAACAGCGCCTTAGACTTTTGATTGCTGACAGCGGGATTATTTAAAAAAGTTGCCGTGGTCAGGAACGCAAACGGTCCACCGTAGGCGCGGGCTTGCGGACAGTGAGCAATGGGTAGCTCGCTGTCCGGCCGTCCAGTAACCGTCCGGACCAAGCCCAAGTCGTCGACGGCGCGCGCCTCAAGGAGTTGTCAGCAACAGCAGGGGCCCAGCCGGGTCGAAGCCTACTGGGGCCAGGCTTATCCGAAAGGGCGCTCGAGCCCCGGTATGAAGGCTTGAAGGAACGGGATGGGTTTTTTAGTCAGTAAGAGTCTGACACTATCTCCCGCTCCGCCCAAGAGCAGGGGTTGTCACAAGATGATTTTTCCCATCGTAAAAAAAAAAAACGCAAACGGTAAATTATGAAACATTGGCAGAATTTATTCAGGAAACATCTCATTCCTTGATGCTCCACCCAGAACGTGAAGTCATTTGATGATTTTTCACAGAAAAATAATACATTTTGATACAACTGGCGACCGAGGTCGGATTCACCCAAGCCGCAGTCAAAGGTGTCATAGAGCTGAGTGTTGCAGTGACATATTTTCATGTGTACCCAACGACGCTTATAAATACACTTATTCAAAAATAAATTAACGGAGGTTGACCGGCAACTTGTGAGGGTCGCTTAGCACCCAGCCTGATAGAATAAATACGATAAATTGTGATAAGGCATGTACAAATATTAAAGCTGCCTATTATAGTCTTTTCTCAACTACCTATCAAACCAGATGTAGCTGAACATTAATATTTTACATAGCGCAAATGACTGATTTACCTCCAAAACCCAATAATTGGGTAACCTTTACAAGGCAAGACATTGTCTGATTTTCTGGTCTCCTACTATCCATTACTATAGTAAATTGTCTGCAAGAGCCAGCCGAAGCTAAAAACTTAATGCTTACTAATGGACGGAGGAGTATTGGTATATGTGATCTAGTCAAAGACCGACCTCGGCAACCATCGTTAATAATTAGAGTTCAACCGATTTTTTTTTGCGGAGGGAAATTATCTAATGACTTCTACCGCTTTAGGGCTATATTTCACCAGGATACCATGACGGCGCGACTAGTTGCAGCGTCATGGTATCCCAGTGAAATATACCCCTAAGCTACCAGACTAGATACCAGAGTCGCCATGCGTCCAAGCTGGTCGCGCTACCAAATTGGTTGCGCAACCAAACGGACACCAGGTGAGTAACTCTCTATAGAGCTATACATTTTATTAGTAGCGGCGACTGGTAGCGCCGCCGTGGATGTCTCGATGAAATATAGCCCTTAGAGTGGAGTGAAGGACGTGTCAGACTTTTACTGACTAAAATCACTCTAGAAAAGTCATCCCATGGCATTAATGGACCCTGCTGGGCCCCTGTGGTTTGCTGACACCTCTTTGAGGTGCACGTGGAACATTATGCGCTATCGACGACTCGGGCTTGGTACGAACGGTTAACGGACAGTCGGACAGGGAATTATCCATTGCTTGTCACCGCAGCCCACGCCTACGGAGGCTGGTAGAATTCAGCTGGAGTATATGTCAGTATTCCAGCCACGAACTCTTCAAGCGTATGTAAACGTGTGAGATACAATTTATGAATTTTTTTTATTTAATAGCTCAAAAATCAACTTAAATATTCAGTTTTCAAGGTGACATCGACATCTCTTGAACCTAGTCGTAGAATTTATTAATTTCACTCTTGACTTAGTTATACGCCTAAATCACAAGTTACGGCTGCTTCTCTGTCGGTATCACTCTTGACAGAGTGGTCGTGCTGGTCATCACTTCAGGTGTTGGTAGCAAGCTTCACAACACGCCACCACTCCTCTCTGATGACCGCCTTCTTGGTGCATTCGTATAGTGATGATGACCCATTCATTGCAGCTTTTATCTGGTCAGTCCACCTCATAGGCTATCTTCCACGTGGGCTTGTACCCTCAACCTTTCCCTGGACCACAAGTCGCTCAATAGCCACCTCCCCTCGGTGGCATACGTGACCAAAAAAGGTGAGGATACGAGACTGTACCAAAGATGATAAACGCTTATTGATGCCGAGTTCTCGGAATATAGACTCGTTGGTACGGACGCGCAAGACGACGCTAGGGTGGAAGTGATTGGACTGAATGTCATCTGCGCAAACGAGGCTGTGCCATTCTCATATAATCTTCGCAGGAGGTGTAACAGGTGTTTTGGAACGCCTACTGGGGCCAGGGTTATCCGAAAGGGAACTCGAGCCCCGGTATGAAGGCTTGAAGGAACGGGGTGGGTTTTTTAGTCAGTAAGAGTCTGACACTATCTCCTGCTCCGCCCAAGAGCGGGGGTTGTCATAGGATGATTTTCCCCACCGAAAAAAATGGTGTTTTGGAACACCCATCGCCGTCAGCATTTCCCAGAGTTTGGGCCACTTGACAGAATCGAACGCCTTAGAGAAGTCCATCTCTATGGCTTTCACAATAATTTGTCAAACTGTCAAAATTTGCTCCCGGGTTCCCTTTCCCTTAACAAAACCAGCCTGTTTAGGAGCAATTTCTTTGCTTAAGTATGACTTTAGACGCTCGTTCAGTACGTGCAGTAAAATCTTGCTTGCGTGAGAGATAAAAGCAATAAGTCGGTAATTACTGCATGTCTTGGTGGAACCTTTCTTCTGGGTTACGGCGTGTAGCCGTGCATAAAAATCACTCTACACGATACTTTTTGAACCTATTTTTAAATGGTAATATACAGCCAATATTTTTATCACATTTATGTAAGACACGTTTCATATTTTCATCAAGGTTCTATTTTGCAGAAGATACATTATTTTTCTAATTTAGAAAAAGACTGAGTAAAAGTTATATAGTATAAAAAAGTTTTAATAAATCACGTTCTTTCTTGTTACCTGTACAGTAGTACCTTTACAGACAACTTGGTTGGTAACTAACATCTAAAGGCGCTTTCAATTTATGCGTTTTGACGCTCGGCTACTGTGCCAATACGGTGCGTTAAGGTCAAAGCACACTTACACGACTCAGCTACCACCCGGCAAAAAAGAATATCATTCAAATATGGGCTTTAAAAATAAGATATATTTTACATTGACATCTTTAAGATATATTTTACATTGACATCATAAATTAGCAGACAGCTCGCTGTCGGCGAACTTACTGCCGTCAGACTGCTCAGTAGTTGACGCCTCGCTGGCCGCACGTTATAGATGAGCGGTCGCCGCGGTGTCCGCGCGCTCACTGCTAGCAGTCGCTGCGGCGTCGCCGCTTATTCGGTCAGTATCAACACAAAAGCGAGAGCGGTCGGCGGGTGGACTGCTGGGTGCCTGCTAGCTGTCGCCGCGTGGACTGCTGGGTGCCTGCTAGCTGTCGTCGCGTGGACTGCGAGCAGTCGTCTTATTTTGAGGCGGTGTTGGGTGGGAGCGGTGATGGAGCAGAGTCGTTTATGTGTGCTATGACCTTTAGTCGTACTGCGGACAGACGATCGTATTTTTCATACAAAGCGCGCGGTGCGGCAACCGTGCGGCGAACGGTTTACAACAGAACGGCAACTTCACAAGCACCACGTGTTCAATTTGATATTGAATAGTGTGGTGTTGTTGTCGGACTGCTAACGTACTGCAACCGGCTGGCTGCGGCACAGTGAACGTACGGCAGCGCTCCGAACACGAAACATCTAAATTGAAAGTGCCGGTAGCAGTATGCGATAGTTTTTTTTCTATCAAGTATCTATTTGACACAGGTAGGTGTTGAACTTTGAACTGACGCATTTGGTTGGTGTTTAGAAGCATATCACGTTTTGAACATAAATATTTGAAGCACCTACGTGGATTCAAAAATGTCTGAGCCCCAGTAGTGAAAAAAAATTTAGAGGTGCCATTAATTTTAGTTTTTTAGCAGGATTTGAACAAGCCCTAGGGTAGAATTGTCCCAAAAAATAAGCTGTTTTAAACATAGTTTTCAGAATGTTTTAGTACTCATCTAAATCAAGAAAGCAAAAAATAAAATATGGATCTTGTTACATACAAGTGATTATAAAACCAGGTTAGATGTGAGTGTTATCATATATTAGACAAAGTACAAATGACATTACATGTGCATGTAAAAAATAATCATTCTGTGTCTGCACTTTATATCTAAATGATCTTATTCATTTATTTTACTTTCACCAACACCAATAACATTCGGTAAATATGTTATATATGTTTATGAACGTCAATGAAGCCAGAAGAAAATGTGAGAATCGTAGACATCGACTTATATTCTAGTGATAGACTAGCCCTTTCATGGAAACTATTGGTCAAAATACTGAAAAGTCAAAACAAAAGTTCGCAGCAATGCTACATTGGCGTTATGTCGTCTAACAGAACTATTAAAACTTATGGCGCTAATATAGCTTTTAGAAAATACTTTTTTTTAAACTGAATTTACAATGTACAAAAAATTTTAATGTAATCCACAAACGTAGTACGGTGCAATAAAGGACATTACAAATACATTTTATTGGCAATAGTTGAAACTGCACACAGAAATCCTTAAA
Organism: Mythimna albipuncta; assembly: GCA_929112965.1. Classification (NCBI taxonomy): domain Eukaryota; kingdom Metazoa; phylum Arthropoda; class Insecta; order Lepidoptera; family Noctuidae; genus Mythimna; species Mythimna albipuncta. Next base: position 11,244,405 of record OV815973.1, read on the forward strand.
AATAATATCCCTGAAAGTGTCACTCGTAATCACACATACTCGTAATAGATTCATCATAAATAAATATATTTATTTTACCTTCTTTGATTAAGAAACTTGACAAAGATATTAACGTATAAGGGTATCAGTCCGCAAAAGTTGGTGATCGTACTACTTAAACTCCTTTGATTGTACGTCATTTTCTTGTTCTCCGTTCCCCTATAAGTATAATCAAAGCATTTGATCAAACATAATGCAGAAAGTCCTTTCATGTGAAACTATAGTCAATAGTGTTTGAGCCAAAGCAGTGAGTTTTCAAAGATTAAAATAGTTTATACGCTTGTCTTTTTTATAGCAACGAAAACCTGTAAAAATTGACAATATAGAAGCTAGCTAACATTGCCAGGTTTGTGAAATAAAAAGACACATGTAACAAGGCTCACAGTTTACCAGGACAAGCTATGATATTGGTTCGAAAAATAAGGAGACCTAATCTCAAGTAACGTCATTTGACGTGAGTCTGCGCTTTGCTCGAAAAACATTCATATCTAGATCTACATTTAAGTAATAAGAAGAAATCGTTCTTAAGTTTCCTTCTTCTTTATGGATATCTCAAAACCTAGTTAGTTCAATCGTTAAATCCTTAATCGTTTCGTTATTCTTGAGTGAAACGTGAAAAGTTCATTCAAGAGATTGTTTGTCTGAAAAGTTGATGTTTTCTGACCACAAGAAATTTCTTGAGGACGAAAAACAACATTTTTAGTAACCTACTACAATAAAACAGAACAAAATTTTAATATAGATAAAAAAATATTTTAAGTCCGTTCAGAATAAGAGGAAATGGAATTTACCTGAAAATTATTGTTCCAACATTAAAACAATCATTGTTCTACTCAATTTCCTTTATTTACTCAAAGATCTTAAAAGCTCTTGATTGTAAATAAACAGCGTATATTTTCCACTTGATTAATAAATCCCTCAAAGTAATTAACGCAAGTAATATTTTTGTATAAATACTGAAATTAATTATTGAACGAAATAGATCAAAGAAAAAGTAAGTCTAAACTAATTTATTATTTAGACAAGTCGCGTAATAATTGAAAATTAATTGAAGAACTCGGGTTCTATTTGGTTTCGTTTCACTGATTTGAAAGCCGAAGATGAGATGTCTACGAACATAACTTATCGATTATTGTGGGAAAATCTGCATAACTACTTTTATTTTTAAACAAAACCACATTACTGATATTTATGTCCTTTGCGGAATATGGATGTTTCCTTACAGGTACAGTCGCTTCAGACCATGGCCTAAACCAGGGCCCAAAGTGAGGGGTCGCCACCATAGATCGCCTTCTCGAGGACATGGCAGTGCTCTGCCCATGCAGGTCTCAACTCCACCGTATCCTCCGAGGCGGTCCGATATTAGGTAGGTAGTGTGCGTGTAGGGTTTTTATCATTGTCGAATCATCTAATCGCATCAATATATACACAGAAGAAAACGAATAAAAAAATTTCTTCGTTAAAAAGCAATCTTTCTGAAAAGCTAAGGAATCGAGGCATTGTAGCCTTCAGCTGTATAATGTTTACTCAGAGGCTTGAGATGCGTCCAACCAAGCCGAGTAGCAATCAGAATAAATACGAAAGCCTTTGTTGCTTATGTACCTAGTTTCAAATGGAAGTGTTTGATTTCATGTTTTTATTCGACTAGAGATTTTATGTGGAAGTGCGTTTAATGCAAATACTAGTTCTCTGATAGAAATATTTGTAAAAGAAGCTCCACAGCATTTATAACAAAATAATTGTATTGTTGTATTATTTAGTTATTATTTCAATGTTAAGGCTATATCGAGCACCAGCGAACAACATTACTTTGTTAACGAACTATTTGTAAGATTTGTGGCGGCCTTTCACAAAATTTTAAAACAGTATGTATTTGTACGATTAGTCTGTGGTTAGTGGCCTGACTGCTTTGCTGGAGATCGTGGGTTCAATTTCCACCCAAGACAAATGTTTGTGTGATAAAGTGCGATATTTTTTTCTGTGTCTGGTAGTAATTTATCTACATATGTATGTATTTATAAATATTTATATTAGTATGTTTATAAATAGTACAGTAGCAGGACTTGCGGACAGTGAACAATGGGTAGCTCACTGTCTGGCCGTCCGGTAACTGGCCGCTCAAGGAGTTGTCAGCAACAGCAGGTACCCAGCCGGGTCTATTGGCCAGGGTTATCTGAAAGGTCGCTCGAGCCTCGGTATGAAGGCTAGAAGGAACGGGGTGGGTCTTTTAGTCAGTAAGAGTCTGAAACTATCTCCCGCTCCGCCCAAGAGCGGGGGTTGTCATTGGAAGATTTTTTCCCACCATAAAAAAAGTAGTATAGTAGCAGCATTAGTATTTAGTGTAGTAGCATTAGCTCTCCTTAGTTTGGAGCTAGAAGGCGTTGTGTAAAAGTCGTGGAATATAAAAAGTATCACTCTTTATATTCTAGCAATATATTTTGTTATCTTAGAGGGACTAATAACGTCATTGATTAAAGAAAAGCCTAATTGTTTTATTGGATGAGCCTTTTATTTATTAGATATTATTTTAATTAGTAGGCTCGCCAACAATTGTTAACACTTAAAACTATTACAAAACTTCACTTAAATCTATAACCTAGGTCAAAATTTATTATAGGTAAGCATCACATAAGCTAAAATGTGTGTTGCATGTTCAATAGTACATTTTATACAAGTGCAAGTGGGGAAAGTTTCTTAATTCTTTATTGTACACATGAAAACTTAACCTTAATACATTTATAATTGACAATTCATGTACAAAGGCGAGCTTAACTCAACAATGAGTTTTCTCCCAGCAAACCTTTGAGTGACAAAGATCTGAAAGGGCGCTCGAGCCCCGATATGAAGGCTGGAACGGGATGGGTTTTTTAGTCAGTAAGAGTCTGACACTATCTCCCGCTCCGCCCAAGGGCGGGGGATGTCAATGCATGATTTTTCCCACCATAAAAAAAATATTTTGTTTAAATAATCTTATTTATTCATATACTGTTCATAAACACAATTTTAATTTTCATTAAGTATTAAATCCTTAAAAATATCCACCTATTTGCTTTAAAAAAAAAATAATCACGGTTGACCGTGACGAAATACGAATAAAAAACCCTTTTATGATAAATTAAAAAAAAAAACACGAGGGTGATAAACATTACATGTTGAACCTATTCGTAGTGCGATAAGAGCCAGTTTTCGAGTAAACGTATTGAAAAATAATTTATGTGGCCAACTCGAACGTAAAATTCGACTTTGTGAATGTGATATATATAAAGATGAAATAAAAAAACAAATAAAAACTGAACAGGTCAGTTACATTCCTATGTGCGGCAATTTCCGGAACTTGGCAAGCGAGTCCGTTTATACGTCCGCCAGATTGCTGCAACTATTATCAATTTTGCATATTGGAAAATGGCCGAGTTGGCATCGAGAACAATTCTACGTGGTGGTGGGTAGAAAGGGGTAATAGGTGCTCGGGGGTGTCTAAATGGAGCTCGAAATCTAATTTTGCCTTATAACTGAGGGCAGTCTATTTTGTTTCTCAATAATTAAGAAACTAAATAAATACGAGTAATTAATAAATAAATAAACTTTAACATATCAAAGTACGTTTCTCTAGAGAGTATATCTTAAAACGCGGTAGCCTAGCTGATGATAATTTCTTTTTAGCAACTCCGGCCGAATTTGACAAATGCCAGAGAAATCTCTTCTGAATTTCCTCCAATCTTAATCGCAACTTATGTGTAGCATAATGTGTCCTCCAAACAGTGCTACAGTATTCTAAAATGTTGTGAATGTGGCAGTTATACAACATAACTTTTAGTGCGAAACATGAATATATTTATTTATTTATTTATTAGACTTACATACACCTATCATTGCAGACGAATCCAATGCGATAGTGTAGTCAAAAATTATTAATTACAATTTTAATTTCAAAGTTATTAGGTGTATAGTTTGTTCAGAATCCGTAACTGAGTCGATTCCAATAATTTTTACTCCATATTATATTTTTTCAAATATATTTAAAAAAGAAGGACACAAATTCGTTACCATCGAAACTAAGTACAACACTAGTCACGGCAGGTCTAGGGGCCATTAGGCGCCACTAGTGTACAGCTAGGTGCGGGAGCAAAATCACCACTCAGTCGCCCGGTTGGACTGGTGACTATGTATTTGTGCGGACAACCTGATAACATAATAAGCTTATAACTTTATGATTTTTCGCGATACAGTTATTAAATCCTGTACTTAAATTCGTTACGTAAAAATACTAGACACGTTTTTTCTGGTTTTGCATACACTAACTAAAACTAATGTTGTATAACAGCTGGCGGAATTGATATAAATACGCTTGAGTAAAAAATACACAATAGCTAAAGATATTTCTTAAAACTATAGTATTGAGAATGGGATAGTAACTTTTTAAAAAGTTTTTTTTTTATTGATATGAGCTAGTGCTTGTCTGCTATCCCACCTGATGGTAAGTAATGATGCAATCTCTGATGGTGAGGCGCACTAGTTTATTAAGAGCCCATTACTACTACACTCTAGCGTTGATGACACTCAAATTGTAATCGGACTGGAAGACCGCAGCAGGCAAACTGTTCCAGTCCTTCGACGTACGCGGTATAAATGACGAGGCGAAACGCTTAGTCCGGACCGTGGAGATTTCAACAACGTAAGGGTGGATATTAGCCGTACGTCGGGTTGTCTGATGGTAGAATTGTGTTGGCGGAATCAAGTCATGCAATTCCTGCGCACGCTCTCCATAGTGCTTCCTGTAAAACACCGAAAGGCTGGCTATCCTACACCTATGCTCAAGGCTTTGAAGGTTGGACTTGACCAAATCTGGATCATCAATTAGCCTCTTCGCACGCCTTTCCACCGAGTCCAAAGCTGCCAGGTGGCATTTTGCAGCACCAGCCCGTATATGACTGGCGTACTCCACACACGACCTTTGCTTTGTATAACATTAAAGTATTGTTATGTTAAGTCGTATCAAAACACCAGTTTACAAACATTATCTCATTTTCATTTCCGTTCTATTACATAGGAGCAACTTATTATTTATGGTAAGAAGTTTCTGAAAGAGTATTCCTCGCTTTTATTATTCTTATTGAAATGAATCTATTGTGGGTCCAAGTCAATTTAACTTTCTCCTCGGTATACCTACCCAGTAATTATTGTTGTTGATGATTGAGAAAATTACTTTTTCATTGTTTATAACCAAGCCTAATTTGTATCGAATGCCTCATTTCAAATTGATTTCACTACTCCTTTCTTAGGTAGGTAATATTACTCATCGAATACCTTCTCCTACTCTTGAATTGAGCGAGAGGGCGTGTCAAACTTTTAATGACTTAAACCCACACCTATGTTCCGTCTTTGAGCGGAAGTAACGCCCGGGTGCCACCACTGTGTGTAGTGCCCGGAGAACACGGAGGAGTAAATCATGTAAACGGCTTTTAATCGTTCGATACTAGTTTACACCGTTCAATGCAACTGTACTGATCGCTAGGTACCATTCATTATTGATAGATAATAATTTATGTAACAGAGCTCACATTCATAAACCACTTGAAAAGTCAGTTTCTGTGTAAAAACTGCGACAATAATTAATAAGAAGATGCAGAATTACAATATCAAGAAAGACATCAGAAATATTTTCACTGAAGGTCCTCAAATAGTTGAATTTGACGGAATAGGGATGTAATGGATTATTAAATACTTTCGACGTTTCCACATAAAGTTTTTGAAGCTGACTCGACTCGACGCGACGTTTCGTGTCACCTACTCGTCGAGAAGTTACCTTGTCCTTTCCTGATATTGCATCCGCGTAATTAGTTGATCATTTTATTTATTCTTATTCGGGTTTTTCATTAGTTTCTATGGCTGTGATCTTATGTTTGTTTATTATACATTGTAACGTTAAGGTACGCTATAGATTGAGTGTTAGTGGGAGAAAAGTAAATAAATAAGATTTGTCCTTGAGAGGTAATTTAATTTAATGACACGTGGGTAGGAACACTGGCAGCACGCAGGCAGGATTTGAAGACTGGCAGTTCGTAGGTAGGTAGCAGCAGATGGCAGACCAACTCACGCGGACCTTGAGGGTGGTCCGCAGGGTCAAAAACGGTGTAGCTTGGTGGTGTATGTTCTTGCCATGTAGAGGAGTGTGGTCCCCAGAGGCCCGGAGCACATACAACGTTCTGTTTCTTCGGCAGCAAGGAGCAGGAGCTGGTTCCTCAACTGGCGGTAGACCCACCAGCAACAAATATACACGAGACGAGTAGGATTCCAATCAACCCGCAAAGTACATTATATAAGAAACACTGTACTCTAATCTACCAATCAACACGCTGCTTTTCTTTGTTCCCTCCCCTCCACATCATAGTTTTGACAATCTGGCTCCGTGTTCCTTCTTTTTCCCATTTTAAAAGTGAAGCTTGATGTAAGAACCAGCCAGTATTATTGTCTCACAAAAGAAATATTATAAAAATTATATTTATGAACATGAATGTAAGAATAATAACAATTAATACTTAACTAAAAACATATGATTAATTTATATTAATTCATCATGTTTACTTATGAATACAATATTCTCTAGCTAGCTACCATACTCTTTGTTTACCATAGCTAACATTCAGTTGAAAATAACTTAAATATTGACAACGTCATCTCATACAGAAAGTAAACAAGACATGAAATACAAAAATTTACAAGAATTAAATAATATAAGCTATCAGAAGACATAATTACAATAAAAAGGATGTGAACAACGATAAGAAAAGATTAAGAAATAATTAATAATGTGAGTATAACATGACCGGCTAGACTGTCCCTATATCCGACATGGCTGTGCCAGACATGTTACTATTCCAATGCCTGTTAGGAAATTGTAGTGGTTTTTGGATTAATTTTATTTTATTTTATTTTAATAGTGACATGTAATTGAAATTTAATTTTATACAATTATCTAATTTTATTTTGATTTTTAATACAATTCTTTTGATATTTGACTGCTTGACTACATAATTATAAAATGAATTTAATTTAATGATTAATCATCGGATCAATGCAAAATAACGATAATGCAATATAAATGATAAAATAATCTAATGCAATTTAAATTAATTTAATTTTGTTATTGACCTTTCAATTTTATGTAATTTTGTAATACCTGTACGTATAATTTTGTAACTGAAATGAGTCTTTGATACTTGAAATAAATAAATAAATAAATAAAATAATAACATTACAACATATTATGATAGCATAATCATTATTTTTGTACAATAACGACTTGCAATCAAATGCCATGCCAAGATCGCCGGTGATGATGCACTCGTCGCGTCAAGCCCAGGTCGTTTCATCATCGGATCACCAGGCATATCACGTACGGCAGCGTTGCGCTATTAGTAGAACTACGCACAAAACGTTTCGGGAACACATTTATTGTTCAGGGAGTTCCACTCCCTGCAAGGGATTTTTTAAGGTGGGAAATCATCCAATGACTTCTCCCAATCTGGGTGGAGCCAGAGGGCGTATAGAACTTTTCTGACTAAACACACATCTGTTCCAAGTACGATAAATATTTTGAATAACTACGCAACTCATCGAATATAAGCCTTAATACAGTTAAACAAATGAATGACATACACCTTTTGTTTCTGGAACTCTCTAATGGTAGCCACACACGTTCCAGTATCTAGTATTGACTTGCGCAAATACATGTTTTTTTAAAGTGACCACAGAACGCGCAAGTATCTTCCAATACACGTTACAGTATACTTGTGCAAGTCTAAGTTTGTGCTAGTATATTGGAACGTGTGAAAGAAGGTTGTAGGTAATACTTAATATTCCGGAAGACTTATTTTTCCGGGAAATTATCATAACTGAGTCAAATCTCGTGTAAAGAAACTTATAATAGCATATTTTTGTTAGGACGCACACATACGATTTCTACGATTATCTAGAAAATCTAGATAATCGTAGAAAGAATGTATGTGGAAAAATAAACTCCATTATTACTTTTTTGCTCCTCTCCAGGTGATAATCAAATTTGTTATTATTTTTAGACTATTAACAGTCTTAAAGACGATTGAAAGCAAATTTGAATACAAATTACTTTAAAAAAAAATAGACTTGCTCAGAAAGAATGATATGTCAAACTTTTTGATCAGACTTAATGGCGTTAACACTGTCATTATCATAGATTGCTTAGATGAAAAAGACTAGATATGAGTTTGATAAAAAATATTTTATTATCTTATAAATATTCAAATGTTACAAGTTGCTGCCAGCGATTTCATCCACGTATAATAAATAATATAGCATAATCAGCCTTATAATATTCCCACTTCTGGGAATCAGACCTTCTTTTTAGGAGAGGTAATGGGCCGTAATCCACCACTCGGGCCCAGCCCGGTTTCGTGATGTCACATGTCTACAAATTTTTGGTTCAAGGACATGGCGATTTCCTCACGATGTTTTCTTTCGCAGTTTTTAGAGCAGTGGTGATGAAACAAATTACACAAAGTAATGCGCCTGGCTGACTTTGAACCTGCGACCTACAACTCGTAAATCGGGGCCGTTACCACTCGGCCACCCACGTGATAGTAGCAAATTATTCCAAGAGTGAAGAGAACATACTTTCAAAATAAAAAGTATTATGTATTCTTGAACATGGTCTACTTGTGTTTCAAATTTCATCAAAATTCATTTAGTCGTTCGAGCGTGCAGAAGTAACAAACACAAAAACACATCACAAAGTTACGCCTTTATAATATTAGTGTGATGTTACTAGACGCCTCTATTTTACGCACAGTGTTCTATGATTTTTTTATCATTTGTGTTGAAGTACTTGACCTAAACATATTATTACTAAAGGAAAATACATAACTCCACTATTAAGAATGAGTATAATCTCAATGGACCCTATCATAACACCTATACTTAATAAAATTCCGCATAGTTCAAAAGACCAACTTATAACTCACATTTAAAACTAAATTGACTACATTACTATTTGAAAACTGTTACTACTCTGGTAATGACTGCAAACATGACTTTATTAATGTTACTAGCTTTTCCCGCGGCTTCGCTCCCGCTCTTCCCTACTACACCCTACTAAACCTTACTCTACCCTACTCTACCCTACTAAACCTTACTCTACCCTACTCTACCCTACTCTACCCTACTCTACTCTACCCTACTCTACCCTACTCTACCCTACTCTACCCTACTCTACCCTACTCTACCCTACTCTACCCTACTCTACCCTACTCTACCCTACTCTACCCTACTCTACCCTACTCTACCCTACTCTACCCTACTCTACCCTACTCTACCCTACTCTACCCTACTATTACACAATAACAAACACTACAAAAAAGAGTTAGCGAAACCGGTTTAGCTGTTATCGAGATTTGCGCTTAGCAACACATTTAGCGATTCATTTTTATGTATTTGATTAATATATTTTTTGACATTTACATTTTAAAAGATAATAATTTGTTAGAATTTGTAGGTAAGCTTATTTATATGAATTTTGATACCAAGTTAATTTTAAGTCTATTATATTTAATGTACATATTGTAACTTCCAAAAATAATGTTTTTGCATGTCGTAAGGCAGAATGGGAGACACAACCATCTTAAAATTGTACCTACGTCGCTTGCAAATAAATTATTCTGTCTATTTATAATATAGAAATAAGTAGCTTTTAATAAGACCAATAAAAACCTGTCAAGAGTAATTTGAAGTAGTTACATTGTTAGCGATCGACATAAATTTTGTGTTTGAGATAAATAATGCACTTTGTTATGGATTTTTACCACTGCTAGTTTGTTTAATTTCAATTAAATTTGCTCCCAGAATTAAGTTTCTTTGAATGGAGTCTTACAATAAAATTCATTAATTATTAAAAGTTTGTTAACAGGTTTCATTTCATAATTCTATTTTTTTTTTATTTAAAATTAAATTAAAAAAAAAAAACATGTTCAGTCCAGTAGTGTAGAAATTAATTTAATTGTAATAATTTACAGACATGAAATAATCTAAAAAAAAAACCGTTTGAGAATATATTGACTGCAGTCCAGTCCAGTCCAGTTAGTAAAATATCCTAGAGTAAAACCATTCCATCCAATATAGGTCCCGACTGTAATGAGTTATGTTCTTATGTTCTGTGTATATGTTCTGTGTTATATATTTTGTTTTATTTTATCTTTGTAAATTAATGAAATTAAATTGGTTTCTACACTACTAGACTAAACTTGTTTTTTTCATTTTCTGTTATTTTTTAAGTTGTTTTTACGCATTCAAATCAATCAATCAAACCAAAAATATTTTTATTTCACATAGGCCTGCATGGGCACTTATAAAACGTCAGAAGTTAGTGCACGGTTCCAAATTGGTCGTTTCCTATGGAGAAGAACCGGCAAGAAACTCCATGGTTACTCTATTAAAAAAGTGGTTGTTTTACAATATTGATAGATGTTATGTAAGAACAGTGTAGACCAGTCAAATATTGTACACAAAAGCAAAATCAAAATTTTCTCAGTAAAAAACAAAGTAAGTCGTAATAGGAAGTAGTCTAAGAGTTCGTGGAGTATACAGTGTTCTCACATTTACAATACAAAAAGAGACTATATATAAAAAAAAAATAATTACAACTATCAATAAAATATTAACAAAATAAATTACTAACACATTTATGACAGTTGAAATAAAAATAAAAATTCGGGTCTATGGACACCAAACCAATTATTTTATGCGTGGAAACGTGGTTCACAATATTTACAAAAAAAATACTGTGTTCGCTAGTCATCTGAAGAAAATCAATTCAGCAAAAATCAGACCTTTTGAGATAATGTACCTTCAATAAGAAAAAATTAGAATTTCCTTCAAATTATTGATGATAATAGTTCCAAACATTTAACAATTTATTCATTAAGTGTAAATTGATAAAGCCTAAACATTAAGTCATCAAAGTTAAAATTCGATTAACAATGTTAGATGCTTCAATCAATTTAATAACATTGAGTTCGACCACCTTTAATCAAGTTACGATATCTTGGAAACCCGTGAGTTAAGCCTCTGTTATTACTTTGACTAATTATGACGTCACTGTTTAACACGTTGACATCGACACTTATATTTATATTATTTGCAATCCTGCGGTACGGGGCTTTTAAGACCTCGTTTAAAACCTATCATTATGGCGACAAGGGGCTTATTATTAGAAAACTAAACGCTTATTTATGGCTAAACTAACAGAAACGTAAAAAAATGATTTATTCAATACGTTACGAGGTCAAAGTGACCCCGTATTAAAGTAGATACTCCGTTGCAATCTGTTTTAGTACGACATTTTAGATATTTTCATCTGTCCTCTAAATCAAATTGAAGTTACTATCTATCTAAGCATCTACATGGCAATGAAGATTTTTAAGAGAATTCTTAACCGTACCGCAAGGAAAACACGTACTAGGCATATTAGACCTGGTACCGCATTGAACGATTTAAATGCATTTATTTTTAATTATGACCTCATATTTGGGGCATACCTTCGAAGATATTTAAGAAACTCGGTGACCTTATGAACCGTTAATATAAGTAACTACAGTGTTGGAAAGAGAAAGTTAGCTGTTGCACTTGCCTAAGAGCTATAAAATGATTAACTAACCTAATCAACAAAGCACGAGTCCAGCAGGGTCGAAGCCAGAAGAGCAGTACTGGGGCCATGGCTTAACTTCTGAAAGGAATGTAGGCCTAGAACGCAACGTAATTTAGGGAACAAAAACGCGGTTTTAGTCAGTACAAGTCTAATACACCCTTCCGCTCGGCCCTAGAGCTAGAGAGTCATCATTAAACAAGATCATTTAACCTTTTTTTTTTCTCAAAAAAGAAAACAAAGTTCAGTATTCTTTTTTTGTTTATTTGTAGAGATACAAAAACAATTCACTATTTACATAATTGACGTATCGAGCTAGTAATTGTTTAAAAAAGGCAATTTTTAAAACTTGTTTTTGTTGTATTGCCTGCATTTTTCTACATCAATCAGTGTTATAAGGACACTGGCCATTCAGTATAGTTTTATAGTTCTCAAGTTCCAGAAGTGTGGACAGAAACCGGTTCATGTAAATAATATTAATATTGTGTTTTTATATCGTCATAAATTAACTATTAAGTAACTATGTCACGTGTTTGTGATTTAAAATAAATAGTCTGTGAGTGGACATTTATAGTGATATTTAATAGATACAATGTGTTGAATTTTGTGTTAAATTAATGATATTGGTAGCGTATTTTGAGATCGATAATCAATTGAAGCAGCTGCGTTGATGAGTACAAAAGGAAACATAATTAAGGTATTTTTTTTTTTAATTCTTTTTGCTATCTATTTTATAAAGGGGGATCACATCAAATGATTTTATCATCATCATCATCAGATCTTAATTTAGTTACTAACACCGCTATGTAATCTGAGGAATTCCTCAAAAATATCCAAGTAATTTATTTGAATTCCTTTCTGTAAGTCAAATTTAATTTCCTAATATTCAACTGAAATTATAACAGTGAATATTTTTTTTTCTGTATCAAAGCTATGCAAAAAAGTTTTAAGAGCAGCTTACCTGAGATACATTTCCATATAATTACTCTTACGTGATAATGAGGCTATTATACATCTTTCTCTTGATATTTTGGGAACACATATTATCATGTGGCTGATCCAGAAAAGACCTCGGAAAATCTGCTAATTTGCGTAAACTTTGATCATTCATAATGTTTGTGTGATAAATTAACAATATAAAAATATATCTATAGAAACCTAGCACATTTAATCAAGATTCTGAGTGATGAATAATGTTTCGGAAATATGTCAATAAAAGGCCAAAATAAATAAATGAAAAATGTATGTTCAACAATTTAATTCACCAATTTTTTATGATTTTTCAAATTGAAATCACGTTATTAGATTTTGTTTTGATCCTGATCGGGATTCTGAATGATGAATTTTTTTCGGATTCTGAATGATGATTTTTTTTCGGAATTCTGAAAATATCCTGGGACGAGTTTTGGTAAATATTCGAGTAAATGTTGATAGTATTACCGAATGCCAACAGAAAGATCAGGTGTTATCTCTTTTTTCGCGTTGTCTTTATCAAACATTGTGTTGGATTACATTGAACAAAATAACAAGCTTTCATACCTTGTTTACGCTGTCAATAAGCGGCTCGGGAAGGGCCCTCTTAAGTGGTAAAATGTACAGAATGAGGATAAAATCACAATGGAACCCTGATTTATAAATTATGAACATGCGAGCTCGACAACTTCCCACTTATGCAGTCAAATGAAAGGGAAATAAAACGTCATAAGGAAACCTATTCGTTTGGAATGTCAAACACGGAATGAGCATGAACAAGCAGAATTTTAAATGCTTTTTCTGCTTGGCATAAGAGGAAACCTTTGCTCGTTTGCTCAGAATCAAGATGTTTTAGGATTTGGTAAGTATTGTATAATCTTACATATATATTTCTACAGTATTTTATGATATTGTTTATGTTATTTTCAATACATTGATATTTGTGTTTTTAAAGTCTAAATATAATAAACAAATTAAATGTTCATTAAAATTATAAAAAATCCTACATACGTAATGTAATAAATTTTAGAAAATAAAAAAATCGATGACATTGCAAATTAACAAATTCTTATACTCAGTATAACATTCATTTAATTATTATATTTTTAAATTGTAGGTGTGTCATCGTCTATTAAACGTTTATCCAATATAAACACTGAGTCTTTACTTAAAATATGTAGAAACTCAAAGAAATTAACATCAATTTGTTACCCTAGTAAAGTGGCCTTGGTACAGGTCATGATCCGGAGCGAAAAGGAATGGCAGGCGGTCGCCTTCTTCTGCGAAGCAGTAATGCTAGCAAAAGAAGATTCCGAACCCATCAGGCAACTGCGTTCACAGCGCCCCAGTCACCACCGGGATTCCGATCCCGATTTTTGGCCACCCGTAGGCGCGGGCTTGCGGACGGCGAGCAATGGGTAGCTCGCTGTCTGACCGTCCAGTTACTATCCGGACCGACTCCAAGTCGTCGACGGTGCGCACTGTTCCCGCACGCTTCAAGGAGTTATCAGCAACTGTATTGACCCAGGGTCTAGTTCTGAAAGGTAGGCTCGGTTCCGGTATGAAAGGCATCGAAGGAACGGGGTGGGTTTTTAGTCAGTGTCTGACACTATCTTCCTCTCAGCCCAAGGGCGGGGGATGTCATTTGGATGATTTTTACCCACCGTAAAGTTGTTCTACCTTTTAAAGACGTGTTTATCTTAAATGTCTATGGGGCATTTTTTTTTATCTATGTGTATTGAAAAACAACAACATAATTGTATACCATAACGCCATTTTTACAGATTTTAACTCGTGAAGGTCTTTTATTGAAATCGGGCCTCTCAGTAACCGCCATAATTAATAACCATAGCATACTTATATAAAACAATATGCGATGTGTGCTAGCATTTAGCACAACCTATTGTGTGTAGTTTTTTCAGTATTTCTTTTTTTGTAAACTATTCAAGACAAATTTAGTACAGTTGGTTTTAACACAAAAGGTGTTGAAAACAGCCTTGTAGGCTTTGTGTTGTAAATCTTGTGGATATCGCATCGCAAGTTTTTCTTGAAGAAACTATAAGACGAAAGAATCTTTTAAAATTTCATCATCACCACCAGCCTTTTTAATGTTCCCACTGTAAGCCTCATCTCTAGGAGAGGGAATGGGCTGTAATCCACCACGCGGGCCCAGTACGTGTTGGTGAATGTCACATTTTTAAAGTATAGGTTCATCCAAATCTAATAAATATCCATTTTAAAAAGCTGATTTTTTACGATACCATCAGAAATATAGCAGAAAAAAAATCTCCCAGCATTATGGCGACGAGGAAGTGTATAATTTTTTAACTTTACTTCAGATGACATAAAGGGATCTTTTTCAATGAAAAATACCAAATAAAATTGTATGTTGTCTTTGTTTTATTTGTCTTATATATTTCTGAGTTTTTTATTATTATTTATTTTTAATATTGGTGGCCATATCCACACGAGATTTTTTATTAGAAATATCAGGAAGATTCATAATATCAACATTTCGTCGCAAGTACTCGTACATGAATAAGTCTACCTAATTCCGATACCTGGTGATTAATACATACAAAATATACAATTTGTGTTTCATTTCAATTCCATAGGTAATAATTTTCGTTGACTATTCAGATAATATTATGTTTTTCATATTTAATCAAACTACATTGTCCCAGTAACCTACATACATACACAGACAAAAAGGCAGACAGACGGATGGACAATAAAGTGATCCTATAAGGGTTCCGTTTTTCCTTTTGAGGTATGAAAGCCTAAAAACATGCTAAGTACACCACCTCGAAGGTTGCGTTAAAACGTGTGCATATTATGACGTATGATTACCTCTTTCAACTTTTTTAATCATCATATCTCAAAAACGGTGGCTTTTAGGAAAAAAAGTACTTAGACAATTTTCTAAATAATTATCTGATTTACAATTTTTGTCTGAACTATCTTTATAATTAAACTTATCGTTTTGCTGAAAATCACCAAAAACTCATTTTGTGACCTTTGACTCCGAATTTTTTATTTTTCAGATGTCGGATCTATGAGGACTTTTTAGATTATATTTATGATGATTGATGGTGTTTTGAACAATCCTACTAACTTTCAGCTGGGTGCGAACTAGTGTAAACTCGGATGTCTAAATTGACCGGACTACTATTTTTATAAAATAAAATAGATTTGGGAAAAAAATAAAATTACGATATTTTCAATAATGAAAAGGAAAAATAATGGCTAGATAACCGGCTGGCCACAAAAAAAAAAATAAACAAAATAGGTAACGATCCGATCTTCGTTTGTTTTTCGAAATGCAGAGTTTTGTTAATACTTTACTAAATTTGTATTAACTGCCTAAATCAAAAGAAAGACAACTAAAATCATAGGGTGATTAATGGGGGTTAGGGTGATAATAATATTATTATGAATCACCCTATGCGCCAAACTCCTTTTCGTGTGTAAATAAGTTACTTTCACTCTAAAAATAACAATATACTATGAAAAAAGCTAACTGACTGTAATTAATTCATTAAATTGCAATCGAACGCAGACGTTCGTTCTCTCATTGTCTTTCTGTTGTATCTACGGTAGGATATTCGACAGGTTTTAATGTAATACACTAAATCTAAAATAAAATAAAAACCAAAAGCAACTTAAATAACTAAAAGCAACCTAAAATGTGGAATGCTCAAAAGACAGGTAACATTGCCATATGGGCCACGTACGTTGATCTGGGCGCGTCGGTCTTCATACATTTTATGCAGTTGTCATATAAAATGGAGATTTGCAGGGCTATTATCAGATCCACGTCACGTGACGTGGTGCCGCTACGTAGAAATCACGCATGGTTCACGTGTGCATCGGTCCAGTGTAATTCTCAATTAATCCTCTATCCAAGGTAAAAATCTTTCTTTGGATCACGTGAAGTGTCAATAGAGCGTTTGGAAAGTAAGTATATAAGTATTTAAACAATTTGTCAGCACGAGAACCACACGATCCGAGAGCTTCAAGCCCAAATGGCTTTAAAATATGTTAGCGATTCTTATGATAACGTTCATACACTATGATTATTTTCTGTATTAGCAACATTAAATGTATTTTTTGCACTGACAACTCGAACGGACTGCCACTTGACAGCCCGGTGCTTTTGGCAGTTACAAGAGTTTATAAAAAGGAACGGCGCGCTGTCATGTCCTTCTTTACGTTTTAGTTTTCGGAGCAAGCAACATCTCAGTATGTGCTAGTATATAATTTATTTATTCCTACTGTTATTGTGTAATGTGTATGTACTGTCAAGGCAAAAGTACATAGGGTTGTGGTACCCGTTTTGGTCGTTTTATTTAAATCACCTGATAACAAACCCCGTAGGTACGCTTAATAACTTTCTTAGTCAATCTTTCTCTAAAGATAACACATATAGATAACAAAAATATAGTACACTTATTCTTTTAATTTTAAAGACTAAGCGAACTTTGGTTAATAACTAGATGTCCTTATGACACTAATTAAGATACCCACACTCCAGAAAGTACTTCTACACTTGAAATAGTCACAGGAGTCATACTTATTTGAGACAAAATTATTTTGAAATAATCACCATCCAGTTTCATTACATTTTTTCTGATTTTATCTCAGATGGCACGTGTTTACGATGCGTGATATTAACTGTTACGTGCGAAACGTGTGTAGAAAAAGGCTTACAGAAAAGATACATTTCTCTTTCAAGTTCGCAACATTGTTTTTTTTTTCTTTTATCAGAGATTGAACGCAAATATTTTCTGTTTTTCTCAGATAGTTATTGAATGAAGAATGACATATGTATACCTGTAGCTGGTATATAAATATGCAAGTGGCTTGAATGCCAGTGAGCCAAGATAAGTTCTGGGTTAGTGGGTGCTACTATAGTAGGCGAAGATACACATTGTCAGTAACTGGTACAAAAGTAAGTAGCATATTATGTCTATCATGACTTTTTTTTTGGTGGATAAAAAACTTCCAATGACAACCCCCGCTCTTGGGCGGAGCGGGAAATAGTGTCAGACTCTTACTGACTAAAAGCCCACCCCGTTCCTTCTAGTCCTTATACAATTTAAATGAAAGCAGAGAAATTACTGTACATAATGACAACGTTCAGGAGGAAAGGTAGTGAGCAGTAACCTCATTTTTACAAATTGTGAGTGTTTGAGCTTGCCTTACCGACACGGGCAAAGCATTCCACAACGACTTGGGTTTGGTCCGGACAGTTACCAGACGGCTGGACAGCGAGCTGTCTACCAAGACCTGTATTTTTATTTATCTTTGTCCATTAGGTCTCCGTGGAGCATTTAAGTTGCAAGAATGATGCTGCGGAAACTACAGGCGATTCTTAGCATTCATGATATTTATTTAGTACTAACAAATATTTACACAGATGCATGCAAATCTTTGCCGTTATATTATGATAGGTTTTTATTTTATCATCATATGATTTCCACTCTATGGTGGAGCGAGAGAGCATCTTAAACTTTTACTGATCAGAGCCACGGTATCCCTCTTTTATATTGTTGATTGGTTCGTCCTTGACCTCTCTATCTCACCTGATGGAAAGCGCCTAGAAGTAACCTATTCTAATTACTCTGTCAAACATTCCCATAAGTTTTTATACTATTTGTATTGCATTAAATGTTTACTTATCAATTTTAGGGTAAAAAAGAGACGTAGTATTTTTAAAGGCGGTTTTTATAATCCTAGTTACAACACAAATCGCTACTCCATGTAGCCTCAGCCTAACTTATAGATAGCAACGATCACACGCACAATTTCGTGTTACTTCGTATCCTTTCGGTGTAACAATAAATTGGTTTTATTAGATCGGCAATAGAATAAAGCCTTTTATTATTTTGTGGTTTATTGCAACACATTATCGTGGGCGTTTGATTAGGGCCATTTTTGGATTTCATTCTAAATCAATCAATACATAATTATCATCACTTAAATGGCTTTATAACATTTGGTTGATGATTTTTATAACTGCGTAGGATGTTAATCTGATTTTGAGTATATAATTTTTAGGTGGGAAATCAACAAATAACTTTTCATCCTTATCTAAACGGAACAAGAAGTATGTCAAACTTTTGCTGACTAACACCTACCTATGTTCTTTCTGATAACCTTTGCGTGCTGGGGCCACGGTAGCTCTTCCATACAATTCTGTAGAAGTTTTGAGTAGGTACCCACACCCATATTCCAAACGATCAATTTTGTCACTTAATGACAAGCTATAACCGCCAATTTAATCGAGCAAAGTGGAGGCAACTCGAAAAAAAAATAGATCTTTTGCGTGGAAATAATGTAGTTAAAAAGGAGATTTTTTTCCTTTGATGTAGTCATTAAACAGAGATTTGTCTGGGAGAAAAAGATATGCTGCGCTAATCAGACAACGGATTACTAAATCGAAATTGGGCACGCTATCTTTATGGCGGTAAGTCCTCTCTTTGAGAAATGGCTGTAAGATGTCACCTTTCGCATGAGGCAGGTCCTTACCCGACATGGAAAGTTCGGGAGGTTCCTACACTGGATTTGAACGGAAGAAAGTCGTTCGGAGCGAGGAAGAATGGCAGACGATCGACTCCTTATTATTATTATTATTTAGAAGATAAGGGTCTATGCATCACCCATAGTGTAGGGGATGTAGTCACTGCGACCTAAAAGATCTATTGTGACTCGCCACCTTGTTAAAGTAACTCTTTTAGCCCGGAGGCTTCCAAAAAATTTAGAATACTCCTAGCTTTTAGAGTTTTAATCTCGTCCGGGCCAATAATGTGTCGGCCCAGATGGACACTGCGTTTGTGGATAAGTAGCAGTGAAGCAGCAGTAGTAGTAGTGAAGCAGTATTTCTAGCAAAGGAGATGTCCACATGTGTAAGGGTACAGCCCTCAAGCCACAACCACAGGGATGGCTTTTATAGACAATCAAATGTGTCTCAAGACGCAACACAACACAACAACGTAACCCGCGCTTAATACGTTAAAAAAAAAAAACAAATATTTAGGTGCTGTTAGAACGTACCAGTGCACGAAGCCAGTTTTTGAAGAGGGTCATATCCAGTCAATTTGACTTGATCACGAATGAATAGTTCTCCTGAGACCTGTATTTCTATTTATCTTTGTCCAATTAGGTCCCCGTGGAGCAATAACGTCGTGAGAATAATGAAGCGGAAACTAAAGACGATTCTTAGTACACAAGATATTTATTTATTAACTGTTAACGGCGCTCCCGTACTATATTATTATATGTTTAAGCGTTTAGGGTTCTGTACCTCTAATTGAAATGCAAAACATATATATAGATCATTTTGTTATCCGTCTGTCAGTCAAAAAGCTTTGTCTCAAGTACGCGTAAAGGCACCAAGTTGAAATTAAAACCATATACTCAAATCTTTACTCCCTTGAAACTGTGAAAAAATCAAACTTCTAAGTTACCAAAAAAAAATAAGATACGGCTGTTTATGTCGCAAAAAACATATATTTTATCACTCTAAGGGAATCAAAATTTGTAGGGTACTTCCCGTTGACCTAGAACCCTGAAATTGGGCTTGAAGCAAGGTATAGAACCTTATCTTAGGACAAATATACACAACATAATCAGTCTTTTTAGTGTTCTCTCTGCTGGGTCACAGCCCTTCTCTTTAGGAGAAGAAATAGGCCGTAACCCGCCACGCAGGCCCAGCGCGGGTTGGTGTATGGTGTATGTCACATTTCTTCACTTAAGCTAGGCAGCCTTCTGAGCAACGACAGGGTAGTTTTGGAGTGCAGTAGTTTATTGTTTTGGACATGCTTCATACTAAACATAAAATTATACCTTTTAACAGTTTATAATAGGTATTTGTTCCGATAAACCTTCTAGTAAGTATTTTATTACACAAAACCATTATTTAATAATTGCGTTTTGCTATTTTATTTTGTTATCAAAATTAATTCAAAACGTATTCAATTATATTCTAAAAATAGAATCTTAAAACTCAGACAGCGAAATTGGGTACATACGTATTCGGTGTTATATTATTACAAAAGACATGCCATGTGGGCGAGTCCATTTATTCGTGACGATGAATGGAAACTCCCAGAACTTTAGATTTTTATTTTATTACTTTGAGTAGAAAAACCCATGGCCATGATAAATATCCATTCTAGAATCAAAAGTATCAACTAAAGGTGATACTTTTGATTCTATTCATCAGTTCATATTTCTTTCAGACTGATTTTATGGTATTTGTTGTGAAAGTGCAGAAAATCTTCCAAAAGGATAAAAATTATATCTTTTGTCCTAAATTAATACTTGATTCACCCGTGTTTTTGTCTCATCTAAATCCGTTCTGATTTTGAGCATGAAGAAATAACAAATAAACATTAATAGGAATAATATACAAAACTTTGCCTTTATTCTATACATACATTATAATATACTATGTAAATTTTCAGTTCGAGTAAGATTTGAGACGGAGTTAGGATTCCCTTAAAAAATCATCCCGTAACTCCTTTCGCTCTGAGTGGGGCGAGATATAGCAGACTTATTAACTAAAACCCATCTATGTTCCTTCAGTTACCCTTTCCGGCCCAGGAGCAACGATAACCCTTTTGAACAATCCCGCAACCCTAGCAGGCCTATATGCAGGCATGGCCTTAAAGGGCTCGTCATCGTCATCAAGAGTAAAATTAACTTAACAATAGAAGCTCATAAATTCAAAGAACAACCAATATTTTCAAAGCTTCGATTACTTTAAGATGATAGCTGGTTTTAGCAGACTAGTATTTTTAAAGTAATGTATTGGATTATTTTAGCAATTGTGGTTCATAAATTAAAAGAAAAAAGAAAAAAATATATTTTTCAAAGCTCCGTTTACTTCGTCGACGTCAGTTGTTTCTGACTATAATTCGAAATTTCATTTTATTTATTTGGTTCCGTACCTAAAGAATTGAGTACAAAGTTATACTAGAAGCCAAGATTAACGAGTCTTTTTAGGGTTCCGTAGCCAAATGGCAAAAAACGGAACCCTTATAGATTTGTCATGTCTGTCTGTCTGTCTGTCTGTCTGTCTGTCTGTCCGTCCGTCCGTATGCACAGCCACTTTATTCCGAAACTATAAGAGCTATACTGTTGAAACTTATTAAGTAGATGTATTCTGTGAACCGCATTAAGATTTTCACACAAAAATAGAAAAAAAGCAATAAATTTTGGGGGCCCCCATACTTAGAACTGAAACTCAAAAATTTTTTTTTCATCAAACCCATGCGTGTGGGGTATCTATGGATAGGTCTTCAAAAATGATACTGAGGTTTCTAATATCATTTTTTTCTAAACTGAATAGTTTGCGCGAAAGACACTTCCAAAGTGGTAAAATGTGTGTCCCCCCCCCCTCTAACTTCTAAAATAAGAGAATGATAAAACTAAAAAAAATATATGATGTACATTACTATAAAAACTACCAACGAAAATTGGTTTGAACGAAATCTAGTAAGTAATTTTTTTTTAATGCGTCATAAATCGAAAAAAATACACTATTATTAAAACATCGATCAAAGTTACAACACATTACAAGAACCTTTATATTATGTTACTTGCTGCTACGGAACCCTACATGGGCGAGTCCGACTCGCACTTGGCCGGTTTTTTATAAACTAAACACTGTATATTGTTTTTGAACAAAAACGGGTCGTTGGAGGTAAAAAACAAACCATTCGTTCACCATCATTTGTTTCTTTTTTGGGAAATTCGCTGCCTTTGTAGCTAAAGGCCAATATAATAAAGGCACAAAGGGATTTTTTGACGTTTTTGACCTCATTATATAAAAAGAATGAATTATCTGTAGGATCTTATATAAAAATTGCTACACACTATAATTTTACATTCTCATAAAATTAATTTATAGTTATTTAGAACATAAAACCAAAATAATAAAATATCTACCAGCTTGTGTTTTTAAAAAAGTTTGTTAAGTGATAATATTATATATATGTATTGTAAAATTTATACATGTATTTTAAAATAAATGAAAATAATGATAATTACAACTTTTTAGTATCTAGTTATCATTTTTTTTACTAAATTATTAGTAGGTACTGCTACTGATTCTTTAATAATTTACCTGTAATAAAATTGTTAAAAAAGAATAAACGAATTTCTTGTTTTGGAATAACAATATTTTATTAAGGCAGTATATGGAGCAATACCATAATTTTAGTTTCTTTCATTTAATTAAAGATTTTTATTACATGTGAATTTCAAGTCAATAAAAAAAACAAACAACTGAAACATACAATTTATGTTAAACTTACTAGGTACGACGTTGTAAAATTTTTATCTATACTTATAATATTATTATTATTAATAATCTATACTATGCAGAGTTTGTTTGTTTGTTTGAACGCGCTAATCTCTGGAACTACTGATCCGATTTGAATGATTCTTTCAGTGTTGGGTAGTCCATTTATCGAGGAAGGCTATAGGTTATGTTTTATTTTTTTCAAAATTAGGGATCCGTAATAAAATTGCTATTTTGTAACACAAGGTGTAAAATCGAAAACCTATTTTTGCGTGCGCTGCAAAAACTATTGACAATAGAACAAAATGATGTACTACGGGTTTGTAGATCCCATTAAGACCTACAAAAAAGTCCGCGAGAACATATATCTAGCTATCATGGTTTAATCACAATAACCGATTTTGTATTCAAAATAATTATTAAATCGTCTGAAGAAATATTAATCTTTATCAAAATTAGGCATTATGTTATCAAGAGTATTTATGTAGAAGTAAAATACTTTTTGTTTCATCTCAATCGGATATTTCGTTTAAAAGTTATCACGTGTGTAAGATATTAAGAGTTGGTACCTATTAATGAGTTATGGGCCATGGAGTTTTTTATCAGCATAAAATCCTGTAATAATCTTTTTCGAAATATATTTGTTGATGATTGTAAGTATAAGATCTTTGAAGAGTATAATAAATACATATATGAACGCGGTAATTTTGGGAAATACTGATCTGATATGAAAACTGTTTAAATATTAAATAGTCCATTTATTGAAGGAGGCAATTATGGGCAATATTTTATCTCGGTATTTCCACGGAAATGAGAAAAACGCGGGTGAAACCGCGGGGCACAGCTAGTTTAATATAAAACCCTTATTTGAGGAAGAGTGTCATCAGTTCCTTTTAGTTCGTTGCACCCTTATTATTTTGGCGCAGTGACTGAAGTGAACTGCGTTACCAATTTGCAAAATATATATATTCACCCGGCGGAAGATACTCCCGAGTTTCAAGCATACCAAATATCATCCTAAGTTTCTTCTCATTTTCTTAAGATGGACAGGATTCTATCTTAATAGCTATTCCTGCAGGCCAAGCCAAGTTACGACCGTTTCGTTTTGAATCTCTTTTTGTCGATCGCTGCGAGTCGACAACGCCTCCAATTCCTTGCTGTGGATGTGTATGTCCTAAATAAAATCTTTACATTCTATTATTTTCTTTTTCTTTTTTTGGTCATATGGCTGTAGACTTGTGGGCGTCATTAAAACATAATTAGTGCAAGTTGAAGTAAAAAGTATTCCTCTTTACATGGAAGGAATTAATTTCACCTAAAAGTTTACAATTATAATAATCCATACACTGGTCAACAAATAACCTCTACCGTGATGACATTGAAAACAGATCATCTATTTTTATACTCTTCTCTTAAGTAACTTCACTAGGTACTTCATCTCTCTGTATAAAATCAACATTGTTATAATGATAGTAGGTAGCTATATTAACATTGAATGAGTAGGAATCGATTATCTTGTCAGAGATGTTATAATTATTTTATTTATTGTGTGATTCTTCGTCAGTGAGCTCATAAAATGAGTTGCTGTCACATCAATCCCTTTCTCTAGAGTTGCAATTATAATTATCTTCGTTTCGTGTAGTAATACGTTTTATTTAGTAGTCACGCTGTTGTTTATACCTACAAGCCTATATCCTGCCTGCGGCTTCACCTGCGTTTTGGAGATATGAGAGAGTAAAGTCCCACATATGTCCGGACAGGTATTATGTCTGTGTGGGCCACTTGCCCATATATGATTTTGGGCTGTTATAGAACAGCGAACAGTTCAAAACGCGCGGAAAACTTTAATTGATGCAGAATTAGATCTTATGTGATGCCATAGATGTCGCTATAGTATGAAAGTAGCAAATTGTCCTAAGCGATCAAACTTCTGATTAAAAGGATCCTATATGTTATTTCAGGACATTGTCTAGCCGCGTGTCTATACTTTCTCCTTTATAAAATTAGTATGAAAATGTTTATAAACTATAGATACGCATACGATACTTTTAAAAAACTGATACCTATTGCAATTGAGTTCAGGGAAAAATAGAAGTGAACTACTTGATGAATGAAAAGACGGCCTTACTTTGGAAGAACAATGCTTCTAAAGTGTAGTATATTTTTTTAGGTGGGAAGTCATCTAATGACATCGATCACCTTTTCGTGTCAGATTTTTACTGACTAAAATCCACACCTATTCCTTCTTTGCCTTCCAGGGCCCTATAGTTTAGCTCGCTGTCCAGCCGTCCGGTAACTGTCCGAACCAAGCCCAAGTCGTCAATGGCGCGCACTGTTCCCGCGCGCCTCAAGGAGTTGTCAGGAACAGCAGGGACCCAGCCGGGTCGAAGCCTACTGGGGCCAGGGTTATCCGAAAGGGCGCTCGAGCCCCGGTATGAAGGCTAGAAGGAACTGGGTGGGTCTTTTAGTCAGTAAGAGTCTGACACTATCTCCCGCTCCGCCCAAGAGCGGGAGATGTCAATGCATGATTTTTTGCCACCATAAAAAAGGGCCCTAGAGTTCTCTTTCGCCTTACCCAATTGGCTTCGACCCTGCTGGGCTCCTAGGGTTGCTGACATCTGCTTGAGGCGCGTGGAACACTACACGCCGTCGTCGCTCGGGAGAGTGTAGTGTTATAACTATTTATATTATGACTATATTATATAATTATCACTTTTTATTGCAAGAGTGACGTGTATAAGATTTCAAATACCACAAGCAGAATTGTGAAAATGTGATCTTCATTATGTTTTTCTTCCAAATTTTTCAAATGACATAAAAACAGGAACTTATATCCGTTGTTTTCTATCTATTTCATTCAACGCACGTGTTTCATTCGTATGAACTGCTGTTAAGGAAAAGACTCTACATACCTTATTACTTTATACCTACATTATTATATTACCGGTTTTTTTTTTAGTTATATAAGCTAGTGCTTAATTGTGACTCTATTAAATGGTAAGCAATGATGCAATCGTTGGTGGTGAAGTGCACTATGTAGTTTAAAAGAACTAATCTTAAATCATATTACAGTGTAAATTCTTGATGTACTATAATTAGATATTTTCAAAAATAACAAATCTCATTTACAATGTGTTCCAGTTTATTGAAACGTTTCAGATTACAACTTTAAAAAAATTAACACAGACTAAATTGATGATGTTAATTATTATCCAGTATAACTACAAAAGTAAAATACACACAATAAATTATTTTATAATAGTATTATAATAAATCAACTCAAAAACTATAGGACTGATTTTAATTTTTACCAGAAGAATGCTATTTTATCACAAGTGACGAGAGAGATACGTCGTATTTACTGCTTTCACACAGGCAAGGCCGCTGGAGGCACACACCAATGAAGTATCGACTTTAGCATTGTGTGTTTTAGAATGATTTTTAAGAAACCATTTGCAGTAAAAAAGCAAGTGTGGAAATTATTTATGAATTTGAAGCCATGTATCGAGTTTCTTATTCTAAAACTTTAATTTAATTTTATACTACAAAAACTAATCATTTCTTAAATTTGATATTTAGTTAATTTACTAGCAGTACACCGCAGACTACCGCTTTTTTATTTTTTACAGTGCAACCTAAGGTTATCTGGTTGGATCGCCACTGTACCCATAGATTTAAGTTTAAAATATTTATTTATTTTATTTAACAATTCATGTACACACTTAACTTACATAAGAAAAGAAGACAGAAACAGAAAAATAGGTACATAGGTGATGCTTATTTCTAACGAAATCTCTTCCAGCATACCCGCGAAAGGAGAATTAGAAAAAAAGAGAAGTAGACACCGTGTGTAAAAGTGACAGGAAAAGAAACAAACAAAACAATTATTATAAGAATATACCTACCATATAAAAATATATATACTATCATAAATATAAACGTACATATAATAGAATAAATACCGCAAAAAATACATACTGACCATATTATATTATATAATTATAAATACATACTAATAAGCAACTATGACGAAACAGAAAGATAGTGTTCTTTCACCCTTTTTTTGAAAACTGCAAGAGTATTTTATTTTTTATTTTTATTGTACTATTTTGGCATACAATAATGTTGATTCTATTGTATTAAATTCTGATAATTAAGTATTAAATTGCAAATATTTGGATTTGTTGTTAATTAAAGACATTGTACACTTGCACAGATGAACACTAAAGAAGTTGATTTGCATATTTTTATATAGAAACCACTAAAATATTTATTTATAACCAAATTAATTCATAATGATCGACTCAACTTCTCAAAAAATCAAATCCTAAAAGTAACTTAAGATTCACTTCACTGATAAATCAAATAATATTCTATGTTTATACTTCCTAGAACATAATTAAAGCCTCCAATTAAATTGCTATCAAACTTAACATCTATTTTGGTCGGTAGTATAGGAGTCATTAAGCAAGACAATAGCTGATTGCAAACCATTTTGTCTGGCTAGGTTATGGAGCTAATTTGTTCTTACTTTGGAGATATCAAGGCTATAGAGCAGTTCTAATTGACCTTTGTTTTTGTATGGCAAGTTGTAGTAGATAGGTGTATAAAACCGATATAAATAATAATATAACTTCTATGAGTATTTTTAATATATCGTGCGGTTTGATTACGCATGCGGGATTGTTTCGCACGCGTAGCCCTCGCAAATGTCCATTTCATATAAGTATTTATTGTAATGCGTAAAATACGCACGCGGTACGCGTTTTTTTGCATTTAAAAAATTTTCTGCATGTGGAACAAACCCTCATGCATAATGAAATCCGCACGATATTAAAAATACCCTGTGAAATAAATATTATATATGAGCCAAATTACTAAGGCTGTGCGCGAACTGGTGACTTTTGTCTTGGCGACAATTCTGTTTTTTTTTCTGTCACTGTCGCGTCGTAACGTGCGCGCACCTCCACCTCCCTCCTCCTCTACTTGATAAGAGTGACGAAAAAGTCTCCGCGACAAAAGTCGCCTGTGTGCGCACGCACTTACTGGAAAATTACTTCAATCGCAGCAAGCGTGGTGGGTGTATGAAATCCTAGGGCACGTAATCCAATTCGATTAGTCACTTGTAATCCACGGCTGGGTAAGGTTGGGTAGGTATCAATCTAATCCTACCCACGGTTGATTCCTCCCTTTTCCACATCTATCCGTCTCCGGCCATTGTGGGTCAGTGCCATAGATAAAAGTCAAATTTATTTCTCCACTTGTGTCTCGGTCTACTGCGATATCCCAACGCATTTAATGGAACCCAATAAGTGGCTTTTTTAGCTTACTGCTCATCTGACATGCGGCAGACTTGTCAGGAAATACAAAGTACGAGTACTGTTTGATTTTTCAACAACAGCAGCTCAGTTTTTGTAATATTTGACAGTAAAATAAACCTGACTGATTTGTTACTTCACTATCTTCCATAATTTGTGCTGCTTGCCCAATGGCGCAACTCAGAAATTAAATACAAATAAGTGTTTTGGGTTATTGTGTATGTGTGTTTACAAGTTTGTGAACGTACCCACGACACAGTATTATAGTCTGTCTAAAAAGTCAAACAACTTGGGAATTTTGTAAAATACGAGTATTTAATCATTTATAAAATACTTTTATTCGATATTTTTTATCATCACCAGCCTTTTTATTGTTCTCACTGTTGGGAGTCAAGCCTCCTCTCTAGGAGAGGGAATGGGCCGTAATCCAACACGCGGGCCCAGTGTGTGTTGGTGAATGTCGCATGTCTTCGAATTTTTAGTTCTAGGACATGCCGGTTTCCTCACGATGTCTTCCTTCACCGTTTTGAGAACAGTGGTGATGAAATAAATTATAAGGTTCAGGTTAATTTTTTATAAGGTTCTTCTATTAGTAGAGAACCTTAGAGAGAGTGTTAGTCTAGTGTTAACTACATCAGATTTCATTGTCCCTAAATAATGACCCAAATCGTTTGACTTTCTAGACATACTCTTATTTCTAGTGTGAGGCGACGTATATTTATAAAGCAAGCCATCCAAATCTAGTGACTTAGTTTTTTTTTTGAAAATATAATGATCCTGTGTCACAGAATTTGTTCTGTGTTATCCCTCAAACGATTGTATGGAGGTTTTCATTACAAAACCTTTTATGCTCATAATTTACTAGCACAGGTTGTAAGTCGGAGGTAGAATAAATGGCAAGATTTAGTAAGTCCTACATGAAAAACACAACGAACAGAGTTATTTTGGGTACATAATCACATAATAAGTTATTATGATTCACTGTGTTAGCTGAGAAAAAACGTAAGTAAATAGCTAAATTCTACACAAATAAAGCAAAATACAGTTTAAATTACGGGGCGTATATTACTCATGGTGCAGAATGGCCTTGCTTATTAGTGTTGATTGTATTACTGGTTCGTACCTTCAACAACAGCATAATTGTGCCCGTAACATAACAGTTCGTAGACGTAGATGTCAACTCCCATTCTGTCATCGTCGGCACTGCATACAGGCCGCCGTGGCTCGATGTCAATGTCTTTCTGGATGCAATTACTGATTCTCTTTTCTCTTTTGCTAGAGTAGATAAAATTATCTTGTTGGGAGACTTCAATATTAACATGTTAAGTCATACAAATAATAAAGCAAAACTCCTAAACAACTTTCTGCTATGCTGTAAGTTAAATCAAATTGTATCTCAGCCAACCCATTTCACAGACCACAGCGAGACATTAATTGATGTTATATGCACTGATGCCCGTGTGCGTGAGGTCTCTGTTTCACATATTCCAGAGCTCGGCCAACATGCTATGATATCTGCTGAATTTAACTTTAAAATAGATAAGCCTTCTCCGCGCTGGGTCACTTTCAGGCCGCTTAAAGATATACTGCTAGACCATTTCAACAGAGACCTTAATAAGATGGACTGGGAATATATTGAAAGTCTGCAGGATGTCAATTCTATGGTGGAAACTTTTAATAAGTATACTTTGAATTTATTTGATCTACATGCTCCCCTTAAAAAGGTTCTCATAAAAGATAAGTCCCCTCTATGGATAACTGATACTGTCAAGGATATGATGAAGCTGCGTGACAAAAGCCATAGTAAGGCCAAGGCTACTAAGACATCACATCATTTTGACTCGTATAAACAGCTTAAATACCTTGTTAGGGCGGCGTTGGACAGTGAAAAGCGTGCATATTTTAAAACTTACATAAATAAAAATATTAAAAAACCTAAGAAGCTATGGAGTCATATTAAATCCTCTATAGCTATGTCTAAAACAACAGAGCACAGTTTACCGAACTTCTGTAACGATCCCGAAAAAATTAATGAACACTTTTTGGATGTACCAGGTAGTGGTACAGTCACAGCTGCCGACTTAGAATACTATGAGCAACACAGATTCAATAACGCTAATTTCCAGCTGGAGCCGGTTCAGGAGGATGTGGTGCTAAGGCTGCTGCGTGGTCTAAAGTCCAATGCTCAGGGTTGTGACCATATTTCGCTTGAAATGTTGATGATGACTCTTCCTCGTACCCTTGCAGCTATAACGGCAATCGTCAACCGTTCCATCTCCTCCTCTTCTTTTCCCGATCTGTGGAAATTGGCTATAGTTAGACCCATCCCTAAAGTATCAAATCCTACTAGCGTTAAAGAACTTCGCCCTATTAGCTTACTGCCATGTCTCTCCAAGGTTTTAGAGAAGGTGGTCTCCAACCAGCTCAGAGCATATCTTGAGGAACACAACATTTTGCCACTTGCTCAATCTGGTTTTCGCAAGGGACATAGTACAGCCACGGCTCTACTTGATGTGGTCGGGAATATCCTTGAAGGCAGAGACAAGGGAATGGGTGCCATGCTCGTCCTACTGGATTTTTCGCGCGCTTTTGACTCGATAAATACGTCACTTCTCATTTCTAAGCTGTCATATTATGGATGTCAGCCTGAGACGGTTCAGTGGTTTAAAAGCTACTTGACTCACCGTTCTCAGTTTGTCCAGGTGACAAGTGAAAGTGATGGAAGCATTGAGTCCTCCAGTGCAAGGTGCGTGAGCAGGGGTGTGCCCCAGGGATCGATCCTCGGTCCTCTTCTTTTCATTCTGTACAGTGCTGACATCACCAACTGCTTGCTGAACACCAAGTTCCACCTTTATGCTGATGATTTGCAGATGTATCTGTCTTTTCATCCTCAGCAGGCTGTTGACACTGTTAGAAGAGTGAATGAGGACTTAGACAGGATCACAGACTGGTCTTCGAGAAACTCACTGGTTTTGAACCCGGGCAAGTCCAAATATTTGATCATAGGATCACAAGATTTTTTAAATAAATTGGGCTACATTAATATGGATGTGAGGATTGATGGCTGTCCCATTGAGAGGGTGCAGGAAGCCCGTAATCTTGGAGTAATATTTGATGAGCACTTGCATTTTGAGACTCATATTACAGAAGCCGTGCGCAATTGCTTCTATCGTCTCAAGCTTTTATACCGTGTACGTCCCTACTTAAGTGTGGATATGCGTATCATGCTCTGTGAGTCACTTGTTCTATCCAAGCTGAACTACGCTGACACTGTGTATGGGGCATGCATTCTTGGTGGAAGTGAAAAGTTAATCCAGCGAGTAGAAAATGCATGTGCTAGGTTTTGTTTTAATGTCCCTCCAAGATCTCACATAACACCATTCCTAAATAGGGGTAATCTGATGAGAATGTCCGACCGCAGAAAACTTCATCTGGCCACCCTACTCTTTGGCACAATTCTTACAAAAAAACCTACATATCTGTATGATAATCTGACTTGGTCTCGTGATGTAAACAAAGTTAAAACAAGAGCATCTTCTTACCTTTTGTTAACCTTGACTCATAAAACTGCTGCATTCCGTGGAAGCTTCAAATACGCCAGTAGCAAGATCTGGAATGATTTGCCTCCACCTCTTCGTGCGTTAAAGACGGTTGGTGCTTTTAGCTTCAAATACAAACAGCATTTATTACGCAATCAAAGGGAAACCACGACATAATTTAACCAGAGTTCTGCACGATTTTGCATTAGTGACATGTCACTCATCGCTCTGCTAGTTTGGCATCTTTTTCTTGCGCCCAACACAACACTACAATTTTATTACACTTCACAGACATACACAATAACATTTCAGATACACCCGAATCACTTTTGTTTTAGACGTATTTATGTATCTATATTTACTCAACTTTTGTTTATTTGTTTTGTTTGAAGATCCACCTACTTTTTCTTTTGACAGTCGATGGAACTTTCCATAGACTACTAATTTCCACAGATTAGCTTTAGACACACTCGGACAGATACACTCGATTTAATATTCGTGAACCGCTGGCCGCGCCGGCTGCGGCGCCCTACAGTGCGCCCGTGCGCTCGCGTTCCTCCGTTTGTCTATAATTTTGACAAATGAGTTTGGAGCGCAAGTCGTCGGGCGTCGGTCTCTGGTTCATTATATATTACACTTTTTTTTTTATATCTAACACATAACACGTATTAACATAATTTCACCCTATTTACCAATGTTATTTATTTATTATTTGTCCAATGGGTGTTTTACAATGTTCGTATTTAATTATTTATTATTTTATTTTATTTTATTTTTTTTGTTTCGATACCAATATTAATTATATTGAACCTCCGTGAATGTGACCGTGGCATCACCGCGGGCCCTAACAGAATACCAGCGCTGCGTTATTTATCCTTTTAAAAATAGCAGCATATGCTGAGTTAGGCGCCCTTTTGGCCTTGCACAGATTTTAAAGTGTTTCCTATTATTTATATTATCGGATTCTACTGTATGTGTGAGGTACGAATAAAAGTTTTTTCTTTCTTTCTTTTTTTCTTTCTTTCTAGACGTGGTTACGACAAGGCCTTTCTGACTTTTTTTTTCCTTTTTTGTAGATGAGAGCATCATCCAATCACTGCTCCCACTCTTGGGCGGAGCGAGAGGGTGTATCAGATTTTTACTGACTAAAAACCCACTGTTCTTTCGTTGCTTTTCATACCAGGACCGAGTCTTCCTCTCAGAAGCAGACCCTTGGCCCAATAGGCTTCGACCCTGCTGGGCCCCTACGGTTTACTGACATCTCCTTGACGCGCGCGTGGAACGATATGCGCTGTCGACGACTTGAGCTCGGTCCAGACGTTTACTGGACGATCGGACAGCGAGCTACCCAATGGTCGCCATCCGCAAACCCACGCCTACGGTAGCCATCTCTAATATGGTCTACCATTAGAAATCTGCCACCGTTACAAGTAGCAGCTGGTGTCAAAAATATCGGTTGAATGTGTTACTTCATAACAAAACTAACTGTGCCATTGGATATTTTTACTATCTGATTTATTATTTCTAGAAACCAAAGGATGTGCTTGTGTTGTATTACACATACGACTATATTTACAAAAACAAATCTCTTTCAAACCATTTATCAAGTTTTGAAAAGGGTCTGGCTGTATTTTCAATATGTCGCCAGTCTGTGTTGTATCCAAAGATTAATCTTAATAATCTTACAACTGTTCCACTTTTAGGTCTCCCACTAACAAAAGTAGCTACCTATTTATATTACTATGATATAATAAATATACATAAAAG
Organism: Mythimna albipuncta; assembly: GCA_929112965.1. NCBI lineage: Eukaryota > Metazoa > Arthropoda > Insecta > Lepidoptera > Noctuidae > Mythimna > Mythimna albipuncta. The sequence goes on from OV815973.1 coordinate 11,278,020, forward strand.
AACTGTGCAACAATCATCACTATTATAATATTATGAACGAGTTGAATTGTTAAACAATTTTCTGCACTTTCAGTAACCTGTAATCCTGGTTCGCGTTTTTTAATCGACTTAATGAGGCAATGACATCAGAATACTAATAATTAAAAAATATATTAAATTAATTATGATTATAGAAATAAATAATTTTGTTATACATAAAGCTTTTACTGTTTGGCTATGATGGGGCGACAATCAATAAATAAAGGAAGATTTAAAAAATGCACTGTATTCTGTAAACTCTTACCAAAGCACAACATCGAGTAATTTTTAGGATTGGCACGATCAATGTCTTACGTCATCATAGTGTATCAACTTTAATTGCTCAGTTTAGACGTGTGATTGCAATAGTCCTCCTCCTTGCGTCGTATTCCTCGTGTAATGCTGAGGGTCGTGACCTCCCTGCTTCATCACTTTAACCTTTATGATACATATTCCACCATCTATTTCTGTCTCTAGCGGTGTGAAGGGCATTGTACATCGTAGAGTCAAGAGCGGTGCGGATCTGGTCGGACCAACGTATTGCGAGGCCTTTTCCCATCCACGTTACCGGTCGCAATGAACCTTTCGAAGTTGCCACCGTCTTTTCTTGCAATGTGACCGAAGTATTGCAGAACCTTGCGAAGACATCTTGCAATAATAATTATTGCAATTATAATTTGACTGGCCTGTTGGTCTAGTGGCTAGTGACCCTGAGTGCTATGCCGGAGGTCGTGGGTTCGATTCCCACCCAGGACAAATGTTTGTGTGATGAGCAATAATCATTTGTTCTGTGTCTGGGTGTAATTTATCTATAATATGTATGTATTTAGAAATATCTAAGTATGTTTATCAGTTGTCTAGTACTCATAACACAAGCTCTGCTTAGCTTGGGACTAGACGGCGTTGTGTGATAGTTGTGGAATATTATATTATATTATTATATATTATATTAATAGTATAAGTAGGAAAAACTTCTGGCTATCTTCTTTTTCAAAACCATTGCCGTGCGCTAGGAATTACTTGTAGCGTGGGTGCATTTACAAACACGTAAACTCACATACACAAGACACCCAGACCCGGAATATCTATATGTACGTCATATAAATATTTGTTCCGTGCGGAAACTAAACCTGCGTCACACAGCACAGCAGCCAATTGCTCAAATACTATGCCACCAACTGTGCCGACAAAATTAGTTCTTATTTATATATGCTCGTTATGTCACTGCCGAGTCCATAGATAATATTCAATTTTAATTTTATTATTACATTAGTACAAGAGTATTTGTATACCCATATTTTACATATATAAATTAAAAAATATATATATTTATATATAGCATGCCCGACAAACTATGGGCCAAAGTGGCACAAAGTTGGTGCCTTAAAACAGGGCGACGAAGTCATGGCAGACCACAAAGGAGATGGCGTGATGAATTAGACAGATTTCGCCAGAACTGGCAATAGGAAACATGGGCTCGCGATTGATGGAAAGAGTGGAAGGAGGCCTTTTGCCCAGGAGTGCGACAGAACAGGCTAACAATGTATGAATATTAAAAAAAAATATTATTTTTGGAATACTGTCACTCGACATCAATTAAATCGTTTTAAAAAGTATTATGTACCATTGTGAACTGGTTGTCGATTCAAATAAAGCTAAATATAACTTAATTTAATAACCTTACGCCTACCTTTACAACCTTTCTAAGTCTTCATTGTACGAGAATCAACAGTGACTTGTTTTTTCTCTTCTATTTCTTTTTCTGTGCAGTCCAGCAAAAGGAAATACATAAACGTTTTCTAGAAAACAATTAATATCATTGTGAAGTTTGTTTTCTTCGTTTTAGCAAGGGCCTTTTGGAATTTAAAGGCTATTTGCTCCACCATTTAAACATGTAACTAGCTAACTGACAGTCATTTGTTTGGTGAATATGTAAGCTTTTAAATCCTTAAAATTAGATTAAGTAACGGGATATTCTAAGCAATATCACAATTTATCTGCTTGTTTTTGTTGAACGGTTTATATTACACTCACCTTATACTTTCTTCATCAGTTTCATGAACTTAGACTTTGATAGTTGTTCATTCTAGATTTTCTTAAAAGTAATACTTAATAGTGCCAGTGCTGAGGTCCCTCAGTTATAGTCTTACAAGCCAAATTAAATTCTAAAGTGGAAGACTTTAAGTTCAAATAAGTATAGTAAGGTCTGGGATTAATGAACGCGGTGTTGCTATCTATCAAAATGATCAGTTTTGGAAGATTTAGATAGAAGCTTCAACTTTAATAGATGATGTGAGTGCTAATTTGTGACGGCAAAAGAAGATAAATTGGTACTCAAGATTTTTAAACATGCTGAAACTATATTTTTGTTTATTTTAATAGAATGGCCGAATGTTTTGCTTTTGAATATTAATGTAAACTGAAATAAAGTTTTAAGTTAAAATTTCAATGACTAAAAAAAGCTTTTACTTAAAAAAATTAAAAATGCTATCATACGAATAAATTATAGGATTAAATCAAATCAGCTTTATTTTTCACAACTAAATAACTTACGTGAGATATAAAACTGTGGGTTTTTTTTATAGATTAGACAAAAATCTACAAATTGGACAAATCCACAAGTATGGTAAAGTTGAAAGAAGGCAAAGAGTTGGTAAATAATAATAATGGTTTTTTTTCGGGCGGTTCTTTGAGTCCAAAGCTAAAGTAGCTGCTTGGAAACTCAGCGTTTTTGCAAAGGTCTTCACAGCTTTTAATGTTACATAAAGCACAAGTCCGATCGTGTGTAGAGTACAGGATGCATTTTGAAGAGTGTGCATAGTCATGCACACTCTTCAATCTTCATTCATTCAGATTCCGTCATCTCTTTTCTACCATTAGGCAATTCTATGTACGCCGAGTATCCACCCTTACGTTTTTGAAACCTCTACGGTCTGGACTAAGCATTTCGCCACATCGTTTACACCGCGTACATCGAAGAACTGGAACGATTTACCCACTGCAGTTTTCCCTTCCGATCATAATTTAGGTATTTTCAAGGCTAGAGTCTAGGAATAGGCTGTCAATACATAATGATAAATACTTAATAATAATAATACCTGGAAAACTGTGTCACAAAATAGATAGGTACAGAAGTCTATCTACATACAAAGTGCGCTCAAGCAACGCACACATAGTCACCGCTCAAGGACACGATATCTCGGTCGCATCTCGGACCACGCGTCGAACAGTTCCGGCTCAAACGTTGATAAGTGGGCGACCGTGCGTAGGTATAAAAAGTGAAGTACATACATGAGATTGTCTTCTATACCTATCTATTTTGTGACTGTGTTGTCTATGGTCATATGGCGCAATACAATTATGCTCGATACACACATAGTCTAGCAGGGAAGACCCCTACTAATAGAGAAGCTGCTTTTAAAGCGCAAAAGCGTTGCATAAGAGCGATGTTTGGACTTCAAATAACTGACAGTTGTGTGCCATATTTTAGAAAACATAAAATTCTGACACTGCCAGCTTTGTATATATATGAGACTGCCTTATTTGTAAGATCCAATCCACATTTATTTCCTTACCTATCTGACACGGTCCAACGTAATAGGCGATATGATACTCTACGCGGACGGAGAGCCAAAACCGCTCTTATGCGAAAAAGCATATTTTGCAAAGCCCCGCAAATTTATAATAAAATTCCAAAATCGATCAGAGAGTTAGACTTGACAGGGTTTAAGAAAAAGTTTAAAGAATTATTGTGTAATAAATGTTACTATAATTTAAATGACTACTTAAATGACACTTTGACATATTAATTTAATGATTATTTGTATGATTTTATTTGACATTTCTAGTTTCAATTATCTTAATTATCACAATTTAATGTAATTAATTATTTATATAACTTTAATATTTGTACGCCCTTGTGGCAGAACGTGCTGAGACTGAATGTTTAAACCTAAGACCATGTAATGTACATACCTACCACGTTTTAACAAATAAATGATTATGATTATGATTATGATTATGATTATGAAGCTGTTTTTTGTATTATTATATACATCTTTTCATATATAAACATCTTTTCTTTCTTTCTTCTTCTTTTTTTTCAATAAACTAGTGCGCCTTACCATCAAAGTTTGCATCATGGCTTACCATCAGGTGGGATCGCAGTCAACACTCAACACTAGTTTAAACCAATAAAAAAATTATAGACAAAAACAATTTTTGACATCATAAATTAGCTAGCTCCAAATTGCTTTTTTCTTACAACGTAAAAAATATTTTGGTGTTTAATGGTTGAATGGTAAAGGATTATCTAGTTTTACAAAATCCTGTATTCAAAGTAAATGCATCAGAGTATTATTACTAAACAAACCATAATTTTTAATAGCATTTAAGTTTAACAGGTTTCTATACGAACTAAATTGCGTCCGGGTTCACATCTTGAACACTAATTTTTATTGAATGTACTCGTACAATTATCACGACTCGTATCCGTAAACAGTCTACTAGTGATATCAACATGGCAATTATTACAAATGCCAAATCTTGATATAAAATCATTAAAAATCAACATTCACTAAAGGATTTCCTATATTTTTAACATAATGTGTAGAGCGAAACGTTATCATAAAATTTTATAGCAAGAATAGTTATAACCGTTAAAGCAAGCCGGGAATCCAGCAATCTGTACAGTTCTGTAATTTTAGAATATTGTAATGAATCTTTATTTAGCCATCATCTATATATATTTTAAATCAATGCCACTTTTCGTTGTAATTTTTAACCGACTTCTAAAACAGGAGGAGGTTCTCAATTCGGATGTTTGTATTTTTTTTATGTATGTTGGCGCATAACTTCATCACTTGCCAACCGATTTGAAAATTTTTTTTTTTTTGGAAAGGGTATACTTTCCAAATGGTCCCATAGACACCAAGTCGGGATCTGATGATGGAATTTTGGCGAAATCGAGGGAAATCCTCAAATATTATAAGCAACCATATAGTTCTTTTGATATTTTCATCAAAGACTTAAGCATTTATAGTCAAAACATGACATTTGACGAAGTGGAACTGGTGAAGAAGACCAGAAATGGCCAACGGAAGTTCATACTCACACAGATCTCTCAATGAACATAGTTACAAGTAAATGAATAGTTCTGAATAGGTACGTTGAAAATGGTATCATCGATGTGACCTGATGATGATGGAGCCGAAAGATAGACACCGGAACTCCATAATTAATCAATGTATCCTAGCCATGTTTGGGCTTTTTAGAATTGTCATGAGATGTACTTTGGCTATAAGGTACTATCGAACTGATCTGATGATGATGATGAAGCCGGAAGATAGGAACCGGAACTTCGTAATTAATCAAAGTATCCTAGCCGTGTTTGGGCTTATAAGAATTGTCATGAGATGCACTTTGGCTATCAGGTACTATCGAACTGATCTGGTGATGGTGATGGAGTCGGAAGGTAGACACGGGAACTTCATAATAAAAGAATTTATCTTAGCAGGGTTTGAGTTAATTGGAGTGTCATGAGAAAAAGGAACTCTGGCTGGAAGTGTATTGCAACTAAAAAGTGTGAAATAAAAAACTTTTTACAAAAAAATATAACTGACTTACTAAAAAAAACACTAAAACCCTCAAAATAACTTTAATTTCAGAAGTCGGTGTTAAATAACGAAGAGGCAAAACTATTATAGAAACACCGACTTCCGAAATTAAAGTTATTTTGATGGTTTTAGTGTTTTGTTTTTGTTAGTCAGTTATTTTTTTTTTGTAAAATTATTGTTGGTATTACTCGTGTGGACTATCACAACGGGTAATACCAATCTCTTTTGAAAAGCCGCATCGCTAGTTTTATGTCATGGCACATAAAAAAGATTATGTCATTGTGACCAACGAAAATTTTAGAAGTAAAAGTTTGCATGACTTTTGTTATGGTGGTAAACCATTCAATAACTTCTCGTTCTAAGGTCCTCCTTAGAGTGAGAAGACATTGGATGATTTCCTGCGAGAGAGCATGTCAACGACTATGTTCCTTCTTTGAATTTACATGGCTGTGGCTACGTCACTTCTGCGTAGTGATAACATGGCCACTACGTATTGTCTACGCAACATCTGTGTATTGTCTAAGCAACACTTTAGAAACCTTATACTCTAGATAGTTCTTGGGTTCATTCAGGTCATAACTTGGTCACATTATAGAAAGGAGAGCATCCTCCCTACTATTAAATCTACTAAGACGTGGTTCAGCAACGTTTTGGTTAAATCGATTCATAAATCATAACTAACCATTAATCATGTAGCGTAAGTTTATATTTGCTACTAGAATGTGCGTAACATCATTCATTATGATTGCTCTTACATCATAGGTTCTCATACCTTTTAATTGTTTTTGTTTGGTGAGCAAGTTCAGCCATTAGTTATTTTTTTCAAGAGCACTATTAACATTATTAACAGTTGGTTGAAAATACTGACCTTCCGATAAAAATAAAAGGCGATATCCAAGTCCAGATTTGAAACATAAATTCTTGATGGTCAATGATTTTTTTTTATTATTATTTTTACTTTCGGTCCCGAAATTAGACACATGTAGGTACGAAGAAAATACTACGGTCCCCGCTTGGATGTACAAATACAAGTCTAGATACCAGGGCTATAAAAAAATAACTGATTTCAGATTTTTCGTAAGGACAATTAAGGGACCTGGCCATAAATTCATAGCTACCTAAGGTACCCGCTGCCTGTCTGAAAAATAAGTTAACTCGTTATGATTTAAAAGCATTTATGTTAGGGCCCCTTGATAGAGGTTTTTACCGGCTCTAACTTGACTTATTCCGGTATTATGTCCGACCAGCGTGTAATGACCGGCAATATTACTCCACTAGTCATGTTGCATCAAATGGATTCACTGGACCTCGCAAGGACAACGATGTCAATTTTACTCGATGGATGCGATAGTAGTTTCCTACCATATATGAAGTACCTATTATAGTGAGTCTAGATCGCAAACAAACATTTACATACAAAAATATTCTATGAATTTACACAAATTTGTAAATCAAATCATCAGTATCAGCATGCCAATATTATTAATAATAACAAATCAGTTATTTTCAGGCATCTTGGCCCATATATACATTCCTTACAGACCAACGTATATTAATATAGTAACTACAAGTTGTTGTTAGTAAATAAGACAAAAGACTATATTAGTAACACTTCACATTGGACTAAGTTCACTTCGTGCTGTTCTGTGGCACCTGTCCACGGAAGCGACGGAAAAATACGCCTTGCGGCCAAAAGTCTTCCTTCAACATGAGGGGCAAAAAAGTGTTCGGGACTTGCACCAACAACGCCTTGAAAATAACGGTATGGTGCAACTCCAGAAGCTATACTCTCAGTGCGTACTTTGTCTTGAAGACAAAGTACGCACGTGAAAAATGTCAGAAAAAAATTTGTAATTACAACAAACACTTAGACTCACCTGTGAGTATAATACATACCTAATTGGAAAGGATAACAAAAAGTCTATGAATGATGATTGCAACAATAAAAACTGCATGCTGTTAACCTCTTAGTAATTTAATTTACTCTAGAAATGGAATAAAAAACCACACAATGTTTCGAGACGGCAACGTGGCTATAATTATACGAGGCTTATTTGCTATTTTTATGCATCAGTTCTATGGCCTCGTCCTTCCTTTTGGCAACTATGTTGACGGTTTGAGGAATTAGGAGGTTTTATTGTATTGCGTTGTAAAGTTATTAAATAACTTCTCTTGCTCTGGATGGAGAAACAGAGCGTCGCAGACTTTTACGAACTCATACCCACCTGTGTTTCTTCTGTTGTCCTTTGCATGTTGCCCTGGGCAGGGTAACTCTTTTAAACATTCTCACAGTCCAACATAAACCCACTTAAGAATAAACCTCAATTAATATACAGGAATGTTTTTTCTTCAGTATTTTTTTTAGTGATAATGCCAGGCAATTGTGAACTTCTTTACTATTTATAATACCAATATGAATGGCAAAAGTCAAAATAAAATATTTCTTAATATAACGCATAATCGTTGAAAACTCACGTGAACGTGAACTGTGTGTATGTCCACCAGGCAAAGGCATACTTACATCCATTTTTAGATCCGTTCAAATGGCAGCCAAATTCAGGAACATCCTCAAAACATTCTTATTTTTAATACTAATAAGAAATAGGACAGGGAGAGTAGGCCCCGACTTACGAGTTTAGATCGCGGATTCAAACCCGGCCAGGCGCATTACTTTGTGTAATTTATTTCATCACCACTGCTTTCAAAACGGTCAAGGAAAATATCGTGAGGAAACCAGCATGTCTTATAACCAAAAATTTGCAGAAATGAGACATCCACCAACCCATACTGAGTCCGCGTGGTGGATTACGGCCCATTCTGTTGGGACTCAGGCCTCCTCTCTAAACACTATAAGGCCGAATATGCTATGCTAAAAAGTAGGATGATTCAAATTAAGGTAGTACCTAGGTATTTGAAGTAAATACCGGTTTTTCGATCACATGCTCATGCCACGTGATACCTTTTTGGTATTAGTATAACAGTGTGATACGAATAGTGAAAGACTAATAACTTTAACTTTTCATTTTCATTACCAAGGTATACCTAGCGAGTAATTCTGGGAATTATACCGTGACTTTAATTCCGTGTAATAACCTACACGGAAATGATTTTGTTAAAGTTTTTGAGTAGTTTTAATTGAGATGTTAATTGTATGTGGTTGTTATTGTAGTTTCTATCATCATTAGCAAACTTTTTGTTTTTTTTTTTACTATGTATTAACGTGTCTCGTGATGGTCCAGTAGTTATGGTACTCGCTTCTCATGTGCTAGCAGATCCAAAACCGAGAAATAAGCAAAGTGATTTTTTCAATTCATATGTGCTTTCCAGGTTCATATAGGACAATACTGACTCTCATGTCTCGGAGACACATGCCGCCCCAGCACCAGCCGTTGGCTTCGGTTGGCATTCGCAGATCTTTTACAGTCGTTACAGATAGTAAAACGCCAGGAAGTCTGACCATCACTCTATCCAAGGAGTAACGAGTATTATGATATTAGTAGGAGACCAGTTTTCCATAACACGTGGATGGGCACACCAAAATTTTGGCGGTAGTCGGGTGAAAGAAGAAATGTCCAGGTGTCACCATTGTGTAGACTTGGGTGGAGAACCTCCGTGTCCTCGTCGGGATGATTGGCGGCAATGACCTCTCGTTTCGGGCCCTGGTACAGGCCATGGTCCAAAGCAAAGAGCATGCGGTCGCCTCCCTCTGCGATGCAGTAATATTGGCAAAAGAGGCTGCCGCACGTGTCAAAGAATAGACTTCTTTACGCCCAAGCCACCAAGATCTCGACGCCTGTTTCCAACCACTGTAGGCACGCGTGGGCTTTTTTTTTGAGCCTGAGTAACCAACGGCGCGTAGCTTCTACACACGCCTCAAAGAGATGTCAGCAAACCGTATGGACTTAGCAAGGTCGAAGCCTACTGGGACCTTGGGTTCGCTTCCGAAAAGGAAAACCCGGAGTTCAGGTAAAGTAGGAACATAAGAGTAGGTTTTAGTCAGTAAAAGCCTGACACGCCTTCACGCCCCGCCCTAAAGCTTACAAAGTGCTATTGATTTCCCACTTAAAAAGGAAAAAGTAAAAGCGAACACGTATTAATGTCATGTGTTGTGACACAAACAAATTTTTAATTTCCAAGGCAGTCATCTACTGAGTTATTTTGGGAATAATCCTGTGGGAATTTCCGGAATTTTCGTATCATATCAAAATTTGAGATTGTTATTGTTATCACAGAAAATATGAAGTTAACAAATTGTGGTTGTGATAAAAACAGATAAATATATTATTTATCGATGAAATAACAAAAAAAATTAAAAGACGTGTACACTTTCACACATTGAATTGAATTTTGATTGATTGTTCACTCATTTGTTTTCTTATCGGTCACCACGCTCAAAAAACAAATGAGTGGGGGTGTTAAGTTATTTTCGTTATGGAATTTCTGGATTCGGTCTCCACGCTCAAAGCCCGCGATAGAAGCTATGCAATAGCTAAATAAAAACTATCGATTCATTTTATGAACTTGGGTTGACTATGAGTTGTGCACTATAAATCTCTGTCTACCCTTCCAGGGTTAACAGACGTGATGACAAGAATATGTAAATAGGGAGGTGACAACGTATTTATCTATTTTTGTCTACAAATTTGAATAAAAGTCCCATACAAGAATCAGAAGGTCACAAACAAAGATAAATTGCTGAGGGACGGCATTCGATGACAACACACTGCGAAATTGAGATAAATATTTCGCTTAGGAGCTTAAACTGGACTAAAAAACTTATCACGTATTCCCTTAGCATATTTTTGTCATAGAATAATTTAGATTGATTGACTGGAAAAGAAGACTTTATGCGGCGCATTCTGGTGACGTCTATGCGACTGTGCTGCAAAAAAAATATATACCACAGAGTATAAAATCGCCGCGTTGCCGTCAACAGTATCTACAGATGGTTACAATAAACATTTTTTTAATAATTTTTTTTTTAATCCTCCTTTGTTGTTTCACACTAGGATATAATATGGGTGCGTTTACAAACATGTAAACTCACATAAAGATCCGAGACAACTATCAGTAGTTGAAATTAATGTTTTTTTTTTTTTCGAGGGAATCGTCTCTAAACTAAACTGCGCCAAACGTATCATTTCATACATGGGTTGTTATGATGAGTGAATTAGACTAAAGGCTATATATATTTCACCGGGACACCATAGCGGCACACCCAGTTGTGTCGCGCCGCCATGTGTCGAATGGATATTAGCATGAAACCTCTATTCTTAGGAGGGCACTTACAGCCAATTAATGTTCAGACGGGAGTATTGATGTAATTGTAGTGTAGTATTAAGTAGAGATTATTATTATACTTCGTATCTCTCCTGACGATGATTAGCTTACATGCAGCAGTAACGCGAGATAATACTGTCTGCCTCTCTCAATAATCGGCACTGTCTTTTTTTTTTTCTATGGGAAAAATCATCTTATGACAACCCCCGCTCTTGGGCGGAGCGGGAGATAGTGTCAGACTCTTACTGACTAAAAAACCCATCCCGTTCCTTCAAGCCTTCATACCGGGGCTCGAGCGCCCTTTCGGATAACCCTGGCCCCATTAGGCTTCGACCCGGCTGGGCCCGTCTTGCATTTTTTTTTTTGTCAGAAATTAGCAAAAATGTTATAGCTAACTGAAAAATGCACCCATGTTTCTCGAGTTGTTATTTGTGTCCTAGGCTCACGTTTCCTCTTTCGAACAATTCCGCCTCCTCCAAAGACTTAAATAATATTATATTTAGGACGTTCTAAATATTACAAAGTCTATGCGAATCAAACGACAGTACAATAGTGGAGGGTAGTTGAACATGAACTTGACCTATTTACGGGCGACCGTCAGTAGTCGGTCGGTCGCGATGCGCTTGCGTCGCTTCACATGTGTTCTTGTCGCGAAGTTCGGCAGTGCGGACGTGATTATCTTTACATGATGGTGTATCAATATTCTAATATCGATTACACGGAAATGGTGCGAATGCTTGCTAGGTGCGATGAAAATGTTGCGAACAGTGCGTGGGACTATTATTAATAGAACAGTGCGCGGGAGCCGTAAGTAGACACAGAGTTTAAATGTGTAAGATAGAACAACGAAATCTTGAAGGTTTATTTTTGGTGCATGTGTTGTTTTGTAAAAAGTCATAGAACAAAATTTGTTGTTTATGATGTTACTAATACAGACTTGCGAGGTTGTTATTGTTTTACAAATAATCCTGTATATCAGTCCTGTGCCGTCTATTTTAAACTTATAACAATGCCCAGCCATAAATTAAAATCTATTGTAAGAACATTCAAACATCTTTGAATGTTATTTCAATCGACTGTCGAACGAAGGGTTATTCTAATTTATTTATAATTGAAAATTTCGAATTGAATACTTTACATTTTGATTTGAATGGTATACAAATTGAAAACAGAATTGAAAAGGTATTCAAATTCATCAATAGTAGGTATTATTTTTATTTCTTTTAGTTTTTTTTTTTTTTTTTCGTTTTCAAAACGTTTGCCAATCTATATTTTAAAAGCGATCCATTAACTATGTCTCATCATCAGCCTTTTTAATGTTTCCACTGCTGGGACTCAAGCCTCCTCTCTAGGAGAGGGAATGAGCCGCAATCCACCACGCAGGCCCAGTTCGGGTTGGTGAATGTCACATGTCTTCGAATTTTTAGTTCTAGGACATGCCGGTTTCCTCACGATGTTTTCCTTCACCGTTTTGAGAGCAGTGGTGGCCGAGTGGTATTGGCTTCGACTTACGTGTTGTAGGTCGCGGGTTCAAACCCTGGCAGGCGCATTACTTTGTGTAATTTATTTATTTAACTATGTCTACTCAATCCTAAATTGGAATATGTGTAAAGAACTGAAAATGTCAACTGTCTAGCCTACTTACGAAAGCGACGTAAAAAGTGGGCGTTTGTTTAGATACTACAAATTTCCCGAGGGAATCCTGATAAAATTTAACTGCTGACGGAATCGTTGTGTCAGCCATATTTAAAAGTAAAATGTGAAGTGACGAACGAGACTAGTTCTCTTGATTATAATTAGTTTTGTAGTTGTATCAGTAAGTATCCTCTTTTTGGAAATTTGGCTCAATACTCCTTTATACGCTATCCTTGTTTTTATGGCGTATGCAGTAACTACACAATGTTTACTACGATCTTTACATACTCCTTTAGCTACTTAAATGCTCATACAGTTGGTCAGACACAAGCATCAGTGGGCGCTCATGTACTTCACACCTTTGTTTTCGAGGATGAGAAAAGTCAAATAACTCCTCCTTTTTTACTTTAATTGACAAAAACCCACCCGTGTTTTTTCAGCTACCCATTGCGTTCTAGAGCCGTGGTAACTCTCTAAGAATCCCACACGACAAGTACCTCTTACATTCGATATATTTCAATCAAAGAATTGCCAAACTTAAGTGGCAATGGGCAAGGCGCACTGCTCGCAGAACAGATGGCCATTGGGGCCGAAAGATTCTAAAATGGCAACCGCGTACCAGAAGACGCAGCGTTGGAAGGCCTTTTATAAGATGGACCGATGACCTGGTGAAGGTAGCGGGAAAACGATGAATGCGAGATGCACAGGATCGTTCATTGTAGCTTTACTTGGGGGAGACCTATGTCCAACAATGGACGGCTGAAATGATGATACTTGTAATCATGATAACAGTATGATCAAAATTCTGAATTTTAATTGAACACCTCGAAATAAAACACTAGAAAAACTTATAACATATACGATAAATCTGTGACAGACGTAAAACTTCAATCGAAGAAATGCAACGAAGGATATTTTGACGCTTGTTTTATGCGGGTCGTGATGGTTGAATTTTATGAGTTGCTTTTATCGTCTACATCCTCACTTTTAAGATAGGAAATTGTGGTAAACAACAAACACTTAAGGGAAAACAGGGGCGGTCAATAATAGTTTGAAAGAGGAAAAGGAAGATGGAAAGTGACTGCCGAATTAATTATTTTGGGGAATGCGGAACGGACAAGTTTTGTACGTAGGTACTATTAGGAGCTTGTTATGAAGAAAGACGACCTTAATTTATATTAAACTATGTGGTTTAGGGTCAGTTACTTTTATATTGTTAATCTCTTTTATGTTTTCAGTCTACAAAAAATAAATTAGGATTAATTTGACGAACAAAACTTAATAAAACCAAAACACTAATATTGATTAGCGTCGTCTTTAATTACAGTCGTCTAGAATGAACTACTGAATAGGGTGAATAGTTTTATTAGTTGATATAAACTAGTGCTTGACTGCGATTCCACTTGATGGGAAGCAGTGATGCAATCGTTGATGGTGAGGTGCACTAGTTTATTAAGAGCCTTAAAGACTCTCGAAATATAATCGGATGGGAAAACCGCAGCTGTACGTAATATATAGTATTATAAACGACGAGATGAAATGTTTAGTTCGGGCCGTAGAGGTTTCAACAATTAGGGCGCATTCAGATGACACGCGCCGATCACGTACAGCACCCGCGCACTCGTTGTGCCAGCCTTAAACCCGCACACGCGCTGCATCCGCCTCGCACACGCCTCGCGCCCACTTATACTACTAGTGACTGGACTACTTCGTTCACTAGGCATTTAGCCATACCGCGGGCGCAAGGCGTACGTGGGGAGGGTGCAGGGTTGGTGCGAGGCGGGTGCGGGGTTTGCGCTTGGCGTGCACGTGTAGACCTCGTTAAATCCAATTTGAGATCTATTGATGGATTATGAGACTTAAATTCTAATTTAATTAATTTAAATGAGAGTTGGACGTGGGTGGCGTGGGTTGAGCGTGCGCGTGTCGTGTGAACGCGCCCTTAAGATTGGATACTCGCCGAACGTCGATGGTAGAAATGAAAGTGCGGAATTGAGTCATGGAATTTCCGCACACACTCTCCAAAATGCAACCTGTAAAAAATGGAAAGGTTCGTTAGTTTGTCATTTAATCCTAATAAATGACGAATAAATTACAGCAACTGTAATATGAAATAACTGTTACTTATAATGTTTATGGAACTTTTGAGTGGATTACTTTGTTGGGAATCCACAAATGACCTTGCTTTGAATTACTTTGTGACAACTATACACAACAGTGTGTTGATGATAATAAAACATGTAGAAGTTATCGCACAAAGCCATTTAAAAAAATAATGAGAAACTTCTATTTTAACTTCCAAAATTAAGTTTATTTCATCCTAATCCTGAAAAAACGGCTGAACGAATTTGGATAAAATTTGGCATGCATATAAAAGTGTGGATATTTGGATGTTTAGATGTTTTGTTACTTAATCACGCAAAAAACGACTGAACGGATTTTTTTTTTCACATAGCCTTTGACATGGAAAAGAACATAGGCTATTTATCCCGGAAAAACGTCTTATTCGTATTATACGTCGGGAAAACACGTTTAGAGTGCGATAACCGAAGTACACGCGGACGAAGTCGCGGGCGGACAGCTAGTAGTTCTATATATTGGTATTCTTTTGTTTGCGAATCAAACTAGGTCGGTTTAAAAAAAAAAACAATAACAAAGTGAGATACTAACTACTGATGTTCACATAGAAACTTGTCACATACCTCTGACGGAATACCTGCAAAATAATCGGCTTATGGAACATTTTATCATAACTCTCTCATTATCGTTACAGTCATGTTTTTACTTATTCCACTTAATAAAAACTAGTTTATATACGAAGAACGGCAATGCACTTAGCAGAAGGGGTCAATGACTGTTGCGGACCTGTATCAACATGACCTTGCTATTTTTAAAACTGCAAACCATTAAAATTGTTAAATTATTTCGTATGTGAATGATATCCGGAAAAAGTGCCCGATTCAAGCGATTGGACCTTAGTTCTTTTTGCTTGTTGATTGTTATAGAGACCTTGCTATGCAAAACTGATAGAATGACATGGAAGTCTCCTTTATGTGAAAGGATACCTTTTATATTTTTGTGGTGATAACTTTATAAGGCGCTCGAACTATAGAGTCGTGTGTCCGAGTTCGAGGAGTGTGTGTGGGTTTTTGTTTATTTGTGTGTATGGTTGGCTGTTTGCTTTACTAAAACAACCCTGAAAATCACCATCAGAACTTGAACAGAGCCCTGTTACCTCTTAAAAGCTTCTATTTCTCAATTTTTAAATCAATTTGACCTTGATATTCGTAACTATTGTGAGTATTTTCAACAATTCGACAACAGTTAAGTTATTTATCAAAGTTTCTAAACGGAATGATTAGTTGCCAATTGTAAAGTTCAGATGACCCTTCTGAAACTATCCACAAACTATTTGTCTTAACCTATTTCTAAACAACGAGATGTATTTTGACTGGCCTGTTGGTCCAGTTAGTGGCCCTGACTGCTGCCGGAGGTCGTGGGTTCGATTCCCACCCAGGACAAAATTTGTCCACACAAACATAATGTTTGTGTGATGAGCATGATCATTTGTTGTGTCTGGGTGTATGTATTTAGAAATATATAGATATGTTTATCAGTTGTCTAGTACTCATAACACAAGCTCTGCTTAGCTTGGGACTAGACGGCGTTGTGTGATAGTTGTGGAATATAATTATATTATATTATATTATATTATATTGTATTGTATTATATTATATTATATTATATTATAGGTATTTATTTAATATATTATTTTAAATTAAATTATTTTTTCTCCTTCATTGAAAGTCAATACAAAAAATCAGTAACCAGTAAATAACGATCTTGGATTGATTGATTGATGAGAGAAAATATTGAATCCCAATTAGAAATTATGAATTTTAATGAATTGACCGTTAATACTACTTTCAGCAAAACAGTTTTATTGTAATGAACTTCCAAATTATTTTTAGTAACATGTAATCGTAGAGCCATTAGCAATATTTATTTCGTGCTTTAATTTTACTAACGCACTTAGCAATCAGATAAAAGTTAATTTGTCTTTTAAGAGATCTATTTAATCGAATATTTTCTAGACATAGTTAAAGTTACGATTACGTTTTTGTATTCAAATCTAATTTTTAAGCAAGTGCTCTTACAAAATTTCAGTTGCAGTCCTTGTGATACAAACATTAGTCAGTTTCAAAATTATTTAATTTTTTTGCTACTTGGCTTGTTTTTACTCACCAATTTTAAAAATATGTTTTGATAGGTACAAGTTTTTCGTTTTGCTTTATAAAATTGTACGACACCCACCCGCCTCCAAATAGGACCAAGACATTGCTTACACCTTTTGAATGAAATTCACAATCTTAGGTACCACGGACCAGACGGCAGTATTGTTTCAAACCTGTAAGGTATATGAGATAAGAAACCCGAAGGTTAACGTAGTGAAGTCTAGTATCCCCAAAATAGATCCCAATATAGAACATTAATTTGACCTACGCTAAAGAGAGAAAAGCGCCAGTAGGGTGGCGAGACTAAATATGGGTTCATTCTAAATGTAGTCTGGATAACTGATAATAATGTACAGATATAATAAATATGCAGAAGAATATGTCATAATTAAAAAAAAAATACAAAGGTACTGCTTATTTCACATAGAACTTTCTTCCAGCAAACCTGCGAAAGGAAAGATTAGAATAGATGTAAACAGTTGAGTTATGTAAAATCCCATAAAAATAGTCCCTTTTCTAATTTAACAAATCTATTTGGAGAGTTGTAGTGTTTGATAAAAGATTTGGTAAAAATAAGGGGTTGCGGTTTATTAATTTAGACACGATCTAAATAACAATGAATTCTGATCAGAACACACCGAATTTTAAAAGGGACCCAATGAGTAGGTACTTAAAACCATGCCCAGCCATGTTATTATTTCATCTACTATACATTGAGTTTTGGATTAGAAATAAGTATCCCTTGATAAAAAAAAACAGTAGGAATTATCTACTAGAAGCTTGATTTATTTAAAATTCACTTATAATTTTATGGTATATACCGGGTAAAATGGGACGAATAGAAACAAAACTTGAAAGAGTATTTTCGCGATATCTTAATATTTTTTGGAGTATTTAACTATATCCATTTATTGATGAATTGTTATTCTATGCTTTGTTAGTATCAAAATGAAAAACCCAACCAAAGTTTCGTTTAGTTCTATGTGAATAATATAAACAAAACTTTGGTTTTTATTTACCCCGTTTTACAGTACGTTAAAAAAATATACCTACGTTCATAAATGATACATATTCGTACCCTTTGAAATAAACTTTCTAAATTATATTATTTTAACAATAATTTACCCGTTAAATTCACATGGTTCAAAGTTTATAACTGAATCGTTTTGGGATAGGAACACACATTGTTGTTAATTTGCGGAGTCATAGTTACTTAATTGCTTTGAAATGTCCCTCGAGTAAAAACCCCTAGCAAAAACCGATTTCACTTTGTTTGGTTCTAATACAATTGGTTTATTGAACTCACTTTTATAGGTATTCAGTTCACTATAAAACCCAATTAATGGTTGGACGTAAAAATATTTGTTTTGACTTTTCTAAATGGTTCTAAGTTACCAAATAACAGCAATCTCAACTCGTCAATATTCTGACACCTAGGCGCTTATCCCACCTGAATCCGATGCAGAAACATCCCAAACTCACCATGTACAGTGTAGACTTGTGGGGAAGGCTGAATTTGTGTTTCCTGATGGCTACAATCCGGGAATCTTTATGTCAAGAGTGAATAGGTTACTTCTAGGTAAGCGCACTCCATTGTCAACCACATCGTCGCTTTCCATCAGGTGAGATAGCTGTCAAACGCGAACCTATCAACAATAAAAATAAAGGTGAGCACACTGTGACGCCTATTCAACCACTCCTCAAAGATAGGATTTATTGTAAAACTGTACTCAATTCCTATTGTTTGGAAGCGAGTTATTTTTGTATGATTAAGGAACTTAAATAATTTTGTCATAATCGTAAAATGATATGACCCAAGCGTCACGATTATAACCATTTTTCATGCCCACCCATATCAAATGGACTCAGGAAATAAATCCTGTCGTCTTCATGCATGCTAACAGAGTGATAGTGACTTTCTGATAAATGTTATATAATGTGCCTGATTCTATGAATAGAAACGAGCACAGTTCATGCACAACGAATTAAGGAATCGGGGCATCAAGGAATGATTATGCTTTATGTCATTTGAGGTATGCAACTAATAAATGATTTCAATAATAATATATAAAAAGATCTACATCGGGCCTTACATGGGCCCGATGTAGATCTTTTAGCGTCCGTCTCCTGGCTACGCTTTGGTGATCTCTTTGGAGAAACCGAAGGTTTTGTCTTTGCAATTATGGACGAAGTTATGATGACGAAGAACTACCGGAAATATATTGTGAAGGACGGTACGGTTGACATCTGTCGGGCATGCCACCGGCCTGGGGAATCAATCCGACACATTATTTTGGGTGTTCTCATTTAGCTAACGGAGACTATTTGCACAGACATAACCTTGTAGCCAGGATAATCCATCAGCAACTTGTTCTTCATCTTGTTGAATCAGAAGTACCGTACTATAGGTATGTGCCCGACCCAGTTCTCGAGAATGGCAGCGTCACATTGTATTGGGACCGATCTATCATCACTGACAGGACTATTGTTGCCAATAAGCCTGACATAGTGGTGATAGATCGACTGGAGCGTCGCACAATGATTGTTGATATAGCGGTCCCTCATGACGAGAACCTCGTGAAAGCTGAGAAAGATAAACAAACTAAATATCTTGACTTGGCTCGCGAGGTTGTCGGCATGTGGGAAGTGGATAGAGCAATCATTGTGCCGATAGTCGTGACGGCCAATGGCTTAATTGCCAAGAGCCTCGACCAACATCTACGGAGGCTCTCGTTAGGCAGTTGGATCAAGGGCTTGATCCAGAAGGCAGTACTCCTAGACACGGCGCGTATTGTCCGGAGGTTTCTCTCTCAGGAGCCCTGACCGCCGGCAGCTTGGACCCTGATCCCGATGCCGGTGGGCTACTATTTTTTATATTTTTAAATGTTTTTTTTTAAATATAATTTTTTGAAGAAATATTTAAAAATATGATAAATATGTATATATAATAAATGAATGGAATAATAATATAATATAATATAATATAATATATATATATATATATATATAATAATTTTAAACGCAAAGACCCTGCACAACCGCGAGGTGTGCAGTTTCAGAGAATATTTTCTTAAAACCGATGTGGGTATGCACCAAGATGTGGTCGCAGTGGACAAGGGACTCACCCCGTTATCCATGGCTAAAGAGGACTGGCATAAACCTGTAATAATGACTACTGATAACCGCAAGGAAATATGGAAAGGCAAGGAGCTCCACGGGCGCTTTTTCCGGGCTCTTCACGAGTCTGATGTAGATTTCTTGGCGTCCGTGGCCTGGTTACGTTTCAGTGACCTCTTCGGGGAAACTGAAGGTTTTGTCTGTGCGATTATGGACGAAGTTATCCTAACGAACAATCACCGGAGATATATAATGAAGGACGGGACGGTTGACGTGTGTCGGGCATGCCACCGTCCGGGTGAGTCTATCAGACATATTATCTCTGGTTGTTCTCGTTTGGCTAACGGCGAATATTTGCACAGACATAACCAAGTAGCCAGGATTATCCACCAGCAACTTGCTTTGAAGTACAAAGGATTTAGAGGTACCGTATTACAAGTATGTGCCCGACCCAGTTCTCGAAAATGACCATGTCACTTTGTACTGGGATCGGTCTATCATTACTGACCGGACTATTGTAGCCAATAAGCCGGATATAGTGGTGATAGACTGATCAGCGCGCCGTGCAATGATAGTCGATATCACCATCCCGCATGACGAGAATCTCGTGAAAGCTGAGAAAGAGAAACAAATGAAATATCTCGACTTAGCACACGAGGTTGTCGACATGTGGAGTGTGGACTCGGCTGTCATTGTGACTCGATTGTCGTAACCGCCAATGGTCTTATTGCCAAAAGCTTTGACGACCATCTGTCGAAGCTGTCGTTGCGCGGTTGGATCAAGGGCCAGATACAAAAGGCAGTACTCCTCGATACGGCTCGCATTGTGAGGAAGTTCCTGTCTCTGGAGCCCTAACCACCGGTAGCTTGGACCCTGCTCCCGACATCGGTGGACTACTGTTTTTATATTTTTAAATGTTTTTTATTTAGTTTTTTATTTTTATACATGAAAAATATTTAAAAATATCAAAAATATGTAATTTAAGAAAAATAAAGGAGATAATAATAATAATTAATGAGAATAATATAAATATAGCAGTCAATTATATATTTTGACTGCTGCACCACGTGTTGTGGGTTCGAGTTCCGCACGGAACAAATATTTGTATGGTTGACAGACCGGTATTATGGGTCTGGGTGTCTTGTGTGTATGAATTTACGTGTTTATGAAGTCACCCATGATACAATAGTAATTCCTATTGAGTGGCAACGTTTGTTTTTTTAAAGAAAGAAACAAAAAAAAAGAAAACACTACAATATAATAGGTACACGAACTAGAGATTGAATGCAATGACAATGGGAGGTCTTAAATTTATTAACAATATTAATAGTTGATTGAAGTTAGATGGCAAAAAACAGAGGGCGAGTAATCATCTCTAAATTGCTTATTTATATAAGCAATTTAGAGATGTCAAAATTTAGAAAAATCTTATTAACTTATCCAATTATTTTTGCTTTTACTTTTTGATGTAAGCGAAGCACCCATTGACAATCGAAAATGAAATAATAGTTTCCATACGTCATTTTATTTTACAAAAAATTTAGAGGAAAAATCATAGGTGGTACTTAAATACATTTTTTGGGAATATTACTTTAATAAAAATACAGACAGATAGAGCGTCGGAAAGTAAACTGTACTATTGAGTAATTTCAGCTAAAAAATCCTTTTACGATCTTTACGCCCCAAAAGAGCGAAATGCGGAATATTAAAACCATCACAAGAAGGTTTATCTTTTGTCCAATTTTCTTCTCGAACTATAGAATGCTTGTAACATTGGGATTTGAAAATGCCCTTCCAAGTCTTTATCGCATTCACCCAGAATAGATTTATTTGGTGTTCCAATTTCAGCGTTTATTTCTTTCAAATTGATATTTTTTACTTACTTTATCACAAGAAAATTGTTCATTATTGAACGTTTTCTGATTGGTAATCAAAGTAAAAAAAGTTTTTTGAGTACAAATTTATAAAAATTATAACAAAAACAAATACAAAAACTTTTAAAACTGTGAAATTTTTTTTTGGATTTGTAGTATTTATGAAGAGAAAAGAGACATTCATTTTTTATATAAAAACTTGTGCAGGGAAAAAGTATTTTAAATTGTTTTGTTCTTCTAAAATCCAGTGGATAATTTGAATGAATTGAACAAGAAAATATTGATTTTCTAGACAAAAGACATTACAAGCAGATTAGTCTGAGAAATAAAAAATACCGAAAAAAGAGTTAAAAAGTATAATATGTCATGTAAGTTATGCAGCAATTTCACGAGCCATCGGAAGACATTGAATTTTTCCGTAGTATGACAGATTTGTCATTAATCACTGAAAAGGGAACGCCGTCGTAAATAGTTTTATTACAATATAGGTAATTTTTCTTTTTTTTCTTTTAGTTTGCCATTATTTGTATTTTTAGCTATTGTGAAGATACACAATACAGTCATTCTAGTCTTTGCACGCGAGCCGCTTGCATAACCTTAAAAGTCATCGAAGATCACGGGCTTGATACAAAAAGCTTTGATTTTGAACGCGGATCGAATTGTTAGGGGGTTCTCTACCTGCTTGCTGGTAGCTTCGATTCTGTTTTCTGTACTGTTGAGCTACTACACGTTTTTTTAGATATCTTACAAGTGGTTTTTCATCTGTTTTTTTTATTATTTAAAACTGTACTATTTTCTCCAGAGTCCTATGTTCTGTTTTTCACGAGTAGTATCTCGCAAGTTAACTGATGAAGTTATCGTTTACTCAACCAGACTTATCTGCGGTTTTTTTAATATAAATTTAAGGCAGCGTGGACAAAACCAACGGTCAAACTGTTGTATAATTAAATATGCTTCAGATCGCTTTGATTGCACAGCGTAAATTTTGTGTGGTTTTCTCGAAGTTTATATAGAAATATAGATATAATATATTCCGATATAAATGCCTTTTCAGTAATGTTACTCACAATATTAATTTACATACGGGTACAATTAAATAAAATGTACACACGATTGTTTACCGTTTCTCTGTTGAACTGAACAATATAACAGATTCTATCTAGGTATACACAAATACTTCAGATGAAAGCCAATCCTTCTACCCGCATTAACTACAACCATGTATTTATAGTCGTTGACCTGTAAAGGTTGCTAGTGTAATGCAACCTTCGCAAAATTCTCACGTAGACTACTTGATATAATTATGGCTAAACAACATGTAGAATGGAATAAAACATACATCATCTATCTATATAAAAATTAATCCCTATTTCCTTGGTCACGCCATCACGCGTGAACGGCTGGACCGATTTCGCTTACATTCCTGATGCTGTAAGCTTCAACTGTTGCATGAACATATTGATGCTTTGCACGTGTTCCAATGATAGATTCTTAGATCAGTTAGATCTTGCAATTTGCTCAAAACTGTCTATTTTTATCCGACTTCGAAAAGGAGGAGGTTCTATGTTCGGCTCAATGTATGTTTTATAGAAACCGGAATCTGTAACAAAATAATACTTACTACACTAAGCCAAAACATAAACAGTATGTATATAAGTAGGATTTTATTTTCTAAGTACTAACTGTTAATAAATTAATATTGTAACTTGTTTATTATTATAAACACGAATTGATGAGCTATTCTTAACTCATGAGTTGTCCCAAAATCCTAAAAAATAATTTGATATCTAAAGGAATTAACAAGGTCAAACATCAGCTATTTGGGTCCACTTCTTAATCGAAATTGAGATCTGTGTTTACGATTTCCAACTTGACCTCGATTAAAATATTTTATCCTCATAGTACGGGGCTTTCCAATAGGGACTTCCAAACTTTGACAGTCTGTTGATAGCAGTCATATTGTTAAAACTACATCTGTCAAAATGGCTGCCTTTTGTTTAAAAGCTATAAAGGTTGCTTCTAGGCAGGCGTGCTCCATCGTCAGCCACATCATTACTTTCCATCAGGCGAGATAGTGGTCAAACACGAACTTATTCATAATAAAGAAAGAAAAAAGATTAATTTTTCAAACCACCAGGTCATGTATAGCGTTCAACCATACGTGCAGTGCAAATGGTAAAATTGTTTCATCAAAATGGGTGCTCTGTTCGGTCGACGACGTTCCGCTCGAATCACCCATTATTAGTCGCCATAGCCGTTCTATCTCGGTAGAACGATTATGGCGACCATAAAACGACTGGACTATTCGCAGAATGGTGAATAATTTTGAGTCTACTGGCTCAGTAAACGATCAAATAACACTTGCGTCGACGAAACGCAATATCTGCCAATCTTTCTTGGAGAAAGACGTTGGCCAGGCTATCACGGTCAACGATGAGCGCTATAGGTCAATGGCTATAAACTTTTTTGGACCAGAATTGGATGATGTATACCAATAACATACAGGTTAAAAAAGACGGTGTGACGTGCCACTCAGCTCAGCTCGCTCTACCCACGCGCGGGACTATGGGTTGTGCGAAATTGAACCAGCCCTGGAACGAAGGCAAAGAACAGGAGCGGGTTTTAGTCAGTAAAAGACTATCACGAAAGAGCGGGAGATGCCATTACATAATTTCCCACTTAAAAAAAAAACTTGGTGAGAGGAGTGATTCGATGATTAACCACATAAAATGAGTGCTCGGTCACAGTGGCAGCGCGATGCGGGTAGCGGCGCGGGGGGGCAACGCGCGCGGTGCGCGTGGCCACACTGGCAGCGCGGTGCGGGCGATAGTGCCTGTCCGAAGTAGGCTTGTTGAAAAAATATCGATATTTTTGCTTCGATATATTATCCAATATTTTCATTCGATATATTTTGAACCAATTTACCTTTACAAAATATTAAATATCGGAAATAGTATCAAAACGATTTTTTTTTTCAAATTTTTAATTATCAACAGAATAGAGATAGGAACGAACGGAATAAACTGTATTGTCTATACTGTACTCTTGATTTTACTTTCATTTTATTGCCTGAAAAAATTAATTGATCTTCAAAATATTAGTATATTGTTCTTTAGTTAGTTTTAATAAGATTACATGTTGCGCCGAGTATCCCAAGTAATATAGAACTGGGGCAGGAGGTAGCGGTTTTATACAGATTCTCATAAATTAAACTAATGTAAACGAATTATTATTTTAAGACCGAAAATCTCGGAAAGTTTGACCTATATATCTATTTATTTATTTATGTACACACAAACTGTTAAAATCGATAAGAACAAATAAGGATAAAAGAGTACAAAGGACCTGCTTCTTTCTTACGAAATTTCTTCCAGCAGACCTGCGACAGGACAGTTGGAAGAGATATGTAGACACAGAGTGTATAAATTAGAATATATATGTATATATATATATATATATATATATATATATAATTAAATAGACCATATTATACAACGCATAAATTATAAAAATACATATATCTATAATAAATATCTTTAAGAGATGGTCGATATCTTTTCCTCGATAAATCCAATTAATAAAAAAAAATATATTATTATTATTTATTATATACTTATTATTGTACATACAAAACATAACAAAGAAAACTTATATCTAAAACACGTACAATGGGCGACCTTATCGCATTCCGCGACCTCTTCCAGGCAACATAGAATAGACAGTAATTGTCAGAACATGATATGGGGTTGTCATAAGTTCAACAATTAGTAGTATTTTTTTATAAATACCTATATTTATAAAAATTAATATTTGTTTAGATATCGATACATTGATATTTTTCATCACTGCCGACATCCCTAGCCCGCACGAATAGTCAATTGCCGATTGCCGCCCGCGCTCTCGCTTTGGCCACTTGTATGAACTCAATAAGGCGTGAGATCACCGCGCGCGTTCCGCGTCAAGCTGTCCGCGCCGCTTCTCGCGCCCGCGTGTCCACTGTGAACACTCAAAGGAAATTCTTTTGTTTGAGATTGCCGCGCCGCACCCGCACCGCACCCGCACTTGCACTGTGGCCGAGCACTGAAAAGGGACTAGTTAACCGAACATAGTCAAAAAGTAAGCAAACCCGCTTTCTGCTTTTTGAATATATAAATCAGGACGTGGAACACATAATATGAAGTTCTCTAGGATAAAGTCTTTGTGAGAAATGACGGAGATCAAAGACCAAATACGACGAGTGCAAGTTGGACTCTTGTACAAAGGGTACCGTATCATGCGTAGCAAAAAAAAAATTGTATAGAAGTCCCATATATACATTTATTTTATTCTGTTGTTAGTATTTGTTATTATAGCGGCAAAAGAAATGCATCATTCGAGAATATTTCATGTGTGTTTCATGTTTCATGAGATACAGCCTGGTTACAGACGGGTAGACAGACAGATAGACAGAAGGACAGCGGAGTTTTAGTAATAGGGTTTCTTGTTTCACCCTTTGGGTACGAAACCCTAAAAACCAAAGAACAGTTAACAGCTTACGTGATTGATTGGAACTTTGAAAGACTTCTGTAACCCGTCTTCGTCAGTCAGTGCTTTAAATCCTGGCCAAGTTCTATGACTGGTTAAAAAAATAAAGAGTTGAATAAAACGACTGACAGCTTGATAAGGTAAATTAATGTTTCCACGTTTTCAAAGAGCATTTGAAAACGTGGTAGCTACAGTTGACTAGAATATATGAATACGTACCTAATGTATGTGTAATGTATTTTTTTTTTCTATTTAACTTGTATAAAATTCCTTAATGGCATAATAATTTATACCGCAGCATAACGCAGTATATATATATATATATATATATAAAAAACTAATGATTTTTTATTTTATTTTTTGTTCCAATCTAACTACGAATATTATTATGTCAGTGTCATTTACCTACATGATGATATTTTTTTAATAGGTGATATTTTATTTTTTATTTGGATTCCCGATCAGATTTAGATCAATATTCAAGTAACTCTAATCTCTAAATCCATTTAAAATATGAATAAAAATATGACACGAATAAATACGACTAATGGTTTCAAACCAGTTTCATCTAGTTAAATTAATGAAAGAATGAACGCGCAAAAGATTTATTTTCAATTTGTAAAATAAATATTATTTATTTAAATTAATGTTAGTGCACTTGTCCAATAAATTTTCCAATAAGACGACTTTAATTGGATTATTGGTGATAAAATAGCTTTCTATTGAAAGATCGATCTAGTATTATTTGTGTTCATTCATTACAAATCGAAAATTTGTTTTAATTAAAGTGCATTCACAATATCAGAATTCATTCTATCCTGATAAATACTGTAACAAAGTGTTTCAGCCTATATCAGAGATGCTTTTAGTTGTTTGAGAGGCATGTTTATTCGTCAAATCGTCAGTTAGATTCAGTTGATTTGGCAAATCTGATTTACTACATACTCATAGCAGTCGCATTGGGCAAAAAGAGAGGGATGTCATTGTGTTGAGCTCTATATTGGAAATTCTTCTTCAAAGGTACCTATTTAATTTTCTCTACTGAACGATGTAAATTCTTTTTATATCTATATTTGCTTCTGCTGGTGGCAAGACACGATCTGCCCGTGTACCAAGTCTCATCGAAATTCGTTCAGCTGTTTGAATATAAAGAAGTAACAAACGCACGCTCTAAACTATCGCTTTTATAATATTAATGTGATAACGGTATATTGAGATTAGTTTGAATTTATATTCTATTCTCTTTCATTTTCTTTTCAAAAGTCTATGATCAACGATAAAATATATTTTGAAAAGTCGGTTTAAAAATCAGCTCATTGATTACAGAATTATTTTTTTCAGACATGCTATTTGCAGGAATACTGAAAACCTTTTTAAGGTATACAGTACAGAAAGTAATGTCTCGCAAACCTCCATCGAAAAGGGAGGATTTTTCGACCAGATGAGTGTAATATCTGATCCGAGCAATTGTCAATTTTGTGCAGTTGTATCACGTATAAACTGCAATTTTACTGGAGAGCATTTCAAAGATACTTTTTGCAATATTAACCCCATTTTTTAATGAATGTTTATGAACAGTATGAGAGTATAGTTTCTTTAACAGTAAGACTTTTTGGATTTTTTAAATTTTAGTAATAGATTACATATAATTAGATACTTTTGAGTGAAAAACACATTGAACACAGCATTGAATAAACCTTATTGTACACCAAAAAGTAACACAGCTAATAATCGCGCTTCTAATCACGCGGAGAATAGTTTTCCTCTTACAGCACAATGCAATATTTTATAATTTTTAGTTCCTATGTCGCATCATAGATGTCGCTAAACCCTATCATCTGAATTTTATGACTAAAAACAAATTTGCTTAACCGTATCTTGAAATGTGGCTGTTTAGGTAATTATTGTAGACAGGCAAATACCATTTTCTATGTAGATATACCACAATATGCGGGTGACCTAGAAGCTGGCACTGATTTTGCATTCCCTCTCAATACATATCTGTGTTTGAATCTGTAGTCTGAAACGATTAAATGAACTTGATAGTTGTACCTTAATTGTAATGCCCTTGGTTTGGATATTATCTTTGCATAATGGCGGGAAGTAAAAAAAAAAACCTTTATCGTTACGTTAAAGAGCAAATCATAATTAAGCATATGCTTAATTATGATTTGCTCTTTAACGTAACGATAAAGGTTTTTTAGGAAAATTAAATATGCTATGTATATACATAGCATATTTAATTTTCAAGTGTGATGGTCATGAAAAGGCAAAACAATCACGTTAATTGATACTGTATTACTTACTAACTTTGCAACAGGTGTGGAGTTTTAAAATCATAATGTTGATGTTTGTATACTTTCGTCTTACTAAATTCATAGCTCTCTGAGTAAAGTTTGCTGAACCTTAATAGGCACTTCATTGTAGATCTTTAAATACTTTTTACATGCTTGTCTGGATGAAACTTATTCACTTTCTGGGCACACCATAGTCATGTCATCATGGTGGTAAGTTTAAGAAGTGACTAAAGAGATGCTCTGGCGTTCTCACCTTCTGCAGAACGCAGATCTTCACTGGAAATGATAAATTCGGAAAGTTCTGGGACCGGATTCAGACAGAAGAAACGCTCGAGCTTGCAAACGACAAGCAATGGGTAGGAAGCTGAGCTGAAGCCGGCTGAGGCTATGTAGATTTTTTATAAAGGAAACCCACGGTCACAAAATGCAATGGCGACTGAAGGACACAAGTGTGGTCAGTCAAAGTCTGACGCTCTCTTGCTCCAACTTAGAGCAGGAGAAGTCTTTGGATATATTTATAACTAGCTGCTGCCCGCGACGTCGTCTGCGTGAAGGCTCTACAGCACCAAAAATACCTAAGATGCCAGTGTCACTATAGTATAATAATTAAACAACTTTTAAAATAGCATTAAAATATAAGTTTTTATTGCAAGTGAAGAGAGTTATTTGGGAATCCTGCTGAGTTCAGTCTGAAGGAAATAGAGAAAATAATGCAGGAATACATTCCAAGAAGACATTCCAAGACACAAAAGAGTTAAAATACGTACAAAGGTATCATACCTTACAATACTTCCCTATAAACTATGTTAGTAGTTATGCTGCCAGGAGCCAAAATGAAAAGAGAGTCAGGACTGGTGACGCGGGAGCAAGCGACGTACAGTTGCCCGTGTGAGAAGCAACTTGTCCTGAGGTCGACACCCGCTGCCCTCAGTTTCTTATGCCCCTGCGACTTATTGATAGTCATCGCGAAGCAAACACCCATGGGGAACTGTACGCGCTTGAACTGAAACGGGGAGTTATGAGGTATGCGGGGAATGTGTGGTATAAATACTGCCTCGCCGACACCACAACCCGTAAAAATTTACGCCTCAATGGTGTGCCTGCGGAGCGAGATAACTTTAAGGCGGGTCCCGTTACACAACTTCGAAGGAGATAGGTTCCGAAGAAGCATAATCGGGACACCGACCTTCAGCTTGATGGTATGCGCTGGAAGTCCACTTGCTGACGGGGAGTTCATAAATCGCACGGGATAATGTGTGGCGTCATCTTGCTCGACAACAGTGTTTATCGAGGTGTAGACCACTTCATTCCCCTCTATTTCCGAGAGAATGCATTCATTAATTGCTGCAGCCTGATCATTTTTGGGCGTCAAAATGGCCTACTCACACACCTAAGAATTCTGCTTGCGCGGTATACGACTGATGACACCCGTACACACAGCGAATGAGTTCTTCTAAGCTGGATACCACTCTACCGAGAGACTCTGGAAGCAGCACCTATCCACCTCTCTCTTCTGTTAGAGTGCCTTCGCCAAGACTTAGAAGGACATTGGAGAATTCTTGAGCACGTGCATTGCCACCGAGCCGAGCTCTCATATTAATGATCAAGTGCAGCGTACGAACTCGTGACCACAACGAAGATCGTTTCAACGAAGCATTTACCTCGTCAGCCCCCGATCCTCGCGTCACCACGGAAAGAGTTTGCCGGAAATCGCCACTGAACAAAACGGTGACACCACTCATCAAATGTTCGTCCCTGCGGATGTCACGTGGGGTTTTGTCCACAGCCTCAACTGCCTTCCTATTGGCCATCGTACACTCATCCCATACGATCAGAGAGTAATCCTTAAGCACGTGTCGCTTGTCGCTGTTACGTGACACACCACAAACAGGTCTTTCGGCGCTATCTAAATCGATGGGAATTTTAAATATGGCATGTGCTGTCTTGCCACCCGGAAGCAGTGTGGCAGCGATTCCCGACGACGCTACAGCAATAGCAATTTTGGCCTGCCTCCGGACCTCAGCAAGTATGCCAGTGGTAACAAATGTTTTTCCTGTTCCACCAAAAGCATCCAAGAAAAACATTTTACTCTGGTTTTGCCCAACGCTTTCAAGTACGGTGTCATAAATTTGTTTTTGCTCCGAAGAGAACAAAGCGACATGCTCATTTCATATGGTGTTAATTTTGCCTGAATCGTAATTTGTCTCAGCGTTATACTCCCGATTTCCACGGTCTTGATGCGGTGATGATTGTGGAGCTGGTAACCCATATTCGATCAGTGGATTACCGCTGATAGAAATTATCACATCTTGAAATGAACTGAGACAAGTGTTCAGCACGCGTTCATCAGTTATTTCTTCGTCTCTAGTAGCAGGTCTCAAAGCTCGTAGAAAATCTTCAGACGGATGATGGCGATACTTCTCCCACAAAGCTATCAGGTTCGTGACTCCACAAATCACCAACATGACGGCAAACAGATGACGTATGTGGCTGGGACTGTCACTGACGCTCGCCTCCGCGAGGGTGTCATTCTAATTTTGGTCATTGTCGAGAATGTGACGTGCTACGCAGGTTGCGCGGTAAGTGGGATACTCCACGCCATCAAATGTACTCAGAAAGGTGAAAGACGTTGGGCCTCGGACAGTGTGAAGTAACAACCGTGGAAAATAGCATTCGCCATTATTCGGATGCACGGTATAATCCCTACCCAATGCGGTGTCCTTGAAAATTCCCAAAAAAAACCTTCCACAGCTCCTCCTCGTTGACGTCGGTTAAAATACACCCCTTTGCTTGTCGTACGGGTAATATGAAGGCACCTCATACGTAAGGGATCTCGCAAACTGATCGACTTCACAGAGCCTGAAAAATGTCACCATGTAATACACCACATTTTTTTTAATTGTCTTCTTCAACTCTGGTCAAGGTGATGGTTTTGTTGGAACTTGAATTTGTCAAAACGAATTATACTTGAAACTTTTATGAAGAAAATACACATTATCATCTATGAATTTTAAGAATAACTAACTACCAGCCTCGCCAACATGATCAAATTATTAATTTCCAAAAAGTGTTAACATGTAACTTGATTTGATTTTTATTAATCTCATAGATTGCGCTGCTTTAAAATTGCCTTTTAAATACTAATATTCATTAAATTATGTTTCTCTGCCCAAGTTACTTAAATGGCATAGTTTTTATAGTGTAAAGCTAGATAATAGCATGGCTTACTCAAAAACAACATTTAAATATGCTTCGTTAGATTACACCTTGTCACAGAATGCGTAAGAAAAATAAAGATTCACAGCTCCTCCCCCGTAGGTGATAGCGTGATAATATGTAGCCTATATGTTGACCCGACCTCTTAGTAATATTCATGCAAAATTTGAAGTAAATCCATGCAGTACTTTTTGAGTTTATCCCGGACATACATACAGACAAACAGACAAAAATTCTAAAAACTATATTTTTGGGTTTGATATCGATTGTACATCACGCCCCAAGTATTCTTTTAAAAAAATATTCAATGTACAGTTTTGACTTTCCTACGATTTTATTATATGTATAGACAGACAAACAGACAAACAGACAAAAATTCTAAAAACTATATTTTTGGGTTTGATATCGATTGTACATCACGCCCCAAGTATTCTTTAAAAAAAATATTCAATGTACAGTTTTGACTTTCCTACGATTTTATTATATGTATAGATGTTTTGTTTGCTGCTTTACCCTGTAGTGAGGAGTCCCTGGTGTCCTGAAATACAAGCCATGGCTTAGTTTAGTCACCAGTCTCCCACAAATTAACATTATTATACCACATTGAAATTCTGTTTTACATTCCTGCTGTTATCGTTACCGTTATTTGTGGAAGATAAATAAAAAATATTATTATTATTATTTGGCTTAAAGACCCTTAGGTTGTAGGTATCAGAAAATACCACGGAGCTAGAACAAAGGGAAATACAGACTTGTGTGTTCCACGCCTTATACTGATTTTTACCTGTAGGTAAATCAGCATGATTTATTCATCATTTATTAATGACTAGCTTTTTCTAACAGCTTTGCCCGCGTACATAAAATGATATAGCCTATGTCACTTAGGAATAAAGCAACTTTCTATTGATGAAACAATTTTAGCAATCCGACCAGTACTTCCAGAGCTTACCTCCTGCAAACAAATAAACAAACTTTACCTCTTTATTATATAAGTGTAGACAAATAAATTATCTTTTAAGCTGATTTAACTATATTTAGATACGGGTCAAATACTTACAGTGTTACCAAAATATAGTGTAATTTATCATGTTGGAGACTAATTGTTAAGGGCGAACAAACACATTCAATTCGATTAGGGAAGGTCATCGACCTGGGTGGGTCATTACACTTGAATTTGAAACAGTTAATTTAAGAGACTTTACACTAACATTTGTTTTGTAATTAATGTAGGAATACATCGCTTTTATAGGTATCATATTAATTAAATGGCTCACTTGGGCTTTAGAACGCTTTTTTATGTCCATCTAAGCTTTTAAAATTAAGTACTTAATTAAAGGAACAAAAAACCTTATTTGCCCACTCGAGTGTTTTATAACATAATTACGAGTAATCTGGAATTGTACACAGCAACCCATAAAAGGAATTATTTTGTGGTTCGCCCTCAAAATATATTTCACATGTACCAATGATCCTACAGCGGATACCTCTCTATATAACATTAATTACCTACTGTTTTTTCCTGGATTTGTTTGGTTTTCACATATCTATTTCCCGTTTTTTCTTGATTTGGAGATACCGAAAAGAAGCAAGAAACTTCATATATTTTCACTTTCATGATTCCAAAAACGGAATTGACGCTGCTATAAACGAGCCCAGGAAAAAAGATACTTTGGAATTTGCTAAAGACAAGACATTGGTAAAACGTTTCATATAAATGTAGCATGTGACTGAGTGTCACCGTTCACTAAAAATTAACGCCTTGTTTATAAATTTTGATTGTATCAACCCTTCAAGCTTGAGCTCAGTGCACACGAGCACTAGTATTATGACGTTGCTATAGTTGTAAATTCCGTTTTCAGTGGTTAATACCTTTAGTGTGGAGTAAATGCGTTGTGTTCAAGATAGTGTAAAGTCTCACTTAGCAACCGGGACAATGTCAATGGGACCCGATGACTTGGCAGCATCGCCCGCGTTTTATGACGTAAAGATACGAGTACCTACATGTATTCTAAGTCATTTCTGAAATCCAAGTTTAAATGATTTCTGGCTATTTTTAGTTTCAGCTAATTTTTGCAGTTAGTAGGTTTGTTTATATTTTAAAATAACTGCAAAACTGAAAAATTGCAGTTATAATAGGTTTTTACCTATGAAATTGCTGTTTTTAAAACGGATTACTTTTAACTGTGATATCTTCAGTTTGATATGGAATTATAAGTTCATATCAACTTCAAGGTACCTATGTACTTTTTTAAAAAAAACTACTTATTCCTTTTATTTCATTTATTTATTTAGTAAAACAAACGGTGATACATTACAATTTTACAGTAAATAATAAAATTAAATAGATGAGAATAATATGCACAACCAGTAACATTTTTGACATAATATAAAAGAGTAAACTGTATATAAAATTAAAATTCAGTACGTGCGGATATATATTAAATTGGAAACAAAAATTATGTTAAAATTAAATTCATGTCAAACAAACACTAAAATAAAATAAAATCGACATTAAATCATTATCAAAGCCAAATTAAAATAAAATTAAACTGAAACTGCTTTCTTTGGATATTTTATTTTCTGTACTATCGCAGTATTTAAACATTTTTGTATGAAGTCTAAGGAAATGCTCTTCAACCTTTTATTACTTAGACATTTTGATACTCCATTCTTTACCAGAATCATGCTATGTCTAGACAAATGAAACAATATAACGAGACAATTTATGCCATTAGTGCCACAGACAATACTTCTAATTCAAGTAAAATCGTTGTTGATATACACATCGCGTGACACTGTTGAACAATTGTGGTCTACTGAGTAATCATTTCACAGTATTACTAAAGAGTTATTGTCATAGTATTTTTTATAGTACCTAAGTGCATACCTACTTACCGTATATCTAATACCCAGCCTTGTCTAAATAACCATTTATTTTCACGTTACTAATTTTTTTTAGGTGGGAAAATCATCTAATGACATCTTCCGCTCTAGGGTATAGCGGAAAGGAGCATCAGACTTTTACTGACCAAAAACTCACTCCTGTTTTTTCTTTGTCTTTCATACCAGAGCTGTGTTGTCCTTTCAAAACCGAACCCTTGTCGTTACTCATAGAAGTTTTGTTTTAGTATGACAAATATTTCCGTTGGCCTCCTTAATTTTTTTATTTACAAAAAAAAAATACTACCGATTTAAACTTTAATAAAGTGAGTGTCAAATAATGAAGAAAAATGAAATTGTTGTTATTTATTTTATTATTATTAAAGGGTATTTAGCATTTTGAACTGGTTTTTGCAATGCGTACTATTTTTTGTGATGTTTTTTTTATTTTCTCCTTTTTATTTGTGGGTTTCCATATCTAAAACTAAATAGTTGAACAAATTTTTTGGGTAAGATACCTTTTTTCGGATGACATATTATCAAAAATTACTTTTCCGGCTCTACGATGAGGCAAGAGGCAGTATCTAACTTTTTCTAACTACAACCAACCTGTGTCCTTCAGTTGCCTTTTGCATTCTCAATCCAGGGGAAAGTTTTCAAATCTTCCTTCTGCTCTAGTAGGCATCGGCCCTAATGGGCCCATTCGGTTTTGCTGACATCTCTTTGAAGCACTTGTGAAACATTACATGCCCAAGAGTTTTTATTTATAATACATTTGTGTTTATATTTTTTACACCTTCAACAGATTTAGTATTTTTTCCTAGGAGTATGTGCCCTTGGAATAATTAAATACTTATTAAGATAATATCCTTTCTAAAATTAACTCTGTAACTAAAATTAGAAAGTACCGACGTATTTGAAAGTAACAATTTCATCATCATCATCATTTCAGCTTAAAGATGTCCACTGTTGGACATAGTAGGCCTCCCCCAAGTGTCAGTAGTCGGAAAGTTATTGAAAATATAGTTTTAAAAAAATACTAAAAAGCACGCTTTCATAGCATATCAAACTACCTAAATAAGTGTAAAATAATTTTCAATAT
The DNA here is from genome assembly GCA_929112965.1 of Mythimna albipuncta. NCBI lineage: Eukaryota > Metazoa > Arthropoda > Insecta > Lepidoptera > Noctuidae > Mythimna > Mythimna albipuncta. The sequence continues at coordinate 11,313,813 of OV815973.1, forward strand.
TGGTAGAAAATAATAATAATAAACGAAAAATATTAATGTCATTGTGAAAAAAGTGTAGGGCGCTTTGTGCCACATGTTTCGTAAAACGAAACAACATTGTTTTTTAGTTTTTTTTTTGAACTGTATTTATTTTTCACTTTTAGTGAATAGCCACACTAAATCGAGCTCAAAGGCGTTGATTACAAACATACAAACATACAAGTGAAGATAATAAAAGCTTGTTAAAAACTAACAGTACTTCAACTTTCCGCATTTTCTCAAGTTTGAGAATGCAGGAAGCAAAGAGTAAACCAAATATGATATGATTTTTATAACATAGTTCTAAGAATACACAAAGCAAACCTAGTAAAACGATATCGTATTGACACACAGGAAGCATTTTCTGTATACCTAAGGAACTATTTTATCTCTATAGAAAACAGATTACTCAAAGTCTTTCATGCAAAACGCTTTTCTGCACTATATGAGTTTGAAATTGAAAGGTTTATTCAGCGGAAAAAATATTTATTCAATGTTCCCTATAAGTTGTATACAGGAGGAAGTCTAGAGAGGATGACATCTGATTAATAATTTTCGCGTAGTTTAACCAAATGATATGCAAATTTAAAGCGAAGAAACTCCATTTATCATTTTCGTTTTACTGAAACTCAGGATGGTGGTGTCATAAAAAAGCGTTTTTTATAATTTTTAGTTTAGGAACTGTCTGGATGTTAGTAAAAAAATGTTAAGCTCTAAAAACGTCTTATTAGTAAAAAGGTTGAACATGCTCTGGTAGAGAAAATTCTGCTAGGGTTGCGAAAATGTTCAAGAGTTACTGTGACCTTGAAACGCAAAAGGCAATTGAAGGAATACAGTTTGGTTTTAATCAGTAAAAGCGAGAGCAGTGGTGGCCCAGTGATAACGGTCTCGACTTACGAGTTGTAGGTCACAGGTTAAATTCCAACCAGGTGCTTTATTTTGTGTACATATATTTTATCACAACTGCCTTCGAAACGATAAAAAAGCATTGTGAGAAAACCGGCATGTCCTAGAATAAAAAAATCGAATTCTATCCACCAATTCTCACTGGGCCAGCGTGGTGAACTACGGCCCATTCCATCTTCTAGAGAGGAAGCTTGAGTCCCAGCAGTGGGAACATTGTAAGGTTGATTATGCTATGCTATATAGTAAAATTCAGACATTATCTCTCGTTGCACCCAGAACTGGAGAATTTATTCGATGATGAAGAATTGAGTGGCCAGACCCTAAAAGCTAAAAATGCTCAAAAATAACTTATAGTATTAACTCAAATTGGCTTTCAAGGCTCGAGTTTCTTCCTTATCATATTATTCTTTTTTCTCATCAATATAAACTCTTAATTAAAAGGAAAACTCTCTGAAGGCGTAATTGGATACAAGTGTATAATTCATTGTTTGCTCAATAAATTACATCCAGCATTTTTTTTTTCTTGTTCAAAATAATGTAGGTAATTTATTTACTTTGTTTAGGTACATGTTTGATAAATGAAACAAAGAGCGAAGATTTATTACAAAATATTATACAATGCTACTAGATCCAAGTATGTGTCGAAATGGATACCTAATAATATTGGCGAAAGATCGCGATGCCTTTGTGTTGTTCAATAAAGTACCTAATACGCTCGAGCTGTATAAGTTTTAGTGAAGTTTGGTAAACATCTTACCTACGCACGAAACGTGTGGAAAACTCATTCATTGCGCGAAGAACTTAGGTGTGTAATTCTTTGTAAGAGTTTGTACTTCCTGATAGCTAAAACTTAGGGGTATTTAAGTCAAGACTAAGTAGGTTACCTAGAAAACAAGTCAGAACAAAGGCAGAAAGTTGAAAAGCACTCCAAGGTCTTATCTTAGTTATCCGCCTGAATCAGATGCAAGAACCTTTCGAACTTACCATGTCTGATAAGGACCAGTATCATGCGGAGAGTCAGCATACTGTGACGGCTCTCCAGCCACTCCTAAAAGAGGGAATTTCCTGCCATGATTGTGGTGTATCCAAGTATTTTAATATTTTAGTTAATGACTGTCTAAAGACGGTTAATTTACATACTTATGTTCAGAGAGGAAAATAATAGTTCAAATCAAAACCGTGTTAACTATATGATACCTATACAAACAAGTTTATGGATGCAAAAAAAAATAACAATATCAAATGCATGTACCTGTTCTTATTCCTACTATTAAACTGTACTACTCTGTAATTTTCATCCGAGTGCTACGCGAAATTAACATAATTTGGAACGAATATTTAGTTGTTCGTGAGGACAAAAAACAAATGAAGGTCGGCATTCCGCACTTTGTCCGTGCGTTCAAAAGACTGCCTATTTACATAGAAAATAAGGCATTGAGAAAAAAAAAAACTTGCTAAACGCAACATAACTTGCTAACAAGATACAACACTGTAAGAATTTGTGTACCTTGATGACCTCGGTTGACTTGGCAATCGCATGTATATCACAAGTTATACGTATTATATTAAATTAGGTTGTTTGGTCGGATTGCCAAGTCCATCTAGGTTATCAAGGTACCTTAAGTAACTATCCGGACCAAGCCCGAGTCGTCGACGACGCGCACTATTCCCGCGCGCCTCAAAGAGTTGTGACGACATTCCTCCTAAACGGCTTGTCTGATTTGGATATAACTTTGTGTGCATGGGATTTTGGATGGTTTGAAAATACAATTTAACCTGGTACATGTTGCAATTTTTTTTTCTGACGAAAAGCTTTTATTCTGACAGGATAATTAACTTTCGGATAGGACTATTCTTCTCTGTATCACCCAAAGATACACTGGTAGATAATTCTTAAGGCGTTAAACTTTGTGATTTACGCATCTGGCCATAAGTCTTACCTGACGTATTTTAAGTCAAGTCCGCCAAGGTACATAAAGTGTTATAAATAAATAGAAAACATCTATCGGGCTCGCTAGTATTAATATAAATTAGGTTGTCAATTCGAAACCAGGGTTATGACTACTTTACTTTGTGTCAAATATTACATGACCAAAATTATAAAATAACCCTGAGGAGTCCTGGGTCGTAGCAGTGGGAATAGTATATGATCATTATATTTACGTATTCATAAACAAAGTAATCAAAACTTTATACATCAAATCCTGTTAACTCCGGTTTATTTATCTATAGGAGAATCTGTTAGACAATATCAAAAACGCATAGCTAACTGTTTAGGTACATCATATATAACATATATACATCATAGCCAGCTATAACATGGTAAATTTTCATACTGCGATAAAAGTTTTGTTTGACACATTTCGTATTTGATATTTATATGAAAGTTCAATCAGGTATTGAACGCTGCATATACTTGAGAACCTATCCTATAACGAACGCAAAAAAATACCTACTGTCACTGTTATTTTGCGATAGCGAAGCAACATTGTAACAGTTCAATGAATACCAATATTAGAAAATATTTCAGCGTCGTTCAGTGGTTTGCTCCATTTCTCATTATGCCATTTTTTTATGTCATTTGTGCGACAGTTTTGCATATAGATAGATGCATAGAAATCTCTCGAGATTAGACGGTTGATGGTGCCGAAATGTTCTGGAGTGGCGACCACGTAACAGAAAATGCAGTGTTGAAAGAAAGGCTTTCTACAAGTTGGACCGATGACCTGGTGAGGTCGACCTTCACGGCGACCCTTTTGGGAGGCCTATCTCCAACTGTGGACGTTTTTCAGCTGTATTATATATCAAGTCATCGTTAACTGTGGTCATTAACCCCTCGAGCGCCGATTGTACATACGTCTGTACAACTTGGATGTCCTTGAAAAACGCTTAATTTTCGTTTTGTACACACGTTTTTACTACAGTTATTTGGCCGAAAATTTTGGTTTCTATACATATTATATTATTTGTATTTCCTAGAAAAATAGAAAAAAAAAAAAAAATTTTTTACCTGTTTTCGTAAACGGTGCAATTTTCCGGGTCACGTGATCCTCTGGCGCTCGCCTTTTTTTCATTCCATTTTCTATTTCTATAATAAATAGTTTATTTACATATATTTTTTCTTTTCCACTTCAAGTCTAATTGAATATAGCTAATGCCAGTATTTTACACGGTGCGACTACCTATCTATTCTAACCTGCACAGCCAAATTACTGGGTAACACGGCATCCTTAGTAAGACTGAATGCCAGATTTTTTGGATTAGATACCGACTAGTAACGTAAAATTGTTAAAGCTGTCTTTATTTTATTGTTTTACAGTTCAACGATTGGCTTAACGTGCTTACTATTCTCTATTTTGTTTATAGTAAATAATCTTAACATGTCTTCTTTTCTAAAAATTTTCTTAAAATTGTATCTAAAAATGTTTACAATTAGTTATTTTCCTAAACCTAGTTAGGTAATTAACTAAATTTAAATAATCTGTGTACCTATGTATTTTATGCGATTATTTAAAAAAAAAAAAGATATTTCAGTTTTTTACGTTTACTTAAGTACCTAAACGAATAGAGTACAGACTCTCGGAGGGTTCTCAGCATGTAAAAAATTGCCACCAATTTACGCACCGACGCGTTACTTAACCTTACAGATCGTAGTAGAATTATTATTAGATACTTTTTTTATTTTTTTAATACTAGCTTTTGCCCGCGACGTCGCCCTCGCATAAAATATAGCTTATGTCACTCAAGAATAAAGCAGCTTTCTATCAGTGCTAAGTTTTTTGCAATCGGACCAGTAGCTTCAGAGAATACCTGCTACAAACAAAAAAATCAAACTACCTCTTTATTATATTAGTGTAAGATAAACTGATGGTAAACAGTGAAGCAATCGTTGATGGTGAGGCGCACTGGTTTATAAAGAGCCTATTCACTCTAGCCTAGACTCAGGTATATGCTCCAGTCTATACATAGGTATATAACTGAGTGTAATATTACACTTACCTGAACGGCGCGGCGGCGCTTCAATCGTTACCGAAGTTCAAAGGGCTTAGGTCTGGTAGACAAACCAGCGTAATAATTGGATACAAGTTATCCGAGCCTATTATTCAATCACCCACGCATGTGCTCTTAACTTTGACGTCATAAGACTTAATGGGTGGCTAAAAGATTAGATCTAGGATTTAGGTTCTTTTGTTTACTAAATTATGATCTACTGTGATCAAAACATAGGCTGGGTGTTCTGCATAGCTTGGTGTTTCTTCAGTCATGTTTAATGCAATATAAGAATAAAATTTTCTGAATTGACATATATTAATAAACATTCAGAATCGATCTGCTTTCCTATTAAGAAAAGACTGAAGAAAAGACTAAAGAAAAGACAAGACATTTTCAGTAAATTTATTTGGGATTATTATGGGGGTTGCAAGCATTGGACAAAAGCAAGCCTAAAACAAATATTGTTCAACACAATAAAGCTTATCACTTTCATACAGCTGACGTTTATCTCCGAAACGTAGAGTATTATTGTGACACATAAAAGAATATTGTCGACGACCCGTGATATTAGCCGGCTGAACAAAAATGTTTGGGATTCCTCTCTGCCCTTCTGACCCACAATGTAACTGAACTTAGAGCATTACATATGTATTAATTTTCAACCAGTAGACTTTGTCTTTCGAACACCACCACTGTCTTGAGCTATTTACTATCTTCTTTATCATTTCTATAGCTACCTGAAGTTTTGATACTTCTGAAATCAAGTATCAGCATAACATCACACTGAAACTTACAAAAAAAAAAACACAGATTATGAGGGGTTCTGGTAATCTGTGTGACAGGATTTCCTAGTACAGATGCCAGTCTCCCACTAGGGAATACTTGTGTGTTGTTGTTACTTAAGTAGATAAGTAAGGTTAGTTTGTAAGGCACCTTTGTGGAAGTAAAATATGTTATGTTACTAATATTATTACCATACAGGCGAGTCTCGCGCGCAGGTTCGACGACTTCTAGCCTCCCGAACAAGCTGGATTCCGAAAAGGCTTCAGCACCGTGGACCATATACATACACTACGACAGGTTATACAGAAGACCGAGGAGCATAATCTGCCTCTCTGCCTAGCGTTTGTGGACAACGAGAAAGCCTTTGATTCGATCGAGACTTGGGTTGTCCTGCAGTCTTTCCAACGGTGCCAGATTGACTATTGGTACATCGAGGTGCTGAAGTGTTTGTATGAAAGCGCCACTATGTCAGTCCGACTTCAGGACCAGACCTCGAAATCTATCCTCCTGCAGCGAGGTGTGAGGCAGGGAGACGTTATTTCTCCGAAACTGTTCACGGTCGCAATGGAGGATATCTTGAAGGTTCTGGACTGGAGTGGACTAGGCATTAATTTCAATGGCGAGTACATCACTCACCTTCGGTTTGCCGACGACATAGTAATCATGGCTGAGACTACAGAAGAGCTCAGTAAAATGCTCAATGACCTCAGTAGAGCTTCCGAAAGAGTGGGTCTTAAAATTAACATGGACAAAACTAAAGTCATGATAAACAACCATGTAGCACCCACTCCTATCAAGATCGGAGACTCTATACTCGAAGTTGTGGACGATTACGTCTACCTCGGGCAGAGAGTCCAGTTGGGTAGATTTAATTTCGAGAAAGAGGTCAACCGTCGAATTCGACTCGGCTGGGCAGCGTTCGGGAAGCTATGCAGTATCTTCTCATCCAACATACCACAGTGTCTCAAGACGAAAGTCTATGACCAGTGTGTGTTGCTAGTGATGACATATGGATCCGAAACGTGGTCGCTCACAATGGGCCTCATCAAAAGGCTTAAAGTCACCCAAAGAGCAATGGAAAGGGCTATGCTCGGAGATTCCTTGCGTGATTGAATCAGAAATGAAGATACCCGCAGGAGAACCAAGGTTGCCGACATAGCACAAAGAATCGCCAAACTTAAGTGGCAATGGGCAGGGCACATTGCTCGCAGAACAGATGGCAGTTGAGGCCGAAAGGTTCTGAAGTGGTGACCGCGTACCGAAAAATGCAGCGTTGGAAGGCCTCCTACAAGGTGGACTGACGACCTGGTGAAGGTGGCGGGAATCCGATGGATGCGGGACGCACATGATCGTTCGTTGTGGCGACGCTTGGGGCAGGCCTATGTCAAGCAGTGAACGTCTATCGGCTGAAATGATGATGATGACAGGTGAAAGAATGTCTGCGAGTATGTTAGAATATTATCCTAAAGGAACATCAACCTGGGATAAAAAGTAAGCGTAAAGTAAGCGTGCTATTGCAGGATATGATCTACTCATGTGGTAGTTACCTTCTACCTAATTTTATTCAAATACGTTCAATTGAGCGTAAAAGAGTAAAAAAACACACATATTAATCAAATACAAACTTTTGCTTTTTTATATTAGTATGATGTAATATTTCAATTCGTCTTTTTCACTATAAGCACATATTTCATAGCATAAAAAATGTCAATCATAAATAGTGAACGGGAAAACGATTGAAGACAGTTTGGAGGATTTTTTCAACTCGCCCGTTATAGGGATAATGGAAAACGTACAAATATGAAACGACAAAACTCCATTATCAAATATGCCGATTTACGAACTGTTCACGACTACCGTCTTAGCGGCGAGAGGCGCGGTGAGCGGCCGACATCAACAAGCAGGCGCTATGAGCAGGGTCTCGTGGCGTGCTTCAAACATTTTCATTCTATTTTTCTTACCGCACGCCACCCCGCGCTTAGCTACCGCTTACAGCCGTCAAGGTTGTGCGTGTAGCCGTGGTGAGCACCCCAGACTCTGTACTCCACTTCTACAAAAATTTAACTAGATTAATCTGACAAGATAGATATATATGATTGGATCATGCGCGCCTCATAGTTGTATTCCTATTATGACAATTATGAAACGCTTGTACGTAACTATGTTATCTATATAGCCATATCCTTTAAGATATAATTTGAAATAGATAATATCAAAATTTTGACTATGGTACTACGATATCAGTTTTCTCTCGTTTTTGTGAGACAGAATATCTTAGTGTATGTGAATGTATTCAATGCTTTTTTTTTTTAATTCTGTAAACATAGAAATTTAGTGCAGTGTAATTCGTCTTATACTATTCTAATTCATCATGATGATGATGAATTGAAATAGTAGACATTTTAGTCAAGAGGTCTACTACTGGACATATGCCTTCCACAAGTGTCGTTACAACGACCAATCCTGGACTACTAGAGAGGGATGTCCTTAGCTTCTTTTAATATTTTCATTAACGACCAATCCTGGACTACTAGAGAGGGATGTCCTTAGCTTCTTTTAATATTTTCATTATGGATTGTTCTCTAACTTCCGTTACTTTTACACGAAGCTGTTTTACGCAAAGGCGGCAAGCCACAATTTGGTTTTGGAATACTTATAAATTAGTAAGGATAGTACTTGGAGAGGTAGGCTAAAGAAAAGATATAATAGAATAGAATCGAATAGAATAGAATAGAATAGAATAGAATAGAATAGAATAGAATAGAATAGAATAGAATAGACTTTATTGTACATCAAAAAGTAACACAGCTAGAGCACGCACGCAGATAGATGGATTGTGTGAAGAGTGATATGAAACGAAAAGGAGAAAGTGAGAGTATGAAAGAAAAAAACGTATAGTACCGACCCCTAATGACACGAGACAAGAGCAGGAAGATAATGACGATGATGAAGAAAAAGTATAAATATTAAAAATATATATATACGTAGACTATAAAGGAATAATTTAAATAATATTTCTCGACTATTGCAGGTCACATTCTGCATAATTTGATGGTTATGTCCCTAAAGAAATAACAAATTATAAAAAGTTTTACATGTTTTGTGACTCAAAATATGACAACATAATATTCAGTTTAAAATGAAATATTAAGAGTTTAGCCATGTTATTACGACTCCTGACATTCCTATTTGTTGTGTAAAACGATCTGACTAAAAAATTAATATACAAGGCCCAAGCTGGTGTTTTGAAAGTGTTGTCTACCTCAATAAATTCTGTTCGCAATTTGAAAAGAAAGTTGAAAAATGAAGATAGCAATAAAAAAATGGTTATCCGACACATATTTATGACGATGTTCAAGTAGTTATTATGAATAAATAGGTTACTAGAAATAAAAATGTAACGAATTGTTGAAACTAAAATTATGTAAAACACACTCAGTTTCCGTTTAGTTGAGAAACTATATAAATCTATCATTACAAATATTTTCAAACGCATTTATTCGCCAGAATCTCCTGCATAAAATACCAGTAGGTAACATATCAATGATTCTTGAAAAACATTGTATTTTTAGAAATAGTCGTCTCTTTTTTTACATTCCGGCGATAATCATTTATTCGATTCATTCGAAGCGACGGTTGTATTTTCAGCTGAACGTTTGATAGAGATTCCAATCAACCTGCATGAACGCATCAAACCAATAGTTGTAGGTCACTTATGTTAGTGACCTTCCTGATGGCGTTTTTTTTAGGGTTCCGTACCTCAGTTGGCAAAAACGGACACTTTATTGTCCGTCTGTCAAGGCCCTTTTTGGCAATAAGGCATACAAGTATTATATAAACTGAAACCTTTCAAATATCGTAATTAGAGACACAATCGACAGAAAATGAGAAAGCGAACGCGCGTTCGCTTTGGGTTTAATGAATTTATATCAAATACTCAGGTCTGATAATTCTTGAATCAGTAAAAGAATCAAACTACAAAGTAAATTCAATCTCGTAAAGATAAGGCCGTTTTTACTCCGTTTAAGCACATATTTTAATACTCACAACGAAATCAAAACTTATAGGGTACTTCCCATTGACTTAAAATCCAGAAATTACGTAAGAATTTAGGCCCAAGTACAGTCTTAATATACCTAATTATACTTTTTCCTACTTTGAAGCTCGATTGAGGATTGTACTATTTACATTTAATCAATTTATACAAAACCCTCGTTTGACTGAGTTTTTTTTTATATCGTTTCAAATGTACGAGAGAGCGCCATATCGGATGCGTCGCGTCGCGCCGTCAAGAAGGTTTTTTTGAACCTACTCGATTTGATATCATACCAAAAATCTGTTGTCGGTAGATACCATTTTGTATTTCACTAAAACACACCTTTTGTTGTAACACATGAATAACAAATTAGATTTTTTTACATTCATTTACGACAAAACAGATTTTTCAAAAAGTTTCAAGGTTTTTAAACTATAGTTAGGTTTGAAGAAAAATGTCGAAGTAAATCAGCCATCGGCTACAGAAAATAAACGACTTAATAACATTCAACGGGCCATGAAATATGAATGCGTGATACAGATACAAGCAAAACATTTTTCATGATAATTTAGTAACACAGTTGTTCAATGAAAGTTTACTCAATAACGAAGTCTATACCAGCTGGAAAAACAATACGATGATATAGCGAGTGCGAATGACGAGTATAAATGTTCACTGTAACATGTAAAGGGCCGTGCTTCAGGCAGTCTTTTGCGAATAGTCGCCGTGAATCGTCGTGGGCACGACTATACACGTCATCGCACCGGTGTTTTAAGTAATCGTAGTTTTGTTTTGAACTAAATAGTATATAAAATTATACTTTGTTAGTGTAATTCGGTGATCAATATACTGAATCAAGATCGATATTTCGATATCGACAATTTAATAAAGTTTTTTGTTGGATATTTTTCTCAAAGTTTGGAAACTATTGCGTAAGTATTTTGTTGTTGATGCTTTCAAAGTTTTTGCAGTAAATTTAAAGTATATAAACTTGATTTTATTGTGTTGTTGTTTTTAACTGATTGGTTATTTCTTGAAAAATTGTTTTTTTTTTTTATGGAAACTCCTATTAGAATTTGAACAATTTATTCAAAGTGAACCTCTATAATAAACTTTGTTTTATTACTTATTAGAAGATTGACTTTCGGGAAGTAAATCTTAAACTCAAAGGGTTTATTTCAAACTAGCTTTTGCTAGTGGCTTGGCCGCGTGAAAGTAGGTCTCTTCATACAAACTTTAGACACCCGTTTCATCCCCTTAGAGGTTGAATTTTGAAAAATCCATTCTTAGTGCTTGCCTACGTCATAAAAGGAAGCCAGGTGAAAAACTTCACGCTCCTAGTCCCAGTAGTTTTGACTGTGCGTTGATATGTGTGTCTATGTGCGTTTTCTGTCAGTTTTTCCTGAAACCATTTACAGGCACTTTTGAATTGTCAAAGTCGGTCACTCAAAGGTGAAGTTATTTGCTTGTTCCAAAGCGTAGATCTCTATGGAGAAGAACGTGCAAGAAACTCCATAGACACTCTTTTAATTCTAAATGCTATTAGAAGTGCTACTAAGCTTTAATTAAATGCAAGTGATCATGTTTTCTCATTAACAAAGATTAAACCCATTACCATTCTTAAATTTTTATTTATTTGATTCGTTGGGAAACTTTTAGAGCCTTTATTAGAATTTATTTTGGGATAAGAGCAAAGGGATGATGGGGATGAATTTTTTTATAGATTTTTATGCTTCGTACATTTATTATATTACTAAAAATTTACTCCCCGTTTTAAACACTGATAAAACTCTGTTTTAAAAACCATGAAATATGAGCCAAGAATTTATAATTAATAAGAAATAGTTGTATAACTACTTTGAGCATTCAGAGAACCTGCATTCTATAAAACCATTCTGCTTAGACTTTCTCCACCCCTCCACCTGAGTTGGGGTCGGCTTCCAGTAAAACATGACGCAGCTGAATAGCAGTATTTTACGTCTACTGACTCTAATTATTGTCTACATGGCCTAATAAGACGCCCGCGCCCTAGGCAAGAATTTCTCACCCTTTTTTTTTGTTTGGGAAAATCTTCCAATGACTACCCCCGCTCTTGGGCGGTACAGGAAAAAGTGTCAGACTCTTACTGACTAAGCGCGCCGTCGACGACTTGGACTTGGTCTGGACAGTTACCGGACGGTCGGACAGCGAGCTACCCACTGCTCACTGTGCGTAAGCCCGCGCCTACGGTGGCTGGAAATCAGGATAGGAATCTCGGCGGCGGCGAGAGCGCCGTTGCCTGATGCGGTCGGCCTCCTCCTTTGTGAGCATTACTGCTTCGCAGAAGTCGGCGAGCGCCTGCCACTCCTCGACTTCTGGTCATCCGTAACGAGAGTCAAAGATCTATAAATGACAGTGAACGTCTTTCAGCTGAAATTATGATGAATATGAACTTCACAAACATGACGTATTCTCACATTCACAAGATGAGGGTCTTAGGTGTCAAAACCGGGAACCATTTTATTAGTAGGCCAAACAAATATTCATTTCATTTTTTTTTGCTTGAGAGGATCGCATACACGGCATGCAGCGTAGCACCCAATCACTCAACTACTAAACCAAGCGCGCGGTCGTCTTTTGTTGTTCATTTATTTAAAAAAAACTGTTTTTTTCTGTGGTTTCAAATCATCTAATGACTTCTCCTGCTCTAGAACGAAGTGAGATAGCGTGTCAAACTTTTACATATTAAAACCACATCTATAATTATTATGTTACGACATAGTCATGTTGGAAAATAATTAATTTGGTTGTAATATATCGTATACAAAACGATTTTTCATAATATATTGAGAAATTATAAACACAGCGAAGTTATGGGGGGTCGAAACCAGCCTAAACGATGGTACGGCCGTGCCATTTTTTTGCTCGCCTTGGCGGGGGCACTACCGAGCCCCCTAATTATCTACTAAAGACATGAAATATTACAATCACAGGAAGATAGCAATTTTCCGTTGACATATACACTTTCTTTAGCTCTACCCAAGAGGAGGGGTAAGTCATTTGATGATTTCCCACTAAAAAGGGATAGCTAAGGGTCCTTTACACTGAAGTGTACCTACCTGCCTATTTTGACCAAAAATTTACTGTGTAGGCTTATAGAATAACTTCATCAGCAGTTTTTCGTCCTTATACACGTACTCAAAAAGGCTGGCGTGCTTGAAATATTAATGAATTTAGCTGTTTTAACGTATTGCTTAGTTGAAACAAGAGCTGAGATCTATTGAAAGGTTCTGTATGATGTGAATTATTAATTTGAATTATAAGAGGCTCTTTTTTACATTTGACAGAAATATATCTTTATTTATTTGTTTTAAATTTAAGGTTGCCTGGAAGAAATCGCCTAGTGCGATAAGGCCGCCAATTGTGTGTTTTTTTATTATATGGTTTCCTTTTTGTTAATTCATAATCTTGATGTGCAATAAAATTTATTTAAATAAATAAATAAATATTATTATAGAGGTGGCTCAAAACCGGGAACATTGTAAAGAATGGAGGGAGGCATTTGCCCAGCAGTGGGATAGTATGGGCTAGGTATAATAATATAATATAATAATTATTATATACATCTTAACTATTAAATATTATAAATTAATAGGTATATCAAACTTAAAATAGTAATATGTACCTACAAACAGGTAAAAAAAATAAAATCATAGGGCATCAAAAAATTCGTCCACATTAATGTCAATGGGAAAAGTGCCCAAAACGCTGGCAGCATTGCCACGCTGCATGGCAATGTTAATTCGTTGACCGAAGAAAAGCCCAGCCTTCTGATCACGCAAAGAGTCGACCAACTGTTTGCTGATAGAGGCTTTTTATGTTATATTATTACAAAATTATATCCGCCTAGAGGCTTGACAGCCGGCCTGACTTCTCAAAAATTAGAAAATAGTTTCTCTTTCTTCATATTAACCTTTCAATCATGGAAATTACAGACACAATAAAAAGACAACAGGTGCGCGAATGGCGGCATTCGCTTCGGGTTTAATGAATTAAATATAAACGCTTATAATAAACTTAATGGCGCGGCGGCAGCGTAGGGGCTTCGTACGAACGAGCTATGCGCAAAATGCACGCACGCCATTCGCAAGTGGCTCGCAAGCAGCGCATTCGCCAGATCTGGACGCACCATTAAAAAACTTCATTAGACTAGCAGCCTAGCAAATTCGCAAGTTAATAAGATCAATATTTCTTTATTTATTTAATTAGAACGACAGAATGCCAATTACACTGATTACAATAGGTACAAATTATGTAAAACACATTAAAGGAAATATAACAGATAATAATATAACTTAAGCTCTCATTCAGTCTTCTCGCAAATCGCCTGGCATTCAGTTGAAATCTCCTTCCATTCATCAGCAAATAGATCTAGTCTAGGACTGAATTCAAGGAGAGCGTTGAGTGCAATTAACATTCGTGGAATAGGTGACATGCGTCGTGCAACCGTACGGCAACGTGGCACTATGAATAATTTATGCCGTCTTGCCCTGCAATAGTTATCAGGGACAAAAATTTTACACAGCTCCCCATGCAAACTAGGCGAATCAATTGTTCCGTGTATGATCTTGGTGGCAGTTACAAGCTGATCAAAGGCTCGTTTAACCTGGAGCAAAGTAAAACCCAAACAACCTAACAGAAACTTGGTTGGATACAAATATGGATTGTAACCAAACCTACGTTTTTAGAAATACCTTAAAAATGCTTTTTGGACTTATTAGCAGGTTCGCGATCTCTTTAGATGTCACCATATTATTATAGAACCTGGAACCTACTTGCCATCAACCTTGACAAAGTTTCAATTTTACCGCAATTGTTGTCAACAGTGGTGATCGATTAATATAGTGTAGACGGTACTGTTGGCGCAATGATCGAACGATTAGCTGTTACCGCATCACAACAGCTAATCGTTCAAACGTAGCTGTTGCAAAGATTTCACAGAACCAATACTTCTATGACTTACAGTTTCCGCACACGGGCCATAAAAAAACGCCGCTTCAAGCTTAGGTAGTTGTTCCAGGTTTGAGTGTCTTGTGTATGCGAGCTATGTGCAAAATTAGTCATGATAATTTCAAGTGTCGGGAAATTATTATTGTTACTTGTTAAAAAAGGAAATGATAATTGATATTATATAATTTGCAAATAGGTTTTAAAACACTTTTACACGTTTTTTTTTTCGTCAGGTTAAAATAGATGAGGCCGGTGTGCAAGAAAAGGAAAGAAAAATAACAAAATAACACCAGTTTTCCATTCTGCAAAAAAAAAACGAAACGAAAGATTAATTTAGCTATACCTTAATGGTTGGTGGTGAATCAATCTCTAAACAGGCAAGGTTTCAAGTTGGTATCTAAACTTAGTTTATTAAGAACACGCATCATCAATAACTGTTCTCAAGCGGACTGTATTTTTTTTTTAAATATAAGACGGGAAAACATAATGATTTGTTATTATTAGATGATTTGTTTGGAAAATATTGTTACTTTTTCATAATATTATTTTGCAGACGTGTTGAACAACAGAACGACATTTCATTGTTGAAACTGTTAAATAATGGGCTATTACGCTCTGAATTGTAAATTCCACTTGTTGATGCCAAAAAAAAATGAGGTAACAGTAATAACATATATTATAATGAGACCATTTGCATGGGTTATAATCCAGAGTCATGCAATGCTAGTTACATAATTGCTCTGTTTTTTATTTAAAACGGATCTTATTTTTCATTTAAGATAGACTTTGTAAATACGTATATGTTTAGAGGTATGCGGAACAGAGTGTAAAGGCCCAAATATCTTCGTTGAAAGGGGATCCTCCGATCAGACGGACGTAACGTCTGGTTTGGGCAACTGCCCGATAGATGCTTTCGGGGTGTTGTATATGTTCCAATCACGCGAAGAACTCTAACTAAGCGATGCGAGATTTTGTAGTTTAGTTCATATATAACCGACAATAAACAGAATTTAATGGGTGAATTTTTGCACCTAAATCTTTTCCGATTGTAGTAAAATTGGGTAATTATTCTTGTACAAAAATGGATAGGTGGTTTAATTTAGTTTATTTTGTATCAAAGGAACCCAAGGCAGCTCATAAATAAAAATCTCGGATAACTTAGCTACTCTTACCAATAGGTGTTTATAGTAGCAACAAAGCATCGAATATCAGGCGTCGATTTTCCTTTCGCTATGGAATTGCCAATTTGTGGCGTGTGGATGACTACATCCTAAAACTTCCCATTTATTTTACATGATGTCATGTTTTTTAATAATTCTTACTAAAACAACCCTTCTTAGAACATAATAATAATATAATATAATATCCTATAATAATATAATATAATATTCCAGAACTATCACACAATGCCATCTAGTCCCACGCTAAGCATAGCCGGTGCTATAAGTACCAGACAACTGATAAAAATACTTATAAATTTCTAAATACATACCTAGTACAGATAAATTATTACACAGACATAAAACAAATGATCGTGCTCATCACACAAACATTTGTTCC
Organism: Mythimna albipuncta; assembly: GCA_929112965.1. Classification (NCBI taxonomy): domain Eukaryota; kingdom Metazoa; phylum Arthropoda; class Insecta; order Lepidoptera; family Noctuidae; genus Mythimna; species Mythimna albipuncta. Next base: position 11,330,098 of record OV815973.1, read on the forward strand.
GAGTGGGAACCGAACCCACGACCTGCGGCATAGCAGTCCGGGCCACTAACCACTAAATGAAGAGGTCAGTAATGATAATAGTTTTTTTTATGTGGCGTGTCATCCAATGATAATATAAATATTATTATATGAGACATTGACACAGTGACTCTCAAAGCTACTGAACTCAGTCATGTCAGATTATTTTCTCGTTATCAGCAAATCTTTAATAACATGATATTTTGTCAAGATTAAGTTCAAAACACAATGAAATATGGCACGCTCTTGAATTTTTGATATGATCTCATAGCGCCAAATATTTGCACTGAGTTAAAATCTAATTTGTCGAAGTTGACTTAGATAATTAATTTATCACTTTTATTTATTAATCCTCTTTACTGAAGTAAAGCGCCGTCGAGGTCCGCCTAGAAAGAGGTGGCGGTACAATCTGGACGCGTACCGCGAGGACTAGTTTGAGACGGCGCAGGAGAAGGAAGATTGGAAGGACTTGGGGGAGGCATTTGCCCAGCAGTGGGACAGCAAGGGCTAGAAAAAAATAATAATCCTCTAGCAAACATAACTTAATGCGACTTATACCTATTTCAGTGTTATAATTTTTAGAGACAAATTCAAATTATTTTCTAATCTTAGCGAGTAGCTTCACATAAAATTCGTTAACCACAATGCATATCACGCATGTAACCAAACGAATATTCTTATTTCAAAATTTTCATCGAAAGTTTTTTTAGAACCAGCATTTAAAATAATCACATTTTTATATAAATATACGACCTTCGGTAAGTTTCAGAATTATTAATACCTACTTGATTTCATATTTGTAAGGTTTCATTCATAAGAAATGTTTTGAACGTTCTTTAATAGTTTTCTTAATAACTCCTACTTAAATGTTGACTTTTAGTTATTTTTGTCTCAGTATATTGCAGTTTCCAAGAATAGTAGTATTTTTAAAATAAGAAAATTTATTTTCTGGAAATGTGAAAGTTCAAGTTTGTTTATTTTGATTTTTTTACCATTGCTGGTTCTATCAATGACCAAATGACAGAACACCGCCATGTTATCGTGGTGGCGATTGGTGTCAACGACCTCTCGCCCTGTTACAGTCCATGGTCCGGAGCGAGGAGGATTGGCAGGCGAGAGCATCCTTGTGCGAAGTCACAATGCTAGCAAAGGAAGCGGCCGCACGCACGATAGAACGGCCCTTGCGTCGTCGTGGCTGAAATCAAAGTCAGCCACCGGGTCACTGTCTCTGATTTTAGCCACGACGATGCCAGACGGTGAGCAAGTGGCTCGCCATTCGGCCGTCCGATAACCGTCTGAACCGAGCCCGAGACGTAGACGGCGCGTAGTCTTCTACACACGCTTTAAGGAGACGTCAGTAAAACCGTAAGGGCCCAACAGCGTCGAAGCCTACTCGGGCCATGGGACGAAGGCTGTGAAGGAACATAGAAGTGGGTTTTAGTCAGTAAAAGTCAGAACACGCCCTCCCACTCTGCCCAACAAGGGAATAAGTCATTGGATGATTTCCCAGCTAAAAAAGGAAGTGCCTATGTATTAAGAAACTATTTTTTTTTGTTTAAAGTTGGGTATCCGCGATTTTTAATTGTTGAGGAAATATAAATATTTCTATTTAACGGGGGAAAAAAAACTGAAATTATTTTATTAAAGCTAAGGTTTATTCTCAGTTTTTAAACATTACTTGTAAGACTAGAATTTAATTAATTTTAAAAGGCACTGACAAACTAGGTTTTATTGTAAGATTTGTTTTAAGAAATATTTAAAAACTAAAATTGTCTAATGTCTAATTTATTGTTCATTAATCCAAATTAAGGAACAATAAAAATATAAATCAAAAATCGTTTAGTTTTGAAGTCTTTAGAAACCAGTGATATCCATTAAATAGCACTCGAACGATATCCTACAACTATCTCGTGAATTATTACTAATCTAGCCATAAATTTGTCCTATGAGGGCGATAGTGAATAGAAGCTTTGTCACGAAAATTTATTACCTGAAAGTGGCTTAATACATAGAATATTAGTAGTTACACATATCTGTAGCACAGTGTATATCTGTTTTATGTTTCAGGCAAAATTACATTAGTGCAGCGTTATTAAGACAAAATGTGAAATGGTATTTTTAATGCAGGCTGCATTAAAAATACTGTTTCACATTTTATGAGGAAAAGTACAGAGGTAAAAGTATGGTTCATTCATGAGAACTCCTTAAAACTTATATCAAAGTTCGCTTTGAAGCCACTCGTCATAATGAATGAACAAAGTTTACAAATGAAAACTATGTTTTTATGCATCTGTCTCTCTATCTATTGGCGATTATGCTTAACGAGTTTTGTAAATAAGGCTTTTTATTTTTAAATTTAATTTATCATTTGAAAATGGAATAGCACAATTGTAACTTAAGACGTATAGTCCCTTGAACCATCTGACCGAAATTATGTGAACGCAACTCTCGCACTCGCCTAGGCGGCAGTGCGCAAATCTGTGCATTTATTTGCGGCCAGCAGCGCCCGGAAAGTGCTTTAAATCCATTTTCTCTGCGAGATATTGATTGATTTACACATGCAATGTTCATGTTGAAGGATATTTTAACCACCAATTTTTATGTGTAAAAATGTTTCTAAAGGTCCAAACCGTTTCGAAGGAGTAGCGAAAAGTTGCGAAATTGGTAAATATTTTTTTTTTTTTGACAAAAGTATTAATTGCACGAAAAAATCAAATGTTGATATTATTGTTCATGAATCTATAATAAACATATATTTTTTTCAAACCTAGCCGTTACGGAGGAGTAGGCCTCAGAAAATCACTGATTTATGGCACTTTTCGGGCGCTTGGCCCTTAATTTTTAGATGTCAATCATCATTATTTTTCTGACGATCGTTTATAGATGAGAGAAACAGAATTATGTAACAATCAAATATGAATTTGGTGATTTGTCGTTCATAAGCGCCTTAGACATTAGAAAAAATACAATTTTTTTTTCAAGGGAGCTAAATTCTTTAATTCATTTTGTTCAGTTACTATTCAGTTCAGATTGAATTTGCGTTGCAAACTTGCACAATCGATTAAAGCTACATTAGTCAGTTAATTGTTACAAATGAATAGCTTTCCATTTGTTAGTCAGTTGGAAAGTTTCTTCAATGGAAGAGTTCAAGATCTGTTAGACGTTTTTGTCCGTAATTGCAATTGAAACATGATTTTATGCTAATTCAATTACTGAGAGTTGACTAATATTATAAAGTGGTTAAGTTTGTTTTTATGCTTTTTTGTTGGTAGGAAGTAATCTTTGAAAGTACTGGTCGGATTGCTGATATTTTTTCACCGATAGAAAGCTGCTTTATTCCAGAGTGACATAAGCTATACATGAGCCGCGGGCAAAAGCTAGTTTTGCATATTTTCTTATTTTATTTTATTATAATAGGAAAACAAACAATAGATATTAACATTACTAACAAAAACAACAAATTATGCAACTAGAAACTAATTACATGTTTTCGAATTTGATTGGCTATGAAAAGCATGCTTTCCAGGCACCGTAGGCGTGGGCTTGCGGACGACGAGCAATCGGTTGCCGTCCGAAAGAGAACCCCGGGGTCCCGGGACGCAAAGCAAACAAGAATTATTGAAGTAGGTTTTGCCAGTAAAAGATCTGACACACCCTTTCGCTCCATCTATCAGAGCGCGAAAAGTCATTGGATGTTTTTACACATAAAATGAAAAAAAAAGATCGTTTGAAAGAATTCAAACATGATGGTGATATCTTGTTGCTCTCAGTAATTCCTGTGGTTACTCCGACTTCAGCATTAAACCAGCTTCATGATACCATATTAACACATGCTATATCAAAATACATTTATAAGATTTACACTGAACAAACAGTACAAAATACATACAGCCGGATATATAACCTCCATTTTGAAGTTGGTTAAAAACGCTTAAATGCCTATCGTATCTAAATATCCTTCTCTAAAAGAAAAGCTTTCATTTTTTATTTACGCTTCACCCTGCTTATAAGACTACAGCTAATCCTTAACAGAGGCGTAGCGTGGAGTAATTAAGAAGCGGGCAAAGGCGCATCAACGAGGCCTTTTTACCCGACTATGGCAAAGCCAAAGGAATATTATGATTTTGACCGGCTATGTATGTGTCTATGTTCATTTGTTCTCTCATAGCTAGACAAATGAGGTATCCCTAGAACCGCCTTAGTTGTCGTTTGAACACAGGGTACGTGACGTGTCATAAAATACAATAAGGCGCCTTCAAGCGGCGGTTTAATATCAAAATAATTTAAATAATAAAAAGTAAAAATAAAAAAAAACTAAAACCCTCCTAGAGTAACCTTGTTTATTTCAGCATCCTGAAAATCTTGTTTCATACTTTTTCAACATGGTTTTTTTTTGTCGTAGTTTGGACTTAACTTTTTATTCTTTCATCAATTTGACAACGCGACAGTGACTATCGCAGTGTTCGACCACACCATCGCTTACCATCAGGCGAAATAGTGGTCAAACGCTAACCTATCAATTATGAAAACACTCGTTCTTAAAGAGCGTTAAAGCGAGCCTCCGTGACGCCCCTTTAGGTGCGATGGGCCTTTTGAGCCCACGCCTAACTACGCCACTGATTCTTAGATTAGCGACTAAAAGACTGTTTATCATAACACCCTCTTCCGGACCTCATAAAAATTCAAAATTATCCCGAAATCTTCAGGTTCCCGACGCCGTTATCAGTTATTTCTATTTCAGTGAACTCTGATGAATAAAGGGTATATTTTTTATTTATGTACAAGTATTATACGTGTCGGTCGTTAGTAGAAGCTTTTCAGAAAGTTCCATATCAGAAGTAGGTACCTTTTTATTTGTAGGTGGGAAAATCATCTAATGACATCTCACTCTTGGGCGGAGCGAAAGAGTATGTTAGACTTTTACCGACTAAAAACCCACTCCTGTTCGTTCGTTGCCTTTCTTACTAGAGCCGAGTCTACTGGCTTCGACCCTGCTAGGCCCTTACGGTTTGCTGACAGCTCCTCGAAGCACGCGTAGAACAGTACGCGCCGTTGACGACTTGGGCTCGGTCCGGACGGTCAGACGGCGAGCTACCCATTGCTTGCCGTCCACAAGCGCGCGCCTACGGTGGCCGGAAATCGAGATCGAGATTAAAAGTAGGTACCTAGGTGTGTGGTTTGGGTTCGAGGTCAAAATTCATTTATGTTAAGTGGAGCCGAAAACATGTGACAAATCCGAAGACATGTGACATATATCCGCGACCCACACTGCCGGCCTGGGAGGATCACGGCTCATTCCCTCATCTAAAATTTAGGCCCGAGTCTCGGCATTGGGTACTTTGTAAGGCTAATTATGTTAATTGTAATAATATATGATTACGTCATAGCATGTTTTACTGATCTCGGACCGAAAACTGCAAAGCAATGAAACTGTTTTATAATGTTTTGTTTTTATTTGCGGTAACTGTAAGTTTTATTTTGGGTACAAACTTCGGGTGTTTTAAACAACTTTTAAACGTTAGCTTTACCTACAAATTGAAATCGATTTGAAATTCGAATAATTTACTTTTTTGCACTAGTGCGGAAAAGTAAGCGCGCTCGCTTCCGCTACAATTTTATTACATTCATCGTATTAGGCTGAATGCGTGTCGACCCCCATAAATGTCTCTAGAAGTGTATTGAAGAACTTCGTTTGATACACGTGGTTTGTCACTGCAACCGTCGGCTCCATGTCACCCTCGCCAATACCACCTCGAGCACAATGAAAAACTTTCTCCGCTTGTATCAAAATGTACTATTCCAGCCAGCGTGCTGTAAGATAAACTGCAATAACCGTCTTTGGAATACCTACAAAGTATTTAAATTACAACTTAGTTCCTTGATTCTTGATTGATTCGAGTAGGCGTTTTTATTTTACGTGTTTCATTAAGCTAGCCGAGTAAATGTATATGTTGTTTATTTTGCCTTTAAGAGGCGAGCCCAATTTAATAGGCTTACCGAGAATAAATAGGCTTAACAAGTAAAACATTTGTTATAGGTAGGTACAGAAGCGAACTCTGGGAAGTTACAAGGTCTACGGAATAAGAACAAAGAGAGAAAGGAAATGCCACTTCAATTTATAACATTTTAGAGCTTATTCTGCATTTTAACCTTTCAGATACCGTCAATTTAAGATACCAATAGTACGACAATAGATGCGCGAACGCCGGCGTTAACTTGGGTCAAATAAGTTCGAGTTGTATTTAATAATAATAATATTCCGCTACCTTCACACAACGCCATCTAGTTTCAAACTAAGTAGAGCTTGTATTATGAGTTACTACTAGACAACTGATGAACATAATCATACTTACATATTATAGATAAATTACACCCAGATATAAAACAAATGATCGTGCTCATCACACATTTGTCTTGGGTGAGAATAATACCCACGACCTCCGGCATAGCAGTCAGGAACGCTAACCACTAGACCAACAGGCCAGTCATTTGTTTGTTATGCACCTAATAAGCCAATAATGAGAAGATACTGTATACATAAATATTCACAATGTTTTGCTACCTTTTCCACTTCCTTGTTGGTTTAGTGCTACCAAGAAATAAAATATGTATGTGAAAAAAATCTGGGTTCTTCCATTAGGAATTTTCGATATCTTTCCGGTCGTATCGAATCACCGTCTCATAGTACCCCGAGATTGAGGAAGGAGATTCGAGAGCGTGCGAATATCGGAGTGTTGTTGTGACCACATTAGTAGGTATGCTATAGTATCTCTCACGTTGTTGGCTACTCACCGCTGAGATTGAGCGCTATGATCGAAATCAAAGGTGTGTAGTAATTTTAGTGTCGCCGCCCATAGGCTACATGATACAGCTACAATCGCCACAACTAAAAGCTAGAAGTGGCCACAAAGGAAGTTGAAACGTGCGACGGCCACTTGTGGCCGGTGGATGCTACATATTTAACCTGTACGCAAAGCATCATAATGGACTCTGATGAAACATGTTTAAATGCGCGAATGGTGTCAGCCAGCATTTGGTATCGATGTCTATTGGCCAGTTTGAGCCACAAAAATCGAGCAGCGGCGATTAATAGCGTGTGGCGGTCACCGGCGTCAACCCTGTGCGGCTAATCCATATAAAACGTATGAAACCTACAGGAAATATGGCGGTAGCAGCGTTTTATGGTTGTGGCCAGTGGTTCATTGGCGATGACCCTTATTGTTGTGTGTTTTATAATAACCGAGAAATAAAAAAGGTAGGAAAGGTATCCAGTATGCACACAAATTGTGCGCTTAGAATGTATCATTAATTTTATAATCATTTTCAGTCCAATAAAAAGTTATTGCAGACGTTGATTCGTTGCAAATTGCAGCCCCTGGGTATGTTAATTGTGACCAAAAACATTAACAAGGTAAAAAAAAGATCAAGGACTAAAATGATGTAGACGTGTACTTTGTTTTTGTGTAATCTCAAACGATGGAAAGGGACGATGTGGTCAACGATGGAGCACGCTTACCTACTTACTTGAATAAGGTCAAACATCTTCAATATAAATGACCTAAAGGGGAAACTCAGATGAGTGGTTACTTTGATAACTACGTTGGTTGATATAAAACTGACAATTCTCTAAGCATGTACCTATCAGTGATCTAATAGTATCAGTAGACGTCAGACTTATTGGTAGCTGTGAAATGCATGCTGTTTGCTCCTTAGTATCCTATCGATAGGTGCCAGTTCATAGTGCAGACTTAGTAGTACAGACAAATGTCAGTCACCGTAAGCGTAGGCTTGCGGACAGCGAGCAATGGGTAGCTCACCGTCCAACCGTCCGGTACAACCCAAGCACGAATTGACGGAGCGTAGTGTTCCACGCGCGCCTCAAAGAGATGCCAGTAAGGATGACGGGGCTGGTTAGGACCGAAGCCAGGAACCAAGAGTGTGAAATTTCCGAAAGAAATACCGTGGTCTTAGCAATAGGATAACAGAAGGAATACTGTGGGAAGAAGTCACTGGTCGCACATAAATATCCGGTGTATAGTGTATACGAAACATCGTCTTTTGCATACACATACTTACATAGTTAAGTATACACCGCTACATTTTGATCGTTTTAATCCCGTGGAGGGTCGATCTGGTACATGAAACACTATCGAATAGTATCCATATTTAAATAAATACCACAATATGTGGTATTCATTTAAATATGTATTATCGAGTTATATACAAAAAAAAAATATATATATAACACTTATCGATTTGGACTTTTATGTATTTTTTGTTTTTTTGTTTGTGTTTCAAGCAAGTACACGTGTCATTCGACAGAATTTTCCCAAAGCCCAAAGGGAGAAATTTATAGAGTTGCACACAACAACGAAGCAAAAACTTTTGCGCACCGTGCGGTTCAGATTGCAATTAGTTTGCGCTAGATTGCTCTTTTATTTTTAGTTTTCATTCCCCTCCGCGGTTGCTTGACGAGATTTTTTCTACATTCGACTTCCAAAAAGAGTTTCGTAGGACTTATAGCTCGAAAAAGTTTGTTTACAGTATTTAAAATGAAATGAAATGAAATTTATTTATTTGCTAGAATATAGGCATGATGAAATTTTTTTTTAGGCCTCCCTATATTCAACTTATTAGTCGTGTAAATATTTTTAGAACATACATAATAATATAATAATGTCATTTTTATCTACCTGAAAGGGTAAACAATTTAATTCCCACTAGACGGCACAGTCGAAGAATTGGTTGAGCGACCGTCTACTGCGCTGCATGTCGCAGATTTGATTCCTGCACTGAATATTTGTGTAGCCTACAGAATGGGTGTTCCGGTTCTAGGTATCTTGTGTATGTGAGTTTACATGTTTGTGAATATACCCTCGATACAGAGGTAATTCCTAGGATAACGTATTAAAGAACTATTCCTGATAGTATTCAATTTATCATAATAAATTAGACAGATGTGACAAAAATAAAATAAAGATATTTTGTTTCTCAACTTTCATTGGAATCAGTGAAACATTTCTTAAAACAGACTGTGACATTATGAAAAATGAAAATCACATATCATTTTTCGAGTATTATGAAACCTTCCAGTATATTGCAACAGCTCTACTGAATGAAAATATCCGGGATCCTTTTCAGAGCAAATAGGTTAATACATTCATGCCGTTATGGACGTCCCCTGAAAGAGTGGACCCACCCAATTCAATAGCTTTTCCTTTATTTCAAAGGGTAAAATGAAAACCTACATATATCGCCTTGAATTTTGAATGGTGATGTTTTCTTTGGTCGAAGAACGAGTCAGCCCCTCTGGTCCGTGAAAAGTGGTTGATGAGTTGGTGATAAGTTTTCTTGAAAGGAGACGCGCGTTACAATATTTGTGCCGTTTAGGTGGTGGTGGTGGTGGTGTGGGTGGTGGTTTGTGGGTCTCAGTAACAGCCATTATTTTTGTCAATGTTAATAATTATGATGTTTGTAATACCCATTTTGTGGAAAAAATATGTGTAGGAAATGAATAATTAATACAAGAAAGCTTGGTATTCATAATATTGTGCAGAAATATCCGTATTACAAAACAATAAGTCTCTAAACCCATTAATACGCAGCTGTCTAGCAACACTAACATATAAAAGTTAATTAATGTAGTTTGTCAAAAAAAGTGGATAAAGTAGTGTAAAGTATTATTTTTGAAACTTTTGTGTACAGAAAGCGTACGCTCTACAGAATTTAAGCCGGCTTTGGTGGAGTTATCTATATATTTTGAAGGAGTATGTGTATAACCGGGAAACTAACGTAAGCACCACAAGCGAATTAAAAGCTCTACGGAGTAATTTGTAGCAGCATCATGCTCCACAACTTTTTTTTTTTTATGGTGGGAAAAAATCATGCATTGACATCCCCCGCCCTTGGGCGGAGCGGGAGATAGTGTCAGACTCTTACTCACTAAAAAACCCACCCCGTTCCTTCTAGCCTTCATACCGGGGCTGGAGCTCCCTTTCGGATATCCCTGGCCCCAGTAGCCTTCGACCCGGCTGGGTCCCTGCTGTTGCTGACAACTCCTTGAGGCGCGCGGGAACAGTGCGCGCCATCGACGACTTGGGCTTGGTCCGGATAGTTACTGGACGGCCGGACAGTGAGCTACCCATTGCTCACTGTACGCAAGACCGCGCCTACGTTGGCGGGAAAGCGGGATCAGAATCCCGGCGGCGGCGGCGACGATAATGCCGTTGCCTGATGCGTTCGGCCTCCTCCTTTGCGAGCATTACTGCTTTGCAGAAGTCGGCGACCGCCTGCCACTCCTTCTCGCCCCGGACCATGGCATCAACCAAGGCCCGGCGTGAGAGGTCTCCGCCGCCGATCGCCCCCACGAGGGCACGGCGATGCTCCACCCAAACAGGGCACACCACGACTGTGTGCTCCACCGTGTCCTCCGGGCGTTCCGCACAGTGGTGACATCCGGGCGTCACTTCCGCATGAATCCGGTGCAGGAAACTCCCGAACGAACCATGTCCGGTGAGGACCTGCGTCATGCGGAAGGTAAGGATACCGTGAGGTCTTTTCAGCCACGCCTCAAGGAGGGGACAAGTAAATAACACTATTCCGTAAGATAAATGTTTGCGTTGATTGCTGCTTGAAAATTGTTGAGCGTTTATACAGGGTACTTTGTAAAACACTAACAACCTTGCAGCACTGTATTACTTACGTCATAAACCACAACCACTTTCGTTCTATGGTTATACACCGCTAAATTTTAATCATTTTAATCCCGTGGAGGGTCGATCCGGTATATGAAACACTACTAGCAAGTCCAATGACCTGTAGATAGTTTGTACGCAACGCCGACTACTATCTATAGGTCAGCGCTCAGCTAACGTTTTCTTAAAGATATTAATTTCGTACATGCGTAAATTAATACGAGTTTTGAATAAAGGGTACTTTATTTTTTAATTTTATCTTTACAAATCGATAGTGTTTCATGTACCGAATCGACCCTCCACGGGATTAAAACGATTAAAATTTAGCGGTGTATAAAGGCTTACTTTTACCAGTGACAGCCCACGTGAAAGTACGGTTCTCCTTATATACTTAGCGGCTCTGTTTTATTTCCAAAGAAGAGAAATTCTTGCTATTTATTCTTTGATACATCATAAAAGAACCTTTGTCAAAAGTTTCAGCTTTCTATAACCAAGAATTTGGGCTGGGCGTTGATGAGTCAGTGACTGAGACAGGACTTAGACATTTGTACATTCAGATATTATGTAGTTACCATGATCTTAATAATAATTGGTTTTGTGCACCTTTTTTATGGTGGGTAAAAATCATCCAGTGCACCTACCATGCCATCTCTCTATTGCCCTTGGTTGACTGGTAGAAACTGCTTATGGCCAATTACGTCCACCTAAGCATGTTGTCCAAATGCTGTGCGTCAGGTTGTAATAAATAAAATATGTCATAATGACAGCAATTTGACGTCGATGTTATATCAAAGAGTAAACTTTATTGTATACCAAATTCAAGTAAAGACCACAATATGATATACATGATCTCTCATCGGGGGCACACATCGCATAATTAGAGTGACACAAGCCATCGTCGCCTCTAACCCGACCTTTCCGGTGATTCCAGGAACAACCTAACGAACTGAGCAACTTCAGCACGTTACATAATAGACGAGTAGAGTCTGTCTAATAAGTTATACGACTTGGGTAATTATTAGGATTTAATGAAATCTGCTGTAGTCAACACGAGTTCAATAATCAAGGTTGTTGTTAAGAGATAGAGATCATTGTTAACTAACAGAAGAACCTTTAAAAAAATATTGAATATAAGTATTTTTAAATGATTAAATATTAAACAAAATTTTCAAGTCGGTTGACTTATTAGACAGACTATAGGACACCGTGCTCAAAACCGCAAATTATTTGACTATACCTATTTATTATTAGCTAGGTTTACTTTCATTAATGCTGATAATATCACAATAGCAGCAGATATACATTTTATGAGACCACCCACAAATCCAATAAGATATCCTCCCTACTCAGATAGAATACTTGAGTAAAGAAATATACCTCATAATGAATTCTATGCTGATACAAGCTAAGCCCACAACTGAAAGAAATATCGTATCATGACCCAGTAAGTATTCACGAACACTAATCTGCTTCTTGAACTAATTATTAAATGGTCGTTGTTCATATGGCTGTCAACAGAAGGTAAAATAGTAAAAACCTTTTTGATACAAGTGGAGAAACTTTGTCATAGCGACAGAGACGGAATTTGCACGAGCCGTAGGCGAGGGTGTTATGTAGCCGAGTGCTGCAGTGACAAACCACGTGTATCAAAGGACAAAGAAATAAATAGATGAGAGTTGAGGTGTGACTTGTAGGGGTTGCTTATCACCCACCCACCATAAATTACAATTATGGCGGAGAAGAATTCGCACTCTTTTCCGCACTTTTGCGATGAACACTAAATTGTGTGGCCAAAAGCGGTAGGGATAAAAGCGGGTTTTTGATTAAGGCCCAATTCACACCGGAATGACGGCGGCCAGCAGAGGCTTGCTAGCTTAGAACTACCGACTAGACGCGCGTGGTGCGCGGCCGTTCGCGGCACCGCGTCACTATATACTTTAAACTTAAAGTATATAGACTTTATTATATTTTAGACTTTTCTAATTGTTTCACACTGAAAGTGCCTTGGTGCATTCCGGTGTGACTCGGCCCTGATTGTATTGAAAACAAATAAGTAGGTACCTTCTACTTTCAAAATTAGAATAATCGATGTACGAGCAAAATGGGAAACGGAAAACGAATCTTGACGTCACTGATGATATATTTTCTACATATGTATGAACATTTCAGATGCATGTATGCGAATCCTTTGACATGGAATAATAAGGGCCAAAATTGTATTCTCTCTTTTTTTGAGGTTCAATATCATACCTCACCATGTAAATAGTATAAGTTTTGTTGGTAACATAGAGTTATATAAATACTAGCTTTTTGCATGAAAGTGGGGGAAATATTCCAAGGAGACATACCTACTCCCAGTATAATAGTATCCTATGCATTATTTTAGGACAAAATTATAACCAAACCCATTAAGCCGTTTGATCAGGACTACTCCTTCACGCCAACATACACACTATACATACCACTTTTGCCTTTATAATATTAGTGTGATACTAACTTGACCTTTTCTGCATGAGTAAATCTACTGATAAAGTCTTCAAGATCAATAAGATATTAAAACTGGTGGTTTTAATATAATTATTATGTTTTGAAATAACGGTGAGAGCACTAGTGGCCGAGTAGTAACAGCCCCGACTTACGAGTTGTAGGTCGCGGGTTTAAACCCAACCAAGCGCATTACTTTGTGTAATTTATTTCATCACCACTGCTCTCAAAACGGTGAAAGAAAACATCGTGAGGAAATCGGCATGTCCTAGAATAAAAAATTCGAAGACATGTGACCTTTAGCAAACCATGGGGCCGCGTGGTGGGTTAAGGCCCATTATCCGTCCTAAAGAGAGCAGGCCTGAGTCCCAGCAGTGGGAACATTAAAAAGACTGATTGTGCTTATAAGAAAACGTGAGAATATAAACGGTCAGATATGTCCCCCAACAATGAATTAATTAAAAAAAAATGTCCTGTATTAAACTAACTATCTATGAGGGTTAGTTCAATTGTAATTATAATTTTGCTAATTAAATTGCGGTTTATAATATGTTTTTAAGTAGTACGTACAAAAACATCTTCAGAAGTCGTCAATAGGGAACACCAAATTAACGTAGAAGTTATATTTCATTATTTTACTAGACAAATAAAAAGTTAAATGTACCAAGATAACTGTTATTTCTACAAGCAAATATTCAACATTTTCATAATTTAACGAAAACAGACCATAAGTTATTTAAATAGAATTTATTATAAAGAGGAGTAAATACTGAAATTCTTATACAAACAAGTTTAAAACATCAGAGGTTTACATAGAAACAATTTGATTCAATATTAAATGAATGAAATTCTTCATAATCACGACGTAGGAAGACCATATTTTCTTTTCAGTTGTTTATCTAGTATGAAGAGATTTATCATGAAGACCGTACTGTACTCGTAACATATTGGTCCAATATCATAATTCACACTGCGGAAGAAAAATAACCAATATTATTTTAGCAAACTTCCTAATTTACGTAACTGGATAAATCATCAGTCAATCTAATTATCCGATATTTTATTTTAACGATCCTGTTTTAATATTTATTTTTAGTATAGAAACGGATGGCTACGTTTGACAGCGATTAGAGACAAAATGACATACAATATTGATCTATACATATAAAAATAAATCCCCATTTCTTTCGGTCACGCTATCTTTGCCGCTTTCATTCAACCTTTTTTAAAGTTTTCTAATGCAGAAGGTTCTTACGGAAAGAAAAATTGGAGAAAATTTTGTTGAAAATTAAGTAATTTTTGTACTATTAAACCTTAGTGAGTTTGGCAGTTTATAGTTTAGACAGGACTTATACTATCCGATAGTGTCACCAGTGAGTATTATATTCTTAGAAATATTATAATTATAGGAAATTACTAAATTTTAATAAAATTTAAAATGGTGTGCAGAATAATAGGTGTTCATCGAATAGATCGTTTTGTAAAGACAGAATGTATACAGATAAGTTTTTTTTAAGAGTGAAAATCATAAAAACGACTTCTTGCGCTCTGGGTGGAGCGGGATAGCGTGTGAAACTTTTTTTTATTTTAGGAAACTCAACTGTTTATTTATTAAGTAACATGAGTTAAGAAGGTCCACCTTACTATCAATGAACAGCCTAATGTAGTTTGTGGAAGTTACTAGCATGTAAAATAAGGTCTACACATGCTGCACAGTGATAGTGAAACGATGACAATTACCACTTAAATTAATAACAGAGTTTCACGGGTTTATAAAACTATGTTAACTAGAAAGTGGTGTAAGAAAAGATTATAAAAAGATTGAAAGGGTAAAAATAGACCATCAATAGTCTAAAATCCTGCTGCAGTCGCTGTCTAAAGCCCCTGTGTCCTTCAGTTGACCTTTACGTTCTAGGACTACGGGTTTCCTTTTCAGAAATTCCTCGCTGTTCTAGCTAGCCGGCATCGGCTCTGCTGAGCCCCTACCATTTGCTGACATCTCTTTGAGGAGCGCGTGGATCACTACGCGCTGTTGACGACTGGGCTTGGTCCAGTTAAAATTATCTTACGGTCGGATGGTCAGCTACCAGAAATTGTCACTCTCTCAGAATCAGAATCAGAAACGTTTATTTCAAATAGACCAGTTACAGGCACTTTTGAATTGTCAAAATGTCGGTCAGTCAAACAAGTGAAGCTAAATTACACGTTCCAAAGAGTAGGTCTCTATGGAAAAGAACGTGCAAGAAAACTGGACGTCTAAGGGAAGACGATGTCGTCGAAATCAACCGCGGCTATGGTGGTGTGACGATCTGATAAAATTTTAAATAAATAAATATTCACGGGGTGAGACTGACTTAAAATTCAATATGCATATTTTTAAAATATACTGATTAACTTAAAAATATCTCATAATAAGTAAGTCACACTTGCAGTTTTATTTTAAATTAACAGTTACAAACCAAACAAATGTTACTGACCCAGTTTGACAAACTATTGAGTATCCAGACATTTATTTGAAAAGTGTTTGTATTGCAATGTATTGCAACATGGATTTGTATTATGTTGAAGAGGATGTATGCTCGTATGAATGCCTTACATAACTGTTTGTATACGAACAGTGTACTAATATCATTCTTTTATTGGAAATAATGCTATTTAAATAAACAAGAAAAAAGGAACATTTGCCCATCAATCACCGTCTCAAACCGCTTTCCCTAATTTCTTTAAGCTTTTCTTTTCCTGATCCATCTCGAGTAAGCTCTAGACGTCATTAGGCTGATTTCGGTGGAATTGTCCATTTCAAAGCACTTAATTTATAAATATATATATTTATTTATTTATCAATTATACTTCAAATCCAAATCCAAACTAATATTATAAATGCGAAAGTAACTCTGTCTGTCTGTCTGTCTTTGCTTCACGCCTAAACTACTGGACCGATTTGTGTGAAATTCGGTACAGGCATAGTTTGGAACTTGAGAAATGACATAGGATAGTTTTTATCACAAACAATAAAATAAAAAATAATATAAAAAATAAAATTTATTCCGGACATACAGCGCCATCTATTGGTCAAGAGTCGGCATCAATTCAGTACTATCTGCCGGAAGTCACTATTCCACGCGAACGAAGTCGCGGGCAAAAGCTAGTTATAATTAAAAAAGACGTGTGGCACTCGGGGACTGCCGCGGTAAAGCTATTGCATAGCATTTTTTTATCAACTTATGCAATTATAATTATTTATTTATTTTATATATGCAGTATTTTTTTTCCTTTGTTTTTTTTTTCTGTGATATTAATTGAAGTTACACTTTTTGAGCGTGGTGACCGATAAGAAAACAAATGAGTGGGGGGTGTTAGGTTATTTTCGTTACGGAATTTCTGGATTCGGTCTCCACGCTCAAGGCCCGCGATAGAAGCTATAAAAAAAAGCTTAAAAAAGCTTAAAAAAAATTAGGATGAAAATTAATTATGATTATCTTACATCTATGTTAATAAATACACTTGTACTGTTTTAAATAACTATTTCGTAAAATCGAAATTCACAATAAATGACGTTATATAGCATAATTAGCCTAATAATGTTCCCACTGCTGGGACTCAACCCATGCCAGCCATGAATGTCACATATCTTCGAATTCTTGATTTTAGGATATGCCGGTTTCCTTACAATCATTCCTTTACCGTTTAGAGAGCACTTGTAAAATAAATTACACAAAGTAATGCGCCTGGCAGGGTTTGAACCCGCGACCTACAACTCTAAAGCGCATCTCATGACAGTTCCAATAAGTTGAAACATGGCTAAGTTACATCAATTTATTGAGATGTTTCTGTACCTACCTTTCTTCCATAATCTTTGAAGTGGGTTAAAAAGAAAAAAATAAATAAAATCCACTTATTGGAGTACTTTTGTGTCCTATGTAAACGCGTGTACCTTCCCAATTATCATATACGAGTATGTATTTGGTAAAGTACGTAGCATTAATCTATTGTGAGGACATTTTCCTAAAATAAACCCATCTCTTTCCAAACATAAAATATACCTCTCAAGGGCCCTAAATTGAAGAAAGGTTTCTTCGTGCTTCAACATTTAGATTTGTTTTAGACACATTTATTATATAAATGTACAGTAGACTATGAATTGTTTATTCCTTTTCATGTGAATGTTGACAAAAATCAGATCTCAGGTATTTTTTTCTAACTCAAACAGGTGACTGAGGGGATTTTATACACAATTTTTTTTAATGTAATTTTCTGCCCTTGAGCAGTGCGGAGGAGTGTGTCAGACTTTTATTGAGTAAAACCCACTCCGGTTCCTTGTTTGCCTTCGTTTCGGGGTCCTGGGGTTCGCTTTTGCGCATTAAATATGACTGTGCTAGGAACGTATTAAGCACAGAAAAATACAATGACACTATCTACGATATCGACTAGACCGTCAACAACTTATGATACCCGTATTGTCCGCGTATCTTATTCTATTTTCTGGGTTGTAGAGTTGGGCAAAAACGTGAATATTTTTGTATATAACGTTATTCCCTATCCCGCGAAGTCCTTTGACGAGCTTAGAGCGGTACATTAAAGCTGGATTATGCTTTTAATGTCTTTGATAACGATTACTTAATCGTAATCGCAATCGCAATATACAGTAAAAGAGTTTTTACTGTTCTTTTTGATAAGTTCTCATTTTTAAGATCCGAGTATTTCCAAATTCGAAGTATTATAAGGGATAATAAGTTTCGGTGTGTCATTTATTTCCAAGTAATTGTAAGTCCTCTAGTAAATTATGTACGTCGTAAAAGTACAAAGTATTAAAGTTGTGGGAGTAAGGACATCAAAATGTGTGGTAGAAATAAAAGTCGATGGGCAAAGTTTTTGAGGTCCATCAAACTATCATTATAGTGTTTCAGTACTTTAGATAAACGAGGGTTTAACTGAACTTAGCAATATATTTTATGAAAATCAAACCTTTAAACTATTATGTATTATTTTTTAACAAGCTTTTATTTAGTTTCACCTGTCCCGAAATTTGTCTGTAATCAAATCTTGCAATTTAAATTTGATCCATTTCCCGAATACAGATTGAGCTGAAATGCATTCATAAATGTAAATCAGATGACAATGCAAAACGGAAGGTGGCTATAGGAACTTGGTAGTTAAACGACACAACCCCATAGATTTTGGGCTGGTATGATTCGTCTTAACGAGTAAGGTATTATACCATGCTATAAAAGCTTGTTATGAAAAAAATATTTTCATTAAAAACTTGTTTTTAAGTAAAATCAATGGTTTCAATGAAAATTTGTTAAACAAGATTATCATTTAGTTTAATTTTGATTGTTTCAAAGGAACAATGACAGGCCTGTTGGTCTAGTGGTTAGTGACCCTGACTGCTATGCAGGAGCTCGTGGCTTCGATTCCCACCCAGGACAAATGTTTGTGTGATGAGCATAATCATTTGTTCTGTGTCTGGGTGTAATTTATCTATAATATGTATATATTTAGAAATATATAAGTATGTTTATCAGTTGTCTAGTACCCATAACACAAGCTCTGCTTAGCTTGGGACTAGACGGTGTTGTGTGATAGTTGTGGAATATTATTATTATTAACTTAAAGGATTGTTACTGCACTGTTTGTGAACTGTTTTGCCGTCTCAGCTAAAGATAGCAGATTTTTCCGCTACTTTTACGAGCTATGACGAAGTAAATGCAGCGTGTGGTATGTTATGTTAGGGAATTATTTCGTTTTCATCTGTTTTCATGAACTTTTTAATAAAGACACCGGTATATGGTAGACATTTCACCCATACGCACAAAGCGTAACAAATTTACCGTTATCAGATTTTTGTTTCTGCAATATCAAATTGTGCTTAACTTTGATGACATTTTCCGTCATTTTTGAACTGGTCTTAATTATTTGGCAATTACTGCCAACTTTTTCTTCTTCTTCCAGCCTTTAAATCACTATTTAACTTATCGTGTTTTAATACAAATCTCTGCTGCACGGAAATGTAAACAAAACTCTAAAAAACCAACGACTGATTGCCACTTTCCCGACATTTAGTTTTTTTTTTTCTGTGGCCGTCCAGCCATTCGGCCTCAATAATAAATAATTAGAAATTAATTAATTGTAATCCACCCCCCCCCCCCCAATACAACATAATACACACAGGCCCCAAATGCCCGGCGACTCCAGTGGTTGTGTTGACGTGGACGGGCGTGGGCGCAGCCCTGGGGTCAGGGGTGCTAAGAATCTCCGGGCGGGAACGTTTAACCGTCGACGACTGGACCTGGCAACCAATAACGTACGAACACTCTGGTCCAACGAGAAGATCATCGAACTGGAGGAAGAGTCGAGCGGGTTACGATGGAGTATTGTGGAATTATCTGAATCTCATTGTCTTTCTATTGTATATCTAATTACGATTTTCGAAAGGTTAATTGCAGATACAAAAACTAATAAATACTTAGAATAGACAATAACACTTTTTATATGTAACATGTATTGTGGTAACATAATAAAGTCAAAACAATATCTCGTTTCACAACGTGTATCGCGGTGGCAAGTGTTGGAGTTCTGACCACATAGCCAGGTGCAGATGATACTGTTTGAGAACTTTGTTATAGACTCGGTAGACGCCACAATCTTAAATCCACAAATTTTAATATAGCTTGACGTCCTTATGCTACTGCAGGAATCCGGTAGAATATCAGCGTCAGGTATATTTGCCTGAAACCGCACTTTAGTTTTTCAAATCTGATTTGATTTTTATTTTTAGCACACATCTGTGTTCCTAACACTATATTTAACGAGTGTTTTTTTAAATACTTTCTATTTATTGTTTTGTTTAGGTGATTAGTTTTTTAGAGTACGTAATGTGCAATTATTTTTCTGTGTGTTGTGTGTTGTGAGACATTAAATAAATGGTTTATCTTTAGATCTAAATAGAATAATTACAATATTTAAGAAAATTGATAATTATTTACTTAAAGATTATATTCTGTTTACATTTACGTAGTTATTTTGGAAACAGTGTAGCCAGCCAAAAAAGTACTAAGTACACTTTTTTAGCTGGCTACACTATTTTCTCATACTTATAATAGAAATATAGTTATCTTTTGATCAGAATAACCATGGATCTTTTTACTTTTCTTTTTAGCATACGGCTAATTGGAAATTTGGAACTGTTTACTAGTTACTGACGTTTTACAAGTGGTCTATCTAGGGCTACTTGAAATAAAATATATTTTTAATTAAATTTACCGTTAAAGCCTAACCATAAGTACCTAAATTCTAAGATTCTCCACTAAAACCAAGATTTACTAAGTCGTATTGGTAAAAGTTTGAACTGTTCTGTGATAGTTACGTATTTTGGTCTGTTACTAGCACTCTATGAACAGATATGGCTCTGTGGTAGCAGTCGTGACACCAAATCGCACTAGGCCCGCGTGGTGGATTTCGGCCCTTTTCTTCTACTTGAGCCTGAGTCTCTGCAGTAGGATCATAATAAGCTTAATTATGCTTTGCTACTAGCACTTAGTAAACCTTAAGATTTATCTCTGACTCGTAAAAGTTGATTTTATCAACTTTTAACCAAAATAGGTATTTCGTTTTATAGAAAAAATATTTAGTTTTTAACTTTATTGTCAACTTACCAAGATGCTATGTGTGTAGCTTCATGTACACTCTTTGCGCATACATTTAGAATACTTTGTGTCATAGAAAATAACCTACGCACACAGACTCAATATAATATCCATTTTAGTGAAATAGAACTCCTCAATCGAATTCCAAAAGCAAACTTCAGTATAATGAATTTGATAATAAATTAATTGAATATGTCCATTCATGTAGGTACTAGAATAGATCCTCTCATGAATTCTGAACTCTATATAAACATCAGATTGTGCAATAGCTGGAAACGTACGTATGCCAAATAAATGCGGTAACTGGGTTTTACTTGAACGTTTCATATGATATGAAGTCATGTTATCAGTCAATTTACATATCTAAATCGATCAGACATTTGAAATATTGGCTGTAATACGTTAAAATACTGAACGTTTGTGCATAAAACTGTCTAAATGATTTATTTTGTTAGTAATGGATAGTTCAATATGTTATGATTGTTCATGACATATGAACAAACACATGAACATGATACATTACAACAAGTAAATCATTAAATGCCTGAATAATTTGCATCAATGGTTATGTGCTGTGTTAGGCGATTTTTTGGACTCGTATATTTTTTTTATAACGTTTTTTGTTTTATGTGTTTATGTGAGCCAAGAATAAATTATTTTATTAATTATTTTTATTTTTTCTTTCTTTATTTGGCTTGGTGAGCCGTGGTGGCCGAGTGGTAACCGCCCCGATTTAAAAGTTTTAGGTCGCGAGTTCAAACCCAACCATGAACACTGCTTTGTGTAATTTATTTTATCACCACTGCTTTTAAAACGGTGAAGAAAAACATCGTGAGGAAACGACATTCACCAACCCACACTAGGTCCATGTGGTTTATTACGACCCATTCCCTCTCCTAGAGAGGAGGCCTGAGTCCCAGCAGTGGGAAAATTAAAAGGCTGATTATGCTATGCAATGCTTATGCTATTTGGTCTGATATTTTTACCTTTATATATTAGGATAAAACACTCATGGGTATCTATGTTTACATGTTGCTTTTTCCTTTTGTTATCTCTGATCTCAACAGGATTTTTATACATGCATTTTCGTTAACAGATATCGTATCAGACTTAATATTTTTTTTTGTAAATGAGATTAATATGCAAAAAAAATAATTATTAAGCATGGTCATGTGTAGTTATCTGCTATATTGTTTCATATATTGTTTTACTTATAATATACGTCCACCGTCAACCACTAAATGGCATGGTTAGTCCAGTGTGCTATTATAACATAGAATAGTGGTGCTGAAATGCATGAACTAAGGCAGGTTGAGATATGGCCTTTTCATACACCTATTCTGAGTATAAAAAGGCAGTATTTAAAAAAATTACGTTTAGTTATGCAGATGCATACATTACATTATTGTCTACATTTCTTCTAAACTCTCTTTTCGCAGGTCTGCTGCAAGAAAATTTTCTATTTGAAATAAGCAGCACCTTTGTATAAATTTTGATAATTAGATATCTTCTTCTGTAACATGTGTATATATTAATTATAAAATAAATAAATAAATAGGTCAGGTGAGAAGTCAAATGCTTGTCTATCAATAATATTAAAAAACGGAAACAAAGCATTAATTTCAATTTTCTTCTAGTACAAACTTGTAACTCAGCTACTCGCATATCTAGAGAAATGAGTAGTTTGTAGATAAACGCGTAAAATGCTTTATCTGCACAAGCTCTTATATTCGCAAATCGGTATTGTATCAAATACGATCGGAAAACATGACCCCATCGGACCATTAAATCACCTGACGTATAAATCTATACCCATAGGCAAAAAGCTGAAAGCGACTAAACAAGGAAAGTTGTTAAACAAATGTCTCTAAAAGAAATGTTGCGTTTGATTTCCATGGATTCCATTCGATCAACTTTGATTCTTTCATCTCAGGATGCAATTGTATTATGGTTCGCGCGTACTTGGAGTTAACGCCGCGCAACCGCCGTGTCATCGCCGCGTTTTTTTTAGTCGTAAACAATAGAATATTATGGTATAGTCATAAGAATTGAATTTTGATATCAATAAAGACAACTACCTACGCGCCTAGTATCCGGCCACTGTGTGGCGGCCGCAGTGTGTAAATGCGTCCTTAACTTTCTAATTTCTGGCTTATAGCAGGTAAATTAAAACTCTCATATAAAGATATTCTCAAGTAAAGTGCACTTTATATAATAACATGATGTGAAAAGACACAACATGGAACACATGTAGCGTGAAGAGACAACTGTAATTAGCTTTGTGAAGTACAAAGTGCGTCGAGTACTCGATTCCTGTCAGGAATTTTTATTAAATTCTCTATACTTTATTTAATAATCGCAGTACGAGTAAATGGTACCGTGCTAGGTTTGTATAGAAAAAGTTTACATTGCCTTCTAGCGGCTGTTGTACTCTAGGTAATCAGACTTCGAACACACTCTTTTATTATACGTACGTATAACAACCGTAGGTCTAAGCGTACGCTTACGGTTGATAACGCGCGTCAAACATAACGACACGCAGTATTTCACGCGCGCCTCAAAGAATTGATGCAGTTTGTTGAGATGTCAACAAACCGTATGGGCCCAGCTGGGTCGAAGCCTACTGGGGCCATGGGTTGAGCAAAAGTATACCCTGGGGCCCTGAAACGAATGCAGAGAAGGAACAGGAGTGGGTCTTAAGCAGTAAAAGCCTGACACGCCCTTCGGCACCGCCTAGGAGCTGGAGAAGTCATTGGATATCAAAATCGTTACCGCGATTCGTACAGGTTTAAAAAAAAATGTAAATTGCTTCAAAAGAAGTTAGCCTACATGGTCTCTGAAACATAGATAAATTTTAATATATTTTAATATACCGGACAAACCATGCTATTTATACTTCGTCATAACACTCGTATAAACTTAAATAAAATTCACTGCAATTCGAATGTACGTAAAAATAAAAAATAATGCATGTAAAAAAAATATACGGAGGAAAAATGCTAACATAACTACAAAGTTAACCAGTTTCACGATGCACTTCAAATGGATATGGGTAATTTAAATAATACTCACGCTGCATATCTGTTAGCACGAATAGTTTTGTACGGGAATATAATCCAGAAGCGTACTTTGCATTTAAACAGCAAGATTTTGCTAAAAAGAGAAATTTGTTATGCCGTGTTCAGCAAGAAGTTTTATTTTTAATTTTAGTAAACGACTCTTGTTGAAATATAATGATTAAAATTTGAATACACTGCTTTTGTCTCCACGCGTGTTTGCTTTAGAAGTTTTCATAGACACTGTTCAAATTTTTTATGAAACTGTCAATATTTAACCAGTCTTTAAAAAATGTATGTACGTACTTAAAGTGTAAGATAAAATCGATGTCATAAATACTAATTACCGTTAGCTAACGTTATTAACGGTGAAGGAAAACATAATGAGGCAACCAGCATGTCCTAGAACCAAAAATTCAAAGACAAGTGATATCCATCACCTGCACTAGGTCCGCGTGTTGTATTACGGCCTCTTTCCTCATCTAAAGAAGAAACATGGAAGTCTGATTTCCAGAAGTAGGGACATTGGACCTCTGATATTGTGTACGTATTTATGTAGGTATATCATTGTCAGCCTGCATTTATATCACCGCTGAGTATTTTACAATTCAAAGTATGTAGACCACCTTGTTATTTTTTTTTTATCTAGATCATTATTAACAGTAATATTTTAATTATCTGAGTAAATAATAACAGTTCTTTTCCAAAGGTTCTTATCATATCAGCTTTCATGTACCTATAAGTTTATTCTAATGTATTTATTTTTAGTTCACGTTGTGCTACACTCCTTAAAGTTTTATAGAACGTTTTTAATTTATTAGTATATGCAAAACCTGAATATAGTTTGTTCAGAAACAGTAACAGAATTGATTCCATTAACACCATTAAATTTTAATCGTTTTAATCCCGTGGAGGGTCGATCCGGTACATGAAACACTATCGATTTGTAAAGATAAAATTTAAAAATAAAGTACCTTTTTTTTCAAAACTCGTATTAATTTACGCATGTACGAAATTAATTTCTTTAAGAAAACATCAGCTGAGAGAGTTAAATAACCTATAAGTAGTAGTCGGCGTTGCTTACAAATTACCTACACGTACCTACCTATCTTTACAAATCCATATTATAGTATTTCACGTACCGAATCGACCCTCCACGGGATTAAAACGACTAAAATTTAACAGTGTATATGTCGTAGCCAGATCTTAGATTTGATCATGTTATGGAAAAGTAAAATTGGCCAGAACTTTTCAAACGTTAAAGTTTGATGATATTTTAATCCTCGTTTGGCTTTATTTAGAACTGTTATTATACTTTTTAAGTTTTTTTTTCTCTTTTTAATAAGTAGGAACAATTATATTATACTTTTGTTACAATAAATTATAAGCAAAAGTTATAAGCGTAACGATTTCTAGATAAAAATCAAAACCGTGCTTGATTTAACAGCTACGTGCCCCATATTCATTATTATGTAAAATTGAGCATTGCCATCAATAAAGATCCCCTTAAATATTATCCGAATCGTTAAACCACTTCAGAAGAAAATTTAATGCTTATCTGCTTTTAAATACAAAATTATAGCTACAGCTACGTAATTATTGTAAGGATGCCTGATTTATTTTACCAACCCGTTTATATCAACTCGTAAACATCTAATGAACATTTTCAAAGGAAATTACCATAAATAACGCAAAGATGGATAGCTGATAGCTAGCAGTTATTATTTGACCGGATATTGCTTTTGTAAGATAATAAGTTTTAGTATTATTATCACATAAAAAAATTTTTACAAAAAAAAACCGACTTTAATGTTAAAAAAGCACTGAAAAGTACAAATAACTTTATTTTCGGAGGTCGGTGTTTCTATAATAGATATTTTTGTCTCTTCGTTATTTAACACCGACTTCCGAAATTAAAGTACTAGTATTTTTTGTAGTACTAGTATTTTCAGTGTTTTTTTACATTGAAGTCGGTTTAATATTTCTTTTGTAAAAAGTTTTATTTTTTTTATTTTTTATTTTTTATTTATGGTGTGGTGGTATGTGGTGGTACCACCACTAAAAAAGTAGATATCCCTCAGCCAAACTTAAATACCTTACAGCCAGAGTGCATATCATAATGATTCTAAGGATCCAAAACACGGTCAGATTACATTTATTTAAAGCTTTATGCACAAAAAAACTGTACAAAGGCGGACTTAATGCCTTAGGCATTATCTGCCAGTCGACCTAATTACCTAATGTAATTTACCTTCTAGCTTCATCATCAGATCAGTTCAATAAATACCTTCCCCTTTTTTTTCAGTCAGTCATCGACTACACGTATAAACAAAACAATTTTACTTGTAATGACAGTTCTGCTGTGATCTTATGAGGAGTTCTGTTCCATATCTTCGAATTTCATGTTCAGATCATAACAATATTTCTTTGGGACCAACTAAGAGGCATAACCTTTCAATCAAAAAATATATTTAAAAAATCGGTTCACAATAGAACAAAAACAAAATACATTCAGCCGAACATCTCCTTTTCGAAGTTGGTTAAAAAGCGATATCTTCTTTTCATTTTCTTGGTTAGAGGCTTGAAAATTGTCAAATATTTTTTCCACTCTGAGTTGAGCAAAAAAGAGGCGCTCGTGTAGAATACATCACGCCATCGACTTGGGTTTAGTCCCTATCGCTTTTCAGAAGGAGGTGACTTATTCTTATGTACTCTTAGCCTTCCATGGCCTAAAACAGAGCAGGACTCAACAAGTCACCGCCACCAATTGACTCTACGAGGACCTCCGCCATAATATGCTCCTTATTTATTTTATTCTTTATGCACAAAAGAGCCAGATAATCCACATAATTGTGACAACTGGAAGTATCTTTCCAGTGAATTGGAATTACCGATAGTCATACTGAAGATGACCTGCATTAAGTTAATGGTCAGAATGCTGCGGCATCTATCTTACCACTCCTCAAAGAGGAGTGTTATCGCCTTGATTGCAGCAGGCCCAGCGTGCAGCGCTGGGTTACTACAGTGTCTGTTTCCATACCACCATGAGATCTCGCCGAAGCTATGTCTGCCGTAGCGCAATTTGTCACTACTGAGATGTTACACCCCAGCAATGCACCTTCACACACCACGTACGTGTCTGCTAGGATTGTTGCCTTCAGATACCGTGGTAGTAAACCGGCAAAGCGTCACCGCCTTCCCAATGAAAACAATGAACACTGGGTTTTTTAAAAAAAGACGGGTTGCACTCCGGGAGTGCCAGCAGAAGTGAAAACTTGATTATTAACGTTGAAATATATATATATATATATATATATATCTATATATTTGAAACAGTAGGCCCAGGCATACATTTTCGCCGCGCCGTAGAGAGGGGATAGCTGTCTACTCTCCATCCGTCTTACGCTTTTTCGATCAGGTCACGTGTCCTGACGCGAGTTTAAGATTTTATACCCATTACAGAAAAAGTGCTCAACGCCGCTAAAGAAGTTTTCACTTCAAAAACAGAGGTGTACATTTTAACTAAGCTTTATTTTTTTGAAGAATATACGTATGCTTTTATATTCCTAATAGTCTCTAATTGTATCCATCTAGGCTTCAATTGGCTTGCCATCTAAATGCCCAATAACCGTGAACGGGCATTTTTTATGGCTCAAAGCTAATTTGTGTAAATATATGTCAATTACATTGGCGTCGCTTAATTTGGCAAATGTGTGTCGATTACCTGAAACGTTTTATTAATAGCGCCATTAAAATGTGCAGGAACAGTAATTTTCATACATCACGATACGTTG
This sequence comes from Mythimna albipuncta, assembly GCA_929112965.1. Lineage (NCBI taxonomy): Eukaryota > Metazoa > Arthropoda > Insecta > Lepidoptera > Noctuidae > Mythimna > Mythimna albipuncta. The sequence continues at coordinate 11,357,790 of OV815973.1, forward strand.
AACGAATGAGTGTTATTAACAGTGTTACTGAATGAATAAACGTAAGTATTTTTTTTTTGGGTTCCCTACCTCAAAAAGAGAAAACGGAACCCTTATAGGATCACTTTGTTTTCCGTCCGTCTGTCTGTCGGTCTGTCTGTCAAGACCCTTTATCTCGAGAACGCATGAGAGTATCGAGTTGAAATTCGACTCAAACCATATACTCATGTCTGCGGTCCCTTCATGCTGTGAAAAAGTCAAACTTCTAAGTTAGTGAATAAAAAAGATAAGGCCGTTTATGTCACAAAAAAAAGCGTATTTTTGATACTCTCAAAGATCGACATTCATAGGGTACTTCTCGTTGACCTATAATTCTGAAATTTGGCACAAAGAAAGGTCTTATAGTACAAATATAGGAAAAAATCGGAAAACAGTAAATTTCTTGTTAGGTCACAAAAAAAGGAATTTGCAATTCGGAAAAATCTTCAAGACTTCATTCGAGAATTGTAGTTTGCTTGCACGGAACCCTCAGTGCGCGAGTCCGACTCGCACTTACTATGTTTTTTAGGGTTCCGTAGGCAACTAGGAACCCTTATAGTTTCACCATGTCTGTCTGTCCGTCCTCGCTTAATTTCTGTGACCGTTAGCACTAGAAAGCTGAAATTTGGTATCAATATGTATATCAATCACGCCGACAAAGTGGTAAAATAAAAATTCGAAAAAAATGTTTTATTAGGGTAATAATGTCAATAATTTCGGAAATAATCGCTCCAAAAGTAAAAAACAATGTGTGTGTCCCCTCTAACTTTTGAACCACAAGTTTAGAAAATATAAAAAAAATCTGAAAAGTAGAACTTTATAAGGACTTTCTAGGAAAATCATTTTGAACTTGATGGAAATAACAGTTTTTGTACAAAAAAGACAAAAAGGTTCCACAAAATAATTTCTGAACTAAGTTTGTAGTATAATCGTATATCCAAGCATTTTTTTAAACTCATACGTGGGTACACTTATTGTGACGGACGGGAAACTACGGAACTCTACACCGAGCGTGGCCCGACACGCTCTTGGCTGGTTTTTTTTAGTATTTTAGTTATGAAGATTATTCACCTATTTTTTTTTAATCTCATGTTTAAAAAGTTACAGCGGCCCCGGAAGGGATAACTGAAGGAACATGAGGTTTTTTAAGATATGAAATCATCCAATTTTTTTTCTGACTCTAAGGCGGAGTGGAATGTCAAATTTTTACTGACTAAAGCTTCCCAATGATCCTTATTCGCCATTTGCTTTCTAGGACCACGGGTTTCCCTTTCGGAAGTAAACCCACAGCTCCATTAGACTTCGGCCCTGCTGGGCCCTTATGGTTTGTTGACATATATTTGAGGTGCCCGAAGAACACTGCTCAAAAGGTAATAATGGTACCTTAATAGGACCACTTTATTGTCTGTCTGTCTTTCTGTGAAGACCTTTTATTTCGGGAACGCGTATAGGATTGCCGGAATAGGAATCTACAAGTGATTACATTTTTTTTTGTTTGGAACCCTCAGTGTACGAGTCCGATTCGCACTTGCCTAGTTCTTTCGTTATTGATTGAACTTGAAAACAAATACAATAGTCACTGTAAATACTTTGAGTTTGAATTTCACGGTTAATTAAATCAAAATGGGAGTTTAAGTATTAAAATTCCTTCTTTGTGTGTTTTTAAGACCTTGTATCAAACAAAGAAACATAATAATTATGTGTAATTATTCAATTATTTATTATTATCCAAAATATTATGCACTGGACGTCTAAAAAAAGACGATGCCGCCAAGGTCGATCGTAGCAAAGGTAGTATAACGATCAGTACCTCTACCATGAGTTTAAAATACTCGATACCGACCACGTAAATATACAAAATATTTACGTAGTCGGTACCGAGTATCAGGCTTGTAGGAACGAGGTGGATTTTTTAGTCAGTAAGAGTCTGACACTATCTCCCGCTCCGCCCAAGAGCGGAGGTTGTCATTGGATGATTATTGCTTTAAACTCATGGTAGAGTTACTGATCACGTTCGCAGGGCAAACTAGGGCAGAGATCGCCCTATACAGAAAGGTTTGGAAGGACAAAAAGGGAAGAATTTTGACCAGCAGTAGGACACAAAATAGGTTAATAAAAAAATATCCAATAGTAATACTACTACCAAACTTTTTCCATCCTCCATGAATTCCTGATATTTTTTGTTAGTGAAAAACGCACGTAACACACAAAGATTTTTCCCTGAACCATGGATATGTTTTCAAACACTCTCAATTCTCACATGCACCAATACCCTGACCCATTGGTAGTGCACTACGCACTAGATCACGCGTGCCGAACACTCATTTCAGTCGACTCAGGTATAATGTAGTCCGTACACCTTGAACATTACACTATGTTGAACAAAACGCGTAAGAACCACAAAATTCATGGCGCTTAAGACATTTTGTAAAATATTTTCTAAAAGCTATCCTAGTGCAGTGCCTATTTATTATTACCTACTATTGTACCCTACTCTACCCTACTATACCCTACTCTACCCTACTCTACCCTACTATACCCTACTCTATCCTACCAAACTTCACATAAACCATCTACTAAATAGTCCGAACAAAGCCTAAAAATTTGGTTTGGATAGGTGAGCCTGTTCTTGAGTTATAAAATTACAACGAAAAGTGGCATTGATTTATATAGATTTATTTACAATTTACTTGTACAACGTTACAGTCTAAACTAATGCGTTGTACAGAAACTAAGTTTTAATAGTTCTGTTAGACGACATAATGCCAATGTAGCGCTGCAGCAAACTTTTGTTTTAAGTTTTCAGTATTTTGACAAATAGTTTCCATGGACATGCTTCCCACTAGAATATAGGTTAATGCCCTGACCCGATATAACCATCTGTAAGCCACTCAAATATTTGTTCTTGAGAGAACTAACATGCGTCACGCTCAGCTATTGCGCTAACCGTGTCTTTAAATTAAATTGGAACAGTTTCGATACTCAGTTAAAAGTTACTACAGTGAAGAACGGTTGGTTCCGTACTTTTGGTCCAAATCAGAACTTTGTTAGCACTTCAAACACAGCGTCCAAAACTTGATCCAAAACTTTCGGATATCCATCAGTATCTTTATGTAGATATTATTGCTATCCTAAACGACTGCTGTCCGTGATCCGGGTTCAATTGCTGGTTTAGGTAAAAGTGCTATTGGGTTTTCCTATCAGGAATTACTCTGTAGCAAATTTCCTCATACGTCTTAGAAAACACATAAAGTCATTCGAAACAGATCCTTCAGTTATCTCTCCCTGGCATTCTATTGGACTGTATAAGTATGGATCAGAGATTAAAATAAATAATTAAAGCATTGATTTTGGACCAAAACCATTGTACATTTTATAAACTCACCTAAGTGTATAATCGTAGAAATGCACCTGTGTTTGCGCATACAAATAAAAAATAAAGTAATAAATAAGATCATAATTATTAGTTTTAATCTTTGTCATATTAATGCAGTAATATATAATTAACTGTGAATATTAAATAAATTTTGTTTCCTACTACGTAATAGGAATTCGTTCAGGAAAATTTCCTTAATTTAATCAAAAATCAAAATAATTAGCACCAAGCTCGCTCCAAGTTCTTAACCAATCAGAGAGCTAAACGCAGCATACGTTTCTATCGAAGCAGCTTTTTACCGGTAAAAAAAAATTAACAACCTGAGCAGTACTTTCAGATATTACCTCAAGAAACAAAAAAAAAAAAAACTTTACCTCTTTGTAATATTAGTGTATATTTACAAAACTATATAAAGAAAACAACGTTTCATAAATATAATCTTACTAAAATCAGAGTTCTAAGCACTTCAATGAAGCTTCACTGAAAGGACGATGATAAGATATTTAATGTAAAATCGAAGTCTACAAATTATGTACCTGATTCTACTTGATTAATCTCCAGGCCGATCAATTAATCTTATTCAAGCTGAAGTTTGTTAAGTTCAAGCCCAACTAAAGCACAAAGTTTGTTATCTTTACTGTGTAACTTAATATTCTATTTGGTTGACGATGGACGTATATAATAACTCCGCCTTTAAGGAATAAATTAAAGATTAAAAACTTTTTTACATCAACCTTAAGATACTGATTAAAACATAAAATAAAATAAAATATAACAATAAAAAAATATTCTATACCAGTTTGTATGTAACCTTCAATTTTCAAATGATTTCCTATTACAATATTTAAAAGTTTTATGAATAAAAACGAATAAAAACTCAAAGATATAAACAAAATATTCATTGAAAAAAAGTATAATTACACTATTAACTACGTATGTTTGAAACCTTCAATTTTCAAATGATTTCCTATTACAACATTTAAAAGTTTTAAGAAAAAAATCGAATAAAAACTCAAAGATATTAAAATTGGTTGACGATCGACAAGTATAGTAATCTAGGAATAAATTAAGAATTAAAAACTTTAGGTACAGATTTAAAAAAAAAGAACAAAAAATAACAATAACATAATATCTTCTAAACCAGTTTGTTTGAAACCTTAGATTTTCAAATGATTTTCTATTCCAATATTTAAAAAAATATTAATAAAAGCAAATAAAAACTCAAAGATATAAAAAATATTCATTGAAAAAAAAAAGTATAATTACACTATTGTCTACGTAACCAGTTTATTTGTTTGTTAGTTAAAATATTCGTGATAGAATGATTGACATACTCTGTGTTTGAAAAAAACTAGTAAATGACCGTGCGTAGTGTTTTTATGCCGTGTTTTTTTTTTCAATAGTGTCCGTCAAACGCTTGTACTTTTTGCACCAAAACAGTCGGAGAGTTTGAACGTTTGAAGTTTTGAAGCACAGATTGATAACCTTCGTCAGTTGGCAATATTATTAGCCATTGCATACACACTTCAATTTAATCTATTGTTTTAATAAAATTTAAGACCATCAAACATCAATTTCGGCAATAAAAATTTGAATTTGAGAACTTGAGTTTACTGACTTTATTAATTAAACAAATAATCGAGTTCCATAAAAAATGAAACTTCTTGAAATTAGTACCAAATGATATCGTACATACTATTTTACAATTATACAATATCTTAAAAAGAACAACCAAAAAATTTTAAAGACCAACGTAAAACTAAAATCATATTTTTGTGTATATTTAAAACTTTACTAAAGATTAACCTTCATAAGAAGACCTTAACTTAGGGTCAATTTTGACCCATTTTGGGATAAAAAATTATTTATTTCAGCAAATAAGCGTTTCACGAGTGTGATATTTAATGTCTTTTAATGAATCGCTTTTACATGCGTATTATTGATTTGACCCCAAGTAATAAAAATCACAAAGTGCCCGGTGGTCGTCCTATTTTTTTATATATCGTGTAACTCTTTGAATGAGACAAAAAGTTACACGATATCTCAGTAGGAAATCACCAACAGAAGCAGTGGCAACGAAGGGATCACCAACTTTTTTCAAAGATAGATCACTTGTGTCCTAAGTCTTCTTAGCACATTGCATCACATTTTAGAAATAAATAACAGCACAGATAAAAATCCTGTGACAATTTTGGACACAATTTGCAAAGGGGCGTGTATGCACTAGAAAAAACTGTATACTGTTACACTTGCAAAGGGTTGGCCTCAAATAATATAAATAATAATTTACTTATAATGGTTTTGCATAATTCACTGCTGCTAATGTTATGTGAAAGTTAGGATAACTAGGAAAACCACAACACTGTTTGAAAAATCTCGGTACCTAGGTGTATACTCACAGTTACCTCTTATATGAAATATTCGAAATTATTACCAGAAGCCCTATTTTCAATAGAATTTGCTAAAAAGGACAATTGTATTTTTTTTTTTTGTTTTCCATCAATTTAGACCTAGCAAAAAGAGAATAATAATATGATAAGTAGGTATTTTATCAAAAGAAAGCTCTAAAAAAAAGTTGTGGTAAACTATTAGCTGAAACTGGTGATACAATATAGTGAATCTGAGTATTTGTGTAAAAAATATTAAAATACAATTATTATGTACCCAAAATAATAAGAAATAATTACACATACATGTATTTTTAATTTTTTTGTCACGAAAATTCATCTAACTATAGTGTGAAATCGTTCTATTCTATAGAAATAAAAATATAATAAATACACAAAGAAATTAAAATTGTAAAAAAAAACCAAAATAATGAAAATTAAATTCATTAGTATAGTTTTCTTTGTTTTCGAGTCATTTTTCAGTGGTATTCTTATAGGCGAGGCTGGAAAGACCTTACGGCGTCCTTACTTTCCGCATGACACAGGTCCTCCCCGGAAATGGCAAGTTCGGGACGTTCCTGTTCCGAATCAAAGCGGAAGTGACGCCCGGGTGTCGCCACTGTGCGGAACGCCCGGAGGACACGGTGGAGCACACAATCGCGGTGTGCCCTGCTTGGACGGAGCATCGCCGTGCCCTCGTGGGGGTGATCGGCGGCGGAGACCTCTCGCGCCGGACCTTGGTCGAGGCCATGGTCTGGAGCGAGGAGGAGTGGCAGGCGGTCGCCGACTTCTGCGAAGCAGTAATGCTCGCTAAGGAGGAGGCCGACCGCATCAGGCAACGGCGCTCTCGCCGCCGCCGCCGGGATTCCGATCCCGATTTCCAGCCACCGTAGGCGCAGGCTTGCGGACAGTGAGCAATGGGTAGCTCGCTGTCCGGCCGTCCGGTAACCGTCCGGACCAAGCCCAAGTCGTCGACGGCGCGCGCTGTTCCCGCGCGCCTCAAGGAGTTGTCAGCAACAGCAGGGGCCCAGCCGGGTCGAAGCCTTCTGGGGCCAGGGTTATCCGAAAGGGCGCTCGAGCCCCGGTATGAAGGCTTGAAGGAACGGGATGGGTTTTTAGTCAGTAAGAGTCTGACACTATCTCCCGCTCCGCCCAAGAGGGGTTGTCATAAGATGATTTTTCCCATCGAAAAAAAAAGTAGTATTCTTATACTGGGTCAAATCTGACCCAAAGGACGGTAACGTCAGCAATATTAACCTCTCGTGTGCCTTAATTAGAGACACAATTAAAAAGCCATTGTGTCTCGCGTAGATCCACGTTTAGACACACAACGGGTTAAAGACCTTATAAAGGTTAACCAAAAACCGCGTATAGAAAAGTGGTTTGAGTGCGGCTTAAAAGATCTGTTTATTACAAATTTTTCGCTAACTTCAAAGCAGTGTTTACCACGAATATCCAATTAATGACTTCTGTATAATTTGAAACTAAAGACAATTAAACGTAATTGATTTGCAGATGGATGAATTTGTAAAAGTTTCATATTATAGGCATTACCTGACGCTTTGAAACAGTTACGACGAAATAATATGTCAAAACTATAATTGAAACTAATTAATTTGTAAGGTTTTAAACGCATTTTTTGGTAAATTGAAATATTTATCAAAATACTACTCTGTCAAGAAAGTACCGGGAAAAGATCAATAATACACAAAAATTTTGTTATTCATCCAAATTTATTTTATTACCTTCAAAGTACCTTCAAAAACGATACACTTACGCCAACGAATAATCCAATCATCAAAACATTTTTTAAACGCTGTTTCCGAAATTGAGTTCAGTTCTCGCCGCGAATTCTCCTTTATGTCTTCTACAGATTGAAAACGAGTCCCACGAAGTGGTAATTTGAGTTTAGGAAAAATATAGAAGTCGGCTGGAGCCATATCTGGCGAATATGGTGGCTGCTCGATCGTATTTGTTGAGTGTTTGGTCAAAAATTCATTCACAATGATGGCCTTTGCGAAGGCGCATTATTTTGGTGCAAAATCCTAGAATTTTCTTTCGAATTTGCTCTCTTAAATGCCTCATAACGCTCAAATAATATTCTTTATTTACCGTTTGACCTTCCGGTAAGAATTTCCGAGTGCACAACACCGCGATAGTCAAAGAAAACAGTCAACATAACTTAAGACTTTTGATTGACTTTGGCGTGGTTTTATTGGTTTTGGTTCAGTTGGAAGACGCCACTTCGAAGCTTGTTGACTTGTTTGCATGTCAAACTCGTAAATCCACGTCTTGTCGCCAGTAACAATGCGTTTCATGAATGTTGGGTCGGAATTGACTCGTTCTAGCGTGTCCTCAAAGACTCATGCGATTGATTTTTGGAGAAAATTCAGGTATTTTGGGACTAGCCAAGCAGCAACATATTTCATACCCAAATGATGAGTTAAATGGTACGGATCGACTCGTGAGATACAGAAAGTTCGGCGGCTATCTCTCTCAAACTTGAATGAGGATTTTCAGTCAGCATTTTCTTCACTTTTGCGATGTTAACTTCAGTTGCAAAGGTTGATGGCCTACCAGAGCGAGTCAAATCTTCCATCACTGTTCAACCGATTTTGAATGCTTTGTACCACTCATAAGCACGTGTTTTTGATAAAGTCCATTCACCGTAAGCCTTCTGTAACATTTTCAGTGACTCCGAACACGAAATTCCATTGGCGAAGCAAAATTTAAGACAAACGTTTTCGATGTTGTTGATGATGTGTTCGATGTTTTTGTCCATTATAGCAATACACCCTAGATATGATATAACTAAAAACAAGTCACACGCCAAAATGTAAAACAGTTGTGCCAATCTAGCAACAACAAAAAAATCTAAAATTTGAATTTGGAACCATAAACAAATCATCCATTCCCGATGCTTTTTTGACTGAATATATACCTATAACTGTAACTGATCTCACAATATAATACACTATTACAGAACTATAAAGTTCTTAAACCCAACCTCGGCTACTTAGAAAATTACGGTACAGTGTTTCGCACGAAGGGTTTCTTATTCGGAAATTTAATTAATAGAATTACTCAGGACTTTGTTTACATGGACTCAGTGTATTATTTGGGTATGTATGTACGAAGGAAAATAAAGGAGAACATTCAGATATGTGTCCGTTTTACAAAGACCACAGAAAGTTTTAGACAAAAATTTCTACTGAAGGCCTTTTTTTTATTGTGGGAAAAAATCATACAATGACATCCCCCACTCTTGAGCGGAGCGGGAGATAGTGTCAGACTCTTACTGACTAAAAGACCCACCCCGTTCCTTCCTTCGGCCTTCATATCGGGGCTCGAGCGCCCTTTCGGATAACCCTGGCCCCAGTAGGCTTCGACCCGGCTGGGTCCCTGCTGTTGCTGACAACTCCTTGAGGCGCGCGGGAACAGTGCGCGTCGTCGACGACTTGGGCTTGGTCCAGACAGTTACCGGACGGCCGGACAGTGAGCTACCCATTGCTCACTGTCCGCAAGCCCGCGCCTACGGTGGCCGGAAATCGGGATCCAAATCCCGGCGGCGGCGGCGATAACGCCGTTGCCTGATGCGTTCGGCCTCCTGCTTTGCGAGCATTACTGCTTCGCAGAAGTCGGCGACCGCCTGCCACTCCTCCTCGCTCCGGACCATGGCCTCAACCAAGGCCCGGCGCGAGAGGTCTCCGCCACCGATCACCCCCATCTACTGAAAGCCTACCGAATACCGTATGGTATGCCGAATATTTGTCAACAGTTAAAAACAAAACAAAACCAAATAATACGGTATTAAATATTGTTTCAGGGATTATTGAACTCAGGAAGATTTGGTGAACTGGAGTACGTGATTGCTTCCCTATAGTTTACGGCTTCATTCTACAACAACGTAAGTAAAACAATATTATTTTTTTTGATAAAATGTTCGCATTTGACCGCTGTCTCACCTGATGGAAAGTAATGTTGCGTTTGACGATGGAACGCTTTTACCTAGAAGAAACTCATTCACTCTCGACTTAAAGATTCCCGGGTTGTAGCTTTCAGGAAACACAGACTCCGGCAAGGAATTCCACTCCTCCTGCACGCACAATAGATGTGTTCCCAAAATGTTTTGTGTGTGTAGGTGGACAATCTCACCTACACACTATAATATAATTTCATACAAAACTAACTTCCGCCAGCAGCTTCGCTCACGTCAAAATAGGTTTCTCCATATAAACTTTGAACCCCCGTTTCCTCCATTTCGGGGGAAAAATGTTGGGAAATCCTTTCTTAGTGAAAAGATTTTCCAAAATTCTCCCCCTTGCACTTGTCTACGTCATAAAAGGAAATCTTATGCATTTAAATATCATCATATCAGTCGAAAGACGTTCACTGCTGGACATAGGCCTCCTACAAGCGTCGCCGAAACGATAGGTCGTTTCTCTTACATATATAAGTAATAATATGTGTATAAAGATAGATAATAATAATTGTATTTAAATAAAATAAAATGCGTTTACCTAGGTAGGTACTGTATGTCGTCTGTAATTACCTATTTTAGAAGTAAATATTAAGGTAAAAATATATTATTTTGAAAGCATAAACTATACTAGTCAAACTATAACCAGACGAAGCCAATGCCCAGCCATTCAATCCTGAACACGATTCAGCACATTTCAACACAAAGTTCAGAGACCTAAATCGATTCATCATAACGTGTCGTTGATAAATTAAACCGTTAAATGGTTAGACGTTAGTCAGTCAATAAGGCGATTAAAAGTATTGATTGGAAAGTTTAGTAAGTAAAAAGAGAAAATGTTAGTCTAAAATCAAACTAGAAAATGTAAGTCTGAAATCTAATTCATTCATAAGAGTATAGGTTGTCCTCTAATTAAATATTATTATGTACCGTAGTTGAGAACAGTTTGTAGTAATTAGAAAGGAGGACGCTACTGCACAAGACAGGTATCCTTTAGACCTAAACCCTTTGACGCCTTTTGAGACAATCACTATCGGAATATCCGTAATTATTATTATACAACTAGCATACCAGACGAACTTCGTACCACTTAAGGGCATGATCATATTAGTGGATTGCAAGCGTCCTCAACGCGAGGCGGGTGCGCAACGAATACGTTGCGGGCACGCAATGAACACGCCGCGCATGCCCTGCGAATTTGTTGCGGACGCGCAACGAGAATCGGCAATGAGATGTGGGTCTCCAGCGTCTTCGAAGTAACAAAGCCAACAGCAGTGTCTCCTCTTCAGAATCCATTTTGTTACTGAGTGTATTGTACATTGTTAACTTGCTACAAACGCGCGTTACAAAGTTGAGAATTTGTCACGCGGTCGCGATGTGTTCGTTGTGCAGCCGTGGCGTGATCGCGACGCATTCGCTACGCGCCCACCTCACCCCGTAACCACTCGCAAACCGCTTGTTGCTGCCGAAACTAAAACTCTTTTTTTTTGCCAAAACCGAAGCTGGAACCGAAACTTTATTTATTTTCTTGTTACTTTAGCACCGTTGTATGATTGAATAGAAAACGTTTTAATGAATGTTTTAAAATTTCAATAAAACTTTCCACCAACCATTCCCAATTTATAAAAAAAAAAATTACAAACAGCCGAACATAGAACTTATAGCACGAAGAATCGCTAACTTAAGTGGCAATGGGCAGGGCACATTGCTTGCAGAACAGATGGACGTTGGGGCCGAAAGGTTCTGAAATGGCGACCACGGACCGGAAAACTTAGCGTTGGAAGGCCTCCTACAAGATGGACCGATGATTTGGAAGAGTTGCGCGAATCCGATGGAAGCGAGACGCACAGGACCATTCTTATAAATGATTCTTGAGTACTTGTCGCAACCTGACACTTGTCAGATCGTTGACAGTAATGGCTCAATTTACTGACTCAAAGTACTGACATAGTATTTGTTAACTAGCCACTACATAGCACTAATAATACCCATATCACTCTTGCATACATGGCAACTAAATAACCCAGTAAATAAGAAACATGTACGCAATATTTTAAATTCCTTAATTAAACACTTTTTAGTCCGGGTAAACAAATATTTAAAAAGAAATATCTTCATCAACAACGAAGTTTTAAGGCTCCTAAACTGCTATTATGAAGGAGAAGTCTGACATGGTCTTTGGTCTTTGACATCAGAAGTCATGACACATATATTGTGCCCGTATTGCCGCTATCGCTATAGGAAACGACGTCTTGGCGAGAGAGACAGATACTTGCTTATAATTGTTATATCTCGTTTACTTTCCAACCAAATAAATTATATATTTTTTCACAATTACTAGTGTTCTAGTTTAGTAAATTTATTGAAAAACTGGTTAGTTACCTAACAAAAAAAATCTTGCAAATGCCCTATTGACGCGAAGTTTTATTACTCTTTAAGACATACTGGCTTTTGCCCGCGCGGCTTCGCTCCCGCTCTTCCCTGCTACACCCTACTGTACCCTACACTACCCCAGTCTACACTACTCTACCCTACTCTACCCTACTCTACACTACTCTACCCTACTCTACCCCACTCTACCCTACTCTACCTAACTCTACCCTACACAACCCTACACTACCCTACTCTAATCTACCCTACACTACCCTAATTTTTTTTTTCCATAAAAACCTTCTCCTAACAATAACAAGAATTAGCGAAATCGCTCCAGCCGTTCACGCGTGATGGCATGACCAAAGAAATAGGGATTCATTTTTATATAATTATAGATTAGTGTTTAAAACGTTCCATTTAGAAACAAATATTTTTTAAGTCGTCTCGTCGTTTAATCTGTTCTGTTACAGGATAAAAAATGAAAGCAAGATTATGAAAAATGCCATTTTATCTGTTCGCTGGACCTGTAAAACTGTTTTACATTTTCTCTACAATATATTAATGGCATTAACATTATGATTTAGTTCAAAGGACTTTGTAGGTATTATATGTTTTTTCTTACAAGCCACATCATTTTATACTTCCTTTATAAGAAACTAAACTAACTAATGGAACTTTTATTTTATAAAACTTATGGCCAAATGTGGAGATAGAAATAGGTTAATAAATCTCTACCTAAGAATTAGCCGTGTTATAAATGGGCAGACAGGAGACTTCTGACTTCCAATGGAAATAAATAAGAAATAGGTAATACGTAGTATTTCTTTGTATTATAGAGAGGCTAAATAGCATATCCATCAGTAAGACCATTTAAAATGGTAGAAAAGGAAATTGCGTTGACATTACAGTTGACTAATCTACACTTCTACATTATTATTATTTTTTTGTTTTTACGTCTTTTTTTTGTTTGTAGGAGGTAATCTCTGAAAGTACTGGTGTTATTGCTAAAATTTTCTTAACGATAAAAAGACGCTTTATTTGAGTGACATAGACTATATTTTATGTTCGCGGGCGAAGCTGCGGGCAAAAGCTAGCAGATCATAAGTTACTGAAACTACTGGGCACAGAAATGTGGAATTTTGAATAAAGGATTCTTTTACGATATAGGTGAGAACTAAGTGAGGATTTTCTTTCCAAAGGGATCCAATAGGGGCCCAAAGTTTGTAGGAAAAACCTATTTTAACGCAAGCGAAGCCGCTAGCAGAAACCAGTTGTATAATAATGAAACTGTAACCATTTACAAAAATAATAATTTTAAAATCGATTTGAATAAAATATTATTTTAGAGAAAAAAGTGAAACGTGTCAGTTTCAAGTGATTTGTAGTGCTTTTTTACTTGTAAACTATATCTTTAGGCCGGAAACAATTTACACATTTTATAACAAGGAGACGATGTCATCTAAAAAAAAAAAAACACTTTATGTTGGTATACCAACGCGATGAGTATTTGCAGCTGTTTTAAGAATACTATAAACATTTATTGCGTTATATCTTCGCAGACAGATTGATATGCATAATATCAGCCTTTTAATGTTCCCACTGTTGGGACTCAGGCCTCATCTCAAGGAGAGGGAATGGGCCGTAATCCACTACGCGGGCCCAGTGTAGGTTGGTGAATGTCACAATATGTCTTCGAAATTTTGTTTCTAGGACCAGTTTCCTCACGATGTTTTTCTTCACGGTTTTAAGGGCAGTGGTGATGAAATAAATTATACAAAGTAATGCACCTAGCTGGGTTTTAATCCTTGACCTACAACTTGCAAGTCGGGGCCATTATTACGGCCACCATTACTGATTGACATGCGTTGTGTTGTTGCATTAACACTAGCCAGCTGCCAGTGGCGTTGTTCTCTCCATAGCTGTTTTTTTTTATTGTGATTAGGCTCGCGTTACCTGACGAAGTAACATACAAACACACACACTTTTACAAACTTTCAATTTTATAATGATTATTATAAGTGTACAATGAACAATAAACGTTCTTAAATAAAACGCATGTTTGTGCAGGTGCTCACCCATTTTGGTAGGTTTGTATATATGAAAAAAACCTTAGCAATTTCTTTTTAATACTTTACATCTTCCAAAAAAGAAAAAAAAAACCAAATTAATGTGTGATACGAATTGTTTTGGACATTACCCAACACAAATTGAGTGGGCGTCAAAACTAATACTAGTTTTACGCAAGTCAAATAAAAAAAATCATAACTACGAATAACATTTTTTGTAACATTTTTTTCTCAAACAACAATTGTTATTTTTGAAAACGGCCTTGTTTATTCAACAACATCTATTAAATCTTCACCAGTTGTCAGTCTAGCCTACGCCCAAGTTCCAAGCCTAAGTTGGGTGTCGTCAACGAGACAGTTTCATCTAGAATTTATGAGATGGCTTTCTTAGAGCAGACTATCTGACTACACAAACCTCTGTCCACCAGAATTCTGTCTAGGGAGACCTAGAAGCAGCAGAAATCTTAAGCTTTATCTATTCTATTCTGGCCCAAGCACTTTGGATATTGGTTATGATTTCTGTAGAGACATTAAATTGATTTATTATTACCAAATGGTGTCAGTTTAGTTAAGACTTTCCAAATACTGAACAGTTGGGTGAAAGTCGAATAGTAGCCCGCAGGATAAAGGAGCGTCGATTGTAATTAGGTCCTCTAGTTTTACTAATGAATCGAAGAATATTTTATTTATCTATCAAATTCTCCTCAACCAAGAGACTTACAGTACCACTATGGACTGTAAGTCTCTTGAGAAAGCGAGGTGTATTTAAAGTTAGTAGTAAAGTCAACATCTGCGTTTTAATGGAAAACAGAGTCACTATCTAAATTGTTATCTTGTAATTTTAATTTTAAATATTAATTTTCTTTGTTTTCGAAGCCTTATTCCAATTATTCATCAATTAAATAGAGTATTTATATGTATTACTTGTTAGATTCGTGCAAATAAGTGTAAATAAGTGTAAAAAATTCAATTAAAGTTTGTGACAGTTATAGGTTACCGGCATCTACTAGTGATTTTTGCATTGTCATCTGTTATCAGGTACAATTTTCTTTTTACATTTTAAGATAGCAAATCTTATTGTTTGCGTTCTGTTAAGTCAGTGATCCTTAGATTTCTCATTCTTTTGTTAAGTTGCTTAATGTTGTGAATGACAATTCAAACGTAAACATAACCTTAGTTGGTTGGTGACAGAACTTAGATTTCTAAAGTTTATTTTCTTTTACTAACTATCTTCTAAATCTTTATCACAATCGACCTTGTCTATTCTGTTTTCTTTTCATTTTCTTATAATCATGCCTTTGACTCGCAGCGCCTATGCTCGCCAGTTGGAGTCCAAACTCAGTCTGGCTTTGAGCCAATTAAAGGCCTCCAAAGAGTGCTGTGACCAACTAAATAAGGAAATAGATGACAGTGAAAAGGTCCTCTTTGAAGCCCATAACAATAATAGAAAGTTGAAAAATGAAATGGCTCAGTTATACATACAATTCACTGAAGCCATAGAAGACCGGGATAGGCTCCAACTTGTTGTGGACGGGTTCAGCCAATGTAGCACAGAGTATGAAAATGCTCTGAGCCACAAGTACTTATTGCAACAACAGCTGCAAGAGGCAAAAACTCAAATATCACAACTCGAGACGACTAATCTTAACATCACTGCCTCGTTGAATCAAAGTCTGTTCAGCGAGTTGGTGCCTATTGCTCCATCAATGGTATCACAAATTAACCCCTCTTATACCATAGATTTGACTAGTGATGATGAGTCTCAATCAACTAAAAGAGTGAGGGTAGTCACAAGTAAAAATAAACTTAAAAAATATATAAAAATCAACAGATATATAGTAAAAACTAAGAAAATGGTCAAAAAACAAAAGTACTTTATCAAGAA
Source organism: Mythimna albipuncta (assembly GCA_929112965.1). NCBI lineage: Eukaryota > Metazoa > Arthropoda > Insecta > Lepidoptera > Noctuidae > Mythimna > Mythimna albipuncta. Next base: position 11,373,874 of record OV815973.1, read on the forward strand.
TGTCAAATTAAATCGGGAAAGATTACACTTACTTAGGCAATTAGATATATATTCTTCCAACTTAGAAAAAAGTACTAAGAGATACCAATCTGACACTGAAGACTTGCAAAGTGAGCTGAACCGCTTACAACACAAACTTAGTTCAATGTCCATCAAATATACAGCTTCTGAAAACCAAATGAAGGAATATGTATTGGCAATGAATGAGCTGGTGAGCTCACAAAAACCCAATTGTGAACATTGTCATACAACATCTATTACATCTGCGCCGGGCTATTCATTGTCAATATGTGATACCACCTTACCCCAGTCTAGTGTTAGTTTGCCGGTTGAAATAACTAATTGCTTTTCACAACAGTTCTCAAATAGGGAAATAGTAATTTTTTGTGATGAAATTGGAAAGGACTTAGGCCATTTGTTGACAAACGAATATCCAGGACACTCAATTATAAACAACTGTATGCCTGGCTGTTCCTTATATGACATAATGAAAGAAATAATAAAATGTAAATTTGACCAGGATTCTATACTTTTAATCTTTATTGGTAATAGGGGAAATGTGAACAGAGGAGAATTACTCCAATATTATAGTACCTTAAGTAACCTGAGTGTAGGAAAAATTGTGATGTTTACATTCCCCTACAGCCAAAGTTTGCCACAGGAAGAAAATTGCATTAGATATAAGATTAATATGACATTGCACAATTTGATATTAAATAATAATTTGTTCCATTTAATTGACACCAACAATTATGTTGGTATTAACTATTATTTGACAAAAGATAGATATCTTGCTGATAATTACTATCTTTCCAAATTTTGTAAAAGATAGATAGCTATGTCGCTATCATATTATTTTTTTATTTCAGCCAAGAACTTGGCTAAACAACTTGCTCCTGTTGAGCAATGCAATGACTTAATAATTGATTGTGCCAATAAGTTGGCATCAAATATTGACATTAATATTAATTTAAATTAGAAATTGAGACAACAGAGTCAATCTCTAGCACGAATTTACTGATAAACAAAAATCATTCAAATCAAATCTTGAAATCCATAAATAGTATCAACCTGGTGCATCAAAACATTCAGGGATTCATGAATAAAGATTTAGAGGTAGAGCTATTCCTTAATTGTAATGATATTGATATTCTTTGTATAACGGAACATTGGCTTAAAAGCCACCAGCTCATGTTCAATTTTAATAACCACCAGGTTGGTAGTTCATTCAGCAGAACTAATGCCTTACGTGGTGGCTCATTGATTTTAGTTAGTAACCACATTAAATTTAAGGAACGTAAGGATATTGTGAGTCTGTCTGTTGAGCGGTCAATTGAAATAGCCTGTATTGAGTTGGAGCAGTTTATTATATTAAGTGTGTACAAACCCCCTTCCGGATTGTATGACTGCTTTGAAAAGGTAATGGATGAAGTGTTTCACAAGATTTGTAATTCAAATAAGTACATAATCACATGTGGTGATTTTAATGTTAATTTATTAGAAAATTCAGCTTTATGTAGCAAAATTATAAGTTTGTTTCAGTCCTACAATCTTGTTAATTTGTTTTTAGAGCCTACAAGAATAACTCCTACTAGTGCCACTTGCATAGATAATATTTATACCGATGTTGTACCTAGCCATAAAGACATTATAAATTTACTAGATTCTGATCATTGTGGGCAATTAATTACTTTTCAAATTCCAAACATCATAGTGGCTAAAAAGAATATCACTGTTAACCCGAAAACTGCAAATCGCTTAGAAATTTTTAAAACTAAACTAATTAATAATTTACCAGCTTTGTCAACATTAAATGATATGAATCAACAATATGAATGCTTTTTTAATATGTACTGTAAGCAATTTAATTCCACTTTTATACCCAAAACTATGTCGGTTAATAGTAATGTATCTTTCAGTGAATGGGCTACCATTGGTATACATAAAAGTAGAACGCGACTCTATGAATTGTATGAGGAAAAAATTCTTGTAAACACTGCCGAGTTTAGTTTGTATGTTAGAAATTATTCAAAATTATTCAAAAAAGTATGCTCTGTTGCAAAATCGCGCTACTTGAGTTCCAAAATTAAAAATAGTAATAATATAATTAAAACAACCTGGAATATTATAAACAGTGAAACTGGAAGATCTACAAAACCATGTAGTGACTATACCCTTAAAATTAATGACAGCGTGATCGAATCGGACTCACAAGTTGCTGCAGCTTTTGAAAAGTTCTTTTCAGAGATCCCCATATTAACTACTAAATCTCTGAACTCATCACCCACTGCTGCAGAGTCTCTGCTTAAAGAAAATGTTAAAGTTTGTGATTCAGATTTTAATTTCGAACATGTGACATATGTGGATATAATTAAAACCTTTAACACTTTGAATGTAAAAAAGACCACAGATTTATGGGGAAATTCTGTGGATGTTGTAAAGTCTATTATAAAGGTTGTAGCTCCTAGTTTAGCACTTATTTTTAATAATTGTATTGATCGTGGCGAGTTTCCTGACTTAATGAAGTATAGTAAAATAATACCATTGTTTAAAACAGGTAGCACATCTGACCCCACAAATTATAGACCTATTTCAGTGCTACCCACCTTTAGTAAAATATTTGAGAAACTAATTTTACATCAATTACAAAGATTTTTTAATAGACATAAGTTGTTACATAATAAACAGTTCGGTTTTACAAGGGGTCGTTCAACAACCGATGCCGGGGTTGAACTTTTAGGACATATTTATAATGCATGGGAAGACAAATGCGATGTCCTGGGCATTTTTTGTGATTTGTCCAAGGCTTTCGATTGCATTCTCCATGAAACATTAATCAGGAAACTACACCATTACGGGATCCGGAATTCCTCTCTGGATCTTCTTACTTCTTATTTGAGTGATAGGATTCAGAGAGTTGATGTAAATGGAAAAAGATCACCCGGGTCTGTAGTATCAATGGGTGTGCCCCAGGGCTCGATTCTTGGTCCATTTTTATTTCTCATTTATATCAATGACTTGCCATACCTCATAAAGGATAACCATGATATAGTGCTGTTTGCAGACGACACTTCGCTTTTGTTTAGGCTTAAACGTCAGCAGCCGGTTACTGATGACATAAATAACGCCCTTTCAAAAATAGTACACTGGTTTAATGTCAATAACCTGCTCCTTAATGAAAAGAAAACCAAATTTGTTAAATTTACGATGCCTCACGTAAGACAGGTAGAAACTAGTGTGCTAATAAAAGGTAAAGAATTGAGTCCTGAAGACACTACAGTGTTCTTAGGTATAACTCTTGATGCTAAGCTTCAGTGGGGCCCATACGTAGATAAGTTATCGAAAAAACTTAGCTCTGCCGCATACGCTGTTAGACAAATTCGAAATCTAACTGACTTAGAGACAGCCCGTTTAGTTTACTTCAGTTATTTTCATAGTGTCATGTCGTACGGTATTCTATTATGGGGGAATGCCGCCGATATCCAAACGATTTTTGTTTTGCAGAAAAGGGCTATTCGTTCAATTTATAAATTAAGTCCCAGATACTCCCTCAGAGATAAATTTAAAAATATTAATATTTTGACTGTGCCATCTCAGTATATCTATGAAAATATTTTGTATGTTCATAAAAATAAAAACATGTTTAAAAAATACAGTGACATTCACAACGTTAATACTAGGAACAAACACAAGTTAGTGGTTCCTGCCACCAGGCTCAAAAAAATAGGACGCTCATTTAGATGCCAAAGTATACATTTTTATAATGGGCTTCCCAATCCTATTCAGGAACTTAGCATTAATAAATTTAAAATATTTGTTAAGCGAAAACTTTGCCAAAAGGCTTTTTATTCTGTAAAAGAGTATCTCGAGGATAAAACGGCTTGGGATTGACCTGCTCCAGTACCTACTCACTATAATTATTATCATTTGAATGTTTTTTGGTTTTTTATATTGACGATTGTTGTTGTTTTACAATTATGATATTGTAAAATTTATATAAATATATATCTTATTTTTTTTTTACAATTATGACATGTTTATTATTATTATTTGACTGATTTTTTTATATACTTTTTTTTTACAATTTGCAATATTTACACTTTTGTAAATTTTATTATTGTGAATGTGAGAACTATGTGGATTACTCTTTCCTTTTCTTTTATATTCACATGATGTCTGGCAGTTTTGAGTATTTGATGTGGCCTACCCAAATGTCCTTTCTTTGGCATTGTTCGTCAAGTCGTTGAGCTCCTTAGTAGTCCCGAGTTGAGCTACACGCATATTGACAAATGCTTGCACTGACTGGACAGGTCCACTTAGAACTGTGTGGTTCTTTCTTCAAAAGACCATCTCAGGCTCAATCTGCATGGTTCTCACATGATTTGATTATCATACATTACATGTTTTGCTGTATGGACTTTAAAAGAGACTTTGACCCCTGAGTTTGTTTCGGTGTTTCTTCTCAGGGTAGTCAGATAGGAAACACCGGCCTCATCTAGCATTATTTGACGACAAAAAAAAAAATTGACGTGTAAAAGTGTTTTTATAAAACCTACTTGCAAAATAAAGATCATTTATCATTTATCATTTATCATTTATCATTTATCATTTATCATTTATCATTTATCATTTATCATTTATCATTTATCATTTATCATTTATCATTTATCATTTATCATTTATCATTTATCATTTATCATTTATCATTTATCATTTATCATTTATCATTTATCATTTATCATTTATCATTTATCATTTATCATTTATCATTTATCATTTATCTTTTTATGAAAACTTGAAATCGGTTAAATGAGCAAACTAGAAAAATCAGTAACCCAATTCAGAAAACCCAGAGTTCCATAAGTTTCCTTTTTTCCTAAGGGCTACGGTAACCGTTTCGAACAATCCGCAGCTCTGGCAGATATTGACCTTAACTGGCCTCGTCAATTTTGCTGACATTTAGCAAAATTTACGAGCTTTGAGGCTAGCGTAAAACACAAAGTACCATCGACTCGAGCTTGGTCCTTACTGGGTGACTTACTGGGTGAACGGCAAGTTACTCTTTGCTCACCGTCCGCCAGCCCGCGACGGTCTTTCCGCGGCGTCCGGAAATCGTACAGCGACTCTCCGACACTCGGAACGGTTCCATCAGGGATCGAGACGTGAGGCTTGTATATCAATTTTTTTTTTAAAGATGACCATTTACTATTATTATATTGTTATACATTTGGAAATAAAGGAGGAAAATAAAAAAAAAATCTTTATTGTGATGGAGAATCAATAAATACAGCCATATAATACATGCATAAGGTAATAAAAAGGCTTTCAGTCTGTAATTCTACTTTATTCTTATAACATTTTAAATATCTTTAGTAATGTTTTGTCTTTATCATTATTTGTATTTGTTGTAAAAAAACTGTGCTTTAAATGGTAAAAGTTATAACTTGTTAGTTGTAGTATAAGCGTGAAGATAAGATAATTTTGTGCTATTCATTTTCATCATTATTTAACCGAAATTTCACTTCAATCTGTTTAGGTAATACCGAATTTCTAATTAGTAAGAGAAATTATGAATAACTGTCGAATCCATAATTTAATCTTTTGATGTCCAAAACATTATGTATAAAAGTGACGAAAAAGATCGGAAAATATTTTGCAAAGATTTTTATCATAAAACTTTACTAAATAAACAGTTCCTAGAACATCCTTTGAAAAAAAGCAAAGCGTTTTAAAGATGTTAAGTAATTTATTATTTTCAACCAAAAACTTCAAAGCTCTCTTCTAAAAATGTTTTGGAAGTTTTCGAATCCGCTAATTGATATTACGTCTTAATAATTTATTCGAGTTTAATTAATTATAATATTTATAAAAATATTTATGAAGAACTTACTTTTCTTCTAACGTAGTCGGGTAAAAAGAGATTTACGTTGATCATAAATGATTCACTAAATCTATTCAACATTTAATAAGCATGATTTTTATAACTAAAGGCGACAGTTAACCGTGGAATAAAGTACATTAACCTTTTCCTAATGTCTCTGCGTAGAACCGGAAAACAAACAATGAACTACTTTTCATTACTAGATTACGTAAAAGATCACGATACATGTCAGTTCAAGACAGCTTTATGTCTTTACTAGCTATAACCTGCGGCTTCGCCTGCGTGAAAAAATTAGCTTATGTCCGTTTCCAGGGTCCCAACTATCTCTCGCTGTCCGGCCATCCGGTAACTGTCCGGACCAAGCCTAAGTCGTCGACGGTGCGCACTGTTCCTGCGCGCCTCAAGGAGTTGTCAGCAACAGCAGGGACCCAGCCGGGTCGAAGCCTACTGGGGCCAGGGTTATCCGAAAGGGCAATCTAGCCCCGATATGAAGGCTTGAAGGAACGGGATGGGTTTTTTAGTCAGTAAGAGTGTGACACTATCTCCCGCTCTGCCCAAGAGCGGGGGTTGTCATTGGATGACTTTTCCCACGGTAAAAGAAAAGACAGCTTTATGTCTTTATTTCCGTTTTTGAAATTAAGAATGTCAAAAAATGCAGGAGGGTCAATGACCGTCATTCCACGGTTATCTGGCGCCTACCATAGTAGTAGTTGCATGATGCATCTTTTCCGTGCCATAGAACTCACATTGGTTCTAGCTGCCATTTCTTGGTGTTTGATGGTCGTCATGGATAGTCAACAGGAAAGTTTGTCAAGTAACAAATAAGTTAGCCATGTCTTAATGTTCTGTATTTCAAAGGTTTCGCCTGAAATATATAATGATCGAGTTTTTTAAACAGTGCAATGAAAATATAATTCACCATCCATCTCAGCATTCATAATCTTTCTTTACATTGAAATATTGATGGCCGTGTGAAATGATTGATTACGTGTCTGGCAGCTGACTAAAAGCTTTCAAGTATGCATTTAAAATCTAATGTTTTGAGGCATTTCCCTTTTCATAATATTTATCAGTATTATTCAAAAAGTTTGTGGCTTTTTGCATTTTTCGTAGTAGAAGATAATACAGAAAAATTGTTTTTTTTTTTTGGCGGATTTAATAAACAAAGTTTACATTACATTAGATACGTTGCTGGTTTTTTTGGTAGAGAGAGATGTCTTAACCTGTGTGCAAAATAATTTATTTCCGTAGCTATGTTAGCATTTTATTTTCCGAGAGAAAATAAAGTTCTTATTTACTCGTAAGTTATATTTTTTTACATAATGCTGGTAACTGCAATTTCCGTAGCAATAATTCTTAAAATTGAATAATCGTCAGATCCAAACTGTTATGAACAAGGATAAAACCAAAGTTATGGTGAACATCCAGGTAGCACCCACTTCTATAAAAATTGGAAACTCTAAACTTGAAATTGTTAACGTCTTTCGTTTACCTGTGACAGACAGTTCAGTTCAGTGGGTCTTACTTCAAGAAAGACGGCAATCGTCGAATCCGACTCTGCTGGGCGGAATTATGAAATCAAAACATGATTGAACCTATAAGTTACTTTTACCTCCACGGGACCAAGTTTATTTTATATATATTTTTTTAATTTGTTAAAAACTCAGACTCAGAACTTGGTATACTGTTTTTTGCATTTAGTCATTTCCTCGCTGAGGTGGAATGAAAAGTTATGTGTTGTCTCTCACTCGACTGCAAAAAGTTTTCACCTCGTGCTCTCTTGATTCTCTCGCTAATGCTCAGCATTCAAATTTTCACTCGCTGCACTCGTGATAATATATTGATAATATATAATAACGGTAAATATAATTATGAACACTTTAACAAATTACTATAATTATTCAGTTCCTTTACCAAAATGGTATCCTGTCACACGTTTAAAAGCTTTACTTAAATCTATTTCTAATATAACGTCAACATGTTTACCAGATTAAATAGTTTCCACTTCTAAGAATTTGATAAAAGTCACCAAATCGAACAAGTAGACCTTACGCCCACAAATACTACCCGCGTATGAATGCTGTACACATTTTTTGTTTTGTTATAAATACCAGATATGTTTTGGATTAGTATCAACAGCGATCACAGGTTTTCTTCATTTTTATTTGTGTGGATAAATATTGTTGAGTTTTTATTTTGAATTCGCTCATTTTTTGATACCTATTGTCGATGATAAGATTTATGATAAAATTATAACCTTGTCAGGTGGTAGGCACGCCACAATTATGGCGGTAAGTCCCCTCTTTGAGAAGTGGTTGGAAAGACCTCACGGCGTCCTCACCTTCCGCATGACGCTGGTTCTCACCGGACGTGCCATGGTAAGTTCGGCAGGTACATGCACCGTATTCGTGCAACTTTGACTTTGAGGTGACGCGCGGGTGTCACCACTATGTGGACCGCCCGGAGGACAAGGTGGAGCACATGGTAAAGGTGTGCCCTGTTGGGCAGAGCATCGCCGTGTCCGCACAGTACCTTGGTACAGGCTATGGTCCGGAGCAAGGAGGAGTGCCAGGCGGTCGCCGAAGCAGTAATGCTAGCAAAAGAGGTGGTCGACCACATGAGGCAACGGCGCTCACGCTGCGAAGCTGGAGAGCAATGGGTGGCCCGCTGTCCGGTAACCGTCCGCCCCGAGACCGAATCGTCGACGGTGCGTACTGTTCCCGCGCGCTTCAAAGAGTTGTCAGCAACCATGGGAGCCCAGCATGGTCGAAGCATACTGGGGCCAAGGGTCTGCTTCTGAAAGAAAAGCTCGGCCCAAGGGCGGGCGATGTCACCTGGATGATTTTTGTCCACTGAAAAAAACCCTTGTCTGGTTTTAATTTACTTTATCTTTGGAACAGAAACACTTATAGAAAACTTCACTAATGATTCATACGACGCGTCAACTGAAAAATCTTAATAGTTGGCGAAAATCGTCAATTTTCGTCCTAGATGTATATTATTATGTACAATAACTCCCATTACCTACTCGCTCTCATTACCTCACGCCCCCTTTACCCAATAATTGCTCTAATGTGTTCAACTTTGTGAAAACCTATTCTCATAATAGATGAAGAACAATAAATTATATCCTCATAAGTTTTCTTTGCTAACTCTAATCTGTTATTTATCTCCAATCATGCGTGCGAGTGCTGGATAAAAGGTTGTTCTGAGGTCTTACGCTACTATTATTCTTGATTTATTGAGATTGTATCATAACATTATAAAATAATCATACTTAGGTACATAATTTCTCTTTTCAATGTTTATTTTTTATGCTTTAGTTAACAGTTTTTACTTTATTTGTCCTATGCGAGTCACAAATAAATGTTTCTCTTTCTTTATTTTACAAAGTTCAAAAGTTCAACCTCTATCTGAATTGGTTTTCTTATAACATGGCCTATAAGCCAATATTCCGATTCGGTTGTACCTCGTCAAATATGTAATTCGTGAGCAAAAACACTGTTATTCAATTCTGCGGTCGGTACGAGTATCTTTCGCCCACTTGAAGTCTAAAAATAGAACAATGAAACGTTCCCTTTGAGGGTATTATCTGAAATTGTCATGAAAGGCTATATGTACATAAGCTAGCTATGAGTTTAAATCAAATAGTTGACTAACAAGCTTGGAGCTAGTAGGTTTTAATAAATTAGGAAACATATTCCCTTGACGTAGAAATGTAATTTGGACAGGACCAGCACATTACATGAGTATTATATTTGACTAGAATCAAGACTTATATGTAATGTGTAACAATTGTAGATAGGCCAATAAATAAATAAATAAGTAAATAAATAAATAAATAAATACATAAATAAATAAATAAATAGATAAATAAATAAATATAATTACATCCTATTCTAGAGTCGCTAAAATATCATGATATGCTTAAGTTTTTGCCATCATTAAATTGACTCAAGTAGGTATAAAATGAGTGATATCAAAGTAATGATGATGATGATGATGATTATGACATGTTGTTTTTTTTTGGCAAACTTGTCGATTCATCGATACATACGAACATTAGGATGTTTAGATTTAAAGATGAGGTTTGTATTTCTTATCTCTCATTCGTGATATTTAATGTTATTACGAAAGTAAGTTATTAAACATTGTTTCAAAGTAAGTAAATTACCAAAATTTTACAATGAATAACGTCACCACGTCTACTTTAGTAGGCACGATAAAATCTAAACTGCCGTTATTGTCTGTATAGATTTATGTCAAACGCTGGTCTATATTCAAGTAACGTAGACTGATTTCTCTTGGGAGGGCTATACAACTAAGTTTTAACAGTCTGTTTGTATTGACAGGATTAAAGCCTGTGTTTAGACTGGTTTGAATTTATTTTACGATAAAACTTTTAATTACTAATTTAATTTAGGAATAGACAGGTTTAGCCTTTTAACTAGACATTGACATCTAGACGGATATCTCTCTCAAGTTGTAGTCTTAGTATAAACACGCTTCTGTGACCATATTTTATTTTAACCGTACACTAGCTGCTTTTTACACTATTTTCTGAAAAGGAAACTGTGATCCTAAAATGCAAAGGAAACTGAAGGATACAGGTGTACTTTTAGTAAGTAAAAATCTGACACACTCTCGCTCTGCCCAGACCGGGAGAAGTCATTGGAAAATTTCCCACCTTAAAAACCTAGCATTTTTAGCTAGCTACTTAGCAGTAGTAGTAGTAGTTAGTCTCACTGCTAGACGATAGCCATCCTTTCCCTTTCCCAAAAATGATTCCTGAAAATAAAACCCAGTACCCATGGATTTTAGTCAGTAAGAGCCTGACACTATCTCCCGCTTCGCCAAAGGGCGGAGGATATCATTTGGATGATATTTACCTATTAAAAAAATCAGCATCAAAATACCAGACTGCCCAAAGCCTATAACGGGCACTTATTGATACAATAAACAATAGTTTTTTACTGTTATGATCTTACCTTTCTGACCAAATGGTAGAATAGCTGACAACCAAGTAGATTATTGTGAAATGTTGCGCAAAATAGATTATTATAGGTTACCAAAAAAATTGGTATTACATTTTATATGGCCTGACCATATAACGAAAGTAGCTAAATATTGAATGGGTATGCGTGGGTTTCAATGAAGAATAAAAAAACCGGCCAAGTGCGAGTCGGACTCGCCCATGAAGGGTTCCGTAGCAGCAAGTAACATAATATAAAAGTTCTTGTAATGTGTTGTAACTTTGATCGATGTTTTAATAATAGTGTATTTTTTTCGGTTTATGACGCATTAAAAAAAAACTACTTACTGGATTTCGTTCAAACCAATTTTCGTTGGTAGTTTTTACAGTAATGTACATCATATATTTTTTTTAGTTTTATCATTCTCTTATCTTAGAAGTTAGAGGGGGGGGGGACACACATTTTACCACTTTGGAAGTGTCTCTCACGGAAACTATTCAGTTTAGAAAGAAATGATATTAGAAACCTCAGTATCATTTTTGAAGACCTGTCCATAGATACCCCACACGCATGGGTTTGATGAAAAAAAAATTTTTGAGTTTCAGTTCTATGTATGGGGACCCCCAAAATTGATTGCTTTTTTTCTATTTTTGTGTGCAAATCTTAATGCGGTTCACAGAATACATCTACTTACAAAGTTTCAACAGTATAGCTCTTATAGTTTCGGAAAAAAGTGGCTGTGACATACGGACGGACAGACAGACAGACAGACAGACAGACAGACAGACAGACAGACAGACAGACAGACAGACAGACAGACATGACGAATCTATAAGGGTTCCGTTTTTTGCCATTTGGCTACGGAACCCTAAAAACACAATGGCGTACAATATTCATGGTGTGACACCCATTATCTACGGAAACCTACGAGAAATTAGATTCAGAGTAAGTGTACGAGTAGAATAGAATATAATAGAATAGAATAAACTTTATTGTACACGAAAATAGTAACAGTCAAGTACTAGATTATAACAGATAAAAAAAAAAAAACAAATTCACAGAAACTTAAACCTATATGCCATTGTAGGCAGCAATATGAGTAGCAGAAATATGAGAGTTCGAATCAATAACCGCTTATTCAAATAAGACTAAGAATCAGCACTTTTTAACGTAAAAAGTACAAAAAACTGTATTCGTAACATTTGCCCGTCATCACTTATCTACCAGGTTTTTGCCTTTTTTTTGAAGTCGGAAATCATCAACATTTTTTCCCTTTCTGGGTGGATAAATTGGGAGCGTATTTTTTTTTTTTATAATACCAAACCCTAAATTGTATTCTTTCAATAAGACGGCCTTTTTTTCAATGGGAATAATCATCCAATGACAACCTCCGCTCTTGGGCGGAGCGGGAGATAGTGTCAGACTCTTACTGACTAAAAAACCCATCCCGTTCCTTCAAGCCTTCATACTCGAGCGCCCTTTCGGATAACCCTGGCTTAAGAAAGTTACCCTTTGAGTTCCAGGGCAACGATAACTTTTTCGAATAAACTTGAGCATCGGTATTATCTACGCACGCTCACATAAACGCGTTAGTGACGTAATCAAGATTTATCAATATAGGTAATTTTGTATTCTAAAAAAAATCTTGATTATTTTAGAAATCAGAAACTTTATTTCAAATAGAATAATAACAGGCACTTTGGAATTGTCAAAATGTCGGTCTGACAAGAAACAAGCCGATGCAAAGATGTTAGGACAAAATAATTACCTATTTTAAAAATAATTGAAATCGATTCTGCATGTACTGTTGGCGTTGGCTGTCAGATGCAATATGTTGGCTCGTAGATTTGCACGCTGCACTAAGGCAGTAAAAGTGACATTGTTTCGGGCGTTTTGCCAATCCTTTTACACGTGCAGTCTATGGGTCAATTATACGCAGAAGACTATCAACGCCCTGCGCGTTCAGTATAACAACGCGTTTAGGGTGCTGATGCGGCTGCCACGGCACTGTAGTGCATCTGGCATGTTTGCCGATGCACGTATTGATGGCTTTCATGCCATCCTTCGTAAGAGGGCCGCATCGCTGCTAAGTCGTGTCCGTGGCAGTAGCAATGGCATTCTTCGCGTTGTGGCCAATCGACCAGACTGTCCAATATTGAGGCATTGTATTGAGATGCATGTGAAGAAGTAATGTGTCGTTTTAATTTTAGATTACTAACATAATTTTTAAGTATAACTACTAACAAAAATATGGATCTGTTTTGAATCTGAGGCAAATAAAATTATTATTATTATTATATACTACTTTCAGGATATATGCATTTATTATGTATGTCATATATGATGCAAAGTAATACTTAAAAGCATTATTGTTCCACAACTGGGTAAAAGCCTCCCTCATTTCTCCCTTCAAGCATTTACATTGCCTAAATCAACATCGGTCTTTCAAAGTAGGTAGCTACTAATAAATGGTGACATTTTAAAGGAGTAACTTCGTACATGTGAGTTGGATGCCTTTCTTCCCAATCATTGTTAGACTAAAATTGTTGATATCTTTGTGGTTTCTGCTAATTATGTTTATACATGTGTAGGTAGTATGTGTAAACCCTTGTGTTACAAGGGTTACACGTGCGTGTCTTTTTATTGTAGGAAGTCATCAATTAACTCCTCCTACTTTAAGTGAAGCGAGAGGGAGTGTCCAATTTTTGCCGACAAAAACCCATCTGTATTTCTTCAGGTATTCTTTGCATTCCAGTGGTAATTCTCTTGAAGAATCGCAGCACATGCTTAATAAAGATTTGGGGCCATGGGTTCACTTCTGTAAGGAAATCCCGGCCCTGGTCTGAGAAGCAAAAACCGGCCAAGAGCGTGTCGGGCCACGCTCAGTGCAGGGTTTCGTAGTTTCCCGACCGTCACAATAAGTGTACCCACTAATGAGTTTAAAAAAATGCTTGCGATTATACTATATATACGATTACAAATCCAGAAATTATTTTATAGAACCCTTTTGTCTTTTTTGTACAAAAACTGTTCTTTCCGTCAAGTTCAAAATAATTTTCCTAGAAAGTCCTTACAAAGTTCTACTTTCCAGATTTTTTTCATATTTTCTAAACTTATGGTTCAAAAGTTAGAGGGGGGGGGGGGCATTGTTTTTTACTTTTGGAGCGATTATTTCCGAAATTATTGACATTATCAAAAAATGATTTTAGTAAACCCCTATTCATTTTTAAATACCTATTCAACGATATATCACACGTTAGGGTTGAAATTAAAAAAAAAAATCACTTCCCACTTTACATATAGGCGGGCTACCCTAATAAAACCTTTTTTTTTCCAATTTTTATTTTACCACTTTGTCGGCGTGATTGATATACATGTGTTACCAAATTTCAGCTTTCTAGTGCTAACGGTCACCGAGATTAAGCGAGGACGGACAGACAGACATGGCGAAACTATAAGGGTTCCTAGTTGACTACGGAACCCTAAAAAGGAACAGGAGTAGGTTTCAGTCTGTCAAAGTTTGACACACTCTTTCGCTCCACCCAAGAGATGTCACTAGATGATTTTCGCATCTAAAAAAAATGCCTAATAAAGGTTTAACAATCAAATCAGTTTTATTTACTAGGAAATATTCTTAAATAAGAAGAGGTAAAAAATTCATTCGAGGCTGACACAAAAGTACGATTCACATTACATAATTTTATTTCTTATAAAAACATAAAAGCCACCTTGTTTCCTTCATTACACATCACAAAAAAGCCACATTATTTTTATTTATTACTTCTCTAAGCCTAAGTGGTGCGCAATAAAAATGTTCGGTTAGGTTCTTTACTCTGAATTGGCCCTTGATTTATATACCCTAGACTATTGTGGGTCTACAAGGTCCAGACATACAGAGATCCCTATAGAATATTGTCTGAGCAACACAAAAAAATACCGGTGTATATTTCAAGTAAGTAAAATTCAAATTCAAAATCATTAATTTATTTCAAATAGACCATTTGCAGGCACTTTTAAATAGTCAAATGTCGATCAGTCAAAAAAAAATGTAGCTAAATTGCACGTTCCAAAGCGTAGATCCCTATGGAGAAGAACGCGCAAGAAACTGCATGGACACTCTTTTAAATCATATTATGTGTGTTACGTTATGTGAGCACAATGTAAGATAATAAAATAAAAAAATAATTAAAAGATATAAACTGAATTAAGCCACTGGCAACTAAGAGATGACCAGTCTCAACTGACGCCACCCGTTTACGAGCATGACGCGTGCATCAGCCCCACTCAGCTCAATCATTTTTAAGGGAACTGAATAACCCAATAACACGTGCCACCAACAGCGAGACATTTGGGTGAGCATGACACACTCTCAACTGCCATGCTCGAACAGTAAAAAAAAAATTGTAACTTAAAATTAAATTATTGTTATGAAAATTACCTATATAAAAAATGCTTTATGAAACCAGTCTAGTCCCTTAATAAAAATACCTCTGTTTCTAGACAACGTGATAACGTATTTGTTACGTTTGATAAATCTTAAAATGTTTTGGGTTTGACCATGTTTCGGGAAGCGCAAACGGGGGTTTTCTCAATTACAAATACGATATATCGGTTGACCAAATACAAAAAAAAAAAAATCATAAAAATATTTAAGTCCGCCTATGTACTTTTTGTTGCATAAAGGCTAAATAAATAAATAAATATTTTTTATACGATCAAATTTAAGACTGAGCTGCACCCAAAACTTAAACGAAAATTTTAAAATTACAGAAAACGATTATTTAACCTTTAAAATGGTTTGATAGTTCATTGTTAACACCGGACAACATCAGGATTCTATCGGGTCAACTAGGTTGGACAAATTAATTTTCAGTAAGTTTTCCACCAAACGTTAAGTACAAAATGTATGGTAATGACATATCCTGCGGAAAAATCACGTGACAGGTAAAATCATTGCTCTAGATGATAAATGATCTTTATTTTGCAAATAGGTTTAAAAAGAAACTCTTTTACACGTCAATTTTGTTTTCAGTCAGTTTAAACGAGATGAGGCCAGTGTTTCCTAGCAGACTACCCTGAGAAGAAACACTGAAACAAACCAAGGGGGCAAAGTTTCTTTTAAAGTTCATACAGTAAAGAACATGTAATGGTCAAAACATATAAGAACCATGCAGATTAGTGTCTTTAGAGGACACATAAAGAGTGGACCTGTCCAGTCAGTGCAAGCATTTGTCAGTATTCGTGTAGCTCAAACTTAGTACTACTAAGGAGCTCAACAACTTGACAAACAATAAGAAAGGACATTTAGGTTGGTCGCATCAAATACTCAAACCTGCCAGAAATCAAGTTAAAATACAGAAAAGGAAAAGTAATCCACATAGTCACACACATAGAAAAGGAAAAGTAATCTACATACCTACATTTTGTGCTCATAAGTAGGTTAGCGTTTGGCGGGAACGCTATTAAAAATAATTCGTCTAAGCTTGCAGCTAGTATTATATAAGACTCGCTATTTGATACTGGCACAAATAATCAAATAAATAAATAAACTAAATAATTAAATAAATCAACCAAAAGCTCATCGTGAGACAGTTTAGACACGCAATGTCTAGACAAACTTTATTTGAGTAAAATATCTCTGATCTAATTAATAAATTAACCCTTGTGGATTGTAACTTTGTTTTATCATAAAATAAAGCAAAAAAGCGGTTTGAAATTCAAGTAATGTTATTAAGTTACACTAATATAATAAAGGCGAACAGAAACTATTTATTAATGTGTGCATGATGTTACTCTTTGATGCTCAAAAGTGTTAAAGGATTTAGATAAAATTGAGAACACGGGTAGACTACATCTTATAATAGATCATAAGTTACTGGTTATTGCGGGAGTATGTACCTCTCGAATAATTTTCAACTTATATGCGGTTGAAATTAGGCAACGAGTGTAGCTCAATTTTTTTTTTTTAAGTTTTAGTCTTTCTCAGGGTACTACTAAACTGACTGAAAACAAAATTGACGTGTAAAAGTGTCTTTTTTTTTCAAACCTATTTGCAAAATAAATATCATTCATCATTTATAGTCTGTGTTGTCTTATTGTGAGTTAAGAGTTGGTGAATTTTTGTTAGAGGAGAGTTGTTTATTTATCATGAATTTAATTTAGTTTCATAAATATTTTATTTTATTTTATTATATATGGAAAACTTACAGCTAACAAAAACATGGTAACTTATCATAATAAAACTAAGGCCAATTACAAGTTTTCACTTACAGTAAATGAATATATATGTTAAACAATCGGTACATTACACTATCTAAATACACAGCTTAAAAACTAAATTAATATTCCCAAACAAATCGATGTTTTTTAAATTGCTACTCTGATTCTAAATAAATAGGAACAACAATGAAGATAATTAAAACTTCAAAATTATGGTATGTTTGCGAAAAAATCATTACAAAGGGCTCGTTTTAATTTACGTATGCTAGTATTAAAAAGATCGATGTCAAATTCCCGGCCGGCCATGTTAAAAGCTCGACTCACTCTAATCAGATACGAATTTTGCCTGTAGTAGGTTCCCACCACTGGTGTTGCCAATAGTTGCGGTTTGCGTAGATATGCACACGGCACACGTAGTCCTATCTTATTTACCAAATCAGGTATGTACATCTACCGATCCGTTCATGATTCCGAGCAAGAATGCCAAATCTGCAATTTTTCTGCGCTCATAGAGAGGAAGAATATGAAATTTCTTGCAGCGAGTTACATAATTGGGTAAATATACTTTTGAGCGAAATTGAATATACCTTAAAAAATTTCGGTAAATGGTTTCAAGGCGATTGATATAGACGTTGTATTTTGGATTCCAAACTTGAGAACCATACTCTAAGTGACTGCGAACGAAAGAACAGTACAGTATTTTAATAGTCTTGATGCTTCTGAACTGTGACGAGATTCTAAGGATAAAACCAAGAGCCTTAGAAGCCTTTTTGACTATGTTATCGACGTGCATGTCAAAGACAAGCTTTGAGTCAAAGATTATTCCCAGGTCTTTGATAAAATTCACGCGGGTTATTGGGGTAGCTAAAATTTTATAATTAAAATAAATCGGGTTCGTTTTGCGAGTAAAGGAACACACATTGCATTTAGAGACATTTAAATCTAATTTATTGGTTTTACAGTAATTTTGAAAACTATTCAAATCCTTTTGCAGTAAAAGGGAGTCGTTATGGTTGGATATCTGTTTCATGATTTTCATGTCATCTGCATAAAGTAACACTCTTGCGTGGCGGAAAGAAGAGAAAAAAAAGAATATACATCCTACTATGAGTACTTATCTCCTTTGTTGTTTGTACCTATATAGAAAAATGTTTATGAATTTCATCAGCTTGTGCATAATATCTCAAATTAGTCGTATAGATTAGTAGTAGTTAATGTTTCCAGCTGATATTTAAAAGTAAAATTCTCGATTTCAATTAACTTTGGCCGCAAATCTCTGATTACTCGAAAAGATCGGAAGAAAAAAAAAGGGATTGATGAAAACCGATTTTAAGTGGGAACCGATATACCAATTTAATTTATCAAAGACCGCTTTGACCGCTCTACTTTGGGTTTTGAAGGAACAACGTTTGACTTTGATTGCAAATAGAACACTTGTTTACTTTTTTTAATTTTAGTTGTTTGTTTTACTTTAAAAATAAAAGACTATCCGCCCATTAGGTACATTAATTAAATAAATTATTATAATAAGGTACAGGGTCTATTTTGGTAATATTAGTAATATGATGATATTTTTGTTAAACACGACACCAATCAGTTTCCTATGCATAAGATGTTACTAGTTTGAAGATTTTTATCCTCCTCACACTCGTAACAACTCGCTAGCGCTATCTCATGAATATGCTTACTTGGAACTATGGTATTCTGATTTTAATAAATATATCAATATCAATACTATAACATCCTACCGTACACATCATTCACACACTCATCTCACAGTACTCTAAACGTATACGTAATGTATACTTGCACGTTTTACTTTACCCCTATATCGGGCTAGTCAGATAAAAAAGTCCATCAATTTGTCCTCAATCATTTTACGCTTTGCGCTACTTAGCAACCACTGCCATGGGTTTTACTTACACTGAGAAATATCTACTTACTATACAGTGAAAAAGACGAATTGAAATATCACATCATACCAATATTACAAAGGCAAAAGTACACACGTGTGAGTATATAAAAGGTGTAAGAGACAGCCCCCCACAAACTTTAAGGGCTTGCTCAGTAGGCAAAACTGATCAACCTACCACAAATTTTTTTTTCAGGAAACGAAAAAAAAAACAGCCTCACCGTACAAAATGATAAACTTGACTGGACAATTTGTATGGCGAGGCCGATTTTTTTTTTCGTTTCCCGAAAAAAAATTTGTGGAAGGTTGTTCAGTTTCGTCTACTGAGCAAGCCCTTAAAGTTTGTGGAGGGCTGTCCCTTACACCTTGTATGTGTGTATATATGTATGTTTGCTACTTCTGTACGCTCAACATGTTAGTTAAATTATCAGTTGGGTAGACAATAACCTGATATAGCATACATAATTCTTTTTATTTGAGGATTGTTATTAGTATATTAATTGATATTGTATTTTTATGATATGCAATTAATAGATATTTTTTTATGATGTTTGTACACTGAGTAGCCCAAACGTATTTCCTTTCTTTCTTCACAAGGTTATCTGTAAGAGATTGCCCTGCGCAATAAGAGCGCACATTTTACACTTAGTTTTTGTAAATGTTTATCCTCTCCACATTAGAATAGAATAAACTTTACTGTACACCAAAATAATAACAAACCTTCTACTAGTATGAAAGAGTACAATAAAGTATATAACAAATAAATAATATTTTCCCATAACTTTCATGCGTGCTAAGTTACCGAGTAGACGCTAGTTTATTAATATGCATAGAAATAGAACATTGTTTTATAAATAGATATTGTGTAGTTCTAATTGCACATTGCATGCTGGTTATCTAGCACTTTCTATCTGAAAAATAATATAATTATATCCACAATAGGAGCCTAAATAAACTTTTCAGCTTCCATTACAAACTGAATATTTATAGGGGAAGGTTAACTCGGTACTCGTTATTTACGGAGATCTATTGGTCGATCGATGTTTGACGTTAGTTTAGTCTAAATTGCTCCAGTGTAATTTAGTTTTTGTAAGTACATACCTAATATTTATTTAATAGAGAAGATTATACACCTTACTAAAAACTTTGATCGGTATACTATATTTACCTTTCTACATATTTTATACTTTCTGGTTTTATTAATATATAAAAAACTATATATTTACTAACGTATATTTTACATTCCATGATTATTATAAATTGGATTCATTACGTTTGTCTGTATTTTACAATAAAAAAACTCTCGAACAGATTTTCATGCAGTTTACTAGTATACAGAGTGATATACGGAAGTATGATATGCGGAAGCTTAGCACACCTAAACCACCTTGTATAGTAATCATTATAGATGTATACCTGGTTCAAACCTAGGGTTGGTGGTTAGTTAATAGGATTGTATTTTATCAAACTCTTTGCGGAATTTAAGTAAGGCATCCCTCCATTACCTTTTTCGGTACTCGTAATAGCGTTTACGTTTTGGTTATAGACAAATCAAATATATCGACAAATATAATCACATCCGCAGCAGCGTAATATTTGATGTCTTTTGTTCAGGCAGCGGTGATCTAATCAAAAACGTTCTTATCTTTTTCGCCAAAATAAATACACTAGTATTTTTCAGTAAATCCAGAAAATATATGCCGGTGAAATCAAGTGTACGGAAACTTGAGAATAAGTGAAATGTTGTTGACATCGGCGGATACGTCACACGTCACTTTGACAGATTCCAGGCTGAAGTTCACACACACCGAACATATAAACATTCTGACCACAGGGACGCGGGGCTCTTTCCGCTGCCAGCAGCAGTGTGAACAACATCTAGTCTGGGGACTGTCTCAGGGCTTGTTTTGAATTAAATACTCAAAGCATAAATCATAATAAATCAGTGGCGTAGTCTGGAACAGTTTTTGTTTTATATAGCCGGTATAGTTTTTTTTTTATGAGTCAAGGAATGATCTACGAATCAATGGGGTCTCTGGAAAAGATTTCTACAGTGATCCTGCTCCGACATATATTATAGTTATTTTTACTATAATATCTTTAAAAAAGTAACACTAAATGAACTAAATCTGCTGTCTAATGCAAGAAAACAATAACTGGATGGAACGGCTGGGTAACCCCGACTTAAATCAATTGTTTTCAACGTTCATCATAATTACGTTCATGTTAGTATCTTCGGGGATTCCGCGTTGAGTTGATTTAAGGTTAATCATGTTATGTTCAAAAGCGAAGAAGTACCAAAATATTTTTTGATCAGAATTACTCACATTGATACTTATGAATTTAGATATTGTAATATTGTAAAAATGTCTAGTAGAAGTTTGTATATCAATTTAAAACCACATGCATTTACTAGCTTTTGTCCTATAATACGCCCGCGTCAACACACCGCCGCGTCACACTATATGCTATTTTAAGGGGCTCGTCTATATAAATATACGTTTTTTAACTTGTATAAAGTAGGTACCTTAAAAGTGCATTATAAGATTAATAATAAAAAAAAATATACAGTACTTTGATTCATGGTCTTCAATTTTGCACATTTTTTTATATTTATTGTTTTACAAAGAATAAAAAAGAAGGTTCTATTTGCATTTATTGTTTGTGTTTCAACCTTTTTACCTAACCTAACCAACAGGAAAATACCTGTCTACAGAGACTTTTTTTTACTAACAGTTCTGTTTTTTTTGAGATAGTAGCACTTTTTTATTTCTCGGTAACACATTTTGTAAATCATGACGTCAAAATGTCAAATCACAGTCAGCTTTTTACGGTGGACGTATGTAATTTTTGCCGCCAAAAGGCTCCTGTATTTACTTCTGAATTTATCTCTAAATCATTTGATAGGAGTAGTTTTGAAAAACCAATAATGAAAAACTTTTTTATTTACTTGAGTTACTATTTATGCTAACTTTCAAGCATATAGGCCCAAAGAATGCAATATTACATACAATTAAATTTCCCACTTTTCACACGGAAGCTGAATTTTCAGAAAATCATTCTTAGTGCTCGCCTACATTATAAAGAGAATTCTTGTGCTAAACACGCTCCTAGTCCCCCTGTCCCAGTCCCAGCTGTGCGTTGATATTATATCAGTCAGTCGTTTTCTCCTTTTATACAATCAACCAATCGATCGACGATAGAATGGATCTTTTGACATCGATTAAATGGTAAGTAGCGATATCTATGACGCCATATAGGAACTAAAATTCTAAATCCTGCATAGCAGAATTAGAGTTCTCGTATTGAATATAATTTATTTTTGAAACTACAAAAATATTTACCGTTACCATGTTTTCTTTCAGTTCGCATTGGCAATTACTCGCATGAAAATTTATCTCTAGAGTAGAAAGCAGATAAATAGTTATTTACGTAAGATCAGTTACCACAAATTAACTTAACATTCATGTTTGTGCGATTAACAATGTATAGCAAACACTTATTAAGAAAACGTACTAAATTAGGAAGATGCATCGCCTGTTAGTTCATCCCAAGATTAATGTTTAATTACAGCAAAATGACACTGAAATATGGTAACGATTTTATAATTCTGAGCATTAATTTTGCTGCAGGTACTAAGAATTTGTGTTTGGTAAATTAATTATGAAAGTAGCGAGCATTTATTTTTGACTGGATCATTGGAAAAGCGTGAGGTTGATTTGTTAGTCATACCAAAAGCAATTTTTGAAGATCAAGTGCAATATATAATTAAAAAAAAACTGGTTGCGCTAAGAAGTTTTCGTATTGTTTTGTATTGTTTCATCCGGAATAACTTTATTTATGGTGGGAAAATCATACTAAAATTCATACTGCTAAACATAAATCATTTATTGTTAAGCTGCTATTATTATGCAGGTCATCCTACAATTTCTGAAAAATAATGAAGCAAGAATTTGGAGTTTAATCAAGTTTTAATTGCTGTAACAGGAAGTTTTGTTATAATTGATACAAATTGGTGGGTTGCGGTCAAATACAATTACATCATTTTAGGTGTGGAAACGTATTTCAGTATTTAATTTCACTTATAAAAGTATACAAAGATTATATTCAATTATTAGACTATATTACATTGTGTATGGTGATATATTTATTTATTAGACTAGCGGCCCGTCCCGGCTTCGCACGTGCAATAAATATAGCCTATGTTACTCAGGGTGAATGTAGCTTTCCAATGGTGTAAGAATGTTTGAAATCGGCACAGTAGTTTTTGAGTTTATTCGTTACATACAAAATTAAAAATCTCTCCGCTCTATAATATTAGTATAGATTTAAAAAATTATGCTGGTTTATATGTTGCACTGGATTCTACCCTCAAATATATATTTCCTCTTCTCTTTAACTCAAAGGTTTGCTGGTAGAAAACTTATTGATGAGTTATGCTTACATTTGTACATGAATTGTTAAATGACTGTATGCCATATTTTTATGATTATTATGTACTATAAAGTTTTAAATATAGGAAACCAAATCCACTTATAAAAGTTAATCACATACATCAGCTACTCTCAATAATTTTGTTAGTTTTGCTCACAAACGGCTCTTAGCAAGAGTCAATGGATAACCAGTGGCATTAATGGCACTCTAGATCGGCGTAATGCCAAGAAATTCGATCCCTATTCCGATCCCGCCTTTAATGAGCCGGAATAATCACAGCACAGCTTTATGCGGTTTCTGGGGGTAGAAAAAACTGTTCAAAATGATGGCCATTGCTGCGAGTTTTGTTTTAAGGCAGATAAGCAAAAAACAACAAACAGTAAATTACCTACAATAGGATTGTGTCCAGGATCAAAATAATTACATTTTATTTAGTCCGTATTTTAGATTATAAAAAATATTGGACACGTATTTTTTCTTTTTTAGATTAAACAAAAAATAACAAAGATTTGCCTAATAAAATAAGGTGTGACGTCACCCCGTGCGAATAAATGTAGCACGACGTGACGTTACATCTTTGTCATTTTTGGTTTAATTTACAAATAAAAAACTACGTGTCCCTTATTTTTGAATAATCTAAAAGACGGACTAATTACATTTTTACGGCAACTAGCCTATTATTAAACTTAGGCGTCTTTGCTAATTTGCACTTTTCATAAACAATGTACCTATAAGGGTATTTTTTTAAATATCAAATTATTCATTTTTAATTTCAAACATCTTGCAAAATACCCGCTTGAATTTTAATACGTAACATCAAAGTTGAGCTTAAAATTCAATATGTGTCAACCAATTTGTGTAGACTACACAGATAAAAAAATCTTGGTAGTCAGCTGTAACAATAACTTTTTTGTACTATGTCACATTTATCGCAAATGACGTGAATATTTCACACCAATTTATTTCGCTTCACACAGGCTGCTTTAAGCTGTCAGTGAAAGATTGCCTCACAGCGCTGATAAAATGAATTTAAAATAATCCACTTTGTTAACCTTTTTGCTAGATTTCTATAGTTTAATGAAATTTAAATAACAATACTTATATATGTGCATAAGAACATTGATACCAACTGCCCAAGAGAACAGCCAGTCTTCCACCATACCGTCCTCACGTGTCCTGGTCTCAATCAATATAATTATCACGCATCGCTTGGAGGGGCGATTCGTACAATGCTGGTATTTTTGGGAGGTGCCGGTTTTGGATTTGGTGGGAAGACTTCTGGCGTTTTTTCCCGCCGAATCAGAAACATAAACCTTCTATAGTCACTCTTCAAAGAGAGGTCGTACCACGGCAATTGTACCGTGCTCAGCGCTGCATTGTGACACTCGCTGTCTCCATACCACCATGACATCCCGCTGGAACTCTATTCGCAGTACCACAAACTGACTGCCGTTGCACCTCCACGCGCCATTCCTGCGAGTGTGTAAGAACTTTTGCCTATAAATCCTACGGTGGCAGGATAGCAAGGAGACTTGCAGTTTCGCGGGAGACCGTGTGGTATCCTTGCACTATTCGAATAGTCTTCTGGGACGCAGTCAACAAGCGGGCTGGTCGTTTTCGCAACGACCACGCCCACACCGATGCCCCACAAAGGGTCAAAAACTGCATGGTTCCCGAGTTAGATTACGCAGAATCCGTTTGAGAGTAGTTCTATACTGCTTCAGCCTGGGAGCCAGACATTGGAAGTACTGGAACTGTGGGAAGAAATGGCGCCTGGTGGCTCTTAATGTATTTAGATATCGGCTAAAATTTCTTCACATAGGCCATTACGGCATCGTCCTGCACCCAAGAAAAGTCTTTAAGCAATAAATAATAATTATAATTGGTGGTAGGTACTAATGCAAGGCTGGTAGGTCTGTAAACATTTATAAAATTAAACATTTTGGATTTTCTAATCTAATCATTAATTTAATTATAATAGGAGCAATAACGCCCTAATAAATAAACACTTGTGCAGTATTTATTTTTTACATGCACTGAAGAAATTATCGGGTTTACACCGTAATGTTTGTTTTTTTTTTTGCCACGATCTGAGTTTTCAAAAACTTGTTTACATACTAAAATCACCTTACAGGCTTAATATGTTGTCATTTATCTTCAGTCATGATGATGATTACCGACTAGTATATTTATATACATGCCTTATTTGATAGATTGTCTGTCATTTGGTATCCTGTTTCCTTATTCCCTAATATTTTATTTGGGCTTGATTGATGGAGCTATATGTCTATGCTAGTACTCAAAAATAATGACGAGTTTGATTTACAGTGAGATATAAAATATATTGTGCTTACTCAGTATTATTTGATCAGCCTAGTTGTTGCAAGATATTGCTGAGCTTGAAGACCGAACTTGATTTGGTTGAAACTCAAAAATTCAAGTCTTTATGTAATCTCAGAAACAATTGCTGTTAAATGTAGCTTATCGAAATGTAGGGAAATTAAAACATTTTTTGTCAGATATCGACTGCAATGCGAACGCGAACATTTTAAAAAATACAGGAATTTCTCCCTTTTTTGTTGTGGAAATTCATCAATAAGGAGTCTTGGTGGAGCGAGAGGGAATGTCAGACCTTAAGTGACTAAAACTCATCCAGCGTTACTTCACTTTTTTTTTTTAATTTGCATTTCATGGCTGCAGCAATTCATTCCAATAAACCCATAGCACTGGCGAAGGGTCCCTTGAGATTGACCATATTGCAATCGTTGAAAATCTGAAATGTGTGGGATAGACATGGACTACCAAAATTTCACGTAGAGGTTTTTTCAAATATCAAACTAGAATCTAAAGATAGATGGAATTAATGCACTTTCAATTTAGCTATATTTTCTTTGTTATCGTTTTTTTTTTAATAATTGAGAATTGATAAGAGAAAAATTTACTTTTAGTTTGTAATAATTTGTAAATGAATGATTTTTTAAGTTTTTTTTTAAACTATTGTTGTGAAACCAAAATTTCATCAATCATCCAATGACTTGTCCCACTTCAGAGTGGGGGTTTCTTTTTTTTTATTGTAGATAGCTTGAGGGCGTGTCAGACTTTACTGACTAAAAACCCACTCCTATGTTCCTTTTCTGCCTTGGGTTCCAGGACCCCGGGTTTTCCTTTCTGAATGTTTGAACGTAAGTTTACGTTCACTAAAGTTGATTTCCTCAAAGCGGTAGCATTTAAGTCGCAGGTTTCAATATCCTTTGTGCAATTGAGTTCACGAATATTGTACTAAATTAGATTTCCTGATTTTCCATTTCTCTCAGTATTCGTTTATTTTAGTAAACAACATGGTTGCTTTTTATTGTCTCCGTTTTATCCCTATGTATATTTCATTATTATATTTCCTTTAGATAAAAAGCGTCAAAAAAGTTCATTACAAGATTTGATTTGCATTTATATTTGGCCATTGCATTTTATTATTCGTTGAAGTATCCAATGAACTTTTTACTTGAGTATAATATAAGTAATTATTTTGAATATACGATTGAGTATACGACCTATTTTTTTTTCAGTTTACTTTGATTTTTTTTTTCTGCTGTACAAGAGGTACAGCTAAAAATAATTTAATGGAATTGATGATTTTGATTACAAAATTGATAAAAAATACAAAAACCAAGGCTTAATATTTACAAAGATATAAAATACACAACTATAATTTGTCTTATACAAGAAAAAAAAACATTAATACTTACATAAAACAATCATTTGGCGTCGAACAACTTTTTTCCTAAACATTAACATCATACACTTATTAACAATTAAAGACCTAAACTCTTCAAGCATTTTTTTTTTACCATTATGAACCATCATGGTCTCTCAAACTCTCTTGGCGAGCGCAAGAGAGTGATAATAGCCATAAGGTACATTTTTCCTTCCACAGTCTTAGATCCTTTCAATGTTCTTGTTATTTAAAACCACAATCGAACTTATACTTAGCCGAGGCCGATTTCGCGTTGAACTCAACTTGCCGTCGTTGACTCGGGCTCGGTCCTTACCCCGGACCGGACGGCGAACAACCCGTTGCTCTTTGTTGCAAAGCCGCATGAGTACGATGGCCGGGGATCACATGGATATATTTTTATATTTCGTGCTTTGGAAGTTGATTAATATTATATACAATTCTACTTGTTATAGATTCGATCTTACTTGGTCTTTCTCTGTGCTAAAGCCTAACATAACATTTTGACAGGTCTGTTGGTCTAGTGTTTAGTGACCCTGACTGCTAAGCCAGAGGTTGTGGGTTCGATTCCCACCTAGGACAAATGTTTGTGTGACGAGCACGACAATTGTTCTGTGTCTGGGTGTAATTTATCTATAGTATGTATGTATTTAGAAATATATAAGTGTGTTTATCAGTTGTCTAGTACCCATAACACAAGCTCTGCTTAGCTTGGGACTAGACGGCGCTGTGTGATAGTTGTGGAATATTATTATAATCAATATCAGAACCTATTGTATGCTGTACTGCGATGGTTCAACGAAAAAACAAAAGCCAATCAAAATCAAAAGCTTTTTATGAGATTTCCACGAGATTGAAATGGATACTCAGACTCAATCTTTGTCCCAATGTCATAAAAGATAACAAAACAGTATCCGAATGTAACTAAATTTTTTTTCGAAAGACATTGGTTGAGCAATTGACTTTGGAGCGTGATCATAATTGTTATGAACTTGGGTGTCTTGTATTTGCGCGTTTACGAGTGCATCAAATCTCCCGCTCTAGGGTAAAATGAGAGGTGATGTCGGACTTTTACTGATTAAAACTGGTTCTTCTGTTGTCTTTTGCGTTTCAATTTTTTCAAAAAATGATCTCGGCCCACTCACTTAAAACTGGACGTGAACTCGATTGAATATTTTTTTTCTTTTTTTTATTATTATTATAACTGTTTCTAAGATATATGATAGTGTGTAACTACAATAAAATGTAATATGAAACTATTTATTTTGACAATTGAGTAACGAAAAAATTGTTTTTGTTTTTTTAGCCAGTTCCAAATTTTAAACTCCACCGATCAATTAATTAGGGTTCAAATAAGGGTTTGAGTTAATCGCCTTAAGGAAGAAAACTTTGTACAATATGCTGTTTAATTTATAATGTATGTTTACAGCTGAAAGGATTTGTAAAGTAAGAATTAGATTTATACGGACAAAGTTTGTGAAACGTCATTAGCATTCAAGTCAACCCTTTACACTTTATACTAGGCGAAATGTAATTAATTTAAATATTTATTAGGTTTCTTCCTAAAATAATTAATACAGTTAATCGAATTGACCCACACTGAGTTGCGAACGTGTTTCATAATTAAGGTACTAATAAAACGAATTGGACCCAAAACCCGTCAATTTAATACACGTACAACGACAAAATTTCAACTCACAGTGGTGTTTTTTATGGTACCTAAATCTGCCATGAGCAGATATGGCGATTAATGGTCATTTTCATATAATTACTCTAAAAACAGATTCACAGCTGCGGCTATCATATTGAACAGTTTTTTCTGCCGCCGTTAACGTGGACATCACAAAAAGTTGTGGTGATTACTTCGGCTCATTAGAGGTTGAGTAGGAATAGAGATCGATTCCCTATTTTTTGAGGTGAGTAATCACCATATGACTTTGCCCGCTCTAGGGCAGAGTGAGAGAGCGAATCAGATTTTTACTGACCAAAACCCTCCAGTCCCTTCTGTTGATTTTTGCGTTTCAGGGTCTTAGTAACTCTTCAAAAGTGTATCGATCTTGCAGGGCCCCCAGGTTTTGCTGGTAACGACATCGTCAGAGACCCTAGTCCTGCAGTGGGATAGGTACATAGTTTCCGTCCACGGAAAAACTATTCGTGCACTAGCTTCTAAGTGCCTAGTGTAGGCCTATGTGAAATATTTTTTTTTGACTTTGACTTTGTAGGTAGTTGTGTTGACAGCGGGAATGTTCAAAAAATTACTGTGAAAAAACAACTAAAAGAACACAAGTGTTTTATTCAATAAAAACCTGTCACTCTCTCTCTCGCTCAACTTAAAGCGAGTGGAATTATGTTATGATTTACTAAACCAAAATAAAAAAGTGTTTGTATCGAAAAAAAAACACTTTTTCTTTTTTTGAGGTGGTTTGTCTCCGAAAAAGATAAAGCTATGTCGACAATTTTAGCAATAGGGTTTTTTCGTAAATCAAATTGAACCCTTCGAAAGGTTTTACTAGTAAATATGCGACTGCGAAATTGCGTCTGCTCGTAATCCATTTAGCCTCAGTGTCAGACGAATACAGGAAGATAATTTTATAGCAATGTCAAATGTATGAAAAAACTTTTGTATTATGTTTTGAATGTAAACACATATTAAATAAAAATATATATTTTTGTGACATATTTGGGATAACAACAGTAAATCAAGAGTGAATAGGTTGCTTCAAGGCAAGCGTGCTCCATCGTCGGTCACATTATTGCTTACTATCAGGTGAGATACTGGTCAAAAGTGAGCCTATGCATAATAATAATAAAAAAAAAACAATCATACGAGTTAATGAACTTTTTTTTAGACTTATTATTAAATTGAGTGTATTGATCTGTTTTCGTGATATTAAAACAACTGTTCTTCTCCACATTTGATCGAACAATACCTTTGTATTGTATACAAAAACTTACCTACTGGATACATTTTTTTTAAATAATACAGTTTTCAACACAAAGTAATTTTTTTTAAAAAGAAACTATCACCACTACATAAAATATTATAAATTTTAGTTATTTGGAGATGTTTACTTAACAAAAGTTATTTAGAAAGAAGTTTAATTGAAGCTATAAAACTAAAAAAGTATGTATCCTTTTTTTTATGGTGGGAAACATCATGCATTGACATCCCCCGCCCTTGGGCGGAGCGGGAGATAGTGTCAGACTCTTACTGACTAAAAAACCCACTCCGTTCCTTCTAGCCTTCATACCGGGGCTCGAGCGCCCTTTCGGATAACCCTGGCCCCAGTAGGCTTCGACCCAGCTGGGTCCCTGCTGTTGCTGACAACTCCTTGAGGCGAGCGGGAACAGTGCGCGACGTCGACGACTTGGGCTTGGTTCGGACAGTTACCGGACAGCGGGTCACTGAGCTACCCATTGCTCACTGTCCGCAAGCCCGCGTCTACGTTGGCCGAAAATCGGGATCAGAATCCCGGCGACAGCAGTGGCGATAACGCCGTTGCCTGATGCGTTCGGCCTCCTCCTTTGCGAGCATTACTGCTTCGCAGAGGTCGGCGACCGCCTGCCACTCCTCCTCGCTCCGGACCATGGCCTCAACCAAGGCCCGGCGCGAGAGGTCTCCGCCGCCGATCGCCCCCACGAGGGCACGGCGATGCTCCGCCCAAGCAGGGCACACCTCGACTGTGTGCTCCACCGTGTCCTCCGGGCGTTCCGCACAGTGGCGACACCCCCAGGTGTCACTTCCGCATGAATCGAGTGCAGGAAACTCCCGAACGAACCATGTTCGGTGAGTACCTGCGTCATGCGGAAGGTAAGGACGCCGTGAGGTCTTTCCAGCCACGCCTCAAAGAGGAGAACTTACCGAAAGTATGTATCCTAAAGTTTAACATGCGATTGCAAAGATCACCCTGTAGCTGCAATACATTGATACGCATCCGTTCGCTGCCGCCGCCATCGGTGTACTGGCGCCTCGCGCGCTGCTCCGTAATATTTATGCATGAGGCACACTAGCCGCGCATGGAGCGAGCGCTGAGCCCAGCAGTGAGCCGTTTCGACAACAGCGATCGGCGCGCCACCTCACGTATTTCTTAGGAACCATACCTCGCAATTTAGCTTGTCAAACGGTCCACTACTTGACCCTATGTATTTAGTTATAAGTTCTGTACATATTTCTGTAAATTCATTCCCTTCTAAATTCATCAATACAAATTTATCAGTACATCTGGAGTATCATTACTGCACACCACCTAAGCGCTACAGTGGTGACCCCGACGTGATTTTTAAGAAGACCTCCAGATTCACAAATCTAAGTTTTCATCATGGCCAACAAGGAGGAACAGGAACTCTCCGGTGTCTCGACGTCGCTGCGCATCCCACCTATTTGGCGTGACAAAATACGGTTGTGGTTCGCGCAATTTGAAGCCATCATGAGTGCACAGAAGAAAGGAGATCAGACAATGTACGAGCTCGTCATCGGGCAACTCGAACGGCAAGATCTCGACGAAATCTCAGATATAATTCTCCATCCACCCGCAAGTCAACGATATGAGGCTCTGAAAAGTCGGTTATTCCAAGTCTACGAGGAATCAGAACAGCGTCAAGTACAGAGGTTACTTTCTGAAATGGAACTCGGCGACATGAAGCCTTCACAGCTGCTACGTCGCATGAAGAACCTCGCCGCAGATAACATCTCCGACTCAGCGCTGCGAATAATGTGGACTAACCACCTTCCACAATCAGTTCGAGCAGTCCTCGCCGTCAGCGATAACATCGCAAAAAAATCCGACATTCACGAGCTGGCGATGATGGCGGACAAGATCCTCGAGCAGACGCAACCACACGGCGCAATCGCGGCAGTTTGCTCCACATCCACCACCCCAGCTGCACCTACATCAATTGAGGAGAAGATTGACGCGCTCGCGAGAGAAATCGCA
The DNA here is from genome assembly GCA_929112965.1 of Mythimna albipuncta. Classification (NCBI taxonomy): domain Eukaryota; kingdom Metazoa; phylum Arthropoda; class Insecta; order Lepidoptera; family Noctuidae; genus Mythimna; species Mythimna albipuncta. The sequence goes on from OV815973.1 coordinate 11,405,957, forward strand.
GAATTAAAAACGAGACAACCACGTCACCAAAACTACCAACGTAGATCGTTCAACAGACGATATTCGAGATCGCGTTCTCGTTCGTCGAGCCGTCACAATCACGATCGCGTTCGAAATGAGCAATCAGCGATTTGTTTTTACCATCGTAAGTTTGGCAAAGAAGCGCGAAGATGTACCCGTCCGTGTAGTTACGAAGACAGCAGTGCCCCCTCGGGAAACTAAAACCTGCGTTGGCTGAGGCGGCAACCGGCGCAAGCAACACTTCCTACCGCCTATTTATAACGGACAAGAACTCACGTTTGTCGTTCTTAATTGATACCGGCGCAAACGTCTCCGTGATACCCAAGGGGAAAGGCGGGAAAACGACCCCTACAGATTTTTGCTTGTACGCGGCGAACAACACGGTGATTCCAACATACGGTGAGAAAACACTGCAACTGGATCTCAACCTACGCAGACCATACACCTGGAAATTCATCATCGCAGCAGTCAGCAAGCCCATCATCGGTGCCGACTTCCTAAAGCACCATCAACTTCTTGTCGACATAGCCAGCCGATGTCTTGTCGATAAAGTAACCAACCTCACCGTAAAAGCGCCAGTCACCTATTCTGCTGACCCTACAGTCAGAAGTATCGACGTTGATCAGCCGTATCACCAGCTACTCAGCAAGTATCCCGACATCCTTCGACCGTCATGCATGAAGGATACTCCTAAACACTGTGTGGAACACCACATCGAAACTACTGGCCCACCAGTTTACAGCAAGACCAGACCCTTACCACCACATCGATATCTGGCCGTGAAAAAGGAGTTTGAGACGATGATGCAGCAAGGAATTTGCCGTCCAAGCAAAAGTCCATGGTCCAGCCCGCTACACGTCGTACCAAAGAAAAACGGCGACATTCGCGTATGTGGCGACTACCGAAGGCTCAATGACGTCACTAAACCCGACCGCTATCCAGTACCTCGTCTCAAAGATTTCACCTACCTACTACACGGCAAGAAAATCTTCACCACACTAGATCTAAATCGTGCATACCAACAGTTACCCGTACACGAACCAGATATCGAGAAGACCGCCATTACAACTCCATTTGGACTATTCGAATTTCCACGAATGTGTCCAGGTCTCAAAAATGCCGGGCAGACCTTCCAAAGGTTCATCCATCAAGTACTCAACGGATTGGATTACGCGTTTCCATTCATTGATGACGTCATCATAGCTTCGAACAATGAAGCACGCCACGTCGAAGACCTACAAGAAGTGCTACGCAGATTAGACGACTATGGCATAACAATGAATCCATCCAAATGCGTCTTCAGCAAAGAAAATGTGAAGTTCCTGGGCTATGAAGTGTCAAGCAAGGGAATTAAGCCACCTCAAGATAAAATCACCGCTATCACTGCTTATCCCAAACCCGAGACGATTCAAGACCTACGTCGATTTCTTGGAATGGTAAACTTTTACCGCGACAGTATTCCGAACGCAGCACACATACAAGCACCTCTCAACGCCTACCTACATAATTCCAAGAAACGTGATAAGACCAAAATCGACTGGAACACAGAAGCTTCACAAGCATTCGAGTCATGCAAAGTTGGCATACAAAACGCTGCTTTGCTCGCTCATCCATCTCCATCACCAAATGACGCCATCTCCCTCATGTGTGACGCATCGTGTACCTGCGCGGGAGCCGTACTGCAACAACTTGTAAGCAAGAAATGGATACCACTGGGCTATTTCTCGAAAAAGTTCTCCGACACACAACAGCGATACAGTACATTCGACAGAGAACTATTATCAATCTACATGGCAATCAAACACTTCAGAAAAATGTTCGAAGGAAGAGAGCTGATTGTTTATACTGACCACAAACCGCTGACTTACGCTATTCGCAAGCCACCGTCTGATAACGACACGCAACGACGCACGCGTCAGCTGTTATTTATCAGCGAGTTCACGACGGACATACGACATGTGAGCGGAGTGAACAATGTCGTCGCTGACGCACTCTCTCGCATTGAAACTATAGAAACACCGTCACCAATCAGCTACGATGAGTTATCACAGGCGCAAGAAAAGGACAGTAATATTACCAACTTATCAAAACAATCAAATATCCAACTCAAGAAAATCGTCATGCCCGGTACTAACAAACCAATATTCTGCGAAACATCTACTTCACACATTAGACCATACCTACCAACTGACTTTCGTCGCATCGCATTTAACGCCGTGCACAATACAAGTCACCCGGGAATACGGACTACACGCAAGATGATGCAAGAACGGTACTTCTGGCCAGCAATGAATACCGACATTGGCGAGTGGGCAAAAACATGCACGTCATGCCAACTATCAAAAGTTCAACGGCATAATTACAGTGAAATCGCAACATACCCACCGAGTGAAAGATTCCAGCACATTCACGTAGATATCGTCGGAAAGCTACCCACATCTTCCTGCGGACATCGATACTTACTCACGATAGTCGACCGCAGCACTCGATGGCCCGAAGCAGTACCTATGCAAGAAATAACCGCTGATATTGTCGCAAAAAAGCTGTATGAAACCTGGATATGTCGTTACGGTTGTCCTTCGAGAATAACGACTGATCAAGGACGACAGTTCGAAAGTCGACTATTCCATGACCTTGCAAAACTTCTTGGCATAGAACGAATCCGAACTACTGCCTACCACGCACAAAGCAACGGAATTGTTGAAAGATTTCACCACACGCTGAAAGCTGCACTCATGACCCGACTACAAAACAGCAACAAATGGATTTCTGAGCTGCCCACGGTGCTGATGGGATTACGAGCTGCCGTGCGCACAGACACCAACACTAGTGCCGCGCAACTCACCTACGGTCAAGCATTGCGACTACCCGGCGATTTCATATCACCATCACCAGCTGTTACAAAAATGGATCACAACTATGTTGATCACCTACATGACGTAATCACAAAGCTCACACCCACATACAAACCGCATTCCAACAAGCGATGTATGTTTGTGCACAACGCCTTGCAAACATGTAGCCATGTGTTCGTACGCGATGACACCGTCCGAAAGCCTCTGCAACATCCCTACAAAGGTCCGTACCAGGTCGTCAATCGCAATAACAAATACTTCACCGTACAACTACCAGGAAGATCAAGCAATATATCGGTCGATCGACTCAAACCGGCGTTCACTGTCAACATCGAAGAACACGAACACACAAGTAGTGAGACACTCCAACCAGCTGCAGCTACCACCGAAGATCACTCCAGCATACTCCCAGCGAACACCAACGAACACCGGACCAGATCAGGCAGGATATCCAAGATGCCCGTACGCTTTCGCTAGGGGGGGAGTACTGTAGCTGCAATACATTGATACGCATCCGTTCGCTGCCGCCGCCATCGGTGTACTGGCGCCTCGCGCGCTGCTCCGTAATATTTATGCATGAGGCACACTAGCCGCGCATGGAGCGAGCGCTGAGCCCAGCAGTGAGCCGTTTCGACAACAGTGATCGGCGCGCCACCTCACGTATTTCTTAGGAACCATACCTCGCAATTTAGCTTGTCAAACGGTCCACTACTTGACCCTATGTATTTAGTTATAAGTTCTGTACATATTTCTGTAAATTCATTCCCTTCTAAATTCATCAATACAAATTTATCAGTACATCTGGAGTATCATTACTGCACACCACCTAAGCGCTACAAAAGCGCTAAAAAAGCTTGCACAAACGTCCGAAGTGAATCATCAATATTCTGTTTGAACTTTACTCTATTTTTGGTTCAAATTGGAAGCAAACTTTAAAGGGGTCACTCTCGCTATGAACACTCTCTCATATATTTGATACGAGAAACATAGAGAGCTCTCTTGTTTTTAATTAGTTTTGTTGCATTATATGATAAGCCAGCCTAAGAGATTTATGGCTTAATAGTTTTATTTTAATTTAAATCTCCTTACGCAGGTGCACTGAAAGAGATTTCTTTAGAAATAAGCATCATCTTTGTACTATTCTCCTGATTCCTTCTTCTTTTCTTTTATTATTGTGTGTGAATAAATAAATTTGCGAAAAGTACGGCAATGGTAAAGGATGAGAACCAAACATGCAAACTTGATGTTTGAGTACGGTAATTCGGAAAAGAGTGGCTTCCGCATTTGGCTTTCGGTTTTGCGTTCATATTATGTTATTATAAGATAAACGTGTATGTTGATGTTTTATGTTTAATATTCTATGATGATGAGGGATGTTTAGAAAACCTTAATGTAGCAACGAGAAAAGGTTCATGGTTTTTGTTATCTTTGTATAATAATGCTGTTTATGAACCCAATACCAAACAACAGTAAGGCCTTATTAGCATAATTTTAGGAATCTCCATTCAACAGACAATATAATGGACCTAATCTATACGCGAGACCAATTTTAAGCCTGAGGCAAGTACATTCTCCGTGAGGCTGCCGCTAACTGAGGCATTAAATGACCACTTCAGCAATAAATCGAGACAGACGTCCGTTTATCATTTACTACGATTCTCAATAAAGGGGAAAAGAAATCCATTTATATAATGTAAAATCATTTGTAGACAATGAGTAGGTGTTGTTTATGTAAATCAAAAGTACACGTCGCAATCAATTAGATTCAGAGCAGTCGTGGTCTAATGGTGAGTTCAAAGCCAGTCAGGCGCATTGCTTTGAGTAATTTATTTTGTTCCCACTACTCTCGAAATGGTGAAGGAAAAAATCGTGAGGAAACCAGTATGTCCTGGAATCAAAAATTCTAAGTCATATGACATCTACTAACACACACTGGGCCCGTGTGGTGGATTATGGCCCATTCCTTCTCTCAGAGACCTGAGTTCAGCTTTGAAACCAAATATATTAACGTCTCACGTAAACCTACGGAACAATGAAATAAACCTAATTATTTTCAAGGGTCCCGTAGTGGCTTTAGATTAATGACAAGTAGTAATACGCTTAATTTCTTTGTTTCAGAATAACGAAGAATTTGCTGAAAACGTATGACGAAACATGGACAGCGCAGACAACACTACCACATTATATGACGATGATACGCTATACCCGGGCGAATTGGCTCTTCACAGCGAATTCAGTTCGGCTGAAACTATTCTTGCGAGTTACACCATATGGCCTGCAGAAAAATGTTTGGAAACATTTCTCTTTAATGGTTCACATACCGATGAGTTCACAAATAACATTTTTGTATACAATGGCACTCGAGTCATGTGTTTAGATCACGCCCCAGTTTTGACTAAAAGCACTCTTATCAGAGCAAGCGTGCTTTCTGCTATGGCTGTGTTATCGTTCTTTGGGAATATTGCAACGATTATAAGTATACAGAAAGGTAAAAGAAGTCGAGGCAGAGCGAGACCGTCTTGGACAGCGATATATAGTTTAATATTTCAGCTGAGTATAGCTGACTTGTTAGTGACTGTGTTTTGCATCGCTGGTGAAGCAGCGTGGTCGTTTACGGTGCAGTGGTACGCGGGGAACATAGCGTGCAAATTGTTCAAGTTCCTGCAGATGTTCGCTTTGTACCTCAGTACTTTCATACTTGTGCTTATTGGGGTGGACAGATGGCTCGCTGTGAAGTATCCGATGCGAAGTATGGCGACTGCGACGAGGAGTGGACGGCTTGTAATTATCGCGTGGGTGCTGAGTCTCATCTTAAGTGTGCCACAGGTCAGTGATCACTAAGAGCTTTCACGTAGTCTCTTGCGATACTTTTTTGTTCCCAGATATAAATTATAGAGCAAAACTATACAAAAGACATATACTGACTTAAATGTCAAGTAAGTAAGTAGCTGCTTAACTTTGCTTACACTTTGATACCCAAAGCAATTATAACTTAGAGCTGACACACATAATTTATTATTGCAGAACAGGCAACATAAAGTGACACGTAATTAGGAGACAAAGTTTATTGCCATCTACAAACGTAAATATTTTAGTTGTGTGTATGTTGGTATTACACAAACTGATGTTATGAATGTATTTTCCTAAAAGTATTATGTTTTGTATCGAATCGTCAAAAGTATCATGATTTAGTGAATAGAGTAGGTACGCAGAAGTTTAATCACAGTTTGTATTTACACAAAGTGACTTTTAGGTTGTTGGCAAACAATATAAAATAATGTAAATAACGATTATTTGATTACATTTCAGAAGAAGATCTGATGCTAAAAAAGATGCTTTCATTCCATGAGGGATGGCTTATGAGTTATAAGTTGTCAGAAAAGTACCGGTGCCTAGAAGAACAACAAGTATCTATTGAATGCTCATTCTAAACGTTCAGAATCAATTTCAGCGATTATAAGAAATAATCAAGTTCCGGATGAATTCTAGTCAAGAACTAAAAGAAAACCTACTTTGATAAATCTTTATTTTGTCACTATGGTGGTTGTGTGTGCGTGATATAATACCAATACTCATTTGCTAGCAATGCAGTACATTTAGTAGCCAAATCGACTATCTAATTTAAAAAAAAATCTGTTAAGTGTATTTAAGTAAAATATCTGTGCTTGAATTCTGATTGTTATTTAATTTTCTAATTGGGGTTTATAGAGATTTGCATCATTCTAGGATTTGTTCCGTTTTAATACCACTCATCAAATACCACTGGTATTTGTTCGAACGCCATTTTATTGCCTATTCTGAACGGAGACCACTCTTTAAATAATTTAATTTAATGTATGAACCCATACCAGCCTTGCCTTGAATTTAGTACAGTTAACTCAAGTCAAACCTAATAAAATTTTGGTTTCCTAATATTTTTATACGATTGTAATATACAAAGTTTCACTAACTAACCACTTTTTTTTAGATATGTCTAAGGAAACTATAATCAACTCTCAACATCTTGGGACAAAACAGAAACCTTGACTTACACAAAAAAAATGGTGGCTTGTTGTTATTTAGAGCAGATTTGCAGTACACAATTTATTATTAAACTAGACATATGTTAAATAAATACGTTTTTTTTTTTTGGATTTTATTTCAATTAAAGATCCTATTCAAAGCATTTTGGCTGACTGTACTTTAGATCCTTGAATTTCTATTAGTATTCGTTGGCGCAATGGTATCCATTAGGAATAGACAATTAACACGGGTTCAAACAAATACCAGTGGTATTAAAACGGAAAAAAATCCATTCCAGTTACATGTTGAGAAATAAAATTACAAGCTTTCTCTGCTGCAAGGTAATTCCAATCATTGTAATAGTAGTGTGTTCATTTATGCTCGACTAATTTTTAATGGATTCTATTTCAAGCATAATTTCCCAAAGTTGATTGATAGAGGTCAAGTTGAGGAAGAAGAAATCAGTTTTATTCTGCAACCGATTATCAACCTGAAAAAAATATTTTTAACAAGATATTTTTATTAAAAAGAGTTAAAAATTTATTTACAAAAAACCACCACTGCTCGACATGGTGGTTTAATATAATTGGTTACCCTAGATTAAGCATTATGAATTCAGCCACCCAGGCCAAAACTTTAGTTTTTGTTATTTATATCATTACCGCCACTCTCTATGAGGCGAAGGTAATCATTCAAATCATCAAAGAAGATACATGTCTTCTTTTATGATTTCATTGTCGGAGCGTGGTTGATGTTTGGACCAGTCACTCTCATAAAGAGGTCTTTATGAGAGTGCTACTAGCTACTTACGCCCCTTAATATTGTACATGAAATTTTTAGAAATGATTTTTTTATAAATAATTGTTGCAACTAGCTGACGTTTACCGTCGTCGCAATCACAGAAAATTCCCTAAAAATACTTTGTTATATATTTATATAGCAGTGAAAAATAGGGCATGTACAACCTAGTTAATATTGCAGCTGCTTGTATAAAGACAAATCAGGGTCAAACTTGGAGAGCGCATTTTAATAAATGTATTAGGCTCTAGAAAAAGTTTTCGTTTACAAAAATTGACCAATAAATTGATGACATTCAAATCAAATAGGAGAGATTGATATGTGCTACCGAAAACGTGGTCAAGGCGAAATTTTAGTTGTTTTAGAATGTTAGGTCTCTGGTCATGCGGCACTAAATTTACCAATTCAGGGTGTTAAAAACCCGAAAACGACAAAACACGGATATACTATGGAGTACCAGTAAGAAGCCCCAAAATTTTCCAAGGTTAAAACAAAAAAACCACAAATTGCGATACTAACATAATAGCGTAAATCAGACTAGTTGAACAATAACGCCAAAAATTCCAACAATGTTGTTGATCGGAGTTATGTGGCTGTGAACTCTTGTGCCATTCACGCAAATTTAATAATATATGAAGTAATATACATACATGCTGTAGTGTATACTAAATATTAACATATTCTGAAGGAACTGAACAATTATGTCTTTGTTCTGCTTTTATAAAAGCTATTTAAGGAGCATTAACGTCATTGTAAGATTAAGCAGGTGTCACAGAAATTGTAATATTGCAAAAGCGAACAATCCGGGCAATTTATAAAATGGGTCCTTGCTAGTTCTTAGAAATATATTCAAAGAAACCGATGTGCTAACACTACTTTTACGATATCTATCAGAAAGTATTTTGTAGGTTTGAAGTAACTTAAGAATTTTCTAAATTAAGAACCAATTTTATAACACAATTACGCGTAGTAAACATGAAATTAAAATACCTAACGGAATTCAGTCCAAAGAAGCAAGCAATTTCTCATACGCTTTTATAACAAGTTATCAAAGTTGGTTTGCAGAACTCAGCTACGAAAAATTTAATGCCCACATCAAAGGTGACCTTATGAAGAAACCTACATTATGAAATGTGAAAAAATGGTAGGTTACCTTTTTTTCATTGCTTTCTACAAAAAAATTGAACAATTTCGAATAAAAAACTCGATTTTATGTCAGAAGTGTGACGTTGTGGCATAAAAAGCCATTTTATATCGCAAATTATATAGCTACAGTTAATATTTTTGAGATTACTTTATTCATTTTTCTAAATACGTGATACTCTCAAAATCTCGAATCGAAGTTACTACATATAAAGTGTCGGTGGATACAGATGTAAAGCAATATTGCTCACCGTATAGTGTGTTAATTTACGGACATTTAGGCCGTGCGTTCACCAGACACAAACATATAAAAATATTTTGAACATGAACAATTTATCGGTTTTTGCGCCAATAGGAAATATTGCTCCACCCTACTACTGTTATTAAGTATAAATTATTTATAACATAAGTACATTTATGACCCAAATATGTCAATAAAAACCCAAATTATAATCGTCTAACGATAAACTGTAGAAAAATACATGGTGCCCCGACCAAACTCATCATAATGAAAATCGATGACCGGAATTTTATTTGATGAGCCAGTCCGGTCGAAAGGTTTTTTTTTGTGCATATTTGAAGTGTTTGTTTATTCAGTTTCTTATAGTCTCAGACTGTACAATAATTTGTGATTCTGTTGGCTTGCTGTCCTTTATCATTTTCATTGACTAATGGATGTCATCATCATGGGTATTTGGCCGTCATTTTCTTACAACGGACAAATCGCTGCTGCTGCTGTCTATACGACTAATTGATTATCACATAAGGAATTTAATTTACGATTAGATTTATTATTTAAGCCATCAACAGGCTAAGAATGTATAATAATATCTTACGTTTAAAACGTTTGGAATCTTATCCCATGATGATTGATTCTGCAATTGTAATGAAATTTTGGTCTTTTATTTATTTAACAATTCATGTACTTAAACACTTATATAATAAAAGAAAAGAAGACGAAAACAGTAAAATAGGTACACTCACTTACAAAAGTCGATAGGAATTCTTAAAACGTATTCGTTTGACGTTTAGTTTGACTTACGACCTTTTATTTTCAAGTTTCGCCAACAAATGATTGAAATTCACAATTTCATCAACTTAGCATAAGTCAAGATGGCCCAGTGGTATAGGCACACAGATTGAAACGCAAATCAGTGTGCCGCAAGTTCAAATCCCACGCAATTATTGACTTTTTGTAAGTTCTTACCCGATTGGAAGTTATGTATTTGCATTACATATATTAAATTATTCTTTAACTTGTTCACACATTTCTTAGAGTTAGAAAGGTAGATCACAAAAAAACTAAATAAAGAATTAGATTTCTGCGAGGTAGACATGAGTTTTAACTTGACCGAAATGAACTGTCGTTTGGTTTTAGTTGTTGGTTAGTGACGTGTGGTTGACAGTATTGTAACATTCGCAAAATGCAGGCTAATATTAGTATTGAAGTGAGGGCGACTATCATTGGGCTGCATAAAAGTGGTTTTAATAAAACACAAATATCTGAAGAAACCGGACTGAATGTGAGTATAATAGCTATTAATGAATTGTAACTTTATTACAAATTAATCTTCTAATTAACCTTTCAATTGTGATAATTGCAGACACAATTGAAAGACAATAGGTGCGCGAACGCCGGCGTTCGCTTGGGGTTTAATGAATTAAAACGTATGCCATTTATGAATCCATTCATCGTATCTATAAGAGGTTTAGAAGAGAAATACGTAAATCGTTGGGTTTATTGGATTGGTTATTGGATTAATAAATGCAGTTTTATTTTTAAATTATATTCAATAATTATGATTATTAACATTTTATATAATGAAAATGAAGTGAAGTAGGTATAGCTGCCTAATATATATATTTTTTTTATTTTAGAAAAATACTGTAAATCTTTGGCTAAAAAGATATGAGGAAGAAGGTAGCCTTGCTAGTCGAAAGAGAAGTGGGAGACCGAAGCTTATTAGCGAGGCGCAGCGACGACATATGGTGGACGTATACGAAACGAATGATTTCGCACCAACGAGACATTTTGCGGAATTATATGACACCTCGATGGATACTGTTCGCCGTGCACTTCACGCTGAAGGCGTGCATCACAGAAAACCTGCTAAAAAGCCGTACTTGACAGAGAGGCACAAACAAGAACGATTACGTTTCGCACTAAATGTTTAATGTTAACTAAACTAAAGGGCCTACCATTTTATTTTAACATATCTGTGATTATTCGTTAACAAACACTGTATTATATTGTGTTTACTTTCGTTTAAAACAGCTATATCTTTTAATTTGTGCCATCGCCTCATCTTAAGAATGCAGTGAACTCGCTATCAATTTTGTTGACAATAATCATGAGTCTATTTCGTTTTTTATTCTTCTACCCGCACTGTTCTAACATAATACTATAGTTCAATTTATTTTTTTCATCTAATTGACGATTATCTTGTGAGAACTAAAATTCTTTTAACAGAAATTGAGGTTTAGTTTCAATCTTCTTTTCGTCAAGAAAATGAACAATTAAGCTATGACCTCAATACATTAATTGTGACGTTACACAAAAATAAAATGTTTACAAAGTCATAAATCACTTTTCAATAAATAACTGGATATAAACAATTACCTATATTTTATTTTATTAAAATTTGAATATCCGTTCATTGTTACGTTATTCATAATATGAATGGTCTAAGTGGGTATACTTCCAACAAACAATCTTACGCGTAACATAGATAACGGTTACAAGATAACTTTTTGCTATTCGACGTCACAATTCTCATAAATGTTTAATTTGTAAATATAAAGCATAAACATTTTTATTAAACACGTCTTTTTATTTCCACCTTATAACATCGAAAAGATGTAACAACTAAATAATTGCAAATTACGAATGTGATTCTTCTTGTGGTTAATAGATCACATTCGTAATTTGCAACTATTTAGTGCAAAAAATGCAATAGTATTTTTCATAGAAATTTAAAAAAATGACTATATCAATATAGATGCAACGGACTGACCATGATTTGAACTCGGGTTTCGTGATTTGCGAATCCAACACTTAGTTCACACGGCTACCAGCACATGACGTATTTGCGCGAATTTTATCAATGCTATGGTAAGAACAGAAAAATAATAATGTTTTGCTCAGTGCGACGACAGTTCCTTAGTGTGTGTTATCTGTGGAATGTGGATACTCATACATGCGCACACATACGCATCGCGCTCGCTCGGTTCATAGCAATGTAATCTTTAACGTTCCTATGGACTTTTGTCTCCTTACTGTACATATATGATGCTTATTTCTATAGAAATCATTTTCCTTTAGATTCATTTTTATTCTTTCAGCATACCAACGAAAGTAGATTTGGAAAAATAAAGAGATGTAGACAACGTGTGTAAAAGTGAAAGGAAAAAAGACAGTAATTAATGTAATATATAATATTAATATATACTATCATAAATATATAAATACCTATAGTAGAATAAATATCGCAATAATACGTAATGAATAATATTATATTCTTTTATATGAATAATATATAGGTATATTATTCTGATGAAGAATTAAATAAGATTAAACACGTAACTTAAACAAATAAGCAGTTCCAGAAAATAAATAGCAATTTGTTCGGTATAAATGTAACTTAAATCTCAATATTAACTTGGAAGTTAATTTCCGATGGTGGGTGTGGAACCGATTCTCGTTTAAGTAAAGACTTCTTTGATATTTACAAAACTTTAGATTAAAATATTAATCCGAGTTAAATCTAGAGTGTTGGCATAGTTTGAAACAAATCTAATAAAATCCTTTCATAGCATATTTTTATTACCAAAGTACTTAAATTTATTTATTATGGACGTCCAACAAAGAATGTTCATTGTACACATACATATGAAAGTCTAATACATTTAATTTTTACATAGTGCACTCCTTTAATTACCAAAACATGATTTGGATTAAAAAAAAAAAGCAAAAGGTTAATTGGCAGCTCATTGAGCTTAATACTTTAAAAATATGATTTCATTTGCGCAAACCAAATAATCAAGATACAAGTTTTGAAGTCGCTTAATCTTATCAAGCTATACTTTAGTTAAGTCTAAATAACTGACATTGGTATAATCAAGATCAGATTATTATTTATCACTATGTGATTGGCTATTTGACATTATGAGAAATAAGTTCATATTTATAGCGATTCGTATAGATTATGAGTTTTAAAAGCGATGGTACAAATCGTAATACACATATATAAAAAACTATGAAGAAAAAAATACGAAATAAATTTTATACTATTTTACCTAGCGCCATGATTTAGAAAACTGTCGCTATTGGCTGAATCTATTTAAATGTCACAAGGCTCTCTATATATGTCTGTCGTTTGTCAAACATGGCGTTTTTGCGGCTTATTTGAATAATACAAGAATTGAAATGAAACATTTTTTCTGGATTCTATAAACAATACTTAATAATATGAAACCTTTCCATCTCCTAGAGAGAAGGCCTGAATCCCAGCAGTGGGAGCATTAAAAAGGCTAATGATGACGATGATTAAATCAATTCCAAAAATCAATCAAGTAGCTGATTGTCATGGCCAACTATAAATAATGAAGAACTACAATATATATTCTTTTGTTACAGGCAGTGGTGTTTAGAGTAGCTCAAGGGCCGTTCATGGAAGAGTTCCACCAGTGCGTGACGCATGGGTTCTACACGCAGCGCTGGCAGGAGCAGGCTTATACCACACTCTCTCTGATCTTCATGTTCATACTGCCTCTAGTCATATTAGTGTCCACGTATGTGTCTACAGTCAGAACTATTGCTAGTAAGTACTTACGTACTAATTTTCATTTTTTTATTAAATTTTATTATAAACTACTTCTTAAATTAATTGTTTTTGAATTTCAAGTCTATCTTCTAATTCTTTATTGTACACGAAAATATACTTAGTACACTGTGATACAGACAGTTCATATAATTATAAAGGCGATCTTAACTTAGCAATAAGTTTTTCTGTCAGTAATCCATTTTTATTCAATTCCCACAGCTGTGTACGATATCACTGTCAGATAGTTGCAAAGAAGTTATAATTCCAGAGAACCGTAACAGACCGGCTTTTTTAATAGAAAAAAAAACTGTCTAGCTACCTTTATATATTGTAAATATCAACAGAACATTATCATTATGAAAACTTATATCTGTTTACTTCATCAAAGTAGTCGTTTAAATGTTGTTTCAATCACAAATTACTATGACAACACTAAGATTGGTCTAGGTGAAGTCTTCAGGAATTAAAAGTATAAGTATCAAAACTTCCCCCTACTGTAACATCGACCAACAGATTTGAAATGTATCTTAACCTAAAGATCTTTGTAAGATAAGATTTTTTTTACTCTGGCGATATCTCTGAAAAGTGAGGGGTTTACCAAGAAATTCATATTTTAATATTGTGGCCTTTTTTTGTTAATATAACACCAAAAGATTTGAAATGTATCTTAATCGAAAGATTTTAGTAAGGTGAGAATTATTTAACTCGCCAAAGTTTGTCAAGAGTGCGGAATATAGGTTATGTTAGGTTAAAAAAATATAAATTTTATAAAACCTAAACCACATACATTTGTTGTGACAATTTTACACAATGCCCTTTGATCATCGTTCTTTAGACACAAAAATCCCTTCTATTAATTAGAATTAAATTAAGTAACGGTAGCAAATCAAAATGAATTAAGAACTTTTTAAGCCGATAAATGTTTTATTTAATCCAATTCAAATTCAGTGTGGGTAGATGACCAATTTTCTTAGAACGCGTTATTTACTGTTCCCGCTTTAAGAGTTATTACCTGTACAAACTTCATAATCAAGTTTCGATAAAGATTAAGAAAATTAGGTGGGCGTAGAACTTTGTGTATTTTCTGTAGTGTTATTATTATAATATGTATTTACTTACTCTCACTTGTTTAATTCCTTTTAATAATTAATCCTTCCCATTACTTCATTCTTGTCCATTAGGAAATGTTACTGATGAGATTAAAAAGGCATTATCGTTTTTAATTATAATTTTATTGTTTTTTTACTCCATAAGATTTTTGTCACTTCTTTCCTCACACTCTTCCCTCTAAATTTAAACTCACCTTTTAGGTGACTTTGGGTATCTATACGCACTTATTTACATGATTCTAACTTTATATAAGTTTTATCATTTTATTTTATTATATGGCAGTTTAAGTGTAATGAATGATGATTATTATTTACTTATTGTTGAATTTATAACACTCGAAACTAAAGATATAAAAATCCAGCCATTTTTCATTTTATGTGACAAGCCTCTGATAGTGAAAATGGAAATAAGAAAATCCCACGTTTTACAAAAGCAATATGTGAGCTTAGGCAACTTACATGTCATTTTCCTCAGCCTGCAATATGTTCTAGTATCTAACACTTTTTCCATCGCTGAAATTTACAAAAAAAGGATCTATATTACGTAATCAAAACATAATAAGCGTAACTCTTAAGACTAGTGAATTGATAATTTATACGCCATGACTTTATTAAAACTTTTGCCCATTCTAATTTTCAGTTTCAATTTTAAAAGGGTCCATAAATGTAACATTGATGGTATTAAAATTGAACCAAATATACCTAATTCGACTTTAAAGCAATTATAAAGTGCTTTTAATGAATATTATTGCGAACTTCCTGCGGTAAAAGTGTTTCGAGTTCCGAATTTTGTTATAAACTTTGGTCAGCCATTAATAATAACTCTGGGTTGATAAATAAATTATCAGAATATCAACAAAACACAGTTTGAATTTGGTCAAAAATTTCCAAATAGACTCTCGATAAATTGAGTTTTTCCGCTTTTTTTTTGCTATTCAATCTACACTAATTTTATAAAGAGATGAAGTTTGATTTTTTTGTTCATAGGAGGTAATCTCAGAAAGGACTGGTTTGGTTCCTAAAATTTTTTCACCAATAGAAAGCTATTTTATTTTTGAGTGACACAGGTAGGCTATATTTTATGTTTGCGAGGGAAGCCGCGGACAAAAACTAGTATATTATAGTTAATTATCTATAATACTAGGTCTTTACCTATGAAATTGCGATATTACAGAAAACACAAAACCCAAAGAAACCAATAAATACTAATCACAAAATAAAAAATGTACCTGTAGTTATTAAGTTTATTTGAACTTATAATTCCAAGTCAATCTAAAGATATAGTACTTCAAAACAAACCAATTTCCTATTTACTTTAATACAAAAGACACAACAATAACGAAGATATATTTATAAAACACAATTTTACCGAACATACATTCCTATTCATAAAATATGGGCATATTGACATGAAGTAATTAATAATTTCAAATGGGTTTAGGTACATTTCGCTTCGAGGCAAAACGGTCTTAAAATTCTTACTTTTGCTTTTATTTGATTGAGAATGATAAATGATAAATAAAACTTTATTACAAAAATACGAATGTATAGCTTTTATCAAACTTTTAATAATCGCAAATTTTATCCCACACATTGAATAATCGTATTCGCTAACCAATTCAACTCAGAGCTTTTGAATCGCAACATCTTGCGTTGTGAAAAATTTTATGAAATTGAAAAGTATTTTAAAATTAAAATAGGTTTTTGCTTCCCTTTCCCCGAAATTCTAAAGTTATCGTCCCTACCTTTGATTAAAAAGTTTCATTGTAAATACATCTGTTTTATTTTTCAGAGAGTGAAAAAGTGTTCAAGCCCGAGGTGCGGAGACAGGAAAAATACTTTACTCCTGATATGAATCGAAGAAGACTTATTGATAGAGCGAAAATGAAGTCCTTGAGGATGTCTGTGGTCATAGTGGCTGCTTTCCTCGTTTGGTGGACTCCCTATTACGTTATGATGATAATATTTACATTCCTTAATCCCGACAAAGACGTAAGTACCTTTTTTGCTAAACTGAAAGATTTTAAGTAGGCCTGTGTAAGCTATTGGAGTTGTGTTGCCACATCTTTTTGAGGGTGCATGCCGACGTGGGTTCTAAAGTAAATGCCATTTTATGTACACACCGTTCAACACACAGTGATTTTGATTAATAAGAAGAAATATCTTCTTTGTAGATTTCATTCAAAATATTCATCACAAAAGATTAATATTTTAGTGAATTATTTTAACGGTACAATATAAAACTGAAATAATTGAAATCGTTTCTTGAAACTTCAACATTTTTCAGATCACTTTGATTAAAAAAAAATGTACCAACAATATTTTTCAGGTTTCAATACTTTTCTAACACGACAATACATTTGGTATCAGAATTTCCACAAATTGTTAATAAAGTCGAGGTCAAATCGAATTTCGAACATTAGAGTTCGTTTACCTATACTTTTATATGTATTACCGAGTTCCGCTTTTATTCCCATAAAAAATATCATACGTAATAAAAAGTCACATTAAATAAGATTAAAAGTGTACTTTCAACACGAGAAAATGGCAATATTTTATCTTCTGTTAATAAGATAAGGCAACAGAGCAGAAAAACAAGATTCCTCTAACATATATAGCAAAACCGACGTCTTTCTAAATAGACATTCCAATTCCAGTTGGTAACGTATATTATATAGGTACAAATATTATTAAACTACTTACATACCATAATTCTTAGCATTTCTTACCTAATCATAGCGATTTATCTTAAAAAAAAAATGAATATTATGATTCAACAAGCCTTAGCGAATATATAGAAGTTGTCATATTTACATACAATTTATCTATGTTTAATATTTTACCGTAAAGTTTTGACACTATGAGCATTTTACCGCCTTCAACAGACGAAATATATTATTTTCATAAGAATTCAAGGGTGTGCTGTCCTATTTCGCACCTACCTATAAAGTAATATTTATACAATCGGCATGCAATTGACAATGATAGGATAGGATTTTCTTTCAGGTCACGTGCGACAGCAATTTGCTCACTGTGCGGCAACTCACATATAAGTATAATTTATTTTAATAAGAATTATGGAATTTGTTTAGACCACAAATTATGAGATGCACGGTATGAATTTCAAAAAGAATTAAAAATAAAAATGAATGTTAGCGAAAAGTTACTGTGTAAAAAATGATCGGAAGTAGTAGGTACGTATATTTATAGGAAGAAAGAAAAAACGTTTATACGTACCTCACACATACAGTAGAACTCGACATAAAAAAAAAATATTTTTGTGTATGTTTTTCTATAAATATAAAAGATTTAAATAAAAATATTTCTAACAAGTGAGCGATCTTCCCAAATATTTTTTTATTATTCGATCTACATTAGTTTTTTAATTAAATAGTTATTTTATACAACTTACACTTTTATAAATTTATTTGATAAAAGCGGTAAAATGCTTTTTGCGCGACCACTCCCTTTTTATAAAAAGGCGCTTTAAGCTTAATAATAATTTATCTTATAAATTATAAACAAAATAAAACCGTTAAACAAATCCCAGAATTTTAGATATTGTAGGTACCACAACAACGATATATTTCAAAAGCTTGGGCACAGTTACAATACTTAGATTACAAACTTTCAAAACAGTTTCGTAACAGCTACTGTGAAAATTATTAAAATGGTTTTATTGAAAGTCTTTAGTTTTAGGATTTGAATATTGTCATAATAAAATAGATTACTACATTTCAGTACTATAATGCTGACATAATTTAAATTTAAAACTTTTAATCGACTAATGAAAAAGTTTATGAAAGTCATTATAACGATTAAATGGAATGCTTTTATTTGAAAACTTGAGCCTGCTTAATGTCGCGTTTGTTAATTCAAAAAAATATTCAAACTTGGATAAAAAGTTTTAAGTTTTTATTTAAATTAGTTTGAATTAAATAAATGTAACTCAAAATAGTCAAAGTCAAAAAGGATTCATCATCATCATCATGTCTATCCTTGGTTGACTGGTAGAGAATGCCTAAGGCATTAAGTCCGCCTTTATGCAACATAAAGGTACAACTTTATGTTGCATAAAGTTTTAATAAATAAATAAATTAATAGGCCTCCCCTAAGTGTCGCCATAACTACCGGTCTTGTATGTCTCGCTCGCCTGCACTGGATTTAAGATACAGGTTGTATTATACAAGAAGAGAAGTTGATAAAATATACAAACATCGCAAAAGTTTTCCAATTCTCAATTAGTCTCTTGAGAGTCCTTACAGATTAATTGGAAACTGGAGATCGTTAGGAGCCCAATCAATTAATATTAGGTAGTCTCAAAACTTTCCACTGAACTACAACATAGCGACAATGTTGTATTTTTTTCATATTATAATATTCGATAACTAGCTCGTAAGCAGTGGTGGCCGGGTGGTAACGGCCCTGGCTTACGAGTTATAGGTCATGGGTTCGAACCCAGCCAGTCGTATTACTTTGTGTAATTTATTTCATCACCACTTCTCTCAAAACGGTGAAGGAAACCCTCGTGAGGAAACTGGCATTTCTTAGAACCAAAAATTTGAAGACATGTGATATTCACCAACCTGCACTGGGCCCTAAAAAGTAGCTCGTGGAATATCGAAAATCGTATTCTTTTTCTGAAATATAAAGGTAACCTCAGTTGTCTTAAAGCTTTTTAGACTAGATGTTGTTGACTCAGTCACTGTATGAATAAGAGCTTTCTCTTTAGCTTCCAAAGAGTTACACAAGGTAGAGTAGGAAAAAAAAGACATTTAAGTATTTATTACCTATTCTGTTTTCCTCCCCAGTCTTGTCGTATTGCCCTCATATATTGGAATGTAAGGCCACTTTTACACGTTAAGAAAATTCACCGGGCTTATGTAAGATTTCGTGTCGTTTCTACGCACGAACTGTGTACCTATACTGCTTCGACGCTGACAAAGAAAAATCTCTCTTTACTCGTCTTCATTAGACGCGATGTGCAAAGTTGCTATGGTGCTTTAAGGGACCGTTTAGGGGTGGGTGAGGTGGTGCCAAGGTAACTTTTCGAGTGTATGATGATGAATTGATTCTATCTGCAGCAGACACGGCTAGATTTATTAGTATTTACAAATGGATTTCTTAGCGTATACAAATGGCCTAAGGATAATGGATCAGATAATATTTCCACATACACTTAAGCGCTATAATATCTCCTGCGTACCTGGCTAATTTCCCTTGAAATAGGAGAATACTATGATCATTTGGTCGAGCGGATTATAAATATTCTATTCAAAACATTTTTTTTTTAATGTTTTGACATAAAAAAATCAAGTATTTATGGAGTAATTCATTACTAACTAAAAAAACAGAAACCGGCTTGTTTCCGTTCTTTTGACAAAAGTTCGATTGTAAACAGATTTCACAAATTGGTTTTATTAGTCAAAGCTTAATTAAGGTCATCATCTGACTTCTCCCGCTCTATAGCGGAGCAAAGCAAGGGCGTGCCAGATTTTAAGTGACTAACATCATACTTGTGTTCCTTAAGTTACCCTTTGCGTACGATCAAAACGAGTTTCCCTATCAGAAATCGACTCATAGCCCCAGTAGGATTCGGTCCTGCTCGTCCCTATAGTTTTACTGACATCTGTATGAAGCTCAGATGGAATACTATGCGCCTTCAATGATTCGGGCTCTATCCGGACAAAGAGCTACCTATTGCTCATCTCCCGCAATCCCACGCCAACGGTGGCTGGTAGTCGGGGTCTTAGCGGCTGAGGAGTGAGTGAGTACCACTGTTTCCTCACGCGAGCGGCCATCGCCTTCGCGAGCAGTAAAGCTTCAGCTTCAGTAAGTCTAAGTAGCTTTGCAGAAGAAAACGATCGCCGGTCATTTCTTCATGCTCTGGACCATGTTCTAAACCAGGATCTAGCGCGAGAGGTCACCAGCGCCTGTTGCCCCCACCAGGATACGGCAGTGCTCCACACAAGCATACCTCCGCCAACAAACGTATCACAACATGATTTAATCTGCGGGAAAAAGCGTGTCCATAAGCGCCATCGTGACCCTGTAACGCGGCTCGAGGTTATCCGAAAGGGCGCTCGAGCCCCGGCATGAAGGCTAGAAGGAACGGGGTGGGTCTTTTAGTCAGTGAGAGTCTGATACTATCTCCCACTTCACCCAAGAACGGGGGATGTCATTGGATGATTTTTTCCCACCATAAAAAAAACCCTGTAACGCAAAAGACAACTGAAGGTACACTGTTGGGTTAGTCCGTCAAACTCACTCACTCTTCATTCAGAGCAGAAGAATCTGTTTTATGATTTCACACTTAAAAATAAAACAGTTTTTTTAAGTATATATGGTTTGTGTAACTCTGTATCATTCACACATTTAGAAAAAGCCCTTTTGCTTTATGCCGTAAGGTATTTTCTTAAAAATATAAGCTAAAATATTAGTATGCAGTGCCTATATTTTACAAAATAAACTTCTAAACATGAGACCCCACTTACTTAATATTACGGTCTATATTTTCTCTAGTAGCTATATTGTTTGCGACATGATAACCATTTGGTCCTAAGCAAATATTATGCGATCCTGTACAGTACCTATCTATTTCCGTACAAATCTGAACTAATCTTTGGATAGCGTGTACATATTGAACCTCTTTGCGGATTTATAAGCTAAGCATGAGTTGACACAAATATGAACATTATCATAAAAAAAATATTGGTTCTTTTTTCAAATTTTTAGGGTTCCGTACTGTGGTTCCGTATCTCAAAAGAAAAAAACGGAACTCTTATAGAATTACTTTGTTGTCCATCTGTCTATCTACCAAGACTCTTTATCTCGGGAACGCGTGGAGGTATCGAGTTGAAAAGAAAACCATATACTCAAGTTGCGGTCCCTTGGAGCTGTAAAAAAAAAACAAACTTCTGAGTTTTATCTATTTGACTTCTGTTTATGTCGCAAAAAAACCTATTCTTCAAACGTAATCCCGTTGACCTAGTGTCCTGGATGAAGAGAGGTCTCATAGCAATAGTATAGGAAAAAAACTGTAAAGTAAGTAGTTACGTCACAAAAAAAAAGTTTTTTGAGATTCGAAAAAATCTTCGTAACTGATTTTTTTTTTAAATTGATATAAAAAAGTGTTGACTGCGATCCCACCTGATGGAAAGCAGCGATGCAATCTTTGATGGTAATTGGCGCACTCGTTTATTAAGAGCCTATTCACTTTAGCCTTGAAGACACCCAAATTATAATCGGACTGAATTCGGAGATTGAACTGTTTTTAACCGACTTCGAAAAGGATGTAGGAGGTAGGATAGGCAAGTTTATAAGGACTCATACTTGCCCGGTTTTTGTATAATGGAAGTCCGTTCTTAGCATTTAGTGATTTATAAACCCTTGTCCACGGTGGCGTGTATAATCAGGTAACCACAGTGGATCACGGGTTGTTGTTCGAGGCATTAGAGGCTAGACGTGTAGCAGGGTAAACAATAGACAGTCACGGCATAGTCACAGTTTATTATGGATGATTGCATAGCAGTTTTTTACATTAATTACTTCGCGTCTGCCGTTACCACCACGCTACATTTTCTACCTTGGGCCACAACGGGTCGTAGTCAAATAATGTCACAATATCCCCATGATATTGGGTAGATAAACTTGTATATTCTCATAAAGATAGTG
Source organism: Mythimna albipuncta (assembly GCA_929112965.1). Classification (NCBI taxonomy): domain Eukaryota; kingdom Metazoa; phylum Arthropoda; class Insecta; order Lepidoptera; family Noctuidae; genus Mythimna; species Mythimna albipuncta. The sequence continues at coordinate 11,428,382 of OV815973.1, forward strand.
TATAAAGTATGATGACCCTGTTATATTTCTTATCAAAAGCGAAATCCCGTCGGTTTTCAGTCTCGTTGCACTCATTCACATTCTAACGATATTTCCAGCTTTTTTTTTTTTTCGCTGGGGAAATCATACAATGACATCCCCCGCTCTTAGGTAGAGTGGGAGGGTGTGTCAGACCTTTACTGCAAGCCCGCGCCTATAGTGGCCCCAAATAAGGAACTGGACCCACGGCGGCTGGGGCGTGAGGGTCGCTCCCTCGCGTATGCTTTTCTTGCATTACTGTTTCGTAGAAGGAGGCGACCGCCAGCCACTCCTCCTCACTTCGAACATGACCTGTACCCTTGGTACGAGAGAGCGTTGCGGCCGATCTCCCCCACGAAGACATGGCGGTGCACTACCCTAGCGGGGCACACCTTGTCCTCCGGGTGGTCCACATAATGGCCACCATTACTTCCGTTCGAATTTGGTGCTGCTGCGAAACTTCCCAAGCTGGCCATGTTCGGTGAGAACCTGCGTCATGCGGAAGGTGACGACGCCATGAGATCCACCAATCCACTCCTTACAAAAGGGACTTACCGCTATAATTATGGCGTGCTTAAGCCATGAGTTGTAATCCAATTGGATAATTTACACCGGTATTATTCGGAGTTGTTTAAAGGGCCTTCCCGACCCACCTATTGCCAACTGTAAACATGATTTAAAGCTTTATAGTTAATCCAAAGTAATTTGACGTAGTGTTTGAAAACGATGGAATGCGAAAAAAAGAAAGAAATACACCTGAACGTTTTGTTGGCATTCGGTAACTCCGACATCCCAATATTTAAAAAAATAGTCATACCAGGAAACATGAGGTTTTTTTTTAAATCACTATTTAGAATCCTGATTAAATGTATGGCTATTCAAAAGTGCCTGTAAATGGTCTATTTGAAATAAATACTTTGATTTGATTTAATTTGATTTGAATGTGCAAGGTTTCTAAAATATTATTTTTTTCAATGTATGAGTACAGTATGAAGGGCCAAAATTCACACAAAATAGCAGCTGATATCAGAGGAGTTCACTGGATTATAAAGTTGTGTAAGAAACACTACTTTATGATTTGATTTAATAGAAACCTAATTAGTATCTACAAAATATCTGACTTTCCAAAATATCTCGAGAGAGAAGTGTAATAACGTCATAATCACGTAAAAGCGGTCGTGTAAAACTGTAACTCGAACACTCTTAAGGTTAGTTAAGTTAATTTCCAGCCACCCGTAGGCGTAGACTTGCGGACGGCAAGCCACGGGTTTAATAAATGGAGCGAATTTTGTCCCGCTTAAGTGAGGTTCGTAAGCTGAAGTTTAATTCTATTTTTAAACTCTAATATTCTATTCTGAACACGGGGAAATTAAGTTTTGAAGCATAAATAAGCAAGCTTATCCATCCTTATTACTTGAAAGGCTTGTAAAGGAAGAAATATAACAGTACTAAACGGTTTCTCCCACTGACAATCCCCGCTCTTGGGCGGAGCGAGAGATAGTGTCAGACTCTTACTGACTAAAAGACCACTCCGTTCCTTCTAGCCTTCATACCGGGGCTCGAGTTCCCTTTCGGATAACCCTGGCCCCAGTTGGCTTCGATCCGGCTGGGTCCCTGCTGTTGCTGACATCTCCTTGAGGCGCGCGGGAACAGTGCGTGCTGTCGACGACTTGGGCTTGGTCTGGACAGTTGCCAGACGGCGAGCTACCCATTGCTCACTGTCCGCAAGCCCGCGCCTACGGTGGCCGGCAATCGGGATCGGAATCCCGGCAGCGGCGGCGAGGATGCCGTTGCCTGATGTGGTCGGCATCCTCTTCTGCGAGCATTACCGCTTCGCAGAAGTCGGCAACCGTCTGCCACTCCTCCTCGCTCCGAACCATGGCCTCAACCAAGGCCCGGCGCGAGAGGTCTTCTCCACCGATAGCCCCCACGAGGGCACGGCGATGCTCTGCCCAAGCAGGTTCTCCCATTCATCTAGCTCCCATTTTGTGTAGGCGTTGATATACTCGTATGTATATTATTATACTAGTAGACTCGGCAAATTTCGTACCGCCATACAGACAATCATCATCATCATCATCATCTCAGCCGATAGATATCCTCTGTTGAACATAGGCCTCCCCCAAACGTCGCCACAATGCACGATCCTATGCATTCCGCATCCTACAACTTTCCCGCTACCTTCACCAGGTCATCGGACCACCTTGTAGGAGGCCTTCCAACGCTGCGTTTTGCGGTGCATGGTTGCCACTCCAGAACTTTTCGGCCCCAACGGCCGTCTATTCTACGAGCCATATGCCCTGCCCATTGCCACTGAAGTTTGGTGATTCTTCGTGCTATGTTGGCAACCTTGGTTCTCTTGAGGATATCTTCATTTCTGACTCGATCATGCAAGGAAACTCCGAGCATAGCTCTTACTATCGCTCTTTGGGTGACTTTAACCCAAGTAATATATCAAGTTATACAATATTTTAATGTATAAAAGTTATTTACAACGATTTCGTACATTTAACGTGATGTTACTAACTAAAACTTTTCTACAGATTTAATATATGTATATATCTTGTTATAAATATATATGTATATATTTTTATTAAATCCTTTTTCATTTTTCACAGCAAAGTGAAGAGCTCCTGAGTGGGATCTTTTTCTTCGGCATGTCAAACAGTCTAGTCAATCCTGTCATATATGGAGCCTTCCATTTGTGGCCTAAGAAGAATCGATCTCATCGACACAGTGACAGGTATGGAAAATTTACCACATTAATTTTAATTTCAAGCAAACATAAAATGGAAAGGAACTATAATGTAAAATATTTTGGATCTGGATTAAGTATCTTGAAAGTAAGATAGCACTAAAACTAATACTTTCGTACATGGGCTTACAACGATCATCGTATGCTGTTATAATCCGTTTACTTACCGGTAACTTCGCCTACTATGTATGGACCGGCACCGTCAAAATATAACGTCACGGTGTTAATTAGTCCGTTTCAGAACGTTCTGGTTGGCACAGTCTCAAATATTCAATATAAAAGATTTTTTTTCGCACCACCATTGCACCACTACCATAATACCATTATGATAATTGTCGAGATCCCACCCATATGCACAAAAGTTTTGGAAATACATTCAATGTGCGTACAGTTAAGGAGTTGAATTCCCTACCAAAGTCTGTGTCTTTTGACAGCTACACTACAGTTAGGGGCTCTTAGTGACGCCGCACATTATGCCACAGCCTCAACGCGGCGTGAAGTTAAATGCGGCCACAAGCTACTTGTAGCTGGTGGGTTTGTATCGGCGCTTAGTAGCCAGTTCGCGCCACAAAAAGCGAGCAGCGCCGATTTGTAGCGTGTGGCGGCCACCGGCGTCACTTGTGTGCGGTGAGGCCACAATAATAATAATAATAACATGTATGAAAACTACAGGAATTATGCCGATGTCTGCGTTTTGTGGTTTGTCTTTTGGCCAGTGTGTGGTGTAGTGTTGTAAAAACGCTCGAATCGGCGCTAAAACGCGCGAGTCGGGACTCGAGTCGGTTTGAAAACGCTCGAGCGCTGGCTTGAGCGTTTAGAAAAAAAAAGCTCGATAAATAGCGCCGACTCGACGCTCGACTCGAGCCTGAGCACGAGTCTTTATAAAATAGGTGAAGAACAAATCAGTTTAATACTAAGTATTAAGTGTCACCTCACTGTGGTGACACTTAATTGTGTGATTAGGTAACTTCTAGACAAGCGTGATCCACTCTCAACTAGTTTCTGTGAAATTGTTACTATTTTGGTGTACAATAAAGTTTATTCTATTCTATTAACTATAACATCGCTTCCTATCAAGTGGCATAGCGATTAAACGCGAGCCAATCAAAAATAAAATAAAAATAGCTCAAAATATGACCTTGTTAAATTTCTCCACGTGTCAAGTCGAAATTCTCGTTATACGTGGGCAGGTTGTATTTACTAAGTTTCGCTAAAGAGATTTTTAGAACATGGCGTCTAATAAACTGGTTTCGGAACAAAAATTCAAATAGATAATTCGGGTTTCTTGAATAGTTTTTAATATCACGATATTAGTTTGTGGCAGGAAAAGTTTTTCCTTACCCCTTTCGTAACATTTCAAGCACCCATCTTTTTTGGGCCATAAAAGGCATTAGAGTGAGCAAATTGTTTTCATACTTCAGAGCTTACTTAGGATTTTTTCATTCATGCAGACTTTAAGAGTTTTGTTCAAGATGGCGAAGCTATTGTAAGTCGTAATAATACTTACTCAAAAAGTTTTGCATTCATCCGATATGTATAAAAGATTATTATAGCTCATAAATTCTTTTTTTTGTTATCCATTTCTATGAAAACGTGTGAAGAAATAGTTTATTGAATGTTTTTCTTGCCCTTAAACTATACAGTCAAATGGGGTGAATAGAAATTCAAGCGAGAACAAAACAAAAACTTCAAAGGGTATTTTCCCGAAATTTTAATATTTTTTGTAGCATATAACTATCATCATCATCATCATCATTTCAGCCGATAGACGTCCACTGTTGGATATAGGCCTCCCCCAAGTGTCGCCACAATGCACGATCCTGTGCGTCTCGCATCCATCGGATTCCCGCAACCTTCACCAGGTTATCGGTCCACCTTGTAGGAGGCCTTCCGATGCTGTGTCTTCCAGTACGCTGTCGCCACTCCAGAACCTTTCGGCCCCAATGGTCATCCGTATAACTATCTTCTTCTTCTTCTTCTTCTTCTTCCTGCCCTTGTCCCATCTTATTTGGGGTCGGCGCAACACATTTTTTCTCTATCCGTATAACTATATCAATTTATTAAAAAATTGTTATTCTAAAAAGTCGATGCTTTATTAGAAGACAATAATATAATATCAATGTGAAAAACCAAACCAAAGTTGTATTTCTATTCACAGCGTTTTACGAGCACGTTATTTTATTATAACGCTTAACATCCTTAATCATATTAAAATGATTTAACAAAAGATGAAAAAAAGAAACTTTTTTATTTTTTTCATTTTGATTTTCTATGTAAAAGTCGCAACCATGTGACAAGATTTTCGAATTCATTGTCACGTCGTATCTGAAACGAACGTTTCAAAATTTTACTAAAATCACCACACCAGTAGCCGGATTCACGTAATGAAAACCGTAACGATATCGTAGCGATTTAGTCGTTTAGACCATTTCCATATTCACATCAATCAATCGACTTTGAACGACACCGATTTTAAAGTCGTTTGAAATTCGTCGATTTAAATAAAAATCTGTATTACATTATCCTGGTAGAATACATAGTAATGTAACTGGAAATAAGTCGATAGATCGTGAATACCGCTTTTGGATAAGACTTCGAAGCGATCGAACGACTATAAAACTTCAACGACATTTGGCTTGTTTGATTTTACGTGAATCAGGCTACAGTTCAGTTGCCCTTTGCATTCAAAACTTACCTAATCATGGTCAGTACCTGAACCTTAGATTATATGCCCTGAAAATTAATCAAGTTTTGAATGTTAATCTTTAGCTATTGATTAATTCAAGACCTAACCCTTTCGGGGTTTACAAGTTTAGATGTGTTTACTATTTCATTACTAACGCCATTAATCATAGCCATTCCGAAACATGACGGTTTAATCTACGTTCCTTATTCAAATAATGACTGAAATATTAAGGCTTTATGTCCACAGACGCGTAGCTTCATAGACGCGCGTTCGTTATTACACGATTAGTGTACGCCTGCCCCCCTAGCCAAGTTACAACCGTTTCGCTTGCGCCGAACGCTTCGAGTTGACCTTGCCGCCAATTCTTTTGTTCTGGCCACGTGACTGAGCGTTAAGACGACGTCATTCCCGTACATTTGAAGCTTTCTACAAACGTTAACTATTGCAGATTAGCAACTTGGCTAGGGGTACTGCTCACGTAAAAAACTACAAAACTCGGTCGATGCAGTAGCACCGTTGTGCTGCGTTGTTACCGAATAAGCGTCTAAAAATCTATGCGTCAATGGACAATAGGCTTATCTCACCCTAACAATACCTAATAGTTTAGTTTTAAAAACTGGTTCTAGTTTCTTATTTTGTAAGATTATTTGTTTATTTTATAATAAAGGATTACTTATATAATAATTAAGAGGTTAAAGTCTTTTTTTGTTTGTAGGGGATAATCTCTGGAGGTACAGGTCCGATTGCTAAAATTTTTTCAACGATACAAAGCTACTTTATTCTTGAGTGACATAGGCTATTTTTATTTAAGCGGGAGCCACGGGCAAAAGCAAGTAAATTAATATTTACAATACAAAATATAAACAATAGAATTTTTACTAAAACAATTTAGATTAAACCTACGCAGTACTCTTTGTGATACCTACTCACAAAATAAATGAAATTATATTATAAATTTAATTTTATAAAAACACGACCCTTGTTTGTTACACAAGAGCGTGATATTTTAACTCAAAATTATTAAGTATTTTAAAAACAAAAGCACAGAAATTTTACCTAGATCGAGTTTAAAAAGGCTACAAAAATATTAGGAAAAAATGAAAACCATGGCTTGGTCGACGACCAGCAAGATATTATTGATTTTTCCTTATCAAAAGATTAAAAACCCTAATTTGTATAAGAGGTGACAGCATAAGTTTGCTATTGTATGTTAGAAATTGAAAGAAGTTTTCAGAAAACTGTTGGTTTTGTAACACAACGTAAACTAGTTATAGAATTCCTAAATACCTACTCTTTTTTTCCGGTTACTTAAGTAGCTACCATCCATTTTTTGAATAAAAATTAACTATCCGCATAAAATAAATTAGTGAAACAGCATCATCTTTATCCATTTTATTTGACCCCAAATGCTGATGCAATATGTCTTCTTACATGCCTTCTGTGACATAATTTAGTGCACGTATAATTTTGAGAACTGTTTGTGTATATGCTTAAAGAAACAATAGAATATTCGACGTTTTTAAAGAGCAAACCTTTTTAAAAATCATATTAAAACTACAAACGCGTGCCACTTCAAAGTTACGTCGCACAACCGGCAAACGTGGCTTAGCCTAGTTTCGTTTTTGGCAGGGTAATAAGACTGCTACCGAAGATTGCATCAATCAGGCAACATTTTTGGGACCGAAAGCCGCGCTGTCAACTCTGTCCTTGACTGTCTACCTAGACTCAATGTAACAGTAATAATATCAGTAGTTTTATAAGCGCGTGCCAAGGTCGAATCGAAAATCTTTTAATAACATTATAGCAAAATGTTCGCCGTGTTTCACGTTTGCAGTATGAGAAATTCCTATAATACTCGTACTTCTAAGTTGATTACTAGGTATATATACAAACTTAAAATAATACTGTACAGTGCAAGCACGTACAAATTTGACATCATTGTGTCAGCACTTTACTCGCTACGCGTGGTCTATATTTTAGTACACAATTATCACTCAAATCGCGTGCACTCATTATTTAGTTAGTATCATTTATCATTCAATAAACGTTATTATTACGTACCTTTGCCTATCATTCAAACTATTATCATTAAAAGGTGTAAAGACCCTACATCTTTTTGGTCCTTCGAGCTTCCGTATAAGCGGGACTATTTCGCGTTCTCGACAGTGTGAATATTCTGCGGGCACGTAAGTATAGCTCTTGCGACTACGACCTGTGGACAGAGTAACATCCGTCTACTGGAAATCAGTTACATTTTAATCCACCTTAGCATATTCGACCAATCATGAGCGCCAACATGGAAGACATTTTGGCCAATCAAGATCAGATCATTCAGGCCATGGAGCAGCAACTGCGGAACTTTAAAAAAGATTCAGCAGAACGCAAGACTCCGGCCAACATCAAGAAACGTTTGCAAACCCTGGATACATACTGGCGGGAGTTTCAAGAGAATCATGTTAGAGTATGTGAGTTTGAAGATCGTGGTTATACCTACTTTTCGGAGAACTACTACAGCAAGACGATGGCTCTCTACAATGAAGCTCGTGACACTATCCAGCAATACAAACCACTCACCAGTTTGGAGGAGGGTAAGTCGCCTAGCGCTCCAGCAGTTCGTATATCAGACACTCGCAACCAAGAAACTGCGGATGAGCGACAGCAAACAGACACATTGTCGGTTGATCCAGATCAACTGAACATCAAGCCTAGTGGAAGCCAATCCACGTCATTATTCAAGAAGATTGTCTCTCGGGGAAATGCCAGTAGATTAGAGGAAATGCTGCGCAAGCAGAAGAGTAACTTTAAGGCTTTGTCACGGGCAATCAAAGGCGTGGACATACAGAGCCTCTCCGAAAATTGGGAATTCGAAGATGTGCTCAGAACCATTCAGACAAAATGGTCAACCATCGACGCCCTGCACTGGGAAATTGATAGTGAGATGTACTCGGAAGATGAAGATTATGAGCAAGAATATAACAAGTATGAACAACTGTACATTGACATCAAAAAGTTGGTTAATAGTAAGATGTATTCCGTTTCATATCGGGAAAGTTTTACTCCGAAAATTGAAATACCTACATGCTCCGGGAACTATCACAAATGGATATCATTCAAGGACTTATTCCAGGAAGCGGTCCACAACAACAAATCTATTCCAAGTGCCCAGAAGATGCAGTTATTAAAAAGTAAGCTGAAAGGCGAAGCAGAAAGGATCATTCAACATCTCAATATTAGTTCTGAGAACTACCAAATCTGCTGGGACATCTTGAACCATAGGTATAACAACGACAGGTTGATCTTTACCTCTCACATGAACATACTACTGTCAATACCTACAATGCAAAACCAAGTCGACACACAGATCAAGAACATGTTCGACACCATCAATGAATGCATGAACGCCTTGAAAAATCTTGGCATAGATGTAACTGCCATGGGGCCAACGGTTGTGCATTTACTTACATTGAAGCTGGACAACCAGACCCTCAGTGAATACACTCAATCATTAGAAAATCCTAGAGCTTTGCCTGTTCTAGCAGATTTTCTAAAATTTTTGGAGAACAAGTACACTGCTCTTGAATCAACACGACGTAAGCACCATACATCCAAATCATCATCGTCGTTATCTCCAAGTAGCAACAAAGATTCTGAACATCAACTCAACAAAAGGAATCAATCAAAATCAAATAATTTCAACAACAAAAACGATTTCAATAAACCGTTCCTACGCAGTTCCGCAGCAAAAAGTTGTGCAATGAGGACACAGTATTGTCCACTATGCAAAGACGACAGCCACGGATTATTCTATTGCAAACCATTTTTGGAATCTGGGTCAGACGAAAAAAGAAACACGGTTCAAAAGTTCTACTTGTGTAAAAATTGTTTAGTTGATCACAAAAATAAACCATGCCGTTCAGAGTCAAGATGCAGGGTATGTCAAGGAACTCATAATACCGTACTACATGATGCCCTACAAGCAAACACAGTATCCAGGAACATGAATACGTCACCGTCTACGTCACGTGAAGACAAAACACGAAATAACGTGACGCACGTTTCCAAAGAAACACTTATTGAAGTTCTCCTAGCAACAGCACTTGTCCGTATACAAGGTGCTGATGGGGAATATCACACAATGAGAGCTCTCATAGATCAAGGCTCTCAAGCCTCTCTCATAACTGAGAACGCAGCTCAAATCCTGAAACTCCCCCGCCGAGCATGCAAAGGTGTCATAGTTGGAGTCAGTGCCAGTCAAACTAATTGTAAGGGAGTTCTGAGCCTGGTAGCATCTTCATTACATACCAATTACACCTTTCAGACAGAAGCTGTTGTTATGAAGAAATTAATCAACAACTTACCAAATCACAGTTTCTCAAAACCTTCGTGGGAATATCTACAAAACATCCAGCTAGCAGATCCAGACTTCAATGTTTGTCGACCTATCGACTTATTGCTAGGAGCAGAAATCTACTCGGAAATCATCATGCCCGGCATCATCAAGGAAAATTCATCTCTACCAGTCGCACAACAGACTCAGCTTGGCTGGATATTAAGCGGAAATGTCAAGTCCTATCAATGCAACGTTGTCATGAACAATATAGAAGACATACAAAGATTTTGGAGCATTGAAGATATCACTGAGCCCGACACTAACATGTCCTCTGAAGACTATCAATGCCTTCAACAATACAATTCGGAAACAGTACGTCGGGGCGATGGCAGATACGTGGTTAGAATCCCATTAAAGCCAGATATCAAAGAAAAATTGGGAGAATCGAAACGAAGAGCCGTAGCCCAATTTTATCAACTGGAAAGAAAATTTTCTAAAAACAAAAACATTTCCGAAGATTACAAAACATTCATTGACGAATACATCAAACTGGGTCACATGCGCGAGTGCACACGTAGGAATGTGCCGGATTGCATTTTACCTCACCTTTGCGTTCTACGCCCGGACTCGACAACAACAGCGTTGCGGGTGGTATTCAATGCATCAGCAAAAACATCGTCAGGCTATAGTCTAAATGATTTAATGTTCAGCGGTCCGAATCTACAACAGGATTTGTTTACACTAATCCTGAGATGGAGACAGTATGAATATGCAATGACAGCTGACATCGAGAAAATGTTCCGACAAATCTTCTGTAATGAAAAGGACCTACAGTATCAAAAAATCGTCTGGCGGGACTCGCCTAGACAATCTCTAAGAGAATACGAACTGACAACAGTCACCTACGGCACCAAGGCTGCTCCATTCCTAGCTATGATGACGCTAAAGCGTCTAGCAGAAGACGAACGCTCAAGGTATCCAGCAGCATCAGCTGTACTCGAACAATGTTTTTATATGGATGACCTCTTGGCTGGACACCACAGCCTGCAGGAAGCTAAACAACTCAAGGCCGACCTTATCGATTTGTTGAAATCTGGTGGTTTTAATTTACGAAAATGGTCCTCAAATAAAATCAACATTAAAGATGACGCCATATCAGACAACGAACAAGCATTCGAATTCAGGCATCAAGAATCCACCAAAACTTTGGGACTGCGGTGGCACCCCCAGGACGATCAATTCAAGTTCCAGATGAAGATAGACACAACATCATTGACACCATCCACGAAAAGATCATTACTATCTGATATTTCAAAGATTTTTGATCCACTTGGCTGGCTGTCTCCTGTCTCTACCAAATTGAAACTTTTGTTCCAAAACGTTTGGTCGTTGAATCTTCAGTGGGATGATGCAGTACCTACAAACATCAATAAAGAATGGCTAAAAATAAAGAAAGAGTTACCAGCAATCGAACATATGAACGTTCCAAGGTGGCTGCAGACGCCAAAAAATGCAAACATAGAATTACATGGATTCTGTGACTCATCAGTCAAGGCGTACGCATGTGTAATTTATTGCAGGATTATCAATCAGGAACAGGCAGAGAGTCAATCGCCAGTGACCATAGTTGCAGGGAAATCAAAGCTCGTGCCCGTGAGCAAATCAATATCCTTGCCTAGATTGGAACTTTGCGCTGCGCACTTGTTATCAAAACTGATGAAAGTGGTCCAGAACTGTTTATCAAGCAACAGAATAAAAATATACGGCTGGTCTGATTCAAAAGCTGTACTAGGTTGGCTTCAGGGTGATCCGCATCGCTGGAAACCATTTGTGGCGAACAGAGTAGCACAAATAACAGAAACAATACCAGCCAATAGCTGGCGCTATGTGAAATCGGCTGAAAATCCAGCTGATTGCGCGAGCCGAGGAATTTCGGCGGACCAACTGCAACATCACCCTCATTGGTGGCATGGACCAGCCTGGTTATCAACATACAAAGAAAACAAGAGTCAAGACCTACCAACTTACGTCACGTATGAAGAAATCAGAAAGTCAGTGAAAAGCAACGTAATTCAACAAAATGAGGACATTGTTTTAAAATTATTAAACAAATACAGCAATTTCGATCGAGCAGCGCGCGTACTTGCATGGACTTTGCGCGCCATATCTCGCAATCAATTCAAACCAAAGTATTTGATGGTCAGCGAAATAAAAATCGCTAAACATCTTTTAATTAAACAAATGCAGCTGTCGGTATTTAAGGAGGAGATGACGAGTCTCCGAGGTCAGAAGCAAATAGACTCGAAAAGCAGATTGCTGAAGCTGAACCCGTTCTTGGATCAAGAAGGACTACTAAGAGTCGGTGGCAGACTGAACAACGCGAAGATGAGCCAGAACATGAAACATCCACTCATCATTCCCAACAACACCCATCTCAGTGACCTGTTGATTGATCAAGGACATCATATGACACTCCATGGGGGAGCAAGGGTCACTCAAGCCTGGCTCCGTTACCAGTACTGGATTTTGGGAGGAAACCGAGCCGTCAAGAAGCGTCTTCGAAACTGCATCAAGTGCCGAAGACACGATCCAATCAAACATGAACAACTAATGGGCGACCTTCCTTTAGCACGCAGTAATCCGACACGACCATTTCACCATACAGGGGTTGATTTTACCGGGTTTGTCGACGTAAAAGCAAGCAAGGGCCGAGGTGTCAAGACCACGAAAGGGTACATCGCTGTGTTCGTTTGCATGGCAACCAAAGCTGTACACATCGAGCTAGTGTCGGACCTGACCTCCTCATCGTTCTTAGCAGCCTTACGAAGAATGGCAGCTCGGAGAGGCACCCCAAGCCATGTCTATAGTGACAATGGCACGAATTTTGTTGGAGCAAGCAGAATACTTAACGAAGAATTCATAAACATCCAAGACACATTGGATGTCAATTTTTTCGAGGCAATTACCAGTATGGAGATTACCTGGCATTTTAATGCTCCCTCTTGGCCCAGTTCCGGAGGTCTCTGGGAAGCCGCCGTCAAGAGTTTGAAGTTCCACCTCAAACGAGTGATAGGAGATCAGAAGTTGACGTTTGAAGAATATTCGACTTTGCTCGCTCAAGTAGAAGCATGTTTGAATAGCCGTCCATTATGCGCACTCAGCGAAGATCCTGAAGATTTGGACTGTCTCACACCATCTCACTTTCTGGCAAGCGGACCGACGTTAACTATCATCGAGACAGAGAGAGATCTACGGACAAGATGGCAGCTCACACAAAAAATATTTGATGACCTATGGAAGAGGTGGCGAGCGGAGTATCTGTGCCAATTACGCAAACCTCATCAGAATATGAAGATCAATGACATCGTCATCATTCACGACATCAATCTGCCACCGGGAAAATGGCCCATGGGCAGAATTATTGAACTCTATCCAGGGAAAGACGGACACGTCAGAGTAGTGATACTACGGACGAAAAATGGTACACTCAAGAGACCTATTACAAAATTATCCGTTTTGCCGATTAACGACAATAATCAAAGTCACGACACGGAAAAGGAGAACCAGGAACGTCAATCAAAAAATACACATGAATCAAAAAATAGAACATCCTCCAAATCGTCAAAATTAAGCAACTTCATAATTACAACACTTGTACTTCTGATGGTTATTTGCTCAGGAACATGCGAGCACAAAATTTCCAAAGTTGCAGAGAATAAAAATATATTTTTTGATAAGCTAGCAAACATGAGATTGGAACGTGAAGAATGGAAACTCATCGTTTACTGCGATATGGCTCCATTTTGGCAAGGAATTAACCTACTGGGAAAGTTTGTCACTCATCTAGACAACATATGTTCCAGGGATCAAATATCACAATGCGACGTAGTCCGATTACAACTGCGTCACGGGTACAACGAACTTGAACACTACAACAACGTTTTACTTGGTCAGCAAGGTCAAGTTCGCCGACGTCGCGGGCTTATCAACGGCATTGGCTACATTTCACATAGTTTGTTCGGAGTTTTGGACGAAACCTTCGCTGAACAATATCAGAAAGATATTGCTTTAATCAGGCAAAATCAAAACCATCTTAGCAAGCTGTGGAGAAACCAGACGTCGGTTGTGGAGGCTGAGCTAAATGTTATCAAGAGAATTGAAAACACGCTGGACAAGCAGCACAAAATAATCAATCAATACATTACCAAATGCAACATAGCCCTTAGTAAACTAGAAGATGAAATCCAACACACCAACAACAAAGCAGAATTTACATTATCAGCATTTATAGCCAATAATATCATGACCAACCTTAGAGATATCCAGGAGACACTAGTCGACACGGTGACCAATATTTTCTATGAGAAATTCAACTTTCACTTGTTGACACCTGCACAGTTGAAAAACGAACTGAATATTATAACCGGGCAAATCTCTAAGGACCTAACATTACCAATTAATAATATTCAGACTGACTTGGCGAAGATATATCACCTATTGAAAGTGAAAGCGAGAGCTACCAGAGAGTTCCTGATTTTCGAAGTCAAAATTCCTCTTGTGAGCAGGGAAGACTATGAGCTCTACAACCTCATACCAATTCCACAACAAGCCAACGAAAGCACGGTCAACATAGTACCTGTAGCAACCCACCTAGCAATCAACATGCACAAAGACTCTTACATTCCGGTTTCTACAAGTGACTTACAAAGATGCATTTCATACGACACCGACGAGTACATTTGTCCACTGAAAAGGCCCGTCTATCAGATGACGTCAGACACCAACCTATGTCTGAAACACCAAGCCTCTAATCAATGTCAGACTGAAACGAAAGAATGTCGAGATAACTGGGCAGAATTGAACTTACTTAATTCATTCCTATACTTTTGTTGTGGACAATGCAATGTGCGAGTCATATGCGATGACGATATTACAATCGAGCAACTCAGCAAAACAGGTGTCATTACACTTGGAGACAGTTGCGTCATTAAAGACAGAATGTTTACGATTTACGCACACAAATCTCTATCCAACTCCATCAAAATGAAGATTGACGTCATGAACATAGAGATTCCACCAATAAATCACATAATTAATCTGTCCATACCTCTCACCACTCCAATGGAGGAGACAGATGATTTTAGAGAGCAACGAGAAGACATACAGACGATCGAAAAGGCACTCAAGGATATGAGATCCAATCAGGAGCTGGCGGATCGGGTGTCATCCCATGACATTCACCATTATGTCGCCATCTATACCTTGGCTGGAGTCGTCGTAGCTTGCGCCATCTTGTACGCATGGAGACGCGTGCGAGCGCGCCAGCCGCGGCCAGAACGAGCAGAGGCATCAGAACAGGCAGAGGCTACATCAGAGCGGGCAGAGGCTAGCGTGAGCTATGTAGCTCCCGCCATCACCACCGCAGCGGGTCGTCCTACCATCAGCACCACCAACAAAGGGTCTTCGCCATCCGTTCGAACTCAATTCAGTGACATACCTTAAGCTTAGTTTATTTAAGTTTGTAAACATAATATTGTTAGTTATCATTTTGTAAATCGTTATCATTCTGTAAATCATAATCCTTCATCTCATTCTCATATTTTCGGGCCCCGGAGCATGTACAGTGCAAGCACGTACAAATTTGACATCATTGTGTCAGCACTTTACTCGCTACGCGTGGTCTATATTTTAGTACACAATTATCACTCAAATCGCGTGCACTCATTATTTAGTTAGTATCATTTATCATTCAATAAACGTTATTATTACGTACCTTTGCCTATCATTCAAACTATTATCATTAAAAGGTGTAAAGACCCTACAAATACTATGTACAAACGAGTAAAAAAGAGTAATTTTCTTAGAAGTAATAAATTGTAATCATTAAATTAAACTAAAACAATAAAAAAAGTAAATGAAATTCCTTTTTAGTACATAATTTAATAACATATTTTTATCATGTACCTACTAGCTTTTGCCTGCCATTTCACCTGCACCCAAAAATAAAACAGCTTTCTATCGGTAAAAAAAATTTTGCTATCGGACCAGTACTTTTATAAATAAAAAATAAAAATAAAAATCTTTTATTCTCAGGCATCGTTGGCCCATAGGGTGTTAGTATTACAAAAAACAACTTACAAAACTATGTTAGTAATAGTAAACAAAAATAAAACATAAAACAAATACAACAAAACACAGCATCCACTTTGAGGAAGATCCATCAAGCGGCATGTCTGACATGTAGCTTGATAAACCTATCCTTTGTAGGCCCGTCCAACCTTTCCGAGAAAACCCTCAGGATGCTGTTTCCGCTCCCCCTTAACCTGCGCATCGTTGACGCTATCTTTTTGCGCATGATCGCGAAATAATCGTCAGTGTGTGCATCAGCGAACATCCCTGATGCACTACACCAACTCGGAAGCCTCAACAGCGCCCTGAAGGCATTGTTATATTGAATGCGCAGTGCATTGCCTGCTTTTTGGGTATGATTAGCCCACAGACTGCTGGTGTAAAATATTTGGCAAAACGCTTTGAACAAGGTTATTTTAACCGGTACTGAGCACCCAGCAAATCTGCGAGCCAGCATGTTTCCCCTCACAGCCAACGCCCTGCGCTCTCTTTCCATGTCAGAGTCATCTTTGAGATCATCCGTAACAATATGTCCCAAATATTTAAATTTTGTTACCCTCTGCAAAGGTGAACCATTTAATTGTACGGGAGGAACATTTGAAGGACTTTTATTTTTTCCTCTAAACACCAACAGTTCACTCTTTGCAGGATTATACTTTAGGCCATGCTGCTCGGCGTATCTCTCACAAATGGTGAGCAATTTCCTAAGTCCACCTACTGTGGGGCTCAGAAGCGCCATATCGTCTGCATAGCTTAAATTATTTACACTAACTCCGTCTATGTGACATCCGACATGAGTGCTGCTGAGCTCAACAAGTAGGTTGTTAACATAAATGTTAAACAGTCTCGGGGATGTAAGCCCACCCTGCCTAACTCCACATACAAGTTTATACGGGTCCGACAATGTATTCGACCATTTCACAAAATTCCTCTGCTTGTCATACCAGATAGATAATATTGACACCAGTGCAGCAGGAACTCCCGCCTCCCGAAGCTTCTCCCATAGTACTTTATACGAAACTAGGTCGAAAGCTTTGGAAAGGTCCAGGAAACACGCATACACTGGTGTTTTTCTGTCCGTATAATATTTGACAGTGTGCTTCAATGCAAGTATTGCACTCTCAGTAGACAGCCCAGCACGAAAACCAAACTGAGTGTCATGCAGCTTTGTATATCTACTGAGGTGCCCATCAAGCACACTGTCAAACACTTTAGCTATCACAGTTGCCAGTGAGATTGGCCTATAATTGCCCTTGTCTGCTATGTCTCCTGTTCGATTTTTTACAATAGGTACAACTAATGTATCCAGCATCTCCTGTGGTAGGTAAGAATGCCCAACACAAAGATTAAAGAATAGCGTCAATACTCTTGGTAAGTGCAAGCCAGCATTTTGAAGGTGCTCAATGCTGAGTCCATCATGACCAGGAGATTTTCCCCTCTTCATATTCTTAATTACGGATCTTATTTCTGTACATGTAAACCGGAGGGGTGTTCCTGATCGATAGGTCTCAGCATCGTTCACTCCCACCACTGGGTCAAGAGGTGAGCTCACTATAAACTGTTCTCTAAACATATCAGCTATTTCCGTGTGGTCACTCTCACCCTCCACGGTTACCGGTAAGCTTGGAGAGATATTAAGCTTTTTAGTGCCTTTCCAGAAAGATGAAAAACATTTCTTAGAATGAAGCGAGGCCAATATATCCATTTCTATTTTTTCTTGGTTCTTAATGACCCATTTCAATTTGGATTTAAATATCTTACGGCTCAATATCATATCCTCATAGATAGGCCCACTACTGGGTTCCCCATACCACATCCACAGTTTAAACTTAGACCTTGCCTGAGTATGAAATTCTTTAACATGCTTGTTCCAGCCTTTTATACCTTTCTTTCTAACAATGTCTTTGGAGACTCTGTTTACACTAGCCGCCTCACTTAATATAGATACAATATTTATATACATTGAATGCAATAATGACCTATGATATGGATTATCACAAAAATTATCAGCACATAGTTCAAACTCCTTAGGAAAATCTAAACTTTTTAATTTATTGTTACATAGACACGAGTATTTCTTTATTTCATCAGCACTTCTGTCACCCCATCGAACACCGTTAAGCGGTGATTTAACAGAACAAGTTTTTAATCTGATAACATTCACATCACATTCTATTTTCAAGGGAAAATGATCTGACCAAAACGTATCATATATAACTTCAATATTTAAAATCGTTTTTCCCGCCGCCTGAGTAACAAGACAGTGGTCTAGCCAACGCTTACACCCGTGTGAGTCACTAATGAATGTGTACGTTTGCGATTCTAAACCAAAATAGTGTAGGTCGGCACATATTAATTCCTGCTCACTACAAAAATTAAGTAATTCATTATAAAATGACTCACCCGGGTGCGCATTGAAGTCTCCCAACACATACACTGATTCAACATTATTATTTTGTATAATAGAATACATTTCACTTAAACATTCCGTAAAAAATGTCAGGTTTTCACGACAGTCTGTCGGCATATACGTATTTATAACCAAAAAGCACCTGTTGTTCACCACTACCTTCACTGCACATATCCGATTATTGATACTTTGTATCACATTCACGTTGGTAAATGCAGATTTACGCCACAGTATGGCAAGCCCCCCGTGGGGCCTGCCTTTACACATGCCACCTGAAGTGTCCACAGAAGACTTTCCCGTGTAACTGAAATCCTGATCAATACTGTCAAGAAAATCCAAATCATGAACATATAACCACGTTTCTTGTAACAGCACAATATCAGCTGTTTTGCACAGTGAACGTACACAATTGACCGACCTTTTAACATTTTTGCAATTAAAAGTTATCAAGTTCATTTTTGTAATCCTATCCATCATGTAATTTTGTTATTTTCTCACTCTCAAAAATTGTACTATTTTTGTCTTCTTTTCTATTCTTGAAATGAATAAAGCGCCTAAATGTTACGCCATCCGGCCATATCTGGTCATCCAGAAAAACATCCAACTTGCTTTTGTTAACAAGCACTTTAAAAGCATTGTATGGCTTATCTTTTTTCATAGAAATTTTCTCAAGCGAAACTACCTCCGCAGTTTTATTTTTGATGTATTTGCATATGTCATCCACCGCTACCTCTTTGTTTACATTGGAAATAAACAAAGGTATTTTTACATCCGCTGCTCTAAATTTCTCAGATGCGTCCATAGACGCTTTGCCCATTTTACCAGTGAAACGATTCCTGGACCGCCGATTCTGTACTAAAATCCAATTTTCGGTTGGTTTCTTAGGCCGCTTCCATTCACCATTACTTGCCATCTCAGCCATAGTAGGACTTTTTGATTGACTGTCTCCTGGTTTACAAACAGCTGATTCAGACGTCTCCGCGCCCATTTTATTTTCCAACAGCGTTGAGTTAATCGGTGCATGCGCACTCGTTATGATTGCCTCAGTGTGTGTGCAAGCGAGAGAGCGATATTTTGGTGACTCACTACGCTCTGCACTCTCGCGCCGCGTCATCGAGTCGTCGTCATCGTACACTGGCGCCGGTGATAAACCTACCGGTCCACTGTCTAGCAAATACCCTCCTCTTTTCTTCGCATTAATATTTCGTGTTAATAATGATAATGGGGGCCTGCTCGATCCCAATTCTAGCTTCAACTCATCCAGTTGAGTGACTGTTACATATTTGCTTTTTATGTCATTGATTTCAGTACGCATAATCAACAAATCTTTTAATAGTTTGGTCACATCTACATGATCAAAAGTCACTGGCGGTAATTTTTGCAAATCACGCGCAACGAAGATCGGTATAAGATCTGGCTCCGTCACTTTGAAGACACATATAATATCCTCTAAATCTTTCACTTTTTTTCCCTCCTTGCGTCTAGTCAGTTATAGATTACCACCCACGAATAAAAAAAAAAATAAAAAACAAACATTACCTCTTTATAATATTAATGTAGATGTTAACTATTTATTAAGACAAATAGGTTGGCTTCTATTACGATAAATGTTTTTTTTTTGTCTGAACAACTTAATACTTTCTCACTTAGTTAGGCAAGGTAAACAAAACATATTTCAATAGATAAGTATGTACTGCGTACGTGCTAGGAATTATTAAAAAAATACTTACCAAAGCTAAAGAAGAAGAAGAAGAAGAAAACTTTGGAGTGCAAGAAGAGTTTAAGTTCTGAAGGTTGAGTTTGTGTAGAGTTTTCCGTCTGTATTATAATTTGGGTGTCTTCAAGGCTAGAGTGAATAGGCTCTTAATAAACTAGTGCGCCTCACCATCAACGATTGCATCACTGCTTACCATCAGGCGGGATCGCAGTCAAGTACTAGTTTATAACAGATAAAAAAAAAATGTTTATTTGTTGGGTTTTTTGGTTAGATTTGGGTCATTTTATTTTTTGAAAATTAATTTTGAATGACTGGTAAGTGGCTTGATATCTGGGGGTGCGTTCCCATTGGTTAATTTTCGACTTTTATGCAAGCAAAGCCGCTGGTAGAAACTAGCATTTTAATAAACAGAGTGTACAAAGTAGCCAAGATTAAAATAGAACCCTCTACACAAACGAATTGCATATTCTTCAGTCCAAATAATTTGTCCAAAAATTATATGTTTACAATTTATTGTCAATTCCAATAAATCTTTATTACTGAAAACTGGTTTTCAATACCGTCTGATGTTTACGTCTAACCTGCCTTTCACAAACCCATCCAATCATCTCAAAGACAGAAATTCTAGATATTAGGTACAAATTGCTTTTTATAATGGTTGATTTACTTTTGATAAACGAAACGAATTCAGGAATGTTTTTACTTGTCCCAATTGTTTCGATTTATTGATCTGTATTTGTGAACAAATCAGGTCAGGTTTTTACCCCTTTTTAACCTTTTTTAGAGAAGCAATCTTTGAAAACGTTTAAAAATGTGTAGCTATTAATCTTAAGCGATCGATTTACTGAGTCTTACTTTTAAGCGTTTACGAAAACCCAGAAGCATATATCAACTTCATATTCTACCCCAATTCCTTTGAATTCCTTCTCAAATATGTAACTGTTCTGATGTTCAATTCTTTACAGGGAATCCGGAGGTCGTCATCCTTCGCTGCTTCGGCGTGGAGATAACAACACCTCTTCACTTCGATTGACGACAAACAACCGATCAATCCGTTCTTCAGTCAAATATTCTAACGGACATAATGTCAGTTTATTATAGCCATTGCGAAAAACTATGAACAATCGGGTTTTAACAATACCCGAAGAGACAATGAATATAGACTCAAGCAGACAGATAACTTGTGTTGTGTGTACCGAAAGACAAAGAATGAGAAATCGGTTTCATTATACCGATTTTTAAGTGTAAAGTGCTAAAGAAAAAGTTATAAATTAAACCATAAAACTAAACTACTTAAATCGAGTGCTTGACATAGTGACACAGTGACACACATTAGGTGAAATTGAAAATAATGAAAACTTGCTCCAGGATTTTAAGAAGAATAAATGAATTACATTATGATTGCATATATGGATTCTTTAAGAAGACATGCCATCGTGATGTGGTAAATGTGACAAAAACAGAAACGGCTTTTAGGTCGAGTCCATTGTGGAAGAGTAGGAACGCATTTAAGAATTTAGTTTGGCTATATCAATGCGTAAGTTGGACTGTTTATTTTGAAATAACGAATGTAATGAATAAACTACTAATCGATAAAAAATCGTATGGGTAACTAAACTGCTAATATACCGTTAAATAGTACAAATAAAATACTTATATATTATATTGAATTAACTGTCTAAGTGAGATTTAGTTTTGAAAGTATTACCGCTAAATTCTATGTTTTGATGAAACACAAACTTACAAAATAATAAAATTTAAAATTAGACTTTTTTATACTTATAACAAAACGAAAACCACCCATCAGATTAAGTACGATACCTACATTAAAAGTTTTTTAAATATTTTACAGAAAGGAAGGTATAAGGAAAGAAATATCCTGTAATTTATAAATAATCGTTAAGATTAACTGTTATATAATTTGTTTTGTTTTTATTGTTCAAAAAGTGTTTGTACTCATGCGGTGTATATTTTGTCAATTGAACTATATGTTTACCAACTAGAATATAATTTGCATTTCAATTATATTTAAAAGTATAGCTTTATGCCGACAGAAGATTTGCGAATGAGCTCTAATTTCAACTGAATGTCTAAGTACAAAAACTATTATAAATAGTTGTATTTATAAATAAGAATTGACCAAAATTTTAAGTATTTATTATCCTTAGTTATCTCAAACAAGAGAGCTAATAGTTATTAATTGTTAAATTACGCTCTATATTTATAATTTCTTCATCTTTTTTATAATATTTATTTGACCAATGGTCAAGTTAACAATAATTTGTAACTATTGGTTCACTTAACTAAGGATAAAAAGTAGGCCTAAGAAATGTAAAATTTGTAAATTGTAATCTAAAATCAGTAAGATTTTCATTATGTACAAATTAATAATGTAAATAGTAGTTGTAATTGAGAATTTTAATATCATATAGTAAAAAATATGATTCCAAGAAAACGGTTTCTAAATTGTACGTTTAATTGCAAGAAGAAATTTTAAGATGTATGCCAAAGGAATGTTCCGCGCACTACGCAATAGAAATTAATGAATGTATTTTTAACCCAGACTGTGACTGGTAAAGGAGACTTGCTCTGTTAATGTACATGAAGTTAATGAATAAATTAAACTTGTAGTCATTGTTAATGAAATGAAAGTTTTACTTCGATTATATGAGCTGAAATATTTTACTTGTTGTTTTGTTTTTTCAAACCTTACGCCTAAAGTTAAATATAAACTCGAAAAAGTACTTCTTACGTTCAAATTTATTTCTCTGGTCAACATAAATATGATAGATAGAGAGTAAAGTGCTGTGGTATAAAATTGTATAGCTCAATTTGTAATGTTAGTGAACAGCGCCATTTTGACGCAAACTACCGTGCGAATACATACATACCTACCTACAAGAATTAGTTTCTTACAATTTAATAGATCAATCACTCCTCTATAATACACTCTACTATCTATCTAGTTAAATTTCACACAGTTCGTTTGTACATAATGCTTTAACATTTAGAAAATATAAGTCCAAATGATTTAGGGCTTAAACCTCAAAATAAAAAATAAGGAACGAAAATATGTGGAAACTTTTATTTTAACATTCTTAACGTTCAAACATTCAAAAAGTGCTTTAAAGTGCTCCAGATCAATGAATTCAAAGTCAAAAATCGAAAAGGGTTTTTTTTTTATTGTTTTATGGCTTTTATTTATTTACATCGTATTTTTTATGGCTTTGCTCGTCTGAAAGTAAGTATTCCTTCCAAACTTAGGACAAACCTTTTTTTCCTCTTCAGGGGTGGATTTCAGAAAATTCCTTAATAGTGCTCGCCTTCATCATAAAAAATAACCTTGTAAAAAATTTCACGTGCCTAGCTTCCGCAGTTTTTGATTGTGCATTGATATGTCAATCAGTGTGTCCGTTTAAATATAAAGCTTGTTTCATAGCATTGGATTCGTAGCGCAAGATCAAATATAAATCACATTTTATTACACGGTTTTC
Source organism: Mythimna albipuncta (assembly GCA_929112965.1). Taxonomy (NCBI): domain Eukaryota; kingdom Metazoa; phylum Arthropoda; class Insecta; order Lepidoptera; family Noctuidae; genus Mythimna; species Mythimna albipuncta. The sequence goes on from OV815973.1 coordinate 11,451,921, forward strand.
TAAGTCAATGATCAGTTTAATATGTTATTTAATAACTACTTAATATAAGTTATTTAGAAATTAATAAAAAAAGATCTTCAAAAAAAAAAATAATCTATCATTTTAGTAAAAAGCTGTTATTTTCACTACAAACAGATCATCCAATTTTATTTATTAATTTGTGTGATTGTATAGATATACAAGGTGTCGTTTTGAAGATGCAAAATATTTCAGGAAGTTGTAATACAACTCATAATTAATCATGTGAAAAAACGATACCTGGTCAATAATCAGTAGTACTTGTTATTTTATTTTTTAATTATACTAAACTAATTCGATTGATCGATGGCAGCGGGGGCGTGGCTAGGGTGTGGCGTGCGGGATGATGATTGGATGATACATTATTTATGAAACTATCGTTGCGAGTTAGTGTGTGTGATAACGCCCTTTATTTTTCCGTGTTTGTGTGTGTGAAAGAAAGCGCGGTTATAAGGCAGGTATCAGACTGGCTGCTTTTTAAGAAACGTAGTTCACACATACCGATTTTAATAAAAAAAAAAAAACAAAAAAAAATCCTACTCATTTTATTATTGATTCGGGTCGAGAATCACTAACATAATTAGAGTGCGTCTACTGAAAGCGTAACCTGGAGTTTTTTTTTTTAATTAAATTGGCAACATTGTTTTGCCGAAAAAATCACGTCAAAGTCTATGGTTGTAATTGTCAGTTTTTGTAAACAGATATTTATTTTTCTATAATAATTGCTTAAATATGGGAAAAACAATAAACAGTAACGTGCGAAAACTGCTACACACTATGGTTAATAAATTCAAACAAAAACAAGAAGAAAAGAAGGTGTTTTCAATAAAAACCAACAATGTTTATATACGATTTCTGAATTTTTAAGTTAGTATGACATTATGTTCTTGATCCTTGTTGACAAATATTATTAGATATATTTACGATATAATAATAATTTTTTTTCTTATATTTTTAGATAATCTGGCATATTGCGAATTTCGTAATTGACATAAACATCGAACAAAGAAGACTTTTGGTGAATCGACTTAATCAAAAACATGCTAATGAGTAGTAGAATGCGTTCAAAAGCGGCTGAGTTGTAATGAAAGATTTGCCTCAGTCTGTCTGGTAGCGCATCAAAGTCTTCAACTGAAGTTAAAATCGCGAAAGTGAAGGAAATAGTGTCTGAAATCCTAGTTCAAGTTTGAAAGAGGTACCTGCTGAACTTTCTGTGGCTCACGAGTCGAATGAAATGGTAAATAAAGAGTATTATTTGAATATTATGTAGTGACATTTGAAATAACAGATAAAATAAAATAATTTGGAATAATAACTAACATTTTGTGTTTTATTGACCTTTACCATACACCCACCAATAATTAAAGGTAGAACTATACTGCTCACACGTGTGCTACACACGCCGATCTCGGAGCGTCGGTCTCCATACATTTCATATGGAAAATAGACTTTTAGAGCTACACTTGATCCACGCCACGCCATGCAACGCTACGTCCGCGATGCGGACACATCGGTCCCAGAAATTTTAGAGGAAGGTGGGCGGGACTATCCACGCGTCTGATCTTGGTGGTCAGGCGGAAGTGTAAATGGATGGTAAATGAAAAAGCAAGCTTGATCTGTTTTTAATCCTCCGATGAAATCAAAGGCATCACACGTGTTACGCGTTGCGTCGGTGTAGTGTGCACACCTGCCGCACACGTCTGAGACGTCTCACACGTGTGCGTCGGTGTAGTGTAGTTCTAGTTTAAGTCTACACACACCTTTTTGATTAAAATTTAAGTTCCTATACAACTATTATACAATTGTCATAAATACAAAAAATACTCAAGTATCAAAACTTTTTTCTCCTACTATTTCAATAATACCACATACAAAATTTTTGGTTTTAACCTCCTTTTCTCAGGTCACGCTTTCGTTAGACGGACTCTACCTCCTGAAATATTTTGCATCTTCAAAACGACACCTTGTATAGTTACGAGGAAAGATGGATGGACTGTGTGAAGAATGATATGAAAGAAAAGAGAGTTACTGATAGTGTGACGAGTGACCGGACAGAATGAAAGAAAAAAAACATGTTGCGCCGACTCCATGACTCGACTAATAGGGAATACGGGATAAGGGCAGGAAGAAGATAAAATTGTGTAAAATTGGTGACCTAGTGGTAACAGCCCCAACTTCCAAATCCCTTTTCTTGAAGTTTACATTGCTTTGTGGATTTAAACCCAGCCAGGCTTTTTATTATTTTATTTAATCATCAATGCCATCAATATTGTTGATTATGCCCGATTTCCTCGGAAACCTGAGTCCCAGCAACGGGATCGTTTATTGGTTTGTGCAATTATTACTTATATAATAGGGTTTTGTAGTCTGTCTGTCACACACCTGTATACCTATATTACCCCACTGCTCTTTGCCAGAAACCAGTTTACAGTTAGAGTAGGCCTTTCAGTAAAAGTTGAGCGGCTCCTCTCGTTATTTTCGAGTTACGATGTCGTCTAGCATCAGAAATTAAAATAAGCAATAAAATTATAGTAACTGGAAATAAGAACATGCATCATCTTTAACGGGTATAAAAAAAAACGTGTATAAAAAAAATTTGTGATAATTCTTGTTCATGCCTATCAAAAGGGGGCTAAGCAAGGAGTGGATGATGAGGTTTCCTAATAGGATTATCGGATAAGGAAAAGAATATAATAATATACGTTCTAACACTATAGAAATCTGTTCACCCTGAAGCAATTCTCACACTAAAAGCCGTCTTTACAACCAAATAACGCTCTTGTATCATGTAAGTCCAAATAAGGAATTTCTATTTGGCGATCGAACTGAACTCAGTGGTACTGTAAGCATATTGTAGACGGTTTCCGAAACTATCTATAAAATAGTAACAATTATGTTGTTAGAAATACTGTTTGTTCAGACATCACTGCGATGTCAACTAGCGACGTCGGCGGAGCGGCGCGGCGGCGCGGGGACCCCGAATCACACAGCACAGCATGTGCATCATCCGACATGACCGTGCCCGTGCGTTTAGGCCTAAGCGCCCGAAAAGTGCCATAAAACAGCGATTTTCTGAAGCCTGCTTCTCGGTAACGGCCAGGTTAATAGATTCAAAAAAAATATATGTTTATTATAGATTCGTGAACAACATTATCAACATTTAATTTTTTCGTGTTATTAATATTTTTGTCTAAAAAACATATTTAGCTATTTCAAATCTTTTCCCTACTCCTCTGATACGTCTTGGATCTTTAGAAACATTTTTATACGTAAAAATGGGTGGTTAAATATGCTTCAAAGTGAACATTGCATATGTAAAACAAACAATATTTCGCAAAAAAAAAAATGGATTTAAAGGTTTGCCGCGCGCTTTTCGGGCGCTGTTGGCCGCAAATAAATGCACAGATTTGCGTACTGCTGCCTAAGCGGGTGCGAGAGGTGCGTCCACATAATTTGGCGAAATGGTTCAAGGGACTGTAAGCCTTAATGCACCTATCGACATAGATTTACTCATTGCTACAGCATACAATAAACCTCTTAATACAGCCCAATTTGCCTTTAATTTACTACATGCATAGACATACTATAGGTACATACAATATTATATAGGCCTTTACAAACCTTTAACTTTGTAGTACCACAACTGTGTTTAGTGTTAATTTCACCATAACAATCAATCACTTGTGGACAATAGAAGACAAAAAGAATAAAGATACTCTAACAAATCTATTCTTTAACAATAAACCAACCTCACACAATACTAAGCGTACTCTTTTCAAATAGTTAACAACAATTGACATGTTAATAATTCTTCACAGAAATTGAACAAATAAAAATTAAATCGCAATCATTAATCAGGCACACTTTGGGAGAAAGCATCTACCTGCGTACACTGCTCAAATATAAGTGCGCTAACTTTTTACCTATATGTATCCAATAATATGGGTTAATCATTCAATAATAGAGCTGTTGAAAAAATTGATTTGTTTATAAATAAATTATTTTATATTACTAGCTTTTGCCCGCGGCTTCGCTCGCGTTAAATTTGGGGTAACACGGTTCCCCTTTCTGTGGGGGGTTAGTGAATTCCCCTTAGTGAATTAAGTTTGTTTTTTACTGTATATACTTTTCTGGGATAAAAAGTACCCAGTGTGGTGCCCAGGATATGTAAAAATAATTATACTAATTTTCATCGTAATCAAACAAAAACGACAAAAAAAAATTTAATCACATTTTTGGGTTCGGTGTTGGTCTAGTGACACTCCCCGAAATTTATTTTTTTGATATTTTCAATGTACAGAATTTTCACTTCTACAGATTTATTATAACTAAGTATAGATATAGATATAGAAGAAATTCAGTTGAAATAAACGGAAAACCTAAAGGTTTCAACTAAATATCTTGACAGAAGTGAAATTTAAACATTCAAAACTCACCTAGTTGTAGTGAATTTAATTGAATCCAATTTCAATGTCCACATTATTGTTAGTGACTGAAATTTAAAACTAATTTAGTACAATATACAAATATATAAATTAGTTAATTACTTAGTCAATTATTTCATAATAAAAATAAATCATTCCAAAAACTTAGCAATTGACACTTAATAAAATTTTGCAGTTTTATAAAGTTATTTCACACTGGTGATTCTGCACTTTCAGGGATAATTTTTAGGACATTCACTTATTACTTATAGTACATTCAGTTATTTTTAGGACTCTAAAGCAGCTGGAAAGCCTATTAACTACTATCATCAATCCGATAATTATATCTAATGTTTTATTTTTTTAGTTACACCACAATTATCTGACTCGTGTCTGAAGATATGACTTATTTTTCTCTGGGACAGTTTCTATAGCATACTTCAAATGTTCAGCTTAGAAAAAAGTCGCTTTTCCATCAGATTTGTTACTGGAATTCTTGTAAGGAACTGGGCTGTGAATAAAAGTTTTATTTTCAGCTGGGAACCCTTCATTATTCAGAGACGTGCTTTCAATCGAGATTGATTTCAATATACGAACGAGTGTGAAGAACTTGTGAAAAAAGCCTGGCGTAAAAATGCGCTTAGGTAAATAAATTGAAAAAAATAAAACGAGAGCTATGGCTACACTTCTTCCTACTAATCAGATTCACAGAGGGCCTAGAGGCCCAGCAGGGTCAAAGCTTACTTGGGCCACAGGCTTACTTCCGAAAGGGAAATCCTAGGTCCTGGAAAGCAACAGGCAAAGAAGGAACATAGGTGTGGTTTTAGTCAATAAAAGTCTGAAACGCCGTCCCACTCCACCCTTAAGCGAGAGAAGTCATTGCATGATTTCCCATCGTAAAAAAAATATCATAGGGCTGGTCTTTAAATCGTTGTCATTTTGATCTGAAGAAAAAAAATTTTCAAAATACTCTTTTAGTTACATACCTTTGTTTGTATACACAAAAAACTTATTTATCTTGCACTCATCAAACTGTTACTTCTGCGCCTGAATGTTTGACAGTAGTGTCGATTTGTCGTCGCATAGGACTATGAGAGTATAGGATGATGATCTCATAGGACTATCTATGAGAATAATGATGGCAAAAATACGACGACGGAAATGGTGGCAAACGGACAGATCGTTTGCCACCATTTCTGAAATTCGGTCTTGAGCAGTATTCCTGAAATTCGATCTTGAGTACCACAGATATAAAGATTATTATCAAAATTGTATCTTACAATACTTAAACATATGTTTGTGAGTCAAATGTTAACTATCTTCTACTTTAAAACCTATAGACGATTTAAAAAGTTTTTTCTGTAAATAATGTTTGTTTGTTTAGATGGAAAACCTCAATCACAAAAAGCTTACTACTTCATATTATCAATCCACTTCGTTAATAAACAAAGGGATTTGTTCTGCCTCGCGTTCATTTCGAATATTAGCTGGTTTTATGTAAATATATACCTAAAAGTAACTGAAGAGAATCTCTTTATTTCCCAAAAATATATTTCATCAATAAAAACTTCGACATGAAATATTTTTATTTTCCTCAAGTCAATATTTTTATCTAGCGTTTCCATCAAGTCTGATCAACTTTTACGACGTATGTTGGTCTGAGAGAATTATTATTTTTTATAAAAAAAAAGTAGAATCTTCAAGATCACATAACCAGTTCTGAAAAGCGAAAACAAAATACAACTGGAAAAATAACCATGGAAAAAGGAAACGGCCATTTGGAACCGGGCACTAGTTTCTGACGTTTTTTAAAAGTGCCCATGTAGGCATAAAGGAAATAAAAAAAAATTGTATTATTTTTATTTGAACTTGACAGACTCAAGTGGTTTTAGTAGTAGGTACCATTTTTTTTTAGCTGCAGACTTTGATAAAAAAAAAATTAAAAAAAATTGCCAGTACTAACCCAGTATATTTAAACTGTCCTAATTATAGTGTTAATGCAGAAAGTGTTCAAATACAATCATTTGTACCAAGCGACAGACACACAGATCGCAAATAAACATAAATTTTCCATTATTCAATATTCAACTGTTGCTACCTATCATTATAGACTGCGGAAGGAGAAACTAATCACATTCAATTATTTATTTATTATATTTTACGTTAGAAGCGACCAACCCCTTTCACTTGCAAACAGACATTAATAATAGAAGATTCCAGTAGAATCGTCACAAGCACGTTTCACATTTATAAAAGACGAAGAAAAATGCTCTAATATTCGCTCTAAGGAAATGTACGGGAAATAAGACTAACAAGACTGACAGCTATGCAGCACAGAGTAATGGGAAAACACAAATTTTACTGCAGAAGTTGTAGGAACTATGTAACGCCAGTAATTCTTATTCAAAGAAAGGAATTATTTTTAGTTTTATTTGTCTTTCGAGAATAACCAACTTTGTTTTGTGAAGGTAATTAATGCAAACAAGACTTTGTAGCTTGATTACTTGTTTTTTATTTTATTTATGAATCCTCCAATGACTTTACTGACTAAAACTATACCATGTTCATTTAGTTGCCCTTGCGTTCTACGATCATGGTTTTCCTTTTCAGAAGTCAGCTATGCTGCGCCTTCTTTGAGTACGGTTTTGTTTTGAAATCTATTTGAGGCGTGCGAGGAACATTACACGCCGTCGACTTCTTGAGCTCGGTCTGGACGGTAACCGGACGACCAGATGTCGAGTTAGATACCCATCGCACAAGGCAGAGACTGCCGCCCAAGGTTAATTACTCGTCAAAGCTAGCAAAGCAATCCTCCTCCTTGCGTCGTATTCCTCAATGCTGAGAGTCTCGCCCTGCTTCATCGCTCTAACCCTAATGATTTTCCTTTATCTGTTCCTGTCTCTGGCGGTGTGAAGAGCATTGTACATCGTAGAGTCGAGCGGTGCGGATCTGGTTGAACCAACGTATTGGGCTGCGCCCGCGAGGCCTTTTCCCGACTTTACCGGTCACAATTAGCCTTTCGAGGTTGCCAGCGTAACGTAGCTAAGCATTACGCGGGTCATATAATTTCTATAAGTAGTTCCTTTGTTAGTACTCTAAATCTACATACATATAAAGTAATGTCATAAAGAGGTAAAGTTTTTTTTTTTTGTTTGTAGAAGGTAATCTCTGAAAGCAATGTCCGATTGCTAAAATTTTTATACCGATAGAAAGTTGCTTTACTCCTGAGTGACATAGGGTATTATGTACAACTTTAGCTGGTTTTAAACGCTGTAATGTGAGGTACTGTATATAAACCAGTTTAGAAGTTTTAAATCAACTCAATTTGAACTCGTTCCGTTTACTTTCATACACTTTTAATTCATCGTAACTTTTGATAAATAACTAAGTATAGATAACATTTTTGCTACTTCAATTTTATCTATCTTTTTTTTAAACATAATCTAAACCAAAAAATAAAATGTTAAACAGAAGGCATTTCTTTATATGTTTAAATTCTAGTCACAATATCATCCCTGTCTCTATCACTGTCGAAAACTTGTCAAAATGCACCTCTAATTAGAGGTGTTTTTTGACTAATTGCGACTGCAATGCATATGCAATGTTTCTTAAAAAAACACAAAAATTACTTGTCTTATCGACACTTGTGCTACATCAGAGAGATTGCTTGTGAATTTCCCCTGTATAAAAGTAAATAACGTTGTATCTGCAGGAAATTCAAATTATCTTACGTGCAATGTTCATAAACTTCAAGGTAAGTGCTCACGGTGTGATTTCACACGAGCGATTTTACACAAGTAGGCAACTAACGACAGCCGATTGCCGCAATGACGACAATTAACTTTGTGGATATGGACATCTAAAATGCTAAAAACAAAATGATAATCTTAATTTTTTTTTTGCATGATAATTAAGGTAGCCCGAAGGATTACCAAGCACCAACACTGCAGAGCAGATTACTCGAAGTACGAATAGCCGATGGGTTTGAAAGGTTGGGTTTTGAAAACAATCTAAAAAAGCAATATTGGCATTATATAGAAACTTTGACAGTCTGGCAAGAACCATGAGCAATTACTTGAAGCAAGGAACACAGGATCAGTTAATGTTGAAACAATGGACAATGTTCGGCTAAAATAAAGATCACGATTTTATCTCAATTGCCTACAAATAACGGCTTACAGATACAGAGTATATCAATATTAGCATTAAGAAGAGGTAACTAGTTAGTACTTTATTGTTATGGTTCAGAATACTATTGAAAAATAAGTAGGTACTTACATAAAATAAAATATTGCTCTGCGTTACTCTCTTGACAATAATACTCCGGTGTTGCTTAAAAATCAGCGACTTTAGTTGCTCGTCTAACAGCATCATGAACAGTTAAGTGAAGTTCATATTGATGTTCCTTGTTGTTCACAAAGTAATCTCATGTTTTTGATGTGACTTTTAAAATGAGATTAATTCTTTCTTTTTCCTACGCATAATGAAACCAACCATTTTTTCGTGTCTCTGTATTTGGTTCCACCTTTTAATGTATATCTAATGAAGGAAATATTTCATTGAGTGAAGAAAATTTGCACCCCAAACGTGACCCTCATATTCCTTTATTATTTACGTTGTTACATTTCCGTGTTTGGGTCATGCTTGTGTCAAACTACTCTTAGGCCAACTGTTGCGGAGCAAATCTGCTGTGTGAAATATACAAACATACAAGAGGTGAACTTATAAGGATATCGTGTCTTATATTCGAAGCACTGAATCGTAAAATAAAGTTAATATTGAAATCACTAATCTAGCTCATTACCATATGACAAATACCATTACCTTTTATCGCATTTTACTGTAGGGATCTGCAACTGACGTAGACTCAATTTTCATATTGCAAATGAAAGCAATCCAAGCTAGAAGTGAAATGAGGTTGCGCGAGTCCTTTAGACATGTATTCAAAAAAATTGATATACTAACTCTGCCTTTATTTCATACCGTAGATAGTATTAGAAGCTATTTTGATTCTGCATTTTCATTATATATGTAATTGTTAAACCCCATTGAACAATTATTTCTTCATACGTTTTTTTAATAAGTCATCATCATCTTCCTGCCCTTGTCCCGTTTTATTTGGGGTCGGTGCAAAACGTTTTTTTCTTCCATTCTGTCATGTCAGTCGTCACGCTATCACTAACTCCCTTTTCTTTCATATCGCTTCTCACACAATCCATCCATCTTTTCTTTGGCCTCCCTCTCCCCCTCCATTCATCCACATAATATATGAACTCATAATTTTTTTAACAACATGCGTTTCGTCCCTCCTTGTCACATGACCAAACCAAGACGAACGATTCCCTTTCAACTTTTCAGTCACTGGCGCCAATAATAGCAGTCTTTATTATTTATTTTTATTAAAATTTGTGAAAAGCTTAAAGTTAACCTATGGAATAAAATTCTTCCATGCAGACTTTAACACTCCAGTTTCGAAAATCCAATAATTAAAATAGTCTTTAATTTCGTGGGTTACTACTTGTGCTAAAATCCAAGCATATAAGCCCAAGGAACCAAATTTTAAATCGGATTTTGCCCGTTTTATCCCCTCAAAAGTTAAATTTCCAAAAAAACCTTTCTTAGCGCTCGGTTACGTAGCAATATATAAATCCTTGTGCAAAATTTCATGTTCCTCGTAGCAGTAGTTTTGGTTGTGCAAAATATATCTGTTAATCAGTTTCTTCTATGATATATACAGATTAATTAATTAACTGCCACTGCTTAGCAGCTAATAATTCTGAAAAGTTGTTACTTATAATAAACACGTGATTTAATCAATCAAATCATGCGAAAACCCGTGAGAAATTGCTAGCACAGATTTTTCCTAAATAAACCCACGCTCTAGTAAATTTCTAAAGTTCCAAACTGATCAGTAATGACTACACAATTTTATTTAAAGCAATATTACGGCTTGTTATATAATTTTTAATCTATTAGAAAGAAATTACTGCTTTGAGTCATAAATCTTGCTTTTAACAAGGCTGGATGATGGGTACGTAAGTGAGAGTAAACCTTTTCAATTTTTTTGATCAAAATGATCTTAGAAATATTGCTTGGTCCACCAGGAGTAATTTATTACAAGTTTTTGTGAAATTGAAAATAATTTTCATAACGTAAATTATTATTTCGTGTCCACTTTACAGAACATCCCTATTTATCAAAATCAAGTTGCTTCAGTCAATCACTATTAATTTAGACACTAGACAACACTCAGTCTTGTATCTAAAATAAGCTATTAGTCTCTGATTAATTTATGGTCTAGAACTTTGTACGGGTTATTGTAAACTCGTCGCAGTGTAATTTGCCACAAATTAGCTAATTCCATAAATTAATTTTAAATTCGTGACAAGATTACTATAACCTCTTTGTACTACCTGAAACTTTTAAGCATAGTATAAACATTAGAATGATACGTTTTATATAAAGTCCAATTAGATGGTAATATTTATTTTCAGAGCAGTGGTGGCCGAGTGGTAATGGCCCCGACTTACGAGTTGTAGGTCGCGGGTTCGAACCCAGCCAGGCGCATTACTTCGTGTAATTTATTTCATCACCACTGCTCTCAAACGGTGAAGGAAAATATCGTGAGGGGTTTCCTCACGATATTTTCCTTCACCGTTCGGCATGTCCTAGAATCAAAAATTCGAAGACATGTGACATTCGCCAACCCGCACTGGGCCCACGTAGCGGATTACGGCCCATTCCCTCTCCTAGAGAGGAAGCCTGAGTCCCAGCAGTGGGAACATTAAAAAGGCTGATGATGATGATGGATGATGATTTATTTTCAACACGAGTAGTGCAATTTTAAGTAGCATTTAAAGTATTCGAGTGTAATATAGATAGAGGATAAAGCTAGAACTACATTAGATCGACGCACATATGTAACACGCCTGATTTGTATGTAGAACGAAGTCACGTGGCGTGGATCTAGTGTAGCTCTACAAGTCTAGTTTCCATATCAGTTTAGAATACCAGCGTCAGGTATATTTGCCTGACACCTGCTGAGTTGGGCTTCCATGTGTGCCTTGAAGCGCACACTGCACTATACTATTAACTTATTTTTTTGATTGTTTAACATGACTAAGAACCCATGGTTGTATTTTTATAGTGCTTTTGTATATTTCCTGTTTATTTTTCTGTGTGCATCAAATAAATAATAATAATATTCCACACCTAACACACATCGCCGTCTAGTCCCAAGCTAAGCAGAGTTTGTGTTATGGGTACTAGACAACTGATAAACATACTTATATATTTCTAAATACATACATATTAAAGATAAATTACACCCAGACACAACAAATGGTCGTGCTCATCACACAAACCTTTGTCCTGGGTGGGAATCGAACCCACGACCTCCGGCATAGCAGTCAGGGTTACTAACCACTAGACCAACAGGCCTGTCAAAAAAATCAAATAAATGTAAATGATATATCTATCTTATCTATCTATATCAAAAATATGGAGACCGATGCGCCCAGGTCGGCGTTCGTGGCTAACATGAGCTCAGTATGCTTAGTTATAACAATAATGTTACATTGCTATAGTGAAAACTTGTTATAGGGTAAACCCCGGCTAGTACCTATATAAAATAATGGATAATAGTTTAACATCATGTTTGAAATAAATTCAAAAACCTAAATATTTGTTTTTCAGACATTCTATACAAATACAATACAATACAAATACAAAATGTTTATTTGTGCACACAGGTATTAAGTTGTTACATAATATTGTTCTAAAACGGCACACGCCATATATAACACGTCCGGTAACTATACGGACCAATCCCAAGTCGTCGACGGCGTGCACTGTTCCCGCGCGCCTCAAGGAGTTGTCAGCAACAGCAGGGACCCAGCCGGGTCGAAGCCTACTGGGACCAGGGTTATCCGAAACGGCGCTCGAGCCCCGGTATGAAGGCTAGCAGGAACGGGGTGGGTCTTTTAGTCAGAAAGAGTCTGACACTATCTCCCGCTCCGCCCAAGGGCGGGGGATGTCAATGCATGATTTTTCCCACCATAAAATAAAAAATATATAACACCATTCTCTTTAAAAATTACGTTTCGAAAACTGTGACTAAAAGACGAATAGGTGTATTAGTTTGTAACAGATAAAAAAAAAGGAAAGATGAACTAAAAAATGGTAATTATTTTCACACTATTTCTAAATCATTATTTGTATTAATTGATTTAAACGGACTTTTAGTAAACATAACTTAAACCTAATAATCACATAAAGTTATTACCTAGACTCTCTAGAAAAAGGTAGTTAGGATTCTAAAAGAAAATAAACTGACATCCATCAGACCGCCTATGTTATAGATCCTTAAATGCTTTTAGTAATATGATGCTACGTAATTGACAAAGCAAACCTCTTAAATCCGTGTTTTTAAACTTCGTTCAACAGTTTATGTGATTTTAGCTAGAAAGTGCACTAAAGAGACATCAAATTTGCATAGATTACGTTATCGTATCGGCATTTCAGAAAAAATTATATCTACTGAATACCTCTATCAGTTGCTTCTGACAGCATTGTGTTACATGACAACGGTGTATCTGTGCTTAGTACTCCTATAGAGTAGTGGTCTGATTTACGAGTTGTAGGATGCCGGATAAAACTCAGCCAGGCGCAAAACTTGGTGTAATCTATCTAAGAAAATGTCGTGACAAATCGGCTTGCCCTAGAATCAAAAATTCGAAGACAAGTGACCCACCAATTCGGATTGCGCCCGCGTGGTGGGATACGGCCCATTTTCTCTCCCAAAGGACCTGGGCCCCAAGTCTGCTATTTTTATAAATTGATTGAATGATGATATTGTGACTAGAATTTAAACATGTTAAGAAATGCCTTCTGTTTAACATTTTATTTTTTGGTTTAGATTATATTTAAAGGAAAAGATAGATAAAATTGAAGTAGCAAAAATGTTATCTATACTCAGTTATTTATCAAAAGTTACGAAGAAATAAAAGTGCATGAAAGTAAACGAAACGTGTTCAAATTGAGTTGATTTAAAACTTCTAAACTGGGCCCCAAGTCTGCTATTTTTATAAATTCGTCATTCCAACACGATCCCATTGTCATTTTGCTAAAAGTTTGTAATCTGCTAATTCATAATGATCGATCATTGATCGGTCACTGGTCTTGTAATAGAATTGTGGTAGAATGATAATTTCGACCATATTAAAACCAATAACTGCACAATAACGTTCTAATGGTAGAACACCGATCAAATAACCTGTCAAAGTTTTCGCAGATTACCCCATACGTCAATATTCATTTGTCAATATGTACGAGATTACTATTCTATACCAGTTCTTTCAATGGAGTGTCAGTGGTTGACCATTGGAAAGTCATAATGACGCTATTATATTAGCAGATTACCAAACTTGTCAAAATCGACAATTATGACATCAATGATAGACCATTCTAACACTATTATAATAGCAGACTTGAGGCCCAGTTTAACTTACTATTTCAAAGCGATTTTTAGTTACCACGACAAAAGAAAAACTTTAATGAATACTATTTTGATTGGTTTTCTCAAATATAGCTCTTAACGTTAACAGGCCATTAAAAAGTCGTTTGGTCGTTCATTCAACAGAAAGGTATTATCATTTTTCAGCTGGTCATCTCTTTAACTCGCTGATACTCAGCAGCTATTGGCTATCATCAAAGGCACCTAACCAAGGCTAAAAGGAACGGGGTGGGTCTTTTAGTCAGTAAGAGTCTGACACTATCTCCCGCTCCGCCCAAGGGCGGGGGATGTCAATGCATGATTTTTCCCACCATAAAAAAGACAAGCTAAGAAAACTAAATAATCTGTACATGTAGTAAATTTGTAGAAGTTAGTATTACGACATCGATGTAACTGATATAACTTATAAACAATAAAATTGTATGTAACTCGATATATTACTTAAGCTTTGTTTCGTCACAAACGGTTGATATATGGCTATATCGAAAAATATACTACATTCATTGACTGTTAAGCGATACGAAGTTTGCCGGGTCAGCTAGTTAATAAATATATAAAAATCTAGTCCTAAATGAGTATTTCTTTTGATCATTTTGTAGGTTCAATAAGTATAGAATCTATTGAATGCTGATACAAGAAACTAATTAATTATATTCCTGTCGTTCCAGGGAATAATAACTAAGGACAAGCTTAATCAATTTATTTTCCTAAGCTTCTTCTTGGGTCTCACAATTTAGCGCACACAAGGAATCTTGGGCATTATATTTTGTACATGAAAGTTACTGCGTGAATGTTTACCGTCCTATTGATAAGAAAGGACATCTTAGTCCCAAAATGTATCGGACTAAGCCGACTTACACAGATTTTTATTGCTGGTTTAGGTGCGAGTTATATCAAGATTCTTTATAAAGTGTCATTATATTTATGAGTAACTTCTACCAACGGTTTTGCCCGCGTGGTAGTAATTTTCTCCATATAAACTTTGAACACCCACAGTTTGGGTCTGGATGGATTTTGAAAAATCCTCTCTTAGTGCTCGCCTACGTCATAAAAGAAAACCTAATCCAAAATTTCACTCCAAGTCTCAGTAGTTTCGGCTATGCGTTGGTGTGTCAGTCAGTCAGTTTCTCCTTTATATATTTATTTTGATAAGTTAATAGATAGCCTAAAAAAATCGTAACTGATTATATATTGTAATCCTAACTACGTAAATATAGATATACGTAAAAATAAAATACACTCAGATCTTGAAGTACTTCTCTACATTGCGGCTGATCGTCTCGTTAAATAGCAATGTTAATTTTATGAATAAAGAACGAGCCAGCCCTTTGCATACGCATTGTCGATCAGTCAGTAAAGTTTACGCCCATTGATTTCATAAGATGGCGTAACGGCGTCCCGTACTAGTGACCTTCTACTGTATCAAAATCATGCCATCTAGTCTCTTCCTATCAGCATTTACAAGTTGCTAGGTTCTAATACGGCAGCTACACCAGCGATCAAAAAACTCGACATAAAAATATAATAAATAATTTATTTTTACTAATTTTACAATTGCTATTTCTAATACGTTACCTGTGTTACTTTTTAACATCAATAAATAATTTATTTATAATTTGCATTGATCTTCAATACTATTGCGAAGAGATGATAAAAATTGAAATTAGAACTTATAATATGAAGTTGACACCATTGCAGGTATGCGTTGATAAATCATGTTTTATTAATTTTCTGTTTGTTCCATATTGTTAGAATTTGGGTTCTGTTTAAAAATTACCAAACTCACTCACCTTCGACGTTTGTCGAACGGTGTAGTTTTTTTTTTTTAATCCATCAATTTCTGATTTACATAATTTTTTGATATCCCCCACTCTTGGGCGGAGGTGTCAGACTTTTTATGACTAAATCCCATTCCTGTTTCTTCTCTGCCATTGTTCCAGGGCTTCGGACATCTCTTTAGCATCATCCATGGGTCCATTAGGCATCGACCCTGCTGGGTTCCTACGGTTGCTGACAACTACTTGAGGCACGCCGCTACACACTACGCGCCGTCGAAAACTAGGCTTCGGTCCGGACGGTCGGACGTCGAGCTGTTCTTTGTTCGTCATCCGCGAGCCGCTCGGCTACGGTGGCTGGAAATCGGGATCGGAATCCCAGTGGCTGTGGCGCGAGGGTTGATATACCAAATAATATTGGTTTTTCACAAATTAATAACAAAGCAATTTTAGTTTTCACGAAAATCGAGCTCAAGTCTGGAACTTATAATTCCAATTAAGTCATTTATGCCCATTTCAAAAATTTACCCTATACTCTGCTAGAATATAAATAAACTAATTTAGATAGTGTCGTTTGTAATCTAAATACGGTTGATCCGACAAAATTCATAGTTGACATTTAGACTCCCCCACGCAATAACAAATTGTACACAAAGCAACCTGTTTTTTACAAACACCCCAACTTTTCACAATTATGGGAGTGTAAAATGGTGACGGGTGTAAGCTCTGAAACTTTAGCGCCGACGATTCCAGTATCAAAAATACAAAGGTAAAACTAGAGGGTGTAACCCAAAGTAACTAAATTTAAATACCTAGGTTTTGACATTGCCGAAGATAACGACGATAACAGCAGATGTAATCTCTCAACATGGTAGAATAAATGGGGTGAACTATCTTGAATTCTATACGATCTGAAAATGCTTGTTAAAACCGTAACCAAAGTCTGTAAAATCGTCGTAAGACTGGTTTAACTCTACGGCAGAAAAACATGGGATACCCGAAAAAAGGATATGAAATGGAAATACAATAGACGGGTAAAAGTTAACACTGAAATGCGTATGTTACGTTTTACGAGTGGGCCAAAACTGTATGAAGGATGCGCCCGCGACGAGTAACAGCCGCGTGACGTCGCGCGTGTGTCGAGTGTGACGGTCCCCGTCAGGGTAACTGAATTATTACTTGCGCAGTGTCATTTGTTCAACTTTAACGGTATGCATGTAGAACGTAGCAAAACGCTTGTGCACCGCAGCTTTCCGTGACCGGAGCCCGCGCGGTGGTCCGCGACCGGAATACTTTCGTACGGGATCGCGCGGGCGACCGCTTAACGGAGGTTCGGATTTCAAAGATTAGGTCAGTAACGAATACATCCGGTATTTTTTTTATGTTCCAGCCACAGCCAAAAAGTTAACGTAGTCCAGACTATGGCAGTATGAATATAATATAATGCAAAAATACGATGATCATATGAAAATAAGCGCTTTCCTACGGGTTCACAGAAGAAAAGGACAGACAGACCGCATACCACGTGCTTAGCGAATATCTGAAGAGACATGAATTTGCTGGGTCTGTCTTATAACGATATTTATCTGGGAACCAAATAGCGCCTCAGATTAGAAAAACCAACCTCGCGTTACGGGAATAGACGGGGGCACAAAGACTAAATATAATATTTATGAAGTGGCTGTAGGTAGCTGGGGCATTGAAAAATTAGAAAGTTTATTTAATTTAAATGTAAATTGAAAAGAAATTCAGTGAAATAATCGATAGCGGGCCGATGCCGCGTCAAAAGTAATCATTTCACACGGGTCGCAATGTCGTGTGTAGTGGTGCGTCACGGTGAAAAAAGAAAGAAAAATAATTTGTTTGGTACAGCACAAGGCGCCAGCACAAAATATACAACAACACTTATCAAAAATAAAAGAGGCAAAAAATAAAATAATAAATAATATAAATGCATTGTTGTGCTACGCTTCTATAGCAGCTGCTTTTCATGGTGACTGGGTAAATGCTTGTCAGCGCTTTACGTGATACGCGAACGTGTAACAAGTTTATACGTGTAACATATAGACAAATTGTCGAAAAAACTTAGTCCAGCAGCATATGCTGTAAGACAAATTCGAAATTTAACTGATTTAGAGACAGCCCGTTTAGTTTACTTTAGCTATTTTCATAGTGTCATGTCGTACGGTATTTTATTATGGGGAAATGCCGCCGATATACAGACAATTTTCGTTTTACAGAAAAGGGCTATTCGATCAATTTATAAATTAAGTCCCAGATACTCCCTCAGAGATAAATTTAAAGAAATAAATGTAATGACTGTGCCTTCACAGTATATTTACGAGAATATTTTGTACGGCCATAAAAATATAGACATGTTTAAAAAATACAGTGATATTCATAATTTTAATACAAGAAACAAACATAAATTTGTAGTTCCTGCAACCAGGCTCAAAAAAATAGGGGGCTCATTTAGATGCCAATGTATACACTTCTATAATAAACTTCCTAGCCGTATTCAACAACTAAGCCTTAATAAGTTCAAATCATTTGTAAAACGTAAACTTTGTCAAAAGGCTTTTTACTCTGTAAAAGACTATATGCAGGACGAAAAGGCTTGGGATTGACCTGCTCCAGTAGGTACCTAATACAACTGTTGTCATTTTTATTTTTCTTCTTTTGTATTTTTTAATTATTTTTATTTTTAAATGTGCTTTTCCTTTGTTTATATATATACATATATTTTTTTTTAAACAATTTGATATTGGAGATTATTTTTATTTTACAAAATGACATGTATACATTTTAAGTACTTAAAGTATATATATTTTTTTTTCTTTGACATAAATATTTACTTCTCTAAATATTTTGTAAACTAACAATTTGTTTATATTATTGTAAATGTGAGGACTATGTTGATTGCTTTTTCTTTTCTTTTCAGTAATTTTAACGTATGTCTGGCAATTTGAGTGTTTTCAGCGGCCTACCCAAATGTCCTTTCTTTGGTATTGTTCGTCAAGTCGTAGAGCTCCATAGTAGTCCTAAGTTGAGCTTTTCGAATACTGACGAATGCTTACACTGATTGGACAGGTCCACTAAAATCTGTATGGTTCTTTCTTCAAAAGACCATCTCAGACAAATCTGCATGGTTCTCATGTGATTTGACCATTACATATTTACTGTATGGACTTTAAAAGAGACTTTGACCCCTGAGTTTGTTTCGGTGTTTCTTCTCAGGGTAGTCAGATAGGAAACACCGGCCTTATCTAGCATAAACTGACGAAAAAAAAAAAAAAAATGACGTGTAAAAGTGTTTTTTAAACCTATTTACAAAATAAATATCATTTATCATTTAATTTATTATTTTCGAGGCTGTTGAAAAACATCGTTTGATACGCGTGATGGTAGGTACTTGGCCTAAGAGGGCAAAGTTTGTGTCTTTGTGTTTTGTTTGTGAAGTTTGTTTGTTTGCTGTTTGTTTGATGCAAGTGCATCAAAATTGTAATTGTGCTATTATTTCCGATACGCTCCATTCGTGATACGTGACGGTGTTAGTCGGTGATGGAACGTTTAGTAGTTCACGTTTATTTTTTGTCTGTGTTTGATACATTTCCAGTACGATAATGGATGGATACGGTACAGTGGATAGACTTCTTAAAGTGTCTAGACAGTATTTTAGAACAAGTCTAGTGACAGTCCATTCTAGACAGGAAATAGCTGTCATTCCACTCACTGTGCATCCGAGAGATAGCTTTAGTCTGATGTTAAAAGTTTAAGTGCTATCGGTAGTGAATATATGGGTTTACCTGTACGTTATATTACCACTAAACGGCATTTAGTTTAGTGGAGATTTATGTGTCAGATGTCCTCCGCTGATGCGGGTATTTACTGTGGGTTTGGAAAAACGACTAAATTGCTTTATTTACCCCAAGCCAAACGTCGGTGTTCGCTCTCTCAATGTCTTTTTATTGTGTCTTTAATTATAGTATTCGAAACCTGAAATTGTATAGTTGGATTAATGAAAATTTTTATACGAGTACCTACCCTAGATAGTAAATTTAGTTACACTCATAATTCAAGTACTGAAATACTTAAATCTATTGAGGCAATATTTTTTTTTAAATCACAAATTATCATTATTATGGAATTGTCACACCAAATTATTGATATCAACGCATGAACAAATAAATACATTAAAGACGGAATCAAGATTTTTGAAGAAAATTAATCTATTTTTATTACAGATAGTGACTAAATAAAACATGAAGGGATAAAAAGAAAAAATATCGGTAAAACTTTGTTCAAATAACTTCTCTTGTTGGTGGACTTAGACAGACATTGTTATTTAACAACGTATCTATTCAGACTAAATTCACGTATCTATGCTGAATAATGAACATTGCGACCCTGATTTTTGTAACAGAAAGTTATTTTGTGTCTATTCAAACAGTTTGGAAATGGATCTAAATTTAGCAATACTATATTTAGCCCCTCAATGATATCACTTCTCATTGAAGGGACAGAGGTCAGTGAGTAATCTCAATCTACTACGCGGGCTGGTCAATGACGATAATTTATTTTATCGATCGTTGATCGACATCGAATTTAAAGAAGTTATTACGAAAAAAAATATTCAATTAAAACTAAACAAGGTACCAGTTTAAATTCAAACATACGACCATACGATACAACATGATAGTTGGGATCTTTGCTATTAGACTTCTTCTTGACTAAACTTGATGTTGATTAGCAATATTTTTAAGCGACTTCGTAAAGGAGGAGGTTCTATGTTCGTATAATATATATGTTTTTTTTTTTTGTGTGTGTGTGTATGTTCACCGATATCTCGGTCAATTGTTGACCTATTTTAAAAATATTTTTTTGATTGAAAGTTTATGCTTCCAAATTGGTCCTATAGAAATATTGTTATGATCTGATGATGAAGGAAGGTAAATTAATGTAATCTAACCGTGTTTTGGATTATTAGAATTGTTATGAGATGCAAACTGGCTATAAGGTATTTGTTTGGCTAACGGGTACTTTTTAGTGTCGACACCATAACTAAAAAGTGAAAAAAAAAATTGAACCGACTTCAATGTAAAAAAAATACTGAAAAGTACAAAATAACTTTGATTTCGGAAGTCGGTGTTAAATAACGAAGAGACATAACTATCTATTATAGAAAAACCGACTTCCGAAATTAAAGTTGCTAGTATCTTTTTCTTAATTACTTTTAAGGGTTAATCCCTACAATAACTGAATAATAAATTGTAGTGCACAATGTTATAAAAATAGCGTTCATTTCATGTTTATCGTATATAAACA
This sequence comes from Mythimna albipuncta, assembly GCA_929112965.1. Lineage (NCBI taxonomy): Eukaryota > Metazoa > Arthropoda > Insecta > Lepidoptera > Noctuidae > Mythimna > Mythimna albipuncta. The sequence goes on from OV815973.1 coordinate 11,472,977, forward strand.
TTTGCTGAAGACTAAATCGCGGGTCACTACAAAAAACACTGAGACGTAGTTAATGCGTGCACAGCGTCATTGTTGCTAACAAACGAGCGAATCCACTCACACAGAGCAGGAGACCCAAGAGGTCTTAGCCAAGTTGATAATCTACAATCGTTAATGCTAAAACTTCAAATGTACGAGAATGAAATCATCTTAACGTTACATAGTCACGTGATCAGAACAAAAGAACCGGAGGCGGTATCGACTGCAGAAAGAGATTCAAAATGAAACAATCGTAACTTGGCTACGCCTACTGGACACCGTCTACGTGACCACGGTTATATACTTCGGTTCCAACCTCGATCAAGTCACTTTGCGTTTCTCTATTTTTTTTAGGTAGGAAAATCAAAAATCCACGCCGATATTTCAGGGCCTCAGGGATCTATATCGCATCACACGTGGCCCCAGTAGGCTTCGACCCTGCTGGGCCACTGCGGTTGCTGGCAACTTCTTCAGGCGCGCGTGGAACACTAGGCGCCGTCGACGACATAGTATAATTATGCCCTTCAATTGTTGTACTAAATTAAGCACAATAAATAATATCAACGGCTAGCCGGTCTAGTTACGTCACTAACAAGCTTTCCTATTGTTTTAACTGAAAAGGGTCAAACAAATGTCCGTCTCTAAAACTTCGTCTTCAATGTTTTGTCTTTAAAGCACTTGATGTCCTGAAACTTTGCGTACCTTTCTGTATTGAGTTAGTACTTAAGTAACGTATTTCTTACTTGAATAGTGAATTGTTTAATTACTTTATTATTTTCTTTGCATAATGTGCGTTTCTTATGGCAGTACACCATATAATAATATCTTTATATACCACCATAAAATTGCCATTGTACCTATAGATGTAAGTTTGTATATATTCTGTGTCATTCTATTTTAAGTCATTGATTAGTATAGTTGTAGCATTACGTTACTGTATCAGTGACTGATTATAAAACCAAAGATATACCTATTTTTTTAGTGTAATGTTAACTAAAATTATGAAAAATAAACATGTGTTGTTTTTATATTTGCAAGGTACATTACTAATTATAATATTTAAAAATACAAATACGTTTTTTAGTGTAATTAACAAAATAAATCTGACCTCACATTTTTTTTAAATTCCATCAACCAAATAAACTGACTAATGTTTCAAACACGATCGATTATCTCGCATAATGACATAGACGTTAACCTTTCATTTCCTGTGCAACCCTATTAAGGGAGCAGTTAATTAACTTTAAAGCTGTACACAGTGAAATTACTGAAGCAGAAACTGACGACTATTTGGCTAAATTGCTTGGTGTTTTTCGTCTCTTGAGTTTCAATTATTACTTGGTTGATGAACAAACAACAGTCAATAGTGGCCTAATTTCAAAATAGTGTTGTATATTTAGGCTGAATACACATTATCTATAAATTGTTAGGCAAACGGTCGGAACTAGGTCTATTAGTCACAACACAAACCCACAAATTTGATTCCATCTAGAAATTGCTCTCCTGTAGGCGGTATATTTTGGTTTGCTTAAGTTCTTCTAGCCCCTAAAAAGGTCCAAGGTTAACGATTAAATGATGATGATCGGATATTGGATTATATGCAATTGTATGGTTGATGACAGCATGATTGCTAGAATATTTAATGTCTTAAAAACAGTGTTTTATTCATTTTGTATGACAATCGTTTTCTTATTCTTCTTCTTCCTGCCCTTATCTCATATTGCTTGGGGTCGGCGTAATACGTTTTTTTCTTCCATTCCGCCCTGTTACCTGTCACACTATCACTAGCCTTTTCTCCCTCAACCTTTATCACATATTTTATATGAAAATAAAATAAAATTACAGCACATTTTGTATTGACAGTGCTATAATAAATTATATGGAAAAAAAATGAATCGGGTATGTTGGATTACACGGTAATGATGCAGAGCCGTTAATTCGATCAATGCTGACGCGAGAGATAGAGAAAGAGAGAAGAAAAACGAGTTTTGAAGAAATAAAGAAAGTTAAGGCATCAGCCAAACTATACCTGGAAATATTTCTGTAGAATTGTCGCAAAATGTATACTGTCACGATTGTGAAATAAACTCAGAGTTCAAAATCTATTTTTAAATCCATGCCGCAAACAAGTAATTGTCAAACTATACCAGAACTATGCAGATTATTGTCTGAAATGGTATTTTAAAAAAAGAACCGCACCGATTTGAGTGGATCTGTTCGGGGTGTCTTTAGGTCAGTTTGAATATTCCTTATAGCGTCTGCTGCAGAGATTTGCGGACATCCGTGAGCCCTTAAATCATGATCCTAAATAACAGCGCGTACTGCTTCCTTTTATAGGCATTTATAAGAGTTAATACCTCACTTTCCTCTCGTTACCGGACAAGGTTTACGGGTGACGGGCCAGCACAAGTCCAAGCCAATGTTAGTCACACTGCACCTACGGCTCCCAAAGCAAGTGAGCGAGCGTACATCGAGGTGGTTGTAGTCAGTATAAGCCTGATAGATGCTTCCACCCACCCTTAAGCGTAGGACGTTCATGTCAATTTTGCACTACGAAAAAAAAGTAGGTTAAAACATTTTATGTTGAAAAGGAAATTATTTGCAAATGAGAATCGCTTTACCATATCACAAGCTAACTGTATCTATGTTTGTATCGTAAGCTTTGACTCTTCGCGTCTGTACTCGATCCATGCTTATTTCAGGAATCACAAATGATTGCGTTTAAGAGGCTTTGGCAAATGGACGGCTTGAAGAGGGTTTTGAACACTCTAACGACTTAGAATTTTTCTTAAAAGTCTTTAATTTTTATTTCGGTTGCTTGACATTTCGTATTCGCAATCTTTTTCTACACTTTAAATAGAAGAAAGTCAGAAAGTGTTATATAAGTGCACAGTAGTGCGCAGGCCAAGTTCCAGCAACAGGCCGCGCGCATGCCGTGCACTATTTACACGAACCGTTTCGACCCACAATTTAACCCCCACGTAGCTCAGTGCCAGTGTACAAGTTTAGAGATAAAATTATATTTACGTACTCATATAGTAGTACTAAAGCAGTATGCCAAATTTTATAGATATAGCTTCAGTACATCCTAAAATATGACCCTGTGAATATAGCTAATTTTGGCACTGACTCACTAACCGGTAATCAAAACCTCTAGGCCACTTCCAATTGTCCTAGCGTTATAAAATTTGGCACACAGGTCGTGTGTTATATGTAGATTAACAAAAAATTAAAAAATTTAAGAAACCGGTCAAGCGTGAGTTGGCTCTATCTAATATCGAATTTTTAATAAAATATTTATGAACCAGGTTAATTTAATTATATAAAAAATAAATTTAATCATACAATTAATCAAGTGTCACGTACAGCACGAAAATCTGCCAAGTTCAAATTTAGAAGTATTAAAATTTTAGCTATTTTTAACCAAGTATCTACGTATTTTCACAACTATACCATATTTTAAGTTAGGTGTATGGTAAAGTGAATTTCGGCTAGATGGACCGTTGACATGAATACGATGGCGTGTAGTGGCTGGATGCGGAAGGCGGAGGACTGAGTGTGGTGGCGAGTCTTGGGAATGGCAAATGTTTACCAGTTGATCAGGCTGTTGATGAAGATGATTATGATCGATTTTAAAGTGCATCTAAACTAGGCATTGGATTGGATTTCAATCCTTTTTTAGGCGAACAATTAGTCGATAGGAACTTCGCCCCCTTTTAATAGGTATGTTTTTGGTGGATCTACATTACTCGGCCATTCTGCGTTATTGTCTGTGGAATAAAAAAAAAGTAATTACACAAATTACGGAAGCAATCTGTGTCTTCTCAATCATAACTTAGCGCTATATGACTTTATAAATAATCAATATCTTGCTTTTTAAGTGACTAAAAAAAGAAGTCCATCGATATTTCTGTCAATATTGGACCGATTTATAACATTATTTTTTTGATTGAAAGTTGAGTTGGTCCCATAGAAATATTGTTATGATCTGCTGATGAACTTTGAATATATGGAACGGAGCTCTTCATAGGTTCGCAGCAGATCTGTCGTAACAAGTAAACTTGCTTTGTTCATTAATACTAACTTCGGTCGGAATTATTGTGTAACACTAAGTACTGAAGAGTATTAGATTATTATCTTTCCTGATAGTATGCCCACGGGATTATTAGGCTTCGTGGCCTGGTTACATTTTGGAGACTTTTACCGGTAAACTGAAGGTTGTGGAAGAAATTATCTTGACGAATAACTACCGGAGACGTAATGAAGGACGGGTCCGTTAATGAGTGTTAGGCATGCCACCGATCGGGAGAGTCCATCAGACAAATTATCTCTGGTTGTTTTCATCTGGGTAACGGCAAATATTTGCCAGCCAAAGGCTAGGCTTATTCACACGCAACTTGCTTTGAAATTTAAATTTGTAGATTCTGAGGCACGTCTCATCTCTCACAAGCATGAAGTATGCTCCCTACCCAGTTCTCAAAAATGACCATATTACGTTGTAATACAATCGGACACTCATGACTGACAGGACGTTTTTGTCAATATATTCGGATATAGTGGTGATAGACCAATTACTGCTTCGTTCAATGATAGCTGATGTCACCATCTCACATGACGCAAACCTCGTGAAAGATGAGAAAAAGAAGCAAATCAAATATCTCGAAAAAGCACATAAGGTTATCAACATTTGGAAAGTGTTTTTAGTTAAACCAGTAAAATAAAGTTTTGCATGTCAAAAAAAGATTCAGCAATCAATGTGCCCATTGTCGTTACCACCAAAAACCTGACAGCGAATGAAAAACTTCGAATAACACCTGTCGAAGTCGTCGCTGCGCGGTTGGATCAAGAGCCTGATACTACCAACAGTGCTTCTTGATATGACTCGCACTGTGAGGAGATTCCGGTTTCTGGAGCCCTAACCAAAGGTAACTGAGATTCTGTTTCTGATACAGGCAGAACTTGATTATTAAATGTTCAGCCGTAGAGGCCCAGCAGGGTCGAAGCCTACTGGGTCCAAGGGTCTGCTTCTGAAAGGAAGGCTTGGCCCTGGTATAAAAAGCAACTAAGGAAAGGTCAGTAAAAGTTTAGCACTATCTCCCGCTCCGCTTAAGGGCGGGGGATGTCATTGGATGATTTTTACCCACCTAAAGCAAAAGAAAAATATTGAATGTTGTTTTTAAATGTGCCATTTTAGAAATTTTCACTACACTACCAAAATTTATCGTTTAATTGAGTTTAAACACTTCAGATACTGGAACTGAAACTTAATAAAGTGAAATAAAGTTTAGACTTGATTATCTTTGAACCAAATTATTTTGTTCTATTTTACCGATTATGTAAAACATCATTTCAAATATCAGAAGGGCAATTTTTATGTAAAGTAGGTCACATATCAGCAGTACTCAGTCGCAAATCATCAAAAAACGACTACGCATACATTTCTACATCGATGTTTCTGAGATGATATTACGATTTATTGTGAACGTTTTAGGTTTTTCATGCATCATCCTAATATTCATTCATCTTTTTTGATTCATAAATTATTTCTTGTTAATGTTGTTAAATAAATAGAAGCCAAAGTTTACACTTCACTATAGCTCGAACCTTGTAGCTTAAAGGTGTCAAGTTTTATTTTAGGTGGGAAATCATCCGATGACTTCTCCTGCTTTATGGCAGAGCGTGAGGGCCAGTTAGATTTTTACTCACTTAAATCCACTCCTATGTTCCTTCTTCGCTTGGCGTCTTACCACCCTGGAATAGAATGGCATGTTAAAATGTCAGGTGAGCGAGTGAGAAAGAAATATGGAGCAGTTTATGTCGAATCATGGATCGCGTTATGAACTCTTTGTAGGGCCTCGGCCTGTGCATGAGCTTACTTCTTAGTCACTATCATCTCCTACCGCCAGGCTTAAGGGCTGGATCACACAATGCGTTGCGGCGTTGCACCACAAATATTTTGACGAATCGGCGGACTGTATGTACTGTATGAGTTGGCATTACCTGTGTCAATTAGATTAAATATTTGCGGTGCGACGCCGCAACGCATCGTGTGGCCCGGCTCTAAAAGTCACCAGTTTATTTTTGTTCAATCAAAATAAATCCTCAATTCAATATTCAGGATTAGGCTAACACGTTTAAGCACCAGCTATTGCCATGGAAATGTAAAAATATTACTTTAAATCACTTTTCATGTATCCAGTAATCAGTCACAGCCGGATTAAGACTTATATAAACTTTGAAGGTACGAACAGAATGAACGTAAATTTAATTCACTGATGAGCACTGGTGACGGCAATCTGTCCAAATGGCTGAATGAAAATGGTCTAATTTTAAAAATTATATAAAAAAGCTTCCGTTTAGTAGTAGCAACTAAACTAGAGCTAAGATTTTTATTTTTTAAATAGCCAACTTAAATTGGAATACAAAACCACGCATCTAATGTTAAACATAAAAGTCTACGTATCGTAGTAAAATATAATCAAGTATTAGCTTTATTAACGTTTATTGTTACGAGGACATTTAAATGTCTCTTACTCAATATTTTCTTGACTTTTCTTGATGGTATTAAAATAATTTGAAATCATCAAATGACTTCTCTCGTTGTGGCGTGGAGCGCAAGGGTGTGTTGGACTTTTACTACCTACATATGTCCTTCAGTTGCTCTTTGTATTCTAGAACTACAGGTTTCCTATTTAGGAAGTCCTATGGTTTGCTGACATCTCTTTGAGAAGCGCGTGAAACACTAAGCGTTGTCGACGACTTGAGCTGTCAGCTACCCATTGTCATCCGCAAGCCTTCATTTGCTTTTTGCATTCTAGGTCCATGGTAACTATTCCGAACGTTTTAACACAGCTGTTCATTAAAGCGTTAGCTTTTCAACTTTCAACTTTTATAGGCATGTTTATTATGTTAAAACACATGACTCCTAAAGTTGAAAATTTCAAAAACAAATGAATCTGCTTTCTAAATGGGGTTCCATACACAAAAATATAATTGAAATAGTTTTCCGAACATTCGAGCTTGTAAAAAAAAAAGGGTAAAAACTGATTTAATTTGAATCAAGAGGACTTTTTGGACTATTTGATTAAAGAAACTTTTTGCGGGAAAGAAGAGATTCCGTGACTTAAATTACTTTAGAATACCAAGTAAAATCGGTTTCAACTTCAATTCAGCAATCAAATAACTTTTATACCTTGACGAGATTTTGACAGTAACTTTCTCTACCATAGTAAAATCTTTTAGAATAACGTTAGGTTTTTAATTTTGATTTCTTGTTTTGTGAAGTTCCTATTAATTTTGATGAAAAAGTCTCCTGAAACTTTTATTTCTAGAATAATGGTTTCCATGTCATTTCTTCGTGTGTTCATACGTATTCAAGTAGAAGTAAAGATAAATATGTGTACAGCTACATAGCTACGTAGGTACCATAATGAGACACGTTCCATCAGAGAGAGATTTCTTGGTAATGAGGTTAGAATAATATCTCAAAACATATTTACATCATTTTCCTTGACATGACATGCACACAATAATTTACGTAGACATGTTTCGAGTTTCGTCATCCCAGGGTTGTTTCTTTAATGCTGCCTTACTGGCTCATATCTTTATAAATTTTCAATCATATTGCATAATAATTAGTTTATAATAATTTAGCTTCACTTTTCTTGGACTGACCGACATTTGACTATTCAAAAGTGCCTGTATTTACAGGCCATTTGGCCATTTGGTCTATTTGAAATAGATTTTTGATTTTGATTTTGAATCAAAATCAGCCTTATAATATTCCTACTGCGGGAGCTGAGGCCTTCACTCTAGGAAAAGGAATGGGTGGTACTCCACGACTTGTGCCCAGTACGGATTGGTGAATGTCACATGGCTTAAAATTTTTGGTTCTAGAATATGCCGGTTTCCTCAAGATGTTTTTTTTTACCGTTTTAAGAGCACTGGTAATGAAATAAATGACACAAACCTTTAACCTACAATTTGTAAGACGGGGCTCTTTCTACATTGCTCCTATGATATAGATAGTGGTCTATATGTTCTCACTTCTGCGACCATCTTCCCTTCAGTAACTTACTCCAGATCTAAAAAAACTTAGGACTACTAGTACTAGTATTGTACTTTTAGGGAGTTAATTTAAAAAAATCCTTTATTTTTCTTTATTTCAATTATAAAAGAAACCCGTGTGTAAAATTTCATTCTATGTACAAGGGTTTTGGTTGGGAGTTGATTAGCCAGTGATTGAGTCTAGACTGTGCTTTTAGTGTATACAGAATTTAAGATACGAAACCGTTATTATACTAGTCATCATCAGTATCAGTCCTATGCACCTTGCACCCATCGCATTCCCGCGACTCTCACTAGGTCATTGGGCTACCTTGTTCCCGGCCTTCCAACGCTGCGTCCTCTAGAACGCGCTTCTCCACTCTTGAATCTTTCGGCCCACCGACCATCCGTTCTACGATAAATAACAACCATAAATAACACTTAAGTTTCGCAATTCTTAGGGCTGTATCGGTGACCTTAGTTTTAACCTGCGGATATCTTCATGTCTGTTGGGAAGAATCTTTACAATAGCACTGAATTAATTATTTTAATTTTCATTGGTTTTCATTTCATTAAACTGAACTTCAACCAAGTCTTTTTCATGTTTTATGCCTGACTGTAAAGTCTAGCGGTGATTTGTAAAGTTTTAATGGAATAACCCAATTTTGACTTCCGTTATTTGATTTTAAAATACTCCAGTTTATTTTGTCCCTTTTGTTATTCGATTGAGTTTTATCAGTCTTAATAAAATATATCAGTTGAAATTTTAATGCGCATTCATTTTAACGGCTTTAACAAAATTGTTTCAGTTATAAATACCAATTAATTTTAATGACCTCTTACTAAAAATCTTAGCAATAACAATGCCAGCAGGTTGTAAGAATGGTTTTATTATGTAATTTAATTTATTATTCTCTCGTTAAATTGTTATAAGAAATAGGTACAGACAGTCTATAAAGGGTTTTTCTCTCTTTTGATAGGGATATAAAATAAACTGTTTTTACGATAACTTGAACTTACTTTGACTTTATTGATTTTACCGAGAACTTGTTAACTATGACGAGCCTTAACCAAACATCCCTAAAGTTTAGATCGAATTCCGGCTAATGGGTTGTCATGGTTGCCCCAATAGTTTTATTTATAGTCTTTTCCCACAACAATGATAACAAGAAAAGATGGGAAATTTTTGAAGAGGATTATCCTCAATATATCTCAAGATTGGTTGAGAGGATTTCTTCCCAAAAACTTATTTATGCAGAACACGCTTCTCAATAATCCGGTTTTTGTGAATTCCTTCCGTCAGAACATTTCTACTGATTACTTCTTTAAGGATAATAGGTACTGTATATTCTACACAATAATATGGGCTGTCGAGCAGATGAGACAGAAAGAGGGTGCTTTACTTATGCGTTAATATATTAGGATACAATAATCAGCCCTTTCTCTAGGTGAGGGAATGAAATTCACTCTTAAATTCTATGTCATTCTGCTTATTTCTCTGACTAAGACCTCGCTGCACAAGTGGCGTCAGCAGTCGGTAGTTGTACTTTTGAAATTGCATGGTTTTTCGTTTAGGTTTTAATAGGACACGCTGAAGGAGTCACTGTCGCCGATTACCGCCATGCTCTGCCCAAGCGGGGCGCACCTCCACCATAAGCTCCACCGTGTCCTCTGCGCGGTCCACACAATGTTGACACCCCGGCATTTTTCCGCCTAAATCCAGTGCAGGAGCCTCGAGAACTTACCATGTCTGGTGAGAACCTAGATTATGTAGAAGGTGAAAAAGTTTTGTCACCTGTCCAGCTACTCCTCAAAGAGGGAGCTTACCGCCATAAAGACTTCAGACCTAATGTCTATAAGATATTTTGAGGAATTTATCAATAAAGTTATTTAAGCACTAACAAATTTTAAATACACTTTGTGAAAAATGTACTCCTCATTCGTACAAAACCGAACGCTCAGCATATTGCCGTAAAAACACACGCAAAATGTGATGAGTCACTTGCTGCTATAATACTTTATCCAAACTAACATGGTTATATAATAAGATAAATATATCTGAGGATGTCTTTGCCTTAAAAGACCGCAAAATACTGTCTAGATAATAAAGACATTAATAATAAAAGGTAAAGACAGGCTTTGTTAGTAAGGTTTAACGAAGGATGATCAAATTAAAATCCGAAACAAAGCTTCATAATAAACTTTAATAATTCTACTAATCTCAGATCACAACATCGAATGGCATTAGCGTGTTTACACATCTAAAAACGAATACCGGAACAGGCACGTTCCAGGAAAATCGCATAACGAGCGATTCATTTCACGGGCGAGGAAAGATGTGTACCATCTATTACATTATAAAATACTACTTTACGTCTGGTAGAAAATATTTACAAAATGTACATGTTATTTTTACTTATTTACACTTAGAAATCTGTATAATGAAACCGATTTCTCATTCTTTGTCTTTCAGTACACACAACACAAGTTATCTGTCTGCTTGAGTCCATTTGTATTGTCTCTTCGGGTATCGTTAAGACCCGATTGTTCATAGATTTTCGTAATGGTTATAATAAACTGGCATTATTTCCGTTAGAGTATTTAGCTGAAGATCTCAATGAACGGTTGTTCATTGTCAGTCGGATAGAACAAGTGTTGTTGTCACCACGTCGGAGCAGCGACGCGTGTTGACCTCCGGATTCCCTGTAAGAAAAATTAATGTTAAAAAGTTTAAATCATTGGTTTTGAAAGACTTTGATTGAAGTGAAACAATGCTTGTTTGCAATTTGTAAGCAGTTGCCGAAATTCAGTGTCGAAAATTTTCAAGGCGTCTTCAAGGTCTAATGCAACCGCACACAGTTGGTACCTACTACGATTTCCTATGGCTTAGTGAGCTTTAGGGAATTTGGCATGAAGTTGGGTTACCAAAACTTATCATATAGGTTATAAATAAATGGGTACAAATCTGATCAAAATTGTTCAAACATAAAATAATAAACAAATTTAGGACGAACAGGTAACGCGTGAAACGGAATGCGTAGAGGATTAATAGTCTATCGGAATTTTACATTAAAAGTTTATCGAGCATAAAACAAAAGCGATTTGTCACAAATGTCTAGGATTCCTTTATCTAATTAGATAGTTTTGTAAAGGCCTGATGAGATCTAAATAGTCACTCAACCAACTTTTATGATAAGTCGTTTGCAGTTCAGGCTGTGCGGCTGTGGAATGCTCTGCCCGTGTCGGTAAGGCAAGCTCAAACACTCACAACTTTTAAAAATGAGGTTACAAATCACTACCTTTCCTCCTGAATGTTAAATTGTCATTAAGTACAGTATTGCTCTGCTTTTATAATTATATATATAATTATATTATATTGTTTGTAATATATTTATTTATTTATTATATTCTTAATATTAATATATGTAATCTATGTGTTCTTAATTATAATATATTTAATATATGTAATTTTTGCTAGTTTATATATTGTATATATGTAAATAGTACACCACGAACTACCTGCGTATCTTTTTCTCCTTCTCTGTCAAATCCATCCAAAGGTTGTCTTTAAAAAATCGCTTTTAGCGATAAGACCACGCATTGTGGCACCCTATTAATTTTAAGTTTCTTATGTAACTGCTTTATTTTTGGTGTACAATAAAGAATTGATCTATCTATCTATCTAAATAGCTGACATAATAAAGCCCATTTTTGGGTATACAATAGATCTTTACTGATAAACAAACACTATTTTTAGTCAAGCAATCCAGACGGGAGAATGTAAATATTTTGACAGTAGATGAAATGGAAACATAAATTACGAGTTTACCATTTATTACATTCGGTATAAATAACCATTTATGTTACTGCACATACGTAGTTTAGGTATACAAGAAAATAAAGGGTCTTTATGTAATGGTGTACAGTAACTATAAAGAAAACTCAAAAATTAAAAACCAATTTAAAACGGAAATAAAATGCCTTATGTGTATAAAATTTATTTGAACTATAATTCCAAATCAATCTGAAAGTGATCTGAACAACTTAAAGTGTGCAGTTTCATAAATTGATAATTTCATAAGTAAAGTCCCAATTTTGAGCTGTTGAAACCCAAACACAGTTTATCATAAGGGACATAAGGGACCCAATTTGTTTGTCTTTAATTAAGTGATACGTGATGAAAATATACAAGGAAATAACTTAAAAGGAATTTCTAATACCGAAATTAGGAAAGGCCAAAGCGGAAAATAAATTTTCCGCATTGGGAATTTGGGAATTTTCGACCCGGGGCCCTTGGCATGCGATTATAATGTTACTAGCTTTTGCTTGCGACCTTATTATGAATAAACACATGACATACGTCTTCTGATTCATCGGTTCTGTGTCTGCACCCAGAACCTTTCATTCCAATCGACCATCTGTTCTACAAGCAATGAGCCCTGCCCACTGCCACTTAAGTTTGGCGATGGTTCGAGCTATGTTGGTAACCTTGGTTCTCCTGCGGATATCTTCATTTGTGATGTGATCACGCAAGGAAACTCCGAGCCGTTTCCCATTGCCCTTTGGGTGACTCTTAGTCTTCTGAGAGGCCAAATGTAAGCGAACACATTTCGGAGTTACTGGCAACAACACGTTCTATAGTCATAGACTTCTTCTTTCTGCCCTTATCCCATATTACTTGGGGTCAGCGCAACACGTCATAGACTTTTGTCTGTATATTGTGACCATGAATGGACATGAATGGGCGTCAACGAAACAAAAAAAAAAAATATGTTAAAATTGTAGCTAAATAGTGGATAAATTGAAAATTTAACAGGTTTATTATGCACTATTTTTAGGGTTCCGTAGTCAACTAGGAACCCTTATAGTTTCGCCATGTCTGTCTGTCCGTCCTCGCTTAATCTCTGGGACCGTTAGCACTAGAAAGCTGAAATTTGGTACCAATATGTATATCAATCACGCCGACAAAGTGGTAAAATAAAAATTCGAAAAAAATGTTTTATTAGGGTAGCCCCCCTATATGTAAAGTAGGAAGTGATTTATTTTTTAATTTCAACCCTAACGTGTGATATATTGTTGGATAGGTATTTAAAAATGAATAAGGGTTAACAATCATTTTTTGATAATGACAATAATTTCGGAAATAATCTCAAAAAAAAAAAACAAAAAACAATATGTAAACCCTCTAACTTTTGAACCATAAGTTTCGAAAATATGAAAAAATCTGAAAAGTAGAACTTTATAAGGACTTTCTAGGAAAATTATTTTGAAGTTGATGGAAAGAACAGTTTTTGTATAAAAAAGACAAAAAGGTTGTACAAAATAATTTCTGGACTAACTTTGTAGTATAATCGTATGTGCAAGCATTTTTTTAAACTCATTAGTGGGTACACTTATTTTGACGGACGGGAAACTACGGAACCCTACACTGAGCGTGGCCCGACACGCTCTTGGCAGGTTTTTTATAATTTTATAACCTTGCTTTCAGCAGCCAAAATGCATAGAAAATCAAGACGCGAGAACTAGCGACAACAATTTTCTCATAAAGCATTTAATTTAAAAGGAACACTTGGAGACTAACCGTGACGTGTCTAAACCCCAGGGCCCTGTACGCAAGGCAAAGAAGGAACACAGGAGATGTCATTAGATGATTTCCCTCTTAATAAAAAAATATATATTTTATTCTTATATTCTTATATTCTTTATTGTACATAACTTTACAAAATCTACATAGTAAGAAAGCCGATGTACACAGGCGAGCTTAACCCAATATTGGGTTTTCTTACAGCAAACCTTAATATCTGTACAAGAATTTTTTATAAAAGAGGATAACTTAACAAATACACAACCAAAACCAAGTTATCTTATTGAAACTTACAAACTAAAATAATTTACATTGATAAACATACTACATAAATACAATAAATAAAACCTATAAATATATATACATACATACATACATACATATATATACAAGAGTCATGTTGACAGGAAATGTTCCCTGATCTTTCCCCTGAAGACGTCCAACAAAGGGCTAGCCCTTATTGAGTGTTGAAGAGAATTCCAAAGGCGAATAGCTCGAACAGTAAAACCACTGTACCGACTAGAGGAATGGGAGGAAATCGAAGGAGAAGAGAGGATGATGAGCGACAAGACTTTCCTCTCGGAACAAGATACTCAATAAAAAAATTTAAAATGTCAATCGTGCGAACGAGAAAGAAGTATGGAGTTACACATACTATATAGCACCACAAACTGTTAGTGTCCCCGCACATGGGCCACAAAAAAAAGCCGCTTCTAGTTTCTTTTTGTGGCGGCCTTTTTTATGGTCCGGGCGCGTTGGAGCCGCCACAAAAAAAGCTAAAAGCCGCTTCTAGCTTCTCCAGCCACAAGCTATTACGCGCTTCAGCTTTTCTTGTGGCCGTTTCTAGCTTTTTTTGTGGCGGCTTTTTTTCTGGCTCGTTTGCGGGGACAAATCAAGGGATGGAGCTATATAGAGCTTGAGAATGGACTGGCATCCCTTTAATTTTAAGTCGTAAAATAAATCGCGTTGACAGCTTACGGAAGCACATGCTGCAGTCTTCATTGACTACCGTTTCGACTTGTTCATATCGTTTTTGCGAAGCATACACTCACAAATAACTGCTATCATATGTACTGAAAGAGGTAATTGAAAACTTGGCTCCACATTTCTGCTGTTTTATGGTTTTATTATACGCCATAATTTGATCACTGCAATAAATTAACAAAATTATTCATAGAATGTAAACTATTTTAGCTAATTTATTTAGACTTGTTTAAGGAACTGAGTTAAGGCGCCGTCCCCAAGTAATATGGGATAAGGGCAGGAAGAAGAGTTTATGTAACCGAGTTATATTAATTTATGATAAATTTTTTTGAAGAATATTTTTCATTAAACTCTGAGTCAAGAGTAGGTAAACTTTAAAATTTTAATTATCCATCAATATATTCATTTTACATACGAGACAGTGACTAACTAATATATTACAGTATAACCGAAACTACTTACTAGGACGAGGAACATGCAATTTTGCTTTTTTATGACATATGAAGCACTAGGAAGGGGTTTTTGAAAATTCAACCTTATGTGTATGAAAAAAGGGTGTTTTGTGTGTTTCGCTTATAATTCTTTCACTTTTACAAATATTCCTTCTTTTTTTTTAATTTTCCTTTCGCAGGTATGCTGGAAGAGATTTCTTTAGAAATAAGCATCATCTATGTACCTATCTTTCTGTTTCAGTCTTCTTTTCTTATAAAAGAGAATCGTGTATACATGAACTGTAAAATAAATAAATGAACAATGAAAAATAAGGAAATTATTTTCTTCTAGGCAAGCGTGCTCCATCGTCAGCCACATCATCGCTTACCATCAGGTGAAATAGTGGTCAAACGCGAGTCTATCAATAATAATAATAATAAAAAATCATTTGCATGCAGAATATTATTGCGTATCCCAATATATTTACTTAACAGTTACCAATAATTTTATCCCAAGTAAATAATAAAGGTCGTCATTATCTGGTTTCAGAACAATCTTTAATAGAAAATAATAGTGAATATTAAAGTTTATAGGTATTGAGGATTCTTTTTTCTTGGATTAATAGATTTAAAACTTGACATAAATTATAATCAAAATTAATAAAAGACTGTAATTAATAGGTAGGCAATAAGTAGCACGCCGTCTGGCCGTCCGGTAACCATCCGGATTGAGTCCGAATTGTTAACAGCGCATAGAGTTTCACACGCACAAAAAGATATATTAGCAAAACCGCAGTGGCCTAATAGTGCCATATTACTATGGCCATGGGTCGACTACTAAAAGGGTCGTGTCTTGGGACGCAAAGGGAACTGCAAAGGGAAGGAACAAAGATGTGGTTTTAATAATTAAAAGTCTGACACGCCCTACCGCTCCATCCTAAAGTGGAAGAAGTCATTAGATAAATCTCACCTCAAAAAAAAAGTAATGGTTCCCTAATTCACGTATGGGTACTCGTTTCAATCCAGTGAAGATGTTGTTCATTGATTCGAAAAACACATTTCTTCCTACAAACGTTTCTTTCTTTCTATTGTCTTAACAGGAGTAAATTCATATCAGTAAGGTCATGCCAATATAGGGTGGTTTTATTTATTGCATAGGTAGTTCCTGTTCTTTTTCAAAATACCTGTTATACACCGCTCTTTTACAAGCCATTATTCTAATCAACTTAATGATGCGCTTTTAAATCGTTAAAACTATTGTTTTTGGATTATTAAGAGCCGGTTGTAGTCACAGAGTATATTGTAGGGGTTTGGCTACATAGACCCGGGCAAAACCCCTACAGTTAGATTTCGCAGTCCAGTAAAATCGATTTTATTACCTTTTTATAGCTAAATTATTTTATTTAACTTTCAAATATTTCCATGACGTAATCTCGAAGAATCTCATACATGTTTGAAGTCGTAAGTTAGAATCTAAAACATGATTTTTTATCGTTTTATATCATGTTTTGATTTTTGCCCAGCGGTTATATGATCAATTTTAATAAAACAATTTTTCATTGTGATTTCTTTTATATTTGAGGATTTCCAGATTTTTATTTATTGATTATAAAACTAGTAGAACCTAGACTTAACTAGAACGAATAAAAAGGGGGAAAAAAAACTAGGTTTAGGTAGACCCAGTTTTGGAAGGCCTCCCACGTAGGACAGATGATCTAGTGAGGGTCGCGGGAATCCGATGGATGCGAGACGCACAGAACTGTTCTTTGTGGCAACACTTGGGGAAGACCTATGTCCAGCAATGAAAACTTTCGGCTGATGTGATGATGATGATGATGATGAAATGCGTTTTTAATCGAAACTGCTTGTCGTAATTTGAAAATACTTTGATTTGACCCGGCAAACTTCGTACCGCCTAATAGTTACCTTTTATCTAAGCTGTCAACTCTACCTACTCTACCCTACTCTACCCTACTCTACCCTACTCTACCCTACTCTACCCTACTCTACCCTACTCTACCCTACTCTACCCTACTCTACCCTACTCTACCCTACTCTACCCTACTCTACCCTACTCTACCCTACTCTACCCTACTCTACCCTACTCTACCCTACTCTACCCTACTCTACCCTACTCTACCCTACTCTACCCTACTCTACCCTACTCTACCCTACTCTACCCTACTCTACCCTACCCTACTCTACCCTACTCTACCCTACTCTACCCTACTCTACCCTACTCTACCCTACTCTACCCTACTCTACCCTACTCTACCCTACTCTACCCTACTCTACCCTACTCTACCCTACTCTACCCTACTCTACCCTACTCTACCCTACTCTACCCTACCCTACTCTACCCTACCCTACTCTAACCTACTCTACCCTACCCTACTCTAAGTTGCGTTTTGTTATACCACGTTTTATGTCACGTCCCACGGGAACGACGGGAACGGGATAAAAATCGGGATATCCTATGTCCTTCTCCTGGTTCTTAGCTACCTCCCTACCAATTTTCAACCAAATCAGTTCAGTCGTTCTTGAGTTATAAATAGTGTAACTAACACGACTTTCTTTTATATATATAGATTTATGTTTCTGTAACATGTTTCACCCTAAACCATTATTCAAGTATGACTTGATTATTGTCACCTTAGAATTAAAATCACGGCACAACATAATAACAAACACAATTATATTTTATGCCCTATGTAATGTAAAACGGTATATAAAATTACATACCTCGTTAACAAAGCCTCAGAATCGTTGTAATATTAATTAAAACAATAATTAATACAACACTTTATTGCTTCCACATAATTAGTAATTGGGAAGTTATTAATCAAAGTGTTTTAATTAAGCACCATTAAAGCGTTTATATTCAGCATAGTAAAGGCTTCTGCAGATCTACAGCTCTACTTATA
This sequence comes from Mythimna albipuncta, assembly GCA_929112965.1. Lineage (NCBI taxonomy): Eukaryota > Metazoa > Arthropoda > Insecta > Lepidoptera > Noctuidae > Mythimna > Mythimna albipuncta. The sequence goes on from OV815973.1 coordinate 11,490,964, forward strand.
GACATTTTTCCAGGGGTATATTACTTTCACAAAAAAGGGGTATACTCGTATTATTCTTAACCAAATCTATAAACAAAACTTTCTTTTTTTTAGGTAGAAAATCATCTAATCACTTCTTTAGTTTTAGAGTGTGCACGAGGTGCCAGATTTTTACTGACTAAAACCAAACCTATGTTTATCTATTATTTATTTATTTAAAGCTTTATACACAAAAAAAAAAAACTGTACAAAGCCGGACTTAATGCCTTAGGCATTATCTACCAGTCGACCTTAGGATTGTGCAGAAACATAACATGGCAGATGCAATTTAATAAATAGACAAAACAGAAAAGAAAGAAATACAATTGTAAATACATACTTAGATACATATGTACATATCAATAAACAATGCTGTAGTGAAAAACAAATCCAACCAATTAGTGCTCATGTGCCTTTACCTTAAAGGGAAATCGGCTTGTCGCCGTCCTGATATTCAGAGGGAGCACATTCTATGTTCATGCATTGTCTAGCATTCTGGGACCCTGGGTGTCCCTTTCAGAAGCTCCCATAGTCCCAGTACGCTTAGGCCCTACTAAGCCGCTACGGTTTTGCTAACGTATCTTTGAGGCGTGCGTAAAACAACTACGCGCTACTGACGACTCGGGTTGGTTTCTGACTTCCAGACGGAAGGAACCAAAAAATAGTATAATGATTATTTTTTACTAAATCTATAAAACGTAGTGAAGCAATACACCTCATTCCGCGTAGAGCCTTTACAATTCTTGGTACTCGTATTTTATCTATGAGATATTGAACAAGATTAGAGAGGAGCTCAAGAAGATCTCGAAAAACAATCTCTTACTCGTATGGCTAAGAACTTAACTTTCTTAGCACATTTTGTTTATACGCATAATTTATATTCAAGAAGACTACTACTCTTTCTTGTCATCTAAAATATATATTTATTTGTAGCAGAGTTGTAAAAAAGAAACTAATTTTATTATATTGCTCTTATACGACTTGGACTTGGTCCGGACGGTTACCGGACGGCCGGACAGCGAGCTACCCATTGCTCGCTGTCCGCAAGCCGTGTGGCTGGAAATCGGGATCGGAATCCCAGCGGCGGCGGCGAGAGCGCCGTTGCCTAATGCGGTCGGCCTCCTCATTTGCGAGCATTACTGCTTCGCAGAAGTCGGCGGCCGCCTGCCACTCCTCCTCGCTCCGGACCATGGCCTCGACCAAGGCCCGGCGCGAGAGGTCTCCGCCGCCGATCACCCCCACGAGGGCACAGCGATGCTCCGCCCAAGCAGGGCACACAGCGATTGTGTGCTTCACCGTGTCCTCCGGGCGTTCCGCACAGTGGCGACACCCGGGCGTCACTTCCGCTTTGATTCGGAACAGGAACCTCCCGAACTTGCCATTTCCGGTGAGGACCTGTGTCATGCGGAAGGTAAGGACGCCGTGAGGTCTTTCCAGCCACGCCTCAAAGAGGGGACTTATCGCCATAATTGTGGCGTGCCCATGACGGGGTTGCGATAGTCGCTGACGCCATTCCACCATGAGATCCCGCCGGAGCTCTGTCCACCATGCCGCGCCCTGTCGCTGCAGAGGACTTTCACCCCGGCGTTGCATCTCCACGCGCATATCGTGCATGTGTGCAAGGACTGTTGCCTCCAGATCCCACGGTGGTAGACCAGCCAGAAGGCTCGCCGCTTCGCGGGAAATCGTGCGATATCCCGGCACCATCCGAATTGCCATGACCCTCTGGCATGCGTTCAGTATGGCCGCCGGTTGCTTTTTCAGCGACGGCGCCAACACCGGTGCCCCGTAGAGGGCCATGGACCGAACGATCCCCGCGTAGAGCCTCCGGCAGGAGGCGTCTGGAGCCCCAAGGTTGGGCAGGAGCCGCTTGAGCGCAGCCCCAGTCCGGTTGAGTTTGGGAGCCAGACGTCGGAAATGCTCCACGAAATTCCACCGGCTGTCGAGGACGAGTCTCAGGTACTTCATCGTCGACCCGACACCGATGTGAACTCCTCCTACCGTTAGTTGGGAACTCAATGGCGGCGCGTTCCGAGTCCGGCGACCGTGGAAACACATGGCCTCGGATTTGTGAAGCGCCACCTCGAGTCAAGTCATCCTGCGAAAGCCGAACTGTCCGTCCGAAAGGTCTGGCCCCACCCGTGAAAGGCGAGCGACGAGGCGGCTCTCAATCACTCTTTCAAAGAGCTTGCCCACCTCGTCGAGCAGCACAATGGGCCGGTACGCGGACGGAGAGTCCGCAGGGCGCCCTGGCTTTGCGATGAGGACCAGTTTCCCGGTCTTCCAGCGAAGTGGGAACTGGCCGCTCTTTGGAGAGGGGCCAGTTCCATGCGTTGGCATGCGCTGAAGAGCCCTCTCAGTCGAGGCCCGAGAGCCTCCATGGCCAGGACCCAGGCTTTCCCAGGCAAGCCATCGGGTCCTGGGGCGGCGTTCTTGGCACTCAGCCTTTGCACCGCCACTCTCATCTCTACCTCGGTCACCTCTAGAGCATTATCGTCGTCGTCGCTATTGCGGTCCACGTCAGACACCGCTGGTGGAGGCGGAGCCATGGGCGGGGGGGAGTGTTTCCCTCGCACAGGGAACAGAGCGCTTACCACACCCTCCACGAGTTGGGGCCGGAGACTCTGAGTCAGCGGGGGAGCCCAGGGGCGCAGTTTCTCTCGTACCAAATATTAGCTGGTGCTCGCGATGACAATACTTACTGTTAGCAACTTATTGACAAGAACGAAAAGATTTGAAAAGTCAGTGATTCAATTAAGGGGTGAGTGAGATATATGAGTTTTGATAATTTTAAATCCAACATCTTGTCTAAACGGCCAGTACAAATTATTATTATACTTTATATTTTGTAAAAATATATGTGTTATACTCATCGACTTATATTCTAGTGACAGACAAACACGTTCATGGAAACTATTCACCAAAATACTGAAAACTTATAACAAAAGTTTGATGCAGTCCTACATTGGCATTACATCGTCTAACAGAACTATTATAACATACAGCGCTAAGATAGCTTTTAGAAAATACTTTTTTTTTTGCGACCAAACGCCTTTAATTCCGTGGCACTTACGTGTTTCGTTAACATAGTGGAACGTTCAAGGTGTTTGGACTGCGCAGTACACATATATATATAGATGGTTATACTAGACTGTTTGTCAAAAAATGTACGAATATTTACATTTTATTTTCATAGAACTTGGTGTAAAATATTCATTATCAAAGTTATGTTTAACACAGATAGAAAAGTGAAGATCATGTAAAAATAATTAAAACTTTCACAAAATAAAAGATAATTATCAGTCTTATGTTATAAGGTTGTGTTTAATACCTGAAGGAAATCTTATTGAGTGACGCTAGCTCCTCTTTTGTTTGCTCAAGGTCTTTAGTAGGTAAGGCTTTTAGTGCCACCTTAAGTAAAGAATTACCAATATAAGCAACAATTTATTATATTATTATTTTTTTTTGTTGTAGGTATGTACATGGCAGGCATGATATTGAAACTTTTTTGTATTCATTTTATTCATTTATTTAGTAACGAGAAATGTTGCTATAGAGCTGTATATTATCAGAAGTATTTTGGGTAAAATATAATAGTTAACAAGAGTAATTTCAGCAGCACAGCGTTTAATATTACGATATTAATTTATAAGAGGGAAATCGTCTTCTATTCCCCTTTTATAAAATAAGTCTATTTTTTTTTAGATCACAAAAATGATAGGATGGGCAAATATATACGTACATTAAATCTTATTTTTAGTAGGGATCATATTTAGTAGTTTTTATTCAAGCACGATTTAAGAGTTGGCTCAAAATGGAGAACCATTGTTATTCACAATCCCATTTTCAATGTTTTGCATTCATTTTGTTTGTTTGGAACGGGCTTGTAAAAATAATTTTATCTTTCATAAGACGTTTTCTATATTCCTCATTCATTAGATAACCCATTGTAAGTTATGAAAGCTATATTAACTTTTTTTTATTAACTTCTTTTTAGGTTAGGGCAAAACACATACATACTGTTGTCAATTAGAATTAGAAAAAAATTAAAAGATTAATTTCCTTTCAAGATACGGCATTTTCGTATATAATTTTTTTTAGCTACTTCCATTAGATATCAAGCTTGGCTGCAGTTAAAATAAATGTGTAAAATTTCCCATACCTGTCACTGTGTCGATGAGATCGCTTCTTCTTAGGCCACAAATGGAAGGCTCCGTATATCACGGGGTTTACTAGACTGTTTGACATGCCGAAGAAAAAGATCCCACTCAGGAGCTCTTCACTTTGCTGTAGAAATAGAAAATGGAATTAATATTTATATATTATCTATATGCTCTCAATGACACTAATATTATAAAAGTGAAAGTTCTGTGGGTGTGGGAGAATATTTGTTACTTCACATACGAACACCATACGAGTTTCTATATTATAGGGGTCCAGTAGGATCGAACCTCCTGGGCCAATGGGTTCGCTTCTGAAAGGAAAACCCGGCCTTGAAATAAAAGGCGACGAAGGAACTAGGAGTGGGTTTTATTCAGTAAAAGTCTGACTCGTCCTGTCGCCCCACTCAAGGGCAGAAGATGTCATTGGATGATATCCCACCAAAAAAAAAAAAATTAGTTTGAATGAAATTCCGTGCATGGGTAGACCATGTCCTGACCTTGACTTTGGGATAATTTTCAAATTTCACGCAGACCAAGCCATGGGCAGGGTTTAGTAGAATATATTCACAATAAATTGCAATGTACATTCATAATTATGTACACTTAACTATACAAAGGATACAAATAGAATGTTAACTCATAATATATCACGCCAGGATGAATGGGAAAAAGTGAAAGTACATTTTTCTTCCTTTATAATCCAGTATATAAATGGAGCGGAAACACTTTCTATTATATAAGTAATGTAACTTTAGTAAAATTTGAAATGGAAAGACCCAATAGGTAACACTTAAACAAGGACTCGAATCCAAGATTCTGCTCATATACTGCGGCATTTTTAAACAGAAGTTAAAAATATTATATTATGTCGTGGCTAAAACTGGCTAGATCGTTCAGCGTTAATATTTAGTGATATGTCAATCCTCGTTTGACCATATCATTGATGTAGGATTTCTATGCTAAAAACAAAAAAATAAATAAATGAAAAAATTAAAAGGCTATAGAAAATACCAAACTTTAACAATATGGCCAATTATCATCTGCTTACTATTAGGTGGGATCACAGTCAGGCACTAGTTTATATAAATTAAAAAAAAAACGTGTGGCACTCGGGGACTGCCGCGGTAAAGCTATTTGCATTGCATTTTTATCAACTTATGCAATTATAATTATTTATTTTATTTAGGCAGTATTTTTTTTCTTTTGTTTTTTTTATCTTTGATATTAATTGAAGTTACACTTTCACACATTGAATTGAATTTTGATTGATTGTTCACTCATTTGTTTTCTTATCGGTCACCACGCTCAAAAAACAAATAAGTGGGGGGTGTTAGGTTATTTTTGTTACGGAATTTCTGGATTCGGTCTCCACGCTCAAGGCCCGCGATAGAAGCTATGCAATAGCTTAAAAATTACTTGGCCATATCATGAAGTGATCAATTTCTAAGATCTGTCCACTAAATAATATATACATGAATGAAAAAATCGTTGGCAAAGGCTTGTTTTCGAAAGGCTCGCACAAGCGGGTTACCTTTCGCCATCATAATTAAATATTATTTGACATACTTTAACATAACCCTTTCATAATAATATTGCTGTACGCTAACCCAATCGAGTTACATAATGTGGCAGAAAATTAGAACGAAAATGAGTGTGATGACACTGAATACGAACACAGCTATACACTGAATAATTATGACATGGCAAATAGAGCAGTGACACCTTATAATACTATTGCTTTCTACAACGCATTTATTCTTATCTCGATAGTACAGTAGCCATAATTGTGGCTTTTATGACATTATTTGACTACGACTACGTCATAAAAGCCTAGCTTAGTCTCGACAGAGCGAAGAGATACAGCGCTAGCGACGCCTGACCTAAATTTCAAATATAATAATACACTCTCTCGTAAAAAAGAGGCCTTAGGGTTCAAACATATAAACACATTACAAAAACGCAAAGTACTACGGCGCGGCAAAGTGTCGTGGATGTCAACGTCACGGTTACCACGCCACGACTAAGTATCATGTCACGTTGAGGTGCCGAGCCACGTTAGGTCGTCGTAATGTGTTTATGTGTTTGAGCCCTGAGTCCCAGTAGTGGGAATATTATAAGGATAATTATGATTATGTTAAAAAAGCCACTGAATAAGTCTAACGTAAAGTGAATGTGGTGGCTGCCCAACTCAACGATTAGGTGCAGCCAAGCTAGCGACTCTCGAGGAAACATGTCTTTTCTGAGCTTCTAGTCACTCGCACCACCATATTAGCATCCGGCCTAGCCACTATGCATTTACTTTGAAGGTCTATAAATACAATTCATAAAAGGCTACTACAATGTACTTCTTCTTCATCTTCCTGCCCTTGTCCCATCTTATTTGGGGTCGGCGCAATACGTTTGTTTCTTCCATTCTACCCTGTCACTCGTCTTGCTATCACTAACTCCTTTTCTTTCATATCATTCTTCACGCAATCCATCCATCTTTTCTTTGGCCTCCCTCTCCCTCTTCACCCATCCACATGTATACTCATAACTCTTTTGGTAACATGCATTTCATCCTTCCTCTTTACACCTCTTTACCACTGACCACATGACCACTACAATGTACTTCTATGTTAAATAATTAATCTAAAAAAAATATCTTCCACGATGACGATTGATGAATGATACAGTGCTCACATTTTCCTTCGACGATTTAAAATCATTTAAAACGATATAAAAAAAAAACGGTCAGAGTATCAAACAAGCGATTCCTGTAAAACGACTTTATATTCCAACGTTAAAAATAATAGAAACTTCCTTGATTTTTGCCAACAAGAAAGAGTTCAAATGAATTGAGTCATCATTCGTCGAAATCGGTTTATGTATTGAAGCATAAATAATAGCTTTTAAATTAGGTATTTATCATTTCAACAAATTCGATACTACTTGAGAAAATAGTACCTAAGTGCTTATTTTATACTTGCATAAAAAATAGACTTCTTAAATACAACGTGTATGGAACTTACGTCTTTGTCAGGATTGAGGAATGTGAAGATTATCATCATAACATAATAAGGTGTCCACCAGATAAGAAAAGCAGCCACTATGACCACAGACATCCTCAAGGACTTCATTTTCGCTCTATCAATAAGTCTTCTTCGATTCATATCAGGAGTAAAATATTTTTCCTGTCTCCGCACCTCGGGCTTGAATACTTTTTCGCTCTCTGAAAATAAAAATTTAGAATTAACAACGTAACTTTTTCATCGCAGGTAGCAATATGAATATATATATTTTTTTAATTTCGCGTAAAGGAGGTAAAATTCATTTTAAAATACTTTTTAACTTCATAAAGCATTTTTATCTAAAAATATATATTTAGATTTGGTAGAAATTTGTAACAAAAATTATGTTCAGAAAGTTGGTTTCTTCTCTTTTTTTGGTTCCTAAAGTTTATCATTTAATTTCCTATATTTTGCCAATTTTCGTGCATATTGCAAGATTTTTCATGCATATACCTTTTCATATTTCGGTCTCTATTTCTTATATTTTCATACGAAATCCGTTACAATTGAAATTTCTAAAGTATGAAAAACGAGTATGGTGGAAAAAATCATATTTCCACATTTAAATTAGAATACCATTATTTATAATATTATTATTTATTTACCAAATTTTATGTACTTATATTGAGTAATTTCATAATATCATCGCAAAACTAATTTAATGAAAAGGTTTTTCAATTTTGACTGGCCTGTTGGTCTAGTGGTTAGTGACCCTGACTGCTATGCCAGAGGTCGTGGGTTCGATTCCCACCCAGAACAAATGTTTGTGTGATGAGCACAATCATTTGTTCTGTGTCTGGGTGTAATTTATCTATAATATGTATGTATTTAGAAATATATAAGTATGTTTATCAGTTGTCTAGTACCCATAACACAAGCTCTGCTTAGCTTGGGACTAGACGGCGTCGTGTCATAGTTGTGGAATATTATTATTATTATTATAATTTCAAAGTATCGATTGTTTTGGGACTTTATCTAGACAAAGAAATTAATTAGATACAGTATTTAGTATCGAAAACAAGTCAAATATAGTTATTTGTACTAGAAACAATATTAAACGACTACTTTGTTTAATTAAGCCGACAGTTTTCAGAATCAACTATCATTTTCTTTGATTTTATTGATATTTACATTAGTACATAAAGTCAGTTGTCAGTTTATTAATTTCTTTGATATTATCAGACAAGAAAGTTGTAAATACTTGTAGTAATTTAAACGGAACGAAATGATGATTCTCATTTTACATTCAATTGTGGAAAATGTTTAAAAATTTTGCAACAAAATGTAATGTTAAGCAAACAATAAATTCAAAATATATTCAAGATATATTTAAAACTTTTACAGTACCTACTCTGAAATTTATATTTTGTGTTAAAAATATTCGTAAACTCTAAAATGAAATGATTTAGAGTAGATACTTAAATACGTAATTTAATTACTTATAATAACCCTTTTTTTGCGCTATAAATCTTTTTAAATAATCGCCTATTTCAAGGTTGTCTCGTAGCCGCCTGACAATGAAACAGCTCACACTGTGTTTATTTACAAAGAGAAATTTCTCCAAATTACTGTATTTTAACCGACTTCAAAAAGGTTCTATGGTAGGCTGAATATGTTTTTTTTTTCTTTTTTTGTGTATGTTCACCGATATCTCGGTCAATTGTGGACCGATTTTAAAAGTTATTTTATTGATTGAAAGGCGCAAACAGAACATTCATAGGATCACAGCAGAATTGTCGTAACAATTAAAATTGCTTGATTTATACGTGTAGGCGATGACGGACTGAAAGAAAAGGGATGGAGGGGGGGAATGTACCGATCTGTTGATAAAGCCGGAAGGTAAATGAATGTGATTTAACAATGTTTGGGATTATTAGAATCATTATCGCACTCTGGCTATAAGATATTTAAGTTTGGAGTTACTCCTGTATCTTAGATTCGTTCACAAACATGTAAATTCAAACACACCAGACATGCAGACTCGGAACAACTATCAGTATGCCACAGTAATACAATATTTTTTGTTCGGTTTGGGAACCGGACCTGCGATACGCAGCACAACAGCCCATCGCTCAAATACTGCGCCACAATGCCGCAAAAGTCTCAAAGTTTCAACTATTATGCTAATGGAAAATTGAAAGATATCGTTTACTGAAATAAAAAAAACACTATACTTACTAGCAATAGTTCTGACTGTGGACACGTACGTAGACACTAATATGACTAGAGGCAGTATGAACATGAAGATCAGAGAGAGTGTGGTATATGCCTGCTCCTGCCAGCGCTGCGTGTAGAACCCATGCGTCACGCACTGGTGGAACTCTTCAATGAATGGTCCTTTAGCCACTCTGAAAACCACTGCCTGGAACAAGAAAAAAGACATTAATAATAATAATAATATTCCACAACTATCACACAACGCCGTCTAGTCCCAAGCTAAGCAGACCTTGTGTTATGGGTACTAGAAAACTGATAAACATACTTAAATATTTCTAAATACATACATAATATAGATAAATTACACCCAGACACAGAACAAATGATTATGCGAATCACATTAACATTTGTCCTGGGTGGGAATCGAACCCACGACCTCCGGCATAGCAGTCAGGGCCACTAACCACTAGACCAACAGGCCAGTCAATTAAACATTGCAGGTTTAGGACAGTAAAGACTAATAGCCACTCAAGCGCACTGCCAGCCTGGTTTATTTTGCCAACCACCTGTGTCTGTGCGGCTAGATCGGAAATGACAAGTGGTATAGCAAAATACACTATACTCTGTTCAAAATTACATTAAAAAATGAAAACCTTTTATAACTGTCCGTTCAACTGATTTTGACATTTATTATGTTGGTAGTACGATAGATGGCGGTTGCAGTTAATAGTTGGTATTGTAAATACTTTTTTGTTCTTAAAAACCGGGAATCTTTAAATCGAGAGTGAATAGGTTTCTTCTAGGTAAGCGCGTTCCATCGTCGACCGCATCGTCGCTTTCCATCAGGTGAGATAGCGGTCAAGCGCGAACCTATCAACAATAAATTAAAAAAAAATATTAAAAAATAAGAGGCTGCTTTTCCACTCGCTTACCGTCAGCATCGAGCACGGTTTAAAAACTTGTTGCTTTATCTAACGCAATCTAATGCGATGTTTGACGAAAAAGCAACGCAAAAAAAGAGAGATAACGCCTGAAAACCCTGATAATATTCGATAATTTCGTGATTTACTCAAATATTTTACAGAACTTGTTCCAGGAAATACACTGTTTTTTTTTTAACCCTTAGAAGTTTTTGAAAAAAATCGTCATTTAGAATCTTAATAAAATTTCCAAGGCTTGTATGGTTTTACTTTTTTGATTTTTGAGTAAATCATAAAGTGACAATAATTTCATGCAAAATAGCAGATTTTCAGAGGTTTTTATTGAATTAGTGTTACTTAAATTTAGAAATTGATTTCAATAAAAGCCTAGATAATATCCACAAGATACTGTGTTTCCAAAATATCTAACGAAAAATGTGTAATGACGTCATAATCGTGTAAGAGCGGTTGTATGAAAAACAGTGAAAATGTATGTCGAGTTGCATCATCCTAATGGCATCTTTATGCCTACGAAATAGAAGTTTAAAATCAGTTGAACAGACAGTCGAAAGGTTTCTTTATATTTCTAATCTTAACGCAAACACATGAACACATGTACCCTGTGTTCATACAGCTGAATAGAGTAACCTCACAGCGCTTGAGAGATTAAGCAATGTTTCTAATGCGTTTTTATTACGAAAATTTATATCATTCTGTCATAATATCATCATCTCCGTAGCCAACTTTTTCGTTTTCCCAACTAGTTTCTAGTCTAACCGGTATCCCAAGCAAAGTTGCTAATCTGCAATCATTAACGCTATTAGAAAACTTCAATTGTGTGGGAATGACGTCATCTTAACGCTCAGTCACATGATCAGAACAAAAGAAACGGTTGTAACTTGGCTAGGGGGGCAGATACGGAAAATACCTGTGTTTTGTATGAAGGTACTGCCTATCCTCCAGTGTTTGTATAGAATAGACAAGAATCAATGAAATTTAGACTATCAAATTTTCGGAGAAAATAAAGTCCATTATAGCCGTACGGCCAGAAAGATTTTCTACATATGCTTTTAAATCAATTTTTAATTGGATTTTTAGTTAGTATTCTACTCTTGCATATTTATTGATAAACTGGTTAGGTAACATATTATACGACCCAAAGTTTTTGTTTGAATACATATTCCTTAGTGTTTTTAAATTCTCTCTCAAGGTGTACTTAAAAGAATTTAAATATACTAGAAGAAAAACGAAAAATTTAATCTGATCACAGAGTTCTTCAGTAGCGGATAACACTTCAGTTAATGAGTTAAGTTGTTTTTCCATCTTCAAAGCTTTACTTTAGAGAATAGAACAAAGTTATCTTACATTTTATTAGCATGCTTTCAAGCAATTTTGTATCTACTTATTAGTCTGACAAATAAAAAAGTGTTAAGTGCATTGCAAAATAAGCTTCATTTTTTTTTGCATTGGCCTGAATTCGAAATCAAATTTCATTTGTTTCTTTTTTTCCACTTAGATTTTTCTGTTTGCATAACCAAGAATCCTTTCCACACTCACCACCGGAAATGAAATTCTGAGTTAATATTGTGCTTCAAGATACAGTAAAGCGTAACAAGATTTTGTTGTCATTTTAGAGAACCGCTTGTATTTATATCTCTTTAAAATTGTTTATTTGTCTGTAATAAAAAAATGAAACCACCTACAAAAAATTAAGCATTGTAAAATTAATAAAGAAAATGAACCAAACTTTTCCTGGATGATTTACTATTATTTTTTAAACTGATAGTCTTCTTCTTCTTCCTGCCCTTATACCATATCAATTGGGGTCGGCGCAGCACGTTTTGTTTTTCCATTCTGTCCTGTTACCCGTCAAACTGTCACTAACTCCCTTTTCTTCGGCCTTCCTCTCCCTCTCGATCCATCTACATGTATACTCAGAACTTTTTAGTAATATGCGCTTCATCCTTCCTCTTCATATGACCATATCAAGAAACCAAACTGAGAGTGCGTGATAATAATTATTATTTCTGAATTAATCATTACTTTGGTTGCTGCACAGATTTTACGTATTATAAATTTTAGCAAATGGTATATCGAGATTATTTCCCTTTGGTTACTGAAGTCATATCAGTCAGTGTTACTGAAAAATGTTTTTAAATGCTCTAAAAACCTTGTCTCATTAAAAATATTGGTGAAACTTATTTTTGTTTAATATTTTTTTAGAAACTCTCGAATACTTTTCTTAAAATATCAACTTTCAAAATCGTTTCGAATGACATGAAGGAAGCCCTTTAATTACGAGCCGTTTAAAAAAATATCGGCCTCTTTGTGACCCAAATATCCAGTGAAGCAATGTAATTACTCACTCTTTTTTACCCGACTCCGTCCTGTGCAATAAAATTAGTTTCCATGAAATGGAAACCGGGTGACATACCGTGTGTTTTGAACCGAAATGCTTTTATGCGACTTCAAAACTAATTTTAACTGCAATCTTGACTTTTCTCATACTTTTTACCCGACTACGGAGGGTTATGATTGGAGAGAGAGTTAAACATTTATGAATACTTTCTGTTTGCGCTGTTATTAGTGATTATAAGTTGTGACAGTTTTTAAAGAGGGAAACAAAATAAATAAGCGCCTTTAATTTTTTTTATCGATAAATATTTTCAGTTTTTAGGAAAATGCTGCACCACATTATTCTGTAACTAGCTGCTGCCCGCGACATCGTCTGCGTAAAGGCTCTACAGCACCAAAAATACCTAAGATTCCAGTGTCGCTATGATATTATAAGTAAACAACTTTTAAAATAGCACTAAAATATAAGTTTTTTTTGCAAACGAAGCAAGTGAAGAGAGTTATATGGGAATCCTGCTGAGTTCAGTCATAAGATGAGACTGAAGGAAATAGAGAAAATAATGCAAGAATACATTCCAGGACACAAAAGAGTAAAAATACGTACAAAGGTATCATACCTCACAAAACCCCTATAAACTACGTTGGTAGTTATGCTGACAGGAGCCAAAATGTAAAGAGTCAGTACTGGTGACGCGGGAGCAAGCGACGTACATTTGCCCGTGTGAGAAGCAACTCGTCCTGAGGTCGACACCCGCTGCCTTCAGTGTCTGCCCCTGTGATTTATTGATGGTCATCGCGAAGCAAACCCTCACGGGGAAATGTACGCGCGTTGAACTGGAACGGGAAGTTGTGAGTTATGAGGGGAATGCATGGTATAAATACTGCCTCGCCGACGCCACAACCCATAAGAATTTCCACCTCAATGGTGTCTGTGGAGCGAGATGACTTTAAGGCGGGTCCCGTTACACAACTTCGGAGGAGATAGGTTCTGAAGAAGCATAATCGGGACACCGACCTTCAGCTTGATGTTATGCGCTGGAAGTCCACTTGCTGACAGGGAGTTCAGAAATTCCATGGGATAATATGTGGCGTCATCTTGCTCGACAACAGTGTTTATCGAGGTGTAGACCACTCCATTCCCCTCAATTTCCGAGAGAATGCATTCGTTATTTGCTGCAGCCTGATCATTTTTGGGCGTCGGCGTTATCGCTCACACACCCAAGAAGCTGGTGCGGTACACGACTGATGTCCCCGTACACACAGCGAATGAGTTCTTCTAAGCTGGATACCACTCTACCCAGAGCCTCTGGGAGTACCACCTGTCAGAGTGCCTTCGCAAAGACTTAGAAGGACATCGGGGAATTCTCGCAATGCACGTGCTTTGCCGCTGAGCCTAGCTCTCATATTAATGGTCAAGCGCAGCGTACGAACTCGTGACCACAACGAAGATCATTTCAACGAAGCATTCACCTCGTCAGCCCTCGATCCTCGCGTCACCACCGGAAGTGTTTACCGGAAATCGCCCCTGAACAGAACTGTGACACCACCCATCAAATGTCCACGGCCTCAACTGCCTTCCTATTGGCCATCGTACACTCATCCCATACGATCAGAGAGCAATCCTTGAGCACGTGTCCCTTATCGCTGTTACGTGACACACCACAAACGGGCGTTTCGGCGCTCTATAAATCGATGGGAATTTTAAACATGGCATGTGCTGTCTTGCCACCCAGAAGCAGTATTGTAGCGATTCCCGACGACGCTACAGCAATAGCAATTTTGCCTTGCCTCTTGACCTCTGCAAGTATGCCATTAGTAACAAATGTTTTTCCTGTTCTACCAGGAGCATACAAGAAAAACATTTTACCCAGGTTTTGCCCAACGTTTTTAGGGACGGTGTCAAATTTGTTTTTGCTCTGAAGAGAAAAAGCGACATGGTCATTTCGTATGGTGGTCATTTCGCCCGGATCGTAATTTGTCTCAGCGTTATACTCCCGATTTCCACGGCCTTGATGCGGTGATGATTGGGGAGCTGGTAACCCATATTCAATCAGCAAATTGCCGCCCATAGAAATGACCACATATTGAAGTGAACTGAGACAGGTGTTCAGCACGCGTTCATCTTACTTCGACTTCGTCTCCAGTAGCACGCCTCAAAGCTCATAGAAAATCTTTAGACAGATGATGGCGATACTTCGCCCACAAAGCTACTGGGTTTGCGACTCCACAAAACCCCAAGATGACGGCAAACAGATGACGCATGAGGCTGGGACTGTCATTGACGCTCGCCTCCGCGAGAATCCCAATTTTGGTCACCGTCGAGAAGGCGACGTGCTACGCAGGCTGCGCGGTAAGTGGGATACTCCACGCTATCAAATGTCCTCAGAAAGGTGAAAGACGTTGGGCCTCGGACAGTGTGAAGTAACAACCGCAGAAAATAGCATTCGCCATTATTCGGATGCACGGTATGAACCCTACCCAATGCGGCGTCCTTGAAAATACCCGGAAAACCTTCCACAGCACCTTCTCGTCGATGTCGGTTAAATACACTCCTTTGCTTGTTGTACGTGTAATATGAAGGCACCTCGTTATACGTAAGGGAACTCGCAAACTGGTCGACTTCACAGAGCTGGAAGAATGTCATTATGTAATACTTAACAACGCATTTTTTTTTAATTGTATTCCTCAACTCTACTCAAGATTTTGAGGGTTTTGTTGGAACTTGAATTTGTCAAAACGAACTATGATACAACTTTTATGAAGAAAATGCACATCACATCACATCGCCATCTATGAATTTTAAGAATAACTAACTACTAACCTCGCCAACATAATCAAATTTAAATTATTAATTTCCAAAAAGTCTTAACATGTAACTTGATTTGATTTGTATGAAATCTCATAGATGGCGCTACTTCAAAAATTCTCTATACTACTAACATTCATTAAACTATGTTTTTCTGCCCAAGTTACTTACATGGCGTAGTTTTTATAGTGTAAAGCTAGATAATAGCATGACTTACTCAAAAACAACATTTAAATTTGCGTCCTTATATTACACGCTGTCACAGAATGCGTAAGAAAAATAAAGATTCACAGCTCCTCCCCCGTAGGTGATAGCGTGATAATATGTAGCCTATATGTTGACCCGACCTCTTAGTAATATTCATGCAAAATTTGAAGTAAATCCATGCAGTACTTTTTGAGTTTATCCCGGACATACATACAGACAAACAGACAAAAATTCTAAAAACTATATTTTTGGCTTCGGTATCGATTGTAGATCACGCCCCAAGTATTCTTTTTAAAAAATATTCAATGTACAGTTTTGACTTTCCTACGATTTTATTATATGTATAGATTAGATTTGTTTTTGTGTAATGTGCAATGTGATGTAAGAACTGAGACCTACATTTTAGTAAATATCACATGCATATTCGTATGTTTTCAAATAGTTTTTATAGAAATTGTTTCACAAATCCAAAATAACTCATTTTATACTAAAGCTATGAAATTGTTCGGTAGAGTTACTGTGCCCCTGGATTGCCTTAACGGCTAACGGAAAACGGGTGGGCTTTAGTTAGTAAAAGTCTGACACTCCTGCCTGTTATTAAAAAAAGATGAAACCATTATTTTTATTTTCTTTTATTATTATTTACATACGGATTAGGTATTGTCGCTCTTGTCCGTTTTAGAAGTCTCTGATAAGAGCTTTTACGTACAAAATGGGATATATTTTGTACGTAAATGCTCTTTTACCCGACTACAGCAAGCCAAAGGTGTTATGATTTTGACAGGCTATGTATGTATGGGAGTATGTTCATCTGTGGGTCACAGCTCCTAATCTACTTATCGGAATACTTTCAGATAAAACCGCTGAAATTATCATTTTATCTGTTTACCCATGCCATTTTTATATGAAGAACGTTAACGGGTTATAATACTCGTATCTTTACACATATGTTTCTATTGTTTGCAGTGACTACCGAATACCTAAGATTGTTCATAAAAATCATCAAGAACGGCGAGCCAATTGTTTCACAATTAATTATTGGAAGAATATTTATAGTCTTAGTCATACAGACAAGCTGAACAAACAAGAAACTGGATTAATAAAAAACTTCGCATAATAGTTTCGAAAATGCTTCGTGTCACCAAAAAAACAAATATTGCTAGCGTCCGCAGATTAACGTACCAGGCATACCGACTTTCAAAGGACAAGCCCGGTTGGGTCACCATATTTTTTTCACAGCTTGTCGTTAACGACCATGATTTAGGTATTTATTAAAATATTTTGCTCGTGAATGCTGTACATAATTTATAATAATGGAATGTTCTCTCATTGAACATTAGAACGGCATCCAGTAAAAACCGAGGAAGTCACTTGAAGGCGTTTGCAAGAAGCTGGTAGAATCGTTGATTTGTTGGATTCGTTTTGCACATTGATTTATTATTTGTTTTATTTTATTTTTTTAAGTTTCTATTTATTCTTAAATCTATTTGTTTGCCGTTAAGTAGCGCTTACAATGCAGCGATGTTTTGTTTTTTTCCACTTAGAGTGGTGTCGACTGGTAGAAAATTCTTAAGGCATTGAAGTCAAGAGATTTTGGTATCCAAAACTATCCGGTTAATGTTTGCAAATTATATATTATTGGTGCAGTGGTAGAGCAGTAGTGGCCGTGTGGTAACGGCCTCGACTTACGAGTAGTACTTAGGTCGCGGGTTCAAACCCGCATTAACCCCTCGAGCACCGATTGTACATACTTCTGTATAGCTTGGATGCCCTTGAGAAACGCTAAATTTTGGTTTTGTACAAACGTTTTTACGAAAGTTATTTGGCCGAAAATTTTGGTTTCTATACATATTATTCTAAATATATTATATTCCTAGAAACATTCAATTTTTTTTTTTTTGTTTATCGGCAACGACTGTGAATGTAGTGCATTGATTTGGATTAAGGATATAGGATATATATATGAACTTATTAAATCATACATTTTTCTTTTCAAAAAAGCGATTGCTCAGATTCATCTCGAGAGAGAGTATTAAAATCTATAGTGTTCCTTTAGTTGCTTTGTTTTACGAGGGCTGTGGTAACTTTTTCAAAATTCCGATAGGAGTCTACTTTCCCAAAATGTCTTTTTAATGTTTATTTATCAAGTTATGAATTGCTGTTACTTGTTAGTACAAACAATGTATGTTTAAAATTCTATAAAAAGAAAAATACAGAGAAAGAGAGAGAGTAGGTACGCATCCCTATTAAAATATTCTATGTAGAGACAACGGAACCGTTTCGCCAATTACTTCAAGCTAACAACGCAAAACATTCTGAAGTTTCACTGCAATATTTCCTTGTGTAATAAATTTCCTAAGGACTGCAATATACCTTAAGACTTGTCGCCTTTCGACAACTTGATAGCCATATTTTCTGCAAGTCGCAGCTTTGGAAAGCTAAGATGGACCGATAACCTAGTGACGGTCGCGGCAATTCGCTGGATGGGAACTGCAAGGGCCGTTCATTATGGTGGCACTTGGTTTATGTCCAACAGTCCATCCAACATCCATCCTAAGGTTGTCTGCAAGATATCGCTGTTAGCGATATGACCGCCATTATACCCATAGATTTAAGTTTATGTACAAGCTATGCGACCTGCTCAGGGTCGCGGGAATCCGATGGATGCGTGATGCACAGTACCGGTCGTTGTGGCGACGCTTGGGGGAGGCCTATGTCGAACAGTGGACGTCTTTCGGCTAATATGATGATCATGATGATGATGACAAGCTGTTACTTTTTGGTGTACAATAAAGTTTATTCTATTCTATTCTTTCGGCCAGCTGAAATGATGATTACATAGTCATGTAAAAGAAATGTAAAAATGGTCAACGATGCATAAAGCACCGCATTCCCATGTTAGTTTAAACGATAAAGTTGTTTTACTATTTCACTGAGGATAGAATTCGATTTTGATTTTGACAGAAATATCCTACAGTTTTACGAAAAAAATCATGTTGTAATAGTCGCAACGTCACGTCGCTCCTTTGTGTGTCAGCCTTTTCGACAGAACATATTGACTGGAGCAAAGAGCAAGCTAGAAGATTTGATTCATGATTTGTTTGTACTGACATGGATCGAGTTTTATTTAGTACGGCAATATTCAGTTTATTGTGTCGCCAGTAAAAGAGATTATGGGAGATTTTATGTATTTCCGTCAGTATAGAATCTGTTTTCTATAGGATTTTATCTTCGTCTTTATGTTAAAGTGAATAATAGGAGATTGGTTTTGTTATCTCTAGGTCTGTGTTATCTTTAACAATAGTTTAAGTATTTCAGAAAAGTTCTTATTCTTATTAGTTAAGTCAATAAGAAATTATTAAAACAGCCACCATAAGAATTGCATATCCATCCCTCCTGCTCTAAGGTGGAGCGGGGGGATGTGTCAGACTTTTACTGACTAAGACCACATCTGTGTCAATTAACCTTTAGTTTCTAAGACCACTGCCTTTCTTTTCAGAAATTCCCCTAGCGTGCTTGACCCTACTGGGTAGGGACCCGGTTTTCCAGTTTTCCTGACATCTCATTGAAGCGCGTGTGGAACTCTATGCGTCTTCAATGAGTTGGGGTCGGTCCGGACGGTTACCGGATGACCGGACCACGATCTACATATTGCTCGTCGTCCGCACTGTGACTGGTAAACGGAATCAGGATCATGATGTCCGTTTCTTCGCGCGCGCGTGCTGTATTTCTTTTGCTAGCATTGACCCACGTCACCTGCCACAGGTCCTCACCGAACATGGCAAGTTCAACAATAACGAGATGTTAAATTTATTACCATCGAACACTAAAGCAATGCTTGTCCAGATTCTAATTCTTCCAATTATCAATTATGGCGACGTATGCTACTATGACCTGAATACAGGTCTCCTCAACAAACTCGATCATGTTCTAAACTTTCGATTTGTTTTCATTCGGCGCAAATATGATCATATCTCTGCGTATCGGTAGCTTTTAAACTGGTTGCCTACACGCCAGCACAGAGAGCAAAGAGCACTTACTAACTTGTTCTAATTTTTAGTCTCTCCAAATTTCCCTAGTTAGTTAGCCCTTTACTTCCAATACATTTGCGCGAATCACAACAAAAGCCTACGGTCATCACATAACTGTATTTATACTTATTTGTCATACTTCGTTGTCCCACTCACCGTACTGACTTAATTCTCAATTCTTTCTATGTCCAAGCTATTTCTCTTTGAAATGCACTACCCTAGGAAATCATGATGGCAACCAACCAATTGACCAACAAAGTGAAGGTTGGTGAGTACATTCGTAAGAGGTTGGTATTAGTTTCACCACAGCGCTATTTTGTTTCCTTATTATTTGTTTGCACCAATTGTTTCAGTAGATTCGTGTATTCTTCTTTTCCACTATAAGTAAATTATATATAGTGTGTTTGTATTTTATATGTATGTATTTGTATGATGATTTTTGTATAATTTTTAAAATAATATGTAATGGTTAAAATTGCACCAATTTACCACAATTTGTCTCTGCATCACCCAAAGGTTGACTGGTAGAAAATGCCAAGGCATTAAGTCCGCCTTTGGACTCTTTTGTGCATAAAGAATAAAATAAATAAACCAAACGTCATTTTTTTGTCGTTTTTATCTAATATTAATGACGTCAACAGGTAGACGCTATAACAGCAAATATATAAAAGTAGCAACAAATATATCGTACGAAACTCTTCGTGTGCTAGTCCAACTCCTACTTGACCGGATTTTGTTTTCTTTATTACACTTCTTCCTTTGCTTTTTTATGAAGCAATCAGAGCCGAGTGTCGCTTACAAATAGAACAATAAATAAAAATTACACTTCAGAATTTAATTGCATCTGTACGAAGCGACAATTATAAAATATTGTACAGAGTTTTCTTGTGAAAGTTGAAATATTTTTCGCTCTAACAACAAGACGCTGTTATAAGATCAACACTATTTTTTATTTTTATGTAGTATTCTTTTATTGAAATTGTAAATATGTTGCCAAACAATGTTTTTTTTTTTTAATAATTTTGACTGGTGCTTGACTGTGACTAACCTGATGGTAAGCAATGATGTCATAATCAAGGATCATGATAAGGCGCACTCGTTTATTAGGAGCCTATTCAACACCTAAATTATATCTATTAAAAACACCTAAATTATAATCGGACGGGAAGATTGCAGCAGGATTTAATGAGGCACAATTTAAATAAATTTTGGTTACTCGGGTCTGTGGTCAATTGGACTCGCTGGATTTTGATCGCGTGGGTTGACTTGACCAACCAATTTATTTACTGCATTTTTATTGGTTAACTGGATTTAAGACATTCAAATTCATCATTCTTCAATCATTAGGCAACATATTTTAAACAGACTACAATCCATAACGTTGCCTACGTCAAGGTTAAAATATTCATTCTTTCAAGGCGTGTCAATTCGACACTGTTATAGAATGTTTGTAAAATTTACTCCAAATTTTGTATAACATTTAAACACAATGCCCTTGTATTTCAATAACAATCATACTACGCCGTACTTAGAACAGCTGTTAGGCCCGCTTTCAGTATAACACAAAGTGACGCCAAAATCAATGCCTAAATAAGAGTTCATTATTGTATTTCATCGCACGGCTTTAGCGCCGATATTTGAAAATCGAAGAGCGAAATTATATCAAATAGTTCACTATAGTGTTTCATTTAGTCGGTCAAACGGGCTATTAGGTGCTATTTACTATTCATAAGTTTGCCATATCATCGTTCACCATCATCATCATTTCAGCCGATACACGTCCACTGTTGGACATAGGCCTCCCCCAAGCGTCGCCACATCGAACGTTCCTGTACGTACCGCATCCATCGTTGAATATTCAATAATAAAGTTATGCTTCTATTCACAAAATACTTATTAAAGTAGATTTTTGTACAGAATCAAGTTTTTCAAAAATAACAGCTAATTCTAACTGAAAAAAAAATCCGGATGAGTTCTAGTCTGACTTCCACACGAAGGATTCTGTAACGACACGCCGTCCGGCCGTCCGGTAATTGACCGGACCGAGCCCAGTCGTCAACAGCGCGCAGTGATCTACGCGCTCCTCAAATAGATGTCAGCAAACCGTAGGGGCCCAGTGTAGCTACGACTACGGGAAATTTCTGAAAAGGAGATCTGTAGTGCTAGTACGCAAGAGGCAGCTGAAGGACACAGGTGTGGTTATAGTCAGTAACAGTTATATGTCATTGGATGATTTTCAGCCTAAAACACATGCATAGCTTCGCAGGTCACCACATCTCTAGTGGAATCTAGGGTTATGCTCGTGACTGTACCCTTTATCTGAAGGTAGGCCTGATCTATTCATGAATTTTTTAAGCTAAAAAGTACCGGTGGAAGTATGGATTTCGATCCAACACTGTCTAAAGGATAAGCCTCAAACCTTTAAAAAATCACTATAATTATACTTATACAGGAGTATATTATTTACGATATGCGTCTTAACTTATTTTGCGTCTTAGTACTTGTTACCGTTATCTTTCCTGTTCTGTAATACACGTAATTATGTGACAAACCTAAGTTTTAATAGCTCCGGATATCAAAGTCTGGGAAAAGTTCAGCAGCCTCTTGACATTTAAAGCAGTATCTTTACTTTTGTGTACTTTTTCTATGTAATTTATCACTGAAAGCAAAAAAGTGTGGCAAGAAACTTCGTGAAAGCTATTAATGATTACTGACCTGTGGCACACTTAAGACGAGACTCAGCACCCACGCGATAATTACAAGCCGTCCACTCCTCGTCGCAGTCGCCATACTTCGCATCGGATACTTCACAGCGAGCCATCTGTCCACTCCAATAAGCACGAGTATGAAAGTACTGAGGTACAAAGCGAACATCTGCAGGAACTTGAACAATTTGCACGCTATGTTCCCCGCGTACCACTGCACCGTGAACGACCACGCTGCTTCACCAGCGATGCAAAACACAGTCACTAACAAGTCAGCTATACTCAGCTGAAATATTAAACTATATATCGCTGTCCAAGACGGTCTCGCTCTTCCTCGACTTCGTCTACCTTTCTGTATACTTATAATAGTTGCCACGTTCCCAAAGAACGATAACACAGCCATCGCAGAAAGTACGCTTGCTCTTATAAGTGTGCTTTTAGTTAAAACTGGGGCGTGATCTAAACACATGACTCGAGTGCCATTGTATACAAAAATGTTATTTGTGAATTCATCAGCATGTGAACCATTAAAGAGAAATGTTTGCAGACATTTTTCTGCAGGCCATTTAGTATAGCTTTCAAAATCAGATTCTGTTGAACTGAATTCACTGTGAAGAGCCAATTCGCTTGGGTATAACGCGTCATCGTCATATAATGTGGTAGTGTTGTCTGCGCTGTCCATGTTTCGTCATGCGTCTGCAACGACTTCTTCGCTAATCTGAAACAAAGAAATTGAGCGTGTTATTATTTATCAACGGTCCAACAATACTACGGCAACCTCGAAAATTATTAGGCTTATTGTTACAGTAGATATCTTTGTGTGTTACCATTTAAAAATATTCTTGTCTTTTATTGTGAACTTATTTTATAAAACTCAGACAGCTAAAATTATTTGCTAATCGCCTAAAGATTATCTTATGAAATACTTAAATAGCGTCCATTTTTCGAGTCGAAAGCCATGTTAAATGACAAACGGACGTCTGCTTCGATTTATTGCAAAGCTGCTGAAGTGGCCATTTAATGCTTCAGTTAACACCAGCCTCAGGGAGAATGTTCTTACTTCGAGGCTGCTTAAATTGTATTTCAGCTTATAAATTAGGTCCATCGTAACAGTAAGTTGAATAGAGTTACCAACAAAAATGTATTTAAGGTTTTATAAACCTGTTTGCAATTGGATTTGTATCCAGATTTTCTAAATGTTTTGAGACATTTCGTTTTTAAGGAGAACTGACTGACTGATATATTAGTGTACAGCCGAAACTATTGGGGCTAGGAGCGTGAAATTTTGCACGACGTTTTCTTTTAAGATGTATGCGAGCATTAAGAGAGGATTTTTTTTAAATCACCCCCTGACGTGATGAAACGGGGTTCTCAAGAATGTATGGAGAAACTTACACTTATGCAGGCGAAGCCGTTGGCAGAACCTAGTAGAACCTACACTCGTATTATAAAGAGTTAATGTTTTTTTTTTTGTTTGTAGTAAGTTATCTCTTGAAGTACTGGTCCGATTGCGATAATTTTTCACCGTTAGAAAGCTGCTTTATTCCTGACATAAGCTATTTAGACATATTTTATGCATTCGGGCGAAGCCGCAGGCAAAAGCTAGTATTTTATAAAAGCTTAACTACATGACTAAATAATTAAGCGTGGAAGTCATACTTATCTAAACAAATATGTTACAAAATGATCGTGAATAAATTGTTTGCATGTTTATTTTACGTCCCCAAATATGTTGAATATTATAACAGACGATAAACTCAGACAAAAATCTCTTTGTTACATATTCATGAATATATAAAGGACATGTCTATAGTAACTCACTTTAACATGACAATGATATGATATCATGCATATTCATAAATTGTTGTTTATTTTTGAATATTGTAAATGTATCGTATCGCGTTTTTACGAATTGTTTGAAGCGAGATGCATTTTATTTTGATGGAACATGGACTGTAGGTTTAATTAAACCAACAGACGATTTTTCGTTGGTTAGTTTTCATGGAATTTTAGTTATATGTTGGAATACGTGCTATTTGCATTTGCAACCGTGTGCGTATTATTCCATTCGTTACGCCATATGTGATGCTGCTTCTATGAGACCATTATTATTTATCATTAATTTGAAAATCTGTCTTCATATAGTAAATGTACTGGATACGGAAATCATTACAGTGCACGTTGTTCTGGTTTAAATTAAAGTAAAAACTAAAAAAATTAATAACTATCACAGAAATATTGTGTCATCATTACTGCACCTACCATCTAGAGCCTCTCATACGCCCGTTGCGAGCTTCTATACTGCACTCCTAGAAAAGAGTACAATAAAAAAAAAGACGTGTGGCACTCGGGGACTGCCGCGGTAAAGCTATTGCATAGCATTTTTATCAACTTATGCAATTGTAATTATTTATTTATCTTATTTATGCAGTATTTTTTTCCTTTGTTTTTTTTTCTTTGATAGTAATTGAAGTTACACTTTCACACATTGAATTGAATTTTGATTGATTGTTTACTCATTTGTTTTCTTATCGGTCACCACGCTCAAAAAACAAATGAGTGGGGGGTGTTAGGTTATTTTCGTTACGGAATTTCTGGATTCGGTCTCCACGCTCAAGGCCCGCGATAGCAGCTATGCAATAGCTTAAAAGTAATAATGATAAGAAGTTTTTGCATCCCTTCAGGGTCCTATGGCACCGTTGGCACCGCCCTACTTACGACACTACTACCATCACAATCGTGACTACATTCGCTTGTTACTTTTTTGCCGCACCGAGCCACTTAGAACCGCTCCTGGTCGCAGGCCCTTACGACGAGCAACAAGAGCACTCGTGAGCCACTGCCCTAGCTTGCTTTGACGGTGCAACTCGAGCGTTAAGTTCAAACAGAATACAGGAAAACATCGCTCTACTCCTCACAACAAGTCGATGCAAAACGTTTTCATTTTCTATTCTCCTTTATTGATCCTTACTATTCATTACTCTTTTCTTTTATACAGTTCTCCACAATTAATGTACCGTTTATTAATTTTGCCGTTTTCGTCGCATGCCGCCTTTTACTGGAACATAACACTATCTAGACAAACAGTGAAATTTTGAATGATGTAGGCATGTGCCATAATATTCTATCCCAGCCAAATGGCGACGATGCGAAAGATTTGTTCGAATTTATGGCCCACGTCTTGTAATTTACCTTCAATTGTTTAGGATAAGATGGGACTGACTGAACAGCGTATGTTATTCGTAAAAGCCCTATAAATAAATAACGGAACAAGCAACCAGTGGCATTTTCTAAATCTAGTATAGAATCGAGGTCATGGACAGCGTGACCCTCTCAAGACCATTTTTAATTTGAACCAAAAATAGAACAAAGTTCATTAAGAATATTGATGATTCACTGTGAATTTTTGTGTACGCTACTCATGACGAATAGCAGTGACAATATTCAGAACGATCTGCAGTGGATTGAGCTCATTTGTGGCATTATTTTTTAACTCTGAAACACGCTCTTATTAAGACAAGCAGTTAACTGTTTTTTTTTTTTACTAATATGAAAAAGCGCGCGCCACGAAATTTATTACATTTATCGTATAAAGCTGAGCGCTAAGCAACAGTCACAAGTTGGGCGTCAACTCCCGTTTATTTATATCTTCGTAAATATATTAAAAAACGGCGTTTACACGTAGAAATTTGTTACAGTAGCACTCGGCTCCAAAACACCCTCGCCTACGGCTCGTGCAAATTTTGCCTCGGTCACAATGACAAACTTCCTCTGCTTGTATCAAAATGTGCTATTTTTTAATCACTGGCCTTCATAATAAATTATGTTGATATTATTTACCGAAAACACTCACTTGTGGTCTGAAAAAATCTTGTTTTTGTCAGACCACAAGCACACACACAAAATCTTCTTTGTTTACGCTAATATTATAAAAAAAAAGGTTGTATTTTTTTTGTTTGTAGAAGATAATCTCTGAAAGTCCTGGTCCGATCGCAATTTTTTTTCCGATAGTAAGTTGCTTTAATCCTAAATAGACTGGCTACTAACTGGTAACTAGTGTACGATACTTAAACACGTGATTGTGCTCATGATAACCAACAACGACCTCACGTGTTTAAGTATCGTACACTAATTGCCAGTCACCCTATATACTAAGTAACGTAGTGTAATAGTTTTACAATAAAAGTCTTACACTCGCCGTGTACGTTACCCCAACAGGAAAGTTGCACGTACAGCAATATGATTGAACCGTAGTGTATAATGTAGTGCGTATGAGCGTAGTGTAGTGCGTAATCTGCTGTAAATGTGCGCCGCATATAAAATTAGTGCGTGTGGTCGTTTTGGAAAAAAAAGGAAAAACAATTCCTGCTGGAGTAACGTAAACTCAGGAAGAAAATTTTAAACGGTCAATCGGAGAAAGAAATATTATATCTGAGCAGATAGCTTAAGCTTGTACAAAAAGGTGCCCCGAAAATGTAATTGATGCGTCTTCAGGTTTTCGAGAAATCTTCAAATGACTTCATTTCTGACGGAGGAAATGTCAGACATTAACTGAGTAAAACTCACAGTTATCCTGGGACAATCTGCAGCCTTGGCAGGCATTGGCCTTAATTGGCCCAGTCAATCTTGCTTGACATGTCTTTGAAGTGTGTATGGAATACTACACGCCGTCGAAGACTTGGGCTCGGTTTGGACGGTTATAAGACGTCCGAACGTGGAACTACATACCTATTGCTTATCGTCATCAAGCTGATGTCGTCCTGCATCTTCCGATATTATTATTTAGTTATTACTTTATTGCAGAATTTAGCTCATTAGAGGACAAACATTTACAAAAATAATAAATGCAGAATAGGCACGGCGCAATTTCTACCAGAAAACCTTTGGATGGACTGAACGGGAAGAAAAAATTTGGGATTGTCAGTGTACAACAACATAAATAGTGTATATATTTATATATATATATATAATAGAAAACATATAATACATAAATAAATTACCAAAAATAAACTAAATATTAAAATGTACAATAGAGAAAGGAGAAGACAAATTAAAGTGACAGGAAGTGCTCATTCACCATTTTTTTGAACTTCGGTAGCGTTTGGGCTCGCCTCACTTCTATTGCTAGTGCATTCCACAAAAGAGCTGTTTGTATCGTGAAAGAATTATCGAAGAACGAAGTGAAATGCATATGAGTACTAAGTTTTAGATTCGTCGATGACCTCAAGGACCTATAATGTGAGCGATACCCGGAGCATTTCATGTCGCAGCGGCTGATGCTTGAGCATATACGTTCAACATGCACACGGCCACCTCCTTCGGTATCATTACTATTTTGCAAAAGGAGGCGAACGTATCCCATGCTGTATTGCTCCGGATCATAGCTCGAACCAGGGCCTGGCATGTGAGGTCACCACCGCCAATCGCAGTGTGAGTAAAGGCGTTTTCCGCTTTGTAATTATAAGTAACGTATGAGCATTAATCACGTGTACTTAGGCAGGTTCAATCAATACAAACGAGTGTTTGTTTGTTTTTGGTAATTCTATATTAATGTCTTTAAGTAGTGTAATGTAGACCACCTTTATTATAAATAAATACCACAGCTTCTGACGTTATCATTAGATCTTTATGTAAGTAGGTAATAATAATGTTCTAATCTATACTCTTTACACATAAATAAAATTGGAGTGTCTGTTTGTAATATTGAAATAACTGCTTTTTACTTCATGCATATGAATATAATACGGTACATACACGGGACTTTTTTGGCAGATAGCTGATGTAACTTTTATATTAGAAAAAATAAATTCAAAATCCTGTAGTCCACGCGAACGAAGCCGTGGGCACAGCTAGTAATGTAATATTAATGTTCTTTTGTTCAGCAGTAGATTATTCATTTAAAAGATACTGGTTAATCGGTGGCACAATTCTACACGATACCTATCTCTAACGAAAGACTGCATCTTGTCATTCTGAGTGATGGGAAAGCAAATTATTAACTGTATAATCTGAACGCATTGTTGTGTAACGTCACATAAACCGACAGACGGGATGATGTTATATGGGCTAATGGATTTATGTACGTACGAATGTATTTAAGAGCTAATAATGAAGGTAGCTATTTGGTTGTGGCAGTGATTTTTGTGAATATTGCACGTGTATTCAATGTATGCATAATAAGACGAAAAATCAATCGGGTTTAATAACGAGATCGAAGATCAAAAAAAAACTAGATTAAGATTAATCAATTTGAGTGTCAAGAAGGCAAGAGTGGGCTTATATACTAGTGCGCCTCACCATCAGAGATTGCATCACTGCTTACCATCAGGTGGAATCGCAGTCAAGCACTAGTTTATATAAATAAAAAATAAAAAAAATCGTTTCGATTGAATTGGACAGCATGGTTGGTGCGGTAGTTAAGCCATTTACTGCTGCGCAGCGTAATGTGGATTCAATTCCCACACGGAACTTACAGGAGTATTTCCCAGCGTGGGATAAGATTTAATTAAAAAAACTTTTTTCATCTAATATTTAAATAAAGTATTTTATTAGGTTCCTTTATATTATTATATAAAGGAACCTAATAAAATGTTCAAATTAATTCAAATATTGAGTCATGACTATTGTATCATTGTACATATTAACACACATAACAAGTTGGTGACTTAACAAGCAATCCTCAATTTTAATTAACCTAACCTTGATTTTGTTATAATTAATTGATTGTTCTAACTATAACGCGTTTTATTCATATAATATAAAAATACTAAGAATAAGCTTTTGCTTGCCCCTTTGCGGGCATACATATGATATAGCCTATGTCACTCTGGAATAAAGCAGCCTTCTATTGGTAAAAAAAATTGCATTCGGACCAGTTTTTTCATAGATTACTTCCTACAGACAAAAAAAAAACTTTACCTCTTTATAATATTAGTACTGTTTATGAAAACAATTACAGGTACTCGGAGTTTACAGGATGATATGATTAGAATGTTAAATACATTTTAGGTTTTGTTAGTTTAAACCCACATCTGGTTTACTTTACAAATCCCTACAGCTGTATACATATTAACGTTATAAATTAATTAACATGATATACAGAGTTTTGTTACTCATGGCTATGTACACAAACCTTTATCGGAAGCCTATTTTGTTCAGCCTAGTTTATGAATTTAAAAAGGACTAAATAATAATATTTTACAGGTATACGAAAAAAAGACAGGGTCTTCCATCCAAACGGGTGTGCCTGGTCCGGGCAAAAAAAAAAAAAACTAATTGAGCGGAGAACTCTGACAGCACGATGAAGGGTTATTTATTATTTCTTTTTGTTCCCTTGTGACGTAGTACCCGACATGTTGGTACTACATTTTTATAATTTAATTACGATTTTCTCGCAAAATTAATAATTAAAAAATAAGCTGATGTTTGACTACTGTCTGATGTTATGTAATGTTATGACACTTACCCTGCTGTAACTCTGTCCTTTTAAATTAAAGTCATCCTTTTTTTATTGAAAAATCATCAAATAATATCTACCGGTTGAAGGAAGAGTGTCAGACCTTTAAGTTTCTTGGCTCTAGCAGGCACCGTACTTTTTTCTGATACCTCTTTGAGAAGCGCGTAGATTACAACACACCGTCGATCCAGGCTTGGTCTATATTAGATTGTGTGCCCATTGCTCAGTGACTGTTTTTTTTTTTGTTCTTTTTCACCGTACTAGACCAGGGTTGGACACAAGATGTCTCCAATAGTTTCCCTGATAAAATAAAAAATTGGCATGCTAGGAAATGTACTCAAATATACCTTACTTCGATAATAAATTATGTTGCTACTCTTAAGG
The DNA here is from genome assembly GCA_929112965.1 of Mythimna albipuncta. Classification (NCBI taxonomy): domain Eukaryota; kingdom Metazoa; phylum Arthropoda; class Insecta; order Lepidoptera; family Noctuidae; genus Mythimna; species Mythimna albipuncta. Next base: position 11,521,216 of record OV815973.1, read on the forward strand.
GGATGCATCTTGACATACATTTTCACAGCTTTTCATGCAACCGCTCTTACGCGATTATGACGTTATTACACATTTTTCATCAGACATTTTGGAAACACAGTGTTTTGTGGATATTATCTAGGCTTCTGTGGAAATCAATTTATACATTTGTGTAAAGCTAATCCAGTTAAGACCTCTGAAAATCTGCTATTTTGCATAAACTTTGATACTTCATAATTTACCCAAAAATTAAAAATGTCAAAAAAATATAACATGCAAGCCTAGCAAATTTTATCAAGATTCTAAATAATGGTAATGTTTTTCAAAAACTTTTAAGTGTTTAATAAAAAAATTATTTCCTGGAACAAATTTTATAAAATACGGAATTACCGAATTCCAACAGAGTTTTCATGCGTTATCTCTATTTTTTCGCTTTGCCTTTTGCGTTAGATTGCGTTAGATAAAGTAACAAGCTTTTAAACCATGCTCGATGTTGACAATAGGTGAGTGGAAAAGCAGCCTCTTAAACAATGTTTAGTTGCTTATATCACATTGTGTCATTGATTGAGTTTGGGCCTTTACCTCGTACTAAATCTCTTTACGAGGGATTTGGTTGTCTTTTGTTTTTTCGTCGAACCATCGCGATACAACGTACACTAATTTCATTAGGGTATATACCGAAGAAAGACCAACTTATAACCAATTCTTTTTGCACTGGGTAATGTAATTTTAAACACGACGTTTGAAAATGTGACACCCATTTTAGTAATTTTGTTGTAACTATTTTTACTTCAATAAACTTTAGGTTTTCAGAAATATAATTTTATTGATTTGCAATTAAAATTGTAACCGTATTGTAAAAAAAGTATTAAAATTAAATCTAAGGTTATGTCAACTGTTTATAATTTGGTTATTTACTAAATCTAAGATAAGCCACTAACAGATTTTATGATTTTTATTATTTAATTAAATTAAGTCATAAATTAAAAAAATATTTGACATCTTAAAATTGAAAATGCCGCAAATATATCTAATATGGATCCACCCTATTTTTGACAAACAAGATTGTTTACTTATTATGCAATATTTTATCCTTGAATACAAAGTTTTTTAAGCTATGGCTTTGTATGAATAGTTATTTTGAAAATAGACGTAAACATTCTAGAAAACCAATGTTTGAATAATTAAAACAGCCTCCGAATGAAGTTTCGTACCTTCACTCGAAGATAGTTTTTCGGTACTTTTAAAAATATATTGAATGGCGTACTTAGGAATGTTCATTCAGGTAAATTAAACGATTTATGTTTCATCAAGTTACGTTTTAATAATTTTATATAGTCCAAGCATGTTAGCAGAATGACCATTGTTCTTTATGTATCTTTTTAATATTAGTTATTTTACTTTGTTAACAATTAAATCGATTTTGCTGTGAATTTATTCGGTTAATGATGTTAGTTTGGGTAAGTTTTCATGTTGATACAACATTTTTCAGACGAGATGTGTTTACTCAAGCTATTTGCTCGTACGTATGTATAATTGGCAGAAACTGTATTTATGATTGTTATTGACTGTTGCTATTCAAAGACGAAACAATTATTGTCTTTCGATTCATCTTTACGTTTGTTGTCGCTACTGTTCCAAAGTTTCCATTTAATAACTTACTTTAAGTGCTTTACCGTCTCGTCATGAGTCAATGTATTTTCTGTGACTCCATTTGTATGCTGTTTTTATACATTGTCATTGATGAGACTAATTTCAGCTTAACCCAAACAATTAAGGCTGAATGATTGATTACATACAATAACCTAATTAGCCGCTTTGTGGAATGACCTAGGTCGTTTACGTGATATGCTGTATCTTCGTATGTTACAGTATGACTATAGTTATTACCTGGTTGTTAATATTAGTATATTCCTTCATTTAGTTTTTTGTACAATTTAAGATAAGTAAATATTAGTCACTCTTTGTACTTTAAAGGTCATTTTTAAATTGTTCTGCTATTGAATTGTGACAAAAAACTTTTCCTACGAGTATATCCCAGCAGTGGGCACATTTTGGTAGATATGATGATTTGACTTGAAGAAACTCACTCGTACTCAGAAATCAGAAACGTGTAGTTCAAATAGACCAATTAAAGGCACTTTTGATTTGTCAAATGTCAGACAGTTAAAAAACTGAAGCTAAATTGTACGTTCCAAACCGTAGATCTCTATAAAAAAGAACGTGCAAGAAACTCCATAGACGCTCTTTTAAATCATATTATGAGTCACACAAATCTTACTAGCGTTGGTGGTGGAGTTCGGCCCATTTCTTCTCTTAGAGAAGAGGCTTGGTTTTCAGCAATGAGGACATTATAAGGTTGATTATGCTTATACTTCAAGAAATGTAGTTAGTTTAAAGGTGTGAATGTTGCTGTAGAGATACTACCATACCATCGATATTTCGCGAATAAACCAACAAGTTCACAGTGACATAATAAAATCTACTAAAGCAATTGAAACCAAAGTTATTAAAATTCATGAAGGTCAAATAAGTGGGTGGAAGTAATAAAATGGGTTATTACAACTACCCTACTCTAAAATTCAAACATCCCACGCTCTAATATGAAACAAAAGAATAACGGAATAAAAATTCATGATTTTGCTGTAAGAAAAAGTTTTACATTTGCATATTGATGCAGCTCTTCAGCAAAGTAGATAGTTTTAAAACTACTGGTTGGCTAACTCGGAAGTACGAGTATGTAACTTTAAATTAAGATTTTCTTTTTTTTCTATTCTATTCTTTTTCTTTAAATTCTTAAATTATTAGATGTTATTTCGTACTTTTTTTATTGATTTATTAACTCGTGCTTGACTGTGATCACCTGATCACACGTGATGGTAAGCAGTGATGAATTCGTTGATGTTTTTTTTTAAATTGTGCCCTATTTACCTACTGGTTAAAAATGTGTCAGTATTTGGTAATTTTTTTTCATCAAGTTTTCATTTACTTTATTAGGTATACCATTGCCAAAATAACAAATATTCTACTTTTAATATTTAACATTGACCGCTATACTATACATCCTGTTAAATAACCCTAGCTACAAACTCGTAACTTTGGGGTTAAACGATTTATTACCCAAAAAATGCTTTGCTTGTAAACTTGTGTCTGTGAAACTCGCGCTTACAACGATATTGATTTTGATAGAATAAATATGCAATGAATTGAAAACTCTCGAAAAAGAAACATTCCATTTTTTGTATACGATATATTGAATATTCGATTTATTAACCATTCGATATGAAGAACGTCAAATATTTAGATGTTCAATTTATAATGGTCCGTCAGTTAATATTCAATTATTAACCCGCGACGGAAAAGAGGGATGTTATAAGTTTGACGTGTCTGTGTGTCTGTCTGTGTGTCTATCCATGGCATCGTAGCTCCTTAGCGAATGGATCGATTTTGATGCGGTTTTTTATTTGAAAGCTGACGTTATCGAGATGGTTCTTAGATACAATTTATGAAGATCAGTTCAAGTGTTTGAGGCTATCAGCTGGCTTTTTGGCTATGGCCGAGATCTTAAACACTTAATGGATATATACTTCACTAACAAACACATAATATGCAACCTAATGTTTGAAATACTTATGCCTTATGCCTACATGCTGACGCTATCAAGCTGGTTTGATGATGGTCGAAGGTAAGAGATGTAACCTTGAATTGCATATTAATAAACCCATCCAGTTTCGGCTTGTTTATATTTATCTTAAAAATAGCAGTTCGTTTCTCATGATGACGAGAACCTGATGACGAAAGCCTGATGCTAGAACTGGGAAGTGGCTTAATCTTGGAATGCTTACTAAGTAAACCCGTCGAGTTTGGGCTCATTAGATTCGTTTTAACTCTTTGAATGCCGTAATTAGAGACACAATAGAAAGACAATGGCTTATGTCGAACTGTGTAACATAAGACATTCAAAAGGTTAAACAGTTCTACACAATTTTCATGATGAGGAGGATCTGATGCTAGAACTAGGAGGTGGCTGATGGAACCCTGGAATGCCTACTAGTAAAAACGTTGAGTTTGGGCTCATTAGATTCGTCTCAATCAGTTCTTATAGATTTTATGCGTCAGGGGATTTTAAATTTGCTATTATTTTGAATTAAATTTGGTATGGTATACTCGAGGTTATTTTTATTTAATGAAATGACTTTAGCAACTAACTGACTTTCGAATCCATTTTTTATTTTACTTTCCTCTGTTTTTTTTTTTTCACGTAACTTAAATTGCTTCTCTTTATTGTCTTCTGTCTTCTTTTTTCGCATCACAATTGTTGTATCATTATATTTGTATCAGTTAGAAATAAAGTGGTTATCTTATGTTTACGTTTTAAAAGTTATATTTAATTGTGATTGACATTAATAAATTAAAATACAGCCTAAGATTTAGATATTTTTTTTTTGTATATAGTAACAATTTATGAGTTCCATTATTTATTTATTTTCTATTTTAAAATTTAGTTTAATTTTATGTACAATTTTAATTTAATGAAATTTATCATTTCAATTTAATTTAATGCATGTTTCTGCTTGTTTTAATAATTTATATGTCATTTTCAACAAATTGCCATTGTAATTATTTGATATATAGTATATATTTATTTATCCAGCGGCATTTACTGCCGGCCATCTTATGCGTCAAAATGAGGATAATGCAGTGGGCTGCAATATTGTAAACTCTTTTGTACTGTTTTTTTTTTTCTTTTAATATGTATATTGTAGCTGTTTATTGTCCCTTAAATAAATAAATAAAAGATTTTGTGTATGGATGTACTGTGTTCTATTACATAATATGCTGCGGTTAAAACAAATAAAAATAAACTGAAATGTTTTGGTATAAAAATAATAGAACGCCAAAAGAGATGAAAAATTTGGAAACCTAATTTAAAACAATTTCCGTGACCTCAATTGTGAAAAGGACTTTGAAACAAGCGACAACAATTCCATCTCCGTTTTCAGAAAATTAACTTTAGTGTGGGTTTACTTTTCTCTCAATAGTAGAGTACACAAAAATTCCATAAAACATTGATTTTAAAAAAGAAAAACTTCGCGTCAAAGTCCAGTAAGAGGGCTCTTTAGGCACTAAAAATTGTGACATTTTATTTTGTCATTTATTCTACGCATGTAATTTAGCATGCATTGTGTTTTGTCTGACTGAGCTTTTGGTAACCAGTACGTACTGATAGATTTTTTTGACCTGTCAAAACCCTGTAAATTATCTCAGTTTGTGTATTTTAGACGACCAACTGAACACAGTCAAATATTTTTGTGGAGATAGCACGGTCTCGTTTTTATAGCATCTATACCACTATTTTATTAAGCAGTTGTAAAGGTATAATAGTTTCGAATATTCTACAAACCTGTACCCCTAGCCAAATTGATAATCTGCAATCATTAATGCTTGTAGAAAACTTCAAATGTACGGAAATTACAGCTTCAGCAATCATCGCAACGCTCAGTCACGTGATCACAACAAAATAATCGGGGACGTGGCTAACTCGAGGCGTTCGATGCAAGAGAATTGAAACAAAATGGTTGAAACTTGGCTAGAGGGGCTGATAGTATAAAAAGTTTGAGCATTTTAATACTTCAACCATACAGACAGAAAAGTATTGAAACTTGGGATTGTCTTGAGATTCAAGTTTTATATTTAAAATAGTACAAGTCTTTCTTCTTCCATGTCCTATTTGATTCAAATTATTAAGGTCAGATCTTCTCAATATTCGGTGCTAAGATATTAATATTTCCTCTAGTAGACTAGTTTTTATTTATTAAAACTTCATGCAACACAAATGTACAAAAGCGAACTTAATGCCTTAGGCATTAACCTCAATAATTTGCCGTAGACTTGAATTGTATTTATTTGTATGTACTGGAAATACCCAAGGCACAAACTCAGTTGTTGAGCTCTCCCGCTACATCCAGCCTTAAAAGTACATAATTCGAAAAATTCCGAGCTTAATAAAAATAAAATAGTGGTGTTTAACAGAACTATAAAGAGAACATAAAATAAATAAAAAAACTGAGTGTGAAAACACTCCGAATATGAATTCTTCTCCACGTTTCAGAAAACCGTTATTTTCCGTGACTACCGCGAACAAATTGCTCCATCAGTCAAGAGTAAATAAAAGATTAGTGTAATAAGGAAACGGATAGACAATCTGTCAAATACGACTTATATCCCAGCTGGTAATCATCATGACAAAAGATAAATCACCATACAAAAAGTCTGTTAGCTAGCGTAGTACAATACCCAGTACGTAAAAAAGCGGTTTGAAACCTTAGAACGAGAAAATATATCTTTAAAAGCAAATATTAAGCCCAGTCATGCTGTTTGAACCTTTAATTTATTTTTATAAGTAATTATTATAATTAAAAAAGCATTTTTTTAATAATATAAACTAGTGCTTGACTGCGATCCCACAGGATAAACCAGCTGTGATGCAATCGATGATTGTGATGCAATTAACAATCCGATTATAATTTACATGTCTTGATGACATGTAAATTATAATCGGACAAAAATACCGCTGCTGGCAAATTGATCCAAGCTTTCAGTCCTTTGTGGTATTAATAACGGCGAAGTCTAATAGTTTCACTCGGTAAGGTGACGTTCAGTAACTCCACTTCCAACCGTGAGTCTCCTGAGACTGGCTAGTTAGTTGACAGTGTAAATCGTGAGGGTTGAATAGTCAATATTGTAATTATACTAAGTAACCTAGGAAGAATATTGTCTATTGTATAATGCTAGTCCACCTTGTGGGAGGCCTTTCATCGCTGCGTCTTTCGGTACGTGATTGCCACTCCAAAAACTTTCGTCCCCATCGACCATTATGACCTGGTGAGGGTTACGGGAATCCGATGAATGCATGACGCACAAGACCAGTCGTTATGGCGACACTTGGGGGAGACCTATGTCCAACAGTGGACGTCTTTCGGCTTAAATTATGATAATGATAGTAGTGTTCAAAATATAAAAATAAAGTTTTAATCAAATCAAAGCACTTTACCACAATAATGTGAATGGAATAGATTATTTAAAAAATAATTGTGTTATCGCTACAAGGACGTATTTCACTGACAGTTTAAAGCATTCTGTGACCAAAACAAAATAAAATGGTGTAAAATATTCGTGACACCCGCAATAAACGCAAAGTAATGTTACAAAAACTTTTTGTTGTACCTGAATACCATGAATTTTTTATCTTTTAGTCTACGTAAGTGGCTCAAACATTTTGAACTTTAGACTCCACTTTGTTTTTATGTTTAAAAAGGTATGTTACGTAGATATTTTTAAAATTATTTGCTTTACATAAAACATGAAAGAATTAAGATTAAAAATTGCGAATTCTCTAAACACCCAATTTCTAATACGACTATTTTCGTAGTTTTTTTTTTTCTTAATAATTATTAATCTGTATTTTTTTGTCTCATATAAACTAGTGCTTGACTGCGATCCCACCTGATGGTAAGCTGTGATGCAATCGTTGATGGTGGACCGCTCTAGCCTTGAAGACGCCTAAATTATAATAATCGGATGGGAAGACCGCAGCAGACGAATTGTTCCATTTTTCTTGAATTGTCGTAAAAATATATTTATTTTAAACAGTACCTATACTAAACCCGGTAACCGGAAAAGGATTTGCACAGATTAATCCATCTCAACAGAGTGAGATGGAAACAGAGATTAAATCCCTTGGCACTGCGTCCGACTAGAGTGCCGTTAACGTCACTGTTTACCCATCGAGTCTTGCTAAGAGCTGATCTGTGAACAACAGTAACAAAGCTTTTGAAGATAGGTGATGTACGTGAGTTACTATTTTCTCGGTTTGGTAGTGGGTGTACTTGAAACAATAAAAGAAAGTACCTATAAGTGGGTCATTTCACGCAGGCTCATTTTTTGCTAATTTCGGTGGTATTTTTTATTTGTAATTTTTCAGATGAAAAAATTAACTTATCTTATTCTAGAACACAAGTTTCAGTTATCGTGTTCTAGAATTAGTAAACAATGAGCCTGCGTGAAATTACCCCAGTATATCATCATCATTTCAGCCAAAAAGCGTCGTTTGTTGGACAAAGACCTTCCCTAAGTGCCGCCACAACGAACGGTCCTGTGCGTTCTTTGGATTCCAAGACCCTCACTAGTTTATCGGTCCACTTTGTGAGAGACCTTTTAACGCTGCCTCTTTTAATACACAGTCGCCAGTACTGACCTCAACAACCAACTGTCTAACGAGTAATGTGAATACATATGTGTTTAAAATTCTATATTGAAGCTAGTTTTTAATAGAATCAGAATTATTTATTTGCAAGCAATGTAGGTACAATTTTAAGATGATACAGAATTGGGTGTTTTCGCTACATTCTGCAATATGGAATGCAAAAAATAGGGAAGTAAAAATAAGTTTCCACGTGTAAAATAAGCTACTAGCGTAGTATGTATTTTACTGCAGCCCTCATAATAACTCTTAAACCTTACTCTTCAATATTTGGCATTATTATTATTATATCTAGCCCATATTGTCCCACTGCTGGGCAAAGGCCTCCCTCAACTCCTTCTAATGTTCCCGGTTTTGAGCCACCTCTTTCCAATTCCAATCAAGACATTTGGCATAGCAATTAAAATTGAATTCAACTCCATACTCATAAAAAGACAATCAAAAACATATTTATAACACAAGTTCGTTCACCTACAACAGACTGTGGGTACCTCTAGCAAAATTAATAACCATAATTATAAAATCGTTACCATACTTCACTGTCATTTTCAAGTAATTAAACATTACTCTTCGGTTAAAACAACATGCATCTCCTTAATTATATTTTAGTAATTAAAATTTTCAGTCTATTTCATTATACAGCACAAATATTGTGCTAATATAACTAACATAAATAATAATAATAAGTTAAGTAAGCAAGTTCTACTCGGGTAATAAATTATCTTTCAATCGCTAGTAATTACTCAAACCGTTTTCTTTTTTCTTTTATATTAATACAAAGACTCACGTTTGACCACTCTATATCTCACCTGATGGTAAGCAACGATGGGGCCGACGATGGAGTACACTTACCTAAAAATAATAATCTATTCTGTTGACTTAAACTGTTCTAAGTTGCCAGGAAGAGATCGCAAAATGCGATAAGGCCGCCCATTATATGTCTTTTAGATATAAATTTTTCTTTGGTATGCGGTTATGTAACGACAATAAAGTATATAAGAAATAAATAAATAAGGACCCCTAGGTTACAAGTATCAAGGAAATCAGTCTCTGGCAGAGAATTCCACTCCTTGTTTATCGTAGACAAAACCCTTTTGTTTTCGAGACCGTTTTGTCTGGCACTAGGCACGGCCACAATTATTTGAACAACGTCGCAGCCCTGGCAGGCATCCGTCAAACTAAGCCTTAAATTTTCGTTAACGTAATCAAAACGTTTATAGTGTTTACCTCTTTGATTGGTTAAGACCTAGGAGCGGGCCAATCGCATCACCGAACAACAAAACACAAACTCACACTAGACAGAGACACTCTGATTTATTTATTCCAGCTTATACCAAGTTAGTTTGAAACTGCAACCTATTAAAGTAAGTATTAAAGTAAGTACACGTAGAAGGAATAAGTCAAATTAAGTCTTAGAGAACATTAGTTATGAAAGTGCACATGAGTACTTATACTTGACAACTAACTTATAAGTAAGTTATTTAATACATATCTGCTAAAACAAGAGCAATTTCAACTCAGCCTACTTTAATATTTTTTATAAATATTTTGTTTAGTACAACAACGTGTATAAGTATTGGTGACTAAATACCAGTCACCCTATATAGTACTAGTGCTCCTCACCATCAACGATTGCTTCACTGCTTACCATCAGGTGAGATCGCAGCCAAGAAATGTTTAAAATAAAAAATTTGGTATATGCCAGGTGCCACCTATTTACTGCTTGGACAGAGAAAGAGTAGGAGTAATTGCTGGATTAATTATATAGGATTTATATATCTTTAATGCCTATCTTTTTTTACACGACTGCCCCAAAAAAGGAGTGTTAGTAGGATAAGAAGTCAACTTTCCAGCTCTAGGTGGAACGAGAGAGTGTCAGACATGTAAGTACTAATTAAAACCTGCGTATGTTCTTTCAGTTGCCGTTTGAATATTAAGGTCGCAGTAACTCTTTTTAACAGCTTTGCAAGCCTGTCAAAGTCTACTGATAATTAGTATGTGCTGATTGATAAAATGCGTAATTTTGTTTCGAGAATCAATAATGAATCCTTAACCGTGCGTATTCAAAATATGTTCAATAGAAAACGGTTTCATTATTTTAAGTAACATAAATGATTTTGATGTATGTACAAAAATAAGTACACCTCAAAGAGAATTGTGTCCTTTGAAGTCTCAAACACGTCGAGAAACCAATGAATCTACTCGTTATTATTAACCATGTTAGGAATGAAAAACATATTTTCAAATTAAGCAATTTCAATATTTTTGACATTCCCCGCCCTTTAGCGGAGCGAGAGATAGTGTCACACGTTTACTGACTAAAAACCCCCTCCTGCTCCTTCTTTGCCATTGTTGTAGGGCCCGGGATCTCTTTGGCATCGCCCATGGCTCCAGAAGGCTTCGACCCTGCTAGGCTCTTACGGTTGCTGACAACCACTTGAGGCGCGCGTGGAACACTACACGCTGTCGACATCTGACACTCTCTTCTGCCCTACCCAGAGCGAAAGCTATTTAATGACTTCTCATTCCCAACCAAAACAAAAAAAATATAAGTAGTTATATCCTGTAGCATGACACTACTCTCAAAATATATTCAAGATTAACACTAAAGATAAAATAAATTTTTGACCTAGACTATTTAAACTCACAATCTTGCGCTGTCCCTATGTGTTTAAATTCCAATTAGTTTACATTTTCATATGCAAGAAAATGTAAACTAATTGGAATTTAAACACACACAATTTAGACAGAAACGTTTTAAGGATAAGCAATCCTTTTAGCCAATCATTATTTTCTATAAATAACTACTGTAAATATAACAATTTTACCTGGATACAAAAAAGATAGCATCGTTATTTAGTTTGGTCGCCGCTGTCTGAGCTTTGTGATGTTTACTCAGACAACGGTGATTAAATCAAATAACGACCAAAAAAAATATGTCACACAGCGGATTTCGGGATTTTTGATTTATCTATATCTAAAAGGAAACACGTTTTTACCAAGTATAAAAAAGAAAAATATATAAGGTGTAATTTTTACTTATCAAAATCACGAATGCTAGGCGGAAGGGAGTTCCTTAACCTTACTGCATGGACAGAGATAGAGTAAAAGACATTGTTACTGTAATCTAGCGCACAAAGGGTGAATTTTGAGTATTTTCAAAAGAAAACATCTGTACTGATTTTCGTGAATGATTATAAATAATACCTTTTGTCTTAACGTATAATTTTTAAGTGGGATATTAATGTAGGTACAAATAATCTGCAATTATAGAGGTATACGTTCATAAAAGTCATAATGGCGCTCCATGTCCTTGCATAATTGTACATTATATTTTTTTAAATTTGTGTTTACGATATTTCAGACTAATAAAAACTCCAAGGCAACAGTAATAGGGTCAATCGGGAAACGATCGGTTGGAACAGTTATACGGTTTTTTTTTATTAGACCAACCCGTTACAAACGTAGAGGAAAACGTTCAAACGGAATTCTATTTGCAATCAAAGTCAAACGTCTGTGCGTTCAGAACCTTAAGTAAAACGATAAAAGCGGTATCTGGCAAGTTAAATTGGGATACCAATTTTCACTTAAAAATTGGTTTTCATTAATCCTTTTTCTGTCCGTTCCAAAACATTTCTTGACCAATATTCGGGCAATCCAAGATTCGCTTTCCACTTTAATTGAAAAGTCAAGCATTTTATTTTAAAAATGAACTAAATAGTTTGGTTTTGGTCGGAGAAGCAGCTATTTTTAGACGTAACTCATCGGATCAACTTAGAATGGATGAAATAGTAACAGGTCACTGGATTAACTTGTGACCTACAATTACCCCTCAAATTGAATTGTAAAATCTATTTTAAAACCTATTATAATGTATGGATCGCAATGTAGGGCTGTGAAGATGAATGTGTGGTGTGATGAGAATTAATAAAGTGAAAAATGAGTATATTAGAGGAAGTTTGAAAGTTTGTCTTGGTATGGTTATGTGAAGAGGAGGGATAAAATGCATATAACTAAAAGAGTTATCATGTCGACCAAAGAAAAATGGATAGATTGTGTAATATGATACAAAAGGGAAACTTTTTTTAAATATATAAGGATAAGGATGCTCTCAAAACGGTGAATAAAAAAAACATGGTGAGCAAACCGTCCTAGAACCAAATTTTCGAAGACGTGATATTCACCAACCCGCACTAGGCCCGCGTGGTGGGTTGCGGCCCATTCTCTCTCCCAGAGAGGAGCCTGAGTCCCAGCAGTGGGAACATTGAAAGGCTGATTATGCTATGCTAAGAATGCAACCATTGATAGTATAATAAAATAAAAGTTATTAGTATTTTAGTTTCAAACAATTAGCAGTGGGTGGAGCAGTGGAAAAAATTTGAAATAAGATTTTCCAATTATAGAGAATGGTATACTGGTTGCTGTCAAACAAAGACGTACCTATTTTAAAAGTACGGCAGGTCACACGCTCGCCCGTTTTCATAAAAAAATAGTATGAACACTGTAAACAGTTTTCACTGGAAGTTTTTTTTGTAGAAAAAGCGTGGGTGCTCCCACGCGTGTTTTAAAGTACCTACCTACGCTTTAATTCAAGATCATCCAACATACCAATAAGATATGAATCATAGAGATATTCTCTTGTCTCTTGTTCTAAGCCAGTTTTAATTTACTTTATAAGTTACCTGACCTACAAAAAAACTCTTTTGCATCTGGGCTTCAAGTCTGCTATTACAATAGTGTCAGAATGGTCAATCATTGATTTCATAATTTTTTGACATGTTTTGGTAATCTACTAATATAATGGCATCATTATGACTTTTCGATAATCAACCACTGACACTTCATTGAAAAATATGGCATAGAATGGTAATCTCGTACATAATGACAAATGAATATCTGACGTATGCTGTATCTGCAAAAAATTTGACAGTTTCTTTGATCAGTGACCTACCATTACGACGTCATTGCGCAATTAGTGCTTTTAATAAGCTCAATATTGTCATTCTACCACAATGACGAATTTATAAAATTAGCAGACTTAGGACCCTAATCACATAACACTAGTATTAAAATGGCTAAAGTTTGTGCGTGTGTTACTTCTTCATGCTCAAACGGCAAAACGGATTTGAATGAAATTTGGTACGTATAGATATATCATATTTTGGAATAGCACGTAGGACATTTTTTTATCTCAGAAGTACGTTCCTTCAGGAAAAATTCTTCATTACCGTAGGCAATACCACTGTCAAAAGCCTAGTTGGTTTTCGGGCCTGTATAATAAATAACGTTACTGTGTACATAACTCATCACATAATTTACAACGTTTACCAAGACGTTATATCAATACTTAATCATCAAATTAGATAACTAGGAATTTCTATAAATAGCAGTATCTGATGAAATCTATTACCGTAAACAAATCAACTAGAAGTTGATTTGTTATTTCGGCTGATTTATTGTTTTGATTACTTGAGCCAGAATCAAAGCGAGCGTTCAGTCGCAAAGTTATTGCTCAATAATTCGTAGTAGTATAAATATCCATGTTTGTTTGTGTGGCATATTCCTCAGGATACTTACCATTAGAGGTAAAACATCGTATTTTTTTTAAGAACTTTACAAATTATTTATGGTTTCTACAAGATAAAATTAAAACCTTATAATTAAAAAATGTCGTAGATGTCATTTTAAGAGGGTTTTTTTCTACTCGCCTATCGTCAAAATTAAGTATAGTTTAAAAGCTTGTCATTTAACGCAATTTAGCGCGATGTTTGATAAATAGGCATTACAAAAAAGAATGATAACGCCTAAGAACTCTGCTAGCATTCGGTAATTCCGTGATTTACTCGAATATTTCACATAACTGGTTTCATGTAATACGTTTTTTTTAACCCTTAAAAGTGTTTTCAGAAATATTTTCGTCATTCGGAATCTTAAGTGTAAGAGTGTAAGCCTAAGAGAATAATTATGAGTACATTAGAGAGAGCCATAGTTTTTGTAAAACATCAAATTTTCATAGGTCTTTACTAGATTAGTTTTACAGAACTTTATGTTGTGATTTCTATAAACGCCTAGATAATACCCACAAGATAGCTTGGTATCCAAAACATCCCATCAATCACCTATTTCACTCGTCTCAATCACTTTCCTTTAACCTATTCACTTTATTTCTAAATCTTTTTTTTTTTTGGGACTTAAAGGAAATACTTGTTCATTAAAATGACATACAGACCTACTAGTAAGTACCTCTCAGAGTTTCCAGGTAATCTAAAAAAAATTAACTCTGGATGCGTTATTGACGAATTCATGCAACCAAAAACAGCACAATATATCCTACTCGTCATATTAAATATGTATATGTACTTGAACTTATTTGTAGTGAAAAAATCGCGTGGTTATTGTTAAAAAAACAACACACCGTCCGATCGTCACTGCGGCACAGTCACGACTGTCTGCACCACGAGCGCACCGCGAGATCGAGGCGTGTAGGTATAGCTCGCGTTTCGTCCGTTTGTATGAAGTTGATTACTGTACATATTATTACTATGTCAAAGAGGACGCTCTTAAGTAATCTATACTAATATTATAAAGAGGAAAGATTTGTATTTTTGTATGTAACGAGTAAACTCAAAAACTACTGTGCCGATTTCAAAAATTCTTACACCATTGGAAAGCTACATTCACCTTGAGTAACATAGGCTATATTTATTGCCCGTGCGAAGCCGGGACAGGCCACTAGTTTTTTTTATAAAGCTATAAAGTGGCAAACCACTAAAGCTAGAAAAAATTGCCGAAAAATAATTAAGATAATAACGAACAACGTGTGTTTGTGTTGGTGTTAGATCGGTTAAGTTTACAACTATCAACTTAGTTGTCGACTCAAAAATTTTCCTAACAAAAGTATTAAACCTTTTTTTATGACTGGCGATTGAAACCTTACTATTTGGTGCAAAAATCAAGGGTCGATCTAGACTAGGATAACTAAGTGGACATTTTTATTGCCCACCACTTAAGCTTAGGAGTAATAAATAAAAATAATGTGACTTTCGTGTGATGAAGGTAACAAGATGGCATATTACTTTTATGGTTTTATGGGAAATAAAATTGTGAAGATTTATGTGAACTGTTACTCGTAGTACTTGTGTCCATTTCGAAAGAAATGATTTACGCATTTTTTCGCAAGATTGTAATAATGTGTACTGGCACCAAATAAAACTTGTGTTGGCTCGTTCGGAGTTATTAGGTCGATATGTAGGGTGTGTATGTGTAATATATGGCATAATAATAGATAACATTATATCACTTGAAGTAACGTTCACATGATAAAAATTTCATACTCAATAAAAACGTAACTTAATTTCATATGATCGAATGTTAAATGTTTTAGTATCATCAATAATTTTATTAGTTAAATAACCATAACCATCTTTATAACCATCTTTTGTTCTTATAAAATTTAATATAATGTACATTTCATATAATTTTCAGTTGACATAATGATCTTCTTATATAACATTCAGTCGACCTATATTTCATACTAGCTTTTGTCCGTGGCGTCGCCCGCGTACTTAATATATAGCCTATATCACTCAGGAATAAAGCAGCTTCCTATCGGTGAAAAATTTTAGCAATCGGACTAGTACTTCCAGAGATTACCTCCTACAGACAAAAAAACAAACTTTACCTCTTTATAATATTAGTGTAGATATATATTAAATGAAATTAGGACATTATAATTATCAAAATTTGTTGTTTTTATTTTCATCGCTACACAACCCTGCATAAAACGAAAGGTATTCCGTAAGTCCTTGAATTTTATTACTTAAATACATATTTATGTTTGCTTGTAAATTCAAGTACAAACAGTTGGATAACGTAAGTAAATTAATCACCGTGTCTTAACGTGAAACAGGTAAACTAAGAATTTCCAAAACAAATCTTCATATGTCGAACAATGCCACTTACAGCTGATATTTTAAGAAGAAAGTCTGCCAATATTGGTAGGGAGGCAAGTACTTGTTTTCTTTGCAAGTAACCTGAAACATTTTTAAACAGCGATGTTAGTATAAGCAAAGTGAATGCTTTTACGTCACACCTACCTATCAGGACAATTAGAAAGACGTGGGAACCGGCTGATTGTCATGCGCTATCGAATTTAATCGTGTGGTGTGGCACTGTTGACGCAAAGAGTGGGCGATTGGATACAATATGGATTCGATTCCCATATGGAACAAATATTTGTATGGCCTATAGATAATAGTTTCAGGTTCGTGTGTCTAATGTGTGTAAATATACCTGTTTATGAACGCACCCTAAGATTTGTAAGCGCACAGTGGCGATGCCTGCTAAGGCTTTGGGCAAAAGTATGAAAGGGATGCTCGTGATCCTAGAACGCAAAAAGCAACTAAAGGTTCATACATATTCTTTGTATTAGTCAGTAAAAGTCTGACACGCTCTCTCGTTTCACCTTAAAGCGACAGAAGACCTTGATATAAAATAAAATAGGCCACGTTGATGTCGAACACGCGCTCCAAGGTTTCCGTATCTATAAAAATGACAAAAAAACATATCTGTTATACAAAGGGAAGCCCCACAAAAATATTTATTTTATTCTGTTTTTAGCATTTCATATTATAGGTAGAGAAAACAGAAATACAACATTAAGTTATCAATATATTATTTGTTAAAATTTCAACTGCCTAACTTTTACGGTTCATGAGATAAAGCTTAGTGAGAGACGGACGGACAGTGGGCACTTAATAATAGGGTCCCTTTGTACCCTTTGGTTACGAAACCTAAAAAAAATGTAAACAAATAATGTCGCTTTGAATAAAAACCTTATGTAGGTTACTGAATTTCATGACATAATTAAGAGCTTAACTTAACGATAACGTTAAGGAAGTCCGGAAAAGTTTGACGGGTTAATCACCTTGTTACACGTTTCAACGTAATTATCCTTTAATTAAAATCGACTTCGTTCATTAAACAAAATAAGTTTTTCGGAAATGTGTCGGTTCATTTTGAACTGGTATCAATTAACCTTTTCAGCGCGAACGTGATAGAAAGTCCGAGATAAATTAATTTTAAGAAAGGTTCGGATTTAGGTCGACTAAGAGTTTATTTAGTTTAATTTATTTAATTTAGGGTTAGGTCTGGTTAAACATTAAAAGGTTCATTGACATTGATCGGTAGTAAATTTTAAGGTAAATTTGAAGATTTAGAAAATCATTGGTAGGCTAAAATAAATAAAGTTGTCTACCCCCCTACTGTTGCTGACAACTCCTTGAGGCACGCGGGAACAGCGCGCGCCGTCGTTGACTTGGGCTTGGTCCGGACTGTTACCGGACGGCCGGACAGCGAGCTACCCATTGCTCACTGCCTGCAAGCCCGCGTCTACGGTGGCTGGAAATCGGGATTGGAATCCCAGAGAGTGCCGTTTCCTGATGCGGTTGGCCTCCTCCTTAGCGAGCATTACTGCTTCGCAGAAGTCTGCGACCGCCTACCACTCCTCCTCGCTCCGGACCATGGCCTCGACCAAGGCCCGGCGCGAGAGGTCTCAGCCGCCAATCACCCCCATGAGGGCACGGCGATGCTCCGCCCAAGCAGGGCACACAGCGATTGTGACTGTTAGAGAGGTGGTGTGTGGTGAGGTCCACAGAACCTGTGTTAGGCAGAAAGTGAAGACGCCGTGGCACCGTTGCAGAAAGTTTGGGAGGTTTCTGATTCAGAACCAGAAGATACGGTGGAAGCAACCTATTTGGGCGTAGCACCGACGCGTCTTCCTTGTGGAAACGGTGACCTTTCACAACAGGTTCAGGTCCTGGCCCTGCTATTGAGCGAGTAGAAAATTATCATTTTCTTATGCGAACAATGAAGGTGGTGGAAAGCTTGAAAGATAGGTAATCCTTACACCCCGGCCACCAACAAGCAGCCTAGGCATTGGAAGTCATAGAGCGATACTCGGTCGCCTTAAGTGCGGGTTTCTGGACGGCGTTTAGTGTATGGCTTGTCGTCCGATAAAAACCAAGCCAATGTCGAGGGTTCATTGTGCTCTACGTGCGCCTCAAATAGATGTTAGTTTAATTGACGGGGCCCACTAAAGCTGATGCCTGCTGAGGCAGGGCAATTGAAGAAATACGGGTATGTTTCAGACAGTAAAAGTAAGTAAACTCTATATCGCTATAATTTTACATCATCAAAAAAAGATTTAACCCTTAAACATTTTCTACAAAACACTACATCAAAACAACATGAGAATAAAAAAAAATACGTGTATTATAAGTTATGATCGAATAAGCGTTTCACATGATAAGAATCTTTTTCGCGAAAAGACGAAAAGATTGCCTCAAGAGCAATTTGTGTCACGTATCAGCGACGGATTACTTTATAAAAGCAAAAATATAAATTTAGACTCAAATGCTAAGATATAATATGAGACGCCTACTCTTTTTCTTCAAAGTGTTTTAAAAAAATACATCCAACACGCTAAGAAAAACAGTAGTGATAAATAGGTCCTTATTAAAGATTGCTCAAGATAGGAGAAAAATAAATTACGTACGAAAAACAAATAAGTAAGATGTTTTCTTCTACATTAACCTCTAAAAGAAAAATAAAGTTCGCTTAGCGTATCAGAAGTAAGATAGATCAAAAAAAAATCAGACAGTTCCAACGCCTCTTATATTGGTATCAACTGACGAAGTATAAGTTGAATAATTTGTTGGTATCTGTAAAATACTGCGATTTATGGATTTACTACCTAAGAATCTTAAATGATAAATGATCTTTATTTTGCAAGTAGGTTTTATAAAAACACTTTTACACGTCAATTATTTTTTTTCGTCAAATAATGCTAGATGAGGCCGGTGTTTCCTAGCTGACTACCCTGAGAAGAAACACCGAAACAAACTCAGGGGTCAAAGTCTCTTTTAAAGTCCATAAAGCAAAACATGTAATGGTCAAATCATATGAGAACCATGCAGATTGAGTCTGAGATGGTCTTTTGAAGTAAGAACCACACAGTTCTAAGTGGACCTGTCCAGTCAGTACAAGCATTTGTCAATATGCGTGTAGCTCAACTCAGGACTACTAAAGAGCTCAACGACTTGACGAACAATGCCAAAGAAAGGACATTTGCGTAGGCCACATCAAATACTCAAAACTGCCAAACATCATGTGAAAATAAAAGAAAAGGAAAGAGGAATCCACATAGTTCTCACATTCACAATAATAAAATTTACAAAAGTGTAAATATTGCAAATTGTAAAAAAAGTATATAAAAAAAAAATCAGTCAAATAGTAAAAATAAACATATCATAATTGTAAAATATATAAATATATATATTTATATATATACAATATCATAATTGTAAAACAACAACAATCGTCAATAAAAAAAGGCAGTTAAACAAAAAAAAAACATTCAAATGATAATAATTATAGTGAGTAGGTACTGGAGCAGGTCAATCTCAAGCCATTTTATCCTCGAGAGACTCTTTTACAGAATAAAAAGCCTTTTGACAAAGTTTTCGCTTAACAAATATTTTGAATTTATTAATGCTAAGTTCCTGAATAGGACTGGGAAGATGATATCTTGATTTGTTAAAAACAACTTATCCCATTCTTCATGCTTTTGGATAATTTTCTTACAAAGTAGCTTTTGCCTGCAGCATTGCCCGCGTACATAAAATATAGCTTATGTTACTCAGGAATAAAGTAGCTTTCTATAGGTAAAAAAATCTTAGCAATCGGACTAGTACTTTCAGAAGTTATCTCCTACAAACAAAAAAAAAAAATTCTACCCCTTTATTATTATATAGTATAGACAGTAAATGAATGAAGTAGAGTATGGCGGACAGAATTGAGATCGGTCAGATCTCCATGGTGTCATGGTGACGATTGTCGAAACCCAGTGCGCGACAGTCATGATGGTAAGTCTCCTCTTTGAGAAGTGGCTGGAGGTGCATGACGCAGGTCTTCACAAGTTCGAGAGGTTCCGGCATCTGATAATTCGGAAAAAACACCCGTATTGTCCCATTGCCGCGGAAAAGCTTACATTCATTCCTTCCATCAGTTACGATTCTTGATGTTTCATTTCTTTTTTGCTTTTCTATAATGCTTCTTTCATACTTTTACTTTGTTTACTACTGTCATCTAATTAACTCATCTTAATCAGTATTCAGAATATTGGCTCAAGATGTCAATCAGAGTGGAAGTTTACTCCAGACAACACATGTGTGTGTGGTGAGTGGGTACCGAGCAATAAACGAACCATTCAAGACTTCTCAACTGATTTATTATGATGTAGGTTTTCGGGTATTCAATTCACAACGAGAGACTATTGAGTGACTAGGCACTATTGTCCGCAAAAAGTCTAAAGATCAAGAAGGTTCTTGGGATCTTGATTGCTTAGTTTATTGCTGGACTCACTATACTGTAAGACTTTGTTAGCGTATATGCGCTTCATCTCGTTGTCAAGCTGGCTTCTATTTTATAGACTTCTTTGACTACTATAATATTCTACTGACTATGATCTGATAAAGATGAAGTGATGATTGAGATTAAGTTGAATAAATAAATTATTAGATATTTTATCATCAAAACGCTATTAACCAATTTACTTATAATTTTATCAATTTAATAAAAATTTGTCAATTTTAGAAGCATCTTTTTTAGTGACCTTACAATAGAACATTCATAACTATAAAATTATACTCGAACACAAGTCGTATATAATTTGTATATATTTTTGTTTATTTGTAGGATAGGGTAATCTCTGAAAGTACTGCTTCGATCCCAAAAATTTTTTCACCGATAAATGATGATATTTAATTTGCAAATAGGTTTAAAAAACACTTTTACACGTCAAATTTTTTTTTGTCAGTTTAAGCTAGATGAGGCCGAAAGGAGGAGCCGAAGCCGAGGAGGATATAAAGCTGTTTTATTCCTAAGTGACAACGGTTATATTTTATGTACGCAGGTGAAGCTGCGGACAAAAGTTAGTTATTTAATATTTGATAATGTCATGACCTCTCTAAACACTGCAACTACAAGAGATTATGTTATTAATATTAAATCCTATTAGCTCCAGGCAGTTGGTAGTCAACTATTAAATTTAAACTTTGAGCCTTATAGTGTCAATTCCAGACAAGCCTGTTCCAACCCTCAAAGGGCACCGGGTGCGGTTATTTCTTATATTTTTATTTTTTTCACACAGCAAATAATACTGGCCGCAAAAGGAAGAAAAAAAAATTACTTAGTTAGGTAATGTATTTTTAACCGACTTCGAAAAAGAGGAGGTTCTATGTTCGGCTGAATGTATGTTTTTTTTTTTATAAAGATATGTTCACCTATATCTCGGTCAATTGTTGACCGATTTTAAAAATTCTTTTTTTGATTGAAAGATTATGCTTTCAAGTTGGTTTCGTATAAATATTGTTATGGTCTGATCATGAACTTTGAAGATATAGCACAGAACTCCTCATAGGATCACAGCAGAACTGTCGTAACAACTAAAATTGTTTTGTTAATACGTGTAGTCGATGACTGGCTGAAGGAGAAGGGGGAGGGGATGTATCGGAATGATATGATGATGAACCCAGAAGGCAAATTAATGTAATCTAACCGTGTTTGGGGTTATTAAAATTGTTATGAGATGCTCTCTGGCTATAAGGTACTTAAGTTTGGTTTTTAGTGGTGGTACCATAACTAAAAAGTGTTAAATAAAAATTAAAAAAAAAAAATACATACGACTTCAATGTTAAAAAAACACTGAAAAGTACAAAATAACTTTATTTTCGGAGTCGGTGTTAAATAACGAAGAGATAAAACTATTATAGAAACACCGACTTCCGAAATTAAAGATATTTTGTATTTTTTTTTTTGTAAAAAGTTTTTTATTTGTTGTGTTGATGTCATTTGTGGTTGTAATTATGTCACTAACATAGTTGTAGGTTTGTTTATAAAAAAAAATCCTCCCAATTCTAGTTCCAATTCTTAAGGGTAACTGAAAGACACGTGTGTCACCCAGATCAGGAAAAGTACCTAATTGGATGATTTCCCACCTCAATGTACCGGTAAATCCCATTGAAATTGGGCAGCCTTTTGAGCTAAATCAACGATGTTGGAGCGCAGTGTAGTGTTTCAAACTCGCAATTAAGATTTATTACTAGCTTTTGCCCGCGACTTCGTTCGCATGGAATAGTGACTTCCGGAAATTTCAGTACTGAATTAATGCCGACTCTTGACCAATAGATGGCGCTGTATGTCCGGAATAAATTTTATTTTTTATTTTATTATTTTTTATTTAATTTTTTGCAATAAAAACTATCCTATGTCCTTTCTCAAGTTCCAAACTATGTCTGTACCAAATTTCACACAAATCGGTTCAGTAGTTTAGGCGTGAAGCAAAGACAGACAGACAGACAGACAGAGTTACTTTCGCATTTATAATATTAGTTTGGATTATTATGTTTGGCTGGCCGGACAAAGGTTCGCTTTGTATCTGATCTTCGTTAGTCAACCTTTTTGGAACGAGTCTAGATCGTCAAGCCACCGTTGTTTTCGTGCATGCATAATAATGGTACATTTCCACTGATTTAGAGCTAGGCAATATGAGGAGCGGATTGTGAATAGGCCAATACCAACGAGGGGAAGATTCATACTTCTACTGATTAAAATCCTCCTGTCTTTCTTCAGTTGCGCTTGCATGCTAGGGTCGCAAAGGCAACTCTTTCGAACCATGTCGCAGTCTTAGCAGAGGAAGAGTTAGGTGCCTCTTGCTTTGCTTTGATATAAATGTATTTTAGCATGATCATAGTCTAATTTGAATTTTCGTGTTTGTTCTATTTATCCCTATATAATAGGAGAAACTTACTGACTGACTTATCAACGCGTATTATTATCTCGAAATTGTCGTAATCGCTGACATATTCATTCGTTACAAAAAGCAGCAAGAAAATAAACAAATGTAAAACATTTATTACAGCCTACGAAATACAAAATTTACTACCGAATAAACAGCTGTAGTGCGGTTCGTGCCCCAAGAAACATAATATTGGAACGAATTACATGTAACACTTGCGAGATCCCATTTACCTAGCGTCCCGAAACTCGAGACATTTCCCCGTCAATATAACTCGAGTTCCGTACGACTTTATTAAGCCCTAAAGCAGAGGTGACAATAAAATTGATCGGTAGACTGCTGAAATCGAAAAATCGGTGTTACACAACATTGTTTATCTAATAAATTTGAAAATAAACAACTCAATATGTATAGTTATTTCTTAGTAGATACATGTTTTGAGTAACGTCGTTTGAAATACATGAGGAAAGTCCCGGCAACAGGGGGGCGTTATGGAGCCGAGTGTTGCAGGAACAAACTTTATGTTTCTACTTCTTTTTCTTCCTGCCCTTATCCCATAAGACAAACTTTCTCCATTTGTATAAAAAAGTACTATTTCCGCATCGCTATCGACCGGAATTTTGCTCAAAAGACTTGAGTTGTTGTAAATAAATTGAATACATTTACCGCCTTCTAAAAAAAAAAACTTGTAATCATTCAAAATGAGAACTCTGAACAGAACGAAAAGAGTAAATATAAATTGAATAAATTGACTCATTTCGTAAGCAGTGTAAATGGTAGTCAAAATTATTTTTCAACAAAACTAATCTTTTTCTTAAGTAGCTACGTAGGTAGGTACTATAAATTCTTACAGAATAAACGAAAGATAAAATGGTATCATATTGTTATGACAGTGATTACTATCTGTATATCCTTTTGTTTGAGTCGGCTTCTATTATCAGTAGGTATTTTACATGGAGAAATTGCCTATCTGACCTCTTTAACCCAGTAACTGAGTGATGCGATACCTTGGCAAAACTAGTGTCTAGTTTTCTGGTTTTTGACTATCGTAACGATTGTCAAAGGTCTATAAATAATTGCCGTAACCAACGGTTTTACATGCTTTCTGAGACATGGGGCAGACTCGATCTATATTGGATGATCACTCAGCCATATTTTGTTTTTGATTTTTACAACTTCTAGATGTAAATCTCACAACTGTGTTTTATCAGTTGTCTTTTGCGTTCTAGGATCACAAGTATTCCTTTCATATTTTTCGCCCTGGCCCAAGCAGGCATCGGCCCTGGTGGGCCACTACGGTTTGTTGATATCTCTATGAGGCGTGCGTGGAGCGCTCATAGAAAAAGTGAACAGCGAGCTATCCATTGCTCGTCGTCTGCAACGTCCGCTGACGACTATACTGCAGAGGTGCTCAAGATCAAGAGCGTCTATAATTACTAAGCCAAGAGTTTAATAATGGTAGCCAGAAAGTAGTTATTTTGCAGACAGGTGCAGACATTTCCTTAACAAAATAACAGACACTTAATTATCTCGTCCTAACGTAACCTTCATTTCTTATGTTACTGAAAACACTCAGGAAATGTAGGAACAATTCTCCCCGTAGTACCTACTGCAAAATATAGAAGGCAACTTTTTTTGTGTAAAAAACTTGAAAATAAACAACTACATATTGATATTAAAAACTTAACTAATTAAAACTATTATTTCGTCAACATTTTTTAAAAACATTTGAAAATCCACACTTATCCCCACCGCTTTTATGTACGCAATTTACGGTTTCCCGCATTAGTGCGGAAAAGTGCGTAAGCTCGCCCCGCCGCATTTTATTATCACAAGTTACATTATCAAGTCTTAGTGACTAATACAAACAGATATTACTATATAAATAGGAATGTTTAAAAGTCGGTCAAGTGCGAGCTGACTCACACGGGGTCACACAGTTTGATTTCGCGTGGAGAGGTTTCTTCTAAATGACGAATATTTTTACTACCACTTTTTTTATTTGACTCATATTCGTTGTTGGTAACTAAAAACGCACGTTGCGCTGGTAGCAAACCATAGAGTCAGCGTCAATTCTGTGTTGTCATATGTTCTTAGATACGTGGAGTAAGGCAGTAGTAGAAGTTATTCTGAAATGTCATTCTTTGAATGAATTATGTTTACATTTTTTATTAAAGTCTCCTGTTATGAGAGTCAATAATATTTTTATGTGCTTATGTCTGTATAAACATAAATGTATTACTTTTGTTGTATTTATTTAAAACGTCACAAAAAATGTGTGTGTAGAAGAATAAATAAACAAAATGTCAATGCCAGGAAAGATCATATTTGTTAAAGTTTTTAACAAAATAAACATATGCTGTCCTCAAAGTGCTCTCCTTGATATTATAGGTAGATACTGGTCATTATGCACTATACTTAGGCCCCAAGTCTGCTATTTTTATAAATTCGTCATTCCAACACAATCCCATTGTAATTTTGCTAAAAGTTTGTAATCTGCTAAATCATAATGATCGATCATTGATCGGTCAATGGTCTTGTAATAGAATTGTGGTAGAATGATAATTTCGAGCATATTAAAACCAATAACTGCACAATAACGTTCTAATGGTAGAACACCGAAATGGAGTGTCAGTGGTTGACTATTGGAAAGTCATAATGACACCATTATATTAGTAGATTACCAAACTTGTCAAAATCGACAATTATGACATCAATGATAGATCATTCTGACACTATTGTAATAGCAGACTTGAGGCCCAGGGTCATAATACTGTAGTAGTGGTGGCCGAGTGGTAATGACTTCGACTTACGAGTTGTAAGTCACGGGTTTAAACCGTGCCAGGCACATTACTTTCTGTTATTTATTTCATTACCACTGCATTCAAAACAGTGTAGAAAAACATCGTGAGGAAACCGCCATGTCCTAGAACAAAAATTCGATGACATGTGACATTCACCAACCCGCACTGGGCCCGCGTGGTGGATAACGGCCCATTCCCTCTCCTAGAAAGGAGGCCGAAGTCCCAGCAGTAGGAGCATTAAAAACACTGATGATGATTCTGACTGGTCATAATGATGTTTATGTTTTTGGTTATTGTGTCAAAAACCTATTTAAAAATATGTTAATCTGATTGCAGCTGTTAACAAATATTAATATTTACGGTTAACCCTTAGTGAGTAATAAACTTTTCAAGTATTTCTTATTCCCATTCGTGTTTACAGTAAGGAGTTTGGTTATTTTCAGAAGCAAACTAACTGACCCGGCCAACATTGTTCTGCCATTAAATTATCAAAGAAATCAAATGTAAGTATAAATTAATACCGAAATACTAAAACCGGGATTAAAAAAGGAAGAGTGCTACCACAAACACTATGATTTAAAGTATTTATAAATTAAGTAACGTATAACAGTCGCGGGAACCCGATGGATGCGTGACGCACAGGACCGGTCGTTGTGGCGACGCTTGGGGGAGGCCTATGTCCAACAGTGGACGTCTTTCGGTGATGATAACAGTTTAAGCTTATTAAGAATTAAAATGTTTGTCTCAAAGTTGACCTTTAAAAGTTCTTTTTTGTGTCATAATTACTTTTAACAATGTTCATTTTTCATTTATGAATCGGATTTAGAGTGAATAAATAAACATTATAACAAAGCACTTTTCTTTCTGGATTTTTACATAGTTTGATGGATTATAAATCAAGGATTACCAAGTCAGTATAATTCAAAGGATGTTACAATGTTCTTTATTTAAAAAATATCTACACAACATTGTTATTATTTGGAGCTTTAAAGGAGTAATGAGGCAAAAGAAACATTTTTTTTAAGAACGAAGTAAAGAATGAGTTTTCAAATAATTGAATGACGTAGTGATAAAAATCTGCTTTTTAGTTACGTAATATATGAAAATCGTGTCGCACCCACATAATTTTTTGTGGATACTTTCAGCCGAGGGAACATGCTCATTGTGTTAAGTAATTGCTAGCAAAAAGCTCTCTTAACGTATGACGATGTAAAAAAAGATGATGACAAGATTTATGGACTAGTTGCTGTCAGCGGCTTTGTCCGCGTGAAAGTAGAAAATTGTTCCAAGGGAATATACGTACTTACTCCCGAGATAAAAAGTATCCTATGTGCTATTTTAGGACATGATTTACCCGTATGCCACACACACGCACACATGCCCCGTGCAATATACTATCACACAAACATGTTCATCTTTTTAATACTAGTGTGACCAGTTTATGATAAACTAGCTTTTGCCCGCGACTAACACTAAACAGCCTGGAGCTAATAGGATTTAATATTAACCCTTTTTTTGACAATGTATCTTGTCAGATACAGTCAACTTTAAAAAATCCTGGTTTCGAAAATATAGTGAATGACATAAAACTTCTCACAACAATTTATATTTTGAATGATTCCGAATTAATTTGTATTTAGCATGATGATATTGGTAGTATCGTTATATTTTGAATTAAAAAATTGTGCACAGAGTCGGCACGATCGTAGGCATGGAGGTAAGAATATTATTATTTTTTTATATTGTACCCGGATTTTTATGTAGTATTGAATGTTTTTATATTCCCTATGAAGTAAACATTTGTATCAAGTATGATTTCAAACCAAATATTTACTATTGTGCAAAAAAGCGAATCTTGTTTGTGCATGTATCTCACAGTGCACACCGCTAAGTTATCACAGAATTAGGTACAGCAGACCATGTATCTCTAGGTGCACACTGTCAAGTTATTGTGTACGCAATGTATCTTTCTAAACTTACGGAAAAACTTCAAGAATCATACCATGAGAGTAGATTCATTGACGGGGTGATGGTGCCATGTAAAGGAAAAAAAACCGGCCATTGGAAATTATATATAAAAAGCAAACCTAAGAAATGGGAGATCAAAATATTCGCTAGAGCTCCAAATGTTGTCTGAATTCATTTACTACTTTACTGTGTATGGAGGTGATGACACATTTCGATACGAAGATTTTACCCCGCGAGATTCTGGCTTCGGGTTAGGGGCTATAATAATTGTAGCATTTTGCATAAAAAAAGCATTCCAAAATCAACATTTTCAGGGGTCTCTTTCAATACCTTTTTCACCAGTTTAAAATTAATTCATTATCTATTCTCACTTGGAACGTGTTCGATCCTTTAAATAGGTTACAGGGAACTGAAAAAAGAGCTGACTATGGACAAAGCGTGGAAAACAAAACCCAAATGGTTTTATTTCCAGATTGTTTGCAATAGCAACAACATTTGTGTAGCAAAGTGGCATTTTAATAAATGCGTGACCACTGCAAGCAACTATGTTGAAGCAGATCCAGTGTTTATAATTCAAAGATATTGTAAACATAATAAGAAGAAGTATCCAGTACCCTGTCCTGAAATAACCAAGCATTACAACTTATAAATGGGTGGCGTAGTAGCTCGCCATCACCTGTTATAGAACCAACACTGTCACCGTTGGTATTTGCCCTTAGTTTCCCAAATGCTGGATATGTGTATCAGTAATAGCTGATTGCTTTAGCGCAGGCACACTAGATCTCTAAAAAATATATGCCATATATAAACAATTTCGTTACCAGTTGGTAAAAAGTATCAATAAATTTTGTCCCAACTGGTAATGAACGAAACTGGCACAAAAAGAAGACTTCATTAAAGGAATTAGACGTAGCAGGGTCTACTCCAGCTAAAAAAAATTGAAGCCCCTGTTATGCCAAGACCTACACTTTGTGTCAGCTATGGCCAAATTGGATATTTCCCAATATTCAGTACCAAGGGGAGTTGAAATTATGCATTAAGACAAACCACTGCAATGTGTTCGAAGTCAGTCTAAGACTTTGTCTTATGTCTAATAGAACCTTTTTATTTTCCTGCACATTTTGATTGAAGTTGTGTTATTTTGTAAAATCAAATGTTTGTGTTTGGTTTTTTCTGTAATTCTGATTATATTTTTACTTTTAGTAATTTATTTATTTGAGCAATGTATCTTCTCAGATACATTGCCTTGTGTAGGGAAAATGACGGATACTTGGCAATGTATCTCAGAAGATACATTACATATCTCCAAAACTAGACATACAAGATTTTTTTTCAATTTTTTTTATTCACTAATACTAATATTCAAAAGAGAATTACACAAAAAAAAATAATTCTATACATTTTTTTTTTTCTGCCAAGAAAAGGGTTAATAACATATTCTCCTGTAGTTGGAGTGTTTAGAGAGGACATGACATTATCAAATATAACTAGCTTTTGTCCGCAGCTTCGCCTGCGTACATAAAATATAAGCTTTGTCACTTAGGAATACAACAGCTTTCTATCAGTGAAACAATTTTAGTAACCGGACCAGTAGTTTCAGAAATTACTTCCAACAAACAAAAACACAAAAAAAAACTGCCTCTAATATTGGTTGTAGATTGAAGTAACATTTTTAATGACAGCCCTTTTTGCCCAACTGCAAAAAGGAGAGCTTGGTTGCTTTTTTATAATTATTTGTAAAATTTTAGAATTTAAAAATGATAGCTATTGGAAAATATTTATAATAAAGTCATTAGTGAACTTGAAATACTTCGGAAGAGACTTAGATAAAAATAATTACTTTACCCATCATTAAAATGCTTTGATTTTTCTAATGATATTCTTGGCACTACTCTTTTATAAAATATTTAAATAAAGGGTTTTACGCAATATTTTCGGCACGTAGCTCTTTTATCATTTTCATAAATAATGAATTGCTTAGACAACCAAACAATTCATAACTAAAAGATTCTGAAGCGTTTATTTATGAATAAAAGTAATTTTATGCCTAAAATTACTTAAATGCATTGAAAATATACATGGTAATATTTTTTTTATATATGTAATGACCGTACATACATTTGTAGTACTTTATTTTTTATTGATAGATTTTTTTTTATTTGTATAAATTTTATTTGGTATTTTTATTAACCCTTTGCGAGACACAATAACTTTTTAATTGTGTCTCTAATTACGGCATACGAAAGGTTAATTTATAATGAAAATACAAAAGTATGTTATTGCGTATGATATTGCATTGCATTGGTGTGACTGGTATGAGCTGTTAAGGTGTTATTAAGTACTGAAATTTTAAATAAATAGAAATAAAAAAAATAAGTAAACTAGTTTCAGTAAAATTTGAAATAACATTAATACTAAAAGCACTAGTGTTAGCCTTTTTAAAACCGTTTGGACAATGTAAAAGATTTGAAAGTACGGAGTTGTCTGTAAAATTCACTATCAGATGATTACGGGTTGGGTACAAGCAAAATAGCCAACTCATAACCAGATTAAGGGTGGATTTCTATAGATGCGCACTACACAGCGATACCTGATGCCGAACTCTGAATTTGAAAATAAAGTACTTCACTTTATTTTCATATGTATTATATAAGTAAAATACATATGACCAAATAATTCAAAATTTTTTCTTCATTAAATTCGTGGTTTCATAGAAATTGTTTTATGAATATATATGCACATAGTCGTGTATTTTAGTGATGTCGTTTGTCGTCTTTGATTGATGTTTGTCCGAAACTATTATTTAGTGTAATTCAAGCACCAAAAAAAAAAAAAATATTTTGATTGACCAACTTAATTGATAACTGGATTAAGTTGCGTTTTTTAATTTTAAATTTGGTCATCATCAAGTAAAATGATTTGAATAATTTATAGTCGAGCAATCCTATAACAGAAAACATGCACTGTTTTCTTAGGGTGAGTTGCATCATTTAACTATAACGATAACAAAGCCGTTAACAGTTGTCAAATCATCGAATTGACCAATAGGCGGCCGTTTCACGGCTGGTTAGGGTTTGGCTATCGTTATAGTTAAATGGTGCAACTCACTCTTAGGGTTTCAAAATAAGCTTTTAATTTGGTCAAACTTGTCTATGAATGGATGAATGTTGTCAATAAGTTATTAATAACTTTTGATTTCTCATTCTTCTAATTTTGCGACGAGAAAGTAAATAACTCCTCTTTTTAAAACTCTGTCTAAAGAACCACCCGAATAAATTATGACTGTTGCAAGTTATAAAAAATGCTTTATAAACAAAATTACATTACCAACTGTATTTTCTCTACTGATAACCTACATTATACCCTTATGTAAGAAACATACGGGTGTTAACAACTGTAGCCAGATAATAAATTACTGCATTTAGCGATTCTGTATCTTAAAACATTTTTATTTTATATCACCCTTTTTACGCAACAAAGAAAATTTAGATTATGTAAAGGTCGTTTGAAAGACAAAAGTTTAGTTTGTAGGATTTTGATTTAAAAGGCACTGTAGGATTAGCTAGGTGATTAAATTTATGGGAATCTTGTGATATATTTTTATTTTGGTATGCCGTACGTTTTTGTTCAATATGCACTTCCTATTTTACTATTAGGACTCTGGGTGTTTCATCAGGCAGTCTTAAAACTCGCAATTAGATTTCAGAAAATTCTAAATGGCGTGGCATGACAGTAAAATCGACTCGACTGCCGTGACGGTAAACGACATGATGCGGTGCCCCCACTACGCTAGCACTCTCGAATCCCTGAAGGCCTAATAGGTGTTTTTTTAAGCTGGCAAAATAGCTGGCCTTTGTGTACCTACATCAGCTGTCCTATTTTTTATTATTTGTCAAAAGTTGTGTACAATAAAAAAAAACATTTAAGGAAATTATCCAATGACTTCACCCATCAACAAAGCGTCTCGTGACAATCAACGTTTTTTAGTTCTAGGTTTTTTGTCAACTGGTAACTTTTACGCAGCATCACTGGCGTGGCTATCTCAAGAGACTACTCGTATAGGTTCTTCTACATTCAACTAACTTTTATAACTACCATTTTATTGTATTACTGCAGACTTTCTCATAATAACGATATCGGTTTTTTTTTTATGATATAAACGATTGCTTGACTGCAATCCCACTTGATGCTAAACAGAGATGCAATAGTTGATGGTGAAGCGCACTTGTTTATTAAGAGCCTATTCACTCTTGTCTTAAAGACACCTAAAATCGGGAAGACCGCAGCAAGTAAACTGTTCCAGTCCTTCGATGTATGAGGTATAAACACTTTATCACGATTGTAAAGTGAGACAGAAAATAAATGCATATAGTATTACATTGAACTTTATTTTAAGTTCAATGTACAGAATTTATCGCTCAAGGCGATCGCAGACTTCAGCAGTGACACTATGCAATGTGAAAGCAAATAGAATTCTGAACAGAAGTTTAAATTGAAATAATAAAAGTCGTTTCTCTCAGTTCATGTTTCAGCATGTTAAAGAATAAGATATTTGTTTTGGTAGACTATTCTTTATTTTAAATCCATTTGATTGAAATTTATACTTTATCGTTGACTACGTAATACCTACATAGTAGTATAGTTGGCGACCGGTAAAGGGAATAATTTGAAAATTACGCTTTAAGATTTTTTTTAGCATGCTTTCATCTATGGATGACAACGAATTAATGGACAGTGCAGTTAATAAAATGATGAAAAAGATGTGCTGAGTTACGCTGCTGAATAAAATAAAAAATGAGTAAGTTTTAGAGTCAGACTGACATTTGAATGTTTATTAATCAGTCACTCTTGCTTCAAGGTTAAAGTCGAACGGATACATAATGACTTAAATTAAAACAAAAACAAGATACATTTTTATTCCAGCAGTACAATCTCAAAGAATTTTTGAAAATGGTATTTTTAGTATTAAAGGTATACTTACTAGTATCTGCAAAATGTATCTTATACCTCTAAAAATGTACATAGTTAAAAAAACAAAGAAGACAGAAATAAATTTCTTCGCGACAGTCAGCGAATAGTAGGAACAGAAACCAAAATAAAAGTAAAATAACGATTGACTGTGCCTTACGAATACGCCAAAAGTTATTTTTACTTTGTACTTTGAGTGATAGAATTGCTCCGTCACTCGTCGGCTTCAGTTATATTACACAATATTAAGCAAACAAATACTGGCGTGGATACATCGAGTTGGAATCGAAACTATATACCTAGGTCAGCGGTCCCTTCTGTGAAAAAATCAAACTTCTTAGTTAACGAAAAAAATCGATACGGCCGTTTATGTCAAAGAAATCAAAATTCATACAATACTTTCCGTTGACCCAGAATCCTGAGAATCAGAAAACTGTAAATTTTTAGTTACGTCACAAAAAAAAACTTTTTAGAGATTCGGTAAAATACTTGTAACTCGATTCGGGAATTGAACTGTTTCTATGAGTAATGTAAGTTTGTACGGGACCCTCAGTGCGCAAGTCCGACTAGCACTTGCCCGATTGACGTATGTGAGTACGTTTGAATGGTCCTTTAAATTTAAAAATAAAATATATTATTATTTAGTATAATTTTAGTTTTATTAATATGTATAGTCAGAATAGGCAAATAGTAAAAATTGCTGCTCAATAATATCTAATATCTATCAATAGACAAATCGAGCCGCGTATCAAATATTAGTATAATCTAATCAACAGATAAAAATACTATTCTGTCATACTTCTTTGTAGTATTTACTAATGGATAGTAAACAAATAGGCGAGAACAAAGCTGTGATCGGATTTCAACCAGTAACTGAACTTGTAAAGACAAACACGCGAACAATGAAAAGTTTTCGTAATAACTGTGGCATCCATAATTCCAGTATAATTTCAAGGTATGAGAAATTCTACTCAAAATTTACGGATGTAATTTGAACAAATTGTCAAATCAAGGAACACGACTTTGTGGTGGATGAAATTACAGAGCTTGAATTAAAGTCATTTACTTCCAACTCGTCGCAAATACTACACTTGAATTCCACCATGATGTCCCATAAAACTACTGTAAGAAACTAGCAATCTACTTCTAAATTAAATTCTACAGTTTACTTATACATTTATGTAGACATGGATTATTACGTTTTCAGTAAACAGCTTTGCTATTAAACTAGGCGCGGGTTAGCGGACGACGAGCAATGAGTTGCTCGCAGTCCAGCCGTCTGGTAAGGACAGCCTGAATATTTGACGGTGCGTAGTACGGTATTTCATGTGCGCTTCAAAGATATGACAGCGCAACTATGTCATTCATCAGACATCAGAAGAGTTACTATAGCTAGAATGCAAATACAGGACACAGGTTGGTTTTAATTAGTAAAAGTCCCCAGCAGAAGAAATCATTTGATGATTTCCCATAAAAAAAAATGTATGAGCAGCATATATCACGATTTCTCTATTTTATAAGTTTTATACATTGACATCTAATTGTATCACCAATAGTAATTGAAAGTTATTCCCAAAAAAACTATTTTGTAAAGTGTTAAACCGTGTCATTGGAAAGTTTTTACGGTTCGTACAATGTAACATAATAAACACCAAAATATATTTAATCGGTATTCCATTTCACTAATTCTCATGAAACGCAGTTACAGTTTTGGTTTACATGTCATAAAACAAACAACTCTGTGTCCAAACTCTGTTTACAGAAAGCAAGGGAATGTCACAAACGTGGCCGCAGGCCAAGGAAGTATTTCTCTGTCACAGTTTACACACAATATGACAGAAACTGACAACTTTAAAGGAGGCTTATGACAAAAGTGGTGCGCTCAACGTTCTTTGATTTGACTTGTACTGCTATTTCTAAACCATGCCAAGCCAGCACACAGTGTGATGTTTGGGTATGTATTTACGTCATTTGTAAGTATGGGCAACTTGTCAAGAATATAACAACAAATATTTAAGCTCTTTAAATGATAAATGATCTTTATTTTGCAAGTAGGTTTTATAAAAACACTTTTACACGTCAATTTTTTTTTATTTTCGTCAATTAATGCTAGGTGAGGCCAGTGTACCACGCTTGCATTCAAATAATAATAATATAATAATAACAATAATATTCCAAAACAATCACACAACGCCGTCTAGTCCCAAGCTAAGCAGAGCTTGTGTTATGGGTACTAGACAACTGATAAACATACTTATATATTTATAAATACATGCATATTATAGATAAATTACACCCAGACACAGAACAAATGATTATGCTCATCACACAAACATTTGTCCTGGGTGGGAATCGAACCCACGACCTCCGGCATAGCAGTCAGGGTCACTAACCACTAGACCAACAGGCCAGTCAAATAAGCTTGATTACATTAGAAATATCTGGCAGCTAACCCTTTCATTGTTAGTTATGCGAAATACGATAGAGTAGATACTAAAGCTGCAGAGTCTGATCAAATAATTCAATTTCCGAGATCCATGTTTTCAAGTGGTAAAATAAATGAAGGTTGAAAATTAACTAATGTCTTGAGACTAGGGCATGTGGTAGGCTACGAGCTCTTAATGCGGTCCATTTGTGACCTAAACTGAACTGCAAAGGGGTGCTATATAGAGTCCAGCCATGATTCTACCATGATGGCCTTACATTTCAAAGCGTCATGATAAGGCCCTTGTAAAGTTAAGCTAATCATTTCAAGGTGAGAAAATCAAACTGTATAAAAGGAAACTTGTGGAAATCAAAGTCAATGTCCATTTATTTAGAACCATCATTAATTTTACCGGCTGAGTTTATTCTATCGATAGCAGCTTTTTTCTTAAAGATGTTGATTATCTTATTTAGTTATCTAAACCTTTCTGCACAAGCATCAATTTACTCATTCTTTATTTTAACGTATTGTAGCCGATATTTTATATGTAAGATTGATATAGATATGTAAATTAACTGGTTCGCCTACGTAGCATATAAACCATTCAATTAGATGAATCCAGTACCCACATTTATTTAGTTTATGTACATTTCTAGATACCAAGCATTCTGATGTTGGCATAGAGTTTAGAATTCATGGATCTATTTCTAGTACTTGATTTTAGTGTTCAAACATTATGTTCATTTATTCTGTGAAGTCGATACCTTGTAATGCGGTTAAAAATCCTTAGGCACTTGCCACCGCAAAATATGTCGTGAAATGCGATATTCTTTTGTTTTTATTACTTTATCAAAATGGTATTTGTAAAAGGTGTTATTTCTGTACAAAAGTAAATAATTATATACGCAAGTTTTGGTTTCACTGAATTCTGTAAAAGATACAAGACGGCAGGTCTGATCTGCTTCTGAAAATAGGTGGGCTAGATAGAATAAAACCTTCTGAATGATAATCGCCATGACTCACACACAATGGTCTATCATGAGCTGAGTATGGAA
This sequence comes from Mythimna albipuncta, assembly GCA_929112965.1. Lineage (NCBI taxonomy): Eukaryota > Metazoa > Arthropoda > Insecta > Lepidoptera > Noctuidae > Mythimna > Mythimna albipuncta. The sequence goes on from OV815973.1 coordinate 11,557,535, forward strand.
ACCAAACTCCAATAGATAGAGGCATTATTCTTTTTTGAGGTGAGAAGTATTTCCTTACAGGTGGATGGTGACGATCGCATCACCCATGGCCCCAGTAGGCTTCGACCCTGCTGGGCCCCTACGCGCCGTCGACGACTTGGCCTCGGTCTGGTATTTCCACTAGCGGCTTGTCCGGTATAGTGTAGCTAGCTCCGTAGGTAAGTCCGTTCCATCATCGGACCACAAGACGTACGGCGTTGCGCCACCGATACATGGTGGACATCCCACCTATACGTACAAAGCGTTTTGGCAGTACATTCATTATGCGTACAGCTAAGGAATGGAATTCCCTGCCAGAGTCTGTATTTCCTGATAGCAAAAACCTAGGGGTTTTTAAGTCACGAGTGAATAGATAGCTTCTAGGCAAGCGTGCTCCATCGTCGGCCACATCATCGCTTACCATCAGGTAAGATTGTGGTCAAACGCGAGCATATCCATTAAAAAAAGAAAAACTATTTTATTATTTCTTTCAGTTTCGTTCCAAGTTAGATTCTAGGGTCATTCTCCAATATCAAAACCGACCTTTTATTTAATAACGAGTTTAGGTTACAGATATATCAAATAAAGAAAGTGTTACAAAATATCAAAAGTAATCATAACTAACATTAAAAGCTTGAAACTTGAGTCTAACAAACGCACTTGCTTAAGACACTAACGAGACATTTCCTGTCAGTAATTCACGAAGTTTTCTAAGACTGACTGAACTTTTAGTTAAGTAGACGTGTAGATGTAGTAGATATTACATATTTATACATCAAGTAAGTAAGATCCAGTGAACAATATAAACTTACACAAATAAGTCAAATATTACTCGAGGTTTGGTAACTCTTCAAACAGAATTCGACTCGGTTATGACTGTTTGCAACTCAATTGGGTCCTTAAACCCTGAAACATAACCCTTTTAAGAGTCTTCAACTTACGAGGTCCAACCTTAAGACTGTCGTTTTTAAAAATACTCCTATTTAAGATAAAAGTCAAACAAAAAATAGGAAAACAACTCAGTTCGTGAATCGTGCGAGTGGACAGTCGTGAGACGTGCTAAAATTGATGTTTGTTTGTTGTGTATGTTTGTTGATTCATGTATTAAGGTTAAGTTTTTATTGTGTGTACAATAAAGAATTAAAGATGAATATGAAAATTCTATATTGCAGTCCCTCCATGTGAAACAATGATATTTAGCCACATCCGGTTAGGTCACTGATCACGAGCTATTTGAGAAAAAGGCGAGACGATTCTATACGTGTAAAAATGAATCCCTATTTCTCTTGGTGACGCCATCACGCTAGACCGATTTCGCATTTTTTTTTTTTTGTTGTGTTTTTTATTGTGAAGAGAACGTTGTTATGGAAAAAAAAAATAGGGTAGTGTAGGGTAAAATAAGGTAGAGTAGTGTAGAGTAGGGTAGAGTGGGGTAGAGTAGGGTATAGTAGGGTGGAGCAAGGAAGAGCGGGAGCGATGCCGCGCAGGCAAAAGCTAGTTAATAATAAAAATAAAGGTTTCAAAACCTCGAGTCCTTTCATTACTAGTTTAGTGTGGAGTACCAACGTTTACTCTTACTCGTAGCAATAAGGTAGAAAGTTGTGTGGACGGGAATTTTCCTGAATACTTACACTTCATGATTTTCGCTATTTTATCAATGAAACACGTAATCAATGTCATCTTAAACGTTGGATTGTTTACAGATTTTTGTTAATAAATTGTCATTAAATTTTATTTAAAAATGTGTAAAGTTGATGTGGCTCAAAAGGCTGCCCAACTTAAATGGGACTGGGCAGGACATGTCTGCCGCATGTCTAACGAGCTGTGGGCGCATAAAACCCTGGATTGGTGCTGGGACACAGCAACGCGGGGCCAAGGCAAACCACGAAGGAGATGGCGGGAAGACCTGGATGGCTTCCAGAATTGGAATGAGAATGCGAGGAACCGTGATCGTTGTAAGGAGTGGAGGGAGGCCTTTGCTCAGCAGTGGGACAGTGTGGACTAACAAAAAAAAAAGTAAAGAGAGCTGTTATAGTAAAGAAAATTTTGAAGGTACGAGACTGCATAAAGAAGCACTGAATTAACCTTTCAATCTTAAAAATCACAGACACATTAGAAACACAATAGGTGCGCGAACTCGCTTGGGGTTTAATGAATTAAAATAGTTAGATTCATTTCAGAAAAGAGACCTGGGTATAGATAAATACTACATTCTCTTACAAAAATAGATTTTTTGTCTTTTTATCATTGATATAATAATAATAATAATAAATCGTTTATTTATAACATAGGGCTAACTTACAATAAAGTTGATTAAATACTATAAAGAACACAGTTGCTTATTTGTCTGAATTAGGGTGAACCTGTGCTTCAGGCTAGACAGTGCTTAGATACAAAGAAAATAAATTAACACTAAATATGACTAATATAAGAACTAACTAAATCTCACAGATATACAGGGATACGGTATATGATAGGCGTTAGACTACTATCACATATGATGGTAAGCGATGACGTGGCCGACGATGAAGCACGCTTGCCTAGAAGTAACCAATTCACTCTTGACTTAAAGACCCCTAGGTTACGCATAATGAATATGTTTCCAAAACGCTTTGTATGTATAATATTAAAAGAGTACTTGATAAGTAGGTTATTATGTTCTTTGAAAGGAAAGGAAAGTGCTATGAAATGGCCATTCCATCATATTGTGAACATAGCACCGATCAATTTAGAATAGCTCCCTTTCACGCAACGTTACCAAATCGAGTAGAAAATTACCCCAACCTTCAAGCTAAATAAATACTATAGATATTTTATGAAAATATATTGCCCAACTAGCTGTTACTCGCGACTTTGTTTGCGTCAAGTTCGTAAAAAAAAATTAATAATAATTATTATGCTTATGGTTTACTCTAAAAGCATTCAACTAATTTATTGCACCTTCGTGTTACACGCCGACGCCATCCACATCGCCGAAGATGAGAGACAACATGGCGAAAATCTCAGGAAAGTTATTCGTCGAGGTCACGACCTTAACAGTCCGGACCAAGCCCAAGTCGTCGACGGCGCGCGCTGTTCCTGCGCGCCTCAAGGAGCTGTCAGCAACAGCAGGGGCCCAGCCGGGTCGAAGCCTACTGGGACCAGGGTTATCCTTAAGGACGCTCGAGCCCCGGTATGAAGGCTTGAAGGAACGGGATGGGTTTTTTAGTCAGTAAGAGTCTGACACTATCTCCCGCTCCGCCCAAGAGCGGGGGTTGTCATAAGATGATATTTCCCATCGAAAAAAAAAAACCCTCAGCATTGAGGATTAACGACGCAAGGAGGAAGACATACACATAGTTGTAGGTACTAAAAAGCAATTCATAGTTTATTTTTCGGTTTCCTACGAAATTGCATTTCGCATCCATCGGGATCCCGTAATTTTCATCAGGTCGTCAGTCCACCCTGTAGGAGGCCTTCTAACGCTGTATCCCCATCGACCATCTGCGCTGTGAGCAATGTGCCCTGCCCATTGCCACTTAAGTTTGGCGATTATTCAAGCTAGATGGGTAACCTTGGTTCTCCTGCGGATATCTTCATTTCTGATGTGATCGCGCAAGGAGACTCCGAGCATAGCCCTTTCCATTGCACTTTGGGTGACTTTGAGTTTTCTTAATAAGCGCATTGTAAGCGACCACGTTTCGGAGCCGTAAGTTATCACTGGCAACACGCACTGGTCATAGTTCTTCGTCTTGAGACACTGTGCCCTGCCCACTGTTATTTAATACCATACTAAAATGAAACATTAATACTAGATTCCGAAACCAGAACACTAATATTCTAAAACTTTAATCAAAACCAATATTAATATTAAAACAAACGGTAAAGTTAATCAAGTTGAAAGGATTGAAATGGTACGTAAACGGTGACTGAAAGGTGTCGTCATGTCGCATAAATGACTTAACATTATTTTATTTATATCGCACAGCATGGCTGAGTAAGCTAAGTGGATTGACCAATACTTGTAAAACTTTTTGGTACGCCCACTGAAAGAAAAAATTTTCACAACGTAGGAGTAATGGTCTGTAAAACTGTATAGATTGTGATGGTAGGTAGTTAAGTTTAGACGGCGTAGTTAAAGCTGGCCCAGTAAGAGAGTAAGAGTTGGGGAGACGACCTAGATACACGCAATGCTCAGGAAAAAAATTGCTGGAAAAAGTTGGGGATTTTTTTTTTACCTAGGACACTACTGGCTTATATTCAACAAATAATTTCAAGTCTGGGCGGAGTGAGGAAGGAGTAGTGTAAAACTTTTAGTGATAGCGTCCAGGGTCACGATTACTCTTAAGAAAAATTTCTCAAGTGTTAAATAGTGTTTTTTGTTTCACATACTGTGTAATGTATTTAAATAGAAACCTAGTAACGATTTTTTTCTGTAAAAGTTACACGCTAAAGTACACTTTACAGGTATGCCTAAATATAATATATACTTGTCAGTTAAGTTTGTGTGGAAACATGCACAGTTTTGCAACATACATGCTCCGATTTACTTGTAAAACTCAACTGTACAGGCAGCGGAGCATCGCTGTGCCCTCGTGGGGGTGATCGGCGGCGGAAACCTCTCGCGCCGGGCCTTGATCGAGGCCATGGTCCGGAGCGAGGAGGAGTGACAGGCGGTCGCCGACTTCTGTGAAGCAGTAATGCTCGCTAAGAAGGAAGGCCGACCGCATCAGGCAACGGCGCTCTCGCCGCCGCCAGGATTCCGATCCCGATTCCCAGCTACCCTAGGTGCGGGCTTGCGGACAGTGAGCAATGAGTAGCTCACTGTCCGGCCGTCCGTTAACTGTCCGGACCAAGCCCAAGGAGGACAAGGAGTTGTCAGCAACAGCAGGGGCCCAGCCGGGTCGAAGCCTACTGGGACCAGGGTTATCCGAAAGGGCGCTCGAGCCCCGGTATGAAGGCTTGAAGGAACGGGATGGGTTTTTTAGTCATTAAGAGTCTGACACTATCTCCCGCTTCGCCCAAGAGCGGGGGTTGTCATAAGATGATTTTTACCATCGAAAAAAAAAAAGCCATACACGCTAAAGTACACTTGACAGGTATGCCTGAATATAATATATACTTGTCAGTTAAGTTTGTGTGGAAACATGCACAGTTATATAGATATATATACAGGCTCCGGTTTACTTGTAAAACTCAACTATACAGGCAAACCTGTCAGGTATACTCTAGCGTGTTTGGCTACATTTACGAAGATTTAATGCAGATAAACAAATAGTCTTATAAGACATTCATAAATGTGTACATCCTTTTGAATATGAACAATGTAATAAAATCCATGTATGCATAAACATAACAGCATTCAAATAAAATGGCAGTGAAGCAATAAAGCTTGAAACACACTGAGTCACATCGAGTAACATATAGTTAGTTCAGCAGATGCCGATATTGTACCCTCGTAATTCTGTAGGTTATTTACTTTTTGCCGAAGCTATCTTTGTAAATAAATGTCTTAGCTAATGACTAGTTTTACTTGCAGATTCTTTTTGATGATTCAAATCGATAGCTATATTAAAACAAATATAAAATCTACGTCATTGTTAAAGTAGGGAATGTAATCAATAAACCTCATTGCCATCTTACCGTCAAAAGTTTATAATTAAGTTCGTTTGAGTATAAGCAATCTAAAAGACAAAGTCGTGGTATTAATGTTTGCAGTGAATTTATATTGGTGCTTGTCTTATGTACTTAAGGTCTTATTAAATTTGAAACGAATTTCTAAATTTATTGCAGTGTCTGCAAAGTGGCACTTAAAAACTTTGAAAAAATATTTTTATACATTTATTCAAGTGCTTTACTTAGTATTTAGATTTTACTTAGTTGATTAATTTGACTTACTTACTATTTAGATTAACTTTACTTAGGTTGATGATTTGATTTAAGAATTTTTAGTTTTAAGTTTTGTATCGTTTCATACTTATTTTTTTTTAACTATTGTCATCTTATTGGAATCACAATTATCTTTAATCAGAAGCACTCCAATGTTAATTACATATATACTAGCTTTCGCCCGCGCCGCAGCTTCGCCCGCGAACATAAAATATACCTATGTCATACAGGAATAAAGAAGCTTTCTATTGGTGAAAACATTTTAGCAATCGGGCCAGTACTTTCAGAGATTACCTCCTACAAACAAAAAAAAAAAGCAAGCCTGCCTATGTACTCACATCGAATGTCCTGTTTTTTTGTTTTTATTTTTTTTTTTGTGTACAATAAAGAATAAAGAATAAAGAAACATAAAAACGAAAAAAAAACTTTACCTCTTTATTATATTAGTGTTGATGACTAAATAAATTTAATTTTTAAAGGCCCGGTATTATTTCAACATGTGAATGTTGCCACTAAACCCACTAAGTTACCCACTTCACCATTTAGGAAAGTCGACGTTTCCATTGATCGATTGTCGAATGAGTCCAGAAGAACAAATAAAAGAGCAGATCACCGCAAGAAGATATGTTTTCATCAAACACAACCTGAATTTTGAGCTGACCGTTAAAATTATACAACCTATTTTCTCAAGCCCTGCGTCGAGTAATTTAGCAATACGTGCCCCAGTGGGTAACCACCAAACTAAAAAACGCATTTAAAATTACTCTTTGCAAGTTAAACTTGCATTGTTTGCATCGCCGTCACACTTACAGATTTGGCTAAGTCCAATCTTCAAAGTCTCGAGCATAGGCATATACCCTATGCCTATGCTCAAGGCCTCCAGTCTTTCAGTATTTTACAAGTTGCACTTTGGAAAGTGTGAGTGTGAATTGCATGACTTGATTCCGCCATCTCATTTCTACCGTCAGAAACTACGTACAGCGAGTATACCTTAACAACATAAGGGTGGATCCCTTATGTTGTTGAATAGTCCGGAGTAAACTTTTTGCCAATTTGCCTGCTGCGGTCTTCCTATACGATTATAATTTTGGTGTTTTCAAGGCTAGACTGAATAGGCTCTTAATAAGCTAGGGCCCCACCATCAACTGCTGCACCATCAGGTGGGTTCGCAGTCAAATATTAAAAAACCGGCCAAGTGCAAGTCGGACTCGCCCATATAGGGTTCCGTAGCAGCAAGTAACATAATATAAAAGTTCTTGTACTTCGTTGTAACTTTGATCGATGTTTTAATAATAGTGTACTTTTTTAGATTTATGACGTATTAAAAAAACGAATTACTAGATCTCTTTCAAACCAATTTTCGTTGGTAGTTAACATGGTAATGTACATCATATATTTTTTTTTAGTTTTATCATTCTCTTATTTTACAAGTTACAGGGGGGGGGGGGCACACATTGTACTACTTTGGAAGTGTCTCTCGTGTAAACTATTCAATTTAGAAAAAAATGATATAAGAAACTTCTATATCATTTTTGAAGACCTATCTAAAAATTTTTTGAGTTTAAGTATGTGGACCCCCAAAATTTATTGCTCTTTTTCTATTTTTCTGTGAAAATCTTAAAGCGGTTTACAGAATACATCTACTTACTAAGTTTCAACAGTATAGCTCTTATAGTTTCGGAATAAAATCGCTGTGACATACGGACGGACAGACAAACAGACAGACAGACGTGACGAATCTATAAGGGTTCCATTTTTTGCCATTTGGCTACGGAACCCTAAAAACTATCTAGATCGTCTCATATAAGCACTAAATTTTACGTTACGTATAACGTATAAAACTAAGAATTTTTCAAGTACATTACCGACAGGGGCATGTATGCCTGGTTTACCATGTTAACAAAAAAAAAAATAGATACACAGTAAAAGAATATGATGGATATTTCATAATACTTAGCTTTCAAATTACAAGCAAACCAAAAAATATAACCAATCGGGCTTTACTTTTATATTCAAAGTATATTTTTAATTAAAAAGAACAGAAAGTTGTTTCAGGGGAAGCACTGAATGTCTATGATATTACAGAAGCATGAAACTTTTCAATTACGGGTCGAAACTGAACTGTTACAGTACACAGCACATGTCTGCTATGTAGCTAAAGGCCAGTTTAGACAGCAGCAAGAATAAAATGCAACTGTGGAGTCAAATAAATGCAACTATGTTAATTAGAGTTAAAAATCGAATGTAACATTCGATTCCGTCCGTTCGTTCGTCCGTTCGGTTCCGTCGTCAATTTCAGTATTGTCTTTTTTAACCCATAAGATGACTGGTTCAAACTTCTTGTATTAAATCCGCCTATGTGCCACTACTGTTTATGAAGTTTATATAAAAAATAATTAAATCACTACAACTAAGTAACTATGTTGCGACTAGTCGCAATTAGTCTTTTTATATAAGACTTACGCGAGTATATCTGTTTCCTACCACATGATTGGTGGTAGTCCTTTAAAACAAGATCATAATATGCATCTTCTAGGTTCGATGGCTAGTCCCAAAGGGAACCCTAAGATCCTGGAACGCAAGGCAAATAAGGAACATAGCAGTGAGTTTTGTCAATAAAAGTCTGAAACGCGCTCGTCCCGCTCTACCCAAGAGCTGAAGAAGTCATTGGATGATTTTCCAAAAAAAAAAAAAGATAGGATCGAGATAAAAACTACTTCAGTATGAAAATAAAAATGATCCTTACCAAGTCATACAACGGTTAAATTGGGTATATCCATTACGAATTCCTTAGCAGACACGGTAGTTGGAAGTTTCGACTTCCGTGACGATTACCGTCTCGTGGGAATAGTCCCACGAGACGGTAATATGTTCGTTCGTTTCGTTCTCCCCTCTCAAATAGTTCAGAGAAGGAGAAAATATTCTACCCTTGTGTTAGTACACACGCTTGTGCACTATAATATCTATCACGATGATAGTGTGTGTCACTAATCAACTTGACTACAATACTGCAGTTAAAGGAATATTAGGTGCTAGCTTCTGCCCACAGCTTCGCTCGCTTACTTAAAGAATAGCCTATATCAATCAAGAATAAAGCAGCTGTCTATCGGTGTAAAAATGTTAGCAATCGGATCAGTACTTCCAAAGATTACCTCCTACAAACAAAAAAAAAGACGTGTGGCACTCGGGGACTGCCGCGGTAAAGCTATTGCATAGCATTGTTATCAACTTATGCAATTATAATTATTTATTTATTTTATTTATGCAGTATTTTTTTTCTTTGATATTAATTGAAGTTACACTTTCACACACTGAATTGAATTTTGATTGATTGTTCACTCATTTGTTTTCTTATCGGTCACCACGCTCAAAAAACAAATGAGTGGCGGTGTTAGGTTATTTTCGTTACGAAATTTCTGGATTCGGTCTCCACGCTCAAGGCCCGCGATAAAAGCTATGCAATAGCTTAAAAACAAACTACCTCTTTATAATATTATATAAAGTGTAGATCGTCATCAAAGATTGCATAGATATGTTTTAATTCATTAAACCCCAAGTGAACGCCGGCTCTTTGTCTTTCTATAGTGTGTCTAATTACGATATTCGAAAAATTATATCAGAAAAGCTGTTGTCCGTATAAACAGCCCCTAATCAATATTTTTATGATAACACTTTTAACCTTCCAATCGTGGAAATCACTGACGCAATAGAAAGACAAAGGTGTGCGAACGCCGGCGTTCGCTTGGGTTTAATGAACTAATGGGCTTTTTATAATTGTTATGTACACAAAACAAATAAGTAAAAATAATTCGCGGAAGTTTTGAAATGAGAAGTTTGAAGAGGTGCTTACAAATAATGAGGCAGCGCAATGTGTGCTCATTAGCTTGGTAAGTACTTGCTGTTTTATTAGGAGTCCAAACTTTTCTCTAACATTGTTCGAAAACCGTTGTGAAGTTACGAAGATAAGAGGGCTTTTCCTAATTAACTATTCAAATGAATCTCTTATACCATTCTACATACTCATGAAGGTGTAAGTTTCACTTGGTATTTTTAAATGATAAAGGTTGAGGTAATTGCCTGGTAATAACGTATTTCTAGACACTCAAATTAAAAGAGCAAAGGAGTATGGAGCGAAATATTACATTTTGATACCAGTGCTCATTGCAATTGAGGCGGAATTAATTGTGTTATGAAGCCGAGGGCTGCAGTTACAAATTTGCATGTGTATCAAACGGCGTTTTTCATTACACTTGCAAAGAAATGAATGACAGGGAGTTGACGCCGACGCGTGGGGTCGACGCGCTCCCATCTTCATACAATAAATTTAATCAAATTGTGAGGGGGCGAGCACGCGCACTTTTCCATACTAGTGCGGAAAACAGTCTATTGCATGCCAAAAACCAGTGGGATAAAAGCAGGTTTTCGAGTGTATTGAAAAAAACTTTTCTTTACAACACGATATTTGTTTTTAGAAAACTGAACAAGTTCGGTTTAAGTTTGAAAAGAAAGAATTCTCTACACAACATTATTGTGAATACTCGTATTTCTATCGGATAGAAAAGAGAATAAAAATAAAAAAGTTTAGTAACATTTCTTAGCAACCAATTCATGTGAAAACTGGTTCGAATTTCGTTGCAATAAAATATTTAATTTACTTCTCACAAAGGTCAACCCTAGTTTCGGGATCGACATTATTCTCGTATCTATTATACTTACTTTGAGAATTCCGATGTCAGTGTTTGAAAGTAATAATAATAAGTAATAGTTTCACTTGTAGACTAACTAAACGGGTGGTTCAGTACCCCTAGCCAAGTTGCTATTCTGCAATCGTTAACGCTAGTAAAAAGCTTCAAATGTACGAAAATGACGTCATCTCAACACTCAGTCACGTGGTCAGAACAAAAGAATTGGAGGCGTGGCCAACATGCTAGCTAGGGGGACAGGTCTACAAGGGACATACATGTCAGAGACAGATGAATTATTTTAGTCTTTTAAATGTAATATTTTGGATATTTCAATATTTTTTAATTTTGTTATTTTCATTTATTATGATTTTTTAATGGTTTATTAAAGAAAATTCACATAAAAATGTTCTGCCAAACTGCAGTACAGTATGTCAGGAAATTTCATAGTATGTAATTGATAATACAGTGGCTAATGAGGTATCTTGAACATAGTCTGAAATGTTATCATATCAATACTTGCTATATCCATTTTGGGTTGAAGAGGCGCATTTGTCTTATTAGAATAATAATGTCAGAATTAATGTCTGAAGAAATCCGTTAAAGGGTGATAGTGACATTTTCAAGCAATCTCCACAGTGCTGGCTGGCATCGGCCCTAGCTCTATTGCTAACATCCCTTTGAGGCACTCGTGGAACACAACGTGCTGAGTCCCGAGTCTTGTTCTTATCGAACGGCAAGCTACCCATTGCAGTAAGTTTTAGAAGTACAGTATAAACATACTTCTTTACTAGCAGAGCATTATTTTAAGTGTAAAATCTTTAATTAAACCGTACTAAGTATTATATTTTGGTTATACAAAATATAATACTTTGTAAGGTTTACTTGAATCTCTATTAAATTAACGGTTTTTAATTAGCAAAGCTGAAACACCTTTGGCAATAACTTGAATCTCTCAAAATTAACAGTTTTTGATTAGTGGTGCTAAAACACCCATCTTCAAGTTAACTGAGTATCTCTCAAGTAATTTTAATACCACTACAAAATTATAGCCAATCAGAATTTCAAAACAATAGTTTGTAAGATTATTCTGAGAAGGTTTGGCATAGTTCCCATTGCGATTCATAATATTATTGAGAGACCTATCAGTGAATTTAATAGGTCAAATCAGTATTAACTTCTTCGTAGAAGTTGTTTAGGTACCTCTTTTTATCTTGTAAGGTAGACGAACCAATATTATTATTGTGACTATCTGTATTGTGTAATCTTTAAAAAAAAATGTATAATACCATTTACAGGCCCTTTACCGGTCCTGAATACCTTAATTAACAATTTTTCAGGACTTTACAAAGTTCGACTTTATTTTCAGGCTTACACGTGTTTTAGTTCCAGTTAGTTTGTGAACCCAATCCAAACTGTTACGTAGCGATGTTTTGTCCAAACAATCCAACCAATATTGGTTAGAAAACCACAGTTGTACTAATATTGGTTGACCGTAAATTGATTGTTTGTGTCCCTTCCCAGAAATCATGTCCATCATCAATATTTAAAATACTTTGGGTTCTAAACAAAGCAGAACTCCATCATCAAACTCGATTATTAGTAGAGAATAAAGTAATTGATCCCTTATATATATATTTTTTGGAATTAATATTTATGTGATTAACATCAAAACGAATCAATGTTAATAACTTGCAAATGTGTAACAAAAACCTAGACAAAATTAGAGTAATTGCGTATTTAAAAGGAAAAAGTGAAATTTTGTGCATGCAGCAGGTAATGAGGGATTGCAGTCAAACACTAGTTTTTATTGTTTAAAAAATCAATAACTGATCATATTAAAAGAAACAGTTAAAAATAAAGACAATTTTAAAGGTTTTAATAAAAATGCAATTAACGGATTTGGAAGGGTATTAATAGACAGACGGGAAGCCACTTAATTTATAACATAACTGCTTAAAACATATCCAAAATATAATTGTTTTTTATTATTATTTAAAAAAAATAGTTATTTTGTGTTTTGTGTACCCTAAATAATTACCCTCTAGTCGTTTCTACTTCACTATTCCCTAATAGTTTATGTTATTGTGAGTATATCGTTCTCATTTTAAACTTTTTGACAGTCGAGATCATTGCTATACAGGTTGCTTTTTTCTTTGCATCTCTGGCCTACAATATAACAACAAATTGTAAGATTTCTGCCCTTTCTATGTGTACTTAGACAAAGTGCTCTCGTAGCTTTGTACACACGGTAGTCTGTTCTAAGACGACCAACAATTTGTACATGAAACTCTCTTGTGCCGATGTCCGAGGCAAACTTTGAGAAATATTACGTCACTCTGTTTGCTGTTTGATTAACCCCTAGTTGTAAGCATGACATATTATGTGTTCCATAATCACGTTTTGAGTTTACAACGGTTGATTTTCGATATGAAGTTATTAAATGCAAACAGAACTGTTTTACAAGGGATTGTTTGAGGTGCTTACTGATTTGACGATTGATTTTTATTGTCGTTCAATATTCTGTGCTGTGTGCTTGACAATCAATAAGATTTGTGATTTTTTCACAAATTTTCTCAAATAGAATAGAAACTTTATTTTGAATGGGCTATTTTTTATATTTTTGTGGGATAACCAATAGAGAAAAAACCAGCCTCTGAGATTGCTCTTCGAGACAGGTTAATTAAAATTGTTTAATATCAAAGCAATTTGTATAATACGGCAATATATATTAGGAGGCCATATCCAACCACTGTTGGATTTCGTCTTTCGATTGTAATGATGATGACGAGTATATATTTCTCAAATGTTGTTATAATATTTGAAAAATGTAAAATGTAATGTTGCTATGTATTTTCTTATACTTGGTGCATATAAACATCATGTATTGTGGATACCTGTATTTTTACCTATTTTTGAAAGTCGAGCTCTGAAATATGAGTTTTTATAAATGACTAACTTCTGCATACAGCTTCGCCCACGAAAAAGTAAAAAAAAAACAGCTTTGTTAAAGAATTTGCAGAATCTATTCAGTAGTTTCAGAGATTTTCTTTGTTTAATTTTATCTATAATATGTATGTATTTAGAAATATATAAGTAAGTTTATCAGTTATCTATAGACCCATAGCACAAGCTTTACTTAGATGGCGTTGTGTGAAAAGTTGTGGAGTATATTATATTATTATTATATTAGATTACCATACAAACTCACTTTTGCCTCTTTATAATATTAGTATCTATTCATGGATATTTATTTTTGGTTTAGAAAAAACACCTTCACACGATCGTCTTTTTACAAGAGGAGGATAAGGAGTTTCACTATCAAAGCCGGATAATAAACATAAAATGTTCAAATCGTATAATAAATACGTCTGAGGTGAGTGAGGGAAGCACCACACATTGCCCTGTCCCGATAGTGGAAGTATTTATCTTTAGCTCAACTCAAAACTTTAGCGAGCTCAACGATCCGACGAACAATAACAAAGTAAGTATATTTGGACAGGGCGCATAAAGTAATCAAACTGGTGGATTATTGTACGTAATCTACATAATTACACTTAGGCAGGGCGCAAACTTGTGTCTTGTGTCAGATACAAGCCACATATGAATATTAGATTTTTATAGAACCAGTATAAAATCATCCACTACCTGCGCATACGTTAACATTTTTTGTGTCCAGTTTCTTCCACTTAATACATACTCATGACGATCAAAAAGAGTGTGGTGTCGGTAACTGAAAACTAAAAATGTCTACATTTGCGCAGCGCTTTAGCGAATACGACCATCAGCCCCAAACGCAAACCTGTGAATAAATCAAACTCCTTGCATACTTCCAAAGAGAATATAGGAGCTAAAAATTGATGGTGACCATAAAACCACAAATTTTATTGAACCATTTCACATCGTAAATGCGAGTTCCACACGTTTAAGAAATAAAAAAGTGACATACCTATTAATATAATTGCTTTTTTTTTTGTGGCGGAAAACAGATCCTGATTCAATATTTTAGTAAATATATTCCATATTCCAAACATTCTTACCAGTGTTTAACTAATGAGTTAAAAGTAGCAAAACAGTGAAGGGTGGTGGTGGTGAGCAAATGATTTTTTTTTATTTGACTAAAGTTAAAACACTACAATTATACTTTTTTTTTTTATTTAAGATTTTATCTTATCTCACATGTGACTTTTCAATTGTTTATTTAACTCGAATACTTTACAACTAATAATGGTTTTATTTATCGTTCCAAAAAACACTTCCTTCTAGAGAAGAGACGTGAAGCCCATTAGCGGGACTATATTACTATAATTTACAAATTTAGTTATAGTTATATTTACTCAGCATAATATACTCAGTGCAAAATGTATGATGTAAATTACTGAGTTTGTGGTGGAGAGTGTTTTTGGCATATAAAAGTTCAAATATTAATATAAAAAAGTCGATTTCGAGAAACTTTATTAGGGTCCAGTGCTTTAATTTAGTGAAAATATCGCAGCATCTGTTCATGAAGTAAACGTTGTTATTTGTTAGAACAGTTTTACCCAAAATAAAAATAATGTGGTGGCTATAAATAGCAACCTTATTGAGCATCCCTAAAGTCTATTTTGCGAAGTCATGATTCGAACTACAGTTGAAGTGACGATTTTTCAGTACGCAGGAACATTGTCTAAGATGTTTTTAAATGATTAGTATGACAGGCCGGAATCTTGAAACTAATTATGACTTTTGTAGAGTAAGTTATTGCGAATTAAAATACTTTAATTGGCTCATACTACGTAGATCGAGAATATCACTCTTACCGTGACGGTTTACTGGTTATATTCAGAAATTTAAACAACTGACCTACATTTTCTGATATCATTGATTTATGTAGTTGACTCTGCTGTCAAATCAGCATCGTTACTCAGTTAACTTGTTGATTGATTGACGTCTAACTTACAAACTGTTTAATTTATCAACGAGATATGATGAATCGATTTAGGTCCAAGCTTTTTTGAAAAATATGCTGAAATGTGTTTAAATTGTAATTCACTTTGAAATCGGATAACGTTGGAAATGACTCATTTTGGTGTAATCAGACAATTTTAACAGCATAATTAGATTTTTTAATGAAATAAACTAGTGCTCGACTGCGATCCCACCTAATGGTAAACAATGATGTAATCGTTGATAGTGAAGCGCACTAGTTTATTAAGAGAGAATTTAGCTGCTGGCTAGAGTGAGTAAGTCACTCTAGCCTTGAAGACACCCAAATTATAATCGGACGGGAAGAACACAGCAGGCGAATTATTCCATTCCTTTGATGCTACCGTAATATTTTTGCCAGAAGAAAGTTAATTAGGTACTACAATATCTGATACGGTAGTATTTACATTTATAATGTAAAATAGGCTTATTTTTAAGTAAGAAACTTACATTATGGTAATCTGTTACTTTAAAACAGATTCCAGTTCACCAAACGTACTTGCGAGTCCATTAATCCCTGAAACAAAAAAGGTCCTAATTATTTTGAGTTTTGTTGACCAAATTATGGTATATTGAGCATAAGACGACCTAAGTGTCTGTAAGTCAAAAGTGAATAGATTACTTCTAGGCAAGCGTATAAGGTGTAATAGCGGCCAAACGTGACCTAATAATAATACAAAAAAAAATGAGGTAGTTGCTTCAAGATTGACTGTAAACAGATGATGTTGACTGCAGTTGTAAATTTCAAAAATATTGATGTTATCGACACTTTTGTTCAAAAACTTTCGACGATAGCGTTTAGTAATAATTTTCATTTCTAAGTACCTATCTAAAATAAAACACAGCGTTCTTGTAAACAAGCAGATAAAATTCCTAATAATCCTATTATTAAAATTTCGGAATACACAACCTTATACGCAATGCACTAGACCGTATTTTTCTACGGAGAAATAACTATTAGAATACCGCGGTGCAGCAGTACTAGCTAGCTGTTCTCATTCAACTAATCTTATGAGTTTACTGTGTAGCTCACGCACTCGGTTTCTTCTTTTTAATAAGTTTTTTTTTTTAATGTTACCCCACATTACAAATATTTCCTGTATCGTGAGTACGTTTACAAACATGTAAACTTATATAACGTTATTTTTAGTAAATATGGAAAACCTAAATATAGCTTGTTTAGAATCAGTTACTGAATCGATTCCAAATAATTCCAATATGTTTTACACCATGTTATAGTCAAAGTCTCTATTTGTTTAGATTTACCCAAAATTGTTTTGATTAAAAAGAAAACCTAGAGAAAATCCAAAACATATCTGTTTTTCCAAAATATCAAAAGAAAGGTACCTATGTCATTAATCACGTAAGAGCAGTTCTGTGGAAATATATCTCGAGTTGGGTGCTCAAGCACTCTCTTTTGGTGTAGTTACTAGTTAATCATCATCATAATTTTATCTGAAAGATATCCACTGCTGGCCTCCCTCAAAAGCCGCCACAACGATTGATCATGTGCATCTAGGTAATTCCCGCGACTTTAAGGCTTATAGTCCCTTGAACCATCTAGCCAAAATTATTTAGACGCACCTCTCGCACCCGCCTAGGCGGTAGTACGCAAATCTGTGCATTTATTTGCGGCCAACAGCGCCCGGAAAGCGCGTGCGGTTGACCTTTAAATCCATTTTTTTTTGCGAAATATTCATTGATTTTCATATGCAATATTCTTTTGACGAATATTTAACCACCTATTCTTATGTGTAAAAATGTTTTTGAAGATCAAAGCTGTTTCGAAGGAGTAGGAAAAAGTTGCGAAATCGCTAAAAATTTTTTTAGACAAAAGTATTAATAGCACGATAAAAATCAAATGTTGATAATGTTGTTCATGAATCTATAATAAATATATATTTTTTTCAAACCTATTAACCTGGCCATTACCGAGGAGTAGGCTTCAGAAAGTCACTGTTTTATGGCACTTTTCGGGCGCTTGGGCCTTAACCAGATTGAATTGTTCCACTTTCCACTTTGTGGGAGGCCTTCGCGTCTTCCTAAGCTACTATAAAACATTTTATGAATGCTAACGACCCGAGCCTGTTTAAGTATAGTGCTATTACTTAAGCACTAAAGATAAAGTGATGAACAGTCCGAATTAGCTGGTGGTTAAAGAAACTTATTCGTCATCCTGCTGTAAAAGCATCATGATAATAATAGGTATTATGAAAATTGGTATACCTCCGTCATAACATTTTAACAGTGTTTTTGGTGTTTTACATTTCAGGTAATTGGCACACATTTTATTGCCAAATTAAGTAATGGTAGTAGTAATGTTTTATTATTCATTTATTTATAGAAAGTTTTTCATGTTAATGACATTGTGTGTATTTTTAATTATTATTTTTTTAGTTTGATCGTCATCTTTATCTTCTCCCGCTCTATGGTGATTGGCTCAGGGATGGAAGGACGGGTTATTGCGTTGTGTGTCGCGGGTTCTATTTTTGCAAGAAACCAGTATAATATGTATAGTCCACAGATAGATGTTCCGAGTTTGGGTATCTTGTACGTGCAAATTTTCTTTCTTTTTAACTTCTTTCTGAATGTATTCACTATGCAGAAGTTATGCCCAGTGGGCAACGATTTTTTTGTGGACGAAAAAAATAGTTTTTCCTCAATTGTTTTTGTATTATTATCAATGGATAAAACTTTTAGTGTCTATTATACACTATACTTGAATAAAGTGTGAAAACCTCGGATCCCGAAGCCATTATACTCGTATTATAATGGTTTCTGGTTTTCTCTTGACTTTTAATATTTTAGACTTTGGACAAACTGCCATGTAATTAACGATAAAAATTTTCAAAAGTCAAAAATATTTAAGATTTAACGTTCATATTTCAGACAACGTCGATAGAGGGTATTTAGACTGGCCTGTTGGTCTAGTGGTTAGTGACCCTGACTGCTAGCTATGCCGGAGGTCGTGGGTTCGATTCCCACCCAGGACAAATGTTTATGTGATGAGCATAATCATTTTTCTGTGTCTGGGTGTAATTTATCTATAATATGTATATACATATTTAGAAATATATACGTATGTTTATCAGTTGTCTAGTACCCATAACACGAGCTCTGCTTAGCTTGGGACTAGACGGCGTTGTGTGATAATTGTGGAATATTATATTATATTATATTATATTATATTATATTATATTATATTATATTATATTATATTATATTATATTATATTATATTATATTATATTATATTATATTATATTATATTATATTATATTATATTATATTATATTATTTCCCACGAATAGTCATCAAAGGAGACTGCAATAAGTTTAGTAGCTTTTACCTTTCTACGGACATCACAGTAATAAAGTAATATTGGAAAAATAAAAACAATAAAATAATAGTGAATTTATTTCGAAACTTTTTGTTATAAAAAAAAAATAATTATTTTTTAACATAAATATTTACTGAACTCTGTTATTTGAAACTGAAATAAATAAACACAAGGATTTATTTCGACACAGGACGTAATATCCAATTTTTACTTGTTTCTTTTTCACTTTCATCTGTCTTCAAAGTTCTTATAGTATTCTCCGAAGTTAAGCAGAGGTTAATCCTATTTGTATGTTACTTCTAAATTCAATTCCTTGAAAACGATGTTGAAGGCTTTCCTTCTGAATAATGGGTCTTTACCTATGAAATTGCCGTTTTTTTTTAAAACTGGTTGCTTTGAAGTATTATATCTTTAGATTTATTTAGAATTATTAGTTCAAACTAGCTGTGCCCGCGACTTCGTTCGCGCGGACTACAGGATTTTGAATTTATTTTTTCTAAAATAAAAGTAGCCTATGTTACTCCTTATTATATCAGCTCTTCCAAAAAAATCCCGTCAAAATCGGTCCAGCTATTTCAGAGATTAGCCCGGACAAACAGACAGACAGAATTGTAAAAAATGTTACTTTGGTGTATGTACCGTATATATTTATTCATATAAGCATGTAGTAAAAAGCAGTTATTTCAATATTACAGACACTCTAATTTAATTTATATGTAAGGTAAGGTACCTTTAATATAAAGTTCTTTTTTCGAAATTATATACTCGTAGTTATTGGTTAAACCCTCTTTAAAAATCTGAAAGCAAAAACCGTGTTCTAAGATCGTTATCATGACATTAGTTACTTACAAAAGCACGTTAGTAAAATAAAACTACCATTTATTAAGCACTGCTTTAGCAAACTTCTCTTTTTAGCAAAATCTTGCTATATAAATGCAAAGTGTGCTTTGGAATTGTATTTCCTGTACAATCCGTGGTAACAGATATGCAGCGTGAGAATTATTTAAATTACTCAAATACGACATTTAAGTTGCGTCGTGGAACTACTTTACTAAATAGTTATTCTGTTATGCTAACATTTTTTCTCAGATTAACACTCTAGTATGGTTTGCAAAAAATGACATCTCATCATTCATCATTTTATCTAAAAAACGACCACTGCTTGACATAATGATTGTGTGATTTTTTTTTGGTATATTTTAACTTAATAATGACTCTCTGCACGTATTTGTTTCGACTGTTAGTGCAGAGAGTACCTGTAATAAAATAAATAAATAAATAATAGGCACCCCTCAAAGGTCACCACACCGACCGGTCCTGTGCGTCTCGCATTCATCGCATTACCACCATAAAAATAAAATAAAATAATAAATAAAAAAAAAAACCAGGTCATCCGTCCACTTCGTGGGAGACCTTCTAACATTACATCTTTTGGTACCCCGTCATTCCAGAACCTTTCGACCCTACGAACCAACCGACCTGCCACTAGTATGCCTTGTCACTTAAGTTTGGTGGTTTTTCGGGCTATGGAGGTATCCGTGGTTCACCTGAAGATATCTCCATTCCTTATTTGTTTACGTAAGAAAATTTAGAGCATAACCCTCTCCATTGCCCTTTAGATGATGACATTAAACCTTCTGATAAGGTCTATTGCAAGTTTCAGAACTCTTACTTTCTTGTGTAAAGTAACGGCTTGACTTGTACCTAAGTGTCCGTTCCATAAAATTAACCTGTCTGTACATTGTGTGCCTTAAAGGTTACGTAAGATACTTTTTGGGTTGTTAATTATATCGTCCGTTAAACTGAAAGGTATCACCAAATAGTTAAGAAAGGGCTTAATGGAAACCGATATAATCGCATTTTTAAAACTAAACATTAATCTTATTATGTAAACTTCCTCAAATTCTTAGCAGGACTATTCATTTCATTACAATAGAGTTCAACCTTCATCAACTGTCAGACCGTAACAATATAAAGTTTTTACGGTCCCTGCAATTTAACATTAGAAACTAACACTAAAATATTTTTAATTAAAATTCCTACTTAAGAAGGCATATTTTAGATACACAGGGTAAAGTCTTCATAAAACGCAACAATTTCAAATGACCACGTCGAGGACGTCGTCGATTTTGTGTGGACACCGAGGCCGTTGCTAAAGATGGCATTGTCATTAACACTTTTTACATGTGAACCATTTTTTTTTATCACAACTTAATTGCATTGTTATGAAAATGACTATTACTAGAGACTAGGGCTAAAACTAACGACTTTTTGCTTTTTTTTTGTTAAACAAAGCCTCACACTAAGAATTAAACCAAAAAACATTTAAACTCACATACCTAAATAATACACCCAGATTCGGGACAACAAATAAATATTGCCTTACATTTTATTATTCCAAGAGAACAAAGTAGCTGAAAGACTATAAAAAGAATCAGTTATTGTTATAGTTATTCGTAATCATTGATCAATGTTCATTATGGAAAAACAAATGACGGTTGAAAATTGCATACAAATCTGCGACCGTTTTAAAAAAAAATCTAGATACGTCAATTATTTTACAGCTTTCCTTCATCCTTTGCTATCAGCTTTTCGCCTACGGGTACAGATTTACACGTCAGATGATTTACTACAACTACCTAGTGGCGTCATGTGGCCCGATCATATTTTGTTCCAATACCGATTTCCGAACATAAGATTTGGTCCAGATATGTACGTGAAACTGATGTGAAACTAGGAGAAATGAGCGATTTGCTTGCGCAACTATGTCTTGTCTTTTAGTGTCTTGGTAAGCCTAGAACTCATGTGTACCTAACAACAGCCATTGCTTAGCATTCTATCTCTTAATGTATATTTTAACCCAAGAAGTCCAATCATATTTTTGTGGCTATAAAGATTGGGCTTTATAGCAGCAAAATTATGATTTATATGTATACGTAAATATTACGTACGCAAATTAAATCACTGTATTTAATTATTTTATTCTGGATTATGTAATAGTTTTTGAATTATTTATTTGGAGGTTTTGAATGAATTTTGATTTATAGTTAAATATATTAGTAGTAACGAAATTGAACAAAAAATTATATCCTCTTAGATTTTATCACATACTTAAATAAATTTCACCGTAATTGATTTGTATATTTAAATTGTTTCTAAAAATGTAATTAACTTTTATCAATATACTTTGCAGTCACTAACATGATTTAAAAGAGTGTCTACGGAGCTTTTTGCACGTTCTTCTCCACAGAGACCTACGTTCTGAAATGTGCAATTAACAATAATTTTCTGACTGACTGACTTTATGACGACTTTTTGATGTTTAATTACGCAATAAACATGTAATTTTATACTAAAATGAGCGGTTTTATCACACAATTTTTATCGTTGTTTAAACGTTTGTAATACAAAGGGATATTATGCAAATGTCGGTTAACTTTATTCTATGCTAAACTGCATACTGATTAACCTAGTCCCATAATTTGGCTAACGATAAACATACAAATTAATGTGAAGCAATATAGTAGAGCATTGCACGTGACTGTGCATAGGATTAGGATAATGCCAACAACTTTAACAACTTTGCATGTTGGCGGTGTCGTTCGCAAAATAGTAATAAAACTGATACGATATCTGTTCAGCAAAAAAATATACCAATTCAATTTGCTCGATAGCAGGTTTACATAATGTACGATAAGATAAACTTATAAAAGGAAAACGAACGCAATGGTATTTAATTTAAATTTATTTTTGGCTTTATTATGGGATTGGAAATCATGATCTTTTTTTTTTCGGTCTATGGTGAGCGAGAGGGCGTGTCAAACTTTTATTGACTACCATACTGACTTATTGACTACCAACCTATCTGTTCTCTTCATTTTCATTCTATGTTCTAATTCTACGGCTTTTCCAAACGTTCTTAGAGCCCCAAAATTTTATACTTAGGCTCAGTTTAATTCGTTATCAATTTGAACAATTGACGTTGTTTATTTGTATGTCTGTTACCTTTTCACGTCATAACGGATAAACAGACTTGAATGAAACTTATCACACTGGCAGACGTTATATTTTATATCTGGGAATAGGACATAGGATACTTCTATCCCTTGTGCCAATTTTAAAATTTTACGTGAACGAAGCTGCTGCCAGAAACGAAAAGTATTTCATAAATATATTAAAAAAAAAAACAATTTTATAATTCAGTAATTCGAATTAAAAAGATAACTAATTAGAAAAGGTATATATATATATAATACATTTAAGCTTGTTTTTTCTCTTTAGTAATGTTGCAAAGATGAAATGAGTCATTTGAATGGCATGGAAATTATTCCTGCTGTTCATGATTCATTATTATATATTTATTATATTTTTTATTAAGAAAAATTGGTTCCTATTGCAATAAAATAGCTTTCAAACTTCCAACAATAAAGTTTTAAACATCTTTATGCGCAAATATCAATATACTTACCCATTTATTCTCAGTATACACTGATATATCTGAAATATTATCTACTCGTGGCAATATTTCTGATGTATGGTCAATTTAAATTGATATTTAAATTGGTTAGACACTTCATAGCTTCTAAAATTTTAAAATAGCAACCTAGATTCTTTTGTTCTGACCACGTGACTGAGCGTTAGGATGGCGTCGAATAGAATAGAAACGATTGTAACTTGGCTAGGGGGGCTGGTGTTAGATAACAGATATTCTGATGTTTGTATAGAATTCTTAATTTATAAATGGACTAATCCTATTACTGAATAAAAAGTTCAAACTCTATGTTTAGGGAAAATGTTCAAGTAACTCAATGCTTAGTTATTGGGTTACGAAGTAGGTAACTTTCGACCGCATTACGCGAAGTGAAACGTAATATTCTTTTATTTTATTGTCTTACCAGGATATTACTTAGAAAAGGTGTTATTTGTATAGACGAGCTGACCCGGCAGACATCGTTATTTCAATCAAGAATAATGGGTATCAAAGCCAAACTGTTATATCGTAAAACAAAATACATATATACCAACAACCTAAGGGTTTTTAAGTCAAGAGTGATTAGTGTACTGAAAGGCAAGCGTGCGCCATCATTAACTACGTTATTGCTTACAATCAGGTAAGACAGTGGTCAAACGTGATCCTATCTTTAATAATAATAAAAAATCAATGAGTAAACTATGTAGTTTATAGCTAGGAATGACAACTAACACTAACTAGGAAAAATTTGAATTATTATAAATATTCTATCGTCATGTTAATAAAAAAAATTATATATAAATATTCTAAAATATATTTTTTTATGATTTTCCGTTATTATTTGCAGTTTTATCTATATAAAAACCTGCTTAAAATTTAAAAAATATAAAAAAAAATCTCTCTCCTTCTATATTATTGTACTTAGCATTATTTTAATTTTAATAGACATGTATACCGGTAAACAGATAGATCGTTGTTACTAAATGATCCAAATTATGGTTATGGCACTTAATAAAGTAGGACTATTATAATCTATATTCCACAGAATGCTTACTGACATCGTTAGGGTAACCTTAAAACTTTTGTTTACAAAGGATTTTTTGAATAATTCATGTCTTTGGGTCGCACACCCACTAGGCTCACGCAGTGGATTACCGCTCAATCCCTTTCCCATGTCTCAGGAGAAACCTATGTAATGTCCCAGCAAAGTAAACATTATAGTAAGATTGATCACAGTATTCACCAGTAATTTCATTATGTTTCGCTCTGTAAGCTGGTTTTGCTAACTTCTTCATCTTTGCGAATTAATGAAAGAAAAAAAAAGCATTTTATTCGCAGGAAATTACCTAAATTTTTTAGCTTACACTATGTAAACAGGGAAAATATACGCAAAGAAAATGTCGACGCAAAACGGTCAAATGGTCGGCATAATGCAATAGTCA
Source organism: Mythimna albipuncta (assembly GCA_929112965.1). Lineage (NCBI taxonomy): Eukaryota > Metazoa > Arthropoda > Insecta > Lepidoptera > Noctuidae > Mythimna > Mythimna albipuncta. The sequence goes on from OV815973.1 coordinate 11,582,320, forward strand.
CACGCCATTGTGCAACGAGTCCACAGCGTGGGCCGGTGACGGTGTTGACACAATGCCCCCTTACCCCTTAACTTCTCGGGTTCATGCACCTACATTGACACAAAAATTTAAGCTGTGGTTAATACATTTAGAGTACTCTAACGTGTGGCTCATTTTCTGAACAAGGGAATAGGATTCACATCGGATCTTAAATTTTTGCTTTTCCAGAAACTTTACAAATATAAACACAATTATAACACATAAGCTTCAGCCAGCGGCTTTGCCCGCGTGGAAATAGGTTACTCCACTTAAACTTACTCTTTGGGGTGCAGTTTCGTAAAAATCGTTCTTAACGTGTATCTAAACCCTATAAGGAACTTACCATCCTTGGGTGTTTTAGTTTCTGAAATTTCGTGATTATTCAGTGAGTGGTGTTTTGCTTTTATATAATATTATCTTTTGCCCGCGCGGTTTCGCTCCTGCTCTTCCCTACTCCACCCTGGTATACCCTACACTACTCTACCCTACCCTATCCTACTCTACCCTACTCTACTCTACTCTACCCTACTATACCCTACTCTACCCTACTCTATCCTACTATACCCTACTCTACCCTACTCTACCGTGCTCCACCCTACTCTACCCTACTCTACTCTACCCTATCCTACTCCACCCTATTCTACCTAACTCTACACTACTCTACTCTACACTACTCTACCCTACTCTACTCTACCCTATCCTACTCTACCCTACTCTACCCTACTCTACCCTACTCTACACTACTCTACACTACTCTACTCTGCACTATTCTACCCTACTGTACCCGACTCTATCCTACCAAACTTCACATAAACCATCTACTAAATAGTCCGAACAAAGCCCAAACATTTGGTTTAGATAGGTGAGCCCGTTCTTGAGTTATAAAATTACAACGAAAAGTGGCATTGATTTTTATATATATAGGTATATAGATTTCCACAAAACATTCAGTTGTCGTTTTTACGTTAATTCGTATTAAAACTATGGACACTACTGTACATATAAAAACTTTAGTACCGACAATATTCCTGCAGCAATATAGTTCAAACATAACACTTCGTAATATAGCAAGTTGAAACATGAAGCTAACTTCTAAAGACGTGCGTTAGCACTTAGCGTGCACTTTACCTGTTGCACTTCTAGTTTTAACCCGAAGTGGCTTTATTTAAGTTAAGTTTGCTTGTATTTGAGAAAGAGACTAATGGGACTTTACCGAGTAACATACAAGCCCTGTTTAGATTAGGAAAGTTTCTCGTTATTTGTCATCATTTATATATTATTTTCGACATAGGTACAGAAGTTAATCTACATACAAAGCGCGCTCGAGCAACGCACACATAGACACCGCTCACGGACACGATATCTAGGAGCGTCTCGGACCACTCGTCGAACTGTTCCGGCTCAAACGCTCATTAGTGTGCGTCCACCGAGCGCAGGTATAACAAGTGAAGTAAATACATGAGATTGTCTTCTGTACTTATCTATTTTATGACATAAATCTCCCCAAGTGTCGTCACTACGAACGGTTCTGTGTATCTCGCATCCATCAAACGCTCGTGACTCTCACCAGATTATTGGTCCACCTTATGAGAGACCTTCTTACACAGCGTCTTCCGGTGCACCATCGCCAAAATCTTTCGGCCTCATCAACCGTCTTTCTACGAGCACTGTGCCCTGCCCACTGCTATATGGCTATTATTCGGGCTATGTCGGAGAACTCTTGCAGATTTTCGTAGTTTTCCTACAGATCCTTTATTTGTCCGCTAACACATTTCTTTTCTTCCATGTTGATATAAGCTTTAAGTATTTTTATCTTTAACCGCCTTTAACCACTTAAGCCACCTATGTTATTATGAAGACTACTACTAATTTGGATCAATATCTACCAGACCTGAATTCAACTCCATCAACGTAGGTAATTATAGTCTAAACCAGAAGAAAGCAGAGAGTAAAAGAACAGAGAGTGCATCTACATAGTGTAATGTGCGCACACACTAATTGTGCAGTATAATATTTCTACGTGCTTAAAGACCTCAACGGGGATCCGTTAAGGTGGCCCACTATGATCGAAATTTGGTTGGGCGGGTTTTAATTATTTAGAGTTGTGTCGCCATATATTTCATAAACTCAACTGATTGATAACATCTGCGCAAATTAAATTTATAGAACAACAAACATAATAATTACAACCCTTCAGGCAGCTTCAAAACAAAAGAAACTAAAAACTAAATGTCAAGGTTTCTTTTAACGAACCTTCTTTCAAACTTTTGATAATTTTATTGAAAAAATACACCTTTAAAAATAATACTCGTTATATTTTCAAAAGAAAATTGGGTAATAAATAATGTATTGTTATAAAAGTTACAAACTTTTATTCAACGGGCATTACTGACACTCCCTGGCTTAGAAAGCACGTAAAGCCGTTAAGATAAGATAAGATATTTATTTGCTAAAACATGTGTACACATATAAGAATAATACAAAAAACGTGCATGCAGGATGACAAAAAAGAGAAATTTTTTGGTCCCGATTGTCATTCCCAGATCTTTGACAGTCGTTACAGATAGTCAGAGCCCAGAAAGTCATCAAGTTACCATCAGTCTATCCGTGGAGTATCGTGTTGCTCAGTAACTGGATGATAGGTAGTCGTTTCATGTTAAACTCAGAATCAGCAACGTCCGGATACTGAAAGTCGACTCCAAGCAAATTGGAAAAAAGCTTGAGAGTTGATGAAAGTTTACTCATCAGACTTTTAAGGTATTTCTACCTCCAATTCTGATGACATGGACACTCACGATTTTAATACTTGAGGACTTAATATTAATCATAGTACAAGCTCTGCTTAGCTTGAGACTAGACGGCGTTGTGTGATAGTTGTGGAGTATTATTACAAATACAAATAAACTATACAACATATAATGTAACCAGGTAGTGTAGAATATGTTAGTTTACAAAAAAAATAATTGTAAAGTTGTTCACGCTTTCATAAAAGAAATAAATAATTATTATCAAATTAACACGGAACAGTAGACACTCTCACATATTGTCTTTCACAGAACACCAGACACGCACGCATAATTTTCCTCTCCATTCAACCGCAAACACATCACATTCAGGGTCAGTAGTCTGAAGGATATTAGGCACCTTTAGAGTCTACCACACTGCGAATTTGACTTTGGTGACAGGTTTGTGTCTGCGATATAAACAGATTTAGACTAAGTCGTAGAAGTCAGGGCAGTCAGGGGCAGGGGTGGGCGACAGGGAGACTCCTTATGATTTTACAGCGTTATTAAAGCTCCACTACCAACAAATTCCTCCTAGGGCCATGGGTTGTACAAAAGAGAACCCCGAAGCGATGGCAAAGAAGGGACAGAAGTGGGTTTTAGTCTATAAAGGTTTGAAACACCCTCCCGTTCCCAAGAGCGGGAAAAGTCATTGGATGATTTTCCGACTAAAAAAAATAATAATAAAAAAGCCACTAACAAATTGAAAGCCAATATCCTTAAAAAAAAATTGTAGGAAAAGAAATAATACAACAAGAAAAAATAGATAAGCCACGCTGTTCTCAAACATGATTTTTATAAAGCACCGCCCAGTTCAACCATTTTGAGGGAAACCGAATGATCTAACACAATAAACTGGGTTAAAATTTCTTTTTGTGTTTATAAAATTATATCTCCTAGTTCGAGAGATATTTCCAAAACAAGAATTCATCAAAATGAATAGTGCAAAGACAGTCACCGTTATTTAACAAAAGTAATCACAACATGCAATAAAAGCTTGAAACTTGAGTCCAACTTGACAAAAGTACTTAAGACTCTAACGAAAGATTTCCTGTTACTAACTCTCGAAGCTTTCTAAGACTGATAAAACTTTTAGCTAAGTAGACATGTGATGTACTTCTACGTCAAGGAAACTATGTGGAAATGAATCGTCGTGCGTCAAGTGCCGTTAAAGCATTAAACCGTAACAAATAAACTCACATTTATATTTATACTATTAGATGCGATAGAGCAAAACTACTTACGTCGATGTCATCATCATCATCAGCCTTTTTAATGATCCCACTGCTGGGACTCAGGTCTCTTCTGTAGGAGATTTGAAGCACAATTCTTTTTCACAAAGTAAAAAAAAACACTTAGAAGTATGTAGTACTCCTTCAATTTAGGAAGCCTAGTTTAGGAACAGATATTCGTTTGTGTAAAGAATTGGATTTATTTAAGATAAGTGTCCTGAGAGTAGGCACAGAATAAGTAATAGTACAAGTAGAGTACGAGTAGGTTATTACCGGTATTACTATGAGCTTTTGCAAAAATATTAAATTTGGGTACATATACCACATATACATCCAATATACCATAGAGTCTCAAGACGAAAGTCTATGACCAATGCATGTTTCCAGTGTGAAATATGGTTCCGAAACGTGGTCGCTTACAATGGGCCTCATAAGAGGACTTAAAGTCACCCAAAAGGCAATGGAAAGGGTTATTCTCGGAGTTTACTTGCGTGATCACATTAGAAATGAAGATATCCGCCGAAGAACCAAGTTTACCGACAACAACGTAAGTGAAAATGGACAGGGTACATTGCACGCAGAACAGATGGTCGATAGGGATGAAAGGTTCTGGAGTGGCGACCGCTTACTGGCAGATGCAGCGTTGGAAGGCCTCCAACAAGGTGGATCGATGACCCAGTAAGGGTCGCGGGAATCCGATAGATGCAAGATGCACAGGACCGGCTTGTGGCAACGCTTGAGGGATGTCTACAGTAAAACAGTGGACTTCTTTCGGCTGAAATGATGATGATGATGATGATGATGACGTGTGTTTACACACACATTCTCGGATACATTAGTAGGAAGGTTCAATACTCACCAAAAATATTAATCAAGTAAAAAGGATTGTAATATTTTTGGTTGTTGTTCCAATTCCGTGAGTCGTAGCGTGAAGTTATGACTGTCCTAAATCCATCGACATTTGACACAGCTCGACCATCTCATTGGGTTGAAGCCTACTGGGGCCAGGGTTAGCTTCGAAAGGTAGCTCAGCCCCGATATGAAATGCAAGAAGGAACGAAGTGGGTTTTTTAGTCCATCCCAACAGGGTCGAAGCTTACCAAGGGTTTGTTTCGGAAAGGCAAACCTCGGCTCTGGTATGAAAGGCAGTGAAGAAACAGAAGTGTCTTTTTAGCCAGTAAAAGTATGACACAAAAGAGAGCAGGAGATGTCACTGGATGATATTAACACCTAAAAAAAAATGGCTACGGTAACTCTTTAGAACAATCACACAACTTTGTTAGGGTTAAACAGCCCTGTTTCTTCAGTTATACTCAAACCCTACGCTTACAAAATAATGGGTAACAGGAAATTATTAAGTTCAACATTTTACTTGACAATAATTTCAATGACTTTAAAGTCGTCACCAGCGAACATCGCATTTACATCGAAAATTTAGTCCAATATTTCATTATTTTACTAGACAAATCTTTTGAATGAAATGTGCCAAGACAATCGTTATTTATCCAAGCAAACATTTTCCATTTTCATATTTTAATGAAAATAGATTGAGCCCGCAGTCTAATTTCGATGAAGTTTATTTTACAGATGAGTAAAATCAAAACATCTGGGGCCCCTTCTATGACGTTTTATAATTATCCTGATTTGAGTGTGGAAATGAGACAAAGCTATACCGAACAAATAGCTTAGCATGTATCCTCACCTTTTTCACACCTAAAGGTATGACGATTTTAAGGGCGCTTTGCGGCTAATTTTAAGGCGCCCTATGATATCATTTGAGATGGGCGGATATTTAATAAATAGGTAGGCTTTACCAATGAAATTGCCAATTGTTAAAACGAGTTACTTTGAAGTGTTATATCTTGGGAATTATAAGTTCGAATAAACTTTATATTAAAGGTACGTTTTCTTTTTTAGAAATTTGGAAATTATTGGTTTCTTTGTATTTTCTGTAACACAAAAAATACGAAACACAATGAAACCAATAACACTTCAAAATAACCCGTTTTAAGGTAAAGACCTATTATATAAATAACTGAAGGTGTATGCCATCTAACGTTGGAGCGGATTCAGCGATTTTTATGATTGCTTTGTATATATTTGGTAGATCTAAAAATAGATCATAGGTTATTTATTTTTACTCTTCTACCCCCACACCCCATTTTTTCTTTCATAATTTATATGGAATAAAATAACGGTTGCCGAGACACCAACGTTCGTTAGAAATAACTCAATGTAATAATAATATACGAAATGTCTGAATATTTACGTACGTTGATAATGACGTAAGTATAAAGAGTGTGGTTTCCATTAGCTGTCTAACTAGATTGTAGAGATTTATCAAAACTAATGGATATAAACATAGGCTTCCAAAATTTTTGAGTGGCTCAATAAATCATAATTCACGTTGCCGTAGAAAAATAATCTAATATATGTGTTCCGCAAACTTCTTAATCTACGTAAATGGATAAACTATCAGTCACAGTGTCAATATTGATATAATATTTACTAATATTATGTCAATATTGACATTGACATTTTTATTTTTGACATTGACAATAGTAATATATTTATTATGCGCTGTGATTTAGTTTCATCCATTACAGTCATCACCACAACGCTAATGGTCCTTAAATTTTTAAGCGTAAAAGGAAGGTAGAAGGGCCTTTTGCGTTCCAGGATCATTGGTAGGTACATCTTTCCATGGTCCTAGTAGGAATCGGCCCTGCTGGGCCCCTACTATTTGCTGTCATGTCTTTGAGACGCGCGTGGAACACTACGCGCTGTCGAAGACTTGTTCTCAGTCCTTAAGGAATATTCATACCAGACCTGCAAGGTCGATCGAAATCCTGAAATGTAAAGGGCAACTGGATGAACACGGTTGGGTTTCAGTCAGTAACAACCTGACCGTCCATCCTGCTCTGCCTACTGCAGAAGTTACTTGTAAGCATCAGAACCCCTGGACCACTAACGATAATTGATATTTAAAAAATACCAAAATTTACTACTACCTTTATACTACCATTAGTACCTCTATTGACAGCGAGAAGACGTGTGAAGAAAATGGCCAAACATTCATTCATGATGTCTAGACCATTTTTTTTTTTCAAACTTTCAGTCAACACAGCCAATTTATGTTTTTGTAGATATTTACTACATTTCTAGTAGGTGGGAAATATTATGTTGAGGTAGGACGTACCTCAACATAATATTTTATTCAGATTTTTTTGGCATACTTGAAATATGTTAGACGTAAAATATTTTTTCAAAATGGATATTTAATTTGCCACATATAATAATAATAATAATGACCTGCTCCCGACACCGGTGGACCACTATTTTTTACATTTTTTAATGTTTTTTGTTATGTTTTTTTTTTAATATTTAAAAATGTAAGTAATATGTCAAATAGGCAAATAAAGGAAATAATAATAAATACTTTATTTCAGAACATAGTGTCCGCTTTGTTAGTAACACATGTTCTTATCAACTAGTGTTAGTAATACTTAAAACTTCCCACAACAAAACATGTAAAAAGAACAACAATCACTACTGCGCCACTGCGGCGTGAAATTGATAATATTCAAAACAAAAATAATAAAAAAAAAAACAAAAGAGTATCGCTCATTGGAACATGTGGCTTGAATGGAAAGTTTTGTCCATGGAGTTTCTTACAACCACCAAAGTGTCTCCTCGCTCTGTGATTTATAAGAAACCAACCTGTAGTTAATCAATGCGGCGACATTAGTTGTCCACAAATCTTTTAAATGTTCCAGAAAAATGTATTATTACACTGTAAATCTTTGACTCTAGCATTTAAAGAATAATACCAAGATATATGACTTAATTTCTAAATGAAAACGTTTTAGGACAAATTCCTAAAGATTGTAACCCGTTTTTTTTTTCAGGAAAACATCGTAAGCGTCAACAGAATATGTGTTTTTTGCAGGAATAAGTTTGACACTTCCCGTATTAAAAAGAATTTATGTTATCATGTAAAAAGCAACTATTCTATTAGATCGGTAGATATTAAGTACTGGACTACATGTACACCTGTCAACTGATGGTTATGTTGACATACACAGTCATAATTATGGCGTTAATGGTATGTCTTACCAGCCACTCCTCAAAGAGGTCCCCGCTGGAAAGACGTCAGAGCGTCCTCACCTCCCGCATGACGCTGACCTCACGTCCTCATCGGACAATTAAGTTCGGGAAGATCCTGCACCTGATTCGTGCGGAAGAATCGCTCCATTGTGTGGATCGCCTGGAGGACATGGAGGAGCATACGGTAGAAGTGTTTCCCGTTTGGGTCGAGCACCGCCGTGTCTTTGTGGATCCTGATCAGTGGCAACAATGTCGGGCGAGGTTTTAGTGCAGGCCACAATCCAGAGCGAGGAGGAATGGTAGGCGGTCGCCTCTTTCTGCAAAGCAGTAGTACTAGCAAATGAGACGACCCTCACGCACCAGCCGCTGGGACAGCCAGTATGTGCGGACTTGCGGATGGCGAACAATGGCCAGCAGTAACTGTCCGGACTGAGCCCAAGTCGTCGACGGCGCATGTTCCACGCGCGCCTCAAGGAGATGTCTCATCTATTTCAAATAATTAATTGAATTAAATAATTGTATTTTGATAATTAATTGCCTTATTTTGTATTTTAACTGTATGTTACATTAATTTTATAATATTGACTAAGTTATTTTATTTTTGTAAATGCTATGAATTGGATCTAAATGGTATGAAATCATTATTGTTATTAATATTTTTGACACACTATCGCATTGGATTGGTCTGTAATGATAGCTGTATGTATTTGTTCAATAAATAAATAAATGTCAGCAAACCGTAAGGGCCCAGCAGGGTCGAAGATTACTGGGGCCATGGATTTTGCAAAAGTAAACTCCGGGGCCCTGTAACGAAGACAAAGAGGAAACGGGAGTGGGTTTAAGTCAGTAACGGAAGATATTATTAGATGATTTCTCAGCTAAAAAAAGTCATAGAAGCTAGCACCGTGCGTTTAAAAGACTAGTTACGGCTCTGGTAGAGTAAGAGCGAGTATCATACTTTTAGTAACTAAAATCCCACCTGTGTTCCGTCAATTTCTCTTTGCGTTGCAAGGCCATGCTAACTCTTTCAAACATACAACCACGTGATGTCTACATTTACAATCCGTAAAACACGTTTTCGTTAAAAATAAAACTCTAACTCCGACGAGCACTACGCATTTAATTCTGAGTTAATTAAAGCTATTATTTCTTTCGCAGTTCAAACGATCCTTAATTAGAACCTGGACTGGAAAATAGCCCGGTAACATGTACGAGTTAATTTGTTTTAACTGCACAAGACTTGTTCTTGTGTTGCATACTAAGAAGCGGAAAGAAACGGGCGTTGGAAATTTATGAAGACAAGATGTAAGAGAATGTTAAAATTTTGATTAAACAGGTATATCAGAGAGCAGTGGTGGCCGAATAGTAATGGCCCCGACTTACGAGTTGTAGGTCGCGGGTTCGAACTAAGCCAGGCGCATTACTTTGTGTAATTTATTTCGTCACCACTGCTCTCACAACGGTATTGGAAAACATCGTGAGGAAAACATGTCCATAACCAAAAATTGGCATGTCCTAGAACGAAAAATTCGAAGACGTGTGACATTCACCAACCCGCACTGGGCCCGCGTGGTGGATAACGGCCCATTCGCTTTCCTAGAGAGGAGGCCTGAGTCCCAGCAGTGGGAACATTTAAAAAAAGACTGATAATGAGGTAAATCAACAACATTTTGAAGTGGCGCCTGTGCCTCCGTAGGCGTAGGCTTTCGGATGGCAAGTAATTGGCAGCTCGCCGTCCGGCTGTCCGGTAAAGGTCCGGACCAAAACCGGGTCGTGACGTTCCACGCGCGCTCAATGTGATGTACGGAAAACTATAGGGGTCCAGCAGGGAGTAAGCCTTTTGGGGCCATGGGTTGTATTGTGCTGAAGGTTCCTGGAACGAAGGAAAAAGGACCCCGCCCCAGTTTTAGACAGTAAAGTCCGCTCCATGCCTTCAAATTTTGAAACCACTATTTTTCTTTTTCATTTAATCCAGTTGTATTCAAACAGATTGTTCATAAATACATACACAGTTATACTGTCAGTGACGTCATAATTTTGTTTTCACTTTTCCATCTGCTCAAACATTAATTTACATATTCTACTTTTATAAAAAAATAAAAAGAAGAAAGCGTAGTGTTTAGCGTTGTGTTTTAGTTTTCAACAGAAAACTACGCCATAGTAACAAACGAACCCTCATTAATTAGGAGCCGAGCGTCCTGTAGATTAGTTTTCGTAAGACGAGTAATGTATTACTTAATGGCTCAAGAAATCACTTTCTCTCACTATTGGGTTTAGCCTGTTGTTACTAAAAATATATCGGTTCTGATATTCTGTTTGAATAAGGAGGATATATTAATAGATTTGTACCTTGTAAAATAAAATATCGTATTTCTTCACTACTATTGTAACGTCCTACCCAGCATTAATGAAAGTAGGTACGTAAGTTTCGTACAGTAAGATGATTAAGTTGGGAGGGGCAGCAAGTGATAACATATGACTATTTTGTTACAAAGCTATTGGATACACCATAAAACTGGGCAAGTGCGAGTCGGACTCGCGCACTGAAGGTTCCGTGCAAACTACAATTCTCGAATGGAGTCTCGAAAAGTTTTCAGAATTGCAATTTTTTTTTTGCATGGGTAACAATAAATTTATTGTGCTATAAGATCTTGCTTGTGCCAAATTTCAGGATTCTGGCTCAACTAGAAGTAAAATATACGTTTTTTTGAGACATAAACGGCCGTATCTTTTTATTCGTTAACTTAGAAGTTTGATTTTTTTACAGCTTAAAGGGACCACAGATCTCAGTATATGGTTTTAATTTCAACTCGATACCTCCACGCGTTCTTGACATAAAGGGTCTTGACAGACAGACAGACAGACGGACGGACAACAAAGTGATCATATAAGGGTTCCGTTTTTTCCTTTGAGGTACAGAACCTTAAAAATGATGTATGAAGATGACATTTATGGCTATCGATTCTCACTAAAGTGGAGCGTCACGTTGCCACCATGTTACTTGCGTGCCATTATCCCCCAATGACAAATTATAACATAAATGTTTGGAGAGTAGCGTCTACAAAAAATTGCTATAGATTATGCCAGAAATTTTTAGAAATGAATATGCGAGAATGATATTTATTAACGCACAGAACCTATGACTAAAATCTAAGACTATTCCTATAAAATTATAACGTATGTCTCTCTATAACTGTATACATATAAATCCTACGCGAATCGCATCATCATCATCACCTGCCTTTTTAATGTTCCCACTGTTGGGATTCAAGTCTTCTCTCTGTTAGAGGGAATGGGCCGTAATCCACCACGCGGGTCCAGTGCGTGTTGGTGAATATCACATGTCTTCGAATATTTCAATATTTTCTTATTCGCATCTGCAAAACAGCGATATTGATCAGTCATCTCCGTTGTACTACAAATATCTTTCACTGCCTTCTACATATGTAGAATGTACCTTTCAGGCAATGTATAATTTAGTTTTTTTTTAGTATTGTGGGAACTCCACATAGTATCAAGGTATTCATATGTAATGCATAGTGTGCATAGCATAATCAACCTTATAATGACTGTTCTTACTGCTGGGACTAAGGCCTCTTTTCTAGGAGATGATTCGGCCCGTAATCCACCACGCGAGCCCAGTGTGAGTTAGTGATATGTATAAACAAACGAGAAACTACAGTTTATAATAGAGTTAACGATAGTTAAAACTACTAAATTTTAAGTAGTAAACTACTTGAAATGTGTTTTATTTATTTTTGTTCAAGCATCATTGGATATCTCATTACGTCTGTACAAAAAAAAATTAGAAAGAAAAAGAAATAAATAAATAGTGTGTAGCTATTTATCTAGTACTTCTCAATATTACCCAAAAAAACTAAATTGATAAGTTCTCGAGAATTAATAAGAAATAATAATTTGAAATACCAATACATAATTTGGAAAATGAGCTGGATTTTGGCTCCCTTATGCTTGTGAATCAGCATAAAAAGTATATTTTTTTTTATTCCTGAGAGTTTGAAAAATTCACGCTTTTGGCAAAAGATCTTCCGCTTGGAAAACCTAACTTATGAAGCCATGACGACGTTGACGTCAATGAGACTAATGTCTGGAAGCATAATTAAGCGATTTGACAGATGACTGGACCTGACGACCTAATACTGCCGCCTAGTGCGCAATATTTCAGGAGGTACTCATTATTTCACAATTTGTTTTAGGCAGATTCATTATCATTATTTTGTTCACAGTTTGACATAGGCCTCCCCTAGTTATCGTCAAAACGGCCGGTTTGGACATGGGTCATTCGTATATTATATATATAACTATAATTCCCGGTCTTGTGCATCTCGCATCCATCGAATTCTTGTAACCCTCACAAAGCCATCAGTTTATTTTGTGAGAGGCTTTCCAATGCTGCATGTTACTGAAAAAACTATAAAAATAAGAGTGCGTCTTCCTTAAAATAATATTACAGCTTCAGCGTAATTAAATATCGTAAATGGTGGTTATACCGTAAAAAAAGCATTAGACATCCATTAAGACCAAACTAAAGAAAACCGTAAAAACTTAATAGAGATGAGTCTATATTTGTCAGCGACGATATACGGGGTTACCATGACGTTCAAAGTAAGATTGTTTTAATCTTGTTTCAGTGAGGGTAAGAGATGGCGCTAGACAACCTGTATAGCTCTGCCTCTTACCCACACACAAACAAGATTAAAACTATCTTACTTTAAACGTCATGGTTTAGGTCATACTCGTAAAAAGTAAGAATTAGGTGAATAGCTCAACAAAAAGAACATTTTATTAAAAAATTGTTATAGACATTACAATAATTATGTTAGTTTGTTATTTTTTTTTGTTTTCCTGCATTGCGGGTGTGTTTCATAAACCCATATACACAAACCTGGAATAAGTATTGTAGGTTTTAAAAATAAATATTGTTTTGTGCGGGAATTACTCGCGATACGCAGCGCAAATTTGCATTCAAGAGAATAAAATGTTTATTCTGTCAAATCATCAAAAATAGGATGAACTTGACACCAATTTTAAAAATATATAGTATATAATAAATGATAAATTAATATAATTATGTTATCAAATGACATGATGAATTATTTACTTTAAGCAAAATATTGATCCTAACGTAGTTTCACATATATTTAAGTAACGAACCTACATTTCCTGCAACTTCGTAAGAATATTATATGATATCGACATTAATCCCCCGACGATATGTGGGTTTCAATTTTACTCTATAATATATTCCCATTGAATTGGGTCCGCTCTTTTATGGGACATTCATAACCCCTTAAGATGTGGCATAAAATATTAACCCAATAAAAATGTTCTTTTACTCGTAGGTATATATAATATTTAAGATATTATATTTTTATTCAATATTAGGCATAATCTAAGTGTTCCAATGTACTCAAAAGTTTGATAAAATGTTATATATGTGTACTACCCTGACATTAATATTTTAAATTTCCACAAAATTGTACAGTTTGTTTCTAAAGATACTTCAGTGTTTCTATTATGGGATGGATTATGATCATATTTTAATTAAATATAACTAACAGACACAACAGTCACGGAAATAGCTCTAACATGTTTACATATGTAGTAAAGAAAACTGTAGTGCACAATTATCTAGAGAAAAAGTCTCACCTTAAAATAATTATTATTGCAAGTGGAATGAAGAAAAAAAAAAACATGTCCATCAACCGCAAGTGCGCAAGAATACTAAAAACAAACGAACATGGTATTAAGCAAAGGTAGGCAACTGTCATTCAATGTGCACCAGAAGCAGGGGTCAGCTATCGACGGTTTTGAGAACGTTCGCTGAATCCACCAAGACATGTCATGTTATGGCCCCGACTACAGACAGCTTCAAAACCCATTTGAAGATGGCATATCGAACAAGCTTTTTATTCTTTTGAAAAATTTAAGATGATCGAAACTTTGACATGAATATTAATTTAGACTGTAATTTATTGTGACTTTTCTTTTTATTTATTTTTATGTTCATGTGTTTAGAATTCTTCGTATTTTTTTCTTGTATTTTCTTTTATTGGTTTGACATCTTTTAATATTTTTATAATTTGACATTGTTGAATAAAGTGTGAAGGCGTTTTTTTATTCAAATTAGTTTTAAAAATATATTAGATACTATCTTTTGAGATATATATTAGATATTATTCTTCGCCCGCGTACATAAAATATAGCCAATGTCACTCAGGAATAAAGCAGCTTTCTAACGGTGATAAAAATTTAGCAATCCGACCACTACTTCCAGAGGTTACCTCCTACAGACAAAAAAACAAACTTTACCTCTTTATTATATTATAGTGTGGATAACGCTAGTTGTTTAAAGCGGCGCTAGTGATTAAGAGTGAGGTGTGTCACGTGACTGGCCACGACACTGATGCAACACAGGTCTTGGGAGTGGTGTGGTCAACGACGTGGGTACAGCATTAACTGAGACCCGATCGGAGACTCATGTGTCCACTACGTGTTTAGTGGAGTGTCTTAATTGTGTTGCCTCTTTTTTAATAATGATTATTGTGCGGTAATTTTTTATGAGAACTAAAAGTAAGAGATGATAGTGAAGTGCTAACATTAAGTGATTTGATTTGTAACGGGTGTCTATGTCCTTCGCCCGACAAACCATACTGTATTAGAAGTCGCATTTAGAGGTCTCATATCCGATTAAGATTACTGATGGGGCTTAAAAGCCTTTAAGTGTATTTTTGTGAGAAATTATAGAGTTGGTCCATTATAATCATTTGGTTTACGATTTTGAGTACTTTCACTCCTTGAAAGTGTTTTAACTCTGTGAAATAGCTCAAATAAATTCTTACACAATTACATAGAACTATAACAAAATTAACGTAATAATAACAATTTACGAGTGGGTTCAACTAAAATGACTAAACTTGTTTATTTATTGATGCCTAGTTGGAATCTGAAACCTAATATAAATATTACAACGATAACATAGGTTCCCTGACTACAAAATTAACAGTTGACAACATAAATAAATAGAGTGATTAAGCTTTGATGTTAGTTTATTAGTATGTTCGTAGTAGTTTAATACTTTTGGTGCCAACGAGCACATGTATAATAGGTACAATAGTAGGAAAAAAAAAATGTTCAAGTCTTGGACGAAGGCTCCCCTGCACTTCCTAACTTTCCTTTAATGAAATAAAGTTACAAAATAAATGCAAAGTTAGGTAGTTTACAACTGGACTTAACAGAACTTCTTATTTAAACCTGTTCAAACTTGTTAAGCCTATTAAATTTACCACTGGGCTCGCTTTGATGGGGGGGATTTACGTCGATATTAGTCGATCAATTTTAGTCACCAGAAATATGCGGTCGGCGGTTATGGCCCTGTTGACAGATCCGAACCGGTATGAACCGCACTGTACCCCTAGCCAAGTTGCTAATCTGCAATCGTTAACGCTAGCAGTAAGCTTCAAAAGTACGGGAATGACGTCATCTCAACGATCAGTCACGTGGACAAAAGAATTGGCGGCGCGACCAACTTGAAGGGTTCGGCGCAAGCAAAACGGTTGTAACTTGGCTAGGGAGGGTTTGTCACCTACCAGGTGATCAGTGCCGTTATAATTAGCCTTGTACAGCCCCAATAACTCTAAATTTTTGGTGAATTTACGTCAATACAGACTCGGCTAACCTTCTCAAACACTTAGAAACTACTCCCCTCTCCGAAACCAGAAACGACTGGCAATTTGTTTAAGGGGTGAACATTAAATTTATTTATTCTATTAAAAATAATTTTGAAGTAGCTGAAGGGCATTTTAGTATCGTTGCACATGGACGACAAACCACAACCACAAAAAGATGTCACCGGCATATCTACAGCGTGCTGGCTGGCAGAAAAAAAAGGTTTTTCAATAGTACATTATGATGTACCTAAGTGTGTAAGTTAGTGATTACAGTCAAGGCGATATTTAGACCCGGGCCGTGGCTCACCACGTCAAGACCCTCAGGTCTTGCTCACGTGTATCGTACGATGTTTTTCAATACACTTGTGAAAAAAATAACAGTAAAACTACTATGTACTAGTAACTTTTTTGTGACATGGCGGTAAAAATCTGTTACTTATCATATTTTTTTTTAAGGCTAAGGTATTTTGATCATACTGCCTAGTCTTACGTTTATGTTTTTTGCGTGAAAAGTTTTTACTATAATATCTTTCGTAGTGACAATGGAATACGCATATAAAATTTTCTAATGATTTTGTAGTAGTTTTATTTAATTAATACAGCCACTGAATTACACTCGAATAAATCGAGCCAAAAACCGCGCGCATCTTAAAATGGTGGCCATAAACCACAAAAAAAAAAACAATTTTTATTTGAATGTACGATTTATTTACTATTTTTTTTTTTTTAATAAATCGTTTGTACAAGTTAAAATGATCAAAATTGCATTAAAAAAAAGTAAGGAAGACACGAATTTATACCATTGAACGCAATAACTTATGTGAAATTTTTTCGTACTCTAAATTTGTTTTGCGAACAAAGAATTTGAACAAAAAGGTTTTAACTACACTATAGCACGAGTTTGTTATAGTAATCAAAATGCCACAGTTTGGTAATAAGTGCCTTTATATACCTAAGTGCAGTGCAATAAGAGTCAGTCAGATTTTTTTTTACGAATCTTTAGAATTGTTGTGAAGATATGCCACAACAATTGACATGGTTGTGTCGATTGTTTAGTATGAAATACTTTTGATTTAGACGAGTCACGATTCAATAAAGTCGTACATGAATATAAAAAGGCAGCCAAGCGTATATAAGCGTATCTTTCACTGTGTGGTATTTCAAACACTTAAATACTAAATATATGTATATGTACAGGTATATGAATATATATCTATCTTTCCATGCTCAAACCACAACAGTAAAAATATGACTTCTTTATTTCCTTGTTAATATGTATTTTTCGGTTCGATTTGCATTATAGGCTCAATTTTAGCATAAAAGAGTTTTGATCTCGACTGTAAAATACAAAGCATAGCCACCTACTTTAAATATCCAAGTTTCTAAAAATATTCGACTATGGAGTAGGTATAATGTAGGTACTTATAAACATAAATATAAGGTTTATTTATTGCGTGTATAGCCAAGGAGTGGAATTCCCTGCCGGAGTCTGTGTTTCCTGATAGGTACAACATTGGAGTCTTTAAGTCAAAAGTGAATAAGTTACTTCTAGGCAAGCGTGCTCCATCGTCGCTTACCACCAGGTGAAATGGTGGTCAAACGCGAGCCCATCAATAAAAAAAAACTCTTTTTCTTATTAGAGTTTATTGAAACAGAAATGATTGGTATCGGTCGTAAATTGAAAATTTGGGAGATTAGGCATAAAACTCTGAATGTGCTTCAACTTGAGTTTAAAAAAACTGAGAAAGAACCTTTTTCAAGCGTTAACTTTCAGAATTACTACTTCGTTTTAGAAACGGGCGTTGACGGCGCGCTTTTATTCTTTTAGAAGTTCATAGGCTGCGTCTAACTCGCGTGCGTATCGCGTCTGTATTGCTACAAACGCGCGTCAACGGTGCGTTTAAAAAACGTGGTGTGCACGAGCCCTTAATGTCATAGTTTGGTCTTCGTCATAATTAATATTTATTTTGTAGCTTTTTTTGTAATTTTTATGTTTTATATTCATCATAGTTTAGTAAATTTGTATTATTTATGAGTTATTACTGTAATAGTTACCTACTCCCATGTGCCCAGTTTTATAGGTACGTTACCTGCGTACCTACCCAGAGTGCTTAGTTTGCCTTATTACGCGAGGAGCCAGATGTAGTCACAGAGTATTTTGTATGAACTCTGCCCGGATCTACCTATAACAGGGATTTTAGTATCATAAAAAAGATTTTTGGTTTAGCCAGGCCTTTTTAAAAACCAACTTTATTGTTTTATTTAACTTTCAAATATTGCCGTAACGTAATGTCGAAGATAATTTATACACGTTTGAATTCGTAAGTTAGTGGTCGTCAGTTGGTCATTAAATTTTAATTTTTTTTTTTATCATGATACCCTTTTTTATTATATTTTTGGATTTTTAGAGATTTAAAAAAGTACAAAATTAGTAAAACCTGGCCTTGAGTCCGTCTCTGCACCACTACTGTACATAAATATCACATTAATAAATTGTTATGAGGTCCGGAAGAAGGTATTAGGATAAGCAGTTTTATGATGTCTAATATGGATTAACTGAAGTGCTCTTTAGAAGTGAGTAAAACGATAAAAAGGAGAGGATTATATTTTTTAAGAAGACCATCGTCAGCATTTCGATCAGATATTTAAGTGTAAGTTTTAGTAAGATAAATGTACATATGTAATGTGTGAAATGTATGTATGTGATGTGTATGTTTGTTTCGTTTATAACGAACTTTGGGCAGCGGTTTTGCCCGCGTAAATGACATGAATAATCTTATAATTATTATTATCAATTGTATTAATTATTATTAATAAATGACCAATGTATTACTTTTCTTATAATAATAATAATTATTATAAGAAATGCAAGTTTGACACAAATGTGAGTAACAAAAACTGTAATAATATGGTCAATTTAAAAACTAGGAAGATCCTAGATCTTAAGAGGGAGTGTCTTCGTATAAATAGTGAACGAGCAATTTATAAGCGTATGTACAGCGTAATATATATTATATACCCGGGATAAAAATAATCCTGTTGTATTCCAAGAAATGGTATATTTGTTTAGTAAGTTTCATTGAATTCCGTTCAGGCGTTTGAGCGGGAAGAAGTAACAAATACATATTACACTCACAAACTTTCTTCTTTATAATTTTAGTGTGATATTCACTAAATGAGTAGGATCAAGTACACTAAATAATAGGTACATATATTCTTCTGTGACCTTGCCTTCGAAATAATATTTTCTTATTTTTATGCCCTTGCTATATTGTTTCTTCACTTCAGTTGAATGGTAAATGACGCCAAAGGCATTAAATCCAGCTGTATAGCATGTATATTAAATAAATAAATAAGTGTCGGCATTGATAAATAATAACAAAACCTAAAACAAAATGCATACAAAAATACTCCGAAGACCGACTCGAATCACTTGTTACTTATTCACACAAGAATGCGCCATTCAACTTTATGAATCATACCGTTCATTACTACAAAACTAACTTCACAATAACATTTTCCACATCACAATTATACATCATAAATCTTAATTATTCGGTGTTAATAACCTCCTGAAATAAACATGTTTATATTATTGAAATTTACATATTGCATTATGAAAAATAATAAAAGCTTTACGGTTCACAGTATTTACTTTACAAATGGATGACTGTTATTTTGTAATCATGATTGTATACTCAAGTTGGTGAGTGTACATGGCTTTATTGTCATCTTCTGTCTATACGGGGTTATTCGTAAAACACTAAAAACCTAGCAGGACTAGTACTATTATCATAAACAACAACTTTTGTCCTATGTTTTTTTTTACAAAACATATTACATTTACCTATCAAAAATTAACCTTTAAGATTTCGTTGTCCTATCTAACACATTTCAACTCTATATTTTGATATACCTACCGACGACTGTATGATGCAACGCAAGGGGATCAAGCTCTCCCGCCGCCCAATCCCCGCTCCCCTCCGCTATCGTGCTATCGCTTGCTTCGCATAGACTTCGTAATATTTAAAACGTTCGATTTAAATATTTTAATTTTTGTATGAAAATCTGATGATCTAAAATATGATACATTTTTAAAAGTCATAGAACAAAAGTGGTGTGTAGTCATCTCACGACTATAATTTTTTTTCTTTTAATTTCTTTTCACTCCTTAATGTAGTTTTTTTGTTATTGATAGTTTTGTGTTTAACTACTACCTTACATGATCGAATACAAATATGTAGCCGACGATGTAGAAATAACCAGTTCACTCTTGACGTAAACGTCACCCATTCAGATTGCAATACAAATCGGTCCTAACCACTTCGATTAGCATAAAATTCTGTTATCCTTACAATGCAAAAATATTCCAAGATTGCAGTTGCCAACACAAATGTTCAATAAATCTTGAACTCTGCTAATAAAGCAACTTTTATTAAACAAAGCGGCTGTAGATAAGTCAATCGTCTGTGCTGTACCATCAATCGATTGTGCATCTTTGCAATGCAAATTAAATCTGAACTTCGAATACTGAATAAAATCAATACTAGTTTTGCAGTAGTTACAATCTACACCAATATTATTAAAGAGGTAAACAGGTCTGTTGGTCTAGACCACTAGTGGTTAGTGACCCTGACTGCTATGCCGGAGGTCGTGGGTTCGATTCCCAACCAGGACAAATGTTTGTGTGATGAGCACGATCATTTGTTCTGTGTCTGGGTGTAATTTATCTATAATATGTATGTATTTAGAAATATATACGTATGTTTATCAGTTATCTAGTACCCATAACACAAGCTCTGCTTAGCTTGGGACTAGCCGGCGTTGTGTGATAGTTGTGGAATATTATATTATTATTATATATTTTTTTTGTTTGTTGGAGGTAATTTCTGAAAGTACTGGTCTAATTACAAAAATTTTTTCACCGATAGAAATCTGCTTTATTCCTGAGTAATATCAGCTATATTTTATACACGCGGGCAAAACTGCGGGTAAAAGCTAGTAACTACTAAAGAATTGAGCTCCTATGAAAAATTTGCCGTGATGTCAGATTTCTGAATTACGAGCAAACATTTTTCATCGGTATACTTTTAAAATTATCTTCGTGGATCATAGTAGTAATAATAATATGAGTCGTTGCTTAGAGGATTCACATACTTGTATGTGGGTTTTGCGGAATTATTATAAACGAATCACGCTTTTATTTTACTACTTTTCCTCATAAATGCGAAATGAAAAGAAAGTTAAAACCGGTTTTTTTAATTACGTTGCACTAATTAAATGTATTTTTTTTTAACTCCCAAAACGTGTAACTAGGTAGAATTACAGCTGTTTCCTTATTAAAATTTTTCAGGATAGGAAAACTCTTATTTAATCACACATGAGATAAATTTACAATCGACTAACTAGAGAAATGGAACCAAAAACCAAGAAAACTAATTTCTACCATTCATGATTCTTGCTCTCAAAAATAGTTTTTTATATGATTTTAGTCTTACCACGCATAACAAAGCTTCAGAAATATTCCACCATGATTTTGGTGTCTTAGTTATGTAGGTTTGAATTTTTTCCTCACTTTCACTCATGATTTTAGTCTGTCTACAAGCCGTATTCATAGTCATAGTTATTTATTCTAAAAAAATAAATGTATCAGATTTTACACACATAAATTTCACAATCACAGTTTTTCAATAAAATAAATAAGTGGGTTTTTATTTCTTAAGCTGTCAAGATTTAAAAATGATATAATGTTATCAATAAATTAAACAGAGCCAAATCATAATATCTTAAATAAATTACAATAAAATATTAATTGCATATAAATTAGCAAATAATGTCAGAATGAATTAAAATTAACAATTATAAATTTATTCACATCAATAAATGAATTAATAAAAAGTAACACAATTATACGACAAAAAATTAGAGTTCTTCAATACACATATTATGTATAGATAGGAATTTTCTCTGTCAGTGTAATGACAACCTGTTAAATAATTTTACAGCCTGATATCGTGGACAGTGTTTAATAAGTTAGTGTTCTTCCCGTCCAATTATAATTTAAGTGTGTTCAAGGCTAGAGTAAATAGGCTCTTAATAAACTAGTGCGCCTCACCATCAACGATTGCATCACTGCTTATCTTCCGGTGGGATTGCAGTCAAGCACTGGTTTATATCAAATAAAAAAAAAATCGTAGGTTATCTACACTTACTACCTATATATCTAAATTATTATTATAATATTATAAAGAGGTAAAGTTAGTTTTTTTGTTAGAAGGAGTAGGAGGTAATCTCTAAAAGTACTAGTCCGATTGCTCAAATATTTTTACCAATAGTAATTACCTATACTGCTTTATTCTTATAGGTTATATTTTATGTACCTGGGCGAAGCTGCGGGCAAAAGCTAGTGATTGGTGAAATATTTTATTCTTCAAGTTTAGTCTCTATATGTAGTCTTCAAACCGCTTTACGATGTATAGACATACATCATGAAATCGATTCTACATCTTTGTTGCAATGCCTATCGTACTCAGACACAAACACTTTTAATCTTGACGTAACCTCAAAGAAAATCATCGAAAAGAAAATGGGTCTAACAACACAGTCTTTTCAAATATCGGCCCACATATTCTACTTTAACACTGTTTAGGTCTAGAAGACATCTTTAATAACACACACACCCGGAACGAAAATGACATTTGTTTAGATAACCTTCGAATATCTACCGAAATCTGCAAGAAATAGCTCACTCGTTTGCTATCAAACTCAACAAATAACTGACAAAAATCCATTAAAATCAGCAGAATGCAAAAAAAAAGTACTCAACTGAAGTTTTTTGAGTCATGCCGAGAATTTTTTGAATTTACCCTAAGCGTTTGCAGCCTGATGCGAGCGAAGTTATGTAAAGCCGATGAGAACCTCGCAGAAAAACTCCAGTGACACAAAAGGTCATGGCCATACGTATGATACGGAAATAACGCACGGTCTCTTGCGGTGAGCCTTCATGCCAGTCAACCACCGTGGTGTTGTAGGCCACCGTCCTTACACACACGCACGTGGATCTTCACACTAGGTCATCACCACTTTGTTAACACGGAACAGACAATAAACCCGACACCATCCTCCATCCCACCATCCATCATGGTTCTGATAAACCCTCTTAGAAGTAGAGGAAGTTACCAGATTCGAGGATTATCGTAACTTCCCCTGTTTTCAACTTAACATTAAATTTGTCTTAATTTGCTCTGTCCTTTTTCGTGTTAGATGAAGTTTTCGTCGAGTTGAAGCGTTCTCATGTTCTCCGCCATGCCTGGCAGGCGAGTTGGAAAACGCAATATAAGCATTAAAAATGCTTAAGGAATGTTCGTGTCCATTTCCTGGTGAATCCATTAGTCACTCCTTACGACACCTACGGGAAGTTATGGTACTTTCATTATTTTTTATGTCTAACATCATACGGAGATCCGACACTAAACTGAACTTTTTGGTAGAAGTTTTCACTTAAATCGACAGGGTTCTACAAAAATCTATTCAGTAATACGGGTTCCGAGGTTCTTACATACGCCACAATCATGGCGGTAAGTCCCCTCTTTGAGGCGTGGCTGGAAAGACCTCACGGCGTCCTTACCTTCCGCATGATGCAGGTACTCACCGGACATGATTCGTTCGGGAGATTCCTGCACTCGATTCATGCGGAAGTGACTCCCGGGTGTCGCCACTGTGCGGAACGCCCGGAGGACACGGTGGAGCACACAGTCGAGGTGTGCCCTGCTTGGGCGGAGCATCGCCGTGCCCTCGTGGGGGCGATCGGCGGCGGAGACCTCTCGCGCCGGGCCTTGGTTGAGGCCATGGTCCGGAGCGAGGAGAAGTGGCAGGCGGTCGCCGACTTCTGCGAAGCAGTAATGCTCGCAAAGGAGGAGGCCGAACGCATCAGGCAACGGCGTTATCGCCGCCGCCGTCGCCGGGATTCTGATCCCGATTTCCGGCCAACGTAGACGCGGGCTTGCGGACAGTGAGCAATGGGTAGCTCGCTGTCCGGCCGTCCGGTAACTGTCCGGACCAAGCTCAAGTCGTCGACGGCGCGCACTGTTCCCGCGCGCCTCAAGGAGTTGTCAGCAACAGCAGGGACCCAGCCGGGTCGAAGCCTACTAGGGCCAGGGTTATCCGAAAGGGCGCTAGAGCCCCGGTATGAAGGCTAGAAGGAACGGGGTGGGTCTTTTAGTCAGTAAGAGTCTGACACTATCTCCCGCTCCGCCCAAGGGCGGGGGATGTAAATGCATGATTTTTCCCACCATAAAAAAAAAAAAAAGTTCTTACATTTTTATATCCTACGATACTCCACTAAAATACTATTTCTACGCTACTATTTACTTTGAAACCTAAGAAGTGCGAAGAGAAATTTTCAAAATAAACAAACTTTCACATTTACAAGAAATATTTTCACTTTTTAAAAATTAACTGGTGCTCTTGAGAAGTCAAACAAATTAATAAGAAACCGCTCAGTTAGATTTTCTTGTTATTAAACTGTTCTGAGAGCGCTAAAAATATTTCTAACGAAAGAAACCATGAAAATACGAGTGCAAATATAAAATTAAGTGTAATAGCACATCAATTACCAGTAATTTTGTCATTTAATGGTATAAGAAATACTAAAAAATATTATAACGTTCCACCAATGTTATTTATTTATTTCGTCATAGTTGCTTATATATCTCAATCGAGATACTTAAGTATGTATGTATGAAGTTCCGTTGGTCATGTACAATTTTCTTCAGCAATTTCACAACACCAAGTTATATTTTTTTTAGTGCAGACGCTTGGGTTTTTGATCAAAAATACTGAACTCATACGAAAACCCAACCGTCTACACTTAAAAAAAAATTACTATAATATTTGAGGAGTTTTGAAATCAATTCATAAATGATGTAGTTCTGAGGTCACATAAAATTACCGCCGATTTGACATTTTGACAACTTCCTCTTTTTTTTAATCATCAATCATGATGGGTATTGGATATTGTAATGTCACTTTATCATTATAACGACCTAAGGAGAAACGATGTTTTGGTAGGAAGTATTAAAAACCATGACGTCACGTAAAATCAATGGCTAGTGTAAGGAGGTTGTCATCTCTATACCATAAATTGATCCCTCAGCGACGGAAAATTGACGCCCGATATTCGAGGCCTTGTTGCTAGAAATATAAGTACCTATAGGGCAACTAAATCTTTCAAGATTGTTGTTGCTGGGTATTGGAACTTTCAAAATAAATTAAAGTAAATAAAATATACACAAAAATATATGAGATATTTTTTCAAAGTATATTTTAAACCGAAAAGATTTTCGGAGGGTTCCTGCAGCGGATTCGTAGGGAAGAAACGCCCAGGTTTCACCATGTAACCCAGAGGAGAGGACACAGTAGAGCATACGGTAGAGATGTGCCACGCTCGGGCAGAGCAGCTCGGTGGTCTCGTAGAGGCGATCGGTAGCCACAATTTCTCGCGCCAGGCTCTGGTTTAGGCCATGGTCCAGAGTAAGGAGGAATGGCAGGCGGTCGCCCCAGTCTGCGAAGCAGTAATAATACTAGTAAGGACGGACGCCTCACGTGCGAGAGAAGGATTTTCAGCCACCGTAGATGTAGGCTTGCGTACGGCAAGCAATCGATAGTTCGACGTCCAACCATCCGGTAACCATCAGGACCGGGCCCAAGTTGTCAACGGCGCGTAGTGTTCTACGCGCGCTTCAAGGTGATGTCAGCAAACCCCAGGGCTCAGCATACGGTAGAGATGTGCCACGCTCGGGCAGAACAGCTCGGTGGCCTCGTGGAGGCGATCGGTAGCTACAATTTCTCGCTCCAGGCTCTGGTTTAGGCCATGGTCCAGAGTAAGGAGGAATGGCAGGCGGTCGCCCCAGTCTGCGAAGCAGTAATACTAATAAGGACGGACGCCTCACGTGCGAGAGAAGAATTTTCAGCCACCGTAGGTGTAGGCTTGCGCACGGCAAGCAATCGGTAGTTCGACGTCCAACCATCCGGTAACCATTAGGACCGGGCCCAAATTGTCAACGGCGCATAGTGTCCTACGCGCGCTTCAAGGCGATGTCAGCAAACCCCAAGGCAGCAGAGACGAAGTCTACTGGGGCCATGTGTTGTGCGAAAAAGAACCACGGGGCCCTGAAACGAAGGCAAAGAAGGAACAAATGAATGGCTTTTAGTCAGTAAAAGTCTGGCAGGCCCTCCCGCTTTGCTCAAGGACAGGAGATGTCATTGGAAGATTTCCCACCTACAGTAAAAAAAACGAAAAGATAGACGCAAAATTTTATGCGGTCTATTAAAGTTCATTATGTCCGTGAATTATTAAAACAATTTTACGGAAAGGTGAAGTCAAATTTCAAAAACTGTTTTAAACCATCGAAATGAATAACTTTTAGCAAGAAGGTCTCAGCTGACTTCTAAACAAAAATTGTATTTCCTTTACAGATTTAGATCAGCTGACGATATCGTTGTACAAAAAGTCTACATAATAAGTTTTGGTAAAACAAGCAGATACGAGTAAGCTTTAGTGTCAGGCGTGCCTTTGTTTGTTGCCTAACTTGGCAAGTTTATGTAATTTTGTACAGACCTAGTGAATGTTATGTTTACCTCTTTTATACTTAGTAATTAAACACGTCCTCCTTTTAGTCAAGTAGTAGTAGATTAAACAGTTTTATCAGTATCTACGCTAATTCTCCCACTCAAATAAAAATTAAACTCTGCACTCTTAATTTACTTGGGTTTTAAAAGTTTTTTTTTTAATTTATTTAAACTAGCGCTTGACTGCGATCCTACCTGATGGTGAACAGCGTTGCTGATGAGGTTGCAATCATTGATGATGAGGCGCACTAATTTATTAATTCACTCTAGCCGAAGACGCCTAAATTATAATAGAACGGGAAGACTGTAGCAGGCAAATAGTTCCAGTCCTTCGATGTACGCAGTACAAACGACGAGCAGAAACGCTTATCTTAAAATATCGGAAGAGTAGCATTTTTGTAGAATCTGCTCAACATTAATTCTGCTGTTTTCCTGTCCTTTGATACAATATAGCAACTGAATATTGATGACAAAGTTTGATGAATTCGACGATTTCAAACAGCCAGTTCCAATATTATGCTCTAAACTGGATTACTCTCCATAAAATAGATCACTCCATATCGCTATGTTTGAAACACTTAAAGGCTATTGTGAAATCTACCGATAGCCTTTCATGCATGATTGATGAAACCGCATTCCCTTTAGGTAAAATTTCGTACTAAAGATTTTCTACCAAAAGCTTTACATCGGTAATATAGATCTACGAGTACATACACACGTATTTAGTGATCCCTAGCAGACATTCAATCTAAAATATTATTATTAAATTTAAACGTTTATAAACCAGAAGTAAAAATTAATAAAACTTCAAATTCAATATCCTCACACCAAAGTTTGACTTGAAGTCACTCGCAGAACAAAGAAATTACTTCAGAAGTATGCAAAAAGTTTTATGAAATTAAGTTGTGATGTGGATGTAAAGATTTTTTTAAGTAGGTAAGAACTGAAGTAATTGGTTTAGGGAGTTTTGTACTTCCTACATGAAAAAAACTGGACAAGTTCGAGTCGGTCTCGCGCTTTGAGGGTTCAATATAAACAAACAGTTCAGTTCCGGAATGTAATCTCAGAACATTTTATTAAATCGCAAAGAAAAATGTGACATAACAAAAAAATAAAGTTTTCAGATTTATACCTATACTTATACTATAAGACCTTGCTTTATGCTAAAGTTCAGGATTCTGGGTCTGCGGGAAGTAAGAGTACCCAATGATTTTTGATTTCCTCGAGAGTGTCGAAATGTATCTTTTTTTCTGGTAAACATAAAAGTTTGATTTTTTTATAGGTTCAAGAGTCTGCAAACCTGAGTATAAGGTCTTAATTTCAACTCGATACCTCCACGCATTCCCAAGATAAAGGGTGTTGACAGACAGATAGACGATAGAACTTTCGAATAAACAACAGCAAACCTTTGGAGATTGTCGTTGTCACATATCTGTTTATTGTTAACTCCATTTTATAACACTCAGTATGTTAAGTTCAGCCAGATGTATTCTCATTTTACCAACCTCATTCATGTTATTTGTAACGTTTAGTTTTTTTTTTTTTTTAACGTTGTACTTTTTTTATTTAAGCAATTTGTTTGATGGGTCTATTGAGTGCCCAGTGAACTTAGCAAAATTTTAAGAATTTTACAAAATAAAACAAATAAAGATGCACAAAATGAAGGACGATATCTAAATAGAACCAAAGGCGTCAAAAAACTCTTTCAAATTGTTATCATCTTGAATTGAATCCAGAAGCCAACCAAAAAGGCCACAATGAATGGCAATACTAAATTATAAAGTGTTTAATATTAATGAAATATTTTACAGTAATAAATCTTCATTTTACTGAATGTCTAATAGCTATCTCAAAGTATTTTGTACAGTTTTGTAGCATAGATAAAATTCAATAAAAATTCAGTTTTGTAGCATAAATAAAAATTACAACATCTTCTTGAGTCTACGCGTAGATATGATCAATGTTATCTGCAAAGTACAAAGCTTTAGAATGATTTCTGTCTGAAAAGAGCGCTAGAAATAGGGCCCCATAGTAGAGCCCCATTCAATAGTGTCACGGAAATAATCCTAAAGTGTTTATCTTACTACTTTGTGAATGCTCAAATTAATATTAAAACTTATAAGGTTACTAATAAAATGGTTTTTACTCATGCATAACTGCATGCATTTGTGTGATAGTTACTTAGATCAAGGAAGCAAGCAAGCTTGCTTGCTTGCATCCTTGTCTTGCTCCTTGTCTTGCTTTACAAACTTGGATATTCAATAACCAAACCAGAAATAAGATCCAAAAAAGTCAAAGGGCTACGGAGAGGAGCACCCTTAACATCAAAAACTGAAACACAAGAAAAGAAACAAAGACATATAAGTGAAACAAATATCATAGATGCTCTAAACCATGCCCAACGTCTGAAATGGACATCTCTCCAGTCTTCCTGATAACAGGTAGATAAAACGAACCACATCATGGCCAGGCCCGGGTGGACACCAGAATAGAGGTCGCCCATACGAGCGCTGGTCCGATGAAATAAAAATAATAGCAGGAGCTGACTGGATTAATATGGAGGAAGCCTATACCCGAAAGGGCCCTTAATAATTTGAAATTACATTTACCTTCCCAATCTTGTTACTAATTGCTATCTTTTTTGTTATTTTACTATTTATTTATTTTTACAAAAATATTGTTATAAATAGTAAGGGAATAAACTTTATTCCCTTACTATTTATAACAATATATAATATTTATATATATTTTTATATTTATATAATATAGCCTTTATTCAATAAAGGCTATATTATATATTATTACTTAGATCAAAATTCTTGTAATGTTTTTGGAGCATTTTAAATGTAAAATAACTTAAATAAAGAAAACAATAGGAATTCTTTAGAGTGGTTAATTATACGAGTACATGCAAAAAAAACTCTGAATCAAAGTCATCTTTATCTCGTATCTCCCCTCATTCCAAAATAAGTCTTAATGAAGCCGCAAAGTTAGCTATCGAACCAAATAAATAGACATTTCAGAGTGTTAATGAGTTTCCTTATGTTTATAGGAAAAACTGTTTACGTACATTTAATCAATGCTGCTCTTGCTGAAATCAATTAGGTTTTTGCGGGCATGGATACTTAAAAAAATACGTTCTTTGGACTAGAGGTCATTTTGGACTATTAGATGTAGATATATATATCTTCAGTACTTAATAAAATCATCCCTACATATTCCTATGTACTTTTAATATTCCTATATTCTTTTAAATATACTTTTAAAGCATGACCAAAACACTTACATGATTGTTTCCAAAGTTCGGCAGTAATATCCAAAAAAAAAACTTCTAACAATATTCAGGTCCAATACTTTTTGTGCACTAAATAACAGTTTAATAAGTATTTATGTCAAGAGTTATGATCAACTGTTATGAAAACTTTTCCAAGCGGCGCGATGAAGCGTTTAGTTGTCCGCACGACGCTTCAGGACGACTATTCGCTTAAGACTGCCTGAAACACGACCCTTTACGTGTTTCACTGAGAATTTCCACTAGTCATTCACACGCACTATAGCACTGTATTGTTTTTACAGCTGGCATTAACTTAGTTGTTGAGTAAACTTTCAATGAATGTGAATGTATGTGTGTGTACTAATTGTCTTGAAAAATATTTTGTTCATTGGTGAATCACACGTTTATTTTATCTTTGGCTATTGGAATGTTCTTAATTCATTTATTTAATCGACAGTCAATTTACATAAACTACTTTTTCACGTGATAAAACCTATTTTTTTTTATCACTAACGAACGTATTTATTGAATCTAATAAATTTTGTATTTGTGTTTTTAATTGTATTTATCATATTTTGTTTTTGTTTTTAATGCACTCGTGACTAAATATCGTGCCAGGTAGGTATAGGTCAGCAAACAATCTATGACAGGGGATCGCTACGGTCTCGACTAAAGTTACCTCGTAACCTATTTAGAAAAACAGTACTACGCTCAGTAAGTAGACTAAGTACGTAAATCTGTGGCTGTGTATAGTATGTAACCCTACAGTATACCTTATCTAGTCATCAAATGAATTTAATTATTATTTATTTTATGTTACAAAAGAAGCGTTCTAGTGAAATATAAATTACTAACACAAAATACGTATTCGCTGTGAACCTACCTATGAAGTCTTTAGCTACAAAATCATCAGTTGAATGAAACAAAGAATAATTAAATTATTTCATCCTTCAATAAAAAAAGAGACAACTTACTCGAAGAACACAAATAACTCATATTAACGGTGATTTTATGCAGAAGATTCTGACATCTGTAAAACAAATGCGGACCAAAATAGATTTAATGGTTGATTTACGAGTTTTATATGCTGAACTGCGTCTATTAATATTCACGAGAAATTCTTTTCAGTGTTTTAAAATATTTAATAGCGCCATTTCAGTTTCCATTATTCATCTTATTCGCTTGGAGATTGTGTCATAGATATCATGACAGCTACACTGGCCTTCAAAATTTAGTACCTCACTTTTAAAATTGCAATTCGTCGGCTTACCATGGAAGCTAGTTTTGTAATAAAAACGTTTTACAGCAAATCTTATCTTTACGAACTAAATTTACTTAAGGAAGACAACGCTTTTCAAAGATCAGCTCGGATCTAGCATTTTAGTCGGATCTTTTTTTAATAACAAAGAAAGATAACAGGTTTTTTTTTTTGAACAGCTGGTTATCATTTATCATTTTGCTTGGTTGCTTGGGTTTCAATTCCTTAGAAGCTAGACGGTCACGTGACATTCAAAATACTCAGGCTGATTGGCTGATTGTGGCATTCAAAATACTCAGGGGAATTATAGATGCTCCTGATCTACAAAACCTTATCTGTAAATTGTATGTGCCAAACCACTACAACTGTGGCAGGAGACATCGGGTCCTGGCAGTTCCGACGTGTCGAACAGTTGCACATTCCATATCGCCCATACCGCGGGCACTCTCTGCGCTTAATGCTCTCCTTAACAAAAACACAGATTTTGATATGTTTGGGGAAGAATGGAAGATAAATCATTTGGTTTTAGACAAAAAGATGATGTCATACTTCGATTTATAAAATTTCGGAATTGGAGATTGATTAAGCGATTATTTAAATTCCTTAATGGATAAATCATAGTACAAAAGTATTATTAAATGAATTTACTTATATTGTTTAAGTTAGTTACAATAAGGTTGACGTATCCTTGTGGACAAAACCCTCCAAACTAAGAAAGGATAATGAATAAAAAATAAATAACTTCAAAACTCATTATAACTTTTTACTAAGTACTTTAGGGAAATGAAAAATCGGGTCATAAGGGTTAAATGAAATATGACTCGCAAAAGTTGAAACTATGTTTCTTTTTTTATATTTCTACTCTATCATCAACACGTTCGTGTGTGGAGTACTGCAGTCACATACGGGCTGGTGCTGCAAAATGCCACCTGGCAGCTTTGGACTCGGTGGAAAGACGTGCAAAGAGGCTAATTGGTGATCCAGTTTTGGTTAAATCCAACCTTCAAAGCCTTGAGCACAGGCATAGGGTAGCCAGCCTTTCGGTGATTCACAGGATGCGTTTTGGAGAGTGTGTGCAAGAATTGCATGACTTGATTCCGCCATCGCAATTCTACCATCGGCCAACCCGACTTACGGCGAAAATTCACCCTTACGTTGTTGAAACCGGACTAAGCGTTTCGCCTCGTCGTTTATTACGTTATTTAAGCACTAGTTTATATCAAATTAAAAAAAAACATTGACTTAATTGCGCCCATGTTAAAGGAGTAATTCCTATTACTCCTTTAACATGGGCGCGTTCCCAAACATATAATAAACTTACATACATTAGACACCCAAATCCTGACCAACTACACAGGCCAAAAAAATATTTGTACTGTTCGAAAATCGAACCAGCGACACGCTATGCAGCAGAAAATTACCTAACCTCAGCACCAACTGTGCGGTCAAATAAACCCCTTCTAAATACTTTATTTGCTATATTAGATAAGTATATTATTATCTGGTATGTTTGCTTATCAAATATTTTTGTTCGGCCAGCTAATATCACGGGTCGCCGGCAATGTGCCTTTATGTGTCGTAATAATCTATATTTTGAAGATAAAACTCAGCTGTGTGAAAGTGATAAGCTTTATTGTGTTGATGGCTTTGCCTTTTCTCCTCTGCCGAATATTTTCCTGTGTATGATTGAAATAAACTTTACAGGACGTAGTCTTAAAAAACTGGGCAAGTGCGAGTCGGACTCGCGCACTGAGGTTTCCGTGAAAATTATAATTCCCGAAAAGAGTCTCGAAGATTTTTCCGAATTGCAAAACTTTTTTTATGTGACATTGGTAACAACAAATTTACTATTTTCAGATTTATTCCTATACCTGTGCTATAAGATCTTGCTTTGTGCCAAATTTAAGGATTTTGGGTCAACGGGAGGTACCCTGCGAGGGTCGATCTTTGAGAGTATCAAAATATATCTTTTTTATAATATAGTTTTAATTTCAACTCGGTACCTCCACGCGTTCTCGAGATAAAGGGTCTTGACAGACAGACAGAAGGACGGACAACAAAGTGATCCTATAAGGGTTCCGTTTTTTGCTTTTGAGGTACGGAACCCTGAAAAAGGTTATAAATAGCTTTTTTTATTAATATCATCGTAGCATAGCATAATCCACATGATAATATTCCCACTGCTGGGATTTAGGCCTCTTATTTAGGGGAGAGCAGTGGTGACCGAGTAGTAATGGCTCCGACTTACGAGTTCTAGGTCACGGGTTCAAACCCTGCCAGCCAGAGGGTCAAAGAGATTTGATGGATGCAAGACGCACTGGGCTGGTTGCTGTGGTGATACTTGGAGGAGGTCGGTGTGCGCCTGGGGCCGTCTTTTGGTTAAAATGATGATGATGATGATGATGATAGCATAACTCCAACAAGGTGGACCTGGTCAGGGTCGCGGGAAACCGATGGTTGCGTGATGCACAGGACCGGTCGTTGTGGCGACGCTTGGGGGAGGCCTATGTCCAAAAGTGGACGTCTTTCGGCTAATATGATGATGATGATAATGATGATGATGATAGCATTTTGGTTCAGGGCTTTTTTAACTAACTCTACCATAATAATTATCTAATAATAAGTTGATTTCAATAAATAATTTATTGTTGTTAATAAAGGTTCAGTAATAGGATTCAAAAGCAGTGGTGGCCGAGTGGTAATGGCTCCGACTTACGAGTTGTAGGTCGCGGGTTCAAATGCTGTCAGGAGCATTACTTTTTGTAATTTATTTCATTACCACTGCTCTTAAAATTATGAAGGAAAATATCGTGAGGAAACCGGCATGTCCAAGAACCAAAAATTCGAAGACATGTGACATTCACCAACCCGCACTGAGCACGCGTGGTGAATTACAGCCCATTCCCACTCCTAGAGAGGAGGCCTGAGACCCAGCAGTGGGAACATTAAAAAGACTGATGATGATGATGAAAATACCATTCCATTTTTAACACCGAACTAGTGAAAGGCCTACCGTCAACGGACGCGTAGCTTCATAGACGCGTATTCGTCATTATAAGCTTTGTGTACACCTGCTCTCAACTTACATATAAAACTAATAAACTGTAGACGAAGCGGCAACGGCGTGACGTCATGTCATTGCAGCTTTTTTGATAGAGTTTCATAGTTTTGTACGTAAGCTGGCATATATGCTACGCCTCTGTGGACAGTAGGCCTAAATAACACTTGTTCGAGTTTAAAAAAATGAAATGGTTTTAAGGTGGAATTTCTTTTACTTGTAATGTGCCAGGAGTTCTGAACCATTTAAAAATGTCTGTACCGTATTGAGAGCTATCGTTAAAATTTACTTCAAGATTCTATTTAGGATAGCTGCTGGAAAAAGTCAAAAATATCTACTCTTAATCATGCGCACATTTCTTTCTTTCATTTTATAAGTTCTTGATATTTTGAAATACACACAGTTGGTCACAATTTAACAAACAAAAGCTCCTATCTCATTCGATCTAATCCTAGAGTCACCTATTAAATTTTATGACATCAGGGTCTAGAGAACGAGAGTGGCTAAATAAATAATAAGTTCGGGATAACTTGTACCCAATTATTATTGGTGAACTACAGATACGATTTGAAATGCCTTCAGCAGTTGCGTTATCAGGAAAATATACAAAGGTACATATAGTTTATCTTTACTTAATTTACGTCGATTGCTAATATTATAGGATAAAAATGGCCTATTAACCAAAAACATAGTTCTCTTACTTTGAAATATAAAAAGCGTGGGGCGCTTTGTGCCATATTTTACGTAAATCAAGCACCCCACGCTTTTTTCACATTGCTCGCAGAACAGATAGTTCATGGGGCTGAAAGATTCTGGAGTGTTCATCACGTACTAGAAGACGTAGCGTTGGAAAGCGTCTCACAACGTAGACCGATGACCTAGTAATCGCGGGAATCCGATAGATGCGAGATGTGTGGCGACACTCGGGGGAGACTTATATCCTATAACAGTGGACGTTTTTTGACGGAAATGATGACTAATAATATAACAAACTCTTTCATCGTCAGTTACAGAAAGGTGGTTCTAATATTTGGCCTATCAAATACAGTCAATTAGAGACACAATAGTAAGACAATAGCAGCGCGAACGCGAGCGTTTGCTTGAGGTTTTATGAATTAAATCAAATAATTTTAGCGTCCCATAACAAGCAATTTTTTTTTTAATATGTATAAGCTCGCTTTTGACCACCATCTCACCTGAAAATATGTTTAATCTCTGATCATTGTCAACGTATCTTCACATTTTTATACAATACTAGCTTCTTCTCGAAGCTTTGCCCGTATAAAAGTAAAAAGTTATCCCAAATAAATATACTTCCAGGATATAAAGGACCCTATGGTCCAGGACATGGTGAATGAAATTTTATCCAAATTCGTTTTGCCATTTAAAGGAGAAAGATTACCACGTACACACACACATATGCGGACTTTCACTTTCATAATATTAGTGTGATATATCTCTTTTGGCATGCCAAGGTCTAATGCCTAGCTTTATTGCTAATTTTCAATACAGTTTTATACACTGTACACGTACAGGCTGGTCTAAGTAACTTTTATTTATTTTGTGACATAAAATATTTATCTAAACGAAGCTTTATTCACCAAAATTCTTTCACATAGAAGACTGCGTTAATATTGCTGAGTATGAAAAAAATAATCGACCGGAAATAATAAGAAAATAGCTGGTTAAAAAAAAAAACAAAAAATAATACCTACTTGTTGTTATATCTCACTATCGTTTGCCCGCGGCTTTGCTCCGGCTTTATCCTAGTCCGTTCTACTATAGCTTACTCTACCCTATTTTACCCTACTCTACCTTACTTTACCCTACTCTACCGTACTCTACCCTACACTACCCTATTTTTTTTTACATAACAACTTTCTCTTTACAATAATAAACACAACAAAAAAGAATTAGCGAAATGGGTTCAGCCGTTCACGCGTGATGGCGTGACCAAGGGAAATAGGGATTCATTTTTATATTAAAAAGATTCATTATATATATATATAGATGCAGGTTTTGACTGTGTGTATTCACATACACATAGTTCTTGTATAAGTTTTTTTTTTCCAAATTATTGTTATTTTATAGACTCGTACTTGAATACTGTCTTACCTGATGGTCGACAATAGAGCATGCTTGGCTAGAAGCAACCAATTTATTGTTGACTTAAAGCCTCCTAGATTCTAACTATCAGACAACACAAAGCTAAAGGATAAATTCCCAGCTGGAGAATTTAACTCCTTAGCATACGCTCAATGAATGTGTTCTCGAAACATTTTGTGCGTATGGGTGGGATATCCACCATGTATGAAAACTCTTGCTTATGTTACCAAGTACTTTGAGCAGCTTACGCACATGGGAGAAAAAGTGTACATGAACCTACACACACTTTCAAGAGCAACCCACGCCGTCGTGAACAATTATAGTTGACTAAGCCAGTCATAGATAATTTGTAACAGAAGCTCAATGTCATACATAACGGTATTTAAATCGTCTGGATTTAGAATAAGTAAATATTTCATCTTAAATAAATAAAAAATTAACAGATTTATCTAGTCTGTTAGTTTCTGATTTACTTAAGATATTCGTTTTTTTTTTTTTGATGTGGAAGATCATCCAATGACTGCTCCCGCCCCAGGGTGGAATGAAAACACGTATCAAATTTTTACTTTCTGAATCTTTCAGTTGCCCATGGCGTTCTGGGACCACAGGTTTTATTTTCAGAAATTCACCAAGGCCCTAGCAGGCATCGGATTGCTGACATCGCTTCGAGGCGCGCGTAGAATTCTACGGCCATTAACTACTGGGGCTTGGTCCCTATCAGACGAGTGGACAAACAGCGAGTTACTCACTTCTTATCGTCTACGAACCCGTGTTTACGGTGACTGAAGATCGCCCTGCAACTTCCGACGCTCAGGGCCGCAGATATGCGGCCCTGAGCGCGAGGATGTCCGTTCTTTCACGGTTTGCAGCCATTTTCTTCGCCAATATTACTGCTTCGCAGACGGAATCAACCGCATTCCATTCCCTCTTGATGCAGTCAGGTTTATAAGGTCACCGAGAACTTGGAACAAGAATAAGAGTGGTTTTTAGTCAGTAAAAGTCTGACAGACTTTTTTGTTCCAGCCATAGCGTGACAAGTTATTTGATTATCGTTACCCTCAAAAAATGGGTTAGTAGAACGATTTCAGTACCTAAATTTTCTTCTGTCACTCAAGACTAGACCTTAAAGAGTATAAAACATACTTCATATTTTTTTTTTTATATCATCGCCTTGAATTTTAGTAAAACAACCGAGAATGATAAATGGGTTGTCACGGCTTTAAATTTGCATGTCATTTGGTTAAACTACGCGAAAATTATTAATCGAATGTTCTTCTACCCAGACTTCTTCTGACATACAAAGCTATACTTTGTATGTTAGAAGGAAACCTTGAAAAAATATTTTCCGCTGAATAAACCTTCAGGAGAGCACTTTGCATGAAAGGCTTCGACTAACAAATTTTCTATAAAGATAGTTGATCCATAAGTAGGTACTGTCGATACTTTATATTTGTTTTATATATTTTTAGGGTTCCGTACCTCAAAAGGAAAAACGGAACCCTTATAGGATCACTTTGTTGGCCGACCGTCTGTCTATCTGTCAAGACCCTGTATCTCAAGAACGCTTGGAGGTATCTAGTTGAAATTTCCATATACTCAAGACTGCGGTCACTTCAAGCTGTGAAAAAATCAAACTTCTCAGTTAACGAATAATAAAAAATACGGCCGTTTAAGTCGCAAAAAAACGTATATTTTGATACCATTAAAGTATTGAAATTCATAGGGTACTTCCCGTTGACCCAAAATCCTAAAATTTGGCACAAAGCAAGGTCTTATAACACAGGTATAGGAAAAACTGAAAACAGTAAATTTGTTATTAACTACGTCACAAAAAAAATCTTCGAGACTCCATTCGGGAATTGTAGTTTGCACGGAACCCTCAGTCCACGAGTCCGACTCGCACTTGCCCAGTTTTTTACTTTATTAATTTGTTTATAGCTGTTATGCCATACACAAATTAATAAAGTAAAAAAAAATGGTATAATTTTTACTTCATTTATTTTTTTCAAGTTTTGACATTTGTCAAACGAATAAGTACTTAAATATGCAAAAAAAAACACTCGCATTATCTTCCATCACATTATTTAACGCGCGAAAAAATATATGTGTTTTTTTAAAACACTTTGTGTAATTAATTTTTATTTTATTGTTTTATTCTAGGGTCGTTCTCAAATGTCTATTGTTTTATTTTTTAACGAGTTTAGTTGTACATAAATCAAAACTTAATCGCTCATCGGCTATGATAATAACTCTGGCCGTCATTAATACCGGCCTGTTCACGAACTAAGAGAAGAGATAGTGCAACAACAAACTTTCAATAGTAATTATCCGGTACGCTTAATCACAGTTCTCAGTTTCTGTATAGATGAAGAGTAATCACTTTTAAAACCAACCTAACTAGCTTGATTTTCAGATTTTTCCACAAAGAAGTTAGAATTTATTTTTAGGGTTTCGTACTCAAAGTGTAAAAGCGACCCTATTAAATGGACTCCACTGTCCGTCTGTCTGTCACCAGGCTGTATGTCTCAAAATTCAAAATCATTTATTTCAAATAGACCATTTGCAGGCACTTGAATGACTTAAATGTCGGTCAGTCCAAGAAAAGTGAAGCTAAATTGCACGTTCCTAAGCGTAGATCTCTATGGAGAAGAACGTGCAAGAAAATCCATGGACACTCTTTTAAATGATATTATGTGTTGCATATAATGCTTGGTTACATATTTCATGTTGCTTCTAT
The DNA here is from genome assembly GCA_929112965.1 of Mythimna albipuncta. Classification (NCBI taxonomy): domain Eukaryota; kingdom Metazoa; phylum Arthropoda; class Insecta; order Lepidoptera; family Noctuidae; genus Mythimna; species Mythimna albipuncta. The sequence continues at coordinate 11,621,213 of OV815973.1, forward strand.
TATATGAGCATAATGTAGACAACAAAATAAAAATAAATAAAATAATTAAAAGATACAAACTGAATTAAGCCACTAGCAGCTTAGCAAGTTTTCTTGAACTGTGATTGCTAGTCAGTTAAATTTTTTTCATAGATGATATATTTCTATTGCTGCAATAACAAAAAATACTAAAAACAGAATAAAATAAATATATATTAATAATAAGTAAAAATAATAATATTAATATATATATTTAAGTGCGTTGCCCATAAAACATTTTTTTTTTAAGAAGGTTAAATATAGTGTCGAAAATTATATGATTATGGTACGAATCCTTCGTCCGATTCGTACTTGGCCGGCTTTATTCAAACTGTACCAAGCTTTATTTGTTGTTTAATTTAAAAGGACTTGTTCAGAATAGAAGTTTGGCGATCTTTTTAGAACCAGAAAAAAAAAAATCATTAATCGTTAACCGTTCATAATCAACATCTATTCTAATCTATTATTCATAATAGATATATATTTATCTATTATTAATTAACTTAATTAATTTTGTTGAGGATAAGATAAATGTCGATTATGAACGGCATATTATAGCTCATGTATTCAGCAGTATACAAAAAACAAAATAGGAAAATAATGTTTTTTGTTGAAATTAAAGCCAAATTAGTGTCGCAAGGTGTTCTTTTTCAAAAAAGGTATAAAGATCTGTTTTATTCTGAGACCTATAGTAAGAAGTGGTTTTAAATTATGGTATGTGATAGCTGAATATATGGTATCGACAACTTAACGTTGGACCACTGTTTACGCCACACCCTGTATTTCAACTTAGGTCTTATCTATCTATTCGTGGAAAGTCCTGTGTTTACAATATTCTCTCCTACACTAAGTTAAAACTCTCGTACTTCTTTAGTCAAAAGTGTCTCGTGACACGGAGTCAAGTTTCACGTATCTAGACATAAACAGAAGCACTCAACCACGGATCGTTGCATACAGGCCACACGTGACAGCCAAAAACGCCGCCACTAGAATCTAGAGGCGACCGTAAAAGTAGCTGAAGCGTGCAACAGCCACTTGCGGCCAGTAGATACTATTTTTTTAAGCCATGCGCGTACTATTATAATGGAACTGATGAAGAAGGTTTAAATGCACGAGTGGCGTATCGTGGCATTTTATGTCGGTCCTTAGAGTGACCGGTGCGGGCTACGTAAACCGAGCAGTCGAGTGTGGCGGTCACTGGCGTCAACCATGTGCAATCATATTTATAAGAACCACAGGAAATATGCAGGTGGCTCGTGTGTGGTGACTAATTATTTTAAAAGGATACACGTGTCTATGCGTCGTAAATCACGGAAGATACTAAAGGAGACGTTGCCGCCCATTGACTGCTAAATGAGCCTTTACGCTATCTTGAACCCTTTAATTTTCCACATCAATTTACGAGTATTTGGTAAGCTATGACAAACAGCAAATAAGTAGCTATTTATCAAAGAAATAATTTTCACATTTAGATTATTAATAATTTAAATGTGAAAATTATTTCTTTGAAGCACATTACTGTGCTTCCAGAAATTAGAATTAACCAACAGATAATTGTGATCATAAAATAAATATAATTAATTCACGGCAGGGAAATGTTTGAATACGACCCATCCCGTGGTTCCGTCTAATATTTACTGTAACGAGTTTCCTTATGCAATTCCGAATGGCCCCTAATGACATCATTAAACACGAGTGGGCATATAAAAGTCTCCTAATTACCCTAATTGACTACCTTTATGTATATTCAAAAAGCTTAGATGGGTGTAAAAGAAACGTGCCAAAATTGCCCAAGAGGGTCGTTTAATCAATGTGAAACCTATTAACTTGACGTATTCCTACGTGATAACACTATAATTACAAAATGTAGGTGTAAACTCTTGTAAATTAACACATTAAAGTTCAAGATTAATGTAGATTAACCGAGGTCGATGACCTTCCCTAATCGAGTGTAATGTCTACACTTAACAAATGAGTACAATCTACGAAATAATAAATTACACTTTGTATTTATTTGTTCTGGCTAAACTGTATTTAGACTATAATTTTATTCGTAAGGCTTATTTAATCACCAACCATAAAGACAATAAATCAGCATGTTAATAGTCTACGAAACCGACTAAAAGCGAATCGGAGTCGCGTAGAGAGGGTTTTGTTCAATAAATATTTTGACTGTCGTGTTTATCTTTATTCGACCCAGTTTGAGTAAGCTAAAGTGAAACAATCCATTACAATATATTCCAGTATATAGTATTCGATTGTAGAGGAAATTCAGAGAATGTTATCTTTTGATATATTCTTGAACGCGTCAACGAAAACCGAACGGTAGCAGTTATTTTGATATTTAACTTTTTGATTTATCCATGAAAAATGCCATAAAATCTTCGAAAGAATTTACTAGAAAGTAGTTTCATACTTCTTTTATAACTTTTTTAGGGTTCCGTAGCCAAATGGCAAAAAACGGAACCCTTATAGATTCGTCATGTCTGTCTGTCTGTCTGTCCGTCCGTATGTCACAGCCACTTTTTTCCGAAACTATAAGAGCTATACTGTCGAAACTTAGTAAGTAAATGTATTCTGTAAACCGCTTTAAGATTTTCACATAAAAATAGAAAAAAAGCAATAAATTTTGGGGGTCCCAATACTTAGAACTGAAATTCAAAAATTTTTTTTTCATCAAACCCATACGTGTGGGGTATCTATGGATAGGTCCTTAAAAATGATATTGAGGTTTCTAATATCATTTTTTTGCTAACTTGAATAGTTTACGCGAGAGACACTTTCAAAGTGGTAAAAAGTGTCCCCCCCCCCCCTGTAACTTCTAAAATAAGAGAATGATAAAACTAAAAAAAATATATGATATACATTACCATATAAACTACCAACGAAAATTGGTTTGAACGAGATCTAGTAAGTACGTCATAAATCTAAAAAAATACACTATTATTAAAACATCGATCAAAGTTACAACGAACTACAAGAACTTTTATATTATGTTACTTGCTGCTACGGAACCCTCCATGGGCGAGTCCGGCTCGCACTTGGCCGGTTTTTTATTGTTAGTGATGTCAGAAAATTTATAGGTTTAAAGAAGAAAATTTATCCAAAAATATTGAAAAAAGTGCGTGTTTAAAGTGTAATTAGGTACGTGTGCGCTGCCCTAGAAAGAAGGAGATTGAGCCTCCGGCCGACTGATGGTGACTAGGGCCTCAAGTCTTTTAGTACAATAGTGTAAGAATGGTCTATCATTGATTTCATAATTGTTAATTTTGACAAGTTTTGGTAATCTACTAATATAATGGCGTCATTATGAGTTTCTGATGGTCAACCACTGCACTCCATTGAAATAAATGGCATAGAATGGTAATCTCGTACATAATGGCAAATTATCTGACGTATTCGGTAATCTGAAAAAAATTTGACAGTTCCCTTGATCAATGGTAGGTACTATTACGACATCACTGCGTAATTAGTGTTTTAAATAAGCTCGATATTGTCATTTTCTAACACAATTCTATTACAAGACCATTGACCGATCAATGGTCGATCATTATGAATTACCAGATTATAAACTTTTAGCAAAATGACAATGGGATCGTGTTGGAATGACGAAATTATGAAAATAGCAGACTTAAGCAACTGGTTAGTTGTAGCAAAACATCATCAAAGGCGAAAAAATGTCATCATTGGATGAAGATAAATTAGACAGGAAGCATCCGGTCTAATTTATCTTTACCCAATAATGACATTTTGTCGTCCAATTTGTATCGTATTTGCAAGGTCATGTACCTACATTTACGCACATTTTGTGTATTTGTAAATGTAAATGTCAGAATTCTGTAAAATATGACCTTTAAAAAGGAGTAAAAGGAGATAATTCGTAATTCTGGATGTGTATTTGCGTGAAATGGTTTATTATTTGGCATATGGAGGAATATTTTGAAACCATATTTTAGGTAAGATTTATTGTGTATAGTATTATGCATTTACCTAAGTGTTTTTATTTTTCTTGTTTTATCTATATATATTATTAATAAACAAATACTACATATAAATATTAATCATATATATATATTTGGCATACAGGCAAAATAAAAATATAGAACAAATAGCTTTGTCCCAGTATAATGTTCCTTGATGATAACAAAATAATTATATTATCACGCAGATAAAACCTACGCATTAAAACCAGTCTTGCAGTTAAAATGTATGGGGAAAACAGGTTTTTTGTAATACCTATTAAGTCAGTTTTTATATTATAGCTGTCTAGACATTTTGTGTATTGTGAAAACCTACTCCCAATTCATTTAATACATTTAATTTCATGGTAAAGTTAAATTGATTTAAAGTTAATGAAGTCTGGCATAAAAAAATTTCAGGGCCGTCTTGAGCATATTTTCAGCCGAGGTGCCAAAGTCGGCTTGGACTCTTGTTAACGAAAATGAAATTAAAAAATATGTATTTTTGTTAAATCGTGATTTTTGTTAAAATTTAAGCAACCTACCACAGAAAAGTTAGTTAAATCTTTATTTTTTTACAGTCTACATAATAACTTGTGTGAACAACAGGTCAAATTCATGGCAGCCTCTGTAAAATATTATCCGTTAATTGAACATCAATCCCAAGAAGTCGCCATATTGAAGAGGAAAGAGCCACTGTAGTATCTCCGCCTTCACAGTATTATAGGAAATTTAGTTAGACGAGTTGCCTTCAGGGCATATCTAATGCTATTGTCATCCGGCACTGGTTTATTCCAATAAGTAACGGCTTTTCAAGCCCCGTTGCTGTATTTAGAAATAAACATCCAATAAATATAAAATGCTCAGGTATTTGTACTTTTAATAGTTACTGATATAGCCCGAAGAATCGCCCAACTGAAATGGCAATGGGCAGGGCACATTGCTCGCAGAACATGGTCGTTAAGGCCGAAGGGTTCTGGAGTGTCGACCCCGTACAGGAAGACACAGCATTGAAAGGCCTTTCACAGCGTGCACCGATGACCTGTAAAGGTCATACCAAACCTACGCTATGGATGCAAACAGAACTGGTCGTTATGGTGACACTTGGCGAATCCTTTCTCCTCCAGTGGACGGCTTTCGGCTGTAATGATGATGACTTTTGATAGGTCACAAACATTTTTGTATCAGATTTAAAATATGAATCGTACTGAACCCTTTCCACAAAAGTACGATTTAAACTTGGCGATTTTTTTTTAAGAAAGTGTATTTAATTATGCAATATATATATATATATATATATATATATATATATTTATAAGCTTGTGAGTTACCATCGCGATTTTATATTATGCTTACATTTGCATAAAATATTGATAAGAGTGTCGATAAAAGTTTTTTATCCGAGGACATTTTGTACAGATAAAAATTTATGCAATCCAATTAGATACGGCTGTCAAGTTCATTTAATCCATTCAGTTCCAGACTACAGATTCAAACACAGAAATACGTTTATTAAATGGAGATGGAAACATCAGTTCAGTCAGTTAGTCACTGGCATTATGTGGTATTTATACAGTACCTATATACAGACAAGATACTGCCTGCCTGTCTGTACCTAAACAGCCACGTTCCAAGAGACAGTTTCACGAATTCCAGTGTTTAATTCAGGCTATGTTAAATACACAGTATTCCTGGAAATAGCTTGCCTGAGGGAACATTCATGTAATCAAATAGACGATTGTTTTAGGTGTTGATTTATGTGAACAAAACGGAAAATTTTCCACGTTGGAAACCACTTTCAAATATTTAAATTATACTAATTTCAAGATCAATTTGTTCCATTGAAAACTAGAGTTTCTTTGGATAAACAAAATATTTAATAGATAGCTCTCATTAACTCAGCAAGGCACCTGAGGCGCTGAAAGTTTTGAACATTGAGATAAAGTTTCCAGAAATTGGGAACTCTGTTATTGATACAAGATAGGGAAGTATTAAACTGAAACAGTATCATATCACTTTTCCGAAGTTACCTTAAAAGAACCTACGTTGTTGTGAAGAGAAAATTGAAAAGCGAATACCTTTGAAAATTACGATACGAAGCTCAACACACCGCCGCTGTCACTGCCACAACGCGGTCTCTTTTCTTTTGTTTGGTTTTTCTTGATTTTACCCACCACAATGTTCCCAGTACGGTAGGCACAACGGATCTTGAGCGCTCGGCGTCAGAGTGGGGATCGCTTTGCGCATTCCATACATTGGCGAGCCAATCATCTTCATTGTTAGATACATGCAGCAACGCAGGGAACGAATGAGGAGTGACGTCTATGACGCGATGGCGCGGCGAGCCAATCACTGACACTCCCCGCCCCCGCGTCTCACTTCGCACCACTAAAGAGATCGAATATTTGATTTCTGTACAACCGCTCAAGATCCGTTGTGCCTTCTTTATGTGGCAACTCTATCTATATGCTAAAACTGCTGATGTCGTATGAATGCGCCTCTTTATGTAGTTAATCGGATTTGACAAGCCAACTGGCTGCAATTGACGAGTGAACACACATCACAAACTAAAAGCATCGTCATTTTCGGTTGAACACATATTTGCCATAAATGTTTTAATAGCATTAGTTTCAATATCAGTGGTTTAAGTGAAGTGAGAGTAGTTTTTAAATCAACATGTATATTTAAGGAAAAAAATGGCGGATTGTCTTCATTTCAAAAAAAAAGTTCAAGCTTTTTATGTTTCTGAGGCATTTTTCCAAAGAACTGAGCATTTTTTTTAGTAAGTGTAGAATAATGATGTTACTTAGCAGTGTTCTGTGAAAGAATTTTAGTACTTAATTGAATCAATAACATTACTTAAATCTTATTCATTTTATTGGAAAACTAAATTAAAGGCTTGGAAAAGTTTACTAAAAATATTTTGAAAATCGCTAACTGAATTAAGTACCGTGTCATAACTTAAGATAAAATGATAAATTATATTTATTTTGTAAATAGGTTTAAAAAACACTTTTACACGTCAATTTCTTTTTCGTCAGTTTATGCTAGATGAAGCCGGTGTTTCCTATCTGACTACCCTGAGAAGAAACACCGAAACAAACTCAGGGGTCAAAGTCTCTTTTAAAGTCCATACAGTAAATATGTAATGGTCAAATCACACGAGAACCATGCAGATTTGTCTGAGATGGTGTAACCGTGTAAAAATGGAACGAATAACTAACCTATTGTCAAAATAAATCACTGTTTCTATTTGAAAATTAATTTAGCTATAGTCTGGGTTTAGCGTAGAGCAAGAGATGCAATATAGTTTACAAATTGGCTCCACATCCACACCCTGCCATAGCAAAGCACTAACTAACGAAGATCATTTTCATCATCATCATTTCAGCCGCTATACGTCCACTGTTAGACATAGGCCTAGGGCCTCCAAGTGTAGCCACAATAAACGATGCACGCTTTGCGTCCCGCATACATCAGATTCCCTCAACCTTCACCAAGTCATCGGTCCACCTTGCAGAAGGCCTTCCAACGCTGCGTCTTCCGGTACGTGGTCGCCGCTCCAGAACCTCTTGGCCTCAACGGCAGTCTGTTCTGCGAGCAATGTGCCCTGCCCATTGCCACTTAAGTTTAGCGATTTGTTATGCTGTGTCGGCAACCTTGGTTCTCCTTCGGATATCTTTATTTCTGATTCAATCACGCAAGGAAACTCCGGGCATAGCCCTTTCCATTGTCTTTTTGGTGGCTTTAAGTCTTCTGATGAGGCCCATTATGAGCAACCACGTTTCGGCACCATATGTCATCACTGACGGACACGGGTCTATCAAATTGCTAAAGCACGTATCAATCAAGATAGCCGACTGACCTGTCTATTCACCACCCAGGAAAATAGCTTGGTAAATGTCCTTTGATTTCAGTTTTATTGTTTATCTTTGTTAGACACTACAAAGCCTATATACTACTAGTAAATTTTGTGATATGTTTTCCACACCCGGTTCCTAAATCCAAAAAGGGGATTGGTTTCCGTACCCTTTCGTTATATTTGGTTAACCGATCCCTTGATAGTAATTGGACGGCAATTTCATCAGTAAACAAAGACACTTCGACGATGGGTGGGTTAGACGAGCTAACAGATAGATAGATGTATTATTTATTGTATACCAATAATAATAAGAGTGAAAAGAGCAAACGAATAAATTAACTATTTTGAATTAGTAAATGCTCAAATATTTATAATTTGTTTTTGTTGTCATTATTCTTTTTTTATTGGTTGGCTTAACATCGATCAAAAATTTAATATACGTTAGTTCTTACCTCTTTAAATTCAAAATCAAAATATTTTTATTTCACATGGGCACTTGTAAAACGTCAGAAGCTAGTGCAAAAGTTCCAAATAGGTCATTTCCTATGGAGAAGAACCGGCAAGAAACTCCATGGTTACTCTTTCAAAAAAGTGGTTAATATTACAATAATAATAGATATTATGTAAGAACAGATACATATTCCTATGTTTAATACAAGCTGTGGCAGCTTTTAATTAAGGCTACACTATATAATGTAAGAATATGGAATCTTTAGCATGTATAATGGCGTATGCTTTGTTGGTTGTCCTTAAACAAATAAAAATTACATTAGGAACATAAAATAATAGGGTCTCACAATGGACGGATAAGGGATTACTTTAATACCGTAGATAGCAGTTAACTCACAGAAAGCAGGCTTTGTAAATTATAAACCTATTTGCGTAGTCCAGAGATTACAGATTTTAGCTTTTGTGACTCGTGCACTGTAGCTTTTTGTTAGGAAGCTCACTTTGTACAAAGGAAATCATGAGCAAGTTTCTCCTTCCTTTGGGGTATACATAATTAAAAGCTGATAATAATTTTGAATAATGATTTAGATGAAATTTTAATTATTCTTTTTGTGCCTAGAATAATTAAAAAAGACGTGTGTCACTCGGGGACTGCCGTGGTAAAGCTATTGCATAGCATTTTTATCAACTTATGCAATTTTAATTATTTATTTATTTTATTTATGCAGTATTTTTTTTCTTTTGTTTTTTTCTCTCTATGTTATTAAGTGAAGGTACACTTTCACACATTGAATTGAATTTTGATTGATTGTTCACTCATTTGTTTTCTTATCGGTCACCACGCTCAAAAAACAAATGAGTAGGGGGTGTTAGGTTATTTTCGTTACGGAATTTCTGGATTCGGTCTCCACGCACAAGGCCCGAGATAGAAGCTATGCAATAGCTTAATTAGTGATTGCGTTACTTCTTTGGTGTATTTAGCGAGAGCACTGGTGGCCCAACGGTATCGGCCCCGACTAAAAAGTTGGACGTAATGGGTTCAAATCTAGATGAGAGCTTTACTTTATGTAATTTATTGTATCACTACCATCCTCAAAATGGGCAAGGAAAACCTTATGAAGGCATGTTTTAGAACTAAAAATTCAAAGACACAAATAAGGCGTTCACCAACTGACACTGCATAGTTCCGTGTTATGGATTGGCCCATTCTCTCTTCTTGCGGGAAATTTTGAAACAGTGATAATAGTCCTAGAACTTGAAGGGCCACTAAAAGACATAGGTGGCTTTTAGTTAGTAAAGCGTATGTTTAAAATGCTATCTAGTATTCTATAAAAAAATTCAAACAACGATATATTTTCCAAGAAGATGTCACGATATTATAAATGCAATTCTGCGACTCATCTTTTATATACACTGTTAAGGTACTCGTCGAGGTCGTATCGACTTGTCTTAGTATGAATAATGTTTTAGGTTCTTTTTTTCAACGTTATGTAGAATTGAAACAAGCTGATAAAATGACAAATCAGTCACAAGGAAGATATAATAGACTAGAATAAAGTTTATTACGCATCAAAACACTAACATTAGTCCTCGGTAGGAATCGAACCTACGACCTCTGGCATAGCAGTCAGGGCAACTAACCACAAGATCAATAGGCCAGTAAAATGAGGGTCAAGTACTCAAACCGAGCTTATCTCTTCGATAACGAACACAGACCTCTATTTGACTAAGCATTCGACCCAAATAACTGATGTCCGACCTTGTTAACCCTTTAGTATATAATACTCAATTAAACAGGCTTAGGGACAAGTGTCACGACTAAATGATGTTGAGAAAATCTCGCCAGTTTTTGACATTGATATTCTTAGGACTACACAGAGAAGTCAGTATATTATTATATTGTTTACAGTAACAGTAAAAATGGGGCAAGTGCACATCGTACTCGCACACCGACGTTTTCGTCCTATGTTAATAAATAGTTCAATTCCTGAATGGAGCCTCAAAAAATTTTCCGAATCGAAAAAAGATTTTTTTTGTGACGTAACAACACGTTTACAGTTTTACGTGTACGTGTGCTATAAAACCTTGCTTTTTGCCAAATTTCAGGAATATGGGTCAACGGTAAGAGTGAATTTTGATTTATTAACATAAATGGCCGTATCTGTTTCAAAAGTTTGATTTTTTCACAATTCCAAGAGATATGTAGCAGACATGAGTTTATGGTTTTAATTTCAGCTCAATTTCTCTTCGCGTTCCCGAGATAAAAGGTCTTTATAGTCCGACAGACAGATGAACAATAAAGTGATCTCTTTTTTTTTTGTATTTCACAATTTAGTCACTTCGAGACTACGGTTAGTTAGACTGGGATGGTGGTGATCTAGTGATCGAGAGTTGGCAGTGAACACAGATCCCGCTATACCCTTCATAGTTTTTTTTTCAAACCACTCAGACTAGAGGTTGATCGATTCTTTTCCTTCCAATGATTTATCTGGAAATAATTTACTTTTAAAGTATAAAAAGATGTCACATATATAATGTCATTTTAAATTAAAATTTTGTTTAGTTTTTGGTGTTCACACATATTTGGTTTAAAGTATCATAATTTCGAGTTTGTAGCTTTAAATAGCATCACAAGTAACAGTCGTAAAATTTTTGATTCTAATTTCACTTTAAAATGGGGATTTAATTTTGGTGATCATTTACAATTTTTGGCTAAACAAAGTGATTTTTTGCCGTTACGTTTACATCTAGTAAACTTTACTCACTCACTTCACTTTCACTTTCACTTTGTTACGTATGGTTAGTCAAACATAAGCCAATCATTCAATTTTCGGTATGGTAAAAGCATTGTGGATACCAGAGTACTACCAATTTTTTAGCTTGTTATCTGTACCTTTATAGATATGGCTGATTCTATCACAGCCTACATGAGAAAAACTCTTCACAGAATACAAATGATCTTAGCACGCATCAAGCACTTCCTTGCGTAGAAAAACAATCTCTAAATATTTTTTTTTTCTTTTAGATGTTATTCAAGTTGTTTACCTTCGTTTAGGTTTTCTTCAAAAAAAAAAACACATCCTTTTTTATCTTTAAGTACCGTAAAAGTAAAGAAAAGCAAATTATAAAATGTGCATTTTCAGAAAGACGATCCTATTCGTTATTATTTTTTTTTACTGTGACAACTTGTCGGAAACCGTTTAATAAAGGGTCATTTTCTAGTCTATAATATGTACGTAGAAATGAAATTAAAGTGTCTGTTATCAACATCAAAATAACTAATTTATGTAAAAACTACATGTATTTGGTACCTCCAACAAAATTGCAACTTTTTACAATTTTATTTTTGATCTGTCGATCTGTCTGTTTATTTCGGCTAATTTCTGAAACGGCTGGACCTATTTTGATGAGACTTTTGATATAACTAATACTATTAGCCCATTTTTGTTTTAGGAAAAAATCATCAAAATATTTTTAGTTTAGAAAAAAAATTGGGTTACGTGCAAAAAACTTTTCGGAATTGTAACCAAATGACATGTTACTGTTTAACGAGTTTGCCGCAGACAATTTCAAGGGCACCAGATAGTTATAATTTAGGTATTATGGATTCTAAACTTCACATATTATAGAGTAAAATAAAAACTGAAGAAGTAAGTATCGAATAAAAAAAATCTGGTAGTTAAAATACACCCAGAATATTTTATCACCCAGAACAGATTTATTTGAAACTTCTTTAGATTTTATTTCAGTCTCAAAACGTATTGAATGTAAATCTAAAAATCGTGGATTGGAAGTGTAGATTGGTTTCAAATCCCAATGCAACAAACTTTTAATAAAAGCGAATAGACGATGAAACTTTTGATATTTTATATTTTATTTATTTTTAGAAACACATTCACCGAGAGTGAATGGCATGGCATGATTTATTTCGTGCCTTTAGTAAGGCGTATTATTATATTTTTGTCTATTAATTTGTGCTTCAAGCAACTTCATCAATATGAAAATTAATAGGATTAGTCACAATCATAATAATTTATTAGGCTATTAAGAGACGAATGCAAGTCCTAACTTGAAGGTCATATAGCTTAAATTCAAAAAATATTTTTCTTGATATCAAACTAGTATTAATAAAACATCAGACTTCCGTTCGACTTTCATTGTGTGCTTGCAGTGGCTTCACCCGCGCAGTACCAGTGGCTTCACCCGCGTTAACCACCCGCGCCACGTCAGTTGAACTTCTATATATACGCACTGGTATGAGACCTTTCCTGCCTCACAAAATGTTGTCTGTAATAAACACTATATAATAAACCTGTGTTTGGTCCGGACAGTTCCGGATGGTCGGACAGCGAGCTACTTATTGCTCACTGTCCGCAAGTCCACGCCCACGGTGCGACTGCCGCACCTGCGAGGCTTGTTCAGCCTCATAACGCAGCGAGCGTGTTAAATTATGTTTCTCTGTACAAATTTTGGACTCCCGTTTCATCCCCATAGGCAGTGAATTTTGGAAAATTATTTTTATTCTCTTAACCTGTACCATCATGAAAAAAGGTCTTAATGCAAAATTTAATGTTTGATTTGAGCTGAGCGTTGATGAGTCAGTAAGTGAGTCACATGACTTATTAGATTCGTGCTATGCTTCTAATATGACTTGCCTGACTACATTTATCTGTATTATTAATTGTTCTTAATATTTAATATATTTTAATACCCTTACTATTTGCACAGCTAAAACGTCGCATGTAATCTCGTTAAATTAATTCCTAAACACCATTTAAATACTTGTAATTTAGCAGTTAAAAGCGATCATCATTCATTAATTTATTTTCTGTTGAGAAACGGATTTTTTAAACGATATGTTGTGTTCAACTCTTACTCGTCGAACGGCTAGCAACCCATTGCTCGTCGTCCGTATCGCGCTTCGAATTCAATCCTCGGCTCGGAATCGCTCGGCGACTCCCGATGCCCGGGGAGTTTACTGTCACGTGGCGGTTGGGGCTTGAGGATATGCTTCGGTAGCATTACTGCTTCGCAGAAGAAGGCGACCGCTCCCTATTTCCTGGCCCAATCGGACAATTATCGCGCGGTTTATCATTCAGTACAATGTAGTAGATATTATAATGAACTGAAACCACTATACTGTAGCCAGATATTAAAATAGATAATGGTTGATATTGCATTTCCCATCGGTATAGAAACTAATACGACAGTTATTGTGGTTATGCCCAAGTTACTAAACGACTACGACGCCATAATAAAAGCATTTACGACTTTCATCACGCTTTGTGACATTAAACTTAATTATCGTTAGTCTGTGACCTAATAATTTAGTCGTTTGTATGCATGGATTAGAAATTAGAACTTATGGTGAGGAAATGAAATCGCTAGTATGCAGTTAATGTACATGTATTTCAGAACAAGGTGAACAAAGATAAGATTATTGTTTTTGAAAATAACCGTATTGATCAGATCATCTCACGTGTGACTTACTCGTAGCGAAGTCCTGCTATTAGCTAATTTATATGGCATGACTTTAATCGCTTTCTGTTAAATTAAAATTATACAACAAAAAACTAAAACCCGGCTACGACAAAAAAAAAAACAACAAGCCACAGTAACACGTTATAGGTACCAAACGAAACACTTTAATAACGTGTGGCTACGGCTTTTCTTTTTGTTCTGTTCTTGTTTTTCCAGTTACCTTGTTTATTTCAGTATCCTGAAAATCTTGTTTCATACTTTTTCAGTATTGTGTGTTTTTTTTTGTCGTAGTCGGGTTTTAGTTTTTTGCTTTTTTTATTTTAACTTACAATTTTGCAGTTAAATCTCCGGCAAGGCAGTGAAACAGCTGCGTAGACTGAAGCCCTTACAAATGATACCGAACACGACGGGCTTTCACTGGCACTTATCAATATTTATATATAAATATTGATAAGTGCCAGTGAAAGCCCTTTCAAACGATATCAAACACGGTGTATTTATCTTAACATTATTTTAACACATCACTTTTTGTCCGCTAGAGGGCGTTATATCGAGTTTGGTGTCACGTCATGTAGCCTAGGTTCAGCGGAAAATTAGGACGGTTCTAACGATACCTCATATGTCAAGTTCCAATAAGCAGATTAGGAGCTATGAAGGAACAGATGAACATACATACATACATACAGAGCCTGTCAAAATCATAGCCCTCCGTAGTCGGCTAGATAGATAATCTATACATATAATAAAATCGTAGGAAAGTCAAAACTGTACATTGAATATTTTTTAAAAAGAATACTTGGGGCGTGATCTACAATCGATACCGAAGCCAAAAATATAGTTTTTAGAATTTTTGTCTGTTTGTCTGTTTGTCTGTTTGTCTGTTTGTCTGTATGTATGTCCGGGATAAACTCAAAAAGTACTGCATGGATTTACTTCAAATTTTGCATGAATATTACTAAGAGGTCGGGTCAACATATAGGCTACATATTATCACGCTATCACCTACGGGGGAGGAGCTGTGAATCTTTATTTTTCTTACGCATTCTTTGACAGCGTGTAATATAATGACGCAAATTTAAATGTTGTTTTTGAGTAAGTCATGCTATTATCTAGCTTTACACTATAAAAACTATGCCATTGAAGTAACTTGGGCAGAGAAACATAGTTTAATGAATGTTAGTAGTATAAACACAATTTTAAAGCAGCGCCATCTATGAGATTCCATCAAAATCAAATCAAGTTATATGTTAACAGTTTTTGGAAATTAATCATTTAAATTTGATCATGTTGGCGAGGTTAGTAGTTAGTTATTCTTAAAATTCATAGATGGCAATGTGCATTTTCTTCATATTATAGTTCGTTTTGACAAATTCAAGTTCCAAAATCTTGAGCAGAGTTGAGAAAGACAATTTAAAAAAAATGCGTTGTTAGGTATTACATGGTGGCATTTCTTAGACTCTGTGAAGTCGACCAGTTTGCGAAATCCCTTACGTATGACGTGGTGCCTTCATATTACACGTACGACAAGCAAAGGGGTGTATTCAACCGACATCGACGAGGAGGTGCTGTGAAAGGTTTTCCGGGAATTTTCAAGGACACCGCATTCGGTAGGGTTTATACCGTGCACCCGAATAGTGGCGAATGCTATTGTCTGCGGTTGTTACATCACACTGTCCCAGGCCCAACGTCTTTCGCATTTCTGAGGACATTTTATGGCGTGGAGTATCCCACTTACTGCGCAGCCTTTTGCCTAATTGGGATGACACCCTCGCGGAGGCAAGCGTCAGTGACAGTCCCAGCCACATGCGTCATCTGCTTGCCGTCATCTTGGTGTTTTGTGGAGTCGCGAACCCGGTAGCTTTGTGGGAGAAGTATCGCCATCATCTGTCTGAAGATTTTCTACGAACTTACGCCTCAAAGTTACTACTAGAGACCAAATCGAAGTAACCGATGAACGCGTGCTGAACACCTGTCTCAGTTCACTTCAAGATATGGTCATTTCTATCGGCGGCAATCCACTGATCGAATATGGGTTACCAGCTCTCCAATCATCACCACATCAAGACCGTGGAAATCGGGAGTTTAACGCTACAAATTACGATCCGGGCGAAATAACCACCATACGAAACTACCATGTCGCTTTGTTCTCTTGAGAGCAAAACCAAATTTATGACACCGTCTTTGAAAACGTTGGGCAAAACCAGGGTAAAATGTTTTTCTTGGATGCTCCTGGTGGAACAGGAAAAACATTTGTTACCACTGGCATACTTGCAGAGGTCAGGAGCTAAGGCAAAATTGCTATTGCTGTAGCGTCGTCGGGAATCGCTGCCACACTGCTTCCGGAAGGCAAGATAGCACATGCCATGTTAAAAATTCCCATCGATTTAGAGAGCGCCAAAACGCCTGTTTGTGGTGTGTCACGTAACAGCGATAAGGGACACGTGCTCAAGGATTGCTCTCTGATGATGAGTGTACGATGGCCAATAGGAAGGCAGTTGAGGTCGTGAACCTTGCAGGACATCTGCAGGAACTAACATTTGATGGATGGTGTCACAGTTCTGTTCAGTGGCGATTTCCGGCAAACACTTCCCGAGGTGACGCGGGGATCGAGGGCTGACGAGGTGTATGCTTCGTCGAAACGATCTTCGTTGTGGTCACGAGTTCATACACTGCGCTTGACCATTAATATGAGAGCTCCTCTCGGCGGTAATGCACGGCTCAAGAATTCTCCGATGTCCTTCTAAGTCTTGGCGAAGGCACTCTACCAGAAGAGAGAGGTGGACAGGTGGTGCTTCCAGAGTTTCTCGGTAGAGTGGTATCCAGCTTAAAAAAAAACTCATTCACTGTGTGTACGGGGACATCAGTCGTATACCGCACCAGCAGAATTCTTGGGTATGTGAGCGGGCCATTTTGACGCCCAAAAATGATCAGGCTGCAGCAATTAACGAATGCATTCTCTCGGAAATTGAAAAGAATGAAGTGTTCTACACCTTGATTTAAACACTGTTGTCGAGCAAGATGATGCCATACGTTATTCCGTGGAATTTTTGTACTCCCTGTCAGCAAGTGGACTTTCGGCGCATACCATCAAGCTGAAGGTCGGTGTCCCGATTATGCTTCGAAGTTGTGACGGGACCCGCCTTAAAGTCATCTCGCTCCACACAGACACACCATTGAGGTGGAAATTCTTACGGATTGTGGCGTCAGCGAGGCAGTATTTATACCACGCATTCCCCTCATACCCCATAACTTCCCGTTCCAGTTCAAGCGCGTACAGTTCCCCGTGTGTGTTTGCTTTGCGATGACCATCAATAAGTCACAGGGGCAGACACTGATGGCAGCGGGTGTCGACCTCAGGTCGAGTTGCTACTCACACGGGCAACTGTATGTCGCTTGCTCCCGCGTCACCAGTCCTGTTTCTCTTTACATTTTGGCTCCTGGCAGTATAACTACCAATGTAGTTTATAGGGAAGTCTTGTAAGGTATGATACCTTTATACGTATTTTTACTCTTTTGTGTCCTGGAATGTATTCCTGCATTATTTTCTCTATTTCCTTCAGTCACATCTTATGACTGAACTCAGCAGGATTCCCATGTAACTCTCTTCACTAGCTTCGTTTGCGAAAAAAACTTATATTATAATGCTATTATAAAAGTTGTTTATTTATAATGCTATAGCGACACTGGCACCTTAGGTATTTTTAGTGCTGTAGAGGCTTCACGTAGACGACGTCACGGGCAGCAGCTAGTAATAAATAGATAGGTAATTAAATACGAATTGGTCATACAGAACAAAAAACTGCAAATGCATTGTAACCCTTCTACCAAACTTCTTTAGTTAAACGAATTAGCTGAATGAATATATCAATAATTTGAATTTCCAAGTAATCATTTTAATTATAGTTCGGACACGTGGCAAATTTTATAACGAGTTTAGATTTCAAAGTCATATTTTTTTCGAATTGTATGTGTAACTAAGGAATGGAATTATCTGCCGTAGTTTAATTATGTTTCCTGATGGCTGCAATCTAAGGGTCTTTAAGTCAAGAATGAATAGGTTTGGTACTTCTAAGAAAGCATGTTCCATCGTCGGCCACATCATCGCTTACCATCAGGTGAGATTTTTTGCACCTGATACATGAAACACCCGAGTGTCACCATTGTATAAACCACCGACTCAGGGTAGAGCATAGGTAGAGGTGTGCCACGCTTGGACAGAGTACCGTCGTGTCGAAGCAGTAATACTACCAAAGGAGAATGCAGCACGCGAGAGCGAATGATCCTCACATCCCAGCCACCGGAAATCCGACCCAGATTTCCAGCCACCGTAGGCCTGGACTTTCGGACGATGAACAATGTGTATCCCGAATCTTCGACGGTGCGTAATGTTTTACATGTGCCTCAAAGATATGTAAACAAAACCGTAGGGGCCAAACAGGGCCAAAGTTTACCTACTGGGGCCATGAATTGACTTGGAATGTAAGGCAAAGAAGGGACTAAGTGTGGTTTTAGTCAGTAAAAGTCTGACACGCCCTCCTCACTCTTCTCTAGAATGGAAAGTTATTGGATGATTTCTCAACCAAAAAAATAAATAATAGTCATTAAACCATATTGAACCTAAACAAACTGAAAGCCCCTTTTTTCGGGGTTCCTTGTTAGGTGGCGTTTTGAAAGCAATAAGGTCACCATGATTCAGCATTAGTGTACAACAATGCGTGTTCCTTTCCCAAAACGATTTATCAAAGTAACTCATATGTTTCCACTTATAAAGTATTAACCGTAACATCGTTCCGTGAACTAAAGATAAAATCATTGTGAACATTGTATATTTTACAAAGTTTGGAACAGATTTTGGTTGGGTACAAATGTGTGCTGTTATTTAAGTATTAGGGATTTTGTAATGTAATGTAATAACTACGAGTAGCTAGAAACTCGCCCTGAGTTTCTGGATAGTTATCATATTCGGTACAATCGAGCACCGATTATACCCAACAGCACGCTTAGCTAAGTTGTTATTCTGCAATCGTTAACGCTATCGAAAAGTGATGAAACGTATGGGAATGACGTCATCTCAACGTAAAGTCACGTGGTAAGAACAAACAAATAGACAATTCGTAGCCAAGTTCACATCGTTCAAAATCGTTTCTACAATATTTAACGCTACATCCTTTGTTATACAAACGCTACATCGTAGAACGAGCGGCCGACCCAGGTGCGTCAACATGGCTACCAACTTATCGTTTTCTACAATTGCTGTCACCGAGGCGTTACCGATTAGATAACGGAATTCGATTGTAACTTGGTTAGGAAGGCAGATATATGTACAACTTGGATCACCTTGAAAAACGCTTAATTGTCGTACTGTACACACGGGTGTTAAAAAAATTATCGGCCGAAAATTTTGTCCTATATCTTCGTTTTTTCCTAGAAAATCCCGAAAAATTCGCAAGGGGTTAAGCAAAAATTATTACAAAATAAAAAAAAAAGAAATGAGAGAATTCATAATCTGGATTTGAAGAAACGAAAATCATAAATCAATTCCTAAAGCGATTAACGCTTAAAGAAAAGGTTTACGTGTTAATTATCAGATTTTGAATAAAAAATTGGCCTTGCTTCTGATTAAAAAGTACATAACCCAAATTAGTACCTTCATAAAAAACCGTCCAGAAATGTTAAATGAATTAAAAGTTCTTTAAAGGTCATCAAGATGGTCGGATAAAATAAAATTGTTTTCAACTTTCGAAAGCAGAAATAACAAATTATCTACTGAAACTTCATAATTACTAATTCTGTTTTTCTAAAAAATGGTTAACTGATACTTTCTGTGAATGTCGTTCAGGTTACAATGATATATTTTGTGTAGAAATAGATCAAGACTGAGGTTTCAGGATTTCTTTAGAAAGGTCATCAGAATAATCTGGATTAAAGAAAACCTACTAATTATATATACAGAAACTTTTGACATACAAGGACCCTCGAACGGAATGTCTTTAATACTTGTAGCGTACCTATCAAAACTCTCTCATTGTCATTATTTGTGTTATAATTGTAATGTAACTATAAGTATTCCAAGCCTAAAATAAATGAGTTTATTATGAATACTTAAAAGAATTGGGCGCGTGGCGATCTCGAAGCGTTTGACGCAAGCGAAACGGTTGTAACTTGGCTAGGAGGGCTGTTTAATAAAGATTTATCCTGTCGAAGTTAGAGTCATTTTTCAGCCTCGGTCTGAAATTATGTCAAAAAACATTCCTATTGTGGCCAATTGCAACTCCGTCTTCGTGTTAATAATTCTGTGCTAGTAAAACATCTCTTACTTAGCAACTTCTTTCTATTGAAAGTTCAATGATTTTTGATAAAGGGACTCTTTAGGACTAGCTAAGCCAATGATAAGTCCAAATTGCCTGATGTTTAGGTTCCATAGATTAAACATAAATTTTATAGTAATATCAGTGTCCGTCTTAAAAGTTTCATTGCTGTGAAATTATTTATGCAGTAATTTATGATATAAAAATATTGAATGGCTCAATATTTATTTAAAAGAAGACGGCTGAAGGTGTAATGGAATAAACATTACAATTCATCATAAGAGTCATCTCTGGAAATGATTTACGAAAAAAAAAAGTTAAAAAAATACGTTAGACACATTTTTATAGCCACTTAAACCACGATAAATTTTGCAAATCTGATACTTAAGCCAACTGATATCTCAAGGCATGACGTCCAAGACAAGATAGGGCTACCCCATTTACTCTCAAGTGTGCCATAAATTGTAAAAGCCTGAGTGTGATCAGCACTATATTTTTTATGATGATAACACAATAAATGTAAAATAGAACTAGTTCCCCTTTTCTCACAGTAGTAGCCAGTAAAATTTGTTTCATTACACATCGTAAACTTATACAGTACCTACTGTGCGCCGAAAAATACAACATTAACATTTTATATGTTTGGTCGATAATGTATTAGCACTATTTATGGTACAATACTACTAAAACTAAATAGGTATGTGTTTATTGCCGGGCTTGGCAATAAATGATCTAATGAGATCACTAATAGGGTTCGAAATGAGACAACTATTATGCTCTGATCTGCTGGTTCAAAAATGCGGGTTTATTTTGTATTTGACCAAACACCCTAGTAAACTCGTGTAACAAAACGATAGCGCGATCTAATTTGATCCCAACGCCATCTATCGAGATAAGGGTAAAACTTTTTAAAACAAATTGATCGATATGGTTCTAAACATTTTTGATTTACATATTGGTTATAAACAGTATGTAATTCTATTTGATGACACCGCCCAGAACATATAATAGCATTATTTTTTAACTAAGTACCTCTATTTAAATAGAATTGTTATCATTATTATGAATCATTATGTTACAGTATATTCGTTTTTTGAATTTGTATAAAGAAAACCGCTTTGCACAATTTATTTGATCGTATCGGTATGTTTCGATCTACTCACTCAAACAAATTCTTTTCTTGCTCTTTACTCTCATTTCAATGGGAAGTTTCTATTCACTCGAACTGAACAAACTTCGATTAAAAAGGACGTAGGAAGACTGTTGACGTGTTTTTCTAGGACTTAGCTTTTAATAGAAATGTTAGGTAACCTATGAACTATGTCTGCGTTTTATATGAACGTAAATCCTCGATTATTAGAAATTATTTTTCAATAAATACTTATCATTATAATCGAATAATATTCATGAAAGGAAAGGTTTTTGAAGATAATATTTATTGTCAGTGTATTGAAATATGTATTTCGATTAACAGAAGCCTCGCTCTTTTCATGAAAAGTAATAATACAAAGTTACTGCTGAAGTTGAACACTCCTGTCAATCAAAACAAAAAATAATAATAATTTCTTAAAACTTTCTGGAACTAAGTTATAACAAATTACAGTTGTTTTAGTCATAACAACACTCAAGCCTTAGCCGTTTCTTGTTTACCAAAAGGAACATTTTGCCTGTCAGTTTCTTCTTTAATTTTCCAAACTATTATTGATGGCACCTATTAAATGTTTTTTATTCACCTGAAGGTAAGAAATTGAGTATTTAGGTGATAAAAACGACTCGTAAACTTTATCCTTCGCGACCTTTAAGGCCTGCATATAACAAGTAAGTACATCATTCCTTTGGTGCAATTCTTCGATTGCAAGTTTTATGTTTGCTAGAGGATTGTTGTTGTTCAGTTTTGGAATGTATATTTTTTATAACAACGAGGAGCAATGAAGTGTATTTCACCTAATCACTTGTATATTTATTTTATTGTTTATTTATAGTTCTTCTGTACTTTTACTTTTTTTTAATATAACTTATATTTCACTGCACCATTCAGGCGTCTTTACGTTGACACAGCTACCGGCCCACGCTGAAAACCAGCGCTGTGAGCTCATCGCACTATGCGAGAGGCCGCAGCTTTATGCTGAGCGTTCGGCCGTTTTGCGCGGAAGTGACGTGAAGTAAATTATGTTTGTTAACCACTGTTAACTAGTTTTAAGATTGTGTTTTTTTCGCGTGAATAAACTGTTTTTCTTTCTTTTCTTTCTTTCTTTCTTTCTTGTATACGTATTCTGTAGTTTTTGCCAACTCCTAAAAAGAGGAAAAGTGTGAGCAGATATAGTCTCGGCAATAATATATATATTGTCACATTTTCTATCTATCTCAACGTCTACCATTCAACAAATAAGTTTAAGACAATTTATTTTTAATTACCTAACTATCAAACAGGTAATTTAGAACAAATTCTCGTACACTTATTTCTGGAATGGCAGAAGATAGATATCAAAGGTAACAATCTGTATATCTTATATTGCGCGTGACTGTTTCAGTGCTATTTGGAATCAAAAGAAAATTACAAGGGTTGCCATTGTATATTGTTCTCTAAAGTATTTTAGAATTTGGCGATTTGGTAGGATAAATTATTGTTTCTTTTATGGTAGATTTAAATGTGGCGGCGCGGCCACAACGTTTACGTCAATGGTTTAATTACTGGATTCTTAACATTCCCACGGGAAATTTTGTAGTACCAGCAATTAACTGCCTAGGATAGAACTTGAGGGTCATAAAGCCCACGTTTTTGCGTAAGTTACTTAACTTACGTAAGCGGTCGTTTGCTTTGGTATGGTCATGTGATCAACGCATCTTACTAAAAGATTGATGAGTATGCATGTAGGTGGATGGAGAAGGAGAGGGAGACCAACGAAAAGATTGATGGATTTTGGGAGGAGTGATATGAAAAAACCGGCCAAGTGCGAGTCGGACTCGCCCATGAAGGGTTCCGTAGCAGCAAGTAACAAATATAAAAGTTCTTGTAGTTCGTTATAACTTTGATCGATGTTTTAGTAATAGGATTTGTGATGTATTAAAAAAAAACTGCATACTAGATCTCGTTCAAACCAATTTTCGTTGGCTGTTTGCATGGTAATGTACATCATGTATTTTTTTTTAGTTTTATCATTCTCTTATTTTAGAAATTACAGGGGGGGGGCACATTTTCCCACTTTGGAAGTGTCTGTCGCGCAAAATATTCAATTTAGAAAAAAATATATTAGAAACCTCAATATCATTTTTAAAGATCTATCCATAGATACCCCACAGGTATGGGTTTGATGAAAAAAAACATTTTTGAGTTTCAGTTCTATGTATCCCCCAAATTTCCTATCACGCCCCATCGCCTTGAATCCCAACCCCAATTTCCAGCCTCCGTACGTCCACTCCAAACTTACGGACGACAAGCAATGGGTAGCTTGCCATCCGGCCTTCTGGCAACCGTCCAGACTAAGCCCAAGACGTCTACGGCACGTAGTATTCCACGTGCGCCTCAAAGAGATGTCATCAAAACGTAGGGCCACGTGGACTTTTTAAAAAAGAAACTTGCGGTCCTAGAACGCAAAGGACAACTGAAAAATACAAATTTTGTTTTTAGCCAGTAAAAAACTGACACGCTTGTCACGCTGAATGATGTTTTATCTAAAAAAAAAAAAACACTGTTACAACGCATTAAGTGTGTAATGTTAGTGATTACTGTCGAGGCGGTATTTAGACTCGAGCCGGGGCGAGGGTCTTAAGAAAGCCGAGAACGGTAATCATTAATTAATCACTTGTATCATACGACATTTTTACACAATACACTTGTGAAGAAAATAATAGTAAAACTAGTAACTTTTTTTGTCATGGTGGTAAAAATCTGTTTTTTGCGTGAAAAGTTTTTACTATAATGTCTTTCGTAGTGACAATGGAATACGCATAAAACATTTTCTAATGATTTTGTAATATTTAATTTAATACAGCCTCTGAATTATACTAGAGTAATTCAAACAAAAAACCGCGCGCATCTTAAAAATGGTGGCCATAGACCACAATAAAAAAAAAATTTTTTATTTGAATGTACGATTTATTTACTAAATGTTTTTTATTAATAAATAGATCGTTTGTACAAGTTAAGATGGTCAAAATTACATGAAATAAGTAAAACACTAATTTATATCGTGGAACGCATTAACTTTTTGAAATTTTTTCGTACTTAAAATTTGTTTTGCGAAGAAAGAGGTTGAACAAAAAGGTTTTAACTAGATTATAGCACTAGTGTGTAATGTCAAAGGTCACAGTTTGGTAACAAGAGCCTTTATACACCTAAGCTCAGTGCAATAAGAGTCACTTTCTGAGCAAGTGTATTGAAAAGTATATTATAGTGTCAGAAATAAAGACATATTTATTTGTATAAGGTATCTCTGCTTAAAATAGACTGAAAGGCATCATACCTGACGCTTTATGGTAACATTCACCTAAATATAGTATCAAAAGACCGTCCGACATATCGAACAATACTGTCTGGCTACATCAATCCTGTCTAAAGATTAATTGGCAATCAGTGTCAACCTATAATTAAAATAGAAGCCTCATGTGACTTGCCTTAATAATTCTATCGACGACTAGGTTTTGCCCACGACTTCACTCGTGTACATAAAATATTAGCCTTTGTCTCTCAAGAATAAAGCAGCTTTATTTCGGTAAAAAATTTTAGCAATTGGATTAGTACTTTCAGAGATTACCTCCTACAAACAAAAAAACAAACTACCTCTTTATAACATTACTGTAGATAATGGTATTAAAAATTGTTTCACATGAAGTTTGAAGAGAATTTATGTTTTTAACTTTCCTAATAACTAAAAATGTCACAGAGTGCAAAGCAAAAAAGAAAACCGTTTTTATGACATTCAATATTTCAAGATGTACAACGTCACGTCTTACAAGGTCAAAACATCCATATAAAATCTAGCTTACTACCTGGGAGAAGACAATTTCCACTCTTAAAAAAAAACTCAAATGAAGGGAAATTCTTATTTTCCTGGACTGTTACTGTGGAGTTCCGTTGGTCATTTCTGGTCTTTTTTATTAGTTCCACTTATTCAAATGATACTTTTTGACTGTATCTACAGTCTTTGCTTAAATATGCTAGCCTATAATATTTGAGGAGTACCCTCAATCCTTCGTGGATCCCATTATCAAAACTAGATGTGCCACATTGACCCTTTTTCCTCTTTTTCAATCCACGTACGTTGTTGTACGACTTATATTTTCTAAAGGAATTCTTAAAAATTTTTGTAGTTCCGATTCAATTCCGAAGCGAAACATTTATCTCCATCTAACAGATGTGTTGTCATCGAACGCCGTCCATCAGTAATTTATCTTAGTTACTTTATTTTTATTTTTAAATGGAGTCTATATTGGAATTCGCAGAAAAGTATAGATGAATGTGTTCTCACTTTCTCTGTATTAATATGTTGTTATCACGCCTCTACTACCCGTAGGAGTTGACAACGATTTATAGTGTCTCAAATAAGTATAGATCTCTCGAACTAAATAAAACTTAGTATCAGACAAATTGATAGTTTTCCATCAAATACCGTTTTTTTTCTTTAGTCTCGTTACATATTAAAATTGAGAGTGGTTAAATATAGCAGTTCTGGCCAAGTGGTTATAGCGTCAACTTAAGATTCGATCTTCGATAACTCAGAGCAAAAGCCGTTTTTATTCTCTAGAGAGATAAAGTAAATTTTTATACCTAGGCCGTTTTTTTACCAGCATTAGATATGTGTTGATATGCTATTCAGTTTTCCTTTTTGTATAATTATATTATTATAAAATACGAATAATACAATTATACATAACAATAGGTAGATAACTGTAGGATGTAATATTTAAATGATTATTTAGTAAGCACGTTTTGGCATTTGTTATTTAATTGCAAAGTGCTGTGTTTACGGAAGTAGGCCTTAACAATTTTAATATTTACATTATATTAATATTGAAGGTATGAACCCGGATCGAATTTTATTTCAATAAAATTATATTAGACTTCAATAAAAATTGTATGTTTGGGTAGTTTAATTACTTTTTAAAAGTTCATGAATTTAATATTATTTTCATTATTCTCAACGTAATGCTCCTATTGTTAGTAATCTTGTCCTGGTGTTTTACCTTTTACTGCCATGGCCCCCCGCCACTATCCACAAATTATCACACCAGCGTTTAACTAATTCTATTCACTACTTTAGTATCAATATATTCCACATGCGAGCTTACTAACCAAAACAATCTATTATATAACAGTAGAAAAAGAAAAATGAGGAGCTCGTTAGTTCTACAATATTTCTCTATTTCTATTTCTCGAAATAATATCCTATATCTGGGCATTATTTTTTTCATGATAGATGGCTCAAATTTAGTCTACATGGCACTGACAGTATGCCGTCATTAATAAAATGTGGAAGAAGCACTATCACTAATGAAATTGGGATATTGACAATGATAAAGCACAGAATACCCAATAACCTATTTTTCCCTGTAATTTGATACGACAACATGTGTGTGTTTGCTTCCTTTAGGTACATGTTTTCTGTGGTTTTAGTAGGGCATTTCGTGTTTTAGACTTTACTTTTTTTGTTATTGATGGGCTCGCGTTTGACCACTATCTCACCTGATGCTAAGCTATAACCTATTTACTCTTATTAATTTCTTTAGTACAGCAAAATAGCCAATAATACTAAATTACGTTAAACCTTTCACTCTGTCTTCTCACCAAATCGCAAACTTTCTAATAATATTATCGTCTTCCATTCATCAGCAAATAAATCTAATCCAGGGTCGGCCTCCACGGGTGCGTTGACCGTCGCGTCGTTAGCATACGCGGTATAGGGGAGGAGGATCGAGCTACAGTGCGACAAAATGGGACATTAATTAATTTATGTTTTCTAGAGCGATTTTAATTGTTTGGAACTATTAATTGACAATTACATTTTATAGACTGTTGTAATTTGGTCACGTGCTAGATAAACATAGTAGGATACATATAAAAAGTGTAAGGGACAGCCCTCCACAAACTTTAAGGGCTTGCTCAGTAGACGAAACTGAACCACACATCATAAAAAATTTTTCAGGAAACGAAAAAAAAATCAGCCTCTCCATACAAATTGTCTAATCAAGTTAATAATTTTGTATGGTGAGGCGGATATTTTTATGTTATATGGGGAATATCCAAATGATTGCTTATACGGAGTGTCTCTGACATCGACGCACAAACAAATACCATGGATCCAGTAAATGATTCTGGACCCCCCAGTGGTGGAATTCGACGGTTTTTTCCTACTATATAAAGTTTAAAAAGCTTTTCAAGGGTACCCATACAGGGTACCCTTGAAAAGCTTTTTAAACTTTCACCCGCATGAGTGTATACATGTAACCTCATGAGGGTGCACTAAACTAAAGCATTAAACGGAAGCTTTATAACTGCTTGGTTTTTAAAACCTTGACAGTTGCGTAAAATAAATCCAAAACATCAAAATAATTATTTAGCCAATATTATTGTGTGCGTTTAGAAAGTTGGTTTGGTGTCAAATTGGAAACCAAGGTTTACAAGCTTTTACTGTCGAGACTCTGGTATAAGATCATTTTTAACCTGTAGTCGTACTATATAGGACTCTTTTTGCGGCCGAAGTTCATTATTTGCCATTAGGAGATGTTAAATTCAATCTTGTTGATAGTGGCCCATTCGCTCAGGGTTTCTATAATACTTCTTGACTTAAAGACCCCTTGGTTGTAGCTCTCAGGAAATACTAACTCCACCAGGGAATTCCATTCCTTAGCTGTAAGCATAATGAATGTATTCCCAAAACGCTTTGTACGTATGGGTGGGATGTCCACCATGGCGCAACACCGTACGTTTAGTAGTCCAATGATGGAACGGACGTGAAATTAAATTGTACAGTTCTAACGCACACTCCTCGAAACGTAAACGATAGAAAACTGGCAGGCCAGCAACTCGGCATTAATACTCAAGACATTGGAGTTTTGACTAGACCATTCTAATTGTAAATAAATTGTAGTTAATATTTTACGCCTAAAACGTCCTACTGGACCTTCCATAAATTACATATTACCCACATCATCAATTACAAGCTCTGGTCTTTATCTAAACCCGTCTGATCATTGTGATAAGCGATGGGTCCATTATACATATAACGTTACCTGCCCCAACACCTATCAAGACTAATTTGAACGCTATGCTTTCCATGTTAGAGCTTAACATAGATTGTGAATGTAAAACTATAAATTAGGGCACCTCAATACGACTACCGTAAATCAAGGAATA
This sequence comes from Mythimna albipuncta, assembly GCA_929112965.1. Classification (NCBI taxonomy): domain Eukaryota; kingdom Metazoa; phylum Arthropoda; class Insecta; order Lepidoptera; family Noctuidae; genus Mythimna; species Mythimna albipuncta. The sequence continues at coordinate 11,649,644 of OV815973.1, forward strand.
ACATTAAAAACTGTGTTAGTTTAAGTCCACAAAAGTGATGAGGCATATGTTTTATATTCCTGAAAGGTCAGCGGAATATAAATCGTTTATCGATAAGAAATTATTAGTCGTAAAGTGCTTCTATGGGGGTTTTTAATAGGGATCTTTGCTCGAACTTCTTATAAGTCTTTAAAATCTTAAGGTATAGGCAAGTATACTGACTTACTCATCTCATTTGATTGTGAATCTTGACCGTTACAATATTCAACAACGTGTTGAAAATGTTCAAATGAAGTTTCAAAATCAGTGTTTAGAGCCTGCTGAAGGTTTGTTTTACGTTAACAAGATCGACTCTTTCATAATGTTCTGCTTTCCAATTAGCCCACTCTAATCTCTTAAATTATCCTATTTTAATAAAAAGAAGAAGAGTATTAGAGTAATTATTGCTTACAATTTGATTTCTAAAAAGTATTCAGGATATATTATTTATTTACGGACGTGGTGTTGTCTGATAAACAAAAAAAAAAAAACGTAATGAGTAACTTATACTCAAATATCTAGATGATCTCCCCGTAGTTAGGAAAATGAATAATTTACCTAAATTGCTCACAAAGTTACCATTTGTTTTTTATTACTTTTGGGGAACAGACCGTTCTTAACAAAAAAGTAAATTAATTTAGCCTTGTATGAGAACTTCGGCCTCACTAAAATTGATATTTTTCTCACTAAGTAATTATAACTATTCTTATTAAAACATAATATTTTTAACAATTAACGAATGTACTGTACTACAAAAAATAGGGTTTCAGATGACACTCATTATGTTTCAACTCATCTGTCTGAAAACGGTGTTTAATATTGGGTTTTATTTTGTTTACTTTCCAAACTATGGGATTTGCGTAAACCATCGCCCAAAAGGAGTATTTTATATCAGTAAATTAACAATATTTACATGTTGTTAGTTATTAGATTTAATAATAACATTTTCCTTTTTTTAATATTTATTACTTGTCATAATTTAATATGTGCTTGCATAAAATAAAATATAATAATCACTTTCAAAATATTAATAAATTCATCTGCATATTTTTCTTATTACATAGTTACTGAGTTCAGTCTACAATATTAAAGACCTGTTTCAAAAATGCGTTTCGTTAATGAAATATTACATCATAGGTGAGTCATCAAAGTCTATGACGCTAGCTATCGAACATCCCGATTCAAAATCATGCTGAATTTTGACGCAAGATTCAAGGGAACGGCAAGCAAAAGTGAAAAAAGGCCGGTACGCTTCACATTGAAATGAATATGAATGCAACTTTCCGATTTATTTACAATACTATAGTACCCAAAAACGAATTTATGCCAAAATTGACGTTGCTATGGTAAGTTAAACATTTTCAATACTCCAACGGATTATCTGTTACTTTATAAATCATTTGAATATATGGTATATTACGATACGATGTTGCTAAAAATCGAACAGTCACTTATTAATTTCGAATAAAAATATAGTCCTTCTTATTTTTATGTAGATTTTTTTTATATAAACAAGAGCTTGACTGCGATCCTACATGATAGTAAGCAGTAACGCAATCGTGAAATGTACTTGTTTATTATCAAAAAAGGTGTTATGAGTGTTGGCCCAGTTATAGTGTTCCATAAACGTGTACCAGGACAATTTGTTACTGCGTTTACTGGGATCTTTATACACCTTGTTCCAAACGCGGTATATGAAACCTACGCGTTCATAATAACATCATGACAGCGATGATTCTTGTCCAGCTCTTTTAAGGCAATGATTATTAAGTTAATAGGTAGATTCTCTCGTCGGTGAATGACCTATGAGTGGAGCAGCTGTAAGGTTATTCAAATTGTAACCCAGAAACAACAGAGTACGGTAACATTGAAAATCACTCCAGACCCTTTTCAAGACTTGATTTGGCTGGAAACAAGATTAAGGTAAATCCATGCTATATTATTTATCACACTAATATTACAAAAGTAAAAGTTTGTATTAATGTAAGTTTTCTTGTCATATTCTGGAATAGCAAATGGAATACTTTTTTTTCCACAACTTTCACACAACGCCATCTAGTCGCAAACTAAGTAGAGCTGGTGGTATGAGTACTAGGCAACTGATAAACATACTTATTATTTATATTTCTAAATACATACATATCTTTATATATATAATTCTTCTGTGAGTGTGTATGTCACTGAACTTCTCTCAAACGACTGGACCGATTTTGATGAAATTTTTTGTGTGTGTTCAAGGGGATCTGGGAATGGTTTAGATTCACAATTTTCACGCGAGCGAAGCCGCTGGCAGAAGCTAGTCTATATATATAAAAATGAATCCCCATTTCCTTGGCCACGCCATCACGCGTGAACGGCTGGACCGATTTTGCTAATTCTTTTTTTGTTGTTGTTCGTTATTGTGAGGAGAAGGTTCTTATGGAAAAAATGAAAATTAGTGTAGTGTAGGGTAGAGTAGAGTAGGGTAGTGTAGGGTAGTGTAGGGTAGAGTATGGTAGAGTAGGGTAGAGTAGGTTAGAGTAGAGTGCAAAACACACAAACGTTTATCCTGGGTGAGGAATAGAACTCACTACCTCCAGCATAGCAGTCTGAGAAACTGACTAGTACACCCACAGGCCAGTTAACTTTCCGAAAGTATCTTCCCTTTGGATAATTTTTCAAACGGGCATTGCACTTCCAAAAACCAATAAGTATTGTAATATCATAATCATTATTATTTATTATATTCTTTATTGTACACCGCATGAACAAAAAAAGATACAGGACAAACATCATTCAAAATAAGTGTACAATGGGCGGCCTTATTGCACAGGGCGATCTCTTACAGACAACCTTTGCATGGACTGAAAGAGGGGAGAGACGAGAGAGATATAGGGCTGTCAGTGTACATCAGAATAATACAAATATGAAATAACAACACAAATACATACCTACATACATTACAAAAAAAAAAAACATAAATAAATAAATATTACCCATAACTATACTACCCTATTTGAAATATCTCTTATAAATTCTTTCTTATACTAAAATTTTGAATACCTGGCTATTTGATCAATCGTTGTATTAAGCATAACAAAAATATATGATCATTTCAATTCAGTCTCGTTACGCAAAACGTTCCCCTTGATTAATTTTCAATCAACACATAAGAGAAGTCGGTAGTAAAAGCTAGTAAATTAACTATATCACAAATCAATCACAGTACTAGCTTTCCTGAAATTTGATCAATTAACAAATACTACGCTAGAGGCGTACGCCTCTATTCATTACGTTTTCCAAAATTTTGGCAAATAAATTGTATTTTGTGTCAACATTTTGTCTATTGTAACAACTTACTTTATCCATTTTTTCTTTTCCCGACTCTAAAAACTGTCTGCCTACCCAAAATTACTTTTCTCATTGTGTATTTCATGTAGTCACTAAAGCGGACAATTTATTCTGCCTCTAACTCCCAAGTGGTGTCAATAAATTTGGTACGTAGCCAGCTTTATATTGAGAACCTTCATATACTCTATTGGAAGAATTCCTCAAGGTCTCGTTTACAATATTTTTCAAAAGAAGCTGAGTTTCTAGATTCGAATGGTAAGTTACGAATAATGAATCACATTAATGTCATAAAGGTAGAAGTTTGCATCTATATAAAACGAGAAACTGATCTGATATATCAATGAACTGCTGAAACTTCATAAACTCAAGCTTGCACACGACTTTTTTAGAAAAAACTTCTTTAAAAGCCCTTCTTAGTACTCGCCTACACCATGTAGCCGAATGCTAAGGGTTTTTTTTTTAATTCAGCCTAAAAGAGTTTTTTTTTTAATTCATACTATTTGCTCCTGAAATCCAACAAATATTTTAGTTTTATCTTTTTATTTTATAGGTATAATTCTTTAGCACGTGTGTTGGCCACTTTACTCTTTTTGAACTGTTTGACCAAACTACATGAAATTGTGTGTATATTTAAGCGTATCTCGGAATGATTTAAAAATACAATTGAGCTCAAAGTCAGCTTTCGGACAGGATAAAGTCTATTAGAACTGGTGGTCTATTTATAAATTGTACTTTGCAGTAACAATCTCAATTAGAAATATTACATAAGTAGCCTTGAAAACTCCAAAGTAAGAATATCTAAGCTCTATAATAACCTGAACGACCAAAATGGTTTGCGAACAGCCATTGTCTTGCTTAATATCTCCTACACTACCGCCAAAAATGGAAGTTTAATTTGATTTTTTTTATTTAACTAAATATAAAAACTTTTTTGATTCCTGCTTCGTAGTAATATGGGTACTGTCAAAAGAGGAAAGATTTGTAGTTTTGTTTGTAATGAATATCTAAATTCCAAAACAACCGATTTACCTATCACTAGTAGAATGCTTTTTTACCATTGACTGACCTAAGCTACTTTTTCCCGCTAAACTGCCAGCACAAGCTTTTTAATAATAAATAATTAAAAAATTGTTACTTAACAATAAATATCTACACTTTTATGTTTTTTTTCATTTTTTTTTTAATAAAATCATCATTCGATTATAACGTTACTTACTACCATATTACGAACTAACGCTAAATAAAAAAGCGTACAAATCTGAAAAAGCTAGCACACGATTCTAGTCGGTCGTTTCGGCAAGATACTTAATTGTTAGTGTTAAAAAAATATTGTAAATTATAATACATTATTAATTTAGAGGACAGTGTAGACAAGTCGACATATACAGATATCGTCAAGCAATTTGTAGTAAGTAGGATACTTTTAGGCAAGGTTTTCAATGTAAAAAATATTTTGATCCGTAGAATACGTTGAACAAATACACTCTTTGACTATTTTTATAATCTATTTTTTTATAACACACGCTACTAGCATGACAAAAATAGAATAAAGAATAGAAAAAATATTACAGAAAAAACAGGCATTGCCTTCTTAATGTTATTGTTACAATTGTATCGTCGTGCATGAGCAGTAAAGCCTACCAATCATTTTGATTTATTTCCAATTTTTGCTGTTGTTTGAAATCCATTTTTAGTTAGAGAGTTGCATTTAGTTTCGAATAGTTTTTAAGACCATAAGCTCTGTCTGACCTTCAGTAATAAAATTGAATTCTAAAGTTCCGGCGCGTACTGAATTTATTGATAACAATTTATTTTGACACTACCCTAATTTTCATTGTTTTTTTTTTTCCTTAAGAACCTTCTCCTAACAATAACAAACACAACAAAAAAAGATTTAGCGAAATCGTTCCAGCCGTTCACGCGTGATGGCGTGACCAAGGGAAATAGGCATTCATTTATATATATAAAGAATTAATTCACTTTCAAACTATTTTTCACAATAAAATAGATTAATAACATTAACGATAAAATCCCCAGTATAAATGAAAGTACTAAAATTTACAATGCATTTTATTTAATACAAATAGACAAAGTATTAAAGTAGCTACTAAAGTTACATAAGAGTCGAGTAAAAATAGATTTCTTAACGATATCTTCACGTGAGAATGACGTTATGATGGTAATGGTTATTTGTTTAGTCTGGATGTCTCTGTGTAACAGGTAAGTGGGTTGAAATATATGATTTATATTCGTAAGTGAAATGATTTTGCTGATCAAACTGCATCGATTTTGTTTTGAAGCCATTAATAGCTGTTGGCCTTAGTGGACATCTCTCTTATAAAGACCAAAAATTTTGATAAAAGCAGTTGGAGACGTGGTTTTTGAAGTTGTAATAGGTGCCATCAAGACTTCTCTGTGTTCGAATTGAAAACTAAGAGTTTTTCTAAGCACAACTCAAAAGGTGTTCAAAGTTATAAAAATAAAAATATGAATATACAAAAAGATAATTTCTATTCATTAATTCGATAATTATTTATATTTATTTTATAAATATAAATTTATAATAATTTATATTTATAAATTATTATAAATAATTTACAAGGAGACATCGGAGTCGACTTCATTTTTTGTGATATGCGGAAAAATGAGGGTACGTCGAACTAAATAGAAGGAAATTCTAATAAACTTCTTTTCGAGCAATGTTTGAAATACTATTACGAGGTCGTATGTTATGTTTCTAAATATAACATAACTGGTTCACACAACACGGGTTTTAATAAAAAAAAATAATTCCAAAACACCCAAAAAATATTTATTTTACACCTTGAAATTTTGTGTCTTACGACACATGTATAAAACGTTAAAGAATATACACCTCATTTTTGTACCAACTGAGTTAGAAAGATATAATTAATACTATTCTCATTAATTAAACAATGTATCAACATCATCAAAATTATAATAAAACAAGCAAACAGATAATTAGGAAGTACTTCTTTGGTATTTAATGAGGTCAAAGTCGTGTAAACAAAAAAGATCATGGCTAATTATTGACTTTTTGCTACAAAGGCTTTGAATTTGGAAACAGAAAAACAAATGATTTATTTTGGTTTGTTTTGTTTTAAAAGTGGGTCATAGAAGGTTTGTCATCTACGACCTGCTTTTGTTCAAAAAATGTATTCAATGTTTGGTTAGTGAAAAGAGGCTTGTTATTCTTTACTCTCAGTGAAACTAGTTACCTAACTGATTCTATTCAGCAAAGATATTGTGGGTCATTTTTGAGTAATGGTAGCTTTTCTTTTTATTTCTGAACTTCAAGTTGATAGAGTGGAGTTGGAACTAGCGTGCTTAATGGCTACTTGCCTGAATAGCATTTTTAGGATTCCGTACCTCAAAAGGAAAAAACGGAACCCTTATAGGATCACTTTGTTGTTCGTCCGTCTGTTTGTCTGTCTGTCAAGACCCTTTATCTTGAGAACGCGTGGAGGTATCGAGTTGAAATTAAAACCATAAACTCAAGTCTGCGGTCCCTTCAAGCTGTGTAAAAGTCAAACTTCTAAGTTAAGTTAGAAACAAGGTAGCAGAAAAAAATATTTTAACAATATAATAGGTATAATGTAAATACTTAGTATAAATTTTATGAAATATAGCTTTTATTTTCGGCTTCATTTGATATTTTCACAAAGTATTGCTCCATAAGTGTTGCCCCACAAAGACCTAATTGGACACAGATAAATAGAAATACAGGTCTCAGGTGAACTATTTGTTCATTATTAATTCAAACTGACTAGAAATAACCCTCCTCAAACCAGGGTTTAGGCATTAGTCTCAGTGTCTCAATACTTGGCTACGTAATTATAATTTGTACGGTTTTTAAATATAATAACTCCTTTGAGATAATTACGGCTCGCTTTTAGCTTATTGCTAGCCATCTTCCGTTGTGCGGAAATAATCATTATCATCGTCATCATTCTCTCTAATTAAATTATAGGGTTCCGTTTCTCAAAAGGAAAAACTAAATCCTTATAGAAAAATGGAACATTTGATTGTCCGTCCGTTTGTCTGTCTGTCAAGACACATTCTATCAGGAACAAGTTGAATGAAGTATCGAGTTGTTTAAACCATATACTCAAGTCTACGGTCCATTGAAGCTGTGTAAAAATCAAACTTCTAAGTTAACGTAAAAAAAGATACGGCTGTTTATGCCGCAAAAAACGTATATTTCGACACTCTTAAGGGAATCAAAATTCATATGGTACTTTCCGTTGACTCAGAATCCTAAAATTTAGCATAAACCAAGGCTTATAGTACAGATATAGGAATAAGCCTAAAAACAGTAAATTTTTTGATACGAAGCAAAAAATAATAATTGTATCATTGTACGTCTAGTTTGCAGTTGTCATTGGGATCAGTGAAGCATGTATTATTTTTCATACATCTCATACCATTCTACCCATATCAATCTTTCCCCAATGTTTGTATTCATCTCTTTTTTCATCTACCTCTTTAACCCTTCACATTAATATTAGAAACTTCCCTCATTACTTGTTCTTTTTCAACTACCATTGGTTGGGCGCAGCAAAGGCAATCTCCACAGATGAGGGACCTGGACGGTTTCGACCTTCAGTGTTTATACGACATCTCTTTCGCAGACCATGTCGTATCTTCTATCCTGCATAACGTGTTCTATATCCAGCAGCTTTAGCCAAATTATAACCGTTTCGCTTGCGCCGTTCACTTCGAGTTAGCCGCGCAGCCAATTCTTTTTGTTCTGACCACTTGACTGAGCGTTGGGATGACGTCATTCCAGTACATTTGAAGCTTTCTGTAAGCGTTAACGATTACCGTGGCCAAATACGGGGCCAAGAATTGAATTTAATTAGTTTTGCCATCGATGATACTGAAAATACTGATGCAGCGGTTCTTCTTCTTAGCGTATGCTAAGAAGAAGAACCACCATTCACCAGTATTTTTAGAATAAAATAATAAAACAGTTAGTTAAATCAAAGGGTAACTCATAAACTGATTGACATCCTACGTAAGTTATAAAATTCATCAACAAAAAGTTAATTATGTAGAAACACTATAATTATGTAGATTTATAAAATGTATTAGATTGACTTTACCAAAAAACAAACATGGTCCTAATCACAAACGCCTACAGTATTTTATTGCAATTAACTAATAAAAGAATAATAAGGCTTTGTTCTAATACGGATCTAATAAAACAAATTGATTGCTACCCTAAAAGATAAAATGCAATACAAGATCGTGTGCCCATACTACCTTTGAACGCTCGCGCTGTATTTTATTTTTTATGTAAGGTTTGTCGCAGGTCTGCCTATGAGGTCTTAATTGGATTTGCCTTTGGCAACTTTAACGAAATTATCCCTACCAACCAACACTTATGAAGAACCAAAACCTGAACTAAAACTAAGGGATCACACGTTAAAACTACCCTCTGTGACCGTATTCCAAAATTTAGCTTAGGACGAGACTGGATGGGACGAGCTGATTTATTCCATTTTAATACAAACAACAACTAATACCACTGGTAGTTGTTTGGGCTCATATTTAAAACTTATTTTGATTAGGTTTTTAACTTTGCTGACTGTCCCAAATTCAAGTCGTTAGTATTCGTTTGTAAACGAAAGTAAATATGATTATATAAAAATAAAAATGGTAGTCGTTTTAGGTATTACAACGGAATAAATAAACGAACGATTTAGATTGAACATTGATTTATTTAGAGAAGAATGTAAGACAGGTCTAATGACGTGGGCTGGTTTACCGAATCGTTCAAATAAGGAATGGAGATTGACGCATAATGTAACATTTTCGTAATTGTAATTACGTTTATTTCAAGACATAGGGATTTACATTCAGAGGTAATATGTATTACATTATTGTAATATGGAGAAATGCGTAATTAATTCCGGGGTATGGTAGTTATATGGGATTGAATGTGTTTTTTTTTTATACTCTTTACAAGTATCAAAATTCGAAACTGCTATACCTATACTGTAGTAGGATTTTAGAATTTGAAGCGACATTATTTTGAAAATTTTATATTTTTCATGCATTCGTTTCGGCATGAATTTCCTGTTTATTACATGATTAAAAAAAAAATGCGAATAGCGAGACCTCTATGAACTTTAATAAAAACCAATCGTTATCAAAAGCTTTTTAAAAAAATATTATAAAAATCATGTTCAAGTAAGTGAAGTATCAGAAGGCTTTTCAAACAACTATTATATATAAACGAATGATTATTTGTAATATTCGTCTCAGGTTTGCTGACGGGCTGATATGTAACAGATGGTCTAATGTATCTTTAGCATTTCTAAAAGTTTTACATTTTGTTCTGACGCACATAGGTTTTAAGAATGAATAAGTAACAGAAATAAATTAACGTAAATAGACTGGTTTATGTATTTGTGTCACAAGCGTCAAGATAATGTCTACCGTCTGAAAGATTTTAAATGTAGCTCCATTATGAAGAATCCGCAAAGTCCGCTAACCTTTTAAACTTCTTAGACATATTTCGAAGAAAATTATAATATCAATATCTAAAAGTTTTAGCGTAGGCACAAGATATTATAAATCCGACACCTATTAACTAAATTATAAAGAATTTTCAGAGTAGCCTCTTCGTATGCCTTTGACTTTAAAATTTTGAAATATAAAAAGCAAATTCTATAACTATATTATTCTTAATCCTTAACCACTGACGTTTAATTTTGTTGCACTAACACTGACGTACGTATAGCGTACGTACGTTACTTCGAAGAGGAATGACAAAAAATATAATAATAATCATAGAAAAATATTTATTAATCAATAACCACACAGGTAATCAAAATTACATAGTCATTTAATAAAAATTAACACAAAAATATTCTTTGACAATAGGAAGTTCTTTTATTGGTTTTATTAATTACTAAGAACGGTTTTAATTACGTAAAAGTTAGAACTGCTATAAATCATAATATAAAGTACTTTTTGACAACAATTGTTACAAGCCAGCTTTGAGCACTGCAAGCAGACCGGTTTACAATAAAAATTTAATGACATACACGCCACCCGATGCCTCGATTCATTTTTTTTTCTACGGATTACATTCCACAGGATTTAATTGGAAGGTTTCGGTCACATCTCCGTCCGGGAGTGCTGTCATAAGTAAAACAGATTAGGCAAAATAGCAGTCATTATTAGTATCATCAATTAGCACACATAAAGGCAATTATAGTGTCCGGTAGTGCAAGTTATAATGACACCTCATAAGTAAGGGTTAGAGTTCTTTGCATAGTGCTAATTGCGGCTTTTATGATAGTGTGATGATGAATGATGCATTATTTTGATGACGTCATGAAGGATTTAATAAAACTATGCTTGGTTTAGATTAAAAAAAAAAAAAAAAAAAAAACGATAAAAGTTCTCAATTCTGCTTGTTACCTCATTCCTGTCAGTATGATGAACGTACGATGATTACCATTTCAAGAGTGGAGATATATGAAGAGACTGACTCGGCAAACGTTGTTCTGCAATATTAATTAATGATTAAAAAAAAAGACTAGGGTAGGAGGGTAAAAAATAACCCACAACCTTTTTTCCGGTCACATATACACCAAACAATCCATAAAAAATTGTCCTGCCATTTCGGAGGAGTTGAATAACACTGTGATACGAGGTTTATATATTATAGATTCAGATTATTTAAAACTGCTTGCATTAAATCAGCACTGACATTGTCCCTTAATCGTTATATACAAACGTTAACCACCAAATCGTTATGTTATTATATGATGGATATGTTGCAGCCAACAGTTAATCAAACTGAATGATAAATTAAGCTATTCATGGCAGATACGCCTAGAATACTTTTCTAGGTTATTTCGGTAGTAGATTGATATAATACCTAATTTATAAATAAGGTACATCAATTTGTCGAACAGCATAAATAATATATTGGTTTAGGATACAGATATCTACACTAATATAATAAAGAGGTAAGGTTTTTTTTTTGTATTTTGTTTGTAGGAGGTAATCTCTGGAAGTACTGGGGTGCTATTCTCTAAGAAAACAGCCTTGAGCGTAGCGCTGGCCGCAGCGACGAGTCGAGAGCGCAGTACACTGAATTAACAATCCAATGTCGAGGGGCAATAGGTTGTTAATCCAATGCACTTATTTGGATTTCGTCGTTGCGGCCAGCGCTGCGCTCAAGGCTGTTATCTTAGAGAATAGCACCCCTGACCCGATTGCTTAAATTGTTTCACCGGTAGGAAGCTGCTTTATTCCTTAGTGACATAGGCTATATTTTCTGTACGTGGGCGTAGTCGTGGAGAAAAACAAGTTTATATTGTGGAATACAAAGTAAAATGACTACTTAGGTACCTGCGATACTTGTGAACAATGTTCGTATCGTAACTCTAAGATAAAAAAAAAAAAAACAAAACAAAATTACAGACAATTCAAGTTTGCTATAAAAACGTACGTAGATTAATAGATGATAGCGCTAGCAAGTAAAAACCACACCACAAATTAAAAATAATCGTCAAAATGGCTGATGATGTAACGGAAACACGAATCAGTGCATTCAATAAATAACCGAATTTGCATAACATTATAAAATTGTGTAATAATTTATGATGATCAAGACGCGTACTACGAAGACTGGTTTGAGACGCAAAAAATAATGTCTAGCAGGATTTGAGGACGCCTTTGCTCAACTGTATTTAAATATGTGTATCTTAGGGTTTAAGTAAATATTAGTTCAAAACTCAAAAAAAAAAAAGAAAATCACACTGCAACTGCTAGTTTTTTTTTATTTCAAATTAAAAACTTTCTAAACGAAATCGATCACCACAAAATTTTATTAATCTTATTTTTAGAAACCTACATCATAAATTCATTGATGTTTAAATTAAAATTATTGGAACTCGTTGCTCGGTAAAGTTTTGGTAAGTATCGTAAAGTGCCTGGAAGAAATCACCTAGTGCGATAAGCCAATTGTGTGTTTTTTTTTTTATTATATGGTTTATTTTTGTAAATTTTTAAATATGATGTACAGTAAAGTATTTATAAATACCTATAATCTTCTAGAAAGGAGGTCTAAGTCCCAGTCATCATCATCATCATCACCATCCTTTTTAATGTTCCCACTGTTGGGACTCGAGCCTCCTCTCTAGGAGAGGGAATGGGCCGTTATCCACCACGCGGCCCCGTGCGTGTTGGTGAATGTCACATGTCTTCGAATTTTTGTTCCCAGTAGTGGGAAAAAATGATATGATATGATATGATTCCAGCAGTCTTCCCGTCCAATTATATTTTTGGTGCCTTCAAGGCTAGAGTGAAAAGGCTCTTAATTTATTAAACCCTAAGCAAACGACGGCGTTCGCTCTCTCGTTGTCTTGCTGTTGTGTCTCCAATTACGGTATTCGAAAAGTTAATAAACTTGTGCGCCTCACCATCAACGATTAAATCACAGCTTACCATCAGATGGGAAAAAAAACTAAGAAGGGAAGGTCGAAAGCGATGTGCGTAGCCCTTTTTGAAGTGGAAAATCAATTTATAACTACTCTCTCTCCGGGTAAAGCCCGTACTTAAGGGCCAGACAGCTACGAGGAAATAATCCGAAACGATGCAGATAGTACGTTCGATTTTATAAGAATGATTGTATTAATAATTTTTAACAAAAAAAAATATTTACATACATTGAGATAGTTAATTAACCCTACGGAACAAAAAAACTGTATTTATTTATTTATTCATCAAAATTTAGGGCAACACAAAGATACCAGGGATTATCTACTAGTCAACCCAGGCAAATAAAGAGAAAAGATGGCAGGTAAACTGTAGTTCACATTACGAAAAATATTTTTTGCGTCACTGTTACGTTGATGCGTCACGCTTTTCTTCAGTAACACTAATCGTCTTCAAAAAGAAAAATTGTTAGGTTTGGCTGCAATACTTATAAATATCTTTTTGTATAGTGTCTTCGTGAAATACTTACGAGGTAAAAACACATAAAATTTGCAATACAATGCCTACAAGGCTGTTTTTCAATTCCTTTTGTATTTAAACCACCTGTTACTAATATCTCGTATAGTGTACAAATTAAGAAATGCTAAAAATACAGCAGTACGTTGTACTAAATACTTGTAGCTCACATCTTTTACAATATACACGCACGTATTGTTTCATTTTAGGAGCAGTTATTAACAATAGCAGCCATTGAGAGGCATAATTTTAATAGGAGGCGATCACGAGAGAAAAACTAGCGTTGTTGTAAAAATGACGTCATAGAAAAGAGGCATTACGGCGTCCTCACCTTCCGCATGACGCAGGTCCTTATCAGACATGATAAGTTCCGTAAGTTTCTGCTCAGGATTCTGGTGGAACTAACGCCCAGGTGTGATTTTAATAATAAACGGTTGGCCAGATGGTTGTAATCTAGCGTTTTATCCAAGGTCACATTGGTTTATGTATTTGGTTTGTGTTGCGGCTACATGGAAGTAAGTAAACCAAGCGCCAACACATTTGGTAGTTGGAAAAACGCGCCTCCCAACCAAGAGCGTTGAAGGTTATGGTTTACAACTGCTGGTTACATGAATTGATTGCAACCATCTGGTCACCCTTTAAGTAAAAGTCTGTAAAAGTCTACCAATCCACTCTAAAAAAAATTAACCAGAATAAACATAAGAATAATATCTTTTTCGTACATAAGCTTGAATACAGTGTGGTTTACATTCTAGTGTAAACGATAAATTACTAATTTAATCCCTGTCATTAGAGTTTTGAGTAATTATGAGAGAACCACGTACTTTGTCATCAATCAGCTCACTAAGTTCATCAGTATTTGAAGTATAAATAAAATGTGGACAAATTCATTTGGATTGTCGGATTAATATAAAAACGTTGATATGTCTGGCCATTTCTGTCAAGATTATTGCGATAGCTTAGTTTTATTAGCTATCTACTTAGTTTTTAATAAAGTAAAGTTAAGTTTTGCAATATTACTTAAATTACTATTGAGTAATATAGCAAAATTGAACTGTAGCGTCCAGACAAAAGTGTGTAGATGGTTTTTTTTTTCCAAATCATGTTAACTTATCCCGCACTGGGTGGAGTGTAAGTACGATACTTATTACCATCTAAAAATAGAAAATAAAGAAAAAACTTTTATTTATAGGTACCAATCACATTGGGACATCAACTAACACAAGTTTGAAGCAGGCATACACACAAGAAGAGGAACAAAACTTAAAAGTAAATAAAATAGTTACATACCAACAAAATAATTCAGTATCAAAAATAATACATTTAATAAATACCTACACAGTAAAAAATATCCAAAATATTAATTGAAACAGAAAATAATATATTGTATTTTTTGTGCATATTTTTTTTTAAATTCTAATGTAATATCCTGTCTCACGCTGCGCCAAAACAGGTCCAGTTCAGCATTAATGCCAGACAACTAGTGCCACCACCTGTGTTCATTCAATAGCTCTTTGCATTCTTGAGCTGTGTTTACTATTTTGGTTAATCCCGTAGTTCTGACTGGTTTGGCAGGTTGAATAAAATACCAAAGAGTTATGTAAGATTATTTACCTAGAATTCAAAATCAAAGTCAAAGCATTTATTTCAAAAATACCATACTACCGGCACTTTTGAATAGTCAAATGTTGATCAGTCCAAGAAAAGTGAAGCTAAATTGCGCGTTCCAAAGCGTCTAAGGAGAAGAACGAGCAAGAAACTCCATGGACACTCTTTTATATCATATTATGTGTGAGCATTATATGTATATAATGCTTGGATGCATTGAGTTCCTCAAAGTGCGTCGACTAATGCTGCGAACGTATGCTATTTAAAATTTTCTCGTTTTAGTCTTAAATTTAATCACGATAGTATTTTTAATTCTCTCTTTGTTACTTCTTCATTGTTAGACGGCTGAACGGAATTGAGGGAAATTTGGCACACGGCTACACAATGTCTTCGGATATCACAAAGTATCATCCTATGATTCCGAAGACATGATTTTCGACTATCACGCGAATGAAACCGCAGCCAGAAACTAGTAAAACAAACATTGGTTGTTACAAAAAGATAATCTCTACGGTCCGGACTAAGCGTTTCGCCTCGTCATTTATACCACATACATCGAAAGACTGGAACGGTTTGCCTGCTGCGGTCTTCCCGTCCGATTATAATTTGGGTGTCTTCAAGGCTAGAGTGAATAGGCACCTAAAAACTATTGCGCCTCACCATCAGAGATTGCATCACTGCAGTCAAGCACTAGTTTATATTAATAAAAAAAAGTATTTTGATCTTTACCTCATATAAGACTTCTTTGTCAAACACCTCTGTTGATGCTCCAAATTTAACTTTTCTAAAAAAAATACACTTTGATCCTATATCCAACAGACACATCTCACCCAAAAGAGATTTTCCAGTAAAAATCTACACACACATACCTACCACTTATTTGGATCACTAGCACATTACAAAGTCAATTTATGTCAAAAACACAATATTGTTTATATGAAACGGTTTCTGTTCACACATCTGTAATCTTAGAACAACAAAACTATACTGAATGGTCAGTGTCCTTACAATTCTGATTGATGTAGGTAAATGTATTGTATACTAGTAATTAAGTATACCAGTTTCCTACAAAAAATGCCTTTTTTTGCAAACAATCGACCACTTTGGCTCTTAAATTATGTAATTAGTGATTTGTTTTTTGTCTCTCTATCTATCAAAACAACCAAAATTAACGCATAATTTTATTTTATTTTTTCATATGATATTTTGGTATTCATCTTATAGCCAAACCGTTTTTTAGTAAAATATGAAACAAATTGATATTTTCTTGTAATCGGTTACTGGTATGGGTTTTTTAAGGTGTGAAATCATCTAATGATTTCTTTTGCTCTAGGATGGAGCGAGAGAGCGTGTCAGATTTTTAAGTGATTAAAACCTTAGTACCTATATTAATTCAGTTGCCTTTTGCGCTAGTATCACCAGTATCGTTTTCACGCTTTTCTCATAGCCCTAGCAGGCATCATTCATTCCCAGTCGCCCCTGCGGGGATTGCCACCGGAGACGAATGGGAATAAAAATTGCCAGTTGCCACCATCGATGACTGGGAAGTCATTGCCCCCGCTCTACATTGCCTTGTTTCTTGTGAAGAATAAAATAATAAGGAAATTTTTTCCAAACCTGCATCTATAAATCGTGCGTATTTAAATGCTGTAGGGTAAGGTCAGGTCAGGATAAGTTGCTTCATCCTTTTATTCTGCGCAACTGAAGTGAGGGCCATGACTTCCCAGTCACCGGGGGTGGCCAAAGCGGAAAAGGTTAATTTTGCCAGTGATGTTTTTTTTTTTCACTCATACAGTGACGAACAAATGAGCAAAATTGAAGAACTGGATTCTGATTAAACTTTTGTCGTTCATAATTCGTAAATGAATTAAATTTCAAAAAATGTCTACTTGTGCTCATCCTACCCAAATTTTTAATTTGACAGCTATGACGTCATAACATGGCTTAAATTCATCCTATTCTCATTTGGAAAGCATTGTCTGTTGGATGTATACGACACGTTATGAATGCAGGCGATGCAGTTGGTTATTGATTTTATTCTTCTAATATCGTCTTCTTAATAATAGTTTGTTGTTTTTTTAATAATTTGTGATAGTTGATTAAGAATGTAGGAAAGAGTGACTAAATTTTTAATTATCTTTCATTTAAAAAATTGGCAGATTCTGAAAAACCCTGCATAATGTTAAACTTTAGTTGTAAAATGAAACAAATTATGCAATCTGATATTCATTTTGAAAATGTCATGGGATATGTTGATTTCTACGAGTATCATCAATCCATTTTGACCATTTCGTAGGATACCTATTAAGATTGCTTCCTAAAATAGAAGCTCAGAAAATAAGCATTATTTATCTTCCAATTTGTTTTGGCAAAGTCGACTTTTGTTTACGAAGACAATCTGTTCTCTAGTTAATTTACGGTATTAAAGCAATACAAGCTTAGTTTCAGTCATATTCCAAAGTACATTAAATTAACCAATGACGTCATAATTATTGAAAACTTTCAGTAACTCAGGCTTAATTAACTGTATTCCATTAAGCTAAATGCTATTAAATTGTTTGAAGCGTCCGAAATCGCTAATTGAATTAAAACTGAAAGTTTGCTTTAGGTATCAATTTTCACTTCATGATCGATTTTTGGAACAACAACAGTGTAGATGAGAAAGTATCTAAATGTTATTATTATGAGGCATTTTGCCAGTTATGTTTTTTTCCTTGCGGTGGGAAGACATTGACTTCCCACCGCAAGGAAAAAAAAACATCACTGGCAAAATTAACCTTTTCCGCTTTGGGTGGAGCGAGGAGGGTCAGATTTTTATTGAACAAAACCCACCTGAGTTTTTTCAGGTGTTCTTTGCATTCCAGGGCCATGGCAACTTTTTCAAATAGTCTTCACAGCCCTTTCTGTCGTTCTAGTGCGCTCTGTCCATTATGCTGACATTGTTTTGAGATACTTTTCTACTTGGGCACAACTCGAACACAACACACGACACAACCAAATCGAACTTGCTAACTAATTTGTTTAAAAGTTTATCAAAAATATCTTATCTATTTATTGTCATTAATCATTGTCAATACCTAATAAATGAAGTTTAATAATTTGTTTAGCATATGATTAGACATGAACAAGTCTGTGATTTGTTATTAGCATTCAAATGATTCTAGGAATCCAATAGTGTTATAACAGGATAATCAACTAGATAGAAAAAAAAAAATGAATAATGGCTATTTTTTCATACACAACAGTCTCAAAATGTCGTCATATTAACAGACTCTAATACTATACCGGTGTTTTCTGATTAATTAACGTGTACATAACTATATGTAGAGATCTTATAATCAGATGCAGATCCAAATTGATTTTTTTTAAGACCTCCCTCTTCTTCCTCTAAACCTCTCTGCCTAAGGCAATCTTTGGTCAAGTTTACCTCACGAATTTTTTTGTTTATTAAATAAATAAGAATAAACATGTTTATATCGTCACACCGCCATCGCCGCATCGACCTACCTACTAGGTGTCCAGTGAGTGATAATCATCGCCCGGGCAGACGGGTACTGAAACTGAAATCGAAAATGATTTTTATATATATTCGTTGACCTTTATGAACTTAATAAAATAATGATGGGTCACGAAGATAAAATATCATCTTCCTGTCCTTATCTCGTTTTATTTGGGGTGAAAGTACCTGAATAAATAAGTGATACACACAGTTTGATTAGTAGTTTGTTTGTTTTTTTGATGATTTGATGGATATACATTTGATTAATGTACAAAGTATATCCATCGAACCATTTCCAAACTTTTATTTTATTTATATCAGAACATTTTCCAAACTATTATGGAGTTTTAATTTTCATTCTTATCAGATGCAATGTTTTATTTCGGTGGGTAAAAATCATTCAGATGACATACCCTCCCTTGGGCGGAGCGGGAAATAGTGTCAAACTTTTACTGACTAAAAAACACACCCCATACCTTCGTTGCCATCCACACCGGGGCCGAGCCATCCTTTCAGATGCAGCTGAGTAATATTTTACCAGAAGCTTCTTCATATATAATAAAAACCACAGAGACTAAAATCAAAGCATAACATTTTGCACCGTAATAGATAACATGGTCAAAACAAGACTATAATTTAACAACATAAGTTTGCACGCGTGCTGCCAAGAGATCAAAAAGATTAATCACAAAAACAAAGGTCAACATTATCCGTTATCAAATCCAATAAACACAAGCTTCTTCTGATAAACAAGTTCTCATGTCAATGAATAAGCAAATGTTCTCAGTTATAAACTCAACTGAGACAAGCATGAAATATGGATGTGACTGTGCTTTTTTCCTTGATCCATGTCATTACCATTCAGATACTGAAACGACTATCAATGTTCTGAATGCAGTGAACATTTCCATTTAGATAAGATAATTTACGCAAATGAACTAGCTGTATTGCATAACAAGATGTATTGTAGAGCCTTGACAATTCCGAGTTGAGGTAAACGTCAGGGTCTCTGCTGCACTTAATCAATTGTATTCCATAGCTAAAACAAATTAATTGAAGGCAAAAAAAAAAAATATAGGAAATAAAGTTTGCAAGGATTGAATAAGCATACGAAGTGTGTGACAAAGCAGTCAAATTTAGTAAACAATCTTTATTACAGGCTTTTATTTAATTTCACCTGTCCCGATGATTTTCTGTAATCAAATCATGCAAATTAAATTTGATCTACTTCCTGGTTACAGATAGAGCTGAAATTTTGCATGTATGTGTAAATCAGATGACAATGCACAATTATTATGACATGAAGCTGACCTGATAACTGAACCACTATTTGAACATAGGAACCCGGTAGTTAAACAACACAACCGCATCGAGTTTGGACTCGTTTGATTGTCTTGACGAATGGTTTGGTAAAAGATGGTAACCAGAGTCTGAAAGCAGAGCTGAAAGATGACCGTAGGAACTCGTAATTAAACGACACAAACCCATCGACTTTAGGCTCTTATGATTCGTCTTGACGAGTAATTTGGTGCTAGATAGTAACCAGGATCTGATGATGGAGCTGGAAGATGGTCATAGAAACTCAGTAATAAGCGCTATTGCGCTTAGGTTTATCTCATTAGATAGCTCTATCGTGTGCAATGTGCGGAGATGGTATAATGAATGTCAGGTATTTAGTAGAGTAAATATAACGTCTTTATTGGTAAACACAAGTATTTACAAAATGTCTTACTCAGCGATCCTTTGTGCGAGTCGAGCTATGTTGCAGTTAGTTATTAAATGTTATGGTAAAAGTGTTAATTCATACATCACACGTGTTTGAACTTTTTGGAATGGTCTTGATGAATACTAATTATACAGGTACAGGCTGCGCTATAAAAGCTTACTATGAAAAAGTTATTTTCATCAAAAACTGGTTTTCTCAAGATTTTTTAAAGTACAGTTTTTATACCGAATGAAATGCAGATGTTTTACTAACTTTATTTTGATTCCCGAGTGGACCTTAAATTTTTTACGATATGTCAAGTATAGCAAATAATAATATTACTACCCATTTGTTGTGCTATCTATACGACTGTGTACTAACATTGTAGGCTTATTTCTTGATTCCTAAAGATATAAACAGCTTCAAATTTAGTGTGATACTTTACAACAGTATACATATTTTTTATACATAAACTATTTATATCAAAAGCACTTCAAAACAATATCCAAACAAGAAATCAAACATCTCTCAACCTACGTACAAAAGTTGAGAAAAGCTTTTTAAGTATTTATTCTGATTGCTACTTGCTTTGGTTCGACACATACTTGCTTCGATCTCTTGGTATTCCAGGAAAATTGCTTTTGAACGAAGATTTATATTTTCCGGGAAACAACATATAACGTTGTAGTACCTTCTGTTTATTATTGAAAGGTACTACGTAAGCGTATTTTGTCGACGAAGTAGCAATGACACGACAGTACGACTTTGTCGCTTCGTCGACTAAGTTACATAGTTTTGTATGTAAGCCGTGAGCTTGGTGTACGCCTACACCAAGCGTATTTTGACGAATAGGTATGCGTAGATGAAGCTACGCGTTCGTGGGCTAACACTTAAAAATGGCTAGACCAATATTTTGTTTATTTTATTTTCTTCGCTTTATTTTAGGGTTGTTTAATAGGAAAAAAACAGGAAAAAAAAATTGATTGAAAAGTGGGAAGTAATTATACGTGAGTGGAGCCACCGGAGGCAGCTAGTGCTTAATAGGATATATACAAAATATAGGGTGATGATTGTTGTCGGCCTGCTATATCTGTGTTACCCATAAGGACAAAACGTTTTGGGAACACATTCATTGTGTGTACAGCTAAGGAGTAAAATTCCCTGCGGCTGCGTTTCCTGATAACTACAATCTAAGGGAATTTAAATCATGGGTAAACAGCATTACTTTTAGACAAGTTTGCTCCACTGTCAACTACATTATTACTTACCATCAGTGAGGTAGCGGTCAAACGCGAGCCTATTAGTAATAAGAAAAAACATATATGATTGATTTACTTGCCTAAAGATCCTATGTCCCCTACCTGCGACAGAAGACGTACTACGTCTTCTCCACCTATAGCAATCGGTCATAAGCCCTACGCTTCACCTCGCTCAGCCCTATGGCCGTTGCTTCTGCCAACAGGGTCTGTCTCCAGGTTTTCCGAGGATGGCCATGCTTCCTTTTCCCTTGAGGATTCCAATCCAAAGCCGGTTTAGTTATATAATCGGAATCTCTCCTAAGTGTGTGACCAATTAATCTTCACTTACGACGTTTGATCTGGTGGTCGATCAGGCTTTTGTGGCATTTCTCCAACAGCTCTACGTTAGAGATTGTCTCGTGCCAGTTAATCCTGAGGATGCGACGGTTATGATATATTATTATTGGTGTGACATAATTTTTATTTTTCTAGTTCGTGTTGTCACCTATATCATGGTTATGTAAAAAGGAAAGATGAAAATGCATGTTGCTAAAAGAGTTATGAATTTACATGTGGATGGATGGAGAGGGAGAGGGAGGCCAAAGAAAAGATGGATGGATTATGTGAGAAGTGATATGGAAGAAAAAGGAGTTAGTGATAGCGTGACAAGTGACAGGGCAGAATAGAAAAAAAAACATGTTGCGCCGACCCCAAATACATTCGGACAAGGGCAGGAAGAAGAAGAAGTTGTCACCTACACTATAAACTTATTAAAAAAAAAGGGAATAGAAAGATTGCACAAGGAATAAATAGATATCGTAATAGAAACATTAAAAAATTGTATACATAACGTATAACAAAATAAAATGTCACCACGAAAATATCTGATCCTCTTGGAAAAATAGAGCAGTATTACTTAATGGATTACTATTGTGTATTGTTTTGGTTTAATATATGTAAGCACTATCGTTGCTTCATTGCCCAAGTTTTTGTGTTGAGCCCACACATAATGCGGATAAATGTACCAGTAATAATAAACCAAGTGGGCGTTTATTTGTTAGTTTATCATCTTTGAGACACTACACAGCTATGATAGATGCCTTGTGTGGCAATATTGTTCTTCTTTATTTATTTTAAGGTAGATCCTATGAAAGTACTAGCTGATCCGGCAAAGTTCGTTCTGCATAATAGTCTTATATACTCTACCCTACTTTACTTTACCCTACTCTACCCTACCCTACTCTACCCTACACTACCCTACACTACCCTACACTACCCTACTCTACTCTACCCTACAGTACCCTAATTTTTTAAGAACCTTCTCACAATAACAAACACAACAAAAAAAGAATTAGCGAAATCGGTCCAGCCGTTCACGCGTTCATGCCGTGACCAAGGAAATAACATATATTGTGAATATAATTAACCCGAGTTCATTAAATACGAACGATAAATTAAAAAAAAACAGTTTGTCTTAAATTAAATATCTTTTTAAGGTTCCGTACGCAAAGGGTAACAACAGGCCCCTATTTTATTAAGACACCATTGTACGTATATCTGTCATCAGGCTAGATAGTTGAAATTTTCACAGATGATATGTAAAAACAAACAAAAACAGAGTAAAATAAATTGTATAGATAATGGTACAGAACCATTCGTGCGCGAGTTCGGCTAATACCTACTAGACTGATTTAAAAAAAATATATAAATGTGTGCGCCTTGATTTTGAATTTAAAATCATTAGATTTTTTAATTTATCTATAATATAAAAATGAATCGCAAAATGTGTTGGTAAGCGCATAACTCAACAACGCCTGGACCGATTTCGCAATTTTTTTTTTGTTGTGTTCGTTATTATGAGGAGAAGGTTCTTATGGAAAAAAAAAATGAAAATTAGGGTAGTGTAGGGTAGTGTAGGGTAGAGTAAGGTAGAGGAGGGTAGAGTAGGGTAGAGTAGAGTAGGGTAGAGTAGAGTAGGGTAGGGTAGAGTAGGTTAGAGTAGGGTAGAGTAGGGTAGAGTAGGGTATAGTAGGGTAGAGTAGGGTAGAGTAGGGAAGAGTAGGGAAGAGTAGGGTAGAGTAGGGTAGAGTAGGGTAGAGTAGGGTAGAGTAGGGTATAGTAGGCTGAAGTAGGGAAGAGCGGGAGCGAAGCCGCGCGGGCAAAAGCTAGTAATCAAATAAATATATCTAGCCCAATATTTGACATAGTCCTCTTCCTTATTTTTCGAGACACTCTTTAAACATTATAATTGTATATCTTTTGGAGTTTCATACTCAGAAGTAAAGTAGCATAACATACTCAGTGATAGAAATAATACTTCAACAAAATAATCACTAACATAATAAGCAAACAAACAACAACAAAAGACAAGAAGATATGAATTTAAGAAAGCAGTTATAACTTTAGAAAACTAATTGAGCATTTTAATCAAAATTCTAAGTTTCTGATAAAACGGTCTGTAAACGTCTTTTCAAGAGATTACGAGTATCAAGAAACTTTTGTCGCATTGCCCTTTGAAAATACCAAAGTACCAAAGTAGGCACTTCAGAGGTTTTAACTGCGAACCATTAATCGCGGCGAACTGCGAACCATTTCCAAGTTGGCGCGTAATATTGTAAATTAGAAAATTTTAGAGCAATATGGCCGTATTACTATATCTAGGGAAATATTGTCAAACAAGTTAGGTATTTTTTTCATTAACTGTCTAATGTCTATGTATAAAAGAAAGTCGTGTTAGTTACACTATTTAAAAAGCAAGAACGGCTGAACTGATTTGGCTGAAAATTGATGGGGAGGTAGCTTAGAACCAGAAGACGAACATAAGATACTATTTATCCTATTTTTTTTTTAATCTGTTTCCGCCTCCGCGATAGAGCGGTAGAAAATATTGGATGATTCACCCAACTGAAAAGAAAAAAATATATGTCCACCGTCACTAATATTATTGTTTTTTTTTTTTTTATATAAGCAAATCTCTGAAAGTACTGGTCATTGGATTGCTGAAATTATTTTACCGATAGAAAGCTACTTTATTCCTAACATAATTTAGATTTTATGCACGCGGGTGAAATCACGGGCACAAACTATTATTTTTATAAAGTAAATATGGTTTTTATTGCACGTTTATTAACAAAAGCCTAAGAAAAAAATAAGTTGTTAATTGTTAATTCTTGTTAATCTTTCTAGTTAATTCCGTCGATCAAAATTCTTGGATTGCAAGGAGCTACGCCACCTAACTTGAATATTAGGAAATGAGAATCGTATAAAACATTTTGGTTTTATAAAACTATAGTGCCTGATTTTTAGAACGGAACTGATCTCGATATTAATGTGTCAAATTTTCAAGTGCGCGTAAAATACTTATTCTTATTAGCTTTGTTGCAAGATGAATCTTTGAGCAATGTGTTTATTCACGCTAAGAAGCTCCTCAGACATAATGCTAAAACAATTTTACTTTTAAAACTAATGGTCACAAAACACAAGGTACCTCAAACCATTCATCTACTGTAGATGCTTGACATTTCTAAATCCACGTAGGTACTTCAGATATTTATATTGCAAACGTGATGTGTGGCTGAGAGCAATGAATTGCACTTGAAGTTTTACACCCACGCGTGTCAAGTAGGTACCTATTAGAAGATGACTTCTAGCATAGTGCAGAAATAGCTCGGACGGCGGTCGCCAATCTGCTTTTACAGCCAGGTAGATGAGTAAGGGACAAAGAACGTTTTTTCCTGATATTCTTTGATACTTTTTGAACAGACCAGCTCTTTAATTCAAAAGTCTTGTGAGGCAGTCAGACTTTATCAATCAAAGATTTGTGATGGAAAGCTTAATATTTTTTGCTGAATGAATTTGATCAGTAAAATATTTGTTTATGAAAAATAGTACATATATTTAAAAAGTAGTTATTTTGTGCATTTTTTGTCCTGTGACCTATATCCAGAATACCGTGTATGTTTCATGATAAAGCTAGACTACACTCAGTATTTGCGCAGTTTTCTTTTAATGAAAGAATATCTATAATTCACGTCACTACTTCCAGAAGTTACCCTTTAACAAACAAAGCTATAAACTTGAAATATTATTTAAGATTTTGATTAAGATAATAATATAAGTCACCAAAACCAATATTAAAGCTCAAGATAACTAGCAAGTCTATTTGCTATTCTTGAACAAAATAGTCAAACCGGCGAATTGAACAAAAGTAATAACTAAAAGGTAGGTTGATATGAACAACTTCTACCACCCACACAATTTCCTTGTAATATTCTGACGCAGGCGTTTCAATAATCCTTTTTATTTATTCACTAGCTGACCCGGCGAATTTCGGGTTTCCTAACAGTCAATGAAATTCATTGACTGATCTTTTGATATAGTCACCTGTTTGCCATGAAACAAAGCTTAAGTAATATATCAAGCTACACACAATTTTAAATATTCAAAATTTATCTAAATTGATTTCGTACATTTTACGTCGTCGTTACAACTAAAAACTTTAACAGATTTGTTATATGTATAGATAGATAACGCGTCAAACGTTTGCATACTGTTATTATATATATAATGCCTAGGCAATTTGAAAATGTTTTTGATCGCATTTATTTGTGACAATTATTTATTTAACAATTTATGTATGTACATACAATAATAAAAGAACAGATGAAAGCAATAGAAGAATAGTACAAAGGTGATGCCTATTTCTAAAGAAATCTCTTCCAGCATATCTGCAAAAAGGAAAATTGAAGAAAAAAGCGCACACTAAAGACTTTAACAGATTTGTTATATGTATGGATAGATAACGCGTCAAACGTTTGCAAACTGTTATTATATATATAATGCCTAGGCAATTTGAAAATGGTTTTGATCGCATTTATTTGTGACAATTATTTATTTAACAATTTATGTACGTACAATAATAAAAGAACAGATGAAAGAAATAGAAGAATAGTACAAAGGTGAGGCCTATTTCTAAAGAAATCTCTTCCAGTATATCTGCAAAAGGAAAATTGGAGAAAAAAGAGATGTAATTAGTTGAAGGATACATAAAATAGAGGTCATTTATTTATTTCATTTAAAAAGAACGGTCGGAGCCAATTACACCATTTAAATACATATAGAAGTA
Organism: Mythimna albipuncta; assembly: GCA_929112965.1. Taxonomy (NCBI): domain Eukaryota; kingdom Metazoa; phylum Arthropoda; class Insecta; order Lepidoptera; family Noctuidae; genus Mythimna; species Mythimna albipuncta. The sequence goes on from OV815973.1 coordinate 11,676,166, forward strand.
CAGATTTTTTAAATAAAAAACAGAACAGTTGCCAGTCACGCTGGACTTTTAAGTATTAGGTGTAGGTTACACCGTACGTTTCATACATTCTGACAGATTCTCCATACATATACACAAATCTGTATTCTTGTCTAAGAAAACATTAAGCGCCGAAAGTGTCCGAGGTATGGGTGAATTGGAGTGCGCGACTGTATAACACTTCGGAACTGCCAAGAGCTGAGGTTTCCTGCATAGTTCCACCTGGTTTATTAAGGCCAATCACAGGGGTAGCAAAACAAGCTCGATAATTCTGGACATATAGGTACAAACAAGTTTGTTTCAAATGGATAACGAGAGCTAAAGTGAGCGAGCAAAAGCGAACGAACGTCGCACTCATCTTCCCATTTTAGCGATATTCTTTTAAGATTTGCAGACAGAAATCTCACTTATGTTACGATAGCTATTACCGGCTGACTTATTTACTGTTCGACATCGTCTACAATTTTTAGGCTTTAAATAAAATAAAAATATGTCATACAAAATATTATACCTGAACGTTTTATGCAATCTATAAAATGCCGAGGTATTTTATAGGATGCTGGATTATACAGAATATAGCTAACATATACAACAATGATACTCTGCAGAATTTTATTAAACGTCAGATTTTATGGACACGAGCATTTTTTATGTTCCAAATAACCTTTTAATCATTATTTTTTTGTTTCCACAGTTTTTTGACTATTCCTGTTAAAGATTTTAAAAAATTTTTAATTCTCTGTATAAAATTCTTTAAAGGATACTTTTTAGGATTCTGTTCCCAAAGAGTAAAAACGGGACCCTATTGCTGTCACTTCGTTGTCCGTCTGTCTGTCACCGGGCTGTATCTTATGAACCATGACAGCTAAACAGTTGAAATTTTCACAGATAACGTATTTCTGTTGTTAGTCTAACAATAAAATACTAAAAACAGAATTAATTTAGAGGTGCTTCAATTTTATTAAAGAAGAATTTTTAGCCATTTTTGCCTCGGATAGTACGGAACCATACTGTCCAACTAGTACACTTTTTGTAAAAGACAGTAGTTTTTTATTTAAAAATACACCAAAAATCTGAGCTTAAACAGGCAAGGTTAAAGGACGCTATGAGAATGGTGGAACTGCCCCAAATAATTCGATGCGGAATAAACTCGCCAAGTAACTTAATCCTTACATACCCTTACTTCCTCAAATAGTATTCTTAATTGTAATTGCTTCGGTTTTAATTACGGAAGTCAAAGTGTCAAGTGAATTTACGCCGCGGAACAGAAGCACAATGATATTGGTTTACACGATTATTGTAATTATGTGACACAAGAGTGTTTTTAACTTACGGTAATATAATTTCCGTGTTTGGTCATGACCTTTGTGTTTATTTACTTAAACAGATGTTTTTGGGGAAAAACTTATTGTATTATGTTACTTTTGAAATCATACTTTAGGGTTTTTTTAATGGGTCTCCAATGGCTTCTCCCGCTCTAGGGCGAAGCGAGAGGAAATCAGATTTTTAATACCTAAAACTCACTTCTATGTTCCTTCTTTCCCTAGCGACCTAGGACCCCGGGTTTTCCTTTCAGAAGCGAACCCATGCACTACTAGGCTTCGGCCCTGTTGGGCCCCTACGGTTTTGCTGACATTTCTTTGAAACATGCCTTGAACATTACACGCCGTCGACGTCTCGGGCTTGGTCCTGACCGTTAACGAACGGCCAGACGGCGATTTACCCATTGCTCGCTGTCTACGCCTCGCCACGACGGAAATCGTAGTCGGGATCCCAGTGGCTATAGCATGAAGAAATTCGTTTTCTCACACGTGCAGCCGCCTCCTTCTTTAGCATTAATACTTTGCAGAAGGAAGCACGCTGCCCCCATTAAATGGATATTAAAAAAAAAACAATAAAATTTTAAGGTTGACACCTATACGCGAAATCTTAACTAATTAAATACCGTTATCCACATAATGGCGACACAGATAATGGAGATAACCCTAATAATTAAGTAGGCGACTGCTTGCAATTCTTCCTTAGTCTAGATCATGGCCTGCACCAGGACGACGCTGCCTGACGCTTGCCTAGAAGTAACCTATTCACTCTTCACTTAAAGGCTATCAGTTTATCACCTCTAATTTAAGCCTTTGTGTCAGAGTTGCATCATTTTTGTTTGTGGAATACAGTAACGTTAAGGCCGAAACACACCGGAATGGCAGCGGCGCGTCTAGCACTTCAAGTGTGAAGTAATTTTAAACTTTATCTACATACTTAAACGACCAGTATCGCTTGAAAATCATTAAAAGGTCGCGAGGCCGACCGTGGTGCCGCGAGTGTCCGCGTGGCACGTGCGTCTTATCGGTAGTTCTAGCCTAGCCAGCCGCTGCGGCCGCTATCAAGAGTGATTCGGCCCTTACCCGCATTCCTAGCCAATTTTAATCGTCAAAGTAACCAACCAAAGCTTAATACTGAAAAAACAGAAAAAAAAAATATCTTCTCTAGGAGAGCAATTTAGAAGAGGATTGTTGATTTGACAACATATTTGCAGACGAAACATTTGGCAATCCTAGTTATGAATGTTGACTGAGACTGTTTTCAGCCTAAATGTACATTGTCTCGAAACAATGGCAATAATGGCTGTTATTTGTTTATACAATTAAGTATCTAATAATATTTTGATTCAGTATACGATAAATCCGCTGGGTTTGGTACAACCCCTGGGTTGTTTGTGAACCCACTGAATTCAAATCAGGATGGCCCCTCATTTGCATAACTTTTATTTTATAATCCTTGCTTTCAAACCGGTAATGAACGGGACATATAAAAAAAGACGAAAGTGTGTTACATTCACCACTTTTTTTAAGGTTGTGTACCTCGTAAGGAAAAGCGGAATCCTTATAGGACAATTTCGTTGTCCGTCTATTTGTTAAGACTCTTTATGTTGGGAACCTGTACGGGTATCGAATTAAAATTATGAATACACTTAAAGCTGTAAAAAAAAAAAAACTTCTAAACTAACGGAAAAAAGATACAACAGTTTATGTCACAAAACAAAAACGTATATTTCGACACTCAAAATTCTTCAATTGCTCCATTTTCCTCACACACCTTTATTGCTCTTTGTGTGACAATCTCGCAACGTCTACTATTCTGCAGTGAGCTCGAGTCGTCAATTATTTCGATTGTGTATATACTACTGACCAAACCCGATTTAGGATAGACTAGTTCCTCGCCTCTTGGAGCTCCTGTTTCTGGGTAGTTACAAAAAAATAACAACCAAGGCTAAAGCGAGAACCCTTACGGCCTGGTCACATTTTCGGTTTTAGCGGCGAACGATGCAGTGAGGTGGGTGGCATTGGTACGTGGGCACGGGGCGCTATAACCGGCATATCGTGGCGTGCTTAAAACATTTTCATACTTATGATTTACCGCTCGCTGCCCCGCGCTTAGCTACCGCTCACAGTGGCAAGGTCGTAAATGGGCCGTTTGCCTTCTAACCTAACCTTTCTGTGTGCCCCAAATATTTTGAGCTCACTTCCCTCGTTATTGGACTAATATCACGGCTTTAGCCTAGGCAAAACTAGCTTATCCTAAAATGATGGGTTTGGCTGGAAACATATTTTAAATAAACTACTATTTGGCGCAGCCTTGAGACACATTATTGTTATTGCTTTTTTTTAGTTCCTATTAATTTATTTGTCTATAGTCATACTTGTTTGTACTATTGGCTGCAATAGTGGTTGGATAGTACAGAAAAAAAATCGTGTGAAGCGAGAAATGACGCCATCTAGCGTAAAATCAGATTGAAATGTTGTTATTGACAACATTAATTATACTGCTACTAGGTGGCGTTGCTGTGCTTCAAATGCTTATGCTAATGCTTTTTTTTTGTAGCTTCTTTTGTTTCTATAAACATTGAAATAATTTATATATTTTTTTATCAAGTGTTGAAAATATTAAAATTTAATAATTATCAATTTATAAATATCTGATTGTCTATGTGTCAGTTTCAAAACTTGAGACGGTAGGTTGAATATGGATTTATAAATAATAATTAGTAGGTAGTATAAATAATACTTAGACCAAAGACTTGTGACTAAGCTTTAATTGATTGTTCGCAAGTTCATTTCGATTACCTCGTTCGAGCTCCTTTCGTTTAATTTTTTTTTAATCCGGTCAATTTATGACAATGAGTATGAATTGTAACATAGATGTAGTGACAAGAGCTCAAATAATTGCTTTGCATAGTCAAGGTAAAAATTTGTCAGAAATAGCCAGAGAGATCGGTGTAAACGTAAGTAATCTTATTTTACACTTTTTTATATAACAAAACACTCCTCTTTATAATAATCATTATTAGGTATTATATATTTTTGTTTTATTGTTGCAGAGAAAAACAGTTGTTCTATGGGTACGACGATTTGAAGAAGATGGTTCTTTGAAACACCGTCAAAGAACTGGTAGACCAAAACTGATAAACATGTTGCAGCGTCAAACCATGGTAAGGGAATACGAGGAAAATGGATTTTTGCCGACGAACCATTATGCTGGTTTATTTGACACAAGCGTCGACACTGTCCGTCGTGCTCTTCATAGTGAAGGGCTGCATTATCGGAGGCATGCTGTGAAACCTTTGCTTACGGAAACCCATAAAAGAGCAAGATTGCAATTTGCTATGGATCACATAGACTTTGATTGGAGTAATGTCATCTTTACTGATGAAAAAACTTTTAAGTCCAGTGAACACGGTCGATTACGTCTGTGGCGTCGAGATAATACGCGATACACAAGTGGTCACGTAGTGCCCAATAGGCAATCTGGCCATATAACGGTGAACATGTGGGGATGGATGAGTGCAGCCGATCCTGGGGAACTAGTGAGAATACCAAGCCGAGCAAATAGTGCAAATTATATAGAAGTGCTGGAGGAGACAATGTTGCCCACAGTTCGAACGGTGTATCCAAGCGAAGAATTGCCACAGATAACATTTGTGCAGGATAATTGTCCAATACACCGTTCGCACAGTGTGCAGGCTTGGTTTCGTCAGCATAATGACATTTGCGCTATTCCTTGGCCTGCTAGATCACCGGATTTAAATCCAATTGAAAATTTATGGGGTGTTATTGTTCAACGGTGGAATAATCAAAACGAGCGTACTCCAGATGCGTTAGAGGCTCATTGTTTACAAATATGGGAGAGTATTCGTGGTTCAGATCTGTGTAAAAATTTGATTAATTCAATGCGTTCCCGAATGCAAGCTGTTATTGACCAAAATGGTGGTTACACGAGATATTGATAAATATATTTAATTAATATTACATATTTACTCAGTACGTACTGGAGACCTCGTTACGTGTGTTTTACTTAATACCTGTATTTGAAATAATTTAAAAAAAAGTTATGAACACTTAAAGTTATAACACAACATAATTTTGTTTTTTTTTTTATGTTACCTACTAAACATTTGATATGTTGTTGTGCAATTTTGTAGTTTTTTTTAATATCTTGCCTCTTGTTTGTTTTTGTTAAGGTTACATAAGCTTCAATCCTCTTTCCAATTTGGGAAACGAATATTTAAGCTATGGCCTCAATAAAAAATTACAAGTAATATTATAATCTTATTCGATGATTAATAATCTGACTGTTGAATAGTAAACTGTAAGAAATAAATATCTATATTATTTTATTATTGCCTTTTTGTTTGATGAGCCTGTTTACCTGCTTTTTTTTCCTTTTGCTGCGTAACTACCGATTTGAATATTAATAATGATATTACACAACGCCGTCTAGTCCCTAGCTAAGCAAAGCTTGTGTTACGAGTCCTAGACAATTGATAAACATACTTATATATTTCTAAATACATACATGTTATAGATAAATTACACCCAGATTCAGCAAATGATCGTGCCCAACACACGAACATTTGTTCTGGGTGGGAATCGAACCCACGACCCGGACATTGCAGTCAGGAGCACTAACCACTAGACCAACAGGCCAGTCATAATGTTATATTACAATTAAATACTTCCACTTTGTTAGTTTCGATATAAATCCTACCGATTTCTTTTATTAATTGTTATTCATAACTTCAAAAAGTACAGAGGAACCAGAAATCTGACCCACCTGGCAGTAGAAGGTAGATAACATAAGACATCCTAAAAGTTAGACGAATTTGAACCTTCTGCAATAAGCAGAAGTTAAGTGGTATTCAATTCGGAGCTAATCTAAATGAGTAAAACGAGGTAGGTAAGTGGTCAAATATTATAGAATACTGATATGACAATTTGATTTAAGACGTAACGTTAACTTGTGAATACGGACCGTATGCCACGTAATGCACTTGTTAATTTCAACATTATTCCATAAGTCAACATAGTCTAATGGTAGTAACTGTAGACTTATATTGACGTGGTTGCCGGTACTAAGTTCAAATCAGTCACGCTACTTTTAGTAGGTTTGTGTTTAGAATACTGAATTGTTTTTTTTTTTAAATCAAATTAAAATTTATAAGTCTTAAATTAAATTAATTATTTAAATCAAAACTTTAATGAAAAACAACTAAATATTACTTATACAAATACTTTACTTTACAAAGAAATTTAAGTATTCGTCTGATAGATTTAATTTAAATAACTATGTATAAAGGTAAAACACATAAAAGAAGTGAAGATATTAAATTGCTTATGACAGAATAGAATTATTTGAAATACAATTTTGAACATGACAAAAACAGTTTATTTATTTCAATAGTGCCAGTGGCGGATTAACCACGTAGCAAAATTAGCAAATGCTACGGGCTAAAAATTGTTTACACGACGTCACTGCAATTAGTGTCGACTGGTTTTAGTGTTATTAGAACGGTTCATTTTTATTTCTCTACCCTAAACTAAGTAAACTAAGTAACATTTGAATACCAGTTTTATGATGAATATGCCTAATGGTCGTGACTACCCACATATTACAAGTCAAGCGAAATTATTCCAAATATGTTTGAAGAATGTTCAATTTGGGGTTTTAAATCGAAAGCAAAAAAATACACAAGATTTGCGATTTAGCCTCGTGCCTTACTGCGTCAAAGTCTTTACATAAACCACTAAGCTAACTATGATATTAAAAAATGTATTTTAATTTTAGACTATGACCATTTACTTAATTTATCTATCTTAAGTAAATACATTATTATTATATATTAAAATAATAAACATTTTATTTACTTGCAATACTTTCTTTCATTTCTATACAAACTGTCCATTTAATTCATTAAACCCCAAGCGAACGCCGGCGTTCGCGCACCTATTGTCTTTCAATTGTGTCTGTAATTATCACGATTGAATGGTTAAAAAGACATTTCCTGACTTACGTTATTAAAGAAAAGTAAAAAAAATGCCAACTAAAACACAAAAGCTGGAAAACAAAAAGTAAAAATCTTAACTTGAGATTTGAACCAGAAACATGTGCATCACAAGCCGCTGTTGGCACCATTGGACCAAGTGGACTCTTGTGGACACATTTGAAATTTAACGTTACTTGTAATGCTAGACGCAATATTCGTGCCCGTTTACAAACAGTTGATAAGAATCACGAAATTAGTTAAGCTTGTGTCTCATATTTTTTTATCAATCTACCCTCACACTCAGTTGTTGACGATAACGATGACGCATGTATCTATTTTCTGTCAAACTAAAAGTCAAGTTTATGGTTTGTGAGATTGCCTTGGTCGCCATTTAGCTGGGAAGCAACCAACGCCATCTAGTTACATTTTCGAAAACTTGAATTTTAACGTGCAAGGGAAATTAGACACTAGTGTACCCAGGCAATTTCACAGCTGTCTGTACATTGTATGTGTCTGTATGCCAAATATTCGTATTTTCTTTCTTTTTTTTATGTAAATTAGGCTGATATATTAAATTTTTGTCAAAGTCTTAATGTTAATGAAATAGACAGTCAGCAGATAAAGTAGTAGTGCAAGTACTGTTCTTTACTCAGCATTGAATGAAGACTGAATAGATAAGCAGTTTCTGTCTGAATCCGCAAACGATGTAAATAGTTCGAACAAGGTTTAGCTTTTACCGATTCTTTCTCTGTATTTTATTTAGTTCCTATTTAAAAGGTTTATTTGAAATACATTATATATCACTTGAACTGTTACTTTGGTCATACTGAAAGGACAAAATACATTAAATTTTTGAATTAAGAACTCTTTGAGAATTAATTCGTATGTCATTTGTTTTAATATATTGGTTGGCGGCAATTTAAAGCTTATGTCTAATGCAGATATTCAAGGTACTATAAAGTTCTGAATATCCGGCCGAGATTAACAGGACATAACACACGTACTCGCCTAGGCGATCGTACACGTATCTGTGCATTTAATTGCCCCACTGACTTTTATATCCAGTTTCTTTGTGAAAAATGGATTGATTTGCATATACTATGATCACTTTGAAGAATTTTTCCACATTTTTATGTCTAAAATGTTTCTAAAGATCCAAGTCGTTTCAAAGGAATAAGGAAAAGTTGCGAAATTGTTAAATATTTTTTTTTAGAGCAAAGTTTTAATCGCAAGAAAAAAATTAATAGTTGATAATGTTGACCAGACCGTTACTGAGGAGTAGACTTCAGAAAGTCATTGTTTTATGGCACTGTTTGGGCGCTTGGGCCTTAAAAAGTGTCTGGCGTGCGTCGAAATAAAATCCATTTATGAAATTAGAGATCGCAGTTCTAGTTGTAATTTAATATTATTTAACGGATGTATGGTGAGCGTATTGACAGCTATTTCTTATCCAAAGTGGACTGTCGCTAAATTTCTAACAAATCGTTGTAACGTCTTTATAAAAGAATAGTTTGTAAAAATAAAACTACCAGTTGGATTGAAGAAAATCTTTCGATATGGGATAGCCAAATACACAACAAATAGCATGACATGTAATATCACGATACAACGCATGGAAGCGGAGTATTAACTAAAGACGTTGAGAAAATCAAGGAGACGGCTAGTGATAAATAAGCCTAAACGACATGAAACACACGCTAGAGTGCCTTAAGTGCCTAGATATTTGCACTTAGGTTAAGATAGAATTTAATAAGTGTCATCGATACTGCATTTAACAGTCACCTACAGTGTAATGTGGGCCCAAATAGTTTAACAAGTTTACCATCTATTCGAAAAGATGAAGAGGACTAAACGGTCGATGAAAGTCTCGAGTGCGTATCATAATTAATTATGCTTCTGTCATTGACGTAAGGTCGAAAAAGCACTGACGCTCACTGACACATGCTTAATTATCTTTCTGTTATGTTTACGAGTATTTAACCTCTGCGTTCCCCTCTTATGACTGATATTGCCATAAAAGCACCATCAAACCTTATTCTGCGGAACTTTTGCCAAGTGCTTGAGAGTTGTCATCATTATTTCAGCCGATAGACGTTGGACATAGGCCTCCCTCAAGAGTCACCACAATGAATGATACTGTGCGTCCCGCATCGATTGGATTCTCGCAACCTTCACTAGGTCATCGGTCCACCTTGTAGGAGACCTTTCAACGCTGCGTTTTCTGGTACGCGTCACCACTTCAGAACCTTTCGGCCTCAACGGCCATCTGAGAGCTGTAAAGGGTTCTTAATGGGGATCTTCCTTCCTTCTCCTCTAGCATGTCTTTGCTAATCCCCATTAAGACAATCGTTGGTGCAATAATATGTCACGATTTGCAAGCAAAGTATTAATATTCTGGTAATAACAGTATGATTTGTACATTGACTTTTAAAACCAACTATGCTTCTATCTGCTACCTTTAGTCAAGGCTACATTTCAAACTCATAAGAACTTTCGGGGACCTATAAAAATTCTGATCTAGTTCATTTATACCACAACTTGCACGTGTTACAAATTTACACCCGCTTAGCCATAAATAAGTTAACTTGGTATTCATTTCACGTTCACGCCTTTTATCGACATTTACCTGAACTTCGGTTATTTGTAAGAAAAACAGGCTTTATCTACACAATTTGTTATGGCGTGGGAGACTAAATGTCAACCATAAATTTTGGCAAATCAAGCATGTTTAGATTTTAAATGATATTATTTAAATTATTTGATTCATATTCCTAAAGCGTCAAAGCTAACAGAGAGTTTCTGATATTCTGATTAAAGTTGTTTATCCACAAAAGCAATGTAGCGATAGATTGAAGTAAAGTAAACCTTGTGAAGCAATAAATCTTATCAACCATCGATAAATTAACGATTTATAATAAAATACGTCTAGAGAGAATGCAAATTATTGTTTAATTAAAATGTAGCAACTTATATGGCGCCACATAGGAAAACTCAAAAACCTGTAAAATTCCACTGTATTTAGAATAATTCGCGTGATTTAAAAAATCGTCTATCTGGCAGTTGCCCGGATCAAACATAACACCCGTCTGGTCGGAGGATCCTTTTTTTTTTACCTGAGGTTCTTTTTTTTGTTGGACTTCACACTCTGTTCCAGATACCTCTAAAACAGATTACATGTCCACTTTATCAAGATCCGATTAATAATTCGTAAACCAGAAATAACACCAGTGTACAATTACCGTCACGGATCTTGAGCTCTCGGCGTCAGAGTAGGAATCGCTTTGCACATTCCATACATTGGCGAGCCAATCGTCGTCGTTGTTACATGATACATGCAACAAGCGCAAGGAGCGAATCATGAGTGACATCGCGGTGAGCCAAGCACTGATACTCCCCGCGTCTCACTTCGCACACATTAAAGAGGCTCAAGATCCGTGCCGGCAATTGTATGTCAGCTCACAATGATATATTTTAGGAGTAAGATGTCCCTTCTTTTAAATAGAATGGTAAATATTCAAGCAATAATGTACGAGTACAATCTACAAGGCTTAAAGGTTCCTTGTGAACGCTAAATTGTGTGTCCCAGAAGCTTAGGGAAATAATAATAAAGCAAGTTTGTTCTTAGTGATAATATTGGTGTTACTAAGCAACTGTACAACAACACTTCATAAATTTTCTGAAATAAGATAGTTTTGAAGAACATTATAGAAAGCTGGATCAAAACAGCACTTTTTAACGAATGAAAATATTATTTTATTTTTATTATGTTCCTAAACAAACTGATTTTGAAAAAAAAGATAAAGTAAATAAAAAAAAATTGGTTGCCTGTAAAGTCGGTATACGGGCGAAAGTTTTACGTGACAACGACTTTCGAGTGGAAGGGACGCGTGCCTTTCACTTTTTATGTCTGTCTCTCTCGCTCTTAGGCGGGCTAACCATGCCCGAGTGGAAGGGACGCGTGCCTCTCACTCGCTCTCATTGTGAGCGCATAACGTGAGCGGAGCGTAACGCAGTTTCTTGAAGTGTCACCCGGCAAACCAATTTATAAGACGTTGTCACGTCAAAAAAAAAGTCAAAAGCTGAGACGAGATTATGTTTCCAAATGTTGTGTTAAGGCTGGAATTGTAAGGCAAAGAAGAATGAATTTGTGGTCATTATCTATAAAAAGTGCTAGGTTTCCAGCTGAATCTGAATTTTCAAATGTAAATCCCAAACTTTCTCAGTACATTTTGTTTTAGACATAGACGAAGAAGAAAAACATCGTAAAAAAACCTGGACTTTCCAACAAATACTGGTAAGTTCGGGATCGCCAACTTACTTTGAGGAAGCATGTTGATTAATGTTTTTACCTTCTCTCCAGTTTTATAAGAAGCCAGCTCTGCAGTAAGATCGGCTTGTTTTATCAATATAATTAGTAGCTAAAGATGTTATAAAGTTTTCTTGTGGTACAAGGGCTGTTTAAGAAACATTGATAATAATTTTGCTAAGCATCCATAGTTACTAGCTTTTACATGAATGCTAATAGGCTGATGTAGTCTACGCAAATTGAATTAGTCTCTACATCCCACGTTCTAGCTAAGACTTGACTCTAACATGATAAAAGCCTACATATTTACCTAATTTATCAGTTACCTTTCGCCACATTACTAAAAGCATTTTTCATAGTTGGGGGAGAGTTTCAGTATTTATTTTTGAGTAACCAATGTCTATATGTACTTTTATTACTCTGTATGTTTTCTTTATGCCTTTTTGCTATTTTTTATCGTTTCGGTAAATAATTTGTACACAAGTACAATTTAATCAAGAGAAATTTAGTTAAAGATGGCGTAAAATTTACGATTCCTGATCAAAGACTTGCATCCCTAATTTATTTATTTTCTACTAGTATAACATTTATGTAAGTATGCATTATTTTCCCTAAATCAGACTAGTCTACTTTTTTTGGTAATATAAACTAGTGCTTCTCTGCGATTCTACCTGATGGTAAGCAGTGACGCAATCGTTGATGGTGAGGCGCACTTGTCTGTTAGGAGCTCATAATTCACTTTAGCCTTAAAGACACCTAAATTATAACCGGCCGGGAAGACCACAGTGGTTCCAGTGTTTTGATGTACGTAGTATAAACGGCACGACGCTTAGTCCGGACTGTACAGATGTTTTTTTTTTTTTTTTTTTTTCGATGGGAAAAATCATCTTATGACAACCCCCGCTCTTGGGCGGAGCGGGAGATAGTGTCAGACTCTTACTGACTAAAAAACCCATCCCGTTCCTTCAAGCCTTCATACCAGGGCTCGAGCGCCCTTTCGGATAACCCTGGCCCCAGTAGGCTTCGACCCGGCTGGGTCCCTGCTGTTGCTGACAACTCCTTGAGGCGCGCGGGAACAGCGCGCGCCGTCGACGACTTGGGCTTGGTCCGGACAGTTACCGGACGGCCGGACAGCGAGCTACCCATTGCACACTGTCCGCAAGCCCGCGCCTACGGTGGCTGGAAATCGGGATCGGAATCCCGGCGGCGGCGAGAGCGCCGTTGCCTGATGCGGTCGGCCTCCTCCTTAGCGAGCATTACTGCTTCGCAGAAGTCGGCGACCGCCTGCCACTCCTCCTCGCTCCGGACCATGGCCTCGACCAAGGCCCGACGCGAGAGGTCTCCGCCGCCGATCACCCCCACGAGGGCACGGCGATGCTCCACCCAAGCAGGGCACACCGCGATTGTGTGCTCCACCGTGTCCTCCGGAACTGTACAGATGTTAACATTGTAAAGATGGATACTGGCCGTATTTTTTTTTTTTTTTTTTTTTTTTTTTTTGTCTAATGGTAACAAAGAGATGGTGGAAGAAAGTCATGCAATTTCCGCTTAAACTCTCTAAAATGCATGCTGTAAAATACCGAAAGGTTGGCTACCCTACCCTGCTCCAGGCTTTGTAGATTTGACTTAACCAAATCTGGATCACCAGTGAGCCTCTTCACACGCCTGTCCACTATGTCCATAACTGCTAAATGGTATTTTGCAGCACCAGCCCGTAACTGAAGATATGATAGTACCATACATTTATTCGGCAGGATGATCATAGCTAATAAATGTCGCTTTCTTGTACTTGCCTAAATGCAAAAATATTCCATCTATTCATCTTGTACCCACCTTCTTCGTACGGAAACAAAACAAACTGCTAGTTTTGGAAACAAATGAATAGAATATATCAAGGCAGACTTTTCGGGCTAAGAATCTAATGTCGTTGGGAAAAACAACGATACCCATAGTGACAACTATGGGTATCGTTGTTTTTCCCAACGACGATTTTTCACTGTCACCAATTTAGCTAGCACGAGATTCGTAGAACTTTATGCCTTTATCTGATATTGGCACGTTGAACAACATGCGCGGAAATTGATAGCATGAGTATTCATACTCGACGGTGTTACGTCACATATATTTTGTTTGGAATGGAATATAATTAACACAAGTATTATAATAATATTTATGTTTGGTGGTCTAGACTATAAATTAGTCAGATTTTAATTACGCATTTCAGACTGTAGACGGAGTGTTGTCTCTTGCCTAGATTAATGGTAACTGACGGAAGCAATTAAATTTTGATAGTCTGATGTTCTACAAAACGGACGTGAAATAATTATTAATTCAATGATTTACGTTATGACAAACGTTTTCAATTCTACAAAAGTCTTATAGGAAATAAATTATTTGTGGTGTAAATTGATGCCATTGTTAAAAACATGCTTCTATTTAAGTGCTATAAAAAGAAGAATTAAACTTTAAAATGAATCAAATTATCACATAATGCAATTTATGTGACATAAAAATTTTTACCGAGATTGTACTCGGGAGGCAAATTGTTTCAATTATCCTACTGCGCTCTTCCTGTCCATTATAATTAAATGTCTTAAAAAGTAAAGTAAATAGACTCTTATTATACTAGTGCACCTCACCATCAACGATTGCATCACTTTCATCTTCTTACTATCAGGCGCGATCGCAGTTGAGCAAAAGTTTACATTATTAAAAAAATAAAGATTTGCCCTAAAATATACACTTAAATAATACTAGTACAGCAAATTAAATAAAGGCTTGTAAAAAATTAAAATCGTACCGTATTATTACTACTTAAGTGCGTACACTTCAGTACCCTATTTTTCAAACTTGTTAAAAAGCAAGATTTATGTTTCACAGCTGTAATTTCTTTCTAATAAATTAAACAATCTAATAAGCCGTATTAAAGATCTAAATAAAATTGTATAGTCACTAATGCCCAGTGTCGGACTTAACAAATTAGTCTAGAGCGTGGGTTTATTTAATAAAGCCCGCGTGAGCAATTTTCTTCAGGTTCTTTTATGATGTGATTGATTGAATCTCGTTTTTATTAGTAACCCTTTTTTTGCTAGCTATGAGCAACCACAATGCTTGTTAGTGGGGTAACGGATATACGGAATAACGGTATTTTTGTATTTCAGGCTATTTACCCTTACCGTTATTTTTTTGGGTTAGTACTTTTAGCGGTCGTTTGTTACCATTTGTTAACATGGTAACAATAATGTACCATTTATGCTACATGTTTTTACAATAATTTATTAATGTACGATTGGCTGCAATAGTGGTTGGATAGTACAGAAAAAAAATCGTGTGAAGCGAGAAATGACGCCATCTAGCGTAAAATCAGATTGAAATGTTGTTATTGACAACATTAATTATACTGCTACTAGGTGGCGTTGCTGTGCTTCAAATGCTTATGCTAATGCTTTTTTTTGTAGCTTCTTTTGTTTCTATAAACATTGAAATAATTTATATATTTTTTTATCAAGTGTTGAAAATATTAAAATTTAATAATTATCAATTTATAAATATCTGATTGTCTATGTGTCAGTTTCAAAACTTGAGACGGTAGGTTGAATATGGATTTATAAATAATAATTAGTAGGTAGTATAAATAATACTTAGACCAAAGACTTGTGACTAAGCTTTAATTGATTGTTCGCAAGTTCATTTCGATTACCTCGTTCGAGCTCCTTTCGTTTAATTTTTTTTTTAATCCGGTCAATTTATAACAATGAGTATGAATTGTAACATAGATGTAGTGACAAGAGCTCAAATAATTGCTTTGCATAGTCAAGGTAAAAATTTGTCAGAAATAGCCAGAGAGATCGGTGTAAACGTAAGTAATCTTATTTTACACTTTTTTATATAACAAAACACTCCTCTTTATAATAATCATTATTAGGTATTATATATTTTTGTTTTATTGTTGCAGAGAAAAACAGTTGTTCTATGGGTACGACGATTTGAAGAAGATGGTTCTTTGAAACACCGTCAAAGAACTGGTAGACCAAAACTGATAAACATGTTGCAGCGTCAAACCATGGTAAGGGAATACGAGGAAAATGGATTTTTGCCGACGAACCATTATGCTGGTTTATTTGACACAAGCGTCGACACTGTCCGTCGTGCTCTTCATAGTGAAGGGCTGCATTATCGGAGGCATGCTGTGAAACCTTTGCTTACGGAAACCCATAAAAGAGCAAGATTGCAATTTGCTATGGATCACATAGACTTTGATTGGAGTAATGTCATCTTTACTGATGAAAAAACTTTTAAGTCCAGTGAACACGGTCGATTATGTCTGTGGCGTCGAGATAATACGCGATACACAAGTGGTCACGTAGTGCCCAATAGGCAATCTGGCCATATAACGGTGAACATGTGGGGATGGATGAGTGCAGCCGATCCTGGGGAACTAGTGAGAATACCAAGCCGAGCAAATAGTGCAAATTATATAGAAGTGCTGGAGGAGACAATGTTGCCCACAGTTCGAACGGTGTATCCAAGCGAAGAATTGCCACAGATAACATTTGTGCAGGATAATTGTCCAATACACCGTTCGCACAGTGTGCAGGCTTGGTTTCGTCAGCATAATGACATTTGCGCTATTCCTTGGCCTGCTAGATCACCGGATTTAAATCCAATTGAAAATTTATGGGGTGTTATTGTTCAACGGTGGAATAATCAAAACGAGCGTACTCCAGATGCGTTAGAGGCTCATTGTTTACAAATATGGGAGAGTATTCGTGGTTCAGATCTGTGTAAAAATTTGATTAATTCAATGCGTTCCCGAATGCAAGCTGTTATTGACCAAAATGGTGGTTACACGAGATATTGATAAATATATTTAATTAATATTACATATTTACTCAGTACGTACTGGAGACCTCGTTACGTGTGTTTTACTTAATACCGTGTAATGTATTTGAAATAATTTAAAAAAAAAGTTATGAACACTTAAAGTTATAACACAACATAATTTTGTTTTTTTTTTTTATGTTACCTACTAAACATTTGATATGTTGTTGTGCAATTTTGTAGTTTTTTTTTAATATCTTGCCTCTTGTTTGTTTTTGTTAAGGTTACATAAGCTTCAATCCTCTTTCCAATTTGGGAAACGAATATTTAAGCTATGGCCTCAATAAAAAATTACAAGTAATATTATAATCTTATTCGATGATTAATAATCTGACTGTTGAATAGTAAACTGTAAGAAATAAATATCTATATTATTTTATTATTGCCTTTTTGTTTGATGAGCCTGTTTACCTGCTTTTTTTTCCTTTTGCTGCGTAACTACCGATTTGAATATTAATAATGATATTACACAACGCCGTCTAGTCCCTAGCTAAGCAAAGCTTGTGTTACGAGTCCTAGACAATTGATAAACATACTTATATATTTCTAAATACATACATGTTATAGATAAATTACACCCAG
The DNA here is from genome assembly GCA_929112965.1 of Mythimna albipuncta. Taxonomy (NCBI): domain Eukaryota; kingdom Metazoa; phylum Arthropoda; class Insecta; order Lepidoptera; family Noctuidae; genus Mythimna; species Mythimna albipuncta. The sequence continues at coordinate 11,693,271 of OV815973.1, forward strand.
ATTCAGCAAATGATCGTGCCCAACACAAGAACATTTGTTCTGGGTGGGAATCGAACCCACGACCCGGACATTGCAGTCAGGAGCACTAACCACTAGACCAACAGGCCAGTCATAATGTTATATTACAATTAAATACTTCCACTTTGTTAGTTTCGATATAAATCCTACCGATTTCTTTTATTAATTGTTATTCATAACTTCAAAAAGTACAGAGGAACCAGAAATCTGACCCACCTGGCAGTAGAAGGTAGATAACATAAGACATCCTAAAAGTTAGACGAATTTGAACCTTCTGCAATAAGCAGAAGTTAAGTGGTATTCAATTCGGAGCTAATCTAAATGAGTAAAACGAGGTAGGTAAGTGGTCAAATATTATAGAATACTGATATGACAATTTGATTTAAGACGTAACGTTAACTTGTGAATACGGACCGTATGCCACGTAATGCACTTGTTAATTTCAACATTATTCCATAAGTCAACATAGTCTAATGGTAGTAACTGTAGACTTATATTGACGTGGTTGCCGGTACTAAGTTCAAATCAGTCACGCTACTTTTAGTAGGTTTGTGTTTAGAATACTGAATTGTTTTTTTTTTTAAATCAAATTAAAATTTATAAGTCTTAAATTAAATTAATTATTTAAATCAAAACTTTAATGAAAAACAACTAAATATTACTTATACAAATACTTTACTTTACAAAGAAATTTAAGTATTCGTCTGATAGATTTAATTTAAATAACTATGTATAAAGGTAAAACACATAAAAGAAGTGAAGATATTAAATTGCTTATGACAGAATAGAATTATTTGAAATACAATTTTGAACATGACAAAAACAGTTTATTTATTTCAATAGTGCCAGTGGCGGATTAACCACGTAGCAAAATTAGCAAATGCTACGGGCTAAAAATTGTTTACACGACGTCACTGCAATTAGTGTCGACTGGTTTTAGTGTTATTAGAACGGTTCATTTTTATTTCTCTACCCTAAACTAAGTAAACTAAGTAACATTTGAATACCAGTTTTATGATGAATATGCCTAATGGTCGTGACTACCCACATATTACAAGTCAAGCGAAATTATTCCAAATATGTTTGAAGAATGTTCAATTTGGGGTTTTAAATCGAAAGCAAAAAAATACACAAGATTTGCGATTTAGCCTCGTGCCTTACTGCGTAAAAGTCTTTACATAAACCACTAAGCTAACTATGATATTAAAAAATGTATTTTAATTTTAGACTATGACCATTTACTTAATTTATCTATCTTAAGTAAATACATTATTATTATATATTAAAATAATAAACATTTTATTTACTTGCAATACTTTCTTTCATTTCTATACAAACTGTCCATTAATTCATTAAACCCCAAGCGAACGCCGGCGTTCGCGCACCTATTGTCTTTCAATTGTGTCTGTAATTATCACGATTGAATGGTTAAAAAGACATTTCCTGACTTACGTTATTAAAGAAAAGTAAAAAAAATGCCAACTAAAACACAAAAGCTGGAAAACAAAAAGTAAAAATCTTAACTTGAGATTTGAACCAGAAACATGTGCATCACAAGCCGCTGTTGGTACCATTGGACCAAGTGGACTCTTGTGGACACATTTGAAATTTAACGTTACTTGTAATGCTAGACGCAATATTCGTGCCCGCTTACAAACAGTTGATAAGTATCACGAAATTAGTTAAGCTTGTGTCTCATATTTTTTTATCAATCTACCCTCACACTCAGTTGTTGACGATAACGATGACGCATGTATCTATTTTCTGTCAAACTAAAAGTCAAGTTTATGGTTTGTGAGATTGCCTTGGTCGCCATTTAGCTGGGAAGCAACCAACGCCATCTAGTTACATTTTCGAAAACTTGAATTTTAACGTGCAAGGGAAATTAGACACTAAGGTACCCAGGCAATTTCACAGCTGTCTGTACCTATTTCGAATTTGCGTTTCAAGAATAATTTTTTGCTAGATTTCGAAACGGCCTTAAAATAAGACTTATTTTATACAATGGTGTTATGTCTGGTGTGGCCTAATAGATGATTTCGGGCTGTTGAATATTATGTTGAAATCGCACGAAGAACGCTAATTGCGCGATACAGGATTTCTTAGTTTAGTTTATACCTATATGGCACCATAGATGTTACTACAATGGCCTGACTGGCCTGTTGGTCTAGTGGTTAGTAGCCCTGACTGCTATGCCGGAGGTTGTGGGTTCGATTCCCACCCAGGACAAATGTTTGTGTGATAAGCACGATTATTTGTTCTGTGTCTGGGTGTAATTAATCTATAATATGTATGTATTTAGAAATATATAAGTATGTTTATCAGTTGTCTAGTACCCATAACACAAGCTTTGCTTAGCTTGGGACTAGATGACGTTGTGTGATAGTTGTGGAATATTAATATAAGCTTTATTTCAGCCGAAAGACTTTCACTGTTGGACGACTGTGCGTCTTGCATCCATAGAATTCCCACAACCTTCACCACGTCATTGCACTCTGTAACAGGCCTTCTGAGGTTTGTCTTTCAGTAGAATTAAACAATTTTTTTTAAATAAGCTACTTATCTCTGTAATCGTTACTTACTCACGGTTACTTTTCAGTTTAGCTTTCTTATGCAGCCGTTTCTTATAACAAAAATCGGAAAATAGGTCAAACCAAACTCAAAAGAAATGGCAACTGGTTCCATTATACTTTTACACAAAGAAAGGATTAACCTCATTCTTAAGACCGCACCAAACATATCAGATTATCTACTTAGTAAAAGTCAAAGAACATCAATATGAAATATGAACTCTACTTAACTGTTTACGGTTCTTTTAGACGAGCGACTAAAAGTTGCTTTATTGTAAGCAACACTGGGCAATTTTACCCGAAAAAATAACGTACAACAGTAGTAGTTAACGTTACGTACATAAACAGTAGGGGAGACCGGGTATGAAAGTCACACGGGTTGGTTGTCACAGCGGCCATAACTGACAAATAAACGCACGAATGAGGTGATCGACTGGCGTCGAAAAATCGCGAGAACTATACCCCCCGCCATACTTCACCTCGGTTCACTCCGGCATGTCGGGACGGGACCACGCGCGTTTACTTTTTCTCGCCAGTTAAAGTATTTTTTTGTGCGTCTGTGTCAAATCTCGTAAGTATACTTTGATATTGCATATGAACATACTTCTTCATGTATTGTTATAGTTGAAATTTGTCTGTCATCATAATCTTAAATGGTTTTTAGTGGAAACATTCATTTGAATTTATTTTGTAAGGTTATTTTCTGAAACGTGTTTCGGGGCAGGTTGTCTCAGGTCGACGAGGGCTGGTAGTCACAAGTGACAACCAACCCCGAGCATGTCTGTTGACTTTTTTGTTGGCTTTTTTAAGGGTTTTCTATACATATGTTAATTTTTTTTCAGAGCTAATATGATGCCAAGGCATCACAAAAGAATTAAAGATGATATGGCAATCACCTATCCCGGACCAAACGGATTAACAAGTTCTTAGTTACCGCCTTCAATTTTGAGACCTTTGCCAAAGGCTGGATAGAAGAAAATGTAAATCAGCAATTCTAACAGGCGCGCCGGAAAACACCTATTTAGAAGAAAGGAAAAAGGAACAAGAAAACAGAAAGAAAGTATCAAAACGTGTGCTAGGAGAGAAAAATCAGCAAAAAACTAAAAAGAAAAAAAAAATCGAAAAAAATAAATGAAAAGAAATGATCTGGTAATAACGATGATGGCGAAGAAGATGAAGTTTTGCTTGGTCTGTTTATTCCCATACTCTGCTAGCAAGTCTAAGGAAGTCTGGATTCAGTGCCTAGAATGCAAGTTGTGGGTTCACGAAGCATGCACACTTGGACTACTAAGCTATATTTTCCAAAATTGTGATTCCGAATACTCAGACTGATTTTAAGAATGACAATATATAATTTTAACTTAAAGTAATTTAATTTCAAAGTATTACTTCCAAAGCGATTAATGACTAAGATTACATTTTTGTTACCAAAATTCTGAGATAATTAGAAGTTGTTATTATTATTAGATGTCGAAGTTACTAACTAAAAGCTGATTTTGTTTTTGAATGTTTTTATTCATTACAAATAAGTATTTTGTTGATTTCTTGGTTAAAATCATATTCATACAACATTTAAATTTATAGAAATTAATCGTTGAAAACGAATTTTATTTTTATTTATTTTTTAATTATTTACGAATAGGTCTTTCGTTACTTTAAGTTACCAGTCACTTATAAAAAACATTTGAATCTTAAATAAAAAACCTGCTTGATGTAAATATGTGTGTATCACTGTTTTTCTCTCTTAAATTACTATGTGACTACCTACCCCAGCACCTGTGACAACCATCCCTGACACGGGGTTAAATGTCACACTTTTCTTTTTTCATAAAAATGAAATTATTGCCTCCAAACGCAATGTTAGCCACAAAGTATTTATCTATTTTGAAACTAAGATAAATAGACTATCCATTAATATATAATTTATCATCCTTGACTACAAAAAATTGTACTAAAAATGCAAAAGAAAAAAAATGTGACTTCCAAACCCGGTCTCCCCTACTCACATTTTATAAATATTATCTGAGTGTACAACAAAAATAAAATAAATATCTACTGTAAAATTTATTTCTAATATACGTCACTGTTTTGTCGATTCTGGTAATTAGGCTAGGCTGGTAGATTTATTGTCATTTGTGATAGAAACATCATAAATTTATAAATATATTTTTTAACCTTTTGAATGTCTTATGTTACACAGTTCGACATAAGCAATTGTCTTTCTATTGTGTCTCTAATTACGGCATTCAAAGAGTTAAGGATATAAATCAGTGCTTAACTGCGATCACAACTGGTCCTAAGTAGTGATGCAATCGCTGACTATGAATTGCACTAGTTTATTAAGTATCTACACTTTAGCTTTGAAGACACCTAAATTATTAATCTGACAGGAGTAAGCAGAGTGTTTCAATTCTTCGATGTACACAGTATAAACGACGAGGCGAAACGCCTAATCCGGATTATAGAAGTATTAACAACGTAAGGGTGGACCCTCGTCGTACATCAGGTTGTCCGAGGGTAACAAATTGCATCCCATGGAATACTGAAAGGCTGTCTACCCTACGGCTGTGCTTCAGGCTAAACATGTTTATTGTCATTTTGGTCAAAAGAAAACTTCTGACCAGCGCAATTCACATCATCGGTTCATCTTGTGGGAAGCCTTCCTGCGTTTTCCATGCGGTTTTTATGGGGACCACTCAAGTCTGAAAATAAAAAAAAACTCCTGATTATTCAGTTTTAGATAAATTTGTCAAATTAATCCTCCCCAATCAACCCCCTATCAATTCCTATCAATTGATGTTATGTTCTGTTACCTACTTTTAAGATTGCGTTTTTAACGCGTAAACAAACTGTTTTTTCTTTCTTTTCTTTTTTTTCAAATTGCACGTCTGATATACGAGCACTTTTACACACTGACAGCACCTTCTTAAAGAAAATGTTCGCGGAACGATACAGGTACTTAATTTTGTTTTCCTGCAGATATAATTTAATACCGTAATATTATATTATGAAATTCTTATGAAGTAACAGTTTTATCAAGTTGATAAACATTGATTTGGAATATTAATACATACGTTTAAAAAAGATATTATAGTTTTAAAACAATAATCTGTACATTACTTATTACACAGAGCGATCTCTTACAGATAAGCTTCGAATGTATTTAATAAAATGAGCTAGATTTGAGCCAAGTTATTTTTAGGTGGCCTTCAAATCTTACTAATTCTAGTTAGTTCTGTTTTTTAATCAGGCGACTCAAAACAAACCTTGCATGGTTTATATTCGCCTATAAATAAGGTATTTTTTACAGTTTTGATTGATTTTTGTTCTGTTAAACCAGAGACACAAACTATTGGTTTGATTTATAAAAATGGCTAAACTCTTCAGTTGACCCATTCAACCAATTCTTAATACATTTTCCCGAAAATTAAGGTTTAAAATTTAGATCAAGGCTGCGGTTTCATTAGTAAAGTTTTAAGCTTCATAACTGTTGATGTGTCTGATTAAAACCAGTAAGATTGCTAAAAAGCAACCAACTAACCAACCACCCTCACCAACCAACTCCACCAACTCTATATTAAACTTTGAAAACAAAGTTTGGTACAGAGTTGTTCTATTAAAACAGGTTTTGAAATTGACTCTTTCCACACTAATAAAGCGATAGATGTGTGCTATAGATTTGAGCTATAAATGTTTTACATATTTCTCTTATTCTTTACCCAACTTGCTGATACGATGTTTTTTTTTTTATATTGATGATAGGTTCGCGCTTGACCGCCATCTCACCTGATGGAAAGCGACGATGCGGTCGACGATGGAACGTGCTTACTTAGAAGAAACCTATTCACTCTTGACTTAAAGATTGCCGGGTTGTAGCTATCAGGAAACACAGACTCCGGCAAGGAATTAGCTTAGCTGCACGCATAATGAATGTGTTCCCAAAAAGTTTTGTGCGTGTGGGTGGGATGTTAACCATGTACCGGTGGCGCATCGCCGTACGTCTGGTAGTCCGATGATGGAACGGGCTAGGCGGAATTAGGTTATGCAATTCCGACGCACACTCTATAGCGCGCAATATTGACATCTTCATGGTACATCTTACTTTCACAGATACGCAGTTTAGCTCTAAAAAAACGGTACACACGGTTTTTTTTATCTCATCTGGACCTTAATTTTTGAGGAGCTACTTCGCTCGCTATCTCGTACATATTTAGTGGAACTGCAGCGTTACACAAGCGTTCATATAACTTTTGTATTTGTGATTTCTCGAAAGCGACCGCTTATATAAAAATATGACTTGCATATTGCATGACAAGCGTTGACAGGTAATTAACCTACAAACTTCAATTTGCATTAATTAACGCGACCAACCTTCACAGAACATGCAACTGAGCTTTATTATTTTCAGAAAAAAAAATAAGAATCAGTGGCATTACATTGTTATTAGAATTTTCCATCACGCAGTAACACTCCACATTTTTTTTTTTAAAGCGGGAAATTATACAAAGACTTCGGCCGCTCTAAGGCAGAGTGGTATCAGGCTTTTACTAATCAAAACCACGCCTATGTTCCTTTATGGTCTTACGTTCCTGGACCTTGGGACTTCCTTTCTGACTACTCATGGCCTCAGTATGGAAAAATAACGATTTCAAAACGGACGTTTAAACCACATATTTTATAAAGACTGCCACAGAGAAAATATTAAGACTTTGAAAATAGGACAAAGTTATTAACTAGCTTAAAAGATGACAAAAAGATATAGGTTTTTATTTTATTCAGCAGTCACTTTATTCATAAGCTTACATAGAGATGTATGCTCATAAGTCATGAGAGCTCATTTTTTAATTGATATAAGCTAGTGCTTGACTGCGATCCCACTTGATAGTAAGTAGTGATGCAATCTTTGATGGTGAGACGCACTAGTTTATTAAGAGCCTATTCACTCTAGCTAATTCTAGCTATTCCAGATTAAAGTACCTGCTGATTGTTTGATTAAACTGTTATGTGCCTTCGGAACAATAGTCAGTAGATAAGTAATGTTGTGAAGTAATTGAAAAGAGCTGTCCGAATTTTGTGCGAAGCAGGTTATATTTTAGAAAAAGGTTTTGTTGATTTTGTTTGAGTCGACATTTAATCTTTTTTTTATGTCTTTTATTGTCCTCTAGTGATTGATCATCGGTTTGAACACAGCTGAAGTTCAAACACAGTTGAACGGTGAACCGACAACGGTTATTGTTGACTCAAAAGGCCCGACAGGGCCGATAGTGATTCTGATCAATTTTGACGCTCTGATTGATAGTTTTAAAATCAAGCGATGTATGTATATCGTAAATGTTATGTTTCCAGCTAATCGTGTAAACACAGGCTCGAATTTGGTACGAATGAATCATGGATTTGGTTCGGTTCAAAGCGGAGGTTGTCACCTGATAAACAGATTTTTTACGCAGTTTTATTTTTATATTGTCAAAAAAATACCTCGCACATTTATAAACCAGTAGAGGATGAACAACAGCATTGGAAAGGCAATATAAATAACTAAGTATACGGTTAACCGTATTACAGTGCCTATAATTACAACAGAACGGCCAAAAAACTTGTTTGAATAAAGATACATTTCCAGCATACTCTATTAATTTGTTATAACTCTTCAAACAATTTAAACGTTCTGCGTGGAACGTTTTTCTAACTATTAGACCAAACAAAGTGAGGGGCTTGCGCGGTTGCGATGAATGCTGATAATATCAGTATGAAAACGCTGTTTGCGTTCATACTGAAGTGACACGTTGAGTGCGATACCAGGTTTAAACACATTGTATACGTCTCGCTTACAGTAAGACTAAGAAAAGTATATACTGTATACAGTTTTATTACCAGGTGTATAGACTTTGTACCGCAGGAATAGAAAGTATAGAAAAATCACTGCCGCACGTTTGGCCATCACACATAGTGATGATATCATAATACGATAGTATTTTTTTATTATTATTATTATTGATAGGCTCGCATTTGACCACAATCTCACCTGATGGTAAATGATGATGATGAGCACGCACAATTACCTCACCCATTATATTAAAAGATAGCCTATGAGATATTTATTGTATTATGATGATAAAATCTTTATTCACCATTATCATAATTATTTCAGTGTAAAATGGTCTCTCTCAGGCATACTGAACTCACCAAAGTGGTGCTAGAACAACCAGTCCTATGCATCTTACACCCATCGAACCTTCACCGTGTCACCAGTCTACCTTATAGGTAACCTTCCGACGCTAAAATTATCATCCGGTACGCGTTCATTACCCCTAAAACAAGCTGCATGTTTCAGCTGTAAGTATATGCATAGAAGAATTAGGCAATTAACCTTTCAATAATGGAAATTAGAGACACAATAGAAAGACAATAGGTGCCGGCCTTTGCTTGGGGTTTAATGAATTAAACTTGTCGAATAGATGTTCGATAAGTTTAATTTCCTAATTCTTCTTTATTACGTGTAGGTAAGATTATTGTACGTGTTATGCTGCTACAGGCACTTTTTTATAATGGATAGGCTCGCGTTTTCTGTCTCACCTGATGGTAAGCGATGATGTGGCCGAATTTATTCACGTAAAAGTGAATGCTCAAAAAAACCCAGCTCCAGCAGAAACGAGATGTCTCTCAAATTATCAATAATAGTAAGTAATAAAACAATAACCAGCTATTATCGTGTTCCTTACTTGAAAACATGGTTTTAGATATTTATTGTTCTTAAAAGATTTACAAATCACTTACTGAGAAAATACAATATTAAAACATAAGTAAGAATAAATTAAGCCGATCGGCATAGTAAGCTATAAAAGTAGTGGTTAGTTACATAAAAAAGTATGTTAACAAAAACAAAGTGCGCGGCATCGTATGCGCATCCCGCATCGCCACAGCGGCGGGTTAGTGTGCGTGAATGATACGATACTTTTTACTAAAGCCCGTAACATAGCGATAGCGTTACGAACATATAAAAGTTGCCGTTTTTATTAATCAGGCGTCGACTTTAAAAATTGCTTAATTACAAATTCAATATTCATTCTTTTTAACTGAATTAAAAATAAAGGAGAAGGTTTTCCCACTCAATTGTGTTTTTTTTTTCATGTTTTTTTTATGTTGTTACCTCGGAACTCCGTTGTTTATGATGATTTGCAATTTCGTTTTTTGTCTAAAAGGATATGCTTCCAGATTGGTCTTATTTTTTTTAATCCGGTTCTGATGATGGAATCCATGAGGGATCGTGGGAACTCCTCAAATATTATAGGCAACTATATGGCGATTTTGATATTTTCACCGAGAACTCGAACATTTGCAGTCAAAACGTAACATTTGATGAAGTGAAACTAGTGAAGAAGACCAGGAGTGACCAACTGAGCTTCACACTCACGTAGATATAACAAAGAAGATAGTTAGGCAACTAGACAATACTATAAACAAATTGTTCTGAATAGTATTGTTGAAAATAGTATCATTGAAGATATGATGTTTTGTTATTAAGGTATTTTTTATATTTAATTATAAGAAACAATTAGATATTATTGCTTAATGAATTAAAATTTTATTCTTACCATTTGTTTAGTAAATTTAATTCCTGTTTCAGGCAGAAGATTGTAAGAAAAATGGATCAATATATCTCCTGGCAACATCCAGAATCATAATTTGCATGCTTTTCTGAGTCCAAAACTATTCAGAGATAGCGATCCTCATATTTTGTACACTCAACTCCCTTTGGCGCCTCCTCTATACATTATATTATTAAATAAGGAGATAATAATACGGAGAGGTAAAGTTTATTTTTATGCTTTTTTTTTATTTTTACCAGGTAATCTCTGAAAGTCCGATTGCTAAATTTTTTTCACCAATAGAAAAGAGTTTTATTCCTGAGTGACATATGCTATATTTATATAGGTACTCGGGCGTAGCCCAGCTTATCTTAAATATTTAGCAACGGTTAAGTACGTTCCAGAGAGTAAAATGTTGACTTAGGCGTTTTTCAAGTTTAATTCAAACGGAAATGCTACAAACGGATACAAAAACGTGATCAGTTTTTTTTTCAGAGTACAGATAAATAATCGGAACAACGTGAAGAGGGTTAATAGGCCTTCGAATTTCCTATTAAAAGTAAATCAAGCATTATAAAAAAGCAATTCGTACCAAATATCTAGAAATCCTTTCTCTAAATAATTGGATGGGTTTGTGAAGGTCAGATTAGGCTTAAATAATAGATTTGATTGAGAACTGGTTCGGTAAATTTGACAATCACTGACACTATTTTTAGGCAAATAATTTGAATTGGTTAATATAAATAATGTTTATATTGATGAAGATTTTTTTACTTTGCCCTACCGTACAGGTAGCTCCTGTATCCATAGGTGTATTCACAATCATTTAGATTCACATACAAAATACACGTAGACCCAGATAGGTCTATAGGTCATACACAAACTAGTATTTAATAAGTTTTCATAATAAAATTATCTTTACACACAAATCACAATTTCATAGTCTAAACAAGAAACACAAAGTATTGAATCTATGAAAAAGTTTCAATTTTCAAATAAAATGTGATTATTTTTTGCGATATTGATTTAATTAATTGCGAATAATGTTATTGCAATAATTTGCTTAGTCAGTTTGTGTCGAGTAATTAATATATTCATAAACGTAGTAATGTTAAGTTTTAAAATTTTAAGATATAAAACAGCTATTTGGGAGTCAAGATTTTTGTGTCAAATTGAGATGGTACTTATTAAATATTCGATCAAAATATAACACGAAATATTTCAGAAGAAATTTTCTATTTCAAAAATTTCTATAGGCCAATATGGTAAACAATTTTTCATATCGTTATTGAAGGAGTTTCAACACGGAACCTTGACTTATGAAGCTGATACTGTAACAAATATTTTTACAAGACACATCCAATACTGTTTAAGGATTATTTTGAAATATTATTGGTTTTTTCCTGCGCTTTCGCTTCCTTGACCTGTCCTACAGTTGTGATATACTTAACAATTTTTATCAGTGATTGTTATCGTAAACGAATCAGTACTTAAAGTGATTTGTTTTTTCATATTTGTACAATAAATTATTTATAAAACAGTTTTTTTAAATTGACTTTAAAAAAAAAGTTTTGTATTCGAACCGTACTAAAGTTTGCATGTAAGTACATTTTGAAGTCCGCGATTTTCTTGAAAACTATGGGTATAATTTTGAAAAGGTTGTTACAATCTAATGGAGGTCTGTAAAGATAGACAATGGACCTCTTCAATTAATAATAGACAACGACAAGTGATTGCTGCGATCGTATCGTATCAATGAGTTGTTTATTGAATACCATTTTATAATATAAAATCAATTAGATTGAATCGTTATAGACATTTTGTCATTGCTAAAGTACCATCTAGTAGAATTTGTCAGCTGTTTAGGTTTGGTACCGTAAAAAAACTACTGATTACTGGTATTCCTGGGTTCGTTTCCACGTTTTTTATACCGATTTTCTGACATTTTGTGTTTTTTTTTTTTAGAAATCAATCAGTTCTATTTTTTTTGTAAAAATGATTATTTAATTCAAAGACGCTTTATAACTACAAAATTTTCTTGACAATCTTTCCAATGCAATCAACGGCTATAATGCTGATGTGACTGTCTGTCACTAATTCACCACCACAAACACCACGTCTGGCGTCATGGGCCACTTAGACCCTCATAAATTGTCCTTTTAATGTGAAAGGAACAATTACAAAAAAAGGAAATATTTTAGCACAATTGTAAAGAAAGGACCAAAAGACCCAACATGTGCGAACCAAGTCGTGAGAACCAAGCGGCCCAAACCTTCTTAGAAACTATACAAAAACGAAGCAGTAATAAGTAATTGACAAGCGATACTGAGCCTTAAGGCGAGAGGAGGGACTCATGACTCGGCAGGATAGGACACTTGGCGTCAGGCCCTAGTAGGGGACACACGTTTAGAGATGCTTAGCGCCAGGGCCGAGTAGGGAACACACGTCTAAGGGACTTGGCTTCAGGGCCCGAGAGAGGACACGTTCAGCTAAGCCATCTGACTCGGTATATTGTAGAGCTATGTCCCGTTGTAATTCTTAGGAGTGCCAGTATTGTGATACAGTAGTAGATATAGATGGACCTAGTCTAGTTTAGGCTTATCTAATATTTATAGTACAGATCTATGTATGTGAGTTATAGAACGAATGGATGGGCGTTGATTGTGATCTAGTGAGTAGTGTGTAAGTACGCGAGTGAATCTCAGCGGCTGTGTCGAAGACTGAATGGGTGAGTGTTGTATGTTTTATCCTTCCTTATTCCATCCTATGACAAGGTAACCTGAGCTTGCGGTTGGTGTTAGGGATTCGGAGAAGGCCTTCCTTTGGAGTGAGTTGACATTGACTTTCCATCGAGTGGACTTGACGCTTCCAGCCATACTTGGCGCAACCATGACTAAAACACTGCCAATTGAAGGTTGAACCGAATAAACATTCGTTACATGCTAAAGCTAGTTTGAGCTACACTGAGATCACGAACCACCAAACGTTAGCGACGGCTACCTCCCCCTTAAGAACTGACTGACAGTAGAGTGATTTACATTGCTCTTGTTATACGCACGCTTCCAGGGAGCGGGGGTAGGCTTCACCAAGTACCCCAAACTGCATTGATAGTCGTTCTAAAGAACGCTAGGGAACGTATCTCGTTAAAACACACCCGGCCCCCGTAGGCCTCTTACTGATACAAAAAAATAATATTTAGCGAGACACGTAATTTGGACTCATCTCTGGAAACTCCGCAAGCTAGACGTAGCTCGGAGACACGTAGGTTATGATGTCCTCACCTTTGGGTAGAGTAAGGAAGTGAGAAGTGTCGATAAACCACTTCAGCGTGAAGCAAGGCAATTGTAAATAGTTCTGCGACCGACTGACGATACGACACGCTTGTTTAAGTTTTGTTTTGTCTTAATGAAGAGTGAGTAGGCCGTTATAAGGAGTCAATTGTAGTAGAAGTGTGTCTTATCCAATAGCAGAGGCCTCACAACCCTTTGCCGTAGGATTGGTCAGGACACGCACGAGCGAAACGGATTGAAGTAGTTTCTAAAATAATTTAACTTGCAAATACAAGCGTCATGTGTCATATACCCTTTTGCAGCCCTCTCAGTCTCATAGTATTCATAACTCAAAAGAAAAGTAGATTATCCTTCCTTATCCCTTGGATTTCCAACCCTATTTGATTTTAACCTTGTTTTTCTCCATTCCCCACCTAATCCCCTAGCTTTCTAAGTCGGGAGAAGGTGACATATTCCTTGGAAATCCATTACTGTCGGTGGGAGCTTGTCCAAGTCACTGGTTGAAAGCTACAAGGGCGGGCGAATGGTGGCGCTCGCCCTCTTCCCCTTAGGGGGAAGCCGACCTTCATACCTTCATGTAGGGAAATTCAGGAAAAATGAAAATATTATCAGCCTAGGGTCTTATTGGAACAGTCACACTGACTAAGTTTGATTATCAAATTAGGTCATAATAATCTACTTTATTCTGGCCTGTTGGTCTAGTGGTTAGTGACCCTGACTGCTATGCCGGAGGTCGTGGGTTCGATTCCCACCCAGGACAAATGTTTGTATGATGAGCATAATTATTTGTTCTGTGTCTGAGTGTAATTTATCTACATTAACTCTTTGAATGTCGTAATTAGAAACACAATAGAAAGACAATTACCTTATGTCGGACAGTGTAACTTAAGACATTCGAAAGGTTAAGTATGTATTTAGAAATATAAATGTATGTTTATCAGTTGTCTAGTCCCCATAACACAAGCTCTGCTTAGCTTGGGACTAGACGGCGTTGTGTGGTAGTTGTAGGATATTATATTCTATCATAGTCTATCAAAACCCTTAAAGTTAAGAAGGAAACCGAAATACTTGGAATATTCTACGACATTGTTAAATACTTTCAAGCAAAATGATTAAAGTTACCTAATTGTCAACAAGTACTTCAATATTTCAAGATATTTAAATCAAATTCATTTGGTTAGATAATAGAATAATAAATTTACGGAAAATTGTGTTTTCGAAGAGTCTATTTAAATTGTATAAATGACAAAATGTCTCAAACAGAATAAAATTTTTTTTTGTAATTAAGATAATGATTTCTATAAAATAATTTGAAGCTAAATTGTTTGTAGCTTTTGTAATTATAGCTCTAATATGGACCCCACTCCTGACATCACGCTCTTATTATGCTTTATATCCTGGAACATGACATATTTTTTTTATCCTAGGAATAATATGTTCTCTTGGGATATTTTTACGCAAGCGAAGTCACTGGCAAAATTTAGTCATTTAACACTTTTTATTTTGTCAAAATATTTTAAAAATAAACACAGAGTTAAAATTAATATGCAAAATAATTTATATTATAACGTCGTTAGAAACTCAGCCGCCAAACTAAAATGAAACTGGGTGGTAGGCCGCATCTGCCTCATGCCGCCACGAATTTGAGCGATAGTAACCACTGACTGAATCCGAACAGCAAGGGTTGGCGACGCAGTAGGCGCAGAAGAATATGGCGTGACGAGTTAGATTCCTACCTAAAGGATGACCAGAAGTACCTAAGTACAGAGAAGCGTGGACAAATGGGAGTGAGGCTTTAGCCCTGCAGTAAGATTCAACAGGCTGTTAATATTTGTTATGTAGCGACATCTATGGCGCCACATAAGAACTACGAAAGAAAGTACGAAATCCTGCATCGCGCAATCAAAGTTCTTCGCGCGATTTGAACATATACGACAGCCCGAAATCATCTATCGGGCAGTAGCCCACCAGACTATAACACCTGTCTGGTCGGAGGATCCTACCTTTTCAACGGTGGCATGTGGGACTTTACTCTCTGTTCCGCATACTTCCAAAGTTATAACAAAAGCTTACTTACCAACTCATTCCTGTTCTCATCATTTTCTCTATTATTCTCAGAAGTCCTCCTACAAGTTTTGACCTATCAAAACTCGTAGGAGGCTACATGTTCTGAACATAACTTTATAGATTATAAATGAGAACATGTCTTGTGACCGATTTCTGAAATGCCTTGCAGTGTTTCGAAACTCCCACGTGACAACTCCTGTAACTGAAACATATTAAAGTATTCAGATTTAGAATATAGTTCTAAATTGGGGCCATTGTTAGATTTGTTTCCTGTTTTGGTGTACAAAACCATTTCATCTATTCTAGGTATAGCCAAATACATTTTCGAACGCCTAGGAATAGTTCAACAGAAACTAAAAATTCTAAATATACTTTTGTCACTGAAACACTAATAAGGGTTTTTTAAGTGTGTAATCATCCAATGACATCTCTCGCCCTTGAGCGGGGCGGGAGAGCGTGTCAGAAATAGACATAAACTTGAAAAGATATCCGAAAAAGTCAGTCATATATTGGAAACCCACATTAATTTTTTTGTTCAACCTTGTACATATTAAATTTTTCTGGTGCAATCTCGGTATATTTTAAAAAACTGTGACAATTTTCAGGTATGTTTAGATCCAAGTATATTATTATGTCTATTAAGGCACCTGGCATATTGTTACATTATTTAACACATTATTTTATAAAACACCATATATTTACACTAAACGATATGGTAATTTTGTGTGTGTGACAAGTGTCATGGGAATTTGCGACTGCTTTTTATTTTTGCGAGTTATTCATTGCTCGCCGTCCACAACGGTGGCTGGAATCCCAGCAGTGGGAACATTACAAGGTTGATTATGATTATTCTTATTCATCACACACATCATTAACGAAAATATAACAAGAAAAAGGTATAGTACTACCAAAACAATGAAAAAAAAATTGAACATAAAATGGAGTACATTCCAATTATACTCTATACTCCAAATAAATCGTATAAAAGACATATTAAGATTATTTAAATTAATTTAACTACCTAAACAGATGAATTATAGATTCAGTTTTTTTCGGCATACCATCTGAATTTCTTCAGTAACGCTAGAATTAATTTCCCCAAAAGGCGTGAAACGTGACGGATGTAAGAGCTGGGCGTTACATAATTTTCCCCTCGGGTTCATATTTTGTGCTGACTAATAAGGTCAACGTTGACAAAATTGAAAGTAATAACTGTCCGTTTGTCACGCTTCGTAAAGCCTTATGACGGTGCAGTACGTGCAGAATAAGCCTAACTTATGAGTCAGATGAACGAGCGGGAGTAACAAGCTTATCTGGTTTGATACCAACGACTCATGAATTTGAAAACAAAAGTAATTTTGCGTCATCCATACATCCTGCGTCATCCATACATCCATAAGCATCATAAGAAGAAACGATTTTGGTGTTGAATTAATATGAGGATTATTTAATTTAAGGCATATAGTCCCTTGAATATCAAGCTGGATAGGGCCTCGCTATTAATTTATTTACATAATATGCTATGTATTCTGAAAGACACTTAACCAGTAATTTGTAAACCCATTTTTAAAAAGATCACGGCCGTTTGAAAAAAGTAGGTAAAACCGACGAAAATATATGTTGTTAATTTTTTTTTTTTGGCTAAAGAATTGTTTTATGAAAAAAAAAATCATTATGAATCTATAATAAACATTTTTGTTTTTTTTAAATCTAACCGATACTAAGGAGTCGGCTTCAGAAAGTCATTGTTTTATAGCAGAACTTAAGGCCTTAAAAAATACACACTCGAGAATTAGGTACCAATATCATTAACTTTTTATAACTTTTAATAAATCTCATCATAAATTTTTAATCCATCTTCTAAATGGCCGTAATCGTTATAATCACTGACGAAATTAATAAAGATCGGATTAAGCATTTTTTTAAGATGCTAATCCTCTAAATAATTCAATCTATATAACCGATGGAGATAAAGAATGAAGCTTAAAAAAGTTTCAGTATAAAAAATAATTTTAACACAAATTTTTTACTCAACAAACAGAATTTTGAAATCAGGAGCTTAACGTCAATTAATATTTACATAAAAGATAAAGACAGACAAAAAAACTTGAAAATAAAATTGAAAAAACATTGAGATTTTGTTAAGGCGTATAATCCCATGAACCATCTGGCCGAAATTATGTGAACGCAACTCTCGCACTCGCCTACGCGGCAGTACGCAAATCTGTGCATTTATTTGCGGCCAGCAGCGCCCGGAAAGCGCTTTAAATCCATTTACTCTGCGAGATATTGATTGATTTACATATGCAATGTTCACTTTGAAGACTATTAAGACAGCAAACGAAATTTGCCCTAGGCACAGAAGAGATCCCTATAAACTGGTTTTAAATGATGTCCCAAGACTTACCAAATACAACAAAAACTGCCTAGCAATGTGTGTACGTATTTATAACCATATTCCAAGCCACTTCAAAACATTGAGTACAAGATCTTTGAAAATTAAATTGCATAAGTGGTTAAATGAATGTAGTTTTTACAATTTAAAAGAATTTATGGATAAAAAATGTTGATTCAATTTATTATATTATATACAATATTTTGCTTCTAGCTATAATCTTCATAAAACTTTCAAATTTCAATTTTTGCATGCTATATCATAAAATAGCTAAACATGTTTGTACCATTGCAATTCTATGTAACACCATTTTATACCATGTTTTTACGCAAATAAAGAATTATTATTATTATTATTTAAGCACCAATTTTTATGTGTAAAAATGTTTCTAAAGGTCCAAGCCGTTTCGAAGGAGTAGGGAAAAGTTGCGAAAAGTTGCGAAGTTGCTAAATATTTTTTTTTTGACAAAAGTATTAATTGCACGAAAAAATTAAATGTTGATATTATTGTTCATGAATCTATGATAAATATTTTTTTCAAACCAATTGACCTAGCCGTTACAGAGGAGTAGGCCTCAGAAAATCACTGTTTTATGGCACTTTTCGGGCGCTTGGCCCTTAAGTAGGTATAGATCAACTAAATATAATTTATGTTATAAATGCAGGGAAACAGTTTTCCTTTTAATTTCTTACCTGTACTAAATTTACAAAAGAACAGTAACAAGGTTTATTAAAAATATATTTTTCTTCAATCTAGTAAAGGAACAGTAAATAATATCTGGCTGGCCATCAATCAAATTAGTATTGAAAGAAAGTTCTATTCTTTTCTATTAGGTAGCCATTGTAGTAGTACGAGAAAATTTTCTCCATAAATTATTCAATAAAAGTCGAATTGAGTTGGGCAATACTACAATAAAACGTTTTAAATAACAAGCAGTAAGTCACGATTTTTTTTATATAGGTGGTGTTTTTGCCTTAGATACTTAGTCTTTTAAGCCATGTTTTCGTATAATACACTTTATTTTCCATTAGCTTGCGAATATAAAAAAAATCTAAAACTTTTGCAGTATCTGGCAGCAAATGTCTCGAATCAGCACTAACGGTAGTGGGCACGCCACAATCATGGCGGTAAGTCCCCTCTTTGAGGCGTGGCTGGAAAGGCCTCACGGCGTCCTTACCTTCCGCATGACACAGGTCCTCACCGGACATGGTTCGTTCGGGAGTTTCCTGCACCGGATTCATGCGGAAGTGACGCCCGGGTGTCGCCATTGTGCGGAACGCCCGGAGGACACGGTGGAGCACACAGTCGAGGTGTGCCCTGCTTGGGCGGAGCATCGCCGTGCCCTCGTGGGGGCGATCGGCGGCGGAGACCTCTCGCGCCGGGCCTTGGTTGAGGCCATGGTCCGGAGCGAGGAGGAGTGGCAGGCGGTCGCCGACTTCTGCGAAGCAGTAATGCTTGCAAAGGAGGAGGCCGAACGCATCAGGCAACGGCGTTATCGCCGCCGCCGCCGTCGCCGGGATTCTGATCCCGATTTCCGGCCAACGTAGACGCGGGTTTGCGGACAGTGAGCAATGGGTAGCTCGCTGTCCGGCCGTCCGGTAACTGTCCGGACCAAGCCCAAGTCGTCGACGGCGCGCACTGTTCCCGCGCGCCTCAAGGAGTTGTCAGCAACAGCAGGGACCCAGCCGGGTCGAAGCCTACTGGGGCCAGGGTTATCCGAAAGGGCGCTCGAGCCCCGGTATGAAGACTAGAAGGAATGGGGTGGGTCTTTTAGTCAGTAAGAGTCTGACACTATCTCCCGCTCCGCCCAAGGGCGGGGGATGTCAATGCATGATTTTTCCCACCATAAAAAAAAAAAAGCACTAACGGTAGAATTTGCTGAGATAGTCTAATACTACAATAAAATTATCAATACTATTTTACCGAGATTGCACCTATGTCATCAATGCTATAAAATATTTTCTAGATATGACATTTGAGATAGAAAACAAACTAAAATAATTTTACATAATATAACCACAAGAAATTTTTCCAATACTTAAAAAAGTCACTGAATTTCTCGCCAAAAACTTAGTGTGAGTTGCACTATAAAGAAAACAAAGCCGTTAGCAGATGTCAAATCGTCGAATCGACCAATAGACGGCCGTTTCACGGCTGGCTATGGTTTGGTTATCGTGATAGTTAAATGGTGCAACAACAAATTAAATTACTTAGGTCACCCTAAGTAATTTAATTTGTTAAACATTATTGCAGAGAGAAGTCCTGGATTGTTTTTGATGTAGATATTTGAAATATAAACGCAGACGGGCTAGTTAATATTTCTGTCGATATTTGAATATGGAACGAGAATCACATCGTCATGTTTCAGTACGGCTGTGATTGATTGCATCGGTAATTAACTGTAAACATGTCTAAACTTGTAAACTCGGTTGAATCGATCAAAGGCGAGGGAGAATCAAGATTAACTCCAAAACTTGATTAATGAAACAAATAATTAAAAGTACATAGCAGCAATAGGCAATGACTACGGTTATTTAAAGAAGGCTAAGCAAAACAAAAAGGTAAAAAGTACAGGTCGCGACAATTTGATAATTACTGGACGAAGTGTAAAGTTACTCATTGGTAAATAAATATCCGTTGAAAATAAGGAATATTTTGTGACCGTATTAAATTAGTTAAACCCCAAGCAATGGGCGTTCGCTCTCTCACTGTCTTTGTATTATGTCTCTAATTACGGTATTCAAAAGATCTTCACATAATTCTCATACTCTTGAATCAAGTTTGTACTGACTTAAACGTACCTATTACATCAGTCGCTCTTTTTGTTCCAAGAGATGTCTACCAAATTGATGGGGCTAGTTGAGGCCTGCCAGAGCTGCGGATTATTCGAAGGAGACACCGAAGTCTTCGCAATTAGGACTGAAAGAACTCTATGGTGTACTATTTCATTATATCCTGCAACCCTAGCTGACATCGGCCCAAGCAGGATGCATACAACGCGCCGCCGGCCCGGGTCTGGTCCTTATTGGACGATGTGGTACAGCTGGCAATTTTAGTTTGGAATTGTTATACCCATCCAAACTAAAATAAAACTTTTAAATAAAATATTGTTCTGACTAACAATAGTACGTGTTCTTGAATCCACTCATAAACCCAGCTTGAATAAAAAACTTCTAAGTACAATTCCTACGAATAATTATTTTATTGTTGAAGTGAGTTTATACCTCCTACTACTTTGAATTACTGAAAAAAGGCGGCTAGGAGCTTTTGTTATGAAAGTGGTATGAAAAGCGTTTTCTGTCCTACAAATTACAACCTGAATATTAAAATCTACCCTTGCTGGAATAATGACTCTTAGATATAACCTAAAAGAGGTACTTAAATTCACAAGGTTATATTCTAAAAATATACTCCCGTTCTAGCGATATTTATCTTACTTACTATAGCAATCTCACTGCTATAAGTAGAACTCAAGTCAAAATTATAAACATTCGACAAGAAGGCTTCTTTGCGAAAGGTTTTCATAAGCGGGTAACCTTTTGTCTCCATAATTAAATATGCTTTAGAATCTTAACGTCGCGTAACGTAGTATAACAAAACCTGGGCGAACGTTTGTTGGAAGGCAAATAAGTACAAACCACCACCACCTGGAATCTATAAAACCAGTTCCCTTATTCCTTTCGGAGACATAAATCAGGGGCCCAAGTCTGCTAGTTTTATGAATTCGTCATTCCAACACGATGCCATTGTCACTTTGCTAGAAGTTCGTAATCTGCTAATTCATAATGATCAATCATTGATCGGTCAATGGTCTCGTAATGGAGTTAGAGTGGTAAAATGACAATATCGAGCGTATTAAAAACAATGACTGCACAATGACATTCTAACTGTAGGTCACTGATCAAAGGAACTGTCAAAATTTTAGCAGATTACCGCGTACGTCTGATATTCATATGTCATAAAGTACGAGATTACCATTTCTATCAATGGAGTGTCAGTGGTTGACCATTGGAAAGTCATAATGACACCATTATATTAGCAGATTACCAAAACTTGTCAAAATCAACAATTATGAAATCAATGATTGATCACTCTGACACTATTGTAATAGTAAACTTGAAGCCCTGAAGTTCTTCCGATGTCTTGTCTACCTTTTTTACCAAGAGTTTATCTTGGAGCACTTTAAAACACGTGCAAAAATTTTCTCGCGAACGAAATAGAAATAGAAATCATTAATTTGCCAATAATGTAGGTAACAAATATGGTGTTAATTTATGGAGAGTCCCGATACATTTTGCCATCCGGCATGTGAAGTCGAGGGAAAAAAACCTAAACCTTTATTGTAAAAATCTCTCACTTATAGAATATGCTTGACAGGTTTCCTAATTATTATTTTTTTCATTCTTAATTTCGGATTTGTGTTTACATGTCATATATAACATGCCATAAGTCCTATTTCTCTAAAGAAGTATCAATGAAAGAGGATCTCCACAATACCTACTCTCAGAATAAAAATATCAGACAAACACACCCCTGTACCATGTTACATTCATCCGTTACACATGAAAAAAGTAACAAACAGGTACTAAACAACTACACTCGCATTTATTATTTGGGTTTATATTTGTCAACTCATGCTTGGCTTATAAATCCTCAATGAGATTGAATATGTACTCGTTATCCGAGGATTACTTCAGATTTGTCCGAAAATATTTAAGTAATATACTGCAGCGAGTATCGCAAAATATTTATTTAGGGCAGAATGGTTACTTTCCTAGTCGCAAACAATATACTCATGTTTATTTTGCGAATATGTATGTGAGTGACTACCTTTATGTGAACCTAGTTTGTGCCAGCGGCTCTGCCTACTTGAAACGTGACAAAATCAGATAGGTCATTTTTTTAAGTGGGGTAGTCATTATAAATGACATCTCCCGCAGTTGGGTGGAGCAGGAGGGCGAGTGAGACTTTTACTAACTAAAAACCCACTCCGGTTTATTATTTGCCATTGTTCCAGAGCCCCGAGAATCTCTTTCGCATCACCCATGGCCCCAGTAGGATTCAATCTGGGCCCTTACGGTTGCTAACAACTCGTTTAGAACATAACAGTCCTAAGGCCTAGATTTTGAGCTATGTCCTGGTGCTCTTTTTTATTATATTTTTCACAGAAAATATTACTATGTTTGTTCTAGCAAGTGATGAAGTTTTTATTAAACAAATTGTATGTTTTTTAGCATAGTAGCACACTCCACGTATCTGCTAGTTGCGTATAATAGAAAAACAAGAAAAAAAAAGGAATATCAAAATACCTATATCGTTATTTTGTAGTTCAGTAGAACATTTTGAGACTAATATTAATTAATTGAACTCCTAACGATCTTCCCAGTTTCCAATTAATCAGTAAGGACTCTCAAGGTACTAATTATGAAACTGAAACTTTTGCAAAGTTAATTTTTAGTTAGTCATTATTTTTATTTTATTGGTTTTTATAGCTACCTAGCGGGTGGCTTGATTACTTTTGGAGAATATCCAGTTTTATTTACGACTAGTTTTTGTCAGCAGCTTTGCCCGCGTATATAAAATATAGCCTATATCACTCAAGCTTTCTATTGGTGAAAAAAATTTAGCAATTGGACCAGTACATTCAGAGGTTACCTCCTACAAACCAAGAAATAAAAAAACTAAAAAACATACTTAAACTCTTTATTATATTATTGTAGATGTGTAGAAAAACGCAATGAACCCGAAACTTTAACAATCCTTAAAAAGTTTGCGATAAAATTATACCTATAATCATGACAGTTTTCAAACGCAAACTACGTACGACATTCGCATTAGTAGGCTTAACTGGCCAAATAAAAGCATTCAATTTCAAGGACTGTACTGAATTTCAGAAACTTTAGTTATTTAGTCGAATAAAAGTTTTAAAGTGATTTCACCATTTTGGTAATTACATAAAGTAAACGATTTTATTACCACGGTACGAGTACAAAGCCCAAAAATTGAAAGAATTCTAATTGAATTACTCCTTAAATTTTTAACATTCATAACATTCATTAGAGACTTCAAAAATAAATTACTAGGAACTACGTTACAGTTAGTGTCAAAGTTAATTTTAATAATAAGATTGATAATTATCATTAAATTTAACCATCTGCTGTTGCAACATCACGTAATTGTTTAATTTTCATACATTTGAACCATAAGTAGAGCGGTTAATGTAATACGAGTATAAAGAATAATGTGACATCATTTTGACTATTACAAAATTGGTGCAATTCATATTTTGCATTACTAGTCATTTGGCGGCTAATGGGGCATTGGTTATCGTTCAATTTAGTTGGTGCAACTAACTCTAAAAATATGATGATTTACTTCTGAAACATTTAATTGTTGCGGCCTGAAATTAATCGAAAAAATAACGCTGTAATAATCAATTAGTGTAACATTAACGGTAAGATAGAATAAATATTATTTTAATTTAAATTAATTTGACTGGCCTGTTGGTCTAGTGGTTAGTGACCCTGACTGCTACGCCGGAGGTCGTGGATTCGATTCCCATCCAGGACAAATGTTTGTGTGATGAGCATAATCATTTGTTCTGTGTCTGGGTGTAATTTATCTATAATATGTATGTATTTAGAAATATATAAGTATGTTTATCAGTTGTCTAGTACCCATAACACAAGCTCTGCTTAGCTTGGGACCAGACGGCGCTGTGTGATAGTTGTGGAATATTATTATTATTATATATTATATTAATATTGTAATATATTTTTCTATACACTTGCTCAGAAAGTTACTCTTATTGCACTGCACTTGGGTACATAATGGCCCTTGTTACCAAACTGTGATATTTTGATTACCATTACGCACTCAATACTCAATACTCAATTTTTTATTGCATTCCACAATGTACATGCTTAGGTGGTAAGTGAAAATTTAATGGACACAATTGTGGACCCTGTTGGGCACAGCAAAAGACATTATAGACTAACAAATATTATACAATATAAATACATATATCTAATTTCATTAAACATTAATTACGCTATTCATTAATTACATTAAATTAAAACATTAATTAAATTATATTTGGCATTCATTTCATTAAACATTAATTGCATTAAATTAAACATGATTTAAATTATAATTGGCATTCATTTCAATAAACATTAATTACATTATACATTCATTATATTAAATTTTAGCATTAGTTGAAATTATATTTGGCATACATTTCATTAAATTAAACATTATTTACATTATATTAGACATTTATTACATTGTATAAAACACTCTTTTTATTGTTATGGTTTTTTAACTATATTATTTTTCTAGGTGTATAAATTTGTCACTTAAATATTCATTTATGCTGTAATAGCATTTACTTAATAATAGTTTTTTTAATTTATTTGAGAAAACAGCAATCTTTTTTTCTTCTCTTAACAGCTCGGGTAATTTATTATAAATTTTTATCGACATTACAAGTGGGCCAGATGAATGCATTTTTAAGCGAGATGTTGGTAAGTTTAGACGTGTTTTGTGTCGAAGTGTGTATCTTGACTGAATGTCTTCTCGTTTAGTGTAAAAGTCTTGGTGAGTGTGCGCAAATTTACAGATTTCCACTAGTGCTATAATGTAGTTAAAACCTTATTGTTCAACCTTTCCTCCGCCATAATTATATTACATATATCGTATCAGGATGGGCGCAGGTCGTCCCTCACAAGTCGCCGGTCAACCCCCGTTTATTCATTTCATCATTTCATTTCCCTCGCCACAGCTCGGGTCTAAATACCGCCTCGTCGGTAATCACTACATTACATTACACACTTACATTATAATGTACTATTATTGGTTACAAGTATTTGCCAGTAGCTTCGTCCAGGTTAAAGTAGATTTCTACATAAAAATCTTTGGACACCCGTTTCATCCCTTCAGGAAATGAATTTCATGCGAAAAAGATCCCTGGGGCCCTGGGACAATAGCAAAGAAGAGACAGGAGTGGGTTTTTAGTCAGTGAAAGTCTTACACGCCCTTTCGCTCCGCGTAAGGGCGGGAGATGTCATTAGATGATTTTCCCACCTAAAAAAAAAGGGGGATGAATTTCATAAAAGGAAACTTCGTTTGAAATTTCTCGGTAATTTTGGCTAAGCGTTGTTAAGTAAGTCAGTTAATTTCTCCTTTTAAATGTATATTGAACAATATTGTTATCTTCCTATTCATAAGAACTTATTAGAATCATTATTTTATTTAAGAAAAGGCACAATTATTGGAAAGCAAATGCCAAGGAGCTTAGTGTGTGGGTAGGCTTATAATGTTTTGTATGTGTAGGTCTAAGTAACATATAAATTACTTACTGAAATTGAGATGTCTTCATAGGCAAATGTCAGATTTGCAATATATGTTAAAGATAACTTTTTTATTTGCTCTTTCACCTTTTTTTTATTAAAAAGGGTAAAATATTATCGTATTCTCGCGTTGAATTATAAATCACAGTTAATGTAACTTTTTATGAATGTCACAGCAAGTTTATGATTGGAAAAAATATAATTATTGTGCGGAAACTAAGGTTCTAACAGATAGTGATCTTGTTATTTGCTAATACTTACTGATATTTGTACACTGACAACCCTTAATCTATCTCCTTTCTCTCAGTCCATCCAAAGGTTGTCTGTAAGAGATCGCCCTGTTCGATAAAACCGTTCATTGTGTACTTATTCTTTTAAATGTTTGTCCTGTATTTTTGTTTATTTGGTGTACAATAAATAATAAACAAATAATAAATATATTAAATATCAGTTTTTATTTCCACAACGTGTCACATACAGGCAGTTGTCGTGTTCAAAATAAAGTAAAATATATTTATTTATTTTCTTTTCAATACTTTTCCCCGTATAATTTAATTCATACGGTACACAAGATTATACTCGTATTATATTAACTATACAAAGACTTTGTTTGTGTTCGTGATTCAAACGGTTATATCAAACGAGTAATAGAGTTTTCTTTAAGAGAACTACATAGAAAATGAATGTTAGTTACAAAATGGTTTACTTGTTCGTGTAGATACAAGTATTTACCTTTTCTAAATAAATTTAATTTAAGGAATAAAGGTAACAACTCAGAAATGAGGCTCGAAACCAAGTTTGCAAACATGCTGATCGATTCTATGATCTAAAATGGATATTGAAAGGTCACACCTCTTAAAAGTATGCGTTGAACAGAACGTGGCGTCGACCCAGGCTAGATTCCTATCAGATGGTCAGACGACAAGATACCTATTGCTCACTGTCTTCAATCCCGGGCCTACGGTAGTCGGAAATCAGCCCTGCTGGGCCGTTCCGGTTTGGTAGACATCTCTTTGAACTACACGTGGAACACTACACACCGTCGACGACTACGGATCGATGCTAACGGTTTCCGAACGGTTACCGAACGGCAAACTACTCATTGCTCCTCGTCCAGAAGTCCGCGCCTACGGTGCTGGCAGTTGGGGTAAGAATCTCAGTGGCTGGAGTGTGAGACCTTCGCTAGTTTTACTGCTTCGCAGAAGGAAGTGGCCAACTGCCATTCCCCTTTGCTCCGCACCATAGGTTAAAACCGGGACCGGCGCGAGAAGTCATCGCCGTCGATTTCCCAAAGGTCACGGCGGAACTCCGCCCAAACGAGATACACCTCCACCGTATCCTCCAGGCACTTACCATAAAGGCGACATAATAATCCAAAACGTTTAGGTTCAGGTTTTAATTTAAACTATTTTGTCATCATCATTTCAGCCGATACACGTCCACTGTTGGACATAGGCCTGCCCCAAGCGTCGCCACATCGAACGTTCCTGTGCGTCCCGCATCCATCGGTTTCCCGCTACCTTTACCTTCACGGGCAGGGTACATTGTTCGCAGAACAGATGGCCGATGGGGCTGAAAGGTTCTGGAGTGGAAAACGCAGCGTTGGAAGGCCTCCTACAAGGTGGACCGATGACCTGGTGAAACTATTTTGTGCAAAATATAATTGAAAATCGGTTCAAATTCCCGCACCAGCCGTGTTACAAAAAATATTTAAAAAGTTCTTACGTCATTATCCTCCTACGATTTTTAATTAAAGAAAACGATCTTAAAAAGGTCAAGGCATCAAGAGACTTTTCCGGTAAATTAAGTTTTATGTTCTAAAGCTAAAATGAATCCAATAAAACATTAGCTTTCGTGATTCTTGCAAGCGAGGAACATTTCGAAGATAATCGGCTTATTATTTGTTTAAATCGGATTTGTGCCTTAATGTGTAGGATGGCATTTACATTAGGTATTTGCTATACCCTCGGGTGCGGGTCTGACTCGCACTTGAGCGATTTTTTATACCGCTGTTTGATTTTTCTGCAGAATGTTCATAAAAAATAATCGTGACGAGCCCTCTGTGTTTTAAAAACAAGTATGATGAGTTTACAGTGCTCTAAAATATTTTAAAGCAATAAAATAAAATTGTGGCGAGTTTACAACACACTGTTTTTTTATGACGAATCAATTGGACCCTTGACAAATGGCTACTTATTATATTTACTTTTTTCTATCTTACCACAGAAAGTAATTAATATAACCGTTTATGTATTAACCTTTAGCTGCCGACCTGGTCTAAACGTAGCACTTACGCCGACGTGACGACTGAGAGACGTCAAATTTTAAGTACTGAAATAAAATATGTATTTGCATGCTACATTTTTCTATTTTATACATTAAAAAGATTGGTGTTTGAGGTAACAAACCACAGAATTAAAAAAAAAATACACGCAATTTTTCAGGTAAAATCAACATTTATTCGAGATATCACTATTATTTGGCACTAAATTTTAAGGACTTACTTCAGTCTCGTTTTTCTCTAAAATTAAGTAATTAACAACAAATGAACTTAAAATATGTTATCTTCTATAAAATATTATCAAAATAAAACATAAATCTTACTTCTTAGTTAAAAAATAAAAATAATGACAGCACTCGAATATTTGGTACATTCACTACGTACGTTTGCAGTCAATGCATATTTGTAGGCAGTAAGTACGGCGCATTGGTTTCTTGCATTTGCAGCAACAGTACTTCGTTCGCCTTTTCAACCGACTGGGACAGATGGCACATGTCTTTCTAACACCTGAATCTGGATTGTGATAAGTTTTTGGTGGTGGAGGCTCGGGCATATCGGCGGGTCCAATAACTCGCTCGATACTTAGCCGCAATTCTCGTGGGATCCTATCATTGTAGACACGTAATTTCATTTCCGGGAGGACTAATTCACGTGCCAGTAGGAGTAAAAATCGGCCACGGCTGATGTCGCCCTTGTTTGTGCACTTGTTGTACAATACATAAGTATTAACACCACTCATATCTATCAACCTGTAAAACAAAGTCATAGACCAACGTCGAGTTCTTCAGCATACTCGACCTCAACATCATCCTCATCGGATTGTTCGGATTTCGCCTACATCGTCGTCAAAATCACTACAGTTGTGAGTTGTTTAGATGATAAAGAGATACGTGATTTTCACATATCTCTTTATCATCTAAACGCCTATTCTGTTTTCGCAGTTTCGGAGGCTTCTCGGGAACTGAACCGTCATCATTTGCAGGTTTTTTCCGCTCACTACACGTGATGTTTCTCCTTTTAGGCATTCTGCAATTAAAAGTATAATTTTAAAGCCGATGTGACGTCAATCAGACACTATAAACTACCACACATGAATACCGAGGTGACGACCAAGAGACGTACGAAATTTAGTACATAAACACCGTACTTACGTCTGTGAGACGTCGATCGCTTCAATACGGAGACTTGTGCACTCGCCGCGGGCGCAGCGTTGACTGATGGCTTGCGACGCGGAGGGAGGAAGGTAGCGGGAAGGGCGACGCTAAAGGTGGCGTGATTTTAGAAATATTTCAAAATTAAAAGTTATGACGTCTGTGAGACGTATAGGTCGGTAGTTAAAGGTTAAACATATACACACACATACAACACATGCACACACATGCACATGCATGTACATGTTTATATGGTTTGTTTACTTGGGCTGAGGCGAAAGGCTTACCACTAACTAATATAAATTTATAAGTTTATGTATCGTCTTTTGTATAATATGGTAGCTATTAATATAATATAATATATCTTATATCTATGTACAGTGTAGTATGTATTTTTAATTTAATATTTGATACTTTATTAATTTGCACTACACCGCAGTCCATCTTAAGGTTGTCTGGTAGGTTTCGCTGTCAGTGATAATACCGCAATTGAACCCATAGATTTAAGTTATGTGTAAAAGTTTTGTATTATCACTAGAGATCGATATACCTAGAGTATATTTTTATCTTCAGTTTGAGGATGTAAGTATCAGGGAGTTAATAATTCCTCTTCTACAATTACGGAATCATAAACGTGACAATTTTCAGGATTGGAAAATTATCGGCAATTTGTGGTCAGGGTTGAGAAATGTGAAGATTATCATCACAATATAAGGACCACCAGATGAGGAAAGTGATCCCACAGACAGAGACATCTCCAAGAACATCGTTTTTACTCTATCATTTTCTTCAATTTGTATCAGGATAACAATACTTCTCCTGGCTCCGAATTTTATACTTGAACAATTATTATCATAAGACGGCAAAGAAGATAAAAGAAATAGTAACGAAACATTTTAATCGAAATTTTAGGCACAATGAGTTTATAATTTTGGAGATAGGATTACAGAACCTACGTTGTTTACAAAATGATTTTTGATTTCATAATATAAATTTTTAACCAATTTGATCAAGTGAAAGCAAGGTAAAAAATTTATATATTATATTGTTACTACTTACCTGTAAAGAATTATTACGCATAACGAGAACTTTTCGAAAGAGATAGATATCATCAATATCTAAAAGTTTTACCGATACTATTTCAGATACCTAAATCCCTTTGAAATTATGTATTTCATCCAAATGTGACCAGTTGGGTTATATTTATAGCTACTTACATATAACATGTATTTTACGATATGACAGCCTGTCATTGGGTTACATGAATAACAAATTATTATGTTTCTTACCCGTTTTGAAACAACATATTTATTTGTTTTACTTTAACGTAAACGTTTAACCGCCAATCATATTAGATAAAGAATATAATATTAGTATACACATACATCGCAAAGATCTTCAGGCAGACTGACTTGATCATTTTCCATTTGTCCGCGAACATGTCATGATCAGGGTGCGTGTTCAAAAGAGTGTTGAGCCTGTGAGTTAAGAGAGCGCGAGGGTCAAAAGATTGGGCTCGTGCAACAGTGTGACTCGCAGGTACAGCAAACGTGCAAATGTCATGATTATTCAACCTTAGTAAGTCAGCAATTAATTCTTCAATAGAGATGCCAAATTTGCCTACACATTTTAAGAACCAATGGTGAAATGACTGTAGCGCAACGCACATTTTCTGTGGCTGCCGGTTATTCAGCCATTATTGGTTTCTTTTTCCCAAGAATTGGATCTGAAAGACATGGCTTAAAGAACTAGTATCCAGCCAATTAATTAAAAAAAAAACAGCCATCATGTTTTGTTTTTACCATTGAGAAAATGGTAAATGTCTTTCATAAATACTTATCTTTATGTTATTTCAGTTGTACATCATGCTATTATCTAGTGGCTGTATGGAAGAAAGCAACGTTGTTCAATAATTTGAAAGTTCTCCTTTGGGATGAAAAGTATTCCTTTCAATCCGCTCTTCAGGCAAATTCAGACCTACTTTCCGAGTATGAGTAATGAAAAGAATATTTATGTAGGTTCGAATATTGCCTACTTTTTTAATAAAATCAGGGATTACTTATTTCTACTTACGTTATCAAAGGTTTGTTGCTCCATTCATAAATCGAGTAAATAGACATCAATTTATTCAGTATTATAGTTTCAGGTTTTAAATTAGTTCATAAAATAACCGCAAAGTTTTGAAATAAGTAAAAATATAATCTCACTCCCATCTCACTTACGCAATCAATATAAAAATTTAATCATTTATGTTCTTGTGCAAGTCAGTACGCTCTATATAGGTTTTTTAAATGTATTATATGAAAATTGGTTGCCTATTCATACTGAATTTGTATTATATAAAAAAATCGACCGCTTGGGATAAAACTTCCTAATTAATTTCGTGTAGCTTTACTTAAATAGAATTGATTGTTTAATCTAAAAGATATCAAGAGTTAATTTCTAGAAACTTCATCTATACGATTATTATTATTGCTGTGAGTCAATTGAGTGATACTTGTTTGACTAACGACAATTTTGATAGTATAAACAACCGTGACAAATATAGTTTTCATTATGAAGGAAGGGGATAGATAGATATATTCTTTATTCTTCTTCTTCTTCTTCCTGCCCTTGTCCCATTTTATTTAGGATCGGCGCAACATGTTTTTTTCTTCCATTTTGTGCTGTCACTCGTCACGCTATCACTAACTCCCTTTTCTTTCATATCACTTCTCACACAATCCATCCATCTTTTCTTTGGCCTCCCTCTCCCTCTCCATCCATCCACATGTAAATTCATAACTCTTTTAGATATATTCTTTATTGTACACCAAAATAAAATAACATCAGGAACTTAAAATTAATAGGGTGTCACAATAAGACAGGCGGCAGGAAAAGCGATAAGGAAAAAAGGGAAGGTGACGGCTCCTTCGAATCGATTGATATTTACACTATGTGAAGTTAGTTGACTGTTATTTCTATCATGGTGGAAGGCAACATTTGTCACCATTCTCAAGGATTTTAACTTTTGGCATATCACATACATAGATACTTATATATATAATCAGTCTTTTTAATGTTCACACTGGTGGGGCTCACGCCTCCTCTCTAGGAGAGGGAATAGGCCGTAGTGCACCACGTGGGCCAGTACGGTTCGTTGAATGTTACAAGTCTTCGAATTTCTTGGTTCTAGGTTTGGAGGTATGCAGAACAGAGAGTAAAGTCCCACACACCTCCATTGAAAAGGGAGGATCCTCCGACCAGACAGGTGTTATAGTCTGGTGGGTGACTGCCCGATAGATGATTTCGGGCTATCGTATATGTTCAAATCGCGCGGAGAACTTTGATTGCGCGATGCAGGATTTCGTACTTTCTTCGTAGTTCTTATGTGGCGCCATAGATGTCGCTACATCACTCCCCTCCGGAGATCGGAGATCGATGGTTCTTGATGCACGCCAGGCCAGCGTAGGTTGGTTCCAGTGGGTCGGGACCGATGCCGCATAGTTCTCGGTGAGTCGGAACTGTCTGCGGTGATGCCCCAGTGAGTCGGGGTGTTGGTATCCCAGTGAGTCGGGATGATGCCCCAATGAGTCGGGGTGGTGCTGTCCCAGTGAGTCGGGACGATGCTGCAGGCTCCAGTGAGTCGGAGTAGTGCTGCTGGCTCCAGTGAGTCGGAGCGGTGCTTGTGCGACGTAGGGCTTGACTGTTGGCGTCGACCAGGAGAGGTTCTTCATGGCTCTTCATGTGACTGGCCGAAGGTGCGGTGTGCCAAGCCAAGGTCGCTGATGAGGCTGAAGGTGATGACCAGGTATGACCAGGTAGGCATGCTGGTGGTCAGGATACCCTCTATAGCCGTGGGTGCTGGCTATGGCTCGCTGCTTGAAAGCTTGAGGAAGTGATGATGACGTCACGAAGTAGTAGCTGCACGAAGGCTGCGCTGACGTTCTTTGTCGAGGGTCACCAGTTTGGAGGTATGCGGAACAGAGAGTAAAGTCCCACATGCCTCCATTGAAAAGGGAGGATCCTCCGACCAGACAGGTGTTATAGTCTGGTGGGCGACTGCCCGATAGATGATTTCGGGCTGTCGTATATGTTCAAATCGCGCGGAGAACTTTGATTGCGCGATGCAGGATTTCGTACTTTCTTCGTAGTTCTTATGTGGCGCCATAGATGTCCTCATGACGTTTTCCTTCACCGGTTTAAGAGCAGTGGTGATGAAATAAATTACACAAGTGCGCCTGGCTGAGTTTGAACCCGCGATCTACAACTCGTAAGTCGAGGTCGTTACCTCTCGGCCACCACTGCCCTCACTGGCAATAAGTTCTCTCTTTAAGGAGTGGTTAGAGAGGCACAACAGTGTCCTTAATTTCCACCTGACGCAGATCCTCTTTAGACGTAGGTGTTTCTGAAGGATCCTGTTTTGAGTTCTCGAAGTATAAACTCTATATTGTACTCGTACGTATTCACAAATATTTAATAATTTAGAAAAATCCTCAAACATAATTTTGAAAGTGCTTCGTGTCACCAAAAAACAAACACTGCCTATGCTGTCAGTTGCACGATCGAGGCACACGAGTATCAACTTTCAAAGGATAATTCGAATCCCGTCACCAAGTTCGTTTTCACAGTCTATCATTAGAAACCAAGACCTAGTTATTTATTAACATATATTTACTTATGGTATCAATGAATAAGAATAGAATAAAAATAAGAATATTTATTGACCAAAAAAACATCAATACAAGTAGTTCACATAAAACAAACACGTCGTTGTGTATGTTAACAAACGACGATTTTGAGACACGCATTTAATGTATTTTATAGAATTAATTAAGTCAGTCACGATTATGTCATCTATTTTTAATATCTAATATTATATGCCTTTGTTTTTAGTAAAAGTTTGTTTGTACAAAATGTTGCAGCCCAATAAATTATTATTTATTACTTATTTGTATCATAAATTCTGAACTGCACTATAGCATTTAACTTGGCATGACCAATACTTGAAAAGCTTACTAAATACAGAATTGATGAATATTTTAGTAATATATTGCCTGCATTCTTAAATACTCATGTGTAGGCGGAACGCGGGTTTACAAGCTCATAACTCCGATCAATAACATTGTTGAAATAACAGAGTTATATTGCTGTTGTATTTTACGCTCAGAAATCGAAGTACGAGGTTTTATTTGTATTACTCCTTAAAAATTTCAATTTTGCTATTTAATACTTGTGCTAGTGTAGTGCTCTTAATTTAAGATATTTTGTTGTATATTTTATCATACACATTGTGGTTTAAAAAAAGACGTGTGGCACTCGGGGACTGCGGCGGTAAAGCTATTGCATAGCATCATTTATATTATAGCATTTTTATCTACTTATGCAATTATAATTATTTATTTATTTTATTTATGCAGTATTTTTTTTTTCTTTTTTTTTTCTTTGATATTAATTGAAGTTACACTTTTTGAGCGTGGTGACCGATAAGAAAACAAATGAGTGGGGGATTATTAGGTTATTTTCGTTACGGAATTTCTAGATTCGGTCTCCACGCTCAAGGCCCGCGATAGAAGCTATGCAAAAGCTTAAAAAAAAAAATAGGAAAAATTGTGGCTGAAACCTGAAAGACAAAAGTCACGATAATTGTAAAACTTTCTCGACATTCTCTCTTTATTGTTCTACGAGAAGTATCTTTCTTACAATTTTTGCGTACTGAAGACGGAATCTTGACAATTACTTCAAGTCAAAGTGCGACAAATTCTAAAAATTTCAAAGAAGGATTTTTTGTGTGTCCCCTGTGATCCCTTAGGACTGCAATACACCTTTGATTTCAATGTTGTGACGAATTCAAAATGTATCGAGAAACTGTCATAAGTTTGATACCGTGTTTCCGTGTCAGTTTAAACAACTTTATTCACTTGATTTATGACATTAGAGTTTATATTTCGCTTAGAACAAAATTTACTTTTCTGGAATCTGCCAAATTGTAACTTGTAACTTTCTTAGCTGCATAGCTTATAACCAACTAAGCTAAGATCGGTTTTCAATTAAAACACATTCAATTGGATACCAGTATTTTACATGAAATAATTGCCTAGCTGGCCTCCACAAACTAGTAACTGGGCCTGGCATGGCTTTTTTTTTTTTACCACCACCACACCATAAATAATGGTGGGAAAAAATCATGCATTGACATCCCCCGCTCTTGGGCGGAGCGGGAGATAGTGTCAGACTCTTACTGACTAAAAGAACCACTCCGTTCCTTCTCGCCTTCATACCGGGGGGCCTGGCATGGCTGATGTCGGATTTTCTAGTTTCCTACTATCTATAACGACTATCAAAAAGCTTATTATGAATAGAATAGAATAGAATAGCATAGAATAGAATAGAATAGAATAGCATAGAATAGAATAGAATAGAATAGAATAGAATAGAATAGAATAGAATAGAATAGAATAGAATAGAATAGAATAGAATAGAATAGAATAGAATAGAATAGAATAGAATAGAATAGAACAGAATAGAATAGAATAGAATAGGATAAGATAGGATAGAATAGAAATACTTTTATTCAGAACAGACACAGCACAACAGTTGCAGTGGCAGTTGTCGTTTTGCTTTCAGAGGTACGAAAAAATCTCGGTATGTTTAAATACTGTTGTGCGGGTAGTCCGCACCTTTGTAGGACACAGGCCCTACCCCAAGCTCCCATTTTACGACCTAACTGTACAGTTCAGAAAGAGCCATATAGAATGCTCCATCCCTTTTTCTTGCTAGCACGACTAATATTTTAACATGTCATGTTGATGTTTGGCTTCTCAGATAAATTTACAATACTCGTAATATCGCATCGCTCTGAGTTAGCCTTTGCAGGGGAATATATTGATTGGGGCATGATCTGTTTTATTGACATGGATCGACTTTTATTTCCTACGGTGATGCTGCTTTTATTGTCTCTCCAATATAAAAGTCATATGTTTTTCGTCAATAAAGACTTTGATTTCTATAGATTTTATCTTTGTTTCAGAATCAATTATCGTAAATGGTTTTACTCGTAGATGCCAGCAATTGTTTTTTTGTATTTTCATACATAATTAAATTACAGTCTGAGTCATTTTCAATAGTAGGTACTCAGGAAAAGTTATAATGTAATTTTATTATTGTTATGTTTATGGACATATTTTATTGAAGCTACTTAACACTAGTACGTTTACCTATACGATTGGATAAATAAACTTTGGATATATAAGTTTCTAGCTACATCACAATATTGATCTTCGATCCAATTTTCAATATAACTGATATATCAACGGGCTAAGGGATTGCGGATGAATTACATAGTGTACCTACTAACTTATACAAGATTCGTATCGAAACTTGGAGAATTTTGTGGTTTCACTATAAAACATAGATTAATATTATTTGGTAGTTTATATTTCAAACGTGATTCAGACAAAATAACGTTAAACCGAAGTGGACGGAATTAAAAAAAAGGCATACAACTACAAAATTTTTACCTAAAGTAAAACCTGAATATATTTTGTTCAGAATCAGTAATTGAATAGATCCAATAGTTTTAACACCACGATATATTTTTTCCACAAATATTTAAAATGTCACAATTTGGACACTGGCACCGACACTAAGTACAAGGTCATGGCAGGTCATAGCGGGCATTAGACGCTAGCAAATATTTATAATCCATATTTTTCATTGAGACAAGAGAAAATAGTGAAATATTTAAGATGGACATTAATATAAAAGCACATGAATGTCATATGCTTATCCGCTTATTTAATACCTAGTAGGTCTTGACGATTTATTTTTGTGCCTTTAGTTAAACTGGTTGATGGGGTAAAAAATTTTAGAGTGACGGCCGCCTGCCGGAAGACTCAGCGTTGGAAGGCTCAAGATGGATCAATGCCAAATAGCGGAGGTCTTTCGGCTGAAATGACGATTGAAGTTGATTAAGAAATCATAAGCTAAGTTGCTGAGAGTCTGTGGAAACACAGAAATGCAGGAAAATAACAAGTTCTCTAATAACGGTTAGGTGCCTGCTTTTTGGGTAGAAAATCTATCAATACCATTGGGAGATGTTATTGGATGACACAGGACCAGTTCCCACTCTAGGACAGAGTGAGAGTTTCGTGTCAAATTCTGATACAAATATCTTGACGAATCGTAATAAAATACGAGTTTTTAAACGATTTAGCTTTTTTGCACATGAGTTCATTCAAATATTACGTAAGCATCAAATGAGTGTCTTTGCTTTGCTTGTTTTTAAAAATATAAAGGTTAGGGGCGACTTTATGCTGATCAAGTCAATACTATTTTTTATTCCTTTAACGTAATTGGTAATATTGCTGTAAATTCCTTAGTTCTTGTAATGTGAATATTTGTGTAAGCATAAGAGCTCATAAACAGCTTAGCTTACTATTGCTTACAAAGGAAAGAGAGGGGGAGGGTAAAAATAATAAAACTCAAACATAATATTTGCATGGCCTCCTCATGTTATGGTTTTGATGGGATCTCGTTCTATTTTGATCTTATCTCAGAGCATGTCTAGTAATAAGTTTTGACAAAGTCTAGACTGTAAATGTTTCTGATTCAATTGTCAGCAGAAATTGCGTTTTCTGCGCAAATCAAGTAGATTAGTATCATTTATTAAAATAATAGGTAAATATTGTTGAGTTAGGCAAAACTGAGTGAATTTGAGTCTGGTTTTAATAAAGTTGATATAATCAAATTTTAGAATTCAAGCATTTTATGAATCGTCTTCTCATTTAATACAATATTCAGTATCGTTTAAATGCATCTGTACTGCTTACAAATTGCAGTGCAGTTTCGCAGACGTTATTTTAATACTTGTTATACAATACAGTAACAAACAAGTCGAAATATACGTTTTTGGTATATAAACCGTAGTATCTTTTTTTTTTAGTTAACTTATAAGTTTGATTTTTCACAGCTTCAAGACCCCGTGGACCTGAATATATGTTTTTAATTTCAAATCGATGCCTTTACGTGTTCCTGAGATAAAGGGTTTTGACAGAAAGATAGACAGACGGACGGATGAACAACAAAGTGATCCTATAAGGGTTCCATTTCCTGTTTTGAGGTACGGAATCCAAAAAAAAAACAAAATCTCCTTCGTATTAAGTTCCTTTCTACAGACAGTAATGAAGACTCCGAGGGCTTATTTTAGTTACGAGTATGCGGATACACACATTGTAGGCTAATTTGGCAGATACGAAATTCTTACATAAAGTATAGAATAATAAATATTTCATACGTTGCCCGAACTTTTAAGACATTTCATATAAGATGAGTAACATATTCACTGGATTTTATTATTTTTAGCTTTATTTTACCTCAACGCCATCTATCTAACTGAAAAGTAACCTTGTCTATTGTTTTGTCAGCAAGTCTTTGCAACAGTAGATAGCTAGCTGGAACAATATTCAGTACACCAATGTTGTATAACATTTGTTAGGTACCAGATTTTTGCTTTATTATTTTTTTTCAGCAAATTGCGTTCTATTTATAATAGCTGTATGCTTTTCTTAATAATTAATGAACACGCAGTGACTCTAGATCAAGTGCATTTTGTAGTATACGCTAAAACCTTATTATCTAAAACGACATCTTGTAGATCAAAACTGTAACTAACAAGCTAAGTTTTAGAATCAACGTCAGAGCCACAATTTTCAATCTTCATACATTTTCCACAGTGTCCGTGATTTGACTAGATGGCGCTGCGGCTGCATTACTCATATTATTATGTAGCACCATCTATTGGAGAACGGTTGTAGCGTTCAACGTACGCGTTGGGAGTTTATAACCTGCTTTAATATGTAACTTATCAAGGTTGTCTGAAGTCCGGTAGAGGTAGCTTTCATAAACGTCTGGTTAACTATCACATGAATGTTTCGAAAGGCGTTCATAAAAAAAAAAACTTTTTTTTTGTATAATTATGTTTCTTTTATCAATAAACAAAATTGGAGAGGCCAATTTGAACTTGTCACAAAGCCTGGCCACAAACGGAGGAAGGACGTAATTATGTGGCTTCAACCCAGCAAAGGAAAATAAATGACTAATTGTACAGGTTTGATTAAATCTATTAAGAGCGTCCTTTTCGAAGTACATTTTCATACATACGGTCTTAAGTGATTATGATGGTATTACACATTTTTCTCTAGATATTTTGGACACACTGCAATCTGATATTATCTTGACTTCTTTAGAAATCAAAAACATTAATTTGTATTAAACTAATATGGTACAAACCTCTGCAAATCAATTTTAAGTGAATTTTGGCCCTGAATGATGTTCCACATATTAAAAATAAAAGTACGTAAATAGAAACCTTACACATTTAATTGTGATTCTGTATGACGATATTTATTTATTTTTAATCTTCATGCAACACAAAGTACATAGGCGGACTTAATGCCTTAGGCATTCTCTACCAGTCAACCTAGGGTGGTGAAGAGACAATATACATAAATTTTCTGATAAACTTTTAAAGGTTTAAAGAAATACTTATTTCCTGGAACAGGTTTTGTAAAATATTCAAGTAAATCACGGAAACACCGAAAACAAACAGAGTTTCAGGCGTTATCTCTATTTTTTTGCATTGCCTTTTTATGAAAAATTGCGTTGGATTGCGTTAGATGAAGCAACAAGCTTTTAAACCATGCTTGATGACGACGATAGGCGAGTGGAAAATCACCCTCTAAAATCTAAATGTCTTTTTTTATGGTGGGAAAAATCACCCAATGACAACCCCCGCTCTTGGGTGGAGCGGGAGATAGTGTCAGACTTATACTGACTAAAAGCCCACGCCGTTTCTTCTAGCCTTCATACCGGGGGCTCGAGTTCCCTTTCGGATAACCCTGGCCCCAGTAGACTTCGACCCGGCTGGGCCCCTGCTGTTGTTGACAACCCCTTGAGGCGCGCGCCGTCGACGACTTGGGCTTGGTCCAGATAGTTACCGGACAGCCGGACAGTGAGCTACCCATTGCTCACTGTCAGCAAGCCTGCAAGACCTAAGTGATAAAAAAAAGATAATTTCAAAATATTCCCAAAACTCACTAGAAGCTTAATGTTGGCTAATACTGAAATAATCTATTTAGTAAATGAAAATTGAAAAGCAAGTGTGAGTATTCCCAAGGCTTTTACATCTTAATCAATAAAGTAATTAGTAACTTCCCTTGATCAAAATGTCAGGCTGTTTTCATTAGTAAACTAGCTAAGCCTGTGGCTTCATCCAAGTGAAAAGTTTAGAAATAACAAGGTTATCAAAAGGTGATATTGTTTCATCGAAAGGTTGCCTTAGCCGTAATTGAAATCTTTTATTTATAGATAAAAGGTCTACTAGTTGTTGTCTTTGTTTATTCTTTCCAGAAATTTAGGTAACTTATATGCGAACTAATTTTACATCACAGTGTCTCAAGACGTTTATGACCAGTCTGTGTTACCAGTGATGTCATGATTAAGGCTCCGAAATGTGGTCGCTCATTATGAGCCTCATCAGAGAGCTTAAAGTCACCCAAAGGACAATGAAAAGGCTTATGTTCGAAATTTTAAATGTAAAAGTGAAACCTGGGATGAAGGAAAAGAAGGAACAAGATAAGGCCAGTTTTTAGTCAGTAAAAATCTGACAAACTCTCCCGCTCTGCCCAAGAGCGGTAGATGTCCTTGGACGATTTTCCCAGCTCAAAAAAAGACATCTGAAAAACCCTGAAATACCTGCCTATATAGGATATGAAAATTTCAATCCACCTACCCGAACCAATCTACCTACCCGTAACGGTTTGTGAGATATGGCGAGCTGATAGACGGACGAACAGATGGACGAACGGACGGACAGCTGCAAATACTTTGTAATAAGACTCTGTTAGTTGCCCTCCGGTAGTCAGAGATTCTAACATAAATATCTGTTAAAGCTCTGTAAAACATCTCTTCTGTAGAATTTTCCCAATGTTCATACTCCCACACGAACAGATGAAATATATCTCCCTAAAGAGTCATTCCGTTGATAGATTTTACACAGAACACGTTGAAAGTCTGGTCACGTTTCAGGATTGGTACAAACGTACGTGAAAACAGGATAAGGAACTACATTAGCAATAATAAACTGGTTTAGAACTGAAGATACAGAAGATAAACTAATTACTTTTTATAAAGAAGTACAATCTTCTTCCTAATAAAAATAACTTTTACACTCTTTTGGTATGCTCGCACTCTACAATTAAATGGTATACCAAGTCTTATAGTAAGGCCCATATAAAGTATACCCATTAATACCACTTACAGCCAGAGTGAATCTCATGACTACTGAAATAAGCTATAATAGGGCTAGGATATATTCTTTCTTTTCTTTTTTCTTTTTAAACACACTTGATACAATTACATTAAAATCTTAAGAAATTACACAAGGAGTTACATTAACAGGTTATCGATGGGTCCCAAACTAGGCATAGCCTGTATCTTGGTGCCCCAAAAGTTATACAGAATTAGCCAGATGATCTAGCCTGCGCTACGTACAAATTTTATGATTACAATTTAGAATATACATAAATAGAGAGAAAAAAAGAAAAAAAAACTATACTAATAAATTATACTACCTGTTAGCAAACGAAGAGTTAAGTGTGTAAGTGTAAAGTGTGAGTGAGGCTTGTGGTGTGTTTGTGTCTGTCAGTTTGAATTAACTAGTACGACAAAGCAAGGATTCTGTTTCCTCGTATGTTCGGACCAAGAACCATTTTTTTAGCTGAACTTTAAATATATGGTTTTAATACGGAGTTCCAATGCGGTAGGCATTGGAACTCTTTATTAAAACCATTCCCATTACCTCTTCATCATCAAATCAGTTTGATGGTATCATTTTCATCAGAACCGTTTATTTATATACGTATGAATCGTCATAGTCGCTTATCTATCTTAATCGCAACTTCACATTGTTAACACACAGATATCTCTGTGTGTTTGTGAAGTTAGACCTATTTGATAAAAATAGGACCAAAGGGCATCCTTAGGACAACCTTCCTCCCTTCCTCCTTCCTTCCTTTTTCTTTCCTTATTTTTTTTCCTTTCTTTCTTTCTTCCTTGGTCCTTAGAACATCCTTTCAAGTCAAAAAAAAAATTTTTGAATCGATTTACAAATGACGGAGTTCTAAGATACGAAACACAAAAAAAAACTAAATAAAAACATTAGTACAAAATTGATCCAAAACTTGGACCAACGTTGGTTAGCAATGTTTTATCAAACACCAAAATATCACTTGATGTAATCGTGGAATGATTTGTGAATTTAGTTAGAAGGCGCGTTATGTTCTACGTGCGCCTTAAAGACGTATCAGCATACCTAACTGACGGGGTACGCTAGAGCAGATATCTGTAAAGTAGTCTTAACTGGTTTTGGCTCTAGCTTTATTGTTTGATTGTTCGAAAAAGTCACTGTAACCGTGAAACGCTAAGGGCTACTGAGTCAATAAAAGTCTGACACTTCCTCTAGCTCCACCTCTGGGTGGTAGGCTAGGTTAGGTAGAGTTTTATATATCGATAAATAAATTAATGATATCCCACCACAAAAAAAGTATGTTGTTAAGTGATATGAAACGCCGTAACTGAATAGGCTTTAGGATGAATTCCTTAATTCCATTCCTTTCAAAAATCTAACTTCCTTAAAAACCACATATCCAAAACCCGGCATCGCACCGTCGTCTGACGGTGAAATTAAAAAACTACCCGCGCAAAGTTCTCGCGCGCGCAGTCAACAATCTCTGAAACTGTCGTCTGAAAGTGCGTCCAAGTAATGATCCTGGCTCCCAGCATCTAGTGAGTATCTGACTTTACTCTGTGACTTTTAAGTTTCGACTGTATTTTAGGCTGTTTTTGTAAGAAATTTTGATAAGCGTCACATGGCATTGACGCCACAGCTATTCAGTAATGAACAGACTTTTCTTGCGGAACAAACATTAACTTAGACTAGTTCAATGTAGTTTTCTTAATTTATGTTAGGTGCAAATTCCATCAGTCAATATTTTGGATAGAAACTAACTTAGCTTTACTAACGAAGGCTTACCCAAATTACAAAAAATCTTCAACTAACATCCAAAACCGTATAAGTACTACACATCAATTTGGCAATACGCCCATTGTACTAAAACTTAAAAGGCCTTTAAATTTTCTGTATGCATTCTCTTGAAACTATGCTGTTCGCGTCGGTAACAGCAATAATAATTGAATAAATCTGCCGAGACCTAGATACGGCCTCGATAATGGGAACCGAGTTGAATGGAACTCCCATGCGGTGTTCAGTCATAGTATTAGTAGGTATCTATTCGGCTACTGTAGTGGTCTGACGTCCTCACTGTACGTTGA
This sequence comes from Mythimna albipuncta, assembly GCA_929112965.1. Classification (NCBI taxonomy): domain Eukaryota; kingdom Metazoa; phylum Arthropoda; class Insecta; order Lepidoptera; family Noctuidae; genus Mythimna; species Mythimna albipuncta. The sequence goes on from OV815973.1 coordinate 11,737,350, forward strand.
TTCATTGCTGTATAGACGTCATCTTTAGTGCTCGTGTCCTTTGTATGATGCTGTATAAGCACAAATTGAATTTTGGATATCGAATGATGTAAAACATTAGATCCGCCTGTATAGTGTCTCATTTATTTTTTGACAGACCTGTTGGTACACACATTAATTGTGTAGATTGAATCGTTATAGATATTTTGTCATTGTCATCAAAGTACCATCTTGTAAAATTTGTCAGCTGTTTAGGTATGGCACCGTAAAAACTACTGATAACCGGTATTTCTGGGTTTGTTTACACGTTTTTGATACAGATTTTCTGATATTTTGTGTTTTTATTTAGAAGTCAATCAGTTCTATTTTTTTAAAATGATTATTTAATTCAAAGACGCTTTAAAACTACAAAATTTTCTTGACGATCTTTCCAATCCAATCAACGGCTATAATGCTGACTAAGTTTGGTTAGCAAATTAGGTCATAATACTTTATTCTGGCCTGTTGGTCTAGTGGTTAGTGACCCTGACTATCTACTAGATCAACTACTGCTAAGCCTGAGGTCGTAGATTCGATTCCCCCCGAGGACAAATGCCTGTGTGCTCATCAGAGCACGAGCGTTTGGTCTGTGTCTATTTATCTATATATGTGTTTTGAAATACATAATTATGTTCATCAATTGTTTATCACTATCACTCATAGCGCAAGCTCTGCTTAGTTATGGACTAGATGGCGTTGTGTGAAAGTTGTGGAGTACTATATTATTATTCTATTTTTTTATGTAAAAAGGTAAAACAGATTGACTGACATATTAATGCACAGTAGAAACGACTGGGTCTGGGAACGTCAAATTTTTCACAAGGCCTCTATGATGTAGGCGAGCAGAGAAAGGAACAAAAGTTTTTGAAAATTAGGCTTTTATTGGTACGAAAAGCAAGAAATTCGTTCGTATGTATGTAAAATTTTATTCCTTGGTTCCACAAAATTGAAACTTAGCTTATTTACGGTTAGTAAATAAGCTAAGTTTAAAAGGAAATAAAAAAGATTTTCATTATTCGTTTAAGAGGTGTGAAAGTTTCTTTAAAAAATTTACACATACATTATTATTTTATAAATTCAATTAGTATTGAATATAAATTAAATTAAATAAGATTCTGGAAACACAATAATTGGAAATTATAAAATATTAAGTTCGAATCATTTAAATGATTAAATTAAATTGGATTGATTAAGATTGATATTTTATAAATTAAAATTAAAACAAAGAATTTCAATAATTAGTTAAGAGATTTAACAATTCTGTGTTATGTTGTAAGTCCTTGCCACACGCTTCGCAAAATATCCGCATCTACAACTGAAAAGAGTTAACGATTTCATTTTGAAACTTGGTTCATTGTAACGAACACAAAGTTGTCTGTGAATCACAATCGGTTCGGAGCCGGTAGCTGGAACCAATCAAAGATAATTACAATTTAAATCACGAACGAACTTTTAACACAGAAGCGTATCTTTGTAAGAGCGAGCAATTAATCAAAGCCTCCCAAACTTTAGTAGTTAGACCAGCCAACGGTCTGTTAAAGAATTTAAAAAAAGAATCTATTTTTCGTGCCTATTCGATTGTGACTCTCAATCGGTGTTTAACCAATTGTAAATATTGGTTCGTGTTCAACAACTTTGCCTTTGAATAAAAAATATTCGAAATTGAAATAAAAATCCGGATTCAGCAAAATATTTTTACTTAAAATATTATTTATAAATCTATTCAGTTTGATCTGAAGTTTGCCCTGATTTCAATTTATATAAAAACTTTTAGGTAAATCATGAATCGATCTAAAGATATGTAAGAACGATATAAAGGAATTTTGTTGTCCAATCACTTAATTGAGTACCTAAGTGATAACTTACGACACCCAAGAGACTATACACTTACCCGTTGGTATTCGAGACATAGACTACTGCTCAAAACAGATGTCAATTAAAATTAATAGAGCATTATATTAAGGGTGAACAAGATTATCTTTGTAGTTAATGGCCGGTCACCGATTCAAATATAGGTGAGTGTCAGATTCCAATTTCAATTTACAATTAGTGGTTTAAGGATTTCTACATACGTCTCTAAAACATCTACATCGGTCTTAGATGTGAATAATAAAATACCTTATGGGCACACTGCGTTTTTAAACGCGCCGTCGACGCGCGTCTTAAAGCGGATACAGGCTTTGCGAGGCATGCGCCATGACCGGCGCACAGCTAATGCTTCGCAAGCACATGCCACGCCACAAACATGTAGAAAGACAAGCATTTGCTTCGCACGCTATGGTTCGACCCCAGTACATGTTAGTACATATATTGTTTTTAACACAAACACTTCAAGTAAAGGCATTCGCAGTATGTCGTTCGCAGCGCATTACTCGCAAAGTCTGTATCCACCTTTAAAAACGTGTGTCGACGGCATACTTTCATCCTATTAACCTCTCGTATGCCGTAATTAGAGACACAATTAAAAAGCCATTGTGTCTCGCGTAGATCTGCGTTCCGGCATACAACGGGAGGTGTTCACTTTCGCTTCTGCTGCGTCTGACACGTGTACGTATCGCGTCTGTATCGCTACAAACACGCGTTAATGGCGCGTTTAAAAACAATAGCGTGCACTGGTCTTTAAGGGAGTTTATTATTCACATCTAAGACCGATGTGGTGTGCACAAGCCCTAAAAGTTCCCTAACCCTGCAGCCCCTATGGTGCAAGGCACTTTGCTGATAACTTCGTCACGGACCTAAAAGCGAGTGGCACAAAAACGAGAGCTTAATTTTTGTTGCACAAAAAGCATTGATCAAGGTCTGTCAACGAAAATGTATTACTGTTTTCATTTAGCTTTCATCATCAATCTGCATTTAAGTTCGCACGATATACTTTTAAGGTAATCCATTTTCTGCTATATAATTAATTTATTAACTTAGACTTACTTGGTTCACCGTAATAACATATTATCTGTCCCGTTTCAATTTCGGTGTTACAAAAATATTTTAAATTTCCGGCTGGTATTAAGTAGATATAACAAGCATGTAAACTTTTCTCATGAATTACTCTACCTGATGGTGAAATCTGCATGAAAATCTGTTCTGTAGTTTTTGAGTTTGTCACGAGCAGACAGGCAGACGCAATGGCGGACTTTGTTTTATAACAAGTGAGGATTTTTAGTAATATCGCTTCTGTCAGTAGCTATAGTATATCAGGCAATATTGTGAAGCTTTCATCGTTAAAGACGATGTATTTACGACGCCCGTACTAGCCACAAATTGCCAGCTTTTCTTCAACATCAGATAAAATGAGGGAAAAACCTAGATTGCACTGACGTAATTCCGCTTAGATTTCCTTTTAGAGCCCCGTTTACTTCGTTTTATACATTTACGAAAGCATAGTATTTACAGTCAACCTTTTATTATTAAAAAATAAAATGATGAAACAGATTCTTCTGTTCTTTGATGATAATAGATCATTAAGAAAAGAGTGCTTATAAAAAGATGTCATGGAATGGATGGGTTTTGCCTCAATATAAGTACTCTGTAACTTAGTAGGGTTACCACGGGGCACGCCACAATTATGGTGGTACAATAGTAAGACAATAGATGCGCAAACGCCGGCGTTTGCTTGGGGTTTAAAATGAATATGAAAATAATTCCTTTTCTATTCAGTCAACGGTTATGTTGTGAACTTAGTTGCTTACTACATTAGGTACCTACATTTTACTAAGTTACATTATGAAGTTCTTAATGAAACACTAGGCTGCTAAGATATTATACAAGTGCCTTATTATGTTAGTTATGTCTTAGTTTCTTGAATTTAAAAGATACGGTGCTCTATAACTTTAAGTGAGACACCATTTTGTATGAAGATTTTAAAAACCAAATTTTGTTAAAATGTGTACAATCAGTGTGAATTTGGTAATACGAGAAATCACGCCCACGATTTCTGAAAGTTAGGAACGCTGCACACGGGCTACCAGACACAACTATAAAACGCCTACACCGACGTTTTTAACCGACTTCGAAAAGGAAAAGGTTCTATGTTCGGCTGAATGTATGTTTTTTTTTTAAGTATGCTCAATTGTGGACCGATTTCGGAAATTATTTTTTTGATTGAAAGTTTATGCTTCGAAGTTGGTCCCATAGAAATATTGTTATGCAGATCATAATCATGAACTTCGAAGATATGGAACAGAACTCCTCATAGGATCACGGTAGAATTGTCGTAACAAGTAAAATTGCTTTGCTTATACGTGTAGTGGTTGACAGACTTAAAGAAAGGGGAGGGGATGTATCGAACTGATCTGGTGATGAAGCCGGAATGTAAATAATTGTAATCTTACCATGTTTGGGATTATTAGAATCGTTATGAGATGCACTCTGGCTATAAGGTATTTAAGTTTGGCTGAGTGGTTCTTTTTAGTGGTGGTACAATAACTAAAAAGTGAAAAATAAAAAACTTTTTACAAAAAAAAATTAAACCAACTTCAATGTTAAGAAACACTAAAAAGTACAAAATAACTTTAATTTCGGAAGTCGGTGTTAAATAATGAAGAGACAAAACTATCTAATTTAGAAACACCGATTTCCGAAATTACAGTTATTTTGTACTTTTTAGTGTTTTTTTAACATTGAAGTCGGTTTAATTTTTCCTGTAGTTTTCATACATTTTATATGTACTCCCCGCACACGGTTGGCGCCGATGGCCGCCAGACGCTAAAAATCGTCGCTACTCGCTTTTTTTACCCACATCGCCCTCTAAACGCCGACACAAGACGCCGCCACACGCCAATCGTGTAATAAAACCGTCTTCGAGAGAATCCACTATGACACTACGCGCATGGGTTAAGTAGCAACTACCCACAGAGTACATTTTTATATATAGAAATAGAGACCAATCTTCGATGTCAAAATGGGTAACCACTGACAGCGCCATCTGTTATCCATGCAAGACAACTTTTCCATGATATACATAGTTATACTATCTATAGATCGTTGGACGCCCTACCTATAGCATTCCTCCACTACGTGACATAATATATTTTATAACTTGTATTATGTAGTGGATTACATATCCACTACATAATAGTACTGAAGGTATAATATAAATGAAACAACATATTGGATGAAAATCTATTTATTTATTTATTTATTCACAAAATCCACAGCTCTTTTACAAAAATTTTACTTTAAGATAAACTAATATTACAGCCAATTAAGGATTTACAATTTACTATCTAAACATCTATGCCTCAGAAACAAACAGAATAAAACGCTAGTACCATTCAAGCCTAGTAGTGGTGTGCTGTGTGTGTATCTAGTTTATTTGTGTTTTTTATAGCACTCATTCAACTTTTTAGCTTTAATTTGTAAAGTGTCCTCATCATCATCAACCTCTTTTCTCCCAGCTAATATTTTATTAATATTTTTACAATAATTATAAATCATGCACCTAATAACAATATTAATTAGATAATCAACTACTTTCTTTTTATGTGTTTCACATTTTATAAAATCAAAATTAACAAAAATACTAATGGCTGTATTTATTATTAATTTTAAATTTGATTTGATTTGATTTTTCAATATTTTCTTTTGTTATTTCATTGATTAAACCTTGGATATTTGAAATCAGCTCTATTAACTTCCTGCTGGGAGTGCAAAGCCATCGTCGACCTGCGTATTCTCTATATTTTATGTATTCTAATTCATTTTTTGACATAAAATCGTCACAGCAATCTGTGCAAGATTCGAAAATTTTAGTTTTTATTTTTTTTTCAAAAAATATCCACTCATGTATTGTAAAGGCGCAACAATACGGGGATCTCCTTCCTTTACCTCTAGAGGTGTAAAATTAAAATCAAAGTATTTTGCAAAATCAAACGAGCAGGTCGACGTTGCTTTCGCATTTTCGTTGATGATGAGAGAGTACAATGCATTACAATAATCTTTTTCGCAGTTTCCGCGGGTGTGGACACTGCTTATATTATTTATTAATAATGTGGCGAATGCAGACTCGAATTGGTCACATGTCGGATTAGTGTTGCGGCACCCTTGGCTTCTCACTGCTCCAAAGAAATTTTCTAAAGGGTCCTGATTCAGGTGCCGCAACCATACTGATGACACGTTAAAATCTTTTTGGAGCTTTTTTAATAGGGTTTGAATTCCATTCAGTGTCCACACCCAATTAGTAACTGAGGGAATTGATTGTGTTTTAGAATCAGTTGATAAAAATTTCATTGATTTAAATATTTGTACACCCTCAATCCACATTTTGTGATGCGCAGAGTTCGGCGTTGCTGGACCTAGTAAGGGTTTGGCGTTCTTACTTTTCTGGTGACTTCCATTTACCGAGTCGAAGATGTTGTCCATGAACAGCAGCAGATCAGCAGTGTCTTTGCACTCTGTGGGAAGTATGTTCTTATCTGAAAAAAAAAAAAAAAAACAATTACAAGACAGGTCAATCATATGTAGTTTTGAATTGTATTTATTCTTGCATGCCAATTTACTTACAGTAATTTTAAATAAGTAACAATAGAAAATCATCAAGTAATTTTCCGAAACATGACTGATTATGATACTTGTGATATTAAATTTCGTTAAATGGTACATACAGAAAAATGTGTTACAATACTGATATAAATGATAATAACAATTGAGACTTATGTACATAATTATAACCGAAAGTATAATAATCTCAAATAAATTTTATTATATGAGAAATATCTTCATTATGTAAGTAATAAAAAGCATAATAAATAACATTAATAGCAAGCCTTGATCTTTTAAAATAATACAAATCATAAGTCAATTTACAGATCCAAATTTCATTAATTATACCTACTTACTAACAAAAACAATAAGAGTATTATAGTATGTTCTTATTAATTTTAAAATATTTTCAATGTTTCTAAATACATAGATCAAATCAAATACAAAATCAGTCATAATTATTCTTCCCTATTCCTAGACTTGTAACCTAAACCAACAAACTTTTTTTGCATGTATAAAAAGAAGGGAAAATACTGCTAAGGGCCGACGCACAGATGGCGTAGAGCAGCACAGAGCATTTTTCACTGTCAAACTATTATCGATATTGTCGCCACTAAAATAATATCTAAAATCAATTATCCTACTTTCGCATGTAGTCGCTTCGATGCTCAATTGTTATGTTGATTGATTTTAGATACTATTTCAATGACGACAATGTCCATAATAGTTTAACAGTGAAAAATGCTCTGCACTGCGCTCTGCCATATGTGTGCCGGCCCTAAAAGTCGCTATGTGTTTCAGATGTATTCTAATTATAAAATAAAACAAACATTACCTGCTAAATATCCCATATTAGACGCCACAGTACGACTGAATATTTGTGAGGCCAATTTTACTTTTTGTTTGTTCATTTTGAGAGGGTTGACGTGATACTCTGTTAACTTTGGGATCAATCTAACGCCTTTATAACCAGGGTTTTCATTATGGAGTAATTTTAAATGCGACCATTTTGCGGTTTTTTTTACGCCATTTATGGTATATTCTAAATTTTTAGTCATGAGGTTGTTTCTAATTCCTTTAAGAAGATGTGGGGGATCATACAGTGGTACAATTTCTTGACCATTTATTAAAATTATATTTTCTTTCGGATTTTCTCCTTTTCTTAAATAAATTCCCCTGGTCTCATCCAGTAACAGGTTGAGAGCCTGTCTATTATTAGTACCCTGGTCACATACAGACGCAACCACTATGAACCCTGATTCTTGCAAGGCTCCTATCACTTCCTTAATTTGTCTAGCTAGTTCAGGTCCCTTAGTAGCACTTGACGCAAATGTGTAGGATACTGCCTGCTTATAATTGTAAATTAGACCACGTACCATAAAAACTTGGGCGTGATCTGCAAATTCACTTTTCCTGCCTTGCCCATTGTCAACAAGACCAGTGATTTTATCTTTTCTCTCATTATAAGTTAAATTATGCTTCAAAGAAACTTCGTCAACCATAACAGCACATAGCTTTTCTTCTGTTTTCATGTTGTCAGCTTTATTTTTCAATTGAGAGAAAACATTTTTGTTAATCCCAGGCTTTATGTTGCAAATTTGCACTAATTTAATAAGTGTTTGTTGAGCAGGCAAAATAAAATTTTTTCTCAAAAATCTGTATCCTTTAGGACTTTGTTTAAAAATCGATAAGGAAGCATTTTTTTCTTTTAAAGTAAAACGTCGCCCCTTCTCCTTTTTGTGGTCCTCTCGACATTGCATATTAATTAATAATTTTCCTGTACTCGTACAATTTTCTAGTATGTCAAATACTGCAGGATTGGACGCAATTCTTTTTGCTGCTTTTACATTGGCTGACATTTTTTTAACTTTATTTTTCATCTTGCTTATCTTGATCCTTGCAGCAACAAGTTTTTCGTGCAATTCCTTTTCTGCATTTGAAAGGAATACACGATTTTTAATTTTTCTAACTGTTCTTATTCCTGCTGTAAAAAGATAAATTAAAACATGTTATTAATTTATTAAAAAAAAAACTTTCCGGTTTATACAAAAGTGAATGTTCAAAAAAAAACAAAAACAGGTCCGGCAGAAACGAGATGGATCTCAAATGTTAGTAATAATCTACTCTATTAAAATACATAATAAAGAGGTAGTTTTTTTTTTTTTGTTTGTCTCTGGAAGTACTGGTCCGATTGCTAAAAATTTTTCACCGATAGAAATCTGCTTTATTTCTGAGTGACATTTTTATTTTATTTTACTTTATTGGAACATAAAACAGTTACCCATTACAATTAAGGTATTCCAGAATTTACATTACTAAGTTAACGTGCAAATAAATATCCGCGAAATAATTCTGTCGAACTATTTTATTATTAAAAGCGTGCGTGAGAAGTTAGTGCTCGTAAGTATTATATTTGGTGACTAAAAATAGGCTATATTTTAAGTACGCGGACGAAGCTGCGGGCAAAAGCTAGTAAGTAATAAAACAATAACCAGCTATTATCGTGATCCTTACTTGCAAGCATAAAAATTGCCAGTCTTATTAATCAGGTGTCGATTTAAAAAATTGCTTAATTATAATTTTAATTAACATAAGTCCTCGTTTCGGTTGTACATATATATTTTTTTATATGTTTTCTAGTGAAATGAAGTATGTAATGTGATGTTCCGTAAGCTATTTTATTCGTTACTTATCACATTCATTACTCATAATTTGAGATACATTTCGTTTCTGCCGGAGCTGTTTTTTTTTCTATGGAGCCAGAGCTAACTTACCTAGATTGAGTTGCATATTAGTTTCTGAAGTACTTGGTAAAGCAACTTCTTCTTGCATCGTAGCCGTGAGATCTGAAATCAATAGTTGTACGAATTATAACTAATGTATATTGCGCCAATCTAATGCAAATATAAAGTGGAAAGATTTTTATATTCTTGTATGTTTGCTTGTAATGAAGAAACTACTCTACTGGAACGATTTTAAAATTTTTTTCACCAGTAGAATGCTACTTTATCACTCAGCAACATCCTACTAATATTTTAAGTATGCCTTGGCCCATAAAATATCCTGTTGATTTTTTTTTTTTATTTACTCGTATGTTTTGTGTGCAATAAAGAATGTCATTTAATTCTTTATTGAAGAATGGTTGAATTGAATAAATGCGAAAGTTTGTGAGGACGGACGTATGGATGTTTGTTACTCTTTCACGGTAAAAGTGCTGAAGAGATTTTGATGAAATTTGTTAGGGTAGACAATATCTTAGAATAGTCCATAGGATACTTTTTATCCCAAGAATAAGTTCCCTTGGGACAATTTTCTATTTTCACAGAGATAAAGCCACTGGCAGAAGCTAGAGTCTGTCTAAAAAGTCAAACGACTTGGATAATTATTAGGGCAAAATGAAATCTGATGTAGTCAACGCTGGTTCAATAATCAAGGTTGATTAAGAGATCTTGATCATTGTTTGAATATAAGTATTTTTTAAATGACTAAATATTATACAAAATTTCCAAGCCGTTTGACTTTTTAGACAGACTATAGTCGGTAATATAACTAGCTGTTGCCGGCGACTTCATCCTCGTCGTGTTCGTAAAATTCTAAATCATATATTTTACGTTCACATAAAACGCTAAAGACCAAAATGCCAAATACCTTCATAACATAACACACCTGTTGGTTAAAGTCACGTTGTTTATCCATTTCGGAATCGTTGTCCCCGGGAATTAAGTAGTTCCTTTTTCATATGCATTTATTGTGTGTTAATTTGATATTACAAACGAACACTTTACTGATATCGGAAAGTATGTAAAGCTGTTGGTCCTGGTTGTCAATTGCAGATCTTTGACAGTCATTACTGGTAGTCAAAAGCCAGAAAGTGTGACCAGATAACTCAAAGAGTATTTATTGTTTTACTCAGTAAATGGATAATACTAATTACCACTTATACAAGGTGTAAGGGACAGCCCTCCACAAACTTTTAGGGCTTGCTCAGTAGACGATACTGAACAACATTCCACAAAATTTTTTTTCAGGAAACGAAAAAAAAAATCCGCCTTGCCATACAAAATTATAAACTTGATTGGACAGTTTGTATGGAGAGGCTGAATTTTTTTTTTCGTTTCCTGAAAAAAAATTTTGTGGAACGTTGTTCAGTATCGTCTACTGAGCAAGCCCTTAAAGTTTGTGGAGGGCTGTCCCTTACACCTTGTATGTATAGATGAAGTACCCAGGCGACTGCGGTTCATTTATTTTTTCAGTGCGTTTTTACAAGAAATACAACTATATGTATTAATAAACCTAAAAAGCAAACCCCTAACTAAATGTTTACAAAATTTCGCCAAAATCAATAGAGCCATTATAAAAGCTTCAAACATTTAAATTTATTAAATAGATAATTACTTAGATATATCTAATCTCTTGTTGGATAGTTAATAAAATTCAACTTACCCAGATTATGTTGGTTTTCAATTTCTGGAGAAACATCTTCATGCATTATAGCCCTGCCATCTGAAAGTAATGATTGTATGGATTTAGCATAATGTAAGTTGTGGTAATCTTTTAAACTAACTAAATCTATTACATTTTATGTGCAGATTGCATAAATATGTATAAAACATTGCTCCCACATTTATGTTGAATTGAACAACACTTCATAAGTTACTGTTATTTAGGCTACATACAGCACTTACTGAGAAGTGAGTATGAACTTTGCAACATTTTACCATGTTGGCCTCGCCAGTTTATTGCAAGAACGTTAAGTACTTACTCATCAAACATGAGTAGTTTCTTTCTTATGTAAATGAAGTAAAAGCCGGTTTCGAACCCACAACCTCAAGCATGAGAAGTGGAGGCCTTAACCACATATAAATAGCTAATTAATTGGAGTAATTTATAAATATTGAGTAGTGTTATTTACCTGATGATGTTGATGGTAGGTTGTGAATTTGCTGCAAAGGCTGTCTATTAGTACTCATAGATGAATTCCGAGACAATAATGCTGAAAAAAAACCACAAATTTGAATAGAACAATAAAGGACTATGCATTAATGTGAATTTTATCATAATATGAGCAGCAAACAATTTTTTTTTAGCCAAAGTTTATCAACTTAATGCACCCCTGTTGCGACACTTGTTTATGCTAAAATAGGATGTTTAAAATAATCTTACGCTGCATCCTTTTTACAATATTAAGTGGTCACTATTTTTTTAAAAGAAACATTGACATTGTAGCATAAGCTCTTGTCTAAATCATGTCCGAGTCTTAAAAGTTTCATTTATGCAAAAGAGACAGTTTCGCACCGGGGCTGCGGGGGTAAATATACAAATAGTATCTGTACTAATATAAAGCTGAAGAGTTTGTTAGTTTGGTTGATAGCACTAATCTCAGGATCTACTGGTCCGATTTGAAAAATTATTTCAGCGTTAGATAGCCTATTTATCACGAAGGTTATAGCTATATAACATCACACTATGATCAATAGGAGCGGAGCAGTGAGGAAAAAGTTTTATAATAATTATGTAGTGATTATACTTACTTGGCATTTTCAATGTTGGCACAGCAATATTACTGAGTCTGTTGTTACGGCACAAATATTTATCTTCAAAGTGTGCACGACACACTCTGTGTCTCAATATTTGTTCATTCTTCAAACTCAAGATGTCATGACAGCCAATTGCATACAGCCAAGTGTTGAAGCGTTCTCTATCGAATACAGGATTCGGGAACCCATGAAGTACTTGATGCATACCTTAAATAAATAATGAAGTTTTATTATTGGAAAATGATTGAACTCACAAACATAACTTTTTCTGTATTGTCAAGATAACGACTTTGCTGCAAAGTTGGTGAACTTGCAGTCAAAAACCTACAGCTGTAAAACTTAAAAAAGAGAAAATATGATAATCTGACAGGTTTTCTTTACCTAAGTTAACTTATAGCGCGAAAGAGGAGAGATTTGTGTTTCTGTTTGCAATTAATAAACTCGTAAACGCTAGAAAAACGCTAAAGAGTGCTACAGTATCACTGAGTGACATAGGTAGTCATGTATTTTCACGCGGACGAAGCCGCTGCCACAAACTCTCAAGCCCCAAGAGGACACCAGTGTCCGCACACCTATTGTGTTTCTAAGCATCAAGAGGACACCGGTGTCCGCAAACCTATTGTCTTTCTATTGTGTCTCTAATTACAGTATTCGAAAGGTCTGACATACCTCCACTCTCCTTACACCCTGGAATACAGCAGTGCCTGCCCGAAGACATGGTACTAACTTCACCCACAAGAGTCCTGTCTCAATTAAACACTTCTGAAATGAAAGAAAATAATATCAGAGTTGAGATTTGAATAGCAGAAGAGTAATTAATACACCAAGAAATTGGAGAACAGAGAAGATTTATTACCTGGATTCCGACTCGTTTGTGTATATTGTGGTTTGATCTGGAGAGGAAACTCACTGGAAGTAGAAGCAATCGCTTGAATTTCTGAAAAATATGAGAGTTGAGATTTTCATCTTTATTAAATAAATATTTAATAAAGATGATTATCTACTTATAAACATTTCGCATAGGTAATTATTTATCGTTCGTCATGAATAGAATAGAATAGCATTTATTCGGCGCAAGCAACACAATACACAACAACATAAAATAATAATTAAAAAAAACTGAACTGAAATTGTTTATGTTTACCTGCGATCTAATGAAGATTTGGCAAAGGGAAAACTCTTGAGTTATCAAACTAAATGTCCGAATTATTTTGTAATTTTTAGTGCGTGCTAAAAGCGTGTTTTTTAAACTATTATTTTTATTTTAGATAGTAAAATTAATGCAATACTCAATGCAAGGATTTTTTCTTTCTATCCATTATAAAACGAACGCACACGCACGCGCTTTTATTAAACGTGCGCACAAAAATAATTGATGAAGATTATTGACAATCTTGCATTGACAATATTATTTTGTGTGTGCGGCTAGCCTTAATAGATGCGGCGTTCGATGCTAGAATGTTCGAACGTGACGTGCAATATGATTGTTTATAGAGGTACCTACATGAGCTTAATATTTTTCCTTGGATGCAAAGGGGTGACCAGACGGTTGCAAACTGGCGTTCCCCTAGGGTAATTGGGACTGTTGAACGCTAGTTTTATATTTAAAACTAGCCTCTGCCAGCGGCTTTACTCGCTTAGAAGTAGGTTTCTCCATACATACTTTGAGCCACCGTTTCATGACCTTTGGGGTGAATTTTGAACAATCCTCTTCTTAGTACTCGCCTACGTCCCAAAAGGAAACTTTGTGCATTTCACGCTCATAGACCCAGAAGTTTTGGCTGTGCGTTGATTTATTAGTCAATCATTTCCTCCTTTTATATATTACTAGCTTTTGCCCACGGCTTTGCCCACGTACATAAAATATAGTCTATATATGTCACTCAGGAATAAAGCAGTTTTGTATCAGTGAACAAATTTTAGCAATCGAACCAGTACTTCTAGAGACCTTCCTACAAACATAAAAACAAACTTTACCTCTTTATTATTATATAACTGTAATCAGTAGATAAAATGTAAAAAAATCTCGCGAAAAATTTGGTAATAGTGAAGAACAAGGTATATTGGTAATACATAACAATGATGTGCTTTTTTGCATAAATTAGGTACAAAGAGGACCGCAGGCTTAGACCATTTCTTCCGGAGTTATACTTACATGAATCGAGAGGTAAATTGGTACAAGTTACGATCGGTAAATATTATTTTTATGTATTTCGATTATAATAGAACCAAGGGTCCCGCTGAATTAATGAGACGATTATTTCGTTTATTGTTTTTACCCATGCTCCTGGGTATTTACCTGGTAAACATTTTTAGAGCTATGACTTTGATAACCTACCTATAGTAACCAATAAAATCAAATGGCAAATCTCGTATTCAAATCGGTTCAAACTGATTTGTACGACACTCGTATTTACATCCATCTGGTCACCCCTTAGCTAATGACAGATTACTAAATAAATATTATTGAGGGTAGATAACAAACGACATTAATTTTCAGGTACTCCAAATGATGAGATGAATTGATGATATTTGTTTGAGTATGAAGTTCTGTTGGCAATTTCTGGTCTTCTTCAACCGTGTTCCACCACATCAAATGTCACTTTTTAACTTTAAATGCTTAATTCCTTGATGAAAATATCAAAATGATATGCCTATAATATTTGAGGAGTTCCTTCGATTTAGCCAAGATTCCATCATCAGATCCGGACTAGGTGTCTAGGTACTGGCTGTACAGGTAAGTACATTTTATCGGTAATTATTACTATAATTTGCTGTGAAAAGTATGTGTATTGGAAGGCCTTCTACAAGGTGGACCTGGTGAAGGTTGCGGGAAACCGACGGATGCGAAACACACAGAGGAGCGTTCGTTGTGGCGACGCTTGGAGGAGGCTTATGTCAAACAGTGGACATAGGTATATCGGCTGAAATAATGATGATGTGATGAATTCGCTGTAGCATACCCGCCATTTTGACTCTTTTATATTTATATATAGCTTTTGCCCGCAGCTTCGCCCGCGTGACATTAGGTACTTAAGGAATCGACATAAAAGGTAGTCTTTGTTCTTTTCCATGTCAAAGGTTATATGCTTGCCAAATTTCATCCAAATCCGTTCAGCCGTTTTTGCGTGATTAAGTAACAAACATCCACATTTATAATATTATATTTAGGATAATATATACTCTTATATTTTAATATACAGAACATATCTTTTTCTCCTTTTCTGTCAAATCCATCCCGAGGTCTAGGATCTATTATATCAAATCTGAAATCGTAATATTTGAATTTCGCCATAACTTCAAAACCAAACGTCCAATTTTAATCATTCAAAGACCAAATATTATCTACATAAACTGTACTTAGTGATGAAATAATTTATTTTGATAAGGATTAATAGCATGAGTAAAATAAATGCGTTTAAATGTAGTCCAAAAAAAAATTCAAGATTTTTAAATAAAAAAATGGTTGTTGTGCCTCATTCGGCATAGATAGGTATAGTGTGTCGCGAACTTTTTTGTAGATATTTATAAGATCTACAATTAATTAGAACATTTTATGGTTCTATCTTTTATAGTTTAGGCAGCGTACGCAAAATAAGTAACTTTTCTGGCACCTTCTGTCCGAAAAAAACAAATATAAGATATTTGTTTTTTTCGGACAGAAGGTTTCGGAACCCTATTTTTTCCAAAATAAAATTTAGCCTATGTTACTCGTGGATAATGTAGCTTTCGAATGGTGAAAGAATTTTTAAAAACGGTCCAGTAGTTTTTGAGCCTATTCATTACAACCAAACAAACAAAGTTTTCCTCTTTATAATATTAGTATAGATGAACCGAAAATATTTTTATGTAATTTATTCACAGACACCCTACAAAACAATTTGTTAGGAAATTAGGATGGCTTATATAACTTCGTCAATATATACTTTTATATGGCAGATTTATACATACAATTAGTATGACATACAGTTATGTTTTACACATAACTGTATATCACTGCATAGGTTTTTTGTTCCAAAAGTATTAGTAAACTAGCTTTTGCCCTCGACTTCGTTCGCGGTGTGTGCGTCGAAATTGCATAACCTAATTTCGCCTAGCCCATTCAATTATCGGACCGGGGTGGCGTATCACCGTACGCCTGGTCGTACAGTGATGCGCCACCCCGGTATATGGTGGACATCCCACCTACACGCACAGAACGTTTTGGAGACACATTAATTGTTGTGTAATTGTGGTTTGTGTTGCAGCTACATGGATGTAATCCACGCGCCAACACGTGCGGTGGTTGGAAAAACGTGCTCAACCAAGGGCGTTGAAGGTCATGGTTGAGGTGGTGGTTGCTGTCTACACAGATTGCAACTAGCAAGGTCACCTTGGTTGGGACGTTGGATTACAATCATGTGGTTATCCATTATTTATTATAGTTGGCTACATAATAAGAATATTATAAATTTATCATAGGAATGTGAGGTATCAGCCCTACTTACTACTGGACCAGTTAAAGCTATGGTACTGTAAAAAAATTTATAAACTAAAATTCAATATTAACACTGCTGGTATACTCTCTTTTATGAGACAGTGGGCTGCAATCAACCATTCTAGCCCAGTAAAGATTGGTGGATTTCACAGTTTTCTCACAATATGTTCCTACACTCTTTTGATAGTCATGCTGAAACTATAAATTGGTCAAAACAGAGGCATAGCCTATAACCAAAAATTTATACTTATTAAAGCATGTGAAGACTTTCAAAACTTATTATAATATTTGTTTAAATAGGTACCTGAAATATTTCCTGTAGGTAAAATCAAGGTGGGAACAGCCAATTTGCAATTATTTGGATACAGAAACTGCTTCTCATAGTGCCAACAGCGAATTCTTTGGGTGTCACCCCCAATACTCTTCACCCAAACTTGGAACTTTTCTGCAAATGTTTCAGGATTTGGAAAGTAACACAGGTACATCTGAAAATATAAAAACGACTTTATTATTGTAACATCCACGAAAAAAGGACAGGTTTTTCCAGCTTTATTTTGAGGTGGGAAAATCATCTAAATGAAATCTCCTTTTTTTTTTTTTTTTCGATGGGAAAAATCATCTTATGACAACCCCCGCTCTTGGGCGGAGCGGGAGATAGTGTCAGACTCTTACTGACTAAAAAACCCATCCCGTTCCTTCAAGCCTTCATGCCGGGGCTCGAGCGCCCTTTCGGATAACCCTGGCCCCAGTAGGCTTCGACCCGGCTGGGCCCCTGCTGTTGCTGACAACTCCTTGAGGCGCGCGGGAACAGTGCGCGCCGTCGACGACTTGGGCTTGGTCCGGATGGTTACCGGACGGCCGGACAGCGAGCTACCCATTGCTCACTGTCCGCAAGCCCGTAAATGAAATCTCCTGCCTTGGTGGGAATGGAGGGTGTGTCAGATTTTTAAGGGCTAAAAACCCACTCCTGCACCATAACTAGAGACACAATAGAAAGACAATGAGAAATTGAACACCGGCGTTAGCTTGGTGTTTAATGAATTAACAGAGGTTTTAGGTAAATTGGGTAACATGATGTAGTATCAGAAATTCTGACTTCTAACAATCAGAATGATAAATGATCTTTATTTTGCAAGTAGGTTTTCAATTAATTCTAGATGAGGCCGGACAAACCGGATGTACAAATCACAGCTGAAACCACATCATTCCATAAATTAAATCTTTATTACCTGAATCTTGACGTTTTTGTGTATGTTGTGATAGACATGTTTGGTGCTATGGAGGAACTCACTGGAAGTGGAAGCGTGCGAATTTCTGGAAAACAAAATAGGAAAACCATTTAAAAATAAAGCAAGCGTCTTTAACAAATTCAAGTTTCTTGTACACAGAATAATACTTTAAATAAATAGTGTCAAGACAAAAATTTACTAATAAGTATTACAAGATTCTGAATACTCCATCCGAGGAAACCCATTTTCTGAAATATGTCAAACAAATCAAAATCAGTATCCATAAAACAGATTTCAGTTCGAAAAGAAAAAATATTGTAGTAAATAAGTACTTTAGGTTACAATTGCATTTTCACCAAACATTGATTAATCTTGTTCTAATAAACTTTTTGTAGTTTAAGGCTGCTTTTCCACCAGAGATTTGCTATGCTGCGAGGATGTAAAGCTATGCTGTGAAACTACCTATATGACCGTTTCCACTGATACAAAGCTATGTAGCGATGTGAGTAAGATGTCATACGAAGATACGCCGCCGCAAAGTAGCAGCGCGAGGAAGATGCGCAGCTCGAGCTATGCGATGTATCTCTAGCAGGGAAGCAGCACGTAGCTACATTACTTGCTACCATCCATAGCAGTATAGCATGTACCCTTCCATAATAGTTGAATCCGTCTCTACCAGTGCTAAGCTATGTGCACCAATGAATATGATTAGTAGATATCCCCGACCATCCCGTCGCTTGCCCCATGTAGACTAGTAGTCTACATGGGCATTCTAGCGTGCTTTATTATGTAGACTAGTAGTCTACACGGGCAATGTAGCGTTGAAAGTTAGGACTTGACTTGTAAAACCTAAGACTAGAATGAAGAAAGCAAGAAGTAATAATTTGATGTATTTTTACCAGCTTTTTGCCAAAATGATATTCCACTCAAAAACTCAAAATATCATCTTCAAAACATTCATGTTCAGTATACAGGAAAAGATAGGCACTACCGATAAGACTCTTTTACACAGCAATACCGTCTTTTCACGAAGATTTACAACAGTTATCGCAAAGAACTTTTAGTAAAAATACTTAATACAAATAAAATAATTAAATTAATGAAAAAAAATGGCTGCCTATGTGACGTTAACTCACAGAGTGCATTTTTGTGACATCTATTGGCACTTTGGTGAAACTTAGCACTAAACTGCCATCTCTTATCCATACACGGAATATCATCTGTCTACGTCACAATACAACCCGACCAAATTGAAAATACATTTAAACTCATTTTGAGCAGGGACTATTAAATACTTCGTCATTTTGTATCATTGTAACCATTGCTGTCCCAAGTTTTTTGTACTAAGTTTGAAGCACCTGCAACTACCGGCCACAAGTGGCGAACGTGCGCTTTAGCTACCATTGAGACCGCTTCTAGTCGTGGTGGGGGTTGTAGTCGTTGCGTGTAACTCGTGTGCGGGGACTCTATAATTATTATTTGGTTAAAACATATGATTTTTATGCCTTCACAAACCTGTAATAAATAAAAAATGATTTGATAAAATTAAACTATAGTATCTAAATAATAAATTCTTTAGTGACATAGTAACAAGTTGACAAAAAATAGTGAGGCCCAGACTCCTGCACTAGGCATACAGGTACTATGCCTAG
Source organism: Mythimna albipuncta (assembly GCA_929112965.1). Classification (NCBI taxonomy): domain Eukaryota; kingdom Metazoa; phylum Arthropoda; class Insecta; order Lepidoptera; family Noctuidae; genus Mythimna; species Mythimna albipuncta. The sequence goes on from OV815973.1 coordinate 11,756,740, forward strand.
TGCAGGTTACAGAAGACAATGTCTTCTACCAGTTATAAGCGTCGTTTTATACAATAAAATCTAAAACTACGACTACTCTACTAGCTGACTAGCGAATCCAATAAACGTAATTTGGTTCGGTTCAATTGGAACTCTAAACCATCTATTCCGTAGATGTTTCAGTAGTCTATCTTATTATTCTAGCAATCGAACCAGTACTGTTTAGCATAGCGCACACTGGTGACTTTTGTCACTGTGACTGTTTCGTCACTCTTATCAAGTCTATGTATGGAAGTGCACGCATGTTACGACGTGACAACTGGGTGACATTTTTGTCCGCCGATCGGCGAACAAGTCCGTAACGAAACTGTCACCACGCCGTTGGCTTTTCATAGAGGTGCGTGCTTAGAGTTTACCCTCTTACAAACAAAAAAAAACTGAGTATGGATTTAAAATATTGTTTATAATCTCGTGTTAACTACACCTCTTAGTTAAAACAATCATTTTAATTCAGAAGAAGATCTATTATGTTCCCGACGTGTACTTACTAACGCAGAGATAAAAACCGTTTTTGTTCACTGAATACTAAAATTAGGCACACAGTACATTCGAGCCGTACTTAAAGCGCTATAAAACTGTCTCTCAATGTCAAGTTTTTATGACTATGGCACTATATTTATAGGTTCATTCAAAGATTAAAACTGGGTTCACTTTTAGGGTTCCGTACCTCATAAAGAAAAATTACCCTTATAGGATCACTTTGTTGTCCGTCTATCTCTGTTTGCCTGTCGGTCTGACAAGATCCTTTATCTACGGTCATTTATGTCGCAAAAAACGTATATTTTGCATCTCAAGGGAATTAAAATTCTTAGAGTACTTCCCGTTGACTTAAAATTCTAAAATTTGGCATAAAACAAGGTTTTAGAGTACAGGTATAGGAATGAATCTCAAACTAACGTCACAAAAATAAAACTTTATTTGCGACTAGCTTTTGCCAGCGGCTTTGCCCGCGTGAAAGTGGTTTTCTCCATCCAAGTAGTTTTAAGTGGGGTCCGTAAAACGTTGAACATTTTTATCGAGGTCCAAAAAAAAACATTAATGCCACAATATTTATTTCAATTATAGTACTATGTATGTATGACTGTGTATAACAGTCGTAAGTGCGCTGCAGTTTCGTAAGGACGCGGTATGCGCGAGGCTAATGAAAACGCTCTCGCACATTTTTTTACTTGAAATATGGCATGTCGTTATCAATTTGTAATTATTTCGTTAGTTTGATTTTACGTGGCTCTTAAATGTATGAATAACTAGTTATATGACAATATTATTTAACAAATATCCGGAGCCTGGCGGTACCATGGCCAACCTTCCACGGTCCTGACACGGACCGCGGTCCGCCTGTTGCCGACCGTTGCTTTAGACCCTCGTTACATCTTTTTAGGGCATGAATTGTGGAAAATCCTCTCGTAGTTTTCACGTTATAAAAGGAAACGTTGTGAAAAAACGTTTCTAGTCCCTGTAGTTTCAGCTATGAATTGATATGCCAGCTAGTCAGTTTCCCTTTTTCTATATGTATATAGATTCTGAAAAATCTTCGAGACTACATTCGGGAATTGAACTACTATATTTACAAAGTAAGTTTGTACGGAACCCTCAGTGCATGAGTCCAACTCACACTTGTCCACTTTATTTGGCTGAAACCTCCCTATATTGACGTGTCAGTAAAATATTCATTCAAAACGGTAAAAGCTTAAATCCTCTTACAAAATTTTCTTTATTGTCCTAAACAAATGTTTGAAAAAAGACGATAAATGCTTGTGGCAACGTCGGGAAAGAACTTTTAAGCGTTTATTTACATTTTCATAAACTTTATAATTAATTAAATTGACTAGCTACCGTATTTGCTGTAAAAGTGAATTGGTAGGTACTATTACATCAGCCAGAAGACGCATAAGCCTCAGATTTTTCAAGTAACTTAATTATTTCTCTATTTTTCTGTAATGTTTTAACCCTTGAATATATTGTGTCCAACCGAATCTAGGACTATGTAGGACCAGTCGTTGTGGCGACGCTTAGGGGAGGCCTGTGTCTAACAGTGGACGTCTTTCGGCTGATATGATGATGTTGTGTCTAAAGGGTTACGAAACCCTTTTTTTTGCTGGGTAAAAATCATCCAAATGATATCGCCTGCCCTTGGGCGAAGCGGAAGATAGTGTCAAACTCTTACCGACTAAAAAACACACCTCGTTCCTCCTTGTCTTCCGTATCAGGCCTGAGCTTCCCATTCGGATAACCCTGGCCCCAGTAGGCTTCGACCCGGCTGGGCCACTGCTGTTGCTGACAAGACAACTCCTTGAGGCGCGCGAGAACAGTGCGCGCGCTTGACGACTAGGGATTGGCCTCAACAGTAAGCAGACGTTCGAACAGCGAGCTACTCATTGCTCTCCGTCTGACGAAGCCCACGCCTTAATCAGTTCGGTCTGTTTATGCTCACTTCTCAATATTTTAAGTCTGACACTATACCGAAGGACTTATAATCGGCTAGGTATCGTTTATGATTGTTTTTCTTGTAATCAGTTTTTTTTATAAGCTATAATTCATCTAAGCTACAATAAATAAATAAATAAATTAGAATAAGCTTGGTACTCACTCAACTGCAGAATCTAAAAGTGTAGTCTTATCATCATTTCAGCCGATAGACATCCACTGATGGACATAGATCTCCCCCAAGTGTCACCACAACAACTAGTACTGTGCGTCTCGCATCCGTCAAATTCCCACGACCCTCACCAGATCTGTCATCGGTCCATTCTTACCGTGGGGTGTCCCGCGAAGCGGCGAGCCTTCTGGCTGGCCTACCACCGTGGGATCTGGAGGCAACAGTCCTTGCACACATGCACGACATGCGCGTGGAGATGCAACGCCGGGGTGAAAGTCCTCTGCCGCGACAGGTCGCGGCATGGCGGACAGAGCTCCGGCGGGATCTCATGGTGGAATGGCGTCAGCGACTATCTCAACCCAGTGCTGGGCACGCCACAATCATGGCGATAAGTCCCCTCTTTGAGGCGTGGCTGGAAAGACCTCACGGCGTCCTTACCTTCCGCATGATACAGGTCCTCACCGGAAATGGCAAGTTCGGGAGGTTCCTGTTCCGAATCAAAGCGGAAGTGACGCCCGGGTGTCGCCACTGTGCGGAACACCCGGAGGACACGGTGGAGCACACAATCGCGGTGTGCCCTGCTTGGACGGAGCATCGCCGTGCCCTCGTGGGGGTGATCGGCGGCGGAGACCTCTCGCGCCGGACCTTGGTCGAGGCCATGGTCCGGAGCGAGGAGGAGTGGCAGGCGGTCGCCGACTTCTGCGAAGCAGTAATGCTCGCTAAGGAGGAGGCCGATCGCATCAGGCAACGGCGCTCTCGCCGCCGCCGCCGGGATTCCGATCCCGATTTCCAGCCACCGTAGGCGCGGGCTTGCGGACAGTGAGCAATGGGTAGCTCGCTGTCCGGCCGTCCGGTAACAGTCCGGACCAAGCCCAAGTCGTCGACGGCGCGCGCTGTTCCCGCGCGCCTCAAGGAGTTGTCAGCAACAGCAGGGGCCCAGCCGGGTCGAAGCCTACTGGGGCCAGGGTTATCCGAAAGGGCGCTCGAGCCCCGGTATGAAGGCTTGAAGGAACGGGATGGGTTTTTTAGTCAGTAAGAGTCTGACACTATCTCCCGCTCCGCCCAAGAGCGGGGGTTGTCATAAGATGATTTTTCCCATCGAAAAAAAAAAAAAAAAAAAAAACCGTGGGGTGAAAAATCTGTGAATTTTTCTAAAAGTTTAGTTGCTGTAAAAATCTATGACTTTAAATAATACTTTGAGCATTTTAATTTTATTGATAGACGAGTCACGCTTGACGACAACCTCATAAATGATGGTAATCGATTATGAACTCTACGATTAACCTATTGTTTCAAACACCTCCACGTTTCTAGGTATTTATTTTTCTTACGTGCAAACTTTTACTTCAGAATGTGCTTCCCACGTGTTCACAAGAACTTGTAAAGAAACAGATTCCATTACCATTATCGCCCACATTTCAATTTACGAAACCATTCCCAACTTCAATCAATTAATAGTACAAAAGACAAAAAATACTATTTGTTAACACAGACTAAGGCAAGTTTCAGGCATCTTGGCCCATAGACACATACCATACGGACTAACATATATAGGGTTATTTGTCCTGCATCATAAACAACAGACTTTTCTTCTAAGACTTTTAAAATTGTACCATATTTTAGTTCATCAGATTTTCATACAAAATAAAAATATTTAAAATGTAGTACGTTCTAAATATTACGAAGTCTATGCGAAGCAAGAGATAGCACAATAGCGGAGGGGAGCGGGGATTGGGCGGCGGGTCTGCTTGATGTGCTAGCGTTGTGTCATATAGACGTAGGTAGGTATAGCAAAATACATAATATATCTTTAGGTAAATATTTTGTAAAAATCATAGACCAAAAGTTTTTGTTTATGATATTAGTAATAGTTCAGCAAAGTTGCTAGTGGTTTTCAAATAACCCTGTATAAAGTAAATTAAATACCCACAATTTATTATTAGTAAATAAGATATATGGCTATCTTAGTAACGCTTCACATGCACTGCGCCACGCCCTGCGGCCTATGGTTGAAGTCTTCTTTTAACATGAGTGGCAGGCCATTATGGGATCTGGAGGCAACAGTCCTTGCACACATGCACGATTTGCGCGTGGAGATGCAACGGCGGGACGAGAGCCCGCTGCCACGATAGGTAGTGGCATGCTGGACAGAGCTCCGGCGGGATCTCATGGTGAAATGGCGTTAGCGACTATCGCAACCTAGTGCTGAGCACGTCACAATTATGGCGGTAAGTCACCACTTTGAGGAGTGGCTGGAAAGACCTCACGGCGTCCTCACCTTCCGCATGACGCAGGTTCTCACCGCACATAGCAAGTTCGGGAGGTTCCTGCACCGGATTCGTACGGAAGTGATGCCCTGGTGTCGCCACTGTGCGGAACGGCCGAAGGACACGGTGGAGCACACAGTAGAGGTCAGTAGAGGCTTGGGCACAGCATCGCCGTCCCCGCGTGAGGGTGATCGGCGGTGGCGATCTCTCGCGCTGGGCTTTGGTACAGGCCATGGTCCGGAGCAAGGAGGAGTGGCAGGCGTTCGCCTCCTTCTGCGAAGCAGTAAGGCTAGCAAAGGAGGAGGCCGATCGCATCAGGCAACGGCGGCGCTCACAACGCCCCAGCCACTGCCGGAATTCCGATCCCGATTTCCGGCCACCGTAGGCGCGGGCTTGCGGACGGCGAACAATAAATAGCTTGCTGTCCGACCGTCCGGTAACTGTCCAGACCGAGTCCAAGTCGTCGGTGGCGTGCACTGTTCCCGCGCGCCTCAAGGAGCTGTCTGCAACAGCAAGGGCCCAGCTGGGTCGAACCCTACTGGGGTCATGGTTAGTTTCGAAAGATAGCTTAGCCCCGGTACGAAAGGCAATGAAGGAACAGGAGTGGGTTTTTAGTCAGTAAAAGTAGATGAGATTCCCACCGCAAAAAAAACATGTGGGGTAGAAAAGTGTTCGAGACTCGCACTACGATCGCTTTGAAATTGAAGTTATGATGCGACTCCAGCACCTGTACCCTCAGTGCAAACTTCTTTTTTATTTATCTATTACGTTGTGATTACGTTTTTAAACGTGACTCAACGTGCATGCAATTTACCCAGTTCAAAGGTGTTTCCGAGTGAAAGACAAGAGTGAAAATTAACGCCAAAGCAGATGCTTAAAAACTGAAAAGCATTTTTTCAAAGAGAACTCGGAATGCGAAACAAAGAAAGGTCAAGGGTCCCGCTTCATACGTTTCAAATAAAACACCAGGAATTTATAAAGAAGATACGAAAAGTAAACGAAAAAGTTTATGTTAATTTTATTTTAGGTTTTGTGGTAGCGTATTTTATGTACATTTGCAATAGTGGCACGTTTTCGAGATTCGCCCGCATGAATTTATGTCAAGGCATTTTGAACACCTTAACTTCATTTTAATACCTTAGGGATTACTTCGGTTTAGCAAGTAAATTTCCAGTTGACAGGCGGAAGTGTGTGAGATAATGGTGAAATCCTATAGCTAACGTTAGTAGGTACTCTACAAGTTTATTTCTGAAGAAAAACGTTATCCTCTTTCTGGGGAATTCGGGTAAAAACACTTGGTAGCGAACGATTTACACGTGCCAATTTATTAAGTACTTATTCTGTAAATGGTAAAAGGTTTTACTTGTTTGAAATGGATAGGTCTTCTTATATAATATTGACTTTGCTAACAATGACAAGTTAAATACTTATTGCTGTGTGTGCCATCGTTTTGATTCTTTATTCGAGTAATCAATTTCATTAGTATTTCCTATAAGTTCTACGTTAAAACAAAGATCGATATCGATCGTATATATTAAACATATCCGATTTAGATGTTTTCAAAAAAAATACTTTCACAATAATTTCAAGTATTTTCTTCAGTGTTAGATAATTTAGAAAGTTTTTTCTTGAATGTTGTCCTAGACTGAGAGTCTCGTGTCGAGCTTGAGTGTCTAATATAGTGTAGGATCTCACATACCTACACTACACTAGACACTCAGGCTCGAACACCCATCTGTAAGCCATAATAAACAACAATGACGTCAAACTATAACAACATCAACAACAACAATATTATAAGCAACTTATTTTAATGATACTTCATTCTATTTGATTTATCTATAGAACAGTGGTGGCCGAGTAGTAACGGACTTACGAGTCGTTACTACTCGTAAGTCGGTCGTAAAGGTCGCGGGTTCAAACCGGCATTAATTTGCATTGTCCTCTCATACCTATTATTATTATTTTAATGTGGAAATATTGTAGAAACAATTATTTTTCTGAAAAAAGCTACCATGGAGTTTTTTGCCGGTTCTTCTCAATAGGAAACGAACGACCAATTGGAACCGTGCGCTAGCTTTTGACGTTCTTTATGTGCACATGTAAATTATTTATTTCACATAGGCTTATGCTATAATGCTATATGCTACATGCTCAAATTCAGTTTGACACTGTTTGGTGTATTATAGTGCGTTGGGGTAAGATCGGCATTGGGGTAAGTACGTACATATATAAATTATACCACTTATTTAGCTTTATTTTTAATGCTAGTCATATTGCGAGCCGCGTCATTATGTTCTTGTCTCTATTGCCTTGCCCAGCAATGTGGCTGGCATTAAAACTAAAGCTAAATAAGTGATATATTGATTTATACGTTTTTACCCCAATGCCGATCTTCACCCAACCTACCTTATATGCCTTTGACACACCGTCTGTGTTTTATTCTAAGTACACGATAACATTTTCATTAGTCTATTTTCACCTTTTCAATCGACTTTACTTTATACTAATATGATCACTTCCTTAATTCATCTATCGTCTAAATTAAGCACGTTTGTGGCGACGTTTATTTCCTCCCTTTCCAACTTATCCTGGTCTAATACTAGGCGCCACTTTCAAACTAAGTCCTCCCCTTCTTAATGTAATTAATAAAGTTCAATCTTCACGGTTCAAGTTTCAATTCCAATGAATGTTACGCCTATCAACAAATTGAATTGAAGACAGGAAAATATATTAGTGACAGTTGTTCTTCTTTGGAAGTTCCAGAAGCAAAAGGGGTAAATTAGGCGTTTTTTGAGACGAAAACTTCTGAGCACTTTATTTTGTAAGTATTTAATAAGACTGAGTCGTCACGCTCGGCTATGTAACGCTCGTTCAGGTTAGTTCGGTTTGTGTTGGCCGATCTTATCCGAAAGACTACGATTTTATATTACAAACTAAACTTTGATGAAGTCTGCCGGAGTCTGTATTTCCTTATAACTATAACCTAAGGGTCTTTAAGTCAAGAGTGAAAAGGTTGCTTCTAGGCAAGTGTGCCCCATCGTTGGCCACGTCATTGCTTGCCATCAGGTAAGATAGTATGTATATATTATATGATTTTAAGTGTGTTGTAATATTTATGGTTTATTAGTATATCAATTCTTGGAATCACCTTATCTCTTTCTTTTATTGCACCTACCACTGTTTTTCTCTGCACCACCCAAAGGTTGACTGAAAGAAAATGCCTAAGGCATTAAGTCCGCCTTTGTACTTTTATGTGCATGAAGTATAAATCTATATATATAAAAGAAAGTCGTGTTAGTTACACCACTTATAACTCAAGAACGGCTGAACCGATTTGGCTGAAAATTGGTGGGGAGGTAGCTTAAAACCAGGAGACGGACATAGGATACTTTTTTTTTTTTTTTTTTTTTTTTTTTTTTAGGGTAGATTAGAGTAGAGTAGGGTAGGGTAGAGTAGGGTAGAGTAGGGTAGAGTAGGGTAGGGTAGGGTAGAGTAGGGTAGAGTAGGGTAGAGTAGGGTAGAGTAGGGTAGAGTAGGGTAGAGTAGGGTAGAGTAGGGTAGAGTAGGGTAGAGTAGGGTAGAGTAGGGTAGAGTAGGGTAGAGTAGGGTAGAGTAGGGTAGAGTAGGGTAGAGTAGGTAGAGTTGACAGCTTAGATAAAAGGTAACTATTAAGCGGTACGAAGTTTGCGGGGTCAGCTAGTAAATAAATAAATAAGAGAAACTTTTTTATTATTTTATTATGGATACTCCATAATAAAATAATAAAAAAGTTTTTACTCGCACTTAACCATCACCTGTACTATCAAGAAATAAAAATATCGGCTGAGAATTCCACTCAGCTGTGGGCACGAACAAATCAGGAAGAAGGAAGTCGTCATTTTCGTACTCACCGATTTCTCGTAAAGGTTTGCGAATTCAGTTGGTACAGGTAAATACGTGGCTTTATTTTTACGTTTCAAAGAATTCCGAACATGTAACATTTCCTCATATTTAATGAGGAAGCCAGCGATATCTTACGTCATAGATACAACGCGTAAATTAAATTATGCGTAACTTTGATGACGAATACTTGTATAGCCTTAATATACCTTAATATGGTATAGTCGTAACTCCAGTTTCAAAACAAATAATTTTGTACGTGTGGTAGAAAATTCAACTGCCAGTCCGACTCAGTCCAATCAACCGAGGCGGACATGAACTTTTATGATAGTCAACAGAAAAAGTAAGTAGTGGTCTATCTATCTATGGTACAATAAACAAACACACGACTGATACCGAGCTTCAGCAATTTTGAAAAAAGTTGCAGGTTTAATTCCAACTTTACGCAGATCAATCACAGCAACTATATTCTCTTTAATACCTTTTAATGTATTAGCAACATCAGGATAAAACTACCCACACAGTATTGGATGAATGAATTAGCCTCGTTATAAAAAACATATAAAGAAAATAAAACACCTTTTCAAGTAAAGTTTATGGCCAAATTAAGTATTACGATAGTATTTTCTAAATAAATTCTTTTTTGACTATCTGTCTAGGCTTGTTTAATTATGTTAGGTTTGGCTTCCATACAAACTGAAAGCAGGTGGATATCAGTATTCTATTTAGAGTCACTGACCTCTACAACCCAGTAACTGGTTAACTCGATACCCCTCTAGTAAATTTACTGTTTCTTAGGATTAACTATTTTTTTTATTGTAGGAAAAATCATCCAATGAAAACCCCCGCTCGTGGGTGGAGCGGGAGATAGTGTCAGACTCTTACTGATTAAAAAACCCATCCCGTTTCTTCAAGCCTTCATAGCGGGGCTTGAGCGCCCTTTCGAATTACCCTGGCCCCAGTTGGCTTCGACCCGGCTGGGCCCCTGCTGATGCTCACAACTCCTTGAGGCGCGCGGGAATAGTGCGCGCCGTCGATGACTTGGGCTTGGCCCGGACAGTTACCGGACGGCCGGACAGCGAGCCACCCATTGCTCACTGTACGCAAGCCAACGCTCACGGTGGTTGGAAATCGGGATCAGAATCCCGGCGGCGGTGGCGAGAGCGCCGTTGCCTTATGCGGTCGGCCTCCTTCTTTGCGAGTATTACTTCTTCGCAGAAGGAGGCGACCGCCTGCCACTCCTCCTTGCTCCAGACCATGGCTTCAACCAAGGCCCGGTGCGAGGTTTCCGCCCCCACAAGGGCACGGCGATACTCCGCCGAAGCAGGGCACACCTCAACTGGGTGCTCCACCGTGTCCTCCGGGCATTCCACAGAATGGCGACACCCAGGCGCCACTTCCGCACGAATCCGGTGCAGGAACCTCCCGAACGTGCCATGTCCGGTGAGGACCTGCGTCATACGAAAGGTAAAGACGCCGTGAGGTTTTTTCAGCCACGGATCAAATAATATCTAAACGCAAAATACGAAAATGCTTGAAGACGCTAGTTATGCGTAACGTGGAGGTAGCCTGTAATTGGCCTCTTGCACGCTACATCAATCATTGCAAAATTACTACTTCGTACTATGCCGCGCTGTGCGTCGAAGTGTAGCAACACAGCGCGTGTTTTTAAGTTTTCTCATTGAAATTGATATCTTTTGTATAGTAAATAAAGTTATAAATAGTTTCTCTGTTTTGATAACTGCGCACAACGTTATCTCTTCGCCTAAAATACGTAAAAAGATCTTAAATTGTAAGGGTTGACGTTTAAAGGTTTTGTATCAAGAAGTGTGGGTAGATCAATCAGCTATTTTGTCAAAGTTGAGATAACCAGAATGATTCTTCTAAAGGATCAAACGGTTATTTTTGGATAAAAGTTCCTTCGTGAGTAGATATCATAGTCACAAGGTCGAAGTTATCAGTCGGTTTAACTTTCTACTATAGGAATTACTTACTTAGATATACGCATTATGAAATTAGACTGGAATGTGAAAAGAAAAACGTAATCGATCTGTAGGTTTATCATTTTTTTAATGCAAAATTTGTAGTACAAGTAGATGGCAACCGAACTATAGACACGCGGGATTGCAACAGTCGAGGAAAGGATCTGGCAGTTGGAACTCTAGGTAGCACTGCACAAATCCGAGGCTATATGCTTTCATGGCTATTGAAACGCACCACCTCCAGGTTCTCAAATAACGGTAGGAAGGGTTAATATTGGCGTCGGCTCGACGATAAACTAAGTATCTAGGACACCTTCGACAGCCAGCAGAATTTTGAGGAGCACTTTTGAGGTCTGGCTTCCTAACTAAAGTGGGGAAGGGTTGCCCTCAAGCGGCTCCTGCCCAATCTAGGTGGTTCAGACGTTCTCTCTCAGAGGCGACACGAGGATCGTGCGGGGCAACGTCCTTTACAAAGCGTCTTGAGTAGACATGTGGGCGCCATCTCTGCGGAAGTGACTGGCGTCCAAGCTGTACTCGTCCCAGAGTGTCATCGCCATCTGGATAGTGTGAGGATACCGCACGGTCTCTGATAAAGCGGCAAACCTCCTTCTATCCTGCCACCGTCGGATTTGGAAGCAACAGTCCTTGCACACATGCAAGATTTCAAGATTTGGAAGCAACAAGTCTCGGTATTTTATGGCAATATGCTGACCGCAACTGTTGTAACCCGGCGCTGGACACGCCATAAAGTCGGGCAAAAAGCTCTACACAATTTTAATTGCAGCGCAAGATTGCGCAACTTTCAATAGAACACAGTATGCTTGAACGTACGATGCGCAGTCATTTTCGTCGGACGCACGTTAAAACAAGGCAGCATCACGAGCGCAAAAAATAGCAGTCTTCTCATGTTTATGCACACACTTGAGCACAGTATTAAATAGCACATGCTTCATATTACACCTATCACAATTAGTCTCTGCATTACCTAAAAGTTGACTGGTTGAAAATGCCTAAAACATTAAGTCCACTTCTGTGCATAAAAAATCCAATAAATATCACATGGCTGTCTCCGATGAGATAGACCATTGTGATCTGAAATGCGGCTGGGAGTGTTATTATTATTTGTTTGAATTGAATCTTTTGTTAAATAAAAACAATTCAGATTTTATCCAACTTGCCAATTATAAACAAGAAAAGCAATGGATTAGAAACAAACAGCCTTTAATAAATAACTTGTACAGTAATTAAGTTATTTCCATTTTAATAGACCGTTAACCATTAAACTAATAGCAATACTCTGAAAGCAAAGATTTGAATTTTACACCAAACTTCGTAAATCTCTTTAAAACTTTATCAAGTAATAATTACAAGTCCGAGCGTTTATTTAACTCTGAAATTATTCGGACATTTAATTTTAGAACCAAGATCTTTTTTTGCACTTGCTTAAATATTCAGATGCGAATAATCTCCACGTTGTCACTGCATATATTTCAATACATTTAACACATATGTATTATTTATACAAACAGTTTTTGATGAGTCTTCGTACATTCTGTTATTTCAGTCATGATATCCATCTGTGTGGCTTCATTTTCATGCGCAAATACTTGTTTCACTGTTTTTACTGCCAGGTTTTATGAATGAATTTCAATTTACTTCTCGAAATAAAAGTAGGTCGCTGTTCTGTGATACTGTAATGTGTTAAGTCACGTCACTGTTAGTTTGAAAAGGTATCTAACAAATAAAAAAAATGCACATATATAACTTTTTAAGTAAATATAAAAAAAAGGAATGCGTGCGTGGATCGAGTTGAAATTAAAACCATATACTAGAAACGATCCGTATAAGTAAGTAATAAAAATAAATATATTACAAATAGCAATAAATGCTGTTGATAAACCGGACTAAAATGTCTACAAAAGTCACAACTGAATTTAATCAAAATGTAAGACCACTTTGTTTCAATTGATCATGCAGTTAAAAAAATATAAAAATAAAAGAAGGAATAGTTGATGAACCATGCATTTACTGAACTACCAGAGAAGACACGTCTTGTGCAGAAGGAATAATTTCCAAACTAGCTTGTCTTCAACGTAGTCTTTAATTATATAATGTGCTTATTTGATAAAGACACGTTACATGAGAGTTTTGAACTTTCTTTTACCAAAAAACTCAATTAACAATGTTGTAAAAGCGTATCCAGTTTATGATGTATGACTCGTTTATCTTAGGTATCATTCAATTTCATGTTTCTATATAAATATCCTACATACATGCCATATCAGGCGATGGCCTACCCGTGTAATCATGTTTCTTATCGGAAGTAAGTGTTTTTGGTTTTCGTCATCATTATCATCATTTCAGCCGGTAAACGACCACTACTGGACATAGGCCTCCCCCAAATGTTACCATAAACACACACACACATAAACGATCCTGTGCGCCTCGCATCCATCGTCCTCCCGCAAACCTCACCAGGCCATCGGTCCACCTTGTAGGAGGTCTTCCAATACTGCGTCTTCCGGTACACGGTCGCCACTCAAGAACCTTTCGGCCCCAACGGTCATCAGTTCTGCGAGCAATGTGCCCTGCCCATTGCCACTTGAGTTTGGCAATTCTTCGTGCTATGTCAGCAAACTTAACAGGTACTCTACGCTTTGGGCTTTGGTGGACACTGGCATGGATCAAATTATGTATGCTTGTGTCTACCGCTCACACAGCGGTGATCAGGAGACAACCAGGCTCACACAGCACCTTAGTGAGACGGCGGATGTGGCTCTGCAGCGGTATCCTTCTGCCCAATTGGTGATACTGGGGGATTTCAATGCCCACCATCAAGAGTGGCTCTTCCCATACCAGTACACAGACCATGCTGGGCGAGAGACGCGGAAGCTAGCGTTAGCGTTAAATCTTACCCAGCTGGTCCAGGGGGCTACAAGGGTGCCGGATGTTGAGTCACACATGGCCAATTGCTTGGATCTTCTGCTGACTACTGATCCGGACCGATACTCAGTGTCGGTATCTTCACCAATAGGTAGTTCCGATCATTGTCTTGTGAAATCTGTATCTGTCTATTCCCCGCCCGAATTCAGCCCAAGAGGCACCCGGCGGGTTTGGCGATACAAGTCAGCAGATTGGGATGGTATGCGATCTTTCTTCGCATGCTATCCTTGGCAGCCTACTTGCTTCTCTTCTGCTGATCCTTCGTTGTGCGCCGACGCAGTGACGGCTGTGTTGCGTCAGGGGATGGAATATTACATTCCATTCTCAGATGTAACAATGTCTGACAAAGCTCGACCTTGGTTTGGCGCCGAATGTAATCGCGCTGAAGCACTAAAACATGCGGCATACCGAGCATGGGTCGACGCCCGTATGCGTAAGGCAAGTGACATGAGTCAAAAGAAGAGAGCCTATAATAGGACTGCCAAATCCTGCAAGAAGGTGATGCGGAGGTCTCGGTTTGACCACATTAGCCGTATTGGGAACAAACCTGCTTCGTACCCTGCAGGGAGTAAAGCGTTTTGGTCCCTGGCTAAATCTGTTGAATCGAACTTCTGTCGTCCCTCACTACCACCACTGCTGAAACCCGATGGGTCGCTGGCCCATTCCGCTGAAGAGAAGGCTAATCTATTTGCCTCTCTCTTTGCGGAATCTTCACGTCTTGATTCTGGTAACGCGCAGCCCCCTGCCTTTCCTGAGCGATGCGAGACGACTATGGCAGACATTCGCATCTATCAGAAGGACGTCCGTAGGGTGCTGCGTAACCTTGACGTGAACAAAGCCAGCAGTCCCGATGAGATACCGGCAATTGTTTTAAAAACTTGTGCGCCTGAACTGTCTCCGATCTTGACACGCCTATATCGTCTTTCGTTTGAGGCGGGAAAAGTGCCGATGGCTTGGAAGCAAGCTAATGTGCAACCCGTGCCCAAAAAGGGCAGTAGGGCTGACCCTGCTAATTACAGACCTATCTCGGTGACGTCCATACTCTGTAAGTGTATGGAACGAGTGGTCAATAATAAGCTCCTGGCATACCTGGAAGCTAATGACATCCTCAGTGATCGTCAATACGGTTTTCGCCGAAATCGGTCAACTGGGGATCTTCTAGCGTATGCCATTCACATCTGGAGCTAAAAAACTTGTGCGCCTGAACTGTCTCCGATCTTGACACGCCTATATCGTCTTTCGTTTGAGGCGGGAAAAGTGCCGATTGCTTGGAAGCAAGCTAACGTGCAGCCTGTGCCTAAGAAGGGCAGTCGAGCTGACCCGGCAAACTACCGACCCATCTCTGTTACATCCATCCTCTGTAAGAGTATGGAACGGGTGCTTAACAGGAAGCTTCTGGCATACCTAAAAACTAACGACATCCTCAGTGACCGGCAATACGGTTTTCGCCAAAACCGGTCTACTGGGGATCTTCTAGCGTATGCCACTCATATCTGGAGCGAGGCCATCGAGAAGCATGGGGAAGCACTTGCAGTCTCCCTTGATATCTCGAAGGCTTTCGACAGGGTCTGGCATGATAGCCTTATTGCTAAGCTTCCTTCCTTCGGTTTGCCCGCTGGTCTGTGTAACTGGATCGCAGACTTCTTGAGGGGGCGATCCATCCGAGTAGTTATTGATGGCTGCTCGTCCGGGCAAATGGATATTAATGCCGGGGTCCCTCAGGGGTCGGTGCTCTCTGCAACACTGTTCTTGCTGCACATAAACGACCTACTTAAACCCGGTACCTTTGGGTATGCAGACGATAGCACTGTTGCTGAGAGTTACGTGTCCGATGCACGTACTAGTGGGTCACAGATCCAGTCTTTGAGGGAAGCTATGGTTGAGCGCTTGAACTTGTCCTTGGAGGCAGTATCCGATTGGGGCGATGCCAACCTGGTCAGGTTCAATGCTGCTAAAACCCAGGCGTGTCTTTTTTCCGCCAAACGAAGCCAATTTTACCCGGCTCCTATATTCCGGGGTGTGACCGTGCCGATAACCGACGGCCTTGAGCTTCTTGGGGTAACGTTATCATCTACCCTCAATTTCGGCTCTTACATTGAGGCAAAAGCACAACAGGCTGCCAAAAAACTGGGGATCTTAGCTAAGGTGAGGCGGTACTTCACACCGGAACAGCTGCTTAACCTATACCAAGCGCAAGTTCGATCTTGTATGGAGTACTGCTCTCATCTTTGGGATGGGTCTGCCAAGTATCAGCTTGATGCTCTGGAGTCGATTGAGAGGCGAGCCAAGAGGATCATCGGTGATGATGCGCTTGTTGACTCAAAGCTCCAAAGCCTTGAGCATCGACGCCGAGTTGCTGGCCTGGCGGTTTTCTATCGATTACACTTCGGTGAGTGTGCGTTGGAATTGCACAATTTAATTCCGCCAAGTCCGTTCCATCATCGGACCACTAGACGTACGGCGTTGCGCCATCGGTACATGGTGGATATCCCACCCATTCGTACAAAGCGTTTTGGAAACACATTCATTATGCGTACAGCTAAAGAGTGGAATTCCCTGCCGGAGTCTGTGTTTCCTGATAGCTACAACCTAGGGGTCTTTAAGTCGAGAGTGAATAGGTTACTTCTAGGCAAGCGTGCTCCATCGTCGGCCACATCATCACTTACCATCAGGTGAGATAGTGGTCAAACGCGAGCCTATCAATAAAAAAAAAAAAAACTTAGTTCTCTTGTGAATATCTTCATTTTTGATTCGATCACGCAAGGAAACCCCGAGCACAGCCCTTTCCATTGCCCTCTAGGTGACTTTAAGCCTTCTGATGATGTTTTTGGTTTTGCTTCTTTGTTATTTTACACCGAATTAAAATTATTTAGAATTTTTTTTTATGTTTTAATATCGAAATCGTTTGTATTTTTCTAGGGTTTTTTATTTTCCTTTTAGTGAGCGATAAATTTTTACTTTACATAGCAAAGAAACTGTGAAGAGGTTCTACAATTACGTATAGGAAACGTAAAGTCACTGAAAAAGTTCCAACGCATAGTATTTCGAACGAATGGATTTTGATGTTAGCCACCAGAAATGTCAATCTGTTTTACTGTTGATTTTGACATTAAAAAACAATGTTTGGGCACTGTTTTCTGTGTTAGTTTATTTATGGGAAAACGAAAGCATTCAAGATGTTTATAAAAATAACATTCGAATGCTTATTATGATTTCTTTTAGACTTTTAATTAAGCAAAGGCGTCTTTGAAAAAAATAAAATATTCAGATTATTTTCGTTCAGTGTTTCATTTGTTAAAATTTTTATTTGTTTTTAAAAGAAGATTTTTATTTGTTATTCAAACAAAAACAGATACGACTGTTTTTAACATCAATGAAAATAAAAATCTTTTAAAAACAAATAACAACATCAATGAGTAAAATCTTGAACTGTATATTAATTAAAAGACTATAAATATTTTCCATTCGTATTATTCTGTACTCTGTTAAAAATGTAATAGTGAAAAGTTAGAACAAAAGTTCGCTGCAGTGCTACATTGGTATTATGTCGTCTAACAGAACTAATCAAACAAGCAGCGCCTTAGCGTTTAATTAGTAAAAAAAAAGTATCCTCTTTTCAGTAGTAGCTATCTTAATAGCTTTTAGAGGATCTTTTTTTACTCATTTTCCTCGAAAACGATTCATTATTTTCTCGGTCGTTTACAATTTATCACTACCACCATCATTTTAATTAGAAAATTAAGTTGCAATCATAATTATATTGAATAAAAAACTTATTACAAAATATATATACAACCGACTTCAATGTACAAAAAAACACACAAAAAGTACAAAATAACCCTACATTTTAAAATCGGTGTTTTTATATATATATATTATTTTTTATATAATGGATAGGCTCGCGTTTGACCACAATCTCACCTAATGGTAAGCGATGATGAGGCCGACGATGGAGCACGCTTGCCTAGAAGCAATCTATTCACTCTCGACTTAAAGACCCCTAGGTTATAGCTATCAGGAAAGACAGACTCCGGCAGGGAATTCCATTCCTTAGCTGTACGCATAGTGAATGTACACCCAAAACGCTTTATACGTATAGATGGGATGTCCACCATGTACCGGTGGCGCAACGCCGTATGTCTTGTGGTTTGATGATGGAACGGACTTGGCGGAATTAAATTGTGTAATTCTAGTGCTCACTCCCCGAAGTGTAAACGATAGAAAACAGTTGTTACTTCGTTATTTAACACTGTTTAGTTATGGTACCACCATTACTCCCCAGCTAAACTTTACCTTATTGACAGAGTGCATCTCATAAGAACTCTAATAATCCCAAACACAGTTAGCTTACGTTAATTTACCTGCCAGCTTCATCGTCAGATCAGTTCAATATATCCTTTTCCCTTTTTCTTTTAGTCAGTAATTGACTACACGTGTAAAATTTAGCTATTTACTTGTCACGACAGTTCTACTGTGATTCTATGAGGAGTTCTGTTCCACATTTTCGAAGTTTATGATTTGATCAGAAATCAACTTTGAAGCATATACTTTTGATAAAAAAATATTTTATAAAAATAGTCCACAATTGACCAAGATATCGGTGAATATACTTAAAAAAAAACATTCAGCCGAACATAGAACCTCCTCCTTTTTAAAGTCGGTAAAAAACGAGACAGTGTTTTTTTTTTTTAATTAGTTATCGTTAGATAAATAAAGAGAACACCTACGCATAAAATTGATAGCACATCGGTATTGATATCGTGAATTTATCAAAATAGGAAATTTTAAGGAAATTCCTCAATATTTTTGGGTAAAAAATTACCTATTTCAAAAATTTATTCGATAACCTATTCTGTACATACTACTTTCTGGGTGTGCAATTATTATGAGTTAAATTATATGTTCCTTTGTTCAATATTCGAGTTTTTGATCCAGTTCTGTAACAAGGAGTTCAGTTCATCTCATCGTCTCTTCTTACGGAAGACTTTACAATTTTTTAACAATTTTTGGCTTTGGTACCTACTATTAAAGCCCAATAAAAATATTTCTTGTACTTAATGTCTGTAGCAGACGTGTCATCTAACCGATGTAATTGACAACAATGGCAGTACTCACTTTGAGCAAGCCACAGAACTGCGATTTCCCAACATGCGGGTAACTCGAGCGTACTCAAAGGAAATCCTGCCCAAATGCGACGGGCTTCGTGTTCCTATGACTTTCAACGGGATATTGGATTTTTACTTGTGCCAGTCAACCAGTTGAAAGTTCGTTTGCAGATTTTGGCAAGAATGTAAGTCGATGGATCAAAGTGATTTCAACTACGGACGAACGTTCATACAATATGTACAGTAAGGAGCCAAAAGTCCATAGGAACGTTAAAGATTACATTGCTATGAACCGAGCGAGCGCGATGCGTATGTGTGCGCATGTATGAGTATCCACATTCCACAGATAACACACACTAAGGAACTGTCGTCGCACTGAGCAAAACATTATTATTTTTCTGTTCTTACCATAGCATTGATAAAATTCGCGCAAATACGTCATGTGCTGGTAGCCGTGTGAACTAAGTGTTGGATTCGCAAATCACGTAACCCGAGTTCAAATCATGGTCAGTCCGTTGCAGTTATTTCTTACTTTGAAAATTCCCAATCTATATTGATATAGTCATTTTTTTAAATTTCTATGAAAAATACTATTGCATTTTTTGCACTAAATAGTTGCAAATTACGAATGTGATCTATTAACCACAAGAAGAATCACATTCGTAATTTGCAATTATTTAGTTGTTACATCTTTTCGATGTTGTAAGGTGGAAATAAAAAGACGTGTTTAATAAAAATGTTTATGCTTTATATTTACAAATTAAACATTTATGAGAATTGTGACGTCGAATAGCAAAAAGTTATCTTGTAACCGTTATCTATGTTACGCGTAAGATTGTTTGTTGGAAGTATACCCACTTAGACCATTCATATTATGAATAACGTAACAATGAACGGATATTCAAATTTTAATAAAATAAAATATAGGTAATTGTTTATATCCAGTTATTTATTGAAAAGTGATTTATGATTTAGACTTTGTAAACATTTTATTTTTGTGTAACGTCACAATTAATGTATTGAGGTCATAGCTTAATTGTTCATTTTCTTGACGAAAAGAAGATTGAAACTAAACCTCAATTTCTGTTAAAAGAACTTTAGTTCTCACAAGATAATCGTCAATTAGATGAGCAAAATAAAATGAACTATAATATTATGTTATAACAGTGCGGGTAGAAGAATAAAAAACAAAATAGACTCATGATTATTGTCAACAAAATTGATAGCGAGTTCACTGCATTCTTAAGATGAGGCGATGGCACAAATTAAAAGATATAGCTGTTTTAAACGAAAGTAAACACAATATAATACAGTGTTTGTTAACGAATAATCACAGATATGTTAAAATAAAATGGTAGGCCCTTTAGTTTAGTTAACATTAAACATTTAGTGCGAAACGTAATCGTTCTTGTTTGTGCCTCTCTGTCAAGTAAGGCTTTTTAGCAGGTTTTCTGTGATGCACGCCTTCAGCGTGAAGTGCACGGCGAACAGTATCCATCGAGGTGTCATATAATTCCGCAAAATGTCTCGTTGGTGCGAAACCATTCGTTTCGTATACGTCCACCATATGTCGTCGCTGCGCCTCGCTAATAAGCTTCGGTCTCCCACTTCTCTTTCGACTAGCAAGGCTACCTTCTTCCTCATATCTTTTTAGCCAAAGATTTACAGTATTTTTCTAAAATAAAAAAAAAATATATATTAGGCAGCTATACCTACTTCACTTCATTTTCATTATATAAAATGTTAATAATCATAATTATTGAATATAATTTTAAAATAAAACTGCATTTATTAATCCAATAACCAATCCAATAAACCCAACGATTTACGTATTTCTCTTCTAAACCTCTTATAGATACGATGAATGGATTCATAAATGGCATACGTTTTAATTAGAAGATTAATTTGTAATAAAGTTACAATTCATTAATAGCTATTATACTCACATTCAGTCCGGTTTCTTCAGATATTTGTGTTTTATTAAAACCACTTTTATGCAGCCCAATGATAGTCGCCCTCACTTCAATACTAATATTGCCTGCATTTTGCGAATATTACAATACTGTCAACCACACGTCACTAACCAACCACTACAACCAAACGACAGTTCATTTCGGTCAAGTTAAAACTCATGTCTACCTCGCAGAAATCTAATTCTTTATTTAGTTTTTTTGTGATCTACCTTTCTAACTCTAAGAAATGTGTGAACAAGTTAAAGAATAATTTAATATATGTAATGCAAATACATAACTTCCAATCGGGTAAGAACTTACAAAAAGTCAATAATTGCGTGGGATTTGAACTTGCGGCACACTGATTTGCGCTTCAATCTGTGTGCCTATACCACTGGGCCATCTTGACTTATGCTAAGTTGATGAAATTGTGAATTTCAATCATTTGTTGGCGAAACTTGAAAATAAAAGGTCGTAAGTCAAACTAAACGTCAAACGAATACGTTTTAAGAATTCCTATCGACTTTTGTAAGTGAGTGTACCTATGTAGTTTCTAGTAAGAAGATTTTTCTCGAAGTAGTTGTAGGTATGATTAGGAAAGGCGTAGTTTTGTACCTAGGTATAGTTTTTCCAATGCCAAGTTTTTTTTCTTTTTTATTAAGTACCTACTATAATCAATTTGAAGTCAGAACGAAGAACGAACGAAGTCATCTCCAGCCAAAGGATAGGACAAACATAATTTTACTACTGAATCACGCACCGGTTCCTGCCTTCCTGCCTGAGTCGCTTCGATTTAACGCAGCTGATACATGTTCTCATCGGTTTATTTGATGATATGCACAGAAAAACCAAGGTCACCGACATAGCCTGATGAATCACTAAACTTAACTCGGACTGGACATGGCACATTGCTCGTAGAAAGGATGATCGATGGGGCTGAAAGGTTCGAAAGATAGCTTTAACTTTCTAGATTAAATGATTGATGTAGAAAAACAGAATATCCTCTATATTCTTACCCAAGAGCGAAGTACATCATTACGATAGATGCATGTATCTGTCTCGTAACGACAACCCCCGATCCAGTGTCGACACGGCACGTTCCGTACGTCTGAACATGTCCTAAGATTCATCAATTACCTAATGTCTCACCCACATAATCCTTGATAATGCAGTCTAAGTGCCAATTTACAACGTAGTGTTACGGTGTATTTACTGCCTTAGTTGTTGGTTTGAGTCTCATTGTTGTACATACTATTAGAAGATGATGTATCAATATTGGTATCTTCCTGTGTATTTTTTTATGAGATTTTGTATTAACAAAGAAAGTTTGACCAACTGTTAAGTAAGTAATTATAATTATATTTGGTTTACACACACACACAATATATAAAAACAATACACACACTTTTCACACGGCTCATTTCTGAAAGTCTAAATGTTGACCCCAGACCGAATTGATAATATTTGAATTTTTATTTTGAATTGCATACAATTTAGATATTACTACCATAGCTAGCACCTTACAAAAATGTTGCTCCTATTTGTATTATAATTAATGTTATTAAATTATATAATAAACTTCTGATTCAATAAATACTTATTTAAAATTAAAATTGCCAGTCATACTTCATTTTTCTTTCGCTAATGAAATGAGCTGACATTGAATAAATAATTTTAAGATTTCACTGTTAGGTCAGCAACTGTGTAACTTAGTAGTTAGTTTTTAAGTAAAATACTTATATTTTTGCTTAGTTAATAACTATTATCTACTAGCTATTGCCAGCGGCTTCGCCCACGCGAATGTTATTTTATCCATACAAAGTTCCAACCCCGAGTTTCGTATATTCTTAGCGAATGTCTACAGCCTATGAGAAACCTCAACATCATCATCCTCATTTCAGTCGATAGACGTCCACTGTTGGACATAGTCCTCCCTCAATGCGTCCCGCATCCATCGGGTTCCCGCAACCTTCAACATCGGTCCACCGTGTAGGAGGCCTTTCAACGCTGCATCTTCTGTTACGTGATCGCCACTCCAAAACCTTTTGGCCCTAACAGCCAGATGTTCTACGAGCAATGTGCCCTGCCCATTGCCACTTAAATTTGGCAATTCTTCGTGCTAGGTCTCCGAACTCCGAGCATAGCCCTTTCCGTTGCCCTTTGGGTGACTTTAAGCCTTCTGATGAGGCCCATTGTGACCACGTTTCGGCACAATATGTGGCATCACTGGCAATATGCATAGACTTTCGTTTTAAGACACTATGGTATATCGCCGTGCCCTCGTGGGGGCGATCGGCGGCGGAGACCTCTCGCGCCGGGCCTTGGTTGAGGCCATGGTCCGGAGCGAGGAGGAGTGGCAGGCGGTCGCCGACTTCTGCGAAGCAGTAATGCTTGCAAAGGAGGAGGCCGAACGCATCAGGCAACGGCGTTATCGCCGCCGCCGTCGCCGGGATTCTGATCCCGATTTCCGGCCAACGTAGACGCGGGCTTGCGGACAGTGAGCAATGGGTAGCTCGCTGTCCGGCCGTCCGGTAACTGTCAGGACCAAGCCCAAGTCGTCGACGGCGCGCACTGTTCCCGCGCGCCTCAAGGAGTTGTCAGCAACAGCAGGGACCCCAGCCGGGTCGAAGCCTACTGGGGCCAGGGTTATCCGAAAGGGCGCTCAAGCCCCGGTATGAAGGCTAGAAGGAACGGGGTGGGTCTTTTAGTCAGTAAGAGTCTGACACTATCTCCCGCTCCGCCCAAGGGCGGGGGATGTCAATGCATGATTTTTCCCACCATAAAAAAAAAAAAGACACTATGGTATATTGATTGGACGAGAAGATACCGCGCAATTTTCCGAACGCTGCCCTGCCGAGTCTGATCGACGTTACCCTCTTTCTCGAAATTAGATCTATCCAACCGGATTGTCCATACTGGATTGTCTGTCCGAGGTAGACGTAATCGTCCACAGCTTCGAGCATAGAGTCTCCGATCTTGAAAGGAGTAGGTGCTACATGGTTGTTTATCATAAGAGACCTACTTACCAAATTTTAAGTTTGTAGGTGTTATAGATTTTGAGATTTTGTGATTAATCAGTGAATGGTATTTCACTTTTATACATATAGATTATCGAACCTTTCAACTGCATTAATGGTACTTAACTCCGTAATGAAATTGGGTAAACTTGGTAAATGGGATTTTAATGGATAAACTTCCAATAGACATACCTATGGCGTAGGCTGTTAATTCCGTTTATGTTTTCTACGCCTATTTGCAGACATTTGCTTTGACAAGCGATTTGGAAACTAATTTGTCATAAGCGGCTTCGGATAACTTCGCAACTTTGATCAAAGTAAAGATACAACCAACCAAAGAATTCGAGAGCAATCTTGAATTCGTTGGTAGGTAATTTCTGTCCATAGACTTGGTGATCACTAACCAATGAGTTCGCCAATTTGATGCTATATCATTTAAAAATAAACCTGTATGAAGAATATTCAATTTGTTAAAAGGCTTGATTATGTTCATAAATAACTCCAATAAGCTAACACAATATCAGTGCCCATAAAAAGGAGCTTTATAGTCCATTATAGCTTCATAAAACAGTATTCATACTTCTCAGTTAAAAGCTATCAGCTTATATTAAACTTACTGTTCCTATATTATCAGGCAATCGTTAGATTTTATAGAGCATTACGTGAAGCCACGGTGGGCTATTTCTTTCCATTCTAATATACTGCACCGTTTGTAAGACAGTTATAAAAGGTATTACTTCTATACTCCTTTTAGTATTTTTATTTACAACTTTCTGGATTTTCTCTTCTCTCGTCTGTAAAATTTCTTTTATTATTTTACTTTCCACGTCTGAAATTGATATCAGATAGGGATTAGGCTGTCAAAAAGTTGAGTGAAATTTATCACGTCATAATATTTTTATTGCATTAATATGGCTCAGTTTTTTTTGATCCGTAGTTATTGCAACTAAAAGTAAAAAATAAAATATTAAATGACGCTTACCATATAAAATGTTTGAGTTTTTTTAAGAATGTGTGTTGCTTTTTGCCAATGGAAGTTTGTTAAGTACTCGTAAAGTTTTTATTGAATTAAACTTTATCTACATTAGGTACATAGGCAATAAGTAATTTTTTATTATGATATGGCTAACAATTATATATTAGACTATTGCTTAAGCTAGCAATTGATTGAAAAACGCATTAAACATAAAAACAATTTGTTACTATTATAACTTATTGATTGACTGAATTATGGATCGTCCATAATGACGTTGAATTTATCAACACCAATATCAGCAAATTATGAAATTGTTTGTTTGATTCTATGGTTTTTTGTGTAAAATTCAATTACAGATATATGAAGTCACACTGTCGCTCAGTGCCACCAGTCATTGTCTGCGAGATAAGCCATCAGAGCGAAACCATGGGCAAAAGCTAATGCTAGCTTCTCAATTAAAAAGCAAAATAATTTATTTATTTATACTTTGTATACGGTAGTGGTACATAAGCGGACGTAATGCAACAAAGCATTCTCTACCAGTCAACCTTTGGGTTAAAAAAATCAACACTGTGATGGTGCGCAGGTGCGCACAATAAAAACAAAAAAAAATGCATTTTTTTTTATTTCATCTTTATTTTTTTTAAGGGGTTTTTATCCACACGGATACGTCAACCCCATTGTACCTTATATATATACTCTATTTACACACATAAACATACAAATATTCTTATATTATAAAAAAAAATACTACTAAACACCGCCTTAACATCCGTAAAAAATAAATAAACTATAATACAAAACTAAACGCATAATTTGTGGGTTAACCCACAAATTATGCGTTTAGTTCTTCCTGATTTGGTGTATGCCAATATATTTTGGATAAGTCCAACATCCCACATGTTAAAATTAAATTCTCGAGCCAGAGCTTCCCTTTCATTTTTGTTCCTAACACATTCCATCAGCAAATGTTGTACATCTTCAATTTTATTGCATACCTCACAATTAGGTGATGCAGCCTTCCGCATTAAGAATGCAAACTTTGCTGATGGAAAGTGACCAGAACGAAGTCTTAGCGCTAACTTAACATAACTCCTATTTAAAACAAAAAAAAAAGGTTGACCAATACAAACGCACTCGCCCCTGTCCATATTCTGACTACAATTTTCACTTGAACAAACGATATGCAACAGATTTTGTATAGAAGATTTATTTTTGAATACTTCAATCCGATTCAAAGTAGAGTCCAATTTTCGGATATAGGAGTTACCTAAGCACCGTGCTGCGAAAAATTTGAAACTTCCAACGCCTATTCCAAAGGAAATTGGAAAAGCTAAGCCAAACATCCGTTGGTACAGGATATTGCTTTTCGGAAATGAAAAATAGGTAATATGTAGACGGACAAGTCATTTTTTCAAGCTTTAAAGTGACTGATTGTCGGATTCAATTGGCAGGTGAAGATATGGTGCATTAAGAAAAAACACTAGCGAATTTATACAGGAAACTGAAAAGGAAACCCGTAGTTCTAGAACGCAAAAGGCAACTGATTGACACAGGTGTGATTTTAGTCAGTAAAAGCCTGACACGCTCTCTTGCTCCACTCTAATGCGAGGGAAGTCACCGGATTATCTCCAAGACTCGTTTCTATCACACTAATATTCTAGAGGCAAAAGTTTTTATGGTTTACGTGTATATATAAGTGTACAGATGAACGGCCACGTGGTTTGTCTATATCCTGGAATAACACTAAGGATACCTTTTGTTCTGGAAGTATGTTCCTTTAAGATAATTTTCTACTTTCACGCGAAATGACGTTGGCAGCTTTGTACTTATTATTTTATCCCAGATTTTTTTTTATCTGAAAGTATGAAGGCATACGATCAACAAAAGCTTCTTAATGTAGGTAAAAACTTTTTATTGTTTCACATTGCGCTTTACCATTCTGAAGCTTATATCTGCCCAATCTTGTTAGTATAATTAAATTGTAAACTCTTTTTCTCAATTCTGAGGAAAAATTCAATTACATTCTCGACTTTCATTCAAAATCAAATAAAAGTTATTAATTTAATAACCATTGACATAATTGCCGAGCTTTTGTTCTGTTTAATTTTCAAGTCTACTTAAAAAAAATCTTCAATTCTATTTTTTTTTAGGTGGGAAAATCATCCCATGACATCCTCCACTCTTGAGCAGAGCGAGAGATAGTATCAGACTTTTACAGACTAAAAACCCACTCCTGTTCCTTCTTTGCCATTGTTCTACGGCCCCGGGGATCTCCTTCGCAATACCCATGGCCCCAGTAGGCTACAACCCTGCTGGGACCCTACGGTTGCTGACAACTCACCTTCGACTTGGGCTTGGTCCGGACGATTATCGGACGGTTAGACGGCGGGCTGCCCATTGCTCGCCATCTGCAAGCCCGCGTCTATCGTGGTCGGAAATCGGGATCGGAAGCACGGCGGCTCGGGTGCGAGGGCCATTGCCTTGCGCGTGTCGGCAACCATCTGCCACTCCCCCTCGCTCCGGACCATGGCCTATATCAAGGCCTGGCGCGAGAGATCACTGCCGCCGAGCGCCCCCGCGAGGACACGGCGGTGCTCTGCCCAGGCGGGGTACACCTCTACCGTATGTTCCACCGTGTCCTCCGGGCTTCATTTCTAGTAAAGTTTTATTATTACTGCATCGTAGTTTTCCTAATTATAATGTTTTGTTCTATATACACGAGTAACCATTAAAAATACACAATTAAAAACCATAAACCATTTAAAATTGTTCTCAGTTAAGTTTCCAGAACTTAAATTAAATTAAAAAAGTTCTGATTTTTTAATCTATCTCTGTGAAATTTATTTAATGAATCATTTAAAATGCTGATAGAAAACGAAATAAAATTAAGTAAAACCGATAAAATCACAATTAATTATTCCACGAATGAATAATTTGGACCGAAGCCCCGACGTGACTTAAGATGCCAAACTCATTAGTGTACGTTAGATATTATCTGTACCTATCGGCCAAGCAATTTAGAAGGGTCATCTGAGAGAAATAGGTCACTTTGATACTTCTAAGAGAGAGTTTATGGGTGGGTAACGAGCTGATTGGACCAATTAATGGTTAGTCATAATGAAGCAAAGATACAGCATACTCATTGTTGGTTGGTATATTAGCAAACTGTCTAGTTACCCTTTTTTTGTTTGTAGAGACATTTATGACGGCAGACACTGTGTTCCGCTTACCCTCAACTGGAACACGTCAGGGTCACCAGTTTAGGGGAAGCGGAATAGAGAGTAAAGTCCCACATACTTCCGTTGGAAAGTGAGAATCCTCCGATCAGACGATTGTTATGTCTAGTGGGCAACTGCCCGATAGATGATTTTGGGCTGTTCTATATATTCAAATCGCGAGGAGAACTTTAATTTCGCGATGAAGAATTAGTTCTTTTGTAAAAAAATCTGCCCTAGGTATTTTTCTATATGAAAATTTTCTACAAAATAACAATATTGGTTTCTACACACAATGTTCCGACACAAAATGTTTGTACATGTGGGTAGGATATTCACCAGAAACGCAAAACCGTATTCTGGTGAATATCCTACCCATATGTACAAACGTTTTGTGTACCAATTCATTGTGCCTACAGGTACAGTGGGATTACCTGCCGGAGATAGTGCTTCTTGAAATCTACAACCAGGGGATCTTTAAGGCAAGAGTGCATATGTTACTTTAGAAGTAAGCAAGTGCCCTCCATTGTCAACCACATTATTGCTGATCCAGGTGAAAAAGCTGTCAAACACGAACATTATTGATAAGAGATAATAAAAAGACAACTACATTAAATAGCATCCATCACTTTAAATACATATTGATAAGCCCATGTTACGGTTAATCCAACTTTCGAAACCATTCGGGAACCATTTCGTGTTAGGGTTTATTAGCTGTTGCTGGGTTTATTAAATGAATAGATCTTTCACAAAGCTTTATGTGGACAGATTCAGGGATGTCACAAAGGGACGATTCCGATTTGGAAAGATCGGAATTTCCCATTGATTTTGCATCTCCGATTCCAATTTTGGTACCGATTTTAATCGGAACTTATATCGGATGTAGGAGGTAGTTTATACTTGTCGTTTGAAGAACCTTTCTTCCTTCTGTTACCTTGCGCCAACTACCTACTCTTTCACTTTTTTTTTGCTTTGTTATTGGAGGGTTGTGAATATGCTCTTTATTCATCCGAGTTTTTATTATTTATAGTAGTGTTTCAATTGGCTCTTCTGCCTCCGTTACCGATTTCGGTTCCGGTTCCAGCTCCGACTAAAAACCAAATTTGAAAAAATACTGGTTCCGAATTCGGTTCCGATATCTTTTTTTTACTTTTGTTACATCCCTAGAGCAGATTATCAGAACCCAATAATACATACAAATCAATAAAGAGATTACCCCCGATTATGACACACCAGATCGAGAATACCCACCCATTTGCATATTCAAATCTAAGCACCGGCGATCCTAAATGACTGGACGGATTTCCCCATGTCCACTTTATTGGCCCGAACGTGAATAAAAACCGGAACAGGCGCTGTGGTTTCCAAACAAATAATCGTTTAACTCCAGTGTACAGGACGCTTAATACGGATATAGACCTATAAAATGTATGATTGATACAAATTCAAGTTAGAAATCCATTTACGAATAAATGTGTATCGATAAAAGCTGTAATTTTGAAAACGATTCAACGGACTGAGAATTTAATCGAGCAGAACAGTTAAGGCACATATTTTAGTAAAAGTTTATCGCCGTACAAACTTAAAATTACGATTTGCTTTCTATAATACCGTAAAAGTGTCGTTCAGAAAAAGGTAGGTGGTTTTTAAAAGGAGACAGATTTACGTGTAAAACTTCTATTTATATGAACAGTTCCACTCGATAAATGACAATGGGCTCTTTGGTGTCATCAACATGAGCAGACATTACAACGATATGTTTTCATGTTCAACTAATCCACAAGACCCAGCAGATGTATACTTTTATTAATACTCGTACATTTTTTGCAAAGCGCGAACCATCATCCTTTTGTTCTGCTCTTTAGTTGGACAGAACGAATTGTATCCCATCAATATGGCAGTTTCAGATGAACTATCTTATTACTGATATTTAGTTGGATTCAACTTAAAAAATTATGACCAAATAACAGTTAATTGGACCAATTGCGTTTTTGTAACACCAGCGAGGCATGCAAAATGCAGTTGTTCTCCTGCGTTTATCTTTATTCCTGATGCGAGCATTGAAAGAAAACTCTGAGCATAGCCCTTTCCGTATCCTTTGGGTAACATTAAGCCTACTGATGAGGCTCATCTAAATTTCTAAATTCTTATTGGTGTCTTAATACCAGGTACTATTAATAATAATCTTAATATATAGCGATTTCACAAATCCTCACTGTCGAATACGATTAAAGGGGATAAATTTAAGACCTGAAGGGTATCTAAAAACCTTTCTGGGCAGTAAGGGTGCTATCTAAAGAAGCCTTATCCAATACCTAGCTTTGTGATAGTCCCATGTTAGGATTAATTCGTGACAGTTGTATAATATATCGGCTTTATTAATATTTTAGATCAACCCAGCTTAGAACCTTAATCTGGTATTAGTTTAGACCTAAAATACACAGCAATAGATCAATAATACGTGTTTATATTTCTAAGTAAATATTATAGTTGGATCCAAACCTTTTATCAAATTGGTTTTTAGTAAAGATTGTTTTACTAATATTATAAATGTTGAGAATAATACTAAATTATAGTTTAGCGAACGTTCATAAAGTAAACTAAGGGCTGCTGCCCTTACTATGCTCAGTGGAAGGCTTAAATATCATAAAACTTCACAACTCATTCTTAATTTGCAATCTCTTTCGTAATTTGAATAACAATTCGTGCAAAAACAAAAGAATCTCAATCATCATTGATTACCATCCTGTCCCAATTTAATTTAACCGTAATTTTCCCTCAAATGAAAAGTATCTATGGACTTTTGAGAACGGAAGCCCAAACACATTTAAATGGCCCTCAATAACAGTAATCCTATAGACAGTTGTGTTTGTTTTATACCTAACGCCGTATTGATATGAAAATTCGATTCAAAACGATTTTAAATTGTTTTTATCTCAATCCACGCTACCGTCATCACTGTGAATACGGAGCTTCTGAATTTGTTAGCTTGAAAAACCGTGACATAGTCAATGTCAATTAAAGTGGGAAACAGGACAAGGAAAATCTCTTTAGCGTCTGCTTGTATTATGTAGAATAGCTACTTTCACTTCGCTGGGTACGTGCTATGATGTATTTTTAAGGCCTACTGTCTACGGACGGGTAGCGGCAACGATACGACAGTATAACGTTGCCGCATCGTCGACAGAGGTGCATAGTTTTGCATGTAAGCGGTAAGCAGGCGTACACCTAGCGCATAATGATAAATCTATGAAGCTATGCAATCGTTAACAGTGCGTCTAAATAAAGTAGATTGTGTTGAAAATATATCTACACTAATATAATAAAGAGGTAAAGTTTCTTTTTATGTTTTTTTGTTTGTAGGAGGTAATCTCTGAAAGTACTGGTCCGCATGTAAAAAATTTTTCACCGATAGAAAGCTGCTTCATTTCTGAGTGACATAGGCTATATTTTATGTACGCGGGAAAAGCCACTGGCAAAAGCTATTATATATATATATATATATATTTATAACAAACTAGCTTTTGCCAGTGGCTTTATATATATGTGTATATATATATATTTATTTGTTTATTTATATAGATATTTGTCGCAGCTAAATCTGTCAATCGAAAATTTCACGATAGATTTAACTATGAGTGTCATATTGTCATATTGCGATAAACTGAGAGACTAAAATCGTCTGACGTACTGGTAATCTGTGAAAACCTTCAGACTTCTACCTTAACTATTGGCCAGATCTAGTTACGAGCAAAAAATAATGGAAAAATAAAAGAGAGGCCTTTGCCCTCCTATGGGACACAATAGGCAAATAAAAAAAAAGTAACTAGTAAGTTTTTACTATTCTTCGTTGCATCAAAGATCCTATATCAGAAACGTGGTCGCTCACAATGAGCCTCATCTGAAGGCTTAAAGTCAAGGGCAATGGAAAGGGCTATGCTCGGGTTTACCTTGCGTGATCAAATCAAAAATGAATACATCCGCAAGAGAACTAAGGTTGTCGACATAGCACGAATAATTGGCAAACTCAAATGACAATGGGCAGGGCACATTGCTCGCAGAACATATGGCCGTTGAGGCCAAAAGGTTCTGGACTGACGACCGCGCACCGGAAGACCCAGCGATGGAAGGCCTCCTACAAGGTGGGTCTATGACCTGGTACCTGGTAGGAACGTTCGTTGTGGCGACGCTTGGGGGAGGCCTATGTCCAACAGTGGACGTATATCGGCTGAAATGATGATGGTGATGTTGATCAAAGGTCCTAATTTTTATTAAAAAAAAAACAACTAACATTGCTCCACAGCAGAATTGAATCTTATATCAATGGTACGTTCACAAACATCACCTTTGTACTATTTTTATGTTTCCTTCCTCTTTTCTTGTACTTCCATGTGTGTACATAAATAGTTAAATAAATAAATAAACATGTATGAATTCAGTCACGTGTTATAGTATATTTTTTATAACTGATAGGCTCGCGCTTGACCACGATCTCACCTGATGGAAAGCGACGATGTGGTTGAATTAGAAAGACGTCCACTGTCAGACATAGGCTTCCTCCAAGTTGTCTGCCACCCTTACCAGGTCATCGGTATACGATGGAACACGCTTCCCTAAGAATAAGATAAACCATCTTATTTTTAGTATTATATATGAAACTATCAATTTTGCTGACATAATCACCTTATAATTTTGTGATTTTTCATAGTCCATTTATGAAAAGTACATAGATACTGTACATAAAAATACTAGACGCGTGTTTCGGGTTTCGCAAATACTTATATTATATATATAATAATCTATACATCTATACATATAAATAAAAATTGAGAGTCTGTTTGTAATATCGAAATAACTGCTTTTTACTACATGCATATGAATATATATACGGTACATACCTACACCAAAATATCATTTTTTTTAATTTTTGTTTGTCTGTCTGTTCGTCCGGGCTAATCTCTGAAATGGGTGGACCGATTTTGACGGGACTTTTTTTGGCAGGTAGCTGATGTAATAAGGAGTAACATAGGCTAACTTTTATATTAGAAAAAATAAATTCAAAATCCGGTAGTCCACGAGAACGAAGTCGCGAGCACAGCTAGTATCAGAATATTTTAGGATCTTTAGAGAAAACACATGCTTCAGTAGCTAAAACAACTTAACATAAATCAGACTTTAGCCTTACGCTAAACAAGTAGATGTTTATATTAATTCTTGATAAATATCCGCAAATAACTTGAAAGTATTTAAAGTTTCAGATTCTAAGTATTCTCACTGTTAATTGAAAACAATAACTTAAGCGCTATAGCTCAAAGTCATGCTTGAAAGTTTGTAGGCTGGAACGAAACCACACTGTTGTAGTAAAGTGACGTAACTTCTAGCTAGCGATCTAACTTAACCGAAGCTTAATAGAAAAGTTAATTATTCAGTAACAATGGCGGTAATGTGTGAATATGCAGGAAACTGAAATGAACAGGTGTAGGCAGTCATTGATTTGCATCGTCTGGTGCGAGGGGGAGAGGGCAGCGGTCGCCACCTTCTGTGCAAGCAGTAATGCTTGCGCAGAAGGTAGCTGTACGCATAAGGCAACGGACATCCTCACGCCCCTGCCACCGGAACACCCCGAGTTCCAAGCGAGGGCTTGCGGATGACAAGCGTTAGGTAACTCGCTGTCCGGCAAAAATGATAATTAGGGTAGTGTAGGGTAGAGTAGAGTGGGGTAGTGAAGTGTAGAGTAGGGTAGAGTAAAGTAGAGTAGGGCAGAGTAGGGTAGGGTAGGGTAGGGTAGAGTAGGGTAAAGTAGGGTAGAGTAGGGTAGGGTAGGGTAGAGTAGGGTAGTGTAGGGTAGAGTAGGGTAGAGTGGGGTAGAGTAGGGTAGAGTAGGGTAGAGTAGGGTGGAACAGGGAAGAGTGGGAGCGAAGCCGTGCGGGCAAAAACTAGTAGTAAATAAAATATTGGTTATAATAAAATTAAAATAAATATTACTCGCTACTTAAAATAGAGCAAAGTTGGGAAAAGCAAATTAGTGTAAAATTGGCTGTGGCAAAATAATATTAATTTGCGTGAGGCAAACGGTACGGTTTAGATATGAAAATAAAAAAATAATGTGAAGTATGTGTAGCGTAACCGTTAAAAATAAGGGAATGATTAAGTTTGTCGCTGGTCCCATTAAAGCTTGTAATCATTTAGAACAGAAAACGCTTCGAAGAACTAAATTTAAAAAAAATACCATTTTGCTAACTAGCCTTGAATTTAATATTAAGTAAATCAACGTTAAATCAATTAAGTTAAACTCTAATGAAAAAATCACATACTGGGCGATAGAAGCATGGTCGATAAAAGGAAGGATTTCATAAATTGAAATAATTTATTTAAGTTTTCGAAATACGTAGGTATTTATTTTGTCTGATTGGATACCAAATTGAATTTGCAATGTCCCCTGGTCTTCCAAGCCACATTCGTTTGTTCTTTTAGAAAATGACCTCCGAAATAATTGACAAAAGCAAAGTAACGTTGGCAAATAAATTGCAAAAAGAAGTAAATTCAATTGGAACCCTCATTACCCGAGGAAATATAAGAGTAATGACAGTTTTTATTTTACCGTTTAACTGTCTTTGAGCTCTTCCTAAGTGAAGGTAGTTTATTTTTACGACTGTTTACATTTTCTTCTGTTGAAAATCAAGCTCGAAAATTGAATAAGAAAATTGAAAACGACTTATTGAGGCCAGTTAGATGTATGCTTTAACAAGTAAGCTGGAGGCAGAATTTAATATTGCCAGGCATCTTTGAAGTCTAGCCAATAGTTTGAATATTCATGGACCAGGATTGATGACTGGTGACATTGATGACAGAATTAGTGTCTCTACCAAAGGTCGAAGTTAAAACTATCGACCTTTCGTAGAGACACCAATTGTTCATTCTTGTGCAGTTGCATTAAGATTTACGAAACTAAAATAAAATCAGCGTTTGGGAGATATATTAATTGTGCGTACAGCTAAGATGTTAAATCCCCGGAGTCTTTGTTTTCTCATAGCTACAAACTAGGCTTATTTAAGTCAAGAGTGAATAGGTTACTTCTAAGCTAACGTGCTTCATCGTAGGCCACATCATCGTTTACCACCAGGTGAGACAGTGGTCAAATGCAAGCACATCCATAATACATTGATTCATTAACTTGATTTTTATAATATTCATTCATTTCGTGGCTTTTCACAATAACCGTAAGACGTATATTTTGTATTACGTTTAAATTTTATTAAAATTTGAATAAGATCAAAATTAAATTATTATCACATTTAACATAGTTATATAGAATAAGAATAAATTACACAAATAATATAATCGAACAATTAAATTAGCTTAGCTGAAAGCGCTTTTCGATTGTTATTTCAAGATTTAAACTATATGTGACGTCTTACAGTAGCCAGGAAATATACTACACTAGCTTTAGTCCGCAGTTTCACCCGCGTACATACAATATAGCTTTTGTTACTCAGGAATAAAGCAGCTATCTATTGGTGAAAAAATTTCAACGATCTGACCAATACTTCCAGAGATTACCTCCTACAAACAAAAAACATAAAAATAAAAAAAATCTTTACCTCTTTATTATATTAAGTGTAGATTAGTGAAATTCTTTATCACCTTTGGACGAGTCAATTACTGGTATAATTTACAATTTTCAACACAAACAGTACAACTATATATCAAATTAACTTCAGAAACATAAAACAGTTTCAAAGTTCCTCATAGGAGCATACTCCTTCAAAAGACACCGTAATTTGAGTGCTTTTTAAATCTGAAACGTCCATTCCTTTGCTAAAAACATTTCAAAAGTAGAGTCCTCGTTAAAATAAGTGCATCTGCGTAATTGGCACTGAGTTCCATGGCAGAATAGCTCACGAGTGATTGTAGTTTGCAAAAGAATTGCAATCAAAGAACCGACGTAGTCTTCAAAGTAGATTGTTATGCAAATGCTGTGATTACTTCGTACATTGAATCTTAAACTATCTCAAAACTACCACAAACAAATCGTTCTGTCTTTACTCACGTAAGTTATGAGATATATCTGTATAACCAGATTACAAAAAAGGCTATCTCGAAGAGAGCTGAGCTAGACAAATTTGGAGTATGAAAGTCGCAAAGATAGGACCTTACCCAATTTGAGTTGAATGATCTGCTGACTCTAGTCGTAAGCAAGGTCGCATGTGTCACAAACATTTTTTGTGAATGCTCGAATTTGCTTATTAATATTTAAATTGTAGAAGATGAAAATGTATTTTGGAATCATTTTTGTGCTTATTTTGTTAATGTTAGGTCTATTTAGAAAGCTAATAACACAAATTACATTTTTATATTATGTATTTGGATGAATCTTCATCGGAATTATAGTCCTTGAATGTAATTCGCGCAAGTAATATTTTTTTATCCTTTGTTATATTTCCACTTGTCTTTTTTCTTTTTTTTTGTATCGAAATGTTCTTGGGATAAACTGAAAAAAGCCTGGCATAAGGATGGATGGAGAATAATGTTGTAAATTATTGTATTTACAAAGACGGTATGGTATGTTCTTATTTTATTTTGTGTTCTCGCCACAAACTGTTTTTGCTTTGTTTGTATTCACTTCTCTGGCAATAAATTCGAGTCCATTTGGAGAAAAGTAATGATGCTGCAATTTTTTTCCAAAAAGTTACAAATCAAAATCAAAAATATTTTTATTTCACATAGGCCTACATGGGCACTTATAAAACGTCAGAAGTTAGTGCACCGCAACCATTGAACGCAAAAGGCAACTGAAACCCACCTATGGTAGGTTAGTTTTGATCGGTTTATTTCTCGGTCCACTCTGAAATGGGAGGAGTTATTTGTTGATTTACTACCCCAACATAAAAAGGCTCTAATGATATCGAGTTGTTTTATTAAACAGTTTGATGTTTAAGCGAAATGTTAAAGTTCATTTCTTAAAGGTGTCGGCGCTTTTGTATTTAGTTTTCAAAAGACGTCTGAGATTTCGCTAGTTATTTAGAGCAGTGCTAGTGGTTTAGAATGCTGTGGGCCATGTGACTAGCTACGACACTCTAACGCAACACTGAGTATAGGTGGGATGTAAGCCGACAACGGAGGCGCAATATTATCATAGCCCTAGTCCATGACACAATGTGCACTACGCGATTAATGGAGTGTCTTAATTTTGTTGCCAATTTTTTATTAATAATTACTGTGTGGTGATTTATCGATTATAAAGATTACAGTGAAGTTTTAACATTAAATGATTTGAATTATTGTAACGAGTCTATACTCCTTGCCCGACAAACTAAGCCTTGTTACAAATCTCATTTCGATGTCATAGATCCGATTAACAATTGTGATGGGGATCAAAAGCCTTTAAAGAAATCAGACCCACAACATTTTCAAGTTTTTTTCTAAAAAATACAATTAAAATTAAATACAATCTAAAATAAAACCCACAAAGATGCTTTAAAATTTTAAAGTTAAGTATATTTAAAAAGTTATTGTACCACTTTAGTTTTCATAAAAAAAACTTGTATAAACCTCTGATTTTATTAGTGTCAGCCGTCAAGCACGCACCTACAAATGTCCGTAACGGCCAATGCTTTTGACAGGCAATTAACATCGCATCTATTGAGATTGCAGATCTCGGGCGCTATCGCAAGTTAAAATACGATGTTGAATATTATTTTATTCAATTTGAGATGGTAGTATAATGAATAGGATAAAGTGCTTCTAATCTGAAAATATTCTACGTCTGTTTAATTAAAATGGGTTTGTAAACGAAGAATATTACTGGATTTTTATTCCATTTATTTAGTACCTTTTTTGACATTATACCTTTTGTTATTTCTTAAAAAAAAACAATTATGTATCGATATCAGGAAAAGGGTCCAAGTTGCCGGTGGTTAGGGCCCCAGAAACAGGGGTACTTTGGATTTTAATTAATATTGTTTTATGCAGTCACAGTAGAACAGTTTTAATACCGTCAAGATGGGTAATGGGTACTAACACTAGATAATAAGTTATTTATTCAGTTACTAAATCTTGTGTCCGAAATAAAATAAATTCATTAATTAATTTAATATTATTTACCCTCAAAAAGAACAAAGCTACAAAAGAGACGATATATTAACGACAGGTCGCCAAGCTGATTGCCTAAGACATTCACAAGTAACTTTTCAGCTAGCCTTTCAATTTGCCTACACGACATCACTACCACAACGTTCGTCAAAATTCAAATGCCTTCTACTGTATTTTTCAACTCTGCATGCACACAATTGTTTGGCTTTGACAACCAATTATCATCTCGACAACGTACACCTATTGTGCAACCTGAATGAAGCCTACTAATCTGATGTCACCGTAACTTTCACAAAGCACTGTCTGTTGACAGAACTTGTATTTTACCGAATTTTTTCACGTGTCACGGACACAAACTGACAATTTTACGGTCCGTTTGTTTTCGGAATTAAAAGCACGTGGTAACGGGACGTGGCTCGTGTTTCGTTCTGTGTAACCTAAGCGCTTTTAGCTCTGCTTTTTAGTAGGTATTTTGAATAACAAGTCAGTAAGGCCTCTTATAGAGAGAATTGTGTTCAATAATGGGAATGTGAATGAACCAAATTGTGTTACGGAAGTAAATCTACACTAATATTATTAAGGTAAAATTTAACTTTTTTTTTGTTTTAAGGAGGAAATCTCTAAAAGTATTGGTCCGATTTTTAAATTTTGTTCACTGATAGAAAGCTGCTTTATTTTTGAGTGACATTGACTATATTTTGTGTACGCGGGTCAATCCGAATGTAAAACCTAGTAAAGAAAAAAATAGCAGCAGGTGAACTTTATGGCAAAATAGGTATACTGTTATTAATGTTATTATTAGACGGATAAACACCAGATCAAAATATTTTTATCTAAATAATTCGCCTGATTGTACAATTTGAATGAAATTTTTTGTGTATATTTAAGTAGGTCCTTGGATAATTTGAAAATACAATTGAACCCGGTAGGTCGTATTGCGATTGGGTTTTATTTTTTTTTTTTTGGCTGACAGTGCTAGTAAAATATAAAACTAGTAAATACAAGTAAGTCTCAACTGTATTTCCAATTCCAGGAGACCATATAATGTTGGTACACTTTAATATGTCTTGCAGTTTCATATTGTTAAACTTTTGGGAAACGTTATGAGAGAATATGTAGGTAAGCACGAAATTTCACACCAGACGACAGTTACAGAAAGGAAACAATAGAAAGAGCGACGCACCCGACAGTAAAATTTAAATAAAACACTATTCCTTGCAATAGTTCCAGTTCCGTAATACAGAGTTAATATTAGGTTTTTATATTCGAGATATAAAAACTGATATAGTCAGTGTTGAGTTTATAGATCATCAGCTGATCAATTTCACATGAAAATTAAGAAGTGCGTACATTCAGCGGGTGGGTTTTTTTTTCTTAAGCGTGAAAATCATCCAACGACTTCTTCCGCTCCGGGTCGAGCGAGAGGTGTGTCAGATTTTTACAGAATAAAACTGCACTTGTGTCCTTCAGATGCCTTTTGTGTTCTAGGACTACGGGTTTCCCCTTCAGAAATTTCCTGCGGTCCTAGCTAGCGGGCTTTGACCTTACTGGGCCCCTACAGTTTGCTGACATCTCTTTGAGGAGTGCGTGGATCACTAAGCGCTATTGACGACTGGGCTCGATCCGGTTAATTACAAAACGGCTGGACAGCGAACTACCCATTGCACAACATTCGGTTTATTAAAATATGTAAGTTTTAAAGTTATTGAAGATTTTTTTCTGACCTTTTGCTAATAATAATAATATTCCACCACTATCACACAAGACCTAAGCTAAGCTGAGCTTGTGTTATGAGTACTAAACAACTTATGTATTTATAAATACATACATTTATTATAGATAGGAAGTTAGTGATAGCATGACGGGTGACAATATAGAATGGAAGAAAAAAACGTGTTGCGCCGACCCCAAGTAATACGGTAAGGGTATGGTGATAGTATAGATAAATTATACCCAGACACAGAACAAATTATGATTACACACAAACATTTGTTCTGTGTGGGAATCAAACCCACGACCTCCGTCATAGCGCCGGTTCCATTTTTGGGGAAAAGTCTCTTCTTTCTCCTTACAATAAGTTCGCTTTGCGCAGGATAATGTAAAAACTAAACATATTCTCGGCCTAACAAAAATATATTCAACGCAAAAAAAGCCAAAATGTAAACGGAAAAATAAAACCTGTGACGATTTTCTTTTTAATAAAATTGCTGGAAATGGACCTTAGGTCTGTAATGTGGCTAATTTTCATGCACCGTAATATCACAAAACAGGTTCTGATTCTCTGAATCGCGAGATGACACGTCTCAATTTGGCAAATTACAGTCCCTTGGCAAAGCAAAATTCGTGACATTCTTTTAAAGATACGTAAGTGGAAAGGATTTGTTGGAGGTTGATAAATTCAGAGCGATTTGCATCACACACTTACACGTTTATTTCAAATTGTTATTTGACGTAGCGTAAGTAATACATCATGTACAAAATAACCACTGTCACGTATTACAAATAGGAATTGTAATCATGCTTGTGGAAGTTTAGATTATTTTGTGTGTGGGTTTATTTTTGAGAGAATGTTCATACGGTTATGTAAATAGGTAGAAATGAGATTGTATTATTTTATTTACTGTTCATAATTTAACAAACTTTTGTTTTATTATTGTGCTTATTCAAAACTGACTGGCTTACGTCATTGTTTTCATACCAATTCATATTGTAATATAAACATTTTTTAATCAACATTAAAGTACTTAATGTAAACATTTTTTTAAAGAATTTTCTTGGAGTTTCTTCATGTTTCGTTTTTGGTCGCACCTTTCTTTTTATAAGTGCCCATGTCGGCTTAGGTATGTATTTTTTAAGCGTATTTTATTTCCCAGTGCTGGGTAAAGACTTCCTACTTTTCCTCCCAAACTTCACTGTCTTGAGCAAACTCTAGCCAAGTTTGCAGATAAAACGTGAGGATTATTTCCTGAAACAAACAAAACAATATTCAAGAATTATTTGTTTCTATTTATCATTGCTATTGATTGTTAAGATTCCGTACCTAGCGAAAAGTCTTAGAAAACCACACTAAACCAAAATTAATTAAATGAGAGATATTTAACTGAATTTCACTCTCTTTTCATCGTTGAAACATTCCTCAAAATAGCGAAAGGCACTTTTATTCGTCTTACAAACGTCGTACATTTTCAGGAGCAGCGCAGCAAGCTGTTTGCGTGATACGAACTAATTATTCTTTACATGAACAAAGGCCACAACAAACTCGTTCGATTCCCTCGGAGGGCCACATGAGGGCCACATAATGGCTAATTGAATTACCCCAAAACTATCTCCCCCTCGACATTGGGGTATTATGGGTAACTTTGTTAGAATATGTTGACTATTTATATATGTACGAAGTTTTGAGATAATATTTTTCTGTTGTCCAGGTGTGTAAAATAGTTTGAAGTATCATTATTTTTATTTTTTCTGCAGACAGAAACCAAAAAAGCCGCTTTATTTTGAAATATCTGCCCTTAAAAACAACTAACTCAAAAATTCTTATCAAAACCAAGCTTGAGTTTATATAATATTTTGTTTTTTATAATATCACGCGTCTTTCAAGACATCGTGCGTTTAATTTAAACAACTTATTTGTCAAACAAACAAGTGAATTTTAAATTACTTTTCACACTTTAAAGTTAAAAGTTTAAATATTATTTTAGACTGCACAACTTTTAATTGCCATCTGACGTTGTCGTTTTATGCATCTTTGCTCACGTAAATCATTTTCCACTCAAACTATTAAAACAATAAAATGCTCGTGAAAATAACCTTTAACCTTAAGAGTGCTTGTTCATTAAACATGGGCGCGGTAGCGAGGTGATATTTCACCAACGGGATCATCTACCAGCGATTAGTTAAGTATTTGTTCTATATAGTGTCTCAATAATAGGGCTCAAACTGTGAAATGAAATAAAACAAACTGTTGAAGTTATATTTCAACCATTGTTTTTATTTTTATATACATTGATTACATTTTTGTGAAATCTTATTTCAGGAAAAAGCTGCCGCGGGTCTAATAGAACTGCGCACTTTAGAGCCTTATTGAAGGTATTAGTTTTTGCCGATGTAAGGCTATTAAAAATTCTCACAAACACAACACATTTTTTTTGGCGAATTTTTGCATGAACTTGGAATTTTTTAACCTAAAACAATCAAAATAAAAGCTCACTTGTTCAAAAAATTACTGCGTTCGTGTATGTCAGTTAGTAAAAGCAGTCAATAATAGCTTGTTGTTTCTTTCTAACATAGAACCAGACACAGAACATAACTAAATACATGTACCAACGTTCACAAACACTGCTGACTGCAACTATAAAATAACAGTTCCAGTGAAAACAAAAAATGCTATTGCGTCGAAATTGGACGTGATAGGTCAATTTTGACTACATATTTGAATTTGACGTATCTATACGTACCACGAGCACATACGATTTTTTTTTGCTCTTATTTGATGCCGACCAGTGTTATCAGTTGTAACTTTAGTTAACATAGCCGCTACACGCCAATGTACCTTCAGTGTTTGAGCATCAATCTGCCTACCTTACCCTACGCCTCTCTTGCCTTATCTGTCTACCTTATTACTGCAAAAAAAACGAGAGATGTGTATGGATGATGCGAATGAGGAATGTATGTGCTTGGGATTTAAGTCTCCGCTCGCGCAAAACCGAAAAGATCGCCACACACCATTTCACAGCTTTGTAATGCATCCTTGCAACAGTTAAGCTCCTAGCACAGCTTTCATGGAAATATTCATAACTAGCCTTCGCTCGCGGCTTCGTACATAAAATACAGCCTGTCACTCAGGAATTCAGCAGCGAAAACCTTTTAGTAATCGAACCAGGACTTCCATAGATTATCTCCGACAAACAAAAAAAAATAACTTTACCTCTTTATAATATTAATGTAGATTATATATTTCATCACTATGTACTACGCACACCTCTAATGTAAAAGCACCCTTAACCTTAACATCGTTTTAGTCTTTGTTTAATTAAAACCTCTATCGTCTTAAAGGTTTCTTGAATAATTAAAATGTGGCGATAATAGTGAAACGCTTCAAGACCAAAATACTAAGGAGTAGAGATTTCGTGATCATTTTAATTTTAAAATAAGTATTTGAATTAATACGACTAGGATTACGTTGTCGCGTTTTAATACTACTGATAGATATTGTTTTACTGACAAATATTTTTATTTTTTAAATAATACTGAGACAAACTATACGGTTTTTGTTATGTTAAGGTTAACATCTGTCTATTGCATAGGGTGGAGGTGTGACCTGATTTAGCTGAGCACCGCCGTATCCTCGTGAGGGTGATCTGCGGTAGTGACCTCTAGCGCCGGGCCCTGGTCCGGAGCAAGGAGGAATGGATGGCGGTCGCCTCCTTCTGCGAAGCAGTAGTATTCGCAAAGATGACAGCCGAATACCTGAAGGAACGAACATCCTTACGGCCTAGCCGGGACCCTGATCCCGTTTTTCAGTCATAGGACGGCCGGACATTGCTCATCGTCCATAAACCCACGTCGGTTTATGGACGATTAGCAATGTCCGGCCGTCCGGTTACCACCCGGACCGAGTATGAGCCGTCGAAAGCGCGTTATGTTTCACGCGCGCCACAAAGAGATGTCAGCAAAACTGTAAGATCCTAGCTGGGCAAAAGCCTTCTGAGGCACGAGTTGGCTTCCGAAACGGAAACCTGCGATCTTAGAACGCAAGGCAAAGAAGACATATGGATGTGGTTTTAGCCAGTAAATGCCTGACATGCCCTCGAATTCCCACCTTAAAAAAGAGTTTCGGTTTAGGTTTCGGAAATGTTTGAAAACCTAGTAAAAAATTATTATACCGCGACTTTAGAATGCAGAGGGTAAATGAAGAAATACTGGTGTGTTTTAGTCATTAAAAGTCTCTCGCTTCAATTAAGCAGTGATGCAATCTTTGATAGTGAAGCACACTAGTTTATTAAGAGGCTCCGTTTTCACTCACCTATCGTCAAAATCGAGGATGGTTTAAAAGC
The DNA here is from genome assembly GCA_929112965.1 of Mythimna albipuncta. Classification (NCBI taxonomy): domain Eukaryota; kingdom Metazoa; phylum Arthropoda; class Insecta; order Lepidoptera; family Noctuidae; genus Mythimna; species Mythimna albipuncta. The sequence continues at coordinate 11,800,868 of OV815973.1, forward strand.
TTGTTGGTTTATCTAACGCAATCCAACGTAATGTTTGATGAAGTGGCAACGTGAAAAAAGAGAGATAACGCCTGAAAACTCTGTTGGTCTTCGGTAATTACTCGAATATTTCACAATACTTGTTCCAGGATATAAAGGTTTTTGAAAAAAATATGTCATTCAGAATCTTGATTTTTGCAAGGCTTATAGTGTTATGTATATTTTTTTTAATTTTTTAATTTTTGTGTACATTATAAAGGGTCAAAGTTCATAGCAGATTTTCAGAGATCTGTTACAAAATAAATTCATTTCAATAGAAGCTTAGATAATATCCACAAGATTTCTATTTTTCTAAAATATGTAAAGAAAAATTTGTAATTACCTTATAATCACGCAAGAGCAGTTGTATGAAAAAGAGTGAAAATATATGTCAAGTTGCATGCCCTTAATAGCCTATTCACTTTAGCTTTGAAGAAACCTAAATTATAATTGGACCGGGAGACCGCAGCAGGCCAATTAAAAATATGTCAATCAACTAATAAATGTGCTAAGCCTGTTCCCAACCATGTGGTTTGGACTTGACATCCGGTCTACGGATGCAGCTGAAATCTATCAGTATTTCACATGAACTGACAATCCAACCTCGACAAAGCAGTTATAATTTTTTTAGTACTATACCCATTCCTAGATTGCTGTTATTTGAGTTACGAAAGTATTTTGATATGTGCTGTGGAGCCTTTTCAAGAAGGACGTAGTAAGCGACAATTAGTTTTAGGGATTAAATATAATGACCACCATAAAACGCTTTGGTACCCTTAGTTCTTTTGTCAAAAATATATTACTTGACACCAAAAAAATGAAATCCTAAAGTTACAATAGTATTTTAGTTACGACTGTACTTTAAATTGTATTCGAACACCAAATGTAGTAAATGATAACCAAATCTTAGCGAGCAAATTAATGCACTCTTTTTAGCCCCGTAGAGCAAGATGATACTTTGTCTAATCAACAATCTATCTTAGTGGAATTTTAGGGCACCTCGGGTCGGATAGATTTAGGTTAGAAGAAGGTGGCGGGGTCGTAGTGAGCGAGCGAAGCGAGCGAACACAGACCTTGTCACCTTCTTCGAGGTTATTTTTTTTTAAACCACCCAGAAGTAGGAGCCCCGCGTAGCGGGGCTCCGTCGAGCTGCTGCTTGGCAGGTAGTTAACCTAACCTCAAAATTTTAACTACTGATATCTCCGTAACCATGGGGTTCTGCCGATGCTTTATTTGGATTCATTTTGCCTAAATAGGATAGCGAGATGTTAAAACTGGTTATAATTTTACATTAAAATGTAGGTTTAATTTTGGTGATCATTTACTATTTTTGTCTTTTATATGTTACTATATCTGGTGGTAAGTTAAACATAAGCCTTAGTTTTATAGGACAGAGTTTTATACTTTTGTTATAAATAAGCATTTATGACAATAACTTTCTAAAAAATATATCACTTTTTATCCACAATTTATACAACTTCTAATCAATGTACAATCTTATCTTAAAGAGGTAAAGTTTTTTTTTTTGTTTGTAGGAGGTAATCTCTGAAAGTACTGCTAGCTGGTAGAATTCTAGTACCTACATAACATAATCAGCGTAGTAATATTCCCACTGCTGAGACGCAGGCCTCTTCTCTAGAAGAGGAGATGGGCCCTAATCCACCACACAAACCCAGTCCGGATTGGTGGATGTCACACGTTTTCGAATTTTTAGTTCTTGAACATACCAGTTCCCTCACAATATTTTTTTCTTCACCCTTTTGAGAGCTGTAGGAATGAAATATAAATTACACAAAGTAATGCGTCTGGTTGGGTTTTAACCCACGATCTACAATTTATAAGCCTTACAAAATTATACAATTATAAAAAAAAATCAATTCGAAAAGAAAACAAAGACACTTTCAGTACCTACAAAGTGCAAACTGAAAAATACTTACGATTTTGTTCCTTGGTAAGGCTCATAACAAAACATGGCTTGGTAAATATGACCATGTTTCGAGTTACAGATCGGAGCTCAAATGGATGCCCATTCGCCAGAGAAGAAGTTTGCGCGCACTAACTACACTCTTCTCTCTGCTCAACTCTCCTACCCCTCCTTCTTATCTTTTATCTCATTTTCAATATTTATGTTCTTCCCATTCTAAGAGTCTTCGTTCTTCTAACAATCTCCTACTGCTCTGTCCCTCTCATACTACTTCTTTTGTTCATTCTTCCTTTCATATACAGTCCATACTTCTGTGGAATGCGCTTCCTCTCGACATCAGGATGGCCACCAGTCAGTATGCATTTAAGCGAAAGTTGCGGCATTACTTTCAGAACAAATAGCGGAGTCGTTTCAAAACCCCCCTTCTGCTACTTTATATAAATATATATGTAGGTATATTATATTAAATATATATGTATGTCTATTTTAGTTATATATATACATTTGCACCCTTATTTTTCTTAATAATCCATTTTTTTTTTGTTTTGTTGTTTTTTTTTTTGTGCACCTGCCATGTTTTTCTCTTCACCACCCTAGGTTGACTGGTAGAGAATGCCTAAGGCATTAAGTCCGCCTTTGTACCTGTGCGTTGCATAAAGTTTAAATAAATAAATAAATAAATAAATAAATAAAATGCAATGTTTTAAGTTTGACTTATCAGAAAACCGACCTTGTGGTTTAAAGTTGAAAATCACCTATACGACTAGTATTTCCTTACCCACGAGCCCTCTTCAATTACTCTACAGTTGTATCATCACCCGCCTAGCCAATACCCGACAAACTTGGGGTCGATTTCCAGTCTAATCGGATGCGGCTGAATACCCATATTTTACATAGAGCGATTGCCTATTAGGCCTCCACCACCTATTTATTGGGGAACACGAGGAGTATCGTGAATAGACTGTTGGTCAAACTTTCTGATGTCTTACTACTTTTAATGAACGTCAAAATCTACGAATGACAAACGAGACTAGTAACTTTACGTGCTTTTCGAATCACGGGGTGTCAGTCCTTTAATAAATTTATAAAAATTGGTAGAACATATGAATTGAAAAATTCACATTGTTGCTTACCCCGTTTCAAAAACGCAATCTGACCGACCAAGAAAAGACTTAGCCACTGGGCCATCTCGGCCCAAATTACTTAACATTTGTATGCAATTCAAAAAAATATAATCAAACACAGACCTATAAGCACAACCACAAAAGAAACTCTCATAAAACCCTAATACATCAAAAGCAATAATGCTCAATCAACGACCAGTAAAGGAATTTCGTCTGAAACACATTCCATACGGATCGAATGTTGGCCAGACAAATGAGGAGAGGCTTGATCGAGTGCCACTACACTGGTGTCCCGTAGCACTACATAAAAGGATACTTCACGACAATTTGTCGCTTGTATACCTACTTTTGTGCGACGAAATTGAGCAACGCTTTATGAGTGTGTTCCAGTTGACGGTTGGAATTGGGTTTTGTGAATTTGAATTTAGACTCTATTGTCCCATTGGCCAGTCAAGTTTAGCTTACTATTGCTTTATATAAACTATAGTGGGTGGTTATCACAATCAAATATGTTATTTGTAACTAAATAATCGGCAAAACAATAAGATAATTATTATTTATATGAATAATCTTCCTAAAAATCCGCTAGATCTCGAAATAAAAAATGAAGCAAAAGAAACAAAAGAAAGCACGTTTTTTTCCCTCTATAGTGGTGGTGTAATATAGGTAAATTTATGTAAAGAAATCCGTCATTTTACCGGCAGAAAATAAGGCACACTTGTGTAAATTATAAAACTGTTTATTAATGAAGGTACCCTATTTTTCTTTTGAAGAAAAAATTTGAAAATACTGTCGGGTTTTGGGGATAAGTCCGGATAGTGTGGGATGTTTAATGAAGTAAACATCTCACGCACCCTAGACTTAATCACAGACTAACTTTAAGGAGTAAACAGGGCTTTGCTAAGTGCTCTAGTTTATGAGATTAAAATGTGGGCAAAATCTCTCTAGATTATACACCTATAAACCTATAACTTTTGAATCAGTGACCGACAAATTCTGATATTTGGCGACCAATTTTGACAAAATATTAGCAACTAAATTTTCATGTTATCAGAATTAAAATGCGTAATGGCAAGATGATGGCGTGTGGGCAAGCTAGTATCACTAATACTACCGCGGTAATCACTATTAACACATAGAAGGACCTTTTTTTTTTTGGTGGGTGGAGCAGGAGATAGTGTCAGACTCTTACTGACTAAAAAACCCACCCCGTTCCTTCAAGCCTTAATACCGGGGCTCAAGTTCCCTTTCGGATAACCCTAGCCCCAGTAGGCTTTGACCTGGCTGGGCCCCTGCTGTTGCTGACAACTCCTTGAGGCGTGCAGGAACAGAGCGCGCCGTCGACGACTTGGTCTTGGTCCGGACAGTTACCGAACGGTCGGATAGCGAGTTACACATTGCTCACTGTCCGCAAGCCTGCACCTACGGTGGCTGGAAATCGGGATCGGAATCTCGGCGGCGGCGAGAGCGCCGTTGCCTGATGCGATCGGCCTCCTCCTTTGCGAGCATTACTACTCCGCAGAAGTTGGCGACCGCCTGCCACTCCTCCTCGCTCCGGACCATGGCCTCAACCAAGGCTCGGCGCGAGAGATGCCCGCCGCCGATCGCCCCTACAAGAGCACGGCGATGCTCTGTCCAAGCAGGGCACACCTCGACTGTGTGCTCCACCAAGTCCTCCGGGCGTTCCGCACAGTGGCGACACCCGGGCGTCACTTCCGCTTTAATCCGGAACAGGAACCTCCCAAACTTGCCATGTCCGGTGAGGACCTGTGTCATGTGGAAGGTAAGGACGCCGTGAGGTCTTTCCAGCCACGCCTCAAAGAGGGGACTTACCACCGCAATTGTGGCGTGCCCAGTACTGGGTTGCGATAGTCTCTGACGCCATTTCACCATGAGATCCCGCCGGAGCTCTGTCCGCCATGCGAAGGGGATTACCTCTTAAATTACCACTCCCAAAAAGGTATAAAACTTTTCAAGCACGTTCATTGAAAGAGAAAACGGACACACGACCTAAATAAAAGTATGTATTGCAGTTATTTATCTTCCTATCATTACTCCCGTCGAAAGGAATTGAAGAATTGACCGTCTGTTCGTATTTGCCGACCGTGATGTATTGTGGAAGTAGGATCAAATTTGCTCAACCAATGTTTTTTATCTGTATTCATGAATAAAACAACAGTACTCATTTGCGCGGAACATGTTTACCCTTCAGATGTTTTCGTAAATGTCTAAGTTTCGTAAGAGTTTTCCAAATAAATGGAAGTTAAAGACCGCGAAATTATCTGGTTGGAATGTTGGTACTGAAGTACCTATCAAAGTTATATGATTGTGTAATAATAAATAGCAAAATAATGGTTGATGGAATTATTAAGCGTCTAGCTAAGTCTTCATTATGAATGAAGAATAAAATAATTTCGTTTGATTTTTCTAATTATCTTCAAGTCATGAGTAAGTATAAAACAAAATGAATTATTATAAAAGTGTATCTATTTGATTAATTAATAGTGGACTTTTATTACTTTCAATACAAATGGGGTTGCCATTGAGTATTTGAATCTGAAGGTACGTAACGTCAACCCTTTAATGAAAAAACCCTAAGGAAACGACCAATTTCGAACCGTGCACTAGCTTCTGACGTTTTATAAGTGCCCATGTAGGCCTATGTGAAATAACTTTGACTTTTACTTTGACGTTGACTTTGACCTTTTTAGGGTTCCGTAGCCAAATGGCAAAAAACGGAACCCTTATAGATTCGTCATGTCTGTCTGTCTGTCTGTCTGTTTGTCTGTCTGTCTGTCTGTCTGTCTGTCTGTCTGTCTGTATGTCTGTCTGTCTGTCTGTCCGTCCGTATGTCACAGCCACTTTTTTCCGAAACTATAAGAGCTATACTGTTGAAACTTTGTAAGTAGATGTATTCTGTGAACCGCATTAAGATTTTCACACAAAAATAAAAAAAAGCAATAAATTTTGGGCCCATACATAGAACTGAATCTCAAAATTTTTTTTTTCATCAATCTCATCTGTGTGGGGTATCTTTGGATAGGTCTTCAAAAATCATACTGAGGTTTCTAATATCATTTTTTTCTAAACTGAATAGTTTGCGCGAGAGACACTTCCAAAGTGGTAAAATGTGTGTGTCCCCGTCCCCCCCCCCCCTCTAACTTCTAAAATAAGAGAATGATAAAACTGAAAAAAATATATGATGTATGTACATTACTATAAAAACTACCAACGAAAATTGGTTTGAACGAAATCTAGTAAGTAGTTTTTTTTTAAGCCACCATACATCGAAAAAAATACACTATTATTAAAACATCGATCAAAGTTACAACACATTACAAGAACTTTTATATTATGTTACTTGCTGCTACGGAACCCTTCATGGGCGAGTCCGACTCGCACTTGGCCGGTTTTTGTTTTTTCATTTTTTGTAATTATTTATTTACAAAGGTAAATAATTAAGATAAATAAGATAAATTCGCAAAAGCGAATCACAATAAAAGCGCGAGTGGTAATAATTAAATAAAATCGCAATAGTTCTTTTAATTATCTTGTATCTATCATGGTTACCTACACATGCAGACGATTAATAGTTTCATCAACAATTTTCTCGCCGATATTCTTTACTGTTAATAGAATCTTATTTTTTTTTTATCATTGATTACGTGAATCACGGCCATTCTCTACAGGGACCTACTATCATTATATTTTTATTTTGCCTAGTTAACACAATTTGTAACTGGAAGCTAAATACTGTTAATTAATTCCTATAAATATTTAACACTAGCTTTTACCCGCAGCTTTGCCCACGTAGGTAGATATGTCACCCAAGAATAAAGCAGCTTTCTATCGGTGAAAAAATTTAAGCAATTGGGCAGTACTTTCAAAGATTACCTCCTACAAAGAAGAAAACAAACTTTACCTCTTTATAATATTAATAATAATTAATAGTGTAGAAGAGTAGATTAGTGTAGATAGTTTTCTGTAAAAACAATTAAATATTATTTCGATAGGGTTCTTAAAACAAGCCCTATCTACAAGAGCTCACAAAATAGCCCTTAAGCTAACACTTCCATAATTACCCGCATCAAAGTCAAGCATATCAATCAGATGGGTAATAACCGAACCCGCTTAATCGATAACCTATAGAGCATCCCCTTTTGAAACCTGTCCGAATATATCTGTAGCTTCGATTACAAGGGAAGGTCTAAACAAGCAAGCTGGGTCGTGTTTGTCTGCAAACACAACAATGACCAAACAACGGGTCTATGTACTTACAAACATACATACGTTAGGTACCCACTTACATTACTGTTAGGTTAGGTTAGGTTATCTAGCTTGTAAAATAGCATGATCGTGGTATATTTCTATATATTTATTTATTTATCGTTTTTATTTTAGGCATTAACCTACAGAAACATTGTTGAATTAAACTAAATATTTACACCATATTATTATATAAGTTAAATAAATTAGGTTAGATAAATTATCAAAATATATTATTAAAATTAACTTACGTCTAAGCAAGTACACACAGCGAAATACTTCAGACACTATCTGATTTTTTTTTTATCAGATTTTAAATTGTTTAATTGATGATTTTAATTAATTGATGAAGACTTTATTTTATTCTTTTTGATTTTAATATATTTGATTAGGTTTTATTTCATTTTCTTGTATTATTGCCGTTATGATATTTTATATGAATTTTCATATAAAATGGCAATGGGTATATTTGACCCGAATAAGTGATTATTATTATTGCACTAGGACAGTCGACTCAAGAATGATCCTCCCTATCCTCTCTATCCTCTAAATATTGTGCTAATGACCTAGGTTATTAGACCCGACACGTCTAGCGTATCGAAATATTATGTATAGTTCATCTTTGGTTCTGTAGTTGGAACTAATTATAAGTATAAAATATTTAGTTAAGGATAATTTAATAAATTATTACAGTTTTTATTATGACTAATATACATTATTAGACTGACATACGTGGGCTGTGGCATTGTTCAAAATGCAATTTCAAATGTAATTTAACTGGAAGACAAATAACTTTAAATATTTTTAGCCATTGAAGTTTTAACTGTCATATATTCTTTGTCAAGGTAAATTTATTTACCTACGTGAGTATACAGTTACCATCACGGATCTTGAACACTAGCGCTAAAGTCAAATATTCGGTTTCTTTAGTGGTGCGAAGCGCGACGCGGGAGCGGGGAGTGTCAGTGATAGGCTGGCCGCGCCATCGCGTCATAGACGTCACTCTTGATTCGTTTACTGCTTTGTAGCATGTATCTAACAACAAAGACGATTGGCTCGCCAATGTATGGAATGCGCAAAGCGATCCCCACTCTGACGCCGAGAGTTCAAGATCCGTGATGGCAACTGTACTTTTGACTTGGTATGGTCATGTGAGAAGTTAGTGACAGCGTGACTATTGACAGGAAAAATGGAACAAACAAAAAGTATTGCACTGATTCAATATATAAAACAAAACAGAGGCCGGAGGATGTTGATGATGATATTCAAATTTGTCTATCAAAACTACAACTTTGGTATAACATTAGCTCGTTACAAGTCACGGAAATAATGTTATGTTACAAAGCTATACTGTATAATCTGCTACGGATTTACTCCGTCAAAATTAAACTATGAACTCATGATTAAAAGCCGAGCTTTGCTAGCATCCTATTGTGAATAGATAACAATAGATGGTTCATTTATCATGTAGTTTTTATGTCATTTCTGCAGCCCAATTCACGTTATGAAAACCGTAACGATATCGTAGCGATTAAGTCTTAGGAGTCTTTAAGTCGAGAGTGAATAGGTTTCTTCTAGGCAAGCGTGCTTCATCGTCGACCACATCATCGCTTACCATCAGGTGAGATGGTGGTCAAACGCAAGCCTATAATTAATAAAAATTTAAAAAAAAATGAATAAAATTCGTTTCGACCATTTCCGTATTCACATCCATCCATCGAGTTTGAACAACACTGATTTTAAAGTCGTTTAAAATTCGTCAATTAAAAAAAAAAACTGTATTATATTATCCTGGTACAATACTTATTAATGTAACTGAAAATAAGTCGATAGATCGTGAATACCGCTTTTGGATAGGACTTCGATCGAACGACTTTAAAACTTCAACGATATTTGGCTTGTTTGATTTTACGTGAATCAGGCTACTGTACGAATAACAGAGGTTGGAGCAATTATCTACTTAATTTCTTTAGAAATGTAATTAGCTTCATCGCACTAACATATGTGGTTTTAAATTAAAATAGTTTCAAGTTTATTAGTTGGTCCGTAAGAACTATTTTGCAGTGTCTATTGATAAAGCCAAACAGTACCTATAAAAAACATGATAAAAAAGGATATTACATTTAATTGGTTCTCAAGGGTGAAAAGAAAAAGAGGTCATTCAAATGAGTATTAATAACCTCTTAAAGGAAGGGTACTTTATTAAATGAGAGTACACTTAACGTCTTATAAGAGCTTTTTAATATTGCGATATTATTATAATCTCAAGTAATCTCAACCTTTCTGGACAATGCAATCTCATCCTCTCGAACCAAAAATCCGTTTCAGGAGTATGTCATGTATGGTTACTGATGATGATGATGATGTACCTGTCATTGGTCCAATGAAGAAGATTTTTTTTGATAATATTTTTAGGAACCAATGAAGAAAATTCTGTGTGATTAATCAAAAAATTCACCGTGACCCCTGGCATGCAAAGAGTATCCAAAGAAGCACGGGTGGGTGTTTCAACTTCACTGAAAAAGTCAGTGAAAGTGTGAAATAGCCTCTCGTTTCATCCATAGCAGGAGATGTCATTTTATGAATTCCGACCACCAAAAACATAATAGATTTAAGTGCATACCCATACAATTACTTATAAATTGCTAGGCTCATTCATAACCCATATAGAAGCTCCGGTATGTAAAATTTAAAAAAAAGTCTAAAATCCAAACATTTTTCTGAGTAACCCAATCAATAAAATTAAATGCACTGACTGAGATCTTTCCATTAAGTTGTCAAGTATTTATGTTATTTCAACGAACTGAATCGGTTAAATTTGATAGTTCCAATAGTTAAAATGTCAAACCGAAATGTTTCTGGCTAACGTTGAAACCACACGATTAGGTAACCTATTGATTGATGGTTCATATTTCAATTGCTTATTTTCCGAAAAACAAAATATTTGATATGTTAAAGGTTACTTTATATGAACTTTTCTGTGAAATAAAGAAGTGATACTAATTTTTATTGGATATCAATTAATAACGTGAATAAAATCGGTTCAACCCAATAATTTACGTCTAAGAGATAAAGATTTTTTTTTGTTTGTTGGAGGTAATATTTGAAAGTACTGGTATAATTGCTAAAAATTTTACACCGATAGAAAACTCCTTTATTCCAGACTGACATAGGCCATATTTAATGTACGCAGGCAAAGCCGCTGGCAAAAGCTGGTTATAAAAGGAGAAACTGACAAACTGCTATATTAATGCACAGCTGAAATTATTAGGACTAGGAGCATGAAATTAGCCACAAGACTTACTTTTATGACGTAAGCGAGCACTATGAAATGATTTTACAAAATTCAAACCCTAAGGGGATGAAAAAAGGATCTAGAGTTTGTATGGAAAAACCTCCTTATACGCGAGCGAATCCGAAGGTAGAAACTAGTACTTAACTGTACACAAGGGGACGATAAAATCACATGAACCAAAAAATAAAAAAAAAATCGAATCAAAATTTTCATAATAATAGTTATATAAAGATGACTTAGGTTTTTTTTTTGCTCTGAAACCAACAGATCTGAGAATTTATTAGTGATTTATCATCACCATGTGAAAAGTATGAAATAAAAACAACAGCAGCAGAAAGCAGTTTTGTTCCCAAAACTGTTACACGGAGGACAAGAATATGTGAAATGTAATCATCTTCAAATGTATGCTCAAGTAGCACAAAGTACACGCGTTTGTCGCACGCGTAGTTCATAAACTTCAACTCCCGAGAAAAAGGGCATGACATCTCGTGCGTAATTACATAATTACCAGCGAACTCAAACATGTTGGGTCGTTTTGACCCAACTACAATGATGGGTCATGTTATCAGACTATGACCTCTGACTGCCTCAAAGTTTCTTAGAACAGTATTGTATAAAGCATCGACCTTATCTAATTTTAAACTATTGTTATTTTTGTTTGATGTTAAGTCTTCGTGTAAATTAGTGTACAAAAATAAATATTATGTCATCAAAAAAATAACTTAAAAAAAAAATCCAAGGCTCGCAACTCAGTTCTTCTACCGTAAAAAGTGGTGAGATCCATGTAAGGCCAAGTAGGTTCATTTATTCAGTCCCTACTTGAGGGACGTTTTTCAAAATTTTTTATTGACCAAAAATATTAATATTATTTAGTATCACCATTCATTTGCTTGTCATAATTGTATAATTTATAATAAGGGTATTTTTTTGTCGTGGTGGGAAAATCATCTAATGACATCCCCCGCTTTTAAGCGGAGCGGGAAATAGTGTAAGACTTTTACTGACTAAAAACCCGCTCCTGTTCCTTCGTTGCCTTTTGTACCAGGGCTTGAACTATCTTTCGAATTAACCCTGGCCCCGGTAGGCTTCGACCCAGTTGGGCTCCTGCGGTTGCAGACAACTCCTTAAAGAGCGCGGGAACAGTGCACGCCATCGACGGCTTGGGCTCGGTCCGGACAGTTACCGGACGGTCGTACAGCGAGCTACCCATAGCTCGCCGGATGTTCGGACAGCAAGCTACTCATAGCTCGCCGGGCGGTCGGACAGCGCGCTACCCATAGCTCGCCGTCCGCAAGCCCGCGCCTACGGTGGCCGGAAATCGGGATCAGAATTCCGGCAGGGTCTAACCTTAGTGTATGAATATATAAAGGGAAACTGGTCTAGTAGTACACATTGGAGATTTGAAGTGTTCTAAAACTAAATTTCATAGCTTAAGACAATCAGTATAACATTTATTTTATACTTTGTAATCTCATATTTCATAATATAGCATGAAATTTAACCAAAATATGCTATATCTTTAGAAAACTGTAAACAAAACATGTGTAATAATTGCGTACTCTTACAAGAGCCATTAGATAAGAGTACATATAATCCCATGCTTCTTGCAGTATTCACAAATATAAGTATTTTAACATTCAAAACTCGTACAGAGTTCATGGCAACACTCTTTGCATTAGAAATATCATATTCAGTCTTTAATGCCTACATAGTCAGTAGTAGGTATTGCGATCCCATGAAGTATACGTGCACCTTTTGCAAACTTCACCATGTTTTCTTTTTAAGTATATTCTTACGTCAGACTTAAAAAAGTTTGTAACCCTCTTAGTAGTGATGCTGCAATTATTTCTGGTTTTTACTTTGTTACTTTTTTGAGACCCTATCTACTTCAAGGATATTTGCGCACCCTTGTGGCACACGTAAGCGTGTTTTTTTTTTTTTGCACACAATTTTATTAGAATTATTATGGTAAAAGTTTAGTCTTTGTTTTATTCATAACTAGCTTCTGCCAGCGGGTTTGCCTGGGTGACTGTTGGTTTCTCTACTCAAACTCTGGTCCACCCTTTGGAGGTGAATTTTTAAAAACCCTGTCTTACTAACATCATAAAAGGTTTTCCTTTTTTTTTTTACGCTCCTAGACCCAGTAGTTTTTGCAGTGCGTTGAAATGACGGGAAGTCAGTTTTTGATATATAGATAATTCCTTTACGTATTATTTATTTTTCATATGAGTCTACGATGCTTGAAATTAATTATTATTGTTAATAAATAATCCTTACAGTTAATAAGGCATCCGCTCCCTAATAAAAAAAAATATATATTCCTTTCAGTTTCACAGTTTCACTGGCATAGCCAAGGTATAATTATATGACAGAACTAAAGAGATTTAATGGTCTGTTGACGCCGACATGTGCCTGTTAGCTTTCAAACGAGCTCTAAAACTTGGCTAATGGAATCAGACAGTCACTGTGCTCGTAAACAAGTTGTCTTAAAATTACTGGTGCTATCTGGTGCACGTTGAATGATTGTTTTTATTGCATCCTGTATTGTGCATTGTTTGAAAAATATAAGATTTTTTTTAATTTTTTTTTAGGTTGGGAGAATCATCAATGTCATCTCTTGAGTGGAGCGAGAAGGTGTGTCAGACTTTTTCTGACCATAAACTTACTCCTATTCCTTCTCTAAAAATTTCATAACAGGGCCGGGAGTTCCTTTCTGAAGCAAACCCATAGCCCATGACCCATAGTAGGCTTCAACTCTGCTGGGCTTTATGGTTTGCTGACATCTCCTTGAGGCGCACGTGAAACACTACGCGCCGTCGAAAACTTGGGCTTGTTCCGGACAGTTACCCGACGGTCGCAGGGCGAGCTGAGTTAACATAACTTCTCCAACTGTAAGACGAGCGAGACGAAATGTCAGACTTTTAGTGACTAAAAAACACTCGTGTTCTTTCCGTAGACCTTTGCAACCAAGGGCCGGGGTTACTCTTTCGAATAATATCACACCAATTTTTCGATGTATCCATAACCATGAAAAAGTGGTTTATATAAAATATCAACCAGAACAAACTTCCAGCGTGATCAGTAAAACTGACCAATCTCTGTAAGTTCACTAACATAGAATAGCATAGTCGGCCTTATAAGGCCTCTAGGAGAGGGAAAGGGCCGTAATCAAGTATCTATTTGAATATAATTATATATTTTCTGTTTTTTCTACGATATACTCTTTATTTCTATTGTATTAATGAGGTACGAATAAACGTTTTTTCTTTCGTTATTTCCTTCTTTACAATGATAAATGAAATTAGATTGAAGCATACACAATCACTTTAATGGAAAGTCAGGTTTAGGAAATGACATACGATGCACGTGGCTTTTCCTGACCTTAATCGAAGTGGTGCTAATTACCTACGGTGAACCATTTATCTTGCTTGTGCAAATACCATAGATCATCGTAAGCTATTTTCTTCACACCTCATATATACGATCAATGAGAGTGCCTTTTGTTTACCAAAATAGCCAGCTGATGTCAATAGCCAAATCCGCTTTGGGTTCGCGTGGTGGATTATGGCCCATTTTCTTTCATAGAAAAGAGCTCTGAATCCCAGCAATGGAGATAGAATCAGCAGCTTTAAAAAAAAAAGCAAATGATGTTAAAAATATAAATTGGTTTATGACTCAGAAAGTCACCGGGTTCTGTATCCTATATCCAGATTAGTATCATAAATGCAAAGGGCGAGTTTCAGAATTGAGTACTTTTAATCAAACGTATATCAAACTCTACGTAAATGCTTAAAAAAATTGCATTGAAATCCAAAAAAAACAACAAAAACGCATGTAGAAATATAGGCATCACGAGTATAATCAGCAATGACGTTCACATTACTGACATGGGCCTCTTGTCTGGTAATCAAAGTGTGGTGGGCCACAATCTAACACGCAAGCCCACAGCAGTTTAGTAAATATAATTTAAGCCACAATAAGAAATACACAAAGACACGCACAACTTTCCAACCAAAAAAGAAATTTGTCCTTATTCTAGAGTTCTATTCATTGATGTAAAATATGTCTCGGCAGACCACAATCAATTCTCGACGTGTTTTCGGTGAGGCGTGAAATAAGTGAGAAACGTATAATGACTACCTTTCTCGCGATACATACAAATAAGTTTTTTGTGTCATCGATTTAGTAGGATTTATAGGACATTCAAATCCAAGTTGTATTCTACAAACCTAATTCTAACTTGAAGTCGGAGTTGTACAATGTACGCAATTTAGAAACCTAACTGTACGAGCTAGATTTATAAATTGCTTCAAGATGTAATGCGAAAAAGTATACGACGTATGTCACCTTTTGATCATTGTTTTTTGAGGTGAAAAATTACACTAATATTATAAAGGTGAAAGTTTGTGTTCAAGTTGCTTACATTTTCACACTGAATAACTTGGGTGACTATGTCCTGATCCTGAAATAGTATAATTTTTAGTTACCGAGATTATTATCCCTTGGGAAAATTTCCTACTTTAACGCGATTGTGGCCGCTGGCAGCAGACAATAATTTAAATAATTTCTCTCAGTCTGGGCATAGTGAGAGGGAATGTCAGACTGTTACTAACAAAAACCACCTGTGATCATTCAGTTCCCCTTTGCATTTCAAGGTCACAGTAATGCCTCCAAATAAGCCCGGAACCCCAACAAATATTGGCTTTAGCGAGCCGCCAATTTTGCTGACAGCTGACCTCTTGGTCGAGAAAATCTTCTTGTGTAGATCACCAATATGTTCATGTAATTTCTAATTATATATAAAAACATTTCCAGTGATATTTTTAAGGTGCATGATGTCATTTTCCATAATAGATGCTAATGTCTTTTAATTCCAAAAGACCATTCGGTAAGTACTAAATTGCACTCAGTAGTAACTTATCCGTAATAGTAAGAAAGAAAAATATTTTAGTTTGCATACGTAGATATACACATAAAAGAGACAACATCAGATTAAATGTATCGTGACAGAGACGATGGCAGAAGACTCCACTGAGTCAATATGATCCCGACCACTGTTGTAGCAATTAATCTGAAATTAGAAATCATAAAGATAAAGACTATTTCCGAACTCATAATATTAACGTTTTCACTAACAGCTCCCAAGCTCTTGACATCACAGTTTCGACCTATGTATGCTCTTAATCAATCAACTGAAACTCCATTGGGAATAAACCAATTATACAAACAAAGCAGTAACAATACGCCAGGCCAATAATAATAAGGGTAACAAGTAACATACATTTACGCATCTGGTGACCGGCACGGCCGTCACAAAGTACCAACTTAAGTACATCTGCGCACGTGAGGAGGCAGCCCTTAACGAAATTACAAGGGATGTGGGGCCAACATTTGCTCAATGATAACGAAAATAAGCCCGGTAATCGTAAAGGTAAGGCCCCTTGGTGTTCCGTTTCATTTTGTTTTTGTAATGAGAGAAATTGGCAAATAATAATCTATATAATATGTAAAAGGTAACACTGACTGACTGACATAGCGATACTTCTGAGACTAGTAACGTGAAATTATACAAGGTTTTCTGTTATGACATACCTACCTACGTGAGCACTAAGAGAGGATTTTCCAAAATTTGCCCCTTTAAGGGATGAAACGGGGTTTCAAAGTTTGTATGGAAGTCTAGTTTTATGCAGGCGAAGCCACTGGTAGAAAAAATATAAATTATATTAAACTTTTCCTCATTATCTTGGGTTTGGCTTCCAACACATGCAGTAGAATTCCAGTATCTCTGACCTTTACTACTGTGACTGAAAAACGGATATAAGTCACATTTGTAAGGTGTTTGACTATCCTCATGGATTTACAAATCATCATCATCATCATCCTACCCTTGTCTATTGTTATTTGAAGTCAGTGCCATACGTTTTATTCTTCCATTCTGTCATGTCATCCGTCATGCTATCACTAACTTCCGTTTCCTTCATATCACTTCTTAACACAATATATCCATCTTTTCTTTGGCCTCTCTCTTTTTCTACATTCGTCTGTTAATTTAAATAAATATATATATATTTCGGTTAATATCCGTGACTACATAAATGATACTTTTTATATCGTAATTAGATAGAAAGACAATGAGAGAAAAAACGCCGGCGTTCGCTTGGGGTTTAATGAATAAAAGGGTTACACTGTAAAAAGTTCATTCTTATTTCTTTTTTACGTCAGATAAACAACACCGGTGACAAAATTCAGAATTTTCGGATCAGACTTAAACTAGGCATTGACGAGTGTTAGTGTCAGACTTTCTCTTTTATAATTCATACGGATGGCGATGCATCACCGGCAAGCAAGTGGGGCAAAGCAAGCGGATGGGGTAAGTGGTGGAGCTCCTACCCATACGCACAAAATGTTTTAGAAACACAAATTCATTATGCGCGCTGCTAAGGTATTCTCGCTCTCGAGAATCTCCCAATCACTAATTGGGGCCTGGGATTTTTAAGTCAAGAGTGAATGGGTTACATCTATAGCCTATCAACAATCATCATCATCATTTCAGCCGATAGACCTCCACTACTGAACATAGGCCACCCCCAAGTGTCGCCACAATGAATGGTCCTGTGCGTCTGGCATCCATCGGATTTCCGCAACCATTACCAGGTCATGGCTCCAACGTTACGTGTTCCGGTACGTGGTCGCCATTCTAGAACCTTTCGGCCCCAACGACCATGTTCTGCGAGCAATGCCCATTGCCACTTAATTTTGGCGATTCTTTGCGCTATGTCGGTAACTTTGGTTCTTCTGTGGATATTGTTATTCCTAATTCGATCACGCAAAGAAACTCCACGCCTTTTCGATTGACCTTTGAGTGACTTTAAGCCTTTTAACGAGGCCCATTGTAAGCAACCACGTTTCGGAGCTATATGTCATCACTAGCAACACACTGTTCGTAGACAATTTCGTCTTGAAACACTGCGGTAAATATACCGCATGGACAACAATAAAAAAAAATGTTTACTAACTTTTCGCCCGCGTCAAAGTGGATTTCTTCATACAAACTATGGACTCGCGTTTTTTTTTAAGTTGGAAAATCATCGAATGACTCCCGCTCTAAGTGACCCCGTACACGGATCACAAAAAAAAACCGCCACAAAAAGAAGCTAGAAGCGGTTTTTTTTTGTGGCTTGTGTGCGAGGACACTTAATCGGAGTAGGAGGCGTATCAGACTTTAGCTAACTAAAACGAAACGTATATTTCTTCTTTGTCTTTTTGTTCCAAGATCGAGGGTTTCTCTTGAAGGGGACTTACGTGAACGGGTGTATTTCATAAAATGTTTTCATAGCGCATGTCTGTCTATGTTATAAAAACAATCTGCTTGCCTAATTACAGCGCAATCCGCTCAGTGGTATTAGCTATGTATTGATAGATTAGTCAGTAAGTAACGATTACCCTATAAATATTTGGATAAATAATGACATAAACTATAATAACAATAATAGATGTTTACTTTCTCTACACAGGTTACTTAATGCTAGGGTTATAGTGGAGCACGAGTATGGAATTATGTTTTTAGATACTGGTGCATCCACTGATGCATGGTCTCCATGAAACCTGTATTACAAGTCACCAGTGACCTCTCGCAGTTTTTAGCCTGCTATATCCTATTTTTTAGGATGACAAAAAATATTATAAAGTAAAAAAGAAGTGACGGAACTTACATACTTTGCATAATAGTTGTAAGACCCAAAAAAAAAAAACATAACTAAAAAAAGAACTTTTAGGC
This sequence comes from Mythimna albipuncta, assembly GCA_929112965.1. Lineage (NCBI taxonomy): Eukaryota > Metazoa > Arthropoda > Insecta > Lepidoptera > Noctuidae > Mythimna > Mythimna albipuncta. Next base: position 11,819,272 of record OV815973.1, read on the forward strand.
ACATCCCTTCATTTTACTAGAACTGCAATCGGTAAATCCCAGACGTAGTTAAGATGACGTCACCCAAAACTTCCCGTAAAATTGATTGTAGTGTTGTGTTTAGACTTTTATACCTGCATTCACTGAGCATTACGACCTGTTATGTTATAAAACAGACCGTTAACATAAAACGACGTATAAAATTCCCAGTTCTGAAGCTATTGGACGACTTACCTTATGACTTCGAATAGAAACTTAGATACCTCGGTACTGTTACGTTCTTAAATGTTGGAAGTTGACAATATAGTAGAAGAAGTACTGAACTTGCTGAATTTATCTGTTAAAAATTATTCGGAACTGTTATTGTGTATTTTGATGCGTAACTAAATATTTAGGACTGGTGAATAGCATTGTGACGTCGCAGTTCATTTTAGTGATTCTTATGTTTTAGCTAAAATAATATTTATTGATTTATCACACTAATATTTTAACGCAACCTAAAAGATTAAATTAGTGCAAGTGATAATATGCACGCATAACAATCCATTGAGTATCCATACCTATAAACTTTAGTATGTATGGGTCTGGGTGTATTGTGTACGTGAATATACATATTTGTCCACATACGACACTGAAGTTATTTCAAGCGTGGGATAACAATAAATAAAAGCTTTTAATAAAAATCGTTTTTTCCTATATAATTAATACTCGTCAAGACGAATCATACGAGCCCAAACTCGATGAGGTTGTGTCGTTTAACTACCAAGATCTTATAGCCACATTCCGGTTCCATCATCAGATCAGCTCTTTGTCATAGTAATTTTGCATTGTCATGTGATTTACACTAGCATGCAAAATTTCAGTTCAATCGGTAACCGGGAAGTGGGTGAAATTTAATTTACAAGATTTGATGACGGACAAACATCGGTACAGGTGAAACTAAATAAAATCTTGTAAAAAGAAGGTAAAATATTTAAAAAGAGTATACAAATAATGATCTTAATGTACAAACTTGGGTTTACTAAAAACTTTAAAACAGATTAAAAAAAAAACGATTTTGTTTCATAATCGTTTTACCTATACATTTGCAGTTAACTTACACTTTTTTCACCTGCTGTCTCGGGAATATGTTCTCTTGAGATAATTTGCTATTTTCACGCGGGTGAAGCTGCTGGCTAAAGCAAGTAACTTTTTGTTCCCTTTTCCGAAAGAATCTGGTTATTATGTAAATAATAGCCAGGCTGTCAGGCTTTTGTGAAAAGACCAAAACTGTTACTGCATATTCCCATATGAATACAAAAAATATAAAATAAACGTTACCCTCGGTCTGTCCAACAAAAAGGAAACCATAAGTAGGATAGTAGTTAGGAGGAGTTATTATTTCATTTTGCACGAACAATATTTATTTTTCCGTACAACAGATACTTTATACTCACGTAACGTTATAATAAGACTAGCACCATAAGCATAATCTATTACCCTCACGGGAAAAGCTGGCCTAAAGCAATATAAATTACCTTTCAAATACTTGCCTCTGGAATTTTGGTAGAATAAAGTCATGTTCTTGTTTTGGAGGAACAGCAATCAGTCACTATGAAGTTTATTTTGCCAGAATAAAGATTTTTTTGCGTAATTTGGCGGTACGAACCATATATTTTATTCATGAAAAAGGTACACTATTTGTATTCTTTACGCACACAAGATTATCAGTATCTGAAGGTGAATAAAATGCTTAGTGAATGATTTAAAAGTAGTCATGTCTATTGAGAAACAATTCATAAATGACAATACATAACCATGCCAACTAAGGTCAATAAAACTTCATAAATAATTTTGGCCTGAGAATCGACCCCAGGAGGACACCCGCTCAACAGCCGGGGTCGGTCGCTAAACCAAAATGGTACCTAAAAGTAAAAAGTTTATTTTTTTATTCATTTATTGGCCCTCTTAAACTCTCCAAATACGTCTCTAGAGCGTAATATTTCAAGTTAAATAGTCGTTCTACAATTCTAAAAGTCTAATAAAGAACTCGTACCATTTTTTAAATGACCTTTTACGTTTCAACCTTTTCAGACTGTCAATGGTTTGAAAGAAAACAAACAGTCTATAGGAATACCTTTCACAATCTGTGCCAGGCTTGAAGCTAGCTTCTTCATTATCAATACAATAAACGTACCTAAGTTTAATAAGACGCTCAGCAGGCTGCTGTGTTCCACTTACCAACGTCATTAATACTTGGTTATGAAAATTGAATTCAGTATTCAATGGTATTTGTGAATTCAATTTCGATGTTGACTTAGACTGTAGAGCACTGAAATGAATTTTAGATAGAAATTATCTTTATCCAACTTTGAAAATTATTTATTGTTTTTTTTTTTTATGTTTATTACCTCAGAATTACAACAGAAATCATTTGTAAAGCAATGGTTTTTTTTTTTTCAATATTTAGTTCTGATGATAGGATCCATGATGAATTGAGGAAAATCCTTACCATCAGGTGGGATCGCAGTCAAGCACTAGTTTATATCATGTAAAAAATTTATGAGCATAATAGCATATTATAAGTGTAAATCGTTTTTGTTTGTAATTTATTGATATTTTGTTTTAAATTAAGATGTCAAGATATTCGTATTTAGTAAGTATCACTTGATGAAGTAGCACTGATGAACAGTAGTAGGTAGTTGAATAACAAAACTTTATAAACACAACTTGATTAGCATAGTTATGTGACAAGGACAAAATAATTTTATGGTTAAATGGTTTTGAGGAAAAATGTACCATACAATTAATCAGATGATGAAACCAAAAGGTAAGTCCGGGAGGAGTTCTTCCATCTTCCTTCTAAATCACCATTATTTGCATGGTGTAAATTTCGTAAGATCCTATCTAGTTACTTTAGAGAACAGATATGATGCGAAAGCCGAAAGGTAGGCTTTAGGAACTCCTTCTAAAAACAATATTTTCTAATCGTATTTTGGTTTATTAAAATTGTCATGATATGAAAGCTGGCTTTAATAATATGCTAATGGTTTAATGGTTATAAATTTCTAGGTCTCTTTCTATAACGCTTGCATACTATTTTAGATTAGCGGTAGATGCAAATAAAAAGCTAAAAACAGAAAACGATATGGAAAAAATACAACGAACTTCTATAAAAACACTAATAAACTGTAACAGAAGTTATTTTTGCTGGATTTGTTCATAACACAACAACTAATTTAAAAATTCTGTGTTTTAGTTTCCTGTAACGTTGGACTTTTTTATACATGTGTATATTTTAGGACCTTATTTGGGGACCTACTAAAAAAGTATGCCACTATAATTGTGCCTCCTCTGACATATATATGTAATCTTGCCATCTCTACAGGAAAGTTTCCTAATGTGTTTAAGAAAGCAGTAATCCATCCGATCTACAAGAGTGGGGACAGAGACTGTGTCGATAATTATAGGCCAATAGCTGTGCTCACAGCTTTTTCTAAAATATTAGAACGGATAATGAACAAACGACTAATGAATTACTTAGAAAATAATAACCTAATTGCACCGACTCAGTTTGGATTTCGCGCTGCCAAATCAACCTCTGATGCGGTACATGATCTCACAGATTTTATAGTCACAAAAATGGATAGTGGGGATAAAGTTTTAGGTATATTTTTGGATCTTGCGAAGGCTTTCGACACAGTTTGTGTTCCAATTCTTGTGGATAAGATGGAAAGCTTGGGAATCAGAGGACTACCGCTGGCTCTTTTTAAAGATTATCTGAATGAGCGTACCCAAATAGTCAAAATAGATGAATTCAGCAGTGAAGAGCAACCAATTACCTATGGAACTCCCCAAGGTTCTGTCCTTGGGCCTACACTCTTCCTCATCTACATCAACGACCTAGGTGCGATCAATCTTACTAATGGGAAAATAGTTAGTTTCGCTGACGACACTGCCATTTTGTTCAGCGCAGGGTCGTGGGATGAAGTTTACCAACTTGCACAATCCGGGTTTAACACAGTTTACAGGTGGCTACAGGGAAATCTATTGACCCTTAATACGGCCAAAACGAAATACATGACATTCTGCCTAAAAACCAATGGACCAACTAATGCTATTGTGGCTCACACTTGTATGGATGCACCTACGGGTAGTTGTCACTGTGTAACTCTGTCTAAGACAGACAAAGTAAAGTATCTTGGGATAACAATCGATAATAAACTGAGATTTCAAGAGCACATTAACATCCTTAGTAATAGATTGCGTAAGCTCATATATGTATTTAAAACCCTAAGACACGTTGTCGATCAAGATATCTTGAAATCAGTGTACTTTGCCCTGGCTCAGTCCATAATAAGTTACTGTATCACTACCTGGGGTGGAGCACCGAAAACTACCCTACTGGAACTAGAGAGATCTCAGAGGGCTATCCTGAAGGTGGCTTCCTTTCGTCCGTATCGATATCCCACTGAACAATTATACAAGGAGAGCAAAGTACTCACAGTCCGACAACTATTCATACTGCACACCATAATGAAACAACACTCTCTATTAATGTATGACCCGTCGCTGTCTAGTGGGAAGAGGCGGTGTAATCCAGCGAAACGTGTTCACCCACATTTAAGTACGACCTTTGCTAGACGCTTTTTTATGCATTTGGGTAGTCATCTCTATAACAAAACTCACAAACTGCTAAACATTTATAATCTCAAAAAACAAAAATGCAAAAAGAAGCTAACTGAATGGTTATTAAAACTAAACTATGACGATACCGAACATATGCTGGTTTAGTCTAATCATATATAAGTAACTAAAAATATAACCACGCACACACACACACACATACAATTACACTACACAACGCATATTCTGTACTAACACTACCTTTTTACTAAAAATAAAACGAATTATTGTCTTCATATACAGTTGTCGAGTATCTTACTACTACGTTGTCAGCGCGTTTAGTACAAAATCTAAGTCTTGTAAAAGTTAAGGGGTGGGAACCTGGTGTCCTGAAACACAGGCCTAGAGCCTAGCTTAGGCACCAGTCTCCTACAATATATATGTATAATTGAATGATTAATTAATTGTAGATGATTTATCTGTCTTGTTTTTTTTTTTTTTTTGTATAATCATTAAAATGTTTGATAATTACTGTGTATTGTAGTGAGAAAAATAAAGCATATATATTATTATTATTTGTTTAACAAAAATGTGTTTGAAATAATTTTGAAACGAACTTATTTGGAGTATGATTTAATTTTGTTTGTACATTTCATTTACAAAACAAACAAGCGTGTTACAAAGCCTACAATTTAATCAACTCCAAACTCTTGTTTGACTTTTAATCCCATTACAACTTTATATGTACAAAATTATCATGTCCCTAAAAACAGGGTGTAACAGAACTGTGGTATCAGGTTTTTATCCATGGAAATAGGTATTAAAGTTTGTTCAATGAAGTCATAGTAAATAACAAAAAAAAATGTATTTTCCGAAAAAAGTTATCGGCTGATTAAAAATAATATAAGAGGTATTACTAAAAAATAAATAAGGAAAACAAATAATCATATTAGGATCAATCGTTTCCCTTACATCCTGTACATACATACAGTCACGCAGTCGTCAAAATTAACTCCTCATAATATCCTACGGGCGAACGACCTCAAACAAATCAGATCCCAAGTGGAACGTACTCTGAATGGATACCGGCACAGAAACTGACGTGGTGTTCAGCCCGTTTCAAATTCCAAGGCACTGGCTTGAATGCTCTTTCCCCTCAGTGGGGAACACCGCCCCCTTCTTTACCTCTCCAACCCCCACAGAAACGGCTTCAATTGTTATAGACACCGGAAGCACCCGTGAAATAATCCGAGTAACTGCGAGCGCCTTATTATCACTGATAATACCGTTGTCTTTATGTGATCAAACAAATTTAATGGTGTAAGTATTATGATGCGTGAAGGGAATAATTAGGGGAACTTATACGTATTAACTTGGGTTTCCCAAGTAATTATGGGAGCTCTCGAGAATTTTGCGCGTGATAACGGTCATACTGTTAAGATGGGTGATGATAAGGCTTCGCTTTTGGTGATATTAATTTTAGGAGTTGGTTTCGATAAAAATTGTTGCCTTTTAGAATGTTATGGCTTATTGTGTTATGGTGGTAAATGAAAACAAAGTAAGAATGTGCCGCTTCCTGATCCAACAAAAGAAAGTACGGGATAAACAACTAATGAATAAATATGATCTAAGTACTTACTCATGAACTGAAATTGATTCTTTATCATACTGACTTGCCTTAGTGAAATTCCTTCACGCGTAGTGACTTGCAGGAGCTTAGCCTATCCATCTCAGTCCAAAAAAATCCCCAATAAATGGGAGGGTCAGCGAATTTGTTGGCGGCTAGACCGATAAAGCTTTGGAACTAAGTCTATTGTTAGGGTCGGTGCGGGCAACATTTGATACTTGATCAACAGTTCGGGCAAAGTGGGTCGGCACCCTTATAATCTGTTTCCTGCATAATCCTGCGGCTTTTAAAAAAATTGGATGTTAAATCTCTGATACATTTTACACAGGGATCTTTTATAAGGATCAAGTTGTTTACAATGAAATTGATGTATATTTTATAGACACTTTGTTTTACGTTTATTTTCAAAGAACATTATATACTTTGTCATAGCCGGTTCTTTTTCATAAAAAGGACCATTTGGTACTGTGCACTAGCTTTTGACGTTTTAAAAGTGCTCATTTATGCCTATGTGAAATAAAAAAAAAACTGAATTAAAAAGTTTATCAAAGACTAGCTTTTGCTAGCGGCTTCACCCAAGTGATATTTCTCCGCAAGGCTGTAAGATAGTTATTCAGTTTCACCTTTAAAAAAAAATCAAAATTCAAACGTTTTTTATTTCACATAGGCATACATGGGCACTTATATATAATATAATATTCCACAATTATCACACAGCGCCGTCTAGTCCCAAGCTAAGCAGAGCTTGTGTTATGGGTACTAGAAAACTGATAAACATACTTATATACTTCATACTTATATAAATATATATAAATTACATAATATAAATAAATTACACCTTGACACAAAACAAATGATCGTGCTCATCACACAAACATTTGTCCCATGACCTCCGGCATAGCAGTCAGGGCCACCAACCACTAGACCAACAGGCCTGCACAACTTATGAAACGTCAGAAACTAGTGTACGGTTCCAAATTATAGAGAAGAACCGGCAAGAAAATCCAGGGTTACTCTTTTAAAAAAATGGTTGTTCTTACAATATTTCCATATTACAGTATTAATAGATATATTATGTAAGAACAGTGTAGACCGGTCTATATTGTACTCAAAAGCACAATAAAAACAATCATTTAAATAAAGTGAGTCAAAATATGAAGTAATTTAAGGTGTTCAATTTAAATGTCAAAATTTAAGGTGGTTGGGGTCGGATAATATAAAAAATAATGCAAAAGCAATGCGTTAGAAAAAAGAAATGATATATTTTAAAATTTCTTTTATATTGAATGATGATTCGGTTTTTGATAAATATCATCACATTTTATCAATAACAGCGTATGAATATGAAATCCTTGAATACTACAAATTAAATCTGCAAGCTTATTTTTACCTGAATCCCAATAAAAAAACTAGGACTGTCTATATTTTTAGATATTTCAAGAGCAATCTAGGAGTGAAAAGGACCCATATCGACTACGTCCCACGCAAGCTGTAGAACTTAATTGGAAGGCTCGGATAACTTATTGGTTCTTGTAGTTTCCAGTTAGAGACCTCTATGTATATCGAGTATTACTATCTCCAGACCTCATGTTATTGGTGTTTCTGTCTGAAGTGGAGTTCGTATGCCAACCGCACTTTTGATACACTTGATACTTTTTGTCTAGAATTTATTTATTTATAAAAATAAATAACAAGATATATTCATATTCTGGCCTGATAGTAAAGCATTTTGTGGCCCTGACTGCTAAGTTAGAGGTTGTAAGTTTGATTCTCATCCGAGACAAATATTTGTGTAATGAACATGATCATTGGTTCTGTCTGGGTGAAACTAATCTATATTATTGGTTTGCATTTAGAAACATATAAGTATGCTTACCAGTTGTCTAGTACTCATAGCACAAGCTCTGTTTATTTTGAGATTAGATGGCGTTGTGTGAAAGTTGTGTAATATTATTATTATCAATAACTTAAACATTTGAATATTAGGTATACCTTACTGCGTACATATTCCTACATAAAACCAAACTAAATTAAACCTAACTTCATATATGTTCCTACATAAAAACGAAATATACCAGGTGTCGAAGTACTAAGTTATTTATGTCAACAAAAGCCAGCCGGCCTGTTTTATTGATATCTTCGTGTTCCTCGTTAATTTGAGGTCAACAAGTGTGACCGCTGCCTTAATTTGGAAGAAAGGAATAAGTTAGGTTCCAATCCTTAACTTGAGATTCTATTCAATGGTTGAGAATTTTGCAAACGTGTCTTGAAAACTTATTTTCATTTACTGATTTTCAATTTGTTCTTAAGCTTTTTTACGGCGATTGAATCAGAAACTGTTGTATAATAGAAAGAACGTTTTTAGGGTTCCGTACAACAAAAGGAAAAAACGGAATCCTTATAGGATCACTTTGTTGTCCGTCCGTCGGTCTGTCTGTCTGTCTGCCAAGACCCTTTATCTCGAGAAAGCGTTGAAGTATCGAGTTGAAATTAAAACCATATACCAAGTCTGCAATTCTTTCAAGCTGTGAATAATCAAACTTCTAAGTTAATGGATGAAAAAGATACGGCCGATTATGTCGCAAAAAAACGTCTATTTTGATACTCTCAAAGACCGAAATTCATAGGGTACTTCCCGTTGACCCAGAATCCTGAAATTTAGCACAAAGCATGGTCTTATAGCACAGGTACAGGGAAAAATCTGAAAATAGTATATTTGTTGTTACCTACGTAAGACTCAAAAAAAAAAAATTGCATATCGGAAAAATCTTCGAGACTCCATTCGGGAATTGTAGTTTGCACGGAACCCTCAGTGCGCGAGTCCGACTCGCACTTGCCCAGTTTTTTTACAAGATGCTACGGCGATATTTGCTTACAACATTTTGTAAGATATTATTTAGTACTAGCTTCTGTCAGCGGCTTCACCTATTGTTTATTCTAATACAATCTTTGAAATCTGTTTCATCCCCTTAAAGGGTGAATTTTGAAAAATTCTCAAAAAAATTCTGCTCTCTTACGTACAAAAAAGAAACCTTGTGCAAAGTTCCACGCTCCTATTATTTTTAGCTTTCATGACTATAAGTCAGTCCCTACTTATAACCATGAAAGCTATTAAAAAAATGTGTTTTGTGTACACATCAATAAATAGCTAATGTAGTAAAAAGAAATTAGCTTGCATTTTAATATATTTAAACTTGTAATTCTAAGTCAATCCAAAGATCAAAGTATCCCGTTTTAAAAACGGCAAATTCATGAGTAAAACCCTATTAAATAGATTAACTAAGGTATCTTGTTTGGTTAGCGCCAAACACGTGTATGATCAAAAACATTATGTAGGTATATCTCTCTATTGTGGCTCAAGGTTGCTTTTTGATCCGTAGCAAATTGTTTTCATATCCCGCTAAATTCAATTTCTAAAATTTACATTTATCTAGGCTATATGAAAATATTACTATTCGTGACATAATATATAGTTTACCGATCGAAAGAAAGATTTTGTATAGCCTTTACTAAATGAATTCTATTATACCGTATACTAGCTACTGCAAGCGGCTTCACTCGCGTGAAAGTTGGAAATTGTCTCAAGGGAACATTATCTGGTGGTATTCCAGGACATGAGCTACCCCTATACCTATCCACGTCCGTTCAAGTGTGAAAACGTAAGACGCATACAAACACTCTCGCAAACTTTGGCCTTTATAATAGATATTAGTGTGATTTTTCCAACGATAAACCAAATCCACCTACAGAAAAATTCGTCAGTAAAAAAAATGCTGTTAAACAGAAAAATCCCAACTCAATTATTGGACTAAAGAGCACAGAAGCATTATTTGAGACGTGGACAGTAATAAATTATAGTGATAATACGTGAGATAAATTAGAATTTCTCTACCGTTTCATAGGCTTAGGAACCCCTTAAGTCAGCCGTTCATTGGTCAGTCGGTCAGCCTTTTGTTATAAACGGGCACCATTAATCAGGCGACGTCTCTTCAAGTGAAGTATTTTTTGGGTCAAACTGACAAGATAAACCTTTTCGCACCTATTCAGAAGCCCTAAAGAAACTATGGCTTTGAAATGTAATTTCGTGAATTTCGTCCGGAGATAAGTCACAATGAGCAATATAAATTGTCGGGCTATAATTCAGAATGTCGTCAGCATCTTCCTGTGCCATTGTTATCACAGTAATGTGTGACATAGCGTGTAGATTTAATGGTCAAGGTAATACAAGCAAACTGCAAATGTTACGAACCTACAACGATAATAGACCCTATTATCGTTGTAGGTACGTAGTATTTGCAGGGTCACAATAATTACATTTTATTTATTCCGTATTTTAGATTATAAAAAAATATTGAACAAGTATTTTTTTCTTTTTTCGATTAAACAAACAATAACAAAGATATAGAATACAAAAGATTATAGCCTATTAAAATTACGTGTGACGTCAACCCGTGCGAAAAAATGTAGCACGGCGTGACGTTACACGTAACTTTAATGGGCTATATCTTTGTCATTTTTGGTTTTTACAAATAAAAAAAATATGTGTCCCTTATTTTTGAATAATCTAAAAGATGGACTAATTATATTTTTTACGGCAACTTGCCCATTATAGGTCCTAACTAAATTTATTTTTAAACTATTTCAAAGTTTTCAATCAAATTCATGGCAGTAATTCTGATCATTATTTTTTACTTACGTTTATAGGTATAAATAGTATTGATTTGTAATACATATTACTAGCACTGGTTTTATAAAGGTACTAGTTCGTGACAGCGGCTTCGCCTGCCTTATAGTTGTTTTTTTTTTTTCAAGAGAACCTAATTTCGGGATACAAACCCTAAATTCTATTCTAGAACATGATCTACCCTCGAATACATATAATTATTAAATTACATTCAAACCGGTTCAACCGTTTGAACATGACGGAATAATATAACAATACACACACACATACATACATGAGTACAAACTTTGGCTTTCATAATATTACATTATGCTCAGTTTTTAGTTACACCTCTGCCTATACTGGTATCTTGAGAACAAAAGCATAACTGTATAATATTACGTTAAAAATATGTTTTCGTTCACATTTTCCCATACTGATATAAATATCAAACTGTATCGAAGCATATTTTAGAGCTGTGCTCCAAATAGGAGTTCTATATTGAAAGCTCCGTGTAGTGATAAGTTGCCAACCATCCGCCTCGAATAACTTAATAATAAATAACCAACACTTGACGCTTCCGATTTGAAATTTTAAATAAACAGCTGAGTTTTATTTCGATATTTGCGGAAATAAAGCTATGGATGACACGATATAAATGGAGCCACAAAGAAGTGTTAAACTAAATTGATAAAGCATTTTTAAAATAATTTTTGGACATCAAATGTCCTTAAATTTTCCAAACTCACTTTATTCAGACCATAATCCGGAGCGAGGGAGAATGGGCGGCAGTTACTTCCTTCAGAAAAGCATGTTATGTTCACATCCTGACGCCCTAGCCGCTCAGACCCTGACCCCGACTACCTGTTACCGTAGCAGTGAACTTGGCAATGACGAGCAATAAGTAGCTCGCTGCCCAGCCGTCCAATAACCGTTCGGACCGAGCCCAAATCGTCAAAAAAGCGCGTAGGTACTATTCAAGAGATGTCAGCAAGACTGTAGGAGTCCAGCAAGGCCGAAGCCTACTATGGCCATGGAAGGCCTTCTGAAAAGGTAGCTGGTGGTCCTAGAATGCAAAGGACAACTGACGGAACATAGGTGTAGTCCTAGACAGTAAAATCCATCACACATTCTCGCTCTACCTCAGAGCGGGAGAAGTACATAATCAGACAATTTCCTACCTCAAAAAATAGTTTGACTACCCAAAAATGGCATTTGGGAGAAGTTATTCTGGTAAAAACTTCTCATAATATATTCTAATTTTTAGAATATATAATATTTTATCATGATGAAAGAACATATATCAGATTTTTCTTCACCCACTATTCAATATAAAAGAATTTCAGTAATATATTCGATCCATCATTTTCATGAATTCTTTAATGAATTGACTAGTTAATATTCATGGTATTCTAGAAAATACTGTTGAGGATGTTAAAATATGTTGATTTTAGCAATAAATTAAGTGTTTAATTCTTGGAAAGCGGCCACCCATCCATCTTGAGGAAGTAGGTACAGCGTATTGTGCCAAACACCGAGCAACACGATGAACGCTCGATCAAACTATCCTCTGTTGTCTTATAATAAAATGTAACGTTAAAATATACCTTGTTTATTTTGAACCGTATTTCTTAAACTTATGGAAAAAAAATTAAGATGAATCCAGTTTAAAGTTGGGTGCCTGCTACTTTTGATTAACTTTGGCGTTTCCGCTACTGATGAATAATAATTATTATTTTAAGTTAGATCTACTTGTGTGGAATAGATCGAAAGAATATTCATGGCCCTCAGAAAGGGCAACACAGTGAACTTTATTCAATAAAAGTCTGACATTTCATGCCCCTTCGCCCAGAGTGGGTGAAGATATTCGATAAATTTATTCAAAAAAGTTAAGTGTATTTTTAAAAAATATGACAAATATTTTACAGTTTGTTAGCAAAAAAGAAACCAAACGTATAAACTAACTAAATTATGACACTTTTTACATACCTGTCACTAAATAAGATAAATTAAAAAATGTGTACAAGTAGATTCAGCACACTGAGAACACAGACGCATACAAGACAGGATTTTTGACTTAGGTGGGAATAGCAGTGTAACAAGAATTACTCATAGTATATCTCCTGAAAATTCAACTTTGAAATTAATTAGAATTAAACTTTCGTATGCCGTAATTAGTGACACAATTAAAAAGTTATTGTGTCTCGCGAGGATCCACGTTCCGGACACACAAAGGGTTAAAGTACAAAAATACAATCTAAATAAAACATATACACTACGTTGTAACAGCAATAACTAAATGCGTTGTCCATAAAGCTAAATACATCTCCGTTCTCCATTATCCCATATGCGAACTCCGAAACGCGTTATATAAATTGTGGCGACAATTCAAACATGAAATCAGTGGTGACTCCCAGACCACACTAAACCCTGGAACGATTCCAACTTTTCCTAGGATAAACGTCGATCGCTCGGAGCTGGCAAAAAATCTATCATATCTCTGATTTACCGACATTCGCTTGTTATAAATTTTCAGGAAGCTCTTTTTTGCTGAACAGTGCTGATGTCAGTTTTTCTTTTGCTTTGGTGTATGCTGCTGTTAAGTTAATTAAATTGATACTGTTGTTACGATTATTATTTTTTTATAAAAGTAATATCATTCGTTGAGTGTTGAATAGATAGCTGTTTATCCATTTAACTGTGGAACACAAAATAATTTTATTGGAATTAAATATTCACAATCAGATATAGACTAATGGAATAAGCTTTATTGTAAACCATTTCAAATAACAGCTACCGTCGCTCATGCATGAGGTTGCTGGTTCGAAACCGTACAAGTACCAAAGTGTATTCTTCAATTCATTTATGTACTTTCGTAAGTTTACCTTAGACATAAGTAATACCCCGTGCCTTAGAAAATACGTAAAGCCATTGGTTTCAGTCGTCATTTGTATATTATTGACAATCCTTACAGTTAGTCAGCCACTAGAAAGTCTGACCATCAGTCTAGCCATAAAGTATCGTGTTGCCTACTAATCAGGTTGTGGAAGTGTGACAGGCAGTTGCTCCATGTATAACTTGGGTATTCGCCCGCATTTGGTTAGGCTGGAAGCCGACACCAAGCTGGTTGAGAAAAACGCTAGGGAGCTGATAATGATGGTAATTATGATTCATAATCAGATACAGAAACGGAATAAGCTTTGTTATAAATCATTAAAAATAATAACAAAGAACTTTTCAAGCTAAATAAGGTGAACGGAAGATAACAAAAGATTAATCAGAAGGTGTTTTGATTTTGAACTCTAAAGACCTTTGAACTCTGAACCAGAATATTTTAGGTTAAATCTGAAAACAAGGATTTACTCAGGAATACTCTTAGTTTATTTACTGTTATTATCATAATTAAATCTACTCTTAGGCTCGAAATATCCACAAAGCTGATTAATTAATCAAAACGACAACTACCTACACAAAATGGAAAATTAATTGTAAACACAGCTGCTTCAAATAAATAAGTATAAATATTTATGAAAGGTGTCGCAGATAACATTACCAAAATCATTATTATGTAAACATTGTAACAATAATTACTGTGAATAATCGTATTAACACATATTAATCATATATACGCGTCTACGTTCAGTAACCCGATTCACGTAATGAAAACCGTAACGATATCGTAGCGATTTAGTCGTTTAAACCATTTCCGTATTCACATCCATCAATCGAGTTTGAACGACACCGATTTTAAAGTCATTTGAGATTTATCGTTTTAAAAAAAAATCTGTATTACATTATCCTGGTAGAATACTTATTAATGTAACTGAAAATAAGTCGATAGATCGTGAATACCGCTTTTGGATAGGCCTTCGATCGAACGCCTATAAAACTTCAACGATATTTGGTTTGTTTGATTTTACGTGAATCAGGCTGCGGTATTAGCATATATCTTATAGTTGCGAGTATAATCATGCAAAGTGCTCTTACGTATACCTATAATTATTAAATCCTGCGGAACATTGTAACTACATAAATGGTATGGTACAAAAGCTACGGTGCGTTAAATTACATTTACGTGACGATCTGATCGTGGCTACGATCACATATTTGGTAGACAGTACGTGAGAAGGGCGATTACTAGTAATGAGAAACGATTTCTAATATCTGGTGTTTGAAATTACGATTATTTTGTTAAAAGACTAGGTTAACGATATTCATTTTGAGTTAACTACCTTCAAAAACACGCAATCGACCGGAAAACGATTACGTATTCTTTTTCTTTTAACGAAAATTTCCCTAATGTTCAAAATGATGATTCTTTAGATAGTAGACGATTATTATATCGATCCTCATTTTGGAGTAAACATTAAGAAAAAAAAAAACAAAATGAAATGAGGAATCTATTGTGTTATGTTTATTTTTGTGAGCTGGGGAGACTTTTTCAATCTAGATTATATCTAAATAGCTTGATAAACATAATGACGCATTTTTTTAGTAATCCTTTCCATTCTTCACTTGACCGCGCTTCCTCCTTCCAGCTCTGGTGAATTCTGTCTAGTTCTCGTCCTGACATCTCCTTCATAATCTGCCGCGGTCTCGTCACACTGTTTCAGGGCACCAATTTTGTGCTACTTTGGTCCAAAGTTTATCAAGCATTTGACAGATATGTCCTGTCCATAGAATTAATAATTATCTCATCATTATTCCTCATTATTATAATTAATAGTTATTTCCTGCCGTGTAAGGTTATAATTATGTTTTGTTTACAAGATTTTCATGGATAGCCGAGTTTGTGAATGTGGAGACGTGAAGCAAGCTTAATTTTAAATGTTCGCTAACGGACGCCAATAGCAGGGATCGGCACTCCTCTCACAATACGCAGATTCCTCAGACACCGTCTCAGTTAAGGCTTGTAGTCCCTTGAACATCTGGCCAGAATTAAATGGACACAGCACACGTACCCGCCTAGGTGGCAGTTCGTGTATCTGTGCATTTAATTACGGCCAGCTGCGCCTGGATAGAGACCCGATGACCTTTAAATCCATTTTCTTTGCGAAATATTGATTGATTTACATTTATGCTTTGTTCACTTTGAAGAATATATATATATATAAAATTTAGCTTTACTTTTTTAGACTGACCGACATTTGACTATTCAAAAGTGCCTGCAAATGGTCTATTTGAAATAAAATGATTTTGATTTTTAATATTTAAGAACAAATTTTTATGAGTGAAAATTTTTTTAAAGATCCAAGCGGTTTTCTTGCTTGGTAAGCTTGGTAAAGTTGTGAAATAGCTAAATATTTTTTTAGACAAAGTATCAATCGCACGAAAAAAACATTTGTTGATAATGTTGGTCATGAATCTATATTAAACATATTTTTTTTCAAACCTACTATCCTGGTCGTAACAGAAGCTCCAGAAAGTCACTGTTTTATGGCACTGCTTGGGCACGTGGGCCTTAACCTATAGGCTTATGAATATCAAGTGCGTCAGTCAAGCTTACTTAATTTTTTCATGACTTCTGGGATTTGATATTAAAGGTCACGATGACACAATGTAGATTGTGGACGTCTTTCAATAATATCTTCATTATTTTTCGAACGTCAGAATCAGACGCCTACGTGTCTGCCCCGAGTCTAGGGCTGACATTTCTTAATGCCTATTCGCTCCATCACACTTCCAATATATACTAGATATTGATAGATGCTTGCCTTGTGGAGCATATTGGATACTATAGGTAGATAAAATGTATAAATTGAAATTGTTAACAATGTTAGACATCCCAATTTATTTTCAATAGACAGACTTGTTAGCTATCATATATATTTGTAGATACATGTAATATTACAGCTCTACATTTTTGTTCGGTGGAAAAAAAATCATCTAAGACCATATCTCGCCCTTGGGTGCAGTGGGAAATAGCGTCAGACTTGTACTGACTAAAAATCCCACCCGTTCCTACTTAGCCCTTCATACCAGGTTTGGAGCTTCCTTTCCAAAACCGGTCCAAGGACCCAGTAGGTTTCGGCCCTGCTGGGCCACTACAGTTTGCTGAGAACTTTTTGAGGCGCGAGGGAACAGTGCGCGCCGTACAATTGTTAACGCTTGTAGAAAACTTCAAATGTATGGGTATGATAACATCTTAACGTTAAGTCATATTTTTTTTAGCGTCTTGTAATGAAAAATATACAAAAGTATATAGATTAAATTTCTAAACAATTTTGTCTTAGACTTTACTATTAATAGATAAACCAAGTAACAAAGATATTCCAGTTTAAAGTTGGTGAGAATATGTACATATATTATGTCAATAATACCTATGTACCTCCTTATGAATAAATAAAAACGCATTTTTGAACGAACGACAAGATGTTATGTCAAATGTTATGTTTTCTTTTTCTCTATGTCTTTAGGCTGGATGGCTGTTGAAATATCTAATGCCATTCTTTTTCTGGTGATGTGATTCTCGATATTTTTGTGACAACATCATAATATTTAAAGAATATAGTGGCTAAAATGACACAATATAATATATAGTGTCATTTAAACCACTATATTCTAAGCACAAACTTTAATTTTTATGTATGTTTATTTTAATGTATTTCCAAAGTATTTATTAGCAATACATAAAGCATGGCATACTATGTTACTTGACCAAGATTTATTTTAGTAGCAACATTAAACGTTTAATTTAGCCAAAAGCCATGTAAGCCGTGAGCATTAAACAACTAAGCCATGATTATTTATTTTTGTAAAAAATCTAGTCAATTCAGTTTCCAATAAAATTATGACGACTTTTTTTGCAATCCTTAGACTGGCCATAATCTTGATTAGATAAAACAAAGTCAATTATTTCGCTGGTATATAGAGTGACTGGTAATAAGTAATTGATAATTATACACGTGATTGTACTTATGATTACAGACAGCTTTCCCAAAGAAACTATTTTTTATACTCATTACTTAACTTATATTATTTAACCGGAACATGTAGGTACCTATACTAATTACATACACCGACGGGTTTGCAAGCGGCGTGGGTATTTTGTCACGGGCCAACAGTCTCTTAAAAACCGTAGCGGATAGGACTGATGGCCTTATATTAAAACACTGGACGAGGACGCAAGTGTTATCCTCAAACCGTGCCCAGAAGTAGTCTAATGTGTGTTGTGTATGTTTCTTAATTGTTTTTAGTATGTGATTAATTATTATTATTGACATGTTTATTAAATTTATTTATTAATTGAATGTTTATTTTTAGTACTAACACTAGCTTATAAGTTGTGTATGTCTTTACTAACAATAATGGATTGTATTATCTGAATTAAATAAATATTTTTTTTTTTTTTTTTTTCTATTGTTGATTCTAAACTTGGTTGAAATCCTTGCATTATTTTAATAACACGCCGTATCTCAATGTGTGTTTCACCAAGCAACCAAGCCATACAAACCAACAATTGAAAACAACAATAGATCATAGAAGATGTATGGAGTTGAAAACCTGCAGTATAACCATTTGGGCTTGACGTGCTCGAGACAAATTGGTACACACTTTGTAGTTCGCTTTATTGTACATAGTTCTGAACTATGGTAGGCCAAAGGCCGTGAAGCTAAACCTTTAAGGAATTTGACGTTTCACACAATTGATGAGCTCAACACTGTTTATTTACGAGGTGTTTTATGACGTCATATTTCATGTAAATATGGTTGGAAGCGTTGAATGTAATGAAGAATAGTCTGTAAAATAAGCCACTTTATTACTATAGCCATAGATAACCTCGTGAGTTTTATTGATACACAGTTTATTCAATGTATTTTTTTAATATACATGTTTATCACGAGTTCAAAAGCCTTTCTTTTGAAAGGGTTTCTTTTAGTAACTTTGTTTATTTGCCGACTGTTTAGGTTTATTTAACTTTATAGAAATAGAAACAACAGAAGAATTATTCTTCTGTTGTCAAACTAACTATTTAAGAGCGTCCACACCATGAAATATTTTCATTATTTTTCATACCGCCGCTCTTACGTGATTATGACATTATTACACATCTTTCTCTAGATATTTTGGAATCATAGGATATTTTGTTGATATTATTTATTTATTCATGTGTTCGTGTACAGTAATGGTACTTAGGTGGACTAAATGCAACAAAGCATTCTCTCCCAGTCAATTATCGATATTATTATTATTATTATCTAAGATTCTATGAAAACGAAAAACCTAATTTTTTGTAAAAAAATTTAGTGAAGTCCTCTCAAAATTTGCTATTTTGTTTGCATGTACTTTGGACCTTCATAAAGAAATAAAGAAAGTACTATATTAGTATTTTATAAACCATACATTTAAATAAAATTCTGAGACCGATTTTTTTTCCAAAAAGAATTTTGGTAATTAAAAAAACACGTATAATAAATACGTGTTTTTCCTGGAATAAGTTTTGTAAAATATTTGAATGAATCAGACGGAATTACCGAATACGAATTGTTCATGCAGGCGTTACCTCTCTTTATTCGTGTTGCTTCTTTATCAAACATTGCTTTGAATTGCTTTGGGTGAATCAATAAGCTTTTAAACCATGCTCAAATTAACGATATTTTAAAAGAGACAGGATTAAAACGAGGTACCGGCAGAATAAATTAAATAATCACAAGATTTATAAGTATAAAGCTAATTTAACCCTTTTTTGATGCAACATGCTATGAGCAAGCTTGTCACCTCCACTTTGTCACAAAAACCTTTGAAAGGTTTTAGACAAATTTTGTTGTAATTAATGTAAAGTATAATCACCTTATTACAAAAAAAAATGCCTTAGTACAAGAGTTGTGGCATGTCTAATGTGTAGTTGCCTAGCAAGAGGTCTTGTTTGTGTCAATCATTAATATTATATTTCAATATAATACAAAATCCGTGTATTTGGAATATTTAAATTTTCCAGATCCATCAAGTCAATCATATTAATATCCATTTTTAACAATTTTTATATAGAATCCAAGCTTCTTAGATTTAAGGTTAAATAAAAATATACATAATAATATCGAAATTGGTACCATAGTTAAACTAGGGGTTTCGGCGATCTAACTTTACTACCATAGATATTTTAGAAACTTGTGATAAACTTCTTTATTTTTGCCTAAATTCCAAACTCAAAACCTACCCTTGTTCTTAAACCGAATAATAATCCACTACATTTAGGCCGCGTTTTGGAATAAAGCGATAAATATTTTGAACGATAAACTATTAAGCAGTATAAAGTATTTTGCACGAAGCGAACATAGAGACTATCTAAATATATTTGTATTAAGTCAACAGCTTCGTTAGATGTGGTTACGTAAGACGTAACCAGAACCACATCTAGTCATCGGCATCGGCTCGGCATCTTCGTCGAGCTACGTACGACTAAGTTAAATTAGTACGAAAACGTGTTCTGCTTTTATTAGTTTCCTGTAGAGAATTGTGTACGTTTACACTCATTGTGAAACGGTACTACTATTTATTTTTACATATAGTTTTAATGAAATTTCCGGTTTTATTGACAGATTTTTTATTCCTATCCGCGGCTACGCTGTTCAATCCGAGAATAAATTAATATTTCAATTTTATTTATGGACTAGCTGTGCCCGCGACTTCGTTCGCGTAGACTACAGGATTTTGAATTTATTTTGTCTAAAATAAAAGTAGCCTATGCTACTCCTTATTACATCACCTGCCAAAAAAAGTCCTGTCAAAATCGGTCCAGCCATTTCAGAGATTAGCCTGGACAAACAGACAGACAAAAATTGTAAAAAAAATTGTTTTGGTGTATGCAGCGTATATATATTCATTTATTCATATGCATGTAGTAAAAAGCAGTTATTTCAATATTAGAAACAGACACTCCAATTTTATTTATATGCATAGATTTAAAATTATTATTGTATCAGGGCATAACAAACTATGTAGAGCCGTAAAACTGCAGTGATATTTTGTCATAAATACTAATATAATGCTTTGTAGTTTACATGCAATTTCTGAAATAAATTTTTTTGACGCGTTCCGTTCAAATTCTTAGTCAGGACATCGGATGTAAAACGACAAAATCTACAATTAGCTTAGAGATATATGTACATTTGTATGATTTGGGCAAGTAGCATTCAATAAGACTTAGTAAAAAATGTCAAGAGAGATTTTTAACACAATGGTCCATTGTTATGAAATAAATGACTTATGACTATCACTTTTCTAAAAAAAAATTTTTGATGTGGCCTTTTTTTAATAATAAAAATATTGCCTTTCTTTTTTTGGTTTTGCCTTTTTTGTGGCGGCCAAAATGCCATGGCATTCGCGCATGTAATCCATCTTTGTCAGAGTCTATTATGACACTGCACGCATGGCCACAAGCTGTCGCGCGCTTCAGCTTTTTTTTGTCGCCACTTCTAGCTTTTTTTTTGTGGCTCGTGTGCAGGGACACTTAGTGAACATTTGTAATACTTGTACGGAATTTAAAATGGATTGTATACCCATACGCCAACCAACTAATAAAATAAAAAGTGAAACAATTGCCGTTGCAACAGAAATAAAATTGAAAACGTAAATGAAAAGTAAACCATTCTGCATTTAAAATAGGCATTCATCTAGCTGGCTACAGGGTAAAAAAAAACATGAAACAGTCAAAAGATTCTATTTATCAATTGTGAGTTACCAAAAAGGTTTTGACTATGGTTTTTAAATAGTTTAGCTGGCAAAATTAGACTACATGGTAGAAGGTGTTTTTTTTTCCGGTGGGAAAATCATCTAATGACATCCCCTGCTCTTGAGCGGAGCGGGAGATAAAGGTGTTTATAAATGCTCCTTATTTTTCTATTTTAGAAGACCCTTGCGCTCTGCAGGGAAACTATTTCTTGCAGTATATTTTATTTTACGTTATATTTACAAAGCCTGCAGCACAAGCGTAGGGTAGGTGGTTTTCGGTATTTTACAGGATGCACTTTGGAGTGTGCAGAAATTACATGACTTGATTCCGCCATCATTTTTCTACCATCGGACAACCCAACGTTCAGCAAGCGTCCACTCTAACATTGTTAACACCTTTACGGTCCAGACTTAGCAATTCGCCTCGTCGTTTATACTGCGTACTTCAAGGGATTAGAATAATATTTTTCTGCAGTGATCTTCCCATCTGCCCCATGTCTTCAAGGCTAGAGTGAATAGGCTCTTAATAAACTAATATGATTCACTATTAACGATTGCATCACTGCTTACCAGTTGTGAGCGCAGTTTGCACTAGTTTATATCATAAAAAAAACCTATCTACATTCAAATTAAAACGTTTATTAATCCATAAACAAACCAATCCGTAATTAATCCAAATTGAAAAGGCTTAAACCCGACAACATTTGACATTGACAGTGTTGTTTTCACAAATTAAACAATACAATATTAATCTTCGTCAGTTACCAAAATTACAACGTGATGATGGAAATATTTGCTACATTGCCAATTTATTATTGGGTAGGTATATTGTCATCAGAATATTAAAGGTATCTAAACGATTTGCGAGAATTAACTGGTAGGTTAGATTGGATGTAAGGCTGTTTAGGCTTTATGGAAACGTGACGAAAAAATAAAATAAAATATCTTCCGAAAAACATAACATTACCTACATACAGACGCGGGAAGTAACTTTGTTTTTACTTTATAAAGATAATCTTCGAATGTATGATGATGCGATTACATATTATAACTTGAATACAAATA
Organism: Mythimna albipuncta; assembly: GCA_929112965.1. Lineage (NCBI taxonomy): Eukaryota > Metazoa > Arthropoda > Insecta > Lepidoptera > Noctuidae > Mythimna > Mythimna albipuncta. The sequence goes on from OV815973.1 coordinate 11,841,882, forward strand.
TATATATATATATATATATATATATATATATATATTAATTTATCATTTATTTATTAAAACTTCATGCAACACAAATGTACAAAGGCGGACTTAATGCCTTAGGCATTCTCTACCAGTCAACCTATGGTGGTGAAGAGAAAACATGGCAGGTGCATAAAAACAAGAATAGGTTAATAAGAAAACAAGTGTACAAATATACATGTATATAATAAACATACATGTATATTCAATATAATATAAACCCCTATATATTTATCCCTATGCAACTGCTTTTACAGGCCACAGTGGAGTTACTATTTATTTACACATGTTTAATTAAAAACTACACTAACCTAACTCAGCTAAATAATAATGTTAATAATTGATATATATTAAAATAACAAAAAAAAAGTGCAGAGAAAGTTAACATTTCAGAAGCCTAAGCCTAGAAGAAAATTTTATAGAAACCTATAAAATGTAACCATTACAAGTGTGCCTTTAAAGAAGAGTTTCCTAGATTTCTCCAGGATCCCATCATCACCGATCTTGACCTTGAGCATGTGTGAGGTCCCACGGTCTAAACGCCAGGATAAAAGGAAAGTAAAGGAAGAAGGACCTTTCAAACAAAAACAGAATTTTAGATGTGGGTAATCAGAGAATATAGATAAGAAAAATATTCCGGCGAATTGCGAACCTCCTTCTTAGTGAAGTCGGTTAAACTTTTTTCTCTGATATAAAATTTCACTATCGCTCTAAGCGAAAGCCAACGCAATGTTTTGTTTTCCCGAAAAAAATAAACGGTTTCTGTGGGACTGAGTACAATTTATGTAGTATTCTTTTCATTAACTTGAAAGAGAAAAGAAGTGATCTTCTCTCCCTCTATTTTTTAAATTTAACCATTCTACTAATATAAAAATTATTTAGAATCGTCAATCAAACGCCTATTAAGCATAATGAAAGTCTCCACACCATACCTATAAGTTTAAGGTGCTAAGGTATTCTCATCTCATCCATTAGGTTGAAGTAATAAACGAAACTTAATAACGGTTCTTGATAATTACGTCAAAGCTACGTATATGGGCGTAACATTTTACCTAGATGAGACTAAATATAAATTCAACAGGTTTTTGGTAATTCTCTTGAAGATAGTGTTATAATTTTTATATTTATTTCACCAAATTATAGAAGTTGTGATTACAAATTACATTAAAATTATAATTTCAAATTACTTAAAGACAATAATTGAATTCCAAATTACATAAAAACCATAACAATAATTCCAAATTACATAAAAACCGTAACAATAATTACAAATTACATAAAAACAATAACAACAATTACAAATAATATAAAACTATAAAAATAATTACAAATAACACTACAGTGCTTACTAAGTCACAATCAAAATATCTTGTTGCTACAATCTGTGTTCTTGTTTTAGTCGTTAACAGACTTTTTAGTAGGACGTAAAAACTTCTGCCCATTTCTAACTAGCAACTAGTTTCAATGAGGTTTTTTTACGTTTATTTTTAGGAGACAGTCCGTAAATTCTAATTATTGCTGCCAAATTGTTCAAAAGAGTTACTCCGGCCCTGGAACGCAAAAGGCAACTGAAAGACCACAGGTAGCAGTTAGTCAGACTTCTATCGCTTTGGTTGGCCTCAAAATATTAGTAGTTATTTAATAAAAACAAGGGCTGTAGAATTAATTCTCATAACTGAACTTAAATGTCGAACTGTGTTTGTTGTACCAAAAAAAAAACTTTTTTTTTTGTTGTTTGATCATGATAAACTTTATTATCGTATTATGATGATAAAGTTTATTATTATCAAAATTAACATTTCCAATAATGACCTAGCAATCCATTGATCATAATTTATGTCCCAACCCACGATTAGAATCTCTTGGTTCGAAATCTTACACCAAAATTACCTGATCTTCCTGGGCATTAATTAACTTAATACTAAGCAACTAATCAAATCGTAAAGGTTTGAGCAAGGATCCCAAAGTTAAACTGTAGGTGTGAACAGAACTAAAGCTTTACTTGAGTGACATTAATTGGACTGAGAAGACCATTTCTAGTCTAATAAGGCACCAACATCAATTCTGGAAAATTCCAGAACGACCTAGATTGAAAATAATGATGTCGATATTAACTTTATCGAAATCATTTGTGGAACAGTTGATTTATTGAATGTCGAGACAGTGAAGCCGTCATTTTCTCAGTTGAATTGTCTGAAGTAGGAAAATGTCGAGGGATTACGGATTTTGTCGGATTAACTAGGATGTTAAACTGTTTATTGGGCTAAATCTAAATCCATAGAAAATTCTGTTGGTTTTCTATCAATTTATTTGAGTTAAAATTCTTATCAATCTAAAAAATAGTCTATTAATTCATTAAACTTTTGAATTGTCTTTCTATTGTGTCTGTAATTTCCACGATTGAAAGGTTAAAAACATTTATCCATTAACGCTCTCCTGAACTCAAACAACGGTCTTGATGTGTTTGTAGATGAATGGAAGATGATAATGTTAGAATGTTTTTGTGAGAAGAATGCATAACTGAGTTAAAGAATTAGGTATAAGTTTAAATAGCGTATTTGGATTCGTCCGTTCTATTTAATTAAATAAATAAATTATTAGTTAGTAGGTACCTACTAGGTCTAGAAAAACAACCTCATCCTGAAATAACCTAAGGATTTACTACGATGAATAAAAGTGCCTATTGATTCATCATCATCATATCAGCCGAAAGACATAGGCCTCCCCCAAGCGTCGCCACAACGACCGGTCCTGTGCATCACGCCTATTGATTAATTTTTCTTAATGATTATACATTCTGCTAAATGTCCGTTACCCCACGGCTTCTTTACTTTCTAATATTATATCTTCTAATTTCGAATCAGTGTTGAAATATTTTTCTGCTGATAAGTATGGAACTTCATTGTAGCATCTTTTTCAGCAGACCATCTTCATAGTACATGAAACACATCACTACTTAAATTGACACCATCGAATCAATTCATTAGAGAAAATTAGCACTGAAGTAGGTACTAAAAAACTTGCCACAAACTCCCTTAATAGTTAATTCCACTATAGTCAATACAATGCCACCCTAAATTTACTTCGCTTTTGTCCAAAGATTGAATTAGTTGAACGTTTCGAAACAATGAGACCTTACCTTAACCACATTATCGCAATTTGCATACAAGTTAATGACTAGTAATGAAATAACTACTGCACACATCGACCAGCAAATTGTGAATAAATCGAATCTCATTGTGTTGCTATTAAGCAATGTTTGTCGTTCATCTATTTTCCGTTGTGATCGGTTTAATTAAAACTGACAACCGAATGAAAGGGACGTCTGGTGTAACTTTGTATTATTACACTTAATTACGTAAATTTTCAATTTTGGACACCATGGCGTTTATTATGTTGGTTCATTTATTCAGAATTTTTTATTAGATAACTCTTCTGTTTTATCATTAAGGTAGCGTTAAGCTGGGTGTCTTCAAGACTAGAGTGAATAGACTCTTAATAAACTAGTGCGCCTCACCATCAAAGGTTGCATCGCTACTTACCATCAGGTGGGATCGCAGTCAAGCACTAGTTTACCTCAATTAAAAAAAAAGCTACCAAAACAAACCACGGTAAATGCAAGGTCACATCTTCTTCTTCTTCATCTTCACAAAAAACAATTACAATAATAAACTCCAAATATATCTATATCTATATCTATATCTATTCTATATACTTATAATAAAACTGTAGAGAAGTCAATTCTGTACATTAAATATACATTAAAAATTAATATTAGAGGATGATTGGTAATCGATACTGATGCCAAATATGCAATCAGTAAATTTTTTGTCTGTCTGTCTGTCTGTCTGTCTGTCTGTCTGTATGTGCACGCATGGGTCAAAAACTACTGAAGGGATTTTAACCAAACTTGGTACGATTGTGGTCCATACTCCTGGGCAGGTTATAGACTATATAACATAACGATAAGATACATAGGAACTGAGAAATGCCGATAAATTTGAAGCCAGTCGGATGAAAATGCGCTTTCGAGCTCCTATCTTCGCATACGTTGATCATACACCAAAAGTATGTATTACAAAGATGATGGTCTCCAATAGATCTACAAAAAAGTCCTGAATAGTATGTATCTATCTTTTATAAATTAGCCACAATAACGTGTTTAATCGTTAGGCATTTCTTCAAAGTGTATTTACATATTATAAAATCGTGCAAAAGTCGAAACTGTATATTGAATATTTTTTTAAAAGAATACTTAGGGCGTGATCTACAATTGATATCGAAGCCAAAAATATAGTTTTTAGAATTTTTGTCTGTTTGTCTGTATGTATGTCCGGGCTAAACTCAAAAAGTACTGCATGGATTTACTTCAAATTTTGCATGAATATTACTAAGAGGTTGGGTCAACATATAGGCTACATATTATCACGCTATCACCTACGGAGGAGGAGCTGTGAATCTTTATTTTTCTCACGCATTCTGTGACAGCGTGCAATCTAACGATGCATATTTAAATGTTGTTTTTGAGTAAGCCATGTTATTATCTAGCTTTACACTGTACGCCACTATAAAACTACGCCATTTCAGTAACTTGGGCAGAGAAACATGGTTTAATGAATTTTATTAGTATAAAGACAATTTTGAAGCAGCGCCATCTATGAGATTTCATAAAAATCAAATCAAGTTGCATGTTAACACTTTTTGGAAATTAATAATTTAAATTTGATCATGTTTGCGAGGTTAGTAGTTAGTTATTCTTAAAATTCATAGATGGTGATGTGATGTGCTGTGCATTTTCTTCATAAAAGTTGTATCGTATAGTTCGTTTTGACAAATTCAAGTTCCATCAAAACCCTCAAAATTTTGAGTAGGGTTGAGGAAGACGATTTAAAAAAAATGCGGTGTTAACATGGTAACATTTTTCCAGCTCTGTGAAGTCGACCAGTTTGCGAGATCCCTTACGTATGACGAGGTGCCTTCATATTACACGTATGACAAGCAAAGGGGTATATTTAACCGACGTCGACGAGGAGGTGCTGTGGAAGATTTTCCGGGAACTTTCAAGGACACCGCATTGGATACCTACCGTGCATCCGAATAATGGCGAATGCTATTTTCTGCGGTTGTTACTTCCCACTGTCCGAGGCCCGATGTCTTTCGCCTTCCAGAGGACATTTGATGGCGTGGAGTATCCCACTTACCGCTCAGCCTGCGTAGCACGTCACCTTCTCGACGATGACAAAAATTGGGATCGGTTGGTGTTTTGTGGAGTCGCGAACCCGGTAGCTTTGTGGGAGATGTATTGCCATCATCTGTCTGAAGATTTTCTACGAGCTTTGAGGCGTGCTACTGGAGACGAAGACGAAGTAACTGATAAACGCGTGCTGAACACCTGTCTCAGTTCACTTCAAGATGTGGTCATTTCTATCGGCGGCAAACCGCTGATCGAATATGGGTTACCAGCTCCACAATCATCACCGCATCAAGGCCGTGGAAAACGGGAGTATAACGCTGGGATAAATTACGATCCGATCGAAATGACCACCATACGAAATGACCATGTCACTTTGTTCTCTTCAGAGCAAAAACAAATTTATGACACCGTCCTTGAAAGCGTTGCGTAAAACCAGGGTAACATGTTTTTCTTGGATGCTATACCACTGACATATTTGCAGAGTTCAGGAGGCAAGGCAAAATTGCTATTGCTGTAGAGTCGTCGAGAATCGCTGCCATATGTGTGAATGCTTCCGGGTGGCAAAACAGCACATGCCATGTTTAAAATTCCCATCGATTTAGAGAGCGCCGAAACGCCTGTTTGTGGTGTGTCATGTAACAGCGATAAGGGACACGTGCTCAAGGATTGCTCTCTAATCGTATGGGATGAGTGTACGATGGCCAATAGGAAGGCAGTTGAGGCCGTGGACAGAATCCTGCAGGACATCCGCAAAACCAACATTTGATGGGTGGTGTCACAGTTCTGTTCAGTGGCAATTTCCGGCAAACACTTCCCGTGATGACGCGGGTATCGAGGGCTGACGAGGTGAATGCTTCGTTGAAATGATCTTCGTTGTGGTCACGAGTTTATTAGCTGCGCTTGACCATTAATATGAGAGCTCGGCTCGGCGGCAATGCACGTGCATTGCAAGAGTTCTCCGATGTCCTTCTAAGTCTTGGCAAAGGCACTCTGACAGGTGGTGCTTCCAGAGTATCTCGGTAGAGTGGTATCCAGCTTAGGAGAACTCATTCGCTGTATGAACTGGGACATCAGTCGTATACCGCACCAGCTTCTTGGGTGTGTGAGGGACATCGCCGACGCCCAAAAATGATGAATGAATTCTCTCGGAAATTGAGGGGAATGAACTGGTCTACAACTCGATAAACACTGTTGTCGAGCAAGATGACGCCACACATTATCCCGTGGAATTCTGAACTCCCTGTCAGCAAGTGGACTTCCAGTGCATACCATCATGTTGAAGGTCCGTGTCCCGATTATGCTTCTTCGGAACCTTTGTCCTCCGAAATTGTGTAACGGCACCCGCCTTAAAGTCATCTCTCTCCACAGACACACCATTGAGGCGGAAATTGTTACGGGTTGTGGCGTAGGCGAAACAGTATTTATACCACGCATTCCCTTCATACCTCACAACTTCCCGTTCCAGTCCAAGCGCGTACAGTTCCCCGTGAGTGTTTGCTTCGCGATGACCATCAATAAGTTGCAAGGGCAGACACTGAGGGCAGTGAGTGTCGATCTCAGGACAAGTTGCTTCTCACATGGGCAACTGTACGTCGCTTGCTCCCACGTCACCAGTCCTGACTCACTTTACATTTTGGCTCCTGGCAGCATAACTACCAACGTAGTTTATAGGAAAGTGTTGTAAGGTATGATACCTTTGTACGTATTTTTATTTTTTGTGTCCTGGAATGTATTCCTGCATTATTTTCTCTATTTCCTTCAGTCGCATCTTATGACTGAACTCAGCAAGATTCCCAAATAACTCTCTTCACTTGCTTCGCTTGTAATAAAAACTTTTATTTTAATGCTATTTTAAAAGTTGTTTACTTATAATACTATAGCGACACTGACATCTTAGGTATTTTTAGTATTGAAGGCTCTACCTTCACGCAGACGACGTCGCGGGCAGCAGCTAGTTCAAAATAAAATCGAATGTTTCCTTTTTTCTTGTTTATTACATTACTTTTTGCATTTGCAAAAACACTTGTCTGTTACTTTTCAAAGGTTTATGTGACAAAGTGGAGGTGACAAGCTCACTCACAGCATGTTACATAAAAATTTAGTAAATTTAGCTTAATACTATAATTTTTGAGATGTGATGTTACCAGTAATATTAAGTTTTTTAGAGTAATTTAATTTTTTTTATATGTATAAATGACAATATGTGATTGAACGGTTGTTGGGATTTTATTCAGAGTATCAGGTATATTATATTCCCAAGTTCTCATGCCATGAGCATTTACAGTTACGATATCATATTTTAACATTAGTACCTAAGGTAAAACCTTGTAGGTACATTTTTAAATGATCGCCAATACTTACAATGAATTATTATTTTACGGAAATCATATAGGTACCCAGTTACTACATATTATTTCAGTTCCATAATAAAAATATATCTTGTTTGCTGTATAAACTTTAAAAGTGACTATAACTTATTTGGTTTCGGTGCTCATCTCAAACTAGTCAGCTAGGATACACCGGCCTCATCTATTTTAAATTTGTGAAAAATTGACATATAAAAGTGTTTATGAAGCTATTCGCAAAATAAATGTTCATCATTTATGTGTAGCTAAAATAAACCAACAATGAAAACTGTCAAAAACATTTTTTATACAAAATTAAAACAATAATATATAACGAACTGGAAAGTGCATAAATAATAAAAGTGTAAAACCAAAAAGTTACAAATGTACAACATGCCGAACGGTCGAGGAAACAGTTGAAAACTGCAATAAATCCGTTCCAAAATTAGTTTCGAACGACAGAAGACTCATCCGTGGAATATTAATCGCTTTCCGATTACCAATAGTTTGTAAAGTTAACTTGTTGAATTATGGCACTTGAGAACTCATAAAATTTTAAGAACCATAAGGCTAACAAGGATTGCTACAGAATAAGTTGGTAGTTAAGTTCCTTTCAGATGTTCACCACAGCTTTATTTTATTTTAATTTCAATTTGTGAGTAAGGATAAGGTTGTAGTGAATTATTTTTCCTTATGATGATTATTTATTTTTAGGGTAGATGAGGAAATAAATAAATATTGATAATTTTCCTGGAAATATGGTTAAAGGAAGAAGCCATGCTGCGCCGCATCCAAATAAATTGGAATAAGAAAAACGATGATTCATTATTTATTTACCTTGAAAATAGAATTAATGTATTAAGAGGACGAGTCAAGGAATGTGGTCGATGAGATATCATCATCATCATCATCAATGTATTAAGAAAGAGTCATTTATCATCAATCAGTGTTGCACAATTGTATTTCAGGTCAAGTTTCTTCTAGGCTGACCGATGCTCAACACGGTTTCCGGGCTGGTCGAAGTACGGGGAGTAACTTGTTGTCATTTATGACATACCTGGCACCAGTTGTGGACGCGGGTGGGCAAGTGGACGCTGCGTACTTTGACTTCCGGAAGGCGTTCGACACGGTAGACAATGATGTGCTATTGGCTAAGTTTGCAGTATTAGGATTCACGCCACATCTTTTGAAATTCTTTGCGAACTACCTTAGCGACCGCCGGCAGTACGTTGAATATGGTGAATACGTTTCCCAGCCTTATTTCACGTTCTCAGGTGTGAGTCAGGGTACGAATCTCGGACCCTTGGAATTCATACTGATGGTCAATGATCTCCCTGAGGTCGTGCAGGATGCGAGGTGTTTGTTATTCGCGGACGACCTCAAGTTGTATTTGACGGTGGCAGATGCTTCGGATTGTGAACGACTTCAGCGAGATATCGATAGGGTGGCGCAATGGAGTGTAGATAATAAGTTAGGTTTCAATGTTTCCAAATGCTGTATTATGAGCTACACTCGCGCGCGGGAACCTCTGGAGTATCAGTATGAGATGGAAGCCGCGGTCATGCCACGCGTCATGCATCTGCGGGACCTGGGGGTGGAGATGGTTCCGGAATTGACGTTTCGTAAGCACATTATAGAAATATGCGGCAAGTCCTTCCGAAATCTCGGGTTTATCCTTAGGCAGTGCAAGGACTTCAAAAATACAGCCGTGGTTAAACTAATTTATAATGCGCTAGTCCGGAGCCATCTAGAAACGAATGCTGCCGTTTGGAACCCCCATGAGGCTAAATATAGTCTCATGGTGGAAAGAATACAAAATAAATTTACTAGGTTTTTGTATTGGCGGCAGTATGGCGTCTATTCTTTTTTCCCGCTCATGTACCCAAGTCTTTTTGTGATAGGGATGGTAGGTTACAGTAGGCTGGCGGTGCGTAGGGACGTCGCTTTGTGTAGTTTCGTGTTCCGGGTGCTGCGCGGCTGGCTGCACCTCCCCGGGCTGCTGGTGGAGCTGGGGCTGCGCGCGCCTCCCGGCTGTGGGGGTGCGCGCCGCTCCACGCCCACGCTGCTGGAGCCTTCTTCTAGGACTAACTTGAACAAGTTTGCCCCACTTTCGCGAGCCATAAGGATGCTGAACATTATTGCTACTGACGTGGATCTATTTCACTGCAGCCTGCCGAGGTTCACTGAAGCAGCACTAAAGTGCATAGAAAATATAAACGTTTTGAGTTGATTAATGTTATCCAAACTATCCAAATCCAAATCCAAACTATCCAAACTAATATTATAAATGCGAAAGTAACTCTGTCTGTCTGTCTGTCTGTCTTTGCTTCACGCCTAAACTACTGAACCGATTTGTGTGAAATTTGGTACAGACATAGTTTGGAACTTGAGAAAGGACATAGGATAGTTTTTATTGCAAAAAATTAAATATAAAATAAAATTTATTCCGGACATACAGCGCCATCTATTGGTCAAGAGTCGGCATTAATTCAGTACTGAAATTTCCGGAAGTCACTATTCCATGCGAACGAAGTCGCGGGCAAAAGCTAGTATTATATAAACATGCAATATAATATTAATCAACTCTGTTGTTGTTGTGTTGTTTTTTGTTAATTTAATAGTTAATATATTATTATTTGGTTATTTCTTTGAATATATATGTATTGCTGGTAATAACATCGCATTGGCGTTAGCTGTAATGGTGTTATTTACAAAATTTTAAATAAATAAATAAAATCATTTTATTAAATAAACCTAATCATTCAGAACTTTCCTTGTTTAGTTCATTATAATAATTGTAGGGTGTGTCAGTCCGTATCAATGGCTCATTTAGACTCCTCAATACATTAGAATAAATTCGCTACAAAAAACGTAAATAACATTTTAGGGAAATTGGGTTTTTGAGGCCCTGATTGAGAATTAAACAGAATAAAACTTAATTGTACACAAAAGTAACACAATTTATACACAAACCTAAATCCATGGGTACAATGGCGGTCCTTTGCGGTGACATCTGTCAGACAGCCTTTGGATGGATCTATACCAAAAAATAATAATATAGGGCTACTGGGGTAGTCTACTGAGTAACTAATTATTCAAACATAAAAACACACTATAGATAAGCATATTATAAATTAATTATATACCTATTTAAAATACAACATATAACTTTTCTACAGTGTCGATGCAGACTTGGAAAAGACATTGAGATGACCAATGTCTTTTCCAAGAGATAGTGCCAGGTTTTTTTCAAGGAGATAGTGTCAGACTCTTTCTGACTAAAAGACCCAACCCGTTCCTTCTAGCCTTCATACCGGGCTCGAGCGCCCTTTCGGATAACCCTGGCCCCAGTAGGCTTCGACCCGGCTGGGTCCCTGCAGTTGCAGACAACTCCTTGAGGCGCGCGGGAATAGTGCGCGCTGTCGACGACTTTGGCTTGGTCCGGACAGTTACGGGACGGCCGAACAGCGAGCTATCCATTGCTCACTGTCCGCAAGCCCACGCCTACGGTGGCCGGAAATCGAGATCAGAATCCCGGTGGCGGCGGCGGCAGCGATAACGCCGTTGCCTGAAGCGTTCGGCCTCCTCCTTTGCGAGCATTACTGCTTCGCAGAAGTCGGCGACTGCCTGCCACTCCTCCTCGGACCATGGCCTCAACCAAGGCCCAGAGCGAGAGGTCTCCGCCGCCGATCGCTCCCCCGGGCACACCTCGACTGTGTACTCCACCGTGTCCTCCGGGCATTCCGCACAGTGGCGACACCCGGGCGTCACTTCCGCACGAATCCGGTGCAAGAACCTTCTGCACGAACCATGTCCGGTGAGGACCTGCGTCATATGGAAGGTAAGGACGCCGTGAGGTCTTTCTGAGAAGACAAATAAAACCAAACGTGGTGGATGTTTTATAAGTATCTTCAGAATTTTGTTTGATCAGTAAAAAATGTGTTACAAAGAATTTTTTAGTATTTAAAAAATATGGTCTAGACATAAGACCAATAGTCGATCAATCCATTCTACTCGTATAACTGACTTACAGTTGATCGTCTTTGTTTCTCAAACATCTAAAAGCATATAGATACTATCTCTTTGCCCAGAAGCACTACATTGAACGGTTATCCTCAATTAATTCTCAAGAGACGAAGCACACAGAGCTAACTGGCTGCAACAGCCAATCTGGCATACAGGAGGACCGTCTAATTGGCTAACGTAGCTGGCTATCGGATTGGCTAACAAACAACCAAGCTAGACTGAATAATGCGTTTATTCACCTATGAAGTACCTGCGCGTAATTCGAATTTACTGATAAAATTTGTAACAATCATTAAGATAATCTCCTATAAAATACTGCTTATTAAAATAGATAAAACGTACACTTTAAATTTCAAAACGTAATAACCGTTATTCATTTTCAACGAACACTTAAAAGTAGAGGGTGAAATTAGGTGTAATAATATTCCTGTATTCCCTAGATACAGTTATCATAATAATCTAAAATATTACATGCTTTACCGCAGAATAGCGATACTAATGGTTATTCTGCCCACTTAGGCATTGTTGAGAGGAATTCTCACACCATTAAGCATTCCTAGCAATCAGAGCTAAAAGCGCGATTTATTGTGAAATCTCTTTGTGCTACTCAAGTGTTAACATAAATCTAAAAATGTAGTATAAATGCAAGCTCACAAATGAACAAAAAGTTTACATTAACAGCAATAAACCTTCTTAATTTGTAACAACTTATTAAAATAAGGAGAATAAAAAATAAACCCCTATTTATTTGTCTAGTGTTAGTGATAACGCTACAATTTTGTTTCACACGTTTATGAAGTTTTGTGCTCTGATTGGCCCGCTCCAAACTCTTAACCAATCAGACAGACAAACGCGGTAAACGTTTGGATCACATTATCATAAAACAACTCTCACTCAGTGCATAGATCATGTTAAGATTAAATGAAAAAATGTAGACACACAAATCACAAAAACAGACACAAACCATTTTCAGATAACAAAATAATTGATTCTCGTTCCTTCATTGGCAGAAGTATAAAAAGAAAAAGTTAAACAAAAAAAGAAAACGATCAGCAGTTTCATTCTCGTGAGGTGAAAGGTAAAAGAAAAAATAAATTACATTTATTTTTTAGTGAATAGTATTTTTTAGCAGAAAAGAAGCAAGCCTTTAATTCGTGTACTTACGAGTATGTTTTAATTCTGTAAAGTTTCAGGCAAATGCTTTTTTATTGATTTAAACTAATGCATTCCCACCTGATGGTAAACAGTGATGCAATCGTTGATGGTGAGGCACACTAGTTTATTAAGAGCCTATATTCACTCTAGCCTGAAAGACATCCTTAATCGGAATGGAAGTCCGCAGTAAGCAAATTGTTCCAGTCTTTCCATGTGCGCGGTATAAAATGACGAGTCTTCCATGTGCGCGGTATAAAATGACGAGTCTTCCATGTGCGCGGTATAAAATGACGAGTCTTCCATGTGCGCGGTATAATTCATTAAACCCCAAGCGAACGCCGGCGTTCGCGCACCTATTGTCTTTCAATTGTGTCTGTCATTATCACGATTGAAAGGATAAAATGACGATTCGAAACCAGAAATCCAAGTCGAAATAGAAAATCCGAATCGTACAGGTTTCAACAACGTAAGAGTGGATACTCGCTGTACGTCGAGTTGTGCGATAGTAGAAATGAAATGGTGGAATCAAGTCAAGCAAAAATATCTTTACTAAAAACATTTTCCAGAAACATGTTGAAGCTGTTTACAAGTTATGCTAAACATGGTACAGTCATTTGGCCTCTTACTTCCTACACGTGGCATAGTCATTTGAGAAAACTAAATGTTACACGTGCAACCGTCATGCATACGGAAACACGTAGTTTGTGAGGTAAGGACTGAAATTGTGTAATCTTGAGGCGACCTTGAATTTTGTGAAAAAGGAAAATAACAGAAGATTTTCCTCATTTGCTTTGAAATGGCTGTACTATATCAAAGCCATAAACCGAAAAAAATATGAATAGAAATAATTGTTTAATTAGTGGCTGATTTGTGAGTTTGATCGTGGTTTGAACAGGAAAGAAAAAATAATAGGAAAAATCTTGAAACTGTGTGTAAAAAAAGTAAAGAAGAAAAAGAGTCCCTCCAAGTCGTTCAAAATATAAGTCGACAAGGGAAGAAAATTGTAAACGAATGTAAGGAGAAAACATACTACATACTTGAAACAATTAATTACTTAATTTGATGGCATGGTAGGGCAGCGGAATTGTTCGGAAGACCTACCACGGCCCTGAAGAACTAAGGGCTACTGAAGAAATAAAAATAAATAAACGTACGGCGAATATCCACCCTTACGTTGTTGAAATCTCTACGGTCCGGACTAAGCGTTTCGCCTCATCATTGAAATGTCTTTAAAAAAATTAGCCAAGTTTTAGTCGGATTCGCGCACTGAGGTTTGCGTACAAACTTAACTATGTAAATACAAAGTTCAATTCCCGAACGGAGTCTCGAAGATTTTTCCGAAACGCAAAAAAAAAAAAATATTTTTTTTTTATGCGTAACAGAAAATTTACAGTTTTCAGACTTTTTTTATATTTGTGCTATGAAACCTTGCTTTTTGCCAAATTTCAGGATTCTGGGCCAACGGAAGTACTCTATGAATTCCCTTGATATGTGTCGAAATATAGGTACGTTTTTTGCAACATAAACGGCCGTACCATTTTTATTTTTCTTTACCTTGTAGTTTGAGTTTTTCATTGCTTATTTATTTATTTATTTAATTTAGTACAGCCACATCACATACATTTTACATAAAAAGAAAATCTTATAACAATAGGGACTAATGCACATGACAATTAAGGCGTACATAGCGCTCACCGTATTATTACTGCTGCCTTGAGAAATATATTTTGTCATTACATAACTCTAGTGTCTAATCAATTTAACATAAAATAATATTACAGCTTAAAGGGGACGCAGACCTTTTTATATGGTTTTAGTTTCAACTCGATGCCTCTACACTTTCTCGGAATAAAAGGTCTTAACAGACAGACAGACAGACAAACAGATGGATAACAGAGTGATCCTATAAGGGTTCCGATTTATCCTTTTGAGGTACGGAACCCTAAAAAGATCTAATAATGAACTCAGCTAGTTGAAAAGAACAATGCTAAGTCAGAGCCTCTTTCCTCAATTCAATAACTTAGTTGTACCTATGACGTGAGCTACTTTCAAAATATATTTTGTGTCGCACGAATGCGCCTCCCAGTTTTGAGAGCCGAATACCGACTCTCAATATTATTGGCTTTGACAAACGCAACTCCGCATTTTCCGTTGACCCACATCTTTCTCAAACAGACAAATCAATATTGCCAGTATAAGAATTAGATACCTCAGAGGAAAATTTAATAAGTCAGCAGAAAAATGTGCTTCCCAGTGTCAAGTAATCCAAGTTTATTTCTTAGCTGTTGGCAGTCTTCGTAATCATTTTCTCACGTATTGATATTAATTGTATAGGATCTGCTCTTCCTTATATATATTATGTAAAACAAAGTCCTCTTCATCATCTTTCTATGTGTCTTAATACGGTAAAACTTAAAATGTAAGTACCGAACGGATTTTCAAGTAGTGTTCGCCAATGGACAGATTAATGATGAGCTAGGTTTAAAATATGTATACGAGAGAATTCCACAGATTTCTAACATCTATGTGAAATTAGGGTGGATTGCTAGTCTATACTTATATAATATTAGGTATACAGCTGAAGATTTTTTTTGTCTGACGCACTCTTAACAGGAAATTCGAATTGAAAATATATTTTAATAATGGATAACTCATTTATCGAGAAAGGTTTTTATCACCTTTGCTCGCATTACTGCTTTGCAGAAGGAGGCTACAGTTTCCTATTCCCTTTCGCTTTAGACCATGGCCTGAACCAGGGCCGAGCGCAAGAGGTCGCCACCGCTGATCTCATACTCCAGAGAGTAAACAGTGTTACTGATTTCTTCTAAATACAAAAATCTGGAAAATGGATGTTAGTTTACGACACGGGTCAACATCCCCAGAATGTTGGCTTCAATTTCTGTTACGACACGATGACAGGTTTCTGTCCACGATAAAAAGGTTTTTATTTTACTGTTGAAATCGAAAGTAAGACAGCTGATACAAAAAACTAAACAAGAACAAGACGTGCAGTTTCACTAGAACGATTATTGGCAAACCACAGTTTATTCAGTTGCTGTTCATTAACTTCTGCAGCTTCCCGGATGAAGCAATCATGTTTTTGACATTGGCTCTGTTACCTTTACAAACCTTTTTTAGTGAGGTTTGTAAAGGTAAAAGGCCAAGCTAAACCGTAGCGGTTTAGCTATATCGATATCATAACAAAAAAAAAACAAACTAGCCAAAGGTTTTTGGAAAGAATCACCACGACCCAAAATCGGTAAGGCCAACTGTAGGAACACGAGTGGATTTAGTTAATAACATCTCACTGCCACTCAGAGCTGGAAAAGTTATTTGATGATTTTCCACCCTCAAAAACAAGCTAGCAAGGTAATTGAGCGGCTGCCTTACTAAGCTGTTGCTGTTTGACTAAGACCCAGATTATGTAACATTATAAAAAAAGTTAATGTGACAATTTGCCAAACGCGCGGTGAGGGGGCTTTCGATGACTGAATGAATTTTTGAAGACCAATCATTACACTGACTGGCTCGATTACTTTAAGACGTACCGCATTTTTTTGTAATTTGGGATTAGCATCGCCACACGCGTAGTTATTTATTTATTTAAGAATCATCAACGAGTGTCACAAATTAAAAACTTAGAAATAAACAACACCTAACCTAGCCTTATAATGCACAATCAATTATTATAGGCAACCACAGCTTATGCATAACCGAATGTATATGGCTCTAAATAATTATGATTATTAAATAAGTTAAAAGTAATTGGCATGCGATATGACATATAAAAAAAAAAACAATAACACCACAAACTACTTCTACGATATAATGCAGATATGAATAATAAAGTTTAAGGGGAAAGACGAATGTAACCTAAGTTAAAGGTAGGATTCAAGAAGTTCTATTCTAAGTTATGCATGCTTTGAAATGTTGAAACTCCTAATGATTCTATTTCGGCGAAGTCTTCATCCGCATCAAGTTCTTTGAGCTCTAATTTAGAACATAAGTAAATATCAAACGCACGATGAAAATAAAAATAAATACAACTTAAATACTTAAAAAATAATTATAATATACTTATAATCAACTAAACTAATAAATACGAGTAAGTTAATAGATTCATGAACGAGTATATATATTGAAAAACTATGTTCAAACGAAAAATAATAAAAAAGTTCATTAATTCATTAAAATTCAAGCAAACGCTCTCTCATTGGCTTTTGTCTTTAATGACAGTATTCGAAAGGGTAAGTATCAATAAGTTCATTCGTATCGCTATCAATAGGAAAAGTACCCAGAACGCTGACAGCATTGCCACGTTGAATAAAATTCTGATTCTTTGGCCAAAGAAAAGCCCAGTTTACTGGTCACCTAAACAGTCAATGTTTTAGAACATGGACACACAGATTGAACATGGTAAAATAATTTGTGTCAAAAATGTGTTAATTTTTAACCTGTCAATCGTGATAATGACAGACACAATTGAAAGACAATAGGTGCGCGAACGCCGGCAGTATAATTTTTAAAGTATAAGTATGTATTAATTTTTAAAACTTCCATTTTATTAAGACGTACTATGCGATGTTAATTTAAACAGTCGTTAAAGAAATTTTTTTCAACTTATGTTAGCTAAAATAAATATTATCAGTACCTAACTGCGGGGAACTAAGCACCTCTATATTTCTAGTGTGCTCGGTTCGAGCCAAACGTGACAGGTGGGTCTAACAGAAATCTGGCATTCACTGTATTGGGTTCATTTTGAGGTTTAGTTTGTGCTGTGTGTGTATTCGTGCAATGAATCACAATGTGTTATATATGTTTATATATTTTATAAATAAATAAAAAAGTGCAACAAAAATAAAAATAAGAATTCGATGTTACTGTTATTGTTTTTTCATTATTTAACATTGTCTTTCTAAATTAAAGTAATTTGGCACTACAAACACTACGAAACAAAACAAAAAAAAAATGTTTTTGTTAAGTTGGAGTCGGTTGTATTTTTTTAAAATCGTATTTTATTTTAAACTTTTGTGTTGTGTTACCCCTTTATAATAAAATATAAAATAGTGAGCAAGACCTACAGTAAAATATCTATAGAATTTAACTATAACAAGTGTGAGAAGTGAGAAGATTTTCCGCGATTTCCAAATTGGTCTTGGCGTATTTGAGTAATCAGGGAAAATCTATAAAAAATAAGTTCAACAAATTGAGAACCTCCTTTTTTTGAAGTCGATAAATAAAAATGCTGGTATTATTTGAAATTCGGTTTGAAAATATTCTACGTGACCATTGTTGCTAAAATTCTTTTCCAATTTGAAGTCCATTTCACAGAAAAATACTAAAATTCATTCATTCTTCATTTTCAGAAAAATGTCTGTTAATTCAATAAAATTGCTGCCATTGTACAAAACAATATAAGAATAAGTGACATTTCGAAATATTACACCGTATTATCAAGTCCATATAAACAAAATAAGACATGGCCCTTTTCTAAGAAATTGGATTCTGAACGCAGTATTTGAGCCAGCCATAAAGCGTCGTTCAGCATTGTCTCAGAGGCTATTGATGATAATTCCTGTTTATATCCAATAGAAGAAAGGAAACAGCGATATTGGGCTGATATACGCCATTCTCGTTTTTAAACGACTTCCACATTGCTACCAGGAAATCTCACATTTTGTTAACGAGTTGATGAGCGATAAAATGCCGTGAAAAGACTTCGGTGTGGTCGTGCCTTTAGATTTAAGGACCTCAGTCATTATTTTGTTGTTTCAAATATTTAGGAAAAAAAAAGAAATTACACGACTTTTGTGTTTGGATCTAAAATTATCTACACTCATATAATAAAGAGTTAAAGTTTTTTTTTTTTTGTTTTTGTTTGTACTAGATAATCTCTGGAAGTACGAGTCCGATTGCTAAAATTGTTTTACCGATGGAAAGCTGCTTTATTTCCGAGTCATATAGGCTTTTTTTTTGCAGTGGGAAAAATCATCCAATGACAACCCCCGCTCTTGGGCGGAGCGGGAGATAGTGTCAGTCTCTTACTGACTAACCCTGTTCCTTCTAGACTTCGATGTTCGAGTTCCCTTTCGGATAACCCTGGCCCAAGTATTCGACCCGGCTGGGTCGCTACTGTTGCTGACAACTCCTTGAGGCACACGGGAACAGTGCGCGCCGTCGACGACTTGGGCTTGGTCCGGATAGTTACCGGATGAACGGACAGCGAGCTACCCATTGCTCACTGTCCGTAAGCCCGCGCCTACGGTGGCCTGAAATCGGGATCAGAATCCCGGTGGCGGCGGCGAGAATGCTGTTGCCTGATGCGGTCAGCCTTCTCCTTTGCGAGCATTACTGCTTCGCAGAAGTCGGCGACCGCCTGCTATTCCTCCTCGCTCCGGACCATGGCCTCAACTAAGGCCCGGCGCGAGAGGTCTTCGCCGCCGATCGCCCCCACGAGGGCACGGCGATGCTCCGCCCAAGCAGGGCACACCTCGACTGTGTGCTCCACCGTGTCCTCCGGGCGTTCCGCACAGTGGCGACACCTGAGCGTCTCTTCCGCCTTAATTCGGAACAGGTACCTCCCGAACGTGCCATGTCCAGTGAGGAACTGCGTCATGCGGAAGGTAAGGACGCCGTGAGGTATTTCCAGCCACGCCTCAAAGAGGGGACTTACCGCCATAATTATGGCGTGTCTAGCACTGCGTTGTGATAGTCGAGTGATATAGTCTATATTTTATGTACGCGGACGAAGCTGCGGGTAAAAGCTATTAATAATACCTATAATAAATTACATGTATAGAATAGTCAATTCCTAGTGATAGTAGATGATTTTAGATTTTATTTTAGTTGTCGAAAAGTCAAGGATCTTTAAACTGTATTGTCCATCATCTTTTGTACATAAAGAAATCTACAGACTTCCGTATGTTATGTGGAAGTCTGTAGATTTCATCAGGTGAAACCAATACAGATATGGCTACTATCTACTATAAAATATTATAAAAATACGTACTCATAAATGCTGGTATGTTATTTTTGTACAATTTGGTGTTTCTATTATAATTTGAATGTGTGTTTAAATTGTAGTCATCATTTCAGCCAAAAAACGTCCAGTATCGGACATAAGCCTCCCTCAAGTATCAAAATGGGAAAAAAACCGATGAATTCTCCTGCTCTAGTAGCTGGCGTGTCAGACTTTTACTAACTATAACCTACTCTCATATTCCTTCTTTACCTCGCGTTCTAGGACCTCAGGTTCTCATTTCAGAAGCTCATGGACCCAGTAGGCTTTGGTTGGGCCCGGGTTTTGTTGGCATCTTTTTGAAGAGTGCGTGGATCTTTAAGTGCCGTCGACGACTCGGGCTTTTTCCGGACGGCAGGACGGGCGAGCTTCCGATTGCTCGCTGTACAATTTATTACACTAAATGCAAATTATATATTTAAAGACTATTGTCTTTTCTTGTAATTATGTTATGCCTCTACTCAATTTCTTTTACTTTCTAGTATACATATATACCTAAATGTAAATTTTAAATGATGTAAGAAAAAGTGATGTAAAGATTGTGTTATAAAAATTGTATTATTATTTAGAATGGATAATTTGCGCGACATTTAACAAAATATAATTATATATTATAATACAATTTATTTAAGTCCTTTTACAAAATAATAGATTTGCTTTCTTAATAGTACCGAGTTAAACACTGACGAGAATCTTTCGAGAAAGCTAAAATGGTTCCACTCAATTTTCTGGTACTTCAACAGTACGCCTAACTACCCCATTATGCCGATCGATTGACGGCAGCTTAGGCCTTTTTACCACTTTCTGTACCCTAAATTCAATTCTGAATCTGTAGAGCACGATATATACCACGGCAGTACCTACTGATAATTCTGAATTCATTGGTGAACGTACCTTAGGAAGTAAATAATATTTTATATGTTTTTTTTTTGCGGATTATTAGGAGTGACTTAGGTACACCTATTATGTAATTGGCGTTTTAGCCTTTGACTACTTTATGTGAAAGTAAAATATGTGAATGAAATCTTTTCGGAAAGCGTTGTAAACATTAAATGGTTGGGCTGCGGAATTGTTGAAAAATATCATCACAGCGCTGAAATGCTAAGTGCAACCGAAGTAGTACAAATGCTAAGTCTGACTCACGCTCTTACTCCACCTAAAGCGAATGTGCATATATTATACTGCTAAAACTGTGCTGCTTCTGGATCGCTGATGACTACCACAATAATGTGCTATACGTAACGATCATAGTGCAAACCAGATCTAGATTTTGTCCTTACGGGAACCAAAATTTAATTTAGTCATAAAAGCGCATTTTCAAATCTTACTAAGAGGCTTATAGCAATCACACTAAAATTATAAAAGCGAAAGTTTGTGAATGTGTGCGTGTTTATGTTTGTTACTTCTTCAAGTTCTAACGGCTGATCGGATTTCAATGATACTTGGTACACGGATAGACCATGTCTAAGAATAGCACATATTAAACTTTATATCCCAAAAGTATATTGCTTTTGTAGCGTTTCCTACTATCACATAGGCGAACCCACTGGTAGCAGCTAGTATAATATAAAATAAACTCAAGATGATATTGACGACGTATCAGACTTGTGATAGATCCGCATTCGGGTTCTTTCCAATACAATGCTTTTTACAATAAGGAAAGTTCTGCACAATATGTCCTTAAGCCTACCCTGCCGCTTCCAATAGAGGAATTCCAGACCTTGTAAGATACTTGAGCTGAAAAAATGAGGAAACGCTTAAGATGTGAAAAAGCAGAAAAAATGTTATTAAAGCGATCGCCAAAAAAAATGGAGCATTCTTGAATAATAATATTCAACAAAGAACAAAATCAAAATAACAACGTACTTGAAAATCTGTGTTATCTTCCAGTATAAAATTATTAAGAAATTAATACTAACAATATTGGCTTAGATAACAAGAATCCTTTCCCAATATCTACAGAGATCCTCGCATTTAAACTCATTTAAAGATTACAAACTGAACAGAACTAAAGTTTTAACATTCCAAATTCAAATTCTAAAACACGTGTCCCTTTTCCAATTCTAGTAAAAGCCGTCAAACAGTACAATATTCCAGTTTAGCAATTTATTTTGTGTTTGTGGAACCAATATTTTACCTTGTTTCTAAGTGTCACTTTGGTCAGACAGTGACAAAGTTGTCTTGTAGCACCTAAAAAAACCTATAGCTGACAACGTCGTCTCATCGACGGACTAATACAGGTAGATATGTAATTTATTTTTGTAAAGGCGCGGTTATACGGGCAATTTAAATTGCTCAATCAGAGTTGATCATGATCTAACATAATACCATAAGCAATATGTAAAAATGATGCTAGACATACTGTTTTGATAACTTTGAAAATAACTGTATTAATCTAAAAGGACATTGACAAAAGCAGATTTTCATTGAGGCAAAAAAGTATGATTATTAAAAATAACTCAAAAGTCATTCAATATCTGTATACATTCACTGACTGGTCAACGACTACTCCAAGCCTAAAACGTAACTATAATTTTACGTAGATGTGTCTTTTATGGTGCTACTGTGTGTTACGCTCCATGACATAGACATCTGGCGTAGACAAAAACTGACTTTATAGGGATACCATCTGAGAAGATATTTTCCAAATATGTTATGATCGACTTCTGATCTACCCGGAAACATTTCCATACCAATATTTTACATGGAGCGATAACCTATATCAAATTTACAATCCAGCAACTGGATATATAATATCCCTTAACAATTCAGAACAATCCATGCGGCTAAATATTGGTCGGGCAAAATTTGAATCAGATCAACACGAAAGAAGAAAGTGAGATGATACATTATAATTATCAAATGAAAACGTATTAAATAATTTATGAAACAGTGATTACCAAAATTCAAATAAACGAAGCAATGAGAGATGAGTGATGTCATTACTAAATGAATTAATTAATTTAAAATAAGTTGGAGTGTACATTTGAGCGTCAACAGTTTTCGGCCATTATTTGCTAAAAAGTTGCCCGTGTAGGCGTTTCGTAAGAAAGTTCGCATTAATGTCAGGCCAAGCAATTTATCTTGGCATAATTCGCGTAAAACGCTTATTGGCTGTCGTAGCCCAAACGGAGATAACATGATTTATATCCTTCTGCTAATTATTTTATACGACAGGGAACATATTTTCTAGGTTGCTATTTGATAGTTATTAGGAATTCGTTGTGCATTATCGTGATAAATAGTTACACTGTTTACAAAGACTAGTCTCTTTTTGTGATGATCATGGTCTCGTGTTTCATTGCGTGAAAATCAGGGCCCAAAGAATCGCCAAACTTAAATATTAGTGGGCAGGGCGCATTACTTACATAACATATGGTCGATGGGGATGAAAGGTTCTGGAGTGGTGATTATGTACCGAAAAACACAGCGTTGCAAGGCCTCCTACACGGTTGGCCGTTGAGCTGGTGATGGTCGCGGGAATCTGATGGATGCAAGACGCTCAAGACTGGTCGTTATGGCGACTTTTGAGATGATGTCCAATAGTGGAAGTGTTTTGGCCGAAACGATGATCACTCTATGCTTATCTATCACAGTTAATTGGATCTGCATCTACCGAATCGATTCAAATACGGACGCTCACTTGGGTATAACTTAGAAAAATTTAAAAAAGTTTTACGAACTATGCCTTTTTTTTAGGTGGAAAATCATCTAATGACTTCTTCCGCTCTAGGGTAAAATGGGAGGGCAGAAAGGTAATCTGAGGTCTTAAAATGCAAGGGACAACAGAAGAATACAAGTATGGTTTTAGTCAGTTAAAGTCTGGCACATGCCCCAAAAATGGGAACAGTCATTTTATGATTTCCCACATCAATAACATTTCTTTATTATCAAAAAATTACCATAGAGGCTACAAGCCTTTGGTTTTCTCGTTTTCCATCACATGCACTTTATTTCTTTACCTTTGTTTCTTAGAATATTTTAGTTCAAACAAAACCAATACTGCTCAACCTTTAACCAAGTAACAGAATACACCTTCCATTCTACATTTTCAAGTCTTCGCAAACACCAAACACGACATTACCAAACCAACTTTTCTACATTTCGCTAAACGGAATGTTAGCAGTAATTCAATGAAAGTACAAACACTGGCAGCGAATGACGCATGCACTAATGGTCGTGTCGGAGCTTTCTCCCCACAAATATGCACTCGCAAGCCGCAATGCAGTTTATGTCACTTCGCACTGTTTAGTGCTGCTGGCTTACAAGTATACGATCTGTGTAAAGGGAGCATTCATTGTTCACGCGGTAAATGCTGTGGAAATAGGAGTTACTAATTAATTGTGGTGTATATGTCGTTACCAGGTCTTAAAATGGATCACTTCACAATATGGTCAACTGAAAGTGGCCAGATCGTTTAAACATTTGATTATATGTCAATTCTCGTTTGGCCATATCATCACTGATATGGCATTTCAGTGATAATAGGCCAAACGAAGATTGAAATATCATAAAACTTTAATATTTAAAACGATCTGGCTAGTTTTACTGGGCCATATCATGAAGTGATCAATTTCTAAAATCTATACAATTTTTGGCCACGAAATATATATACGTCACCATTGTGTATGTGTGTACCACTATCAATAGTAGATAGGCGTGCATTCATATCTCATGGAGGTATCTGTCAACAGTTCAACACAGTTGACAGCTCATTGGAGGACTAGAAAGCCTGTTGGTTCTGGCTCCAATATCTGAGTTTAGATATATGATTACTTTGTGACATTTCAATGGCGAAGTGTAAAATATAAAATGAAATAATCGTAGCACTTCTCGAGCTACGCCGAAGCACATCAGGTTACGACGTAGCACTAGGCGTAGCACGATTGTCCGTCGGAACAGTTAGTAACATGACGCACAATTTTATTTTTTCTTTTTATAAAGACGTATTAGATTAGTTTTAGACTAAATATTTACTTGTTGTTTTTATTTCCTTTTTCCAATACCCTTTACAAAGGCAACATTTTAAATCTAAACCTAAAAAGTTATTATTTTGTTTCTAATTTGTTGGCAGATTTTGTTTTTCTTGTAATCTAAGTTTGTATGTTCTTTGGGACATAGGCCCCTTCACAGGTGGAGATCTTAGTCTCCAGTTTATTCCATTTGGCCCTGTCAATAACAATATTCTGCCAAAAATTTCCTCCTGTATCAAATAAACCCGTCAGCCCACCTACTCTTCGGTCTAGTCCAGTTCATAGTTTTAGCTCCACCTACCGTCTTTGTAACATAATCGCTGGCCACTTGTTTGTGTTAACATCATCTAATGACATCCCCCGCTCTTGGGCGGAGCGGGAGATAGTGTCAGACTTTTACTGACTAAAAATCCACTCCTGTTCCTTCTTTGACATTGTTTCAGGGCCTCGGGGATCTCTTTCGCATCACCCATGGCCCCACTAGGCTTTGACTCTGCTGGGCCCCTTCGGTTTATGACAACTCCTTTAGCCGCGCGAGGAAGACGGATGGACGGCGAGCGGCACCATTGCTCGCCGTTATGGCTAGCCACTTGGTGCTTACTATATTTTTAATTTCGTTTACATTTTTACGATTATTTAAATACGTCATGCAAATATTAATATCTAATGCAAACAAAGTTGAAACTACCAATGTCCATTAATTAATAAAACTTAGTAAACATTTGATACTTATACAAACTCCTTTATTGTTAGAATGTAGGTATGATTTTAATATAATTGTAGACTAGGCAATATCATCACCGGAAGCAACTTATTAATAGCAATGTCTAATTAATTAGCTGAAGTAAACTGATTACTATCTACACATGTGGGTATATAATTCTTGTAATTGATTATCATGTATGCGAATAATTAGACTAATAACAACGTGAATACTAATAAACAAATATATTTTAATAGCTATAAAGCTAATAAGGGCTCGGTGGGAATCTTATCTGTTTTGATGTAATAATTTGTATTCTTTTTTACTTGCGACCAATCAGTTTAATAAAAATTCTGGCTCTTCTTGCCCTTATTTATACAACGTAGCGCCGACAATACGACCATACATTAAAACATTCGTAGTACTAGTCCAAACGAATATTATTGAACCACAAAAAAACCTGAAATGGTAATATGAAAAAAACTGGGCAAATGCGAATCGGACTCGCGCACTGAGGGTTCCGTGCAAACTACAATTCCCGAATGGATTTTTTTTTAATGTATGGAACAAAATATTTACTGTTTTCAGATTGTTTCCTATACTTGTGCTATAAGACTTTGCTTTGTGTCAAATTTCATGTTTCTGGCTCGATGGGATTCTTCCCGTCGACCCAGAAACCTGAAACGTCACGGGAAGAAACCCTATGAATTTCGATCTTTGAGAATATTAAAATATACGTTTTTTTTTTGCTACATAAACAGCCGTATCTTTTTTATTCGTTAATTTTAAATAATTATTTTCTCACAGCTTGAAGAGACTGCAGGCCTCAGTGTATGGTTTTAATTTCAACTCGATACCTTCACGCGTTCTTGAGATAAAAGGTCTTGACAGACAGACAGACAGACAGACGGACAACAAAGTGATCCTACGTGCACTTGCTTCTGACGTTTTATAAGTGCCCATGTAGGCCTATGTGAAATAAAATATTTTTGACTTGACTTTTTGACTATAAGGGTTCCGTTTTTTGCTTTTGAGATACGGAACCCTACAAAAATAGCTTTTGCTTTTTTTTTAACTATTACACTATTTATAAATATCGGTACACCAACCTGTGTTATAAGCGTCAACAGCGCCGTAACTTGTAGTGACTTAATCTTTTGGCGCAATTATTATTAAAACTCAATAAAAAAAATTATATCACAGAGTTTTTATGAGTAAAATTATGAATCACATTCACTATTTCCAAGCACTGTCCAATAGCGAGATTAAATTTCGATTTTCCCATAAATTAAAATCATGTCATAGTACCCCAAAACTGTATAATTGTAACGAGGCAAGTTAATTACTATTTCAAACAAAAATAGTTACGTCAGTGATCTTTATATCTCAACTGTCAACTTTAACTTGATTAATCATTAACTGTATTAAGGTTTTAAGCTTAGGCTTTAAGGTTTTATGTTTTTGGCACCGAATATTAATTGTAAACTTCATATAAATCATTAAGAAAATATTGAAATTTAAAAATAATGTCCTGTGAATAAACTACTGGACATATTCGAATAATTTTTGGTATGCCGACTGGGAACGTCATAAGGTATATGCAGTTTAATTTACTGTTATATTGTCAGCCTTACCCTGTATATGAAACCACAACAGCACACACACATACTCAAAATCATAGCTACTATTATACATCTGGCATAACTTAGGTTGGTAACTTAAAAATACAATTGTGATGCAAAACAAAAAACAAAGCACAATAAACAAAAACTATTGTTTCTTATTTGTACTTACTTTTTATTGAAAAAAAGAAAACAATAAGACTAAACAAGATTGGACTTGACTACATTCTAATGTGAAGAAGGGCAAAAATTCTTGCTTTGAATTTTGCATTGGAATCATTATATCCACTTAGGAAGGGACTAAAAAAAGAAAAAAAAAGGTACTGCAGAACCAACTAGATCTTTTAGGATTCACAGGACGTCAGTGCTAGAGCTATAAGGTTAAGGTAATTTTATGTCTATCAACATGAAAAGAAAAAGTATTGAACGACCAAGTTTTCAGAAATATTGTCTAAAATGCGATCTTATGAATACTTCGTAAAATCTAAACTTTTCAAACTCGGTTGATATACTGTCGTGTGTCTAGAACGAGTAACTAAGTAATGTGATATGCTCAGTAAAACTTCACAGAAGTAGGTACTTACCAAATTTACAACAATTTGCTTTATTTTCTCAACTTTACTTAGTAATGAGTAAAGAAAAATGCTCGTGGCTAGAATAATAATAACCACACAGGTCGATATGCGAGGTTAAGCAACGTTTGCCAAAGTCAGTCTGTTGATGGGTGACCATTGTAATATATCGGATTACCTTCATGTCTTCGGAAAGAACATTAAGCAGTTGTCCCAGCTGTCATTTATAGATCTTTGACAGTCGTTACGGATAGTTAGAAGCCAGAAAATCTGAAATCAGTCTTACTAATAGGTGTTAACCAATTAATGGTATAAAGCATTATCCCAAATAATGGTATAAAGCATTAGATTGGAAGCTGATACTAATATATTTGAAAAATGGGCAGATAAACTTTATAATTCTTGTATTTTAGTAAAAAAAAACAAGCTTTTTTATCAAATATTAAAAAAAATCATTACACAATCCATAAGAAATGAAATCTGATCGCTAGATTATTTTTTTGAGAGCTTGAAAATTAAAAATAAATAAATCAATCAGACCAAATGGACCAAAAATGGACCAAATTATCCGACACACCCTAACTTTAATTTTAAATATGACCTTGGACGATCGAGCTTGGGCTCAAGTTACTCTTCCCATCCGTATGGGAGGCCTCGGCGTCCGCAAAATTGCCAGTATTAGTTTACCGGCATTCATATCTTCGGTCCACAGCACTGATAAATTAATCAGGAACATCCTAACTTCTACACTGAATCCTTTAGAAGTGCCGTGTTTCGCCGAGGCTTTGGATGCCTGGAGAATCGCTTGCCCGAATACAAATCCACCTAACAACCCGGCTTCCCAGAGACGGTGGGACGAGCCGCTCTGCAAAGTAGTTCAGGAAAACCTAATCGTAACATCTGCTACTGCTGCGGAGCGTGCACGCCTGCTGGCTGTGGGAAATTGGGAGTCAGGTCTTTGGCTTCACGCACTGCCATCGTCGAATATTGGCACCTTGTTCGACGATACTACTTTCCGCTTAGCTGTTGCCCTACGTCTAGGTGCTCCTTGTTGTTCTCCTCATCGCTGCCACTGTGGCGAGGTTGTCAACAGCCTCGGTCACCACAGCCTGTCATGCAGTCGAAGTGCTGAACGCATAGCGCGGCACGCGAACATTACCGACATCATCCGACGAGCCCTTGTCACCGTCGGCGTTCCGGCTGTTTTGGAACCTCATGGGCTGGCACGCGACGATGGTAAGAGACCAGACGGTATGTCTTTATGTCCTTGGAAGATGGGTAGGCCTTTAGTGTGGGACGCTACCTGTGTCGATACTCTTGCGCCATCCCATCTTCCTAGCTCATCGTGCTGTGCTGGTGCTGCCGCGACAGCTGCAGAGAACCTCAAGCGGCGGAAATATAACAGCCTCGTCGGCAGTTATATTTTTGAGCCGTTTGGGGTTGAAACTCATTGCGGGGTGCCAACTGAAAACCAGCGCTGGGTGTCTTACGTCCAGCAAATGCTGAGGTGGTCACCCTTTCGGTGCGGGCACGCTCGGCATGCTTTGTACTTTTATTTAGTTTGTGTATAAATGTAACCGTTGTGCTGTGTCTGTACCGAATAAAAGTTTTTCTATTCTATTCTATTCTAAACTCTCGGGCCGTGGGGTCCGAGTGCTCATATGCTTTTTAAAGAATTGGCCACACGCTTAATTGACGCTTCGCGTGACCCAAGGGCTGGCTTCTACCTCGGTCAGAGAATAAGCATTGCCGTACAACGTGGCAATGCCGCCAGCCTTTTGGGCACACTTCCAGTCGACAGCGATGCGGAGGAGTTTTATGACGTCATATTTAGCTAGGCATTTAGTGTATATATTATTTTTAATTATTTAAGTTGTTTTTTAATATTTAAGTTTATTATGTACATATATATCAGACCAAATTATTTTATTTTATTGTTTATCTATGCAAGTAAATGTCGCAACTAGCTTTGGAGTGTTTGAAAAATAAGTAGTTGGGTATTCCACTATTTTGAATTTTGAATAACTTTACAAAACTAAACACACATTGTCATCCAAACTAAATGTGTATACAAAATTTCAGCTCAATCAGTTGAAGATATCTGCTTTAAAATTGAGTAGCAAAATTCCACCTGAACACATACATGCATACATTGCAAGTTGAATAAAAACTTGTAATAAAAAACCAAAGTATTTATTTCTAGGCAATCTATATTTTTTCTTTGTAAGTTCGATGTCTTCAAATAACTTTTTCCTTTGTGGGCGGAGCGAAAGGACGCGTCAGACTTTTATTTTCATCTACGATGTTCCTTCAGTTGCCTTTTGCGTTCAAGGGTCACAACAACAACAGCAACACAACAACTCGTTCGAACACTCTAAGCTACCATATTTCGCAGTTGTACACTCTTACCATAATATTAAAGTACAGAAACATTACACTATTTCCCTTGAGGAATGAACGCGAATTAATTTAAAGTAAAATCGTTATTTGCGTTCATTTTGAAACAATAAGGATTGTGAAATTTTCCAAGTACTTCTCAATTATTGTTATCTTTATTCCAATTTTAACTGATATTTATGACGTACATAGTTTCAACGTTTCGTCTATGTACAATTTCCTGACTGTGCTGCGCAGTATTTTCTGATATATAGTAAGTTTCTACGAAGGATAAGATGAGTAAGTCAATTTGGTATAAAGTTCATTGACATTTTCGTAAGAAGAAATATGACGGAAAGGTCAATGTACTCATAAATATAACAAATAAGCACAGAGTGAGCGTGGGTACCCAAACACTCATATTTGAATTGTTTTTCCAATATTAGAAAATGTTAAGGATACTTGATATCAATTATTACAATACCCTTTCAAGACAGCTTTCTGTACTTATTATTTTCGATCGTGAAGTCATTTATGAGAATAAATGTGGTTCAATGACCGTTATTAAATTAAATGGCAAATTTATCTGGTGCCTACCATTAATCCACCAATGACATATTTGTGACTATTTTTCAGTTAAATGACACTGTAACCTACAATTACTCGAATATTTTTAGAAGATACCTATTGAATGGATCTTAAAGTATTGTGTGCTTAATTTCTTTAACACTTTATTCATAGACTAGCTGCTGCCCGCGACGTCGTCTGCGTAAAGCCTCTACAACACTAAAAATACCTAAGGTGCCAGTGTCGCCATAGCATTATCAATAAACAACTTTTAAAATAGCATTATAATATAAGTTTTCTTTGCAAATGAAGCAAGTGAAGAGAGTTATATGAGAATCCTACTGAGTTCAGTTATAAGATGTGACTGAAGGAAACACAAAAGAGTAAAAATACGTACAAAGGTATCATACCTTACAAGACTTCCCTATAAACTACGTTGGTAGTTACACTGCCAGGAGCCAAAATGTAAAGAGAGTCAGGACTGGTGGCGCGGGAGCAAGCGACGTACAGTTGCCCGTGTGAGAAGCAACTCGTCCTGAGGTCGACACTCGCTGCCCTCAGTGTCTGCCCCTGCGACTTATTGATGGTCATCGCGAAGCAAACACACACGGGGAACTGTACGCGCTTGAACTGGAACGGGAAGTTATGGGGTATGAGGGGAATGCGTGGTATAAATACTGCCACGCTGACGCCACAACCCGTAAGAATTTCCGCCTCAATGGTGTGTCTGTGTGGAGCGAGATGACTTTAAGGCGGGTACCGTCACAACTTCGAAGCATAATCGGGCACCGAGCTTCAGCTTGATGGTATGCGCCGGAAGTCCACTTGCTGACAGGGAGTTCAGAAATTCCACGGAATAACGTGTGGCATCATCTAGATCGACAACAGTGTTTATCGAGGTGTAGACCACTTCATTCTTCTCAATTTCCGAGAGAATGCATTCGTTAATTGCCTGATAATTTTTGGGCGTCAAAATGGCCCGCTCACACACCCAAGAATTCTGTTGGTGCGGTATACGACTGATGTCCCCGTACACACAGTGAATGAGTTTTTCTAAGCTGGATACCACTCTACCGAGAGACTCTGGAAGCACCACCTGTCCACCTCTCTCTTCTGGTAGAGTGCCTTCGCCAAGACTTAGAAGGACATCGGAGAATTCTTGAGCACGTGCATTGCCGCCGTGCCGAGCTCTCATATTAATGGTCAAGCGCAGTGTACGAACTCGTGACCACAACGAAGATCGTTTTGACGAAGCATTCACCTCGTCAGCCTTCGATCCCCGCGTCACCTCGGGAAGTGTTTGCCGGAAATCGCCACTGAACAGAACTGTGACACCATCCATCAAATGTTAGTTCCTGCGGATGCCCTGCAGGGTTCTGTCCACGACCTCAACTGCCTTCCTATTGGCCATCGTACACTCATCATCAGAGAGCAATCTTTGAGTACGTGTCCCTTATCGCTGTTACGTGACACACCACAAACAGGCGTTTTGGCGCTCTCTAAATCGATGGGAATTTTTAACATGGCATGTGCTATCTAGCCTTCCGGAAGCAGTGTGGCAGCGATTCCCGACGACGCTACAGCAATAGCAATTTTGCCT
Organism: Mythimna albipuncta; assembly: GCA_929112965.1. NCBI lineage: Eukaryota > Metazoa > Arthropoda > Insecta > Lepidoptera > Noctuidae > Mythimna > Mythimna albipuncta. Next base: position 11,874,054 of record OV815973.1, read on the forward strand.
TGGCTCTTGACCTCTGCAAGTATGCCAGTGGTAACAAATGTTTTTCCTGTTCCACCAGGAGCATCCAAGAAAAACATTTTACCCTGGTTTTGCCCAACGCTTTCAAGGACGGTGTCATAAATTTGTTTTTGCTCTCAAGAGAACAAAGCGACATGGTAATTTCGTATGGTGGTTATTTCGCCCGGATCGTAATTTGTCTCAGCGTTATACTCCCGATTTCCACGGTCTTGATGTGGTGATGATTGGAGAGCTGGTAACCCATATTCGATCAGTGGATTGCCGCCGATAGAAATGACCACATCTTGAAGTGAACTGAGACAGGGGTTCAGCACGCGTTCATCAGTTACTTCGACTTCGTCTCTAGTAGCACGCCTCAAAGCTCGTAGAAAATCTTCAGACAGATGATGGCGATACTTCTCCCACAAAGCTACCGGGTTCGCGACTCCCCAAAACACCAAGATGACGGCAAGCAGATGACGCATGTGGCTGGGACTGTCACTGACGCTTGCCTCCGCGAGGATGTCATCCCAATTAGGCAAAAGGCTGCGCGGTAAGTGGGATACTCCACGCCATCGAATGTCCTCAGAAAAGCGAAAGACGTTAGGCCTGGGATAGTTTAATGCAGTGTGAACCGCAGAAAATAGCATTCGCCACTATTCGGGTGCACGGTATAAACCCTACCCAATGCGGTGTCCTTGAAAATTCCCGGAAAACCTTTCACAGCACCTCCTCGTCGATGTCGGTTGAATACACCCCTTTGCTTGTCGTACGTATAATATAAAGGCACCACGTCATACATAAGGGATTTCGCAAACTGGTCGACTTAACAGAGTCTGAGAAATGCCACCATGTAACACCTTTTTTTAGGGTTCCGTAGCCAAATGGCAAAAAACGGAACCCTTATAGATTCGTCATGTCTGTCTGTCTGTCTGTCTGTCTGTCTGTCTGTCTGTCCGTCCGTATGTCACAGCCACTTTTTTCCGAAACTATAAGAGCTATACTGTTGAAACTTTGTAAGTAGATGTATTCTGTGAACCGCATTAAGATTTTCACACAAAAATAGAAAAAAAGCAATAAATTTTGGGGGTCCCCATACATAGAACTGAAACTCAAAAATTTTTTTTTCATCAAACCCATGCGTGTGGGGATTTTAGTTTATGGATAGGTCTTCAAAAATGATACTGAGGTTTCTAATATCATTTTTTTCTAAACTGAATAGTTTGCGCGAGAGACACTTCCAAAGTGGTAAAATGTGTCCCCCCCCCCCTCTAACTTCTAAGATAAGAGAATGATAAAGCTAAAAAAATATATGATATACATTACTATAAAAACTACCAACGAAAATTGGTTTAAACGAAATCCAGTAAGTAGTTTTTTTTTAATGCGTCATAAACCGAAAAAAATACACTATTATTAAAACATCGATCAAAGTTACAACACTCAAGAACTTTTATATTATGTTACTTGCTGCTACGGAACCCTTCATGGGCGAGTCCGACTCGCACTTGTTTTAAATTGTCTTCTTCAACTCAGCTCATGATTTTGAGGGTTTTGTTGGAACTTGAATTTGTCAAAACGAACTATAATATGAAGAAAATGCACATTACCATCTATGAATTTTAAGAATAACTAACTACTAACCTCGCCAACATGATCAAATTTAAATGATTAATTTCCAGAAACTGTTTACATATAACTTGATTTGATTTTGATGAAATCTCATAGATGGCGCTGCTTTAAAGTTGTGTTTATACTACTAACATTCATAAAACTATGTTTCTCTGCCCAAGTTACTTTAATGGCGTAGTTTTTATAGTGTAAAGCTAGATAATAGCATGACTTACTCAAAAACAACATTTAAATATGCGTCCTTATATTACACGCTGTCACAGAATGCGTAAGAAAAATAAAGATTCACAGCTCCTCCCCCGTAGGTGATAGCGTGATAATATGTAGCCTATATGTTGACCCGACCTCTTAGTAATATTCATGCAAAATTTGAAGTAAATCCATGCAGTACTTTTTGAGTTTATCCCGGACATACATACAGACAAACAGACAAACAGACAAACAGACAAACAGACAAAAATTCTAAAAACTATATTTTTGGCTTTGGTATCGATTGTAGATCACGCCCCGAGTATTCTTTTTAAAAAATATTCAATGTACAGTTTTGACTTTTCTACGATTTTATTATATGTATAGATGAGTTCAGAAGTCTCGTATTTTTTTTAAACTTTTATTTCACTAAGTGTTTTATTTTGCTAGATAACTACAAAAATATTTTGTCCAGTTTAAATATTCGCAATAATAAATAAAATTCCATAAATTAAACGAGAATAATTTGAACACCATAATTAAACTACTATTAATATTTTTCATGAAATAACTTATTTATCAATAAATTAATATTTTGTTATGTTCTAAATGGAAAAAAAAGTTCGTATTTGTTTTTTTTTTTTAATATTTTTTAGAATAAATTATTTAGCTGCGTTGATCACAAGCACCATATTGTTAACATTTGTTTAGTTTTATCAGCTTCACGCGAATGCAGTCGCAGGCTAGTAATATATGCAACTCTACGACATACGAATGTATGAGATTTGTCGACTGTTTTCCATTGTATATCAATCTTAACAAAACAATTCAGTTCTCTCTCAAAACGAAGTATTGAAAGCAAAAAATTCTCAATATCGACATTTTCATGCGTTGAATTGTTCCGCGCTTAGACTGGTAGGGTTGTCAGCGTCATCTTTATTTTTATTTAAATTATTATTATAAAGAGTTCAATCTCTTTAGTGGTTTCATTATTTGTTGGTCAATAACAGGTTATTTTTGGATTTACTAACACGGTTTTTTTTTTATCACTGTTACTTACAGTATCAATAAAGGACTTAATTACTTATATGAAAAATGTATGTACAGTCATTTTGGTAAAGTGGTCCCAATAAAAGTTCTTCACAATCAACGATAAAATCGACATGGCTGAATTACTACTACTACCGACGTTACGCTACGTTTACTTGTATTTTATATATATATATATTCCCTTAAAATTGGATTTCGTCCAAAAAGGTGCAAAAGGAAACATTGATAATATAATAATACGCATAAACATTATCAACTTTTTAATGTTCTCACTGCTGAGACTCAAGTTTTCTCTCTAGGAGAGGGAACGGGCCGTCATCCCAGTAGAGTTGTTAGATGTCTTATTATTTTGATAATAATAATAATAAATATTTATTTCTCACCACAATAAATATTATAGATATTAAAGTCATGGCAGTCAGTCAATTATATTTATGAGACTGATGCTTAAGCAAGGCGTTATGGACCTGTGTAAGGTGTGCGTTGATGAGCAAGGCCGACTCATTCTATGCAATTTATTGATCCAGATTCATAAATATTACCAGGTAAATTTGACTGAAAATCAAACATCATTCATGTTTGTATTAAAATTACCCAAGTATTAACACAGGTAATCAAACATTTCTTTGAGTATCAATACAGTATAATATTTACATTTCTACAAAAAATAAGGAAAATCAACATCGATTCACTCGTTTATTCATCGTAAAGACAGTTGCTTATGATGAAGGTAGTGAGATGGGTGTTTGACATGTCAAGGGGTCACAAAAATAGTGGTTTTTTTATTGATTTGGCAGACGTTCCAAAACCACGCATATTGTTACTGTCTCTAAGAGTGTCTTTGTTAAGATACATTTTCATACAACCGCTCTTATGTGATTATGATATTATTACATATATGTATTTCTCTAAATATTTTAGAAACAGTTATTTTGTGAATATTATCTAGGCATCTACAGAAATCCAAACATAAAGTGTAGTAGAGACCTCTGATAGTCTCTCTATTTTACGTTGAACGTTGACCTTTCACAATGTACTCATATATTAAAAAAAAATATTTTAAAAAATTATATCAGCCTTGCACATTTAATCGAGATTCTGAATGACGGCAATTTTTCTGAAAAACATTTACAGCTTTAAAAAAAAAAATCTATTTCCTGGAAGAAGTTTTGTGAAATATTCGAGTAAATCACGCAATTACCGAGTGCCAATAGAGTTTTCAGGCGTTATCTCTCTTTTTTTCAATGCCTTTTTGATTAAAAATCTCATTGGATTGTGTTAAATGAAGCAACAAGCTTTTAAACCTTACTTGGTGTTGACCATAGGCGCATGGAAAAAGACTCCCAAAGTAGAGGTATAGTAGATCTAGATCTTCTTATTTCTTTTTAAATGAAAACTATAGTTTTTGTTGACAAAAAAGAACTTTACAACTAAACTAAAGTAGTTACCACCCGTAAGGCCGCAAATAAACCTTGAGCTTTAATAGTTTTTAAATAGTGTCCCTAAAAGTGATAATTGATATGACCTCATATTTGTGTTACCTTGGACTGTAACCTGTTTAAATAATTATATGTGCTTATTGAGACATTTCGGTAATTACTGCTTAATATCCACTAATATCGTTCGGATTACACTAGTGCGCCACCATTTACAATTGCTTTACTGCTTACCATCAGACTCGCTGCTTTACGGGATACCGCACCATACGGATAGTCTCCTTTTAAGACGTGTTCTGCTTGCTCTGAAATATAAATAATATTTATTTGTTTATTTAAATTATATGTACAGTAGTGGTATATAGCAAAGCATAATTAGGCTTAAAGTGTTTCCAATGCTGGAACTCAGTACTCCTCTCTAAGAAAGGGAAAGGACTGTAATTCACCACGCGGGCCCAGTACGTATAGGCGAGTGACACAAATGTTCAAATTTTTTTGGTTCGTTAAGACGTGCCAATTTCCTCAAAATACTTTCGTTCACCGTAATGAGAGCTGAGCAGAGCTTCCTATTACGACTTACTTTTTTTATTATGATTATTTCTATTGTGCTTTTGTGTACAATATTACTGTTCTTACATAATATCTATCAATTTTGTAACAACAACCACTTTTTTTTAAAAGAGTAACTATGGAGTTTCTTGCCGGTTCTTCTCCTTAAGAAACGACCAATTTGGAACCGTGCACTAGCTTCTGTTTTATAAGTGCCTATGTAGGCTTATGTGAAATAAAATATTTTGACTTGACTTGAGTGGCGATGAAATATATTCCACAAAGTAATACGCCTGGCTCGGACTGAACAAGCGATCTACAACTTTAAAGTCGATGCTGTTACCACTGAGCCACCATGGCTCATTCTCGTGGTACACAGGCTGATTTTTTATCAGGATTTGTTCACCGTAACAACCTTGTTAGCTCATTTCAATCTGGATTCAGGCCTGGTCATAGTACCTCCTCTGCTCTCCTTAAAATGACTGGTGACATTAGGGAAGCTATGGAGGAAACCAAGGTTACCGTTTTGGTTCTAATAGATTTCTCAAATGCCTTTAATGCTGTCAGTCACGATATTCTTCTATCTATCCTTTCCCATCTTATGGTTTCGTCCGAGGCGCTGGAATGGTTCTCTTCTTATCTTCGGGGACGTCAGCAGTCGGTTCCCGTTGACGAGAATTCGTCGAGTTGGCGTGATCTAGAGTCTGGTGTTCCCCAAGGCGGTATTCTTTCTCCCTTGCTATTCTCCATCTTCATAAATTTTATAACTCTCTGTCTTCGGTGTTCGTATCATCTTTATGCCGATGATCTACAATTATATGCGGCTGCGCGGGTAGAGAGTTTGTCAGACGCTGTAGAGGATGTAAACCGAGATTTGGAAGCTATCAAGGGTTGGTCTGATAGCTTTGGGGTGTCTGTAAACCCCGCAAAGTGTCAGGCTATTATTATTGGTAGCCCGCGCATGATGGGTAGAGTGGTGGTTAACTCTCTTCCTCTAATTGTTTTTAACGGTGCCGTCATCCCCATCAGTCCTAGCGTAAAGGATCTCGGTTTGCATCTTGACTCGACGCTTGGCTGGCAAAGTCAAGTTTCAAGTGTCTGCCAAAGAGTCAACGGGACTTTGCGGTATCTGTATCGTCTGAGGAACTTTCTGCCTGCGAAGACAAAGACAATGCTTGTGCAGACTTTAATTTTCCCTATAATCGACTATGGTGACGTGTGCTACTTTGACCTGAATACGGTGTTGCTAGACAAGCTTGACAGACTCCTCAATAACTGCATCCGGTTTATATTTAATTTGAGGAAATATGACCATATTTCAAGTTACAGAACTGAACTTAAATGGATGCCTATACGCCAGAGAAGAAGTTTGCGCGCATTGACTACACTTTTCTCTCTGCTGAATTCTCCCACCCCTCCTTCTTATCTTATATCAAACTTTCAATTTCTATGTTCTTCCCATGCCAAGAATCTGCGTTCTTCCAATAACCTTCTTCTGCTTTGTCCTTCTCATTCTTCTGATTTTGTCCATTCTTCCTTTCATATACAGTCTATTCTTCTGTGGAATGCGCTTCCTCTTGACATCAGGACGGCCACCAGTCGGTATGCATTTAAGCGGAAGTTGCGGCTTCATTTTCAACAGAAATAGCGGAGTAGTCTCAAAAATCCTTTCGTTACCTTATATAAATTATATATATTTGTATGTATGTAGGTTTATATTATATTGAATATTTAAGTATGTTTATTATATAAATATTTGTACACTTGTTTTCTTATCAAACTATTCTTTTTTTTTTTTATGCACCTGCCATGTTTTCTCTTCACCACCCTAGGTTGACTGGTAGAGAATGCCTAAGGCATTAAGTCCGCCTTTGTACCTTTGTGTTGCATGAAGTTTTTTAAATAAAAAAAAATAAAAAAAATAAAAATTTAACGTGACCAGGCATTCTGTACTAGTCAACCTTTGGGTAAAAAAAGTCTACACTATGGTAATATATTTTTTATCCCAAGAGTATGTTCCCTTGAGATATTTTTTGTTGATAGAAGCTAGTAGAATAATATGCATTTATTTAATTACACTACATAAAACCCTGTAAAGGTATAATTAAATGGTACAGTCAGATAGCAATGAAGTAGATACGTAAACAATTAACCGCAATTGAATTGACACATTATGTTCACTAAAATTATCCCTAATCTATTATGTAACAGAATCAGAACACCGAAATCAGTTATATAATGCACAGATTATTCAAGTGGTAACCCTGAAAAGCCGCAGACAGGTATTGCGAACTGAGCAATTAACTTTTCAGATGGATCTTTCCCGGCATGGAATGGAATAATAACCGGCAATACTAGCCGTTTTGCTATTGGAAGGGTTTTTGTACTGATAGCGAATACCTAGTAGACGGATATTAATTTCGACTTTGTCTACGACTTTAGAGCGGTGGTGCCCGAGTGGTAACGGCCCTGACTAATGCCTTGATCACACGTACCGAGTGAAAGGGCGAGACAGTAAAATTTTTCTCGGGCGAGACAGTGATGTAAGTGAGTTGTAGATATGTATAAGCGCTCGGCCGAGCACTCGGCATTTTGTTTATACGTACTGAGTACTCGGCCGAGAGCGTTGTCTCGCCCGATTACTCGGTATGTGTGATCAAGGCATTACGAGTTTAGGTCGTGGGTCCAAAACCAGCCAGGCGCATTATTTTGTCTAATTTATTTTCATCACCACTGCTCTCAAAACGGTGAAGGAAAACATCTTGAGGAAACGGGCAAGTCGTATAACCAAAAATTCGATGATAGGTGAAATTCACCAACCCCCACTGGGCCCGCGTGGTGAATTACGGCCCATTTGCTCTCCAGAGAAGAGGTCTGAGTTGGTCTGAGTAACAGTGGGAACATTATAAGACCGACTATACTGTGAGTTTGAGTAGTATAGACTAAGAGACGTAAAAGACTGCTAGACGTAAGCATCCCTAATATAACACATTGTCCGTTTTGTACGTCTCGGTTCCTGCGGATTTCCGCGACCCTGACCAGGTCTTCGGTCCACCTTGTGGGAGACTTTCTTACACAGCACCTCCCAATATACAGTCACCACTCCAGAACCTTTCGGCCTCATTGACTATCTATTCGGAGAGTAATAATATCTAGCCTACTGCTACTTGTATGTGGCATCTTTCTTTTAACTATCTCGAATGGTAACCTTGATTCTCCTGTTTCTCTCATTACAACACATTATTACTTACGTACATGTAAGAACTAAAACGAAGACAACGTAGAAGCTATTTAATATCGTAAAACAGCGTGGATGCTGGCGGTGATACACATGTATTTCCTGTACAAACATTGTACATTGTCATGAATACATAAAGACATTATGTATGTACTCATTATTTAAGTAAGATGGTTATGGTTTTCAAAAGAGACATTAATAAGGATGTTTTACTTATTAGGATAGAGGTCGCAGTTACTGTCTATATATTTGTACATTTCGGTATTACAATTTACTTTTGTAGCCTATAAATATATTCGAAAGAACGTTTAATAAAATATTGTCGAGTGTACAACAATCAACGTACTAAATATTATAACCCATTGTTACCAAAATCAGGCATATAAAATGAATTGCTTCCTAAAATAGTTACAGGCAAAGATATTATTATAATATTGTAAGGTAATTTTTGGTAACAATGAGCAAATTAACATTATTTTTAATCTACATAGAAACTTTCAATAATGCTCCGGGAACTCATATTACTTTTTTAGAGACTCATCTTTCTTTCTTGTTCTTTCTTTTTTGTTCGTGGCCAGGATTTTGACATATTTGAATAAAATTGTTTGATCATTTTAATACATTTAATGAGTTTTTTTTTTTTAAATTGTCTTTTAGACTTTCGAAAATCAAATTCATTATTTCCTACGGATCGCTCATACTGCATTATCTGCCTAGGGATAGAATGACGAGGTTTAAGTGGTGGTTGTATGCCATATAAAAAGGCATTATCGAGCAAGTGGTGCAAAAAATTCATTATTGATTTCCCACGGTAAAAAAAAAACTTCACTCACAAACTTTCGCTTGTGATGTCATTTGTTGGTCTTAGGTAAATAATTTACATGTATTATGTTCATACTCTAAACCATTAATTAGGTTAATACCTCCTAATTGTTTGCACAATCGTACCAACCATGTAGCTTGTCAATCCATATTTGCAATTACCCGACATTGTCATACGCAGTGTACATTTAACATCTTAGCACCTTACGCTATATTCGTGAAACTAGGTAATTATATCACACGTCTTGGTTGCGGTTTCCAAGCGGGATTCCGACCAAACCGAGACGCTGAAGGAGGGCACACCGCAGACTAAAGCTGACAGCGATAGTGTTTTGATTTTACACTTGATAATAAAGGATTTAATGCCTTTATTACATTGGAGACTACTCGAGTGTTTGATTGAGGTGAAAGCAGGCTTGGGTGTAGTAAATTTTGACAAGCTGCGAGATAAGTTGTGGAACTACTTGTTACTTAGTAAATACGAATGTCAAGGATACGTGTAACATAAAGCATCAATAAAAATGGCCTAGTCTATGTTACCGGGGTGAAAGTCCTCTGCCGCGACAGGTCGCGGCATGGCGGACAGAGCTCCGGCGGGATCTCATGGTGGAATGGCGTCAGCGACTATCGCAACCCAGTGCTGGGCACGCCACAATTATGGCGATAAGTCCCCTCTTTGAGGCGTGGCTGGAAAGACCTCACGGCGTCCTTACCTTCCGCATGACACAGGTCCTCACCGGAAATGGCAAGTTCGGGAGGTTCCTGTTCCGAATTAAAGCGGAAGTGACGCCCGGGTGTCGCCACTGTGCGGAACACCCGGAGGACACGGTGGAGCACACAATCGCGGTGTGCCCTGCTTGGGTGGGGCATCGCCGTGCCCTCGTGGGGGTGATCGGCGGCGGAGACCTCTCGCGCCGGGCCTTGGTCGAGGCTATGGTCCGGAGCGAGGAGGAGTGGCAGGCGGTCGCCGACTTCTGCGAAGCAGTAATGCTCGCTAAGGAGGAGGCCGACCGCATCAGGCAACGGCGCTCTTGCCGCCGCCGGGATTCCGATCCCGATTTCCAGCCACCGTAGGCGCGGGCTTGCGGACAGTGAGCAATGGGTAGCTCGCTGTCCGGCCGTCCGGTAACTGTCCGGACCAAGCCCAAGTCGTCGACGGCGCGCGCTGTTCCCGCGCGCCTTAAGGAGTTGTCAGCAACAGCAGGGACCCAGCCGGGTCGAAGCCTACTGGGGCCAGGGTTATCCGAAAGGGCGCTCGAGCCCCGGTATGAAGGCTTGAAGGAACGGGATGGGTTTTTTAGTCAGTAAGAGTCTGACACTATCTCCCGCTCCGCCCAAGAGCGAGGGTTGTCATAAGATGACTTTTCCCATCGAAAAAAAAAAAAAAAAGCCTAGTCTATGTTAAAATAAAACTTAATAACAGGGTGTACCTAATTTCTTTTTTAAGGTGAGTAATCTAGGTATCTATGCCTTTTCCTGATTTAAGGGGCGTACCCGGCCACAGAAACCGCAGGTTTGCGGACGACGAGCAATAAATAATTTGTCGTCCGGTCGTCTGGTAAGGGACCGAGTCGTCAACGACGCATAGTATTACATTCTTGTTTCAAAGAAATTTTAGCTAAACCGTAAGACTCCAACAAAAACGATACCCACTAGGGCCACATGGAAATTCTAAAAGAGAAATTGTAGTCCTAGAACGCAAAGGTTAACTGAAAGACACAGGTGGGCTTTATTCAATAAAAGTCTGACACATTTTCTCGCTTCACCCAGAATGATGTTACCGAAACGTATATCCTTACACGTCTTTTACCCTTCAATCAGGTCTAATCCATCCATTCATTCATTGGTGGTTTATTTATCTATCTATCTATCTAAATATATCAATCAGGTTACGTTGCACTGATCTAAGTAAAAAAACCTTAAGCGCGACAATGATTAGAAGAGATCAATTTATTGAACTTAAAAAGCGGTTATAACGTTAGCATTTGCACAATTATAACACTCATAATTATGAATAATGCACCAGAAATGAAGGTTTCGTTGTAATAATGGTCATCAATTAACAATTGCGGAAATAGAATATAGGTGACCTATTAAATTATGATAGACCGCACAGCTAAACTACCACATTTAATTTGTAAAAATGCTGCGTAGACTCGCTATTTAGATGACTTGCCACTTCTGCTACCTATCGTCAAAATAAATCACTTTCTCCATCATGATAATACATAGCAAGACTTCGCCTACAACTCGGTATTAGTCTCTCTTTTTCTGTGCCAAATCAAAAATCAACAAGATTTCGTCTCCACGATAGCAACAATGCCGTACACACATCTTGAAGCTAAATGACCGTATCCTTTTAAGGTGTCTATGGAATTAAAAATTATAATCATTCAAATAAAAAAGAGCAGTAATGTCTGAGTGGTATGGGCTCCGAGATACGAGTTGTAGGCCATTATCATAGGTTGAGACGCATTACTTTGTGTAATTTATTTCATCACCACTGCTCTCAAAACGGTGAAGGAAAACATCGTGAGGAAACCAACATGTCCTAGAATCAAAAATTCGAAGACATGTGACATCCACGACGCGTGACGGATTACGGCCCAGTCTGAATCCCAACAGTGGGAACACTATAAGGCCGACTATGTTTTCAAATAAAATGGCCATAAGTATAATTACAACTTATAAAAAGTAATTCTCATTGTTGTTTTACACTCAATAAAAATAAAATGCTAACGATGTTTGAGATTCTATTGAGAACAAAAAAACCGGGCATTTTTCTACTTATATAAATGTACATACGGAACGTAAAGTGCATTGCTGTGTACTCTGTTCCTAACATGGCTATGTACAATCGAGAACAGAGTTTTAATGTTTGTTAAAATATTTTAGCTCGGAAAACAAGGAAGTATGTTGTTTTCATAAAATATTTATAGAGGTCGTAGTTTCAGGACAAAAATTGCCATTTATTTTTAGTTCCATTTTCAATTCACATAAAATTAGGTTGGTTACTATTTTATTTCTACAAGTCCTGTTTTGAGCAGTAAGTAAATTTGTCATTGTTTTTAGGGTTCCGTACCTCAAAAGGAAAAAAACGAAACCCTTATATCACTTAGTTGTCAATCCGTCAGTCTGTCTGTCGGTCAAGACCCTTGGTCTCAAAAACGGGTGGAGGTATCAAGTTGAAATTAAAACCATGTAGGTAGGTACCTACTCAAGTTTGCGGCCTCTTGAAACTGTAAATAAATCACACTTATAAGTTAACGAGAAAAAAGAAACATCGCCTTATTTGGCAAAAAACGTACATTTCGACACACTAACTCTAACCCTAAGCAAACGTTCGCACTGCTATTGTCTTATAGTCTGTCTAATAAGTCAACCGACTTGGGAATTTTGTATAACATTTAATCGTTTAAAAAATACAAATATTCGGTATTTTTTCTAAGGTTTTTCTGTTAGTAAACAAAAATCTTTATCTCTTAATCAACATTGATTATTGAACCCGTGTTGACTACATCAGATTTCATTAAATCCTAATAATTACCCAAGCCGTTTAACTTATTTGACAGAATCTACTATTGTGTCTCTAATTGACGGTATTTGAAAAGTAGTATCAGCATAGAAGGTTCTCTTTAGCGGCCCAGAATTTTGAGTTGGAACTATTCCGGTCACTGTACAGCCTGCAAAACGAATATATGCAACCGGTATCAAACGAAATATGGGTTTGCAAATAACTTAGCTAAATACATTCATACCGACCTTCATTCATGCATATCTTCGACGAATCGTGGCTTCATAATTATGATTATGATGCATGAAATTTCTCTATACCCAATATATTCATAAAGCGTAGCTTAAATAGCTATTTATGATACTGTCAACGCTTAGGCTTAGTTCATTCACTGTATAGCCTGCAGACACTCAATTTCAGTATTCAATTTCAATTATGAACCGTCAACACGTTGTGGTATTTCGACTTCGTCTGACGGAGTCAGTCTGTAATTCATAATAGAAGGCCCAATAGCATTTTTTGCCCAGCCCAGGAATGGAACTAAAGACCACATGCTCACCAGTTGTTTTTGCAACTACGATACCAACAAAGCATTTAACGTTTGGATATAATACATATATAAATAATACTCGTACCTATGTTTATAAATTTTCCATTTTTCCTGGCTTAAACTGTTTTATGTGAAAGTAAGAATATATAAATCCTTTCGGAATAAATCGCGAGCGCTAAATTATTGGTCATATTTGTGTAGTTTTAAGAGCTTGATGCAGACAAAGTTGCGAGCAATAGCGGTAGTATGTAGATATAATCGATGGCCATCCCATCGATTAGAGATCTAAACTTTATTTTCATTGCTAAACATGTTACCATTTTCCGAATATCCCAGTTCAGACAGCTTATTATTTACTAACCGAAATCTGTTATTGGCTGTCTGGAAATGGGAATAATATAAATCATGGCGACCTTTTAGCATTATTCGGCTGGAACGACCCTGATAAATAACGATCTCCTGTACAGCAGATTGTTTTTCATGCTATTATCCTATTATTTATTTCATAAGGGGAACCATTGCGTAAGTCAAAAGAAATGCCATCAATGTCTGCATAAGTCAATAGAGGCCTATGCATTTAATGCAAAAACAAATCGGTCCATTACAATAAATCAGAGATAGAAAATATCAAAAAATCTACAGGATTTTGAATCAATTTTTTCTAAAATAAAAGTAGCGTATGTTACTCCTTATTATGTCAGCTACCTGCCAGAAAAAGTACCGTCAAAATCGATCCAGTCATTTCAGAGATTAGCCCAGACAAACAGACAGACAGACATATATCGTATATAATTCATATGCATGTAGTAAAAAGCAGTTATTTCAATATTACAAACAGACACTCCAATTTTGTTTATATGTATAGATTATGATAATTCAAGTTTTGTCAAAATTTCAATAACTATCTTCCGTCGACGGATTTGTGCTTGTGACTGTAAAAAACTATCCCAAGGGGACATAATCCCAGGAAACAAGTGATATGCCAGGACAAAGTCTAATGTGCAGGAGTAATAAACTTGCTCACAAACGTACTAAAATTACGCTTATTATTAGCGTGGTGTAAAGTACCTATACAAAGAGACAGACTTATCCTAAAGAATCCTTACTCACCTTTATCGAATGTCGTTACGACCTTGCTTACTATAACAGCAAAATTGTTTACAAAACCAACTTAACCTAAAGTGTCAAAGCAAAGACGCTAACCCAGACAAAACTATACAAACAAAAACGCCCCGACGACGACGTGTAAACAATAAAGCAACACAAAGAAACACACGGGCGAAATCAAGTAAGTCTCCATTAGTTCGATCCGCATACAATGTCCGAACAACTAATGAACACTGAACACCTCTCGAGTCTATCCCCTCTTGTTTAACAAACTACTCGCATACTTGTCAGCCAGAGGAAACCAGCGACAAGAAATGTTCCAGTTAACAACTACTGGCAGGGTGGCAGGCCCGACTATTACATTGCCAGTAACAGATTTTCTCGCCTGTCCTATTAAATTATTTTGTTATTGGCCAATTATTTTGCTGAGACCTCTTTTATTAGTAAACGGATTACGGAGAAAATTTACGAGGTTGTGGTGAAGTGAGTTACTGATCATTCTTGTCAGGTTTGAAGGATTGTGCTGTAATCACATTCCAGATACTTTTATAGCGAATTTTTATTTATGGCGAACCAAATCTTGAACCCAATCGTACCAAAATAGATGTAAAACACGCGTTAGTATTTTCAGCACAATCCTTCTTATGTAAACCACGCTAATTTAAAAGACAATGAAGCTTCTAATGGACCAGACCCGCTTTAACAAGACTGCAATTCGTTAGCTTTTATTTCATTAATCAAAGTGAGAACTTCTGAGTCATAAAAGTTGGGGTAAAGAGAGAAGTCGGTGTCCGTTTAATGACCCAGAACCCGCCGAATCTAAGCGACAACATCAAATCACGGATAGCCTCCGTCTCGAGGGACAATGTCATGCATACCTTCGTACTACACACACAAAAACAGTACGGTACGGTACGATATATCGCGATAAACCCACACATGCGCACACCCGGTACAAGCGATGCCAGAAGTGTGCGAATAAAAAATGAAACAAGACGTATAGGTAAATACGCTATACTTTTTCAGCAATTTGGGTAAGTGGTTACTCAAAATATAGTGTAGGTTTAGTGGATTGTTATGTCGAGCTCGATTGATGAATAAACTGTTTTTAGAAACCATCAATGTTTATTACTGACTGATGGGAATATTGCCTACTGTCACTACTCAATTTGGGGCAATTTACGTACAATAGTAATACTGTAATAAAAGAGTAGAATATGATGATATTTTTTATTACATATCCATACATCAAAGAATTAGGAATCATAAAACAATTTCATGTTTATTTACCATCAACTAAATGTGTATAAGTTCAGCGCGATTCCAAGAAAAACTTTTAGGAACGACTGTACTTGGAATCACGAGACACAGTGCCGTTCTTGACGAGTCATTCTGGATCCTGACTGACATTAGCGTAATGGGATCGAGTAGGTCTGGTGTCATGGGATGATGTAAAAAAGCTTGAAACGTAACGCTTTAGTAGGAAAAAGCACTTGGCAGGTAAAATTAGTTCCGGCAGCTGTTCGCAGTCTTAACTTGGCAATAAAAACCACAATATCGAATTTAGATTTCTAATTACGAGTCAAACAGTGGTTCAGTACCATAATCAGTTAGATTTGAAAAGATTTGACTAAAAAGTCTATAAAGCCTTTTAAATACAAAGAGATAAACGTTTTTAAACCTTGGTAGGTAGATGCCTGTGTTTATACCAAAGGAAGTGGGTTTGCGTGTAATGTACTCCGAAAAATGGCACGGATTTGTTTTACGACTGAGATTCATTCGAGCGATAGACGTTTTTCATGTCGCTCGGATAAAAACTCCGAGGTACAAGTTAGCAAAACTGAAAGTAATGGATGTGATAGGGAATTGACGGGAATGTGGAAAATAAAAACAGGAATGATTTTTATTGAAAATTCTTTGTTGGCATTTGTTTTCCAGACTATTCTGATATAAAATGTAACTATGATCTAAAATTCTACATATAGCTCAGCATGTACTACAAATTTCTTTGAGTGTGTATAAAGAAAGGTCATGTTTATTCAGAAAACTTTTTTTCTGTACCTAATCAGTTGAATGTACTATGTGGATGATGTTTTGCTCGCAACAGCAGAAAATTAGTTTTTTTTTTTTTGTGCGTACCTAACTCTAGTTAACATTTAGGAATAATTTGTTACGATGAACGATCGATAAGAAATTTTGTAAGGGTGCATGGAATGTAGAATACTCTTCGCCAATAATAATCCTCAAGGATAATAAAGAAAATTGGCTTCACACCGTGTGAAGCAAAAATTGCAAGTAATAATACTCTAACGATGAAAGCACATTAGAAACTAGCGTATCCTAGAATAAAAAAATCGCAGACATGTGTCACTGAGTCCTAGCCGTAGGAGCATTATTAAGTTGATTATGCTTACGTTAATAACACTTGCCATTATTTTGACGCCTATGCGGTATCATATTGACATCGATTAAATAAACCACTTGCTTATCTAACAAATGACGGTACTTCGTCACACGAAAAGGATTTCGTAATTTTGTTTAGTGAATCTTCGAATTTTTGTAGACCCTTCTAAGTATTAAGCATAAAAAAAAACACGAATTTTGTTTGTATTTCATACGTATACAGATGTAGGGGTTTTTTAATCAGGTCTTGGTTTTATCAGACTGCCCAGAATACTTAAAGTTGTCAAAACTAAAAGGCTCGTTTTGAAATTTGGATTTTGACTACCTATACACCGCTAAATTTAATCGTTTTAATCCCGCGGAGGCTCGATTCGGTACACAGTAGTCGACGTTGCGTACAAACTTTCAACAAGTCATTGAACTCGCTCAGCTGACGTTTTCTTAAAGAAATTAATTACGTACATTAATACAAGTTTTGAAAAAAAAGTACTTTATTATTTAATTTTATCTTTACAAATTAATAGTGTGTCATGTACCGGATCAACCCTCCACGGGATTAAAACAATTAAAATTTAACGGTGAACTTGTGAAAAAGAAGGATGAAAAAAGATTGCATGTAGCGGAGATGAGAATGTTGAGATGGATGTGTGGTGTGACGAGAATGGATAAAGTGAGAAATGAGTATATTAGAGGAAGTTTGAAAGTGGCGCCAGTGACTGAGAAGTTGAAAGGTAATAAATAGGTTGTCTTGGTATGGTCATGTGAAGAGGAGGGATGAAGCGCATATTACTAAGAGAGTTCTGAGTATACATGTAGATGGATGGAGAGGGAGAGGAAGGCCGAAAAAAAGATGGATGGATTGTGTGAAAAATGATATGAAAGAAAAGGGAGTTAGTGATAGTTTGACGGGTGACAGGACAGAATGGAAGAAGAAAACGTGTTGCGCCGACCCCAAGTAATATATGGGATAAGGGCAGGAAGAAGAAGGTGAATAGCGGCATGTCAGGTGTAGGGTAGCTACTATTAAAATAGCTAAAATAGACACATACACACACTGACTGACTACACTGGGCTACTAACTATTATTTTATTGTTTCTTTTAGTTTCGTCCAAAGTTACATTCTAGTGTTTTTCTCAAATATCAAAACGAGCTTTTTATTTTTTAACGAGTTTAAAGTCACGGAATTACAGACCATGAGCGACTTCTTTTGTAGGTTCAGTACCGACACAAAGGTGTGATCGCTGAAAGGTCCACATAGGTATTAAATATATATATTTTCATACATCTCGTACTAGCGCGCGCTAGTAATGGCATGCCAATTCAAACCAATTTTATTAATAATTTATAATAATATTAAATGGTGAAAGCTTTTGATTGATTCTTATTTAAATGTTGTTTGGCTGGGGGGAGTGTCAGACTTTTATTGATATAGTCTAAATTAAGTACAATTCAACTAACAATCTATTGTCAGTCTTATATTCAATGGCTTGTAAATTGAGAAGCTCAAAGCAGATGGCGCTAGTGAACTTGGAGGTCATACTATCTGTCAAACTCAATTGATTTTCAAGGAAATATTGTGTTTTCAAGTAAATCACCATTGTTTTTGGAAAAATAAAATGCCCCAGTGTTGTTGTGCGCATTTATGCTCATCGAGAACATCGGGAGAAATGATCAAGGCTCACTTTTCAATAACTTCCTTTTTCCAGTTAATCTTGCATTTCTTCGTTTTAATTATTTTTTTAATTCACAAATAGTCCAAAATCTATATTTTTCTACCATAATTCACATTAACAAACAAACCACCATACAACGATACAAGGTGCTGTCAAAATGAATGGCCTCCAAACACACAGGCGCTAACTAGCGGGAGAAAGAGCGGACATAGGTTCTGCCATTGGGCACGCCACAATTATGGCGGTAAGTCCCCACTTTGAGGCGTGGCTGGAAACACCTCATGGCGTCCTCACCTTCCGCATGAGACAGGTTCTCACCGGGCATGGTAAATTCGAGAGATTCCTGCACTGGATTCGTGCGGAAGTGATGCCCGGGTGTCGCCACTGTGTGGAACGCCTGGAGGACACGGTGGAGCATACAGTGCAGGTGTGCCCCGCTTGAGCGGAGCATCGACGTGCCCTCGTGGGGTGATCGGTAGCGGCGATCTCTCGCGCCGGGCCTTGGTAAAGGCTATGGTCCGGAGGGAGGAGGAGTGGCAGGCGGTCACCTCCTTCTCGCCCCAGCCGCCGCCGAGATTCGATCCCGATTTCTAGCCACCGTAGGCGCGGGCTTGCGGACGGCGAACAATGGGTAGCTCGCTGTCTGACCGTCCGGTAACTATCCGGACCGAGCCGTCGTTGACGGTGCGCACTGTTTCCGCGCGCCTCAAGGAGTTGTCAGCAACAGCAGGGGCCCATCTGGATCGAAGCCTACTGGGGCTAGGGTTAGTTTCGAAAGATTGAGCTACCTTTATTTGCCCCGGTATGAATAGCAACGAAGGAACAGGAGTGGGTTTTTAGTCACTCAGCGGGAGATAGTGTCAGATGTAGCGGAGGATGTTCTTGAAATATGATGAAAGAGACTGGTCTCCACGACACAGGGAATCCTAGTGTGGAGACCAGTGAAGTATTTAATGTAAAAGTGTATATTTTTTCTTGAACAATAAACCATTATTATTATTATTATTAGATTATTTTCTCACCGGAACCAAAAGTCCTAAATGTCAACTATTTTTTATATTCAAACCGAAGCGGAGTCGTTAGCGCGTGCGATATCGAATGAAAAATAATACAGCAGGGCATTGCAAGCATTGTGCGGCGCCCGGTGACTTAAAGATAAGGTCACACAGCTGCGATTTTATACGCTACGATTTGTTTTTTATTTTTTTAAATTTAAGCTCTAGAAAAACCTTCGAGACAAAGTAAATCCAATTTCTGAAAAAAAAAATTGAAGTTCAGTAACTCTAGTCAGATATCCAGATTGTATATTGTTTTTGTATACACCTACGTACGCAGTTAAGTTTAATTTAATTTGGACTTATTATAAACCAATAAAAAATAGAAAAAAACCTGTCAATCCTGTCAATTCGGTCAAACTTAGTATTAAAGAAAGGTTTTTCACGCTTCTAAGTCTTTCAGTCAATCTCCATGAAAACGCGTGAACGTAGGTTTCTTTTGGAAAAAAATATTTTTTAATCTTTTTCAGCGTTCCAAGAGCATGAGTTTGGGCTGGGCTTTGGTGAGCCAGTGAGTGAGTCAGAAGTTTGCTTTTTTTGTGTCGGTGGTCTCCAACTTGTGACTTTTTTTTTAAATATTTTTGGGAAAAAATATAACATGGTGTAAAAGTTATTGGAATCGATTTAGTTACTGATTCTAAACAAATTATATTCAGGTTTCGCATAAACGAGTAACTTGCTAAAACTATTGTTTTATACAGATTAGTTTTTGCAAACCTGCGCTTTGACGTCATCGTGCGTAACGACGATACTATTGTACGTTAAAAAACATCGTAGGTCCATTTTTGAAATTACGAATAAATCATTATTTTTAATGTTCCTTAATTAACCTAGTGAACATGTAATTAGTTTATGATTGCTTCCATATTCAGAAAACAATATCACACAAATCAAGCACACCTTGACCTACATTATATCATCAAATGAAAGGAAAGTTACTGATATCCAGCTATCGCTTCTATTAGCGTACCAATAGTGGATATAATTGCGTTTTGAATGGCGTTACATCGATCTATGTTGAATGATTCTCGGCAATTGTATGTAATAGCTTACAATTTGATTTGAGTGGTCTCTAATAATGAATGATAGTTGATTTTCAAATGTTATAGGCTAGGTCAAAGACAGACATTATTTTCCTTTAATAAATCATGAATAGATTCTATTTAGTTCAGTTAGGTCGAAGGTTAATGTCTAGGTTAAGGACGGACATTATTTTCCGTTAGGAAATTGTCAATTGATTTTTTTTTACGTTGAAAATCATCCAATGATGTTCTCAGTTCAGATGGTTCTCTCATAGTTGCAGCCGCCTCCTTCGCTAGCATTACTGCTTTACAGTAGGAGACGACCATTCCTCCTCGCTCCGGACCATGGCCTGTACCTCTAAGGCTTGGTCCTCAGGGCTTGATCTTTGGAGCTCTGTCCTTTTTTTTTCACTCGCATTACCAAAGTTAACTTGACGGTACGGTCCCAGTTGTTGGCTGAGAATTAATCTAATAACTTCTCTCGTTTGTGGTGAAGCTAGAAAGAGTTTCAAACTTTTACAGACTAAAATCCACCAGCCTTTCTTCGAGAAAGGGGTAACCTTTAGGGAACAATGAAATATTTATTAAGTACTATAGCGAGTGATTATAGCTTGACATATCTTAGACATTGGTACGAGAAAGCCCTTAAAATAAATATGGAATAACCAATACCCGCATAACACTTAAAACTTGCCGAGATCTACGATAGAAAATAGAACTGAATTAAAATATTATGTTAAATCATAATATTTTTTATGGAGATCACGATTATTTGATTTTGATTATTGAATAAAATCTGTTACTCCTCATTTGACGAACGACCTCCCTTCAATACTTATGCCTTCGTAGTCGGCAGCTTTTTATTGAATCATTTATTACAAAATTTGAATATCATCATAATAAAATGTAATTTTCTCTTCCGGGAAACTCTTATGAGTACCAGAGAACCAAAAATACCATTCATATTTGCATATATTATAGAAATTTATTGTATCTGTCTCTGTTCATCGCGGGACTGGTACATATATCAACTCGCTAGAATTGCGATGTGAATGTATGCTATTTTTATTATAACCAACTACTGAATAATATCAGTGATGATGCGACCACGCTAGCTCGCTGTTCATCTACAAATTGGCTTTTTTTTTGTAGGTAGGAATGCAACGCTGGGGCGAAACTCCGCTGCCGCGCCATGTCGCGCCATGATGGAGCACGGCGGATAGAGTTCCGGCGCTTCTCATGGTGGAATGGCGACAGCGACTGTTATAACCCAGTGTTGGGCACGCCATCTACAAACTGGCTGAGAGTAACACTACTGTACTGACTGTATCATTTTGTTGACTAAGTATAATGTAACAATCTGTATTTGCCTTGTAAGAATCCCTTACCAATAAACTACTATGACTACTATGACTATGACTACGAGTATGATTATGAATATCGCGCCTATACCTCGCAGTGCTTGATGTAGGCTCCTTTTGAGGCTCTATTGTTGTATTTATTTATAGTAAGCACACTAACTATATTATACCTGACAGTATTTCCTAATTGTTCGAGATGCATCTACAGTCCATGTCACTCAATCTCCTAAATGGTCTTTTTTATTTATTACTCAAGAACCGGACGATGACATATTTAAGTATAACTATGAAACTGTACTCAGTGTTTGCATGAAAGATTAATGACTTTCAATACGATTTGGTGTAAATTATAAATAAACCTACACCTAAAATGTTAATGTAAGTAATGTAATAGGTGTTTCACAATTTTAATAAATAAACAAACATAACACAAATATTTTTAGAAAACACATATAAAGCTTTTAGTTAAATTTGTCTCGTGTTCTGAATTTTAGAGCTCGAAATTGAACGAACAAAAACAATGGTGACACTAGTCGAGATTCTGTTTCAATAGCACGTTCTACCATCGTTTAGTTCTCCACGTGTAAAGCGAGTAGACTCGGTTACCTTTTCGCGGTCGTTTGTAGGTTTTCCCTTTGTAAATAAACGGTCGTGTTTACATCAAATATATCAGATGTAACTTCGGTTTCAATGTCTGTGTTTCACAGCAAATCAACAAGATTGATGGGTCTTGGAACGAATGAATGAACGTAGTTAGGATTAAACCTATTTTTCTGTAAACGCGTGCAAAGTTCTACTGAACTGTGAATGTTTATTGAAACTTTTCATTTTAAATATTGTTTTAGCCTTTTTGGTACAATCCAATCAATCGGATACGCGTACGGATATTTAAATGAAATAAATGAAAAAGCAAGGATTTATATCTTAAATATACTATAATAATTTTTAGTTCGAAAAACATACAATAAAGCTATATTGTATGTTTTTCGAACTAAAAATTTGATGATGTCACTCAGGAATAAAGCAGATTTCTGTTGGTGATAAAATTTTCTCAATCGGACTAGTACTTTCAGAGATTACCTAATACTAACAAAAGAATATAAATACAAACTTTACCTCTTTATCATATTAGTATAGATGTAATATGAAATGCAAGACGAATTTATAATGTAAACTCATTTGAAATATTTCGTCAAAAAAGCTTATTAAAACTAAAATATTTAAAAGATCGGTCAATGCAAAAATTTTAAAACTTTAATATTATTTTTGAAACGAGTTGACAGTGAAATATCTAAAAAAATATCATAAAGATTTTGCCAAGTATTCTAGCGTCTTCAAAGTTATGTCACATATCACACGGTGACAGTAAAACTCGGTTGTGTCTAGAAAATACGAAAGCCTAACATTTATCAAGACGTAACTTTGAAAACATTTGTAATTCCATGAGAAAATGCTTGGAGTTGAAGTGGGTGAAGAATTACTTTTCATTTTTATGCTATCAGTTTATATGGTTCTAGCAGTAAAATTCAGAAGCAAAAATAATATTAAAAAATGCTATGATAGATAGGTGAACCAATTTTAATATTACAACTGGAGGTCATAAATATTACGGCCAATCATACCTACCTTATTACGTATTTTTGTTCTCATTGTACTATTTATTATGTTGGTTTGCAATATTAGAGGCACAACTGTCAGTTTTTCAGTAGAGAAAGTTAACTTAATAGGCCATTAATTATTAATAGCCTATTAAGTTATTAATTACACTTTACAATCACTTTTATTTCACAGTAGTTATAATTAGATAATTACTGACCTACGAATAGGTGTACCGTAAACTAAGAGAAACAACGATCCTATTTGGAGAATCTGAACTATTTAACGGATTACCGCAGACTGTACCTTAAGGTCTGACTAAATTCAAAAAATATACGTAGCTCCTCTAAACGGTTCCTCCTGCGTGACTCATCCATAACTTCATATTTTCTCCGCCCTGGTACTAAGGAATCAGTTGATTGTCTTATTATCGCTAAATTGACATAATCTATGACTACAATATATTAACATCATTGACAAGTTGACGTTTTATGGTTGCATGGACATGTCATGCGTATACCCAACGACCGTATCATGAAAAAGTGCCTTTCCATGGCTGCAGAAGAGAGGGATAGGTAGACCGTAAATTACCTGGGTAACAAATATCCGCAAGGACATGCTAAAACTTAGCCTTACGGACGTTGCTTATCAGCAAAATGAATGGCGCCGCATGATTAAGAAAGCCGACCCCGCGTAACTGGAAGAGGCGAGGGCAAAGAAGAAGAAGACAAGGTGACATATCTATTTGGTAAAATATTATTTATAAATGACGTAGGGTATCAAGCAAGTCGTGGGTGAGAGATTACAGAAATATTATTTACAAAGCCGTCGAGAAGCTTGATTTAGAGATAAAGATATAAATTGAAACGAAACATGATAGCGTGATTTACGCAAAGCAAAATACTAAAAAATAACATCACTACATAAAGAACTACTGAATGTTTCACGCATAAACAAATCCAGTATCGATAATATACTAAATGGAAAAATCTAGAAGTCTGGTAGGGAGACTCAGCGTCTTGAAGGTCAATATAACAAGCCAATAATCTGTATTCAGGACATAAAATTATCGCTTTGAGTGAAGAGGGCTGGTTACTAAGCTCAGATAAGACTAGGAGAGCTTACAGCGAGTTATACAGACTTTGTCTCGTTACGAATAAATACATGTTTGATGATATTTATTCGGATCTACTTCGAAGATATTTTTTTATTGTGGTAAAGTGAAAAAGCTGCCAAAAAACTGAATGACAATGCCTAATGAATTTTCACTGTGGCAGTCATTGGACTGAACAGAGTTTAAAAAGAGTGATTTTCTACTTTTCTAGTGACTTGAACGCATTTATTAATTTATATTACAACTAGCTGTACCCGCGACTTCGTTCACGTGGACTACAGGATTTTGAATTTATTTTTTCTAAAATAAAAATAGCCTATGTTACTCCTTATTACATAAGCTACCTGCCAAAAAAAGTCCTGTCAAAATCGATTCAGCTATTTTAGAGATTAGCTCGACAAACAGACAGACAGACAGACAAAAATTGTAAAAAAAAATATTTGGTGTATTTACCGTATATACGATACCGTATATATAAACCATCATAGTAGCAATGTGACACGGAGTTTAAAAAAAGATAAGTTGAAGTGCAACAAGGTGTAACTGTTAAAGCGTAATGAGTGTCTGTTCGTATTATTGAAATAACTGCTTTTTACTACATGCATATGAATACATATACGGTACATACACCAAAATAACATTTTTTATAATTTTTGTCTGTCTGTCTCTGTGTCTGTGTGTCTGTCGGTCCGGGCTAATATCTGAAATGGCTGGACCGATTTTGACGGGACTTTTTTGGCAGGTAGCTGATGCAATAGGGAGTAACATAGGCTAATTTTGTTTAAGATAAAATAAATTCAAAATCCTGTAGTACACGCAAACGAAGTCGCGGGCACAGCTAGTGTTTAATAAATAATGCAGATGATGAAGGCAAATTCAAACGAATTTATTACCATAGCACATCTCTAACAGGAACACGAAAACGAAACAGAGAAGGAAATACCAAATAAATGCTTTTTCATTTAGCGTCCCTTTTGTGTGTCGGTTAAAAGCAAGCCACGATATATGGGAACATTAGGGAAAACAATGCTCCATTGTATTCTGCGTGTTGTTGTATATCAAAACTTTGAATAATACAGATTGACTGCTATTTTATCTTTGGAATTTGTATTCGATGCCTAACCGTGAGTGGAGGACAATGCAATACGCCCACATTGTCCTATCGCATACGTTTGTTCAATTGAATGAATATTCTCGTTTCGACAAACCTTAATACTTGTTTGCCAAACAAAAGTACCTAATCTCTGCAAGCATTATCTTTGTCCTAACGAAAGTTGTTGCCCTAGTGAGAATTGCAAATTGGATTAGTTTTGGATGTTAATTAAAGAAAAGACAAAGTTTTATTAAGTTACTTCTCTGCTGGCATACGGAATTAGACGGTCGTTGTTGAAATTATTAACAAAGATAAACAGTATCGTGATGAGGCGATGAAAGATTTCGAACATTTTAGGTTCGGAGATCCTCGGGATTGTTCGTCGAATTACATTGTTTATGTTGGAATTAAGATTTCATTCAATATCCGAAATTAAAGTTATCATCAGTAGCTCAGTCGATTAATCGTGAATGGATTTGGATTGTTTCAGTTTAATTAAAATAGAATAGAATAAAATTTGTTTATTAATTAATTTATAAAAAATTCATTCCATGGGTACAATGCTGCCGTCCTCTAACTAAAGAGCAGCTAAGTGCTTTGTTTTCTAAGTAACTTAGCTGCTTTTTAGTTAGAGGACGCCAGAATGGCGGTCTTGTCACTGAGAACGATATTTACCATACAACTTTAGGATGGACTTTATGAATTGAAACTAATAAGGAGGATAGTCTAAATTGAATAATATTTGCTTGTAATATACCATGAAAGATTTGTACTACTAACAAATATTATTCAAACAAAAAATTGTACATTACATTTTTAACATTTTCTAAGGTATTGCATAGCTTTTATCGCTGGCTTTGAGCGTGGAGACCGAATCCAGAAATGCCGTAACGAAAATAACCTAACACCCCCCCACTCATTTGTTTTTTGAGCGTGGTGACCGATAAGAAAACAAATTAGTGAACAATCAATCAAAATTTAATTCAACAAATAATTATAATTGCATAAGTTGATAAAAATGCTATTTACCGCGGCAGTGCCCGAGTGCCACACGTCTTTTTTTTTCGTTTTATTATGAGAGCAGTAAATATTAAAACTCGTAAAACGCACGTACACACTTTAAAACATACCATACACGTTTTTACTCTGGACACGCGTGAACCTCATTACACACATCAATTTGGGGAACCGAAACGTACAATTTCCGCGTCATTCAACCCAGAAATCTCGTAATTTTATTTCGACTGTAACTCGGGCGCTTTTATCAATGGTATTAAGTAGCGGTTCCAATTTTTAGTACAAACTATATTCAACGCCACTCTCTTTTTATGATTCTCACTTTATTAACAGACGTGTCAGCTTTCATATTTTCTTGTTTTTATTTCGTTATTCATAACCCTTAATAAGTACATAATTTTATTTATATGACTTATATATGTATATGAACATGCACAATATTACAGAGAAAATCTAAGGCACTGTACCGCCGGGCCCTGGTATAGGTCACGATCTGAAGCGATGAGAAATGGCTGGTTGACGCCACCTTCTTCGAAGCAGTAATTTTAACGAAGGAGGTGGCAGTACATATGAAAAGAACATTCTCACGGCCCAGTCACCGTAGCCGTAGCCTTGCGGATAACAGGCTATGGGTAGCTCACCTTTCGGTACGTCCGGTAACAATCCGGACCGATCCCGTGCCGTCAACGGCGCGTAGTGTTTCATGCGTGCCTCAAAGAGATGTCCACAAAACCAGGGATCGAATCCTACTGGGCCATGAAACAACTTCCGTAAGGGAAACCCGGAGTCTTGGAACGCAAGGCAAAGAAGGAACATAAGTGTGGTTTTAGTCAGTAAAAGTCTTCTCCCTAGAGTGGAAAAAAAAAATCTTGTTTTTTTTTTTGGATGCATTCCAACCTTAAAAAAAGGCAATGTACAGAGCAAACAAAATATGTACATTGAAAACAAAACCCTACAATATTATAGACCATAACGTATCCGCTATGTTATGGTCTTAGATCATATTAAAAAACAAAAACGATAAAATATGATTTACAAATATTGATTTCATTAAGTTACGTTTGAATCTATTCGATCTTCCAACTTCAAATTCAATATTGTCACAGAACTATCGTACTTATATAAATATACATTACTGTCCATAACTTATCATTTGATTTCGGTTGCACAGTCAGGTCAACAAACTTCCTCGGACCCTGATTTCTGTCCAATTGGCTAGCAGGCTATCGATTCTGTCTTGGCACTATGAATCGGACCATTATCGTTTAGCTATAATGGTTGTATCATAACGATATTTTCTTTCCCCATTAATGTACGATTTGTCTATGTTCATGTTTATTCCAATCGAAGCCAAGTACGATTATTTTTTTTAGTTTTTGTTAGTTGTTATGACAACTCAGTGTGTACACAGTATGTGCTATTTTTATACGATTTCAAATCTAATATTGTATTTTTTAACGAGTATTGGTACTCAATAAAAGGGAAATGTTAACGACAATCTGCGGTGATCGTCGATAAAGACTGAAGTTGAAATTATTTTCTTATAAAAATTGTTAGTGCCTATTGAATGTAACTTTGACCATAGCTCCTAGATAATAACTATGTAGATATATCTTCATGCCTCTTAATAATATTAAAATCACCACAAATAACGTTTTACTGCTTGCATGAATTATTGAGTTTAAATGCAAAATTCTCATTAGTTATTAATCTCATTAATAATAATTTACTATGAAATTATTATATATTTTAGACCACTTATTTATCCGTTACATCCTGTATTACCACAACAAAA
This sequence comes from Mythimna albipuncta, assembly GCA_929112965.1. Classification (NCBI taxonomy): domain Eukaryota; kingdom Metazoa; phylum Arthropoda; class Insecta; order Lepidoptera; family Noctuidae; genus Mythimna; species Mythimna albipuncta. The sequence goes on from OV815973.1 coordinate 11,902,268, forward strand.
CCGATACTATTAAAAACGATAGTACATAAACAGCCTTTTTATTTCAGCCGCAAATAAACGTAAAAATAAAATTAAGGCTACTAAAAATATTGTTCGTACGCTCGGATATAAGTAATAAAAGATTCGGATGGTTGCAATAAAAATACCGGCTATTTTTAGAGAAACTTGGCAAGGATGGCAACATGGCTCGTCAATATCTATGGGCTTCGCGTTCCATGACAGGTGTTCCGTACGTCTAACCACGGGTATTAAGGCAGCCACACACGGTGAAGTTGCTATAATATTTTATATTAAGATAAAATATTATATTAACTTCATCTAAAACGAACAATTTATTGAGAATACGAAATATTCTCATTTCTTTCAAAATCATAATACAGATTTGAAATTTTACAGTTCTAGATATGGCGTGCGTGTCTGACTTTTACTGACTAAAACTTACTCCTATGTTCCTTTTTTGACTTCGTTCCAGAGCCCCAAGGTTTTTTTTCACACAACCCATGGCCTTAGTAGACTTCGATCCTGCTGAGCCCCTACGGTTTTGCCGACACCCCATTGAAGATTCGAGCTCGGTCCGGACGGTTCCCAAACGGCCGGACGATGAGCTACCTGTTGCTCGCCATCCACAAACCGACATTTTTAAGGGTCAAAAACATCCAATGTCTTTTTCCGTTCCACCTACACCACATCTATGTCTTTCAGTTGCCCTGTACTCCAACTGTACAGACTTTTTCGCTAGCATTACTGCTTTGCAGATAGTGGTGATACTCTGTCATTCGTACTCGCTATGGATTTTAATCTAAACCAGGGTCCTGAGCAAAAGATCGCTGCTACAGATTGTATCCACGAGTACACAGCGATGTTCCGCCCAAGGCAGGCACACTTAAGCGGTCCACAATGGTGAACCCTGAGCACTTTTTCCGCCTGAATCCGTTGCAAGAACTTTTCAGACTTACCATGTCCGGTAAGGACCTCTTGCCGGAACTTATTCCATCATCCAGAGGAGTTTCGCCCCGGCGTTGTATCTCCATGCGCAAATCGTGCATGCGTGCAACGATTGTTGCTTCCAAATCCCATGGTGGCCGGCCAGCAAGGAGGCTCACAGATTCTCGAAAAACCGTGTGGTATCCCTACACTTTCCGTATGGATGAACGATGCCCTCATAGAGCCTCCAGAAGGGGTGTGATGTTCTAAAAATTATGATCTTTTATTGTACGATAGCAAAGAGATTTGTATTTTAGGGATTCCATAAATATTATAGTGCCTATTTTTATAGTGTGACGGCCTTTATTTGTATTTTAAATAAAAAATGATTAAATTATTAAATACCTATATAATTGTGATTTGCTTTTTGTTCTACTTCTTATTGTTAAGGGCTGGCTTTGTAATGTTTTGAATTTCTAAAAAGGTTTCTTAAAGCACTGGTTGCTTTCATTGATAAAGTTTTCTATTTTCTTTTTCCGGTTATTGTTCGGCTTTGTTTTGGTAATACTCAGGCCCAGGTTTGTGATTTAATATTATTCTAAAATTTACCTAAGAAAGTTAGTTGCTCTTTTTTTGCAGTTCCCTCTCTATTATGGGAGGTACAGATAGGGAACTTCAGCTCACTCTGCAGAGTTTGCGGACGGAGGACGAGACAGTAGCTCATCTAATTCTAAGATGCCGCCTTGTAGTCACTTGATACATAGCTAAATATTTCGGAAACCGAAGTAGGTAGGTATTCTTCACAAAATAAATAGTAATAGCAAGGCTCTGTTGACCTTTCGTGAGAAGCTGAAGTTGATCGAATACCTAACACATTGGTCTCGAACATACGCGCTTTTGATGTGGATTTACGGACACCAGCCTGACATAAATACATAATGGAAAATTACAAAACGAGGTGAATAATAAAAAAAAAGCAAATGATAATGAGTTCTGTTTTAATAACTTGAGTTATTTTTAATAATTTGAGTAAGCGACAAATTAACTAAACTAACGACAAATATTGATAAATAATGAAATCTAAAACGAGCATACTAAAAGTGGGTTATTAAAATTCTAGCTAAGCAACTAAATTAGTAAGTGATCGACTAAATTGATAAGTGACCGGCTAAATTACTAAGTGAGCGACTAGAAATAAAATTGAGGTGTTAAATAACGAACTACTAAAAAAATCACTTTGAAAAATGTTTATGTCATTACCTAAAATGTTATTATCTAGTCGCAGGCAAATTCATTATTTTGAATTAGATGAAAGAGGTTAGGTTAGAACTGTGATTTTATTTCACCATTTTCTAACTATCCGGGTTTTCGCAATTTCCGAATTATCAAATTACCCTGTGACATATAAAATACATCAATATCGATATTTAGGATATGTAATACACTCTACTTCGATATTAAGGGCATTCGAAAAACACTTCATGTAAGATAAATAGCCGCTCAGTACAAATAAATAGTTTGCCAATTTTTGAAAAAAATGCAGGTCGTAACTTTGACACTCATTAAAAAAAAAACAAATATTAGGTCCCTCAAATATTATGCAGCTTCTCATTTTGTATTTTAAGGAACATAAATTGATGTTTGTAAGTCGCTGATCTGTTGATTTCTCGTCACTCGCAGTCAGTCCCTCACTTATTAACATTAGTACGCCATTGTATCCTAACCCAGAATTTTCCCTGAAACACAAATTAATTATAAGAAAATTTTCGGGGAAACTTCGCCTCAAAAGAGATAGCGACTCGGCAACGAGATGACGCATGCAAAGTGTTAGTTAAAATCATGAGTGGCGCTAACTTTTACAAGATACTGCTAATTTTGTACGCTGAGTTAGGTACTGAGCTGAATACTGCCGCAGTCTTAGACAGCGAACTTTATTGTTCACGTCGAGCAAGAAATGGCGTGTCTATTTTCTTTTATGAAGTAGAAAGGCATATATTTTTGTTGTATATTTATTAAAGCAGTTTTACGTAAAATATTTTTATATTTGATTAATCTCTCCCTCCCTTCATTGTTTGTAAGCCATATTTCACTCAATTTATACACTTAAAGGTAGGTAATTAGTATACTTAAAGCTAAACGTCCCTCAATTAGTAAGTACATTTAAATGTACACTTCCTCCAATTAATATACTCAAAGATAGGTAATTAATATACTTTAAGTTATACGTATCTCAATTAGTAGGTAAGTACATTTTTAACGTATACTTCCCTCAATTGCTACCGTTTTGTAAAACAAACCTAAAATAATACACACAATAACAAAACTATAAACAAATCAGTTCAACGCACTAACCAAACGGAATATGTAAATCTTAAACTTCCATGACCCTACTTCCCACCAAAATAAAAAAACTAAAAATACGGGTATTGTCTTTCGGCATGCTGTTTGCATGAACTAGTTTATACAGCAATATTACAAAACGACCCTAAAAAAATGTACGGAAAACAATGATTTTATTTTCTTCCATTGTATGAAACTAGAGCAAAACCTATTTTTAGTTAACTGGAAAACCAGAGACCGCTAATATGATTAAATATTTCTATGTTTTTAGGAAAGCTTAACTAAATTATGATGGTTTATGTTTCTAGAAGAAGCCATAGTGTGCCAGAGTATGAGGCACATTACTATGTGTAATTTATTTCATCACGACTGCTCTCAAAACAGTAAAGGAATAACATCGTGAGGAAACCAGCAGGACAGAACCGAGGCCTGCGTGATGAATTACGGCCCATTCCCGCTTCTATAGAGGAGGCGTGTAGCCCAACAGTGGGAAAATCACAAGTCTGATTACATGCGTTTATTTATGTTTATACATTTATACCCACCTTTTTTTATGGTCGGAAAAATCATGCATTGACATCCCCCGCCCTTGGGCGGAGCGGGAGATAGTGTCAGACTCTTACTGACTAAAAGACCCACCCCGTTCCTTCTAGCCTTCATACGACGATAACGCCGTTGCCTGATGCGTTCGGCCTCCTCCTTTGCGAGCATTACTGCTTCGCAGAAGTCGGCGACCGCCTGCCACTCCTCCTCGCTCCGGACCATGGCCTCAACCAAGGCCCGGCGCGAGAGGTCTCCGCCGCCGATCGCCCCTACGGGGGCACGGCGATGCTCCGCCCAAGCAGAGCACACCTCGACTGTGTGCTCCACCGTGTCCTCCGGGCGTTCCGCACAGTGGCGACACCCGGGCGTCACTTCCGCATGGATCGAGTGCAGGAATCTCCCGAACGAACCATGTCCGGTGAGTACCTGCGTCATGCGGAAGGTAAGGACGCCGTGAGGTGTTTCCAGCCACGCCTCAAAGAGGGGACTTACCGCCAATTTATACCCACCTGAAAACTATCATTCAACTACTCTTTGTAGTCTCTATTTTTGTTTAAAATCTTCAGCATCAAGCATTTCTTAAATCTCAGGAGATCAAAAACTTAAAGACAAAATATGTACTTCTACTACGTTTCAAAATTCCATTTTTATTTCTAATATACAACACAAACGGCCACAAATAATATAAACTGAGAGCATTGTTGCCGGGAACTTGAAATATGAGCGCTGCTACGGAATAAAAAAAATCGAAAAAATGTACAGCTACCTACAGGTTTTTCTTCGTAATCTGTCAATCTTGGGCGACAACTTATATTTGCGTGGTCCTTCAACAACCAACAATGCAAAGATTTATGACGGATACCTACTGAAAAACGATTATGTAAAAGGTGATGATTACGGTTTGTGGGAATTTATTTGTAATATTTTTTGTTGACGGCACTGTGGCTGCTGTATTGCGAATCGCGAATTCAATTCCTGTAAGGAACAAATATTTGTATGGCCGTTTTTTTTTTTTCAATGGGAAAAATCATCTTATGACAACCCCCGATACAGATAGGTCTGAGTCTGATTGTCTTGTGTGTGTGAGTTTACATATTTGAAAACCCTCCTGCGATACAGGAATAATTCTTAGTTTGGCGAGTTGACCCGACAGTAATCGCTATAGTTTTCGGATTAATCGAATGCTATTCTATTTATCATTGGAAAAACTCTCCAACTACCAACAAGTTGATCGTGTCCGCATGTTTTTGTGTGACTACATGAAGGCAAGGTGTGATTAAAGCTTTTGTAGGATAAATATTCATATTCTCAGCGGGACATCTATCTTAAAAGATAATGGATTAGGCAATTATGGATGGGATAATTATGTCCTAAAATGTAAAGGTTTGCAAAAACTCATAATACTTTCGAAATATATAATATTTACACATTTTATAAAATAGATGAAAAACCAAATTAGGTACCTGCTGATTTATAAATATACACATGTAGTTGAACTCCTTATTAGTCCTGAGTTTAGCTATAATTATTTTTTGTTTGTCAGAGTAGTCAGCTAGGAAACACCGGCCTCATCTAATTTAAACTGACGAAAAAAATGATATGAAAAAGTGTTTTTTTAAAACTTATTTGCAAAAAAAATATCATTATCATTTATCTATACATACATATATATACATACATACATATAAATAAAATTGGAGTGTCTGTTTTTAATTTTGAAATAACTGCTTTTTACTACATGCATATGAATATAAATGCGGTACATACACCAAAATAACATTTTTTACAATTTTTGTCTGTCTGTCTGTTTGTCCGGGCTAATCTCTGAAATGGCTAGACCAATTTTGACGGGACTTTTTTTGGCAGGTAGCTGATGTAATAAGGAGTAACATAGGCTAATTTTAATTAGAAAAAATAAATTCAAAATCCTGTAATCCACGCGAACGAAGTTGCGGGCACAGCTAGTTTATAATACGAGTATTTAGCACTGGGAGAAATAAAGCGGTTTTTTAAAAGAGTAACTACCATTGCGGACTATCCCGAAACTTTCATAAGAATAAACCAATCGAACAAAGAAAAAACTATTGTTGGTTAGATTATGTAGTGAAAACTTTACCTTTAACCGCCCATAAATAAGAAAGTAGTTCGATCGCGGACAGTTATTGGCCTATCTCCTTTATTCTGTACATTATCTCCTTGTTTGATTTTTGTACATATAAAATAAAGCTTCTGTAATTGATGTAGATAATGTAGTAAAACCTCATGTCTTTTGCAGATTAATTTATCGAAGGATGATAGTACCGATTATATTGATAGGAGTGGAGAACAATTAATTAAAGACTATAATTGTGTATTTATAACTAGCGAGTGTTTTCTTAGAAGCATTAGACTGTATCACATTATGTAACTATAAAAAATACAATACACCCACTTTTTTATGTTGGGAAAAACTCATGCATTGACATCCCCCGCCCTTGGGCGGAGCGGCAGATAGTGTCAGACTCTTACTGACTAAAAGACCCACCCCGTTCTTTCTAGCCTTTATACCGGGGCTCGAGCACCCTTTCGGAAAACCCTGGCCCCAGTAGGCTTCGACCCGGCTGGGTCTCTGCTGTTGCTGACAACTTGAGGCGACAGTGCGCGCCGTCGACGACATGGGCTTGGTCCGGACAGCTACCGGACGGCCGGACAGCGAGCTACCCATTGCTCACTGTCCGCAAGCCCGCGCCTACGTTGGCCGGAAATCGGGATCAGAATCCCGGCGGCGGCGGCGGCGATAACGCCGTTGTCTGATGCGTCCAGCCTCCTCCTTTGAGAGCATTACTGCTTCGCAGAATTCGGCGACCGCCTGGCACTCCTCCTCGCTCCGGACCATGGCCTCAACCAAAGCCCGGCGCGAGAGGTCTCCGCCGCCGATCGCCCCTACGAGGGCACGGCGATGCTCCGCCCAAGCAGGGCACACCTCGACTGTGTGCTCCACCGTGTCCTCCGGGCGTTCCGCACAATGGCGATGCCCGGGCGTCACTTCCGAATGAATCGAGTGCAGGAAACTCCTGAACGAACCATGCCCGGTGAGTACCTGCGTCATGCGGAAGGTAAGGACGCCGTGAGGTCTTTCCAGCCACGCCTCAAAGAGGTGACTTACCGCGTTAATTGTGGCGTGCCCAGCACTGGGTTGCGATAGTCGTTGCCGCCATTTCACCATGAGATCCCGCCGGAACTCTGTCCGCCATGCCGTAACCTGTCGCAATACCCCCACTGGCCTAATAGCCGTCCACAGTCATCTGACATAAAAAACCATACTTTTCTTTGATCTATCAAAAAAATCTTATATATTTATTTATTTATTCACAAAATCCACAGCTCTTTTACATAAATTTTACTTAAAGATAAACTAATATTACAGCCAATTAAGGATTTACTATTTACTATCTAAACATTTATGCCTCAGAAACAAACAGAATAAAACGCTAGTACCGTTCAAGCCTAGTAGTGGTGTGCTGTGTATTCTATATATCTCAATACATCTTAAAAATAGTAGCTGTCATGCCAGTCTGCATATTATTTAGAGCAAAAGCACATAATACATATTGTCAATGCAAAGAGGAAGCTATTACTTATTTCTGGTTACCAATACCGGTCAATAACTTATTGGAATAGTGTTCTAGAGTTTCTCTAACTGCGCCAAGTCGTGGCGACTATCAGTCAATTAATTAAAGTGATCACCAATTAAACGATTTAATTGCTTGTCAATGTAAATGGTAGGTCGATCAAAGCATTCAATCACGATTGAATGAGTAACCAATTTAGTATAGCACCTTCTCCTTCCTAGTTAGATATCCATTAAAATATGTTTAAGTGAATATTTCTCTAATAATACATACTAAAGTTATTGATAACCCTGGCCACGCCGCCAAATGTGCATAGAACTCTAGAAAGAAAGACTGCACGAAGTACTTTAATATAAAATTACTTCCAGGCTTTTTGTTGACATCTCCAATCACTCTTGTTTCGAAAATGAACCCCTATGCTTTAAAGCCATAAATCTTTCTTTCTATTACTATCTTGCCAGTTTGCAAGTTAGCAATATATATGTGGTCTCTATGCGCCAATTCAATTTGAACTAATCGTGAAAACCCAAGTACATATGCTGAGAAAAAACTGCATTCTATCATTATATTACCCAGTGAGGTCTATCGCAGAGTATACGCCACTCCTGAATGACCAATGACGCAACATCGACCGGTCTTGTGCCTGTTGTATGCAGCTGTTTCCTCCGACCTAAACTCACTTTTGACGTTCGATGTTCGTGCAGCTGTGTAAATAAAAAATATGTTACCCCACAAATTTGGGCAAGGTTTTCGAAAATCCAACGTTTCCTTTTCAAGATCGGCTACGGTAGCCAACGCAAACCGCCAAGCGATAACAATAGAGGTGTCCCCTGAAAAGTTAAGCTGTCTTCAAGCCGGCAAGTGAAAATGAAAAATGGGAAGCTTAGGCAAAGAATCCTCGAAAGGAATGAGAATTGTAGCGCTGGCATAAACGAGGTGTGGATGCTCACTATACTTCTTTCTCTTAAGTGTATTCTTAATAGATTATCTTTTTTGCCCACTTTCATGTCTATTCTTCGTAGATTATCTTTTGTTTTCTCAAATGAGGTCTGAATTTAGAATTTTCTTTTGTTTTAAACTACAATTTATTGGGTCTTGAGTACAAATTACTGTAACTTTCGTTTATATTTTCGACAGTAAATTTGTCAAAGAAACATATAACATGTAGCAGCAGTATATAACTGTAGCCCAAAAGAACCCAGCTGTCGCATGCGGAGCTTGTGAACGAAAGTTTCACAACAACATTTTAATCTGAAATTTGCAGTCTCACAGTGTTACGTGGAGTTTTGTTTCAAAGGTCCGATGCCCATCCACAGCATCCACTACCTGCTTAGATTTTGTAACAAAGAACTCAGGTGTACAAGGGGATCATTTGTTTCTTCACTACATATCATTCTGCCGTTTTGATTGTGTGAGAATTGTGTGAGAAGTGATATAAAAGAAAAGGGAGTTAGTGATAGTTTGACGGATGGAAGAAGAAAACGTGTTGCGCCGACCCCAAGTAATTTGGGATAAGGGCAGGAAGAAGAAGAAGATCATTCTGCCGTTTTGAGAAAAGATAAAAATACAAAAATGTAATATTTTTTTACATTACTCTTCTTCTTTTTACCAACAAAATATATATATTTTTTTGTAGTTATTAAACATTCGTTTTTTTTTTAATTGAATTTCAGTCACATCAATATTCGTTTTGAGTGTACCTATTCATGTTCAAGTAGACATAATTATGATCGTCTAGTTTTTTTTTTTTTGTTCGTAGCTTAAAAAGAGACAACTTTATTATTTTTTCTGTGTTAAAAAATAATTGCCCTTCACATAAACAACTGCCCTCGTCCGATCCATCACTCACTACCCTATTTATTCGGTCCTCTGTCACTACCTACAAATAAATTCACGGCCTTTTTCCCCCAAGACGTATGGTATCCCCTTGTTTTACAGTATACGGTTACAATTTGCGTGAATTGCTACTTATGGTCAGTTGTTGCGTAACACAGATAAACGTTTATTGCGTTTTTATTGTTGTTAAACTGGTATTCTCGGGAAAACTGCTGTGATTCTTTCTACAACTGCTGGTGACGGTTTTGTTAGAAAATTGGGTCGTTTTATGTTGAAGGATAAGTGGCATTTAATTCATAAATTATTGTGGTGCTGAAACTTTTTAGATTTGATTTTTTTTTTACTGTATCATTGGCTATTATACCATACTGAAAAAAAAGAGAATCTTTTTTTTTTTGTTTTGCTAAAGAATTACGAACACTTTAGGTTTAACACGAATAAATTTTAATAAAAGCATGTAAAAACAGTTAATAATAAGCATTATAATAGTTTTTTTAAGGGTTTCAGACGTCCGGATGATATACCTGAACCCTTGTAGTTTTGCTTTTGTATCTTTCTGTGTGTCTGTAACAGACAGGTTGCCCCAAATGTACTGGACTCAGTCTGCTTAAAATTGGTAATTACACCAAAAAATCCAAATTTCAATCCAAAATTTCCAAAATAAAATTGGAATGTGGGAAATTATCTAATGACTTTTACCACTGTAAGGTAGTGAAGAAGGAGAATTTAAATAACGAAAGCCCCCATATCTTCCTTCAGTTGCTCTTTGCATTATTGGATTACTGTTTTTTTTTTTGTTTTTTCAGTAATACCCCAAGGCCCTAGTGGGCATCGGCCTTGCTGCACGCCTACGGTTTTGCGTGGGGACTACGTGCGTGGGACATTACGCGCCTCGGTTTTTACCGGATGGTCAAGCTACCCATAGCTTATCATCCGCAAGCTCACGCTTAGTAGTCGAAGATACCTCAAATCCCGACGCCCAGGTTGTCTCCTATCACAGCGGCTAATGTGACCCAGAGAAGGATGCGAATAACTTGAATCGGACCACTACATGTACGGCGTTACGCCACTTCTACATGGTGGACATCCTACTCATACATCCGATGCTTTTTTGAAATACATTCATTTCGCGAAGCTAAGGAGTGAAATTCTTTGCCGGAGTCTGTGTTTCCTGATAGCTACAACTTAAAGATTTTAAGTCAAGAGTGAAAAAGTTACTTCTAGGCAAATATGCTTCGTCGTCGTCCACATCATCGCTTACCACTAGTTGAAATAGTGATCAAACGCGAGCCTAGCAATTAAAAAAAGAAACCTTAATACGGGGTTAGTTTTGAGACGCAATATAATAGCCAGTTCTTATATGTATATCATGCGTCTAAAAACAAACATTCCATGGTAGTCATATCTACCTACAAACCTCTTTAATAATAAATAGCCTGTTCAAACCGTACTGTCTGCAACTATTTGCCTTTGACACAATTGTTACGGAAGATTAAAGCGACAATGCCTACATTGTGCATTGCATTTAAATGTTGTAATATTCTGTTAGTATACAACTGAGCATACTTATACTAACGGCATGGTTGAGCGTTTAGATGCTGAGGTACGGTCGTGGGTTGAGGTATTCAACCGCACGGTTTTTTTTTTTTTGTTTTTGGAAATAAAATCCAAATAATTACAGTAAAATAATAAAACAAGAAAAATAAAAACATTTCTTCATTTTTTTTTTATTGTTGATAGGTGTAAATAACTCTTAGATACTATCTATCAGTCAGAGTATCTTGTATACCCACTGTAATTTAAATGTCGCACCTACGATAAAAGAGTAATTTCTAGTAGAAGCTAACGTGTTCCTTTTTTTTTAAAAAAAGAAAGAAATTCAGACAGCGTGGTGTTTAATAATAGGACCTATGAAAAATTACAAGATAATAGAAATATTAAGAAAGACAAATATTACTTACTACCCACAGTTTACGTCCTATTTATTAAATAGAGAGTCTACTAACATGATGTTTCAATATTTACTACTAATAGAATAGAATAAGCTTTATTGTATACCAAAATAGTAACAATGTTACAGAAACTTTAATCTGTGGGTACAATGGCGGAGTAATCAAAAACTAATTATTGAAATAATTTTACGACAAATGTTTTTTTAATCATTTTTATTTTGTTGATTTACATAGCAAACTAAAATATTAACTATATATACTTTTATACTAAACCTAACTATGTACATATAATACAATGACATAAAATACAGTCAGGCGTCGAAGCATACCTCCACATCGGTATTTAGGTACATGAAAAACTAAAAAACTGGCCGAGTGTTCGGTTCCGTATTGTCCTAGAAAAATTCAGCATAAAAATCGTGAAAATTGTATGGGAGAGCCCCCCCCCCCCCCAAATATTTACTTTAGTTTGTTTTTAATATTTTTTTTATAGCGGGAATAGGAATACACAATTAATGAAAGTTTTAATTCTCTAGCTACCGCGGTTCTTGAGATAGAGCTTGAAATCGGACAAAAGCGTTGGGAGAATAAATATTTGTATCCTTGTAGGTCTATGATGGGTCACGGAAAATTAATTTTACATGCTCAACTTAATCAAAATGGTCGATGCTTGAAACAATCCTACGGTAGGTACCCTTCGCCCTCATGTTTGCTTAGCGTTCCCTCCAGACAATTGTTTTAATTAACGGTCGTCTACGCCTGGTACAGTTTAGTAAGTTATCCCAATATAATATAGACAAAAGTTTGTATGTATCTACGTGTGTCAGTGTGTATGTTTGTTACTTCTTTACGCTCAAATGTGTGAACGGATTTGGATGAAAGGTGACATACGGGTAGCCCATGTCCAAAAATCAGAAAGAATACTTTTACCCCGGAAAGAGGTTTCCTTGGGATAATTATACAGGAGAAGCTGCTGTGAGAAGTTAATGTTTTAAGCGTGGAAGTTATAGCCTGCGATTGATCGTTTTCACAATACCTATGTACAGTAGGGTAGTCAGCTAGGAAACACCGGCCGCATCTAGTTTTAATTGACAGAAAAAAAAATTGTCATGTTAAAGTGTTTTTATAAAACCTACTTATAAAATAAAAATTATTTATCATTTACCAGTAATCTATAAACTCAATAATTTTGAAGAAAAATTCATTTTACAATTTCATTTAAATGAATGTTTTCTTCAATGAATGAAGTAACATTGGGACACGTTCTTTACTGAACGTATATTTAATTTCATTTTTTTTAAACAATAACATATTTAAACATTTTTTTTTCAAGTTCAAAATATAAAATATATAAAAATTGTACTTCTCGGGAACAAGATTCAAAGTACCGGAGACCACGGGTACTGAAAGAGAAATATCTTAACAGTTGCACTGTGTCCAGGAGCATTGTTATCTGGACTAAGCTCTTAATCAAAAGCTCTCAGTGAGTTGACCAGCATCTAAGGAGGCCCTTCTCCTTAGGTGTGGCAAATCTCTTCATCATGCACATTTATATGTCATCTATTACTGCATTCACTTCTCACATGTGGATAACCTCGCAATCCAAGTCAAGATACTTTGTATAATGTACCTATATCTCTATTATAAGCCGGCGGTGCATTTCTATCCTTCCATATTTCTCGGTATTGTATAAGTCTAAGCTAGTCCTTTGAGGATTTCAGCACATATTACCAACTGTTTCTAGCTCTACCTTAGAATGTAATAATAATATTATTGACATTTTTATAGGTAGGAAAATGATCTAAACGACATCTCCCGCCTCTGGACGGAGTGTGAGGGTGTGTCAAGCTTTTACTGACTAAAAACCCATTCCTGTTCCTTCTTTGCCATTGTTTCAGGGCCCGGGGGATCTTTTTCACATCACCTATGGCCCCAGTAGGCTTCGACTCTACGCGGGGCCCATCTACGCTCGCTGACAATTCGTTGAGCTGCGCCTGGAACACTACACGCCGTCAACGACTTGGGCTTGATCCAGATGGTTACCGGACGACTGGACGGTGAGCTACCTATTGCTCGCCATCCGAGATAAAGGTAAGTGTAATAAGGTAACAAGGAACAATAAGCTCTGTTACTATAAATGCAATGAACGGTTATATTGGTAATGTCGTTTAAACTTCAGCTAGCTTCGAGCGTCAGTCATTTTAGACGCCTGAACAGTCATACAGAACTGCCAGCTAAATTGCTTTTGTGATCATTATAGTTCCTTTGGATGTGTGCAATGAGCCAGTATTATTGTCTATGTGTGCAGTTACTACCCCGTTATTAGTACATTTACTGTTAGTTTGTATTCAAAACTGTTTTGAAAACTAAATGACTTACGAATAAAGTGGCAGAAAAGAAATAAGAAAGAGAAATTAAAATGTGTAATTTGATGTCGAAATGACTTGATAATATATAATTCAAAAATTCATGATTTTAGTGAATGAATGAGATTCACTTTAAGATCATAAATTTTTAAATTAGGTTTCAAGTCGTTTTGGTAATTTTGTCAAAGGATTTGATAACTGTCAATTTTTTAGTAACTTTTCACCAAAAATAAGGGGTTTAAAACCTAGAGTAAGATTATCACTGTGTATTATAAAAGTGAAAGTTGGTTTTTACTGTAAACATTTTAAAATCCAACAAAAAAAAAAAAAACTGGACATACATTATCTAAGTGTTGCACAATGACCTGACAAATTGACTGTCTATCATAGCGGCCTTATAACCACCACGGTATTAAAGATATAGAGTGAGCTCCATCATGGATACTTTGTCAGTCCACGGAACAGCTGTAATTAATAAGCAGCAGCTGTAATTTTCTTTAATTTCCTTAATTTTTTTTCATTGTCTTAAGTTTTCTTAATTTTTTCTTTCATTTCCTTTTATTTTCTTTAATTTTTGTTTATTTTCTTTCATTTTCTTCCATTTCCTTTCATTTTCATTTATTTTCGTTCAATTTCTTTTGGGAATTGAAGTATTTACGTGCGTGAGTTTGTACGTAACCCACAGCGCCCAAGTTTGACTCGCACTTGCCTAGTTTATGTTTCGTCTTTCTTTCAGGTTTTTTTTATTACTTTCTTTCTACTTCTTTGCCACCTTACCTTTTATCTGAAATCTCTCCCTCACTACTCTCACATCAAATAACAAATCTAACCGACATTCAACCTTGAGAGCTCTGCTATATAGTTCTGTAATCTCATTGGGTTATTCTCCGAGAATAATAATATTAAGACAAAGGATTACACTAAAATTTATTTACAAGTAATAAATACACAGATTAGTGTATTTATTAAAATAAATCTGTAGAAAATAGTTAGAATTGGAAGGAAATATTTGGAGTACGTAGCTTGATTACCAGATTGTACGACTGTCCCTGGAGATAAGTTAAAAATACTCTCAAAGATAGTTACCGAATATATAAAACTGCTGACGATGAAATTTAGTTTTACAACAGATACGGTATTTTGCTTGTAATATTTTACCTGTTGACTTCATAAGTTAAAACTACTGCTACGTAAAATCTAAATGGATTAAGAAAAATAAACGTAAATCTAGCTGAAATAATGTTTCTAGTTCGCAATTCAGCACAGTTTACTTACTGCAAATTCTTAGTAAAACTAAATTCTTAAAACGGAATTGTGACTATTCCCGCAAAAATAGGTAGAAACGTACTTTTCTCACTTGAAACTCGGCTTACCTTGTAACAGAGATAAGCGGGAAACATACATAGAAATGTCTGCCTTTACAAAAGATTTTTTCTTTTTTTAGGAAAATTATCTTTAGTTAATTACACGAAAGGTAAATGTGACGAGCGACTGAAGGGAACGAAGCGTGACCTGAGAAAATGTGTTAAAGTTTACGCGGCCCTTACATTATGCTAAGTACCTACACTCAGTTTTAGGTTAGTGGTGGCGAGCTCTTAACATTACCAACAGGATTTAGAGCAGTCTATTACTTGGCCCATAGGTTAGTATGGTTTTATGAACCATTACTAAACTATTACGCCCTTGACGTGCCCAGTATAGCTTGGTAGAGTCTGTCTAAAAAGTCTAATCAAATTATCAAATTCTTGAAATCTGATAGGTATAGTCAACACTGGTTGAACAAGCAAAGTTGCAAAGAAATAATCATTGTTTACTGATAGAATTTTATAAAAAGTAGGATGTAATATATATATCAAATTTTTTAATTCGCTTAAAAATTTCCAAGTCGTTTGTCTTTTTAGACAGACTATACTATACAAACACTTTTTTCATCTAGATTTTAAAAATATATCTTAGTAAAGGTCTACTGTCCACGGACGCGTAGCTTCATAGACGCGTATTCGTCATTATACGCTTGGTGTAGGCCTGCGTCAAGCTTACATACAAAACTGTGAAACAGTATCGACCAAGCGGTAACGGCACAACGTTGCCGTACATAAAGCGTCTAATGACGAATACGCGTATAAGAAGCTACGCGCCCGTGGATAGTAGGCTTAAGTTAACGTCCGTTTTTTTGCCCCGAAAACTCAAGCAAGAATTTTCCCTGTATCTTGATTTTATGATTCGAGCAAGTGCAAAGAGTATTTCAGAGAAATAATAGTAATACCCCTTTCTACTTCGGCTTAAAATGAGCTTAGAATTAGTCAGAGTATTTTTGGCCGCAACTAAAAGGGTAGCAAGGTCTTAACATCTTGGATGAACGGCAGATAAATAGGGCTTTAGTTAAATATAAGTTCTCTGCTAACAGGACTAAGCTTCTTTCTCATTTTGTCTAAAAATAAATAACCATTTCCAGAAATAAACCCACCAAAAGGAAACAGATCCCATAACTTTTTTCTGTAATGGTTAAAAATAAAGATAATACTTCTTCAACATTTGTTTCTTGTTTTTTAAAACGTCTTCACTGAATCAGAACCTCTCTTGAGGACCAAAAAAAGAAAAACAATTTTTAATTTCTGCTAAAATTACGCTAGTTTATGAAGCTTCCGTTTGCTTTGCGTATTCAAATGACGTCCCGGCCGTCGCTTCAACGTCCCGTGCATTTAATCATGGTTCGTGTACACTGCTTGCTACATACAAAATGGATACGTCTTCCTACATAATACACCCGCAATGTATCATAACGTAACACGACACTTGTGAACTCTGAAGGATTAGGCCAAGGTTTACTATCGCACATTCCCAGTTTACCTAAGGAGATTATAGAGTTATGGTTACCTACTTGTTACTTATGTATGTATTACATAAACACGAAACAGGCATGTCTAAACTATTAATTAACTTACATTTGCATTTGCTTACTTCTGTATTCATCGCTATGCATGAATGTAAAATTACTCTACACTTACAAAGTTGATCAACGTAAATTAGGTTTTAATTCCATTAACTGCTCCCCTTTCACGTAAAACAACAGCTACCTAATAATCGCGTGCTAAAAATAATCGCTGGGTTCATGGAAACATTAAGCAGAGTTTCACAGCTCAAGACTTTTCAACACTCATTATGCAAACCGAAAGGATTTCACCAGAAGTCTCCTACTGTTACCAGTTATTACAAGTTCAAGTTGTACGCAGTGTATGGCATCCGCGGTTCAAAGTGACGTATACGTCAGTGTGCTCCCGTCCGCTCCTTACTCAGTACCACGCAGCCTCTTGCCGAGGTAACATCGTCCCGCGGTAGATACTCACCCTTATTATAATTCGGCTCGTTCGACCTAATATTGTCGTGTGGAGTGCAGTGAATTAACGTGGTAGTGTTCTTCATATGTTATGGTCGCCTGGTACCGAATCGGACTAATGTTTTTAAATAAAAAATGTAAGTACCGTATTGTTGTTGTTATTTTTTTTTATATAATTTTATGTTTCGGTTTTAATGAGGCTGACAATTTTAATTACAGATGTTAATTTTGCTATGACTGTTTGAAAATAATCTATTGTGGAATGTGAATTCAATAAAATTACGAGCTAATTTTTTATCTAATTTGATAGGTCTCATATATTCAAATATTAATTATTTTGCCACTAGCTATGCATAGGTACTATAATAATAATAATAAAAAAATATTATTATTTTTTTACAACCAGATGAAGTGAATAATTATTTTCTACCGATTTACACTTTTCCAAAGAAAATAAATTCACTCGGAACAAAACCAACCATCGACGTTGAAAAGCTTTTCAATTTTGTAAAGGAATGTCTTCAGTACTCATTTCTCACCAATCCTTCAGTAAAATTTAATGAATCTGTCCGTTATAAAATTTAAAAGGCATTAAAAATACACACATTTAAAATTGTTTAAATATAAACCTCGATTTATACGTGTAAAGTAAGTTTTCAATCTCATTTTCCGATAAAAGGCACACCCTGAAACCAAATTCGAAGAAATCAAACTATTAAAGAGCGAGGAAGCAGATTTTAGCTAGCCATAATACTCCTTTTTTATAGAAAAAGCTTTGAGCGTTAAGAATGTTTAATAGAAATGAGTTACTCAGTAAGGAATCGGAGTCTGAATATGACTATTTGAGTTTAAATTTATAGATGAGAGCTACTCAGTAAGGAATCGGAGTCTGAATATGACTATTTGAGTTTATAGATGACTAGTGCGCCTCACCATCACCGATTGCAACACTGCTTATCAGCAGATGGGTTCGCAGTCAAGCACTATTTATATCAATAAAAAAAACATAGATTCTATAAGTCTCAAAAAATATGTTAGTGTAAACAGAATCGGTTAAATATTAATGATTTATTTACATAGTCGTGGTCTATTTCAGCGTGGGTTGACAAGCCGATTACATCTGAAAATTAAACGGTTGGCTCATATTTAAAACATAATTGAAAAATTACTATTGTCTCATATTATAAAAAGAGTTAAAATTTGACAAACTTAGAGATTAGATGACAAATTTTTCAGTAAATCAGTGTTCGGTTTCGCGAAAATTATTGATAAACATACTAAAAAGCTTATTATATAATTAAGGAATTTATTAATAAGCTTTTAGTAGGTAGGTACATATCTGTTTATCAAATTTTTTAGCGAATATTTTCTAACATAAATTTTTACTTAAGAAAATCTATTTTTATGAATAATAATTTAATCAATTAATTAGGTGAGCTATATCGATATGAAATGTTACTTCTTGGCGATTTTTGTGAAACATTAGCTTTACTACATAATATACCTACATAATGTACCTGATACAGGATAATTAGATGGCACAAGAGCCAAAACCTTCACACAATTTGTAACCCTATCTCATGAAAATAAAGGTGATTATTATGTAAATTTGTATAACCATATTTACACAAGGACATTATTATAATATATCATCGTCATGTGTGTCTACCCGTTTCAAATTCAAGCATTCCTTACCGCCACAATATATGACCTTGAAAGGACATGCCACAATTAACCAAGAATTATTGTGTGTATCCAAAATTATAATACCATCGTTACACATAAGTGTGCGACATTAATCATTTAGACACTGTCCCTGTGTAGTAATAAATTATAATAATAATTTATAGTTGTTTTTCGGAAACCTGGAGATCTTTAAACCCCAAGCAAACGCTCTGTCATTGTCTTTGTATTGTGCCTCTAATTGACGGTATTCCAAAGGAATCAAAAGTGAATAGGTTTTTTCTAGGTAAGCGTGCTTCATCGTCGACCACATCATCGCTTACCAACAGGTGAGATAGCGGTCAAGCGCAAGCCTATCAACAATAAAGAAATAACAACTTTATGTTGAAACTACAACCCCATCTACATTTAAATATTAGACCTACGAAATAGTAGTTTCAATATTGAAAAAAAAAAAAAAAAACTATAAGAAAAGTTAATAAAGGAATTGTTAGTTTCTACTTATTTTGAAGAGTAGGAAAATAAGGAAATCAGAACTGAGTCAGTAAGTTAGTATTAATGAAGCAGCTGACGATTTCGTTCAAGACGGGATGCGAAGCGAGGGATGTATGTGTTTATTAGCAATCAATAGAATAATTTCGTTATCCTAACTGGCTATCAGCTCTGTTTTGAAAAGAAATTACTAGAAGAGAGGTGTATGTAAAATAATGTTGTATTGCATTATTTTTAGTACTAGCGGACCCGACAGACGTCGTCCTGTCTACACGTCTTTAATTAACAAAACTTTTTTTTTAATTTGATCGCAGCGCTAACTGTCGGGACAGACTAAAATTAAAATTCGAATATTATTTAAAATTTGACACTGTGATGGTAGCGCCGTCTGTCGGATCCAATGTAAAACATTCCAAAATCAACAACTACTAATAAATTAATAATGAATTAAAAAAACATTGTCCAGCGGACAAAATTGTGAATCTAAACCATTCCCAGATCCCCTTGAACACACACAAAAAATTTCATCAAAATCGGTCCAGTCGTTTGAGAGAAGTTCAGTGACATACACACTCACAGAAGAATTATATATATAAAGATATGCAAAACCTGAATATATGTAGTTTGTTCAGTATCAGTAACTGAATCGATTCATGTTACATTTTTTCCTAAAAATAATTAATACAGGTCATTGCAGGTTGTAGGCATAGCGAGCAAGAGGCGCCATCGCACAGCTGGGTTTGAAAGCAAAACCAGCCCTCAGACACTCGGGTATTTATGTTATATTTATGCTGGGGTATGTACGTATGGAGAAAGCTACATTTGTGCGAATGAAGTCGCTGGTAGATACTAGTGTACAAACCGAGTGATAAGTAATGCGTGTGTCTGGTCGACTGCCAGAAGTTTAGATGGTCTATCTTGAGTGTCTTGTTTTGTACAGCAACTATTCCTCGCACAGATAAGTCCCATACGCCCAGTAACTTCGAACAGCGTTTATAGAAAAAGTTACATTATTTTACAAGTTTATTACGTTTTTTTAGCAAACGCAATCATATTAGATAGAAACTTATAATTATGGATACCTAAAGTTATTATTTATTCAATTCAATTAACAATATTTCCAATTGGTCGTTTCTCACAGAAAAGAATCGGCAAGAAAATACTACGCTTAGGTACTATTTAAAAAAAATATTGATTTTACAAATATCCTTGTTGATAGATATATATGAATAGGCATGAGAAGATAGTGTACACCATTATACATTGAACCCAAAATATCCATAAAAAAATAGTGTTCAAGCAATAGTGTTAAAGCAATAGTTATCATAATGTATCACATATATACTAAAGTTCCCGACAGCTGGCTTTTTAACAAAAATAAAAATAGAAAACTCAATTGAAGCTCCAACCTGTTTAAATATACACACAAAATTTCATCCAAATTAGTCAAGCCTCTTAGGCATAGATAGGTGACAAGCACACGTACGGAAGAATTATAAAAATAAATAAAGACAGTATTAATATTGTTGCGTAATTTACACAATTGGATTTACAAGTGAAATATAATTGTAAAAAAATCATATAGCAATTTTAAATCGGTTCCAACAAAATCTGTTGCTACGAAAAACCAAATAATATTCCAACCCAACACATGATAGGTAAACTTCTGTGTAAAGCCCTTTATAAAAATACGAAAATTCTTTTACACAGTGTTGTTAGCGAGGCTTTACTGTCAAGATCCGCTTTCAGTATGGCAGGAGACAAGTCTTCTGTGGATTTAAACTTTGTTACAAAAATTGTTAACGCCCTTCACGCTTTTTTGTCACCTGAAAATGGATGTTTATTTTATTAAGCGACATTTACAAAAACAAGTGTTAGAGAAGAGAACATTTTTTGAGGTTTCTGTTTACATACTCCGTCTGAAATAGATGGTAACCCTTTTTTGTACTTTTTGTTTCAAAAATGTTTTGCCACATTCGTCGGCGTCGCCGTTGTGTGACTGATGGCGTTTTTTCTCGTATTTATTTCGAGCATTCCGAAACAAATTTGTTTTATTCTATTTCTCTAACAGTTATAGTATGATATTACACTTTTGTGTCTTCCTTCCGAGTATTGTATGACAGGTAGGATCAAGATTGATCAGAAATATCGTCTAAGTAATATTCCTTCATTTATTTTTCTATACGATATAGATGTAAGGAGTCATAAGACAAGATATACACTTTCTTACGTATACACAGGTATACCTCGACCCTCCAACTTTCCTACTTACAATGGAACTTAAGTATGCACGACGTACTTCACCACAAAATAAAACACTGGCATTAAAACTTGACTTTTACCGAACTTCCACCAAACAGTTCCGAAATCCTATATTCTCGACCTAGTTTTCTAAGAGCTCCCTTTTATTCAATAGCTACTACGGTATAACTTATAACTTATACGGTAGACCCAGTATAGATAAGTACTTTTCGAACCTAACACTTAAGTTAATCTTGTATTCTCTAGGCATTAATCGACCTGCCAGTGTATCAAGCTTAAAATTATTATAATGGCCACTTATGTATGAAATATGTCAGATTTACAAGGTATCTAATAACTTCGTTCTAGATTTCAGTCGTTGAATTCTTGGTAGTGTATTGATTGTAAGGCAATCTATCGCGTAATGTTTTAGTTTAAATTTGGTGGCTTTCGATAAGTTTAGCTGGGTAGCTTTTGATAAGTTTAGTTTTACGTTTAAATCTGAATATAAATTATATTTGTTTGCTATCATTTAGTACCATGTACCTACTACAAATTCGAGTTCCATAAAACCATTTTAGCCTTTAAAGAGAATCTCTAATTAGTAAAAGCAATACTGGGATCTCGCATGTATAGCGTGGGACTAATCCCGTTCGTAAGTTGGATGGATTGGCAGGATTGACGAGAAGCGAAATTCATAGGTACCTAAATCAGATATACTAAAATGCACATATCTCCAATTCGTCTATATGGACAAATTGAAGTTATCGTACACATTATGAAGATTTTTCCAACTGAAACAAAACGAGCTCTGAAAATTTTGACGTACCTATTTATGTAAAACTTATGGATTCAGCCTGGATCCCCCAAAATACATTGCCGGGTCCAAAAAAAAAATGAGATTTAAATTTTCTAACAGGATTGCCTTCCCTTCTGCTAATAGTACTTTACCAAGCACAAAATAGCGCAGAGATGGTTTTGAATATATTACCCAACCCCTGTATATACCACAGAATGTGCACCCACAACGCCGGATTCCGCCTTCACATTGCCAATATTCCATTTCTACGAACAGAACAGAACAGTTTGCCTTATCATTCATTAAAGGACTACTCACAGGGGGAATTCGTTGCGGTTAGACCGCTAAAATAATTTTCAAGAAAAGGTGAATAGGCACCTTTGAGATAAGCACTAGTATTAAGGGCACGTCTTGGCTTACTATCTGAAAACAATGTCCGATAACCTTTGTAGAAAAATGTCGTGTTATACCAACGTTTTGCTGATCTGTGATAACGTGAGATAAAATGTGAAGTTAAGGCTGTTTTTTCGATAAATTGCCAATTTTGCTTCAGGCTGCCGTTGACAATTTCTTTAAGGAAAAACATACCAGTGAAACTTTACAAAGTTGATCGAAGTTATAACGCTTGGCTGATACAATTTATTTATTTATTCATTATATACACCATTACACATACAAATAAGGAAACTAAATCACATACATACAATGGGCGGTCTTATCGCATTCCATGATCTCTTCCAGGCAACCTGGAATGGACAGTGACAATTACGTTTATTTAATCTAAACAAAACTCATTAAAACAAAATAATGTTGACCGGTATATAGTACCACTGAAATAATCAATCAAAATTTAAAATGATTTCTAAGACGGAGTTCTAAGTGTGGATGAAGTCTGAACCTAGTAATTAAGCGCCAATTTGTATGTCAAATGGTATTGATAAATGATATCGAATATAATAACAGGGTGACAGTAGAGGAGTTATGATTGACACCAAGAATATCGATAATACTGATGTGGGTTACTAAACTAGAACTAATTTTATGTTTTCAAATTCAGTTTCTTTCATAAGTAAAAAACTAAGGTTCTGTAATTTCTATATGTTTAGTTTCTTAATGAGAGATTTTAAGCATATTCAATCACAATTACATAAACGTCTGTTTAAATTAAAATTGTGTAAGCACCGTTTGGTAAGAATACCGGAACAGCTCTCTTTTGTCAAATGATTTGACATTTCTCTTATGTCAAATCGTTTTTATAAACACAATCGAATATGTTTAAAAAACGCGTACTAGGCTCTTTGAAAAGTAAACATTTCTGGACCATTCTGCGATTTATTTGCCTTTGTTCTTCACGTTTGACAGTTGTAGTCCTTTCTTAAATTCGTAATATTGTATTTAGAATATAAATTGTAAAACTAATTTATAACGATGAAAGTGGCATAATCTTTCTAGATTAAATTCCCTTTATATATCTGTACCACAGAAAAAAAAAACACGTGTGGCACTCGGGGACTGCCGCAGTAAAGCTATTGCATAGCATTTTTATCAACTTATACAATAGATCTAGCCAACAGCTGCTTAACCCCACCCATTCAAAACCAGACCTCGCCAACAGCTGCTTAACCCCACCCATCCAAAACCAGACCTCGCCAACAGCTGCTTAACCCCACTCATCCAAAACCAGACCTCGCTAACAGCTACTTAACCCCACCCATCCAAAATGAGACCTTGCCAACAGCTGCTTATCCCCACCCATCCAATACCAGACCTCACCAACAGCTGCATAACCTCTTCCATGACTCGCCAACTGCTGCTTAACTTCTTCCATCAAAAACCAGACCTCACTAACAGCTGCTTAACCCCACCCATCCAAACACAGACCTCACCAACAGCTGCTTAACCCCACCCATCCAAAACGCCGACAGCTGCTTAACCCCACCCATCCAAACATAGACCTCACCAACAGCTGCTTAACCCCATCCATCTAAAACCAGACCTCGCCAACAGCTGCTTAATCCCACCCATCCAAAACTAGACCTCGCTAACAGCTGCTTAACCCCACCCATTTAGACCTCGCCAACAGCTGTTTAACCCCACCTATCCAAAACGAGACCTCGCCAACAGCTGCTTAACCCCACCCATCCAAACACAGACCTCGCCAACAGCTACTTAACCCCACCCATTCAAAACCAGACTTCACCAACAGCTGATATTGATTGTTCACTCATTTGTTTTCTTATTGGTCACCACGCTCAAAAAACAAATGAGTGGGGGGTGTTAGGTTATTTTCGTTACAGAATTTCTGGATTCGGTCTCCACGCTCAAGGCCCGCGATAGAAGCTATGCAATAGCTTAAAAACCTTTAAATTGTACGAACGTAAACGACTGTAGGTAATTTGATTTTAATATAGTTTTTTTTTTTTTGTGATGAGTAGTTATCAAATGAATCCGAAGCTTTAGGGTAGAACGAGAAGGCATTTCAGACTTTTATTGACTAAAACCTATCTATGCCCTTTGCGTTCTAGGGTCATGGTCACTCTTTGAAACTTTCAGGCCATATTTAATTATTAGCGTATAGCTTCGTTTTACTTCGAAACCGTTTAATTCAAAATAAGGCACTTAATGAGTAGTTAGCGCAAACTATAGTAGGAAATTTCCTTAATTATCAGGGGTAGTTAAACTATGGCTGTATACGGTAAAGTTATTAACAACTAGCTTTTAGTATCTATTTGAAATAATAACACAGGTCGGAACAGTTGTTTTGTCTCACCAAGGCAAGTCGAACAGACGTCTTTATGTCTGTTACTTTCTATTACTCACAAGCTTATTTTTGTGTGCATATAAGCTTACTCTGAGCTCAAGCATCACAAAAAAACCGTGCAATCGCGAGTCAGACTCGTGTACTGAGGATTCCGTACTTATATAAATATTTCAATTCCCGAATGTAGTCTCGAAGATTTTTCCGAATCGTCAAAAAAGTATTTGCTTTTGTGATGTAACAACTTTGTTGTTTTGAAATTTAGTCTTATATCTGTGCTATATATACATAGCTTGCGTTATGCCAAATTTCAGGATTCTGGGTTAACGGGAAGTACGCTATGAATTTTGATTCCGGTGAGAGTGTCGAAATATTTTGCGACGCAAGAAAACGTTGTTTGATGTTTTTTCAGTTTTAAGGATCTGCAGACCTAAGGTTTTATTATTTACCTTTTGAGGTGAGGAAGCCTAAAAATACTTTTCACATATATTTGTTTTAGGTGGGAAAATCATCCAATGTCATCCCCCGCTCTTGCGCGGAGCGGCCGACTTTTAGTGATTAAAAACCCACTCCTGTTCCTTCGTTGCCTTCCGTACCGGGACCGAATTTTCCTTTCAGAAACAGATCCTTGGCCCCAGTAGGCATTCACGCTGCTAGGCCCCTACGGTTTGCTGATAACTCTTTGAGGCACGCGTGAAACGATACGCGCCGTCAACCTGGTACCAGGGGCCGGCGTGAGAGGTCGCTGCTGCCGATCGCCCTCAGAAGGACACGGCCGTGCTCTGTCCAAGCAAAGCACACTTCTACCGTGTTTTCAACCATGCTCAGCAGGCGGTCCACACAGTGGTGACACCTGTTTCAAATCAGGTGCAGGAACTTCCCGAACTGACCATGTTCGGTGAGAACCTGCGTCATGCGGAAGGTGAGAACACCGTGAGGTCTTTCCAGCCACGCCTCAAAGAGGGAACTTACCACCATAATTGTGGCGTGCCCACCACTGGGTCGCGACAGTCGCTGTCGCCATTTCACCATGAGATCCCGCCGGAACTCTCGGCGGCGGCGGCGTTGCATCTCCAACTTTTCACACTTAGAAACATGGTCTGTTTCAACCATGAGATCGAAAAGTTTTGGTTGTCAAATCATTGCATTTTTAAGACTAAACTATAATTCTCAGTTATGTAACGCTCGTTCGGGTTAGGTCGGCTTGAATCGGCTGACTTTACCCGAACGTTAAGTTTTTCAATATTTTTTTTTTCCGACATACCTGTAAATAAAGAAATTTCAAGAAAAAAGAATCCTCTTTTTACCCGTGTTTATATCTATTTCTTGAAACTTCTTTAGCCACCACACCCACCCTCCAACAGACATGGTGTACGTGTCAGTTTATTTATTCCTATTCACAAAAGACAAAATAGCTTTTTTGGGGGGGTATTTAACAAAAAAAAAAATGTTGAAATTAATTGTTTCTTTATTTATTTATATTTTATTATTTTATTTTACACAACATCCCCAATGATCATGCCTATCTATTATATGTGTCTGTATTTAGAATTTTAAAAGTATGTTTATCAGTTGTCTAGTACACACAAAACAAGCTCTGCTAGGGCTCAACTAGATGGCGTTGTCTGATAGATGTGAAATATTATCGTTGTATTATATTATTCATCATCATCATAATCATCATTTCAGCCGATACACGTCCACTGTTGGACATAGGCCTCCTCCTATATTATTAAATCATATTAATACATACAAGTAAAATATTAGATATTAAATAGTTACCATTAATAGTTCTTACTAGGAGTAATTATAACTGTAGTTTAATATATTATATGAACACCGTTTGTGGAAGCCCGTAGACAAAGCAACTCTAAAATTTGGTCATGTTCGAGTTAGAGAGAAACGGTGTCCAAACGGAAAGGTACTTTATATACTTACGTAACATAAAAGAGACTAAGTTACTGGACTAAATAATTCTACGTGTTACAAGTTAAAGTGATGCGACTAAATGTGGTTCATACATCCAGTCACGCCAGCAACGGGCATCGGATAGTTCGCCGTCCGCTCGTCCTATAAGCCCTAGTCGTCGATGACACGTAGTGTTCCAGCGTCTCAAAGGCTCTAGGGCCCAGTAGGTCCGATACCTGCAAGAGCCATGGCGAAAAGTATAAAAGGGATACTCGTGGTCTTAGAACGCCAGAGGAAACTGAAAGAATATATGTATTAGTCTGACACGTCCTCCCGCTCCACTCTAGGGCGGGATAAGTCATTAGACATATATATCGATGTCATTAGATGATATAAAAAACTTCGCTGCTCTAGATGGGGCGAGAGAGAGTGTCTGACAAATGTCCCTTTTTTATTCCTTCTTACTCTTTTTCTATAAAATAGAAAGAGCCTAAAATAACCTGGCGCTAGCCTAAAATAACAGAGGAAGAATGAATTTCTCTCGATGGTTCTTGTTTGATACTTGCTGATATTGTTTGGACCCCATATGCAAAAACTATTCCCAATTGACCACAAGGCTGTCTAGTTGAATTACAATCACCGCACCGCACCGCATATAAAGATAATAATTTTCTTTTTGCGGTCTAAGGCCGCCAAAGGAAATTATTATTTATGAGTTACTCTTCAGAACAAACCTGCATCACAGTTATAGCAGCTAATACCTTTTTGACAATTTGTGAAATTAATTTCGCAATAACTTTTTTTTTAAATTATTATTATTGATAAGCTCGCGCTTGACCACTATCTCACTTGGTGAAAAACAAAGATATGGTTGACGTTAGGAGTAACCTATTCACTCTTGATTTAAAGATTCCCAGGTTGTAGCTATCGGGAAACACTGACTCTGGCAGAGAATACCACACTTTAGCTGTACACACAATGAATGTCTGTTTCTAGAAACTGAACCTAAGTCTTCTTCTTCCTGTCCTTATCTCATATTACTTGGGGTCGGCGCAACACGTTTTCTTCTTCCATTTTGTCCTGTCATCCGTCAAAATATCACTAACTCCCTTTTCTTTCATGTCACTTCTCACACAATCCAGCCATCTTTTCTTTGGCCTTCCTCTCCCTCTCCATCCATCTACATGTATACTAGGAACTCTTTTAGTAATATGCGCTTCATCCTTCCTCTTCACATGACCATACCAACA
This sequence comes from Mythimna albipuncta, assembly GCA_929112965.1. Taxonomy (NCBI): domain Eukaryota; kingdom Metazoa; phylum Arthropoda; class Insecta; order Lepidoptera; family Noctuidae; genus Mythimna; species Mythimna albipuncta. The sequence goes on from OV815973.1 coordinate 11,930,308, forward strand.
CAACCGATTACCTTTCAACTTTTCAGTCACTAGCGCCACTTTCAAACTTCCTTTAATATACTCATTTCTCTTTTTATCCATTCTCGTCACACCATACATCCATCTCAACATTCTCATCTCCGCTACATGCAATACCCAACATTCTGATCCATACAGTATGACAGGTCTTATGACGGACAAGTCCGTCATAAGAATTTTACCCTTAAACTTGAGGGGCATGCGTGAGTCACAAGTTGTTGTTGACAAGAAACTGAACCTAAGTAATACATATAACCTAGGTTTATACCTACTATTCATAAATTAATTTTTCAATCAACAAAACAACAAGAAAAAAGTATATAAAAGGCTAAAATTACATGCATTGTGCAGGAAAAACATTTTAACTCAACATGAACCCGCTCTCTCGAGTATTAATGTGTTTTAATCTTGTTATATTACAGTATGTTTTTAATTTTCAAACGCACCAACCGCATAAATGTAACGAATAAGCCCGACCCGGTATTTTCTACACATTTTTTGCCAAGTCTGGTGGCAGATAACTGAGTCTGGCGTATTACGTAGCTCCTAAGTAGATGCGCTTTTTGTATACTAGTTTCTGACCCACTTCAGCTTCCGTGACGTAAATCGAAAATGGAATTTTATTCACGAAGCTGGGATGTTATGAAATTATATTACAAACACCTACTCGTATTTGATAGGCTGACCTTTATTGAGAACCTTTTTGCTCGAACTTTGAACAAAAACTGTTAGTTCATCCATCACGTTATATCGTCTATAGATTGTTTTACTTACAACTTCTTTGTTGGTCTTGTAGTCGCCAATGTTTGTTCATTGATGAGGTTTAAGGTCAATTGCGGTAGGTAGGTATTGTAGGTAAGCTATTTATATATTATTATTTACTACATTCTCTACCTTATAATATGCACAGGACCTACACTTACTAAAACAAGTATAATATAATGTGTGCTCTTATCGCACAGGACCATTTCTTACACACAACCTTTTGTTAAATAAACGAAAGAAAAATTTGGAGCTATTAGTTTACAAAAATCGTAATAAAACATAACTAGCATCCATCAGTAGCTTTACTCGCGTGAAAGGAGGTTTCTTCATACAACCATTGGATCTCCATTTCTTCATATTAGGACGAGAATTTTGAAAAGTTAGAGCAGTAGCCCGATTTACGTAATCAAAACCGTAACGATATCGTAGCTATTTAGTCGTTTAGACCATTTCCGAATTCACATCCATCAATCGAGTTTGAACGACACTGTTTTTAAAGTCGTTTAGTCGAAGAGTCGATCAAAAAAAATCTTTATTACATTATCTAATACCTATTAATGTAACTGAAAATAAGTTGTCAATAGATCGTTTAGTTTCGAGCCAGTTGAGTCGTCGTTCCATCCAATCCCGATTAAGGAACACGTGAATACCGCTTTTGGATAGGACTTCGATCAAACGACTATAAAACTTCAACGATAGTTGGCTCGTTTGATTTTACGTGAATCAGGCTACTGGCCTACGACATAAAAGAAAACCATGTTCAAAATTTAATGCTCCTAGCCCTATAGTTTCAGCTGAGTGTTGATAGATTAGTCAATTAGTTTCTTCTTTTATGTTTAGAAGATAATCATTAGAAATCAATATAGATATACCCAATACTAATGAACAAAATTGACAAAGGAGAATAAATATGTATAGTGAAAGATACTAGTCCTTCACCACTTTTTTAAAGATCGGTAGCGTTATCAGATTTTTACATCTATATTTTTTAATAGCAGCTTGGAGTCTTAGTGGCAAAATGGTCGCCCTCCATTAGCATAACCATATCATACACGCTCTCCATTACATGGAACAGGCAGGTAGGCAACTCCTGATAGATGATTTTCGGGCTGTTGTATATGTTCAAGTCTTGCGGTGAACTTCAATTTCGCAATATAGGATTAGTTCTTATGAGACACCACAGATGTCGCTACAATGGTATTGTTTTATTTATATGTATATTAGAGCACCTAAAGATAGTATTTCGTAGTTATTTCAGAAATATGATAAATGGGGTGTCAACAGCAAAACTAGTGATTATTTTCATTTGTACTAGTATTACCAGGAAACGGTACATCTGATATGAAACTGTAGTAATAAACATTAAATATGTAGACCACATCCAGTGGCAGTGTTCCAAAAACTACATACCTACAAATTTAAGAGGATAGTCATTATTTTCAGGAAACTAATAAAATGATACGATTCATGCATAGAGCGGGGTTACAACAATGCTTAATGTAAATAAGAATGTTTTTATAATAAAACAATTATTTTATTTTTTTAAATCCCTATTTATTCTGTAAACATTATGGCCTTAAAGCTAATTCAACAACACACACGTCTAATACAACACTCGTTTGTCTTTTAACTTATTATTGAAGTATCTCACAGTGTATGTGTGTGTCCCAAAGGGCAATGGAAAGGGCTGTGCTCTGAGTTTCCTTGCTTGATCACATCAGAAATGAAGATATCCGCAGGAAAACCAAGGTTACCGACATAGCTCGAAGAATTGCCAAACTTAAGTCGCAGTGGGCAGGGCACATTGCTCGCAGAATAGTTGGTCGATGGGGATGAAGGGTTCTGGAGTGGCAACTATGTACGTACCGGAAGACGCAAGGTGGACCGATGACCTGGTGTGGGTTGCGGAAAACACAGGACCGGTCGTTATAGTGACACTTGGGGAAGTACCAGCAGAGGACTTCTTTCGGTGACGATCTCATAGTGATAATAAGATTCATCATCATTAGAAAGGTATTTTTTTTTTGTAAACCTTATTAATTACAAGTAGCGCTTTGCTTTTATTGTTTACTTAGAATTAAATTAAATGGAAGAGTTTTACAAAGGCTTTGCAATGAGCGAAACGAATCGAAGCATAGTCTAATCAATTGAATATTTATAAAAGTATTATATTCCTCAGATTCATGAATATAAATTAATATTTTAACAAGAAGAAGTAGAAATAACTAGTGCCTGAATTTTGTTTTTATGTCAAAGCTGTGCTTAGAAGTTTTATATTCTATTTATATTTAAGTTTGTTTGATACATTTCAATCTTACGAGAACTAAACATCAAAATTACACTGTCAAATACCTGTATGTATGTGTGTATAAATAGTTTTTTGGGTACATACCCTGGAGAAAATTATCCACAGCCTTGAATAGCTCATCGTAACTGACACGGTTGATGGCAAATGACCAAGAGATCGTAGCCCAAAAAGATGGGTAGATCAGGTTTTCTTCACACTGGACACTCAACTGCACATCGCACTTCATGACACCAAGAACCATTATAGATGGCGAGACCTCATCAGGAAAAAGTTAATCCAACAGGAAATTTCCGTCCTTCAGTTAAGAGGAATACGAATTGAAGAGGAAGGTTACAATAAAAAAATACCCGGATGTCTAAATCTAAAATAACCCGCATTTCCCTCCTGGGGGTCATTAGTTTCAAGCCAATACATTTGTAACCCATCGAAAATTTATTAGGACAACAAATTAGGATTAAACTACACGTTTTTATTCTAATTTGTTTTTCCTGATAAATAACATGTGCAAAGAAAAGTTTGGAGCACTTTTTACTTCGAAAAACAGAAGCACACATTTTTAATTGAATCAACTTTAGCGGAAAGAAAAGTAAGGAACTCATTTATTCTGGTGTTTTCCTGACTTATTAGCTAGTTAACTTTAGGCTGGTTAGTTAGAAGTAGAAGTAGTACGTGTGGGTTGATTTCTTGATTAACTGTAGGATGAGAATTTCTGGTTTCAAGAGGCAATCTGCTAGTAAAACACGTAGCACACCTTCCTATTCATTGCACAAACTATGCAAGCTACTTGCATAGTTTGTGCAATGACTAGGAAGGTAAAATGTTATCGTGCTCGCGAATGGCGAGCAATGTGTGTAGCTCGCTGTCCAGCCGATCGGTAATCGACTGGACCGAACCTTAGTCGTTGACAGCGTGTTATGTTCTACGTGGTTCTCAAAGAGATGTCAGAAAACCAAGAGACCCAGCAGAGCCGATGCCCGTTAGGACCACGGGGAATTACTGAAAAGGAAATCCGTGGTACTGAACCGCAAAGGGCAACTGGAGGGCACAAGGTGTGGTTCGAAGAGCGGGAGAAGTCATTAGGTGATATCCCACCATAAAAAAGGCAAGATATTATAAAATACAACAATCAGAGGGTTTTATAGACGCATCCTGAACAGGGTGTAAAGACCCGCAAACCTCCATCAAAAAGGAACGATCCTCCGACCAGACGGGTACTGTGTCTGGTCAGGGTAATAGTTGGCGATTGTTGTTTTTTAGATTTATGTATATGTTCAAACTGTTTAGTAGGATTTTTTATTTTAGTTCCTAAGTTTCTTTTTTTTTATAAAGGGAATCTAAACTATATCTATGTTATGATTTACGTTACAGGACCCCGGGATTTTCTTTACTTCCTGATAATTTGATTTAAAAATAATATCAATAATTTAGTCATGATAATTTATTTTTAATGTTTGCGAAAACATCGCATGGTTTTCCCTCATCATCACCTGTTGTATTTCCCCAAATGTTAAAAATAATTTATTTGCGTACATACTTTACCTATGCCATAGTATTTTATGAACCATTCAATAATATTAATTAATATTTATTTATTTATTTATTTATTGACACTTCTTGCACAAAAAAACTGTACAAAGGCGGACTTAATGCCTTAGGCATTATCTACCAGTCGACCTTAGGGTGGTGCAGAGACATAACATGGTAGGTGCAACTTCAAGTCAAACAAACAAAAAGAAAAGTTAAAATCAACATAAATAAAAAAAAAATATAAATAAATACTGATATAAATACATACAAATAAACAAGATTATTATGTAATATTCAGTCCAATCAGCAAAAACGATAAAAATTGCTTAGTACCTACAAGTGCTGTCTACCCCAAGCACATTTACCAATAGCTATAAAACTAACTTCATTACTGCACTGTCGTAAAAGTTCAAACACATTATTCTAGCTTATAAACTGTTAACGTCCCGCATTACAAGCTGATACAGAATCCTTTATGTCAAGTGTCAGCACATGACGCCTTCGAAGTAAGGCCTATAAAAATGATAAATTATTCTTAATATAATATTCGAGAGAGTGATGTCACACGGACTAGACGATAAAATTGTAAGGCGCGATGTACACAGAGGTACAGAACCTTGGACACTGGGCAGCGGATAGTATAAGAACTTTGTCGTTTGCCATTCAAAATAAGTGATACCAAAAACCTGATCGGATGGAGCTTTTACTTTTATTAACTTTCTAACTGGCAAAGTAATGATACTTTTAAAAAATAAGGTATGCCTTAAATGGAATAGGTGTTCGAATTTAATAGGAAAAAAAATGATTGTTCTGATTACAAGACAGCCAGTAGGTGAAATTTAATTTAATAGTATCCGTAGCATTATGGAGCGGTGAGCATGTGAGCAGGCACGAAATGCCAGTAACATAAATGACAAAGCAGAGTATCTCAGTTACATGCTACTTCCTCTTCGTGATAAACATGCGCCATTAAGCATCTGCAGACGCTTTACAGCCTAACGGTGTTTCACGGATGGTATTTTAAAATAGTGACATAAGTCCCTGAATTAAAAAAAAAAACACGCAGAACAAAGCTCGGTATTCACAGACGCTTTATGTAAAAAAAAAATGTTACCACTGCATTTGTTTAGACGGAAGCTGACTGCAACATAATTCAGTATAAGTTAGTCAGGTAATTATTTTCTTGGAATAGAATAGAATAGAGAAACTTTTATTTGGGTCAGACAAAGCACATCAGTTACAAACACAGAGTTAAAAAAACAGAAGTACAGAATGCGCTCAGCGCGCCCGTAAAAGTACCGTGCTTTACAAGTCGGTCGAACCAGTAAAAAAATAGTAATTGTGCGTCAAAAATTTGTAATGATCTGCCTCCACCTTTTTAGACGGGGCATCTCACAGCCAGTATTCAAGGCAAGACTTAGGACACTACTTTTACTACTAACTACTATTACTAAACAAACAAATGCATTATTAAACCGCTTGCTTTATCTTTGCTTACAAACTGTGTCTATTTATTTGTTCTGTATATTTGATAATTATTATTGTTAAAAAAAACTAACATTACCTCTTTCTAACAAAACCTTTTTAGCTTTCACCTTACCCCTAGGAAGATAGTTGGACAATCATTTTTTTTCCCGAGAACCACACTTTCTGTCGTATAAGCACATTACTCCTAAGAGCAGGAAGGCATAATGTTAGGCCCATAAAAATGATATATTATTCTTAATCTAAGAACCTGGTAATGCTTCAGCCAAAACCGAGGCCAAAAAAAGTAGTAAGTAGATCGTACGGCTGTATCATTCTTGAAACAAAAAGATGATTCCGTAATGTTATATTACTTTTTGATGAAAAGAAAGTTCACGCCAAAAAGTTCGGTTCCATAAGGGATTAGTGAAATCAGCAAAAGGGTAATAAAATATTTAGTTTTGTTCCTAACATAGTTTAATGTTTTTGTTCAGTCGGTACCCAAATCTGTTTAACGGAAATACATGAGATATCGGAATAATTTATTAGTTACGGTTCATATTTTTTTTTTGTTTCGTCCATATACAATAAGTTTTTCTTTGACTTCACACTGTTTATTTTAGTTTTGCTTTCACTCAATAAAATCTAAAGCACTTACAAGGGCATTAAAAAAAATCTAGATTGATAAGAATATTTGAAAAGATAAAAAATCTTTTTAGATTTCCATACCCGATGGGTGTCAACGGGACTGTATTACTAAACTTCAGGCGGCCGTCCATCTGTCCATCCATAAGTCAACTGTCTGTAACTCATAAACCGTTAGAGGTTCAGAATTGAAATTATCACAGAATGTGTATTTCTATTTACCACTACAACTTTAAAAAATAAATTTAAAATTAAAGGGGGTTCCCATTCAAGAAACGTTATTTTATTGGCGCCTGTTGCTGGATTTTGACATAATTGTACGGAACCTTTCGTGTGCAAATCGGACTCGTACTTGGGCTGTTTTTTTTTTTTAACTAATCACAAGTGAATGACATCGGTTTCTAATGTCACCACTGGTTTTATTTGGCAAGCAACTACTTTTAAACAATAACATATGTAATAAATAGCCAACACTTACGGATTTCGAGTAAACTGTATATACAAGAACTGAGATAGGTTCATGTATAAAGGGAGAAACATAGATATTCGTTGATAACATATCATTTATTTGTCAAAGACATTGATAGATGTAAACCATTTTCTTTTCTTTCTTTCAAAGTGATTCTCCTGAGACGTTATAACTCTTTCATCTTCGTTCAATTGATCATTCAAGTTACTTCCAATTTACATAAAGTTCCACAGGATAGATCTCAAAATTTAATAATAAATATTACGAAGTTTCATTGAGCAATTTCCCGTTGCTCCACAAACTTAACAGCTTTTTTATGCCTAGTTTATTTCTGAATAAATATTTATTGGAACCTACAAGAAATCGAAAGTACCTACCTATTTCTTTACTACGTTTTATTACTAAATCAGTAACAAATTCCTCATTTTATTACCGGCGAAGTTATAATAATAATAATATAATAATAATATTTCCACAACTATCACACAACGCCGTCTAGTCCCAAGCTAAGCAGAGCTTGTGTTATGGGTACCAGACAACTGATAAACATACTTATACATTTCTAAATACATACATATTATAGATAAATTACACCCAGACACAGAACAAATGATTATGCTCATCACACAAACATTTGTCCTGGGTGGGAATCGAACCCACGACCTCCGGCGTAGCAGTCAGGGTCACTAACCACTAGACCAACAGGCCAGTCAAAAAAAAAAGTTAGATGAAATGATTCATGTTTATTAATAGGTTCCACTTTTTTTTATTTTAGAAAATGTTGCTCCTATCTAGGAATAAATCCTGTACTAGGAACAACTCAGATGTACAAGATACCCACAACCGGAACATTTATCTATCCGGCCATGCAACAATATTTTATTCTTTGCGGGATTCTAATTCGCAACACGCAGTATAAGAGCCAATTGCTGAACTACGGCTCAAACCGTGCCGTCGAAGTATAGATGTGTTGTATGGATTTTGCTTATAAACAACACAAGCAACAAAATAAGCAACTTTATAATGTGCCCACTGCTGGGACTTAGCCCTTCTTTCTAGAACAAGAGGTGGGCCGTAATTCACCACACGGGCACTATACAGTTTGGTAGGTGTCATATGTCTTTGAATTATTTTGTTCTGGGACATTCCGGCTTTCTAAAGGTGTTTTTCTGTTGTGAGAGTACTCGAGACTAATTAAATTATACAAATTTATATGCCTGGCTGGGCTTAAGCCAGACAGAACTTACTCCTAAGCCCGGCTGATGTGTATTCTTTATATATGACAGGCCTGTTGGTCTAGTGGTTAGTGGCCCTGACTGCTATGCCGGAGGTCGTGGGTTCGATTCCCACCCAGTACAAATGTTTGTGTGATGAGCACGATCATTTGTTCTGTGTCTGGGTGTAATTTATCTATATTATGTAATGTATTTAGAAATATTTAAGTATGTTTATCAGTTGTCTAGTACTCATAACACAAGCTCTGCTTAGCTTGGGACTAGACGGCGTTGTGTGATAGTTGTGGAGTATTATTATTCCTACGTACAGATATATAATTCGCTAGTTCTTTTCCAAAATATAAATTAATTTCAAAATTCAAATCAGGTCAAATGAAAAAATGTTTATTAGTCAAAATATGATAAAATAGATGTTACAATTTTGTTTTCAGTATGCCCTGCCATACTATGGCATTCAAACTAATATTTCTAAAGAATGAAGGCTTGAACCTATTAAAAATTCAAAATTAGTCAATTATTAATTCATTAAACCCCAAGCGAACGCCGGCGTTCGCGCACCTATTGTCTTTCAATTGTGTCTGTCATTATCACGATTGAAAGGTTAAAATATAAATATTATTTTAGTAAATACTGAAATTGTATTGAATTAATAAATAAGTCATGTCATTAATATTGAATAATTATTCGGTCATTATTGGATAATATCTAACAATGAGACACCTAATAATTACTCAATTATAATGACATGACTTATTATCTATATATATAAAAGAAAGTCGTGTTAGTTACACCACTTATAACTCAAGAACGGCTGAACCGATTTGGCTGAAAATTGGTGGGGAGGTAGCTTAAAACCAGGAGACGGACATAGGATACTTTTTTTTTTTTTTTTTTAATTTTTTTTTTTTTAGGTTTGAGTAGTGTAGAGTAGGGTAGGGTAGAGTAGGGTAGAGTAGGGTAGGGTAGAGTAGAGTATAGTAGGGTAGAGTAGGGTAGAGTAGAGTAGAGTAGGGTAGGGTAGAGTAGGGTAGAGTAGGGTGGGGTAGGGTAGAGTAGGGTAGAGTAGGGTAGAGTAGGGTAGAGTAGGGTAGAGTAGGGTAGAGTAGGGTAGAGTAGGGTAGAGTAGGGTAGAGTAGGGTAGAGTAGGGTAGAGTAGGGTAGAGTAGGGTAGAGTAGGGTAGAGTAGGGTAGAGTAGGGTAGGGTAGGGTAGGGTAGAGTAGGGTAGAGTAGGGTAGAGTAGGGTAGAGTAGGGTAGAGTAGGGTAGAGTAGGGTAAAGTAGGGTAGAGTAGGGTAGAGTAGGGTAGAGTAGGGTAGAGTAGGGTAGAGTAGGGTAGAGTAGGGTAGAGTAGGGTAGAGTAGGGTAGAGTAGGGTAGAGTAGGGTAGAGTAGGGTAGAGTAGGTAGAGTAGACAGCTTAGATAAAAGGTAACTATTAGGCGGTACGAAGTTTGCCGGGTCAGCTAGTAGTAGAATAAAGCAAATTAATAGCTGCCTTACCAATGTTCTTTAACAATTATTCTCTTAAACCTTAAGCTTTGATAATAATACCTACTAGTGGAAAACTGCCTTTTACTTCGTTTCATCTATTGAAGCTCAAGTATTACGTTCCAATTTTTCATTCTACCCAGCCATAGATTTTATTGAATACATTACAGATTTCGTTTGAAAGTACATTGAATACCCACAGGAATTTGCATAATATCGGTATCTAAAAGGTATCTCGGTTTTTCGAAGACAACAATAGGAAAACGGGACAAAGACTAGTATTCCCTAAATACTTTCTTATTGTGGTCACCCTACTTCTTTTATGATTCGAGATTTCAGATTTTGAATTACGTAGAATCAAAAGCATGTTGGGTGAGGAAGATTGGAAATAAATTATCAAGAAAATGTTCAGTTAAAATGAAATTATTTCTTCTTTTTTAGGTAACAGGTGTATTAGTAAAGTATGTAAATTGATCAATTATGTCCTTTCCCGACCCAAATTATTTTTATTTATTTTTTTGTAGTCTACGTTTAAAGCTTTTTGTACCTATTGGAATAATTTCCGTTATATCGACCAGTCTCAGCACTTAAATGTCGATCTATTAATTTAAAGGGCAAAAAAACGTCGCTCCGATCCGATTTGAATACATACATTTTTGATGTCTAAAATTCGTTCCAAAGCGGCACAGAAGGTAGTTTAAATGCGACAAAAGAAAAGTAACATTTTGTCATGTTAATTAAAGTAACCGGCTTTATAAAATTAGTCACTTTGAAAGAGATGAGTGGAATAACATTAATGTTGAAACTTTTTTTATTTCATATACTCCTAGCTTTTTAAAAAAATTGTGTTGCAACAATGATAAAGGAATAGTCTGATTATTTCATTTAATTTAATTACTCATGAACAATTAGCACTTATGTAGCTTGAAGAATCGCCAACCTTAAGTGGCTGGGAATATTACTCGCAAACTACCATTAGTTTGAGGGCGAAAGGTACATTTTTATGGTGGGAAAAAATCATCCAATAACAACCTTCTTCTCTTGGGTGGAGTGGGAAATAGTGTCAGACTCTTACTGACTAAAAAACCACCAGGGCTCAAGCTGTCTTTCGAAACCAACCCTGGCCCCAGTAGGCTTTAACCCAGATGGTTCCCTGTTGTTGCTGACAACTCCTTGAGGCGCGCGGGAACAGTGCGCGCCGTCGACGACTTGGGCTTGGTCCGGTCAGTTACGGGACGGACCTATTCCTCACTGTCCGCAAGCCCGCGCCTACGTTGGCCGGAAACGGCGGCGGCGGCGGCGGCGAGAACGCCGTTGCCTAATGTGGTCGGCCTCCTCCTTGGCGAGCATTACTGCTTCGCAGAAGTCGGCGTCCGCCTGCTACTCCTCGCTCCGGACCATGACCTCAACCACGGCCCGGCGCGAGAAGTCTCCGCTGCCGATCGCCCCCACGAGGGCACGGCGATGCTCCGCCAAAGCAGGGTACACCTCGACTGTGTGCTCCACCGTGTCCTCCGGGAGTTCCGCACAGTGGCGACACCCGGGCGTCACTTTCGCATGAATCGAGTGCAGGAACCTCCCGAACTTGCCATGTCCGGTGAGTACCTGCGTCATGCGGAAGGTAAGGACGCCGTGAGGTCTTTCCAGCCACCACGAGGGCTGAAAGGTGCTGGTAAGCCTCCCACAGATGCGCCGATGATCCAAATAGGTACATAGGATTAACAATCCAATGGTCCATTTGGCTTGTTAATCCTATGTAGCTGGATTACGTCGCTGTGGCCAGCGCTGCGTACAAGGTAGTTTTTTTTAGAGAATCGTCCGGACTGAATGTTATGACGACGATGACGATATCAACTATCAATCAATACGTTACTCATTATTCGACAGAGTGAATTATGTTGCTTTTTATTATACGAGTATTATAGGTAGGTACAATTAAAATAATTAATAGTCCATTAATTTCTCATTAATAAAGACCAAAGAGTGTAATAATGAGGTTTCGTTAAACAAGAGCCAGGGTTAACTGTTTCTGGCTTGTTAGCCAGAAACTTGTGCCAAGGTGTCACTTAGTAAGATCTACAATACATGTCATTCGAATTACATGGTTTTGCCAGAAAATGGCTAAAACAACTGGGATAAACTGGCATTGGTGGGCTATGAATTAAGTATTAGACACTTTTAAGTATGACAGCATAAAAAATTTACTTGTTTTTTGTCTTGGTCAAGTATAATAGATTTTTCAAGGATAGATAGTAAATTATTCCTTTTTTTTGTAGAAAATGATCAAATGATTTCTCTTGCTCTGGGTGGAGCGAGAGTGTCAGATTTTTACTGGATAAAACACACGTGTGTTTCCCAAGTACGTAATTTGACATCACGTACCCCATCAATTATGTTGACATCTCAAGGCGACGTGCTTGGAGCACGACGTTGTCGACCCGGTTTGGTCCCGATCAGACGGTGAGCAACATATTGCTTGCCGTCCATAAGCCCACACCTATGATGACCGGGAGTCGCAAGAATGCAAAATTACTATAACAGAAATATTTGAAGCAGAACGTAACATTGATTTCAACTTTATTCTTCTTAATATTAAATCAAGCATATCGTTATTGTTTTATTTGCTAATTTCAAAATCGAAAGTTATTATCCATAACATTATTAATTTATTTATTTATTTAGTACATGGAGGACTTACAGCTAATAAAACCAGATAAAAAAAGGAATCCATAATCACTAGAAAGCCAATTACAAGTCCTCATTATTTTAGTCATTTTACATTTACTTGATAAACATGAACTTTGAGCCCTTTACTCTCTACGGAGCTACACAAAAAGTTTACATTGGTTCAGCGATAAATTCATTCAAAAAGTTTCATTACAAGTTTCGCAGATTTCACAACTTTGCCTTGTCATTTGTTATTAGAAAGATTATTTGATTCATTCATCAATCTCCTTCAGACATCGAGGTTCCACAGCTCTCGTCCCCGCGACGTTGAAGAAGTAATGATCTTGTAATTATTGCAAGAAATCCAAGCAGTTGCTTAAAATAGATGTTTATTTTAGTAAATTGTTTTGGTTGTTTCAAATATTGTTTCTCTATTACTAACTACATATTTTACTTGTTATCTATTATGTTTTTTTTATTTTATGACAGAATAGTTATCAAAGACTAATTCTCGTGTTTACTAATACAAGGTGATAATTGATCTAAACAAAGACTTCTGAGCAAAAAAAAACTCTGCATATAATGCAATAAGTTAAGACAACTGAAATCGGGATGCTTAACAACAAAATAAAAATAAATGATAAAATCAGAACTTAAAAAAAATTACTCGCTAACAAGTTCCAAAAAAAAAACAAACATAAATTGCAAAATAACTTTACTAACAAAAAAATAATATATTCAGCCGAACAAAGAACCTCCTTTTTGAAGCTTATTTTTTTTAACATAAGATCTCTGAAAATATTTTTATACATGATAGCAAAATTATATAGTGATATTATGATCTAAAAAAAGATCCACAATTCGATTTATCCATTATTTATTCTTTTACATAATCCACAATAAGATATTTTGTGAAAAAGAAAACATTGTATGCTAAAAAGTCATTTATTATGGCTATTGTTAGGTATTTTAATCTTTACGCTCATTATGTCCTTCCTTTAAACAGCCCTTTACTGTGTCACTTGAGCGAGACAGTGAGAAATGGCCCGTTAGGCGAAATCTTTCGAGATGCCTGTCTAATTATATCGGGTGAGTGTACCATGACAGTGGAGCATATGGTGGCCCAATGGTAACGGTCCCGAGTGACGAGTTGTAGGTCGCGGGTTCAAACCCAGCTAAACGTATTACTTTGTGTAATTTATTTCATGACCACTGCTCTCAAAATGGTGAAGGAAAACATCGTGAGGAAACCGGCATGTCCCAGTGCCAAAAAATTCGAAGACTTGTAACATCCACCAAACCGCACTGAGCTCGCGTGGTGGATTACGGCCCATTCCCTCTTCTAGAGAAGAGGCTTGAGTCCCAGTAGTGGGAACATTAAAAGGCTGATTTGCTTTTATGCTATATACCATGACTCATAGAGCTCATGTAGTGGCATTGGATAGCATTAATAGGAGTTCGAATGTTTTTTGACGGATTTAGACGAATATTGCCTTTTTTAATCTCAGGGTTTTAGAGCAGATCTCATCAAATCTTGTATAAAATCTCCACTTTTGTGGATATTTGATCAATTTTCAAAGTTTTGTATTAATACGAGAAGTAACGGGTGGACAAAATAACAAGGGTCACCGGCCACATCCACAAAACGATTGAAACCACAAAATGGATTTTTTTTTTCGTATGGGTTACGAAACAACTGAAAAGGCCTTGGTAAAATCGTAACCAACCTAATGTATAGAGTATATCTAAGATATTGCTAATATAAACGGTAAATATAAACTATTATAAAAATAAAAAGTAATTATTATTAAGTGTATAAAAGGGAAGTTTAATTATGTTCGGCTCTATCGACCTTCTGTTCTGCGAGCAATGTGCCCTGAATATTAAAAATCAATCAATCATTTACTTAAATTCTACGGGGATGAAACCGCGAAACTCAGCGAACCACAAATATATATACCTATAAACGATTAAAAAGTTCTTAACAAAATCATTATCATCATTTGAGCCGAAAGACATCCGCTGTTGAACATACACCCAAGTGTCGCCGCAATAAATGGTTCTGTGCGTCTCACATCCATCGGATCCCCGCAACCTTACTAGGTCATCAGTCCATCTTGTCTGAGGTCCTCCAACGCTAACGGATCTTCAGTACGGAGTGGCCACTCTTGAAACTTTTGGCCTCAACAGTCATCTGTTCTGCGAGCAACGTAGATTTTTAAATAGGTAATATTTGCCTCTCATCACATCAACAAATCTCGTATATTAATTATACGAAATTTCGTACACGATCTGAAAACAGTTTTTGATATGACTAAAATAAAATAAATAAACAAAAATTGAGAATTAAGAATCAAAATTTTTCAATACACTTGCTCAGAAAGTGACTCTTATTGCACTGCACTTAGGTATATAAAGGCACTTGTTACCAAACTGTGATATTTTGATTACCATAACGCACTCGTGCTATAATGTAGTTAAAACCTTTTTGTTCAACCTCTTAGATAGATAGATAGATTGATTCTTTATTGTACACCAAAAATAAAAATTACATGAGAAACTTAAAATTTATAGGGTGTCACAAAGGGCGGTCTTATCGCTAAAAGCGACCTTTTACAACCTTTGGATGGATTTGACAGAGAAGGAGAAAAAGATACTCAGGTAGTTGATGATATACTATCCACATATATACACAATACATAAACTAATAAATTACAAAATAATATACAATATATATATTTATACTTATACAATAATAAGTCTTTTTAGTTCGCAAAACAAATTTTGAGTACGAAATAATTTCACATAAGGTTATTGCGTTCAATGGTATAAAATAGTTTTTGTAGTAATTGCCATTTTAAGATGCGCGCAGTTTTTGGCTTGATTTATTCGAGTTTAATTCAGCGTCTGTATTAATTAATAATTAGAAAATGTTACATGCGTATTCCATTGTCACTACAAAAGACATTATAGTAAAAACTTTTCACGCAAAAAACATAAACGTAGACTAAGCAGTATAATCAGAATACCTCAGAATACCTTAGCGACCTCGCTTCGCTCGCCCGCTAACTCCTTCCCGGGACGAAATGAGTTACTTTCACCCCTAGTGTAACAATGTACTATTATACCCCATGTAACATGATTGTATATTTTAACATCTTCTTGGCTATTTGAAGAGGATTAAACTTTTGTAATAAAGAGTCTTGTGGGTTGGGAATTATTTTATGATTTCCCCATCAAATAAATTTTCCCAGAATGATTGAAGCGAGAGGAAGTGCCACATTTTTACATACCCATGTTTTTTTTGCGGTGGAAAAATCATCGGAGCGGTAGATAGTGTCAGACTTTTACTGACTAAAACCGACTCCTGTTCCTTCGTTGCCGTTCTTACCGGGGCTGAACTATCTTTCGAAACTAACCCTGGCCTCGATAGGCTTCGACCCAGTTGGGCCCCTGCGGTTGCTGAAAACTCCGTGAGGCGCGTGGGAACAGTGCGAGCCGTCGACGACTTGGGCTCGGTCCAGACAATTGCCGGACGGTCGGACAGCGAGCTACCCATTGCTCGCCGTCCGCAACCCCGCGCCTACGGTGGCCGGTTACTTACCCAGATACCTAGATGATATTATTTCAGTTCCTACGTTTCAGGATATTGTTATAACTTAGTACTTGACAGCGATCCTACCCGATGCAGCGATGGTTGGTAGTGATGCAATCGTTGATGACTCTTTTAAATAATCCCATTGCAATAAAGGGAAACTTTTAATTCATAGTAGTTCTTTCGAGAGAAGAAAGTACTTATGAATGTTTATTATTTTTACTATGAGTTCAACTGTCAAGTATAAAACAATAGCTGCTCATTGCATTAATTACATATGTTTGCTTCTGTTGACAAAATAGAACAACAACATTTTTTGCTTGTAGTTGTTTACATTCTTTAATACCTATGTTACAATTATCCTCTGAATTATTGCCAATTAATTCAAATTGATCCTTCAGAGTTAGGTATATGATCACTTTCAATTGACTGGGTAGGTAATAAGAGGCCTCCTTTTGTACCTTAAAAATATTCGTTTTTATTATAGAAGAACAGCTTTTTCTTGCTAGCTTAATTATTCTACTCCTGTATAAAGATCTCAGTCCATGCATTAAATCCAGTTTCAGCATATTATATTTAATCTTGCCAATTCTTACGTATTATACCATCGTTTTTATACAATAAAAAAAAAATCCTACCTTATTATAATAACTGCCTACAGATAACAAAAAAACGATGAAAAAGTACAACCTTTTTTATCTTTCCGATGTTTAAGTACTTGAACTTTGACCTTGTACAGGTGTTTTTGAAGTTGTTTTATTAAATAGGATTTTAGAAAATAAATTCTAATTTTCCTTTATAATTTCCAGCGCTTAAAGCATATCGGCATTCTATAGAAAATATTCCTTTCCGTTTTTAACGTGATATTTCGATAAAAAAAGCTTTGTTTTTTATTAAAATATTTGTATTTTCAAAATCAAGTGTAAAATAAATTAAGACTGATGTTTAATGAATGTTTATTTAATAGGTATTACGAAAAAAAAGTAAAAGCATAATCAAACTATAATGTTCCCGGGCTATAACTCTACTATGCTGGCCCAGAAGCTCTAATACGAGCCCTTAAAGCTATCCATTTTACAACCTAAACGGAACTGTTAAAGGGATAGAGCTATAGAGGCTATATAGCTCTTAGTTTCTCGCTCGCGCAACTGACATTTTAACACTTCATGGCTTACCATGACGTCACACGTCTAAGTCGAATTATTTTGTTCTATTCTTCACAAAGTTTCATTTTTGAAAATATGAATTTATTTTACAAAAAAGAGGAACATCGTATTCAATCGTTTTGAGATTCAGCGTCAGAACAAAGATTAGGGATAAAACTGGTTCGTAAGTATTACGCTCTACATACAAAACACGTACTAACCTCTTTAACTCTTTACATCAAGGGCAGACAGACATTAGGAAAATCAATATCAATCGCGAATGGCTAAATTATATGCATTGAAACAATTATAGGTTTTTACAAATGAACATAATTTTATGTAGGTATGTTTGTAATCATACTAAACTAAAGTAATATTGCGTAACATTATAAATGCGAAAATAATTCTGTCTCTATGATACCCTTTTCACCTAAACCGCTGATCGGATTTTATTGAAATTTGGTACACGAGTAGACTTTGTCCTTATTATTATGTCTATGTCTTATTTATACACTTAGAATACTTTTTGTCCTATTTAGTGTAATTATTACTTCTTCACGCTCGGACTACTGCACAGATTTTGATGAAATAGTGCACGGGTAACCATATCTGGAATACCACTTATCAGCTTCCACCCCGGCAGCAGAATATACTATTCTAATATTTGGAAGCACAAGCAAAAGCAGCCAATTCGTAACAAGATTTATTAGAAAAGTGGCACCAAAAGTTAATCCCACTACAGATAATTAATTAGTCTAGTACTAAGTAGGTACTACACTACATTATCCCACTTAATTAAGAATGATATCAACGTTATACTAGTAATTCTTATTCTCTAATAATGTATCGTCACAATTGGATGACTAACTTTCTATAAAAAAGCCCACGCCTTCGGTTACGGATACTGAGCTTCGTGGTCTCGGCGATTGAGGCATGAAGATTTCCATTCCCTTACGCGAGCGGTCGTCTGCTGCGCTGGCATTACTGTTTTGCAGAAGGAGGCAACTGCCGCCCAGTCCCCCTTGCTCCGGACCATGGTCTGTACCAAGGCCCGACACGAGAGGTCGTCGTCGCCGGTCACCCTCACGGAAAGTGAGTCGTTGCCATTTTGGATATGAACTGACCCTAACTCTTTGGAGAATGTTTATTTATTTAAACCACAGGTACCATTGCGGTTATTTCTACCTGATCACATAAAAAAATTCGCTTGAATCTTACGGCGCGGCGGCGGCGCCAAACCAAATCCTTTGATGTTTTCGTTTCAAGGGCAAGGACAAATAAACTTAGCGATGTTCAGGCGGAAGTGCCTTTGACGGTACATAGGCGGACATAATTCAACAAGACACTACCAGTCAACCTTTGCGCTTTATTATATAAAAATAATATAGGTATGACATTGTGCAAATATCTGTTTGTGTTTTTACTTACTACGAAAAGTGTTACGTATTTAAATAGACTAAATGTTTATTAGATTCATTCGCTGACAGAATACTGCACTACTTTGATGTCCTACTTTTATCGCGAAAATAACAATAGATACTCTCCAATAACACACAAAATAAAATATGTATACTTAGTTCACAAAATCACCACTGAATACCACACACTAACTACAAAATATTTTTTATGAATATTTCGCGCAACTATGCTTACGTAACTTATCCATTTAAAAGTATTTTGTGTTATTTGTATCCAATCCGCAAAATAAATAACATTTTCCATTTACTGTTGAATACGAAAATGCTCGCAAAAATTGAACTGCTCGCTCGAAACTAAACGTATTAATTTGTTTTCTTGCTTATTTTAAATGTTGGAACTTGCTCTTTCATATAAATTACAAATTATTTCATTATATTCATAACTGCTAACTTGTGGGCAGGGTACATTGATCGTAAAACGGATGATCGATGGGGACGAAAGGTTCTAGAGTAGCAACTGCACACCGGAAAACACAGCGTTGGAATGCCTTCCACAATGTGAACCGATAACCTCGCTGTCCGGCCGTCCGGTAACTGTCTGGACCAAGCCCAAGTCGTCGATGGCGCGCACTGTTCCAGCCTTCCTCAAGGAGTTGTCAGCAACAGTAGAGACCCAGCCGGGTAGAAGCCTACTGGGGCCAGGGTTAGTTTCGAAAGACAGCTCGAACCCCGGTATGAAGGCTAGAAGGAACGGGTTGGGTCTTTTAGTCAGTAAGAGTCTGACACTATTTTCCGTTCCGCCCAAGAGCGGGGGTTGTTATTGGATGATTTTTTCCCACCATAATAAAAAAGGTGAACCAATAACCTAGTGAGAGTCGCGGATGGATACGAGACGTATAGGACCGTTCGTTGTGACGACACTTGGGGAGGTCTATGTCCATCAGTAGACATCCTTCGGTTGAAGATAATGATGAACTTTATATTTTTAGGATACCGTACTTCCGTCGGCAAAAACAAACACCTTATAAGATTTTTTTTGGTGAGAAATAATCATCCAAATAACATCCCCCGCCCTTGAGCGGAGTGAGAGTTAGTGCCAGACTCTTACTGACTAAAAAACCTACCCTGTTTCTTCTTGCTTTTCATAACGGGGCCGGTAGGCTTCGAACTAGCTGGGCACCTGCTGTTGCTGACAACTCCTTGAGGCACCAGCAGGGGCACAGCTGGGTCGAAGCCTACTGGGGCCAGGTTAAGTTTCGAGGGGTAACTGGCTCTGCCCCAGTATGAAGGCACGAAGGAACGGGGTGGGTTTTTGGTCAGTAAGAGTCTAACACTATCTCTCGCTCCGCCCAAGAGCGGGGGTTGTCAAACGTTGATTTTTCCCATCGAAAAAAAAAAATAGCATTACGGCTTCGTAGAAGGAGGCGACTGCCTGCCACTCCTCCTCGCTTCGGACCATGGCCTGTATTAAGGCGTGAGAGATCGCCGCCGCCGATCACCCACACGAGGGCATGGCGATGATCTGCTTAAGCGGGGCACACTCTACTGTGTGCTCCACCGTGTCCTTCGGGCGTTCCGTCCGGTGAGAGCCTGTATCATGCGGAACGTGAGGACGCCGTAAAGTCTTTCCAGCCACGCTTCAAAAAGTGGACTTACCGCCATAATTGTGGCGTGCCCAAACCCTTATAGGATCTCTTTGTTGCCTATCCGGTAAGACATTTTTTCTAATAAACGCATTTTATTATTTTTTAAGTGTTTGTGTGTACATAAATGAATAAATAAATAAATAAATTAGAACAAAATCAAATCTAAGGTAAAAATCATATCTATTGCTTTTCTTAGAGCAATGAAAGAAATTTACTTTTAAATCAACGCAATCTAAGCACCGGTACTTGGTGGACATCCCACCCATATGTATAAAGCGTTTTAGGAATACGTTCATTGCGCGTACAGCTAAGGAGTGGAAATCCCTCTGTCTATGTTTTCTGATAGTTAGGTAAATCCTCGGGGGTCTTTAAGTCAAGAGTGAATAGGTTATTTTAGCCAAGCGAGTTCCGTCGTTGGCCACATTATTTATTGCAAAAAAAAAACATATTAATACATATAAGGTATTTCCTGTTGACCTAGAATCCTGAACTGTGGCAAAAAGCAAAATCACATAGCATAACTTTAAGGAAATAGTTTGAAGACCGCAAAGAAGTTATATCACAAAATAATTACTTTTAAACAATACAGAAAAAATAAAAATCTTCAAGACTTCGGGAATCGATCTTTTTGTATATATATATTATTATAGTTAAGTTTGCAAAAAACCTCTGTTGTGCGAATTTAACTCGCACGTGAGCGGCTTATGTGAATAAATATGTAAAAGAAAATTATAATTTTGTTTCAAATAAAATGTATTAAACTTGTTAACGGTAATTTCTGTCTCTCTACTGTAATATATCTTTGTAGTTTGAGTTATTTTACTTAGTAGTGCTTAAGTAAACGGCTTAAAAAGCCTATGTTTTAGTTGTTACTAAAGGAAATTCAGATTCTTATTGACCATCACCGTCATATAAAATCAAATTACATATTCAGAGAGAGACTACATTGTGCTCCTTACCCCCATCATACCCTTGTTCCCTATGTCTTCTGACATTCACGTCAATTATTGAGTGACTCTGAAAATAATCCTGTGTGGACATACATAATCATTATTATTCTAAAATTCATAAAATTTAAATTGGATGTCTCAACTTTGACAACAACAGAACAAAAAAATTTTTTATTTTTTTATTTTACAAAAATTTTTTTTTCGACAACGTAACCAAGCCTGATAAGGTTCTGAACTTATCTTTTTAATTTGAAATGAAGGTAGTTTTATAAAATAGATAACAATACCTAGAATAGATGGATGACGAAATGAACTAACCTGCTTCACGAGCTTGATGCTTTCGTCGGAAAGAGCACAGGAAGATCACTTTTGCCCAGCAGTGTGACAATATGACTGATACAATAATACCTAGACAAGTAATGACCTAAGATCCTGATGTTTTCCTTAATCTTATACCTACCCGTGGAATCGTGACTATGTTAAACAAATTCTCGTATTATCGAAATTAAAACAACCTCACTAAAATATCATGTTCTTCTAACGCATTACTCGCTTCAATTAGTGATAGGAAATAACATAAAACCTTATAATAACACTAGTTTTTGCTCGCGACTTCACCCACGTACATAAAATATAGCCAATGTTAATTAGGAAAAACGCAGACCGATTGCTAAAATTTTGACCGATACAAATATCGTTGAAAATCGGGACCAGTACTTTCAGAGATTACCTTCTACAGACAAAAAAAAATTTTACCTTTTTATAATACTAGTTTAGATTATATTCTTCTAGGTAAATAGCATCATCATCATTCTCTGAAATCTTTCCGTCAGCGATTCTCTGTACTCTATTACGATTTTCCTGAATTAATAATGGTATAAAAGCTACCTACTCAGCTGTAAGGACCGGAAAGGGCCGGTTAATGTATCATACTTTACCGCATCATAATGCGCTGTTACCGGGATTAGTCGCTATTTTAGTGACCATAGGGGCCCATCGTCTGTTGAACGTAATAGATTGCTTAAGGATATTTCAAAATATATTTTCAATACCTTGAGGAAAAATTGTCAGTCGTTTTAAATAATATCATTTTGAGTAATGTTAATTGCACATTACCACCACTTTTATTTCATGTTTTATAATAAGCCATGATGAATTAACATTCAATAAATAACATGTCTAATTTTATAAGAAAAATATCGAAAATCTATAAACACTTACCTACAAAGCCATTTAAAAGCACTCTCTCATACACCTCTTGCAGGCGGTAAGCTCTATAAGCCCCCTTGAAAGGGATGTTAACGACACTGCCTAAAACCATTTTTGGAAGTGTGTTCTTTATGATCAAAGATTCAGCGAAACGCGTTATTTGATCTACAGTTTCTTCTATCCCCTTTTCATATTTGTTCACACCTTTGTCAACGAAACTTCTTTATTTGCATTTAAGCTCTGAGCAAAAGGAAAAATTCAGTCAAGTTTCTCGTGAAACAAACAGTCCTATTTTTTGTAGTAAATCTTATAATTTCCGAAAATCTCTGCGCTTCGTCTACGTCTCACGTTTCGTCGGAGAAAAATGAGAATGTACATATCTTATGAACTACTCACATATCACGTTCGTTACATTATTCCTTAGATATTCTTCAAATAGTACTTATTCAAAAAGTTATTCTAGTAATATTTTAACAGAGCTTAACAGCTCAGCGTGAGTGAAATATTTCTGTATTGGTTTAAATATAGCGCACAAATAAATGACGAGAGACATGAAAAAACTTGGGTGTTAGGTGACTATTTTGTGATATAAAATTTCTGAATGACAACTTTTAATATTTTGATGTAATCTAGATTTATATAACCGATTAAAATATTTTAAGCAATTGTAAATAAAAAATTGAATAACTTATAAACCTATTCTTATTGATTTTATAATAATTCTTGAATCCTTTTTATTTAATATAATTTAAATAGGTAGTTAATTGGAACCTTCAACTGTGTGTCGAGAATAATAAGTAAGAAAAGATTTATTTAAAATTTAAATTTTTAATATTCAATTTACCGAGGAATGAATTTTCTATTAATGCAATTCGCAAAACTGCATTTTTCATTCTACAAACATTTCAGAAACTTATTCTGATTTGTTTTATATAAATGTACGTCAAAACATTATATCAAAACTAGTTTTTCTCGTGCCTGACCTCTATCTTACCTGTTAGTAAGTGATGACGTAATCAACGACGGAACTTTTACTCTTAGTTACTAAAGGTTCAAATTCAAACAATTAAATTGGATTAATTCGAGTCATACCCTACTTCGTGAAACCTATTCACCAGTCAAAAAGGAGCGAATAATAAGTTTGATATACTTTTATAAACTGACATCGAGAAACAGAATCTGGAATAAGCTATAAAAAATTGCTTCGTTTTTTTTCTGAAGTACTTCGATAACTCAATGAAAGTCTTGATGTTAGGGGCTATCTTCAAGTTTGACTTCGAAATTTTGTCTCGACTTCGCAGACTGATTGCTTTGCTGAATACAGTGGGAATTGTAAATGAGTTTACCTCCTTATATCTGGATTGTGTGAGTTGTGTCATGCATACGTTATAACTTTATTCTTTGTTATCAGGGTCAAGTGGTTTACTTGTGCTTTGAATTCGTGTTTTATTGCTGCCAGTTTTTTTTTTCCTATGGACAATTTACATTTTGTGCTCAGCTGTAATAAAAAAAAATAACAATATAAAAAAATCTGTAACATATTGTCTCTTAATCTCATAACACATTTCATTCGATAATCGGGATTATAAAATTGAAACCAAAATAAATCTTGTAATTTTTTTTTTGTAAAAATGAGTTGACTGGAAAGTCTCCTCCTACGGGTCATTGAACCCGCTCAGCTGACGTTTTCTTAAAGAAATTAATTTCGTACGTGCGTAAATTAATACCTACGAGTTTTGAAAAAAAGGTACTTTATTTTTTAATTTTATCTTTACAAATCGATAGTGTTTCATGTACCGGATCGACCCTCTACTGGATTAAAACGATTAAAACTTAGCGGTGTATGTATTTTATTTTTAAAGTGGGAAATTAACCAATGAATTTTCCTTCTTTAGGGCGAAACGGGGTCGTGTCAGACTTTATTTGACTAAAACCACATCTATGACCCCTTTCGGACTACTCATGGTCCCAGTAGGCTTCGGTCCTGCTGGGCCTCCACAGATTTGCTGACATCTCATTGAGGCGCGCGTGGAACACTACGTGCCGTCGATGAATCGTTAATTATAAGTGCTTTTTCACAATATGAACAGAACAAACATTAAAAAAAAAAAACAAGTTTACAAGAGACGGTCAGATCTCTTACAGAATTTTATATGGACTGCCTGAATGGAGATTTTGGGACTGTCAGTGTACAAAAATCATCTAGTCATAATACCTAATATAAAATAATAATAACAATTAATATCTAATTAAGAAAGTTAATTTGAGCATGTCTTACTTCTATACATTTCACAAACCAGCTGCTTGACTACAAAACGATTTGTGCAAAAATGAAGACGAATGCATACGATTACTTAATAATAGTTTTTCCGATAATCTCAAGGACCTATGTTGATGTGCGTCACAAAGATACTGAAAGTAGTAACTTATTGAATTGTTAACTTTATTTTTTATTGTTGAATTTTATTGAATCGTATTTGATCACTATCGAATCGAATGAAAAGCGACGATGTGGTCGATAACGATGAAGCAAGCTTACCTAGAATTAACCTATTCAATCTTAACTTTAAGATCCCCATTATCTAACAAATGTACTGTCGTTTACTGCTTGATCCAAACAAGGTTCCTGATAGGTTATTCGGGACACGTCCAGGTCGCATCTAGCCACAATACTCCATTAACCCTTATATCGACGCAAGCGCTCCCGACCTCGCAATACCTAAACTATCTGAATACAAACCGCTAGTTGTGGCTTAACCTCCTCCGGATAACAGAGTGCCTACTTAATTTCTCATACACCTCGTAGACTACAAGCTCGTGATATAAAATGAAAATTACCCCGCTACAATTTTATAAGCCGACTAGTACCGACGTAAACCGCAACCCTGAAACTTTAGCTGTAGCCAACGGAAACATTTCTTATTCACAAACACGCACGAACCAATTACGTTCATTTAAATGATTAAGTAACATATCTGAGGCAATCTAAGTTTGTTAACTATTTTGCGAGATGTATGAACATTATCAAGAAGGTCCATAACTAAACAGTTATGGACCTTCTTGATAATGTTGTTTTGGCTCGAAATACTTCAAGGGGTTGCCTACAGGTGTTTAGTGCGAATATAGTGTAGGACGAGATACGAGTTAAAAAAGTTTTTTGAATTTTTGTATTGAATTCATTCTTTTGAAATAACTCTTTCAAATAACCTTGAAGCTTGATAGCTTTCGTATATTCTATTTTTAAAATTCAATTGAATTTGATGGCACTTTCTTTGTCATTGAAGTGCGTCTATGGAACCCCTCTCACACTCTCTACGTGACAACCCTTCTTTGGATGTCTTCAAGAAAAAAAATAAAGAGCATTTCGTTTTACACTAATATAGTACATATATTTATAAAATATTTGTGTTTGTATTTATGTGTGTAGGTGTATTTGAGTATTATTTAATTTGCATTATTTGCAATTTTAAAATTGTACACCGGATCCGTCTCTTTACTGTGATCTCTCTTTATCACTCAATGGTCTTCTAGAAAAAAACTCAACTTTGAATTTATTATGGTAGGCGACCATAATAAATTCAAAGTTGAGTTTTTTAGGTACATGAAGTTTGTTATCCACTTATTTTATAAATTTTATGATGTATATCGATACCTCTTTAGAACTAATTATTCATTCTTCACTATAAATGAGAATTTTATGTCTTATATAGTGAAGAATGAATGATTAGTTTTAAAGAGGTATCGATAAATAGGCACTACAAGGCATGTCTGCGTAATGTGAACGTTTGAATTCGAAATCAGTTTGACACTAACGATCCCTGATACAACGAAAATCGTCTCGAAGCCATTTCAAACCGATTCCTCCAGCCTCAATAAGCAATAGCGAGAAACCTATCCAATAAATTGTGGCGAACTCAATAACCTTAGCACATTTAGATAAGTTAGGTACTGAGACTTTGTATGTGTCTTCAAAAAGTCCATTTAGATTAAATGGGGACGGAAACTAAAATCTGAGGAGGTTATATCAACTACGTACATAGTTATTACGCTTAACTATTACAAATAAGTTAACGGTTATGTCTAAAAATAAATAAAATAAAAAAATAAATGATAATAAATTAAAAATGTATTAAGTGTTTAAATCAAAATTTGTAGTAGTAAAATTCGATTCAATAAATTGAAATAAAAATTTCACTAAAGGCTAGTACAACAGAATTCAATGCAGTTACCATCAAAAATATATTCCAATCGGACCAGTACTTTTAGAGATTACCTTCTACAAACAAAAAAATATTTAAAAAACTTAGCCTCTTTATGAGTGAAAAGATTTCTCAACTAATAGTAATATCATGAGATATATAATTTATATATGTACTATATATAGAAACTAGTGCTTGACTGCGATTTCACCTAAAGGTTAACAGTGATGCAATCGTTGATGGAAGGCGCACTAGTTTATTAAGAGCCTATTCATCTTTCCAGGTAAACGGCGAGCGTAATGCGTCCACGCCTGTGATGTCTCTAATATGCAGTGGGACGGCCTCTACTTCGTGTTTCTAGCGTTATGCTGCCTTCATACTGCGTCTGGTAAGTCAAATATAGTTTTACATTGATAATAAACTTGTCTGTCTAGTTAGCACTATGCTTATCACTTAAAATTACAACTATTAATATACTCGACATAAAAAATGTACATAAATAAAGACTATAGAGCTAACGCAGTTATAATGCAAAGCATGTTGTGTTCGTAAACGAGCCTCTAAAGCAGCACAATCCTACAAACATAGAGTAAAGCTTTATTAATATGGCAACAGAAAGAAAATCTTGCACCTAGCATCATAAAAACAACATTTAGATAAAATAAGCAACGAAACAAGCATTAAAATTTTAGAACACATGCTAGCATGCAATTGCACAAAAGCAACACTTCAACTTTAAACAATAAAAAACAAAATAACCATTTTTCAATGGTGCCTAATAACATATTAAAATTAAAAATTGAAACAAAAGCCAATCACAGAACAAAGTGAGTTTCACGAATACCAATTACATAAACGAGCTCACAGCACCGCTAGTGCATCCATACTTTATTTGTATGATGGTCAGCATAACCAATATCTGGTTTTAGTATCGACTTTTAAATATTTGAAATGTTTCACGAGTATTTTATCTACGTCAGTTTTGTGGTGATCATTTAGAGAGAAAAATGATAGACTTAGAAAGATGATAGGTTTATTTGTTGAATACATGCGTTCATTGTTTTTATCTAAAAATTGCTGACAATATCTTGTACGAACATGTAATTTATCCTCCTACCTAAAATTTCAAAATCACGTTAACATGAATAATATCAAACTTCAAAGTAATTTTATTAAAACATCACAGAAGCATAGTAAAAAAAATAAAAATAACGCATACTTAAAACTGACGCAAGACCCATTACATTGAAAACAAAATTAATTACTCTGCATAATATAAATAATTAATTTTAATTTAATATTTAGTACGTATAAATATTTATGTTTCAATAATGCAATCAATCTTTTCATAAACATGTTGAACACATTAAAATCTGAAACTGAAGTTTCTAATAAACTTCGCAAAACTTCGTAATTAAACACACAGGTATTCAAAACTTAATTGAACAAAGTTTGAACTGTAGAAGTTTATAATTTGCTGTATGAATTTATTTTTAAGTATAAATAAGATGTTAATTGAGTAATGTTTTAGCATTAAATTTGTTTGTGTAAAACACTATTCAAGGAAAATTTTATTTGGGATTATACAATTATTTGTGTTTATAATTTATAACAACAAAACTTGATAATAGCAAATCATTGAACTTTAAACTTACCCAATTAAAACGTCAAATAATAACTTTTAACGTCACCGTTGTACGTTCTAGATTGGTCTTGCGAGACATAACTAGACGTTTTTTTAACATTATGCCAAAGATCGGCAAAAGTATCCTATAACTGATGATGCTGTTGAACAATTGAGTGAGAAACTTAAGAAAGACAAAATGTTTTTTTTTTTTTCAATATATCCAGTTAGATCTAAAGAAATATTCGTTCAAACTGTTGAACGCTTTGGAAACGTACGTAAACGTACAACGTTCTAGATTGGTCTTGCGAGACATAACTAGACGTTTTTTTTTTAACATTATGCCAAAGATCGGCAAAAGTATCCTATAACTGATGATGCTGTTGAACAATTGTGTGAGAAACTTAAGAAAGACAAAATGTTTTTTTTTTTTTTCAATATATCCAGTTAGATCTAAAGAAATATTCGTTCAAACTGTTGAACGCTTTGGAAACACGCAAGGCTTGGTACAGAGGATAAATAACTTACTCTCTACTTAAAAGGCTATCTCAAAAAAGTGTAGCTCTACTTACCAAATTGTTTAATGGTTGTTTTGAACTGAGCTTCTTTCCTTCTATTGGAACTAGCGAAAGTTATTCCTATAAGAAATCTGGCATGGACAACATAGAGCAAATACCTCTATTGGTCAATGATTTTTCTCCCTAACTTAGTCAAACTTTTAAGTCCCTAATTTTTAACCGCGTTCTCTTTGCTGAGCATCTCTTTATCCCTGAACAATGTGGTTTTTGCTCCCACTCCACATTCTAGAAGCCGACTACTCTATAGTCACTAAGCACATTGTTGTCAATCTAAAACAAAACAAGTCTCTGGCACGGTGCTTCTGAGCATTGAAAAGACTTTAGATACATTTTAGAACACAGGCTTACTCTAAAAATTAATAACCAACCACGTCGTCTTATCCTTTAATTACCTGGGCCAGTCATATTTAGCAAAAATAACCTTATATTTTGAGATTAGGATTCAGACAGTCAGTCAGAGACGATTCTCTGCTGGTGTACCACAAGGATAAATAATAGGACCACCTTTTTATTTTGAACCTTAAAGATATCCTGAAATAAAGATTACCGTATCTCGCTGTGTATGCCGATAATACTACAATATATACCTCGACCTAGTTATTCAACGAGTACAACTTTCTTTTGATTTTCCTTTTCCCTTCCTTTTCCTTACGATAAGTTTCACCTGAAATGATATAATTATGATTTAAAGAAGCGATCGCTTTCTACCCGCTGTTTTTAAATCGATGAGTCGAATGACATTCTAGTCAGTAGTCGATAAATAATCATGTGTTAAAAGAGGCGATGTAACCTACTCTTCAAATAACTCCACTAGCTCTTGATGGAACAAGAGTAAGTATCAGACTTTTACTGGCTAAAACTCAACCGGAGAGTACCGAGGTCCTAAACGTCTTTTATTCCACAGCCCTGGATATAATTAAAGACCACGCCTTCTTGTTTCTTGTTTGTGCTCCGCAGTGGGATGATAATCAATAATTATGAAATGTTTTATAACTGAGATTAGTTAATATAGAAACAAAAACATAAAAATGAGATAGGACGAAGGTAACAAGAGAGAACTTTTGAAAAATATGCTGAACATTATGAAGTTACTAATCATGTTATAACGGTGCCCAGCAAGGATGCCTACAAGGGACATGGGGTGACTTCTGAGGAGGTTACCCGAACGGATATGGTAACTGAAGGAACATAGGTTTGATTTTTGTCTGCAAAAGTCTAACGTTCTCTCGCTCCGCCTTAGGGTGCAAGGTCATTTGATAATGTCTCACGTAAACAAAAAATATTACGACAATATTAAACATATCGCGGTTGTCGCCGCAAAAAGCTCTAGTCAAAGAAAGAGCTGTTGTTCTTTCTATAATAACAATTTTAAGGTAGGTATAAACTTAAAAATAAAAAGTTCGCATAGCCTTGGTAAATAACATTGTCAAGTCTGGCATTACTTTGAGCTAGAATTGGAACGAGATAGGGAGAGGTATTATTAAAATGAGAACCTAAAGTATTTCCGGCTGACAAATATTTTAATAAAATGTCCACGATTCAACTTAAGAGATGGATGAAAATTCTTCTGAGTGTACCGTTTTATTCAAAACCATTTTGGATATTCATCGTTTGTACAAAGTTTTCTTTGAAATTTCTTTATAAAGGAAGTTAAACAAATCAGAAAGTCGTGACAAGAAATTTAAAACACCATATTTAAAATTTGAACGTCCATCCAACGTAAATACCGTAAAGTTCGGTAATACTTGAAAAGGATTTTATCTTCCCAAGGAATACCTTAAAACAGCTAATACTGTTAACATAACTCAACCTAGTAACAGTATTTAACAAGTTGATGTGCGAGTCATTCGATTCTAATATCCAAACCATAAATTTAGAAAAAAGTAATAAAACTCACAGCATAAGACTTCAAATGAAGAAATAAAGATACAATATTAGTGAAATATTAAAAGAAATGCTTTTTTAAAGCAACACGTCATTGATCTGTGCAGAACCGTTGCGCTTTCCTGAAGATTATCGAACAAATGTCGTTCGGAGACGTCGAAGCGATGAGAAGGACAGTCTCGCCCTGTCCAGAGAAATATTCAAAAACATCACCAAGCAACTTCGCGAAAATATCAAGCGTGAAGGAGCGACTGACAGGAACGATCATTTATTACAGAGTAAGTATCGATTTTTCCGCCCGCAGTAAGGGCCCATACACATGAACTATAGCCACACCACATCGCAACATCAAAAATTGGGCGAGCGGTGCGTGCACGTATAAGTGCTGCAGTATCTTAGTTTATGTGTCGCGGTAACTAGAAAAACAAGTTTTAAAACCTATTGTTCGCGTGCTATTGTGAATACACTGTTGTAAATATCATCCACTAGGTTGTAATTAAAAATGTAGTCCATGTAAATCAATCCATACATTTCGAAGTTTATGACAGCCAATGTTGTGGTATGGTGTGGTTGTGGTACGTGTAAAAACGCCCTAAGTCTTGGACGTTCGTGGTCTCGTTTCCTTGAAGAAATATGAATCTGCTTACTTTATTCTGAACGATTTAGGCGTAACGGTATCAGATTTTAAACATTTTTTCTTTTCGTTCGATCTTATCGGAATTGAAATTTAAATAGCGCTGCTTCTTGATCCAAAAGAGTTTACGAAAATTCTTTTTTGTTCTTTCCTCATTTTGTTCTGTTTAATTTAAATTGTAAAATAATGTTCTTCGAAATTATAGTAATTATAGCTTCAGTTAATCTACTATCCATTATTACGCGTGTTTAATTTTAAACAAACAAAATCTTTGGATAGTAGCTATTGCCGTAATACTACAACTATAATAATAGTAGAGATCTTTATTGAGTATCGTTTAAGTTTATAATTTTTTCTGTAAAGTTTATCCGATTAAAAATATCGTAATTAAAATCTACCGCGATCCTTATCAACGCAATTTACATTCGTAAGCTTTAAATTACTTCCAGTATTGCAATAAAACAATTTATTCTGAAAGTTGAAACAGATAACACTTTACTATCAACTCGTTGAAAAAGGTCGTTTCGTTTTGCATAATAATATTTTTAGGACCAACAAAATTTTGCTTACATTGTGCACGGGCTTGTGCTGATAAACTAAACAAAAACTTAACTAGCGTAGTTTTATTTAAAATAATATTTACTATTGTCACTTGTGTACCTGTATGTTTAGTTATTTGACTTAATTTTATCATTATAAAATTAAATATTTAAACACACATCATTGCACCGTTTTTGCTCACTCAAGCACATTTTCAACACATTAACAATTTAGTACCCACTAAAATAATATTTAACTGCATTAAATTATTTTATCTTCGTATTTGCAGTCAGGAAACTTAATTGATAATAATAGATTCATATGCTGAGTCAGTTTTGCAGAGTCTATGTCTGACAAATGAATTTATGAACAAAATACATGTATTTCATCCAACTAGGGTAAGTCGTCATTCAGTTAATAATCTAGCCTTTTATCTAAATGGCGCCTTTCCACTAATCACCCGAAAACAATACTTGACAAGCCTAGATATTTATTAAAAGCTATGGCAAGTCGTAAAATTGATTTTAGTTTCCATTCATCTGGCAATGTGCTGACGACAGTCGTAAGATAAGCCAATAAGATTAAAGGAACCTTGCTCGCTTGCCCTAGCTCTGTCAAAGAAAGAAAGAAAGAAAAATGATAGAAAAAGAAAATAAAGAAATAAATAAAGAAAGAAAAACTGTTTATTTTATATTTTTATCATCACTGAAAGTGTATGTATTAAGTTTTTTTTTCGTAACATAGTCCTACATAGTCCATATCAGGGTATGTCCTAAGTATTAGCCAGCCAGTTTATTAAATGTTATATAAGACGCATCGTCTGAATATCATTCAAGCCATTAGTTCTACGGTTCCATTTAGTTATCGGGCTAGGCTGTTCATTGAATGGCGAATTAAGGTAATTAGCTACGAGCCTCAAAGCGGTCTACCCAAGCAGCCGTACCTGTGCTGGCGACTACTTTGTTCGTCATAATGTTCCAAATCTGAATAAGTCTAATAAAAAAAATAAAAAAAACTGAGGTTCACTTGCACAAACAAAATTGTCCGGTTTACCGTAATATGTATGGCTGTCATAAATTGAGAGTACATTTGCTTTCCATTAAGTTTCTTGACTTTAAATACTGCCTGTATCTAAATATAAATAATAAAAAAAAACTTTATAAATCATTATTTTAAACTATATGCATAGTTGTAGTAAAATATTGAAGAATAATTTTATTTACCCAACAGACAAGGTAGAAGAGCCTCGTCCTTATGTGCCGTTTCAAAGCTATGCTCATGATCACCATCATGAGCACCACTGGGGTCCATACTTTGAGGAGGAGAAGTATACTCAAGTGACGGCACATGTCGGGGCGGAAGCCTTGCTGAATTGTAGAGTCGTCATGCTCAAGGACAAAACGGTAAATATATTGAACTAGCAATTTGTTAGCATGCATAATCAACCTATGGCGTTCTTACTTGGTGAGACACAGATCAGACGCGTTCTCCATCTCACAGAGATCGCGCTCAGAGATTGAGAACGTGTGGTGGTAAAAATTGTTGCTGGTAGAAGTATAGTTTTTGTTGTTTTTTTAAAGAAATGTTAGTCAAAGGCCAAGTAATGAAACAAGGAAATCCATAGTTTGTTGAATAAGTGTGGCGTGAAAAGAGAAAAATACGAGTATAATATTCAGGTTTATTGAAAAGTTTATTCAGAAGTTTGCGTTCGGGCTCTATTTCACCTAATGGGAAGCAGATGCTTACCTAAAAGTAACCTTTTAGGCAAGCATCTGCTATAACTTTTTACTTAAATATATCCAGGTTGCAGCTATCAGAAAACAGATTCCTGCAGAAAATGCCACTCACTAGCTGTACGGACAACAAATTTGTGCTTAGGTTGTTCAAAAAATTTGTGGTTTATTGGCAAGTTTTTTTATTTTATGGTATATTTATTTCCCAATAAATATATACAGGGTTATTTGTAAAACACTAGCAACCCCTTAAATGCTAGTTAAGGACATCATAAACAACAACTTTTGCTATATGATATTTTACAAAACTTAACACATTTACCAAAAACAAACCTTCAAGATTTCGTTGTTCTATCTAACACCAACTCTGTATTTTGCTGTATCTACTTACAGCTCCCGCGCATTATTCTCGTAATAATAGTAAGTAGGCTTTCGAAACATTTTCATTACACCTAACAAGTATTCGCACTATTTCCGTGTACTCGACATTAGAATATTAATACACCATCATGTAAAGATCCACACTGCCGAATTTCGCTACAAGAACACGTATGACGCGACGCAAGCGCATCAATATGACTAACCGACTAGTAAGGGTCACCCGTAAATAGGTCAAGTTCATGTTCAGCTACCCTCCATTTTTGTACTATCACTTGCTTTACATAGACTTTGTAATATTTAGAATGTTCCATGTAATTTTTTTTTTTATAATTTAATTTTTATGAAAATCTGATGAACCAAAATTGTGATAAATTTTTAAAAGTCATAGAACAAAAGTTGTGGTTTATGATGTTCTTAACTAGCACCTAAGAGGTTGCTAGTCTTTTACAAATAACACTGTATATATATCAATATTTTTTCTTTTAATACCTTCTTTTTTGTAGTTGTGACGTATTCTCTGAAAATAAATTTGCCTTTTTATTATTTTTACGTACAAGTCTTCTTAAAATCTATGGTATCATTTTTGTTTTATTTAAGTAAATGGTGAAGTTTCTGGTATTGACCTGACATACTGTGTATTACTTTTTATTAAAAAATACCAGAAATAATGAAAAAAATTATATATATATTATCTTTCTTCGGAAAATTTATTATTATTTGTCAATTTATGTTGGAAAACTAACTCAGTCTGTACACAAAAAATACTTTTAATTACTTTCCAGTAATTTTTCTGAAAGTAAAATTACGATTTCGTAAAACAAGTGATTCCTGTATTTTATCGAGTTATTCGAAAATAATTACAGCCAGATTTTTGTTTTCATAATTCAGAATTGATCCTATCGTAAAGCTTGTCGCTTTTAACATTGATCGATTTAAATTAAAATACTCACTTTAATACTGAAAAGTTTTAATAATTTTTTTAACAATTAGCGGGTGCAAAGTGATGAACGGTTTTCTGCAATTTTGCGATTTTCTGATGATTGCAATTACTCATCTTATTTTGAAAATAGAATTGCCTTGTAGTGGAATATGCTATTTTTTAGCCAGTTACTACAATTATTTAATAATCTCAAAACTGCAATTATTTTTTTCAATTTATATCCGTCGACATAAGAATACATTTATCTTTTTAGCATCAGCGCGAACCGAAAGTGTTGCCATAATAAAAATTACTAATGCGTCCTTCATCCATTTCCAAAGACTTCTTAGAATTTAATTTGTGTGAATTTCCTCATTGGCCAAAAATGTTGTGAACTTTTTTTTTATTTTAAATATTTCTTTCGCCTTTCATTTCGTTATGAAGCGAAAAAGAATTTGTAATTTTAGTCGTTGAAATTATTTCGGTTTTCAAATTAGCTTTTTTGGAAGAAATGTAGTCAAAGGCTGAGTATCCGTAATTAATGAATCAAGGAAATCAGCCATGGTTTGCTGAATATTAAGTATGGCATGAAAAAGGAATAAATACAAGTATAATACTTGAATAGACACGTTTACACTCAGAAGTTAAACAATGTGAACAAATACTCAAAAAAAAAAAAAACAAAATCTTCTGTAAGCTTAAGGCCTGGCCAATAAATCGAGAATTTAAAGTTGTAAGGTATTAAATGCAACTTCAACATCAAAGTTTGACAAAATAGTCAAAAATTAAAAAAAAAAAATCAACAATCTCTTAATTCATTAAACCCCAAGCAAACCGGGCGTTCGCGCACCTATTGTTTTTCTATTGTGTCTGTAATTTCCACGATTGAAAGGTTAATACAGAAACCGGAGCATATTCAATTACTTCAACACGACATCGCATCGGGATGCGATGTGGCAGTATCGTATTGTGTATTCGTCTTTAACTTTGTCATTAATATTCATATTTAACTAGCTGCTGCTAGCAGTTTCGCCCGCATTATAGTAGAAAATTATTTCCACAGAATATACTCCCGGGATATAAAGTCCTACACTTGGCATGAGACATAGTCTACCCGTGTATAAATTTTCATCTAATTCAAATTCAATTAGAAAGAAAAAAAGAAAACAAGTATTGAAACATTAATTAATAGCTTGAATAAAACTTAAACTTAAAAACATAAATAAAAACAAACATCAACAATGTGTCTCACGATAGTGACAAATAGGTTCAGTTCAGCATACTGTCAGACAACCGTAGCAGTTGCCTGACGCTGGTTTTCAACAATTCAATTCAAATTAATTTTTTTTATTTCACATAGGCCTACAAGGACAGTTATAAAACGCTAGAAGTTAGTGCAAGGTTTCAAATTGATCGTTTCTTCTGGAGAAGAATCAGCAAGAAACTCCATGGTTACTCTTTTAAAAAATAATAATATTAATGTGATTTGTTTTGACATGTTTCCTTTCATACAGGTGATGTGGTTGAGAAACACCACGGAGTCAGCGCAACTCCTCACCGTCGGTCCAGCGTTATACGCCGGCGACAATAGGATAGCAGTAAAATTCCAATACCCAAACAACTGGAGACTTAGTATGAATCCAGTGAAGTTAGCTGACGCTGGTCACTACATGTGCCAAATATCCACACATCCCCCCAGAACGATATTTACAAATCTCACCGTTTTACGTAAGTACAAAC
The DNA here is from genome assembly GCA_929112965.1 of Mythimna albipuncta. Classification (NCBI taxonomy): domain Eukaryota; kingdom Metazoa; phylum Arthropoda; class Insecta; order Lepidoptera; family Noctuidae; genus Mythimna; species Mythimna albipuncta. The sequence continues at coordinate 11,967,087 of OV815973.1, forward strand.
AAATAGATATAATATTTTCTTTTTCAGTATCCCACCTTTGATTAATACGTTTAATTAAGCCATGCTATTGTGTGTATTATTTGTGAGATTGAAAAGCCTCGCGTTTTTATTTCTCACATCTTCTTTTCTCTTTGGATTTTATCTTGGTACGCCATTTCATTTCGTCTTAATCGTTTTTGATATTACCGTTTAAGGTAACCTATTTTTCCCCCGAAAATATCGTTAATCTCCATTTGCATGTAACGGCACTTAATGACGACATTTCTTAGTATTTATGAGGTTTAGACAAATTAAAGTATTTACTTCGATTTATTACCGAAGCTCTCTGTGCCTATTTCTTTTTTTCTTCTTATGTTTTGTCAACAGCAGCGGAAAGGTAAGGTCTTAAAAAAGTTGTAAAGTTTTTATTAGGCCCTTGAAGTCCTGTTTGTGCTTTTTCTGGGAAAATAACTGAAACATAATTATATTTTGCGTCTCTGTGAAGGAAATAATACAAATTTTCCAAGTCCGTGATGAACGTAGAAAATAATGAAAGGGAGAAAAAAATATTAAATAATTTAATTTATTTAGATCGTAAACCAAAATGTTTGCATAACAATGAGGTTGTGGTTTCCACAAATTAAAATAAGAATTTTCTTTCAGCTCCTGTAATATCCATAAACGGTGATGACACACACGATGTGAAAGACAGATTTTATAAAGCGGGTAGCGCGATAAAATTATCCTGTATCATATCAGAGCAGTATGTGTCATCTATATCCACGAAGACGCCTATGACGACGCCTGTACCCACAACCACACCCTTACCCACCACCACAACTACAGAATTAACTACAAAAATGAGTACAATATTCAATAGAATAGATATAATGATGAACAAAAGCTGGAGTGTCGAAACGACGACGATTACTTCGACTGCTAGTGTTAGTACTACGACTAAGAAAGCACCTGAAAAGACCACGACTGAACTGACTACAATGAAACCAACGACACCTCCAGTAGAAAATAATATTTTTGGAATTGTTTGGAAGAAACAAGGGAAAGAGTTCACAGAAAATGTCTCGTGGCGAAATATGAGGTAAATTTTCTTCTGTAATGTACACTATATTGTAAAGAGGTATTTTTTTTTTTTTGTATTTTCTTGCTTGTAGAAGCTAATTTCTGGAAGTACTGGTCCGATTGCTAAAATTTTTACTCCGATAGAAAGTAGTTTTATTTCTGAGAGAATCTGGACGAAGTCGTAGGCAAAATCTAGTGTGTTAAAAGGAGAAACTGACTGACTGACGTTTGAATGCACAGCCAAAATAACTGGGACTATGAGCGTTAGATTTTGCACAAGGTTTTCTTTAAGACGTAGGTAAGCAATATAAAAAGATTTTTATTCTAAATTCAGCCCTTAAGGGGATGAAACGAGGGTCTACAGATTGATATTTCAGAGAGAAACTACTTTCACGCGCGCAAAGCCGCCAACTGAAGCTGGTCCAAACGTAAATTTTGTGTCCTATTGTCACAGATTTTTAAGGTATCTGTGAAGCTGTTTTGAGAGTTGATCTGACCTATAATACATAATTTTTTGTTGATGTGCTAGACCAAACAGCACTGCTCTCAAAACGTTGAAGGAAAACATCGTGAGAAAACTGGCATGTTCTAGAACGAAAAAAACGAAGACATGTGACATTCACCAACCCTCACTGGGCCAACCCGGTTGATTTCTTTGATTTTTGCTAAAGAGGAAGCCTGAGTCCCAACAGTCGGGACAAGAGGGCTGATTATGGTTTATGTATGGTCATGGTGCTAGACCAAAAATATCAGAATTCAACTTATGAAATAACGTTACTATCGTTCTAATGTCTTGTTTTATTTTCAGCGCTACTATCAGCGTAGCATCAGCTTCACAAAACGACAGTGGGACGTACTCATGTCACTTGCAGAATCATTCTCAAGTCACCATCAATGTTCACGTTTTGATCGGTAAGCTTTTAATTTTTAGCCTCTTTTTGTACTATAATGGTAGAAAACACAGAACTATGAAAAGATCGCGGTAAAAAAGCGCTTTAGTTTTTGACTCCAATGAATATTTATTAATAAAAACTTGACGCTATAAAAGAGTCCCTTTCACTAACATGCTTTTTTAATCGCCAAATATCAGTTTAAATGTTTACTTTCAAATTAATAGTCAGTTATGGTTTGTCTCATTACTGAAAGAAAAACTTCTAAGTCTTGTGTTACTTAGGATGACGTAGACTTTAAACTATTTCACAGCGAATAAAGATGAAGAGATATAAATTAATAATTTATAGCCCCAGTAAAACTTCTCTGTTGATAGTTTCGTACAATATAATAGAATGTCTGAGACATATTGAAAACTTTGTAGAAACTTAAAAGTTTAATAATTTCGTTCTCTTTATCAGGCGAGAATCAAGCTGCAGTACAACATAACACGGGGAACAAAAGAACACTTTTCTGGCAACCACAAGTCTTAGCTTTAGTCTCTGTCGCTATTCTTCTATTGTTTTACCCTTGATGATGTGAAAACTTCTAAATAGCAATTTTAAAATATTTCACGCGAACGAAGCATAAGTTTTCTTTGAAGCTAAAACAAATGAACATCAGATTGATTTAAGGCGTAAAATGTGATGTTTGCTGATATTCAAGCAGATTATGTCATTTTGAATAAAAATATTTTTATAGATGTTTCTGCTGAGGGAAATTTTACGTATGTAACTTGGAATCTAACTAAAATCTCATCGGATTTCAAAAGAAATACGTTTCAGTTTGTAAAGCATCAGACCGAGCTTACATGAAAATAGGTATCTAATACATAAAGCCTCTATTGGAGAGCAGACGTTCGGACCCTGTTTGTTAGAAGATAAAATTTCCGACACAACCAAACAATTCTCATTTATAAACTGTCACTTTCGAAATAACCAGAAAATTTAAATGAAATATAAAAATATTTTTGTTCGTTCGTACAAATTTAGAGTACGACACATTCGACCATGACGTAGACTTAACTAAAATTAACTACAACGCATATATACCTAGTCTAGAAAATGAACATTCTTCTAAATCTGTTGTAACATAAACTCGAGTAAGCCATGGATCCATAAAGGATCAAAATAATCATTATCTCAAGATGTAAAAACGCAGTTTTGTAAAAATTCCGTTGATTTACAAGTGACATCACGTAATTCACGACAATGCATAAAATGCTCGTAAAATGGTTTTAGTACTGGTTTTACTATGCGATGAGTGATATTACGTAGAGTGCTATCCGTGAACATGTAATTTTAAAAATTGTGTACATATAATTTTTATTGTTAGAATATTTGATCGTTCAGATTTACGATTTGTTGATATTATTTTTTGTTATTTAACAAAATTCAAAATGTTTACCTACACAAAGTGTATGTATTTAATTTTAAGACAAAATTATTACTTGAAGTAAGATAAATACGATGTAGATTGTAAATAATTAATTCCTTGATAGTAAACGATTTAATTTCACCAAAACAAATTAAGTTCCATGTAATATCTGTAGCATACAAATATTAAACTTAACATGTATTTTAATACAAAATGTACAGTTAATGTTACTGAACTCTTAATCTAAGGAATAGAAACCTTTCTTGTTTTGTAATATAAACTTAGTCATAATGTGAGGCGAAGCCAAAATAGTAACTTAATCTATAAGATATTTTATATGTTGTTGCACATTTTTGTTAATAATACACAAATCTCTCATCTGTAAACAAAGGAAAGACTATGTTAAATGACTGTAAACTATAAAATAAACTTAACATTATACTAAAGTCATTGAAGCATTTTTATTGGATTTTCATCCTACGCCCTTACTACTAAAATGTCAATAGAATTTTCAATATCTATAACAAAGGCGAAGTTTGCATAGAGTTTTCAAGTTTATGTTGTATCTATACAATTTGATTAAAACTGGTACACAATGAAGATGATTAAATTAAATTAACGAACTAACTATATTGATATTGATATTCTTGTTGAATGCAAAATGACCTGGTAGGTCATCAATTTACTCTTCATAAGTTTGCGAAGCTTTCTAGCAAATGGAAACATCTCGGACAAACTTAATTTATGGCTTAGTTTGCTACCCCTGTGCCTTTTACACAACATCGGTGTTTTCATTTAGAGCGAGACTTCTAACACAAAAATTGTCCATCCAGGGTCGACTTTTTATCAACAGAAACACTCACTTTGAATGAACCCTTTGAAAAGACGCACCTCACGAAATGCAATATACTGAGATTTGTATTATACACAAAGCTGTGAAGCGGACGGTATTATCTTCACCTTCCAGCAGAAAATGGAAAAGGGGACCGGTGATGTAGAAAATCAATTATATAGCCGACTACAAAGGGTAATAAAGAAGCAACCTTTGATGTTTCTATTAACGATGAAGCGCTTGAAGTGCTGTTGTCCCTTCCAATCGCCATCGTATGGTAATTGGTTTGAAAGGTGCAGACACTTACCCTTATCCAGCCCCTCAAATAGCAGAAAAGTAGCAACAAACTCCATTCACAATGTTTGGGTTTAATGCCATGACTGTTTATGCGGTTTTGGTAATGTCACCGATAAAAGATAATTTTGTATTGATATTATTTAAAAATAGATGTCCTGATTAACAGATGACATACATTATAATACAAAGTATTTTTCAGGTTAAGAACTTCAATGTACTTTTTGTAGACAACCCAGTAGGCACTGGGTTAAGTAAAATAGAATAAATTGGATTGTACACTAAAATAGTATAGAAAAAAATAGTAAAATAGCAGTGGTAAAAGAGATTAGAAACTTATAAAAAAGGCCTAGATATATACCGCTAAATTGTGATCGTTTTAATCCCGTGGAGGGTTGATCCGGTACATGAAACACTATCGATTTGTAAAGATAAAATTAAAAAATCAAGTACCTTTTTTTCAAAGGTCATATTAATTTACGCATATACGAAATTAATTTCTATAAGAAAACGTCAGCTGAGTGAGTCCAATGACCGGTAGGTAGTTTGTACGTAACGCGGACTACTATTTACAGGTCATTGGACTCGCTCAGCTGAAGTATTCTTAAAGAAATTAATTTCGTACATGCGTAAAATAATACAAGTTTTGAAAAAAGGTAGGTACTTTGTTTTTTAATTTTATTTTTACAAATCGATAGTATTTCACGTATCGGATCGACCCTCCTCGAGATTAAAACGATCAAAATTTAACCTTTCAATTGTGATAATGACAGACACAATTGAAAGACAATAGGTGCGCGAACGCCGGCGTTCGCTTGGGGTTTAATGAATTATGGGTGTATATAAAACTATGCTAGAGACTAGGAACTCTGCAGCATCCGTATTTGTCGTTCCATAAAAAAGTCATTAACGAAAAGATTATTTTTATACCAGAAATAAGCCCTTATATGACAGCATCCCTTATATTCCTCCCAACATATCAAAGGAAACCCTTCCTTCAATTCGGTTTTACGATACTCGGAAAGATAGGACGCCCGCACGCTGTAATTTAACACATACCAACAGATTTATTATTAAATTAGAGTTAAAATGAGACTTTATGACGCACGATGACGCAATTGGATTTTTTTACGAAACATCATTTTCCATTGTTCCTCCCACAACAAAGATTCCAAAAGGACATTGAGTTTTAGGCTATTCGTAGCAAAACAATGCCGCCTGCTTTTGGCTGAAAGTCAAAGTAATTTTTTATTCAGTAATTAGGTCGTTACAGACACTTTTAGAAGCCCTTTTTAATCTACCCGCATTTCAACTGTGACGACCTCTGTGAAGAAATGCTGAATGAAAACTGGGCTTGAATTTTTTTGGTTTTAATTTCATAAAGCATTTTTATCTTTGTAGGTTAACAAAGAAAAAACGGAACAACTTATTACATAGAGTCTGCTACACAATTATATTTTTGTCGTTTATTATTTTTTTTTTTATGAATAGCTCAGGTACAGATTACAAAGGCGATAAGTAACCATAGTCGTCATATACAACATTATTTTTAGTTTATGATAGAAACCTGAATATAGTTTTTCAGAATCAGTAACCGATTCCCATAATTTGTACACCAATTATGGGAATCGATTTGTTAATTTTTTTCTCAAAAATATTAAAAAGGTCACAAGTTGTAAACCACTAAGTACAATAAATGTCACGGCAAGTCATAGTGGGCATGAGGTGCTGGAATAACCCCTTAGCCACCTGGATGGGCTGGTGACCATGCATTTGTGCGGACCTCCGGGTAAAATAACAAGCTTATAACTTTGTGATTTTTCATGATAGAGTTATGAAATTTCGTAAATAGATTCGTTACATAAAAATAATAGACATCGGGTTATACTAAAACTATGTTGTATACTTAGCTAAAGTTTTCATAGAAACTGAACAGTATATATTAATCTAATATAATTTAAAGTAAATAAACAACTTACTAATAAGATCAAATTCAACTACATCTTATGACTCTGAGTACCTATTTCCCTTGTTGATTGTACTTTACAAACACCTTCAAAGTAGCGGATATCCTTTTACTTGAAGAATATATAATGATACTGTATTAACAATTTATGTAACCCATCGGGACAATCAAGGGTCCCCACCCTTGATTGTACCGTTGGGTGCATAAAAAGGCCAAGTGGCCTTCAACAAGCTTATTAGGATACGAAAGTTGTTGAAACTTTATTTATAATGCTTATGCCAGTTTCACCCGCGTGATAGTAGGAAGAGAACATAACTTCTCCGAGGATCAAAGAGAATAATTTTGTGCTATTCCTTACCTTACACAGTTCTTCTTCTTTTCCTTATTCTTCTTTATTTTGTGTATTTTATAAAGTTTATTCTATTACATTCTATTCCACTACACTCCATTCCATTCCACACCATATTCCATTCCATTCCATACCATTCCATTCCATACCATTCCATTCCATACCATTCCATATCATTCCATACCATTCCATACCATTCCATACCATTCCATACCATTCCATACCATTCCAAACCATTCCATACTATTCCATATCATACCATACCATTCCGTACTATTCCATTACATACCATGCCATTCCATACCATTCTATTCCATTCTATACGATTCCATTCCAGGAGTAGGTCTACCCGTGTGCCTTATTTCTTCCGAATCCGTTTAGCCGTTAGAGCGTGAAGGAGTAACAAACATACAAACTTACGCCTTTATAATATACGTGCTATTATGTACTCGTATTACCACGATGACAACATAGGCTCAATACTAAATTACATATTATTGAGCTAATTATTGAACGTAATGTCATGAACGGAGATCTTCTAACGACATTATCAAGTTACCATTAAGTTATATAACTTTATATTTTAATATTTACATCGTGTAACTGATTTAAGAAGAATATTATAAGTGTTGTATTAGTAAAAGGCACGTTGTTTGTCGAGTTAATATTCATGTAATTATCACAGAACTGGTAGACTCTGAAGTCAGTTGAAGATTGTTAATACAAAAGGTAGTGAAACTTTGAAAAGATTTGGGTTTTTTTTAAAATTCCTATTTTATCGATGGGCTAGGGCTGTGATCGGCGAGATTTAAAATCACCCAGGTTTCACATCAGAAAACACAGATTTCGACAGGAAATTCCACTTCTTAGCTAAAATAGTTAATCAGAGCCGTAATTTCTGCCTACCCTATGGAAACGAAGCGATCTGTCAGATAAACAATCAAAACAATGCAATAAAATAATATTGGAACAAATCATCATCATTATTTTAGCCGATAAACGCTCACTGTTGGACATAGGCCTCCCCAAGTGTCGCCACAATGAACGATCCAGCGCGTCCCACATCCACGTCAATCATTGGAACAAATGACTAGTTTTAAAAGTATCAGTTATGTATTTATAGTCTAATTTGTCTAATAGGCTCATATATGAACACATCACATCACATAACATCATCGATCCATAAACAACTTTTGCCGAGTTCTTCGCGGAACAAAGCGCTCTGATTGAGAACACTAATGCTGCGATGACAGCGTGGTGTAAGGAAGAGGACATATCGATGATATTTTGACGACATTCCGTCGCCTGTAGCTGGGATCGATTTATTGTAGTGGTTTCGTCGGTATTTTGTTCACGATTTGCTATCATTCTAATGCTTTACTGTGCTCTGTAGATGTGGCAAAGTAATCGGCTAACAAAATTTAATTGTACGGTTGACGAATAAGAAGAAGTTAGGCTGTGTGATTTGATTTTTATACCAAAGAATTTACCTTTCGGTATTAAAAAGTTCTGATCACGGTAATCAATATTAATCGAGGATTGACAGAATAAAACATGATAATTCTATTTTTCACTAAAGGTGAAAACCGGTAACTACTTTGCCATAGTACAATTGGAAATACCATAGTTTGTTTGAAACCTTCAACTTCAAATTCTATTTACGCAATGAATTAGTATGATTTGAATCACACCAGCGTAACGGGCGATGTAATTTATGGTATTCTGCCGAATCGGTCATCGCTTACTTATTTGTTTTCAAAAAGTGGAATTATCATGTTTAGTTCTGTCACTCCTAAATTATCCTAAAAAACTCAATAAACAAGTTAGTCAATTATTTTGTCAAAACATTTGAACAAAATAATTAACATCACGAAATATTTCACATGCAAGAAGTTTATTTGTCACAAACATCACTTACGTAACAAGTTTTAAAGCACAAAAATGAAGAAGAAATACAAGTACCTACTTAAACTATCTAATGCAATATCGTTTCCAAATATCGAAGATAAATATTGTCACGTTATGACATTCAGCCCTGGGGAGAATCTCCTGTAACTAAGCAGGTAGACACACAACTCCGAACAAAAATTTTCTTTTGAAAAGCCCCTCACTTTCATCCGTGTGATATCGGAAACCTTTTTCAGTTCACTTTGCCTTGCTAACACCATATTCAACGAGAATTTGGAATGTGTTGCAAAGTAATTTAAACAAAAAGTCATTGGCTTTTGCAATAAAGAGTAGTAATTGCTGTTTTTAGTAGTGGTTTTTTTTCCATGGTTTTATTTGGATTCCGTAACCAGATAGTAAAACGTTAGCTATAGAATATTATTTTGCCCGTCTGTCCAAGTGATTCACAAACAATTTGCAGGAGACAATTATCAGTTTTAGAAGTTTGAATGCCAAAATATGCTATACGTATATTGAGCATGTCCTAGAAACAAAATTTCGTAAACATATGACATCTGCCAACACACAAGAGCCCCACGTAGTCGATTATAGTCCATTTCTTCTCCAAGAACTGGAGTCCCCGCAGTGGAACCATTAAAAGGTTGATCATGTTTGGTATGATTATAGAAGTACTCACATATATGTAACCGAAGCCTACTGGGGCCATGGTAGAAAGGCAAGGCAAAGAAGGAACAGGAGTGGGTAAAACCATCTCCTAAGTTTCAGCTACCGCGTGAGCTCGTGGATGGCGAGCAATGGCATGAGCATAGTAGCTCGCCGTCTAGCCATCCGGACCTAGTTCAAGTCGTTGACGGCGTGCAATATTGTGACCTAAAGGTGTCGTAGAGTAGTAAGTTTCGAGGTCGAAGGTAAAGTCGTAGGGGCCCAGCAGGGTCAAAGCCTACTGGGCCATAGGTTGTGCGCAAGAGAAACCTGGGATCCTGGAACGAAAAAAAAGATGGAACAAAAGAAAAAGTCTGATACGCCCTTCCACACCACCCTAGAGCGCGAGATGTAATTAGATGATTAAAAAAAATAGGAATAGAATTTAGTCAGTGGAATTATTATTGCGAACGCATAAATGCTACGCAACATTTTAATGCATTCGTCACGCACTTGACAATTCTTTGAGGCCCGTTCTCAGGAGTAGAGAGAATTCTCCAAATTAAATAAGATTTTATATCTCTCGAGAGCTGTCATAATTGGTTTCTAAAAATAAAATCAAGCATACGAGTACGTATATAATTTGATATGAGTTTTACAAAAAGGTTTCTATAACGACAAATTGAATAACCTTTCACAAAGCCACGATAAAATCTCTTGAGACTTTGAGTGATGATATTCTCTGCTATTATTATTCTTCGTGGATAAAATATAAGTAGATACCTCATTGGTTTCGTGATTGCAAGTGCGACTACGTCTATTCAATGGCGTTCTGGTTTTGATTCTCGGAAAAGACAAAATATCAATTGGACCTTTTATTTAAAACTACTCTGTAGCCTGTGTGCCTACTCTGTACTCTGTAGACTGCACCAGCATGCTTAGCCAAGTAGTTATTCTGCAATCGTTAACGCTGTCGAAAAGTGATGAAACGTATAGGAATGACGTCAGCTCAACGTAAAGTCGCGTGGTCAAGAACAAACGAATAGACAATTCGTAGCCAAGTTCACATCGTTCAAAATCGTTTCTACAATGTTTAACGCTACATCCTTTGTTATACAAACGCTACATTGTAGAACGAGCGGCTGACTCAGGCGCGTCAACATGGCTACCAACTTATCGTTTCTACAAATTGCTGTCACCGAGGCGTTACCGATTAGAGAACGGAATTCGATTGTAACTTGGCTAGGGGGGCTGATTTCTTCCCGGTCGTGTCAGATTGCTATTTCGTCAGACTATGACAGTTTTGTGTGTCAGGGTAAAGTGTGCTGAAGATAAATAGTATTCAGGAAGGTCACTTAATAAAGCTTATATTTCCCTATTAGCCTAGCTATTTTTTTAACCTTTTTTTTTTTCTACTGGACTGCTCATGCTTGAACTAGCGCACCAAAACCACTGTATCAACTAGCCGAGGCACGGGGAGGAGGGTTCTGCGTTCTGATTGGTACAGAGGAGCGGGGTACTGCGTTCTGATTGGTGGGACATCAGATCTATAAGTCATATGTGTTGACAGACACGCGTCGCCTATATTAGACGTCTAGTGGCAGTAAGGGCGTTGGTAGCGACTAAAGTAGCTAAGAACTCAGGCGCACGCCACGTTTAGTTATTTGGTACATCGAAATATACGTCCACAAGTCATCACTGGCAACACGCACTGGTCATAGACTTTCGTCTTGAGACACTGTGGTATATTGGACGAGAAGACACCGCGCAGCTTCCCGAACGCGGCCCAGCCGAGTCGGATTCGACGATTAACCTCTTTCTCGAAGTTAGACCTACCCAACTGGAGCGTCTGTCCCAGATAAACGTAATCATCCACAACTTCGAGTGTACAGTCTCCGATCTTAATATAAGTGGGCGCTACATGGATGTTAACCATAACTTTGGTTTTGTCCATGTTCATCTTAAGTCCCACTCTTTCGGAAGCTCTACTGAGGTCACCGAGCATTGTACTGAGTTCCTCCGTAGTCTCAGCCATGACTATTATGTCGACGGCAAATCGAAGGTGAGTGATGTACTCGCCATTCACATTAATGCCTAGTCCTCTCCATTCCAGAACCTTGAAGACATGCTCCATTGCGGCCGTGAACAGTTTCGGAGAAATGACGTCTCCCTGTCTCACACCTCGCTGCAAGAGGATAGGTTTCGATGTCTGATGGTTTCGACGTCAGCATTACCACTAAAATAATAAAAAAATCGAGTGTACCTAAATGCATACATTTGTGCCTTCTGCGTACTTACATTATCTCTATTGAAATTGGCCACCATGATTGAAATTGGATCAAGAGGATTATTGTTACGTAGAAACTAGATATTGTACTAATATTATTATGCTACCCTCAAGTTATTTGGCAGCCTTGGACTAGTTGTCAAACTGTCGTAAGTCCAACAGTTCGACAAGTAATCTAGATTATGTGTATCTTATTACTCTTCCTAGTATATAATAATAATAGCAACTAGATTGTAAAGGCCAAATAGGCATTTACTCTACACAAATTTATATATATAATTTTAAAGTTGATTGTTTACTCCTGTGTCGTGAGTGCGTGACAAACGACTTGTAATTTAGTAAATACAAGACATCCAGATGCTGAACTATTATTTTTAGGCCCAAAAAATAGTTATCCCGTACTGAAATCGAACTCGCGACGCGCATCCCAGCAGCCAATCGATTCTAATGCGTCACGTATCCATGCGACTGATACGCACCGATGACCTGATGATATCATCGGTCCACCTTGTCGGCGGCATTCCAACGCTGAGTTTTTCTTTGTTTTAAATTTATTTTAACATTTTTATAATGTTGAGATGGATGACAAGAGCAGGGATAGCCGAGTAGAGCAGTGGTTGCCTAATGGTAATAGCCCCGACTAATGAGTTGTAGGTCGCGGGTTCAAACCCAGTCTGGCGCATTACTTTGTGTAATTTGTTTCATCACCACTGCTCTCAAAACGGTAAAAGAAAACATCGTGAGGAAACGTTTTAAAACTGTCTTAGAACCAAACTTTTGATACGTGACATTCATTAACCCGCACTGGGTCCGCGTGTATTACAACTCATTCCCTCTCCTCGAGAGGAAGTCTGAGTTCCAGCAGTGGGAACGTTAAGAGGCTGAGAAGAGGCGCCAGTGCCTGAAAAGATGAATATGAATCATTTGTCTTGGTATGGTTATGTAAAGAGGATGGATGAAACGCATTTTAGTAAAAGAGTTAAGAGTATATATGTCAATGGATAAAAAGGGAGAGAGAGGCAAAAGAAGAGATGAATGGATTGCGTGAAGAGTGATAATGAAAGACCAGGGAGTTAGTGTTAGCATGAAGGGTGACAGGATAGATCGGAAGAAAAAAACATGTTGCGTTGGCTCCAAATAACACGGGGCAAGGCCAGTAATATGATGATGGCAAGTACTACTTTTATAACCTCAGAATACTCCTTAGCCTACTTACCAGTAACCACATGCCTTTTACTTCTGTTCAGAGCCAGAGGAAGAGTGAAGCCAAAAAATGATAGATGGGTTGTGTGAAGGGTGATATTATGACAGAAAAGGAAATTAGAAATGGCATGACGAGTGACAGAACAGAATGGAAGAAAAAAAAACTGTGCCTACTTCAAATAAAATGAGACGAGGGCAGTAAGATGATGGCGATAGGTACTACTTTTATGACCTCAAAATACTCCTTGGCCTACTTACCAGTTACCATATATCCTTTACTTCTGTTTAAAGCCAGTATAGTACAATATTTTCCTGTAAAGCTCACATGAGTCTGACTCTATGTAATTGTACTCCAGAGTCAGAGCGCTGGCGTAGGATGTTATTTGTTATCGTGCATTTAAAGGGATTTCAAATGAACAATGTTCCAGCTTATGTCCTCGTTCTATTTAGGTAACGATATATTGCGTTGAAATATTGCGACTCTTTCCTAAATTAGATTTGAATTTAAAAGTATTTACATATTTGATATACATAATCAACCTTTTTAATGTTCCCTACATTGAGACTCAAGCCTCCTCTTTAAGAGAAGGAATATCCCGTCCCGTAATCCACCACGGAGGCTCAGAACGAGTGAGTTAATGTCTTTGAATTTTTTAATTGAAAATATGCTGGTTTCTTCATGATACTTTCCTTCACCGTTTTGAGAGCAGAGGTGATGAAATAAATTACAGAAATTAATGTGCCAAACTGGGTTTGAACCCGCCACCTCACAACTTGTAAGTTAGGGCCGTTACAACCCGGCCACCGCTGCTGATACATAATCAAAACGATGATGAGAAAAGTTATGCTTTAGAATATTATGCTTAAAAGTTATGCGAAAATATAATTAACCATCATCATTTCAGCCGATAGACGTCCACTGTTCGACATAGGCCTCCCCCAAGTGTCGCCACAATTATCGATCCGGTGCGTTCCGCATCCATCGGATTCCTGCAACCTTCACCACTTCATCCGTCTATCTTGTAGGAGGCCTTCCGAAGCTGCGTCTTCCAGTACGCGGTCGCCTATCCAGAACCTTTTAGCCCCGACGGCCATCTGTTCTGCGAGCAATGTGCCCTGCCTATTGCCACTTGAGTTTGGCGATTCTTCGTGCTAAAATATAATTAGGATTAACAAAAGTATGCCAAGTTACATTAGGTCTTAAAATTATATGCAAATGGATAAAGAACCTTTCCAGAGACCCTTAATGATACATGGGACCGGGGCAAGACCGGTGTCAACATAATTAACGACGACGTAAAAACCGAATTTTGTCGCCAAGATATTAGTGTTTAAAATTTTATAATTCTAAACATTTTGACAAGTTAATCTAATTTTTACAAACAGTAAAAGTTGTCCCATCAATATACAAGGTGTCGTTTTGAAGCTGCAAAATATTTCAGGAGGTAATTATGTTAGTGATTCTCGACCCGAATCAATAATAAAATGAGTAGGAATTTTTTTTTCTTTTTTTCTTTTTTATGAAAATCGGTATGTGTGAACTACGTTTCTTAAAAAGCAGCCAGTCTGATACCTGCCTTATAATCGCGCTTTCTTTCACACACACAAACACGGAAAAATAAAGGGCGTTTTCACACACACTAACTCGCAACGATAGTTTAATAAATAATGTATCATCCAATCATCATCCCGCACGCCACACCCTAGCCACGCCCCCGCTGCCATCGATCAATCGAATTAGTTTAGTATAATTAAAAAATAAAATAACAAGTATTACTGATTATTGACCAGGTATCGTTTTTTCACATGATTATTTATGAGTTTTATTACAACCTCCTAAAATATTGTGCAGTTTTAAAACTGCACCTTGTATAAGTAATGTTCACAATATTATAAAGAACTTTTTTGATACTTCATGCACAAAAGAGTAGAAAGGCAGACTTAATGCCTTATGCTTTTTGCTCTGAAAATGTTATGGCGAACATTTTCAAGGAATTTTTTGAATGACTAGTAATTTAAGTATCAGCAACCAATATCGGGCCTGAAAGATAGAAAGATACTATACTATAATGAAGGTCACTAGGCTGAAGGTTATACTGTGGTTAATATTGAGAGAGCTATGATGATAATGAAGATATTCAAGGTTACTGATATAGTCCGAAAACTCGCCAATCTTAAGTGGCAGTGAGCAGGATACATAGTTTGCAGAACTGGATAATCAATGGGGCCGAAAGGTTCAGAAGTAATGACGTATTGTGGAAAGGACTCCCACAAGGTGGACCGCTGAACTAGTGAGATGTGTGGGAATCTGATGATTGCGAGACGCACAAGACTGGTGACACTTGGGGGAGGCAGTCCAGTAGTGGTCGCGTTTCGGCTAGAATGATGATGATGATGACTATAAAAACAAGGAGTATGTAAGGATAGTTGAATAACAAGAGGCGTTTTATAGTTCCTATCAACGGGATAAGACGTAAGTTTAGGTACGTATTCGAATATTCACATTAAGAGCCAACCAACCATTTCTAATGACTTACATTTTCGTTGATTTACCATCAAAAATATTTTCCCGAATGCGTAACCAAGGAGTTTTCTTTCAAGAAAAGAAATTTAGATATCGGTAACTAATACTGAAAGATGACAACATGTACTACACTATAATTGAGTTCAGAAGGCTGAAAGTCAATATTGAAAGGGCTATGACGATAATGAAGCTATCCAAGGTTACTGATATAGTCTGAAGAATCGCCAATCTTAAGTGGCAGTGAGAAGGGCACATAGTTTGCAGAACTGGATAATCAATAGGACCGAAAGGAAGGAAAAAAAAATAGACGTAGTGTTGTAGAAGCTCTCCTACAAGGTAGACCGCTGAACTAGTGAGGTGTGCGGGAATCTGATGGTTGCAAGACGCACAGGACCGGCCGTTGTGGAAAAACTTGATGGAGGCCCATGTACACAGTGGACGTCTTGCGGCTGAAATGATAATGATGACGACTGTAAAAATAAGAACTATGTAAGTATAGTTGTAAAGCAAGAGGCGTTTTATAGTTCCTATCAACGCCCACGAGATAAGATGTGTGTTTAAGTACGTATTTGAGTATTCACATTAAGAGCCAACCGACCTTTTCTAATAATTTACATTTTTGTTTGTTTACTATCAAAAATATTTTCCTGAATGCGTAGTTACACCGTAGTAGACCGGTATTATTAAATTAAAGATCGCCTTTTATCTTCTTGTTTTGACTTTCTATTACCAATATCCGCTTTCCTAAAAGGAAATAGCCATAATAAGAACGCTTAAGAGAAAATATCTTACGATGCGAATACTTTTAAGGTTCAGTACCAACCTAAAAAAAAAAAAAAAAACTCGGAACTCTTATTGGATTATCATGTTGTCCGTCTGTATGTCTGTCAGACAGATAACATAATTTTTGGTTATACGTAGAGGTTTAGACATGAAATTAAAACTATATTTGCAGTCCCTTGAAGCGTGAAAAATCAAACAGCTATTTTAATAAAAAAAAAATGCGGCCGTGAATGTTGCAAAAAATATGTAATTTGACAATCTCAAGGGAATCAAAATTCATAGGGCACTTTTTATTGACCAAAAATATGAAATTTGATATAAAGCAAGGTCTTATATAGCATAAGTATAGGAATAAATTCGAAAACAAAAAATAATGTGATTCGGAATAATCTTCGAGACTCCATTTGGAAATAATTGAAATATTTACTATTTATAGGCAAGCGTGTACGAAATCCTCAGTGCGCGAGTACGACTCGGACTTGCCTTGTTTTTTAAAGGGTTTCTTCTTAAAGGACAACTTAATAAAAATTAATAAAGAACTTAAAACTGTGTCATCTTATCTACTTTCAATATTAGAAGGTTCGTTTTGAAGTTTCCACTCTGCTACAGTTTCTTTTAACTTGTAAAACTTTTTTCTTTAGCTCTTGGATCGCCAACTAATCAACCTGCTATAAGGGAACTCTTTCAAAGGACGTCCTTTTGATGTACAAAACTCGATAATGTAATATTACTTCTTCTGGGTGCGTTAAGTTAGTAGGATCTTTCTTACTAAAAAAAAGTTTTTATTTGCGTTCTTCCTTACTATAACTTTTAGGATTCTTCTAGGATTGACATGTTACGCATTTTTGAATACTCCGAATGAAGACTAAAGTAAGTTCGATGTTTCAATAATCCTTTATTTTAAAACGAACTGCGACTCGCAGACATATAACAGTAGTTCACGCCTTTTCCCCATTTGGCTAGGCAGAAACTGCAAAGCACCGTCTACTACAATTCTTCCTTGCTTCGTTTACGTTTATACAACAGCATATCAAATCTTAAAGAAAAAGCTTAAGGGAAGCTTGATGGTCGCTTCGCGTAACCGCACCCAGCTTTTTATTCGATGGAAAATCAACAAATGAGTCATCTCGCTCTAGGTGAAGCGATAAAGAGTATTTGATTTTTACCAACAAAAACTCATCTTCATTGTTCTTTTAGCAGCCCTATACGAGGACAACAGTAACTCTTTTGAATAATCCTACAAACCCTGACGAGCATCGGCCCTTGCGGATCCTATCCATTTGTTGACATCTCCTTGAGCCATGCGTGAAATACAACGCGGTGTCGACTCGGACTTAGTTCCTGCTGGCCAACTGGAGAGCGCTACCTATATGCGCACGGAGGCCAAAAACCAGCCTGGGAGTCCCGACACCTTGTGTATCTCTTCCATTTTATTAGAGAAAAGCACCACAAGCCATTCCAATAAACTAGTTGCGACTTTGTATTACCCACTCACAATGGTCCACATTTTGTTTTTTTTATAGATAGGCTCATGTTTGACCACTATGGTACGTCTAATGGTAAGCGATGTTTTTGTCGACAATGGAGCACGCTTGCCTGTAGATAACCTATTCGCTCTTGACTTAATATTAACAAAACAAGCGAAATGTAAAGGACTTGCCAAAATGATAATAACCTACCTACCAATTCTGGGATACACATGTCCGAAGCATTGTCAGTTTCATTTTATCCGTAATCCAAGGGTCAAAGCACCCATTATAAATGGTCCCGCTAAAGTAATACTCATACCGTACTGCCCTTTATGTGGTTGTTACGCTAATCTCAAAATATGTAAAGAACAAAACGTTCATGGTTGTTATAATTGTTATTTGTGGCTCCAGGAAGCTTAAACTGGAGTAATTTATGTCGCTGACCAAATAGGACAGCAATAGAGGTACAACATAAATTTATGTCTGTTTTTGGCTGTTATCTGAATATAATGTTTACATTTTGGATTAGACTATGAAGGATAAATGAGAAATTTAATAAATAGACAGCTATTTCAAAGAGAGATGGTGAGATTATCTGCTGCGTGAAGTGTGAAATGATATATTCGTTATGTTTGTTTTTGTGTATTTCTATATCCCCTAGCTGGGACAAGGGGCGTCGACAGTAGTCACGTATCGCGATCGGTCTTGAGATTTACGCTTCACCTCGCTCCATATCAGTCCGATGGCCATCGCTTCTGCCAACACGGTATGTCGCCAGGTTTGCCGAGGACTGCCACGCTTTCTTTTCCTTTTGGGGATTCCAAGCCAACGCCTATTTAGGTATGTAATCGGAGTCTTTTCTAAGCGTGTGACCAATTCATCTCCACTTACGACGCTTGATCTGTAATAGAATAGAATCGAAAGAATAGAATAGAAATACTTTTATTCGGTACAGACACAGCACAACGGTTATATAATCTGGAGGAGTAAGTGCTTAATTCTGTATAATTTAGTAGGGCTTTAATGTATGTTTTGTGGTGCAACAAATATTTTTTGACCAATATAAAAGTACCATCCAATCCAATCTGTGGAGAAAAATTTTGGTTTGTAACAAAAACGCTCATAGTCCAAAAAAACAAGCAACAGTAATACAATTTTTTGTTGATGAGCCAAGCAAGTTACTTTGGCGGGGATTGCCGCTATCAACCTTGCTGACATCACTTTCAGATCATATCCTAGCAAAGTTGAAGGCACTGCTCCCGCCCAGAGTTGCAGGATTGTTCTAAAGAGTCACCACGGCCGTGGAAAGTACTCGATAACTGATAGAATACGCACCACGTACTTTTATTGACTAAAACTCCGTTCGTTTATCTCCACCCAGAGTGGAAGTTTAAGTTATTTGATCATTTCTTACACAAAATAAGCTAGGACAGTATACTTCAAACTTGCGCAGTGATCGACCTATTGTATACTTACCGTTCGGATTTACTACGGCTACGTCATTTATTTATTACATACTTTATTGTAGTTACGAAGAGAGCCTTAACAAAGAAAAACTTATATCTAAAATACACGCAATGGGCGACTTACGATTTATATAACCAACTAAGTGGCTCAGCAAAGAGAATAAAAATAGCCTTCGTCATATTTACAAAACTATAAAATTGGTCAAGTCAGACAGTAGATTTTTATATATTTGTTTACGCTATCCTCGTTAAGGCGTCTGTTGATAAGTATGTTAAGTTATCAAAGTACACAAAAACAAAAAAAATGCTGCTAAACAATGATGTTACTTTGAAAACGAACGTATGAACAAAAGATATAAGAGCTAAAAACTCGGAACCAAAAAAATAATATTAATCCATTTCTCTAATATATTTTGTTAAATAAACCGAAAACGTAAGGTCGTTATCCTGGAGCTTTCTATGTACGTGATAAGAAACAAAATGCGGATAGTTCCCGCTTCAATTTAGTCTGCACGGCCTTTATAGGCACTGTTTTAGACCTTCCTTCTAACATATCTACCGTGAATATAAGCAACAAAGTTATGTCGAGAGACTTAGTGAATATTTTTGGCAACAGTCTCAAAACGAAATTCTTGAAAACGGATGAGTAGAACTTTTGCAATATGTCCGTTAAATATGCTGAAGTTTACTAAGATGATTTTAGTTCAGTAGGAAAAGGCATCGCGTAAAAGTAGTAGAAGTTTTTTTTTTTTTTTTTTTTAATTAAATAATCTCCCCATATATTTTAACAAACAAATTAGCTGTTACGTCTTTTGTAGATAGTTTTGAACAAACTGACATGTATCCCATATCTGTTGGAAGGTCGAGACGGTGGCCATACAAAAATTTCTCTTTAAGTTAAATAACGGATTGATCAAAATGTATGTTTTGCAATTTAGCTTCACTTTTTAAGGTTTCGTAACTCAAAAGTAAATAACAGAACCCTTAAAGGACAACTTTGTTGTCTGTCTGTATGTCAAGACCCTTTATCTCGAGAACGCGTAGAGGTATCATGTAGTCAAGTCTGCAGTCCCTTCAAGCTGACTCCGGACTGAACCCAAGTCGTTGTCAGCACTTAGTGTTCCGTGTGCTTCTCAAAGAATTGTCAGCAAACGGTAGGGGCACCGTACGGCCGATGCCCGCTAGGGCCGCAAGCATTTTCTAAAAAGAAAACCTGTGGTCCTAGACCGCAAGGGGCAACTAAAAGAGACATGTGTGGTTTTATTCAGTAACAGTATGACACGCCATCCCTCTCCACCCAGTGCAGGAGAAGTCATTAAATGATTTAAAAAAAAAATCAGAGACCCACAAAAAAATACCTACACACAAAAGGTTATCCAAATCGGTCAAGCTGTTTGGTCGTAGTTAGGTTAAGTTAGTTATCAAGGTAGTAAGTTTGTTTCCGAATCCGACTAAGTTTATTTATTACAGCGTAACTTGCAGGTGCATTTCAAAAATTTATTATAAAAGGAGATAGTACTGCTATCATCTGAATCTCTCAGTACAAAGAATTTGCATAAAAATTATTAAATAACTGCAAAAGCATGTAACTGTCACTTGACGTAAATGTTAATGTAATGTACTTGTACGGTTTTAATTAACTTTAAATAAACATTTTAATTTTCCACCCGCTTTCATTCATTTAACAAACTCGTAGTTTAATTACATTTAAAAAAAATAGTGTTCATTCGTGTATATGTTTGACATACACTGAGTTATGAATGTATCCATAAAAATTAATCAGTCTTATACTGATTTTTTTGTCTCACTAAAGAGCAAAGGCGTCTTTTCTTGCAGCGAAAGCATTAATCAATACCTTCAATGAGTGTTGGCAATATTTCATAAAATTGAACATTTCCTCGCGTTAGCTATAACGCATGTAGTGATGGATGTGTGATGAAAGTTTAAAAGTGGCGCCAATGACTGAAAATTTGATAGGAAATCTTTTGTCTCCGTATTGTCATGTGAAGAGGAGGGATGAAATGCTTGTTACCTAAAATTTTTATGAGTAAGCATGTGGATAAAAGGAGAGGGTGGCAAAAAATAGATGGATTGTGTGAGACTGATAGAATTATAGAAAATAGGTGTCACACGGACCCCAAGTAACATAGGACAGTGGAAGGAAGATGATGTTGTATGTCACAGGTTTATGAGGTTGACGTCTGCAACTAACTAAAACCACACCTATGTTTCTACTGGATTTGTGTGGCGACTACAATAATAATAATATTAACCCTTGGCGAATTTAGGGGTACTTATTATTATTACCTACGTAATTGTGCGTTTTGAATAAATCGCCAAAAAAAAATTGTGTAAAAAAGGAAAAACTTGTACACCCGTGTGTACAGTAAGACGTTAAAACATTTTTCAAGGTCACTCAAATTGTACAAATGTATATAGGTACAATCAGCGAGCAAGGAGTAGCCTCCAGTTAGTACTTAAAAATACCCAAACTAAATCCTGTTACGGGTCACAGACCTCTGCTAAGGACATTTTAGGGGGCGGACAACAAAGAACGGTTTAGGTAGAACATTGGTTCGTTCGGTTTAGTCCGATTTAAAATTACAGGCCTTACGGGTTGGGTAAGGGACGGGTTGGATATTGACAGGGACGTCGTGGAGGGCTTCGGCGGCGAGGACGAAAGGACAGTAGTCTGGGCACTCGAATAGTGCTGGCTTATTAACGGTTTTCTTTGAGCAAGGTAATAACATCATCGGGTGTGACAAAAGTATGCCTGGGAAGGCGAATCTTACAGATGCGGCAGGGCTTGCATCAGGTGGCTGATTCCATTAAGGATCTCAGTGTTATACTGCAATATCAAGGAAGTGATTAGTAAGGCTTTTTGCGAACTGTTGAATAATAATATAATAATATTCCACAATATAATAATAATATTCAACAACTATCACACAACGCCGTCTAGTCCCAAGCTAAGCAGAGCTTGTGTTATGTGTACTAGACAACTGATAAACATAGGTACTTATATATTTCTAAATACATACATATTATAGATAAATTACACCCAGACACAGAACAAATGATCATGCTCATCACACAAACATTTGTCCTGGGTGGGAATCGAACCCACGACCTCCGGCATAGCAGTCAGTGTCACTAACCACTAGACCAACAGACCTGTCAAATGTGGGGATTTAGAATTTCAGGTATGGATTATCAGTGCGGAAGACGTATCCATCCATGGATGTGATGAGGTCATGCATGTTTATACATGTGATGGACAAACGCTTATTTTCATACGCTTGATGTCTTTATAGACAGGCTAAGCATATGAAATTAATATGCAAATAAAACAAGTTTCACATGTCACAAAATTGAAGTTACATTCGAAGTAAATCTATTCCAATGAGCCTCCATACGACCTGAGTAATTCACTAGTATGTTATGAAAAAATAAACAAAAGAAAGATCTTTCTTTTCACCACGTTACGAAGAAAAAGATAAAATATGGCTGTCGTCGTAGTAACTTACGCTTGATTTGAACTTTATATCCCGAGCTGTTAACACAAATAAATATACACCTAGAATACAATGAAACATCGAACAAAAACGAAAAAATACACGGATTTTTCCTGGTTGATTAATTTACTTGTGCAGACAATCCGTTTATGTAACATGAACCCGTATGTTGTCATTGATCACGGACCCCTAATAATTATTCATTCCGTTTTCATTGACAAAGTTTTAGTACATATAAGCTGGTGTATTATATCAAGAATTTAGTTGAATAATGAATATATATATCACTTGATTCATTCGTCTCATGATTATTCATTAGCTATTGTAAGCGTTAAACTAACTATGCATGCACCGGTTTTACATACACTATCTTTGTATTATATTTCGGTAATAGAATGATGCACAACTAAACATGTTAGCAATAACAACTCAGTTTCCGACTGTTTATCTTCACTAATAATAAAAAACCCGAGTTTTTTTCGAGATTGATTCACGTGACATTTCTGTAAAGATTTTGATCTACACTAATATTATAAAGAGGTAAAGTTTCCTTTGTTTGTTTGTTGTAATCTCTGAAAGTACTGGTTCAATTGCAAAAAAAACAAATTTTTATTATGGGAGCAGAGCCGAAATCGCGAAAAAAAATATCAGTTGTTCAGTACATTAGGCAAACATAAATGTACTGAATAGCTGGTTTTTAATTTCGCGATTTCAGGTTAGTTCCCATAGTAAAAGTTGTTGGTTATCATCAGCAAAATCACGTGTTTAAGTATCGTAAACTAATTACCAGTCACCCTATATAATAAAAAAAAAACATTACTACGATACACTCCATCCACGCGGTAAAATTTTTATGTAATTTTTCAATTAACATTTTTTCACACCAACCAAATCCAATTTTTATAAGCAAAACAAAAATAAAATTTCTATTCGAATTGGATTAGCCTATGAAAGTCAGATAAAATTTAGCATAAAATATGTAGTAGGCTATTTTTTTACCCTTTAGCTCCTCATTTTTTTCTTTGATAATTTATGTGATAGACAGCGTTTTCCGAGTCAGCTAAATATTTATATAACTAAATGAAATATACCTGGTCTATATTTTTTTTTGGTTTGGCACATTCAAGATTGTCATTTAACAATCTTTAATATATTTTTTTAAATATTTCACCTAAAAAAAGAGTAAAAAAGTCTGTTAAATAGTCTCTCCCAATTTACTAATAGAAAAAAAAACAGACAATTCCTGATAATATTTACACGATACAGTCTTATACACCCGAGACGGGTTTGCCAAATGTAATCTATTTTTTTTTTCTCCTTAGAATGGTATTAGTTGGTATACCCGGTATCTCCCTAAAGGGCCCAACAATCTACATAAAATTGTTTATGGGCTACTGTTACTCATTTTTATGTTCATGTGTAACTTTTTATAGCCACCTATCTACACTTATTCTCATTTATTTTTATTCACAAACCTCGAGATTTGTACTAAATGGAAGGGCTTAATAAAATGAATAATATTTTTATGTAATTTAGGAAAGGAAGGTATGTGTGTGGGAAGTGAATCAGTTTTCCTGGTTTACGATTCTTTCATTTGAAATGTGTTTATAAAAATCTTATATAGGTTAACATTATTATTAGCTTTAGCCATTTTAACAAATTCACATTTTATCCTAATAAGTAACTTTTGCCATAATATTTGGATAGTAACATTCACATTAATATTATTTTCAACTAAAATAAAGTCTGGCTGAAAGTAGAATAAATTCAGTTCAAATAATGTTATTATAGTAAACTATATTCGAACGAGCAATCTTCTAAAAAAACGTTTTCAAATCTATCAAAATCCCGTACAAAGTTTCTGTTCTACCAACATCGTCCTCCATCGTTGTTTATGCAGACAACTTAATCCATCTCCGGTTCGCTGTGCCGGGTGAAAATTTTAACACGAAGACACGAAATATTGGATCGTTTACAACGAAATTCAGTCTTCAGACGTACCTTAGATAAGGTGTGTAATAAAAGCTGGATCCGAGTTTCTGACGTGAGTTATAGCGGTCGGTAGTTCTTTCTGTAGCGGTTCTCATGTCTTGAAATGTGAAGTGAAGTTAAAAGGGTCAGTAAAAAGTAATGGGTGGAACTCTCATCGCGGAACATACGGGCTGTTACAGATAGCTAGTTTTTTTGTATGTAGATTTACGGGATGTAACAGTTAACTGGGTTTGAAAATTTTCTAGGGACTGATTGAGTCTTCAAAATGAGGGTATCTGTCCCTCGATTTTAAAAGCAGAATATTATGGGGTAGGGACTATTGGGTCTTTTACGTTAGTTTATTGTGTGTTTTATAAATATCAAGCTTCCTGAAGTGACTTCAAAAGTGTAAACGTCGAAAATTGTGTCAAGGGAAAATAATCATCATCATCATCATTTCAGCCGATATACGTACACTGTTGGATATGGGCCTCCCCCAAGTGTCGCCACAATGAACGGTTCTGTGCGTCACGCATCCATCGGATTCCCGCAACCCTTACCAGGTCAACGGTCTACCTTGTAGGAGGTCCAACGCTACGTCTTCGCAATTCCAGAACCTTTCGGCCCCAACGGCCATTTGTACTGCTTCTGCGAGCAATGTGCCCTGCCCATTGCCACTTAAGTTTGGCGATTCTTCGTACTATGTCAGTAACCTTGGTTCTTCTGCGATTATCCTCATTCCTGATCTGATCACGCAAGGAAACTCCGAGCATAGCCCTTTGGGTAAGTTTAAGCCTTCAAAGGAAAGTAAACCTGATACAAACACTTTTATCGAATCTAGGACGTGCTATACTCGTGAGTAATAGTAAGTTCTACTAGTACTAAGTAAGTTTAATCACAAGCAGACCAGTTGTCAACAAATATAGGTATAAAAGTGAAATCATTCAGGCTTTTAAATTTGTAATATATGGCTTTCAATATGTGAAATCCACCATTCAATATTATTTCAACCGAAAAACTATTACAAGCACTGCTTTGTCGAAAAGTTTTGTGCTTCTCGCATATTGAAAAATGCGGATAACCGTTGAAATTAAATTTACAATAATATTTTAAAGAAGTAAAGTTTGTTTTTTTGTTAGGTAATCTCTGAAAGTACTGATTCAATTCCTGAATTTATTTCACCGATAGAAAGTTGCTTTGTGATAATGACATAGGCATAATTTATGTACACGGGTGAAGCTGCGTGCAAAAATTAGTCTAATATAAAGATGAAAAAAATGTCCTTTTGACATATTTTTTTATAATGATCAAAATCAAAAACTAATAGAACGATTTTATTTAATTTTTTTCTCCAGTAGAATCCTACTTTATCACGGAGTGACATAGGCTAGATATATACTTTCTACTTTCATGCGGGTAACGACGCTGGTAATTTATAAACCAGTATCTTCCAGTATAATTTAGAAGATATTGGCTTACCCACATGTAAAGGTATGATTGTCTAAGGACGCCTTCAAATTAGCTGCAAAGTGCCATACGATGGCGGCGCGGCTGCAGCGCTGCCGTCACGCTGCTTTGTTATTCCATAAAAATTAAAACGCGCGGCCGCATCGCGGATGTAGCGCAGCAGTCTCGCGGCACTTTGCAGCTTTTATTTATATGAAATAACAAAGCAGCGCGATGTCAGCGCTGCAGGCGCGCTGTCGTCGCGTGGCACTTTGCGGCTAATTTGAAGGCGCCCTAAGAGCGATGATTACATACAAAAATATCACATCACGTTGCAAGGTTTTAAATGCTTTTAGTTTCTATACGGTTACAAACCTTAATAAATAACGATATCATCATAAATAATGAGTTATAAATCAACTTTTTTCCTCGCCTTTTCCATTATAAGACTATGGTAACATTTTCCGTATTTACTTGGCGATCGAAGGAATAAGGATAATAATTTGAGGGGTAGTCTCGGCGTCCAATTGGCATGGGAAGAACTCTTATAAATATCTTTTTGTAAGAGGTTATGGGCAAATGAGTATAATTGTGGCAAATTAGGCACTTGAAGGGTATCGAGGGATAATATTTGAACCTTTGAATAATTTGCTTTGTATTAGGGGTGTATTGAAAACCTTTCATGCGATTGCGTTTTCAGTGCTTATTTACCCTCAACAGATATACGTATGTCAATATCATCAACACTTTTTATTTATATCAAGGAATATAACATAGAAAGAAGATAGATGGAAAACAGAGTAATTATTTGTTCTTTATATATATTCTTTATTGTACATAAATTCATACACCATTCACAGTAAGAAAGCCGATGTACACAGGCGAGCTTAAACCAAAATTGGGTTTTCTTACAGAAAACCTTAATTTTTCTAGAAATTTTATATAAGAGGATAACATAAGAAATGCACAACAAAAACCAAAATAATTTACATAGCACACAATACTTATAAATATACTACATAAATACAACAAATAAACCTATACATATATATATATAAATATATATATATATATATATATACATGAGTCATGTTGACAGGAAATGTTCCCTGATCCTTCCTCTGAAGACGTCCAACGAAGGGCTAGCCCTTATAGAGTGTGGAAGAGAATTCCAAAGGCGAACAGCTCGAACAGTAAAAGAACCACTGTACCGACTAGAGGAATGGGGAGGAAATCGAAGGAGAAGAGAGGATGATGAGCGACAAGATTTTCCTCTTGGAACAAGATACTCAAAGCGTTCCCGGAGATACAAGGGGGAGTTGGTATTATGAAGAATAGAGAAGAGAAAAGATAGAATGTGACAATCCTGACGCTGCCGAACAGGTAACCACTTCAATCGCCTTCGAAATTCTGACACATGGTCGTACTTTCGAAGGCCAAAAATGAAGCGGATACACAGATTCTTGTTTTTTAATTGATATAAACCAGTGCTTGACTGTGGTCCCACCTTATGGTAAACAGAACTGCAATCGTTGATGGTGGGGTGCATATTTTTAGCTATTTTCAAAGTCATTGCGCCAGTTTAAAAATGATATTATTTAAACATGACTAGAGGCCTGTCTTGGCTCGCAAAGGCAAATAGCTGTTCCTGTAAAATGCTCATTAGAATAATATTCCTTTGAAATGGTGAAATAAAATTTCAGGTTAGTAAATCAGTTCAGTATAAAGAGATGTATCTCTACATAAAATTCGCAATTTCTCTTTGAAAAGAAATTTTATAGTAACAAAAGATTATTTCACTGAAGTTCATGAAACATAATTATTTAAAAAGTAAGTCAGAACTAAAACTTGATATCACGTTGGTAATATTTTGCCAAAAGAGGCTAAAATCTTTTGACAAAACTAGACTATTAGAACATCAAGAAAAATACTAAACATGCAAAACATAAATTAAGCAGACTATATAATTATTGAATTTTTTTAGTCACGTCACGATTATGATTTTAACAAATGGAGGAATAGTACCCATTTAGGCAATAGGTATTTGACAATGCGACCGACAAAATGATAATAATCAAAGTTAAAAGGGACGACAAAGTAATTAAATTTTGTCGATTCCACCCAAATAAATTGGGGATGACGACGCGGCGTGAATATTGAGATCAATTGTCAACGGTATTAAATTTTAAAGATCTTTGTCTTCTTTTGTAAGAGGAAGTAAAGGTAATGTCGAGAACACAATATATTTGCAGGCAACAATTTATTCCTAAATAATTAGGAGAACAATTTTCATTACATTTGGAATAATTATTGAAAAAGATGTTTTTTATTATTATTATTTAACCCGTTGTATGGCCGGAACGCAGATCCACGTGGGACACAATAACTTTTTAAGTGTGTCTCTAATTAGATACGAAAAGTTAATTGCAGGGCTTGGTCGCCTAACAACTACATCACCCAGTACAGAGAAACATAAACTTTAAATCTACAACTAATAACCACTACTACTACTAACTACTTTTAATCTATTACTAACTTAAGCAGTTGTTTAGTTTTATAGAACCAATAATTATAAAATTAATTAAATTAATTGTAATAATATAAAATTATTATATATTGCAATATCTTATGCCGCAATATCACACTGTGTCTTACTTACTCACCGGTCTTACTGTCCAAAAACATTGATTGAAATAAAAGGGCTAATGCGCCGTCAAGATATGGAAATCCTAAAAGTAAAAATACTCCGTGTCTGATATTTTAAGCTTCCCATTGTTAATCTAATACACGGTTTCTCAGATGGGTTATTCGTGTTCTGTGGTTATTCTGCATCCCTCACTTCTTCATATATCGCTGGTTGTGGTAGGGAGGCATCCAGTATAGCAAAGAACTCGAGTCCTCAAGTTGTTTTAATAAAAAAAAAACTAGGCAAGTGCGAGTCGGAATCGCGCCCTGAGGGTTCCGTGCAAACTACAATTCCCGAATGAAGTCTGGAAGATTTTTACGAATTGCAATGTTTTTTTTGTGTGAGGTAAAAATAACCTTCCTATACCTGTGCTATAAGTCCTTGCTTTGTGCCAAATTTCAGGATTCTGGGTCAACGGGAAGTACCCTATGAATTTTGATCTTTGAGAGTATCAAAATATACGTTTTTTGACGTGACAACGTCTTATAAATTGGTTTGCCGGGTGACACTTCAAGAAACTGCGTTACGCTCCGCTCACGTTATGCGCTCACAATGAGAGCGAGTGAGAGGCACGCGTCCCTTCCACTCGGGCATGGTTAGCCCGCCTAAGAGCGAGAGAGACAGACATAAAAAGTGAAATTTCATCCTTCTTCCTACTATACGAATGAATATTCACATTAAAATTATTTTACCACTCAAAGTCGTTGTCACGTAAAACTTTCGCCCGTATACCGACTTTACAGGCAACCAATTTTTTTTTTGCGATATTAACGGCCGTATTTTTTTTATTCGTTAACCTAGTCGTTTGATTTTTTCACAGCTTAAAAGGACCACAGACCTTAGTATATAGTATATAGTTTCGACTTGATATGTCCACGCGTTCTCGAGATGAAGGGCCTTGAGAGACAGATATACAGACAGACGGACCGACTACAAAGTACTCCTATAAGGGTTGTATTTTTTCCTTTTAAGATACGGAATCCTAAAAATAAGTAACACCAGACAATAAAGTACTAGCAATGTTTCTATAAAGGTGAGTTGCACCATTTAACTATCATCATAACAAATGTCAAAACAGTTAACAGTTGTCAAATCGTCGAATTGACCGCGAATTGGCGGCCGTTTCACGGCTGGTTATGGTATGGTTATCGTTGTAGTTAAATGGTGCAACTCACCCTAAGTATCTTCGTTCGGTCACGGTTTAAAGACCTGGTTCTTTTTGCTATTGTT
The DNA here is from genome assembly GCA_929112965.1 of Mythimna albipuncta. Lineage (NCBI taxonomy): Eukaryota > Metazoa > Arthropoda > Insecta > Lepidoptera > Noctuidae > Mythimna > Mythimna albipuncta. The sequence goes on from OV815973.1 coordinate 11,997,024, forward strand.
TCCTCGTATTGTCCTCTAACTTATAACCTAGGTTTTATTTCTGGCGAAAAGAAAAAGTAATTCATGCCAATATTTGCTGTGGCTTTTCTATTGAAAATCGAAAAGAGATTTTCGCCAATAAATCTCTGGCTAGAAAGTTTGGTATGAAAAATATTTGGTTATTAAATATTTTTGAGAGAGACAGATATGGGTAAGTTGTTTATTATAAAAGTCCTGTCACAGTGCTGGGTAAGCACTTACCTTCATTATTTTTACTTATCACGGCTGGTAGCTATTCTAGACGTATCATTAAGTAATCTAGTTTGTTTCACCGTCTCCATCCGTTCTTAATTTGTTGAAACCTCTACAGTCCGGACTAAACGTTTCGCCTCGAAGTCAACACATATCGAAGGACTAGAACAATTTGCCCGCTGCAGTCTTCCTGTCTTATTATAATTTAAGTGTCTTCAAAGCTAGGGTGAATAGGCTCTTAATAAACTAATTAGCCTCAATATCAAGCAACGATTGCATCACTGCTTACCATCAAGTGGCATCGTATTCAAGCACTTATAATTTATATCAATAAAAATAAATCTTCTCCCCGGGTCTCCCAGAACGTATCCCAGGTTAAACATAGAAATGAGAATATTTAACAGATTTATTCGACGATTGTAAAAATCTCTTTGACATTAATAACATGTTCTAACATCAGCGTAAGCGTGAATACCCTACATCAAACATGTCAGAGCAAATGTTGAATATGTGTAAATAAACTCGAATTTCTAAATATATTCAGAGGAAAATTTTCTTCTTTATCACGTCTCAAAAGAAGTTTCTCTCATCTCACTCCCAAAACTTTCCTTCATTTGACATTCATGGAGCATGTGGACCCTAAATAGTTTCAGTGAGATATGTACGTTGGTATGAGAGGGTTTTGATAACAAAATGTTGCTTGAAACTAGTTATTATTTTAATAATATCGACAAAAAGTGTCAAAATCTTTGTGTGAAGGATAAAACTTAGGTGAGAAAATGAAAAGAAACAAAACATTAATGTTACAGATTTTTCTCGTCTCTTACTTGTTCAACAGAAACTGTTATTTTTTTACTATTTGTTAAAATGTTTACTTACAAAGATCTATTGCGATTAGATGTTGTATTTCATATTTAGACTTTATCATAACAGTTTTTGAATTTCAAAGGTAAACAAAGCAGCGTATTCAATTTCATTAATGTAAATACTGAAGTCATTTTGATTTCACCCATTAATTTGTAAAGAAATTGTTATTTTTTTCTCAAAGATATGCGATATTACAGCAAAAGAATTGCGTTATTTTCGCAAAGAAATGCGATATTTTCTTTCTTCACAATTTGTTGATTTACAGATAAGTTACTCTATAGCTTTTAACTTTTACAGCCGAACAGATTTTAATGTGAATATTTGAAAAGGTTAAGATTAGAACGTGAGACCAACGTTAAGTGCCGTTTATTTTTGTAGATAAAAGGGTTTTATTATGTTTAAACGACCTAATGAATAGAGAGACTAAACGATTAGTATGACTGTCATTTGAAATATGTGTTTTGTTACTTTCTAACGTTTTAAATGTCGCTTAGGTTCATAAAAGAAAAATTGTTTAACAATTATATAGTTGGTCTGATGCTTTTAGTATACGTTGCCCTACACCAGAATTTACTGCTGTTCAGTGGGTGCATTCATAAGCATGTAAACTCTCAAATAGAAGACACTCAGACCTGAAACAACTTTATGAATGCTATACAAATATTTGTGTCGTGCGGGTTTTGAATGAGCAATATGCAGAGCAGCAGCTAATGCCTTAACCAAAACGCCGACTTACACCGTGTTGTAATGAAATCATCAGCATAAGGTTCTGTTGGCTAAATAATTTTAATAAGACAAAACTAATAACACAATGGTAAACTAAACTGGTCAAATAATCAATTCAACGTAAATCCCAGAACGACTACAACTTTACAGACTAAAACGTGGCCGTCTTGACCGGAGTCGGACGATTTGTATCTTAGCTCCCATGAGCGCAACAAATTTCGAAAATTTCGTCAGAACCCTCGGGGCAGTGGGCTGAACTTAATTTTGCTTCCAAAGTTAAATTATTAAAGAAAATATATCGGGCCATAAAGGATGTCCCAAACAGAAAGGCCTGGTAACAAACTGTTTGAAAACTCTGGAAATATCGTAACGTCAGATACTTGTTTAATATATTTACTCTCATATTGTAAAGTTTAAATGCTATCGAAAACATAATTTTGAAAAAAAAAACAAGGCTTGCAATGCAACCCAGTTCCTTTACCGTAAAAAGTTGTGAGATCAATATAAAACTAAGTTGGTTAATTAATTCAGTCCATATTTAAGGGACCTTGATGACCTAGATGGATTTGGCAATCACATGTATATCACAAGTAGACGACGTTTTAGATTGTTGACTCCGATTGTTATGAAAATAAAAAGTAGTACCTAATTGCTGTCAATTATCCACAGTAAAATGTAGTAAAGTTGAAATAGTCATGGTTTATGATATTGTCACAATGCAATCTGCAATGGTTCTTATAACATGAGTTAGACTGAAAGTAATATGATAATATTATAGTTACAGTGCGTTTCACATACGGAAAAAAGTGTTGTTATATTTTGAGCAATAAAATTACTTAAAATTAGGAAGATTAACTGATGTTTCATTACTTTTAACAATTGTCTTATTTTGTTTTTCTTTTTGAAACTCTAAAAACTATTTTTTGAATAAAATATAGGACGCCGGGATCCATTACGATTGTCCTGCAAATCTTTCAAATACTAAAAATACTAAGCCACAATACATCTCCATTAACAACTTCCTTTTGGACCTGCTTTTTTTAATAATATCCCATTCCACTCATGCTTCTCCATAAAGTGGTGCAACTACCGTTAAAATTGACTTCGTTTCACATTTCGTGCAAAAATTGTGTTAGAGTAGGTCTTTTCTTTTTTCCCTTCTTTAATCTATAGACAGACTGGGGAGCCAACATTACGCCAAAGGAACTTCATAAGTGAAACGCACTTCATTTATTGTTGCGATCTTGACAATTTCCGGGAAGGTGAATGTTGCGTGAATGTCATTTTGATTGCTCTGTCAATCTTTCAAGTTGGCCACATTCGCCATTTTATGTATGACATTTGCTATATTTCGTACAGGCTGAAAGATCGTTACGTGTGCTAATTTTACTTGTTCGTAAAAGATAAAAAATGTTGGCTAAGTACCTATTTTATCGGTAGGTAAAATATTAAACAAGAATATTTTAGAAATTAATCAGACGCATCCATCATTGTATTAATATATATTATCTATTCTTTCAGCGAGGGATGGCAAAATTGTTTAAATGCTTTGACCAAATTCGATTTGCCAACCCAGCTTGATTTATTCGGAAACGTGTACTACATGCAAAGAATTCATATTAAATATTATCCAATGTGGAAAAAATGTTTTGTTAGTTGAACGAGCAATATTAGCAGGTAATGTTACAAAATAATTTATTGCGGTACAATTGATAGTCAAACAATTTTTTATTAATTTGCAAATAATACCACACACTGGATATCAATTTGAACTTACATTTCACTGTTTTTCGCGATCAGTTTAATTTTCTTTTTAATAAAAGCAATCAATCAGTGCTTTATTTATTGCTGCTCGTATCGCTCATTTCAAAATACAGTTTGGGTTTTTCCAAAATTGCGGGTAAAAATTCTGTGCGTTCCTTTTTTTTCATCAGGTATTTAATTGAAAACTGATTGTGACGTACTGAGCAGATTTATAGCCAGTAGGCTTGTTATTTCATTTTTTTTTGTCTTATAGCAGCGATATTTTATAGTTGGGTTGTAAATGCCTTTACTGGAAATTATAATAAATTAAATTCAACGAAAGTAAATAAATACACTTGCTTTCGTTTAATTTACCTATTGACTATACGGTTGACTCTGTTGATGAACGGGTCGTTTCCCACACATATCAAATATTGGTTTGGCCTATACATAGTTGTTTTGGATCTGAGTACCTTGTGTATTTGAGTTAAATTTTCAGTATAATTCTTTATTGTACACACAACTTATAAAATAAGTGGATAACAAAGTTTATGTATACAGGTGAGCTTATCTCAAAGTTGAGTTTTCCTTCAGCAAACCATTGAGCGATAAAGGGTGATGACATTAAAGGAACACATCCAAGATACACGAGTAATTCCTTGAGTAGCTTAATGTGTGAAAAACTAGTATCAGGACTCAAGAGCCCTAAGTTTAATTATATCTTGTAAAACAGATTTTGTTCCTTTTAAATTTTTTTGTTGATACATTTTCATGAAACATCATTTCATGGATCAGAATGTTGGGCTGTGAAAAAGAAGGATGAAAAAAGATTGCATGTAGCGGAGATGAGAATGTTGAGATGGATGTGTGGTGTGACGAGAATGGATAAAGTGAGAAATGAGTATATTAGAGGAAGTTTGAAAGTGGCGCCAGTGACTGAAAAGTTGAAAGGTAATCGGTTGTCTTGGTATGGTCATGTGAAGAGGAGGGATGTTGTGATGTGTTGTGAGAGTTCTGAGTATACATGTAGATGGATGGAGAGGGAGAGGAAGGCCGAAAAAAAGATGGATGGATTGTGTGAAAAGTGATATGAAAGAAAAGGGAATTAGTGATAGTTTGACGGGTGACAAGACAGAATGGAAGAAGATAACGTGTTGCGCCGACCCCAAGTAATATGGGATAAGGGCAGGAAGAAGAAGAGAGACATTTTCATGAAACAGCTGCAAATAATCTTCAAGACTACTTCAATTTTATTACATTTATATCTTTTCTAGTTCGTTCCAGTTCGTATTAGTTTGAGAATAATTAGTTCGAAGAAAGGCTTTATAACATCTTATTTGCAGTGACCTTCAGGGCGAAACGTTACACTGTACTAACAGGCTTCTGACAGTTGCACTAACATAACGGTTCACCACAATACCCTAAACTAATAGTGCCAGTAACTGTAGCCTATTGACCCTTAACACTTGATTGATGCTAAAGCAATATTCCACATCTACGAGATTGATCTGTTTGCAATTACAACAGGATTGAGTGAATTCTTCTGGTTGGTCCAGTAGACAAGCAATATAAATAAAAAAATGATTTTTAACTTCGAGTTGAAACGTATTTAATAATTATTTATTTTTTAAACAGACAACAAAGATCTATTAGGTCAACTGTAACAATATTTTTATCCTATGTTAGTACTTAATTATAAATCGCGATAATGTACGGTCCACCAGTGCACTTACATGTGGGCTATCTTGCCTATTTATTCGTATCAAATTTTTTAGTGCGTTTAAATTACATTTTACTGTCGATTTATCAAAATAAAAATCATCTAATCCTGCAAAAACTTGAATAGGTTACTTTTAGGCAAGCGTGTTTCATCGTCGGCTAATCATTGCTTACCATCAGGTGAGATAATGGGCAATCGCGAGCCTATCACACATTGGCACACATTTTACCACTTTGGAAGTGTCTCTCGCGTAAACTATTCAATTTAGAAAAAAATGATATTAGAAACCTCAATTGGTGTTTTAGTTCTAAGTATGGGGACCCCCAGAATTTATTGCTTTTTTTCTACTTTTGTGTAAAAATCTTAAAGCGGTTTATAGAATACATCTACTTACTAAGTTTCAACAGTATAGCTCTTATAGTTTCGGAAAAAAGTGGCTGTGACGGACGGATAGACAGACAGACAGACAGACATGACGAATCTATAAGGGTTCCGTTTTTTGCCATTTGGCTACGGAACCCTAAAAAAACATTAATTGATTCAAAATACCTATCTCTCAAAAACAACGAGTACGATAAAACTGTTTTCAACTCATAAATACGTTTTACAAAGTCCAACAATTTGGGAAACTAGTTCAAAATGGAATCACTGTTTTCGTCTATAATTCATAAGGCTTCATTATGTTACTCCATGGTTTCCATCAAGCAAATTACGTTTTAATATAAGAGGCGGGCCACAAATCCTGCTGGAATATTGAAGTTAATCTGGGTTAAATAAGTTTTAAAAGCTGTTTAATCCATACAGCACTTTACTGCGGCCAACTAAGAAGTTAACTCTCTGCTTCACCGCTTGTAAAATTCATTATATGCTGTAAGAAAAAAGTGCAATTAGCTACAAGAGAAGCTTGGGTAATGTTGTACCCTAACTAGTTCAGAACGCTTTTTATCCAATATCTTGGGTTTTGTTCGCTTCTGAACAACTTCAAGTCTGTTAATAACTTCTTCATTGCAACGAGCAGCTTTTAAAAGAAAAATACTGGATAATTTTCTTGGTGTTTTGATACAATTATCTAATTAACTAGCGTTCCGCCCTAGTTTCTCACGGGTGTTAGAAATATTTGTTTTTGAGTTTTTTTCCACTGTAATATGTATGTATCATACATCTAAACTTTCCTCATTAATCACAATCAAAACAGTATGAAAATTCGTTTATGTAGTTACAAATATACAACATGTGACGTACAAACGTGCATTCTAAAAGTACGTAGTATTTTTATTTTTTTTTGTCTTAGATCAAGATTTTTTTATGGATAAAAAATTATTCGTTTTGACAAATTTTTATTGTTTCACTGGTGTGTTTGTGTGTGCGTGCGTAATAATGCCGACGTGCTATCAATGTGGTACGTCGGAATAACTATATTATTTGCCGACTTACTCACGTAACTAATTTCTTAAAAAAGTACTACCCAAGTGTATTTAGTAAAATTTCACACATGGTTAATTTTCTAATTGGGGTGTTTAAAAGTGTGCATTTTTTTAGTTACATTTTGTAGATATTATATACAGAAGGTGCAGTTTTGAATCTGCACCAAAGTTCAAAAAGTTATTGACAATGATCAATAATACTTCAGATATCAGTATTTTTTCTTAATTTTGAGTATTACTCAGAATAACTCTTTTAATAAAACTCATCAAAAAACAGAATCACTCGTTGCGATTTATCGCGCGTCTATTCACTATCACTCTACGAAATTCTTTTACCGATTTCCTTAAATAGGGATAAAATTTAAAAAATAACTATCCATTTTATTGTTGATTAGGGTCGATAATCACTAACATGAATGGCCTTGTGATTTTTTTTTCTTACCTTGTATATCTAGGTGTGTATAATTAAAACATTAATGCATTTTCTGTTTCTAATATATGAGAGATACTATTGTTCCAATCTCAATCAAGATTCCTATCGCTGACGTCATTATGTCATGTCAGGGCGGTCAGTGTGTGTCCAGTTAACTAAATGTATTGACGCACAACTGTATTGAGTAATACATTATACAATGCAGCACTTACGAATGGCAGAGACGACAGGACTGCGCCTGACGCGGTGGCCGTTTCAACTATGCAAATTAATTGCTTTGCCACATATACTAAGCCAAACACCACAAACCTCATTTCTAGATTATAAAATTAGGACAAATTTTATAAAGCCTTAGGAACTAGTTATATAGGTTCTATAAAATGTTCAGATATTTTAGCCAGTTTATAGGCGTTTTTGGTAGTCTATTTGTAAAATGCAAATTAGTTAAAATTTGTCTTTTCAGTGTCGCTGGCAACCCAGATTTATGCAAGAACTTAGATGTTGGATAGCGGACTGGTGCCTTGACACGAAAGCTTACAAATAGAAAAGAAAATACTGCTGAGTAATTTGGTGAACTAAGCTACTACAACATTGTTCAACAGTCTAAACTTACTTAAATGGTAAACCTACCCTAATTTTGTGCCATAGAACAGGTTATAATAAACTTTATTGTACACTCAAATAGTAAAAAAATTACAGAAACTTATTTATTTATTTATGCACAAAAGAGTACAAAGGCGGTCTTAATGCCATAAGGCATTTTCTACCAGTCAACCTTTGGGTGATGTAGAGACAAATTGTGGTAGGTACAATAAATATATACCATTACATATTATTAAAATACATCATACAAATACATACTTATAAAATACAAATACTCTATATATAATTATATTTACTTAAACTACAATGAAGCGAGAAAATAAAAATGGAAAAGAAGAATACACGAATCTAGTGAAACGATTGGTGCGAAGAAATCATATTCAAATAAATCTTTTGGTACAATGGTGGTCCTTAAACCTTAGGATGCCATCCTTTACTTCTAGCTTATAATCACATCAGGATCACCAGTTTGAAGGTATGCGGAATAGAGAGTAAAATCCCACATACCTCCTTTAAAAAGGGAGGATCTTCTACCCAGACGGGTGTTATTTCTGGTGGGTTACTACCTGATACATGATTTCAGGCTGTTCTATATGCTCAAATTGCGCAGAGAACTTTAACTGCGTGATGCAGAATTAGTTCTTATGTAACGCCATAAATGTCAAATTTCAGATGTTAAATCAAAATTAGAATTCTATTTTTGTTTTAAAAAAAAAATGCAGCGCCATATTACCTTCACCGGACTTTACTGAAACAAACGCACCAAAAGCCAAAACGGACCGACTCTCCAAAATGTAATGGCAATTTTTTGTGTCTGTGAAAGTCGTAAATTTTCAACTCGACGCTTCCAGCTCCGAGTCTTCCGCTCTCAGAGCAGGCGAAACCGTGTTTATTAATTATTCCACATGCATTTAAAGCAAACATGCAAACTTTGCAACCGGTAAAAGCGAATTCTAAAATGTGAGAATTTCCCTGTACTTTGGTGTAGAGACTCTGATTTTGTGAATTTCTTGAAATTAAGTCTGAAATTCTTAGTATAATATTATGCAGTGAGTGCAAATCTTCCTACATTACTACTGTATATGACAATCTATAAATACATCTTTATAAAATGTAACTGTCTGTTTGTAACATAAACGTACAAAATAACATTTTTTTTTAATAAATGCGTACTGATTCAATACCTACCACAAAAATGCAAATTTTTAAATGTGTGTCTGTCTTTCTATTTGTTCCAACTAATCTCCAAAACGGCTCGACTGATTTAACGGGACTTTCACTGATAAATAGTTGATTTTTATAAGGATTACTAGGCTACATTTATTTTTTTCAAACACTGACATTAACAATTTGGTAGTTAATTGATATTTTTATTACTTTAATAGATGCTTCTTAATATGTAGTAGTTATTAAAAAAAGAAACAAGGATCCAAAAAAAACAAAACTTTTTGAAATTATGACCAAAAATAGCATTGTGCTGTTTTAGGAGTCTAACGCGGGAAAAGTTATAGGAACCATCTTGTTTGAGAATAAATAAAACCACGTTTTCATCATCATCATCATATCAGCCGAAAGACGTCCACTGTTGGACATAGGCCTCCCCCAAGCGAAGCCACAACGACCGGTCCTGTGCGTCACGCATCCATCGGATTCCCGCGACCCTGACCTGGTCATCGTAAACCACGTTAAGCGGCAGATAAAACAAACCTATAAAAAAAACTCTAGCTACATAAAATTAAATTCTAAATATATATTTATTATTACGAATTTCATAACTTTTGTTAGTAATGATTATGATATCACAAGTTCACCATCTTGCGACGCAAAAATTTGGGACAGATCCTCATATAAATTGGCGCCCTTTGCAATAAATCTCAGCTATGGCGAATTCATCTGAGAAAAGTTGTTAGAGGCACGGACGGGCGGAGATCTGGACGTGTTTATAGGGATGCCCGGTAGTTTATCTTCCTTTGAAGTCTAAGAACACTATCTCTCGCTCATATGTCCATCTAAGTAGCAATAAAAACTTCATTATATCTTTTTCGGTAAAAAACTTCCTTTTCTGTACTAGACTTAACCCTAGGCGAAGGCCTCCTTTTTATACAGAAAAGGAAAATAAAGAAAGTAAAATGTTTATCATGACAAAAAGGGGGTTCCTTCTATTTGGCAGAATCTTAATACTCCGAATTTTATTTGGCATAACACACTTGGCATAACCTTATTTAATCGAATATTTTTAAAGCATAAAAATATTTTTCATTACTCATACTCTGAAAGTAGGTCTGAAGTTGCCTGAGGAGCGGGCTGAAAGTGATACTTTTCATCCCAAGGGAGTTTTACTTTACAACTGACAGCTGTCAAATTATAAAAAAAAAAACTAGTTCTATCTTCACATTTCTATTGAACCATGTTCCAATTTTCCATGGGGTGCCACGACAGAAAACCTCCACGAGTGCCCGCAGGCTGTAGTTCCCTTGCGGATACGTCCGGAGCGAAGGCCAGTCTGCGGGACGGTGCACCCTGGGAGGCGGCCAGTGACCCCCTTGGGTATTGCTGCCTAAGGGGCCTCGATGGTCGTCTGCGAATGTTCTGTCTGTCGGAACGCTTCAACGCGTGTCCCTCTGCTATAGCAGAGGGCACAGTGGCGAAGTAAGAGCGGGCTCGGCGTGCACTCACACTGCCGCCGGGCAGGCAGGAGGAAGGCTTGCTCCTCCTTCTGCCACCGTTAGTCTCGTAGCCCCAGAGATTGTCCAAGGTCATGTTTCTGACTTTTGATGGGGGACGAGGGTCTTGGCTTAACCGCCCGGGCCGCGAGGAAGACAACCTCTATAAAAAATTACCCCAAACCTCCAAGCGGCGGCGCACCGTGAGGGAGGTTGTTAGCTTGACTAATGGGTAGCTAAATTAGTCTCTAGTGCGAACCACGTGTTTTGAGCAAGTACCCAAAGTATAATACTCGTGGGAACAAAATGGAAAAAGTTAAATTAAAATATTTAAAAAAAAAACCGGAGAGTGATGCGCGGTCGGAGTCCGACGCAGCATCCAGAGGGGGCTCGGAGGGCTCGGAGGTGGAAGAGATGGCGGTTGATTCTGGGAGAAACACAAGTTCCTCCCAGAAACGCTCCGAGTTCGTCAGGAGGGAAGAAGGGCGCTCGGAGGCGAAGGAAGTGGTGGTCGATCCCGGGAGAAACTCAAGTGTCCCCCTGAAACGCCCTGCGTCTGCCAGGAGGGAGGATGGGTCGTCCTCTGAGGAGTCCTCTCCACAGAGCCAAATCCCCACCAGCAGCCGTGGCGCGGGCCGGTCCCGCGGAAGGGGGAGGGGTCTAACGGCCCAGGACTCCGCTCAGCGAGCCGCCAGGCTTGCCGCGGAGGGGCGTCACCCCGGGGCGGCCAGCTCGGGAAGGGACCTCTCGGAGCCATCTGGCAACGAGAGGCGTGCTGAGGCGGACTCCGACATGGAGTCCCTCCAGAGGCTGGCAGTCACCTTGTTGCGGGATATGAGCCGCAAAAGAGAGAGGACGTCAAAGGAGAGGACGGCCCAACGTCACGCGGCGTCCCTCCGGGAGGCTTTTGACGCCTCTCTCGAGAAGAGGGTGGCCAGAATCCGGAGCGAGCTCCAGGCTGAGCTTCGGGCCGAGCTCCGGGCTGAAGTCCGGGCTGAGCTCGGAAGGGTGCCAAATGACGATGGCTGTCAGGAGCCGTCGGAGGGGGCGCGCAAGCAAGGGCAGGGGCAAAGCCGGCCCCAGGCCCAGTCCGAGCCGGAAAATCAGTTGCTGACGCTGGTGCGGCAGGAACTGGCTGCTTTCCAGCAGCAGCTGCAACAGCAGCAACAGCAGTTCCAGCTGCGCATTCAGCAGCAGCTGTCCCTGCTGGAGGGCATCGTGCTGCGCCCTCCGCTAGCGGCCTCTGGCCAGCAGCGAAGGGCGGAGTCTTACGCTGCCGCCGCGGCTGCGGCTTCTGTGCCCAAGGCGGGTCAATTGGGGCAAGCAGGGCGCGGGGCCGTGGCATCGGAGCCCGCGAGACCACCCCCGACGGCCAAGCAGCAACGGCGGCAAAAGGGTGTGGCGCTGCCTGCCGCTAAACCGGCGGGACCTCCTGCCGCGGCGGCAACTAGGCCCCGCCCACCGCCTCCTCCACCTGAGGAACCCGGCGGCGCGTGGACGGTTGTTGGCGCCGCGAAGAAGGCAGGCAAGGCGGCCAGAGCAGCCAAAAAGCGCGCAAGGCGGAAGGAAAGGAGGAAGCGAGCCATGGCGGCGAGACTTCGCGCCCCGAATTCCGAGGCTGTAGTAATTACGCTGCAGCCTGAGGCGGAAAAGAAGGGCGTGACGTACGACGACGTCATGGCGAAAGCGAAGCAGGCGGTGTTGCCCCACCTTGGCGAGCTCGGAGCTGCTGGGGGCTTCCGCATGAGGCGTACGGTCACGGGGGCCCGAATCCTTGAGGTCCCCGGTGCGGCCAGCGGCCCTGCAGCGGATGCCCTAGCCGCAAGAATTAGAGCGTCCCTCAATGCGGAGGAGGCCCGAGTGTCCAGGCCCACCAAGTGCATAGACATGCGCATTATGGGCCTGGACGACTCCGTCAAGGTGGACGAGGTGGTGGCCGCCATTGTCAGGGCGGGCGGGTGCACGACCGAACAGGTCCGGGCGGGCGCCATCCGCGCTGACAGCACGGGCATGCGAGCCGTCACGGTTAGCTGTCCCGTGTCGGCGGCCAAGACCATCACAGGGGAGGGCCGACGGCTCCTGGTGGGCTGGGTCTCCGCGCAGGTTAAACTGCTGGAGCCCAGACCTCTGCGGTGCTTCCGGTGCCAAGTGGGGCACCACGTTGGCGCCCACTGCGCCGCAGAGGAGGACCGCAGCGACCGCTGCCACCAGTGTGGCCAGCCCGGTCACAAGGCCGCAGAATGCCGTGCTCCGCCGCACTGCTACGCATGTGCGGCGGCAGGCAAGCCGGCCAATCACCGGGCTGGGGGCAGGTCCTGCGACCCCCCCGCCAAGGCCAAGGGCAAAGCCCGTAGGCCCATCCCCGCCGCCGCACCCGCCGCTCTCACCGCCGCACCCGCCGCAGTCGCCGCCGCACCCGCCGTGGCAGTGCCCCCTAGAAGGGCTCGGGAGGAGACGATGGACTGCCAATAATGGCCCTATTCCGTCTCCTCCAGGCGAATATCAACCACTGCGCCCCCGCTCAGGATCTGTTGCTCCAGAGCATGGCGCAGTGGTCGATAAATGTCGCCGTCGTCTCCGAGCCGTACTACGTCCATCCTCGTGGAGACTGGGTTCAGGACCTAGACGGCTCGGTGACGTTAATCTCGTCGGCCGCCGCTGGTACCCCGCCCCTCGAGGCTGTTGCGAGGGGACGGGGCTGCGTGGCAGCACGGTTCGGGGACATTGCAGTGGTAGGCGTCTACCTGTCCCCGAACAGATCTCTCGACGAACTCCAAGTCTCCCTTATGGAGCTAAATGTCGTCGTCGCTGGGTTTGGTACCCTCCCCGTGGTCGTTTGCGGGGACTTCAACGCCTGGAACACGGCTTGGGGTTCCCGGTACACGAATCCACGGGGTCAGATGGTGGAGGACTGGGCTTTGGAGATAGGCCTGGTCGTCCTGAACCGGGGTTCTGTCCCCACGTTGGTGCGGATGCGGGGTGAATCAGTGGTGGACATCTCGTTTGCCAGCCCTGCTCTGTCGCCGCGTGTCGTCGACTGGCGCGTTATGGAGGAGGTGGAGACGTACTCCGATCACCGGTACATCCGGTTTGACGTCTCCGCCGAAACCTCGGCCGCGCCGGTCCGACAGAGCCCTTGCGGTCCGCGGTGGGCGCTTAAGCAGATGGACCGGGAGCTCCTCCTGGAAGCCGCGACGGTACAGGCCTGGGTGCAAGCACCGGGCAGGCCTGTCGACATCGACGTCGAGGCGGAGTGGTTCCGGGAGGCCATGTCGCAAATCTGCGACGCGGCAATGCCCCGAGTCCATCCAGGGCGAGCTAAGCGCCAGGTGTGCTGGTGGTCGCCGGAGATCGCTGCACTGCGCAACGCATGCAGTCACGCGCGACGCCGGTACGCTAGACACTGCAGGCGCCGCATCCGCCCGGCGGATGCGGAGGCCAGAGAGGCGGAGCTGTATGAGGGATACAGAGCGGCAAAACGCACCCTCCGAGCGGAGATCAAGCGGGCCAAACTGGAGGCCCGCAACGTGTGGCTGGGGTCTCTGAACGCGGACCCGTGGGGGCGCCCATACAAAACAGTACGGGAAAAGCTCCGCCCCTGGGCTCCCCCGCTGACTCAGAGTCTCCGGCCCCAGATCGTAGAGGGTGCGGTGAACGCTTTGTTCCCTGCGCGGGGGCAACACTCCCCCCCGCCCATGGCTCCGCCCTCACCAGTGGTGTCTGACGCGGACCGCAATAGCGACGACGACGACGATGCTCCAGAGGTGACCGAGGTAGAGATGAGAGTGGCGGTGCGAAGGCTGAGTGCCAAGAACACCGCCCCAGGACCCGACGGCGTGCCTGGGAAGGCGTGGGTCCTGGCCATGGAGGCTCTCGGGCCTCGACTGAGAGGGCTCTTCAGCGCATGCATGGAGAGGGGCCAGTTCCCACTTTGCTGGAAGATGGGGAAACTGGTCCTCATAGCGAAGCCAGGGCGCCCTGCGGACTCTCCGTCCGCGTACCGGCCCATTGTGCTGCTCGACGAGGTGGGCAAGCTCTTTGAGAGAGTCATTGCAAACCGCCTCGTCGGGCGCCTAACACGGGTGGGGCCGGACCTTTCGGACGGACAATTCGGCTTTCGCAGGATGCGCTCTACGGTGGACGCCATCATGCGCGTGCGAGCCCTCACGACGGGGGCTGCGGTGTCCCGGGGCAGGTGTGTCGTGGCAGTGTCCTTGGACATTGCCAACGCCTTCAACTCCCTGCCCTGGAGTACGATCCGGAGGGCACTCCGGTACCACCGGGTGCCCGAATACCTCTGTCAAGTGGTCGAGGCCTATCTGTCGGATAGATTTATAGTCTACCCCGGTCACCAGGGAGACTGGAAACGTCGAGAGATGTCGTGCGGTGTTCCGCAGGGGTCGGTACTAGGGCCACCCTTGTGGAACATCGGGTACGACTACGTGCTGCGCGGCGACTTCCCTGACGGGGTCAGCGTGGTTTGCTACGCAGACGACACGCTGGTTCTAGCGCAGGGAGAGTCTTACCAGGCGGCGGTCGCTCTAGCGACACGCGGGGTTGCGATGGTCGTTGATAGGATCCAGGAGTTGGGACTCGAGGTGGCGCTTCACAAATCCGAGGCTATGTGTTTCCACGGTCGCCGCCCTCGGAACGCGCCGCCATTGAGTTCCCAACTAACGGTAGGAGGAGTTCACATCGGTGTCGGGTCAACGATGAAGTACCTGGGACTCGTCCTCGACAGCCGGTGGAATTTCGTGGAGCATTTCCGACGTCTGGCTCCCAAACTCAACCGGACTGGGGCCGCTCTCAAGCGGCTCCTGCCCAACCTTGGGGGTCCAGACGCCTCCTGCCGGAGGCTCTACGCGGGGATCGTTCGGTCCATGGCCCTCTACGGGGCGCCGGTGTGGGCGCCGTCGCTGAAAAAGCAACCGGCGGCCATACTGAACGCCTGCCAGAGGGTCATGGCAATAAGGATGGTGCGGGGATACTGCACGGTCTCCCGCGAAGCGGCGAGCCTTCTGGCTGGCCTACCACCGTGGGATCTGGAGGCAACAGTCCTTGCACACATGCACGATATGCGCGTGGAGATGCAACGCCGGGGTGAAAGTCCACTGCCGCGACAGGTTGCGGCATGGCGGACAGAGCTCCGGCGGGATCTCATGGTGAAATGGCGTCAACGACTATCGCAACCCAGTGCTGGGCACGCCACAATCATGGCGGTAAGTCCCCTCTTTGAGGCGTGGCTGGAAAGACCTCACGGCGTCCTTACCTTTCGCATGACGCAGGTCCTCACCGGACATGGTTCGTTCGGGAGTTTCCTGCACCGGATTCATGCGGAAGTGACGCCCGGGTGTCGCCACTGTGCGGAACGCCCGGAGGACACGGTGGAGCACACGGTCGAGGTGTGCCCTGCTTGGGCGGAGCATCGCCGTGCCCTCGTGGGGGCGATCGGCGGCGGAGATCTCTCGCGCCGGGCCTTGGTTGAGGCCATGGTCCGGAGCGAGGAGGAGTGGCAGGCGGTCGCCGACTTCTGCGAAGCAGTAATGCTCGCAAAGGAGGAGGCCGAACGCATCAGGCAACGGCGTTATCGCCGCCGCCGCCGCAACCGGGATTCTGATCCCGATTTCCGGCCACCGTAGGCGCGGGCTTGCGGACAGTGAGCAATGGGTAGCTCACTGTCCGGCCGTCCGGTAACTTTCCGGACCAAGCCCAAGTCGTCGACGGCGCGCACTGTTCCCGCGCGCCTCAAGGAGTTGTCAGCAACAGCAGGGACCCAGCCGGGTCGAAGCCTACTGGGGCCAGGGTTATCCGAAAGGGCGCTCAAGCCCCGGTGTGAAGGCTAGAAGGAACGGGGTGGGTCTTTTAGTCAGTAAGAGTCTGACACTATCTCCCGCTCCGCCCAAGAGCGGGGGATGTCAATGCATGATTTTTTCCCACCATAAAAAAAAAAAAAAAAAAAAAAAAATGTTCCAATTTTCCATACAACCAGTCAATCACAGCGCGATATAAAATTGAAATAAAGACAAGTATTAATTAAATAATGTTATATTTTAAGGGATTTATTTGTTCAACTATTTCTTTAAAATACTTTTATTTTTAAAAGATTACAATTAATTTCTAATTTTTCATTATGAGGCTGAATAGCTGGCCGTACGCAGAAAAAAAAAAAACAAAATGGCGGGAAAGTGGCAATCAGTCGTTGGTTTTTTCGAGTTTCGTTTACATTTCCGTACAACAGAGATTTGTATTTAACACGTTTTGTTTATCAGATTAAAATAGTGATTTAACGCCTAATTTCATAAGAGAAGAGGCTAAAACAGTAGTAGAATACCTTTTTACCTTTTACCGCCTAAATCAGAAGAAAGATACCTACTTAAAATCATAGGTACGACGACTCAGGTTTTACAAACTTTATATTTTATTTTTAGTTTCCTCGTATTCGTAATGAAAAGCACAGTGTTAACCTCGGGGTGAAAGTAAGCTATTTAACCCCTCGAATTAGCAACTTCGCTTCGCTCGCCCGCCAACTCCTTCTCGGGACGAAATGAGTTACTTTCACCCCTAGTGTAACAATGTACTATTTCATTACTCATACTCTGAAAGTAGGTCTGAAGTTGCCTTAGGAGCGGGCTGAAAGTGATACTTTTCATCCCTAGGGAGTTTTACTTTACAACTGACAGCTGTCAAATTATTAAAAAAAAACTAGTTCTATCTTCACATTTCTATTGAACCATGTTCCAATTTTTCATACAGCCAGTCAGTCACAGCGCGATATAAAATTGAAATAACTTAAAGACAAGTATTAATTAAATAATGTTATATTTTAAGTGATTTATTTGTTCAACTATTTCTCTAAAATACTCTATTTTTAAAAGATTACAATTAATTTTTAATTTTTCATTAACAAGGCTGAATAGCTGGCCGGCCACAGAAAAAAAACAAAATGGCGGGAAAATGACAATCAGTCGTTGGTTTTTTCGAGTTTTGTTTACATTTCCGTACAACAAAGATTTGAGTTAACACGTTATGTTTATCAGATTAAAATAGTTATTTAACGCCTAATTTCATAAGAGAAGAGGCTAAAGCAGTAGTGGCATACCTTTTACCGCCTAAATCAGAAGAAAGATACCTACATAAAACCATAGGTACGAGACTCAGGTTTTACAAACTTTTTATTTTATTTTTACTTTCCTCGTATTCGTAATGAAAAGCACAGTGTTTACCTCGGGGTGAAAGTAACCCATTTAATCCCTTGAATTAGCGACCTCGCTTCGCTCGCCCGCCAACTCCTTCTCGGGACGAAATGAGTTACTTTCACCCCTAGTGTAACAATGTACTATAGCATAACTATTGTTTGGAATAACCTTTACGTGCCCGAATTCACAATGGCATACTTTTTCGCAAAATTTTGGTTCACATTATTAATTTTGCCATAATCAATATTACGCATAATTTTGTTTAGCATAATATTAATTTAGAGATACGATTATTTTGTATGGGTACATATTTGAACATGAAAAATTAAAATACATGTATTTGCTTGTAAAAAGTCAATATTATGTTGTGCTACAAAATGTAGTGACAGAAACGAATCGCTGTATATCCGACTTTACGCAGTCTTGTTTGCCCTACCCCTAGAGTGTAATTTAAAATTTCGTAGGCGCGGAAGGATAGGGCGGCCTGCTAACTGAGGAGCAGGTGGTTTGAAGGCCCGCCACCACGGCTGAAGCCGAAGCTGGGGTGGTAAGCGTTAAAATCATCTACGACGATAAGTTCGCGTGGGGCCGCCCAAACCCCGCAGTGCCGGAGCCGTGACAGAAACAATGCTGGCTGCACGTTGCATGCCTGCTTGCATACTGCGTGCCTGCTTGCTAGCTGCGTGCCATCTGCATGTTGCATGCCTTCTTGCATGCTGCATATCTGCTTGCATGCTATATGCCTGCTAGCCGCCATGGTTATATTTTTATTTCCACCCAGAAATAGGAGGACCCGCATGCTGCTGCGACGGAGGCCCCGTCGACCCTTCCTTAATCAAAAATGTTTCGCAATTAAGACGTTTCTGACTGTGAATTTTCTGCTATATGATGGTTCTGCTTTTTAATTATTATGGATATAAACATTATGCCGAAAGATGATTCTGACTAACAAAATTATGAGTTTTGAATTTATGACAAATGAGTGTGTGTGAAATAATTTTCTGCGAAATGAAGTTTATGCTATCTGTTGTTATGCGCAATAATGTTATGACATACAAAAGTTCTGCTATAAAAGGTATACCCAAAAAAAAGGAAGAAATTAAGAAAAAAGAAAAGAAATTTATGAATTTCAAGTAAAAAAGCTTTTATGTTTTATTTCGTTTGCATTTCGGGAAGTGTGCATTGGAATTGCACATTTTTCCGCCAAGTCTATTCCATTATCAGACCACTAGACGTACGGGGTTGCGCCACTTGTACATAACATATTCATTACGCGTACAGCTAAGGAGTGGAACACGCTTGCCTAGAAGAATAAGTTACTTCTAGGCGAGCGTGCTCCATCATCGGCTATATCAACGCTTCCCATCAGGTGAGATAGTGATCAAACGTGAGCCTGTAGTATGTGTATTAGTGCATCAGGCAACGGCGTTCTCGCCGCCGCCGCCGCCACCGGGATTCTGATCCCGATTTCCGGCCACCGTAGGCACGGGCTTGCGGACAGTGAGTAATGGCTCGCTGTCCGGCCGTCCGGTAACTGTCCGGACCAAGCTCAAGTCGTCAACGGCGTGCACTGTTCCCGCGCGCCTCAAGGAGCTGTCAGCAACAGCAGGGACCCAGCCGGGTCGAAGCCTACTGGGGCCAGGGTTATCCGAAAGGGCGCTCGAGCCCTGGTATGAAGGCTAGAAGGAACGGGGTGGGTCTTTTAGTCAGTATGAGTCTGACACTATCTCCCGCTCCACCCAAGAGCGGGGATGTCATAGGATGATTTTTTCCCACCTTAAAAAAAAAGTTGGTGTATTAATAGTAGTGCTGATACTAAACTACCTTCGACCTCTTTTTTAACCGATTCCTGTGATGCTAGCCATTTTAAGGCAATCATTACGTACGGTGGAGCACACACCAGAGGTGCAATGGCAGGGGCCCAACTGGGTCGAAGCCTACGGGAGGCAGGCTTACCTCCAAAAGGTAGCTCAGCCCCCGGTACGAAAGGCAACGAGAGATAATTTTTAGATAATTTTCCTAAAAAAAGAAAAAAAGGCGCTCATTACGTGGAGACTTTATCCTAGAGGTTCCTTTACCGATTTAATATGTTTATTGTACATAAAAAAGTACACAGTAATTTAACAGTTCGTGTACAAAGGTGAGCTTAACTCAAATTGTCATGCAATCTAAAATTTCATAGACAACAAAAACTGTATCGTGCGGGAGAAACAAGTAACTGACAACGTTATATAGAACAGTAGTGTTTGCGCGTTCTGCAAGTTAGCTCACTGTGCTTGCTAATTAAAACCACGTAAAATCATATTCCGTATTCTGCGCGGTATAATATCGTACAGTACAAATATAGGCGATATGTTAATAAAGCTGAAAGTGGATGGGTATAAATGAAAGTTCAGTGTTTATTGTACTGATAAAGCATTTATTATTTGTTTTCAATATGCTTTTGTGTTTAACATACCTATTTGTAAAATCGGTATTCGTTCGTCAATTAATAAACATCAAACTCTACCATGAGGTCTTAATGCGATTCATTTGACGATCTAAACTAAACTGACAAAGAGATGGACCTATAAAATATAAGGTATGTTAGCTCCATCCCTCTTTTTCGCTTGCACACCTGACGATACATCGTCAGGTAATCGTTGTCAGTCATCGTCGTCGTCGATGTTAACATGACGATGGAACCTGATGATCCATTCAAGCCAGATACAGTTGGATATCAATGTTACATAGAGCGGCTACCGATCTTATCTCCGCAACAGTAATCACACTCATTGGCGAGACTGTTGTTAGACTTCTCGGCTTCTGATTATATCCATAACGACTTTCAAAGGTCTACAAATGACAGCCGAGACTAACAGCTTTACATACTTTCCAAGATACTGAGGAGTCTTTGTATTTTAAGATGGTCACTCATCGACTGACTCAAAAAGTGTTGCTTAACCTTGAAAATAAACCCCTGTGGCTGTTACTATTCTCACCACAAATCTCTCTCAATATTGGATTATATTGATATACACAAGTTTTGAAGAAGTTTCATTGAATGAATGCAATTGGACTAACATTAAATTAATCATTTGTTATGGAAATCTTGTTTTTTTCAGTCATCATCTGATGAATCTGTTGGTCTCCTCTAAGCGCCTGCACAACGATCGGCCGTGTACTTACGTCTCGTATCCATTGGATTTACGTGACCTGCACCAGGTCATCAGTTTACCTAGTAGGAGGTCTTCTAACACTACCTATACATTTCGATTCATAGTCGTCACTAAAGATCCTTTCGGCTCTATCAAACATTTGTTCTGAAAGCCAGTAACCTTGGTTCCACTATTACAAGTTTTATTTGTTTAACTGTTAGTGGTGTGTAAATATTAATAATATTTGTTTATTATCCTTATCAAAGCTATTTATGATTCATCCTTTTTGCCTTTTACTTTTACTGCCATAATAAAACACAAATTCATTGCATATAATGCGTCATGTTCGAACAGGAAGGGTATCTTGTGTGGTTATCAAACAATATTATTTTACGTCATGTTGTTTACCGCATCATGATTTAGATGATATCAACATACATGTTGGCGTAGTTCCTGGAAACACAAAGAATCATGATAAAATATGGCGTCCATTTATATGTTTATGCAAATTGTCGTTTGTAGGAAAAAACGAAACAGTATCTGATGTCTCAAGATACAAACAAAAAAGAAAATGGGATAGAGATCAAAGTTTGCAGTTACGCCGCAAAAGTATGGGTTATCGAATTTTCCGACCGATTCTCGACTGCCAGTGCCAAGAAATTCGAATTTAAAACTCAAGCCATATTAATGCAAAATACTTTTACTGCGCCAGCTGCTAGTGAGCTGGGTAATTTACAAAGATTGTAAAGTTGAAGGAGACTCTTCGATTGACATGAAGGCAGCAGCTTGACGTTATTTTTCACAATATAATGGCATTGCTTTGTGATTGCACTGCCATATCCACTACTACGAGTACAATGCAAGGAATAAAAAGACAGAGTGATTTACTTGTGCCAGTAGATTAACTATGACAGTCATATACTGTGAAGTCAAAGAAAAGAAAACTAGTGTTGTTCTTGAACATTTTTTCTCGGCTACAAAGTAAGTAAGCATGAGTAACGTATAGAGTGTGACAAATTCTGCTATCCTCCTGGGAAATTAGAACCGTATGGAAGCGGCTTTACAGAATCCTAACATGCATCCTTACCTAGAACAGGAAATCTCGTTGCAGTTCTGGCAAATTAATGAGAAAAAGGATTCTACTGTTTTCTTTCAGGGTTTTTGTCTTTTAAACGGTATAAAGGTGAATGTTTTTCTGCTTTAGTGGATGGTGAATATTTTTTGCTGATTTATGATTGAATGTATTCTCTTTTTTCTTATGCTAGTATTTTTTTTTACAACGAATGAAATAGCTATTAGAAAAAAGAACTTAGCTATCTAATTTAGCTAAGATTTTTTATTCATATAAAATTCTAGCCACTTACATTGGTTTTGCTCTCATAGAATTATTTTTCCCGTTGTAAATCATAGACTAATGATATATAACTTATATTATTGTAAAATTTTATCGTAACCGTTCAACTGCTTGAGTGTGTAGAAGTCATAAACACACATAAAGTGATTGATTGATCCACGTCACTCTGATGCATTCTAAGTTAATTCATCAGAATGACGTGAGTGAGGTAAAGCGTGAAGGTCAAGACCGTTAGCGATGGACTATGAACTCTCTCTGCCCTATCTAGGTGACATGGGACATTAAGTCAATAGATTTAATTATTATATCTCACAGATTAAAAGTGTCTATATGAAACTAAGTACAACATTATGTTAGTAATTAAGACAGCACTATGTTAGTAACAATTCACACTTGCACTGTATTGACTCTGTGCTGTTTTGTGGTATCTGTTCGTGAAAAAGACGGAACAATAGACCCTGTGGCTAAAAATTTTCTATCAAAATGAGGGTCAAAAAAGAGTTCGTGAGTCGAACCTAGTAGGATTCCCGCAGCTGTACTCTCAGTCCGTACTTCATCGTTTGGCGTACGTCTGGAGCTGCAAGAACAGGTAAAGAGACCGGGCGTAGGTGCATGGAGAAACCTCGGTGATAGGCACGGTGCTGTGTACACTGCACGGATGGTGCACTCTGTAACCTTTGCAATGGACGTTTGCGCTGGCGGCAAAACTGCTAACCACGCTGTTCGCTGCTGTTCGGCAACATTTCACAGAAGACTACATGACGTATGTTAACGTTAGATGCATCAACTATTGACCTAGTTGCCGTAGTAGTGTTGCAAAATCAATTAAAACTAGTTCCAAATAGCAAAAAACACTAAAAGTAATTATAATCTACACATGACAAAAAAAAAGAAATAATCGATTCCACAAGATAAATCCTTGAAATAGATGCCTAGAAAATAACACGTGACACATTATGGTAACGACAGACACCCGGTGGTAGGAAAATAATGTGTTTTTTTTTTGTAACTGTTCTTTTACTCAGGGACTTGTGATTAAAACCCTGATCACGTCTTTGTGCTGCCGTTGGAGACGTGTTATTCCAAGTTTTTAACTCGAATGAACGTCTACATTTTAATTTAAGTTCTGGCTGGCTAGAAAATTTATAGATATACGTAGATTTAAACTGCAAATGAGTCTTCGGAAAGTTAATTTAGAATCATGAAACTACATGAGCACTGGTTAATAGGACGTTGCTAGAAAGTTTAATGAGAATTCTGCGACACCATTAATGAGCTATCTTAGGTTCACACGTATCAGCTGTTTCTTTCAATACAAGAACTTTATAGGTTGAAGCTCATTGAATTTGAAGTCAAAAGAATAATTTTAAAAAATCATTTATTATTTTATCCAAGGGAAAATAATAATTGGAAATGAAAATAGAATTCCGATGCTGCAGACAGTAAAATCATAGACCATCTGCCCCGTATAATATCTTTGAATTTATAAAAGATTGGAATTTATTCCACTTACCTACCGCTTTTCTTTGTTTTCCGCTGATTATTTTCTTCAAGCCTCCACGTCGAAGATAACGAGCCCTCTTTCAAGGTGCCTCATTTCCCAGTAGGTTTGTTATTTTTAATTTTAGCCCACCCAATTCATTTCGAACGGCGCTTAAGGAGTTACTACCTCAGATTAAATTTTGTATTTGTTTATTTACAGGTGGTACATTTCAATTTCGTTCTAGGCCTGGTATTAAAATTTTGACGTCACAATTAATTGTTTAGTACGATAATAATTACGATGTCATAAAACATCTTCGGTACTTCAGTAAAACCGTGAGTTTGCCCAACATTTTATTGGACTATAAAGTTTACGTAAATGTCCTAAATAATGATAATTTCAATTATGAACAAGTTTTAGGACACTGGAAGCAAAATTTCTAAATAAGACGTTTATTAATGATGGTTAGTATTAAAAGCTTTTGGAATTTGTGTTGAGCACAATAAACCGGCCGGCAAAAATAAAAATGTAAATTATCTCGTGCAAATGGGTGTCTTTTTTGTCGTTACAAAAGAAAGGTAACGACGTGATCTACTTATCAAAGTCACACTTTCTTTTCAAGAGAACAGAGATTGATATTCAATGCAAGCATGCGTGGTATTAAGAATACGTGACTTCCTACATTTCCTGGTGCGCCTTTTGGCACGGAAAACCACAAAGAATTATAATAAAAATATATCTTTATAGGCTATACTATTATTCTGTTGTAAATGTACGTGTTTGATTTCTGATAAAGGATTTTACCACTAAGCTGTTTACGGTATGTTCAAACTAACTTGATTGAAGTTTGAATAATATTTCAAACTACAATATTAGAATTTTAAACCTAATTGACGTTTGAATCTATACTTTTGACCAGGTTCATAAAATCTTTCAAAAAAGTGTCGATGTGAACAATTTTCTCTTCATCGGCTAACATTTAATTCTTCAGTTTGTTAGTAAACGATAGTCTTAGAGATTTTACAGTTTTCCTAATCATATCGCTTTAACGATGAAATACGACCATAATAAGCCGTGACTCGAGTTACAAACGTCAGTAAATCTATATTCGGGGCAGGAGAAAACATACATTCGAAAATATTAATAATTAGTTGTGATATCAATAAATTAACATAAATAAAAACGTTTAACCTTCTTGCTTCTAAAAATGTAGAAACAAACTCGAATACCTCTTTCTCTGCAGTAATAAAGGAAAAAATAACGTTTACAGAAGCATCGACAGCCAGACTTTTATGATACCAGTATAAACATATTATATATTGTAGTAATAAGCTAGTGGAATGTTAAACAAATCATTTAAACAAATAAACAAGACAAAGATGCAGTATACTCTAGCAATAAAAAAAATAGTACGTGAAGTGCTCAAGTCGTAGTATAAGCCGAATATTAGCTTAAAGAACAGGACATAGTTGAAATTAAACCAGGATTTGAATTTGTTTCGGATTTTAGTAACACATCGACTGAACATGATGAAGGAAACGACACACCACAGGAGTTGAAAAATACTGAGTAATGATGTTGTAGTCTGTTCGGTACTAATTTTGTTGAAAGGCTTTAAAAGTGCATCTGGCATGTTTGCCGATGCATGTAGGCTTTCATGCCATCCTTCGTAAGAGGGCCGCATCGCTGCTAAGTCGTGTCCGTGGCAGTAGCAACGGCATTCTTCGCGCTGTGGCCAATCGACCAGATTGTCCAATATTGAAGCATTGTATTGAGATGCATGTGAAAAAGTAATGTGTCGTTTTAATTTTAGGTTACTTACATAATTTTTTAAGTAAAACTACTAACAAAAATAGGGATCTGTTTTGTATCCGAGGCAAATAAATTATAATAATAATTATAAAAGGAAAGTTCCCATATTGTATAGTTTTTTTATTAATAAGTGGAACCTATCCAATGATATTTTTTAATTTTATTATAAACTAATAATTTAAATGAAAAAGAACAGAACAAATACCACATCATTTAATAAAAAACCAAATTATGGATATAAGCATGAAAAAACAGAGGCACGTAGTAAATTACCACTATTTAAACACGAAAATAATTTATTTAGATACAAAATAAACTTATATTTCCCACAGGGTACTAGAGCAGCTTTATGACGACTAATTTGTCTCTGTCAAGTATTGTCGAGCTCATCGTCACTAAAAACGGGCCTAGTTTCAGATTTCTTGCTCCAAAATACTGTTACCGTATTTGGGTTTTGATGATTATTCATTAATCATTAGAATTTATTATAGAAATCATAAAGGACTAAATGAAACAGAAAATAAATAAAGTGTCTGTTTTACGTCTGCTGTCGTTCGAATCACCTGGTGTTCGCTGAATGCTCTAAATACTGAAGTGTTTTGCAATTTACAGGCTAAGTGTTCATAGTTAAAAGTTGGACTTGAGCAATGTTTTACATGAACGAACAAAGAGTAAAGTAAGCAAAACATTGTTCAGTTTTCTTGCTTCTAGTTTTCATTCCATTAGGGTGGGTAGATTATACGTTTTAAATTTAATCGTTACCAACATATAATATTTTTGTTCTAAGAGTTTGGCAGATTATTTGGCTGATTTGAAAGGAATAATTTCATTGCCAAACACTGGGCTCTGACCCGGACTCTGGGCTGCTTTTAAAAATTTTCACATGGATAAGTTCAATAAAACTTGAATGAAGGATCAAATTCTCCTTGTTTGTTCTTAGCGCATCGATGGCAAAGCTAGTTTATTTTATCATGTTGAATTCCTTGCTTGGCTCAATATTTGACCACGCCAATGCCACCTGCTGACGCCATCATTAGCTCCCTAAGTGAACTTTTTTTTATTTTGATTTT
This sequence comes from Mythimna albipuncta, assembly GCA_929112965.1. Taxonomy (NCBI): domain Eukaryota; kingdom Metazoa; phylum Arthropoda; class Insecta; order Lepidoptera; family Noctuidae; genus Mythimna; species Mythimna albipuncta. The sequence goes on from OV815973.1 coordinate 12,023,486, forward strand.
GTTTTTGAACTACTAACAGGGCACGTGACACAGGATGAAAGGTGAGACATGGTCCGTGGTGAGACGCCGTACAGATGCTGATGATTGGAGCCGTTCGAGAACCCTCAACTGTGAAGATTGTCTTTGCCAGGTGTGAAATATATTTAGAGTTTGTCAGGTTTGCCATGGCCACTTGGGTCTAGGCGACAGGTTTTCTGACAGTTCAATAACTCATTGGGAGATTTGAGCTTCTCCCGCCAGAGGTCGAACCTCTCTGATGTGGTGTTATTATGACATGGATTCATGCTTGCGGCAAAACTTGCTTTAGGACTTTTAAGTCGCAGAGGCCGTTTTGTTATTTCGTCCTTTCTATGCAACTAACTCGAACTCAGTTCTCATGCTTAGATTGCTAAGCATGAGAACTGAGTTGGAGTTAGTTGCAGTTTTTACGACCATGAAACTAAGAAACCACTGCTACAATATAGTTGTATCTTCAATCGAATTCCACTAATAATATCTTCCTCTATTATATCAAGATAGTTACAAATACATGAGATAAACTATGATTTATAACGGCCACAAACTGTTATTAGCATCGCAACCCGGATATTAATTTATAAACAATGGGCCACAATCTATGTCGTACAATAGCCTACGACCCGAAAACCGAATCTGGGGCAAATCTTGAAGCAAGGAATTTATCTACAATACCAATGGAATGTTAATGGCTGACACATTCGGAGCAAAACTGTCGTCAGCAAACAAGAATGTAATGTGTCTCTATCATTAATTAAAAAGTGGGCGACAAAGTTGAAATTACTATAATTCAATTCCTTGCAAATTTTCAAAAACTTTTTATATTACATGTCAAAACAACTAAAATAATTTTTACCGTCTGCTGCCATTTTGACACCAATATAGCAATTTTCTTAGAAGACTCAAGCCCACATCACTGCTATGGAAGTCAAACATTCTCAAAACTACAAAGTGTGGGTTTGACGGTACCAGCTGAACTTAGAAAGTAGTTACCTGAAATAAATGGAAAAGTTTAGGTGACAAACTTATTTTACAACATCCTAACAAGCAAATTAATTATATAGCAAATACAGCCATAGCAGATGCCTGGAGGAAAAGTACAATTACATTTTTTCAAAAACAAGGAAGACGTTGGAAAGTGCGCCAACTTCCAGGGCATAAAGCTCTACTCACAAACGCTTAAAGTTTGGGAACGATTGCGTAGCGAACCTTTAACATGTGTAATCGCTCTAACAGAAAACCAGGGGTGCTATTTCTGCCTGGACTATGTATTATTTTAGCCTGAGACTGGTAACAGCAAGAGCGAAAGAAAACAGTTAAACACTTGGGTAGTTTTTATAGACCTAGAGACAGCTTTTCACTGTATACTAAGAACAGCGTTACATAATATACACATTGTTACAGATATGTAGAATGATATCCAAACTAGCGTTAGAGATTCAGGTGGTACTTATATCTGAGAGCTTTAATATAATAGCTGGCATCCATCAAGGTAAACGGAGTCCTTTGATATTTAACGTGATTATGAACTATCTAATAGCAAAAAAAACAAAGACCAACTCCGTAGAATATTGTATGCTGACATCGTAGTTTTATAATTCAATAATATACAAGATCTGCAGATAGGCTTAGACAGCTAGAGAGTCATTGAATTATTACTTTGCGTCACTATTGACTTGTGTATTAGCATCATGTTAGCTCCATCTTATTTTGGTATCTAGTTCAATGGCCTATCTAAGGTTCAAATAGTGCCTTCAAGGACTTAGGCAAAGTTCACTCAGAGAATGGCTCTTGAAAAACAGGCGTCATACAGAGATCGTTCTCGTAGGCGTTGTCATTTGGATAGATGTAGTGGCTTTCTTTGACAGGAGTGGCCAGAGGTATTATGTGACTCCAAGATGCCAATAAGAACTAATGGCAAGGTGTACAAAATGGCAACAAAACCTGCTGGTACCTACTTTTTTATGGTAAGAAAATCATCAATGACAGCTCCCGCTCTTGGGCGGAGCGGGAGATAATGTCAGACTCTTACCCACTAAAAACCCACCTCGTTCCTTCAAGCCTTCATAGCGGGGCTCAAGCTATATTTCGAACTTAACCCAGGCCCCGGTACGTCTTCCAGTACGTGGTCGCCATTCCAGAACCTTTTGGCCCCAACGCCCATATGTTCTGCGAGCAATGTGCCCTGCCCATTGCCACTTAAGTTTGGCGATTCTTCGTGCTATGTCGGTAACCTTGGTTCTTCTGCGGATATCCTCATTCAATTGAATCCACATTGCTTAGCTTCAATGAATTCGTTACCGTAATTGAACTCAAAAATGGTAGGACGATGCACGAGGTTGCAATAGATTGAAGAAGTGGAGTAAAACCTTTGCCCAGGATTGAGACAAAACATTATAAAGTTCTGCGAGAAATACGATCAATCATTTTTATTTCCTAAACTCTAGTGATAAGTAAAAGGAAACTTTTTTAAATGAATATATCAAATTCAAGTAAAAGGACCTAGAATAACTCTATAATTAAATCTCATAATACGCCATGTAATCCTTTGTACGTTATAATTATGTGTGTGTTATATTGTGTATAGTGACTGGTCTCCACGACTCAGTGAATCCTAGTGTCAAAAAATATTGCATATTATATTTTATATAGGCCTACATGGTCACTTATAAAACGTCAAAAGCTAGTGCACGGTTCCAAATTGGTCGTAGTGTAGACCAGTGAAGTAATAGTAATTAATTAAGAATTTTCCTGAAACATAGAACACTATTATAATACAATCATTACCTTATACATGAATATATATAAAGTAATGATTGTATACCTTGTATATGAATCAAACAATCAAAACTTTCATCGACCACTCCGTCCAATAGCAATCAAATCATATAAAACTTCAAACAAATCTCATGTTACAAACCCGAAATGTATCGACGAATGTATCACGAAAATAGACTAGCAAAATGACAATAGCATTCAACTGAATCGAAATCAAAACGTCGACTATTCCGAACGAAACCACAGGAAATAATCTTCTGTTGGTAAACAATGCATAGAGTTGCTGAAGTCATTGATATGCAATCCGCGATGTGAATATGCATAAGCATATCTATATAGATACTTAAGTAGGTATGGTTGTATAAGGGCTTTTGTGTGCTGGTATTAGCTTCGGAGATATTAATCATAATTGAATAATAATTGGTTTAGTTGTAACTGATTTATTTGAACACCAGCTGTGCCTGCGACTTCGTTCGCGTGGACTACAGGATTTTGAATATATATTTTCTAAAATAAAAGTAGCTTATGTTACTCCTTATTACATCAACACCTGCCAAAAATAGTTCCGTCAAAATCGGTCCAGCCATTTCAGAGATTAGCCCGGACAAACAGAAGGACAGACAGAAAAAATTGTAAAAAAAAATATTTTGGTGTATGTACCGTATATATATTCATATGCATGAAGTAAAAAGCAGTTATTTCAATATTACAAACCGACCCTCCAATTTTATTTATATTTTTGTAGTATGTATGTATGTGTAGATGATATTACATCTACATTATATATATAATATTATAAGGAGGTAAAGTTTTTTTTTTTTTTGAAAGGGGGAAGTATCTACTAGTTCGATTGTGATTTTTATTTTACCGATAGAAAACTGCTTTCATCTTAGTGACAGAGTCGTAATTTATGCACGTAGGCGAAGCTGCAAGCAAAAGCGACTCTTTTATTTATAATTTTAACCTCTAGAGCCCCAGCGGCACAAAAACTTGCCAGTAAACAAGTATTACCGTTGAGCCCCTCTGGTACAAATTTGTGCCACCAAACCCGCCGATTTAAAACTGTATTTTTAGTAAAGATAAGTCTTAAAATCGTTTCTAAACGAATGTTCTCGACGGCAGATAATGTTTTACTGATTATTAATATTGGTTGACGTAAATAATGGCAGTCCTTGAGAGAAGTTTTATTTTGGTGTTTTTAGGGTTTCGTACCTCAAAAGGAAAAACGAAACCCTTATAGGATCACTTTGTTGTCCGTCCGTCTGCCTGTCTGTCAAGACCTTTTATCTCAAGAACGCGTGGAGTTTTTGAGTTGAAATTAAAAAAAAAACATTCACTCAAATCTGCGGTTCCTTTAAGCTGTAAAAAAATCATATTTCTAAGTAAGCGAATAAAAAAGATACGGCCGTTTGTGTCGCAAAAAACGTATATTTGATACTCTCAAAGATCGAAATTCATAGGGTACTTCCCGTTGACCCAGAATTCTGAAATTGGCACAAAGCAAGGACTTGTAGCGCAGGTATAGGAAAAAATCTGAAACAGTAAATTAGTTGTACGTCACGAAAAAAAAATTGCAATTCGGAAAAATCTTCGTGAGTCCATTCGGGAATTGTAGTTTGCACGGGCGCGCACTGAGGGTAGTGCGCGAGACGCACTTGCCCAGTTTTTTTTAGTGAAAAATCTTTTTTTTTTTTTTTAGTGAAATGACTTTTTCCGCTCTAGGGTGGAGCGAGGGGACGTGCCAGAATTTATCTGTCTAAAATCCACTCCTATGCTTCTTCTTTACCTTGCATTTTAAGACTATGGGTTTTCCTTTCAGAATCAATCCTATGGCCCCAGTAGGCCTCGACCCTGCTGGGCCCCAATACGGTTTTGCTGGCATCTCCTTCTGGCGTTCGTAGTATATACAGTATACACTACGTGCTGCTGACGACTTGTACTCAGTCTGGACGGCTTCTGGACAGCCAGATGGCGAGCTAATCACTGCTCATCGCCCACATGCCCACACCTTTGTTTTATTTAGGTGAGGATGGTTTAAAATCCGTCTATGACAAAATATCTGATATTATTATGGACAGAAATAATCAAACTGTTTTATTTATTATAATTATGTTAATACACGTAATCGAAACTTTTGTAAACATGATCGTATTTATTGTGTAGTAATTTTCTTCGTTCGTTAAATCTATCCAGATATTATTTTTCGCATTCCGTTAATAATTAATATATAGTTTCAAGTTTCAATAATTTAATTAAAGTAATAATTAAAATTATTGTAGCTGGATAAATTCCATAATATTTTACGGTTGCTTACATTATGAAGGCCGCAAATGATACAGATCTATGCGTATTTTATGAGGCGAACAAACCGCAGTATTTTGACTGAGCAGTTGATGCACGTTAGTGAGACCACAGAGTAATGTTGAGACAGATACTACGCGTACTTTGACGGGCTATTAAAATTAAACGCTTGTTTAATGATGTGAATTGATGGGTAGCTTTTAAGCTAACGTTAAATGTTAATGGTTGGAAATGAAATAGTTTGCAAGTCGTGAAACCACAGTTAGACTTGTCGTTTAATGTAGCGCTTATTTCATGAAATGTTACAAGGTAACGAAAACAGAAACTGTGTTTTTAACTAACCGATGTATGAATGTAAATTATGTCAATGGATACTTTTTTTACTATCTATAGGCTCACGTTTGACCACTATCTCACTTGATGGGAAACAATGATGTGGCCGACGATGGAGCACGCTTGCCTGGGAAAACTTAATCACTCTTGACTTACATGTGATCGTAATATGAGATTTTTTATGTTTCTACATAAAAGGGAAAAAAGAGAGCGTTTATCTATGATGATATGCATTTAACCTATCAATCGTGAGAATTAGAGACACAATAGGTGTGCAAACGCCGGCGTTCACTTGGGGTTTAATGAATAAAAGAGCTGCTGAAATTATTTTTTTTCCTTCTTATTACAGACGCCATAACTTATAATTATTTAATTTTAATAAAAATATTTGACACTTCCTGCATTTGACATTTTCAATATAGGTACTTTGGCCTCGACTTTGACATATTTAGGACACACGTGTTCACAATTACCTAGCTTCGGGAAAATGTGAAGCAAACCCTTTGTAAAAAAATCTCCCAAAATCTGTCAAAAGTCAGTCAAAGGGGTATAATATTTTAAGTGAGGTTATAAGCTTTTGTGGACGATTTATAATAAAAAATGTGTAATAACTGATTAGGTAGGTTAGGACGCGAATATAAAACGTATTTTTTTTTAAATATTGGTGTAACCTAAATATAGTTTCTTCAGAATCAGTAGGTAACTGAATCGATTCTAATATTTTTTACACCATGTTATATTTTTTCCAATAATATTTAAATAAAAGTTTATAAGTTTTCCACCACCGACACTAAATACAAAACAGGTTACGGCAGGTCATAGCGGGCATTAGGCGATAGGGCACAGCTGGTTGCGTAAGCAAAACTACTCCTCAGTTACCCGAGTGGCCCGGTGACCATGTATTTATGTCGCCAACCAGGAACCATAACTGGCTTATAACTTTGTGATTTTTCAGAATACAGTTTTGAAATTTTGTACATTTATTATTTAATAAATATACTAGACAGGTGTTTCAGGTTTCGCTTCTTCTTCTTCTTTCTGCTCTTATCCCATATTACTTTGGGTCGGCGCAACAAGTTTTCTTCTTCCATTCTGTCTGTCACCCGTCAAACTATCACTAACTCCCTTTTCTTTCATATCACTTCTCACACAATCCATCCATTTTTCTTTGGCCTTCCTCTCCCTCTCCATCCATCTACATGTATATTCAGAACTCTTTTAGTAATATGCGCTTCATCCCTCCCTTCACATGACCATACCAAGACAACCGATTACTTTTCAACTTTTCAGTCACTGGCACCACTTTCAAACTTCCTCTAATATACTCTTTTCTCACTTTATCTATTCTCGTCACACCAGACATTCATCTCAACATTCTCATCTAGCTAAATGCAATCTTTTTAGGGTTCCGTAGCCAAATGGCAAAAAACGGAACCCTTATAGATTCGTCATGTCTGTCTGTCTGTTTGTCCGTCCGTATGTCACAGCCACTTTTTTTCCGAAACTATAAGAGCTATACTGTTGAAACTTTGTAAGTAGATGTATTCTGTGAACCGCATTAAGATTTTAACACAAAAATAGAAAAAAAGCAATAAATTTTGGGGGTCCTCATACATAGAACTGAAACTCGAAAAATTTTTTTTCATCAAACCCATGCGTGTGGGGTATCTATGGATAGGTCTTCAAAAATGATACAGAGGTTTCTAATATCATTTTTTTCTAAACTGAATAGTTTGCGCGAGAGACACTTCCAAAGTGGTAAAATGTGTGTGTCCCCCCTCTAACTTCTAAAATAAGAGAATGATAAAACTAAAAAAAATATATGATGTACATTACTATGAAAACTACCAACGAAAATTGGTTTGAACGAAATCTAGTAAGTAGTTTTTTTTAATTCGTCATAAATCGAAAAAAATACACTATTATTAAAACATCGATCAAAGTTACAACACATTACAAGAACTTTTATATTATGTTACTTGCTGCTACGGAACCCTTCATGGGCGAATCCGACTCGCCCTTGGCCGGTTTTTTCATCCTTCTTTTTCACAGCCCAACAATTCTGATCCATACAGTATGACAGGTCTTATGTAGGACTTGTAAATTTTACCCTTCAACTGTGTTTCAGGTTTATTTTTAGTATAAAAATAAAGTTGTACAAGTATATAGTATAGTCTTTTTAAAAAAGATCTTGCAGAATCTATGTTATAACGCCTAAAAATCTAATTGTTTATTTATCACAGTGACGATAAAAATTACGTGCAAACTGATTGAAAATTTTCACTTAGGAAAATTCTAAGCACATAATTCATCGTAATGCCTTTCAATCGTGATAATGACAGACACAATTGAAAGACAATAGGTGCGCGAACGCCGGCGTTCGCTTGGGGTTTAATGAATTAATTTTAACTAACCAAAAATATTGCAGCTTAAGTTATAAACTTAAATATTGTAAAGTAATATTTGTTCGCCTTTTACTGTACCCAAGGGAAGAGCTAAGGATATCTTTGAAAACATTTTTCAGAATCATGTCACAGTTTTTCCTCATCTCAAAAAAATATTCACTGTATAAAATTCTAAACCAAAATGCAGGACGCAAAAGTAGCACGCAGTTACACAGTGTATCAAATTATAATATATGTAAAAGCGTTCGCTGTGTCGACGGAGGCGGCAGAAAATAATTACAATAAATTGTTCTCATTACCAAGTTGAGAGGAACAGGCTCAGTGCCCCGAAACATGTGCAAAATCATACATCATATACATGGAGGTAGGAAAGAACCCTTCACTTGCAGGTGGACGATTGATAGGCTCGCGTTTAAATTCTCATTCATCATCATCATCATTTCAGCTGAAAGACGTCCACTGATGAACATAGGCGTCTCCCAAGTGTCGCCACAATGGACGGTCCTGTGCGTCTCGCATCTATCGGATTCCCGCAACCCTTACCAGGTCATCGGTTCACCTTGTAGGAGGCCTTCCAACGCAACGACTGCCGGTACGTGGTCGCCATTCCAGAAACTTTCAGCCCCAACGGCCATCTGTTCTGCGAGCAATGTGCCATTTCTGCCCATTGCCACCTAAGTTTGGCGATTCTTATTGCTATGTCGGTAACCTTGTTATAATTTATTATTAAATAATAATTATTGCGCGCATTGCGTTTAAGTACTTAAATTATCTGATGGTAAGCGGCATTACCTCTCCTAGAGAGGAATGGGAACATTAAAAAAGCTGATGATGATGAAGCGGCATTGTGGTTGACGAAGGAGCACGCTTGGCCAGAAATAACCTAACTCTTGACTTAAAGCCATGGTGGTAGCTTTTTTTTAATTGACGATAGGTTCGCGCTTGACCACCATCTCACCTGATGGAAAGCGACGATGCGGTCGACGAAGGAACGCGCTTACCTACCTACTCAAAGATTCTCGGGTTCTAGCTATCAGAAAACTCAGACTTCGGCAAGGAATTCCACTTCTTAGCTGCATTCACACTGAATGTGTTCCCAAAAAGTTTTATGCGTGTGGGTGGGATGTTCACCATGTACAGGTGGCTATGGTCGGTGGTAGCTATCAGGAATCACAAACTCCGGTAGGGGAATTCTACTCCTTAACTATGCACACAATAAATGTTGACGAGAAGAAGTGACGAACATACATACACAAGCATCCTCTACAACTTTCGGCTTCTCATATTACACAGTTATTTGTTTTCACACGATACATTTTTTGTAGTTTTTATTTTTTTTAATCTTTTCAATATTTTTTACAGTTCAATTAGTGTGTAAATACTGTTGCTGTTGCCTAAAAAGCGTGTATTGAAAAATACAAATACAAAAAGTTGTCATCATATCGATTTGAGGAAATTTTTGCTGTTGTTTGCCGAGTTCAATAATGTAACTATTTTTTGTTCTTTTGCATCCGTAACCTTTTACGTTTGGCAAGCACATATAATTATCACAGTAACACCTATTATAAAAGCGGAAATTTGTAGTTGTGTATGAGTTTGTTACTTCTACGCGCTTAAACAGCTAAATGGATTTCAATTATTATTTTTTATTTATTTATTTATAAAAACAAAGGTTTTCCTTATGTTTACAAAAAGGCACACAATTAGACCCCTGGGGTCTGTCTCAGCGTGCCACAACCTGACAATTAGTCAACGCGCTATAAACTGTCAAGGTCCAATTGACTCGATATAGTAATCCTTCAACTTACGCTTTATGTTTTTGGTATTGAATGAGCATCTGATGTCTACAGGTATCTGATTTATTAGATTAGGTATTGAATAAGAAGCTGTACGCTTGCCATAAAAGTTATTTTTGCGTGGCAATGAAACTTGGCATACAGGTAGACCATCTCCTGAAAATGTGTTGTTGCCTAGGGATAATTTTCTACTATCACGCGAAATAGCAGTGGCTAGTTATTTATAAAACTTACGTTTAATCTGTATTGCACCCTAAAACTAGATACTTGAAATAATTAACCAGTAAATAGACAGGGTTATTTGTAAACCTTCGCTGGACTGTATTACTAACATTATAAACAACAACTTTTGTTCTATGACTTTTTACAAAACATAATTAATTTACCAAAAACAAACCTTCAACATTAAATTGTTCTTTCTAACACATTTCAAGTCTGTATTTTGTTGTATCTACTTACGGCTCCTGCATATTGTTCTCGCAATAATAGTAAATAGGCTTCCGAAACATTGTCATTACACCTAGCAAGTATTCGCACCATTTCCGTGTACTTGACATTAGAATATTGATATACCATCATGTAAAGATAATTACGTCCGCACTGCCGAATTTCGCTACAAGAACATGTATGACGCGACGCAAACGCAAAGCGACCTGCTGACTAGTGAGGGTCACCCTTAAATAGGTTAAATTTATATTCAGCTACCCTCCGCTACTGTACTATAGCTTGCTTTGCTTAAACTTCACTTACACGTAATATTTAGAACGTTCAATTTTTTATTTTTCATTTTTGTATTTAAATCTGATGAACTATAATAAGATAAATTTTTAAAAGTCATAGAACAAAAGTTCTTGTTTATAATGTTCTTGACACAGTCCTAAGAGATTGCTAGTGTTTTACAAATAACCCTGTATTTAAACTGATCAAATATTAAGAAATTTCTCCGAGCCATAAAGCAAGCTCCCAAAATTACCACCTCCATTGCTTAGTCCCGTCACGTTTATCAAAATATACTAAACAAAATCCCATTTGCTCCTTCGGAATATTCGACACTCGGCGAGAAGTTGGTAGCCTTGCTGCGTAATGAACGAACTTAGCCACTGAAAGGGTTAAAACTGAGAAAGTCACGACTCCGATATGAAGAAAATTGGTAATTCATTGCTTAGATTTTCTTTACTCGGGTAATGCGAGTATCGGAAAAAGTTTTCCTTCGCTAATAAAAACATATGACAGTTCAAGTATTAGTAACGAGACTTCGGTAATTCTGTTTGAAGCTAAAATATTTCTTTTTCGTGGTAATGTTTTGATAGAATTATGACTTCGTTATTGAAATTTATTACTTTAACATTAATATGGTTTTATGAAAAAAGGTTTTTCGGCGTATAATATTATTTTTATGTATAAACTTATTTTAGGATAACGGCTTAACTCCTTGTATTGTTTACGTCACTTTGTTACATACAAAGTATGGTCACGGCAAAGAAAGAAACGGATGAAACAAATTTATATAAGATTTTTTTTTCGCAATTCCGAGCAAAATTTGGCCCAAAATCTCCACAACACATTCATATAAAGAATAGTGGAATGTAGTGACATGTTTCCAGATCACTGATTATGAACTCCATAATCATACATTCCATAAGAAAAATCCGGAACTGATACACTCAGATGACGTTCGTTTTATACATTATTTACGATTTTTTCATGTTAACTTACTTTTGGTGTATACTGAAAAAAAATATTTTTGTTTTATTTTTGTTACAATTTGCGGTCATGATCATTTCAACCGAAAGACGTTCACTGTTCGACACAGGCCTCCTCCGAGTGTTGCCATAATGATCGGTCTTTTGCGTCTCGCATCCATCGGATTGCGACGTCTTTGCATCGGACTCTCTCCAGATCATCGATCCACCTTGTGGGAGACTTTCTAACACTGTGTCTTCAGGTACGTAGTCGGCACTCCAGAACCCATCGTCCCCATCGACCATCTATCTGTTCTGCGAGCAATATGCCCTGTCTACTGCCACTTAAGTTTGGCAATTTTTTGAACTGTGTCAGCAGCCTTGGTTCTCCTGCTGATATCTTCATTTCTGATGTGATTACGCAAGGAATCTCCGAGCATGGCCCTTGCATTTTTACCCAATTATCCAAAAGATTCTGTAAAAGATCAAGTTAAAAAACACGGGATAATCTGTTATTTTCTTCAACTAAGATAGATAAGCCTTAGTGGCTTACCTATCTAAGCAAACAAAGTAAAATAATATTTTTGCTCTTAGAAACCCAATCCCATACAACACCATCAAAAACTGATTTGCAAACTTTATGATAGGTGTTTTGGTTATGGATCCAGATAACATCTGTGGTTCACATCTTTAAGATATTAGGAAGTGGGGCAAAGGATAAAAAGGGTTTTATTTAGAGACCTCCTGCAGTTACGGGTTAAGAAAAAGGTACGAGCTAAATGTTTGGTTTTCTTTTTTCTTGCTCGATTATATATTTTGTTAAAAAACGTTTTAGAGCCTTGTTTATATTTACTAGGAAAGTTTTACACACAAAAAGAGGGGATAATATTATTGCAAAAATCATACGCGAGAAATACTATAGGATTTTAGTAATTATGTCTGTTTGTTTACCGTGTAAACGAAGCTTCAATCAACTCAGTTTACTATAGTCCGCTGTAAAAACTGCACCAAACTCACCCGCATCTCATTGATACTAAGTTATTTGTTTTTCAGTGTTCCGTACCCAAAAGGTAAAATCGGAACTCTATGGTCTGTCTGTCTGTCACCAGACTGTATCTCATGAACCGTAATAGTTAGACAGTTGTTTCGCATATGACGTATTTTTGTCAATAAATAAAAACAGAATAAAATAAATATTTAAGTGGGGCTCCCAAACAACAAACTGGTATTTTTATTATGGATATTAAACAATCAATAGCATGGGGCGCACATACTACTTTGCAAATACACGGTTTATTTGGATTTGTCCCTGTCTGTTACTGGTTACCGATCTTTTGGAAAATATGACCGACCAACGACTATTTCAGTTTGCCAACCTTACCATCCGTGTCAGTTGCCAAAATTATTTTTCGGGTAATGTCATTTCGAATCGTATCCATTAAAGAAACGAAGCATAAACTACGTTAATGAAACAGCTTTTCTGAACATAAACATCAGGCACACAATCCGTTTTACTTAAATATTATTTCCACTATAGAAAGTTTTTACTTCATACCCAATAGCTACCGCTAAGTGTGTGTCAGTTCATACTTGGAAAAACTGAACAGTTGCCAAGCAAAAGCAAGACAGGGTTTCTTTTGGAACAGCACTTGGCACTTATTTAGAGCTTAACTTGGTGAATCATTATATAGGATATTAGCAAAAAGCTCGTAAATAGAGGACTGTTTTGTGGGAAATCTTACGAAAGGCACCAAACTGGACATAAGTTCCAGGCACTGTGGAATTTTTAACTTTCCCGAAACTAACCCTATTGATATTTTTAAGAAATCCTTCTGCCTGTTATATCATCTTTTTGGGGATATTCTTTATTGTTTTATTTACAATCAATTAGAAAAAGAGTGTAAAGGAAATTAAAAAAGTGTGATGTATTACATCACACTGGCAATTGAATTATTTTGATCTTTACCGGGCGGTTGGACGGCGAGGTACCTATTGCCGTTCGCAAGCCTGGTCTTACGATGGCTGGCAATCGTTCTGCTACTCCTGATCCCCAGGACGTTCCTTCGGTGGTGGTTAGGGTGTGACTATCTTACTGCCATTGCTGCTTTACAGCAGGTGTATGATCTGCACTTTCACTCTTCAATATGCTAGTAAGTTACTTTACTACTGTAGTAACGGTTTGTTTCGATAGCGCCAGTCAAAGTCACTCGTGGTACCGATTTTCAATAGGAAACTACTAAAAGCTTTAGTCGCTAGCGAGTTTCTATTCGATACATTTTGTACTTGATGACTCACACTACTTGTTTGGTTCTGCAAGTGACCGCTAGAGGTGCTGCAAAATTTGCTATACAAAAAATTTACGGCGACGAAATCGAGTAGCGACGAATACTATTACTGTAAACTCATGGTAGTGGTTACCGCCGCAGAATTTTTGTCTTATCCTAGATAGAACAATTTGTGGTTTAATGTGATAATTTTATTCCACTCTTATTACAAGAATATTCTTAATTTTAAGGACTTCTCGTTTCAATAAAAGCTACTCTAAAAAGTTCATCTCATTTACGTTATCTCCAGTCATTTTCGCTTGTAACTTCGGCTATTTGGCAAGTTAACGATAGTACAAGTTCCTGTGTTAAGCAAATGGGTTGGATTGTTTGAGAACATTTTTCTAACTGGAAACGTAGTTTTTATACCTTATCAATGCGTCTTATACATTACATGTTAATTTCATTTCAGCTGAAAGACGTCAACTGATGGATATAGACTTGCCCTAATTGTCGCCATAGCAACTACTCCTATGCGTCTCACATCCATCGGATTCCCGTGACCCTCACCGGGTCTTCGGTCCAGTCTGTGGGAGGCCTTTCTTAAGTGAAGGAGACGTAGCGTTGTCTTCCACGTGGTCACCACTCCAGGACCTTGCGTATAGATGTCATTAATATTGTGTACCACTTGAGACACATATTCCAAAAAAAATTGTTGTCTTGGATTTCGTACAAATATACCATTATAATAGGAAAAACAAAACCCAAAAAAAGCTAATAAATAACTAGTTTTAAAACAGATTCATAAAATGACCATAATTATCATAGGTAAAGACCCAATACTAGTGAGTAGAATCCACCAATTGTAGCTATATCTATAAAAAAACTCTTTATTTCAGACTGAAACATTTTCCACTTTTGCCAAGATTTGGTCTCATCGAAGTTATAAGTAAGTTATCCCAACTTCAAATTTTCACACAAATATTGAATTGAAACCAATTTTCTAATGGACTGATAGATACTATTTCCATGAAAAAGCAAATGCCGAAGATGTGTATCTTAAATGATATAAAGTGAAATGAAAAAACATCAAAGGAAAACCATCTGTCATACAGACGTGTCTCCCCAAATCGAACCAGATAAGCCTACAAAGAATACACAAAAGTATCACTCTCCTTGTCATGTGTCAAAATTCAAGGCTTTTTATAAAATGGACTGATAAAACAACATTTTGGTTTAATCCATTCAGCATTTTAGACACGATAAACCGTTGCCCTTAGATTAACATAATGGATAATGTTAAAAGGGACTGTGAAATACGTTATCTACAAATGCATGAGAAGCAAAAGGATTTCCCCTTTTTTGTGGACACGGGTTTAACTATTGTTGTTTAACAAAGACCGATTTAAATAAAAATGCTCACCCTTCTTTAGGTTTTCAAAATATCCGGTTTATTTGCTCCAAATTCTATATTATTTCTTGAAACCTTTTTTAGTTTAAAAAATATTACTTTATATTTTATAACTCCTAGAGGAATACGAGAGATAGCAAATAACTAAAGTATGCTTGGGTTTCCTTAATCAGATCTGACTATATTTTTTTCTGAATAGAATGTACATTTTCTCAATGTTCAGATTTGAGAATAAATTTATAAAGTTTTATTTTAGTTTAAACATAATAACGAAGGTACCGATATAATATAGGTATGCAGCAGACCAGTTCACACAAAGACAATGCTCACCATCTATTTTAGATAGCATGCTTTAGTACTTTGGTGTAGAAGAGAGTATGAAAGTGTCAACTAGTATTCGCATAACTCTTTTTATTATTAAAAAACTCGCGTTTGACAACTATCTCACCCGAGATGTAAGTGATAATGTGGTCGACGATAGGGCACGCTTGCCTAAAAATAACCTATTCACTCTTAAGTTAGAGGTTGTAGCTAACAGGACACACATGCTCTTTTTTTATTGTTTATAGGTTCGCGCTAGCCACTATCTAAAGTGGCTATCTTACATGATGGAAAGCGATGATGCAGTCGGCGATGGAGCACGCTTACCTAGAAGTAACCTTGACTTTATGATTTCCGTGTTGTAGCCATCTGGAATACAGACTTTGGCAGGGAATTCCACTCCTTCTCCAATAGACTCTAACAAGGATTCCCACTGATACATACTTACAATAAATGTATTGCGAAAACGTTGTGTACAAATGGGTTTTTTTTTTCGATGGGAAAAATCATCCTATGACAACCCCCGCTCTTGGGCGGAGCGGGAGATAGTGTCAGACTCTTACTGACTAAAAAACCCATCCCGTTCCTTCAAACCTTCATACCGGGGCTCGAGCGCCCTTTCGGATAACCCTGGCCCCAGTAGGCTTCGACCCGGCTGGGCCCCTGCTGTTGCTGACAACTCCTTGAGGCGCGCGGGAACAGCGCGCGCCGTCGACGACTTGGGCTTGGTCCGGACAGTTACCGGACGGCCGGACAGCGAGCTAGCCATTGCTTACTGTCCGCAAGCCCGCGCCTACGGTGGTGTACAAATGGGTGGGATATCCACCATGTACCGATAGCGCAATGCTGTAGGTCTAGTGCCTAACTGAATTTGAGAAAAACAAAGTATCATATTATATTTCATAACTTTTGTATTTACTCTCGAAACGTTAAGAAAAAGATCAGACACAAAGAAGTAGGTAAGTAAAATTTTTGGGTAACGAACTTAGGTTTTGTTGTACGCACATTAAGTTCTCAAGTCACTCATCTTAAATGTACAAAGTTTTTGCATTTTTAGGTCGAAAAGCTGATTTTTTTGAAGATCGTAAAAGATAAGGATGAAAAGAATCATCTTTTTATGTTGCTACTTCAGCGAGAAATTCTTTAATCTTTTTTATCGTGAAAAAAGTAAACATTATTTCTGGCAAAGAACAAAAACTAGGTCGGTTAGAGAGTGTGTTTTCATTGAAATAAGATGCAAGTGAATAATAATTCTGGTTGAATCAGTATACCTAATACTAATATTAGTTTTTTATGGTGGGATGCCATCAAATAATTTTTTCCACTTTGGGAAGGAGTGTCAAAATTTTACTAACAAAAACCCACCAGTTTTCATCCTCTAGGACCTCTTGACCTGGAGGATTCCAGGTCTTCCACTTGTTTTCTTCAGTTGCCTTTTGTCCAAAAGGCAACTGAAGAACACGAGTGAGATTTTAACAGTATACTTTTGACATACCTTCTCGCTCCACCTTAAAGCAGAATAAGTTATTTAATGATTTCCCACGTAAAAAAGAAAAAAACAGGAAAACGATATCCTTGAAAAGCACATAAGGTATATTTTATCCCGGGAGTATGTTTGCTTGCGATTAATTTCCACTTTCAAGTAAAACTAAACTACTGATATAATAAAGAAGTAAAGTTGTTTTTTTTTAGTGTTTTTTTGTTTGTAGGAGGTAATATCTGGAAGTACTGGTCCGATTGCGATCATTTTTACACCGTTAGAAAGCTGCTTTATTCCTGTGTGACATAGGCTATATTTTATGTATGCCAGCGAAGCCATAGGCAAAAGCTAGTAATAAATAAATAAAAGTAATTTTATAAATAGTTTACAACCCAAATCTTGATTTGTGATATCCAAAAACCAAATCCATAAATATGCCTACATTTATTAAAAATTTTCAAATATGGAATTCAAATCTAAACTGGTCGTTACGAAAGTTGTATGTCACATTGTAAAACACATTCGGTTCGAAACCTGGATACCGCACATTTTACGATTTGTTTGACACGAATGAATACTGACATGAATTATTACCAACCATACATCTACGCCAAATAGATGGGCCCGTTTTTATGACGAACGGATTGCGATATTACGACGAGTGGGAAAAACTGTGATCCCTTTCATTGGGATTTATTGAATTACGTGAGATCCCAAAGAATTATACTTTTTTCTAACACACACTTAGCTCCCGTAATTGGTATTATCCGCCTGAAAGAGAAATCTTTATCTGTGTAACCCGCGTCAATGTCGTGCCAAACATACCTGTCTAATACAGATTGTTTGTCCCTGAAAGGATTTTCTTCGTACTCTTGTGAATTTGACAGCGAACTTTGAAAGATTCTAGCTTACACGCTGTTACTTTTTCAACATTATTATTATTACACTGTTGCTTTGTAAATAAGAATTTAGGTAGAAATTGTTTTGACTAAATGCTAACAAAGCGTGTAGACTACAGATACATATTTACTTAGTGCCACCGCACACGGACACACGCGATAGCCACAAATGCCACCACGATAAGCTAGAGCCGACAAAGTAAGCTGTAGCTTGCGACAGATACTTGTGGCCAGTGATGCTACTTTTTTTTAACCCATACACGCAGTATCATAATGGGCTCTGACAAAGAAGGTTTAAAAGCGCGAGTGGCGTGTGACGGCGTTTTTATTGGCGTTTAGTGGCCAGCAAAAAGCAAGCAGCGGCGATTTGTAGCGTGTAGCGGCGACCGGTGTCAACCGTGTGCAGCGAATCCATATAAACTGTATGAGAACTACAGGAAACATGCGCGGTGGTGGCAGCATTTTATGGTTGTGGTCGGTGGCCTGTGTGCGGTGACCCATACGAACAAATTCCGTAGACCGCCACAATGACTTTGGCTACGCCGTAGTCCATGGTTACGGCGTAGCTACGAGATCGATTCCGTTTGGTATCATTGATTTAATATTTCACTAACTTTTGACATCGTACTTGCTATAAAACCAGACTAAAATAATGATAGGACATCTTCTAGTATAGTATTAACAGCCAATTATTTCAAAACATAAAGCTGAAAGTATATTTAGGTATTAATAAGTAAATGTACAAATAAGATATTATAAAAACATGTTTCGACTTTAGTTAAAATTCCATACAGTTAATATGTATAAATAAAAATAATATGCAAACAAAATATTGTGTAAACAATATTCCAACCATAACCGTTATATATACTAATCACACCTTTTTTAACGCAAACAATTTCCCCGAAACAAAACCTCCGACACATTTTCATCGTTCATAAACAAAACATAATCATTAAAATAAACGCTACCGTTAAACCGATTGCACACAAAATATCACGCTGAACAAATAAACCGGCTATAAACATAGATAATATTGCGGGCGTATACGGCGATAAACATCATAATATTATTTTTATTTACTTTCACAGCATGACCCCCACCCATAGATAAACAATAAAATCAAACAAACGTTGCCATGAACGGAGGACTGTAAGAGAGAGAAAGGCCTCCACTGGTAGCTTCTTTAATCCCCTGCTTTAAGGAGGCGAGACCAAAGTCTTGTCTCACTAACCACTATTAGAAAAGCGACGGGAGCCTAACCTTATGAATTATTCATTCGAGGATTCCCGTTCGTACCGTCTTGACTGATAGCGTCGTCGAATCTATAAAATCCTCTAAGTATTACATCAGACACTGTATCAAGCTTTTATATCTTGTGAGATGATGGTCCATTTGTCTGAATGTGTTTTTTTATTGTTTGTCTATCAGTATGATTGTCCAAGTCGTATGGTCGTCGGGTATGGTCAACTAGTAAATCATTTTTGGAAATAGGTACATGTGTCGCCTTTGATGTAGTGACTACAAGGCAAGTTTGTTCTTAGTAAAGCAATTTTTGGCGCTAATTGTACTTACTCGAGGCAACTACGAATCTTTGCTTCCACTGACTGGACTAATGCTTTCAAATCTGGGTGTCACTTTACTCAAAAGAGCATCTCAGACACGAATTTGCATGAATCTCATATGATTTGACTATTACATGTTTGTTGTTTGGAAATTAAAAGAGACTGACCCCTGAGTTTGTTTCAATGTTTCTTCTCAGGGTAGTTAGCTAGGAAACGCCGGTCATCTAATTTATATTGACGAAAAAATTAAAAATTGAGAGTAAAACGGTTTTTCTAAAACCTATTTCCAAAATAAATATTTATCATTAGTCTGTACTAGTTTATTCGATTTCTTTTTTTGGTTTGGGAATTCTTAAGATAACTACTCTCTTTTTTGATAAAGTGCTTTTTTGGTAAAGGGCTTTTTTTGGTAAAGGGAGAAGGAGCATGAGCCTTTTACTGACTAAACCCGTGTTCCTTCAATTGCCTTTTGCGTTTCAGGGCCTCGGTGACTCTGTCGAAGCATATAGCAGACTTGGAGCCTGTGGTATGACGTTTCATGATTATCTTTGCAGCACTATTTGTGTAGGACAATACTTTATGCTCTCGGATTTTCATTATTAAGTATTTTGTCTGGGCTGATGAAACTTGTTTGCTTACTAATTAGTTTGCTTAACAGATTGAAAAATAGTTCTCTCCCAACTTTATAATTTTATAGTTAAGAACTCCCAGTGAGGTTATTAAAAGATCGTTAAGATTGTTTAATTTTACAGCCGAGGTATTGTGTGCCCTCTTTATCATCCCGTATAATATATTGCAATTATATTCAGAGCTGACAAAGTTCCTGAGCTCATAACACCCGATCTCCATAACATTATAACTCCAGTTCACATCTTAGACAATTAACAAGTATATTCACAGTAATACCGAAAGAGATCACTTGCTGAAAACATTTTACTGAAGAGTACTTAAAACTTTGGTCCCTTCCCGTTGTCGCTTGAAGCCATTCTCCCCTTGTTTCTCGTATTGCGGACGAGGCGTTAACCACCGCGGAGATTTATGAAAGTGGCTTGTCTTTTTAAGGCACTCGGGGGCAAAAGGGAGTTATTATCTATGTTCACCGTCGCCTTAATTTTGTTTCTCCTATTTAAGGCGTTGCTTTTAATTTCGGGGGCTACGAAGTTTCCGTTGAACTTTCATAAAAGTAAATACAGGCTATTAAGGATGGTCCGCGATGAAGCAACGTCTCGAAACGGACGCCTTCCGACTGAAGTGTTTCTAAAAGCAATTTCAAATGTTCATGTTTGGACTGGGGATGAGATTCGCCACTTTCAGCTAGTTTACTGCCTTTCACAGTGCACGACGGAAAAGATAAATCACTAAATATTACCTAACTTTAAGCAAGAATTTTCTGGTAATATTTAGGAGAAAAAATCTTTTGAATTTCTTACTTTATAATAGAACCTTGTAACCTTTACCTAGAAACCTTTTAGTAGGGTTATAAACTTACTAGCAGACTCGGTGAACTTGAACTTGTCTAACAGTCGATGAATGTAGTATATCTTTCGATATATCCAACTGACTGTAATGAAACAAAGCCTAAATAATATATCAAAATACACATAATTTTAATGTATAAAAGTTATATACTTCAAATTCGTTCATTTTACGTGATGAGCCCACAACTAAAACTTGTACAGATTTGTCACAAAGAAAATTGCGGTGTTTGAAAAGTAAACAATTAATTTATAATTTTTTTCTGAGACCATTTTTTTCTGTCCTGACCCGCTAAGGAAGAAATAATTGAGTGTTCCTTTGCATTTTTCACCATAGCACACCTAGGCCACGCACACCGATAAGATGAACCCATTGCTTTGAACAACCCCATAACAATGAATGTGCCTATAAAGGTTCTTATACGTAGCCATAATTTGTAAGGGTGTGAGCAACAGAATTATTTTCATACGCGCTAATAAAAACACACCTTCAGACGATCACCTATCCGTTTAATAAACGTGATGATTATGACTATTGTTTATGACTATGAGGCATCTTACGATAGGGATAAAGTAAGGTAAATAATGATTTTACCTTTGTAGTGGTTTTTATACACGATGTAACTGAATTACTGCATCTTTCTTCTTCTTCTTCCTGCCCTAGTCCCGTTTTATTTAGGGTCGTCGCAACACGTTTTTTTTTAAATAAATTAGTTAAATTGAATTACTGCATACCTGCGTAAAATAACCGGTTCAACGTTTCCATCATTATGATCATTGTACTCTAGGTTAGTACCACAGCAAAGACAACATTTTATACTACTGATAGGCTTAGACTTGACCACAATCTACAACCGATGTTAAGCGATGATGTGGTCGGCGATGGAATTTTCTTGCCTTAAACCGACACGTAAAAGAAACCTATTCACGATTGATTTAAAGACTATCAGGTTGTAGCTGTCACGAAGCCAGGGGTGCTATTCTCTAAGAAAACAACCTTGAGCGCAGCTCTGGCCGCAACGAAGAGTCGAGAGCGCAGTACATTGAATTAACAATCCAATGTAAAAGTGCGTTAGGTCGTTAATTCAATGTACTGCGCTCTTGAATCATCACTGCGGCCAGCGCTGCGCTCAAGATTGTACGAATGAGTCGCCGCAAACTTCACATAAAGGGCGACTGAAAGAACACTGCAGGTTTTAGTCAGTAAAAGTATGAAACTCCCGCGCGCTCATGATCCAAATCCATTTGGAGCGGGAGAAGTCATTTGATGATTTCATAATAAAGAAGAAACATAAACTTTAGCAGAGAAATCTACTTCCTGGCTGTAAGCACAATAAATGTGTTCCCAAAAAAGTTTTGTGCGTATAAATGATTCATACCAATAAGTTCATTGACCTCGTCCCAATATCTAGAAAGAGGTGATTGAACTCATCGTTTTGAAGCCCCAGTAACACTTTGTATGAAACACATTTTCCAGTGCGATTTCCTCTAAACGAATTGCGTAATAATACGAGCTTTGGAAGAAATTGCAACTCTCAAGTGTTTTGGGGAAAATCTACTAGTCCGTGTCAAGACCTGTAATACGAAGTAGGTCAGAAGGTCATAAGTTGACTGAGATGCTGGTTCAAATGACTTTTCGACCCTTAATCTTGCCTTTTTTATTTTTTTTTTATGGTAGAAAAAAAACATCTATTGACATCCTCCGCTCTTAGGCGGAGCGGGAGATAGTGTCAGACTCTTACTGACCAAAAGACCCACCCTGTTCCTTCTAGCTTTCATACCGGGGCTCGAGTGCCCTTTCTGATAACCCTGGCAGCTGAAAATGCCACCATAAAAATTTTGCTTCAGATAATACTACGGCTATATATATAACTAAACTATCTAATATCATAAAAAAGATAGATATTTATTATGTTATGTAAGGAATAAACTTCTGGATCGATTTAAAAAAAAAAATCACCACTTTGGCGTTATTTTATCATATATGTATATATTTTCTACTTTAACCCAAACCTCTGGTAGTAGCTAGTATTTATTATAAAGGGTACAATTTATTGTTCGTTTTATGTTAGTAGGAAACATAAACCAAAAAAAAAATCTATCATATAATTAGATACATTACTGAGTGGTTTATACTCTAGAAAACTTATGGCCCCAATAGGATCAAATTATATAAAATTAGAGTTTGTTTTCAAAGATTCCGTGATAGTTCTCGATATGCTACGAGTATATTAAAAAAAAAAAATGATAAGAACAGATAGACCAATCTACATACCACTAGCATAGCCTATCTACTTGTACGGAGAGTTGGATGCTATCTGGAATTAATTTAAACTTCATTCCCCTTTGCATATCAATTAGTTCGATGTAGCGCAAGTTCGTAGGTGAACGGTGAATGATAAGGGGTGTAACATGATTCACTTCCATTTAGGGTTCAATTAGCCCTTCAGTGGTACAGTAAGCAATGTTTTCCTAATAAAATGTGCAGTCATTTTCTTTAGTATTGTTTTATTTAAAAAAATGGTCATAATTTATGGGCTAATACCACCATATCTCAGTATTTTTTTAATGATATAAACTAGTGCTTATTCGCTTTAGCCTTGTAGACACCTAAATTATAATTCGACGGGAAGACCGTTGCAGACAAATTGTTCCAATTTTGCGATGTACGCAGTGTAAATGACGAGGCCAAACTCTTAGTCGGGACCATAGTGCAGTGCCCTTCTTACTTCTAAATTGATTATTAACTATTTAGTTTTCATGTACCTGCACTGAGAAAATATTACTGCTTACTTATATTATGTCGGAATAAAGATATTTAAACCGAAGTCTGGGAGTCTTTGGGTCAAAAGTAATTAGATTACTTTTAGACAATCTTGCTTCAACGTCTACCACGTCGTCGTTTACCATAATGTGAGATAGTGGAAAAGCGCGTGCCTAAATGCGTGCCTAAGTAAAAAAATCTAACTCTGGGGTTATAAATATTAATTTGTGTTTCAAGAGCCTTATAAAAAGGGCGAAAAAAATATTGAAATTTCGAGTTTTGTCCGTCTCTAAGTTTAATATAAAATCTTGATGAGCAGTTAATGCTGGTGGAGCCGGTTTTGTAATATTTTCATTGGCGAACAAAACTGCTTTTTACATCAAAATACTTCCAAAGGTTTCGGTTTAGCGGATATCCAAAACTATGAATTATTTATTTACAGTTTGAGTGGATATTGAGAGATTTATGATGAAGGTACTCGTATTATCCAAATCTGTCTATTTCAGGATATTTATAAACATCTACAAAGATGTTTATAGGTGTCATATTTATTATATTATATAGGACGTAAATAAAAATGGTGGACATATTTTAATAACTGCTTCTATCTACGGAAATGGACAACTTTCTTCAATAAAGTCTTCTGAACAAAATTGTCATCAGCTGCAGCATGCATTTTTTAAATAAATTATGACTTTTTTTAATAGAATCATTCATTTCTATTAACCCTTTCGGTTTGGGTTTTCTCAGCTCAAATTTGTATTTCTGTACTCTCTGTGTTTTTTATTGCATTGCCTGCGTCGAATATATTCTATTCTGGTTCGACTTCTTCAACAGAAGTAGTATTTAAAATATTATCACCTATGTTTGATACACCTTTTTAGTATATATTCATATTATGTATATTATTTGCGTCCACACGCCCGCAATATCAACGTCTTCAAAAGTCTTCAATTTATAAACGTCTTATGTCAAATATCAAATATTCAGTTCACCTCACTTGGTTCTGTAATTATGTTTACCTACATATTCTCAACTGATCTATCATATAGATTTAAGTGTATGAAGACGATATATTAATAAATTTTACATTTTGCAAATATTCCTATGATATACCGTTAAGAGGAGTAACACACTTGAGTGTATATACTCGTAGGTAGATTTCCACCCATCATTAATCCTTTAATATCTTAGGCCGTTTACTGGTTTGGGGCCAACTTGATACCTCTATGGCGGTTGTTATCAAATATGTACATGCAAAAGCACCCTTATATAATAGGCCGGGATATCATTGATTAGATAAACACTATCTGTTCCAGAGGTTATCAAATTTGGTTGGATTACTAGCTGAAGTTGTATCGGGATTATGTGAAGGAAGTACTTAATAAACTTACTCTGGAGAAGGAGCTCATGGTTAAGTAATAAGAGCCGCATGGGTCGATCCCCAAGGTTAAGCTACACTTACCGAGGTCATTATGTGGATGCATAGCATAATCGGCCTTATAATATTCCCACTGTTGGGACTCGGGCTTCCTCTCTAAGAGAGGGAGTGGGCCGTAATCCACCACGCGGGTTCAGTGCGGGTTGGTGAATATGACATGTCTTCGAATTTTTTAGTTTTAGGACATGCCAGTTTTCTCACAATGTTTCCTTTACCGTTTTAGGAGCTGTTGTGATGACATAGATTAACTCGTAACTAACTCGTACGTCGAGGCCAACACTGCTCTAATTTTCATTATGTGGATGGGTGACCATACCAGGACTCCTACATGCCTGAGTAGTGTTTGTATTTCTTTTGCAGACCCTGCGAATCAAGTCAAACCAGGAGACAGTGACACGAACTAACGAAAACCCACTAATGTCCTTCAGTTGTGTTTTGCATTCTAGGACCACGATAGCTTATTAGAATGATCCTACACCCCTAAATGACGTCTAACAAGCAAATTGAACAGTCATCTGTGAAACAAATCCAACCACATTTTCAGTCGCACTCGTAGGTACATTAACATCAATCTTCTAAGCCATCTTGTGCTGAAAAATCGAATCTAGGACATGAAAGGTTCTACGGGTGGATAAGGAAAAGGGTCCCGGTGCCAGAACGTCGTTTGAAAAATCGGTTACCATCAATCTGCCTTTCGTATGCGGGTGAGAATCCCCTTACAAAGTCAAGCAATTTCTTTAAGGTATTCAGTCATATGGGAGTACCATATGACTCGGTTAGCAAAAACACTTTCCTTTAACTATGAGAACAAAGTTGAACCATTACTCATTCGTATGTTTGAGCATTTTTTTCCAAACACGTGTTTGTACAGACGGCTGCTGTTGTAAGCCAAGTACCCCTCTTACAATAAAATACCTTCGAAAAGGGTGTAACTAGTTGACGATACTGCGTTTACTTACATGTGTGGTGTACTGAAGAGATTCATTTTTGTTTAGATATCACTTATCCCATATGACGTAAATAAAGCAAAACCACTAACTTAGCTATTACGAGCTGATTTAATGGATATTTAAAATACTGACATATGTACAGGGTTATTTGTAAAACACTAACAACCTTCGCAGGACTGTATTACTAATATCATAAACAATAACATCTGTTCTATGACTTTTTACAAAACATTTTACCCCTTTCATACATTTATCAAAAAAGAAACCTTTGCAATGCAAGCGCATCAAGCCCCACAACCGCCCAATCCTCGCTACCTTCCGCTATTGTACTACCGCTTGCTTCGCATAAACTTCGAAAAATTTAGAACGTTCAATTTTTTTTTTTTTTTTGGTATTTATATGAAAATCTGATGAACTAAAATATGATTCATTTTTAAAAGTCATAGAACAAAAGTTGTTGTTTATGATGTTAGTAACATAGTCCAAAGCGGTTGCAAGTATTTAAAAAATAACTCTATATAAAGTGTAATAAAGTTGTACCATAATATCCACAGTTCCCATTCTATCCTAATTATCAGCTATACCATCTTTCTTACAACAAATCACAAAAGAGCCTTAAACAATAACAGCGCCTAACATCAGAGACATCAAAGCACTCTAGAAAACTGTAACGAAGTCTCAACAAGCGCAGCAGACGTTTTGAATTCCAACAATATTGACAAAGACTCTAAAAACAAAGGGGATCTCGAGACCCCTTTCATACATTTGGCAAGACGCCAAAACAAGTAATGGAAGTCAATATTTGCGTTTTTGTAAAACTAAACGACACTCTAAAAAGTCTCACACTCGTTGTTTTAATTGTTTTTATTTAGCTAAATTGGTTTAAAAGGAACTTAAATAATTTAACATCCTTATAATACTCTTTTTCAGCTAATTATATAGTTTTAAGTATTTCTTTTGAATTCTTTTTCATTTCAAAAAGAATACTTGTAAAACAAAATGAGAAATTAGACTTCTGTGTATGCTATTATGCTATATCTGAATAAAAAATCAGGTGAGTACAATGAATATCAATTTCTGATTTGATAATTTCGGTAAAAATATATGCATCAGGATAATATTTTTTTACTAACCTGATGGGCTGCTCCCAATGAACCCCACACTAATTATACCGGGTTTATATGCAAGGTTTCTCCCCATATGATTTTCTGACGCACTCGAGTATCCCGCAAAATCCCCATCTGGCCGCCTCTGCCATAACGTGGAGCTATATTTTAAAACAAAAAATACTTCTTAACAAAATAACCACATTATCTTGTCTATTATTGGTGAAACTGTCAAAATCAATCAATACAGTGTAAACTAATATGACGAAGTACCTACTCCATTTAGTTGAATAATCCTCTCCACGTTAAAGCATGATGCCTGCATTAACTTGATGACTTTTGGAAGTCAAAGCGTTGATTGAGGATACGTACATGATACATGATGTACCTAGCTATGTGCACGATCAGCTTAGATATTCGTAATCGTGATGTGATTATTATTATGTATTACATAAGTATCTATAGCGTTTGATCTGTGTCTGAGGTATGTGTTTAGATAAAGGAGGGACAACTCGCCTACAAGTTAAAGTAGAACACTACACTACACACACGTGCGCCACACACGCTGATCTGGGCGCGTTGGCCTTCACACATTTTTTTTAAAAACTTGACTTGTTGAGCCACTCTTGATCCACACCACGCAACGTCGTTCTACCTAAACATCAGGCGTGTTACACGTGTCGTCAGTCTAATATAATTCTGTAGCTTTAAGTTTCCGTGGTAATTACTGACACGTAGCTCACAGTACGTCATTACTGGTTAATTATTGTGTTATGGAATGTCATTAACCGGTAATGAGGTTATTTATATTGATACACGAGGAAGAAAGGAAGAAAGTCATGTCAATATAAGTACCAACTTTAATAGCGATAATGGTAGGTACTTTCATCATTACTATTAGGTCATTGGTGTCGTGATCGCAAGCGTAACTGTTGACTGTGGACCGTATTCCCAGTTTGAGCAAAAAATGCTACTAAGTTTTTCTATAAAGAATTACTTTGTATTAGAACGGACTGTGGAAGATGGTAGTGTGACAACGCCGTGCCTTGAAATTCACGTATAGCCATTAGTCCTGGGCCTCAAGTCTGCTATTACAATAGTGTCAGAGTGGTCTATCATTGATTTCATAATTGTTGATTTTGACAAGTTTTGGTAATCTACTAATAATTATGATGGCATCATTATGACTTTCCAATGGTCAACCACTGATACTCCATTGAAAAAAAATGGCATTGAATGGTAATCTTGTACACAATAATAAATGAATGTCTGACAAATTCGGTAGTCTGCTAGAATTTTGACAGTTGCTTTAATTGTGTCCTACCACTAGAACGTCATTGTGCAGTCAGTGCTTTTAATAAGCTCGATCGATATCGTCATTTTACCACATTTCTATTATGAGACCATTGACTGATCAATGATCGATCATTATGAATTAGCAGATTACGAACTTTTAGCAAAATGACAATGGGATCGTGTTGGAAATAACAGACTTGGGCCCCTGAATTTGATCTCTCTTGGATTGTCGTCAGCAATACAAAGGGCTACTGATGGGACACGGGTGGATGGTAAATACGATTCTCTCTCTCCTTGGATAAACCAAAACAACAGTGACAAAGTCTGTCTAATAAGTCAACCGACTTAGGAATTTTGTATAATATTTAATCATTTAAAAAATACTTATATTCGATACTTTTTATAAAATTCATCTGTTAGTAAATAATGATCTCTATTTCTTAATCAACCTTGATTATTGAACTTGTGTTGACTACATCAGATTTCATTAAATCCTAATAATTACCCAAGTCGTTTAACTTATTAGACAAACTCTAGTCATCAAACTTTTTGACGTCTGACTATCGATAATGACTGTCAAAGATTTACGAATGATCACTTACGTACTTTTTGAAACATAGTTTTTGTATGTTTATCTAGGAAATTACTGACAAGTAATGAAAAATAGATAAGATGTGAAAAAATCACATCGTTACTTATCCAGTTTCGAACACGCAGTGAAAACCGGATGCCTTAACTACTGGGCCATCATTGACATAAAAGTCTCACTGTAAGTAAGAACAATAATCATATTTTTTTTAATCAAGAGTCAAATGAAACCGAATGATAAGTCGCTAACACTTTAACCAAACATAACCCGCAAACGGAATTTCCTCAATAAAAACCTTGTGATAAAACCAGACAGAATTTTGATCACTCCAATTTCCTATCACAACAGACGGTCCAGTTTTCAATAAAACCCAGCTGCGGATTAATATCAGCAGTTTCTCGTATTATCTGTTTTTTTTTTCTGAAATTGCTCTAAGACTAGCGACAAGTATTGCGTTATGTAGTCCAGTCACGTATGTGAGACCAATAGCCTATTGCGTGGTGTAGTATTTGAACAACTCGTCGTCTGCACTGTCCTATTATTTTGTCTGACACAGTGCTGTGTCTGCTGGAGAAGACAACCTGCCTATATTTTATATAGGCAGGTTGACAAGGAAGACAACCAGCCTATAATTTTTTAAATTGGGAAAGTATTAGTATACTCCTCTTACCGTAAGAGGTGCATTTGCATAGTATAATCAGCCCTTTAATGTTCCCACTGCTAGGACTCAGGCCTCATCTCTAGGAGAGGGAATAGGCAGTAATCCATACGGGTCTAGTGCAAGTTAGTGAATGTCACATGTTTTCAAACTTTTGATTCAAGGATTATGCCGGTTCCCTCACGATGTTTTTCTTCGCCGTTTTTTGAGAGCAGTGGTGATGAAATAAATTACACCAAGTAATGCGCGTGGCTGGGTTTTAACCCGCGACCTACAATTCGTAAGTCGGGTCCGTTACCACTCGGCCACCACTCCTATTGATATTATTTCTTTATTTAAAAATGTAAGTTTTTTTTTATTATTATTGATAGGCTCGCGTTTGACCACTATCTCACCTGATGGTAAGTGATGATGTGGCTGACGATGGAGCACGCTTGCCTAGAAGTAACCTAAGTATGTAAGTTAACAGAAAAGGACCAAGTCCCTTAGTTTCTAAAATTTTAAAGACTAAAAAACCAACTTACTAAAATATATTTAAATGACACTACAAAAATACTTAAAAATGAATGTATACACACATATTAAACGTACAAATTTGAAGAGAATTGATTGAGAACAGAATTTGAACAAAAAGTTGAGTAGTGTGATTGACTGACATACTTTTACAGACTTAAACCAACCTGTGTACCTCCAGTATTACCATTTTAGTTCAAAGGCAACGATTACTCTTTCGAATAATCCCGACAACCTACCTATATTTTTTTTGTTGAGCTGGGTAATGCGAAAATAACTTTTCCTACTTTAGGTAGAGTGTTAGTGCGTGTTAGACTTACTAACTAAAACCCAAGGCTACGGTAACTTGCAGCATACCTACGTGGTTCAGACAACATGAATTCAAATCTATGTATTAGAAGAGTTGGGTTGGTTCTATTCCAGTGATATTTTATTGTTAGAAATCAGTTTTAGTAACAAAATAAAAAACTTTTTACAAAAAAAAAATTAAACCGACTTCAACGTAAAAAAGCACTGAAAAGTACAAAATAACTTATGGTACCACCACTATGAAGTACCCTTCAGCCAAACTTAAATATCTTATAACCAGAGAACATCTCATAACGTTTCTAATAATCCCAATCACAGTAGGGTTACATTAATTTACCTTCCGGCTTCATCACCAGATCAGTTCGATTCACCCCTCCTCCTTTCCTTTCAGCCTGTCATCGACTACACGTATAAATAATTTTACCTATTAGAACAATTCTGCTGTGTTCTTATAAGGAGTTCTGTTCCATATCTGCGAAGTTTATGATCAGATCATAACAATATTTCTATAGGATCAATTTGGAAGCATAAACTTTCAATCAAAAAAGAAATTTCAAAATCGGTTCACAATTGATCGAGATATCGGTGAACATACATAAAAAAAAACATACATTCAGCCGAACATAGAACCTCCTCCTTTTCGAAGTCGGTTTAAAATTGATAGATACTAATGAGAATCATGATCTCTATAAATATATGATTATTATTTTAAATGACATATAGCCTGAAACCATCAAATGCAAACAATCAAATCTTACTCCATACCGCGGTCGCGAATCACTTTCAAAGTCAAGTCAAAGACAAAAAAAGTCAAAATATTTTATTTCACAGAGGCCTACGTGAGGACTTATAACACGTTAGAAGCTAGTAACTATTTTCACCATGATACGACGATACTACATCCAAGCAGGGCAGACTCCCAACGTATGCTCCACCATCCGACCTCCGAGAGATCTGCATAATGATAATAACTAGGGAATGGAATTTCTTGCCGGGGTCTGTGTTTCCTGATAGCTACAACACGGGAATCCTTAAGTCAAGAGTGAATAGGTTTCTTCTAGGTAAGCGCGTTCCATCGTCGACCAAATCGTCGCTTTCCATCAGGTGAGATAGCGGTTAAGCGCGAACCATTCAACAATAAAAAAAACACCCGGGATCCAAAATAAGCCTTCATTCACAACAATCCATTCTAATTTCAGAGAAAAGTATCCAAAGCTAAAGTAACAAACCCTTCGAGATAATTTGAAAGAAAAATATTTATAACACAAAAGAAAAACAGTATCCTAAGTGAATATGCATGCCTTGAAATAATTTTCGTACTTTAGCATAATGTAACAAGTACCTCAGAACTTCTTAGGAAACTTTCCATCGTATTGAGTTTAACCTCATTTCTTTCAAGCAAACAATTTGCGAGTATTTCTGTGTGCCGAAATCACAATATTATGTCTGAAAACATTTCTCCAAGTGTGTCTGTTTCAATTGAAAAGCGACGCCAATTTGTTTATTTTTTTGCGTTAGGTTATGTCATAAAAACAGTTCTTTAGTGGCCAAGTGGTAACGGTCCCGACTTACGAGTTGTAAGTCGCTGGTTCAAATCTAGCCCGGTACATACTTTTTGTAATTTATTTTATCGCCGCTGCTCACAAAACGGTGATGGAAAACATCGTGAGGAACCTGGAATGTCCTACAACCAAAAATTTTAAGCTAAGTGACATCCACCAACCTGACTCAAGCTCCGGTACGAAGGCAACGAAGGAACGGGGTGGGCTTTTAGTTAGTAAGAGTCTGACACGATCTCCCGCTTCGCCCAAGAGCAGGGGTTATCATTGGATGATTTTTCCCACCTGCACTGAAAATTATAAGGTTGTATGCTATCAGAAATTGAATAGAAATTGATTTGGCAAGGAGTGTCGTCTTATCTTTTTAACTGAATTCTAATTCGTATACTTAATTACTATTTTAATCATACACTTTAGAATATCCGGTATACCCTTACGGCTATCACCTTCTTTGGACTAATGCCCTATTTTCATGGGTAACAAAATTAAATGATAAACATGAAATGGAAGCGTTTTAACAGGTAACTCATAGATACATCTAGAGCGCGGGCTTGCAGACAGTGAGCAATGGGTAGCTCGTTGTCCGGCCGTCCGGTAACTGTCCGGAGCAAGCCCAAGTCGTTGACGGCGCGCACTGTTCCCGCGCGCCTCAAGGAGTTGTCAGCAACAGCAGGGACCCAGCCGGGTCGAAGCCTACTGGGGCCAGGGTTATCCGAAAGGGCGCTCGAGCCCCGGTATGAAGGCTAGAAGGACCGGGGTGGGTCTTTTAGTCAGTAAGAGTCTGGACACTATCCCCCGCTCCACCCAAGGGCGGGGGATGTCAATGCATGATTTTTTCCCACCATAAAAAAAAGATACATCTAGAAAAATATATAGTTTTCTTTAAACTAACTTATCTGGCTACCTCACAATTGTCAGAATAGTAAAATAATACCCGCTTACATAATAATACTCGTGTGCATTCGACTCAGTCCTCATACCTCACTTTACAAAGCTCGCCGCAGAATTTAGTTCCATTGCGGAATAGACTCTATTAAACTATTGTTCGCTTTGATACGCTAAACTTTTGTAGGTGTTAAGTCAATCCAATTTGTTGGTGGAATTAATGTGGGAACTCAACGGAGTATCAAGTATCAACTAACGCTATGTATGCTTGAAGCCAACTTCATTCGACACGATTGGGATTCCATGGAAAACCGATAAATTATTCTAGTTACTCTGTTGACTTTGGTTGACTTGTGACATTGAGAGAACACGCAGCAAATTGAGCAACACATTTTTTTAAAACAGAAACAAGCATAAGAATAGATTTAAGTTTTCAAAAACTGTGAGCAATGGTGGCCGAATTGGTGAGCAGTGGTGGCTGAGTGGTAACGGCTCCGGCTTACGAGTTGTAGGTCGCGGGTTCAAACCCAGCCAGGCGCATAACTTTGTGCAATTTATTTCATCACTACTGCTCTCAAAACGGTGAAGGAAAACATCGTGCGGAAACCGGCAAGTCCTAGAACCAAAAATTCGAAGACATATGACATCCACCAACCCGCACTGGGTCCGCGTGGTGGATTACGGCCCATTCCCTCTCCTAGAGAGGAGACCTGAGTCCCAGTAGTGGGAACATTATACGTCCAACAGCTATGCTATGCTTTCAAAAACTCTATAATTCGTAAAATGTTTTTTTAATTACTTTTTTGTACAATTTTTGGTAAAATTACCTACTTCAGCAACTCAGAAAATACACACACATCAAAAATGCCTAAGATGATCAAATATTTACTTTTAGAATACTGCTGTAGTCGAAGTTTATTGTATTAACTTTTTATGATTACTATAGTTTTTATTTCGAGAGTTTCACTATTTGAATAAAGAACTTTGTTTATATATTGAATATAAAAAGAACTGAGGGTAATGAAATGAAAAACAGTGTAGTAATGTTGCATTAACATGGCCCGATAAGTTCTATATGGTGGTAGCTGGTTCTATACTGTAAAAAATATAAGTTTCGTCTGGACCCTCATCATGGGCCGCTTGTATTAATGATATTGAGGACGATTTGGCATCACCATGTACAGACGGGTCCGGTAAATTCAAAATACTGGTAGATGTAATCGCACAATACCTACAATGATTTGGATTATAAGGCTCCACAGCACTGCCCGAATTGCTGAGGAGCCTTTAAATTAAATGGTCTAATCGCTTATTATAAATTAAATTGTTAATAGGCGTTAAACCAACTAAAATCGTGTACGTGAAGGAGTCTTACCTACTTATAGAATGCACTCTGCAATGTAAGGTCCGTTTATAATGGGCTCGTGAATACTGAAATTAGAGGAAGAAAACTGGCATTGTGTGTGCTTTTCCCGTGAAACACCGAAATGTTTAGGGCCAGATAAATGTATAGGGCCAGATACCAAAACGCACTCGAGTTTGAAGGACCTCTACATGTCAAGGACGTTTGAGATTTTTTCAGAAAGTTCATCCATGTGGGGGTTTCTATCGTTATCCGTAAATTTACTCACAATAAATAATGGAAACACAGATTACTCCATAAAAAGAAATGAAAATGTACATTTTCTAGTTTTTTTTTGCCATTTAATTAACGCCCTTAATTTGCATTAATTTATTACGTTTGCAAAAACTCTTTTTATTATTATTTTCACGAAGTATACAGGGTATGTTGTTAAACAGAAATGAAAGTAAAAAGGCAAACTCAAAGTTAAGAAAGCAAAACTGTAAAAAAATACTGTATTAAAGAAGAAGAAAAAAACTAGGTCTAGCAAATATATCTAGACTCTTTTGATGTATTTATTTCCTCGAAAGTTAAATTACGGCGTTTAAATCAATAGCTGCTAGAATTTTTTACAGACTTACACTACAGCCCTTGAACGCATATAGCAACTGAAGGCACACCCTAAAGCGAAAGAAGCAATTAAATGACTTCCTCACCATGAAAAAATGAAGTTACTTTCCACAGCAAGAAGACTAAAAATTTCAAAGCACCTATAGAAAATTACCAAGCATACTTTCCAAACTGGATTAAAATGTCATCATAAAACCCTAAACACTCAAAACTAAATAAGGTTGGATTTTCTAAAATCCAGATTCTTTATGCAGTAGCGCACGAATAAGAAAATCGGTGCTGAACAACGATCGAGCTATACAAGGTACAAAATTACGGCAACAAACACTTTGAAGCTTGCTTCGAAAAATAACAAAAGCTAAAGTAAAGAATCTTTAGACAAAGTGTAAAACTGCTAGTCATAAAAATTTTGAAATGTCAAACTATTAGTAATTGACATTGCTCAGGGCTGCGGAATTGTTCGAAAGAGTTACCGTATCCTTGGATCACGCCACCGTAGGTGTGGGCTTGCGGACGACAAAGGATGAGTAGTTCGCCGTCCGGTCGTCCAGTAACCATCTGAACTGAGCCCGAATCATTAACTGCGCGTAGTTTTCTAAGCGCGCATCATAGAGGTGTCAGCAAAACCATAGGTAACCAACAGGACCGAAGCGTACTGGGGTCATGAATTGGCTTTCAAAAGGGGAACCCGGGGTCGTGGAATGTAAGGCAAAAAAGGAAATAGGGAGTAGGATTTAGCCAATAAAAGTCTGACACGCCTTCCTGCTCCGCGCTAAAACGCGAGAAGTTATTGGATGATTTCTGATCTAAAAATCCTGGATCACAAGTGGCAACCGAAAGAACACCGCTTAGTTTTAAACAGGAAGAGCGAAACTTTCTCGCACTCCACTTAGAACGAGAGGAGTCAGTTGATGTAAAAAAATTATACAGTATTGTTTTCTTGAAAGATTAGGAAATAGATAGGCAGATAGATTAATAAGTTCATAAAATGAAAAGGGTGTCAAAATGGGTGGTTAGAATTTCATGAATATGGTTGCCACCATGCCATTTATCTGCAGCCGAAGTTCTATTCAACATTTTCAGTTCAAAATCGATAGAACACAATTTTAATGTTCCAGTCAACGCAACTCCTTAACGGCCGTGTTTAGTGGCCTTAAACCGGCATTATTAGTGACAAAATAGTGTCCGGGGCACCGTTAAAGTGGCTCGTTTCTATTACCGTGTCTCTCTATAGCGCCCCGATACGTACTTAAACACAGAAATGTGTTTCGATTGTTATCCGAAGGTTGTGGAGGGTAAGTGGGTTTTGTCTTTCGGTAGCACAGTCTTGGGTGTGTTTGTCTTTTGTTTCATATTAGTATAGAATAGGATCGTGTACACAATATTACATAAATGAAAAAGATGAAAGCACGTGATAAATTATATTTATTTTGTAAATTGGTTTTAAATAATACTTTAACATGTAATTTTTTTCGTTAGTTAAGCTAGATGAGGCGTGTTTTTTTACGAACTATTCGAAAACTATACACCTTTGTTTCATCGGTCAAAAAGACTCTTTTGAGGTCCATACAGTAAACATGATTTGACCAAATCATATGAAAACCATACAGAGTAGTGTCTTAAATGTTATTTTGATGGAAAAATCACACATATTTGAGTAGACCTGACCTAAGTGCAAGCGTTTGTCCAACATAATAGGACGTGATGGCTATGACGTCCTATTTTGTAAGATAAGAGAATATTATCTTTTGTTATTACAGTGTCGAAAAAGTCAAACATTACTTACATTAATTTTGTTTAAAACCGTTCCTTCCTAAAATATTTCGAAACTATAATTAATAAAAGCACAGTGCAAACTTTCGCACTTATAGAAACCCAAGCCCCAAGTCGACAAAAACTAGTACATGCAACAATAAGGAAAATAAAAACGTAGCCATACTTGTTTCTTCCATAAAAACGGGGCAGAAGTGTGTTGTAACTACTCTCGTCAGACAAAGAGGTTTCAGGTCAAGGGTCCTCGGCCAAGTGCGGCCCAAATGCGGGGCGTGCAGTTTATAGGAAGGATCTACGTAACTTGATTATAGCAGCCTTCTTAGGATATTAGAAGAATATTATTGGAGAGTCTTTGTGCTGTCTATATCAGGAAGAATACCTACAAAAATATACTAGTTACATTTTCATAATGAAATTTAAAGAAACACTTGAAGGAAAGCCGCTTCATTTTGTTTTCGTTAGATACTATTTAGGGTTTCATACTTCAAAAGGTTACAGGCATCTTCGTTAAAAAATATGGTGATTTTATAACCAACAACACCCAAGGTGTGCAAGTTCTCGACGGTGGACGCCATCATGCGCGTGCGAGCCCTCACGACGGGGGATGCGGTGTCCCGGGGTAGGTGTGTCGTGGCAGTGTCCTTGGACATTGCCAACGCTTTCAATTCCCTGCCCTGGAGTACGATCCGGAGGGCACTCCGGTACCACCGGGTGCCCGAATACCTCTGTCGAGTAGTCGAAGCCTACCTGTCGGACAGGTATATTGTCTACCCCGGTCACCAGGGAGACTGGAAACGTCGGGAGATGTCGTGCGGTGTTCCGCAGGGGTCGGTACTAGGGCCACCCTTGTGGAACATTGGTTACGATTACGTGTTGCGGGGCGACCTCCCTGACGGGGTCAGCGTGGTATGCTACGCAGACGACACGCTGGTTCTAGCGCAGGGAGAGTCATTCCAGGCGGCGGTCGCTTTAGCGACACGCGGGGTTGCGATAGTCGTTGGTAGGATCCAGGAGTTGGGACTCGAGGTGGCGCTTCACAAATCCGAGGCCATGTGTTTCCACGGTCGCCGGTCTCGGAACGCGCCGCCATTGAGTTCCCAACTAACGGTAGGAGGAGTTCACATCGGTGTCGGGTCGACGATGAAGTACCTGGGACTCGTCCTCGACAGCCGGTGGAATTTCGTGGAGCATTTCCGACGTCTGGCTCCCAAACTCAACCGGACTGGGGCTGCGCTCAAGCGGCTCCTGCCCAACCTTGGGGGTCCAGACGCCTCCTGCCGGAGGCTCTACGCGGGGATCGTTCGGTCCATGGCCCTCTACGGGGCGCCGGTGTGGGCGCCGTCGCTGAAAAAGCAACCGGCGGCCATACTGAACGCCTGCCAGAGGGTCATGGCAATTCGGATGGTGCGGGGATACCGCACGATTTCCCGCGAAGCGGCGAGCCTTCTGGCTGGCCTACCACCGTGGGATCTGGAGGCAACAGTCCTTGCACACATGCACGACATGCGCGTGGAGATGCAACGCCGGGGTGAAAGTCCTCTGCCGCGACAGGTCGCGGCATGGCGGACAGAGCTCCGGCGGGATCTCATGGTGGAATGGCGTCAGCGACTATCGCAACCCCGTCATGGGCACGCCACAATTATGGCGATAAGTCCCCTCTTTGAGGCGTGGCTGGAAAGACCTCACGGCGTCCTTACCTTCCGCATGACACAGGTCCTCACCGGAAATGGCAAGTTCGGGAGGTTCCTGTTCCGAATTAAAGCGGAAGTGACGCCCGGGTGTCGCCACTGTGCGGAACGCCCGGAGGACACGGTGGAGCACACAATCGCGGTGTGCCCTGCTTGGGCGGAGTATCGCCGTGCCCTCGTGGGGGTGATCGGCGGCGGAGACCTCTCGCGCCGGGCCCTGGTCGAGGCCATGGTCCGGAGCGAGGAAGAGTGGCAGGCGGTCGCCGACTTCTGCGAAGCAGTAATGCTCGCTAAGGAGGTGGCCGACCGCATCAGACAACGGCGCTCTCGCCGCCGCCGCCGGGATTCCGATCCCGATTTCCAGCCACCGTAGGCGCGGGCTTGCGGACAGTGAGCAATGGGTAGCTCGCTGTCCGGCCGTCCGGTAACCGTCCGGACCAAGCCCAAGTCGTCGACGGCGCGCACTGTTCCCGCGCGCCTCAAGGAGTTGTCAGCAACAGCAGGGGCCCAGCCGGGTCGAAGCCTACTGGGGCCAGGGTTATCCGAAAGGGCGCTCGAGCCCCGGTACGAAGGCTAGAAGGAACGGGATGGGTTTTTTAGTCAGTAAGAGTCTGACACTATCTCCCGCTCCGCCCAAGGGCGGGGGATGTCAATTCATGATTTTTCCCATCGAAAAAAAAAAAAAAAAAAAAAAGGTGTGCAAGTTCAACTTGTACTTGGCTCGTTGTTTTTTCTACGAAGAGCTGTACTCGCCGAACAACTTACATAAGTTAAGTTCGCTTAAGTGTTCGTAACGACATTATGAAAGCTAGAACCTTAAAAATAATATCTGCGCTTCACTGCAGCCAATCATAGTTAAATTCAAGAAAACAAATGAAAATAATTGTTGCACTAATATATTGTTAGATTTAAAGTCGATGAATGAGCGCATCCCTATTGTTATTACGCATCATTGCCCCTGCACTAGCGTCTTTGACAATTGAACAGAAAATTACGCGTTATTTTTTTAATAGTTTGGAGTTATATTTAAATGATAATAATATAAAAATAATTCATGAGAATAATATAAAAATAATTCAAATGTTTGTTAAAATTACGTTTATCTCTAATAATACCTACGAAACAAATACGTCAAAGTTGCCATTACTAGTATTTCGTTGAAATTAGACGAAAAACAGACTTCATACTGATAGAAACAATCATACTGCAGGTTCACAAAATACAAGTATAACGTTTCAATTTTAAGCAACTTAACAATTCAGTTGTTCGTCTATGTGCGCAATGTTGAAACCTCTGCATTTTTAACCGAAAGCTGAAGTGTTTTTCGTCATTGAAATTCGTATCACAGAGAATATCCATGGTCAGGATCCAGTTTTTAAAAGCAATGCCTTTATTCTTGAATGGACTGAAAGTGATTGCTTTTTTTATAGTTTAATTTATGGACATAGTAAAAACGTTTTCTGCTTTACACTGTTGACGCTTTTGTTTTGGAAACTGCAGTTCTTACCATTATTTTTGCAAGAAATGACAAGTCAAAGACATAGGTGAAGTTTCACCTCAACTACCGGCCTTGTACGTTTTATATCCATCGGATTTTCGCGACCCTTACCATATTATCAGTCTAACTTTTCGAAGGCCTTTCAAAATGCATTTCCCGATACGTTGTCGATAGTCCAGAAATTCGGCCCTATCGAATATCGGTTTTGCGAGCAATGTGCCCTAAATGCAGTTCTTGTGCAGAAAGTTAACCAATGATCCCACATGCTGGTTATCCAATTGTGTTGATTACCAGCTATTTCACCGTGACTTTGCTCCCGTGACCTATTGTATCTTCATACTTACATAGGTTTATGAAATGGTGACAAAGAAAAAGAAAAAAAGTCTCAGATAAAAAGTAGTCAAAAGTCCTTTACAATTTATAGTAAACAAATCTTTTGAATTGGATCAATACTTCCAGTGATTGCCATTTAAAAACCTAAATGTGAGCAGTGAACAAAGAAACAATTTAGCGTATTTACAAGTACGATTATTCTCTATGTAATCAAGTTTGTCTACAAACCTCACCATGATTTCATTAGATTTACAGTTTGTAATTGACAGGACTCTTGAAATCAAATTAGGAACAAGACTACTCGAAATCCGACATCCGACAAAAGTCCAAGACGTCGCCAATCGAATAATGGGACTCAAGCGAGTTGAGCTAGACACATGATCAGACAATGTAATGGCAGGTTGAGCCGGGACTTGTCCAAGTGGAAACTAATGAACAAGACACGTCATCGGTCCTATTAGTAGAACTGATTGTGCTAATATTTGGAAATTTTAATGGTGGTTAGATTTTATTTGTAGTATTGTCGGTAAGATGAAATTAAGGACATGATTTCTTATATTTAGAAGTAATTTTTTTTTCTTATTTTTGTTATAAGATTGTGTGGGAACCACAATATATGAAATAAAAGGGAGTCAGTGACAGTTGACAGGATAGAATAGATGAAAAAAAAAATGTTTTGCGCTGATCCGATGTAACACGAGACAAGAGCTGGAAGATGATGATGATGTGATTACAAGCAAAAAAATAAGCAAAAAGCTCATTGGGTTTCAACAAATTCCTCCGCATCACTATGAAAATAGAGGATTGTCCTTTTCTAATATTTTGACCTGCCTTCTAGTGATGTACAGAATCGTTCCACCGCTTGGCTATACTTTGAAAGCATAGCATAGCATACAACCTTATAATGTTCCCACTGTTGGGACTCAGGCCTCCTCTCTAAGAGAGGGAATGGGCCGTAATCAACCACGTGGCCCCGAGCGGGTGGGTGGATGTCACATGTAGTCTAATTTTTAGTTGTAGGACTTGCCGGTTTCCTCACGATGTTTTCTATTACCGTTTATACTTTGCAAATCAAAAAAAAAAAAAATATTTTTGACCCATACGGCCTTGTCAAAATATTCAAGAATAGGAAACTTATTTCAAGATAATAAAAGAAAGCCGTATTTGGCACAGATTAGCAATATTGTGAATATCGCTATAAAACAGTTACGCATTGTTTATGCAGAATATTTATCAGAAAATTTACGGCATCCTCATCTTAATGCAAAAATATCCGCCGACGGCCGTCGGGGATGGGAAGCTAAGATTTCGATCTTATATTAAACATTAATTTTCTTCACAAATACTTTCTTTGGGAGCGACCTTTTGTTCGGTATGTTTACCGCCAAGTAACGGGCCGAATTTGAAATTATCTCTAAATATAAATCTTTTTTGTTGAGTCACGAAATCTTGAAGAACACTTTATGCCTTTTTGGTGTGTTGACCCCTCCGCAGTGGGATGTTGTAACGAGCAGCCCCTGATTCTCGCCAACCCTTTATTTGAGTTAAAACTTCAATTTAAAAGTGTTCACGGCATTTCTTACACGTTCTTCTCAATGTGCAATCAACTTCATTTTTATGAAAAGTCGACTTTTTGACAATTCAAAATTGTCTATTAATGGAATATTTAACAGAAATATCCCATTAATAGGAACCCTTGGTCCCAGTAGGCTTCGACCCTGCTGGGCCATGTGCTCTACCGTGTCCTCCGGGCGGTCCTCACAGTGTTGGCACCCGGGCGTTACTGCCACACGAATCCGGTGCAGGAACTTCCTAAACTGACCATGTTCGGCGAGAACCTGCGTCATGTGGAAGGTAAAAACGCAGTGAGGTCTTTCCAGCCACTTCTCAAAGAGGGGACGTACCTTCATAATTATGGCGTGCCTGAATTCAAGTTTTACAAAACATTATTTGAGTATAGTAAGTGAGGATCAAACAGTTTCTAGCCAACATCAGTTTTAAAATACTATGGAAAACTAAATAGATCCTTAGCCACATTATTTGGTATTTTGGAAATATTTTCACCGCTGGCAACGTGTTAAGGAGAATTTAGAGTCACAATTCTTGCTCATAAATTCGACTCCGCGGGGATTAAAAAGTTAAGCGGAGGCATTATTTTTCTCACGTAATTACTTTGTTAGCCGAAATAAGAAAAAAAACGCTTTTTAAGCTGGTTTACTTTCACGGTGGGATGAACATTCATTATTGACAGATAAGTCTCTTAACTTTGAGCATTTTGTTTCAAACAGTCTTTGGAGTAGCGTAATGGATTGCAACAATTCTGACTGATAGATTAGCCTAGTGCTGATTTAGAGATTTCATTACTAAAGTCGTTATATATTTTTTACAATTACTCTGAAACAAATAGGCCGTTGTCGTTTGTATCGTGGAAACCTGAAACTACTATCAAAACATATTCTGTTATTTCATTAACAGCTTCCCCACAATATACGACTTTCAATCCATTATTCAGTAGATAATAGAGCAACATTGTATTTTCTCATTAAAACAATACAATTATGTATGTAAATCGCTGAATAACGAGCTAATTTAAGTGTCTTAACCGCGTGCTTTGCATATTCATAAGGGATATGCTACAACCTCTGCAGTTTAGTGTTAATGAAG
The DNA here is from genome assembly GCA_929112965.1 of Mythimna albipuncta. Lineage (NCBI taxonomy): Eukaryota > Metazoa > Arthropoda > Insecta > Lepidoptera > Noctuidae > Mythimna > Mythimna albipuncta. The sequence goes on from OV815973.1 coordinate 12,066,209, forward strand.
TTATGACGTAAGATGTTTTTAATTAAAATATTTATGGTATAGTATTTTATCTTACATACTCTAAAGCTGCACATATCAAAGCCATAAGCTTCCTACTTATTTTTATCATCGTCGTAATTTTAAATGGGTCATCCATTGTGTCTAAAATCCTTCAGTTCATTTGTTCGATCCTTTATCTGGCTTTCTTGACTCTTACAGTCATTTTATCCTGCTCTTAAAAACTGCCGTCTTAATATAGGTACCTACATCAGTTAATAATAGTATCACTTGGTCCTGAGGGACGCTAATCCCTGTGCTAGTCAATATTGCCGCAAGCCGCTCAGTACATATTAGTCGATTTCAGCAAGTGTCAACGGACTAACCTAGAGGTTACTACTCATAAGACCTTATAGACTATATATAGGTATTGTCTTGAATATTACCTACGCATGTTGTCTAAAATTCGATAAAATATAAACCTACACGAAAAGTCAACAAGCCTCTGATCGATGAGCTAAAGCAAAGGGTTTTTTGTTTAGAAAAAGTAAAAAAAAAATTCAATACTCAACCTAAATCAATTATTTTAATACTACCAACCAAGTAGTAGTATTTATTTTTGGGTAGTATTTAAACGAGTGACTGTAAATTAAAATTTTAAGTGACAAAAATAATTATTTTGGGTTATAGAAATAATAAGTGAGCGACTGACTGCGAGTGACGAGAAATCAATAGAACAGCGACTTACAAACTTTAATTTGAGTTACTTAAAATACAAAATGAGAAGCTTCATAATATTTGAGTGACCTAATATTTGTTTGAGTGCCAATGTTTTGTCCTGCATTTTTTTCCAGATTTGGCCAATGATTTATTTATACTGAGCGGCATTTTATCTTAAATGAAGTGTTTCGAATGGGTTCCTTCTATTTGGCAGAATCTTGATACTCCGATTTTTATTTGGCATAACTCACATGGCATAATCTTATTTAATCGAATATTTTTAAGGCATAAAAATTATTTAGCATAACTTTTGTTTGGCAGAATATTTTCGTGTCCGAATTTACAATGGCATACTTTTATCTTGGCAGAATTTTGTTTCGCATAATTACCTTTGCCATAATTAATATTATGCATAATTTTTTTTAGCATAACATTTATTTAGAGATACGATTATTTGGTATGGGTGCATATTTGAACATCAAAAATTAAAATAGATGTATCTTCTTGTAAAAATTAGTGTTCAAAACATCAAAAACTTATAATATATGGAATAAAACTGATAATTTAAATAAAGTAAATTTATGCTGTCGAATGGTTAGATAACCTACGTGCAATGTATTTAAAATCGAATGGTCTGCAAAAGTGACATAGAATGTTCTAAATATAGCATGTATTGGTAGCATTTTCAATATTAAATTAAATTTGTGTCATAAAAAGTCAATACGTTGTGCTGCAAAATTTTGTGACAGAAACGAATCGCTGCGAAACCGACTTTACGCAGTCTTGTCTGCCCTACTCCTAGAGTGTAATTTAAACCCGCGTAGGCGCGGAGGGGTAGGGCGGCCCGCGAGCTGAGGAGCAGGTGGCTTCGGCTTGCTGGCCGGCTTAGCCGGCCAGCCTCAGCCGCGGTGGTGGGCGTTAAAACCATCTGTGACGATAAGCTCGCGTGGCGCCGCCCAAACCCCGCAGCGCCGGAGCCGTGACAGAAACAATGCTTGCTGCATGTTGCATGCCTGCTTGCATGCTGCATGCCTGCTGCATGTTGCATGCCTGCTTGCATGCTGCATGTTGCATGCCTGCTTGCATGTTGTATACCTGTTTGCATGCTTCATGCATCCAAGCCGACAATATTTTTGTAATTAGCATTTAGGTTAGCGTTTTGATATTAGTAGTAATATCATGGTGTATTCTTGTTTGCAGGTTTGAATGCTTCTTACAAGGAACTAAAAACAACTTATTTTCGCCTCTAAAAACTACCTCCCACTGTAAAACTAAAAATAAATGATTTCATTAACGCCTGATCAGAAAGAGGTAGCAATTAACGTTATCGTCGCATGTGTGTGGCGAAAAAAATCAGTTCTGCCTTTTAATGACTATCGATATAAAATGTATGCCAAAAGACGATTCTGACTGTGAATTTTCTGCGATATAATGGTTCTGCTTTTTAATTATTATGGATATAAACATTATGCCTAAAGATGATTCTGACTAACAAAATTATGAGTTTTGAATGTATGACAACTGAGTGTATGCGAAATGATTTTCTGCGAAATGAAGTTTATGCTATCCGTTGTTATGCAAAACAATATTATGACGTAAAAAGTTTTACTATAAAAGGTAGACCCGTTTCGAATGTCCTAAATATAAATGTACACAGTATCGAATGTCCTAAATACCGATATTTATGTATTATGTATGTCACAAGGTAATTTGATAATCCGGATATTGCGAAAACCCGAATAATTAAAAAATGGTGAAATAAAATCTGCGAGCAACTTGGTCGTAGCGTTCGCCGGCCGCTGCCGCGGCACTGCTCGCTTCGCTCACTCGGCTCACGCGCGGTAGGTCACCCTTCTAACCTAACCTAACCTATTTTACCCAGTTCAAATGATGAATCTACCTGCGACTAGATAATTAGACAATGATGAAAACATTTGCTAGCGTAAATTCCTTATTTAAAACCTCGTTTTTATTTCTAGTCGCTCACTTATTATTTTAGTCGCTCACATACTAATTTAATCGTTTAACTAGGATTTCAATAACCCACTTTTAGTAAGCTCGTTCTGGATTTTATTGTTAATCAATATTTGTTGTTAGTTTAGTTAATGTGTCGCTTACTCAAATTCATACCGCTCAAGTTATTAAAACAGTATCTCATCATCAGTCGCTAAGTTTTTTTTTTAGTCGCTCGTTTTATAATTCCCCTTTATTTTTTTCTAAGTCATTTAAAATCTCGCAAGTTAGAATTTATGTTAGAAAATTTTTATTCCGAGACATGTCAGTTATTAAAAGTCTAGCAAACACTTTATGTGGTAATCTTTTATCATAGTTCGGTCTTGGTTTTTAGGAACTAAAAACATTGTAGGCTATTTTTTCACAGCTTGTTTTTGATTTGGTTTCCATTAACAAACGCCACACTACAAACAAAACAAAAGCTCACCGGGCGCCGCAGCGCACTGCGCCCGGTGACCGGTGTGTACCCCTTTCAATCGTAAAACAACAGATCACAGCTTTTCTCTTCCTCATTAACTTGTAAATTAGATCCCTTCATGTGTGTGACATGACGTCACCATGTACTCAAGTTATGCTCAGCACGCCCAGTAATAGGATGGGTTACCATTTGCATATTATAGTCTTGTCCCTTCCCTGATTCGACATGAACGTTCACTCATTAATTTTAATGCATATCATTAGGTGTTGCTGATGCGTATCGGGAGGCTGCATGGGTCTAATAAGGGCGCGATAACATTCTAGTCGTCGTGTTAAGAGCCGGTTATAGTCACTGGGTATTTTTTATAAACCCCGCCCGAGTCTATGTCGATTTCACGGCCCCGTAACAGCGGTTTTACTAAAAAAAAAAAAACAATAACTATTCAAGATATACGTTTGTTTTTACGCGGGCTTTTTAAAAAACAAGCTTTACTATGTTTAGTAACATTCAAATATTTCCGTGACGTAATCTCGTAGACATACACGTTTAAAATCGTAAGTTAGGGTCAGATTCGCGATTTTTAGGGTTCCGTACCTCAAAAGGTAAAAACATATGTCTGTCTGTCTGTCCAGACCCTTTATCTTGCGAACGCGTGGACGTATCGAGTTGAAATTATATATACTCAAGTCTGCGGTCCCTTCAAGCTGTGAAAAAATCTAACTTCTAAGTTAAAGAATAAAAAAGTTACGGCCGTTTATGTCGGAAAAACATATCAAAATTCATAGGGCCTAGGGTTCCCGTTGACCCAGAATCCTGAAATTTGACACATAGCAGAATTTTATAGCACACGTATAAGAAAAAATCCGAAATTTACTGTAAATTTGTTGTAACCTAGAATTGCAATTCGGGAAATCTTCCAGACCCAGACAGAAAGTTTAAAATAAGTAGAACCTGGCCTTAAATATAACCCAATCATTATATTTCTAATTTCTAATCCGTTTCAAAATAACATCATGACAAAGAGCCGTTCAATCGCACGAAAATCTTAATTACCTTAATAAGAAGTCTAGACATTCCGATTTTTCAACTTCATTAAATAGATTTTCTCTAAAGATGTAAATTCATTTTAGAACCTAATCCACATATTTTAAAAACAAACTTCTGAGTCAACCTAATCGACATTCACGACAGGGAGAACAAAAGCGCTAAGTATAATAAATGTGAAATCAAACTTGAAATTTTAAGTGGACTTAGAAGTCGCGATAGCGAAACTCGGAATAAAATGACCTCGCCAATTGCTGCGGAACGAAGTTATGTAAAATTGGGAATTGCAAGAAATTGTACTAAGAAAATACGAAACTTGAGAACTGTAAGTCAAATTTTAGAATACATTGCGCCCTTATTACGAATTCATTTGGAAGTATTAACTGTTTAAGCTCTGGAAACGCAATGTAACACAAACTGAACTTAAGACTTTACATTTTGTAATTACATAGTACAACGAAGCGTTGGACGGGTGTCGAGATCACAAATTTGTATTCCAGACTCACAATAAAGTTCATTTAAATATAAATGCGACAAGACCTTTACCCAGTAAATGCTGTTACTCCTATAAACTGAGTCGTAATTTTTTATGACGATCGTGGAAATAACTTTGGACATTTAACAAGCCTTAGCAGCCAAACATTATGACGATGCGGGTGCCGGTAAGTACCACACAGTATGACTGCTGGCGACAATTGTTAACTAAACACAACGATAATAAAATGAACTCGGCCATAATTTAAATTACATTCTCTTATGTCACCACAACACACAAAAGGCTTTTATAGCACTTAAATGAACAATTTTAATTATTTTTATTTAGACCAGAATTTAACGACAATATACTTGTATACAGCTAAACTGGAAAAAAACATATGAAAAACTTGTACAAAAAAAAACTCATTGGGCAACAAAAAGCGTAAATATATGATATTGACCATTGCAGTGATGGTGAGTAGTAGCAACCAAGTAGGCCTCGACATCATGAGATCAAGCCAGGCAGGTACTTTATTTTATGTAATTTATTTCACCACTACTGCTCTCAAAACGGTGAAGGAAAACATTGCGAGGAAACCTGCCTGAACTAAAACTTCAAAGACCATCAATCTGCACTCCATTTTCTCTCCAAGGGAGGTTCGAGTCCCAGCAGTAGAAACATTATAAGGTTATACTAAAATTATGTGTATTCCATGACACAAAATATAGAGAAATCAATGTACAAGTTTTCCGGCTCATTTCACCAAGAAGACAAAACTTTTACGCTATTCCAATAAACCATAACACAATACGGAATCACGGAACTATAAAACACAACGTCGTTGCAATAAATCCCGGCATGATTTAAAATTTCATACTGCGTCTTCGGTTACGTCAATTTTCATACAAAATTCATTGCTGCAGCTTTTAACGTTTTAGTAACAAAATTGAGGCGTTTCTTTTCCAAGACGTTTATTTTAGTTTCATGAATAATTTCCATTTCATACAATTTTGTAGTTGTTATAGTGAGGGAACGTTAATATTTATTAGGCAGCGCTATACCAAACCTGTGATAAAGAATTTAAAACAGAACGGCTTTTTGTTCTATTTCAGATTTGAATCTGTTTCTCTAATAGCGTACGTATTAAGTCGAGTGGAAGGAACCGAGTCTTATTCTGAGTCCTAATCGACGGGTCTATTAACTTTGCTAACTAAAACAAAGGTTTAAAAAGCTGAACACACTTGATACCAATGGAAATTAAATCCCCAGTGGACTTTTATAACTTCAGTTGGGATAAAGCTCTGGTCAATTATTTACATTAACAGAGAATAAAGGAACTGGTACGGAATGTGGACAAAATCGATCCAAAGTTAATTAGGTCCATCTATATTTGCGGTCGTGCGCCGGGCTCTGCATCAAAGGGCTTATTCTGAACAGACGTTTTATTTTATTTTTATGTCTTGCCGCAACAACAATGTATCAGTATGTTATTTTTTTAACGAATTAAAAATGTACCCGCTACTTTATTTCTAAATTGAAATCGAACGCTCAATGTGATTTCATTTGAGTTTTCAAAGAGTTTTGAACCTTACTAGCGTTAGGTAACTGCTACGTAGTTACCGGGTATCATGCTGAAATGGACTTATTTAGCACAGCCATAAGAGACACATTGTTTTTTTTTTTTCTATGTAGGTACTTTTTCTTCATTGTGTGTCTGTGTGCTAAAATGACATGTTTTCTTTGTTTCTAAATCTGGCCTCATAGAAATTAAATACATAGCACGAATTAATAAGTATGACAACGACCATCTCGACTGAATCTTGGTTGCCATATTTCAAAGGTGATCAGCTAGGTATGTAGGAGATATTACAGTCAGGCATATGAGCAAAGCACTCTTTATTCCTTGAATCTTAATTTAGTCTGATGGAACGGCAACTGAACACGACGGGGAAGAGATCAGGCGCAGAACCAACAGCTTTACGTACTTTTCGAGGGACAGGGATATCAAAGAAAGAAAAAAAGAAAGAAAGTATTTATTTTGGCGCAAAAATAAAAACATTGTAGACAACAAAAACTTAAGACAAACACCAAACAAAAAATAAATAAATAAAAAGTAACATTGTGTGTCATACGTTTGCGCTAAAAATATCACACCACTAACTTTTAGACTCCGAGCAGCTACGAAGTAATTTTGACGGAAAAATTCGACCAGGAATCGCATTCAGAATCTTACGCTCAGCAGACGTTCTTACAACTCCAATAAGACCGTAAGGACATATATGCAAAGAGATCCATCAAATGGCATATTGACTGTGGAATTTCGAGAACACAAAGGGAGGCCCTAACAAACGCCGACGTGGCGACTTACAAAGTCTCCACAAAGATTGACCCAACTAAAGCAAATAAGTTTGAGAGAATATGGGAAACCTTCTTTGAGGTTTTATATAACTATATACTCGTGTGTAGGTACATGCGTGGGTACATTAGTATCTTTGTCAAATTGTTAGGTAATTTTATAAAGCACTGAATACCAATCGTTATATTTTTATCACTTCTTCACGAATAGAATAGTCTTATAGGAGTCTTAGAAGTAGTATTTAACTTTATTGAAATTACAAAGACAGGTTAACCAAAGTCAAACCATTTATTTCATTTGAACCGTTCACTGCTAGGCACTTTTAAGTCGTTAAGAAGTCGACCAGGCTAAAAGCAATTTGGGTTAATTATAAAGTTTTTTAATGAAACAAATTTATTCTACATCTTTTACAAAATACTGAGTTTACCTAGTAAAAGTAAAATTGAATACGTAAAAATATTGGTTAATTTTTTTTCTGTAAATAAAACAGATGTAGCCTACAGACATAATTCGAAAACAACAGCTTAACTGTACTTTTAAATAAATAATACACGAATATTTTTTTTTTTACCGAATAATATTCGTCAGAAACGGAATAAGTGTTCATGCTCACGGTTCGGATGTTTCCGTCGTGAATTAACCCGATTACGCGGCCAGCTGACGAGGGAACTGCCTCAGATGCATATCAAGATGTAAGCGTTACGGACCGACGAGCTATAAAGGTAAATACCATTGTGGCAGCGAACGGACCCCGAGAAACCGGCATTTAGCTTTATCAGATACTACCTTAATGTATGCAGGAAACCTAATTTCCACCTGTGAATTTTTCGACCAGTATTTGGCTTGGTTTTCTTTCTTTTGGTAAGCCCGCTTGCAAGAACGAGTAATATTAAAAATGCATATCTTTAGCTTATGTTTTCATTAAAACAAAATTGCATTACACAACAGACTCTAGAATTTTTATTTATTTTGACTTGTTTCATTTTTTACAAATGCATATTTGTTTTTAATGATTCGACTAAATATGACAATAATAATCTAATATGTTTAAATAAAAATGATCGATTTGTATATTTATTATTTTATTTGCCACATTTGAATGTTGTTCAAGGTGGACATGACGATTTATTTTCGTTTTATTTCTAATTTCATCTTATAGTTTCTGATCTTATAGTTTTTACAATGTATGTAACGCCATTCTAGAATGTTCAAAAGTCTATAAATTGGTCTAGCACTAAAATCCGGGCACGCTAATGCGAGCGTCATTGCGCGACAACGCGCGTCACCACACGTTGTAGATGAAAAAACTAAACGCGACACGTTGCTTCGACTCTTAATTGGTGTAGGTTGAGTCTAAATCTGAACCAAAAACAATTGAATTAGTTTACGAGTGCCAATGAATAGGTACCTGCTTCGAATCCCTATTAACTAAGTCCTAACTTAAATCGACGGTCAATCAAACTCTAATCTAGTTAATCAAAGGTCTAGGACATAGATTGACGATCGATAAACTGATTATTGCAATTAGATTAAGACCTCAATTTAAATAGCGTTAAATCTTTCGTCACTTTTAATTGAAGACCAAATAATAAGATTGTTAAATTAAATATTTAACAATCTTATTTAATAATCTTACATGAACTGCATGAACATAGATACAATTGGTGATTTTTTTTTTGTTGGAAACTGTAATAGTGAATTAACAACAACAATTCACCCACGAAAAGTTTAACGAATTGCAACAAATTGATCCATCGGTACTATATCTACTGAGGTGATCCTTAGTACGCACGTAACACCGTAGAATCTCTCATGTAAATACCCGACACTATCAAACAAATAAAATTTCTTGCTGGTTTTGTGTTTAACAAACCTGTCAAACATTACGTGAAGGTATTATTCAAATTCGTTGGGAATTGTAACGGGAATTCATAATTATTCTCAAAAGGAATAGTTAACAAATTGTAACAAATCGATCCATTTTACATGTACCTAATGTATATGTGAATGGCGCAATTCCAATGATATCTTCGGGTAATGCAATCACACTACAACAGCATGTTGTAATGCCACAACTGTGTACTAGTCTTTATATAGTTACCAATATAATAGTTTTACTGTAAAGTTCAGAGAAGATGTTTTTGTTGACATTAACTTTGCTAATCTCGAAATACGGCTCAGTTTCAGTTGCAAATTCTATTGAAACTAGCTTCAAACTTATCTCATAATATCAAAGTGAAATGTTACATGATTTATCGTAAAGTATTTTATTGTAAATAAATTAATCCTAATTCTCAAAGTTTTTTTTTTGTATAAGTTTTAACAAATAGCAACCTTACATCCATATTCTTTTATGGCATAGCTTTTAAGATATCTACTATTTATGTGACAAAGTTACTTTTAATTTTGTATAGGTTGAAATCAAAAGATACTTACCTTTACTCTGAATAAAGATCAAGAAACAATATCTCAGCCAGTAAAATTTAATCCGCGACAGAAACTGCCTAACTGAAAAATAATTATTTCAAGAAGGAAATCAAGGAAAAAAATGAAAATCGTTTTTCACAGGCCATGAAAAAAGTGCGTCTAAGTTTTCTTCTATATCATAAATTCGACCAATTACGGGAGCGGCAAACGGGGCCATTTGTCATAGAGTAAAAAAACGTGGTCGGTCCACGACCCGTCAGTCCATCTGTCTGCTGTAGACCTAACTCAAAACGCTGTTGACTGACAGACCTTATATACAACGTTTAATATTGCACCAGGATGAGGCAAACGGACACAACTTGGACAATTTAAGAAGTTTTTTTCTCTTAGTACTCTTTATTCTGTCGTTATATTTTTTCGACAGCACTTATTGTAAGTTTTTGTGAATTATGACTAGTTATTTAAAGAAAGAAAATGCTCTAGTGACATGTTCCATAATAAAAAAATACTGTTTGAAAAAGTAATGTAATTTTATATAATGCCTAAATATTATTTCAATAACCTTTGACTTTGACTGTACAATATTTGTTCATCTTTCAACGCAATAAAAGCTTATTGGAAACTGTACATCGGGATATCAAATATAGTGTCATCAAAAATTCTCAAAAGAACTGGAGTGTAACGAAACTGTATCAATGAATTTGGCAAGCATTTCGCTGAGTTAGGATCACTCAGGTTTTATTGTTAACTTGAAAGTATTTCCGAGTATCGGAAGATTAATTTTTTGGAGTATGACGCGGAATAAACGATTATTTAACATCGGTGTAAAACGCTAACAACATTACTCAAAATATGGATGATCAAATTTCATAGAACAGTTACTTTATTGCAATATACTTGTACTCGTATTATTATATTCCAACATTATTATTATATATACTTACTTACCTTTGACAAAAAACAATTCGCGTCCACTATTGGCTTAACTTCAATATTGAAAACAAAATTTTGACCCAAAGACCATTTCACCATACTGCGTCAATATCCCCGATGACAATACACCGATAGCATTCACTTGATCGCCCGTATACATGTAAGTGATAAAAATTTCCTTCTGCCCGTTCACACGACCTTATCTCTGTAACCATCGCTGCCTTTCGAACTCTGCTGAATTCTATATTACCTTCTGGTCGCCCAATCGCATAGTGAATCTGGATCTTATTTGCGATTCACATAACGACCAATGATGGCTGTAAATGGAGTACCCACGCTCTATTGATCAGTTTGGATTACCATTGTGCGTTTATGATCGCTCTAGTTGGCTTTCGATTTGCCTGCAGAACGATGATTTTGGGTTTAATGTGAAGGGGTAAAATTGCACTTTCGTGTCGTAAAACGTAATTTATTTGCAAAACCTGTTTGTGGTGCAGTTTGATTTCCGAATGGGTCTAAATGAGTTGTAAAACTTATCGTCGGAGGGTACTGTTTACTGTGCCACCAGGATTGCGCACACGTCGAGCCGCTACAGCTCAGCATAGATCTGGACATCATCTATGACAAGTCGTACCAAATTTATAAATACATATATATGACGAAATGATTTTTAATTCAATTGACCTAATTCTACGAGAAAAAAAAAGGCAAACAAAATTAAGTTTTATGTGCAGTTTCAGTTTGTTTAAAATGCGTATCTACATTGAAATAAGAACTTTTATTAGACCGCGTATGAGGAAATTTGATTGGATTACAACAATTGGTGTTTGTTTACCTATTTGAGTGGGTTTGCGTACATGATGGCTTGACCTATTAATAAATTGACAGTTTTAACGTTTTTTTTTTAAATGTTACCTATATTAAAAAAATGGTTCAATTGATTCTGTTCGTTATTCTGATCAAACTATGTTATACGTTGTATGTATATATGCCTATAATTATATAGTAAACATATATACACATACATATATATGTATAAATATTCATTTTTAAGTTTTTGGTACGTGTATTTCATAAGTTTGTTTTTAGTCCTTATGATTTTAGAATATAAGTAAGTGTTTTGGGTCTGTACTGTGAACTTCAAATATTTTTACATACACACCGCTAAATTTTGGTCGTTTTAATTCCATGGAGGATCGATCCGGTACATGGAACACTATCGATTTGTAAAGATAAAACTAAAAAATAAAGTACATTTTTTAAAAAACTCGTATTCATTTACGCATGTACGAAATTAATTTCTTTAAGAAAACGTTAGTTGAGCGATTCCAATGACCTGAAGGCAGTAGTCAGCGTTGCCTACTAACTACCTACAGGTCATTGGACTCGTTCAGCAAAAAAAAAAACAAAGAAAATCGCAATGATTTTCTTTTGTAATCTTTAACTTCAAAACTCAGTCTGATGCCAAAACATAAAGCTTATAAGTAAATAGTTCAACACATTGTTATTTATTTCATCTAGCCGTATTCCTACTAAAACACATCCTAATAATAAATCTTAACATTACAAATTATCTGCTAGTGAAGCAAAGTAAACATCAAAAACTCATTAATTATAATAATTACATAGGAATCGATGTAGGCACTCTTCTCTCAATTAGCGTTAACAACAGTTTGTTCGTAAGCTGATTCCGCCTAACGGTAGATTGATAGCAGCTACTTTAGTTATGTTTGTTAACTATTCGCGCCTGGTCAATAACGCCCTGGTTATACAGTATACATAGCCAGCTTTTCAGTAACCAGGGCGTTACTGACAAGAGTATTATGTAGATTTAAATTATATCTCTCTAGTAGTCATTTTTTTTTCCAATACTTTTACTCTAACATCCGCTATAACTCCTACCACTTTAAACAAAAAAAAAAAGAAGAAAATAATGTTATAAAAGTAACAAAAATAAAGTTAGATATTATTTTATTAATCGAACTCTACTGTATGAGTGCGGTACGAATACAAGTTTTTTCTTTCTTTCTATTTATTTGAGAAACTTATTTTTAAGGTTCCGTACCAAAATCGGACTCTATTGCTAAGACTTCAATGTCGGTCTGTCTATCACCAGGCTGTATCTCATGAACCATGTTAGCTAGAAAGTAGAAATTTTCACAGATGATGAAACTTGAATGCTGATTTTTTATAAAACAGAAAAATAAATATTTATTTTCATTATTTGTTGTTACAAATACTTATTGAAAACAGGATAAAATAAGCGCTTGAATATTCACAGAATATTTAATTGAATTTAAAATTAAATAGTGAAATTAAAACAAAATAATTATTAAAGGCTCCCAAACAACTAACGTGATTTTTTTGCCGGTGATTGCTCCATATTAATAACGCAGTCCGACTTGCTCTTGCCTAGTATTTTTTATTTGTTTTGTTGTTACTCTTACGTCTTAGATTCTAAGAGTTTTTGTGAATTAGAAATTGCTTGCAGATCTCAAATGAGGAAAACTGAAAGAAAAAAATATCTATGCATTAATTCCCAAATACAAGAATCAGCGAAAAAAAAGGTCTTTTTTTGAGAGAAAACCCCAATTTCTTTGCCTAAACATTTACCCAAACTGAAGTTACGTCCGTTATTTTTGTTAATATTTATTACTGACCGCAATTTCCAATTTTCCTCTACATAATTTGGATTGACATCGCAGGGAATATTACCTTTCTCTTATGATATAAATAGGAAACATAATATTGTATGTTCAATACACGATACAACGGTATCGTGTATGGCTATGGCTGCGCAACCTGTATTAATTTCAGGGGAATTATTGCCTGTAGAAAGAAATATGCTGTGAAGATAATTAAGTAGACATGATCATTATCATATTTGGTTTGGTGATTATCGACCAAAATCAAACCCTTTTTGGTTTCAACGTACGAACTACTTAGCCACTTTATTTTCGGGTACATACCTTTTTGGTACTCGTATAATAATCTTTTTATTTTTCAGGTAAAAATCTTTTTCCTAGCTGGTTGAAGTAAGGAGCGTTAAATTTTGACTGATTAAAACTCACCAGTGTTCTGCGGTGACTCGAACAGCCTGAATAAAAAATCTACCAGTTATTTTAGTATGCTAAGAGAGGACGAGAGATAAAGCCCTCTTTTTAATCAGTGATAATTGTAGAAAGTAAATGTCGAACATAGTATATAACAAAGTCACATACTTAGTGACTTGTACTTTTCTTTGAAAAAATGACATGAAGAAAAATGATCTGAGGCATATCATGACGCGTGAATTGCTGAACCGATTCGATAATTCTTCTTATGTTGCGTTATGTTGCCTATTGTCAGGAGATGTGTGTGAAAAAAATAATTAAAACTATAATTTCCGAATGGAGTCTCGAAGATTTTTCCGAATTGCAATTTATTTTTTGTTTCCTATGTAACAACAAATTTGCTGTTTTCAGATTTATTCCTATCTGTATTATAAGACGTTGCTTTGTGCCAAGTTTCAGGATTCTGGGTTAACGGGAAGTACTCCATGAATTTTGATCTTTGAGAGTATCAAAATATACTTTTTTTTGCGATATAATCGGCCGTATCCTTTTTATTCGTAAACTCAGAAGTTTGATTTTTTATTTTTTTCACAGCTTAAAGGGACCGCAGACTTGAGTACATGGTTTTAATTTCAACTCGATACCTCCACGCGTTCTCGAGATAAAGGGTCTTGACAGACAGACAGACGAACGGCCAACGAAGTGATCCTATAAAGGTTCAGTTTTTTCCTTTTGAGGTACGGAACCCTAAAAAATAGAATAGAATAACAGTAAAGTTTATTCACACAATAAAAACCAAATACTGTATATTTTTGCCAACCCTTTACTGATAACGCCTGTATACATGTAAGTAGGTAAGAGTTAACAGATACGAAGTGTTATTTCTTTAAACTTAACCAAATACACACAGAAATATCTACGAGTACCTACCACCAATTAATGAACACAGTATAAAATACTGCACTTGCTCCACGCATTGATAAATGAGTGGATTTTAAAGATTCATGTACAATACATGCTTCCGTCAGTGTGTTATTGTTGTCAATTAATTAAAATGCTGAAATAATGGCCCCTCCAACAACGCTGACGGAGTTTGCAACCAAATTTTAATTAATACATTGTATGCTTTTATTAACCCGCCACATGGCCCTACATTTACAATTTGATAAACACGTTATTAATAGCAAGGCCTGTTTTAATAAACTGACTTTCTTTTGAAGGCTTTATTTTCATTCCGTGTACCCAGAGAGCATGAGAGTCACCCAAAAGGCAATGGAAAGGGCGTGGAGTTTCCTTGCGTGATCAAAGGAGAATGGAAAGGAGTACACTCGAAGTTTCCTTGCGTCACATCAGTAATAAAGATATCCACAGGAGAACCAAAACTACCGACATAGCCTGAAGAATCACCAAACTTAAGTAGAAGAAGAAAGAAAAACATTTTATCTGTCGGAAAGGCCAAAAAGTATTAACAAACTATAGATACTCACTTTTAATGAATAAGTAGCAGTGGGCAGAACGTTGTTCGGAGAAAAGATGGTCAATGGGGACGAAAGGTTCTAAAGGGGCGATCACGTACCGGAAGACGCAGTGATGGAAGGACGCGGGAATTTGAGAGATGAGAGATGCACAAGACCGGTCATTATGGAGACCTATTGCCTACTCGGGGGAGGTCTATTTCCAACAGTAGACGTCTTTCGTATGAAAAGATGAAGCTGATGAGAGCATGAATCTCAGTTATTTTGTGTACTAACACAGGACATACAGATATGAAATAGAAAAACATGCGTTTTATAATTTAAAAAAAGCCTTTTTTTACGTCGATAACTGATATAATTACAAAAGTATACGAGCATTGGTACCGTGTAACTTTTGAAAATGACACGTCAAAATTTTGGGGATCAGGGAAATGATTCAGATCAATCACAGAAAGTTATCAAAGTGATTTGTTACTGTTATACTCCCAGCAATATGACAAAAATATATATAGATGCATTTGTAGAGATTCAAGGCACGAGGGTTTTTAATAAATTCTATCAAAATTTTTCAGTCATGCTCGACCAAAATTTAAGCGTCTAAAATAATGTCTTCGTGGAAAGTAATCAATGGTTTCAACAAATTTAATCTATAGCATAAACTCTAAAATGTAGATTATAAGAATCATAGACCATTGTTCTTCTTCTTCTTGACCTCTGACTACCTACCGCATTAACTGTGCCATTAAAATGTAGCCTCTCCTGACGTTTCTTTCAACCATTTTTCTTACCAAACCACCAAAGTGCCTCTCTAAGCTGAAGACTTTTAAAACGGACCTAAGTAGTTCTTCAGACTCACCTTTTATTTATTACTTTTTACGATTTAATTTGTATCTTTAGGACCGTTCTCTGAGAGGTGCGGAGAGGACTGGTCTGTTAACATTTGTATTAGATTTAACGATGGTAAAAATGAAGACAAAATTTTCCAGATTGACTTTAAAGAACGCATTTTTCACCGGATCTTGTCGTTAATTACCAAGTCTCAGATTAATGAATTCGTTCACACTTAGTAAACCAATCTCGCATTCAAATAAGCCATTCATAAACTGAAACTTAAGTCTTACATTACATTTTCAATTTAGGCATGAAAAGTGATTGCAGTAAAAAAGATATATCTTATTCTATTTTCGCAATAAGATAGTATCTTTTTGATGTATCGTATGCCTGTACAAATGCTTTTCACAGTTAATGATGCATCATCATTCAGGTTATTCGTCAAAGTCCAAGAGAAAGTTTATTCAGTGTGACAATGAATAATATTCTCGAATACAATAGTACGATGACGATGTTTACTTCCGTGCTAATCTACGATTGATGGAAAAACATTATTGTTGTTTACTTAGTTGGAGAAATGTTTTTGTAAAAATTGTGTGAACTCTTTCATGTATAACACCAGCTTCTGCCAGTGGATTCGCCCGAGTGATAGTAGGTTTCCATACAAATTTGAAACCCTGTTTCATTTCCTTAGGCGGTGAATCCCGGATTTTTTTCTCCTTTCAGAAGTTAAAATCAGTTTCCCTACTGACAAATCTAAAAAACAATAACCAACCAATTAGTGCTTTTCACAAAATCACGTTTCCTTGAAAATCTCACTTCAGCAAAATTTTCTCCTCGCCGTATTTACGGACTACTTGAATTGGAAGCAATTAAACCGAAGGTGGGCTCTGTCATTCCGCAGTCAGTCGAAAATGCAGTAAGAGGGTTCCTTAGTACACCCCATAAATAAACCAGTTTGACTGGCCATATTAACGCCCCAATAATTAGGCGTAGTTATTTGAAGGTGGGAAGCAATGAAGGAGACATATGGAGGTTTGAATGAGAAATCGAGGTAAATAGAGAGTCTATTAATGCAATTTTGTAAGGTTAATGAGTCTCGTCCTAAGTCGTACCCTTAGAGCTAGGTAAACACCATCACGGTTAGAAACGTAAACAATACATCTACAAGTAGGTGTATCATAAGTGTAGACACAAAACATGTACCAAGTTTCTGTTTGGAAATTTAAGTCATTTTATTATAAATAGTTTCAAATAATATTTTTATTAAAAAAATCTCAAACAGAAATAATTTTTGGAATCAGTACAAAATTAAGCAAGTTAGAAATCTATCAAGTCTTTTCGAAAGGGTAAATGTCAAGTTACAGAAAAAGGATGACAAACTGAAATGTGACATTGCTATTAAGTTACGCGTGTAAAAAAGAGATTGTGTGTGGAGTACTGCAGCCACCGATGGGCTGGCGCTGCAAAATGCCACTTAGCAGCTTTGGACTCGGTAGAAAGGCGTTCCAAGAGGCTAATTGGTGATCCAGATCGGGTAAAGTCCAATCTACAAATTCTCGAGCACAGGCTAAGGGTAATAGCCAGCTTTTCGGTGGAAAATGTTCGCAGGAATTACATGACTTGATTCTACATTCTTATTTCTACCATCGAACAAGCCGACGAACGGCGAGTATCCACCTTTACGGTGTTGAAACCACTACGGTCCGAACCAAGCATTTCGCCTCGTCGTTTATACCACGTACATCGAAGGACTGGAACAATTGTCTGCTGTGGTCTTCCCGTCTGATTATAATTTAGTTTTCTTCAAGGCAAGAATAAATAGGCTAAACTAGTGCGCCTCGCCATCAACGATTGCATCACTGCTTACCATCAGATGGGATCGCAGTCAAGCACTAGTTCATATAACTTAAAAAAAAAGATGGTTAGAAAGATGTTTCAACGCCCTACTACTTTGTGATAAGTTAGCTTAGAAGAAGTCATCGTAAATATATAGCCACGATTTTAATGGTTTTGGTTGGTACTAGAACGTTGTAGGTAATATGCTATCTAATACTTTTCTATACAAGTATTTTTTTTTTTTTTGCCTGATACGATATGTTCTTGGTATAATAGAAAACTGGAAGTACTTTTTTGTGAATATGTTGTTTCTGACTACCCCTTTGAGTAAAATCTACATAAAAATAGAAATTTAAATTATTTAAACAGATTTTCCTTCTTAAATCCTTGTGGAAACCAAATTGTGTAAAGTTGTCCAATTGTAATTACGCTGCCATAGTTTGGAACTGCTCGGTGAATAAATTCCAAGAAATATGTTAAACAACATTTTGTTGACTTAAATCGCTTGCACTTGCTGAACACGGACATGACGTAAATTAAAGCAAAGGGGCAAATACGTAAATTTATATAGGCAAAGGCGTAAATTTCTTAATTTAAATTTTATTTCTGACAAATTAATGTTAATAACTAGTGGAACCTACATTATTTTAATTATCTGCATATCATTTCAGTGACAATGCGTACAAAAAGCGATGTGAGTGCATCATTATACGAATGTTATTTCATTAATGACAAACATTTATTTGCAAATAAAATTTACATTTACACCGCGTACTGATGTGAATAAAACTTGATGAAAGCGTCCATAAAATATGGGCCATATTCTCTATTGAATTCACCCAAAGTTTCCAATATCATTGAATGGGCACAAAGAAAGAGTTTTGTTAAAAAAATCCGTTTTAATCCAAACCCTTCAGTGTCTATTGATCCTGACTTAAATATTCAGCGTACAGCCAGACCAATATTTTTTACACTCCAATTCGCATCCACCTTTCTTTTTCGTGACAAAACTTCTAAGTGCCCTTGAATATAACGTCTACGGAGAAACATGTTTTCAAACCACGGAGCGTCGAATTTCTTATCCTCTTTAGGTTAATGAAACTACACATCGAGTGGGGGCGTTTGTTGGCAAGACGCTTGTGGAAGCGGAGCTTGTCATAGTTCGTTCAAGCCAAACGCTAAAATTATATTGGAAACGATAGATATTTAAATAAGAACTTGATTTTTTAATATTGAATAGGCTTTTTATATTTTATAATGGGCTATGATGCCTGAATTTTTATGAAGATTATCTAGTGTTTAGAATGGAAATTGCTCAGTCAATGATTAGATAATCTTTTAAAAAACTTCGATAAAATAGCAAAATCACAGTCGTCTACTAAAAATAAATTTTAGAGTACATTTCAATTTTAAAGTATCGAAATTGAGTACTAAAATGCAACGAAGAACAAGGAGATAAGAAGATAGAATATTCTGCAAGTAGGGTCATATCCCAAAAGAGGAAGCGATATTTTTAAAATTTTCCTTATCTTGGGATATTCTACTGCTGTTTTGGGTGGTAATTTCCATGTTGGTAACGGTGTTGGGTCGTTTGTAAGATAACCCAATTCAATCCCGGTTCATACCTTGTTTTAATAATGACGTGAAATATAGTTTTGATAAGTACTAACAATTCAATTCTCAAACATAACTGGGCTAGCGTCATGCTGTCTCAATAATTTTGAATGTAGTGTGTGAGCCATAGAAACGAAAAGTTTAAAAATATTATTTTTAACAGTTTGTTTTTACTTTTATCTGCTGTCAGACCAGTAAAATATTACACAAAATGCATGAATTTGTCAACTCCAGCCATTTTTGCCATGATTGATAACTTTTTGTTTGTTTTCATATTTACAATAGCCAACGTTTTTGCAAAACTATTGTATATAAAATTCATCATGTGTAAAAAGAATAACTATAAATCAACATGTAACATATTGATGGGATAAACTTTTGCAATAAACAATTAAATAACATTCTGAAACACACACTAAAAAATAATTACTGTTTCATTTTTCATGCTTATGATTATTACTTTTATTAATTAATAAGTTTTTAAGTAAACAAATATTTTTGCACAGCTTAATGTTTATTTGCTGAGTAAATTGATAACAATACGAATAATTCTCAAGGATTATACAAAACTGCTACTTTTTGTACCTACCTACAATTTGTATTAAAATCTAAGTAACATACTTAGCTAGGTAAGCATATGAGCAAACATCGAATACCTATTCCAGGAATAAAAATACATTCTCCAAAAATAAGACGTTTTCCTTTCGTCGACAAATCCGTAAGAAACCTATTTTCACTTTAATCTCATATTATGAAAACACGGCATCCTCTATCTATTGGGTTGCGAACAAAGCTCACCATATCTTTTGATAACCGTCGGTAATCTCAACCAAAACCGGCGCAAGTCAACGAATTCTCGAGATACGTGAAGATCTCATTTGAGAGGGTGATTCAATTTTAATAAGCCCCTCTAAGCGGCAACTTACATTATCAAGTCTCGTTGCGACGTTTTACGCCAGTGCTCATTGTGCCAGCGATTCTCTTCAAAAGAATACTTATTATGAGAGAAAATGACGCGGAGAAAAATATTCCGGAGATTTTTTTCGTCCATTGTCCTTTTGTCAACGCACGGCCGGGTCTACTGCCTCTAAGACGCAGACTAGCTGTTTTGGCTATTCTTATTGCTAAATTTTTAGCATTACTTTTGTCTTCAACTGACTTTTCATTTGATTAATGCTTTTCATTCCGGAAAGAATTTAACTTTAGTGACTTTCTTTGTTTGATTAAAGTAGACAGTGATTACTAAGTCTTGGAGTTTAATTAAGCAATATTACATCAAAATCATAACTTTTGTTTCCTGTACTGAAAAACGAAAACTATCACCACAAAATGCCATACAAAACGAATGAATACGGCATCAAATATTTAATATAATTGGATAAACATTCCAACCCATTAAACAACACCACATCTTTGCCCACACAACCCAACATTACCATATTATGCATTTATTTTATACCTCATAAAATCGCCGTTAAATTGTGCTCTAGTAAATATATGCACACCTTTACACGTCTCATGGCTTCTCATCCGACATATGAATATATTTGAATAATTCACATAGGCCCGTCTCAAACGCTTTTGTACACAGCTTCCTTAACGAGCGAACGGATAATAGAGACCGGTAGCGTTATTTTCTAAGGAATTAGGTATTTTACGTGACTAATACTCTCTTGAAAAGGAGCTCAATTTTTCAAGGGCTAAAGGAGCTGACTTTTAAATTATACTTTCTGGGCTAACTTGGACATTATTAATCACGTTTTGTTAAAAGTTTTCTGACTTACGATCTAAAATGTGCTAGTAATAATAGTAGTTAAGTAATTTTACTATACAACAACTTGGCAATGGAGAGCGTTGTACTTGGAATTTCATTACGTGATCAAATCAGAAATAAAGATCTGCAGGAGAACCAAAGTTACCGCCATAGTCCAAACAATCACCAAACTTATGTAAGTCAGGTTGGGCACAATGCTTGCAGATTAATTTTTTTTTTTTAAATATATATTAAATATATTATATAAAGTATTGGGGCATCCGGTTTGAATTGGAAGCCGACACCAACAATATAATATTCCACAACTATCACACAACGCCGTCTAGTCCCAAGTTTAGCAGAGCTTGTATTATGAGTACTAGACAACTGATAAACATACTTATATATTTCTAAATACATAAATATACCTATATATAAATTACACCCAGAGACAGAACAAATAATCCTCAAAACAGAATAAATATCCTCATCACATCACACAAACATTTGTCCTGGGTGGGAATCGAACCCACGACCTCCGGCATAGCAGTCAGGCCCACGAGCCACTAGACCAACAGGCCATGGGATCAATGAGGCCGAAAGGTTTTGGAGTGGTGACTGCATACCAAAAGATGCAGCTTTTCAAGGTGTCCCACAAGGTAGACCGATGATTTTAGTGAAAGTAGCGGGTACCCAATAAAAGCAGTTGCATAGAACTAAGACGACTACTATGTTGACACTCGGAGGAAGTCTATGTCTACTAGTGGATGTCTTATAGAATGTTATAGAAACTTATATTTCTGTTAAAACGTTACATGTATGTCTCAGATCTTTTGTAAGCATGAATGAGTTCAATATGTAGTCTGAATAAAATAAAACCAAATAACATTACACAGTACATTACAGAATCAAGTCCAGTCCAATCATCTCATTTTGCATTCCAGACAGAATGTTGGCAAAGTTTTCATAATCCGAGACTATAATTCACAATCTTTATTCCTATTGTGAATAACCCAAATAGAGCTCGCGAACCCATTTGGAGGCGTAAATGAATCTTCCAATTGTCGCCATTTGCTGGTGCCGAGTATAATCTCATTCTGTGTCGACTCGTTAAGTGCAATTGCACTACGCCAAATTGCATCCTGAAGTTGCTAGGTTTTCTTTGAACAAAAGAATGGTCGTCGCTTTCTTTTTAGGGTTAAGTATTTGTGACGCTCGCACAATAGGGTTTCGCTATGTGTTGCTACAATTAGATTGCTATCGTTGCTAGTGGGAGATTACGTTCCTGCTATGTACCTAACAGTCGCGCTAAGTACTGAAGTTATATTGAAGTTGGTACTTATATAAGTCTAGAAGCGTCTAACCTCATAATCTTATCTTTGAAGTTAGGTTCATTTAAGTTGCGTAGGTGTAATCCTTCGTTAGTGAACGTATTTAAGAATAGGTAGACCGCAAAACGTTTTGATGGCGTAAATAGCCCAATTTAGAAAATATTATCTAGGTATTTCTATCTCTGAATTTAATAGTAATTGGTGAACATTTCTGAATTCACGGTGTTATCAAGATCGGATATTCTACGCTCGAAGTAATTGTAGACGATTACATTTACCTGGGACAAACGATTCAGCTAAGTAGGTCCAACTTCCAGAGAGTTCACCCATCGAATCCAACTCGACTAGGCAGCATCCGGGAAGAAGGGTGATATTTTCTCGTCTCGACTCTGAAACGTGATCGCTCACAATGGGCCTCATCAAGAGACTTAAAGTCCCTCAAACGGTAATGTAGAGAGACTACGCTCGAAGTTTCCTTGTGTGATCGAATCAGAAATGTAGATATACCTACGCAGAAGAATCAAGGTCACCGACATAGCCCGAAAAATTGCCAAACTTAAGTGGTTTTAGGCAGATGGGCGATGAAGCCGAAAGGTTCTGGAGTGGCGACACGTACATACCGGGATACACAACATTGGAAAGCCTCCTACATCTGGACCAATGACTTAGCAAGAATTGCGAGAATCCGATGAATGTAAGACGCATAGAGCCGTTCGTGGTGGCGACATTTGGGGAAGACCTCCAACAGTGAACTAAGCAGGAGTAAAGTAACTAAATAAACACGCAATAACTTGCATATAAGAGGACGTCGAGAAGTACGATATCATTGTATTAAAGCTAATACTAACTAAATACAGCAATGTACAGCTTAGAACAGTAACAAATTGGGTTCCTGCTATTAAGGCTACAGAGACACTTAAGGTTAAACTAGTCGCGGGCTCGAACTCAAACAGAGGCGCGGCCAAAAAGCGCGCTGTCTCATCCGACATCGTGTGCGAAGGAGATAGTACCAGTGATGAGCAGTTAGACGCTATTCTATTTGCACGATGCGTTGTTCGCACGCACACAAACACCGTTCCGGACTATCTAACGACACTGAACGGTGCACACCTGTGCTGTGTGTGTTTACTCGTACTAAAGTAGTAGGCACTGCTATCATTGTATCTAACTAAAGAGATTGCTTCTTTTAGTAATTATTGTCACAAGGGATCGTACTTAATAATGGGATGATTTTTTTTTATGATAAGTTGATAACACAATATAAAATCACGCTTATAATCTACGAAGGGCTAGGGATATATGTAGGTATGCAGTTAGTTTTTTTTTATCTACCAATAACTTTAGGTACCTAGGACCTACTACAAACAATCTAGTCTGGAGGCATCTTTTATCTAAATAATTAAGTACCTATCAGTTCAAATGTCACGTTATAATGTTTAACTAATATTATAGAGCTGAAGTGTTTGTTTGGTTGAACATAATAATCTCAAAAACTACCTATTTAGGTAGGTACTTACTGGTCCAAATTATTTCCTGAATTTCGAGACAATTGACCTGTCATTTTGTTTTCATAAAATTAAATATACCTAGTTACTAGTAACTATCTAAGGTTACTATAGTATAGTGATAATACCACATAATTAGATTGTCGTCATTTCGTCCGTAACAAAAGTTGTCGATTCCGTACCTAGTGTACCTACGTCATATAGGTAGGTACCTAACACCAAGTTGGTGTTAGGTACAGACTTTTTTGCAGCTCGGAACCTAACATAAAGCTGCGCAGTAGGTAACCACCTAACACAATTTTAGGTACAGATACCGGCACGAATCTTGAGCTCTCGGCATAAAGTGTAAAAGGATTGTACAATCCTTCTCACTTCATACCACTAAAGAGACCCGATAATTGATTTCTATGCAATTGGAGTCAGCACTCAAGATTCGTGCCGGTATCTGTATAAGCAGCACAGGAGAGCGCCGCGCGGCTGGGTATAATTGCTAAGGGTTGTCACCTTTTTAGTTGCGTACTTATTTATTATGCTTTTATATATAGAATAAAAAAAAAATGAAACTAAAAAATCTTTATTGATAATTGTAATATAATATAATATGATAATCATAATTATTGACATTGTTACTTTTTACGTCTGTGGTTCGTCACTACAGCCTAGTATAAAATTACAGTAGGAACTTAAAATTAATAGGGTGTCACAATGGGTGGTCAACGTGTTCTTTTTTAACTATAATATTTGTTTATTTAACAATTTGTGTATACACATCAAATACAAGATAAGAAGTGATGCTTATTTCTACAGAAATTTCTTCCAACATACCGGCGAAAGGAGTTTATGGTTATGAGATTTATGTGCCACTAATTTTGTATGTGAATACCAATATACTTAAAATCTTTCTCTAAATGGTAATTTACGAGGGTAACGCGGATCTATCAGCTCCGGTAAAACACATTGGTGGTAAAAGATATCTAATTTAGAATTTTTTTCTGGCGTCCAAAACTCATCATCTCTTTCAATTACATCCATTTCGATGCCATTTGGCGTCCAAACAACAAAATAACAAAACTTTCTTTTAGTTACCATCAGTTGGCCTTGTACCTGGAAATAATAGTTATGCGTTTTTTTCAACTTGATTCCATTAGCAGTTTCTACACAAAATTTAATTTTTTGTTGCCGTATTGCTTCTAGCGGTGTAAGACCTACTGCAGACGACGGGCACTTTATTTCTATAAGACTGTCTGTCCCTAATAGACCGTCTGGACTCGCACCAAGGTATGGTTTATCCATACATACGAATAAACCACATGGTGTTATTTTCTGTTTAATTTTATTTTCTAAATCTGCAATTGCAGTTGCTTCATGTGCCTTACCATATCTTGTTGCATCGTTTCCAGAAAATGTAGAATACAACATATTTTTTAATGTTGCAGTACAAGGCGTAGAATTTTTCATTTTGCATATTTGGCCGAACAAAGATGCGGTTATACGTTTTTTGCGCTCCACGACCCACAAATCTGAGTTGGACTGCGAGACAGTTTTTTTTTCTAGTTCATCTATTTCATTTTCATTTAATTTCAATGAAGTGAGAAAATCATTTTTCTTTTTTTCAAAAATATTGAGTGGCATATCGGGCTCTTGCTCTGTTACCTCACCGTAATGTTTATCGGCCACTGTGAAGCGCTTAGCTCGTTTGGCCCCACGTGCTTTGTATAATGCACTTCTGTTTTGTTGCCGTACTAGTTTGTTTTTCATTTTATTTATATATTTATCTGTATAAGAATATAAAGCTTCAGGACATACTGCCTTTTGAACTTTACTCAAAAAACTATAATCTTTTGTGTTATAGTGCCCTACTGCGGAAAAACATCTTGCTTCGTACGTTCCTCTTCGCGTGAAATTTACCCTTTTGCCTGCAAGGAACTTTGCTAATATACTATTGAATTGTTCTGCAGGATTGTTAGTTTCTTTTATAAGCAAGCTTTCCGCATTTTGCAGAAGCCACCCAAGATTTTCAAAAATATCGTTCCACAACCCGCTAGATTTGAGTTGTGGAACGAAGTTTTCTTCACCTACTAACCTTTTACAGTAATATTGCTTACAACTGTCATGCAATCCAAATACGTGGCATGGCCCATTTCTTAAATCTTCTACCAGCACTGTAAGCTTGTCTGCTGTTGCGACCTCAAGTTGTTGTGCGTGTGCTACTGCCCCAGTAACTGCGTTATATAGACGTCGTATTCTACTTAGAAGCGCTTTACGTAAAGTTACAGGTACAAAACCAACTTTATTATGTGTTTTTTTTCCAGTTTTTCTTAATTTATTTGCATAATTTCGTAGTAAATGATTACTGCACTCTATTTTTCTTATATTTATATTTGGACCATACACCATTGCGTCTCTAAGGGCGTTCATGACGCTGCTATCTCCATCACCTATTACCTTCGTGTACATTACTCCGTGCATCTCCATGCTTACTTTGAATCCATCTACAATGGCTGATGTCTCCATTTCGGTAGATGACCCAAACCAATTTTTAAAACACGTATGTGTTGGTACAGAGGATTTTTTATTTTGATTTATAGCACATACGCTACAATAAGAATTTTTGACCCCAATGTATAGAATTTTTTTTGTCCGGTGACCTACTATGCAACCCACACCAGAAAGTGAATTAAAATTTGTGCCGTAGCTGCGTTTAGCCCATGAGCCGTCTGTTACGACGGTCACACATGGTACACCTTCTGTGACATCATTCGCTTCTAAAGCAAGGCGCCTTTCTTCCGCACCTGCTTCTAACATAAGTTTTAAAGCTATGTCTTTTTGAACTATTGCCAACTTTTTATTATATTTTGAATAATATGTTTCGCTCATATTAGGCAAATTCAAACTAGCACATATTTCATCAAGCTGGCTCCATCCATTGCCAGTCTGAGATATACCCTCTATTACATTTAAATTAATAGGGATTTCTTTGGATTCTTTATTATACTCCTGAGAGTCAATATTTTCTATTTTATTGCAAAATTTACATTTAAAAACGAATTGTGAATATAACCCAATTCTTTTTTCTTTTATAAATTCTAAGTGTTGAAAATTACATTAAAATGGTTCATGCTTTATATTTTGTATTTGTTTAAATAGGTATGCAATATTTACTATCCTATTTCCTTCTAAACTTGCACAATCAGTTTTTTCGCAATTTTCATTATCTAAAGATATATTATTATTGAACAGTTCTGAATCAGACTCTGAGTCACTGGATTTGTTTTTTTCAGATGTTGTTGAAAGCAATTTTTCCTGTGTAGCCCTGTAAAAGTATAACTCAATTAGAATACGTAAAACCAAATAAAAATGTATTTTACTGTAGTTGCTGACACTGATTTCATACTTACGTAATCGGCGTGTAACGAGCAAAATCAACGCTTGGTTCGATGATGTCCCAATCAGTATGTGTTGGAATGACCGTGGAGCCTGTTTGATGGTACAAGTGATTATGTACAACTGCATTTTTAGGTCTTGGCGTGGTTATTTCATGTATTTGAGCTTGTACGACGATTTGTTGAAATGACTCTCGAGGTGATCTGAAAAGAACATGAGTAACATTAAATAAAATTATGTATACAGGGTTATTTGTAAAACATTAACCTTTACAGGACTGTATTACTAACATCACAAACAAGCAACTTTTGTTCTATGACTTTTTACAAAACTTAATTCATTTATTATTTATTTTCTGATTTTGCGTGCATGGTGAAGTGATGGCGGCCATAATATTCTACAAATGTTATAGCTATGAAAATACTTACGATTGGGGTGTGGTCAGTACATGACGAATATCGGAACTAATCTCACTAGAGTCTTCAGGTTCTTGTGCAGAAATTGCTTCTTTTATTGATCTAAAAAAAAAATGTGGATGCATGTATAAGTGAGAACCACCATAAAATTGCTTGTTTACGGAGACGCGGCGCATTGGGCGTTCGTCGTACATTGCTATGTGTTTAATTTTGCGCGTGCGATGACGCGGCCCGCTGCTGTAATGTACAACGAACGTCTCCGTAAACAAGCACTAAGTCTACTAATATAAACATTAAGTGTCCCGGTGTCAAGTACCGCCGGACCTTAGCAAGAACGCCCAGTTTCCTAGCAGCTACTTTAGCTAAAATTAAAGTCTGAGAAAATTAGAACTCCCAAGAGCTGAAAGCAGTCGGTGCACTGCAAGAATACATCTAAAAAGCAGGAGTCAAGTTGAACGGGCTCCTTTTGACGGTGAATAGACATGCTTGTGTTTTGGCAGTGTTGTAACCCATTAGATTGGCTTCGGCCCACTTGGAAAATGACTGAAATGAGACATTCGTACGCTCTACCATAACCTGTCTTACTTGGTCTACTTGAATTTGAGGAAATGGAAACTGTGTAAATAATAGTACTTACGGTTGGGGCGTATCCAGTACTGGAGGAATATTTTCTTTATTCGTGAAAAATCCTCTCAATGTTCTTTTGAGCTTCTTCCTGCGGGCACTTAGTTTTAGGCGCCCTTTTTTCCCCATTCGCCAATTTTTTGAATCTGTTCCATAAAAATACTCGTAACTATATATAACTAATTATACTTACACGGTATCATTAAATATTGTATAAAAATAATTGTTTAATTTGGGTTTAGCCTTGCGATTCAGCGGTTTAGGTGAGAAAGATGACACAATGTACTTGTACACTCACATACATAAACAGTAAAACCCAAAACAAGTAAGTGTGCTTTAGTGTTTCTATTCTACAAAAAAGTAGGTATAGTACAATTCACGAATGATGGCGGCCGTGAAGTTTGCGCAGAAGGTTGCGCAGTAACGTGTTTTAGGAACCAAATGACGTCGTGCATGTGCGAGAAGAGTGTGGTATGCGCGAAAGTTCGCAAAGGCTAACTTCACGCCCGCCATCATTCGTGAATTGTACTGTAGGCACCCGGTATTTCATAGAAAAATTTAGTCGTTTCAAAAAAGCTATCAACTGTCACATAATATTTGTGACAATTCTCGCGCCGCCGTAATAAAGTCAACATCACGCGTCTCGAACACAAGCGCGAGGCGCACCATAGAGAATGGCGTATAGTGATACGACGCGCCGCAGCGTAGGTATTTTGCTACCCCTTATCATCAATTGCTGGCTGCTGTCGATTCGAGCACATTTTTTAGTAAAGAAAAAAAGTAAAAAAACAAACCAAAATTTTTTTTTTCTCTAGGAGACATTTTGATCAGCTTCTAGCACTCACTAACATTATCTATTTTTGGAAGTTATCTATAAACTTCAAATAAACAAACAACAAACTTGATTCGATTTGAAACAAAACGTACGTATTCGTGTTTCAACTTGTAATTATTCAATTATTATTGTTTTATTTTCCATTTTAGGCTTCACATGACAGTAAAGATTTGAAAATACAATATTTGTAAGTATTTATTTAGTTTTCGTAAAAGTACCTATAAAGTATGTTTACTAAAAATAAAGTAAGATACTCGTACGTAATGAAAAGTATGGTTGGCAACCCTAGTCGCGTTCTCACGGGGCCCACGCGCGATAGCCACAACATATATAGGTATAAGTCAATCTACATACAAAGCGATAAATAATATAAATATCGTACACCTCACACTTTAATACCTACCGGCTAATTGAAATAGTTTACTTACAAGCCTTTTTATAGGTAGGTACTTACCTGCGGCTTCGTTGATATCAATGATACATACCTATATTTTTGTTCAACTTACGTGCCGCGAATAATACCTTGGTAGGTACCTAATAAATAGGTTACGATTGTGTCATCATATAAAGGGCAACTTGTGTAGGTTACCTACTCCTATCATACCTATCGACATTCGACACCACCGGTCGCAAAGCCCCAAGTCGTATGGCTACATGTATCGGCTAGGATTTTGAGCGCTGACTTCCACTTGCGCAGAAGTCAGATATCAGGCCTCTTTAGTGGTAAGAAGTGAGATGCGGGAGTCGAGCCAATCACTGTAGGTACAAGGATTGTAAAATCCTTATAGTGATTCGCTCGCCAATGTATAAGTACAATGCGCAAAGCGATCCTCACTCTATCGTCGAGCGCTCAAAATCCGCGCCGATACCTGCATCTAATTTATATAGATAGATAAGGTATAATAAATTGTACGACTTACCCATTGTTTATTAAGTAGTTTTCCACGTGTTTTGCAATCAACAAAAACAACTTCACTGAAACAGTATCCACTATTCCACTCAAACAAACAATTCCAATTTCAAAAGAAAATACGAAGTCCAAAGTTCAAGGCCAAGTCAAACAGATAAAGTAGGTAGTATCGAAATCCAGAGTTCTAGCCAGGGGTCAATGTAATGTTTACGTAAGATAAGCGCAAGGAGAATAGTCTACACACATACGATACAAATACAAATAGTCGAACGAAAGTTGCACATTTGCACGACACGCGCTATCGTGCAAATCGTGCAATTGGTGCAAAAATGCATAATATTGTGCGTGAGCGTCTTCCCTCCGCCCCGCGCCGCTGCCGGGGGAATGTTATTTAGTGAAATGCACGATAATTCATCGCAAAACGAGTGCGTAAAAAAGTATGATTAGGGCTTTAGAAAAAAGCGATTTTTGAAAAAACCACTGCTTAGATCAATTTCAAATAAATTTTAAAGAACTCTATGGGAATTGTGCTGTGTCGGAACGGACTTCGTTTTGGAGATTTTACACGATTTGTGGTACTTTTTAACACCCAAAGTTGCGTTAAAATTGTCAAGAAAAACGAAACTTTGTTGGCTCAAAACTTTTTAATGGATTTTTATTATTTTTTTTTGTTTCCGTACCGACAAATTTAATAACAAGATAAAACGTTATCATGTTTAGTTTTGGATGTACAAAGTCACACCGTGGAGTAATGCCGCCCCGAACTTTCTATGGGAAAAATATCGACTAGTGTAACCTTAAGCATACCGTTCGCTAAACTAACAACATAGAGCACGAGATATTGTAGTCGTATCATTAGTACCTGTGGTAGTTAATATGGCTGTTTTATCAGTGCCACCTTAATGAGATAACCGAGACTTGTAATGTAAGTTCAATCGAAACTAATAGTATAAATGTGAAAATAACTCTGACAGTTTGTTAACTCTGCTAGTTTTCACGAATGTATGCATTTGGACTGAACTGTGGAACCGTACCCAGCAGGACCGCTGCGGTCTCCTGAGTCTCTGTCTTTAAAAAAATTTGGCAAAATTATAAGTATAGAAGACACGCAAAAATATCTATCTAGTTTACTCTGTGAAAGTTTGAAGGAAATAGATACAAGTTTAATAAGGATTTTTACGTCAAAATATAAGACAGAGACTCAGGGGATCGTAGTGGTCCTCCCACAGACAGACATTGGTCGACGGACCCGGAGCGGGTACGGGTCCAGAGTTCAGTTAATAAAACTTAGTACACAGGTAGACCATATCTTGAAATAGACGACAATGAATACACGATGGAAGTATCCCCTGCTAAGGCAGAGCACAGCCATATCATCGTGGAGGCGATCGGCGGCGGCGATGTCGGCAGGTCTGACCATGGTACGGGGCGAGAGGGAAAGTGAAGAAGTCATCTCTTTCTGCAAGGGGCGATCGGCGGTGGGGATCGGAGCGAGGAGGAGTAGCAGGTGGTCGCCGACTTCTGCGAAGCAGTAATGCTCGCAAAGGAGGAGGCCGACCGCATCTGGCAACGGTGCTCTCGCCACCGCTGGGATTCCGATCCAGATTTCCGGCCACGGTGGCCGGAGGCGCGGGCTTGCGGACAGTGAGCAATGGGTAGCTCGCTGTCCGATCGTCCGGTAACTGTCCGGACCAAGCCTAAGTCGTCGACAGCGCGCGCTGTTCTCGCGCGCCTTAAGGATTTGTCAGCAATAGTAAGGGCCCAGTTGGGTCGAACGGGTTGCAGACAGGTAAGAACCAAGCCCGAGTCTCTAAGAGATGTCTGTAAAATGGACGGGGCCTACTAGGGCTGTGAGATCATTTGAAAGGGTTACAGAGGCTCTAAAATACAAAGAGCAACTGAAGAAACATAGAAAAATTTCAGTCAATAAAAGCTCTCCGCCCAGAGCTGGAGAAGTTATTTGATAACTTTTCGCCTCAAAAAAAAAAACCCACATCAAGAATCCACAACGATTCCATTTTCCGAAACGCTTGCAGAATCAAAAATTAAATCCATTTAAAATCTCGTGTCAACCGCACCAATGAGAATCGAAGTCAATTCGACGTCCCCAAAGCCATTCCTAATTCAATAAACTTTAATTTCCAAACTTTTATATTAGAAAAACAAAGAGGAATCGATTTTAAGTTTACAAAATTTTCTCACCGACTTTTTCCTTCGCGTTTTCGGTCTTACATAATTTTGTCGCCTCAAAAGTTATGGGATAAGGGCTCAAGGGGACACTAACGACCGGGTTTTGTGTAAGAGATGGAAATACTTGGCAACATAAGTTTTTTTTTCGCTTATTTTTGTACAGATAAGAACAGTGTGATATGAATACACGTAGTTTGACCCCGATTCATTGGCTTTAGTTATCTCTGGTACAAATGTATTCATGAGATAAATATAGTTCATGTTTGGTTTGTTTGGTTGGGTTTTTGATGATCAATATTTATTTAAAGCGACAATGAAACAGAGGAGTTTTTGATACCATAGTCTGTATTGCTTTTAGTTAGTTCTTAATGGCCTTCATTTTTAATTAATATAATTATACACTATGAGTTATTTAATTGTTACGTAATGATTGTTAAGTGTTTTTATAATATATAAAGTGCTAGTTTATTATATTTAAAATAAATAGAAAATGATAAAAAAAAATGATTAAAGACTATAATCCTATATTTTAATATTCAGAACAAAATTACGATAAACTGACTAAAACTAGATAATATTAATTAAAAAAAAACAAGCTTTCAAAAAAAAAAAAACGGCCAAGAGCGTGTCGGGCCACGCTCAGTGTAGGGTTCCGTAGTTTCCCGTCCGTCACAATAAGTGTACCCACTTATGAGTTTAAAAAAATGCTTATAAATAATCGTATATCGATTATACTACAAACTTAGTCCAGAAATTATTTTGTAGAACTCTTTTGTCTTTTTTTATACAAAAACTGTTCTTTCCATCAAGTTCAAAATAATTTTCCTAGAAAGTTCTTATAAAGTTCTACTTTTCAAATTTTTTTCATATTTTCTAAACTTATGGTTCAAAAGTTAGAGGGGGGGGGACACACATTGTTTTTTTACTTTTGGAGCGATTATTTCTGAAATTATTGACATTATCAAAAAATGATTTCAGTGAACCCCTATTCATTTTTAAATATCTATCCAACGATATATCACACGTTAAGGTTGAAATTAAAAAAAAAATCACTTCTCACTTTACATATAGGGGGGCTACCCTAATAAAACATTTTTTTCCAATTTTTATTTCACCACTTTGTCGGCGTGATTGATATACATATTGGTACCAAATTTTAGCTTTCTAGTGCTAACGGTACCAGAGATTAAGCGAGGACGGACAGACAGACAGACATGGCGAAACTATAAGGGTTCCTAGTTGACTACGGAACCCTAAAAATGGACAGCCATATTGGCCTTCATTTTTTTAATTAGTATATACACTATAAGTTATATAGTTACATAATGTTTGTTAAGTGTTTTTATAATATTTAAAGTGCTAGTGCTAGTTTATTATATTTTAAATAAATAGAAAATGATAAAAAAATATTAAAGACTATAATCCTATATTTTAATATTCAGAACAAAATTACGATAAACTAACTAAAACTAGATAATATTAATAAAAAAAAAACAAGCCTTCAAAACATGGACCGCCATATTGGCTTCATTGATACCATGGACCACCATCTTCAGACGTCTTACTTAACTAAACATTTTTTTTTAATATAAACTCAATATTTCTACCAGGGATCAGCTTAATTAGTTAGCAGTAACTGATGTGTTTTAAAAATAATGTACAACATTTGACCTATAGAAACATACATACACACAAAGCCATTTAAATATTAGCTTGTAATGAGAACAATTTAATAGAATAAACAAATAATATCAAAATTGGTTACCAAAACAGCATAACTTGGTCTTAATTTTGTAAACTGTTGGACTTTCACTACCACCACTCATTACCCACTCAGGAACCTACAACTATATAATATAATTATTTGGCCTTTAGGAATTATTTCTTTACCCGATCTTAGGTCAAGCATAAGATAACTTAATTAAGGCGCCCCAACATTAGATATTGTCTTAAGAAACTGAGTTACTAGATCCACAGACAAAGATGTTATTGTAGTGTAAAATACTTCGTATCTTCATTGTAAGTATACTTTAGTGGGAACCAGACGAAACACAATAGGGTACCTGCTAAAGAGCCATTTACACGTCTGCTATTTGGGCACTAATGAACAATAGCCTTAAGAGTTTGTTCGCTGATATTGTTCCTACTCTTACCTGCTCCGTAAATATTATACCTAAGCAGAAAACCAACATAAGTTTTATTAAGGAGAAGTAACGTAACGTAACACAGAATTTAGCAGCTCTTAATGACTCTAGTAACCACGGGCATGAGTATAAAGGTAAGTGGATGGCAATTGACCTACATTACCTTAAATGAAGTCATTAGCAAATCAGGTAAATCGCCTCCTATCCTCCCCTTAAACGTTAATTTTGTGAGCTTTTAAACTTCATTATGAAGTATTAATGAAAATTATAAGGGAACCGAATCCAATGATATTTCGACACGGAAACGGGGATTGGAAATCAATCCGAAATTGCCAGTGACGCGTACGGTGAACTTGAATCGTTGTTTTATCGGTTCCATTGATTCCGTCATGATCATTATAAATGTCTGACATTGTGAAAATGGTTGAAATTTTCACGATTAGCTAGCTTTTTAGTAGTCACATGGAATTATGTTATTTATCGTTTCAGCCGATAGACGTCCACTGTAGGACATAGGTCTTCGCCAAGTATCGCCATAACAACCGGTCCTGCCCGTCTAGCATATATCGGATTCCCTACTAACGCTACGTCATCCAGTGCATGGTTGTGAGTACAGAACCTTTTGACCACATCGACCATCTGTTCTGCGAGCAATGTACCCTGGCCACTGCTACTTAAGTTCAGGCTATGTCTGTAACCTTGGTTCTCCTGCGGATAAAATAATCTTCATTTTGAATGCGAGTACCCAAGGAAACTCCAAGCATAGCCATTTTGATTGCCCTTGGTTTACCTTTAAACATGAAGATGATGATGAATCATGATATTTGGTAGACTTGAATTATAATCATCTCAAATATTGATCTAATTACCTATAATAAAAAATAATACCCTTAATATAATTTACCTTTATATTGTTTGGGTGTAATTTATCTATAATATGTATGTATTTAGAAATATATAAGTATGTTTATCAATTGTCTAGTACCCATAACACAAGCTCTGCTTAGCTTGGGACTAGACGACGTTGTGTGATAGTCGTGGAATATATTATATTGTATTATATTATATTATATTATAGTATATTATATTATATTATATTATATTATATTATATTATATTATATTATATTATATTATATTATATTATATTATATTATATTATATTATATTATATTATATTATATTATATTATATTATATTATATTATATTATATTATATTATATTATATTATATTATATTATATTATATTATATTATATTATATTATATTATATTATATTATATTATATTATATTATATTATATTATATTATATTATATTATATTATATCATATTATATTATATTATATCATATTATATTATATTATATTATATTATATTACATTACATTATATTACCTATAATAGAGGCACAATTTTTAAACGCAGGAAGTCATTAAATGACTTCTCTAGCTCTGGATGGAGCTAGAGACAGTGTTAGGCTTTTACTGACTAAAACCTACTTGGGTTCCTTCAGTTACTCTTTGCGAGAGCCACGGTAACTCCTTTAAGAAATACTTTAGCCCAGGCAGGATTATAGAGCTGCTACAGTTATGATAAATATGTAGATACAATATAATCAACATAAGCAATATTTTATATCTACATTTTACGATTATCGAGCCCTTCGTTTACTATAAATAACCGACGTTGAATTTTTATAGTCTTTTTCAGATTGCTAAGCGTAATCCCAAGATAGGATTATATGTTGCTAAGAAAACATATGTTTTACTCTTAAAAATGCTTAGTAAAGTTTTCAGTAATCCGCTTTACACTGGATTCAAACGATGATCACATTTTTGTATTACCATATCTATTGGACTTTACAGATATTGGAATTTGCTCTTCAAAGTTTGAATTGAATTGAGTTTAAGTTTATAGAGCTTTTAACATTTGGTCATTGATTAAAGTATCAATGCTATATATCTATATAAAAACTTGGTAAATGTTCTATAGAATGTGTTTTGATCAATTATGTTGGAGTTATTATTATTATGAGTAATTATATCTCAAAACCCTGGAGTCCTGGATCTTTAGAAGACGTACGAAGAGTCGAAACCAACTCGCAGAAGTCCCTTGGACGCTTTTAATGGAACGTGGTATGAGTTATTATTATTATTCCATTTATTTATAATTATTATTATTATTATTTATCATATTTTATATAGTTATTAAGTTGTTTATAAGTGTAAATAAAATAAATTCATATTTTTAAATATTTCTTCAAAAAATAACATAAAAAAAAAACAATATAACTAATTCCCCCCAATACTAGGTACTTAACTACTTGTACGCGGGTCTGTTAATTATTGTTTAAGCTTGTTAGCTAAAGAATACTATCAATTTTATAATATATCATATGACCACCAGTAAGTCACAATAAACTTATAATTTCAAGTCAATACATAACGAAAGTATTACAGCTCATAAAATTAAAGGTAAAGACCTGATACAGATAAATAAATAAACAAAGAATATAAGTTTATATAAAGCCACGCATCTGCTAGCGGCTCTGCTCGTATGGCAGTGGAAATTTAACCCAAGAGACCATACACCCGAGACATAAAGTTTTCTAAATTTTATTTAAGGAAATGGTCAACCCGTTTGTCTTTCATCAAAATCCAGTCAGTCATTCAAACGTCAAGGAGTAACAA
This sequence comes from Mythimna albipuncta, assembly GCA_929112965.1. Taxonomy (NCBI): domain Eukaryota; kingdom Metazoa; phylum Arthropoda; class Insecta; order Lepidoptera; family Noctuidae; genus Mythimna; species Mythimna albipuncta. Next base: position 12,103,169 of record OV815973.1, read on the forward strand.
ACATACTAATAACACACATACAAAATTCGCCATCTTTATATTAATACTCTAGCTTTTTCCTGCGGTTTCGCCCACGTACATAAAGTATAGTCTATGTTACTCAGGATCAGGAATAAAACAGTTTTCTATCGGAGAAAAAATTTTAGCAATCGGATGAGTAATTTCAGGTACAAAAAAAAAACAAACTTAACCTCTTTATAATATTAGTGTAGATTTAAGACACTTTTAAATGTATATAGGGTGACTGGTAATTAGTGTACAATACTTAAACACGTGATTGTGCTCATGATAACCAACAACTTTTACTATGAGAACAAACCTAAAATCGCGAAAAAAAATCAGTTGTTCAGTATATTTATGTTTGCCTAATGTACTGAACAGCTGATATTTTTTTCGCGATTTTGGCTTTGCTCCCATAATAAAAATTGTTTTGTTAAAATGCTTGTATAAACTCTCGCTCGTATTTTTGAAAAGAAAATTTTTCACTAAGTACACACTTACATTCAGGTCATATGGGATAAGATAACACTCGAGGTAGGCCTATCGCCTTTCCAGGGCTTTGCACACATTAGAAGGTCCATTATAAAGATTTATCAAGATGTACTTAGTCCAAGAACGAAGTTATATCAAAAGTAAGTTTCAGTTGGGATAACTTAAAAGTAAGGGCGCCTTCAAATTAGCCGCAATGTGCCGCGCGTCAGCTGCGTGTCAGCCGCTCTGCCGCCGCGCACCAGTTCATCGATCGAATAGTGATGATACGCACTTAGTTTTTATTCAAGTATAAACATGAACTAAAATCAGGTAGAACAATTTGTTGATGAGATGAGTCAATTGCGAATACATTTATATAATTCTAAATTTTGTCCACAGCCTTTTACTTTATGAAATTCAGTTGGTTGACGTATACCTTATAATGGCAATCTTTTCTTAAGTTTTTTTTTTGTCTAAAATCTTTTTCTTTTCTAATAGTTTTGTTCTAATTGAGAAAGCAAATGTACAACACTATGTTGCTCGAATATAGCGGTTCTAGTGTGGCGGCCGCGCTGTTGCCGCGATTTTGTCGCGCGGCACTTCGCTGCTAATTTGAAGGCGCCTTAAAACTATTGTTTTTTATGTTTTAGCTTTAGAAGCTGGGTAAGTTTAGTGTAGTAAATCACAAGTATCAACAGCATAAGTTGAAAGGCTTACAGTATTAAAAGAAAACTATAAAATGCACAACTATAACGAAACGTGGTGAGAAAAGCTTTTGATCCCACTCATAAAAGAGCTCACGATTCTTCAGAATATTTGAATTGTTATTTTAGTTATGTCATGTGTCATGGTGGATAAAATTTCCTATAATATGACGCGCAACTTTCAATCTACGTAATGCCACAAGGTTGCCCAGCGTCCAATAATATATGTGTGGTAATTTGACAGCATTATACTTATTTTGTCAGTTTCAAGAGATTTCAGCAATAGTGAAAGAGTTTCTAGCAGGCATCAGCCTACTATAGGCCCGATAACTAGGGTTGAAAGGTTTGCCGCGTCCCTGGAACGCAAAGAGCAACGAAGGAAAAAAGGTGGGTTTTAGTCGGTAAAAGTCGAAATGGTATCTTGCTCCACCTAGAGCGGAATAAGTTATTTGATGATTTACCATCATAAAAAAAAAATACTGGAGAAAAATTTTTCGACTTTCACTAAGCTAGGGTTTTTAAATGCTTAGTTGTCAGCAGTTAGAACTAAAAGCTTGCGGCCACTTCTTAAAGTAATCACTCTTTTGTAATGTTGTAATTTATCAGGTCTTCATTTCCAAAGGCATTTGCCCAATGTTTTTAATATTAGGTATGTAGTCAACTGGTTTGAAAAAAAAAATTCGGCCATTCTAAATTCAAACTTAAAGAATGTATTTCAATTCATTTTACAGTCACTTTTGAAATGTCAAGGTCTATCAGTCACAAAAAAAGAAAGAAATTGCATGTCTCTATGGAGATGAACATAGAAAAGCCTCCACAGATACTCTTTTAAATTAATGCATAATTATTAAGTTACCAAACCATAAAATTATACCTATTCATATAGAAGATAGAAGTGCAAGTTAAAAGCGTCCGTATTATTTACATAGCTTTTTTTAATAGTGATTCAGATTGTGAAAGATTCACTTTGCATTTCAGATTATTTATAAAGCTTTCTGAAAACTGCAGAGGATTAATAAACTCAATTTACGAGATGGTTTCTTAAAAATCAAATACATGAGCATAAGAGCCTTTACTAAATCTACTAAAAATTCTTTCAATTTAGAATGCTAATGTAAAATGTGACATAGTAATTTTTACTCAGTATCTAAGCTATTCATACATAAGTATTCTTTAAAAATACACAAGGTTCACTGTAACAATACTAGGCTGATAAAACAGTACATACGAGTGCATCATCATTTCAGCCGAAAGACGTCCACTATTGGACATAGGCCTCCCCCAAGCGTCGCCACAATGACCGATTATGTGCGTCTCTCATCCACCGCGTTCCCGCGACTCTCACCAGGTCTTCTGTGTGCTTACTACTCATACACGGTTTTTTTTCTTTTTTAAGGGCGGAAATCAATGACTTCTCAAGCTGTAGGGTTAAGCAGCAGGACTTATGAGGCTCTTACTGGCTTAAAGGCACCTGTGCCTTTCAGTTGCCCTTTGCGTTCCAGAATTACGGAATATCTGCCAGAAATTCGCATGGCCTTCGTGGACCTACATAGATGATACTTATATTTACTGCCAGATCATAGATGTAATAATGGTGATGATGCTAGAGCTATGATACCATTCACTAACCATAGCACACTGCTCAATGCTTTGCCATTTCATAGCGGTCATATAGTCTGTCTAAAAAGTCAACCGACTTGGGAATTCTGTATAATATATAATTCAGTAAACCCCAAGCGAACGCGCACCTATTGTCTTACTATTGTGTCTCTTCTCTAATTACCGCGATTGAAAGGTTTAAAAAATACTTATTAAGGTATTCGATACTTTTTATAAGGTTCTTCTCTTAATCAACCTTGATTATTGAACCAGCGTTGACTACATCAACTTTTAGTTTACTCTAATAATTACACAAGACGGTTAACTTATTAGACAGACTCTACGGTGTATTTTTTTTTTATTCTATATTTAGCAGCTTTGTCACAATATTGACTATGTCGCTCCATCATAGCTAAATTTTGAATTCTAAGTTATTTTAAATGACTGTAAAATATTTTGCATCTGTTGCCTCCACTAACGTAGGCTTAGCTAAGACACTGTTGCAAATGCCATGTCTTGAAATTAGCATGCATATTAAAATATAATATTAAACACACAACGTACAATATAATGAAACTATTTTTTTAAATGTTAAATAAAGTATTGTAAAAAAAATGTATTATTTAGGTAGATAATAGTCCAGTATTTAGATAACAATTCAGCTAGACCAACATAGTATAACCAGAACTTCAAAGAGAACAAAACTACCTTCTAACATCCGATTTATCCTATTAAACGTTCTGAAAGAACGATCCATCAAATTGAATTTCCTTGACCCAGACCGTCTTATATTCCCATCCATTTATCTATTGAAACATAGTATCAAAATTGTTCCAGTACTTGAGCAATTCTTGAAATTCTATACGATCTGAAATTGGACATTGAAGCGAGTACAAACGACTGCATCTTGGGATAGCACATAGAACATAGAATTGTCGCGAAAACAGAGACTAGAGAATGCGACAATTGGTGGCCATGCATTTTGTGCTACCCTTAGATTTCAATAATTTATTACATAAAGCTTATTTTGTGTTATTTTTCGTGCGACGTAATTCTCATTGTGATTAGTTATAGTTAACCAAAGTGTAATCTTTATTGATTTCCCTTTTATTCGGTTCGCAGACGTCGATAATGCTCTGAAAGTCTTTGCTTTTTTTTTATTATGGGTAACAGTAAAGTAAAGTTTGGGGAATCTTTTGAAATGCTTGGTAGCCTTTCAAAGCAAGTAGTAGAGTTACTTTTGACACTATGTAACTACCAACTGCCGTATTGGTAGTTACGTAGTTTCTGAAGATGTTGCATACAAATTGACCAAAAACTTTGTATGTAACATCTTAGATTTGGTATTCTTACTTTATTTCTCAGCTTGTTTAGTTTTCGTTTATCCTAGATTAATGCCATATCTTTAACCCGTTGTGTGTCTAATCGTGGATCCACGCAAGACAAAATGGCTTTTTAATTGTGTCTCTAATTACGGCACACGAGGGGTTAATTGTTTTCACCTTGTTGAGGCTTGTTGAATTTTTGTATTTTTCTCTACTTGGACGTTTAGATATTTTAGTGCTTTCACCGAAACTTTAAGGTCTATTTGATCATTCTATCTATGTCTCTCAATTTGTACATCTATAAGAGAAATTTTATGCAGTCTCAATGTTTGAATAAAATGTTTTCTATATTATTGTTTTTCAATAAATATCAAAGTGACTTTAGTTTATCTAGCTTTGTTTTGTTTTATGCAAATAGTTGACAAATCCTTAAATTAAACAAGTATTTGCTGGCTAAGGCTTTCCAATAGAAGATTAAGTGCCAAGGCAGGTTTGCAAATACATATAGTAGTTTTATCATACACTGAGATGGCAGATACTAGCGGATATTTTTTGGTTTAGAGACATACCGCCACTACTTGGATTTCTTTCATTTCATTTTTAAACTCTTTTAGTGCTACAGGTCTTCTATTTCAATAACAACAGTATCGGCTCTTGCTGAATTGTTTAGTTGAGGTGCATAGATTCAATCCAGGCACCTCAACTAAGGGGTGTTAAACGCAATATGAGATTAATTTGCGGAGTGGGTTCCAGACAAGTCACGCATATTTTTTTTTAATGTCTGTTACTACTTGTAAAACTCTCTGGGGTTTGATTACTTTTGCGTTCTACACCATTAAATTAAGTGTATTATTCGTAAAGGCTTAGTAGGAGTAGTTTTTTTGCTACTTTATTAATTTTTTTCAATCTTTCCGTCGAAATTTTTCGCTGTTCTACTTTTCTCGCTCTTCGTATCAAAAATAGGCGCCTGTGCTATGGCCTCTTGTTGTTTTGGAGCATGAAATGATTTTAATGGCCGTTAATAATTAATAAATATGAAAGTGTTGTAAGTATAACCAGCCGGTCTGCTACTGGGACTTAGACCTTCACATAAAATTTTCAGGAAAGAATAAGAGAGAAGGTATATAATATAGTTCAATTTTTAGGCTGTCAAAATTAACTTAACCCCTCGAGCGCCAGGGGTACATTGACCCGGAAAAGTGTATAAATGATTGCATTAGTTAATTAGTATAGGTACAATAAAGCCAAGAAGTCAAAATAAATTGTTAAGTAAATGTCAAAATAATTTGTTAGGTAAATGTCATAATAATTCGGATTTAAATAAATAATTATGATTTTTAATCACAATGTCAAAGAAGCAAACATTACATTACAAAAATTACAATTACATGTCAAAATTTATCTGATAAAAAATCCAATACACTATAATAACATTTTTGACACAGTAAACTTCAAGTTGTGAGATATGCAACATTGAGACCGAGGGGTAATTTACTTTGCTAACAGTGTAAAGAATGGCTCCTGCTTATAAAATTACGGGACGCTTTCCAAGATGGAGGGCTAATTATAGGCCAATTCGTGGCATCAGAAAAACGCTCGGTCCGCCCTATCCTTAATATTAATGGTGCTGGGAAAAGTGTAGATCAAAGCCATGGTCAGAATTGTACCGGGTCGTTAATCTCCATGACAGAGGAAACGGCAACACTAACACGGAAGCCTATTTAATAAGAAAACTGACAGATGACAGTGACATATGATAATCCAACAATTTCATAAATTTGTTAATACTTCCTGCTACCAGTGGTTGGATAAGTCGTTATTTAGCTAATATGTCACACTGACAGTAAATATGATGTTAATTGAACAGAAAGTTCTGACAATATCGTCTTTTGTAGTGACTACTGAAGCGTCACAACACTCTGCGGAACGCCGCAAGACACTCCTGTTCTTAAGCACAGGGCCTCAAGTCTGCTATTACAATAGTGTCAGAATGGTCCATCATTGATGTTATAATTGTCGATTTTGACAAGTTTGGTAGTCTACTAAAATAATGGCTTCATTATGACCGATGGTCAACCACTGACACTCCATTTAAAGAAGTGACATAGAATGGTAATCTCGTACGTATAATGACAAATGAATATTTGACGTTTGTGGTAATCTGCTAAAACTTTGACAGTTTATTTGATCAGTGTTTTACCATTAGAACGTTATTTCGCAGTTGTTGGTTTTAATATGCTCGAAATTATCATTCTACCACAATTCTATTACAAGACCATTGACCGATCAATGATCGATCATTATGAATTAGCAGATTACAAACTTTTAGCAATATGACAATGGGATCGTGTTGGAATGACGAATTTATAAAAATAGCAGACTTTGGGCCCAGATCTATTGTGATAGTGTCATACAGTAATCTATTGAAAGGATATCTTATGTTCGTTTTATTCATTGCCACAATATTGACTATGTCGCAAACTTTATGTTTTTGGTAGCTCTGTATTTGGAATAATCGTGTTGCCAATCAATGATGGCATAAGATAGTTAGTTAACCAAAAAAATATTGTTTACGTATTTTTCACTTTATCAAATTATTGATTGAACGCATCCATGAATCGGGTTTGTGACGTCCCTTCTAGGATATGTGAACCAATAAGTGACGTCATTCGTTAAAAAATACTGTGCATTTAATTACCCAACAAAAAGAAAAATACGTCGATATCCTAATACTTTTTTTGGTTTAGTAACCATGGCACCAATCCTATTAATCTAACTACCATAAGCACTTTCACCCCATTTGCTAATTACTAATATTTTTAGGATTTTTTTTTTTATAAATTTGTAGTCCTTATATTTAAAGATTACACGTTAGAATTACCGTATACTTCTGTTTTAAATTATATATTTTGAAAGACCCTACTTACGGTGACCCAATTTATATACATTGGGTCAATAATTAGCTACGCAAAATAAAAAAAGATGTTACTATAGAACCGGATGGATGAAGTGGAGACAACTCACAGGCACCATGTGGGATAGTAAACGCCAGTCACAGTAAAGGTCACTTGTTTATGATTGCTTAGACCTGCTGTTCTGGATTTAAATGCTAGGCAACAAACAAACAGCTCTTAAATAAACTGCATACAACTGAAAATCTATAGTTTTAAAGTTGCTCCGATATCCGATAAAGTCAAAGAGAAATGCTAGTAGTAGTATGGTCACATACGAAGAGGCCCAGATGATCATATAATTAAAGTTGCCCTTGAACTGCTTACAACAAATCGCACGTGTGTAATACCATCCTCCACATGGTTGAGGATGGTCGAAAGAGACCTCTAAAAAGCTCGACACCAACATGACACAAAATCCTGCACAATAGAAAAAAAAGACAAGGAGGGCCGATCCCAAATAAATGGGATAAGGTCTAGCCAGAAGAAGAAGAAAAGTTTGAAATACATTTAGTATGACATAGAAATATTATCATATAATTATGTATATCATCGAACGATTGGGTCATATAATATTTCCTACAAATAAACGAAACCATTAAACTCTTGTTTTTCCAAAAATAAATATTAAATTATATAAGCTTGAACAGTCAGCCCGTCTTCTCTGTAGCGAGAAATTGAATGTAATAATATCTTTCAGTGAAGTATGTTGAAACTTTTGTCAGTTTGCTTGGATTCTCTAGAAACCAATCTATCTCAAACTAACTTATAATGGCGTAGAATTCTTCAATTTTGTGAATCCTTTTATTATTCCTGATCAGAATTTCTATAGACATTCCTTTGAATAAAATAAATTGATTTGGTAATGGTTAGACTGTTTTGCCGTACCGTACTTACACGGACAAAAACTGAGTGATAAACATGAAATTTAGTAAAAAAAAAAATAAGTGAAAATGATAACTTTCAAAGCAGAAGACACCGTTAAAGTAGAGGACAAAGCAGTAACATTAACAACAGTAGCGTAGCACACACGGTTTATGTGACAACGGAAGTGCGTGCAACAAACGCAAGGAGACAATAGGTCGTATATACGCAGCCGTACACGATATTTTTACGGTAAATGAATGCTCTGTTCTCGCTTTCATAGCTCAGGCAACATTAGTCCCCACAGTCACTTATCTCCTTTATATGTCACTTGTCTCTTTTATATGTTTACACAACATTACCACGTAAGAAAATGGTACTTTTACGCACAAAACGAGGCAGTTCCCTTGATTGTACGATACCGTATTCTAATGACGATCTTAGTGAGCATTTTGTAATTTTGGAGGCTTGACAGTACTAAACTTTATGGTGATGATATGGCTGTTACTGTACATGTTCTCGAGTATTGGTTTTATTAAGTTAAAATATAATAATAGCATTTATTTTAGTCAAATCAAATTAAAATTATTTATTTGTCAGAATAAGGTACATTAAATGTTACAATATTGGTTCCAGCATAATTATCCTACCATAATATACCGTACCAATATGGTACCAATATATCTTAAAAAATGAAGGCTTATCTTGTTATCTTATTAATTAGTCATTGTAAATCAGTGCGTGGAATAAAATATTATGGTAAAAAAGATTGAAATTTTATTGTACGAGTAAAAAGTGATTATTTATACTAATATTATAAAGAGGTAAAGTTGGTTTCTTTTTTGTTTGTAGGAGGTAATCTCTGAAAGTACTGATCCAATCGCTATTTTTTTTTTCGCAAATAGTATGCTGCTTTATTCTTGAGTAACATAGACTATATTTCATGTACGTGGCCGAAGTTGCGGCCAAAAGCTAGTTATTGACAATACCATTGTTGGATATGGTAGTATAAAGTGTATTTTTTACATTATTAGCGATTTATATCCTCTTAAATTTCAGCCAAAAACGCCCTCGATTCGACTTAGGCTTTCAGGTGATTATTGAAATAACTGACTATCAAGATGAATGAAATAAGAAAACAAGCTCAACCGACCCCAAATAAATTGGTAAGGGTATGAGTTTGTTGCGGGTGCAGTTGTCTGAGACGTTAGTTATGTAAAGCCACAGAATAAATCTGTATTTTTTCATAATTATTTTGTTATTTTTTAACTCTATTTGATTTTGTTCCCTTTATTTTTTTTTTTTGAGTTAACTCCTCAGACCCCAAGCATTTAAATAGTTATAAATACGGAAAAATGAAAAGGTTGCTTATTTTCGAAATTTACAGACTACTTTATGAAGAATTTCTTACATACATTTTTAGATACATACCCAATAAATAAAACACTCAAAATTTTAATAATTTACGCAGACTTTTAATAAGCTATAGTGATACTATATACTCTAATACAATACTTATTACACTTACATATTACGTGCATGTTTAAAAATAAATTGTTTCATTCGATTTGATTTACAATATCTATATATATATAAAAGAAAGTCGTGTTAGTTACACCACTTATAACTCAAGAACGGCTGAACCGATTTGGCTGAAAATTGGTGGGGAGGTAGCTTAAAACCAGGAGACGGACATAGGATACTTTTTTTTTTTTTTTTTTTTTTTTTTTTTTTAGGGTAGATTAGAGTAGGGTAGGGTAGAGTAGGGTAGAGTAGGGTAGAGTAGGGTAGAGTAGGGTAGAGTAGGGTAGGGTAGAGTAGGGTATAGTAGGGTAGAGTAGGGTAGAGTAGAGTAGAGTAGGGTAGGGTACAGAAGGGTAGAGTAGGGTAGGGTAGAGTAGGGTAGAGTAGGGTAGAGTAGGGTAGGGTAGGGTAGAGTAGGGTAGAGTAGGGTAGAGTAGGGTAGAGTAGGGTAGAGTAGGGTAGAGTAGGGTAGAGTAGGGTAGAGTAGGGTAGAGTAGGGTAGAGTAGGGTAGAGTAGGGTAGAGTAGGGTAGAGTAGGGTAGAGTAGGGTAGAGTAGGGTAGAGTAGGTAGAGTTGACAGCTTAGATAAAAGGTAACTATTAAGCGGTACGAAGTTTGCGGGGTCAGCTAGTTCTATATAAACAGTAACAGTATAGGTAGGTACATTGTATTTATTAAGCATTTTGCGTTCAATGATAAATTCTTACTAACGACGTCTATTCCCTGCGGGTATCTTATTTCAGACTCAATTCTAATATAGATCAAAGCCTTTCCAGTGCATAATTTCAGTAGAAATTAATATATTCATACATAGTCTGCCCGAGGATGTTGATGTTCCTTAAACTAATTTACGCTAACGACTGCCATAATGTAGGGAAAGATAGTAACAGTAATTATATTTCGTCGAAAATCAAGTGAAGACTATCCTTGATAACTCCCCTGGGTGATGTACTGTCGACCCTGGAAGTTAATTAACTGGGATATAGGAAATGTATGTAGAATGACTTGTAGGCGTACCTAGTACTTTTTGTGTGAGCACGATAATTGGTTTAGGCTGACTGTAGTAATTTTAGGTAAATGTATGAGGAAAATAAATTGTTTTATTTTCTGGTTTCCTTACCATATAATCTTATGTCTGTCTTTTGTCGACATTTTTTTTTTATATTGCGTATTTCTTGTTTCATTTATGTAACTGCTGTCAATAGTCTCTCGAATAGCCTTCCGCTCTTACCAATGTGTTGCTTTCTCTTGTTAAGGCCTTTCAGTGATGCTACGCTATTTATTGCTATAATTTCCTAGGTCTTGCCGATCTCCCGTCCATTACCCGACCAATTGGCTAGTATTCTTTTTTAATTTATACTTCGTAGCTGTTCGAGTACCTCCGGCCACTCGGCAATCTTCGCCTACTGTTGTGAGACATTGAAAAGCGGCGAGAGACCTTCACTTTTAAATCCTCTAGACATAAATTCATTAATTTTAATGGATAATTTCTTGATTTGTTGACTCATAGTTAATTCAGTTTTATTAATACAGAGAGCTTCTAGAATGGTAGTTGTTTGTAAGTTAACACAGCTGTACAAGGCGTTAATTGAATTAAATTATTACTTTATAGTGTCGAGTGAAGAGTCATTAACAGTAAAGTGGATTAAACTACATAAGACTGCGAGATGCCGCCTTACTGTAATGTGTATGTTCTTCAAATTAATTTTATTGTTGCTATGTTTACCCAATGCTAATGTTAAATCAACTTAATAGTGCGTTGAGGAGAAGGTTAAAAGTCATAGAAACAATGAAAAACAGTTACATTTAATACAGCAGTGTAATAAACTCAACTGTGTTTTTGTTTTATTTTTGACATAAGTTTAAGCAACATAATCAGCCTTTTAATGTTCCCACTGCTGGGATTTATTACATGTGTCATCTGAACTGTTGAATAAAATTATAAATTAAATTGAGTAAAATGTGCTAATGAAATTGGAATAATTTGGCTACTAACATACGTTTAATTTTATCTTAGTGTAAAAATTGTTAAAAATTTTTGAAAAATTACTATTAAATAATTAAATACAAATACTGTGCTGGCTGGAAAACTTTGCGTAGCTTTTACTGACGCGTATTTTCACGTCCCTTTTAAATCCTTTTCATAATATCTTATTGTTGGAAAAAATTCTACCCTGAACTTTACCATTATAATACGATTTTGTTTAATTTGATCTAAGCGCACGGCCGTGCGCAGGCCAAGTTCCAGCAACAGGTCGCGCGCATGCTGTGCACTATTTACACGAACCGTTTCGACCCACTTTTGACCCCCCTATAGATCAGTGCCTATTGCAAGTACGGAAATAAAATTGCATATATATAATACCTACGTTATCATATAGTAGTACTTGAGCAGTATGCCAAGTTTCATAGATACAGCTTCAGTAGATCCTGAAACATGACCCTGTGAATATAGCTAATTTTGGCACTGACTCACTGACCGGTAATCAAAAACCTCTAGGCCACTTCCAATTGTCCTAGCGTTATGAAATTTAGCACACAGGTTGTGTGTTATATATAAATTAACAAAAAATTAAGAAATTTAAGAAATCGGTCAAGCGGTCGATTGAAATCCAATCCAATGCTAAGTTTAGATGCACTTTAAAATCGATCATAATCATCTTCATCAACAGCCTTTTTTTATTGTGGGAAAAATCATGCATTGACATCCCCCGCCCTTGGGCGGAGCGGGAGATTGTGTCAGACTCTTACTTCTAAAAGACCTACCCCGTTCGTTCTAGCCTTCATACCGGGGCTCGAGCGCCCTTTCGGATAACCCTGGCCCCAGTAGGCTTCGACCCGGCTGGGTCCCTGCTGTTGCTGACAACTCCTTGAGGCGCGCGGGAACAGTGCGCATCGTCGACGACTTGGGCTTGGTCCGGACAGTTACCGGACGGCCTGACAGCGAGCTACCCATTGCTCACTGTCCGCAAGCCCGTTCATCAACAGCCTGATCATCGTTAAATTTGAACTTGGCAGGTTAATTTAATTATATAAATAATAAATTTAATTATACAGTTAATCAAGTGTTACGTGTAGCATGAAAACCTGCCTTTGAAAAACTTGGCATTGAATTGGATTTCAATCCTTTTTTAGGCAAACAATTAGCCGATAGGAACTTGGCCCCCTTTTAACAGGTATGTTTTTATTGGGATAAATAAATATCGTAAGCTGAACTTTTTATCAGTCTTCATGGTAATAGAAAATAAAATACTTCCCCGTTTACGTGATATCGACACTTTAAAACGTATAAAGAGAGACTTAATCGCATCTCAGTGTGTCAGCGGCCCATAACAGTAAGTGTTATTGTCTTTTCTGCCTCGGGAACAGTGTGGAAATCTACCAGATTGCCTAAAGTCTCATTACTGAGGCAATATTGCACAAGTGGCTGATTAAACTGTCTGGCCTATTTTTGGTAGACTCGTGGAGATAATGACGATGTTTACCTAGATAAAGGTAAGTTCCTATTCTATTCCTATAAATTAATTTATTTACATTTTCTACTAGATTGTTTGAGGAGTGGTATGAAAGAAAGAGTTAATGATACTGTGTAAGTATGGGGAAATAATAAGGGCAGGACGAAGAAGATAGTATTTCAACGAGTCTGTTGGTCTAGTCGTCAGTAACCCTGACTGCTATGCCGGAGGTCGTGAGTTTGATTCCCACCCAGGACAAATGTTTGTGTGATGAACATGATCATTTTTGTTCTGTCTAGTTATTATTTATTTATGAATTTAGAAATAAGCATGTTTATCAGTCGTCTAGTACTAATAGTACAAGCTCTTGTTATTTTGAGACTAGATGTCTTTGTGTGAAAGTCGTGGAATATTACTATATTATTATTTTCGTTCGTAAAACCCCTGGTAGACACAACTAAGACATGAAATAAGCTTAAAGCATAATCAGTTCCCACTGTTGGAACTCAGGCCTTCTCTCTAGAAGAGGGAATGGGACGTAATCCACCATGCGGGCCCGTTACGGGTAGGTGGATGTCATCATGTCTTTGAATTTTTGGTTCCAGGATATGCCGGTTTACTCATGTTTTCCTTCACCGTTTTTGAGAGCAGTGGTGATGAAATAAATTACACAAAGTAATGGACCTGGCGGGGACTCGTATGTCGGGCCGATACCACTGCTCCGATTGAAATAATCTTAGTTTTACCTGTTCATGCTTAATTTGCTTTTAATAGCGGTACCGTTGAATACTTATCATGCATTCCATAATGTCATTGCAACGATAACACTGATCTCATTCACACTATTGAATGTTATAGGCAATACCATTGGTATACATGACTTCTACCGTTTTCTACCCGCTCATGTCGCGATAGTACTATTTTCATCGTTTATCGTTAGTGCAAGACGGTTAGCTTGGAAAGAGCGTAGCTTGTGACATTACCTACTTTTTTAAATCTACACTTTTTTTTGGTTTAATTTGGAAAATCATACAACATGCACTAATATTGCAAAGAGGTAATGTTTTTTTGTTTAGGTTAGAAAATCATCCAACATGCACTAATATTAAGAGGTAATGTTTTTTTGTTTAGGTTGGAAAATCATCCAACATGGCACTAATATTGCAAAGATGTAATGTTTTTTTGTTTAGGTTGGAAAATCATCCAACATAAACTAATATTGCAAAGAGGTAATGTTTTTTTGTTTAGGTTCTAAAATCATCTAACATGCACTAATATTGCAGAGGTAATGTTTTTTTTTTTTTTGTTTGTAGGAGGTTATCTCTGAAAGTAGTTCGATTGATAATTTTTTTTTACCTATAGAAAACTGCTTTAATCCTGAGTGACTTAAGCTATACTTTTTGAAGCCGCAGGCAAAAGCTAATGATGTATATTATAGGTACTAGTGCTTGAATGCGATTCTACCTAATGGAAAGCAGTAATGAAATCGTTGACGATGAAACGCAGTAGTTTATGAAGTGCCTATTCACTCTAGGCTCGAATGTCTTCAAGCCGAAAGTGAATAGGCACTACTAACCTAACCTAACCTAAATTATAATCAGACAGGAAAACTACAACAAGCAAATTGTTCCAGTCCTTCAATGTATAAACGCGGTGTAAAACGACGAGGCAACACGCTTTTTACTTCTCAAACAACCAGTCCGTTTTATTTTTCTGTAAGTAAAAAACAAAATAGCATTTGTCACAACTTCTACTCAATGCCTGTTGGGGATTGTTACAAAAACACTCTCTAACACAATCCTATGATTTTTATATATATATTTTATTCATTTATTGATGACTAAAACCTCATATATCATCAATATCAGGCATATTTTTTTCTAGCGCTTAAAAGTTTTGATAGTGAAATTGATCTTCTCTTTTTTAAATAATATAGTGCTTGATAGCGATTCCATTTAATGGTAAGCAGTGACATTATTTTTGGTTGTAATGCGCAGTCTTCTATCATTTAGACCTCGCGCGATGGAGGGCATATTATTATTACGCAAGTGTGCGTTTCTGCGTAAATCATCAAAAGAAATAATTTAAAAAAATCATTTTATGATTTTTCTAGGAAAAACAAACCTATAGAAAAAAAATTTTTCGATCGAAAAATAAATCGTAGAAACGTGTGTACAAAATGACAACTAAGCGTTTTTCAAGTTCATTAAAGTTATACAGACGTATGTACAAACGACGCTCGAGGGACAATAACTTTTTATGTGTAAAATTCACCGAGACTTTAACCGCTGAATTAAACATAAAATATTTATAATAAATTAAGGTTAAGATATAATGATACACACTCATTTTGGTGTTTCCTTGGGATCCCCACAGGTGAGAAGAACGAAAAGTGATATCACGAAGGCATAGGCCTGGCTTCGTGATATCACTTCTCCTTTACAGCCACGTCGAATAAACTTATTAGATTTAATATTAAATGATTAATGAATTACCAAATTTTAATATGCGTAGGTAAGTTACAAGTTCTAACGTTATTAGCAAACATACAAGGTGATGTAACAGATTTATTATTGCCGACGATCAGTCTTCGCAGTGAGCCGTCTCGCGTCACGACAAACTGATACCGCACCGACGAGTGATGGATGAATAGCTAAAACATTAATTTAAAACTTACACGGCCCTCGGTTTGAAAATTTGATAAGGGAACTCAGTGAGACAGTCTCGAGGAGGAAATGAAGGCATTTGATTGCAGAAAATTAGGGGCTTAACCGCGTGTATCCAATTTTATACAGCCTAAAATAAAAATAAGAAACTTGTATTTTTTTATTATACCTACCTACTTATTAATTACAATAAGTTCGGTTCAGTAGTTTATCTATGAGAGCAGAACAGAGTTATTTACACATTTATAATACTAGTATGGCCTAAGCTTCCGGCGTCTTTGTTCGCATAGTACAGTTGGGAAGTCGATGTCGAAGTTAGATGAAAAGTAACTTAAGGTTATCCGCGTGTATCTGATTGTATACCTACATTAATAAACCTACAAATAAAAAAATCCATTTTTTTTATAACCTAATGATGTAAAGGCCATTGCCATTCTGGTGATATAGCCAAGGAAGCTGATTAAATCAAGAAGATAACAGGTTCTGGAGTTTTAGATTAAATACTACCCTAAAATAAAACAAAAAGAAGAAAAATAGAGAAGAAGTATAATAGTCTTGAAACTATCAACTTTGACCATTACTTAATACTGCCATAGTTTCACACAGGTGCAAATTATGCACACAAACATTCATCTTTAATTGCTCTTTCTATAAGTGATGAATATATCTCATTGCATTGTTGTAATGCATGGCTTTAAATGAATACGCGGATCTATAGACAGACGCAGAGCTACTTTGCTTCATACTTTATTAGTTTCTCCCAGTGTGAAATTAGAAAATTGACAAGAATCAAAGCTATTACAAAAAACCATTTACTGGCACTGTAAAACTGTCAAAAAGTTAGTCAGTTAGAAAAAACTGGGTAAGTGCAAGTCGGACTCACGCATTGAGAGTTCTGTGCAAATTACAATCCCGAATGAAATTTCGAAGATTTTTCCGAAATGTTATTTTTTTTTAGACATGGATAACAACAAATTTACTGTTTTTAGATATTTTCCTATGCATGTGCTATAATATTTTGCTTTGTGCCAAATTTCAGGATTCTGATTCAACGGGAAGTAAAAAGTAAATTAACATAGGCAGCCAAGACATTTGCGTTCAGCCGTTTGAGTGTGAAGAAGTAACAAACACACTTACAAACATTTACTTTTCTAATAATAGCGTGTTAAGTAATGACAATAATTATTACACAGCAATAATAATGACAGAAGAAATTAATAACCATCGCAACAATAATAATTGAAACCCAGTCCAGTTGGATTGCATTTCAAGAATATTCCTGTTACAATGGATGAGTATTTTCTAAAGTTTACGATATCTCGGCGCGTTGTGATCCCACTGTACCTAAGCAACAAAGCCAGTTGTATATTGTGGATCTCAATATTGTACGTGTTTTGAAGAGAAATGGATAACTTAAACGGGATCTGCTTTACTAAATGCATAAATAAAGTGACCTAGAGAGTGTGCTAAGCGAGGGAGCTACTGTATAGGTATTGGCTTGGGTAATCGATGGAGTTGTTAGCTCTATTCGTGGCAATTGCTTTACTTGCATTCGTTTTGCACTGACGCTCGGATTTTGCCAATCTGTTGCATTTATTTGACTCCCTGGTAGACAAAGCTATGCCTTGTAAAACATTTGTACGATTTGTTTTAGATTTAAATGAATTCAGGATTGATTTTGATTAATAGGATATTTAAGATATTTCATTTTATTCAGCAACTTATTTTTATTTTTTAACGTTTTCCTTAACTAAGAATTATTCCTGTATTGTGAGTACACTCGCAAACGTGTAAACTCACATAAACAGGACACTCTTACTCATATTTATAGGCCAAAACAGCAAACAATTGCTTAATCACTGCACTAATTGGGTCGTCAAACTTTAAAACCAAGGACCACATATAGCTATTATACCTAAAACAATCAATCTAAAAGAAAGTTCCTTCTTCATTTAATATAATTAACAGCACAATGCTTTTAATACAGAAGAGGTAAATTAATCACTGGTTTGTTCAAGAACAACTGTTGAGTACTGACAATTGTGAACAACTTGAAGAAAAAACTCTTACAAAAGATTGTACCATTTCTGAGAATTGTTTTAATACCTTCTTATGTGGAAAATAAAGTGGTTCCTTTTTTGTGTACCGCAAAGTAAATTGAAAAACGAAACATTTATACAATGTTTTGTATTCCAATTTGGAGTTTTCCGTGGAAAGTTTTTGTTCTAGAAAAGCTTCGTTTGATTGCTATGCGAAAATATTTCAGTTACTAAATGTTGTGTTCCTTCAGGTAAATTGCAGTTTGTTATTACGTTTGAAAATTGAAAAGAGTAAAAACAACTTGTTCTAATTTCTCTAATAAACTCTAAATATCGTTATAGGTATCAATGTTATAATGATCAAATGAAAATAAGCAGTATCTATGAAAACAAAATTAATGTATCTAATAAACTTTAACAAACCCAACAGACTCATTACCATAAATTAAAACATTCCGTGGCCACCACAAATCATATTCAGTGAAATCAAATTATATTCATCAGAACTACACAAAGTTAACCTCCAATTAGAACTACACGTAACATCATTCACAAAACTAAACATGTGTACTCGTTAATCAGAATTTCATTTGAATATTCAAAGCAATTTAATTCACGGCTTGACGTGTAACAGAAGCGACACTTTATTCGTTTTAACGCAATATACACTTTGATTTTATGAAACGCCATATTTAATTCGCTTTCGAGTACTTACAAATGCGAAGTCTACAATTTGCATACTAAATTGTAAACCAAATAGAGGCCGGGGAACATCTGGCTTAGATAAAACCATCCCGGTTTCTCAGTGAGAAGTCGTTTGCATAGCTTGCCTGCTCGCCGAAGATAAAAATGCAACTATCTGTTCGCTTTCATCGTTTTCGTTATGTAAGTCTTGTTCAGTGCTTATGTAAATTGATGCTACTATACCCAGATAAGATTGTCAAACTAATTGTAATAGATGTGAACACGATTTAGGCATCGTAATCCGTTGTGTGAGTTGCATAGTCTGTTATCAAAACATGGTGTTACAATTATTGGACTAGATTGGATCTAGTGCGTAACATGATTGAATAAATGTACGTTTGAACTAAAATTTCTAGACGAGGTATCTATTTATAGGTTAATATCAAACTTGGTATCAAAATGCTAAGTAATTTGCTGCCTTAGGTTTTTTTTTTAGTTTGGGAATTCATCCAATTACTTTTCCCAGTCTAGGGCAGAACGAGAAGGCGTGCAAGACTTTACTGACTGAAATCACATCTATATTCCGTCTTTGCTTTGAATTATAGAACTCCGGGTTAACCTGTCGGAAGTCAACCCATGGCCCCAGATAGGCTTCGGCTTCTTTGGGCCCCTTCGGTTTTGCTAACATCGCGCGTGGAACACTACGCGCCGTAGATGACGTGGGGTCAGTCCAAACGGTTGCTAGACAGTGAGCTACCCATTGCTTGTCGTTTGCAAGCCTACGGCTACAGTGGCTAGGAATTGGAGTTGGAATCCAAGCTGCTGAGACGTGACGATGTCCGTTTCCTAACACGTGCGGCCGCGTCCTTTGCTAGCGTTACTGCTTTGCAGAAAGGAGCAGATGCCTGCTATTCCAACTCGCTCTGAACCATGTCCTATACCAGGATTGTTGTCTTAGGCTGGAAGAATTTTTATCAATAAAACTAAACTAATGGAAGAAAAAAACGTGTTGCGCCGACCCCAAATAAGATGGGACAAGGGCAGGAAGAAGAAGAAGAAGAAAACTAAACTAAACAAAATCACTTCATGATATTATTCTATTAATAGCCAAAGAAATTCTAAAAATAATTCCAACTACTGACAAATCTGAAAGGAGACACGTCAAACATACAATTCAGTGTATTGGAAGTGATTCGGGTCCGAATGGGATAGGCTTACCCTGGTAAAGTTGGCTGGCGGGGATAATTTCATCACTATCGGAACTCGCCAAGTAAATCAAAAACTATCTTTGTAAGCTATAAAAGGATTATCTATTCTTACGTCTTCGATCTGAGATGTTTTATCTGAAATTGAAGATCTGGTTTATTACGCTTCAGAAGAAGAGTAATTGAATCTGAAGTGCACATAGATTCTGGTTTTAAATCAAATCTCAAGTCGGTTACGCAACTTTGTGGCTGAAGTTCAGTCACAGCCATGTAGAGTAGTTTATCGACGTCATACTTTAGACTAACTGTCCTCTACGCTTTCATACGCATTTTTGGACACCCCCCGCTCCAGCGAGTCATAGCGTGATGTTATATAGCCTTCCCTGATAAATTCCATGATGACTCATAACGATTTTTAACTACATCAAGGCAAAAATTTTAGTTGCTATTTGGCATTTTTTCGGTTTCTACGTCAGTTTTTTTAGGTGGTTAACCATCTAATGACATCTCCCGTCCTTGGGCAGAGCTAAAGGGCAAATCAGATTTTTACTGACTAAACTCCAATTCTGTTCCTTTTATGCCTTCGTTCCAGGGCCCTAGGGTTCTTTTTCGTATCATGGCCTCAGTAGGCTCTAACCCTGCTGGGCTCTTATGATTTGCTGACATCTCCTTGAGGCACGCGTGGAATGGCATTTGCCGTCGACGATTTCGACTCGGTCCGGAGGGTTACCGGACAGTGGGACGACGAGCTACCCAAACTGGATACCCTTCCAGTCTTTGTGCTCAGTTGCCACTGAACAATCGGTAATGGTTCAGTTAGAAATCTTGTTTTGGTCGGTCATTACTCAAAACTCTTTGGCAGTTTTATGCTCATAAAAACACCGTAAAAATTACATAAACATTTACCAGCACAAACTTTTCACATTTTACTAAGTTATGAATATTTATGACAGCAAATAATACCAGCACATACGTTTAAAACTTTATTTATCTCGTAAAGAGGAAGGCGCGAAAAATAAATATGTGCATAAGTACCATGCCCAAGTTTGTTTTTTTTTTTCACGGCTAAAATGTAAAACACGGAGTGTGTAGAAACACTAAGTAGACTGTTTTATTATGAAAATACTCTATTGTCGAGCAAGGTTTCTTTAGCTTCATTTTTAGGGTTCCGTACATCAGATAGCAAAAATGGAACTACTTACTTATTTTTTTATTATTATTATCTCTTTGAATGCCGTAATTAGAGACACAATAGAAAGACAATTGCTTAGGTCGAACTGTGTAACATAAGACATTCAAAAGGTTATTATTGATAGGCTTGCGTTTGACCACCATCTCACTTGATGGTAAGCGATGATATGGTCGACGATGCAGCACGCTTGCCTAGAAGTAACCTATTTACTTTTGACTTAAAGACCCCTAAGTTGTAGCTACCAGGAAACACAAACTCCGGCAGGGAATTCCACTCCTTGGCTGTACGCATAATAAATGAGTTCCTAAAACGCTTTGTGCGTATGGGTAGAATATCTACCATGTACCGATGGCGCAACGCTGTACGTCGTGTGGTCCGATGATGGAACGGACTTGGCGGAATTAGATTGTGCAATTCCAGTGCACACTCCCCGAAATGTAAACGATAAAAAACCGACAGACTAGCAACTCGGCGGCGATGCTCAAGGCTTTGGAGTTTCGACTCTACAAGTGCATCATTGCCGATGATTCTCTTGATTCGCCTCTCGATCGACTCCAGCGCATCAAGCTCGTATTTGGCAGATCCATCCCAAATATGAGAACAGAACTCCATACACGATCGACCTTGGGCTTGATAAAGACTGAGCCAATTCCAGCGTGAAGTACCGTCTCACCTTTGCTAAAATCTCCAATTTTTTGGCAGCCAATTGAGCCTTTGCCTCGATGTATGAGCCGAAATTGATATTAGATGATAACGTAACCCCAAGAAGCTCAAGGTGGTCGGTTATCGGCATGGTCACACCCCGAAAAGATGGAGCCGGGTGGAATTGGCTCCGTTTAGCGGAAAAAAGACACGCCTGGGTTTTAGATGCATTGAACTTCATCAGATTGGCGTTGCCCCAATCCCTTATAAGGACACTTTGCTGTCGGTCTACCCCCCGGTGCGTCAGTCATGACGCCTTTTTCTCAGGAACGCGTGGAGATATTAAGCTGTAATCAATATCAAACAGTCATGTCTGCTACACCTTCGAGCTATGAAAAAATCAAACAACTCAATCAAAAGGCCGTTTATGCTCCGTTTATGGCGCATAAATATTTTGACATTCGCTTGGAAAAGTAAATAAATCTAATAATTTTTTTCTTGTCATTCTAAAAAATCTTCGAGACTTGATTCTGTAATCGAACTTTTTATATTGGTTAGTTCGTACGAGACCCTCGGTGTGCGAGTCAAACTCGCACTTGACCCGTTTTTTTATTATAAAATGTAAATTCGAGATGCATTTTCATGAAACGTTTAATAAACACAATAAACCAGTCAGTTTATCAAAAATATTGGCTTTGATTGCCAGTGTTGCTGGATGCAGTTGAATATAAGTTCGATCGACTACCTATCTGACTTCCACATTCCATTGACTTGGTAACATGAACATGACTATTAGGGCCGATGCTGTAACACGTTCGCATTTTCTCTATAGCCCTTGCAAATGCGACCAACGCGCATTAGCACGACACAGCGTTGCTACAAAAAGACGTGGCGGGCTTGCCCACAGCTACTTTTGGTTTATTCGTATTATCGCGACATTTAATAGGTATTCTCCCATCTACAAATCGATCTCGGCAAGTTTTGCTTAACTTTGAATATCAACACATTTTTTTTTATGGTGGGAATATTATCCAATGACATCCCCTGCTCTTAGTAGGTAGTATCAGACTTTTACTGACTAAAAACCCACTCCTGTTCCTTCTTTGCCATTGTTCCAAGGCCCCGTGGATCTTTTTGGCAGAACCGATGACCCCAGTAGGCTTCGACCCTGCTAGGCCCCTATGGTTGCTAACAACTCCTTGAGGTATAATTACAACGATACAAAGCGACACAGCATCGCTACAAAAAGTCGTCGTGGGCGAGTGTCCATTGACTATTCGTATTTTCTCGACATTTTAACGGGTCTTCTCCCATCTACGGAGCGATCTCAGCAAGTTTTGCTCTTAACCTTAAATATCAACCCATCAATGCATCTGTTAGTACTTAGCCTATATCTTGTTAGGGCTACGGGAACATTTGGAAGAGTAACCGTAGCCCTAAAACTAAATACAGTGAAGAATTCTTTGATGATGACTTTAAAACATAATACCCATTATTGACCTTAAGAAATTAATGTAGGTACATCTTTTCAATTTTAAAAATTATTTTGACTTTTATTGACCTTGTTTTTTATTATTTTGACATGTAATTACTTACTTTATTATTGTTTGTATTTTAATTCTATTTGATTTGTATAATTATTAATTTATTTTGATTTAAATCCTTGTTTTTTTTTGCAATATAGAACCAACGTTAATAACATAGATGATTAGAGCTTTTACAAAAATTCAATACTATTTGTCAAAAATCAAAAACAATTTACACTCGGTTTGAATTCTTACTCATTCACAATTTTCAGCAAGTTACGCTGGATAAAGATCAACAGTAGGAAAAAAAAGAAAGATTAGTTTCCGACCTTATCGCGTGTTAAATCGACGATCCGTTGCAAGGGCGCGCGGGCGCGGACAGATTAATCCCGCTTGCATAAGACTTTTTTCAACGAAATTATGCCAACTTTTATCCGATAAATGGAACAGTGTTGGAATGAGGAAAGAAAACGCTTTTATCGATAAGTTTCTGGCCCGTGGAGAGCGAGAATGTGACACATATTTCATAATAGTAATGTGGTTTCTATGAACATTGAGAGGCAAACACCAAAAGCTTCTGATGTGCTTAATCTTCTTGTTATTTAGTGAAAAGGAGAGGAAATAGTCAGAAAAATATGTCCACTTTCCTTCAACCAAAACATACAGTACAAAGAAAAGGTCTTTTCATAATTTATCATGAAACATAGTGTAGGCACCCACTTTGAACAAGCGTAATTTTGTCATTTCTTCAAGAGCCCTTTAGCCAAATAAAGGCCAAGGAACCTTCGCGACAACTTAAGAAAAGTGAAATTTGAGTAAATTCATTGAAAAATAACCGCAGATAAATCCGCCGTCGGGTCATGTTCTCGGCTTACCTTCACCAAAAAAGGTTATAAAGCCCCTGACCCTCGCATTTCAAATGTAAATCTATCCCGTCGACTTGCAGACATTTAAACATTTATTTACTTGGCTATTGGACGAAGTGCGACCGACTTACGTTCAATCTCAATTTTACAGACCAACAAATAAAAAGTTTAAGGTTCTTTTTAAGCTATAAAAGTGACATTCCGTACTTTGCTCGTAGTTAAAATATATACGCGAATACATCGGGGATAAGGTTTATTACCCGGCAACGATATAAATGAATGACACATTCACCTTTTAACTGAAAATTTGACCTTCTACAGCATGTTCTGTGACAGCGTCAATTCGTAACTTCCATGAACAAAATAATAAAGTTAAAGTTTACTCATAAAGCAAGAAGATATTCACACGATATAATGCCTGTGCTTGTTATACGCGCTAGCGTATAAGATAATTATAAAAATAATAGTAAAGATAAAATTTTCATTTATAGTAATTTTTCAATAATTAAAGACCTTTTTATTATTCAATACTGAATACATGAGAATACTGCATTAAGGCAGATTTAATGATGTGATTTACATGTCCGAACCAATATTTCTTACCAAGTAATAATTTTATGAGAATAATTGCTAAAAAGGATTGAATCATTGGGCTAATACAGACCTAGTAATAATCGCTATTTGTATTGTGCTGGCTAAGTAGGCATATACAGTAAAGAAAAAAGTATATTGAAATAATGTGCAAAACAATTTGCAACTCCCATTACGAGAAACTTCGTCTATTATTTTATATTTAATTTGTTCCCTCGGTGATTTATGCATCAATTTTATTTAAAAGCATGAATTACAAACATAATTTCTGTGTTTAACTACTGTAAAAACTAAGAGGGTGTTAACGTATGATGTAAGTGGGGGTAAAAAAAAACTTTGTTTTCAGCAAAAATATTTTTAGACAAGCAAATTTGATTTCACGCAAGAGAAGGTTCTAGTTACTGTTGTGAGTATCATAGATATATGATGTACATAGAACCTTCAACCTACATAATAAAGTTACTCGACTCTTTGGTCAGTCGCTAAACAAACTACGGTGTTTTATTACACAACATGGTGACAGCGGTGAAAATAAAATTCAAATAATACATAATTATCGAAAGTGGTTGTAATTATTATACGTACAGGGTACATATAAGTATTGTTCAAGTATGGAACACGCGCGACCACCGTCGGAACTAAGTTTAGAAGGCGGCTCCGTCAGCCGGGCTGACGCTTGGAAAAAGTGGAGAACGCAATTTGTGTTGTTTCTAAAAGCATCGGGGGTGCATAAAGAGGAGCATGGTGTGCAGGCCAGTTTACTGGTCAATTTAATTGGACCCGAGGGGTTCGATATATATGAGACTTTCACATTTGAGAAAGATAGTGACAAGGATGATGTCACTTTGTTGATGAAAAAATTTGACGAATATTTTGGTGTAAGACAGAATATAACTTTGGCCAGATACAACTTTTTTAAGAGGAACCAAGAGGCTGGCGAATCGATTGATCAATATGTAACAGCATTGAAACTATTGAGCAGAAACTGTTGTTTTAAATTAATAGAAGAGGAGCTGATTCGTGATCGTATTGTTTGCGGTACGAAAAGTTCAATCGTAAGAGATCGGCTGTTGAGAACTGAAGATTTGACTTTAGAAAAAGCAATAAAAATCTGTCAGGTTAGTGAGATATCTAATGACAGTAATCGCTTGTTGGAGACACGAGGTACAACAAGCTCGGCAGAATCGGCTTCTGTGCAAGTCGATGCTGTTGGCGTGCGCGGCGGCGGCGGCCGTGGCGTCTGGCGAGGCCGGGGGCACCCGCAACGTCGGGGACGTGGCGCGGTTGGTTCCAGTTCCAAAACGGCTCGGCAATCAGGTGCATCTGGATGTTGTCTCAGGTGTGGAGGCGATTGTTCTGAACCTGCATCGTGTCCGGCTATTGTTGTGCAGTGTTATGTTTGCGAAAATTACGGTCATTTTGCTAGGATGTGCAAGGTAAAGAAAAATGTTAAAAAAATGTACGATTTAGGTATTGCTGAAGAGAAAAACGACGAGGGAGACGACTGTGAGTCATTTTTTATATCTGGGTTATATAATGTATCGGAAATAAACACTTCATCAGAAGACTGGTTTGAAATACTCCGCGGGGAGTTTGGTTCTGAAAAATTTAAACTAGATACGGGTGCAGATATTAGTGTTTTATCTATTAAACGATTTTTATTACTCGGATACGACAGTAAAATTATAACAAAAGGTAAACATGTTAAATTGCAGTCTTATAGTGGTGATTTCATACCAATACGAGGTGTTTGTAATTTGAAATGGTGGTACAAAAATATTCCATATGAATTAAAATTTGCAATAGCAGATATGGAATGTCAAAGTGTGCTGGGACTGCAAGCATGTTTAATTTTAGGATTAGTTAAAAGAGTACATAATATTAATATCACAGATTACCAGGACTTGTTTAGTGGATTAGGGTGTTTGCCAGGCGAATATCACATTGTAGTAGATAAATCGGTGATGCCGGTCATATGTGCGACTCGTAAAGTACCGTTAGGTTTACGCGATAAGTTACAAGATGAATTGAATAGGATGATTGAGTTGGGACTTATTAGAAAAGTGACTCATCCAACTCCATGGGTTAATTCACTAGTGATTGCTGCTAAGAAAAATGGGCAGTTACGGATTTGTTTAGATCCGAGACCACTCAATAAGGCTATACAGCGTGCACATTTTCAATTACCAACAATAAATGAATTGGCTACTAAGCTTCACGGTGCTAAGTATTTTTCCGTTTTAGATGCCAACTCAGGATTTTGGACAGTAAAACTAGATAATGCGAGTGCAGACCTATGTACATTTAGTACTCCCTTTGGGAGATATCAGTATTTGCGATTACCGTTTGGTCTGAATTGTGCACCTGAAGTGTTTCATGCGAAAATAAAACAATTATTAGAAGGATTAGAAGGAGTAGATTCTTTTA
Organism: Mythimna albipuncta; assembly: GCA_929112965.1. NCBI lineage: Eukaryota > Metazoa > Arthropoda > Insecta > Lepidoptera > Noctuidae > Mythimna > Mythimna albipuncta. Next base: position 12,129,900 of record OV815973.1, read on the forward strand.
TAGATGATATTATTTGTTGGGGTAGAAGTAAAAATGAGCACGACATGCGATTGAAAGCTCTGTTGAATAGAGCTCGGGAAATCAAGTTAAAATTTAACAAAGATAAATGTCGAATAAGTGTGGAGGAGGTTACGTATTTAGGTCATATTTTTAACAAAGATGGAATGAAAATGGACTCGGAAAAAGTTAGGGCTATTCAAAAAATGCCCGAGCCAACGGATCGCAAAGGTTTAGAGAGATTTTTAGGGGTTGTTAACTTTCTATCAAAATTTATACCTAATTATTCAGAACATACATTTCCATTAACAAGATTATTAAAAAAAGATGTTTTATGGAATTGGGAAATTGGGCACGTGCAAGCATTCAACAAACTAAAGGAGTTAATATGTAATGCGCCGGTATTGTCATTGTATAACGTTCGCGGTCCGGTTCTGTTGTCTGTGGACGCGAGCAGTGTCGCGTTGGGGGCCGTGCTCATGCAGGACGGACGCCCGGTCGAGTATGCGTCTCGCACGCTCACCGAAACACAACAGAGGTATGCACAAATCGAAAAGGAAATGTTAGCTATAGTGTTTGCGTGTGAAAAGTTTCATCAATATATTTACGGTAAAAATAAGGTAATTGTTGAATCGGATCACAAACCATTAGAAAGTATTTTTAAAAAACCTTTAGATGCGATCCCAGCACGCTTACAACGTATGATGTTGAAAATTCAAGGCTATGACTTATGGGTTTCTTATAAACCGGGAAAGTTTATGTATATACCAGATACGTTGTCACGTGCACCTCTTCCAGATTTGTATAACGATGGTATTAGTAAGGATATTCTTTGTCAAATAAAAATGATTGTTAGTAACGTTCCTATGTCACAAAATAAGTTTACCTATGTGAAACGGGCAACAATGGGAGATAAAACTTTAAAGTTATTGCTACAATATATTAATCAGGGTTGGCCTGACAAGTTCCATGTATCTAATGATTTAAAATATTATTGGTCTATAAGAGATGAACTATATTCTGTAGATGGGGTGTTATTTAAAAATAAACAGGTAATAATACCCCAATCCATTCAAAATGAGATGTTGAAACTAATTCACGAAGGTCATTTAGGTATTGATCGTTGTAAAAGACGTGCCCGTGAAGTGTTATTTTGGCCGGGTATAGCAAAAGACATCGAATGTTTTGTTAAAAAATGTAAAGTGTGTCAGGAGAATTCAAATAAACCGAGTAAAGAACCGATGATACCTGTGTCCATACCAGAGTTACCATGGAATATAATTGGGACGGATATATTTGAGTACGCGAAGAAAAGTTTTTTAATCATAGTTGATTATTATTCGGGTTTTGTAGAAGTAGCGCAATTAAGGGATACTTGCTCTAATTCGGTGATTAAAATAATAAAGGAAAATTTCGCGCGCTATGGAATACCTGATATGGTCATTAGTGACAATGGTCCACAATATTCTGGCCGCTCTTTTAAAACTTTTGCGTTAGAATGGGGTTTCAAACATGTTACATCTTCCCCATATTATGCACAATCAAATGGAAAGAGTGAAAGAGCAGTGCAGACTATAAAGAGGATGTTAAAAAAGTCATTACAGGGCAATACAGATTTTTATTTAAGTTTACTAAACTACAGAAACACTCCGCGAGAAAATTTGGATTCTCCTGCTCGACTAATGATGGGAAGGCGTTTAAATTTTAGATTGCCTGTTCATCCTGATCTATTAAAACGAAACGATTGTAATGACGATATACAACATAAAATATTATTAAAGCAACAAATAAAAAGTAAAAAATATTACGATCAACATTGTAAGTCGTTACCTGAATTAAATGTGGGCGATGACGTTATCATGCTTGAAAATAATAACGAACGAATCCATGGCAAAGTAGTAGCAAAGGCACCAACACCGCGTTCATACTTAGTGAAAAATAAAAAGGGTATCTACCGCCGTAATCGCCGACATTTGATTAAGAGTACGTTAGTGAGTAATCAAAGGGAAAACATAATAAATGAAAATGTTGTTGTATCGGACGATGATGACGACGATATCTACCTTTCAGGTAATGAGGATGATGAGGACTATGTGCCTAGTGATGAAATAAATAAAAGTATGCAAGATTCTTATTCACCACCTGTTACACGTAGCAAGAAACAAAAAAATTAACAAGTTTATTAGTGCTAGTTTTATTAGTTTATTTTTAAGTAGGAAACAGTTTATTTGATGTTACAATAAGTTCGTTTATAAGGGGAAGATGTTGTGAGTATCATAGATATATGATGTACATAGAACCTTCAACCTACATAATAAAGTTACTCGACTCTTTGGTCAGTCGCTAAACAAACTACGGTGTTTTATTACACAACAGTTACCATACACAAGAGACCAGCTGACTCCAATTTTTCAAAGTCTTCATTACCATTTGGTTATTCATACGCTTACATACCCACCCTACTATGATATCAGACAGACATATTTATAGCTCTCACTCTAGCCAATAGAATACTTTTGTCTAACAAGCCTCTCGTGTTGTACAGTTACATTAAATTCAATCTAATTAAACGCTACGTTGTACATTTACTATGTACCTACATGTTGTTTAACAGTGCCTGACAATCCAATTTAAAATGCTCTTTCTGAAACATTACCACCTGAGTATTTCGTCCATAATTAATTTTGATGACAACCGCAGTACATTACGAAGGCACATAATTAAGAAATTGGTTCAACTTGATTCAATTGATTAAGTTCTATTTGTAATTTAGTAGTAACTGCCGAAAAAACAGTACTTACTAAAGAAATACTCAACACAGCGTAGCAAAATAATGTTTTCTAAATTAACCGACACAGTAGATGTAAAATACAACATTTAGATTTATCAGCATGAAGTAGCCGAGAATTTAATACACGAACAACGTGGAGTACCTCAAAGGAATATGCTTGGTCTTCCATTACATTCATGCTCATATGTTGTACACAGGGATTCGTATTTCATTCAAAACTGAGGCAGTAATTGGCCGACCGCACAATTTTATTCTATTAACAAGCCAGCTGTACTGACAAAACCCAAACGTGACCGTGTAGCCAGGCTTTACACGACAAACCTCGAAGCAAGGCTTAATCAACGTCTTTGACTATATCGCTGCGTTAGATGTCTTTTTGTTGTTTTTATTTGAGATAAATAGGAAAACGTTTCTGCCGTGACGACGTCTGGACGTGGTTATCTTATTTTATTTACTTATCTAAAAATCGTGAAAGGAGCTAATCAAAATTAATCCATCGACTTTTTGTGATCGCAGAGTCTGAAATCTATCTTTAAAATAAAGCTAATATTGTAGTCAAGTTCACGTACATAAAACATTGTTTTCATAATGACCCATGTTTGATTTGTACTGGTTTGTTAATTTAGTATCAAATAAAATATCTGTTATTATACATAAGAGCATCAAATTGATGAAATTAGATTACTGCAATCGTGCGTGACTTCAGCTATTGAACTCTTTCATTAGTTACGCACGATGGACGAAAGCTAATTTCAACTGACCCTTAGTCCCTGGGCGGCTATTTTCAAGTAAATCCGTTAAGCTATCATTTGAATATGTCCCATTGCGCTTAGTCGCTTAGCTTATTCATATTGAAAAATGACAGTATAAATAAAAAATAATAATTACTCAATTTAAGTACCTAAAGGATTTTTTTTATTTTAGGATTAGAGATGAGTGAAAGAATATAATAAATAAATAATTAACCGTGGATTATTTGTCGATTCTTCTCCATTTGAAATGATTAATTGGAACCGCACACTAGCTCTGACGTTTTATAATTGTCCATGAAGGTCTAATAGAATAAAATATTTTAATCTGAAATGAAACCTAGCATACTTAGTAGAATTTGTTGTGATCAAAAGCAGCACTTTTCCAATGTTACGGTATATCACAGTGTCTAATCTTTTAGATGACTATTGACTTTTTATAGTGATAAGGCAATATTTATACCTTTGTCAGACACATGCATAAATATCTTGAAACTGTTTTAGCAAATGAAACCACAGTTCAACAAATAATAGTGCATGAACCTTTGGCATTGGAAACTTTGAAAGATAACCTTACTATAACTCATTTTGAATCACTGTTAGTAAATCTGTGGATATAATATATTTCACCTGCTGTAAAAATATTAGACTAAAGCTGCTTTGATCTCAAGGACATTACTTAGACACTAAATTGTATGGTTGTAGGCCTTGTGAGATAATTAAAATTACTGTATCAAAAACATGAAAATTGTAGGGAGGTACATAAAAATTAAACAGTTTTTATAGTTCTTGTTATTATGGATTGCTAGCTTTAGCAGTGGTTTCTACGCTTAATTTTTTTTTCTAAATATGTACCCGCAATAAAAAGTGTCCTTGTGTTTTTCATGTTTAAATGAAAACCACTGGGGTACTTTCCATTCAGCTATTCGGGCATGAAGAAGTAACATCACTTAATTTGTCTCTACCTGTAATCAATACATTAATCTCAGTGTGACAATTCGACAAAAAAAAAATGTGATTTTCAGATGTTTATTCAAATTTTAAGAATTAAACGTCTAAAAGGGTTTCTTAGAATTTGGCTATAATAACGGGCTTCAGTTTTAGAGGTTCACATTTATATTTGAACATCGAACACTTTTCAGCACTTTTGCTTTCATGTACTTTGTACCAGATTGTTTGGGCTTATTTTGTATTATTATTTATTATTGTATGTATTGTTTTTATAAACAGATTAATTTTATTTATGAAATGGATATTACGATGATTGTTTAAATTTTCTGTGACGCTTTTGTTTATTATTTATATTATAGTGTGAGCTAAGTGCCCACACTGTCCCACTGCTGGGCAAAGGCCTCCCTCCACTCCTTCCAACGATCACGGCTCCTCGCTTTCTCATTCCAGTTCTTAAGGAAGCCATCCAGGTCATCCCGCCATCTCCTTCGTGGTCTGCCTCGGCTCCGCATTGCTTTTGTTTATATTTTGTTTTTTTTTTCGTTGTGTAATAAAATCTTAAACTTTACAATAAAGTAGACATTAGTCAGGTTTCTACAGACTACATAGAAATAAAGTTCCGTTGACAGAACACGAAGAAGTTGCGACAAATGATCGTTAACTTCCAGCAGTTTACTTGCACTTGCCTGTTCTTCAGGTAACTTTCTACGATACACTGTTTTTATAAGGTTTCTTTAGACTTGTTGAAGGATGTATGACTGTGGATTGTGCGGATTTAAGTTTTAGATGACACGTGTTTGACATGTTGGTTTTTTCAAGTTCTGAATTGGCTATAAGCCACAACTAGCTTCTGCCACCGGCTTCGCCCGCGTGAAAGTAGGTTTTTTCATATAAATTTAGGGACCCCCGTTTCATCCGTTGGGGCATGAATTGAGAAATTCCTCTTTTAGTGCTCATACTCTCTTATGTCATATAAAGCAACCTTCTGTAGAATTTCATGCTCTTAGTCCCAGTAGTTAAGGCTGTGTCGATATGTCCGTCAGGCAGTTTCTCCTTTTATATATGTATATATTAATATTTTCTACCTCAATTATCCAATTTACCTCAATTGTCAGTACTTCCTCTCTACATAATTAATACTAAAAAATTAAGTTTTTAATTATTTTCAGTTCACTAAAAACGTGTTCTGACCTTTCAATATGTAATGATCTCAGTATCGATTTCTGCCTCAGCTTATACTTACCTGACAATTTCAAGGTTCAAAACGATGGCTTTTGTATATTCTACTAATAACAAAGTCTAGCGTTCTAATGTTACCTATTACCTCAGGTAGTAGGGCTAGTTATTTCTGTAGTGGTAACATCTATTTTAATATTGACTTACAAGTAAACGGTTCTGGAAAGTTTTAAATTTTGTGACACATTACAGTTGGTTGGTCTTAATTATGGCAGTTCCATACACACAGATGTGGTCGCGTCCTTTAGTGAAGCAGTGATGCTTATCACAGGAGATGGCCTCTTGTGTGAGAGAACGGACATCCTCACGCCCGTGCCCCAACTGAAATGGCAGTAGACGGCCCGGGCGTCGGGAGTTGCAGGGCGATTCCCGGTTACCGTAGCCTTGCGGACGTCATATAGTTTGCCGCCCGGTCGTCTAACAACCGTCAGGACCGAGGCCGAGTTGTCAACGACACATAGTGTTCCACGAGCTAGTGCCTAGTCAGACTGGTCTCTAGAGCCACGAGAAATTTTCGAAAAGAAAACCTGTAGTCCTAGAACGTAAGGAGCAACTGAAGGGCACAGGTGAGGTTTGAGTCAGTAAAAATTTAACTCTGTCACTGTCTTCATAGGGCTTTTGCTCTACCCAAGAGCAGGAGAAGTCATTGAATTTCCCCTCAAAAAAAAAACAAAACATTCTGAGAACACATTCATTGTGCGTGATGCGAGAAGAAGTGGAATTCCGTGCCGGTGTGCTGCCTGAATCTGTTTTTCCTGATAACTACAACCTGGAGTTTATCCCTATAGGTTACTTCTAGCCAAGTGTACATCATTGTTTATCATCAGGTTAGGTAGCGGTCAAGCACGAGCCGTATCACTAATAAATAAATAAAAAAACCTTTTGATATAATTCGCTTATCCATAGCATTTTTTATGGCATATTTTGAAGAGCCTTCATAAGCAGTCCAGCTACTACCTCGTGTATAAAAAATGTACGCGCTGCACGTTGGCGCCGTTATCATCCCTCGTTAAGTCTTTTCATACCTACTCGCACCACTGTTTTTAAATACGAAGGTTTATAAGGATTTTAAAGAGTCACAAAAACGTACACAAATGACCTTTTCCCGCCAAAGCCACGTGCCACAGACACGTGTAATGAGATGTATGTACAGTACACATTACAAATTTCAAATAACCACTTCTTTTTTAGGGTTCCGTACATCAAAAATCGGAACCCCTCTTATCTTCTTATCTTCATAGTCTGGTTTCCGCACTTAGTCCATATCGAACCATTGTGCGTGAGCCATAGCGGCCTTTACTCCAACCAGTCTACCTCATTCCAGAAACAGATGAGTCTCTTTGGTTTGCTCAGGGCGTCCATGAGTGAATTTGGTGCTCCCAAGGTTCGTGTTTTTATCTCGCTGACGGCTGTGCACTCGAGAAGCACATGCGCAACAGTTTCTTCTGATTCCATACATCACAGAGGGCTATCTGTCATATTCATTGTGAAATAAGTGTTTATTTAGTCCCTGCCACCAGACGCAGGCTGCCTCTGTCTAGTCGTAGAAGGTTGCTGGTTAGGTTTTTATTTAAAATTGGCATTGCTTCTTTAGCCTGCCGCTTCTGCAGCCCGGTGCCAGGGTTCACCACCTTAACGGAACCCTTATAGGATAACTTTGTTGTTTGTCCGTCTATTGGTCTGTCTCCGTGTATGTCCGCTCCCCTCCGCTATTGTACTATCGCTTGCTTCGCATAGACTTCGTAACAGTTAGAACGTTCAATTAAAATATTTTTATTCTTGTGTGAAAATGTCATAAACCAATGTATGATATTTTTTAAAGTAATAGAACAAAATGTTGTTGTTTATGATGTTCTTAACACAGTCCTGAGGGGTTGCAAGTGTTTCACAAATAACCTTGGATATCGAATTAAAACTAAATCTATATAAGTACTCAGGTCTGCAAACCCTTGAAGCTGTGAAAAAATCAAATTTCCGAGTTCATAAAAAAACATGCGGCCATTTATTTCTAGTAACATAAAAAAACACACTTTGCGATTCGGAAAAATCTTCTTAACTCAATTAAGGAATTGAGCTGTTTTGTAGGTAAGTTTGTACGGAGCCCTCAGTACGCGAGCCCGATTTGCACTTGCCCAGTTTTGTTTGTTGCGGGAAATCATCAAATAAGCTCTCTCGCACTAAGTGGAGAGAGAGAGAAGTTGCCAGAATTTAACTGAAAATACGCTCATGCTCCTTCGGTTTTCTTGGTGATTTGGCCCCGTGACTCCTTCCAACAATCTCACAGCCCTAGCAAAAACATCTCCTAAAGTGGCGATTGAAATATTCAGATGCAATGTGCCCCTATTTGATTTTATTTCTTGCTCAGTAATTTCCTGGTTTGTATAAGTATAATTTTTTTTTAAATTTTATTTCAAAGTTACTTATATATCAATAAGTTTAACAATCTTTCCAAGTAATAGCTGTGATTTTTGTATTGCGCATGCACGCAGTATTTAGTTTCTTCCACCGTTTACATCGATTCTGGACCTCTGCAAAAATATCAAAGACAAGGTGTGTGCCCTCTACGTGAGTATAGGGAGGATGCGCTTGACCATAATTTTCCGTTACAGGCAGGGAGAAGATCCTTCTTTGACTAAAAGTTTCTTAGGCATTTGTGTCGAGCAATTACTTCTGTTAGGACTTTATGGCCTTAACGTATTCTTTATTTAGTTTTCTCGATTCCTCATAGATCACACCATCAGAACTGGATTTTGAAAAAATGGGATCAATCTGGAATCATGTCTTTTAAGGGGAACAAAAAAAAAAATTGCAAGTCGGTCCATAAACGACGGAGTTCTGAGGTATACTCGTATAAAAAAAAAACATACAACCAAATTGCTAACCTCCTCCTTTTTTGAAGTCGGTTAAAAATATACTATTCTGTATGTATTTACGCTGTGTGTATTAGTACAATAAAAATATTAATATTATTATTGTGTCAACACAGATTCTAAATATAATATATTAATCTCCTGAGAATACTAATTGGCACTACCAGATTCCAAAATATCATTACTACAAAACATCATATAATAATGTGAATCAAACGTTCATTAGGGGAAATAAGATTACTGTTAGCAAGAAAACGGTAATGGCATTGATATCGCGAATGAACGGTACATCAATTAATGTATCATTGAATGTATAGAAGAGACAGATTAATTGATCGTGTTATAATTAATTATTGCGCTATCTACTGAAGCGTAACGCCAGGTTAATTAGATTATTTTGGCGCAAACGGAAATGCTCTTCTTACTGTCACTTAGTAACAAAGATATTTTTTAATTTGGTAAATACACGTTTCGAGTATTAAAATGGTGAGTAATCTACTGATTTGTTATTTTAAAATTAGTAGACATTATGAAATAATCTTTTTTTAGGGTTATTACAGATAATAATCCCAAAACTGAATGGCATTGTGTACGCCAATGGGTGTCATTATTGTGCGTTCCGTCCAGAGGACATGGTTAATCCCACGTTGCGTTTGCTTTCAGGACCGCGGTCTAAGAACGCAAGGGCAAAGAAAGACCATTGGTGTGGTTTTAGTCAGTAAAAGGCTGACACGCCCTTGAACATAGAATGGGATAAGTTATTGAATCATCTCTCACCTTAACTAAAAAAATAAAAAGCGGCATTGAGTAGGACACATTCTTCGCAGAATAGATGGTCGATGGGGTCGAAAAATTCTAAAGTGGGGACCGCGTACCGAAAGACGTAACAATGGAAGGCCTCCACATATTTAAAATCATTTCGAAATCTACTTATTTACGTATCCATCTGTTGTTATCATCTACATCGTATGATACTTAGTTTTGGCGCAATATATATTGTTACAAAGTATTACGCATTCACTCCCTTTTTTCATATAATTGCTTCCACAATTCATCCATCTATAATTAATTTGTCTTCACTCAACATAAATACATTTCTATTTCAAAACGCTTCAGTATTAACTATTACACATTGAAAACAAACTCTACAATAGAAAAAGTTCTTGGAACCTAGAAATCTTTATATAAAAAGTGCTGAGTGCAGTCTTCATCACCGTCGCCACCGTCAGCTTAACTTAGCACAGCTTTTCGTAAAGAAACAGTCCCCTGTCCTTTGAGAATACAGGCTACTGCAGTAAGATGTTATCAGTTTGCACTTGGATGCGTTTCCTATCTGGTAGAAGGTCTTTGCTTAGTATCAAAAAAAAAAAAATAGATAAAGAAAAGAAAGAATTCTGGTATACTGCGATTACTTTTTTTATACAAAAATGTCTTGTACATTCTATGTAACATCGTGATATGAATTATTTATTTCTTTTGGCTCCATCTATAAGAAAATTATGACGCGGCAGCAATTTAAACAGAATCTTTACTTGTATTTGCAGTTGCGTAACCAATAAAACGTATACAGCTCTACAACTGAGGGTATTTTACTTTTTATTGAGATGGAAAATTATCAAATGACTTCTGCCGCTCTATGATGGAGTGAGAGGGTGTGTCAGACTCTTACTGACTAACTTACCGAAGGTTTTGCTGATATCTATTTGAGGCCACGTAGGTTAACTCATCTTGTGTCCAATTAGTTGCATAAAACTGTATACACTAACTGTATACCATATATTGCTGTGTACTGTATATTGTTGATGACGCTACTGAGGGCTCCATCACTGTCATCCTTATGAGGCTTTAAAATTTTCCACCAAAACAAAATAGCATTCAGATCTGTATTTCACTACAACATTAACCTACTTGCAAATTGGAAATTCTATAACAAAATCATGTAACATCACGTTAGAAGCAATTGTAGTCAGTAATATTACCGGAACCACTTCAAATAATCATGATTCCTTAACGGCAGAAAGCAGCAGAGTGATAAAATTCCTACTCAAGGAAATTACCTAAAGTCTACAAAGGATACTATGAAACTACCATAAAAGTAAAGGAAGATAATAACCGTTTAATTTTACAATCCATTGCACTTTTTCTTCAGTCGTTATAATATCATAACTTTTAAAGCTGTTATTAAAACGTATTCTACTGCGAAATTTAAATCAAATCTCATATTGATTTTCTTAGTCTACTTGATACGCACGCAGCGTTGGTTTTAACTTGCACCTGAATTCAGATTTAAATTATTGACACGTCACAAATTAATCGAAATCGAAATGTGTATCTACTGAATACTTATTTAACCAAAATAAAATATCTTTTGGACCTCATCAGAAGGCAAAGAGCATCGGCAAGGTTATCCAAAGGACATTGCAATATGCTCACAGATTCTTTGAGTGATCGCATAAGGAATGAAGATATCCGCAGGACATAAGATTACCGATATAGTCAAAAAAAAGCCAAACTTAAGTTGGAAGTAGGCAGGGAATATTGTTCGTAGAACAGATGGTTGTAGGACCGAAAGGTTTTGGATATACGACCGCATACTGGAAAACACAGCGTTGCTAGGCCTCCCACAGCTTGGACCGTTCGTTGTGGCTACACTTTGGGAGCTTCTGTCTAGCGGCTGAAATGATGATAAAAATATGTTTTATGACAGCAAGTAACAGAGTCCAGTCTAAAGTTCATTAACTTGTCGAAAATTGTTTAAATTGATGCTCGACCTCAAGTAGTTATGAATAACAACTTAAATAACCCCCAAGCTGCTAATCAGATGGAACCCAAAACACAAATTCTCTCCCTTTTAATTAACACTAACAAACTTAGAGTTCAATGCCCTTAGAAACCCCCATAAAATAACTATCAATCATAATAAAACGTTTACGGGACGATGGTTTAATTAGCGGGAGGACCCAGTGGCGCCTCTAATACACTCGATTACACATTCAGTTATCTATCAGCTGATAGAATCGGATGTGTTAAATCATCGTCTTCTGTGACGGAAGCCAGGGGACGGGTCAGTGAACTTTGTTGTGCTAATTTGTTACTTTATTGGTCAACAGTTTGTGTTCTATATTTCTGTCTCACAGTCGAAACATATTCTTCCACGTACAGTACTGCAATAATTATTAAAAGTCATTCTATCCCTAACCCACAAGTCAAGTCTAAGTCATTCTATTCCTGTTATAATTAACTAATTATAACAAGTAGTTAATTAAATAAATCCCTCACCAACGTTCGGGATTAAAATCAGCAACCTTCGTTTCGTTCGGAATTCAACATGCCGCCCTCGACTTAAAGACACTGCTTAATCCCCTAGTCACATAATCTACTATTATTTTTAGTTAAGTATGTATGTAGAGAACTAATATGTTACAACTGTTAAATAAATAGTTTCTCATTTCTCAAACCAAAGTACCTAGAGATATGTACTGTACATCTCTAAGAAAGATAAACACTTACAAACAAAAAGCTATGACTGACAAGTTCAATGTATAACCAAACGAAAACAAATGAACGCAACACGTCTCAAAATGTATTCGAAAAACAAAAGAATACGTAAAATAAATGTCAATTGATTCATTATTCACTCCCACGCCCACGTTCCCACGAGACCCTTAGCTAAAACAAAGTTTTATTCAGAACACAAAACACAAACTCGAAAAAAAAGAACGTAGGTACCCAAATAGTTCAACCATAAATTCTAAACGCGACAGAGCTTTGTTTAAAAATACTTTTTTCCAATACTCGAAACACAAAACAAGTTCGTCACACGATAAAATAAAAGAAAACCATCAAATTTTATTCGACCTCAATAGTTTGTAATCCGAGAAAATAATTGTGAGTCCGTTAGAGATAGAGGACGTATACTGATTCACGTTTTTCCCCGCAAAGCAAACTGTATGTTGAACAATCACGGAATAAAAACGTTCCGACACCACTATTGGTGCCGACAAAGTGAGTGATAGGCGTCCGCTGGATGGAAAAAAGTTCGGTTCCCTAAAATGTATTCACAAAGGTACAGTCGTTTCGAGATGTTAGTTTCATTCAAATGAGGTTAAAATGTACACAGACTCATTTCGAGCAAAAATCTGAATGTTTTATCGGAGATGATTTCAATTATGATGACTAAAATAATTTTTAGGTATGCAAAACCGTATAGTGTAAATTAGGGGTGACAGGTTGCTACTAAACCTTTTCAGGGCAACAGGACTGTTCGAAAGAATTACCGTTGCCTTAGAACGCAAAGGCAACTGAAGCAATACAAGTGTGTTTTAGCTAGTAAAGTGAGCTCCGTCAAGAATGGAAGAATTTTCAAACATGAGTAAATACGGCAAGATTTAAAACGTCGAATAGTAGCCGCTCAAGTGTTCTCCAAATGAATTTAAACAAATCTTCAACGCTTTGATAGCAAGTGTACTTGCAATAGTTACGTTTCCCCGTGGGTCCTATGCAAATTAACACGAGTTCGATACTTTTGAATATGTATGCAGCGTCGTGCTCGCCGAGTACCTAACTAGTACTGGTAAACGCTGCTACAATGATTTTGTATAGACTTTTTGAAACCATTGAGCAAACTGTACCAGAATTTAACTGAATTCGTACCACAAAGGGTTTAAATCGATACCAGATGCGGCACTGATTCCGGTAATTTAAAAATATCAGGAATCGAATATTGAAAATACAAATGAAAAATTCTGACAGATACGTTTCAGAGAATTTTACATTTAAATATCGGCTTCACAAAACAATAAGTGCTCACCATTTTAAATTCCAATGGTGTGGCCTTTATTCCAAACTTGATTAACAATACATTTCACAAATAACTGGCATTGCAAAAGAAAAATAATAATGTGTTGAATAAAAAGGTAGTCTCGTTCAATTTTCACACCTCGACGGTTAACGAATTTGCATTTGTAAATATTAAACGAAGCGGGTATGCACTCGAAAAGATTGCCCGTTCCGATCCCTTGTCGATCTTTGTCAGACTCTGTCGACTGGGAACGAAACCTGAATAATATAAAATTTTCATACGATTGTGAAACCCTTATGGAAAAGTTTTCCCTCAATCATGAGGATCCTTCGGAATACGGAATGCTTGTCATGACTTGCATATTCTTATGCCGCCTTTTTCGTGGGTTGAGGAAAAGAAATCAAAGTGAGAACTCGTATTATTAATGTTGGCTCTATGCGTTACATATTTACTGTTATGTTGTTAAACATCGAAAAGACGTAATGGCAATGAATACCAACATATTTTTTTAGCACACTTTAAAAAAACTATTGAGATCAAATCAAAAAACTACATTACGTATAGGTATTTCCTTAAATGTTCTACAAAACATCCCAGCAATGAAGTGCTACACGAAATTTACGATGGACCCCGTCAATCCTGCAAAGTTCTTGTAATGACAGGCTTGCTGTCATCCCGACGTACGGAACTTTGACTCTATTCCGTGTAGGGAATGTTCATTTGTGAGGTTAAAATGGGTCACACGGCGTGCAAGCAAAGTTGAAAGCTGCGGCTTGGCTTTTATTGTACTTCTCTAAGTTGGAGTTTACAATAGCTAGAACTACTAATTTAATTACGCTATGCACTGTTGTACCACTAAAAGTTTAATACGACGTAAATGGTATGTTTTCCTGTATGACAGTTTTATGGAAGCTTTGAGAAGGAGAGATTGTGCTAGATATTTTTTTTTAAATCAAATTGAGGTTAATTTGCTATTTATGTGCAGTCACATTTTCTATGTTGTGTTTTTCGTTCAACGTTCTAGGAGGTGATAGTAGCACGTCATCTGAGTCTAAGGTATTCTAGACAGGAAAATATAATGACATTGCGGGACTCAATCTGCTTAGCGATCGCTTGGGATCAGTAAGCCAGTCTTGTTTTTCAGTTATCATCTTGTCGTCCCGGTTATTAAAGACGGCACAACTCGTTTTTTTTTTTCATTCTCATTGTCAACCATCACGTTTTCACTGACTCCTTTTTCTTTCATATCACTCTTCGCACATCCACATGTATACTCATGACGGACAAAATAATTTCAGTATGAAAAAATAAATAACTTCAGTATATCTAGTACTCACAACATAAACTCTGCATAGCTTGAGACTAGATGGTGTTGTGTGATAGTTGTGGAACATTATTATTATTATATGTCTATATTGGCGAAACAACGCACTGTGCACTGATACCCATGACCCTCTGAGTCTATGTTTAAAAAACAAATTGCTTAATTTGTAAACTCTTAGGGTGAGTTGCACCATTTAGCTATAACGATAACCAAACCATAACCAGCCGTGAAACGGCCGCCTATTGGTCAGTTCGACGATTTGACAACTGTTAACGGCTTTGTTATCGTTATAGTTAAATGGTGCAACTCACCCTTAGTAACATGCGTCTTGTTTTTCAGTAACGTTTGAGTTAGCACAATTGTTAGTTGTATAAGTAAGTTTGGTTTTAAATGATTTTCATGCTATTCAGAACCACGACAAAGAATTTTAAATCTTCCTTTATCTACAGCTGAGTTCAACAATGTATGGAAATCTACTTCACTTTCATGGCACGGAAACATTGTACCAGGTACTGTAATCTTCTGTATTTCATTTGAAATTGGGCTTTCGACGTCACTTTCATGTTAAAATGCCAAGCACACCCACGCTGCATTGCGATCTAATTTCAACTAAATTAGTCTTAATGCAGTTGTCCTTTTCTGACTTCTAACTTGAAATTGGGTTTTATCTGTAGGTCAATTTCTTCTCGAACTATCCTTTTTTTTAATTAACTAGGTATTTTGTTTACCCAAACCTGAAGAAACAATAACTGGGGTTTAGAAACATTCCTAGAAATCTTAATGGATATTATTTTAATAAATATCTATAAACGAGATGGTATAAAAATTATCTAATCAATTTAATTTGATTCGATTTTATTACAAAAATTAAATTGTGGATATGTCATCGGAAAATTATAGACTCCATGTGATTAAAATAAATCTTAATTAGATTATAATTCTTGGATATGTTATGTAAAATAGTTAAGGTTACAATAAATCACATTCAAGTATATTAGTTAGTTTCCAATATAACCATATCTTATTTAGAATAGCGGCATTTGCAATTTTCTAGTGACATATAATATATTCTTTTAATATTAAAAATAAGAAATATCATGCTGAACTTAGCACCTACTTATTTGAATCAATGTATTCTACTTGATCTATGTAAGTTTGAGAGAGAGCCGAGTAGCTCCGTAATGCCTTAATCACACGTACCGAGTAAAAGGGCGAGACAGTAAAATGTTGCTCGGCCGAGACAGTGATCGCGAGTTATAGAGTTAAGCGGTAGACCGAGCACTCGGCGCTTTGTTTATACGTACCGAGTACTCGGTCCACAGCACTGCCTCGCCCGTTTGCTCGGTACGTGTGATCAAGGCATTACTACTCGGCTCTCTCTCTCGAACCGTCCAAAAGTTAATTCCCTAATCCTTTAACCATCAAAGCAGAACTAACGCAAAATGCGATTATCAAAGACAACAATAAGAAAGGTAGTCAGTTATTAAATCCATAGTTTAGTAGTTGCGGCTAGTTTGTTATCTCCACAAAGGACGTTCGAGATCGCGGACAAAAGTTTAGTAACCAAAATTAGTTGTAAAGGAGATAATATTCATGACGACGCACAAGGTTAAATCTGTAAAGTCAGGAACACACGAGCATAATCTAATTGAAATCTAGTATGCCGTTGTCCACTCCGGTTAGTGATAGCATGGGTATCTGTCTAGGCTACAAGATCATTCGAAAGAGTCACCATGGCCCTGAAATGCAAAAGGGCAATAGCAGGAATACAGGAAGGGTCTTAATCAGTGATAGCTATAACCTACGGGTCTTTAAGTCAAGAGTGAATACATTCCTTCTAGGCAAGCGTGCTCCATCGTCGGTCACATCATCGCTTACCATCAGGTGAGATTGGGGCCAAACGCGAGCCTATCAATTATATATTAAAAAAAAGTTTGACAATGTGACAGTCTGAAGACATATTCAAAATTAAAAAAAAAATCGTACCTGCGGCTTACTGATGTGCAAACTACCACAACAAAAAAGAATTTCTTAATGGCATCAAGACAGTCATCTGGACTAAATACTCGTAGTTCATATTTTATGAAGTAAATTGTCTGTTTGTATATTTTGGAGTCCTAAATAAATTGATTTATGAATACTTTCTAAGCTAAGTAGTAAATCATTGTTCGGTGACCAAACACTTGAAAAATCTAAAATTGCCAATCAGCTTTACGCAAACGTGGCCATTACCAACTGCTTGAAACTTATAAAATAGTAGAATTACAGGCTGGTAATATTATTATTAAACACAATTTAAAAAAAAATATTGATTACAGTTAAGAGCACCAACTGGCATAATTTTGTGCAAGTAATTGACACGTTACTGTGTATTCCAACCATATTATTGATACAGCATTTGTAGTACTGTGGTTAAGCAAAGGAACAATTCTCGCAAGTTATGTTATTACTTTAGCTATAAATAGAAACTATTGGGAACGGAAGGTCGGTTCATATCTTTATGTGTCCATTGCTTCCAGGAGGCAGCGTTTACGACAAATATTTCTTATGTTTCGCTACTTTTGTATTAACAACTGATTTTGGGCTGGTGATTCTTTTTTTACAACTTTTTTATCATTGTAGGTTGTTAAACGAGTCAACGCACCACGTGACAGTAAAGTGATTGATGGCAAAAGAATTGTCGTTGCCAAGTCGAAAAGAAAAAAATAACGCGCTGTCACCTTGAGAAAAATACTTGAAATGCTAAAATTATAATGATATCAGTATATTTGCTAATAATTATTTTTAACCGACTTCAGAAAAATTAGGACTAAGTTTTTAACTAAACTTTTTTATTACAATGGCTTCAGCGTCAAGTGATGTAGTGGTTAAACGCGAGCCTATCGGCGCTCGAGCCCCGGTATGAAGGCTAGAAGGAACGGGCTGGGTCTTTTAGTCAGTAAGAGTCTGACACTATCTCCCGCTCCGCCCAAGGGCGGGGGATGTCAATGCATGATTTTTTCACACCATAAAAAAAGCCTATCAATTTTTTTTTTTTTTTTTTTGTAACTTATCTACCCATTACATTCTCAACACAGACATTCATCTTGTATTAAGTATACGCACATATTTATATTTTATAAGGTTTAAAGAAATATTGACAATTAAGTAGGTAATATTATTTTACTGAAATCTACTGCCCCCGATCTATCCTCGATCTCGACTTAAAATTAAAATCTGGTATATTTCGGTTCCAGCATGAGACGCTATTTAAAATCCCTTTACCTAAAATCCTCTAAAAATATTTGCCTGAAACTCAAAGCCCGCGCTACGTGCCTATCTACTGTATTTCTAAACTTAGAGATAACAAATTTTAAGTGAAAAGTGGGATTCAGTGTTTTTGTTGTTTTCATAAGATAGTAGAAAACACAACAGTGATTTAAATTTGAACTCAAAAACTTTGAAAAGTTTTTTTTTATGTAAGTTTTTTTATGCCTGTTCTTTCTAAAACTGTAAAAGTCGAATCTGAAATTGTTCTTTTTATCATACTTTTTGAGAGAGACTTTAAATTTGAGCCGACACCAAATGATTTGTACATTTTAGTTAGTTAAAATGAATATTTAAAAAAATCGAGAACACATATTTTAGGTTTTCACTAGACTTTTTGCAGTGGTTTGCCGACTGTAACAGAATATTTTAATAAATATTCTGTTATTTTCCAGTATTATACTTACAAAAATATAAACTATTTATTGTTAGGAAAATTACCGGACAAAATTGTACAACTACCGTAAAACGGGGTGAATAGAGACTTAGGGGTGAATAGAGACAAAACTTTGGTTTGGTTTTTCACTTTGATACTATAATATCGGCCTCTAACAAAGCATCGATTTTTTAGAATAACAATTCATAAAAAATGGATATAGTTAAATGCTGCAAAAATATTCAAATATCGAGAAAATACCCTTTAAAGTTTTGTCCCTATTCACCTCTAAGTCTCTATTCACCCCATTTTATTGTATGTACAATAAAATTACAAAATCAATTCCCATTAGTTCAGTAAGACAGGTGTGGTTTCCATAAAGTAGCATATAATTCAAATAACTTACAGACAGTGATCACCGATTCAACTGCCAAATGATTATGGCAATATTCCCAAAAGTGTTCGCTACACGGGTTCGCACGTAACCGGTGTTACGTAATGATCCATACCTTTAGCTCGAATATTATTTACGTAGGTCTACCTAGATTCAGTAAGGTTGTAGAGGTGAGACAGTCGGTCGTAACATTTATTTATTTTATTTTATTTACTTTCGGAAAACTTACAGCAAAAACAAACATATTATTTGTATAGTTGAAAAATATTGAAAGAAGGCCAATTACAAGTTTTCACAGATAATTTAGATTAATTAGAGCAGAACAAGAGACAGTGAACAGATAAAAAGAAAAAAGTAAAGATGCTCGGAGCAAGTACTTAATTAATTATAGTAAGGAAAATTTTACGTATGTGCACTAGATTTCTCGAAGATCGCTGAAACTGTCAGCGGTCTTCGAAAAATCCAGCACACCTAATTTTCTTAAGTCTGGTGATGCTGGTGGAGAACAGGTCTAGATCATCAACATATTCACACATTGCGTTATACGGTATGCTAGCTCTCTCTAATCTATTTGAAATACTCATTCAGCTCATTCATCTATGCTCGGGGTTTCCTTGCGTGATCGAATCAGAAATGAAGATATTTGCAGGATATCTAATGTTGCCGACATAGCACGAAGAATCGCCAAAAGTGGCAATGGACAGAGCTAATTTTTTTTTATTATTATTATTAGTAGGCTCGCGGTTGACCACAATCTCACCTGATGGTAAGCGATGATGTGGCCGACGATGGAACATGCTTGCCTAGAAGCAATCTATTCACTCTTGACTTAAAGACCCCTAGGTTATAGCTATCATTGCAGAACAGATGGCCGTTGGGGCCGAAAGGCTCTGGAGTGGCGATCGCGTATCGGAAGATGCAGCGTCGAAAGGTCTCCTACAAGGTGGACCGATGACCTGGTAAAGGTTGCGGGAAACGATGGATGCGAACAGTGGACGTATATCGGCTGAAATGATGATGATGATAACTCATTCAGCTGCATCTTGTTAGACTGGAAACAGACTCCAATATAGAGAGAAAACAGGCTGAATAAAACAACAATAATTTTAATTTTACTTTTGACTAGCTTATATTTTTATTACCAAAATAAAAAAGTACATAAATGTGGACATATTTTATAACTACTGGCTCCATAACTAGGTTTATAGCTTACTAGCTTTTGCCCGCGGCTTCATCCGAGTACATAAAATATAGCCTATGTCACTCAGGGATAAAGTAGCTTTCTATCGGCGAAAAAATTTTAGCAATGGGACAGTACTAAAAAAAAAAAATTAAAAAAATTTAGTTAAAATTTTTAAGTTTAATATTAAAACGTACTTTCATCTCCTAAAAAAAAATCTTTACCTCTATATTTTAATATTTATATTTTATTTTAATATTTTAAAACTATCACACAACGACGCCGTCTAGTCTCAAGCTAAGCAGAGCTTGTGTTATGAGTATTAGACAACTGATAAACATACTTATATATTTCTAAATACATACATATTATAGATAAATTACACCCAGACACCGAACAAATGATCACGCTCATCACACAAACATTTGTTCTGGGTGGGAATCGAACCCACGACCTCCGGCATAGCAGTCAGGGCCACTAACCACTAGACCAACAGGCCAGTCACATATTAGTGTAAATGACTTGGGAGTCAGCAGCATCGTGTACGTCAATGTCGACAAAGATCTTTCGAGAACTGTAAAAGATAAATGTAAAACGATAGCTCTTGACAACAGTGGTGATAGATTTTGTAATGTAATTATTGACAAATATCTAGAAATGTCAACCAAGACCAACTTAGCCAGCTTAACGTGCTTTCCAGCACGGAGTAATCACGATATGTTGGATGGTCACCCATCCAAAAACCAACCTCGGCACGCGTAGCTTACCTTACCTATGAGAGTGACACGAATAATAACAAAGGCATCAGAGTATTTAATATTATGCATATAGGCATGATACTTTAGCTACTACTAACAATATCAACGACGCCTCATAGGAATTAAAGTTCTAAATCCTGCGACCCGGTATTAAAGTTCTCCGTCCGATTAGAATATTCCAACATACCGCGCAGTTGCCCAGACCAGACATAAAAACCGTCTGGTTAGTAGATCTTCCCTTGTTATGGTAGTTTGCGATACTTTACATTTTTTTTTTCCGTTTATGTCTAAACCACAAACTCCTTCTAAAAATAAAACTATTGTAGAGAAAACCAAATTCACGAATTTTCCCAATATTCGTTATCTATTCTACATCAATAGGTACTAACAGCCCAGTTAACTACACCGTTTTGAATGAAAGGCTAATTCCTAATTAGATTGGAATTTAGTATTTAGCGACCGCATTGCCCAATCCGTGGTTATTTCTAATCACATATTGTAACTAACCCAATTTGTATGCAAAGATAGTGGTTTGTGGTCTGTGGTCACGTCTCTATGTCGATCGTATCATTTGATTTGTCACGAAATTCTCGTGATTTATCTCATACTGAGGAGAATTTTCAGCGAAGTTCGCAATAAGAAAATAATCCATTTGATGACAGTGATTTAGGAGGTGACCTTCGCATACTCAATACAGACATTCGTCTTGTGTTAAGGACACGCACATTAAATTTTAAAAGGTTTAAGGTTTAGATGACAGTGATTAAGGAGGTCACCTTAAGTTGTTTTATGATACCTACAGACTAATGTCATCGGAAAATTGTTCAACAAATTTAATTCAAAATGTAAACGCCCGTTCTGAAATTTGAGAAAATGAAAGAAGCAATAAAATAATGATTAGTTACATAAAGCATTTTAATGTAATTTCATAGTGGTTACATAACTTAATATAGACGGTTACATAACGTAAATAATAAAAATATCAAATGTCAAAACGGACGTTTTGTTTTTTGTCAATTTTATTTTAGAAAATGATTAGTATCTTTTCAAAACGGATCAGGTATCCTGACCCCAGCCACCGCGAAAGACATCCTAGGCATCGGTGGTCCCAAGACAATTCCCAGCCACTATATGAGCTTGCAGAGGGCAAGCAATGTGTAGCCATCAGACCGCCCAGTAACCGTTCGGACCGAACTCAAGTCGCGACCGAACCAAGTACAAAGACAACTGATGGAACATAGGTGTACATATTCATTAAAAAATAATAATATGAAAATGACACACCCTATTGCTCAGTATTAAAGTGAGAAAAGTCATTAGATTATTTTACTACCTTAAAAAACACATTTCAAACTAATTCCAAATTTTAATTAAATTCAGTAAAAGGGCAATAACCCCATTTACTTAGTGAAATCTCTCCAGATTATTCCCTGAACATTTGAACCGAGTCCCCACCGAAACATAACAATTTCATAAATTATGTTTAGGAAACTAACTAAATGTACAAAACTTCCACGCTTTAGGTGACAAACTTTATTCCAAGTTGTAAATTGATTATCTACCTGTTTCCAAAGTTACTGATATAATAATTAGTTGTTATTATTTTCGTATTGAATATAATTTGTTGGAGTTTGTTCCAAATAAATTGGTTGAGTCGAGGAAGTTTTTGTGAATTTGCATGCCCTTTCAAATTATATAAACATTGTTATATTGTTAGATATTTAGTTTGGATAGAGCTCCGGCGGGATCTCATTGTGGAATAGCGTCAGCGACTATCGCAACCAAGTGGTGGGCACGCCACAATTATGGCGATAAGTCCCCTCTTTGAGCGTGGCTGGAAAGACCTTACGGCGTCCTTACCTTCCGCATGATACAGGTCCTCACCGGAAATGGTAAGTTCGGGAGTTCCGATAAGTTTTGCCCAGTTTTGGTATAACTTCTAAAAACATAGCGTCCAATCACAAGCATGTTGCATGCTTGTGATTGGACGCTATGTACACATATTAATTCAAATATACGCTTCTATACATATTAATTCGGAAAAATATTTTTTCTATCTCCCTTCAGTATTTTGCAAGACTAAAGGGGTTATATTCACTACCTAATCCGTTTTCTAGATCCAGCGAATTTGGTATCATCTCGTCTCTCTCACTCAATTTACTACATTGCTTGTGCGCGCTGAGAATTATGTAGATAGACTTTGTCCCCGTTTTTGAGCTGCAAACATCAGGCTTACTTTATAATTGAATATTTATTTTCACCACGCTTCGGAGAATTTCTTATTTTTTTCAGGAATATAGCGCTAAGTCCTTAGACGCCCTTTATCTCACGTTTGACAGACACACGATTTATCTTACGAAATCTGACTTACAAGAATACGATAGGAAGATCCACCTATTTGTCTTCAAGACTATTGTTACCCTGTTTTGTAAGAGCGTAAGTCATCTCAGTATTTTATAATAATAATACTTTATTTTCAGGTAACTAAGGCTCATGGACATATTATTCTAAAAATAATTAACTAATTTTATGGTAGGTATTTCTTTTGTGTGTTAATTATAGTCACATAAGATGAAACACAACCAATAAGCATGGCCACTGATGACAACAAAAATAAACAAATGAAAGATTTCCTAAGTTCGAAATACAAAATTTTGAAAAAAAAAAGGACGTGTGGCACTCGGGGACTGCCGCGATAAAGCTATTGCATAACATTTTTTATCAACTTATGCAATTATAATTATTTATTTATTTTATTTATGCAGTATTTTTTTCCCTTTGGTTTTTTTTTCTTTGATATTAATTGAAGTTACACTTTTTGAGCGTGGTGACCGATAAGAAAATAAATGAGGGGGGGGGGTGTTTTATTCGTTACGGAATTTCTGGATTCGGTCTCCACGGTCAAAGCCCGCGATAGAAGCTATGCAATAGCTTAAAAATAAACTGGTTCAATAAGCAAAAATGCTTTGATGCTACACAATAGGCATGTTTTTAGGAGGTTTTCAACTAAACAAAAATCTGTGCGTTCGTAATAAAATATTGGATAAAAATTCAATATTCTATTTTTTTTTTTAACAAAAATTTCAAAAAAACAAATGTATGAATGACAGATGAACCAGCTGCTTCTGTCAATTAATCCAAGAGACATCATCGTTTTGTCAAAACTAGTCTAAGGGTGAGTTGCACCATTTAACTATAATGATAACCAAACCATAACCAGCCGTAAAACGGCCACCTATTGGTCAATTCGACGATTTGACAGCTGTTAACGGCTTTGTTATCGTTATAGTTAAATGGTACAACTCACCGTAAGATAGTAAAGATTGACCAGTAACCGTCTTATTGAAAGCTGGAAAGTTTGAATACAAAAAACAAATAGGTATGTATATGTACGTCTTTCACTGTTTTCCGTGACAGCCAAAAAGGTACGGAAAACAGTTGAAAAAAAATCACTTGGAAGACACTAGAAACGTGAGCGCGTCCATAAACATGTACAATTATATTCACATACACAAGACATCCACACTCGGAACACCTATCAATACGTCAAATATATGTAAAGTAGTCCAGTTATTTTTCAGTTTTGCTAAATGATTTAAAACAAACATGACTAAACTGATCACAGTTTATCTTATTTCTTTACTAACTGTACTAAACATATTATAGTGTTCTATAAGTTCACAATGCCAAGCATACGCATATAGCGCCATTTCATCAGAAGAATACACGTCGCAACGTGTTGGGGAAACCACGGCCTTCAGTATGGAGGAGGCGGAGTTCAAATAGCAACCCCAAAAATCTCTATCATTGCCGAAATAGTCTCTAGGTTATTTTTCAATATTTTTCCATTACTTGCTAAATAAAATATTTCCAAGTATTCTTTTTTTTAGAACTATTCATCAGCAAAATAGACGCTCAACGATTTTTTCATTTCATTTACCCAAAATAAAAATTGAAACCCAGACCCAAAACATCAAGCCACTTAAAGCTAAATTCGCAATAAACATTTTCAACAAAGTTCAAATTTATTAAATAAGAATTTTACTAGCCTGTCAAGGAGACATCGACTCTATGTGGACCTGTGAAAGTAGTACCTGATGAATTGTTTTGTCAAAACTGATGGAACATCTTTTATCTGAGCATTAACGTACTTTTAGAGAAATGAGTTATTCTGAGAAACTAAAAATGACAAAAACAAGGCGGGCAGGTATTTCAGTCTCCTAATATCAGTGATTCTAGGAAAACTATTCAATGAGAGGCGCTTTGTTCAGCTAAAATACTGCGAGCTGTATTTACGTGAGCTGAAATTCCGTAAAACAGATAATAAAATGCGGAGAGCACGTAACATCGCTTTAGTTAGGCACACATTACAGAAAAGTAAATATTATATGTATTTACAACCGCAGCCGAATGTACTAGTAATAAAAAGAGGATTATAGTTTACTTTTTTGGGTTCCAAAGTCTATGATGGAAGTATGAGCTTTTTTCAGGAACACCAACACCACCATTTTGCAAAACCTAAACCTACTCTTGTGTGGTGCTTCCACATAATACTAAATTAGAGATAAATTACTCCGGAACAAAAGGGAATCGGAAGTGGACCTCCTTCTGTAGGCCGGACAGTACAGCAATCAAAGGAGAAGACCGCAACCATAGGTGAACAAACATCCTCACGTCCTAGTCACCGGAGACTCCCCGGGCATTGGGAGTCGCAGGGAAATACCAGCCACCGAAAGTGTGGGCTTGAGGATGATAAATAAATAGGCAGCTCGCTGTCCTGTTATCCAGTAAGAACCGGGTCTGAGTCGACGACGCGTAGCAAAACTGTAAGGGACCTACAGGATCAATGACCGCTAGGGTTACATGAACTATTCAAAAGAAGGATAACTGAAGGATACCAGAATAAAAAATAAAACCTCTAACTGTTCTTTTGTGATGCTTCCACATACTAACTTTGAGATGTTTAAGCGAGCGAGCGAATTTAGCCATTATTAGCCATTTACGCTAGTTGGAAAACACAATACAGGTACGGAGGAAAACGACACAGGAAGGAGGAAGCGAAAATTACAGTGTTGCCAAATGTAGCAATTTTCAAGACTACAGGGAAATCTAGAAGTGTCTAAAGTAATAACATTTATATAGTTAAACCAACACTGGAACCACAGCGAATTCTCTAAACTTCATACAGGTATGCAAGCGAAACTTTAACATGGCAAACGAACTTTCCTGTATTCAAATACACCATAAACTTGTTGCTATACGGACTAGGGTTAGAAAGAGACAGCACGATGTCAAAGGCTTTCGATTCGAACCTTTCGTAAAAGGCCATTAGTCAAACCGAGCTTTTAAACTGTGTAAATGACATGATTTATATCGCGGACGCTGATTTTTACTCTTTTTACTTTCAACGTCTATTTTGAAATGTTGCGCACATTCCATTTGGCCGTGAAAGCGAGTGAAATGAAAAAGCCACTCAAGTATAAATGCCTTTACTTGGGACGTCAGTTCCGTTTGAAATAAATGGTAAAGCTAAGGGTGTGCAGCTTATGTAGTTAAAGTCTTGACTTACTTTGTATGAGGTGTGATAGGTATTATAACGCTCTTTCTTTTAATAAGTACCGCATGAACCTTTGTATATTTCTAAAAAGGAAAAGTCAAACAGTAATGTAATTTACGAAATTATATTTTCACATCAGAAATTTTACAAAAAAAAAAACCGGCCAAGAGCGTGTCGGGCCACGCTCAGTGTAGGGATCCGTAGTTTCCCGTCCGTCACAATAGTGAAAAAATGCTTACATATACGATTATACTACAAACTTAGTCCTGAAATTATTTTGTAGAACCCTTTTGTCTTTTTTGTACAAAAACTGTTCTTTCCATCAAGTTCAAAATAATTTTCCTAGAAAGTCCTTATAAAGTTCTACTTTTCAGATTTTTTTCATATTTTCTAAACTTATGGTTCAAAAGTTAGAGGGGGGGGACACATTATTTTTTACTTTTGGAGCGATTATCTCCGAAATTATTGACATTATCAAAAAATGATTTTAGTAACCCTTATTAATTTTTAAATACCTATCCAACAATATATCACACGTCAGGGTTGAAATTTAAAAAAGTCACTTCCCACTTTACATATAGGGGAGCTCCCCTAAAAAACATTTTTTTCCAATTTTTATTTTACCACGTTGTCGGCGTGATTGATATACATATTGGTACCAAATTTCAGCTTTCTAGTGCTAACGGTCACAGAGATTAAGCGAGGACGGACAGACAGAAGGACAGACAGACATGGCGAAACTATAAGGGTTCCTGTTGACTACGGAACCCTAAAAAACTGAGAAAGGGCGCCTTTGGCCAAAACGTTATCAAGTTTAATGTTTGCTTATCACTGTTCACATAGCTTGCAGGATACGGTGGTTATACGAGGAAAGCCTGACGCACTTAGGCGGAGCACAGTCGTATTTTTGTGGACTCGATTGGCTGTGGTAACCTCTTGCATCCATCACTGGTTCAGGCTAGAGTCCGTAGCATCGGAAATAGGAAGATCTGCGAAGCAGTAATGCAAGCAAAGGAGGTAAGAAAGCATTTGGGAGAGAATACTTTCATGCCCTAATCACCGCAGAAGATGCTCTGGATTTCGGGAGTTGCATGATGATTCCCGGCTACCATAGGATTAAACTTATGGACGACGACCAATGGGTAACGCGCATAAGGACCAAGTCCAGGTCGACGGCGCGTTGTGTTCCACGGGCGCCTCAACGAGTTGTCGGCAATATTGACCTGGCTCGCCAGAGCATTAGCTTAGCAGGGTTTCAGGACTGTTCGAAAGAGCTACCGTAGTCCTGGAACGCAAAGCGCAGCTAAAGGAACACAGGAGTTTAGTAAAAAAATAATGGAAAAAGCCATTTGATAATTACCAAACAATAAAAAAGGTCGAATGTTTGCCTGAAGTTAAAAAAAAAACAACCTGTGTTGTTCAAACAGCATAACATATTATTTTGTTAAAAATATTTATTGTATCGCACTAGTTTTCAGCTTTGACACCAGCTGCCACGCTCGACGTGAAATGGACAAAGTGATATAAAAAATTCGGGACACTAAAAAAAACTAAAATGTTTGGTCCAAAAATAATACGTTGAAAGCAGATTATTTCCGTACGAACCACCGCACCGGTCACAATCCAATTTCCTAAGTTTTGGAACACGACATCTGTCTGCCACAACAATATGTATGAAAAATGCTGAATGTTTTCTATGAATAAGTAACCTCATCACCGTCATATTTACTGAAACGTGAACATCCAATTTTGTTGGGGAAAACGAAAGAATCACCAAACGAGGCAAAAGGTTTTGGTGATTATGGATATGGAAATAAGGATACTGTTACACAACAGTAATCCTCTTTAGATTCTTGGAAAATAATCGGATGTATGTAAACATTTTCTTTTTTTCAACTATATCAACGATGACAGCGGAAGGAGCTAGTACTTCGACGCCTGAATGCATTTTGTGTTTTTGTATTACATTTATACACCGTTAAATATTTATCGTTTCAATCCCGTGATGGGTCGATCCGGTACATGAAACACTATCGATTTGTAAAGATAAAATTAAAAAGTAAAGTACCTTTTTTTCAAAACTCGTATTAATTTACGCATGTACGAAATTAATTTCTTTAAGAAAACGTCAGCTGAGCGAGTTCAAGGACCTGTAGGTAGTTTATACGCAACGCCGACTATTAGTATTTCATGTACCGGATTGATCCTCCACGAAATTAAAACGCTTAAAAAGCGGTGTATAGATAGTTAGGTTTCAGTATTTTTTTTTTTATGTACGTATTATATAAAAAATCGACAAAGTCTTGGAGTAACTATTGTTAGATTTTGCTACATAATCAGAATGTTTACTCTGATTTTTATAAACAAGAATATTATTTAATTTATTTGTATTCGATTAATTTCAATCAATTAATTGTGCTGGCAACACACAAACATTTATCATATTAGTATTTGTGATCATTTGTAGTGAAGCTGTCATTGTAGCATAATGGTGGTTGAGATCAGACACGCAATTTGTCTCTTGCATTATTGTAGCGACAAGAACCATATAACCGAAACGGTATTTATACTGCAAAACATGATTTAAAAGATTGTCAAAGGAGTTTCATAAACAACCTTCACCATAGATATCTGCAGTTTGGAACGTGCAATTAGCATCATTTGACTCTTCTTGACAATTCAAGGTATAATTTGCCTGCTGCGGTCTTCGTGTCCAATTATAATTTAGATGTCTTCAAGGCTAGAGTGAATAAGCTCATAATATACTAGTACGCCTCACCATCAACGATTGCATAACTGCTGGCCATCAGGTGAGATACCATAGAAAATTATAAACTTGATTGGACAGTTTGTATGGAGAGGCCGAATTTTTTTTTCGTTTCCTGAAAAAATTTATGTGGAAGGTTGTTTCAGTTTCGTCTACTGAGCAAGCCCTTAAAGTTTGTGGAGGGCTGTCCCTTACACCTTGTATATGTACAGTATTTGACCTCTACAATTTCAGTCAGTAAATAGTCTTAACCCCTCGAGCGCCGATTGTACATACGTCTGTACAACTTGAAGACCTTGAAAACGCTTAATTTTCATTTTGTACACACGTCTGTACGAAACTTATTTGGCCGAAAATTTTAGTTTCTATATTATATTATTTCATATTTATTATATCATTTGTTTTACCTAGAAAAAACCAAAAAAGTATTTTATTTATTTTTTTATTTATTGGTGATTTACGTAAACACGGCAATTTTCCGGGTCATTAAACTCTGGCGCTCGAGGGGTTAAAACTTCTAAATATAGGTAGGTACTCATCATCATCATCATCACTTCAGCCGAAAGACGTCCACTGTGGGACCGTTGAACAACAAACGGTCAAACCGCAATGAACGGTCCTATATAGCAACTCAGAAACTGCATTAGTACATCGCTTCTTGATAGAATTGTATGTAATATCGATATAGAGTGAGGAATTGCCTGAGCGCGTCTGCAGCGAAGTGTCTTAGTTTATTGCAATGGAAACGTCACGTACGACATACAAGGAGATAATAGATCTTGTAAGTGACTGATTGATTGGTTGGTAGATTAGTGGACACAATATAGTACAGCATACGTTTCTCTACATTATTTTTTAGTATTTACAAAACCTGAATATAGTTTGTTCAGAATGAGTAACTGAATGGATTTCAATATTTTTAACACCATGTTGTATTTTTTACCACAAGTATTTAAAAAGGTAGGACACCACCGACACTAAGTACAACACAGGTCCCGGAAGGAGCAAACAGCAGCGTGCAAATGCAAAAGAACCCATCAGTGGCCTGGATGGCCCGGTGACCATGTATTTTTGCTGACATAACTAGCTTTTATAACTTTGTGATTTTTCATGATACAGCTATGATAAAAATACTAGACAAGTATTTTAGGTATCGCATAAAACTAATGTTGTATATTAGTACAGCATACGTCTCTATATACTAAAGTCGTTTTCGTAGGTTCTGCTGTATAAGCCCTCCCACAGGGTGGACCAAAGACCTATGTCCTGCACTTCTTTTTCTTGTGTCCAGCACTGGACGTTTTTAGTCTCATTTTTTCAGTATAAAAGGACTTTTTCATTCGTCATCATCATCCTCATCAGCCTTTTTAATGTTTCCACTGCTGGGACTCAGGCCTCCTCTCTAGGAGAGAGAATGGGCCGTAATCCACCACGCAGGCCCAGTGCGGGTTGGTGAATGTCACATGTCTTCGAATTTTTGGTTCTAGGACATGCCGGTTACCTCACGATGTTTTCCTTCACCGTTTAGAGAGCAGTGGTGATGAAATAAATTTCACAAAGTAATACGCCTGGCTGGGTTCGAACCCGCGACCTACAGCTCGTAAGTAGGGGCCGTTATTACTCGGCCACCACTGTTCTCCAATATATCATATAAATGATTCGTGCTTAACATTAATTTTATTCAAGAAACAAGTTTTATAATCAAGGCAGGAAATCCATCCAATGACTGCCCACTCCAGAGCAGAGCTGAAGGACGTGACAGAATTTTATTGACACAAACCCACTCCTATGTTCCGTCTTTGCCGTTCCAAGATCTCGAGTTTCCCATCCGAAAGTCAACCCACGCCCACGGCCCCAGTAAGGATCAAAC
Organism: Mythimna albipuncta; assembly: GCA_929112965.1. Lineage (NCBI taxonomy): Eukaryota > Metazoa > Arthropoda > Insecta > Lepidoptera > Noctuidae > Mythimna > Mythimna albipuncta. Next base: position 12,160,827 of record OV815973.1, read on the forward strand.
CCTGGTGGGCCCCTAAAGTTTTGTTGATATCTCTCTGAGGCGCTCGTAGAACACGCACCGTCGACGACCCAGGCCCGGTCCGGATGCTTACAGGACAACTGGATAGCGAGCTACCCATTGCTCGACGCTTACGGTGGCTAGAAAACAGGGTTGGGTGCGTGAGGAAGTTCGTTCCCTCACGCATGCGGCCGGCTTCTTCGCCATCAAATATATAATAAAGGATACGAAAATTTTATAAAAAAAAAACACGAAAATATGCGTTAATGCACGCATATTTTCGTGTTTTTAGGGTTCCGTAGTCAACTAGGAACCCTTATAGTTTCGCCATGTCTGTCTGTCCGTCTGTCTGTCTGTCTGTCTATCCGTCCTCGCTTAATCTCTGTGACCGTTAGCACTAGAAAGCTGAAATTTGGTACCAATATGTATATCAATCACGCCAACAAAGTGGTAAAATAAAAATTGTAAAAAAATGTTTTATTAGGGTAGCCCCCCTATATGTAAAATGGAAAGTGATTTTTTTTTAATTTCAACCCTTACGTGTGATATATCGTTGGATAGGTATTTAAAAATGAATAGGGGTTTACTAAAATCATTTTTGATAATGTCAATAATTTCGGAAATAGTCGCTCCAAAAGTAAAAAACAATGCGTCCCCCCCCCCTCTAACTTTTGAACCATAAGTTTAGAAAATATGAAAAAAATCTGAAAAGTAGAACTTTATAAGGACTTTCTAGGAAAATTATTTTGAACTTGATGGAAAGAACAGTTTTTGTAAAAAAAGGCAAAAAGGTTCTACAAAATAATTTCTGGACTAAGTTTGTTGTATAGTCGTATAGGCAAGCATTTTTTTAAACTCATAAGTGGGTACACTTATTGTGATGGATGGAAAACTACGGAACCCTACACTGAGCGTGGCCCGACACGCTCTTGGCCGGTTTTTTTTTCGCAGCGCCAGCAAACAGGAAAAAAGCAATGAATTATGGTATCCATACAAAATCGTGAGGCTACAGTAAAATAATTTTGATAAAATGTGTTGTGCTTGCGTTGTTAAAAAAAAATAAACTAAATATAGAGTTGTACATATCTGACTTGGCCACTATGTATTCGAGATAGCTCCGAAATTCAATACGTCACAATAATAAAGTCACATTCGCATGTACTAATCACTTCTAAAATACATCACATAGGTAAATGACTAATTAGAATCATATTTCAAATTAATTGCACTAATAAATTCTACTATCATATCGTACCATAAATAAAATTGTAATCGAAATCGGCAAAGTTTAATTAGAAGGGCGTAATAATTCATAATAAGCACCTCAACTGATATTAATTGATCGGTATCATAAACACCTGACACTGCTAATATTAACGTTTTGTTTACTGTCATAACTTTTATAACTTATCAAAATAACCTTTTCGTTCGATACTTTTACTGCTGGGCATACGTTTCCCCCAAACATCATTACACCTATCAACAATGTACATCATTGCATTAAGAGCAAGATGTACATTGTTGATAGGTGTAATGATGAAACAAAATCTCGTACTGGTCGTAAGAATATTATTAACAGTAGAGTATATTATTCATTTATTTATCTCAGGACTCTGAGCTCCTGGACCTTTGGAAGGTATACGAAGAGCCGAAACCAACTCGCAGAGGCCCTTTTAGACGCTTTTAAAGGAACGTAGTACCAATCGGTGACTATCCCTGTATGCGCATGCTAGTGCATTCAAGAACAATCCCCGGTTGAAGGGAAACTATTGCAACATGTGGAAAATAATATAAGGCTATGGTTTTTGGAATCTTAAGTGGACTATGTTAAAACTATCGCCCCTGCCTGAACAATGTTTTTAATTTCCATCGATAAAAAGGGGTGACGTCGCAACAAGAGGGTAATATATCCTGATGTGCTTGAGAAGTGGAGAGGTATATAACGGCTATCAGGACAATCCGGGAAGTACGGTCAAGATCCCTACCAAATTATCATAAGTAGTGAGGTGTGCAAAAAGACGAGAAAGGTAATAATAATAATTTACCAGATCCACTTCTTCACTAATTTGATCAGAAAAGAGGTTTGTTCTCAGTTCTGGTCTATAATCAGCAAGACATTTAGGACTTTAGGGAGAACTGCCTATACAAGTTAATAAAACTGAAATATTAACCACCCGATTTCGTTACATCACGTAAAAAACGAAAAATTTCCCTAAAACTGTCTGTCAGGAACAATAAAATAATGATTTTTTATCGCGCAACACACTTCTGATAAAAATGTTTATTGTTTGCGCGACGTAAAACGGATGCGGGCGGTACTGGGTGCTTTATTTTTTTTAATCTCCAATATTTTACGTACAAAGAGCTTGAAAAATATTGACAGTGAACAGTGCGTCAAATTCGAAATTTACACAAAGTGACTTTTAATTGATTGGCAATCTTTCAAAGGGAAACATGAAAAATTATCTTTCTACGTTTAAATAAAAATGAATGGCTGAGTTTGTCGCCAAGCGCAAAACTAAAAATTCATTGGTGCGCAATTTTAGACGCTGATTGACGACGTATCAAAAAGGGAAAGTTAATTAAGAAGACGTTTTTGAACGTACAAAAATACTAGAGACGCGTGTTTATTTATATCATTTAGTTTGACACTTACAAGTTCAAGTGCAAGCGCTTCCTTTGACCACTAATTGAAGTCTTAAGAAACATTGCAAGGAAGAGCGTAAAAAACTTATTTTTCTTTATTACCATTAATCAAACTACCCATAGCTGTCAAAATTTAAATTAGCTATCAGTCCATTCAATTTAATTTATGCGAAATTTCAGTCGAACATTTTTATATCAGTACTGAACCTTTTCATTTTATATATTGATATTATACACTACTCACTCTTTCAATTCACTTGATATATTGACAGAATAGTAGACAGCTCTATTTGTCATTAACAAAAAATATAATAGAAGAGAATTATGCGTACATTTGACATTTTTTCTTTTGTGTTTGACATTTGTTTTTACAGAACGACATCTGTCGAGTCAGTTTGACGTCTAGTATAATGGTCGTAATACTCGCCATAATATAGAAAATAACTATTTGTTTTTGCGATTTCAGAATAGTAGGAACTCACATAAAAGTTTGTTCATATTCATATGTACTTTCGATCCCTATAAGATTGCCAATAAATAAGAAATAGATAGACAAATACTGTTTATTGTACCTACAGTATAAAAAATTACAGTAGGAGCTTAAAATTAATGGGGTGTAACAATGGGCGGCCTTATCACTAAAAGCGATTTATTACAGACAAGCTTTGGATGGATTTGACAGAGAAGGAGGATAGATACGCAAGTAGTTCGTGAATACATACAATATATAACAACTAAATACATAAATATAATACAAACAGTATTCATGATAATAATAATATAATAATAATAAATTTGTTTAATTTCTCCCACAAAATACATAGGTACAGCAAATTTACAATAAACAATATTTTTGGTAGGGAGACAGGAGCCCATACTAAGAAAACTTGTGTTATGGGACTCCTGGCCACCTTTACCCAGACACATTTAGAGAACAGTTCAAAAGAAGAAAATAAAACATTGATTAGCAACTTAAAATTAAGGGAGTGTGCTCAGAAGTAGAGAAAATGTTGACATGCATGTGTGTGTGTGTGTCTGTGTGTGTGTGTGTCTGTGTGTGTGTGTGAATGTGTATGTGCGTGTGGTGCTCAAGTGCTATTACGTGTGTTCGTCTGTCTTAAGAATTTCTATGTTTATTAAGCAGTCTCTCTGTCTCCTCGTATCCAAGCTTGAGGAGCCATTCTGTAACCTTACTCTTACATTCGCTTTTAGTAATGGGATAGATATTATGTAGCTCATTAGCCAAGTTATACAGCCGTGGTCCTTGAATGAAGAAGAAATAACTGCTGAAGGCTGTTCTCGATGGCGCAGCATGACATACTTGGAATTTACGGCGTCGAGTTAACACAGGGTTGTTATGATTGTACTGTAATAGTTTGTGCTGTTTGAGGATAACAGAAAGAATGTACAGTTTCCTGACCGACAAGACCTCCGCAAGACTGTAAAGTTCAGATGTTGAGAATAATCTCGGTTTAAATAGACAAATTTTGAGTATCAGTCTTTGAGCCCGCTCTAGTTCCAATAAATGACTCTTCGCAACCCCACCCCATGAAGAGATACAGTAGGTGAGACAGGATTGACAAAGCGCTAGATAGATAGATCTCATAACCCTGGAGTCAGCAATAAATCTCAAATGTTTAAATATATATGCGAGTTTGCGTATTCTCTTAGCCACACTACTTATGTGTTCAGAAAATTTTAAGTTTTCATCGATAGTTATTCCCAGATATTTTATATAACTTGTTCTGCTAATTAGAGGGCAGTTACAAGTTATAGTCGGAATCTGGCTACAAGAGTGTGCTATTATTTTATATTGGGGAGAGCCAAAATTTCGAAGGGAAAAATTTATGAACTGAGTCTTAGTGTGATTTAAGGTAAGTGAATGAACAGCTAACCAATGACACACCCTATCAAAACCTTTTTGAGCATAACTAAACAGTTGAGGACATGAGTCCCCAAAAAAGGTCAGAGTTGTGTCATCTGCATACGAAATGATCTTACAGTTTCGAAGCTTAAGTTGGCATAAATCATTAATGTAGCATAGAAATAAAGAAGGTCCCAAAATACTTCCCTGGGGGACTCCAAAGCTTACAGAACACTCCTCACTCACCTCGTCACCTATTCTCACCCTCTGCTTGCGACCCGAAAGATAGCTTTTAAATAAAAGCAGTTGCACTCCTCTGATACCCAGGCTTTCCAGTTTCATCAGTAGTTTAGGATGGGAGACTGTGTCAAAAGCCTTTGCGAGATCTAAGAATATAGTGAGACATTTTCTTCTTTCATCTAGATTTTTCGCGATAAATTCTGTAAATGAATTCACAGCATCGTCTGTGGATCTGTCCCGCCTAAAACCATATTGAGCATCAGACAGTAAGTTTTTGTTTTCCAAAAACTTCACGAGCCTTTTATTAATAATTTTCTCCAAGACCTTAGACAAGGACGGCAGGATAGATATTGGGCGGTAATTATTGACACAGTCTCGCCTTCCGCTTTTGTGAATGGGCACCACAATTGACTGCTTGAGAACATCAGGGAAAACGCCTAGCTTAAAACAACTATTGAAAAGTCTCGTTAGAGGGGGTGCCAAATATTCCTTTATACTTTTCAACAGTTCGCAAGAGATGCCGTCACATCCAGTGCTACTACCCAACTTTAAGCCACCAATTATGCCTCCGACCTCTTCGCAATCTGTGTCCAGAAGAACGAAAGACTGCGTTGAAGCACATTCGAGTCCTACTTTAGTGATTGGTGGTACAGGAGATATCCTTTGAGCAAGGTTTTCACCAATATGCGCAAAGAACTTATTAACAGAATTGGCAGAATCCTTTGAGGTACCTTTAACAGTCAAGAGTTCCTGATTCGAGTTTTTTGTTTTACCCTTATTCGTGAAGTTTTTTATATTTTGCCAGAGCCTCTTGCTATTATTCTTTGCCAATTCCAACTCGTGTTTCTCATAGCTAATTTTACATTTTTTAAGAATCGAATTACAAAAGTTTCTGTATCTTTTATAAGTAGTGGCTAACGTTAGATTATTTGTTTCAGTTTTAAGTCTGTGGTGCATCCGATCCCTGTTTCTTATGCATCTTAATAAGCCAACTGTTATCCACGGTTTCAATGTGGCCTTGTTTCGTGAAATCTTTATTTTTATTGAATTATTAGCAATTAATTTTTGTAAATATTCTACCAATATACTAGTTGCTAGGTTTGGATCTTCGTAGGGCAAAATTTGGTTAAAATTTGTATTTTTACATTCAAGTTTGATGTTTTCTAAATTTATTTTACTAATAATCCTATTATTATCTATTTTCTTTATTTTAGTTTTAAGACAGAACAAAACCGCTTCATGATCCGTTACAGCCGAGTTAAGTATCAGTGATAACGAAGGTAATTTGGTCTTCAGTATCACGTGATCAATGCAACTTTTTCCCCTGGTGGCAATGTCATAAGTATATATGATAAAGCACCCATGCCTGGAAAATTGAGAAATATTAGATACATAATCATACCAACTTTATATCATTCAAGGAGACCGATTGTTAATTAAATTATGTATATTTTTTAAGTTTAGGGGTCCAATGCTTGTGCTTGTCTTACTGCCACGAGCAAAGCATTACTCTCATACTCACATCGCACTGCTTGAATTACCCACGACGTATCATTACAATTGGTGAAATAGCTTGGCATCTATAACCGCAAGTTCTTTGATAACCTTAAATTATATAGCAGGGGTGGCCAACAGGTAGATCGCGATGGACCGGTCGATCGCGACTATTATTCCAGTAGATCGTGGCAAGGCAAAAAATATTATGCTAAACTAGTGGAAGATGCTCAGACGCAATACTCACACTAATATGTATAAAGGTAAATAAGTAACTAGTTACTAAGAATAATTTTCACATTTATGTTTTCTCTCTTAATGAAATAAAAAATACTAAATGATTGTGTACTGAATTATGCTGTTTCATTTAAGATTTCAATAAGTATATAATCGGTAGATCGCACTGAGTTTCAATAGCAAGAGATCTTGGGTCTAATCAAGTTGGCCACCCATGTTATATAGTATTTATGTTATTAAGGAGCTCGAAACGTCCTTTAAGACAAACAGGGGATTAGAAGTCTAAAAGCGAGGGTTTAAATTGTCAAAAAATAAAAGTCCTGCTATGTCATTTGATGTTTGTTTTTATTATTTACGTGATGTAACCGTCTATATTACATTATGTAACCATTGTGTGATTACATTGAAACAGGGTCTTTCACCCTAGAATGTAATAATTTTAAACGAACAAATGTCAAAATGGGCTTATTAGTTTTTTAAAGAGTTTAATATAGCGAGTGTTGGAAATCATCATATAACATTGAATCACTTTGGGCAGAGCGAAAAGAAGTATCAGATTTTAACTAAATTAAACCAACCTTTCTCCGTTCTTTCAGTTGTTTTTGTGTTGCAGGACCGCAGTGGTAATTGTTTATGAATGTATGATATGAGATTATTTAAAATTAATTAATTATCACTTATAAACAACTTAATATTATTAAAAAATAAATAAATAATAAAACCCTACGCCATATTTTAGTTAGTGTACTTTAAACACTAACTAAAATATGGCGTCAAAAAACTCTTTCACATCGCTGTCGACTGGTAATGTGCCCAAAAGACTGGCGGCATGAGATTGTTTGATTTTGTATATTGGTCGTTTTACATTGATAACTTAATATGATTAATTATTGACATCATTTTACCAAAAGTTCTAAATTTAATGCCATCTGACAAACTGTTTTATAGTTTGGCAGAATTTATGAATGTAGTAATGAAAGCTTTCGAACTAACAATAATGATAATGCTCTTTAAGGCGTAGCTGGAATATACCGTACCATCAACCAGCGCCTTAATCGGACTAGAGGCCATCCCATGACGTGTATTTTAACAGTCTAGTCAGTCGTGCGAGCGAAAAAGAGGGATGAACCTATATAACCTAATATAATTTAATAAATAATTATTTTGACCCTGGAAACTACCCTATTGTTAAATTCTCTTTAAGATTTGATATTTTTCATAGTATTTATTAGTTTATTATTTTAGCATATATATGTATTTTATTATAAATAAATAACTTATTTCATTTATTTTTTTCCGTTTGATATCTGTTTGTTGTGCAAACCTACCACAGTGATGTCTTTTTTAACCCAAAAGTTGACTGGGAGAGAATCCCTTGTTGCATTAAGTCCGCCTATGTACGACTATTGTACATTAAGTTTAAATAAATAAATAACCTACTAATTTTTGCCCGCGGCTTCGCCCGCATACATAAAATATAGCCTAAAAGTAACTTAGGAATAAAGCAGCTTTCTGTCAGAAATTACCTCCTACAAACAAACAAACACACTTTACCCTTTTATAATATTGGTGTAGAAGTGTAAATAAAGTTCAATCTCTTTAACAATTCAGTTTAGGCCGTAAAATCGCTTTAAGAGCTCATGGTATCACATCTGGTCTTTATTACATAACGAAGAAATCTACACGTTTTATTAAATCCGTCTAGTATTCATACATTTTTTACCGGTACACACTCATGTTTTTGCTGAACATGCAAGTTTTTTAGGCAACCTCAGTTGATGAATCGAATACCCCTCAGACATTTTGCGTCGTCATGTAAATATCGACCCTAATATCTGAGAATAGAACCGTATTAGATACGCTTTTCATATACGTGCCAATAATATCTTCTGGTAGAGCATCAAAATAGTTTCAAAGACGAAAATAATTTTCTGTAGAAAGAATTATGTAGAAAGACTGGTATTGTAAGAGGAAATTGATAGAAGTTCACCATATTATATGTAATATGGTGAACTTCTTGCTTTTTTTTGGCTGCCTCTTTTTAACCTGATGGAAGGCGACGATGCGGTCGACGATGGAGCGCGTTTACCTAGAAGTAACCTATTCACTCTTGACTTAAAGATTCCCGGGTTGTAGCCATCGTTATTTGCATCATTCGCATTATCAAATTGAGGTTCTATTTTTGACACAACTAACACCACTGAATCCTCTCAAATAAAAGAAAAATCCATAACCAATCATGTAATTTAAAGTTTTAATTAAAAGCAACAAAAGACAAAACAAAACTTAATTTTGTACTCTTGTTTTTGTTTAATTTATTTACTAATTCATTATGATAACCTCGGCGTCGAAGGGTTGGAGGTTTACAAACACGGTCGTTTCCATCTTCTAGTTTCAATCAATCTTAGTCTGTAAAGCCACTAATCTGCTTATCAAGAATTTTACAATCAAGTCAAGGAGAAAGGCTCAAGAATATAATTTTTAGTCATTAATCCTCTAAACTTAAGAGCAGCGGTGGCCGAGTGGTAACGGCACCGACTTACGAGTTGTAGGTCGTGGGTTCAACCAGGTGCTTACTTTATGTAAGTTAATTAATCACCACTGCTCTCAAAACGGTAAAGGAAAACATCATGAGGAAACCGGCATGTCCTAGAACTAAAAATTCGAAGACATGTGACATCCACCAACCCACACTGGGTCCGCGTGGTGGATTACTGCCCATTCCCTATCCTAGAGAGGAGGCCTGAGTCCCAAAGCCGACGTATATAACAAAAAGTAAAAACGGAGAAAAAAAATGTTAAAAAACGGGAAATAGTTTGCTGTTTTTGAGTAAATTTAAATATTTACATATAAAAAGTTGAAAATAAAGCCGATTATTATAAGCTTTAACTTGGTTGAATTATAATATGAAACTCAAATCAAATCTGGAATAAATGTTATATGCGTCTTTTTTACTAACGGGGCGGGGACAGCATGGGTTTGATCACAAACATGTGAGTGTACATCATATACATATGACACCCAGACCTGAAACTATTATGTGTAGGTCATACCAATAATTGTTTCGAGCAGGAATCGATCTCGCGACACGTAACGCCGCAGCTAATCTCGTAACCACAGCACCAACCGTGCCGTCAATTGTTAAGTCTTATATTTCCACATTAAATAATAAATTTTATGTATCCGCCTCGCAGAATCTACATACTTAGCAAATTTTCGAAGATGATTATGAATTAGGTGTTCCAGTCAAAAGTTCTAACAAAGTTCGGTAATAAACTCGAACGCCAGAAGGCTTATGTCGCACAATCTTCGCGGGAGCAAATTAAATTTAACACCATCCGAGACTACCTATGTAATCTTTAATCAGAGGCAGCCGTTAAGTCTCAGACGCACCTCGCGATCTTCATCGCTTATTCAAGAGAAACCATTCTTATAATGAAATTTCGCCTTTAATAGTCCACGGAATTGAGACAGGGTGAAACTGCGAAATCTTCGCTAATGGCGCGGAACCACGTAACTTAATGTAACGCGGGTATGCGCTCGGCCGGAACTCTAACTCGCGCACCTATAGTAACGTAACGTTCCGCGTAAAGTGCCGGAAATTATTTTCAAATATCTACGCCCGATAAACCCTCAAGTTCTTAGGAAATAAAATTGAACGGATCCCGTTCAGTGCTAATGTTGAGTCTTCAACGAAATCAGCGGCGTTTTTCTTCCTTTTTTTCCAACGAATAAGCTGCGCTTAGTAATGTTCATCGGTGTTTTAGGCAAGGCAATATTTCACAGTCATTTATTCTAGAGGTAAATAAGACCTCTCGTCTGACTTGACGTGTAAAATGTTGAAGGAATTTTAAAGCACCCGGCGCCCTTCCAAGATTTTATTTGGCATGCAGTAAAGTAACTTTGATATTATAAAAAACTTAATTGTATTTAGTGCGACATTTATTAAGTAAGAACGCTGTTAAATAACAAAAAGCGTTCGTGGTTCTTATACCTATTTTTTTTTTTTTCGTTTTTCTTTTAAATCATGAAGAAAGATTTTAATAAAGCTAAACGATCTTAACAGAATCGGTTACTCTTTAAAATTAAAGTTTGCTGTAAGAATCCAAACTTTATAAATATTATAAATGCGAAAGTAACTCTGTCTGTCTGTCTGTCTGTCTTTGCTTCACGCCTAAACTACTGAACCGATTTGTGTGAAATTTGGTACAGACATAGTTTGGAACTTGAGAAAGGACATAGGATAGTTTTTATTGCAAAAAAATAAAATAAAAAATTAAATTTATTCCGGACATACAGCGCCATCTATTGGTCAAGAGTCGGCATCAATTCAGTACTGAAATTTCCGGAAGTCACTATTCCATGCGAACGAAGTCGCGGGCAAAAGCTAGTTAACCCATAAATCATTAAAAAATATAAGTTTCTTAGTTAATTTGATCCAAAATGAATATTAGGTTAAAATTATTTTGTAATTAATTAGTTATTAATTATTTTTTTCTGTGATGCCAAGATCACTGTTGCCAATTTTATGAACTTCATCGTATTCAGTTTTAATGGATTAGGATAAGGATAAAGACAGCGTAAAACGTTATTAACGTTATTCTTACTAGCACATTATGTCACAATATTAATGTTTTTTTTTTAGCTGACGTAAACGAGAGTAAATCAAATATTTTACCAAATCAGTTTAATTGATTACTGATATATATATATATATATATATTATAGTAAGTTTGATTACTTACACTAAAAATAATTATTAAACTCCGATACAAAGATCGACAATATACTTAAAAAAAATAGAATATTTATTTCTAAAAAAAACTTTTCTCGTCAGTGGAATTTCACTATCATTGTATGATTGATTTACGTTTTGGTATTTTGATAGATGTAGAATTTGATGCTACGCAACAGCGCGCGGCCGCGGCGGTCGATAGAAATATGGGCAATCTCTTTTAATCAAAAATAATCTTAGGGCTGTCTATACATTATGGATCGCTAACTGAAACTTTAACAAGATAGTGTTTGACGTTTGACTTTGGTATTACATCATGATTGCTTGTTCTCTGTACAATAAGTGACAGCCATGATCGACGATCACGAAGGTACAATGAGACTTTTACCATGACAATGCCGACTTAGTAACTAGTCATTTGTCTGTGACGATGGCGTTTTTAATGAATTAATACAAATATTTTTGAATAAGCTATAAGCATGATAAACTATTGTTAAGCAGAAAAAGTAGTGGAAGCAGTAAATTTTATATAGTGCTGAAATTCTATTTTCAATAATTTATTAGTTTGCAAAAATGTATTATATTGCTGGGTCAAGGTACATTATTATTAAATAATTTCATTCAGACAGTCCATACATTTCATACAAAATTAAAATCAAATAAAACATTAAAGTAATCATAGTTTTGATAAAAAACATTAGATATCATCATATACATGAAATAAAAGTCAAATACAAATAAAGTAACACATTTCACAATCAATTACAAAATTAGACAAACAAAATAATTATATTGCCGTTAAATATTTATTGATTTAGTAGTTTTATTTTTATTGTTTATTGTTGTTTGTCTAGCACGAGTCTCAAATAAATGTTTTCTTTCTTTCTTTCTTTTACTTTTCCCGGTATGGTGCCATCCCTAATTGCAAATTTGGATAGTAAAAATATTGACAACAATACAATCAAATCTTCTTCTTCCTGCTCTTATCCCATATTACTTGGGGTCGGCGCAAAACGTTTTCTTCTTCCATTCTGTCCTGTCACCCGTCAAACTATCACTAATTCCCTTTTCTTTCATATCACTTTTCACACAATCCATCCATCTTTTTTTCGGCCTTCCTCTCCCTCTCCATTCATCTACATGTATACTCAGAACTCTCTTAGTTATATGCGCTTCATCCCTCCTCTTCACATGACCATACCAAGACAACCGATTACCTTTCAACTTTTCAGTCACTGGCGCCACTTTCAAACTTCCTCTAATATACTCATTTCTCACTTTGTCCATTCTCGTCACACCACACATCCATCTCAACATTCTCATCTCCGCTACATGCAATCTTTTTTCATCCTTCTTTTTCACAGCCCAACATTCTGATCCATACAGTATGACAGGTCTTATGACGGACTTGTAAATTTTACCCTTCAACTTGAGGGGCATCCGTGGGTCACAAGTTGTTCCCGTGACCTGTCGCCATTTCATCCATCCTGCGTTGATCCGACGTGTTACGTCTCGGTCTACCTCACCATCCTCTTGGACGAGTGACCCGAGGTACCGAAAGTCGGAACAGATTGGTATGGGCGTTCCGGCGAGAGCTAAAGGCACAGGGTTGGAGAGACCGCCGAAATCTCAGAACAAGTACTCCGTTTTGGTTCTACTTACTTTCAGGCCAACACTTTCCAGTCTGTGCCACCACACCTCCAATCTGTTTTGAACCTCTAGGCCACTCTCGGCAACCAACACAATGTCGTCGGCAAACAGCATACACCAGGGAGCCTCTTCCTGAATGTCCGACGTAAGAGCGTCCATTATCATCAGGAAGAGGTAAGGGCTGAGAGCCGATCCCTGATGTAAGCCGACAGCCACATTGAAATTTCCAGTGGGGCCCTCTGTGGACCGGACTTGCGTACTACATCGACTGTACATCGCTCGGATCAACTGCACATACTTCCCAGGCACACCTTTTTCCTTAAGGGCCCACCACAGAACCTCTCGAGGTACTCGGTCGTATGCCTTTTCGAGGTCAACGAATACCATGTGCAAGTTTTTATGCGCACCTCTGTATTTCTCGCACAACTGGCGTATAGCAAAAATGGCATCCGTCGTACCCCGACCAGGCATAAAACCGAATTGGTTCTGTGAAATTTCACTCTCTTCTCTCAGTCGCCTTTCAATAACTTTCTCCCAGGCTTTCATAGTATGTGTCATTAGCTTTATTCTTCTATAATTGTTGCACTCAAGCACATCACCTTTGTTTTTAAAAATGGGCACCAAAGAACTGCTGCACCACTCATCAAGTATGGCTTGATAACAATACAATCAAATACTGCGGCTATTAACTAGCTATCAGCTTATTAATATAGCTCAATAGTTTAAGGTTACGTCATTATTCTGAATAAAACGAAATTCCCACACATTTTCATTTTATTAAATAGATTATTTTTCTTACACTAACTTTGCGGACCCCGCATGCGGGCACCAACCAGGAGACAACAGTCCCGTGAGACCGGGTCCCTACGCAACAATCACAGTAAAGCAATATCAATTATACTCAGACATTCATGTAATTGACTATCACTAATTAGTACATAATTGAAACACACTCGTCAAATAAATCAACTGGCTTAATTAGCATGTTAGTAACAACTAACATTCTCGGATTAATATGTTTTAATTTATGCCTTTGTATTATTTGATACACTAGTGGAAAATTGAAGAGCATATGTTAATTAAATTTGTTTATTTAATTAGTGTTTATACTCTGAATAGTCTGTTGACCTTAATTATATTGGTATAGTAGTCTGCTTATGACAGGCTTGAAAAGTTTCATAAACAATGGTTTTTTTTTAGCTAGAAAGCAACGTAACTCACGTTAAATTTAATAAATGGAAAACAAAATCAAAAATTAAAATAATCTGAAATGATAAAAACGTTTCAGCTTGATTACTTCAACTTTTAGAGTGTAACGGTAAATTATATATGTTTAGAAATGTAATTTACGATAAAATATGTCTTATTAAACCGTGTGCATTAGTTATGAGAACAATGGTGGCTCAGGGGTAACGATCTCAAATTTTGAGTTGTGTAGATCGTGGATTTAAATCCAGGCAAAGTTTTACTTTGTGTAATTAATTTCAACATACTACTTTTAAAAAGGTGAATGAAAACATGGTAAGAAAACCAGAATGTCAGTGAGAAAATCATCCATTGTTATTTTATTGTTTTATCGTTTTATCCAATGTGGCACTAATTTTTATTTTAAATTATTGTATTGTGTTATTTATCAAATATTTATATATTTTATTTCAATAAATTTTTACACCCGTAGGTACACTAAATCAATATTTATTTCAATTACACATACGAATATATATATGCTTTACCCTAGTCCGTGCGTTACTGCGGGGTGCTAACTTAAAATCAGCGCTGGGTGACTAACGCCCAGCAAATACTTAGGTGGTCACCCTTTCGGTGCGGGCACGCTCGGCGTACTATATACTTTTATTCTGGTTTACTTTGTGTATACAATCGTTCTGCTGTGTCTGTACCGAATAAAAGTATTTCTAATATTCTATTCTATTCTATTCAATGACATCTCCCGCTCTTGAGTGGAGCGCGAGGTTGTGTGAGACCTTTACTGACTAAAAATCCACTCCTGTTCTTTCATACCAAAGCCGGATTTTCCTTTCAGAATTAAACCAGTAGTAGCATTTTCCCTATGGCATTATAAGTGTACGTCGACAGTAAGTGAAATATTAATGTAAGGTTGATAATTGCACGTAAAGCCCGTGGGGCTAATGGATACTGCCAGTTTCTTATTAAATTCTAAGATAATGAAGGAAATACTAAAAGGAAAGCCCTACGTAATAAGTCAAAGGTCAAAAACAAAATTCCACGAATTTTTTTTTTTTGACCGTTACGTATTTTACGATTTAGGTACTCTCCGTCACGTGTAGAAATTACAAAAAAAAGAATTAAAGTGATGTGGACACTTTGTTATACCAAAATAAGTAAAGGCAGATTCTACTTGAAACAACTATACTGCAGAAAACGCATTGAATGCATTGCGCACGACATTTTTATGGAACGATTCCATAGCCCGGCTATTAGCATAGAAATTAATGTTTATAATATATAGACCACTAAACTTAATCAATGAAAAATATCGATATGAAGCGGAACGGAAGCCAATTTTCTCGTGGAAAGGAAATTGGTGTCGTTGGGACTGGCTAGGTAAATTAGACCTGCAGGCGGCACCTTTTGTTCAGCGAACGCCAATTTACATGACCACCAAACTACGTAGTTTCGTAATTCTGTTACGTTCACGACAATGTGGAATTACGCTGTGCTTTCCTGTAGGCTGTTTATTTTGTTTTTGCAATTGATTTTTTATTTATTTTTTATTTTATTTATTTCTTAAAAACACACACTACCTTTACAGGTACCTTTACCCAATACAATAGTGGTTTTAAAAATGGCAACAAATCAATTATCTTATTACTAACACTTATCTAAAATCAACTATAATACAACTATGAAAATACAAAATAATAATAAAAATAATAAAAATATAAACTTAACATCATTATGTTCCACCTTGCCCAGCAATGTGGCTGGCATTAAAAATAAAGCTGAATAAGTTGTATATTGATTTATACGTTCTTACCCCAATGCCGATCTTCCCCCAACCCACCTTAATAATCGTCGCATTCTGGCGATTGCTGCTGATTTGATCTGCTCTATAATAAAGCATCAAATTAGGGTCCTGATAGAATAGAAGTATAGGTAAAAGAAACCAATCTAATATCAAACTAATTGCATATGAAATTTTTATTTTTTTAATTTAATAAATAAGTTTTCTACTAACCATTGGATCAATGATGGCTGAATAAATATATTATTATAAAAAAGAAGAAACCTTATAATGTTACTACTGCTTGAACTCAGGCTCCTTTCCATAAGAAGTAATAATAATAATACACGCGGACCCTGTGAGGATTGATAAACGTCACCACGTTGTTGCCTGTCGTAGAATTTTTCATTGAAACACTTGTCGGTTTCCTCTCGATATACTCGTTCCTTCACCGTTTTGAGAGCAGTGGTGATACAATAAAATACACTAAGTAAAGCGCCAGCCTAGGTTTGAACTAGTGACGTTCGAAGTCGAGGCAATTCGGGGCCATTAACATTCGGCCACCACTGCTTTCCACGGTTTACTCGTAACATATTTACGAATATATAATTTATTCCATTTCTCATTTCTTGTACAATAAGTACTATCACATAAAATTTACTATCAATGTGAAAGCTTTAACAAAAGTGTTAAAGATGATAGTGATTTATGTTAATATTCATGTTGTCCTTAATGGAAAAACCATGCTGCTTACTTGCTGACCAAGATACATGATTGTACTAAGTGTACTCGTATGTCGTAAGGTTTGCTACCTGTACCTACAAAGTATGTGTTTTTCTACGCAGTTTATGGGTAGATAATTGTTTGGAAAGTGATGATATATTAGAGGTTATAACCATCATTAGGCTTAAAAACTCAAGCAGTTCACGTACAATTGCGTTAATGGTGGCATAGTCGAAAACCGGCCAAGAGTGTGTCGGGCCACGCTCAGTGTAGGGTTCCGTAGTTTCCCGTCCGTTACAATAAGTGTACCCACTTATGAGTTTAAAAAATGCTTGCATATGCGATTATACTACAAACTTAGTCCAGAAATTATTTTTTAGAAACTTTTTGTCTTTTTGTACAAAAACTGTTCTTTCCATTAAGTTCAAAATAATTTTCCTAGAAAGTCCTTATAAAGTTCTACTTTTCAGATTTTTTTCATATTTTCTGAACTTATGGTTCAAAAGTTAGAGGGGGGGGGGGTACATTGTTTTTACTTTTGGAGCGATTATTTCCGAAATTATTGACATTATCAAAAAATGATTTTAGTAAGCCCCTATTCATTTTTAAATACCTATCCAACGATATATCACGCGTTAGGGTTAAAATTAAAAAAAAGTCACTTCCCACTTTACATATAGGGGGCTACCTTAATAAAACATTTTTTTCCAATTTTTATTTTATCACTTTGTCGGCGTGATTAATATACATATTGGTACCAAATTTCAGCTTTCTAGTGATAGCGGTCACAGAAATTAAGCGAGGACGGACAGACGAACAGACAGACAGACAGACGGACAGACAGACATGGCGAAACTAGTTCCTAGTTGACTACGGAACCCTAAAAATAGGTTTCGCACGCGTGTTTTTTTGGGTTCCGTACCTCAAAAGGAAAAAAACGGAACCCTTACAGGATCACTTTGTTGTCCGTCCATCTGTCTGTCTGTTTGTCTGTCTGTCAAGACCCTTTATCTCGAGAACGCGTGGAGGTATCGAGAGTTCAAATTAAAACCATATACTCACGTCTGCGGTCTCTTCAAGCTGTGAAAAAATTAAACTTTTAAGTTTGCGAATAAAAAAGATACGGCCGTGTCTCAAAAAACCTATATTTTGATACTCTCAAAGATCGAAATTCATAGGGTACCATTGACCCAGAATCCTGAAATTTGGCACAAAGTAAGGACTTATAGCACAAAGATAGGGAAAAATCTGAATACAGTAAATTTGTTGCTGTGTTCGTCTCAAAGAAAAAAAATTGCAATTCGGAAAAATCTTTGAGACTCCATTCGGGAAGTATAGTTTGCGCGGAGCCCTCACTGCGCGAGCCCGACTCGCACTTGCCCAGTTTTTTTTAAGGTAGAAAGCCATTAAATGACTTCTGCCACTCTAGACTGCAGCAAAACGGCTTGTTAAACTTTTACTGACTAAACCCACCTATGACCTTCAGTTACTGTTCTTTGCGTTCCAGCGGCACGGTAACTCTTTCAAAAGTTCTCGTAGTCTTATCGGTCCTACTGAGCCCCTTGCCGTGCAACGTACTGTCGATCCTGACCTAGTTCTTATAGAACGGTGAGCTATCTGCCCATTGCTCACCGTCCGGAAACTTTTGCCTACGAGGAGCAGGAATTGCGCGGCGACTCCCATTATCCAAGGCGTCTCCTTAACTAGTATTACAAATTTGCAGAAATAGGGATTGCTACTTATGCCCTCTTGCTTTATACCACGGTCAGAACTAGATTCAAACGCGAGAGGTTGCCGTCAGCAATCACCTCTTCACCACTCATGATTAGTAAAGAATGTCACAGGTAATGGATTCGCTTTTGTTCTTTAGTGCGTGAAGTTTAAATAAATTAATTAATAAATTAATACGTCTCTCCTTTAAACTGGTTATTTTAAAATACCATAAAGAGGGAACGAGATCAAAGTAAGTATCTGTAAAACAAAAATGTTAAATATCCTCATTTAGCAGAGCCGACAAAGAATTTCTAGGGTTGAGCCTTTATTTTTCATTCGTGTACGTAGCCTTAGTAATATCATCAACAGGGGCGGTAAAAGGTATATAAGCCATTACAAGCAATTGATATATTCATAAGTATTTATAAAAAAATATGTAGAGCAGTGATGGCACAGTAGTAAGGGCCCCGACTTACGAATAGTAAATCGCCGGTTCAAACCTGTATTACTTTAGAGTTATTTATTTCATGACTACTGCTCTCAAAACGGTCAAAGACAACACCGTGAGACATGTCCTAGAACCATAAATTCGAAGATATGTGACATTTACCAACCCGCACTGGGCCCGTGTGGCGGATTACGGCTCATTCCCTCTCCTAGAGAAGAGGCCTGGATCCCTACCGTTGGAACTTTATAAAGCTGATTGTGTTTTAAGTTATGCAACTGTGTGTGATATCATTGCGCTCACAAATGCAAAACCGTCAAACTAAGACCTCAACTCAAAAGCCACTTTTGATACGCACGAAAACAATAAATAAATAAACCAATTTATCATCATGATTACTTTCTTGTTCATCAATTTACTTCCTGTACCTACACAATAAATCACGTACTTACTCTACAGGTAAACAACATTACCTACTTTTACCCAATCACACATTAATCACAAATCATCTATTGACACTAGTTCAACTTTACCCTACATCCATCTTTCAAATCGATTCTCATTGCTCCGCTGCGTATTCGAATTCAAAAGCAATCCGAACCCGTTCCCATCACTATGAAAGAATGAAGTATTCCAGATTGCTTCAAAATGAACCGTGAGTAATAACGGTGCTACGGGCTTTATGCCTCGTTAGGGTGCTTTTCTATCAGAGCTGTGCTAGGTTACTTGAGATCGGCGAGGGAAAAAATAACAAATGGAATCACTTTATTTGCCCAATAAATTTATCTTAGCACAGTTCTGGTGAGGAAAGTTCACCAGTCTAAGAGCTTGGTATTTACAAGGGATACGAGCGAGGAATGTGTGCGAGGGATATGACTGACTGCCAGGGCTGCAGGGATTTATTTATTTATTTAATTCAAATAGAACGGCCGAAACCATTTACTCTATTTAAACACATAACACAAAAAGAGAAAACAATAAAAAATTTAAAAGAACACAGATAAGTCATATGTCGCACAGGACATTAGTGGTAGACACCATTTATTTAATAAATAGTAGACACAGTCATGCATTCATCTCACAGAATTTCATACATTCTGACAGCATCGTCTTCTATTCTTCCCTAAACATATCAAAATCTTTGTTGTTAGTAGGGATGTTTGTAAGAGTCACCACGAAACAAAAAGATGAACTGAAAGAACGCGTGTGAGTTTTAGTCAGTCAAAGTCTCATACGTCCTCCAAGCAGAGCAGGCATGATAATTTTTTTTTATTGATATAAACTAGTGCGTAACTGCGATTCCACCTGATGGTAAGCAGCAATGTAATCGTTGATGGTGAGGCGTACTAGTTTATTAAGAGCCTATTTACTCTAGCCTTGAAGACACTTGAATTATAATCGGATGAAAAGACTGCAGCGGGAAAATTGTTTTTATTTATATCTCATTGAAAATAAAGAAATGGGTACCAACTGACGCCTCAGCATCCGAACTAATAAGAGTTATCCTAGCACCACTCAGCTATACACCGATCCACAGCAATCTTAAACTTTAGTGGAATCATCCTCGCAGCGCCTCGCAACCTAGCAACATCACTGGTCAAAAAGCACCCTTACTCCTCGTTATGAACAGTTCTTTTGCTGGCATTTAATGTGCTATTAATGAATCAAAACTTTTACCTCCATTTCGTTTCAAGCTGAACTGGAAATTTCGGACGAAACTTCTATGGAGCCGATTACATTACATTTTTGTAAGTTATTAGTGTAGTATGTGAGTTTACAGTTTTGCAGAATTTTATTGAAATATAGAATGTATTTATATTACACACTTACCATCACATAGCATAGTTGGGTTTTCTGAGGTTCATCAAGGGTAAATGTATTCTGAGCACAAAGAGAAGGTAAGGATTCTTAAACGTTTCCAAAGAAACCAGATCATCGTTTTTTTTTTTGTGTAACCAAAATCAGCCATGTGAATGTTTTGCTACTCTACACTGTCCTATTTCGGATTCTGCTAACGTTACTTCCATATTTCCTACCTACAAATATATGCGTCACCCAATTTGGACGTATTAATAAGAAAATCATTAATAAAAGTAAATAAAACAAATAAGGGATGTAGTGCTATGACGGTAGTCTCAGTACAGTGTGACGTAATGTATTTGACACGGGGTAGTAGCCATCCGGCAGTTGACTAAAGTAGTTGTGTATTGCGAATATGTGTGTGTCACACTGTTGGTGAGCCGTAAATCCTAGCTAAACGCAGTACAATACAGTGAAAATAAAAAATTTTCGTGACGTAAACATACGCATTTGAAATAGTAAGTTGTGTCAGATTTGCGTTTTTTTTTTTATCGAGCCTACTAATTTTTATCATGTTTTGATTTTTGCTCGGCGGTTGCTCATATAGTCAATTATAATATAATAATTTTTCATGGTGTTCTCTTTTGTTATATTTGTGGATATCAAGAGGTGTAAAAAAGTTCAACATGAAAATGAGAAAGAAGAGCCTTAGACTATGAAAATTTAAACACTGAATCTAAACAGAAATTCTACGTAAACTTACTCCCCTAAACAGTCAGTCATTACCCAGTTGACGAACACCAGATATTTACCGGCTAATTAGCTAAAACAAATCCGAGCTAAAATTACCGTCGCGTTGACTAAATCGAATTAATAACCCTAATTCCGTTGATGACCATTTATTGGAAGGATGACGTCAATAAATTACGAGGAGGTTCCGTATATTTGGAGTAATTCGGGCTATAAAGTGCGTTTGGTAAGCAAACAAGAGTATTACTGAAAGTTATTACTGTTCAGTTTAGCTGTTATTGCAGTATCTAACTGACCCATTGCGCTAGTAAAAAAGGTGGCCGCACGCGTGGGAAAACCGACTTACTCAAGCAACGATTTTTTTTTTAAACATATTTGGAATCAGAAAAAAAATACTGATTTCGAATGTGTTTTAAAAATATTAAAAATTGGTATTTGTGCCCTTTTAACTACGACGGCAGTATGGTATTTCTTTAGGACACGCGGGTAACACTAAACACCGTCGATGACTTAGACTCGGTCCTTGTAGGACGAGTGGCCGGTGAGTTACCCATTGCTCGCCGTCTGCAAGCCCGCGTCTATGGTGATCTGTGGTCACCACCGCTAATCGCATCCACTGGGACATGATGGAGCTCTGCCTAAACGGGGCGCACTCCTATCGTATGCTCCACTATGTCCTCTGGGCGGTCCACACAATGATGACACTCAGGTTTTATTTCTGCCTGAATCCGGAATAGGAACCTCCCGAACTTACCTTGTCCAGTGAGGACCTGTGTCATGCGGAAGGTGAGAACACCATGGCGTCTCTTCAGATACTCTTTAAAGAAAAGACTTACTAGTCACCCAGCATGTAGATATGAATTGTCAATCTTTGTAGTTGATTGTAGAGCGATTGCAAACTCCGTGTTGAAGAAACACTATAAAAGATCAATTTTCATTTCGTTGTTCACGGATTTATTTATAAACAATGTGTTTGGGGATAGCCTCAGTATTTTCGAACTCAAACGGAATCCCTATTCATAAGCTATTCACGTGGCGAGGTCGCAAGCTGAACTCGTTTGAAAAAGGCTACAGCCAAAAGTTTTTTTCCCGAACGCTGAGGGATTTGGAAACATGTTTCATTCAACGCAGCATCGATGCAGTCGCTAAAACGCTGCGTTACTTCGACCGAAACGCTGCGCTGAGAGAAAACGCTATTCAGCTATGCTAAAAGTTTAATGTGTGTGACCGGCGTTAGTCTTGTTGTTCGACGCTAGTTCCGAGTTGTCATTGGCTAGTTTTGATGCCAAAGAGAATTTTATTAGGCTGTGATGTCCGGTGAAGTTTCAGGCTTCCCGCACAGTTTTCATTACAAATACGGCGAACTAACTCTACAGTCGCCATGAACATGCACAGAACTTTAAAAAGATTCATATTCAAACCTAAAACTCTTCTGCAAACAGGAACAGGTAAATAAAATGCTTTCAACTTGTTCCCTATAAACTTCAAATATTGTGTTTTGAAACATCTTCAATGTTTTATTTGTTTTGTTTCTCGGTTCTCATAAATAATGCATGTGATACTCGTTGGAAGGCAAGATGGGGAAATTATTTAAATAAAGATTTGATAAATCGAGTTTACATTATCGTAAAAGTATTGTTATTTGCTCGTTTTATGTTATGAGGGACTTTTTAGTAAGACGTTTGTTTATACTACTCTTTTGCTATTATCAGCAATCTAATAAAAGCTGGAAACAGCAATCAGCTCTAAATTCTAAATCATTAATTAGTAGATGGAGGCCACTCCTACGCACAACTCCCTTCGCAATGTCCTATTCCAAACAGCTATAATTTATCTTAATTTAACTTTCAGAACCTTCGTTTTATCCGCCATTAATTCTACATTGTTTTCTTACGAAAACAGCGTCTTAGTCTATCCGTGATTGTTCTAGATAACAATCTACAAAAGCATAAAGTTTGCTATCTAAAATCAAATTCTCCTTTAGAAAGAAAACTTACCTTTTAAACGAGGTCAATTTATAGTAGTTCGAGTAATAAATTGTCTTGCTCCAAACAGTTAAAGTTTAATAATGACCCAATTAACTTAAATTAAACACTGGAACCCAAAAACCCTTGTCTCAATCAATCAATTATCTAAAGCCCTTGGAGATTAGTTTGATGTTCAATAGCTTATGTAAACAACGGGTTAAATTAAATATAATTCAAGTTCATCACTTAAACAAAGTCTAACAAAGAAGGTAGTTTACTTACCTCAGCTGCTTGAAGAATGTTTGTTTTTTTTTATGTTAACTAATACCTGTAATAATTCCATCAAAAAATATTTGCTCAGAGTGTAATGTAGACATGCACTTAATCGAATTCTTTCTTCGCAGAAATTTAAAAATGGAATTTGAACTTTTTAAATTATTTATTGAACAAGGCACGCGCATATTGAAAATTCATTGTTAACATTTTTAAATTGCTTTATTCTGGCGGAGCAACCGAACACATTGCTCTGCGCATATATTATTTAAGCTAGTGTTGTGCTAGACACACCACAGCAATTAATAATGTTCAACTTGTTAGCTAGTTGCAGCTGGAAAAAAAAAACTTAGCAACCATCGTTTGTAACAAGTTAAGATGGAAAGAACGAATCAAATTAAAAGTTTTTTTCCTGTTAGTACAAAAGTTTGGGGGCACATTAACCCCACACACTAGGATTTTTTTTACGAAAGCTGGTATAAAAACCAATTGACTTGCAATAATGGTCGTTTAGTTCGAAGTTCAGAATTAAAGGAAATGAGGTTGTGACATGGGTCCGGATATTACGGAGTACAAAAATAGTCTGCGCTCTATTTGTAAAGAAGCACAAAATAGAAAAAAATACGACAACCTATAAGTTGTTAATTTTATGTCATTGAACAAATAATTTGATTCCTTTAAGATTTTTTCAATTGTATGTATTTTTAGGTTAAGTGGAAGAACGGAGTCACCTAACACAAGTATCTTTTTGCTTAAAAGGTGATCTCCTAATCTTGTTCGCAAAAAATAATGTGAACATTTTTTATTTTATTATTTTTTATTATTATTTTAAGAACATTTCCTGATATGTAATAATAGTTTTTTTTAAGACATTTTAAAATTAATTTCTGTGTGGATTTTGACTGTGCTAACGTTATAGCAAGTATGCGACGAATGAAAGACGTCTCATTTTAAATACAAAGATTGTTTGGAACAAAGACACGAACCCTTAATCTCCGACAAAACTTCCCTTCAGTTAGATGCAGTTTCTTCTTTGTCATGCAGTCAGATTAGCGCTACACCGTCTGCGAAAACCAGAATACATTCAACATTCTACAACAAAATGTAAATTAAAATAATATACAAGAACAGAATACAACGTGATGATAGAGATAATGCAGGATTTTATTCGACAAATCAGCGCAGCAATAACAATTACAGAAGAACACAACAGGAATATTCTGCACTATTTTGCCCACAGGGAGCACTTACCACCAGAATTGCACACAGATATAACTTCGCAGCTTTATGTATTAATTAGCTGCTATCGAAGTGTAATATAGTAACAGAATGCAAAGCTTCTACAAGTCAGTTTAAATTTTGCTTGGCACATCATAAACATATTTTCAGTTAAAGTAGGTAGTTATTTCTAATTACACTGGTCGATATCTAAGCAAATACAAAAGAAAAACAAGTCAAGTTTATGTACAGTACAATTCATGAATGATGGCGGCCGTGAAATTAGCCTTTGCGAACGTTCGCGCATACTACACTCTTCTCGCACACACACGTCACCATTTGGTTCCTAAAACACGTTACTGCGCAGCCTTCTGCGCAAACTTCACGGCCGCAATCATTCGTGAATTGTACTGTATACAATCTAATAAAGGTATGGTGTGTCTATCTTATGAATACGGTGAGCTTGCAACTTCCACGTAAACGTGAGGTCAAACGAAAAAGCCATATTGTTTGTCTCTCAAAAATGAAAACCTGTAGTGAACCGAATTCGTTTTTACACATTTTAACATCACAACATCATGGCCTTCTCAGTCAAAGGAATTGAACGAGCTGAGAGCCTACAAGCAAAGCCGGTTCCATTTTTTAACTTTTTAGGCACGAAACCCTCAAAAACAATTAAATGAATTAATAGATTATGTTCATTTCAGCCTAAAAAAAACCACCGCCTCATCGGCCGGTCCTATGTTTCTCCTAAAAAAAATAATTATTGAAATTGATGAATATTTTTTTTTCGAAATAGCGTTAACGTCACAATATTCCGTTTATATTTGTGTAACACACTGCACTATCAGCTCTGCCAGTAAACAAAAGGCACTCGACTACAAAACCGCTTTCCACTATTCCATCGCATTACGCCATCAACTAGTGACGTCACACATCCCTGACGTTTCGACGTTCGTTGACACAGAAGTGAGTCACCTTTCCCGTGGCATACCATTTCCGCGGCATTTGGTCCCAACATTCAGTCCTTTGAGGCGAAACATTTTTCAGTATTTGACGCCGACTCAAGGGGAATATGCTTCGGAATGATATTTGAAACGTTACGTTGTGTTGGAACGCGTTTACCGTCTATTAAATGTGCGTCTAGACAGACATATGAAATGGAAATGTAACGGAAATTTTGCGCAGCTTCGTTTTTTTAGGGTTTCGTACCTTAAAATGAAAAAACGGAACCCTTATAGGATCACTTTTTTGTGTCTGTCTGTCCCTTTATCTCAGAAGCGCGTAAAGGTATCGATTTGAAATTAAAACCATATACTTAAATCTGCAGTCTCTTTAAGCTGTGAAAAAATCAAATTTCTGAGTGAACGATAAAAAAGAAAACATAAATTTCTATTTCTGCACTTTCAAGGGAACCAAAATTCATAAGGTACTTCCCGTTAACCTATAACCTTAAAATTAGGCATAAAACAAGGTCTCTGCATCACCCAAAGGTTGACTGGTAGAGAATGCCTTAAGGCATTAAGTCCTTTGTACTATTTTGTGCATGAAATACAAAATAAATAAATATGCATAGAAATAAATCTTAAAACAGTTTTGTTATTACGTCGCAAAAAACATCCTTTTTGATTTCCGATTCGGAAAAATCTTCTCTCGAGAACTGAACTATGTACATAGGTAAATTTGTATGGAACCCTCAATGAACGAGTGTCACTCGCACTTGCCCAGTTTTTTTTTTTTCAATGTTGATAGACTCGTGCTTGACCACTATCTCAACTGATGAAAAGCAGCGATGCGGTCGACGATAGAGCACACTTAACTTGAATTAACCTATTGACTCTTGACATAACTTACTGTTCAAGTTATCTTCAAGTAACGAGTCGACTCGTTTAATTGCAAAAAAAAAAACAAAAGAAATGCATAGAAAAACCTGATTGTACAGGCTTTATTTAACTACTAAAGTTTTAAAGAAGACATAATGATATCAGATGTAACAAGAATTCATTCATGAAAAGATTTCTTTTCAAACCACAAACAACGACAAATCGGTAGTCATAAATTAATTCAATGTTAATTATGTATGCCATATTTAACCACTCCAACTTAAATATTCACACTCACCCTTCCAAAAAGTAAACCCATTAGCCCCATTTCACCCATTCGAAAATAAATTATTTATTGCTTACCAATGTGGTTCCTTCGCACAATCCAAACGCCTGCAAACTTCTCCAACTTCACTTATCGATTTAAAGCGTACCTGTTTGGTATCGAAAACGAAACTTTTCACCCTACTAATTAAACTTCTAACTTACTGCCGTGAATTTCGCTGTTTCTTCACGATTATTTCGTAAATAAAAGAAAACTGTTCGAAAATAATCCCCCGGTTCTAATTAGTTTTTGAAACCCTATTTGATGGAATTCGAAAACAATTTTGTTTTGGTATTAGTTTTAGTTCATTTCAAATACTCATTTCGTATTTTGTTCGTCTATAAGAACTAGTTAATTCTTTCCTCTGATTTCAATTTTAATATTTTAAAATTCGAGTATTTTCGAAACAAAAGATAGTTAGCCTAGCTAGATCGTCAGTTGTTTCTAACGAACGATTGATGAATGGCTCAAGATGAATGAAGGCTAACCTCGTAAGGTTACAAGTAATTTCAGCTGGAGACAGTATCACTACGGTCCTTCTCAGCCCCTTGTCTGCTTGATAAATTGATGTCCGACCGCTGTGATGTATTAATATCAACCTAAACATGCTGTTAACTTTCCTTGTTTCATCTCATCGAGATAGGTGACAATTTTTCCTTATGGCTCGTGAAAGTGGTAGATACGGTTTGGTTTTATGGGGGTAAATGGGGATCTCGGTCAAATACGATTGTGACAATAGAATACGGATGTAGATGAAGTAAGATTGCTCTGATATTTGTGTTGTTTTATTCTTGTACTCTCTTCTTCGCCTCGTTGTTTATCCCGCGTGCATCGATGGACTGGAACGATTTATCTGCTGTGGTCTTCCCATCAAATTATCATTTGGAGAAGACTACAGTTCAAGACTACAGTGAATAGGCTCTTGATAAAGTAGTGCGTCTCATCATTAACGGTTGCATCAATGCTTACCATCAGGTGGAACCGAAATCAAATACTAGTTTATATCCAATATAAAAAAATTAAGTCTCATGAAGAACATAAAAAAATACGATTACAAAAGCACATGACATTTTACAACTTCATAATAATATGGTACAGTAACGATAATAAGTCATAATCACGACTGCTTTCAAAACAGTGAAGGAAAACATCGTGAGGAAACCGGCATGTCCTAGAACCAAAAATTCGAAGACATGTGAAATTCACCAACCCACAATGGGACCGCATTCCCTCTCTTAAAGAGGAGGCCTAAGTCCCAGCAATGGGAACTTTATAAGGCCGACTATGCTATGCTATATCTATAGACAGCTCTTGGTTACATATAAAACACACACTCAGATTCACTCTTGTATCATGGGTGTGTGCATATACATGTACTCGCATACACAAGAGGCCGATGACGATGATGATGAAAGTCATAATCTCCCTCTTACCTTTGCTCTGACATAAAAAAGGCTAACACTTCTGTTCAATCTCGAATTTCGCAGAAAACGATTAGGTTTAAACGCGGCTATATGGTTAAAATGCCGTGTGGTTTATAACGATGTGTGATTATTTCAAGAGGTAGTTACCGTATTTCCTAGGAACTTTCAGATTCTAATATCCGTCCTAATTGGCCCAAATCTCAAAATCCCGTTCATAAAAAAAATTATATTGATTATTGCTAAGACGATATTTATTTATTTATTATTTATTTAACACTGTATGCACACACAAATATAGGTACAGAGGCGGACTTAATACCTTAGGCATTCTCTTCCAGTCAACCTTTGGGTGATGCGGAGAAAAAGTAGTGGTAGGTGCAATAAAAGAGTGAGATATTTGAGAACTTTGTAAGAAGTTTTCTTCAGATATCAATGGCATTCATGGGATTGTCCAATACAGCACGTTGTAGAGATGACATTTTCTTGTTTTTTTCAATAAATGGCTTTCATCTGAAAATCATTACAACAAGAAGCTAGTGCTTATTCAATATTCTATATCGAGCTGTTATCCGCAACTCCACGACTAAAGCGCATATTTTACGTATTCAGTAATAGCCATCAACTGTAATGTCGACAGATTAGGGTTTTCAGGCTAAAGCCTGAATTGACCTTAGGTATGATGTATCTCAAAGGTTGTGTTCAAACGAGTACATAAATACTCGTATTTTAGTTTCGCCATGTCTGTCTGTCCGTCCTCGCTTAATCTCTGTGACCGTTAGCACTAGAAAGCTGAAATTTGATACCAATATGTATATCAATCACACCGACAAAGTGGTAAAATAAAAATTAAAAAAAAATATTTTATTATGGTAGCCCTCCATATGTAAAGTGAGAAGTGATTTTTTTTTATTTCAACCCTAACGTGTGATACATTGTTGGATAGGTATTTAAAAATGATTAGGGGTTTACTCCATTTTTTGATAATGTCAATAATTTCGAAAATAATCGCTCCAAAAGTAAAAAACAATGTCCCCCCCCCTCTAACTTTTGAACCATAATTTTAGAAAATATGAAAAAAATCTGAAAAGTAGGACTTTATAAGGACTTTCTAGGAAAATTATTTTGAACTTGATGGAAAGAACAGTTTTTGTACGAAAAAGACAAAAGTGTTCTACAAAATAATTTCTGGACTAAGTTTGTAGTATAATCGTATATGCAGGCATTTTTCTTACCTCATAAGTGGGTACACTTATTGTGACGGACGGGAAACTACAGAACCCTACACTGAGCATGGCCTGACATGCTCTTGGCCGGTTTTTTGTTTATTTAAGCTTAGAGCATCCCACGAATTATTGAACCGTTTTAAACTAGTCAGTGGACATTGAATAACTCTTTAATTCCAAAGATGTTTCCATTCCGTCACCAAAAATTCAATATATTATGACGAACGCCTGCAATCATAAAAGTACACTACCAATATTTGTTCAATACACTTAGTCGAAAACCGACTTCTATCCTTTTTTCCGCACTAGTACCTAAAGAAAAGTGCGCGAGCTCATCTCCACATCATTTTATCTTTCTTTATTTGCATCAAGATTTACTATTTCTTTATTTTCCGTAACCGGCTAACCTAACCTGAAATCAGAATTTTACATTAGCTGTAGCAGCATAATATATGAGTAAAGGTAGGAAGGTACTAACATACATACGTCCCTACCCCTGGTTCATGTTCACAAGGCTAAAGAGCTTAACCGTGCTCCTACAACAGCCCACACATTAGACAATGGGCCACACTGGGCGGACATTGATTTAGCCTGAAAGGGAGGTAGTGTTGTGTCATGGTTTCATCACATTTTAAGAATGACTTGCGGATAATGAAGAGGTTTTTTTTTCATGAATCTTGTTTATTTTTAGTGTTGGGAATTTAGATAAAATAAAATATAGGAACGCTGCAACTGTTTTAATTTACTGAAAAGAAATAGAAGTATGTTGGGGGTATTTACAGATGATGTATGTCGTATGTATGTCGCTCAGAGTGACATGTACATACGTACTCTAATTGATTTATCTCCTAAAGTAATTTAGATCCCATTCTGCAATTTTTATTGTGAAATAAATAAATGTTAAGCTTTATTTTACCGTTATAAAAATACAATAAAATTGGTCGAAGTTATTCAAAAATAATTTTTAATTTCCTATAAAAAAAAAATACAATATGAAATTAAAATTTTCAAGAATCTCTTCCGTCAATCAGGTGAATTCTAAAGAATCCTATATTTTAACATCTAAATCTCAATATATATATATATATATGAACACGTTCATATCACCTATGAACGAATTTCAGAACCTCACTTTTTTTTGGTTGTCCGCTTCACGTCAAATGAGAATTAAGTCTATTTATGCTTGCTAAATAAACTATTAGTGGTACTATGAAAATAACGTATGCAATTAAATTAACTATCTAGGTAGTACCTAAACATTATTTTCATAATTCCTACCATATCTTTACGAGACTTCAAGAGTTCATAATTAAAATTTAACAACCTGTTTTTATAACCAAACTGCTTTCGTCTCTTTGCGCCAAGTTGTAATGAAATTTTCGCAGACACTAACTTAGACAAATGACGTCGAAATCTAGGTTCAATGTAATTTCACTTAAATGCTTAAAAGCCTAATACTGTTAACCCTTGTTAGAGGCAGAAAAGACACACATGTAGATACATGTCTGTGCTCCGAAAACATTTTAGTAAACTACTAACATGTTTTCTAAACTACTAATCAACACAATCTTACTTAAAGTATCTTTTTTTGGAGTGGAAAATCATAATATAACTTTTACTCTAGGTGGAGCGAGAGGATAAGGGATTTTTACCAACTAAAATTCATCTGTGTTTCTTCAGTTGCCCTTTAGTTTCTAGGGCCACGGTACATTTTCAAACTCGTGCAGCCTTTTTAACTTAACGACATTAGTGTCCCCGGGCATTGGGAGTCACGGGACAACTACCGGCCACCGTAGGCGCAGACTTGCGGACGACAAGCAATGGGTAGCTCATTGTCCGACCGTCCAGTAACCGTCTGGACCGAAGCCCAAAAATATATCTATATTCAAAATTCAATCAGGGATAATAGTCGCGAATTCAAAACTCATGAAAATTACATTCAAATCTTGTTCCAAAAAGAATGTCACGTTGCGTTGTAAAAAGCTTAAGCAGTTCATACCAGAAAGAATGACACTTTATTCAGGGTTTAAGGGCTATCCAAAACAGGCACCCAAAACAGGGAGACATAACGGAGTACTTTTACGGTCATACCTAACAAACTGTTCCTACAAACGATCCCACGAGAATAAAGCTTAAATCACTAGGCAAACCGCAACAGGATGTAACAGTTTCCGGGTCTTCCCTGTCCCTAACCACTAACTTACGTCCCTACTTCCGTGAAAATATCCTATAACATACCACGTGATTAAAATCTGACGTATGGAAAAGAGAAAGATAACTGTACCAAATTAATCACACGATCTAAAACGCCGTCAACATGCTGTTTTAGATCGTGTCAACCCTGATTTGACCAATTTTTGTAAGTAACCGAATTCAAAAAGGTTTTGTATTAGACTCATGAAAAAATGCAAAACAAAGAAAGAAAAAATGTATATTCCCAAATTGACGCACAATAAGTTACCAAAAACATAAACCATATGTTTATATGTGCGCGATTTTGTCAAAAACAAATGAATTTTTTAGAAGCTTCATATTTTTTAGGGATAGTTTTGGATGTATGAGGATCTGATAGAGATTTTCGGCTCTCTGAAGATCTTCATTCTTTCGTTCATTTCATTAGTCTCTCATCAAGTTGACTATCTAGTCAAGACAATGAAACGCTTTAAGAATTAACAGCAAATGACTAGTGATTGCTGTGATCGTATATCTATGAAGGTATTGTTTATACCATTTGCCGATCCGCGCGCGTGTTTAGGCCTTGTGTTGTACCAAATAAATTATTTTTCTTTCTTTCTTCTTTTTTCATTTCATAACTTCACGCTACGCTCCAGATGGGTATGATACAGTTGTGTAGAGTTCATCCTGGAGTACCTTTATTTACAAACAGCAGCAATTCGTAAATTGAATTAGTGTGTATTTTTGAGCTTTTTTTGTGATACTTTCCATACTACCATCGAACTACTTGTTTTATTTTTTAGTTCACACTGTCCCACTGTTGTGGCCCCTGCCATACGCGTCGAATAACATCTCATCATCTCTTCCTTAAGAGGTAACACCATCTGTCTTCAGGCACCCATATCGAGAAGACCTTTGCAAAGCAGTTGCTATATTGTACGTGGTATGGCCAATCCTATTTTACCATGGTAACCTTTTTGTCCACATTTATGATGCGTACTTTGCAGCACAACGTGATTTTTCGGAATCTTTTTACACCCACAATGCTGAGCTTCATTGCATTTAGACACCACCCTTAAGCAACTTATTGGACTCAGTGAGGTATCTAACAACTTTTTTTTTGCTTTCTTACTTTAAAACAGTTAAAAATTACTATGTACTTACCTATATAATATTACCTTAGTTGATTACAGAATATTTAAGTAGTAATAGAGATGGATTCGAGTACGGTATTATTACCTCTACATATGTATATTTTACTGTCGTTTTACTGCAGCATGATAGGCTCTCTATAAAACAAGAAATATTGGCCGGTGAAAGCTTACAAAATATGAGTCTGCTAAACCTATAAAATACAGACGCACTACAGTTTGACCCATATCGAGAAAAATCTAGCTTAGTGGTATAAAATAACCAATTCAATTTTTCAACATCAAGATTTTAGACTTTTAAAATAATAATTTGAATGTATAGAAAAGCGAATCTTAGAACAGCGGTTATATCACTTAGGCATAATAGGCATAAATGAATTTATAGTAATATTATAAAACGGAAGAGTTTGTTTGATCACACTAGTCTCTGAACTCTAGGTGCGATTTGTTTTTTATTGATAGGCTCGCATTTGATCTCCATCTCACCTGATGGTAAGCGCTGATTTGTGTTTCTCACTAAAATAATTTTAAACGAGAAAAACATGGGTTGTATTATATCACGCTACAACTAAAACGAACGTAAGCAGTAACTAAAGATGTAGGTGAAACCGTGGGGATTCGTTATTATATATTTAAAAAATTAATTTAATGTTTTTTTACGTGAACAAAGCATTGTATTTGTATTTATTGGAGATTTTTTATTGAATTTTCGAAAATTTCACTGTAATTAGTTTTTTTATTACTTGAAAGACAAAACATGAATTTAATTCCAGTTGTATTCTTCTTATCCTTTGTTCATAATTCACTTTCTTTCTATTTCAATCTTTATTTCTGTTTTAAAGTAAGTGGTTATAAATGTAAATCTTTTTTAGCATTTTGGCTTTAAAAAAAAGTAGACTCCGAAATAACTCATTACTGAAGTGGATATCATCTAAATGAAAAGTTTCCGACCACTTAAAACCTTAATATCTTTGTAAGTGGCAATGGAAAAGATCTCCAAACTTTTAAGATGAAAAAAAATGTTTATAAAACCAAGTTATAAAAGTGATGTTATGTTGAGACTGGATAGTTTTGTTGTGTTACATTTATTATATTTTGACTAAGTAAAACTTTTTATTCTAGACTAATTTGTGTCTCACTGCTGGCCAAAGACTACTCATATCATCTTCCAAATTTCTCATCTTGCGTGATTTTTGACCTGCAAATGTGATGACATCGTGACAACACTATCACCGCGGGTGACCTCGATGACGATGTTTTCCCGCAAGTGACGATCTCTGCTCGTCTCTTTTGATACATTCTTGTGATATAGCCAACCTACCTCCACATGCTAGCAAAGGAGGAGGCAGACCGCATGAGGCAACGGCGCTCACGCTCCAGCCGCCGCCGGGACTGCGATCCCAATTTCTGGCTACCGTAGGCGCGGGCTTGCGGACGGCGACCAATGGGTAGCTCGCTGACCAACCGTCTGGTAACCGTCCGGACCAAGCCTAAGTCGTCGATGGCGCATACTATTCCCGCCCGCCTCAAGGAGTTGTCAGCAACCGTAGGGGCCTAGCAGGGTCGAACCTACTGGGGCCACTTTTGAAAAAAAGGCTCGGCCTCTGTATGAAAAGCAACGAAAAAACGGGGTGGGTTTTTTAGTCAGTAAAAGTCTGACACTGTCTCCCGCTCCACCCAAGGGCGGAGGATGTCATATAGATGATTTTTACCCACGGAAAAAAAACACCTCCACTTCAGCCTAGCTGTTTTTACTCTAACATCTGCAATTTGAAACTTAATGTGACATTTTATTTGAATGTATTATTTAAACCACTGATCACGATATTCAGCTTCGCTAACAAACTTTTTGATCTACGAGTTATTCAAGTTTATCATTTTATTTTGTAAGATGGCCCAAGGAATTTAAAGGAACCGTTAAATCTTCTGGGCTATAATTAACCCACGGCATGGAAGCACTCATGGAAAATGTAGCTTACTATTGTAAGAATTTTTAAAATATATCAGTAATTAATAACTAAGGTAATTTGCCTGTATTCCCATCCGATAAAAATTTAGGTTAGAGTGAATAGACTCTTAATAAACGAATGCGCTTCACATCATCGATTGCATCACTGCTTGCCGTCAGACGAGAGCCAAGTCAAGCACTAGTATATATCAATTAAAGATAAAAGTACTCGCAGATTGTTTTAAACAACCTTTACAAACCTTGACTGTTTTTATAGATACATTGTACTTAGTTTACAAAAATAAGTAAATGTCCATTTTGGTACAAAAATAACAGGTACCCAATCATCTCACCACTTACTACAAAAACGAAATTAAGAATACCTAGATATTAGAACTTAATTGTTACTTTCCTATAGTATTTTTGTGTCAGGGATTCATTAAAATTTTATATTGATAGTCTAGTATTTGGTTGGCATTATGAAAGCTTCCAATTAAAATCAATCAAAAGATTTCCGAAAATTTCCGATGTACGCTTCAGGAGACTTCAATGTCTATATTAAGTAAGAAATAATTATCTAAATACGCTCTACTACTCTATCTTACTTCATATACCTATTCAAGAATATTCAACGTAACAACAATATTTCATAACCAGACAGTACGAGTATATACAGCAATTTCCCTTTACAATTCCGTACCCAAATTTATTTATGGTAACTAGAAATTTAACAAAAAAATTGTACGTTTTCAATTATCAATCCGATTAAAAAACACCGTAACTAAATCAAATTAAAGCGAATTCACGCGAATTCGACTCGTATTTGACCGGCTGTTTATCCCTGCTTTATAGATATACATATATTTTCGAATTTTAAGAATAGAAGCAATGAAATAAATATGGGACCAATAATTTGACTTACTGTCCGCACACGGGCTACAAAAAACGGCACTTCAGGCTCCTTTTTGAGGCGGCCAGTTTTTGTGGCTCGTGTGCGGCGGTGTCGCCACAAAAGAACACTTGAAGCGGCTTCAAACTTCTCCGGACACAAGGCGTCGCGCGCTTCAGCTGTTTTTTGCGGCCGCTTCTAGCTTTTTTGTGGCCGCTTCTAGCGTTTTTTTGTGGCGGCGTTTTTTGAGGCCCGTGTGCGAGAACGCTTATTCTACCGCTGCGTTGCGCTGTGAAAATTGTATGCAGTCTGACAGAAAAATAATTCTGGCTGGTAGTAAAGAGCCATTTTAATTTGAAATCCGATACAATCATTATTCAAACAACTGACACTCATGTTCCCAAATTGAAAACTGGTAAGAGCACCTATTAGATTCATTTTCTTTCATAAACCACGCTGTTTTTTTATAAAATCCCTAATACTTTAAACACAAATCCAAATAAAAATACAAAAATAAGATACCATTTCAAAGCACAATATTCGAGAATAGAAATTCCTGCCTTACGTTTTCCTGAGTAGTTTCATGTCCATTGGCGTCTCTGATTGCATCACGTCCAATGTTACCCTGGTCATATCCAGCTTCCCTTCGACGTAATAGCGAATGGAAAGGTCTTCCGGTAAGAAAGGACGCGTGCAGCCAACGAAATGTGTTTATGAATTGCTTTATGTTGATTTGAGACTTTGTAGAGAGAGATACGAATTAGTTTTTTTTTAAATGTTCTTGACAATTTTTTTTTATTACACCTGCCATAAAAAGTTTTGGTTATGGCTTTAGAAGTTTGCTGCACATTGTTATGTTTTGAGGTGTTTTTAATGTCATGTGAATTTCATCGCACATGCGGATTTGCTCCGCATGCGTAACTTCCGCAAATGTTCTTTTCATACAAGTATTTATTGCTATGCGGGGAATACGCACGCAAGACTCATGCGGAGTGGGGCAATCCCGCATGCGTGATGGAATTCGTATATTAAAAACACCGTTGATTCTCCACAGAAACATTTTAGTTAATACTTGACCAATAATTATGTCATCTTATATATAAAATTCTCGTGACACAATGTTCGTTCCCGTACTCCTCCGAAACGGCTTGACCGATTCGCATGAAATTTTGTGAGCATATTGAGTAGGTCTGAGAATCAGCCAACATCTATTTTTCATAACCCTTAGAGATAAAAAAATATATATATATATTTATATGGCAAAACAACGTTTGCCGGGTTACATATATATGTATGTATATTTACTTATTATATAACCTTTAGTAATTCTTGTTTTCTAAATAATATTTTCTTTTTTTATGCACCGGTCAAGTGCGAACCTATCAACAATAAAAAAAAAAAAAAAACAACCGGCCACATTGTCTTTCCACCACCCTAGGTTGACTAGTAGAGAATGCTTGGCTTTAAGTTTGCTTTTGTATTATATGCTGCATGAAGATAAATAGACATCTATACATATAAATAAAATTGGAGTGTCTGTTTGTAATATTGAAATAACTGCTTTTTACTACATGCATATGACTATATATACGGTCTGTCTGTTTATCCGGGCTAATCTCTGAAATGGCAAGACCGATTTTGACGGGACTTTTTTGGCAGGTAGCTGATGTAATAAGGAGTAACATAGGCTACTTTTATTTTAGAAAAAATAAATTCAAAATTCTGTAGTCCACGCGAACGAATCGCGGGCACAGCTAGTAAATAAATAAATGTACAGTCATGAACCTCTAATGCACAAAGCAAAAACTTTAACTAATTTTGAGACAATATTTCAGTTCATTAGATGCGAATTTGAAGAGAATCATCTAAGTCTAGTGGTGTGATACAGGATTTCATTAAACCAAAAAATAGAAAATTTTATTCTTCTGAAGTAGCAATTGGTACAACTGTACCAATCATTAGTGAGTCTAATTAAAATATTAATTAAGATTTGTTATGAGTTCTAATACCTCTGGTTTCGTCTAAAGAAAATATACCTACCTTGGATACAATTGTTAAAAACCTCCTCTATTTACAGAGGCAGACACGTTAAACGATCATGAAAGCGCGTTTGCTTTCATTTGTTCCCGCGGAATGTCGTACGAATTGCGCTGTTGAGCGTAAGTATGCGTAACTCAGTCGTCGCCGTCGCAATAAATATTTTTGACGTTTAAAATGTTGCCAACATTACGCTGCGTACGCGATCTTTTGTTTTGTGTAGCAACGCCTAATGTGTTTTATTCGGCCCCTGAAAGCAGCGGTTCAGGTGTTGCTATTTTAATTACTTTTATTTTTATTTACTTACTTTCATAAAACTTTAAAAACGGTTTTCTACAGCAAAACATTCATAATGAGACAACAATGCTCATGACGGCAACTATGAAAGAGGCGGAATTATTCTAAAGCAATACGTGACCTTTTTTGGTGGGTTTTAGTCAGTAAAAGTCTAATACTTCCTCTCGCACTAGCACTATGCAGAGCGAAAGAAATTTTTTATTACTATTTAATGATTTCCCACATCCAAAATAAATAAAAAAACAGTTATAAGTCCACAATGGTATCGAAGATTTTTGCCAATACAAAAGTCTTATCGAAGACTTTTGCTAATGCAAATGTCTTCGATCATTGTTGTTAGTTGAGACGCCGTATTGTGAGAACTTTCTATATAAACAAAGCGTGTGTATAAGTAAGCATTACACAGTAATTTACGACTTGTAACAAATTTGATTATGATTATGACAGCGAAAACTATAAACGCATCCACAAAATGTAATTAAGTAATGACAAAGTCGTCTGCGTTTTTATTAGTTCGAAGATTTACCACATACCTAACTGGATCTTGTTAGAAATGTTTGGGAAATAGGAGACTACAAATTGTCGGCAAACGAGAATTTCAATCACACAGTACCTAGTGGGTCAAGAATTTCCTAAACAACACGACCCTCTTCTGATTTCAAAATTGTAAGTATTCCAAGTGTTTATCAAAGAGGGTAGTGACCCTCCGGGGTTTCATTCCGGCTTTTCCCTAAACGGTTCGATTACCTTTTGACATGATTCTATTAAATATTTGGAAGTCAAACGTTATTCATCTGTGTTTACTAATAACAGGCGTACGGCGATACATGATAGATATCCCACCTCTACGCACAAAACGTTTTAGGAACACATCCATTTTGCGTACAACTAAGGAGTGGAATTCCCTGCTGCAGTATGTTTTTTTTTTTTTTTATCTGTTATAAACTAGTACTTGACTGCGATCTCGCCTGATGGTAAGCAGTGATGCAATCGTTGATGGTGAGGCGCACTAGTTTATTAAGAGCCTATTCACTCTAGCCTTGAAGACACCCAAATTATAATCGGACGGGAAGACCGCAGCAGGCAGACTGTTCCAGTCCTTCGAAGTACGCGGTATAAATGACGAGGCGAAACGCTTAGTCCGGACCGTAGATGTTTCGACAACGTAAGGGTGGATACTCGCCGTGCGTCGGTTTGTCCGATGATAGAAATGTGATGGCGGAATCAAGTCATGCAGTTCCTGCGCACACTCTCCTCTCTCATGTGTTTACTGATGGCTACAAATTGGGGATTTTTAAATTAAAACTGAATAGATAACTTCTTGGTAAGTACGCTCTATCTTTGACCGTATCATCGCTTTCTATCAGACGGTCAAGAGAGAGATATCTATCAACAATAAAAAAAAAACTTTCATTCCTTCGTATGTGAACCAATCCAAGAGTGCTTATTATAACTTTTGTCGAAAATACTTACTGGATTTTCTAGCTAAGAACTTGAATAGAAGAATGTTAATAAAATTGTGCTAAATAAAAAAGAGCTATAAGTCTGTGATGTAAATTCATACTAGAGGACAAACGGGCAAGTAAGACATAGTTATGAAATTTATTCATAAAAAAAAAATCTTTGTAACTTGAAAGTTCTTTTTTGACTTTCTAACTCCGAATACAAGATAATATAAACTGTAACAGCGAATTCACCCTCTTGTAAGAACCAGTGAAGGAAAAGGGTTACCTAAGAGCCTGTGAAGGACTGGCAACCTGTTACTGCTGCATTTCGCTTTGAATTTTATTATATACAGCCATATTTATTGCTATTGTGTTGTGCTGTTAACAACTTGAATTATTAACACCACAACCTTAAGTTCTGAAGTTTATTGCACAAGTTCATTTTACAAAGGAGTGCTAAGAAATGTGGTGTCACCACAAATTCGCGCACAAACTCTACTTAACTAATAGAAACTTATGCGTATAGTAAAATTGGCAAAATTCCTCGGATCAAGGAACCGTGTCCGTCCCAAACATTTACGGCAAACAAAGTAACCTTCGGGTTTATCCCTCAAATATTTTGATGGACTGTTCACTTCATTTGCCGTGTAATATATTTCACAAAATGGAAACCCTCTAAAATATCCAACTGAGATGAAAATCTACATAACATTCTGTACGCAGCAGCGTTGATGCAAATGAAATTACAACACTATAATTTACATTGAAGCAGTGTAATTTTAACAAAAGTACGACGGAATTTGTTCATGTTTTCACAAAAGGATAACTCTAATTGCCATTGTGTGTGCCATGTTCCTTCTTTGCCATTTTTCCAGAGCCCCGGAATCTCTTTCACATCACCTATGGCTCTAGTAGGCATTGACCCTGCTGGGTGCCTACGATTTGCTACTGCTTGAGGCGCTTGGAACAATACGCGCCGTCTATGTAGTCAGTACTAGATAGCCAGACGGCGAGCTACCCATTGCTCGCCGTCCGCAAGCCCAAGCCTACAGTAGCTGAAAATCGGGATCGGAATTCTGGTGACAGCTGAGGCCTTAGAACCGTTGCCTAAAGCGTGCAGCCTCCTCTTTTGCTAGCATTACCGCGTGAGAGACGACTGCCTGCCTCTCCTCCTCGCCTGTACCAAGACTCGGCGCGAGAGACCGTTGCCGCCAATCGCCCCATAAGCCTTACCATGATATGAATCATCAAAATTCGGCATCAGAACGAGACAGTGCTATATGGCCTATATAGTCCCATCTCTATGTGACATATAAAAAGAAAAAGCCTTACTCACTGACTCGTCAACAGAGAGCTTTTTAAACCTTGGACCAAGAAAGCTTTTTTTTTACTTCTGTTATTTTTAATGGACCTACCACATCCACAAGCTTCGCCATAGTTTTGCCTGCGCAGGCCAATTTGTACTCCGAACATAGTTGGTAACACTCATATCTGTTTTACACGGTGTTTCATGGTAAGCCCACAAGACGTAGACTATGAGTTTTCTAAGTTCAACTTTTTAAGAGAAAGGGATTGAAAGTAGTTCGTCATTTTTGAATCGTTAATAGTAGATCTATTATAACCCCAAATGTAACACGAGCAAAGCCATGGTTAAAAGCTAGTGGAACATTAACCTATAATTTAGGGTCTGGTAAAAGGTTTGAGGAATAACATCAACGTAACAAAAAGTAGGTAGTTATTTTATTTAATTGTATACGGTTACGATAATAAATAATCTATAAAAATATACCAGATTTGAGTTGAAGAAATCCAAAAGGAATAATTTATTTATCTTAAAAGTAGGTAGGTATTTTATTTAATTGTATAAGGCTACGATAATTCTATAAAAATATACCAGATTTGAGTTGAAAAAACTCAAAAGTAACAATTATTGTAAATGTATAGTCTCAAACATTTTTAATGAAAAGACAGGTCCTTTAAAAACAGACAAAGATAAAACAAAAATAATCGCACGTTAAATTTATTTCAGGAAATGTCGAGCGAACATTTTCTTTCTTTACTTTGTCAGCCGTAATTAAATATTGTGACGTCGACGCTCGTTTTATAAACACGAATAAAATAAAGACTAACTGTCAGTTGCTATTTTACAGTTCACTAGTTACCATCAGTGGCTTTGCCCGCGTCAAGAAAGTAAATTATCCTTAGAGGACTTACTCCTGGGATCGGAAGTATCCTTTGTGCTATTCCAGGGCATGGTTTATCCTTGTACCAAGATCAATTTAACCATTTAAGCTTGAGGATGCAACAAACATACAGACACACACTCATGAAGTTTTGCCTTTAGAATGTATACCTACTAGTGTGACTAGTGATCGGCCTCGATCTTTTTTTAAAAGAGTAACCATGGAGTTTCTTCTCCATAGGAAACGACCAATTTTAGACGTTTCATAAGTGCCCATGTAGGCATATGTGAAATAAAAATATTTGATTTTTTGAATTTTAATTTGGACGGGTGCAAATCAAAAACACAAACCTTCCTCGTTATACCTTCTATTAGTGAAATATGCATCAAAGTGTATTATGTGGTTATGGAACAGTTAACAAATAAACAGACAGGCAGACGCAGAAAGCGACTTTATTTTGGCATCAAGAAGTAACAAACATTATACACTGTTACAAACCTTTACCATTATTATTAGTGTGACGTTTATGAGATTGAAATTGAAGTAAATGAAAACTATAAAATCTTATATACTTATAATAAATCTGTAGAAGTGAAAATTCTGTACATTGAAAATATCAAAAAAAAATAATGGCAGGGGGTGTTACTAGACCGACACCGAACCCAAAAATGTGATTAAAAAAATGTTTGTCTGTCTGTCTGCTTGTTCAGGCATCACGCAAAAACTCCTGGTTCGATTACGATGAAACTTGTTATAATTATTCTTTAATATCCTGGGCTCCAGACTAGGTACTTTTTATCCCGGAAAAGTATATACAATAAAAACCAAACTTAATTTTGCGGTTCGATCTCTAAACCCGATAACTGTACCAACTGCAAAAAATAAGTTTGTCGTAGGTTACGTCACTCGCAGTGGAGTTCGCTAAGGGGAGTTCACTAACCCCCCACAGAAAGGGGAACCGTGTTACCCCGAATTTAACGCGAACGAAACCGCGGGCAAAAGCTAGTAAATAATAAAATAAGACGAGGAGATAATGCAATGTATCCAAAACACCTTTATTTGGTTCAAGTAGTCTCATTCCAGGCAAAACAAGAGAAATAAATCGCTTAGAAGAGCTACTGATTCATGAAAAATATCTGTTCAAAGGTGGATTGTGAGCGTTTTAACGATTGACACAGATTTAGTCTTTGAGCATGAACCAAAAGTCTAAACTCAAGATTTGCTATCGAACTTGAACTTGATATTAAATTGACGTTAGTCAGTTAATAAAGAGCAAGTACTACTCACTAGCATGAAACGATATGTTTTTCAAAAATATGAACGCCATTTATCACTGACTTCAAAAATGAGTGGGGTCGTGCGAAAACCGACACATTCTTCCCTAAGTAATAAGTAAGGTTACCTGTGAGGATGAATAACAGTGTATTATCGATTTTCTTGAATTAAAGATGATTGGCCAGTTTTTGTTAAACTTAAATGTGAAATATGTTTAAATCACGCTAGCTGCTGACTGGCTCAATGAAATTTGAAAAGCCAATCACATCGCATTTTTTAAAGTCATCTAATAACTTCCTCTGCTCTGAGTAAAGCAAGAGGTAGTGTCAAAGGTTTACATTAAAATCTTATTGTGTTTCTTTGTGTTCTAGGGCCGCAGTAACTGTTCTGAGCTTTCAAACGTCATAGCTTTCAGCCATACAATTAATTCTGGGCTGAGACACGAGAGTCACCAATGCTTTAACCAGGTTGGTAAACATAATCTAGTAACGGTTCAATGGACCAAAGAACACAGCTATTCCTGAGACAACGATGCAGCGGAAGAACTCGTCAAAAAAGGTTCGAGTATGGCAGCGATGGGTCATGAATCCTTTATGCCGCTCCTCTTCGGATACCTAAACAAATTGGTAAGGAAATGCACTAAATGTTATATCTACAGCACAATATAACTATGGGTAGACCACA
Organism: Mythimna albipuncta; assembly: GCA_929112965.1. Taxonomy (NCBI): domain Eukaryota; kingdom Metazoa; phylum Arthropoda; class Insecta; order Lepidoptera; family Noctuidae; genus Mythimna; species Mythimna albipuncta. The sequence continues at coordinate 12,204,441 of OV815973.1, forward strand.
GAATGCGAACAGACTAAAGAGGCACTACTCTCCTTTGATTACCGCTTCAAAAAACACGACTCACTAAACTTCAGTTGAACAAAATCATGGCCATTACAACTAGCCATGGGTCCTTTAATAATAACCTCTATATCATAGGAGCTATAGACATTCCACTCCACAGAGCCTGCATGGAAAAGGATGAGATATCAGCTGCATCTTAGCTGCTCAGTGATCGCTGGATACAGGGCAAATTGCTTCGACAATCTAGGTACCCTCCGCAAAGTGGTCAGTAACAACACGTTTCAAGTTTACTTGAAGAGTTGGGGTGGATTCCTACGAAAAATGCGTACTTTAGACGTAGAGTTCACATATATAATATAATACAATAAAACTCTTTCATACAATGCCACAGAATCACATCACTTGACTTTTTGTTGAAATTCTAACGCCACGATAATTCCTTTTCAGAAAACGGGGTCAAGAGTAAAAATGTACGTACAAAAATATCTGTATAGGTTTATATTTAAAGAACGTATTGGCATGTTGATACATTGTGTCCTATACACATATTTCTCTGGTTTATTTCAAGGTTTATGCATGACTTAATTGTAGTTCAATTATTTTTTGGCTGATTTATTCTAATATAGATAGAACAAGAAAACTAGATATTAATATACACATAATTAAAGTAAAAAAAAATCTAACAAAAAAGGAAACAAAAACTTACAAGATAAAAATAAAATCTTTATTTTTGTTTCGATTTTAATAAATAAAAAAGATTTAGATTTGTTGTGTTTTTACTCTGTGTCCGTTTCATTTCACGCTTAAAGACACTGTTAAAATAATTTAATTCTCACCTTCAACGAGCCTAGCAAAGACCAAAAAAAGGAGAAAAATACGTTATTAACCTTTCGAATGTCTTAAGTTACACTGTCCGACATAAGGTAATTGTCTTTCTATTGTGTTTCTAATTACGACATTCAAAGAGTTAAAAGTATTATTACAAATCGACACCTGAGGCTAGAACCACACACAAATAAATAATAAACGACAATCTGATCAACTCACAAAAGAACACCAATATAATCTCACTTAATTTCAGGTAATCATAAAAAAGTTTTTATATAGCTATAATCAAGTTACGTAAGCAGATTATGGAATCCATTAAATACTCCAGATCAGACGAAATTCCTGATTCTAAGTATCTAAGCAAATTTTTTATAACATCTTATCTTATTAAAAAGTTTCTGTGGTACGCCAAAATTTTTTCGCCAACCAGCGTCAAAGTTTTATCTTTATTTTTTTAAATGCCTTCTTTTACTTTTACTTGATGTGCTTTTGGTTACTAAAATGTTTCGCTGAAAATGAGGTATTACTGTCCACTTACAGGATACCTAAATCACTTAGCTATTTTGAAGGTGGGAATTCCTGCAATGTTTTTCTCGCTCTAGGGCCGAGCGGGAGGGTGTGTCAGACTTTTACTGACTAAAACCACATCTGTGTTCCTTCTCTGCTCTTTTCGGAAGTAAACCCATGGGTCAAGCAGGCTTCGGCCCTGATGGGCCCCTATGGTTTTGTTCACATCTCTTTGAGGTGCAAGTGGAACACTACGTTCCGTCGACGACTCGGGCTTGGTTCGGACGATTACCGGACCGGAAGCCTACGCCTACGGTGGCTGGAAATCGGAGTCGGGAACTCACTTTAACTTAAGTTTTTTTTTATGAATTTTCAAGATGAAAAGAACCAAATGAATAGTCACACTTACAAACTAATAAAGCACGCTGAACGTTCAATATTGATTTAAATCGTTTCTTTCATAAATTACCTATTTCATTACAGTCTTTTCCTATTTTACAGGCTGATTTATTACCAAGATTTTTCCAATCGTTTTCTAACGAATTTTCTCAAGAAAATTTGATCATTTCCTCCTTACAAAGTACGGTAATGAAATTCGGGTGGTAATAGAAATCTTATTGATGCGAATGAGACGTCAGGAAACAAACTGAACCGGACAAAGGAGATAAATATTTATTGATTATTTCTATTAGAACGGAGGGGAAGACAAAAGAAAGGTATTTCTATGCAAAAGACTGTCTGTCTCGAATTAATGGCACGTTTTATAGTGTCGCAGACATTTCCATGGAGATCTTTGATATAGATAGGTAGTTAAAATATTCGATTTGCATACTAATACTGCATTCAACGACCTCTATTTGTACTTGATCTTAGTTGTCACAACATTAACGATCCTATTTACTTGAGATAAATGGTTTTTAACGACTTCAAACTATGAGGAGATTCTTAATTCGTAGTAAATTTTTATTTTTTATGTATGCTCTAGATTACTCGAAGACGCCGTGATCGATTTTATGTGTTTATTTTTTTTTACTCTATAGTGGATTGGCTGAGAGTAAACTAAAGATAATCATCAAACCACTCATATACATGAAGTTGTAAGTATAAAGTTTTTTCAATATTAAGTAAGTCGTCAATTGAACACAACATTCCAGAAGAGATTCTATTCAGCGTAATGATAAATACACTCCAATTTCAAAGTAGCATTGAATTAATTCATCTATTCAGTCATTGAACACTTCCCAGAGCGTGTAATTAATTAACCCTCTTCTCTTCATTGATAGCCAAACCACTGAAATAATCAAAACTTAGTTCAAAGTCTTTCAAAGTATATTATCCTAATATCAAAGTTGGTATTTAATTCGTCCTCATAATATAAGAACAGTGAGCAACCGCTGGCTACAAAGTCAGTGTAATAAGTTTGGACAGAGATTAATATAAGTCTTAAGAAAGCTAACAAAGAGTTACAGTTGTCAGAGTTTTAGGAATAATTCAATTTTGTACTTCAAATTCTACACGCTGATGTAACATAAATCAATCTTTCTGGATCCTTTTCGCGTTGAAACTTTGAGCTTGAACTCAAAACAAACTTTTCACAAAATGCAAGAAAGTAGTAAGGCGTTAAGAGATGCACTGTGCGAATAGAATAGAATAAACTTTATTTTACACCAAAATAATAATAGAACCTCGCTGTAATAATTATTATCTCAGTGTTGACGTCGTGGTGGCCGTGGTCGTGCGCTCCAATGAGCCCTGAACCTAGGCTTATAAAATATTGATAGATTTTTTTTACCACAACATGCCTAGAGTGAGGGGCTAATCTTATAGGGATACCATCTGCAGGCCATCAGCTTTGCAGATTCGTGACGAACTTTGAACCTTTGAAAGTCAAAGGTCCAGGACTTCAAGATCTTGAGATAAATGAATAGGTACATATTTTACGTACATTTACTTTTACTAACTTTATCACGTGAAATAATAGTGTATTTGTATTTCGGACTGGTGTCCGCAACTTCACGATCAAAGCACGTATTCTGCGTAAGGAAATATAGTACAATGGCAATGCTGATGCATATTTCATAGTGTCGTATTACTGAACGTCGCGTCACGCTTGACTTCTCCACTGTACCAGTCGTCGTACTTTCTACACTCTTGACACACATGTAACTGTTATTCTTCAATAATACTAACTTTATTAGTTGAACTTCTGAATATCATTTACACAAACTCGAACACACATAAATAAAAAAAGTACTCAACTCCTTCCAAAAAATCTTTTTCTAAAAATACTTGTTCAAGAAAAAATCCAAAATTATAATATGTATTGTATTATTAAAAAATTGGATCAGACATAATAATGAACATTTCCGCGTTTATCGCATCAAATCTAATTCAATCGCAGTGAGATGAGGGCCCAATTTACCCAATATCTGCTAGACATATCTCGAGTATTCCTTACAATTTGACTTCCTCAAGCCAGTGGCATTGTACGCACACTCTTTAGAGTCGAGTGGATGATTCTTTTATTATCAAAATACCCTTGATTCAAATGGCCTCTTCCAGGGCTCTCGTCACAAAAACGAGGGCATTCGAAAAGCAAATAAAACGTGCTCCCTCTTCACGAATTGTGATTTACATAATGTTTTTTGCTTAGACGCCGTTTTCGTTTTTAGGTATATTTGATATTTCGACATCCTACTTAAGCTAAAAATATCACAAAAGCCGCATTGAAAACACTTCTATAATATGATATTTCAGTACGCCGAGTCCCACCCGTGCAAACGAAATATTACGAACATTTGATTATTTTGGACTTCTGTTTGAGTTAATGTCCCGAGTTGATTGTAATGAAATTTCCTTCAGAGCAAACGTGTATCTAACTACGTTATGAAGCAAACGTGGCCTAGTTAGACACCCGTTTGTTCTTCAGCTTTATATTTTGAATCAGGGCTTCAATGTGCAGATATGTATGCTGCATGTTAGCACAAAACATTATTAAGCCGCAACTGTGCCTGTTGCTTCATCTGTATTGTATTTTTACTGTCCCAATTTCAAAGGGACTATTACTCTACCATGAAAATAAATATTCAAATGTACTTTAGCGGGATCAGCCCAACCATCCAACACCTAAGGCTCTTGCATTATAGTATGAGTAAGGAGAGCCATTTATAAAAGAAAACATTGCTTAAAATATAACAGAAAAAGCCCTGAAGGTAAATACCTCATTAATCTCTCACGTTGCGAGATATTGTTCGCTCATTGTTTCCGTACAAGCGAGGCAGGAGGCTCCCAGCTTCGTATTAGTGCAAACGACGGAACCCTAAGCCAGGACACCGCGAGCACAACGGAACCCCGCTTGTTCACTTGAACATTCATCAATGTCAACCAGCTAAACAGATAACTAACAAAGTGATGTATGGAGTGAATTCACTGTGAAACAAGGCCGCTCTGAATTGACGTGCACACTGAAAAATAACATTTAAATTTTTCAAATTTTCCAACTGTTTGGGCGCACGTGCATCGGAAACGGGTCGGACATATTTTGATGACACAGTGGGGAAAGTGGATTAGGCTTCTGTGAAAGTGAAGTTAATCGACCAGCTTTGGTGTTGTTACGGGATTACTGCATCCATTGTACGTGAGAACTTTGGTAAGGGTTTATTGGTCTATTTTGATGAAATAAAGCCACGTTAGGAGCCAGTAGACATCTGTCCCGAGTTAGAAATATTTAGACTGATGGTTATATACATATTCAGAAGGTCTTAAAACCTAATGGTATCCACATCCAATTTTTTACGTGGGAAATCATCAATAAGACTCCGCTTTGGGTGCAGTGAGAGCAAGTGTCAGGTTTTCACTTTTTTTTCATTAACCCTTTAGTTGATATACTACGTTGACTAATGCTCACCTGTGTTCTTTTGGTTGCCCTCTGCGGTCTAGGACACTCAATAACTCTTTCGAACAATACCGCAGGAATTTCCTAAACAATGTCTTCTGGCCAATATATATAGTGTTTTTATATTTATTTATAAAAACACTAGGTTTATTACGATTATCATCTAACTTTATTGGCCATTTATAAAACCTAATAACGCAACGTATTAATAAGATACTCGTTACTCGTATAGTAAGTCGAAGTTTGGCTACAGTTAGGTCAATGAACTCGTCTGAATTGAATTCGAGCTTATTTTGCCGTAATTTTGATGTATCTTACTTACAGGAAATTAACCTTTCAATCGTGGAAATCACAGACACAATAGAAAGACAATAGGTGCGCGAACGCCGGCGTTCGCTTGGGGTTTTTAATGAATTAAGCGTTATTAATTATGCTTTTCATTAGTTAGACTGTTCATTATATAATATATTAAACAAACCCGACATTTCACCTTTTTATTTAGTCAGCTAAATAGGCCACACATGTCATACTTACATAAATATTCTGTAGCCTAATGTATCAAGTCTTCACGAAAACGTAGGTTCAACAATCTCATCTTTGAGATCTGAGTAGGCGGAAATATTCGGTAAAGCTTAGATCTTTTACAGGTTTATGGAAGGAGGATTTACAACGTACATATTTTGTTATTCAATATATCAGTTTTTCTTTACTAGTACAAGTACAAATACATCTAAACAGCCTTCGATATTGAGAATAAATGAATATTATTTCAACAGATTTGGCACAATGATCACTGTTTGTGTATTTTGTGTTAGTAGACTATTCACCTATAATTATAATAATCCAATATTTACTAGAATAGATACGACGTTATCATACGTGATAGCCTGATTAGTAGTCAATTGAATATTGTAGATATACTTAGTGCCACTATCCTTTGAAGGTTTCTTATTATTTACGAAAAACAAACGAAAAGAGAGACCGAATCTTCTACCACGGTAAAGTATTAACCAATCTCTTCTTAGCCATGAATATCACGATAGTCATGGCTGATTACAAACATATAGCAAAGCATAAGAAGCTTATAATGTTTCCACTACCGGGATTACCTCTCCAAGAGAGAGAGTTTAGTTTTACGTTTGCATCGTTTTTATAGTATAGAAGCTTCTGCCAGCGACTTCGCTTGTGTGAAAGATGAAAATATATTTTTATTAGATGGAAAATAATCTCATGACTTTTCTCCCTCGAGCGGGCTTGTCAGGCTCTTACTGACTAAAACCCACTCCTATGTTCCTTCTTTACTTTCTATCCAAGGCACTGGGGTTCTATCAAAGTAATCTTTAAGGCAACAAAATTGTGGAGTGAAATGTAAACTATTTCATACTCCAGGACCTGGTCTACTATTGTTGATAAACCAAGATCTGCAAGTTAGCTCCCCGTTTGACCGTTCGGCAACTGTCCGAGCCGAGCCGAGGACGGCGCGTATTGTTGCTCGCACGCCTCAAGGAGATGTCAGCAAACCGTAGAGACCCAGCAGGGTCGAAGCCAGTCGAAGCCTACTGGGGACACGGAAAGTATGAAAGTGAAACCTGGGGCCCAGGGACGAAAGCAAAGAAGGAACAGGAGTACGTTTTAAGCCAGTTAAAGTTTGACTCCGTTTAGTTGTAAATAAGTAACAAACATAAGCATATACACATACACACATAAGTTCATACAAATTTTCACCATTATAATATTATTGTGATTAAATGATATTTATTTTGTAAATAGGTTTAAAAAACACTTTTACACGTCAATTTTTTTTTTGTCAGTTTATGCTAGATGAGGCCAGTGTTTCCTATCTGAGTACCCTGAGAAGAAACACCGAAACAAACTAAGGGGTCAAAGTCTCTTTTAAAGTCCATACAGTAAATATGTAATGCCGAACTGAGATGGTCTTTTGAAGAAAGACCATCTCAGAATCTGTAGGGTGATTTGAGTGGACCTGTCCAATCAGTGTAAGCATTTGTCAGTATTCGAAAAGCTCAACTTAGGACTACTAAGGAGCTCTACGACTTGACGAACAATACCAAAGAAAGGACATTTGGGTAGGCCGCAGAAAACACTCAAATTGCCAGACATACGTTAAAATTACTGAAAAGAAAAGAAAAAGCAATCAACATAGTCCTCAAATTTACAATAACATAAGCAAATTGATAGTTTACAAAATATTTAGAAAAGTAAATATTTATGTCAAAGAAAAAAAAATACTTTAAGTACTTAATAAGATTAAAAACTATTACCTATTCTAATACAAACCAATCTGTTAACCTAAACACATTTGCTAAAACAATAAAGGCTCAATAGTTCACATTTCCTATAATAACCCGAATGTTCGACTAATAATAGCATGTGTTTATTAGCTACGTCGAGTACCTTCGACCCCTGTCACGGAGCATTTGCCGTGGTCGTAACAAGGGTGCACCCCAAGGTAGAGTACCTATGTATAGGTAGATAGAGTTATAATAACATTTTGTATTTAGCTCACGATTATGCAGTATCACCTCTTTATGTGTGATTCAATGCTAGCCATCTTGAATTTATGGGCGCCCGGTGCGACAAATGCTTAAGGACATATACTTTATGACGTATGAGGAATATAATTACTTATGTATTTGTATTAAAAAAAATACGGTACTTCCCACACTCCCATATGGTTTTATATGAGGTTTTTTTTTTGAGGAGAGAAATCACCAAATAACTTTTACTGATTTAAAATCACACCTATGTTAAAAAACGAAAACGCACTTATGATCAAACAAGGTGTTGGATAAAGTTAATGGTACAGTCACAGCTGTAGATGTCTATGGAGAAAAACGTGCAAGAAACACCTTAAACCATTTTAAGTGAATTTTGTTTAAAAAATAATAGCACCCAATAGAAAGTTATCCCAGCGTCAAATCAAAGTCAAGGGTTGAGCGATTGTTCTAAAGAATCACTGAATGTGTTTTAGTAAAAGTCTAATTATCAATTTCGCTTCAACTACAGCGGCGGAAGTTATTTAATAATTAATCTTCAATACAAAAAAAAGGCGTCAATTCAAGGTAAATTTTTTGGTCCCAACTGCTACTAAAGGTCTATCCAAAGCACAAAAAGTGATTCTAAAATAATATAACAATTCATTTCATTATACTTTCTTTTTTATCATGAGTTACACCTATTTCCTGAGTCAAAAATCTAATATCTTTGGTTCACAGATGGCATTAATATATCCTGTCTGGCGTATTACCTGAGCACTTCTTTTTTGTATAATTTATTAGATTTTTTTTAATCTTGGCCAAACGATAAAGTAAGAATAAAATGCTGAGAAGAATGTTCGTCAGTCTGAAAACAAATTTACATTAAAATGACACTGTTTATTTGAAAGTGGGACAGTTTTAATGTATTCTTTGAAATAATAAAGTGTATTTGCGTGTTAGATCATTTAAATCGTGTAGCTTGATAGAGAGTCCCTCGTCGACTTTTCAATTTATTGGTGACAGCACTCTTGTGGAACATAAAGAATAGAATTATTTGGAGGGTAGTAGGGGTGGGGGGTAATGTTGTGACGGAAATTATTCACGCTCGAAGCGTCGGCGATAGCGTCCGCCATCTGTTGCCGTTAGAAATTTGAATCGGGGCATTTATTAAATTGCTTACCCATTGTTCCTTTGATTGAAAGACTTGCGTCGATTTAGACGTACGCGTCTTAAAGCGGCACCCACTTACAAAGTTGTTTGTGAACCGGTTCGACAGAAATTAAAGTGTTCCGCTCGATGTATTTTATGAGTTAGTATTATCTATCAAACTGTTTAACAAGATCTCGAAAATAATCTTTTGGTATTTATTGTTAGAAACAAGTAGACGAGTTATTTTAGTAATAGACTAGCTTATCCAGCGGCTTCGCCCGCGTGAAAGTTAGTTTCTATTTACAAACTTTGGACCTCTGTTTCATCCCCTTAAAGGAAGACTTTTGGAAAATCTCCTCCTCGCCTAGGCCTTAAAAACCTTATAATAATAATAATAATATAACCATTTATTTTCAGGCATCAGAGGCCCATAGAAAAAAATACATAAAATAATCTTATAAATTAATAAACTAATACATATCATAACCACAAAACTTATTTAATAATTATACACGTAATATCGGCGTCGTGTTCCGCTGCGTGGTGTCGCGTAGCCGTCCTCGGAAACGTCGATACACGACACCCTTCGGCCAAAAGTCCTCTCTCAAAAAGGTCTCTAGATGGTGGGTTGGAACTCGTATCACGAACGACTTGAAGTTGGTGTCGTGGCGAGAATCCAGCCTTTCGACCCTCAGAGTCCAGTTGCTCTTTATCTTCATATACTCCACGACTTCCTCAACCTTCGTAGAGCAATGCAGACGCGAAATATACAGCTGCGTCGTAGGCACAGCAGGACGCAGCAGCATATTTGGTCCAGTCGGTGCGGTACCGCACAGGTTCCGGGAACAGGGCTTCTTCTTCTTCTTCTTTTCTACTCTAGTGAAACCCTCTTCATCAACATGGCCCGTTTTTAGCAAGGAGCTACGGACCGCAGTCTGGGTAGGTTGGGAACCCGTTGTCTCTTTGTCCCCTATTTTCGCTTGTCGCTTAGGTTGCGACGTACCTGATGGTTTCCTAGAGGTGGTAACAGCAGCGTAGGCACGTTTAGAGGTCAACGTACCTACGTGTGACGTTTCCGCAGCCGGTGTAGAGGCGCGGGCGACGGCGACGGCAGGCGGTGCTTGATCAGCATTTTCGACAGCTAGTGACGCACTTGTGTTTGTCGAATTAAAACCGCCGACTGATGCATTTTGCGCCTCCTGACGTGTGTTCACCTTTGAGGCCTCAGGTAACCCAGTTACTGAACCAACGTTGCGCAATAATGCTATTTCCGCACGTAGTTCAGCATTGGATTTTTCTGACGCCTCCATTCTAGACTGCATCTTGGTCATCTCCACTTTCAAGGTAGTGATGTCCTTTAGCAGCCGTGTGACGTCGACGTGATCGAACGTGACGGGAGGCAGCTTACTTAGCTCCTTCGCCACGAAATCTGGCACGTCGTCTGGGTCAGTCTTCTTCAACATATCTACGATATCTTGAATGCTCTTCTCAGTTCCATCTCTTCGGCGAGACGGCATCTGGTCCAGTTTTCCAAGAGACTGGAACAGTAGCAGTTTTCCACTGCTGATCTCGTCCTCCTTGAAATTGGACATATCTGCAGGATGCTCACCACGTCCATGTAGTCAATAGCATGGACTAGGAATGCCAGCAATTCATTCACTATGAGTTTTTTGGAACTCATAGTGTTTTCGGGCGGCAGTTATTGCCGCGCAACACGCGAATAAAATTCGTACCGTGCACAGTGGAAACACGTCCGTACTGGAGCCCCAGTAGACCCAGTAGTTGTGACTGTGCGTTGGTATGTTAATCTGTCAGATTCTCTTCTTATATATATATATTTATTTTTTATTCAAATCCAATTGAGTTTTCAGACATGGGTCAAATGATGATGATGTTTGTGTAATTTAAATCAAAAGTACAACAATACAAGGAGTATTGTTAGAAATTTAGAAGCAAATCACCCTCAAAATAAGTTTCTACCTCTTTTTATTCCGTTAGGGGATGACTTTTCTTTTATTAACTCTTTGAATGCCGTAATTAGAGACACAGTAGAAAGACAATTGCTTATGTCGAACTGTGTAACATAAGACATTCAAAAGGTTAAAAGTCATCCTCCTCTCACTTCACGTTACTCGTCTTCTATCAATTCTATTAATAATGTTTATGAAAGAAGTAGATTGTTCCGAGGTATCCTCGACTTTTGCCCCCCTTGTTAACCCACTCTGTGGAAGAATTTCGAAAAATCCTTTCTTATCGGAAACCTTCCAAGTTTCTGCTCTTTACGATCAACAGTTTTGACGAAACACTTTCTAAATATAGATTTGTAACCATGTGAGCTCCAAGTTCGTAGAAATTAGATAAGTTTATTTACCTTTGCAGGTAATACTTTCTACCTATTAGTGTTTTTGCAGTGTAATTCTAGGAGCATCGTCCTCACAAATTAAGCAATCCCTCACTGACTAATCGACACTGTGTAACCACTGACAGGGCTGGTACGTTCTTTGCACAAACAATTAGCATTGCCATTCAACGTAGCAATGTCTGCAATCGTACATACATATTAATGCATACATAGGTACATTTGACGTAAATAGATTTAGAAGAGAATTTACATAACTTATTCTGGTAGACCAAACATTTTAAAACTTTCATGTAAAAAGAGTAATAAGGTGTTTCTTAGCCATTCTTTTTCCATTAATATCTACCTTTTTGATAAAAAGAATCACTATTTTTTTATACTGTTGCAATCAAAATCGTGGGTAATCAAATGCCGATTTACTGACAGAGAACTTTATTCACCACAAATTAGTCCAGTCAACAATACGTCACTTCGCGGATCTATAAATCATTTTTATTGCACGATGTACTAAGAGTCACTTTCATGCGAATTTCGACTCTATTGTTAATGGCGGAGAGTACCATTTCCCTTACCGGAAGATACATACCTACTTACTAGTAGTATGTACTTTGTGGATGTTTCGAGATTTTTCTAAGCCTGGCTACGTACAACCATTCTAGATCTTTCGAACAGCTATGCGTTTTAATTGTTGCGTGCTACTCATTATTTTCTTGGAGATATGGCATGTTCACGTTTAATGGCGTGACAATACTATTACCTACTCGGGATCAAAGAATGTCAATTAATTAAAATAAACAACATATTTTTTATTGTGCTAACATCAAAGTCAAATACTTTGATGTTAGCACAATAAAAAAATAACGGCGTTTTACTTTATGAAGTCAATTTATTATTCTATTGAATAATGATAGATTAGTTTTAGTAATCAACGTAATAAACAGCTATTAGGTACGCTATTTTAATCACAATACAAAAAAAACAATTAGGTATTAAAATCAATCTAATATAGAACTGTAAAACGGAAAATAAATTAGTTGTTCTACTGATTTCTTAATTAATACTTCGCCCACACCGCACCACCTGGCCAAACTTACCAATAAGGGAACATTAATCTAAAAAAAAAATCGCTTCTATCCAATTTAGTATAGATCGGCTACTTCTCATTTTGTCACATCTGTTATACCTCAACAATTTTTTTTAAACATCTAAACACAAGTGGCATTACCTTAATACTTCAATTTTCATACATTATAAGCCATTTTACTGACTGAGAATAACAATATTTAATACCATCTAATCAGAATTATTTTTTTTGAAACATACGATCACTAATTGCGCATTTCAAAGCGTAGATCTCTATAAAGAAGAATGTGTAAGAAAAAACATGGACACTCCTTTAAATCATGTTATGTATTACTAAAATCTTGGTAACACGTTTCTTGTCAGTAAAAAACTATGAAAAACTAATGAATGTGTGATGTGTATGTTTATGTGAAAAAAAAAACAATTCTAAATATGTAAACTAAAATAGGCCACATCTCATACGAGATACTTGACCATTATATTTACAGATCAATGTATCTAACTGGAGGAGCCAGAGACTTCCAGTAATCTATCCAAATTACAAATTTAATATCCGTCTAGGCGCACCACTTAAATTGAATAATTTCAGCATCCATCAAAAAAGTGACGCATATTACGTTGTTCCAGCTGTTCCTTACTTCCACTAAAGTATTCTCGAGTTGCGTTATTGTAACGGTTTTTCCTGGACCGTAATAAAACGTTTCACATGTCGGGCGCACTCGCGGTGACCGCGTGCGGTCGGCGTGAAGCTAAATTGATGGGTCTCTCCATCGCCAATGTAATGGTCCTTCAAAACGAACGACCTCTGGCCAGTAAGTGAAATTCACGTTTGATTAACTTTTACTCAAGGGCAGTGTTTTAGAGAAAGTGCCAGTACTTGACTGTTACACTGGAAAACGTTTATTGTGGCCTTTTTGCAGCTTGGATCTTTTTAGAGTTTTAAGGTTTGTCTGTGCCTTTCAACTCGACGTAGTTTCATCTTCCATTTATTTTACTTAGAATCAAGTGGATATAAAAATAAAGATACAATAAAAAAAGTGTCACGTCTAGGCTTATGATCCCCATCATTTGCTGTGAATGTCGTTAGAGGCGATTAAGATATTAAATCGAAATAATGAGCAGTAATATCCGTCTATATACCGTGTGTAGTTATTACTCCCACGGTGTTAATAGCTGCGATTACGAAAATACCTCACCTTCTACTAGATCATTAATTTGATTTGAGTATCACCCTTATAACGAAGGCCTTAGTTAGTCCTGAAATTGTAATTCGGGCAGATTGTTTCATCAACTGATCTAGCTAGATTAACGGAGACTGATTTTTCACCATTAATTCTCGAACTACTGCAGTGATTCGTCGTCATAAAGAGTCAAAATAAAATTCTTTAACTGAATGCTCTATGACGAATTAAATGTACAAGTTTAAAGCAGAGGGTACACGTGGGATGGCTCGTAAACAGGAAAGCGAGCCTCGATGAGCTTTTGAAATTTATGCTCAAACATTTATCGTACGCTTTTCGGCAAAAGAAAACATTACGGCATGTATATTCCTAGGGAGTAATTTTAAGGTGAGGATAAAATATTGCTGTGAAAGTGATAAGAAAATGATGGCCTATTACATTGGTTCAGTAAAGATTAAAAAATGTAGAAACCTGTTAATCTATAGTTTAGAAGAGTATATAAAAGGGCAAACAATCAGTTTATCCTAACTAATATATAACACCCAGCCAAAACTATTGGGTCCATGAACTTTAAATTTTAGACAAAGCTTAGTTGTATGATGTAGGCGAGCACTAAAAAAGAATCTTTGAAAAGTCACTGCCTAAGGGGATGAAACGAGGTTCCAAAGCCTTCAGATTTCTATACATATTATTTTATATAAATTTTATATTATTGGTTTTTCCTAGAAAAATCAAAAAAAGTTTTATTTTTATTGTTTTTTTGGTGATTTACGTAAACACGGAAATTGTCCAAGTCAATGCACCCCTGGCGCTCGAGGGGTTAAGGAGAAACCTTCTTCCACGCGGATTAAACCGTTGGCATAAGCTAGTTTTGATATAATTATGAGAGACCCAAATCTAGTTTAAAAATGTTTGAAAAGCATTATGCAAAAAAAAATACAGTTAAATTTCAGCCACAAAAGTCTCTTAAAACACTTAGAAACCCTAAGAAAAATAAAGGTTATTAAAAACTTACACACAATTCTCATGAGAACAATTTCCCTCATTTAGGCCATGACTCGCACTCGTATTCTCTATTTACTTTTGGCAAGGATTCAAGTAAGAAAAGCTATTAATAAATAGTTTCTTATTTTTCGATGCTTTTACTGACATAGTTTATGTTCTTGTACAGTCACGGTCATATTCATGTTCGATTGTGTGTGACACCAGTCGGCAAGTGTCCGCCCAATTCCGCCTGGCTGTCAACACTGTACGCAATATCCGGCTTACGGTAGATAGAAGTTGTAGGCAGTATTGTGACGTAACCACTGTTATGTTACTTCGGTATACTGCCGCAATTTATTAATCGTACTGTGTGATGCAAAATTAGACGCCAAGAACCATATATTAGATTAAACACACTAGAGCCGATGCCTGCTAGGGCTGCGAGATTAATCAAAAGACGCCCCTGGAACGCAAAGGGGCATCTGAAAAAACTCAAGCGTGTTTTAATCAGTAAAAATCTGATACTCCCCTTTGCACTATTCAGAGCGCGAAGGGTTATTTTGGGACTATATGTACAGTAGGTAATTAGGTATATAATTATTCCATGCTTGACGCCTTATTTAGATGGTAGCTCAATAACTGTTTACAGCGAACACCGGCAGTCTAAAGATTCCTCAGGCCCAGAAATCTATCAAATCGACTATGTTTTCTGATTTTAGTTAAGTTAACATCAACATCATGTTAACTTCAAGCTACAGTTTTACTTCACTTTCAAAAATTGCGACAATTGAGGGCGTGAATCTTCCTGAAAATTTTCATCAAATAATTTGAACTAAGATAGTCGATATGTACACTTTTGGCAAATAGTTAGAACATAACCTGAGTTCAGACATTTAAAGTCCCAATTCTAATTCTCCATGGTAAGTACAGTACAATATCCACCCATAATGCGAGCGGAACTGCAGACGTTTATAAAACAAATTTTATTTTTATGATACATCAGAAAAACAATATAAATTCAGTAAAACGATTCAGTGAATCGTATTCATGGGATATTAGGACTTGGCTGCAGTGAAATTTGTTCAATAAAAACAATTATTGCTTGTATAAACGCCAACGACACGGGCATAAACAAGGATTATTAGTACTTCTTGGAGACAAAGGAGGTTGTATAATAAGTACATTTACATCGGTTGGGTGACCGCATCCATACTTTATTACCAATAACAGTGGGGAAGGGAGTTTATACAAGTTATTTTCAAGAAAGCCTCTAGTTTATGAACTGTGAATGTCTTCAGTATTTTTTCGTGTTTCTCTTAAGAATTTTTCTTATTAGTCCTTAAAGACAGCTACTTGGTTGGTTGAAGGGATATTTTATGTTAATAATGAGATTACTAGTCAAGCAAGACGAAAGTTTGATAACTCAGAATCTTAACCTTGAACATAAAAAACCTTCCATGGATTTCTTTATTACCAAACATTGGATCAACATAAATATCTTCGCTTTATCGGATAAAAGACATGCTGGTTTCCGGAAGATATTTTCCTTTACCGTTTTGGGCACAGCGTTGGTGAACTATGTAACACAAAGTAAGCATTATAAGATTTGTAAGTTGGGATTATGACTACGATAAAAACATTAAAATTTACTAAAATTTTTTTAAAAGCAAAATCATGTGTCATAGCGCACAACTAGATGTGCTCGTAGTGTTGTGTTTATGCAGTTTTAAAATAGTCACATCTTACGAATATATGGTAATGACTCACCGGTACATGGTGGGCATCCCACCCATACCCATGCATACAAAACGTTTTGGAAAAATATTCTGCATACAGCTAAGGATTTAAATTCCTAGCCGGATTTGGTTTCCTGCTGTGATCTTTGAGTCAAGAGTGATTAAGTTACTTCTAGCCAAACGTATTTAATCGTCGATCACATCATTGCGTACCATCGGGTGGGATAGAGGTCAAGCGTGAGCCCAATAATAATAAAAATATCTACTAAAACTTTTATTTTGTACAATAACTTCAATAATAAAAACAATAACTCTCTAAGATTTACACCACATAATTGAGCTGTCTGTTCATGTTCACTTGAGCACGGATAGTAAATAGATACCTTACCTTAATAAATTGTTCGGAAGACAGAACTATAAGTAACTCCGGCCAATAGAGGGGTATTATACTCGAATAGCTTGTTGTAAATATGAAGGACTTACGAACTAATTCTAAGTTAAAGGTATCTTAGAAGTCGGTTTAACTATGCTCTGAATTGGAATATTAATTTCAAAAGAATTTCATAACGCAAGTTTTGTAATGAATACATCATTACAAAAGTTTTATCGTGGGGAGACGATAGTAAATAAGTTTTTTGACTAGGTGGAGTTAGAAGGAGTGTTAGAATTTTACTGACTTAGGGCGCTTTCAATTTATGCGTTTTTTGACGGCCTACTATAGTGCGGATGCGGTGTGTTAGTTGTACTCCGTACGGACGATCGTATTTTTTATATAAAAGGCACGGTGATAACCGTGCGGCAAACGGTCGACAACAGGACGGCAACGTCACAAGCAGCATCAGAGCTGGGTGTTTGACGCACAGCAATTGCTGAGTTGGTAACCCTTTCGGTTCAGGCACAGTTACTGCAACTGTATTTTCTGTCTGTACTCTTTTTTAATTATTATTTTATGTTGTGGTATATTGTGTCGCTTGCGCCGAATAAATGCTATTCTATTCTAAGCACCACGTGCCCAATTTGGTGTTGAATAATGCGGTGTGCATATAAACGCATTTCAGCTAGATACGTTTTTAATTTAGGCGTTTGTTGTCGGACTGCTAAAGTACTGCAACCTGGCTGCGGCACGGAAAACGTGCGGTAGCCGGCCAATTGCAATACGTATAAATTGAAAGCGCCTTAATTAACTAAACCCCAAGCGAACGCCGGCGTTCGCGCACCTGTTGTCTTTCAATTGTGTCTGTCATTTCCACGATTGAAAGGTTAAAACCCTCTTTGGGGACACTTTTTTTAAATTAACGTTTTGATTTGGATCTTTTAAACTATGCCTTCTCGTATGATTACTTTGTTTATCATTAGAACACGGATGTAATATTACATTTTAATGTCTTCAGTCAGTCTTCTTGGCAAGGTTCGCGGGTAGTGAATACTATAATAAAAAATCTCAGCTCTATTTTACCAAGATCGTGCTTGATACAATGATTTCACATATTGGTCAGTTGTGCCAACACTTGCTATACAAAACTACACCAATTTTACATCACAATATCCACTAGGAATCAATTTGCGAATAATTAAAACCGCCACTGAACTTCACTCGAAAACATGTCGGCAAAAAATTGCTGCTCTTTGAACAGTCGCACTAAAAATAAATTAATCATACATTTATTTATTTTCAGTGGGATTGTTCAAAGAGCAGCAATTTTTGTATAGCATATTTTTAATTGTCAATGGCGAGTATCACTTCCTTTGGTTTGCCGACGGTGTAGTAGTTACAACTGAGACTACGGAGGGACAGTAATTGCACTGCGAGCATCGGCTCGATGACCAAAAGTAGAAATTCCGAAAGAGGGGTCTGATGCCTCTAGATATAAAATATCATGACAGTAATTAATTCATGAAACCCCAAGCGAACGCCGGCTCTCGCGCACCTGTTGTGGTGCTATTGTGTCTGTAATTTCCTCGATTGAAAGGAAAATAAATTTAAAAATTTTGCACAATTTTACATTTGAAGGTGCGGGCACAGATACTTAGTATTGATCCTCAGTATCTTTCAACTTCCCGTCATGATTAATACAAATGTTCTCGTGTATTTACTAATTAAAACCAACTCGCATCATCGAATGAAAACAGGACTGACAACACAATACAAATTATACAAAATATTACGCACTACTTGACGGTGTTTTTACTTGCAATTTATCAACAAAACGTGTCTGAATAATATTTTATATTTATTTTATTCTAGCAATGAAATAGTGAAAGAAACATGATTTATTATATAAATAATGTTCAGTTCTAGTCCTTTTAAATAGAGTACTGTTTTATTATTCAAGTGAAGAAACGTGACTTGCATCAGCGACCTTATTTATGTTTGTTTATGAATAACATTTTTATAATATTCACTGCACTTTTAATATCGCATATAACAAGTCTTGAA
The DNA here is from genome assembly GCA_929112965.1 of Mythimna albipuncta. Classification (NCBI taxonomy): domain Eukaryota; kingdom Metazoa; phylum Arthropoda; class Insecta; order Lepidoptera; family Noctuidae; genus Mythimna; species Mythimna albipuncta. Next base: position 12,223,101 of record OV815973.1, read on the forward strand.
AATTATCCGAGCGAAACAAATTGTTATGTACGTACAGCGAACTTGAGATGGCAATTGCTACGATGCTACGAGTTTCGTAGCACTGCTACGAAACTCGTAGCATACTGCTGCGTCGCATCGCTACGACATCGTAGCAACGTGGCAGAGTATCGCTTTTCAAAGCGCTCTAATTTATTATTTACTAAGGATCCTTCTTGCGGATTATTTTGTTGAAAAGTCAATTTATAGTTCTTGAACCGAGATTTTAGTACTCGTGTGTTAAAATAACAGTTATTTTATAAACACAATCATTTATGTAGAGAGTCGAATCTTGTAGGGATCAAAGTATCCTATAATGAGCTTCGCGAAGTCCAGGACGGGTATGGAGTCCTGAAACGCAAAACTAAAAATGAACATAGGAGTGGGGTTTTAGTCAATAAAAGTATATATATATATATATAATAAAAGTTTGGCATTTGCTTTCGCTCCGTTATAGAACGAGAGAAGTCATTGAGTGATTTCCCACCTAAAAAAAAGGAACACAAACACATAGTGCATATTATATTAATGACACCATTTCAACAAAAGATCCGATCTGATTTATTTCCGAACATATCGCGCATCCCGAATCACCTTACCTAAAGCTCACAAAAGATATTTTATAATTCCCCGAGCGTATAGTCAGCAGAAGCAATGAATTCTCCGGTGTTCGCTCTTTTACAGATTATAGGAGCGATACCGTCGGCGACCGGCAGGACCTGGAACACGCCGTAATAAAAGCTTCGAACATAACAACCCTTAGGTCAGGTATATTGGAAAATTTTCGATAAAAATAAAGTGCTAGATGCAATTTTTCCAACAAATATTGGATGATAAACGTTGTTTTTCTCGTTAAATTGATTCTGCACTTAAAAGGGAGAACAATCTGATAGCGCAACATGGTTCCGAGTATACTGTCTTTTAGTGAGGATAGTTTTTCATAAACTTTGTTAGTTAGAGTTTTTCACAAAAAAAAAAAATGTTTTCAATCAGTGTTTTTGAGTGGTTGGTTCCCTGGGTTTTGAGATAGTTTAAAACAGTCATCGCGGCATTAGGGCACAAAGATGATATGAATGTTTGATAGCTACATAGTTTTTATTTTTTTAGTTGGAAAATCGTCCAAGGCAGGCCGTGTCAGACTTTTACTGACTAAAACCCACTCTTAGTTCTTTCGTTGCCTTTCATTCCAGAGCTGGTTTTTCTTTTCAGAAGCGAATCCATGGCCCAAGTAGACTGCGACCCTGCTGGGCCCCTACAATTTGCTGACATTTCCTTGAGGCGCGCGTAAAATGCTATGTGCCGTCAACGATTCGGGCTTGGTCCAGTCGGTCACCGGACGGTCGGACAGCGAGCACCTTGCCATGCGCAAGCCTGCGCTGTTAGTTAGTTTTAAGATTGTGTCATTTCATGTAAATAAATTGTTTTTGTTTCTTCTAATATCATCTATTTTCCGTTCAAATGACAACTAAACGAACACAGTTGGGTTTTAGTCAGTAAATCACTCACATTGTCACTAATTCTTGCTCTAACGAGAGCGAGAGGCGTTATTTGATGCTTTTCAACCACAAAAATAGCGTTTAGTTCCTCGTTCTGCAGATTATTCATTAATATGTCCCTCCTCCTCCTTGCGTCGTATTCCTCAATGCTGAGGGTCGTGACCTCCCTGCTACATCACTTTAACCTTTATGATATTCCTCCATCTGTTCCTGTCTCTGGCGGTGTGAAGGGCAATGTACATCGTAGAGTCAAGAGCGGTGCGGATCTGGTCGCCAATCTAAATGAATATTTCCCTACCTCTATAAATTACAACCTCTTTGTTATTTTTGTGGGCTCACGTTTGGCCACCGATGATGTGGTCGCCGATGGAGAACGTTTGCTGAGAACTCGCTATGACTTGTAAATAAAATGACAATAAATCACTTAGCTCTATTGATTGTCAAACATGTCGTGTTATCCTTGTAAGGGAGGACACGTTTAGGGACTTTCTTTTATTATATGTAAGGAAGGTTACGGATATAAAATAAAGTCCCTCGTGGAATCTGTCTTTCTGTTGGTGATAAACTCAAAAACTTATGGACAGATTTTTATACGGTATCCAACACTAGATAAATTGATTCTTAAGCAATATATTAGATGAAAATTTCTAAGATTTTTAACACCAGTGCGAAACTAGGATAGGTTGATTATTGAATCATTTATGAATCTTTATTTTTTATTTCTTTAACACAATCTATAGTATGTGAGTATTAATATATTCAAAATACATAATTCAATAAAATGGATGGTATAAAATTTCCCGGAAGTGTATCGGTTTTTCATTATATTGGGAAAATTTACGTATCATTAACACTTTGGCATTTTCACGCATGTATCATCATACTATACAGTAAACTCGTACGTAATAAATTGACAAATTGATTGACCTTCTCACCTTTTGTTTTTGGAAAACCTGATCAATCAATTGAGCTGTCAAATAAAATGTCAACCTAAATGATTGGTATTGGTCAACCAATTACGAAAGCTAACATTAGACTTGTCAACGGATTTGAATTGATTAGGCTTTTAGAAACCATTAATTAATAATCCGAATTTAAACAGTAGTACCAAATTAAAATTCAAAACATTGTATTTTTATAGACATATATGGGCGCTTATAAAAGATCCGATTGGTCGTTTATTTATTTTTGTCTTGTAGAGAAAATCCGGCAAGACTATGTAGTCTTTTACTAAAAAAATTATATAATATTTTTTTAATAGATATGAGAGGTCAGCGTAGAGTGATGAAAAGATTTGCTAAGGCCCTTAAACAAAGGATAACGAAAGAAACAGCCCCTCTAGCTAAGTTCAATTTCGTTCTCCAATCGGTAACGCCTCGGTGTCTGCAATTGTAGAAAACGATAAGTTGGTAGACATGTTGACGCGCCTGGGGGCCTACTCGCTTTCTCCGAAAAACGAAGTTTCGATTGAAATTCGTCGTGTCTCCTACCATGGTTCATTTCGTTCCCGAAATTTCGTACGAACGAAAATTATTTGACGTACCGAATCTCTAAACCTACTCTAATTAGTTATGTTTCGAAAAAAAATATGATTATGACATACGAATGTTTTGCAATTTTAACGTCAAATTGACGAAACCAAAAACCTTACCTTTTCATTTTCGTTTGTGTTGATTTTGCAAGAAAAGTGCTAAAAATGGCCTCAAAAATGCTTTTAATTGAAGCAGCTCTACATTACGAATGTTTAGAGTCTACAAAGACCCGGCAACCAGCTCAAATTCCTAACTTACACGTTGTGGATAATGTTAGACTCAGTCGGCAATTATTTGAGAAGTTGTACCAGGAAATAGTGCCTTTATTACCTTCAAGAAGCCTCCAAAGGCTTCTCCTTAGCAAAGCACTAGGAAGTGGACTACTACTGTGATGTTTTCAGCTCAACATTATGCAAATTCCTGACACACAGTTTGTGGGAAATGAGGGACTCAATCGACAATTATTTGAAGAGTTGTACCAGAAAATAGTGCGTTTATTACCTCCAAAAAGCCTCAGTAGGCTTCTCCTCAGCAAAGCATTAGGAAGTAGAGTACTTCTGTGATGTTTTCTGCTCAACATGACGCAAATTCCTGACTTACATGCTGTGAATAATGTGAGACAGTCGGTAATTATTTGGGGAGTTGTAACAGGAAATAATGCCTTTATTACCTCCAAAAAGCCTCTGTAGGCTTCTCCTCAGCAAAGCACTGGAAGTGGAGTACTATGGTGTTTGCAGGGTACTGTGACTGTCTTAAATTGTTGTTGTTTAAAAAGACTTTAATAAAAGACTAAAAAATACATTTATATTTTTTATTAACTTGAATCCTGTAGGATTCAGAGATTTTCATGTCACTAGTGGTCAATTTCCTGGCAGGGTCGTATGTCCACAGCTACCTCGGGCTGTGAAAAGTTTGGAGGTTAGCTTGATTGCCTGGAGGTGGATGGTATTGGTTCATTGATCTGAAAATAAAACAGATTAAATACCGAATATAATCATAAAATATTGAAATTTAATAGGTAAGAATTGATAGAATTTACTTTTAATACTATGTGGTAATAAAATCAATTGTTATTGTTTAAAACAAAATTTGGACACAACTAAGATGGTAAATAAAAGAATTCTACGAATGACTACCCACGACTAAAAACAAATAGGTACATACATGGTACATACTATATTGTATAATTATGATAATATTACTTACAAAGATCAAAGATCCACAACAAAACTTGTGGAAGACTGCGACATCCACAGTTCTACTTGAAACTTTCTTACAGAACGCGTACCGTGATGACAAAATATGTATATTAAAATATACCTATTTGTAACTTGAGTTAAGTATAGGTAAAGTCCAAATAAAATCTTTTGATTTCAAAATTAACAATGCAAGTTGACAGTGCTGCCAACTCCTTAAATTATTTTCTGCTAAATATGCATTCAAAAAATGCCAAATACATGCCAACATTTTCGGAAAATGATAAATACTATGCTGATAACTGGACCCTCGTGTGTATCCTCTTCGTATGATGTCTGAGCAGAGCGGAAGAAGCTATTCTTTCAAATCGGACATCAATTCCCACTCTGCACGATAAAGTTGGTTATAGGTTATTTATTGACATTGTGAATTTAATAACTCTTATTCAACGCACGTTGCCAAATAAGAATCAAACAAAACTAAATTACCTTTGATGACAAAGTCGAGTGATGCAATAAACCATATGTGGTTCAATCCAAGCGGGATTCTCCTAACCACTAGGGTCCCGTTCACAAACAACAGAAACATCAAGATTTTATTTTGCATTTAGAAATAATGTTCAAACTTTCCGAGTAAAATGCTAAAAATATGCTAAACTGAATTTATACATGCCAAATTACTTAGAAAAATGCTAAATTTAGCCATATTAATACTAAATTGGCAGCACTGAAGTTGACAATGTTGACAAGTTACACATTGTTTTTTTTTGCCCCATTTGGGCCGGCTAAGGTCTTAGACCATACCGCCTCATCATCAATAATAATTACGTTTTTTTTTAGTTTCATTTGTATTCTCTGCATAAATATTACAAGAAATATTTAATCACCTCAAAGAGGTATTAAATGTAAAGAAAAGTTGTCGTGGCCCAAAAAGGTAGACTGCGACAGTCCGACTTTCTTACGTAATGTGTCATGTAAAAAAGCACTGGCAGCATGATATTTTTTTAAAAATTCAAACTAAAAGTCAAATTCAAGTTGACATTCAAAGATTGACATGTTACGTGTGATTATACAAATATTTTTAGTTGTCATACGTTAGTACCGATGATTGAAGTAAAGTAGCGCTCTTTATATAAGTCGGTTAACGATGACCGTAGAAAAGGTTGTTTTATGGTGTCTTTTTGTATTTTATCGAAAAATATTTTTTACGACATATTTATGTTTTATCTATAAATATTACAAGAAATATTTAATAAACCACCTCATTAACGCAAAATTTTAAAATAAAGCAAGATTAAAAATTAATTTAAAAACCGTAATTTACTTTAAATGACTTATAAAAAGACCCAAATCATATAGTTCATTCTATTCGGTCACGAAGATTGTCTGTGGGTCTGAACTTCTTGTGTGTGTCCGAAAATGAAACAGAGTAGGTGCACTAACGAAACTTCGTTTGAATATCGTTCGTTTACGAAAATTACGTTTCGGAGAAAGCAAGTAGACCTCCTGAGTCGGCCGATCGTTCTACAATGTAGCGTTTGTTTAACAAACGACGTAGCGTCGAACATTGTAGAAACGATAACGTTTCATTCTATCATTTAGAACTTGGCTACGAATTTTCTATTCCTTTGTTCTGACCACATGATTTAACGTTGAGATTTAATCATTCCTATACGTTTGATTCGTTTTCGACTAGCGTTAACGATTGTAGATAACCAACTTGGCTGGGGGGGCAGGTTATAGTTACTCCGGGGCCCTGGAACGAAGGCAAATAAGGAACAAGAGTGCGTTTTAGCCAGTAAAATCCTTAAATAATTAAAGTCCTTGGATGTTTTTTGACCTAAAAAAAGGTGGATAATACAGTCAGTATAAAAATATGACACTGATCTCGCACCACCCAGAGCGGAAGGAGTCATCTGATGAGTAGAGCGAGAGGTATTATCAGACTGTTTATGACTAAAACAGTCTTTAAGTCGAGAGTGAATAGGTTTCTTCTAGGTAAGCGCGTTCCATCGTCGACCGCATCGTCGCTATCCATCAGGCGAGATAGCAGTCAAGCGCGAACCTATCAATAATATAAAAAAGACGTGTGGCTCTCGGGGACTGCCATGGTAAAGCATTGCATAGCATTTTTTATCAACTTATGCAATTATAATTATTTATTTATTTTTGCAGTATTTTTTTCCTATGTTTTTTTTTCTTTGATATTAATTGAAGTTACACTTTTTGAGCGTGGTGACCGATAAGAAAACAAATGAGTGGGGGGTGTTAGGTTATTTTCGTTACGTAATTTCTGGATTTTGTCTCCACGCTCAAGGCCCGCGATAGAAGCTATGCAATAGCTTAAAAAACCCGTTCATTGCCATTTGCTAGCCTTTTCTTTTGAACATTGCTGGGTGCAATACACCATTTAGGTGCAAACGTATATATAAACGTTCAATGTAGTGAAAACGGTTAATAATGAATTGACAGTTTAGAATTTCACACTTACAAATATGGCCTCACGTTTTAAAAATACAACGCCATCAAGTTTCGATGTGACATATTTTTTCTTCTACAGAATTCCTTTCAAAAACCTTCAATACATTTGTCATTATCTGTCGGAAAAAACACGTCGATATTTCCATCATATCAGCCGGAAAAAACATAAACATAGATCGTAACAATCACTCTGTTATTTATGTGGGAAACATAAACATTTTGACAGAGAGCAGATGTTTGTAATACATTACTGATATTAGAATAACAGTTAACGGTCAAACCACAGTATAATGGTCTGCGATACATCGGTTTATTACTGTTGCTAACAGACTATAAACATTATTATAGACTCGTCATGCATGAAACAATTTGCCAATTGTATCGTTAAAATGACGAACTTATTTTATTTATTTATGTACACAAAAACACTTAAAAATGAAAAGAACAAACACAGATAGAAAAAAAGGTGCTGCTTATTTCAAATGAAATTTCATCCAGCAGACTAAAGAATAAATATTATTGTGATGATAAGTTATCTCAAACTTACAAGGTGTGGTCAAACGGGTCACTTAATACAGAAAAGTGTCTAAACAATCGTGAAACCCTAAATAACATCTCTGATTCCATGGCGTATTTACATACTTGTACTCGTGATAACGCGATAGCCGACATACAAAGTGAGATATAACTAGTTACTGCATGGCATAACCCTACACAAGCCGCATTGTACAGAACATTGAATATCTTGGGACCAAATCGGCAGCGCCCTGTTAGATTTATTATCGACACGCGTGACTGAGTTCCGTTGCCGTTGCTCTCAGGGGCCTATTTTGCAACATGACCGAACATAATATCCGTGCTACCTAAGTACAGGGGTTATATTTGATTAAAGGAATATAGTTAGTGATTTTATACAGGGGAAATGTAGGAAGTTGTCACGCAAAGTTAATAAAGCCTCAGACATATGAGGGGACAAAATTTCCACCAACATATCGCGCAACGCTCCATCTACATAACAATGCAACTTTGCCCAGTGTCCCGCAACTTGCCTCCCAACATTTTATAAAGCATTCACGTGATGCAGGACATATCGTAGAATCATTTAAATGAGTTGCGCGTCATATTTAGGAGACATTTTTACAGGAGTGTGTGTGTTGACGTTAAAGGCAATATTTAAAATATTGGTCTGTAATTGCTTTACTGTACTATCAAAAGACATGAATAATATTTTTTGCCTGAGAAATTGCGGTAATAACCTCAAAAATATTCCCTTTTGTATCCTCATGCTTATGTTAACATTATCCTTTAATCAAATCATTTTAAACTTCAAAGGTTCTTCTCACAAATATTGTGCAAATTAGCAGATGGGTACTCACTTCTTTCCCCAATTATTATAACAAGGTTCTGGACTTTCCTGAAATGATAATCATTTCGCTTGAGTAATTTTCTCAAAAGGCTTATCTTGTTTTACGCATCGTCAACATGCTACTTGAAACGCAGCAACCATCTTCTATTTTCTTACAAGCAAAAACAGGAAGCTTTTTTTAGTTAGGAAATCATCAAATAACTTCTCATGTTCTGGATGAAACGGAAGACATGACATACTATTAATTAAGACCTCTTTGTTCATACAGTTGGCCTTTGCATTCCAAGGTCGCAGTAATACTTTCGAACAATTTTGCAGCCCTAGCAGCCATTGACCCTTCAGGGTCCACCGGACACGGCAAGTTCGGGACGGTTCTGCACCGGATCCGTGTGGAAGTGACGCCCGGGTGTTGCCACTGTGCGGAACGCCCTGAGGATACAGTGGAGCACACAGTTGTGGTGTGCCCCGCTTGGGTGGAGCATCGCCGTGCCCTCGTGAGGGCGATTGGCGGCGACGATCTCTCGCGCCGGGCCTTGATGCAGGCCATGGTCTGGAGCGAGGAGGAGTGGCAGGCGGTCGCCGACTTCTGCGAAGCAGTAATGAAGAAAGGGACGCGCACTGTTCTCACGCGCCTCAAGAAGCTGTCAGCAACAGCAGGGGCCCAGCTGGGTCGAAGCCTACTGGAGCCAGGGTTATCCGAAAAGCTAGAAAGAACGGGGTGGGTTTATAGTCAGTAACTTAAGATTCTGACACTATCTCCCGCTCCGCCCAAGAGCGGGGGTTGTCATTGGACGATTTTCCCCACCAAAAAAAAACCCTACAGGGCCCTTTCAGTTTTAGTGACATCTACGACTATTTATATCAAGCAAGTTGGGCAAGCTGAGCCAAAAACTGAGTCTTAACACTAAAAAAAGCGAACGTTACAAACTCATCCATGTCAAGATACAGCGCGGCCTACATAGTTCTTCAGCCCAACTTTTACGTCACCATTATTGTGCACAAAGTGAATGTGTGACGAACAATGCACACAATCCCGATGTGTGCGTCCCACAATGCAATGTTGCTGCATACATGCCTTTATTAACTATTTAATTTCAACTCTACGAAGTATCCTCATTAAGCTGTTTAGCGGTATATTAGATTTTGTTTTTATGCTTGTATGAGAGTGTATATGCAATATGACAAAGACGTGTGTAGGTCTAATAAAGTTGGGGAATATGAATGTGAAAATTAAGTTTGCAAAGCTCAGCAGCCGTCTATGGGATAAAGAGAAAGGATTTTATGACTTTGAGATAAAAACAGACACGACAAAAATACCATTTAACAAGTTATATTAAAGTTCACTCAGCTAAAAGTTTTTAATGAACTGATCAACGTAATATTTAAAAGTTCGATCTCTAAGGATTAATAGTAAAAAAAATATTTTCATCTAACAAATGTAGGGAAGAGAGAGGACATGAAATAATGAAGTAAGGAGGGTGAGAGCTAGTTGGCTCATTAGAGGAGAAATAATGTACTCAGGGCCACAAATGAAGAGGAATGAAGAGAACTGAGAGTCAACGAAGGGGCGCGTTAATTAATAGTGGTTCAAGAGTACGTTGTAGGCACTTTGCGTTATTGACGCAGCATTGCAGGTACGTATATATCATCGTCTAACTCAATAGATATGTAAGTGGCTGATGTTACAAATGACTCAAATAGCTGTATTTTATACAACATTATTTTTAGTTTATGTCAAACCTGGACAGTTTAGTTAGAATAATATTTGTTTCAGAATCAGTAGCTGAATGGATTCCAATAGTTTTTACAGCATGTTATATTTTTTTTTTTTTCGAAAAATATTTAAAAATTTCATAAGTTGGACACCACCAACTAAGTACAACACATTTCACGACAGGTCATAGCGGGTAACAGGTGCCAGAAAACAGCTGGGTGCAAGTTCAAAACAACCCCTCAATTGCCTAGCCTAGTGACTATGATTTTTTTAAAAGGCAGTACGTAGTGCAGAAATACATACCCGATAGTCGATATGAACAAACATTGGAAAGACATTTTCGACTATGCATGTTTATGTCCATGAATGTTTGTTCCTTTGTGGCACTTTAGAGACCAAACGCGTGTCGCGAAGTTTATTGAATGAAAGGTTGACATTACGCGTTACAAATCACTAAATTTAGTTCCAAATTGACACCACTCGCCTGTAGGGTCGTATTGACTCTAACGAGCAATGCAATGCGGTTGATAATCAAATGTTTAAGTGTCAATTTTAACAAACTAATGACCGTTAATGGATTAGAAATGGACAGGCAAGTATTAAAATGACTTTTACCAATTTCAAATTCAAATTGTAATCAGTAATTTACATTTAAACATTTACACGCTTTTTTAATATGTCGAGCTGTTGTTCAAGTAAGATAAAAAAAACGTAGATCTCATTTTTTTTTTATAAATGTTTTCTCTTGCTAAGCAATCTTATGCATTGCCGTCGGATGATGGAAATGGGCAAGAAAACTCAGAAAGTTCTCAAATAAGAATTTTTTTATGAAGACCTTTCAGTCTAGAGCGAGTGACCAGCTATACCCGTCCATGTGAATTAACTTAACAACAAACAATTATAAAAGTTAATTTTCTAAAAATACACAATCACTGAACACATTATAAAAAAAACTCGTCCTATTAAATTTATTTCAGTGAATTTCGAAGGAATCCATTTAACGTACTAGCACAGTTCAATAAACCGAATGAAAATATGAAGATCCGCTTCTGTTATTATGTTTATGAATTCATTCGAAATCAAAAGTTTGCGTTGCATTCATAAAAGGCTTTTCACATTTACGCAAACATTTTTCTAGATACACATTTAAATATTTTGGAAAACCGGTTTGAAAATGGAATGCGATGAATTGCAGTATCTGTTCATATTTCTTTTTGTATTAAAATTGAATACAGATAGATGCAAAGAGGTAGAAAACGATGGGGAGAGAGAGACTGATAATCCAGAGTTTCAGAATAAATGTTAGCATTGGAATTGAGAAGCAAACACAATCGTGTCGGCACTGGCAAGTATCGCCTCTCGCTTTAGCTTCGAGTTGAGTATTGACATTCTATATTCAGACACATATTTTAAAGTTAATTCAGTGTGAGGTTCAAACCGATAATATGAAGTATTCAAAATGTTCCGTCCGTGTTGATTCGGTTTAGATTATTCATCTGCAGTTTTTGGGTTTTATAGGTTTTTGACTGTTTCAATTTACAAAATTTTTCTTTTTTATTGCTATTTATTCTGCTAAACCTGTCCTAGGTTTCCGAATTACATGAGTAGTTTTGAATTAAAAAGGCATCTTGGTTTTTATATATATTAACATATGTATGTTTATCACTTCTTTACGCTCAAACATCTATATGGATTTAGATGGACACAAGCGTAGACAATGTCCAGAAAAATCAAGATAAGATACTTTTTACCCCGGGAGTATGTTCGCTTGGTTTTTTTTTCCTTTCCCGCGAACGAAGCCGCTGACAAAAGTTAGTCATCATCATCATTTCAGCCAAAAAACTTCCAGGCCTATGTCTATACATAAGCCTACACTAAGTGTCGCCAGAACATACGGCCCTGAACGTCTACAAATATGTCAAGTTCTTAACCTGTAACCTGCCATAAGTAGTTAGCTTAACACACTGTTATCAAAAGAAAAAGCAAGCAGGGTTTTTCAAGGTAGAATTATTACCAAAGCTTAAGCTAAGAACGTAACTCCACACATTATCTACGAACATTGTGGACGAAGCGGTAATAGGATTTTTACTTCCCAGCACAAACCACTAGCGTTTGTGCGACACTTTAGTTAAGATTAGTGTTTATTTACAACCTCATTGCAGCCTCAAGACCGCGGTTGAGGACCGTGAGCTTCTCTTTAAAATTTTTACTTTGAAAATCGATCAATTGTGGATAAAAAGATAGGTAATTTAAACTCTAAGCACAAAATGTATGGTAATGACGTTACACATATACGCACGTTGAATTTCGTGATGCAATGGAGCTCTAAACTACAGGCCTAGGCTTCATTTAGACTCGAAATCTCTCACAAATTAGCTTCTACTTCTTATCAAACTGCTTGTCAACTAAAAACTGTGTTATAATTTGTGGGAGATAAATTACCAATTTATTATTTTTTACCTGTCACGTTACTTAACACGTGACTTTTCCGCAGGCAAGTTTTATAATTTATCTCAGTCTGCTGGAACATCCGTAGGATATACAAAATGGCTGGCACATAAAAAACAACTGAAAGAACATATTTTATTCAGTAAAAGTCTAACACTCCCTCTTACTGTACCCAGAGTGGGAGAAGTTATTTAATGATTTCCCACTTAAAAGACACACAATCCATCCATTGTTTGTTCGCTTTCATCTTTTTTTGTGAGTAAAAAGTGGTCCTACAAGAGTTATATAAGCTCAATTATGTTTAAATGTACTTCCACTGGTATTGTTTGTTATTCTTTTTGATGAGAAACATCTTAAGTCTCCGAGCACGTTCAAGCAATCAGCCTTTAAAAAATGGGATCCGTACACTTTCTTTCCTGAGCTACGCTGAGCAAATATTTACTGAACGTTTCAGTACTTCTCAGAGAAAATCTTGTTGAACACAATAATGAATGTTTTAGTCAAATAATATTTAGAGAGTTGTTCTTTAACTTGTTATTTATGAATGAAACATTTATTTACTTTTGTTTTTTTTTCGTTTTTGATAAGCTTAAAGGGTCGAACTTTTTTACTATCTAACCTGATGGTAAACGATATGGTTGACGATGGCGCACTTCCCCAGGCGAAACTTATTCGCTCTTGATTTTTTGATAGGCTTAAAAGTGCGAGCTTTATTACTATCTAACCTGATGGTGAGCGATGATATGGTTAACGATAGCGCACACTTACCCAGAATTCCAAATCTGTGCATTTAGCTAGTATCATATTAAGAAAGTATTTAGTTTTCACAGTCACTTTTAGTTATTTTTCCATTATAATGCAGATGTCACCATGTATACGGTTTTTGTAGTATTTGTATTATCGCTTATCATCAGATGGGATAGTGGTCAAACGCGAGCCTATCCACAATACCAAAATAAATTGGCAGCAATATGTATCGAGTCAGACTTCTCAGCAAGCTTCGCAGAGGTAGTTAGTTAAAACTGTACTAAAAACTCCATTTTATCGAGATCGCGACTGTTTTAATGATTACACATATTACCCAGTCACCGTGTGGACACATAAGATAAAAAACTACGTCAATTTTACATCATAATATCCACTAATTTTATCACTATTTTTTTTTCAACCACTAATTTAAATTTTTGTGTAATTAAACCAGCCTATCCCTAAGTCAAGAGTGGGGACTCTTGACTGAGAGATCCTCGGTTGCAGCTGTCAGGAAACATACTCAGGCAGAAATATTCATTCAATTACTAGTTTTTAAGAAAGGTTTAGGTAAAACTCTCGCCTCGTAGTAACTGCAAGGAGGCTTGCAGTTACTACGAGACTTACAGAAGGAATTCTATAACTTTTTAAAGCTTTTTTGCTTAAGCCTATCCTGCTTATTTATCTACATGGTGAGGTAAAGTTTTTTTTTTTTTTTTTTTGTAAGATGTCATCTCTGAAAGTACTGGTTCGATTGCTGAAATTATTTCACCGATAAAAAACTGCTTTACTCCTGAGTGACAGATGCTATATTTTATGTACACGGGTGAAGCCGTGAGCAAAAGCTAGTCCGAGATAAAAAGAAAATAGCCAGATTAAATTTTAAATGACTACAAATATTTATAACTCAACTACGTTCATCTAAAATATTAGATATATTCAAAAACAAAGGTATCGAAACACTTATTGCTGCTGTGCTGAGACCAGCCCAGAAAACTGGCAGCATTACTGCCTTGAATTACTAATTCTTTGATCAAATTATTATTATTTTACATCTTTTTAATGAGAGTAAAGTAAATAGACTTTCGTGCGATTAAATAATAATTACAGAAATATCTTTAAGAGTTCAAAGGGGCTATTTATAGAATACATAAAGTATGTTTATTTTGATGTGTACATGAAAGTGTAGGCGGAATGTGAAGTTAATATTGTTCAGTCAGTTTGTGGTTTCTAACATATATACGTTCGAAAGTGCGTAAAATACATATTTATTTGGGCTGTTTGATTTGGGAACTTCCTATGATATTTTACTGTTTACTTTGATGAACTTGTGTTAATTAATCATAACGTTTGTCTAAATTTTGACTTTAAGTCACTGTTATATTTTTAATTGGAAAATTTATTCTTTTATTTAATTATGCGATTTAGAAACTTTATGAATTTAACGTATTAGAGATGGTATGTTGGATGAAGATATCCGCAGGAAAACTAAGGTTGCCGACATAGCACAAAGAATTGCCAAACTTAAGTGGCAACAGGCAGGGCACATTGCTCGCAGAACAGATGACCGTTGGGGCCGAAAGGTTCTGGAGTGGCGACCACGAACCGGAAGACGCAGTGTTGGAAGGCCTCCTACAAGGGGACTGACGTCCTGGTGAAGGTAGCGGGAATCCGATGGATGCGGGACGCACATGATCGTTCGTTGTGGCGACGCTTGGGGGAGGCCTATGTCCAGCAGTAGACGTCTATTGGCTGAAATGATGATGATGATGATGATGATGATGATGATGATGATGATGATGATGATCAAGTAAACATTTTTTATTATGAATAGGCTCGCGTTTGACCACTATCTCAACAAAAGGTGTGTCTAGACCTCGCTAGCTGCTCGCAGGTCGATTGTGAACTGCGCGCGTGCATTTCATGTTCGACCGAAGCTCCTGCGCCGCCCGCGCGCCGCTATATGCCGTACTCGAGCGGCACAGGAGGTGCGCGTGTGCCGGCTGCTAAACATATACATAGTTCAAACGCGAAAGAAGCTTCGTGCGAACGAGCACGCGCACACTGCACACGCATCTCACTCAAGCTTTGCCAGACCTGTATCTCTGGAGCGGCGCATTCGCCAGGTATGGACCAACCTTTTTGGTAAACAATGATGTTGCCAACGATGGAGCATACTTCCTACCTATTCACTCTGAATTTTGGACGAAACATAGACTCCGGCAGGGAGTCCCACTTCTTATCTGTATGTACAACAAATGTATTCCCAAAATGCTTTAGACTTTCATCGTTCCTTACCTCCATGGTTAATCTGCACCTCATACTCACTCTCACATACTATAAAGTTACAACTACTATTTGTACACGTGTGCTATGCCAATCTGGGTGCGTCAGTCTTCATTTTAAATGGAAACTAGATTTGTAAAGCCACACTAAATGAGAGACATGTTGTTTCTGCACCACCCTAAGGTCGACTGGTAGATAATGCCTATTATGGCATTAAGTATGTATGTCTTTGTACAGTGTAATGTGCATAAAGCATTAATAAATAAATAAATAGATCCATGCCACGTGACGTCATTCTATGACAAATCAAGCGTGTTACTCGTGTGCGTCTGTCTAATGTAGTTCTAGCTGAACACTAGCATTTTGTGGAATATGAATGCGAGTTTTCAGCTAACACTCGCATTCACATTCCACAAAATGCTAAGAATAACCTGTTCGGCATGTACAGTAATTTCTTTTTTTTTTACGTTGGTTTTTATAATATTAATATTTTTTTGTTTTCACTTTCCCTTGCACTTTCCTTTGTGTATGGTATGCTATCCTTTTGCCATTAATAATGTTACTGACACTCAATTTTTTTGCCACTATAGAGTTCTCAAAAAGAAACTAGACTTACAATGATGAAATATAGTTTTTAAGTCACAAACATTGTTAATTGACAAGAAAAACCATTGTGTAGAGAAAATAAATGAATGAAATTGAAAATTAGAATTGAATTGAAAATTTAAGTATTATATTTTATTTACCTTTGTCTGTGCGACACTGCGGGGTGTCAACTGAAAAACAGCGCTGGATGTTTGACGCTCAGCAAATCCAGAGGTAGTACCACTTCAGTACGGGCACACTCGGCGCATTCCGTATTTTCTTCTCTTTTACCTTGTGTTTACAACCATTGTTCTTTGTCTGTCCTAAATAAAAGCTTTTCTATTTAAAACCTATTCAGGTAGGTACTAAAACAGATAACACGAATAAAAAGGAAAACAATATCAAGCTCTCAAAAATACATTACCTACTTACATACTTAGTTTCCTTTGTATTTGCAGACTCCACTCATCGTTTGGCTCAATATAAAGGAATAATGCGTAATCTTTTGAGTGGCTTTTACGATCACTGACTTGATTTTTCCGTCTCAAATAATATTGATACAGGTCACCGCTTTCTACAGGAAATAACAGAAATATAAGGTACAAAAAGTTAATCGATTTTTTACAATAAAAAAGTAAATGGGTATACTCTACTCGTGTGGAGGCGTATAGAAAATAATTATTTATTTCAAATATAACACACTAATATTACAAAGACAATATTGTATTAGTGTGTTTGTATGTTTTTTTATGTTTTCACGCTCAAATCGCTTAAAGGATTTGTATGAAACTTGGCACATTGGATACTTTATCCCGGCAGTATCTTCGCTTTGGATTATTTTCTACTTTACACGCAGCCATAGTCGCTGGGAGAAACTAACCGAAGACATTTCGCAATTCGATGAAAAGTTACAGACTCTCTAAAAAATACAATCATGTCTGTTAATAACTGACAATTCTGCTCCTGTCTTTGGTTACTACTCCGCTTCTTTATAATTGGTTATAGAGTTACCTATAAGGCCGAGGAAGGCCTTATATGTAATATACCAATTAATAAATTCTTCAACTCTATATTTTTATTATATAATAATTAAATATATAATATAACTTATAACTTTTTTATAATTACAAACTGTAGTTTATTTGCACTCACTTGCTTATTTGTAGTTGATAAATTGTGTTTTATTTTTATTTTTGATTCAATTATAGATTGAAATTATACTCTTTTTATTAATACTATTATTAAAAAGGCTTGCGTTTGACCACTATTTCACCTAATGGTGTGGTCGACGATTACGTTGTTTTCGAGTACGCTTGCCTAAAAATTATCTATGATGATTATCTATTTTATTATTATTATTTGAAATGGTAGGGTGTGTCAAACTTTTCCTGACTAAAAACCCACTCCTGTTCCTTCGTTGCCCTTCATGGCTGTCCGAGTTTTCCTATCAGAAACAAATCCTTGGCCCCAGTACACTTCGCTCGAGCCGAGAGAACGGGGTGGGTCTTTTAGTCAGTAAGAGTCTGACACTACTAGGCGGAGCGGGAGCCGCCCAAGAGCGGGGTGGTAACTGGATGTTTTTTTCCCACCATTAAAAAGGCCCCTACGGACTTAATGTACCCTAGGTTGTACACCATAACAATAATGTCGTAATGTCAATTACGTTATCCCTATCCCTCTTTAGAGCCATAGCTTGTTTATTTATAAATCAGACAGACAACATACCGTACACAGATTGCTTATAGATTCAAGTTGTGTGCGATCCGGGTCGCTTGTAAGCTGTTTGCATTGGTCATTTGTCGACGCGGCTTATCGGGGCATTATTTGCCTTGCTTGCCCGATTCAATTTCCTAGTTCGACCCAATACGGATCTTACATCCACGGTATGGTAACAAGCTTCGGTACGTGGTATTGTATTGTTGTTATAGGGGGTATTCCTAATGGAAAAATGTAAACGAGAAATATAGAAGCTGTAAAAATGCGGAATCAATCTTGTGTTATGACTATGAGAGAGTGTGAGTGTTTCTACTGAAGATTCAGTGTTTTATGGTTTCGTTTTTTTTTAATGTAAACACAGAAATTGTTCAGAATTTAATGTTAAAGTAAAACTTAGATTCCTTTAATCGGGAATTGGAAATTCATGTAGTATCTACAACTACATATATGTTTATGAATTTATTTAAAAATTTCGTCTAAGATGTCGTTTAGTTAAAACATCGTCTTCTAGTGGTTAAATAAAACATAGATATAACAATTACA
This sequence comes from Mythimna albipuncta, assembly GCA_929112965.1. Classification (NCBI taxonomy): domain Eukaryota; kingdom Metazoa; phylum Arthropoda; class Insecta; order Lepidoptera; family Noctuidae; genus Mythimna; species Mythimna albipuncta. The sequence goes on from OV815973.1 coordinate 12,241,229, forward strand.
GAAATAATAATATAACAATAATAATGTTTATTTCGCCAAATAAGTATAAAATATCTTCTGCGATCTTGTCACATCTGTGTTGAGATTGAATTCAGTCGGAAGGATTTTTATAATAGTTTTTTTTTTTTTTGAAAAAATATTTTAAAAAGTAAGGTATATGTAAGAAGACAAATAAAGGAATAATAATAATCCACAAATTTCACACAACATCGCCTAGCGCCGACCTTTTGCTATGAGTACTAGACAACAGATAAACATACTTACATATTTCTAAATACATACATCATCATTTCAGTTGATATACGTTCACTTTTGGACATAGGCCTCCCCGAAGTGTCGATGCAATGAGCGATCCGTCGTCTCGCATCAATCGGAATCCCACAACCTTCACCAGGTCATTGGTTCACCTTGTAGGAGGCCTTTCAACGCTGCATTACATACATAATTATAGACAAATTACACCCAGACACAGAACAAATGATCGTACTCATCGCACAAACATTTTTCTTGGGTGGAATCGAACCCACGACCTCCGGCATAGCAGTCAAGATCACTAACCACTAAACCAACAGGCCAGTTATTTTCTAGTTGTTAAGTAGGATTATTTAAGTTCAATCCGATCGATCTTAATATCGTAGGTACAAAGATGACATCAAGAATCTATTTATAATCTAAGCTATTTTTCCTAAGCAATTTCAAGCCTGTTAAAATGTACATAATTAAAGGCTACTTAAAGGCAATGATGTGGGTAATGTTCATAAAGAATTTTGCTTGTAATAAAATCCACCAACAAAAAGAACAGTGACCACTTTCCATACATTTCAAAACCTGATAGTAAAAGTTAATGTATAGTTATAATGTATAGTAGACAGACTACCTGTAGGTCTAGAAAATAATGTCTCATAGTCATTTTTACGATTTAAACGCCACGAAGTCCAAAAAATATTAATGTTTCTTTTTAGGTTAGAATTTGCCGTAAGATGTTAGAAAAATATTTATTAACTCTCGAATTGTAATTTAAAATAGGAATACTTAGCTGTGGTCGTAAAGTCCTTTTTATTTTATGTATTCCTTTACTTACGTATCTGCTTAGAGTCTCGATGATTGGAAAAAATCGAGTGTCGAGCATAATGATTTGTTTTACAGCACACATAACTTGTACTAACTATCTAGTAAATACATTTTTAGTAAAGAAAAATGCTAAATAGTATATATAGGTATCTACCTCTAAAAAGTATCTCTTATCTGCTCATCACTTGATCACTTATCTACCCAACACATTTAATTAGTTTACGGTATGTATACAGTACATATAATAAACAAAAAGGGAAAAACAAAATTATACAATATGTTTTAGTGAAATGGTTTATTAATTATCATTATTATCATCTAATTATCTTATCCAGAAATTCTGCTGGAGCAGAGATATTTTCTTGATACCTAGCCCACCTAAGATACCACACTAATGTCATAATTGTTAACAAATGACAAAAAGTGTTCTACATGTTGTGAAGTAAATGTACTCATATTATTACTAGAATCATACAGATTACCCCACTCATTACTCAGTCTATGTTCTAGGCTGACACGGCTATGTAAAGGGATATAATATTTATATATACTGTGTATCGTGGCTCATGAATCTGCCACATTGTGCAGATTCATATTGGTATATTGAGGAAAAAGGCAGTGTGAAGCAGTATTTGCTGCTCGCCTATAATTTACTAATGTTATGTTGCTAGATACAACTTCAGAATGTACTTCTAGACTTTCATTAACTGGTTTAGCAGTGATTGGCTCAGAGTCACCTATTTCAACAGTGATTGACCCAGAGCCACCTGTTTCAGCAGTGATTGGCCTAGAGTCATCTGGTTCAGCAGTGATTGGCCCAGAGTCACTCTGTTTTAACTTTTTCAGTAGTAGATGCACCACAAGCTCCATCAGCTTGCCCAATACGTATGGCAGCACGCTTACAACTCATCTACCATGAATGGTATATTCTATCAGATGATGACATCTATGGAAGAAAATATTGAGTTAATATCGGGTATTGTTAATGTATTAATAAAAGACAACATCGAGGTCAAAAAGAGAAATCACCAAGACCGTAACGGTATGAAGTAAACTGGCAAATAATTAACAATATAGAAACATAAATAAATAAAAATACCTGACGTGATGCAATCTTTGTTTGTTTATCTGTTTGGAATTTATCTTAGTTCTTCTGAAGGATTGTCAAAAACAATAGAATGGCTCTGACTGCACACTTGTCTTTGACCTGGTCGAGATAACCCGAAAGATTGAGCATCATCACTGCTTGTCGTTTATTGATGGTTTATGCTTCTCATGAGGAGTTCATTACAAGTTTCACAAATGTAATCTTCCTCTGTAAGTAATCTGAAATAGGAAAGACAATATAAACTTCTTTTATTTACAATTGATATAGGTTATAGTTTAATACCTAGATTAACAGTTCAAAACGAAACACGAAATAACAAGACAAAACTATTGGTTTTAATCCATCTTTCGGCTATTTGTGTGTATTTTGTCATACATATGGACATCATAAATATAGTTTTAAGTTAAACATTACAAAAATAAATACTTACGATTACTGGTGATATCCACTCACTAAGAAGCGAAATAACTCTTGTGTTTAGCTCTTAAACAAGATAACGTCGAAACGTATTGCAGTTTATGCAAAGTATACGTCGGCTTTTTGTTGACGGCGGCATTATCAAGAGGGCGGATTTACAACAATATGGAAAGTAATGGTCGTCAGATGAGGAAGATATCGAGGTCCAGAGGGCAGCAATAAGGTCGTAAATAGAGGTATCAGTTCACACACAAAATAGCACAGTAAACAACGAGACGCCCACGCACCAACGAAGGGCTGCGCCAATTTCAATCGTAGAACTGTCAAATGTAAAAAAAGTCCGTTTCAGTCATTGAACTCAATTACACTGAATGATTAATTTATTTAATCAATTTTTTTTTTCAATGAATCTATATTATACAAAGACTAATAAAGAATAACATATCGATTGAATAAAATGTAAAATAATGTATAAAACTCAGAAACAGAGATTGATAAAGTCAAGTAGTAGTGCGTAAAATGGAACGTTGTAGCAAAAGGTCTCAGTATTTATATATAATCTATGGCAAAAGGTAATAGAGGTGCGTTCAAAACATGGTAATATGTAACGCTAAACGTAAAATAAGTTTATAGAAAAACTTAAAAATCTTTTTTTCCTGCGTTTCTTTTAAAATTGTTTTTAGCGTATTAGACACATAATATAATTGGCTAAATTTTAACATTTTTTTCATTACTATACAAAGTCAGGTGAAAAATGGTCATTCTTCTTTACTTCGCCGTTAAGTTAGAAACAAGAAACAAAATTGCCTGACAAGAACACGTTTAAAAAACCCAATTTCCTACATAATGAGGTAACTCACTTTCGAATTAGCAAGCATAATTGAAACAGGATAAAACCAATCATTATTTATTCCGCTAACGTAATCAACGGTTGGATATCAATACGAGGTTTTTAATTTTATTCGGAACCAATCAGCCGTTATAGTGCGGTCAGCACACAAAGAGACTAAAATTTATTCATTCCATTGTTGATACGCGCAATTGGATCGATTTAGATTTTTATTCAACTCATATCGATGGTTGAACCTTGATTGACTTTTGATGATGATGGAATCAAATTTCGGTTCTATAAAATCGATATTTATGTAAATATATACTTTGATATTTCAAATACTAGTTGCGTTTCACACGCAACTTAATAAGCCGTTTGATGTTTTTTAGGGTTCCATACCTTTTTTTTTATGGTGGAAAAAATCATGCATTGACATCCCCCGCCCTTGGGCGGAAAGGGAGATAGTGTCAGACTCTTACTGACTAAAAGACCCACCCCGTTCCTACTAGCCTTCATACCGGGGCTCGAGCGCCCTTTCGGATAACCCTGGCCCCAGTAGGCTTCGACCCGGCTGGGTCCCTGCTGTTGCTGACAACTCCTTGAGGCGCGCGGGAACAGTGCGCGCCGTCGACGACTTGGGCTTGGTCCGGACAGTTACCGGACGGCCGGACAGCGAGCTACCCATTGCTCACTGTCCGCAAGCCCGCAGGGGGGTTCCATACATCAAAAGGAAAAACGGAACCTTGTTGAAGATCACTTTGTTGTTCAAATGTCTGTCTGTCACGACTCTTTATCTCGGGAATGCGTGTAGTTATCGAGTTGAAATTTAAAATATATACTTACGTTTGCAAACTCTTGAAGCGGTGAAAAAATCAAACTTCTAAGTGGTTTAAAAAAAAGTTGCGGCTGTTTATGTCGCAAAAAAAAATATATTTACACACTCTCATAGGAATCAAAATTCATAGGGTACTTCTCGTTGACCTAGAGTCCAAAAATTTAGCATGAAGAAAGATCTTATAGCACAGGTATAGGAATAAATCTGAAAACAGTAAATTTGTTATTACATCACAAAAAAAAAACTCATTTTTTGTGACTCGAAAAAATCTTCGAAACTCCATTCGGGATTTGAACAATTTCCATAGGTAACGGAACCCTCATTGCACGAGTTTGACTCGCACTTGCCCAGTTTTTTTTTTTGAGTGGTAATTTATCAAATAGGTAATTCTCTCGTCCTCTAGGTACAGCGAGAGAAAATATCCAGAGTTTTACTGACTAATATCCTTTGCGTTTCATAGCTGCGGTAATTCTTTCGAACGATCCCGCCAGTCTGGCAGGCAAGTCGATCAATGCTAGCACTCCATTCAATATAACAGTACACAATGATAGAATGTGGCCAGGCAAACAATGGAGGGCTTCGTCATTATTGAAACAGTGTACACGTACCGAAGTAATAGTACCGACACAAAGCGAATGGTTGTGCCCAAAATCCTATTATAACTCATCAATCAATCCCACCATAACTATAATTATATTATAGCTAACCCGTATTGACCCACTGCTGGGCAAGGGCATCACATAGTCTGTCAATTTAACAATTATAGAACATGAAAAACAGATAATGAAAAATAAACATAATGAGCTTTATTTCCCAAAAAACCTATAATTAGACATTCCGTACCTACTTACGAATATTGATCAACTGGTGATAACTCAGCGCTCAAGATTCGTGCCGGTAATTGTAATAAACTAATTATTGCAAATATTTTGTTTATTAGCCCTTAATCTCTAGCCTTTAAATAAAGGCTTCTTCCAAATCCTTCCAGACACACATCTCTCGTGTCATCTTAAATCAGTTCTCGTGGCACGCATCTTAATCATCTCGTCACCTCTTTCTAGGCCGACCTCGACAGCGCTTTTCCTTCGCAGAAACTGTATGGCGACGCTTGACCAGTGGTTTCTGTGCACGCAGCTGATGACCGACACAGTCTCATTTTAGCTTATCAGTCTTTTTGCCGAAGTCTAAAATATTTATTTTAATTGATCACGACTTCCTTGAACAAAGTTTTTCAGTTTTTCAGAAGCACTATCTAAGACATCGAATAAAAATAAAAAAAAAATAGTTTTTACATTATGCAATAATTTTCAATGTCGGTAGAACAGAAAAAAACATTTGATCCGTATTTATTTATTTATATTTGTCTAAAAACACGAATTCCACACACGAAATTACTCCTGTAAAGACAACCACCTTTCAAGTTCACAAACATAAAATCACAAACACGAAACATTCAGATCCGGAATAAATGTCTGTAGGCCATACAAATATTTAATCCGTGCGGGCATCTAGTCCGAGTCATGTAGCACAGCAGTCAATTCAGCTCAACCACAGCGCAAACCGTGTAGTCGAAATTATTAGGTACTGAAGAAGTTCTACACTCTAGACAAGAGTAGGTACTCATTTATTGAAGGAGTCATTGATCACATGACGGCTTGAGAGAAAGTGGTCAAAGACTAACTTACTATTAATACGAATTAAAAAATAACATAGGCAATTAAGGTAATTTTCAAAACTGAAAATCTAATGGTCTTAAAAACAGACCAGTGTTTTTCAGTTCCCAAGCACTTTAACTTGAGCAAAAATAAAAAGTAGTACGAAATTATTAATCTCAAATGGTAAAGAACCTTGGGCTAAGAGCCCAAATAACTTAACAATATTGTGATCGTAAATTTTTGTTTGCTAAACTTTTTAATAGGCAGAATTGTTTATTTATGACGGCGGCTATAACGTTTATTTTGAAGTTTTACTAAGATTAAATTAAGAACACTGAAGTTTTTATGAAGGCCTCGACTTTGCTCGTCTCAGTGACTGAAATATGAAAGAATATTTAAGTTTCAAATTGCTTAAACGCCTAACTAATGCAAAATCAAATTTAAATATTTGATGAATCGTGGTTAACTCGATAAATATTGAAACAAAGCAAATCAAAATCAAACAAAGCATAAGATTACAGTACTCGTCATTTCCTGTGTTTATGTGTTTCGTCCCCATAGAACAATTCAATACTCACTGATATGAATTTCGTGGAAATTTTGTCACAGTCATCCTCCGGGACAATTGATTACATGCCCTAACATCCGTTCATCAATTGTACAGAGATAAACGTCAAGCTGAGTTTGCAAATGACAAATGTTTGCTAATGACTCGCCCACTGAAAACCGAATAATTTCCACGAATATTTTACAGACCAGCTATTATGCTCGACGAAAATAATAATCATTGTTATAGGTCTATCTTTTGAGAGCATCGTTAGTAAAATCGAAATACATTTTTAATTGTACTTACTGAATCTTGACGTTCGAATTGAACTGGATTGCTTGTTGAGATGGTCGTATTCAATTGTCAATTCAAGTGTTGTAAACATCGCTTATTATTTTGTTTGGATTCGTATTGAACCTTAACAAGTTTTATTCAGAATGGTTCGTTTATTCAAAAACTTATTGAGTATTAATCTAATATTCATACTCTATAATAATGCTGACTGTAGATTGGAAAACAGTATAAGGTCGAAATAAGAGTATAAATAATAATAATAATATTCCACAACTATCACACAGCGCCGTCTAGTCCCAAGCTAAGCAAAGCTTGTTTTATGGGTACTAGCCAACTGATAAACGTACTTATATATTTCTAAATACATACATGTTACAGATAAACTACATCCAGACACAGAACCAATGATCATGCTCATCACACAAACATTTGCCCTGGGTGGGAATCGAACCCACGACCTCCGGCATAGCAGTCAGCGTCACTAACCACTAGACTAACAGACCTGCCACTAATTATTAGACCAACAAGCCTGCCAAAATAAATAAATAAATAGTAAGGAAAGACAGAAGAAACTAAATCGAAGGTTATAAAAAGCGCGCTCACACCTCCATGCCTCTCGTTTATCGGATATCACTCGAAACGGTAACATTGTTACAAAGGCTGTGTGACTATTTGTTTTCCAATTATTTTGTTTATTGATTTGCTGTATTGTGTAACTTATTTTGTCCCTATAAATAAATCGATTGCCAATCGTCATTATCGTGTCTTTTTATTAATCATTTTCATGTAAGATTCGCAAAAATTTTGTCTTTAATTCAAAATTAATCACTATTTTGTGACCCACCCCGTCTCCAAGCGTATGCAAATTATTATGCATGAATCATTTTCATTTATTTTTCTTTCTACTAATGAAAACTGCATGAAAACACATGGCGTGATTCAAAAAGAGTTAGTGGATAAACAGACCGACGTGAAAAGCAACTTGGTTTTATATTATGTAAAGATTTTCAGCTTACAAATAAAGCAGTCATGTTAACACTATGAGAGCGGATACCTACAAATGTCGTACCACATCTCAACACGAGACGCCACAATCGAAGCCATGATAATCCGCAGTACAATGACACAAGTAGTTACGCACTCAACGGTCGCATTAAAAGGGTGCTTAACACGCAACGGATTGTGGGCCTGTGAATAATGGCGAAAGAATAGCTGAGGGTGCCACCGTTTTTAACGTCGGCTGAAAAGACTCGTAACTCCAGAGTCATTGAGAACAGTAATGTGAGTTACGTGATGTCGTATCAAGCACGTACCACGGATTGGTTCGCAGAGCTCTGGTTTTGGTTTGGTGAGACTAGCAATCCGCACAGTGACGCATGCATTTTATTATCCGTATAAAAAATTTGGATCCCCGTGAAAGGCCTTTTAGATGATTTACGACTTGATATGCCGGTTGTTTAACTAATATATTTTGTGGAATGTACCGTTGGATCTGGGACAAAGCAATCTGTAGAGGGCTTGTTTATGGTGCAGTTAGAAATGTTGATGGCTGTGACCGGATGGGATTTTCTTAATATTGGATTTCTCCCGCTCTGGATGGGGCAAGTCAGAGTATCAGATTGGAATAGAATAGAATAAACTTTATTGTACACCAAAAAATAACACAGCTTATACAAAAACTTAAGTAAAACCCACGTGTGTTCTATCAATTGCACTTTTCGTTCCAGTACTGTAGCACGTGACTCTTTTAAACAATTTCGCAGTTCTGGGACAATCTGCAACATTTGACTGCGAGCACTAACGATTGGCATAAGACTAGCTTTAGCCCACGGCTTTATCTGCGTATATAAAATATAGCCTATGTCACTCAGGAATAAAGCAGCTTTCTACTGGTGAAATAATTTCAGCAATTGGACCAGTACTTTCAAACATTACCTCTTACAAACTTAAAAACATAAAAAAAAAAACTTTACCTCTTTATAATATTCTAGTATAGTTAATGAAGATGTGAAAGAATATTCAAGGTACAATTTAAACAAATTAGCAGACTCACTAATTACTTTGTTTACACACTCAAACAAACACTTAAACTTCAGTCGCTCAAAACACATTTGCCATTCCCAGCTTTCATAAATTCTGGAACTTTATACTCTTGATCTGAAGATCTAATATAATTTAAACCGTTCCTTGATATTTTTATAGAAAATATTTTCCAGGGTAGCTTTGTCATACGAACGTTGACCAATAAGGACTAGCCAAGTTTAGTCAGACATTCAACTCACGTATGTTTGGAAGAGAAATGCATTCGTTCACATAACATTTATTCATAAAATAGATTCTTGTAAGATATCTATTTTGCTCGAATTTCGCTTGGAGTCTGCTTTGAACTAAAGATATAACTATGAATGGGTTTATCTGTAAAACGACTTTATGATTGTTTGTGTTTATAAATATTGGGAATATAGTGTTGTTTAAAAACATTTAATTGATTACGAAATCAATACCAATATCAAAAACAAAAAAAAAATGAAAAAATAACAAAATAAAAAAAAAATGGTAGTGGTGGTGGGCGGTGGTGGTTATTATTATTAAAAACTTAGTCATCAGTAACCATTGAATTGTTTATGTCAATTACCCTTTAAATAATTATTTCATTTTTTTAAGGTAGCAAACAACTTCTCCCGCTCTAAGTGGAGCGAGAGGGAGTTTCAGACTTTTACTGACTGAAACCTCTCTGTGTTCTTTCAGTTATTTTTTGTGTTCCAGTGCCACGGTAACTCCTTCGATCATTGCTGTAGCCCTAGCTAGCCATCGGCCCTACTGAGCCTCTTCAGTTTTGCTGACATCTTTTTGAGACGCTCATGGAACAGAACACGCCTACGACTTGAGTCCAGGCCCCAGGCTCTAAGCCGTATCGGTAAAGATAACTCCTGGCCGGACGGCGAGATACTAATTGCTTGTCGTCGCACTATCGCGTTTATGGCGGCCGTGAATCGCCCTGCAGCTATAGACGCCCCGGGCGTCTCCGATGGTAGTATATCTAAAGGGACGACCTTGAGGTAGCCAAGGTTTCGATAATCCCCTTCGCTTTAATGTAAGGTATTTCGCAGAAGATGGCTAAGTTAAAAATAAAAATAAAACTACTGCTTTCTGTGTCATTAAATCTACCGGTGTTTGATTTTAGTTATCTGGTTTTTTTTTTTTATATAAACTAATGCTTGGCTGCGATCCCACCTATTTATTAAGAGCCTATTCACTCTAGCCTTGAAGACACCCAAATTATAATTGGACGGGAAGACCACAGCAAGCAAACTGTTCCAGTCGTTCGACGTACGCGGTATAAACGACGAGGCGAAACGCTTAGTCCGGACCGTAGAGGTTTCAACAACGTAAGGGTGAATATTCACCGTACGTCGGGTTGTCCGATGGTAGAATTGCGATGGCGGAATCAAGTCATGCAATTCCTGCGCACACTCTCCAAAATGCATCCTGTAAAACAACGAAAGGCTGGCTACCCTACGCCTGTGCTCAAGGCTTTGAAGGTTGTTATACCAGTAACCAAACTAGCAACATATTTCAATACAACAACGAAACATATCAATAAACTTCGTAATCTAACAAAGTTCCCGGAGTTCTAGAGGTACGTGAGTCCGTATTACCTCAAGAGCTCGTTCCATAATAATATCATCGTAGATTTTGTGTGGAATCTACCAAATTCTTGTTCGTTATAGACGTTTTTTCCGATATCAGGACATACTTCTGCGAGTGATTCCAAACACGTCCGACTATAGAGCCATATAGCGACGATGCTCTCGTAGACAAGAAATTGCCCCTTTACGGCTCATGGCGAAGATTTTATGTGTTCCACTTAAGAACATTGACTTCCGAGGTCGACAATTTCCTGTATTCTAAACGTGTTACGCCTGAGAGAGTGCGATGTAGACGTGTTTTAAATCTGATAATATTTCCCTGTATTGTTCAATCAGGCGTGTGATTCTTGGCATTTTGGTGGAACAGAAAACTTTGCTTCTCGTTTAATACATTTAGTAATATCATCATCATTTCAGCTGCAAGACATACACTAATGGTCATAGGCCTCCACCAAGTGTCGCCACAATGACCGCTCTAGCGCCTCACGCACCCTATCGATTTCCCACAATCCTCACCTGGGGTGCTATTCTCTAAGAAAACAGCCTTGAGCTCAGCGCTGGCACAGCGACGAGTCGTGAGCGCAGTACATTGAATTAACAACCCAATGTCCCTTTACATTAGATTGTTAATTCAATGTACTGCACTCACGACTCGTCGCTTTGCCAGCGCTAAGCTCAAGGCTGTTTTCTTAGAGAATAGCACCCCAGGTCGACAGTTCACCTTGCGTAATTTTATTATTTTAAAAACAAAAAAAAAACTTGACAGATTGTGTCAAGAAAAAATAAGAATATATGGGTAGGAACTCATACTAAAATTCCCCGTAAGGTGAGATGGCGGCTCTTTGTTATTGTTATTATTTGGTAACTGGTACCTTATTTTAATCTTAAAAAGGAATACAAAAACAAGCAAAGCAAGCAACAAGCAAGTCACAGTATCGTCAGGCTATTACAAATTCCTTCCATTTGTAGCCGCACTTGCCTTGTATTTTCACGGACCAAGACTGTTTATTCAGGTTCCCTTAATTCACAGTTATCCTATGCTCAAGACTTCCCGCCCCCGGCCACCTGTGACCTGGGATGTAGCCTGGGCTTTCCCATACAATGTATTAAGACAAAGTGCATCGGACCTGGTTTTAAGCTGAGTTTAGCTGTAACGTCGAGACTAAGATGTACCAAAGTTGGATCATTAGTCTTGATACAAATTGGTTTATTTTCAGCCATAAGAGGTACATTTCATTTTCGATTGCGTTTATTGGAACCAAACGTATCTATTATTTGATAAGGGAGTTTAAAAACCGAATACTAATGACATTTTTCAGTGGGACTTCCTCAACTGCTTCCTCTTACTCTGGGTGGAGCGAGGAGCGTCAGTCTTTTACTGACTAAAATTCACTTGTTTTCTTCAAGTAGTCCTTTGTGTTACAGAATCTTTTGAAAAGTTCTGCAGCCCTGGTAGGCATCGGCCCGAGTGGCCTCATTGACTATCATCAACATCATCATTACAGCCGGAAGACGTCTACTGTTGGACATAGACTTATCCCAAGTGTCGCTGTCACGACTGGTTCTATGCACCCCACAACCATCAGTTTCCCGCGACCAGGGTCATCAGTCTACTATGTGGGAAGCCTTCCAAAGTTGCGTACATACGCGGTCGTCACTAGAAAACGTACTCACAATAACGAAAATTAATTTGATTTATTCAGATGTTTTTATTAATCTTAGGGCCGATTTTTCAATCATCAGTTTACTTTTATCTGAGAAATAAATATGGCGGTTTGACATATTTTCTATACAAAAGCTGTCAAAACGTCAAACATATTCTTCAAATAAAAGTTATCTGGCGACTGAGAAATCGGCCCTTAATCAAGTACAAAAAACTTACGACTGTCACTAAACAGTAACAGTTTTATAATGTTTTCGACAATAAGTCGGCGTATCGAAGTGGAAACAACGGAACAAACATTGCTTGGATCACATCCAAAACATTGTCTGGTATCGAAGCCAAAATGAGCGGATAGTAGCATTTTGCTAATAAATTACACTACTGACTCCATTTTTTATAGTCCAATCTCATTCATTGAATCAAGATCATGTTCTTATTTAATCAGAGTTTATGAACCAGTTGTAATAGAATCTGTTTCTCCAAGATAGACGTAATTAGAAATCAAGAAAGTTCCGATGAATTTTATTATCGCTGATGCAACATCGCCAGCGGTGTTCTTGGAGAAATGGAAATGTTCAGCTCAAATGTAAAATATTCTTCTAAGTTATAAAAGGTTAAGTAATTTCATTCACAATTTACTTTGAAATAACTACCAGTTATTTTATACAGAGGTAATTTAAGAGCACCTTTTGAAATAAATGTAATACCAAACTGTATAGAAACATTAGGAAAGGTAAAAGCTAGGTTTCTTAACTAAGGCTTTTTAACTTAGAAAATGTTAAAATTTAAGTTCACGGAACTTATGAGACTTAGGGTGATTTTCTACTAGAAGCGTGCTTTGTAATATTGCTATGAATGCGTTTGATATCCACCAATTATATTCATTGATGAATTTAGGTTCGTATTGGTTTTTATTTTAAGCTGGCAAATTATCCAATGATACCTCCTTTCTTCGCTCTAGCGTAGGCCAAGAAGGCGTATCAGACTTTTACTGCCACACCTTTGCTTTGAATTGCCCTTTGCACACAGGACCACGAGTTTTCTTTTTTGAAAATTCACGGCTCTACTGGTCTTCTACAGTTTATTGACATTTATTTGAGGAGTACGTAGAACACTACGGGCTGCCGACAACTTAGGTTCCGTCAGGGCGATTAGAGGACGGTCAGCTTAGCACTGTTTAAAAAGGGTCTAAGTAAACCATGATTTTATATAGAGATGCGTGCTCTGGATCCGTACTGTAATAGCGTACTATGGAGGAACGCTAATGATGTAGCTATCCGCAGGGCAGAGTACATTTTTCATAGCTTCAAGGGACCGCAGATGTGTGCGTATGGTTTTAATTTCAACTCAATACCTCCACGTTTCCCGAGATAAAGGGTCTTTACAAACTAAAAAATAGGCATATAGGCAGAAGTATAACAAAGTGATCCTATAAGGGTTCCGCTTTTTTCCTTTTGAGGCGCGGAACCCTAAAAAAGAGGTCAACATTTTACGAAGTCTTTGTTACATTAGTTTTTTGTATTGCTTACTTTGTATTCCTGAATACATAGTCTTAGACACGTAATGTTGGATAAAGTGCTAGTGTCTGCAGGGTGCTAATATCTGGGGTTAAAGACACCTACCTACTTTTGACCTACAGATATTTTTAGTCACGTTTTCTTGTCCGCTAACTTTGTAAAGTTTACAACGTTTATGTCCTTCTTCTACGTGTAATGGTACCTGTATGTTGTCTGGCTGACACTTTTACACTAGCAGCAAGAAGTAATGGTAAGTGACAGTTGGCAAGATACTGTTGCCATCACGGATCTTGAACACTTGCGCAGAAGTCAGATATTCGGTCTCTTTAGTGGTGCAAAGTGCGACGCGGGGGGGGGGAGTGTCAGTGATTGGCTGGCCGCGCCATCGCATCATAGACGTCACTCTTCATTCGTTCACTGCATTGCTGCATGTATCTAACGACGAAGACGATTGGCTCGCCAATGTATGGAATGCGCAAAGCAATCCCCACTCTGACGCCGAGCGTTCAAGATCCGTGATGGCAACTGTACATGACCACAGCACAGAACAGTTGGTCGTTGTAGCCGAAAGGTTCTGAAGTGGTGACTGAGTATCGAAAGACCCAGTTGTAGAAGGCCTCCCATAAGGTGGACCTGGTAAGGTCACAGGAATCCGATGGATGCGAGACTCACAGACTGTTGATTGTGAGGACGCTTGGGGAGGCGTATGTCGAACAGTAGACGTCTTTCGGCTGAAACGATGATGATCACTAAAAGGTCAAAAACATTAAAGTTTTTCTTTTAATTTTATTTTATTTTTTTCCACAACTATCACACAACGCCGTCTAGTCCCAAGCTGAGCAGGGCTTGTGTTATGGTTACTAGACAACTGATAAACATACGTATATATTTCTAAATATATACATAGTATAGATAAATTACACCCAGACACAGAACAAATGATCATGCTCGTCACATAAACATTTGTCCTGGGTGTGAATCGAACCCACGACCTGCGGTATAGCAGTCAGGGCCACTAACCACTAGACCAGCAGGCCAGTCCAAAAGTCTTTTATTAAGGAACTAGCTGACCCGGTGAACTTTTTACCGCTTAACACTCAAGGAATGTAGTATATCTTTCGATATAGTCATTCGATTGCGATGAAACAAAGCTTAAATAGCAGGGAACACACAATTTTGACGTACCTATAAAAGTTATCTAAATCGCTTCGTAAATTTTACGTAATGCGCGTAAAAACTTCTACATATATACGTATAGATATTATATATGTATAGATGTTTCACTACTTTTTCTTGATTTTATACTATACTTCATAACAAATTACCTAAAAAAATCACTATTATCTTCAGCAAAAAAGCTTATTGTGCAGGACCCTTTTCAGCACAGCAGTAGGTAGGTAGATAAAGAGTTTTGCGGTAAGCGAACGTGTATTAAAAGCCCATGGAACGACTGCGCGGTGTCCCCTTCGTTAATAAAGATTACCAAGTTAATGCCCCAAGGAACGGGGAAAGCTCTTTTTGTACCTATTCATATACGCGTATATATAAAACCTTACGAGTTGAACTGGAGACATTAAAACAGTGGGAATGAGCTGCTATTAAGTGAATAAACTAAGTGCAAAATTGTGCAATGTGTTTTAAAGAGGGAGAGGTGTTTATTAATGGTGATAAGTCATTTAATGATTTCTCCCACCCTAGGGCGGAGCAGGTTGGCGTGTCAGACTGTCACTGACTAAAACCACACCTATGTTCCTTCAATTTCCCTTTGCATCCCAGGAACACGTGTTACCCTTACAGAAGTCAATTAATGACCTCAGTAGGCTTCAGCCCTGCTGGGCCCTACAGTTTTACTGACAACTCTTTGAGAGACGTGTGAAACACTATATGCCGTTGACTCGGGCCCGGTCTGGGCGGTTACTTGACGGCTGGACGATGAGCTAACCATTGCTCGTCATCCGCCAGCCCACGCTTACGTGGTTAGTAGTCGGGGTCAGAGTCTCAGCGGCTGAGACGTGAGGAAGTCCATTCCCTTACGCGTATGCCCGTCTCTTGCAGAAGGAGGCGACCATCATCCAATTCGATTACTTCCACAATTACACGGCGGTATGAAGGGGAAGAGGTACGGCACGGTTGGCGTAGTGGTTGAGTGATTGGCTACTGCCTACTGCATTTTGCGGGTGCGATTCCCGGATGTAACAAACATTTGTACTACCTCTGGTTCACGGCTTGTGTATGTGTATATGTATATGTTCACACATTTGTAAAAGCATCTACGATACAGGTAATTCCTAACATGTAGTAAAGTTAAGAAAAAAAAAATCGTAAATACATTAATGTGTTTTATAAAAGCCAAAACTTGCTCGCGTTTTCATGTTTCAAGTCACATCAACTCAGTCAACAAGAGTCCCAGAATGATGCGAAATACGAGAACAAAGAAAAGCGTCGTTCTCATGCCATCCCAGTATGTTTACACTGAAATGTTTGGTTACACAGCAGAACAGAAAAAAAAACCTTTTGAAATAAACATTTCACGATTGCTTTGTGAGAAAAAAACTTGGGTAACGTCGCGCTATGCAATTCAGAGACGGACATAAACAGTGTCGGTGGCTCCGGAGTCAAAGCTATGCGATGACGTCACCAACATCAGCTTTGTTTCTTTGAGCCCCGCAAATGAATTCAACGTCTAAATCTCCATTGACGTGGCAAGTTTTTTACGATTTATTTTAGAAGCGGAAATGAATGACATAAAAATGCTCTTTCATTCTGAAAGGGAATTGGGCAGACCGAGCCGGAAGTACTCTTAACAATGATAAATCTATTTGGGTTCATCAAAGGATGATAAAAGTTCCAGCGGTTCTCTTTTCTCTAATAAAACAGTACAGTTTTTTGGGAGATGCTTTTAATCATGGACTGTTTTTGTTGGTTTTTGAAACCTATCCATGGTATATATTTACGCAAGTAAGTAATCCAGAAACCCTTTTATAAAGCTATTTAATTTCCTACATTCTCAGCGTAGCCTAAGGGAACCTTTTGTGGCCATCTTGCCACTAATACCGATATTAACGAGCACAATGTCAATTCGTTGAAGTCCTGACGTCCAAAGATAACCGCTTCGGGCTAAAAGGCTACTTAACTCGTGAAAAAATCCAGATAAAAAAGTCTGGAAGCGTTCGACGCGTCGTTTATTAAAATAACTGCAAACAAGATGATGGCCATTTTCTTGTTTACATTTTAATGTATACTTAAAAGTGAAATACGCGATCGTACTGAGCTCTTAACGTTATTAATAACATCCTGCTTATTGTTTGTAATGAATAATTACAAGTATGAATATTTTAATGTTATTTAACAAGTTTATCTGCGATTTGGTTTATATTTTCACTTTTAATGAAACGTCTTAACACTTACAGCCTTTCATTTGATCATTAGACGTTACTAATGACAATAGCCTGTGCTATCGTTATAGTATAAACCAACTTATTATAGTTCAACTACGGGCTGCGACTCGGGCCTCCTCTCAAGAAGAGGGAATGGACCGTAATCCACCTTGGTGGCCCAGTGTCGGTTGGTAGATATCACTTGTCTTCGAATTTTAGGACACGGTTTTGCACGATGTTTGCCTTCATATTTTCAAGAACAGTGGTGATGAAAGGTTTTAAAAAGCCCTAACATATTAAATGTTAATAAAAACCGCTACGCACATCATGCTTTGCTTTACTACTATTTATGGTAATTATTTTTAATTAGGGTCGTCATTAAGGTATTACTAAAATTACGATAATATTTTGATTTCAATAGTAGGTGCTGTTAATTTAACTAAACGACTCATTAACTTGATCTAAGCAATTATTTCCAACATTCTAATTTAATTTTATCTTAAAATGAACAGCGTTTTAAACAAAGTTAATTAACAGAAGCAGTGACAAGATTTTATTTGTATTCACACTTTTTAATATAAAAATGGCTTTTTATTAATTTGTATGTAATTAATCTATACTAATATAAAAAAGTAGTAAAGTTTTTTTTAATGTTTTTATGTTTGTATGAGGTAATCTTAGAAAGTACTGGTTCGATGGCTAAAATTTTTTCACCAATAGAAAGCTGGTTTATTCTTGTGTGACGTAGGCTCTATTTTATGTACACGGGGAAAAGCTAGTAATTATTATGTTGCTTTATAACAATAAAATAAGTACTGGTCTAGCAATAATGTTTATCATCATTATTGATTTATCCAGCGATGTTGAAATTACGACAAAAAACAGCAGCCAATGTACATATTCACTTTTTGGTTGAAAGATATCATCTTCCTGCCCTTGTCCCATGTTACTTTTAGTTCGGTACTTATTTTTCTTCCTCTCACGCGTCACTTTATCACTGACTCCTTTTTCTTCCATACCACTTCTCACACAATCCACCCATCTTTTCTTTGGCCTCCCTCTCCTTCTCCATCCATCCTCTTATATACTCATAAATCTTTAGTAACATGCGTTTCATCCTTCCTCTTCACTTGACCATTTCATGACCAACGATTCGCTTTCTTCTCAGTCCCTGACGCCGCTTTCAAACTTCCTCTAATATTATTTCTCACTTTATCCATTTTCGTCCACATACTTTTCGTCCACATCCATCTTTTTTTTGGCGGGTAAATATCACCCAAATGACATCCCCCGCCCTTTAGCGGAGCAGGAAATGGTGTCAGACTCTTACTGACTGAAAATCCTACCCTGTTCCTTCTTGCCTTTCATACCAGGGCCGAGCCCCTTTTCGGAAACAGACCCAAGCCAGCTGGGCCCCTGCTGTTGCTGACAACTCCTTGAGACGCGTGGGAACAGAGCGCGCCGTCGCCGTCGACGACTTGGGCTCGGTCCGGACAGTTACTGGACGGTCGGACTGCGAGCTACCCATTGCTCGCCGTCCGCAAGCCCGCGCCTACGGTGGCTGGAAATCAGGATCAGAATCCCGGCGGCAGTCCACATCCATCTCAACATTCTCATTTGCGCTACATGCAATATTTTTATCATGTAACTTTTTACAACCCAACTTTCTTTGGATGGCAGATAGTTAAATAAGAATTCAGCCTAGCTTTCATCTTTTAACATTTGCATGTCACGATATTTCCTAGCAGCAGTGTGCTCTATGAACTAGCGTAAATGCACCGGCTTTGCGCGAATAAATGAATCTAAATGGACGTTTTCCTCTTGCCGACTGACTGCAACACGGTCGTGCATTAGGCACTAGAGAGAAAAATAAATGAAAACTATAACAAGTCTGCCATTCCTAATCAACACTGCAGCTAGAACATTACCCAGACAATTGAGTTTCTTTGGCGAGAAGAGTTTTAGGAAAAAAAAGTATGAATTGTAATGTTTAGTGTGCATGTGTGGGTTAGTTTTCAGTTAGTTTTACAAATTAACTTCTTCTAATATTTAAATTTATCAGTTTTTTTTAAATCGGCCTTTCAGAAATGGGTGTAAGTGCTAATGCACTTCATTTTTGCAACATTACTGTTTGTCGTAAAAAATAGTTATTCTTCTATTTATGGTTCTGTACTTCAGGCGATTCAAAATGGAACCCTTATTGGATTACTTTGGTGTTGTCAATCTGTTCGTCCATCCGTCTGTTCGACCATCTGTCCATCTGTTCGTCTGGCTGTCTGTCCGTCTGTCTTTCTATAAAACCAAATACAATTTTAAGCAACGCAAAACTAAATATAAGGTCGTTTAAGACCCGTTTAGGCCGAATATTTTGATAAAACTTCCTTGTGTTGTTCAATTGCCTTTTACTTTTTAGGGCCATGGTCACTTTGTCAAACGTTCCCTCAGCTATAGCAGGCATCGACTTTTTTTGGTGGGAATAATCATCCAATGACATCCCCCGCTCTTGGGCGGAGCGGGAGATAGTGTCAGACTCTTAGTGACTAAAAAACCCACCCCGTTCCTTCAAGCCTTCATACCGGGGCTCGAGTTCCCTTTCGGATAACCCTGGCCCCAGTAGGCTTCGAACCGGCTGGCATCGACCTTACTAGGTTCCTTCAATTTTGCGGATGCCTCTTTAAGGCGCGTGTGTCGATTCTGGCTTGGTCCCTACCAGATGGTCGGACGGCAAGCTACACATTACTCGTCAGAAAACAACATCGACAAGTTGACAAAGGACGCAAGCCCACGTCTACGGTGACTGAAAATCACCCTGTGACTCCCGAACTTTCTGTTGACCAAAAATTGCAATATTACATCTACAACACAAACGAAAAGAAAAAATCAAATCGCTTATTAGTTTAAGTTATACACTTTGAAGGAACCACCCAGGGGCGAGTCCGACTCGCACATGACCAGATTTTTTTCTAATCGTAGTTTCATTTAATACTTCTAAAACATTGTTTTAGATTGTTAAATTACACACATATAACAATTATTGACAGCTATTTTTCATAAACATTTATTTAAAACCCTTTTTTTAAATAGACATAGCTATTATTCCCGTTTAATTTAATCCGCATGAATTACGAGTGTTACATTGTAATTAAATTCATATTATAAACAATGAACACCTGTTTTTCTAGCACACAATAATTAATTTTATTACTGCAAAAAAGGGTGGCTTAATAATTACTAAAAGGCACTCTTTTCACAGCCTTTTTTTTTATTGCCTTTGTAGTAACCGAATTTCATAAAATGAAAGATAATTGTGTACGAATATTACTATGTTTGCTAAGGGTACAAGTAATTAATGGTTTTAATTAGATGTGCGTAGGCTAAGTTAATAAGTAAATATTTACATAGCCTATACGTTAATTTTCAAGAGACAATGTTTATGTGACTTTTTAAGCATTCCACCGTTTTACCTTTTATTGAAACAATTATATTTTTATAATATAATGGTTTAAATTTTTGTTGCCAGTTGTAATTTTTATCTATTTTCTTAGTAAAAAGCGTTCAACTTTTGAAAATATAACTATATTAAAATTATATTTATTCATAAGTATTTTACCCATATTTGTATATAGTTCTCTAAAAAGAATTTGTCTTTTGTAAAAAAATAAAAAAAGAGAAATTCCTTTTCAAAAATAATGTTTAAATCAACGGAATGGAACGCGAAAGCGCGAAAGCGCTGAATTTTGACTTTATTTAATCGATTAGAGCGTATTGCATTCAATTGACAGCTCATTTAATTCGTTCATGAGTCATAACGTTTATTGGCTGTCTCTTTGCGGGACAATAAACGGACGACCTTCTCTTTCGAGACACCGAGCATTGAACACGTCTACTCGAAGACTACTGCGGTCAAGGGTCTGCTTCTGAAAGAAAGACTCGGCCCTGGTATGAAAGACAACAAAGGAACAGGGGCGGGTTTTTAGTCAGTAAAAGTCTGACACCCCCTTTCGCTCCGCCCAAGAGCGAGAGATGTCGTTAGATGAATTTCACACCAACAAAAAAAAAGTTCAGTGTGATAGATTGGTATTATAATTTAAAATTAAATTATCAAGGCAAGTTTTATAAGACCATATTTTTAAAGTACTGTGATAAAAGAAATAAATATGTTTGTGTTTTAATAATTTGTTTGGTTTTCTATTAAGAACCCCAATATTTCTTTGCTTACGAAATTTATACTGTTTGTTTTACCTTCCAGGAGCTAGATGAGATTTCTACCTCGTCTTTGATGTACTGAATCAGATAACGAATTTAATTAAATATTTTATTATTCTTTCACAAATAGTATTAGTAATCGGTTGTCTTGGTATGGTCATGTTAAGCGGAGGGATGAAGCGCATATTACTAAAAGAGTTCTGAGTATGCATGTAGATGGATGGAGAGGGAGAGGAAGGCCGAAAAAACGGATTGTGTGAGAAGTGATACGAAAGAAAAGGGAGTTAGTGATAGTTTGACGGGTGACGGGACAAAATGGAAGAAGAAAACGTTTTGCACCGACCCCAAGTAATATGGGATAAGGGCAGGAAGACGAAGAAGAAGAAGAAATAGTATTAGTAATAGAAGTACATAGTCATATAGATTATAATAGATATAGATAGTAGTTAGTACTATCTACTCGGTTTGACAAGCGAATGGTGTGTTGAAAATCGTATAAAATCATAATTTACTTTCTTAAGCTTAAAGTAAATATACTTTAACCTTGTTCTGTATTTAAAATACAATTCATCAGTTTTAAAACACGAACATGATTAATAATCCTTGTCGAAAGATTTTCAAAAAGATGTTAATTCAGCAAATATGTACGGAGACGTATTTCGTTGAGTTCGGCGTTTGTTTAGGATGCCATCGATCAACGTCGCACCACAGATAACTGAAGAAGTGATCTATAGACCGGTGAGACATTGGTGTACTGCGGCTCGCGCTAACACTAGCTCGTGTTTTTGCTCGTTTTAGTTACACTGTGATACATGGCTAGCGTTTGTTAAAGGCGATAATTTTCAGGCACCGGTTTCTGTTTTTTACTATACATAGGTGAACATATGATCTCTAAAACTGTATTAGTTTTACTGGTATTTTATATTAATAAAATACAAACGGAAAAAATACGAACGTCTGGAACAAATATACCTCTCACTGGAGTCGGGCGTTCTGGCTTCGCCACAGTTTTTAACTTTTGCTTTTCGTTTTTTCTTTTGCTTCATACATATTGTTTTTACTTCCTAACAAAAGATTATATTGTAGGATGCATGAAAGGAACGTACGAATGATGTGTAGAACGAAGCGTAAGAGAGAGAGAGAGAGAGGATGAATATGAAGGTGACAGAAGGGAAGATGGCGAGTTGAAGTTGGAACAGGAGTGACAGGCGATAGGACGCAGAAAAAATCTATTTTATTAAGAAGCTTTGAAGACATTAAACAAGAAACGCAGACATCACGTTTTTTTTTATTTATTTTCCAAGGTCGCAACCCATATACACTACAATATTATATTAATATTTATTATTAATGACTTTGGGGTGACCAGTTTTAATGTCGGTTTTATTTAAAATTCCTTTATACGCCTACAAGACGTTTTATTGAAGTTGAATATATTTACTTTAGTACATTTACTAATTAAACATTAATGCAAATTCATATTTTAGCACAAAGACCAGACGTCTAGCTCTAAAAACTCCTATTCATCTTAATTACTTTAGTTCAAAAACACAAATGACGCAAACTTTTTTGCAAACATTTGAATTTCGAACTATTTTCGTCACCACGAAAAACTTAAAACGAAAAATATGGAATCGCATTCAGATTATAAATCGTCAACGCTGTTACACTAACATTTATATCGAAAGCGTGTTCAAAAATCGAATGCATAAAAATGAGAAACGTCCGGAAAAGCGAGCGAATTAAATTTTATAAGGTGTAAAATTTTGTACCACGTTTAAGTCGCCTGTGAAACGTGATGAATTCGTCCTTTAACGCTAACTACGTAACTTGTCCGATTAACTTAGTTACAGTTTACAAAGGAAATGGTCCGTCCCTTTGGCCCTTAGTACAACCGCACTTACTGTATTAGTTAGTCCTATTGACGGGAGATTAGCCAGATTAAATTTCAATTTTGGCCGTTTGGCGACATTGATAATAATTGTCCTTTGAGCTTGGAATAAACACTTGAATCAAGATTCAAGGAAGTAGATTGGATAATAGTTATTTTTAACTTGAAAGATTCTGCCCACTACACTGTTTGACTATGGTTATTGTTGGATGTAACTAGGTATATTGTTTGGATTGCTGTTTTGTAGACTTTTGTTGATCAAAGTCATAGAAAGCGTACATATCTCGCCCTCAAACTGTTAAGTTTGGCAAGGAAATTTTGTACACAAACAACTAAATCTGTTAATGAAATAAACATCTAAAAAAATAGCGTGACCGTGCTAGGAATGCATCAAGAACGGAAAAAAAACATAACACGTTCTATACTCACGAAAACGTCTCAATAGCGTATCATTGTAATTTGCAAATATCAGATCATTAAAGTAGCATCCGCGAATCATTCACGGATCATCCGCATTTATATTTTATTACTTGACACGTTCCTAGCACGGTTAAAGTATGATCTTGGCATGATACGGTATTTTTTAAGGTAAACACTTACCTTTACCAGACTTTTACTGACGAAAACCACACCTGTGTCCTTTACCTTCTAGCATCACAAGTTTCCTTTTCAGAAAATCCCCGCGGCCTTAACGGCGTCAGCCCTGCTGGGTCCCTACGGTTTGCTGAAATGTTTGTGGGGATCGCGTGGAATGCATCGCGCATCGAATGATTACCGAACAGCCAGACGGCGATGTATCCATTGCTCATCGTCTGCGAGCCCGCGTCTACCGTAACTGGTAGTCAAGGTTGGAATAGCGGCGACTGGGAAGTGAGGACGTCCGTTCTCATTACTGCTTCGCAGAAGGCAACCAGGAGGTCTGAACCAGAGAACATTGCGAAAGATCGCCGCTGCCCGCATGAGGACACAGCGGTGCTCCACCTATGTGGTGAACACCTCCACCGTGTACTCCACCGTGTCTTCCGGGTGGTCCTCACAATGGTGACTTCTGGCATTTTTTCCGCCTGAATCCAATGCAGAAACCATGTCCGGTAACATGTAGAAAGTGAAGACCCCGTAATGCCCCTCCAGCTACTTTTCAAAGAGGGGACTACCATTGCGCAAGACATAATCATGGTGGTACACCATGATTATGGCGTGCCCAATGGTACCGTATAGAGGTCAAACTCCTTTAGATATTTGCCGATTATATTACATTACAATTTTATCTCTGTTTTCCTATTTTACACGAAATTCCTTTTATCCTTGTGGCCAACCTTTTTACCAACTTTCAACCAAAAGCCTATAAATAAGAAAAAAAATTAAAAAGTTATTCACCAACTATAAGTAGGGAAGAAAACCTTTTAATAAAATGCCAGTATCAAGATTGCTTGTCATGAAAAGCTAGCGCAACTTTCCAATCGCCAGTCATAGTTTTTAGGTTGTTTCCTCGGCATTATTTATGAGTCTTTCATGACAAAACTAGGCGGTCACCAATTAGCTTTTTCAGGTATCCGTTACAGAGAACAAAAGGGCTTTGTTCATAGTGTTCTTCGCAAAAATTACGTTGAACAAAGACTTGTCGATACGCCACTGTATACCTATTTGTCTTTGCTATTGTATCGCTCTAATAGACTTTTTGTGTCCAAGTTAAGATGAGTATTTGTGCCAAACATCGAAAACTTGTTATTTTCCTAATTTCCCGTATCTCACCTGCGATTAGATCTATCCAATTGATATCGATAATAAGTTCGTAATGAGAAAATCAGCGTTTTGATTCGGCTTTGTTCGGTGAGAGTAAATATCTACACGATGTTGTACGATCCTTTGAATAGTTTTTGGTTATTACCAGATGACTGTATTAGCGGTTTTTTTTTATGTTGATAATCATCCATTTATTTCTCCCGATCTGGGTGGGAGCTAGCGGGCGTGTCAGACTTTTAATGATTAAAACCAACCTGTGTTCCTTCAATATTCTTTTCCATTCCAGGGCCACGGTAATTCTTTCAAACATTCCCGCAGCCCCAGCAGGCGTCAGACTTACTTGGCCTTCCTGTCCGCTAGGAGACCCACACAAACGTGACACCCTTTGAAACAGGTACCTTCTAAAACATCCATATCTGATGAGTACCCGCGGCAGATGGACAGTGAAGACATCGTGATGCCTCTGAACCACATCTCAAAGAGAGGACTTACTGCTGCGCTTGTGGTGTGCCCAGCGCTGGGTTGCGACAGTCGCTATCTCTATACCGTATAGGTACTCGTACTAACGTGAACTCGGAATAATTTACACCGCTTGCTGTTTCAGCGTTTCGGTAAATACACTGCATTAGTTTCAATTCGAGCAATATTGTGGTTTGTGCGCTAACTGAATTCTCGGGAAAATGAGTAAATCCAGTAGAACGGAAATTCCTCGTTTCATTTTTAGTGAAGTAAATTACACTGGCGTTAATAGCTACTGAACTAGTTTTCATAATATTTGTTCAACTTTCATATCGCCAACCCACCTTGAGCAAGCGTGTTGATAAAGCGTGCGTTTTTGGGATGGGTAGTCATTAAATAACTCCTTCCTCTCTGGGTGGAGGTAGTGTCAGACTTTAACTGACTAAAATCCACTCAGTTGCTCTTTACGCTCTGGGGTCGCGATAACTCCTTCGCATAATTCCGCAGGAAAACTAAGGTTGCCGACATAGCACAAAGAATTGCCAAACTTAAGTGGCAATGGGCAGGGCACATTGCTCGCAGAACAGATGGCCGTTGGGGCCGAAAGATTTTGGAGTGGCGACCGCGTACCGGAAGATGCAGTGTTGGAAGGCCTCCTACAAGGTGGATCGATGACCTGGTGAAGATAGCGGTAAACTGATGGATGCGGGACGCACAGGAACGTTCGATGTGGCGACGCTTGGGGAAGGCCTATGTCCAACAGTGGACGTGTATCGGCTGAAATGATGATGATGATGATGATAATTCCGTAGTTAGAAGCATCCTAACGGCCTGGTTATGACTTCGGTCTTAGGGGCGTGCGGCGTGGCGAACGGGACGGTAAGCGCGCGCACGGCGTCTCGAGACGTGCTTCAAACCTTTTCACACTTTTGATCTTACTGCTGGCCGTCCCACTCTTAGCTACCGCTCACAGCGGTCTATATTCTGTCATTCTTTCAATTCTTTTGACTGTCTTGTTGGTCTCGTGATCGCAAGCGTGACTGGGATCGACTGGGACTATGTTCTGGGATCAATTATCGGATCGGACAATAAAAAGTACTATTGAGTTTTTATATAAGGAATAAATCTGTGGCCGAAGGTTTGGAAGATTCTTGTGTGACACCCCTGTGCCTTTTTTTATGGTGAGAACAAATCACGCATTGACATTCTCCGCCCTTGGGCGGAGCGGAAGATAGTGTCAGACTCTTACTGACTAAAAGACCCACCCCATTGCTTCTAGCCTTCATACCGGCTGGGTCCCTGCTGTTGCTGACAACTCCTTGAGGCGCGTGGGAACAGTGCGCGCCGTCGACGACTTGTGCTTGGTCCGGAGAGTTACCGGACGGCCGGACAGTAAGCTACCCATTGCTCACTGTCCGCAAGCCCGCGCCTACACGCACTGTGATCAATATTCGGTAAGGAGGATTATTGAATACATAAGTAACTAGTTTGAAAATTAGGTACCTTAAAAAACTAGCTTTCTGCTAACCACAATCACCTCTAGCCAAATGAGAGGTAAGTTTTGAGAACGTAATTACACGTTCACGTCACGCCAACTCATCTGCATGCGTTGCATCCGACCAACCTGATCGAACGGGCTCCGGCGAGCGATAGCGGGATAAATATTGAACTTGCCAAAACAAGTACACCTGGTAGCCAGTACGGCGGGACATACTAGTAGGCTTGCATAATGATTGTAGGCGTTATTTCCCTTTGGAAATGTATGTATTTTGGAAGTGAGTTACGATAACCATAGAAACCGTACTTACTACCGTAACAAAGCATGGCAACTATGGTAAAGAAAACATTTTTTTTATTATTTATCTATATAAAGAGGTAAAGTTTGTTTTTTTGTTTGTAGGAAGCAATCTCTGGAAGTACTGATCCGATTGCTAAATTTTTTACATCGATAGAAAGCTGCTTTATTCCTGAGTGGCATAGACTATATTTTATGTACGCGGATGAAGTCACGGACAAAAGCTAGTTATTAATAAGCTCGCGTTTGTCCACTATCTCACCTGGTGGTAAGCTCACAAATATGATCAACGATGAAGACGCTTGCCTAGAAACAACTATTCACTCTTCATTTCGATCATTTGTTCTGTGTCTGGGTGTAATTTATCTATTAAATGTGTGTATTTAGAAATATATAAGTATGTGTATCAGTTGTCTAGTACTCATAGCGCAAGCTCTGTCTAGCTCAGGACTGGACGGCGCTGTAGAAAAAAAAATTAAAGGCCTCTAGGTTGTAGCAGTAGGATACGTCTTGAGAATTCTTTTATGAAATTTATTTTATCTACACTACCTTGGGTTGCAGGATTGTTCGAAAGAGTTACAGTAGCCCTTGAATACAAAAGGCAAATGAAGAAACTCAGGTACGTTTTAGTCAATAAAAGTCTAACACTCTCCCGCAAGTACGGCAGAAGTAATTTAAACAAAAAACCCTACTTTAAGTCCACTCGCAAACC
Source organism: Mythimna albipuncta (assembly GCA_929112965.1). NCBI lineage: Eukaryota > Metazoa > Arthropoda > Insecta > Lepidoptera > Noctuidae > Mythimna > Mythimna albipuncta. Next base: position 12,269,001 of record OV815973.1, read on the forward strand.
GAAGTTCTTTACACTGTGTCAATAAACTTCAACATAAAAAATCATTGTGTCCATTTTTATTGGCTCACAGCAAATAACTTCGGTCTTTTCCTCGAAATGATCACTAAAGTGACTTTAATTAGGTCAGCTTTGTTTTTCAGACAGCCGAAAAACAACAACGTTCGATCGGCAAACAAAGTATGAAAGGCATTACCTTTAATACTGCAATTTTCCTTCTGACCGTTCCTAGACTTGCTGGACGCTAACATTGTTGCCTACGTTTAGTAGTGGACGCTTAACAGGACTATGGAAAACTTGTTCTATTAAAAAAGTTCTGCATCTTAAGTAGATGTGAACAATACGGTAAGTTCACGGGTTCAATACATTCTGCAAAAATACTTTTATAGCCAAGCAAAGTTTTACAGCTTGCGCGTTATTGAAAACTGTAAATCCGATTCTTTACTGCTGTATTTTTCATTGAGGAAAATGAATAATATTATGTATGAAACACTTTTGTATTGTCTTTCAAAGGTATGTAATGTAAAGCTTCTTTGAATTTAGGGATTCCCTGTCGGATTCTGTGTTTCCTGATAGCTACAAGCTGAGTCTTTAAATCAAGAGTGAATGGTTAGGTTACTTCTAGAGTCAAGCGTACTTCATCGTCAACCACAACATAGCTTACCATTAGTTGATAGATAGTTTCTTAAAATTATAGCGTTCTTATGCGGCATCATAGATGTGACACCACCTAGGAAATAAAATTCAAAATTCTTCACCGCGGTATCAGAACTCTCTTCGTAATAAGGGACAGTTGCCATAACACACGTTTCACGTCATTTTGCGGGACTTTACACAGTTTTCCGCATACCTCTAAAAATTGTATAATTACAAAAACAATCAATTTTTTTTTACATAGATTCAGGTTTTTTCGTAATAGAGTGAGTATTTTATTGAAGAGGATAAAAAATATTACCCTTTTTGTTCGATCCCATGCTTTCTTCATCACCATGCTTTCTTTTTATTCAAAAATTATCCAAATAGGTTCCCTCCGTCTAAAAGCGGTGAAGGGTACGTCAATCTCCAGACTCCGAGATTCCCCGTGGAACGCGCACTTGTACTGCCTCTGGCAATTCCTAAGAGAAACAGAGATTTTTCTCAACATCCCACATACATGCTATGGATATACTTATTTGATAATATTCGCTACTTTTTAACCGACTTCGAAAAGGAGGAGGTTCTATGTTCGGCTGAATGTATGTTTTTTTATGTATGTTCACCGATATCTCGTTCAATTTTGGACCTATTTTGAAAATTATTTTTTTGATTGTAAGGTTATGCTCCCAAGTTGGTCCCGTAGATATATCGTTATGATGTGATCATGAACTTCGAAGATATGGAACAGAACTCCTCATAGGATCACAGCACAACTGCCGTAACAAGAAAAAAAAAGTTTATACGTGTAGTCGATGACTGACTGAAAAAAAAGGGAGGGGATGTATTGAACTGTTCTGATGATGAAGCCAGAAGGTAAATTAACATACTCTAACCGTACTTGGGATTATTAGAATCGTTACGCGATGAAAGAGAGAAGTTTGGCTGAGCGGTACTTTTTAGTAGTGGTACCATAACTAAACCGTGTAAAATATTTTTTTTTTTTTTACAAAAAAATATAACCGACTTCAATGTTCACTGAAAAGTACAAAATAACTTTGATTTCGGAAGTTGGTGTTAAATAACGAAGGACTATTATAGAAACACCGACCTCCGAAATAAAAATTATTTTGTACTTTTCAGTGAACATTGAAGTCGGTTATATTTTTTTGTAAAAAGTTTTTTATTATAGGTACCAGTCACAGTTCCAGAATCAAAATCGTGATATAAACAGCCTGAACTACTTTCCGTAACTATCAAAAACCATAAAAGTACACATAAGCACAAAAGCGCAAACAACTTTATAATACTTGTTTAAAATTTTCAACTTCATAAAAGCTCAAATACCCATTGTAATGTAGTATCGTTACCCGGCCACGCCCGCTTTATGGCGTGTGTTTATGACCGACACTCTACGTCGTCTACAGCCGCCATAACTTTGTAGTGACATCGTAAACCACTGTGCATCCTCAGGAAGCCGATGTGCATGATTGTACTATTCCATAATGTGCTTTGAAAATGTATAGCGATAAAGTCTGTTATCTGAAATTGTTTATGTGGGTGGCTCGCAGTTTCGTGCTTCGTACTTTTTGAGATACTTAATATTCTTTTTAATGACGTTTATCGTCCGCATCTTTCACTGTTGCACTGTAATAAAGCTACACATTATGAAAAATTACTGTATCGAAAAGTTACAAGAGGGTGACTGTTGCGTTGCCTGTCATGGATTCTGTTCTCTCTACGTATATAAAGACATGTACAAAATATCATTTTTTGTTTATTTCGTTATTTACTTTGTTTGATTGATACTATCAATGAAACAAAGTAAATAATAAAATAAACAAAACAAATATATTTTGGACATGTCTTTATATACTTACCTACGTAGGGACCGTCGAAATATTTCTATGGCCTAGGTATTAATAGTTGTCCCAGGTCTCAGTATCTTCTGTATATAACTTTACATATTTATGAATGCACCCATGATATAGGAGTAGGACCCCTAGTGTAGAGCAACGTTTTAGACACCAGTCGGTCGACCAATCGACAGACCAATCGATTGATCAATCAGTACTTTCGATTTTGTGTAGTAAGCGCTGTTGATCACCGTCTGAGTTATTCTACACTCGATTGTAGTTAGTCATTGATCAACAATCGATCTATAAATCCTAACATTTTTCACAAAATATCTCATACCATGATATTTCTACACCAACTGAAGGTGACTCTTAGAAAATATAGGGCATTAAGTCCACAAACTATTAATAAATAAATAAAATTAATGCAATATTGACGGCACGTGCAACGTGCCACGAGTTCAATTCAGGCACGGAACAATTATTCGTTTGGCCTACAGGTAGTTTTTAAGTTAAGATGCGTTAAATAGTTTTAAGTTAAAAACGCACCCTAAAACCTAGTGTAAAAAATTGGGCAAGTGTGAGTCGGAATCGCACCCTGAGGGTTCTGTACAAACTTACCTATGTAAATAGTTCAATTCCGGAATGAAGTCTCGAAAGATTTTTCCGAATCACAAAAAAAAAAATTAAGACGTAACCACAAATTTACAGTTTTCATATTTATTCCAATATTCGTGCTTATAAGACTTTGCTTTATGCCAAAATCAGGATTCTAGGTCAACGGGAAGTACCCTCTGAATTTTGATTTGATGTACGTTTTTTGCCTTTTTTTATCTTTTTTCTCCTTAAGTTTTAAGTTTGTTTTATTTACAACTTCAAGAGTTTGCAGACCTAAGTACATGATTTTAATTTCAACTCGATACCGCCACGCATTCCAGAGATAAAGGGCCTTGAGAGATAGACACACAGACGGATGGACGAACATTTTGACGTACTGAACTCTAAAAAGTAAAAGGAAGAAATGATATCACAATAAGGTTAGTTTTTTCCAGCCACGTCTCAACCTGTTTCACATCGTCATCAAGAACCAATGTCATGTACATTGTAACATTTTAAAATACCATTTGGCAATACCCAGTGATGAAATCACTTATCTAAAAATACTTTATGGCGCAAGCTCGGTCTCTACTGCCGTCTTCAGTGAAGGCTTTATGTATCAGAATGATATATTATACATGAGTTGGTTTTTCAGTTTCTTTGCACACAGTACACGAAAATGCTTTGAAATACTTTAGGTGGTATTGTCACAAGACTGAATAGTATTTTAACATAAAAGTTTATAGGTTTGGTTATTTAAAAGTTTTTTTTAACAATTTTGGGCAAACCGGTCGCCACTGTTTTTTTTTAGGTGGGTAATTGGGAAAATATCTAATGACATTTTCCGCCCTTGGCCGGGGCGAGAGGGCAAGTCAGACAAAGGTCTGACTAAAACCCACTCCTAGTTCCTTCGTTGCCTTTCACCCCAGGGACATGTTTTCCTTTCAGAAGCGAAGCCATGTCCCTGGCTTCGACCCTGCTGGGCCCCTTCGGTTTGCTGACAACTCCTTGAGGCGCGCGTGGAACAAAAAGCGACATCAACGACTTGGGCTTGGTCCGGACGGTTACCGGACGATCGGACGGCGAGCTACCCAATGCTCTCCGAAGTAGGTACCTATGTAACGTATAGACACGAGTGAAAGTATTGACAAGTAATAGCACACAGATTTATTTGCAGGTAAGGACAGTGCGGGAGCGCAGTCCATGCACACATACATAATGTTAACAAACGTAGGTATTTAACAATATGTATTTTAACTGTGGTAGTACATCATCATTTTTCTGCCCTTGTTCCGCGTTATTAGGGGTATGTATTTTTCTATCATTTTGTCCTATCAACCGTCACGCTATCACCGACACCCTTTTCTTCCAATAATCCATCTATCTTTTCTAAGACGTCCCTCTCCCTCTCCACTTATCCACACATGTGTTCATAAAAGTAGAACTACACTTGACTGCTCACATGTGTGTCTCGCACGCCGATCTTTGCACGTCGGTCTCCATTCATTCAGTCGGTTTTTATTTGAAAACTAGACTTGTAGAGCTACACTTGCACACACTACGTGACGTCGTTCTACGTACAAATCAACCGATTTACACTCGTGCGTCGGTCTTATGGAGTTCTAGTTTAACTATTTTATTAACACGCCTTTAATTACACTCTTCACACTGTTGTAGTATAATGAATGTACATAAATCAATTCAACTCAATTAAAAATTGTTGTTGAAACCTCTACGGTCCGGACTAAGCGTTTCGCCTCGTCGTTTATACCGCGTACGTCGAAGGACTGGAATAGTTTGCCTGCTGCGGTCTTCCCGTCCGATTATAATTTGGATGTCTTCAAGGCTAGAGTGAATAGGCTCTTAATAAACTAGTGCGCCTCACCATCAAAGATTGCATCGCTATTTACCATCAGGTGGGATCGCAGTCAAGCACTAGTTTATATCAATTAAAATATAAAAAAATAAAAAATACTTCTCTTTTCATCATCATCATTTCAGCCAAAAGACGTCCACTGCTGGACATAGGCTTTCCTCAAGGGTCGCCACGGCGAACGTGCTGTGCATCTCGCATCAATCGAATTCCTGCAAATCTCACCAGGTCATCGGTCTACCTTGCGTAAGTCCTATCAAATTTTACTATAGTTCAGCAATATCTTCATGAATAATTTCAGCTATATCACTATATCACATTTTGATATTATAATATAATAATACTAAAGCTTTTTTATTTTCTATAAAACATAATACATTAATTCTTAGTTTAATGTTAGTAAGATGGTACTTATTTCTAATGTTGTTAATATTAATTATTTTTCTGTTTATTATTTTTATAAAACTTTTTGATATAACTATTTTTTTTTTTTGTTGTAATGGCAATAAAAAATCATATTCTGTAAAAATATCAAACCTCTACCTCCTAAAATTCATGAGATACAGCCCGCTGACAAACTGACGGACAAACAGTCGAAAGGACGAACGGATAGCGGAGGCCAGCTAATAGCGTCAAGTTAGCATTTTCGGTTACGGAACGCTAAAAAGACTTAAGATCTGTATTTCCAACAACGAATGATTTATTTTTGGAAATAGAAATACACGTAAACATCCTTACTTACTTCCATTGGCAAATGAGCAATAAGCCCGGTTCGTGGGTAACCTAAAAATAAGATTCTATTCCTACCTTCCACGAAATTCTATATTCTCAATACCGACATTTATAACGGAGACTCATTACGATGAATCGGCTGCGTTCTCACTATGTGGTTACGGTTAATTTATCGTCGGACGACTATATCGTCTCTAGCTGTTCCCATTAAGACCTTGATCATGACGTTCAAATTAAGATTGTTTTAATCTTGTTTCAGTGCGGATAAGAGACAGAGCTATACAAATTGCCTAGCGTCATCTCTTACCCACACTGAAACAAGATTAAAACAATCTTATGAAATAATAATATATGTAATAATAATCTTTGAACGTCATGGTAACCGTATTATAACCGTTTTTCGTGGGCACGACAGAAAGTCGCAACAACGACGCATGATTTACGTCACGGTTCAGTCTCGATAATTTTTAACGTTTTACGTCTGTAAAGCTAGCCGTTCCCACTATTAGAATTCATTGTAACCGTAAAAATGTCGTAGACGATAGTTAATCGTGTCGTCCTAAGTGTGAGCCATGACACAAACTACACAATTATCTGTCGTCTCGACAAAGTATTTATCATTGAGCAAGCTCCAATCACGACGGAGTTTCTTCTTTAAAGAGTGACTGGAGAAGCGTTACATCCTCACCTTCCACTTGACGCAGGTCCTCACCGAACATTGCAGGTCCTGGAGGTTCCTGTTTTGCATACAGGTAGAAAAAACGCCCGAGAGTCACCATTATATCAACCGCTTGGATGACACGGTAGAGCATGCTGTAGAGGAGTGCCCTGATTGGCTGGAGCACCAACTTGTCCTCATGAAAATGATTGGAGGTGGCGACCTCTTACAGCCGTCCCTGGCACAAACCTCTCACACCAATCCCAGGTCTTAGTTTAGAGCGAGAGAAAATGGCAAACCTGGTGTTAGCCTCCTGCTGCAGAACAGTAATGCTATCTAATGAAATTATTCTTAACCGTGAAGAAATGAACATCCACACGCTTCAGCTACCGCCACAAGACCAGCTCTGGATGCCAGGAGTCGCAGGGCGATCCCCTGCCACCATAGATGTGGGCTTACGGGGGACGAGTTATGGGTAGCTTGCCGTCCGGCAAAAACCGAACCTGAATTATTGACAGCGCCTACTGTTTCACGCGCTTCTCAATGGGATATATATGCGAGTAAAACTGTAGGGGCCCAGCAGCACCGAAGGCTACAGGAGTCACTGGTTTACTTCCGAAACGTAAACTCAAGGTTCAGGAACGCGAAGACAAAGAAGGAACATAGTAGGTGTGGTTTTATTAAAACTCTGACACGCCTCACGCTCCACCCTAGAGCGTGAGAAGTCATTGGATGATTTCTCACTGTAATAATAATAAGCCTTTTAATTCCCAAAAAGAACATACATAGATTAATTAAACTAGCAATAAATTAATTTTAATTTTCCACTTTAAAAAAAAAAAAGTACTCTACTTCTAAAACTTTATTACAATTATTAAACCAACAAATAGTTCTGTAGTTTCACAAAGGAGGAACATCGAGGCATAATTAAATTTTCACCCCAATATCTCTCTGAAAATGCCGCTGTTATATCCAATTTCAAAGGTAAACAATACTAGTCGAGCGAGAGGCCGAAACAACCTCACGTGGGTCTGGTTCATACATCTTCACCCTATTGGCAAAGGTCAGGTCAACAAGAACGTTCATTTTGAGTAAAACTTGAGTTTTTCTTTTTTATTTTGTTGATAGATTTGTAGTTTTTAATTACATAGAGCAATATGCGAAACCTGAAACATAATAGACATGTGGTCTAGTATTTTTATCAGGTGACTGAGGGGTTATTTTGCTTCCGCACTCAACTGTGCACTGGCGCTTGATGCCCACTATGACCTGCTTTGACCTATTTTGTATTTAGTACGTTTTTTTAATATTTTTGGGAAAAATATAACTTGGTGGTAAGAATTATTGGAATCGATTCATTTACTAATTCTGAAGAAACTATTCACGTTTCGCATATACTAAAAATAATCGATAGAATACACTTATATAATAACGAGGTAAAGTTTGCTTTTTTGTTTGTAGGTGGTACTCTGGAAATACTGGTCCGATTGCTTAATTTTTTTGCAATCGGACCAGTACTTGGCTTTAGCTGGTGACGCAGTGACGACTAACTAAAAATGTTATCTTATCTTAAACATTTCGGTGCCTGTAACTTCGCTCGCATGTCTTTTGCCCGCAACTTCGTCCGTGCACAAAATATAGCCATGTCACTTAGAATAAAGCAGCTTTCTATCGGCGAAAAAAAAATTAATTTTAGCAATCGGACCAGTACTTCCAGAGATTACCTTCTACAAACAAAAAGGGCAGGATTCTGGGTCTACGGGAAGAACCCTATGTATTTTGATTCCCTTGAGAGAGCCAAAATAGATAATTTTTGAGAAATGATTAAAATAACTAAATTGACTTGAGTATATGGTTTTAATTTCAACTCGATACTTCCATGTGTTCCCGAGATAAAAGGTCTATATAGACAGACAGACAGACGGATAACAAAGTGATCCTATAAGAGTTCCTTTTTTACTTTGGACTTCTGCGAAGCAGTAACGCTCGCAAAGGAGGAGGCCGAACGCATCAGGCAACGGCGTTATCGCCGCCGCCGTCGCCGGGATTCTGATCCTGATTTCCGGCCAACGTAGACGCGGGCTTGCGGACAGTGAGCAATGGGTAGCTCGCTGTCCGGCCGTCCGGTAACTGTCCGGACCAAGCTCAACTCGTCGACGGCGCGCACTGTTCCCGCGCGCCTCAAGGAGTTGTCAGCAACAGCAGGGACCCAGCCGGGTCGAAGCCTACTGGGGCCAGGGTTATCCGAAAGGGCGCTCGAGCCCCGGTATGAAGGCTAGAAGGAACGGGGTGGGTCTTTTAGTCAGTAAGAGTCAGACACTATCTCCCGCTCCACCCAAGGGCGGGGGATGTCAATGCATGATTTTTCCCACCATAAAAAAAAAAATATACGAAACCCCAAAAACATAAAACCAAAAAAAAGCAACTACCTCTTTATAGTAGTATTGTTGATAAGTTCTGAAATGAGAAAGAAGCAATCGCTAGTAAAGTCACGGGCTCACAGCTGTCGCTTGCTACCTGTCACTGGCTCTGTAGCTCGACGCCGCATCGTCACGAGCTCTGACATCAATTTTATCAAATGCGCTTGCCAACGCGGTGTGCACACCGAGTTCCTTCAATTCAATTGTAGCGTGATTTATTTAATTTTACTATACTATGCACGTTATTTTGGTTTTAAATCAAATGTAAGTTCCGCTGATTTTTTTCTTCGTATAATTTATCACAGGTCCCCCACCTCTTTAAAGGTCGACCTAGACACCTATGCTTGCTATAGGTGTCTAGTTGCTAGCTGGTTCGATGTGGCTCAAGAGAAGAATAGAAATAGGGAGAGGCCTTTGCCCAGCAGTGGTAAAGTATAGGCTAATAAAAAAAAAAAATCTTGGAACATATTTTGAATTCCACAACTACAAGTTATATTTTAACTTTTTCTTTCCGTAAGAACCTTCTCTTGACAAAAACAAACACAAAAAAGAATTAGACCAATAGATCCAGTTGTTCACGCGTGATGACGTGAACAAAGGAAACAGGGATTAATTAGGGATTTATAGGACAAAGCACACTGAGCAGTTTTCAAAATGTTGGATTTGGAAATAGTGTAACCTCTTGTTTCCTACTAACACAACCTTTATGATGTAGGGTACGGCTTCATACAGTATTAAAATTATTTAGGTAATTGATTGAGTTCAGTATACTCAACATATTTAGTTCAACGTTATTGTATAGACATTTTGTAAAAAATATTTCTCTATAGTTCACGACAACGCTATTAAGAACTTTTATCTGGTATAAAAAGCATTTTTTTAGATCATCAACTTTGTTTCTTTTACAAAGTTAACTAAAAGCTTTATCAACAACTTAGATATCTTAAACTCAATTGATATCATAACGATGTTTGAAAAGTTGCTTACTTTAATAATATTTTAGAAAGTTTATTAGTTTTCTTTTAATAAGAAAGTTTGCAAACAGTTTTTTTGCCACATTTTCTGTGACCAACCCATTGTCTTCTTAGAAATAATCCAGTTAGCTTTTGTTTGATCATTATATGCCCTAATTATTTTAGAAATGTCACTATCATTATTTTAATATAATAATTTAAGATTTTTCTCAACTTTGTTTATTAAATTTTGAAATTTTGAATACCAATTAGTAAAGTAATAGATCAACCTAATTCGGCCGTATGGGTTTAATAATAATCTATACTTACTTTTAGTTTCCAGACAATTCGATATTGACAGCACAGTTGGTGTTGTGTTTGAGTGATTGTTGTTTCGATTACATAGAGTGACCTACAAATAGTTGGACCGGGTTTGGGTATCGTGTACATGTATGTTAATGATAAATTATATTTATTTTGCAAATAGGTTTTATAAAACACTTTTACACGTAATTTTTTTGTCAATTTAAACTAAATGAAGCCGGTTTGTGAATGCACCCGCACTACAGCAGTAATTCCTATATGGTGCAAACTTTAAAAAATAAGTACCTATATTTATCTTTATAATTATAATAATTCTGTACATGTGTTTGTCACCTGACTCCTCTTACATGGTTCGACCAATTTGGATAAATTTTCTGTGTTTGTTGAGAGAGTAAAATACAATTGAACCCGGTAAATGGCACAGTTTTCAGGACAATATCTACAATAGGACAGCTAGTAAGTACCGCTATATAATCTACAAACACTGTATCTATTTTCAACACAAACAATATCCAACAAAATTGTTTCCAAAAGCTCAAAACCACAATATTTCCGATCTCCCAAACATATCTATCCTCGTAAAACAAAGTTATTGCGAAAAATACGTTCAAACATATACAGCTCCATATAATCGCGGGACAAGTTTTACGAAGACGCTCTCGTTATGCACAATCCGTGTCAGGCAACTGTGTTGCGGGCGTCCCCAGTGTGTCCCCAACTTTACGCCCTCGGCGGTTTCGGCTAGCATTACTACTGCATTTACTTAACGCTGTCCCTCAAGAGATGTCGTCTGCTTCGCTCGAGTTCGCCATATCTTTTGAGTAAATTATTTATGAGTGGATGAAAAAATCGCTGTCTTTGATTAAGGTTGCAGGATTATGGTTCGTTTTATTTGCAGTGTTGGCTTATTCCACGAGAACTAAGGTTATAAATATAGCCTGAAATATCGCCAAACTTAAATGGCAGTGGATAGGACACATTGCTCCCAGAACAGATGGTCGATGGGGATAAAAGGTTTAGAGGGGCGACAACGTATCGTGAAGCGCAGCTTTAGATGGCTTCCCATAAGGTGGCCGATGACTTGGTGAGGGTTGCGGGAACCCGACGGATACGAGAGACAGGACCGGTCGTTATGGCGACACTTGGGGGAGGCATATGTCCAACAGTGAACGTCTTTCGGCTGAAATGATGATGACGATAGTTCCTTTGAAAATCTTACAAAACAAAAGTTTCTTCCAATTTACAACTTACAACTTTGATTTTACTCCACCATCTTAGTTCTGAGAAAATAATCGCTAACTTTCCAAGTTGGTTCACTTACAGGTAGAAAAATAAGTGGTTTTATCGGATTCTTTTTCGCTTTTCGCTCAGGAACAAGTTGTTTTGTAAGACTCTGCAGGTAGATCACGTTACTGTTCCATGAAACTTCGATAAATAGTTAGAAAAATGAAATATCATATAAAATTAACAAAAGAGAGATTTTCATAATTATAAATTCAAATTTGAAATAGTTGTTCTGAAACTAGGGTAGACAATAGTTTCTCAACGTTTACGGGTAACTTAATATCCAAATTTGAAACCTTTGGCCTCAGAGCAATAATAGCGAAGTTTGGACGGCTTTAACTTGCGACAATACGAGATGCAAGTGTCGGCGTGCACCGTTCAGACGTCTTAGCGCCGGCGAGATTAACAGATTAGTCACAAACTTGTTAGTTGTGCTAACAAACATTTATCAAACGTACTTAAAGCTTTCACAAAATTGAGATGAATGTATTTTTCGGATTATTTATGTGTTCTTCGTATTTGATTAATTTAGTTTCGCTATTCAGCTATTATTCTAACGCTTCGGTATTCAAATAATTATATCTCTCTTGCTGGATTTATAAGTATTTAGTTAAGCGCGAAAGTTAGAACAGAATCACGACACCTGGACAAATTAAAATAATCTAAATTTAAATACGTATTTTGTTCTGTATTGTTTTATTATTAGGTATAAACTATTGCGTGATAATAAAAAATATCTCCAAGAAACTTGCTGTTGGGATAAAAAGTCTCCTATGTGATATTTCAGGAAAGGGTAGACCATGTCCTAAAATAGCACACACATAGGACACTTTGTGCCAAATTTCATTTAAATCCCTACAGCACTTTCAGCATGACGGAGTAACAAACATACACACTCACAAACTTCACATATATAATATTAAAAGGAAGGAAAAATATCTTTCTTACAAAATATTGACAAAATTCACCAAAACATATTTTCTATTACGAAAACTTGTCCTAGAATGTTGTGTCCAATATTGAGCGGTTTTGAATCCCGCCAAGAAAACCCAATCAGCTTTTATCCGATACCACGATCCCTGGGACTAACGGTCGAATACCGAAGCTTAAGACCAGACCTCTATAGCGTTACATAAGATAATTTTAGGTATACACGCAAAGCTTGTAGAGTATTAAAATACCAATATTTAGTTGCGGATTTTTGCATCCTGCAAAGGGGACTCGAGACGCGAGTCACGGCGCACCCGGGCATCTGTGCCACAGAGATCACGTACCCCAGACGTGAATTTTATTTCACGCATCCGATACCTACCGTTCGAGAATTGAAAAAGGCATTTCACCGCATCCAAGGCGCTTGGTCGCATCGAATATCGCTTTAAAATTTTACCTGTCACCGTATTTTTTGCTGAAACTTTGTGGAAATTAGAAATAGTCTGTTTGTCACGTATGGAAAAACGAAAACGGCTTTGGAAGCGTGACATTCAGAAATGTAGACTGAATAGTGAAAGTTGAGGTTTTATTCAGGTTTAAGGACTGACTTTCGTTTTTAATGAAGATTTATCGTCATTTTTATTGGTACCTAAACCGCATGGATGGATTTTATTCTTCTGCAAACTTGTAATAAAACACATAAAAAAAGGTGTTGGTTAACACCTTTTTTTTTTCGATGGGAAAAATCATCCAATGACAACCGCCGCTCTTGGGCGGATCGGGAGATAGTATGAGACTCTTACTAACTACAAAACCCATCCCGTTCCTTCAAGCCTTCATACCGGGGCTCGAGCGCCCTTTCGGATTACCCTGGCCCCAGTAGGCTTCGACCCGGCTAGGCCCCTGCTGTTGCTGACAACTCCTTGAGGCGTGCAGGAACAGCGCGCGCCGTTAACGACTTGGGCTTGTTCCGGACAGTTACCGGACGGCCGGACAGCGAGCTACCCATTGCTTACATACAACCAACACTTACCTATATTGTGAATTTATCACGCAAATTCTCATTCGTAACCATGAAACTTGATGAAAACCATTTCCTCACGAGTAAACCTTCCGAAAATTGTCTTTGACGTAAACACAAACAGTTAATATGAACTACTTATTGCCATGCACAACTTGCAGGAGTCAATTATGGAAAAGCGGGTTGCCTAATAGCGCACACAGGAGTTAGACTAACGACTTGTGCACTGCTGCAAACTACTAGTCATCATTTTCTATTGGAATTGCTAATCGGCAGCATGTGTTCTACTGTTTACAGTGTCATTCCTTTTAAGGAAAAAGTATCACAAAAAAATTGCCGGAGTTTTGAAATTGTTGAAATTAAGCTCTCTATTAGTGGCCGTATTATTTAATATTTTTCATAGAAAATAGAAAGAGATGGTTTGAATAGGACTACCTACAAAACAATGAAACACGAAAAAAAACAACGATCACACATTGTATATTTTGAAATTTTGAATTTCCATTTCTGTAGATAGTCTCGTCAGAATGGCGTAGCGTCATCAAGCATTATATTCTTTCCACGTTTCACGTCATTGCGTCCTTGGCACATACGTGACGTAATATTACCGCTATAGATATAATAACTATCATCATTTCAGCCACTGTTGGACATAGGCCTCCCCCAAGTGTCACCACAACGAATGGTCCTGTGAGTCTCGCATCCACCGAATTCTCGCGACCCTCACCAGGTCATCGGTCCACCTTGTGGGAGGACTTCCAACGCTGCGTTTTACAGTGCGCGGTCGCTACTCTAGAAACTCGTTTATCTAACTTATTCAAATCTATTAGCACACAATACCATACGATGTCTTTATGTCGAGACCGTCACCCGCCCACGCAGAAAACCAGCGCTGTAGACTCGTCACATTTCACGTGTGGTCACGGTTATATGTCGAGCGCTCGGCCGTTTTTGCGGACGTGATGCATAGTCAAAGAATGCTTATAATTTGTAAGTTAGTCCTAAAATTGCGTTTTTTTCCGCCAAATATTTATTATTATTTATTTTTTTCTTTCTTTCTTTTTTCAAAATAAAAAAAAACAAAGCAATTTTTTGAGAGGTGGGTAGTCAACTAGTCACTTCTCCCGCTTAAAGGTTGACCAAAAGCACATCTAAGTGTTTTACTGATTAAAATCCACCTATGTTCTTTCAGTATCTATCCGTTCTAGGACTCGATGGGCTATCTTTGCAGAAATTCCAGATTATCAGATTACCTTTGCACATATCCAAATCAAAATGCCATATAGATAAATCATGAAAATTCAAATATATTTCCACTTTTTCAGAATTCAGATGTATTACTGAAGTAGTTTCAAATTTACCACCTAACATGACCCGATCCAGCCTCCCACTTGCATATTGAAATAGGAGCTGCTCTGAAGCGCCCCTCACGCTACACCTACGTAAACAAATTCAAAGGATCCGTACACATTGCTGGAAAAGAACTTCGACTTTCACAAAATGTTGTCCAAATTGAAAATATTTACATTACTAAACCGGGAGTAATCCTCACTTTGAGCTGAGCAAATATTATTTACCGGGTTTCGTTAGTAACATTAATCACAAAAAGGTGGTAATTTTGCTGCTGTGTTGAAATTAACATTCTACCATTTATGTTAATTACCGAATACTTTAAAACAGCGATCGATACTAATGGATATCGTTACAAACATCAATCTTTACAGGTGTATATTGGAAGTTGTTCATAATCCGACCCTTTTTTTTTTGAAGTGGGAAATCATCCAATTTCTTCTCCCACTCTGCAAGCGGAAAGCAAGCAAGAAAGAAAAAGTCTGACACGCCCGTGTCAGACTTTTACTGACTAAAACAACACCTGAGTCTTTCAGTTGCCTCCGGGTGTCGCCATTGTGCGGAACGCCCGGAAGACACGGTAGAGCACACAGTCGAGGTGTGCCCTGCTTGGGCGGAGCATCGCCTTGCCGTCGTGGTAGCGATCGGCGGCGGAGACCTCTCGCGCCGGACCTTGGTTCAGGCCATGGTCCGGAGCGAGGAGGAGCGGCAAGCGGTCGCCTCCTCTATGAAGCATTAATGATAGCAAAGGAGGAAGCCGACCGCATCAGGGAACGGCGTTCTCGCCGGGATTCCGATCCAGATTTCCGGCCACCGTAGGCGCGGGCTTGCGGACGGCGAGCAATGTGTAGCTCACTGTCTGACCGTCAGGTAACTGTCCGCACTGAGTCCAAGCCGTTGACGGCGCGCACTGTGCGCCTCAAGGATTTATTAACAACAGCAGGGGCCCAGCTGGGTCGAAGCCTTCTGGGGCCAGGGTTAGTTTCGAAAGAGTAGCTCAGCCCCGGTATGAAAGTACGAAGGAACGGGTTGGGTTCTTAGTTCTTAGTCAGTAAGAGTCTGACACTATCTCCCGCTCCGCGGAAGAGCAAGGTTTGTCATTAGATGATTTACCCACCATAAAAAAAGCTCTTTCCGGTTGATTACCGGACAGCCGGACGATGAGTTGCCCACAAGCCTGCCTCTTTTGTGGCCGTTAGTCGGGACTGTGGTCTCGACTGGCCCGTGAGGATGTCTGTACCGTCATGCGTGCGGCCATCTTCTTCGCTAGCATTACTGCTTCGCAGAAGGAGGCGTCTGCCTATTGTTATTCTTAAAATCTGGCCCTTGGTGGTGTAAGTACGTTCTTTGAATGCAAA
The DNA here is from genome assembly GCA_929112965.1 of Mythimna albipuncta. Classification (NCBI taxonomy): domain Eukaryota; kingdom Metazoa; phylum Arthropoda; class Insecta; order Lepidoptera; family Noctuidae; genus Mythimna; species Mythimna albipuncta. Next base: position 12,284,987 of record OV815973.1, read on the forward strand.
ACAACGCACAATTTCTGATAATTTTACTGTTGGCGATTGAAGTCTCGATATATTGTTGTGAATTTTCTTCTATTCCCTATTGAAATTAGGCTTCCGTTAGCGGCTTCGCTCACGTGAAGATAGAAAATTATCCCAAGGGAACATACTCCTAGGTTTAATACTATCCTATGTGCTATTCCAAGACATGGTCTACCTGTGTGCCAAATTGTATTTAACTTTTCGAGTACTGTTGTGATTAGGGACACAACAGAAAGACAATGAGAGAGTGAACGCTAGCGTTCGCTTTTAAGGTTTAATGAACTAAATTCGTTATGCCATTTTTAAGCGTGAAGGTGTTACAAATATACACTGCGATGTGTAATACTTAATAGCCATTGGTTTCATAATTATAATAAAACCAATTACTGCCAGCGGCAAGTTTAGCACTTGCCTAAATTTAGAAAATGGTCTCAAAGAAACACAGTCCCAGGATGAAAAGTATCAAAGACACCCTCGCAAACCTTTACCATAATATTAAAGTATGATGCGGTTTGGGTTGATTCCCTGAATATGACTGAAATCATGACAATATTTTTTTTTGCTGATAAAATTACCCATTTATCTAACTCCACCGGTGTGAGTTCTACCTAAACCAGCTGAACCGAAGACCGTTTCCAGTAGCTTGCAAAACTTACAATTGGTTGTTCGGAAGTGTGTCGTAAATAATAAATAGTTTACAATAGCTTCCTCCCTCTCGACGATTGTATATTTTGAACATTTTCAAAAGATTGTCAGTTCCTTATTGTATAAGTTTTTTATTGCAATACGGGAAGTATTGAAGCTATCTTTCCTTACATATTTTAAAACTTTATTCTTGAATACAATAAGCGTGAAGGTTTTCAACTACATATGTTGGCACGTAAAATATTTGTATTTAAAAATGCTAACATTTATTTTTAGTTTTACTTAAATGGGACTGGGCAATACTTATCTGCAGCGTGTCTAACGAGCTGTGGACTCGAAAACATAGGATTAGTGCCCGGATACAGGGACGTGGTGTCGCGGCAAACAACGAAGGAGATGGCTGGACGACATGGCTATCTTCCTTAAGAATTGGAGAAACCGAGAAACCGTAATCGTCAGAAATAATGGAGAGGAGCCTTTTCTCAGCAGTGGGACCATACGGGCTAGCTATAATATTATGGCCTATGTTCAACAGTGGACATCTTTCAGCTGAAATGATAAATAGTATAATAGCACTTAATCATTAAGCGTTTGTACATTCATTCACATTTCAGCACACCTTTATTAACATCGTTTCTTTTTAGGGTTCCGTAGCCAAATGGCAAAAAACGGAACCCTTATAGATTCGTCATGTCTGTCTGTCTGTCTGTCTGTCTGTCTGTCTGTCTGTCTGTCTGTCTGTCTGTCTGTCTGTCCGTCCGTATGTCACAGCCACTTTTTTCCGAAACTATAAGAGCTATACTGTTGAAACTTTGTAAGTAGATGTATTCTGTGAACCGCATTAAGATTTTCACACAAAAATAGAAAAAAAGCAATAAATTTTGGGGGTCCCCATACATAAAACTGAAACTCAAAAATTTTTTTTTCATCAAACCCATGCGTGTGGGGTATCTATGAATAGGTCTTCAAAAATGATACTGAGGTTTCTAATATCATTTCTTTCTAAACTGAATAGTTTGCGTGAGAGACACTTCCAAAGTGGTAAAATATGTGTCCCCCCCCCTCTAACTTCTAAGATAAGAGAATGATAAAACTAAAAAAAATATATGATATACATTACTATAAAAACTACCAACGAAAATTGGTTTGAACGAAATCCAGTAAGTAGTTTTTTTCTAATGCGTCATAAACCGAAAAAAATACACTATTATTAAAACATCGATCAAAGCTACAACATATTACAAGAACTTTTATATTATGTTACTTGCTGCTACGGAACCCTTCATGGGCGAGTCCGACTCGCACTTGGCCGGTTTTTTTTTTAATTCACAAGTCGGTCTTAAAATTCCATATTTCTGCTCAATAAAAGGTAAAATAAATAATTAAAGAGGCACTTGTTTAGACTTTTACGAAATTTTCGTTTAACATTCTTTAGAATTCTGCTCAGATCTTACCAATCAAGTTGGCATTAAGAAGTAATTTCAAAGGTCTTAAATAGGACAAAGTTAAAAATGAGGACGAAGAAGCTCCTCGTCTCTGTCTACTCCTGTTACCACGTCGACAAAACAATCGTGAACATCGGAATGGAATTGAATATGTACAAAAGTGAGTCGTACGTATATAACTACCAACGCAGATTTTACAATTACGACGGGAGGAGAGGAGGAGAGGTATATATATCTGCAAACTCGTGTGGTACAGAACCGAATTAGAATCTCGTATTTGGTTGAGACCGGCTTCCCAAAGAAATTGAAAATTTTCCATTAAGGGAAATCAACAAAGCTTTACAAACGAAGTCAATGAAAAATGTCAAAGCGAGAGAAGAACGTACCTACTTCAGCCGAACGTTGGCAAGTAGCGAAGCAATTATTGGAAAACTAACTGATATAATTAATTGAACCATTTTGAACGCTTTGTGATCAACCGGTTAGTGTGTTTGATCGATTTTTCATTTGGCTTTGTTCAAATAATTAAGTTGCGTTAGATTTAATTTTAATATTGTATCGTACCACATCATTATTTCAACAACCAGAAACCAACCAGGATGACACTTAATTAACGTTTTATAATGGAAATCAGAAATTCAATGTTCACCTGCAGAAAACAGTGGGCAGAAATCACTTTAAAACAACCGATCGCTTAGATACATCGTTTATTTCCTTTTACGCGGTTAACCTCGTAAATAAATAGCCATCAGACCGGCGGGGATACCCGCTCGCTTCATCCGTACACTTCGTGCAAAATGTCTGAGAGAACATTACTCTATATAAAAAAGGTATTTGAGCATGTTCCCGAACATTTTTATATTACGTGAGAGAGTGCGAAACTGGCACGCAGGGAGCTCGGAAGTAGCGCACACTAAATTAAGAGCACAAGCGGTGAAATTAAAATCTGCGGTTACATTCACGAGAGGTTCCGACGCTAATAAACTTATGTGAATAAGCTTTACAACAGGAAATAAGTATTTCCCTTACAGAAACGTGATAAACGAATAAAAACGTAGAAACGTTCGCACGGAACAAATGCTTTCATGTGTTAAGGAATAATTTTATTCTGTTTAATATAACAGAGCAAAATGGAATAACAAGAAATCTTATTTGAGACACATTTTAGTCATTTTATGTTAATATTTAAATTACAAGTAGGAATGGAAAATCTGGTTGCATTCTCAGAATGTTTCGTACATAGTGTTATATGAACTGGCAAATATTTTAGTAAAAAAAATAAGATATTTTGACTGTATGTAGGTATGTTTATATCGTGGTTAAGTTTTAGAATGTGACGTGACCAATTTTTTCATGAATCGGTTGCATTTCATGATATACTCGAAAAAAACTGACCAAATTATTTGAACGTTAATGTTTGGATGCCAATCCACATCTGACCATATCATTATTACAGGATGTCCATGAGTAATCTAAATAAAATTGGAACTAATTTGTAGCTCTTATACTATGTGTATTACAAAAACAAGAAATTAATTTAGCTTAAACTTTAAATTAAACATTTTTAAACTCGCAAATCGCTTGTATACCATTAAAAAACCAATTGCAATCAAAATCGTTTGCATATCTTAGGCACTTCGAAATACTGATTACCTGCAGGCGTATTAGTTAGGTATATCAAATAATGCAGCTTCTGTCTTCTTCAACCGATTTCTTCAATTCTTTTTGTTGTGTTTGTTGTTAAAAAAATGAAAATTAGAGTAGGGTAGAGCAGGTTAGAGTAGGGCAGAGTAGGGCAGAGTAGGGTAGAGTAGGAAACAGTAGGGTAGAGTAGGGAAGAGTAGGGTATAGTAGGGTATAGTAGTGTAAAGTCGGGTAGAATAGGATAGTGTAGGGTAGAGTAGGGAAGAGTAGGGTAGAGTGGAAGAAATTTCTATATTTTTTTAGTGTTAGTTACTTGAACGTCGTCGGTTGTGATTTTCTTTGCAAAAAAACAAAATGTTTGCTAGCATTGTTCACATTGTAGGCTTTTCTTTTAACGGCGTCCATCTGTGTTTCAATATTGGACTAGCGTGTCCTCTAATAAACTACTTCATTTCGTAGAAGTCTACGATGCCATTTCTTTAGTTATTTACTTTATCTATATTATATTTGTTGAAATAGGACAGGGGATCAAAAGGTATAAAATAAATATTGATATACTGACTTGGTGTAAGGAAATATTAGTATTAGTATGGGTCGTTTCATAGATGGTACTTGTTATAAATCCAAGTCGGTATTCAATGGGTCTTCCAAAAAGTTGTTTCTTACATAACAGTAGTATTGCAATCTTAAAAGCCATTTCATTGTACTGTTTATAACTTGGAGCATTACCAAGGCATCTAGTCTATGCGAATGTCTGAATATGTCCGGGCAAAATTGTAGTCTTCTCGTAAAGTAATGTAGAGTTACGCATTTAAAACATTGTTTTGTTAACCAACGCTAGTTTTTAAGCAATCGAATTGACACACATAAAAACACACAATAATGGCCAACGTAGACGCGGGCGGCGGACGATGAGCAATGGGTAGCTCGTTGTCCGACCGTCCGGTAACCGCATCGAGCCTAAAGGTAGAACTACACTGCGCACACGTGGGCTACACACGCCGATCTGGGAGCGTCGGTCTCCATACATTTTATGTGGAAAATAGACTGTTAGAGCTACACTTGACCCACGCCACGCGACGTCGTTCTACGTACAAATCAGGCGTGGGCCACGTGTGCGTCGGTCTAATGTAGTTCTAGCTTAAGTCGCCGACGGCGTGTACTGTTCCCGCGCGCCTCAAGGAGTTATCAACAACCGTAGGGGCCCAGCAGGGTCGAAGCCTATTGGGGCCAAGAGTCTGTTTCCGAAAGGGAGGCTCGGCCACGGTATGAAATTCAACGAAGGAGCGGGGTAGGTTTTTTAGTCAGTAAGAATCTGACACTATTTCCCGCTCGGCCCAAGGGCGCGGGAAAAAAAACACAATACTAGGTACGCCATTCGTTTGCACAAGATAGCATAAGATATCAACGTTTACCAAAAAAAATACTTCTGTACCGTCAAATTGAGCAAAAAGCGATGCCCACAAAATTTGAAGGATATTTTTACATTATTTAAATATTGCTTGCAACATTAAGGTAAGTAGCGGTATTCCAATATATTAGTGATTGTATTTTTCTTTAATACAGATTCTAGTATTTAGTTAGAAATTAACAATATGTCATCATATCGAAATACTCAATCAAAGTACTATTCTGTTTCATTTTACCCCTGCATTCCAATTTACCCCGTTTGTACACACGCACGATTGTTTATTTCTAATATCAGTTTATTGATGGATGCTCGTAGCCTGACCTACTAATAACTGAACTGAACTAATAACTGAAACTAACCCTGTTTATTTATCAAGCAATATCATAACTGCACACCACTCAAAATGTGTAACGAAAATACAATGACACATGAAAATTCATAACATTTTCATTACACAATACACTCACGATACGAGTATTGTGCATTTCATCTTTCTTTATTACGTCACTAGTATTACATTTTATAAAGTAGTTGCTCGCATATGTGAACAGTTGCAGTTTCATATTCATGGCATCCAAGTTCTAAAGTAGGTAAGCTCTGTCCCAGGACCCAGAAACAGTAACAAATCAATCTGTCTGCATTTTCCCAGCTATGTTTTAGACACATTCTAAACGGACGCAGTTAAATGCAAGTATTTTACATGAAACAACTACATACAGTAGGTGCCAGATAAAGCAATACAGTCCGGTCAATACCTTACCCGAAAAATAAACAACAAACTGCTTTACTTTACTGAAAAATGTAAAGGATTAGTTATAGTCTTTATTTCATTTTTTTTTAAATTGAGTTCGTCTATAATAAATTTATGGACGTTCTAAACTTTTAGTAGCTGCCTATTGTAGGCGCCAGATTTTGCAATGCAGTGACTAAACCGAAAAAAAATTACAACGATTTTTTTTTAATTACTAAAAAATGTAAAGAATTAGTTGTCTTTATTTCCATTTCTTTTAATTAAGAACGTCAATAAATGTAAGAGGGTCAATGTTTGCTACTTTAAATTCTGACACCTATATGACCAAAACCTGTGCTTTTTGGGATACGAACGTAGTCTGGTATGCTGCGGTTGATCACCCATCCACGGTTTCAACCTCGGCATGCATTGCTTAACATTGAAGTTCGATCCATGGGGTTGTTAATACTGACCTACTTAGCCATATATCCTGGAACAGTAACATCATAATTACATTCACATGGATCTAAAAGTGACATAAACTAAAAATAGCTCTCCTTACCTGTTCCAGCTTCCGAGCGATTTAGTATGCATTTAACGCATAGATGCACCCTTTGTACTTCAATATACCTACATACATGAAAGTGCTTTATCCCGTTTGTTATTCTTTGGAACGATGTCATCTACAGCATGCAGCATGTGTGTTACGTACGAAAATATCCTTTAGTGTCATTTTACGTGTGCTCGTTTTATTTTTAAGCTGTACTTTCGTACGGTTCCACTATAGTCGGTATCAGATTCCAGAAAAAGAAAGGTAATAATTTAAAAAAAAATTGAGAGTCAAAAATGTCAACCACAACAAAAAAACAAAAAAAAAAATCGAAACTAGTCGCTTTGCTATAGTTAGTAAAATTTATTATAGTTCATTAAAAAAAATATTACGCTATTTGTTTCGAATTTTTAGTTGTTTTTTGCGGGTAAATATTGCCATTGTCAATTTTATCGCGTAACGAGTTACGCTAGTGTATCAAAAATCAGCTATTTTCATTTTTTAAATACCTAGTGTCACAACTAAGACCAATTTAATGACACTCATGCTAAAATGCAACAAGCCGTTTAGGCTCTAGGGCGTGCCAAAGAAATATACATACGTACTAACACACTCAAAAAACGTAAGGGCCCAGCAAGGTCGAAGCCTACTGGAGCCCAGAGGCAAGTTCCGCCCGGTATGAAAGGCAGCGAAGGAATGAGGTGGGTTTTTTAGTCAGTATGATTCTTTCACTATCTCCCGCTCCGCCCAAGGGCGGGGGATGTCATCTGGATAATTTTACCCACCAAAAAAAAGCCTTCTTTCTGTTGCAGTCGGGTAAAAAGTGCAAAATAACTTTAATATTATGAAGTTAATAACGAAAAACCAAAACAAGAAACACCTATTTCTGAAATTAAAGTTATTTTGCAATTTTTCAATTCAAAAAGAAAGGAAAATTATCACAGATTTTTTTTATTATTTTTGTCATTATTACCGCGTTTTAAATTGTTATATAAAACCAATGAGCAAAATAAATGTCATTAAATTTATCATTTATTTCAGTCCAACAGTTTTTATATATTGTTAATTCCTCTGTAAACTTGATTAATTAAAGTCAGGTAATGGCGAGTGCATTTACCAAGTAAGTGCTACCGTAAACCGTTTTACTACACGTACGAAAGTGAAGTCAGCTGCAAAAGGAGCTTATTAAAGAATTAATGAATTTATATAACACGTTTTTACTGTGAAGAAATAGAGAATAAACTCCGAAGTGTTTTTGGTGACTAGACAGAAAAGTACCACACAGGAATCTTTAAGTCAAAAGTGAATAGGCTACTTCTAAGTAAGCGCGCTCGATTGTCGACCGCATCATCGATTTCCATCAGTACCCTGTTTTTTTTAACCCCTAGCCAAGTTGCTAATCTGCAATCATTAAATCTTGTGGAAAATTTCAAATGTACGGGAATGACGTCGTCTCAACGCTCAGTCACGTGGTCAACTAGAAGAGTTTTACGTAAGCGAAACGGTCGTAACTTGACTAGGCTAGGCTAAAAAACAGGTGAACGCTAAACGCTCGTATGTATTTCGATAAAACTTGGTACAGGACAGGTTAAGTCCTAGAATAGCACATAAGAAACTTTTTTTATCCCGGAACTACGTTCCCTTGGGATAATTTTCTACTATCACATGGATGAAACTACTGGCAGCAGCTAGTAATGTATGGTAATAAAAAATGCTTTATAGTAAAAATGAGCTTGAGAAATAAGGAGTATTTGTGATTATGAATTAACTGTTTAGACTTAACTAGAGCTAAAACAGTAAGAATTTAAAATTAGTAGAGTGTAACAATGGATAGTTTTTTCAATAAAAGTGAACTTTAATAACACCTCTCAAACCCCAAGCGAACGCGACGTTCACGCGTAATTTCGCGCCATTCGGTTAACACTAAGATTATTAAAATATTGAGCGTTTTATTATGGATCTAGAATGTAAATAAGATTTTTTTCATAACGTAGTCTGTAAACATCGAATATACCTAAGCAACTTTTCAATTTATCTATATTTATACCTACTGAAATCCTCAAGATCGAAGCGTTAAGTTGTAGTTACAGAGAAAGATAAAAAGATTTATTTACAATATTTGAATTATATATATGAAAATTAAAATTGCTCATTACATATATATCATAATTATACTACGTATACATATTTATATACTCGTATATTAAAAAATAAGACGATTTAGCTAGTAACAACTGACACGGACGATGTATTCTACAGCCACACTGATCTTACTGCTTAACCTAGAAAATGGTGGAATGGGTCGGCTCTCTAGTGCCATGAAGGAACATGAAGTATTCTTTATGATTAATAGAAGTTTTAGAATTGAACGGAATATTATAATGTCATTATAATGTTAGATCAGCGACAAGACGTGTATGTTCCGGCAAGAACTATTGGAAGACACTTGAGTTTCGTACAAAATGAAGATATGTGAGCACTTACGCAAGCGTATTATAAATCTAATACACAAATAACAATGGCGAAATTAAAAATAATTGGTGGAATTTACCGTCTAGAAAAGTCTTTATTATGAATGAAGGCTGGATAAATATTTTTGTAGGTATTTCCAATTATATTCAAGACCTGAGTCATTTTGAATATAAAATGAATTATAATAAAATTTGTATCTGTTTAATAATATTGTAGGTACTTCCACTACTTTCAATACAAATGGTGTTGCTACGTGTTTTTTTTTTATTAAGAAAAGAATTGACGTCAGCCTTTTTTGTATTTACATAAATATTTTGGTATTATATTTACGGTTACCAAACATAATAAAAAATAAAAAAAGACGGGTTGCACTCCAGGAGTGCCGGCAGAAGTGAAAACTTGATTATTAACGTTGAGCATGTTTGATATTTTGGAATGGTTAGGGAATAATTTTGCACCAATTGCTTTATCAGTATAAAAGTACTATCATTTATGTGGTAGAATACAATATTCATTTATTGCGCTATCGTACACAAACATGACAATTTATATTACATTAAAAATTTAACACTTTAAAACTATTACAATTATTTTACATTAAATACTCTCCATCCGTCTTACGCTTTTTCGATCAGGTCACGTGTCCTGACGCGAGTTTAAGATTTTATACCCAAAGTGCTCAACGCCGCTAAAGAAGTTTTCACTTCTAAAAAGTTTATATATTTTTCCGATCAGTGGTAGAGTATTAAATAATAACTTAATGTTATTAAATAAATTCACATTATTCATTTAAAGTCTTGCAATAAAGATTACAAAAAATTTCTGATGTCAGTTGACAATGACAATTTGTTCAAAGTCAAAGCATTTATTTCAAAGAGACCATTTGCAAGCACTTCTGAATAGTCAAATATCGGTCAGTCCAAGAAAAGTGAAGCTAAATTGCACGTTCCAAAGCGTAGATCTCTATGGAGAGGAACGTCAAGAAACTCCAGGGACACTCTTTTAAATCATATTATTTGTTACATATTGTATAATGCTTGGTTACATTTACTTGTTACTTCTATTATGTGAGCACAATAAAATGTGTTTCGTTCAAGAATGCCTTTTATTTTTTTTAATTCATTTAAATTCTCGTATTGACATAATAAACGTAAACCCACCATAAGTCTCAATAATTTCAGACTATAGTAATATCTAATGAAAAATTCTAAAGAATTTAATATAACACTTTTGAATAATTTTCATCACTAGACGTTAAAAATATGCCAACAAAATTTGGTCAGAAGTACGCCATCGTTCTTTTGAAGTCGCTGAGGTTATTTAGATAGCCTTTTTAGCTTTTAGCCTTTGGTGGCCATAATGAAATGAAGGTAACTAATATCAGTGTGATCAAGGCTATGGAGTAAGATATTGACTAATTATATTTTGAGATCTAATTGATCTGATGATTTATTCTGAGATCTTATATTTATCTAGAAAAACTCCATTGATTTTTCTTCAAGCTGACTAACTTTGAGATGGAGAAATTATTAAATAACTTCTCCCGCTCTGGATGGAGCCAAACACCGCAAACTGTTTCCAAGGGCCGTCTAAAACTGAGGTCAGAATCAAAGATCAGACACCTTTATTAACGTTTCTTTTTTAGAAAACCGTACACAGCGTACCAAAAAGATAAAACGCCGATTTGTGAATATACTATTTTTTTTGAAGTGAGGTATCACCATAAACCATCTCCCGCTTTTGATGAAGCCAGAACGAGTACCAGTCTTTTACTGACTAAAACCCACCTGTGTTTTTTCAGTTCCCCTTTGCATTCCTGGACTGCGGTAAGTCTTTCAAACAATATCGCAGCCCACACCTTTAAAACTTATTCAACCAGCTGCAATAGAAAAAAGTTTCCAACGTAATCGACTGCACTAACTTCAAGTCGTTTTCAGTTTCAACAAGCGCTATTTTCCCGCAAATATTGAACGGTTACCAATTCCCGTGACGCATAAATCCGGCGTCGCCTTCAACATTGTGGGAGCACCTTCAACAACACGCGCTTATCGACTGCCTTAAATCTCTCTCGGTGAGTTGAGCACTCCACAATTTATTGTTCTCATTGGTTTGCGAAGCGGCCACGCCGCGGAAACCAGACTACACACGTGAAATCGTCCCTCCGCACGAGAATTGGGTACTAATACTTTTTATTTTTCCACAAAGAAAACACACCTGTTTTTTCTTCTCCCCACTTTGCGGAGGAAGGAAGGATTTTGGTATTTCCTGCGCTTTTTATTTTTTCCTTTATAAAAGATAGGCGCTGTTTTGCTTCGAGGGAACTCGCATGGGATTTGTGTTCGACTTTCTTTTTTGGTTGGATGGTAGTGTGTACCTGTGTTTACATGCGATGCTTGAAATCTAACAAAACGGTGATCTATGCATTGTTACTTTATTCGAGCTTTAACTGTTTTGCTGTTGAACAAAAAAAAAATGCAGTTTTGTTAGAACTAAATTACTTCGTTTATCATACAAAGTCACAAAAGAATATGAAGACGAGGACCTGGGAAATCTGCGCATAGCCTAAAATTAATTGGAAACGGAAGCAGTAAGAGTAGTATTTTCTAATTTATTTTATCCATTAGCATGTAGTGGCCTGTATTTTATTCCTTAACTTAATTGGTATCAGCCAAATATTAATTAAAAACCAGGAAACTCAAACAAAGATAACTGATTCATTAAATATAAGGAAAGTCTTACCAAACACGAAAGGTAAATATTTTGAAGGTAAAGAATCTGTTCCACCAAAATACTGGCATATTTCTATTTATATTTTGTTTACCTAAAAATATTTACACGATTCGACTTGAAAGGAAAATACTTGAAGTTAAGAAAGACTGAAAGTTGTTATATTCAATAATGAATGATTGAAGATAAAATATTAAGATTCCTAAATATATACTAGGTCGCCAAAATAACGGGTCACATAGTAAAATTACTTTACTTCCAACATGTATGTACATATTTTACTCGTATTGATAATATTATAAAGAAATGAAAAATACTTCTCACATATCTTTTTCAACAAAAGAGGTTTCATTTATTCAAGTTAGAGCTTTAAAGTTCAAACATTTCATTTTTGTTTTTCTAGACTTTTCGTGTTATTTCAAATACAAAAAAAAATCTGAAAGCAAATGCAGCTATATACATAAACCATCTCTAATACGGATGCTTTTCTAAAGTCCTTGAGTGCTGAGCCTGTGAAGTAGTGCTAGAGTAAAGTACACCGCAAAGTAAAAGGCAAGTGTCTGTGCCGTCTAAGGCTGAGGTGGTAGGAAACCAAAGATCAGATCCGGTTTATTAAAGTTTTTTTTTAGTTTAGAAAGGATAAAAGGACAAAAGGATAAAAGGTATGTGAACATTGATATTAATTTTTGATACGCGATATCTTTAAATAACTTTCCCATTTTGGATGTGACCCCGTCTCTCACATCCAAAAAGTCACTAAAACTCACCTATAATTCTTAAGTTCTCCTTTGACCAATCCCACAGCACTCGAAAAAGTACTTGAAGATAAACGTGTCATATCCTGCAATCTTCTATAAAGTTAGAAAGGTTTTCAATCTAAAATAGAGTTCGAATATCTCCAACTTCACGTCATAAATAAGGAAATCGCGGATAAACTTACTTAAACTATGAATACGAATATTAGAATCCTGTTTAAAAACAAATAGGTATTTTATTTATAAGACTAGGTGATACACCTTATATGTGATATATTTTACATAAATTTTATTAAAAAAAAACAATTGTAATTTAGTTGTATTTGTATTACTACCAACTAAAAGTAATATAGTTACGTTTAACTAATGTATCAATCAACTGCACGTGCCAGTTCTGCGATATATTTCTACAGGAAAAGTTTTTAACCACTGCGTAAATTTTTTTTGGTGGCTCAGTGTAAGTAATAGAACACATTTCCATTTTTAGTTTATAACTTTTTTTTTCACATTTTTCCACCTTGTCCCATTTTGAAATAAGCATAACATGGACATAATTTAATCGTAATACTATTAAATACTATGAATGAAAACGCGCTGGCCGCCGCGCCGCCCGTTGTACGAGACGGGGGTGCGGGGGGAAGGGGGCGGGGGTATGCGGCGCCGGCGGCGGCCTTTGATGTGCGGATCTGCAGTACGTCACTTGCGGAAGCGGGGTTCGGACGTTCGCTCATATTCATCCCTGCGCGCGTGTGTGCCGCGTACTCGTGTCGTCACGATGTCGAACTTTAATCACCGCGAATACTACGAAATGGTGCGAGTGTATCTACTTAGCCACGAAAATTTACGAGCAGCACGAAGAAGATATGAGAGGGAGAGCGTACCTCGTATGCGAGCCCAAGGGATCCGTAATCCTACGGTACCTAATGAAAGGACAATTCTTGCAGCAAATCAAAGGCTGCTTGATCACGGCCAGTTCAGAACCCCGAGCCATGCACTAGGGTCTGGCAGACCTCGACTGGCAAACAAAAAATAAATAACGCTTTCAATGAAGTGAAAAGTGATACTAGTGTCCTAAACAAACTAAATGCAAACTTATTTTAAACGTGCACGTTTATGCCTGGAAAAAGGAGGAGGTCACTTCGAACAATACCTTAAATACTGTGATTAACGAAATGTAGAGGTAAGAAATTATAAACAATCTTAGTGTGTTAGGTTCTTTTTGATTGGACATTGTTGTAAATAGGTAGTTGATTCCAATTTTTTAAATACGCCAGAATGCAATTTTTTCAATTCAAATTTAATCATGAGTAATTATCATACATAAATGTTTTAATTTGAATGTAAAAATTATTACTTGATTTATTTTCTGCATTTTGATGGTCCTAAGCCCATGAAAGTATGAAGGAAAAATTGGAATTACCTAAACTTAAAAAGTAGCACGAAATTGCGGTCAGTAACCGCACCGCGTAGGTACTTACGTCGGCGCCGTCGCATCGAGCGAACGCACATAAGTACTTACCTACAACTCAGCTGATACAGCTTGCCGGTCGGGCGACCAGTCGACGCGTGAGTCGGTCAACCGGGCGCCCGACTGGCAAGCGACCATAAAATAAATTTCTATGTAAATAAGTCTCGTAAGCGATAACTTTATTTTTTACTATTAACACATATCAAAATAAAAAATACGTGTTTATTAAAATATATTCAAGTTTATCATGACAAAATTTGCGCACTGGTTAAAAACTTTTCCTGTATATCTAAGACCTACTGACGGTAACTTCATCAAAGTATTCGAAACACTTCGTTTGCCTCTCGCCGGACTTTGTACTGTAGCAAACATTGACGACGTTGACCAAAACTTGGCCTTTACGGCAAATATTGTACACCTCGAGGCCGAAGTAGGTACTAGTTTGTATGAAAATATTCAGTATCGGGTATGCGGAGCGTTGCGGCGCGACTTCAGAGAGGAATGAGCTTAACTACATGTGGAGATTGTGGATTTACTGTTAAGATAAGATAATATTCATTTAATATTATATTCATTAAATCATTAATATGTAAATCTTGAATAATGTTAAATGCATGCAAAATTTTAATGGGCAAGGGTCAGTATAATAATAAAATTGCAATGCTTGAAAACGGCTGCTAAGTCATTCACTAAAATAATGTAATATTAATATTGTACACTTGATTAAAATAAATGTTTTGACTTTAACTTAATTTGTCATAGAGTTTTTTGACGCCATATTTTAGATAGTGTATTTTAGCGTAGGGTTTTATTATTTATTTATTTTGTAATTTACTGTAATTATAGTTATTAAGTTGTTTATAGGTGTAAATAAAAGTATATATGTACATATATTTATTAAAAATGATTAAATATTTGTCATAACGTTTGGTATCTAATCAATAGTTTCCAAGAACTTACACTGGGCACCAAAAATTCTGAGTCTCTAGTAATTGTAAGAGTTCCATAAATACGCGAGTTTATGAAACTTTAGTATGTTGTAGATATATGATTAATGCGTAAAAGTAAATACGAGTACGTACCTAACACTTATTTTTTTTTAAATTATATCCTGTTTTTTTTTTAAATTAGTAAGTGTTAAACCAGATTTACTAAAGTTGTTTAATTTAAACCTATTTAGTAGTATCTAATTTACGATGGCGTCTATCTAGATAGAGCACAATTTACTTAACAGTTTAGAATTCTCTGAGAACGTAAATGTAGTTTTCATTATAATACCTGAGCTTTTATTATGATACACCTGTAAAATATAAGAGCATTTCGTATGTGCACTCCGCGTTTTGATGTAAGTGCTGAACATGACAACATATCGTTGTTGAAGAAAGTAAATATTTTATTTTGAAGCTTCGTGTCATTTTAAAAAAATTTACGATGGATTCATTTTTTGTGGTTACCTCGGTTTTGACTATTATTGAGTTTATATCTAGTAGTAGTATTACCAAATCGACGATGCTTTTTTTTTTCAATCCCCAATATGCCATGCTGCGCTAGTCAATGCAAGTCTCAAACAGTCGTTACCCGCTATCTTCTATATATCAACCTTTAGAAGACTGTGGAATAGGGTGTAAAGTACCACATACATCGATATAGTACTAAGTACAATATAAGTCAATGACCACATATTACCTCCGTTGAAAAGAGAGGGTCCTTCAACCAGACGGATGTGCTGTCAGATCCGGACAACTACCCGATATTTGATTACGGGCTGTTGTATATGTTTTAATCGCTCACAGAACTTTAATACCGCGATGTAGGATTTTGAATCTTAGTACCTATATGTGGCGTCCTAGGTGTCACTACTATATCACCTACTGTCTGCTGCTCTACCAATACTGCTTGTTCTGTTTTTGAATAATCATTCAATGAGGATTCTTAACGATCGCCATAACTATGCCTAGCCGAGTTTCCTGCCCACTTGTATTTTAGAACCTAGTTGAAATGGTAATGTATTTTATATTGATTACTATAATTATCTAACGGCCCGTTTACGACCTTGCCGCTGTGAGCGGGAGCTAAGCGCGGGGCGGCGAGCGGTAAAATCAAAAGTATGAAAATGTTTGAAGCGCGCTACGAGACCCCACTCTTAGCGCTCCGTGCCCGCTTACCGATGCCGTCCTGCTCACCGCTAAGACTGAAGTCGTGACCAGACCGTAAGACAGGCCACGGCAACTTTTGGCAACTTTTGGCTACACGACACCACGCAGCGGAACACGACGCCGATGTTACGTGTTTAATTATAAATAGGTTTAGTTTTGTTATTATGATATGTATTAGTTTATTATTTTATAAGATTATTTTATGTATTTTTTCTATGGGCCTCCGATGCCTGAAAATAAATGGTTAATAATAATAATAATTACAGTCGTCAAAAAGATCGCAACACAGTTGCGATGATAACGCTGGTCCAGGTCCCTGTCCGATGTAACTACGATTCTGCATCGACAATATTGCGATACAGTATGGAAACAGAGACGATGCAGCATCGATACAGATGAATGCATTTACTATCAGTGAACGCCTGCTAACGCTTTTGTTGTAATCGATATAACCGCGCGTTAGTAGCGATACTGCGTTAATACATTTGCGCGTTTGCTTCGCTATACGTTTCCTTTTCACAAAGAGGAGGCCTGAGTCCTAGCTGTGGAAACATTATAAGGACGATAAAAATAGAGCTAACAATATGTTATAGGCAGGGCACATTGCTCGCAGAACAGATGGCCATTGGGGCCGAAAGGTTCTGGAGTGGCGATCACTTACTGGAAGACGCAGTGTTGGGAAGCCTCCTACAATACGGATCGATGACCTGGTTAAAGTTGCGGGAATCCGATGGATGCGGGGCGCACAGGACGTTTCATTGTGGCGACACTTGGAGGAGCCCTATGTCCATCAGTAGACGTCTGTCGGCTGAAATGGTGAGTTTGTTATATTGAAGACAAAAGATCAAATGTGATTACGCAACTTGCAACATAATTGATAAAAAAAAGTCGAAGTAGGTGACCTCAACCATTTAAAACTTAAATGAAAAAAAAAAAAACAAATTTTAGATTTAAAACTTCAAATTTTTATCTAAAAACGTCACACACATAAAAACTTGTAGTTTTGAATCTAATTTAAAACTACGAGTTTTTTTTCTAAAAATGTCACCTTAGATTCGAAAGAATTTTCAAATCTCATAATCTAGAATTTTCAATTCGAGTCAAGATGCTGAAGAATAGCTCTTCATAAATTCGCAGCGACACAAACTTTGACACTCCGAAAAAAATTAAATTAACTTCTGACTCGAGTAAAAGAGTTTTCTCTGAATATAATAATTTATGAAAATGATGAGATTATTATACTCAAGCGTTATTATTATAACGCTATTATAACACATATTCTAATAATGAAGCGTAAAATTTTTGGTTGAAACTACGCTAGTGATTCCCTTGAGTAAATTGATAGACCTTTATATTATTACACTAGCTTCAGCCAGTGACCTCGCCTGTGTGAATAGAAAATTATTCTAAGGGAACATAATTATTCCCGAAACAAAAAGTTCTATTCTAAAAAAAGACGTGTGGCACTCGGGGACTGCCGCGGTAAAGCTATTGCATAGCATTTTTATCAACTTATGCAAACAATTATTTAATTATTTTATTTATGTAGTATTTTTTTTCCTTTGTTTTTTTTCTTTGATATTAATTGAAATTACACTTTCACACATTGAATTGAATTTTGATTGATTGTTCACTCATTTGTTTTCTTATCGGCCACCACGCTCAAAAAACAAATGAGTGTGGGTGGGGTGTTAGGTTATTTTCGTTACGGAATTTCTGGATTCGGTCTCCACGCTCAAGGCCCGCGATAGAAGCTATGCAATAGCTTAAAAAAAGTTCTATTCCATGAGATGTTCTACATATGTCACAAATTGCATATCGTATAATCGTGAAGGAGTAATAAACATCCACACACACATATTTACTACGATGGTTGCCTCTCACGCCTGACCTTTGTTCAGGTCATGGTCCGGAGCGAGCCTTCTCGGTGGGATGAGGGATGGGATGAATTCGCCTTCTTTTGCGACGCAGTAGGTAATACTAATGACATGTCGAGAGTCGCAGGGCAATCCCGAGCCACCGTAGACGCGGGCTTGCGGACGACGAGCAATGGGTAGCTTGCCGTCCAGTAAGAAACAATCCCGAGTTGATGACTGTACGCAGTGTTCTACGTGCGTGCTTCAAAGAGAAGTCAGGAAAACCGTAGGAAGCCTTGCAGGGCCGATGCCCGCGAGAGCCTCGGGGAATTTACGACAAGGGGACCTGTAATCCTAGAACTCAAAAGGTAAAGAAGCGACCTCTCTCTCTACCCTAGAGCGAGTTTCATAGGATGATTTTCACTTTAAATAAACACACATACGAACTTTCGTCTTATATATGTATAACTAGTATAATAGCTGCAGTAAAGGAATAGCTATAGTAACCACCACGATTGTCCATAACTAACATATAGGTAGTTAGAACAAATGTTTCGTGTAAGGCAGGGATGCCCAAAATAGTAATCTAACGTTCGAGCCATTTAACTAAAGGTCCATTTGTCTTAAGTACAACGTATATGTAGGTTTCTAGGTCAAAATGTTACAGTGAACATCGAAACTTGTTGGCTAACTCTAAGTTGTTGTTAGGTTCACACACGGTACGAAACTTGGCAATGTTTTCAATACCTGAGAATTAAGTAGGCTTTGCTTTATTGTAACGTCATAAGTACGGTGTTGATGATTAATGGTCGACTACTTCTCTAACCATTAATATCGTATTCAACACACTTCAGCGATTAGTAATTTTTCAAGTTATTGTTAACATAAATCTTATTTTATATACAAGTTATTATTAAGTTATATTGAAAGCAGTAGTGGACAAGTGGTAACGATTCCGACTTACGAGTTTTAGACAACGGGTTCAAACGCAGCCGAGCGAATTACTTTGTGTAATTTATTTCATCACCACTGCGCTCAAAACGGTGAGGAAACCGACATATCCTTGATCCAAAACTTCGAAGACATGTGACATTCACGGGTTTGTGAATGGCACTGGGCCCGAATGATAGATTACGTCAATTCCCTCTCCTAGAGAGAGGAGGTGTGAGTCTCTGCAGTGAGAATATCAAAAATCTGATTATGCTATGTATGCTATTCAAGTTATTGCACCTTATACTAGCCTTTCCTTATATTAGTAAGGAAAAGCGTTTGGTCATGTTTTAATAAGATCCCATCACTGCGGGATACCAGCTGAAAATCAGCGGTAGGTATCTGACGCCCAGCAATTGCCCCCTTCGCCTTTTCGGTTCGGACACGCTCAGCGGAGCACTGTTGTATTTGATGGCACAGTTGGTGTAGCGGTTGATAATTTGCTGTATTTTGTGACGCATTTTCGAATCCCGCCAAGATCAAATATGCCATACATATCGGGTGTTGTGTTGCTGTGTGTCTAAATGTTTATTGAGCAAGGTTCTTTATAAAAAAAAAACTATTTGTCATAATACTTAGCAACAATAACATATTCATCAAGAACTTGCAAGAGAAACAAACTAAAAAAAACTGGGCGAATGCGAGTTGGAGTAAGGGTTCCGTACAAACTTACCAATGAAAACAGTTCAATTCCCGAATTGAGTTGCGAAGATTTTTCCTAATCACAAATAATTTTTTTTTTTTTTTGTTTTCAGATTTTTTCTTATACTTGTGTTATGAGGTTTTACTTCATGCCAAATTTTGATTCCCTTGAGTGTCGAAATACAAGTTTTTTGTAATATAAACGGCCGTATCTTTTTTTCGTTAACTCAGAAATTTGTTTTTAGCTATTGCATAGCTTCTATCGCGGGCCTTGAGCGTGGAGACCGAATCCAGAAATTCCGTAACGAAAATAACCTAACACCTCCTAACTCATTTGTTTTTTGAGCATGGTTGACCGAGAAGAAAACAAATGAGTGAACAATCAATCAAAATTCAATTCAATGTGTGAAAGTGTAACTTCAATTAATATCAAAGAAAAAAAAAACAAAGAAAAAAAATTCTACATAAATAAAATAAATAAATAATTATAATTTTTTTTTTTTTTTTTATTATTGATAGGCTCGCGTTTGACCACTATAATTGCATAAGTTGATAAAAATGCTATGCAATAGCTTTACCACGGCAGTCCCCGAGTGCCACACGTCTTTTTTTTTTCATAGCTTTAAGTGACTGCAGACCTGAATATATGGGTTTTAATTTCAACCTGATACCTCCGTGTACATGTTCTCGAGTTAACCTTTTGAATGTCTTATGTTACACAGTTCGACATAAGCAATTGTTTTCTATTGTGTCTCTAATTTCGGCATTCAAAGAGTTAAAGGATCTTAACAGATAGACAAACGGTCAACAAAGTGATCCCAGGGATCTTAAATACCTTACAGACTAACAAGATTAATTACGAAGCAATATTACAAATTCGAGAACTTAACTAACTTCGAGAAAGAGGTCAACCGACGAATCCAACTCGGCTGGGCAGCGTTCGGGAAGCTACCCGGTAGCTATCTTGTCGTCCAACATACCACAGTGTCTCAAGACGAAAGTCTTTGACCAGTGCCTGTTGCCAGTGATGGCAGTGATATATGGCTCCAAAACGTGGTCGCTCACAATGGGCCTCATCAGAAGGCTTAAAAGTTTCCTTGCGTGATCGAATCAGGAATGAAGATATCCGCAGAAGAACTGAGGTTGCCGACATAGCACAAAGAATTGCCAAACTTAAGTGGCAATGGGCAAGGCACATTGCTCGTAGAATAGATGGCCGTTGGGGCCGAAAGGTTCTGGAGTGGCGACTGCTTACTGGAAGACGCAGCGGTGGAAGGCCTCCTACAAAATGGACCGATGACCTGATGAAGGTTGCAGGAAACCGATGCGAGCAGATGCGAGACGAGCAGGAACGTTCGTTGTGGCGACGTTTGGGAAGGCCTATGTCCAACAGAGGTCGTATATCGGCTGAAATGATGATGATGACGATGATTACAAATTCTGAAATGTACTTTATTTTCATAAATAGAAAAATATTAACTCAATGTTCGCTACTTAATAAAGAATAAAGACAGACAGCAAAGAGATCCTATCAGGTTTCCTTTTTTTCCTTTTGATACCTCAAAAAACTGAGACCAGTTGGTAGATAAATGTTCTGCTTCTGCAGAACATTTATCTACCAACTGGTCCACAATTCCAAATGTGTCAGTAAAATGCATAGTTCTGTTCTCACGAGCACGTTGATGTTGGATTTAAATTGTAACAATGCATAATTTGCCCGTCACGTCATGGACTGTCGCAATTACAGCACAGCGGATGTCTAAAAGCGCTTTAATGTCCCATGTCCCTTTTCAAATGTCCTTGTGATGATCAAAATGAAAATTATGCTTAGTTACAATAGCCAAAAGAGTGGACGATGTTATTCGCTACACAAGATTCGGATTTGACGATTTATTCGAACTGGGGATGAGGGGAGGATCTAGAGAATGTGACGTTCTATCAGTGATGAATGTCGAAGAGCAGTGACTTACCAATGGGATTCACTTGCGCTACCGAAATATCAATCATTTTGGCTTTACGACAATCGCTGTTACTGATTAGTCACTTCCTTTAAAGCCTTGTTATTATTCACTTATATATTCACTCTAGCCTTGAAGACACCTAAATTATAATCGGACGGGAAGACCGCAGCAGGAAAATTGTTCCAATCCATCGATATAAGCGGTATTAATTACGAGGCAAAACGCTTAGTCCGGACCGTAGAGGTTTCAATTACGTAAGAGTGGATACTCGCCGTACGTCGGTTTTTCTGATGGTATACGGATAAGATGGCGGAATCAATTATTTAAATATTTGATAGACAAAGTGTCCTATCATTTACGGAACAGCACCACATTTGCACTACAGGCTGGAATTGACTGCAATGTCTTCTTTAGCAAGCTTTTCATTTTAATTGACTGCAAGATCCATTAGTTTTATTATTCAGTTCTTATTGTGAACTGGGATCTGGATACCTATTAATATTTTTTGGGCATCGTCGGCTACCTTCGTCACTCGTCGGGTGTCCGCGTGGGCGACGACGGCGCGAAGCTTCAAGCGGGACCGCAGGCGCACCACACTCCACCAGCGAAAACAAACAACGGCACACGCGCGCCTTTTTTTTCGGTGGGAAAATCATCCCATGACAACCCCCGCTTTTGGGCGAAGCGGGATATAGTGGAAGACTCTTACTGACGATAAACCCACCCCGTTCCTTTGTGCTTTCATACCGGGGCTGAGCTATCTGTCGAAACTAACCCTGGCCCCAGTAGGCTTCACACTCCTTGAGGCGCGCGGGAACAGTGCGCGCCGTCGACGACTTGGGCTCGGTCAGAACAGTTACCGGACGGTTGGAATGCGAGCCACCCATTGCTCGCCAACCGCAAGCCCGCGCCTACGGTAGCCAGAAATCGGGATCGGAATCCCGGCGAAGGGAACACACGCGCCTTATATTTTCTTTTCTTTAGATACAAGTTTATCAGTCTTTACAGTGCCTTTTATTTTAGTCGGAGTTGAGGCCCTAACAATTATAAATATTCAGGCCTTACAAAATCGATACAGGCTAATCCTAAAAAAGGCAGGTTATCTTTGTCCGTTCCCAAACATAAGTATCAATTAGTGCCTCGTATTCGGGAGCATGGAGCATAGCCATATTGAACGAGCGCTCTTTGTGTAGCGATCCCCAGGGTAAATTTAACCGACGGATCTCATAATGCACCCGAGTAAGCTGATAGGTTCCACCGTATTCTGTTTATCCTAAACGGCTTCAAAAAAAACAAACTCCAATTTCCTAAATCCTCGACCTAACGTTATTAAGCCTTTGCTAAATCTGTTTTTCAAGAATAAAAGAGAATACGGAGAGAGAAACAGATCGGCTGTTTTAGATCAGTGTTTGTTTTTTAGATTGATTGTGGATACTTTTATGATTACAGTTGATGTAATAAACCTTAACCCGGGGTCATGAGGATGGAAAAGTGTTACACGGACGTTGGGGTGAGTCTCACAGACCCGTTTAATTATAAATAATAAAGTTAATATTTTATTTGTTTAGTATTTGCGGTAAAAAAAAAAAAATTAAATATTTTTTAAATGTTTGTTTAAATCAATTAAACACAAAAATTTTATGACAATATGTTTTGATCATATTTTTTAGAACTTAAAAAAATAATAATAATAAACTACTCCTGGCAATTGATGGATTATTTTGATGGATGGTTTTCGGCTCTAGTCCTCATATTTTGTCGAAAAGGCGTCTTGGACCACTTGTACCGTCTTTGCTCCGATAAAAACCTCTCTCAAGCGATCTTCGTCATCACACGTCTCCTAGTCGGACAAAGCTGAATCAGAGTTAGACTAGTAAATTCGAAAGAATACGCTGCCGTTCTATCTCTTCTCGATCTATTTTTTACTAATCTACAAAAGACACAAATTAAATACATTAAACTATATATTAACCAATTTAATTGTAAACAACAACAAAAATATAAATATAAAAGGATAAATACACGGATAATAAATAAAATAACATCTTTACAAACCGGCGCGAAATTAATACACGGACTGCGGGGATGGGTCTAACAGACCTTATTCGATTTTGAGATCGTGTAACTTTCACTGAGGTTGTCGCACGTCAAAAGTGTTGCCTGCAATGCATAGAATAACTCAACAGTTCCAGCTATTGAGAAAAATAGCAACGTCGCACGCATAGTAACCGAACTAGAAGCAATATAAAATGTGACGGGTCTCACAGACCCAACCCCCATGACACCGAGTAGTTGTACATTTGATATAAAAGTGTTTTTATTATTTATACTTTTTAGTTTCAAAAAAACAAAATACACAGACATTACACATCATGAAAATATCAATATCATAAGTCAGTCAAATCTATACTCTCTTTACATATTATAGTAGAAAGTCTTCTATCGCGTCTGTCAATCTGTACGAACGTGATAAACTCAATAACAAATAAAAGGTTTTTATGCAGTTTTCACCAATAGACAGAATGATTCATGAGGAAGGTTAAGCTGCCTGTAATAATATATTTTAAGACCCCTAGACAAAATACACAATCTTACAAAACTATTACATAATAATGCAATGAATGAAAAAAACTGAATTTCAAAATAAATATAAATAATTAAAAAGTATAAAACGACTAGTAATTAAAATCCATAAAATTCACTATCGTAAAATATCAACAAAATAGTAAGTACATTTTATCACAGATGTTTTCATAAATTCTATTCATCTTTGCGATCTCTCAAACATATTAATTTTATAAAGTATGCAATTTTGATTATTAAAATGAAAAATCGCACGTTAAAATGAACATTTTGTGCAAAATATTTTCACATTCTGTGTAATAGGTAGAGTAACTAAGAGTAAAATGGGCAGTGGCGTAGTTTTTAGTGTTTCATGAGGTGACTATTTAAAGACATGCTGACTTTTTTAAGCCAGAATCTAGTTTCCACCCGTAGCTCTGCCCGTCGTAATTTGACGACGGGCAGAGCTATTTAATATCTTAATATTATAATTACTATTTAATCTAAAGAAGCGATTCCCATGAAAAATTACAATTTTGAACATTATTATTGTTCAATTACTGTTTTTTCCAATTATTTTTCTTTTAAATAACTTCTACAATCTATACATATAATAAAATCGTAGGAAAGTCAAAACTGTACATTGAATATTTTTTTAAAAGAATACTTGGGGCGTGATCTACAATCGATACCGAAGCCAAAAATATAGTTTTTAGAATTTTTGTCTGTTTGTCTGTTTGTCTGATTGTCTGTTTGTCTGTTTGTCTGTTTGTCTGTTTGTCTGTTTGTCTGTTTGTCTGTATGTATGTCCGGGATAAACTCAAAAAGTACTGCATGGATTTACTTCAAATTTTGCATGAATATTACTAAGAGGTCGGGTCAACATATAGGCTACATATTATCACGCTATCACCTACGGGGGAGGAGCTGTGAATCTTTATATTTGTTACGCATTCTGTGACAGCGTGTAATATAAGGACGCAAATTTAAATGTTGTTTTTGAGTAAGTCATGCTATTATCTAGCTTTACACTATAAAAACTACGCCATTTAAGTAACTTGGGCAGAGAAACATAGTTTAATGAATGTTAGTAGTATAGAGAAATTTTTGAAGTAGCGCCATCTATGAGATTTCATACAAATCAAATCAAGTTACATGTTAAGACTTTTTGGAAATTAATAATTTAAATTTGATTATGTTGGCGAGGTTAGTAGTTAGTTATTCATAAAATTCATAGATGGCGATGTGATGTGATGTGCATTTTCTTCATAAAAGTGGTATCATATAGTTCGTTTTGACAAATTCAAGTTCCAACAAAACCCTCAAAATCTTGAGTAGAGTTGAGGAGTACAATTAAAAAAAAATGCGTTGTTAAGTATTACATAATGACATTTTTCCAGCTCTGTGAATTCGACCAGTTTGCGAGTTCCCTTACGTATGACGAGGTGCCTTCATATTACACGTACAACAAGCAAAGGAGTGTATTTAACCGACATCGACGAGAAGGTGCTGTGGAAGGTCTTCCGGGAATTTTCAAGGACGCGGCATTGGGTAGGGTTTATACCGTGCATCCGAATAATGGCGAATGCTATTTTCTGCGGTTGTTACTTCACACTGTCCGAGGCCCAACGTCTTTCGCCTTTCTGAGGACATTTGATAGCGTGGAGGATCCCACTTACCGCGCAGCCTGCGTAGCACGTCACCTTCTCGACGGTGACCAAAATTGGGATTCTCGCGGAGGCGAGCGTCAGTGACAGTCCCAGCCTCATGCGTCATCTGTTTGCCGTCATCTTGGTGTTTTGTGGAGTCGCAAACCCAGTAGCTTTGTGGGCGAAGTATCGCCATCATCTGTCTGAAGATTTTCTATGAGCTTTGAGGCGTGCTACTGGAGACGAAGTCGAAGTAAGATGATCGCGTGCTGAACACCTGTCTCAGTTCACTTCAAGATGTGGTCATTTCTATGGGCGGCAATTTGCTGATTGAATATGGGTTACCAGCTCCCCAATCATCGCCGCATCAAGGCCGTGGAAATCGGGAGTATAACGCTGAGACAAATTACGATCCGGGCGAAATGACCACCATACGAAATGACCATGTCGCTTTGTTCTCTTCAGAGCAAAAACAAATTTATGACACCGTCCCTAAAAACGTTGGGCAAAACCTGGGTAAAATGTTTTTCTTGGATGCTCCTGGTAGAACAGGAAAAACATTTGTTACTAATGGCATACTTGCAGAGGTCAAGAGGCAAGGCAAAATTGCTATTGCTGTAGCGTCGTCGGGAATCGCTGCAATACTGCTTCCGGGTGGCAAGACAGCACATGCCATGTTTAAAATTCCCATCGATTTATAGAATGGCGCCGAAACGCCTGTTTGTGGTGTGTCACGTAACAGCGATAAGGGACACGTGCTCAAGGATTGCTCTCTGATCGTATGGGATGAGTGTACGATGGCCAATAGGAAGGCAGTTGAGGCCGTGGACAGAACCCTGCAGGACATCCGCAGGAACGAACATTTGATGGGTGGTGTCACAGTTCTGTTCAGGGGCGATTTCCGGCAAACACTTCCGGTGGTGACGCGAGGATCGAAGGCTGACGAGGTGAATGCTTCGTTAAAACGATCTTCGTTGTGGTCACGAGTTCGTACGCTGCGCTTGACCATTAATATGAGAGCTGGGCTCGGCGGCAAAGCACGTGCATTGCAAGAATTCTCCGATGTCCTTCTAAGTCTTGACGAAGGCACTCTGACAGGTGGTACTTCCAGAGTCTCTGGGTAGAGTGGTATCCAGCTTAGAAGAACTCATTCGCTGTGTGTACGGGGACATCAGTTGTATACCGCACCAGCTTCTTGGGTGTGTGAGCGATAACGCCGACGCCCAAAAATGATCAGGCTGTAACAAATAACGAATGCATTCTCTCGGAAATTGAGGGGAATGGAGTGGTCTACACCTCGATAAACACTGTTGTCGAGCAAGATGACGGCACACATTATCCCGTGGAATTTCTGAACTCCCTGTCAGCAAGTGGACTTCCAGCTCATAACATCAAGCTGAAGGTCGGTGTCCCGATTATGCTTCTTCAGAACCTATCTCCTCCGAAGTTGTGTAACGGGACCCGCCTTAAAGTCATCTCGCTCCACAGACACCATTGAGGCGGAAATTCTTACGGGTTGGGGCGTCGGCGAGGCAGTATTTATATCATGCGTTCCCCTCATAACTCACAACTTCCCGTTCCAGTTCAACGCGCGTATAGTTCCCCGTGAGGGTTTGCTTCGCGATGACCATCAATAAGTCACAGTCAGGGGCAGACACTGAGGGCAGCGGGTGTCGACCTCAGGACGAGTTGCTTCTCACACGGGCAAATGTACGTCGCTTGCTCCCGCGTCACCAGTACTGACTCTTTACATTTTGGCTCCTGGCAGCATAACTACCAACGTAGTTTATAGGGGTGTTGTAAGGTATGATACCTTTGTACGTATTTTTACTCTTTTGTGTCCTGGAATGTATTCTTGCATTATTTTCTCTATTTCCTTCAGTCTCATCTTATGACTGAACTCAGCAGGATTCCCATATAACTCTCTTCACTTGCTTCGTTAGCAAAAAAAACTTATATTTTAGTGCTATTTTAAAAGTTGTTTACTTATAATATCATAGCGACACTTTTTTTTTTTTTTTTTCGATGGGAAAAATCATCTTATGACAACCCCCGCTCTTGGGCGGAGCGGGAGATAGTGTCAGACTCTTACTGACTAAAAAACCCATCCCGTTCCTTCAAGCCTTCATACCGGGGCTCGAGCGCCCTTTCGGATAACCCTGGCCCCAGTAGGCTTCGACCCGGCTGGGCCCCTGCTGTTGCTGACAACTCCTTGAGGCGCGCGGGAACAGCGCGCGCCGTCGACGACTTGGGCTTGGTCCGGACGGTTACCGGACGGCCGGACAGCGAGCTACCCATTGCTCACTGTCCGCAAGCCCGCGCCTACGGTGGCTGGAAATCGGGATCGGAATCCCGGCGGCGGTGGCGAGAGCGCCGTTGCCTGATGCGATCGGCCTCCTCCTTAGCGAGCATTACTGCTTCGCAGAAGTCGGCGACCGCCTGCCACTCCTCCTCGCTCCGGACCATGGCCTCGACCAAGGTCCGGCGCGAGAGGTCTCCGCCGCCGATCACCCCCACGAGGGCACGGCGATGCTCCGTCCAAGCAGGGCACACCGCGATTGTGTGCTCCACCGTGTCCTCCGGGCGTTCCGCACAGTGGCGACACCCGGGCATCACTTCCGCTTTGATTCGGAACAGGAACCTCCCGAACTTGCCATTTCCGGTGAGGACCTGTGTCATGCGTAAGGACGCCGTGAGGTCTTTCCAGCCACGCCTCAAAGAGGGGACTTATCGCCATAATTGTGGCGTGCCCAGCACTGAGTTGCGATAGTCGCTGACGCCATTCCACCATGAGATCCCGCCGGAGCTCTGTCCGCCATGCTGCGACCTGTCGCGGCAGAGGACTTTCACCCCGGCGTTGCATCTCCACGCGCATGTCGTGCATGTGTGCAAGGACTGTTGCCTCCAGATCCCACGGTGGTAGGCCAGCCAGAAGGCTCGCCGCTTCGCGGGAAATCGTGCGGTATCCCCGCACCATCCGAATTGCCATGACCCTCTGGCAGGCGTTCAGAATGGCCGCCGGTCGCTTTTGCAGCGACGGCGCCTACACCGGCGCCCCGTAGAGGGCCATGGACCGAACGATATCATAGCGACACTGGAATCTTAGGTATTTTTGGTGCTGTAGAGCCTTCACGCAGACGATGTCGCGGCCAGCAGCTAGTATAACGGATAAAACACAAAAAATATCGGATCGGTCACATCGCTTTTGAGTTTTAGTGAAACTAAGAGCAGCAATTGAGTCTTGTAACGATAAGTAGATTACAACTACATTAATAAATGGTGCTTTAGTTCGTTCACATAAAATTGTTATCTGTATAGCCATATAATAGGCAAAGTCCTGACTCACTCACTAACTCATCAACGCCTAGCCTAAGGATCTAAGATGCAAAAATATTTCACAGAGATTCATTTTATGATGAGTTTTAAAGAATAGGAAAATATATTGTTTTAATTCACCTCCTAAAGGGATGAAGCGGCAATCTAAAGTTTGTATGAGAAACCTATTTACACGTGCACGAGCCACTAGCAGAAGCTACTCCGATATAGATAACAAGCCACGTGTATCAAAAGACGTCTTTCAATACTCTTAAGGAGAAATAAATAAATAGGGATTGACCAGCGACTCGTGAGTGCTGCGCAGCGCTCAGCCTAATGCGATGTTACAATAAATTGTGTTGGAGGTGAACTCAAGCACTTTTCTGCACTTGTGCGGAAAACAGTAAATTGTGTTTCTATAACCGGTAAGGACCGGAGCAGATTTTTAACTATGCGTATTCAAAATACCTTATAAGATGACGGCAATAAGATGGATCTATTTTACACAAAACGAAAATTATCTCGAAATAATCGACACTGGTAATGCCGTCCTGCTACCTAGTCATATTGTCATAATATCTTAGTCGTTTGGACTAATTAGGATTACAAAATAAGGATACTAAATAATACCTGTAAAACGAATAGGCCAGCCTACATAATTGATCTCGATTATTTTGTCTCAATTACAAGATTCGACGTAGGCAATGAGAAGGTTTCTATCGTTTCATTTCTAACTAGATATGTGGACGGAATTGGTTCCCAATCAGAATCTATTTCACTCTCAGGCCAAATCATCATCTGACCTCTATAATTCGATTACTAGAGTATATCAATATCCTGATGAGAACCCTTACAACATGTTACTGAAGACTTACTTAATTCTAAGAAGTTACTGAAGACTTACACTTAGATTTAATTCTGAGTAGAGTTCATTATGCCTGGATATGTGAACAGATATGGATATGAGAGCAGTGGCAGCCGAGTGATAACGGCCCCGACTTAGGAGTTTCTAGGTCGCAGGTTCAAAACCCAGTCTGGCGCATTACTTTGTGTATTTTATTTTCATCACCACTGCTCTTAAAACGGTGAAGGAAAACATCGTGAGGAAACTGGCATGTCCTAGAACCAAAAATTTGAAGACATGTGACATGGTGGATTACAGTCCATTCCCTCCCCTTGAGAGGAGGCCTGAGTCCCAACAGTGCGAACATTATAAGACATACTATGCTATGACTACGCTATGTGCATACACAATATTATTTTTAGTTTATGCAAAACTTGAAATAATTTGTTCAGAATCAGTAACTGAATGGGTTCCAATGATTTTTACTCCATATTATAAGGTCACAAGTTGGAAACCACCGATACTAAGTACAACAAAGGTCACGGCAGGTCATAGCGGGTATTAGACACCAGCAAACAGCTGGGTGTAAGTACAAAACCACCCCTCAGTCGCCTGGATTGTCCCGATCACTATGTATTTTTGCTGACAAAATAAGCTTATAAGATGAACCGATGTCCTGGTGAAGGTTGCGGGAATCCGATGGATACGGGATACGCAGGATCGTTCATTGTGGCCACACTTGGGGGAGGCCTAAATCCAACAGTCCATCGCCTAAAATGATGATGATGATAAATAAGCTTATAACTTTGTGAATTTTCATAATGAAGTTATGAAATTTGGCACAGAGACTCTTCACATAGAAATACTAGACACGTGTTTCGAGTTTGGCATATACTTAAATTAATGTTGTATTCTCTGTTCGTATATGAAACCAAAATCCAGCTTATTTACTCTACGATTAAATCCCTTGGGTAAGATTTAACTACAAGTAGTTTATGCTACTAAATATAATTGCTGCGGTTGTTACAGACAACTGCTCATAAAGTTACCACTGTGTGGAGCGAGGCTTTGACTTGATAATGAAGCCATTATCACAAAAATAATCAGTTTAATTTGCGCATTTACCTATACGTACTCGGCAAATGAAGAGCTGACGCACAAATGATTTTAATGTTTTTTATCCATCGACTTCTATCCAAGTAATAAACAAGCCCTTTCATGAAAACTATTTTTCAAAATGTTGAAAAGTTAAAACAAAAGTTCCCTGCAGCGCTACATTGGCATTACATCGTCTAACAGAGCTATCAAAACATGCAGCGCTAAGATATCTTTTAGAGGATACTTTTTTCGTGACCAAAATGTCTTACCTGAGTGCCATGAATTCGTTCAACATAGTGTACCTAATAGTCTAGGTGTACAGCGACTGAAGTGAGTGTTCGGAACACCTAATCTAGTGCATAGTACATATATATCGATGGTTTTAGGTATCTAAGTTACAGTCCAAGGTCGCCGACATGGCCCGAGGAATCGCAAAACTAAAGTGGCAGTGGGCAAGGCACATTGCTCGTAGAACAGATGGTCGGTGGGGCCGAAGGGTTTTTGGAGTGGCGACCTCACACCGGAAAACGCAGCGTTGAAAGGCTTCCCACAAGGTGGACCGACGACCGAGTCGCAGGAATGCGGTGGATACGAAACGCACAGGATCGGTCGTTGTGGCGATGTTTAGGCAAGGCCTATGTCCAACAGTAGACGTCTTTTAGCTGAAATGATGATGATGAAGTTATAGGGACCTTCTTGTTAGTGTGTCGATGGCAAAACTAGTTAAATTCCTTGCCTACGCCATAACGAGGGTTTTCGTGAAAAACACCAACAGCTGTTGCCAAGAGGTCTTCCGCTATGAAAATGACACTTTGACATTAGTTAAATTGCCGTTGACGTCATGTGTAAACATTAGGTTAACGTTTGGTTAACGTAAATTTATTTTTCTTCTTACTTTTGCCTTCTCACTGCTTGTGCTTTTATCCAGTAAGTACCGAGTTTAGAAAGTTTTTTTGTTTTTGAAAACAGTCTTTTGCTATCGATTTAAATGCATATGTAACACATTTTATTGTTTTTGCAGTATTTAGCTACAATTATAGCAAAGTCAGCCAAATTCGTGAGTCAAATGATACGATTGAGTTGATAAATATTTAATTAGCTTAAAAAAAAAGAAAACAAGATAATTTGCACAAAGTCTGAAACAGAACATAACAAGGAATAAAAAAAAAACTTAATAATTTGTCACATTCAGATTGCGATAGTTTATGGAGAGGTATTTAAATAGAGGTACTAATCCGTACTATACAGTGCTGTGAAGTAGGCAGATACCTAATATTTTACAATTAAACACAGTCCTAAAAAGACCATCATTTATTTAACTATGAACAATAAACCTAAATCGCAAAAACCTCCAAGAAAATAAGACACCAAAAAAAAAATTAATGACACCCACAAGACTACGCCAAGATATTTAAGACTCAGCTTTACAAAATGAATACCTCTCGTCTACCTCAATTTCGGGCCGGTGTCAAAAGCAGGTATTCATTTTTCAGCTAATTAAATTTCGTGGCTCCCACTTGTCTCCTGAGCCGCATTGTTGGAACTAGTTCAAGGGTATGCACTACTAAGATAATATCGTACGCTCGGGATTTAATGTTCAACATTTATGAGCCTGAACTGGTGCAAGCCCAGAATAAACGATCTTGTAAGGAAGTTTCGTGAAATTGTTCAAGGAAGTCCGATGGATACTAGATGTACAGGACCGTTAATTATGGTGACACTTGGGGAAGGTCTTTTTCCAGCAGTGGACATTTTTTGGCTTATATGATGATGATGATAATGTTCAAGGAGCTTTATTAGGCCAAATAATTTATTTATTTAACAATTCTTGTACCAGCATTATATATTTCTTTATCGTTGATAGGTTCGCGCTTGACCGCTATCTCACCTGATGGAAAACGACAATGTGGGCGACGAGTATGCTTACCTAGAAAATACCTATTCACTCTTGACTTAAAGATTAATATACAACAAGAAGACGGAAACAGAAAAATAGGTACAAATAGGGTTTCTACTGAAATCTGTTTCAGCATGCCTGTGAAAAGAGGTCAGAGTCTGTGTTTCCTGATAGCTGCAAACTAAGCGTCTTTAAACCAAGAGATATTACTTCTAGGCAAGCGTGTCCCACCGTTGACTACAACATCTTACCATAGTTGTTAAGCACGAGTTGAGAAATAAATTACATGTTATTTATTATAATTTTTTTAAATTTCACAAATTCTTTTTTCCTATGTCTACATTTCTTCCGATCTCTCATATCTTTTTGAAATAAACTGTACCTTTGTACAATTTTTTATAGGTAATAATGTATCTTCTTATCTTCTTCTGTGTATATATACACAAATTATAAAATAAAGATAATAAATAAGATAGAAAAAAGATAGAAATAAATAAGATAGAGTTGGGGAATAAAAGAAAATAATAAAACGAAATTCCAATATGAATTGACTAGCTCCTGCAAGCGGCTTCGCCAGCGTGGAGCAGGTGGGTTTCTTCATACAAACTTTGCAACTCCGTTTGTTCTCTTTTGGGGATGAATTTTGGAAAATCCTCTCTTAATTCTCTCCTACGTCACAAAATAATACCTTGTGCAAAATTTCATGTTCCTAGTTTCAGTAGTTTCGACTGTGCATTGATGTGTCAGTCAGTCAGTTTCTCCTTTAATATATAGAGCTATTTGTATAACACTAATAATTTTGCTGGACTGTATTACTAACACCACAAACAACAACTTTTGTTGTATGGCTTTTTACAAAACATAATACATTTACCTAAAACAAACCTTAAAGGTTTCGTTGTTCTATCATACACATTTCAACTCTATGTTTTCTATACGTACCTACGTCTTTATGACACGCCGAAAGCGCATCAAACACCCCCTCCCCGATCCCGCTCCTCTCCGCTATTGTACTATCTACCAACTTTGTAATATTTAGAACGTTCAATTAAAATATTTCTATTTTTGTATGAAAATCTAATGAACTAAAATATGTCAAATTGATTAAAATTATAGAACCAAAATTGTTGTTTATGATGATATTAACGGTACTATGGAGAACCATGGATTCTTGAGAGATTGCCAGTCTTTTACAAATAACCCTATAAATAGATAAAAATATATCATCTTGTGACATCAAATAAAGAAGGCCCTGACACAGTCTGTTAAGGTGATCCATAAATGGAAAGGAATGCGCAATAAAAATCGTAACTACTTATCAACACAGACGTAATCCTTCATATTATAGTCGCTCTCGACATTATGCGTATTTAAATTGCGAATTCCGTTACGAGTGTTAACATATGTAATTGAGGACGATCCAAAATTTTAGCACTAAAGTGCACACTTACATTTGAAATTAAATGACCTCATACCAAGTTGCGCTCTCGTTTCATATTCAAGGTTTTATTTTCTGCGGGAATATTCGAAAGAGTCAGCGGCCCCGGAACGCAGAGAGCGACTGAGGGAACACAGGTGGGATTTAGTCAGTAAAAGTCTGAAACTTCACTGTATGCATTTTGATACAAGTGGAGAATCTTTGCGACCAAGACGAGATGTTATGAAGCCGAGTGCTGCTGTGACAAATTTTCACGTGTATATAACGACGTTTTTCAATACACTTACGAAGAAATAAAATGGTATATGGTGTATGTGTGTGATGTTGTGGTGTGTGTTGTATGTTGTGTGTATGTGGTAATGGTTTAAGGTATGCAAATAAATAAATGAAATGAAATGAATGAATGAAATAAATATACAAGGACTGCCCGGCGACTCGTGGGGGTCGCTTGGGAACTGTGTGCCTAAAATCGAGCAGGTTTTCGAATTAGTTTATTTAAAAAGTTATACGATGATTTCCCAACTAAAAAATAGGTTGATTTTTATACAGGGCAGTTTATCAGTTAAGTGCTATTAATACTTAATTTAGTAGGCTCGCGAATCAACATCCCAAATTATTTATTGATTCCATCCCCGCATAATTCCACTAACGAGAACCCTGTTTATACTTGCTAATCAGGTAATACATTTTAAATGTACGATATATTGCACACATTATTAGCTATCGAATAAAATTTTAATGAGCAATTTACGGTGATACAATAAAAACGGTAAATTGACAGAGCGTAACAAGCGCGTGGAAACGACGCAGTTTGTAGGCGCTTCTGTGTATAAAGATAAGACGAGGTATCCATAAAGCGAGGTCGGATTATCGCGAGGATGTGGATATAAGTCCACGTTTCATTAGTTACATTAGCGAGATCTGAGAGCCGGCCCGGATAATATGATAACAATACATTACGTCACCGCGTCGGGACGAGCGCTTAATGTCTCCTCGGACTTAATTCAAGCTCAGCTTTACAAAGAATTCTTTTTTCATTCATTTTGTTTTAGTGACCCCATCAATTTGCCCCGATTTAAAAGCAATTTATTTCGTTCCCGCAGTTTCCTCAAATAGTTCTTTGCCGACATAAGACTTGCATAAGCAACCGCGGAGTTTTCAGATTCTAATCAACTTTGAGGAGCAAATCTCAAAGTTTGGAAAGATTTCGCTAAGCTTTCCAAGCCTAAGATGGTATTGAAATTAAATATTACGCAAATTTTCTTCCACCTAAGCATGGAAAGGCGGTGGCTGAACACAGAAATTGAATTAACCAAATCCCTTTGACGAAGTTCGTGTTTGCTGGCAACTTGGTTAAACTGTGAAATTATTAGCGGCCGCAAACGTCCCTGCTTTTTGCGGGAGCGGTTATAGTGCTGTTTATTTTATAAAGATTAACATGAAGCCGCGTAAACAGATTTCAAAGTTCATTTTGTTTGTTCTTTTTTCGTCTGTTACGAGATAGGGGTGTACGAAATTTTGGCTGACATTGTAGACGAAAGATGTAAGATCCTACCTTCACTTAAAAAACACAGCCACCATCAATACGTAAGACTACGTACTAAAACATTGATCCAAGCCAGGTTTCAAACAGAGCCCGTTTGATTTCCATAATACCGTTCATGGTAGGTAGGCGACACGATATTTTGTCAGTCCTGAATATATTGTCGTTGTAATTCATTCACATACATTTCGTCTCGAATCGAACTTTCGAGGATATAAGTTCCGGACAAGTCGAGATTATCGACTGAATAAATCAGGAAGCGAGGTGCCCTGAAGATTTATTACGTGTAGAGTGAGCAACACGCCTTATCTTGTGTTTGGACCGAAACAATTTTCTCGTTTGTCGAAATACATGCTGAGTCTGATACCTTCGGTGTAGGTATGATAATGAAGATTTATCAGTAAAGTTTTCCCTGTTCATAATCGGATATAAACACTCTTTCGTTCAAATAACATATTATCATTCATTTTATCACAGTTATTCTTGGAGACGGTGTTGCCAACGGGTGTGTTAATAAATCAACATTCTGGGACTCTATTGGAGGGGTTTCCTGTAAGTTCTTGGGAGAAACTGAATTTTACATATTTTGAAGCATATATTGCAGGCATCTAGAACGAATGCGATCTAAACGAAAAAGCTTGTTTTATAAGCGAGTAGGTCTGGCTATTTTATGTTTTTTCATAATTATATATTAATTTTTCATCATCATTTCAGTCGAAAGAATCTACTGTTGGACATAGGCCTCCCTCGAGTGTCGCCATAACGACTGATTTTGTGTGTCCTTGAATCCATCGGATTTCCGTGACCCTCACCAACACCAAGTTATCAGTCCATCTTATGGGAGGCTTTCCAACTCTACGTCTTCCGGTACGTGGTCGCTGCTTCAGAACCTTTCGTCTCCATCTTCTATTAATTCTCTATTAATTTATACCATTTTGCATTTACTGTTTTAATTAATCCCTGCCAAGAAAAGAGGCCTGTTATTATCAGTATTACTAGACATTTTTAGAGTTATGATGAAACTACCAAATTAATATTGTATGAAACCTTTGTGTTTGTGCGCTTCAAAAGCTTAAAGCCATTATAGAAACCTGAAATCGAATGATAACAACGTTAGAGGTTAATAAACCTCAGTGATTAATTAACTTATATTGTGAAAGACGTAACTCTTACCACATTAGTTTTAAAGGTATATGTTCTGGAGTTCCTCCCGGGAGCCAGAAGAGCGAGCTTTTTTTAATTAAAAAACAAAAAATTGGTTGCCTGTAAAGTCGGTATACGGGCGAAAGTTTTACGTGACAACGACTTTGAGTGGTAAAATAATTTTAATGTGAATATTCATTCGTATAGTAGGAAGTTATGTCTGTCTCTCTCGCTCTTAGGCGGGCTAACCATGCCCGAGTGGAAGGGACGCGTGCCTCTCACTCGCTCTCATTGTGAGCGCATAACGTGAGCGGAGCGTAACGCAGTTTCTTGAAGTGTCACCCGGCAAACCAATTTATAAGACGTTGTCACGTCAACAATTATAAATGAAAATGAACCTGAAATTTTAGGATTCCACGTTATGGGTATTATAACTGACTAAGGTAGTGTCTGTCACTTCTGTTTTTTACGTTACAGTAATTAAATGAAATAACCATTGTTTTTCAAACAAAACAAACACTGCACTCCTAAATCGCTGTTGTGCCAAAAAAAATGCCCAATAATGTCCCATTGTACACACGTTGGGCAGACATTGGACATCCATTGGACAGATATGTTCTACCTTGACATAGCTGCCATATACTTGATGAGCTGTGGGCTTGTAAGACGAATTCGGGGTCGCGGCAGACTACAAAAGAGATAGCGAACAATGTTTTCTTGAATTAAAAATTGGAAAGAAAAGGCGAAACTTTTGCAATCATTGGAACAGACGGAGGAAGGCCTTTGCCCACCAGTGGGACTATACGGGCTAGCAATAATAATAATAATAATTAGGTTGCAAAGTGTATACTTAGGTACATAGTACGTTGGCATTCGTTTTTCTCAAAAATAAATTAAAGGTGTTTGTTTCAACAAAAAACTTATGGCCATTTATTTATTTTGCCCTTGTTAGTGAACAAGAACGAAATAATTAAATGGCTTCACGTTTTCAGTGGATAAGCAACTATAAATAATTAGATAGATAATAATAAAAACAAGACAACACTTACGAAAAAATAACTTTATTATTTAATAAAAAAAAAAAAGAAATTAAATGAATTGTACTCTAAAATTGTTAATAGGATGAAACAAAATTTACTCTGTCAAAGCAAATATTATCATGCTAATTATTTTAGAAAAACTGTAAACATTAACTATAAATATTTGGAGCCAGTTTAATATTTCTAAGAAATAATCAAAGAAAACTAATTCTGTCTTGACTA
This sequence comes from Mythimna albipuncta, assembly GCA_929112965.1. NCBI lineage: Eukaryota > Metazoa > Arthropoda > Insecta > Lepidoptera > Noctuidae > Mythimna > Mythimna albipuncta. Next base: position 12,323,208 of record OV815973.1, read on the forward strand.
AAATTCCAATCTAGAATATTAAAATTTTGCGTCCTAAAACTAAATTTGATTTGAAGTTCATCAGCATAGTAGATACCTATCTACAGTTGTTTTTTCAACAAACTCGTAGAGAAAGACATTTTAAACGTTCGTTATTAGTTAGAGTTTATATACAAGTTCGTTTGTTAATAAATTATAATCAAGCAGCGTGGTTGAACTCGAAGTATTATACTCACACCTACTTTGTTTGAAGTTGAGAAAGAAACTTCGCTACTCGGTCGAACTTCGTGTCTATATACACAAGTCCCGAACTTCGCCTGTAACGTGTATGTGTAATGAACTTTTTAATCTAGCAATTGTATGTTGAAAATCAAATTCAAATACAAAGTTTGACGAAGTTAGCATGCAGATTTAGTTGGACGTAATTTCCATAGTTTCATTTCACATAACGCGCCAAAAACCAGCGCGGACTTACGTAGTGGGAATATTAATGACACAAAAAAATCTAAAGGTAAAAATGTTCAAGACTGTATTCTCTGAAGGTGTCCCCAAAGGAGTAGATCGTCCGCTGCTGGCTTATGACTGACAATATATTTGATTACAAGCGACAGAGGGTGAGACACTTATTTATTTTATAAGTCAGACTTACAACTGGTGTTTATGTTCCATAAAATCAGTTTAGGTCTAGATTTGTCTGTGGGATTCCACAGCATTGAAAGCCTTACCCAAGAACGTAATGGGTAACTGAAGGAACACAGATAAATTTCGGTCAGGAGAGAAGTTATTTGACAACTTCTAATATTAAAATTTTGCCTTACTAAGTATTTAATTGGTACTATAACTTTATTAATTTGTTTCTTAAGCTTTCATATCTTAACGGCTGAATGGATTCGGATGAAACTTGGCACACAGACTATATACCTACATGTGAAATAGGACATAGGATTTTTTTATGATATTCCCTAAGGGCTATTCTGGAATTTTATGTAGACGAAGCTGCTGGCAGGCAAACAAAGTATATATATATCACTATAAACCATTTTGTAACGTATGATTCCAGACTGCAGACAGCTGCAGAGAATTCGCCAACGAGTTAAATGACTTGTTTCTCAACGAAAACAATCGCACGACATGGCCGCACTTCGGCACCAAAGACCGCATGAGTAAATGGCCACTGTTCCTCGAATGACATCCTGACTTGATATACGAGAACCTCAGAAGCGTATCAGTTCAAAGATGTCGTTGGCTAAGCCTAAGGCCAAGTACTACATCAGTAAAGCAACAAGATTGAAATCACTGTGTACCAGACGTCACTGAAACCAACGCAGTCATAAATTTTCGTCCCTGACACTCGCTCTCTTACCAGTTGGGAAGATAACTTGATACAGTGCACGTTCTGTTTGCCAACAGATTACCAGAACACAAACGAATACCGGCTTTCACGCGTTTCCTATTTCCTTGTGTCATTATTATTAAGGAGCCTTGAGATGTCAAGCGAAAATGAGGATAAAATTACTCGATAGAAAAGATACAGGGTTTTAGATCGATACTACATATCATTATCATTAGATCGATATTCATTTTGCGAGTATTTTTTTTTGAACAATAGTTTTTATCCCATAAATGAAAGTTTAATTATCAAGAATTTTAAGTTACGTGTTAAAAGTAAATCAATTTTTAAATTTCCCGGAACAAAAGATGAGTAACGACCAGTCCAAGCCTTATATTCGTACTCGCCAGAAAAAAAACAGTAATCGTCACAGTAGCGAGCGTGGCAACATTTTGATATGGCCTCCACGTACCATTTACCACGTCCCTGTGTTTCCGTGACGTATTTTTGTAACATATTAACCAATTCGAATTTTGTTACTATTTGGAATCGTCGTTCGTTGGAATCGAATCGGCACTTTATTCGATTTCGACGTGCGTTGTATGTATGTCTACATTCACGGATACTGCATTCAGTGAATTCACATGTTATGGAGGCTATGCGAATGATGTTAGGAAAAGGATAAAACTAAAAATCGATTCACTGTACCAAATGTACTTTCGGTTATGAAACTGAAAATGTTCTTTCATCCTGAATTGAGTGTTTTTTCATGTGAGAAAGCAAATTTAATGAAAGAAAGAGAAAACTAAGAAAGAAAACTATTTAATTTGGCATACACACTCGTAGATACACACAATGTAGTAACAACATGTAGACACTAATAAATTATTATAATATAAAAAAAAAAAATTAGCAATGTGTGTCTCACGGCGGCGCCAAATAGGTCCAGTTCAGCAATAATGCCAGAAAACTACATGGTAGTTGCCTGTATGGCAGTTAATCGTGTATAATATTAACTTTCTAGAAATTGTAAATTATGCTTGTTATAGTCCAGTATTCAAAGACAAGCCTATCGAGGCCCCGTTTGAATATTAGCTGTAAGCCCGGTATCCTGAAGTACTAATTAATATCGAGCTCACACCTTTATTACCTATGACGGACAATGCATTCAACTAGGAACTGAATTAGTTCGGCGATAAAATGTATCCATATTAATTACTACATTTTAGTTACCAATTATTTTCAACTAAACAACTCATTATGAACGGGCCATTTCACAGAACAGATATACAATTAATAATGCGATTGTTTTCGGCAGTTTGATTCATTATAGTTAATTGATACCTGAGTACCTACCTAAATTGGGCACGCCACAATTATGGCGGTAAGTCCCCTCTTTGAAACGTGGCTGGAAAGACCTTACGGCGTTCTTAAAAAATAATTATTAAATTATTAACCAGTACAAAAATCAGCTAATTTTCAAAGCTTCAATAAATTTTACAACTCAATTCAATTTTACAGACGTACCGAGGCATCCTTTATTGTCGATAATTTCATTTAAATTGTGAACAAGACAAACAGCGAACTTGTAACTAGTAACCAACAATGTCTATGAATTAACAATCAACTAGGGTCGGGGAATTGGTAGCGTTTGGACAAATTGCGTATATGCGTAAGCCGAGATCCATTCTCTAACAGAAACACAGAAACTGGTTCGCGCCATAGGCATTCGAAATCCCTTAGGTTCATTGCAGTACGAAATAGTTCGACAGTTTCAAGACAATGGTGCGAGTTTAGTGTACTATGTGGAATTTGTATGGTGTTGTAAACGAATTTATAGCTCGACATTCGTGAGATAGTTAATATTGTGATATCGAAAGGAGATCGTATGAGTTGCTTTTTTTTATGTAACCAACGAACTGGCTTGTAAAATATACTTCGAAGGATTATGCTGTTCTAGAATAGGTTTGAAAGTTGGTAGAAAAAAGAATGTGTGTTGTTTTTTGAAGGTTGAATTATTATTTGTAAGAAAAGCATTGTGCGTTCAAATAAGCAGACATATAAGAGTGTGCCGCCCGAAGTGTTTGATTTCATAGAAAAATCCCTATACGAGCCTAGCGACGAGCTGAGCTGCGTTACAATATTTACACTAATATTATAAAGAGTTAAAGTCTGTATTATTTTTCCTTTTGTTTGTGGAAGGTTATCTCTGAAAGTACTGGTCCGATTGATCATATTAGCAATATAGCCGATTGCTAATATGTTTTCTCCAATAAAAATCTGCTTTGTATTTTATGTATGTCGGTGCAGCCGTGGGCAAAAGCCAATTTTTAATCAAGTGAAAACTTCTTTAGCCGCACTATATTTTATGGGTTTAAATAAGACTGAACCGTCACGTTCGGCTATGTAACGCTCTTTCGGACAAGGTCGGTTTGAGTCGGCTGACTATATCCGAACGATTACGAACCTTAATGAAGTTTCCACTGTTTTCGTGTGGTCCTAAGCACATATTGTTTTTTTTTTTTTTTGTAAATAAGAGTTTATAAGAAAACTTAATGGAGAGAGGTATAATATTACATAGGTCATATAACATGCTCATACATCAGCCATTATGATTTCTAAATTATCACATTTATCTATTATTTAAATTTATTAGACGTTAGGAATTTTGATTTACGAAGGGAACCCTAGATAAATGCACATAATCAATCAACACCGGTCTCCTAAATACTCGTACTCCCAAATTAATGTTTCCTGATTAATTATACCGGAATAAAATTCATCAAACCCGCTAGCCCAAAGGGTGCAATTTTTTATGAAGATTTCTCCAACTTTTTTCATTAAATTTCTTGAAGTATTTGCAAAGTTCCAATCGTTTTTAACGCTGAGAAAAATCTCCTCACTTTTTCACTCCCTTAATGTTGACCGAAATTCTTAGGAATACCTATGGTGACGTACTACTAAATCAATTTCTCATTTCACTAGTATTACTTTTCTAGCAACCAAATATTTAAATTCTAAGCGTTCATTTGAAGAGATTAGACAGGCTCTTTACTGTCCAATATTGTACACAATTTCAGTATAGTTTCAATGCTTTTTATCTTCAGTATACTCACCTAGCTGTTGAAATTACGGCACCCTTTATTTAACAATTATTCATCCTTTCTATCCAAGATTGAAGAAATTCAATTTCGTAATGCAATTGTAGTAATACTTTAGACACCAATAAAGTGTAAACTTAATACTAAAAGTTCTAAATCACGATACACGACCAAGAAAAGCTTTCTCAAAATTACATTACATAAACGCAAACAGAAAAATAAAATAAAACGTAACGTATTTTTTCAACAATGGCAACAATAGCTACAAGATCCGCTCACTCAATACAGATTGGTTGGTGAAAACGCTTGTGTTGTTGCGTGCTCCCATCCCATTAAGATAAGCCAACCAAAACGAGACGCGTGGCTTACGATTAATGACGGGAAACAAAATACTGTCTGCAATCCAGTTATGTTTGAATGGACCAACATAACAACCGCATTGGGGTGCCTACAGAAGATAATGGAATGAATGTACGGGAAACCGCACAAATCATATAGGCCGCTGATTATGCATTTTGCAGCCAACAACGATGAGAATAAACATTTGCACAACGTAAAATAACCAATCACTTACGTTGGAAAACATGAAGAATATTATAAACGTTCAGATTAAAACCGGGCAGCGTGATAAATATTTTAGAGAACAAAGACAACACAATTAATGTTGCTATAAACTTAACCAAACAATGTGTAAGTAAACATTGTCAACAATGTATGGGACCACAAAATGCTGACACATTTCAAGTGATAGAGCACAAACAGTAAAAGGTCCGTATAAAAACAAAACTATCTCTCTCTGTATTTTCCGTCCTAAACTAAGTAAAACACTATGTCGGCCATTTCGCGGGTCTAAGCAATTATGACAGTAATTCTGCTATTATAATTCGTGATCTAGATTCTAAACAAACTAATAGGAGTGATAATCGGTACCTTTACAATGACTGTGTAATTAAATATGTGTGGCCACGATCGCAGCGGACGCGGTTGAAACACATGGAATATGCTTGGAGATAGACACGTCATTGCACTGTAATTAAGGACATCCCTGTGTCCTACTTACCACAGACCACAGCTGATACAGAACATAACTAGTCTACTACTCCTTGATGAGCACAGACGCAAATCATATATGTAGGTATATCTTATCGACCACTGAGGTTAACCAAAGATGCTTCGTCCAATTTACCTTCGACAAAAGCAGACTGGAGTCTGAGATACCGCTTTAAAGCCGACACCTTCTATCATGCAAATATATACGGCTGTCTTAGTCACAGGTAGTTAGAAACGGTCTTTATGTCTAGTTCGACCTTACGAAACACGTAGCTGTACCTTGTTGAGTTATGTTTAAAACAGAGCTCAATCCAATAGTGAAGTGAATGTTGTTATAATGGACACTATAGCATCTATGTGCGTTTAAATGCGGCCATAGGTCTCGTTAATACATTTATGAGTATTTTTGATAGGAATCTCAAGAATGACATTTCACATAGTACATCACATTCTACTTACATTATTATGGTGTACAAATATCATTTCATTGCATTGAAATAATATTTGTTCACCAGTTGTAATGTATTTCTTTTTTAACTTTTTAAATTAAATTGTTAGTCAAGATTTTATTTTAATGTACAAAATATAAATTTCCATTATTATTAGATGTACTAAAATGTAACAAAAAAAAATATTTCGTCAAAATCATAAATTCAATTTTCCTAATAACCAACTTGACAGATTTTTCTTAAACATCGTAATAGGCAACTTTTTGATTTAGACTACTTATTTACACACTTTCACTGTATTGATATACTTATGTCTTCTTCCGCTCAGATCCAGATGAGTGGTAGTATCCGAATTTTACTGGTTAAAACCAATCTGTAACTCTTACGAACATTCCCATAGCCTACCATACTTGCTCTGGACGCTACTCTGGACCCCAATCATTTTGCTGGCATGTCTTTGAGGCTTGCGTGGAGCACAACGTGCCGTCGACTCGGGCTTGACCCTTACGGAGCGACCGAACGGCGAGCTACCCATTGCTCGACATCTGTAAGCTCGTGGCTGCGGTGCCTGTAGTGGGCGACAATCGATTTCCGACTCAGCTGCGGCTAGGACAAAAGGATATCCCCTCCCTCACGGCATTCTCATACTCACATTACTACTTCACAGAAAATTACAGTCCTAATATTTTTTTGAAAATCTTTTGAAAATTTAGTCGAACTGCCTCACAGTATAACAAAGCTTTAACAAACTGCGGAGGACACGTATGCGTCATTCGGAGTAACCGTTACGTCTACTTGACACTGTTGATTTTATAGGTACGTTTTATTGCGTACACGAAATTGTTCTACTTGTCAGATACGTAATTGATGTTTGACTTCCAGTTAGTTTGATCAACTATTGTAGATATTGTAGATATTGCTGTGTTTTCCGGAACCCAAATTTGTACTAGCAAACAAATAACAATTTGTAGTAACAAATATTGTCTTCCTAAATATTTTTGATACCATTATAATTAATAATCAGAAATCAGAAACGTTTATTTCAAATAGATCGTTTATAGGCCCTTTTTGCAATTTTCAAAATGTCGGTCAATCAATAAAAAAGTGAAGCTAAATTGCACTTTACAAAGCCTAGATCTCTATAAAAAAGAACGTGCAAGAAACTCCATGAACACTACATAACCATTTGGCCATGTCAGAAGAATCTCTATTTATAAACATCACTTTGAAAAATGCCTTCTGTAAACGGTTAGTTATTTTAACAGCTAACGATTTGCATAAATGACTACCAGACGATTTGATAACTAGTGTAGTTACGAAACTTTTATATAGTATACATTTCACATAATACATAGACCTGCCCTGCGTCATGCAAATTGATTATTATGGGCAAAATATTCAAAAATTAAACACAAATTCAAACAGAACACGTATTCGGTATAAAATTGTAATTGCTTCTTATTTATGGACTTTTTTCTTGCTTTAAGTGGAGCGGCAGAGTCTCAGACTTTTACTGACTTAAACCCAGTGTTCCTTCAGTATGTACAGTTCAGTGACTGGTCTGTTAGTCTAGTTGTTAGTGACCCTGACTTCTATGCCGGAGGTCGTGAGTTCGATTCCCACCCATGACAAATGTTTGTGTGATTGATGAGCACGATCATTTTTTCTAAGTCTGGGTGTATTTATTCTCTATAATATGTATGTAATTAGAGATATATAAGTAGGTAGGTTTATCAATTTTCTATTACTCATTGCACTAGCTCTGCTTAGTTTGAGACTATTTGGCACAGCCATTGCAAGCCACAGCCTACAATTTTGCTGACATCTCTTACGAGGTGCGAGTAGAACACAGCGCGCCGTCGACCCGGGCTTGGTCCTTTATGGTAGGCCGGACGGCAAGTTACCCATATCTCGTCGTCCTCAAACGCGCGTCTACGCTAACTGGTCGTCGTCTTGCGTCTTATTTATGGGCTGGATGCTGTCAACTGTAAGTTTAATGTTCATAAATTAAACTCAAGATCACATTTTAACATGTCGATGTCAACCTTTAAGTCTACATTGAATAATAACACTTCACAACAATGTTACAGCAGAATAATACAATAAAACACAGTTACACAATAATACTAGAGTAAATAATACTAGATCTGTCTCTGTTTACGCTGGATTAGAGATTGTCGTCGATTTATCGTCATGTCTCATCCAGTCGTTCAATGAAACTGTAATAGATCTGTTGGCGTTAGTAAATCACTATATATAAAGAGCACGTTACATTGAACTGAAGCGATAAAGGAGCGAAACATTCGAATTAGTACGAACTCGAGTTTTACAAGCTGTTCGTGCATTAACGGAAAGACTTTCGACGGTGATAAGGTAAAAACTTGATGGATTGTGTGAGAAACGATATGACAGAAAAGGGAGTTAGTGATAGCATGACGAGTGACAGGACACAGTGGAAGAAAAAAACGTGTTGCGCCGACCCCAAATAAAACGGGACTAGGGCAGGAAGAGAGAGAGAGAGAAGGTAAAAACTTGGTGATACGTTACAGCAGACAATCTGGTTACTGTCTCTGTCACTTTGTCATAAAAGCCTTATTTATGGTGGGTAAAATCATCCAATGACAGCCCCCGCTCTTGGAAGGAGCGGGAGAAAGTGTCAGACTCTTACTGACTAAAAGCCCACCCCGTTCTTTCTAGCCTTCATACCGGGGCTCGAATTCCCTTACAGATAGTCCTGACCCCAGTAGGCTTCGACCCGTCTGAATCCCTGCTGTTGCTGACAACTCCTTGAGGCGCACGGAAACAGTGCGCGCCGTCGACGACTTTTTTTTTTTATGGTGGGAAAAATCATGCATTGACATCCCCCGCCCTTGGGCGGAGCGGGAGATAGTGTCAGACTCTTACTGACTAAAAGACCCACCCCGTTCCTTCTAGCCTTCATACCGGGGCTCGAGCGCCCTTTCGGATAACCCTGGCCCCAGTAGGCTTCGACCCGGCTGGGTCCCTGCTGTTGCTGACAACTCCTTGAGGCGCGCGGGAACAGTGCGCGCCGTCGACGACTTGGGCTTGGTCCGGACAGTTACCGGACGGCCGGACAGCGAGCTACCCATTGCTCACTGTCCGCAAGCCCGCGTCTACGTTGGCCGGAAATCGGGATCAGAATCCCGGCGACGGCGGCGGCGAATACGCCGTTGCCTGATGCGTTCGGCCTCCTCCTTTGCAAGCATTACTGCTTCGCAGAAGTCGGCGACCGCCTGCCACTCCTCCTCGCTCCGGACCATGGCCTCAACTAAGGCCCGGCGCGAGAGGTCTCCGCCGCCGATCGCCCCCACGAGGGCACGGCGATGCTCCGCCCAAGCAGGGCACACCTCGACTGTGTGCTCCACCGTGTCCTCCGGGCGTTCCGCACAGTGGCGACACCCGGGCGTCACTTCCGCATGAATCCGGTGTAGGAAACTCCCGAACGAACCATGTCCGGTGAGGACCTGCGTCATGCGGAAGGTAAGGACGCCGTGAGGCCTTTCCAGCCACGCCTCAAAGAGGGGACTTACCGCCATGATTGTGGCGTGCCCAGCCGTCGACGACTTGGGTTTGGTCCGGACAGTTACCAGGCGGCCGGACAGCGAGCTACCCATTGCTCACGGTCCGCAAGCCCGCGCCTACAGTGGCCGGAAATCAGGATCGGAACCCGGCGGCGATGGCGAAAACGCCGTTGCCTGAAAAGCCTGAGATCATCATTATCATCATCATCATCATTTCAGCCGAAAGACGTCCACTGCTGAAGCCCCCAAGCGTCACCACAGGAACAGGGTCTTGCAGCTATCGGATTTTGCAACCCTCAGCGGTCATCGGTCCACCTAGGCATGACTAGGAACAATCCTGGGGCCAAATTTACTATCAACGACTTTTATCTTTTAACTGTCGAAGAAAAGGTCGAAGGTTTACAGTTTTTGTATAATCATAACCTAGGCATACATTTACATCTTATACTATAACTGTTTGTTTCTCTGAATTTATATGTTAATATTTTATGCATATATTTTAACCTTTCAATCGTAGAAATTGCAGACACAATAGAAACACAAAAGGTGCGCGAACGCCGGCGCGGGCGTTCGCTTGGGGTTTAATGAATTAATTTTATCGCACTGCTGAGCAAGGGCCTCCCTATTCTCTTTCTTAACCTCTCTATTTAGGGCGATCTCTGGCTAAGTTTACCTCACAAACATAATCAGTTCGTCACACCTTCACCGCAGATGACCTTGACGGCATCGACCTCCTTCAGGGGCAATCTCTGGCTAAATTTGCCCCGCAAACAATCAGATCGTCGCACCTTCGCCACAAAAGACCTCCACGGCGTCGACCTTCCCTCATGTGTCCAGAGAGCAACAATCCACGCCCATCAGTCCGGCTGCATTCGTGCTACGTGACCAGCCACATAAACAAAATAAAAAATAATCCTAAACAAATCCGAGGATAATCCTAAACAAGTTAAAAATATATAAACATCTGCATAGGAAATTCAGGTCACACCGTGATCCACATTTCAATAAAGCCAGTTTATCTCCATAATTTCCGCATCTGGCCACACCCGCTTATTTCAGAGCCCAGTAGGGATTTAAAGTACAAACAAAATTTTAATCATTATTAAAACGAACGGCGGAATGCCTCCCCAGACGTGCGATAAAACGCTTTGATGGCACCAAGAATGTTTGTGACGATTACCTATTCCCTAAGCGATTTAACGCGAACTGAAAATATAAGCTGTGAGGATATTTCCTTTTTGTAAAGATGTTTGATTATCTTTATTATTGCTGATTTTTATATTGAGTTAGATTTGATTAAGTCATTTTCTGTTTTTTTTTGTAAGAAATCATCTAATGACTTCTACCGCTCTTGTCATCACGTCTTCACGTGGGAACGCCCTCCCACGCCATCCAAGAGCGGTAGAAGTAGGCTTGTCACTCTTTTACTGACTTAAACCCACTCGTATGTTTCATCTTTGCCTTGTGTTCTACGGCCCCATAGCTAATTTTCACTGAACTCATGGCCACGGTAGGCTTTGACCCTGCTGGGCTATTGCGTTTTGCTAACATCTCCTTGAGTCGCACGTCGAACACTACATGTCGTTGACGACTTAGGCTCGGTCTAGACGGTTATTGGACATTGCTCGCCGTCCGCAAGCCTACGCCTACGAAAGCTGATAATCGGGATCGGGATCCCGGCGGCTCGGGCGTAAGGGCCGTTGCCACGCACGGAGCAGGTTTCATCCCTCCTCTTCACCTGACCATACTAAGACAAACGATTCCCTTTCAACTTTTCAGTCACTGGCGCCACCTTTAAACTTCCTCTAATATACTCGTTGATGCTTTTTTTCAACATGAATCAATTTTTAATTTTAATTAAATTTTAATTTAATTTATTATTAAAACCCGGCTTTAATTTTTTAAATTTTTTTTTTAGTCCATAATGAAAAGAAAAACGGCACAAACAATTCTAAATAAACAAAACTAACTTCAATAATTAAATCAATAACGGTCTGTAAACGTAACGACATACAATGAACACAATTATTGTTTAACACAAAAAACAGTAACGCTTTCTTTCCAATTAAAATGCAAATTCAGACAAATAATTCAGAAAGGGAACTTTTTGTACCCTCATTAACAAAAGCCCCCTTTTTATGTGAGAGCCGTGGTGCAAATGCTGAATGTAGGTAATTGGCTTTATATAACGGCTTGTTGAATTAATATCTAGGATAAAGATATAATTTATGGCGAAGAAAAGGTCCATATTCGGTTAAATTGAAAATTTATTTCTTTAGAATTGTCCAGCTGAGAACACTTCATTACCCGATTCTAACAATATCACACAAATTTTATAATGTAGCAAAAAATTATACATTTTATTTTAACAGCATTTAGTTTTATTTTTTAGTAAAAATGGAAAGAAGATATTTTTTTAAATATTTATTTAGCTCTACTTTTGTATAGTGCAAAATTTATAATTTTTTGTCAAGTTCTCAGTATTTATAGACGAATGAAGCAGAGGCCCCTTTTTTGAGGTCCTTCATCAATCATCTTCTGCTCTGAGTAAGGCAAAAGAGAGTGTCAGACTACCACTGCCTAAAACCGACTCCGGTTCCTACTATAGATAAAAACCCTCGGTAATTTTTCGAAACAATGCCTTAGCCTTGAAGCAGAGGCCTCGTAGACGCTTTTTCTGAAATGTTAGCCACTTATCACCAAATAAGATCTATGAAAATACTTATCTGGTTATAAAACTATATTACAGATAAAACGCTACACTATTTCTGAATGCAATAGTATCGTAGGTTCTTATGATCCTTTAACACCAATGAAAGTACAAGCATACACCCAGTCAATGAAAGTACAAGCATACACCCAGTCAATGAAAGTACAAGCATACACCCAGTCAATGAAAGTACAAGCATACACCCAGTCAATGAAAGTACAAGCATACACCCAGTCAATGAAAGTACAAGCATACACCCAGTCAATGAAAGTACAAGCATACGCCCAGTCAATGCAACATAAATGAACAGATATGATTGTTTGGAGTCGTAATAACAACGAATACTATTCCAATCGTACAGTCGAAATCAATTATTGTTTTCAAATAGAATCGACAGGCTAGCTGACACTGTAAACCTTTAGAATGATTTAATTTTCTTGGAAGATATTCAGCAAAAACGCAAATATAAATTGAATTTCTTGTTCCCTGTCCCCTCTGAATATTCCAAAAGCAGATTTCACTTAACGGAATGCAGAGACCAAATCGAAATGAGAAAAGAGGAATTGTTTTACATGCAAACTTGAATGACCAAAAAATTAGTTTTACTAGCCATCAAGACATTCATACTATTAACATAGGAAACTGTACATAAAATCTTTAAATCTGTTAATCCAGAAGATGATTTAAAACTTAAATATTTAAGAATTTATGTTTAATTAATAGACAGAGTGCCGGTTTATGAGAACACAAAATTATTTATTCTTCAGGAATTTTCCTAGAACTATCTGTAAATTATGTTAATCGTATGCTAAAGTAACCAAAGTTTTTTATTAAAAATACTTAAAAGAACTCAACGGCCTTGTGTGATCATTTAAACCTTAAGCCGTAAGATATAAATGATAAAACTTCTGACCGTAACATAACCTTGGACAACTTTTACGGCATGAAAAACTCTGCTCCTATAAAAATAAAGTTGAAATTAGGTGGACTGTTTTCACGAGAGTCCAAAGCCGTATTGCCGCACGTACCCACAGTGGCGTTAAATTTTGATTGCGCAAAACATTAAAAAAAACAAAGTTAGTATATTTGGAGAGGAACAACTTTTGTTTTACAACTTTACAGTCTCATATAAAACGGGTGCGCGATGCGATTACAATTAAAAAGTAGAAGTATGGGTACTCCCGTTTCAGTATAGCAATAACGGGAGAGCTTCCTGATACTTTTTTTTTTTAAAAGGAATACATTGTTTCAAAGCTTTTTTACACATAATTACGACGGCGTAAATTTCGATTGTATCGGTATGTTCGTTGAAACTGATCAGGCTGCCATGTGTGAGCGACCCTTCCCGTGGGTATCGTCAAAGATTTTATGAGATGGGTCACTTCATTGGATTGCAGCCAACACAGTCGTGCCAGGTCTGATGATTGTCATCTTTATTGTAGACTCTTAGGCGGTGAGATAAATTCAACAGATATTATTTGGAAGGTTTTAAGGTACCATAATTAGCTTCCAATAAGAATAGCTGTATGTATATATCTGTTGCAGCAAACTTAATTCGCCTTTCAATTGACGGCCTAGCCTGTTTACTATATGGAGGCATCTAACTTCCCGCCTGTATGATCTTCAATTATTCAATCAAATAACGAAAATAAATTAGTAATCAAATAACCAGGCAAATTATTGGGATCGCCTTACTACTTGCCTAGTCCAAACTTTCGAAATATGTTGTAGCAAGTCGTAAAATTAACTTTGATTTACGTTCGACCGGCAATAAGTACATTTTAATTAATGTTTTGGTTGTGAAGGCTAAAGTCTGTATTGGGGAAAACTGTGTTTCTGGGCAGACCGTCCGTCGAACTTTATAGTTACTTTATAGTAGTCTTATGACAAACACAATAATACAAAGAGCAATATATAGACTTCGTAACATGTAGAACGTTCAATTTTAATATTTTAATTTTTGTATGAAAATCCGATGTATGATAGTTGTTGTTTATGATATTCTTAACATAGTCTTGAGAGGTTACCAGTTTTTTACAAATAACCTTGTTAATATGATCGTGGACCACTCCAAAATTCAAATTTTCCAACAATAAACCCATTTTTTTTACTAGCCGTTACTGTCCCACTGCTGCGCAAAGGCCTCTCCCAAGTTCTTCCAAATGTTCTTTTCCTGCGCCGTCTCAAACCACCCCTTATGCTGTGTTAGTAATTAAAAAAAAATACAAAAAAGTAACCGAAATCAATGCAAAAAAAAACAACACTGAATAGGTCAAAATAACTTTACATTTAGGGAGTTGGTATTTCTGGTTTTGTTACTCCGTTGTTATTTAAGAGAAAGAGAAAGAGTAGAAAATTTTAAGAGTTCCTTCGATTGCTCCAGGATTTCATCCTCCCTGACCACTTGACTGTCAGCAAATTCAAACCAAAATAGAATTTTTATGATCGGTCTAGGCGTCTACGAGTAATAAGGGAAACATACATTAAAATAATGATTCTTACCAAAAACTTCCTCCTTTTTGGAGTCAGTTAAAAACAGTCAAGTTAAATATAGCCCGATATAAAAGGTCGGTTGTTCAAATTACAATACCCTTTCTTCCTTCAATCCATCAATAGCATGCCGACTGCCAGCACGATTTGATTGATCCATTCATCTGATGTTCTCCCCCAAAGACAAATTGCTCCCTAACGCTAACCGAATCCGGTATCATTGTAAAACTGGGCGTGAATTATAATACACCCAACTCTTACATTCACCAGCTCGAAATCCGTTCATTTTATCTTGCTCTTGATGTTTTCCTGACAAATGAGATATCCGGGACGACCCTAACGAAAATATCCTTGGGTTTTCCACCACATAGCCACGTTTTACATACACTTAGATTTATATGACCGTTATGTCATGCTATCGCACTAAAACCCCATGTTATTTTCCTCCATATGGTCAAGATTCCTACATTGTGCTCACTCATATTTAGTATCTAAGTTCCAGAGTTTCATTTCGCCGCTCGACGGGGGTAGTGAACCCATATCTCTCATATGAAGCACTTAAATCCAGTCACAAAACATCAATAACCCGTTTATGGTCACTTGCGCGTTACCACATGAAAACTTATGTCTAAGTTATTGTATAATATTGTGCTATCGTTGTTGTAGAAAATATGTGTGATGGAAAATATCGCTCAACTTAGGAGCAATGTAGCGATTAACCTTTTGAATGTCTTATGTTACACAGTTCGACATAAGCAATTGTCTTTCTATTGTGTCCCTAATTACGGCATTCAAAGAGTTAAATAGTTGAACGTCTTATTATATACACGTATTTTTTTCTATATACAATTTTATAAATACTAAATACTGCAACCTTAACCTTCTTATTTATAAATATCAATTGTTGTTCGTTTGTCTCGCTAAAACTCAAAAATAGCTTAACCGATTTTAATTATTTTTAATTTGATTTTTTTTCTCTTAATATTTTTAAGAGAAAAAAAAATTGGAAAGATTAAAAAAAAAAAAATATATAGGAGAAAACCCAATTGAAAAAAAAATATCGGTGGGTAGTAACTTCACGGGGGCTAGGGCCTAGTGTTTTATCAAACTTGTATCTAGGCTCGTATTCCTCGAACTCTCATAAACCGTGTTGACAAAAAAGTTTCTATAAGTACATGGAGGGTGCGAATTTTCTCAAGTTTCCCCAAAAAGATCTGTTGATCCTCAAAAACTTAGATACAAATGTTACGAAGTTGAGTTCGGAAATAAACTTAAGTAAAGAACAGAGCTTTAAGCTTGAAGAGAAAAATATTGCGTCGTGACTTTGTGTGATAGATAACGATTAGACATTTATATACGTATAATAAGATTGTCATCATCTCAGGTAAAAATCCTCTGTTGCTGGACATAAGCTTCCCCCAAGTTTCGTCTCAAGAATCGCTTCAATGCGTTTCACATCCACCGGATTCCCGCAAACACCACTAGTTTATAGGTCCACCTTGTAAACCTTCCAGCGCCAAGTCCAATACAACAATTAACACAAAGAAAATATTTTCCTGAAATCAGCATCCTCATAAAATCGGTTATTAAATTAAACAACAATAAGTATCTCAAATTTCGATATGAAGAAGTAGGTGTTGCCTAATGTAACCTAATGACTTTAACGTAATATTTCAGTTCGTATCCTTTTTCTGTTACTTGACTTTTTCCCTTTCCACCAGATTTAAAAGGTCCATCTTCCTTCATTTTGAATGAATTTGAAAAACTTTATATTTATGGAAAAAATTGCTTTTTGAAACCAAGATTTATAAATAATTAGTCCACGACCCAATTATAATACACAGGCAAACTAATATTAGTTAGTAGTTAGTTCGATGTGAAGTCAACCGAAAATCTGTTGTAACGTTATTAGTTCCAAATTGATAGTTGTCCAATAAAGCTATATTTATAACATCACTCAATTTATTACGTCGGGGCAATAAATTGAGCTCGGCCGAAGGTTTGTTTCACGACGTTAGGTCAAAACGATCGGTAAGGGTCTTGACGTCCGATATTAGCAATATCCCTGAACCGAGGAACGGATATGAACTAGTTCCGTATCGTATTTTTTTTTGTTCTTTTATTTCAGGTGGTGTGATGAAAGAAGAGATAGATTTTTTGATAGGCTCGCGTTTGGCCACTATCACACTTGAAAGTAAGTGATGGTATGTTTGCACGCTTGCTTAGAGTAACTTATTTACACATAACTTTTTTTGGAATTCTAGTGCTTGTCAGACTTTAATTGACTAAAACTTTAACAGGGCACACCTCCACCATAGGCACCAATGTACCCTCCGGGCGATCCTCACAATAGTGACTCGCAAGCGTTTTTTTCCACACGAAACAGGTGCAGCAAACTTACTATGTCCAATGAGGACCTATGTCACTCCGAAGGTAAGGACGCAGTTACGTCTCTCCAGCCACTCCCTAAAGAGGGGACTTACCACGACAACTATGTCCTTCAGCTGCCCTTTGCGTTCTGGGGTCACAGTAAACTCTTTCGAACATACCCGCAGCTCACTTTTGACTTTGAATTTCTTTAATTGTCAATGTTTTTCAATTACAAGTCTCTTTATGGATTCTGAAGACCAAGACTTGCAAAAATCATGGCAGTGAGCATAAGCCCGACCCTAACCGGAAAAGTATACAAAATTATTCAACCCATAAATTTGTATATTATTGTAATTTATTCATCTTTAAAGTAATAAATGAGATTAAAATTGTTGTTGTTGTATGTTGTTCTTGTTTTTAAATGTTCGAGCGTGAAATTATTACGGCTATCAAAAAGGCTTTGATTAGATTGACGAAACTTGGCAATTTCGCTCACCAAATTTGTTCGCCCGTTGTACTAAACAAATGGTGATTACCTAAAGTTTAATTGAAAATCCGGGAATCTGTGATGATAAGAGTTTTTATTATACCCCAGGTAAAACATAAACTTTGTAGGTCGTAATTGGAAGGGCCAGTAAAATAAAATTTTATTCTTCGTGAAAACCATTTGAAAATTTCCACGATGAAACTGTTGACCACTTAATGGTTGCCACATAATATTTCCTCAAAGGAGTTATAAATAAGGAAAAGAAAACACAAAAATTGGGTCAATAAATTAAATAAGTAAAAAGCCACGGAGTTTTTTCAGGAGCACGTATTTTGTTTCTTTTGAGAGAAAGTTAAATAATATTATGAATGATACTCAATAATTTGACTGAAGAACTCGTTGAGTAATGACATCAGCACGGTTCAAACTACAAGGTTAAGCAAGTTGCTAGTCGAGGACGGTCTGTGAGTGGGTGGACCCTCTTAACATATTGAGGTTTCTCTGAGCCTCGAAAAAACACGTGAAGCTCTAACGGCTGTCATTTTTAGATTTGTGACACTCATTACAGATAGTCAGACATCAGAAATAGGGCACCAGTCTAGCCAAGGGGTATCGTGTTACCCAATTACTGGGTTATGGAGGTCAGACAAGCAGTCGTTCCATGTAAAATAATGATAATAATAGTAGTTGTGAAAATGCTAGGATAATAGTAGAATTTTGTAAAAGTAGTAAGTTACTATTTTGAAGATTAAGTGATAATATTTTAAGCTATTTTTTTCATGTATGAAGTTTATTAACTACTAGCTGTGCCCCGCGGTTTCACTCGCGTTTTTCTCGTTTCCGTGGAAATACCGATATAAAATATTGCCTATAATTGCCTCCCTCAATAAATGGACGATTTAATATTTAAACAGTTTTCATATCAGATCAGTATTTCCCAAAATTACCGCGTTCATAAATGTATTTATTTCTCTTCAAAGATCTTATACTTACAATTATCAACAAATATATTTCGAAAAAGATTATTACAGGATTTTATGTTGATAAAAAACTCCATGGCCCATAACTCATTAATAGGTACCAACTCTTAACATCTTACACACGTGATAACTTTTAAACTAAATATCCGATTGAGATGAAACAAAAAGTATTTTACTTCTACATAAATACTCTTGGTAACACAATGCTTAATTTCGATAAAGATTAATATTACAATACATATTTAACGTAGTTTTTTTTTTCTTCAGACGATTTAATAATTATTTTGAACACAAAATCGGTTATTGTGATTAAACCATGATAGCTAGATATATGTTCTCGCGGACTTTTTTGTAGGTCTTAATGGGATCTACAAACCCGTAGTACATCATTTTGTTCTATTGTCGATAGTTTTTGCAGCGCACGCAAAAATAGGTTTTCGATTTTACACCTTGTGTTACAAAATAGCAATTTTATTACGGATCCCTAATTTTGAAAAAAATAAAACATAGCCTATAGCCTTCCTCGATAAATGGACTACCCAACACTGAAAGAATTATTCAAATCGGATCAGTAGTTCCAGAGATTAGCGCGTTCAAACAAACAAACAAACAAACAAACTCTTCCGCTTTATAATATTAGTATAGATAATTATTTACAACTTAAAGCAACAAAATATTTACATAATAAACTAAAATTAAAATATTTAAGTATGCTTAACCTAACTATACACACTAAGGGCTACTTCCTACTAAAATATGGCGTCATAAAACTCCTCCGCATCGCTGTCGACTGGAAGTGTGCCCAAAAGTCTGGCGGCATTGCCACGTTGAATGGCAATACTTAATCTCTGACCGAGATAAAAACCAGCCCTTGGGTCACGCAAAGTGTCAACTAAACGTCTTGACAGCTCTTTAAACAGTATATGAGCACTCGGACCCCACGGCCCAAGCTTATTTTATCTAATTAAGCTATTGGATCAATTGTGTATAATAAACAGAAATGAATACTGAAAAGCACAATGACACCCTATATCTCACCAATACGTTAAAAACGTTTTGAGAACACATTCATTGTGCGTGCAGCTAAAGAGTGAAAATCTCTGCCGGAGTCAGTATTTCCTGATAACTTACGAGAACGACACGACGATGTGAACGACGATGGAATATTCCTGCCTAAAAGTAACTAATTCACTCTTGACTTAAAGATTAGGGAGTCTTTAAGTCAAGAGTAAATATGTTGATTCTATGCAAGCGTACTGTATCGTCAACCACAATGTGAAAAAATAAAAAAGTGAAGCATTTATAATTTATTGTGAAAAAACAAGACGCAAAGAATCTATGTTGAATGTCCAATCGAGACACAATTTACAAATAATATTCCCCTAATGATAAAGTCAAACATCTCATTGTCAGTCCCCGTCCCACACACCGTATTTCATTTTCTATCTGATTTTCACAGGATGTGTACACAGACTTTCTTGAGAGCAATTTCAACTCGGATGTCAACACTTGAAGGAATAAAATGCCTCTTGGTTGAAATTTAGGTGCCTCTCAATTATTGACTTATCTTTTTACGAAGTCTGCTCTACTTTTATTTGTATTGTAAAGTTTTTAACATTTAATGACACTTGATGAGTGGACGCAAATACTTTTTTTTAATTAAGCGTGAAATACGTTAAAGTTTTAATGGGACTTCTTATTACGGTCTGTGAGTTTTGGAAACTGGTATCATTATATTACCTGTACGTGGCTAGATAGTCACGTAACGAAATATAATAATAGCACGTTATGTACACGAGGGAAAGTGTCTGTAAAGGTAATACTTTAAGTGCTGATAGATATTGTGAAATACTTATAAAACAAACTTTATCCATCCATTTTTAGGCACTGTTGTTAATGTTTTGCTGTTGTACCTACTGAATAACGCGTTTTTGATTCCGAATCAATACTTTCAGAGATTATACTTTACAAACATACAAATAATTTTACTTTATAATATAGATATGATCACATCAGGCTATGTCTGTCCTGGTTGATTATCTTCTATGTCTGAAATTAAGTAGTGTTCTATTTGAATAGAACAACAAAAACCCGCAAAAGCAGTCCAAAAACAGAGAATCACAAAGACACAATGGACAATTCGTAGCTAAAATTTACGGCATTTTGTGACAACCGCAACATAGCAGAGTCAGCTAATGGTACAAATGAAAGCGCGCGACATAGAAAGCAAGAAGCTAAGGTGTAAGAGCTAGCGTGGAAGCGAAGGCGGGCAAGAATAGAATAGAATAGCATTTCGGCGCAGGTAATATACAACAATCTTTAACATAAGACTGGGCAAGTGCGAGTCAGACTCGCGCACTGAGGGATCCGTGCTAACTACAATTCCCGAATGGAGTCTTGAAAATTTTTCGAAATTGAAATTATATTTTTTTTTGTGACTTAAGTAACAACTAACTTACGGTTTTCAGATTTTTTCCTATACTTGACCTTGCTTTGTGCCTAATTTCAGGATTCTGGGTCAACGGGAAGTAGCCTATGAATTTAGATCTTTGAGAGTATCAAAATATACGTTTTTTGGCGACATAAACGGCTGTATCTTTTTTATCCGTTAACTTAGAAGTTTGATTTTTTCAAAGCTTAAAGGGACCGCAGATTTAAGTATATGGTTTTAATTTCAACTCGATATCTCCACACGTTCTTGAGATAAAGGGTCTTGACAGACAGACAGACAAACAGACGAACGGACAACACAGTGATCCTATAAGATTTGCGTTTTTTCCTTTTGAGGTACAGAACCCTAAAAAGAGTACAGAAATACAATACAGTTGCGTTGACCGTGCCCGAACCGAAAGGGTCACCAACTCAGCACTTACTGGGCGTCAAATACCCAGCGCTGATTTTCAGCTGACACCCTGCAGTGACGCATGGATGATGGTAAATAAAATATACTTAACAAAATAAATATTGATGCTAGTGTATAATTTTGTGTTTGTGTGATAATTTTGTTGTAATAAATAACTAAATATTATATAAGTATCGCGAAGTATCGCGTCGTCCTGTGTGAATTATTCACGAATTGCACTCATCACCACACCGCACCCACGTGCGTTTGGCCACATATGTCACCGCAGATTATATAATCAATATTTTGTTCTATTTGCGCCGCATCGCTTCGCGTTCACCGTCGCGTTAAATCGCCTACGTTAACTCTGCTTATTAAATAATTATAATCGCCATTAACGTCCATATGTAACACCATCATTATCATCATAATTTCAGGCGAAAGACGTCCACTGGTGGACATAGGCCTCTACAATGAATAGTCTCATCTTCCCCGCGGCTCTCAACAGTTAAACGCTTAAAGTTAATTTTTGCATATGTCAAATTGTATGAGATAATTATTTTTCTCCTAATTATCACCTGACAGCGTTTATTCAGTTACGATCAAAGATTTTATACATCCTACGGATAGGTTTCGAACCTAATTGACGTTTACATGAAAGCGATCAAGTTAATATAAAAACTTGTGCTATAGCCTTTTAAGTGAGTATGGATTGGTCTTGCTTGCGATTGTCTATTGATTTACTCAGACGAAACTCCTCTAACCTTTATTACCCGCAACGCACTGTGTCCACACAATCGCGCCCGCATCTTCCAGAGACACAGCGTCCTCACTCTAGACAAAGCCTTAGTGGCATAAGTTTAGTGGAGCGCTTAGTTATGCAGGGAGCGTCGCCTCAGCCTGAAGACTAGTAACTTGTGTGAAGTCTTCAAGTCAGCCAAGTTGCACGTGTCCCATCTCGCGATGAAGCAACGGAGCCTATTTTAATTCGTTTAAACTCAGTTACGCTCCAATAAGTTTTAAATGGCAATGCATGAATGCAAGTCGAAGTTGGCTCGTATATATTGAATTGAGAGCAGAATTGTGCAACATATCATTATAAACATACTATGTTAGTAGTTTTTAATATGATGGCGTAGGTATATGTACTTACTTGAAAAATTCCGATTTATTCGCTAAAAAATCTCACAGTGACAACTAAGGGGATGTGTGGAATGCAAAGGGTAACTCACGAAACACAGATGGGTCCGCTCTTGGGTGGACCGGGACATAGTATCAGACTTTTATTGACTAAAAACCCACCTCGTTCCTTTGTTACCTTTCATACGAAGGCCGAGCCTTCCTTTCAGAATCAGACCCTTGGCTCCAGTAGGTTTCGACCCTGCTAGGCCCCTACGGTTGCTGACAACTCCTTGAGGCGCACGGGAACAGTACGCGCCGTCGACGACTTGTGCTCTGTCCGGACGGTTATCAGGTGGTAGGACTGCGAGCTAGATGGGTTTTGCAGTCTGCTACCCTCTCTCCCTTCACCAAGTGCAAATAAAATATTTAGATTGCCCACATCAAAAAAACATATAGCAGTTCTTTCGCCACTGCAGTGCCCACAGCTCGAGCACTGCTCAACTCTTTGCTCACTCAACACATACATCTGGAAATCTTCCATAACAAGCCGTACCTTTGTAACTATACACCGTTAAATTTTGATCGTTTTAATCCCGTGGAGGGTCGATCCGGTACATGAAACACTATCGATTTGTAAAGATAAAATTAAAAAGTAAAGTACCTTTTTTTCAAAATTCGTAGTAGGCGTTGTGTACAAACTACCTATATATTTATATTTATAGGTCATTGGACTCGTTCCGCTAACGTTTTCTTAAAGAAATTAATTTCGTACATGCGTAAATTAATACGAGTTTTGAAAAAAGGCAATTATTTTTTTAATTTTATCTGTACAAATCCGGATTGACCCTCCACTGGATTAAAGCGATCAAAATTTAGCGTTGTATATTATATTCAATTAAAAGTTTTTTGTAGTGCCACATAAGTAATTTATTGATTACTTATACAGTGGCCCCACCAAAAAACTTTTAATTACTTTTACTTATATCATATGTTTAAATAAAGAAATAAATAAATAAATCTATGCAATGTAAGACATTGACTCCTCATTTTTCTCATGTTTACGTTTAGATTTTTGCCAAAAATAGCACTGTGGTATAAGTACTCACGCTTTCTTGTCTACCTGAAAAAAGAAGGAAAAAATTATCGGTATCTACGAGTATATGTTTGTTTACCAACAAAATACATTTCTGACATTTCCGTATTGTACGATTCTCTTTTGTTACCAAAATAACTACAATAGATATTTGATAACAGTCTAATATAACGAGCAAAACCTTACAAATATACAACACTATATTTGACGTTATAACTTTTATGATTACGTTCAAAACGTTCAATGAACTGCTGAATGGTTTCATTAGTGTAGTATTGTACGGGTCCGTGATGTGAGTGCACTAAGTGTAACAGTTGACCTCTTCTGTCATCATTGATTTTTTTTTAGGTAGTAAATCATCCAGTGACGTCTCCCTCTCTTGGACGGAGTGCTAGGGCGTGTCAGACTTTTACTGACTAAAACCAACTTCTAGTTTTCCTAAAGAAGAACCCCTAGCCCCAGTAGGCTTCGACCTAGCTAGGCCTATACGGTGTATTGACATCTGCATGAGGAGCGCGTGGAACACTGCTGTTATTGTTTAAAGATGATTATTTAGAATTTGCCAAAAAACGTTAAACTTAAGTGGCAATAGACGCGGCACACTGTTCACAGAACAGATGGTCGATAGGAGAGGTGTGGCGACTGCGTACCGTAATACGCAATATTGGAAGGCCTCTCACAAAGGGAAACGATGATCTAGTGAAGGTCGTGGAAATCCGACCGCCTGGAAGACACGGTGGAGTATACGACCCCCCGCTCCCGTGCCGCTTGGGCAGCAATGGAACTCTAGACTAGTACCTATTGTGTAAGTAGTATTTGGGATATTGTATTCCGAGGATGCAACGAAGACAGCTATTGACAAAGTTTCGGATGCGGCGTGTGATATCGTGTAGCTAATAGAAACGAGTAGCTTTGCGTCAACCATAAAAGAAATCCCAGATGAAAAAACCCAGTAAAACATTGTGCGACCCGAGAATCGAACGCATGTCCAAAAACATATTCAATGAACTGGTAAGCTGTTTCGTTAGTGTGGCTTAGGACGAGGCAGTGATGTGAGTAGACCTCACCAGTCATTCGGAAGAGGTCACCTGGAAAGCATCGCCAGGTGACCTGTTCCGGACGACTGGTGAGGCTAATACCGCTAATTAGTTTAGGATACGTAGAGATAAGCGAATCATGCCTGGTTGATACCAAGAAGGCATATTGTTAGGGAGATTACTGTTTTGGGTAATAACAAGATCAAAGACGTAAATGAGTTGTCATAGCTTAATGATTTTTTGAACTAAACAAAAAACAAAAATAAATCATTATATTATGACATCAGGCCTGTACTCAAAGAATTTATGCCCACCTTTTTTGATGGGTAATCATCATCAAATCACTTTCCCCGCATTGAGTGGAGCGAGAGAGTGTGAGACTTTTACGCCTAGATCACACGTACCGAGTGAAAGGGTCTAGACAATAAAATATTGCTCGGCCGAGACAGTAATGTAAGCGAGTTGTAGAGATTATTCGGCCGAGAGCACTGTCTCGCCCGTTTACTCAATACGTGTGATCAAGGCATTACTGACTAAAATCCACATGTGTGCCTTTTTTTTCGATGGGAAAAATCATCTTATGACAACCCCTGCTTTTGGGCGAAACAGGAGATAGTGTCAGACTCTTACTGACTAAGAAACCCATCCCGTTCCTTCAAGCCTTCATACCGGGGCTCGAGCGCCCTTTCGGATAACCCTGGCCCCAGTAGGCTTCGACCCGGCTGGGCCCCTGCTGTTGCTGACAACTCTTTGAGGCGCGCGGGAACAGCGCGCGCCGTCGACGACTTGGGCTTGGTCCGGACAGTTACCGGACGGCCGGACAGCGAGCTACCCATTGCTCTAGTTGCCCTTTTAGTTTTTTTTATTATTATTGATAGGCTCGCATTTGACCACTATCTCACCTGATGGTTCCAGTTCCAGGGCCACGGTAACTCTTTCAAACAAACCCACTACTCTGGGTTAGTACCTGTCTAAGTTATTATACTTAGTGCGTAGGTTTTATTATTAATTTTTAGTTTCACTGTAAATAATGTTAGTTTAGTATTTTTGGTTAATAAAAGTCAAAATACTTCGGAATTTGTTTCGACTTTAGATCTGAAAATTAGAGAAAGATTGAAGTAGCATGGGGTCGGTGTCTAGTTAAACTGGATGCGGTTCAATACCCAAATTTTATATGGAGTAGCTCCATAAATGGAATAGCCTATGAGATCTTCGCAACCCGATGTAGCAACACGATACGACTTGAAAAGACTGATGGTCAAACTTTCTGGCGTCAATCTGTAATGACTATCAAAGATCTACAAATGAAAAACGGGACTAATAGCTTAACGTGCTTTTCGTGGTTCGGGGTATCAGTGACGTCTTAGAAACCGTAGGCGCAGGCTTGCGGATGGCTAACAATAAGTAGCACGGCGTCCAGTCGTCCAATAACCGTCCGGTCCGAACCCAAATCGTCGACGGCGCGTAGTGTTCCACGCACGGCTCAAGGAGATGTTAGCAAAATATAGGGGCCCAACAGACTCGAAGCATACTGTGGCCAAGGGTTAAGTGAAAATGAACCTTGGGGTCCTGGAACGCATCGCAAAAAAGGAACAAACGAGTAGGTAATAGTCAGTAAAAGTCTGACACGCCTTCTCGCTCCGCCCAAGGACAGGAGATGTCATGAGATGATTTCACATCTAAAAAAAAAGATAAACTTAGAAAAGTATTACTAATAATGGAAAAATCTCATTGTTGCTTGCCCGGTTTCGAATCTGCAATCTCATTCATGAGAAGCGGATGTAACTCCTGGACCATCACGACCACTGAAATGTTCTTATTGTAAACTCTATGATATCCATCTAGAAAATTTATTTGATTAAATCTTCATAAACAAAAAACTATACAAAGGCGGACTTAATGCCTTAGGCATTATTTGCCAGTCGGCCTTAGCGCAAATAAATCATAATCAATCATTC
Source organism: Mythimna albipuncta (assembly GCA_929112965.1). Lineage (NCBI taxonomy): Eukaryota > Metazoa > Arthropoda > Insecta > Lepidoptera > Noctuidae > Mythimna > Mythimna albipuncta. Next base: position 12,349,748 of record OV815973.1, read on the forward strand.
AATCCATATTCAATTATTTATTCATTTAATCCATCTGGGTTATACTATACAGGCACCCTGTAACCCTGTGTATACCCAAGTCTGCAACAACTACCGTCCTATAATTACGTCTCGGGTATAAATGCTGTGAGGTTATGGTAATTCGTTTGAAACTTATTTACGTACTTGCTGAACGCCACTTTGCCGTGCACCGCGGTACCGCGTTTGTCGCAGCACTTAATTTTCAAAGTAGTTAGCGTTAGTTATCTCTAAAGTACTGCATTACGTTTCCCGGCTTTATATTTGAGACTTTTTGGAGAACATTCATTTGTTTTTATTAAGTACAAAAATCGTTCTGCCTAGCCTAAAGTAGGTACTTCATTACGGTTCCCAACTTTATATTTGAGTCTTTTTGGAGAATATTCATTTGTTTTTATTAAGTAAAAAAATCGTTCTGTCTAGCCTAAAGTAGGTACTGCATTACGTTTCCCAACTTTATACTTGAGTCTTTTTGGAGAACATTCATTTGTTTTTATTAAGTAAAAAAATCGTTCTGCCTAGCCTAAAGTAGGTACTTTATTACGTTTCCCAACTTTATATTTGAGACTTTTTGGAGAACATTCATTTGTTTTTATTAAGTGAAAAATCATTATGTAGGGTCCACTACCAGTCTACTAAAACAGTTACCAGCTAACATTATTCCACATGAAAACACTGATTGTCAATCTTTCAAGCTACCTACTGTATAACGAATGTTACAGACCTTACAGTCACGTCTATACTTCTGTATTATTTTATTTATTATAATATCTTCTTCTTCTTCCTGCCCTTATCCCATATTATATATTATAACATATAAATGTATTATTTAGTATGTATTATTGTGATATTTATTTAACAAATATGGTTGAATACAACCACTATAGCAAATCTATAAAATATTTCAAAGTTTATCGTTTTATTTTTGTACTTACTTAATTTTCCTACTCCTATCATTCTTTGTAGGTGCCTATTTTTCTGTTTTCTTCTTCTTGTCTTTATTTTATATATGTATAAGTGTTTGTGTAATCATGTTGTTAAATAAATAAATGACAACCAGAACTAAATGATTAACGTCGAGCTATATGATAAATGACTCGTAAATAAAATATATATAGCTTTTTTTTTTATGGTGGGAAAAATCATGCATTGACATCCCCCACCCTTGGGCGGAGCGGGAGATAGTGTCAGACTCTTACTGACTAAAAGACCCACCCCGTTCCTTCTAGCCTTCATACCGGAGCTCGAGCGCCCTTTCGGATAACCCTGGCCCCAGTAGGCTTCGACCCGGCTGGGTCCCTGCTGTTGCTGACAACTCCTTGAGGCGCGCGGGAACAGTGCGCGCCGTCGACGACTTGGGCTTGGTCCGGACGGTTACCGGACGGCCGGACAGCGAGCTACCCATTGCTCACTGTCCGCAAGCCCGCGTCTACGTTGGCCGGAAATCGGGATCAGAATCCCGGCGACGGCGGCGGCGATAACGCCGTTGCCTGATGCGTTCGGCCTCCTCCTTTGCAAGCATTACTGCTTCGCAGAAGTCGGCGACCGCCTGCCACTCCTCCTCGCTCCGGACCATGGCCTCAACCAAGGCCCGGCGCGAGAGGTCTCCGCCGCCGATCGCCCCCACGAGGGCACGGCGATGCTCCGCCCAAGCAGGGCCACACCTCGACTGTGTGCTCCACCGTGTCCTCCGGGCGTTCCGCACAGTGGCGACACCCGGGCGTCACTTCCGCATGAATCCGGTGTAGGAAACTCCCGAACGAACCATGTCCGGTGAGGACCTGCGTCATGCGGAAGGTAAGGACGCCGTGAGGCCTTTCCAGCCACGCCTCAAAGAGGGGACTTACCGAAAATATATATAGCTGAACGATGCCTTATTCATGGTCCGACTTCGTCAAGCGTTCTTTCGTCTACAAAATCAACCCATGTGATTATTATTAGATATGTTTTAGTCCCAAGCCCCAAACTTTTTGAGAAGATACAACAAAAATATGGCTGTCATCACGTTTGTCTGAATCTCCATAAACACAACGCGTGCTGTGCAATATACGGCCACCCATTGTGTGGAACGTTATTTAACCTCCCGTCGACTTCACCTTGACCTTACAAAACCAACTCTATTCCTTAAGCAACAAAGTAGATTATCGAAGGTCGTTCAAACACTCGTAGACTTGTTTAACAGCTACTGAGTGTTGGGTGTGACACACGCAAATTGTAGTGGAAAGTGCTATAATCGTAAATTGTACGTAAATTGGCTTTATTAAACGAGCATACTTGCTACAATAATACGAAACAGTACATGATATAGTGACTAAATATTTATGATCGTAATATGCTTATATTTGTCCCCTAAACACTCCTTCCATTTTGCAGAGTTTAGTTGGAAAACTAAATCTGCAAAGCACGAAAGTAAAATAAACTAACATTTTGTTCATAAGACGTGTCCCACCCCTGTCTTCCATCAATCAATTAGACGACTCTCTGATTTCGGTTACCGTTCAATCTTCGTGTGTTTTTACAGTAACATAATCCCGTGTAATGAACACAGCAAAACATACATGAACTAAAATAAAGTAACGTATATTCTGGTAAGATTTTAATAATATTTACCCCTCCCTAATATAAAATTTTAAGAGCAGTAATGGCCGAGTAGAGCAGTGGCGGCCGAGTGGTAACAGCCCCGACTTGCCCGACTCGCAATATATATAAAGCCACAAACATCCGGCTAGTTCGGGCACTTATATTCCTCATATTCTTGTACGCTGCAGAAACGTCCCTGCGAGAAGTGGAGAAGAAGAAGATAAACGCTCTAGAAATGTGGTGCGGGATTCCGTACCAACGAGTCTATACTCCGAAAACTCGGCATCAAGCTGCGTTTATCGTCTTTGGTACAGTCTCGTATCCTCATCTTTTTTGGTCACGTGTGCCGCCGAGGGGAGGTGGCTATCGAACGACTTGTGGTCCAGGAAAAGGTTGAGGGTACCAGGCCACGTGGACAATCGCCTATGAGGTGGACTGACCAGATAAAAGCTACAATGAATGGGTCATCATCACTACTCAAATGCAGAGAGGAGTGGCAACGTGCTGTGAATCTTGCCACCAACACCTGAAGTGATGACCACGATGACAAGAAGAGAGGACGCCTGAGACCCAGCAGTGGGAACATTAAAAGGCTGATTATGCTATGATATACAGTTTCAGGTAATATTTGCCTACTAGGGCTGCTATCAGCAAAATTGTAGGGTCCAGTAGGAAACCCGCGGTCCCAAGACGCAAAGGGCAACAGAAGGAAAGTATGATTTCACTTCGCCCTAGAGCGTGAGAAATCAATACTCAAATAATAAAAAAATAAATAATATAATAACAATAAATAATATTAATATATAGTAAATAAAATAATAATAATATAATAATAACCTCCTCAATGTTTGACCGGTTCGATTCACGTACCATTCCGTTCCGTATTTGAATGGCCTACAGAAAGTTATTTCCGATCTGAGTGTCTTGCAAGTTTACATATTGATAAATGCACCCACGACACAGGGGTAAATCTTAGCGCGGGGTAAAACTTACAATTCAAGTTAAGGGTAACTGAGACAGGTGAAAATAATAACAATAAAAAATAACCAACACAATATCGCTATGAAATACAGCCTACTGTAAATACGTGTACACATAACAGCTGCGTATGTTACATCAAAAGGTCGTGAGAGGTATAAGTGTAGATTTCCCAGGAGCTCATAATACTGATGAAAGTACCTTCACAAGTAAAAACTTGTCTCCCAAAGGACATAAGTTCTTCCCAAATAGATTACGATAGCCTTTATGAACAGACAATAATATGGCGTCTATTGTTGAAAATATACTTCTTTACCCGTGTAATGTTTGCCCTGAGAATATTTGACCTTTCTCGTACCAACGTTAAAGAACTTGTTTTACTGTAAATATAGAGGGGTTAATGACACTAATAATAGAAAGGTGAAAGATAATATATATGTGTGTGTTTGTTATTTCTGCACGCTCAAACAACTATTTGGATTTAGATGGGCACATGGGTAGACTTTGTCCTGGAATAAAACATAGAAAACTTTTTATTTCCTTCACAGAAGGAGGGCCAGCGTAAGAGTCGCCGCTGTCAGTTACCTCCTCGAGGACATGACAGTGTTCCGACCAAATAAAGCAGACCCCCACCGTATGTTCCACCGAGTTATTTGGAGGATCCGCACAATGGTAACCATTGCCTGAGTGTAAACCCAGGCGTTTTTTTTCCACCGAATCCGTCGCAGAAACCTCCCAAAACAACAGTGTCCAGTGAGAACTTATGTCGGCACTCAAAGAAGGGACTTGACGTCACGATTGAAACGCCTTTTGAAAAAAGGTACTATCTATCTACATACCAGTTCCAGCTGAACCTTTTAATAGTACCTACTGGTTATGTGACTTTCGTGCTTCAGACGTAGTAAGTTTAAATAAATCAGTTTATTTTCTTAAACCACCAATAAAGCAAAGCATACCTCGAATGCTATAGAAACTGACGTAGTTATAATATTGGTTTTGACCAAGTTCCGTCTCTTAGGACCAACGTTCAGCGTGATGCTTGTGTTGCCAACGACGCCTCGAGCACAATATTAGAAACTTTATTAATTCCCTGATGTCTTCGACAACTATCTCTAAAAGCGACTCCACTAATTGGAGAGTTCGTGCGTTCCATTTGAAGCTCCAATTAACGGTAGAGCCGCTGAAATTACAATGAGTTTAGTTTGTCAATGTTTGGGTAATAGTTGATAAGAAATGGTATGAGTGATACATTATTAAGAGAATTATCTTGTCATAAACAAGGCTTTGATATCAAAGAAAATATTTATATACGTCTTATTCATCCCTTTGGTCTTTCAATAAAAAATGTAATTTCAGAAAATGTTGCTACATTAAATCTACATAAACGTGCAATCACGGCTCACAAATAAACCTTTGAAAGAATCCCATCTGAAAATCTTGACAAGATTTGTAATAAACATTAAGACATACTCTCGCATCAACACGAACAACAACAAAGTTAATAACGAAGGAGAAAATTTTATTACAAACACTCACAGACAAACTGCTCACGTACGTTTATCCGAAATGATCGTGAGAGCGAACGAAGTAGGCCGGGTCCCGTCACGTGATCCGTCACCCAGTGACAGCCCCACGGAACAAGCAATAACATGTGTTACATATACCCGAATTTTATTACGATACAAAGTTACCTACGTGGTTCATGAACATGAAATCCAATCTCATTTCTCATTCCACAAAAAAGTGCCTTATACATCCGAGTAACGGGCCATATTCATATCCTCTGTACACAAAACATGACCTGAATTCTAGAAAAAAGGTTTGAGGGACAAAAACGATACAAAGACGATAAACAAGAAAGAAAAAATTAACTTCCTACGGACCGCAGCGTATCGCATTTGTCTAGGAAAAAAATCTTAGAGCCTCAGATAAGCCCAAAGTAAAATGGAGATGAAACGGAAGGATATTCGAGATGAATCCGAGGACGCCATATAAGCTTTAAAATATAGCCGGATACGGGAAAAATCCTTTCACAGGCCAAGTTTGGGACTCGAATGCAAAGAAACTTGGTCAACAAAGTTTCCGAGTGCGGTTTTTCATGCTTTTAAGACAAAACTTGGAGCAGAAGCGCAAAGATATTTTAAAGACGCATATTTTAAAGTTAGCAAACAAAATGAATGTGGTGAGGAGATTTTATAACAACACCTTCGTAAAAGTTTGAAAATGTATAAAATAACGTTATTAAGAGAGTTTCACGGTACAAAATAAGGCACCAAAATGAAAGAATTTACGCGTAAGGTTGCAAACAAAACATGAGGCTTTATTTGCGAGGCAAAAAAACTCGTGAATTCTATATTAATTAGAGTCTAGGGTATTTTACCCTAGACTTTAATTATTATTTTATTTTTGCACGAACTAATTTCTAAGCAAAATTAATATAAAAGGTTGCTAAGAAAAAAAAATGTTACAAAATGAAATTATTTTTTATCCTCCTTTACTTGTTTCATTATATTGTTTTCTTTGTACTCCTTTCTTTCTATTCGAGTCTACAAATTAGTTTTAACCTTTAATAATCTTTCTCTTGTCTATGAGAATTATCAACAACAGAATGTTGCGTCTTCTTTTTAATCTTAGATATTTTGTTTTACTATTTTTTTTCCTTGTTTTGACACTTTGGTTAATGGAGTTGGATTTTAATAAAGTTTAATTAATAAGAGGTAATTAGTTCGCATCGTTAATAATTGTCATTACTCATATAACATATTGTTGTGACGTTTTACAGTGCATAATATCAAAATGATATTATCATCAAAATATCTATTTACAACATACAATTTTATTTCATAAGTTTACAAAATCCGGACAGCGGAAAAAACAAACAGGCTTTGTATAAAACAAAATAAAATATGTTCAGATTATTTCGATCTCAATTTTTTCAGACACGTACAACATTCTCGCATACAAACGACTATGGTGGAAGTAGTGAGTGAGGAAACTCACGTGCGCAATAAAGGCTAAGGTGCAACGTGTGTAATGTCCTAAGAACAATGACGCCGTTAGGTGGCGCTGTTGTCACGTCGGCGTGCATCGTGTGGCGGCTCGCGTGACAGACATGATTGATACCCGATGATTTTCCGTTTTCTGGGTTACTTCGGTTCTATCAGTCGGGTGATAGGTAGATAATAATTCTTTCAATGTGTTGTCACTGTAGATATTGACCATAGTGAAGGTAAGTTACAGAATTAAACATTAAATGTAAAAACTCATGTTGAGTAGGAAGACTATAGACCAAAACGTGTTTTAGAGTTTCTTGGGATATCTTTATTAACCCATCAGTATTTGACATCATCGCTTAACATATCCCATCGTGAGCTTTGATCCTAAACAAACAATCAAATACATTAGCCGCTTCTTGCGTCAGTCGCCCCCAAGACAAAAGCAAATAACCTAGAGTAAAGGGCTCAGACTATTTACGACCGGCATATTGCGTTATAAAAAATGATAGCGGTTTTCTCCCGGAGAAGCCTCGTTTACCCCTTATCGGCCAGACTGATAACACCAAGCCCGTAAAGGGAAGCGAGTCGACGAGATATACTTAGCCTTATCTAATAATATTGACGAAGAAATATTTCATAATATTCAGACGGCTGTCACCAAGCTCGATTAGCCTTTTGTTTATCTGCCAAGCTTGCGTTTTTGCTCTGTTTTTCCCCAGAGAAGTAAACGTTTCTTACATTCGCGGCCAGACGAAACATATAACAATACAAGATTCGACGGCAATACTACCCACGAGTGTGTTTCTTACGCAACTCTTTTTTCTCATTCGTGATTTAACGAAAGTATTCCTCCAGACTATGTGTAATCTTATCTCCGAATGCAATACAGAAACATTCAGCCTAATGAAGTCTACTTGTCCCAAATCCCAAAACTCCCTACTCAAATATTTTATGGGCTACGTTATTTTAATTAAAGCTCAGTGCAGAACCCCGCGTTTTATTTTAAATTGAATTTTGTTTCAATTGTTCGTACCTATCGTTGGCCACTAATTACTCAAGGGAAGCTAAGAATTATGAGTCTCGAGATAACGATGTTGGAAATTAACACAATTAAACACCGTCTTGAGCGTTTCTATTATGTATACAGGAAACTTATTATTTTCCCTCTACTTAACGTAGTTTCTTTTCTTCTTTTTCTCAGCTATTATTACAGTTGACCTGAATAATTATGTCGGCAAATAAAATAGAACGTATTTTGATTGATTATTTGGTCATCTTACCTGAAATATAAAGCCGCATTGAATGTTGAGTACTTGAAAATTCAGAATTCCGAAAGTCAGGAATCTTTAAGTAGCGATTAAGTTGATAAGGGCTTAACAAGATTGGCAATTTGGGAAAGAATTTGTAGCCGCTGAGTTACACGAAGTGGGATAATCGGAGCACCATCAAGGCTTATCGTGGATGGCACTTTAACAATACAGATGAAACTCAAACAAGCGCCAGTTGATAATCTGGACCGCGTCTTGATCGCAAATCAGGCACTTACCTCCCTCACCGTGTGCCTCGGTTGCGCCATAAACCATTATATCCCGAGCGACGCGACAAACTTCCAAATCATATTTTACGTTGTATTTTATATTTATTCAGTGTATTCTCTCGCCTTTAAGCTAGAGCACGATACAGTAAGCCAGTGAAGCGCTTGAAACAGAAGATGGCAGACTTAAGACCACTTTATGCTTTCCACTGAGTGCACTACGGCATAAAGATGCCGGGAGCACTGAGCACGGGCCCTGTCTACTAATAGCTTTTATTAAAACATCGCATTAAGTTTTGATTATCTTAATGAGTTAATGTTTGTATTAATTAATCCGTTCTCGTGGTTTTTGCGCAAAATTAGGAAGGATTTAAAAGACCTGAATGTTTTAGCGCTGCACCCACATAGCGCCGTTTCGAGTTAGATTTCAGAATAAAATACATTAGTACACTTTTTAAGGGTACATTTTTAATGTTTTTTTTTTTATTATTATTATTTGAATGTCTATTGTAGGTTTTGTAAAAGTTTTCATTTTTAACTTTAACTTAACTTTTTTAAGCTATTTGAAACAGTAACCAGGCCATAAGATGGCACCATGGATTTTATCCAAATTAAACATTATTTATTTAGTTGAGATAACCCATAAATAAAGTTAAATTCCAGTTAGCTTGTCGTAGTTACTTTATCACGACATACGTAGGTCGTAGGTACATTAATTTACTACGGAGTCTTGGTTACTTTCTTAGCTTCATCATCAGATCAGCTCAATGACACTATTTTCATTAGAAACGTTTAGTTTTTGATTTGTCATTATAAGAGACTAGCTTTGGCCGCGACTTCGCCCGCATACATAAAATGTAGCCAATGTCACTCAGGAATAAATCAGCTTTCTATCGGGGACAAAAATTTCGCAATCGGATCAGTATTTTCAGAGAATAGCTCCTATAAACAAAAACAAACTTTACTCTCTTTAAACTAAATATTAGTTTATTGGTTTAAAAAAAAAACAACCGAATTGTAACTTTAGTTTTTGAAGTCGTATAAAAATAAAAAAACATTTTCTTACTTATTCATTCTCTTCGCCCTCCAAGAACCAATATCCTTCGGAGCCATAAAACTATTATGTTTCGTAATGGTTAATTTCCTTGATACTCGGATATCAATTGACCGGAGAAAATAGTCTGGACTCTGGAGCATTATTATAGGAGAAATAGCTATACAATAATGTTGAGGAATGAAGGTAAAAAAATAACAATCATATTCTTTTTATTGACTTCTGATATATTTTATAGAGCTCATAAATAACTCTGTCTAGAGGCTATTTTTTTTTTAATTTCAACTTTACTTTCTTGATTGTATTCTATCTTATATTTTGAGTTGTTTGACTGTAATGAAACATTCTTCTAAAGGCCTTGTCGATTATTTTAAATTATAAACACTAGTCCCGGTTTCCCATTCACCATCAATTTTCTTTTATTTTAGACTTCAATGGCTCGGTGGTTGAGTAATTGGCTGCTGCACTGCGTGTTGCAGGTTAGGATCCTAGGTAGAACAAATTTACATGGTCACCGGAATGAATATATCGGAACCGAATTCGTAAGCGGAGTTTTTAAATTTGATTTATTGGAATCGGAATCGGAACTGCAATCGGAGGTGGAGGCAGAAATATCAAATGCAACACTACTAAAACCAATCAAAAATAATCGACTAATAAAGTGAGTATAAAAAAAAATTAAGCGGGAACTCATACCATGCCAAATACGAAACAAAACAAAATAACAAGTGATAGAATAACAAATGACAGAAGGTCCGGGGTGTGAGGACCACCTCGTGACTAGTATAAACTTGTTTGTAGTTCCGATATAAGTTCCGATAAAAAAAAAATATCGGAACCGAAAACGAGATTGGAGGTGCAAAATCAATTGGAAGTTCCGACCTTTCGGAATCAAACCTCGAAACTCTGTAACATCTTTAGTCTACTCATAGCTGTTCCGGGTCTGGGTGCTATATATGTGTTTAAATGCCTGTAAACAGACCCACTCTACAGGACTTCCATATTGTGGGTCTGTTTATTTCTTGAAGTAAAAAACAAAATTTTGTTTCCCCTCTTGATTTTCATTCAAGAGATTAAAGCACAAAACGTTTTGAGAACACATCATTGTGCGTACAGCTAAGGAGTGAAATTCCCTGCCGGAGTCTGTTTTTCCTGATGGCTACAACCCGGGAATCTTTAGGTCAAGAGTGAATAGGTTACTTCTAAGTAAGCGCCCACCATCGTCGTTTTCCATCAGGTGAGACAGCGGTCAAGCGCAAACCTATCTACACTATCGACATCTACACTTCTACATTAATATTACATTATAGTTTTTTTTTTGTTTGTAGGAGGTAATCTCTGAAAGTACTAGCCCGATTACGAAAATTTTTTCACCAATAGAAAGCTGCTTTATTTTTGAGTGACACAGGTTTAGATATTTTATGTACACGGGTGAAAGCCGGGAGCAAAAGGTAGTCAACAATTTAAAAAAAAATTGTTCACGAGACAAGACTGTTGGCTATCGTTTTTAGTAACCTAGAATATGACTTGGCCGAAGACCTCCCCGTTTGTTCTCGGGGCATGTTCAGACTTTGATCACAATATTTTACCGGTCCGGTTCTATCTCTTTTTGTTCCAGTCCGCTTGCGACTTACACGCTCCGAGAAATTTAATAATTCCTCAAAATCCTGTAAGTGATGTTTCGAGGTTCGGATTTCAGATAGCCGTCTCCGGTTCAAACTTTGATGTATTTCAGTCGGAGGCATTCAGGTTTGTTTTTAAGTTATATTGCTTCTCGTAATTAGATTTTGATGGATTTTTTTTGTTTTTTTTTTCGGCTGACTGTTGTTGTTCCGTACTCACTCACTCTTCTCAAAGTTAATTTTTTTTGTAATTCTGAATAGGCTCGTGTTTGGGCACCTGATGGTAAACGATAATGTGGCGGACAACGGAGTTTACTTCCCTAGAAGTAACCTATTTTCACTCTTGACTTAAAGGGCGTTAGGTTGTAGCTATCAGGAATCACACACTCCGGCAGGGAATTTCACTCCTAAGCTGTACGCACAATCAATGTATTCTCAAAACGCTTTGTACGTTTGTACAATCGTCTTTTAGGGATCAAAAACGATCCGTCACTAGTAACAAATACAATTTCGTCTGTCCCTCTTGAGTAGGTATGTTACTATCTTGAAAGCACCTGAAACTTTCATTGACTACTACACAATACAAATAAAGTCTATATTTTATTACATTCCAAATCGAAATGAGATCTTTCCCGTTACGTTGGTACCTGCACCGTCATATCCTCATAGCTTTAATAACTGCTGAACATAAAGAGATACTTCAGAACATTTCCAAACTGTAACAATACTTGCATCCTCAGAAAATATTATATTACAAAGGGTAGCAATACATCGAGAACGATACAATACAACAAAAATGCAATTTTGATACAAACTCACACAATGGGCACAGAACCTTGTTATCAATATCATTCGGTATTGGGAAGAAAACGTCCCCTTATTGCCGTGTCTTTCACGAACAAAACGAGAGAATGTCTTTGAAATCCTTTTTTGGAAGGAAGTTGTGAGAAACCTTTTTTGTTCAAAGACTAATGAGCTCCTAAACACGACAAATCAAGGAGGATTCATTACATTGTGCTGTCGCGGCGCTGGTGACAAATCCAACGCGTAGAAAAATACTGGCAGTAAATGGAATAAATGGAAATTGTCTACTTTTAAAATTCTGTAACTAGAAAAATATGTGAAAAGTTTGAAAAAAGAACATCCATTGTGTTGTGTCATGACCGTATTTAAATTTATAAATCTAGATAACTTTCAGTAAAACAACAACACTATGTAAAAAAAAAAACAAATTTCAAATTCCTCTGCAACTTATACTTTTTACGGCCTTATAATACGAATGATCACATAAAATACAAACTGCTAAATTTTCGAGTTGATGGCGATGAATTCAAATTATGTCGAATAATTTTATCAAGTACGTATAGGTACTTTTACTCCGACCCATGGGATCAGACAAAAAGTACCTTCGATGGTTTTAATCAGTGGTACCTACAATAAAGGTTTTTCCACCAAAGAATTATTTTTATACAGCTGAGAGGTTTTTTTTTAAATCTTTTTTAAAGTTCATCTTAATTTTCTTTAAAAAATATTTTTAAGGGCTAATTATAATTATGATCCTAAGTTAATTAACCAATATAGATAATCATAAAAATAAATTCCAATTGCTTTAACTAATGTTAAATGCTACTTTTTATATAACGAGTATTCTTCAAATGGTTCAAACATTTGAAGACGCATGATTATGATTAACTCTTTGAATGCCGTAATTAGAGACACAATAGGAAGACAATTGCTTATGTCGAACTGTGTAACATAAGACATTCAAAAGGTTAAATACATGTAGACCACGCCTGATTTGTTCGTAGAACGACGTCGCGTAGCGTCGCGTGGTGTGGATCTAGTGTAGCTCTACCAGTCTAGCTTTTATATAAAATGCATGACGCGCCCAGATCGAATCGGCGTACGTGGCACACATGTGCGCAGTGTAGTTCTACCTTAAAAAGTCTGCCCACTACACCGTACCATACCAACCATATCATGCCCGTGTTTTTTTGCCAGGCTAAAAAAAAAATATTGGTATCCAAAATTATGTCTACTAGACCGTTCTGTAACAAACCAACAACGTCGCGTGCCACGGAGCGTATAGGCACAGGCCAAATGTGAGTAGATGGTTTTAAGTGCACTAAAATAATAACCATGTATTACATTTTATAGTGATAAAGTAAAATATTGTAAAGTTTTACATTTGTACAACTGTGATGCTGGAAAAAAATGCTCCTTATCTCTTGCACAGTATTTCGAACCAACGTGTCCATACTGCGAGAACTAAAAATCTCCTCGCGGTTGCCGTCCGAGTGTTTTCACAAGATTCTGCAATACTGCGGTCACGTTGCAAGGAAAGACGATGAAAACCTCGAAAGGCTCATCGTGATTGGTAAAGTACATGAAAAAAGGCCTCGCAAGCGCTGCCCAATACATTGGTCTGACCAGATCCACACCGCTCTTGACTCTACGGTATACAAGGCTCGTCACACCGCCAGAGACAGGAATAGTTGGAGGAACATCATAAAATTTAAAATGATGAAAGAGGAAGGTCACGACCATCAGCATTGAGGAATGCATTGCTAGGAGGTGTTTTATATTTGCAGTAAAAACACAAATGTTATATTTGTAATGGAAAATCCACCAAATACTGACCAGTATATGTACCAGGTAGGGCTATTTAGGTTCATTGACCGCAAACATTGGTGTTAATATGGATATTCCACGGGATTCCGGCTGATACTACGGGAATTAATTGAATTTTATTTTTTTCTTTAATGTGTATAAAAAACAGCCCTACCTATCTCTGATAATGACAGACAATCTCATCAAACATTGGTCACAATAACACTCACAATACGATTACTACTTCTTGCCGCATAAAAAAAAAATCTGATTAGGCCACGTATTAGGCCATGTTCTATTTCTATCCGTGCTTGATACGTACCAAACACGGCCATGGTATGATACTCTGACATAGGTAGGCTCCTTAACTCGCCATAGCAACACGCAGCCATGACAATGGTGACGTCATCAGCATATCAACGCTGTCAATTGCGTAACATAATTCATCATAGATTGCTACATTGAACGGTCATAGGGGAACACTCCTTTAGAAACTACGCTTATCGAGATGACAGGCGACGACAGGGTGACAAGTGATAAGCTTATAATTATGATTGTAGCTACTGTAAGTAGATGCATGCTTGGACAACTATTGTCATAAGGAGCGTTATCCTTTTTTTTATTGTTGATAGGTTTGCGCTTGACCACTATCACACTTGATGGAAAGCAACGAAGCGGTCGACTATGGAGTGCGCTTACCTGGAAGTAACCTATTCACTCTTGACTTAAAGATTCCCGGGTAGTAGCCATCAGGAAACACTAACTCCGCCAGAGAATTCTACTCCTTAGCTGTACGCAACACGAGTGTGTTCCCAAAACGTTTTGTGCGTATAGGTGAAATGTCCACCATGTAACGGTGGCGCATCGCAGTACGCCTGGCGGTCCGATGATGGAAAGGGTAAGGCTGAATTAGGCTGTACAATTCCGACGCATCGAAATGCAACCTGTAGCAATCCGACCAGGCTAGCCAATCGGCGTTGATGCTCATGACTTTGAAGCCTCGACTCCTATTTGGCTGCTAAATATTATGTTCTTCATCTGCATGATGATGTCAGACGTTTGTAGTCGATAGTCACCAATTTATAATAATATAATTATGATAGGTGCGCAGAGCACTTATTGGGTTCTATTAAACGCAAGGTGACCTCGCGGCTGACCAAGGCGAAGTTGGAGAGATGAGCTGGACAACTACCGCAGGGACTCGCCCGCAATGTCTGAAGACAGACGTATATGGAAAAGGGAGAGGGAGGCGTACGCCCAGCAGTGGGACCTAAATGGGATAACTAACTATAATTATGTGTTAATACTAATAAATAAACAGAATAATAATATATTTTAAACTATCCCACAACGCCATCTAGTCCCAAACTAAGCAGAGCTTGTGGTATAAGTACTTGATAACTGATAAACATACTTACATATTTCTAAGTTCTACGTTCATTTTATAAATAAATTACACCCAGACACAGAACAAATAATCGTGCTCATCACACAAAAAATGAATAATGCAATTGTTTAAATGGTTGATACAAAAACTTTTCAAATTATTTAAAGCATGTTCCAAGCAATGTCTGAAGCTATATTATTTTACAGACTCTTGACTTAAAGACCCCCAGTCGTAGTTACCAGGAAACACAGACTACATTATTATTGCTAACATAATTTCAGTAAGTAATTGTAGCGTCTAGGCGTACAACTGAAACTAATTATGCTAAACTCGTTATTAAACAGAACAAGAAGGTCCAAGGGTGTCGTGCTATGAATTAGTTATTCTGTGAAAATGCTCTTGAATAGTGAACAAGTTGTTACGACTCGAGCAATAATCTTCACTTGTAATATTTGGGGGGCATCTGTATTATTTACTTATTTCAGTTATTTGTCTGTATAAGTTTTATACTTATACTTTCTTTACCTTTTTCACTTTCATCTTGAGGAAACCGGCATGTCCTAGAAGGCCTGGGTCCCAGCAGTGGGAACATTAAAAAGGCTAGTGGTGATGATAAATGATCTTTATTTTGCAAGTAGGTTTTAAAAAAACACTTTTACACGTCAAAACTAAAGATGGTGACCTACTTTCAGTAAGCGTTTACAAATTTTAAAATTTTGCAGCCACTTAAACGTTATCGTCTTAGGTTGTCGGCAGTTTAATTTTTATCGTCAAAGGCTCTCAAATCGGCGATCGACATTTTACCGGAACCGACCTTTTCCGTTCTAGAGCCGCGGTGACTCTTTCGGGCATTCCGGAGCTACTACCCCTCTTCGGTTGCTGACATCTCTTTGAAGCACCCGTGGACGATGAGCTGTCATCGTCACATAGAATATTAATCAAACTTTGAAAACTTAAAAAAACAAACTTAAGCACAATTAAATCTTCAAAAGAAAAAGACACGACCTTTTCAAGAATGAATAATCACAAGCGTATTTTCTCCTCAAAACCATTTATTTATATTAATTTAAAAGCCGTCACAGGAATGTCCCGCGATTCCATTTATGTCTCGAGTAATTAAACGTTCAGCGGGAACCCTCCATATTGGCGAGATAATATGATTAAATTTAATTAACGTAATTAAGCATATTAGAAGCAAATTAATGAGCTGAAATATTGTTTTTATATGTTTTATGAGTGTATTATATGAGGCGTGTTTACTCAGTGTAACCTCGTGGGATTAATTGTGAAAACAACGACTGAAATGTGTTTAAGAATTAACATTTTCATTGTGTCTCGTTGTGAGCTAAAGGTTCTATCATATTAGCGCTACCTTACGTGACACGACGGAGCCCTCGCCTAAATATTCTTTATATAAAATTCTAGAGCAGGCGACGCATGACCCGCACGTGCCTTTGTTGTTCGACAGAGAGACAACATTTTTAACGTGTAACTATGTCAAAAAAGAGTGAATAAGAAACAAAGCACGTGCTCACAGTTAGCAGCTGTTTGAGTGCAATTAGAGTACTACTTTTTTGTCCAAACGACGAGCAATACTCGTGTGGTCGGACCTTTACAACTGTAAAAGCGTCACAAGCTTTTGTACGACAAAAACTTATTATTGTTAACGCAAAAAATTAGACCATAGTTTTTTAAACAAACAACAAGTTTTGCTCTGAAACTCTAACTGTATTTTGTCTCGTAGTAATATTTTACGGGCAGTGTTTTATTATAGTTCATTTTCATTTTCGTTATTCTACAGAGATAGTTCACAAGATTTATCAAATCTAGACAAAAGAAAAAAATAAAATGATAGAGCAGCAATAAATTCAAGTTACTGCAACATTTTCTATAGAAAATATGACCACTATTAACTTCTGCAAGCGTTTGCTATAAAAATAAGATTTATTTGATCTTTCGTTTGCAATCGCCGCTCTCGTGACCCATAAATGGAAGAAGTTTAAATTATATAATATTAATTATGAAGTGCTCCAACCCTTCCAGAAACGTCCGACACAGGACGTCTCTTAAGTAATTAATTTTTCATAATTACCTCTAATAAATTATATTAAGAGGGGGAGTCATTATTATTTATCAAGATTTTGTAGTTCTGCTTTGAGAATTTACGCCCGGTATATTTTTTTGCAAGAAAATTTTCAACAAAAATGAGCTACTTTCCTCAAAGGCCTCCTCCTTTGAGGAAAGTAGCTCATTTTTGTTGAAATCCGAACTCATCAGGCAACGGCGTTATCGCCGCCGCCGCCGCAACCGGGATTCTGATCTCGATTTCCGGCCACCGTAGGCGCGGGCTTGCGGACAGTGAGCAATGGGTAGCTCACTGTCCAGCCGGTAACTGTCCGGACCAAGCCCAAGTCGTCGACGGCACGCAATGTTTCCGCGCGCCTCAAGGAGTTGTCAGCAACAGCAGTGACCCAGCCGGGTCGAAGCCTACTGGGGCCAGGGTTATCCGTAAGGGCGCTCGAGCTCCGGTATGAAGGCTAGAAGGAACGGGGTGGATCTTTTAGTCAGTAAAAGTCTGACACTATCTCCCGCTCCGCCCGAGAGCGGGGATGTCAATGCATGATTCTTTTTCACCATAAAAAAGCTACTTTTCTCAAATCTAATATTTTTCAGCAAAAAAATAATACAGAAGATTAAAACCTAACTATTTAATTAGTTATTAAGGCTCTATTATCGATATGTTTATCTAAAAACAAGATTAGTAAATTCAAGGAAAATGATTATCAAATTCTGTATGAATACGGAAATACCTGTTTAGAATAGAACGATGTCCTATACTATTTATTCGGTTTACGAATATGTACATTGTAAATATTTAACGTAATGTAAACTTACAAGCAATACATATTTATACGTCTTAAATGGTTCTATCTTCAAAGGTAAACTGATAATACTTACAGACTTACTGCACCATAACAATTATTGCATTGTATTAAATTTGGTTGTTTTAATTTAATTAATTTTATTATTGGTATGTTTTTATTGTATTGTAATTGAATAGAATGGGTATAATTATATTTCTGTAATGATACCTTTTTTGTTATGCCACTATCTTACCTGTTAGTAAGCGATGATGTGACCAATGTACGATTGGCTGCAATAGTGGTTGGATAGTACAGAAAAAAAATCGTGTGAAGCGAGAAATGACGCCATCTAGCGTAAAATCAGATTGAAATGTTGTTATTGACAACATTAATTATACTGCTACTAGGTGGCGTTGCTGTGCTTCAAATGCTTATGCTAATGCTTTTTTTTGTAGCTTCTTTTGTTTCTATAAACATTGAAATAATTTATATATTTTTTTATCAAGTGTTGAAAATATTAAAATTTAATAATTATCAATTTATAAATATCTGATTGTCTATGTGTCAGTTTCAAAACTTGAGACGGTAGGTTGAATATGGATTTATAAATAATAATTAGTAGGTAGTATAAATAATACTTAGACCAAAGACTTGTGACTAAGCTTTAATTGATTGTTCGCAAGTTCATTTCGATTACCTCGTTCGAGCTCCTTTCGTTTAATTTTTTTTTTAATCCGGTCAATTTATGACAATGAGTATGAATTGTAACATAGATGTAGTGACAAGAGCTCAAATAATTGCTTTGCATAGTCAAGGTAAAAATTTGTCAGAAATAGCCAGAGAGATCGGTGTAAACGTAAGTAATCTTATTTTACACTTTTTTATATAACAAAACACTCCTCTTTATAATAATCATTATTAGGTATTATATATTTTTGTTTTAATGTTGCAGAGAAAAACAGTTGTTCTATGGGTACGACGATTTGAAGAAGATGGTTCTTTGAAACACCGTCAAAGAACTGGTAGACCAAAACTGATAAACATGTTGCAGCGTCAAACCATGGTAAGGGAATACGAGGAAAATGGATTTTTGCCGACGAACCATTATGCTGGTTTATTTGACACAAGCGTCGACACTGTCCGTCGTGCTCTTCATAGTGAAGGGCTGCATTATCGGAGGCATGCTGTGAAACCTTTGCTTACGGAAACCCATAAAAGAGCAAGATTGCAATTTGCTATGGATCACATAGACTTTGATTGGAGTAATGTCATCTTTACTGATGAAAAAACTTTTAAGTCCAGTGAACACGGTCGATTACGTCTGTGGCGTCGAGATAATACGCGATACACAAGTGGTCACGTAGTGCCCAATAGGCAATCTGGCCATATAACGGTGAACATGTGGGGATGGATGAGTGCAGCCGATCCTGGGGAACTAGTGAGAATACCAAGCCGAGCAAATAGTGCAAATTATATAGAAGTGCTGGAGGAGACAATGTTGCCCACAGTTCGAACGGTGTATCCAAGCGAAGAATTGCCACAGATAACATTTGTGCAGGATAATTGTCCAATACACCGTTCGCACAGTGTGCAGGCTTGGTTTCGTCAGCATAATGACATTTGCGCTATTCCTTGGCCTGCTAGATCACCGGATTTAAATCCAATTGAAAATTTATGGGGTGTTATTGTTCAACGGTGGAATAATCAAAACGAGCGTACTCCAGATGCGTTAGAGGCTCATTGTTTACAAATATGGGAGAGTATTCGTGGTTCAGATCTGTGTAAAAATTTGATTAATTCAATGCGTTCCCGAATGCAAGCTGTTATTGACCAAAATGGTGGTTACACGAGATATTGATAAATATATTTAATTAATATTACATATTTACTCAGTACGTACTGGAGACCTCGTTACGTGTGTTTTACTTAATACCTGTATTTGAAATAATTTAAAAAAAAGTTATGAACACTTAAAGTTATAACACAACATAATTTTGTTTTTTTTTTATGTTACCTAGGTACTAAACATTTGATATGTTGTTGTGCAATTTTGTAGTTTTTTTTTAATATCTTGCCTCTTGTTTGTTTTTGTTAAGGTTACATAAGCTTCAATCCTCTTTCCAATTTGGGAAACGAATATTTAAGCTATGGCCTCAATAAAAAATTACAAGTAATATTATAATCTTATTCGATGATTAATAATCTGACTGTTGAATAGTAAACTGTAAGAAATAAATATCTATATTATTTTATTATTGCCTTTTTGTTTGATGAGCCTGTTTACCTGCTTTTTTTTCCTTTTGCTGCGTAACTACCGATTTGAATATTAATAATGATATTACACAACGCCGTCTAGTCCCTAGCTAAGCAAAGCTTGTGTTACGAGTCCTAGACAATTGATAAACATACTTATATATTTCTAAATACATACATGTTATAGATAAATTACACCCAGATTCAGCAAATGATCGTGCCCAACACACGAACATTTGTTCTGGGTGGGAATCGAACCCACGACCCGGACATTGCAGTCAGGAGCACTAACCACTAGACCAACAGGCCAGTCATAATGTTATATTACAATTAAATACTTCCACTTTGTTAGTTTCGATATAAATCCTACCGATTTCTTTTATTAATTGTTATTCATAACTTCAAAAAGTACAGAGGAACCAGAAATCTGACCCACCTGGCAGTAGAAGGTAGATAACATAAGACATCCTAAAAGTTAGACGAATTTGAACCTTCTGCAATAAGCAGAAGTTAAGTGGTATTCAATTCGGAGCTAATCTAAATGAGTAAAACGAGGTAGGTAAGTGGTCAAATATTATAGAATACTGATATGACAATTTGATTTAAGATGTAACGTTAACTTGTGAATACGGACCGTATGCCACGTAATGCACTTGTTAATTTCAACACTATTCCATAAGTCAACATAGTCTAATGGTAGTAACTGTAGACTTATATTGACGTGGTTGCCGGTACTAAGTTCAAATCAGTCACGCTACTTTTAGTAGGTTTGTGTTTAGAATACTGAATTGTTTTTTTTTTTAAATCAAATTAAAATTTATAAGTCTTAAATTAAATTAATTATTTAAATCAAAACTTTAATGAAAAACAACTAAATATTACTTATACAAATACTTTACTTTACAAAGAAATTTAAGTATTCGTCTGATAGATTTAATTTAAATAACTATGTATAAAGGTAAAACACATAAAAGAAGTGAAGATATTAAATTGCTTATGACAGAATAGAATTATTTGAAATACAATTTTGAACATGACAAAAACAGTTTATTTATTTCAATAGTGCCAGTGGCGGATTAACCACGTAGCAAAATTAGCAAATGCTACGGGCTAAAAATTGTTTACACGACGTCACTGCAATTAGTGTCGACTGGTTTTAGTGTTATTAGAACGGTTCATTTTTATTTCTCTACCCTAAACTAAGTAAACTAAGTAACATTTGAATACCAGTTTTATGATGAATATGCCTAATGGTCGTGACTACCCACATATTACAAGTCAAGCGAAATTATTCCAAATATGTTTGAAGAATGTTCAATTTGGGGTTTTAAATCGAAAGCAAAAAAATACACAAGATTTGCGATTTAGCCTCGTGCCTTACTGCGTCAAAGTCTTTACATAAACCACTAAGCTAACTATGATATTAAAAAATGTATTTTAATTTTAGACTATGACCATTTACTTAATTTATCTATCTTAAGTAAATACATTATTATTATATATTAAAATAATAAACATTTTATTTACTTGCAATACTTTCTTTCATTTCTATACAAACTGTCCATTTAAAAAGACATTTCCTGACTTACGTTATTAAAGAAAAGTAAAAAAAATGCCAACTAAAACACAAAAGCTGGAAAACAAAAAGTAAAAATCTTAACTTGAGATTTGAACCAGAAACATGTGCATCACAAGCCGCTGTTGGCACCATTGGACCAAGTGGACTCTTGTGGACACATTTGAAATTTAACGTTACTTGTAATGCTAGACGCAATATTCGTGCCCGTTTACAAACAGTTGATAAGAATCACGAAATTAGTTAAGCTTGTGTCTCATATTTTTTTATCAATCTACCCTCACACTCAGTTGTTGACGATAACGATGACGCATGTATCTATTTTCTGTCAAACTAAAAGTCAAGTTTATGGTTTGTGAGATTGCCTTGGTCGCCATTTAGCTGGGAAGCAACCAACGCCATCTAGTTACATTTTCGAAAACTTGAATTTTAACGTGCAAGGGAAATTAGACACTAGTGTACCCAGGCAATTTCACAGCTGTCTGTACGTGTAATAATAAATAAGAAAAACATTAAATCAAAAATTGTTAGTTTTGATCATACCTATAACTTATGTAGGTATGCATCTGAGTATGTACATATTTATTATTGTATTTTCTTTTTGTTTTTTTGATTCCGTTAAATTGCATCTGCTATGTTCTGTCTCAGCACTACTCTTCGACTCACTCGACACTCGATTGGTAGAAAAAGTCTGCCTTGATACAATATGGTTTTCCTTGTGCATAAAGTTTGGATAAATAAATAATCGTCAGCGATGCAAAAAAGTCTACACGTAATCAACATCACTCAAAACGAAACATTTCTTACAGTCATATAAAAGTCTCTTAGTAATCATTTCCTACAAAAACTCCTAATGCATGGGTGCTTCAGTTTCATGTGTATTATAACAAAAAATGCGACTGCTACTAAACTTAACGTTCGGCTTACGACCTTCGAGCCATCAAGACGATTGCTGTCTGGCTGCTGACTCGGAATCGTACAAATATTGTAAACGTGGAAGTTTTGTATGTATGTGTTTTCCTCAAACATGCTCGAAGAGTTCAATAGATTTAAATGAAAATTAAGTTTTTTTTTTATGGGAAATCATCCGCCCAAGAGCTTGAGAAGTTTAAGCTCTTGGGTGGAGCGTGAGGGAATTTCAGAGTTTTACTGACTAAAACCTACTCTTGTTCCGTCTTTGCTTTCATTCCAGAGCCCTGGGGTTCTCTTTCACACACCCCATAGCCATCATTGTCTTCTCCAGATGATCTGATCTGAATTTGAAACCATTTTCTATATAGGAAAGATTCTGGAGAAGCATCGTTAGAAGGCGTCCTACAAGATGAACCGATAGCAAACTGAAGACCGGGCTAGTCGATATGACTACTAGACAGTGGACGTCTTTCGTAGTAAAATTTTTGGGGGCCGGGTCACTCGCCTCCGTAGGAGAATACCCAAAGTAAGACCCTACACGTGGTCTCCGGGTGGTGCTAATCAGGTGACAATAATTGGTGGTAGGTGTCGACCGTTGGCTTGCGACCACCCACTGAGCAAAAACGTAGCCAGTCTAGAGGAATTGGGTCGAAATAGCTGTTCTAATGCAAGCAGACCAACCTGGCTCGTGCTGATATGGATGTATCGGGAGACTAGTCACGGAGTGTAGTGTAGCGGGATCCGAGGCACGGTGCACCGCTGGTCGACCGCAGATAGTTGGGGCCCCAAGTAATGTGCTAGCTACACATGAAAGGCTGCCCCGCTATCTGTCGAAAAATCCCGGAACGCACCATCGTGGTGGTTAGCGACCAGATGAGAGGGCCTGATGGACAATCTCGGGGGAGCTTGGGAGTCCCCGCAGTTCTAGACTAGTCCCCTAATGATGTCGTCGTTTCATTACATGCCTGAAGGTTAGCAGCGTGGAACCTCAATCACTTCCTTCTCCTCTCCTCCATTAATTCTCAAATTATGAAAAGGGATTTCTAGCCTATCCATTATTAAAAAAAAAGTAGTTTTACAAGGATGCGAGTAAATCCACCGATAAATCTAGTTCTTTATAATACTGTATATAAATGTACGTTTATAGTTATACATTTGTTTACTGATACTATTAATTTGATTGCAATCTTGATTTCGATCCTCGCCAATAAGTTATTGCTCCTTCAAACTTGTAAGCAACTGGCCGAGCCGAGAAACTTTTGATTCTCTCGGGACGAGAAGAACTTTGGGTAGTAGGCTCTTTTCTTGTTTTCTTTTTTTATTTGTTGTGGGAAATCCTCAAACATCTTCTCCCGCTCTGGGTGACGCAAAAGGGAGTTTTAGACTTTTACTGACTAAAACACGTGCTTTTTCAGTTACCCTTTGCGAGAACCGAAGTGACTTTACCAAACCATGGGTTCCTTTTTTTTGTTTTACTTTAACATATACTCGTAGCATACACAAAATGTCCGGTCGTTGTGGCGACGCTTGGGGGAGGCCTATGTCTAACAGTGGACGTCTTTCGGCTGATATGATGATGATGATGATGATGATGATTATGATGATGATACACAAAATGTGTTTATGACTGCTCGGCCAAACTGGTAGTGCAGTACTGGGAGCGGTGAGGCTGCAGGGACGCACGCGATTCTGCCTCACTGCTCTTCTGCAGTCGAGCCATCACAACACTTTGAGATACCCACTCCCGCGCGGGTGGCCGCTTGCCCCCCGTTCGCTAAGACCTAGGTAGTTAGATCTTACACTTCACAATCAGGAGTTCTAAGTATCTGCATGCTCTTTCAAATACATGTACATTGGGGAGAGGTCATTTACTATAGTACCTATAACAGTGATGGTGGTCACGATGTTCGATTAGAGATAATATATATATACACCAGTGTGTATATTAGATTGTTCAAATAAGTCTGCAGTTAGATCACACATTCAAACTATATGTAAATACCTTCCTATCAAGTTGGCAGTGTAGCGCGTTTGGCTTACATATATACTCGTTATATGCCTCATAATGTCAGTTTTTTAACCGAATTCGAAAAAGAGGAGGTTCTATATTCGGCTGAATGTTTTATTTTTTATGTATGTTCACCGATATCTCGGTCGATTGTGAATTGATTTTGAAAATATATTTTTTTTTTGTTTGATAGGTTATGGGTTCAAGTTTGTCTCATAGAAATATTGTCATGATCTGATCACGAACTTCGAAGATATAATCATAATAATGCTCCGTTTATACGTGTAGGCGATAACGGACTGAAAGAAAAGGGGGGGTAGTATCGAACCGAAGGTGATGAAGACGGAAGGTAAATAAATGTAATCTAACCGTATTTGGTATTATTAGAATCTTTATGAGATGCACTCTGGCTATAAGGTATTTAAGTTTGGCTGAGGTGTACTTTTTAGTTTTGGTACCATAACTAAAAAGTTAAAAATAAAATCTTTTTACAAAAAAAAAATAACCGACTTCAATGTAAAAAAAAAAACACTGAAAAGTACAAAATAACTTTAATTTTTTTGTAAAATGTTGTGCATAAAACGCTTCTATTTACTTACTAAAACAATATATACCTATTATTAGCATAATAATCTTAGTTCTAGACTGCTGAAGGTCACCAGCTAAGTGGTTTAACGCTACAACGAGCAAAGATAATAACGTCGCTACTTTGCTTCTAAGAAAGAAAATACACTTTTATGTCTACAAAGATGAATTTTTCACATATTCTTCCAAGTAGCATATGTGTGTAATAAGTCTAAGAATAATCCTTTACTTTAAAACTATTGTATGTCCGGGTAATTTACGACAGACTTAGCGCGTGAATCGTGCTGGAATGCCCCACTAGAGGTTTTTACACAGAAATACTGCTGCGCAAAGATACTCCATTTCAATTATGTAATGTACTGAGTGGGAAGCAGTCGAGAGACTAAAGTGAACGGATAATGTACAATATACACGTTTTATTCCACATCTTAATGCTAAACGTTCACGAGAAGTTAAGAAATACAATTTAGCTCAATTCAATTGTGATATATCTCGGTGTTGAGAGAAAACGATTTTAATGCGAGGTTAACGACGCGCCGCTCCTACCAATATACGTAAATCGCTCCTCCATTGTGAAATTATGAAAAAGAAAAGATTTTATTGTTATCGCGGCGTTGAAACGGCCCAGAGGATTATCGTACCTTCGCTGTCAAATCATTTAATTTATACTTACTCGGGTAAGCGCTAAAAGTTTTTGATTAACCGAGATTACTTTAACTCAGTTTTATGGAATTTTAGTACTTAAAAATCTACTTTTAAAAAGTACTTATAAGTATGCATACTTAGCTTTATACTGATAACTCTTGTGTTTCAGAAAGTCAATAGGACCAATAGTAATTAGTATTGGGACCACAACATATCAAATTAAGCCATCTCTGACCGAACAATTATCGCGGTCAGACCAAATAGGCGCGAATATCGTGAGCCCAAAACGCTAGGGTCAAATGAACCGAACTAATGTCACACCCAGATCATAACGTTCGTTTATTTGTTCACATTATAATGAGCTATCTGTCTGTATATGTGGGCTATTAGGCTTTGTTCTAAGTGAAAATGCGGTAACATGGGCAGGGGTGGTCACGATAGCGAGCGTGACCAAACCTTAGTCTGACTGACCTTTTGGCCTAGTGGTTAGTAACCCTGTCTGCTATGCCGGAGGTCGTGGGTTCGATTCCCACCCACGACAAATGTTTGTATGATGAGCATAATCATTTGTTCTGTGTCTGGGTGTAATTTATCTATAATATGTATGTATTTAGAAATATATAAGTATGTTTATCAGTTGTCTAGTACCCATAACACAAGCTCTGCTTAGCTTGGGACTAGACGGCGTTGTGTGATAGTTGTGGAATATATTATTATTATTAGTCTCTTGATCGGAACACACAACGTTGCAGTATAGTTTTCTCTAATCTCTGTATCATCACTAGACACGGTCTTCGTCGTACTTACTTAATACGCACGGAGGCGAGCGCAGTGGCAGTCACGGTGACGGGCACAGTGGTGTGCCCGGTAGCGGGCTCGATTTTATAACCACAGTACGTCGTGAGTTGTAGTAGCAAATAGTAGACTAGTAAAAAATATAGACGACCACTCACTAAAAAGCTCCGTCACATTATACGAGGCGCCTGTAATAACTTCAATGCACTTATTTAATAATAGGACCAACAGGCAATAGGTAAAAATCTGATAACTTTGTAAGTTATTTTTAATAAACCTTTACAGTAATGTGACAACTTTTCACACGTATTTTTTTAAGTATATGACTCAGTATCAACGCGAACACCGGATCCAAATGTTTGATACTTAGCACTCGCGCAAGCTTCTAACCCTGTCCGTGGTATAAAACTGTTGGCTGTTACTACGAACAAGCGTCGCAAATATTTGTAACCCTCACAGGATCACTAATGGTTTCCTGGCCCTTTGCGCGGATTTTCATAAAACAGTCAAAACGCTCGGGAACGCACGTAAAGCTGCAGATATAAACTTACGGTAAATGCTCGTAGTATACCGTAATGGATTAAGTATCCAGGATTAGTAGATAAAAGCAAAACAGGTTGGTATAACATTTATAGGAGGATGAAGTAAGTTTTTAATGTGAATGTGTGTTTTATATAAGCTTTTCAGAATATTCGCATTACTATTAGCAAATAGTACAGTTATTATGGTGTTGCTAACAACGTTATGCTGTATATAAATATACACAATGACATTACAATTTACATTCAGCACAACATAATTTTACTTGAAGAAACAAGAATTTACTACCGCTACGATAAGTGCCAGTACGGCTACGCTGGCTACGCCGTAGCTCTCGTAGCAAATGTCGTAGCACATCACCAATCGTAGACTCGCTACGAGCTCAGATATTATCCAACACTTTTCCGAGTATCGAAGCAAGTTATAACTATAATAGAAGTTACATTACTGTACGTCTGTTTCAAAATTATTATTTTTCATGGGATAAAGTGAAATTCTATCGAAGACAGCGATTACAAAATATGTTTGGGATTGACCACGTGACATCTTTCGTCTTGCATTTTCTTCGAAATATCTTTTTACCATTTCCACTTTTCCATGTATATGTAACCTATCCAAGTTGAACTCCAACTGCCTCAGTAATACGATAGCATATCGCTTACACAGCCAACTCTTCCCGGTCAGTTCATCCCATCAGAATGCGATCGGCGCGCAACGTCCGCTCAGTTCTGAGAAAAATTGACATTCTTCTTGGAACTACGGCGCACTGCGAAGCTAAAAGGAAGTGATTTGATTTATACAGTACATGTAAAAGTATTAGATGTAGAAGTCTTTTATTCGGTCATATGACTGGCATCAAAGTGGCAAGGAAACGCAATAATATTGGAGAAAAACTTGACATTCCTTTGATTTATTCTTAGACATAGAAACTGATATATAACATCATTTATTCTGTGCAAGGTCAGGCGTACTTGTACATTATACTTCGTCTACATTTTTCGAGTGATAACGACCCCGACTTACATGTCGTTGGTGGTCGGTTCAAACCCTGCCAGGCGCTTAACTTTGTGTAATTTATTTCATAACCATTGCTCTCAAACTTATAATTTTCCAGTTATATAATCTCATGAAATAGAGTGTGAACACATTACCATAGAACAGACTTGATATCGACTATACACCAGGCTGCTACTGAGAAATTCGTGATGGAAAATCATATTACAATTTACCCGATCCAGGAATCGAGCCAGGAGCTTATATACCCAACATCAACTTCTGCGATCTCCTGATCAAAGAAGTAAAACATTATAAGCTTTGTGATTGTTCGATAGAGTCACCGCTGGAATGAGAAGAGTAACTGAAAGAACACGGGTGGGTTTTATTCAATAAAAGTCTGACAATTCCACTCGACCCAAAACAGGACAAGAGGTCATTTGATGATTTACCAACACCCTAAAAAAAATTTAACACATTATTAAGCTATTGCATAGCTTCTATCGCGGGCCTTGAGCGTGGAGACCTAATCCAGAAATTCCGTAACGAAAATAACCTAACACCCCCCACTCATTTGTTTTCTTATCGGTCACCACGCTCAAAAAGTGTAACTTCAATTAATATCAAAGAAAAAAAAAACAAAGGAAAAAAATACTGCATAAATAAATAATTATAATTGCATAAGTTGATAAAAAATGCTATGCAATAGCTTTACCGCGGCAGTCCCCGAGTGCCACACGTCTTGTTTTCTTATTAATTATCAGTATATCTTGAAACCCAGAGGTCCTCGACCTTTGGAAGGCGTACACAGGACCGAAACTAACTCGCAGAGGCCCCACAGTTACTTTTAATGAAATATGTAATTATATTATCTACACTTCTATACTAATATATAATATAATAAAGATTTAAAGTTTGTTTTTTTTTTTGTAGTAGGTAATCTTTGAGCCGAACCGATTGCTAAAATTTTTTCACCAAACGAAAACTGATTTATTCTTGAGTAACATTGGCTATATTTTATGTACGTAGGCGAGGCCGCGGGCAAAAGCTAGTTAACTAAATTATTGTTATGATCAATAACGCTAGTGCTAAGCTCTTAAACTCTGACCCCAAGTGAAATGCGTCTACAGTACAAGTAAGTATGTATTCCAATTTCAAAATGAAACGTTTGTAAAAGTCAGCGCCGGGTCAGTGAGTAATTGAGTTGCTGCAATGACGAAGCACTTTTTGTACGTTTGTTCGTAACCTTTAACGTAAAATCAATATACCGGGATTTTAAGTTATAGCCCACAACAATACATACATAAACAACATTTTTTTTAGTTTATTGCAAAACCCGAATATAATTTGTTAAGAATCAGTAACTGAACGGATTTCAATAGTTTTTACACCATGTTATATTTAAAAAAAAAATGTTTTAAAATGTCTCAAGTTGGACACTAAGTATAATACAGGTCACGGCAGGTCATAGCGGGTATTATAAACCAGCAAACAGCTGGGCACAAGTGCAAAAGAACTCCTCAGTCACCTGGATGGTCCGGTGACTATGTATTTTTGCTGACATAACAAGCTTATAACTTTATGATTTTTCATGATACAGTTATGAAATTGTGTACATAGATTATTTACATAAAAATACTAGACATTTGTTTCAGGTTTCGTATTACTAAAACTAATGTTGTATAAAATTAATTGATAACACAAATATTCAGTAATAGCACGGTTGTCGCAGTGGTTCAGCGATTGGTTACTGTACTGCGTGTCGCGAGATTGATTCTCGCATAGAAAAAAAATTTGTATGGCCTACAAACAATTTTTTTGGGTTTGGATGTCTTGTTTAGGGTTATGTTTAAAAAAAAAAACGTTTATTAATAATGATTAAAGGTAAAACTCAATTCGCAAAACCATCCGTTTCCTTGAACAAAACTCCATAAATAACCAATATTCTCAAATCAGCACCACTCATATCTCATGCCAACTCACAAAGACTGCAATCACGACCGTCCAAAAACAAAACAAAAATCATTCGACTCTATTTTTGTGCCAACCCTACCGTCCGTCCTATGCAAGTTCGATAAATAATTTAATGGCAGTGCGCCGTCCACAGGGCTGTCACTGGCAGCGCCACACTCATTTGTCAACGACGTGATATAACAGGTTAGCAGACAGCCGGTCATTTGCATGCTCCTATCTGTGAAGTTAGCTTCGTAACGTTGGTATCACATTTTGTAACTAACTTAGTAATGGGTGAAGCTGTGGCGCGTTCCGTATAATACTGCTATTAATTTCATTGTCTGGTTAGTTCGCGAAGTCGTGGTAAATGCAGTCATGAGTCTTATGACTTAGGGAGTTTTTAAATGGAATAAAGTTTGTAAAGCTGCATAGGAAGTGAATAAGCGTTTATGAACACGAAACAAGAACTATCTACTTATATTATGCTGCCAGCGATTTCAGCCGCTTGAAAGTAGGTTTCTTTATACAAATTTTGGACTCCCTTTTCATCCCTTTATTAAAAGGCAAATTTTGGAAAATCCTCTTTTAGTGCTTGCCCAGGTCATAAAAGGAAACCTTGTACAAAATTCATGATCAGACAGTTTCTCCTCTATATATACCTTTAGATTTTATAGCTGACCCGCCAGACGTTGCCCTGTCCTAGATATGAACTGTCAAACGAGTGAACTGTCAAACGCGCTATAGTTAAATAGTCGTTACATTTCATGAAATTTTCCGATTTTTTCCTTAATTTCTATTTTTGAATGAGCATTCTACAAAATATTAAAAAACATAAAAAAGATAAATTAAATCAGTAAAGTCACTCTTTAGTTATGGCGTGATCAAGGGAAATAGTGCTTCATTTATATACATACAAATATCAAAAACGTAATTTCGTATTACAATTTTTGTCTCCGAATTGTTTGTACAAAGACCTATTTAACACAAAAATATCGTCATTACAGCACTATCCGCTTGGGTTAAAGAACACAAAATTCAGACACGGAATGGAATAAAATCCGAACGCAGCGACCGGAAAGCACAGCTCAATTCTCAAACGGTCAATCAAGAATGTTCTTTTTACGTATTCAATCGTTCGCAATTACCCCAAAAACGCAATACGAAATCGGACCAGGTTAAAAATCAACAAAATGTAAAAGATCGTGATTGATGGGTTTGTTTTACCTCATTCGTCCCCATTCGATTGTGACACGCGAATCTATTTCAGTAACTGGCGTGTATTTTAATCTGATTTTTCGGATGAATTCAAATGAAAACCGAAATGCTGCGGGATTATAGACTTTTAAAATATGCGCATATACGGAACCGTATATTGGTGTATCAAAGTCAATTCCGAGCGGTTGGCGTTTTAAGATAGGCGTTTGAAGTGAGCCCGCATAATCTTTTTGGATAGACGGTTTGATGTGGTGAGCTTTAAACAAAAAAGGTCTTTCTGTAGGCCATGAAGAATTAAAAATCGCGTGGAGCGTTAATGATGGATTTAATATGTACGGCGTCGGCCACAGAAGCGGGGTTTTAACTGGAAACGACAAAGTGAAGGTTTAACGGTTCGTGAGTGCGTAAATCATGTATCAGTAATTCTGCTTGTTTTTGTGTGAACATTCCATTTACTTTAATTACCGCTTTGTAAGCATTTACTGAACTGCTTTATCCTGATTGATAGACTATCATGTTTTGTGTATCTAGATGACAAGTTAAGTATGAAGTTTGGAATATAGTTTATAAGCTGAAGTTTTGAACACATCGATCAGGCTTTCATAGCGTACTCGCCCTGTATATTCTTCAGTACAATATCCATCACTTACTGCAAACTTAAATTTTGTACTTGTAATAAGAATATTCTAAAGTTGATTTTAACTAGGCATCGGGTGTGTTGAAAAAAAAAATGGATCACAATTTCAAACCAATTATGGTTAATGTCTGATCTGAAGCGAAAACACAACATACTTCAAAATATAAATCGTTTGGTTAAGTTTGCCGAAAGTTACTACTTCCTAGAATTTCATCCTTGTCGAAGACGATTTTTTTTTTCAGAGAACAGCTGGTGTGTAAGCTGGCTAGTAATTTTAAGTTTTCAATAATCCATTCAAAAGCAGGCCCGGGACTCCTTTAAATATTTTTTATTACTATTTCGTATACGTAAACAAGTTAATATGCAAAACTGATCCACTGACGCCCAAATTGTTCACGATTCATATTTGTTTGCTCGTAAATTAAACGTTTCCAATTCTACCTTCGACTCTTCGCTGTTACATAATGGAAATTTTAAAACGATTTATTACGAGTTACATACGTAGTTCCCGTGGTTATGGTTGTTGGTATGTGAAATAATTCGCTTATTCAAGACGAGGTCATGAAGCGAACACTCAAAAATAGGTTGTTTTGTATATTTTTATAACCCGAACTATTAAAATATATTAATCATTCTTGACTATATTTGTAAAAACTTGGTTGTAATTGCCAAAGTACGTCAATAAAATGAAAAATAATAAAGAAACAAAAAACACGTCTCAATGCAGACCGAGCTATATATATATATTTTTTTTTTTTTGAGCAACTCAGAAAAATGCTTTATTTCTTCTATATCATGTCAGTTTTTGTTATCGAACTCCACCTAATAGCTTGACCAATTTTTATGATATTTTTTGTAGGTAGCTTTGACAAATAGGCTATAGTCTATTTTTATATCCTAAGGCTTAGGTGATAAGCCGAATCACAGAGGCGAAACCGCAAACAGCAGCTAGCATGTGTATAAAAATTACAACTATACCGATTTTATTAATATATATGTTTAATACGTTTCTAATACTTTATAAAAGGTTCTTACGGAACAAAAAATTAAGAAAATTGTGCAGAAAGTTGGAAAATTTCTGAAAAAAAAATTAAAATTGCAATTCGTACGATTGCCAGTTTACACGTTCGACAGTTTGCGCGTTAGATCATCATCATTTCAGCCGAAACCGTTTACTGCTAGATATAAGCTTCCCCAAGAATCATCACAACGACCGATCCTGTGCGTCTTGCCGCCACCGCATTCCCACGACTCTCACCAGGTCGTATGCCCACGTTATGGGAGGTCTTTTAGTGCTGCGCCTTCCGGTACACGTTCGTGACTCTAGAAACTGTGGCCCCGTCTACCATCCGTCCTACAAGCAATGTGCCCTCCCCACTGAAACATCACTGAACGTCAGATGCATCAGTTTACTTGGAAATAAATTGCAAGGGTTGTATCCACGCACGTCTCTTTCTTTTTCTTTTCAACGCAGTCCGCACTTTAGTTTATGTCACAGTCATAATATAAAACGGATTTGTCACAGCTCTGTTTTCCGCTGTGTTATTTTCGTGAGGCACAACGCCTATTGAATTTACATTCGCTGGCGCGCCATGCCTGTCACGTCATGCATATGTATGGCCTTATGCAAACTGCAACTTTGCCTTTCATTGAATAAAAATATTTGGAATGTGACGACTTTTCGAGCTTACTGATCCTCTGTGATAGACTATTATTAACATTGATACCACTTGAATTAATGTGGTCGGTTCCGAAGTGAAACAAAAAATTATTTATTCATAAATAAACTGTTATGTTTCTACCTATGTAAATCCTGCCAGGCTTGAGAGATTGTTCGAAAGAGTTACCGCTACTTTGCAAAAGGCAAGTGAAGAAACTAAAGTCATTTTTAGTCAGTAAAAGTCTTACATTCTCTTTCAATCTGCCTAGAGTGGAAGAAGTTATTCGACGATAATAAAAACTGCCCAAGAGGGAGTCAGACACACAAACGAAAGGTTACGTACAAAGTACAAAAAACAGAAAATCACGTTTGGTATATGGAAACCCCACTTAAATCTATATTCTGTTTCTAATGTCTTCGTGGTTTTAGCGGCAACAGATACATCATCTGTGATCATTTAAACGGTCTAGCTATCACGGTCCATGAGACATACAAAGGGACAGTAAATTCCCGTTTTTACTATTGGGGAACGGAAACCTAAAAATATTTCATATAAACAATTACCTCAACAAGAAAGGCAAAAAATATTTATTAGACTGCAGGACACTATTATAAATCCAAACAATAACTCTAATACACACAATCCCAACAATTAATAACCAGACACTTGGAACATGACAGGGAAGTTTTCAACAAATGTTACAAATTGCCACACTGAAAATTCGCACTGTACTATGTACATTTGTAGGAAGGAGCACGCGAGCTCGAGACGACAAATATTTTCGCACAAGTTCGCTAGTGCAGCCGGTTAGTTCTAATCTTAATTTACAGCTCGCCTCGAGTAGTTTGCTCGCAGTAACAAGTAGTAAGTTGGTCGGGGCTCGGGAAGGCGCGACGGCTTGCATTGCTTCGGCTTACAGGTAACTCGGCAACAACTTGATGCCATACACTGAGCTTTATTAGCTTTGTATTGAGGCATTCAATTCATTGTGTTCACGTGTTTCTTGGAAAACGAATAGTGGGTAGTTAATGATAAGCAAGACAGTATATAGAGCAGGGACGGCCGAGTGGTAACGGCCCTGACTTACGAGTTGTAAGTTACGGGTTCAAACCCAGCTAGACGCATTATTTTGTTTAATTTATTTCATCACCATTGCTCACAAAACGGTAAAGGAAAACATTGTAAGGAAACCAGCATGTCCTAGAACCATGTAATTTTGAAGACGTGAGATCCCCGGGGTGATTGGTTACGACCCGTTCTTTCTCCTAGAGAGGAGTCCCGACAGTGGGAACATTATAAGGCCGACTGTGCTGTACTAACAGCATAAAATATCTTATTCATTTTCGCTTCTGAAAGCGACTTCGCCCGTGTGATAGTGGGAAATATCCCAAGGGAACATACTACTGGGATAAAGAGTCTCTCATGTACTATTCTAGGACCTAATGTGCCCGTGTACCCAATGTCATCTAAATCTATTCAGTCATTTGGGCGTGAAGGAGTTACAGACAGGCACATACATACTTATGCCTTTATACTATTAATTTAAAGTATGATGTGCAAAATTCAAAAATTCAAAATTCAAAATCATTTATTTCAAATAGACCATTTGCAGGCACTTTTGAATAGTCAAATGTCGGTCAGTCCAAGAAAAGTGAAGCTAAATTGCACGTTCCAAAACGTAGGTCTCTATGGAGAAGAACGCGCAAGAAACTCCATGGACACTCTTTTTTAAAATATATTGAGTTACATAAATCTTGGTTACATGTGCGTATGTTCATATCTTTCTTATAACTGAGATGGATATAGTTTTAGATTTTGACAATGCACAATATTATATTTAAAGTTTA
Organism: Mythimna albipuncta; assembly: GCA_929112965.1. NCBI lineage: Eukaryota > Metazoa > Arthropoda > Insecta > Lepidoptera > Noctuidae > Mythimna > Mythimna albipuncta. The sequence continues at coordinate 12,385,011 of OV815973.1, forward strand.
TCCTGCCACATTAATTACAAGTTTGCAATAATCCGGTAAAATAAATAATCAAATATTTTCAGCATGCCAATTCTTGTTTTGTTAATTATATTATAATTCTTGCTAGAATTTGACCAAATGGAAAATTATAAATTAATAGTTTCTGTGTTCACAGTGCAAAATAAAATTATATCGACACAGTCTTCACTTTACCCACGTTCATTAATGCAAATTGTCCATTAAAACCGTTCCCTTTATAACCCATTATTAGTTTGAACTTAGTTTACAAACAATTTTATTAATATAGAGAGGTCGTTTTATAACGGTTTATGTTAAGGCCGGCTACTCTTGTTCGGGTCAGTACGTTGGCAATTAGCACGTGCTACTGTATTATATATCTTGTGTATAGAGACATCACTTTATCGAACGTTGAGTGAGACTGAACGATAGGGATGTAACTACTTTATCTAATGCGTCCATCGATACCGATTGACTTATAAGGGTAGGAAGTTAGTAATACCATGGGACCCAAGCTGTAACCACATGAGTAATTATAGATTATTTGACTCCATATGGGATCTGAAGTTATATCGAATCCATTCTCATTACGTACATTAGCTTTTGTAAGTGACTCATTGAATATATTAAAAACTAGTTGTGCCCGCGACTTCGTTCGCGTGGATTACAGGATTTTGAATTCATTTTTTCTAAATTAAAAGTAGCCTAAGTTACTCCTTATTACATCAGCTACCTGCCAAAAAAAGTCCCGTCAAAATCGGTCCAGCCATTTCAGAGATTAGCCGGAACAAACAGACAGACATATAGACAGACAAAAATTGTAAAAAATATTATTTTGGTGTATGTACCGTATATATCATATGCATGTAGTAAAAAGCAGTTATTTCATTATTACAAACAGACACTCCAATTTTATTTATATGTGTAGATGTATAGATTAATATGAAAGTCAAAATAAAAAACGAACTGAACATGTCAACTGAGTTGATATTATAATCATACTAATATTATAAAGGCGAAAGTTTGTGAGTCTGTATGTTTGTTAGTTCTTCACGCCCGAACGAATGAATGGATTTGAAAGAAATTTTAAATAGTATTATTAGATACTTTTTCTCGGGAGTAGATTCCTTCGAAATGATTTTGTATTTTCACACGGACGAGGCTACTAGCAGCAGCTAGTATTACAATATTGCCAAAAATTTGTCTATATGTGTTTCGTGTGTGTTTATGTTTGTTACCTTTTCACACACAGACGATTGAATGAGTTTGTATGAAAGGTATGTCCTGGAAGAGCATATTGAATATTTTTTTATTACGGAAATATGTTCCCTTGGGATTATTTACTTTCACATGAGTGAAGCCATTGGCAAAAGTAGTAAGATAAATATACACCGCTAAGTTTTAAGCTGAGCTAAGCTGAACGAGTCCAATGCCCTGTAGGTAGTTTGGACGCAACGCCGACTATTACTTGCAGGGCCATTGAACTCGCTGAGCTGACGTTTTCTTAAAGAAATTAATTTCGTACATGCGTAAATTAATACGAGTTTTGAAAAAAGGTACTTTATTTTTTAATTTTGTCGATAGTGTTTCATGTACCAAATCGACCCTCCACGGTATTAAAACGATCAAAATTTAAGGGTGGATAAGTGCAAAGTTAACACTCTCAATCTCACAAATGTCAGGGCAACGATATCGTATAACCACCAATGCCTAAACTATTCATGCTATATCAAATTCACTTTTATTGACACTGTAAGGTCAAACACTAACTTGGTTAAAATTTTAGTGCGCGACGGAGCCTGAGTAAAATATTAACTAAGCTATCGCACGCGTGTGTAATGTGTGTCCTAAATTAACTCCATTCGTACTTCGTTGTGACAACTAAAACCAATTATCTTGAGTCAATCAGAGAATAGTTATATGAGTCTTTGTTTGGCTTTGTTCGTTTTTGTTTGTCTAGGTATATTATCTTTTATTTTGTATTGATTTTCTTCTTTTTTTAGGTAATCCTAATGTTACACTGCTACTAGTGTAGGACAATATTTTAGCAATATTCCAGCATTAACTAGAATTAAAATTGATTTTTTTGTCTCAAAAGGAACTTTATTCATTATCAACAATAAGAAAGTTAAAAACCTTTTAAATCTGGTGGAAGGAAAAACTGTCGAGTGATAGAAAAAAATGCACCAATTTAAATGTGACGTCACCGCTATTAGAAAGAGGGTAACGAGATATTTTCACACTTTTCACCATGCTGCCAATCTTTCTCATATCAATATTATTATATGAAATGATAATTCCTGCTTCATTTAACAGCCAATTTCGATGCTGATTTCAGAAAAATGCAATTTTTTATTGTTATTTGTTTTTAGTAGACATAAAATCTTTTATTCTCAGGTATCGTAGGCCCAGAAAGACTTATCAAGCAACATGTCTGATATGTATCTTGATAAACCTATCCATTGTATGCCCTTTCTAAAAAGACCTTCAGGATACCGTTGCCGCTCGCCCTCACTCAGCGCATCGTTGATGCCACCTTCTTGCGATGATCGCGAACTAATCGTCAGTGTGCGTATCAGCGAACATCCCTAACGTACTACACCAACACGGAAGCCTCAACAGCACCCTGAAGGCAATATTATATTGAATGCAATTTCTAATTTATAGATTTTTTTTAGATAAGGCTTTAACTATTATAACAGCAGCCACAACACATAACACTAAACAACACAAGTGCAAACAGTTATGTAGATTTTTGAAATTGAAATCGAAAACTGTTAACGTTATGCATATTAAACCAAAAAATATGTTTGTTTATTTTACCTATAGTATTTAATGTTGTACGTTTGTTTTCTTAATAATATTCTCTTATTGTATGCACCTGCCATATTGTATTTTCACCACCCTTGTTTGAATGGTAGGTAGGGAATGCCAAAGATTTAATAAACAAATTAAACCTCACGAAAATATGTACAATGATCCACATAGGACTAAGTGAACTATACTCAGACATAACACAACCTCACGAAAATATTACTCGCCATATGTTTGTGAACAACCATAAAACCAAAATCAACTTGCCCTACTCCTAAATATAAGCCCTTGCAGCCCATTCAATCGAATTACCGCTGACAATCTGAGTCAGTAATTTAGAACTGTGTCGGTCGCCGTCGTCACCGTACGGACGGTAAGCTCAGCTCACTTCTGCGGTTCGTAGGAGCCATCAAACGCTGTCGACGCAGCTATTGCAATACCGCTGCAAACTGTTTTAGCTTCTAAGAAATTAATTGGATTTGAACGGTCCATTTGTTCCTGTAAAACACGCTTGTTTTCCACTAAGAAATAGGACGAGGTGAAGACCGTTAATTGTGTTTTAGTTATATATAATGTTAATGCAATATAATATAATACAAAATAATCAGCCTTATATTTTTCTCACTGCTGAAACTCTGGCCTCCTTTTTTAGAGTGGGAACGTGTACCGTAATCCACCATGCAGGCCCAATACGGGTTCATAAATCGTTTTCTTTGCATTTTATTTATGTAATTATAAAATATGCCATCACACGCGTACAAATCGAAAATCTAGGCTCCTAATTTTCTCAGAAAGGAGGAGCAGACACACCGTCAGTTTGGTATCAGTCCCATGTAATTCAGAGTACACTATTTCTATAAATGGAACAAGAAACTAGATTAAGCTGCTACTAAAACAAAAATAAAGTTCGATTGAGCACTATACATCTGATCTGAGATTCAAACCCAGGATGCTTTAGCTGTCCTGGGTATAAAAGTTAGCCGACCCATAAATGGTCAAGAAAAGTTGGATTAGCTTCCAGTTAATTTGATAGCTACAGGTCCAAATGTCTCGCTTGATTGCGCTAAATTCAACATTTTTACTTTTTTGATTAAGTGTATGAGAGTATTATTAGGTCGAGAAAATGGTTTAACTAAAATCGGCGTTTCCTTACGTGATCAGGAACCGAGAATTGTGCAGGAGAACCGAGGTTGCCAACATAGTCCGAAGAATGGCCAAAATTTAGCGGCAGTAAGGGCATATTACTCGTAGAACAAATGGTCGATGGAACTGAATGGTTTTGTAATGGCGATCGCGCACCTAAAGACGTAGGTCTCCCACAAAGTGTACTGGTGACCTGGTAAGAGCCGCGGAAATGCGATGCATACAAGACAGGACCGTTCGTTGTAGCGACACTTGGGAGAGGCTTATGTCCAACAGTGGACGTAAGTATTTCGGCTGAAATGATAATGATGATGATGAAAATCGGATATTTCGTTAGAGAACGGGATGAAATTAAGCCACGAGCAAAACCAAAAGGCAAAAAGCTAAAAATGTGAATTGTGACCTACGTTGAATGTATTGCCTGATCAACGAGGCTTCGGTGGCCGAAAACTGGCGACCGTGTAATATGATTATCCAATACTAGGTAATAGTTAGTAGCGCCAGGAGGCTGTGGCTTCATTTGCCTCCAATTTGTTCAGTCCCAACTGGATTGTTTTCAGAAAACTAAGTAGAACAAATTGACAATTAGTCATGATATTTCGTTGAATCAACTTTTAACCCTTTGTAAGGCAAAATAACAATTTTGTCACCAATTACGCTTTAACTCAGAACTCAAATTTCGCATTCCCAGTAGAGTAGACTTAAAATAGAATAAACTCTATTGTACACTGAAATAGAAATATTACTTTTACACAAACTTAAATCTACGGGCACAATAAATTGCAGTCTTATCGCTGAACGATATTTAATCCAATTTTTGTTGTTAAATCTAAAAATAAAAAAGGGAAGATTCTGCTGTGTACTGCTAGCAAATTAATCAAACTTTAAATGTTAAATTTTATATTATAAATAGGTATAAATATATAAAGACAGATTTCAGTAAATATTCAATTGGTTAGCAATGGCACAATGGACCTACACTGTCACCAGCCCACTGGTCATTATGGCGACACTTGGGGGAGGCATATGTCCAACTGTAGACTTCTATCAGCTGAAATAATAATGATATGCAAGAGCATTTCTAAAATTATTTATTAACGCAAACTTAAATACTAGTTTAATGTACACTAGCTTCTGACGTTTTATAAATGCCCAGGCCGGGGTGGGTCTTTTAGTCCACTAACTACTGCGACTAAAAGCTATCTCCCGCTCCGCCCAAGGGCGGGGGATGTCAATGCATGATTTTTCCCACCAAAAAAAAAATGTAGGCCTATGTAAAATAAAAGACTTTAAACTTTTGACTTTTGAAATGTCGGTCTTAAATGTCGACGAACACTAATAAATAAGATACAATTTATTTTAATATCATTAAATTTGATAATATAAAAAATGTAAAAAAATTTGAATACCTTTGAATAATAAATGCTGCAAATTAAAGATAACTACACGATAATTAAACATTGTATTAACAAACTAAGAACGGGCTAAGCAACAATAATTAATTCATTAGTGTACAAGTTGCAGCAGACAGTTTAATTAATTTACAAAATGTATAATTTAAAAGTTTTCTGGACGGCTACCAAACCCGTGGAGTGTGACGAGGTCGCCGCCATTAATTTTTCAGACCGTCTTTGTTTGTAAGACGCTGCATTCACTCCTAACTCCGGGATTTGTAGATTAAACAACAACAAAAAAAAAAGAGAATTGTTAAAACTTTTATGGTGAGTAACGCAGACTGTAAATTTAAAGGGGTGGGCCCGTGAGCTTTATTATAATTACAACAGAAAAATAATTAATAATAGGTGCAACCTAGTGTTCCACCGCATCATCGCTTACCATCAGGTGAAGTAGTGGTCAAACGCGAGCTTATCTACACTAATATAATAAAGAGGTACAGTTTGTTTTTTTTTTGTTTGTAGGACCTAGGACGTAATCTCTGGAAGTACTGGTCCTATTGCTACAATTCTTTCATCGATAGAAAGGTGCTTTATTCCTGAGTGAAATAGGCTATTATGTACACGGGCGAAGCTGCGGTCAAAAGCTAATAAATTATAAAACAAAACCCTCGTTGTTAAAGAGCCCTAACACACGCGAGGGCCCTTTGGGTGCTAGGCCATGGGCGAGGAACCTACTACTGCCTAACAGTAACCTATACAATCTCGACTTGACTGATATGGTGGATTACTACCCATTCGATTCCCTCTCCTAGAGAGGAAGCCGGAGTCCCAGCAATGGCACCATTATAAGGCCAATTGTGCTTATACATAATCTAAGTAATAAAAACCTGAAACAACACGATTAGGACAATATCCCCACGTGTAACAAGCAATAACACCTAACAAAACAAAAAACAAATGAAGGCGTAACGGAAAAATAACAAAATTATTATTTGCCGAGCTGATAACCCCGGCTCAACAAATATTATTCGACGTAACACCTCGCACAGTTTAAATACCCGTCCTATACTTTAATCCATTCGTAATCCTAGAAACATAACGGTTTGTACCTAAGCAAATATGTCTCCGTCTAGTTTTAGCCTCACCTAGTTAGGTAGTTAATAATTTCACAGTTGCTGAACAAACTTCAAGTACGTCAAAGGGATTCGGCTAATTTGATTTCTGTGTTCGACGGCCACAAGAGGGTTGCGACGAGCCCCTGTCTATCGGACACACATCACGCATTTACGAAAACTAACTTACCTCTCATCATAAATCTATAGGTTAAATAATAATAGAAATGAATCAAGTATTCATACATTCGTTATTTTTTATTTTATTGTTGTTTATCCTGTGCGAGTCCAAATAATGTTTTTCCTTCTTTCTTCCATCTTTCTTTTTTCCTGTCTTTCTTTCGTTCTTTTCTGTATACATAAATTAATTTTATAATATGTAGCCGAATATTTTAATATTTAGGTACTATTATTTGTTTCATCAAATCCGATAACTTTAAAAAATCGATTAGCTAATTGAAGTCCAGTCGTTTACTACAATATTTTATGTGTTTACTTCGCCTTTATTTATTCAACTATATCTACATTCAGCGCTTTGCCATACACGGGAAAATATTGAACAGAACTGATTGATTTCAGAATGGGAATTTTATCAGTTATTCCGTCGGCAAAGTTTGAAATAAATTATACAGTGAAACCTTTACGTAACAAGTCAAAAGTAATGTAGTAACTAGTTGTACGTACATAGTTAACTTTGACGGGTTGAGATGAACTATGTAGACGACTAGAACTAGTTAGAATATTCATTGCTAACCAGCCTACCAGCCCGGCTTGAATATTAAACGTACATTCCCTAATTATGTCGCCAAAGAGGCCTTATTTTAATTGTAAACCGTTTTCATTTAAAAGTAACGCTTTTATGTGTAAAACCTACTTCCCTATTGGAATACTAATACTTGCAACTTTCTCAGTTATTAGAATTTTAAGCTGTTTGGGATTACGCTTGGGTCGCACCATATCAAGCGTATTCTTTTCTAGAAAGCGAATTACGAGATTAAAGACTACGTTGAAGACCTGCTTATTTTTGGCAATGACAGTTTCTGCACATGGGGCTTCCCTGGTAGCTCATAAGCTGTATTATCGTTTAAATGTCTATTTATGTTCCATCATTATTTTAAATTAAATCATATAATTTTTTTCTTTTTCTTTTTTTATTATTTTAATACATCTCATTATTTGTCGATTTCTTTTGATTTTTGTAAAGTCTCTTTTTGTTTATATGAAAGTGAAAATATTGCAGACTCCGCAGATTCATAGATTTTATTTTATTTTTGAGCACAATGTATACACTGTATTAATACTGTGTGTTATTATCCAAGTTAAGTTTAAGCTGTAATTGTAATTATGGTATACAACAATAAAGTGTATAAATCTATCTATCGTTTGTAAGAAAAACAATCATCATGATTATAAAAACACAATTTAATAGAGTACTCAGTCTGAGAATCGCATAAAAAACCTCGGCTATCAACAAAGTATAATATCCGCGTCTGCCTATAAGTTGGTGTGTGACAGAAAGTGTCCACTCACCATATTGAAAGGGATTTCTAGCAGTTAGGAAACCCTAAAAAGTCCCTATTCACTCAACTGGACAATTGAATCTGGCTCCGGCAATGGCCAAGCTTTATGGAGACAGAGTAATTACCAGTGCCACGATTTATGACCACACACCAACATAATGTTCAGGAAATTCCAGCAGGCTTATGATCGTGAAGTTTGAGTTGAGTATTTGCACCAATCGCGCAGCCAGCTCATGGGTTTGGCCACATAAAGCCAATTAATGTATGATAATTACGGGTGATTACGTACCTCTGCGCTGAACAAATTATCAGCAACGTCAAACATTACCCATTCTCCGTGCCAGAGGTTAGTTGGTTCCACAAACATTATTAAATTTCGTCTACTAATATTGTGGCCACCTGTTTATTAATTTGGTCCTAGGTATGTTATGAGGACAAAGTGATCGTCATTTTCTTATTTGGTTAAATAGAGCTTGTGTTATAGAAAAAATAAAAAGTACAAGCAATAACTGTATGAGAAGGAATAAACAGGAAAAAGAAAAGACTCATGAATTATGAATAAACGAGATTACATTTTAATGGCCTTCGTGAAAATCAAAACAGAGTGCGCCTGATATGTATAGGAATGTATTCGAATAGTTGTGGGCGTCGTGGCGTCTGCACTTACCCACCTACTCCGCTGAGGTGCTCACGATCCTATGAATAAACCATCGGTTGAATGTGGAACTCGTGTCAAGTGCGAGCGTGTTGACGGGCGGCCTATTGACCTGGCGTACTTATTACTGCAACTGTTAGGTGAACAACCACGAAATATTGGTAAAATATACATTTATGTGTTTCAAAGTTTCAGGCCAGACTGGCAGTACATAACACAGTTGTATAGTTTACATAAATAAAGTATTGGTATTGAGCTGTTTCCACCTAGACTAGGCAATTGACGCGTTGTTATTTATAGTTCCTGAGTTCTGTCTAGCCTTATCATGGTTGTATTGAATGAAGTTTCAATATATAAATAAAAGAAAATTATCTGAATCGAATATACCTACTCCCGGGATAAAAAGTAACGTATGTACTATTCTAATTCTAACAAATAAACACACAAACATTCACCTTTATGATATTAGTGTGACGTGCGTTAAAGTTAAAAAAGATTACAATTATAGCATTTCTTATACATTGAATCTTTGAGCCTCTTATTCGTTATTAAACTTTAGTAAATTTCTCCTTGAGCCCGCAAACCAGTTTCCCAACTGATATAATTTCAGGTTGAGTAGTCACAAAATTCCTTTTCATACTTTTAGTAAAAATACGAAGTACGCCCTCTGAACTTTGACGGGCTTCAATCACCTGCCAGTTGGATCGTAGTACCCCCAGAGATATTCCAGCAAATTCCACGAACTAATCAAGAACTTTCAATCAAAATTCTGATCTTAAAAAATACCGTTATGATTCCTACCTTACTGTAAATATTTTAATCATAAAATTGCCATTCGTAGAAATTAAAGCGATAAACAGATATTTAAAACAGTGTAGGCGTTCAAACAAATTTAAATGATAAATTGGTGTATCAACGTTTTCCAGTAAAACCAACGGTTTTAATAAATACATTACAAATTAATTCCGACGAGTTCCGGAAGTTGGCGCGTTCAAATCACGGTTAAATCACAATCTTCAATTTGCGTTAGTACATTTGTCTGATATCGAGTGTAAAATAAAAGCAGTTTCAACTCAAGTGAAATCTCTCTGCAAAGCGGAAAAGCAATTAATTAAACTGGTTTGTATAAGAAACATCTTCAACCGGCGCGATATTGCATTTTGTTGGAGAATCGATGTTAAATTGTTAAGCAAATTTCGATTTGTTCGAGCGTATTCAGAAGTTTGTTGGGAATTGTATCAATTTCTTGTATTCATTTCCTAGTCTTTGGTAATCTTTGCAAGATATGCAAATGTGGCCTCTCGCTGAAAGTTGTGTTGTAACCATAAGGTCGAAATAAGGATGGTGGAGGAAGAAGTTCCTCCAGCTGGTTTACACCTATTTATATTTTGTTTGGCTTCTGGTTGAACTTAATTGTATCTGTTCCTCAGTAACAATGTTATAAAGATTTGTCGCATTTACAAACTTGAAAGTAGAAAATTATCCCAAAGGAACATGCTGCCAAAATAAAAATATAGACTTCCTATTTGCTATTCCAGGGCATAGTCTGCCAGTGTGCCAAATTTCATGTAAATCTGAATAACCATTTGAGTATAAAAAAGAAACAAACATACGTACGCACACACACTCACAACCATTCGCTTTTATAATATAAGTGTGACTTACATACCTAATAGTAATGAAACTAAGCACACATCATGTCAATTGTGTCTTATCCTGTTGATGTTGTAAATAGGGGGGGAGAGTCAATAGAAGCATGTTTAATATGCTAACAACAGTTGATATTGGACTGTCGAGCATTTCACTTGTTTTCCTAGCAGGCACCCTACCACACCTACACCCACACCAATGCCTTGATCACACGTACCGAGATAAAGGGCGAGACAGTAAAATGTTGCTCGGCCGAGCACTCGGCGCTTTGTTTAGACGCACCGAGTATTCGGCCGAAAGCACTGTCTCGCCCTTTTACTCAGTACGTGTGATCAAGGCATAAGTAAATGCTAGATAGAACATACTTAGCATATTACAAAGTACAGTTTTAGTATACATTTACTAAGTTATGCCAAAAATAATCTTATTTTGTATGGGGGTGACATATTGATCTCTCTATCTATAGTAATAATGATTATAAAGCTGAAGATTTTGTTTGTTATATTGGTTGTGCGCGCTAATCTAAGGACAGCTGGTTATAATTGAAAAAAAAATTGTTTTAGTATTAGAAAGCATATTAATTAAAAAGTCTACATAACATTACGCTATAACCACACGATTTCAATCGTAAATGCTCTATCCTTCGTATTTAATAGAAGGATAGAGCATTTCGATCATCTACACTAGTATTACTCGTATAACGAGGTAAAGCTTGTTTTTTTTTTTTTGTAGGAGGCAATCTCTGAAACTACTAGTACGATTGCTAAAATTATTTCACCGATAGAAAGCTGCTTTATTCCTGAGTGACATAGGCTATATTTTATGTACGCAGATGAAGCCGCGGACAAACACCAGTATTAATTTGATAAAAAAAACTAATTAGCACATTTAAATCTATATTTTTTTTTAGATCACTCCTGAAATAACTTCTGCCGCTCTGAGAGACTTATACTGACTAAAACCCACCCTTGTTGACCTTTGCGTTCCAAGGTCACGGAAAATGTTTCAAACAATCCAACAGTCTAAGCACGTTTTCATCTCACCATTAAATAATACGAGGACTAGAAACACTTTACAAGAAATGCTGTAACATAAATAACACTTTTTATTCCGCATAGACTGTTTTATTTATAAACGTGGGCTAATTAACTAAAGACTGCTCTTACCGAGCGCGAGTTAGTTGAAAGCTCGTCACTGAAGAAGGCGAGGTTATTTAGTAGCACCCTAAATTAAGGCATTTACAGCCTGAACTTACCTTTGAGTAATTATAAGATAAGGTAGGAAACTCGCCGCAATAAGTAGAAGAAAAAGCTTAATTGCTTAAATTATTTTTTTGCATGCTGTGGTCTCCTATAAGTGAAGGAGTACACCAAAAAGATACTGGAACCACTAATATTATAAGATACAAATATTGTGTACATCCTTTGTTGGAGATCCTAAATAAATAAATTTTATGTTACCAGGTATAAATAGGCAATATTTTACGTTGTAAGTTAAAATAACATGAAACAATTAGCTTTAAGATGAATGGATAAATAATGGAAATTAAACGAGCTACCCGATACTCGCTGTCCGAAAGCCCGAACCTACGGTGACTGGAAATCGCCCTACGTCATAGGCGTCTCCTTGGGATTGTCTTTCTCTCGCACTTTTGGCAACATCCTTCTGTCATACTACCGATCCATAGAAGGAGATGATTGCTTATACCCTCGCTCAGTATCATGGCCTGGACCAGGTAAAAATAAGAAACTGCAATTTTAGATAGAAAAACAAAAGTAACAGTTGCAGTATCTTTTCAATCACACATTCATCCAAAACAATTCAAACTTTTAATTTAAACAATAGCTTCCAGAAGCGGCTTTACCTCGAGAAAAAAGAACATTATCCCAAAGAACATATCTTAATGTTATAAAAGCAACGACGTCATCATATTTGGAGCAGATGAGTTCCTGAGAGTCCAGTAGCTACTCTTATTCATACTCTAAGCCGGTATATTTTACTTCAGTCCTATTATAGCGAGGCACACATCTCGTAGGTAATGTGTAAGTAGCTTATTTGCATGTCGCGCCCCAGCTCGCACTAATTCGCTCTAGTTTATACACTAGTTAGTTGAATAAATGTTGATTAATTAAATTACTAACTTCTAGGATACACAATATTCAGTAAGAATATCCTGAATCTAAATAGTAATGAGATAATCTAAACTGATTGGTATTATAAAGATGTCAAATTGTTCGTTTGTAAATCCGTTGAAGTAGGTAATATATTACTCATTCATTTATTATAAATTAATTTATTCACATTTAAGTAGAGTAATTTCATTCGGTGGTTTCTTATGTCATATCATTTAATCTTATATTCTATTAAGCCTGAAAAAAAACGACTTCATATGATATATCATATGAAGTCGTTTTTTTTATGCAAAGAAATAGAGAAAAAAGAGGTATTATTATAACAATAATAATTCAATCTTAATATCTCTGAAAATCGACGTGCCTAATTTCACCATTTTCTCCCATGGGCTTTTTTTTATTACTTCAACATCATCGGCCAAAGGCCAATTACATTAGTTAAAAAAATATATTTGTTGTTGTTTTGTTTTTTTTAGTTTGTATTAGTTTTTTTTTTACTAAAAGTACAAATAATAATACTTATATTCAATTATTTACATAAAAATAATTTAAAAAAAATGCGGTTTTTCTTCATAGTAATAACACTTCCGTTTCCGCATCCGCTTCTGCTTCCGCTTCTGTTAAAATTTACTTTAGACTTCTGTTTCCGTTTACGTTAAGACACTTCCGTAGCATCACTACTGATCAGGCATGGGTGCTTCAGTGAGTACCTGAATAAGATTTAACGGGAGGCTAAATTGCTGCGATGGCGGAGGCAACTTGATTTCTATATCAAGCAAGCTTGTGTACTTCCTGCATGGGTCTTTAAGCGATGAACCTCGGTGTTGAAGATCAGACGAGGTAAGTCTCTGCCACCAGTATTTAGAGCTGTGCCGGTGAAGACTAGAAAACTGAAAGGAAGCTGCATCCTTGGCGTCTGCATAGCTGATCCGGGGGAAGGCTGCTAAGCGAATATGAGAGAGAGAAGAAGGCAACTGCCTCGAAACAACTGCGTAACACATCAAAAACTGCTTGCGATATTCAATGCAGGTGGAACTTTGGAAAACACAAGATCTTAGAGTGGACATTCGACCCATCGAAGGATTCCAGAGAAAACGGTGGGATAGTAATAACGAAGTGCCAAGCATAGCAAGGCTCAGGGAATGCAACAGTCTCCTCAGGGATGTGTCCTAACAAGCGCTGCACAAAAGGCGTTCCCTAGTAGTTTTTTGAGAGATAACGACGCCTCTTTCATATGCCGGTAGTGATAACCAGGGTAGTTTAAGTGACGTAAGAATTACACTCTCCATAGATTTGTTTTCTTCAAAATATTTTTAAGGTAGTAAAAGGTACAAGCATAGTTGTGTTGTTCACTTAAAGGTTACTTACGTAATGTCCTAGAGACAGAGTATTATGCAATTGCTGTAATTAACTTCTCGCACACTTTACATCAAGTGTTATTCAACAAGTCCGGCATTGTATTAGCTTTTATGGATAAGTTTCCGCGTCATTACGAAATTGGGATCCCAAGACTAATTTTTATCACGTTCAATGGGAAACAAATTTTTCTTTATTTTATTTTATCCTCTTTGAACATAATAGGTATGTAAAAGATAAAAGAAAATCGTCTTCAAAAATATGAGAAAGTCGTTTAATAACTTGCTGTCCAAATGCTTTCATATTGTTTACAAAAGTGACAATGTTTTCATAACGATAAAACCAGATAATATTATTGCTTTCATGGCGTATTTTTCTGCATGAATAGTAGATATCAAATTCTACCACCAAAATTTTTGAAGACAAGTTAAATTTTATGAAGACGAATGTAGCAAATAAAGTAAACTAATATCTTTATAGCTGTCTGTAGAAATGAAAAACAAAGTAAAGCCTTTCACACAGACAGATTGAAGATGAATTTTAAAGCTTGCTGTAGTCTATTCAGTCAAAGAGAACTTAAACAGGGATAACATGATAGAAATAGAAATGACGATAGATGTGAAGATTAATAGGAAAAAATGATGAAGAAAATATGTTGCACCAATGCAAATAACATAATTATTCTAAGGACAGGTAACATATTCTAATAACATATTCTAAGGGTTGAAGAATTGTTCGAAAGAGTATCCGTGACCTTAGAACGCAAAGGTGGGTATTTATTTATTTATTTATTTATATATCCTTTATTGTACACCAAGATAATAAATTACAGATTTTAGCCTTATATTTAAAATATACAATTGGCGGCCTTATCGCATTCCGCGATCTCTTCCAGGCAACCTGGTATGGAAAGAGATTGACTGGACATAAAATGGGGTTGCACATGGTGCATTACAAAACAAGTTAAACAATTACTGGTGAAGAAAAGAAAAAAAAAAGTACTATACTTAAAATTAAAATACATACTTAAATACATACATACTAAATAATAATTATATTGGCAAGAAAACAAGTGACAACTACAATTAATACAGCTAAAAACGAAACAAAATTACAAGGACAAGTAATATTCTTTCACAAGTTCACATTAATCAGTAAAAGTCTGACATTCACAAAAAAATAACCGATGACCTTAAAAAAAGAACAGGAAAATAATGGTTTTGTAATTAACGTTTACTTCAATCACAGGACCAACTTCTTTAGGAACAAAAGAATAATTAATGCTTAAGTCCACCTTTGGTACCTATTGTGATACTCGTAGATGAAAGTTAGGCTTCAATAGGATTTATGCCACATGTTCTATACTGCCCAGCATGCGCAAACTCCTCATCTTTCAGGTTCTGAAAGTGGCAGATCACAGAGTTATCCACTCAATGTCAGTCAACCAACGCGAAAAAGAGAAGAACATAGGTACTGAATAAGACAGTTTGTGTAGATAAAAAAAAAAGTAAAGTATTAACATTAACTCCGGAATCGTAAGAGAAATTTGATCCGCTTACTGATTCATCATCTTTATTCCTAAACCTATGAAAAATTAGGCCATGTGTTTATTGTAAGCGGTGGAACAATATTAGTTTTAGTATCGTAGACACTCGCCAACACTACTACGGCCGACAGCGCCATCATAGCGAATATCAAACGAGCACAAATGCGCTTTGACGGCGATCAGAATCACATCTCGAGCCCCAGTATGAAGGCTAGAAGGAACGAGGTGGGTCTTTTAGTCAGTAAGAGTCTGACACTATCTCCTGCTCCGCCCAAGAGCGGGGGTTGTCATTGGATGATTTTTTCCAATAAATTTAAAAAAAAAGTACTTTGACGGCCGCCAGTCTAGTGTGGTTAATAATAAAGTTCAGTTCCAACAACCACTTAAAACCAATAATAAACAACACGAAATCATTAAAAACTATCTTAAAGTACGTATTAAAAAGTCACAATGCAGTAAAAAAAGTGATTAAAAATTCCAACTCAAACTAATTCAATGATGGCAGCGAAATTCTCGCATTTAAGATGGCTTCATTTTTCAACAGTGTTCGAAAGTTCCTCGGTCAGCTTGTCGCCTCAGCTATCGTGATCACGGAACAGATAGACGGGGTAACATTGTAACTTGTAACCACCGTTCACGAACAACTTTACCGAACTGTTATAGGTAGGTACTCGTTATACATTTATTCAAGCAAGTTTCTGATAAGGAAATAATTCGATCGTTTATTAATTCATTGAAGTCCCAGCGAATGCTGGCGTTCGATCTCTTATTGTCTTTCTATTGTGTTTAATTACGGTCTTCGAAAGGTTAATTTATATATTTTAATGCATTTGGATTGAAACGTGGTTACTTACAATAGGCTAGTGGCCGTAAAAAATGTAATTAGTCCGTCTTTTAGATTATTCAAAAATAAAGGACACGTATTTTTTTATTTGTAAATTAAACCAAAAATGACAAAGATATAGCCCATTAAAGTTACGTTTATGTCACGCCGTGCTACATTTTTTCGCACGGGGTGACGTCACACGTAACTTTAATGGGCTATATCTTTGTTATTTTTTGTTTTATCAAAAAATGAAAAAATACGTGTCCAATATTTTATTATAATCTAAAATACGGACTAAATAAAATGTATTTACAAAATAACTACCTATTATAATTTCTCATTTTCCCGAATTGGGAATCACAGCACCTTGCGCATCACGCTCTTTCTTAATCTAATCTACTATATCAAATTAAGACATAATTAGTCACGTGATCTTTAATTACAATCGCGTACAGTAAGACGCGCATAATTAAGCAATTATTCAAGCTAACTCGATGCAATTGGCGCATAGATCATAGTGGATATATCGTTAATTTATTATATCTCTCCATATGATCGGTTATTGATAAACGGGTGAAGATCCACTCAAGTGAATGACTGACTCTAATTGCCATATAATTGTAACGAGAATCATCTCTCTGGCATCGTAACAGAGAGACTTCAGGTTAATACCTTATACAGATGGCTATCTAAGACACGTCCAATCACGTAATTAATTTCAAATTACTATCTTGATCTGCTATCTATTAGTTATGTGCCAATCAATATTCCAGACCAGTTAATTCTCTAGGAAACTCGATTCTTTGAAACCTTATACTGAAATTCAAAAAAAAAAAACGAAAGTTTGTATGTATATATCTGCTCACGCACAAACGGCTGAACGGATTTGATGAAGTTTACATAACTATATAAATAGCATATATTTAAATCAGTGAGTACCATTATCATCATAATTACAGCCAAAAGACGTATACTATTGGACATAGGCCTCCCCCAAGTGTCGCCACAATAAACAGTCCTGTGCGTCTCGCATCCATCGGATTCCCGCGACCCTTACCAGGTCATCGGTCCAGTGAGTATATTCCCTAGAAATAATTATCTACTTTCACGCGGTTATAGCCGCTGGAAGAAGTTAGTTATCAAATAAAACAAATATTGTTCATTTAAAATAGAACAAATTGAAACTAAGCTGAAATTCGTGAACATCTCAAGCTTACTACTAATATAAATCAACGAAGTGAAATACTAGACTGATTGAGGAACGGGAATCTTGTCGTGAACTACAGATTATTTGCTTTTAATATTGCTTCGTAATAGTTACTTGGGATTAGATGTCTGGATTTGCCATTGTAGGTAAATAGTTAAGTTTACTCCTAGAAAACATTCATTTTACCAACAATTTCCTAATCTTTATTAAAGTATTTTGTGCCCATTAATTTTTTTTCTTACTCTACTAGACGGTCACTAATTTTATGACTATGAACTAATAAATTGTCTTTACTATGTACATGTCCAACAGCAATTTTCTTAGTGTCTATTAAGACGAACACAATTTGTAAAAAAAATATTAGGTAACACTTGTGCTACATTGCATTTGACTGGCCTGTTGGTCTACTGGTTAGTGACCCTGACTGCTATGCCGGAGGTCGTAGGCTCGATTCCCACCCGGGACAAATGTTTGTGTGATGAGCATAATCATTTGTTCTGTGTCTAGGTGTAATTTATCTATAATATGTATGTATTTAGAAATATATAAATATGTTTGTTGTCTAGTACCCATAACACAAATTCTGCTTAGCTTGTTGCTGTTGCTCTGCTCGTTGTGTGATATTTGTGGAATATTATCATTATATTATATTATTATCTACACTATTCACTAAAAACTAACTCGAATGATTTATTCCTTTTAGTCGTCTTACAATATGCCTGTGTTCAAGAAGCTATATTACCTCGATTTTTTTAAGAAAAATCCAGATCACTTTTAAAAACGTTTGTAGATTTTCTATCACTTTGTCGATAAAGTTAACTTTTAGGGCCCCATAGAAGTCATCATTTCGTACAATTTCCTTTAGTACCTTGTTTTGAAATTGTTGTAAAATAAATAATTATATTCGTCTGTTTGGTGGAACCATACAGGCCACAGCAAACGGTAATGTTTCCGTTTAGAAACGGACTCTTTTTTTCTATCCATTACTGCCCACAGCTGGGCAAAAGGCTCTGCCAATTCCTTTCAAAAAAATATACAGTGGACTTAAATAGCATAAGTATTTGTCAAAGAAAAAAATTATATTATGTAGTTTTTTTTTTTCATTTTCTTAATATAATGTTTTTTTCCTCTATTTAATAATAAAATTAAAAAAAAAAACATGTTCGTAAAGACTAACAAACTGAAGAATATTAATTGAAATTAATCTGTTGTTGTAACACAGCTGAAGCGGAAAATAACGGTTGAAAGCACCGATGATAACACCTATAAATATCAATTATTTCTTCCGAGCATCCATTCGTTTTGACAGTCTCTTCCTGTGAGTTACATTTTTGGCAATGTATTCATGAAACATAAATGTATTACTGGCTCTTCGTGATGAAGTTATACCTATAAGAGCTATGATTTAATATAATATAATAGTATCACACAACGCCAGCTGAGCGAGTCCAATGACCTGTAGGTAGTTTGTACGCAACGCCGACTACTACCTACAAGTCTCAGGGACTCGCTCAGCTGACGTTTTCTTAAAGAAATTAATTTCGTACATTCGTAAATTAATTAAGAGTTTTGAAAAAAGGTACTTTATTTTTTAATTTTATCTTTACAAATCGTTAGTGTTTCATGTGCTGGATCGACTCTCCACGGGATTAAAAAGATTAAAATTTAACGGTGTATATAATTTCATGAAGAAATCGGTGTGTAACAAAATATAACCAACATTTTCCTGACTAAGACGTGAACTAAAATCAGAACAAACAAATTATATCCATAAAGGAAACTGCGGCTAAGACGAAGTGGGGCGTGCCCAGAGTTATATTGCGCTCCGGCTCACTGCAATGATATGCCGGCCGCAAGCTACGCGGAATGCACAAACTATGCCGGATGCTCACTGGAATTTCTTCGCCTCGGGGAAGATATTTTAAGTATAAAAATGTCTTTGCGACTTCCTGCTGAGCAGATAATGTATGAAAAATAGGTTCATAAAACTGAGAACGAATTTATTACGACCTAGAATTTTTTTTCATGGATACCGCTGAGTAGTTTTAAATTGAAGTGCCATTAGGAATTTGTTTTCAATTAAGGGTTTTTTCTACCATCTGACAACCCGTCGTATTGCGAGTATCCACCCTTACATTGTTGAAATTTCTACGGTTCGGACTAAACGTTTCGTTTCATCGTTTATACCGCGTCCATCGAAGGACTGGAACAATTTGCCTGCTGCGGTCTTTCCGTCCAATTATAATTGAGGTATCGTCAAGGCTAGAGTGAATAGGCTCTTAATAAACTAGTACGCCTCACCATCAACGATTGCATCGCTGCTTACCCCCCCTGGGATCGCAGTCAAGAACTGGTTTGTATCATTTCAAAACAAAAGATCGCGCTGATTTATTTTAAAATTTTATTTTTTTCATTTACCATCTGCTACAGGCATAAACTAAATTTATAAGTAAAATAGATGAAGCATTGAACTGTGATCGCAAATGTTGTAATCAACATTGCCTCTCCCATCTACCATGCAATCAGTGTTTCTCGAATTCACGTGTCTCACGTTACGCATTAATCTTGGAAGCTCAAATTAAGGCTATACCAATTTGAGCTTCCCGGATTAACTATCCCGGAAACTCAACTAGGTATTGCCTTAAAATAGAACCTCTATATGCTCCCAGAGTAATCAGCGTGGTTAATTTATGTAGTAAACAGTCACAAATCCCGAGGACGGATCTGGCCTTGCACCACAAAAACATAAATTGCTTTAAAGCAACAACAGGGATTGTAACTGACGCTAGTTGCAGCGCCTTCGTGATTCACGCAGTTTTGCCATCGATATTTACGGCCGAAGTTGTTTTGGTAAAGGATAAGTTATATGTACAGGGTGTTTGCACTTTCAGGTAGATAAACTGGGGAAGAGTAGGTGATCGTGTTCGTAAATGGTGTGCCATTACCGTCTCTCGGAACGGTACCTGCTCGTTGCGCGAAGAGGAATAACAGGACTTCAACGTAACAGGGATGTTAGCCGTAACCTACATTGACAATCCATTAGGTTTTTCTATTAAGTTCTAGGAAATGTTTATAGTTGTTATTTTCGCTGAAAAAATATGTTTATAGTAACACTGTTAGTACCTATTTTGTCAAGACATAAATTGTCTAAGCATTCGAATTATCTGTAATTTTCGACACTAGATATAAAATTTTATACAGTAATTTCCTTTATAGTTAAGGACTTAGAGTGTTAAGATCTCACACAGGGTCTTTCACCCTGTCTAAATGCGGATTTCTAAATAGACTATTCAAACCCTACTTTAATGCAAAATGACAGGTTTTTAAGTGAACGTAGAGTTTAAGAAACAACTTTACACAAATTATAATGAGCCTAAAACTTTGGTGAATTCATAGAAAATCCACGTGAATAAAACTATAAAATACTTACAAAAATGCCTGCCACTGAAACTCTCTCTGCATTAATTAAGCAGACAGATATATCTATGACACTTTAGCTGTACAACAATACATAATTAATTAACAAGATACGTAATATGTACCTTCCTAAGTAAATAAGTATTCGTACGAAATATAAGGGTGCTAAATGGTTACAAGGAAAAGTACTCCTAATTGTAACATGGGTCTTCTTATCACGGTCTTCCAAGTAAAGGAAGCTTAACATAAAGTCATATAAGAGATCGAACAACGAAGAGATTATTTAGCTTATTTATTTAGGAGGAAAAATATAAACACGAATAGCAATTTACTTAACGTCACAACTTTGGGAAAATGAAAAAATCCGGGCAAATGCAAGTCGGACTCGTGCACTGAGGGTTCCGTACAAACCGAAGTATGAACACAGTTCAATTCCCGAATTGAGTAACGAAGATTTTCCCATATCGCAAAAAAAGTTTGGTTTTTGTAACGTTACTATAAAATTACAGTATTCAAATTTCTTCCTAAACTTGTGCTATGAGACCTTGCTTCATGTCAAATAGGATTCTAGGTCAACGGGAAGTGCCCTATGAATTTTCATTCCCTTGACAGTGTTCAAACATACGTTTTTTGCTATATAAACGGTCGTATCTTTTTTTTTGCGCTAAATCAGAAGTTTGATTTTTTACAATTTCCAGAGACCGTCGACCTGAGTTTTTAATGAGGTTTTAATTTCTACTCGATACATCTACGCGTTTCCGAGATAAAGGGTCTTGACAGAAAGACGGACAACAAAGTGATCCTATAAAGGTTTCGCCTTTTTTTGTTGAGTTACGGTACTCTATTTATACATTTGAACTCGACGGTTTTTAGGGTTCCGTAACCAAATGGCAAAAAACGGATTTCTATTGTGTCTGTAATTTTCACGATTGAAAGGTCTCTTAACATCGTCGTTTCCCAGATCATGAGGTTGCAAAACAGCCGACTGTGACACGAGCGCCTCGGATGATGTCACTAGTATTCGCGTGCTGCTCTATGCGTCCGGCGTTTCGGTTGCACCAAGGCTGTTGACAACTTCGCCAAAGTGGCAGAGATGAGAGGAACAGCAGGGAGCGCCTAGGTCTACAAATGCTGGCTAGGACTAGTTAGCGTATTTTCAGAGGCACGAAGAAATCTTGGTAGGTGTGTTAAGAAGGTCAGCTTTTCATGGACCGACCTCAGCTAGCGTTGCTTAACCTCAGAGATCGACCCGTGTCTATTTGTATTAAAACCACGAGCTCTTTTTTAGGGTTCCGTAGCCAAATGGCAAAAAACGGAACCCTTATAGATTCGACATGGCTGCCTCTCTGTCTGTCTGGCTGTCTGTCTGTCCGTCCGTATGTCACAGTCACTTTTTTCCGAAACTATAAGAGCTGTACTGTTGAAACTTTGTAAGCAGATGTATTCAGTGAACCGCATTAAGATTTTCAAATAAGCAATAAATTTTATGGGTCCCCATACTTAGGACTGAAACTGTGTGGGGTATCTATGGATAGGTCTTCAAAAATGATTTGAGGTTTCTAATATAATTTTTTTCTAAACTGAATAGTTTGCGCGAGAGACACTTGCAAAGTGGTAAAATGTGTCCGTCCCCCCTCCAACTTCTAAAATAAGAGAATGATGAAACTAAAACCATATATGATGTACATTACCATACAAACCACCAACGAAAATTGGTTTGAACGAGATCTAATAAGTAGTTTTTTTTTTAATAAGTCAAAAGTCAAAAAAAATACACTTATTAAAACATCGATCAAAGTTACAATGAACTACAAAAACTTTTATATTATGTTACTTGCTGCTACGGAACCCTTCATGGGCGAGTCCGACTCGCACTTGGCCGGTTTTTTTTATTCTAGTAATGCCTAATATCTACCAATGATCGAATGTTTTAAAAAAAATATTATTAACAAACAAAAAAGTTATACAATTAAAAAAAAAACTTGTGATAAGTAATATTTTGCACACTCCGCTTACCAAATGACCCATGTGATTTGAAGAGGCGGACTTTAGATAACACATTATTTTTGGAAAGAAATTATGCGTGGGCTTGTTTATATACATCCAATTACGAGTATACACCTATCTTTTTTCGTTCATCTATATTTAGAGTTTCTCTCCTAACTACACTTTAATAACAAAGTTGAAGACTGAAGTGGGGGTGATCGGCAGCAATGACCTCTCACGCCGGGCCCTGGTACAGTCCATGCTTCGGAGCGACAAGGAATGGCAGGCAGTCGCCTCCTTCTGCGAAGCACAACTTGCGAAGGAGGCGGCCGTACGCATGAGGGAACGGCCTCACGCCCCAGCCGCCGGGATCCCGATCCTGATTTCTAGCCACCGTAGGCGCGGGCTTGCGAAAGGTGAGCAATGAGTAGCGTTTTGCGAGCCTCAAGGAGAAATCGGCAAATCGTAGCCCAGCAGGGTCGAAAGCTACTGGGACCATAGTGAATATAGAATAAAGGCAAAGAAGGAACAGGAGTGGATTTTAGTCAGTAAAAGTCTGACCCGCCCTTCCGTTCCACCCAAGAGAGAAAGAAATCATTGGGTGATTTCCCACCTTAAAAAAATAAAATAATAAAGTTGAAAAGTGGATAAATATATATTATTATTATTATAATATATATTATTATTATTATTAGGGGAGACCGGGTATGAAAGTCACACGGGTTGGTTGTCACAGCGGCCATAACTGACAAATATACGCACGAATGAGATCATCGACTAGCGTCGAAAGATCGCGAGAACTATACCCCTCGCCATACTTCACCTCGGTTCACTCCGGCATGTCGGGACGGGACCACGCGCGTATACTTTTTCCCGCTAATTAAAGTATTTTTTTGTGCATCTGTATCAAATCTCGTAAGTATACTTTATTATTGCATATGAATATACTTCTTCATGTATTGTTATAGTGAAATTTGTCTGTCATCATAATCTTAAATGGTTTTTGGTGTTAAACATTCATTTGAATTTATTTTGTAAGGTTATTTTCTGAAACGTGTTTCGGGGCAGGTTGTCTCAGGTCGACGAGGGCTGGTAGTCACAAGTGACAACCAACCCCGAGCATGTCTGTTGACTTTTTTGTTGACTTTTTTAAGGGTTTGCTATACAAATGTTAATTTTTTTCAGAGCTAATATAATGCCAAGGCATCACAAAAGAATTAAAGATGATATGGCAATCAGCTATCCTAGACCAAACGGATTAACAAGTTCTTAGTTACCGCCTTCAATTTTGAGATCTTTGCCAAAGGTTTCTCCGCGTAAGTCACAGCGCCAGTTGATTGATAGAAGAAAATGTAAATTTAATAGACGCGCCGGAAAAGACCTATTTAGAAGAAAGGAAAAAGGAACAAGAAGCAAAGAGAAAGAAAGTATTAAAACGTGTGCTAGGAGAAAAAGATGAGCAAAAAACTAAAAAGAAGAAAATTACGAAAAAATAAACGAAAAGAAATCATCTGGTAATGACGATGATGGCGAAGAGGATGAAGTTTTGATTGGTCTGTTTATCCCCATCTGCTAGCAAGTCTAGGGAAGTCTGGATTCAGTGCCTAGAATGCAAGTTGTGGGCTCAGGAAGCATGCACACTTGGAGTACCAAGCTATATTTTCCAAAATTGTGATTCCGAATACTCAGACTGATTTTAAGAATGACTATATAATATATAACTTTAACTTATAAAGTAATTTAATTTTAAAGTATTACTTCCAAAAAGATTAATGAATGACTAAGATCACATTTTTGTTACCAGAATTCTGAGATAATTAGAAGTTGTTATTATTATTATCCAGATATCGAAGGTACTTACTAAAAGCTGATTTTGTTTTTAAATGTGTTTTTATTCATTACAAATAAGTGTTTTGTTAATTTCTTGGTTAAAATCATATTCATACAAAATTTAAATTTATAGAAATTAATCATTGAAAACGAGTTTTTTTTTTTTATTAATTACGAGTAGGTCTTTCGTTACTTTAAGTTACAGTCACTTATAAAAACATTTTTATCTTCAATAAAAAAAACTTACTTGATGTAAATATGTGTGTATCACTGTTTTTCTCTCTTAAATTACTATGTGACTACCTACCCCAGCACCTGTGACAACCATCCCTGACACGGGGCTAAATGTCACACTTCTCTTTTGTCATAAAAATGTAAATATTTCCTCCAAACGCAATGTTAGCCACAAAGTATTTATCTATTTTGAAACTAAGATAAATAGACTATCCATTAATATATAATTTATCATCCTTGACTACAAAAAATAGTACTAAAAATGCAAAAGAAAAAAAATGTGACTTCCATCCCCGGTCTCCCCTATATATATTATTTTTTTGTGTGTTTTTTTCTGATACCTATATAGGTAAAAAAATAAACACAAACAATTTACATGCGCCACAGTTTCAGTGTTTCGAACCACTAAGAGCATATAACAGAACAATTTTATCTCATAACAAGTTTCAATGGCGCCGCCCTTGGGGTATGGTCCGCATAAACTTACAAACGACACACAACTTTGCCCGCTGAGGGAGTGACCCGCTCCACTTTTAATACTACATTTACAAAATCCACATCATGCTGTTAGGGTGCTTTTCACTAGAGTATTTATGTATATGTCGCTGGGAAATGAGGATATCAGGGATTTCACGAAATCTCTAGAAATATCACGAAATCCCACCTTTTAGTAAGAAGACGTAATAAACAAGAATATTAGACATATACAAGGATTACGTGACATCCCTAGGGATTTCGCTAAATCCCTGATATCCTCATTTCCCTACGACATACCTATACATAAAGCAAGAGACCTGTGCGAGGGATAAAAGCGAGGATCGTACATGGATGCTACTAGTAGTCTTTGTGCTACTAGATCGTTATGCATCCTTGCACTACTCAGTTTCGACCGCTTTATACAATTTTACACTTCCACTACGCATCCTGCTACTGCATCAGTTCCTCGTCTCAGCTTTGGTGGAAACACTCTCACATTTTTACTATGCCATTACGCATCTTCGCACATCTCTAGTGGAAAACCGCCCTAAGTCTCCCTACTAATAGTCCGCTACGCATCTTTGAACCACTTGGTTTCGACAGCTGCACAAGCAAAGCAAGCTGCAGCTGCTGCTGTGTTGTTTGTTTTCGCTACTCATCTTGGTACCATGCAAGCTCTACGCCACAGCTTTTGAGGAAACACCGACAAAATAATTATCTCAGCGCCACCACGGATCCTGGCTCTGCGACCTCGACGACATCTATGAGGGAAAAGCGCCTTAGCGTCTTCCTGTTAATAGCCCATTACGCATTCTTGCACCGCTCAGCTCTGACAGCTACACATTTGTTTCATACATACCTTCGTTAGACATCCTCGTACCTCGCACAGCTTTAGTGGAAATGATACCACACCACCAAACTGCCGCGCACATCACTGGTAGAAAGCCCCCTTATACCTATGTACCTATTTCAGTCGAAAGACTTGCAACGGAGAAATGGTTCAGAATTTCACAAGTAAATTAATTCCGCTTCGACTGTAAGTAAATTGAAATTCTAGGAATCGCAAACGTAAGCCATAATAGTAATTTATAGTAGCTGAAGAAATGACATTCTTTTTCAATCTTTTGAAGCAGAAAATATTATCAAAAAAAAATCCAGTTCAAAATCTCAAATCTGTGTGGTTCTTTCTTCAAAAGACCATCTGACACACTAAACTGCATGGTTCTCATGTGATTTGACCATTACTTGTTTACTGTATGGAAATTTAAAAGAGACTGACTGAATTTGTTTCAGTTTTTCTTCTCAGAGTAGTCAGCTGGGAAACACCGGCTTCATCTAGTTAAAACTGACTGAAAACAAAATTGACGTGTAAAAGTTTTTTTTTTTAAAACCTATCTGCAAAAATAAATATCATTTATCAAAAGAAGGTCATTTCTTTTTTTTAACTAAAAGTATTAGTAACCAAAATGATATAATGTAAATTAATTAGTAGATATACTATTCTGCCTCTTAAACGAAAATGAACAAATAAATCTTTATCATTAATCGAATTCTTTTTTTTATTCTACAAAACCAACGCTAATACAGCTCGGGAGGGACCCAGGTCCAACAACGGTCAGCAATAGTTCACGTTCATTGATTAAACTGTTTTAATAATCACGAGCAAGCCAGTTATGTTTTCCGTCCATGCACGTTCCATCATACGTCCGTCATTGAAACTTCATTATGAAACAATCGAGACAATCACCGCACAAACATGTTATTGTTTGATCATTAACATGCCATTTGTCGCTACAGCAGCTGCATTGTGAGATAACAAAAGATTGAGTAATGTCATTAGTGATAATAAGACGAAAGTAAATGGCGGCAATGTCCTCGCTTCCTCGTCACAACATCGCACTACCACAAAATAGATAGGTACTGTAGTCAATCTCATGTATGTACTTCACTTTTTATACCTACGCTAGGCGATCGCGCTAGAGTCAGCGTATTGGACCGAACTGTACGATTCTTCTTCTTCTTATAGTATCGATGGCCACAACAATGCCGTCCCCACGTGAGCAGGCAACTGTACGATTGCGACAGGGCGATTGAGCCGAGATGTCGTGTCCGTGAGCGGTGTCTATGTGTGCGTTACTCGAGCGCGCTTTGTATCTAGATTGACTTCTGTACCTATCCATTTTATGGCGCTACTGCAGTTCATTAACAGAATTAACGCTCTATGTATCCTTTGTACCAGTGAAATCCTTCGAGAATGAAACTAAACCACTGCGACTAACTAAGCCATGTGTTACTGAAATGTTGGTTAATACTGTACAAACCTCTCTTGCGATCCTATATCCACTGGTGAATATTTTCCAAAAGATATTCACTGCGAAGTGGTCAATTGCGTTGAGAAATGGAAACGAGAACACGATAAACGTCACTTCCTCTAAGACTACAACCAACACACTTAAAAAATCGCAAAACTTTCCTAAGACATACAAACTCCTTGGAAGTGGTTGGCAAGAGATATGTACTGTGGGAAAACACACACTCAACCACCCCACAATTCATAACTCCAAGGGAGCATCTGCTACTTTGATACGAACTGGAAATTTCTTAACCGATTGCGGGCCCAAGTTGGCGGCTGTAGGAAGAAGCTAGATAAAAGTGAAAGTTTGTTAGTGTGTTTATGTTTGTTACTTCTTCATGCACGAACGGTTAAACAGATTTCTATGAAACTTGGTACACCGGTAGACCATGTCCTGGAAAAGCACATATAATACTTTTATCTCGGGAGTAAGTTCTCTTGAAATAATTTTCTACAATGTGCGAGTAAAACCACTTACACGCTGACCCAGCTCAAACAGCGTTCCTAATATCTGGAACGCGGAAAATGACAGAGCTATCTGAATATTACGAGTACATGCAGATAAGTGTGAACTTCTTTGAACAAATAGGTCTCATCTTAATCTTTTCTACCGAAAGCCGTTCACTGTTGGACATAGGCCTCCCCCAAAAGTCGACACAGCGACCGGTTCTCTGCGTTTCGCATCCATCGGATTCCAGCGACACTGACCAGGTCATCTGTCCACCTTGTGGGAGGCGTTCCAACGCTGCATCTTCAGGTACGTGGTCGCCACTCTAGAACCTTTCGGCTCCAAAGGCCATCTGTTCTGCGAGCAATGTGCCCTGCCCATTGCCACTTAAGTTTGGCGATTCATCGTGCTATGTCGGAAACCTTACAAATATAACAATAGGTATGTTTCTAGTTGAATGAAGTAGTTGCAGCCAGTTTAAATACACCAGTGCCGACCATATTGTGTTGTTCACCAAAATTCACTTTGATTACATTTTCATATGGTATACATTCCACCTCACGCGACACACTGCTCGTATTCAGCAGCTGCTAGCTAGTGTAATTCAGCAAGGCAGGCTTAATGTGCTACGTTGATTAAATTAAATTGAATTATTCTAAATAATAAAGGAATAACTTGTGTTAGAAATTCTATTGTCAAGAGTCTAACTTCCGGCACTAATTGGTTGATTTTAAATATTTTTGTTAATAAAAATTATATTTGAAATATTTTTTTTAAATAAAATAATAATTGTTACAATAGTTAGATACAACATTACTTTGAGTAAATGCGAAGTTTGAATATAGTTTGTTTAAAATCAGTGACTGAATTGATTACAATATTTAACAACAACAACCCTCAACCTCAAAACATTTAAAAATAAGCTATTTAACTTTCTTTTAAGCAAATGTTATTACTCGACTGAAGATTTTATGACTGAAAAATTTATCTAATATTTGACATTACCTATGAATTTTATTTCTTATCTTTATTTCCTTGACTTTATTATTAAATTTTAACTTATATAATGAATACGTCTTATAATATGTAATAACTATTGGTCAATTAATTTAAATTATTTGTAATTTTAATAATAAATAATATAATTATAATGTATTGACCCATAATTGTTACTAACCATATTTGTACGCCGGAAACGGCAGAATATTATGATCATTATATTATAAATAAGCACAACAACTTTGTACAATATTCTGACAAATAAATGCATTCTATTCTATTCAACCTGTTATATTTTTCCCCAAAAATATTTAAAAAAGGGTACAAAACAGGTCACGGCCGGTCATAGCGGGGAGCCAGCGCACAGCTGGGTGCTGAAGCAAAACAAACCCTCAATAGCCCGAGTGGTCCGGTGACCATGTATTTATGTCGCCAACCAGGTACCATAACTGGCTTATAACTTTGTGATTTTTCAGAACATAGGTTTGAAATTTAGCACAAAGATTTTTTACATAAAAATACTAGATAGATGTTTCAGGTTTCGCATATTTCACGCTTGACCATTATCTCATCTGATAGAAAGCGACGATGAAGTCGACGATGGGACACGCTTACCTAGAAGAAACCTATTCACTCACGACTTAGATTCCCGGGTTGTTTAAACTAAGAATAAAGTTATATAAATGCACCTACATATATATCCGCATGCTCTACTTCCGGTTGTACGACATGTTTGAATAATATACTAATCTAAAGGCATAGATTGGCAATCTTTGTTTAAGCATGGTGATAATGTGAGCACTTGGTGAGTGAGTTATTATCGAATAGAGGAAATGAGGAAATAACAAAACATTCCCAATACTGTTTTTGCGAAAGCTTTTAGTTTCTTTGATTTTAATTACTTGGGAATTAGACCTCAGTCTTTGTTTTCATTATTACTATCCAGAGGTAAGTAATATATTAACTTTAGAAAACAACTGAGTTGTATGTAAGACCGTACTAGAACTAATCGACACATAAGATTGATCGAGCAAACGGATTTGTAATGATAATGGACGAGCAAATTAGTTTTTAAAACTTTTGAAAACCTCGTCTACCCAACTAGGCATTCAACAAATTTTAGTTGGACATCTCTCGGAGGCGGAAAATGAGTAAAATTCAACAGCACTTAAAATTTTGGGTACCACCGAATTGCGGCTGTAAGTATCAACCCTATTAACTTTGCACTCACACTTTTTGTTTTAATGTTTACTACTGTTTACAAATTATAGTAACGACTTGCTGGAAACTGGGAATGTTTGCTAGGAAACATTTAAGAGGCATAACAAGTAACGTTTGTAGGTTTGTGGCAGCCTTTGTTTATTTCTGTTTCTAATTATTAAATTGGAATCACCGCCGTGTTCGTACCTTCTTTCTTGGAATTTACCCAAACGTTATTGTAATTGAATTGTATAGAAACAAAAAGGTTGTTTATTTCGTGTTATTGATTATGGTAAATCTTGTTGATTGGGGCTGTATACAATATTAGTTTTAGTGTTTGCGAAACCTAAAATACGTTTTTAGTATTTTATGTAAAGAATCACGAAGTTATTTAAAGCTTGTTATGTTACTTGGTTGTCCGCACAAATACACGGAGGGGTTGTTTTGCTCCCGCACCCAGCTATGTATTGGCGCTTAATGCCCGCTAGGACCTGCCGTGAACTGTGTTGTATCTCTGAATCGATTCAGTTACTGATTCTGTACAAACTATATTCTGGTTTGGCATATACTAAAAATAACGCTGTAAATTTTTATTCGAATCAGAAATGAAGATATCCGCAGGAGAACCAAGGTTGCCGACATAGCACAAAGAACCGCCAAACTTAAGTGGCTATGGGCAGGGCACATTGCTCGCAGAACGGATGGCCGTTGGGGCCGAAAGGTTCTGGAGTGGCGACCGCGCACCGGAAATCGCAGCGTTGGAAGGCCTCCTACAAGGTGGACTGACGACCTGGTGCAGGTAGCGGGAATCCGATGGATGCGGGACGCACATGATCGTTCGTTGTGGCGCCGCTTGGGGGAGGCCTATGTCCAGCAGTGGACGTCTGTCGGCTGAAATGATGATATTTTTATTAAGCTATTGCATAGCTTCTATCACGGGCCTTGAGCGTGGAGACCGGATCCAGAAATTTCGTAACGAAAATAACCTAACACCCCCACTCATTTGTTTTTTGAGCGTGGTGACCGATAAGAAAACAAATGTGTGAACAATCAATCAAAATTCAATTCAATGTGTAAAAGTGTAACTTCAATTAATATCAAAGAAAAAAAAAACAAAGGACTTCAATTAATATCAAAGAAAAAAAAAACAAAGGATATACTGCATAAATAAAATAAATAAATAATTATTATGGCATAAGTTGATAAAAATGCTATGCAATAGCTTTACCGTGGCAGTCCCCGAGTGCCACACGTCTTTTTTGTATATTGTGAAAGTCTTTATTCAATACACTGTACATTTTCCTGTTATCGCAAAAAGCTACCGGAAAAAAGTATCGTCTTCCGGCTTCTTAACTAACAATGGTTATTTACGCCGCTTAATACTGACGCCATAGAGCTCCGGGTCATTTTATAAATTGGTTCCATTATCAGGCATAGCCGGGCTTGAAAGCGCAGCGATTTGTTTGCAAACTTTTTGATACACCGAACAATGGACGTCCGTTTAAAACCGATTGATGCTGTTTTGTAAATTAACTTGACTTTATGGATATCACTTTCATGATTAAACTGATATGTAATAATAGTTGTTACCAATATTGTATGGCCAGTATGAGTAACAATTGTATAGTTGTATGGACCACTGCACAATTTATTCGCATGTAAATTAACTTCGTAAGCTATCATAATAAATAGGTACGGGAATGTTTTGTTTGAAAATACAAGACCCAATGACAAAACTCTAACATTTCCAACAAAAATACAAAAGGCAACACACAAGGCATTTTACATTGGAATCAGAAAAATCTGAAACAAGATATTTTAGACTACTAAAATGTAGTCGATCGCCACACCACGTCACTTCAATACTGTGCAAAAAAAATATCCCGGCGTTACTTTTAAACCAGGAACACAGTACACAGTGTATGCGGGCCACAATGGACCGTGGCCGGGTCGGGACCCGCAATCTCGTTTAGAATATTTTGCGGGCTGCTATGCATGACGCGTATAGCTGGAACTGACGTAGGTGGCTTGCAGGCTAACAGCTTTTGTTACACAAAAGCCTTGTTACTATGGTACTCCTAAATCAAATCTCGATTCTACTGCTATTGTTATTATTTCCATCGCATGTTCTGTTCTCGGAAATATGGTTGCACTAACATGAAATGTCATGTTTCTATCCTGAGTGAATCGTATTCGAAATAACAACTGCAATAAACACTCTTAGATACCGAAATAAAACATAGGTTTTACTTTGTAAATCAATACTTTATTTTCCAAATTCAAACCAAATTGTACTCCATGTCCACTTTGATTGACACAACACTCGATCGCAACGATCATAGTGCCTTACCTAATACGAGTTTTTTTACACTTATGACTTTCGGTGCTCCGATTTATAACCCGTTCCTAACTCTAATCAAATGTGGTAAACATTTCGATCGCGTTAATGTAAAAATAACTTGCACTAGGTACTCTGATTGTACCAACCGATCCAACTTGCCTTCCAACTCTATTCGTCAACCGTCCTATCAATTCCCCGCCATTCATCATCTATCATCAAATGTACATAATCACAAAAACAATTTCTTAAGATATCAATATAATACATAATAAAAAAATATATTAAGAATCAAGTCATAGCCTATACTTGATAGCCTAGTGTAGAAGAGTACCTAGTTAAAATTTCAGTAAAATGTATTACTAGTAAGACACCTTTCTCTACAAATACTGGCACGGATCTTGAGCGCTGACTTGAACTTGAAATCGCGCAGATTTTAATGAGAAGTGAAGTATTGGGTGTCTTTAGTGGTATGAAGTGAGACGCGGGAGCTGGGAGTACATCTTTGTAGTTACAGTGATTGGCTCGACGATGTGTACGATGCGCATATTGATCCTGACTCTATCGACGAACGCTCAAGATTCGTGCAGGTATTAGTAATTTTCTTTAGTTGTCGTCCATTGACTGTCTTGCTTATTAGCATAGCAATCGAATTAAAAACTTTTAAATAGAAAATAATCGTAAATAAATTCAAGGCATTATTCAATGAAAGCTAACACCAAGTACACCAATATATACCAGCAAACTATAACATTTAACCATTTTTGGGAAATCATCAAATTATTCCTTTCACTCTGGGTTGAGCGTGAGGGAGTGACCTCCAATTGACCTTTGCAAGCCCAGAGCTCCAGAGCCAGAGCGGGTGAGTCTTTCAAACAATATCGTAACCCTGTGAAAATAATATTAAACCCTACGAACTACTCAGACAGCCATCCATAGCATCATATTTTCATTTCATATCACGTACGTCGTACTTTGCATTAGCTTCTAACATTAGCCTGTTATCACAATTTAAAATTTATCGAGTTCTAGAAATTCATCAAAACTTGTGACACTCTATTAAAAATCCGTGTTAGCAGTTCAAATAATAAATATGCTTTTAACCTAATTCAATGTGAAAGTATAATATTCTATTATTAAAGTGAAATTTAAAAGATACTGAAAAATGACACGAATTTGTGAAATTGCACAAAGATAACTAGAGTGTCCTAATTTGAAAGTATCTGAAATTCTTTTAGTATTTTAGTAACACGTACTTCGTTATAAAACTGAGAATTCAATATAAAATTAAATTTCTGCGTATTGAAGCTGAAGTATTTCATAGAAGCCATTTAAAAAATTTGCCTCGCCGAGCAGAATTGGATGGAATCAAATTACACAATGAATCATTTATTATAAACAATTCTAACTTGTTTTATTTAATTAAGTATATGATTTTAAATTGTTTCCAGTAACTCCTAGCTGTGTTAACTCATTTGTAAATTTAATATATTGAAGTACCTGTCGTCTATCAAATTATAATATAGCGAACAGCTAAACCGAACCCAAAATGCCCCTCTAAAGAAAATCTGGTTTAAGTACTTAGGCAATTACTACAGGGGGAATTTTTAATCTCCTCATTATGAGTAAGGGCCACTGAGATTAAAGAGAGAATTATGAGATTAGATGGCAGAATACGGTAAATTATAACCACCGGTAACAAAGTAAAAGCACACAATAATTTTTGTTTATTTATTACACGGATTTGTGGTTCGTGTATTTTATTTTATCCTGCGGGTAGAAAGTTTTTGTGCGTAGTCGAACAAACACAACGTAAACTGTTTGCTGTGCCGGCGGAATCGTAAAAGTTTATTGGAAGGGAAGGATTTCTGTCGAACAATCTGTCACTGCATACACATGCGTACGTGTGTATATCACTATAAAACCCCTAAAGCCGCTATTCGATATAAAACAAAAGGCTTTTAGTGGTGCTTTCAGTAGTTTTTATACTAAATAACAATCGTATTTTCAATGAATAGTTTAAAAAGAGTTCGTGGTTATAATAAAAATAGACACGGGTCGATCTCTGAGGTTAAGCAACGCTAGCTGAGTTCGGTCCATGGAAAGCTGACCTTCTTAACATACCTACCAAGATTTCTTCGTGCCTCTGAAAATACGCTAACTACTCCTAGCCAGCATTTGTAGACCTAGGCGCTCCCTGCTGTTCCTCTCATCACTGCCACTTTGGCGAAGTTGTCAACAGCCTTGGTGCAGCCGAAACGCCGGACGCATAGAGCAGCATGCGAATACTAGTGACATCATCCGAGGCGCTCGTGTCACAGTCGGCTGTTTTGCAACCTCATGATTTGGGAAACGACGATGTTAAGAGACCTTTCAATCGTGGAAATTACAGACACAATAGCAACACAATAGGTGCGCGAACGCCGGCATTCGCTTGGGGTTTAATGAATTAATATGTCTTTATTTTCATGGACTTTGACATAAAGCAAAGTTTCATAGCACAAGTTTAGGAAAAAAATTGAAATCACAAAAAAAAGTTTTTGCATTTCGAAAAAATCTTCGTAACTCAATTCGGGAATTGAACTGTTTTCATAGGTTTGTACAGTTTGTACACACACTTGTCCAATTTCATTACATGTTGTCGTATGTACATATAATATGGTAGGTCTAAGAATATGACGTAGACTATATTTTACCCTCCTACTCGATCTCCTATTTTTTTCCTTGACAATAATTTATATGGCAGAACAACTTTTGTCAGGTAAGCAAGTACCCATATAGTAGTAGTAGTAGTGTAGTAGTTAGTTAAGTTTTAAATAATCTTTAGTTGTTTATAAATAGTGTAAGTACTGTAGTTATATTCTGTTACAAATAAAATACATGATCAAAAACAAAAGAAAACAAAATACCTTTTGAATCGCGCCTCAATAACCCTTTACAATACAAAGAACAGCAAACGACTACCTTCGTACAAAGATGTACCCAAATCTATCTTCATGTCCCTCGTATAACTATCAGAGGAGCGTGTCTATAGCACGAAGCCTTTGTTATTCAGGGTAGGTGATAACACTTACTTGGGCGCATTGATGCCTATGAGCCCACTCCACCTCGTATTCCGTCCACGGCTCTCGCATAAACTTTCATGGGTAACTTATTGCGTATTTGTGTCGAAAACCAATTACCTACACAGGATTTCGTATCCCCACTTTTGCGTAAAAAAAGAGGCGACACTGTGAATTTTAACTTGCCAAATTAATATCGGTTCGTGCAAACTGATATTTTTTTGCAAATCGTTTCCAGAATTTCGGTTACTTTTTTTGCTTAAGTTAAAAGTAAGTTAAAAAGTCTAAAACAGCAAGATCTGACCTTTTAATATTAATGTTAAATTTATAATAAAATGAATATTACCTATCTAGCCTAAAATAACTTATCCCAAAAAAAACTTTTACAAAGATTCTATATTATTGATATTCAACAGGGGCCTTCTCTGCCCTTTGGCAAGTGTGATACATATAAACTAAAGAGATGTCCACAAGGAATGCCTAATGAGATGTATATATTTGCGAGCATATTGTCTGGTCGCCGGACAGGCGGACCGGCGGAGTAACAGCGCAGTAAACCGGACCGGCACCGGGAAGGCGAGGGACGACCCTCACGACACCTAAATTTCAGAACATCCTCTAAGTAGGTACTTAAAATTCATGCGCTGCGTTCTCTGTCTTCTTAGAAATATTTATGTTTAAGCAATAAAAGGTCAGCTTATATATTTTTATTGCTGTTTTAATCTCTATAGGCTCTGAGATCCAGTCGAATGTTTGAAAAAAAAAACAGTTAATTAGTAGACAGAAGAAGTAAAACCTTCCTACAAGTAAGGGAATAAAAACTTGCAAAAAATAATTTTAAGAATGAACACATCTACGCCTGGGTCAACAACATAAATTCTACAGACCTATTCGCTTAGAAACTTCCAAAAAAAAACCGTATTTTACAGTAACTAGCGTGACGAAAACATGAGAACTAAACATTGCGCAGTGCCTCAATTATCATAATTAAGGCCACTTAGGTACACACGATACCTTTTAGCTGGCAACTTCGGCTGGTAATTATAAAGACAAATAATCTACTTACACGAACGGCATGCAACTTGTGAAGGCAACATCAGGCATGAACATATTTACCGTTTTTGCAAAAAAAATTAAGCTTCAAACATATTTTTTTCTATCTACTTAAGCATATCAGGCTTATAATATTTCTACGGCTTCGACTGAGGACTCCTCTATAGGAAAGGGAGTGGGCCGTAATCCACCACGCGGGGCCCGCTTGGTGGATGCGCAATGCTGGTTGGATATCCACCAACCCGCACTGGGTACATGTATTTGAATTAGTTTAGTTCCAGTACATGCCTGTTTCCTCACAATATTTTCTTTTAAACGATGAAAGAAAATATTGTGAGAAAACAGGCATAAGACTAGAGAGTAGAATCGATGATCCAATAAATTACACAAAGTAAAGCACATCTTGTACTTATTCTAATTTATTCGAGGCGCGACACTTGTTTATCCATACTTATCTATTGTTCGCTATCTCAAGAGCCGTCGTAATATCATCATAAATCTAGTGTGAGAAAGAAACTATCCCGTTATACGGTCTGCATAGCCTTATCTTTCACACCGAATGATTATGACAATTTAAGGTATCAAGATGGACTAAAAGTGAGGATGTGACAACTAAGTCACATCCCTTTTAGTCATATAATTGATCTATCGCACAATTGGGTAGCTCGCTGTCCGGCCGTCCGGTAACTGTCCGGACAAAGCCCAAGTTCTCGACGGCGCGCACTGTTCCCGCGCGCCTCAAGGAGTTGTCAGCAACAGCAGGGGCCCAACCGGGTCGAAGCCTACTGGGGCCAAGGTTATCCGAAAGGGCGCTCGAGCCCCGGTATGAAGGCTTGAAGGAACGGGATGGGTTTTTTAGTCAGTAAGAGTCTGACACTATATCCCGCTCTGCCCAGGAGCGGGGGTAGTCATTGGATGATTTTTCTCATCGAAAAAAAAAATCTATCGCACAATTATCTTTAGTTTATTTCGTCATCTTAAACTTCTTCTCTGTCTCAATATTTCTTCTCATATTTGACGCAATAACAGTTTGATCCCTTACACTTCCGTACAAGTAAATCCAAGAACGGACGCGAAGTTCCGTCCCTAGGGTGACATATAAAAAAATATTGTGTTGGCTCTCGAGTTTACAGTGTAAAGTTGTTAACCCGCCGTTTACGACCACCATAACCTTTTCCCTTTGCCGAGTTTACTGCTGACACGCAAAATAAGTCTATGATAATATACTCAGCATCTCCTTCTCTTAGAACATAGACATATAGAACCCTGTAAAATAATTGCCAGAAAAGTAACAAGCTACTTTTTTTACACAATTAAAGTAAACAAGCGGAATGAAGCTCTGACACTCATGTTACAGGAACCAGGGTCTTTTAAAAAATATTCTGTAATGTATTCAATAGAACCACTTACAAAAATACAACAAATACATTAGAAATTAAAATAGTAAGATAAGATTTAAAATAATAAGGCCAACAAAGCTATCGCAGTTGTGTTTTTCTGGGATTCTGATTAGTCTTCACTATAGGCCTAAACGACCGCAAGAAAATAAACATGTAATGGCAGCACATTTGCTAAACGATTGGAACACTGCTTACCATCAGGCGGAATCAGTCCCGCATTATTTTATATCATGTAAAAAAATAGTCAATGTCAATACGGTGATTCGCAGTCCAGTTCTATATGTCTGCGCCTTAAGCAACATTGACATTGAGAAATACGAATGTTGAAAAACTTTTCACATTAAAAGCTTAGAGTTTAGGGGCATACCTAAGTACTTCAACCGCAAGTCCTAAATATATAAAGAGACAAGCTTTTAAAATACTAGGTAGATAATATGGCTAAGTGCGTGCCCGCTATTAAATTACCTTTTACCTGACTAATTAAAAACCCATTTGGACCTTTATTTTGAATGGTGAATACGGTATTTTATTTTGTTTAGTGGGCCAAATGTTTTGTGGAACTAAACGTGGGTTGTAAAAGGAGTGGCCTTTTTGATAAATTGAAGTTGTATATAATAGGAAGAAGTTAGGTTAATTGAAATAAAATAATGTATTCATTAAAATAACATATTTATTTCAAAGCACAAAGAAGTTTAACAAACCTCATATTGACTTCATTGTGGATTTATTATTCCTTTTTACTTTGGTTTGTCTCATCACCTAAAACAAAAGTAAATAAAACAAAGTTTCTCTCACAATTGCTTTGTGTAATAAAACATATATAGCACGTACAAACCTAGATCTGAACAAAGAAGGCTTTATATTATGTTGCAATGCAATTTATCTTGACTTCTTTTATAACGATGTGAAAATACACAAATAATTTCACAAGAAAAGGACTGCATGCAAAGATAGCATGGATTTTATACTAAAAGCAAAGTATGGCGAGTGAATTTTGATATTACAATGCCGTTTTTAATAAAAGCACTTTAATATGCTTTAACTTGACATCATGTTAAAATGTCAATCATGCGAGCAAGAAAAAGAAATAAAACGATACACCCTATAAAACATTATTTTTAGTTTATCCGAAACCTGAATATATTTTGTTCAGAATCAGTTATTGAATGGATTCCAATAGTTTTTACACCATGTTATATTTTTTCCCAAAATATTTTTATATATATATTTTATATATATATTTTTTAATGTTTAAAAAGGTTACAATTTGGACACCACAGACACTAAGTACAACACAGGTCATGGCAGGTCATAGCGGGTAGTAGGCAGCAAACAGCTGGGTGAAAGTGCAAAACAACACCTCAGTCGCTTGAATAACTCGGTGATTATGTATTTTTGCTGACATAACAAGCTTATAACTTTGTGATTATTCATGATACAGTTATGAAATTTTGTATATAGATTATTTACATAAAAATACTAGACCCTTGTTTCGGGTTTCGCATGTCAGTGTCAGTGATTGGCTCGCCGCGCCATCGCGTCTTAGACGTCACTCATGATTCGTTCCCTATGCTTGCAGCATGTATCTAACAACGACGACGATTGGCTCGCCAATGTATGGAATGCGCAAAGCTATCCCCACTCTGACGCCGAGCGGCTCAAGATCCGTGACGGTAATGGTACTAAAACTAATGTTGTACAGCCCCGTCCCTTTACAGTTCAGTTTAGGTGGTCAAAGGGATCGTGTTATGATCTCGTGATAGGGCCTCTGTTCCATCGACTTCTATTCTAGTGATAGACAAGCCCTTTGATAGTTAATTAATTGTCAAAATATTGAAAAGTTAAAACAGTCTAACAGAACTATTAAAACTTGCAACGGTAAGGTAGCTTTTACAGAATATCTTTTCGCGGCTAAAATGTCTTAAGCGCCTTGAAATTCGTGGCACTTACGCGTTTCGTTCAACATGGTGTACAGTCGACATATTGAAGCGAATGTTCGGCACACCTAATCCAGTGCGTAGTACATAATATCAATGCTCTGTTCATGTTTATTTTTCTCGTTTTCTACTATGTTATGACTATGTTCTTAATTTGAAAGTAGACGTTCGAAAACTTTCAAATTAAGAACATAGTAGTATCAATACCATCTACAAAGATTGCAAGAAAACCGTTGTCGGTCGTAACATTGTCTTGATTGTCCAAAACTGTGCGTTAGCTGACCGGCTCCAATGACATCCTCGCGATTACCACAGGACCAAAGTGAGAGGTTTCAATTGGCCCCAATCCAACACGTATTGGAATCCGTCCAAGTCACGCAGTCTTCTATTTGCAGAGTACCATTAGCAGATTTTAACACTTATTTATTTCATGTCGAAATTATGAGATGGATCCTCGTATTTTTAATATATACAGCCACGATATGGCAGCTGTATTCAAAGGAATTGAGTTTCGAATATATATTTTTTCGTCATGATCGCATATTTGAAGAGGAGATACTTAGGTATGTGGTAAACGCGTCAGGTTTTTGTGAATCTCCTCATCACCGCTATAGTACATTTTGATACAAGTTGAGAAAGATTACGACTGAGGAAGAATTCGCCCGAGCTTCAGGTGAGGGTGTTATGGAGCCGAGTGCTGCAGTCACAAATGACCACTTGTATGAAACGACGTTTTTCACACACTTACGAAGAAATAAATAAACGGGATTGACTGCTGACGGCGATTTGTGGGGGCCGTTTAGCGCACAGCCTGATACAATGATCATCATCATTTCAACCGGTTCTGATACAATAAATACAATCAATTTTAGCTGGGGAGAGCTCGCTGACTTTTTCACACTACCTAACAATACCTACATTGCGTGCCTAAAAGCGGGTTAATGAGTAAGCATATTGAAAAATAACATAACAATTAACATCATTAACCTTTCAATTGTGATAA
Organism: Mythimna albipuncta; assembly: GCA_929112965.1. Classification (NCBI taxonomy): domain Eukaryota; kingdom Metazoa; phylum Arthropoda; class Insecta; order Lepidoptera; family Noctuidae; genus Mythimna; species Mythimna albipuncta. Next base: position 12,426,103 of record OV815973.1, read on the forward strand.
TTACAGACACAATTGAAAGACAATAGGTGCGCGAACGCCGGCGTTCGCTTGGGGTTTAATGAATTATAGGTTTACAAAAGCAGCCGAGACGATTTCAAATCGTTCAGTTGCATAGCTCATCATTATTCGATATCGATTATATTTCCCACTGCGCTGTACTACTCGAGTATCTTACTTATAACGAGAACGTGGGCCAACAATACAACAGAGTCATACCAAACCAAGTACCAGTATTGCCAGCGAGGAAAATGTCCAATTTACATTTTACCGCACAACTCAATAGCGAAGAGGCTGTATGGAAACCCGGAACTGTAATACAGGGATTTGGGAAGAAATAAAAAGGCTTCGTTTTTCTCTTTGTTTAGGTACATATCAACAAAGACGGGCAACCCTAATGTTTGACTTCCTGTAATTTGGGTATTTTTGAAGGGTTACTGATCTTTGAACGTAAAAAGACGAGTCAGATCAGTCAAATTAGGAAATTTTAAATTGATTATTTTTTAAACTATCTATAAGAATGCAAACTATGATATTAGCAAAAAAGTGGCACGGCCGTAACATTATTTTCTCGAATCAGTTTCGGCCATTTTCGATCCCTTATTACTTCGTTGTGTATAAAACAAGAAGCCTGTATTTTTCGGTAAGCAAGGCATTGTTTAAACACGATATATTTAAAATTATTACAATTGTAAAGTAATACGTATTTTAAAAGATTGTTAAGCAAACAAAAGTTGACACAAATTGTCATAAGACACGTCCATTAATATTAATAACTAATCTTCCATTTAAAAGCGCTCAAGTTTTATCAATTTCAAGTTGGATACAAATGCTATTTCGTTATACACTAATTTGTATCCCACAGTTAGACAAAGTCCCATTTTAATTCCAAATTTCTTTTTACACCACCTGCTCTATTATATATTATGCTTTTATACGTCATACAAACATCACATAAAGCAAGTCTTTCTGCCTCTAAAGAGAAGATGTAGCATGTGCGATCCCTTGGGAATAATGACATTTAAATTTGGAACGTCCAAAACTATTATTTAAAAAAAAAAAACTCAATAAATGAATTAAAATGTAGTGTGAATTAAACAAGTTCATTATAAAATCAAACTGGACAAAAACAAAAAAAAATACAATGTGGTATCTGACTTATAGTTTCTAAAAAAAAGTAATGAAACAGCAGGAGCGATAGAGAAAATTAAATCTATGTTTATAAAATCATAGAGTAGTGAATTTTATGTATTTGCAACACACAAAATTCACATCTCAAAACAGTCGAATGATAGTTAAGATTAACTTGTAAATAATACACATATATAGTAATAATTATAATCCACAACTATCACACAGCGTCGTCTAGTCCCAAGCTAAGTAGAGCTTGTGTTATGGGTACTAAACAACTGATAAACATACTTATATATTTCTAAATACATACATATTATAGATAAATTACACCCAGACACAGAACAAATGATCGTGCTCATCACACAAACATTTGTCCTGGGTGGGAATCGAACCCACGACCTCCGGCATAGTAGTCGGGGTAACTAACCACTACACCAACAGACCTGTCTGTGTATATTTCTCTAATATATAATTTGTTTTAGTAAATTGACTTTTAATTATCTTACAAATGGTGTAAAAATAGAGTATCCAACCGGGGGATAAAGCTGTCTTTGTCTTGGGCGAATTGAATTCCTCACTTCACTCAGGTTTCTATATTATCTTCCTCGCGGTGCTCGGGAGTTAATTATATAAATCTCTCACTAGCCTTCGGGATTAAACATGGCAATCTTCGTTTCGTTCGGAAATTAAACATACCACCCGTAACTGCTTTATCACCTAGTCACATAATCTACTATTTTTCTTGCACGATGTAGTTTTATATTATGTAGAAATAAATAACAACTACAGACACCATTAAATAAAATCGCATTTTATACACTTACATCCTTTTACACTTGACTGTATCTTGCGGTTCAAAGTGAATAACTTTGCATGAGTTTCGTTACTTTGGTAGATATAATACCCGAAAACTCACTGAGCAATACGAAATGTTCATAAAAGAAGTAGCTGATATGAATAAAGAGCCTCGCACAAAATGTTTGACAGTTGCGTAAAATCAAAGAAACGAATGAGCTTTGTGTACTCATACTGTATAATGTAAAGCCAGTGAAGCGTTTATTTCATACATGGTGACCCACTGCGACTTTTCATCATCACCATTTCAACCGACAGACACCCACTGTTGGACATAAATCTCCACCAAGTGTCACCATAAGGACCGTACCGCACCATAAGGATCTATGCGTCTTACATCCATCGGATTCTCGCAGCCATCATTAGACCATCGGTACACCATGTCGGAAGCCATCCAATAAGACGTGTGGCTCTCGGGGACTGCCGCGGTAAAGCTATTGCATAGCATTTTTTATCAACTTATGCAATAGACCTCGCCAACAGCTGCTTAACCCCACCCATCCAAAACGAGACCTCGCCAACAGCTGCTTAACCCCACCCATCCAAACACAGACCTCGTCAACAGCTGCTTTACCCCACCCATTCAAAACCAGACCTCACCAACAGCTACTATTGATTTTTTACTCATTTGTTTTCTTATCGGTCACCACGCTCAAAAAACAAATGAGTGGAGTGTTAGGTTATTTTCGTTACGGAATTTCTGGGTTCGGTCTCCTCGCTCAAGGCCTGCGATAGAAGCTATGCAATAGCTTAAAATGTAATCATTGGTTCCCCAGAATCTTTCAACCCTATCAACCATCTGTTCCGTGTGCAATGTGCCCTGCCCACTGCCACTTACCTTTGGCGATTTTTCGGACTATGGCGGTTACCCTGGTTCTCCTGCAGATATCTTTATTCCTTTTCACGGGTTGCAAATTACTTATACATATTCACAAACCTTTCTCATCTATCGCTCTCTCTGTAAAGGAAAACCACATCAAAATCTGTTACGTGGTTTGGGAGTTAGCGGATAAACAGAAAGACAGATGCGGAAAGCTCCTTTGTTTACTATACAGAGATGTGGTATTTCTTGTTCAAACGTTACGTTGGAACTTGTAAAATATGTATAAAGGTTTCAAAGGAAGTGATCACACCTCTGTGACAAATATAAATACACGAATGAAGGGTGAATCTTTAACAAATCCATCGCATTTTCCTTTGACTTCTACCTAACCATATCATTTATTTGGAAACTCAACAGTTTATTACTAATATGCATGAGTTATGAATATATACTTCATTATCAAAAAAACAGGCAATAAAAAGCTTAATGTGTCTGTCTAAAAAGTCAAATGACTTGGGAATTTTGTATAATATTTAATCATTTAAAAAATACTTATATTCAATAATTTTTATAAGGTTCTTCTATTATTAAATAATGATCAAGATCTCTTAATCAACCTTAATTTTTGAACCAGTGTTACTGCACTCACTGCACAGTTATAGCGAGATGATGACAATTAATTGGCCTTCAATAAAGCGGACCGATGACCTGGGCCTCAAGTCTGCTATTATAATAGTGTCAGAATGGTCTATCATTGATTTCATAATTGTTGATTTTGACAAGTTTTGGTAATCTACTAATATAATTGCGTCATTATGACTTTCCGATGGTCAACCACTGACACTCCATTGAAAGAAATGGCATAGAATGGTAATCTCGTACTTAATGACAAATGAATATCTGACGTATGCGGTAATCCGCAAAAATTTTGACAGTTCCTTTGATCAGTGACCTACCATTACGACGTCATTGCGCAATTAGTTCTTTTAATAAGCTCGATATTGTCATTCTACCACAAATCTTTTACAAGACCATTGACCGATCAATGATCGATCATTATGAATTAGCAGATTACAAACTTTTAGCAAAATGACAATGGGATCTTGTTGGAATGATTAATTTATAAAAATAGTAGACTTAGGCCCCTGGTCAATGTTGCGGAAATCCAATGGATGCGAGACGCAAAGGATCGATAGTTGTGGCGACGCTTGGGGAGGCCTATGTCCAATAGTGGACGTCTTTCGGCTGAAATGATGATGATGACCATTATATTTTAAGCCAATCATATAGTTTCACGGCATTAATAATGCTCGGTTAGTTAGAATGTAGTGAAAAAATAAGTAGGCTTATTGATATTGTTCATGTAAATTCAACGTTACAATCTTAAATCTACTTTGCTCTAATTTATGTAAGACACCGACTTTTCCAAAAACAGTTGAATTGTGTAGAGGAGAAATCCACTTCTTATTTATTTATCATCAAAGGAAAGTTCCAAACCAGATGTCTGATGTATAGAAAACCAATCAGTATATTTTCTATGCAAAAGTATCCTCCTCGTGCCTGAAGCTTTGAGAAATAAGACGTCATTCCCATTCTCTTGGTATACCTACGTGAGGTTCTGCTGATCCTTGATAACGTATTCAGAGCGCGGACTCGGTGTCATATAAAACTTATATATTATATTTATACCAATACATTCATACGAAGAAAGAATTTGTTTTTTATGTATGAGCTGCGATCCCGGAGACGATTTGACGTAGTTTGACAAATCTTCAAGTTGATGTATTGTCTCCGCTTTGTGAATGTTGTTACGTATTTTGATGGATATTTCAACGCTCGAAGAATATATCATGTTGCCGTAGTTTTTTGCAATTGAAGGTCACATGTATAGGAAAGGTACTGACAAAGCAGTCGTTGACTCAAAATCTTGGGAAACACGTGCCGCTGGTGAGCAAGCTTTAAACAGAAAAAAATAAGGAAGAGGCAGTCAAGAAATTAGATCTGAGTTAATTAACAATCACAAAGGGTAAATTCTAAAAGGTCTACTTTTCTGCTTTATAGATATTTTAAGTATAAAGCCTCCTCGGGAAACAAATTATAAAACTAGATTTAAATTAAGTTTGGTTTCTAACAATGCTAATTTTCAAATTGAGAACGCGAACATTCCGTTTCTTGTATTGATTAAACTTCACTTTTACACCGGACTACGATGGTTTTTTTACAATGATTGTTGAAAACATTACGTAAATGAAAAAGTCAATAGATGGCAGACATTAACTCTTTTTACTTTGAAGTCTCTATTGATGACTCACTGAAATGATGTTTCTATAGATAACACAATTCCATGCTTCCAATACTACACACCGTATATAATTTGTGACTTATGTATATGGTGATATTTAGGTAGTTACCAACAGTTACGGTCCAAAACATTTCAAGACAATAATTAAGCGGTTTCGGATTACAATTAAAACCCAACCTTAAATCCTAATAATTGAGTTTAAAATGCAGCAAAAAGAAATCTTGTAAGTTTCAAATGTGGGATGCAGCGAGTTTTGTAAGTTATGATTAATTTATTGGTTCAATGAAGCGGACCTCTCGACGTAAAGGGATAAACACCCTGTTCCTCTCATATACATCATTCAAGGGAGCGATCCTCTTAGCAAACATTGGACAGTCTTTGAATAGGAATGGACTTTATAACGTTTTGAATAATTTTGCATTGTAATATTATAATGTAAAGACTGGTTCTGAGATGCAATTGGTCTGTTATGATTTAACCTTTTGAATGTCTTATGTTACACAGTTCGACATAAGCAATTGTCTTTCTATTGTGTCTCTAATTACGACATTCAAAGAGTTAAAAACACAATCATTACAGGTATAAAAAAACTTTGTACTTGTCATATTGAACGTGAAAAAGTTGAAGATTAGAAGAAGATTATTATAGAAACTCATATCAACACCCTAGGGGGGAAATCAAGGAAACATTTCTTGAATCGTTAACTTTACCTGTACCAGCGTCATTGTTATCATCGTTATCATTTCAGCCAAGTGTAAGTCCCCCAAGCTCCACCATAAAGACTGGTCCTGCGCTTTTCGCATCCATCGGATTCCCGCAACCAGCCTAGATAATACTAATTCTGGTATACCTACCTGATAACGGGCATAAAAGGCCAATCTTGGTTTTCCCGACTAACAAAAGATCAAACCTTCCCTGCTCTTATTCATTGTGCTAAACAACAGTAATTGTTGAAGGCACCGTGTCTATTTTCACACAATTTACCATTACTATAACTTTCTAAACCATGCATCTCTCAACACCGTGCATCTAAATAGCCCAAGTACATTAAACATACTATCAACAGCAAACAATGTGACATCACACTTATAAATGGGATTGTGGCAAAGTTGACAATGCGCACGTTCTAAACACAGACATTTGCACAGCACAGCTACTAATACACGCCGGCGCGACAACTTCAAATTAGTTTCAGACTATCAGCTAACCCAGTGGCTTCCAACCTTTTACCATACCTGAACCCCAAATTCATTCAAATAAGTTCGATACCTTGCCGTCTTTCTCTCTTTGGCTTGTGTTTTCTCATTATATAGCGTCGGCTATCTTCGGGGTTAAGTTTTCTACTAGATTCTACAAGAAGTTAAAAACATATACCGAATGTGTGCAATAATTACGCCCATAAATAAAATTTGGTTTCATTGAGGCCACTGTTATTTGAAGATTTTTTGTGACACCAGGAGTGCGTTGAGTTGAGTTGTTGAGTAATGAGAAAAAGTAATTAAAAAAATGTTTGCAGAGCTAGCAGTGGGGAAAGACCAAAACAACGATGGACGGACTAAAAAATAAAGATGTACTAAAAGTGTGAAAGATGATATTGCTAGAAAGTTAATAGTCTGGTGCTTCTAAGATGTCGACTAATAAATTGGGTGTATCATAACAAATTGGAATCAGTTCAAAAGAGTAATTTAATCACCATAAAAGATGTTAAACATTCTTATTTTGGCGTCAGTTGAGTAATTTTCACTTAAAGTACTTTAAGTTGGGGGGCACCTCTCCGGTTGGGAATCCATGTCCAAAACAGACCGTCCCAAAGTTAGATGAGACAAACTTTAGTTAGCAATTCATGTAAAAATATAGTAATAGTGCTTGAAATAAATATCGACAGGAATACCGAGCGTTCCGATTAAATGGCAATTTTAAAGCTGGATTGAGCGATTGTGTATTGAAATCTTTTCTTCTTTTCGTTTGATCTTATCATCCTTTAAAATGTGTTATGGGATCTATAAAATATTTTTTTATGTTGATACTGTTGTTTATTTGTAGTCTTGTATAAATGTTTAAGCTACTTAATCTATCTTCCATAAAAAATGAAATGCTGTTCGTGCATCACTTGTTTTTTTTTTTGTTTTTTTTTTTTATTGTTGTTGGGTTCGCACTTGACCGCTATCTCACCTGATGGAACGATGAACCACGACGATGCGGTCGACGTGAACAACTTGTTCAATTTGCCTGATTTTTATTTAAAAATGTTCTTACTTTTTGTTTTTGTTTTTAGTCTATAAACTAGATAGGGCTGCCAGTGAAAACAAAAACAAAAGTATGTCGATAATACGGTCTACTTTAAATAATTTATTTTTAAAAGACTTGTTTTATGCTTTTATGCTAGTCTACTTACCGTCTGCATTTATTTTAATTGCTCCTAATACATTAGGCCGTAAAAAATCTGGGTCACTACTAAAAAGGTCTGAACGATGAATACTAAAAATTGTAGTATGTTGTAGATGACAGAAAAATATATAAAAGAAAATACCTAACTTGTTTTTTAAACTATTTAATTTTAATTAAATGTTATAAAAACACTTCTAATTAATGACAACAATAGTACACAACGCAACTCAATTTATAAAAGAAAACTTTTCTCTGTTTCAATACTCTTTATTTTCTATAGCAATTTTGATCTGGGTTTGGCCATTCTTCCATTAACACACTCTTCAACTCGTGTAAGGTAGAAAGAGCTGGAGAGCTGACGACATTCTATAGAATATGAGTATGGGCTGTAAGTTGGCCACTCCATGAAGGTAAGGCGAGTTTTCGATATATGTTTTCCTGGTATAGACTTATTCTTCGTCTCTCATCGTATGTGAATAAACAAGTTAACTCATATATTCTTTGGTTCATCGGTTGTGTTCTCGAATAAATCACAACTGGGTGGCTCGATATTCTTTGAGCACTTTGGTGCCATTTATTGGTCTATGAGGCTTTATATCAACTTCAGTCGTTACAGGATCATAAAGCTCACTTTATTATGGTGAATTCCTTGAAGACTGTTTATTAGAAGGCTTGACAGCCACCATTTACCACATAAATCCATGTCAATTTATTAGCATAGTGCTGAACTGCTCGTCCTGTGTTGTGATGACCAGCCGTTGCCTGGTGCTCTGATATTCTTAACGGTCAGGAATATAATTTAGTTTATTTTTTTCAATATTCTGAGAATCTGCTTTTTAAACTGTTACGTATACAATTGAAGCTTCTTTTAGATTTATTAGCTTAGGTATACAAGAGGTCGGCGCAACGGTGAAAGAGATCTCTGCTATTCTATATGACCCGTTATTTTTGCAGCTCAGTGTACAAACAAAATAAAAAAACCTGCCAAGCAACTTTGAAACAGCAATATACCCCCGAGACTTCAGTCCTGCAGCCGATACTTCCTCAATCTAAACTATCTATTCTTATTTACGCTTCCCCGGTGCTACCCTTTGACCAATCTCGTAAAAAGGTGTCGACTTCGGCGCCGGACGTAGATATCCACTTACTTTGCTCCCAAGACTTTAGGTAAAACCTTTTTCTGGTGCAATACGATACTAAAGATACTAACAACAACTTTTTTCCAAGTAATTTCAAGGAGTGCACTTTACTGGACCAAACCAAAACGCAGTCGCGTTATTCAGACTGATTTACGTCTTCTACCTCAGCAGGAAATCTCTAGAGTAAGAGCTGGAAGTTAGCTTCTATACTCCTAGTATCTTATAGAATTTATCTTGAAAAATAATCTTACCACCACCGTTACTTAAAAAGTAGATTAAGGTTATTGACGATGTGTTCGGAATTGTTCGAAAGAGTCCCCGTGGCCTTAAAACGCAAAAAGCAATATTGGAAATTAGTCAGTAAAAGTCTGACCCTCCCTTTGCTCCACCAAAATAGGGAGAAGTTATTGGATGGTCCCAACAAAAAAGGAACCCTTCTTAATAATCAACATACGTAAATGAATTTCGCTATAGTGTATAAAAATAGTAGTAGACTGTTTCTTTAAAACTCAAATAATTTTATTTGGAACAAAATGCCTAAATGTCTATTCATAAAATTATAGAACGCCTAACGCCTTCTCAAGTATATAGTAGAGAACTAGAGATAGATAGAGTATATGCTCCTTATCACATCATTTAGATATCTCATGCACACATGTGGCTAAATAAGATAGCATGCGTTTTTACCGCGCCCATCAACAAGTTTGATTCATCAATTAGGGCAACCTAATTCAGAAAAGTAATCACGGTAATGTATTGTATGTATCAGCATTTCTCGTTTACCACTCAAAAACAGGAGATTTCGTGTGGCAATAAACTAGAAGGCAGATTAAAAGTGACTCCAGGGAAAAACGGTACGCCATGTTGTTACGTACGGAAACCCGGGGGATGGCCGTCAGCTATACCCATAACGTTTTCTTATCAAGACAACACAGCAACCACGATGCCCATTCCCATCCGTTCCTCGATGCGAAACAACTCACTGATGTATACATTTCTTCTTTATGACTATGATCGAGTCAACATAGGGGATAAAAGCGTCAATGAAAAACGGATAAGCAATTTCACTGTAACTTTATGTAATCCTTTAACGAAATGTTGAAATGATATAAATAAAATACAAGAACGATACAATGATAAGTATCGTAAAAGGTGTTGCTATGATTTATTTTCAGTTAATGTATTGGGAGAAAAATAATGTTTTCGATTTATATTTTTAGCAATAGGTAGTCAAGCAAAATGCGTTCTTGTTTGCAGTAAATCTTGAAGTATAATAACTCTCGTCGACGAAAAGGGACCAGTTTAGTGTGTTTACGCACACAAATCGAACTGAATAATAAAACGGAACATGAAATCTTGAATGACTTGTGCCATGAACGACAAGAAAAAATATTTTCTTCTTTCTTTACGCGTGAGCACGGTCTTAAACACAGAACTCGGCTGCTTAACCTCACTTAATCCGCAAGCAAACCATCGGCGAGGGTCGATTTTACACGCGATAAACCTGCAAAAGGATTTTGTTCGGCGTCTGTTGCCCGGGCACTGGCAATATTCGCTGGCAAGGTCATAAATCTGACGGCAATCACTCGTAATTGGTCGATTTCATGGACCGACTTTTAACGACTCTCCACTCGAAGCTAGGGCCCAATGCCTTTGCGTCACAGTTCACACCAGCAAAATTATGTAAATTGAAAACATTACGAACTAGAAAAGCTAATAAATTTAAATATTCCAACGAACATTTATTTATTTAAAGTTAATTAAAACGGTGCAAGTCCAATTACAGTAATTAACATAGAAATGTGAAAAACATAAAAGATAATAAAAATAAAAGACTTTTAAGTAAGCTTCAATTAAGATTCCAATTGCACAGAATATATTCTTTAGCTTTTAATTCACTATTTTGCAGTCTATTCAAACGGCTAAGAACTTGAAGTAGTAATAAAACAAATGCGTAAGGCTCTAGAAATTGGCGTATAAACAAACAAACAATGAATGTACAAAAACGTGACGAGGAATAATTTATATTCTTTTACAGTAAAAAGGTCGAGTAACGCCTAGAGGCCAAAAAGACACTGATAATAATAATAATAATAGGGGTCGGTCAACATTAATAACGTACCGGTTCGCATTGTCCATGTTCGTCCGTCTGTTGTCTGTAGCTTAATTCAGTAAACACTGGACCTATTCGACTGAACTTTGGAACACATGCGTAAAATTGCCTCTTTAGCCGGCAAAAATATGGAAACTTATAAATAATTTATATTAAATGGAGCCCGTTACATACGACGTGTGCTTGCTGTCCTTCCATATCGCCAAACACATCAGCTTTATTACGACTTTGATATTCCGTTTCAGACTTAGGGTTGACTCGCTGTCACGGTACAAAGTAAATCCACTGCATTTGTTAATATTACAGTAGCCACAATCCCGTTTATGTACTTAACGAGAACTTAGTTGTTGACTTAATAAAGTCAGACAGGAAAATATGTTACGGGCCATTTCTTGTAACAAGAGAAGTCTCTTTTACAAGCTGACAACAACAATAATACCAATTAGTTTTCGTAGAAAAAAAAAACTTCTCTTTTCTTATCAGAGACTTCTAATTGGATTAGTAATCAAACTGGACTTACATGTCTCGCAAACTCTCCTGTCATCTGTCAAGTTATACACGTATTTGATTACGGCATCAGAAGTTTGGTCCAGTTTAACCAGTAGTAACAGCTTACTCGACAACTCCTTAATCCCATCACGTTGACTAACTCGGCAAGTTGACTGCTGACTGTGTTGAAAGCCTTTTGACAACACTTGACATGCACTCTCAAGTACGAATTGAACCGATTGTAGGTTTAACTCAAGATATCTGAGGCTTATTCAATGAATACTGATTCATCTTTCGCTTACCGAAGTTAATTGGTTGTTATTTTCTTCATACGTTTTCTGTTTTATTGCAAAAAAGTACATAACTGTAACATCTTCGCAATGTGTGGTTTATCGTTACGAAATTCAAGAAAGTTATGAAATGTTTTTGACAAAGATGTCGCATTATATTAAATTAAATAAGCCCTTAGTACAAACTAGGTTTGCGACATTAACATAAAACTGAAAAAATATTCTGGCCTTTAATTAGAAACTTTATTTGTGTTTACTTCTACAACATAATACCTTCACGCGCAAGTTGTTTTTAAGCAAATACAAAAAAAAACAAGGTGTGAAAATCTACCCTTGTAAAATTTTGACGCCAGTAATTATGTTGTGTTCTCTTAGCTGACAAAGGGCAGTTGGTAACTGATACGTAACATGGGTCCACACCCGCATTCATTTGAGACACATAATGAAATAATGTCGCATTTTTTATCAAATCACCTCTTTTTCGGATAAACATACTCATGAATATTTTAACGAAGAATGTTTTCATACGGCCAATATGTTTTATTCACACTTACAAGCAGAAGGTAAATGGAACAGGGTTTATTTTTATATGTCTACTGAATATAAAATCAAGCATTTACTGTAATGAAAGGATATAAAGGCCATTTTTCAGACGAAAATCAACCCTCACCAAGGCATTTAGGGCCTTTATCCTAATGTAAATAAAGCCTAGGTAGGTACTAAAGAGGACAAACTGAATTCCAGAACCATTTCACCTACAAATTTACTCAGAACAAAAATGGTACTGACAAGCACAATTTCATATCGTCGTCGATGACATTTGGGCACATTCTGAATCCACAGGATTGCGCAAGGAGGCATTCTTGTCCCATTCGAGTCTGGGACGAAATGCTGCGGTAAACCTGACTAACGCTGCCTTAGTGTTAAGGTTCTCGTTATGAGAACACTTAAGGGTTCCTAATACCAGCAAACAATAGAGTTGGGGGACATGTGAAATGGAATGATTTCGTTACCTTTGCACTACGCTCTTAAGATTTTTGCATTATAATAAAAACTTCAATTAAGTGTAAGCATTTTTGTTTAGCATTAACAAATATTTCTATTTATTTTATGTTAACACTAGCTTCTGCCAGCGGTTTCATCCGCATGACAGTAGGCTTCTCCATTTAAACTTTGGAAACCTATGTTATCCGCTAACTGGGTTAATTTTAGAAAATCCTGTCTTATTGCTCGCCTACGTCATAAAAAGAAGCCTTGGACAAAATTTCACGTTCCTAGACTCTGTAGTTTCAGCTGTGCGTTGATATGTCAGTCAGTCAGTCAATTTTTTCTTTCATATATACATACTAGTTTCTGCCAGCGCTTTCGCCTGCACAAAAGTTGGTTTTTCTACACTAACTTTGAACCCCCGTTTCATCTCTTTAGGAGGTAAATTTTAGAAAATTCTTTCTTAGTTCTTGCCTGGTGCAAAATTTCATGCTCCTAGTCTCAGTAGTTTTGGCTGTGCGTTGATATTTTCGTCAAGTTCTCGTAGTAAATTATTCTTCCATTTAATCATATTATTTATAATTTTAAATACCAAGATATCAAAATATTTTTAAGCTACCGATATCGAGAACAGGGTCCAAGGCGATATCCCTAAGGTGTTGGTTGAGGACTCGTGCCTTAATAGCTATTGACTGTGCATTTTACTAAATATAATATACAAGTCACTGCCAGCGGCTTCAGCCGTGAGATAAATTTTCGCCTTTATATTATTAGTGTGATTAGCACGAATCAATACAGTTCTGACTCGTTTGTACCGTAAAGGGTTTCACACAACCAATTAAATCAGCTTTAAAATATGTCTGTTTCCAAATTGAGGTTAATTGATACAATTAAATTAATTTGGTTTTAAATATTTTCTTTATTGATGGACTGTTTGTTCAGCATTTTATTACAAAATGCATAAAAACATCCATTTCATTTTACAATAACAATATTTAATCCGAAAACTTATAAGACGTTTAAAAATTCATTACGCTTAATGGCACCAATGACTACGGATCTCATTACAGCGAATATTTTATTATTAAATACTAGCTGAGCTGTGAAAAATTGTTCTGCCACATAAATAACTAGCTTTTGCAGCTTTCTATCGGTGAAAATATTTAAGCAATCGGACCAGTACTTCCAGAGATTACCTCCTACAAACAAAAAAACAATCTTTACTTCTTTATTATATTAGTGTAAATAATTAGTGATACTTAACCCAATTACAAATCGATTAATGAACATGTGTGAACTATGAATCATTGAATTTTTATAACAAAGTGCTAAAATTACATTCAGTATTTAGTTTTTTTTTTTTACTAATATAATCTAGTTAGAGAGGAGGCCTGAGTCGCACCAGTAGCAACATTAAATGATGACGATGATGAAACCAGTGCTGGACTGCGTTCACTTGATGATGAGCAGTGAAGTGACGCAATCGTTGACGGTGAAGCGCACGAGTTTATTAACTCTTTGAATGTCGTAAATAGAAACACAATAGAAAGACAATTACCTTATGTCGGACAGTGTAACTTAAGACATTCGAAAGGTTAAGAGCCTTTTCACTCTAGCAAATACAGTCATAAGACCGCAACAGGCAAATTATTTCAGTCCTTCAATGTACGTGGCGGTTAGATATATGGTCATCATTTGAATATTCATTTAATACAGATTTAATATTTGTTCAGCTATGTGTGTCAATTAGCGCATAAGATGTCTTACAATATTTGTGAAGTTCCAATCAGAAATACAAACGCGATTGATGGCAATCGTTTTAATCTTAAATGCATATTAATATCGTATGGAGTCTTACCTAGTGTAATACTCACTGGCCTGTTGGTCTAGTGGTTAGTGACTCTGACTGCTATGCCGGAGGTCGTGGGTTTGATTCTCACGCAGGACAAATGTTTGTGTGTGTGATGAGCATGTTCATTTGTTCTGTGTCTGGGTGTAATTTATCTATATATGTATGTATTTAGAAATATATAAGTATGTTTATCAGTTGTCTAGTACTCGTACTCACTCTGCTTAGCTTGAGACTAGATGGCGTTTTATAATAGTTGTGGAATATATTAAATTATTCCTTAGTAGATTCGTAGTCAATTTTTAGAACTTAATGCAAGAGTCAATTATAGAAACAGGTGCGTTTTAGTCGGTAAAAGTCTGACACTTCGTCTGACTCCACTCAGAAAAAGGGAGGTAGACTAAAGTGTAAATCCAAAATATCCAACTAAAACATGTTGACAGACAAAGCCTCTAGACTGTAGGCCATGTTATTTGAACACACGCAATATAAACTGAACAAAGCTCTCAAGTTTATACAAAAGCTCGCTATTAACAGTACAAACAAAATAATATTTTGTCGCAGCACTCCTCCATTAAATAGACAGACTTATGCCAATTAGCTTATAATCGCAGACGCTACAGGGTGGGTCAAGTTTGTTTAGCCGCTTAGGGTGCTTTCAATTTGTGCAGTTGTTA
This sequence comes from Mythimna albipuncta, assembly GCA_929112965.1. Classification (NCBI taxonomy): domain Eukaryota; kingdom Metazoa; phylum Arthropoda; class Insecta; order Lepidoptera; family Noctuidae; genus Mythimna; species Mythimna albipuncta. The sequence continues at coordinate 12,441,146 of OV815973.1, forward strand.
GCAGCGCGATAGTGGCGTCTGAAAGGTGATTATTGTACCGTCACTTTACAAAGATATACAGCGTCTCTATAGAGCAACTAGGCAGCGTGATTTGAATCGCGGTGCCATTGAAAGAGGATTGTTCGAAAGAGTTACAGTGGCCCCACAACACTGGTAGGTTTTAGTGTCCTAGCACACGGACTACAAAAAAAAGCTACCACAAGAAAAGGCTGCCACAAAAAAGAGTCGCCACAAAAAAGCCAGAAGCGGCTTTTTTGTGGCCCGTGTGTGGGGACACTATGTCAGTAAAACTCGGACACTCCCTCTCTCTTCACTCAGAGCGTAAGGAGTTACTTGATGATTTCAAACCTCAAATAAAATTATTATTGCTATTGAAAGAAATTTTACTATAAAGTACTCGTAATATGTCCACTGCTGGTCAATGGCCACCCCAATGTATCACCACAACGACTGGTCCTGCCACCAACATAAGCAGTCGCCTGGGCACATTGCTCACAGAACATATGGTCGTCGGAGCCAAAAGGTTCTGGAGTGACGACCACATTCCGGAAGACGCTGCATTGAAGGCCCCCCATAAGTTATCGCACGAATCCGGTGAATGCGAGGTAAAGTAGATACTTAACTTTGTTATAACATCGAATTTATATTTCCTAGTCGTGAGTTAATAAAAGTTGCTTTCAAGTGTTACACGTAAGTTACTTTTAACTTTTTAAACCTTGCTTATATCTTTACTTTTTATGGCCGGAGTAATTAAAGTAACACAAATAACAATATGAGATAGATTTCTCAGTTTTATAATCATGACGCGTTGCAATTAGCGCCCTTAGCTAAAAGGCCCCTTCTAACGCATTTAGTATTACGCTATCATTGTTTAGTTGGCTAACAATATAAACAGTCGGCAATTAGCGACTAACTAATTTACTAGAGAAACGTGACTTGACCTAATAGGATGCTTCCGGCGCTTCGGACTATTGCGCCGTTGCCTCCACGGATATATAGACAATTAACTAATCTCTATTAATCCGGATAACCGAAGAGAATGTTTGTCAGAGGATTAAGTAGAATCTCTGACTTAGGCCAAGTTTTGGAACGAAAATTGTCGCTAAAATAATAGAGACTGTCATGGATATTCTATATTATTTTAGCGTCAATTTCTCCTTAATAGGGGAGTTTCTCCATAATGCTCTGACAAACATTATCTTTAGTTATCCGGATTAACTAAATACTAGTATTTTTTTTTTTGATTTGATAATTTTATCTATTATATATATTTTATTATTATGTATTATCTATAATTTGACCATTACATGTTTGCTATATGGACTTTATTAAAAGAAACTTCAACCCCTGAGTTTGTTTTGGTGTTTCTTCTCTCATCTCTGACTGGACTCATCTAATTTAAACTGACGAAAAAAATGACTTATAAAATGGTTTTATTACTTTAGAATTAAGCATCCACTAGGCTTAATTCTAATTTAATAAATTTTATTTAAAAAATATAATTATATATTATCTGTATTATCAAACGTGCGTTAACTGTAATGTTGTAATTGATTGATTGGTTTTATCAATCGATGACCGTTTATTCATGACACGTCGATAATTACTTTCCCCTCACACAACTACAGAAAACTAAAACTAATAAAATCCCACAAAACTAGACGTATAATGGTAAAAAATTTCAATGCCCTAAATAGCACAAAAAACTTGCCTATTGGGTAGCAGGTTTTTTTGTAAAGCGAGCGTAAATTACGCCAAATTAGTCACGAATCCATTAATTCTGTTCGAGACGGCTGCCACATCCAGCCTCTGTAACGTCGTGTTCCTAAAGGACTCCATGAGACTAATATCCAACGCATAAAGGTAGGTAACGCTACGCCCGAACGCACAAATTAAGGTACCTGTAGGATCTACTAGCTAACGTACTCGTGAATACCTATTGGTTATTTGCCCACAGGGTTGCCAAATTTATCCTAGAAAAAAAATACTGCTAATAAATAAACTATAGAAAATTGATAATATTAACCTATTACACAAAATTTACATACAGCATGAACTTAATTTGTATTTTTACAATATTACCAGATATCTAACAATAAAATAACGAAATATAGACAAAAAATATACGATTACAATATACGGGTAAACAATCAATACAATATTAAATATACTTTTTCAGGTATAATAATAATATCCACCAGTCATTCTATTTTATTCTCACACTGAATAAAAAAGATGACGCTACCATCTTTTATTTTATTTATTGGAGAAAATAAACACATTTTTGGACACTTTACTTTTTACAGGAAATAATACAGAAATGTGTAACCAATATTTTCCACGAAATACACCAAACATTGCGATTTAAAATTATATCTACAACAGTTCATCTATGAAATCGATGTTTGAAGTTTTTCACGGCATAACAATGCAAAAAAAAAGTGAGTTTAAGAAACAAGAAAAATGGAAAAGCCCTAGAAATGATTGCTGATTTAGTGTTATTTAGTATATTACTCCTAAAGTTACGAGTAGATCAATATGATGTAAATTCTTACTAAAACTGTTGGTAATTCGATGTATCTTGAAGACAAAACTGTAAATTTGAACTGAGAAAAAACTAGGAACTAACATTTTAGCTGTATTATAAGTTACGCGCCTCGAAGTGCTTTAAACGTCGTATCAATGTAATTTTATCGCGTAATATGACTTAGTAACCCTTATCTTTACACAACTTGTAGTCATATACAGACATCGTATTAAAGTCTGTACGACTATTTTATATGACTGATACACAATTTTTAGTAATATTACCGATGCTGTCGTCTTAGTAACATCTACACGACTTTTACACCGTCATTAATCGTATTAGAGTCGCGAAAACTGCTTTAAAGTGATAATCGTGTAAGAGTGCTAAACTGCATTCTTATACAATTTTCAGTCAACATGAACATTTTTATACTACTATTCAATGACTAGATGACCTATTATTTAAACTCTAAGGTTAGCTACACTGCCACCTGGCAATACCTGAAGCACTGACTGTTGTACGTCTGGCGATCTAATGAATGGAGTATCTTAAGCCCAATACAAGTACCTACTCAGAAAAGTGTAGACCTTTAAGTAATTGATGGAGCATGACGCAGTTAGGTACAGTCGGGTGGGCGGTTAAGTGATGACAAGCGGAGAGTGGGATATTGGACTATCGCCTACAATGATTGGACAAACGTGTTTTGCACCTGGCTACATGTTTTTCTTTAATGTGTTATATCGTGTGTATGGACTAAATAATTTTTGGAATATTGTGAATTAGTGCTCAAATAAGTGTCAACAGATTGTTTAGTTGCCCAAGTGTTAACACTGTGTGGACTGCCCGGAGGACACGGTGGAGTATACGGTGGAGGTACGCCTCGTTTGGGTGGAGCACCGCCGTGGAGGCGATCGGCGGTGGCAACCCGAACGCCAGGCCTGGTACAGTCTATGGTCCGGAGCGAGGGAGAATGAGCGACGGTCATCTCTTTCTAAGAAACAGTAATGCTAGACGTCTTCAGGCCCCGACTAGTAGCTACCTTAGGAGAAGGCTTACGGACGTAGCGGTAGACGTAGTTCGCCTTCCGGCTGTCCGGTAACCGTCTGGACCAAGCTCGAATCGTCGACAGCGCGTATTGTTCCACGTGCACTTCAAAGAAATTTCAGTAAGACTGTAGAGGCAGCAGGGCCGACAACTACTAGGTCCATGGATAGCTCCTCGAAGGGTTACCCGTGGTCCTAGATCCAAAGGGCAACTGAAGGAATATAGGCGTGATTTTAGTCAGTAAAAGTCTGACACTCCTTCACCCTGTTTCCTTCCTCCCCCGAGCGGCAGAAGTCGTTAAACGATTTCCAACTTAAAAAAGACATTATTTAACAGAATCTCGAAAGACACTAATTGTAACAGATTTGTTTATTTAAACTCAAATCGAAGACAAAACAACTCCGCAAAGCTTTCCAGCTTCTATTGGAACTGGACACTTTGTTGTGTCTAGATTTATAATTGAGAGTTTCCATTAAGCAAACATCATTAAACTGTCGTAATGTTAGCAGTTTGGTCGAGTGATTGACTGCTGTGCTGCGTATCGTGTAGGTAAGGCACCTCGCCCACCGCGACTTTTTGTAGCGATGCGGTCGCACGTTTTGTAAACGCGCTACAGTATCGCTACTAACGCGCGTTAGTTGTATTTGCAACGCACTAAAGAAGCGATACCAACGCCCTATAGCATCGCGACTGTACTGTCTGTGCGACTGTGCTGTGTGTTGCGATACAAACGCGCGACCGTGACGGACGGAGGGAAGGAGGGAAGGAGTGAAACATTCTACATACAAAAACTTCATTTTTCTTCTTCACGACAGTATCGCGTTTGCATCGCGACTGAGAATCTTGATGTGAGCGAGGGCAAACAGCTAGTGACTGCATCGCGACTATATCGATGCGAACACGCGACAGCTTCGCTACTGCATCGTTACAAAAAGTCGTCTTAGTGGAGGGGCCTTAGCAACTGTGTTTGTAAATGAATCCACGATACAGAAGAAATTCCTGATGGAGGCAAGGGTTTTAAAAAAAAAAAAAGAAAGTGACCTGTATTATTCGAGTTATTAATAAACTTTCTTGACACGAGTGAGTTCTTATCTATTCTGTAAATTATATTATTATATTACTAGCTTCTGCCACCAGCTTCACTCAAAAGGCTACTTTATAATGCTTTTGAATACTAATTCTACTGGTCAAAACAGTAGTTTTTAGGTTTATTCGTAACAAAAATACAAAAACACAAATCAATATAGATAACACTGATTTGTATATTTGTCAAAATGAATAGTAGGTATAATTTATTGACATCATGAATTACTAGAAAATATAACCATGGATATAACCCGCGTTTCGAATTGCGATATTTTGGATGTTATCGAACTAACAGTCGTTCCAAGTGACCGTAAACGCATACATCAGCGCCCCTATCCAAGTTCCAACCGTTTTGTTTCAATTCTCTTGCGTCAAACACCTCATTTTGGCCACGCCTGCGATTCCTTTGTTCTGACGCCATCTCAACGCTCAGTCACGTGGCGTAGCGAACTCGAGGCGTTCGACACAAGAGAATCAAAACGAAATAGTCGTAACTTGGCTAGGGTGGGAGGCGATTTGTTGGACGCAGTAACAGCGCTGATATCGTAGCTTAGAACGCGGGGCCAATTATGCTAGATCTTTGACAGTTAGTTACTTACCTACTCTGAAAACCCCGAAAATAAAAAGACATTAATAAAAAACTTAAATAAAAGGAAAAAAGGTACAAACGGGTCTCCTTAAACAAATTGTAGCGCTATTTTCGTCCAGCAGCACCTAAATAAAATATCCATTACCATCTAAATCTAAAGGAAACTTGGAAAGAGGAAGCGATTCCTATAGTTCAAAGAGAAGTTAAAGGAAACTAAAAAGTAAAAGAAACAAACTAAGTTACTGTAAAATCTACAGAAAAGTCGTTGTAGCTTTTCATGTGAAACGAACGGGTATCTACTGAACTGTATTTATATGGTACACGGGTTTTGGACAAGAAAGGAAGCTGACCACTTCGTGTTGTATAGTAAAAAAAAAAAAACATGTCAGGCGCTAGTCGGACTTGCGCGCCACAAACTTACCGAAAATTCATCTAAAACATGGCGGCAAAAAAAACTACACATCGCTGTCGACTGGCATTGCCAGGGCCTTGGGTCGGGCAAAGAGTCAACAAAGCATTGGGAAAGGTCTTTAAACTTCGAGAGTAGAAACGAGAGTTTCAACCCCAAAATGCCTGAAAATATAACTACCAACAAGTGGCGCGGGCTTGCGGACGACGAGCAATGGGTAGCTCGCTGTCGAACCATCCGGAACCGTCCGGACTGAGCTCAAGAGATCAACGGCGCGTACTGTTCCCGCGCACCTTAAGGAGTTGTCAGCAATCATAGATAGCCTAGCAGGGTCGAAGCTTACTGGGGCCAAGGGTATGCCTCTGAAAGGAAGGCTCGGCCTCGGTATGAAAGGCAACGAAGAAACGGAGTGAGTTTTCTAGTCAGTAAAAGTTTAACACTAGATGATCTTTATCAACCGAAAAAAAAAACTACCAACAAGGTATATTTCTACCACTTGCGAGTCTCCGTAGCTGCTGCGACAGCACCGGCACAGCACGACGAGCTAGGAACATTAGTTGGCGCAAAAGTATCGACACAAGTAACGTCCCACACTATCGTCGCATACCTGGCGACGCTGGCAAACAAAATTAATCTTAATATTGATCTCAGCATACAAAGTAAACTGAACAATGTAATTCAATATTTGCCAAAACATTAAAATCCATACTTGCTGCGACGATAAATCGAGCGATTTGTCGCATTCCGTGCGTTCCATTTTGGAATGCGACAAATTGCGCGATTTATCGTCGCACCTTTTTGATAACACCATTTAATTTAAATTAATTAATTATTTCAAGATAAATGTTTTATAATTTGGACAATATTTTGGAGTGAAATGTTTTACCAGCTTAGATTTTGATTTGATTTTATAAACATCATTAGATCGTCTCTAATGACATAGTGTAGTAATTATTTATTGTATTAACTCAATGTTCTTGAATTTTAGAGAATAAATGAGACAATATTTCATGCATTTATTAACAATACACATTAATTGCATACTAATATTAGGCGAAGTGAAAGTTTGTTAGTACCAAGCAGAACATGTCCTAGAATAGCACATAGGATACTTTTTATCCGTTGCGATATTAAGCTATTGCATAGCTTCTATCGCGGGCCTTGAGCGTGGAGACCGAATCCAGAAATTCCGTAACGAAAATAACCTAACACCTGGGGGGTGTCATGGGGGGTCTCATTTGTTTTCTTATCGGTCACCACGCTCAAAAAGTGTAACTTCAATTATTAATATCAAAGAAAAAAAAAGAAAAAAAAATACTGCCCATATAAAATAAATAAATAATTATAATTGCATAAGTTGATAAAAATGCTATGCAATAGCTTTACCGCGGCCGTCCTTTTTTTTATGGTGGGAAAAATCATGCATTGACATCCCCCGCCCTTGGGCGGAGCGGGAGATAGTGTCAGACTCTTACTGACTAAAAGACCCACCCCGTTCCTTCTAGCCTTCATACCGGGGCTCCAGCGCCCTTTCGGATAACCCTGGCCCCAGTAGGCTTCGACCCGGCTAGGTCCCTGCTGTTGCTGACAACTCCTTGAGGCGCGCGGGAACAGTGCGCGCCGTCGACGACTTGGGCTTGGTCCGGACAGTTACCGGACGGCCGGACAGCGAGCTACCCATTGCTCACTGTCCGCAAGCCCGCGTCTACGTTGGCCGGAAATCGGGATCAGAATCCCGGCGACGGCGGTGGCGATAACGCCGTTGCCTGATGCGTTCGGCCTCCTCCTTTGCGAGCATTACTGCTTCGCAGAAGTCGGCGACCGCCTGCCACTCCTCCTCGCTCCGGACCATGGCCTCAACCAAGGCCCGGCGCGAGAGGTCTCCGCCGCCGATCGCCCCCACGAGGGCACGGCGATGCTCCGCCCAAGCAGAGCACACCTCGACTGTGTGCTCCACCGACCGCGGCCGTCCCCGAGTGCCACACGTCTTTTTTTCTTTGCTTACACGCGAGTGAAAGCGCTGGCTGAAGACACCGTAGTAACTCAGATGATGTAAACTTGGAGTGGGCTCCATCTGATAGCATCAGGAGAGAGTTAGGCAGTGCATGCACTTCAAGGTCATTTTTTTATGTGACAGTAAGTTTCTCCATACACACATTAGACCCCATTTCATCGCTGTAAACATCACAAAAGCAACCTCTGTGCAAACTTCCAGCGTTCTAGGTACTAGGGTTTAAGCTGGCCGTTGATGAGTCAGTAAGTGCGTCAGGACTTTACGTTTTATACACATATACAAACACTATAAGTAAAGACGGTGGCAACCTCGAAAGGCTCATTGTGACCGGTAAAGTGGATAGGAAAAAGACTCGCGGGCGCAGCCCAATACGTTGGTCCGACCAGATATACAATGCCTTTCACACCGCCAGGGACAGAAACAGATGGAGGAATATCATAAAAGTTAAAGTGTTGAAACTGGGAGGTCACGACCCTCAGCATTGAGGAATACGACGCAAGGAGGAGGATACTGACTATGCAAACTTAAACCAGAATTTGCCTTTGACTGGCCACTACCATACAAAATCCATTTAAAATATATACAGACATACATATTAAAGTTCAGCAAAGCACATAAGGGACTACAAACCAACCGTCAGACAGAAGCATTCACTCGATAACAGACGTGCATTTAGAGAAATACTTCAAAGCGAGTCACTGTAAGTCATACGGATGTTCGCAGCTTTTGAAGCGGTCCCCTAGCACACCCCGCAATGGGCACTGCCCGAGCGATTCTATCGTGTGTATGAATAATAGATATTTGAATAGTTCAGAGCTGGTTGCAGTCACAGAATATTTTGCAGGTACTGGCCTGGGTCTATGTCGATTTTATTTTAATAGAAAAAACTTGGTACGTGCGAGTCAGACTCGCACAATGAGGGTTCCGTACAAACTGACTTACGTAAATAGTTCAATCGAGTCTCGAAGATTTATCCGAATAGAAAAACTATTTCTTTTTTTTGTGATTTGTTCCTTTACTTGTGCTATAAGTCCTGGCTTCACGCCGAATTTAAGGGTTCTTTGTCAACAGGAAGCACCTTATAAATTTTGATTCTCTTTAGAGTGTCGAAATATACGTTTTTTGCGACACAAAGGGCTGTATCTTTTTTATTCGTTACCTCAAAGTTTGATTTTTCCACAGCTTCAAGAGACCGTAGGCTTGAATATATGGTTTTAATTTCAACTCGATACCTGTTCGTGTTCTTGAGATGTCTTGACAGACAGACAGACTCGTCACTTTTTTTTATCGTGACTACTTTATATCATGTTTTGATTTTTACCCAGCGGTTGGTCATTTATGGTCAATTTTAATAACAAAAAAATGTATATATGTCCATGAAACATATGTTCTCTTTAATTTATATTTATGGATTTAGGTGCAAAACAGTTAAAAATTAGTGCAACTTGTTTTAACGCGAAAGCACTGCTTACTAGGATACTAAATGTCGCTGAAAGTGGAATGTGTATTCGACAATCTACTAGAATAAAGCCATCAATCATCGTTGTATACCTAAATGGAATTTACAATATTACGTACATGGTACAGAAACATAGAACGTTACAATCGTTAATCAACATGCTTAGATTCAGCGCCGGATTTAGACTTCGGCGACCCATAAGCAGAGTATGTGGTGGAGGCCCTCAAATCGTTTGTGGTTAACTGTTGACTGATAAATGCGTCTTACTCGCTTCCTCAATGTGAAAAGTCCTGATTTTTTCATGGTAAAGATTATGCTCGCGCCGTGTTGCTGTTGCTATTGGTCTAGCGCGCCGCGGTGGAATGCGCGAAAGACCCCCAATGATCATATTTCATGCTGCTTCATCTCGCAGATTTTTAAATATTTACTTTTCTTGCTCAAAGAAAAAAAAAATTTTCGTTTAACTATTTCTAACAAAACTCAGTTTTTTTTTTGTTTCTACTGAGTGTTTATCGATTTTTTTTTTGTGGTATGGTAGCGGCCCCCTTGTGGTGGCGGCCCATAGGTGCCTGTGCTTAAATCCAGCACTGCTTAGATTCTAAAAACTTTATCATACAAGCGGATTGTGAGCATCCTTAAAGCGGAGAGGGTGCGCAACGAATACGTTACGGGCGCACAACGAACACGCCACGTATGCGCAGCGAATTTGTTGTGGACACGCAACGACATGTGGGTCTCCGGCATTTCGAAGTAAGAAAGCCAACAGCAGTGTGTCTTCGGCGGAATCCATTTTGTTACTCAGCGTATTGTACATCCGTAACTCGCTACAAACACACGTATCCGCGACGTTTTCGCGCGGCGTGTTCGCGACGCATTCGCTGCGCGCCCGCCCCGCTGCGCAGCCGCTAGCTAGCCGCTGGTGTGAGAATGCCCTTAGAATCTAATTTCTAGTTTCATGTACAGTTCAGTTCCACGTGTCATAATAATGATAATTATTATTATAATGGGAAAACGTTATACGGTAATCTATTACCCCCATTAAGATCTAAGGAAGCATTAGGCGAAGGTCTTTACTTTTTGGATATAAAGCACCTTACTTTGTTATACGTCATAATTTCGTATCGTAAGGTTCTTCGTTATCGACTTGAATTACTGCTAATATAAATGTATTTCTTTTGTAGTTCATTACACAGAAATATCATCAGTAGGTAATACCTTTTTTTATTGGAGTAGGCCTTCATCAAATATCTTCTCCTGTCCTGTGAGAGAAAGGGAATGTCAGACTTTTACTGACTAAAACCCCGATGTTCCTTCAGATGCTCTTTGCGTTGAACGGCTGTTGTAAAATTTTCAAACAATCCCGCAGCCCTAGCAGATATCGGCCGTGCCGATATCTCTTTGAGGCATTGGTACGTGGAAAACGTGGCCTGGTTGAAGAGCTATCGGCGAGCCACCCATTGCTCGCCGTCATTACTAGGTAATGTGTAACCTAGAAAGTCACTGGGATCACCAAAATCCCTCACCCTACCCACACCCTACCTACAGTGTAGTGTGTAGTACAAATGAGTTTTTGACGTCTCTGTCAAAAACTCATTTACAAAATAAAGCTAATGCAACGTATTCAACAAACAAATCAAAGCATAGCGCCGTCATTGGCTTACCACGATAATCGAACTTTATTTCATTAAAACACACCAGCTACCCGCATTTGAACAAACAAAGATTGTGCTGTTTTTGTCACATATTAATCTGAATCAAAGCCAACAGCCAAACATAATACGATTAGCGACCACTAAAACACAGCCAGCGATCCATTCAGCCACGCTATTATATTACTCAGCGACATATCGACATACAGGGTCATCTAACATTCGTGCCAAACGCACTCGGCCACTTGTCACCCGCCGCTGATGCTACATGTCGAGAGATTTATTCATTCGGACGCCACGTTACGTCAACAGCCAGCCTGTAATCTATCAAAATGTTTTAAATGAAACCACGCTTTCATTTTGTGTTTTTGAAAGGGAAATTATTGATATGGAATTGATTTGGGAAGTCGGAAAAGGTACACGAGACACAAAGGAAAGGAACGAAGTGCGTGGGAGGATGTGAACTTTACTAAAGGTTTTTTTTTTTTTTGAGGTAAGGTTTTTAAATTGGAAACAGTTTTTATGCTGACTGTCAATATTGATTTGTGGTTAGTACCTTTTCCATCTTGCAATAAATAGACTTACATTAGAACAATACTTGCCATTTATGTAAAATTTTGAAAATCATGTTTCAGTTCGACAAACTTGCTATGCGCTGCCTCCATTACGGTCGATATAATCGTCTATCCGTGACAGTTATACGGAAAATCATCGATCTTTTTCGCACCACTTATTAATACGCAGCCACAAAGTAGACCGTAGTGAAAATTTAAAAGAGCCCGAATGCGTCGATTCGCCATTATGCACAGCAATTGGAGCTGGATATGTGAAGTCTCTCGTCCATACAGATAAACTACAGACTAGTACAGACGTTAGGTCACTTAGAAGTCAACATTTGCTGCCGTTGCTCGGTAATGTGGTCAAAAGTTGGACTTCCCGATTAGCGGAATTACAACCTTAGCGCCCATGTGCCGGAAATCATGATTAAGCACTACTGTCGTAAGAGTATCTTATAAAGAAATACAACACCATGAAAAATAAATTTATTTTTATGTGTTTTAATCCATTTTAAAAACCAAGAAGATTTAGAAAGAAAGAAAGAAAAACAGTTTATTCACGCGAAAAAAGACGCAATCTTAAAACTAGCTAACAATCATAATTTAACATCAATCGATAGAGAACATATGCGTCACTTCCACGCAAAACTTTGTCCTCAGGGTACTGAAAACTAAAAACTTATAAAGACTGATAATAAAATATTATCAAAGCATTTCTTGAGGTAAGCTAGCTTACCGAGGTTACATCGATATACCCGTAGTTAAATAAAATATTTGTTGAAAACAAAACAAAGACGAAGCTTATTCCTTATTCGAATGCACTGGAACATGCATGGACGACGCAAGATAGGACCGACGGAAATGGACCATTTGAATAGGCGACACGCCCCTTACTCAGCATGGCGGCATCGGAAGCCTCGGGCACAATCACCGACGTCCCATAAAACCAGCTTGCCAATTCAGATACTAAGGTAATATCTTCAATATACCTGCACATGTATCTGTACCTAGGAGACCAACATCGGACATCGGAATAACAAGACTTGGCTTGGTTTGCAACAATATTTTAATAATCTGATGCTCGTTATTTGTTGAGATATGAAACAGGAAACAAGTCTCAAAGTTCTGTTTTCGATAGTAATTTCAAGATTTTAACTTAAATTGCAGAAATAGTATTCAGTAGGTTCGGAAAATGAATTGAATTTTTCTCTTTGATGTTTAAAGTAAAGGATGAGGAAAACATTTTCAAATATATTCGAGATTAAATAAAACATTGTTATTGTATAGTCTGTCTAAAAAGTCGGACGTCTTGGGTAATCTAATGAAACAATCAAAATCTTGAAATCTGATGTAGTCAACACCAGAACAATCAAGGTTGCAAAGATCGTTGTTTACTAATAGAATCTTATAAAAAGTATTGTATATAATATGTATAACAGATATTTAAATCGTTCAAAATATTCCATGCCGTTTGACTTTTTAGACAGACTATTTAAACCATGTTTTTGTTTCATTATTAACAATATTTACTGTTACAATTTTAAACAACAAAAAGACACACAATCGAACTAAGTTGTTTATAACTCGAGTCAACAAGGGATGACTTTCTATTAGCCATAATTCATGGATTATTGTTCGTAATGGAAAGGAAATTGAATACAAACTCGATTATCATAAATATTCCCAATAGAATTGGCTGGGTTGAAATCAATTGCCTTGATTTGTCTAAGGGGAAGATTAATTTTTCGTTGATTGAAAATACATATTTATATACCTACGTAGATTGGGTTTAATCAATCTGTATGAGTCAGATCAATTCATTTTGTTCATGAAACTGACTGAATAAATTCTTTACGGATACCAATGTGTGGCTTATTTTTAGGTTGCGGATTCATAAATAATTGCTGTTCAATGTTGGCTGTCAAAAACAGTGATCAAAGGAGCTGATCCTAAGGTAGGCGCCCGCAGCCTTTAGAGTCTGCAATTCTCCACCTTTTTCATCAGTTACCTTCTCCCATTCTGAGTGGAGCGAGAGGAAGTATCAGACTTTTACTGACTATAACCCATCTGCTTCCTTCTGCTTCTTCTCTTTCGAATAATCCCATCAATGTGTGACTTTGTTTGTGGAATTCAGAAACAGAGTGTGTGTTTCCTGATAGCTAGAACCTGGGGGTATTTATGGCATAAGTGATTAGGCTACATCTAGACAAGCGTGCTCCATCGTCGCTATCCATCAGGTGAGAAAGTGATTAAGCACAAGTTTATCAATAACTAACTTTTGAACGCAGCTTTACCCGCGTTCAAAAATATAACCTATGTCAGTCAGGAATAAAGCAGCTTTTTATCTGTGAAATAATTTCAGCAATCGGACCAGTACCTACTTTCAGACATTACAAACAAAAAAAAACTTTACTTCTTTATAATCCTTCCACAAAATATTTAGGTAATCCTTAGACAATGACAGGGTATACGCCGTTCGCTTGGGGTTTAATGTCTTAATGTAGAAGTGTAGATATAAAAAAACTTGCTCAATATCTTTAGTTAATTATGCAAAAACCATTATAATGAAAGAAAATACAATAAATTAATCACGTAAAGCACCAGTGAAGGCTCGTGAATGACAATGAGCATTCACTTTAAAATTTCATTTCGTGATTAAAAATTCGCTTGAAATTAAATCGCTTGTGTCACAATTAATCCATTTAGTAGTGTTAAAAAAAACTTACAATTAAGGCTTTAAAATATAATAATTATAATTCAATGTCTGGAATCGAAACTCACTCTATCCAAGCAGTACACAAGTTTATTTTTAGTTTTTGCGAAACCTCATTACAGTTTGTTCAGAATCAGTAACTGGACTCCAATAGTTTTTACACCAAGTTATAGATTTTTCTCAAAAATATTCAAAAAAGTCACAAGGTCACCGACACTAAGTACAACACAGGTCACGGCAGGCCATAGCGGGCAATAGGCGCTAGCGCACAGCTAGATACAAGTGTAAAACAACCCCTCAGTCATCCGGATGGCCAGATGAGACTTAAGTAGTGGTGTATTTTTGTTGACATAAAAAGCTTACCTACAACTTTGTGATTTTTCATGATTCAGTTATGTTTAGTACATAAATTCTTTACATAAAAATACAAGAAACGTGTTTCGGGTTTCGCATATTACTAAAACTTATGTTGCTTAATACACACTCGTAGATGTAAGAAGTCCGACACAGTGACGCAGCATCGGGCAATCCCACCTACCGCATAACACGCTCAGAAAGCCGTGGGAGCTGGCACGCACTCACGTCAGGATCGAGGCAAACCACATTCGGATTAAAGCTTGAAAACCATCAATCCCCGCCTCAGCAAACATTCCCGACGCGCTACAAAACCGCGGCAGCCTCACTAGCATCCTGAATAATGTAATAACCAAAAATAATTACGAAATTCATAGCCAGAATATTCGAAATCCATGGTTCACTTACTATATTGGAAGGTACAAAATGTTTTCATCGATATAAAACGGTTCCTCTCATAAGATGGCGCCTAAAAATTTCACGTGTCATTAGTTGTCCCTACAGAAGAAAGGCTATTGGTCGGATCTTGTACCCTTTATACTGTTATGTGCTCATTATGGGCAATATCTTCTGCTTTTTATAACACTTAATGCTTTTACCGTTTTCTGCTACAGTTGTTCTAACACACGAACACAGAAAAAGTGTACGTGAATCTACACACCGTGAGATATAGGACGAATATACCAGGAAGAAGCTTAAAGGAAGAGAGAAAGATGAATTAAATCTTTTTTAAATTTAATAACAATTTTTTTAGCTTTGTCGCGACATCTATGACGCCACATAGGAACTAAAAAATTCGACATGTACAATAGCCCGAAAATCATCAAATGGGTAGTTGCCAGAACCAGATATAACAACCGGTCGTATCTGGTTGGAGGATCCTCCTTTTCGTTGAAAGTATATGGAACTTTACTCTCAGGTTAGCATATCTCTAAATTGTAAAATGACCTTCGACTATCATCGTCAGCACAACCTTAGTGCATCGTGACGTTATCTTTACTTCCTAAAGCTTTCGAGCCATATCAACCATACCACCAGCGCCCACGGCCTTGAATGATATCCTGATCACCAGCATACTCACCTGATCATACCTTAAAATTAAAAGTAAACTTAACTTGTATACAAAACCTACAAAAAGAACGCCGATTTTTACGATCCTTATCTTCTTTTTACTTCGTTTACAAATCACGAATCCATCTGATTTATATAAACGCCAGTTGTAAGTAGTTCACATCTTGCCATTTGGAAGAAAATGATCAAAAAGTCTCTATAAATGTTTTTCCAGGACGTCTGCACTCACACAGGTGAAATCTTCCTTTATTTGTTCTTTCGTTCACCTTTTAAAATATTTTTATTAAATCGACTTTTTTTTTGCGTCTTTTTAAATCCTCACTCAAAACACTTAAAAGGATTTAGAAACAATTTCCTCGATCAACTTCAGCCACACGGACATTGAGAACCGTAATGATTCCGCTGAAAACTGCTTAGACGTGGATAGCGGACTAAGTAAGGTAAGTTTCTGGCTGGCCCGATGCCAATGTTTATAAGAAGTTCAGCCCCGCCGTACAAAGGTACTATAAAGTTTCACAAAACTGTTCGGTGTACCGCCTTTGTGTCCGTAACGCTGACCGCAATTTGGACTTGGAAAGCTGCTACACGTATACTTGCAATTGATAGCAGTGTACATAGTGTTAACTGTTTAAATTTTTGTGAGGAAAGTCACACTTTTGTTTTCGAACAATTTGAAAGACGATTCATCAATATGCGTTCTCTCTGTGTTCATCTAAGGAACCGAATTCCCTGCTTGAGTCTGTGTTTGCTAATAACTGCAGCCTGAGGGTTCTTTAAGTTAAGAGTGAGTAGGTTACTTCTAGGCAAACGCCATCGCCACCTTCATCCATCCATCCCAACCATCCATCGTCCATCATCCATCATCATTCGTGGCCATCGTCGACCAGATCATCACTTACCATTAAGTGAGACAGTGGTCGAGCGCGAGCCGACTAATAGTAAGAAGTATAAGTTCTTTAAATGGAGGTTTATGGCAGTCAGTTCCTAGCAAATATAATGATACCATCTAGTCGATTTCGGCCACACTGAATGTATTCCGTTGCTCCTCAAGGCGGTAAATAGTGAGCTTAGACTTGCTGCTCTATTATATTACGCGCCCTTATGATAAATCCTAATTCATTGTATTTTTGCATACCAATTGGTAAAATGTGGCTGAGCTAAATGTAATCTTAAGAACTATGTATTGTAAAATAAAAATTCTATTCTATTCTATTCTATTATGTGAGGACATATCAGAACACCATTGACATCAAGATTAATGATAGCTGTTTGTGGTTTAGCCAAATAAAAAAAAAAGCCAAAAATTTTAATTTTTGTATTTCTATGTAAGTTGTTCTTGGGATCATATAAGTTGAGCTTTCAAATTATTAGATTTCAAAGCATTGCGTTTTTATCCAATTCAAACCTCCTTTTGAGGCCTACACCTACCGCAGCTCACGACGTCTGTGCCTCTTTTTCCCAAATCATGAAATAAATGTCACATCGCTTCACGTGCTCACTTTGAATAAAGCATAGAAAACTTTTACCATGATTTTATTTTATTTTCTGGAGTTCTAAATAAAAGTCACTTCGCTAGTCTCTAGTCGTGTATCTTAGAAATATACCAATACCACTTTAGCGAATATCTCATCAAGTGGGCTCCTATGCCAAGGACTTAGGCATAAGAGGCTACTTGATGAGAAATAGACTATTAGATTTTCATAACATTTCGAAGGTTACCGATATAGCTCGAAGAATCGCCAAACTTAAGTGGCAATGAGCAGGGTACAATGCACGCAGAACAGATGGTCGATGGGGATGAAAGGTTCTGAAGTGCCGACTGCGTACCTGAAGACGCAGCGTTGAAAGGCCTCCAACAAGGTGGACCGATGACCTGGTCATCGTCGCGGAAATCCGATGGATGCGTGACGCACAGGACCGGTCGCTGTGGCGACGCTTGGGGGAGGCCTATGTCCAACAGTGGATGTCTTTTGGCTAATGTGATGATGATGATGATGAACATTTCGAAAACATGTTATTCTGGATATAATTTGTTTAAGGTCCGTATGCACAAAAGACGCTTTAGAAGAGTACAAAAGATTTAACAGATTTATGAGCCATCAAGCCAACATTCTTAAGAACGGAAAACTTTGAGCTGCAGTTTGTGAAAGGTAATGTTGCTCAACTTGTTTACACAGCTATTCTTTACTTGTAACTATACTACCAAGATACCTGAAACTCTTCAACTTACTTTTCTTACTTCAACTTAGCTTTGATTCAGCAGTCAAGGACTAACTTTTGCGTTTATTGTAAGACCGAACTTACAACAAACGTTATTGGGAATACCTATCAGCGCCTGCAAATTAGCACAAGTATCTGCCATAAATAATAATAATAATAATCTTTATTTCCAAGTAACAACAAGACTCATTTAGTGTTAGTAATAATAAAACAACCTTACAACTATGTTAGTGACACAAATACATTTACAAATTATAAAACCACAAACAACCAAACAATGAATCATTGCTTCAGCATCCCAGCTGAGATAGTGGAGCAACGATTCACTATGCAACAGTCCAGCCTGTCCGCAATCATGCCCAGGATGCCGCTGTGACTGGCTCGGACCCTACGCACCAGCGATACACATATTTTACGCATTAAGGCGTATAGTCCCTTGAACCATCTGGCCGAAATTATGTGAACGCAACGCTCGCACTCGCCTAGGCGGCAGTACGGAAATCTGTGCATTTATTTGCGGCCAGCAGCGCCCGGAAAGCGCTTTAAATGCATTTTCTCTGCGAGATATTGATTAATTTACATATGCAATGTTCACTTTGAAGATTATTTAACCACCAATTTTTATGTGTAAAAATGTTTCTAAAGGTCCAAGCCGTTTCGAAGGAGTAGGGAAAAGTTGCGAAATTGCTAAATATTTTTTTTTGACAAAAGTATTAATTGCACGAAAAAATCAAATGTTGATATTATTGTTCATGAATCTATAGTAAACATATATTTTTTTCAAACCAATTGACCTAGCGGTTACGGAGGAGTAGGCCTCAGAAAACCACTGTTTTATGGCACTTTTCGGGCGCTTGGCCCTTAACGCTAATTTTATAGGTAAGACATTAGCGCAAATTATATCGATAGAATAGAATTGTAGACCAAAATTGTTACACAACCCAACCATACACAGTAATGGTCACTATTGGTGACTTAAAAGACTTTTGTGCGGCCTTTTAGCCTTTTTTTGAGGCGGGAAATCATTAATAATTTCTCTAGCTCTGGGTGGAACAAAAAGGCGTATCATACTTTTACTGACTGCAACCCATCTGTGTTCCTTTGTCCTAGTTGCCCTTTACTTTCTAAGGTCATAGTAACTCTATTGGGCGTTTAAATAAAAGCTGTTTTTTTTTTTAACTATTTATTTTTTACTTTTTCCTTATCACTGGACATCTTTCTCAGTCTTTTCATTACATTCAACGCACCCAGTATTTTCATTTGATACCCATATAGTAGAAAAATATGAAAATTTAGTCCACCATCTATAGAAGTCCACCATATTGAATCTAGATTGACGTAACTTTATTTTTCAAGTTATTCTCAGTAAGTCCTTTCATTTAATACCCATATTGTAGGAGTGCGTCGAAATAACTAGTCTTCCATCTTAGGGGTTCAGCCATGATGGATTTTGAATGATATCACAGAGTTAATATTAGCGCAAAACAAATTTTAATCTTCGCACATGGGTACAACTTCCGCTGGATTTTAATAATGTAATTCCCTCAACATATTAGATACAATCCACCTTCGTGCATCTTTTATTTACAGAGGCCTACATTTCAATCAAAGTGTATTGAGTGACACGACACTCTTTGATCCGCAAGTTTATAGCTCCCATAGGGTCGATAAACAGTACAGGGGAACTGACTATGAGGAAGAGGAAACACGTAAAACATATTGAATCTGGGACTACGTGAACATAAACGACGTAGAATCTTCGAGAAAATTTTCTAACTAAAGATCACGATCGATGTTCCAGCGCTTGAGCGATAAGAAAATGATGAATGGATGATCGCGGTAATATTGAACGTTATCTTACATGACGTGAATTTCGAATGGTGTAGAGAACAGCGTAAAATTATTTGTGCGATAAATCGGTGGGAGGTAGCATATGACTCGGGTCTTCACCCTATGGACACCAAACAAGTGTAATCGAAGTGACTCAAACTTTTGTTCTTGAACTCCAGGGACATAAAACTTCTTATTAAATGGATTAGTTCGTGGTGAAGAACGCGACTTCCTTCTCTCAGGAAATCTGTTTTTCATTCACGTTTTTGTTTTAAAACTATCATTATTTACTCTTCATTTGTCCTGACTTTTGTGTTTTATTTACAATACTGTGACTGTTCTGCTTGTTAAGTGACGAAACTGACTTTTCAACTCACATCAACAAAGAATATAAAAAACCGGCCAAGTGCGAGTATAAAAAACCGGCCAAGTGCGAGTCGGACTCGCCCATGAAGGGTTCCGTAGCAGCAAGTAACATAATATAAAAGTTCTTGTAATGTGTTGTAACTTTGATCGATGTTTTAATAATAGTGTATTTTTTTCGGTTTATGACGCATTAAAAAAAAACTACTTACTGGATTTCGTTCAAACTAATTTTCGTTGGTAGTTTTTATAGTAATGTATATCATATATTTTTTTTGGTTTTATCATTCTCTTATCTTGGAAGTTAGAGGGGGGGGGACACACATTTTATCACTTTGGAAGTGTCTCTCGCGCAAACTATTTACTTTAGAAAAAAATGATATTAGAAATCTCAGTATCATTTTTGAAGACCTATGTATAGATACCCCACACGCATGGGTTTGATGAAAATAAAATTTTTGAGTTTCAGTTCTATGTATGGGGACCCCCAAAATTTATTGCTTTTTTTCTATTTTTGTGTGAAAATCTTAATGCGGTTCACAGAATACATCTACTTACAAAGTTTCAACAGTATAGCTCTTATAGTTTCGGAAAAAGGTGGCTGTGACATACGGACGGACGGACGGACGGACGGACAGACAGACAGACAGACAGACAGACAGACAGACAGACAGACAGACAGACAGACAGACAGACAGACAGACAGACAGACAGACAGACAGACAGACAGACAGACAGACAGACAGACAGACAGACAGACAGACAGACAGACAGACAGACAGACAGACAGACAGACAGACAGACAGACAGACAGACAGACAGACAGACAGACAGACAGACAGACAGACAGACAGACAGACAGACAGACAGACAGACAGACAGACAGACAGACAGACAGACAGACAGACAGACAGACAGACAGACAGACAGACAGACAGACAGACAGACAGACAGACAGACAGACAGACAGACAGACAGACAGACAGACAGACAGACAGACAGACAGACAGACAGACAGACAGACAGACAGACAGACAGACAGACAGACAGACAGACAGACAGACAGACAGACAGACAGACAGACAGACAGACAGACAGACAGACAGACAGACAGACAGACAGACAGACAGACAGACAGACAGACAGACAGACAGACAGACAGACAGACAGACAGACAGACAGACAGACAGACAGACAGACAGACAGACAGACAGACAGACAGACAGACAGACAGACAGACAGACAGACAGACAGACAGACAGACAGACAGACAGACAGACAGACAGACAGACAGACAGACAGACAGACAGACAGACAGACAGACAGACAGACAGACAGACAGACAGACAGACAGACAGACAGACAGACAGACAGACAGACAGACAGACAGACAGACAGACAGACAGACAGACAGACAGACAGACAGACAGACAGACAGACAGACAGACAGACAGACAGACAGACAGACAGACAGACAGACAGACAGACAGACAGACAGACAGACAGACAGACAGACAGACAGACAGACAGACAGACAGACAGACAGACAGACAGACAGACAGACAGACAGACAGACAGACAGACAGACAGACAGACAGACAGACAGACAGACAGACAGACAGACAGACAGACAGACAGACAGACAGACAGACAGACAGACAGACAGACAGACAGACAGACAGACAGACAGACAGACAGACAGACAGACAGACAGACAGACAGACAGACAGACAGACAGACAGACAGACAGACAGACAGACAGACAGACAGACAGACAGACAGACAGACAGACAGACAGACAGACAGACAGACAGACAGACAGACAGACAGACAGACAGACAGACAGACAGACAGACAGACAGACAGACAGACAGACAGACAGACAGACAGACAGACAGACAGACAGACAGACAGACAGACAGACAGACAGACAGACAGACAGACAGACAGACAGACAGACAGACAGACAGACAGACAGACAGACAGACAGACAGACAGACAGACAGACAGACAGACAGACAGACAGACAGACAGACAGACAGACAGACAGACAGACAGACAGACAGACAGACAGACAGACAGACAGACAGACAGACAGACAGACAGACAGACAGACAGACAGACAGACAGACAGACAGACAGACAGACAGACAGACAGACAGACAGACAGACAGACAGACAGACAGACAGACAGACAGACAGACAGACAGACAGACAGACAGACAGACAGACAGACAGACAGACAGACAGACAGACAGACAGACAGACAGACAGACAGACAGACAGACAGACAGACAGACAGACAGACAGACAGACAGACAGACAGACAGACAGACAGACAGACAGACAGACAGACAGACAGACAGACAGACAGACAGACAGACAGACAGACAGACAGACAGACAGACAGACAGACAGACAGACAGACAGACAGACAGACAGACAGACAGACAGACAGACAGACAGACAGACAGACAGACAGACAGACAGACAGACAGACAGACAGACAGACAGACAGACAGACAGACAGACAGACAGACAGACAGACAGACAGACAGACAGACAGACAGACAGACAGACAGACAGACAGACAGACAGACAGACAGACAGACAGACAGACAGACAGACAGACAGACAGACAGACAGACAGACAGACAGACAGACAGACAGACAGACAGACAGACAGACAGACAGACAGACAGACAGACAGACAGACAGACAGACAGACAGACAGACAGACAGACAGACAGACAGACAGACAGACAGACAGACAGACAGACAGACAGACAGACAGACAGACAGACAGACAGACAGACAGACAGACAGACAGACAGACAGACAGACAGACAGACAGACAGACAGACAGACAGACAGACAGACAGACAGACAGACAGACAGACAGACAGACAGACAGACAGACAGACAGACAGACAGACAGACAGACAGACAGACAGACAGACAGACAGACAGACAGACAGACAGACAGACAGACAGACAGACAGACAGACAGACAGACAGACAGACAGACAGACAGACAGACAGACAGACAGACAGACAGACAGACAGACAGACAGACAGACAGACAGACAGACAGACAGACAGACAGACAGACAGACAGACAGACAGACAGACAGACAGACAGACAGACAGACAGACAGACAGACAGACAGACAGACAGACAGACAGACAGACAGACAGACAGACAGACAGACAGACAGACAGACAGACAGACAGACAGACAGACAGACAGACAGACAGACAGACAGACAGACAGACAGACAGACAGACAGACAGACAGACAGACAGACAGACAGACAGACAGACAGACAGACAGACAGACAGACAGACAGACAGACAGACAGACAGACAGACAGACAGACAGACAGACAGACAGACAGACAGACAGACAGACAGACAGACAGACAGACAGACAGACAGACAGACAGACAGACAGACAGACAGACAGACAGACAGACAGACAGACAGACAGACAGACAGACAGACAGACAGACAGACAGACAGACAGACAGACAGACAGACAGACAGACAGACAGACAGACAGACAGACAGACAGACAGACAGACAGACAGACAGACAGACAGACAGACAGACAGACAGACAGACAGACAGACAGACAGACAGACAGACAGACAGACAGACAGACAGACAGACAGACAGACAGACAGACAGACAGACAGACAGACAGACAGACAGACAGACAGACAGACAGACAGACAGACAGACAGACAGACAGACAGACAGACAGACAGACAGACAGACAGACAGACAGACAGACAGACAGACAGACAGACAGACAGACAGACAGACAGACAGACAGACAGACAGACAGACAGACAGACAGACAGACAGACAGACAGACAGACAGACAGACAGACAGACAGACAGACAGACAGACAGACAGACAGACAGACAGACAGACAGACAGACAGACAGACAGACAGACAGACAGACAGACAGACAGACAGACAGACAGACAGACAGACAGACAGACAGACAGACAGACAGACAGAGAGACAGACAGACAGACAGACAGACAGACAGACAGACAGACAGACAGACAGACAGACAGACAGACAGACAGACAGACAGACAGACAGACAGACAGACAGACAGACAGACAGACAGACAGACAGACAGACAGACAGACAGACAGACAGACAGACAGACAGACAGACAGACAGACAGACAGACAGACAGACAGACAGACAGACAGACAGACAGACAGACAGACAGACAGACAGACAGACAGACAGACAGACAGACAGACAGACAGACAGACAGACAGACAGACAGACAGACAGACAGACAGACAGACAGACAGACAGACAGACAGACAGACAGACAGACAGACAGACAGACAGACAGACAGACAGACAGACAGACAGACAGACAGACAGACAGACAGACAGACAGACAGACAGACAGACAGACAGACAGACAGACAGACAGACAGACAGACAGACAGACAGACAGACAGACAGACAGACAGACAGACAGACAGACAGACAGACAGACAGACAGACAGACAGACAGACAGACAGACAGACAGACAGACAGACAGACAGACAGACAGACAGACAGACAGACAGACAGACAGACAGACAGACAGACAGACAGACAGACAGACAGACAGACAGACAGACAGACAGACAGACAGACAGACAGACAGACAGACAGACAGACAGACAGACAGACAGACAGACAGACAGACAGACAGACAGACAGACAGACAGACAGACAGACAGACAGACAGACAGACAGACAGACAGACAGACAGACAGACAGACAGACAGACAGACAGACAGACAGACAGACAGACAGACAGACAGACAGACAGACAGACAGACAGACAGACAGACAGACAGACAGACAGACAGACAGACAGACAGACAGACAGACAGACAGACAGACAGACAGACAGACAGACAGACAGACAGACAGACAGACAGACAGACAGACAGACAGACAGACAGACAGACAGACAGACAGACAGACAGACAGACAGACAGACAGACAGACAGACAGACAGACAGACAGACAGACAGACAGACAGACAGACAGACAGACAGACAGACAGACAGACAGACAGACAGACAGACAGACAGACAGACAGACAGACAGACAGACAGACAGACAGACAGACAGACAGACAGACAGACAGACAGACAGACAGACAGACAGACAGACAGACAGACAGACAGACAGACAGACAGACAGACAGACAGACAGACAGACAGACAGACAGACAGACAGACAGACAGACAGACAGACAGACAGACAGACAGACAGACAGACAGACAGACAGACAGACAGACAGACAGACAGACAGACAGACAGACAGACAGACAGACAGACAGACAGACAGACAGACAGACAGACAGACAGACAGACAGACAGACAGACAGACAGACAGACAGACAGACAGACAGACAGACAGACAGACAGACAGACAGACAGACAGACAGACAGACAGACAGACAGACAGACAGACAGACAGACAGACAGACAGACAGACAGACAGACAGACAGACAGACAGACAGACAGACAGACAGACAGACAGACAGACAGACAGACAGACAGACAGACAGACAGACAGACAGACAGACAGACAGACAGACAGACAGACAGACAGACAGACAGACAGACAGACAGACAGACAGACAGACAGACAGACAGACAGACAGACAGACAGACAGACAGACAGACAGACAGACAGACAGACAGACAGACAGACAGACAGACAGACAGACAGACAGACAGACAGACAGACAGACAGACAGACAGACAGACAGAGACATGACGAATCTATAAGGGTTCCGTTTTTTGCCATTTGGCTACGGAACCCTAAAAACGGCCTTGACCTTAACGTTGAATGTATAAAACATCCGACAAGGAACAAACTGTCCGTAGTACTCTCACGGTTATTTATTGGTTCACATGTTTTTGCTAAAGGACAAATGACAGAACATACTACTCGTATTAGACAAAACGGATGGAAGCAGATTACAGGTCGATGAACTGCGAAAATTTACCCCAAAAGTCAAAGTTACCATTTTTTACGAATCTATTTTCTTCGGGATTTATTTTACTGTCATTATAAGATACTGACGTATTTATTCATAACGTGTAGTGAATCTACACTGTAATAAAGAGGTATGGTTTGTTTTTTTTATTATTTTTGTTTGTAGGAGGAAAGTACCGGTAATTTTTCACCAATAGAAAGCTGCTTTATTCCTGAGTGACATATACTATATTTTATGTACGCGGGAAAAGGCTTGTATACGATAAAATTATTACCATTGCTTACGTTTAAAATAATTAATCAAGTGCTACAATCATTGAAAATTGTTTTAATCCAAAAATTTTGAACTAAGCTATGAACGTGAATATGCAAAGAACATTTGAAACCTATGGGGTTTGAAATGTTCTTTAAATCAAATACATTTCCTATTTTTTTTTCTGCTATTACTACTTGACTTATCATCATTTAACTAAAAGACGCTTTCTGATGGGCGTAGCCTATGCTCCAATTGTCGGTTCATTGACCGGTCTTTTATTCCATGCATTCAGTGAATTCCTGATTTTACTTCAAATAACATTTTTATTGTTAGACTCACGCCTATCTCACTTGATGGTAAGCAATGTGGTGGACGACAAAACACGCTTGCCGCTTGCTTGTAACATAATTACTCTTGACTTAAAGACCCCTCGGTTATAACTATAAGAAAACACAGACTTCGGCAGGGAATTCCACTCCGTATCTAAGATAAGTACTGTACTCGCAAAATTAAACAAAAATTAATTACGTCCCATTCATTAAAATATCTAGGATATTAAATTATGAGCCAAATATTATCACGAACATACATACACCGAATACGGCAGAAACCGTCTTAAGATTTAAATAGCTGAGTCATGGAAATAATGAAGGGAATGAATATTAATTTGAAGAGACTTCAATGGCTCATCTTTGCATTGCAAAGAGATCCCGCCCACCATCGCAAAAGGGTGCTTCAAATGGCTATGTACATGTAATATGTGATATCTGACAGTTACTCTACCGTTTAATATAATGTGATTGGTTGAGTACTTTGCCGTTAATATTGTTAAGATGGTGCGTTCCCTGTTCACTTCAATTTATTTTTGTTTTTAGATTTTAACAAGAGGTATAACTATTACGTTGTGGGTGTGCAGACGACAAGCTATCAGTAGCTCGCCGTCCGGCCGATGAACGGCAAGGATCAAGCCCGAGTCGAGGGCGCGTTGTATCCCACGCCTCAAAGACATGGCAGTATAACTGAGCCCAGAAGTGCTAATGCCTGTTAGAGCTGCGGGAACGAATGAAAAGAATGCCTATGACCCTAAATAGCAAAGGGCAACTGAAGGACACAGGCGTGTTTTAGTCACTAAAAGCCTGACGCACTCTCTCATTCTACCCTGGAATGGAAGAAGTGCATTCAGTCAAAAAAGTATCGGGAATGGATGATTTGTTTATGGTTCCAAATTCAAATTTTAGATTTTTTTGTTGTTGCCGGATTGGCACAACTGTTTTCCATTTTTGCGCGGAGTTTGAGTTGCATCTGTTATTTATATTAAATACAGTGCTGTTTTTAGTTATATCATATCGAGTGTGTATTGCGAATTTCATAATGGACAAAAACATAGAACAAAGAGTTTGTCTTAAATTTTGCATTGCCAATGGAATTTCGTGTTCGGAGTCACTGAAAATGTTACAGAAAGAAGGCTTACGGTAAATCGACTTTATCAAAAACACGTGCCTATGAGTGGTACAAAGCATTCAAAAGCGGTCGAGATGTGATGGAAAATTTATCTCGCTCTGGTAGGCCATCAACCTCTGCAACTGAAGTTGCATCACAAAAGTGAAGAAAATAGTGACTGAAAATCCTAATTCAAGTTTGAAAGAGATAGCCACCGAACTTTCTGTATCTCACGAGTCGATCCGTTCCAATATAAGTAATCATTTGGGTATGAAACATGTTGCCGCTCGGCTAGTCCCAAAAGACCTGAATTTTGTCCAAAAACTCAATCGCATGAGAGTCGCTGAGGACATGCTAGAACGAGTCAATTCCGACCCAACATTCATGAAACGCATTGTTACTGGCGACGAAACATGGGTTTATGAGTTTGACATGCAAATAACTCAACAAGCTTCGGAGTGCCGCCTTCCAACTGAATCAAAACCGAAAAAACCACGCCAAAGTTGATCAAAAGTCAAAGTCATGTTGACTGTTTTCTTTGACTATCGCGGTGTTGTGCACTCGAAATTCTTACAGGAAGGTCAAACGGTAAATAAAGAATAACATTTGAGCGTTATGCGGCATTAAAGAGTGCAAATTCGACGATAAAAGCCCGATTTGCGGAAAGAAAATTCTTGGATTTTGCGCCACGATAATACGCCTTCGCATGGCCTTATGCCATCATTGTGAACGAATTTTTGACCAAACACTCAACAAATACCATCGAGCAGCCACCATATTCGCCAGATATGGCTCCAGCCGACTTCTATCTTTTTCCTAAACTCAAATTACCACTTCGTGGCACCCGTTTTCAATCTGTACAAAACATAAAGGAGAATTCGCGGCGAGAACTGAACTCAATTTCGGAAATAGCGTTTAAAAAATGTTTTGATGATTGGATTATTCGTTGGCGTATGTGTATCGTTTCTGAAGGGGCATACTTTGTAGGTCATAAGATAAATTTGGATGATTAACAAAAATTTTGTGTTTTATTGATCTTTTACCGGTACTATCTTGACAGAGTAGTAATTCATAGATTTACCAAATCAAAAATAAACATGTGGGTGTGATTACCTACTCTAAAAAAAACTTTTTGGTTAAGCTTTTGATAGAACTCAAACAATAATAGGAGAGGTGTAGAACACGTGTAGAACTGACACAATATGATTAATCCTATTCATCCTAGAACCTTAGAGATTACGGAAGCCGATTAATTCAATTAAGAACCTCCTCCTAACAGTGCCACTGACTCGTCACCAAACATCTATTGAAATCAAAGGAGACTTATACCTGTCTAAACTAAGCACTTTAGCGTAACCACCAATTAGTGCTGATTTTACTATTGTTTTGTATACAACACTTTTTTTTTTGTGGGAAAAATCATCCATTGACAACCCCCGCTCTTGGGCGGAGCGGGAGATGGTGTCAGACTCTTACTGGCTAAACGACCCACCCTGTTCATTCTAGCCTTCATACCGGGGCTCGAGTTCCCTTTCGGATAACCCTGGCCCCAGTAGGCTTCGACCTGGCTGGGTCCCTACTGTTGCTGACAACTCCTTGAGGCGCGAGAGGACCATTGCGCGCCGTCGACGACTTGGGCTCGATCCGGACAGTTACCAGATGGCCAGACAGCGAGCTACCCATTGCTCACTGTCCGCAAGCCCGCGCCTACGGTGGCCGGAAATTGGGATCAGAATCCCGGCGGTGGCGAGAACGCCGTTGCCTGATGCGGTCGGCCTCCTCCTTTGCGAGCATTACGGCTTCGCAAAAGTCAGCGAGCGCCTGCCACTCCTCCTCGCTCCAGACCATGGCCCGGCGCAAGAGGTCTCCGCCACCGATCGTCCTCACGAGGGCACGGCGATGCTCCGCCCAAGCAGGACACACCTCGACTGTGTACTCCACCGTGTCCTCTGGGCGTTCGGCACAGTGGCGATACCCGGGCGTCTCTTCCACTTGAATCCGGAACAGGTACCTCCCGAACGTGCCATGTCCGGTGAGGACCTGCATCATGCGGAAGGTAAGGACGCCATGAGGTCTTTCCAGCCACGCCTCAAAGAGGGGACTTACCGCCATAATTGTGGTGTGCCCAGCACTGAATTGCGATAGTCGCTGACGCCATTTCACCGTGACATCCCGCCGGAGCTCTGTCCGCCATGC
This sequence comes from Mythimna albipuncta, assembly GCA_929112965.1. Classification (NCBI taxonomy): domain Eukaryota; kingdom Metazoa; phylum Arthropoda; class Insecta; order Lepidoptera; family Noctuidae; genus Mythimna; species Mythimna albipuncta. The sequence goes on from OV815973.1 coordinate 12,470,967, forward strand.
CGTGACCTGTCGCGGCAGCGGACACTCACCCGGGCGTTGCATCACCACGCGCATATCGTGCGTGTGTGCAAGGACTGTTGCCTCCAGATCCCACGGTGGTAGGCCAGCAAGAAGGCTCGCCGCTTCCTGGAAAACCTTGCAGTATCCCCGCACCATCCGTATTGCCATGACCCTCTGGCAGGCGTTTAGCATGGCCGCCGGTCGTATTTGCAGTGACAACGCCTACACCGGCGCCCCGTAGAGGGCCATGAACCGAACCGTCCCCGCGTAGAGTTTCCGGCAGGAGGCATCTAGACCCCCAAGCTTGGGCAGGAGCTGATTGACTGCAGCCCCCATCTGGTTGAGTTTGGGAGCCAGACGTCGGAAATGCTCCCCGAAATTCCACGGGCTGTCGAAGACGAGTCCCAGGTACTTCATCGTCATATAACATGGTGTAAAAATTATTAGAATCGATTCAGTTAGGTACTGATTCTGAACAAACTATATTCAGGTTTCGCATATACTCAAAATAATGTTGTACATAATGTGCAACCGTGAATGATGATTAATTTCCAACAAATACGAAGTCCGTTTTTAATCATCATCATAATCATTTCAACCGAAAGACGTCCACTGTTGTACATAGGCTTCCCCCAAGTGTCACCATAACGACCGGTCCTGTGTATCTCGCATCCATTGGATTTATGCGACCCTTCTGAAAAACTCGGAAACATTCACAATTATTGAAAGCAACAGAGACAAAATTATTTCGAATTACTGAAAGTTCATTTCGTTCATTCATCTACTTAGACATTTCTCAATAAAGCTAAGGACGGCTTCCAGGTCTGACCTCTACAATCCAATTACTAGGTTAAACCGATATTCTGAGGTTACACCAGTTGTCAGACTGACTTATGCGATCTGGCGTCTATGATCGATTGTTAGTACTCGAGTTACTTCAAGAAACCAACACTTTTTTTGCTTTGTTATTCATTTTTGCTTTTCTACCTAAAGGCATGTCGATCTCATCCCATACGACAATTTTATACTTTCTGAAAAGACAATATAAAATTCCATTGCATAAAGCATAATCGCCTTTTTTATCATATGATATAAAACAGTGCTTGACTGCGATCCCGCCTGATAAGGTAAGCAGTGATGCAATCGTTGATGGTGAAGCGCACTAGTTTATTAAAGAGCCTATTCACCCTAGCCTTGAAGACACCAAAATTATAATTAGGCGGAAAGACCGCCCAATAATGTTTCCATTGCTGGGACTCAAGTCTCCTCTCCAGGAGATAGAATGGGTCCGTAATCCACCACAATAGCCCAATACGGGTTGATAAAAAATTAGAAACCAGAAATTCACAGATATGTGACATCTACCAACCCGTATTGGGACTTGCTGGTTTAACTCTTTATGTCGCAATTAGAAACACAATAGAAAGACAATTACCTTATGTCGGACAGTGTAACTTAAGACATTCGAAAGGTTAATCACCGATTTAGGACTTGCTGGTTTAATCACAATTTTATCTCTCACCATTTTGCGGGCATGCAAAATGGCAACAAGCACAAAGTAAAGTGCTTGACTGGATTTGAACCCATGATGAAAAAGAACTCCACACAAAAGCTCTCCGTAAAAGCACTTTGTGACTGTAATTATATAATATAAAGTTTTGACACCTTCTGTAGCCTGCTTAGATGAAACTGATTGAATAAATCCCACGAAAATAAGATTATTTGGGTCCAATGACTATAAAAAAACTCCTTCACACCTATGTTCCTGAACATAATTCATCAGCAAACGTTGCACGTCCTCAATGTTATTACATTCTCTGTAGGTGTCACTCTTTGGCATCAACTATTTTAATAAAGAACCAACAAAATCGTTTACCTATATTTCAATATTTGAATTTTTGCATTCAGCCGAGGTAACGTATGTATTTAGGTTTGATGCAGTGCCTCTACGTTGGGACGTCAGCTTGTTGAGATGGGCTGACGGTATTACGGAAATGTACGAATTCGGGAGCCGGGAGGAAGTACCGTGAGGAGAAGCAGTGAAGTAAAGCCGAAATTCTATTTATTTTAGTGGATAGGAAGATGAAACGGGGTGTCAAAAAAATTTTGTTGTGTTTTGTAATATAAAATGAAAGAAATACATTTAATAAGCCTGTATGCCGTAGACGCTAGCTTGCGGACAGTGAGCAATGGGTAGCTCGCTGTCCGGCCGTCCGGTAACTGTCCGGTAACTGTCCCGACCAAGCCCAAGTCAAGGAGTTGTCAGCAACAGCAGGGGCCGGCAGCTGGGTCGAAGCCTACTGGGGCCAGGGTTATCCGAAAAGGAACTCGAGCCCCGGTATGAAGGCTTGAAGGAACGGAGTGGGTTTTTTGGTCAGTAAGAGTCTGACAATATCTCCCGCTCCGCCCAAGAGCGGAGGATTGGATAATTTAACCCACCGAAAAAAAAAGCCTGTATGGTATTGAGCTGTAGTGGTATATGTATAATGGGCACAATAACCAGTTTATTCTATTCTTTTCTGTGATCTCTCACCAAAATAGCTTTTCACATCACAGATACCTCTGATGATAAATTCTGAGGCTCCAACTTTTTCATATTGTTCACAACTATCATATTATGACAAAGAGTAACATAGTACCAAGTAACTGCCTAAATTTTTTGTCAGTATTCCAACATCTGAATATAAAACAGTCAGCAAAAAAATTAGGCGCAGAACGGTTTTCAGCCTTAACTAGCCTATACAAGTGTAGATCCACGTACAAAAATCCAGACTTTCGTTAGGTACAGCTAGGTCATACATAATAAACGAGAGGCGGCCGGCCGGCAATGAGTAATGGTCGGAATAAATCCTAATTCCGTGCATTACATCAGTACCGCCGTAACGGTTCATGATAATACAGATTTATGAACTTACACTAAATTGTTTACAGTGAGTCGTTATTTTTGTCTGTTCATTTTATAAAATGGCAACATATTCATAATATTCATAAAAACCTCTGAATTGCTTTGTAACTGTTATGTACCTAAATACGACATATTTTTATGTAACAGTAAAAGTATGATCAAAGCGTGTATTATTTTTTTTAGTTTGTAGATTGTTGTCTTGTGGTTAGGTGCATACTGTAAGTATAGCAAGCAATTGATTAATACATAAATAAGAAAGTAGAACTTTAATTTAAATTCTCTATAGAAAAAGTGTCTAAGCGATTTGTGTCATCATCATCATCAGCCTTATAATGATCCCACTGCTGGAATTCAGGTCTTCTCTCTAGGAGAGGGGAATGGCCAGTAATCCACCACGCGGGCCCAGCGCGAATTAGTAATATGCCTAGTCTTTTCTCAAATTAATTACTCACATTGGCTTCCACTCTATCTGGACGCTAAACAGTTGATGAAAAGGTGTTAAACTGTTAAGAGTTATCTGCTATATTATTATATGTTCACCTCGGTCTATTGTACAATTGCCGAAACGGATCTTGAGCGCTCGACGTCAGAGTGGGGATCTCTTTGCGCATTCCATACATTGGCGAGCCAATCGTCTTCTTTGTTAGATACATGCAGTAACGCAGGGAACGAATCAGGAGTGATGTCTATGACACGATGGCGTGGCGAGCCAATCACTGATACTCCCCGACCCCGCGTCTCACTTCGCACCACTAAAGAGACCGAATATTTGACTTCTGCGCATCTTGAAGCCAGCGCTCAAGATCCGTGCCGGTAATTGTAAGTAGTGACGTAACCTACAGCTACAAATAGACCACCCCCGAATAAGACGTGTCACCTTATTTTTAAATGGAAATCAAACCAAATATTATCGAGCCATTAGTCGTATGGCGTTGCGCACCCAGTACATGGTGGACATCCCACCCAAACATACAAAACGTTTTGGGAACACATTTATTTTGCATAGAAATGAGGAGTATAATTACCTGCCGGAGTCTATATTTCCTGACAGCTACAACTTAGGGGTCTTTAAGTCAAGAATGAATAGGTTACTTCTAGGCAAGCGTGCTCCATCGTCAACCACATCATCTCTTACCGGTGAGATAGCGCTCAAACGGGAGCTTATCCATACCTAATCAATAAAAAAGTTATGCCACTGAAAGATACAGAACGTTATCTTTGTAAAGTTCTTACAGAGATTGTATTTCACAACAAAACAATTAGTCAACAAGATACTAACTTAAAGACTTTGATCTGTAATATCCAACCATTGTTCAGTTTATAATACTTGATAGTTTATTTTCCAGTAATTTAGTAGTGGAGTAGCTACTAGTTCGAACTATAGGTGCTTAGGGTACTTTATGAAATAGATCTAAAGCGAAGGCCCCTCAAACAGTCAGTCAGAAGTCTTTGACATAACTTTGGAGTTCCAAAGTCCCAATACAAAGATAACTTAATGCTTATTAAATTCGCAACTAAAACCATGTTGCCGATTGTAAGATTATTAAATTCCGTTAGTTAACAAGTTTTGCGGCCTCAGGAGTTAGTTATTAAAATTAATCTGCTTAAGTTGTGAACTGATAATTTCGGGTAGTTGGAATCAACATACCTGCCTATTATTATTTTAGAATATCGACTTGGAACTTAATATTTGATAGAAATATCAAATTCAAATTTAACGTAGGTTATACATCTACGTTAAATTTGAATTTATCATCCTATATGTAGGTATATATTGAATTATCAAATTCGACGATTTACATTTATTTCTTGGAACTTCGCCGGTGGACTAGAAGGTGAGTAGAAAACAATGAAACCATCATAAAAACCCTTTTTTCCGAGGTAGGAAACCGTTAAATAAGTTTTCATCTGGATGCAGCAAAGAAGACTGTCAGACATTTTCTAAATAACACCCACCTGTGTACCATCATTTGCTGTTTGTGTTCTAAGGTCACTGAAATTCTTTCGAAGAATCCCGCAGCTCTGAAAGACCCTGTATTTCAGATTTGATTAAGGAAGTAGACAAATGAGAATATTCAAATCGTGGAATAATAGGCAGGTTCAGGCAGTTCATTTATTTATAGGAAGATTAATTTCTGCAAACCAACCCTTGTTTACAATATCGTCCGACATAAACGTCCATACTGATCAGGATTACTGTTATTTCGTCCAATTTTTGTCAATCCCAATCGCAAAACATCACGTCCCAGCCCTAAAGTCATGCAAATGAATGAACCCGTCCGCCCATGGTTTGCGTCCAATAACAATAAAATCCAACCCAACACCAGATACCATATTTTTACGACCAGTTTCACTACCCAGCGGGTTTTGCTGTAATTAACTCTTCAGGAAAATATATTATTTAATTTCTCGCCATAATGTCAATTTTTTAGTTTCCAGCATAACGTTGACCGGGGCACGGCGCTGCACCATTCATATTCGTTAGCTCTCGCTGACTGCAAGTGACAGCGTCATTTATTGTTCTTTTTTTTGCACGAACGCCAGACGGCTGTGGACCGTTCTAAATATAACCCACTAAACCCTAGTGTAAAACATTAATGCAGCTCTGGAAATGCTCGTAGCAAATTGCAAGTGAAAATGTCTGATTTTTTTTGTACTTTTTAGAATCGTGTAGCGTTTGTAAATAAATCCCCAGTTCAAGCATGTTGATAACATAACTGATACTTGTTTTTCGCATCGGTTTTACGTAAAACGTTCAGGTTAGTTTTATAACGTCACTATGTTTAAGCGGTCGCATTATCTCAGACGCCACACGCCGTTCTACAAGAATCTCATTATCTTTAAGAGTAGAAATTCTTTTAAAAGCTCAGAGTAAATTACGCTGCACTATTTTAAATAATTATGTCTAATAACATTAAAATGGGAGATGAAAAAAAACACACCTTAGAGAAGGTAGCTTTTATTACTATTTTATACACGTACTAGCTTTTGCACGCAGCTTTGCCCGCCTACATAAAAAATATAGCCTGTCACTCAAGAATAAAGCAGCTTTTTATTGGTGAAAAACTTTTCGGAATCTAGCCAGTACTTTCAGAGATTACCTCCTACAAAAAAAGAAAAAAACTTTAACTCTTCATAATATTAGTGTAGATTTAGAAGCATATATTTGAATACGTCTCAAGAACTTGGCCTAACTTTACCACATTTATTGGGTTGTGTACTGTAGCATCAAGCAACTACCGGGACATGTCCTTAAACACCATCCAAACTTTTGCCTTTAAACTTTATCGATCACAACTTTATCAATAGTCGGTCTGCTCTCAAATAAGGTAGCCTAACCGATAGTTACAAGATTTACAACTGAAGTTAACGCTGAATACATATACAATAATTGTGTACTACTAATATAGGAAACGTGCTATCTTATCGTATCTATCTCATACCAGTACAATTTTTTTTTCAGCTGAGAAATCATCCAATAACTGCTCTCGCTCTAAGGTAGAATGAAAAGATATGACCGACTTTTACAGACTAAAACCAACATATGTCCTTCAGTTGCCCTTTGCGCTCTAGGACTTCTAGGGCCACGGAAACTCTTTCAAACACTCCCGCAGGGCGCAGCCCTATCAGGCATCTAAAATTCGTATGAAATACTTTATATGTTCATTATATACCTGCTATAGTAATTTCATACCATTTAAATAAACAGAGAAATGTCTCGAAAAGTATTTTTATTATATTATTTATAATTTTTATTTTTGTTCTTACAAGAATAACCCGCTTGTTTGTATCCAATTACTTAGGTTACGACGAGAGCAGGCTCTGGTTCCAAGTCCAACCCTATTCTCCCTTTTTAATGTCCAGGCACAAAACGAAATTCCGGGTTTTATTAAGAACAATAATTTAACATTTGCACGAAAAAAAATATAAGATTTATGAATCACTTCGGGTAGACATAATTCATAAACATCTGTCGGAGCAATAAAGCTTGAACGATGGCAAGACTTGCTGGCCTACCGTGGTTCCATATATGAGACAACACTTCGTTATAGTTACTAATATAAACAGAACATTCTGGACAATATTTCACAAAAACTTTCTTTATTAATCCACTGGAACTACGGTTTCAGGATAATAAGGCAGTCTTTATTATTCTTATACTTACTGTACTTAGGTTGGTACTAAACAAGTACGTGAAAATGTATGAAACTGTCGACACAAAAGAAAATACTAAAGTTAGAATCCCTTAGGCCTTGGAGCTCTGCTATACCTAAGGCTTCCCTTTTCCTAAGCTGCATTGTTCTTTTATTTCCAGTTACATAAAAACAAAAAGATGAAACTCATATTGTTCAAGAGCGTCAGCCGTAACTTAAGTGGCCTTTTTCATATATTATGCTAATGAAGACTGTAAAAGGCTTTTTCATTAACACCATTTTCTATTTTTTTTTTTTTAACTTGCTTATTAAATTTGTTTTGCTACAAAGTAAGGTGACCTCTAATAAACTAGACGTGGTTGGCTCCAAAGGAGTATGATGTAAACATGTTTTGGTTTTTGGATTTAAGAATCTCTATGTATAAAAAATTGGCCAAGCTAACCATTTCAATTCTGGATACAGTACCTACATATATTAGTAGGTATGAGTTTGAAATCTACAGAAGTTCCTAATAAAACTTATTTTCCTTTTTCAATCGAGCTTTACGTAATTTTTTACATTCTCTATTAAAACGATTCAAAAATAAAAATCTGATATTTCAACTTACTGAGAATTGCTCACGGGACATTGAAGCCAGTCATTGATTAATTACTTCGGTGTGTAACCTCAAAGCTCTACTTTTAATTGGAGTTTGTTTCAAAAACTCCCGACTTCAGAGGAACTCATAAAAGTAAACTTTTTAATTTCTACAAAAGGCTTCGACCTTCATGGTTAAGCACAAAAAAATTTACACTCGAAAAGTTCGTTCTTAGAAAAAGGGATGGGGTCCGTTTAGATTTAGTGTAAGTACCCGTTTGGATCAATGACCTTTAAAAAGTCTTTGTTACTCGCATAGTGCTTTAAAAGTAACGATGCTAGGGTTGAGGGGCACGTGTATTTTATGACTAAATATAAAAACACCTTCCCACTGTAACTGAACGATACATTTACGATCTGAGCTCGCATTTGTATTGGACAAAGTTTATATGAAACTCTGAGCTAAGCAAGTCTTTATTTGAATCAATAAAAGTGAGTTATTCCTCGTCGTGCTGAAGGAAACTTGTGTTTTCTACTTTCATTGTTGTTTCAATATGCACAGCGATTTCGTTAACTTGGAACTTGATTCTTGGGGCAAACTTGGACTGCTCACTTTTAATGGTGAGTCTCGATCTTACGGTTACTCACCCTCTCACCCTTTTCTATTCGATCTTATAGTATGTTGTACATATTTGTCTTTAATTTGTTTAATTATTTATGTACTTGTATACACAGGGTAACTAGAGATCAGGTGAGATAGTGGTCAAACGCGAGCCTATAAATAATAAAAAAAAAAAAAAAAAACTTTATATAATAAATGAGGTGAATGGATGGATGTCACATGTTTTCAAAATTTTGGTTCTAGAACATTTCCCCTTCACATTTTTGAGAACAGTGATGATAAAATGTAAAGCCCTTACCTAGGTTTAAACTTACGAGGCCTTTAGCACTGGGTAAACACTACTCTTGAAAAGACTAGAAATATTTATTACTACACATTATGAGGATTTAAAGTAACCGAACGAATTATATAATGCGTAGATCTGGCGCTGATTAAGTATGACGGTGATTGAGAACAGTGATGATAAAATGTAAAGCCCTTACTTAGGTTTAAACCCACAAGACCTTTACCACTGGGTCACTACTACTCTTGAAAAGACTAGACATATTTATTACTACACATTATGTAGATGTATAGCAACCGAACTAATTATTTGTGGCGTAGATCTGACGATGATTAAGTTTAATGCACTGTTTCAAAATTACTGCTGCGAGAACGGGAAAATTATGAATGAAACACATTACATAATTATGCATTTATTAGGGAAAATTTGGCGCTAGGTAATTACGTTTCGCCAACACATAATGCTCAATTATAATAACAACATGGCGAATATTAATTCGGTTTGTGAAACATTAATGAAAATGAATGGTATTGAATTACTGAGTGCCCCTTTATTGGTATTGAATGAACTGTTTTATTCAAGGTAAAGTCGTTATTGTAAATCGACGGTTTATGAATGATTTTTCGATATAATTGGACTTGTTTAAGTATTTGTTTCAGCAGTTTTGTTTTCAGACGCGGTTTGCTGGAAATAAGACCTGTTGGTTTTTCATAATTAAAATAAGAGTTTTGATGAAGTAGTGTTTAATCAACCGACCAATATTCGGATAGCATGAGCAAAACAAATGGTGGCATCGACATAATTATTTTGCCGCTGCATTAATTACTTTTAATTGTTTTGTTACTTACTGATTGCCACCAATTACTCTTGTAACTTCTCACAGCATTTTTATGAAAATACGAAATTTAAATTCACTCTCTAATATCAAAACAAATTAAACGCGACCGATTCTTCAAGAAGTTTATTATCAAATCACCTCTATTCTTAGGGTGAGTTGCACCATTTAACTATAACGATAACAAAACGTTAAGAGTTGTCAAATCGTCGAATTGACCAATAGGCGGCCGTTTCACGGTTGGTTATGGTTTGGTTATCGTTATAGTTAAATGGTGCAACTCACCCTTACTGTATATCTGCAGTTTATACTGTGCTACTCTCTTTAGAGACTATGCAGACGGACAAATTACATTACCAATAGTTGAATTTTTCAATTGTTGCAGATAGATACTTTTTTTTGGTTGAAAATCATCCAATGACTTCTCCCACTCTGGGATGGAGCGAGAGAGCGCGTCAGACTTTTACTAACTAAAACCCACACCTATGTTTCGTCTTTGCCTCGCGTTCCAAGACCCCAGGTTTTCCTTTAGAAGTGAACCTATGGTCCCAGTAAGTCTCCACCCTGCTGGTCGCTTACGGTTTTGCTGACATATCCTTGAGACGCGCGTGGAACACTACGCGCCGTCGATGACTTGAGCTCGGTCCGGACGGTTACCGGACGGCTGGACGACGAGCTACCCGTTGCTCGCAGTCCGAATTAATTCCTCCTCGCTCCGGACCATGGCCTGTACCAGGGCCCGGTGCGACTGGTCGTTTCTGGAAGGAAGAACCTGTCGAACTTACCATGGTCAAGGTATCTTTAAGATCTGCGGGAATGTTCGAAAGACTTACCGTGGCTTTGGAACGCAAAGGGCAAGTGAAGGAACACAAGTGGGATTTTGTCAATAAATAAAAAATCTGGCACGTCCTATCGCTCATCCCAAAATTCAAAAAAAGATTCCACATGTTTTATTCCAACAAAATCTTAGTTACCCTGGAACGCAAAGGGCAACTAAAGTCTGACACCATCTTCCGCTCCGCCCAAGAGCGGGGGATGTCAATAGACATGATATTAGATTTTCCCACCGAAAAAAAAAGGGGCAACTAAGGAAACACAAATAGGTATATGGATGTTAACACACTAGTCAGTAAAATTCCGACACTCACGCCGCTCCAGCCTGAGTAGGAAGAAGTATGTGATGATATTACACTATGTATCCAAACAAAAACACTATGCCCTTATGCTACAAATCCCATGCTCACCATGAACTATCGCCTAAACACGGCCAAAATTTATCGATGGCTGATGGTAGAAAAGAAACAGTATGTCTAAAAGGTCCTTAGGGACATAAAAGCGATAGGAAACAATAACAAGCAAATATTATCAGCAGGGGTGCTTCATAACCGTGTTTATGTCTTTATCGACGGAGGGTTGCCACATAAATCAGCGTCACTTGCTGTTCGCCTCTCATCTATGGGCTGTAATAAACTTACCGGTATCTGCGTTGTTTGGGACTGAGAATTTTATTCAGTTTTATATAGGCAAGTACCAGGCCCGTAATCTCAAAAGACAGACGTGTGTGCAAAAGGGAGAGGAACTTTCAATTGCCGTCACGGATCTTGAGCGCTGGCTTCAAGTTGTGTCGAAATCAAATATTCGATCTCTTTAATGGTGCGAAGTGAAACGTGGGGGCGGGGAGTGTCAGTGATTGGCTCCCGCGCCATCGCGCTATAGACGTCACTCCTGATTCGTTCCCTGCGTTGCTGCATGTATCTAACAACAAAGACGTTTGGCTCGCAAATGTAAGGAAAGCGCAAAGCGATCCCCACTCTGATGCCAAGTGCTCAAGATCCGTTTCGGCAATTGTACGGCCCGTTCACGACCTTGCCACTGAGAGCGCACTTTTGAAGCATGCCACGAGACGCTCTGCTCATAGCGAAAATGCCCGCGCTTTCCGATGCCGCTCCGAAGTCGTGACCAAGCCGCTAGCCCAGTCGTGGGACATAATTTGGCGCAGACTTTGAGCGTTTGTCTGCTATGCTGCGTGTTGGTTGCATAGAACCAATATTTGTACCTACAGATATTTGTTCCGGGTCAAAGTCTTATAAAAGTGAGTTTACATGTTTGTAAACGCATCCACGATACAGGCAGGGAATCATAGAGTTGGGCAGCGTTTTCTTAAAACAAAACGTCTTTTCATTTTCATAATCTAATTTCATAAATGAGATTATATGACTTGGGTTTTTTTTTCGGCGGGTAAAAATCATCCAAATGACATCCCCCGCCCTTAGGCGGAGCGGGAGATAGTGTCAGACTCTTACTGACTAAAAAATTCACGCTGTTTCTTCGTTGTCTTTCATACCGGAGGCCCTAGTAGGAAATCGAGATCGGAGCGTGAGCGCCGATGTCTGATGCGGTCGGCCTCCTCCTTTGTGAAGCAGTAATGCTAGATTACTGCTTCACAGAAGAAGGCGACCGCCTGCCACTCCTCTTCGCTCCAGACCATGGCCTGTACCGAGACCTGGTGCGAGAGATCGCAGCCGTCGATCGGCCCACAAGGACACGACGATGCTCTGCCCAACCGGGGCACACCTCTACCGTGTGCTCCACCTTATCCTCCGGGTGGTCTACACAGTCACTTCCGCGCGAATCTCGGTGCAGGTACCTCCCGAACTTACAATGTCCGGTGTGAACCTGCGTCATGAGGAAGGTGATGACGCCGTGAGGTCTTTCCAGCCACGCTTAAAAGAGGGGACTTACCGCCATAACTGTGATGTGCCCAGCATTGGGTTGCAATAGTTGCTGACGCCACTCCACCATGAGAACCCCCTGGAACTCTGTGCGCCATGTCGCGATCTGTCACGGCAGCGGACTTTTGCCCCGGCGTTACATCTCCACGCGCAAATCGTGCATGGAATGTTGCATCCAGATCTTATGGTGGCAGACCAGCAAGGAGGCTCGCCGCTTCGCGGGAAACCGTGCGGTATCCCCGCACCATCCGTATTGCCATGACCTCTGGCATGCGTATATCCTGGCTTGCCTTGGGCTGGGTTAAGTGGATTAATTCAATTAATAAGTACCTACTTGTACTATATACCTATTCAGTTTTTAAATTATGTTTCTATTGTCAAAGTAGGAGTTAGCCGAGTCAGATCAATTATTTTAATTAGGCCATTAAGGTAAAGGCACGTTTGAATTTGGATAGTTAACTCAATTATTATTTTGATTTGTATCAAAAAGCAGCATTTCAATATTAATTATGTCCATATTTTGTCCAAGTTAAGCATCACTTGTTGAGGTCAGTCCGTGGATGGATGACCTTTCGTTATAAACCGAGAGTTCTCTGTACCTCTAATGGCGGTCATTTAAATATCTTTGACAGTAGTTACGGATAATCAGAAACCAGAGGAATTAGCCAAGTTGTTAATCTACTACTACTATCTTTAATGCTAGTAGAAAACAAATATATGGGAATGACATCATCTCAAGGTTTAGTCCCGTGGTCAGAACCAAGGAATCAGAGGCATTACCGAGACTGTCTAAAGAGAGACGAAACGGTTGTAACTTGGCTAGGCCTGCTGTACCCTGAGACCAGTCGTGCCCAGGGTTCACTCAATTACTGGATTGTGGAGATCAGATGGGCAGTCGGCCCTTGTATAATACTAGTATTTACTCAGCTAGATCTGGTTGAACTAGGCAGCATAGTAAAAACTGGTCAGATAAATTGTAGGTACTATCAATCTGACATCAATAAAAAAACATAAATAGTATCCTAGACGATACATAAAATGTTATTTGAAAACTCATTTATGGATTTATAGACCTTTTAGCCTACATCGGGGTCTTCTTACTAATGAACAAAAATCAACAAACAGACCTAAAACCAACCTCCAATACCTCTCAGAACTAACCTATATTAATAAACATTTTGGCCGTCCCCCAAAGCCGCAACTACAGGTACCGGTGTTCAGCAAGCTCCCTCACCACAACCGATAGATAATTGGCTGATCGATCCTTTATGCATGAACAATGGCTGGCGAGAACCAAGTGATGCTGAATTAGAGATCACGTTAAACTGGACGCAGCCATTAGATTCAGAAAAAAATAAATTTTAAATTGGTGCTTAAAAGCCTCCTATTTAAATTTTATTTTTATTCTGTAAAATTCAGTAACAATTCAAGGGATTTTTCGAATGAAGTTCACTAACTCATTTTTTTAGTTTTTTATTTTTTTTAACTCTTTCTCTCTTTGATCATAATTTTGCTGTTTTTAGGGTTCCGTACCTCAAAAGGAAAAACGGAACCCTTATAGGATCACTTTTTTGTCCGTCCGTCCGCCTGTCCGTTTGTCTGTCTGTCTGTCTGTCTGTCTGTCTGTCTGTCTGTCAAGACCCTTTATCTCGAGAAGGCGTAAAGGTATCGAGTTGAAATCAAAACCATATACTCAGATTTGTGGTCACTTCAAGCTGTGAAAAAGTTTTTTTTGTTTTAAGTAGATATATGCCATATTGTCCAGTTGGGTAGGTACCCAACCAGACAATATGTCCAATCATTAACGCAAACACGAGAATTAAACTGTAGTATTGACTACTTCAATACGTCAACTAAGCTAGCCGAGAAGTCTGATTCGAAACTTTGCTGCTTTGCAAATACTGCAATACCATCAAAATGCGTTATAGTCTGTCTAAAAAGTCAAACGACGAAGGAATTTTTGAAAGAAATAAAAAGTTTTTTTTTGGCAACGCGATAGTGCTACAACAGACGTTGCTCGTAATATGGCTAGTGATCCTAACTAATATTATAAATGTGAAAGTGTGGATGTTTGGATGTTTGTTACTTATCACGCAAAAACGGCTGAACGGATTTGGATGAAATATGGCATGTATATAGCCTTTGACATGGTAAAGAACATAGGCTACCTTTTATTCCGATTCCTTAAGTACCTAATGCCACGCGGGCGAAGCCGCAGGCAAAAGCTAGTGATTAATAAATAAGTGGAGCAGAATGTTTAGAATCAGATTTATTTATTAATACTTCTTGCACAAAAAACTGTACAAAGGCGGACTTAATGCCTTAGATTTCTCTTACGATTCCAATTTATGTTACTTGTGACACGATTATATCTTTGCAACAAATGTATCCTACTTTTGTACTTAATAAGAATATCATTAAAGAGACTGAGAGAGCATTTTTTATTGTTAAAAAGTCCCCTATTAATAATAAATAATTTAAAAAAATATTTATATTCGATCAAGATCTTTTTTAACAGAAATTCGAACCGTTATAATAGAAATCAAAATGACTATTCTACAGAAAAAAATAAATAATCTTGACACTGGCTAAATGCAGAGACCGTGTGAAGCCAAAAAAGATATAAACATGTCATAACACACAAGGAACAAGCTGTTTCTCACGATTGCGCTCTCATTACCAGTTACACAAGAACTGACCGTTTTGCAAAAAAAAAAAAAACTGAATCGGAAAGTCAGATTGATTCCTATAGATAAGCGGAAAACGTTTTGTCAGGTACTTCTTCTTTTGGTACAATCATATAAACAAACAATAATACCTAATTAAATATTCTAATTTAGATTTAATATATTCGTAGTTACCAATTTAATGTATTTCAACTCTGAATATTATTCACATAATGATATTCTCCTCAATAAAACTGAAGGGTTCGAAATAAATTGGTCGCGCTTTCATAACGATGTCTATAAAATAATATCGGCAAATACACAATCATGGGGCATTTAGAGCGTAAATAAGAGCCCAAGTGACGAAACGTTTTCCGATAATGGACCCATTAAAAAAATGGCCAACTACTGGAACAATTTTTTGAATATTTTAATGCACCATCAGTTTTTATTTTCAATGCTAATGATGAGTGCTCAGGGACTTAGCAACAAATCGTTGATCGAGTTTTAGGACAAGACGGTGTTAAATAAATTCTTTTGAATTAACTAATTAAGTTTATATTTACTGTAGTCTTCATCATGATCATAAATCACAACAGTAACATAAACTACCAACTTTGTTGTATAAAAAGAAACATTTTTATTCAGGCATTGTTGACAGATGAAAAACAACAGCCGCTAACCCCACTTTTCCATTTCAGATAAGAAAGGGAAATTAAGGCCTTTTAGCACAAAGAAACATTGAGCACAAAAAGAAAATGCTTGAATAAAAAAAAGGAAAACAAAAATAATAAGACAAAACAAACAAGCATAAAGTGTTAAAATCTGAACTCACGCAAAGAACAAAGATTTAGAAAAGCCAAGAAAGAAAATGTACCTTGAAACTTTTCTGAACGTTAGGTTGGTAATAAGTAACACCACGGGAGGCTATAAATTCCACTAAGAAACCGCGTTTATACTCGATACCCGCAACATTAATACAGATTTTCTAAGATTATAGTTACTTACTCTTTGGAGAATCGCGGGAAAGTTCTTTTTTCTAAAAAAAATGTTAAGAGAAATATATCGGTGGCTGGCGTCGCCGTTTCTGTTGTAATGTGCTAGAGATTATTTTTATCTTATTAGAACCAAGAGTTATATACCTACTTGACATTGTTCTGTGTTCGTTGATTTAGTAACTATAACTTCCCTAGCGAACGCCGGCGTTCGCACTCTCATTGCTTTATATTGTGTCTTTAATTACGGTATTCGAAAGGTTAATTAATTTATAACGTCGCGGATACCCACCTACAAAGAACACTTCAAAAACTTAAATTTTTATTATTTTTAATTACAATAATTTTTGTCCTAAAATAAAAAATCTGAGAGAAAAAAAATTACATATCATCATCAGCCTTTTTAATGTTCCCACTGCTGGGACTCAGGCCTCCTCTCTGGGAGAGGGAATGGGCCGTAATCCACCACGCGGGCCCAGTGCGGGTTAGTGAATGTCACATATCTTCGAATTTTTGGTTCTAGGACATGCCGGTTTCCTCAAGATGATTTCGTTTACCGTTTTGAGAGCAGTGGTAATGAAATAAATTACACAAAGTAATGCACCTAGCAGGTTCGAGCCCGCGACCTACAACTCATAAGTCAGAGCCATTACCGCTCGGCCACCACTGCTCTAATAGACACACATAACTTTTAATTAAATGTAGCTCCTTATTAATATTATAAATACGAAAGTAGCTCAGTCTGTCCGTCTATTACCTACCTCTTCACGTCTTGACTGTTGATCGAAATTTGATGAAACTTGGTAGACGACAAGACTATACAATGGAATAGAAGATGATATACCTTGTATTCCGAGAATGTGTTCCCTTGGACCAACTTTCGACTTTAATTTGGCCGAAACCGCTAGCAATAGCTAGTAGTATTATACATATATACAAAAGGAACTTAAATATTAACCACATATTTCTATTCAACCTAACTAAATAGGTACTTACCTACAAAAAAAACAAAATACACATCGCTGTCATCCGGAAATGAGCCCAGGAGACTGGCAGCATTGCCGCGCTAATTGGCAATGCTAATTTCTAAGACTCTTCTACTTCTACTTAATCTAGTAACCTAATCAAGTTTTATTTCAGAAGATATTATATTAGATTATCTATAATAACATCTGCATAACTTTTTAGGTAGTTAAATAAGCTATGTTTCATTATATAGATGCTTCTAACTGTTACTTGCGGGATCGTTCGAAGTGCTATCGCAGCTTAATTCATTAAACCCCAAGCGAACGCTGGCGTTCGCACTCTCATTGTCTTTCTTTCTATTGTCCCTAATAACGGTATTCGAAAAATTAAGAAAGCAATGGGCAACTGAAGACCCACAAGTGACTTTTAATCAGTAAAATCTTTGATACTCCCTCTCTCGCCAACTACAACGTAATCAGATAATTAATTATTCCTAATTTCAAAAAACAAATTACCTACTGAACTCGTTAGGACCGTTTTGATATTTGAAAAAGACCCTAGAATATAACTTGTCAAATATTATATCTAATAATTTGTCAATTCAATTAATCTAATAAATAATCATTGGGTATAAATATACAAAATTAAAAAAAAAAATGTACAAACGAGTAAAAAAGGCTGACAAACGGGGAAAACTCAGAGGGCATTAAAAAATTCGTCCACATCGATGTCAATAGGAAAAGTGCCCAGAACGATGGCAGCATTGCCACGCTGGAATAATTAAAAAATAAATAAAGATGGATAAATTACATAAAGTGTTTTAATAAAATACAGCCGCGTTAAATAATATGATAGAATATATTGCGAGTATTCTTTTTGCGTATTCAAATATTCGTTTTGACAAATATCAATACGGGCTTTTTATTTTTTGACAACTTTCCCGTATATAAATAAAAAGAACTGTGTACAAACAGATATTTGTAACAAGTCTTTGACATCAAACAACACGTATGTATACCATTACGAAATCAAACAAACGATTGATTAACCTGAATACGTATAAATACCGGATATATATTTACATTTAGTAGAGCTACGTTTCTTAATAGGGGCAGCCGGGGCACAATGATCGATTGAATGTTAATTAGTTCCACATTCGAACTTCACGGGTTCTCTTAGTAATTAGGTATTGTTAAAATTGTTTTTAGTTCAAGCTCGTGTTTTTACTTTGGCGTTTTCACCATTCACCCGTTTTTTTTTTTTTAAGTGAATCTAACTTTTATTTATTTATTTATTGTAATCTTTATTGTACACCACATAAACAAAAATACAGGACAAACATTTAAAAGAATAAGTGTACAATAGGCGGTCTACTAACTAAAAAGCCACACCTGTTCCTTCTTGGCTTTCATCCTAGGGCTTGGGTTTTACAATCACACTACCCGTAGCTCCAGTAATCTTCGACCCTGCTGGGCCCCTACCGTTTGCTGATACATCTCCTTGAGGCGCGCATAAAATAGTACGAGCTGTTCCACTTCCACTCACCAGTAAATACCTATTGATAAATTAAAGTAATGGCGTCAATACAAAACCAATTTCGACCAGGAAAGCTTTAATAAATATCTCGTGCGGACATTTGATTTTCAATATTTAAACTGTAATTAATATTGTGTGAAATCTATAGTTCAAATATTTAATTTAAACCAAACGAACACTATTAACAAAGCTCTAATGAATCGGTACGATGAACACAAGTCATGATTTAATTTTAGCCTAATTGGAATAATAAAATTCATTGCTCACTGGTTCGTAAATTAAATAGTGAATATCAGTGGCATGTAAATAGACAAACAGACTGCCTACTATTTTCAATACATTAGTTCTGAATACATAATGTAAATATGTTGCAACAGTCTATGAGTAAAGTTTATTTAAGTCGCTTTGTACATTATAATATAGTCAAACGTCGGTAGACATCCGACGATCACAGTTACGAGTCAAAAAAATAATGGAAACTGAGAAAATTAAACGCGGCATAACTCTTAGTGAAATAGTTCAGGATTTCGAGAAAAAACTTGGATTTAAAAATGAAATAAAGTGGACTAGTTTTATATTTATTACTCTGTATCATGTGCTGGCTGTATATTGGTGCTACCACTACGCTTTTCCTGTGAAATGGCAATCCCTTGTGTTCGGTAAGTAACGATGAGTCGCTAAACCTAATGCCCACTTCTTGACCTTTAGCTATATCCTCGCAATTATTTTCAACTAACTTTTACCGTACCCTCCTTTACAAAAAGGGCTATTTAGAAAGATCTTAGAAAAATAGATCTCCCATTTTATCACATAAAAGCCTTTCTTAAATCGTATTTATCGAAGCACTTAATTTCAGTTTTCTTGCTTTTCTATCATTACAATAACAATATTCATTCTAAGAATACCAATTCAATTAAAGTGTACTTTGAAGACAGTGAAACCCTATTATTACCGCCCACACTCAATAAACAGTAGGAAAGATAAATAATTCAGTCTCAATACATCTCCAAACTTAATACACCTACATCTTAGTAATAAAAACAAGAAGAAGTTTTCATAATGAAGTCGTACCCTAAAACTTTATAAGACTTTAAATATGCAATTTCAATTAAGTTTCTAGCAATTTAATTAAACAACTAATTATGTTTGCAGCGTTGATTATGTACGTGGCATCTGGATTTGGTATAACCGGGGGCGCACACCGTCTGTGGACTCACAAATCTTATAAGGCAACGCTGCCTCTCAAACTATTCCTGCTTTTATGCTTCTCCAGTGCGGGGCAGGTAAACAAACCTTAATTAAAACCATTTTATGTAGCTTAAGAATTTATATTTTCGCAGCCTTATGAGTTGTAAAATACACAAAGCCACCCCCGATCTCCAAGTGAACTCTGAGAATTGCGCAAACCTTTCCAAGAAAACATTTATATTACGAACTTAGCATAGCGTGGTAGCCTGATTGTAAGGGTTCTTATTAGGGATGTTACGGATCCCGACTTCAATACATCGGAACTTATAACTGTTATTATATCTCCGGTTATAACTTTTCAATTGGAGGTCAAAGAAAAATGTCACGTCAAGTCAACGTTTACTAACAGGTTTATCGATGGCGCGTAAAGACCTCCCCTCCCCACATAAGTCCTGTCCTCGATTACTCTTTCAGTAGGTACTATTTTATAAGGCCTGCCTTAATCACATCTCTCTTTTGCCACTACCTCTAACTTCGACTCCGATTCCGGTTCCAACTTCGACGAATTAAAAATACCGATTCCGACTTCGACACCAATAAAAACACTACCGTAACATCCCTCAAACTTACCATAATTTAAAGTGAGCTTAGGTATGCAGTTTTTTTTTTTTATAAACTCTATTAGAACTCGTTTCAACTTTGCACATTTTGCATTTTATACCAAACTCTTGGGATATTTTGAAGTTGGCTTGCAGTTTCATTAATATTTAGGAAAACACTTACGAAAGTTTTACAGCGAGTAATTCAATTTTTCTCTAACCGAGCTATTTAGTCTTTATAATTTCTGAAAAGAAAACCTGCAGTTCTAGAACGCAAAGAACCATTGAAGGACACAAATGTGGTTTTAGGTCTTTGACAAAAATCCGTCGCTGAAGATCGGCGACGGAACGTCAATACATATTATTGCATATAAATAACAAATAGTGGGCCGACTACGCGGAAGATCGGTCGCTCCGCGTAGTGTCTCCGTCAATTGTAAGCAAAGGCAAATCAATAAAAATCACGCACTTTACCTCAGCCCTAGAGTGGGCGAAGTCATAAGTTGACTTTTCACCTCAAAAAAATTGAGTGTGTTTATTTATTTTTATTTTCACAGAATTCTCTCCTCCACTGGGTCCGTGATCACCGAGTGCACCACAAATACAGTGATACAGATGCGGACCCTCATAACGCGAACCGAGGCCTATTCTTCTCTCACATCGGATGGCTGATGATGAAGAAGAACAGTGACGTCATCCTCCGCGGAAAACAGATGGACATGAGCGACATTGAGAACGATAAAGTTATTCAGTTTTATGAAAGGTTAGGAGATAAATGGCTTTAGTTAGTTTTGTGACATCTGCGCCACTACAGGCGACGACATTGCAGTGATGTGACGATGTTTTACGTAGTTACCGTATGAAACCAGCTTTCCCTGCTTTACCAGTTTTTCCAGTTTTCTCTTCCAGCTTCTGACACGATAACAGAAAAATTTACTAGAAATAAAAATTCAACCGTATTAAAAACAGATATTTTTAACTATATTTCGATATTTTTATGTTTAATTAAATAGTTAAAACATTCATAAAATGCTAAATAGACGATTACATACATAATTTATGTTGAATTAATAATCCGATAGAAACTTTATTCAAATGAAATATCTGATTTATTTACAAAAATGTGGTGAATTGATCGATTGTAATGCAAAGGCTACTAATTTTTGTTACGGGACCCTACGAGCGTGGCCCGACACGCTCTTGGCCGGTTATTAAACCAAATTAGGTTTTCTATAATGTTTCACTCTCGACCGTATTATATATTATAGTAAAAATATGTCATTAGCAATTATTGTATTTGTTGTAATATATGGTATCTAGGTACCTAGCCAGGACGTATCTTACTACGAATGTCGTATATGACCGCTTGATGATGAGACATTTCGATG
The DNA here is from genome assembly GCA_929112965.1 of Mythimna albipuncta. Classification (NCBI taxonomy): domain Eukaryota; kingdom Metazoa; phylum Arthropoda; class Insecta; order Lepidoptera; family Noctuidae; genus Mythimna; species Mythimna albipuncta. The sequence goes on from OV815973.1 coordinate 12,492,412, forward strand.
TGTTTTACAGAAACTTCACAATGCTCAAATTGATCTTCTGCTACATTCTACCAACAATGATCGGTGTTGTGCTCTGGAATGAAGACTGGAAGTGTGCCGTAGCGTGGCAATGCTTCATCAGGTTCCTTGGCATGTTCCACAGTGAGCTGACTGTCAATAGCCTCGCACACGCTTATGGATACAGGCCTTACAACAAGTAAGCATTATTATTATGTTCGAACATGTTTGTTCATCATACTAACAGCGTTGATTCTGTATAATTAAACTCGTGTCTTCGTAAACAACGTCTATTTCGAAACATAACATTGTTACTCAATTCCCTTTGTAATTACAAACTTTCGATATCTTTCAGGCTTTTGTTAACTTAAGTTCCTACTATCAAGTATCGCGCGTTTCTGCTTTCGTGAAAATAATAATATTCCACAACTTTTACACAACGACATCTAGTCCCAAACTAAGCAGAGCTTGTGGTATGAACACTAGGCAACTAATAAACATACCTATATATTTTTAAAGACATACATAATAATAGATTACACCCACAATGACAAATGTTTGTGTGCACAAACATTTGTCCTGGGTGGGAATCGAATGGTACAATGGTAGGCCTGTTAGTCTAGTAGTCAGTGAATGGTTATAAACGTTCACAGACTACTCTCTACTCAAAAAAAAACAGTACCATTGTTTATTTTCATAATAGCTGTACCTATCTATTTTTTTTTGTCTTCAGAGATATTATACCAGCAGAGAACCGTTTTGTGGCTACGTGCACCCTCGGCGAAGGCTGGCACAACTACCACCACGCGTTTCCCTTCGACTATAAAGCAGCTGAACATTTCGACGTTCTGAACTTCGCCACGACATTCATCAGGTTCTTCGAAAGGATAGGCTGGGCATATGACCTGCGGGAAGCTAGTGCTGATGTCATTAACTCTATGGCCAAGAGATTAGGAGACGGCACTCCTGTACATTTCCCGTTACCTGAAAGTAAATTCAATGAGAGATCAGCCGGTTGAGAAATTGTGATCGATATATCGAATCATGAGAATCATGCTTTAGTGAAAGAACAGTATAGCAGTGACTAATGAATTGTACAGTTAGGGATAGTCTTAGGCAGTGGCGGATTAAGCCAGGGCGGGACCTGTAGCTTTGATCTCAATAAGTCATATATTATATAGTCTTTTAGGGAACTAATCGAACTGCATATTTTGTGTGTAAATTACATAGGACACGAATAACCCCGTGAATTTAGATTCTTTAAACCCCAAGCGAAAGCCGGCGCTCGCTCCCTAATTGTCTTTTTATTGTGTCTCTAATTACGGTATTCGAAAGGTTAAGATTGATTGTACATGAAAAATACGATAATGGGGGTTTTTTTTTTAAGGAAAGTCTGAAATAAATTGGTTATGAAATATGAAATGAAATATGAAATGAAATCAGTTGTATTTGTTTTTGAATACTTGATTTTTTTGCGTTCAAGAACAGGATCCTTGAACGCGCGGGGCCCCTGAAACTCGCGGGGCCTGTAGCATTTGCTGCTCTTGCTACATGGCTAATCCGCCACTAATCTTAGGTGTAATTTAATAGCCGAAGTCTGACTAAGTAAGAATATTTTACGAAAAATAAACGAATGAGTACCTAATCCTTTCCTATATAAAATAAATATTTGCATTTAAACTATATACTTAGTTTGTTATTTGCTTTCTAACAGTATGTTGTGGCTTTTTTTGTTTTTTTTTTTTACTCTAGGTGTAGCAAGAGGGATTGTAAGACTTTTGTTGATAAAATCCACCCATGTTCCTTCAATTACCTTTTAGGATAACACCTTCTTTTAATTATCGCGCTGTAGATGTGAATTTCTCGTCCAGCTTAATACAGAATCTCAAGATGAAAGGCTATTGATGACATACGGCTTAGAAACGTGATCATTCACAATATGCCTCATCGAAGCCTTAAAGTCACCCAAAAAGCAATGGACATGGATATGCTCGAAGTTTCCTTGCATGATCGAATTATAAATTAAAATATCTGTAGGAGAACCATGCACGTGGTTACCGAAATCCCGAAGAATGACCAAACTTAAGTGGCAGTGGGCAGGACACATTGCTCGCAGATCAGATGATCGATAGAAGATTCTGGAACACGGGAAGCTGATGGATGCAAGACGTATAGAAACAGTTGTTATAGTGACACCTGAGATAGGCCAATGTCCAGCGGTCTTTCGGCTGAAATAATGAGGTGTGAAAAATAGAATAATGTCCTTGGAGATAATAGTACATTGTTACACAAGAGATGAAAGTAACTCATTTCGTCCCGAGAAGGAGTTGGCGGGCGAACTTCAGACCTACTTTCAGAGTATGAGTAATGAAAAAGTCTTTGCTTTGGTTCACTTGAATCCCTTGCTGCATTTACTATGCTACCATTTCGCTCCGATCGGTATCGGTAGGTATACTACAACTCAAGATCTATTATGGCACAAGTTAATCGTTATAATATTGTGATGAAATCATTAGACGGATTTGAGAACATACAGACGTTTAGAGCAAACAGGTTAAATACTTTTTTAATAAATATTAATTTTCAAAAGATAAACACAATTTAGAAAAAAGAAAAAAACAATTTGAAGTTTTTTGTGATATTGACTTTTCAACATAATTTTATTTTCTATATTTATTTATTTACTAATATTATTACAAAATGCCTCTTATGGACATAAATGATCCCAACATAATAAAGTTTCTTAACGAGAATTATGAAAAAACTGCGATACTACGTATGAGATGGAACAAACTTCATAGTGCAAAAGTCCATAAAGCAGCCACCCTGCAGCGCGAAGAGAAAGGGTATAGTGAAATGGATGTGATTAAAACAGCCTTGGAGGCAGGAATGCCTGCTGCAAGCAGAGATTGTATAACGGGTGCGAGAAATAGGCGAAATAAACCTGTCGCCGACAATTCCACTGTACAAGGCATAGCTCATATGAACAAGGGGCATTCCATCGTTGATGTTGGTCTCGGAGATCCTAAAGACGACCCTAAGCTAGCACGGTCTGATACAGACCTTTCCATTGATCCCATAATGCGACCTATTGACCCACAACAAAAGGAAATACTTTACAAAGGTAGACCTTTATACGGTCGTAATGTTTATTTAAAAAAACGGTATGCTATACCTCCTGAGGACAGATATTATTTTGCCGAGTCTAGTGGATGGTACTATGGCTGGAGACTAAAAGATAGTTACTTTAGAAAACAGATGGCGCAACACGGTCGTATGTATACGTTAGCTCGCGAACAAAGCCGCAGTGGACCCAACCCAGATCCAACCCATTACAAAAACCCTGCTTATAAAGGAGGAAAATGCTTATTAGATTGATTTTAGTTTTGAGAAACTTTAGTTTTTATTTCGTAACAATTATTTACAATAAACATTTTTGATCAACTGTTTTACCACTATGTATCATTGCCACCAACTTATTTAACTTAGGGTTCCGTAATTTTAAATTTTCCTTAGGTAGGTAGGTAATCTTGAGGGGTTCTTCCACTCCGACCAACTGAACCGACCAACTAGTTGTGCAGAATGGAACTCGATCGAATCACCTATTTTATTTCTAAACGATACCTATAAGTTTTTAGTTGTTCCGATAGAAATGTTTTATTTGTTACTAGCTTTCGCCCGCGCAGCTTCGCTCCTGCTCTTCCCTACTCCACCCTACTATTCTCTACTCTACCCTACTCTACCCTACACTACCCTACTCTGCCCTACTCTGCCCTACTCTGCCCTACTCTGCCCTACTCTGCCCTACTCTACCCTACTCTACCCTACTCTAGCCTACACTACCCTAATTTTCACTTTTTTTTTCCATAACAACCTTCTCCTCACAATAACAAACACATCAAAAAAAGAATTAGCGAAATCAGTGCAGCCGTTCACGCGTCATGGCGTGACCAAGGAAATAGGGATTTATTTTTATTTATATAAATATTTGTTCCCGTCCACACAACCTAAACTAGTATTAACCTTTTCAATGTGCTTATTTAACTAACAAATTGGTTGAAGGGCAGAAACGAAGTATGCTTGAACAAAACCACTTTTCTTTCATAGTGTCAGTAGGTACTAAACTACTACAAATATAGAAAATAATACAGGCACAGGCACTAGCACCTTCCAAACTAAACTGAAATTACGTGCAAGATGCGCGACATGGGAGCAGTGACCTCCTTTTGTGAAGCAGGGCTATGAAAGAAACGAGCGAAGAAAATGGTAGGAACCGTGAGAAAGGGGTAAATGTCACGCCCTGGCATCGGGATTCTTGGTCAGAGTAGACGTGGGCTTACGGAAAGCGAGCAATACGCCGCTCGCCGTCAAATAAAATCTAGGCCCAGTTGATAAAGGCGCGTCTTAAAAAGATGTTAGCATTAGATTGCGGGATGGTGAAAGAGTTACCGCGACCGTAGAACGCAAAGAGCAACAGGAAAAACACGGGTTTATTTTCCATAATTTTATTATCGGGTGCATTTAGGCCGTTTATATTTCAGAGCATACTCTATAAACTCACAAGCCTCTGATTCGACCTTAACCCGGAAATGAGTGGAAGTCCTCATGGACTTTACCCCAAACCCTAACCTACATTAGTGAGATTTGTGTTGATGGACAAAGGTTTGTAAAGGCCAATGTATGGATCGATTACCTTTACCTACTTATTTATTCAGTAACTACTCATGAACACCAGTGGTAGATATCTAGAATTTTATAACACAAGCACTAGAGGTCAGTGAACACAAGGCATTATTGATAGTAAATCCTTTTTATAATAGGTTAGAAAACACAGAGCTTATTTCAAAATGACAACTACAAAAGATGATTTTAGTCTATAGGTATGTAGTGTTTACTGATTTAATATAAGTAAGTTATTTTTATAATCTTCTACAAAATTAAAAAATGCCGTTAGACTACACAGATGCAGCCACACAAAGATTTATGATCGAATGTAATAATAAAGCCAATAAACAGAGTACAGAGTGGTTTCTTAAGCACAAAGACAAACTTATCCAGGAAGCTCAATGTACGGAAAAGTACAAACATTATACCAGTGAAGAGATTGAAGAGACTCGATTAATAGCAGGCCTTCCAGCGTTGAGTAATCAACACGAAAATAGTGCCCGGTATCGAAGAAAATGCTCGTTAACTGGTGCAGCAGACACAACCGCTCTAAGCGATTCATTTATGAAATCAGAGATATTCCCCATTATGAAACCGGTCGACTCCAGTGAGGCTAGCATCCTTTATGAGGAATTCGCAGCGGGTGGTGGCCGCAGAGTATACCTCAACGCGAGAAAGCGTAAATTACCAGAAACGAAATACAATGATTGCCCAACAACTAACAACGTATATGGATGGGCGTTGCGTGACAGTTCTTTAAGATGTGGTGCGCCAGAACACAAACGTTATGCCAGTTACTTCCGAGAAGTGACGAGAATTTCTGGAGTACACCCCGATCCACCACATTACAATGCACCAGTCAAATTTTATGAAACTTGCAGGAAATAATTAAATTCAAATACATAGACATTTTTTAGACATAGTTACTCGTTTATGAAAATTTGTGATCTTCGGATAAGTTAGTCAAGCCACTAGTAGGTAAAACTGACCCTGATTCCTAGAAAGTTTCATCACACTGACAACATTAAATAAAGTCAACGCATGCTATTTGTTTAACACTTTACTTACCATAAATAAAGTTTTAGCGGCATAACTTGTTTTTTTTCATGGTACTTTAAGTATATCGATTATACCAGACCAAGTGCAAGTATAGTATCTACTAGCTATTGCTAGTAACTTCGCTCCCTTGAATATTGGAAAACCGACGCACGGCGAGTATCCACCCTTACGTTGTTGAAACATCTACGGTCCGGACTAAGCGTTTCGCCTCGTCATTTATACCGTGTGCTTCGAAAGACTGGAACAGTTTGCCTGCTGCGGTCTTTCCGTCTGATTATAATTTAGGTGTCTTCAAGGCTAGAGTGAATAGGCTCTTAATAAACTAGTGCGCCTCACCATCAACAATTGCATCACTGCTTACCATCAGGCGGGATCGCAGTCAAGTACTAGTTTATAACAGATAAAAATATATATATCTAGCAGGACTGTATGTGCTTCTGTGACAAAAAGCGAACAACTGTGCTCCCGATTTCATCTAATTCCGAACAGCCGTTGAAGCGTGATAAACAAATATCGAAAAACGACAATAAGATAATATTGTTACGCCATTAAACGTGAACACGCCATATCTCCAAGAAAATAATAAATAGCACGCAATAATTAAAACGCATTGCTGTTCGAAAGATCTAGAATGGTTGGACGTAGCCAGGCTTAGAAAAATCTCGAAACATCCACAAAGTAAGTACCACTGGTATGTATCTTCCGATAAGGGAAATGGTACTCTCCGCCATTCACAATAGATTCGAAATTCGCATGAAAGCGACTCTTAGTACCACGTGCAATAAAAATGATATATGACTTCGAGAAGCGATTCAATTGTTCTGGATCGATCTTGGGATGTCGGTATCTAGAATTTTCTTGGCTCCGCATATAAATACGAGCCCCTGACCAGCAGCGAGTCAGTTGTGATTTCGACTGCGATCAAGAGCGAACTACCTAAGTGTGTGAAGTGATTTTACCTAACGACCTAAGCTATAGTGTAACGGTACTCTAGTGTTAATTGCGATTCGGATTATTGTTGACGAATAATTTGTTATTTTTTGTGGTGAATAAAGTTGTCTGTTCGTAAATCGGCATTTGATTACCCACATACGTAACAATATATACTTTCACGTTGTAGAATTCTAGTTACTTAGGTTCCTGTTAAATCTAAGGGTAGCAAACTGGAATACCGGATTTCAGAAATACCGGGATTAAGACTTACAAATACCTGCTGGTTTTGATTTAACACAAACCGGGAATTTTTATTATTTTTGATATTTCTTACTGTGCAAAAACGAAGTGATGAGTCACTTCCGTCTGCAATTCTGCATGGACGGTGGTTAATACTGACGGGAAGTCGGTGTCGAAACCAGATAACAAGTAGCCCACCTATATCTTACCCTGGAGTTCAAGCTTACTCCGTACCAGATCAAAATGGATTCCGTAGTTTAACCGTGAGAGCATAACAGATAGATAAGAGTTAGGTAAATACTTTCACTCACCGCCTTTTCCCCACTAGTTAGACTAGCTATCCGGTTGTTATTTAAATAGAAGTGATAGATTATATTCGTTTTATTTTTCTTTAGGCTTTAAGATTTACCCTTATGCCAGCCATACACGGCCAAACCTATCGTCCAATCGGTTTGACGCTACCTTTTGATTGGATCAAACAGATTTGACCGTGTGGGAGTGACAACATGTTGGTCATACCAATCCACTCCCACACACGATCAAATCGGTAGCGTCGTACCGATTGGACGACAGTTTGACCGTGTATGGCCGGCATTAGACAAACTGAAGCGATACCATAAAAGTCGACACGTCCTCGAGGAGAGAACGTGTCGACTTTTATTAGGTGGAGGCACCTTATAACGGGAAAAGTCATTAGATGATTTCCCATCTCAACAAAAAAAAAACCGTTTAAAGCTGATTTTACCAAAAATATATTTGTGGTTATACCTATATATCTCACTATTACCTTTAGTGATGAATAGGTACTTAGGTATTGTTAATAGCTGATAGACAAGACTGAAAAATATTGTTATAATTGTAAATTAAATTGTTGATTAAAGCTGTGGATTAAATAAATGTAGGTAAAATTTAATTGATGACTGCTTTGATTTTAATCACAATAGTTCTAGATTTTACCTAGTTTATATAAAAAAAAAATGAGTTTGTCTTTTACTGAAAGTAGATATCCTACCTACAAATTTTTCAGATCTCTCGAATATATTGAAAATACCATAGAACAGACATCTGTTCTCGTGTTCATCGTGTTCGTGTGTGTGTGTGTTCAATAGATAAAGTACCGGAATTCACTACCAAAAATTACGATTTTGAAAAAATGGATCGTTATTGCGACTCTTATTCAAAACGCTACTTTAAAAGTATGTTGGAATTCTTGTAGTTGCAATGTTAAAACCCTAGAGCACGGCACGTTTCAACAAAACATTGTGTAATGGTCACAATGGGACTAAAACTTTTATCATCTGCCCGCAGTTACCGCCGCACCGCCCACCCGAGTTCGTTCAAAGTTTTACTTAGCCCTTATATGACTGCGTAGATGGTGCGCTTTCCGCTTAGACCCTGACCATTTAACCAGGGGAATACATTATGCAAAAACATGAGTTTCCATTTTATTACTTTAGGGAAGACAGTAATTTTTTCTTTAAGTGTCTGTATTTAAATTGCCTTCAACTAATATTGCAGACATTGATTTCTGACTTTTTATTAATAAAAACTAGACTGAACTTCTACAATGTCATAATTATATAAGTCACTAGCTTTTTCCCGCGGCTTCGCCTGCGTACTTACATAAAATATAGCCTATGTTAGTAATGTGTTTTGTTACTCAGGAATAAGGCAGCTTACTATCGGTGAAAAAATTTTACAAATCGTAAAACCAGTACTTTCAGAAAATACTTCCTACAATCAAACAAACTTTACCTCTTTATGATATTAGTGCAGATGTAGATAGCACAAATATAAGTCCTCCTATTATTTATTTTTTACTAGGTAAGTACTAGTAAAGCGTGAAAGTAGAAAATTGCCCCAGGGGAACATATACCTTCTCGGGATAAAAAAGTTTGCTAGTATATGTAGGTATGTTTGTTACTTCATCACACTCGAACTGATAAACGGATTTGTATGAAAGGCTGGCTCGCAAGTAGACCATATTCTGGAATAGCACATAATTATATCTACCTACTCTTTATCCAAGGAGTAGGTCAGGTCGGCAGGTAGTAATTTTCAACTACCACGCGAGCAAAACTGCTGGTGCTGGCTAGCGACATTATAAATGCGAATGCTAATTTGTTTGTACGTGTTCGCACCTTAATTACTTGACTGATGAACATGTCTCGCCATAGTAATATAACAATCACTAGCGTAAATGTAAAATAAATGGCTTTTGTACAGTACATCGATAGTTGTATGTTGTTAATGTGTGCGTAAGTTGTACGGTGCAAGGAAAATACACGCTGTTTTTAGGTGAATAAGGTTTATAATTAACTGTGTAGTTTGGTCTGATTTATGATTTGTAGATGTATGCGCGACTGCGTAAGGTTTCCTGTACGTGTAGTAGTGTCTGTAGTGGAAGGGGAAACTGGAGACACCGTGTTCCGATACATTCTTTACTACTTAGCATAGCTCCTCCTTTCTTATATGTATGTGTTGCGCAAACACGCTCATGTTCCGTTAGGGATAGATAGAAAAAATAGTGGCGTCCAGAAAAAACAGATACCTAGTTATAATTAAAAAACCACCTACTAAAAATCCCATCTTAATTATCCAACAGAGTAACAAAACTTGGCTAATCCCTTCGAACTTTACACGGTCAATTAAGAACGTACTATTAGGAACTAAAACAAATAGAGTAAGTTGGATAACTCGCAACAGATACTAGTAAGCCGAAAGAACTGAAAGACATAAATCAAGTTAAAATCTCTCATGTCGTCGCCAAGAGCGTTCTATAAAAGTTAGTAACGATAGAAGTTCCTTGTTAAATCCGCTCGAAGCCGTAAGACTTGGCTGATGAATACTGGGTTCATGCTAAGAATCCACTGTACTTACGTATGACGTATTACAATAGTTGTGGCGTAGATATGATTAGAAAGCATCTTAGAAATGGCAATTTTTTTGGCTTTTTGTATTTTAATATTATTATGAATTTTATTGCATTAAGTATTTTATATAGTATTATAAATTTTATGGTGTGTAAAATTTTACAATCTTTTATGGGTCTTTTGTAAAGTTGTATGAATAAATGAATATACACTTCTGGACACATCTATTGGCCCACCTTGTATTTTCAGTTTCGTTTGGTCCTAGCTAAAATTTTATATTAGGTCGAGCAAAAAGTTTTTATGCAGTTTTGAACCTGGCACATTCACAATTTCATTCAATAGTCTTTTTTTGAATTTCGAACACAGAATTTAAAGAAACAAAAGACAATTTGGAGCCTGTTTGTTGATATCAAACAATCGAATACCAAGAAAACTTGGTTTTATTGGTTTACTTGGATTTAATTCTTGAAAAAGTAATTGATATCTTTGGTTTTGCAACAAACATTACTTATTCTTAACATTAAGGTGAGGATCTATCAATAATCTATGGATACTTCACCTGAAGTCGCCGCCCAAGCTGTGGCACTTATTCAGGCCGGACACAGCCAAAGAAACGTGATTGCTCAACTTAATTTAAGTCGATCTGCGGTCCGAAATGTTTATCGGAGGTACCTAGAGACTGGCGGCTTTGTTCGTCGCCAAGGAAGGCCACGATCTCGGGTCACAACTGAAAGGCAGGATCGATTCATCGTGACGACCAGCTTGAGAAATCGTCACCTTACCTCCATTGAGATACAAAACCAACTTCGCGACTTCCACGGAGTATCTGTGAGCGCTCGAACTGTTCGGAGAAGGTTAAAAGATCGCGATATGGTACCACACAAGCCAGCTAATGGGCCCAAACTAACGCGAGCCCACCGAACAGCCCGCCTTCATTTCGCACGCAGTCATTTAAATTGGACACAGCAATATTGGAGCCGTGTACTCTTTTCTGATGAGTCTAAAATTGTGTAACATGGCAATGATGGAAGGAAGAAGGTCTACCGACGTAAGGGAGAGCGTTAAGCACAATGCTGCTTTGAAGAGAGGGTTGCTTATGGCGGTGGCTCATGGACTGTCTGGGGCGATATATCCGCGAGCGGCAAAACTCAACTTGAGGTTATTACAGGACCACGGCTGCCAACATTAAATGCAGAAAGGTACATTCGTGACTGCTTAGAACCTCACGTGATACCATACGCGGACTATGTGGGCCCAAATTTCCTTTTTATGCATGATACTGCAAGAGCCCATGCAGCTGGCATCGTCAGGGAATATCTTCGGGATGTTAACATCACAGTTATGGACTGGCCAGCCAGAAGCCCAGACATGAACCCCATTGAGCACATGTGGGACGAGCTAAAAAGACGTGTTAGGGCTCGTCAGCCAGTTGCCCAGACGATGCAGGAGTTGAAAACTGCCATAGAAGAGGAATGGGAGATGATCCCTCAAAATTTCATAGAGCGGTTGATAAACTCTATGCCTAATCGTATGAGAGCTGTGGTAGATGCCCATGGAGGCAACACGCGTTATTAAATTAAACCTTTATTTGATAAAACATGTTTTTTTATTCAAAAATCAATTGTCTTTAACAAGGCGCATATCCGACTTGTTAGGCGTAGCTCCATGGTATTCTGAATTCAAATTTAAAACAATACGATCGAAAAAGATGGTAAAATGTATCAGGTTTAAAACTGCATCAATAGTTTTTGTTCAATCTAGCAATCATATTTCGGTAGGGGCCATCGAAAGCTAAACTCTAAGGTGGGCCAATAGATGTGTCCAGAAGTGTATACATTTATAAATATATATTTCCAACGAACACTTGCGTTTATTCTGCCAGGGTCACATGTCCACGACCAAATACTCCAACCCATCAAATCTTCTGTCACCTATGGGAAGTGAAGAACTAAACAAGATGGAGTATCCAGTCGTAAACACTCAACCCTGGCGATTAGAACACGATAACACTCGCCAGACCAATCCGACGCAAGCGGTGAAAGGTTTAAATAATTTTATTTGTTTTCTTCGTTAGAATTTGAACTAATTTTATTTCGCAAGTAATTTTTTTTTTTTTCAATATACTTGCTCAGAAAGTGACTCTTACTGCACTGCACTTTGGTACATAATGGTCCTTGTTACCAAACTGTGACATTTTGATTACCATTACGCACTAGCGCTATAATGTAGTTAAAACCTTATTATTCAACCGCTCCCCCGCCATAATTTTAATATGTACATTATCGGATCAGGATGGGCGCAGGTCGTCTCCTACGAGTCGCCGGTAAACCCTCGTTTATTCATTTCAGTGAGTGTATTGAAAGGTAAATAAAAAAAATATGGGCCCACATCTGAAAACAGATTTTTACCGCCACAAAAGTTTACTAGTTTTAGTTATTTTCTTCACATTGAAAAACGTCGTATGATACACGTGAGTAATTAATTATTACCGTTCTCGACTCTCTTATGACCCTCGCCATAGCTCGGGTCTTAATACCGCCTCGACGGTAATCACTAACATTATACACTTATATCATAATGTACTATTTATTGATATAAACTAGTGCTTGAGCGCGATCCCACCAACGTGCACATCTTTTAATGATTACGTAATACGTACTAAGCACGTGCTTCGAGCTAGGCTCGCTCAGTACTTACCAGAGCTGAGTTAGTGTACGAAACTTACAAGAACAGTTTGTGAGCGCAGTTGTCGCACTTTACTAGAAGGCATTTGGCGATTTTTACTAGCCGCATTTGACATCTATAGTTATTGACGTCAAATGCGGCTGCCCCGCTTGCGAGAAAAAATCTATTGGGCAAGGAGGGTAAAAAATTCATTAAAACCAAAAACTTATTTTACGCAATTTATTTTTCTCAAAACTTAATACTAATCCCTTATACTTAACTATTTACAGTCTTCTTCACAAACAAAATGATACACACGTTTATACTTTATACGCCACCTTTCAGTCAAATGATAAGTTGAAACAGGCATGGCTGGCAGGTTAACATGTAAACCGACTTCAACATAGTTGGGTAAAAGTTGAGGAGATTGATGCTTAACTGCAATCCCAACTGATGGTAAGCAGTGATGCAATCGGCGCTGGTAAATTGCACTAGATTATAAAGAGCCTATTCACTCTAGCTTTGATAAATAATATCAGATGGGAAGACCGCTGTAGGCAAATTGTTCCAGTCCTTCCATGTACGCGGTATAAACGACGAGGCGAAACGCTTAGTCGTCGTAGTTTGTAATTTAAGGGCACTAAAAATAGTTTTAAAAATGTAAAGGGTATCTAGTACCTCAAATACCCTAGCTAGCCGCAACCATGCGATTGGTAAGTACAATACTGCAGTACACACAATCATCACACATTATGCTTCCTCTTAGCCGAAGGTTTGTCGAACACTTGTTTCATCCCGCCCCTAAAGTTCGCGAGCCTGGCCGCCGCACCTTCGTTACTCCACGCCGAGTCGAACTCCGTCGTGTCCTGGTCCACAAGATGAGTGTACTTCGTGCGACCAGAGCGACCGAATTTCTTTACTTGCATTACCTGCGGATAAAAGAAAGGTATTGTATTGTCGCATCGTTGTATCCCAAAAATTAGTATGAGATTCACCCTTTTCCGAATCCAGAAGCGCAATAAAGCTAGGGGCAATAATTAAGTTCTGACAGTATGAATTACCAGACTCCAGACACTTGGCTACAGTACTGCCGTAACGTTACATGAAAGAAACATTACTTGGTGTGCACGCAGCGCGCGCACGTACCGAGCATGTACCTACGCACATAGTTGAAGCGCTCGTAGTGTGCACGGTTCGCGCGCGCAAGGCGTCCGCACTATGGAAATTCTGTTACATTGCATAATACATTACGACAATGTGGAAAGCAATTTCTTTCATTCCATGTTACGTTACAGCAGTCTGTACACGGTTTTTGATAGCCAGGCTGAACAGTGTAACGTGGTGTCTTAGGCGATTCAACGCGATCGCAATCGCGAAGCGACGCAACGCGATTGGATCAAACAATTGCACTCTATTGCGGAGGCCTATGTGACCAAACGCACGTGGATGCGGTGCGGCGATAAGCGAAGCGAAGCGGTCGCAGACGTTTAGACAGATTTAACTTTGTTCTTGGACCTTGAAAATGTGAATACTATAACAATATTTATTAATATTACCTTAGGTAAAACAGTCTTATCAAAGTGATCGTCCAGAGTGGGACCGGAGAAGTCTTGTTTGAACACCTCTTCTTCTTTGTCCAAATAAAAGGCACCCCTGGAAAAAAAAGAAGTTTCAATTATCAGAATAACAGAACTTTCAAGTTTTTAGTTTCAAGTCCAATTGCTAAAATTTTTTACCGCAAGCTGATTCCTGAGTAACTTAGGCTATATTTTATGTACGTGGCCGAAGCCGCCGGCAAAAGCTAGTATAATATATATATAAATAACTGACCTGTGATAGTATTTCTGCAAGAACTTGTACTTTCCCTTGACGGACTTGTTCGTGACCAGCTTGGGGTTCAGACGCTGTTCTACGCGGCGTTCCTCTTCCGTCATGTTGCGCATGCGCTCTATAGCTAACAACTCCTTCTCAACACTGTAAAAAAAAAACAATAATCTCCCTTTACGAAACTGCAGCTTTAAATTTTTTAGTTTGAGAAAGTAATATTATTATTTAACTGCCCCGTTGGTCTTATGGTCGCAAGCGCGACTACTGAGCGTGGGGTCCTTGAGTTCGATTACTTATTTAGCTATTAGATTTTTCCATTAAGAATTACTCTGTAGCATCAGAAATCAGAAACGTTTATTTCAAATAGACCTTTTACAGGCTCCTTAATTTTCACTTAAAATAAAAAGTAAAGCTAAATTGCATGCTGGAGATAGTGGGTGGACAACCCCGTGTCTCAGAAAGCACGTAAAGCCGGTGATACTGCGCTTGATATATCCCCGACCCTGTCCGATTACTGTCCCATTGGACTATGACAGTGAAGTACCATAGAATGAACCAGTGTTTGTGCACATATTTACGGACCGTCATGGGCACTATAATAAGAGAAATTAATCATCGAAACTAGAGAAAAAGGAGTGGAATAACCTGCCGGAGTCTGTGTTTCCTAATAGCAAAAACTGAGGGGTATTTAAGTCTACGTCTTCAAGACATGTATGCGCCATCGCTTATCGCTATATCATCGCATACCATAAGGTAAGAGTGTGGTCAAATGCAAGCCTTCTTAATAAAAAAAAAGCTCAGTCAGGAGGATTACAGGACCATATAGGATCTACTCACGCCTCTCTTTCCTCCTTATCCCGTTTGATGCGCTTCATTTCACGCAGCTTCCACGCTTCGTATTCCAGTTCATCATTTTCATCATCTGTGCATACATCGTTGATATTGCCTTCTTTTAGCTCACCCTGAAATTAATGAACACACATCTAATGTCCGCCTACTCCAATGTCTCACTCATCGTAATGATTTTCTTCAGTATTCTTTTTTTGTTCAAGAGAAATACTCAATAAAATACTCTCTCCCAGAAGATCAGGTTGGCTTAACTTCAAAACTAAAGTTCGCAAGCGAATTCGTACGAAGTTGGTAGTAGTATCATTATAGCGAATTCGTAAGAAGTTGTAAGGCACCAGATAAACTTAAAGTACATTGACCTTTTCCTAATATCTCCAATATATCGAGGGTTCCCGAAAAACCATCAATGAACTGTTTTCCAGAAAAGATAAAGGATCATGTTAGATGTCGATTCAAAACAGCTATATGTCTTTAATTCCGGTTTTGGAATTAAGAATGTCAATAAATGTAGGAGGGTCAATGGCCGTTATTCCGTGTTTATTTGACGCCTACTTTATGTTTTCCAATTGTTGATTTGGATAATTGTTTGACTGTATTGATGTATATTTGTAGTTTATTAATTACATGTATAAGTAATAGTTAATAGGCAGCAAATCCATGATTAAAAACAAATTGTTTTATCAATTTTTTTAAATAATTTTTGTTCATTAGTCAATTCCATACCTTCTTTGATTCCTAATTGTTATTAAAAAATAAAAATTCTACAATGTAAAATACATTTAAAATGATTTAAACTTACCTGTACATTCCTCTGCTCAGACCTGATGGTCTCCTCAACTAGTTTCAGAGCTTCTCTTCTCCTTTCTTCTTTCTCTTTTCTTGCTTCTACTTCTTCTTTCTTCTGTTGCTTTACTTTCCGCTCGCGCTCCTGCACAGTCATCCTGTCTGATGCTCTTACAAATACAGGTTTCACGCGGGGTCCTAGGTAGATTGAGAAATTGTCAAATTTAAAGTAACATTCAGAAAATTAACTGTTTAAAATAAACCTTGCAAATTATATAAATAAAATCGAACACATTTATTTATACTACAATTATTATTTTTTTGAGCTGTAAAATTATTTATGACTTGCAATATATTTCTTTGCTAAATTTATGTTAAAACTTTACCTGTGTCTTCTTCACTATCTGTATATTCAGTGTCTGATGAGCCACTCTCTTCTTTGTCGCCATCCATCATTTCTTCATCATCATCTCTCCCGAGAACTTCTTTCTCCGCTTCCCTGGGAAGACAAATAGATACTAAATAAGCTCTCTCATGAAATAAGAATCATTCTCTATTTTGATATGCAGTAATTAACTTAAATACTACCTCTAAAAACGTCAAGAACATGTTGCCTTTTGTAAAGACAAGGCATTAAGTCAGTCAGTGCAAAATTTTCACTGTATTCTTCTGGGCAAGCAATATATATGAACTAACAACCACAAAACACACACCTACTAGGACCCTCACATATTCCTTTTGAATAAATCTATCTAAATCTGAAATTGGAATGCCCAGCAAACTCCATAAGCTTAGGAATCTTTATACATTATGTGTACCTGGCAGCAAGTTTAGCCTTAAGAGCCTGTCTGCGCCTCTCAATCTCTTCCTCATCCAGCTCATCTTCACTTTCAGAACTGTCCCTCGCTTCCTCAACAGCACTCTCTACTTCTTCTTCTGGTTCTGCATCAATGATCTCTGGCTTGTGTTCAGCACGCCTTGGTGGGGATTGTGCTGCTTGTCGTAAACGGCGTAGACGCGGGTCATCAACCTAGTAAAATGAAATAAAGACTGGTAAAATATTGATTCTGAATATAAAAAGTCAAAATATTTTTTTTTTAAATCAAACAAAATCCCTGTTTTTTATTTTTTTTCATTATGGACAGGCTCACGTTTGGCCACTATCTCACCTGACAGTAAGCAATGATGTGGCTGACAATGGAACAAGCTTACCTAGTAATCTATTCAGTTTTGACTTAAAGACCCTTAGGTTACAGCTATTGGTTACACTTACTTCTTTCTCAGAATCACTATGATGTTCTTCTTTCTTGCTGATGACTTGTGGCAATGTTTGCTGCCTACGGTCTGGTTTCTGTTGCTCTATAAAGTCCTCGGTATCAGATTCCTCTGTAGATGATGCACCTTGAGCATAGTCTGGCTTTTTACCCGATATGTATCTCTGCACTTTCACCTTCTGCATAGAAATCTCTCCTGGAAATGAAGAAATATTTGAATTTAGCTTCAAATAGATTGACATGTAGTTAAAAAGGCTATGGTACTTATAAAGATAATTCCTGAAAAAAATCAGCACTTATGAAAAAAGATCATCACTAGTTTACCTTTTTCATTTCGTATGGGAACAGCACCCGCTGTGCTCTGTATCCCGACGGGTTGGGCAGGAAGAGCATTCATTTTAAAGAACTTACTATAGCACAAAACAACAAGATTTGGTTATTACAGATAGTATGATGCTGAAAATTCGCTTAATCAGTAAGTAAGGCTGCTAAAAATGATTTATTTTACACAAGTGAACATAATATTAGAGCTGTTTTTATAATTTTAAGAACAAAACTACTAAACCAAACTCAATCGTGACTCGTGAGTGAATTGAGTTGACATAAATTGACAGTTTGACATGACATTGACAAACAGGAACACAGATCCACACCACTAGTTTTACCGTTTTATTCAGCCATCCATTTCTGTTAAACCTTGGTTTAGTAAGTACAAACTAAACTAAAAAAAAAAGTATGAGATTGGGTTATGTGTGCACTCCTGCTCACCTTGCCAGGCTCGGCTTTGTACAGAGCCCTGTGTGCAAATGTGGTGCTGAGGTGGGAGATCTGAACCATTTTATTTTTTTTACTTTTCCTTATAAATAATAATATAGCTATTTAAATGTAAAGAATAAAAATGTTCTAAGTAATTATTTGTATTAGAGTCCGTCTAATGAAAGCGTGACCTGAGAAAAGGAGGTTACAACCAAAAATTTTGAATGTGGTATTATTGAAATAGTAGGAGAAAAACATACATTTTAACATACTTTAATTTATTGAATTTTATTTATTGACATTTCGGGATTTATTGTTATTTAGGATTCTGATTTTATTTTATTATTATTATTTGTCAGCATATTTTTTCAACTCTGTTCTCTAATATGGGTTTTTACCTGAAATAAATGAATTTTATTTTTTATTTTTGTATATAGGTACATATTACTTATACTGTAGTTATTAGCTTTAACCGCATCAAGTTGGGCTTCTTGTTGGACCAGCTGATTGCATTTATTTTCTATTATATTATATCCCATACCTAATGTTTTATTTTATTATTTTAATTCGATACTTAATCCAAAACATCTAATCTACTTTCCTTTTCCAATTTTCCTAATAACATCAAAATCATTTCGCGAGTAATCGATTCTTATGCTTTAATTTCAAATATAAAATGTTGTCAGTGGCAATAAGCACGAACAGTGCAAATGCCATAAATAAAAAAAATATGACACAAAGTTTTATCACAATAATATTAATTAAAGTTAAGTTTTTGTACACAATTATTATTTTCTACCCATATTGAAAATTATTTTACACTTTTTAGATTGATATGCTACTATGAACGCGTATTTTTTTTTTACTTTATTTTTTCATTAGACAAACAGGGGAGCCAACATTACGGCGAAGGGAATTCATATGTGAAACGCACTATGGACAAGGTTTCCCTCCCCAGTGGAACCTTGGAACATGGAATACAAATCTTGATTCATTCATTTCATTCATTCGTTTATCTCTATCACTTGACTGATAACCTGTTATCTTCCTTTTTTCTCAATTGTCAACAAACTACTCTCTTAAATGAAAGAACTAAGTGGCAAGTCTTGATAAGAGATAATTAACATTGTTATAACATACATTATTATTAGAAGTTTAGAAGGCGGATAGGATAGTGTCAATTAAAATAGCACTTTGAAGAAAGTTTAATATTTTAAAACAGTTTTGAAAATAATGGCAGCTTCAACGGAACTCAAAAGCTTAGATTTACTTATATCACAAACTTTATCAGGCAGCGACTTGCAAGAATACAACAGAATTCATTACGGTAGAACTGATCACCATGAACTAGATGTAAAGAAAAGTAGCCAGGCGTCTGCAAAAGAAAACGGCTTCGATCTTGCATCCTACGATTTCCCGACCAAGAAGGAAGAAACTAGAAGTCCACGAATAGTGAGAGTTGGGGTTATCCAACATTCTATTGCGACGTCTACTGATAAACCATTAGTCGAACAGAGACAAGCTATTTTTGATAAAACTCGGAAAATAATAGAATCGGCTGGTGAGGAAGGTGTCAATGTACTATGTTTGCAAGAAGCATGGAGCATGCCTTTTGCTTTTTGCACTCGAGAGAAACAACCTTGGTGTGAATTTGCAGAATCTGTTGAAAATGGACCTAGCACACAGTTCTTAAAGGATTTTGCCATCAGATATGGAATGGTTATAATATCACCCATTTTAGAACGAGATGAAATTCATGGGGATACCATTTGGAACACTGCTGTAGTCATCAATGAGGCAGGCAAGGTCATTGGCAAACATCGCAAGAACCACATTCCTCGAGTTGGAGATTTCAATGAGTCAACATATTACTTTGAGGGTAACACTGGCCATCCTGTCTTTGATACAAAGTATGGCAAGATAGCCATAAACATTTGCTATGGTCGTCATCACCCATTGAACTGGCTCATGTTTGGAGTGAATGGAGCTGAAATTGTATTTAATCCTTCAGCAACTGTGGCAGGACTCAGTGAGCATTTGTGGGCTGTTGAAGCTAGAAATGCAGCTATAGCAAACAGCTATTTTACTTGTGCTATAAACAGAGTGGGAACTGAAACCTTTCCTAATGAATTTACATCTGGAGACGGGAAACCAGCCCACAAGGAGTTTGGCCACTTCTATGGCTCAAGCTATGTAACTGCTCCAAATGGTGCCAGAACTCCATCTTTGTCAAGAGTGAAAGATGGCTTACTGATAGCACAGATTGATCTGAACTTGTGCCGGCAAACTAAGGATAAGTGGGGCTTCACAATGACTCAGCGTCTTGATTTATATGCTGATAGTCTCAACAAGGCTATCAAACATGATTTTGTACCTCAAGTTATTCAATAATTATTTTTAATAAATGCTTGCAAATAGCATGTGTGTTTTCGAATTATGATCAAATATTTTCTATTTTTTACAAAAAATAATAAATTTATTCATTCTGATATTGTTACTATTTTAAATGATATTTTTTTTGCATGATATTGTTTTAGTCTGATATTATGTTATGTTATTTTATAAATGTGCATTTTTGTCATTCATAATGCTGTTTTGAAATTAACTATTTTGATAAAGATGATATTTCAAAGTAGTTGTTTGTGAAAAAATCATATAATATACTGTGTTGAATTTCTATTTTTATACAGATGGGTGCTTATTTTGTTAAATATACAACTTCTATGATAAAAATGTGTTTTATTTAAGATCAGAAATAAAACAACAATTTATAAAACCATTGTGTATCAATGAGAATAATACAGAAGTGAGCTATACATAAATATAGGGGTTAGAATGGGGTACATTCAGGCAATACCTCATGCAACCAATCACAAATGTTTGAGCACAACACTAACATTTTTTTTGTTCATTTGGAAGAAGCAACCGAAATACACACATGACAAATTTGTATACAAAACTTTTTCTTTCCATGTGGTAATTTTATACCCTTTAGTGTAATTTGTAAGAAATGTTTCAAGGTATAATGTACCTCATTAATTTTAGTTCTATCTACTTATAATTGCACAACAATAACAATGATCAGCATCAGCACCAGATTACAGCTGATGTAAATTCAAAAATATATTACAACCTAAACAAGGACTATTCCTGTATGTACCCCAGATCCATGACTGTATAATTAGTTTATCACTAAGCACTAATACTCTATGCAGTCTTTGCACGGATGGCAGCACGCTTCCCAGTCACGGCCTGGAAACCAGACTTGATGCTGGCCACAGAGCAACGGGATCCACATGTTTCACACTGAAGGAAGAATAATCGAGTATCTTTCTGGAGGATGGTATCAGGGGAGCGGCATGTATGACATGTAACATATTCCTTAATATACCTGCGAAGTACATTCTCAATCTGTTTTTGTTGGAAACGGCCTTTTATAATGAGTTGACTGTTACCATCCACAGACCCACTCGTACCCAACTCAGCCAGTAAAAAGTCTAGTAAATGTTTGGGCTGCCGATGGAGGGTTTTACAGATCTCTGTGAAGTTGGCAAAGGATGTTTTCTTAGTACCAATTCTGACAACCTGAGGAGGTCTCATAATGAATTTCTGTTTTTTACCAGAGACCATGCTAGGGTTCTTCTCACGCATGATATCAAACACTCGCTCGAGCAGCTCGTCGTACGTGTAATCTCGGTCTGTACCACTCCACAAATCACCACTCACATCCTCCACATTTTCTTGGTCTTCTCCCTTATCATCTTCAAGGACAAGCTCTTCAATGTTTTTCTTCTTCTTCTTCTTTTTAGTTTTTGAGAAGTCAATGTCTAGATCCAAATCGTCAATCACTTCGTCCTCCTGTTGTTCCGGCTCCTCGGCCGGGGGAGTTTCCGGTAACGTACTTTCGAGCTCTTCCATATTAAAAACTCCCTTCTTCTTCTTCTTTTTTTTCTTCCCAAAATTATCCAAATCGAGGTTATCATCCTCAGGCAAGTCGACGTCACCCGTCCCAGCGGGCGCCTCCACGCTCGTGCTCTCACTTTGTTCGCCTGCGAGGGCCGCGTCTATGTCGAAACCGGTCTTCTTTTTCTTCTTCTTTTTTAAAGACGGATCAAATACCATATCGTCGTCCATGATTACGTATTGAATTAATCGCTAAATAACGTTAAATATTTTAGTGAATGGTTAGAATTTAAGATAATTTGGCAGGTGGCTATCGGGCTGTCTGTGGCTTAATGTCAAAACGTTGCATCAGCTTAGGTCTATTTCGTCCAGAAACTTTACGTTTCGTAATATTGTAAATTAAAAATATTTACAACTTTATGTAGAACAAATTGCTTAGCGTTTAGATAACACAAACAAGAATTAGTTTCGATTAATATTACATTTTGTAATTACGTATGGGCTGAGGTGGAGAATTTAATAGAAAACAATTTAACGCAAAGAGCGCCCCACCCCACTACAGCACACGATTTTAGAACTTTTGACATTTCGATTACAGAACGAAATTACGAAACATAACCCAACATAACCTCTAAACCTCACAATAATAATTTCCGAAGTGAAGTATTCTTTTGGTTATATACCTGAATACAAAATGTATCTGAATAGAGTTCATAGAACTTTTCCTAAATTAAAAAAGTTAATTTCCAGACCACAATCCCAAGCAACATTATTAGAACAAAATGAATACTCCGAAACTCCGGAATATCCACCAATTCTGGATATGTGTCTACAGGGTAAAAAGTTACGAGAAAGACAAGCTCTTTATCAGAAAATTAAGGAAATAAATACTGTAGAAGAGAAACAAATAGCTTTAAATATGCCACGGTATTATGGCTGGAAATGCATTATGTTAAATGAAGATAAAGTGCCGTACAATGCTATGCCCTTAGTGCAGTATTACACAAGAAGTCATTTTATTCCTGTTGATAAACTCCCTGAGTACTACGAAGAGTTAGGAGGGGCAGCAGACGCTGTTGTTCAAGAAATTAAGGCCCTTATTGAAGAGGCTATTCTTATTGAAAATTATGGAGTAGAGTAAGTACCAAAAGTATTATAATACATACAGAAACCCCTGCAAAAAGCAAAGCAATCTGTAAACAAACCATTACATGACCCATTTTATATAAACACAATCATTCACGTTGTATCTTTTTGTACTTTATTCTTTTAAATTATACATAGGATAGTTTCATATACATCTCACCCCCATCTCACAAATCAATTCACTTGTATTTTCATTCCAGACGAACTTTCACAACCAATCTTGATAAACCTGAGATTTCACAAAAAGAGGATGCTTTTGCTAGATGTATAGTAAAGCAAATAAACAGAATCATTACAAACAACTTGACTGACAAAGTGGAACATGCATTGACTTCCCAAGTAAGTATATGTTTATCATTATTAGCAGCCTTGTTCCACCCAATTGCTGAGTATGTCATGAACGTAGATAGCCCTTCTCTCTTAAGTGCCATGCTTCCCTGGTATTCAATTACAAAAAGTATTTTTATCTGTAATATATTGAGGCCTTTTTTAATGATTTATAAACTAGTGCTTGACTGTGATTCCACCTGATGATAAGCAGTGGTGCAAGTGATTATGATGAAGTGCACTAGTTTATTTTTCTGGTGTCTGTTTTCTGGTTATTTTATGAACTTAACCAATTCCTGTCTAAGTTCAATGTTTTAATTTGTATTGATTTTATCAAAAATGATTATTAATTCATTAAACCCCAAGCAAACGCCGGCGTTCCCGCACACATTGTCTTTCAGAATTGAAAGGTTAAAATTGTTAATGCAGGGCTTGTAACAATGATTACACTTCTATATGGTTTTATAATACACTTCTGGACACATCTATTGGCCCACCTTGTATTTTCAGTTTCGTTTGGTCCTAGCTAAAATTTTATATTAGGTCGAGCAAAAAGTTTTTATGCAGTTTTGAACCTGGCACATTCACAATTTCATTCAATAGTCTTTTTTTGAATTTCGAACACAGAATTTAAAGAAACAAAAGACAATTTGGAGCCTGTTTGTTGATATCAAACAATTGAATACTAAGAAAACTTGGTTTTATTGGTTTACTTGGATTTAATTCTTGAAAAAGTGATTGATATCTTTGGTTTTGCAACAAACATTACTTATTCTTAATATTAAGGTGAGGTTCTATCAATAATCTATGGATACTTCACCTGAAGTCGCCGCCCAAGCTGTGGCACTTATTCAGACCGGACACAGCCAAAGAAACGTGAGTGCTCAACTTAATTTAAGTCGATCTGCGGTCCGAAATGTTTATCGGAGGTACCTAGAGACTGGCGGCTTTGTTCGTCGCCAAGGAAGGCCACGATCTCGGGTCACAACTGAAAGGCAGGATCGATTCATCGTGACGACTAGCTTGAGAAATCGTCACCTTACCTCCATTGAGATACAAAACCAACTTCGCGACTTCCACGGAGTATCTGTGAGTGCTCGAACTGTTCGGAGAAGGTTAAAAGAACGCGATATGGTACCACACAAGCCAGCTAATGGGCCCAAACTAACGCGAGCCCACCGAACAGCGCGCCTTCATTTCGCACGCAGTCATTTAAATTGGACACAGCAAGATTGGAGCCGTGTACTCTTTTCTGATGAGTCTAAAATTGTGTTACATGGCAATGATGGAAGGAAGAAGGTCTACCGACGTAAGGGAGAGCGTTTCGCACAATGCTGCTTTGAAGAGAGGGGTTGCTTATGGTGGTGGCTCATGGACTGTCTGGGGCGGTATATCCGCGAGCGGCAAAACTCAACTTGAGGTTGTTACAGGACCACGGCTGCCAACATTAAATGCTGAAAGGTACATTCGTGAGTGCTTAGAACCTCACGTGATACCATACGCGGACTATGTGGGTCCAAAATTTCCTTTTTATGCATGATAATGCAAGAGCCCATGCGGCCGGCATCGTCAGGGAATATCTTCGGGATGTGAACATCACAGTTATGGACTGGCCAGCCAGAAGCCCAGACATGAACCCCATTGAGCACATGTGGGACGAGCTAAAAAGACGTGTTAGGGCTCGTCAGCCAGTTGCCCAGACGATGCAGGAGTTGAAAACTGCCATAGAAGAGGAATGGGAGATGATCCCTCAAAATTTCATAGAGCGGTTGGTAAACTCTATGCCTAATCGTATGAGAGCTGTGGTAGATGCCCATGGAGGCATGAAAACATGTTTTTTATTCAAAAGTCAATTGCCTTTAACAAGGCGCATATCCGACTTGTTAGGCGTAGCTCCATGTCGTATGGTATTCTGAATTCAAATTTAAAACGATACGATCGAAAAAGATGGTAAAATGTATGTGTATGTTTAAAACTGCATCAACAGTTTTTGTTCAATCTAGCAATCATATTTCGGTAGGGGCCATCGAAACCTAAACTCTAAGGTGGGCCAATAGATGTGTCCAGAAGTGTAGTTCATTGTATAAAAATTTTGTCAGTTAATTCTTTCATGGTTTCCCATTCTTTATTCCTAGACTAGACCAGACATCATCTACATTAACATACCTGTTCTTCCCTTGCTGTTACTTCTGCACTTGGCTATCTAAGTCTCAGTACATTGCAGTTTGTCATCATTTATTTATTTCAGATTGATTATGAACCCCGACATGAAGCATTTTGGTTCATTGGTGGTGTTGATCCCTCACATAAACTTGTAAAATGGAGGAAACAGTATGGTGGCCTTAAGGATCGCTGGTATGAGTCCGTTGACAGACCAGTTCAGTATATAGGTAAATATAACATTACTATTTAGCTTAGCTAAGGCCAAAAACTGCTACCAGCAAGAGAAGAAAATCATAATAATTATTTTATAATAAAAACAAATTATTATGGAAACATTCAAAATTTTTTTTGTTATTACTCTTTCTACTTAAAAATCTTTAATGTAAACATTTGCAAAGTGTTTAGTTATCAAAATGTTAACATTTAAGCTTGTTCACATCATAATAAAATTATGTGTGTTTTTCTTGATCTTTCACCAAATAATAGTTCTGCATGCATACATACATATCTGTCATATAAGTTACCTATTCTGGAGTAGGCTATATATAACTACACAGCAGTCAGTATTTAGCACTAAACACTGAAAGAAAGAAAGAAAGAAAAACGTTTATTCGTGCCTCACACAATAATATAAACTAAAATACACAATGAAAAGACAAAGATAATCAGTGCGAGGCCAAAAAGGCACCTAACTCAGCATATGCTACGTTATTTACAACGATAAATAACGCACCGCTGATATTCTGTTAAGGACTGCTGTGACGTCACGAACATACTTACGGATGTCACATAATAATAGTCTTTGAAAAAAGAATAAACAAAGAAGAGATAGATATACACTGCATGGCCTAGCTTCAAAACAGGCAACTTACATGGTGCAAACTTGCTATGTAACTATGTAAAATAAAATGTCTTTACTATGCTACAATGCCCTAGCCATTTTACCTAGTACAACCAACATTAAAATTAATTATATTTTATATGTTATTGGAACATATTACTTAATTTTTTTTTAACTGAAATGTTTTTTAAAATCTATGTTTTCACTTTCAGGAACACCGATGTTGACAATACGAAATCGCCAACCTCTGAAGCCTTTAGTATCATATAGTGAAGCCGAGAATCCTGCATTCAAAGTACCAGTGATCAAATATGTACCAAAATTAATTGGATATTTTGAATCCTATAGACATGGTACCAATATACCAGGTAATTTTTTTTCCAATATTTCTGAATGTCAGTATTCACCAGTTGTAAACTATTTAATGTATACTTTTGTAATTAGATATTTCGAGTACATGCTCTAAATCAAATTTTCATCATCCTGTTGTGGCATCCTTTAATTTTTAATTGAAGAAGCACCAACTTAGGGCTAACGCTACGTTAAGCGGGCGCCCGCGTCATTCGTGTCCGGCGGTCGCCGTAGCGGAAACCGGATTATTTACCGGCGCTATGTCGCTAGTTCAATTTTAACGGTGTGCATGTAGTCGTATCGATGAAGAACTTGAATGTATTATTACATAGCAAAACGGACGCAGGGTGGCGACACCTCGAACCCCGACGGAGCACTTTTGTATGGAACCGCATGGGCGCCATACTCCATTTTATTTAACTTTGTATGTTTATGTGTAGTTACATCCTTTTTTGAAGTTTAATAAATAGCAAAATAAATTATTTCCTACATCATCTTCATCGTTATTATAATATTTAATTTGCAGGTTTCTGGCCTGGCGATTTGGATGAATTTGGTTTGCTGTCGTATCACGGCCGTGGTCATATCCTAACAAGAAAAGAAACATATGGTCCTGAAGATAACCTTGAAGCATTACACTGTCAGGCTATGAAGGCTAGTTTTGGATGGCTTCTAGCTCAGGCTAATTACCAAGGATTTACTACCTTCAACGATATAACCTATCCTTTAACCACACAAACTGTTATCACAAATGGACAGCTGTGGTCACTGTATGCATACCAATTAAATACAATTGAAATGCATAATGACAAGCTTGACAACCCTAAAAGTAATATTTGCTTTGGAACAAAGCCTTTGAAATTGTATGATAGCATAGAGAATGGAAAAGTTCAAGGACTTAATGAAAATGTATTGAAGATGCTTGTTCAGTTCTACTTAAATGCCCCTGAAGAACGAGACCATGAAATGAAGCCATACTTAGGCCAGGAAGAGCAAGTTGTAGCAGATATTGAAGATGATAACAAACGCTGTTGGCTGGAAAACAGATACAAACACTTAGTGTCCAATAGACCAAGGCATGAACTACTCCCTGAAACATATTTGTGGGAGAAAATTTATAAGATTAAATTCAATACTAGGTTCTTTGAAGCAAAGCGAAGACCATTTGAGCTTGGCATCAACCCCTTCAAGAGAAGATTGGATGAGCATCTGCCTCCTTATATTCCTAAAGCTTTGCGGCCTTATCCAAGGAGCAGAAAGACCTTCGAAACTACGTATTACCCTAAGGTTTAATCATTAACTATTATATTAAGTAGCTGTAGTGTTTCTGTAATTTATATAGATAAATAATAATACCAGTAGCCGTTGTGTTTTAATTTATTTAGCTGTCTTCTAAACAAAATTAAGCCTTAGCATTACTCAATAGAAAATCTGCCTGGAGCAAGAATAAAGAAGAGCAGACAAAATAATGAATGGAAACATCATCATTCAGCAAGCTGTTTGTGTAGACTTCACGAAGACTGCGCAATTTGCTTCCTACTGACTGTCACCGAAACTACGCTCGCCAAATCTCAACCTTTGGTTATACCGATGTTAAAGAGTATAATCCGTAATGATGTTGAAGTACAGCTAGACAGGCAAGTTTTATTTATGATTTTAAAGGTAGAACTACGTGTACCATGTACGCCGCTGACCCTGGGCGCGTCCGTCTCCATACTCGGCCAATCGCCATCCCTAGTCATTGTGTAAACAGGGAAATATCAAAACCCTTGAACTGATATTTTTGGCTTGTTTTAAATAAATTACGGCTAAAGCGGTGACTTCGCGAGCACGTAGGACAGAGCCACCGCATCACGTAGAATTTGCGTGAACCACATAGGATGGCTTCGCAATCGCATTCGCGTTGGATCATGTAAAATGTAGCCCACGGGTTAGCGGAAGGATATGCGAGAAGACCGTCTATGTACACTTATTTTTAATCACATTTTTCCTGTATTTTTTGTTTATGTGGTGTACAATAAAGAATATAATAAATCAATTATTTTTTCCGTCAATCAAGAATAAGATGCCAAAGAACTGAAAAGACAGTAATCTAAACATTGATATATTTCTTTCTAAAGAAAAAAGTTGTTAATGTCTTTGACACTGACGGAAAGACGGATGATCATTGACAGTTGACAGAAAATCAATTAAATAAATTGGAGTTTCGGAATACAAAACGTGTTTATATTCGTAGTTTTTTCTTATTCCAAAAAAATGAGAAATTTAAATCTTTGGGAAGTGTCTGTAGGAGATCTTAAACTGGCGTCCGAAGACAAACTTATTGTTTGTAATGGCCATGATGAAATTAGTTCTTCTAATGAATTATATGTTTGTACACATAACCTTAATGTGATCAATTTTGATGCAAATAATGAAACAAAATGGAACAAAGATCTCTCGGATATTGCATCCCCTGATAATAAACCTATCAATATTACATTTCTTACACTTACTAACTCTTTGTGTGTGGGTCTTGCCAATGGAGAACTCATAACTATTAGCAACAATGGAAATACTATAGATCTAGCTGGAGTTTGTGACAAAGGGTTGCTGGTAAGTGTGAATATCATCATATCAGACGAAAGACGTCCACTGTAAGTCTATGACCAGTGCCTGTTGCCAGTGATGACATATGGCTCCGAAACATGGTCGCTCATAATTGGCCTCATCAGAAGGCTTAGTCACCCAAAGAGCAATGAAAAGGGCTATGCTCGGGGTTTCCTTGCGTGATCGAATAAAAAATGAAGATATCCGCAAGAAAACTAAGATTGCCCACATAGCACATAGAATTGCCACACTTAAGTGGCAATGGGCAGGGCACATTGCTTGCAGAACAGATGGGTGTTGGGACCAAATGGTTCTGGAGTGGCGACCGCGTACCGGAAGATGCAGAATTGGAAGGCCTCCTACAAGGTGGACCGATGACCTGGTGAAGGGGGGAGGTTGAAGGAAACTGATGGTTGCAAGACGCACTGGAACGTATGTTGTGGCGACACTTGAGGGTGGCCTATGTCCAACAGAGGTTGTATATTGGCTGAATCTAATTCATCTTTAATTCTTTCTTGTATACGATAACAACACAAAATAAGTGGATAACAAAGTTCATGTACATAGATGAGCTTAACTCAAAGTTGAGTTTTCTTCCAGCAAACCATTGAGCGATTTTTGTAGTTTAATAACATTTAAACCGACAATATTATTATAAAAATGTAACAATACAACCCTAACTTAATAATAACTTTCCAGGCAATGGAATGGAGTCCCGATCAAGAACTATTAGTAATAGTTACCAGAGACATGAATATGATTCTGATGAACATGTTTGATCCTATCCATGAGATTAATTTGTTTAATGAAGAGTTTGGAGAGAAACAGTTCATCACTGTAGGTTGGGGGAAGAAAGAAACTCAGTTCCACGGGTCAGCTGGCAAACAGGCTGCTAAAGTTAAGAATGAAGTCACTGCTGGTAATAAAACATTTAATGTTAACAGTTGAACCTTTGCGGACAAAAGTTATGTAGAAATATTTAACAAATATATATTTTTCAGATCCTCAAATAGGTGACAGTGGGGTAAAGATATCATGGAGGGGAGATGGCAATTTTTATGCTGTTGGGTTAATCATGGATGGAATCAGAAGGTTCAAAGTTTTTGATAAAGAGGGACACTTGCAGTACACAAGTGAAAAACAACAAGGCTTGGAATCTAATTTGTCTTGGAGACCCAGTGGAAATCTTATTGCTACCACACAGAAACTGAATGACAAATATCTTGTGTCTTTCTTTGAAAAGAATGGCTTGAAACATGGAGAATTTGAAATTCCCGTAAATATTAACACAGTGGTAGAGGACATCACTTGGAGCACTGACTCAGAAATATTAACATTACAATGCAGAGACACAGAAAAAAATATACAAACTTTACTACTCTATACCATTGGCAATTATCATTGGTATCTGAAACAAACTGTAATATTCAATAGTGATCAGGACATAAGCAAGATAATGTGGGATAATGATTTTGATATTGCCAACAACAAAAAACTGCATGTATTTTTGCACAATGGGCAACATTTTTCTTACACTTGGATTTGGAGTGTAGATCACAGTAGGGGCTATGGGCCTGATGATGATGCTGTTGTAGCCGTTATTGATGGAAGCAAACTTCTCTTGACAGGATTTAGACAAACTGTTATGCCACCACCTATGTCAGCTTTTGAAATCAAACTTGATGCCAATATTAACTCTGTCCATTTTGCACCACAAAAACAGAAAGGTGAAGACTGCAATCCTAATTGTCTATTTGTCGTCACTGCTGACAATAAACTCGTATTTTATAAACAAACTGTTAAGTTTCCTCTACAGTATGAAGTTTTTAAAACTGTCCAAGCTGATAAATCTGACTTTCCTTTTCAATCTTTCAATTGGTTCTGGATCAGTGCTGATACAGTCTTATGCAATGTTGTTCACGATAGTGACACTAGCAATCTGGTTGAGTATTCAATTGAATCAGACAAAATAGAAAACAAATGTGAAATAATTTTGCCTGCACCTATAAGAAGAATTCAGTCACACCCTACTGAGCCTTCTACTTTGTTTTTGCAACTCCAAGAAGGTGATATTGTACAGGGCAAACTTGGAGAAGACCTAGAAATTCCAGATGAATCTTTTGGAGTCTCTTGCCCAAAATTTGATGTGTTTCAAATTGAAAATGAAATATATTTTATTGGTCTATCACATAAAGGCCAACTTTACATCAATCAGACAATGATAATGAACAATGTGAGTTCATTCTTTGTTCACACTCATTTTCTTCTGTTAACAACATTGCAACATGTGCTCTTGTGCACTGAATTAACCAAGGTAGGGCTTGATGCCATTATTGACTATCAGAAAACTGAATCAGATCATGTATATAAAAGGAAGATTGAGAGAGGAGCTAAGTTAGTTATTGCTGTGCCAAACGACACTAGAACTGTGTTTCAATTGCCAAGAGGAAATCTTGAAACCATCCAGCCAAGACCTTTATCATTGAAGATTATTGGTGAACACCTTGATAGTCTTCAGTATCAAGAAGCATTTGACCTCATGAGGAAACAGAGAATAAATTTGAATCTAATTTATGACCATGATCCAGAAAAGTTCATAAAGAACATTGAAATATTTTTGGAATCTGTTCAAAACATTTCATGGTTGAATCTCTTTCTGTCTGAATTACAAAATTCAGATGTAACAAAAACTATGTACTCTAGTAGTTATGCAGCAAAACCAGATATGCCTAAAAACGAAATAGATTCTAAAGTTCAGAAGATATGTGATATTGTTAGGGAAAATTTGAAAAAGAGAACAGACAGTGACACTAAAATTTTACCTTTACTTACAACATTTGTAAAGAAGAATACAATAAAAGACTTTGAAAGCGCTTTATTAATCATTAAAGAACTGAAGGTTCAAGAATCTGCTGGATCAAAGTTACCAGTTGGATCAGATGAAGCTTTAAAGTACTTACTGTACATGGTTGATGTAAATCAACTGTTTGATGTTGCTCTTGGCATGTATGACTTTGAGCTAGTTTTGTTTGTAGCATATAAGTCACAGAAGGATCCAAAAGAGTATGTTCCAATGCTTGATGAACTAAATGAAATGGAAGAAAATTACAAGAGATTTACAATCAACAAACACCTGAAAAGGTTTGAGAGAGCAGTAGAAAGTCTTGTGATGTGTGGTCCAAGTAGGCATAATGAGTTGAAAACGTTTGTAAAATATCACAGCCTTTATCGCGAAGCCTTATCTCTGTTTTCACCAAACGATACTATATTTAATGAGATATCAGATGACTTTGGACTCTACTTAAAACTGAAAAAGCAGTACACAGAAGCTGGAATTGTGTATGAAAGAGCAAACAGTAGAGATAAAGCTATTGAATGCTATAAAGAAGCTCTGGAATGGGAACTGGCAATAAGTTTGGCAAATTCGTGGCCTGATGAACAATTCAAGGATTTGTGTTGGTAGGTTTCTGTTTGTTGCAATATTTCAAAGAAAAACATAGACATGAATGTTTATTTTTTAAATATGATGTTTTTTTTAAGGGATCTAGTTGAAGGTTTAAAACAAGAAAAAAGGCATAAGGAAGCATTAACGATTTTAGATCAGTTTTATGGAAATTGTGACCTAACAATTAGTTATGCGATTGAATGTGGTGAATATAAAACCGCACTAAGACTTTGTGCGCAACACAAAAAACCGAATCTAAAAGGTTTGTAGTGGGAAATATATTTTCTTTATTTATCAATGTGTCAAGCTTGGCTTTATAAATATTTTATTTTTAGGTGAAAAACTTCTACCAGCTATACTAGAAGAATACAAGATGATGAAAGAATTAGTCGAGATGAATTGGGCATTATTCATAAGGCACCGTGATCGTCTACAAGTTGTAAGAGAAAATAAAACTAAGCACCCAGTGGATACATTTGACTTTTATACCAATAAAGACAGTGATTTGTATTCTGATGCAGGAAGTACGCTTGCTTCGTCGTCCAGAGGTTCAAAGTAAGAATTACATTATTATTTAACAACTAAAATAGGACCTAGAATTGATGCTTGTGGAATCCCTGTTACGAATAGTTAGCCAGATTTTTTTTAACATTATATGGAAATTGTTATAAATAAATTCGTTTAATATAAATTCAAGAATTAGATAAGAGACTTTAATAACCATGCTCTTGGACACAATTAATTGGAATTTCTGTAACAAAATGATGCAATGAAATTAGTCAAAGGGCTTAGTGAGACTACAGTGTTTGTTTGAGCAGTGTTTTCATTGGTAAAATGAGCCATTTTAATAATGGAATTTTAAAGTAGTTTAATTCTACTCTAAATCTTATTTCCTCAATTTTCAGTCGATCTTTCCGTTCGAGTAAGAACAGACGAAAACACGAGCGCAAAGTGGCTTCCCTTAAAGAAGGTTCTCAGTATGAAGATGTTGCACTAGTAATGGCACTACACACCTTGGTAACAGCTACATTCGAATTGAGGTCGGGAGTTAAAGAAATAGTCACAGCTTTGACCTACTTCAGTAAGGACAAAGAAGCTTACATTTTACAGGTATTTATTAACTGCATGATAACATGTAGAACTTCATTTATAATCACTAGTTCTTATATTCATTCCGAAATTATAACATACTTTATTAAACCCTTCATCATCAGCTTCTAGCAGTCTACTTCTTGAACAAACATCTTCTATTGCGCGTCATTTAGCTATGAGTTCAAATTTTGGTCGTTCGGACGAGAGGCTAAAGTACGAAATATATGTTGGCTATGTGACAGTAATCGCTTGGAGGGGAGTGCTAGATATGAGAAAGCCTCATTCATGTTTTAATTAAAGGACCTAGCTTAGAGTACATATCAGAGTATTTCTCCTCCTTCCGAGTATTTCGCGTCCTTTGGTTTCCAAGCGTTTTTGCGTAAAGCGACAAAGTTAATTCCATCAATGTATGGGAAAAAGAAAACCTAACAAAGTCTAGAAGCGGTTCTGAATATACATCCCTCTGAAAATCGATGTACTGGCGCACATGGCGGTAACGATTGTCGCTCCGCCTAAGGTGTCGTTATCAATGTAGAACATATATCTATTTTTCTTTTTTGTTCCAGGGAACTTTGGAGAAAGTGTTGAAAGATATGAAGGACAGTTTCAAAGACATCTGGACAAATGAACTTGTTTTAGAAGCAACAAATGCATCCATAGCTGCCCAAAATGTACCAGAAGGACAAAGCTTAATTCCACAAGGCATTGCCACTCTTGGTTAGTTAAAATACATTACATGTATGAGAACTCAAGCCTTTTCCTATGGGAGAAGGCACCCGGAGGACACGCCATTGCATTTCGCAAGACGTAATGTGTCACTTTGTGTCAAGGAATTATGATTGCTATGTTGGTTGAAATATGGTTGAAACTTGCGCAGCGATCATCTCGGTTAATGTGGTCCAGTCGAAGCGCGGGGGCAAGGGAGGGAAAAGACGCACTTGCGCGAGCATTTTTTGTCTCTCACACTGATCAATAACCGCAAGAGATTAGTAAAACTGATTGATGCCAGGGTGGCTGGGCTTTCAGTACGACGCAATCATGCCACGGTATGCCGTAGCGCGACCTGCTGTACCATGCCGGCCCTAAGAGTCTGACACTATATCCCGCTCCGCCCAAGAGCGGGGGTTGTCATTAGGTTATACCCCCGCTCTTGGGCGGAGCGGGGGTTGTCATTAGGCTATCCCAAAAAAAAAAAAATGAAAGAAGGCAAAACTACAGATAGTCAATACAGAGACAGAAAAGTAGTACTTTTGCTTGCATTATTTCTTCATTAAATTAATATGCTTTTATATGCAATAAGTTGAGTTACAAGAGAGAAAGTGTAACCCAATGAGCTCTAACTATTTTATAAATACTCATACTTTGTTTTTGTTTTTCAGAACCACACATACGGATAGCACCAGTAATTCCAGATATAAGTTGGAGACTTGAAGGTCTGAACTAATGACATGTAATAAAACAAATATTTCAAAATAAATATTATATTCTTATTATTTAATTCATTGTTTCATTAAAATTACAGTATAAAATCATCTGTTAAAACATTTAGGTGAACAAAAATAGCATTGAAATGTGACAGTGCTTTTCTTAGTATTATTGAACACAACAACTCTAAAATAGTCATTTAATTGCAACTCCTTATTCATGTAAAATGTATTGTTTACTACTGGTGCCCCACAGACACACATATTAGCATTATCTAAGAACTCCACTAATGTCCAGGGTATTATGTTGGGAGCATAAAATAACTTATGTTTTAAAACAACTTTGGATGCCAAATCTACTAAACTGCCAACATAAAATTCCCAAGGACTGTGTTTACTGGGCTCTGGTGCTGTTTCTGTGACATCCAGCTTATTTACAGAAAGATCCAAGTACTCTAGGCGACATTGCAGTAAGCCGCATGGCAGTGATGTAAGTTCATTTTGGGTCATTGTTAGGTACCTGTAGCAAAAAGTTTTCATGATTATGGAAGAGGAAATAAACATGACCTGAAGCTCATTCATTTTTTAGTCTCAGAAATAATGTTTTTCTAAAACATTTTCACTATCAATTTATTTATTACTTGTGACCCTTAAGAATTATAAAAAAAATTGTTGTTGTCTTTGAGAAATGAGACAAAAATAAAAGATTTGCTTTGTAATTTTTTTTTATGTAAGGAATAATCTTATATTGTCTGGTTTAGAAAATATATTTATTTTATTAGGTACACATTTAAATCCATCTACTGGTGATAAATTTTATGCAAAGTGGTAGGTAGGATAGGTGGTAGAAAAGGAATGATGAATACTTAGATTTTATTAAATTATAAATGATAATGACAATTAATTTACCTTAGGCTGCTCATACGACCCATGGTGGTTGGTAGTTTGTCAAGCATATTATTGTCCAGTTTTAGTGTAACTAACTTTTGTAATTTCCATATTGATTTTGGTAAATATCCTAACTTATTTCCACTTATATCCAACAACTTGAGCATGTTAGTGATCTGTAAAAAGAAGGATTATTCGCTAACTTAAAAAACCGGCCAAGTGCGAGTCGGACTCGCCCATGAAGGGTTCCGTAGCAGCTAGTAACATAATATAAAAGTTCTTGTAATGTGTTGAAACTTTGATCGATGTTTTAATAATAGTGTATTTTTTATTTATTTATGACGCATTAAAAAAAAACTACTTACTAGATTTCGTTCAAACCAATTTTCGTTGGCAGTTTTTATAGTAATGTACATTATAATTTTTTTTTTTAGTTTTATCATTCTCTTATTTTAGAAGTTAGAGGGGGGACACACACATTTTACTACTTTGGAAGTGTCTCTCGGGCAAACTATTCAGTTTAGAAAAAAATGATATTAGAAACCTCAGTATCATTTTTGACCTATCCATAGATACCCCACACGTATGGGTTTGATGAAAAAAAAATTTTTGAGTTTCAGTTCTAAGTATAGGGACCCCCAAAATTTATTGCTTTTTTTCTATTTTTGTTTGAAAATCTTGATGCGGTTCACAGAATACATCTACTTACAAAGTTTCAACAGTATAGCTCTTATAGTTTCGGAAAAAAGTGGCTGTGACATATGGATGGACAGACAGACAGACATGACGAATCTATAAGGGTTCCGTTTTTTGCCATTTGGCTACGGAATCCTAAAAAAGTGTTGCTTACAAGATATTTCTCAGAAAATTTTATCTGAGAAATATCTTGTAAGCAACACTTTTGAGACATTGCTGAATCACAAAAAAAATATAAATGAAATTGTAACCATTTTTTTTAAATTACCGTTTACTTTAAATTAACATTTACTTTTGAATTGATAAAACAGTTGGTCACTCGAATAAGTGAAGCTAAACTGCACATTCCAAAGCATAAATCTCTAAATGCTATAGCATGCAAGAAACTCCATTAGCACTCTTTTAAAGAATTGAGTTACAAAATTAAAGGTGAAGGTTTAGGTATGTATTTGAGTAACATGCTAGTTAGGAAAGATAAAAATGTACCTGAGGCCCCATCAACCATCTCCAGTCCACTTCTCCTTTCACACCAAGTTGATTGTTTGAAAGATACAGTTCACACAATTTTGGCATTCTTCCTGCAAGAAAAATAGGTTTATGAATATGATAATTTTACTTGTACACAAAATTAGTGCTTGAGTGTGGATTTGCTAGGTGGAATAGAGAGTAAAACATTTTATTTATAGCAAACTTAGGACTAGCTTAAATTAGTTATCAACATTCTATAAGGAAAATATGAGCCATAACGGTGCAAAATGGCCGATTGGTCGTCATAATGGCATGGCTATACATGTAGTTTGAAGAGTACACAGTGCTGGTTTTCAGCGTAGGCATGTGACAGTGTTGACACAATGACATCAGAACCGTATTGACGGTTTACAATAATATCAAAGAGAAGAATTATTATTTTAAGTTTCTTACCAAATTCAGGAGGTATTTTTTCAATGGCATTATTGCTGAGATCAAGTACCACTAGCTGCTTCAACAATAATATGTCTCTTCTAAAGTTACAAAGGCCCAGTCCATTTATGTAAAGAGATTCTAATGTTCTTGGGAGGCCTTTGACTGGATATTCGCTGCGATGATGAATTACAAGTTTAGTAGGAGCAATGTCCTTGTGTGTTACACTTAGGCTTGCCAAGGGCGCAACCTGCACGTACTGCGTATCGCCAGTCACGCATGATTTTATTAGTCTCATAAAACATTTCAGCTGTATAGATTCACTTTTTATGCATAGGTCATGAGGCGGCTCTTCAAAACGTATGGTTGATTTGCCTTCGTTTATACACTTCACAAACACTTGTTTTATACTCTTTATGCGGTATTTTATACCACTCTTGTTAACAGATGAGAAATGAAGAATAAAATATTCCATTTCACCTTTCGGTTCTTTTCCCAATGCTAAAGTAGATTTTAAATACTTTCCACTTGTTTTTAAGTTAAGTACATTATGCTGTCTATTAATAACTTCTACCTGGCACTGTAATTTCATGATTATTTAATTTAAAACCTGAATTATAATTCAATAACAACTCGCAAATCATACAACAACCAGAAATAAAATAAATAAAAAACAAACAAACTGTCAGAAACAGAAAACCGCCGAAAGAGGATCTGTCACAACAGTCAGCTTGTCAATGTCAAAGACAAAATTGACAAAGTAAACCTAACAGACAAAACGGAACTTCCTAATAACTAAAGATTTCCATTCTTTTGTACCAATTGCTTATCGACAAATTAATCAGTTCACTCAAACAGTAACCGTAATAATGTTTTAACACTGTTTTTTAAAACAGTTTTAACAGAAAAACATTTTTAAATGTAACAGATACAATAATGTTACCGAATGAAACTGTAACCTTTTATTTATGTGTTAATAAGTGTTAATACGTGTAACTGAAATAAACAGTTTTAGTATAGCTTTAGGTATAAGTAATTGCACAGTACCTTAAATAAGCAAATTGCAAATTACTTAAATTACTTATTATTACTGTTAACACTTTTATATCTGTTGCAGATATGTCACGGTTACACTTTTATATCTGTTGCAGATATGTCACGGCACAGATTACTGAATAGTTACTACGTAACAGATACTTCACTCAGTAGAAAATTTCCAATACCTATTACGATAATTGCCTACTCCCTCGCGTCAACAACCACTGTATGCTAAAATGCGCCTAAATGCTCAAGCGTACAGCAGTGATTGCTTCGCACCGCGCGATTCCACACTAATCGCAGGGCTGCCTTTTCGATAAAATTAAATTAACATAACTTTTTATCTATGTTATTGAGAACTGTGAATATGTTCTGACTTTTATGTGGCAGTTAAAAATTTTATCATTTATAAAATATTTAACAAACTTAAAAAAAAGGAGGTGATCAGACATACAGGCCAAACTGAGAAGTTTGACTTGTATGGTTTGTAGGTATGTATGTTTGTGCGCGATAATCTCGCGTTTGGCTAAACCGATATTGATGCGGTTTTCAGAAAAGGATTTGTTACATTTAGGAGAACGTTTTAAAATAAGTATAATACTTCTTAGTTTGATGATGATCTTCGGAGATGTTCACTAGAAATGAAAAAAAAAGCCTTAAAAAAAGAGAACAGACTTCAAATAAAGCACAAAGCCGTAAGAAATAATTTGTTTTTTATTTTTTTTTTATTTTAGTGCTAACAGCTGGTAATTACGAATCGAAAAAGCACCGACATCAAAGAAGAAATTATTTCTTACGGTTTAGTGTTTTGAAGTCGGTTCTCTTTTTTACAAGGCACCACACGGCATCGTAATACGCGTACGAACGAACAGCACTATTAAAATTGAACGGCATGCGCGCGTTTCGCTTGCGAAAACCGCACTGAATTTGATTCGCCGGCGGAGCGAGACCGCTCGGCTGGGCGGTAGGCACTTATAGCGCGCAAGTACATGGAGTGACGGAGGCCTGGTCACGGTTACACTTTTATAAGTGTTTTGGGTTAATACATTGAAAACACTCATAAGTGTTACATATTTGATTCTGTTACCAGTTCAACATGCCTTGATGATTGGAAGGCCTTTAGTATGGGTCGCTACTTGTGTCGATACTCTTGCGCCTTCACATCTTCCTAGCTCGTCGTGTCGTGCTGGTGTTGCCGCTGCGGCTGTGGAGAACCTCAAGGGGCGGAAATATAACAACCTTGTTGGAAGTTATATTTTCGAACCGTTTGGGGTTGAAACTCTTGGATCGTGGGGTCTGAGTGCTCACAAGTTGTTTGAAGATCTATCGAAACGTCTCGTTGACACTTTACGTGGACCCAAAGGCTGGCTTTTTACCTCGGACAGAGGATAAGCATTACCATACAGCGTGGCAATGCCGCCGGCCTTTTGGGCACATTACCAGCCGACAGCGATGTGGAAGAGTTTTTTGAAACCATATTTTAGTTTGATTTTAGAATAGTTAGTTGTAATTAGCGTAGGGTTTTTTTTTAGAGCCGGTAGAGCTCTTTTTGGCCTACAGGACTGTCTAGTGTGTTGTACAATTTGTCCTGGGCTTTTGCTTTTGCTAATGCCACGGCTTTTTTAGCTTTCTTCTTCAAAATATCATACTATACTAATGTAATGAATGTATTGTATATTGATTAATTAATGAATTATGAATGAATTGTAATTTCTAATCTGGGAAATTTTAGATTAAGCCTATATTTATGTTAGGTACTTACTTCACCGAAAACTAGTTATGCCTCAGTGTATTAAATGTTTTACCAATTATGTATGGGCTTGTACTGTCACCCTTAATACAAGTTATTATATAACTTAGTAAGGGTGCTGGTTGCATCACCTACCTGCTTCTATGTAAGTGTAACCAACAAACAAATGATTTATTTAAGTACCTATGTTTATATTGTAATTTTATTGGTTGAAATAAAATATTATTATTATTATTATTATACTCACTCTTTTTTTTCAGCTTTCAGACTACCATTTCCCGCTTCTACACGCTGCCATTCCTGGAACTTTCTTTTCTTCTCTTTCAACACATTCTGAATTTCTATCGACCACCACCATGTATCCCTATCTAGTGTGCCTTTTCCTCTCGTTTCTTCCAAAATATCTTTCGCTGCATGTCTAATACACTCTGCCATCTCATTCCAGCTTAAATTTATACTTCGGTCATTCATGTCACCCATCTCTATCATTTTGTCCACCACTCGCTTTCTAAACCTTTTCGCACAATCATTCTTCTCTAACATATGCCACTTTATTTTGGGGAGGACGCTCTTTGCCTTTCTTACGTTTTATTTCAACTAGCGATTCCATAATCAGGAGTCGGTGCTGCGATACTAGTATTTATAATTGTACATTTGAGAATTATATTCATTTTAAATTATAGTCTACTGTCTTTAAGTTTAGTCCTTAGGTAGGTCTATAATAAATACCGCTAATGCTACACGAACATATGTGGCTTAACCGTTAACTACTAGTAGTATATTATTTTTTTATGTTTTGTCATAGTTTTCCAAGAAATGAGAACTTTCGGCAACAAAATAAATATTCAAGCAACAGTTTTGTTTGTTTTTTTAAATGTATTGTTTGTTGTTTATTTGTTAGTTAATAGGTGCACGCATCAGTCTATTTTCAATAAAGTAAAAATAAAAGAATAGCATCAGTTTTATTATAAATTAATTCGTTTTTTCTGTCAGACAGAGAATAAACTAAATAGGTGCCGGATCTTCTCACGTACACACACATTAGGTTTTTTTTTTATCAGTATATTAATTCATACTCACATGCCGCATAAGAGAATATCGCTATCGTTATTGGTAACAAAATACAGGACCGGCTGGCTTAAAAATAGGCTTAAGCATAATTAGACTATTAATGTTCCCACTACTAGGACTCAAACCTCCTCTCTGGGAAAAGATATGGGCCATAAACCACTACTCGTGGATTCTGCGGATTTGTGCGATGTAATAATTATATCTTCGAATTCTTAATAAAAATATTATTTTCCTGATTAGCCGTCTGGAGTCTGGGATGGATGAACTTCATGACAACATCAATTATTAGGTTACCACGTAATAATTGATGTTGCCTTCAAGCATTTTATATTAATCGATGCAACTATATGACACTAATATAAGGTATATACAAACATCAGCTATTTCCTAATCATTACAGAGAAAACTCACAGTTCCCTTTTGATAAGCATATTGAGATAATGAATTGTTTTTGAACTTGCATATCTATTTATTGTAACAAAAATATATTTTACTACTTTAGAGCAAAATTGTCCCGTGGTATGTGGCTAGTGTATGGACACACTAGTAGAACGAGATGACAGGACACTATGTAACTTTCTTTTTCGGGTACGCTTTTGAGGTTGTCGTAGTCAATCTAGTATTAGGATATATAAAATCTTTGGTCCCTGGTTCTGATATTCCCATATCTATTTTTTTACTGTATCATGCAACCATGAATTAAATTCTTGGTCGCACTCTATTTTTGAACGTTTAATTTTTAATATCTGGCAACAACAAAAAACATTCAGCTGTCAAATCCGTTGAATACCCTTCATCGCCGCTTTTTGGAGAAAAATAATAGATTATTGGATATCCCATTAATTTCTAATAGGTGAGTACAAAAAGCAAAATATTTTATGTAAAGAGTATATTTCCAAGAAATAAATACATCGATTCTTTTACTGCTAATAGTATTGTTACAATTTGTAATAGAACGCCTAAGAAAAAGTAATGCTCAATAATATTTTAACATTTATAAACAGATACACTATCTAAAAATGGCTGCATTGGTTGTTCAATCCCGTTTCGCCGGTCTGAAGATCGAGGATGACGACTTCACTCCCGACGATAACCAGAAGGCGAAAAAACAGTCTAAAATAAACAGTGTTAAGAAGACCGAGCCTCCTAAGAAAACAAAAACCGTCATTACAAAACCCCAGGTAACATTACCATAGAAAAAAAAAACGTATTTACCACTTATTATTTTAACGAATGCTATAGGATAGTAGACAGGTACCATTGGATAGTATGGTATACCATTTGAATGAAACAATGCATTAAAATATGTATTTTGTCTTGAATTTATTTTGGTAATAAATTTCAATAAAAGACCTAAGACGACCCACTGGCCAAACATACTCCAAAGAAATATATATATAATATATTTTGTTCCATTTTGTAGGGGAAGGTTGGTTTTGGTGTAATTTCACTTACATTTTGTTTTCTGTGTGAGAATGCTCAAAGAACTGTGTGATAGAAAACTGACCCTAAGACGACCCACTGACTAATAGCTGTTGTGCAGAGATACAATGATCACCTGAATTACTCAAAAACCTAAGACCAACCTTAGTGAAATAAATAAATTCAAATAATAAAGACTCAATTATCATTATCTAATTATTAGCCCAATTCATCATCATAGTATTGTCCTTTCCTGCCCTTTGGAAATACTTCAACTTATAATTCATTCATTAAACCCTAAGCGAACGCAGGCGTTCACTCTCTCATTGTCTTTCTCTTGTCTCTAATTATGGTAATTGAAAGGTTAATATTACTTCTGTGGGTGATAAATGTTATGGTAAGAACCAGATAAATTTGCCATTGTGGTCATTGACCCTCTTACATTCATTGATGACTTAATTTATTTAAAAAAACATTAATTCATTAACCTTTCAATCATGGAAATTACAGACACAATAGAAAGATAATAGGTGTGCGAATGCCGGCTTTCGAGAATGCTGGCATTTGTGGTGTAGTTATCTTTCTATTGTCTCTAATTGATGGTTTTCAAAAGGATAAGCTACCTTGAATGAAGCTATTACCTAGGCAGAGCTATTAGGAAAATGTCGAAGTATATTATTGTTAATTTATCTGGTGTCTACTATATTATAGTGGGCGTGACAAGTTTAAAATAAGATTTGTGTTTATTCAGAATGATGTTGATTTTGTTTGACAAAATAAATATATACTTATGTAGTTAATTTGGATGGAACTAAAGCTCTATATATTTACTATAATACCAAGCTGAGTTTCTATACTTGTATGACTATGTAACTTTAACAAAAAGAGTAACTATTATTACTTTTTATTTTTAAACTATCATCCTAAAATATAGAAAGGTTGTGGTTTTAAATACCTGCAGTTTTCCATTTAGGTTTATTACTCTGTGGTCCAAAATATGGTTTCTCTCATAGAATGGAGCCTTAAGGTGATACAAAGGATCCATTAGTTGAAAATGGTGAACCGATTGTCCATGGATTAATGAAACAAATGAAAACAATTCTAAGAATTATTGTTAAAAGTTTACTATCTTCTGCGTATTTGGTTACTGCTCCACTGTTACTGGTTGTAGTGTGATATTATATGGCCTATATTCTTCCTCAATAAATGGGTTATCCATCACTAAGGGATTTTTTTATTCAAACCAGTAGTTCTTGAGATTAGCATGTTCAACCATAGTAAAAAAAATCTTTTATACAATTGTTGATGGTAAGATGCACTATTTTATTAAAAGCCTATTCACTCTAGTCTTGAAGATACCTAAATTATAATTGGACGGGAAGACTGCACCAGGCAAATTGTTCTAAGTGAACTCACAGTGAGAAAACACTTTAGTAGATACAATACTTCATTTATGCTTATTTTCAGTTTAATTTCCATCTCTTTTCAACAATTTGAAATACACTCTACCCTACTACACTTTACTCTACTCTACCCTACTCTACCCTACCCTACCCTATCCTACTCTACCCTACTCTACCCTACTCTACCCTACTCTACACTACTCTACCCTACTTTACCCTTCTATACCCTACACTACCCTACCATACTTTACATAAACCATTTACTAAATAGTCTGAACGAAGCCTAAACATTTGGTTTGGATAGGTCTTAGCCCGTTCTTGAGTTATAAAATTACAACAAAAAGGGGCATTGATTTTTATACAAATTATAGATGAATAAACAAAACGAAATGCATTAATTCATTAATCCCCAAGCAAACAATGGTGTTTGCTTCGTCATTATCTTTCTATTATGTCTCTAATTATGGTATTTGAAATG
This sequence comes from Mythimna albipuncta, assembly GCA_929112965.1. Classification (NCBI taxonomy): domain Eukaryota; kingdom Metazoa; phylum Arthropoda; class Insecta; order Lepidoptera; family Noctuidae; genus Mythimna; species Mythimna albipuncta. Next base: position 12,537,259 of record OV815973.1, read on the forward strand.
TTTATATTGTATTATTTGTATTAGCCCGTACCCAAGAAGAAGAAGTCTAAACAACAACCTGTCTCTGCTGACCAGTGGGAACAGTGGAAGCAGAAGGATGAAGAAATGGTTGATGGCAACTTTGAGACTGAACTGCAACAAGTCAGTATTTGTTATTTTTTCTTTCTTTAACTACATAATACAAATATAGTATAGCAAACAAGGGCAAGATCAGATGCATTATTTGGATATCTCATAATTATGTCATGGAAATAAGTAATATGCATATTGGAAACTCTTTTGCTATTAAGCCAAGGGGTCATTAACAAGGCTCAAGTCCAGGTTCTGGGGTGCTCATGGCGGTAAATCCCCTCTTTGAGGCGTGGCTGGAAAGACCTCACGGCGTCCTTACCGTCCGCATGACGTAGGTCCTCACCGGACATGGTTCGTTCGGGAGTTTCCTGCACCGGATTCGTGCGGAAGTGACGCCCGGGTGTCGCCACTGTGCGGAATGCCCGGAGGAGACGGTGGAGCACACAGTCGAGGTGTGCCCTGCTTGAGCGGAGCATCGCCGTGCCCTCGTAGGGGCGATCGGCGGCGGAGACCTCTTGCGCCGGGCCTTAGTCGAGGTCATGGTCCGGAGCGAGGAGGAGTGGCAGGCGGTCGCTGATTTCTGCGAAGCAGTAATGCTCGCAAAGGAGGAGGCCGAACGCATCAGGCAACGGCGTTATCGCCGCCGCCGCCGCCGCCGGGATTCTGATCCCGATTTCCGGCCACCGTAGGCGCGGGCTTGCGGACAGTGAGCAATGGGTAGCTCGCTGTCCGGCCGTCCGGTAACTGTCCGGACCAAGCCCAAGTCGTCGACGGCGCACGCTGTTCCCGCGCGCCTCAAGGAGTTGTCAGCAACAACAGGGTCCCAGCTGGGTTGAAGCCTACTGGGGCCAAGGATATCCGAAAGGGCGCTCGACCCCGGTATGAAGGCTTGAAGGAACGGGATGGGTTTTTTAGTCAGTAAGAGTCTGACACTAAGCTTGTAGATGACGAGCAATGGGTAGCTCGCCGTTCAGCGGTCGGGTAACCGTCCAGTAGCCCGATTCACGTATACGATATCGTAGCGATTTAGTCGTTTAGACCATTTCCGAATTAACATCCATCAATCGAGTTTGAACGACACCGATTTTAGAGTCCTTTGAAATTCGTCGATTTAAAAAAAACATCTTTATTACATTATCCTGGTAGAATGCTTATTAATGTAACTGGAATAAGTCGATAGATCGTAAATACCGTTTTTGGATAGGATTTCGATCGAACGACTATAAAACTTCAACGATATCTGGCTTGTTTAATTTTACTTGAATCAGGCTACAGATCGAGCCCGAGTCGTCGACGGTGCGTAGTTTTCCACGCGGCTCAAAGAGTAGTAGAAAAACCATGGGTCGTCCGAAAGGGAACCCCGGGTTCTGGGACGCAGTGCACAGAAGGAACATAGAAACGAGTTTTAGTCGGTAGAAGTCAAACATGCCTTCCCCCCCCCCTGAGTGACTTCTCCCGCTTTCATGATGCTGATTTCTCACCTAAAAAAAGGTTCTGAGCTACAGGTCGCGCGGTGAATCAAGATCGCTCGGCAAAAGTGGAAGGGGCATGCGCAGTATTCAATTCTAAGGTCTATTTAGCGACGTGCGGGCGGGTGTGCGCCATCGGCGACACGTCATTGGTAGATAGAGTCGCTCTTCAATTCCCGCATTGGATACTGTTGTACTTGGGTACTATTGCGTACAGCTTGTGTTATCGTATTAGTAATACGTAGTCGTAAAAAAAAATGGTTAAAAATAAAGTTTTAAAACGGCTAGCCAGAAAAATGGTTTACGACGTGAATTGTTACGTTAAGAAAGAAACGATTTTTTTTTTAATTTTTTTGACGTGACAACGTCTTATAAATTGGTTTGCCGGGTGACACTTCAAGAAACTGCGTTACGCTCCGCTCACGTTATGCGCTCACAATGAGAGCGAGTGAGAGGCACGCGTCCCTTCCACTCGGGCATGGTTAGCCCGCCTAAGAGCGAGAGAGACAGACATAAAAAGTGAAAGGCACGCGTCCCTTCAGTCGTTGTCACGTAAAACTTTCGCCCGTATACCGACTTTACAGGCAACCAATTTTTTTTTTTTAATTTACCTACTTACGAGAAAAATTACAAGCAAAAACTAGTGTTATTATAAGTTATGTTACTAAGGTTCAAACATACGAAATTAAAAAAAAAAATCCTAACACACTAAGAATTTCTGTGCGCAATTGTACACATGCGCCGATTGCCTCCACTACTTTCACCGAGCGATCTTGATTCACCGCGCGACCTGTACTTCTAATTATTGTTCTAATTTGAATAACATGATTCAGGCTATTCTTTTGTCGAAGCTGGATTTTGAAGAAAAGAAAGACGTCTACAAGCAATCTAAGAAGGACTCCGAGATTGAAAAGAAAGTTATTGAACAGTCTGCCAAAGCCGGCTCTAAGAAACAGAAGAAGAAAAACGTAATGAGTCTGGACCAGTTTAACGACATGATGAACATTGGTGAAGACAGTAATATGAAATGTAAGTTTAATTAACTACCAGAGGCCTTACTATGAGCTCTTAACGTGATACTTTTCACGACCTAAACTGAACTGGTAAAGGGATGCTCTACATAGCTACATAGGGCGTATAGCTCCTTTCCTTTGCGGGCAAATCAAATGTTTTTCTTTCTTTCTTTATTTCTACTTTTTCTCACTCGCTCGCCTTACATTTTAATACGTCATGGTAAGACCACTGTCTATTGAAAGATTTTGAAATTGTCTTTTAGATTTGTTAATCAATATTTCGGCAATAGAATATTTTGCGCGAAAGAGTGAGTGCTCTAGAACGCAAAGAGAAACTGAAGGACACATGTTCTCTCGCTCCACCTTGAGCAGGAGAAGTAAATTTATGATTTCATACCTCAAAAACAATTTTTATTCTGATTACCACACTTATAACTGAATCATCATTTTACTCATAGATTTAAGTAAATGTTTAACTTGTTTTACATTTCTGGTGTACAATAAAGTTTTTTTTTTTGTTTTATTATTTACAGTTAACCATAATGAAGAAAAGTGTCAGCAAGAAGATTCCAAGTCACCTGATAAAGATACAGAATTCTTTGAAAGAGTGAAAACGGAGACTAAAAATGAACTGTTAAAAGACAAAATCTATGACAGAGTAAAGAATCGACAGCCAGCTTCTGATGAGATTATAACTAGAGTACAATATGCTGACGCCTTGGAACGAAAGGATACAGAAATAGCGGCGTTGAAAGAAGAGGTGGTCACTCTCAAACATGAGCTATATACAGTCAAGTCTCGAAATAAGAAGTTGTGTAATATACTTGGACAGGGAGAGAGTAAGTTGAAGTGTTTTTTGTATATTATAATTTTATAGCATTTTGCTGTGCATCACAGAATCGAGTGTACTCTGAGAATAAAACAAGACATTAATCATAACACTCAATACTCTGAATATTTTTTTTAGTGAATGTGTTTATACTTTTCTGCATAAGTTAACAAACTATTATCTGTATTCAGATATAAATAAAAGTAGTAAATTAATGGTTTACATTTTCGACTTTAAATTAAAATTTAGGGTATTTACTATTGTGGATTTCTGCCTGAGCTGAAAACCTATTTGACTCATGTTTTTGATATGAGTAATTCAAAAAATTATCTTTTCAAGGCAGGATTCTAAAACATAATTAAGGTTGTTTAACTTCTTATTGATACCTACTTCATTGTGATTTTTTCTGCGTAAATCAATAAAAGTAGAGTAGAAGTAACTGTCCAATTAAAAAACTATCAAAGATAAAGTACAGTCACTCTCACACTCACTCATGCATCTTGAATTTCGTCTTTTGATCGTTCTGCGTACCGAGGGTGCCATTTTGTATTACTGCCTCAGGCCCCCAAGGCTCCGACAGGCTTAGTTCCCCCAGCGGCGAACTTCTGCCTGTCGCAGATCTCAAATATTTCCGACAATCCTTTACTATGCGGCTTAGGCTGACATCAGACGGACTACATCGCAGCGAACGCGCGCGGTCGATATATTTAGCTGCATGCAGTTGTACGTTTGACTTCGTGCAGTCATGATATCAATTGCACGCGGTCGGCTGCTTTCAAGTCAATATCAACTGCATGCAGTCGTGCCTTCAACTTTACGCGGTCGGCTACAGTCGTGTAGTGACGACGCACGCTGTCCATCGCTAACCGTATAAAGTCAGTGTGCAGTTAATTACAAAGAGCAAACGTACATTGTCATTGTCAACTTTATTTTGAGGCATCTAAAGATCAAATCATACACTACGCTCCTGGGCTAGATGCGTGGCGCCAACTGCGCAAAGTTAGATCAAACGGCATGCAGTTGAATATTTGGACTGCGTGCGACGATTGCTGCGATGCAGTCCGTCTGTTGGCAGCCTAACGTATACAGGGTCTTACACCCTTACACAGGACAGACAAACTTGATCGGACAGTTTGTACAGAGAGGCCAATTTTTTTTTCATTTCCTGATAAAAAAAAAAATTGTGGAAGGTTGTTTAGTTCTGTCTACACAGCAAGCCCTTAAAGTTTGTGGAGGGCTGTCCCTTACACCCTGTGTGATGTGTAATACTCTTAATCCACCGGTACACGAAATACGCACTTTGGAGGTGGAGTTGCAGACACCAGCCCGACATAGAAAACCCTCTAATAAAATATCTCTAATCTACTTATTTCTCTGGTTAATAATAGACTTGTAATGATTTACAGTGAAGGATAAAGCGGAAGTATTGATAGAAGTAGAGCGGTTGCGGTCAGTACAGGCAGAGCTGACGGCGGAGATAGCCTCGCTACACACGGACCTGGAGAAGGAGCGCTCCAAGAACACAGACCCCAGAACCAACAAAGACAAGGTCAGGACACACACTCTTTACTCTTAATAATAGTGATTTTCTAGTTATTTTTACCTTCGAGGTCTGTTTACGCAAACATCCGTCGCTAATGATTCGTTTAAGAGTCAAGCCTAACCAAGTTACAACCGTTTCTATTCTATTTTGTTGTATAAAACGCTTCGAGTTGGCCACGCCTCCGATTTTTTTGTTCAGACCTCGTCTCAACGCTCAGTCACGTGGTCAGAACTAAAGAATCGGAGGCGTGGCCAAGTCGAGGCGTTCGACACAAGAGAATAGAATAGAAACGGTTGTAACTTGGCTAGGGGGAAGAAAACGCTATGTACATTTTTTACTTATCGGTTTACGAAATTATAATAATCTCTATTTCGTAAAGTGATAGCGGTATAAGCGGTTTTTTTATCGTATTCAATCTACATTCAACAACAGCATAACACTAATGCGCTGTCGGCCTTCTTTGAGGAGCTGGGATGGATCGAATATATGTCCCACTCGTTCGCAAAATACGCGCTTTACACGTGGAGTTGCGGTAAGCAGCCCGACATAATACATGCAAATAAAATCATTTGATAAAACAAAGCACTTACTTACTCATTGGATTTAAAAGTACGTAGATACAGAGTAGTTAAGTAAGGGCGCTCCACGAGCGCGTTGTGTAGGAGCTAACAAATTCGTAGTCAGAGAATAACATCTAGAATGAGGAATACGCATGACGAATATATTTTTTATCTTACCAGTTTAATAGTAACTGTGAAAACGATATTAAAATTGGTAGGAAAGGGTACGACAGATAACAATATTTTTTTTTAATATTATCTCGCCAAGTTGTCGATTTCTATAAAGGCCGCACGGGTGATAGACTTTGACGTCAATCCATATCAGACTACTCTTTCTACGCCTAGCAGCTTTGTAGCGTTATAACTTTAACGTGGTTAATTAAAATATTAAAAAAAAAAAATATTTCTTATTTGTTTACTACAATATAACATTGTTTAATTTAACGAATAAAAACAATTGCTTGCATATGTAACATTTATTTTACCACTCACTATATTGTGTATTTTTTTTTCTTTGTGGTCTAAATTGTTTGTCCCCTTACAGAAACACAACACCAAAAAGAAAAGCATACGTTTTGACGTTTCATCAGAAGCTTTACTCGTAAAAGATTCAAGTTCCGGAACTGGTTAATTAAAGATTTCTATATATTTTTAATAAAAACAAAACTATGTTATAAAAACCGAAATAAACGGAGAATGGTCTGTGAGATTTTTATTATTTGTAATGTAAGACTATGTTTAAGTTGTCGCCGTCAAAATATCATATCCCAAACAAAATTTACTTGGACACAGTTTTAATTTAAAAACAAAGTGGCACTGCTGATTAAAATAATTATAGTATTAAATGAATGTTTTTTGCACTCTAGATGTACCTGTAGGTTAGATGATACTCAAATTATGAATCTCAATTATTTTAAGAATCGTCAATTTAAGTGAACAAAAATATTTTTATGGGGACATAAAATTGTATGTTTCAGTATTTTTAAAAGAAGATTTATGTAAGGCCCATTGATAAATAGAAAAAAACCCATTTAAATACCTCAATTGAAAATTACAAACTTTGTTACGGGAGATTAAAAATGCATGATTTATCTGCCTAACACATAAAGTTTATAATAGTTTTAATTCTGATAGACATATTTATTTATGCACACGTATTATATTATTTCGTTGATGTATCATCCTCAGATTGTTGTCAGAATAATTTGATGTTGTGTGTTAATTAATATAGAGCCAGAGAATAAGCTGTAGATGTAGTTAGATGCTGGCCGTACGTCGCTTAGCGTTTTATATGTGTACAATTAAGCACAAAATAATTACACATTTTATTTCTAACTCCACGCATTTCAGTTGCACTTTTGTTTGCATTTTCTATATCAGTAGTCTTGTTCAAAATGGGATTCACTAGATATATTTTTTTATGTTTAAATTTTATTACGTAATAATGTATAATTATTTTAATTTGTGATTACTATCCAGATTGTAAGTATTTTTGTTTGGTGCATAAACTTGTGTTAATTTCACCAATATTTTTCACTGTGATTTATATTCTTATTTAATGGGTTTACTTAGGAATTTATAAGTTTTGTATGGACAAAAATAAAAACATTATTTAAAACAATGCACGATTTTATTGCCATATCTATTACATACACAATTATAATTGGTACAACAGTATAATATTTCACTAAATCAATCGTAATGAAACCAGCCAATGTTTAAGTTATCCATGCAAAATAATTAGGGGTTAGTTCCTAAAGAAGAATATTTTAAAATTAAAATTGTGTATCAATTGATCGACGCGTCTCTGATGTATCTTAGAACTGAAACATCAGAAAACTGGAAACTCATTTACATTGAAATTATAATTCTTATAATAGATAGGTGATAAATAAAAGTATTACTAATGTTTAAAATTATGCATAGTCACATAAAGGAGGACACAAATAATGCTTCTTAAAATAATATTCATAAATATTATCGGCTCATTTGTTCCAGAATTAGGCACAATTGTACATAGTCCATATTTTCATACACACAAATTTATTAATCGAAAGGAGACATGTTTACAAGTTAACCTTACGCACATTTCTAATATTATTATAAAGAAGGGAACATACTACTTACTGTATAGTGTAAGAGGTTCTACATTCTAATGTTACTCTATGTTATTCGATCTACATATGGATCTCCACACAATACAACTGTGTATAGTCTGGTGTACAAATGCCTAAGTTGTTGACTAGCTGATTTATTTATTGTCTATAGGTATGCAATACAAGCGATTAAACAGATTTCAACTCTAACATAATGGATACCCAGTTTGACAATAATGTGTTCCTTTAAACCACTTAAATATTACACAATACTCATAATTCATTTGTACAAAAATATGAATCATTCATGAATACATAAGATAAGAACTTAAGTAAATACCTACTTATATCATACAAGTGTCATATTGGCAGTAACAGTGATTATGGCAACGTGAATTTGATTTCTAAAATATTTTTGGTCCAAAAAATCATATACTTAAGCTCGTTCACATTACTTTTGCATTATTTTATAGAAATACATACACCACTTTAATACTGATGTTACAGAATATAAAATATTATTTATTAGTAGTTAATAACTAAGCGAAGACTATGTTATAACTAGTTACTTATAATATGGCAGTAAGTGGTAATTGCAGAGCATTGTTGGCCGTACTCGCGAGATTCGCACGTCACCACGTAGGGGTACTTACACGTAACTGATTTATGTCTATTCGATGGGTTATTTCATATTGCAAAGAATACGTAACAAGTACAAAACACTGGCGCTCATAGTCACTCATAACTCTGCGATTCAAACGTGTTGCTCATTGAGTCCTACACTATCATTTATCACTTCACATCTTCAACCATTGCCTATTCAAATGCATTTGTCTCGATTCCATATCTGCGTTCCTTTCTGAACCCTATGATCTGCTGTACCTGTTGCAGGTATGAGCGGTCGCCCGAGGGTCGACGAGAGTTTTCTCAAGTGTTTTGTGAACACTCGTTTTTGGAAATCGCTGTGTGATATGATTCTGTATCATCAAACCGCGCTGATCGGTGCCCGTATGGATTCATGTCCATGGCGCGTGGTAGTCCCGCTAACACGCCGGTACGTCTGCACATTTGATGGTGCTCACTGGTTTACTAAGTATATCGCATTCGGAGTCGTCGATCACTTTGTTCGATATTTTGTCTACGCAGTATACGCCGCGTTGCTTAGTGGCCTCCTCGCCCTGAAACAAAATTAGTTTGTACAAGTATGTTTAGGCATTTGGATTGTAATACATTAGTGACGTCCAAAGATGATGAGAATCTTTGCTGAACAAGAAACAGTATGATTATTTTTTTCCGGGATCAAAATAATTATTCTGTTTTTTACTTTATTAAATCAATAATTAAAAAAAAAAAAACTAATTTTGTAATCGCACTGACAGAAAAATATTTTTTTTATTACAATTATCTAACACTATCTGAAACACCCCAACAATTTTCAGTAAACTTAATTGCAGGTCATATAGCATGGTACTTACCGGCATGTGACAGGGCTTGGAGCAAGGGTTCCAGGCGCCCACCCACCAGTGCGTGCGCAGCGTGTGCGGCGGGCAGGCCGCCTGCTTGCACTGCTGGATCAGGGCCTCGTGGCGCGGCGGCTCGATGTGGTAGCACTGGGACAGTTCTACTGCTCCTGTTGGATAAATATAGCATGTGGAAAAGCCAAGCCATACATTTTCTGGGGATTGTTCAAAAGATTCACTGAAGCCCTAAAATGCAAAGGGCCACGAAAGTTGTGTTCCTTCAGTGTCTAATACTCCCTTTTCCACATAAAACGGGAGAAATCATTTAATGATTCTTCACCCAAAAAAACATACCAATGGCTTTTCCGACAATGTAATATGAACTTTATGTCTGTGCAATAAAGACAATTGCAATACTAGGGTACCTCTGAGGGCCTACGCGAGCTGTTTCACGACGTAAACTGAACTATCCAAGCTACATATGTGTAGGGTGTACATAGCTATAGAGCTATATCCATCTTTCTTGCTCGCACGCCTGAGATTTTAACCCGTCATGATAAGGCCCCCTGGTTGGTTGCCTACCCTTTTCACTGAGGCTTTCTAATTTTTTTTTGAAGAAGTCCATGTAGTTTAACGTAAAGGCCAACAATTCACGCACACAGACACGTACCGAGACGTAGGTGTGGTGTGGTTTACAGGTACGTGGGTGTGGTGTGGTTTAAAGGTATGTGGGTGTGGTTTGATTCACAGGTACAGTTGCCATCACGGATCTTGAACGGTCGGCGTCAGAGTGGGGATCGCTTTGCGCATTCCATACATTGGCAAGCCAATCGTCTTCGATGTTAGATACATGCAGCAACGCAGTGAACGAATGAGGAGTGACGTCTATGACGCGATGGCGCGGCCAGCCAATCACTGACACTCCCTGCCCCCACGTCGCACTTCGCACTACTAAAGAGACTGAATATTTGACTTCTGCGCAAGTGTTCAAGATTCGTGATGGCAACTGTACGTGGGTGTGGTGTAGTTCACAGGTACATACGTGAGTGTGGTATGGTTCATAAGTACGTGGTAGAAATAATCTTTGGAAACAGATTGTTACTTGTTTATTTGTTCGGAAATTAAATCGAGTACATAGTATAAATACATTGTCAGCAAGAACTTACGATTGTGTTCATCGACGCATTCGTAGTTCCTTCGCATGTAACCGGTGCCGCAGGAGGCTGAGCAAGCCGACCACTCGGAGACACGGTACTTGTAGCGACGCTTCATGCGCTGTCGGTCCACAGTGTACTGGTACGTCACGCCAGGGTTCCGGTGACGGCCGCGGTATATCATTTGCTGGAGAAGAATAATACGATGTAGGATAAAGTGAGAAAATAAGGCCTTTACCTACTATGGGGCGACAATCAGACATGACCGGAAAAAGATCAGATACAGGACCAACTGCTTTACCTACGTGCTTTCGGAGACACGGGAGTTTCACACCTCTAACTTTTAAACTCTGGGGTGGTACCTACATATAACCCTAAAATTAATAATACCTAAAACTAGGTAGGTACGTGTTACTAGCCAAGAATTCAAACCCTATGCTGGGCTGAGCGGGAGAAGTCGTTGAATAAGTCCCACTTTAAAAAAAAATACCTCTAAACAGTCTAGCATCTACTGTGACTGTTCAATGTGGATACCTATTTCTTTGCCTAATCCATCTTTATTTCTTCGCAAGTTCGTCTAACTAGTAAAATACTATTATAGTGTTTCACTTACATAAACTTTGATGTCTTCTTTGAGCGGTCCCACAATTCTTACTTTCTCCCAATCACGGTCTCGTTCGTAAATAGCTGGAGTTCCCGCTACAAAGTATTCCGTCAAAGTAGCATTTCTGTAATAAAACGTAATAGGTTAACAAAATCTCCGATAAGAAACAACATTTTCTCGTCAAAATAAAGCTAGAACTACATTAGACCAACGCACACGAATAACACGCAGAACTACGATGCAAGGCATCGTGTGGTTCTACAAGTCCAGTTTCCATTTAAAATGTATGGAGGCCGACGCGCCCAGATCGACGCGGTGTGACACACGTGTGAGCAGCGTAGTTCACTTTTATTCTTTAGCTAGACTTACCTTGTTCCATTCAGGTATATTTTATTTGATTTGGCACTTTTAATAGTGATGTAATTGCCTGGATTGACTTTCTCTTGTATTTTCACATTCCTTGACCCAGCGGGTATGACTGCAACCTGTTGATGTAGATTTAATTAGGATTCGGATGACAAGTTTATGGTTATGGACTATCTAATTGAATAACTTGTTTTAATGATTCTACTTTCAAACAAATCAAGATTAGATCGGAGGTTTAAATATAGCAATGTCTGTATTATGGTCTCCGTGAGTGCTAATACTTATGGGCAGCACAGCCTGGGCCACACTTTGGACAAACAAAAGAGGCTCAATGTCGTTACGATCTAACTTTGTGGTTGAAAACTCTAAAGGCTAGTCTCACCTCGCTAAAGCCGGATTGCTTGGTGGTCCCTTTGCTGTAGATACCCTGCACCGTCTTGCAAGCCGACCCATTACCGCCACAAACACCACACTTGTCTTCTTCTATCTCTGAACCCACTATCCAGTCGCATCCGACTTTGTAGCAAACACCTGTGGAAAAAATTCCTTTTTAGAAGCTGCTGCCGAAACTATAACTAAGTTTAAGAAGTTTTCTAGTCTAGTTCTATTATTCGGGGGTTTATAAGTTTTCTGTGCTCAGACATCATTATTTTATTTTCGAAATGGTCGGATTAGTTTAGGTTTTATAGCGTCAAAGTTGAGCACGTTTGAGCGATTAAGGAATTTAATCGGTTCAGCGCCCTAATTGCTGTTTTGTGACGCTTTTATACGGCACTCAAGGTAGGTACTTACAGCCAGATTGGCTGTTAAGGAAATTAATAGTCGAAAGTATGGAAGAAATCAAGAAATACAACTTTTGTCAACACAAAACTGCGATGCGTCGTCGCGATGTAAGTATCTGCCAGCTCACACAACGTAGGTATCGCAAGAACTTGCGAATCGATTAGCATCGCACATTGTATGGTCGCCTGAACCGATGTTTTGCCGCACGAATTCGTGCGTTCATTTTGTGAATCCAAAAGGACCCTTAGAATATCTAAAGATGAACGCACACTTATCTGAGCCGAACGCGTCGAACGAATCAAAAGAAAAGAATGTTATAAATAAAGAAATTCTATGAAACATTGCACACCTAACCGCGTCGAATGGTCCGAATCTGAAAGGACTTCAGTATGAAGAATTCTAAAATTGTTTTCTTGCGTTTCGATACGTTCGGCCTAAGTGTGCGTTCACCTTTTAATGTCTTTTTCAAACATATAAAAGAGTTCAGGTTAGAAGAGTTTCTTCACAGCCACTGGATCACGCCTGGGATATCGTTGCTAACTGTGATAGATAAAATAGACGTAAGTATTCTTACCAGCGATACACATGTCCCTTGCCCCCACGCTCTGCCTGCAGGGAGTGCCGTCTGCGACGAACCCGCCCAACATTTCCACATCACTGCCGTCGCGCGCCACGCATTGTAGCTCACAAGGTTTGTCTGTAACAACGTAAGTACGAGTACTGTAACTAATACTAAACGCACGTTTTGTATGATTTGCAATAATATTGTAACTGCATCGAAAGAGCTTGTAGGTACTTATGACTAGATATATAAAGAACATAAACAAAGCAAACGGAGTACGTGAGGGTCGTAGCAGGATGCGTTTTTGGTTTTCACCTAGAGGTACCCCTAGGTATTGGAAAATGGCGTGAATTTATATGTAAAATTTTGGATTGACGTCTTGTTTAAGAGGCTTTAAAACGTTCACTGCTTTGACCTCTTTCAGGAAACTCGTAAACGATGTCGAAGCTGGACATCTCACATAGTTAACGATCACATAACTGCCGAATTCTATCGCTAAAATGTTAATGTAGCAAGGAGACAAACTTTACGAACGGTTAAATTTTTCGTTAAAATTTAAATAAAGTATCTAAGTTTACAACAAAAAAGTATTTTCACGATTAAATAGTACGCCGTCTCTGTAGGTAGGTAAGTACATATTTCAGGAGAATTAAATTTTTTCAATTTATGTTCTAAATTATTTCCTCATTTTCACGTCAATTTCACTATCAATACGCGGCGGAGACTGCTGTTATTTATGGGCACCTACCTATCTACAACAAAAAGAAGCTAGCTAAGCTTAGCTTATCTTGTTAGCTTTAGTTTGTCTAATCATAACTGGATTGAAAATACCACAACTTGTAGGTACAATTACTTTGTATGAAAAAAAGCACAGTTAATATGAAAAAAAGAAACATAACTTCCGTTTGTTCTCCCTGAGCCTGACCTATTGACATCATGTCTTCTCAGAACTGCGACTTGTTAAGTATGTCCTAAACTCACCTTGATCGAAGTAAGGTATCCACTCTGATATGGTTTCATTCCCATACGTCATGTTGTTATGTTTGGAGCACTGCACTTCCCGGAATGATGGCTCGTTGATAGGGCACGGATCGGTGTTGCAGATCTTGTATCTAGGAAATATTACACACGTTTTATTAAACCTGAAGATCTGGTAAACAACCTACTCGTTGTCGTGGTGTAGGAACAGACGGGTTTAGGTACATCCATCTGGTATTTTGAGCGCACAGCTATCTGATAACCCTGGATCAAATGTCTGCCAATTGCTATCAATTTTAGCTTAGAAAGTATCTAACATTTGATATCCAGTACATTCTGAGTGCAGAGTGCAAGTTATTTTTACGTTATCGCGATGGCTCTCTGATTGGCTAAGAGCTTGGAGCGGGCCAATCGGAGCGTCGAACGTCATAACCGTGTCGATTGCGTTAACGTAAAACAAACTCGCGTTAGGCACTCAGGATTAGATCGAAAATATTTTAGATCAGTCAAACATCGATAACAATATTTAGCGTTCGAATGAGAGACTGGATTAGTGTAAATCAGTGACAAAAATAAACTAGATCTGCAATAAAAAAAAATCTAGGACGAATGTACGCCGTGCTTTGTGAAAACTAATTATTCTGACTTATTCGCTACTCGCAACCTAAATTCAAAACATCCAGACTTCGCTTAACAACACAAAGGCTTAGTAATGGAGTCGTTAAAAACGGTAACATCTGAGTGAATAGTTGAATGCTTACCGGCTCCTGTCACCGATACAGTAGTTGCCATTGTTGTTGGGTTCTGGGTTGTTGCACTCGCGCGACTGCGTGGAGACACCCGCCCCGCATGTTCGAGAACATTCGCTCCATTCCGACCACGGGCCCCATTCGCCGTTTCGAGGCTTTGGGGATGGTGTGCGAGGAACGCAAGTCTGGTTCTGACACCACTGTGGAAGAAAATAAGCTTGTTAGATGATGAGGAAAAAGAATGTCTTGTTTGGCCGATGCAAAATTTTCTGCCAAAGGAAATAATAAATAATTGCAGCTCAAATCAGGTGACAAAATTTATTGACGCCTCCTTCCTTCCTTCCTTCATTTTTGGGAACCGTCTTATTAGAATAGAATAAACTTTAATATTTACTTTTTTTCATTTTACCAATTTTTTTATTATTTTTTCATAATCAGATCTATTTTTTTTTGGGATAACCTACTTCCAATAGCGGACTACTTTAGATGAGATATTCCAACTAAACCATAATTCAATCCCACATATATCAATTCCGGTGTAAAATCCCATGAAGCAAAAGCAAAAACACATGTTAGAATGGCCGTCAGTACAAAAAGCTTAACAGTTTCCTGCGTATCTCACCATATCGGGCCCACAAGTGGTCCCGGGCGCGGCGGGGCGCAGCATGGACTTGCACACGTTGTTGACTTGGCACCACAGATGTAAACACAACTCGGTCGGCTTCGTACACACGACCGCTTCCGCGCCGAACTGCAAATGGCATTGGTATGCTGCGTCGAATGTTACACCTAGACAAAAAAACATAACAGTTTATTAATTTATCTACGTTTTTTTAAGTTTCAGGAACATATTTGAAAGGTACTTACCAGCAGGAACTTCGGGGTAGACATACAGCGGCTCTTGAGATGGTCTGTCGCTAAGGCACTCGCCCAAACCCGCACTAAAAGAGAAGATATCAAAATTAGAAACTCACATTATAAACCAAACTACAATCGGTTTAGTAGAAACAAGTCGTAAGCAAACATACGTTCCGTTTAATAAATGTAGAGATGCATAAAGTCGTTCAAAGTTATTCAGCGTTAAATTCATTCCAGCTGGATTAGGAAATAGTCGACCATAAAATTGTAGCACAATACGTTTTCTACGTAGCCGAGCGAATAACAGCTGAAGCAGAACAGCGGGCGCGCCTACTGGATCCATTTCAGCACATTTCGCACAATTACGAGCGCGTTTACACACTTCACAATGATTTGTGCGTACGAAACTGCGAATAGCAAACACGCCTCTATAAACGCACGGTTTCACAACCACTCAGTCCTAGGCCAGAAGAGTCATAAACATGTCACATTTAGATCCATCAATTTTTAACAGCCTAAGTTTATATTTCTATTCATCATGGAATACTTCATTTAATTCATTAAGAAGCGCCATAATTTGATTTTTTATGATGATTAGTCTGCTCCATGATGACAAATATGTAAGTCGGGCGCGTGTTGGTGATGGCTGTAAAATGCAGATACCGTTGCGACATTTAATTATTAATTTTCGTTTATAACGACATCCGGTATTAGATTTCGATTCAAAATCTTTATTTATGTTTGCGTAGGATTTCTGCTTTCAATTTTATTGGCACTATAAAACTATTTTATTTAGTTTGCTAGTAATGACAGTATTATGTAAAGACTCACTCAAGAGTCACTTTCATGTGCAAATGATGTCGGATTTAAATGAAGCTGTTGCATTAACGGACTGGCTGGTCACAGTAAATATAAATTATCAATGAAACCGCTACGGAAGGGGCCTGCCCATTCAGTAAATTAGGTAGGTACGCGCACAATATGCAGCGTATGCGCATGTATTTATGATCAGGCGCTATTTAAGTGTTACTGAGTAAAATAAAATAAACGAAATACTTAAAAGCTTTCCGCAATTTACGCTAAAGACGGTATTGAATGAGTCAACGATTTTAAGGGTAAATGGAGAATAAAAGTTGATCGGAATGAAACTCATTATTTGGTCAAGGTAAAAGGTTCCTCGATAAATAAACTAATTAATGTTCAATAATTGTAACAGATTCACTGGTAATTAACCGACATTTTGTTCCGGTTCTATAATCAAAGATCATTTTTTGATCAATGATTAAGTAGGGAGGGTACGCTACAGGATATCGATCAGCTGTCAAAATCTACTTGATTAAAAACTTGAATGAAAACTTCACTTACTCCAAGAAGTTAGTAACGTCGCGTTTGCTGCACCTCGACCAAGCGACCTGAACGGTGTCTGATTCGAAGATCGGCGTCATGATGTGCAGTGTCGATCCTTCTCGGCGATGGCAGCCTATCTTCTCTGTGTCGTGGTATAGTCCAAAACTGAGGACAAAGAAAATATTTTTATTAAATTTTTCTTTTAGTTGGTTATTTAGGAAATTAATATCTACCTATTAATATAATTTTAATACGGAAATATTGTAAAGTCAATAATTTTAAAAGAGTAAACAGAGTTTCTTGCCGGTTCTTCCCCAAAGGACACAGACTAGGTGGCACGACCATTTTTAAGTCTGGCAGTCTATCCCGTTTTATGGTTTGAGGTAGATGGAGTAGTAAGTACACAACGGTACAAAGATAAAGTCAGATTGTGCTCATTACAAGTCTTCAAGAAGTGCCCACTTAGGTTGTCGGAGCTTCGTATCTCTTACAGTTTTACATACTCCGTTAGTTTTAAAAGTGTGAGCCGTATCTGCCGTCCATTTGCATTCTACTAGGAAATGTATTACAAATAGATGCTCAAAACAATAACAGTTACTTCCAAGATCATAATACTCCAATGTCCAATAAAGATTTAACTATGTAGGTACGCTAATAACACCCCGAAAATCGTGATTAGCGTAAGACTAGTGGTTTATTGATATTTTGACATTCAGATATTTTTAATTTAAATAAATATTAAGTTTTTAAAATATTATGACCGGAGCTGTCAATAATTGTATAATTATGCAAATAATACAGAACCTTATGCAACTAACAAATCATGTCATTGCATCACACGAAATAGCGTCTATTCAAAATAGTATGGAACGAATGATATATCTAATAGCTCAATAGTTAATATTGCTCCGGCCCAAATGGACATGTATGTACTCGTATGCATTATATGTCATTCATGAGTCGTTATTAATGCAACGATAATGACGTTTATAGGCAATGTAGCAACAAATAATCTTAATAGCTCTATTAGCAGAGCTCGTAATCGTTATCTTGTAGTATGAACAGTGGCGCTCCCGTAAAGGCACGGACACAACTGCTGATCGTAAAGGCATTATGACACACTGATGGAGGCCTTAGCTTTTAGTTTTGGGTGGGATATTATCAAATAAGTCGTTCCGATCTAGGTAGTGCAAAACTTTACTAAAAACCGACCCGAATTCCTTCAGTTGCCTTCTAGGACCGCGGCGACGTTTTAATTTTTTTTTAATCCCGCAGGTCTGGATCTCCGTCTAAGACCTCCGCCTTCTCTTAGTACATGCGTATAATAATGACATGTTGTAAAACCAATTTTAAAAAAAAGTAAGCATGGAGTTTCTTGCCGGTCCTTCTCCATAAGAAACGACCAATTGGAACCGTAATGCACTAGCTTCTGACGTTTTATAATTGCCCTCGTAGGTAGGCCTTTATGAAAAATAAAAAAAGAATGTATTTTGAATTGTTTTTGATTAAATACGTAGGAGAGATTCGACAAACTCTGCCACAAAATAGTTTATCATGATAGAAGTATGATATTTGTCTTGCGATGAGCTTTTACATAAAACCTATGTAAAAGTACATCGCAACGGAAATATTAACAACAGTGTGAAAGTATTTCATGCTTGGGAGTAACTTTTATCTCTATCTCTTTGGTAGGGAGGCAATAATCATATTAGCACTCAAGTATACATTGAAGGAATTTAAATAAAATCATTTTGTTGTAAAAAGCCTTTGTACCAGAGTTACAGTTAGTTGTGTACCATAGAGTATAATTCTTTTATTCCTATTTCAAAAATGAAAGAAGAACTTTTTTTTTCTTCAAGTTCGTTTTGATGAAGTATTTAGATACGAGTTGTTTAGTCTCAGAAAAGCAGGAACAGTAATTTTAATTTTATTATAATTGCTGTCAGCAGGTTCATGAAAGTTCTCAGGTTACAGTCTAAAGTCAAATGTTATCGCATCTCATATAATTATAAAGTTGTATAATTATTGTGACGTATTCTCGTTAATGACGAGAAGACGTGCAATAATAAATAAATTATCTTCGTTTATTTATTTTACTATACATATTCGTTATATTATCTTAATTATTAATCTGTTGGGTGTATCCAGTTATTCTTGGAAACTAGATTGTACTCGTATGTATAAACATAAAGTTTCCATTAATGTTGTTAATTAATAACTTTAATACCTATTCTGATATTTAAATACTGAAACAAAGTATATAGGTACGGAAAAAAAACAAAATCTTGGTATAAATTTCTCTAAGTTTTAAGTTATAAAATTACAAGGTAACATTTCATAGCTGACATTTTCATTTCAGGAAGTGATGGGCCCATCTATTTTTAGCCCAGACGCGGTTCAGCCAGACATAAAACAGTGGGTCAGTCAGTCAGTCGTCGTGATATTTGGCACTGGATCCTATCACTATTATGTATGTTGTGTTGTCGTGCGGCCACCTGTGAGTCTGTGACGATATACAGGGCGTTATACGCTTACTTTATTGCGAATGATATGAACAATTATTGGCACACATCCAAAATAGTATCTATGGACGTTGAGCGCGTGGAAAACGTCTAGCATTTGGGTTTCCATTTTTCTGCATTCGATTGCAAAAATCTGATGATGTTTCTTAGACTGCAACTCAATATTTCAATGACAAATAAATCTGTAGATGTTAAATACATCGAAACGAATCTATCGTCTGCAAAAATATCAATTTAATTGCTTCTCTCAACCAGACGAATCGAAACTCCGGAAGTGTCGGCACGCGAGGTTACAAACTTGATAATTCGGTATTTTGGTAGGAGGAAAAATATAGTCGCAATTAATTTTATCAAGATGCGCCGCGACGGGTTTAATTTAAAGAAATGTTACGGCTAATGTTTATTTAAATTTTTATTTGTTAAAGTAAAACGACATTGCGTTCTGTAATAAAACCCGAGCGCAACCATCGTGTTTGCCGTGAACGACATGTACGCGATTGTCAAGAGTCACGCCTTTCGACCCGTATAGACGCCTGTCGCCTGTAAATTATTTAATTTATCGTCAAAACTCTTATTCTTTATTTAAGATAACGCCATAAAAAATAAATGAACTTGTGTGGGCCGATAGTGCGGCGTCAATGCACCGGGTGCATTGTACGCGACGAATGATGCATTCATGTCTACAAGAAGGTCAATGGCTGACTCGCACTGTTTGCACATTACATAACCTATGTTTGTATTACGATTGTGGGCGTTGTCTAATGCCAGTGACAACGCCTTGTTTGTACTAAATAGTACTCACAAACCAACGGGCTCCGAATTCTCGGATGCAGTGCAACTGTTTCATAATTTTCTATCTTGAAAGCAACGTCCTTGCGGTAATCTCGGCTCAGAAACATGACTCAGTCCCGATAACCGAAGCACTCGGCAACCGTTGCCAAATAAAACTAGCACTTATTTCCAAAATAATACTAACAATATTACGCATACTTGTATAAAATATATTTTAAATACACACATGAGAGCGTATGGTCGCCCGGGAATCGGATGATACGTTCGTATTGAAAGATTGTTTATTTTAGAAAAAGTTGAACTTTTGATGTGGTGTTATGAAAAGATTATTCGCGGTGTACCTAAATAGCGCTATTAATGATTAACTTATGCGTGTTTAGATTGAGTTTAGTAGATCGTAGTGGATGATATAACATCTGACGTGAGACAACTATAGTTAAGGACAGTCTAGATTCATTACAATCAAAACTAGTGAAATGTAGCATGATAGTACCCAACATGTACCGAAGATATAAGGTGAGGGAACACGCTGACTGTACAGACAGCGTCATCAATTAGTTACCTCTTTTACTGAGATGTTTAATGTGAGAGGAGAACCCAATTGATGCAGCTGTCTGTACCTCGTAAACTTTGACCGACTGGCGTCTGCAGCGATCACGCCAGCAATCACTGTAGTGATGTTTGTGTAACCTATTTATCTAGGACCGATATGATTTGCACTGTAAACTAAACACTTCGTTCGTGGTGCACATTATGGCAAATATATACCCACAGTTCATTCAGAAACAGTAAGTAATTGGAGATAAAAATTAATTAGCACAAAGCTTGGGTGATGAATCGATAAATCAGAATAAAAAAATCTGTGTGACGTAAACCTACAAAAGATACGAGAATTTATTAGTGCTTATTAGTATTTTATGAATCCTGGGTACTGTGCAGCATTCAGTAGGAACCACTACAGATATGATAATGCCACGCTGTTAACATAAATCTAATTTATGTTTAAAATCATTTTTCATATCTAATCCGACATTAGTTTCTTTATGGCATATAAAACGTTCAGTAGATCTATGGCAAATTTATGGAGGACTGAAGACATCTATTTTGGGTGGCTACCCGAACACAGTGGTTACTACTCTAGCCGTACATTACGTGATATGTAAGCTGTGTGTTTACATTGCGATTAATATTTCTAGTTCAATAGCACGATGGTGAGTCATCTAATCGAGCTTTTCAGGAAATTAATCACATTGTAATCTATAAATAAGTTATAATTGTAATCCAAGGGCAAAATCAATATTTTGTTCAATGCTACTCTGAAAAATCGCCTTCGGAAAATTTTTGGATAACGCTATGACTTACAATGTTTACAGAGTTTTCTTATAATGCCAACCCGTGACCTTAATCTTTTATAGTTATTTTTAAATCTGAATAAATGAAGAACGTGTGCGAGATTCAAGCAAACGGAAAAAAAATATGTTAAATTATTAGTAATTCAACTTTTTTTTATAATTACAAGCTGGCACCAGCCAGACAGTTCAGAATACTGGCTACTTGCCTAAGAATTGCGATTCTGAGAAAAATGCAAAAAAATAATAATATGCATTTTCAAATTAGCATAGATTTATAGACTCATTTAATTAAAAAATATGAGTGCGTTCAAGTATTTGTGAACGAGCATTTTCACTTTATCATGCTTTGTTATAAGTGTTTTAAAAGATTGATGTACTTAGATTATTCCCAAGAAAACTAAAATAAAAGTGACGTTTTGGTTTTTATATATTTTTTTTATGGGTAAATATATAAGAAATGAGAAACTGACTTATTGACATATGAACACACAGCCTTATTTGCACAAGGTTTCCTCTTATGACGTAGGCGACCACTATGAGAGGATTTCCATTCTTTTTTCTTGGGTCTAAAGTTTGTATGCAGAATCCTACTTTCATGCTCGCAAAGCCACTGACAATTAGCTAGTGGTCTATATTATGACTCGATATTTTAACATGAGCGTCCTTTTTTTAAGAGTGGTAAATCATCAAAACTTCTCCTCGGAGAGAAGGTAAGACTTTTTTCTAACCTACCATGTTCCTTCAATTGCTCACTGGATTCCAGAGCCGCAGTGACTATTGCAAACAGTCCCTCAGTAATACGAGTTTCCTGAATTATGTCTTATTTACCTAGATCATTGGGTTTTTCGTTGCGTAGAACTGGTTAAACCGTAAGTCGTTAAGTAATTAACAAGCAATTGCGGTATCCTTTATCTATGTCATATTGCAGTATCATTAGCATTTTATATAATAAGGTCTGTCTGGTGATTGGAATTAAATAAGAATACTCGCACATTTTATCCATTTAGTAAAATATGTCGACGCATTGAATAAGTTCTAATGATTAATTGCTTCGATAAAACTATAAATAAACTTGTCTTCTTCAATGTTATTTCTTGTGCGATAGGTAATTAAGAGTATTGTAAATCTGGTGTAATTGTTGGTTATTTTTTTTTTTCATTGCCTCAAGATTAAAAACTAACAGTGAAGAATACGGACCAATTTTACCTCGTTTTTTTGCTGCCACTTCTAAATATTTGAATGTAACGCTGCACTTTTTTTTTTCTTTTAGCAACATAACATAATTCGGATTCTATTTGGATTTCTCCATTAGCCATCATCTCAATAATCTCAATCTGTCTAGCCACACCATCCTTCTTAAAGTCAATCTATACTTACTTAGTTATGGATTTAATTATCTAATCGTTTCTTTGGACATATCTCTTTCATTTTAAAAACATATACCCGTGGTCACAGTGCATTGCCGATACCGTGAAGAAGGGCTAATTAAACTTATATTTTACAATGTAGGTACAGATAGACAGTAGACGTCCAAATTATACTTAAGACATAAACAATAGCATAATCTATACATATAAATAAAATTGGAGTGTCTGTTTATAATATTCAAATAACCGCTTTTTATTACATGCATATGAATATATATACGGTACATACACCAAAATGACATTTTTGTACAATTTTTGTCTGTCTGTTTGTTCCAGCTAATCTCTGAAATGGCTGGACCGATTTTGACGGGACTTTTATTGGCAGGTATCTGATGTAATAAGGAGTAACTTAGGCTACTTTTATTTTAGATAAAATTAATTCAAAATCCTGTAGTCCACGCGAACGATGTCGCGGTCACAGCTAGTCAATCATATAATGTTCTCATTGCTGGAACTCAGGTCTCCTCTCTATGACAGGGAATGAGGCAAAATAAAATCCATCACGCGGGCCTAGTACGGGTTGGTAGATATCACTTCTCCGAATATTTGGTTCTAGGACATGCCGGCTTCCTCATGATGTTTACCATCACGGTTTTGGGAGCAATGGTGATGACACAAATTACACAAAGTACAGCGCCTGTCTGGAATTGCATCCGCGACTTATCACCGGTGCTCTAAACAATATTATACTTTATTTTGAACTTACTTGTGTCCCAATTCGTGTGTGATGGTGTGTGCCAACATGATGCCGTTGTCCTCGTTGACGGAGCAGCTGCGGTCCGGCTTGCACATCCCCGCCACGTGCGCGACTCCCAGCGTGCTGCAACAATCATCCGGTTTACTACACTATACTACTTAATTGGGAATGCAGCTAATTAGTCATAATATAAAGATATTATAACTAAATTGGGGGAGGCCTATGTCCAACAGTGGACGATTTTCTGCTGAAATGATGATGATGATGAACGATAAGTAATAAGCTGCGTTTATAGAATAGAATTAACTTTATTGTACATTAAAATAGTAGCAAAACTTTTACAGAAACCAATGAACCAAATGATGAATGTAATGTCACCGTTCACAGAATGGATGACCCCCTGTTTTTACTAGCAATAGATTCATTGATCATGTATCTTGTGCCTTGTCAATTACATCTTTAATTAAGTGTTACCTTATTGTGTATTTTTTGCAAGTAAAATGTTATTATAAAGACGCGTTTCCACCTTTTGCGGGGCACCACGTTTTGTAGGGCAAGATCGAGTGGTTGATCACATTATTCCTGAGTAGCCCGCAATGTAAATTGTATAAAAGTAGTTTGTAGGTGGAAACGAGACGTAATACTATTCTACACTAAAGTGCTAAATTATAGTTTTAAATTATGTGCCCGGTTTTCTGTACGAGTTTTTAATGCAGCTTTATTTAATATCGACATTATGTTAGTTGTTGTCGTTGTTATGTTTTAAAGAAGATAGAAAGAAGAAAGAAAAGAAGAAAGAAATGTGTTTATTTTGAGTCCTGTAGCTTTAGTGCGAGTTTGCAGTACATGTAAATTCATGTGCACGTTTAAATTCATTTAGAACAGTGGTAATAAATACAGGATATGGTAAAGACGAATCGTTAAAATTTAATAAAGACTAGATAAACGACGTAGAATTGTATTATGTCAAGTATATTATATGTCATTTATGAGTCTCAGTTTTTACTGTTTTTTGGCCCTGAGGAGATATTATTTAGAAACAGTTCTTTTCTATGTGCGTGTTTATTTTTATTACATATTAACAATAGTTTTTAAGTTTTATGTAACGTAACGTAACGGTTGGACCATGATATCCGAAAAATAAAAATTTAAATGTTGTAGCCGTATTTAAAATCTTTAAACATCTATTAGTAAGTACAATATATTAATTAATTAGTATTCAATTCTTTGTTTTCTGTCATATTTAATCACCGATCTACCGCAGCGTTAAGGCTCTCCCTTTGTTAGCACAGCTTTTCCTAACGTCTATTGATTTCTCTTAACTAAATAAAAATTATAAGTAAATAGGTACAAACATTTGACAAGAAACTGCGTTAATTAGGCGTACCTCATTAGCCAATATTGTTATAGCAATTTAGATATCGTCTTACGAGTGAATATCCTACTTGCAAATAGAATAAGGCATTTCTATTTATTAATAAATTAATTTAATAAATAAAAAAAATGGGTTCCTAATAAATATTAAAATCGCGAAAGTGTTGCCATAACGAATGGTCCTGTGCATCTCGCATCCATCAGATTCCCACGACCCGTGTTCATCAGGTAGCTCAAAGTTTGGCGATCCTTTGATCGACAAATTGGGTTTAAATCCATTTACTATCTTTAGAGTAAACCCATCTCTAGTTCAACTCAATGGGTCTAAACAGACGGACCGCATTTCAACTGCAATCCAACTGCAAATTGCAGTTGAACTGCTCACCGACTGCATCCGTACTGCGTCGTACCCACCCGCCCACACGCTCCGCCCTCCCGCGCATGGTGCAGTTCGGATGCAGTCGGTGTGCAGTTCACACGACTGCAATAGAACCACACGTTTTGTTTACAGTTCTATTGCAGTCGTGTCAACTGCATTCAAACTGCACTTAAACTGCAATTTGCAGTTGAAATGCTGTCCGTCTGTTTAGACCCTTAAATATGGGCCAGGGGCCATTCAAGTGCCGTTAGTAATATTTTTATTTTCCTTATTCTAATTTTCTGCAAATTCCATTGAATTCCTTATTTCTCGGCTTGATTACTACTGCTCATGAATTTTAATGGAAATGTTAACGTAAGTATAGGGGGGAGGGGGGAGGTAAAAGCTTTGCTTACTTTTGCTGAGAACATAAACACTCTCTTTGTCAGCAAAACATGCGCAGCTGCCTCTCACAAGGGGCGTTTAAAATTAATAAAATTCTATTTGAACCTTCAATCAACCGGATTTACGCCCAATGATTGGGTTTTCACCCATCTCAAGATTAATTCCTACGTATAAGGAGAATCTATAATTTCTGCGTGACTTTAAACCATTAAACTTCGAAGCAACACATAACGTTGCTGTTTTACGTAAACACGGTTATCACCGAGACGCTAATAAGTTTTTGTTTGCATTAACGAATTGAATGACATGACCTTGTCCCAGTTCATGTGAGAATGAGATAGAAAACTATCGTCTCGCATGAATTGAAAATATTTAACAGAATGAATCAATGAAAAATATAAATAAAATATTTAACGAAATTTCATACGTATTACATTCAGCTTTCGTATAATTCCGTTGAAAAATGAGAAATTATCATTTGCATAATATTAATTTATTATTTTCTATCTATACAAACCCATGTATCTCTTTGTCAGTCCTTAATAATATTTAGTATCATAACTGTCCATTTACAGTTAAATATTCATGAACATGTTTAACAAACATTGTTTGCCTCATTCCTTAAAGTGGTTAGTTCATTACGAAGGCATTTAATGCTTTATGTACTTAAATAATTGTCACGTAAAGTTATCATACGGGAAACTAGGAAATAATTATTGTTTTACATATGAATTAGCGATTAATAAAGAATGTTCGTCGCGACTTCTAATCACTTGGTAATTATAAAGGTACATCGTAGGCGGGGCTTCATTAAAGCTAGCGCTAGACGACTAGCGCACGCGCAGTCGAAGTCGTGACAAGATACGTAGGTACTACTGATTCATCGGAAAAAAAGTAAAAGTTCTCATTCATTGTAATTTTCTTCCGGTTACGTAAATAATATAAATCGATTTCAGACTTGTGAACAAAATTCGGAAAGTCTTCAAAGAAAAGCGATCGTTGCGTAACAATAAGATTTAAGATTGAAAGTGAAATCCAATTTACGTTACAATAGGAAGGGAACGTTGTCATATCTACGAGAGTCTATTCTTTGATGGCGGCGCGAACGGGAATAGTCTGCTAATAATACGCGTGCGTTGCTGACTCACGCGGAAGCCGATGAAAAGCTCTATAAATTCCTTGTAATAAATTCAATATACTTACTTCGCAAGCTTTATTTACATTAATATGTTTATTTATAACGGCATACCCACTTTACGAGACACCATTAATCAAAATATTTTACACATCGATATTTATTATCGAGATATCACGACACTAAAGTAATTGTGATTTTGGCGAAGATTTATGCTGTTTGATTTATAAGCCGATAAAATTGATTTGACACGTGTTCCCAATTTTATGTTTACACCGCAATATACTTTAATAAATATTTAATAATAATTATAGTAACGCGTTGATGTCTTTTGTATCGGTCAGACGTAGACCACCATTATTGATTAACAAAAACAAAACAAGCAATATGAATTAACAATTTCAATTAAAACTCTTACAGTAAAATAGTAAGAAAGTCATAAACAGAAACGGGATGTCCAATTACAGCGTGCGTTGTGAAACATTGAACCAGAATCCAGTATCCTATCCTTAATTAACGTTTGAGTAGTTACTATAAAAGAACAATTTCAGATTTGGGTCAGCAGTTTTGTTGGTTGTCGGGGCGGGCAACAACTGGCACTATTTACGCACAATTTGGATCATTAACCAACGCTGTGGTAAACGTGGATTTAGTGTGGGCGACTGTTGGTACACACTGAAATTATTAAATCTTCTCTCCCAGGGTTTTGATATTTAATGAGATAAAAAATGTAATTTTTTTTAGCACTTTAGCATTCAGGCGTTTTTATTGTTACTAATTTAAGTTGAAATTTAATGTACTAAAACTAAACGAATTTTCAGGAATTCCTAGTTTCATATCTATTGCGAGTGTTATTTCCGATATAAAATATAAAGCTTTTTGCAGCAAATACAGTTAAGTTCAAGGATAGTAATAAAATAAATTAAATGAGTAGTGAGTATCATAAAGTTAACTAACAGCTTTACGACGATAAAATCACCGAACGTTTTATATCGCTTGTAAGTTGTAATACAATTCGCAATAACATGTAATCACCTTTTAATGACTTTAAAGTTTTCGATGAAAATTATCCTTTTATGTGAACGCTCATAAATCAAGCCTTTCGTTAATTGTCCAACGGGTGTGAAATTAACGAGAAATTAAATGGCCGTTGATTTCAGTCAAAAGGCGCCTCGTTTCATTGTTTTTTTTTTTAATATTATGGTCAAGTGCCATCATATTATCGTGCTTGACCACTATCTCGCCTGTTGGTACACGATGGTCGATGATGGAGCGCATCAGCTAGATTACTATTGACTTAAACTATTTTTTTAAAGAGCACTAGGTAGTAGGACGTAAAGCGTTGCTGCGCCTGATCTCTCTCCGGTTGCATTAGATTACCGTCACATCGGAGTGGCTAATCTCTGTTGAGATCAGCCATCATGATCGAAATTCAGTCGAGATTCATAATAATAATTCTCATATTCATATATTTACATAGTTTTTTTATATAATTCTAATTTACATTACAGTTAAGCTACGGCCTATGTCCTCTAACATGACCTTATTCTCTGTTATGTCACACAAAGCCACGAGTAGCGTGTAGGTGCTAAATATTTGTTCCAATGTATGCGTAAAATTGGCAACGCGCCTTTCTGTCTAGCAGTTTGGTAGAGCCTCGACAATCGCCCGCCAGAGGGGGCTACAAAGACATACATACAATCTACACTATATTATAAAGAGGAAATGTTTGTTTTTTTGTTTGTAGGTGGTAATCTCTGAAAGTACTGGTCCGATTGTTGAAAATTTTTTACCGATAGAAAGCTGCTTTATTCCTGAGTTCAATAGGCTATATTTCATGTACACCAGCAAAGCCGTGGGCAAAAGCTAGTCAGTAATAAGCAGATAATCTTTTCGATAGAGAAAAGCAAGAATAGATAGATTTAGTTCTAGTTCTAGGTTTTTTTTATAACTCCCTTTACCAGAAAATATGTATTAGCAAACCTAATTCCGGGACAACCAACGTGGGATATACCTATAGTTTCTAGCAAAATTACCTATATTTGGCTAACCCAGGGTTCGAGCCTGACCTCCATTTTCCATATACTCGTACGTACTACGACCACTGTGAGAGCGAGCCTTGCCAAGTAAAAAATGCTAATTGAACGGAACATGACATCGCCGGAGTTCGCTTCAGGCGGCGCGATCAAACGAGCGGAGAAAGTCGCATTGTGAATTCGTACATTTTCGGCCACAATACCATACTTGGTCAATAATTGTACCGAATAGGGTCAAGATATAGTTATTTCGTGTTTATCTGACGGATTTATGTTTAGTTCGACACGTGTATCAAAAAATATGATAAATAATGTAGATTTATATAAAAAAATATCTCGATTCAAGGATATTTAATCCGTCGATCTTTAATCAAATGGCTTTATTGGTTTGGATGTGTCATAAAAAAGGCAATTTCAATAACATATGCCAATCAATAGGTGGTCTAATCTAAAGTATGCGCGTTATAAGATTAGTGGTGAGTGGTGGTGTAACGGAAGAGATAAGCGCTCGCAGGTTGGGCGACACCCGAGACTGCGCGGCGTCGAGACAACTCGTACAACATACAAGTCACACAACTACGAATTAAAATTAACCGACATCATTATTTTTAACGAGCGCCCTTTGCCAGAGAATCGCTACTGAGAAACTTTGATTATGCACGAGATTAATACCTGAAAAGATTAGATGATAAGTTTAAGGAATCTTTTATGCGAAATGCGAGTATCCATAGGATTAACTGTAGTTAACCTTACAGATACCATCAATTTGAGACAATAGATGCGCGAACGCCGGCGTTCGCTTGCGGTTTAATGAATTCTAAACTCTAAACTAAGTTTAGAAAATTTGAGTTGGAAATCACAGTTGCTAAAACCAGCGATTTAACGTTACAAATATGTTTTTTAAGAGTTCCCAATTAAGATCGTAATTTAGTTAAAATAAAGTAATTTATGACCGATTCGTGTGTATGAATACGAAATGAAGATTAAATATTATGTGCATATTTAACTACCCATTACTAGGCTGTAGAGGGTAAAATTGTTTCTTAATTATTTGCAGTGTTAAGCAATAATTGAAATGTTATGTACTTTTGTGAGAACTCACTTGGTAATTATGACTGGCATGATAATTCATGAATTATTTACTGCCGTTTTTCAATACGATAAATTGGACTATAACTTTTAATTTATGTGTACTTTGTAACTCAAAATAACTTCAGTAAAGTTTAAATTAAAAACGAGTCGTCGGTTTAGTAAAATTTAATAATATTCATAGGCGTTAAAGTATTGATGATTGAAATTTTCATGCGGCCTGGTATTGATAATGCCTGGCGTCGGGTGCATTCAGCCCGCCCGGGCGCCCCGGGCTGCAATGCCGCATCGACACCGTTACCACGATTGTGTTTTGATTGCCGCCTTCCCAGAACATTCGACTACTCGTTTGTACCGTTTACCGAGCCGAGCTTCCTCATTGCATTCATTACACACTGGTTTTTGGGCATGCGTGCTCTGGATACGAATTAATGTAGTTAACAAGCCGAAGCCGCTGTCTGTCGCGCCTCGCTTCAACGCCGTGTAAAGAACAACATCGTTTATTAAAGCACCTGTGCACGCGAAGGTGACTGAAGGGTTAAAGGCGTGAGAAAATTTTCTGGTTTCGAAAGAAAATTCATGTTGATTTTCTGCACCACCTTAAGGTCGACTGGTAGAAAATGCCCAAGGCATTAGGTTCACCATGGTACAATGTTTCTTATGAGTATGTAGATAATAAATCTATAATAATATTGTAAAGCTGAAAAATTTGTTTGAATACGCTAATCTCAGGAACTACCACTTCGAATTGAAAAAATCTTTTAGTATGTTTAGTCAAATTATTAAGAAACTTTATAGGTTATATATCATCACGCTGCAAACCACGGGAAGTAGTAACCAAAGAAGTGGAAACCGCAGGGAACTGCTTTACATAAATAAAATTGAAAATTAAATCTTTCTTCTTCTCTCTAAAGTTTTTTTACTCCAATTCTGTAAAAATCTTTGAAGATATGATTAATTATAAAGCCCATAGTAAATTAATTCTCGTAAAATTGCAAACACCAGTGTGTTTGACCGCGCTATGTACTTGAGCGTTATCTATTTGGCTAATGTTCCGCGATAACAATAGTAAATAAAAATCTCCTTTCAACATCCGCTTTCCTTGTCGGTATTACGTAAATCGTTTTATTTTCTCTTTGATGGAAAGGTTTTTGTTAACTTTAACAATATTAAAGTCGTGCACTGAATTTCTAAGAAGTTATGAGGCGATTTTCAGTTGTAAAAACTTTTGATTGAGAATAAGGTATTGTGAAAAACTGTGACTTATCGTTTATACAAGACTTGATTGACCAGTTGCTCTACTTAGAAATCTATATCAACTTTGTAAGATTAATGTAGAAAAACGTCCAATTTTTAACAGTGTATTATATGCTTGTTGGAGGAATTTAAGTCTTTATTCAGGTCTGTTTTACTTCATTTATAGTGCTCCCGGCCTGGGATATGCGCATTATGTCTTGTCCAAACTAAAATATGGATTGTTAACGTCTCACTTTCCAATCGAAGTGCCTCTTTGAATATTTTTTTTCAACGTCGGTTATAAGAAACATAATTTAATGGTTGAAAAATTAAAACCTTTTTTTTACACACATATTTCAACGTCAAATTGTTATGTTTCTTTACTATTCATTTCGAAGATATATGACTCTTAGAAATGAAACATTTGAATCTAATTGATACGATCCTTATTAGTTTTCAATTGATCTCTGAGGTTGAAATCAACGCTATTTACAAGCGTCTGTAACAAGTCTTCTTGTGCAACACACAAAACTTCGCATGACCAAAAAATTGTACTTGTAATTATATAACACTATATGGTTATAAGCTTTTGTTAAAATAATGAATGCCCAATTTGTAGCCACCCAACATCCTTGGCCTTAATGTCGGCGTTTTTGATGTGACCGCTCGGGCCGGCACATCGCCGTTAGCGATTCGCAAATATACGCAAAAAACCGATAATGATGTAAACAGCAATTTGTCGAGAGGTCCAGCATTTTGGCAACCTTTTTTTTATCAATCACGTACGTAACTGTGAACTTGATTAATTGTTTTTGCATTCTTTAAACGCGTTTAATCGCAGCTGTATTTATTTTAATTGTGTAAACGTTTTTTTTTTGTAGTTCAACCAACGTTTCTTGGCTCTATTAATGTCATTACTCTGTTTGCGCATCTAACTTAAGTGCTGTTAATTAAATCGCTTGAGTATAAGAACTCCAAACTTGATGACTTGAGTTGGTCTCTTAAGAGACCTATATCACTCCTAAACATCTCTGTTTGAACTGCAATCGTTCAATGTCAAGTCGTATACTATCAAATCTTTCTAGAAAACCCGGTTTGCGTAAAAGATAAAATAATAATTGCACCGAGTGTGTAAACGTATCTTAATCTTTTTATCGTGTTTAAAAATAGAAACATTGCACGATGAAAGTAGGTGTTGATAAGGAACGAATGTTTGAATATTATGACAAGTGTGTTTGGTCAGACACGGCGGTGCCGATCAGATTGAGTGGTGAGCGTGGAGTGTTCTGCGGATTATATCGACAAAGTAAACGTTCAAACTAAATAGCGTACAGACTAAACACAGCGCGTTGTGCAACAAGTGCGTACAGGCCAGCGGCCTCTTACCGACAAGAACCAAACGCAATACAATATGATTTATTTTAATTACGGACTAATTTTATATTTATACCCCGGGAACTAGGTGAAGTTATTTGCGCGTATGTCAAAATATATAAACAAAGCCTTTAAACGTAAGCCGGTCATGTTTTGGATCTCCCTCGTTAGCACACATGATTTAAATAACATGTTTATAATTCAAATTGTGAGATTCGCACTTTCATTGAGATTGATGCATCATGTGTTTTTGAATTGGAAAAAAACGCCCGGTCTAGAAATAAGCAAGTCTAGAATGTGCCGACCATTTATCACTGTAAGCCAAAACACTGGCTTTAAATAAAAAGGCGTTTATTTAAATAAATTCTTTTTAGATGTAGGCGTGTACCGTTTAACAGTATTTTAAATAAATAGGTGCAACAGCTGTGACGTAAATGAGTTGGAAATGCCTGAGTAACTGTTAGACACCTATATCCAGGTGTTTGGGCGTTCGCATCTGAAAGTGTTCTATTTGTGCGTCGGTTACTCATCGCGATTCTGTTTACTTTGCTAACAGACGGCTGCTCCTGCCATTGACCTTGTCTCGACGTTCAGTAAAAAAGAAATGCTAATATGCTGTTGCCCCCTGAGCTCTGAGTGCTATACGTAGTAGCGTAGCGTCGTCGTGCACTGTGACCGGCAGACCAGATGGCGTTCCGCTTGGATGTTTCTTTTCTCGTTGTTTATTTCTATTATACTTATTACTAAGTAATAATAAAATTATGGCGGAAAGTCCTTACCTACAAGGCGCATCGTGTTGACTGCAGATGTCTTGCCTGGTCACGAGGATCGCAACATCGTGATGATGAGGGTCTTTGTCGTCTTCTGGGTTCAGCAAGTGTTGCCAGTTACAGAAAGACGCCAGAGTTATGTCAGCGTTGGCGGACACCTCTAGATTAGGGGCTGCCTCTATCTGTTCTACTAGGATTATTTTCACGATCACCACTTTTATGTAGTTACCTATTGAAGGGTCCATGTAGAGGGATGATACCTGTTTGGAAACACAATACTTAAGTAAGATAATTATAATTTGTATATTTTATTTCGTTATTGGGAGAAATACCACTGGGCGAAATAAGATTGAATTTATTGTAATGATGGAAGGATGGAAGAAGATAATTTATTGTAGTCATACTATCTGGGCTTTACAACTTAAAAATCTTCATTAAATCGAATTTAATTTACAGTTTGATCCTGCAACAAATCGTGGATTTGTCATCACAGATATTATAATTTGCTAATATATAATTAAGTCAAAGCTTAATTGATCATGTCGACCTGTTATAACCATAAATAAAGAAGGTATCTGGAACGGGAGCTAACACGCAAGTTGCCACATTAAGAGCCATATATACATTTACACGTACCATATTCATAATAGTTAGCAGGTAAGTTTCCAAGCTACTGTCGTGGAAGTCGGTCATAGATTTGTCGGCGACCAATAAAACTTCGACGTGGCGAGGTTTGCTCACGGAACGCGTTCGACGGCTTGCGCCATCTTGTGCGTGCGCCTGCACATAGTTGTGATGGTGCGGGTAACGAGGATGGCTCTGCAC
Organism: Mythimna albipuncta; assembly: GCA_929112965.1. NCBI lineage: Eukaryota > Metazoa > Arthropoda > Insecta > Lepidoptera > Noctuidae > Mythimna > Mythimna albipuncta. The sequence continues at coordinate 12,571,094 of OV815973.1, forward strand.
CTATAATATTAAACAGATTAGCTGGGTAAACAACGATAAATATAGTCGGCAAAGGGTATGCAAAAACAAGAGCAGCTTGTGTAGGTATAGGAAAGTCTAAAGTATAAGATACGGGTGAAAAACTTTGTAGGTGCCCTAGACTGATCTGAAGATCGAAACCAAAACTTTAGGGGTGCTGCATTTGTATTTTGGTAGAGCATCTTGTATTTGTATATCCCGAGATTGGTTGGTTGGGATTACACAAAATTGTGCAATGTTTTACAAATTTTGATATATGACATTTAATAATGCCTTACCTTGTTACTATGATCACTGTTATGCTGTGTTGTTCCTTTTTCTGTTAGTAAGTTCTGTCTTCGCCACTGGTACGTCGGCTGTTTGGTCGCACAGTTCTTCGATCTTTTTCTTCGTCGCCTGTTCCTTATTCTTCGCAACCTCTGCTCATCGGAAAACCTATTTCGGTTTCTCCTTCTCGCTTCCAACGATGCGGATTTACTATTACTCTCTATTGAGTTACTTTTAGAGCTGGACTTCTGTACCCGCCTTTCTTCCATGCGGAGCATGCTTTGATGTCTTCTATATTCTGCCGGGTTCTTCCTCATCTTTTCCATTGTTCTCCGCCTCTGTTCCAAAAATTCTCTTCTACGTTTGTCCGCGGCTTCTTTGCTTTCGCGATATCGTCTTGCGTTGGTTGGTCGTGTTCGTTTGTTATAATATTGTTGTGTATTCTTTTCATGACTATTTCTTTTCATTTGAGAGTTGTTTCTCATCCTGTTGTCTACTTCTCTTTTAGCTCTATGCCACGCTTCAACTTTATCAACGGCAGACCTTCTGAATATAACGTGCGGTCTTGGTTCCGAACTATCTTTTGGGATTTGTTTGGATGGTTCAATCCAATATTCTCCGTGCTCCGTTCTCAAGAGACCCGCCTGTAGATAAAAAGTGTAATAAATAACACAAGATAAATTACAACACAACCGCACTGTACGTGCAAAAATGGATACCTATTAAATAAATCACCTTGATTAAGGTAACAAACGTCTGTAGTCTGTTGTCGGTAACCTCGGTATTCTTCTGACAGCTTATCTAACTTGCGTCATGACGATGGCGTGATGATATAATAAAGCATTATGATGATGATACTCTCGAAAATATCAAAGAACTGGGAACTTATCTGCGAAGGTTACATTGAAAAGTGTGGTCCGGAGATTAGCGTTGCATACTTAATGTTGTCGGATATTGTACAGTCGATTTATTAAATGATAATTTATTTAAATAGTTAAAAAAAACTATAGAGGTTACCGATCAGCATAATATACCTACATGTAAATAACATTGAATGGCCTACGGTCCATTGAGAGCTCCAAACCGGTTGTGCGAGTAGTGGGTCAACAAATCTGGCATGTTTGCTAGTAAAGCTAGATAAATTGATTGATAACGAACCAGAGGCGGCTTTGCGCGAAATTTAATGGAAACTGTTCCATCTGAACAGATATCTTGATCAACTTAGTGGTGCGCGTGATTGTGGAATGATTTATTCTCGATAGATAATTATCAGCTAAACATTTCATTTTAAAAGATAAGCTTTGTGTTTGCGAAAAAAATCTACGTGACTCTACTCTTGTCCTAGTAATAACCAATTACAAAGTCAGATTAATTGTTTGCTATGATTTTAAGGTCAAAACATATATGCTTAAGAACTTATTTGGATGTAAACGATCAATATTATTTGATAATCAAATACAGCAAGTTTTTTATGTGCGCAATTATAAGTACATGTTCTCAATTAATATTGTACAGGTGTTGTTCGACTCTTTAGTAAATCACTTCCACATTGATTTGCTAATTAATATCAAATATATTGACGAGCCCTTGAATTTACATGAAAACTTGTCTAAAACAAGAATTTTATTGACTTTGTCAATGTTTTCTAAAACTATTTTTAGATAAATCGTAAAATTGAGAAATTTGTTCCAAGTTAAATCATATATCAACGTACTACTGGGAATAGGAACATGAAATTTTATACAAGGCTTCCTTTTATGATGGTGGCGAGCAATAATTAAGGATTTTTGGAAATTAAACTTATAAAGGGGTGAAAGGGGGATTCCTTAAAACATCTCACGAATGTACCTAAGTATATAATAAAGGTTATCGTTAGTTGTTTTTCAAAATGATCCCCATATGAAGATATAAGGTGTAATAAAGAATTTATGAAAGATCTTTAAGCCTGAGCTTGAAATTTTGGCACAAATACTTCCCTAAATTAAATTAAAAAAAAAAATGAAGTCGCGAGCAAAGTATTTAAATATTCACGCAATATTTCCAATTTATCATCTGCATCAGTATGACTAAGAGACTTTCATGTAAAGTAGAATTATTCTGTGTCGTTACCGCAATAAATGTATTTCTAAACTTAATAGTTTGAAACATAAAATTATCTATTTTACACCGTTAGCACAAGAACACGATCGTATAGTCAGTCACGTCATAGACTTGTTGCGAAATCGCACATCTGAGACACCTACCTATGTGTAAGAGACGTGGTAGTTATGTATGGCTATGTGGAGTGGTCTGCCTAGCCCGTCTGTCGCCGGCCTTGCCGCCAGAAGGCCGTCCGCGAAAGTCGTACTGCGCAATTTAACTCATTAAATTGATTGATGTAAAATTTTATTTAATAGCACTTAGCCGGTGTGACTTTGATAGTGAGCAGTCTTAATTTTGTTGGCGCAACATTATATTCATGTTTGTGCTTAAGATTCTCGGTTGCATGTTTTAATGCACTATGAGTCACTGAAACCGTTAGCTGCCTATCTTAGTGGAAAGCTGTTTTCCGACTCATAATAAAGTAGAGCTGAACAAATTTATCGGAAAATCGAAAGATATATCTGCTTAATAGATGCTATCTTGTAAAACTTATGCAAACGTTGCTTAACTGCTATTAAATAGCTTTTACATAATTCGTATAGATCGTTGAGTGACTCGCGCTTTTTGTAGCTTATAAAACCAAACTTGGTTTACATTAAAATCTCATTTTGTCGATGTCAATAATCGAAATCGTACTTGTTGGAAATAACTGCTACGAGGGGCTCTCATTTGGCCTCTAGCGGTATCACTTTCAATTTTATTATGTTGGCGATACGGTTGTAGGTAGAAAGTGAACATGGTCATGTATAACGCGGATGTGAGCACTGGAGGTGTCCAGCTGCGCCCATCAAGTGGCCGCGCTCCTTCAGATGTGCCGCTGTGCCGGTAGTCACTGAGCGGCTCGTTCGTGCAAATTTTTTTTAGACATACATTTCCTGTGTTTGTTTGTGTAAGTAGTCCGAAACATTGGTTAAACTTTCCGTTGAATAAATACATTAGCTATTAAACAAGCACGTGTATATGCAAATTACTGGATGTGGTATATAAATACGGGGTCTTAATTTATGCACTGTCATCAGAGCATCCTTTGCATGCACAGTAAATAAATAATGTAGGTTTAACACAGTGTTAAAATTAGATAGCTTGTTACGTCATCTAACACTTCAGATATCATTAAATTTTAATAGCAAACATCTATCAAAAGGGTATTCTACGAAAAAGTTCTAGGAAGGTTGATCATTTGATACCAAAATCGGTTTAATCAGGCAACAAACTATTATTTTTGATTAAATAAAAAAAATGGTCTCTACGGAATTTGAATCCCGTGTTCTCCGTTCGAAAAACATCGAACATGTTTATTTTTAATGTCCGCCTTTTTCAATTAAATGAACCTTAAAATTGTTGATAAAAAAATCACAGAATTAAGCACAGTTGGCATTATCAAAATGATGGTCTGAGATGTGATTAATGAGATGTTGAATTCTTCGCAGGTTGGAGGGTCATAGGGTTGCGTCTGCTTCTTTTTGCACACTTCATTCCAACCGCAAAACATAACTATTTCAGAATCATAATTATAATAGCATTCCGTTTATTAATTTAACTTTTGCTCTTGCAAATAAGTGGTTATGCCGCGCAAAGTTCGCATTTTACAAGAAGCGAACATTAATTTATGTTCCAGGCATTCCTAACCGGTATTTTAACAAACACAAAGGATAGCTTGTAAATGAACGCGTTTAATATATCATATGTTTGACACCCCTTTAACTTGAGCATTCATTCACCTGTCAAAGTTCATTCATCCTGACAATTTTAAAGATTGATGTTGTTTTGTAAACCTACATGCAGTGTACATAGATAAGTTGTTATTATCGTATGAAACTAATCTGTTGTAGTCGCATCTATCATCGATAGTGTTCGTCGGAGAGGAACTCTATAAATATCGCGATAGCTCTTTGATTTGTGTTTTGAGTGCTTATCTGGCAGACTAGGTCGGTTATAGACCGGGGATTTATTTGAGCACACTAATAGACAGTTATTAAATGAGATGAACAAATCAAAACCTTTGTGTTATAACGTATAGTTCGCACAGGAATCGGGCGTCAAGCAATTAGTGTTTGGGTTAGAGAATTTTACGGAACTTTTCGAATCTGTCATCGCGACCCTGTAACGCAAAGGGCAACTGAAGGAACACAATAGGTTTAAGTCAGGAAAAGTCTTACATTCCCTCCCGATTCAGCCCGAGCTGATGAAGTTATAAGAGTAATGAATCCTCCCCCTCCTCTCCCGAAATAAATCAATTGGCATTTAAAGACGATCGAATACTATGAACGTGTTCTAGCTAATTAATAAGCGTTTTGAAAGTCATTGTGTAGGTGTTCTGCATAAATGTACATTAATTAATATAAGATAAGCATCCTTTTAAAATTTTTGCAAAAAATTTGCAATAAAAATATTATTCCAAGTAATATTGGTATTATTTTATTATCTGGCTGTTTAATAAATTTCAAAGTTAATAAAAAAGCTGTCGGGTTTTTAATAGTAATATTTAATTACTATTATTTTATGATGTAATAATAAATTTAATTCATAAATAAATGTTGCGTAATATATACCTAACTAACTGCAACTTTAAAGCTTATTAATATTAGAGCTTTGTTGAAAAGCATCGACGCCCGCGCTGCTTAGTCGATGTCGGTTCTCAGATCCGATGGCGATGTTAATATCTGTACGAAGTTCATTTGCACAAGAAGCTTTAGACAGTCCAGACGAATGTCGTGCATCTTGATCAAATTGAGGTTTAAAATGATTTCAGGTGACTGATCGTCGTGATGTCATAACCCAACTCACTGCCACACCCTCATCTGAATTCAGGCTCCGATCACTATCGGGATAATAACCGAGAAGATCGTACGTATTATAAAATACTTAACATGCCTCCACGTAGACCTGTTGGCAGTTTAACTAAGCTAGCAACTACAGGAAGACTGCCAATTTTTTACAAGTCCGTGTAGGTTGAACTAAAATAAAAACTGTTTGGTAACTATTTGGATATAATGAAGCACATCCGTTGCGAGGCCATTAAGTTGTAAAACAAGAAAAATCTACTCTATTAGATACATATTATGAAGACGTAATTGTTCAGTTATTGTTGGTCGTTGTAAAAAATAAGCGCAGACTATAAATATTATAATTATGTGTGTACTTATATCAGATAAAGCAAGGTAACTGGCAGATAATCACAATGAAGCTGTAACTACATGAATTTAGGCTGATGATTTAGATAGTTGCTGATTTATTTGAGACTGGAATTAAACACAGAAGATATCAATCAGCGGCAGGTGCAAAATTAATATTTGTGTAGGCTGAAATATTTTTTGCAATATTTTTAGATTTATTACACATATATCTATGAACATAGATATTGCTCGACGGTAAAGTTTACGTGATATAATCTTAATTCGATCGAGTACACTCGGAGCTATAATTTCTTGTTTCTTATCGACTCGATCGTTTACAAAAAGGTTTATTTCGAAGAAGAATAAATTTATATTACCCGCCCACGTGCGTAGCAAGCAATTAGTTTTTTTATTACGTAGCACGTGAACTATAAAGAATGGCTAAAATTATACATTAAGCCGACGTGTCGATTTAATTTGGATTAACTAATTGTAATATTGATTTATAGACGAAATCAAACGACAGGCCTGCTAAGAAGTTGTAAATGTGACAGCAGATACGTATAAATTTTACTTGACCTAATTGCAGAGATATAAAAACGTAACCTACATACATTCTTATTTAACGTTTTTAAAATTTAGAAAATATATCAATTATTAATATAAAATGTTGCATTTAGCTAAATTGATACTATGAAAAGTACCACCGGTATATAAATTTTAGGTACCAGATTTGCAAGCGAACCCATACGAGTATTTTTTACATAGAACTGTTTTTTATTTATCCTCTTTTACAGCTATATTGACAGGCCTTAACCTAACTCAACAGTGCAGCTATCAACTGTTATAGTTAAACCTAAAAATCCTTTTTTTATATAACACCTAAATGTAAAAAAAATCTTGTTAACACTAAAACATGACAAGGTACCAATTCTTTTCACTTAAATTCTCCACCAATCAATCATTAACAAATCTACCTACATGTGTCTACAATCATTCTAATTAGTACTAATTGCAATGTCACAACACATAAATGAATACGATCGTGCCAAAACCGACACCCACTTTCATTCAGTAGTTACATTTTCACTAACTCTACTAATTAATGCAAATTTTTTGCAACACTACTCAAAATCAAGGCTAGATTGCGGGTCATAAAGTTTTTTACCAATGAATAAAATACACAGATTATAATATTTTCTATGTTCTATAAAAGTGTGTAGTCGATTGGTAGTCGATTAGTAATAAATCGTCAGAGGAAGTATCATTAGGGCTTTAATATTTATTCAAATCGCTATTTGTCATCCGTTTAGTTCGGATGACGTATGACGCATGCGCACACCTGTCCTCCTCGCTCGCTGGCCGGCCGTCCCCCGCACGGCATTATAAGCTTTACAAGTCATCTGTCGATGACCTACTAGACCTACTAGCTAATAATACTAACACTAGGTGTCATCAACCGACTATTTTAAAGTACAATGTGATATTTTTAATTATCTCAAACGATAGAGCTCTGCACCTGGATGTTTCTTTGTCATCATCTCGCTTTATTCTGTACAAGTGCTAAATATATAAACGTGAAGCTGAAATATTTAGTACACAAATATCAAGAAGCTAAAGACTTTGATATATTAGATATATTTTTATATATTAGACTTATTTACGTAGGTTTATACGTACCTACAACACTGGATTCTACCCTAGATTGTTATCTCTCTGTGTCACTCAAAGGTTTGTTGGGAGAAAACTCATTAATACTCGTAGAGTTAAGCTCGTCTTTGTACATGAATTGTCAAACTGCTGTGAACTATACTGAGTTTTTTGTGTTCCTGTACAATAAATATTAATAGAGGATTTTGAGACAATTGAGCAGACGATTCTTCCAAGCTTAGGTAAGAGTTGGCTTTGCTTACTTATAGGTATTTAAGTCCCAAACCTAAGAGAACATGTCTGATTTCATTGCTCAGTAGTTACATTAAAATTCAAAGGTCTGTGTTCATAGCAAGGCCAGAAATTACCCAGATTAGCATAAGTGTGTTGATATAACATATGAAAACATAAACGGCCCAATCAATAACGTATGTTTTATTGCAAATGTATGCTATATACTTGTCAATAAACGGGTAATTGCCGAAAAGCAATTAACTAAACACTAGGTTTCGAAACCCGGCGCTGATCGCCGCCACTAAATCATAGTTTCACTTTCCATCAAGCTTATCGTCAAATATGAAAGTAAATGTACCAATGACAGCTTTAATATGGTCTTGTGAAAAGCTTTCCCTTGAATGAAGATGAGACACAGATATTTTTCATGAAATTAGAACTAAATTGCTAATTAAACGGAAGTTTTGTATTGTAAAATAAACTAAGGAACGTACGATTTTGCGTGATTGTCCGAAAAAGTCACCGTGCCCTTTTTTTAGGGTGGCAAATCGTTCTAAGACCACGGCCACAAAGATAAGAGGAATAAGGGTGGAGTGTCAGTAACAGTCTTACACTCCCTCTCCCTCCAACCAGAACGGAAGAAGTTATTTAGTGATTTCCCACCATAAAGAACGTAGGTACGATTCAGCATAAAATATTCGAAACAGTCGTAAATTTTTTTAGAGCAAATTAATGTTAAGCTTCTTGGAAATCTAGATCAACGTAAAAAGTAATTTACGCGGTTATGTACCTATGTCTATTTAAATAAATAAATACTAAAAAAATCTAGATTTTAATGGTCACAATGGCCTTGCTAACATTTTTATTATTATTATTTTTTTAACAAAAATGCTAAAATATGTACATATGTATTTGGAGCTCCGGTTGAATCAGGGGTGCCGTATAAATATTACAAAGTTAATGTCAATTAAAAGATTATTCTAGGATTTAATCTGAATTTTATTTTATTGTATATTAATATCGTGTATTTTATCAGAGAAGACCTATTTACATAATTTAAATGTATTAAAAAATATGCTTGATATCTAGAGTTCCATTCATCTGTCTAAAATACATTAGTCACCAAATATCTATAATATTTCTAGAAAAAAAAAAAATACAATGCGCATTAGTTTTATCTATTGTTTGGTTTGGCTCTATTGAATTTTTGAACTGATTTTGAACAACGTTAAAAATTACTACAATATACTTGTAAGTCACATTTGAAAAGATCTTATCGAACTACTTTGTAATCGCACTAATATAAATTGTTGTTATTAATTTGTGTGTATGTGAATGTAGATGTATGTTTGTTACTCTTTCATGGATTGGATTTTTTTTTTAACTGGTAGACCATGCCCTTATGCGTGAGGCAACGAACATCCTCACGCACCAGGCGCCGAGAGCTCGACCCCGACTATCAACTAAGGTAGACGCAAGCTTGTGCACGTCGAGCAATGGGTAGCTCACCGTCCGGCAATCGATCGAACCGAGCCCCAGTCTTTGAGAGCACGTAACAAACCGTTGAGGCCTGGTAAGGCCACTAGGACTGCGGGGATTTTCTGAAAAGGAAACCCGTAGTCTTTGAACGCAAAAGGTTTTCGTCAGTAAAAATCGTACCTAAAACCTAAACCTTCCCGCTCCGCCCAGACTGGGAGAAGTCATTGGATGATTTCTCACCTTAAAAAAAGACCTTGAATAGCACATGAGTTTTATCCTTTTAGATTATCTCCTACTTTCACGCAGGCGAAGCCAGGAGTAGAAGCTAGTAATAATCAAAATATTAACGTTATCGGTGAATGAACTGTGACATCTGGTGACTTTTTTGCCGAAATCCATTTGCTGTCATTAATTAGATAGCTTCTACTTATGTTACCTACCTACTAACTTTATTATATTAATGGCATACCTTTCGTGATGGTTCATATCTGATATATTAATGAGAATCTGGCTGTATTATTGAAATGGTTGGCAGCTTTTACTCTTATTTAATGCGAACGAGACTAAAACGTCAGAAGTTTTTACTACCGAAAGTCCCAACTTAGTGTCAATTTAATCCTTAATGGCAAAAAGCTTAACATTATTGCACTCTCGGGCACTTTAAGTTCAGCTGCATATGCAGTAGGAAAAATAAGACAATTGGCTTATGGAACCACCCCAAGTTTCAGTCAGTGCTGTGTCAATATTATGACATGTTATAGCATTTTGCTATGGAGATCCACAACCGACGTGGACACAATTTTCACATTGCAAAAGAGGGCTATCCGGGTAACTTATAAAATGGGTCCTCGCGAGTGCTTTAGAAATATGTCTATTCAAAGAAATCGATAAACTGTCTCTGGCTTCACTGAATATCTTAGAAAGTATTTTGTATGATCACAAAAAGCTAGGACAATACAGATTTAGGCGTAAAGGCTACATGCAATCTTTTTTCATCCCCCTATTTTACAGCCCAACATTTTGGTCCATACAGTATGACAGGTCTTATCACGAACTTGTAGGTAGAGACCCTTCAACTTGAGGAGCATCCGTGGGTCACAGGTTGTTCCAGTAACAAAATATAAATATATATATATTATTTTCATATATTATTTATTTATTTATTTATTTATGTACACACACACATTTAAAATCGAAAAGAACAAATAAGGATAAAAGAGTACAAAGGACCTGCTTATTTCTGACGAAATTTCTTCCAGCAGACCTGCGACAGGACAGTTAGATAAGATATGTAGACACAGTGTGTATAAATAAAAAATAAAAATAAAAAAACACAAACAAAATATATATATATTATCAAAATTGAAATAACTAGAGACATGTTAATTCTGTTAATTAACAAATGCGACATTTCCAAATGAATGAGAAAGTTAACTGCCACGTAAAAAAAATCTCCAATTGTAGCACTGCGTTAAACCCCTGATGAAGTCTAATTTAGAAACCAATGACAAAAAAGAACTGTTACAATGTAAGCAGGGGATCAAAGATTCAAATCTTGCATAACAGAAAAAGACCAAGACAACGGTTCACACCTGCAACTACGTAAAGGTCGTAGGTACCTACATAATTTAATTTGTTCGCCTGATTGATTTGGTGAATTCCTGGTACTGATCGGTTTTGTGTCGAATATATTTTATTGCACAACCTCACGCTGCTGAGCCACAGACTTTGTGATTTATCTCACAACCCGTTTATTTACGTCTGACGATAAAGTTAACGATTTAACCGTAGACATAAAAAGTTTAGACATTTGACTAGTTGACGCATCATTTAGCTAACTTTGGTTTTGGTTTTACTGCACCTAAATGAATGCTAAACATTTAAACAGCACTTTTTTCAATCTCGAAGTTACGGCTAACTTGCCGGGTGTTTTCGATTCCAGCTAATCGTGGTTGTGTTTTATTTTGGGATAATTCTGATAAGGGCCAATACCTTTTGTATATTTAGGTGGCAATTTTAAAGCTCTAATCCACTCTAAAAGGATCGAGACATCGGCAGGTAAACGGATGTGGTGTTTAAAAAGTAATCATTAAAAGTTGTTATGCTGATCGGTAGTAATCGTTGATTTGAAGCAAGTCACGATGTCATTGATCGACTGCAGTCTATATGACATCTTTAAACTCGTATCAAAATTTACAGATGTAGAAATTAATATTATAATTTTTGCCGAAAGACGTCTACTGGTGACGTAGGCCTTATGACAGTAACAATATTATATTAAAAAAAAAATTAAAGTCGGTATCATCATCATCATCAGCCTTTTTAATGTTCCCACTGCTGGGCCGCAGGCCTTCTCTCAAGGAGAGGGAATGGGCCGTAATCCACTACGCGGGCCCAGTGCGGGTTGGTGGATAAAGTTGATATAATATGTCTATATTTGTAATTCCTTCACGCTGAAACTGCTGAAGAGATTTGAATATAGTTTAGCACACGATTAGACATTGTCCTGAAATAGCACAAGACTTTTTATCCCGTGAGTATCTTCCCTTGGGTCAAATCTGTATACTCACAAGGACAAAGCCGCTGGCAGAAGCTAGTTGATATTAAACCTAATTTCTTCTGCCTTTTTATTGTCTTATAATATATCTCTCCTTATTTATTGTCTATTGAAGTTAAGCCAGGATACTCACAAGTCCATCACAAGCTGACAGCGCGACGCTAGACATAGGCTGCCCTCTCACAGAGCCGGTGTAGTGGCAGGCCGTGGAGTCCGGGTGTGGTCGCTCCCGTGTCCGACTGCCCACACTGTGTCGTTCCACCACCATGGCTGGCGTTATGAACGTCACTGACGGCCTGCAAGAAAGAGGGTAGATTAGTTGGTGTTACTGACTGTAAGTGGAAGACTGGACAAGTATCTTATGAAGGTGATGTGATTTTGTTGTATGTTGAATGGAGAAGTCCATCTTCGCATTTACACATCACCAATCCCTTGAAAAATAATGTGAATATCGTGTTTATGTTTCTCAATTGTCTTTTTATTCTTTTTGAAAATATAATACATATATTAATAGTAATAATTATGTGCATACAGATACATTTTAATTTGCATGAACGAAATTACAGTTTTTTTTTGACAGTTCTTTTGTAACTTTACCTCTAGTTTAATGTAGAAATATTTATGTAAATCAAACGATTCAATAAACATTATTATTATTATTTGTTAAATTACAGTTTTTTTATTTATGATTTAGAATTTACGATGGTCGGAAATAAAAAGAACGTACCCTATACACTCTGTTAGTGATCTGACATTTGAAAAATCTAATGAAAAGAAGAACTCGTCAGCGAGCTCACGATAGAAAAGTAGAGGATTGATGTAGATGGATTCAGTGAATAGGATTAAGTATTGCTAATCACCTCGAAGATTAAAGTTATGTTAAATGGAATATAAATTAGATTAGACCTTCTCATTAGACATCAACAATTCCAGCAATTCTCATCGTTCAAATACAATAAAATATTTGCACGTTTCCTCGTTTTTCCTTCGCTGATGTATTACCCTTGTAGGGTTGTAACGACATAGTTGGGATTCTAAGGCAGAAGGTGCGCCTTATTCGACGAGAGGACGAGGTCCAGGCAGATTACCACCAGCTCGGCTCAGCGCCGCGAGCCAAGGATTCTTGCGCGCGCCGCACAACTATGTGACTACTCCACAAATAAAACAAGAATAAATAAGGTACATTCAAACTATACGTAGACAACAGATGATTCTCGATTGTTTATGAAACTAAGTAGTGTGATTAACATTCCGCCAGAGCGCCGTTCTATCGTTATTTTCGTTTGGATCGTAAGATTTGTTTTATTTTCGCGTTCAACTAACAATCGAACATTGAAAAACTCCAGCCGATAGCTATAAATTCAAACTGCGGTTTAATCGCATATCGTCCAAGGAATCTGTCCACTATGGCGACGGCCGCGACGACCATAAAAAGTAGATTTCGCACTGGCACACGGTCAAGATTTATCGGACAGTATGGACCGGCCTTAGATACCGGACAGAATGCTGCAATTGTGGAATGTAACGATATATTAAGCGCAGAAAAAGGAAAGGATATACGGCTGCTCTCTGTATTTGTAACTAACCGACCTTTATATCCTATTTTATTGACGGTAAGTGACAATAATTTATGAGTCAGTAATTGACGTAGAATAAATTTTATTGATGGTTGTTTTCGGTCAACAACCTGCAGATTATGTAACGGTTGATAATAATTGCTGAATTAACGTAAGTTTCAATGAAACACGGTAACACACATGCTTGTGTCGGCCACTCGGCGCCGCTGAGCATACACGGGACAAGTGCTGTTGTGTTTAGTTGTTGTGGACATTATCAGCCTTGGGCCGCGGGCTGTCGATCAGAAGCAAATAGTACGAGTGGCGAGTACGGCACTAAGCACACAGATAAGGCTCATTACGGCAATTAGTAGAGGTAAACACAGTCGCCCCAGATACGTGTTGACACAAATGTCTGTGTGTGTCGTCTGTGCACACTCGGGAACTAGACACACTAGCCTGTCATAATTGACGATTGATTGTTTCAAACTGTAAAGGAGTGTAAGCATTATGGCGTAACATTGTTGAAAAGTTAACGGATTGACTACAATGCGCGATTTGCATGCCAGCATCGTTTAGTCCGGTACAGTCTGATAGCGGCCAAATATTTAGGTTTGTATCGATATATAGACAGCCAATTTGTTTTGTGTTCAGAGGTAGCAACCTGTTAATTAATTCACGTCCTCAATTAACGATAATGTATGTACCTTCACAAGTCTTATCATGCGATGCTACTTGTTTGCATACAAATTAATCAGCCATATAAGAGCTGTCTTGATCGCTTTTATACCAATAGAGCCTTTAATTTTCCTGTTATTTATAGTAAACCACTATTTTGCCTCACAATTGATATTTCATTCACAAAAAGGAAATTACAATATAATTAAATAAATTCAACATCTACATTGTATCAAATGTCTTGAAAAATGGCGCTAAATGCGTAATTTACGTAACATTTAAAACCTGGTTTATGCTGATTTGACCAGTTTGTGAAGCATATCTGTATCCTTATATGTGGCAACATAGGCGCCGAAGCGAGACCTTACGAGATAAACGCGCCATAGACGCCTAATAGCTACGATTAACATGCAAATATCTCTAAAATGCTATCATTATACCACCTCATGTTGATAGTGCTGTGCGGTTCACCGCTGAAGAATAGTTTTCTGTAGATATGTTTATTAAGACCATCAAGAGATGTCGAGAACATCTCTAAGTGACCTTTGCAATATCAACAGTCAATTTGACCCTTTGTCAGCCGTGGATTATTCAGTCTCATCTCGGGTACCCATAGATTTCAGGATGCCGATATATAATTTTTTCGTGAACATAATAAATAAATTCATGGGTGCCAAGATGAGATTAATCTCATTCACCAAAGTAGTTATTTTCTAACAATCAACTTTCATCTATTGACACCTACACAACTAAGGAATTAAGTTTCTCGTTACCTTGTACCTAACTACCTACACGATACACGATCAAAGAGAACTTTTACGAGCAATTTCAGAAGAAAGTGTAGGTAGAGAGTTTCTCAGAAAGCTACTGACGGGCATTTTTGTTGCCTATTTATAAATTAGCACTGTAAACATCATCCTTATACCTAAATGCGCCAACACAAAGGTGTCAGTTCCAAGATGTTTAACATTCACAGATGTCATAGGTCATTTGCAAAATGTCAACGCGAAAGCATTACAAAAGTAAAGGCAAACGCAGTAGGCGTTAGCTTTTGTAATACCTGTAGAATTTCCTGAGAGTAAAGTGAGGAACGTTCCGACGACGACGTTCCCTTACACGCGACAAGAAATAAAAGGACAAAACTAAAAGCGTATTGTTTTGACTCTGCTGTTGCTTTCGCATCGTATCGGGTATCGCACGGTGATATACACAGCGTGTGTAGATATAAATCTCTCAGAGCCCTGTGGTTTCGGCGCCCTGCCGTGCGAAACCTTTATTTTATTACACCCTCTTACGAGTTTCTTGCACTTGAACTTGCAACGCGTTTACCTTTAGGTGAAACTATAATAATATCTACGACCTGTGACTCATTATGTTACTTCATTTTAAATTTCAAAATTGAAACCTCCTACGCGTATAGAGGCGGCACCTGCTTTAGGAGGCTTATGTGTATTCAATAAGATAAAATTACCATTTAGACGAATGAAGGCAGGATTAAAATCATATCAATAACATATAAATTAATTATGGCAAAACTATCCAATCTCAATAAACACATTCGAACATCAAATAAATCATAAAGACATTCCTAATAAGGAACACTATAAAAGCTTTAATCTCGAAGCAATTACACAAATACCTACAAATTGTTATGCAAATCATTTGAACCTAACGACTTGGCACGGAGAACCTGTCTGATCTCGCGGCGTGTCGATGTTACCAATGCGAAAATTTATTATCGATGCCCCCAATTTACCAAGACCGGTGAAATTTACAACAATCATTAGACCGCTTTGGCGCGATCACTTGTCCAATTTTACACGATAAAAATATTAACCGCAGATCGGAGGCGATAACGGCTGCAATTTTCGAAATAACCTTCGCAACTGGTACAAGTTTCTACTAAGCCATAAATGTTCCAATAAGGCATTTATTTGTACGTGGTCGAATTACTCGAGCATTTTTCCTCTTGTACCCTTAACTGTGTTCTCCGACTCGACAACAACGGCCAACTAAATTATCAGCGATTATCACTCGTTAAGTGTTTGGCAAATAGCGTTCCCTGTTCACAATCTTAATTCACAGCTATAAAATCTTATAATTCGATAAACCTAATGGACTGCATATAAATTAGAAATTACGACAACTATTACTATTTTAGTAGGGTGAAAGGACCAAAGACTATTTCGTTTATATTGCATATTTATAGTTATTACGATATCCTACGAGTTTATAAGGAATGTAAATAGATATTATACTGACAATAGATAATATTAAACAACTAGCTGCTGCCCGCGGCTTTGCCTGCGTGATAATAGACTTATCTCCTAGGCGTATTAAAATAGCCTACGACTTATTCTCAGATCTACCAAATATTCAAAATAAAATTCATGAAAATCGGTCTAGCAGTTCAATAAAAAACAAGAGAGAGTGTGAGAGAATTTTTATTTAATAATTAGATGAAAATTATTGGATAACTGGCACTCCATAGGAGATCTTTTATATTTGATAAATTGATTCCATGCATCTTTGAATCGCATTGATCAATTTTTTGCGGCTGAGCAGTTTTGTGTTTTAAATTTTGCATTGTACCGATACCGAGTTCCATTTCCAACTTGAATTCAAAATGGAATACTCTCCTTGATTTTTAGTAACCAATTGATCCAAAATTTTCATATCGCTGACTCATGTTCGAAATCTGTTACACGTAGGACTATATATGTGTTAACTGTCCATATTACATTATGTATACAAAAACTGTTCAGGCGTTTGATCGCTGTATACATAAACAATGTTTAACCTTGGCCTTAGTCATATAATTATCCAGTTCAAGAGTAACAGAATCATTTCATGCGGTAACGGTAATGTTTGCCGTTCTCAGTATGGCATCCATAGCTGTTTCAGGAATATATGCAACTGATTAAATATTCCTGAAGAGAAATCTTATTGAAATTTTGATAACGGCTTTTGAATTACTTCAGTCACTGTAAACAACATGGCTTAGCTGAATTTTCGACGGCTACAGAATGTTCATATAACATAATTGACAGATTGCATTAAACAGTCGTTTTTTATTTATTTGGGTTTTACTATATTCGGTGCAGTCCCGCTACGTAGGGTCACGTTGTGCAATTCTTGCAATATTCATCGTTCATTGTATTACAATAATTGCCACATAAATATGTATGAATTGAACTTCGAAGACCATACAGCAACTTTCAAACTGTCGAGTTTTTGTCCCCAGCACATTAAAAATGCATGAGCACAGCGTCCCAGTTGTTGAATAAGAAGAAATTCGCCGAGGTCGCGCGCCCGCACCCCAGTCCGTCAAGTTTGGTGACAACTGCCTGCATTAAGGTGATCATGTGTATTTTTTTATTGTCACTGGAACAGTACCGAAAAGAAACCGCCTTTATTGACAGTTTTTCATTATTTATTTAGAAAGTGTGAGCTTATTTAAAAAGGTAGGCTGCAATCAAGTGGGTTTGCGTAGGTACAAAAAGTGCACGGGCAGCTTGTAGCTAGTGTTGCGTTCACACGAGTGCGAGTGATAGCGGCGCTTCCGCGAAACTATTGCGCGGCGAAAACGAGTCGATGCGTCTGCGACTCTGCGCAGCTTTGATCATCCGCTGCATACACAACGAGATAACGTTACTACTCTTATTCTTATTTTATGGCAATCAGTTGGCAGCTGGTTCTATTTAAAGCACAAGCCTCTCTTTGTAATTAGATTTGTCTCATTACCTCGGTCCGGCCATAAATCACTACGTCAGGCTACTTATGAAATCGCAACTTTAATAGCTATAAGAGCATAATTATCTACTCCTTATCGGTAACTATAAATTAATTGGACACAGAACTCGAATTATGTGCAATTTTCTTGACATGGCCAAAAGGAAAAGGGGCTGTCAGTCTTCTTTTAAGGGTTATGGCAATTTTAACAATATGCATCTTTGGTTGATGTTGTAAATCTGAAGATGGAGAGTGTGATGTAATAGTTTAGCAATAAATGATAATAATCTTGGTTTCGGTGCAAGTGAGCAAGGGTTTATCTATTTCGAAAGAAATAATGAGTGGTTCATGTATCTGATCCCGTGTGCATAGCCTACGTTTGGGATTGCGATAGTCGGTGCGATGGCGACATTACTGGTACGAGATTATTGCGTCAGTGTAACCGCTTCAATTAATCAAACTAATATATTATAGTCATATACTAATGCTGATTCCGTATCATGAATATAATGAAGGCAAAAAAAACTAAATGTTATTTGAATCAATTTCAGTGATGTCAGTCTGGATAAGAGAAGTTTGTTTGTTTTTTTTTTTTGCACTTATTTTCTTTGACTCCTTTTACTCATGGTGTCAACTGTCTACATCTCCTTTTTCCAATGCTGGTTTCGCAAGTACCCTGGAAGAGATTTCTTTAGCAATAAGCATAATTTTTGTATTTTTTTTTCTAATAATTGTTAAATAAATATTATTTGATTTCCTCCTTGGATTCTTTAATTAACAAAGTAGGTTCGGACTAGATTTTTTCGATACGAAACTATTTTTTAAATAATTCCTGTAAGTATTGCGAGAGAAGCATATCTTTGATAGCATTACAAATCAACAATTATCGTAAACCATACTGCTCTAAGTGTGATCTAAGAGTGGGTACATGTTCACGAACAAATTTAATTTTATTAACTATCTAGTGTTTCATAAATTATTAACACTATTCGGCACAGGAATGCTGTTATGCCTTCCAGATTTGGAATTCATTATATCTAAGTTGAGATAAAACAAGCTTTAAGCTCGATTAGGAAAACTAAGCATTATTTTGCGGCTGGTAACACTAACAGTAGTTATTGATTTATTACGGCAAAATTATCTTTAGGAGTAATCAACTAAGATGAAATCTTCGTCTTTTACATCTTTACTACCTTAACCGTCTGTTTAGTTAAAATATAAGTGTTTGAATTTTGTAGTCACGCCACCTGCTAGCTTGTCTCTCAATTTATCATTGTCTCTAATGACTGTTTTATTTACTACAAGTTCGCAAAAACACTCTAGAAAAAATATTTGTTAAACAAGGAACACAAAATGTCGTATGCTGATTTCTGCGAGCGAAAGGCCGGTATATAATAGGTGTGTATTTCGTTATACGTCGTGCGATTTATGGTCTGTCCGACAAAGCCAATAAATTGAACTATTACAACTAATTAAATTAAGATAAGAAATTGTCTTGTGATTTATTTCGAGACAGAAAGGCCTACATTTCTAGATTTCTTAGTAAGAAGTTACAACATTTTAGCATTTCTGACTGTTTAACTCTACTTTCTACTTTTAATATTTCTTTCTTGGTAGAGTATAGCATTAGTCAGTGTTTGGGATACAAGTTTTGCTGTAAAAATGTACGGAAATAGCCTTCGAAATTTATGAGCTCCAGTAAGTAGTGCGTGCGGTGAGTTAGGCGCGGGGCCAACTACATGTCCGAAATTAATATCTTGTATCCAACACCCGTGATCGACTTCTGCCGTTCAGACTTAATTTAATATTCGGTTACTGGTCCTTTAGTACAAAATATAGATTTAGTAACTTTAAAAGAAGAAGAAGTAAAACCCATCTCACTAAAAACATACCTGTTAAAAAGGGGCCAAGTTCCTATCGGCTAATTGTTCGCCTAAATAAGGGTTGAAATCCAATCTAATGCCAAGTTTAGATGCACTTTAAAATCGATCATAATCATCTTCATCAACAGCCTGATCATCGTTAAATTTGAACTTGGTAGGTTTTCATGCTACACGTAACACATGATTAATTGTATCCTTAAATTTATTATTTATATAATTAAATTAACCTGCCAAGTTCAAATTTGCGCGCGGCTTGTTGCTGGAACTTGGCCTGCGCACGTCCGTGCGCTTAGATTTTGGCTTTTCTTTAGCAGGAGATAATTAGATCAATGCCCTCACTGCAACATCGGTTCCCTCAAATAGTGCCTTCTATAGTTATTTATCCAAAATTTTAAGGTCGATAAAGTCAAAACAGTTACAAGCAGTACGAAAAAGAAATGTGTGCCAAAAACATAATGTGATTCATCGATCCAGATGCTTGATGGTAGACGTTTAGGAGCTGATACAATTATTTATAGTACGCTATCTTAAACATTACAAGCTCAAGACTGAACAGAAGACAAGAAAATCTTACGACATTTACATACAGAAAAAACATACCAAATATACATTTAAAATGTCCTATTATAACTGTAGATTGTAAATGCGATTAAATAAATAAAGACTTAAATAAACAAAGAGCCATTTGTTTTACTACTAGTGGTACTGTAGCCGGTAGCGACAACAGTATTAATGCTGCGTCAGACGAACAACGGGCAGATTTACTGAGATTTATGTACATACTCCTCAGAAACGGGCTCAGACCGTCTCAAGGTTAATACTTATTAAAATCACATAATTCCAGACGAAGAAGATATTGTTATATATTTTTACAGAACTGCAAAACATTTTGCAATTTTACACAGCTCTTAATCTTCCTTTATTACGATTTGAAAGCTTCCAAACATTTAATCTTATTAGATTTGAAAGACCAGAACTAATCTGGTCTTGACAACCTTGTTTAGCTGGATCCAGAACATGTCTTAATTAAGGACTTTCGCAAAGACGTTTCCAGATCGGTCCTGTAGGTTACGCGACCTCTCCTTTGACTTCCTTATTTATGGGATCACAGTTACAGAAGCTAATAAAATGAACTAATATTTGCATTTCTAGTATGCAGATTAGTTTTCACGCTGATCATAAGTCATACTAACAATAAAGATTTGCTTCCTAATATGTACGATACCGGCTTACAGATTGCCATAATTCAACTTGATTGATTATTTCAACTTTATTTTTTTACAGCCATTCAGATAAGTGGGCGTACAAAACAAAAAACAGGAATACAATTAAGTGATAGAATTGAACCTACCTGTGCATGAAAGCATAAAGAAATACGTTAATGATAAGGGAGATAATGTGTCACTAGTGGTAGTTTTGCTCTTTAACTGATAAACAGCGTCGATGTGGCCCAGAGTGATAGTGAAGCCAAGTTCAAATATTTGAGAAGGTCGATCCGCGATAGGCAAAAAACAAACTATGTCAGTCCAGTCGGCAACAGAGAGCGGCGCGGGCGCACGCGTACTCTCTTATCTATTGTGATACGTCTGATGCCCGAATTTCACATGGCCCGGGTTATCGCTGCGAGATACGACAATCCGAATCATGTTCTCATATAACCTTACTATATAAAATAAATACGTTTGACTAGGTTTTTGTTGTATTGAAATATAGTCATGCAAAAAACTTCTATAATAATTAATTTGATTTTTTTCCCGTGATGAACTTTATTCTTATAAGAAGCAATTAATCAATCACACTTTTGTACGTTTGTGTGCATCTTTGCACTTGATTTTGTTACGAACAAGACAAGAATTACCATCGTTTTTGTCGAATTAATTTGTCTAACAGCGAGATCCCGATCAGGATAACGATTCTTTTTCGATTTATTTCTTGATTTCAATCAGCAAATGAAAAGGTTAACATTGAAGACTGACTGAAATTAAATTGAAAGTCTATTTTAGGACCATTTTTTTGTTGTTTCATCAGACAATAACAAAAAAGAACAATTTTCGTTTAGACGTATGAATCCTCAGTTCAGTTAACATTGTACGATCAATGTACTCTTCGGTATCATTTGTCCAATGCCCGTGAACTTCAGTTGTATCTCTGTGTACTCCAGATACTGTCACAGACATAATCTTATCTATTTAAGTAATGGAAGTAACTACACAAGTTAATAAAAACAGGTTGATTTTTGCCATCTGTTTGGTATGCTTTGAGTTTAACGACATTACACACACTGTTTCCTTTATGCTGTACGTTTTGTTATATTTGCAAAAATATGGAAATGTTTAGAATTACATGTTAGTTTACGTTTTTTGTTACTGACAGCTTGTTAATCTTTCGGGGGTTATCACTGTTTTTCTTTGTTCATAAGGAAAGAATACAAAGGTTATTACGAATTTAGATATTTACTTGTGGCGCTTTGCTTATACTGATTTATTATTTTCCTGTCCATCAAGTCTGTGTGTTCCATCATGTACTATTTGGAGAACAAGAAATATGGTCCTGTCATCCGTACTATTTTTGGTATTTTTATTGTTAGAAGATATCACCAGTTTTAGAAAACTGACGCAATTGAACGGCTCTACACTTTAAAGGCCTTTACAGTTTGGTGATGTTACTGGGTTTTTAGTAGTCTCATTAAAAATTCTTACCTCAGGTCCAGCCTGAGCTCTCGGCCATCAACAGTAAGGTTATAATGCACGGCGTGGGGTTGCAGGTGCTCCGTGAAATGAAGATCCCTTCGTGCACGCGCATGACCATGGGCATGCGCGTGGTCGACGACGTGCGAGACCAGCTCGCCATGCTTCGTCACCTTCACTGGGTGCACGACTTGCACCTTCGACGTATCCAGGTGTCGATGAGAGTAGATACCTGCATAGATAAACAGTCATATATGAGTCTAAATGTTAAAGCATGGCAAACCAAGAGGTGAAGTGGTCTGCGCCTAAAAATTAGGTCCTTCGAGCCGGATAGCAGCTAACAACAACAGCTAACTTGTCTAAGGACAAGTTAGCTACTATCCGTTTTGAAGGACCTAATTTTAAATTGACTTTCTGGGGACAAGTTAGCTGTTGTTGTTAGCTGCTATCCGGCTCGAAGGACGAGCCGAGCTCGAGTGTAACACTCTAATATTATTAGAAACTATTGACGATTAAAAATATAACTGGACAGACATTATTACATTTTAAACAAAAAAGTTTGACAGTCTACTCCCATAATGTATTCTCCATCCGTACTGAAGGTATTACAGCATAGTTTATGTTTGTAAATTTTACGCCGCGAGATGAAAATAGCTGTCGGAGTAACGGTTGGCGTTAACGATGAAAGGGTTATACGCACAATTACGCACGTTAATAAAAAGTGTATATTGTGATAATGAACGTAGTAAGTACGCATGGGTTTTACTAGTGATGGGTATACGAAATGGTATAATATATCAGCAACAGATAAACAGAAACGCATTTAGAAACGGATTGTTTGAAAGAAGTATTAATTAACCGGCGAAAAAAAAAGAGGTTCTCAAGCCGCCGTATATTTTATAATTCTCTAATTTCTGTATATCAATGAAGGGTATGAAATTTTTCAATTAACCTTTCAATCGTGGAAATTACAGACACAATAGAAAGACAATAGGTGCACAAACGTTCGCTTGGGGTTTAATGAATTAAAATGTTAACACTTCAAGTCCAATTCTACGTAAAACATCATATATTCTGAAATCTAACAGCGATAACCTAGATTTTAGTCATAATATTGACAGCGTTGCTGTTTCGGTGCAGGATATAATGACGGTGCAGGCGCTTTCCAGTAACAACGGAAATTCGACTAACAAAATTGTCAGACAATAACCTGATGGCATAGCTGATAGTAATGTATAAATAAATGTCTTAGTGTGTCGGACGTGCCCTAATGTTTGTACGATCCACCCCGTCCTTTGCTGTGCTCCCCCAGCGACGCTCTATGTCCGTATCCCACAGGGATTCGCCTTAGCTTGTAGAGGCTTAGTTTTAATTCTCTGTAAGTCCTAACTGGATGCTCCTATTTTATTAAGGTCGCCGCAAGTCCGGTTTTAAGCAGATGACAACCACATAGGCAGATCTGTGAGATATCAGTCACGAAAAGGAAATCTTAGTGCAAGCCAAAATCGCACGATATTAACAATGTTAATTATTAATATTAACAATAGGACACCTTTATTCGTTCAAATTTTTACCTAACAATTCTAATTTTAGAAGCTATAAAAATATTTCCTAATTATGCATTATTAACAGGATGGGACTTGACATTTGAACTTTTTTTTTTGTATTGAATACATTAGTGACAAAATAAATTCCAATCTTGTTAAATAAATTATATCAATAAAATATAGTAAGAAATAAGAATCGAAAAGAATAGAGAAGTAGAAATCAATGTAATAAGAATCCTTCAGATGGTATTTTTTAATACTTGCCACTCGGGGGAGTGTAGGAAAAAGCGTAAGTTTCTGTAAGTATGTACGTAAAAAAAAACTAGTTTAATAAAACAACAAAAAAGACAATGGAACGTTAACAAGTCCTCACATAGAACGAGCAGAGGGCTTTAATGGCATCGTATTTACGAAGTAATGTGGTTCTCTTCGCCCTAAACATGGCGCCATCTCCGGGCGCCACTCGTACAGTCTTTTATACATCTCATAACGATTAACGCCTTAATTATACACCAGCAACATTCCTCTAATAACTTATGATGACATTTCATGCATTAAAAATTTCGTTTTATTTAGGCATGCCTTAGGGCTAAAGTCGCATTAAGATAAGTAAGTTTAGAGTAATGGAAATGAGTTCGAAAGATGAAAAGTTACTCTCGTTTTAATCGGTTTTATCCATGTGATGAGTGGAATTATGTGTGGGTACACGTATCAAGGAAAATCGTGAAGAGAATTAACTTGCAAATGAACTCTACACTAAAAATATAAATATCAAAGTTTGTCTTTATTATTGTTGCTCTTTTGCGCTCAAACGGCTGATATATGGATACAATTTGGCACATAGATAGACTATGTCCTGGAATAGAAGATGGGATACTTTTCATGCGAGGAATTTGTTTTTATGGGATAGTTTTCTATTTTTACGCGTTCGAAGTCACTAACAAAATCTAGTGCGATATTATACTTACATGATACACATTATAGAAGTAAGAATGTGTCCCACAATGATCCATAGCGTAACCAGCCGTAACATAACCCCGTGGCGCTAGCCCGACACGTTCCTAGACAAGTTCTCGGTAATATGTTCAATTTTTAATAGATAATCATAATAGCTAGCTTATCACTCATCATATGAACGATTTCATATGAAATCTGTGTGCTTGGTCAGCGACGGAGCGGCGCTAGTCACTCGACACTCGCTGACTGTTAAGGCCACACAGGTTCTCGCTACTCGTGTTTTTCTCACTCCATATTAGTCTTCCGAGCTTCATACATAAATGAATTTAATTAAGGTAAAAACTACAATTGTTCAAGCCTTACCAGGTTTAAGTGCTCCCCCAGACGATAAATGGATTAATAGAGCGATCATTTTCTTAGAACTTGCTTTGAAAATTGCTGCTCAGGCGATCTTTAATTGCGCTTGTTTTTTACGCAAACCAGAATTTTATTAATAAAACCGAATTTTAAGAATACTTTGCAATCATTAAAAATCTTTAGAAATGAATAGTAGTCATTCTTAATTATTGAAATGTTATTCTATTAATGAATTGTAATCAAAGCCAATCTTTTTATTATAGTCATCATGTTATCAAGTGTACATTATTAATTTTATAATGGGCCAAGTTTCCATAAAGTAGCCGTAAGCTACGTCTTGGAGTAGGTAGGGTAGGTTATATCTATGATATGAATCTAAAACCAATGATGTTAGTGTTGTAATGAGCTGCGTGGGCGAGTATTTCATCGGCGATGCTGTTGTTATGCATGGCTGCAATTACTGGAGATTACAGTGCGTAGGTACCGCCCCCTGCTGGGCGACAACACAGCACATCACTGCGTTGTGAATGGCCGCACTTAATAGCCCCTTAACTTTTCTATCTCTCTTTGATAAAACTTCATGAATCGTGATGAATTTACACAAAATTAATGACCTGACATGACGATTCGTTTAGCGATATGATGTGCACAGCAGTGTGAAACACATTAAAACTGATTACCTACTTTTCTAAGTATGCACTTATGTTTGGAATTAGTTGCGATAGATCGATTACGCAAATTAATTTTATGCCCATATAAACTATTCAATTAACGTAGGCAGGCAACCTAGATAGGTAGAGTTATTATCTCCGTAGGGCGCCACATACGAGGCCCCGCACGAACTAATTTGTTCACCATGTAAAGAATTTGTATCGAACCGTCCTTATCAAGACGCGCGAGTAGGTACCCCCTGTGGTTATAATAAGTATATAATCTAATAGAATTAATTATTATTCATCAAGTTCGAATACCGGATAGGAACCAGTCTAGTGGTAATCTTCGCGTCTTAGAATTGGTTCCATATTGGTTTGGTCGTCATTATATTTCGGGTCTTCGGTCAAGGCAACCCATAATTGACATTAGTTTTTATCATTAATTTTTATAATAGCGAATCAAATGCGTAAAACTGTGCCCATTTCAAAGTCGTAGAGCAACTAACTAATTTGAGAGGCGATATAACTCTGTTACATCACCCTTAATGGTACATAATCAGAGTGTTCAAACAAAGGTATTATGTATGATGTGACAAGAACAAACGTCTTAATAGTTTCCTGTAAAAAACTAAGATGCGTAACTATTGACATTATGACTAAATTGACTCTATTTTAATATAGGGTTTGAAGCGTTTCGCCTTGCGTCGTTTATACCGCGTACATCGAAGGACTGGAACAATTTGCCTGCTGCGGTCTTGCCATCCGATTATAATTTAGGAGTCTTCAAGGCTCTTAGTAAACTAGTCCACCTCAACATCAACGATTGCATCACTGCTTACCATCAGGTGGGACGCAGTCAAGCACTAGTTTATATCCGATAAAAAAAAATTGTAGAAAGACGGTTTTTTGTAAGAATATTAGCTACAATTTGTGCGGCTATTACATTTTTATAGAAAATGAAAATAAAAACCACAAAATGTTTTCATCTCTTGCAGTTCAGCGAAAAGTGGGTGAAGAGACGCTCGGCGCCGGCGCAGCGGCACGATTACTTTACGATCGCAACCTCGGCTGACAAGTGACAGCTTTACGTCATGGCTCGCGTCACCAAGATCAACAGATTCGCGCCTTTTCTGCACCAACTGATAAGATTGCTTGAGCAAATATTGAGCTTATTAGATAAGCGAATCAGGATCGTTATACTTTGCACTTTCCAGCGATAAATTTGGGAAATAATTAAGTACTTTTACGATATGATAATCAAACATTAGCAAGGTAATTTATGGGATTAATTAAATTACCTTTTGTAATTAAGTGTCAATTTTAGGTGGGCATAATTGCACAGGGACGAATTTAGATGTGAGTTCGACGACCGTGTCGCTCACTAACAGCTTTGTTTTATAAATCCCGCCACCGTGCGCCGATTGCCGCTTTACGGTTATTGGTTTGATTACGTTTATGCTTCATTTTGAAGCTTACAGTTCAACTCACTCCACGTTATCCGCGATCTATTTTTGAAGTGTTCTTAAGTCTGCAAATAGAACTTCTTACTGCATTAGTGCTTTGGTTAATTCATGTTCTATCGGCCACTTATTATTGGTTTGAGATGCGCTTAAAATTATCAACGAAGTTCACTGTTTATTGATTCTCTTCAGGTGTGTTATTCATTTGTATGACGTACGACAAGCGAACCTCAATGTAGCCAGCATGTCTAAACGGACAAATGCATACACAGAAATTACATCATTATTTTGTACAGCTAGGCGGAAAAATTGGCCAGACATCGTATGATTCTACCAATAGCATCGTAAGCAATTTGTTTGACGATTTTCTAATACTCTTAGTTGCTGAATCCGAACTAGACGTTAATTTAATCATGTTTTTACTTTTTTTGTTGAGGTGGGAAATCATCAAATGACCTCTTCCGTACTAAGATGGAGCGAGAGGGCGTGTCAGGCTTTTATTATTTAAAACTCTATGTTCCTTCATTTACCCTTTGCTTTCTAGGGACACAGTAACTATTTGAAACGTTCCCGAAGCATGATTTATAAAGGGATATTTTAAAATGTGCGTTTTTAATTTTGACCTTAACGAGCTGTAAGTGGTAAATAAAGAGAACAAAAAAATTAGGTTTTTTTTAAATCAACAAAATTACATTCCCCTCCCTTGAGCGGAGCGGGAGATAGTGTCAGACTCTAACTGACTAAAAAAACCCACCCCGTTCCTTCTTGCCTTTCATACCGGGGCTGAGCTACCTTTCGGAACTAACCCTGGCCCCAGTAGGCTTCGACCCAGCTGGTCCCCTTCTGTTGCTGACAATTCCTTGAGGCGCGTGGGAACAGTGCGCACCCTCGACGACTTGGGCTCGGTCCGGACAGTTACCCAACGGGGTATTTAAAATGTACGTTTTAATCTTGACCTTAACAACCTGTAGGTGGTAAATAAATATAACAAAAAAACGTAGGTGAGATCGCCACAAAATGTCAGTTGCTTACAGTAACATAATACTGTTATAGTTTAGGGTTTTATTTTACAGCTTTTCATAATCCGACTTCATGCGGTAGGTAGCGACCTTAAAATGGATATTTAATTTTGATATTCAAGTATTTTATAACAAGTTCGAAATGACTGTATAACTACTGGTGTGGTCGTAAGACGGTAGATGAAATTTGTAATTAAAATAATTATATGTTGTTGGATACAAGTCTGTGTTACGTGTACGAGTAGTATCATATCGAATATAATTTTACAATAGTAATTTATTGGGAACCTGTTTATTATTGCTCGGAAACAAATATTGTAAAACAATGTTATGTGGATTTTATATCTATAGTTATTTTTATTCATATACCTACACCTATATCTTCTTATAGTTTCGTTTAAGTGTTATCCTTCGTCTCAAGAAATTCGGTCCGAACTAAGCGTTTCGCTTCGTCGTTTATACAGCGTACATCGAAAGACCGGAACAATTCACCTGTTGCGGTCTTCCCATCCGATTATTAATTTAGGTATCTTCAAGACTAGAGTAAAACATAGGCTCTTAATAAACTAGTGCGCCTCACCAATAACGATTACATCTTTGCTTAGGTGGGATCGCAGTCAGTTAGTTTATATTATTAAAAAAAATACATTTGCATAAACCCTAAGCTCGTTAAAATATGGTGTCTGCACAAGATACATTAATCAAAGAACGAGCAAAGGGTAATAAGGATTAACCCTAAAATGCTCTCAGTTCGCGGCTGTCACGCCTGTTCTGAATCCAATTATCAGTGCTTCAAACTTTGTGACATCTACAAAACAAGGCGCAAGATTAGCGTGACGACCTGCGGATATAACACGTTATCTGATGGATATGGTAGACCCTTGTCACGACATATGTCACGCGTCAGTTTTAATTGTAAATCGGATAGGATCGGATTATACGAAGATTTGAGTTTGACCTCTAACGCCTTGACATGTTTTATATGGCTTTTGATTTACATATTTTAATGGGCATCATAGTGGCTAAATAAATGGGCCTGTTATCGTAAAATTATGTTTTAATATTTTACCAGCGACTCGCCCTAACTTCGCAAGAGTGTTCAAAATTTTCGAAATTCTCGGCCTTTCTTTACTACAATATGCATTTATTATACATTTGAATGTTTCTCGTGAATCACTATTGGTGAAAACTGCGTGAAAATCAGTTCAATAGTTTTTGAGTTTAGGTATCGTGAACGGACAGAAGCCGACGTTCCAACCCGCACTAAGGTCACGTGGTCAATTACAGCGCAGACCTTAGCCCCAGTAGTAGAAACATTATAGGAATGTTTATTCTTTATACTTCTTCCTCTTATTCCTGCCCTTATCCCATATTACTTGTGGTCGGCGCAATACGTGTTTTCTTCCATTCTATCCTGTCACCCATCAAACTGGCACTAACTCCCTTTTGTTTCATATCACTCCTCACACAATCCATCCACTTTTTCTTCGGCTTTCCTCTCCCTCTCCATCCATCTATATGTATACTCAGAACTCTTTTAGTAATATTATTGCGATTATTCTTTATACTTACGCTATAGATTTAAAAACCAAAAAAAATAAAACATTTCGGTTAACAAGCGTTAGACTAAAGTGTGTATTGTATTTTTTAGTTCTTTTTTTGACAACCTAATTTACACAGACCACCTTGTCGAGTCGTTGTAATTTAATCACTTTTGATTATGATTGTAGAGCGCCTAATAAAACAAGGAGTGGTGCCAAGAGAAATATTTAAGAGGCGTTATAACGGTCTTATTTAAAAATCACAATTACTGTATAAATAAGACAAATGGCTGGAGCGTCGCCTACGATACTATTAACCCATTTCGCTCCGTTGAATCTTTAGTTTACTGGAGGACACAGCTGATGCATTCATGTTTTATGGCCCACCTTTCTTTAGAAAAATAATCGTTACAAATCAAAGCTGTGATAAATCAGAATGAACCTAGGTACTGCACCAGGAATTCCGTCCGAATTATTTCAATAAGTTAGTGTCTGTATGTATTGTTTTCTACAATACCTAATATTATAAAGAGTCTTTTTTTGTTTGCCCGATTGCTAAATTCAGCCGTTCGAGCATGAAGGTAATAAACATACACTCATGTAGTTTGTATGGACCTAGGTACATACAAACTTTCATTTTTATAATATTTGTGTGATAACAATTGTTTAATTTTTCATTTACGAGTACAAACAAAATGAAAAATATAATTTACTAATATCTACTCGACAAAATAATTTTAAGCAAAGAATCCTAAAAGATAAATTTAACAATATGTACTTAGTAAAATAATAAAACATTAACTTAATTTTGGGGAGATTACCGCCTAAATAAACCTGAAGTAGTCTTTCAGGATACCAAACATTTTGCCTTCAACAAGGTAAACCCCAAAAGTAACATTTCCTCAATAATATTAGAAAGGTAAAACCCACAGCCAATAATCCTAATTTACCTGAACAATAAACAGATGTAAACTAACTTGTTCCTATAAATATTCGTATTATTTAAAACGTGAATAAATTCCTTTACAATTTAAATAAAATAAATCACTAGATCTCACAATAGCTACTAGATAATCACTTGTTGTGACCCAAATGCCTAGTTTATTTATTTTTGTTAAAATTGTTTTTTTAATAGATGAATTAGCAACTATTTTCATCGAAGAATTGTCTATGCTGATACAAGACCTAGTGAAATATCAAAAGTGTGTCATTAGTTGACGTACTTATCTACAACATTAGTTCATATAAGCGAAATCTGAAACACGTCTCTAGTATTTTTATTTATAAAATCTATGTACTAAATTTCATAATTGTATTATGAAAAATCACAAAGATACAAGCTTGTTATGTCATCTGGTTATCCGCACAAATACATGGTCAACAGGCCATCCCGGCGATAGAAGGGTTGTTTTGCTCCCGCACTGAGCTGTTCGCTGGCTCCTAATACCCGCTATGACCTATCGTGACCTGTGTTGGTGGTGTCAAACTTGTGACATTTTTTAAATATTTTTGGGAAAAAATTTGACATGGCGTAAAATTATTGGAATCGATTCAGTTACTGATTTGGAACAAACTATATTAAGGTTTCGCATATATACTAAAAATAATGTTGTATATCTCTATTATTGAAAGAAAAATAATTAAGGAAAAGATGAGCGGATGTCTACAATTACTGAATCTTCCTAATTTAAATCTTTAACAGTGTTTTTGATTCTTCAGTATTAACAACACAAAATTAATGTTGTCTAAGGCCTACGACTAGGTCTACGGTAAGGTCACACGACTTTAGGACACATTAAAATGGCTTAAGTACTTAAGTTTTACAACTATCATTAAAGTACTCACCAGTATGTAATAGGTTCCTTATGCTATCCTGGACATCCTTATCCACGTCTCCGGCAGCTGTATCCCCCGTGAGGTCTATCGTGACGTGCTTGGCACCACACCACGCCACCAGCAGTTGAAATAATAACAGTTTGAACAACGAACACCGCACATCCATCTTTCGCAGCACCCGACACTCTGCTACACGCATTTTAAAGTCCACGTTTAAAAATATTAGTCTTAAAATTTCACTTTTTTTATTTCACCACACTATTACCGACAAAAGGATTGTCCGACAATATTTCTGCGTAACATTTACGAAGCTTTATGCTTGTAGTTAGATATTGATAATGTGCTCATCATCCGTCTTCTGAGCAGGTTTGTCATCATACACTACCTGGAACAAAAAATATACATAATCAAGATCACGACTCGAACCTTTAAGTTGTATCAAACTACTTTAAACTCGTCAATGAATTTTTTATAGTTGATATTTATTGGTTTTTGGTCAATGAATGAGACATAATATTCAAAGTCACTGGCCGAATTAAATGTCACAATATTGAAAAAGCTATAAGTTATAAAAATAATTAAGATGATTAAAATGAAGAGGAGACATTTAAATATTTACACAACGTAAACTAGTTAGTGAAGATCTATACCGGTAAAGCTACTCGTATAACTGCCACTTACCATAATTGTGCCAAAGAAAATTGCTTTAAAGTTATTGCCGATAGTTGCGAAAATATTAAAATTAATTAGAAGCGTCTCGCAGTACGCGACGACGGTTCTACGAGTAGCGTGGTGCGACGTACACGACCGCTGTCTATAGATCGCTATCTGTTTCTGAGAGCGGCTCGTACGTTATATAATTATTCATAATTACGTATTATCTCTTCACTTGAGTGAACACACAATTTGGGAATACGTCCCAGAGATACAGTAATCTTTTTATGAAATCCATTCACTAAAACAATATAGTTTATGCCAGGGCCCGACCGGCCGCCTCTCTCACAAATATACCAGTTTTGACAAGAAGAATGTGAACACGTAAAATTGCTAATGAAGTGACAATGGGATATATTAACATACTAATATGTTACAAGAAACAGATGTGTGAGATTGAGATATGATATAATTTTTATCGATGCCAAAAAACTGGCCCCATTAAACGTTGAACGGCAAATAGCTCCACTGTTTCTCTTTATAAGGCAGAGCTTTCTTCTTCGGCATCGCGAGACAACACGAATGATTGACAGCCTGTAGAGTTATTTACAATTTTAAACCATAAATAAGCGGTCTTCCCCACAAATATGCACATACATTATTGTCGTTATAATTTTAACATGAAAGTTGTAAACTTGAGTAATTCCCACAGTGTCTCGAAATGTTTTAGTTGCTATGCTAAATGCGTAAATGACAAAGTGAAACAATAGTCGGGACAAGTCGTGCCTTCTATGAAGGAATGTATTTTAGGAATAAGAATCAAAGGGCTCGGGCCCACGTGGCGCGATAAGGCAGGCGCCAGCTCCTCGCCAGCTTTTGTTTTTGTTTGCTCCTCCGTACGGGAGGCGAGGCGAGGCGCCATGACGGATTGTTGGAAATGTTTACTGAGACGCTTTATGCGCCCGTAATTAACGTTATGTGAT
This sequence comes from Mythimna albipuncta, assembly GCA_929112965.1. Lineage (NCBI taxonomy): Eukaryota > Metazoa > Arthropoda > Insecta > Lepidoptera > Noctuidae > Mythimna > Mythimna albipuncta. Next base: position 12,604,100 of record OV815973.1, read on the forward strand.
GAAGACAACGAGGATACTACTTTATCTTAGAAGTAAGAGCAGTTTCACATGATGATTATGATACGGCTACATAATGAATGAAAGTGCTACATATAAAGACAGAAGAGCTAACGGCTCGACATAATGCTGACAATTTTATTGCGGACGTGACAAAGTTTTACAATAATATCTCATTAAAATCAAAAGACCGTAGCAACATATTTCGCAAATAAAATAGCAAATCATACGTGAAACGTTTCAATGATTAACATCGATAAATATTGTAATTCGATTCTTTATAATTCTTTTTCATTTACGTAAAGAGCATGACACTACGTGTATATGGTATATTTTATTATCTCATGTGAGCACATCCATATGCCACGGTCCGCGTGCCAAAATGGGCCACCTGTATCAAACAAGTAAAGTGTTTTGCTAACAGCTGTGTCAATTTTTAGTTCTATTCTGTCGTTAATGAAATCGGCTCGGTAACCGCAAGGTCTCTAAAGGTTGACTTTCATAGGTTAATGAAATACTTGATATATGAAGCGGTAAACTAAGACAGCCGGTATGTTTACTAGGAAATATGTAACGTTCACTGGATACTATCGTGTTAATAATTTTACACATTTTACATTTAGACTGCGTCACGAATTTTAATAAAATTTGATGTGTTATGCATAACACATTAATAATATTATGCAGGTTTTATCTCGCAAATTAAAACTTTCTTTGAAGTTCGCTCTACATGCATTTTACAGTGTAGATATATATACATACCAATAAATTACATCAATTTTAACATAATGTAACGTGCAGAATAATAAAACCGCACGCAGTATAAACATCTTAATCTTTACAACTCTCTGATTTCGCGGTATCACGTAGTATCATTGTTATCAGCAAAGATAATAATATCTCTGTGTGTACAACACCTAATCTTAGTGCTGACCCGATTCGTGCCTAGGCTAATAATGACGTATGACCTGGACTCAATCTCTTCCGATGTCTAACTCAAACACCTGATAATGAGACTTAGCAGACGTCTCTATTGGGGCCAAGTTGTCATTTGTACGGTTATATAACTCATATCTGTGTGTAAGTGTGACATTATCAGTGGAAGATGAAACAAGCGTCTTGTGCTGCGAGATTGTTCGAAAGGATTACCGTGGCCCTGAACCGCAAAAGGCTTGAGTTGTAAGACTTGTAAGTAACAAAACTGAAGATGTAAAGGCTAACGCTCCAATCATGCACAAAGCAGCCGCCGGTTAGAATTCGATCACATGAAATTACTGCTCGTAATTCCGACTAAGCACGAATAAGTGAATTTAAATTACAGCTTGTAATAGTATGCTTAATATAGATAATGTGATGGTCTCGGGTAACAAAAAGTGGTACGGACGGACTGAGGGACGGGTCGCTGGCGCCACGCCCGCCAGCGAAGGACAGGGGATTCGGAGGAACGCGTACTCTTATTCGTTTTTAAAACAAGTCCCTTATTAAAATACTTTCAATAAAATAAACCTTTGCGTAGAACAGCATCACTTCCTGGACAACTGGTGTCTGCGTCAAGATTAAAGATATGAATCATTAAATTAAAATATTAATTACTTGTAAGAGCTCGTGCTTAAGGCACTATTATGCGCCTACGTTAACAATCTTAATTTGCATGCTACTCAAACGAAATAATCATGTTGTTAGCAATATTAAATATATTTTAGAGATTCAAACCCAATCATTTTATAGATGATTAACTAATAATGTACTGCAAAGTTTTCATTGTTGAAATAAGATTTCGCAGAAATGATTAATGAAAAACATAATGTGAGTTGATGTTTTAAGTCCCTTATCTTAACCGTGCTATTTTTAAAACTATAATAATAGTTACACGTTTTTTCTCATTGGTCTACGTGATAAGAACGACGTCTTCATTTAGCAAGTTTTATACAATTTAGATTCGAATGTAATGTTTTATATAATTATTTATTGGCTTATAAATTGTACTCAACGGGTACTTATTAACGATTCCACATCGGATGTCGTAAAACATTTGCATTTAAAGACAAGATAAACTGTATTTATAATTGGTTGATTAAAAGACACGTGGAGCTCGATAACATTATGCGTAAGGTAAAGTTGTCTGAGGTATATTTACTGTCAATATTGGAATAGGTTTAAGTGTACTCCATGGAGTGTTTAGTTCTATAATGTGAAGGAGGCTTAACAATGCGCCAGTGCTGGCGCGAGCGCTGGGGGCATCCGTCATCGTCTCGCGCGCACTTGCGCTTTGTCTGTAGCCATTGTGAGGACCGGTAGCGCCGGTTATACGCGGCTCGAATTATTGCCCTTTATGAACCGACTGCCCTGCCGAGATCGTTCGAAAATATCTACAGGTACGTGGAATAGAAATGCCTTGGGTATATGTAAAATAAACCTCTCTTCAAATCAAGATGGAGTATGGTTTACCAAACAATTGGTTGAACAATTTATTAATCTAAAAATATGAGTCGACATTAGCCTAATTGATTACTACAATATTTTAATTGTAATACCAACAGCAGTTAATGAATTTGACATTGAATGATGAAAAGCTTCCTTTTCATCATGAAGACGGTTAAGATATACATACCCAGCTTAATTGATACAGAGGTCAGATGTAAACAGAATTGATAGTTCAATCAATCCATTAGGCACAACAGCCTACACGCTGCCCGTCAACCTAGAGTTTGATTGATACGATCTTTAGTAGGTAGATATGATCTTAGTGTGGGAAATCCTGACATCGTTTAGGCAGCCTCCGAATAAAGAAGTCCGTTATAGAACATCGATTTGTTTTGATCAATATTTAAATGCAAGTACATAATGTTCCATTGATAACTAAGTGAGCTCTCAATTTTTTTTCCGAATGGGTTAATCATCCTGAAAAACCCAAGCGAATAAGGGGCGGTACATACAAATATAATTGTAGAACAAAAAGACCCGGAAATTGTTCAAGGGAATCTGTAGAATGTCGTGCAGACGGGCGATGCCACAAATTTTTTCTGTCGCCTATTGTCTCCGAGGCCCGGCGTCACTCTGACAGGTGCCATTAGTAAAGACGGCCGACAAATGGCGACTGTCCGATCCAGATTTCATGACCACTCGTTCTTTTTAACGATCCGTAACCACTTGAGAGCAAGTCGTTTTAAAACGCCTGATATAGACGTAGGTATATACGGTGGAGGCCTATCGGTTTTAGTGAATATGTATTACTAATTGTAGGATATATCCTACTTGATATTATAGTATCAAGTGGATTATCGACCTATTTTTTCCATTTTACTCGTTTAGTTTATATTAGCCCTATTTCAGTCTACAATTTTAAATAGGATCGTTTTATTTATGATTTGCTTTTAAAATAGAGTTGAATCATTGAGAGAATCTACGATTTACACTCGAGATTATTTGAAAATCTGCCAAATCTGAAGGGGACACAATTATATCAATCGCTTAACAGTTACGCTATGACTGTTAGGTTTGTGACATAATGTAGGTACCGTCCTACGTAAATTTGCATATAATATTTATTATCTTATCTTGAAAGTAAATCTGCTACGTACACACTACGTCACAGACGACTATTGAACTTCGGCTCAGCTCAGTAAACTGGCCTATCCTGACAAATCCTGTTTAACGGATTAATCTTGTATCATACGTAGGACGTAATGTTGACTTTTGTGTTCTATAAGCTCTTGCATATTAACTTCATTTAATATCCAAGATTGAACTTTAGTGCATATCGCATCATCATTTTTTTCACAAATACACGTTACTTGAGGAAATCACAACCCGCGTCACGCTGTGCAGCAGTCAATCGCTCGACATCTGCTCCAACCGCGCCGTCAGATTTAAATGTATCGTTACCAAGTGCTACACATGGAACTAAACTAATAACTAGAATTTACATATGAAATGTGACGTCTGATTATTTTATCACTTTTTGTGCCAATTTATCAAACAGAGACGTGGCAACGTTAGCCCACATATTACATCATCAATACCGACCGCAACTCTTTTATGAAACATTTGAATGTGTGAATTAAATAAACAAACAGTCGTGGGAGACCGATGACTTCTCATGAAAATATTGACTAGTATCGACCAGCCTGAGCTACGCATGGGCGTAAAAAATCTTTGAAATTATCGGCTTTTCTTTGCTATAATATTAAATATCTAAATTAACAAACTCTTCAGCTTCATAATATTAGTATAGCTAAGCATCTATTAAAACTCAAACCTCTCTGTCAATTGGAGAAAGCCAAATAAAAATCGTTCAGAAGTTTTAGAGTTTATCGCGTTCAAGCAAACAGATAGTCACGATGAGAAACTTGGTTTTATAATATGTATAATATATTAAATGTATAAGGAAGGATATTGTACCACAAAAAGTATTCATCCAACCATCACCTGTCATTTATGTCAGTTCATTATCAATCGTCCAGGTCAAGATATCAGCCGGAGTAACTATTTATTAAAGTAAAGGTCCATTTATACTGTCCGCTAGATGCTGTCCACGTTAACTTAGCAGTTGCATTTTCTGAATGGCCATCTGTATTTGTAATCGATAATAAATACAGGAAAGGAGAAACTGAACTAAAGAAGTCAGCGACAAGTAGGTTCTTTATCGTCAAAGTAAAGTGCATAATAGTTTTTCTGAATAGAAAACCCAGCTTTGATTTGCGGTTGGACTACATTCGATGTGTGAAATGTGATGGCTGTGAGTCAACAAAGCTACAGGGGAGGTTCGTCACTGAATACTGACACTACTCGTATCATTGTCTGCGAGACACTATGAATTATTCATAAAAAAACCATTGTTTGTAAAAGTAGGCCTCAAGTATGGGAATTGGAATAAAAATAGATCATAGATCGTCTGTCTGTTTATTTCTATTAATACAATTCGTTTCCTTTTTCTTTATTTTCTTGCATTGTCATCGTGATGTTGGGAAGCGCAAGCCGAATTTAATACTGAGATCTTATTTACTCAATAATTTAGTTGTAACTTATAAATCAACAGCCATATATGATTGACAGTAATTACGACGAACCGGTTAAATTTAAACTGTTAAAGTAACTAAAAATTCTCATTAAATTTTCCGTTTATGGGTATGTGGAATCTAAAGTAGTCAGTAATAGGTACGTAGGAAGTTCGGTAACAACAGTGCAGCATTGAGTCTCGCTTCTCTTATTTGCTGACGGTACCTACCTGTAGTAATTTTCGTGGGCAAAGTTGAACGACACATAAATGCCCAAATATTGTGTTTACTCATATTTATATGATCTAGACGACAGACGCATGAATGAAACCCGAGTCGTGCGGGCGTTTGATGACATTGCCCCTCATCGTTTACATTGACAACCGTCAGTTTCGTAGAACACCTATTTAGGATCGCAAGCGCATGTTCGTTCATGTAACACATTTCGAATGCGTAGGCTGAGATTTATCGGAATACCTATCGTGTAATGTCCTATTGTATTCACCTTTACCGATAGGAATCTACTTTATTCGGGTTACAAATTGCATATGATAAGATTTTTTATTGTCAGAAGATAATTTTCTCGCGACAAACCGCCGGTTTGCATCCAAATGTGCATTCGCACGGCAATTTGTGGCAGGAATTTAAAGGTAAGGGTGCGGCACCTACATATCGTAACTTGTGAATAGTAATGGAGCAGATAATAGAATTTCAGACTTGAATGCTTTAATTAATTTTATAAAGCGACTATTTGGAATATTGCGAAATAAGCAATATATTATCAGAGTATTGTAGAGATCAATGGTATGCCACAGGAAACCTAATTTATGTGACAGTTGATCGCTGCAAATTAATATTTTCGTTATTTATGTTCGAATTCCTTTCCAAGCTAATGTAAAATAACAGTGAAATAATTTATGTGTAGTGCAAACATCGTGTGTTTGTATTTGCGCTTGGTGTTAAGAGATCTGGATCAGAAAATCCGGGCAAAGCAGGCTTATTTTGCATAGCTTTATTTTTATAAAATACATGTTCCGTTGGTATAAATTAAAATAACATTCTGAACAGCCTCAAAATGTGTACAAGCCTTACCATGAAGTGTTAAAATGTCAGGCGTCCGAGCGTGAGAGAGGGAGCTTTATAACCAAAATAGTTCAGTTCAGTTGAGGTTGTCAAATAGATCGCGGTAAGGCCTTTGTTTGGATGTTTTTTTTTTCAAACCAGACTGACAATCTTGGTAAACAAATCATGTGCGGCCCTGGCATCCCTAGCCCCGCTAGTGTTGCCACGTGCGGAGAGGGTCTAGTGTCAGATTAAGTTGTGATTCTATCTACGGACATACTTTAAAATGCGGTATTTAAGCACCTATTCCTTTATACCGGTTTTAATATAAAGAATGTTAATAGGCCAGCAAAATGATGTCGCACCGTTGTCGTACGAGGACTGTGTGAGAATCTTACGTGTTTTACATACACCAGCGTTGAATATATGTTTGTATACTATTGTGAATAAATCGTATTGAACTTAAACTAATTACACGGTATTTATAATGTGTTAAATATGACTGTTACGTAAAAGATTCGCACAAGTGTTTATTAATTAACTATGACAATTTATTGACAACTAGCGGAACTGGGTGTGTGCTTCTTGAATTTTTTTTTTGTTGCAAAAAAAGGAAATTTGCATTTTTTTTTCTTTTATATTTTGCTAATGATTAGAAACGATCTTCGCATTATTGCCTATAATGATTCCGGTTTTAGGCATATCAGTTGGATAAAATCAAAGTCTATAACGGACATGGGTTGTCATAATTTTTGTGTTTTACATATTTAGATAGGCATCGATAGGTTTTGGGTAATATTTCTTAGGTAGGTATTAAATATGTTTATATAATACCGACTTAAATTAAAAGGGCTTTTTTTCGGTAGGAAAATCATTGAATGATATCCTCTACTCTCCTCTCTCTACTCTCGAGCGGAGTGGGAGATTGTGTCAAACTTTTACTGACTAATAACCCACTCCTGTTCCTTCGCTGCATTTCATACCAGGGCCGAATCTTCCTTTAAGAAACAAATCCTTGGCCCCAGTGGGCTTCGACCCTGCTAGGCCCCTACAGTTTGCTGACAACTCCTTGAGATATACGAAGGGCTGTCTCGACGTTATAAATGTTTAATTTTTCTTTTATAATGTGGTAAATGATTATGACATGAGTAGCAGACGGCGGGCACGCGATAAAGGTGCTAATTAGATTGTCAGCCGCATAAGATTTGCATGTAGCGGAGATCGTTGCCTTGCAACTCGTCCTGTCGCACGCCTGCCTGCCGACGGAAAGGTCGACCACTAGTGACGTCCAACCGTTACACTTTAGTTCCTTTTATCGATAATACAAAGCAGGAAAACCTCACGAGTTCTCTTGTTCTTTTTGAGGCTTGAATTTGTATGCTTTTTGTGTACCTTATTCTTATTTTAGAATTTTATAAAAGTTTTTAGATTAGGCTACATGGAAAGAACGAATTTTAGTATAAAGGATTCACGATCTTTATTGTCCTCGTACATGAATCTATTTTCAAAATTGTATCAATTTCTGAAAAGTTGCTTTCATTTCGATTGAATGAACGTTTACTTAAAACCACCTTATAATAAATCGTCCAATAGTTATTTAAGACATGAAGCAATTCTGCTAATTATACTTGACAGCATATTACCGATTTCGATTTTTTCACGCCATTTTATAAATCATCATAATCTATCTTAAACCAACACTAATTTTAAAAAGATTACGAGGAAATTTTATTTATTTTGAAAGCTAACAATAAAACGGCTCTACTCGCCAGAACGCCCAACAATAAATACTTATCTTGCATAATTTCAAAAGCTTCGAATTATCTATTCATTGACATCGACAAAGTCCCACGGTGGCGCTAGTGAATGTAAGGAAACTGAAGTATCGTTTCGACACCGGACAACACTAGTTTGTATGTCCCATTCACAAGCTGTCGTAAATGTAATACATAGTACAACAGGTGAACATTCATGATTTATACCGCTGTCCGATATGAAGGCGGAAAATAAATGGATTATGTGTAAAATTGATTACGACATTAGCAACAAAATCGTAGTATTTATAACGTTGTTTCGTGTAGGCTCTGTTAGGTCTATTGTATTTTACATGATTTGCCAGTTTTAAGAATACTGGGTCGCAATCATGATATCTTAGGACACTAATTGTGGGCACACAATGTTTACTGCATTACCTATTGTTCTTTTGTGTTAACATAGTCTGAAAAACAAGTTGACGATGCCTTAACAGTAACTCGGATGCATAATTCGCCTGTATCTCCGACCTCATCTAGCTTTAATTGACGAAAAAAAAATTGACGTGTAAAAGTGATTTTATAAAACCTACATGCAAAATAAAGATCATTTATCATTTAGTGTCCTACAGGTGAATGGGTATTTTCAACTTTAAATAGGTCTTCCTACAAAAACAAGTCATGTCTTCAAGGCTTATTCACTCTAATAAGCCCTAAATAAACTGAATCAACGATTGCTTCCCTGTTTACCATAAGGTGGGATCGCAGTCAAGCACTAGTTTATATCAATAAAAAAAAAAGAATTGATACTAGTATCCCATTCGTTTTTAAGTAAAGCAAGTTCCATTCAATTTAAATGCAAATGTATGGCAAATAAGTGCCCACGTACACGGTACTACATTGTCTGGTGTAAACTCGGCGGTATCGCGTGGTGCTTTCGCCCACTCGTACACAACTACGCATGTATGTATTTATTTTACCTTTTATATTAAACTCGAGAGGAACAAAGTTAAACCTTTTTGCTTTTACGATTTACTATTGATTGAATGAAGGTAGAGTTGGAAGGCGTTCAAATAGAGATACCTAGAAACAGTGGCGTAATTATATCTAGCTATTTAGCCGCTCCGGGCAAAGATAATTTTCACCGCCCTTTACATACACGAAACCATGTAAGTCATGAGGCTTCTAAGGGTTCTACTCTCTCACACTCTTTCTATTATACTAGAGAAAGTTAAAAAAAACAAGTACCTACGATTAAGTAAGTGCATTACAAGTTTTACGACAAATCGCAAAATATACAATATAATATAATATTCCACAACTATCACACAATGCTATCTAGTCTCAAGCTAAGCAGAGCTTGTGTTATGAGTACTAGACAACTGATAAACATACTTAAATATTTCTAAATACATACATATCTACTATAGATAAATTACACCCAGACACAGATCATGCTCATCACACAAAGATTTGTCCTGGGTGGGAATCGAACCCACGACCTCCGGCATAGCAGTTAGGGTCACTAACCACAAGACCAACAGGCTTGTCAGAATACGTAAATATCAAACAATTTTATATAACTATGTCATTATTTTGTTTATCCTGTAACTGTTCTCCTTATCAATTGCGCAATACCTACCAGACTTCCATTAATTAGGCACCTTCCAAATATTAGGTACATTTATAGTACATGCATTTGAGTTTTGTTAATTAAATCGGTTTAGTTACAATAGTTTTTAATACAACCATTGTAACTACGTTTCATTGTACGAAACTTGTTTTCCTGTTCAATTGAAATCTTTTAGTATATAATGATCTCTTTTCACATGGACCATCACCGATTCTGGCCACCTTTTAATATTGTATTAGGTTAATTGCAACTCTTAAACGTTTTTGAAGCCATCAATGTTAAATTGGACACCCACATTTCCTCAAAATGCTCGTTAAATTGACACATTAAATAGGATTAGCAATCAAATGGAAACTTTAACTTCTTAAGGTATTTCGCATCCGTTTTTACATGAATTCGGTTCATTCATTCATTATACTAATGAATAGTATAAAAATATGTTCAGATATGATTATCCGTTTTAAGCTAGAGTTCTTCGATCGTACATTGTTGATCGAAGAACTCCCATTGTTACACAAAACTTAATTTTAGAATAATAAATAATGAATTTATTATATAATTACAACAATATTATATTATTAATTTATAAAAAATATTTTTAATTGTATTCTTTTAATTTAATTTTGTAATTATAATGTATTACTTTTCTGTGCTGACAATTTAATTACTTTTATGCCTGTATCTACTGTGGATTTTATCTAAAGTAAACGTTCATCATCATCATTTCAGTCGAAAGATGTCTACAGCTGGACATATACCTCCACCAAGTGTCACCACAACGAACGTTTCTGAGTGTCTCGCATCTATCGGACTCCCGCGACCCTCGGTCCACCTTGTCACTAAAACATACGTCACATCACCAAAACTTAAGTGCAAAAGTTTTTTTTAATAATTAAGAACAGATTTCTTAATAAATTGATTACAATCTAGCCTAAAAGACTTCAAAATTGCTATTATTGTCATTATTGCCTGAAAATTGCTTATTATTGCGAAATTTTGCAATACACAAAAGCAAAAATCGAATAAAATCAGCAAAAAAAAAGTATTATTTAAAGCCAAAACAAAAGACGCTGTATTTCATATTGTTTATTTTATTTTCAGAATAAGGTGCATCCATTAACATAGAACGAGATCTAGTAACGCGTAGGCTGTGATGCTGTGAAAAGGATACATAAATCTGTCCCTGATTGTCGGGAGAAAATCGTGAAACCAACGACTGAACTTGGAATTGTGGCACCGTTTGAAAGAGCGTGGGCGGGCGAAATTATTTATATCTTTTACCTGTACTCGCTAATATCTTGTTAGAAAACAATGTACAAATTGAGACTGGAATATTCCAGTATCGTGTGGTAATGGACATATCTCTACAACATAAGTTTTAGCATATGCGAAACCTGAAACACATGGCTAGTGTTAGACTAAAAAGTCGATGATTATGCGCATCCCTAATGGCGTCGCGCATGAACGTCCCCGCACTAGCATCTTGGACATTCGAATATGGAATTGCGCGTCCTTTTCACATGGTTATACTTTTTGAATAGTTTGAAGTTGTAATTAAATGTATTTCATGTTAAAATAACGTTTATCTCTATTACTAGTGTTTTATGTAAAGAATCTATGTACATCTTAACTGTATTATGAAATATCACAGAGTTATAAGCCACCGGGCCATCCGTGCGACTGAGAGGCTGTTTTGCACTTACACACAGGTGTTTACTGCCGCTCGCTATGACCTTCCGTTACCTGTGTTGTACTTAATTTCGGTAGTGTCCAACTTGTGACCTTTTTAAATATTTTTGGGATAAAATATAACATAGTGTAAAAACTATTGAAATCCAGTTAGTTAAAAAAGTAATGTTGTATATAAACGGAGAATGCCTAAGGCATTAAGTCCGCCTATGTACTTTGTGTTGCATGAAGATTAAATAAATAAACTGACTGACATATAAACGCACAACCGAAAATACTGGGACTAGGAACGTGAAATTATGCACAGGGTTTCCTTTTATGACATAGGCAAGCACTAACAGAGCATTTTTTTAAATTCGCCTCCTAAAGGGATGATGTGGAGGTCCAAAGTTTGTATGGAGAAACCTACTTTCACATAGGCGTAGGCGCTGGCAGAGCTAGTTCAAGTATATTTATTTAAAGAAGAAATATACATTAAAAAAGTTTTAAGTGGTTGTGCGATTAGCTGCTGCGCTGAATGTAGAGGTTTCGATTCCCGCACGGAACAAATATTTGTATGACTTACAGATAATAGTGCCTAATCTGGATGTCGTGTGTATGTAACGCACCCACGATACAGGAGCAATTCCTAGTGTGGGGCAACGGTTTTTATATGTAAGTACTTACAAAAAAATCATGAACTAAAGTTAGCTGTCTCTATGTAATAATATAATTCATGATAATAATAAAATATGTAGATACCTATTGACAGTAAAAATATTATAACTTTATTTTTTAATGACTCAACTTATCAGAACAATTACAATAACTAATTACAAAGTCAAACTCATAGTAATTGGTTTTTTCTATCCCAGAATGACCTGATAACCCCGCTTGTATGAAACAAAGTCGAGCACGTATTGCGTAGATCTAAAAGACTACTTTTCTCGGTCAATTTTGTTTCAATGCAGTTACTTTATAAAAATAATAGTAGCCACATCAGTCGATCTCCATGGTTAAGCAACACTTGACGCGGTCGATCTTTAGATGGGTGACCATCTCAACGTAGGTACCGAAATTTCTCCATCCAATTCAAATTTCCTTTTTTTATACATTTCATATAGGCCTACTTCGCAAGCTTCCCATTGGGCGTTTCTTAGGGAGAAGGAACGGCAAGAAACTCCATGGTTGCTCTTTTAAAAAAAAAGATTACATTATTAGTTAGTTAGTTAGCCCATTTATGTCCCACTGCTGGGCGAAGGCCATTATTTCATTATTGTAAAAATATTTTTCTTCATTACAATATTAATAGATTCGTGAGGATATTGTAGACCAGCCATTATTGTACCCAAAAACACAAAAAATTACGTCGGTACTGACAGTCGTTATGGATAGTCAGAAGCCTGAAAATCGGTCACCAGTTTTGTCAAGGTACGGTGTTATCCAATTATTTACTGGTTTGGTCAGCAAAGCAGTCGCTCTATGTAAAAAACTAGTATCCAGCTGCATCTGGTAAAAATGGATGCCGACTCGAAAATATTTGGGAAAAAGAGTAGGTAGATTGTTATAAAACTGTGTAGAAAATCTTGCGAAATAATATTGTTCGCTTAGTAACAGCTGCATAGTTTTGTTGGTTTGTAGTTTAAATGTAGTGCCAATTTCTTGCGTCGGATTGCATGCACGCATTCCAGAGATTCATTGCTTCTTTTCATCGAGAGCTTTTACTAACATCGCTATATGAAATAGACATTCAACAGGATTTGTTACACTCCCCGTCCCCTAGTCATCTCTAAGCAACTGATAATTGTCTGCCAAAACGATGGTTGCAATTTTTTTGACTGGATGCAGTCAACAATTACGAGAGGACTCGTTAAAATAAATTATAAAGTAATTTTGACTATCCCTTTTCTTGATGTGGGAAATTTATCAAACAATTATATTAAATACGGCGAAGCATCTTCGACTCCTGACGTCCGGAACTTCTCCTGTGGCGGTTGACGCAGTAATATGTCCTCTCCCTCAAGCATTCCACCGTCTTTTTCGTTCGCATTACTGCTTTGTAGAACAAAGTGACCGCTTTCCATGCGCCTCTCATTCCATACCATGGCCTGGAGCAGAGTAGGATGCGAGAGATCGCTGCGTCCAAGAGGACCTCCACGGTATCTTCTGGGTAAACCCACATTGATAACACTGAGGCGTTTTTTTACACCGAATTCCAAAAAAAAACCATTCCTAAACAACCGTGACATTCCGAAAAAAATCGTGCGTGATGAAGACCTGCGTCAGGCGGAAAGATGACGACTAACCCTGCCTTTGATATTCGATTCTCCGTAGATATGAGAATCTACGAATATTATGTCAGTCTTCTTGGAACCGTTCCGGTGGTCACGTTAAACGTTCACACCTCCCGTCCAGGCCAGTAAATTGTTTACGACCCCTGCACATCAGTGTAAACACACTGGTCAATAAACTTGATGATAACGTTTACGATTCGCGAACGCATTAGCCAATGCGGAATTTGTGATAAAGATCTGTTTCTACGAAATACGCTTTCAAGAGACGTGGTTAGGCTGTAAATAAGTCAGGAAATGGGTTTAACCGTGGTGGTTAGCTGTGGAAGTCTACAAGCTGATTTAATCACGATCAAGTTATCATAATATAACCTTTTGGACTTTGATTTGTACCTTCCAAGTGCATGATTGTGGAGTCACATGTAAAACGTATCTCTGTAACGCCAAGGCATGTAATTCAGGAAAATTCACTATGAATGTAAGTTGTGAATGAAACATAATCTTGCTTGGTTTCACGATAACCTCTGTGTCGTTGATAGTAATGTCAAGAGCATGTAGTGTCTAGACCTAAACCGTAGATACACAATTTAAAGTAAAGTGCGGTGGACTAGAAAATGATCAAGATATATAATTTCTAGTATTATAGAAAACTTTGGGAGTGTGAAACGTAACAAAAATAATGGTAAAATCATAAGTAAAGTTCGTGCGGACATTGACGATATTAAATCTAATTATTAAATCCCTTGTGATGAAACATTTGCTCTGTTTCTCGATGCTCTCATGAATCTCGATTTCAAAAGCATCTCGAGTTTATATCATCATGAAAAAGAGGTGGTTCTCAATTAGTCGAAATCTTTTTATTTTTATTCCCGATTTACACTTATATACCCCTGGAAAAAAAATCAGGACCTGATGATGGGATCCCGGAGAAATCGAGGTAACTCTTCAAATTTTTTAAGTACAGTACTTGCATTGGTTATGTTTTATAGGTTCCTTACTATAAAACTTGCACACGATTTAGATTTACTGAACTAAACCAAACTTAAAAAGTATAAATAAAAACTTTTTACAATAAAATACAACCGAATTTTAATTAAAAAAAAAAAACTCTAAAAAGTACTATGTAAATGTTTAGGAAGTCGGAGTCAAATAGTGAAGCAAAACAAAACCAGGAACATTTTTTTTTATATTTTTTATTAGAGCCGAGACTCCTATTTAAGCATCTTTTTAGAATCCCTCAGACCTAAAAAATCTCTTTGTTCAAGCATGTCATGGACTGGGACATGACAGCTTGCATTATTTAAACAGAAGCGAAAACAAACGACCAAAGCCTCAACACGAGGATGTATTTTTAGAAATCTTCTGTTGATCCAGTCATCAAGAGCGGTGTAAGGTTGCAAGTCAACGGGTTAAGTGGAACATTTGTACACACAGCGCAGGCTTGGGTAAATCAGAAGCTGTGCGAAGTTCGCACCGCTACTGCGATTCTGTTTGCTCTGCTGATTAGGCATATCTACTTTTACCCACTTGAATCATTAGTGCTGTGACACACAAGTCAGAAGGCAAAGTGGCAAGGCTTGCGTGGTGTACAAGTTTTGTTTAATGATTGATATGTTTCCTTTCGCGAAAGAAATGTCTTTCGTTGTATAGATACGAATTACTAAGATTCTGATTCTGGTGAGCGTCGTGGGATTAGGATGGATGCGAGACGGACAGCACAAGACCAGTCATTATAGCGACACTTGGAGGAGGCCTATGTCCAACAGTGGACGTCTATCGGCTGAAATGATGATGATGAGTTTCAAGAAAGAGATTTCATATAAATCTTTTCAAGCTGGGCTATTTTACATTTTGGCTGTCTTAACATTTTTAGATCAAAAAAGCTCGAACGCGGGAAGCTAACGTATCCGCTTGAACCGGGAACTGAACTCGAAACCTAAATCATAATTCTGAAAAACTGATAGAATAGCCCAGTTCGATATCGTATTAAACAGTTTATCACTCTTCCGCTTTTAGTCTCTATAAAACTTTATTACATTTTTTTCTTTCTATGAACTGTGCCAAATTATCTAATGTTTACTATTGACAAAGTATAATGAACACGTACGTTTTATACAACTTTCTGTTAGGTAAGTGATAAGATATTCGTATCTATGATAACGAGAGTAGGTTGAATAAAGAATATACGAGTTTTCAAAAAAAGAACGAAAAATGGTTAAAATAATATCAGACCGTAAATCTTAAAGTAGGACAGTAGTGCACGGTTGTACAAATAAAATTTATAATGCAGTTACATAACATAATAATATTCTTTTTCAAATTTCTAGAACTCTCTGCACTTGAAAGCTATCGTACTAGTATTGTAAAAGAAAATGTTTGTATGTGTCTATGTTTATTCGTGACTGTATGTATGTATGTATGTTTGTACCACCTTCACGCTCAATTTGTAAGTAATTTGGCACGGGTAGACGATGTCTTGGAATATCATAGGATTTATCCCGGGAGTATAATATTTTCCATTGGCATATTCACTCGAGTTAAGCAGCTATTAGTAACTAGTAATTATTATAAGGTAAAATTGTTACAGGTTGAGCGTATTTTTTTTGCGTTTACGTGATTTCTCACTATTTTTCTTTTCCACTTTTAAACAGTATGTTGGATGAAACAACAAGCTTCTATATCATGCTGACGTTGACGATAGACGAGCGGTAAAGCAGCTCTTAAGTACTAATACAAATTCAAAAAGATTTAGCTACGAGTATATATTTGTTATTCCTTCATGCTCAAACGGCTGAATGAGTTTATATTTTGAATATCGACATTCAAGCGGGCGAACCTGCTGGTAAGAGTTAGTAATTAATATTATCCAAAAAAAATGGTTGCCTGTAAAGTCGGTTTTACGGGCGAAGATTTTACGTGACAACGTCTTTTTCTCGGTAGAATATTTATTGATATGAATATAATTAAATTGCACAATAGGAACAAGGAATTGAATGAAAATAGTTGAGTGGGAGAGAGACGCAAGGCATTCGGCGGGCCTCTCTCTCGTTCGGTGACTCATCGTAACGTTACCGAGCGTTACACTTTTTCATAAGTGACTCCCAGCCGCAACCTAATTTAAGACGTTGTCACGTCAAAATAATATAAAGAAGTAAAAAACATAATGAATTATTTCTCTTTCCTACTTATAAATTTTGGTGTAGGTACCCAATAGGACCCGTAATTGTTTTACTTTACTTTTACGGTATCTACGTAGGTACATTAAGGGTGCAATATATATTAAATTTTGAAACAAATGCAGAAAGTTTGTCATTGCGACCGATGCGGAATTAGATGAGTGTGTTATTGAGCCAAGGGCTACAGTGACTTTACATGTGTATCAAATAAATTAATAAACGGGGGTTAACCGGCGACTCGTGGGGGTCGACACGCGCTTAGCTTGATACGATAAATGTTATAAAATGAGCACGCGCACTTTTCTGCATTAGTGCAAAAAACAGTCTATTTCGTGCTTAAAAGCGATGGGATAAGAGCGAGTTTTCGATTAAGTGTATTGAAAGAGAATTTGAGATTTGATTTGAGAACATTACCAATAACAACTACGTTCATCATCCCATAGAGACACTTCATCTCGATATCTATCATTCTACCGGTAGCGATACTTGAAAATTCAGCTATAACATGCAGATCAGTCCAAAACCTCTGATGTCGTGATAAACCTTATCTCGACTTTCATGCGATAATGACCTCGCAAGGCCACCCGTCGTCGACTGATTATTATCTATTATTTATTTTACTAACATGATTATCAAAACCCACCGTGTTTTACACGAAGCGGTTATAATTTTTAATGAGTGGGTAGTTAAAGAGAGATAATGTTAAGTGTAAACGTTTCCATGGTGATATGTTTTTGAGAGTGGAAAATTATCTTCTCCCTCTTTGAGGAGAGTGAGAGGAAGTGTCAGATCTTTACTGACTAAGACCCACCTCTGGTCCTTTAGTTGTCCTTTGCTTTACAGGGCCGCGGTGAATCTTTTGAACAATCCAGAATCCCAAAACGAAAAGTCCTAACGCGTCGTCCTAATAGAAAGTTTTCACCGATTTTTATTAGGGGTTCAATTCAAGCATGGAACGTTTATTTTTAAGTGGGAAATCATCAAATGTCTTCTTCTTTTGGGGTGGAGCGAGAGGGTGTGACTTTTACTGAAGACGCCACCACCACCAGGCCACCAGGGTTACGGTAACTCTTTCAAAAATTTTCGCGACTTTAGCAGCCATTGGCCCTGTCGGGCCCCTACAATTTTGCTGACATCTCTTTGAAGTACCTACACGTTCCTCCCAGACAAGAAAGTTAATTTTTCAGTAAACTAGAACGAAATATGTATGTAATTCCTTATGAAAGCATGTAAACTAACAAAATATCTTTAAGAGAAAGGAGGATGGTATCCCGAGCAAAATTACCCATTGTTCCTTGTCAAAACTTTCATAAAAAAAACATTAATCTTTAAAAATATACATTGTTTCTCTGAAATACTTGAAGTACATAAAATAAACTATTTAACATCGTTAATAATATAAACAATGAACTTTGAGGTCACATTTTTCTCGTATCGCAAGTTATTAATATCGAAAATACAAAACATTCGCTCTCCAATAGTCATCATAAAAAATACTTTAAGTACTAATATTATTATGTCGATAATAATGTAACTAATTAGAACATTGTTGTAAAGATTAGTTATGTATTAATTAGTTCATATCTAAGGCTTACGGATAAACTTTACTCCGTGTGAATGAGCGCAATATTAAAATTAGAAAGAAAATGAGTTATAAGCGTAATGGCGCCATGTTTTATCTCTCGTCTCATGTCATATCGTGTAATAATTAGGAGTGTTATTAGAATAATGATAAACGGTAGAAGAACCGGATACTGGCGGGTCTATTTTAAGCCTCTGAAGTAAAATGGGTGACTGTTGTGTCGTAGGCGATCCTTTCGCCTACACAGTAACAAACGCCCACACTCCTTTATTTTCTATTAAACTTAATTAATACTGAAGTCCTTAACTTATAAACAACTTAATGAATCGTTTTTTTTAATGAAGTACCTTCATACCCCGAAGACAATTAAATTAAATTTCTCTTAATTTTATAAATCAATCATAAAGCTCGACAGTTAACATTTTACAATGAAAACAAATGTTAAGTTCTTTTTAAATGCTTGAATATTAAGAGGTAGTACCTGTATAAGTATTGTTTTACTTGATTAACACATCTTACGAGTTTACTTTATGAAACATAACGTTTTCATAACGCGGTCGTAGCGCGTTCGTAGGGCTATCGTAGTTTTGTCGTAGCGTTTCCGTAGCGAATTCTTAGCGCTGTAATATTATTGTTGTAGATTTCATAGCTTACCACAGTAGCATTGTAATGTTGAATTTGATGAGATGACTTACGAAGAAGCTTATATGTGCTACTTTTTTTATGTTTCGTTTTTCTGTATAGAAATCGATAGTTAATGAGTTCTAGATGTAGGTATATCGTGTTAAATGTTTATTGTGAGTGTCAAGTACATGCATCTGAAAATCACACAATGTCAAATAATAGCTTACGATAGCAAGAAAATTACAAAATTTGGTTCTATCATGACTGTGCAATATTAGCCACTTGGCATCTATCTCAAAAGTATTTTTTCACATTGAATGCACGAACGTACAACATAGTGCAATGTTTATCTCCAGATAGCTTCGATAAACAAGATTGACGTAGGTTCTGTCAGACATTTCGACTCCTGCTCTGAAAATTTCATATAAATATGATTGATTTAATACCTGCTGTTTGATTCGGTACTTGAAAATATGCATTTATCACGATTACTGACGTGAAGATCGGAATAGTAAAAACTGTGATTTTTTTTCTTATTTTTATTGCTGATAGGTTCGAGCTTGACCGCTATCTCACCTGATAGAAAGCGACGATGTGTTCGACGATGGAATGCGCTTACCTAGAAGAAACCTAGATTCACTCTTGACTTAAGATTCCAGGGTTGTAGCCATCAGGATTTCCGTTAGCTGATGAATAAATATGATTTTTATCAGTCATCAGTATTATTCATTGCTTTATTTACTTTAATATCATGTAAACTCACGTTTAATGAAGCACTTATCAGTAGTTTCTAGGTCTTAAGATAATTCCAATGACGAATTTTCGTTCTTCTTCTTTATTTGGTCGCACAAATCTGCCATCAAGGATGGTCTGCACAGGTCATATGTAGGGAGACTCAGAAAGTACGTTTCGTTAGTCCCTGCTGTCATGAAGATCTTTGACAGCCGTTACAGTAGACAGAAACCCAGAAAAATTGAAATCAGCCTTGTCTTGCTGTTCGGTAACCCTACTGAGTTGTGGAGATCAGATAAGCAGTCGCTCTATTTCAATTTTTTCAGAGCGATTCAATTCTTTTAATACTTTTAATACATATTAGAGAAGAAGTAAAATACTGACATATTCAACTGAGAGACTAGGAGCCGACCCCGAAAGGCTAGACAGATTGATTTGAGTTCGTTCCCTTTTTCGTCGTAGCAACAGCTGATAAAAATGTGTATCTATACCGTTTTTCCCCTACATGAGCGAAGATCAACATTTGCGGTGTTGCATACGGCCAGTAGTAAAACGTTTACGACATTGCCCGCGTGCCGAACCGAGGCTCTCGGCCAAAATAAAAATCGAACGACTCTGTACACCTACTTACTAGCTGCGAAGATAGCTCGCTGAATGGATGCGGCATATTTTATTGTTAGAATTTCTTTCTAGAAAAAATTCAGATGAATTTCTGTATATATGCGAGCATGATATCGAACGATAAACTCCAAACCTCATATTCCTCGAGCTGGAACCTTTAAGTATTATGGACATTAAGATTGGCCTGACTTTGGTCGTTGCTCAGAACGATATAACAAGTACGCGTTTAGAAACTAATTTTAAATTTAACATTAAAGACGCCGTTTTTAGCTTTCAGCTTGGCGAGTTTAGTAAAACAGCTTTGGCAAGAAATAAAATGTAATCCATCTAACAAACCATATATATACCACCTCCGAAACATACACTATACAGTAGTTTGACGCATGAATCTGTATTCTATTTTTGGTCTCGGCTCGCATCAGTTCGACCGCGTGCAAGTTCAGGGAAACTAGTCGAGAAATGTTTTATTGAACTATGAAAATTAGGCCAATGTGCCAACCCATCCATACTGAAGTCCACAAGACTGTATTTGAGGAAATTTATGTTCCAGTCACACGATACATATGCGCTATTTATGTCTTCAACGGATATAGGACGACTGAAATACATTAGAGGTTTAATGGTTCGAAATTATTAGAGCAATTGAGGTCAGTTAGACGGGTCCAAGCAGATTTAGTCTAGAACTGGTTCGGAGTTTCGGATATAATCACGTACGACCCAAATCTAGACCAACATAGTTGCGCCGTGGATACGAATCACATAAGGCATGAATCGCAAGTTTTTGAGAATTTTAAAAGAAGTTATTTTAAACAAGTTGAAATTGGAGTTGTAAGTACCCAATGCAGGCGGGAGAAGACTTTCTTTAATTGTAGACTTCGGAAGTTGTGGAGTATCCTGTGCATTATAAGCACCAATTAATATTATATATTATATAATATTAATTAATATTATATAATATTAATTGGTGCGGCTTACCTAACTATCTATATTTATAAGAATCAATTACTTTTCGTTAGTCTCATAAAACTCAAAATCTTGGCAGTTCGATTTTTTTTTGTAATAAAAAAAAAAGTAAACACAACATATTATATATATTAGGTTATTAATATAAAAGAAATCGAAGTCAGTGATAGCTGGATGTCACGTCAAGCTGACTTCTTCCGTCTTGGAATAGAAGAAGAAATAGAAAGAATGTGAATGACCTCAAATAAAATGGAACAAGGGCAGGATAATTAACTGCCGCCATTGATACCCTGTCATGATTTCATTTATTTTCTCCTATCACGACGTCAGTTTGTCAACTACGTGATGATTCATAGATAACTACAACTATAAATCAAAACAAATACCATCTAACTTCGTTCTATGACTGTACTAGTGATTAATTAGGCTCTTCCTCCTCCTTTCTAAGCTTATCAATGAGTACTTTCTGTCAACCGACCTGCGCCTGAGCATATCTATGATCTAATAGATCAACATGTGCCACACGTGAACGTATTTCTATGTCCACTTCCTGACGATAGCGAGGAGGTACAGTCGAGGCGTTTATATCTTCGTCACTTTAAAAAATTATTTCCTCTGTCAAGGTAGGGCTCATGCCTTTTGAAGCTATAGCACTGTAGACAGTAGATTTAAGTATATTTAATGACTTGAAAACTGCAGCCAAAATAACTTGGACTACGGGAACTTTTAAATAAGTTGCAATGACCCTAGAACGTAAAGAGCAAATGAAGGAACATAGGTTTTTTTTTTCCTAGAGCGGGAGATAGTGTCAGACTTTTATTGACTAAAAAACCCACCCCGTTCCTTCGTTACCTTTCATACCGGGGCCGAACCTTCCTTTCAGAAGTAGATCCTGGTCCTAGTGGGCTTTGACCCGGCTTGACCTCTACGGTTGCTGACAACTCCTTGAGACGCGCGGAAACAGTACGCGCCTTCAACGACTTGGGAAGGAACATAAGTGATTCCATCGTAGAAGGGGAGAAGTCATTTAACCCTTTGTGTGTCCGGAACGTGGATCCACGCGAGACACAATAACTTTTTAATTGTGTCTCTAATTACGGCATACGAAAGGTTAATAAAATCTTTCACTAATTTCTAGTTGATGTGTCTAGTTGAACTCTCTTAAACCTTACAAAGAACTGGTTATTATACTAAATATAAATCATTTTATGTCATTACCAGTATCACATTTATATTAGCAACTGAGTTTTAACAAAATTAAGTCGGTAAAGGGTCAGGTTCTAAACAAATATTAAAAAAAATTAAGGTGACGAACCTATTTTTAATGTGACTGTATACTTTTTTTATTTTACATAGGGAGCTATAAAAAGCGTAGTATTTAAAAACGTGTTAGTCATTATAATCGTGTCACGGGTGAGAACTAATTAGCTAGGCAGGAAGGTGACAGACTGGGCTAGACCTAGATGTAGCAACAGTGACGATAATGAATGAGGGTGACGATTGATGGTTCTCATCCGTTGAAGACGTCAAGTTTCAGATTTCAGTAGTATTTGTAATTTTTTCACAAGTCTTTGGTGGTTTTACCTACAGGAAATGAATTCTGTTTTGCTAAGGTACCGAAATAGTGTTGCCAATAATTTGACTGGCCTGATGGTCTAGTGGTCATAGGCCCTGCCTGCAATGCCGGAGGTCGTGGGTTCGAATCTCACCCAGGACAAATGTTTATGTGAGCACCAAAATTTGTGTATGTTTAACAGATGTCTAGTACTCAGACCATAAGCTCTGCTTAGTTTGCGACTAGACTGCGTTACGTGAAAATTATGGAATATTATTATTAATAAAAATAACGGTTGGAAGCGAGAAGGCGTGGGATGTCGTCGCCGCCTTCTGTGAGGAATTGATGTTCGCAAAGGAGGCGGTGGACTTGGGGAGTCAGTTGGCTGCTTTTTTTGTTGGACAGTGAAAGGTCCGAGATAGCTACGCCCAGTAAGTACTTAGCGTGCACCTCTGTTCAGGAATTGTGGCCAAATGCTGCGTAGAGGGTCCCGCATGAATATATGTGGGCTGGCTAGAGCAGCGTGATGAAACGCAGCACCCTCGACAAATGTAGCAGTAGAACACCATGTGGTTTTAATCAGAAATTAAATTAAATATAATTAATAATGAAATAAATTAAATATAATTATTGAGCTCACTTTTTTTGCTATCGAAAACCACATCAAAATTCACTGCGTTGCTTGTGTAGACAATATCTTTAAAATATTTTCGGCAATAATTCTTTACAGCTTTGTCGAGGAAAAACCTAATAAACGAAAGAAAGACAAATATGCTACGCTAAAAATTAATGTACGCTTGTACTTTTGGTATCTGACTCTTCAACTATAATATATTTTAGAGCAACGTAAATATTTCGTGTGTACACCCATTTGTGGTAATTGAACTTCTAGAATTAACTAAATAACTTTCTTCCACAAACTAAATTCAAAGGACTTTCATACCAACAAAATCTACAAAGTCTGCTGCATAGTGCATAGCATATTACTCGGCGGAATGCCGTTGAACTATTAACTAATTACACTCCCGCCGTGAGACAACCCGAGAGTATGGCCCGAGTCGACCCGAGCTGCCCCGACATGCCCCGAGAAGCACCGAGCCCGCTTCGGTGTGCAACAAATCATCAACATGGAGCTCTTAAATTTTAGAACCAAAAACGGTGACGTAACAATACCTTGTAGACTGTACCTTAACAATAAGATGGTACGAGGCACGAAGGCCAAAGCCAAGTTCACGGCTTCGTTCAACGACCGCTCTTATCATTACCATTCAATGCGAAGCCCCGGCTCATTACTAGCGGGCGCGTTCGATTTCTAAACTGAACCGATTAACATTTTTTTGCACTTCGATTAAATATATTCATTTGTTTCGCGATTTCACGCACACGCAAAAAAAAATTAATTTTTTGCCAAAAAACTTTTCTACGCCTATTGAGTCGGACGATTTGCTGACATGCTTGTTTGATTCTCTAATAGCGTAAAACTGCAAATAATTTAAAAGTGTGTATACAATGTTCTTCACCTACTTTCCAATAAAATATGAATACTTAAAACAAATAGGCAAATATTTTTTCCTCAAAATCGAACAGAAAAAATCAGATATTCTACTGACGCTGACTATCTAATGTTAATTTACCGAACGCTTGTTATTTACAGGACAGTTTATGAGCACTCTTCAATATTCACGGTCTTTCAAAGTACAAATGTGCGAAACCATAAAATAAATACATAATGTTCCGGCCATAATTAAGTTCTGCATCGGTATTCTGCACATTGCTTGTAAATCGCAGGTCGTGTGAGAATGCCGCAGTCAGCTCAACTTTTAACTTTTAATTTATAAGAGCCCCGAAACCCACTTCACGGTGCCATCTGCATATTTGAAGTCACACGGACTATTACGATGTACATACAAAAAGAGTTTTATTGTATTTTGACATAGTATCAAGAAGCAGTGTAAAATATGTTCGGTTATTAGGATTATGACGGTTATTCAAATAATGGAAGTTCTAAATGAGCTCCGATAGTACTTTGCTGTCAGGCAATTTTTTTACTACAGCATGAGACATTTCAGCCAGGCCTTCATTGTATGAGACGAGGCTTATTCTCTGCTGTAACATAGTGGTATTATCAATTTTATTATGAGCCATTTTCAAATGTAATCGACAAGAAAAAGAAGGCGGTTTAAATCAGAAACAATATACCTACTCAAGCGACTGAAAGTGATACGATACATACAATGGTCAATATTTACAAAGAGTGTTCTGTGGCCTTCATCGGGCCACAGAGGCCGCGGTTCCGCGAGTTCACGGCGAGGGCTACTTTTATTGCTTCAGTCCATTTAACCCATTTCATTGACGTAATCCAGCCGCGCTTTTATCGCTGAACAGCGTCCGCGTCGGTTGCTGGGCAGTGCTCAGCAATATCAAATCAAACTATAACACTAACATTACTCACAGTTAAAGTTGTCAAAAAAAAAAGCTCGTTTGTATTTTGACTACCTAGCGGCTTATCCGCTGTAGTGTAGCTACTGCTATCCTGGACCCCTAATTATGATTTTATTGTTTCTTTCGGTTTTGTTCCAAGTTACATTCTAGGGTTTTTCTCAAATGTTAAAACGGATCTTTTACTTATTTATTTATAACTTTATTGCACACCTTAGCTTAATACGGGATAAACATTTACAAAAGATTATGTGTACAATAGGCGGTCTTATTACACAAGGCAATTTCTACCAGACAACCTTTGGATGGACTGAACGAAAGGAAAAAGATTTGGGGCTGTCAGTGTACAACATAAATATTATAGTATAATAATATAGTACAATAAAATATATATAAATATATAATACATAAATAAACTACCAAATAATAAACTAATACATATTAAAAAAATACAATAGAGAAAGGGGAAGAACAAAGTTAAGTTAAGGTTTAGAAAAACCATTTCTATACCTGAATAAGTTATTGATCAAAAATAACCACCCGATAGATCTCAGTCAACGCCATTTGGATTTTTATTCAAAAAAATACATGTTCTTGCGATGTGTAGCTGCTTTTTACTAAAGTATTTTTTTATTCATTGTGCATATTTATATATACCATTGCATTTGTAGCCAATTGTATTTATGAAGGATTTGTGCCACTTTCGTCAGTTCAGTTAGATTAGTTAAAAAGTCTTTGACCTACAGAAGAGGACGCCTTTGTAAAAGCAAGTTTGATTTGTTGAGACTCACTTTCAACATCGATCTCAAGCACTTTAAATTTTATTTGAGTTGAAGAAAGCAACATCTGCTTCAAAAAATGTTTGTACAATTTTAAAAATAATATAAACAATGCATTTGGCTAAATGGTTGTTTTTATAATTCTTTAAACGTTTTTGTAAGCAAAACATCACTTGAACCGAGAGAACTAAGATAAAAAAAAAAAACATCAATATAAGCTCACTAGGATCAGTCACGTTTATTGAAGAAAAAGTCAACGACATCAAACAAAAAATACACAATCTATATCTTAATGAAATAATGAGTTTTATCTGCGTTAGCACAATTACTTAGGCTTCGTCACCACAGCATTGACCGCGCGACCCTCAGATCGATGTCGTTCTCACGACTCACGAGCCTAACGCGAAAATTAACAACGACGATTTAATTGATACAAACTGCTACGAGGTGGCCAAGACCTGACAGCATTAACTGGCTCGATGAGTGTCGCGCCAATAGGACAAGATTCGCAGACTAATAATACAAAATATTTGCCAACTAGCCGCCACCATCACAAAAGCGATGAGCACCAAAAACTTTAGCCAATTGATAAAGACATAAAATTTGAATTTACGATTGTAGTTCCGAATATAACATAATCGACATCGAGAGAAATGTAAATACATTTATATCGGATGACGTCTTTGAAGTGCGTGTGCAAATAAAGTTTTTTTTTTTCTTTTCAGTAGTGCAGTGCATTAACGTCATATTTGCAAATGGCAAGCAATTAACAAGTTGGGTCCACAAGGTCTCTTTCAGTAATGGCGGAAAACAATACCGCTAACCAATGACTGAGGCGAAAATTAGCACATGTGAAGTACTGTTCATTCACCTGCCTGAGCTGTTCTTTTGGGTTATGTGATTGTCCGTAAGAGTCACCTTAGCCAGGCGGCCCTAGAATGCAAAGGGCATCTGAGGAACACGAGTGGTTTAAATTAGTAAAAGTATAACACTTCCTCTCGCTCCACCCAGAGTGAGAGCAGTTGTAAAACGATTTCCCTTTTCAAAAAAAAAAAGTACTACACTATAGTTATCACTCTCTCTACGTAAAAATCACTAAACCTTAGCATCTTGATACATTCTGTGACTAAAGCTTGTCTGCGCTCGATATAAAAATAAAACACGCTTTGTTTTATAAAAAAATATTGCAACAAAAATAAAGAGCAAAGGTAAAGGAAAGCATCTAATATCAATATTAAAAGTCACATAGATACAAAATAACACTTGTGTGCATAAAAACCAGACAACAGACTACTTACGGGGCCAGACAGAAAAACAAATCCGTAAGATATTGTAAAACTACCGAGGAACAAAGATTTCATTCATACTTGGATATTATTACGCGAAGTCACTGTCGGTGTCGAATGTCAGGGGTCATGCACCTGAGCGATAAAACAAAATTGATCACTTCTAATATACATAATTCGTTTTTATCAACATTTCGTCGTACGACGGCTGACGTAGCGAGTACAAATATCTAACTAATGGATCTTAAAATATTTAGCTTCAATTTAATTTAGTTCATCGGTCGTGTCGCGTTTATTGATAGTGATACCGTATGACAAAACAATTAGTTGTATTACACTTAATTAATTCTACACCTAGTAACAAACGAGCACACACATAGGTACGCCTCCTCTGAACACTTTTATAATATCTCATTAATTATATGAATACAATTTAAACTTTATTTTATTTTAATGTAAATTTTTCAAGTCGTTATCACGACTGATATGCATAATTTTGTTAAAAAAAGGCAGATACTACACAAAATTGTGAATAAGATTACTCGTACAATAGGAACATGGTAGGTATGAGTTCGAGATAACGAAAGTTTGTTCAGGTGATATGAAATTATGTCTACTAGCGTATTTTGATTGTACACATCGAGTATCGAGTACTTGGGCAAATAGAAAGCACTTATGGTCAATGAAATGGCCGTCCTGTCCCGATTATCTAACGCCTCTGCTCAATAGATAATGCCTTCGAACAAATATTAAACGCGTTACACAATATTTGCAGACCCGTTGGCTCAGTGACTTTGCTGCTACGTCAGGGATTACCGTTCGAATCCATGCATAATGAAATCAGTATCTTTCATGAATTTACAACTACACTTATCGAAAAATGTTTTCAGGCAATTTTGTTTGCGAATTATACATATTAAAATTTTAATGTAACTGGCAAAAATCCCACGAAGTAATCGCCTATCAGATTATTTATCTTTACATAAAGTTGTATCTGTTTATACAGATAAAAATAATATATCATTAAAATACGAACATGAGAGTATCATGATATGCGAGAATAAAATAAGGGTGAATACTCACTTGGATGAATGGTATAATCTCCGTTCTATTATGTACAGACAGTCCGTAGACGAGAGGATCCTTGCCGGTAAAAAGTGAAATTTCTCGCGACGTTGTCGCCCGCTAATTTATTTATTCACTCGATGTGAAAAACGTGGATCAGCAACACCGTATTCTGTTCGCGCCAACTATATATAAACACGTGTTTTATTAATTATATTCGAGTCCTCTATTATAGATGTTTTTTTAATAAAATAATCCTCTTTATTTTAATTCAATAAATCGGTATTTTCGTTCGCATCAATGATAGAGTAAGTGCGTTCGGAAAATGAGTCGGGTGCGTGGAGGGGTCGAGCGCTCGAAGCGGACGCGCGTCGCGGCGACTTGCGGGCCACTGACTGCGCGCGCGCCGATTGCTGTCGATCTTCAAGTCTTCCAATTTTAAATATCGAACAGCGTCTGCGCACAGCTTTTCCGACTACTTTCGGCAGCCTACAGCGAAGTACGTCTACGCCCGACATACTGTGGCGCC
The DNA here is from genome assembly GCA_929112965.1 of Mythimna albipuncta. Lineage (NCBI taxonomy): Eukaryota > Metazoa > Arthropoda > Insecta > Lepidoptera > Noctuidae > Mythimna > Mythimna albipuncta. Next base: position 12,632,850 of record OV815973.1, read on the forward strand.
TCCATTCCCATGCAGTGTCATGCGAGCCTTACTCCTGAATTTACCTTGCCATATACAAATGCATTCAGTATTAGTACAATGAACGCTGAGATCTAAGAGTATAACTAAATATTAAAGACATAACATACAGTTCATAACAGACATATCAGTTTATAATTCAGAGTTTTACATTAAGAGCGTCCTTTTCGATAAAACCTTTCTTACGTGATTATGTTGTTATTTATCTTATATCGCATTTAAAATTCTGAATGATGACAATTTTTCTGAAAAACTTTCAAAGGTTTTAAAAAAAAACACGTATTTCCTGGAACAAGCTTTGTGAAATATTCGAGTAAATCACGGAACAGCCAACAGGATTTTCACGCGTTATCTTTCTTTTTATGCATTGCCTCTTCATCGAACATCGCGTTGAATGAAGCAACAAGTTTTTAAACCATGCTCGATGTTGTCGATAGGCGAGCGGAAAAGGACCCTCTTAAAGGTTCTAACTTACTCTACCTTGTAATACATAAAATTATGAATATATAAGATAAAAACAGAGTGTTGTATCTCCGTGGATACAAGTATTAAGAAATTACGAGGTTTGTCAATATTATCTGCTAACAAAAAATGTTGGTAGGACTTTAGAAGTGTCACTTTAGGTCATGACTTTGATACGTATTTCACAAGTCACCTCTAACGTGATTACTCTCTCTTTATTTTTTTGGCTTGATATTGATCCTACCTAAATACTTTTTAGAAAGACAATCTTTGGATCCGAATTAAAATCATTACCACTCAACACTCTCCCCAGATAATTGAAATCGAGAGTAATGTATGCAAACAATGTCAACATAAAAGTGATTTGTACTAATTTGTTTTGTAATACAAAACACAATTGCGTCCTAAATCAATTGATTAGGACAATCTAATATCTGTACTTTACGACGGAGAACTCGTTACCAAAATAGTGTGTGTAAATTTTCATAAGCCCATTAACAATTACTGAAGGCATCTCGACCTACATGTGTCTGTTTACCATGAAAATGTATGGGACTATTAGTTGGAAGGTCGAGTAGCAGACGATGATGTCACCAATCACCATAGCGACTGATTTATCGACACCACTTGGATTAGGGCCCCGACAAACGCGGTCCCCGCTTCCCGGCCCTTCAGCGAACATAAACACGACTGAACTAATGTAACATATTTCAATTTTACTACGCGATGATAAAATTTAATGTGGTGTTGCAATAAATAAAACTGTTGGCACTATATAAACAAATGTTCGGCGCAAATTTTCATGTATATGACCAAAGATTTGCAGACATAGAGATAGGAGCGCGAGCACTGTAATGTTACTAGATTGAATCATATTTATTTTCTTTTTAAATAAAAAATCTTGGTCACGAACACACGAGGGTTCGTTCACAAACATGTAAAACAAGACACCCAGAGCTGGAACAAATATCTTTAAGCCATACAAATGTAAGTTCTGGGCGAGAATCGAGCTCACGACTCACAGCGCAGCAGGCATTCGCTCACCCACTGCGCCTACCGTACCGTGCAGTGCATTGCTCGATCTCTAGTGCTCTACGTCACTATACAAAAAGACTAAGAATGTCTAAATGTAGTTAGAAAACGGGTAATTCTCGTCAATGAACTAACATCTACTTTATATTTTGCTCGTGAGTTAGGAAGCTACTAAGCCGTAATTAATACGCGCCTTGGGTCTTGTAATGAGTACATAATATATAAAAGTAGGTGTTAGTCATTTACTCGTGGCGCCTATTTACATAGCTTTAATCGTTAGCCTGAGAACTTAGGTGACATGAAATATTTATTAGAATAGTTTTACACACGAAGGCAGGGGCGCCGAGAGAGACCAAGAGGTGTCAGCAAGGGGCCCAGTAAGTTCGATGCCTTCTATGAAAGAAACAAAGAAAGAAAAGCTTTGATTCGTCCCTCACACATACTGTAGAATTAGACATTAGAATTAAAATACCGTCGAATTTAGTATGAAAAAGTGCAAAGCCACAAAGGCGCCTAACTCAGCATATGCTGCGATATTTAAAAAGATAAACAACGCAGCGCTGGTATTCTGTTAGGGTCCGCGCTGATGCCACGGTCACAGTCACGGAGGTTAACTTAAAGTTTTAAACTATAAAGGTTAACTTAAACTATAAAGTTATCGAAACAATAACTACGAACATCTATGCGATAATGTTTGAAAGAGTTAACGTACCTCTAGAACGCAAAGGGCACATATGAGTTTTGGTCAGTGAAAGACTGACAAGCTCAGCAGTCAGCTCGGCTTGGCTCGGAGAGAAGTTATTTGATGAGATCGACATCAGAAATGAATATATATCCACAGGAGAACCAAGGTTACCGACATAACTCAAAGAATCGCCAAACTTAAATGGCAATGGGTTGGGCACAGGGCACGCAGAACAGATGGTCGATGGGGATGAAAGGTTCTGAAGTGGTGACCACATACCATAAGTCGCAACATTGGAAGGCCTCCTACAAGGTGGACCAATGACCTGGTGACGGTCGAGGGAATCCGATGGATGCGAGACGCACAGGACTGGTTGATGTGGCGACGCTTGGGGGAGTCTTGTGTCCAACAGTGGACGTCTTTCGGTTCAAATGATGAAAACTTACAGTGTTCATTCTGTTACCCTTTTGCAACAGTTACGGTAACTATTTCGAATAATCCGCTGCCTTGGTGAGCGTCTGCCCTACTAACTGGCCCTGTCAATTTGTGCGCTAGCTTCTGACGTTTTATAAGTGCCCATGTAGGACTATGTAAAATCTACACTAATATAATAAAGAGGTTAATTTTGTTTTTTGTTTGTAGGAGGTAATCTCTGGAACTACTGGTTCTATTGCTAAAAATTTTTCACCGTTAGAAAGCTGCTTTATTACTGAGGGGCATAGGCTATATTTTATGTACGCGAGCGAAGCTGCGGGAAAAGCTAGTAAATAATATTTAGTTTGAGTTTGAATTTTGCTAACAGTTCTTTGAGAAGACGCAACCTCAAGTAGGTACTCGAAGTCATGGAATTTCATCAACTTGAAAGCTAGACCTAATAAAGTGTTAGCAGTACAGATTGGTACAAAGGACAACATTATTATCTGACTACTCATAGTGTAATTCATCTAAGAACAATGCAGTTTAACCCAATTCCTTCAATCAAGTTTCAATGAATCAGGAAATTGTCCAAAACTAACAACGTTTTAGTATTTAGAAACAATTATTAAGATACGGAAAGTTGTAGACTAGAATTTAGATTGAATACTAAAACACTTTAGGAATTACCACCTGGCTAGTAACTAGTCTTGCTAGACATAATATCTTATAGTTCTTGATGTTTGCTAAGCAATTTATTTTTCGGTGGGCAATCATCAAATGAGTCCTCCCGCTCTAGGTGGCTCAAGAGACAGTATCAGACTTTTACTAAGACCTACATGTGTCTTTTCAGTTACCTTTTGTATTCCAGGGCTGTGGTTACTCTTTTGAACTACCAAGCAACCTTGACATACATTAGCCCTTTTTTAGGTGACATCTCCTTCCCTCGGGCGAAGCGCGAGGGCATGTTAGACTTTTACTGACTAATAACCCACCCCTGTTCCTTCTTTACCTTTGTGCCAGGGCCCCGGGTTTCACTTTCACACACATTAGCCCTAGCAGGCCTCCTTTATCAAACACTGGCTTCCTAAGTGAATACAAAGAAATATTTTTAGACCAAAAAATATAACAATAAACAATTCAAACGAATCTAACAAGGATCCCCAAAAAAAACCTTCAGTATAATAATCAACTGTATATTTAAAGCTAGGAGGTGTGTGGTCCCGTCCAGCCATCAACCAGTTGTCAGATAATATCAATTGTCACCTCTGTCGTACAATAGCATTCACTCCCTGTCAGTGATCGCATCAACACGTTCACTCGTACCCCACGTACTTCTAATACCTTCTAATCCCTCCTTATGTGTTAATAATGTATGCTAGAACATAATTAATAGACTCTATATTGCATAATTTGATATACTTACGATCTAGTTAAATCCAGACTTGAATCGAACAGTGAAATAATTTTAAGTAACAGTCATCGTAACAAGTATATTTAATTAGCTCATTTTCGAAGTTCTATGATGTTCTGCGGTGTCTGAAAGCGCAAAGTCGTTTGCGGAGACGATTGTCTGTCATAACATCGCACCCATTTAGCAACCACGAGCCACTTCAAACAAGATATCTTAAACAAACCCAGTGCCCGTTACTAAGTCCAGAAATAAACACGACACCCCAACATTATTGTTCATATTACTACATCTAAAATACACCCACCATTTGTAAAGTTGAATAACCAATATTAATGTTTTCATTGGCCTTTTCAGAACATTACGTGTAATGGCCATTTGAACAGATTAAGTTGTCACACTGATATACAAATTATGAAAATCAAAGAGGAATGAAAGAAAAACAGCGAATATTTCATCGGACAGTTGGCACCGCCCATTAATTTATATAGTTACTTGTAGCATCGTCGCGTTTGTAACACATTTCTTTTTGGTATCGAGTTGCGATCTAGCAAATAAAAATCAAGAATTTTCCTTATGACCTAGTCTTGGTTTCATTGCTAAGTACTTCACATATATATGTCTGCGGGATTGTTCGAAAGAGTTACCGCGACACTGGAACGCAAAAGATAACAGAAGGAACACAGGAGGGTTTTAGTACCTACCTAAAACTTCTTACTTTACCTAGAGCGCAAAAGTTATTTAATGATTTGTAACCTACAAAATATGTATATAAATAACAATATAGGTATCTCTACTCCATACATATCAATAAAAATCTCGCCGAAAAAAACTTGCGCGACATAACATCATCACCTAAATTCTCTACGCTACTTCCGCGATATAAGTCTATTAAAACAATGAACAAGATATCCGTTACCATTAAAAATGATATGTTCTGGCACGATATGTCTCATGTCAACGTAAAGTGCTTGAAATATGCCCGTCGGTTATTGCACCGCTAATTTTGCTCTAACGTTTCATCCTAGTATCTAAGCCGTCTGGCTGTTATTAGTCGCTCTACTCGTAATAAAAGCAGATCGTACACTGCTAACATGTTCCAAAATAGTTATAATTCTGGACATGTTTACGATAGGTACACTCTGCAAATTCATTCACCTCTGTTGTTTTGTAAACAAACGTGTAGGCGCAACTTTTGTAACCGCCTACATGGCTCGTTTTAGACCGAAAATGGACCCTCCTGAAATAAATTACAATGCAAAAGAAAAAAAAAACATGTTTATTCGTGCCTCGAACAACTTATTCAAACTATAAATATACATACAACAGAAAAAATTAATGGTCTCGAGGTCACCATCACCTTACCCTTCGAATCTAGAAAAAGTGTCATTATATCGGCGAAACCGATTGTAAAAAAGTACAATGTATATGGATATTGACATGCTCCATCGAAAAAACACGTGATCAATCATTTTGGACTTATGTCAACAGTTACCAGTGATAAAATGTAACTGTGCCTAGAGCCGCTTCTTCTAATTAATCAGGATAAGGGCTAGAGATAAATCAGAAAATATCTAGTCGAGCGTAAATGTTTTATAAGTACTGTAAATAAGATCAATGGGCAGTTCATTCACGCTAGTAGATGAACCACACATTAATCCCGGGATGCGGTTTACTTACATCCGGTAGTTCGCAATATGTTACGCCAAATCTGGGACACGTATGATGTGTTCTATTTCATGTTCATTTTAGCTTCAATATTTACTAATAATTTTACTTATGCAAGATATATATATACCTACGTTTCCTGAAAAAAAAAACTTGTGATTCAACGTTTTTTTTACAATATTTCGGTGTGTCATAATACAATTTTTGTCGCAGACTGCCTAGTGTCCTACTCGCTAATCTTTGCCCGGCGCAATGCCAAATTGTATGATTTACCGATTTGGATCGCAGCAGGCGCCACTTTCATAAACCGAGAACGCCAACGTTTTTCAAACTGTGTCAAATGCTATTATTATGACAGTTGCGAGTAGTGGACAATTGGTTATTTATGATTCTTTGAATATAAAAATATATTAGAGATACTGCAGCGCAAGTAGTAACCAAGACTCAGACCTGAGTAAGTAGTGCATTCAGGTGAAACTGTGAAATTAGCTTTCTTACTACAAATATTTAGCCAATTTGTCTAACTCGTCTTGTCTTGAAATATAGGCCAAGCAGTATTCTAACATCTGCAGTAGTTGGCGCCAGAATATCTAAGTATACACTCTTCGGTTAAAATAGCGTCAAAATATTAAAAAAAACCGGCCAAGTGCGAGTCGGACTCGCCCATGAAGGGTTCCGTAGCAGCTAGTAACATAATATAAAAGTTCTTGTAATGTGTTGTAACTTCGATCGATGTTTTAATAATAGTGTATTTTTTTCGATTTATGACGCATTAAAAAAAAACTACTTACTAGATTTCGTTCAAACCAATTTTCGTTGGTAGTTTTTATAGTAATGTACATCATATATTTTTTTTAGTTTTATCATTCTCTTATTTTAGAAGTTAGAGGGGGGGGGACACACATTTTACCACTTTGGAAGTGTCTCTCGGGCAAACTATTCAGTTTAGAGAAAAATGATATTAGAAACCTAGTATCATTTTTGAAGACCTATCCATAGATACCCCACACATATGGGTTTGATGAAAAAAAAATTTTTGAGTTTCAGTTCTAAGTATGGGGACCCCCAAAATTTATTGCTTTTTTTCTATTTTTGTTTGAAAATCTTAATGCGGTTCACAGAATACATCTACTTACAAAGTTTCAACAGTATAGCTCTTATAGTTTCGGAAAAAAGTGGCTGTGACATACGGACGGACAGACAGACAGACAGACAGACAGACAGACAGACAGACAGACATGACGAATCTATAAGGGTTCCGTTTTTTGCCATTTGGCTACGGAACCCTAAAAAGATATTTAAAAATACGAACTCATTTGCATTTTCCCGAAGCTCATGCATTACTCCTCGTAACCGTGTAGTTGAAGCATTTCGTTTATTTTTGCAACATTTGCAGCGAAAGTATGTGTGAAGAAGGAATGATAAATTAGACAGTAAATCAGACCGTCCTCACACAGATCACGTAAAGAGTCTAGAAACGACTTATTTTTCTGTTAGAGCTACTAAAGGCTAGATGATTTCCATGGCAAATGGGGCTATCACGTGGTAACAATGAGTCAGTTCTCTCAATGACGATGTCACACGATACAAAGAGCAACAACAGAAGTATCATGCTTACTATAATAATCATGTATCCAGCCAAAAGCTTACAAATCATATGACTGATTTGTCCTGTTTCCCTTCCCCTATCTTCCTTATATACCTTTAACGACCTGTTACTCTTACTCTCTCTTATCATCCTCAATTCGATTATCTAGATTAGTTTAATAACAACCTGCAATATCCCTTAAATTATCAGAATTATCTTCCAACACCTTCTTAACTCAAGTAATCAATAAATGAGTGGCAACCATTTATTGAGCCTCGATTCTGAGCAATTTAAGTCATACCATTTTTTTTTTCATTCAAACGCTCAACGTAGTTTAACTTCTGTTCCCGATTTGTTCATATTCGCAGTGCATCTAGTTGTTAGCGAGGCAGACGGCGCCTATCAATTTCAGCAATCAGTCAGATTGATGGCGCGCAATCTATCAACGGGATCCCATGTCGACAGACGAGAAATGGAGCACTAATCAAAATAAAAAATAAACCAATCAGACTTAATCGACACGGGTTTTTAGAATAAAGATGTTTTTAAAACTAGAGTTGTTCCTTTTTTTTTAATTCTATCAATTATCTTCGTTTTGCTATTTTTGCTGTCTAGGTTTGCTTGTTTCCCTCCCATTTCATGTCCACTTTGACATGTTTTCAGTATGGATTAGACATTAGAAGATTGGCAGATTGAGCACTAAACGTGGGATTATTAAGCAGATCACCTGGTAAATTACCAGGCTGGTATATATAGCATTGAACCTATACTTACTAGGACCACAAATGTATCTCGGTAATGCTTGTATACCTACATAGGGGCCATTCAAATATTACATAAGCACTATAGGGGGGTGGGGGGTTTTAGCATTGCTTATTTTTGATGACATGGGGGACGGGGGGGTCTAGATGGTGATTACATCAGCAGTATATATTTTTCTTAGTTTTTTATGAGAACGATCTCGATGTTCCAAAATCACAAGAAAGTGAGCAGACATATGTCTGCAATGTCGTTAATTTAAATTAAAATGTCAAAATTTTATTATGTTTTTTTTCCTTAATTTCAAGCTAATTCCTTATTTGTAGACTTACAACTAGTGTTCATAAATTAATAACGGAACCAACACATTGACAAGTACTTTTACCAATGTTTACGTAAGCATGGGGGGAGGGGGTTAGAGCTTTGCTTACTTTTGCTGACAAGGAGGAGGGGGGAGTTAATATTTGCAAAAAAACTGCTTACGTAATACTTGAACGGCCCCATAGTCATAGAATACCTCCATAATATTTTCAATGAAATGAATATGCCTGCACTGTCCAAATGTCCATGTACCAATCAATTTTGCAAAAAAATGCAAATAAATTATTTCTAGATTTTAATTAGAACGGAAAATGTCAAGAAAATGGAACATACCAATCAATTTTGAGATCTGAGATGACGTAGGTACGTAGAAAATATCCGTTAAAAATCACGAGATGCCATTTTTTTTTTAAGAATTAATAGCATAGATTATTATTTGCTAGCAGCATCTAGTAATATAGAATTCTGGAATTGTACGGTTAGGTTTTCAGCAATACATAGGGATTGATGAAAAAAACACGAGGAAAACTAACTTTGAAAATACATAGTATAAAATCATCGCCAATAGAAAAGAAGGAAAAAAAAGAAAAATATTTTATTTGGCACACATTCACAGATACACACAATGTAGATGTAAACACTTAAAATGTAAAATAAACTAATCAGTTCTTTCAATGTTTGATTGGGTGATATTACAAAATCTTAGCATACATCGCGTTCTTAGACTCCTTACCTACTATTCTCCAATTTCGTTAATATTGATATCCAGAGTAATGAAATGCATTAAAACATCCTTCAAAAAGTTCTTCTATCCTGTCCCGGCCAATACACAAACTGATCTATATAGAAATGTTATTTATTTTACAAACTGGTTAAAAAAGAAACACTTTTAGATACATTTTTTTATCAATTTAACCCTGAGAACACCGAATTAAATTCAGAGGTCAGTCTTTGTTTAAAGTTCATACAGTAAACATGCAATAGGCAAATCATTACGAGAACCATAACGATTAGTGTCTGAGAGGGTCTTTCGAGGAAGTAACCACACATATTTAAGTGGAACTGTCCAGGCATTGGAAGCAATTAAGTATTCGTGCAAGTCATCATCATCATCATCATCATCATCATTTCAGCCGATAGACGTCCACTGTTGGACATAGGCCTCCCCAAGTGTCGCCACAATGAACGATCCTGTACGTTCCGCATCCATCGGACTCCCGCAACCTATAACGAGTGTAGGTCAACTCAGGACTAATAAGGAGCTCAACGATTCGACGAACATTACCAAAGAATGGACTTTTGGGTAGGCCGCATGAAGTACAGAAACCGCCCACATCCAAACTAATATTATAAATGCGAAAGTAACTCTGTCTGTCTGTCTTTGCTTCACGCCTAAACTACTGAACCGATTTGTGTGAAATTTGGTACAGACATAGTTTGGAACTTGAGAAAGGACATAGGATAGTTTTTATTGAAAAAAAATAAAATAAAATATAAAATTTATTCCGGACATACAGCGCCATCTATTGGTCAAGAGTCGGCATCAATTCAGTACTGAAATTTCCGGAAGTCACTATTCCACGCGAACGAAGTCGCGGGCAAAAGCTAGTTCATAATAAAAATTAAATAACCAAATGTAAAGACAATATTCAAGCCAAAGTTAATTTATTAAATTGTAAAATAAAAATATTTATCGGAATGTCAAAGTGTATGTGACAAAACAAAACGTAAAAAGAGGTGTTAGAAACAACGATCGAAACACTACAAAGCAACAAAAAAGAATGATAATAATTATATCTATATTAGGAGCAGCTCAAATCCAAGTCCTCAAATGATATTTTACTACGGTACCTACAAAAAACCGCCTGGCAAAGTTTTCGATTCACAAATGATTTAAATTTATGTTTAATGCTTTGATATTTAGAATGTAACTGAGAAGTTTATTTAAAAAAAGATTATATATAATACAGCTGCCACCACGGATATTGAACGCTGGCTTCAAGTTGCGCAGAAGTCAAAAATCGGGTCTCTTCAGGTGGTGCGACGTGAGACGCGGGGGCGGGGAGCGTCACTGATTGGCTTGCCGCGCATCGCGTCATAGACGCCACTCGTGATTCGTTCGTTTCGCTTGCAGCACGTACCTCCCGACGACGACTATTGGCTTGCCAATGTATGGAATGCGCAAAGTGATCCCCACTCTGACGCCGAGTGTTCAATATCCGTGGTGGCAGCTGTACTTGAAAGTTAAATGAGCCACTATTTTTTGAGTCTGGTTGTTGGAACCACTAATTTTTTTTTTTTTTCGATAGGCTCTCGATTCATCAATATCTCACCTGATGGTAACTGATGATATGGTCGACAGTGAAACACGCTTGCCTAGGAGTTACCCACTCACCTGTAACTTAAAGTCCTCTAAGATTTAGTTATCACGAAACACAGACTCCGCAGAGGATTCCGTTCTTTAGCTATACGTTCAATGAATGTTCCAAAAATATTTTGTGTGTAAGATTGACATGTACCAGTGGTGCATCGCCGTATATCTGGTGGTCCGATGATGGAACGGACTTGACAGAATTAAGTAATACGATCCCGACACCCACTTTTCGAAATACAACCGGTAAAAAATAGACAGGTAATTCGGCGTCGATTCTCAAGACCTTAAAACTTCAACTCAACGAGTGCATCATTACGAACAATGCTCTTGGCGCGCTTCTTTTTGACTGGCCTGTTGGTCTAGTGGTTAGTGACCCTGACTGCTATGCCGGAGGTCGTGGGTTCGATTCCCACCCAGGACAAATGTTTGTGTGATGAGCATAATCATTTGTTCTGTGTCTGGGTGTAATTTATCTATAATATGTATGTATTTAGAAATATATAAGTATATTTATCAGTTGTCTAGTACCCATAACACAAGCTCTGCTTAGCTTGGGACTAGACGGCGTTGTGTGATAGTTGTGGAATATTATTATATTATTATTATTATATTATTATTATATTATTATTATTATTATTATATTCTCCATTGACTCAAGCGCATCAAGCTGGTATCTTGCAAATCCGTCCCAAAGATGAGAGAAGTGCTCCATGCACGATCGAACCAGTGCTTGATATACTTTGAGCAGCTGCTCCGCGTGAAGTAATGTCTCAACTCTGCCAGGATACCCATCTTTTTGACTGCCAGCTGTGCCTTTGCCTCGATGGAAGACCCAAAATTGAGAGTGGATGTTAGCATGGTACCAAGAAGATCATAATCGGTTATCGGCTTAGTTCCACCTCGGAAAGTTGGACCAGGGCGGAGTTAGCTCCATTTTGCGAAAAAAAGACACGCCTGGATTTTAGCACCCATAGACCATATTGAGAAGGCAATATTTATAACAACAGTCGCTGGCTGCTAACTATCATGATTATCTTTTATGAGTAAGTAAGCTTATTAATATATTTATTTATTATTATTTATTTATAATATAATTTATATAAATAAGATGAAACAAAAATAGGCCAAGAACTGAGCCCTGAGGGATACCTATTATTACTACAAACCTGAGAGATCTTTTTCCGATCATGATTATCTTTTATGAGTAAGTATGCTTGTTTATACAAATAAGATGAAACAAAAATAGGCCAAGAATTGAGCCCTGAGGGATACCCATTGTTACCACAAACCTGAGAGATCTTTTTCCGTTAAAGTCCTGGTTTTTTATAGGTCCATACACCTGGTCTGCGGTACAACAGATAACAACGGAAATTATGATGAAGTAAAAAAATGTAATCTTCAAAACACGAAAGGGTAATCTGTACCAATGTCACATATACGCAGAATGGCTTCAGTAAGCATCGTCTTTTAGATCAAAGTGTCAAGCAGCGGCTAATGTTATTAAAAGCTAAAAGCTCTTTCCATTTTCCTTTTAATAAACAAACAAATCTTGCACTTAATCTTCTTCCCTTGTTGTGATGAATCAACCTGTCAAGTCTTGGAAAACCACAAATTACCTACTCTAATTAGACTTGAATGTCTAATTAAATGAACCATATCGAAACAAAGGCATCCCTGTATCCAGTTTTCAATAAAAACCCCTTAAAACAAAAAATGTATATGCTATTGAGGTATTATATTATCTTTTGGTATATTGATTTATGAATAAATGCTTTTTTACAGTGTACTTTAAAACTAAGAGCTCTTTTTGTCTGCCAAAGATAAAGTATCGATACATAAAAATATATTGAATTTATTGCAAATCTAGGACGTATTTAAACTTTCAAACCACTGTCTAGGCGCCACAAGAATAATAAAAATCATTTTAGTACAGAATACTTAATATTTTACAACATACTCTCGTCTCGTATTTTCAGACTAAACTGCTTGTCTGTTTGTCACCGTCGAAATTACATTTAATTTCCGTTCTTATGTAAAAACATGTCGTCGAAGAATTTATACACAAAACAGATGTTTAGGGTTTGACAAACATATATATATTTTCAAGCTGCTCTTATTACCTAAATTGTTAATTATAAGATTTATGTTGATAGTTATAGTTTTCATTATTTACATAATTGAATTTAAATACCAGTGATTTGGCATATAGTGCAACCCAGTTATATGAGCAGTAAATATTGGGAGGCGAATAGGTACAGCAGAACGTGCAGAAATAAACACGCAAACGTTGCCCCTCTACTCCTCGTGCGCACAATTATAAAACAAGTAACTGCTTTCTTAGCAGGCCTTCCGAGCCGACCCATCAATGTCATGGTGGAGTCCCCGCGACCCATTTCCACAAAAACCGCTCAGCCATCGGCCATTCACCTAATGATCTCATCGCCCCAGAATAAAAATTCACTCGTTTAGACCAATTGACTTTGTTTATGGAACGCTTTTCTCAAGCGAAACTAGATGCTCTAGTTTTGTTTAGGTAGCGTTCACGTCTGAAATCCTTCCGCGTATGTTTTACTTTGTGCGGCTGTAGCCATGGCGCGCGGAGGTGCAGCCGAGGTAGGCGTGTGCGCTGAATAAATGCCACCCAAATGTCCAATTTTAAATATGTAAGTAACTGTCCTTATGTGCATTCATTGCTTTGGTGGTCCCTAAATTTTATTTCGTCCCACAGGGCCATTTATGGAGCAACTTAGACAATCAGTGAGAACATCTTTCAGCTTTCATCATTTCAGCTTCATCAGAACACACTCTCGGGATAAAATTTCCGTGGTTGATTGATAAATGTTGACACGCCCTTCCGCTCTGCCTTAGAGCGAGAGAAGTCATTGGATGATGTGCTTACCTTTTGTTTTTATTTGCACTAGTTGGGAAATCATCAAATAACTTCTCCTACTCTGAGTAGAGCAAGAAGAAATCTCAGACTTACTACAACGGAAGAAACTGGTTAGTTTTGACAGTAGTAAACTGTCAAAACTAACCAGTTTCTTCCGTTGCCCTTTGCATTTCAAGGCCGCGGTAACTCAACATGGCAACCCGTGTGGCAGAGATAGATAACAGATTTGCAGTCAGAATTATTTCCGCATTGATAATATTATTAATATGAAGTCGCACCACTCATACTCATTTTAGGTGAAAACTGGTATAACTTATTATGACGCACGCTACTACCAGAAAACTTTAATAAATCGTAAACGCTACTGATTAATAAAGTTTTAAGAACTGCGTTTCCTAGAACTGCGTTCTAAATTATTAATTCTTAATTAAGGAAATTACACCACTCGTTCTAGGTGAAAACCGGTAAAGCATTATAAAACTAGTCTGAATCATGCTACTACCAGAAAATGTTATAGCAGATGCTACAAATGAATAAAATTTTAGGAAATGCATTTGCATAGCAGAAACCTGGAATAAAGGTTAGCTAACATGCCAAATATAGTCAAAGATGGTGATTAATCAAATTATAAAATACACCTAACTAATTAAAAATAATACTTATATACACTGAAGGCCTAGCTAAATATGACGTCATAAATCTCCTCCGCATCGCTGTCCACTGGAAGTGTGCCCAAAAGGCTGGCGGCATTGCCACGTTGTATGGCAATACTTAATCTCTGACCGAGGTAGAAGCCAGCCCTCGGGTCACGCGAAGAGTCAACTAAGCGTTTGGATAATTCTTTAAAAAGCGTATGAGCACTCGGACCCCACGGCCAAAGATGGATAGGTATTCCTTATAGGTACGTGCTGCAGTCTATGGTCTAAGATGCGACCTGGCTATCGGCACCTTTCATCATACTTATGAGTACATACGGACTCTTAATATGGCATGCAGCGTGGGCCAATATTCAACGCATTGCCAAAACATTTCAACGCCCTATTGTTTCCCGATAATACAATGAAAGAATGAATTTTGATAGTCTGATTTTCTTAAATGAAATAAACATTTTATAATCGATGACAGATTGAATATTTTTGGAACTTTTTGATGACACAGTCAGGGTTTAGTTACTAACTTTATATTCATATAAGGCAGTCAGTACATGTAGATTATATTAAAGAAAAATCTGAAAGAAAAGTTATAAACCATTGAGACAAACTAAGCAGATAAAATGTCAAAACAGCCTAAAGACTTTGATTTGGGACACTATCCATCGGCATTCTTGATGAAAAAGTCGAATCACCAATTTCCACTTCTTGTAATAGAATCGAAGACGTGGGATTTATTGATGGATTGTGTTAAAAATTATACTGAGAGACCAAAATTGGAAAGAAAATATGGTTGAACAGGTTAGAAATTGGTTTAATTCAGACGATATTATCATACCCTAAGTTAAAAACACTATGTAGTCTGGCAGTAAACCCGAATTTGTTATATTTTGTTCTGAGTATAAAAGTAATGTTAAAATTATTTACATTGTTTGAGGAATAATGGAGGTTATGTATTCTTGTGGATAAAAACCCCCAAACTAATAACAAAGAAATTAAAATTATTTTATACATACGGTTTTCCCACCTTGGAAACTTACCGGAAACACATTTTGCTGTCAGGAGTAGGATCGCCTACTCAATTTCTGCCTTTCAAATACCGTCGTCTATATTCTAGGTAAGACCTATGTCCAGCAGTAGATGTCATTGCCACGATCTAGATCCTCGAAGTTAATTAAAACCTCAATGTAATGAGCACATTGCAACAATGAGCGCCCGGCAGTCTGCTAGATGAGGTTACCAATTATTACCTAAGTTCGTAGACGCGCAAACGGCTAATGCACACAGAGTAGCCTGTCAAAACAGAAACACCTAAGGCTTTTAGCAGATTGTAAAATTATACACATGAGTAGGTGTTCGTACCTGCAGACGGTCTTAACACACGCACAGTCTGTTTCAACATGCTAATTAGAGGTATTAATTAGGATAATACGTTCTAATTAGTCTCTGGTAGTGATATCATGAGTTTCACACTTCATTTTAAAGGAGAACAGCACTTTCAAGTTTATTGCTGGTACGTCATAATTGTAATTATCTACTGCGAACGAAATATATTGGAATAACCAAGTAAGTCATACATCGACCTGGCAACGTCGTTTTTCATGGAATTCGCCGGACTTTTTTTAAGTTTCTTGGGTTTTGTATAATGCGATCGATTTGTTTTTACTAGGAAATCAAACATTCCTAACAACAAAGAGTAATGCTCTCTCGGTAACCATTTAGGTCATCAAAAATCGAATAAGTACACCCGAATATTGATACATTCATGACTCACTCGAAAGACTTCCGCATAAAAACTCTCATGGCATCAAAGGACAAATACCCGTCTGATTTCATGAAGCTGAACAAATAACTACTTATGTATTTTTTTGGTTTTTGCACAAATCATAACGTGATGTCACTAAGTTCATACTGCATGGGAACCTGTTAACCGAAAACGATTAATCTGTCTGTCGGCCGTCATTGACCTAATACTAAGAGTTACTAAAGTAAATACAATACATACTAACATTGTTGTATCACGCTGAATTTACTTACAGCAGAATATTAGCAATGAAAATTAACCTTCGCCTTACAAACTCCCAGTAAACGTGTTTATGGAAACTTTGTTGTGAATTTTCATGTTTAGGTTTGAGGCACGCACCACACGCACAGGGCGAGCCGGTGAGGGTTAGTCACTAGTGTCTTTTTAGATAAACTTATGCGTTTACGTTTGCTGTCAAAGCAAACAATCTGTTATAAATTACAAGTTGTTCAGGAGCTTTCTTTGTACTTTAGAGTTTAACTAAATTGTAATGTTTAACAAAAATCCCAAGCGATTTGTTTTAAACAGCAGTAATTATTTAAGGTAAACCAAGCCAAGGTAAGTCATAACTGTTAATTAAAGGTGGTAAATAAACGGTGGCAGCCATTACAAGCATTAGAGCCATTATATGTGGACTCAAGGTAAAGATTGTACTGTAGAGAGAAAGCTCTGTGGCTTTTGTGAAAGCGTAATTGTTCTCGAAACCTCATGAAAATCTCACAGTGCAATTATTTTCATATTTGGTATTGAAAGGAAAGATTGACTTCAAAATATAACGTAAAAAAGAAAACAGAGGAAGTTATAGTCTGTCTAATAAATCAACCGACTTGGGAATTTTGTACAATATTAATTAATCATTTAAAAATATAAAATACAAATATTCGGTACTTTTTATAAGGTTCTTCTTAACAGAAGAAAACAATGATCTCTATCTCTTAATCAACCTTGATTATTGAACCCGTGTTGACTACATCAGATTTCATTAAATCCTAATAATTACCCAAGTCGTTTAACTTATTAGACAGACTCTAAAGAATCAGTGTTTGTAACGTAAGGTGGCTTTACAAGTATGTTATAAAGAGTTACTGCGACCCTGGCACGCAATGAGCAACTGAAGGAACACAGTTATGTAGGTTCTAAACAGTAAAAGCAGACTATTACTGGCTAAAACCTCCATAACTGTGTTCCTGCACAGCAAGCAAGGTCAAAGTCAAACAGCCATGTCACAACCTTGCGGGATCAATTATTTGATGAATTCCTGTATAAAGGGTTCCATACAAACTTACCTAAGTAAATAGTTCGATTTCCAAATTGAGTCTCGAAGATATTTCCTAATCGCAAAAAGTTATTATTTTGTGATGTTACTACAAAACCGTGTTCAAAAGTTTTACTTGTGCTACGAGACCTTGCTTCTTATCTTTCTTGCATTCTGGGTCAATGGGAAGTACTCTATAGGTTTTTGATTTCGGAGGGATTGCGTTCACTTAGAAGTTTGATTTTTTCACTGTTCCAAGGAAAGACATCTGGGGCGGACCGAGGCTGCCCCAAAGCGAATCCTGCCCAATCTAGATGATCCAGACGTCTCCTACCGGAGGCTCTACGCGAGAGTCGTTCGGTCCATGGCCCTTTACGGAGCGCTGGTATGGGCGCCGTTGCTGCGAAAGCTCTCAACGGCAAAGCTGAAAGCGGCCTGGAGGGTCATGGCCATCCGGATGGCGCGGGGATGCCGCATGTTTTCCCGTGAAGCGCCCAGCTTTCTCGCCAGCCTGCCGTCATGGGATCTGGAGGCAACAGTCCTTGCATGCACGATTTGCGAAAGAAAAAGGAAGGAGACCTGACTCCCAGCAGTGGGAATATTGTAAGGCTAATTATGCTTATGTGCGAAACTGGGGCGGATCACTAGTGAGTGTTTTCTAATAGCAATTAGCCCTCAAGTTTTCTTACGGCTTACAGTCGAAAAAGCCAATTTAGAAATCTCTAAAAATTCCTTCACTTCCGTTGATTCGCATCAACCGTTCCGTTGATTCACTAGGGTAACAATAACAACAATCTGGTTGTTTTTTAAACAATTTCCATTTCATCCTTTTTTCCGAAACATGTGCAGGAAACTTGATGTGTTCATAAACAGCATCCAGAAACGCAACATGACTCACTAATGCTAGGAAATGGACGACACAGATATTCACAAAGCTGCACATGATGTACACTAGATTTATGATGTTTTCCTAACACTTCGAAGGAAATCAAACAAAAAAGAAAAACGTACAAATGAGGAAAAGTTACTGGGTACAAGCTAAGTCACCTTTAGTTCGTGTAAATTTTTTTTCAATAACAAGTTCTGGTGTGTCTAAATGATGCGAAGCAGCGATGCAGCATTCACTTGTCTGACTAATATGTATAATAAAGAAGTAAAGTTTGTTTTTGTTTGTAGGAAGTAACCTCTGAAAGTACTGGTGCGATTGCTAAAATTTAGATAGAAAGCTGCTTTATCCTTGAGTGACATAGGCCAGGCATTTTACGTACGCGGGTGAAACCGCGGGCTTGGTAGGAACAAATGACTGTGAAATTCATATCGTTTGCAGCAAGTTCATTTAATATGCCAATAGCAATGTGACCGTTAGGGACCAGGGGCCATTTGACGACCTAAATCAAACAAATAAAGGAAAGGATGGAGTATTTTATAGCTCCATCAATCTTACTCGTTTGCACGCCTGACCATTTCAAACGTCATGGTAAGACTCTGGAAAACCCAACCAGAGCAGTCCAAAGATGAAGAATATGTTACCAATAAACATTGTATAGGACGATCGAAGGTCAAGTTCTAAGAACACATGGAAAATATTTTGCTAGAACTGAAACCAAAACAAGATGCACTGTTTTACTTTTCTTAGAAATCAATTGAACGATCGTTCATGATGTACTTACAGCGATAATCTCGATACTTCGTGTGCTTTCGTACTTTTGATGTCCAGTGAACTTTGTTTGTGATGAAGTCTGTATCTTGATTATTATTGGAAGTTATCTTAGTAATTGAACAAATGAAAAACATCATGCTAGCTTGAAATAATATTTTCAAGTCACTGAGGAGAGTTTTTCTCATCTTCGGACAAAGGTAAGAAAAAATTTCAGTAGCTTATTTTAACTATGTCTCTAAAATATCTGCGCATTGCTGTCCATATTTCGCTTTTGGTGACCGCAAAATGTCGTAAGTTGCGTTTCTAAATATACTCGGTATTTCGCTTTTCTTACCTAGTCTACCTAGTTTGCCTTCTTTAAGTACACATATTTTATTTACTAGCTAGCAGCTAGCTTTCAATTGAAACCAAGCAAGTATATATCTTTAACTCATAATTGACTCACAAATTACAACGAATGAATACTCAAAACTATTTAAATAAACAAGTATAGGTTGTTGACCATTTAGTTCTTAATTTAAACCGACAAATTACCAACTGTTAACGCCTGAGTAATTACGGGATACGAAGCAACTTCTCTTGATCGGTTCTGTTACAAGCAATTTGCTGTTAAAGCCGTCTTAATTTCAAGTAATCACCACGTTTTGACAGTTTATGTTAGCGAGACAATTTGCAAATGATTATGTTGGTACCTGGTGTGAGTTAGGTGTGAGAGACGGAGTGTCGGTTGTGCAACAAACCCGCGCCCGCGACGTCGGTCGTTGCATGCATAATACTGTCCACAAATTACCAATTACCACCTGTTACGTAAGACAGGCTTGCATACAACATACACAGAGTCCTTTCTGTTGACTGTTTGTTTGATTTTAACACTAAATGCGGGTTTGTATTAGTAAATGCAACTGAATGATGTGACAGCGGCGCGCAGTTAAGTTGTCTTGTATGTCACTCTCATGAGCATACTTGAGTGGTTTATCTGTAGACATCTCATTAAGGTATTCAGTCCACATTTACCCAATAGTTACTACAAGCTTGGAATGAAGCAGACCTTCTCTTTCAGGTCAGTTTTTCCGGTAGCACGCGTCTACTATCTCCAACGATCTTTGCTTGTCCTTTTAACGACGACCACAGGAATGTTGACTTTAACACCTTGCCAAATATCCTGTGCTTACTTCATTTGTACCATATTCTCTATATTCATACTCGTTTCTTCTAAAATGGCATCCAGATTTGTAGTATTCTCTAGCTTTTTCTTCCAGGCTCGCTCCTACACAGCTTATCTTTTTATTTATTAGCCTGCTCAGTCCCTTTCCTAGACAAAGGCCTCCCTCGACTTCTCTCATCCTTCGCGTGCCCGCCCTTTCTCTAGCCATTTCTGGCGGAATCTGTCTTGTTCATCCCACCTTCTTCGTGCTTATCTAAATATTACGTATTTTTTTAAATGAGCAACTTTCTTTAAGAAAGTCATAGTCAGTTCCGAAGAAATAGAACTACTATTCTAATTTTGAACAGCTGGTGATAACGTTGTGCGGAAAGTCCACTTTTTTTAGGAATTATCTTTGACGTTAGTAAAAGAAAATTGTGCATTTACGTGGGTAAATGAAGCAGTAGTAAATAGTAAGAAGTAGTATCTAAAATATGACCACTCATTTCTGTTACACGCGTGTATGCAGGCACTAGTTTAGCTCATATGAAACACAATTATCTCTGAAGAATAAAATATTAATATCGTAAGCCGTTGGTTTAATAAATTTTGCGTGTTTGTCACGCTTGAATTGCAGATAATATCGGAAATATTTGTCTTTCGAGTCACAGAACATCTGATGAGATCGATTTCGATTACATACAAAGCTACATGATCTGGTCGTTGTTTTAACAATTTATGTTTGCGTTCATTATACCTACGAATATAAATTCCGAATATTATTGGCAGTCAAATTTTCAGTTTCCTTATTATTTAGTATGACAATCGCATCAAATTCCTCCGGTAGGTACGTACTTGCCGCCTTTCCGCAGAATGATTTGTGCAGGGTCCTCTCCGGAATATTAAGCAAATTGAAATTTATCGCTCAGGAACTACCTACCTACCTAATGCGTGACTCAACTTCCTTCACCAATACAAGCGTAGGAGACGAACCGACACCCACAGCTAACTAAAGATGCAAAATTTTCAGATACAGTTTTCGATAAACAATATTGATATGTCAATCATCTATTGTGCTCCAAATTAATTCGTTGGATTGACATTTGAAACAATTGAACTGATAAATCAACCTTTTAGAAAACTGTACCTTTCTCTTTGATTTTCCAGATTATGCGGATAAGGACATACAAAAGATCTCTCTCACCGTCTCATCCTTTTGTATTTGTGAGTGGCTCGGCTTACAGATGCAGTACAGCGTATCATTAACAATTACGTTGTCCGTTAATGCGTTTGTTTGTGAACGAGAAAGCTTATTGTGTAAGCTCATATGCGTATTAATGCATGTGCATTGATTTCAGAGGTTCTTCAGTTCGCGCGGCATTGTATGGCGCAGCGCATTGTGTCCATGCTAATGTAATACGATTCAATGCACTCTGATGCAACCATGTCATTCATTAAAAATTGCATAAGGCAAACATTCATGTAAATATTTCTCAAGTTCTTTCACGGATGGCAGATAAGCTACGATAACACTCCTTGTGGAATTTAAGTCAGCAGGTAAGTATGTGTTCGGATTTAGGGCCGCGTTCATGTGTGGTCCATAGGCACGTGCCTGTTTGGAAATCATTTAAATTCAATACACGACGGACTTCGATGTAATGGGAAGGGTCTAAAATAAGACTAGCGGCTCATTAATTAGAATACGATGAAGGACGTATAAATTCAATAAACATTGTAATAAGTTCTAGAATCTAGAACATGACATTAAAATCTAAATTGATATCCATCAGCTGATCTTGAAGGATGTTCATCTGCGATCGAGACGTGGAAGCTCTGGAACATAATTTGGGACTAATGGCGCGTGTAATGGTAGACTCATTGGGTGTGGGTTGAGCAGCTCGATCAACGACACAACGACTCGACGAAGCAAGACATACTCCATTGAGCAAACCTAGGGAAATTAATGACTCTTTGTTTTCATAAAAACGAGGACGAGGTATGGAATACGGTATATTATTGTCGATTCACGTATCAGTGAATCTCGTGGGAATATCTTTGTAGGCAGAGTAAGCATTCATAAAATAATGAATTGTTGTTAACCCAAATAAGTTTTCTTTCATTCTTCTCCCATCATGAATTTATGAATAATCATGAGCCAACTTTCGCGGACCCGTGCAGTGGTTTTCCAAATAATGTTGTCTTTCTTTATGTAGGTACCTGCCATATTATCTGTACACCACCTTAGGTTGATTAGTAGTGAATGCCTAAGGCATAAAGTCTGCCTTTGTACTTTTTTTGTTGCATGAAGGTTAAAGAAATAGCAAAACATTCACAGAATATTGCGATTTTTGGAATAAGCAACCGCATAGCGATCATTTAAAATTTAATAAATTTCTTTGAAATTGGAAAATATGTAGGTAAAGAAGAGACCGAGCGTTTTTCAGACAATACGCGCTCCTTCTACCGGAATCTCAGGTCAATGACCCATATAAGTAAAAGTATGTATATCCCTGTTCATCCTGTTTAAGATAATAACTGTCCTTTAATCATATTACATAACAATTTAGCTTTGATCGACAATGGGGTCGGTAGGTGATGCCACTGTTCTGATAACGCACCAAAGGGCTCATTGATAGAGCGGCGCTAACAATTGATAAAGTACTAAGTGAGAGACTTTCATTATATTATCCTGTCAATGAATGTGAATGAAACTAGAGCGGTGATTATGGCAGTAGATCCTTCTTCCTGTAAACTTATGTACGAGCGTGCTTTACCACCAGAGATGCAGCTATGTTGCGCGGATATGAAAGCTAAGTAACCAAACTTAACAATTGATAAAGTACTAAATAAGAGGCTTTCAATGTAATATCCTGGTAATGAATGTGAATGAAACCTCCTTCTTGAAAACTTATGTACTTGCGTGCTTTTCCGTCCAGAGAAGTGCTATGTAACTGAGCTACATAGCACTCTTCGCGAGCATGTGATAGTTAAGTTACCAAACTATGAATATGACCGTTTCCACTGAAACTAAGCTATGTAATGGGGCGAATAATCTTATTATGTACATCAGTTTCTGCTATGTAGATTCACGCCGCTGCCAGATAGTTATGCGAGGAAGATGCGCAGCTCGAAGTATGCGATGTATCAACAGTAGATGATGGCATGGGATACGGTGGCGTAGTGAGGCGACTCTCCACAGCACGCATACATCCATACAAAAAATATAGCTTAGTTGAACCAATTTCCACTAGTGCTTAGCAATATAGACCAATGAATATGATGAGTGGATATCTAACGCATCAACAGTAAGTAACCTATTTGTACACAACCTGGGCATGCCATAATCATGGCGACTTTTTAAGTCTTCCTTTTGATGAAAGGCTGGAGAATCTTCACTTTTCTCATGATGCAGATCCTCAACAGACATGGTAAGCTGAAAGCAGAATGTTCCTGTACTAGCGGCTTTGGCAGACCCGCACGAAAAAGTTATTCTGAATCGTTTTGTCTTTATATATCTACTCGTACTATCTAGAATCTATTATCAAATCTTTTCGACTAGATACCATTCAATTTTGTTACAATTTCTAAATAGTTAAAGTTACGAGTAGTATAAGTCAGGGTTTTATAACAATGCATGTCCAGGTAGCTTAAAGAATGCCGAAAGAGAATGTGTCGCGACCCATTCAATGTTTCTATAATTAGCTAGGGAGATGCGTGAACGACCGGCGCAGGCGCAGACGGCGAAGGCCACAGCGGACATCCAGTGACGAATCAATTTTAAGGCCACCATAACCGATGAACCGGCGTCAGTTCCTGCCATAGACATGTTAATCGGTACGTCACGTGTAGCGGAATCTACCACAAAAGAATATGAATATCTAGATATCTAATTTACTCAATGACAACAATGAAATTGCAGTTTTTTTTTAATTACGCACTAAGCGGCCCGCCCCAGCTTCGCATGGGTGTTAGAAATTTATAAGATTCTGAGTTTTTTTTCTACTATATAGAAGTGGTCTGAAAAGTTTCCGACCTAACACATTTCTATTCCAACTCCTTCTCTTTTCATGCAGTACGACTGTGGAACTCACTTCCAGCTAACATCCGTGAAGCTAAAAATATAACTATCTTCAAAAAGCTAGTCAAAGATGAGACCTTTCAACCATCTCGTAATGTTTTATTTTATAGATATTTTTTATTTATAATATAATCATGTCTAAGTATGTGTATGTTATGTATTGTATCTATTTTAGTGTTTTAATTACTGGTTTTGTTGTATTTATATATGTATATATATATTATATAAGTTAATTTAGGTAATTTAGTAAATTCTTAATTTTCTTATACGTTTGTATACACTGTGTCTACATCTCTCTTCCAACTCTCCTGTCGCAGGTCTGCTGGAAGAAATTTCATTTGAAATAAGCAGTACCTTTGTACTCTTTTATCTGTATTTGTCAATTTCATTTTTAAGTATTTGTGTGTGTACATAAATGAATAAATAAATAAATAATTTTTTTCTTACAATTTATTTTTCTTTTTTACATTATCTCTTTGTAACTCTACTCACTTCTCCCAACGATGCTTCCATCTCTCTAACCCGTTCAAATAGTACCTAGTTGGAATTTTTCTCAGCATAATAATTATTCACGAAGTTTGCCTTCGCATTTGACGAAAATCTTTATTTTCCGAGCGCAATTATTGGATGAGGGAATAAACAGAAGTTGTTTGGGGCTATATCTGGTAAGTAAACCGGATAATCAAGCAGTCCAAACTGTTTGTAGATTTTCGCCCTGAAACAGCTGAGGTGTGAGTCGGCGTGTTGTTTTGGTGAAAAAAGATTATCTTTTCCTGCATCTCACATCGACTCACTCAAATTACTGTAAAATTGTAATAATAACTACGCGTCCAAAATGGCTGAAACTTTGGCGAGTTATAGTCCCAAGATGCACTAATACATAAACTAGCTTTTATTGACCAGTGCTGCTACCTTCACATTGATGTCGGAAACTTTTCAGACCACCCACGTAATGTGCATTTAAACCTTTTTCACGAATCACTCTGTAATTTGGTCCGTGACTGACTCGGTGGGGGACAATGTTTTTGCTACATATAAGAATTTACGTCGACTTGTGTTGTGGCGTACTTCCTACAAACGTGCACAGCGCACCAATCGCATGCACCATACTTTTAAGTCACTAATTAGCAATTACTATGTACCAACTAATATTTAAGTTGTATGCTTGTCTACTTAAGTAGCTTGAAGTTACATTGTTGCAATCTGACACGCTTCGAAAGGTAATGCACGTCCGGTATACTTCAAATTAGTTCTTTAGATTGGCGTCACGCAATTATCTATTTTTATTTTCGTACTTTGAAATCTAAAAAGGACTTTATGGTTCCCAAACTGCCTCCAGAGAGACGTCATAGGTATAAATTTGGGTCCACACGTCATCTTTTAATGGATTACAAAACATAACTATATTATTATCCACTAAGGATTGTCAAGGTCTCGTTAAACTAAAATGGTATAGAATTGTGCGAGTTCTTATACGGTTAAACAAGAAAATAAATGAGTTTAGCTTGAGAAAAATGTCAACCAAATGGTCGCAATTAATTTACCATTATACGAGTAAGAACCTCGACTAATTTGACATTTAAAATTATTCTGCGGTAATGTTTAAAGTGTATGTGAATCGAATTGAAGTACCTACATTTCAAACAGTAAACATGTGGCTAGCAACTAGGGCTGCGGGATCCTTTGAAAGACAGAAGCCCTAGAACGCATAAGGCAAATGAAGAAACATAGGTGGATCTCCATTTTTTCAGTCCATCAAAAGGTTGTCTGTAAGAGATCGCCCTGTGCGATAAGACCGCCCATTGTGCACTTATTCTTTTAAATGTTTATCCTGTATTTTTATTTATGTGATGTACAATAAAGATTCATCACAATCATCATCATCATCAGCCTTTTTAATGTTTCCACTGCTGGGACTCAGGCCTTCTCTCTAGGAGTATGGGCCGTAATACACCACTCGGGCCCAGTGCGGGTTGGTGGATCAATAAAGATTATAATAATAATAAATAGGTGGATTTTAGTCAGTAAAGTTTAAAACGACCTCTCATTCCATCCTATAGTGGGAGAAGCCATTTGATGATTTCCGACCTGAAATAGCTTAGCAACTAGACCCAACCCTGTAAGGATTTTATTCTCGCTTGCTCGTCGAATGCAATCGTGATTAAAGTTGAAACAATGGTCATAGTTCTCAAAGCCCGTGGGTTGAAAAAATTTTAGTTATCTGATGAAATATAGTCAGCGATTGGTTACGAAATGCTTGGCGCCTTCGTTTTGTATTCAAGGTATTTTAATCCTGCATATGAGCCTGTAAAATAAGTATGTAAATAAAAATTCCATAGTCTGTAGTTAACGTTAACTATTGATGTTTATCTCAAAAATTTAAAGGATTAAAATTCCTTCATACGTCTGTTCACAAAATACTGGTTCTCAGCCCAGTATCCACCCACGTCTCATTTACACTAGCGATGATTATTTTACAATTTTCTTTGATATGATGATTAAGTACCAATTTTTCAATAGTCTGTCATTTTTAATCGGAAAAAAAGATGCATCAGTTAGACAATATTTTTTATACAAAAGCTTTAAAACCGCCATATTTATTCCTCAGCAAAAGTAATTTCAATATTCAAAAATCATCATCTTCCTGGCTTTGTTTCATATTATGTTACTTGGGGTCGACTCAATATGTTTTTACTCCCATACTGTCCTGTTAGCCGTCATGCTATTACTGATCCCTATACTTTCCATCCATATTTTTTTTAACCTCTCCCTCTCTCTCCATCTCTCCAATATGTAGATCAGATATTTTTCCAGAGAGGAAACATGGAAAAGTCTCCCCTTATAATATGCAACCTAGTTCAGGGCACGCCATAATTATGGCAATAAGGAAAAAAAAAAGAGGGGTCTTTGAGTAGTGGCTAGAGAGGCGCCACGGTGTAATCACCTTCCACTATACACGGGTCCTCACCAGACATGGCCAAATTCGGAGGTTAATGTTTCGGATTCAGGTGGAAGTAAAAAAAACGCCACAATACTAATCGCCTGGAGGACACGGTGGAGCATATGGTGGAGGTGTGTCCCACTTGGGTGGAGCATCGCCATCCCCTTGGAGACAATTTACATGGACGACATCTTGAGCCTTGGGTCAGGCCATGATACGGAGCGAGAGGGAAGGGCATGCAGATCACTTTCTACTGCGAAGCTTGATACTAACTTAGGATGACCGCAAATGTGAAGGAACGGATATTTCTTACGCACTAGCCACCGCCACTGGGGACGCCCCTGGGTGATGGGAATCGCAGGGCGATTCACAGCGACAAGCAAAGGGAAGTTCCCCCATCCAGCAATGACTTAGCGCGAGTAGTTGACAACGCAAGTGTACCTTGCACGCTTAAAAGAGATATCAGCGAAACCGTAGGAGCACAGTAGGGCCACAGGGAATTTCTGGAAAGGAAACAAAGGCCAACTGAAGGACACAGGCGTGATTTTAGTCAATACAGGTCTAACACACCCTTTCGCTTAACCCTAGAGCGAGAGAAGTTGGATGATTTCTCACCTCAAAAAAAACCTAGTTACTTTTATTTGCTAAAGCTCAATGGAAGCGATTGTTGCGACAATGACTTGATTTTTTTTTTATCGGCGTCTAGAAGTAAGCGCCAATTCATCCAATAAAGTAATTAAATTACCGAACGATTGAATGCTGAAAGAGATTTGTTAAATAAGAAACACGTGTCTGACAATTTTCATCACCATCCGTTGAGTTCGTGGACTCTTGGCCTTCTAATAGATCGGGGCGATGAATGATCGTGAGAGAATATTGCCAAAATCATACATAATAGAGCCACCCTAGGCAAAGGTGGTACGAGACTACATTTTAATTTGCTTCCCTTTCGTCATCTCTTCAACTGCAAAAATTTAATGCTCACAGCAAGAAAAGAGTCATAGCTTGGGCGCTGGGAGGAGGCAGCTTACAGCCCTAGCTTTCGATATAAATAGGACAAAAAAACAAAATAAAAAATTTCAAAAATCTTCCTTGAATATTATTCCTAGTATATCCGATCCGAGACAAGGTGATAAAACGTTCGAGCCCTTCTTCTTTAGGTACTTCAAAAGTCGAGAGGCAGTGACAGACTTGTTTTAGTCAGTAAAAGTCTGAGACTCCATCTAACTCTACTATAATCTTGATGTGCAATAAAGTATATATATACTTTAGTATATATAAATAAATAACTGCGGGAATATTTGATAAGTTCACACAAAAAATTCAATCTCCCCTGAAACTAGTTGTTTGTAGAACTCTACCTCCCCTAAAATTTGTTCTACAAAGAACTAGTTACCACATGGTGTTATTACCACAGTCTGAACAGTAGTTAGTTTTGCTTGAAAAGTCAAAAAAAAACAAAGCCCTTTTTTTACATAGAGTCATAGCTTTATAGGTACCTAACTACAACTTGGTGCATGACTGTACACGAAACGTCTGTCTAAAAAACTTCCTGCACGTTTATAATTTAATTAATCATCAAACGGTCCAATAATTCTCAATTTGGACACAAGATCAAATCGATGATAACAAAAACTCAAATCGCAAACGACGCCATAAAAATATTTTTCAATACCCGATTAATCGCGCCTCTACCACTCTACTGATTACTGTGAAGCCACGTTAAGAATCTGCATCAAAGAGATGAACGATATTTTATTATTGTCATATTTTAGATTTCAGATTATGTTTATTGCTAAGTACAACCAACGACAGTGGTATTTAGGTTGCATTTAAGATTGTAGTTGTTAGTTACTGCAATTCATAGTTGCGAATGAGCCGTGAACCAAATTGTCTGGAAACATAAAACAACCATATCGTAAATTGTTCTTAATTTAGTCTAGGTAAATACGAGTGTACTGTCTACAGGCCACAGTCTAGACCGAGTTCTACTCTACTCGTTAACGTCTGATAGTTTGCGTAATACTATAATGTACTGCAGAGTTGCGGTGAAATTTTCTCAAGTTATATATTATTATGGATAATACTTATTGGAAAATCAAACCAGGTCATCATCCTTACTGGTTATTGTAGAATGCACGCAATTTTATTTATTAAAGAAAACTGGAATCGATTCTGAAATAAATTAAAGCTACATTTTTTTATTCAAAATCATGTCATATATAAAAATGTCCAAAGTAGAAATAGTATGTACCTATTTTCTAAATAGAAATAACAAAAAAAATTAAGACACGAAATCACTTTATAATACTAAATTAGATAGATGGATATTAACTTAAACTCAGAACAAACACGGAATGAAATTATAAAATGCAGAAAAGAAAAGTGTTAGGCTAAAGGATAGACCAAGACTACAGCAACCAGTCCGTAATAAACGCTTAATTAATTAGACAAACAGGGCGTTTGCACACCTACTTAATGCGTAACTGATTATATAAATAGGTAGGGCACACTTCATATGGCCATAAAGTTCGAAAGACGAACTAGAGTCAGCGAGCCGCGATGCGAATCCCGATGAGGCGCGGCGCCAACTTTGCATATTAGTATGACACAGGCATAGCTAATTATTTAAAACGTGCCGTGTAGTTCTGTCTTCAACGCACTTGCTTATTCCGCGCAATTTTTAGTGTCAATAGGTTCCCAGAAGATATAACGAAATCAATATATTAAACAGTTAGATTCTTATTAAGAACTTTTGTTACGAAGAATTTTGACACGGGCACAATCTCAACATTTTAATCATTTTGCTCCTACGGGTCGAATGCTAAACCATACATCAGTACGTTAGAACGCAGATCATTTTGATACGTTGAATAATAAACAAGAAAAGTTATGGACATTTCGCATGCACTCTTGTATTTTGCTTCCAAAAATAAATTTCTACTAAACGTCTACTCCACTCCTCTGGATAGCATCAGCCTGTATGTTTACTTAAAGTGGTTCACTTTTTACTCGTAGACAAGTAGTTAGTTAACCTGAACACTAAACAATGTTTCAGTGTTCTGAAGCGAACATATCTGTCACCATGTGAAAGTGAAACTTTCCGCCATCCATCACGATCTATTCTCAACCGACTATATTTTACGAGACAAATTCATCGTCCTGCCGGCCGCCTAGATTTACAACTGTGAAGTCGGAATACAGGCTGTGTCGTCACCACGTCATTATGTTTTATACCTTTCATGTTACGGTACTGGAGCGATTTCACTACAGATTTGCATATGAATGTCATTGGACAGATGCAGGAAGTCAAATGTAGCCATTAATCAGGAGCTATTCATTACAATCATTCAATAAAAATGTACCGACTTATACGACATCGTTTATTGCTCATGTTACACAATTTTACGACGATGGTAATAGACATTAATACTTCGACATGATATGTAGGAGACCCTTAGCGTCACTTAAACTCACAAAAGCACAGCCATATCCATAATATCTACCAATTAGGGACTGGATTCAAAGGTCCATAATACTAGCGGAATTTATAAATTGAACGTGTCGCATTGCTGGCTGGGTATGACAGAAATCTTTTAACGTTAGAACTGTAGGGTCAATACATGTGCGTAATCATTTCAAATGTGATTACATTAAGATTTAGAGTGGAATGAAGTCTTGGTGACATCACGAGTGGCGCCGCTGCGCACCAATTGTCGGCAATTGTCTCGCGCTAGTGCCACTACAGTACGTCGTCGCGCGTACAATTTGCTAAACGACCTAATGAAATCATTGCACAGTAATAATTATATTTACTCCCATTGTATAAGGGCATTGTAATATCTTAATTGACATAACCGTCTCCTTGGGTTTTTATAAATATATACGACTGAAGGTCGTCGCTCTCATCAATCAAGACGTTTGCATCAATTAGCTTTTGAGAGTTAACTGAGAGACTGCAGCGTAATCTGATATGCTCCCATATTGTTGAGCATTACCCACTTGCAGGCCCTTAATTGGATGTATGTACATGACATTTTGAGCGGCCATTGAAGTTTTGTTTTTATTATAACCGAGATAAAGAACTTTATGGGTCTCGATTTGATTATTACGGGTGGTCAAACGACGCGAATTTCTCGGGTGGATAATTGTCGTCACGCGAACTGACGAAAGGTGTAATAAAGCATAACATGAGAGATTGTAAGGCGGAAGGGATCCAGACGACCTTCAGTCGAAATGGGTCGAACATAATGTGAAGAATAAATTTTGCATGCGCATAATTTGTTCAAGAGAGTAAATTAACAGATGACATTTATAGCTTCATGTCTATTCGTAAATTAATATTTGAGCCCGACAAGATAGTACCTACCTACCTACTTATCTATTTGACCAATATCAGGTTAGATCAAAATACAGAAAATTTTAATAACTTAAAAGAAACCTAGGTAGTGTTTAACTTTTGAACACACCCTATAGGCGCATTTCTTTACTGCTTCTCAAAATCCTTTTGTCTTCAAAACAATAATTACGCACGACACTTAAAGCAATTTGCATAAAGGAAGCACAGCTCCCATAACGGGTGTGGTGCGAGCAGCTTTAGGAGCATCTTATTTCCATTAGCACCAAGAAACTGATACAGAAACACTCAGAATAAGTGTCTGAGTGTTTCTAATAAACATTATTTTCAGATTTAGAATGCATCAACGTCCAATAAAAATATCATTACTGTCCTTTTCAGACGTTTGTATGCTTAACGTTTAATATAAGTTTTATGCGAGCTCGGGCGCCTCTTTTGTGAGTCAGCTTCAATGCTCTGGAGATCCGCAAGCTCCTAATCAAGGAGTCATCGCGTCGGTAAGTAGGTAGCCAGGACTGTCACAAATAGTTACCGACGACGCTCTGCAGTGCTATTCTGTAAGAAAACAGCCTTGAGCGCAGCGCTGGCCGCAACGACAGAATCCAAATAGCTACACTGGATTGTTCCCGAAATCAGTGTTAACACTGTTGTTTCTTAGATAATAGTAGGTACTGCTGGAACGCAAAGAGGAACTGAAAGAAGACAGGAGTGTTTTAGTCAATAAAATTACAAATTACTAGCTGTTTCCTGCGACATCGTCCGCGAACTTCTGCGTAAATTATACTTATAGTTTTATTTCCTTGTGGCAATAGGACATACTTATTTTCTCCGCAATCCGATCTTGACAACGCTACATATAGTTGCAGTGGCCATGTGAAAAGCAGTCTTGACGTAAATCGATTCCTACATATTTAAATGTTTGCCCCTGTAATTTATTAATTGTTACGGCAAAATATAACTTTAAGAGAAATTGAATTATTTTAAAATTAAAAGGTAAATCACTTTAAATCATTAGGTATAAGCAGAGGTATAAGCACTGTTTGACCAACTGCTGGACCACTCAAAACTATTGCAACGATAACGTTATATTGCAAAGAAGTCGGGTCTCGTTACGTAAATTTGGTGGTTTATGATTTCTAAGTAAAATTATTGGGGCATCTATTTTTAACTTGAGGGAATGTGGGGGAAGGCCACTCGGGTTTAAAGAATCAAGAAACTCCTGTAGGTAATGGACCGCATCTTCTTGATCCATTACATTGTCAATAGATGTGTAGGTAACTATATCTCCTGGATGTTTAGTTAAAATTAGGTCGTTAATTTCGTCAACGCTATTGTTTCTCGCCGCCAATATTGCACTTTGACACATCCGTTGATAACCTTTATTTTCTATTTCGACGAAATCAGGGTAACCTTTCGATATTTAATCCTCAATGCTAGTCACTTTTTCTCCTAAATTGCGATTAATTTCAATTTTATTTTCAAAATAAGGTACTTTCCCGTCTCCTATAACTTTTCAATCGTGAGAATAACAGACACAATAGAAAGAAAATAGGTACGCGAACGCCGGCGGCGTTCGCTTGGGATTTAATGAATTAAAAGTAACTTTGAAGGAAGATTACCATAAAAAGATTATAATGAGTCAATCTTAAAAGATAGACATATATGCTGTCGCGAACATTTTTTTAAGGAATATTTTTTAATACGCAGCGCACGCAACAGAAGCCCTCAAATATGAATAATTTTCCCCGTTTTTGCCACTTTTTCCACTGATTCTTCGCTCCTATTGGTTACAGCGAGACGTTATTTATTTATTTATTTATTTAATTATTTATTTATTTATTTATTTATTTATTTATTTATTTATTTATTTATTTATTTATTTATTTATTTATTTATTTATTTATTTATTTATTTATTTATTTATTTATTTATTTATTTATTTATTTATTTATTTATTTATTTATTTATTTATTTATTTATTTATTTAGTACATGGAGGACTTACAGATAATAAAACCAGACAAAAAAAAAGGAATCCATAATCACTAGAAAGCCAACTACAAATCCTCACGTGTAGACATTATAGTATACATTAAAAATGGTGTGAGCACAAAAACAAAAAGCTGCGCTTCTTAGTTAAGTAGGATACAGCAAAAATCCTTAGCTTGCACTGAAAAAACTAATTAATAAACTATTAAACCTGTTACTTGAAAAATTTGAGACTTAAGCTCCTTCTGGACGAGTTCACACTAATGGTGAATGGGTCCAGATCATATTCCTTGCATAATTAGTCTAAAGCTTTCCTCAATAAATGGACTATCCAACACAAAAATAATTTTTCAATACGAACGAGTGGTTCCTGAGATTAGCGCGTTCAAACCAACAAACTCTTTAGCTTTATTATCACTATCACTACATAGTATAAAACAAAGTCGCTTTCTCTGTCCCTATGTCCCTTTGTATGCTTAAATCTTTGAAACTACGCAACGGATTTTGATGCGGTTTTTTTTAATAGATAGAGTGATTCAAGAGGAAGGTTTATATGTATAATAACATCCATTAAATAGTGGAGAAGTACTGTTATTTTTGAGGTTTCTAATGTGATGTCGTAAATAATTACATTTTTTCCGCTTACATTGCAAACGCAGGCTGAACCCTACGAGTTTTATCAAAATAATGTACTAAGTATTGTACACATTGAAAAGGTCTACAGAAAAGTCCGTGATGGTATATGTCTATCTCTTATGGATAACCCACAATAACTTTTTTTTGTCATTTACTTTTTACGACAAATAATGGCTAATTTTCGAAGCGATTTTAACCAATACAGCATTAATCCTTAACCAATTAAATACCTTGAATACATTGTTCATTTAATATAGATCTATATGGCCTCTTACACCGTATGATTTAAGTGAATATTTTCGAAGATATTACAGATTTAAAAATTGCGGGACGTAGCGTTTGCGGCGGTACCGGCCGGCCGCCCGGTGCGGCAAGAGCATTGCACATTTGCACCCGTGCGAAGCCGGGGCGGGTCGCTAGTATTATAATATATTTATAAATTATATGTAATATAAATCAGGCAAAATAAGAATGAGAGCCATCCCTCTCCTAGAGAGGAGGCTTGAGTCCCAACAGTGGGAACATTAAAATTCCTGGTGATGATGAAGAATGAAAGAATTCAATCACTCAGAGTAAATCATTGGTCTTTGTACCAGGTCCCATGGTTAATGTTACATAAATGTCAGACTACTGACCGTATTGCTTTGCAGTCCCTTTACCTAGTACGTGAAGTCCAGTCAACGTAGGTTCGAAGTCAATGTCGAATCGAAACTACCAGGTTGGCCCTTGTAACTTTTTACACGGCTGTTCCAAAAGAAGCGTTATGTTTTCAAGTGTCTGTTTATTTCTTTGGCCCTTCTTAAAGCCTAGCCCAAACGGCTTGTTATAGTTCTGCTTAAGAGGTGCCGGTGAAGTGGTGAGGTGGAAGAGGCAAAAAAAAGAATTTTGAAAACTAAATTTAAAAAAAAATATGTACACAGTGTCAAAGTTTTCATTGTGTAACCAAATCGTGTAGGATATAAAAATAAAGGCTGACGTTTTTATTTAAACTTCTTCTTTAAATAATAAGAAATAAAAAAGTCAATAAACTTATATCATTGAACTAAAACAAATTCATTGCATTGGATTTTGGATTGTCTTTTAGGCGTTTTTTAGCGTCGGGTTGGGTTTTTTGACGGTGTAAATTTTTTTTAATTGTTTTTTGTACTATATTTAGAAATAATATTTTAATTTAGACATCTGATATACATACACTCAATAAGATTTTGATTAAGATTGTTTATAATAACATAATACGATGGAATTTTTTTAGGTACCTACATAAGGTCATTCTCTTGTGCATTTATTTCGCATTAAAGTTAAGTGCGCAACAAAACAAAGTTCTTAAACCCTATTTAAAATATACTTAACAAATGTAGGTATGCAGCACATACATAATAAAGGAGAGGTTAGTTGATGATTCCCCATGTAAAAACATCAGAAAAAACTGGGGCACCTGTTTTTTGTCTTTTCTGATCCTTAGCCGTTAGACTCTTAGCTACGCTACTGCGAACAGAATAATCTCTCGTCACACACCAACACCTCTTCTATGATCGATCATGGTCAAAAAGAAAAAAGACACACAGCAAAAAAATAGAAAAGTGTTTTTCAAAATGGGCCTATAGGCCAAATGCTGTTAGCCTCTTACAAATTCACGATCCGCCCCTACTCGTGAAATGTACATTTGTGTAAGTAAAACTAAAACTCTTTGATGATAATCTAGACTTGGACGGACGCCAAACAAACGGGCTTCTAAATTAGACCAAAACGCCGTGTATCTATTTGCTTTAATAAAATTATATCGCTATTTATATGTTCCTGTGGCTGTTACAGTGATTACCGAGACTGCGGTATCGTCAAGTGGGTATAAAACTTTAATGTTCAAAGAAATGGGATTTTATTTTATGCTTTAAGCCCCATATCTACCTACTTATCTTTTTTATGGGGAATAGCATTAAATGACTTCTCCCTCTCTGGGTGAGGGAAGAAGGGTTGTAAAACTTTTACTTACTAAAACCCACCTGTGTTCTTCCAGTTGCCCTTAGCGTTCCAGGGCCGCGGTAACTCTTTCGAACGACCCTGCAGCCCTGGCAGGCGCTGACCCTACTGCGCCCCATCGTCGACATCCCCAGGATTTTATAATCTCTACTTACCTACATAATTATTTGTTACAGACATAAAGGATCATCATTATCATTTCAGCCGAAAGACGTCCACAGCTGGACATAGGCTACCCTCAAGCGTCGCCACTACGACCGGTCCTGTGCGTCTCACATCCATCGGATCCAGCTACCCTGACCAGGTCATCGGTCCGCCTTGTGGAAGGCCTTCCTACACAGCCTCTACCCGTACACGGTAGCCACTCTAGAATATTTCGGGTTCAACGGCCATCTGTTCTGCGTGCAATGTGCCCTGCCCATTTGCCACTTAAATTTGGCGATTCTTCGTGCTATGTCTGCAACCTTGGTTCTCCTGCGGTTTTCTTCATTTCTGATTCGATCACGCAAAAAGAGCATAGCCCTTTCCATTGCCCTTTGGGTGACTTTAAGTCTTCTTATAAAAAGGATAAAAAATAAATATTTAGGTACTATAGTGACATAAATAACAGACAGGTAATCAAATGTTTTGCGGGCGTTATTTTTAAATAACCCCGGTATTTTTTTCCCATTTTCCTCATAACCAGCTTTAATGAATTTTTGAGACCAAAACATAGAGGAAAACACATTTAATACTTTTTAGTTCGGAGAATTATATGGGGTTTTGTTGGATGCACCACTATTTAAATTACATCCTCAACACTTATAATAATACTCATCAATGTTGTTAGGATTTCATCATGTTATGTAGGTAGCAATATGAGGTCATATCCATTTCAATAGATAAGGTAACAATATCCATATATGTATAGGAAGTATAGGAACCCATAATGAAAAAAGATAAGTATTATTATTAAGTACTTATAATTTGTCAAATGCGTAATTTTGTTCTAACTTATCTTCCACAAAACTGAAGCAAAAATAGTCATAGCAAAAATTACTACCGCTGAGTTTACGCTCGTTGCCGATGCGTAGGCACTCAACAAGTTAGTCGCCGCAACATTTACTGGAAATGCAATTAAAAAGTTTGGCGTCCCGTCAAAGTGATCCCACATCAGTCTGGCTTCAATATACAATCTATTTTTTCTAAATTCAGTGTCGACCGGAGATTTGAGATCATATAAAAATAGCCAAGATGTCGAGAGTTAGCGGACCTATGCTCCAGTGGCCGAGATTGCTGAGCCGGAAGATATTGCCATTTTATTACATCGTTAATACTCACAAACAGTAATGTTAATACTCAGAAGTAAATAAAACATCTGGAATAGATACAAATAACAAGTAGATACAGTAACTGTGGGCTCAACAAAATCCTATAATTTACTTAACTCGGAAAGTTAAACAAGGTAGGCTAGGAACGTTATGTCTTACTGTAAGACTAGACTATTTATGTTTCTAATCAAATTTACAGACACAAAGAACCCGAAATGAGAAAGCCAAAACCGTCAGTAAATTAAAGGTTAATTTCATGGTTATCATAAAACTACTATCAGTAATCCAATTATAAAAATATCAGTAACATAACGGTGCAAAATTAGAGAATACTAATGAACTAACCAATCAAAATTAAATTGCAAAGCTAATACCTTTTAGACAGGATAGGTTTTGTTACATATAGATAGTGCCTCTATGTTACCTATAACTACTTAATTTAATAGAAATTATGTTCTATTAAAAAAAAACGAGGTCTTCAAACCAATTTCGTGTTTTCCCCAAGTTTGTACGAAAGTTATTTGGTCGATTTGGTTTCTTTACATATTCTTCTATATATATTATACTAGTTGACTCGGCAAACGTTGTTTTGCGGGTATGAAAAATAGATGTTGGCTGATTCTCAGACCTACTCAATATGCTCACAAAATTTCACGAGAATCGGTCAAGCCGTTTCGGAGGAGTACGGGAACGAACATTGTGACACGAGAATTTTATATATAAGATTTATTTTTTCCTAGAAAATCCGAAAAAAGTTTTCTTTTTATTTTTTGTTTATTTTTTTGGTGATTTAAGTAAACAGTGCAATTTTCCGCATCAGTGAACCCCTGGCGCTCGAGGGGTTAAAACTTTTATGAACCTCACCTTTACCCACGTTAGATTCTACGTTTAGTCGTAGAATCTAACGTGGGTTAAAGGTGTAGACATTAGGTACCCGCGAATCCGCCCCGGTATTTTTATTTTTACCCTAGAAAACATACTACCGTTATACAAAGTAATACTAAACGTTTAAACACATACTTAACTTAAAACCGAGTTATTTGTAAATTAAAATATAACATTTGTGTGTTTGTTTATAACATTTGTGATTTTAATAGAAAATACTTAAGCCAAAACAAAATGAGGAGTGCACTGACTCTTGATAAGTATATCCGGCCCGCCTAGTTCCGGAATCAAAGACTTCATAAATTGAAACATGTTCATTATGTCAATAAAAAGTTTTTGTATTGTACACTTCAGATACCAAAATTTTTAAATTTCTTTTTATGGTTGCACAGAGTACCTACCTAATGGTTCACTGTTGACCCCACAAAACAGATGAAAGTTATTACAACTATTTTCGCATTTAGTCAATGGTATGGATAGACAGGTAGAGGTACACCATAATCTTACCGGTAAGTCCCCAGTAAGCAAGTCTTTGAACAGCCCACGCTTGCGAACGACGAGCAATGGGTAACTCGCCGCCCGGCCGTCCAGTAACCGTCCGGACAGACCCCGAGTCGTCGACGGCGCTTAGTGTTCTACGCACGCCTCAAAGGGATGGCAGCAAAGCAGTGGCTGAAATCTGTGGTCCTAGAACGCTAGAGCAACTGAAGTATCAAGAGTGTGGTTGCTCTCGCACTTCGCCCTAGACAGGGAGAAGTTATTAGATGATTTACAACCTTAAAAAAAAACATCTCTTATGGATGGACCGCTGGACGTATTGAGATTGTTTGATGTTCATCGTAATATACTTGTTATTCGCATTATGTTTCTTACACTTGCAGGCCTCGTCTTACTCATATGTATCGAAAATAGATGAACTGAACTAGAACCAGACTGCCAGACTCGACAAATCATCTACTTATGTACTGTATATTCAAGTGCCTATTCCGCTTGCTTCTGTGTGCGCCTCTTGTAAATCTTTAGCCATCTAAAAAAGAAATTTGATAATGTTAGTTTAAAAATGTGAACCGTAAAACTTTATGTAAGCACTTACCTAAAGTTACACATCACACTACCTCCAAAATTTGTGAGTGATGTGTTAATCGTACAAGTTGTAACAGCTAAAGAAATTTGGGTGAAATGGTACACAGGTATACCTCCTCGCTAGAATAACAGATAGAGAGGGTATTTTTTATCCTGGGGAAAATGCTCCCTGGATTACATGATTTTCTACTTAGACATGGTTGGAGCTGCTAGCAGAAGCTAATTTATGGTAAGGTTAGGTAGATCTTTAATACCATGCACTAGCTTCTGACGTTTTATAAGTGCCCATGTAGGCCTATATGAAATAAAAAACTTTTGACTTTTTAATATCTTGGGCACGCCGCAATGTAACGGTAAGTTACCTTTTTGAGGAGTGGCTACAGAGCCGACACGGCGTACTCATTTTCCGCCTGATTCAGATCGTCATCGTAAATTCGGGTGTTTCGGGAGGTACCTGTTTCGGATTCGGTGGAAGACGTCGGAAAGACGTCACGGCGTCGTCACCTTCCGCATGACATAGGTCTTCACCGGACATGGTAAGTTCGGGATACGTCCAGGTGTCACCAGTGTGCGGATGGCCGGAGGACATAGTAGAAAACACGGTCGACCGTTTAGGAGGAGCACCACCCGTCCTCGTAGAGGCGATCAATGGCAGCGACTGAACAACCACTGTCTTCCAGCCCTAGTTCAGGCCGTAATTCGGATGGAATGGGCACCTATTTCTGCGAAGCTGTTATGCGAGCAGAGGAGGTCCCGGCACCGTAGGCGTGATCTTACGAATGGCGAGCAACAGGTAGCTCGTTGTCTGGCCTGGCCATTCGGTAAGGAACAAGCTCGAGTAAACAGTGAACAGTGAAATGTTGTGAACTTGTGATCCACGTAAGTACGCCTCAAAGAGCATAAGCATAATCAGCCTTTTCATGTTTCCGCAGCTGGGACTCAGGCCTCCTTTCTAGGAGAGGAAATGGGCACCGGGGCCCTGTGCAGGTTGGTGAATGTCACATGTCTTCGAATTTTTGGTTCTAGAGCATGCCGGTTTCTTCACGATATTTTCCTTCACTGTTTTGAGAGCAGTGGTGAAGAAATAAATTACACAGAGTAATGCGCCTGGCTGGATTTAAACCCGCGACCTACAACTTATAAGTCAGTGCCGTTACTACTCGGCCACCACTGCTCAAAGAAATATCAAGAAAATGAAGAGACTCGATAGGGTCGATGCCTGCTAGATTTGTGGGAATCCAGACAGACATTACAGACTCAGTAGGGAGACGTGTTTTTTTTAATAATATTTATGGAAAGAAATCAAAATCTAAATAGCTACGTTGCCACTAGTTACAAATTTTATATAAAAAATATCCCATTTTTTGTTGCCTGTGGGGACATATGACACCAATTCGTTTTAAATGATAGGATCTCTCAGTTGGACCAAAAGGCTTTTTTAACACGCTTATATTAGCTTCACCTTTATTAAACTTTTAGAAATAGGATCGCATGACACCGAAAGAAAAGTTTAGTTTGGCGCAACCGTTCATAATGTTGCTGATTTTTCAAGTTTCTAAATACTTGTTTGTTCATTGTGTATGTCTGTGTGCCAAATAAAAATTCTTTTTCTTTCAATATAAGTTATACCAAAATAGTAATTTATAAAATCGGTAGTCATGGAAAACAGACTACAATCCCAGGATATACCGAGCGCACTGTTACAATGTTGCCAGCAACGAATACCAGCCAGGATTTTTTTTTTATTTGAATTACTTCATGTGCTGAAATAGGCTAAAGTTTTCATTTAATTGCATAAAGAAACATAATTTAGAAAGCAATGAATATGTTCCAATGGGATTAAAAACCACGTACCCAAGACCACAAATCTTTCGAAAAATATTTAAAAAAGAATTTATTTGACTATTACTCTTGTTTTCTTTTATTCCGATTGGTTACAATGTACCACCTGAAATAATGCGAGTTGCTGATTGGTGTTATTGTTCAATTTACTTTATTGAACCAATAATCATTTAGTTTGTAAACGGAAACAAACCATGTGCTAACATGGCGATTTTTCATCATTCTTCGCATGTCGTTTGATAATTATTGCGTGGCTGTTATGGGAATTTGGTATAATCGTGCAATATTTTATCTTTTTGACACATTTTCTTTGTTTTGTTCAATATAATTATATCGGGTAAAAATGAGTGTGGACGCCTACGGACCAAGCTCACAAACACTCACGTTTTTGGACACCGAGGAAGCGGATCTTATCGGAGCTGATACGCAGGGCTCCGAATTCGAATTCACTGATTTCACCCTACCTTCTCAAAGCCAAACACAGGCTTCCCAACATGATCATGGCTTGTCATCTTCAAACCAGGTTAGCGAAAACATAGTTCAATATTTTTGTTTTCCTCTAACCTTATTTTGATGAATACGTAACTACGTAAATTTTCTAGATTAGTATTTTACTTGGTATTGTTTGTGTTGCAGGTGAATGGTTTGGGTCGCTCTGACTTATCATCGAAAGTTTCCAATGTGACTAATGCCATAGCGGAATTGCAATTTGAGGAGGAAGATGAGGCCTTATACAGCAAGGAGCTGCCTGACCACGCGTGCAAGTACTGTGGCATACATGATCCAGCCACTGTTGTCATGTGCAATATTTGCAACAAGTGGTGAGTCACTTTCTCACCTCAGTATCTTGTAACACTTGAAACCTATCAATGATTAGTACGACATCAAACAAAACAGCCTATCCTACACGCCTTATGACTAACCTGTATGAATTAAGGCTCGAAACAATAATATGTCAATATGCTACAACATTGTCAAATAACATCTGTTCTGTAGTGCGTTCAAAAATAACCAGAGTCGAGTAGAGTTGCAACCCAGGGTCGTTCTTAAATAACTCTAGTAGCTACCCTAGAGTTGACCCAACTAACTCTAACTTTGAGCAGGGTAGGTTGGAGTAAGCGGCAATTTACTTATATATGACTGTTGAACTCCGTTCGCATTAAAAAATGCCAGGGTACAATAATTACCCAATGATGTCATTAGAGTTAACTCTAAACTCAAATTTGAATACAGCCCTGCAAAACAGTCATTGTTTTTCAGGAATGTTGGTTTAATTCACATGGAAAGGTCATAATCAACAAATTTATTCATAGTTAAACTGCAGTGTTGTTTAACCTTCCTGTCCTTTGAAAACACTTGAAATTTCAATAATGCAAATTAAGTTTTCAAGTTTAATTTGCATCACAATATCTTTAATTTACATTACGTCAGTTTAAAACTTTAAACATAAAACTATGAACTAAAATTTTCGATTAACAAGACTTATGTTGTGGTAAATCCAACAAGAATCTGTGTTGCACTGTAATTATATAATTCTGATTCAATCTGTTGACCTTGTTTCACAGTGAATGTGCAACAAGAAATAATGGTTACAAAACTGTTTATTGAGTACTACTAATCATCCTGACATCATTGATAGATATATTCATATCAATCTTGCCACCTTAAACACTTCTGTTTAATCAACAAGCAGAATTTTAGTACTCAATGTGATTGATACAGACATAGTAAACAATCAAATTGTTCAATATTCCCTTTATAGGTTCTGCAATGGGCGTGGCAACACCTCAGGCTCACATATCATCAACCACCTGGTGCGTGCCAAGCACAAGGAAGCAGCATTGCATAGAGATGGACCACTCGGGGAGACATTGCTGGAATGCTACTCATGCGGTGCCAGGAATGTGTTTGTTCTTGGCTTTATACCAGCTAAAGCAGACTCGGTTGTTGTGCTGCTTTGCCGGTAAGAGTACTATTTGATAATTATATAAACATGTGTATTAGATAACAACATAATTATTCATATAGTATTAGGATACAATTTCTTGCATAATGTTATGTAATGTTATGTTTTACTTAATCAAATACTGGAAAATTGATATCATTTATAATAATCAACTTAGGTTTTTTTATAGTAATAAAAGTAATAAAGTGATAACATTTTCGGCAATATTTTTTTTTGTAAGTAATAACATTTACAGTAGTATATTTGTATGTTTTCAGCCAACCTTGTGCTGCTCAAAGCTCCTTGAAGGACATGAACTGGGATCAGGAGCAGTGGAAACCCTTGATATGTAGGTTTTGACCTATTTTACTGTAATAAAAATTAGAAGCTGACCAAAAGTTTAGTTTGGTCAAAAAAAACTAATTTCAACTAGAATTTCAGTTAAAGAGACCACTATATCAAAATATAGTTCAATGCAACAACTATAAAATATTATCATTATTTAGTGTCAGTTGTTCTGTTACTCTGTTAGTCTCCAATTTGGTTACTGCTGAAACTGCAAGTTGAGTGTTTTTAACTCCGTGCAGATAAAAGCAGGAAGTTAACAGGCCGTTGAATTATTCTATCTCAAAATTAAAGTAGTTTCCTTGTATTTAGCTTTATGGCAATTAAAAAACTCAGTAGAAAAACATATTACTTCATTTGTATTGAAGTCAAGTAGGTAGTACATATTTATTATGTTTATTGTTTTTAATGCAAATGTCTTGTATTTTGTAGCTGACCGTGCCTTTCTATCTTGGCTCGTGAAAGTACCTTCTGAGGCTGAGCAAATGAGAGCTCGACAGGTAAGCCCATCGTATAAATAATATCACACCTGGATTTACTGCACAGGGTAAACGAGAAATATTCAAATTCCGCCCCAGTAACTATATTGCCTTTGATAAATGGCGACAGTTGGAGGAGGCCTTTGTCAATCAGTGCATGAAATGTTTACAATGAAGTACAATTAACAGTAATTTTGATCATAAGTCCCTTTGCCTTATGATCAAAATTACTGTTTAACTTAAAACAATTTTCGGAATAAGCATGTCTTGCCCTACTTTAGTGCCAAATTTCGACAGGTTTTCAGACTAAAGTGAAGTTTA
This sequence comes from Mythimna albipuncta, assembly GCA_929112965.1. Classification (NCBI taxonomy): domain Eukaryota; kingdom Metazoa; phylum Arthropoda; class Insecta; order Lepidoptera; family Noctuidae; genus Mythimna; species Mythimna albipuncta. Next base: position 12,677,172 of record OV815973.1, read on the forward strand.
GAAATATTGAACTTTAAATGCTTTAATCAGAAATTTGGGAAAGAAAGTGGGTATGTCGTTAATGTCCTTTTCCAATGATTTGTTTGCTTTTTCGTTTTAAGCTGTCTTTTCAGGCAGACTGACATTTGCCTTTAGAGAATACAAACATATTTCTTTTTCTTCTAGGTGACTCCGCAGCAAATAGGACGCCTTGAAGAACTGTGGCGCGACAATGTGGATGCCACTTTCCAAGATCTGGAGAAACCTGGCGTGGATGAGGAACCTCATCAAGTGCTCTTGCGGTATGTAGCACTATTTGTAATGTGATTATACAAATATTAGTTCTTTTACCATATCATGTTTCCTAGAATTCCACATTGTGTACAGTATGTATTAAATTTATTTAACCCAGAATAAATATATCTGCTCTAAATAGAGCCGCTAGAGTGTCTTACCAACTTAAAACTCACAAACACACACAATCTCTTTTCTAATCTTAAATTTGATCATCTAGTTCGGATTGGAAACTACCAAAAAGTGTATCTTCTCATGACATAAGAAAGTTCCGAGTGTTTTATGTACTCTGTGGTTCCTTTTTCAGATACGAAGATGGCTACCAATATCAGAACATCTTTGGTCCGCTGGTCAAGCTAGAAGCAGACTATGATAAGAGGCTGAAGGAGTCTCAAACTCAAGAGGGCATCGAAGTCCGCTGGGACGTGGGTCTCAATAAGAAGACCATAGCTTACTTCACACTCGCTAAAACTGACAGTGATATGAAGCTGATGCATGGTGATGAGTTGAGATTGAGGTAAAAACCTAGTAATATTTTCTTGATATTCAATACATAACCTAAAAAACAAATAATGTCATATAAAAGTTGTTTGGGTGTATGTTAATCAGTCGAAATTGACTATAGAAAGAGAAAAAACATTCTGTACCAAAGCCTAAGCTATTTTCATATAGTTTCTGCCAGGTTGGTCTTGGCTTTTAATCCAATAGACCTTGGCAACCAGTAGCATATTTAGAATTCTTAGCCATGACCATGACGCGGGGCGGCAGATATCGAGTTATTACAGGGCCTACTAAATTATTTTAACTTGACGCTTGCCTGTTTGTTATAATGAAATCAAAGTTATTTGGGTTAAAAAAAATCGGGTAGTCTTTCTCATATTCGTTTACACGATTCAGCACAATTCGACAAAATACTTCCATAAGAATAGTAAAGGGAACATTTAACCCACTGGAAGCACTGTGCTATAATTATTGAGCTTGCTCGCTGTTTTATTTTTATTATTTAATTGACTTTGTAATTGGTAGATCACACAGTTTAGTAAACAGTAGATTTTACTGGTTTATAGCAACATAGTACAATAAACAATGAATAAGACAAACAGTCTCGTAAATTGAAGGTAAAACACAGTACCTAAACGCGTTTCTTAGATATTCAATAGACTGGCTTCTATTACAGATATGTCGGAGAGCTTCATAAAGCGTGGTCGGGCGTGGGCCACGTGATCAAGGTGCCCGACAACTACGGCGACGACGTCGGCCTGGAGCTCAAGAGCGGCGCCGGCGCTCCACTGGACTGCACCTCCAACTTTGTGGTGGATTTCATCTGGAAGAGTACCTCCTTTGACAGGTGAGAACTAAGATCAACCTGCAGCAATACATATACCAGCAGAACATAAGCTGCAGTAGTATCTCATAATATTCTTGAAAAGTAATAAAAATAGCTGCCACATTCTCTGCATTACAGCATTTTTTATAACCTCAAGGCTAGTGTGACACTACTGCATTCTCGTATTAGTACTAAACCTAAAAATGCGACTCGCGAAATATTCTTAAACGTAATTTTGGTATTAGTATGTATTGTTTTCGTCACGTTTTATTTGGAGTCGGTGCAACACGTTTTCTTTTTCTTCTAGTTTTGGTAAATGTATAATATAGATTTGTTGTTTTAAAAGTCATTCTGTACACAAAATTAGTTTTAGTATATGCGAAACGCGAAACAAGTGTTTGGTATTTTTAACCGACTTCAGAAAAAAAGAGGAGGTTCTCAATTCGTACAAAATTTCAAACCTATGTCATGAAAAATCACAAAGTTATAAGCTTGTTCTGTCAGCAAAAATACATAGTCACCGGGCCATCCTGGCGACTGTAGGGTTCTTTTGCACCCAGCTGTTTGTTTGTCGTAATGCCTGCTATGACCTTCCGTGACCTGTATTGTACTTAGTGTCCAACTTGTGTCTTTTTTAAATATTTTTGAGCAAAAATATAACATGGTGTAAAAACTATTGAAATCCATTCAATTACTAATTCTGAACAAACTATATTCAGATTTCGCATAAACTAAAAATAATGTGGTGTAACCCTTCCCCCAGCTACAAAAATATATACCGATTCATTATTTTTTCTTATTCTAGGATGCAACTAGCCCTGCGCAAGTTCGCCGTAGACGACTCGTCGGTGTCCGGCTACATTTACCGCCGCCTGTTGGGGCACGAAGTTGAAGAGGTCTTGTTCCGCGTTCATTTACCGAAACACTTCAGCGCTCCCAACTTGCCTGACCTCAATCGTTCTCAGGTAAATATCGTTTATTATATCAGAATTTGTAGTGTTCGACTGAAACACGATTTTCAGCTGAAACCATATCTTAATATTTAAGTACCTTTCCAAAGTCGACCAAAACAGAAACTCGCGTAGTAATAGAAATACTTTCATTGAAATATCAACATAAAATCAAATCACATTAATAGTCGCACTACACTGCGCACATATTGTGTGCCACGTACGCCGATCTGTAGCCCGATTTACGTAATTAAAACTAGCGTCAAAGTAGCAATATAATAGCAATTTAGTCGTTTAGACCATTTCCGTATTCACATCCATCAATTGAGTTTGAACGACACCTATTTTAAAGTCGTTTTGTCGAAAAGTCGATTTAAAAAAAAACAATCGTTTAAGGAACACGTGAATACCGCTTTTAGATAGGACTTCGATCGAACGACTATAAAACTTCAACGATATTTGGCTTGTTTGATTTTATGTGAATCAGGCTACTGGGCGGGTCGGTCTTCATACATTTTATATGGCTACTAGACTTGTAGAGCTACACTAGATCCACCACGCGACATCGTTCATACAAATCAGACGTAGTCTACGTGTGCGTCGGTCTATGTAGTTTTATTTTAGCTCAATATTATAAAGGCGAAAGTTTGTGAGTGTGTGTGCATTTTTGTTACTTCACGCTCAAATGGCTGAGCGGATTTGCATGAAATATGGCACACAGGGAAAACATGTCATTGTCTTGCACACATACACATAAGATTCTTCTATCCTGGTAGTATGTTCCCTTGGAACAATTTTATAATTTCATGCGGGCGAAGCTGCTGGCAGCAAATAATACTAAATAAATGAGATAGACGAAGGAGACAGTCAGTTTCTAGTTCTTACTCATTCCACAGCTTTAGAGATGGTAATGTTTGTTGAGTCCAAATCGAAACTAGTTTCGATTTGCAAATTGACCGAAACTTTGGTTGATCAATAACTATTAGCTTAAACGTTTTCAGTTATCGGCTCAATTGCCACAAAAAAAAGTGATAGTTTTTACATTTATTTATTATTTGCACAGGTGTATGCTGTTAAACATGCCCTCCAGCGTCCGCTGTCTCTAATCCAAGGGCCGCCAGGAACAGGCAAGACGGTGACATCGGCCACGATCGTGTACCAACTGGTGAGACAAAACAGCGGGCCAGTGCTCGTCTGCGCTCCGTCCAACACCGCCGTCGACCAGCTCACGGAGAAGATTCATAGGACCGGCCTCAAGGTCGTCCGTCTGTGCGCCAAGTCGCGAGAAGCTATGGAGTCGTCTGTGTCGTTTCTGGCACTCCACGAACAAGCCAGGGCTCTGGGGTCCGCGGACAGCGAGCTGCGCAAGCTGACGCGGCTGAAGGAGGAGGCGGGCGAGCTGTCGGCCGCCGACGAGCGCCGCTACCGTGCGCTGCGCCGCGCCGCCGAGCGCCGCCTGCTGGACGCGGCCGACGTGGTGTGCACCACGTGCGTGGGCGCCGGCGACCCCCGCGTGGCGCGCATGCGCTTCCAGTCCATCCTCATCGACGAGGGCATGCAGTCCACCGAGCCCGAGTGCATGGTGCCCGTGGTGCTGGGCGCGCGGCAGCTCATCCTCGTGGGCGACCACTGCCAGCTGGGGCCCGTCGTCATGTGCAAGAAAGCGGCTAAGGCTGGCCTTAGCCAAAGTCTTTTCGAACGCTTGGTCGTCCTCGGTATCCGTCCATTCCGTCTTGAAGTCCAATACAGGATGCATCCTGAACTATCGCGTTTCCCTTCTGATTTCTTCTATGAAGGCTCTCTGCAAAACGGAGTGAGTGCTGAGGAACGTCGTTTGCATAAAATTGACTTCCCGTGGCCGAGACCAGACCGCCCCATGTTCTTCTATGTAACGCAAGGACAAGAAGAAATTGCCGGTTCTGGAACATCTTACTTGAACAGGACCGAAGCTGCTAATGTTGAAAAACTTACAACACGATTTTTGAAAGCAGGTGTCCGTCCCGAACAGATTGGTATCATCACACCTTACGAGGGCCAACGGTCCTACCTCGTGCAGCACATGCAGTATCAAGGTAGCTTGCACGCTAAACTTTACCAAGAGATAGAAGTCGCCAGTGTTGATGCGTTTCAGGGCAGAGAAAAAGACATCATCATTATGTCCTGTGTTCGTTCTAATGAACATCAAGGAATCGGATTTTTGAGTGATCCTCGACGTTTAAACGTAGCTTTGACACGCGCCAAGTATGGTCTAATAGTGGTCGGCAACCCCAAAGTATTGAGTAAACAGCCACTGTGGAATCACTTGCTAGCTTTCTACAAGGAGCGCCGCGTCCTAACTGAGGGTCCGCTTTCCAATCTGAAGGAATCAGCAATCCAATTTGCGAAACCAAAGAAGCTGGTAAATGCTCAAAATCCAGGGTCGCACTTCATGTCAACGTCGATGTTCGACGCGCGCGAGGCGATGGTGCCGGGCTCTGTGTACGACCGCGCGCGGCCCCTGCGCGACCCGCTCGCCTACGTGGGGCCCGAGCGCGCCGCCATGCTGCACGCGCCCGTGCCGCCCGCCGCATTCTCCGCGCACCGCCTGGGCGGGCTGGGCGCGCTGGGCGGCCTGGGCGGCGGCGCGCGGCCGCTGGCCCCGGGCGCTCGCAGCGGGCGCCGGCGGCCGCCGCGCTTGTCGCAGGAGCCGCTGTCGCAGCAGCCGCCGCTGTCGCTTTCGCAGGGCGCGTCGCAGCCGGACTTCAGCCAGGAGTCGGCGGCGCCCGACTGCCCGTCGCAGCCCGACGGGCTCCTGTCGCAGGACTCCACGTACCAGGGCGGGTTCCGCGCGCGCTGCAGCCAGTACTGAGAGTGGCGGGCGGACCGCCGCGGGGCCGCGCTACTGCCGACTCACCCGCCGGGGTGGACACGCACGGTACTGACGACAGACGCCGGAGCGCACCGCACGCCCGACTACGACGACCCCAGCTCGGGTGTAGAGACAAGACGGAGGATTCCTCGCGGTGCGTCGCGATCGCGGGGTTGAATCGGTTGCGCCGGCGGCGGAATCCGACCGCAACTTTGTTAGTCTTCGCCCATCGACCGTATTGAAGAGTGAAAACTCAAACTTAGAAATTGTGTCACGCGCGGAGCATACTTGAGCGACAAGTTTCGTTGCCTAAAGTAAAATGTAACCGTTTCATTACAGGGATAGTATTTTTATAGGATGTTGAAACAAAACCAACGTTACTACAAAGGTTAATTAAAATAATGCAAGCTCAATGAGCAAATTGGTCGTAAATGTTAAATGTAATTCCATTAGACACATATGCACCAAAATCGACATTGCTATAAACTTGTTGCTATCCTCTACACGCGTTACTATGTAACAATTAGAAACGAGTAGACAATGACGTCTAAAGGGACAATCAAGGTTGCTCGGAACGAATTTTGAAGGCTTGGAGGACGCAAATTTACGAGAGAAGAAGTGTGGATAATTATGTATAAAATTTTGTAAAAAAGAAAAGCTATGTTAGAAAAACACCTCATGAAGTTGTGAGGTAATTATAATTCCTACAATGGGGGGATTGTGCGAAACTATTTTATTACGCCCCAAAATCAGTAAAACTAAAGATATTTTTAAAATCATTCATTCACATAAAACCTTTTTTTTTTATTTATGTATGCAAAGACAAGACTTGTTTTCTCGTTTCTAGGTGTATTAGCAAATCGCGACGTACCAAAAACATGGGTACGCGGACAAAAACCACCTTAGTTCGCATCGTAGAAATTTAAACAACTTTTTATTTAACGTAATTATAAAAAAAAAAATATTAAGCCAGATAGTCTGAACATAATTTATTAGGCGACACATACAGTATGTCTAGTAATGATTTGTTTTCGTCATAGGGAAATTCAATGTTCATAAATCTAACTTCATTATCATTGACGATATCAAACAGTGTCAGATCTACATGTTAGACAAACAATATCAATGTTATCCGGGCTATATTGTTTTTCCTTCTCATCCAATGTTCTCAAACGTTCATAGCAAATTGACGTACATAGCTGTACAAGAAATCAAATATTTTTATGGACTTGGTGGATACCTATCGCATAGCGATTAGAATATACTTTAAAACTATATAATTATCTTTTAATAACATATGTTATATGTACAAACTGTAAAATTAGCTGTATATTTTATGCTTTTTTCCTTTTAAATGCAATGAAACACTGTCTTAATTATTTCTTCTGTGAATACATGCTCTACACATTCCTCGAGGTACTTTTGGAATTATATATATTTCTAATTATTATTATCAATTGGGATCCCAATAAAAATTCAAAGTTGTCTTCAAGATAGTTTGAAATAATTGGTGACTAATTATATATATTGTGGAGGGGTTTCTGTGACTATTAGAGTCCGCTATATGTATTTCTTGTTACATATTATGTTTATAATGAACTATCTTAGATGGATTAAACCCATTTTTGTTTGTGAAGGAAAATCAATAAAGAATGTCATAAGTATATAGCAGTTTTATTTGTAAAAACATAATATCATTCAATATCCAAAATTATTACCAAACACTTTTCTGTTTTATCAATGCATTACAAAGTATACAGATAAATATAGCATTTTTATTATTTATGTTCCTTAATATCTACCTAAACTTTGAAGCATATTAACTTTAAAAATAAAATGAGAACAACAAATACTTTTCGTAGGTACTCTTCAATGTAATATATTCATCCTGGTGGCACAGTGGTTATGTATGCAAACTATTGTCCAGTGTCGTTGGCACGGTCTATTAAAACTATTCATAAGGCTGATTTATAAACAAAATGACCATCTACACAAAATCAATTTACAGCAAAGCTCTAGATTTTTATCACAATGAAGCTGCCATTTTAAAATGGTTCAATATTGTATCCTAAAATCAATCATTCTTCTTATTAACGACATTTACCCAATAAGGTAATTCTTTGTAACACACAGAATCATTAAAACAATTGTTTAAATTGTGCGATGACATTTCAACCTTTTCCTATCTTACTTTTTTATTTCAGTCCAAAAAAAAACATTCCATTCTTTTAATCTCTTAAGACTACACAACAAACATTGCAAATTCTATATTTAACTTTTCTATCTACCAATGCAAAGATCGAACAGTGAAGACTGGTTGTAAAGCAGTCGCCCCACCAAAAATTATAGCCTAGGTGGCATATGTAGAGGTCAGTATAGCCTAGCAACATGTCATGTAACCTGCGCTGCATAGGAGTCTACCATCGCAAAAAGACTGATGTTGATAGACTGAAACATTAGTGTTTCTGCCTGCTATCATATCCAACAAGATTACCGTGAGATTCTTCGACATAAGTGAGATACAATTACCGAGCTGTGCACATTTATATCTTAGCAAATTAGCACATATTAGTACATCATACATATTAAAATAGCATGTATAATATCAATGTTAGTTTCACAACCTAACTGGTGTGACATTGCCAAAAGGCGGTAGACATAATCTAGAGAATATATTATTATAAACATTTGTAAATGAGGCTTAAATATTAAATACGTTTAAAAAATGCCAAGCTCTGATGACGTATTCAGCTCTATGTGTGTATTTAATATATTATTTAGTAAACAAACATGCATAAACAATAATCTAAATTCACGTTAATATCACACTCGATTAACTTGTAGGTGCATATGGACTTGTAAGTTAAGAAACATACGGTATTCAAAATTACATTTAAAAAAATATAAAATATTGAATTTAACATTAATTTCCCATCATAATAAAATATGCCATGTTTGTTTACTAAATTAAACAAGTTACAAAAACACACTTTACTGAGGTAGTGGAGGAGGTTGGACGGCAGCGTACGTAGGGTAAAACGGAGCAAAGTTGTTCGGGCCTCGGATCATCATGTGGTTAGACTCGCCCCTCTCTTGAATGGTGCGCGCTGAGTACGGAGATTCTTTGAAAACTGGTGTAGCTGAAAATTAAAGGCACAAAGTAAAAATCTGTGCTAGGCCTACCTTCATAACTTCGGATTACAAAAATAACTAGGTTTAGTCAACTAGATTCTCGAGCATAGGTATTCGTTCGTTTATTAACGTGTCGTGTCATATTTTTTTTTCTAAAATATCTTATGATCATGTCAATAATTGTAATGAACCGAGTAAATAATAGTTATTATTCAACTTACATAAAGTCGGGTACAGTGTCTGGTAAGGCTGGACGGGCACCGCTCCTGGCATTACCCATCCTCCTGGGGTTCCATCACCGCCCGGTGCTGAAGGCGCCTGTAAACACGTAAAAAAATCGTTTCTGCTTGTCTGACAAAAGCTTCATTATACGATCCATTCATCGACTTGATTAACACTATCGTAGAACGTTTTTAACACACCTAATGAGTACATACATTATCATTCGATAATACATATGTACATTGTGGATTACAATACAAACGACATGGGCGAGGAAATTGTTAATGATTTAATATTATGTGTAAGTTGACGAAATAATTTATTAAGTTTTAGCAAATAAAACTAATGGCGAGTCGACTAGATTTTTTTAGGTGGGAAATTATCCAATGATTTCTCCCGCTCTAGGCCGAAGCGGGAGGGCGTGTCAAGAACCAAACCTATGTTCCTTAAATTGATAATATCACCCCTGAGTTTGTTTCGGTGTTTCTTCTTAGGGTAGTCAGCATTTAGCTTAAACTGACGAAAAAAAATTGGACGTGTAAAATTGTTTTTTAAACCTATTTGCAAAATAAATATCATTTATCATTGCCCTTGCGTTTTAGGACAATGTGGTTCCCTCTCAGTAGTCGACTTGCTGGGCCCCATGGTTTTGCTGACATCTTTTCGATGCGCGTATGGAACACTACGCGCCGTCGACGACTCGGGCTAAGTCCGGACGGTGAGCTACCCATTGCTCGGCATCCGCAATCACATGCCTACGATAGCCGGGGTTGGGGTCTCGGCGGCTGGGGCGCGAGGATGTGCGTTCCTCCACGCGTGCAGCCGTCGCCTTCACTGGCATTACTGTTTCGCAGAAAGTAACTGCCGCCCATTCCCCTCACTCTGGACCATGACCTGTACCAGAGCCCGGCGCGAGAGGTAACATTCTAGGACTGATTATACTATTAAGCTAATCTAGACAATTTTTTTAAGCTAGTAAATCACTCATAATTAACATTCGCTTCAAGATGTCCGGAAAACATTTTATCTACTTACCACAGGTTGACCCGGGCTGACGGGGAGTACGGCCGGCTGGCCAGGACCGTACGGTCCCGACTCTCGGTTTTCTGTGACTTCCGGCAGTGGTGCAGTTGGCACCGCTTGCCCGATCATACCGACCAACGGAACCGTGCCAATGGCTATGTACTTCTTACCGCTCATGTTCAAGTGCATACCCGATACTACACATTCCACCTGTGGAATAAGGAAAAAGATTTTTTTAGAAGCGTCTTTTGTTACTTGCAGTCTGTAATTATTGAATATTTATAATCGAATTAAATGCGGTTATTATTTTGTACTGACTTCCAACTGTGACAGAAAGCAAGTAAAAAGCGACCGAGTGGACGGTAACACAACTGTCGATGTTACCGTCCCCTCGGTCGCTTGTCGTCAGGCTCATAACCTCATAACTAGTTTGGAATAGCAATATTGGATATCCTACTTCATATATCCTAGCACAAAATGAATTTTTCAAATGGAATTTGATGGTTAAAACTGAAATTATAGGAATATCGAAAAAAAAACTGGATTTATGAAACAAATCAGAAATCGAATCCGCTGATTTTATAAAAATAAAAATCATTTTGTGTTAGAGCACCATTCAATGGAGAAGCTAATAAGGTTCAAATTCTAGGAAGTATTGACATGTGGCAAACTATTCCAAATAGTTTAGTCTATCTGAATTATAAAATCAGTTAGTATAGACAAAGTATCACAATAATTAAATGTGTTTAAAAATGAAGCTTTAAAAAATCAACGTTTAGGAATAATTTCATTTTATATTTCTTTTAAAAGTCTTCATTGCCATATCTAATTTTATTAACACATTCCGTGTGAATTTTTGTTTGGGTTCAGATATGACATCATCATGAGATCACTCACAAAAAACGCCGCCAGATAAGCCAATCTATATTGCATAACGAAGTTACCTTGAAAACCACAGCACTATATTTAATTTAGCTTGCTTTACATCTGTCAGAATGCAGACTTAATTAGAAATTTATTTATTGTATTGTATATTTATTTAAACTTCATGTACATTAGTGTTATGTACCACAACTGTACATGAAGTGGACTTAATGTAACAAGACATTCTCTAAGTCAACCTTTAGGATTAAAAGACAGTGACTGTGGTAGGTGTGCACAATAAATAACAGACGGATCAAGTAGAATGGTAGAGTATTTAAATTAAGCCTGAAAAGTCTTCTTTCTCTGTTCTTTTTTTGAAAATTTTTTTAGGGTTCTATATCTGCATATAACTTCTCCCACCCTGATTAGAGCGAGAGGGGTTGTTAGACTTTTGCTGTTCAAAATCCACCCGTGTTCCTTCAATTGCCCTTTGCGTTTCAGGGCTGACGTGACTGTTTGAAGCAATCCCACAGCCCTGGCAGCCCAGCGTGCTCCGCCAATTATGCTGACATCTTTTTGAGGCGCGCGTAGAATAGAATGCGCCTTCGACTGGGCCCAGCCTGTGTCAAACGGCGAACAATAGGTAGCTTGCCACCCGCCCGCTAGTCCGCGTGTACGACAATCGCCCTGGGACTCCAGATACCCAGATCGTCTGCTACGGCGGCCAGGCCTAGGCGGCTTGCATTACTGCTTTATAGAAAGATGTGACTGCTTCCGATTGCCCTCTTGCTCTAAACCATGGCCTGCATCAGGGCCTCCAGCGCGAGGTCAGTGCTCCTCCCAAGCAGGGTCGTCCTACACCGTATGCTATACCGTGTCCTCCAGGCGATCCACATAATGGTACCGGGGCGTTTCCTCCCGTGGAAAGCGAAACAGGATCCACCCGAAGAAACTGTTTCCAGTAAGGACCTATGTCAGGCCGACGGTGAGGACGCCGTAGCACTTCTAACCACTTTCATTAGAAATCTCAATTTCATTACACATTTTCGCTTTCCATTGCATTTAATTAAAATATTGTTCTACGTTTTACGACCTTTGAACGTCATTCTATATTGAACCTTGTTCAGATGTCATTAAAATTCACTTTTTAATACATTACAATTGCACTTTTGTTTTCATATCAGGAAACGGATACTACGTTAGTTACTTTCACCGCCACAATGCATATTATGTGAATGAGTCGTGAATCTAAAAAAACCATTGAACCAAGTTTAAACAAACTTTTTTTAGGTGGGAAATCGTTCAATAACTTCTTCCGTTCGAGTTCTAATGCGGAGTGGGGGCGGGGGCGTGTAATACTTTTACTGGCTTAAACCCACTCCTATGTCTCTTTGTCTTGCGTTCCAGGACCCCGGGTTCCCCTTTCAGAAGCGAACCCATGGTCGACCCTTACATTCATTAATAATTTATTTTGTTAAAATTGTATTGATAGTTGTAATTATTTATATTTTTCTTGCTTATTTTTAAATAGCCTCTTTTTTGTTTTGTACCCCAAAAACTCTCAGATTACTTCCTATTAAAAAATACTTTTTTTAAAAGGGTATCCACAGATTTACTTGCCGGTTCCTTTCCATAGGAAAAAACGACCAATTTGAAACCTTGCACTAGCTTCTGACGTTTTATAAGTGTCCATGTAGGCCTATGTAAAATAAAATATTGACTTGTCCCAGCTGGTTTTGATGACATCAACAGGCTGCAAATAAGCTATTATGAATTGGAATTGAAACCTGTTTTTGTTCTATAATCTGTCGTTATGTCGACCCTGAAAGACAATGCAAAATGGCGTCGACCCGCCTCTATTATAGTAACTCAATCGGTCTCACCTTGAAATCGTAATCCAAATCGATAAGATTACAGTTGACGAGATCGGATGGCGGTATCGGCGGTACTTCCATGGTTAAGTCCCAGCTTTTTGTGCTGCCCGCAGGGGCTGGCCCTTCTTGTATGGTTAGAACGATGTCCTTTGTTTTCTTCGTTTCATTTGATGGTGATGTCGCCCTGTATGTCACCACCTAAACCAATTTGAATGATATTGATATATTATTAGATACATATACTTATCTCTTATCTACACTAATATTATAAAGAGGGAAATTTGTATTTTTTTGTGTATGTTTGTAATGAATAAACTCAAAAACTACTGTGCCGATTTCAAAAATTTCTTCACCATTGGAACATTCACCCTGAGTAACATAGGCTATATTTATTGCCCGTGCGAAGCCGAGACAGGCCGCTAGTCGTAAATAATTATATCATATTCACAGAAAATATTAAGGTTCATAATAAAAGCATTAGTGTTGTTCTTCTTTTTTTTATCGACAATTGATCAATACTAAAAAATTGGCGGAAGTATATTTCGTCCACTCTGTCACGTAAATAAAAAAAATATATTATTACCCTATTTAAAGAATCTCAATCCGATATTCAAATATGGATATTAACATTATTTTTTTCGGATTTTTAGTTTAAAAAAAAGAAGAACGTATTCTCTCATGTGGCATTCCAAATGGAAGAAAACATTTTTTTTTATTCCTAGACATTTCCTTGGTATATCTGATCTAAATATAATTGCGGCCAACAATAAAACAATGTACCAAATTATTAGCTGACTAGCTGTCAAGGACATTCTATACAGACTCTGTAGTAAGATACAATCAAGTTTCATTGCCACAAAGCATGAGGCATGAGAACTCAATTAAGGTAACTATAGTAAATTAGTGTTAACTGTAGGTTTGTAGTTGTGTATACATTTCATTCATAAAAAACACTATACCCAAAAAACATGACTTACTTGCGAGTTATTTTTTTGCTTAGGCTGTATTTTACTGTTCTATTTTATTTAATGACAGAAGTTTAAATTTTATCCAAGATTTTTTTTTTGTTTTTGATAGTCTCGCGTTTGACTGTTATCTCACCTGACGGTTAGTGGTGATCTGAGGCCCTATCACGAACTTTTAACGCGATCCATTTGACGACCTAAACTGAACTATTAAAGGGATGGAACTAAATAGGGTTCATTAACATCCCTGTTTTTCGCTTGCTCGTTCATTTTGGGGTGTTAACAACACCTTAAACATTTTGCAACCAACCATATCAACTTGACTCTTACCAAAAGGAGGTTCCGGGCCAGGTATGTATAGAAAAGTTGCACAGCAGTGGAACATAAAAGGCTACTTACTCGTAGAATAGATTTTTTTTTTTTTTGAACTCTCAACCTAACCTACTTTTTCAACAGTGAACAACGTTCCAAGTATACAAACATTCAGCAAAAAAGACACACACACAGAATCATCACATCATTCATAGTACATCTTAGAATAGATTAGATTTAATTTTAAGCTTCTTACCTTCCTCAAGAAAATCTTAACCAGATGTAACTGCACATTGCTTTTGTTTTCAATTTCCACTCTTATAGGTATCTTCTGACCGGGAACATAGCCCGACACGGGAGCCTGGACATCGACGGACAGCGGGGGCGAGGCGCAACAGAAGCAACAGAAAGTCTTCTCCAGTTGAATGTGAATTGGTTCCTAGATAAGAAAACTTTGTTTAAAGCCTTCTGCTTGCGACAGATTGGACCGACGAGTGTTTTTAAATGTGTCCTATTTGCCAAAGTCCTGTGTTTGTGACTGGTTCATCTCGTTTAGGTTTTTAATCCCCATAGGTAACGGAAGAGTTGACGAAATAAAATATTTGGTCGTGGATGTGCGACTTTGGCGGAATAAAAGTGAGTGTTTGTCGGATATATCCGACGTCGTAAAAAAAAAAAAACTTGAAAAGAATATTATGTTACATCAGACTGTGGGAAACAGTTTTGAAAGATTGTCTTTCAAGATTATGTAATCTCACATACATGAGACACCCACACCCGGTACAAGTATCTGTAGGCCGTACAAATATTTATCCCGCACTGGAATCGAACCCGTGACATGTGATATGCAGCGCAGCTTGCAGCTAATCAAGCACTGCGCCAACTATGTAAATGTTAGTAACTTTCTCCCAACACTACATGTTACTGATAAGGGCGCTTTCAATTTATACTCTGGTGAGAAATCATTTAATGACTTCTCTCGCTCTAGGCTGGAGCTGGAACACAATGCGCCGTCGACGACGCGGGTCGATCTGGATGTCTACCGAACAACCGGACGGCGAGCAACTCATCGCCGTCTGCAAGCCCACAATTACATACCCCCCCCCCCCCCCAGATTTATTTGTAAAACCTTACCTTATATGACGGGTTGAGATTCAAATCAAAAGCGTTGATCACAGTGAAAGCCATCTTTGTTTCTTGGTCAAACTTCCATGGCCTATCCAGGGTAACCTTGACAGTATACCTGACATATCCATACTGACCCTCAAAGGATGAAGGCAGAACTGGAGGCAAGGTACAAGTAAAATTGTACACTTGCTTACCAGAAGGGATTTCTATTTCATTTCCTAAAAAAAAACTTTAAATGTGAGTCTTTATTTCGAAACAATTACAAATACTAAATTTTTCTATTATTTGTATCAAAAAGTAATTTGTGGAAGGGGTAACTCTCAAGTAACAGAATAAGGATACAGACATGTTTGTGTGATGAGCATGATCATTTGTTCTGTGTCTGGGTGTAATTTATCTATAATAAGTATGTATTTAAAAATATATAAGTATGTTTATCAGTTGTCTAGTACTCATAACACAAGCTCTGCTTAGCTTGAGACTAGACGGCGTAGTGTCATAGTTGTGATGTATAAAAAAATATAAAAAGACACTGAAAAGTGACATCACAGCCATTAGGTTATGTGCAAAGAAAAGAGACAGGAGATATTCCCACCAAGCGCCCACTTTTCGCTCTTTCTCATATAAAGATTTGAAGTGCTAATTGCTAATCTTAGCGACGCTTGAGAGAGGCCTA
This sequence comes from Mythimna albipuncta, assembly GCA_929112965.1. Lineage (NCBI taxonomy): Eukaryota > Metazoa > Arthropoda > Insecta > Lepidoptera > Noctuidae > Mythimna > Mythimna albipuncta. The sequence continues at coordinate 12,692,766 of OV815973.1, forward strand.
TGTCCAACAGTGATGAATTGCTAATCCATTTTATAACCAATTTTGATGTGGTTTTCAGAAAAAAAAATGTTTAATTTTATTTGTTCTTTAGACACACAGGCAAGTTCAAAATTAAAATGATATTAAAAACCAGTAATATAGTGTTTCCAACCAGACACATTATATTGTTTGAATGTCTGTAACAAAGATATGAAAGAACCAATACTAATGAAATGAAATTGACACATTCATTAATAAACAGGTGATAAAGACTGTATGAGACCCTGTTGTTATGACCAATAGTGAGAAATTTTATCTTTATTGATTACTGGCCTGTTGGTCTAGTGGTTAGTGGCTCAGACTGCTATGCCGGAGGTTGTGGGTTCGATTCGCACCCAGGACAAATGTGTGTGTGATGAGCATGATCATTTGTTCTGTGTCTGAGTGTAATTTATCTATAGTCTGTATGTATTTAGAAATATATAAGTATATGTTCATCAGTTGTCTAGTACTCATGTAACAAGATCAGTCTGCTTAGTTTGGAACTAGATGGTGTTGTTTGAAAGTTATGGAATATATTATTATTGATTACTAGCTAGCAATCCCAGCTTCACATGGTTGTTACAAATCTTTAAAGTTCTTGGCTTTCCATGGTATGTAAGTGTTATACTGCTACACCTTTCTCATGAATCATGAAAACGGGATAAAAATATACAGTTGTTTCAAAGTTTGAAGCAAACAGTGTTGGAGGACTTTGTTTTATGATAAATGGATCACACACAGGCTCACACACACATCAACTGGTAACTTCTTCATGTAGATATAGGTGTGTTAATCCACTATAAAATATAATCTATTACTATCCCTAATTCCATAAACAATTAGAAAGCCATTGTTTCTCATGTAGATCAGCATTCTGGCATCCAACCTGGTAATTTATAGAACTTAGTAGTTTGTTTCAGTGCAGGAGTGTAATACATTATTCACTCAGATGATTAATGCAATATGTTTACTAAGAAATCAAGGAAAAATTTGAACAAACACTTGTGGTAATGTTATATGACATGACCTTCACTTGTATAACAAGAGTTTATAATAACATACTGACATATTACCGTTTCATATTTTGACAAGGTTTTATTTTGTTGCATTGCAGATACCAGACATTTACAGAATCTGTTATCTTATTTACATTAAGTAAATTGCCTGCAAGTTTGCTTGATAACATAGTCTATTAAAAGAAAATTAATCTCTATAATGGCAAATGAAGATTTCTAGAGCCATCTAAATTATATTAAAAACATACCTTGAAGTTTCTTTAAATTGAATCACAGAAATGTATAGTATTATATATATACACAACTAATTTTTAATTAGTACAAATACTTGAAGGGCTTATTAGAAAAGCCCTTGTTATTATTTAAGTAAAGTCTCAATAAATAGTATTCATAAACAGCAAAGTTATTAGTGTTTGTGTTTATCCCAAAATGTCTCTCAATTTATGGAAATATTGTTCAGGCTATTGATTATGAATGAATAAAGGACAATTAAAATGGAAAAACACTTCCGGCATTATTTTCTACTAGCAATTTTTATGTATGATTGAATCTATGATGAATTTACCTTTTCGTGGTCAATTTTAGGATTTCAGTTTTTTCTACTTTTGAATACAAAAATATGATCAGTAACGGGTACAGATACAGCCCCATTTTTTTGTGTACTAATTAAAAAGTAGGGGTGTATATATATATTTTATCTATTATTTATTCTATTCTATTACACAACACCCTCTAGTCGCAAGCTAAGCAGAGCTTGTGTTACGAGTACTAAACAACTGATAGACATACTTATATATTTCTAAATATATACATATAAATAAACACACACAAAATAAATTACATCCAGACACAGAACAAATGATCATGCTCATCAAACAAAATTTATATCCACATCCATTAATATTGATAGATGTATCTTTAGAACCATTGAATAATAGTTTTAATTATTATCCTAATTTATGTTTAATTCAATTCATAGTTTCTGGAGAATGCAATGTTATTATTGTGTAGATATTATTGGGCATTTTTAAATTATTTTGATTCCTTTTCTAAGTGTCTTGATGGCAAATATAATTTTTGAATACATTTGATTTCATATTCACCTGAATTGCTCCCCAGCAAATAATATGAGACTTGAAAGTATTCCTCATTTCCTGTGTGCAAGGTGTCGATCGATACTTCCTTCCCATCGGAGACTTGTTCATTTTTACTCTCAGACCACTCTGTATGTGCTTCTCCCTTAATCTTGACATGGATACCTAAGAAATAAAATATTCAAGAGTCATACAATTTCAAGCCGAAGTGTCTTTATCAATATAGTTTTATTTTCGGGCTCATTCTAATGTATGAGTCAGAGACCATAATAAAAACTAGGTAATCGTATGTGATACATACATACCTCGAACTTTTTTTGGACTATCGAAAACATATTCTATTCTTCCGTTGATAGTTTGCCCCGCATAGTATGTGTTCCATTGGTTGTCTAAATAAATGTTAGCTTCCTTGATACCCATTTTAAGATAAAAATATGGAAAATATTTTTACTACACCAGCAAACGCAAAGTTGGTACGTACTAAAAAAAATTGTTTGACAGTGACACTCACAGACAGTCACAGGTGACACTGAACTGACAGACACACCCACCACGTTCCGAACTACGATACCCCAGGGCTGCGTTCAAATTTTAGTTCACAGTTAATTCTAATGGCTTCATTGGGTTAAAACTCTACCTTGGCAATTTTGAACGCAAACGGAGTTCAAATGTCAACCTACTTTGCTCAAAGTTAGGGTTAGTTGGGTTAACTCTAGGGTAGCTACTTGAGTTATCAAAGAACGTCCCTGGGTTGCTACTCTACTCGACCCAATGACGTCATTAGAGTTAACACTAAACTTAATTTTGAACGCAGCCCTGAGCGTGTATGTTGCAAAACTGTGCAGGCTACTATACAAGTTTACCTGGCATGTATACCTGTGCAGGTGAACCTGTTAGTTATACCTATAGGTATATACCCTAGCGTGTATGGCTACCTTTACGCTTATGTCGTACGAAAGCGATTTGTTGACATGCTTACAGCGATGATATCGTTATTCGGAACGCAGGGACAACGACTAGTGGTGGGCGAGTTGCGGTTGTTGTCAAATTTTTGACCGACAAGTCAAAACGCAACCGATCTTGCGACGACATGCGACAGAAACGGTTGTTCAAGGGCATATTACCTACTCAATATAATTGAATGAAATTTTTTTTATTGACGGTTACTGTTGTTTTACAATTATGATATTGTATATATATATAATTATACACAATATCATATATATATTTACAATTATGACATGTTTGTTTTTACTATTTGACAGAAATTTTTTTATATACTTTTTTTTTTTTAATTTGCAATATATACACTTTTGTAAATTTTATTATTGTGAAAGTGAGAACTGTGTGGATTACTCTTTCCTTTTCTTTTATTTTTACCTGATGTCTGGCAGTTTTGAGGCCTTCCCAAATGTCCTTTCTTTGGCATTGTTCGGCAAGTCGTTGAGCTCCTTAGTAGTCCTGAGTTGAGCTACACGCATACTTGCTGTATGGACTATAAAAGAGACTTTGACCCCTGAGTTTGTTTCGGTGTTTCTTCTCGGGATAGTCAGCAAGGAAACACCGGCCTCATCTAGCATTAATTGACGAAAAAAAAATTGACGTGTAAAAGTTTTTATAAAACCTACTTGCAAAATAAAGATCATTTATCTATTACACTGCGCTACTTAACGCGTGCGATATTCAACCTCGTACTATTTTTCATTCATCTAGCGAGTTCAATGACCTGTAGTTAGTAGTCGGCGTTGCGTACAAACTATCTAAAGGGCATTGAACTCGGTCAGCTGACGTTTTCTTAAAGAAATTAATTTCGTACATGCGTAAATTAATATGAGTTTTGAAGAAAAGGTACTTTACTTTTTAATTTTATCTTTATAAATTGATAGGTTCAAGACGAAACTATGAAGTAGTTGCTTAAAACGTTCGTTGTCGTAACTAGTTTGAGGACAGGTTAAGAGTGGCAATAAAATTTGTACTGTATTTCATAGCCGATGAACAAATCGTACCTAAAAAATGACGCGACGAGTGTGAAATTTGAATTAATGCATTCTCAACTTTCTTTATCAGTAAGATAACAATTCGCATAAAGACGAAGACTGGTTTGTGCAACTGTTTGGTCGCAAGACGAAATAACGCTTTTACCGTCGCGTCGCAGAACGTTTTGGAATCAATAACGATGAAGCGACGAGTGTGATAGTTGAATCAATGGATTCTCGAACTTATTTTCATAAAAGTAAGATAACAATATACAAACAGTATTTCGAAGACTGGTGTGTGCAACGAAGACTGGTCACAGGTTGAAAAACGGTTGTTCCGTTGTAGAACCAAAAACGGTCTTTGAAAATAATTGTTCGTTGCTGAAACGCCTACATAGCGCAACTTGTGACAGTGACAGTGACAGAAAGTAAATAAATAAATAATAGAATGTGCACGCATGTCGCACACACATCTTTATAAAATTACTTAAATAACGAACCGACCAAAACATATTTATATTAATTTAATGAAAGCATGACTGTATTATCAAACGGACCATCTTCGTTCTTCTGGCTGTACCGAGATTCGTCACCATCCGGCTGAGTTTTTATGTGCCCGAAGTAAAATAAAATCATTTGAAGAGGATTGAACATGTACCTTTCTTACCAGATCAAGCCTTAAGTTTCTCCACAAAATAAGAATGTGCGCAAAGTTTTCTTCTTTATCTCTTTAGAAACAATAATAATTTTATTGGTTAAGTATAGTCTGATTGTTGGGACTCCTGCCAATTTCTCTAAAATGGCTGATATTTCTGTAATAATACCAGTACATGATGGAGAAGAGTGGATAGATAATTGCATGAACTCTATAGCAGTCCAGTCTGTTCTAAACACCAATAAAAAATTGGAAATCTCTATTTACAATGATGGTAGTTATGATAAGACTCAAGATCTATTAGAGAAGTGGCAAGAATATTTTGAGTCTCGAGGAGTAAGCTATGTGTTATCAGGCAGCAAAACCTCAAAAGGTGTGGGTGCTGCTAAAAATAGTGCTGTTAAATTTAGTACTGGGCAGTTTCTGTGCTTTCAAGATATCGATGATATGATGCACCCTCATAGAATATATTTACAGTGGAAAGCAGCAAAGTTAAACCATAATGCACTTATTGGTAGCCAAATATCTAGAGTACCTGTGAATTCAACTCCTCGATATACTCACTGGGCAAACAACTTAACTAATAAACAATTAAAGATACAAATATATACTTCTAATGGGCCTACCCTGCTTATGCCTACATGGTTCTGCCATAGATCTGTATATGAAAGAGTTGGAGGGTTTGTTGAAACTGGGCATGGAACACCAGAAGATCTGCTATTTTTCTATGAACATTTAGACAATGGAGGAGATTTACATAGGGTGGATAAAGAACTGGTTGTATATACTTACCATGAAGGTGCTGCTAGCTTTTCTGTCAAACGAGAACATATTTGGAAGATACAGTTAGACAGACTACAAAAATGTGTTATATCTCATTGGAACAATTTCACAGTTTGGAATGCAGGAAAAGCTGGTCGAAGATTAGTTCGTTCATTAAGTCCAGATAATTTAAACAAAGTAAAGGCATTCTGTGACGTGGACAAAAATAAAATAGGAAAAATTGTTGAACTATATTGTCCTATTGAAAGAAGGGTTATTATCAAGTTACCTGTGATCCATTTTACGGAAGCAAAACCACCTCTATTGATATGTATTAAATTAGATCTAACTAATGGTGAATTTGAAAGAAATCTCAAATCATTGAATCTCATCGAAGGAATTGATTATGTTTTATTCAGTTGATATTGTAACATACCTTGACAAAATGTTATAGCTATTAAAACTGTATTACTGTTGAATTAAGTATTTCATTGCATATAATATGAGTTCAATAACTACATGTAAACACACCTAAAAGTTATTTTAGTGCTTAATTAAATACAGAGCATTTTTATGAGCATTCCTAAAAATTAATGTAAATACTACACACACATAAAAACTAATAAATATATGTTGGATGGAGTCTCCTGGTCATGTAGTTTGTGAAAATCTTTAGTAGTGTGGTGCAGATACGGTGTTAGATAATTTGGCAGTACATTTGTCTAATCTAGTGATGGCTAATTGCTATGTCCCCAAAAGTTTTCTAAATAATCTCTTCAGTCAGGCTCACACTGCAGTCTTGATGGCACATCATTCCAGAAAGGGTTAAAAGTTGTCTCAAGTTATTATCTGCAATTCTGCACCTCATAATATATATATTTGGGGCTCACACCAATACTTTCCAGGCCACTTCTTCTGATCCTTCCATTACTCCAACATATTGAAGTGGCTACTGTTTGCTTACAATAATTAAATATTATTGCTAGCTCAAGAAACGTGTCGAAATCCCATACATTGTTAACTTCACTACTTTCTTAAAATTTAAATGATGATACTTTTAAAGTTCAGCATCAAGAAGTTCATTCTGTATTTTATCTATAAAACTATCATCAAAAATAGGAGAAAGAGCTCTGCGTTCCCTGCACCGACCACGTTTGTGGATTAAAGTACGAGGTTTGTCTTCAATAGTTTCTCTGCCCATTTGAAATGCCCCACACCATTTGTAGATCATGGTTTTACCAGGACATTGGGAACCATAAACAGCTTTCATCTCATTTAAAATGGCTTGCGGTCCTTTTCCTTGTTTTGTCAGAAACTTGATGACTGCTCGGTACTCAACCTGCTGCATATCCAGTCTATTCAAAGCAGCAGACATTATTACAGAGATTTAATTCAAAATGCTTGCAGAGTAGTCTATTTAATCTGCACCACTACAACAAATAAAAATATCTATTTATCATACAACAGTAATTTTGTAATAGACTCAGAAACTACATTATACTTAAAGAAAGAAAATTTTGAAATGTGCGCCTTTTTATTATGTCTAAACCTGGTACGTAGCTCGTAGGTATTTATAATCTGAATTATCCATAAGATACAAAATCTACACAGTATTATTAAATTAAAACTACATTATACCTGATTATTGCCTTATTCCCAGTAATTTTTTTGGGACTGCTTTAACTGCTTCTAGACAGCCCAGTAAACTCATTCATGCCTTGACTTCGGTTTCTGTCAATTTAACTATATAGTAGATGAGATGGAATCTTTCCTGCAGGTCAGACCAGGCAACAAGGACAAATTTTAAATTCTGTTATTCTGTAAGCTCTGAACAATGCGAGTGAAAATAGATTTTTTTTTTTGAGGCGGAGGTGGGGAACGGTCCGGAACCACACCAAGCAAAGGAGCAACAGAAAATGTCAATAATTTCTTGCTTGCTTGTCAACTTCAACTATCAAATGTCAAGTTCTCGAGTGGTTGACGTGTAGACTAGAGGGAGAAATACCGGGTAAAAACCAAAGTGCAATGTTTTTAACCGAGAAAATACCTAAATGGTGGTATTTACTTTTACAGTTTTTTAAGAAGGAGTAGTGAGTATGTGATGGTCAAACCATTTGAGAACCGTGCAGACTGGGTCTGGGTTTAAGACAGTTTTTTGAGAAAGTCACTGATTATATCAGTTAGCACCCGTCGTTAGTAGAGATGTGCCGTTGCCGGCAATATTGCTGCAATATTCCCACTTCACGGCAATATTGCCGGCAACGGCACAACACTAGTCGTTAGCGACTTTTGATCTAGCGGCTTTAAAGTTCTGGAGTTGGCAACACTGAGAAAACCAGAGACGATTTAGCGAATAAGCATGACCATAGATTTAAAGCATGACTACATGACATACCTAGATTGCCATGATTGTCAATGTCATTTTTGGGATGATGATCTGTTTTATTCCCGGGAAAATAATTTAGTAAATAAATTAAATGGAACATCAAAAACCAACTATCGAATTGAAAATATTTTTTTTATTATTCTAAATTTTTGCGCTACTAATTAATAGACCTCTATCTATCTCAGTTTTGATCAAAAGCCATGGAGGAAACCAAGAAAGGTACCCAGACTACGACTGTTGAAGACCTTAAAGTTAAGGGTAATGAATGTGTAAAAGATGGGAAATTTATTGAAGCCGTTTTACATTACACTCAAGCTATTAAGATGGACCCTAATAACTACCTCTTATACAGCAACAGATCATTTGCATTTCTTAAGTTAGACCAGCATTATCTCTCACTGCAGGATGCTAATGAAACAGTTAGACTTCAACCGCAATGGGCTAAAGTAAGTTTCCCCTGTCCACCTGCAATATAAAGTTATTTGTTTCTCATGTAACAAAAGCGAGATTTTATTTTCTCTTTCTTCTAGGGGTACTTCCGTCGCGCCGAGGTCGAAGCAGCCAGTGAACTGTACGATGAAGCTATAATATCATACACAAGAGCACTACAGTTAGATCCTCATAATGTTAAATTAATGGAGTCAATTAAAAGTATTACAGATAGGCAGAAAAAGAAAGCTAAAGGTAACCAAATAAATACTCCAAATTCTTTACTAAACCGCTTTCTTAAGTTGTCCAATTTTATGGTTTAACCTTTCAATCGTAGAAATTACAGACACAATAGAAAGACAATAGGTGCACGAACGCTGGAACGCTTGGGGTTTAATGAATTAAGCTCTTTAATTAGTTAAATATTCTAGCATTCCTTTCATAGTTTTGCTTCTAAGATTCTGTTGAATTTTGCTTTTGTTCATTCGCCTATGACGACCCATTGACCCTTGCATTGTATCCTAAAAATGATGAATCATGTTTTCCAGACAGTCAGAATATAATATGGATATGTACTTGTGTGGGGCTAATTTTTGGAATTGGAATTGTGGTACTGGACTACACTTTAACCACAAACCCTACATTATCGGTTAGTATGGCACCTAAGTTATAGTATCCTAAACTTTATAATGAATGCAGAGATTTCTTTGAGTTGATAAGAAATTAAAAAAGCTCATATCGAATGGACAATGAGTACTTAATTTTAAAATTATTCTTTATCTTTTCAGCATCCCTTCAGCATGTTAGCATTTTCCCTAGCCTTGGCAGGAATGGGCTGGGCAATAGGAAAGAGTGTTACTCTCATGAGTTCTTGGAGTGCGGGCAAATCTCTGCAGCCCCCAGATGACTTAGGTATTTTTATTTATCTATTTTTAAGCAATCTTTTAATGACATGCAGAATATACACAAAATCAATTAAGTTTCATCTTAGAAATCAAATCAATAGAAAATGACATCATCATTACACAGTAAGAATGTGTCTCTCGTTTTAACTTGTTCAAAACCTGTTAACAACTATGATAATATTCCACCAAAAAATAGGTTGTTACACACTGTTTGGATAAATTGCATTACCATAATATGTAATTATTGCTATTACACTATGTAACTTTCTTGTCAAATTAAAACAATGGGGTTGAGATATTACTATGGTAAAATTTGCATATTACCTAATAGATAAGTAGAAAGTGAGAACTATTTTATTTTATTGCAACTTTTTTGAAACACTCGTAATATGGCTAAAAACATGCTAAAGTAGTGCAAGTGTAGAAAATTTGTATAGAAAACCATGTATAGCAACTGCATGAGCAAGCCCAATTTAAGGCAGAGATCACGAATTTATGTGACTGGATCACATAATAATAAGCTTGGAACTAGGTAGAAATGAATCACCACCACCTTGGTTGAGGCCATGGTCCGGAACGAGGAGGAGTGGCAGGCGGTCGCCGACTTCTGCGAAGCAGTAATGCTCGCTAAGGAGGAGGCCGACCGCAACAGGCAAGGGCGCTCTCGCCGCCGCCGGGATTCCGATCCCGATTTCCAGCCACCGTAGGCGCGGGCTTGCGGACAGTGAGCAATGGGTAGCTCGCTGTCCGGCCGTCCAGTAACTGTCCGGACCAAGCCCAAGTCGTCGACGGCGCGCGCTGTTCCCGCGCGCCTCAAGGAGTTGTCAGCAACAGCAGGGACCAAGCCGGATCGAAGCCTGGGGCCAGTGTTATCCGAAAGGGCGCTCGAGCCCCGGTATGAAGGCTTGAAGGAACGGGATGGGTTTTTTAGTCAGTAAGAGTCTGACACTATCTCCCGCCCCGCCCAAGAGCGGGGGTTGTCATAAGATGATTTTTCCCATGGAAAAAAAAAAACCACCTGTGAAATTATTGAGAAATTAAAAAAAAAACTTCAGACCTCAAATCTGAGTAAAAACTCAGGGAGAGTTCAGGAAGTTTTTGAAAAAGCTATTAAGTCCGAAAGAAGTCATGGCTCTCCAATAACACCAATAAGACAATTAATTTGTGAACTTGGAACACTCAAATTTCAATGAAGAAAATCTTCAGACAGTATTATATTTAAGAAAAATTGCAAAAAAAAAAAACCCATAGAAACAAAAGTAATTTTTCTAATTTATTTAAACCCAAGTCTTATAAAATACCCAACCCTACTTTTTGCCAGACTGTTTAATACCTATTAGTATTTCAAATGGAGCTGTTATCTGCATACTTACTACACTATTTTTATGACTGGGTTGGAAAGTCGCCACTAAACGAAACTGAGAAAACTGACACATGATTTATCTCAAATTTTTTTTTTATATTTCTCCTATTTGGTACCAGTCAACCTAATTATAAGAATTAAATCTGCCTTTATTAAACGTTTTTGCTCTGTTTGCAGGTGTAAATGACAATTCAAGTGAAAAAGACACAACAGTACCTGAGAAAAAAGCAAAGTACAGTAAGGCTCAAGCAAGACAAAGATATAAGCAAGGGAAACTATAGTTTTAAGAATCTTCCTCGTGTTTGATGATCCAATTTTTATAAGGATTTATTAGATTGTAAGCATGTATCAGTGGCTTGGTGGGTGGAGGGTGTTGAGTTGTTAAAGGTTCCGCTAGTCCAATTAAATAATAATAGATAGCTCTTGTTTAAAAGACTTGACAAAAAGACATTTTTAAACTACAATTATTATTCATCAATAAATTGTTGATATAACAACTAAGGTTTATAATAAAATATTTACCATTTCCTGAAAATTTAATCCATGTTTAGTATTTTTATATGGTTATGTTAGTTTTGTACTTAGAAAATATTTTGAATTTATGTTAAATACTGAAATATTTAAACAATCTGTTTTTGTACAATCAGTATCCCTATATTCTGGACGTTTTAAAAGAAAATATAAGACGAAAATACATAATAATTTCTTTTATTCAAACATACATTTTTTATCAGGTCAATTAAAACATAAAATAAAGGGGAAATACTTTATTGATCCTAGTGTAAAATGTATTTCGAAAATTCCAGAATACAATATATCCTTTGAATAAAATTCTTGGTCTACCTTACACTTAAAATAAGTTTAACATGTACGGGGGATAAAAAAAAATCTGTACAACAATAGGGTACCTACATTTACAATAAATGACTACCGTGGCAAATTTACAGTGCATGTTTGACCTAGAACATACTCCCCATAGTTTGCTCTAAGTATGCAGTTACTGGAAGAAACTCTATGTGGTGGTTTGATCAGTTAAGTGAGTTGTTCTGTTCTGCCACAACATGCCAGTACCATGGCCGTAAGAATTAAAAAAATATGTAAGTAATTCAAAATAAAAATTAGACTCCACCGAAGATATCTGATAAAACCATGGATATAACTCTTCATAAATTACATTTACACAGTACCAAGACAAAATTATGCGACAGTGAATTAGGTACCATTCTTGGAATCGCACCTGTGTAATAACATAAGGTAACAAACAATGTATTACACATACTACTAATATTTATTGTATTGTAGAGTTGCACTTTGGTGTTTTAAATTACCGTTCTTTCTACAAAAGATATGTCAATCACTATCCGAGATTGCCTTCTTTCTTCGTTTAGCCTGCTTAGGTTTAACTATCTCTTCCTCCTGAAAAATAAAACAAATATTTTGTTCAATGACATAACTTTGTAGAACGTACTGTTGGCAAATAAAAAAAAAAAAACATTTTTTTTTTATTATGTGGGAAAGTCATCTGTTGACATCCCTCACTCTTTGGTGGAGCGGGAGATAGTGTCAGACTTGTACTGACTAAAAACACTATCATTTTCATTTTAAACTCAAATATTTATTTGTAGCACCTCAGGCAAAGTTAAAATGTGAATTATAACTTTGCCAATGCGTCTTTCAGAAAATCGTTTTAATTAACAATACTAAAGATAGGCATATACCTAAGTGAAGTAAGTACTTATTTACCTCGCTATCTTCATTAGACGAATGCAGATTCTGGTTAATTGGTAATGAATTAGAAACTAATTTCCTGGCTCGTCTTGATATCGGCAACTCGTCCTCCCACGCCAAAGCAAGTAAATCACTATATTGTCTCTGTAACGATAAAGAAATAACATGATGTGAGTAAGTCAATATGGAACAACCATTGATCTGTACAAATTCTAACACAAAGCGCTAGCCAATCAACAATAAAAAAAAATGTTTAAACCAGTTGGTACCCACGACTTATTCCGCGTGAGGCTCATAAAACAGCACAATGCCATTTGGTCGTAATGCCATGATTTTTGCACCGAACTTGTTTTTTTTTTTCTAAATCATAATTAGCCTAAATCACTCCTTATAACATTAGCTATCTATCTGTGAAAGTCCCATAAAAATTGGTTCAGCCGTTTCGAAGATTAGCCAGAAGAAGACAGACAGACAAAAATTTGAAAAATTGCATTTTTATAGGAATAGGTAGGTTAATATACTTTCTTAAGCACATGGTAAAAAATATAATTATATAAATATATTTTGATATTACAAACCGACATTTCTATTTTATGTACAGAAAAACAATTTACAGGCACGAGTTGACAAAAAGTCGGTCATTCAGATAAAAAAGTTACATTTATGAAAGCGCAAACGAAGAAGGAGAAATTGCTGTAGCAAATGACCTAAAAAACCACATAGGTAATACATTTCTTATTCATGACGACTGCCGTCAATAATATATTGGAATCGAACTACTTTTCTTGCGAAGCCAGCCAGCCTTGTAATAATGCAGTAATGGTGCGGCGATAATAACTAGGTACATTACGTACATAAGGAAGTAAATATATTCAAGGAGACACACCGGGTCTCATTGTTTAGAATGCCCAAAGGAATCCCACTGGTATTTGAGCAGAACAAAACTATTAAAAATTCAGCAGTTGGGACTTCGGAATAAGTCTCAAATTAGGGTCCTATTACACCACTCAATATTCAGACAGTTTTACTCGATGTCGCATAGTGTATTATGGGTCAGACTGCCTTACTCGGAATAAAAAATAAGACAGTCTGAATATAGTGTGCTTAATAACGCATAGTCTAATAGTAAGTTGGGACTACGTTCGTGAGTAACCAATACTCCATCTGTTTAGATATATAACTAAATGTAAACAATCTTAACATGTCTTTTATCTAAAAAAATTGGATAAAAATTTATCTAAAAATGTTTACAATTAGGTATTTACCAAAACCGATGTTAGGCAATTAACTAAATTTAAATAATCTTTGTAAGTCTTTTAAACAATTTATCTACACTAATATTATAAAGAGGGAAAATTTGTATTTTTGTGTGTATATATGTAATGAATAAACTCAAAAACTACTGTGCCGATTTCCCCATTGGAAAGCTACGTTCACCATGAGTAACATAGGCTATGCTTATTGCCCGTGCGAAGCCAGGACAGAGCGCTAGTTTTAAATAAAAAGACATATAAATATAGTTTTTACCCTTGGTTAACTACCTAATCAGATGGAGTTTATTACTAGTATCTGGGCATACTATTAAGATAACCCACATGTTAAAACGAGTTTATCAGAATTAATGATGTTATGCAAATAGTCAGTTCTTTAATCCTGCAGTCCGATTTGTCCTGTTTTAATAAAATATTGATTCCGATTTTCCTTATATTTGTTGCTAATGTAATTTTATCCCCACATATCACACACGTCGTGTAATGTGTGTGTGAATTACTTTAGTTTTCACGTTTCACGTGTCAAGCCGATCGTTTTGTTAGGGTTCCGTAGTCAACTAGGAACCCTTATAGTTTCGCCATGTCTGTCTGTCCGTCCTCGCTTAATCTCTGTGACCGTTAGCACTAGAAAGCTGAAATTTGGTACTAATATGTATATCAATCACGCCGACAAAGTGGTAAAATAAAAATTGGAAAAAAATGTTTTATTAGGGTAGCCCCCCTATATGTAAAGTGGGAAGTGATTTTTTTTTAAAATTCAACCCTAACGTGTGATATATCGTTGGATAGGTATTTAAAAATGAATAGTATAAAAAAAACATTTTTTGATAATGTCAATAATTTCGGAAATAATCGCTCCAAAAGTAAAAAACAATGTGTCCCCCCCCCTCTAACTTTTGAACCATAAGTTTAGAAAATATGAAAAAAATCTGAAAAGTAGAACTTTATAAGGACTTTCTAGGAAAATAATTTTGAACTTGATGGAAAGAACAGTTTTTGTACAAAAAAGACAAAAGGGTTCTACAAAATAATTTCTGGACTAAGTTTGTAGTATAATCGTATATGCAAGCATTTTTTTAAATTCATAAGTGGGTACACTTATTGTGACGGACGGGAAACTACGGAACCCTACACTGAGCGTGGCACACATTGGAAATTATTCCACGGAAACTGTAACGGTAAATATAAGGAACTAGCGACCGGTCTCAGTTTTGTGCGGGTATTAAGGTAGCAATACACGCTAGGGTATACCCTAGTGATGCAAGAGAGTTTTTTTTTAACAACACAATATTAAACTAAGCAGTAAAAACAGTGAAATAAGTGAACTTGCGTTTTGTCATAAATTACTCATCATAAATAATACTGTGCACAGAATTTATTCGTATTCTGTAACCACTATATTACAAACACAAATATTTTCTTGAAGATCGCGAAAATAGGAAGCTCCTAAATAGTTACGTTTCTCTAGTTTCATTACAAGACTCCCGACTTTAAGGCTTTTAACCTTTTTACGTTACGACTTAGCTTTTTTGTTATGAGGTTAAAGGACTGCGACTCAAATTAGTCTTTAGTTTAAGCCTTAAGACTCTAAGACTTAAGGGTTAAAAGACTAATTTAGTCCTGAGTCGTTTAAGTCGTCAAAAATAAGTCTAGTCTCGTTTTAAAAGACTTAAACGACTGAGTCTCTTGCATCACTAGGTATACCTGACAGGTTTACCTGGATCACAGGTCAATCTGCACAGTTTAACAACATATACGCTCAGGTTTACCTGTATAACTCACTTGTACAGGTAAACCTGTCAGTTATATCCTGCGTGTATGGCGGGCATTACAAATCTGAAATTCTCGGATTTTCTCCAATAAAACTGACTGTCCACGCGGTTTTACTCGCTTTTTTATTACTACTTCGCTCCCGGGCGTAGTAACATGATGTTATAACTATAGCCTTTTTATTTATACATAGTTGTTCCCGAGATTAGCGCGTTAGCCTTCCTCGAAGACAGGCTATTTACAATCCATAGGAATTATACATAGTGGTTCCCGAGATCAGCGCGTTTAAAAAACCGGCCAAGTGCGAGTCGGACTCGCCCATGAAGGGTTCCATAGCAGCAAGTAGCATAATATAAAAGTTCTTGTAATGTGTTGTAACTTTGATCGATGTTTTAATAATAGTGTATTTTTTTCAGTTTATGACGCATAAAAAAAAAACTACTTACTGGATTTCATTCAAACCAATTTTCGTTGGTAGTTTTTATAGTAATGTACATCATATATTTTTTTTAGTTTTATCATTCTCTTATCTTGGAAGTTAGAGGGGGGGGGGGGACACACATTTTACCACTTTGGAAGTGTCTCTCGCGCAAACTATTCAGTTTAGAAAAAAATGATATTAGAAACCTCAGTATCATTTTTGAAGACCTATCCATAGATACCCCACACACATGGGTTTAAAGAAAAAAAAAATTTGTGTTTCAGTTCTATGTATGGGGACCCCCAAAATTTATTGCTTTTTTTCTAATTTTGTGTGAAAATCTTAATGCGGTTCACAGAATACATCTACTTACAAAGTTTCAATAGTATAGCTCGTATAGTTTCGGAAAAAAGTGGCTGTGACATACGGACGGACAGACAGACAGACAGACAGACAGACATGACGAATCTATAAGGGTTCCGTTTTTTGCCATTTGGCTACGGAACCCTAAAAAACAAAGTCAGCTTTATAATATTAGTATAAACAAGCATGTATCATACATCTAAACTATACTCTTAATTTTTTTTTTTAACTTTACCCCACGCTATAAATTACTCCTGTATCGTGAGTGTGTTCGCAAACATGTAAACTCGCACGAGACATCCACACCTCGGATCGAAAACCTATCTGTAGGCCATATAAATATTTGTCCTTGCGGGAATCGAACTTGCGACCAGCGCAGCAGTCAATCGTTCAACCACTGCGCCAACCGTGCCGCTGTATAATAGGAGAATTAAATAATTACAACTTACCCTTAAACTATCACTACTATTCGACTGTGCTAGCTGAAGAGCTTTCTGCATACACTCCATATTAAAAATTGACATGTCGTTTTGTTCCACGCAGCACACTCTCATTTGCTCCAGGTGGCCGAGCACCTGTATAAAACACGACAATTAATGAGCATTATCTTTCAAAATAAAATATTTTACTTGGGTTCTTGCTTTCTTCCCAATGAAGAATATGGGACGTGTTATTAAGACCTGGTAAAGCCATCACTATTCCGTTGGAAGAAACCGATAGCTGTAACATTTTGTTGTATATCTAAAAATCTCATCGTAATGAGGTAATGATGGTCTTTAACACGTCGTAATATGTCCACTGTCGTTATGAATCGAATTTGTAGGCATATGAAATTCGCCATCTTATTGACAATAATGTTCACGTGGATCTTAAAAAATAAGAAAAGCACGGTGTTTTAGCTGCTCATCATCCCATGCTTCGTCAAGTGTATAATTATAGGCCTGTATGAAACCTCCGCCGTGAAATAGAAGCTGCGAAAAAGCGACGTTCCGATTTTAATTTCAGATAGTTGGGAACTTCTTTTTCGGTGCAGGCAAGAGTGCTACAAGATTCAATGACAACTAAAGTGAAAGGGACTGGTGATCAAGAGGTTTCAGCTTGCGCTCTTGTGCATGTTCAAAAAGCAATTCAGGATATCGGTTTCTATTAAGGCTCGTAGGCTAGCAACCAAATATTATCTTTGAAACTCACATGAGCCTGCGACATGTGGTTTTCTGCTTTGCAGTTCTAGTCATCCCGTTAGTGAAGTAGAGTATTAACATAAACATGTATTATGACGTAACTTAGGATGAAGAAATCGTTTTTTAAAGTATAAAAACAAGTGATAAAATGTTTAATATTTACCAATTCAGCAGAAGGCGGAGCGTTAGGCGGAATGCTATGTTTTCCCGGACGTTTTCTTTTGTTGGGACTGGTACCAGGATATCTCGTGCTTAAAAGAACTGAAAGTAAATCGCCAACTTTGTCCTCGTAATCTTGGCACCAATACATCAAAGTTGATACGACAAAAGTATCCTCATCGTCTACAGCTCGGCAGAACAACTGTCGCACTACATCAGCAGTGGGTTTTTCCTGTTTTAACATCAAAAGAACTGATGTTAAAGCTTCAGCATGCTCTTTATACATCAGCTTGGGTATGATAGGTAGAACATCTTCAACTGATATATCATGTGCTGTCAGAAGTTGCCAAAGGCAATATTGTTCGAATGTCTCCCAGCCGAGACTCGTCGACAGCATTAATGTTATGTCATCCGACTTGAACATCATTAAAGTGCCCTGTAAGGTTAAGCAGACGAGTCGCTGTAGCTGACCCGCGTCTAATGTTGAAACAATGGCATGCAACAATCTTATGTGGTTCTGGGCCTGATCTTTAAACTCTCTGTACACATCAGGGATCAACCACACCAAGACATTTGCATCACATTCTTGACATTTTTCAAAGTCGTCGGCTAAACTTTCAGCCAGCTTAATCTCTAAATAGCTACAATACTCTTTATATACATCTGCTTTGAATTTAACGTTTCTCCTTTTCGCTGCGTCGCGTTCGCCGCGCTTTTCGCGCTCATAACAAACTTTTAAATAAAACAGCAAACAGAAACCTACAGTGCGAAGAGTGTTTTGAGCTTGAATTTCTTTAAATGTTTCTAGTATTAGTTTGCGTTTAGGTTCATCACTGCTGGTAAGAAAAGTAAACATGGAAAAGATTGGTGAATTAAGAGCCACTTCGATCTCGGCTGGTGTTGGCGTACGACTTATTTTCAAGGGTGCAACTTCTTGCACAGCTGCTGTGAATAGGTCGGCAAGAGCAGTAGCCGTAGGCATCGGCGCGCTACAGGCGGTGATCAGAGCCGTGGCTGCCGCGGCCGTGCGGTCATCTAGCAATGTTTCAGCGAGTGGTCGTAACATCAGAGGCATTGCGGCTGCTAACTCAGGTCGCTCCCGCGCACGGACTTCAGACAGGGGCAAATCGTCATCATCTGTGTCCTCTGCAATGTTAGGAGTATTGTCCTCTTCGTCATCAGAAAAAGCAGGTTCGTCAGGACCTCCCCTTGGTAAGTCATCATTCCCTTCTTCACGAATTCCTGACACACCTTCACCATTACCATTGGTGCAAAATTCTTTAAAAGTTTCCCTCACAGTTGTTCTTAGTTCACGATCCAACTTTGGAGAGTCAAATAAGGGATGTAAATTCGGAAGTACTCTCTTCTCTATGATTTGTTGAAGTGAATTAAAAATACCTTGCCTGACCTTCTCAGCAAATGATGGATAAAAGTTTGGAATGATTCGACATAGAAAATCAAGTAATGTAGCAGTTACAGCAGGATGTGATCTCATTGAATGATGCATTACAAGGATGGCTGGTTCAATGTTCATTATGTTATCTTTTTCAGAATCATAAAATAACCAGTCATAGAAGAGTGCTAGTTTTGCATTTGATGCAGCTACGTTTGAAGTACAAGTAGTAAGTAGCCATCCAATGACTGCCCACCGTGGAATGATATCAGAACACAAGAGTTCATTAGTAGGGTGTATTACACCAACAATAAACCGAATCATGTCACTTCTAAGTGACTGCGACTCAGGAGTGGCCAGGTATTGTCTTTGAAACCACTCTTGGTACTTCTTATGATGACCAAACCTAACTTGTGATGTCAGAAAAACAAGTTTTCTCTCCATGTCTGGCGTAAGTCTTGATTGTAAGTATCTGCGAGATGTTCTTGTTTGTAAAAGTTGCAACACATTAGTAAATGTGGGGCATAATGATTTGGGATTTAACAATATGTCTTGCCATAGCTGATGAAACTCAGGAATACGAGCTACATTTTGCAACAGTCTTATTAAATCCCGACCCAGAGTCAGCACATCTGTGAAGCGTTCTCTTATAAGAGTGATAACAAAATTGACTTCTTTCTGTCTCAAGCTCATTAACTGTGGTATATTATGATCTTCTATCAATCTCATATATGTGTATACCACCATGCAAATAAGTACTGGAAACTTGTCTAGCCAAGCCCTATTTTCAATATAAATATCTAAAAGAGATTCTACCAGTATTATGTTCTTGGGAGTAATATCTCCTCCAGATGCATACCGCATTAAATTCCAGCAGACACTGTCTACGCCAGTCACTGCATTCCTTATCATTTCCTTGATCAGCCATAGCAGCTGGTTACGAGTAGTATCATGGAATTTCAAGTACCTCTCTAAGATCAAGTTGGATAGGTTATTGAGCACGCACGTCAGGCCATCTCGAGTGACCAGCGTCAGATCTCTGTAGCACTTAGTTGCATTGTGAGGTTCTGTGAGGATGGACATCAGCATTCCGAGAGAAACGTCCTCATGGTTCTTGCATACAGCATTGTTGAGAGCATCGTGAGCTTCCTTCTCACTGCAGTCAGCCACAAGAGATTGAAAGTAGTTGTAAGCCCTCTCGTACCTCTGAAAACGATAAAATCTAATAAGATCACTGGAAGCATTTACTGAAATTGAATTTCGCGCCACGCACACTGCAGCGCCACCACTACTAGTGTTAGAAAATACGATTGTACATGGCCGACTATATAGATATTCTTTGTTGAGAAACTGCGAAATTTTACACAGTACCTCTTCAACTTCGTCCTTGTTTTCTATAGCGGTGCACACAAATAGTCTAGGTGAAATAGATTTACTCTGCTCCATTATTTGTTGATTATTACTAACTACTTATTTAATAAAAATTTAGCGCAGGTTGCCTCCTGCATGGCTATCGTAAGCGAAAAATATTTATGAAGCAATACAATCACAAACATGAATGTGTGCGTGTATATGTCACCGACCGTGAGCAAACAAAAGTTATAAAATGCCGACAGATAGCGCTTTAGTAGTTATTTGAGATGTCACCTAAAAAATCTGTATTTTATGGTATAAATACTATTTGTAAATAATACTAATAATATAATAATACTATTTATTTAGGTTTTAGTATAAACAGTTTATGTTTTACTATGTACATAAGTAAACTTTATCTGTTGTAAATATATGAATAAATATTATCCAATAAACAAATGTGGCTTACTATTCGTACAAGTAAATAATTTTGATGACTGGCAACATTGGTTTTTCAAGGAGAAGGATATTAATGCTGATTGGATGGAGTATATTTTATTTGACGTTGCCCTATTCTCTTATTGGTCAAAAACTCCATTTACTTCAAAGTTGCCACTATATGTGTCAAAAGTTCTACTATGTCATGAAGCAGATAACATATTTGTTACCCTGGGTGGTGATTAAATTATCAAATCAAATAAATTTTCAATAAGTACACTACTTTAATTATGACTAGATGTGCCCGCGACTTCGTTCGTGTGGATGTCGGAACTTAACAATGTATTTTTTAGTGCGAAGCGCCGTTGCAGAATACTTACCGATACAAATATAATTTATTTATTCTAGTGCTTCATTATAACAACATTAGCTGTGGAACAATCTGGAGCGTACACAAAAAGATTATTGGGGTAGTTTACGCGTGAAAGAACTACGTATAGTTGACCATGGGAAAAGTTATGCGCAAACATAAACAAAAAAAAATTCAAACATCCGAATTGAGAACCTCCTCCTTTTTTAGAAGTCGGTTAAAAATGGACTTAACAGGAAAGCGAAAGATTAAAAATGATACCAGTCAAAAAGTTGAATTCGATTTCCACCATACTGTAAAGGAATAACACAGGTATCAGCTAAAAATGGTGACAAATGGCTATGCCCGAACTGACTGACTGAAATGGTGGCGTTTTCGTACAAACACTTCAGCACTTCGATGTACCGATAGTCAATTTGGCACCTTTGGAGAGATTGCAGCACAGCCCAAGTCTCGATCGAATCAAAAGCTTTCTCGTAGTCCACAAACGCTAGGCAGGTTATACTCCTCGGTCTTCTATAAGACCTGCCGTAGCGTATGTATGTGGTCTACGGTGCTGAAACCTTTTCGGAACACGGCTTGTTCGGGAGGCTAGAAGTCGTCAAACCTGCGCGCGAGACGGTTCGTGATGACCCTCGAAAACAGCTTGTAGACTCAGAAGTGAGATGGGCCTGTAATTCTTCAGCAAGGTTTTAACACCCTTCTTAAAGAAGAGTACCACCACACTTCTGCTCCAGGCCTGTGGCGTTTTTCCCTCGAGTATGACAGAATTGAACAACTTCTGAAGGGCCTTTAGGACCGGTTTTTCCACCCGCCTTCAGGAGCTCAGCCGTAATTCCGTCCTCACCCGACGCCTTGTTTTTCTTCAACTGCTTCAGAACCACCCTAATCTCGTACACGCTGAAGTTTGGGATATCTTCAGTGTAGTGTCGAGTCAATCTAGCACTTGGGTCGTTTACCAGATTTGTAGCGGCTTTGGAGATTGACGTGTATAACTGTCCATACAATGCCTCGATCTCTCCCAGAAGCTCCGATTTGGCGGAACAGATGGCCGTTGGGGCCGAAAGGTTTAGGAGTCGCGACCTCGTACCGGAAGACGCAGCGTTGGAAGGCCTCCTACAAGGTGGACCGATGACCTGGTGAAGGTAGCGGGAAACCGATGGATGTGGGACGCACAGGAACGTTCGATGTGGCGACGCTTGGGGGAGGCCTATGTCCAACAGTGGACGTGTATCGGCTGAAATGATGATGATGATGATGAAAGGTAAAAAAAGGCTGGCTGTAGGTGTATTGCAACTAAAAAGTGTGACATAAAAAACTTTTTACAAAAAAAAAACGACTTCATTAAAAAAACACTAAAACCATCAAAATAATTTTAATTTCGGAAGTCGGTGTTAAACAAGGAACAAACAATATCGAGAAACACCGACTTCCGAAAATAAAATTATTTAGATGGTTTTAGTGTTTTTTTAGTGAAGACGTCGATTTTTTTTATAAATGGCCTTAGCAGGTTAACAAATTAGGCCGACGATTTGTTATAGTCTGTCTAAAAGTCAAACGACTTGGGATTTTTGTATTGATGTGCCTCCGGAAAACATACAGCATTGTTTATGAAGAAGCAGTGTATGCTTTGCCGTCTTTGTACGGTCGGTACTATAAATCAAGTAACGCAATTTAAACACAAGATGGCGCTAGCAGCGCTACCAGCTAGGAAGCGGTAACGGCTGTCGCTTTTGAAGTTCATAGCGTTGTGTGCTTTCGCCGCGTTCGGTCGAAATCAAAAAAATAAGTCGTTAATCGCTTAACTAATTTTAAAATAATTTAAGCAAAGTGTTAGACTACCTAGTTCTGTAAAAAAAAAAAAAAAACTTGCATATTTTACAATGAGTCTCGCGCCGAATGACGACGTCGATACGGCTACCGAGGCCAATCGATCGATCGTCTCGCCATCACCAACATCCGAGAGGGATCCAGAAAATATGCGCAGCTCTTCGAGCACCAGCAGTTCTTCGGACAGCGAAGCAGAGCAAGAGGAGCCTCCACGCAAGAAACAAAAGCGAGACAACGATCACAGATCACAGGTAACGGTCGATCCTCGGATCGACGCGTTATACAACCAGGTCAGTTTTCTTACAAATTTTATTATGCATCAACATTGTGCATCGGACATCAATACGAGTCATGTTATCGATCAACCAGAGATCATCAATAGCGGCTTCCTGAGTAACCCGTCTACTTCGGAAACACCGCAATCCCTAGATCTAGGATTTTGTAAGACAAACTTTGATGAGAAAAAAATTCTCAGACCAGCCGACGATAAACGGTTACGCCAATTAATAAATCTCCAACATTTTAATACCCCCACTTGGCAACATATCCGGTACAAAAAGACCTTGTCAGATATGCTAGCGTACCCAGGATTCTGCAATTTAAAAATTAACGACGAAATATGTTCCCTAAACAAAGGTAAAGACTTCTTAGCCTCAACGGAGGAAATCATGGCCGCTACCACCAACGCCATATTACACCAGAGAGAGCTATTACAATCCGGCTTACAAGAGATTATAAATTGGGCTCATAATAACCCAACCGAGCTAAAATCCGATACCTTATTCAATAAAATTTCTGAAACCTTCGGTGACACATCTGCGTCCTATAAATTATATGAAGATACCCTACAAATAATTTGTGGTAAAAGAGCAGAATGCATTGAGACAAGGCGCAAAAGACTAATCTCAGAAATTCCGAATAAAAACATTCAAATTGCGCTTAATAATATACCGCCTAGTGAGGAGTATTTATTTGATAAAACAAAATTAGCTTCTTTAATCCAATCCCTCGGAGGGCCTCATTATTGGTTAACACCACCACAAATCCCCAAAACTAAAGAACAATTCAAAGATAAATTTAATTTAAACAAAGAACCAGTACCGTCTACCTCCAAATACAGACCTCAAACACAAAATAAAAATAATTTTCGAGATACCCACAAAAAACAACAGAACAGACATACATACAAAAGAAAAAATAACGATTTTAAACAAACCAAAAACTATTCATTTCGAAACAAAGACGACAAAAAGTGACTATCCGACTCGGTTCAGGGGAGGTTGTCTGAGCTATTTTCAAAACCGTTGGCAAACAATCGGTGCCAACAAATTTATAATATCCGCAATCACGGGGTTTCGAATACCTCTATACAAGAAACCTCCTCTATACCAATCATGACTCAATACGCAACCAAGCCGTCCCCTGCCATGTCTCGGATCATAAAAGACCTTCTGGATCAAGGTGTATTACAAGCAGTCTCCAAAAAAACGCCCAGTTTTATCTCCAAGCTGTTTCTGCGCAAGAAAAGCGACGGGACAATGCGGCCAATTTTCGATCTTCGAGAATTAAACAAATTTGTGAAAATAAAACATTTTCGTCTGATATCTCATACCACAGTACTAGACTTTCTCCAACCTGGAGATTGGATGATAAAAATAGACATATCTCATGCATATTTTCATGTCCCGGCTGCAAAGTCTCATCGGACTTTTCTAAGAATCAGTTACGAAAACCAACTTTACGAAATGACTTGCCTACCTTTCGGCCTGGCCTCAGCGCCTCACCTTTTTTCTTCTATAACATGCTGGGTTGCGGAAACCCTGCGTGCGAAGGGATATCGAGTGCTAGTATATTTAGACGATTTCCTTCTGGTCAACCAAGACCAATCCAAGCTATGCCTTCAGGCTGCGGAAGCCGTGAGGCACTTGGAATATCTGGGCTGGCAAATAAATCATTCAAAATCAATCATAATACCGACTCAAGATCTGGAGTACCTCGGCATTCGTTGGAAAACGGCAACAAATACTATGTCACTTCCAACACAGAAAAGACAGTATCTCAACAGTTCCCTAGATCGGTTGCTGCAGAAAAATCGCATCAACCTCCAAGAATTGCAAAGTCTACTAGGACAGCTGAACTTTGCGACCTTTGTAGTTCCCCGGGGGAGACTTCACTGCCGGAAAATGCAAATATTTATGCGAAGCTTCAACAAAAAACGGCCTCGTCAAAGTCAGGTAGTACCACGAGTCGTATATCAAGAGATGGAGTGGTGGCGCGGAGCCACATGTCACACATCACTCATACACAAAAAACCCGCTACCAATTTCCTAGCGACGGACGCTTCGGATTGGGGATGGGGTGCCCATTTGGACGGAAAACTAATGTCAGGTGCATGGTCAACTCGCCAAAAGACATGGCACAGCAACAAAAAAGAGCTCTATGCAGTAATAGCAGCAATAAGAATGAATGCGAAGGCACTAAAGAATTCGCACATGTTGATTCAATCAGACAATCGAACTTTAATCGCGTACATTCGAAAGGAGGGCGGAACAAAATCGCTGGGGTTACTAGCACTAACCTTCAAACTATTACATCTAACAGACAGGTTCGGAATAACACTTTCAGCTCACTACCTTCCGGGGAGATACAATACAATAGCGGACAGGTTATCACGGGGGAAACAACCAGCAGAATGGCACCTTCTACCACGAGCAACATCAGAAGTGTTTCGGAAGTGGGGCTATCCAGAGATAGATCTGTTCGCAACACGAGAAACTGCTGTAGTAAAAAATTACGTATCAATAGACTGCAAAGATCGGTTAGCAAACTATATAGATGCCTTCAGCAGACCATGGAAAAGCCATCTAGCTTGGGTGTTTCCACCTCCCAGCCTCCTACCCAGAGTGCTAACACACCTGAACAGTGCTACAGGAGTCTACTTGATAGTAGCACCCGATTGGCCTCGGGCTTTCTGGTTGCAAGACCTGAAATCCAGGGCGTTGGATCATCCTCACGAAATTCGGAACCTGTCGGAGACAATAATAGACTTCTCAACATTACAGCCCCCACCACAGGTACAGAGTTTGACCCTGAAAGTCTGGAAAATTGGGGGTGGGGTGCCGAAATAAAGGAATGGTCCACACAAGAAAAAGAACTACTGAAGAATAGCTGGCGAAATTCCACTTTGTCAACTTACCTACCAGCACTTAGGAGATGGTCAATATGGTGCTCCAACTCTAAAGTAAACCCAAAATATCCACGACCAGTTGACATAGCCAAATTCTTAATGTATCTTTTCTTAGAGTTAAATCTTTCGTATAGTACTATCCTTGTACACAAATCAGCGGTTTTTACTTTTTGCGGCCCTCACGTAGAAAATATATCATTTTGTAAGTTTATTATAAAACAGACACTTAAGGCAATAGGAGTAGCGAAGCCCAAAATAGCACGACCATCAGTCACATGGGATCCACGAATTGTACTAGACTGGATTTCATCCAACCCACCTAAAGACACACTATTCGATTTAGCCCGTAGGACAGCTACCATCTTGTTATTAGCTTCAGGCCGTAGGGTTCACGATCTAACCCTGCTTAAAATTTCTAAAGACAACTTCTTCGATGATGGGGATAATATATATCTTATACCAGCATTCGGATCTAAGACCGATACACACAATTATCGTCAATCTGCATGGAAACTTTCTAAACATGATGACAAAAATATTTGTCCAGTTAATTTAGTTAGGCTCTTAATAGAAAAAAATAGTACAAGACGGGCTGAAGTTGATGACTTGAACAATCTCTTTATTACCATATCAAAAAACCATACAAAAGCCGCATCACGCACCGTCATTGGAAACTGGGTGCGCACTGTTCTAAGAGATAGTGGAGTTCAAGCATCTCCAGGAAGCTGCAGATCAGCAGTAGCTTCTTTGGGATGGCTAGATAATCAGTCGGTAGACGATATTCTCTCGCGTGGTAATTGGAAATCATCCAGCACATTTTTCAATCATTATTGTCGCAACATAGAGCTTCCCAGAGATAACAGAAATTCATTTTTCAATACGTTTACTCCATCTTAAATAATACAATTAATAATAAAAACAAGAATGTACTGATTATAATTTTCCAATGTACAACAGTAATCTATAATCACATAGATTTTGTATCAAGTTGATTCAAATAAACTTTAAATATCCAATGATTACTTTTCATTTTAATTTGAGAATTTATACTAATCATCATAGCGTTGTGTGTAACTTATTTACATAATTAAATGTCACCAGCAGATAACAAACACGTCTTCATAAACAATGCTGTATGTTTTCCGGAGGCACATCAATATTACGGTTTTACATAAAAATAAAACCGATATTATGTGCCGAGAGGGAAAACATACAGCATTGGAAGGAGCCCTTCCTGGTGAAGACTATGAACTTCAAAAGCGACAGCCGTTACCGCTTCCTAGCTGGTAGCGCTGCTAGCGCCATCTTGTGTTTAAATTGCGTTACTTGATTTATAGTACCGACCGTACAAAGACGGCAAAGCATACACTGCTTCTTCATAAACAATGCTGTATGTTTTCCCTCTCGGCACATAATATCGGTTTTATTTTTATGTAAAACCGTAATATTATGTATTATTAAATCATTTAAAATATATTCTATACTGTTTCTAAGGTTCTTCTTGTAGGTAAACTATGATTAAGATGTCAACCTTGATTATTGAACCAGTGTTGACTACATCAGATTTCATTTTGCCATAATAATTACCCATGTCGTTTAACTTTTTAAACAGACTAGAAAACTATTATTTGCCAACACAATGATATTTCATGCATAAGACATATTTGATAAAACATTTTTTATTACTAAAAATCTATAAAATACTTAAAAATTTCAAAAAAGTAACCCACGATGTGCTGGCTATTTACCCGGGTAAATACTCAGCATTCGGGTATTTACCCGGTATTTACCAGGTAGAAATCCATCTCTAATCCCAAATGGGACGAGTCTCCGGCCCCACCCCACCACTGCAGTTGAACTTGTCCTACAATTAGGTTGGTACGTACGCAGGTGGCAGCTGAAGCATCCGCTCTTCCTTGTCCTTTATAATCATTTCGTTTTCCTTTCGATTTGGTATTACAAATAGTCGATTATTTAATCCATTGGCAACACTGACAAGTCGAGAAATGACTAATGGTGATTTTTTTGTTGGCTTTGCCGCCATTTTGAAAGCAACTAGCCTTTCCGATGGATGAGATTTTCCATTATCAATAGTTTGGTGCTTCTTTTTCTGCCTATTTGATCAATAACATTGTGTAGCTTGTGAATTTGTGACATATTATTTGGGTAGTTCTGGTAAGTTATATTAATTGTCAAGTTACACTTGTAAGCAATCGATTTTATATCGCCGATCTGCAACGAAGTATGTACATACCGGCGTTTACATGGTGCGTTCGTTTTAATAATTGCATTATATAATTATCCTTATCAGGTGTGACTTGCGATGGATAATCAGCGAGAAAAAGAGCGTGACCGGTCAAGGCGCGGCGACCGGCCATCCAGATTTTCTGACGCAACCAGGGACCGCTCTAGCGACCGCGATCGCCCTGAAGGAAAGAGATTGTTTGTATCCAACATTCCGTATGAGTTTCGCTGGACGGAATTGAAAGATTTATTTAAAGAGAAGGTATGTTATTGTTATCATTTTGACATGGTTGTTTATAACACAACAATTTCTTATTTTTTAATGTTTACTGTCTGTAGGTCGGAGATGTAGCTTATGTTGAGCTATTCAATGATGAGAATGGCAAGCCCAGGGGCTGTGGGGTTGTTGAGTTTACAAATTCTGAGGCAATGAAAAAAGCCCTCTTTGTCATGCACCGATATGAGTTGAATGGGCGAAAACTTGTGTTGAAGGAAGAATCAGGTACCTTTGTTTTATGTGCTTTATTTTGAATACTTATTTTGCTATATTACACATTACAAAGTTATTTAACCAAAGTTTCAGGGAATGATAGGAACAGATTGAACTCGTCAAGGTCAGGGGGTGGAGGTGGCGGCGGTGGCGGCGGCGGCGGCCGAAACAATCGAGATGATAAGGAGTAAGTACATATGATATAAGTTGCTAGATTGTCATTTTAGCACTTGTTTTATTGATAATACAAAATTTAAGCCCAAATCTTATTATAATAATGATATTAAGGCCTTGATCACACATACCAAATAAACGGGCGTGACAGTGCTCTCGGCCGAATACTTGGTACGTATAAATAAAGCGTCACAACTTGTTTACATCACTGCCTCGTCTGAGGAACATTTTACTGTCTTTCCCTTGGCTTGGTACGTGCGATCAAAGCATTATTGTTGGTAGGTGAAATTAACTTTATTAATTAACAAAAACTATAAGTTAACAATTATTCAGCTTTTGTCAAAGCATTTGCCAAAATGTTTTAAACTGGGCTTCTAAATATTTTAAAAGTGTATATACTACGCAAATCAAACATGTCTATTTTTAATAATTATCTAATCACAGATTTTATCCTATTTTTAAGTAATTTCAGTTGGGGTATCAACAAACCAAGGGAGCCTGAGAACTACAACACCTATGGTCTTAGTCTTCAGTTTCTTGAATCCATCAATGTGCAACCACCACTAGTCAAGAAAGTATTTGTTGCTAATGTAAGTGATCAACATTCTTTATCATTATTAGCAAATTAAAATTCTTTAATGCTTTGACCATCACTGCAAAATTACAGTAATAATCAATTTCCTGATATATTATAATAAATCACATTGAAATTCATTACGTTTAGTTTCCTATATTATATTACCAAAGAAATAATAGTATCAATAATTTTCTGGTGACTTATACATGACAATACAAAATGTGTCCAGCATGCCGCGGTCACCTGTACATGACTTATTTAAATTTTGATTTTGCATTTGCATTTTTGATATGGGGTTTTTTTATGTTAACAATTTAATTTTAATGTCACCATCAGATTGCAATTAATGGCAAAATATATGAAATTAAACAAATTTATGTCTCCTGAATAAGACACCTGTGACCTGTGTGTGTCCTGTGTTTATGTGTCCTGAATAAGTGAGACAGGTCAATGGACATTATCTCATTGCTACTCCAAATACAGAAATTATTCAAACAAATGGAGTATTTAAAGGACCATGATATTCTCTCATAAACATTTGGTGTGTTGAGTTGGATTTCCATAATAAATAATGAAAAAAAAAAACATTATTGTGTTTAAACACATAATTATACAAAAATGTTACATGTCACACATTTGCCTGATTTGTATGTAGAACGACGTCGTGTCTTGGACCTAGTGTAGCTCTACTAGTATATGCTAAAGTCTAGTTTCCATGAAATGTATGGAGAACGATGCGCTCAGATCGGCGTGTGTGGCACACGTGTGCGTAGTGTAGACCTTGACAGTTTTTTAAATCATAGTAGAGGTTCTACTTGAAAATATATAACTATGATTAACTTTCAGCTTGACTACAAAGCAGACAGGCCTAAAATAAAGGAGGTATTCAAAATGGCAGGCAAAGTACGCAACATTGATTTGGCTGTAGACAAAGATGGAAACAGCAGGGGATTTGCTGTTATTGAATATGATCATCCTGTGGAAGCCGTCCAGGTACGCTGGTTGACTTTACAACCATTATTCTTAGAACAATGTACGGCAAACTTGAATGTACTTATGTTGGTGTTATTCCTACAGGCTATTTCAATGTTTGACAAACAAATGTTGTATGACAGAAGAATGACAGTGCGCATGGACCGTGGTGTAACTGACAAAGGGGAAGTCAGGCTTCCAGAAGGTCTTAAGAGCATTGGTCTTGGTCTGGGTCCCAATGGCGAGCCCCTCAGGGATGTTGCAAGGAACTTACCACCACAGACACCTGCTACTACTAACTTGAGCCTTGCAAACACTGGATCAGCTCTTGGTGCAGGAGTTCTTGGGGCAGTACCATCTGCTGGTGTAACCCTGAATGGTCTTGGAGCAGGGCTATCAGCAAACCAACTAAATACTAACTCAGCATTAGGAGGAAATCTAGGCCTTCAGGTAAGAGGATTTTTTACTTAGTCCCAATCAGGCTTTCATAACATACCAAGGTTATCTGAGACTTGATGACTTAATAGCAAAGATTATAATGGAAATTGTTTTTTCAGGCCTTGAGTCTCACAGGATTGGGAGCTCTTCAGAATCAATTACTCCAACAAGGTTTAACTGCTAATGACTTGGCTACAGTGCTTACAGCACAAGCCAATGTGAACTCAAACAATTTGGGACTTGGTAATCAAGATTTGAGCTCTGGCTTAAACCTTAACAACTCTGGTTTGTCTAATAGTGTGATGGGAAACAACTCACTTAGCTCTGGACCACTCTCAGGTTCGTATTACAATAGAAACAACTGCAAATCTTATTTATGAATATGCATTGTAGTTGATTGTTATTGACTAAATTATTCTCTTGTCATAAATTGTATCAGGCTTGACTTGGTCAGAAACAATATGACGAAACGACAAAAGAAATTGGTTTCGTTATAATTTCACCATGATAGTCATGTTTATTGTTAAGGTACTGGCCGACAAATGGGAGGAGTGACTGTGTCCTCGCAATATGGGCGAGACCCGGGCGTACAACAGTCGAACCGGGAGAAGACTTCCGACATGGTTATCATTACTAATGTAAGTATAATCTTAGCAGTAATCTTGATATTTTCGATTGTCATGATTTCTGATAATATCTTGACAGTAGTATTGATTGATTTCATTACCTACTTTACACATCGATGTCTCCGGACAATAAGTCGGTAAACGCAAAAATTTGTTTTTCGATTACCTACTTTATTACCGGAAAATAAGTCTGTAATCGCAAAAATATTTTTTTGCGATTTATAATATCAGTTTACTTTGAGAATTAGGAACATGCATCATGGCTTATTGGCACCCAAGTAGCCTTGTCAATTATTTATGATTTAAACTGCACTGTACTTACAGTACTTATGTAACGTTTTCTTGGCCACAGCTGCCACCGACCGTGACTTGGCAGTTGATTCGCGAGAAGTTCAGCGAATGCGGCGACGTCAAGTTCGCCGAAATGACCGCGCCAGACACGGCCGTGGTCCGCTTCCATAAGGAGTGGGATGCCGAAAGGGCAATTAGTATCCTTTTTACAATGGCCTCCAAAACCATGTGTTTTAATTTTATTTTTTTATTTGCTGTATGTAATTCAAGTACAAGTATGAAAATCTGGATTTCTACTGAAAAGAGAATGAATATTGAACTTCAGAGTAATTATTTTTGGTTACATCACTTACTGTTTCACCAACCTGTGGATACTCGTCCTATAATAACTATACAATTTCACATGGGTTCAGTACCTCAGGGTTTAACAGTCCTATTATTGTGTAATACATTTCCTTAGCACGATATTCAGAAATGTTCGACCGGACCCGCATTGACGGCAGGACAATAGATGTTCGCTTCTTCTAGCATACGGCAGCAGGAGAGTAAGTGCTTTGACGTATTACAGTTCTTGTTGCATTCTGTTTTTCTTGCGTCGTTTTTTTAATTCCAGAGATAACTAACCTTTGCTTTTAGGGACACTCTTTGCAATTTCCCTTCTGATCTCGTAAATGTTACGGCTCGTGCCTTCGGGAAACTGTAATGAATGAGTAGATTTTTCTAACACTGCCTAGATTTTCCGCGCCTACATCGTGTGTTTCTACTTCTTTTCCCATTTTTGGGTGCATAAGATCTTAGTATATTTTATCCTTAGCCTTTTGCAACTTTTGACTGTTCTCAGATGAAAAAATATACTTCTTAGTTTTGTGTGCATTTGATTATGTGTCACTCATCTGCTGTCGGATTCCATCAATAGCAATAAGCATGTTTTTTCCTGCTAATGTCGTTCGTCCGGCTTGCAAATTTTGTCTTACTTAGGAGATGGATATGTGGATACCTGCTCCGCGTCTTTACTAGTCTTGAAATTTTAAAATTATATTATAAGGAAACTGCTGAAAAATCTACTCATCGTAATAAATTGGCGTCTTTAAGTTGCAACTGAATGGAGATGAATGTCTCGGAAAGACATCTAAATTTTGTAATTTTTGTGATTTCAGGGAAGTTTTGAAGTCGGTCTGATTTGGGGTTTGTATACACTCGGCTGCCTGGATTAAGGAATGATTTTCCATCTTCGTCTTGAATCATATTTGGTGATGTGTTCTCAAAACTTTGTCTCGTTTGACGTTGAAATATGGATTAAACACTTGTATTCTAGGTTAAGTTAATGTAAGCGTCTGAATGTTTATGTAGCCCTAATGATTAAAGCTTAATAAATTTCATTTGAGGAAAAATCATTGTTATGTTCTCCATAATTTTCAATTGATCCATTAATAATTCTATGGATTTAAATCTTTGAAATCACTCCTTACCAAATATTTACATAATTTACGGCTCATGCTATTTCGAGGTGTCAAGATAATAGTGTCATTGTGCAACTTGTGTTGTCGCTAAGTGTGTATCTAAACAAACACAAAAGTGGTTGAGGCACCTGTCTGTTTCTGGAACATTGAAGCAGTTTGGTAAATTTTGTAAGTCACAACTTGGCAATAGAGTTCTGCCAAGCACGGCGTGCTAGTTATGTAACGGCAGTACACGTGGCGGTCTGATGGTGCATAATCGACTTAATTTCTAAAACGACAAGGTATTTGTTATTTAAAGTCTTGAAAAATTTCGCCGTACCAGCAACCAGCGGGCCTGTATTTTTGAATTGCCTTTGATTTTCCAATTCCATTGCCAGTTGAAACTTACATACTATGTTGATGATGAGAACGGATGAAGTATTTTTTTTTTTATTTGGTAAATAGATTGCATACTATTGGATGTTATTAGGCACGTTTTTACGTTGCCCAAGTTCTGGTAATAAATCTTATCGCAACACAGTTTTATTGTGAACAATTTAAGAATTTGAATTCGGTCGACATCTGCTTGTGCCACGCTCGTTGGTTGGTTATGTGTTACAAGAACTAAGATATCAAGTTCATCATTATACCAAAAATAGCTGAATAAGCTATAACTTCTATTGGATGCAATAATTATTGTAATTTACTCACTACTTCTCTCGACCAGATTGTTAAACTTGGAATCGTAGACATGTAGCTATCCTTGTGTTTACTTCGCAATAAGTAGCTAAAGATTGCGCATTGAGCTGTCTCATTCACCATGAAAAGTTTTCGAAGATTGCAAAAGTTGGGTCTGTGATGCGTCGCAGTTACTATGAAATACGTCTTCAGACTTCTTCGACTCGAATGGTAAGTTTTCTGTCATCGAACTTGGAATTTTGCTATTTGTTTCGGGTGTGCATGGGGTTTTATAGAACTTTCATACTTAGAAATATGTCCACACTTGAATCACTCAGTATAGAGATGTTTAGATCGCAGCCGGTTTCTAAATTTTTAAAACGAAACCCTTACATGTTATGGCGTATCCAGCGTTTCAAGGAGCGACTTTTGGACACTCGGTACTATGTTGGTTATCGGTCCACTCGGTAAGATGATTGGTTTGGTCGGTTCGTGGACTGTCCGCTGCCCGATGCGTTTGGATCCTCCCCATTAGCGGACTTAATGTAATGATTCAAGATACTTATCTTTTTGCTCTAGGTCTACTGCGGCTTTTCTATCCGAAGGCTTCGTGATTCATGTCATGTTGGATATCTAGTTGAAGTTTGGATTTTTTTGTAAATCTTTTTTTGAACTCGAGTGTTGAATTTAAACGGTTTTGTTTTAATAATCATCTATTGCAGGTGACAAATGGGCTAAGTAAAGACGACTCTGTCAATGTTCCTAAAATGGAAAGATGATAAAAGTACAGCGGCTTCGCTATCCGTTGACCAGACAGCAATGCAGGTACATTATTTTCTGTACGACATTATTTGTGATCTTGTGACCTGATCTCAGGTTCTTTGACCAATAAGATATCTAGTTACAATGAATTTATCAGAGAACCATAATAAAGTATGCGATTTTGGTAAATCCGTTTCTATTAATTTTCTTATTATTTTTGAAATATTAACCTGCTCAACTGAGAAATTCTCCTGTAGAAGTCATTATTATAGAGCTAGAGAATCGTTTGTTTAATGTTTTCAAAAGGCATTACCAAACAAAGATAACTTTCAGTAAAAGATTTTTCGTAAAAGTAGTGATGGAAAACTAATTGCACTATCGCAAACTTTCTTGTTTTTGAGGGCTAAACAAGAAAAGGGAAAACTAGAGCGTAAATATTCGAGTTATCGCTTCTTATAATAAAAGTATTTATCTAATTGCAGATGGCGGCGTGGTTCGTAGGAATATGATGATTAAAGAGTACCTGTCTATTCCTTCAAGGTGGAAAAAAACAGTTAACAATGGGATCGTGCAATATCACTTCAGACACCGAGGTAAATAGTTTTACAACTAACCACGGCTCTATGGTAGTCTTTGCAAGTTCCATCTCCGACCATTTACTTAATTATGTTTTTTTTTCTTACAGGTATACCGTCTGTTGCAATACCAGTTAGCAGACACGTGATAATAATGAACGCTTTATTGTAAAGTGAAATTGAATAAATCGTATTTTATTCAGATTTGTTTTTTATTGTTAGACAACCTTGGTAATTTTGACCTTTTGTATCTCCGCCAGACACCCTTTGAGATTTGCATTATCTCGTAGATAGGTATCCTTATAGCTGTTAAAATTAATTCCATTATTGATATGACTGATGTGCCGATACATAGGTTTACGACTCCACCGCTTCGCACTGTAAAAAAAAAACAGTTCAGTACCAATAATCCCAGTGTGTAGCTGTTATCATTTGGATTTTTTTTTGGACTGGAATAAAATTGTAATGTTCGGTTTATACCATTTGGTATCGGAACAAAACATTTTGTCAGTTCTTCAGATATTTTTTCTAAAGCTCAGGTAACATCTACACTTCTACACTAATATTATAAAGAGGTAGGTACCTAAAGTTTGCATTTTTGTGTGTAGGAGGTAAGTACTGGTCCGATTGCTAAAATTTTTTCACCGATAAAAAGCTGCTTTATTCCTGAGTGACATGGGCTATATTTTATCTGCGCGAGTGAAGCCGTGGGCAAAAGCTAGTGATAATGATAATACATACTTCCTTCTTGATAAGTGACTCCATGAAACTTACTGTAAGATCCTTTGAGATCGAATCCTATCAGTGCTAAGTCAGTGTAAGTTTAATGTTGCACTTAGGTACGTAATAATTATCTCTAATATTGAATAGATCTCCTAAGTGACTGTTCTACTAAATTACTCAAATAATACTTAGTAAGTACTTACAGAAAATGTCATAAAAGCTAAAAATAATTTCTCTCATAACTCGCACTTTTGGGAACGCAGATACACTGACTCTCAACCGGTTCATGCTCACTTGAGGCAAGAACGTCTCTCGATCGTTCTTGAATACGTCCTCTTCACAATTACCCAGACAGCCACAATCACGGAATGATCTTGGCAAATCGTCCGTGTTATCGAATTTTCTTATAGTTTCATTGCCCATAGACAGTTTCATAATTTCTTTTTTGTATTCAAGGACACACTCCAACTCAGCTAAGTTACATATTCTTTCGTGATCTGAAATTGTAAATGAAATCTGTTAGTACCTGTTTTTACTGTTCCTACCTACTCTGTTAGTACCTACTCTAATTAGTGGTACTATTACGTCCTTACCCATTACTGCCAGTCGCTTTTAAATTAAGTACCTAGTACATAGGTACTCTACAAGAAGCAATTCATGCAGAATCTAATGAAAAATAATAATGTTACCTAATAAAATAAAAAAATTCACTTCGCCTTACATTTCCGTACTTACTAAATCTTCGTAAATTGTCAAAGGATTTTTTTTTATTTATACATACCTTTCAATCGTGGAAATTACAGACGCAATAAAAAGACAATAGGTGCGCGAACACCGGCGTTCGCTTGGGGTTTAATGAATTAAATTAAGAAAAAAGTACCATAAGCTCCGTACCTTCCTAGGTACATACCTAGGAAAGGACAGAGTTTGTGGTTGACAGGGTGTTATTGCGGGTTCGATTCTCGTACAAAAATACTTAATTGCATTTACCTACAACACAAATATTTGTTCTGTGATAAGAGTTTTATTTTATTGACGTACCGAGTGGTTTGTAAAAATGTGGTATACAGTCGCACAGTTTGAATATCATTCTTATTCTGCAGTCCAACAGGCAACGATTATAAGAGTATATCGGGTATCTCTTACTTGATGTTTCGTTGGTAAATCTGAGATGAACATGGGGTTTTAGTTACAAAACTATAATAAATAGATTTTCAATAAGTAGGGTAGATTATAGATTTGTTAGATTTAAAGATATGTGTGTGTGTCTATGGCAGAGTAGCTCTTAAATGGGTCAACCGATTTGGATGTAGTTCTTTTTATTTGAAAGCAGGTTTTCTATCGATAGTTCTTAGACATATTTGATCAAAATTGGTTTACCCTTTTACAAGTTATGGTGTGAAAGACGGAATGAACAACCGAATGTTACCAAATATGGGCCAGTGGAGAGAAGATGTAGGTACATTACAAAACAGGCTAATGAAAATCGGTTTGACTATTAAAAGTTACAGGGGGTGAAATGGCAAAACTCGTCGTTCATATTAAAATTTTCGGTCTACCTCTCGTCAATGGCCGAGGTAACCACTATGCGTTCCAAATGAGAATAGGGCCGATTGCTGTTTTGACGTCTCGTACTGTCAAATCGAAGAAATTTTGGTAAAATTGAAGAACTTGGAGATGCGTAGAATTGAAGAAATCGATTCTGATTAAACTTTTTTCTTTTACAGTTATTATATTAATTAAATGTTTCGTAAATTAATTTAAGTTTAAAAATTTCATTCCTCGATTTGATAGTAAATCGTGACGTCACAATATGGCGAGCGATCCTATTTTCATTTGGAATGCATTTGTACCTCGGCCTTGAATGCAAAGGGCAACTGCAGGAACGCGGGTTGGTTTCATTCAGTACAAGTCTGACACTCCTCTAGAGCGAGAAGTTATTTGATCATTTCCCACCCAAAAAAGGCGGGTTATAGTATGTATCTGAAGGTATCGATACTTAAGTGACAAAAACACTTCAAGGTTTCAATTCCAAGTGTGTTAAGAAAAAGTCAGCTGAGCGAGTTCAATGACCTGTAGGTACTTTGTACGCAACGCCGACTATTAACGACAGGTCATTGAACTCGCTCAGCTGACTTTTTCTTAAAGAGATTAATTTCGTTCATGCGTAAATTAATACGAGTTTTGAAAAAAAAAGTACTTTATTTTTTAATTTTATCTTTACAAATCGATAGTGTTTCATGTACCGGATCGACCCTCCACGGGATTAAAACGATTAATATTTAGCGGTGTATAAGCATGTAAACCCATAAACACAACACAAGACACCCCAGAACCGGAACAACTATCTGTAGGTAGGCCATACCTACAAATATTTGTTCCGTGCGGTAATCGAACCCGCGACATGCAGCTCAGCAGCCAATCGCTCAACCACTGCACCAATCATACCGTCAGTGTATACAGGGATAATTGTAAAACACTGGCAACCTCTTAGGACTATGCTATTAACATAAAAAA
Source organism: Mythimna albipuncta (assembly GCA_929112965.1). Classification (NCBI taxonomy): domain Eukaryota; kingdom Metazoa; phylum Arthropoda; class Insecta; order Lepidoptera; family Noctuidae; genus Mythimna; species Mythimna albipuncta. Next base: position 12,731,343 of record OV815973.1, read on the forward strand.
CAACTTTCGTACAACAGCGGAGGGCAGCGGGGCTCGGGTGGTGGGGGTGCTTTATGCACAGGGCCTCAAGTCTGCTATTACAATAGTGTCAGAATGGTCTATCATTGATGTCATAATGGTCGATTTTGACAAGTTTGGTAATCTACTAATATAATGGCGTCATTATGACTTTCCAATGGTCAACCACTGACGTTTGCGGTAATCTACTAAAACTTTGACAGTTTATTTGATCAGTGTTTTACCATTAGAACGTTATTGTGCAGTTATTGGTTTTAATATGCTCGAAATTATCATTCTACCACAATTCTATTTCAAGACCAGTGACCGATCAATGATCGATCATTATGCATTAGCAGATTACAAACTTTTAGCAAAATGACAATGGGATCGTGTTGGAATGACGAATTTATAAAAATAGCAGACTTGGGGCCCTGGCGTTGCGTCCTGAAGACGTAGGTAGATATAGTAAAATACAGAGTTGAAATGTGTTAAATATTATAGAGCAACGTAATCTTAAAAGTTTCCTTTGGCAAATGAATTAAGTTTTGTAAAAAATAATTGAACAAAAGTTGTTGTTTATGATGTTAGTAATAGAGTCCTGCAAAGTAGTTAGTGTTTTACAAATAACCCAGTGTATAAAGAGTAGTTGCTTAACAAACAAACATCTCAATCGCGACGAACTACACCTACTTGCGCTATCTCAACATCGCCTTTACCTGCACTTCCGAAGATGCAAAGGAATGTACTTGAGATCCTCTGAAGCTCGAGTGCTCGTAATTTGCACTCCAAAAGACAAGAACCCTTCAGTTTCGAAAGTTAACGCTGGCGTCCCGCTCAGGATTACTTCGTCAGGACTCAGTGTATAAACCTGCAATTTTTAAATATAACACCTAGTAAATATTTTGTGAGTAGTGATTTTGAAAGAGCTGGCGTGCTGTAATTGCTCATAGAGAGTTGCCATTTGAAAAAAAATGATCTGCAATTTTTAAATGTAACAAGCCCCCTAGCCAAGTTTCAACCGTTTCGCTTGCGTCGAACGCCTCGAGTTGGCCACGCCCCCGATTCTTTTGTTTTGACCACGTGACTGAGCGTTGAGATGACGTTATTTCCGTACATTTAAAGTATTCTACTAGCGTTAACGATTGCAGATTATCAACTTAGCTAGGGGTACTGTTGTAAATATTTTGTAGATACCCAGTATGATATTGAAACACTCGCATCACACAGATCGCATGCTATTATTGCTCTCACTCTTAGGGTTACCAGATGAAGAAAAAATAAAAATCCGGAAAAATAGCCATTTCTATTGAAAAAATCCTGAGATCTTTTGCAGTTTGAGAATTTTCTTTTAAACGTACCTACCTACGTAACAATTTAAAAAAGTCGTATCGTTTTTATACACTGCGGATTTCGCTGACGCGTTGTATAACGCACTTAAAGCGGGGGGGGGGGGGGAGGGGAGGGTCAGCTACACCACAAAATAGATAGGTACAGATGACAATCTCATGTACTTTAGTATGTACTTCACTTGTTATACCTACACACTAATAAGCATTTGAGCCGAAACTATTCGACGAGTGATCCGAGACGCAACCGAGATATCGTGTCCGTGAGCGGTGTCTTTGTGTGTGCGTTGCTCGAGCGCGCTTTTTACCTATCTATTTTGTGGGTAAGTACACCCTCTTTATCTAGGGTAATTAATTTTAGTTTGTTTAAATATTATCTATATTTTTTTTACTAATATGTATAGGCTGTTTAACTTTTAACTGTAAGCTGTATTTAATTGAAAATTATAAAAATTCTGACCTTTCGTGATTTTTGCAAAATCTCGCCGTAATCCTAAGAAGAGTCTAAAAACCCTGAAATCCTGAGATATGGTAACCTTAATTGCTCTTATTAACTTGCAAACTGACAAAATAATTATATTTTTTAAGGTTTATGCTTAATATTGGATTTTTTTTCTAAGTGAGGACGGCTGTCAAGAGCCACCATAAAGTGCTTCTAACAATAAAAATAGGTAATATGTTTATGTTCCGATATTTGATAGTTCGTTACTTGTACTACGGTTAATGGGAGGATACCTTTGTGTTATTAATTATAGATATAAATTAAAGGACTTCAGAAATCAATAATCAATTAAAGGGAAAACCAATAGTGGAAGATTCTATTACGTACACCATTATGGCTGTTAAAGATGCGTAGGTAGATATATATGTAGGTACCTATCTACCTCTCTTGTGACTTTGTACTGATTGCGGAAGGATGGTTTCCTAATTTGTGAAATTGTTAATGAAATTCGACCCAGTTTATCTAATGTGTACTCAGCGACGTAAAACTTTCAAACTGATTAATCAGCTCACCGTTCTGCAGACCACCTGACAGTGGTCTGACGTACAGAACCAGGTAGGACTGGCTTAGGTATCTACCTATAACTATATAAAAGGAGAAGCTGACTGACTGACATATCAATACACAGCCGAAACTGTGGATGCAAGAAGAGTGAAATTTTGCACAAGTTTTCCTTTTAAATTAAAATTAAATTAAAATTCATTTATTTCGGAAACCATGTACCATAGAATATAAAATTAAAATTAAAATCACATTAAAATATTAAATTAAAAATAAACACATTACAAAACACAAAATTACGTCAATGTCATAAAGTAAAAACATAATAAATTAAAGTCAAAATAATAATAGCCTTAAGCAAGCAATACCTTTTACTTGAGGTTATTTGTACTTTTTAGCCTGAAATACAGGTCCAACCTAGTTCAGGCAACAAATGCAATGTATGCGTTAAAATTGTTTTTGTATTTTTATCTAAATGTGCCACTTTTATTAAATAAACGATATTCTATTCTATTCTAATAACTGGATTTTTCAAATTTTACCTCCTAAGGGGATCCAAAGTTTGGAGAAACCTGCTTCCACGCGGACGATACCACTGCGCTGGTAGAAACTAGTCTAAGTGCCTATCTATTTTGATACGACCACTAGATTTCCAATGGCTTCGTCAGAGTGGAACTCTGGAACAATTGTAGGATTTACCGGAATAAATAAAAGTAGGCGTGATCGCCATCATATGTACCTAAACAGTATTTTTGGGTCATTCCCGTGATGAAACCTATTCACTAAAGTGGTGTCCTACGATTTAAGGCGAATGCGATTGCGAAACGATCCAGTGCGCGACGCGGCGGCATTGTCCTGCCTGCGTATAAACAAGTGCGATAAAACAAGTCACCGCAAGAGTTCGCGCGAAAATATTAAACCAACTGATCGCTTTCGCTTCAATTTGCACCGCGTCTACGTGCTTGTGGTTACATAGGCCACCGCAATAGAGTATCAATTGTTTGCGTTCGCGCCGCGACACTATGCGTTCCCTTCACTTTAAATCACAATATGTAGGACACCGCAAGGATTTTTTTTGAGTTGGGAAAATATCTAATGACTTCGATTTCGGAGCGGGAGGGCTTGTCAGATTTTATATGAGTAAAACCACACCTATGTTCTTTCAGTGTTGAACACCACGCGCCGTCAACGACTCAGGTTCGGTCCGGACGGTTATCGGTCGGCCTCCTCCTTTGCTAGCATTACTACTTCGCAGAAGGAGGCGACCGCCCGGGTACAAGCGTAAAGATTCTCTACTTAAACACCTTAAACACAAAAGGTTAATATCCAAAAGTGTATTAATCTAGATTTTTTAAACTGATGCTATTAATTTTATATTGTAGTAGGAGGTATATGGCTAAGAATAGGTGTATAGGTACGCAGAACCCACCTTATAGGCACTGGCGTAGTTGACCAACTGCACAAAAAAGTCAATGTCGTGCACAGAGAGCTCAATGTTGTTTTTGGCGTATGCCACACTGCTGTCACTCCATTTGCTGGAATACAAAACGAAAACGTTACCCACCTAATGGAACACGCTTCGTGTAGTGCTTCGTCATGCAAATGTAAGTGCATTGCCAACAAATGAAAAAGCTGTTGGGACGCGAATGTAAAAATTGGATACGTTTAGGCTGGTTAGGTTTCGTAAATGAATATTGATTGGCGTCATTACCAGCTCAGTTGCACACTTAATAAGGTACGGTTGCTGAATTACGTCCCAGAACTTAATTTTGTCCCCATCTTTTTTCTAAATAACGCCATCTGGATTTCATCCTTCTTATGTAAAGATATTTTCATTAGTAGGCCATTGAGAAGGAATGTTTAACCTAAACTTTGACATTTTTTTTATTAGGTACTTTACTGTGAATGTGTATTTTATAAAATTAAGTCATTATTTGGTGGTTTCGACTTCTCTCGCTCAATCAATGTCAGACTTTTAATGATTAAAATCCACCTGTCTCTTTAGTGCCCCCTCCAATAGTAACTCTTTCGAACCCGCAGCTCAAATAAGTAACTATTATATTTTTTTATCATTGAGATTTTCTCAGAAGCACCAGACAATTATAATTTTAAGTCTAATTTCTAGTTATGGAAGGCCTTTACATGGATGGCGATAGAGATGGTGTAAACAAATGGTTTGTAATTGAATCTACCCATAGGTAGGCCTACGTTAAAGGACAACATTTATTGGTTTGGACGGATTTCTATTTAGTGTGTTTTGAGACATGGGTCTGGGACCGACATGGGTTTTAGAAGGTTGAAAAGGTAGCAAGGGGTAAAACCGATCGATCATCGAGGTATAGGTAAGCGTAACTGAAAGTAGATATAGTAAACGCTGAATTAGATTATCCAAGAATTTGAATTAAGTGGGATCCTAATGGCTTCTCCGGTGTTTGCGTTCCGATCTTCAGTGTTTATGCGGCATCTCTCCGCAGATCATGCCCTACTTTTCTTCTTAAGATGTACGCCCTGCCACCTTTACCCACAACTGTAGCCAAAGACTGGTCCAATCAAACTATTTCCAGGCTACTCTCTAGCTCTACCTACCTCAGTTTTTTTATTCTGAGTTTAATTGATTAAAGTCAAGTAGGTAGGTAATATTCACTGGAGACTAGAAGCATAAATTATCGGTCTTTATAAATCTGGCAAAAGCAACCGAGAGATTTAAAGACTGTTGAAGATACCAAAGCAAACTGTTGACTATATTGTTAAGGTCTCAGGTCTTACGGAACGATGGCAACGTTTATTACAAACAATCGTCGTCGTCGTTTGGTCAGACTTCAACTTCTAGCAAAGATTATAGCATGGTGGTTACAAGCAAACTTAATAGACCACACACCAGAAACAACAGTGCCTACAATTCAACGTGTACTGTGAAGAACCTGTCGGTATAAACAACAATAAAAATAGCTAAACAACAAACTAACTTTACAACAATTTACAAAAAGAATTAATTGGAATACAGAACACGAGAATTAGTCACTTGCTGACTGGAAAAGAGTTCCCTGAACCGAAGAGATTTTGGTTCGCTGGTAGTTGAATAAAAGAGTGAAGGAGGAATATAACGGGGCTTCAGTTAAAGACGGTGGAAGGCCTGAGATGGTCGGGGTTTTTGTGCTCATGAAAGGAATTACGAAGGAGTGCTACAGAAATATTTAACAATTTAGTACCTTCTTGGACCCGTTTATTTGGTCCTGTATTCATATTCTAACAAGATAATGATCAGAAAAATACATTAAAAGTTTGTAAGAGTTTTTTAAGTGAAAAAGAGCAGGTGCTGAAAATCATGATATGGCCCTCGCAATCTCCGGATTTGAACCCAGTTTAATTATTATATTATCAGCTTTATAGGCAGGTTCGTAAATGCTGTTTCACAGCTTAGAAAGACTTGTAGAGCAAACTGTAAAATGACATGGCAGATAATAACTAACACAACATTGAACAAGTTAGTGGCTCGGTTGCCGAAGCTATGTGAGGCTGTCATTAAAAACAAAGGTTGCCACATATGTAGATGAGTCTAAAAACGTGCTGTTATTACATACTATGTCTAAATAAATCCTAATAAAAAGGTATTTAAAATTAATGTGAATTAGTTTCATTTATACAACCTTAAAAAATCATTCAGCGGAAAGATGTCCATTGCTGGACATATGCTTTCCTCAAGTGTCGCCAAAAACACCGGTCCTGTGCGTCTCGCATCCATCGGATTCCTACAACCCTCACTAGGTTATCGGTCCATCTTGTGGGAGGCTTTTTAACGCTACGTCTGCCGGTACGCGGTCGCCTAGTCTTTGACCTAGACCATGACGTTTAAAGTAAGATTGTTTTAATCTTGTTTCAGTGTGGGTAAGAGACAGAGCTATACAGGTTGTCTAGCGCCATCCCTTACCTTAATTCTTCGGGCAATGTCGGTAACCTTGGTTGTCCGGCGGATTCTTGAATTGATCACGCAAGGTAGCCATATCTATTGTAGTTAGTGTGTGTCGAATAACAAACGTCAAACATAATTTTATAGAACAAGGTTTATCTACTGTGCACTGAGATTCTTACTCATAGATACTTACGTAGGATCGTCGAGTATCGCCACGTTGGAGTTGATAATATGGCATATCCCTATTTCAGTCATGGCAGTATCGACAGTTATGGGCCATTTGATTGGAGTCGTCAATGTTTCGTTGTTAAATCTCATGAACAAATCTGCTGCGATTGTCGCGTAGTCTTGAGGATTTATGAGCTTTATAAAATACAATTTAATTATAGATTTATCATCAATGAAGCAATTGTTACTGAAAATGGGGTTTTTTTGGGGGATAGCGCGCACGAGCAACTTCCCCAACTAATTTGTTTCTCACATAAATTCTACAGCAAATTGTATGGAAGTGCGCGCATGTAGCGGCACGATATAACAGCTAGGAGCTAGGTCTTTTTGTCCGTTGGTTTGGTGACAGGCCGGCGATGTAACCATTGCCTATTGTTAGTAGATAGTATTTGTCGCGGTGATATCGCTCTTGCGTCCTGCGTTCAAATCTCGAGGAGAAAACAGGACAGAGACAAAAAGTTCTGGTACGAGTAAGTTGCTCCTATGCAAATTCGAATTGGTATTTGCGTTCCTTTGGAAAGTTCCTCTTCATAAATATTACCTTTAAAATTTCGGGTGGTGGTAAGTCCAGAACATTTAATGCTTCCAAAGAGACTGATATTATCGCGGAGTAGTATGATTCCAAGTTATATCCAGTTCTATTGTAGGTATCACTGAAAAATCGTAAAAACACACTTGCAGATCATTAGAAATCGTTTTTTTTTTGTAAATTATTTGGATGTTGAAGGTACCTTCTCTTCTTGGAATCCAAAAATTTGATTTAAAAAAATCTTTGAATATATAATAAATAAAAAGTTACACTATAAGTAGCATATTTTATCAAAGAAAAATGCTTGTTTCCTCCGGAATAGGTTACGCGAACGATGCCGCAAAAATAAGCTAGAGTATTCATAAAATACAACTTACTTGACATAAGAAGTTAACATTTCATTGTCAATTTTGGTAACGGGACACAACACAATGGCTGGGTAGGACACATTCCAGTTCAAGTAGTCTTTCTCCACGCTATTCACTATAGGTTGTTCCTGGAAATAACACCTTACTATAAAATTAACATAAGTATTAGAATAGGTAAATATAAAATTTCCCATGCAGGGTTATAAAAGTCAGTAAAGCGAAACTGCTAATGCGATTGATGTTAACATCTAAAGACAAAAACTAAAAAAAAATATTAAAGTGATTTTTTCATTTCATGTACTCATCACGTCTGCGGAGTTTCACTAATCTATCTACGTAATCTGATTAGCACATTATGTCACACTGATGGGCTCTCTCTTTCATGCCAGAAGGACTGGTCATTGCGCGCCAGTCCCTCCGGTTAGAGTCAAGATTTTTCTTCGCCTCCGCCTTGATTGAAGGTTTAATTAGTCCCTAAAGATCTACTCACCACAAGCCTCGTATACTGAGCAGACAAAAGAACGAAAATTATAGCACAGGATATGCCAAAGCATGCCGCCCAAAATATTCTGAAATCAAGAGAAAAATCCGCTTAAAATTTTTGTCCAAACTAAACGCTTGCAAAGCTAGCCTGTTCTAACAAGATTAAATTCTGATAACTTGAACCGATCAACAATTTGTTTTAGGTCAAAAGAGAGAAGAGAGTAATTCTAGTGTGATGTTCTGATAAATATATTTTACTAGCTTCTGCCAGCGGCCTCTCCCGCGTGAAAGTAGGTTTCTCCACAGTGCCGTAAATAGGGCGGTGCCAGCGGTGCCCAGGCACAGGGTGCAGTTCCCGGAGGGGCGCAAAAATTATATACCTAGTACTTTTTCTTTGTATTGTTCTTTTTCTAGGGGCGCAGTTATAGAAGCTCGCACCGTATAAAAGGCCCGCTCGCCGCGCCTCTCGCCTTTAAGACCGGAGCCGTGAACAGGCCGAAAAAGCTGGAGAAATATTTTTTTGATATCCCTGCTTTAAAAAAAATTATTAGTTACTGAAACATTAGTTCTTAATTCAATTTTTCTGTATAGCATTTGAATTTGGAATGTTATTAATATTTAACCTAATCATATGATTAGAATTCACATGGGATCTGCCTGCGAGAAAAGTATTTTCGGGGTCAAAAGAACAAATTGTATAAGGAATACTTCGTTCCAAAACACAAATAGCAGACGTAGGTAACTCAGCCGCCAAACTAAAATGCAACTGGACAGGTCATATCTGCTGCATGTCGCAACAAAATCGAGCGGAGGCCACTGAGTGGATTCCGAACAACAGGAACCGGCGACGCGGTAGGCCCAGAAAGAGATGGCGTGACGATTTGGGCTCTTTTGTTAAGGATTGGCTAAAAGTGGCCAAGGAAAGGAACGAGTGGGATAATGGAAGGGAGGCCTTTGCCCTGTAGCGGGACAAGTCTGCTGTTTGACGTGGTCGAAGTCGCGAGTAGAAGAATAATTAGGGTAGTTTCCAGGGTCAAAATAATTACATTTTATTAAGTTCGTATTAGATTATTAAAAAAAATATGGACACGTATTTTTTTCTTTTTTCGATTAAGCAAAAAATAACAAAGATGTAGCTCATTAAAGTTACGGGTGATGTCACACGTCCGTGAAATACGTGTCCCTTATTTTCGAATAATCTAAAAGACGGACTAATTACATTTTTTACGGCAACTAGCCTATACTTAGAAACGTTACCTCTCAAACCAATGTATCTCAGTATTAGCGATGTAAGGCAGGCCATGAGTGGTAGAAGTTCTTAATTCGCTTTGTAAATACTTGATCAGTTTCTGAGTCTTCAGCCGGCGCGCGTAATTATCACGTTTCTTCTTAAACGTAGGTTTTTCTTTCACTGTTATTCTCAACATGTTTAGTTTTTATTTACATGATGAGCCTTCACTACTTCTACTTTTATTAATTAGTAATAGCTTCGCAACTGTGAGCTGTCTATACCCTATTCACGTTAGGATTAGACATTTAAATAAATCTTTTTTACTGTCTGTTTAACCGATTTTAACTTCTATTTCGTAGGCATTAGGATGACATTAAAAGCAAAAAAGTGTTAGTGTTAGTTACAATACCAACTATTTACTGCAGCCGCCATTTGTCATGCAACCAATGTAATAAAAGTCAAAAATGGTTGAACGGACAGTAATAAAAGGTTTTCATAAATGTCTAATGTTATGTTGAAGAAAGTATAGCTAAATATTGGTCGGACAATTTGAGTCAGATCGACACGAGAAGAAAGAAGACTGAGAATCTGAGTATCTTGCAGGTGTTAAGAACCGAATGATAAAACTAAAACTGACAAAGCGTTTTCCTAGTTACCGGTATTAAATATGATTCCGAATTGAATAAGGATTTTGGTGAGGGAACATTATAAGGCGATTATAACGATGGCTTTGTTATTAACAATAGTATTTTTAAAACCCGTGGAGTAGTAGTCTTGTTTAACATTTATATTTCATGTAGTTTTTATTCTATTTTATAAAATAAATAGGCATTGCGGTCCTTCCGAAAACGTTTATAGACCCATGTTACAAAACGCTGCTTATATGAAAAAATTAAAGAAAAGATAAATGCACCGTTACAGCGTACCCGATATTGCTACGGCGTAGCAGATGTAATAACGGCTTAGTTTAGTTTACTAATATTCAAAAGAGTTACCATGGCCTTGAAATGTAAAGGGCAAGTGAAAAAACCTGGGTTCTATGAGTTGCTCTTGACGTTCGATTTTTAGTGGCTCAAACCCACCTGTGTGTTAATATCTGATATGCCTCTCGCTCCACCAAGAGCTGGATATTTTTTTGATGATTGCCTACCTCAAAAAAGGTGTGTAGTTCCTGCTGCAACGGAACAGAGTGTATCTGACGCTGCTACTGTGTAGATGATGTTTTTAAGTCATATCTCTTGTTGCTACGGTACAGTTTCTGTAATTGTAGCGTTGGTCTTGTTCATACGGCAGCAGGCGCTACCACTTCTATAGCGTAGCGCTCGTTGCTACGGTATAACTTGAGTTGCTACGGTGTAGTTTTTGTTGCTACGGTGTAACTCGAGTTGCTACGGTGTAGTTCTTGTTGCTACGGTGTAGTTCTTGTTGCTACGGTGTAGTTCTTGTTGCTACGGTGTAGTTCTGGTTGCTACGGTGTAGTTCTTGTTGCTACGGTGTAGTTCTTGTTGCTACGGTGTAGTTCTTGTTGCTACGGTGTAGTTCTTGTTGCTACGGTGTAGTTCTTGTTGCTTCGGTGTAACTGGAGTTGCTACGGTGTAGGTCTTGTTGCTACAGCGTAGCTCTTAATTGATTAAACCCCAAGCAAACGTCGGCATTCGTGCTGTCATTGTCTTTCTATTGTGTCTCTAATTGACACGATTGAAAGGTCGATATATTCGTGTTGCTACAGCTTTTGTTGCTACGCTGTAGCACTTGCTGGTATAGGTTTGCACTCGTTTATACGGTGTAACTCGTGTTTCTACAGTGTTACTTTTGATGCTATGGTGCAGCTTCGGTTGGTACGGCGCAGTGCCTGTTTTTACTACGGTTCAAGTTCTAAAGGTTATAAAACATATTTTATTTAAAAGATTAAATATTAAATGCTACTCAATGCGTTTCATATTCCAGTATCAATTTCAATCAAGCTGTGACACAATTACACAAACAACAATGGCTATTGTGTAACATACCTACAAAAATGATTCCAAACTTTGTTGGTCATCATAAAATTTCAAGCTCCTGTTTATATAGATAAACTTGTTGGCAATAATACTAAACATAATGTAATCTGCAATTAAGTACGATATTAAAATTACTTTAACAAATCATTTTATCACGAATCGTAGATATTTTTAATAAAAATGTTTGTGAAAATCTCTACTTAATCCGGAGATTACAGCTACCGCCAAGGATTCGTAGAATTGTTAGCGACGTCTGCTACGAATACGAACACTGGACATTGAACTATTTATTATCAAGCAAAAACAAACAGATTTCGTTGAAAATAAAGGTATTTCATTTCGTTCAGAACTACTTACATTAATGTATTTTTATTGTGCTGCGGCACACTTAGTAACTTTTTGTGTAAGTTCAAATTGTATTCTTTGTAAAGCAAAGAATGGGGCTATTGTGATAATCTTATAAAATAATCCTAACAATAGCCCCTGATGCCTTCATATTTTACAATATAGTAGGCAATTGAGATACTAATCCAAATAATCGGTGACCCATTATTATTTTCCATGAACATTAAGGGAAACCGATTGAAATGTCTCTGGAGAAGGAAAATTGGTGGAAAACAGAATCAAATATTTATGGAATTGGGTCACTTAATTTTTCAAGAGTATTCAAATAAGATAAGTAATACAAAATATCAAAGAGAACGATCGAACTAAGCGATGAGACCATAATGGACTTAGAAATTATCTTAATTAAACCTTAAGCTTTCAATTTGTCGAATTGGCCTTAATAAAAGGTCTAATGGTTGAATCTCGTTAAAATGAGGTTGAATTAATTTTGGCGAAAACGTATTTCACGTAGTAGTCTTATTTAAACAATTGAACGATTTGCATTAGTATTTATTAACTGTTTATTCTGATTCCATTTAGTAATTTAGAATGTAAGTGGAGTCTATGATATAATAGGGAAGTTATGATTGTGTTTTTCTAGGTAAGCTAATTATTAATTGTACAAACAACAAATCGAAGTACGGAACTCAATTTAGAGCTTTCGAAAATTTTGTAAATAGTATATTTTGATACAAGTAGGGAAAGTTTGTCTCTGCAGCACTCGGCTCCATCACACACTCGCCTATACGGCTCGGTTGAATTTTGCCTCGGTGCAATGACAAATCTCCACGTGTATCAAACGACCTTTTTCAATACACTTACGAAGACATACTTACTTTCTCTGAAAATTACGACGCATTTTTGTTTATTTTGTACTGAAGAAAGTGTTTCAAAATTGCCATACATTTTAGTTTTAATTTAGATGGCAGCAGGCTATCGCAACTTTTTATTAACTTAATCACAATATCTGGCGGCGGCGGTACCATCTAAAGCATTCTCTACAAATCTTAAATTCGACATTTTTTTTTACAAAAACACATAAAAAAAGACGTGTGGCACTCGGGGACTGCCGCGGTAAAGATATTGCATAGCATTTTTATCAACTTATGCAATTATAATTATTTATTTATTTTATTTATGCAGTTTTTTTTCGTTTGTTTTTTTTTCTTTGATATTAATTGAAGTTACACTTTCACACATTGAATTGAATTTTGATTGATTGTTCACTCATTTGTTTTCTTATTGGTCACCACGCTCAAAAAACAAATGAGTGGGGGGTGTTAGGTTATTTTCGTTACGGAATTTTTGGATTCGGTCTCCACGCTCAAGGCCCGCGATAGAAGCTATGCAATGGCTTAAAAATAATATTTAATAGACTTTTTTCCTGCGCTTTACTCTTGCAGATTGAAGAAGAAGCAAAGATATCAAACCTTATACATCCTATTTAATATTAAAAATAGAAATTCAAATATTTTTGAATTTAGAATACAGATAATTGTTAATTTGTTGATTATAACAAATTATTGTTTATAAATCTTATTTATTCATGATATTCTGTTCATAAACACAATTTAAATTTTCATTTAACATTAAAAAATTTCCACCTGTTTTCTTTAAAAAAAAAAAAATAATAATCACGGTTGACCTTGACAGAATAGGAATGAAAAAATCTCTTGTTATGATAAATTAAAAAAAAACACGAGGGTGATAAACATGCCATGTTGAACCTATTCGTAGTGCGATAAGAGCCAGTTTTCGAGTAAGTGTAATGAAATTAAATTCCGGATGCAGTTTAAAGTTTACTGAAGACCATAAACAATTCAAACCTATAAACAAGTGTGTGATTTAATGTCGGAGCAATCTATTTGTTAGCCATAAAACCCACGAGACTCGTTGCAAAGCAAACGCTAACTTTATCAGAATGCCCGTGTTGTAGTCAAGAATGCCCTAATCGGCCATTAGCTAGCGTTAAGCCCCTATTTATTATCGTAACTAGTGGCGCACTATCGCTTTCGGCCCGACTCGGAGATCGTTCCGTGTTTCTTACATGCCCATTTGTCTGTACCCTCTTACTAATTCAACAAAACGTGAGAGCCGCCAAGATAACAACTTCGATTCGAAGATTGGCGATACAATGGCTCGCTATCGAGCGATAAAATGGCGCCGCTCCTTCGTTCTGCGTACACAATAACTTATTATTCGACTAGACTTATGGTTTTACCTTTAGAATTGCTACGTGGTTGCATTAGAAATTCTGCAAAGCGGCGTTGTTATAAAATAGAACTTAGAAAAAAAAAACAAATTTAGTAACGTAAGAATCGATCAAGACTAGGTAAATACTCGTATATAATAACAACGAACGATGCGGCGGTAGAATGTTGTCAAGAAACATTATTTCTTTTGCGTTAAAACCGCGAGTCTGTGTAGTTAGGGCGCGAGGTGTCGGTCCGATCGCGGCGGATCATTACTCTTTGTCAAAGTTGGCCGGTCGCTCACCGCGATCCCGCGCGCTCAATCTCCGGCCCCGCAAGCTCACGTAGATTGCTGCATCGCGTAACCTATTTAAACTTAAATAAGAATTGCCAACCGCTGTTAGTAGGCCCCGTCTTGTTCTGCAGACGTTTTTAAAGATTGTTGATTACGTTTGGATAAATGTTTCAATTATCTGTAATAGGCATGGAATAAATTCATCTTTAAGAGTTATGCTACGCAAGATAACGAATATTGCAAGTGCTCGTTTAATGAGAAAGCTGTGTGGATGATTTATTACTGCTGTTTGATTGTATTACTTGTAATAAGTTCTCAGGACAGATTTTTAATATAATTTTTGTTTAGTTAGACTTTTTATTAAATACTAGCGGCCCGTCCTGGCTTCGCACGGGCAATAGCCTATGTTACTCAGGGTAAATGTAGCTTTCCAATGGTAAATTTTTGAAATCGGCACAGCAGTTTTTGAGTTTATTCATTACAAACATACACACAAAAATACAAAATTTCCCCCTTTATAATATTAGTGTAGATACACATATTGTCAAAGACTGCAATTTCTTAAGTTGTAAAAACTTTTAATAAGGACTCTAAGACCAGAGAATGTCCTGCTTACTGCGGTGATATCCATATAAGCTAAAAGGAGCCAGATTATAGAATTCTAGAGCATGTCTTCGGCTTTGCCTCTCAAGCCCTCGCGGGATACACGGAGAACATATCATAAACATCAGTGTAAGAAGCATAACTTGCTTGGAATGTATTCATAAATAACTGTTGTGAAAAAGGAGACAAAGTTTTTTGCCGAGTTTTGCGGTCGAAAGCTTTGGCGAGCTGAGTAATTTGAACAAAATAATATAGCTAGGTCGGTCAATACAACTTCTAAACCTGTACCTACGTTTGAATTTCGATTTATAGCGAGATTTTTAAACCTGATAAAAGAGATAGACATGTCTTTGAATTTAAGAGTAATTCTATGTACATATCAGGTAACTGAGCCTGCTATTCAAAGTTCAGATACGCGTAAAACTAGATATTGTAACAGTCATGTACCTTTTTTCAGTAGTGTTTTTTAAGTGATTGAAGCTTTATAACGTTGACCCCTGAATGGCTAAAGACGTTCTTGGATTAAAGTAGTGAACTCTTAATAAAGAAAGCACGCGTGTTTATTTACAACAAATCATGTACGTACGGACCATCGAATATATAATTGTTTTTCATTTTTTTGGAGTGATACGAGGGAGTGCCTTTACTGACAAGTACTCTTCTATATTCTTCCATTTTAAACCTTTTGCATTCTAGGGCCAAAATATATTTTTCAGACGTTCCCGCAACATTACAAAAAAGCACGAAACACAAGCAATTTTTAATTAATCCTACCTATTTAAGAAAATTCTAGTCGTTTTATTACTTTCTACCCACAACACAATATTTCCAAAGGTCTTACCGTAAATAAATTTGCAATTTATTGATTAATACCTATTTAGAATAGCGTTCAACCCTGACCCCTAACATTATACCATTCTGTGGTACTTTATAAATTGAATAAATTAATTTGGAACAGATGTTAACTAACTGATTTGCATGCTGGCGCTACATTGAGTGTTAAAACCTCTAAAGGGATTCGTTTTATGTAATTGGATCCCAGATTACTAGGGATTTGTGCGTCATCAGTACTGCGTGTGAAAGCTATCGTTTTAACAGCGAATTGCTTGTTTCATGTATAGTTTATGAAGTGGAAACTTATCTGTTTTCAGTTTACTTGCTCTGACGATATTGAATCAATTAATTGTTTCTTAATTGCGAAGAGAAGGACCTTTGACTACTAATTTGTAATTAAACTAATGACCGTGACTATCTTATTGTTATTTAGATTGTATTGTTTTATAGTCGTGTCTAGAAAATCATGGGATGTTCGGGCGTTCAAAAAAGACAGTGAAAATTTAAATTATTTACTGTTTATGTCCACAAAATTTCTCAGTGATTGTAAAATATGGATTACTGAATTCAAACCCAACTGGTCCTTAGTACAGACTACTAAGTTTTTTCCAAGCGTGGATTGACATCAATAAAATGTCGTTTCTCTATTAAATTGGGGTTCCGTAATAAAATAATTCCTTACAGTTGGGTCCGTTCGCATTTTCGGATTTATCAAAAGTTTTCAGCACGGTCTCTGTTGATATCTGATATTCCCCTCGAAGTTTTTTTTAAGGTGGGAAATCATCCCATGACTTTTCCAGATCTAGGACAGAACGGTAAGGCGTGTCAGACTTTTATTGACTAAAGCCCGCTCCTATGTTCCTTCTTTACTTTTTTCCAAGAGAACCCCGAGATCTTTCGCACAAATCACGACCCATGTAGGACCCACTTCGACCTTACTGGGCCCTACGGTTTGCTGACATCTCCTTAAGGCGCACGTGGAACACTATGCGGCGTCGACGTCTCTGGGTCGGTCCGGACATTTACACATCTCCCGCCCTTGGGCGGAGTGGGAGGGCGCGTCAGACTTTTACTGACTAACCTTTGTTCTAAGGATTTCACTTTCGCACAGCACATGAGCTCACTCTATCTCTCGCCTTATTTGAGGTCACTGCTGGGTTCCCGAAATAGGTATGCCTGTTAAATAGGAGTCAGTGTGACACAGTGTGGCTAGACAGATTGCATCTTGGATCACTACCTGCAGGAAAGTTATACGGCACAAATTTCCGGTGGCCGTTCTCGTGTCGAGAACCATCAATAAATGTGACCTTTGTTTGCTGAACTCGGATAACACTCTCTTGTGTTAATCACTCTTGACTTACCAGTAAACTGTAGTTAAAAGCTAGCTTTTAATCGCTTTACTCATATTAATTTAACTTTTGATAGTGTAGATTTTTGGTAATTAGGTAAACATTTCATAAATGAGGAAATTGCAAATGTTATATACACACTAAGGGTGTTTTCACCATGGTGCGGTTTTGATCACGCATGCGAGGTTGCCCCGCACGCGTTACCCCCGCAAATGACATTTACTTACAAGTATTTATTGTAATGCGCGGAATACGCACGCGGGACGCGCATTTGTCGTCCTTCGTACACAACCATAATTTTCTGCATGCGGGGCAATTTCGCATGCGTGATGAAATCCGCACAATATTAAAAACACCCTTATTGCTACGTACGTCAGACCACCTATCATCATCATCATCATCATTTCATCCGATACACGTCCACTGTTGGACATAGGCCTCCCCCAAGACCGCCTATGATGAAATCAATTTGTTTTTGTTTTTGAATGTTAAATGTATTGTTATGTCGCAGTACTAAATAAATGAATAAATGAGCGTTATGCTGAACAAATTTACTTTTCTTGCTTGTTGTGTGTTGTGATGACAATCACATTGTCTCAGTGAGCTCTCTCATATACTGTGGCAGGTATGCTGTTTTTATATAACGAGTACCTTAGGTGTCTTTTTGATTCAGATTAATATCTTTCATTAGTTAATAACGAACATTCTTTCTAGAAGAACATACTTATTGGTGATTTTCCATAGAAAGGCCAGGTGTAAGTACAAACAACCGGTTATCGTATCGAAGCAAAAGAATGGAGTATGTGTATGTAAGTAAGCAAATGCCAAAGTTAATTTAAGAACAATCAATCATCAATTAATCATTTCACTAAACAATCAATATTTTAACCGATGTTAATATTGATAAAGTAACGGATCATGAACTTATAAAATCTTTTTAACCGTTGTTAGTATGACTAGGTTAAATACTGTGTAAGTTCATTTTTCTACTTTGAGTTTAAACAAACCTTGAGAGGAGTTACCATGACTATGAAACGCAAAGGGCAAGTAAAGGAACATATTAAGTTGGGTTTAGTCATTAAAAGTCTACTCCCTCTCGCTCCACTGAGAAGTGGTGAAGTTATTTGACGATTTCCTCAAAAAAAAAAAATAGTGTGCTTTTACAAATAAGACTGGGTAATAAAAAATTATTATATCATTGGGAATCAAAGCGGTCAAGAATACATATCTATTAATTAACAAGCTAAACGCTAAACACTATTATTTTATTGAAAGAGTAAATTTACGTTTTGTAAATACAAACAGTTGTGTGATGGGTAAATATTTGAGGCACTCTCGTTCAATATCCGGACAGAGTATATTTTCTGACAACTCGCTCCAATATTCAGGTGAGCACCAAAATGTAAATATTATGTATGTTTTGTTTGGAATCATTCGGATCTATAAACTGATTGCGGCTTTTGACGTGCACGTTTTTATTTGAGAGACGATTGTAAGGCTCTTTTCAAAGGCAGTGTAATGTCAATAAATTGTTTGCTTGTTTTTATTTTTTGCGTTGGAGATTTATGATGTTGAAACTGGAACAATGTGATTAGGTCTCTTTTTAGGCGAGAAATCTCACGCACTAGGTCGACTCGGATTTGGTCACTATCGGACAGTGAGTTACCCATTGCGTTTATGCGTGATTTAATTTAAAATTGCATAAACTAAAAGAATCTTTAAATAAGTTTTGCATTAAAATACACATAAATAGGACAAAGTGAATAATAACAAAGAATAAACTGCAGTTGCAAATGAATACATGTTATGCTACCGAGGATCGGTCATGTTTACTCAGAAATTTCAATGCATGTGTGTTTTAGAATTTGTTCGCAGCGAATATGTAATACAGCGTGTATTTATCCACATTTCCATCTATATTCACCGGCTCTGTAAGTTAGTTTAATAGCAAATATCATGTATTTGCTTATTTTATAGTTATAGCAATATTGGCATATAATATGTTATTGTAAGTAGGTTTTACGTGAAACCTGGCAATTATTTATGAAATATATGTTTGCGTTAGTGATTCGTGTTTTAAAGGCTTTGTATATAGCGTTTAAAATTGCAAATGACTGAATATACACACTGTCTCTTACACAACTTTACTGTCGTAGTTCTACTGTAAGAAATTTTATTGAAATAAGCAGGCACCTTTGTATTCTTCTATTAGGGACGGAAGACTATTTTTTGTTTTTTTCGATTTAAAGTGTTTTTAAATATGCATAAAATACAAAAAAAAAAATTAACTACATTTTAGTACTGAGATACATCTTCAGAGGTCTTAATAAAAGAATTCAGGCAGTTTAGCCGAGAATTAGAGATCACAAACGAGCTCGGACGTTTTTTATTTGGCGCTAAGCGCGCACTTGAAGCTGTGAAATATTCAGGCCGGGTGCATATTCAGTGCACATTTGCTGGGAATGTGCAATAACTGGCGGAATAAATCTGCGCCGTTCTTGCTTTCGGCACTGGATTGGCGTCGACTATCCGATACCAAGGCCATTCCGCATTTTCAGCTTCTACTTTGTGATATTATTCCCACATTTGTTTATAGAGATCCAATTTACGAGCAAGTACTTACAAATGAATAATAGAAGTATGATTTATATCGACAGCCCTAAAGCAAAGGTTAACGTAGATTTTGTTAGAGTGCAAGCGACATATCACTGACACTCGTCTATAGTGTGCAGTTGGGCAGCACTCACTGTTGATGTCTTTATTTTTCTTCCTTGTAAAAAAAGGGTTTGTTAAATAAATGTGTGTTAGTGGTAGCTTCTCATTTGAGAAGCTAAGGCTGACGTTGAAACAATACCGAAAAACATTTTACATGAGGAGTGAGTCTAGGGCAACCGCTATGTCCCTTCATTTTAAATCTGTAATATTTTTGAAAATATTCCTTTAAACAACATTACATTACAAAAACCATAACCTTATCTTACCTTTATTATTAATTATTTTTATACATTATTTGCAATTTTTAGAGAAAAATAGTGTTTCTGTTTAGAAACACTATCTCTGTTGTCCTGTATTACCTAAACCAATAGATTTCATATCTTCTATAGGTTCTCGACTTTCTTCTTCTTCTTCTTCTTCCTGCCTTTATCCCATATTACTTGGGGTCGGCGCAACATGTTTTTTTCTTCCATTCTGTCCTGTCACCCGTCAAACGATCGCTTACTCCCTTTTCTTTCATATCACTCCTCACACAATCCATCCATCTTTTCTTCGGCCTTCCTCTCCCTCTCCATCCACCTACATGTATACTCAGAACTCTTTTAGTAATATGCGCTTCATCTCTCCTCTTCACATGACTGTACCAAGACAACCGATTACCTTTCAACTTTTCAGTCACTGGCGCCACTTTCAGGTTCACGACAATAAAAATTAAATTTACTATTATTTTATAGTTTCATGTGTCTACAATGGGTAGTTACTATATAGGTATATATATCGAAGCCTATATTAGGATTGTAGATAGGGATGAAAGCATGATGGACGAAATGGGAACCCAAATAAATATCGTAATCATAAGTGGCGATCTTTACGGTATCGTAAGGAATAAATTTACCTATCTTCTGGTACTCGTATTACCCTATTAAGTAAGGGTATAAGAGCTTCCGAATTCCAAAAGTTATGATCCAACACATATTCATATCTACCTTATTCGATTAATCCCGGATATTTGACTATTTACTTTGGCAAAATGGTTTATTCTCACTAAAACTGTTTTTGATCAAGCTAATGTCTAATTACCTAATTATTTTTTGCTTACCATCTTATTTTATAAATCTCTAAAGTTTGTTTATGAAACGGTACCCACTGATTTGGTATTCGATAAATTGTACCTTAAAATCTGCCGCTACGCGTTTCGTAGCAAACCTCTACGACGACGCTACGAAAGTCTACGAATTTTTCTACTAAACTATTATTTGGCAAAAGTATTTTTCTTGATCACACAAATCCGACTTTCATTGTTTTCAGTCCGCGTTCTTACGCGATCGTGTTTTGTATGACAGGGGATTTGGCCAAAGCTTCGGCCGTATATCACCCCGAGCCGAATGTGTGGCCGAAACATAAGCCCAAGCGCTCGTACACCACTATTGAGTTATAGTCTGGCTGCCTAGTGGTGGACCACACAACATTGCATTTTTAGATTATATTTGTTTTTTAGATTTTTAAAATAGGTAATGCTTCAACGAAGATATTTTATTTTTAATTCGTTTAAATAACATGAAGGATTTGTATTTTAATTTTAAACAAAATGGTTTCCTAAATGCGTTTATTATGTTTTCTTTGTTTTTATCCATACAAGAGAAAATAGACATTGCTTTAGGAGTAGTTCTTTAGGAGCAGCACTTACGTTTTGTTTGTCTCTGGACTCACTGGTTTCACTTCACTACGAATTTAAATGAGAAATTTTTACATCAAAATACAGTTGATTTTAATTCTAAATTCAACTTTACTATGTTGTATTGTACTATGATTTTTTAGAAATAAAAGTAAGTCAATGTACAATTAGAAACGGAAAAAGGCATTGTAGGTCAACATATTTTCACCGGAGTAGGGAAAAAGCTATTTTAAAGTTAAATTAGTTTACACATTCGATTGCAAGCTGCCTTGATGTGTCGACACAAATCGTGCCGCAAAATGTTAAACGGATTGAATTTTTTACAGAGTTCTGTGCCTAAAATGTAGTGCAGTTACGTTGTGTGCCGCTAATTAGTCTATTAGTAATAAATGGCCGTATATATTTTAACTCAGACTCCCCTTGCGCGGATTGTAGGTAAACGCAGGTTGCCTGGAAGAGATCGCGGAACGCGATAAGGCCGCCTATTGTATGTACGCGTTTTACTTTCTTTTGTATGTGTAACGGTGTATTACAATAAAGTGTATAATAAATAAATACAGTTGTACAAATTGAATGACCTTAAAAAACCCTTTTAATTGTCGTACTGTACACACGTGTATATACGAAATTTATTCGGCCGAAAATTTTGATCTCTATATAATATCTTCTTTTTCATAGAAAAAAAAACAAAAAAAAAAACTTTATTGTGATTAAAAAAATCGCGCAATTATGTAATAATAATATCTCTCGGCGTAGGAGGGGTTAAATGAACAATACAAAAGGAAAGTTACTTAGTTTTTTTAGAATCTGCAGTAGTGGTTAATAGCTTTGGTATTCTTAAATCTCATAGACTAGTTCTCATGAAGAGAACTTCAAACAAATATCTGTCCTTAACCACACCGGAACTAATGGTACCTATATTTCTGCTGCACGGTACCTATATAAATATTCATAGATGATCAGTCAGTGTTTATTTTAACTACGAATCCTTTACACGTGCCACAAGATAAGTTACCTTTAGGGTAAAGCCATGTTTAGATAGTACAGACCGGTAGGATCAACTTGTCCTGTAGGTAGTCAAAAGTTTGAGTAGAAGGGTACGTTACTCTACTCAAACGTTTGACAACAGCACACAAATCAGGGGGAACCGATTGAGAATTCTTTTATTTCGTAATCCAGTTATAGAGTAAAATATACACCGCTAAACGATTATCGTTTTAATCCCGTGGAGGGTTGATCCGGTACATGAAACACTATCGATTTGTAAAGATAAAATTTAAAAAATAAAGTACCATTTATTTCAGAAGAAAATTCCCACCTATGTCCCAATATGATGCACAACACAGATTTCACACTCTTCTTCTCGCACTTTCTACACACTTGTGTACATTTCTTTTAATCTCTCTTTTTGCGGAATTTCAAATAAAAGTTAAAACAAAAATGAAAATGTGGCCTTTAGCCGGACAGAACGGAATTGAGAACCGAGCCGAGAGCACGAAGCGGAGGGCAGCTCAACTACACTACGCCCCGCTCCGCTTCCATGGAAACACTTAATATATTTCACAACTCTTCTCTGCTCCGCTTTGAGAAAGGAGAGCTTAAAAGAAATTTACACAAGTGTGTATAAAGTAAGAGAAGAAGAGTGTGTTAAATCTGTGTTGCGCATTATATTGGGACATAAGTGGGAATTTTCTTCTGAAAGTCCAGCTTTATTCCTTATTCAGGGAAAATTTGACCTTTCTTGGTGTGGACTTTGCGTCGATGAGCCAATCGGTGAATAATTAAGGACTTTGCTTTCTGTATATTTTGATGTCGTCTAGTAATAAGCTAGTCTAACTAGCAAAAAATAAATTTGTGTGGAAATAAGAGCGAGGGCTCCCCTGCAGAGGAAAAAGAGGCGAGTTAAACTAGTTAGACTAGTGACCCGCCCCAACTTGGCGAGACAGTTAAAATCTCAGTGTTTCTCCACTATAATATCTATGTGTTATCACTTAAACCTTCCTCTTCAATCACTCCGTTTAATAGTAATATAGTCAAAATATGTTCAATAGTTTTGGAGTTTATCGCTAACAGATAGAAGACACGGCGTGGGATTTTGTTTTATAATATGTAAGGAAGTTGTGTAAGAATGTTAACAATAATACTCAGCATATCGTAACGTTATATAGTTAAGTGTTACCTAATGTTTATTAGGTAGCCTTAACTACATAACGTTACGTTACGTTAAGCGTCTATCTAGAGGGACTATTCTTTGGACGTACTATAAAATTAGGGAAAAAAGTGTTACGTACATAATAATAGATCACATCGTCACACTACGCCTCCGATTCGTTTGTTCTGACGTCATCTCAACGCTCAGTCACATGGTGGGTGGACTCGAGGCGATCAACGAAAGAGAATCGAATCGGAACGGTCATAACTTGGCTAGGCTTACAAACAGGTTGAGGCACAGATACCTATGGGTACCTACATTTCCTCAAACTAAATAAAGCGTAGAATGTTCACGTCGTCTGGTACAAAATCGGTCGGTCTTGCGTTCCTCACCTATTTCACGTTTTGACATCTGTTCGTTCACAAAATCTTACTTTGTGTTGGAGCTTCAATTCTTCTGAAAGCATTCTTCAAAAAGTCCCTGAAGAGAATGAGAAAAATACGTGTATTGAGGTGTACTTTCCTGGAAACAGAAATGGTTAATGATCGTACGTATGACGCGTACGCCTGAGGGTAATAAGTTAATAAGCTTAAAACCTTTTTTCACAAAGTTCCTAATTGTACATAGGTATGACTCATAATATGCTTTTCCTCGAATACCTCAAGCTCAGGCACAAATAACAGGATAATACTAATAACGTTTTACCACACCGTTGTTTTTTAGGGTCCCGTATCTTAAAAGGAAAAGGGAACCCTTATTAGATCACTTTGTTGTTTGTCTGTCTGTCTGTCTGTCATGACTATTTTTCTCGAGAACGCATGGAGGTATTGAAAAATTAAAACAATATAGGTACTCAAGTCTACCGTCCCTTGTAACTGTGGAATAAAAACTATAGGGCCGTTTATGTCGCAAAAAACGTATATTTTGACACTCTCAACGGAATCAATACTTTCCGTTTACCCAGAAATCTAAAATTAGGCTTAGAAGAAGGTCTTATCGCACAGATATAGGAATAACTCTGAAAACAATAAATTTGTTGTTACCTACATCACAAAAAAAAACTTTTTGCAATTCGGTAAAATCTTCAAGACTATAATCGGGAGTTGAACTATTTATATAGATAACTTTATACGGAACCCTTAGTGCGCGGATCCAACTCGCACTTGCCCAGTTTTTTATAGTAAAGAATATTCTTTTGATATAATAATACATAAAATGTCACCAAATCTTTCGGTCCAGTGTTTCTCACATAGGTACAGGCACAGCGGATTATAGGTAAGTAATCTTTTAAATCTAATTTAATCTGATCTAATAATCAATAATCTTTTTGGTAATCTTTTTTTGTGGTGCGAAATCGTCTAATGACTTTTCCCGCTCTCGGTTGGGACGTGAGGGCGTGTGAGACTTTTATTGACTAAAACCCACCTATGTCCTTTAGTTGCATTGTTTGTTTTAGGACCATGGTTTGTCTTTCAGAAATTACCTGTGACCCTAGTATCGGCCTTGGTGGGCTGCTACGGTTATCGCGGCATCTTTTTAAGGCACGCGAGGAACAGTACGAGCCGTTGACGACCCGGGCTCTGTCTATACTGGATGGCTGAAAGGTGAACTATCCATTGCTCATCATCCGCAAGCTCACGCTTACGGTGGCCAAGTTTCTCTCTGCGACTCCCAACGCTTAGGATGTCTCTTATCGCGGTGGCTAAGTAGGGTAGGCTGCGGAATTGTTTGGCCATGGTGATTGAGTAATACAAAGGCCAATTGAAGGAACACGGGTAAATTTTTATCAGCAAAAGTTTGACACATGCTCTGATTATTAAAAGAAATAAGACGCTCAAAACAAAACCAGTACGTAATGGTTCTATTACCACGTGATGCCATTAAAAAGCAATCATCATCATCATCATCATCTTCTGCCCTAGTCCTGTTTTATTTGGGGTCGGCGCAACACGTTTTTTTCTTTCATTCTGCCCTGTCACTCGTCACTCTATCACTAACTCCTTTTTCTTTCATGTCGCTTCTCACACAATCCATCCATCGTTTCTTTGGCCTCCCTCTTCCCCTCCATCCATCCACATGTAAACTTATAACTTAAAAAGCAATAAAAACTTCAATATTATCACTATCTTTATTAAAATAATTATACTCAAGCAAGTTCCTTTCAAGTTTGCAACAACTATAGGCAATGCATGTGACTGAATGTTGTTCTACTCGTCTTTAATACACCCGAAACACCGACAACAGAACTGTATAACTTTGTAAAATCTTAAGTAGGTGTTGTTCATTCAGAGAAACTTGAACAATAACAGGCGTAATTGTTTAAGTTTGAATTAAGCGAGAAAAAGTTGGTCTTCTGCATAGTATAACGCTATCTTCTCTGCGTCTTTCTGCTGTTTTACTAAACGGATTCTGAAGCTTTTAAAAACTAGTTTGTTGAAATTATCGAGAATATCCTATTTATGTTAAATTAGCTTTTAGAATATTTTTTTTATTTAGAAAGTAGTATTAATTTAACATAGAACAAGAAAAATAAAAACATTAAGTAACTAGTACTATATATTCACAGTAATTCTTACCTAAAATATGGCTTCAAAAAATTTAAAATTAGTTGCTGTTAACAGCTTGCTCGCGTGAAAATAGTCGGATAGCCCAGGGGTTAATACTAATAGTAAAATATTTAAATGCCGGGACAAAACAAATCAAATCAAAGCATTTATTTCAACGAAACCATTTACATGCACTTTTGAATGATCAAGAAGTCACTCAAAAAATGATGATATGGTCAATCCGCGTTCCAAGTTTTATACAAATCCGTTCAGATGTTTCGACGTGAAAGAGTAACAAACGTATATACACAAACTACAATTAATTAAACTTTCACCTTTATATTATTAGTATGTTTTGATTATTACACTGACTTTCGATAGTGGTTATAAAGTAAAACCTCCCAAAGCTCAATGCGTGTCCAACCAAACCAATAATTCACCATTTCTAGTCCTTTGTGACAGTGGCGGACAGGTTACTTTGACAGCAGCTAGCTCACCACACCACTCACCCACTTTCAGCTCTCTATACTCCAAAACCTGCAGTAATACAGATGAATCTAACGACGACACTAATTAGGCGCATTGATGGGTCGCCTGAATGCATTTTGTTTTGAATAAACTATAATCCTCCGACAAACGTATTCAAATTTGGCTCTAACAAAATGTATGCCAGGTATTCATAGGTACAGAATCGGAGTTTTCCAAAAGCAAATGTAAGTTGCTTCTGGAAAACTGGTAATGAACTAAGTTGCAGTATCTGCAGGAAATGAGTCAAGAAACACTTTACCCTTTTATTAAGCCTGTGGCTAGTATAGAAAAGAGGAGTGATATGCAAGGAAAGGCAATTAGTGAAAGCTTGATGAGTGACAGGACAGAAAGGAAGAAAATACGTGTTGTGCCGACCCCAAGTAATATGAGATAAGGGCAGGAATAAGAAGAAGGCTAGTGTGTAAAAAATGAGAAATATATATTATAGAGAACTTTCTACAGGTAATAATTACTTAGTTGATCTTATTTATTTGGAATTACTAATTGGTATTGTCAAGAGTATAAACAGTTTGACTACTCTTCCCAGATTCTCGACTGACTGGCCGTGTTGGCTTGTTTGCGCTGTCTCCTTCATTCAATCTGTTATGCAATTAGAACCAATATCTGTTCATTTTCCATGCCGTTTGCTCAGACCAATCGATATTCATTTCCATCACATTAATTAATGCCTTCTCTTTCGACTATCGTCTAACATTATACTATTTATTTAAGTAAGATTGAAAATCTTTTTATATATTGAATATTTCTTCTTCGTGTGTAGGTACTACAGCGGGTAGTAATGTAATTTATTAGATATTCCCGAATTTCACTGACGTTCTCTTTTATACAACTTTGAGTTCTTGAAGTCTTTACTAGGGAGAAATCAGATACTTCGATTAGAGAATCTCGTCTAAACTCTTGTAGGAATATGTAGCTTTAAAAGTAAGTAATGTAGCTTCTGAAATGTTAAATGTAGCTTAAAAGAGTTTCACTCGTATTGACTACATAATTTATAAGGGTGCCCAGACAGGGTCAAATACCCAATCGGCACCCAGGCCAATCTAGTTAGATTTTTATATTATACGTGTCGCTGTTTTACATCGTACACCTTTTGGTAATCCTAAAAATATACAGTATAAACGAGTAAAAGCATTTTTAAAGAATATATACGAGTAAAACTCGGAGGGAATATATGCACCCACACGCGTCAGAGATGTGCTAGTTTTCTTTTTGTCATTTTTCATAACAACGCTGGATAGATGCTAAAAATATGAAACCTTTTGTAAAAAAGATAGACTGCGGAGACATACAAAAGCTATCTAACAATTTAGGCTTTGTAAAAACCTGTCTACCTGTCGAAGGGTCAAGACAAAGGATTCGCAAATAGACACACAAAAATAAATGTAATCTTAATAACGTCGAATACCCCTATAAGTTTCTGATGCTGAACTTTCTCTCTCACCTCGGGATAATGTAGGGTTCGCCGAAAAACACTTCTGATACGTGACCCAACACTGTATCCTCCGGGAACCTCTCATTGATATATTGTAGTATCGGATGGAGCTCTCAGGAGCCTATCTCACCTAACTATTCTTGCGGAGTGTGTAAATCTTCGCCGTACGGAGAATTATCGCTCATTAAACGAATTTCGAAGGTTTAAAAGGATACGTTGTTTGGACCCATCGCGAGGTTTTTGGTAGCGATATAAATAAAAAACTTATTTATAGACATTTCTGTCGAGTCGGTCAGCAATTTTGTAAAATTCAGCTTGTCCGCCATGTTTATATTTCATTAAACGTTTTCGGTTTCATGTTGCGCAAAAGTGGAGATCCACAAAGTTAGAGTGGACTTTTCCATTTTAATTCGTAAAGTTATCCCTCTGAACCTAACGCACATTTTACGTTACAAGTCCTTTGAATACTTATTTCTCAAAATAAATACCCACTTAACTTAAGGATTACATTGAAATTCTAATATGCTAAACAAACGACTTTAGTCCTTAAGTATTTGTGCTGGCAATAATGCTAATTTATGTGTTCGGTGTGTTATTTAAATAAATTGTTTTTAAAGCCTTTTATTTTAAGTGGCTTGTAAATCTTGTAATCTCATTTTAAACATCTGAGGTTAACTTGTTCATTTAAAATGTTATTACTTGTATTCAACGAGGTACTTAGGAAGTATTTATGTTCTTTACACTTAGAAATA
The DNA here is from genome assembly GCA_929112965.1 of Mythimna albipuncta. NCBI lineage: Eukaryota > Metazoa > Arthropoda > Insecta > Lepidoptera > Noctuidae > Mythimna > Mythimna albipuncta. The sequence goes on from OV815973.1 coordinate 12,759,922, forward strand.
CATTGTATATCAGTACATTGCGAACTTGTATAGCGCCTTCAGAAGTGATAAATATTATCTTTTGTTGTACATTTTGCAATCAATCGCCTGACCAATAGATAGTGCTGCCGACACACCGCACCGGTTGGATTAAATCTGTATCCCGTAGGTGTACGCGGTGATTTATAACTTTACAATGAATAGGCGGCCAACTGGGATATGTCGGAGGAAGCCTGCTACATATACACCTATCTAGCAATTAAATTCCCTTGTCGCCACACTTCGAATTCTTAGGGTCACACCATACATTTGGAACCAATAATATGGTATGTGACAACGAAGACCATGTTAAGGTTGCTTTTGGAAAAGATATGTCCAAAATCCACTATTACGATTAGTTCAATTGATCTTGTTTAGCGCAGCTATAGTAGAAAAGGACTTACGGAGCTAGGTATTGGTTCATACGAACAAGTCAGAAATATTTACGAAAGATGCGAGTGAGAAAATTGTCTACAATAAATTACTCGCAACACTTACACAGATTCGTTGTTCATTTTTGTACCACGTCAGCTCCTCGCACATCTCTGGTGGAGAAGCATTCTATAGAATTTTGTCACATTTACCGACGCACACATAAAGAAGAAATTTAATTGATTTGGATTACAAACTACATACTACTAAATTGATCATCTATTAGATAACCATATTTTGGATAACAGATGTTCCGAAAATAACAGTAATTTTTGACACTTGTTGATTAAATTTATATATTTACTGAAACAGCATTTTTCTTTCTATTTTTGAGAGTAAGGAATCCTCGAAAAGTTTTATTGACTAAATCGACCGATTGTCCTTCAATTACTTCGTGCGTTCCAGGGCCACAGTTACTTTAGCTCGCTGTCCGGCCGTCCGGTAACTGTCCGAACCAAGCCCAAGTCCTCGACGGCGCGCACTGTTCCCGCGCGCCTCAAGGAGTTGTCAGCAACAGCAGGGACCCAGCCGAGTCGAAGCCTACTGGGGCCAGGGTTATCCGAAAGAGAGCTCGAGCCCTACCGGGGCTCCAGCTGAGCCCCGGTATGAAGGCTAGAAAGGACGGGGTGGGTCTTTTAGTCAGTAAGAGTCTGACACTATCTCCCGCTCCGCCCAAGAGCGGGGGTTATCATTGGATGATTTTTTTCTACCATAAAAAAAAGGGCCACAGTTACTTTTTCAAACGATAACGCAGCCCTAGCAGGCCCGTCTATATACTGCAAGTTTATACAGTAAGTAATTGTTAAAATAAATTTAAAAATAATGAGGACTCTGTGACAAAGCCACCAATTGTATGTTTTAGTTTAGGATTCCTATTTCAATATTGAATTTTTTTTTGTTTGCTACTAAGGGTCACTGACGCCGAAGCCACAAGGACATACCTAATTTAGGAGTCAAGACGTTAAACAATGACCTTAATTATTTGGATTATAAGCTTTTTTATAAATAATATCTGAGAATTTAGTAATGGAAGGCTTATGATGAAATAAATTAATATTATTATTTTATACATTTATTTATTCAGGACCCTGAGATTCTGGACCCTTGGAAGGCGTACGAGGAGTCGAAACCAACTCGCAGATGACTTTCTTAACGCTTTTAATGGAACGTGGTACCAACCGGTGATTATCCCTGCACGCGCTTTGCTAGTGCATCCAAGGACAAATTCCCAAATAAAGGTTGATGGGAAACTATTAACTAAACTAATACAGTAAAGAGGTAAAGTTTGTTTTTTATCTGTAGAAGGTAATCTCTGGAAGTACTGATCTGATTATTAAAATTTTTTCACCGATGGAAAGCTGCTTTATTCCTGAGTGACATAGGCTATATTTTATTAACGCGGACGAAGTCGCGGACAAAAGCTAGTTATTAATATTTTTTACCATATCATAAGGTACAATAAAGTAATAAAATAAATAATATCCTATCATTCAGTTGCCAATGAAAGTTCAATGAGAACAAGGCCTAAAGCTTTATATCCCTCCGTACTATGTAAACTAAGGTTCTTTATATAAACATCTCAGTAAATTGTATACAAAAGCATGGTTGTATAAAAACGCAGATAATGTTATTGAAACAAGATGTTGACGAAGCAAATTTTGTTCAGGCTTTATTCTTTGTCATGTTTGTTTACGCGGTTCTTTATGAAACTCAGTATAAACATTATGTTTTAACCTTTTTATAGAAATGCGTGCGTTTGATCTACTGATACATGGATGAATATCAGAGATATGTTTAGTAAATATATCTGATATTAATCTTTGTATGCTTGCTTATTTTGCTGATTTATTTTGGAAACATGTCCGTGTTTAGTTTTAATGTGCAAATTAAATTTTTCACTATTAGTTGGCAAAACTTCCTTGAATCTCTTCAAAATCATCCAATGGCTTCTCTCGCTCTGGGGTGGAGCAGGAGGGCGTGTCAGACTTTTACTGACTAAAACCTGTGTCCTTCATTTGCACTTAGTGATCACAGGCTCTCTTTTTAGAAATTTTCCATGCCCTATCATGTTTTGGCCCTGCTGGGCCCCTAAGGTTTTACTGACATTTCTTTAAGGCTCGCGTGGAATACTGTGCGCCGTCGACTACTCAGGCTCGGTTTTTCCCGGAGGGCCGTGCAGCGAGCTATCCATTGCTCGTCTTCCGCAAGCCCGCGCCTTAGGTCGCGGGGGAATCTGTTTATGGTGAAAATCATTTATATATGATAAAATTGCCTTTATTAAGTAAATTTGCATTAGACCACCTTTAATATGGCGCCTAAAATCACTGAATCGCTATTGAAGCTACAAAATTATTTAGGCGAAAAACAGATAGATGGGAATATGAAAGAAAGAAAAAGAAAAGAAAGAAAAAGTGTTTATTCATGTCAAACATGGCGCATACCTTAAAACAAAATAAATAACAATATCGACTAAAAGTAGCACGTAAGATATCGTCATCGTCATGATTAAATACGAGGTCATAGTTATTTACAATGTGTATCTACACCCTGTTTCGTAATCAAAGTTCAATTCGATTAACTAATTGTTTGTTTTAATCAATTAGTCCGGCTGCACGTGCTGTTAAATCCATTCAAAACGCGTGTACATATAAATATCCAAATAGGTTTATTTTCCACACGCCCTGTTTGGTCCGCACAGAACCAAATAGAGCTGGTGCACACGGCGTGCGTATCGGCTTAGCCTCGTTCGATATCCGCTGTAATAGATAAAATATAGAGGAATTCCAATAGATGCGATAGAATGTCGTTGTATGGTTTAAAAAACGATTTTTAAATACCGGTTTTTATTGCTCTTTGTTGTTTCTCTATTTACCTATGGTTTTTTTTTCTTTTTCATTTCTTGACTTGGTGATAAGACCTTAATGGCAATAAACTGATCCTCTATTAAAATACATTTTAATTACTAACTTACCTACAGGTCTGTCTTTTTCATTTTCTTCAAAAGTGCGTCTTCTTACGATTCTAAAAATAAACACTGCCTCCAAGGTATCCGATAGATGTCCTAAATGTCTACTCAGCTGGACAATATGTGGAGTCATTGAAATGGGTGCGATTTTCTACCTGATTGTATTTTCAGTTGTCCAGACACTTGCGATATAAAGCTACACTAACTTTCATTATCTACATCACAGTATTGATAAGGAATCAATTAGCAAATAATTAAAATAATCACTGAACTTTACTTCATTTAAATCGCGTAAAAACCTACAAATGTTTAGTTGCATCAGTGCTGTCAACCCATGTACGTCATTTCAGAAAACCCTCTTAAAAATAATGAGATTTCTGCAAAAAAAAAAATATTTGACTCGAGACATGAAAGCGCAGACCAAACTAAATAAAAATATAACTGTGATTTTTTCTGAGAAAAATGTGAAAAACAAGTCTAAAGGAAAAGATCGTTCTCTTCTCGCGGGTGTCGTTAAAAACAACCAAGGAACAATTTATAAATGGAAGAGCAGTTGCAACTGTCCAAGTAAGGGCCCTGGCCCACTACGACGGCGATGCAGTAGCGACGCTGTCGCGCGTTTGCATCGATACAGTCGCGACGCGTTGCTGGCTGTTTGCCCTCGTCCACACCACGATTCTCAGTCGCGATGCAAACGCAATACTGTCGCGCTTCTGTCGCGATGCAAACGCAAAACTGTCGCGCTTCTGTCGCGATGCAAACGCGATTCGATTCGCGAGTAATGGTACAATAATGAAGTTTTTGTATGTAGAATGTTTCACTTAGGTACCCACCCTTTCTCTGTTCTTTCCCTGATGTTGTCCGACACGGTCACCCATTTGCATTAATATTGTTGCAATGCTGAAGTGCGTTGGCATCGCTTATGTAGCGCGTTGCAAAAGCGGCTAACGCATGTTAGTTGCGATGCTGTGCTGTGGCGCGTTTACAAAACGCGCGACAGCATCACTACAAAAAGTCGCCGTGGACGAGGGGCCTAAGATACAATTCAAGCGTTTACATCTACGTCATTCTTTTATTGCACTTGATAACCGTACGGTGGAAGGCCTAATATCGTTTTTTATTCTAACAAAACAGTAAGTGGTTAATAATAGGTAAACGATTGTAAATATAGCAATAAAAAATCGGAGTATTTCGAGCATCAACTGTTTAACTCATATCCTGTGTGACGGTTCCAAACTTCGTTCCGTTATTGAGTAGCAGATATACATTCAGTTTACAATTATGTTTTTAAGCCCCATGTCAGCATGTTGCTATCAATCACCTAGGTTTCATAGCTTCTATCGCGGGCCTTGAGCGTGGAGATCGAATCCAGAAATTCTACACTAACACCCCCCGGTGTTAGGTTATTTTCGTTACGGAATCTCTTTTGTTACTCATTTGTTTTTTGAGCGTGGTGACCGATAAGAAAACAAATGAGTGAACAATCAAACAAAATTCAATTCAATGTGTGAAAGTGTAACTTCAATTAATATCAAAGAAAAAAAAAATAATGCATAAATAAAATAAATAAATAATTATAATTGCATAAGTTGATAAAAATGCTATGCAACAGCTTTACCGCGGCAGTCCCCGAGTGCCACACGTCATTTTTTTAGTTTTATCATTCTCTTATTTTAGAAGTTAGAGGGGACACACACACACATTTTACCACTTTGGAAGTGTCTCTCGCGCAAACTATTCAGTTTAGAAAAAAAAAAAAAATATTAGAAACCTCAGTATTATTTTTGAAGACCTATCCATAGATACCCCACACGTATGGGTTTGATGAAAAAAAAATTTTTGAGTTTCAGTTCTAAGTATGGGGACCCCCATTTATTGCTTTTTTTCTATTTTTGTGTGAAAATCTTAATGCGGTTCACAGAATACATCTACTTACAAAGTTTCTACAGTAAAGCTCTTATAGTTTCGGAAAAAAATGGCTGTGACATACGGACGGACAGACAGACAGACATGACGAATCTATAAGGGTTCCGTTTTTTGCCATTTGGCTACGGAACCCTAATTATTGTGTCCCGCTTGGATCCGCGTTCCGGCCATACAACGGGTTAAGAGTAATCACAGTCGAGCACTCGTTTATATTAATTAAAAAAAAAGGACATAACATAGCCTTTTGTAATCAACGAATTGGATAACTATACTATAGATTCCACTTTACACTCTTCCACGTATGCCTGCACGTCTGCTTAAATATTAGCCTCGTGAGTGCGAGTATCGTTGGAAACATAGTTTTCAATATAGCGCTCCTCGAGAACTGGGTCTAACACCAATAAAGGCGGAAAAGCTGTTTGCAGTCTCTTCCCGAACACAGTTTTGTAATCCTTGCCGGGTTCGCGTGCTTGCCCTGAATACAAATTATGTAAAGGGTAAAGGTGTATTATTGGTCAGGCAGATTTCCTCGTACGTGATCAGGTAACTTAATATAGTGGCGAATACTAAGTGTTTTTCCGTGTGAGCTTGCTATAGTAAGGATACTTAGAGGTTTGGTAACGGGTCAATTAAAAGACCCGACGCTTTATTGCAGGTGTTAATGTGGGTCGCTAGCGAGGGTCGTTACTTGCTTTATTTAAGTAGGTGAATTTATTTTACAGAAGGTATTATCTTGGTGCGTTTAGGGGAATTTCAGGTCAGTCTCGGAAAATAAATCCGTTTAGTCGAAGAATCCTAATAGTATCCTGTGAAAATGGAGAAAGAAAATGCTGTTTAGAAATGTTTATTGAATACATTTGCCCTGAACCAATACGGATGCTTACTGTGAGTATACACATATCTAATCTAAGCTAGTGATCCCACTTTTGGGCAAAGACTTTCTACTCGTTTTACCAGACAAGTATCAGTCTTTAGCCATTACTGGTCAGTCCTTTGAGTCCAGTTCATTTCTTCACCTCTGTTTTGGCCGCGAAGTCGTCTAGCATTGAATGAGACCCAATAAGTGGTTCTTTTAGCCCACAGATAAATAAAATTAGTTGAATTTTAACGTACAGACCATAATACCTGTTTAAAAAAAGACATCACTTAGGCTTCACGTAATTAATTAAATACGTCACCAATCTTTTTTACCGAATAGCGAACAGCATTTCTTCTTTTGTGAGTAAGTTTTTCTGGATTCGTATATTATTGGTAATGTTTATCTGTATGTTTGGTTTACCTGAAAGGCTCTAACGAAATATGAGTGATGAATGATTACTGACCAACTGACTAAAAACTATGTTCCATCAGTTGCTCTTTTGGACATAGACAAAAGTGCAAACGTAGAACCGTTTGGCAGATAATGGGTATAATTTAATATCGTGTCCTGCATGTCCTGTGTACTATGACGTACTGATAAACAAAGCACCATGGAGCATTTTTTTTTTATTAGGTTACAACTTTTTTTTTCAATGAGTAGCAGTTGAGAGTTTGTCATGCTCACTTGAATGTCTCGCTCTTGGTGGCACGTGTTATTGGGTCATTCAGTTCCCTTCAAAATGGTTGAGCTGAGTGGGGCTGATACACGCGTCATGCTCGTGAACGGGTGCCCTCAGTTGAAACTGGTCATCTCTTAGTTGCCAGTGGCTTAGTTCAGTTTCTATCTTTTAATTATTTTTTATTTATATTTTACTTTTAATTATCTACATTGTGCTGACGTAATAGAAGCAACAAGAAATATGTAACCAAGATTATATGTAACTCAAAATGATTTAAAAGAGTGTCCATGGAGCTTCTTGCACGTTCTTCTCCATAGAGATCTACGCTTTGGAACGTGCAATTTAGCTTCTTTTTTTTTTGGGCTGATCGAATTTTGACTATTCAAAAGTGCCTGCAATTGGTCTATTTGAAATAAATGATTTAAGTTTGATATTGATTTTTTTTGCGAATCGTTGATTAACATCGACACGCTAAAAAGCTTTATTTTAAGGACATACACTTCTGAAGGTCTTTCTGTCACAAAAAATCACGACATGTGTTAGCTCAGTACTATTATTCCAATCAATCAATTGATTGTCCACACACGCACGTGTAAACAGCGGTCACACTCGTTTGTTTGTAATGTATTGACACGTGTCGCTCCCAACGGAAATATCTGTCCACCTTGAGGAGATGGATGGCACAGAATGGACATGATTAGGTTTGACATTCGAGCTATAGAGTCAATAGCTACGTATTGAGATATCTATTCTATTCTATTCTATTGGATAAATGAAAACCCAAGCATCATTAAAAATCTGGTTTACATGATGGCTTGGATGGAGAAGAAGTAGGGAACATTTCCTGTCAACGTGATCCATAAATATAAATAGGTTTTATTTATTAAAGTATGTTTGTGTATTATGTGTTGTACCCATATTGGTTGCCCCCTCCTCCTTGCGTCGTATTCCTCAATGCTGAGGGTCGTGACCTCCCTGCTTCATCACTTTAACCTTTATGATATTCCTTCGTCTGTTTCTGTATCGAGCGATCTGATGGGCGTTGTACATCCTAGAGTCAAGAGGGGTGCGGATCTGGGTTGCGCCCGCGAGGCCTAATCCCATCCACTCACAACCACCAGTCACAACGAGCCTTTCGAGGTTGCCACCGTCTTTTCTTGCAATGTGACCGAAGTATCGTAGACCCTTGCGAAGACGCTCAGACGACTGTTGTGAGGAGATTTTGATTTCTTGTAAAATGGATACGTTGGTCCGAAATGTTGTTCAAGGGATACGAAGCATCCTTCGCCAACACCGATGCGTTTGCGGTCTGCAACTTTTAGCGACCAAGTTAAGTTTATTTTTAGTTTTAAGTATGTCAGTTTGTATTTAATTAATGTTACTATAAAGTAACGTAAATTCAGTTTTGCAGTGCATTTAAGTTACTTATTATTCTCAGGTATAAAATCCATAATTCAGTTTTGTTACTGTAAACCTTATCATATAGAAGAAGAAGAATTGTGGGTTACGAAACACCAGTGTACATTACCTGTCCTATTTTTATTGTTTGTAAAAGTTGTGTACATGAAAGAATCTATAAGGATGACTGTCTTATCCTAGGCAATGTATACTTATTCAATAAAGCGAAAGAGTTTTGTGCGTACAATAAAAGGTTAAAATAATAAAGTGATATATAAAGGGATAAAGTTTTTTTTGTTTGTTTAAACTATCAGTCAGTATGAGATAACCAGGCTGTATAACATCATGCTACGACCTACGAAAATGGAGCAGTAATCAAATACAATTACCGTCACGGGTCTTGAGCGAGGAGTGTCAGTGATTGGCTCGCCGCGCCATCGTGTCATAGACGTTACTCCTGATTCGTTCCCTGCGTTGCTGCATGTATCTAACAACGAAGACGATTGGCTCGCCAATGTATGGAATGCGCCAAGTGATCCCCACTCTGACGCCGAACGCTCAAGATCCGTTTCGGCAATTGTACGTGGGTGAAACCGTTGGTGACAGCTTGTATATCAGAGAATTGAAGCATCTTTGTATCGATCGTCTTAGTTACATTGTCATTGCCCGAGGCGAGACCCTTGCATGGTATAAATGGGGTTTAAGAAACTTTTTTTTTTTTAAATTATTATAATTATGTTGTTATCATTACCGTATATTGGCCTTCCCTAAATTTTGCCACATCGACCAATGAGCCTCGCATGCAGCGGGTTCCTGCGGTCTTCACCAGACATTCGGTCTTCCTTATGCGACCTACTTTGGACTTATGCGGAACAGATAGTAAAGTCTCACATAACTCCTTTGGAAAGGAAAGGTCCTCTGTTCAGATGGGTGTTATGTCTGGTGGGCAAATGCCTGATAGATAATTTCGGTACTGTTCTATATATTCAAATTGCGCGGAGAACTGTAGCGCGCGATGCAGGATTAGTTCTTATGTGAAGCCATAGATGTCGCTACACTACCAAACGTTATGCTTTACACGCCACGATTTCTTTGCTATTGTACAAGGTGCGCCGTGTAAACAATGTTTTTTGTCTGTGAGTAAAAATCATGGCCGATGCCTGCTAGGGCTACGGAAAACGCATGAAAGAGATTCTCGTGGTCCTAGAACGCAAAAGGCAACTAAAGGAACATAGGCGTGGTTTTAGTCAGTAAAAGTCGAAAACGCCTTCCCATTCCACCTTAGAGCGGGAGATGTTGATGACGATTTCCTACCTAAAAAAATAATATTCAGGTTTAAGAAACCCTAATGGCATAATCTAAAGATAATAATAATCGGGCATGTTTTCGTTAGCGCGTGTGGATGATTTCCACGCTATAATGCGAAAGAAGGCTGCCTCGTTGCTAAGCAGATCTAGGGCCAGCTCCAATAGTATTCATAGAACCTAGAACCTTTGCCGACCAGCATGTTGCGCTAGTGATTAATCACAGGTTGCGATTGCTGGTGCGGCAGTAAATTAAAGCGTTTTGTGTTTTTTAAGTGTTACTAACCCTTTAGTTGATAAGTCGTTACTAACCATTGTACCTATGTAGTCTTTTTTAAATAAATATTATTATTAATACAAACTAATCTGTCTTATATTGTAAATGTTAAATGAGAAAAAGTTTTAACAATAAAATAGAATAAAAATAAAATATGGATTAAAGTAAAATCGTTCCTAAATACCTATAGGATGATATCTTTCAGTCCTGAGATGCTTCAAAGAAAAGCAAGTTGTGAAACGAAGTCAACCTAAAATGGATCCAATTCAGTATAAGAAAACAATGAATATAATACAGACCCTCTGAAGAAAAATACACCTATATTATTGTAACTTACAATTTGTAAAAGTGTTATCGTACGTAAATGATATATTTTTCCGTTTACTCGTCTCCTATGTAACAAGACAGCTGGCATTCAATATTTTGATCTAAGATCTGTGTACAATATTATTTTTAGTATATAACTTCATGTACAATAGTGGTACATAGGCGGACTTAATGCCACAAGGCATTCTCTACCAGTCAACCTTTGGGTTAAAAAAGACAACACTGTGGTAGGTTTGCACAATAAATAAATACATAACAAATAGTTCCAATATTTTTTACACCATGTTCTATTTTTTTCCAAAACTATTTAAAAATATTACGATTTGTAACATCACCGACACTAAGAGCAGCACAAGTCACGGCAGGTCATAGCGGGTGCCAGCGCACAGCTGAGTGCGGTAGGAAAACAACCCCTTTGTTGCCTAGATGGTTCGGTGACCATGTATTTGTGCGGCCAACCAGGTAACAAAACAAGTTTATAAACTTGGTGATTTTTCACGATACCGTTATGAATTTTTGTATATAGATTCTTTAAATAAAAATTCTAGACCTTTGTTTCTGGTTTTGCATAGGTATAATAAAACTACATATTTATCTAGTCTGATCTTAGAAATTCGAAAATCGATACGAAATAAGTATGATAATGACGTAATTTATACTTGTATCAATAACAGATATAGGTTCTTATGTATACGTCGTGGTCAGTTCTCATAATTGATTACTTCATGATATGGCTATGTAAAACTGGCCAGATCGTTTTAAACGTTAAAGTTTGATGATATTTCAATCCTCGTTTGGCGTACTTTCTTTAGACTTTTTTATTATCATAGAAATCCTGCATCAATGATTTGGCCAAACGAGGATTGACATATCAAATGTTAACGTTTAAACGATCTGGTCAGTTATAGTTGGCCAAATCATGAACTGATCAATTATGAGAACTGGCCACGACATTTACATAAGAACCAATATCTGTTATTGATACAAGTATAAATTACGTCGTTATCATACTTATTTCGTATCGATTTATATCACGTATACATTTAACGGCATCGAAGATAATTCAATTACACATATGATTCGGTAAATAAAAGAGCCTAAATAATATAAATAATATGATGCCTTTTAGCTTATTAAACATAAAATAATAATCACGTTTATTACAGTAATGTCGAGCTATAAAACATACCAATATAACGCCCTCCATGTTAATTAGTTCAGTAATTAATTAATCATAAACAACATAGAATGTCGGCGAATTTTCTCAATTTTAGACTTACAATATTGAACCTCTCATTAATAACAATGAATATTCTGATATTTTTTATTCGACACTGTGTAAAGGTACTAATTAAAGGTAACTTTATCAGTATTTTCTATTGTTTTCTCAAAAAATATTCCGTTAGTAAAATAGTCTTTTCTTTTTCGTAAAACAAGGATTAATACTTTCATAATTTCTAATTAAAGCTTTACTAATTTTGTTATTTCAACATAGATATTAGAAATGTTTTATCACTAGCTTTTGCCCGCAGTTTCGCCCGCATACATAAAATACAGCCGATGTCACTCAGAAATAAGGCAGTTTTCTATCAGTGAAAAACATATCGCAATCGTACTAGTAGTTTCAGAGATTACCTCCAACAAACAAAATAACAAACTTTACCTCTTTATTATATTAGTTAAGATAACGCATTTAAACATCATAGAGTGAACAGGTGTGAAAGATTACTCTCGAATAAAAACCTTTTACAAAGTTCTCTCTTTTGAAAGAAAAATGCCTGTAAATACTAAATGTTTACTTAGAAAATTCTGAAGATAGGTGTATTACGCTGGCTAAGGAAACGGTTGGTGCGAGGATAGTTATGAAGAAAGTGTTCTTTAGGTAGGTACTATAGTTTATTCGCGATAGCATTAGACAGAAGTTTAAAAAGTTGGTTTTAGGGTACACTTTGTAATAAAAGCTTAGTATATGTATATTGTTCTATATTACAGTTAAAATTGATGCTGAATTTAATATTATCAACTTGTATACCGGCTGTTATACTTAAATGAATTCATTGTCTAATGCAGAAGTGAATGGAGTATAAACGTATATTATACTGATGTTTTCTATATACCCTACTAAGATTTTTTTAGAAAACGTAATAGTCTTGTTGGGGAGTTTCCTAAGAGTGGAACAAAATTCAGAATGTCTACTGTTAGGCCGAAGTTGGAAGACGATTACGTGATGAAGAAACGATTTCGTTATGGTAAGGTTCTTTCTTTTTTTAAGTTGGAAATCAACCATTGACTTCTCTCGCTCCAGGATGGAGCCTGCAATTCATATTTGTATGTCTTACAAGTTGTTGATCCGGCACACCCAGATGTCTTGTGTGTGTGAGTTTACATGTGTTAATATGAACTGTGTATTTCAACTCATAACTCTAGCGTGAGTAAGTAATAACAAGCGGGGCAACGTTTTTTTCATTTGAAGAGTTAGGGAGTAGAACTCACATACGCATTTATTGTCATAGATAATATTTACTGTTTCGACCCATTTCTATCTAGATATGTCTAAAAGACGGTTGTTTACAGACATTTCATTGTATCGATAAAAAACATACTACATGAAAACAAAGCTACAATTCTGTCCTAGAATCATTCATTACGTCATCCGTAAATCCTGTTTATTTCTTGCTGGCGAACAATAGATGCGCTGAATAATACAATAACGAAACAAAAGAACTTACTACAAAAGTTTCTGATGCATCCGAATACCTTCAAAACAACCAGCTTTCAGTTTGTCTATAGCCTTCCTTTTGTTCATTACTTTTATATTACTAACAGTCCTCATCCGTTCAAAATGATAGCACAGAGCAATAAACTTGTAAGTCATGGTGATCAAATGCGTGATTGGCATGCAGTCAACCAACATCACCGGCTACATCATGTACAGCCATGTTATGTAGAAGAATATTCGGAAAATCAATGCTGTGGCTAAATTGTCATCGTAAACCGGTGAATATGTGACCACGGTATAAAAAGGGGTCCCTGAAAAGGAAAAGATAAAGTAAAGAATGTATGATTATCGTTGATCTGGCTACCCGGATGATAACATGAACGTGACTTTAAGCAGGCTGCATAGTAATAACAATAGTGATAAAGTGCAGGGACCTAGAGCCACGCATTACTTTAGTAACCGCAGTTGAAAATCATGAAGCGTAAAAAAATAGGTAGTAAATATAATACATATGCGATTTCATACATATACAAATCGATATCTCACTGTGTCCCAGTGTCCCACGACTGGGCAAACTAGCCTAGTTGGCCTTGTGAACATGGTCAGATCATCACACCACCTTCGTCGCGGTCGACCAAGGCGTCCAGTTATAGACGATCTTTGTTCATCTGTCTAGTTACATTTGTCTGATGTGACCAGCCCACTCCCATTTTCAGCTGCAGATCAGAGAAAAAACAGCCAGGTCGAAGTCGGAGATGTTGGAAACATGTAAGTTTATGTTAAAAATGCGATAGAATCATATAAGTATGTGTAGTAACATTAGCGGCTTCACCAGCGTGAAAGTAAATTGTCTCAAGGGAATTTACTCTCAGGATAAAAAGTGTCCTATGCCCTATTGTGTGTGCCAATTTACAGCCGTTTGAGCGTGAAGGAGTTCCAAATACACACACAGCCATACAAACATTCACCTTTATAGTATGTATTAGTATGATATGATAAAGTAGGAAGGTTTCCATGATTTCCTCGCGTTCTCGATCACAACACACTGCGAGCAAAAAGTACATAGAAAATACGTACGTACAGCCATGTACCGATTGTTACTTTACAGTGTTGTTTATTCACCAGGTAGTTACCCTTCAAACGCCCCAAACGTATACATTTCGTCGTTTAATTTCTTCATAGATGTAATAATCATGATAGAAGAGAACATCTTTGTGAGAACAATATTGTGTGTCACAGAAAGCAAGACTGCTGATTTTTTTTGAAGTGTCAGAACACTTCCTCTCGTTCAATCTAGAGCGGGTCAATTTATTTGATGAGTGCCTTTCATAAAGAAAAAAAAATACTATTAATATTAACCAGGAATGAAAAAAAATAACGCAAGCGAAACCACAGGCAAAAGCCAGTTATTTTATACAATTATGTAATAATATTCCATTGGAGCGGAAAAGTGTTATGGAAACTGGCAAAGCTAAATTGGAAAAATCGCTTTCGGAAAAATCACGTTCATTTAATTCAAAATAAACAGCACACCTGGCGCTGTAAACGATAGCAATAAAAGTATTATAACACAAAAATGAAAAAGCCCATTGGCCATTTCTAAAACCATCAGCAATTTCCAGAGAATTGTTTTTTTTTGTAACAAAATTTACAATTTGACGTTAGCCGAGAGTTTTTTGTTGAAGGTTAAATGTGATGTTTTTTCTTTAGTTTAGCAAACGAGATACATCGTGTTTTTGAAATAATAATGTCACTTTAAGTGTGCGAAAGTTTTGCAGTCGCTAATTTACTTTTGCTGCGTTTAGGGGTACGTATACCTTTTTGGTGTATCTTTTACAGTCATGTTTCTTTCTAGTTGCTTAAGTACGTAAATTACATTAAGTAAATGTTGCTGCGTTATCGCAGGTCGTATGGTCTTGAACTCAGTTTAGTGCAAATTGAAATTGCAAATTGAAATTGTGCAGTGGAAATTGTAGTCTGAAAGTATTGGGCCCGATGCTCAGATTAAATAAAAAAAAGGCTATTTATTCCTAAATTACAATTTAGCGTTGGTTGTTTACTTAAAATATTATAGCATAATCAGTCTTTTTAATATTCCCACTGCTAGGACTCAGGCCTTTTCACTAGGAGAGGGAATGGGCCGTAATCCACCACGCGGGCCCAGTGCGGGTTGGTGAATGTTACATGTCTGCGGCGGCTGGGGTGGGAGAAAATCTTCCTTAATCTATCCGCCACCTGCTTAGTTTTTTTTACTGCTGATGTTTAATTTGTGAAATGCTGGAGAATATAATACGTATTAGTTAAATGTTTACTTTTTCTTTCTGAAACAAACTCAAACATATTATAAAAAAAATATATATATATAATAGATATATAAAAAAAAATCTCGACGGATAACGACAGAATTAAATCTTCTATATTTAGGCGTCCCGCAGGGCCTTATATTGGGCACCACTTTACTTACTACATCAAAAAGGTTTATTGTAAGTATACAAAGGTTTATTCCAACACGAGAGCTTTATTCTGTCGATTTTAGCCGGACTATTGACTCGATACGAAATGGGTACGAATACATGCCCTGAATATTATATGAATTAGAAATAGCTTTCAGCGTAGAAATGTTTGGAGTAACGAATAACGGTCTTAGTCTGCAGTAATCTCTTGTAAATGAACCTCTACTTTTAAATGTACGGCCCATTTAGGATATTACTTGCTTAGTGGGCGTCTAGTCGTTTTATAGAGATAAATTTTATGATCGGGTAACTTTTAATCGAAAATTAGATCGGTTTAAAATTTGATCATCATCGTCATCATCAGCCTTTTCAATGTTCCCACCTTTGAGACTTAGGCTTCCTCTCTAGGAGAGGGAAAGGGCCAGAATCCACCCCACGGGCCTAGTTCGGATTGGTGAAAGTCACATGTTTTCGAATTTTTGATCATATTTTGATTAAAATGTTGTCTTTGAATACTGTTTTTTTTTGAAGTGAAAACTTTTTTAGCGGCGTTGAGCACTTTTTCTGTAATGGGTATAAAATCTTAAACTCGCGTCAGGACACGTGACCTGATCGAAAAAGCGTAAGACGGATGGAGAGTAGACAGCTATCCCCTCTCTACGGCGCGGCGAAAATGTATGCCTGGGCCTACTGTTTCAAATATATAGATATATATAAATATATATATATATATATATTTCAACGTTAATAATCAAGTTTTCAATTCTGCCGGCACTCCCGGAGTGCAACCCGTCTTTTTTTTATATAACATAAACCGGCGCTTAACTGCGATCTCATGATGGTAACCAGTAATGCAATCGTTGATGGGGAGGAGCACTAGTTTAATTCATGAAACCCCAAGCGAACCCCGGCGTTCGCGCACCTAGTGTCTTTCTATTGTGTCTGTAATTTCCACGATTGAAAGAGCGTACTCACTCTAGCCCTGAATACACCTAAATTATATTCGGACGGGATTTAGAATAGACTAGGCGAGACTAGACGACTTTACGTAGAAAAGTCGTATATGGAACATATTTTACAAAAATTACGATGCACAATGCAGTCTCGAGACGTTAACCGTTCCAAAACACACCGACTGAAGTCACGCAAAGTTATATAAGCACTGCATGAATGTTTGTGTGCACGGTACCTTGTGGCGTCTCGTGAGGCAACATGTGCATCTCGCTTTTTGCTAGGATGTTTCTAATGTGGTATACATTGTGATGGTTATATGGCACATCGAGTTTTAGAAAGATATTATCATACAGTTGTGAGTGACAAAGACAGCGCTCTAGAGATCCGGTTTATTTTTAGAAACTCAATCACTTTAAAATATCCCAACTACTATTCTTCTTCTTCTTACTACTACTTTTTTATCATTCTTTTTTTAATTTTTAACTTATATCTTTTTTCAAATTTCTCTTATTTATTTATTGTGCACACGTACAGACAAGTAGAGAATGCCTTATGGCATTAAGTCTGCCTATGTACCACTTATATGAAGTTTAAATAAATAGATTTACCTAGTGGGTTTCCAACTAAGTAGCAGTTGAGTACACTATTTTTTTTACATATAGCATCTGTTTATTTGACCTTCTTCAGCGTAAATAGGTAACACGGCACTCCTTAAGAAGACTGGTTGTGTGATAGTTTTTATTTTTAATAATAATCCATCATATTCATCTCCAAAGTTAAGCAGCGCTTTACAAGGTCGGCCCGTGGATGGGTGACCGTCTTAACATACTGAAACTTCTCCGTACCTCAGAAACCACGCTAAGCTGCTGGTCTCAGCTGTCATTTATAGACCTTTGACAGTCGTTATGAATAGTCAGAAGTCAGATAATCTGACCCCAGTCTTGCCAAGGGGACCCAGTTACTGGGTTTAGGAAGTCAGACAGGCAGTCGTTTCTTGTAAAATATTGATATCCAGCTGCATGTGATTTCACTGGAATCCCACTTCAACACAGTAGGAAAAAGACTAAAGTTGATGTGCTACATGAACGACAGCGTGCTGACCTATGTGTTATCTTCTTTTCTAGGCATACTATCGAATGCTATAACTGTGGCTGACAACTTTGCAAGCTAGAAAAGAATTCACAGTATCCAAGATTTGTTATATGAAACGTTCGTATCGCTTTTTCAAAGTTTCCTACATCATAAAACAAATATAAAATACTGTACTAAATTGTTGTGTACACTTGTTAGATAAATATTTATCTCTCAAGAACATATTCTCGGAATCAAATAATAAACTTAAATTTTCATGTTTCCATGAACAAGCAAATAATTATGTACTCGTAATTCGCGGAGTTTTACCAGCGAGCAATGTTATTTTAAGCAAGAGGTAATTATGTGAAACCGTCATATTACGTAGATTTTTAAACCGAAACATTTGTTTTGAATACGTCGAGCTTTATAATGATGTGTGTCAACATAAGTTCACATATATCTCAATTTACTTCGTATTAATGGTATTAATGAAGTCATCACAAAAGCCATATACTCGTAAGACTAAAACAAGCAGGTTGTTAACACCATTTAGTTCTTCACGCAATTGAAACAAATAGTCGCAGCCCTTACAGTGACTATTTAACACGTTAGAGGGCATTATGGAGCCTGAAAATTAGTATTCCCTTCTCAAAGGGTCCACATTATGCGCCGTAGAAAGTTTCGATAAATCCTCACACGGACCTTTAGGCATTTCTAACGACAGACGACGTATATTTTGGGTAGGTATACGAAAAGGTCGCATGCCTAATGTATTTAAATTAGTTTAAATTCCATTAGTTTTGGTGAACAGTGAACTCTACTCTCTACGTGCTTATTAGGACCCCAATGAAATGTTAATTTATTGGTAATATCCGAATAATTGTGAACTGAACTTATTGTAGCGTTAACATGACAAGCTGTTGTAATAAATGTTTTGAAATCACAATTACATTATGGGCTTACCTAATTACATGTAACTGAATTGTCATTAATTAATAAATGGTCGTTTATGTATAATATTTGCTGTAAACATTAATCATTGTCATGTGTCATCGGTGTGGAGTGAAAATATGTTGCTGGTCGAGTTATTAAAGTTGACGGTTCCAAATGTTGTGTGATTGTGACTATTATTATACTGTAATATAATCATGAACCTTTGTGTATGACTAAATATACTTACGAGTATTTTTCTGCTAATTATTACATTATATCGCAATTTAATGGCGATGCAATTTCGTGCTGCAAAGCATCAGTTCAAGTGACCATATATATAGCGAATTATTCGTATACGATAGGAAGGAGTTTTGTGTTCGGGTCCAAAGATTAAGCGGGTCTTCTAGCCAAGCATCTTCAAGTTCAACGGTTGAGTCTTTCCTGCATGACGTTTGGTGCTCCTTCAACATACTCAATACTTACACTAAAACAAAAGAACAAAAAAACCTTTAATTAATTAAAAGTAACTAAAACAGTCTGAACTTTGGCGTCGGAAAACTCGTCCGCATGCTGTCGACTGAAAGTCTTTAAAAGACTGTCGACATTGCCACGATGTACGGCAATGCTTATCCTCTGTTCCAATAAAAAGCTAAAAATGACAAGAAGGCGTTCAATTAGTCTTTTTAAATAAATTTTATTATGATCAGTTTTGAAGTTCGAAAACATTATTTGTGGAGTTCTAAAGCATACTTTTTTCTTGACGTGGTAAAACATGCAATGACTTCTCCCGTTCTGGTTTGGAGTGAGTGGGCGTGTCAGACTTTTATTGACTAAAAATCGCCTGTGTCCTTCAGTTGACCTTTGTATTCTAGAACCACGGTTTTCCTTTTAGAAATTTCCTGTGGCACTAATGGGCATTGACTTTGCTACCCCTACGGGTTTTGCTGATATCTCTTAGAGGTTCCTGTAGTACGTTAGACGGCGTCGAAGACTCGGGCTCAGTCCTTACCTGACGGTCGGACGGAGAGCTACCCATTGCTTACAGTGTCCAGGTAGCTCCTTGCGACTTCCAACGCCCGGGGTGTCTCCGGTTACAGCAATATAAAAGTCACATTAAGCGAGGCTATTAAAATCTGTATGTTTATTTGATTATGCCAAACTTGATAGAAAAACTTGAAATTAAAAAACTTATTCTTCAAAGTAATCAAATTAAATAAGACTTCATCAAATGCAAATAAATCAAATGCAGGGCTTGAGTGACGCGCAATATGAGTTTATTAACAAAGTTTCAGGCACCTGTCGAAGACGCCGCATTCGGTTTTAAACAGATTATAAATTACGTTTTAATATTAATAGGTAATTCCTACTTAATATTCATCGGTTTATAAAGTTTTTTGTTATTGTCGAATAGTTTTACGAATTGATGAGCTGTTTTACATCGTAATTCGCCTTTTTAGGTATAAGTATTGTTTTTTTTATTAAATTATAAAGACGCGTTCTGGCTTCACACGGCTGCTATTTCAGATATTTAAGGTTGATTTAAAAAAAAAAACTTTCATACGAAACATATGTTGATAACTACCATCATCATCATTGTCGCTATAACGACCGGTCCTGTGCGTCTTGCATCCTTCGCATTCCCACGATCCTCACCAGGACATCGTTCCAACTTGTGGGAGGATTTTCAGTCTAGCGTCTACCGGTGCGTAGAATCGGTCGAGCCGTCTTCAAGCGTTGCTCTGACATACGTGGTTGAGCGATTGGATGCTGCATTACTTGTAATTCCCGAACGGAACAAATATTTTTATAGTCTGCAGATAGAACTTTCTCCGGGTTTGGGCGCCTTATGTATGTGAGTTTAAATGTTTGTGAACGCACCCTGATGAGTGATAACATAGTAACGCTCCATTGTCGACCGCATCGTCACTTCCCATCAGGTGAGATAGCGGTAAATATAGGGTTGCGCTTGGCAACCCTATTAACCATAAAAATCAAATCAAAGGCTTGCTTGGCTTGGTTTTTAATAGTAGGTCATTATCTCCCTAGTCTTTACCCAACTTTTGGGTCGGTTACCACTCTAACTGGATGCAGCTGAATACCAGTAGAGACTGCCTAAACAACCCAGCATTTGGACAAATATACTCCTTGCATAGGCTGATGTCGAATCAAATCAAATCCAAACATTTATTTCAAATAGACCATTTGCAGGCACTTTTGAATAGTCAAATGTCGGTCAGTCCAAGAAAAGTGAAGCTAAATTGCATGTTCTCAAGCATACATCTCTATGGAGAAGAACGTGCAAGAAACTCCATGGACACTTTTAAATCATATTATGGGTTACATTTCTTGGATGGTCTGACTTTCTGGCGTTTGACTACCTATAACAACTGTCAATTATTTTGCGAATGACCATCGGTACCAACGGCTTTATGTACATTCCGAGGAATGGGGTGTCAGCAATGTCCTAGATAAACTTAAAAAGTACATATGAAGTGAAAAGTATATTGACTACAACTGTCAAAGATCCACGAGCAACAACCGGCATCAAGGGCTTTACGTACTTTCTAAGGCACGGGGTTTCAGTATAATGTCCTAGATAAACTTAGAAAAGTACATAAGGTTTTAAATATTAGGTACAGATAAAAGAAAACATTTTTAAAACATGAAAGCACTACCAAGGTTTTTAAGATCACGGTGCAGTTAGTCTTTGAGTATCTTATTGAATGCAAAATTCCCGAAAATCAATATCTTATGGACGGACCCGTTAATAAGCGAACGAAGACATCGTAAATCACATGAGACAATAGAAATTTAATATCGCCGGTAAAGATGTAATTTTACGCTAAACTTTTGCAATAGATAGCTAACTTGGGCTCATTGGGACCTCAGCTTTAGATAGAGCGGTTATTGAGTACCACTTTCCACCTAAATCAATATGCTTTGAGCGAACAATACCATTCAGTTGGTTACCGTTTGAATAGATCACAACTTGTTTTCTGTTTAAAGAGACTTTTTAATTTAACCTGTCAATCGTGATAATGACAGACACAATTGAAAGACAATAGGTGCGCGAACGCCGGCGTTCGCTTGGGGTTTAATGAATTAAAACTTTTTCAGTTATTACTATCAACAAATTTAAACTGATAAAGCTTTTAAACATCTTTGAAATTCGCTGATCAGTCATTTCAAGACAAACTCAATAATGAATTGCCAAGTTTTTACAAACCATTAAAAACAAATTAACATTTCATTGAATCTTAAAGATCTCTCAAAAAGTTGATGAAGTTATTCATAATTCGTTTTTTATTTCGTTATTTAATACAATCAAAATTCTTAAGCGGTTAAGCAGCCTTAAATATCATTGAGGCCGAGTCCTATTGGAGTGCGTACTCCGAAAAAGATGTGATTACGTTGACAGACATCGCGTTTGTTACTGTGATTAACGACCAAGTCGAAATGTTCTGTTTATTGCTTACCTTTACGCGCTTTTACGCTGTATGGGCGTACGGTTACAGCGCGTCAGCGGTGAAAATTGGGACGACCGACGAACACGAAGGAATTACTTGAAAAATGTGTACTCATTTTTTTGTGAGTGTATTTTTATTGCTCTTTTTATATCGTAAATATGGCCAAAATATATTTTGATTAAAATCATGAGTGAAGTTTTATTTTTGTTGAATATTTTTGACTTTACTTTGCTTTTGCACAGATTTTGATGAATATTAATGAAATGGATGAGCATTAATTATTTTGAATACAGTATCTACCGATTGATACTACTATGTTTTACTAGCAGTCAAAAATTCCCCTATGTAATAATATGAAGAACATTTTGAGAACGTAACTAAAAAAAAAATGATTTTATTATACTTAGTCTAATACAAGTAAATCTTATCTTGAAAACATCATTTTACATGGAAACTTCTTAGTAATTAGTTTAAGTTTTAATAAATAACTGTTACCGTTTTTATGAATTAAATTAATTTGTTAAAAATTTAAAGGTTATAAAGATTTACCTCGCTGAGACATTCTTATCTTAAAAAAGTATTTTGAATGTATGGACAATTTACCGACACATTTCAGTGCAAAACACTGTTAAGGTAACAAGCAAATAGAACAAATCATTGAATGGTCGTCGGATATTGTTCTAAAGTACTTGTCAACAAATTAGGAGATCGGAACTAGCCGATGGACTCTGACTGTTATTGTGCCACAGTTAATGTATACTTTGGTCATAATGTCAGTCCGTCAGACCCCAAGGGCTTTGGGACTGTTAGCAAATTCGCCACCAAAGCTTGCCCGTACTATAGCAACAAGTATAGATAAAAGTAAACAGAGACAAAGAATGATAGATGTTTTCTTTTCGGTACTGCGTTTTGAACACCTCTAATTGATCGATCGTCTTCACCAAATCTTTGGAATGATGAATCGTGTCTTGCAACTCGAGAACTAGGGACATGTTGTTTTTATTAGCGTTAAGAAAAAATGAAAAACAGATTTTTTTAACGTTATTTGGTTTAGAAATTATAAAATAGGCATAGAAATTATCTTGGCGTACCGCGTGCAATATTTAAAGTTTCTGCGCTGTGGTTCGATTTTATCAATATAGAACTCATTAAAGTAATACCTAGAGATCGGCTTAAGTAATTCAACAGTACTTATAAAACTTTTATAGAAAAATATTGTAACTTTAACAAGAAAAATATTGTACCAAGATAAAATTACAATTGAAAAACGTAGACATCATCATTAAAAATGAGATATTTTATTTTCCCTCCACCTCTGTCAACGTTTACTATTTTATATTCTTTGAAATATTTTAATGAACAGAAATTTTTAACTTCGCAATCAGACCTTACATATTGGCTTCATTAAAATATGTGTATTACCAACCTGACCACTCAAATATGTAAACTGAAGTATTGCTTAAATTTAAAAAAGTTTAAACTTAATTTCTTTGCCGTGAATGAAAATCCCATTCTTTCGTGATTTTATATTCAATTAAATGTTGAAAGCACCGATTAAATCAAAGTAATTATGTTTTGAGAGCTCTTAGAATTTATTCTAAGAGTGGTGACTACAGCACTCTCGTCCTTTTTATTTTCAAGCCTAAATTAAAAGTTTTCATTTTGAATTTGAATAAAGATGCATATTTTTTACACTGTTCATTGTTGCTAAAAAATAAAAGTACATCACAAAAAACAATATCTACTATTTTGTTGGTGTTGAAACTCTTGGGCCGTGGAGTTTGAGTGCTCGTACACTATTTAAAGATATACCCAAACTATTCCAAACGCCTAGTTGTCACTTCGCGTGACAGAAGGGCTGGCGTAAAAGTCAGCTAGAGATTAAAGTCGGACCACCATTAGACCGACACACACGCGTAACACGCCTGATTTTTACGTGGAACGACGTCGCGTGGCGTCGCGTGGCGTGGACCAAGTGTAGAGACCGACGCGGTCAGATCGACGTGTGTGTCACACGTTTGCGCAGTGTAGTCTAGCTTAAGTATTGTCATACAATTTGTTAATGTCTTTTGAGTGTAATCCATTCAATTTATATCCAATCGACAGCGATGTTGAGGAATTTTTGGAAGCCATATTTTTAGATATTTAGTTATAATAATAATAGTGAGAGTCGTGTCGGGTAATGGCTTAATAGCCAAGAGCCTCGACCAACACCTGAGGAGGTTTGCGTTAGGTAGCGGGATCAAGGGCTTGATTCAGAAAGCGGTACTCCTGGACACGGCTCGTATTGTTAGGAGGTTCCTTTCTCTGGAGCCCTGACCGTCGGTAGCTTGGACCCTGTTCCCGATATCGGTGGGCAACAATTTTTTTATATTTTTTTTTTTTTTTTTTTTTTATAATTTATATGTAATGTTTATGAATAAATGAAAATAATAATAATAATAATCAATTTATTTCAGGCAACATGTACCCATATCATAAATACCTTATAGTTATGAGTTACTAACTAGTTATGAGTTTTGTTTTAAGTCTGACCATGAGTCTATCCCAGGAGTATGGTGTTGCCCAGTGACTGGCTGTGGAGGTCTGATAGGCAGTCGCTCTATCTAAAACATTGGTATTTAGCCGCATCTAATTAGACTGGAAGCCGACCCCAAGATAGTTGGGAAAAAAACTATAGAGGTTTTGTTAAAAACTATAGAGGTTTTGTTAAAAACTTTTAATGGTTTATAATTATACTGTGGTTTTATCTAAGTATACATATAAATAAAATTGTGTCTACTTGTAATATCAAAATATATTTTTTTATTAAGTGTTTACAAAAATATATTTTTGATATCTATAACATTTTTTTTTGTCGGTATGTTCTAGCTAATTTTAGATTTTGAAAATGAAAAATAAGGAGTAAGTAACATGTAGGAGTAAGTTATGCTACTTTTATTTTAAAAAAATAATTAGATTTCCGCGCAAAAAAACTTTTGCAAATTGTAACCAAATAATATTGTGCTGTTTTACAAGACATAAAAAAAAAACATTCGAAATGCATGCATCCGTTCCGTGCTGAGAGTTCGTGCATTTTTATTTGCGGAATGTTTCGTTCATAACGATAGGATGGTGGTACACATTCTGCGTCGTGCGCCTTCCAATATCGCGACTATTGCGACCCGGTCCGGTCGGCAGCGTGTCCGTAAATACCGGCGCAGTTAGCCGGCCGTATAGCTTCGTAAATATCACAAGTGTTAGACTAGCGTGGCATCTGTTGGCGAGCTGCACGAGTGCTTTGTAAATTAGAGATGTGTTGGGTGACGTATTCCCTCTCCTAGAGAGGAGGCCTGAGTCCCAATAGTAGGAAGATTATAAGGCTGATTATGATATGCTATACACAACCTGGCTGTCAAATGTCCAGAAGGACAAGGAAAGTATTGGGACTACATGAACAAGACGTGCGAGATAAGATAAGATTGGGAAAGCCGACCCCACGTAACAGGATAAAGACGAGGCATAAGATATTGTGTTGTACATACGAGTATTTCTGGCCAAAAAATATATAAGTATTATTTTTTGGTTAGCGATCATCAAATTACTTCTTCGCTCTGGGTGGAGCGAGAGAGAGAGAGCATTTTTGCTGACTAAAAAAATAACTAAATGAACACGGGTGGGCCGTATTCGTTTAGTACTTTTTTACTAGCTTTGTGTTCCAGGCCCGCGGTGACTCTTTCTCTCTCAATCCTCCAGCTCCTGGCAAGCGTCGGCCCATTACAATTATTGTAATAACTTAAACAACTTTTCACTAACTTACGACTAATATCAGTTTCAAATCCCACTACGCTGGAGGCGACAAATAAAATTTACAACATTCGTAACCATTAAAAATAAACTCATTACGGGCCTAACTAATTACTCAGGTGAATTTAAAGCTTGTTTCGTATATTTTATCCGGGGATTTTTGGTCTTAAACCTATTAAAAAGTTGCGTTCCCCGCGGGATTAATACTGACAGTGCCAGGGCAGTTTGTAGGCTCCACCCACGATTTTAGTTCCATCCAAGTCAGTTTATGAGCGTTTTGTGTTTATATAGTTACTTTAAAATTTTATTTTGGAGATAATTTTCAAGTTGGGAAGTGCTGTGCTTAAAATTAATTAGTTTGAGGCCTTGACGCCGGCACTTTATGTTTGCTACGCGCTCAAGAATGCACGTCGCCGCTTAGCGAAATATTTGGGAGATTCACGAAATGAATTAAGATTTTCGAAACAGTTTACTCTATCCTCTGCTGCAGTTTTAAACAAACCCGAGTTACAATTCCGAATTAAACAGTACTTCAGATTAAGGTTAAAATTCAAAGCACACCCATAGCAATAAATTTTCTATGATTTTCCTAATTACTTTTGCTACGCATTAAATGAAAATCATATCTTCTACGGATAATAATTATTTCGATCCATTAGTAGAAATTAATTAATTTACTTATGCAGTCACATTCAACGCACATTAATTGATTACTAGTCTACGCAAAACGCTGAGCTTTATTGAAGTGTTAAATCGTTTGATAAAGTTGTGGTATCTTTGAAATATACCTAGATGACGACGTTCCAATTTCGAAAAATAGGTTTCACATTTGTCACGTATACCTAAGTCCCAGGAGGTGTGACCTCACGTCACATTAGCACAGTTTATGGCAGCTTTAACGACGAACACCTTCAGCTCGTTAACCTCTCTATAATTCGGGAATACATTTTTTCATGACGTCACGCGAGCGCCCGCTATGTTCCGATTAACTGAAATTATTCTCAAGTCACCTTTACCGCAATGACGTACAGCTCATTTTACCATGGCAGTAATGTAGATACGTTTTAAAATATCGGAACTTCCCGCTGTGGAAATAAATGACTGTGTGCAAACACTTTGAAGTATTTCACCAATTTATCAATTTTGTTTTCATCTTTTCATACCTGTGGTGATGTACCGACATTTTTATAGCCGTTACTTTATGTACGCCGTCATATTTGGAATGAAGACAAGGGAGATGAATATAACATACATCACAGCTCAGAAACAGAAAAAGCAGATAATCTTTGTGACAAATAGTAAGGACTATTCCCTGGGATCGTGAGATATGGGCGTCATTAATTTAAAACAAACTATGGGTCCCGAATGGATCAGGGAGCTTTGACGAATGTTACTGTGATAGATGTAACAGTGGTTATAATATTTTGAAATGTTTAGGATTTGTTGGGTCGTAGTAGGCACGTACAAAAGGTACGTTATTTATCATTTAGATGTCGTCCTTTTGTGTTCTAATGTTATCCGTTAGTCCCTTTACGCATTCGAGACATGTATTCTAGTTATCACATATTTCTAGTCAACAAAGGTAGATTAGTCCACTTAAACCCGAAGAGAATAGCGCTAATTGAGGCGCAATATCAAATATCAAAGCCGTCATAATAATGATGATATTGGATATTCGGGCTGGCATTAATTGCGATAATTAACTCGTGCTTCTGAGATGTCCATGATATTTAGTGGGATTGGAATGAAAGCGGCACATGTGCGGGATGGTGCCGTGTCCCGCTCGACGCTCGCATCCGATCGTGTGGATAATTCGCTTCATAACGAGTTGGCGGCCATCCAACCTCCACTGGATACGGTTATGTTAAGCTACACGCAAATTATTATTAATTTTCGCAGAGTTTTTAGCGCTTTTTGTATTGTTATTGTTTCTTAAGTTTTTCATCTACTCAAAAGTTCAATATTTGTTCTTCAACTTTTCAAATCTGAAAGTCGTACCAATTAGACTTCACGTAAATTGTGTTAATTGGTTCCAAATTATAGTTTTCAGTTCTATTGCGAGGCACGTGCCTATATTTTAGTTTTATATTTTCAATGTAACAGCAATGGAAACACTTGAACGTCAATAAAATTAATGAAAAGGAATACCTGCGTACGTGTTAAAAAATATAGGTACCTTAGTTATGTTGGTCTATTTGCTCGCGCTCAACTATCCCGCAGTTACAGCAGGAAATTTCATTCATTTATTTACATTTCAGTAAAAAGAATATACTTCCTCTTAACAAACAAAGTGCTTCAAAACCTCTGAAGATTAGTTCGTAAGCGGCCTTTTCGGTGAAACCGGTTTTTTTTTTGCTTTCATTGCACAACAAAAGTTTTGTTGCGCTGCCGCTGGCCGAACAAAGTGTGTTCTGTCCGAGTCGGTTCGAACGTGTCCCAACAAATTGGTGGAAGTCTAATTGAATGTAGGTACCTAGGTACAGCGAAAAAAACAGATAAGTATTCAGGTAACGTACTATATATTGTACTTCTTAAAATGTGTGAGGAGGATTTGAATCCTCTATATACTTATTTATGAAATATATTACGCAGTATTTAAGTGAGTTTAATCCTTAAAGCGTTTACCACACGTACACGTACGTACGTTGTTGTGCTAGTTAACCTTTCTTATAGGTTATTATATGAAGGGAGATTGTTTTTGGAGGATGTGGAAACAACAAATAATTTCTCCTGCTCTGGGCGTAGTGAGAGGAAATGTCAGACTTTTATTGATTTTAACCCACTAGTGTTCTTTAAGTTATCATTGCGTTCCAGAGCAGTGGTGACTCTTTGAATCTCGCAGTCCTGGTAGGCATACCTGTACACCTAACCACTGTGTCAATTGTACTTCGTAGGAAAAGTCGGGCAGACGCGAATGTTGCACTATTGCAGCAGATTAGTTTGGTTACCAACCTATTGCTTTTACCCTGAATTCTGCTCGTCTAGCGTTTTAGTTTGCGTATTCGATCGCTCGAATGGCCAGTTCAATGATTAGCGCTGAATCTAAAACTAGTTTATTCACAAGAGAATGGAATTAACTGTTCGTTATAGAATATTGCTTTCAAAATGCAATTGTTTAGTTGATTGTTCAATCAAAATTGTTACGGGCTGTTTATGAATAGACAATAACTATAGAAACATTCATTGATTAGGACGCAATGCTTTCGCGTAATCACATGAGCGAATTGTAGTTGCAACTGTTATAGCTGTTTTAGATTTTACTAGAAATTATCCCTGATAGGAACTTTTCGATTTTCATGTAACTTTTAATAATATAAGTAAGGCGCTGCGCAAACGGAGACACTTTTTCTTCTAATTACGGACACCGAAAACTTTTTGATTGTCATGAGTATGTGTTAAGTGGAAGTAACTGGACACAAAAAATGATTACGTATGCACAGGGTATGGATGATTTCATACTGGTTCTATAAAAATCAAATTGTCTTCGGTAGCTTGTATCTACCACAATATACAAAAGAATACACGTTTGCGCCCTACCTTAATTAACATATGATGTCATTGAAATTCGCTACTGAATGAATACTATTCCGTTTTCATAATAATAACGATATCAGTGACTTTGTTTCCAAGACATTTATGACATTAGAATTAGTGTCAAACTGTACGGTTATATATATTATTGAAGTTATAATATAATAATATCAATTTTGTATGTGCTGTTTGTTGGTCTGTATATGTGTGTTTTATGTGTATTTGTATTGATTTCCGTGTTATGTGTTCTTTTTATAACGGTACTAGCTTTTGCTCGCGCGGCTTCGCTCCCGCTCTTTCCTACTTCAGCCTACTATACCCTACTCTACCCTACTCTACCCTACCCTACGCTACTCTACTCTACTCTACCCTTTTCTAACCTACTCTACCCTACCCTACTCTACCCTACTCTACCCTACTCTACCCTACTCTACCCTACTCTACCCTACTCTACCCTACTCTACCCTACTCTACCCTACTCTACCCTACTCTACCCTACTCTACCCTACTCTACCCTACTCTACCCTACTCTACCCTACTCTACCCTACTCTACCCTACTCTACCCTACTCTACCCTACTCTACCCTACTCTACCCTACTCTACCCTACTCTACCCTACTCTACCCTACTCTACCCTACTCTACCCTACTCTGCTCTAATAAACCTCACGGAGCCCGAGACCTTTTCAACGAATACAAAACCGTGGAAATCAGTTCGTGCGTTCTGGAGTTATAGCGTCAGGAAGGAAAACCGACTTATTTTTATATAGTAGATTTCCAAAAATACTAAATCATTTTGTTCTGATTTTCTTTTTTCATCCGAAACATAGGTTTCAGACCTTAAAAAAACTATCCAGCAGTGGTTAAGTGTGAAAGTTTTCAAAACAGACTGCAATATTAAGGGAGGCACCAAACCAATCGATTGATTGTCGATCAATAGCATCGGTCGATGGTAGAACGGATCAGTTGACCATGATCGACAGTTCCTAGTCCACTACGACACCAATAAACCGGCGTCGATTAAAGTCGATAACATTCAACGATCGATTGTTTAGTTTAATAAAACACTTAAGAGTGGGAAGTTTGAAGGCATTGTTTTACTTGTACCTATACACCTAGACTCTTATGCCTTGGCCACATGTACCGAGTAAAAGGGCGCGACAGTAAAACGTTGCTTGGCCGAGACAGTGGTGTAACCGAATTGTATTTATTTATTTATTTATTTATTTATTTAACACTTTATGCACATGGGTACAGAGGCGGACTTAATGCCTTAGGCATTCTCTTCCAGTCAACCTTTGGGTGATGCGGAGAAAAAGTAGTGGTAGGTGCAATAAAAGAGTGATTGTAGAGATAAGCGCTCGGCCGAGCACTCGACGCTTTGTTTATATGTACCGAGTATTCGGCCGAGAGCACTGTCTCGCCCGTTTGCTCGATACGTGTGATCAATGCATTAGGCACGGTGCCCATTATCAGTATCGGCATGGAAAAGGATCCTTCGGCATCCCTACACGCATATTGTCGGAAACTATGGCCTTTGTAAGCCTATGCATGTAGGGATTTCGAGGAATTCTTAATCTTTATAATTCTCAATCTTAGCCGATAATGGGTGCCGGGCGGTTGCTACCAACAGCATAACACCGATAAGCCAAAATGTTCAGCGTAATAAACGAATAAAAATATTGACCAGTAATTTTGTAGCTTATGTCCATTGTCCAGTTCGCAACGGGGCTGGCAGCTGGCGCCAAGCCAAGCTGTTTCTCTGCTAGGCACAGTAGCATCTGGACACACCATACTTATGCGCTAATGTCCACTGACATTAGAAATGAATGGCCATGTGCGTATTTAGTAGATACTTACTTGGACACGTGTAATGTTTTGATAACTATAAATTTTATCACGGTGCGTTGAAATGAGTACCATCTTCATTTGTCATTGGATATTCTCAATTGTTTACGAAGATTTTTACTTCAGCTCAAGGCTTTTTTTTTAGAGGAGAAGTTTCTCAAATAATTTTTATCGCTCTGGGTGGAGTAAGAGATCGTGTCAGACTTCTACCAGCCAAAACCCTCCTTTATTTGATATGTGCGTTCTAAGACCACGGTTACTCTTTCCAACATTCCTGCAGGCATCGGCCCTGCTGGGCCCCTTCAGTTTTGCTGACATATCTATGAGGACAGCGTGGGGCACCACGCATCGTAGACTCGTGCTTGGTCCTTACCGGTTTGTTATATACTTAATTGGGATTACTTCTCTCAAAAACTTCTATATTAATCTGGTTGCGACACGTTACCATATATTGTTGAGACTCCTCTCAACGTCTCCACGCACTGGCGGCATAGAACTACAGCTGGGAATCAGCCGGTCAACGACGGACGCCTTGCCGGTAGCGAGCCCCGCAGCACACATCAGCATATCACACATTCATAGGTTGTGCAAAAGTGAATCCCGAGAACCTGGAACGAAGGGAAAGAAGGAACAGGAGTGGGTTTTAGTCAGTAATAGTCTGACACAAAAAGTCGGGAGATGTCAATAGATAGTTTCCCCCCTAAAAAAGTTAAACGCCGTGAAAAATGTCCGCGCTGGTTTACGCAGTCCACTATAATTTTCATTCTACTCCGCCACGACGTATCGTCTTGAATATCTTTCTACGCTTACGCGGGATTTTGCTAATGATTCAACGTAATTTTACACCTAGGTTAGTGGAAAACTGTGTACTGAGAAGGTTTAAACTGTGTAACTAAAAAGGCTTAATAAAAGATCCTAGCTCCCTTGAGATCTTACTGTCCCCGCACACACGGGCCTCGTTTTGAGGCGGCCTTTTTTGTGGCTCGTGTGTACTAAAAAGACTTAATAAAAGATCCTAGCTCCCTTGAGATCTTACTCCTTTTTTTTTTTTTTATGGTGGGAAAAATCATGCATTGACATCCCCCGCCCTTGGGCGGAGCGGGAGATAGTGTCAGACTCTTACTGACTAAAAGACCCACACCGTTCCTTCTAGCCTTCATACCGGGGCTCGAGCGCCCTTTCGGATAACCCTGGCCCCAGTAGGCTTCGACCCGGCTGGGTCCCTGCTGTTGCTGACAACTCCTTGAGGCGCGCGGGAACAGTGCGCGCCGTCGACGACTTGGGCTTGGTCCGGACGGTTACCGGACGGCCGGACAGCGAGCTACCCATTGCTCACTGTCCGCAAGCCCGCGTCTACGTTGGCCGGAAATCGGGATCAGAATCCCGGCGACGGCGGCGGCGAATACGCCGTTGCCTGATGCGTTCGGCCTCCTCCTTTGCAAGCATTACTGCTTCGCAGAAGTCGGCGACCGCCTGCCACTCCTCCTCGCTCCGGACCATGGTCTCAACCAAGGCCCGGCAAGAGAGCTCTCCGCCGCCGATCGCCCCCACGAGGGCACGGCGATGCTCCGCCCAAGCAGGGCACACCTCGACTGTGTGCTCCACCGTGTCCTCCGGGCGTTCCGCACAGTGGCGACACCCGGGCGTCACTTCCGCATGAATCCGGTGTAGGAAACTCCCGAACGAACCATGTCCGGCGAGGACCTGCGTCATGCGGAAGGTAAGGACGCCGTGAGGCCTTTCCAGCCACGCCTCAAAGAGGGGACTTACCAGATCTTACTGTCCCCGCACACACGGGCTTCGTTTTGAGGCGGCCTTTTTTGTGGCTCGTGTGTACTAAAAAGACTTAATAAAAGATCCTAGCTCCCTTGAGATCTTACTGTCCCCGCACACGGGCCACAAAAAAACGCCGCTTTAAGCCTGTTTTTGAGGCAACCTTTTTTGTGGCTCGTGTGCGGCGGTGCCTTCACAAAAAATGCTTGAAGCGGTTTCAAGCTTCTCCGGACACAAGAGGTGTCGCGCGCTTCAGCTGTCTTTTGCGGCCGCTTCTACCTTTTTTTTATGAGCGTTTTTAGCGTTTTTTTGCGGCGACATACAGCACCGCCGCACACGAGAAACAAAAAAAGGCAGGACGCTTAGTTATCCAGATTTCAGTTAAGTTCATAAGCCTTGTTTAAGTAGTAAATCGTTTTAAATTTTCTTAGAAGTTTCATCAAGTAAACAAATTGAAATCTTTTAATTTATATTGAGAAACCAGTGAAAGTCTTGCGAAATACATATTAATGAGTTAATTAATTTGTATTTTGGATAAGTTTGAATAGTTTTCAAATGAATCTGAAAACTTACTTTGGGCGACTTTATAATTGTTACGAAGATTTGTAAACATATTCTGTAACGTTGTTGTTACACAGATCACTATTTAGAGATAAGTTACAGAAAATGTTACTTTTTTTTAAGCTATTGTATAGCTTCTATCGGGGGCCTTGAGCGTGGAGACCGAATCCAGAAATTCCGTAACGAAAATAACCTAACACCCGGGTCCCTACTCATTTGTTTTTTGAGCTTGGCGACCGATAAGAAAACAAATGAGTAAACAATCAATAGCAGCTGTTGGTGAGGTCTGGTTTTGAATGGGTGGGGTTAAGCAGCTGTTGGCGAGATCTCGTTTTGAATGGGTGGGGTTAAGCAGCTGTTAGCGAGGTCTGGTTTTGGATGGAAGGGGTTAAGCAGCCGCTGGCGAGGTCTAGTTTTAGATGGGCGGGGTTAAGCAGCTGTTGGCGAGGTCTGGTTTTGGATGGAAGAGGTTAAGCAGCTGTTGGCGAGGTCTGGTATTGGATGGGTGGGGTTAAGCAGCTGTTGGCGAGGTCTGGTTTTGGATGGAAGAGGTTAAGCAGCTGTTGGCGAGATCTGGTATTAGATGGGTGGGGATAAGCAGCTGTTGGCAAGGTCTCATTTTGGATGGGTGGGGTTAAGCAGCTGTTAGCGAGGTCTGGTTTTGGATGGGTGGGGTTAAGCAGCTGTTGGCGAGGTCTGTTTTGGATGAGTGGGGTTAAGCAGCTGTTGGCGAGGTCTATTGCATAAGTTGATAAAAAATGTTATGCAATAACTTTACCGCGGCAGTCCCCGAGTGTCACACGTCTTTTTTTTTGCTTAGAATCCTCAAATGACTCCTCTTATTCTGAGTGAAGAGAGTCTTGTCTCAGATTTTTACAGATTAAAAGCCACCGGTGTTCCGGTAACTCTTTCAAACATACCCTCGCAGCCCTGCCTACTAGGGATTCTCGTTGATCGGTTCAGGTTGGCTTCGTTTTTTTTGCTGATATCTTAGACGCGCCGTCGACTGCTGATATCTTGGACGCGCCATCGGCTCAGGCCTATTCCTTATCGGACGGAGAACTACACATTACTCGCCATCCATAAAACCACGTCTATGTTGACCCTGAGGGCTAGGGTATTTTCGGCAGAGGTAGGAAGCATAATCTGCCTCTACTTTTGATAATTTAAATCAAAAACTCGATAAGTATATATTACAATTTGTATTGTGTCACTAACCGTCTTCTAAGATTTCTTCTTTTGTCTAATTAAATAATCGGCGGGGCTTAATTAGACTTGGTAGCTGCTGAAGTAATTATCTCCGTAACACAATATCATATTATTTTCTCGACCTTAACAAAAACATTTTTGTTACTTAACTCTATTAATAAATCATTATTTAGAGGCTTAAGGGTGAAACGATTTAGACAATCTTATGTTACGAAATGATACTGATGAAAATCTACACCGACTGGATTTATTGCGTCTAGCTATGTAGGTTTTCAACCTAGAGAATGGGACCGTTATTCCCCAAAACGGTTTTTCTTCGAACCCATTTTTACTCAAGATTAAAGTACCCGAAATATCCCTAGTTCATGAAATCGGGCAATAACTTTAGGGTATGATAGAGTTTTAGGCGTGGTACGAATTGATATGACTGTGTTACTGCGTAAACAGAGAAAATAGTTTGGTGAAAAGTGGAGTAATCTGTTCCAGCCAATACTTTTTTACTTGCGTAACATTTCAAGAATCTTATATACCAATGATCTCAATATACTCTCAGCCAATTACGAAAAATACTTGTACCTTTTTTGTTTAGTCTGCTCTTTCATAGTTTTATTTAGGGATATCATCAAATAACTTTTCCACGCTGGGTGGAGCGAGAGTTAGTGTTAGACTTAATGACTATAAAACTCACTCGTGTTCCTCTAATTTTCTGCTCCTTCGGACAATCTCGTAGCTTTGGCACTCTTTCAAACTCTATTTCAATACCATTTTTTTATGTTTATTATATATACAATTTTGTATGTACAGATATACAATTGGTAAAGAGTTAAAAAAAAATTATCGACCCCTTTTCAGGGTCGGTGTGGGTTTAAGGACGACGAACATAGGGTATCTCGCCGTCCAGCTGCCCCGTAAGAATCGAGCCCCAGCCTGCGTTGGCGCGTAGTTCCACGCGCGCCTCAAAGATATGTCAGGTAGGCGTAGTAGGCGCTCAACAAGGCCAGGAAATTTTGAAAGAGAAGTAATGGTCTTGAAACTCAAATAGCAACTGAAAAATACAAGTAGGTTTTAGTGTCTAAAAATCTGACAGGCCCTATCACTCCGCCCTAGAGCGGGAGAAGCCATTGGATGATTTTCCTACTGAAAAAACCCGGAGGCTTCGCTTAGAACTGTTTAAATGTCTACATTAAAAATTGGACAGGATTTTCTCCTAAATACACAGCCACTTGAAGTAAACAGAAAAGGGTTATCAAGGACTATTGGTATAACAAAATGGTACATAACTCTAGAATAAAAATAGCGATTTTTTCACTTAATAATTTATTTACAAGGACATAAATTTGATACCAAGTTTGATTCCGATGCTTAAGGCCCATATAGCCAAACCGAAAACCATTATCCATCACAACTGTAGGACTCGAGGTTGCTTCTAAGAAATTCCTTATGAAAGAGCACTATTAAACTAAAAAAAAAAAACCGACCTAGACAACTGGTAACATCACTGGTAACGATATGATTCTTCGATATTTATTCTCGATTCCTTCAAATATTCTCTGCTTTATTAAACAGAACTGTTTTTGTAGTTGTTACAAAAATATAAGAATTAAATAGTTCCAACCTCTGTGCAGATCATCCGGAGATCACGGTGGAGCATACGGTGGAGATCTGTTCCGCTTGAGCGGAGCGCTACCGTGTCCTTGTGGAGGCGATTGGCTGCAGCGACTTCTCGAGTCCAGCCCTGGTTTTAGCCATGGTGCGGAGTGAGTGGGAATGGGAGGCGTTTACTTCCTTCTGCGAAACAGTAATGCAAGCAATGGAGGCGACCAAAACCGCGTGAGGAGAAGACAATGTCACGCCCCGGACTCCACTGAACACAACTCAAGAGTTGAGAGTCGCAGGGCCACTACTAGCCACTGTAAGCTCGAGCTAGCGGACGGCGAGCTATGGGTAGCTTGCCCTCCGGTCGTCCGGCCCGAAGCAAACCCAGGTCAGCGGTGCGTTCCACTTAGGGCCGTCGCTTGCCAGGGCTGCGGTTTCTTTAAAGAGTTACCGTATGCATCGCTAAAAAGGGTAACTGTAGTAACACCTGGACACCTTTAGTCAGTGAAGTTCGGATATTTATTTCCGTTCCGCCAAGAGCAAGAGGGAGCATTTGATGATTTCTATATAAAAAAGTACAGAAGGACTCAGAACCTCACGCATACAGTCTCGCAATAAGCCATTACATTTTAAATGAAGAACATTACGAACTCCTAAACTACCTTTGACAAAACCATCTTCAATATTTACGTTCCTCGACCGAAGTAGGTGTAATATCGTATTAGTAAGAGAGTAAATTAACGGCAGGTGGCGGGCAAGTCGCAGTTAATCCGGAATTTGTAGGAATAAGTAACGCTCACTGGCTCCGATCCAACGCGGGGAGTATTGGGTAACTGCTCGGAATATTGGGACCGCTTCATCACTATGACCTGTATACCTACGGGCTACGTTCTTTAACGTATAACTGTATTAAGTTATAACTTTTTCCTGTTGGTTGTGGTTTGCTTATTTTTAGGATTCCGCATCTCAGCCGCGACAACGGAACCATTATTTTGTCTAATAAGTCAACCGACTTGGGAATTTTGTATAATATTTAATCATTTAAAAAATACTGGTATTCGATATTTTTTTTTAAGGTTCTTCTGTTAGTTAACAATGATCTCTACCTCTTAATCAACCTTGATTATTGAACTCTTGTTGACTACATCAGATTTCGTTAAATCCTAGAGTAAAGTCGTTTAACTTATTAGACAGCCTCTAGCGATTTTTTTTTAATTGTTATGGACTACTGCTTCCCACCTACTTTGTTGTCTGTTGAGGTCTTTTTCCTCAGGAACGTGTGGAGGTATTGAGCTGAAATTCATTCATTTCATTCGACAAAAAAAAAAACAACACGTGTTACAGTAAATCCTTAAATCACAAACTAAAATGACCACGTTTTTACAATACAATAACAGAAGTGAAGGACTATGGTAAGAGTTTACAGAATAGGTACAGAGCCTTCTGTGATAGTTATAGGCATTAGAAAACAATTTATTTGCACTAACAATATAGTTCGTTTAGCTTTTATTCGTGTACACGATGGCTGAATGTTGTCAACCAGGGAAAGGTCAAAAGTCAGGGCCAAAAGTAACTGTTTGTTCACGATTTTGTTCTTATCATTTTCATACATTTGATCTTACCGCTCGCCGCACCGGGCTTAGTTACCGCTCACATCGGCAATGTCGTGAACGGACTGTAATAGTTACAAAAATGAATGTCTTTTCTTCTCTTCAATTTCTTCTAGTAGAAATATACCTACCTAGATGTATTTTGTTTTAGGTATTTTGCTGGGTTGTTGGTACTATGGGTTGATAGTTTTCCTCGTTGAGTAAGAAAGCTTGTTGTATAATACAGACTACAAGTACTCGGGAAAGGTCACAAGTCAGGGTCGATTATGTATTCTTTGCATCTATAACGTGATTTAAAATGGTTGTCTATTTTCTCTTTATTAAATCAATAGCATTTCTAGCGACCTCGCCTGCGTGAAAGTCGAAAATTATCCAACAGGAACCAACTACCTAGAGGGCTCTAGGTAGTTGGTTCCTATTGTACTATGACGTTTTAATGCCGTAACGGTTTTGTTATGAGAGAGAACTAGAGCTATGTAGGACAATCAGGGTGTGTTTCCACTGACAAGGAGCTGAGCGGAGTGAAGAGGAACAGCCCAAGAATTGGCCAATTACAGTGCTCAAAATCTCCGCTCCGCATCACTGAAGCGGAGCGAAGTGAATCTGAGCGGACTTTGAAATAAAAGAAACGAATATGCGATCTTGAATTGGTGGTTGAAACATTTTCACTGCTCTTCTTCGCACTAGTGGAAACGCACTCTTAGCCATATCCATTTTTTACAATGGAATCACGATGCAATTGGAACTTCGCAGTTCGGACCTAGAATAAAATTTATTTTACAATCTAAACGCCGGGCGTCGGGAGTTGCAGGATGGTTTCCGAATTCCGACCAACGTAGGCTCCTGCTCGCGGACTAGCCCAAGCTGACTTCTCGATGTGATCCACGCGGGACTCAAAGAGACGTCACCAAATTGACAGAACTTGTTAGGGCTGATGCCTGCTAGTATTGCAAATTTTTTAAAGAAGTTACTGTAACCCTCGCTAAAAAGGCAACTGAAAGAACACAGAGGGTTTCAGTTAGTAAAAGTCTCTCACTCCCTCCTGCTCCACCCAGAGCGAAAGAACTTCTGTTTTGATGATACATGTATTCCGTAAGTTTTTAATTTCATCTTAATCCAATTTAGTCGTTCAGGTGCAATTAATATTAGTAGAGGGTAATAGTAGTATTTTAATGGATCTATAGTTTAGTGTTATATTTTTGCCATTATTTGAAAATTATTAAAAGCATTCGGTACCTCATGGACACATTCTTAATTCATTAATGTTAAGGATTATTTATAGATTTGCTTCAAAACACTCTAAATAATAATAGTAATGGCCTAATCGAACGATTCATTTCACAAACACTCCTCTTTGATGGCCTCCAGAAGCACGCGATGCGTATAAACGTAATCAAAATCATGCAATTAAATGCAATCAATACTGATAAGTGAGTTCGACCTAATTGGATTAGATTCCGAGTTCAATTAAGTATATTATCTTGGGGTTTGAGCACGAGTAATCTATATTTTTTAACTTTATAAACGCTGGGTGGTATCTAATATTGAAAATGGTAGGCTACGCTTTTATCAATAATCTATAACTAGCTGTTGCCAGCTCACTAAATCATCGGTACACCTCGTGGTCCACCTTGTGGTCCACCTTGTAATCCACCTTGTTGTGGTTTTGTTGCAAACTCAATTTAAATTATTCAAAAACTTCTATCTTCCTCCAGCGGCTTCGCCTGCATGATAGTAGAAAATTATCTTAAGGTCATAATATACATCGTAACATAAAATACGCAAAACCTCAGAAAAAATTCATTCAAAATCAAAATCAAAGCATTTATTTCAAATAGACCATTTACAGGCACTTTTGAATAGTCAGTTCAAGAAAAGTGAAGCTAAATTGCACGTTCCAAAGCGTGGGTCTCTATGGAGAAGAACGTGCAAGAAACTCCATGGACACTCTATTAAATCATATTATGTGTTACATATAATGCTTGGCTACATATTGCTATTATTATTATAAAATATGTAAAGGTTTTATGTGTTGTTTTAGTTTGTTTAAAATTCTTATCTGCATCGAAATAAGAACTATTATTATCCAGCTTATGAGAAAAATTTAATTGGATAACAACATTTGTGTTTGTTTACCTATTTAAGCGGATTTGCGCACGTGATAGCTTGCTCTATTAATAAATAGATAGGGCAACATTTTTAATGAAGATTTTTTTTAATAATGTGACCTAAAAAGTGGTTATTTTGTACAAACTATTTTCAGGTTTTGCGCATTTAACGTTACACTTTGTATAATAACAACATATATTGCCTCGATAAGTATCCTATGTGCTATTCTAAGATTATGATCTATTCGTGTGCCAAGTATCATCGAAATCCGTTCAGCCGTTCGAGCGTGAAGAAGTAACAAACATACACACTTGCAAACTTTCACCTTTTATTATATTAAAGTGGGAAAGTTGGATATTCTCAAGATTATTTAGTTTATCCTCATTTGATTAGTCTTTCAAACACTGTATTAGCGTGGACAATTTTAATAACACTTTAGAGCCTCACCATCAGAGATTACATCACTGCTTACCATCAGATGGGATCGCAGTCAAGCACTAGTTTATATCAATAAAAAAAAAACATATTATCATAACAAAGAAAACCTAATACTATTCAAAGATTTGCAAATCTTATTCCGTAAGAAGATAAAGTCGGCGAGACACAATTTGAACGTTTTTCCGCAGTTCAACCAATATTCGTTGAACAGCTTTTGTTTGAGGGAAACTTAGCAGACGTATTGTCTGCTCGCTGCATTTAAAATACACGTAACAAGATATTGTGAGCAACTGAGCATTGCTCTGAAGCTACGGCTCGGTAAAAACTGGGCAGAAGTTTACGTGGCTTGAGAAAAATCTCCAAACTTTAATATTGTATGTAAAACTACTATTGTGAGTTTTGGGACTCTGGGTGATAACTTAACGTCAAGAGAACCACAAGCAATGGTTAGCTCGCCGTCCAACCGTCCGGAAACCGTCTGAACTGAGACCGAGTCGTCGACGGCGCGTAGTGTCTGCAAAACCCTAGCAGAGCCGAAGCCTACTGGGGCTATGGGTTGCCCGAAAGGTAGCCCCAGGTTCCTGGAACGCAAGACAAAGAAGAAACATAGAAGTGAGTTTTAGTAAGTAAAAAATTAAATTTTCCACATAAAAAAAGAGGCCGGGTTTTATAAAATGATTTATAAAGTTTTAGCGTAGTCATCAATTTGCCACCCATGACCATTATTGCCATAAACGGTCATGGCCAATGAAATAAAGGCCTTATTAGGAGGCATTTTTTGTTGTGAATTTTTATACACTGAAAAAATCCAGGAAAAGTACTTTGGACAACAGAAATTTCCACAAACTGTATTTTACTATCCCGTATTCCTTTTTTTATCGCTAGCGCACCGCGCAATAGTATTTTTAAATAAATAAACGCAATAACTAATAGTCGGCAGTGGTTCGCTTGCTCCATGTTTGGCCAAGAGCCAGACATAATGGGCCGACGTGGCCCGACGTGGCCCGATGTGGCTGTTTGGCTGCGATTATTTCAACTAGATAAATTTTACGCTCCTTAAACGTAAGGACGTGCAAAGTGGACGGCTTGTTGGGATTGTCTTGAGATGTTTGCTGCGCAAGCACTTAACAGTATGAATTACAGGAGTGGGTAATTAACACCATGCTAAAATTGTTTGGGTGAAACCATGGCTTTAAATCCGTGATGAAAACAAAGCTATTTTGTAGGGAAAATTCAATTAATAGCAAAGGATACTGTGATGATCATTACACTTTTGTCAGTTAAAGTACTTTTAAGAATTGTCATCTTATGAGGCCGCAAAAAAAATCCAGTGAAGAAAGTAAGAACAAATCAGAGATTACTCGAGGCGAAAATAAAGCTATCTTCCGACTTTTGTCACCTTCCCTAACACCTTATCTCCGATTCCCCAATGAACGAACTGTAACCGCTATCAGCGCTGACCTTTCGATTATATTATCGTTTCACAAAATTCAGATTAGGATCACGATTCACGCGCCTCCTCTTCAGTAACAGAACATTCGGTGTCCTTAATGCCGCTGGTAAATGTCAACTGGCTGTTTGCCAAACACCCCGATAATTTACCATCGATGTGCTGCATGCAAATTTTAGTCTAATCCTTATTTTTCATTTAAAATCTGAGCCGTTCACCCTTTGCTGAGTGAAATATGTGTGTGAGATATCCGGTGATTGAGTTTGGTTTCTGACTTTTAATCACACTAATGAAATAAACTCTTTTTACCATTTTGTTGTACAATTAAGTTCCTAGTATCCTAGAATAGCTCATAACATACTTTTTGTTCTTAGAGAATACTCCTAGTATAAAAGGTATTTCAACTACAAGGATAAATATAAGGATATATATATCCAAGGATAATATATTAAATTTTCCACATAAAAAAAGAGGCCGGGTTTTATAAAATGATTTATAAAGTTTTAGCGTAGTCATCAATTTGCCACCCATGACCATTATTGCCATAAACGGTCATGGCCAATGAAATAAAGGCCTTATTAGGAGGCATTTTTTGTTGTGAATTTTTATACACTGAAAAAATCCAGGAAAAGTACTTTGGACAACAGAAATTTCCACAAACTGTATTTTACTATCCCGTATTCCTTTTTTTATCGCTAGCGCACCGCGCAATAGTATTTTTAAATAAATAAACGCAATAACTAATAGTCGGCAGTGGTTCGCTTGCTCCATGTTTGGCCAAGAGCCAGACATAATGGGCCGACGTGGCCCGACGTGGCCCGATGTGGCTGTTTGGCTGCGATTATTTCAACTAGATAAATTTTACGCTCCTTAAACGTAAGGACGTGCAAAGTGGACGGCTTGTTGGGATTGTCTTGAGATGTTTGCTGCGCAAGCACTTAACAGTATGAATTACAGGAGTGGGTAATTAACACCATGCTAAAATTGTTTGGGTGAAACCATGGCTTTAAATCCGTGATGAAAACAAAGCTATTTTGTAGGGAAAATTCAATTAATAGCAAAGGATACTGTGATGATCATTACACTTTTGTCAGTTAAAGTACTTTTAAGAATTGTCATCTTATGAGGCCGCAAAAAAATCCAGTGAAGAAAGTAAGAACAAATCAGAGATTACTCGAGGCGAAAATAAGGCTATCTTCCGACTTTTGTCACCTTCTCTAACACCTTATCTCCGATTCCCCAATGAACGAACTGTAACCGCTATCAGCGCTGACCTTTCGATTATATTATCGTTTCACAAAATTCAGATTAGGATCACGATTCACGCGCCTTCTCTTCAGTAACAGAACATTCGGTGTCCTTAATGCCGCTGGTAAATGTCAACTGGCTGTTTGCCAAACACCCCGATAATTTACCATCGATGTGCTGCATGCAAAATTTAGTCTAATCCTTATTTTTCATTTAAAATCTGAGCCGTTCACCCTTTGCTGAGTGAAATATGTGTGTGAGATATCCGGTGATTGAGTTTGGTTTCTGACTTTTAATCACACTAATGAAGTAAACTCTTTTTACTATTTTGTTGTACAATTAAGTGCCTAGTATCCTAGAATAGCTCATAACATACTTTTTGTTCTTAGAGAATACTCCTAGTATAAAAGGTATTTCAACTACAAGGATAAATATATCCTTGGAATAATTTTTTACATTTACTATTAGTTGGTAGTACAATAGAAGTAGCTTTTTATGGGGTTATTTCTGGTAGCATTGTTATTATTAATGGTATATAATTTCCTTAAATAAAAATATATCTTATTTATCACAATTTAATATTGTTGCGGCAATAATGTCGCACACTAATCTACGTGCAATTTAGCTT
Organism: Mythimna albipuncta; assembly: GCA_929112965.1. Lineage (NCBI taxonomy): Eukaryota > Metazoa > Arthropoda > Insecta > Lepidoptera > Noctuidae > Mythimna > Mythimna albipuncta. Next base: position 12,803,493 of record OV815973.1, read on the forward strand.
CACTTGTTTGACTGACCAAGATTTTGACAATTCTAAAGTGGCAGTAATTAGTCCATTTGAAATAAACGTTTCTGATTTCTGATTTTTAACCTACGCCAACACAAACTAAACACATAAATTACACGAGAAATTTACTTTACACATCGAAAGAAACTCTCCATAAAATTAGCGCACTTTGACCGTGCAAACATAACAACAAACTCACGCGGGGTTTCTTCGTTCCTCTAAAACTGTCATGGCGTAATACACTTCGCTTCCCCAGTATTCGTGGAAGCGCAATTTCATTAGTCGCAAAGAGCTCCATCGCGGGGCGACAACCGTGAAGTTGTCATTCATTAGTCTGAAGTTATGTGACCCAGGCTCCGTGACAGACTCTATCTACATCGAATCCAGTTACCCTTTGAGATCAGCCCGATATAATTCGGAGGGGACGTACCCTCCGGCCTTTATTAATTTATACTCGTGCATGTTCGAATAACGATTATACTATACAATATCCTGAGAGTTCATTTGTTTTATTGGCTTGATATACTCGTAGTGAAATAGTTAGAGATTATAAATAAACTCATAAGTTTAAATAGGTACCTGACACATGAAATATTACATATCCTGATATTTGAGATTATTTTGCATGATTACAATAATAAACATGATCTTGTCTCATACTTAATTTAAATGCTAGGTATGTTAAGTTACGAGTTGTATATTAGGTCTTGGCCTATGAAATTATCGTGTTATTTCACTTCGCACATAAAGTTTATTTGAACTGAATCCAATTCAATCTAAAGATATTAAAGTGTGCAGTCTCATTAAATATCGTATGTAATAAAATAATTTCATAGGCAATAATCATTCGTTAATATATATCTTGTGGTTTGTTGAAGAAAATCTTGTGGTCTGTGTAGGTACATCACGTATTAGAAAATAGCATAGATCGATCGTGGATAAAATATTATTGGTATATTGCCATAAGCAAATGAATAGATTCTTTTTTTGAATTGTCTGCAAAATTAGTAAAGAAAACATATTAATTAGAACTATGTCTACAAGATCCTTCATAATCATATTCCCTACGTACTAATGAGGTTTCTACAGAATTATGTAAGTATTATTAAAATGCAGGCAAGCATGTCGCTACGGTCTGAACTCACACGTACGCCGAGGTACGCGTACCTACGAACGACAATATTAATAGTTTTAAGGAGCGCTGTCATTGCGGTGTGGTGGCAAATTAGTTTGCAAAGTCTTCATTCATTAGTACGAAGTTGTGTGGTTTAACTTTGACGGGAGTGTTCTGTATGAGCCGAGTTGTACAAATTGTAATGTATTACGGGTTTAGACGTCGCCGCCGTCGGAGAGTGAAAGCTGTGACGTAGCTCTGTAATTGTTTGTAGTTACGTTATTACCCCTCACCTTACCCGACACGTTTGTTAGTTAAACGACTTCATTTAGGCCAGCTGATTTTCCATAATGTAATAATAAGGAATAATAGGCGTACGTGACCCAAGTTTTATGAATTTATTAAGTGCTTCGTACAATTGGTGTTTATGCGAATTCAGTCACGACTTTACGAGGAACTTAGTCGTTATTTCTACACCAAAATATTATTTTTGAGTACTTAATCTAACTTCGTTAAAGGGACGTTGATTATGTCACTTAGAAATGTCACGTGTAGGCGTAGGTATACAATTATATCCTGACAGCTAAGAGGATTAATTTTCTATCTCTCTGATATAATCTAAGAGCTGGCTTTTATCTATTCTTGGCAGATAGTTACAATTAGACAATATCATGGGTCAAACAAATGTCACAATTATTTCATGTTTTCTTTTTTAATTTTTTGTGTAAAAACCGTCAGTAGTTGCATCTGATTTGTGCGGAAAAAACGCCCGGATGCCACCATTGTGCGGATCGCCTGAGGTCACGGTGGAGCCTACGGTGGAGGTGAGCCCTGCTTGGGCGTATCACAGCATTGTTCTCGTGGGGGCGATCGTTGATGGTGATGTCTCGCATTGGGCCCTGGTTTAGGCCATGGTCCGGAGCGAATAGGATTGAGCTGCTGTCGCATAATTCTATGAGAAAGTAATGTCAGCAAAGGACGCCGCACGCGAGAGACCCTCATATCCCTCAGGCATCGGGACCCCGACCCTGATTTCCAGCCACTTTAGGAGCGTGTTTGCCGACGTCGATGCAGGACCGAAGCCTACTGGGGCCATGGCTTGACTTCCGAAAGGCAACCCCTGGTTCTGGAACGCAAGGGCAAAGAAGGAATATAGGAGTGGTTTTAGTCAGTAAATGTCTACCACACCCTCTTGCTCAGCCCTACAGTGGGAGAAAACATTGGACAATTTCCCACCTTAAAAAAGCATCACTTTTTGTTATGCGAACAATTATGTTTATATTCCTGTATCACAACTGACATAAAAACATATCTAATTGTGTCTTAAGAATTTAAGCATCATTATGGACCTAAAAAGGAGGAATATAGATATATTAATATGGTCACCCATCCACAGACTGACCTTGGCAAGCGTTGCTTATCCTTGAAGTTTAGCGACGAAATAATAGCTTGTATATGATATCATTCAGTCACATTCACAGTCGCATTCATTAGCATCGTTACCCCCGTTCTTGCATCCCGCAGATTCCTAAGCTACAAAGCCGCAACCGCAAGATCGATGCACTCATGAAATGTTTTGAGTACTGAGAGGTACCTACTCTAGATATAAAATGGATCTGGTAAGGTCAAGGTAAGGTTATTCGAAATTTATTGACTAATTTCAATGTGGTTTTATTATTAAATTATTATCCGAAAGATACTCAAAAAGTATTTTTCAGATAATAATCAACTAGTCTAAGAATCAATCAATCAAATACGAATATATCTTACCTTATTTTTTTTTAATGGTTGCAAAAAATCATGCATTGACATCCCCCGCTCTTGGGCGGAGCGGGAGATAGTGTCAGACTCTTACTGACTAAAAGACCCATCCCGTTCCTTCTAGCCTTCATACCGGGGCTCGAGCGCCCTTTCGGATAACCCTGGCCCCAGTAGGCTTCGACCCGGCTGGGTCCCTGCTGTTGGAATATATACCTACCTAAGTTTTATATTACTTCTTAATAACAATGTGACAAACGCTGTCTTTCATCATCATCATCATCATTTCAGCCGAAAGACCTCCACTATTGGACATAGGCCTTCCCCAAGCGTCGCCACAATGACCGGTCCTGTGCGTCACGCACTCATCTTTAATCATTGTTATTATTTTATTAGATATTTATTTATATCAGATACATGATTCATATTATGTAAGTAGCACTTACAAAACTATAGGACTTTATCATTGAAAATAATGTTAAGATACTGTAACAGTTTCAATTAATATAGATTTTATTTCATTATTATTCTTAAAATGTCCTCAGATGAAATTGTCCCAAGTTTTCAATAAAACAAAGTAATTTCCATGAAAGTATCCTTTTAATTTATTCCGAGTTCAATATAGGTTTCGCGGGATCCCACGCTCTCTGATGTCGTACATTTGCATCGGAATTAGATAAATTGTGTCTAAAAATTTACTGGAAGCGTTTGAAAACGACTGATTGGAATCAATATTAGAATAATTAAATGTTTTTGCAGGAATATTAATTAGTGACAAACTCCCGATTTCTAATTTGAGTATCTCTCAAATTCTGTTTCAGTCTGTCAAAGTTTAGCATTGGCTTGAGACGTTTTAACTCAAAATACATAATCCAGGAAGCCGCTCTAAGTCACAACAACCGCATGAGTCCCAATTATAGCATTATTCGAAAGTTCTGGAAGTTTTGGAACGCAACGGGCTGAGACCAATTATAGCAGGTGCAATATTAAGCATTACATTCTCGTATTATAAAATTCTTTATACAAATACATACATATAAAATACAAAAACACTATATATAATATAAATACTTATATTTACTTAAACTACAAAGAGCAGGAGGAGAGAGCTTGGACATGGAAATAATTGCCAATGAAGTCAGTAAGTATGGTGAGTGGGAAAATGAAGTAGACAGTTATTTAATTGACCGTAGACTTTTGTTGTTTACTATTAAGAGTTATAAGATGATTAAGTATAAACCACAAAAAAAATAAAATAGGTTTTTCTTAATGTTTAGTATCATGTAAAGAAATGCTAAAAAGCACGTAAATTCATTAGTGCCGGCTGTTATTTAAAGCATTTTGACAGTCATTTCGGGTTCACAGTGAAGTCAGAGTTTCTAAAACCAAAATGCCAAGGGGTGTTTAGGTTGTGAAGACTTTTTTTTTTATGGTGGGAAAATCATCTAACGACAACCCCCGCTCTTGGGCGGAGTGGGAGATAGTGTCAGACTCTTACTGACTAAAAACCCACCCCGTTCCTTCGAGCCTTCATACCGGTATGAAGGCTGAGCTACTCTTTCGAAACTAACCCTGGCCCCATTAGGCTTCGACTCAGCTGGGCCCCTGCTGTTGCTGACAACTCCTTGAGACGCGCGGAAACAGTGAGCGTAGTCGACGATTGGGCTCGGTCCGGACAGTTATCGGACGGTCGGACAGCGAGCTACCCATTGCTCGCCGTCTACAAGCCCGCGCCTACGGTGGCCAGAAATCGGAAATACCGGCGGCGGCGAGTATGTTGTAAAGGTCAAATTGGTAGTCAGAACGTACAAAATACTAACTGTACCCAGCGGTTTCACGTACGTTTAGGTTACTACTCCGCATTTGTACGCTATAGGTTTATATGTAAAATAGCCTTCCTCGATTAACTGTGCTATCCATCTCTAAAATATTTTTTCAATTCGATCCAGTACGTCCCGAGATTGTGCGTTGAACACAAACAAACAAACTCTATAGCTTTATTTTATTCATCTTTATATATATAATTCTTCTGTGAGTGTGTATGTCACTGAACTTCTTTCAAACGACTGGACCGATTTAGATGAAATTTTTTGTGTGTGTTGAAGGGGATCTGGGAATGGTTTAGATTCACAATTTTGTCCGCTGGACAATGCTTTTTTAATTAATTTTTAATTTATTAGTTGCATGTTGCATTTTAGCAGTTGTTGATTTTGGAATGTTTTACATTGGATCCGACAGACGCCGCTACCATCGCAGTGTCAAATTTTAAATAATATTCGAATTTTAGTCAAATTAAAGACGTGTAGACAGGACAACGTCTGTCGGATCCGCTAGTATAATTATATAACTAGTTCGATAGTCCGATGGTCGATGCTGTAGTTAGAAATGTTTGAAATTCTCGTCTATTTTCTGCTATAATATGAACGTATCAGGAATCCCTGATTTTCACACACTATTGATCAATGATTTCCTGACTTTCTATTTCATAGAATATCATACAGTTTGCAGAGTGATTACTCTGTATACTGGTGAAAACCGTCCACTGCGCCTGCCTGTCAGTAGGCGCAGTGGGAACTTTGTTTAAATAATATGTGAGAAATAATATTATTAATGAGAATAGTATAGACTAGCTTTTGCTAGCGGCTTCGCCCGCGTACATAAAATATAGCTTATGTCACTCAGGAATAAAGCACCTTTCTAACGGTGAAAAAATTTTAGCAATCAGACCAGTACTTTCAGAGATTACCTCCTACAAAAAAAAAAAAAATTAACTCTATAAATATAGTGTATATTAGTGTAGATTAATAACCAAGTAATCAGTTGTAACCGGTCAGACATGGTAGCAGACAGATTAATTAATAATAATCATAGGAATATTACGTATTGGTGACATATTATTGTGTGGATGGCCTATTGAAAGATAATTGCATGAATGGTCGTAATTAACAGTTCGTGGAAATTATCTTCAAGCAGATAATAGATATTGGTCTGTTCGATCAGGCAACTGTGTTTTCCTACAAGCTGTTGAGTGTTCTTAGAAATCACATTCTCTCTAATCGACTGGACAAATTTCAAAGAATAACTGAATACAAGCTCTTGGATAAAATTATACTACGTTCCAATGGTTATTGTGTAATAACAGACGATATTTTTTAGTCGACTTAATCAGGTGTAAAAAAATATTTCTTAGCTTTTTGAAACTGGCATTATCCTGCTGGAGACTCAACCTGAAGAAATACTCATGAATAGGATTCTGATTCGAGAATTTTATGTTAGGAATTTGCTAGTCTTGATTTATACCATTTACCCAAACGTTGCTTGTAGGTAATATTTTATGTTACTGATTAAAAATTTCTTAACCTATATAAAGTTTGCAATGGTTATTGTGTTAATGGCTATTACTTTAATAAAAATGATTGCAATTAATATTATTCAATGAATGGGCACCATTGTAGTTGGTGGAGGTATCCTATGTAATGAGACTCTATAATAGTAACTGACATCGATACTGATAGTGATTATCAAAATGCCCAAATCTTTTGGCGTGAGCCACATCGCAATTCGTTAGCGCATATTATGTCATTATGTCTGCCTGCCTAGTCTTTTCGGCTTTCAGTCTAATGGAATGCAGCTGAACACCAATTTTTACATGGAGCTACTGTCTACTTATTCTTCACAATCCAGTCACTAGGTAACATGAACGCTTCTTGGAAAGAGTGATGCCATATCCCTTCTCCTGTAACGATTGTCAAACATCTTCAAATTATATCTGGGATCAACGACATAACGTGGTTTCCGAGGCACATAGGAATCTACGCGCACTGTTCCCGCGCGCCTCAAGGAGTTGTCAGCAACAGCAGAGGCCCAGCCGGGTCGAAGCCTACTGGGGCCAGGGTTATCTGAAAGGGCGCTCGAGCCCCGGTATGAAGACTTGAAGGAACGGGGTGTGTTTTTCAGTCAGTAAGAGTCTGACACTATCTCCCGCTCCACCCAAGAGCGGGGGTTGTCATTGGCTGATTTTTTCCACCCAAAAAAAAGGTCATCCACAAACCGACCTCGGCAACCTCGTTTAACCTCGGATCAAACCTTACGGCTGTTATTACTTAACCATGTAAATCCCAAAATTATTTGTTACTATCACTGATTAAATATCACCTCGTCTTGGCGTAAAGTACTACTTACTAGGAACGCACGTCTACTGAAACAGTAATTCATAGAATTATCGCTCGATGTGGTTTTGAGCGGCATTACCACTTCTGTATTATCTCAACTAGATAAGCTCGGATTGGCAGCTGGTAATCCGATAACATGTTGACGTATCCTAAGCTACATAATATATTATTATAGCAAAAACGCTTTCCCTGCTTGAAGGCTCATTAATTTCGTAGAAATAAGGTTCAATTTCGTCTTGTATGTCAAACAAGGGAATATTAAACCCTTAGAACCCTTTAAAAGTTTATAAAGAGTTGCACGGTTTGTACCCAAAATAAAACCCTTTTATGGAGGTTTTATTGAGTTGAATTATGGGCTATATTTCTACAAAACTGAAGAGTGTAATGCTATTGGAGGCAATATGAGAATCAAACCAACGTTAGATGCATCTTTCTAGAGAAAAAATAAGGTATTTTCATTGTTACGTAATAACTTTAAAACAAGAAGAAAAACACTCATTTATATTACAACATTTACAACATTGATAGTACGGTGGTAACGGACCCGACTTACAAGTTGTATGTCGCGGGATCAAACCCAAATAAGCGTTTTAGGTACGCCACAATCACGGCGCTAAGTTCCCTTTTTGCGAAGTAACTAGAAAGGCTTAGAGAGAAGAAAACTAGAGAGTTTGATCGGACCGTTTGGTTAAGACCAAGCCCGAGTCAACGGCGCGTATACGAGTAGTTTCATACGTCTTAAAGAGATGTCAGCAAAACTGATGCCTGCTATGACACTGGAACGCAGAGAACAACTGAAGGACACATATTTTAGTCAGTAAATGTCTGGTACGCACTCTCGCTCCATCCTGAGAGGGAAAGTCGTTTGATGGTTTCTATATCAGGCATTACAGCTCATACCTTCTCCTAGAGAGGAGTCCCTGCAATGGGAACGTTATAAGGCTGATTATGCTAAGCTAAAACATTTAATTTTGTATTTGCAAAAAATAAAATAAACGGTATTAAGTCCTGTGAATAAGTCCTAAAGCGGCAGCTGGGTCGCTGTAACCTATGCTAACAAATTAAATAATTAAAAGCTAATTTCCAAGTCATTATTTTCACTGAAAACACAAGATCCAATAACAACATCTGAATATTTAAAACATATTTACATCCCCTGCAAGTGCCACGCTGTAATCAATTTATACTTTGGTCACCCAGGCGATAGGAATTAATGACGAAATTATTAGAAATGTAGGCACAGCTGCTCATATCGTAAACAGAATAAGCCACAACGGAAAACGGAAATTTACAGGTCAACGAATTTCTAATTATGTAGCGAACACCGATGTTTCCTGAATAACAAGCTCGGTGTATAGTGCGGTGAGTTTCTGCGTAGGACCCGTGATGTGTATACCAGTATACCTTGATGATATTTGCATAGTCTCCATAGTATATACATATGTGTATGTGTATGTAGGGTATTTACAGGGTGTGGCACCAGGTCTCCGAAAACTGGACTTGCTTATTAGACGAAAATGAACAACATTCCACAAGTTATTTTTCAGGAAATGATTAGAAAAATCAGCCTCTTCAATCAACTATATAATTTTGTATGGGGAGAGGCCATGTTTTTTTTTGTATCAGTTTCGTCTACTGAGCAAGCCTTTAAAGTTTTCGGAGAGGGGCCCCTTACACCCTGTATGTGTGTGAGAGTTTTTTTAAGTATGTTTAGTATGAGTGTGTTATGCCTGTGTGTGTAGTGTAAAAAAAGCTTTATTTCTTTATAATGTTCTAACAGCAAAATAAAATAACATTACAAACTTTTATCGTACATTTAAGAAATCCCTCCTTTTAGCTAATGAGTTTTCTAAATCTTTCCTTAGTGCTTATTTGATGTAGACATATCGGTTAGGTCTATGCGTTGTCTATCATTGATATAATTTAATACTGGATTACGAAGTTGTAAACAAGCTCTGTTAATTAATCATTAGGTAAATATATATGTACTCAGTGAATTTTGGGCTTTTTTCAGAGCGGAGTAAAATGACTTGTATTACAGTGAAAGCACGATTATTGAACATTTTATTGCTTTATTTTACTGCAACAAAATATTTGGAAAGTAAAATCGTTCTAGAAAAATACAGCATTGAAAATTAAAATAATAGACGCCTACTTAATATCCAACTATGCTCAGAAACGTTCAAGGTTTAAACTTACCCTATCTATCTTGTGTAGCTAGATTTTCTAAATGCCTTTGACATGTTTCTACTATAAAAGCTGACAACTAGCATCACTCCAGAAACCAAGCTTTACGCACTGAGCGAGAACGGAGGGATTTCGATGTGCCGTGTGATCGGTCATCCATCGACCGATATGTATCAACTACAGCCCAAACGTACTGCCCGATCCAGCCATTTACTCGTCAGCCATATGCTACTAAAACAAACCCTCTCTAACTGCCGATCAATCACGTTTTACGTCTATTTAAATGTACACGTAAATAAATAGTTGGTGTCACGGAAACGCTATTTATTTACCCTCGGATTCCCCGCCAACACAGTCCAAGTTTTCCTTTTGCCGAGGCATCGGATGTTGACTAACTAATCGGGCACCTTGCTTCAACACCAACGTGATGTCGGCCTCACTAACTATTTTAGCATAGCCTCGTTGGCTCGCTACTGAACTGGTGCAAACTCTTCCATTTGGACCCTACTACGTGTCAGATATAGGCATAGTTTTAAGACCGGGATGAACCTCTCATTTTTCTGCGTAAGTGTAAATGTCTGGGGTCGAGTTATGCGGCTCACGCGCCGCTTGGGCGTCCAGTCACGTCTCATAAAGGGGTGAGGCCACGAATTCGTAAATTCCCATAATAGTCGTCATCAGAACGTCAGCTATCCACGCGTTCTGACTGATCACTTCATTACAATTCATCCTTGTACATCAGAAGAAATGTACAACATAATAAAAAAGCATCGGACCGTACTTTAACCTGTATTAAAAGTTCGAATAAAATACTCAATAAGATATTGAGAATGACCTATTTGCGTTTGTGACTTCTGAGGTCCACATAATAATGGCCACGATAAGAATAAACGAATAAGTCTACGTTATGACTATGTAAGTACATAACTCTCGACCTTTATCATTTTGAATATCAAAATCTGGTGCTCGTAACTGTAAACGGCTACGAATAAATTGAATCTTTTTAAAATAATGGAGCAATTTCTTAAGTACCGAGACGCACATACTTTTCAAGAATTACCTACGTCTATATTCTGAACTGTAATAAATAATGTCATTCTGTCTATTTTATGAGTAAATTATAACTAGAACTATTTCGATATTAAAGTAAACTCGCAGTTTTTTTTTAAATGTATCTCTTTATCTACTTCACACAAATGATTTTGTAGTAACCTAGGCTAAAAGTTGCTCAAAAATATGGATACTTGGAACTTAGCGTAAACCATTCAGATAGCAAAAGCCGGAGTGTAAACCACGGTAACGTAATCCATCACACTGTGGTTTAAATATTTTCCATTTCAATTTTTAACCGGTATTGGTATCATGCATTTATAGACCCAACCTGTGTGTTATGTTAGTGTGACCTATTTCAAATTATTTTAAGTACGTATTTACTACATTAAAATTATACCAACATCATGTGGTTATTGTTGTATTTTAAGTATTTTATACTAAATGCTACTAACACAGAATACTCAGAGCAATATTGTTTTGAAAACAGCATCTAAAGTAGCTATTAAATGAAGCAGCAATTAGCATTTCAAATATTGGTATAAAGTGGGGGGTTCCCCCTATTGCTATCCTTTTTGTATCTGGCGGTGACGTCACATTTTGGCCATCCTTGTTCTGTTACTTGAAAGTTTGGCAAAATCTGTCTATTTGCGATTACCTTTTAATTTTTGATAAAAATATTTAAAAAAATTAGTCATCTACGTACTTGAGTCAATTAACTATCAAGATTAGAAAACACCTCATCATCGGGCGGTGTCGACGCGAATCGAAAGACTGCTGGAACCATCCAGCGCAGTCCCTCAGTTCTGTAACTTACAAAATTTGTAAGAAGTTGGGTTGCTAATCTTTATAAGCAACATCTCAAATCCACCACCTCCACCAACCCGCATTGGGCTTGCGTGGTGGATTACGGCCCATTCCCTCTCCTAGAGAGGAGGCCTGACTCCCAACAGTGGGAACATTATAAGGCCGACTATGGTATGCTAACGTCTCAAATTGTGACTATATTTTTAGCTAAACGCCACAAAACTTAGTGGGAAAAAAGGGTCTGTCTACTAAAAGTTACGAATTTGTTTTCCAAAACAGTCATACTTTGGTATAACAGCAAAATATTTAGTTTCCAGAAAACATTTCTAATTTATATTTATTTTCTTGTTCCGTCGATGAATTAGTAAAATGTGATGCGGTTACCGCGTTAATCGGGCAGACTGGGCGACCGCCTGATGGATCACCGCAGGCTCTCTACTCATGATCAATCATTCGCTCGTTCCCGGGGCCCGCGACCAAATTTACTTTAGTGCCCGTCTGTAGGCAACCTATCAAGTAATGAACAACCTAATAATGTTGCATAATCTGAGTAAAAGTTTGATAAGATAAGATTTTGTCTTAATTTTATTTTATAAAGATTTTCATGTTGCTGAAACAAGCGCACAGTCTGTTAAAATCAATTTTATACGATTAGGATTCACAAAGAGGATAGCCACTAGACTAGCCTCTCCTCTGAGGCCCCTCCGGCTCCACCCAAGAGCAGGGGATGTCATTGGCTGATTTTTTCCCACCATAAAAAAAGGCCTTTCTAGTCCTAGTCTGACTTATCGTCGCAGGATTATTTGAAAGAGTTATAGATATACGAACTTTGCAGATGCAAAAATTGTATATTTACTTACAGTATGACTTAAAAGGCCTTTTTTTTACTAACAATAAGGATTTTGTATATATTCTAATGTTTTTGTGATATTTGGCAGCAAATGTATTAAGTCAACCTTCACGACAAACTTCACTGAGGTAGTCAACACTGCAATAAAGCTCCTAGCTCTATTTTACCGAAATCGAACCTGTTTCAATAGTCCACATATTGTCCCTTTGAGCAGACGCTTGAGATAAAAAAATACACCTATTTCACATGAAAGAGTATATTTTTCTTAATATAAACGTTTATCGCTGTAAAACTGCTCAGGCCATCGTAATTATTGCGATCGTAAATAAGATGACATTTCATTTAATAAATAAATCACACAATCAAGAAATAAAATGGTAAAGACATTCTGTTATTTTAGAGCATAACACGAAGGGCTTAGAATAATTTGGCACATTATTGAATGATCTGTAAGCCAGTCAAGTTTCCATTTCTTCATTTAATTCGTAAACTAAACATTTACATATTCATTAATTTCGGTGACGTCAAAGATTTAAATGATAGACTAAATTTTCTACATTGCAGAGCTTTATTCTGTGGAAGGAACAAAGAAAAATAAATAAATGGCCGCAAACGAGTTCCGAAAAAAGAGCATTTAAATCACCCTAAGCGCCGTTATAGAACGCGCCATTGATTTTTATATAACTCATTGATTTCGTGTACACCAAGGCGGGGTTGTTCCTACCTATATGTAGGTACTACCTACATGTATGCAAATGTTCGCATGAGCACAGTTATAAAATTTACGATTTCTGGAAGTCCGTGACGACGTTCGATCAGGGTAATGTTTATTTGAATAACATTCAAGTCCGTCGCCCGTTTACGAGGGCAGGCCATGTAATATATTTTCATTATGTACCTACCATTTATTCGTGGGCTGCCGATATTGACTCTTTATATGCTTACCTTCAATGTTAACAGCGTATACCGACGAGCTGGTGAATGTACGGCTTTTTCATTATATTTACATAACGTTTTTCCAGTTCGCCTTTATATACTCTCTATGTTGTATGGCCCATTGTGGGCTCCGAACGCTTTAAAAATTGTATTCCTTCGGCTTAGTTTCTGGAATTCTGAAAATGTTATAAAAATACTCATACGCGTTCAGAAAATATCATAACCTTGTATTTTTCTGTTATCCTTTTTCCGTTCGAGACGAGTTGCTAATGATGGTACTTGCTCCTTTGTGAGGCAGAAAAGAAGAGTTTAAATATTAATATTCATAAAACACACACGATTCCAGAAACATATGTAATTGTGATGTTGGTAGACAGATTTATATTTATCTGTAACTAGCGACTGCCTCTGTTTGGAACGGATGTTAGAAATCTTTTGAGTTCTTGGCTTTTCTCTAAAAATACAAGTATCATATATTTAAATCTTTAACATGAATTTCTTTGTCTATTGGTGAGACCTGCATGAAAATCCGTCCAGTAGTGTTTGTGTTTATCGCCTTCAAGCAGACACACAGAGAGAAGCTATGAGGGACTTGGTTTTATAACATAAATGATAAACAAAAGAACGGCTTTTGGAGAAAGAGCAATTTTAAGCTTTTAAGTTAACTTTCTTTAATCATAAGTATGCAGTATAGGTAAACACTGTTTAAGCTCTAAACCCCGCAAGCGCTAGCTACCGTCTATCACCAGTATTTAACCCGGCGGCAGCTTTCCGCGGCTTGCAATTAGTAATCTACTATTGCAACATTAAGCATTCCCGAGAAAAACTACAAACCACTACGAAAATATCACATGAAAGTTTCAAACTAGCTAGTCTCATGCGTGTACGCAGTTGCAGGATCTCTGTTTCCTTAGATTTATTGTTTAATATTGTAGTTCACGTGATTTAGTTGTCGAGTTAAATAAACTAAGTGACTGTTCCGCGTATTTAAAAAAAAGTCCATACTAATCTTAGTGTCAATCAAAAACACATTTATCTACCTAATTTCCTCATGATAAGCATGGTTTAGGTGTAATTTATCTATAATATGTATGTATTTAGAAATATAGATATAAGTATGATTATCACTTGTCTAGGACTCATAACACACGCTCTGCTTAGCTTGGGACTAGATGGCGTTGTGTGATAGTTGAAAAAAGAAATATGTATACAGTTTTCGATTTCTACAGTATCGAGCTCGTATCTCCTTTGACAGGCTTTGAACACTTTTGTATCTCTTTCTTAACTTAGGTATATATGTTCTTTCATTTCTTTTAGCTTATAAATCTATTCCAATATTTCCAATCAATTGTTCATATTGACAGAATCTAGTGAACTTGTCATTTCAAGTAAACACAACTTAAACCAATTAAGCAATACACGTTAGCCAAGTTAATTTGCCCAGTTGCTGCGCCTTAACTTTGTTTGCCTAGTTTTCTTGCACGTCGGTGTAATCCTAGCGGTTTCCGAGTCCACGAAATTAGTTCGTTCATTGGTGTTGGATTGTGACCGGATCTAGTTTTCGATTCAAACCAAACCTTGCACTAACTAGCTCTGAATTTAAGTGTCCGATGTTGTGGTATTTAGTGACGTCAAACCACGGAAACTCAGGTTTACCGATTATGTATTACGACTTTGTTTTTTGTATCAATTTATTTCTTTTGTGATTTTAGAACGTTGTAAATCCTAGTTTGTTTATTAAATTGAACTGCCAGTACTTTTTTTTTTTTTTTGTGTTGCTGGCTGAGTGGCACACCCTTGCGCCATCTCATGTTCCAAGTGTGTTTGGTTACACCGGATTCATGCGGTAGAGACGCCCGGGTGTCGCTACTGTGTGGACCGCCTGAAGGATACGGTAGAGCACACGGTAGAAGTGTACCCCGCTTGGGCAGAGCATTGCCGTGTCCTTGTGGGGACGATCGGCGGCGGCGATCTCTCGCGCCGGTCTTTAGTACAGGCCATGGTCCGAAGTGAGGAGGAGTGGCAGGCGGTCGCCTCCTTGTGCGAAGCAGTAATGCTAGCAAAGGAGGAGGCTAAACGCTCACGCCCGAGCCGCCGCCGGGATTCCGATTTTCGGCTCCGTAGGCGCGGGCTTGCGGACGGCAAGCAATGGCTAACTCGCTGTTCGACTGTTATAAAGGAGATGTTAGTTACAGCAGGGGCCCAGCCGAGTCGAAGCCAACTGGAGCCAGGGTTAGCTCCGAAAGGGAAGATCGGCCCTGGAACGAAATGCAAGAAAGAACAGGGTGGGTTTTTAATCAGTAAGAGTCTGACACTATCTCCCGCTCCGTCAAAGGGCGGGGGATGTCATTTGGATGATTTTTACCAACCAAAAAAAAATATGTTTGGTTATGCTGGCGCTGGCACTGTACCTGCTGAGATCCTCAAGCGGCGCAAATACTTTAAGCTCCTGCCTTAGCCTTTGTAGTTATTTCTATTATGACCTGCCGAAAATAAAGGCCTTACTTTAAACCCCGCTGACAGAAATAGGACCTGAGTACTTGTAAGCAAATTATATTAGGTACGTTACTTATAGCCAGAGATTATTATGCCTCTTCTAACCTAACCTGTCCGTGTCGGAGTGCGCTAAAATTACGTCACCTCCTTCCCTACTCCTACCCACACGTTTTAGGTGTTTTATACTTTGCCTAGATATTGTACCGAATACCTAAATTATACAGATTGCTGGTTATAATTAACATATGTGTGTTGGTACGTAGGTAGTTCATATTTAAGTCATTTAAGGACATAAATTTTGTTTACAGTTCTAATAAAAGGTGTAATTTATTTAAGTCATCATAATATACCTGTGTAAAATATTACGTACACAATATACGTCACACTCATTTTCTGTTGCTTTATAATTAATAATAATATATCATATGACATATGCCTAAATAATCAAACGTGTGCATTAATTTTCCACGAACCACTTCGAGAAATTACTTGAACTGAACAGTATCGAATATTAGTTTATCTTGACATTAATATTCCAATCTCAGTACAATGTCAATACCATGTACATACGTATGTAAAACATAGCGATCGAACAACGATACATAGCGTTTGTCAGCACGATATCGCGTGCACTATCTTAACAAATACAAATATGAGCTTGACTTTGAGAATACATTGAGAACATGTCTACATGGACGTCCATCTTCTAAACAGTATTGGGCTGGGTACACATTGAATACGAATTTGTTACAAACGAAGTCTGTGTCGTGTATAAAACTGATTTTGTTTTTCTGAAATGATGTATTGATGTATAAAGAAGATAAGCGATTTTGAATGTTATGATACTCGTTTCTATGTATTACAGCCGTTTTTGGTTGAAGTTTGGTTGACATTCGTGGTTGATATTTTATAAGGAAATACGTACTTACATTCAAACAACACAGTCTAATGTTCAGCTCCTATAATATTGAAAAAATACAATATCACACGTTGTGCTGGACTACAAGAATGCACTAAGGGTGTGTTTCCACTGAAACGGAGCTTGGCGGGGTGGAGCGGAGAAAAACAGTTAAAAGTAGTGAGTTTTTTCATTCAAGCAGAGTGGAGAGGAGTGGCTTTGCACTACCATCCGTTTTGTAATCTCCGTTCGGTACCCCACCCCGCTCTGCAGGCTTAGACAATGACTTTTCTGTTAGGTTTCACTCCAAGCGCTAAGTACAAAATGAATAGTATTTACCTGCGGAGAAGTCACGTACACATCAGTCATTTGTTTAAACCCCCTGTCCATTCCACTCCGTTCCCTTTCGCTCCACTTCCCTCCACTCTGCTCCATTCCCCTCCACTCCGCTTCGCTCCACTCCTCTCCACTCCGCTCCACTCCACTTCACTCCACTCCGCTCCACTCCACTCCGCTCCGCTCCACTCCACTCCGCTCCGCTCCACTCCACTCCACTCTGCTCCGCTCCACTCCACTTCGCTTCACTCTTCTCCACTCCACTCCACTCCACTCCGCTTCACTCCAGTCCCCTCCGCTCCACTCCAGTCCCCTCCGCTCCACTCTACCAGATTGAAGATTTCGAGCATTGTGATTGGCTAATTTACAGTCCATCCAGCCTTGCGTTAGTGGAAACGCGCCCTAACTACACACGGCCGCGGTGAATTCATGTTGCAGCTATTTCCTTAAGATACAGATACAGGGGCTTGTGGACACATAGCTGACACCACATCCTATCTGTGTGACCGCACCTTAACTGCTGCACATTAATATATTAAACTATATTGATCTTGAGGACATATTTGAAGGTGACACTAGGAGACTCGTAATGGCCGGGTTAATGTTGTAAATGCGTATAATTATGCACGATATTTAATGCTTTACGTCTATGTGGTCTTTTGTGGCAATTAGCGGTGTAATGTAAGTGTTATGTACCTACTTTAAAGTTTGATTAAGTGTAATAGTATCTATAAAATGAAATGTTATTATTACAGTCATTTTGTGACCTAATTTGGGTAGTTAATGAAACGTAATTAGTTTTGCTGTTGAGATTATTTTAACTTCGGTTTTAACGGCCGTGTCTGTTAATGTAGACTTAATAAGACTATTAAAATTTCAAAATCAAACTTGTTTTTACAATGCGATTACGAATGTTATCAAGCGGCATGCAGTAAAGCAGCCATGATCTACAAATTCAAGTTGACTTATTAGCCAGAATATGGTATTTTTATGGTCTAACAGTAACGATACAAAGTATAAGCATAATCAGCCATTTAATGTTCCCTTTGCTGAACTAGGAAAGGGAATGGGGCCGTAATCCACCACGCGGGCCCATTGCCAGTTGGTGAATGTCACATGTCTTCGAATTTTTTGGCTCTAGGATAGCCGATTTTCTCACGATGATTTCCTTCACCGTTTTTGAGAGCAGTGATGATGAAGTAAACACAAAGTAATACGCTTGGCTGGGTTTGAAACCGCGACCTAGAACTCGTAAGTCACGGCCATAACCACTCGGCCACCACAGCTCTAAGTACAAAGACGATATAAAGTAAAGTAAAAAGTAAAGTTGTAAAAAGTTTGGCTATTCACACACATTCATTATAGAATGTGATCTCTCATACGTTGTTATTTACTAAAGGACTTTCTCTAGAAGCGAAAACGAATTTTCCTTTTATTTAGAAACTACTAAGTAACATCTAAGTTAATATACTTTGTAATGAAGTTGATATAGAGAGAAGAATGCCACAGGGACGAGACGGTGAGACAAATGTCTTGCATTACTCTGTTGCCGATAAGAGTGACGTTTTGACATTCATATCTGATAACATGCGAGATGTATGAACTCCACATTTATAGAATAGACGAAGGCAGAACGTACTAAATTTATTAGAACGCTGAAAATGCTTGTGTTGGCGTTTAGTATTAGAGACATAGTTAATTCCCTAACGTAACTGTATTGCGTAGTAAGTGAGAGATGGTTCCACGGGGAATTTCTGAAAGAGAAGCCTGGAACACAAAGGGTAAGTGAAGGATACAGGTGTGGGTTTAGTCAGTAAAAATCACTCCCCCCAGAGCGGGAAGAATGATTTGCGGTCGATCTTGGCTTATTGTTTATCGGACGACGAGCTACCCATTACTTGTCGTTGGCAAGTCAGCCTACCTACGGTGCCATGGCTTGAACTAAGGTCGGTCGCAAGAGATCACTGCCACCGATCATCTCCATGGTGACACGGCTATATTCCGCCTAAGTGGGACATATTTCCAACATATGCTCCACCGTGTCCGTGACAGATTGTACACCTTTTGATTTGTAAGAGACCAAGTAGGTACGCTTGTACGGTTTTCTTCATAACTGTTCTACGGGACAATAATCACAGACGCAGTTAGGTAAGCGAATACTGAGTTTTATCTGAATTAAATCTGTTCTGAATTAGTGCAACCATTCTGTACCAAAGCATTTAAGCTAAATAGCTATCCGACGTGAATTGTATGTATAGCTTAAACTATAGACCAATAACATACAAGTTTAGTTACCGTAACACACACATATATTCCTGCTTTACAAATTCGCATTCAAGGTCCGACTACTCCTAAGACATACGGACAGGGTGGATCTAAAGCGTAGTGAATGGCCGGGGATTCGGTAGATCAATGGGGTTTAACCTCAATTTATTGGTCAAAACGGTCGAGAGGCAGACTGCTGTCAAATTAATCGCCTTCAATATTGCCCATAATTCTAGCCATTATTATAGTTGGACTTCATATAACGAATTTCGAGTACTTTATAGGTTTAGTGGTTTACTGAACCCGAAATGTTTTTTATTTGACTTGAATTAGGTCGTGAATTTTTTAAGTTATTTTTTTTATTGTCGAGTTGGCAGGTTGATTCTGTTTAAAGGTTATTTTTGTGATTACCTACCTGAGTTTTAAACGAAATAATTCTATATTTTTTACGACTTACCATTACTAACGTCAATTACACTTTAACATGCGTTTGTACACTGATTTTGGACACAAATTATACTTTACGTAGTTAGCTTTCTTTAATGTATTCAAAGAGACTTTTATTTTTTATAAAATAGTCCTTTTTAAAAATATTGGTCGATTTGCTTAGTCGGACGCTGGTAGCGTCTATGTGCAAAACCAACAGGCCTTTTTTTCAATATTGTGTCTCAAAGCTCAGATAACTCGTATGTCCACCGATCGCCAACGTACAGTTGTGGCAAAATAGTAATAAACTAGTAAAAAAAAAACGCTATCGCTATGTTACGGGCTTTAGTAAAAAGTATCGTATCATTCACGCACACTAACCCGCCGCTGTGGCGATGCGCATACGATGCCGCGCACTTTGTTTTTGTTAACGTACTTTTTTATGTAACTACCCACTACTTTTATAGCTTACTACGCCGATCGGCTTAATTTATTCTTACTTAAGTATTAATATTGTTTTTTCTCAGTAAGTGATTTGTTAATCTTTTGAGAACAATATGTATCTAAAACCATAAAAAAGTTCTCCTTAAAGTCTTTCAAGGACCTTAAAAGGGTACCCTTTATCTGTCAGTTTATTAATTTTAGCGCCAAAGCTTTCACTTGTCCGACTTACACTTTATTAATGTTTGCTATTTATCAAGTATATTTCCTGGAATAATTAGTGTAAATTAATGGATGGTAAGTCTATAATTACGAGTAAATGTATTAACATAGTGGTCACGCTTGGTGATCGATACCCGAAACTGCATGCGGCGAGAAACTCCCAGAATTTCCCATTTTAATTCCACCGTGTATTTCAATTGCGGTGCGTTAGTTTACAAATATTTGCATCGCACCCAAACCTACATTAATTAGTGGTTGTTACACAACAACGGATTTAATATTATTTATGAATTATTACCGAATTATAAGTCCATAAATACACGTATACATGTATCCTACCTACATTTCTCTCTCGACCTAAATAAAAGATGAGGAAACTAATTGGTAGAACGAAATAACATTCTGCTAATTAATTATTATTCCGTACGGATGGCATAATCAATCTACTTTCACAAAAGAAATCTTCAGAATTTATTTAAGGAATTTCCCGTCTCCTCTGGGACCTAGTTTATCTGTGGCGATTTGAAGAACGCCCATCGTTTCCCGGTGACCCGGGCAGGCGGCCGCCGGCCTCTAAGATAAATGCACCCATCATTAGTTATTCAACCTAAAGATATTATACTAGCGCCGAGTGATTATGGACGTAATATTTCGTCGCTGATCCTAATATTTATTAGAAGAATTTTCGCAAAATATTACGAGAAAGAACAAAATTTTACTCGTTTCATTAAAATGATTTATTGTGAGCTACAGTGTGTAGCGTTGGTTAATAATTGTGTACAATTAATTTATATTTCAGGTCTTATTAAATTATGAAGAACACGCTACGTGTGTGGGGTATGGTGGACGACGGGGTACTCTCTCCTTTCGTTTTTACTTTGGTGTTTCATGCCTGTTTAAAAATGAATTAACTCAGTATGGAAATGTATTTATAATGAGATGTGTGTACATGTACAGCTAATGTAACCGAGATACAGAGACTAGTCGTGCAATCATTGATTAAAAATGACTTGTTCTTCACACATTATTACTAAAGCCCATTTTAGTCAATGTACGAGCTAGACTTGTAACTGAATCGTACCACTAAAACACCCGTGTTCCTCTTAAAAAACAATAAATCTGATTCGACGCGCATTACTTTGATTTACTTATTCAAAGTAATGCTTGTCACAGTTCTTTACAATTTTATTTAATAAAGTAGTAACCTTTTACCTCAATATTCGTACAGATAACATAAAACTGGGCCTAAATGCTGATTCTTACGGCCGTAAGTTCGCTGGCGTTCGTTGGCGCAGTAAACATTGCGTCAACGTTCCGTAATGTCATGTTTGTAGTCGGCAAGACTCGGCGATTTGCATAATATCTCACCTACCTCCGGCCGAAATTTGTAATTCAATTTAGCTGTTGCCCGAGCACATATTTTATCAAGATTATGGACATTTGTCTTTCATTATAACATGATTTTCAGGGAAAAATGGTCTACTTCATAAATTTTTCTAGTCTATCCCCTACCAAAGTGGTAGTTTCAGCAGGGGTCGAGTCTTGTGAATATAAAACTTACTCTTAACTCGGCACTGGCGTGTGTACAATATTGGATTTTTCGTTACAACTAAGTAGTCTTTATAATGAAGAATTCTTCAGAGGTTTTATGAACCACTTTGAGGCAGTATCTTGCCAGTTATGTCTCAAAATTACACAAAGACATTTAGGTTATAAGTCGTAACTTGTAAGGCGTTTTTTAAATTAAGTTTTTAAAATTCGGACTCGTAAAACAATAGTATTTAAGTTTCTCTAGATTTACGTTTATGATTGTTTGATAAAACTTACAAATCGTGTTACAAGTCAAGAAAAACACGGTGAGAAGTTAAGACGGCGGACTTTTACGACTTTAACGATAATAATAATGAGTAATGTTCCCGTCAAAGCTAACTTCACATAGCACACAAAGCCAGTGTTCTAAGTACGTTATATACTTATAGTGGAATTAGTGTTGCCATGGGGCCCCACAAAGGTTGGCAAACGCCTTGGGCACTTAATAACATGAAATATAGTGATGTCCCAATTAACAGGGTAAGGACACACTTTACTTGTGACCCTAGACGAGGATGACTCACTCAAATATAACACAAACACCGCCCTATTCTACTTTACTAAAACAACATAAAACATTTAAATGAAAATAAGTTGAGATTAATTTTAGGTAGTTACTAACTTTGTAATCGTTTAGGTTTCAGAATGGAGGTACCTATTAAGTTCTGTTTAAAGGTTACGAATTCTATTAATATAAAAGGAACTAATTTGGGCTGTGTTTTACTTTTTAATGTTTAGGACGGGTGCTGACTGGGGGTTTTTAACGTGATGGCCAATGCTTAAGGCTTTCTCAGACAGATGCTACGCAACGATGCGATAACCTTTTTAAAGAAATGGTTCTTTATTTTTGAGATGACAATGCATTTAATAGCTCTTTCTGATCTGCAGGGAGAGAGAGGGTCAAACTTTTACGGACTAAATCCCACTTTTTTTTGAGGTGATAAATCATTTTAGTGACTTCTCATTCTCCAATGCGGAGTGGGAATACGTGTCAGACTTTTAGGGTGAGTTGTACCATTTAACTATAACGATAACCAAACCATAAGCAGCCGTGAAACGGCCGCCTATTGGTCAGTTCAACGAATTGACAACTGTTAACGACTTTGTTATTGTTATAGTTAAATGGTGCAACTCACCCTTAGTGACTAAAACCACATCTATACATGTTCCTACTTTGCCCTTAGCGTTCCAAGACCAATTGTTAACCATTTAGCAGTCATTTCATAGCCCTAGTAGGGTTCAACCCTGCTGGGTTTCCCTCTTTGAGATGTGCGAGGAATACTTCGCACCGTCGACGACTCGGGCTCGGTCCGGATGGTTATCGGACGGCCGGACGGCTAGCTACCCATTGCTCGTCGTCTGCAAACTTATGCCTACGGGCCTAAAATACAACTGTGTCCTTCAGTTACTCTATGTTGTTATCACGGTAACTCTTCCGAAAAATCCCACAGTGCTCATGGAAATGGTTCTAAAGGACTGGGTGTAATATCCATAGTACAAGTTAAATAAAAATACAGGAGAACATGTTATGTTTTTTAATTTTCGAGCTACAGACGCAACTTGGAACAAAGTTCCGACTTTACAAAAAATGTTAGAGGTGCCCTTTGGTCGATTAATAAAATGCTTTTTTCATGACCCCCGGTTAGAGTGCCAGAGGCGTTAATGTCCTTGTAGAGAGCTGACCATTACAACTATTATTACAAGCGAGTCGAGATCGCTGATAGATGTTGTAGGCGGAGAAACATGCTTTGTGACAATTGGCTGCCATTATGAGGGCTTAGTCAAGTTGATACTCTATAATCCTTAACGCCAGTAGAAAACTTCAAATGTATGGCAATGACATAATCATCTAAACGTTTAATCACGTGGTCAAAACAAAGGAACTGACTATAGAAAGTGGTTAGGAAAGACAAAGTCGTAACTTGGCAAGGCCTGCTGAACACTTATACGCATGAAACGTTTTGGGAAAACATTCATTGTGCGCACAGTTAAGGAGTGGAAGAGTCTGTGTTTCCTGATGGTTACAACCTGGGGATTTCTAAGTCAAGAGTTAAAAGGTTTCTTTTAGACAAGCACGCTCCATCTTCGACTGCATTGTCGCTTTCCATCAGGTGAGATAGTGGTCAAGCGCGACTCTATCAACTATAAAAAAACTTACTCTTTAGTAGTTTACACATGTTTGATAATAAGATGTAATTTTCATTTTTTTTTGTAATTAATATTAAAGAGAGCAGTGGTGGCTCAGTAGTAATGGTCTCAAATTACGATTTATAGGTCACGGGTTCAAACACAGCCAAGCGCATTATTTTGTGTATTCACCACTACACTCAATACGAAGAAAACATTGTGAGGAAACAAGCATATCATATAACCAAAATTTCGATAGATAGATAGATGACATCTGCCAATCCGTAATAGGCCCGCGTGGTGGATTACGGCCCATTCCTTTTTGGAGAGAGGCCTGAGTGCCAGCGTAGGAATATCAAAAGGCTGCTCATGCTATGTAATATTAAAGTTGCGTTTTCTAATTTTGTGACTATCTGTAAAGATTTCCGTCATTTTTAGATCTTTAACTGTCGCAACAGGTGCCAGAAGCCAGAAAAATTTACATCAGTCTTGCCAAGGGCAATCAATTTGTCTATGAATAGCTACTCACACGCGTAAGTGCGTTTTTTAAAATCACGCAGGCATACACTCATTTCATACAAAATCACGCACGGTACTACGGGACTCAGTTTCCCATACCTTGCGTGTGGCCCCGCACCAACGCGCGTTAGTGCGTGTTTCTCCGCATGTAGGTGCGTGATCTGCATAAACGCGCGTGGATTAATTTTCAGTGTGTTGGACTGTGCGTGTTTTCTATACAAACGGAGATACTTACAAGCAACGTTAAGACAGGCATTCGAGCACTACGCTCCGGGGTGCGTAGCAGTGTGATACTCGCCTAAGGGAACATACTTGTACTTCTGAGATAAAAATAATTCGATGTACTATTCCAGGACATGGTCTCTTCAAAATCATGCACACTTGACAGAGTGGTCGTGGTCATGTCTCGGCCGCACCACCGCTTCTCTCGCGTTACGACGCCATGCAGATCTATGTTTGGCGGCTTGGGAGTATTCATTTACCCTGCAGTGTCTCACCGAGTTGATGGGGTCCGTCCACCGTGTTGGCGAGCGCCCACGTGCCCACGCCCTTAACTCATAGCACCCGTACCAACTTTTCACACGTATAACTTTAGTGTGATAGTTACTCCAAATCTTAACAATCAACCCATCTGCTTTTCCGTCGACTGTTGGCGTCGACTTTCGTTGTACCTGAATGCAACAGAGTAATATTTTATATGGAGCGCCTATCTTATCACCATAACGCAGTAACTGGGTGATGAGACGCCCTAAACCCAAACCCTAGTTTAGAAAAAGCTGAGCAGATTGATCGTTGTGTTTTCCTTTTTTTGTGAAAGCAGAAACTTCCCCCACTCTTGGGCGGAGCGGGAGATAGTGTCAGACTCTTACTGACTAAAAAACCCATCCCGTTCCTTCAAGCTTTCATACCGGGGCTCGAGCGCCCTTTCGGATAACCCTGGCCCCAGTAGGCTTCGACTCGGCTGGGCCCCTGCTGTTGCTGACAACTCCTTGAGGCGCGCGGGAACAGCGCGCGCCGTCGACGACTTGGGCTTGGTCCGGACGGTTATCGGACGGCCGGACAGCGAGCGCCTACGGTGGCTGGAAATCGGGATCGGAATCCCGGCGGCGGCGGCGAGAGCGCCGTTGCCTGATGCGGTCGGTCCTCCTCCTTAGCGATCATTACTGCTTTGCAGAAGTCGGCGACCGCCTGCCACTCCTCCTCGCTCCGGACCATGGCCTCGACCAAGGTCCGGCGCGAGAGGTATCCGCCGCCGATCACCCCCACGAGGGCACGGCGATGCTCCGCCCAAGCAGGGCACACCGCGATTGTGTGCTCCACCGTGTCCTCCGGGCGTTCCGCACAGTGGCGACACCCGGGCGTCACTTCCGCTTTAATTCGGAACAGGAACCTCCCGAACTTGCCATTTCGAGCTTTATCTGCTCGAAAAGAGAAATAACCCCGCAAAATCCTACACAATTAAAACTCTTATCAATAACTTAACTAGAAAAGTGGTTTATAAATACCACATTAAAATGGCCGCTGCGGCTGAATGCTGTCAAGTATATTTTTATTCTTCCAATTTGGCTTTTCACACACGAGCGAAATCATGAATAATTCAACGGTGTTGCATGTTTTAAACAGAGAAAAAGTTTTTAAATACGAGCATCCGTTCCTGGCCGTGTCAAACTTTCATAATGTGCCCCAAATGATGTTAATTAATAACTGACTTTGCATGAAGCTGTGTAATCCCTCACAGCTGCGAATATTTCGGAATACTAAAATGTTTTTTGTTAAGACGCTAGTTGTTTTTGGCTAATTTGTTATGGTAATCATCTAAACTAATTAGTGTCTTGTTGGTCTGCTGAGTCTTGGCTTCAATCTCTAGTTAGGGAGATGTGTAGAGTTGTTGCAACCAGATTCTTAATACCACTCCGTAGTCCAGATACAGTAGCGCGTCTTTTATCAGAACCTATTTTAAGGTTTAGAACTGGCACATCTATACTTCTAATATATAATGTTGTTATCAAACTCCTCCGAAACAGCTTGACTGATGTTTGGTATATCGTAAGCTATTTTTTGCTCGCTTACCTTACTAACTTAATAACAATTTATATGGCAGAACAACGTTCGTTGAAGCCGCTAGTGTATATATAAAAATGAATCCCAATTTTCCTCATTCACGCTATAACTTGGGAACGACTGCTTACTTAATTAATTTATTTTTAGGATTTCTAATATGTACACCGATAGGTGCAAGTTATTTTATATGTTAACTAGCTGTCTCACAGGGTTTCATCCGTGTTTTTTGTTACTACTACACTGCACACTGTGACGATACATAGCCTTACATGATAAATGGGCTATCGACTAGTAGTAGCTGAGATTTACGCGTTAAAAAAAAAGAAACTGCTAGCCTTTTCACTGTCTCCGGTCCTTCTAATACCTGACTTAAACATGCCTAACTGGCAGATTTTGGATGTACGATGTACTATATACATACATCTCTGCTTATCTCAAAGGAATAAATGCGTGATATTATGTAATTACATAAGTATGTTAGGCCTTCAGACAATTACAGAGGGACACAAAATGGCGGCGGTTACATAGCCTGCTGGGGAGACATCAGATGGACGAAGGTAATGTATTTGGGACTAGATTAGGGGAGATCCTAATAAGGTGTTAAGCTTACCGACTGATAGATCTTGTGCTCCCTTATTTAGTTTCGAAATATATGTTGAAGCACATATTGTATGTATGTACGTATGTCGAATTCAATATATCGTCACCATATTTGTAATTACGCACATTCGCTACTTTACCATATAAAAGTTGCGAATGTGCGTAATTAAAAATTTTACTAGAGAGCAAAAAAAAAATAAGAAAAAGGAGTTTTAAATGGAACATTTTGTTAAACCGGTTTATTTAAAAAAAATAAGAAAAAAGAGTTTTTGTTTTGCTCTCCTCTAAAATTTGAAATTACTCACATTCGCAACTTTACCATACAGGTGACGATATGTATTGTAGTACATATTTGCGGTTTTGGGTATTCTAGGTATTATAGATTATAGATATAGAGCACATAATTGATATTGATAGAGAGCAGTGACCGTGGCCGAGTGGTAATGGCTCCGACTTACGAGTTGTAGGTCCCGGGTTCGAACCTAGCCAGGCGCGTTACTTTGCGTAATTTATTTCATCACCACTGCTCTCAAAACGGTGAAGGAAGATATCGTGAGGAAACCGGCGTGTCCTAGAACCAACAAATTCGAAGACATGTGACATGCACCAACCTGCACTGGGCCCGCGTGGTGGATTACGGAGAGGAAGCCTGAGTCCCAGCAGTGGGAACATTAAAAAGGCTGATGATGATGATGGCATAATTGATTAGTATGGATAACATTGTTGGACTCAATGAAGATTGTGAAACAATATTTGCATTTCGTGAATTCAATTTCTATAGCATTGTGTAACTTTATGCACATGTGTCAGTACTATATACTCTAAAAAACTATTTACTTAATAATTCTTTAACTTACCCTTGTGTGGCCGTGTAAGTGATTCTGTAGCGGATCTTGAATATTTATCTACGATTATTATGTTATATGTCGTATATATGTATAGCAAATATTAAAAAATAACATTTTACTTAAAGGTGCAGGTTTTAAACTGATATGTAGTATGTAATATTCCGTAAAATTGTCTTAAATAAAAACAATAATAAAATTTAGGTGCTCTTAAGTAACTAGTGCGGCTCACCATCAACGATTACATCACTGCTTACCATCAGGTGGAATCGCAGTCATGTACTAGTTTGTACAACATTATTTTTAGTATATGCAAAACCTGAATATACTTTCCGAATCGATTCCAATAGTTTTTACTCCATGTTTTACTTTTCCCAAAAATATTTAAAAATGGTCTCAAATTGGACACTACTGACGCTAAGTACAACACTTCACGGCAGTTCATATCGGGCATAAGGCACCAGCGCACAGCTGGCCGGGAGCAAAATAACTTCTCAGTCACCCGGATGGCCCGGTGACCATTTATTTGTGCGGACTACCAGGCAACATAACAAGTTTATAACTTTGTAACGTTTCATGATACAGATAAATAATCTTGTTCATAGATTCTTTCATAAAAATACTAGACATATGTTTCAAGTTTTGCATATACCTATTAAAACTAATGTGGTTTATAAAAAAAGTCTAACAAACAATCAATTATTAACGTCATGTAATCCACTCGATGTCACAATGGCTTTCAGCATCATTTTCTTTCTGACAGCAAAAAATGTCGAGTGCTCAATATCTGAGTCTAAAAGCTGCGACATTAAGTGATGAGGTGTTAATTACTGAACAAGTGAACAGCCTTCTCTAGTTGACATAAAAAAATATTTGAGAGGCGTCTTAAATTTAAGCCACATAGAAAATCGTTTGTCAGGGATCTTGAACCGACAAGGTCAACTCATATTACTTATTCTCTTTGCATGTTCTTTTTTCACAGAAACATTTAACTTTGTAAGGTTTCTAAAGGTACTATCGTTGAGCTATTGAAAATTGTCTTGAATTTTTGTCGATAAAATCTTGCTAAATTTTTATAATCACAAATCAGAATAAGTATAGTCGAAAAATATGGGCATAATTGACATGATAGAATTGCATATCTCATTCTGGCGTTCAAGAAAGCCTTGGTTCATAAGTTACTACAGAAAACATGATCTAGCAAAGTCTAAAGTGTAAAATAAAAAAACGCTTAGAATGTGGACTGTCGATAAACAGCTTTCCTTTAAGCAGCTACGCCGTAGCACTAGCGTAGTATATGTGCGCTACGAACTGCTACGGCGTAGACCGATTGTTATGAATAGAAAGAAACAACTCTTTATCCTCTTTTCGGGTCCTAAGTGTCCAACATAATGACAAATTAGTCCTTGCAGAGCATATAAGTCGCACATGGTGACGTCATAAACCGTCGTGCTCAGGTCAGGGTACGCTCATTAAAAACGGGAGCCTAATGATGCAGTTGCTTGTTAGCCGTCTTGTCGCTTCGCACAAAAAATAAAACGGTCAAGTGCGAGACGGTCATCGTGTAATTAGTGACTTGTATCCCTCCTTTATATCAGATTGGAGCTGCGAAAGATGAAGGGAAAATGCAGGAAATGCTTTCGCTTCGTGTTAAGTTTTTTTTAGGCTGTTCAGTCGAGGTGGAGTGCTTGTGAGTACGTGAGTGTGTCGTACAAGGGGTTTTCTGTAATTAATCACAAACACGTCCCGGCTGTTTGCTTTTTGTCAAAAGCCACTTGTATTTTTAGTAGAGTTTTCTATATACTTTCTTAAACATTTTTAGAAAATAAAGGTGTCAATAAACATTTTTTTTTACCTTTTTAGGATTCCGTAGCCAAATGGCAAAAAACGGAACCCTTATAGATTCGTCATGTCTGTCTGTCTGTCCGTCCGTATGTCACAGCCACTTTTTTCCGAAACTATAAGAGCTATATTGTTGAAACTTAGTAAGTAGATGTATTCTGTAAACCGCATTAAGATTTTTACACAAAAATAGAAAAAAATGCAATAAATTTTGGTGGTCCCCATACTTAGAACTGAAACTCAACAATTTTTTTTTTCATCAAACCCTTATGTGTGGTATATCTATGGATAGGTCTTCAAAAATGGTATTGAGGTTTCTAGTATCATTTTTTTCTAAATTGAATAGTTTACGCGACAGACACTTCCAAAGTGGTAAAATGTGTCCACCCCCCTGTAACTTCTAAAATAAGAGAACGATAAAACTAAAAAACATATATGATGTACATTATCATGTAAACTACCAACGATCATTGGTTTGAACGAGATCTAGTAAGTAATTTTTTTTAATACGTCATGAATCTAAAAAAATACACTATTATTAAAACATCGATCAAAGTTACAACGAACTACAAGAACTTTTATATTATGTTACTTGCTGCTACAGAACCCTCCATGGGCGAGTCCAACTCGCACTTGTTTTTTTGTATTATTTTTTTAGGAACTAATGAGGGTTGATTATTGTGGTCTTGTACAATAACTATTCACGTATTTTAAAATAAGGACGCTTTCTGCGTCAGTCTATTTATTCGCTACTTTTTCCTAAACTGTGTAACGGATATTGATGCGAATTATTACGAGTGAATAAAAAAATAATGTATCCAGTACACGTGGTAGTCCCTAATTATCTATAAACTATCCAAAAAATTAAACAACTTACGTGATTATTCCAGAATATATTCCTTCTAGAATATTTTTAAAAGAGAAAACACACAAAACCGTGTTCCATATTCTCGTTTAAACAGAAACTGCAATTAAATTCAAATAAGAGCAAATCCAACACACTTTCGATGAGTTAGCACACGTATTAAAAATAACAGTCGCTTAACATTTTTTTAATACTACAATACACTTACATGTAAGCAATTGTACCGTCATTACGATAAATCATTATTCCCACGCTTCCCTTTTTCCTTATTTCGGTAACGTTTACTTACAAAATGTATTAAACGAGCTGTGTGAAGCATTGTCACAAGTTAGATACAGAAGGTTAACTCGATTCAACAATCGAAAAAAACGCACACATAGACACGTTTTACATATAGTGAGCAAGCACATGTTACATTCACCAACCCACATTGAGCCCGCGTGGTGAATTACGGCCCATTCACTCTTAGAGAGGAGGCCTGAATCCCAGCAGTGGGAACATTAAAAAGGCTGATGATGATGAGTAAGCACACTGGCTGATTTTTGTTTTAAATTGTCACTATACGGTGTTGCGTTTTAGCAAGGCAATAGAAGAGTCGACATATTTCGTGGTGTCGCAGGAATCTGATAGATGCGAGATGCACAGAAATGGTCGTAGTGGCGACGCTTAGGGAGGCTTACATCCAGTCGTGGTCGTCTTTCGGCTGTGGTGTTTGAAAAATGATACTACATTATTAATTAATTATTTATTTATGTTACAAACAATTGAAATGGAAAAGAACAAATAAGGATAAAAGAGTACAAAGGACCTGCTTATTTCTAACAAAATTTCTTTCAGCAGACCTGCGACAGGACAGTTGGAAAAGATATATAGACACAGTGTGTATAAAATTAGAAAAATAAAAATAGATTATATTATCACATACACATACATCTATATCAATAACAGTAAATAAATATACACATAAATAGTTACAATACATAAATTATAAAAATACATATATATATACATATATAATAAATAATTAGTGTTTCTACAAAAAAACTATTAGGGAACAGACAATGACAGCAATTCTTCTTTTAGACACAATACAAGCCCGTCAGTACCGTCCGTCCGTCACAACAGGACCGCTCGTCGTGGCAACGCTTGGGAGAGGCCTATGTTTAACAGTGGACGTCTTTTAGCTAGAATTATAATGACCACTTTAATATGAAAGTAATTGTAATGCTAAAACAAAGCGACTATAAAGTATGTGTGTGTGCACCAATTGTCACTTGTAGTATGAAGTTGACCTTCTATTTCCAATTTGCGGTATTATTGTGCCGAACAAAACAGCAACCACGCTCAAAGAGGATACTGTTTACGTAAGCTTACGATGTTTACTTCTGTACACTGTTACGAGACCACGGATACATTTGATGGCTTCTACAGTTGAATTTAGTATCCAACATTGCTAATTTACATATAATTCATACGAGTACGAATTGGTACCTACAACTTATGATGCAGATTCGAGCGTAGTGTCGTTTAAACTGCATGCACGTTAGAGTTTCAAAATAGCGTCTTGATTAGGAACTTGTGTTAACGGGCCGTTCATGACCTTGCCGGTATGAGCGGTAGGTCAGCGCAGGGCGGCGAGGTAAGATCAAAAGTGTGAAAGTATATGAATGACGTCACGAGACGCCGCTCATAGCGTCGCGCGCCTGAGTTCCGATGATGCCCCGCTCACCGCTAAGACCGAGTTAGCCGTTAGACTAATACAAGTTTAATAATATATGTGTGGCAAACTCGAACGGAAACTAATTGTTTTCGTTCGAGTTTGAATCTGGGCCTCAAGTCTGCTATTACAATAGTGTCAGCATGGAA
Organism: Mythimna albipuncta; assembly: GCA_929112965.1. Classification (NCBI taxonomy): domain Eukaryota; kingdom Metazoa; phylum Arthropoda; class Insecta; order Lepidoptera; family Noctuidae; genus Mythimna; species Mythimna albipuncta. Next base: position 12,835,772 of record OV815973.1, read on the forward strand.
TATCATTGATTTCATAATTGCTGATTTCGACAAGTTTTGATAATCTACTAATATAATGGCGTCACTATGACTTTCCGATGGTCAACCACTGACACTCCATTGAAAGAAATGGCATAGAATGGTAATCTCGTACATAATGACAAATGAATATCTGAAGTATGCGATAATCTGCAAAAATTTTGACAGTTCCTTTGGTCAGTGACCTACCATTACGACGTCATTCAATTAGTGCTTTTAATAAGCTCGATATTGTCATTCTAACACAGTTCTATTACAAGACCATTGAACGATCAATGATCGATCATTATGAATTAGTATATTACAAACTTTTAGCAAAATGACAATGAGATCGTGTTGGAATGACGAATTTATAAAAATAGCAGACTTAGGCCCCTGGGCAGACACGAGTAAGTATGATACAAAAACATAAGTTAAATATTTGTGTTGACACATCCTTATATTTGTGTATTACATAATATTTTTTTAATATCTGTCTGTCTGTGTGTGTCAACATACACAGCAACTCGCACACAAGTCCTTTACCCAAAAACGGTTTTAGAAGCCAGATTTCATTTTACATAGGAATTTCTAATACTAAAAACAAACTGGTAGTTCTATTTCATCATTTTCAGTATCTGACAAAAGCAATGCGCGTTAACAAACAAAACTAATAATGACTAATGTGTGCATACATATGAAAATAACTCTGTCTGTTTGTTTCTCTTTCACGTATAAACTGGAAATGATTTTTATGAAATTTTGTACGGAATAAGCTTGAACTCCAATAAAAGACATAGGCTACATTTTGTTTATCAGGCTTCACATTCGTGTCTGTAATATCCGACATTCAAAAGGACGAAGTCGCAGACAAAAGATAGTATTATTAAAGATGATAAGAGTGGGGTTTCTTTCATAGTAAATATTTATAAATAGATACAATTTAATTACACAAAATTAAGAAGCTTTGAAGGTTCTAGACAGAACAATATCTATTAACGTTCTCGTAATTTTAATATAAGCTGACAACGTAATGAAAACCGAATTAATTGCAAAGAACGGACAATAAATGAGAATTGAAGAAGTAGAATGCTATTAGGCTAATACAGCAGAAATCCGCATTCGGGCCGCAATGGGCCATTTAGCCGGGCTGGATTTACAAAACATTGCCCTGTAAGCCGCCGCCGGAATAACGTTTATTAGGAAAAATGTGTTTACTCAGAGAGTAACGCATGCTTATTTAAACTAGACATGTAACGGAGGCCACGTAGCGGAGGTGAATGAGAATACGGAGAAACTAAAAACAACAAGATGTACTCTAAAATTTTTCTAAGAAAAACAATCTATTAACACTTAATATAATAAATAATTTAAATAGCATAATCAGCCTTTAAATACCTACTATTAATTACTTTTATTATAAATTTCCACATTTCAAATACAGTATACTTCTCGAATTTACGACAAATATGTATTCCTCTTGTTTTCACACAATGACCCCATTTAATGTATTTAATGTATTGCTAATCCCATTTCCTCCAAGTGTAATTAATGTATTCTGACCTGATCTAATTGTTATTTGTTTTTGTAATTTTATAATATTCTTATATATTTTTTAAAAATATTTATAATATAATTGGTCTCAATTTGTTTATTTTTTATAATTTATCCCATTGAAATTTCGATGTAATTTTTAATTTATTCCAATGCAATTTTTAAATATTTTTGTTTTAATTATTTTATTGTATAAATGCTGTGCATGCCTATAAGTGACAAATTCACCATAATATTTATTTGTAATGTTCTTTTATTTTTAATGTTACTCGGTGAATGAGTCGTTGGTGTGTAAATTTTAAAATAAATTAAGGTTGGGATTCAATCCCCCTCTCTAGAAAAAATAATCGGAAGAAGAAAATCGGCCTTAATCCACCACGTGGGCCCAGTGCGATTATTTTTATTATAGAACAGGCCGGTTTCCTCACGATATTTTCCTGCATCGTTTTAAGAGCAGTGGTGATAAAATAAATTACACAAAGTTATGCGCCTGGTTTGGTTTGAACCCGTGACCAACAAACTCGTAAGTCGGGGCATTTACTTCTGAGTTACCACTGCTCACTGGGCAACTTAAGTATTGGTAATCAAAATGCCAACTAAGTATATTATACAGAACACCGCCTTTCGACTTTGTCACCTTCTAGGTAATTTTTTAGTAGATAACAAATAGAACGAAGTAAAACTTTCTCTGAACTCGGTTCTAAGCAATCAAATGGATACCGTACCATAGCGATGGTGGTGCTTTTATTTAGTTTCACCTGTCCCAAAGTTTGTCTATCATCAAATCTTGCAAATTAAATTTGACCTACTTCCCGGTTACCGATTGGGCTGAAATTTTACATGCATGTCATGCATGTCATGTCATTTGTCATGCCTTTTGAATGTCTTATGTTACACAGTTCGACATAAGCAATTGTCTTTCTATTGTGTCTCTAATTACGGCATTCAAAGAGTTAAATCAGGTGACAATGCAAAATCATTATGACGTGGAGCTGATCCGATGATGCAATTGGAAGGTAGCTATAGGAACTTGGTAGTTAAACGACACAACCCTATCGAGTTTGGACTCGTATGATTCGTCTTGACGAGCATTAATTAAATAGGTATACCGAGCTACTTTTATAGCTCGGTATACCTATATAATTAATGCTAAAAAAATTATTCATGTTCTTCAAGTTTTAATTTTAATATACTTACATATATTTATCCTTTTTACTTATGCTATTGTACCGTTACAGGGTACATAGCTGTACCTTAGCTTTAAGTCTATTGTAACATCTTAATTCATATTACAGTATGCAAATAAATGAAATGAAATGAGGTGGAAAGGTCTGCGGAGGTTCTATTTCTCGCACGAATTCCACACTTGCGAAAGCGGAGCCAGAGGCGCAGATGAACTCCTTAACAACCCTAGTTTAAATATACATCATGGCGATTGCTCGTATGTGCGTCATTACTTAGATTTGCGTTTTGTTCGCTGATGATGAGGTGGGCCTCGGCGACGGATTTACTTGTATGTTTCTATTTGTGTTCCTAACGTTTTAAATTATGTTTTGTTTATGGTTTACTTACTGCTATCAAAACGGCGAAGGAAAACATCGTGAAGAAACCAGCATAACCTAGAAACAAAAATTCGAAGACAGGTTTTTTTATGGTGGGAAAATCATCAATGACAACCGCCCCTCTTGGCGGAGCGGGAGATAGTATCAGACTCTTACTAACTAAAAACCCACCCTGTTCCTTCAAGCCTTCATATCGGGGCTCGACCTATCTTTCAAAACTAACCCTGGCCCCACTAGGCATCGACCCAGCTGGGTTCTGCTGTTGCTGACAACTCCTTGAGGCGCAGTGTACAGGCGCGGGTACAGTGCGCGCCGTCGACGACTTGGGCTTGATCCGGACAGTTACCGGACGGTTGGACAGCGAGCTACCCATAGCTCGCCGTCCGCAAGCCCGTGCTTACGGTGGCCGAAATCGGGATATGCTACATTCACCAACCCGCACTGGGTCCGCGTGGTGGATTACGGCCTATTCCTTCTCCTAGAGAGGAGGCCTGAGTCCAAGCAGAACATTTAAAAGGCTGATGATGATGATAATGGTTTACTTGTATTATGATTAGGTGGCGCTCTGGAATTTGAGAATTAAGTAAAACGTTACTCGTTAATAACTATCTTTAGTATAAGATTACTTGTATGTTTGGTATTAAACTTTGTTATAAACGGTTGTAGTGGCGTGAATAAGATCTCTCGACTGAACTAAGAGCTAGTCTTTATTTACAGATTTATAGCTTCCAAATATTTCTCATAATGCGGGAAACGTAGCACTTGTGACGGTAAGCACAAAAGCCGCTTCGCCAACACTACAGCAGATTTTGGCAAGTTTCCTTTACTGAGCTTTAAACACTTATACCTCGGGTTCACTGACCCTTGAACCTTTGATATAAACGCAAGAAATAAAGTCTTTCTCGACATAATGAACTCGGTTATTAAAATCTTGTTCGGTTTGCTCATTTTTAGGGTTCCGTACTACAAAAGAAAAAACGGAACACTTATAGGACCACTTTGTTATCTGTCTGTCTGTCTGTCAAGACCCTTTTATCTTGAGAACGCGTGGAGTTATCAAGTTCTAATTAAAAAAACAAACTTTTAAGTTAACGAATAAAAAGATACGACCGTTTATGTCGCAGAAAAGGTTTATTTTGGTACTCTCAAAGATCGAAATTCATAGGGTACTTCCCGTTAACCCAGAATCCTGAACTTTGGCACAAAGCCAGGTTATAAATCACAGGAAAAAATATGAAAGCAGTAAATTTGTTGTTACGAACGTCACAAAAAAAAAAATTACAATTCGAAAAAATCTTCCACACTCCATTCGGCAATTGTAGTTTGCACGAAACCTTCAGCGAGCGAGACGAACTTACACTTGCCCAGTTTTTATTTCTGTCTGGAAGTAAATAATGGGATATAAAAACTGTGATTGCCCCACTGCTTGGGCTCAAGCTCCTTCTCTAGAGGGAGTGGGTCTTAGTACACCACACGGGTCTACCAGTTCGGGTTGGTGGACATCACATGTCTACGAATTTAGTTCTAGGACGGTTTGCGCACGATGTTTTTGTTCACCGTTTTGATTGCAGTGGTGATGAAATAATTTACATAAAATAAGGCGTAGCGTGGGTTACCCAAGACGCTCGTAAGTTAGAGCCTTTACTGCTCTGATTAATGAAACTGTGATTACATTTTCATAACCCTGTGCTCCGTAGAAAATTGAAAACGCTGTTGAAATAGTTATTTATTACAACACGAAATCCTATCACCAAGATAAGTAGCGACGAATTAATAAAAGGTTTGTTTATCAAGGTTATGCCTAAAGCGATGCTAGCAAACATTCCTTAATCAGATTTCAAGATTTATTAATTAATTCGAACACTTTGACAACTTCAAGAGGTTTCGGAAATCCTCTAATTGGATTAATTTATACTTAAGTCATTCATCACAACGTGGATCCAAAACAACGTTTATTAGTTCAAGGTGGGCGTGGGGAGATAATTAATTAAGAAAGTTTTTGTGACGCTTAACATCGAGAGGTTTCTTATCAATTTGTTTTCCTGTTCGTGGGCTGTAGCATGTTTAGCCTGGAGCACTCAATTGTGCGAACTTTAAATAAGTTCTATCAACAGGTTAAAATTACGTATTAAAATAAACTGATACTTTACCTTCTCGTTGCTGTTCTGAATCGATATAAATTAAAACGTAGTTGTTGGTAAGGCATGATAAGTAAATGTTTATCACAGAGAAGGTCTGCGGGTGATCAATTTACATATAATTTATGCTTATTCATAGTGCTAGTAGGTATATGGTATTAAAATTATTACAGTAAAATAAAGCTATAAGGGTACTAAGTGTGGAAAAAAAGTGGGCAGACGCAAGTTGTGGCTTCTTTTCGATGGGAAATTATGAAATGTCTTCTCCCACTTTAGGTGAAGCGAGAGGGGGTGTTACTGACTCAAACCTAACTGTATTCCTTAAGTTACTATTTGTATTTTAGAAATGCGAACGCGGTTATTCTTTGAACAATCCAGCAGCTTTTCCAGGTATTGGCACCGTCAATGTTACTGACAACTCTTTGAGGCGCGCATGGAACACAACGCGCTGTCGACTAAGCTTGGTCCTTACTGGACTGTGAACTACCCATTACTCGCCGTCCACAAGCCTGTACTTACTGTGGCTTGGTATTTCCGGACGTTTCCTGCGACAAGATGGCACTTTCCACTACTTACTACTTGGGCACTTTGTATCAGACAACGTTTGAGAATTGATAGGCTCATGGGAATACAAACGATTTATACATGGCAATATAATGTACAATCTACTGAATGTTAATTCTACATCTAAATACCATATACATATTTATATGTTATGTACCTATATGTAAATGGGTAATCTATCTAATGTTATAGATGGGTATGTAATACATTTTGATTAATGCCAGACAGGTGTGAAATTGAAGTAGCTAGGAGTATTATTACCAGTTCCGAATGTAGATAGAGACTTGTTTTACTGTTCCGAGAAATATTTATTACTAGCTTCTGCTAGCAGCTTGACCCGTGTGATAGTAGAAAATAATCCCAAAGGGACTCTTGGGAAAAGTATCCTATCTAGGTACTATTTCAAAACATGGTCTATACGTGTACCAAGTTAACTGTTAAACTGGATCTGTTTGGCGCAGCTGTGAGACATATGTTATTAATTACACATTGTTTTTTATAATATATAAATATTTTATTTTATTTAAGATCATGAATCATGGTGTGCCAAATAAACATGCTTTCTTTTTATAAGTTTCACCGAAATTCGTTCAACTGTTCAAAAACATACACACACATAAATATTTACAAACCTTCGCTTTTATAATACTGAATTGAATAAAATAAAATAACGCAATATTATTTAAAAGTAATAATAATTCAAAAAAATCAAATAATAATTGTGTATTTATATATTTATTAGCCAATTGATATTTTTGGAGACAAGAGTATCCTAACTTGAAGTTATTATGTTGCTTTAGTCTCAGTCTCTACCCGACAATGGAGATTTTTTTGTGGTGGGAAATTATTATCTAATGATTTTTCCGGCTCTTGGGAGGAGTGGCCCTCCCGCTCCGCCCTAAAGACAGGAAGGAGAACCCTAGAGACATCTCTTTGAGGCGCGAGTGGAACACAACGGATCGTCGATTCAAACTTGGTTTTTACCGGATTGTGAGCTATAAATTACTCGCCGTTCGCCAGCCACAAAACCATATAAACCTAACATTAGTTATTATTTTAATGAGGTTTTTATGATGTTAAACTAAGTACCTATGTAAAAACAAGCACCTCTGAAATATAAAAAGGCATCTTCAGAAATCAAAATAAAAAGGGTTAATTTCAGTATTCCCTTTTCATGAAACTTCACCGTTTTTTCACTGGACGGACATTATTCATTCATCATTACTATCCTTCTGAAAGTTTTCACAAGTTTTTTATTCTAGTTGATACCCGTCCTTGCCTCACTTTGATTGAATACTTTAGTACGTCTAGGTAGTTAGCTTTTTACTTTAAGCGTTTTGTGGCGATAGAAAATATTGAAATAAACATACGTAATGGTTACATTTTGAAGAGAATTTTTCGAAACATGTAAAGGTGCCTTTTATTCTTTTTATAGTTCCCAGCCCTCTACTGATTGGTCTGCTACAAAAAAAAAATAGGTACTTTCATGGTGTTTAGAGCAATTGTATTTCATTTGGTCCTATAGTACTCGTATTATTCTGATAGGTACCTACTTAGTAATGAAAGTGGCAAAGACATTAAATATATACTACCTACTTTAAATCTCTTTGGAAAGTGGTGACATGAAGAGATGTGACATCTACCAATCCGCACTGGGCAGCAGATTACGATATAGATGGATTACGAGATAGGAATCCTTTTTTTTGGTGGGAAAATCATCTATTGATATCCCCCACTATTGGGTGGGGCGGGAGATAGTGTCAGACTTTTACTGACTAAAAACCTTCTTTGCTATTGTTCCAGGGCCCCGGGATCTCTTTCACATTACCCATGGCCCCTGTAGGCTTTGACCCTGCTGAGCCCCTACGGTTGCTGGCAATTCCTCGAGGCGCGCGTGGAACGCTACGCGCCGTCGACGACTTGGGCTCGGTCCGTCCGGGAGTCCGCGCCTACGGTGGCTAGAAACATAGGAGACCTGAGTTCCAGTAGTGGAAACATTATAAGGCTGAAAATGCTATTATAAGTACTCTTTTTGTCAGCTTGATGAGCACTCTATTGGCAATTTCAGTGGTCTTCTTTTTTGCTGGGAAATAATCAAACGATACTTCCTGCTCTGGGTGGAGCGAGAGGGAGTATCAGACTTTTACTGACTAAAACTCATCTACGTTCGTTCGTTTTTTAGGGTTCCGTAGTCAACTAGGAACCCTTATAGTTTCGCCATGTCTGTCTGTCCGTCTGTCTGTCTGTCTGTCTGTCCGTCCTCGCTTAATCTCTGTGACCGTTAGCACTAGAAAGCTGAAATTTGGTACCAATATGTATATCAATCACGCCGACAAAGTGGTAAAATAAAAATTGGAAAAAAATGTTTTATTAGGGTAGCCCCCCTATGTGTAAAGTGGGAAGTGATTTTTTTTTTAATTTCAACCCTAACGTGTGATATATCGTTGGATAGGTATTTAAAAATGAATAGATCATTTTTTGATAATGTCAATAATTTCGGAAATAATCGCTCCAAAAGTAAAAAACAATGTGTCCCCCCCCTCTAACTTTTGAACCATAAGTTTAGAAAATATGAAAAAAAATCTGAGAAGTAGAACTTTATAAGGACTTTCTAGAAAAAATATTTTGAACTTGATGGAAAGAACAGTTTTTATACAAAAAAGACAAAAGGGTTCTACAAAATAATTTCTGGACTAAGTTTGTAGTATAATCGTAGCAAGCATTTTTTTAAACTCATAAGTGGGTACACTTTATTGTGACGGACGGGAAACTACGGAACCCTACACTGAGCGTGGCCCGACACGCTCTTGGCCGGTTTTTTTTATTATGTATAGGCTCGCGTTTGCCCACTATCTCACCTGACGGTAAGCGATGATGTGGCCGACGATAGAGCACGTAGGTTCTAGGGCCGCGGTAACTCTTTTGAATAATCCCGCAGCCTTGGCAGACTTATGTTGAACTTCCGCAAAGCACAATAATTATTCTAAGGGATCGGGCTATCTACCCGTTTATTCTATTTGTATTATCCTCAACTTGGTAAATAACAGAATCACAGATTAACTCTTCGTGAAACTAATATTGCCTTGAGAACAAACAAGGAAGTGTTACGATACAAAAGAGCGAATCATTCTTCCATCTAATCTTATTTCCGCAACCTGTCGTGGTTGTTCAACCATTGTTGGTGTAAAACAGGGGTTCCCAACTTTTTTTTTACTGGGGACCAGTTTGGTTTCTTTGTCATTAACAGGGCTCCAGAAAAAGCTACGCATATGTTGATTAAAAAAAAAACTGGTGGGTTTTTTAGTCATTAAGAGTTTCACACTATCTCCCGCTCCGACCAAGAGCGGGGGTTGTCATTGGATGAAAAATGTTAAATTCAAAAGTTAAGTGGATACTTATTCTTGACATTCTAAAGGAACAAATTTTTTAAGCTATTGCATAGCTTCTATCGCGGGCCTTGTACGTGGAACCGAATCCAGAAATTCCGTAACGAACATAACCTAACACCTCCCACTCATTTGTTTTTTGAGCGTGGTGACCGATAAGAAAACAAATGAGTGAACAATTAATCAAAATTCAATTCAATGTGTGAAAGTGTAACTTCAATTAATATCAAAGAAAAAAAAACAAAGGAAAAAAAATACTGCATAAATAAAATAAATGAATAATTATAATTGCTTAAGTTGATAAAAATGCTATGCAATAGCTTTACCGTGGCAGTCCCCGAGTGCCACGGTAAAGCTATTGCATAAAGCTTGTTATGTTACCTGGTTGTCCGCACAAATTAATATTCACCGGGTCATCCATCATCGGCAACTGAGTGGTTATTTTGCTCCCGCACCCAGCTGTGCACTGGGGTCTAATACTCGCTATGATCTGCCGTGACCTGTGTTATACTAAGTGTTGGGCGATATTCAACTTGTAATCTTTTTTAAATATTTTTGGAAAAAAATATAACACGGTGTAAAAATTATTGGAAGATATGTTCAGTTACAGATTCTGAACAAACTATAGTCAGGGTTCGCAAATACTAAAATTATTGGAAGATATATTCAGTTACAGATTCTGAATAAACTATAGTCAGGGTTCGCATATACTAAAAATAATGTTGTATACAGGGTTATTTGTAAAACACTAACAACCTTGTAGGATTGTATTACTGACATCATAAACAACAACTTTTGTTCTATGACGTTTTTTTTTTACTTTTTATTAGTATATTGGGATTGTGTATTTTTTATTTCTGTAGGAAATAAAATATAAAATGTTATAAAATCTGATTCAAATCAGTTCGTACATAACTCTTGCGGACCACAGGTTGGACTTCACTGGTGTCAAGGCTGTCGTTCACGTAACAACTGAACTGGTTAACAGTTAGGCCAACATTCGTTTTTGATTCAATTTTTGGTCGTTAACCAGCCTTACGTGAATTATTTATGTTAAAGTATAAGTCATTGTAAGTCTTTAGATTATTACTTTAAGCAATTTTAAGCTATTGCATAGCTTCTATCGTGGGCCTTGAGCGTGGAGACCGAATCCAGAAATTCCGTAATGAAAATAACCTAACACGGGGGGTGTGAAAACTCATTTGTTTTCTTATCGGTCACCACGCTCAAAAAGTGTAACTTCAATTAATATCAAAGAAAAAAAAACAAAGGAAAAAGAATACTGCATAGATAAAATAAATAAATAATTATAATTGCATAAGTTGATAAAAAATGCTATGCAATAGCTTTACCGCGGCAGTCCCCGAGTGCCACACGTCATTTTTTTATTTTTTAGCTCTTTCAGAACTCACTTATATAACTTGGTGAGTGCTCCTACAATTTTTGTGTTCTATTGCTACCAAATAAATGGTTAGTTCTAACAATACGTAATTTTTTTTTATTAGTACTTTCAGATAAGGCCCAAAAATATATGAAGCCTGAATGATTGTCCTCTTTACAGACTATAGAGATATATTCCTTCGTTCAGTACTTTTTGTGTCATGGCGTCACATTGCTACATTTTGTTATATGTACAGATTTACACTTATATAGAACGTCATAATTTAGTTAACTTATCTAATTTAACCCGCAAGTAAGTATTTCGAGATGCAAATGATCCTCATTTACATGTTTTAGAAATGACGAGATATGCAAGGTGTCCATAATTAAGTAACTAAATGCTAGAAGCTCAAATTGGGCATTTAAAAAGTTAAAGATAATAAAAACTGGGCAAGTGCGAATCGGACTCGTGCACTGTGGGTTCCGCGCAAACTACAATTCCCGAATAGAGTCTCAAAAATTTTTCCGAATTGCAATTTTTTTTTGTGAAGTAGATAAGCATAAATTAACTGTTTTCAGAATTTTCCCTACACCTGTGCTATAAGACTGCTTTGTGCCAAATTTCAGGATTCTGGGTCAACGGGAAGTACCCTATGAATTTCGATCTTTGAGAGTATCAAACTGTACGTTTTTTGCGACATAAAGGGCCGTATCTTTTTATTCGTAAACTTAGAAGTTTGACTTTTTCACAGCTTGAAGGCACCGCAAACTTGAGTTCTCAAGATAAAGGGTCTTGACAGAGAGACAGACAGACAGACAGACGGACAACAAAGTGATCCTATAAGGGTTCCGTTTTTTCCTTTTGAAGCACGGTATCCTAAAAACTGCTGAAAGGAATGTGGCCAAGCGAGCGATGCTTTCAATAAAGTGAGTCTGCCCTATATGTAACGTAACTAGACTATACGCTAGTTCCTACCTATACCAGCTGTTCCTAGTTATACCTATTTCAATTACGTCCTAATATGGTAAAGACGTAACTTAATACTAAGCTGCCAGTCTTGTGCAATGCTAATTCTTTAAGTAAAGACCGAGCCAGCCCTCTGGTCACGTAAAGTATCGATCAGCCTGTAAGAAATATCTTTGAAATAAATATATTAATTATTTTAATTATGTTCTTGTGACATTACGATATAAATTTATTATGTCGAAGGGCTTAAGATTAAAATATTTTATCAAACTGAATCTCTACAGTATAGCTAAAATAAAATCACTATTTTTCTGTTTTCATTAATCATTCAAAACACAATTAAAATGAAATTGATTTGATTCAAAGAATACAATAATATGATTCAATCTTTTCAATTATTAAAATAATAGATGCAGCAAAGGTCGCTAGCCTAAGATGTCGTACCGAAATACTCTGGAGAAGAATTAAGCGTACTTTCGCCACAATTTAAAATGTCTTCTTGACAAATGATTTAAAGTTTTCGTCTTATCGGTATGACTCTATCCGCCGTCGAGTCTGGCTTTTACTAAAGTATTTTTATAATTACCTTTCGCTTTTGTAAGCGTCGAAGTTTGTAGCTACCAAGATTTTGAGGTACGGTGGCGTAGATGTTAAATGGTTTTTATAAAATACGTAGGTACTTTTACAACTGTTTATATTATTTGTGATGTTCATATTATGCATATTTGTTTAGGGCGAATCTTGCAAATAGATTTTGAAACAGTTGTAACTGATTTTACTGAAACGTAAAGGTACCATAGCCGTCATTTCTACCTAATCACTAAAAAAAATCAGATTCAGAGTGCAAGCAAAAATAAATTTAGCAGTGGTCAGGCGGAAGTGTCTCTGATGGTACCTATGTAATTTGGATGACAATGCATTAATGTGATACCTTGGAGCTGGTCTTATGGTGGAGGCGCATGGTGGCTATAGGAACTACTGAACGCAATAAGATAACCTCATTATATTTGAGCACTATAGAACGGTGTTGGTGTACTAAACCGATAAAAGCTTATTATGAAAAATATTTTTCCTCGGAAAATTATTTTGTTTATAGAGCGTCTGATATGTGACCTCGTCTTTCGTCTCTCGTCTTTCTTCGTTATTACTGTGTAATATCGAAGTTCTAAGTTAAAATCAGGAGCCTTATGCCTTGATCACACGTACCGAGTAAAAGGACGAGACAGTAAAATGTTACTCGACCGAGACAGTGATGTAAGCGAGTTGTAGAGAAAAGTGATAGGCCGAGCACTCGACGCTGCGTTTACACGTACCGAGTACTCGGCCGAGAGCACTGTCTCGCCCGTTTACTCGGTACATGTGATCAAGGCATTACTGTGATGTGTCAGGCGAACGAGAAACAGGGATGGTGCTATACATCCTATATAGCTTCACCCCTTTAACAGTTCAGTTTAGGTCGTCAAATGGCTAGCTTTCCGTGTCTATTGTTAAGAAATATTGACCATGTGTAAAGATACAAAACTTCAATGATATTGCAAAATATTACTGAAAAGTTGAGGTACATAATACTTAAACCTTTTGTGGCGGTTTCTATTTTTTGTAAACATGCCTGATGGCGTGTACCTCTACTTAAGTATTCTCTTCGTAAAATGTTGTTCTTGATACTGACAGGTAAATAAGATTTTTGGAAAGTATTCTAGAATCTTCTGACTACTTTGTATTTTCGTGTGGGAAGGCCTGAAATATTGAATAAATTATGTGCCTGTTACTTTGGTTCGAAACTTTCTTTAAAGGCCTACGCAGACCGGTTCGGCATGACAAAGTATTTTGCGCTCACTAGCCACTTAATAAAATGTTGGTTTGCCTCGGTGTCCTCCGGCATACCGTTGCCTACCGCTGCGTATCATGGTATCCCGCCACGGGAGCCCCTGGGTGCGTGAGATGTGTCTTTCAATGCCGTGTGATGATATCCCTTTCGATACCCCAGAAACATTTTAAAGCAAAGGAATTTATATCGTATTTCTACTTCGATATGTTTATATGTCTATTGGTAAAAAATTATATCCTATGCCATTCTCGGTCTGCGTAGGCTTTAAGTCGATGAAATCTCTAGATGTCAATGACCTTACGCACAATATTGGCCTCAGTAAGACATTTGAGTGGGCGTTATTGAGTACTCGTATGTATGTAAATAGCGTAGTAGTACTAATATGAGTGGCCTACATAGTAGTTAATAGTAGTAAACTATTACCAAAATACTCGTAGTAGGAAGATTGAAACTTAACACACATTACATCACGTTTGTTTTCCCCGAAGATGTAGAATGGTGTATATCACACTAATATCTTAAAGGTGACATGGTAAGGTCGGGAGGTTCCTGCACCGGATTCAAAACTTCACGGCTTTTCAACTACATTGATGTGACGCCCGGGTGTCGTCATTGTGCGGAACGCCTGGGGGACACGGTGGAGTACACAGTGGAGGTGTGCCCCGCTTGGGCGGAGCATCGCCGTGCCTTCGTGAGGGCGATCGGGGGCGGCAATCTCTCAAGCCGGGCTTTTTTTCAGGCCATAGTCCGGAGCGAGGAGGAGTGGCAGGCGGTCGCCTCCTTCTGCGAAGCAGTAATGCTAGCAAAGGAGGAGGCCGACCGTATCAGGCAACGGCGCTCATAGCGCCTCAGCCGCCGCCGGGATTGCGATCTCGATTTCCGGCCACCGTAGGCGTGTGTTTGTGGACGGCGAGCAATGGGTAGCTCGCTATCCGATCATCCGGTAACTGATCGGACCGAGCCCAAGTCGTCGACGGCGCGCACTGTTCCCGCGCGCCTCAAGGAGTTCAGCAATGGCAGGGGCCCTGCTGCTTCGAAGCCTACTGGGGCCAGGGTTAGGTCCGAAAAGTAGCTCAGCCCCCGGTACGAAAGGCAACGAAGGAACTGGAGTGAGTTTTTAGTCAGTAAAGTCTGACACCATCTCCCGCTTCGTCCAAGAGCGGGGGAAGTCATTAGATGATTTTCCCACCGAAAAAAAAAAATATCATAAAGGTGAAAGTATGTGAGTAAGTATATAATTGTTACTTCGTTGTATTCATAAGCATAATCAGCCCTTTAATGTTCTCACTGCGCTGGGACGCAGACTTCCTCTCTCCAGGAGAGAGAATGGGCCGTAACCCACCACGCAGACCCAATGCGGGTTGGGGAATGACACGTTATCGAATTTTTGGTTCTAGGACAATCTGGTTTCCTCACGATGTTTTCCTTCATCGTTTTTATAGTAGTGGTGAAGAAATAAATTACACAAAGTAATGCGCCAGGCTGGGTTTGAACAAGCAACGTGGAACTAGTAAGTTGGTGCCGTTACCTTACAGTGTTACCTATGTAAATAGTTCAATTCCCGATTGGAGTCTTGAAGATTTTTCGGAATCGAAAAAAGCTTTTTTTTTGTGCTATAAGATCTTTTTTTACACCAAACATAAGAATTCTGGGTTAACGAGATAAGTGCCAATAATTTTGATTCCCTTGAGAGTGTTGAAATACACGTTTTTTGCATATCTTTTTTTTGTTAACTTGAAAGTTTGATTTTAATTTCAACTCGATACCTCCACGCGTTACCGAGATAAAGGTTCTTGACAGACAAACTGACAGACGGACAACAAAGTGATCCTCAAAGGGTTCCGTTTTTAGGGTTCCGTAGCCAAATGGCAAAAAACGGAACCCTTATAGATTCGTCATGTCTGTCTGTCTGTCTGTCTGTCTGTCTGTCTGTCTGTCTGTCTGTCTGTCTGTCTGTCTGTCTGTCTGTCTGTCTGTCCGTCCGTATGTCACAGTCACTTTTTTCCGAAACTATAAGAGCTATACTGTTGAAACTTTGTAAGTAGATGTATTCTGTGAACCGCATTAAGATTATCACATAAAAATAGAAAAAAAGCAATAAATTTTGGGGGTCCCCATACTTAAAATTGAAACTCGAAATTTTTTTTTTCATCAAAGCCATACGTGTGGGGTATCTATGGATAGGTCTTTAAAAATGATACTGAGGTTTCTAACATCATTTTTTTCTAAACTGAATAGTTTGCGCGAGAGACACTTCCAAAGTGGTAAAAAGTGTGTCCCCCCCCCTCTAACTTCTAAAATAAGAGAATGAAAAATCTAAAAAAAATATATGATGTACATTACTATAAAAACTACCAACGAAAATTGGTTTGAACGAAATCTAGCGAGTAGTTTTTTTTTAAATCGAAAAAAATACACTATTATTAAAACATCGATCAAAGTTACAACACATTACAAGAACGTGAATATTATGTTACTTGCTGCTACGGAACCCTTCATGGGCGAGTCCGACTCGCACTTGGCCGGTTTTTTTTCCTTTTGAGGTATGCAACCCTAAAAAGAATTAGTGCTTGAGACAAGTATACCAACGAGTACCTTAATAACTCAAATACCTATACTTCAACAAAGCGTGCACGTGTATACCTCATCTGCTGTCATTGGATACTCCTAACAAGCTACCAAGTAAAAAATATTGTAAACATGTGCTCCATCATTAGCTACACATGTTCAGTATCGAGGCTTCCTGTGGAGAACGCGTGTACCAGCTCATGTCACGGAAATTAAATTGGAATTAATGTCGAATGTTTTGAAATCCGAACAAGCAATGAACAAAAGAATAACGACCGCCTTGTTGGTAGCCAGCAAAATGTACGAGTATTTTTTCTATACTAATATTATGAAGAGGAAAGATTTTTGTATTTTTGTTTGTAGTGAATAAACTCGAAAACTACTGGACTGATTTTAGAAATTCTTTCGCCAATAGTGTGCTACTTTATCACTGAGTGAAATAGGTTTTATACATTTTCTACATTCACGCGGGTAAAGCCCAGATGGTTTCACCTGCAGATGTTAGTCTTTACTAATATTATTTAGAGGAAAGATCTGTATTTTTTCTATTTTTTTTTAAATCTTTTATTAGTAGTATGTTGCTACCACACGGGCAAAGCCGCTGGCAGCAACCAGTCGCTAACAATCTTTGGGGTTTTATGCAATATGTATTTTTGTTTCACAATTTTGAACATCTCAGTAGTCGATTTATTCCTATTTATGCTGTGTCGCATGAACGTAACTATTAAGTGCTTTGGTTCTGATTTTATCATTGTCTGTCATAGTTGTTCTGTCTTACTAAGTCTTAGATATGTTTCTTGACTACATCCAAAGTGTTCAATATTATAGAAAATAGTTTACGTATACAGAGACAATGTGCATGGGAATCTATATAGTTTTCGAAGAATCCGTCAAAAGATGTACCTCGACGACCGATACGCAATAGGACTACTGAAGGAACATTGGTAGATTTAGTCAGTAAAAGTCTAAAACGCGCTCTCGCTCGTCCTGAAGCGGGTGAAATTATTTAAAGATTTCTGTACTAAAAAAAATTACACATTTAACTAACAAGGTGTCTTCGTGAGTTAGAATAACGGTACCATATATTATTAACCAAAATATTTTTATAGCAAAAAAGCTTCTAATTGAGACAAATACCACAAAATAGCTAGGCACAGAAGACATCTCATGTACCACTTCACTTTTTATAGTTACGCTCGGTGGACGCACACTAATATGAGCGTTTGAGTCGGAACTGTTCGACGAGTGGGCCGAGGCGCTCCGAGATATCGTGTCCGTGAACGGTGTCTATGTGTGCGTTACTCGAGCGCGCTTTGTATGTAGATTGACTTCTGTACCTATCTATTTTGTGCAAATACCTTTTGTTATTAATTTGCTGTAAAATATTATTAAAATCCAGATACCTTTATTAAGAAATCTATTTAAATATCCAGTTAATAATTTGTATATTTTTTGTGTTAACACATTTAAAATATTTCTTAGGATTCATAGATTATTAGAAATGATTAACAAAAATTTTCTTCTATATTTGATGGTTGGTACATACATTAAC
The DNA here is from genome assembly GCA_929112965.1 of Mythimna albipuncta. Lineage (NCBI taxonomy): Eukaryota > Metazoa > Arthropoda > Insecta > Lepidoptera > Noctuidae > Mythimna > Mythimna albipuncta. The sequence goes on from OV815973.1 coordinate 12,853,268, forward strand.
TTTAACGAAACTGATTTGAAGAAAAGTCGGCACGTGCGTACCTAATTAAAAACAATTTTTTGCGGGATTCTTCGAAAGAGTTACCGTGGCTCTGGAATGCAAAAGGCAACTGAAGGAGCACGTCCGAGTTCTAGTCAGTAAAAGTCTGACACTAATTTTTCCACCTAAAGTGGAAAAGTTATTCCTTTAAATTCTATGTAAAAAATGAGTAAAACAGATTTAAAAGCTAACGATTCCTACAAGTCAAATAGGTTTCTTTATACTTTGTTTAGTACGCATTTATAATTGCCGAAACGGATCTTGAACGCTCGGCGTCTGAGTGGGGATTGCTTTGCGCGTTCCATATATTGGCGAGCCAATCGTCTTCTTTGTTAGTTTTTTTTTTTTATCTGTTATAAACTAGTACTTGACTGCGATCCCGTCTGATGGTAAGCAGTGATGCAATCGTTGATGGTGAGGCGCACTAGTTTATTAAGAGTCTATGTATAAATGACGAGGCCAAACGCTTAGTCCGGACTGTAGATGTTTCAACAACGTAAGGGTGGATACTCGCCGTGCGTCGGTTTGTCCGATGATAGAAATGAGATAGCGGAATCAAGTTATGCAATTCCTGCGCACACTCTCCAAAATGCAATCTGTAAAACACCGAAACACTGGCTAACCTACGCCTAATCATACATGCAGCAACGCAGGGAACGAATCAGGAGTGACGTCTATGACGCGATGGCGCGGCGAGGCAATCACTGACCCTCCCCGCCCTCGCGTCTCACTTCGCACCACTAAAGAAACCGAATATTTGACTTCTGCGCAACTTGAAGCCAGCGCTCAAGATCCGTGACGGCAATTGTACCGCCACTTTGTTGTATTTGTTAGCTCTTATCTTCCCTAAAGTCTCATATTTAGCAGAAAATTGACAACATAACAACAGATTGAGTAACATATGGACGGCGAATGTTAGAAAAGAAAACCCGTGGTCCTTTAATGCAAAGGGCGATTAAAGGGCGCTTAGAACATTAAAAAGGCACAGGTATTGTTTAAGTCAGTTAAAGTCTGACTTGTCCTCCAAGCTCCACTCTATAGCGGGAGATGTCAGTGGATGGCATCTCACCTCAAAAAAAAAGACGTGTGGCACTCGGGGACTACCGCGGTAAGCGGTAACGCTATCGCATAGCATTTTTATCAACTTATGCAATTATAATTATTTATTTATTTTATTTATGCAGTATTTTTTTCCTTTGTGTTTTTACTTTGAAGTTACACTTTCACACATTGAATTGAATTTTGATTGATTGTTCACTCATTTGTTTTCTTATCGGTCACCACGCTCAAAAAATAAATGAGTGGGGAGTGTTAGGTTATTTTCGTTACGGAATTTCTGGATTCGGTCTCCACGCTCAAGGCCAGCGATAGAAGCTATGCAATAGCTTAAAAAAAAAAAACAAAAAATTATTTACTGAAATGGAGCCGCGGGCACAGCTAGGTTGTAATAATTTTCCAAAGGTAGCGTTAAATTATTTTAAATATGCTCATTTTGTGTTGTTGTTTTTGTTTTAATTAATCACTCGTAATGTTTTGTTTAAACTCATTTAGTACACATATTGTAGCGTTACGGAAAATATTATGCATTGTTGTTACAACAAACAACAGCATATTATTTCAAACTTTATTTTCAATTTAGAAGCGGATTATAAATGCATTGTTGGAGTTTGTGTGTTGAAAGTTAGAAAATGAAAAATATTTTGCGAATAATGTTACAAAATAGCGTGTTTTTACAATTTTCCTCATCATTTCCATGTTTCTTTGTTCCTGTAACTTAAATCAAACGTCCAAAAGTTACGTATATTAAAGACAATGTATTTTTTACTTGAAAATTCACTGCAGTATTTTCTTAGAAAACAACAAAAGTCATCATCGTTTTCCTGCCTTTGTTCCTAATATTTAGGGTTGGCAAACACGTTTTCCTCTATCTATTAATATATTATTTTAAGAAATTATTAATGACTAAATGTGTACTTATTGCATACTAAAGATGTAAAATCTAAATATTTTTTCAGCTGAAACTCGAAGCCGAATATAGTGAGACCCCACTAAATATTATGAACTTGTTAGATACCTATATTCTTGCAAATAAATGTATCATATCTATCTTTTCTTTGGCCTGTGTCTCTCTCTCCATCAATCTACAAACAAAAACTGTAAATAAGATAAATCAGATGCTATTTCGATTAGGTGTGAGACCGATAATTCTTGCGGGATGGTCCGAAAGGAACACAATGGGTTATAGTTAGCGAAAGTTTCACATTATATCGCGCTTCGCTAGAGAAGTTATTTGATGTATTCCTGCCCCAAAAAAGGAGACCGATAAATTCACTAAAGGTACAAATACGTCATAAAAGTCGTAGTCGCTTCCCCGACCGACGCAATGCTCAGTTAAGTTTATTTTCTGTAAGAGTTTTCTTATCTCAACTCTAATTAGAGAACACAAATAATCGCGAAATCTCTTCCCACTTCCCGTCGTTGAAACAAGAGAAACAATATATGCAATTATATATTCCGGAAACGCGGGGCAATTAACATGGAAATTCTCGTTAGCGTTTCGCAAAGGGGAACTTTTGACGTTAAGGAAGTGGGAAAAAAAATTCAAGAGGCGCTCCCAGCCTCATTAACAGGCCTTTAATACTAGTGAGATGCTTCCGGGCAATGGCTCCGCAAGAATTTTGAACCGGTTGCATTTTATAATCCGTTGTCAGGCTCTTTGCCGGTCACTCCCTATGAAGAATCGTTTCGGGCCGCCCGCGCTTCCTGAAGTATTTATGTGACATTTAATAGCACCCTGTTATTGTTACACTGGAAACTCTCTTTTGAAACATATGACTACGACTGTATGTTTGTTCTTTAAAGGATTATTCCAACTCGATCTTTGGAAAAGAATAGACGTGGATAGAGAAATTTGTAAAAAAATCTTTTGAAACCAGCGGAAGACTGATCCCATCATCAGGTGAGAGATCATTGATCATCACCTTTACAATAATGGCGTTTAGACGTGTACTCACTTTTGTAGCAAAGATAGGCCATATTAAAGCACATGATCCATAATCTTTTAGCCATATTGAGGACCGCCATTGTAGCCATAAAAAGTTTCTCTAAAATTGTTACTATTCGGATGTACAATACAGTTTATTTAATTTTATTTTATTCCATAATCGCAGCCCATGATTACACAGAAACCAGTTGTATTCGATATCGGCAAGAAAATATATACCTATATATACCGAACCAACCTTTTAACTAGATTTGTAAAGAAAAAAAAAATGTTTTCTACAGCGACGAAAATAAAATTGTTTTCGATCCTCGAATTTTAGGTCTGTTAGCCTCAAGGTATTTGATTTCTCTCCAGTAAATGGACTAACCGAATCTTAACAAGTCTGGCCGTAGATCCCTAGATAGAAATAACGGGGCCGTACTTGTATTCATGTCTTTATAATACAGAGGGAAAGGGGTCCGAGGCTTGTGCTGACATTGAACCGTGAAGTCTTTCAGACGAACCTTCGTACGTGGCTCACCCAAGAATGTTATTAAGTTACATTCTTTTATAACCTTCGCCAAGTTTTGGAATTTTTGCGGCAGTGCTGAATACACTTTTACAATATTGTGGCGGAGAAAGGAATAAGGGCGAGATAAAGATGAAAATATTGTCAGAAACATCGGTTTTGGTATCGCATTTTGAACTCTATCTCTCAAGTTTTACGATTTAATTTTGTATGTTTTAACTTCGAAAGGCATCGTTCTAAATAGTCAGTCAAGTCGACTATTAATTCGAAGTATTCAGTCAGCTGAATAACAGACTCGCCTGTGATGTAAGTCTGTAACGGCTATATTTGAAATTGAGAAGGATTTTTCTTTGTGTAGAAATAAATAATACCCATTTTATGGAAGATCTCATGTCCAGCTTCCTGCGACTTTACAATGGGATACTGTTTCGTTGGAAACCAATAAAAGTTGGTCATGTTTTGTTTAATTTTTATATTTCACAGTTATCTCAGAAAGTATAAAGTTTTCCAGCTCAATAAATAGACTAGGTGTGTTAAACAAGTTATATATTACAATCTTATCAAAAAAGCATCTAGTTTAAAATAATAGTGAAGATTATAAAAAAAAAACCTCAGTTACGCAGTTTTTTTTGAGAAGCAAGTAACAATGAATGCGGTACATATGTTTATATGGAACTCAATTAAAAAGCGTCAACGTTAAAAAATCTCCTTCAAATTTACGATTTAGAAGTAAAAATAAAATAAAGTGCAGTACACAATACAAGTAAGGCTTTTAACAGACCATTTGTGTTGTTCAGAAGTGTCCTCGGCCTGGTGGAGACTGAACGCGTGGTGACTAAGGCGAGTGCGGGCGCGGCAGCGGGCGCGATTAGGTAGGTGGCTATAGAAAAGAAAAAAACCCATTCATTTGAGACTCGCACTCGCATAGAACACACGGACTTGCATAGGTACGTCTTGACTAGTTGTAGTGGTCAGTAGGCGCGTTTCCTAGAGTAAAACAATAGACAGTCGCTAGCTAGAAAGATTCGTCACCACTTTCTATGCGTCTGCAATATTTCAGGTGAAAGACGTCCACTATTGGACAAGCCTCGTCCAAGTGTCTTCACAACGAACACGCGTCTTGCATCCATCGGATTCTGCAACTCTCACTAGGTCATCGGTCCACCTTGTGAGAGGCCTTCCAACACTGCGTTATCCGTTGCGTGGCGTCAATCAAAAACCTTTCGGTCTCATCGACATTTGTTCTGCGAGCAAGGTAACTTAAGTGGTAGTAGGTAGGGTATACCTACTACCACTTAAGTTTGGCGATTCTTCGGGCTATTTCAACAACTTTGGTTCTCCTGCGGATATCTTCATTTCTAATATGATCACTCACGGAAACTCCAAGTATAGCTCTTTCCATAACCTTCTGGGTGCTTTTAAGTCTTCTGATGGGGCCCTGTGTTCACTTTACCATCAACAAAAACAGCAGTTACATTGTATTTGATACTACGCTCCCGCTTTAGCAACCGCTCCTCTCTCTGGCTGAGGCCCTAGTTGTTTGGGGCGACGAAACTAAACTTCGTAGAACAATAGAGTGATGGTCAGTGTTGGGCCAGCGGCGCCACCGACGACACCACGGAACTCTCTCCAACACTTTTGTGTTCTTTTTCTTTCCTGCTAAACATTTTGATCATCCATGTTTGCCTCAAAGTTTTTTAATGGTTACAAATGCATTAAAATATAAAATGGGAATAATATGTTTAGCGAATAGAATACAGTCTGTTTTGTTTCAAGTTTAATTGTTCTAAAGTTATTGTATGAGTATTTTAACATACATAAATTAGTTACTAAATATATAAGTATATTTATCAGTTGTCTAGTACCCATAACACAAGCACTGCTTAGCTTGGGAGTAGACGGCGCTGTGTGATAGTTGTGGATTATTATTATTATTTATTATAGTGATTTATGGGACAGAACGTAAAGTTTTTTCCACCGTTGAAATGGGAGAATTTTCCGACCAGACGGATGTTGTGTTTGGACCGGCAACTGCCCGATAGTTTTGATTTCAGGCTGTTGTGTATATTCTAATGGCATTGAGAATTCAAATACTTCTATGGAAGATTTTGAATTTTAGTTTCTATTTGGCAACACAGATGACGCTACATCCTTACCCTGGCACACAAAATGATCAAAGTATCAGTAAAATACAAACTGAAGTATTTTACGTTTTAAAAATACTTTCGAAGCAAACCCATCTAAACCGCTACGCAACCGAGATTTCTAAACATATTTACCTCAACTAAATATTTTAGGAATTGAACTCATAAGTAGAAACTCGCCGACAAAGCCAAGAGTGCCAGCTTGCTTAAAATAATACCTCTAATCTCTCCTATTCAGTGCGAACAGCTGCTTCTAGGTAGAAGTAAAAATGAAGCTAGAATTCGCAATTTTCAACCTGACACACTTTTTTTATAGGTTGGCGCGTTGGCATTATGCGAGGCCACTCCGGCTAGTCTGATGAATTTATTTGAAGGGTTATCATGTAATGAATTAACCTACACTAATATAATAAAGTTTGTTTTTTTGTTTGTAGGAAAAAAAGAAGAAAGGAAAAATTTTATTAATCGGACCAGTACTTCCACCTATCTCTGGAAGTGCTGGTCCGATTGTTAAAATTTTTTCACCAATGCTTTATTTATATGTGACTAAATGCTATATTTTATGTACGCGGGCGAAGTCGCGGGCAAAAGCTAGTTTATAACAGTTTACCATGTCATTGAACTTGAATGCAGAGAACTAAAAACTCTGAAGAAGTTGCTCGGTCATCTTAGCTTTTTGCGACTTACAAATAAGCACAAACATTGGGTTTTTGTTAAAACAAGATAGATATAAGCCAAGCTTATTAGGTTAAAATGTTACTCATAAGTACAAAACTCTATTATAGAAGTGAGGTTAAACGGGTGTAACATGATTTTCAAAAATTGACGGTTTTAATGAATGAGTCATTAAAACCGTCAATTTCCGTAGGAAGGAAGTTAACGGTTTTTTGAATCGGTGACATTGCGTCATTATTATGTAATATGTTAGCGTAATCTAATATTTTTTGTATAGTTAAATAAATACCACGTACAAGTATAATTACACAAGAACGATTCCTATTTCAAATACTAAAAGTTACAGAAACTTCCAGTGCCCAAACAAAGGCAGAAAGTTAAAAACCAAGGAGAAAATAATGGCCATCGAAATGTCACGGCCTTCTTTGAATGCAAGAATAATATTCGGAGCTCAAATCGATAAAGGTGAGGTTTGAAAGGGCCGCGCCCGTGGCGAAATACCTCCGTAGATTCATTGAATGCAATAAAATTTTCTGCACAATTGAAACCATTAAAGAGCGTCGCCACTGCGCCGAGCTGAATGTTAATCACGGGCTTGTGTGAATGGAACAATCACATTGTGGGAAAGACCTCATTTTTATCCAATTTTCATTTGAAACAAAGAATCCTCGTAAGAATGGAATAGGATTAAAATAATTCAACATATTTCAACGTGGACTTGTTTAGCAACCAAAAAGCGTATGATGTTGATAGAATTAATCTTTTTAAAAATGGAAAGAGGCGCACGTATGGCGCACATTTACTAAAGTCTTAATTAACTCATAACTAACATCCTAGTGGGAAATCGTTTTTCCCCACGGCGGGAAGCGCCTGACGTAGGTAGTCGCGAGAAATGCCGTCGGTCACAAGGAAAACCTTATTTTCCTTGAGTTCCTTTGTCATTAACTGGGTAAATTGTTTTTCCTGTGCGGGAGTGTCTTGGTGGGATCTAGATTAAGTGGTAAACCTGGCTGATTCGTTTCTCTCTTTACAGTGCAAGTTACGGGTTTACGTTTCCATTGTTTTTATTTAAGGGTGTAAAGTAATTATCTTATGTTTTAATGAACTGCAGCGAAGAAAATAAACTTGGAATTATATTTTGCTGTTCAAGGTGCAAATGGAGAGATAGCGTTGTTGTGGTATCGTTTCGTTAGTCGAGTCGGTCTTGTTAGCGGTCAAGCACTTTCATAACATATATTTAACGGTATTTTAACCTCGGTAGAATGTTGTAGCACAAAATATATAGGTACAGAAGTCAATCTACATACAAAGCGCAATCGAGCAACGCACACAAAGACACCGCTTACAGACACGATGTCTCGGTTGCTCAGGCTCGTCTCGGCTCAAACGCTCATTAATGTGCGTCCACCGAGCGTAGGTATAAAAAACCGGCCAAGTGCGAGTCGGACTCACCCATGAAGGGTTCCGTAGCAGCAAGTAACATAATATAAAAGTTTTTGTAATGTGTTGTAACTTTGATCGATGTTTTAATAATAGTGTATTTTTTTCGATTTATGACGCCTTAAAAAAAACTACTTACTAGATTTCGTTCAAACCAATTTTCTTTGGTAGTTTTTATAGTAATGTACATCATATATTTTTTTTAGTTTAATCATTCTCTTATTTTAGAAGTTAGAGGGGGGGGGGGGACACATTTTACCACTTTGGAAGTGTCTCTCGCGCAAAATATTCAGTTTAGAAAAAAAATGAAATTAGAAACCTCAGGATCATTTTTGAATACCTATCTATAGATACCCAACACGCAAGGGTTTGATGAAAAAAATATTTTTGAGTTTCAGTTCTAAGTATGGGGACCCCCAAAATTTATTGCTTTTTTTCTATTTTTGTGTGAAATTCTTAATACGGTTCACAGAATACATCTACTTACAAAGTTTCAACAGTATAGCTTTTATAGTTTCGGAAAAAAGTGGCTGTGACATACGGACGGACAGACAGACAGACAGACATGACGAATCTATAAGGGTTCCGTTTTTTGCCATTTGGCTACGGAACCCTAAAAATTGTCTTCTGTACCTACCTATCTATTTTGTGGTTGCAGCAACTAAGTTTCTTCTTACTAAAATGCCATTACCTTGAAAAGTTTTTATCCCATATGACAATTACCAACGCTCATCATCATTTTAGTCAAAACACATCCGCTGTTGGACATCGACTTCTCTCAAGCCGTCAACAATCGATTCCGTGTCACGCATCTATCGAATTCATGAGACCTTCTCCAGGACATCGGTCCACCTTTTGAGAGGCCTTATTACAACGCTGTTGCTTCTTTTGGCACGCGGACAACACTCTAGAATCTTTTGACCATTTTTTTCAGCGAAAAAAGTAGGTATTGTACCTACTGTCATTTAAGTTTGGCAAGTCTTTGGGCTATGTCGATAGTATTGGTTCTCCAGCTTCTGTCCTATTGGTAGAATTATTTATGTCAGAGCTATATCTTCGACTTTTTGAGGTGGTAATTTCAAGAAGAAACCAACCATTATGAGAAATGGCCAACTACAACATGAAATAGCCAATTCATACACATAAACTCCCCACTTTTCTCGTGGTGGTTTATGTACCACGATCGCATTCAATTATGTTTCGTTACAAATAAATTAGATACAGAGTACCTCTATATGATACTACATATACTTCCCACTAGAATACAATACAGATTTGCATAATTAATACATAATATAATGATGAAGGTACTTACGTCAATTATTCCATCTTCCTTCGGCAAACATTATTTGTAATATGCATAAACAACGCTCCTCAATGATTGGCCAACACACGGGTAACGTTAAGTACTGTTATGTATTCCATTTAAGTACATGGTGAACAATTACAGCACTCGGTCGATTGGGAGATATGTATGGCCGCGTAAAGACATCGCGAGGCGTGCGTCGCGAATGGTTCGTCACGCATGCCTCGGGCTGTATGGACGTGTGTGCTCACTGTGAGCATTCGCGTCATACGATCATTGCGATCACCGCCTCAGTACGAGCCGTGCGCTCCGTGTGCTGCAGCTTAAGATTTGTCTATAAATAAACTTGTCGAATTTCATGGAAATTGGGAGCTGAAGTCGTATGAATGAGCATCATTTTGATTTGAATTGGCGGAAAAATATATTCAACAAAAACTGGTAAACTCCGATTTCTGAAAATAAATTATCGATGTGTCACAAAATTATGATTTGATTGACAAATTGGCGGAATTGCTTGAAAGAGTTGTCGCGGCTCTGGAAAGCGAAGGGAAACTGAAAACATAAGTGGGTTTTAGTTAGTAAAAATCTGACTCCCTTCCGCTCCTCCCAGAGCGCGATTTTATGGTTCTAAATAATATAAAGCAGTACTTGACTGCGATCCTACCTGACGGAAAGCAGTGATGCAATCGTATCAACGATCGAACGAAACTCATCAAGTAAGGTCCACAAGTTTATTAAGAGCTCATTCACTCCAGCTTTGAAGACTCCTAAATGATTTCACTGGAAATAATAAAACATCGAGCATACAAAAAGATAACGTTAATTTCCGTTCCTAAAACTACCGCAAAATGTCATGTAAGGACACGCGAGAGCATGGAAAAACGATTGGCTCTCTTCGAATTCAGTCGATCCAAAGTCTGGCTACGATAAACGTCGATGATCGCATCTCTAGTAACAGAATAAAATGAGTTCCGTTCATTCGGCCGCACGTCCCTGCAAAGGCTATCGGGTGCAACATTTTTCGTAGGCTCATCGTACGTCCGGCCGACGATTTTCCTTTCATAAATCACAGAGGAACGTGACGTCACGCTCCCGTCGTGTTGGTCAGGGACGTGACAAAACACTTTGCGTAGTCTTGTTAACTCCCGCCGGTGACTCGGTGAGTCGGTGCATATACTTTGGGAACACGAGGTTTTCCCCAACGGATATAGGATACGTGTACTGTTTTTCTTTATTGGATTGAACGGAACTTTGAGCTAGTGAGAGCGTGCACTTAAACACGCGCGCCAGGAGATTGGAGTTCGTTGAACGTGCGACGTTGTTGACGTGTGCGTGTAGTTGTGAAAGCGTGATTAAGGATGAATGCACTCATCAGTGCTTTGTTAAATTCTTTTCTGATTAAAATCTTGTGTATGCTTAGTTCGTTTTACGATGATTATTATGCAATATTAAGCTCCAACTTTATTCGCAGTTTTAACCTTAAAGGGTAGTTTGTTCTAATGGTGTGTGCTATGCTCGTAAGTGGCTCGTCAGTGGCGCATTCGCCAGGTCTGAACACACCTTTAAATTGATTTTATGGTAAATTATTTACTAGACCGACTAGATAGAAAAGCTTACTTGGTGACTAGTCTGTTGATTAGCTGAATGTGTGCAGATGAGACACACAATTGGAGCAGTGGTTGAGCGATCCACTGCTACGATACGTGTCGCGGGTTCGATATCTATAGGTATCTATACTTATAATAAATCTGTAGAAGTGAAAATTCTGTACATTGAAAATATCAAAAAAATAAAAGGCAGGGTTACTAGACTGACACCGAACCAAAAAATGTGATTTAAAAAAATATTTGTCTGTCTGTCTTTTTTTCAGGCAACACGCAAAAACTACTGGTTCGATTACGATAAAACTTGGTAAAATTATTCTTTAATATCCTGGGCACCACACTGGGTACTTTTTATCCTGGAAAAGTATATACAATAAAAAAAAACAAACTCACTTTTGCGGTTCGATCCCTAGACCCGATTACTGTACCAACTGCAAATAATAAGTTTGTCGTAGGTTACGTCACCCGCAGTGGAGTTCGCTAAGGGGAGTTCGCTAGCCCCCCACAGAAAGGGGAACCGTGTTACCCCGAATTTAACGCGAGCGATGCCGCGGGCAAAAGCTAGTAAATAAATATTTGTATAGCTTATAGGTAAGTGTTTCGGAGCTGGGGCTGAGTGTCTTGTGTACGTGAGTTTACATGGTTGTGTACGCACCCACGATACAGGAGACTTTCTAAAAAAAAAAGTGTTAGGCCAAATTTTGAAAAAAAAAAGTTCCGTCTAGTTCTTTATGTTCGCAGTCAGCCCACCTCTATAGACTTCGATTAACGTGATAAATAAAAAATTACCATTCTTTTAGCATGTGTCATCTTTATACTGTGACTAAAACCGACAATATCAAGATATACAAACGCCTAACCGTGTCGCCCGGACGTGTACGACGTGCTTTGTCGTGTCGCTGAGCAGGCGCGACAACTCACCAGGCCGACATCATTTTTTGCGTAATGACACTATCTGCGCCAGCCGGCTTCCGTCGCCCTTATTCACGGCTTCCCGAGAACGGGTAATTTTGGTGTAGCCTGCTGTCCACACAACGAGCTGGATTTACTGACTGGGTTTTAAGTTTGTGCTATATAACTTTAAGGCATGCGACCTTTTTTTTTTGAGGTCATTAAATGACTTCTACCGCCTTTGGGTGGAGCGTAAGAGTGTGTCAGACTTTTACTGACTAAATCCCACTAATGCGGGCTAAGTTGTTATTAAATAAACAGTAATTAGCCTTTATATTTTCAAGACAGATTGAAAAGGGTAAGTTTTGGGATATGTTTAAAATGGAGACTGTGACCAACATATTCATCCTGCGAGAAGCAATGGAGTGAAATTCCCTGCTGGAGTCTGTGTTTCCTGACAGCTTTAATATACGAGTCTAGTAAGTAAGTTATTTCTAGGCAAGTGTACTCCGTCATCGACCACGTCATCGTTTAGCATCAGGTGATGTAGTCGTCAATTGCGAGTCTATTAATAAACCATCATCATCATCATCTTAAGCCTTTTTAATGTTCCCACTGCTGGGACTCAGGCCTCGTCTCTAGGAGAGGGAATGAGCCGTAATCCACCACACGGGCCCAGTGCGGGTTGGTGAATGTCACATGTCTTCATGGTTTGCTCACGATGTTTTCTTTCGCCGTTGTAGTGATGATATAAATTACATTAATTATTAATAATAGGTATTTAAAAAAAGACATTACTATAATACGCAACAAGTTGATCCCTCGTAGGTATTGTGATGCAAAATTGATGTAGGCTTGTGTCTGTAGTGCTACAGAACTTGAGAGTATTATTATTTATATTAAAATAATCAAAACACGCGCCAGTTTTGATTATTTTAATATAAATAATAATATTCTAATATTGAAGATGTTACCAAATATTGCAAAAACATCACATCTACATTCTAATGACAAAATAAATTAACTGTATCTTAGCATAAATTAATACTTTTTGAATTTGATACTGGTTGAATGCACACATCGTGTGGAACCAAAATAGAAACAAAAACGATTTTCGAATAGTTTAATGATCAACATTTCATGTCACATGGTTAATCCCAAAGTGTTTGATATTTCGATAATTCTAATCGTCGATATAAAGAGACGAAGTTAAACGTTCAACTTCGCATTATTAATTCCGAAATCGATTGTTATTACGGTTTCCTGAAAGTCAATGTCAAGAAGAAGACCCCGAAGTACAATTTTTCATTTTTCCAGATAATACATCAAAATGTCACTGTTCTGGTATTCCCGGTACGGCCCAGCACGCACGTACTTCCGAAGTTTATCGCTGTGGTATTTTACTCATAAATCTTTAAAGGTCATCAAAACCCTCGTGATATCATATTTTCCTTTCACACCGAACCTAATTTAGTACTAACTTTTCCATTAAAATGTAGGAAGCACTCAAAGAGGTTATAGGAATTTTATTTCTATTATTCTAAATATACATGTACATTATCTACACTTTTAATGTTATAAAGAGGCAAAGTTAGTTTTTTTTTAGTTTTTATGTTTTTTTGTTTGTAATCTCTGGAAGTACTGGTCCGGTTGCTAACATTTTTTCACCGACAGAATGCGGCTTTATTCAGACGGCAGACGAAGTCGCGGGCTAGTGCTAAAGCTAGTGTAGCAATAAATGAGTTCTCTCTGGCGTAAAACTATGTCTGAGTTATCAAAACAATCACCAAGAATAAAAAGATTTTTTTTTGTACTTATCAAACTCAAAGCATTTATTTCAATTAAACCAAATTACAGACACTTTTGAATTGTCTAAGTGGGTCAGCAACAAAAAAGAAAAAAGAGAAAGCTATTATATTTGCACGTTACAAAGCGCACATCCATCAACCCTTTGACAACCACGTTAAAAAAAGCAAGAAGCCTGCTCACAGCCCCAATTTACTGCTCCCTAGTGTTCATTTCTTTGATCTTAAACTAATATCGATTAAATTACTGCTTACTAGTTCATATAATATAAATTGGGATAAGTCTAGGTTCTAAGTAACAATACAAATAAGAATGAGAATACGAATACTTTAAATGAGATTTTGAGCTTTTAATACGCATAGCGTTTGTCATGTAGTCATGACATGGGCGTGCTAGACATGTTTTGCTTTACTGTGTATATTTTGACAATGGCAGTGAAAATGTTAAAAGCATTCAAAGAAAAAAAAAAGTTTATTTACGTTCAAAAGACACACTACGTACATTGTCAGCAAAAGTAATAAAGGCCGAAAAACAAAAAGTTGTATTAATAGGTTTGTAGCTTGTTTAATAAAATTACTACAATGTTTGTGAACATTAAAAAAATCTGAAATTTAAAAGTAACGTAAATTGTTGTTCATTCCAGTTTGCCTGGAAGAGATCGCAGAATTCGAAAAGGCCACCCATTGTATTTATTTTAGAGTCTTATTTATTATTTAGAAATGGTATACTGTAAAGTATATGTGGTGTGCACTAGAATTCCAGTTAGGGTTTCAGGTTTATAAATTAAACAACCTAATTATCAGTAAGTAGCAATGACCTTACAGTTACTTGACGCCTCATGTTTGAACTAGCGCACCAAAACAATTCTGTCAGCTATGGAGCCGGGTACTGCGTTCTGATTGTTCGAGACTATTTGAATATTAGTCTGTAGCAATCTACATCAGATCTTTAAGTCATATGTGTTGACAGACACGCGTTGCCTGTTATTAAACATCTAGTGGCTGTAAAATAGTTGGTAAGTAGAGACAACCCAAGAATGACGCCTAGTCGCGATCCCTGGGATAGATCAAGACCACAGATCAATACTGCCATGACGTTAACTACTTGACTTGCTGTATAATAAACAAAAAGTGCTCCCACATCTATGTGTCTATACGCATATAGATGTGGGAGCCTTTACTACTTATACTATTCGTACTGTGTTATCAGCCGACGTCATTTGTACAGAAACGACGTGGCAATGCTTACGTCAAAGCGTTTTCATAGAGTTATTATAAATTCTTATAGGTACCTAACATGTGCTATCTCACTGCTAGGCCTTCCTCCATTATTTTCCGTTCCCACACAGTTCTATCCAAAACAGAAATTATTCTACAGACAGAATAATTTATTTGGAAACGCGTTATTTAATCGTTGTTGCTTATTCGCGTCACGACTGTCTCTGTGTGAGCCTTAATACCGAGTCAAAAGTATGGTGCCATTACGTTTAAGTAAATTACTTCAGTTAAAAACAAAATGGGTTATTAGCGTCCTTTACATCCCACGGTTGAAGTTCAGACATTGACTGAAGTTACTTTGGGCAGCTTTTGTGCCAGTTAATTTTTAAAGGGTTAAACATTCAACAAGATTTTGTTGTTTGCAAGAACCCCACTTTGTTTGAACCCTTAGGGAACCCAAGACTATAAATATTGTTCGCGAATTAATTATTTTTGGGGGAAATACATTTTTGTTGGTTGGTATTTTATATGCATTACACATAACATTTAATCGAATCTTTTGTGTCCGTGTCTACGTCCAAGAAGCCAAAAGAGCTTACTTAGGGTATTTGTTGTAAGCGGTCACACATAGCGAACGGCGAATATAATCTCCGGGGAACTAATGCAAGGCACGTACTGTATTTCTACAGGTTCTCTTTGCAATGGTTTCCTATTTCATTAACCATCCAGCTTATCGTTATAAGCAATTTTGTATTCTTTATACAGGTGACTTTGTGTCCCGGCAGTCAGCGCAAATTGCCGTATCGACCTCGAGAATTTCGCAGTCAAAAGAGCGGCTTGAATTATGTAGAGTACGACGAGGGAAAATTGATATAAAAATTGCTCGTAAAGCATAAAATTAAAACGTGGATCGCGGCGGACGGTGTTGCAACACGCTAAATACCTGTCGTATTTCAGGCGCCATCTGTCGGCGACGGCGCTGAGACTGCCGCTTTTAATTTATTAACCAATTTGCTGAACGCCCCGAACCGCGCTCTACTCCCAGTATTTTGTTTCTTGACTTAATAAATTTGAAGTCATAATCCGTGAAGAGTATTTTCATGATGTTGATGGCTAATTAAGTATTAATCTCATAATTAATTTGAATTTTTCAAGGTGATTTTCAATTATGGAAAAGAGATTAGAACTTTTGGAATGCCTTGAATTCTAGCTACTATTCCTACTCTTTCTCTGTCCGAGCAATAAGGTTGTGGAACTTTTTTCCGCCTAGGATTCGTGATTTGAAAACTATTTCGCCCTTTGAGACTCAAGTAAAAGGGCCTCTCTTGTGTTGTAATCATATATGTATACTCGTATTGTGTATTTATTTTTAGTATAAGTCTTCTTTTCATATCTCTACATACTATTGTCTACATCCTTCTAATCCATCATAGCGCAGGTCTGCTGGAAGAAATTCCTTTTTGAAATAAGCAGTACCTTTGTACACATTTTTATAATAAAACATATTCTTTTGTATATGTGTGTAGCTGTACTTATGTTATAAAATAAATAAAGATTGACACTTTAAGCCAGTGACGTGGTCGAACTGTGAATTCTTTTTACGCTTTAGTCTAAGGGATCTTACACGACGGACTATCTATTAAAGTTCGCTACTTACGCGCGCTATGCTCTCAGCTTCAGATAGCTTTCAGAGCGTGTGTTCTCTCTCTCCTCGGTGCGATATAAAATCGCTATGGCTTGTTTACTGTGAGAATATATTGTCACTTAAAATTGTTACTTACCGTCGTCAACTACCAACCCTTTGTTAACGATGGTTTAATAACTCACTTTTGTCTTACGTTGTATGCCTTCTTAGTTGTTTCTCCTTATTTAACGGGGGATTGAAACCTATCTAACAAGATTAGTGTTAATCACCTTATCTAGCCTTTTCATAATATGACAGCTTCCAGTTTAATCGAATGTCATCATATCAGCCGAAAGATGTCCACTGTTGGACATAGGCCTCCCTCAAGCGTCGCCACAATGACCGTTCCTATGCGTCACGCATCCGTCGGATTCCCGCGACCCTGACCAGGTCATAGGTCCACCTTTTTGGAGACCTTCCAACGCTGCGTCTTCCGGTACGTAATCGAATGTAGCTGTGTAAAATAGGTAGTATGTTATTCGGAATGACTGTCTACCAGTCCTCCAATATCTAGTAGCTATAATCATATCCCATAGCAAGACTGGAGTCAAATTTTCGGCATGCTGTTTCGACAGTCGAAGATTTACGAATGTTAGGCGAAACCAATTGCTTTTCGAGGCACGGAAAAAAGGTAGTCTTGTCCAAGGTAACTATTTAAAATGTTGTATTACCTTGATTAGTACCTATTCTACAAGTCTAACAGCGAGCTCGTAATCCTTAGTAATTCAATAAAAAGTAATAGTTATGATAAAATCAGGACGTGACTGTTTCGAAATGAGCGAGGGAACGGATTATACAAAAACCGGCCAAGTGCGAGGCGGACTCGCATACGAAGGGTTCTGTATCATCGACTAGATAACCAGACAATAATATGAACTGGACAACTAGATCAAACCAATACTGACAACACCAATACATCAAAAACGAATGTCAAAAATAAAAGAATGTCAATGTCTGCTAATCAATTGTATTTTTGAAATTTGTAACGAATAATTTGAATTTAATTTTTATTAGTAGGTACATTTTTGCCGATGGTTTTACACGTGTTTTTAATGTTAAATGTAAAATAAAATGACGACTGTGTGTCATGTGACTTTGTTTCTCGCAAAACTCCAAGATAGGTCATTGGTAATTACCCTGAACGTTTTGAGAGTGTCGAAAAATGCGATATTGAGAACCCTTGGAGCGCGATTTCGACTCGTATTTAGGCTGGTTTATATTATTTGTTACATAAAGTTTACATTAAGCTTTAAAGTATTTCCATTTTATGATACAGTAAAAACAAAAATGACGTTGTATAGGAGCCTTACATTTAGAATTTTTGATTATCCTAACTAATATAAAAGATAAAAAAAAAACTATAAATGTGAAAGTGTGGATGTTTGTTACTTAATCACGCAAAAACGGCTAAACGGATTTGGATGAAATTTGGCATGCATATAGCCTTTGACATGGAAAAGAACGTAGGCTACTTTTTATCCCGGAAAAATATCTTATTCCTACAGGAAAACACGTTTAGAGTGCGATAACCGAAGTACACGCGGACGAAGTCGCTGGCGGACCGATAGTTTTTAATATTTGTAGTTACAACGGCACATTTTGCGAAGGTTTGATTGAAGACCAGAATTGTTTTTTACACTTAACTATAAATTATATTGTTATTAAAATAGGTACTAAAAATAAAGTTGACTTGTTGAAGAAAGTCAAGGTCAAAAATAATCAAGGTAAAAAATATTGTATTATAACTTCCTAATTAGATTTTATTTATTATTTACCTAGGCTGTGCCTTGGAAAGTTTATTTTGGACATCTTTTGAATACAGAACCCTAAAAAGCTTGAGGAAAAGGTTAAAAATATTGTGTAGGCACGATACTACGGTATGTTTGACAACAGCTTAATTAAAATGGAAGGGTATGATTCTGTACATTTTTTTTCTAATTAAATACTTACTACATCTTTGACTTAAGTAATATTAGAGAAAGCAGGCAGAACCACGGCCTTTACTTTTCTATTATATTTGATGAACCGGGTTTAAGTCAAGAGTGAATAGGTTACTTCTAGGTAACCGCGCTCCATCATCGACCGCAAAGCCGCTTTCCATCAGGTGAGATAGCGGTCAAGGGCAAACCAATCAATAAAAAATAATAATAAAAGGGTTTTTTTTTCACAATTACCTCATAACGCCGCGCCGTTTAGTCCCAAGCTAAGCAGAGCTTGTGTTATGGGTACTAGACAACTGATAAACATACTTATATATTTCTAAATACATACATATTATGGATAAATTACACCCAGACACTGAAGAAATGATCATGCTCATCTCATAAACATTTGTTCTGGGTGGGAATCGAACCCACGACCTCCGGCAGACTTCTACAGATAAATAGGATTATTATGTACCCACACACCTTACTTATTATGTCCACAGAATATAGACAAATATCTAATTTGGTTATTATATTGAAGGTGTTCCTCCTCGAGTCGTATTCCTCATTACTGAGGGTCGTGAAGTTCCCGCAGGATTAGCTTCTTACTGATGGTGTCTTGTCATCTGTAACGGTTCTCAGTTTTTTTTTAAGCTATTGCATAGCTTCTATCTCGGGCCTTGAGCGTGGAAACCGAATCCAGAAATTCCGTCACAAAAATAACCTAACACCCCCACTCATTTGTTTTTGAGCGTGGTGACCGATAAGAAAACAAATGAGTGAACAATCAATCTAAATTCAATTCAATGTGTGAAAGTTTAACTTCAATTAATATCAAAGAAAAAAAAACAAAGGAAAAAAATACTGCATAAATAAAATAAATAAATAATTATAATTGCATAAGTTGTTAAAAATGCTATGCAATAGCTTTACCGCGGCAGTCCCCGAGTGCCACACGTCTTTTTTATATTGAAGGTACAGGATACCAAATAGGTATGTCTTATTCCAGTTGTGAGCGTATTCAACATTTAATACGTCATCAAAAATATTTGAGGGCTGCTCAATGTTATCTGAGGATCTCATAACGAAGTCATACATTTGAAAAATCTTGTCTTATCTAGTTTATTCATGAATGGTTCTATTGAAAATTTGTATTGAGAGTTCTATAATGATTTATAATTTCTTCGTAATTTGATAAAGCTGTCTGGATTCACATTGATAGATATTAATTGCATTTGGAAGAATTTTTACAAGACAACACGACCACTACATGAATGGTTTATTAAGTACAGCCACACTACAAAACTGTTTTACCTTCGTTGCGTCACCACCTCAGGTTTGGTTGAAAACCAGCGTCAGGCACTAGTTGTCTATCATTTATGCCCATAGACCCAAAATTGTTATACTGCTGCTTTTGGTTTCATGTTGACACTATTGTTTGTATGTTTTGTGTTGTATCAAATAAATTCATTTTCTTTGTTTCAACATTCTGGGCACATTTCCCAAAAAAAAAAAAATCATTAAAGATATTGAGAAATTTAATAAGAAATTCAGCAAAATTGGTTTTCTTCAATTCGACGAAACGAGGATTGACATATCATCAAACGTTTAAACGATCTGGCCAGTTTCTGATGGCCATATCATGAAATGATCACTTCTAATATCTGGCCACGACATGTACATACTACTTGGTTTTTCATGCAAAGAAGTAATAAAACATACAAAGACGGCCTTATAATGTTCCCACAGTTGGGACTCAGGCCTCCTCTCTAGGAGAGGGAATGGTTCGTGATCCACCACGCGGGCCAAATGCGGGTAGGCGGATGTAACATATCTTCAAATTTTTTGATTTTAGGACATGCCGGTTTCTTCACGATATTTTCCTTCACCGTTTTGAGAGCAGAGGTGATGAAATAAATCACACAAAGTAATGTGTCTGGCTGGGTTTGTACCTGCGACTTACAACTCGTAAGTCAGGGCCGTTACCACTCGAATAAAACATGTTGGATTCATATTTATTCAACTTTAAATGTAGCTTACGCACAGCTCGCTATAAAATGTAGTAAGCACTTTTGTTACATGTGATATTAGTTCGTGAAACAGGCAAATTGGTAGAACCTCTCAAGTTTAAGACATATTGCTCACACATATTTCGCATATTGCAACATGGTGCTTGTAAGCAACTGTCGAACAAATATGTTCAGTTTCTGCTCGAATTCATGTTTATGTTCGTCTAACTTAAACTTTCGCAGACTGAAAAGTAGGTATATAGTTTGAATTTACGCACAATTCGACCATTTTGTTTAGTTATCTAAGAAAACACTACAACTTCATGAATGCCTCTCAAGCAGTAGTGTACCGAATATGGTACATCTCTGTATCAGCTAACTTAAACCTTATTTTTACGTAATAAGTTATTTATTTACGTTTAAGTTAGATGGTATAAGGTATACCGCATCCCGTACAGCAAGGCATGAATGGATTTACAACCTATGTAAACAATTTTCACGAAAACATAGTTTTAATTCATTCAGTTTCATCTTTTATCGAGTTGTTTAGAATAGAATAGCATTTATTCGACGCAATACAATATAAAATAACATAAAATAATAATAATAAAAAAGAGTAGGTACAGAAATAAAATAAAGTTGCATGCTAAACGCAAACCGAAAGAGTCGCCAATTCAGCAATTGTTGGGCGTCAAACACCCAGAGCTGATTTTCAGTTGGCACCCCGCAGTAACTCACGGATGATAGAAAATAAAATAAGCTTAACATATAAATAAAACCTATATACATATAACCCATAGTTAAAATAAATATTGATGTTGGCCGTTTGGAACTTCAGCAAACATTTTATTTTTATTTTATTACATATCGCACTAATATTACAAAAACGATTTGTAAATAGGTGTGTGTACACAGTTCAAGCATTAAGAAGTAACAAATTCTTAACGCTCGAACGGCTGAACGGAATTTAATGGAACTTAATACCCGGGTAGACCGTGTCCTGGTATAGCACATAGGATACTTTTTATCTTGGGAGTTGGTTTCCTTGGGATAATTATTTTCTACTATCACGCGGACAAAGTTGCTTACACTAGTGGACTATAAGAACCACGCTACAGATTATAATGGGGTTTACATTCATAGAAAGAGGAATTAACGAGAATGGTTCATGTATGTAATTTACACCCGTGTAAAGACGGAGCGAGTTATTATCTACCAAGATGTTCATAATTATCATCATTTCAGTCTAAAGACATTCAATGTTGGAGATCCTCCTCCCTCATATATCACCATAACGACCAGTCCTGTGCGTCTTACATCCTATCAGATTCCCGGGACCTTCACTAGGTCATCGGTTCCCTTTGTGGGAGGCCTTCCAACGCAGCCTCTTCAGGTACGTAGTCGCTCACAGAACTTTTGGACTTCATCGACTATCTGTTCTGTGAACAATGTCCCCATCCTGTCAACGTCCTTGCCCACTGACACTTAAGTGGTGTGTAGTTTAGCGATTCATCGGGCTGTATCGGTAACCCTGGTTCTTCGGCGGATATCTTCATTTCTGATCTGATCACACATTGAAACTCCGACTATCCATTGCCCTTTGAGTGACTTCCGCCTTCTGAAAGGTATAACCAAATTATGAAGTTTATAAAATGATTTGTAGTTAACTTAGTAGCCTGTAAAACCATAGCTGAAAATATGTGTGCTCCTGTGTTCAGGCACTTCGTTCGCCTGATGATAAATCAGAGAATTATCTCTCTATTAGCTATCTGGACGGGGCGGAGTGTCTCAGCTCAAGGGTATTTATGAGTCTCAAGGGCAGTTTTTCTGTTTTCTGGCCCTTGGAGGGTATATTAGTAGTAATATTGTAGTTGTGTATGTTTATTGTTGTTACTTATAATAGATTTTAAGTCACACATGGATCGGATGGATGGATGAACGTGATCCGAGGTTTAAAATTCATTGAAAAATTAATTTGTTGATTCAATAATAAAAAAATTAAATTAGAATTATGGATAGTCACTCGAGGTCTGTTTGTGATACTGGAGTAATGGGTTACTAAATGCTTATGGAAGTATATTATATTTATAATAAAATTGCAATTTATGTTTCTTTGTCTGTGTTTGTTACGGATAATTTTCAAAATGGTTGGACTGATTTTGCTAAGACTTTCATTGATAGATAGCTGATTTATATAGGTAAGTGGTTTTTGTTGTTTTACAACACACAACAAAAAACACTTACCCATTTTGTAAGAGTTATCTATGGACATAGAAGTCTGAAATAAACGTTAAATATTATTTTATTAAACCTCTCAGACAATCATTTCTGCAACGTCAAAACCTTATAAACTACACGACGAGAATGAAAATGCTTTTAGAAATTAGTTTTCAATTAATATCTAATAATTAATGACAACTTTGTAAACGATTGTGGCATCACAATTTGGTATGAGACAGAGCGTCCCGTCCATAATAATTGTCTTGTTACTATTTAATTAAATAATAACGATATCTATTACAAGTTGATGGCGGGAATGTTGCTAGAGCGTACTTTCAATGACCTTTGTAATCTAATATCGGTCTTGGCGATAAATTTACAAGTTATTGCATATTCATTACGTTGAAATCAAGCCTTTTGTTAGACATCTCCGGGCTTGTGAGCTGTATCTTCATTGTGTACTCTCATTATTGCATTTGAGCATTTGGTCCACTAGATAGCTAGTCTATGTCAGAATACTTATTATTTACTGAAGTTAAATATTTCAGAAGTTAGGTTACTTAACCAGAGTGTGTTAGAGTTGCTGCAAAAATATTTGCTATTTGATCACAAACTGGACGTAGCTTGTGGTAACAAAAGGTTCCATTGATTTGTTTTCCCTTTGTGTAAAATAAAAACGCATCAAAAGCAATTTCTGAAGCCGAATATGCTCTAAATCCAGAAAGGCTTAACATCGACCGAGGTGCTCTCGGTAGTGAGTGTCACGCCCGAAGCGGATTGGG
The DNA here is from genome assembly GCA_929112965.1 of Mythimna albipuncta. Lineage (NCBI taxonomy): Eukaryota > Metazoa > Arthropoda > Insecta > Lepidoptera > Noctuidae > Mythimna > Mythimna albipuncta. The sequence goes on from OV815973.1 coordinate 12,876,522, forward strand.
GGATTTTCCGATTTCCCGACACAACGCCACGCTGCTGTTGATCCAGCCTCGATTTTCCGCCTCTCGAATAGGGACCAAGGTTACCCAATATACCAAACAGATGCCTCTTTGTTAATCTAAAAAATACAATTTCCAATTCGCTGTTAATAAAAAAACATTTAAGCTATTCAACTAAGTCTCAATTTAGGGCGACGATAATCGTGTTTAGAAATGGCAAGCAATAGGGTTTTTGGAGCAAAATAACATGCTTATAAACGGAGCATTTTTCCTCCTTTTTTATTAAATATCAAGTGGATCTATTCTCAGAGGTAAGTCTACTTAACTGTATCTTTTGCGCTTAATATTTCACTCGTAAAAGGTAGCGCAGACTGCTCCAATAAACGTTAGCAACGCCTCCGACAAGCAACAATAAAAGCTCAGAAACCTCTTATTAAATACGCGGCACCCTTACAAAGCAACTATCGAACAATGAAAATGGAAATATAGCGTAAACGAAACAATGCTTATACAGAGTAAGGGTAATATTTTCCTTGGAGAGGAATTTTCTTGAACGAAATGTAGGAAATTAACAGTTAGTGGGCCCATAAAGCGGCCGACGCGACTTTGTAAGCATTGAGTGCTTTTGGCTATTAGGTTAACTCGTCCATTAACTACGCACAGATTCCGTCTCGTGTTGACTTCCTTGAATTGCTTATGTTCTGCCATTTTATTGGGCACGCCCACTACTTACTATCACGCGACTCCGTGACACGAGTTTTAGTATGTTTTTATTTGGCTAAGGGATTAAATTACCTCGATACGAACTTACAAAGTAGTATCAGGAAACTGTCTGAGCAACACAATATTGAGGAAATGTCTATCGCAGCCGCAGGAGATGGGCTTTGATATCAGCCTGTAGGCACAATAGCACATTCTAGAAGCGAACATTGTTGATACTGAATCAATTAATGTTCACCTATTTTACTAGCTATAAATTGCTACACAAAACATATTAAGACGTATGTGGTATGTGGATTAAATGGATTGCTTTTAAGCGGTATTCCACGATAATCCAACATGACGTTAATCTTTTAGACGAACTGAACTGTTAAAAGTATGGAGCTATGTAGGATGTATAGCTACACATTTACAATAGTAAGTCCTCCGTGGTCGAGCGACACGGCGTGTCATATCCACATATACACACTTCCGGCCACCGTGTTGTCCGACTGTCCGGTAACCGTCCGGACCGAGCCGAAGTAGTGTTTCAAGTGCGCCTCAAGGAGTTGCTAGCAACCGTAGGGGCCCAGCAGGGTTAAAGCCTACTAGGGCCAAGGGTGATGTGAAAGAGATCCCTGGGGTCCTGGAATAATGGCAAAGAAGGATCAGGAGTAGGGTTTTAGTCATTAAAAGTTAAAATTTTGAAACTATTTTCCGCTCCGCCCAAGAGGTGGATGTCATTAACTAAAAAAAAAACCGGCCAAGTGCGAGTCGGACTCGCCCATGAAGGGTTCCGTAGCAGCAAGTAACATAATATTAAAGTTCTTGTAATGTGTTGTAACTTTGATCGATGTTTTAATAATAGTGTATTTTTTTCGGTATATGACGCATTAAAAAAAAACTACTTACTGGATTTCGTTCAAACCAATTTTCGTTGGTAGTTTTTATAGTAATGTAACATCATATATTTTTTTTAGTTTTATTATTCTCTTATCTTAGAAGTTAGAGGGGGGGGGACACACATTTTACCACTTTGGAAGTGTCTCTCGCGCAAACTATTCAGTTTAGAAAAAAATGATATTAGAAACCTCATTCATCTCTGTATCATTTTTGAAGACCTATCCATAGATACCCCACACGCATAAGTTTGATGAAAAAAAAATTTTTGTTTCAGTTCTATGTATGGGGACCCCCAAAATTTATTGCTTTTTTTCTATTTTTGTGTGAAAATCTTAATGCGGTTCACAGAATACATCTACTTACAAAGTTTCAACAGTATAGCTCTTATAGTTTCGGAAAAAAGTGGCTGTGACATACGGACGGACGGACAGACAGACAGACAGACATGACGAATCTATAAGGGTTCCGTTTTTTGCCATTTGGCTACGGAACCCTAAAAATCATATATACTGGCTCAAACTCCTGTTCCTTCAGCTACCCTTCGCGTTTCAGGGGCACAGTAACTCTTTCGAACAATACCGCACCCCTGGAAGGCATCAACCCCAGCGGCCCCGTCATTTATACTGACGTCTCTTTGAGACGTTGACCTTTTGAAAATTACGGCATTTGTATTAATTGTATGTTACGGACAACTCTGTAATAACAAGTTATCGCCTTAAACTCAAGCGTGTATTATGTAAATAATAAAGTTACCTTCGTTAACTCTTCCTAACTAATAAATAATTTAAGTTTTGGAGACGGTCAACACTCTAGACAATGAATCACAATATCTGATGTAGACTTAGAAAGTTGGACAGTCTCGCGGGGTATGCATCGTTTTTACTTAATGTATAATAGTAGCTTATACGGTAGCTAAACCGATACTTAATTAAGATATACTCGTAATACCTACCTATGAAACTACCGTTTTATAAAACGAGTCACTTTGAAATATAATATCTTAGGATTGACTTGGAATTATAAGTTCAAATAAACTTTACATAACCCACCGGTACATGGTGGACATACCACCGACACGCACAAAACGTTTTGGAAACACATTCATTGTGCGTACAGCTAAGGAGTGGAATACCTTGCCGGAGTATGTGTTTCCTGATAGCTACTACCCGGGAATCTTTAAGTCAAGAGTGAATAGGTTTCTTCTACCGTACCGACCGTATCGTCGCTATTAGATGAAGCGCGAACCTATAAAAAAAAATTATATAAATAATAATATATATATTTAAAAAAAAAATATTATATAAAAAAAAGGTCAGTTTTTTGCTTTTTAATTAGGTATTTATTGGTTTCTTTGTGTATTGTAATTTCTGAAATACTGAAAAAAAATAACTTGCTTGAAAAAGTTACTGTGGCCTTGGAACGCAAGGAGCGACTGAAGATAAATAATGGATTTTATAAAAATCTGACACTACAAGTCGCTGCTCCCCAAACGGAAGGAGTTAAACCTAAAAAAAATATAACCACTGTCATATATTCATAGACTACAGCGCAAATATGTCTAAGGATCTCACTACAAACAAATCTTTCAGCCAAGTATCAAAACTATTACCCCAACTTCAAAAACATGTCACCGTGCAAATATTTCAAGCCAACAGATCTGAGTTCACACTCTTTACCAAAACATTTGTGTCAAGAGCTCAAGTTAGCGGAAACGTCGGCGGAGGATAAATAAAAGCGGAATGCAAAGATCCGCACTGGGTACGTTTCACAGCCGCCACTCCGCTAGTGATGTCCCCGGGGATACATTGCGGGTTGAACAGTCTTTATTCGATTGTATTTAAGCGGAATTATACAAGTACTTACGAGTGCCATACATTGAGTTTCGGAAATAAAGTTTAGTGAGTGATTACTTATTCTAAAACTAGCTCTTGCCCGCAGCTTCGCCCGTGTACATGAAATAAAGCCTATATCACTCAGGAATAAAGTAGCTTTTTATCGGTGAAATTTTAGCAATCGGACCAGTACTTCCAGAGATTATCTCCTAAAAACCAAAAAAAACGAACTACCTCTTTATTATATTAGTGTACATGTACCGATATCGACATCAAATAAATATGAAAAATTAATGAAGACCAAGATATAACATGAAAGGTAATCCCTGTGTTAAATGATCTGATTATAAAATATAGTTTTGATAGCAAGCTTATCGCTTAGTTTAATAAAAAATATTTTCAAGTCGGAAAATTTTCGTTTCCTGGGCATCGGAATGACGCTATGGAAAAAAAGTAAATCCGTATTAAAGTCAGCAAAAAAATATAATTGAATTAAAAACTTATTCCAACAGTTTTCAATCTTGTTATATTTGACTCAGTTAATTTTATGAAGGAGTTGGCACCTGCTATAAATAATTTAATTTAAATTCTGATATCGGAACTGATAATATCGTGACACCCATTGACCGACTTTTGAGTCGTCTCGTCAATTAACTCTAAGTTGTTTTGACGATTTTGGCACCTAAGAAGACTGAATTTCACTTAACACTTTATTTATCGGATGCCAGAAAGTTCGTGAGAAAAATATTTTCTGGATGGCATTTTTTATGTGAATTGTGATAAGCCACAAACCTTGATTCCTTTTTTATGGTGGGAAAAATCATCCAATGACAACCCCCGCTCTAGGGCGGAGCGGGAGATATTGTCAGGCTCTTACTGACTAAAAGCCCGCCCCGTTCTTTCGTGCCTTTCGAACCGGGACCGAGCTTCCCCTTCGGATCATCCTGGCCCCAGTAGACTTCGACCCGGCTGGCCCGTGTTGCTTGAGAAATTACCAAGCGAGACTGAGAGGGAGTATCAAACTTTTAGTGTCTAAAACTCATCTGTGTTCCTTCAGTTGTTATTTTTATTCCAGGCCGTGGTCACCATTCGTGAAAATCATGCAACCATAGCATCTGACGGCGTGGACCTATTCCTGAGTCGACTATGATAGCATCACCAATTATAAAATCCTCAACTAGATAATTAGTTAGATATTGTAATGGTTGAATGAAATATCGATCATCATCGATTAGCTTTTCCCAGTTACTTATCGTACGTTTATGTCAAAACCAATCACACGGGAACGCGCTATAAGGGTAAAATGTACAAGAACGGGGCTGCGAGAACGTTTAAAACAGTAACCGTGGCCTTAGAACGTAAAGGCCAAGTGAAAGACAGGTGGTTTTTAGTCAGTATAAGTCTGACACGTCCTCTCGTTCCACCTTAGAGCGAGAGAAGTAAGAAAATGAGGTAAAATGTAGTAATGTAATTCCAGACAATGGTTTACCTATTTTTCAAACATTGAAATCTGATCAGAGTTGAGGCGCAATTTACCAAACATCCAAACACACAAAGTAAATTTTTTATAAAAAAACTTTGTATCATATACTATAAAGCAGTACTAATAATCCTACTTTGCTTTTCACTCTCCATTTCGATACCACTACAGCTAGTACATGCATGCGAGATCAATCGAAATTCGAATATAATCGATTCTCGTAACGAGCTCGCGACAACTCGCATTCCCGTTCGATTGTTAGCCGCACCGGCTGTTTGCGGACTGGTGGTGCCCTCTGCCGAAGATTCAATTCCGAATTAGGGCAGGTCATGCGTGTCGCTGAAAGTGGAATTCTGATTGTAATTCAATCATTAATCATTACTGCTGGAGCGTTTGTCAAACGCTACATCTGTATTAAATGCAGAGCTTATTTCTTATTCCGGTTTCATGAACCGAAATACGGATGGCAGATCATTGAAAACCGTTTTATGACAGCATGGAAGAAATTAGCTGAGATTTAGAGAAAATCTAGATTTAAAACTCACTTAAAGTTTGATAGAATTTCATTACTATCAATTATGGTTTAGGATAAGATTTGCGTTGCTAATTGTCAAAAAAAAAAAATACATCCTGATTCCTATCCCATTGATATTTTGTTGTTATCAGTAAACAGATACTTAGGGTTCAAACACATAATCACGTTACGACGACGCAACGTACAACGGCACGGCAACGAGCAACGTAAATAATCACGACATGACAACGCAACTTGCCACGTTGAACAACGTCGTATTGATGGTGGCTCATTTGTAGAATTGCCGCAGTTGATTTCGAGAAATGGACCACACTAGACGTGTTCTTTTGCTAATAATAAGAAGACGGATAAAGAAGAAACAGACATAAAAAAAATACTGGATCTTTCCATATCTTTCCGTAACGTGGCACGTTGCGTTGTTAAAACGTGTTTATGTGTTTGAGTTCTTAGGTACCTAAACACATCAGTGCGATCAAAAGACGATTTCTGCTTGACAGGCGGTGAGGCTTATGTCAAGCAAAACATGGCTCAACTATATCCACATCGTCCAGTTTATGCAACTCGCTTCCAACAAATTCTTGCGGCCTTTATAAGATTACCAAGTATGAAAGTCGACCGTTCCTAAAAGAGACCCCGATGAAAAAGATTTTGATGAAGCATTTAAATAAATATTTATTCATCAGCACACTGCACTTTAAAAACCAACCACATCCCTCATATTTAATTTCAAAACCATCTACAATTCTATAGCCAAACGTGCAGCGCATACAAGAATCGCTTTCCTCATTATAACGCGTTCTATCACACATTCTGACCCTCTTTATTGCACTCGCTAAGGAGCAAACAAGATAAAAATAGAGGATATTGTGTGGAAGTGCCTTAAGGCGCGGCGCAGAGCAACAAGCACGTTCGGCTGCATCGCCTTAGCCGTTTTTAAGAAGCTTAGCTTACCGAGTAGTCATCGTCGAACACTTTACACCGACCTGCTTTTTGAGCGGAACAAATTTTCAGCTTCTTATTCTTATTAAGTTTTTATTTTATTGCCTTGTTTGTTCCGTGCGGCTGGTGCGAAATATTTTTTTTTATTTTTATTGCTCTTTTTATTATCATTCTTGTTTAGTCACTTCTAACTAGTTTTGAATACTAATCCTGGAGGTTTCCGGAGTCTAGTTTATTTTTTTGATGTTTTTGAAGTTTTCGTGTCTTATTTAGACTAAGATAAACGTATACAGGTTTTTATTCGGTGGGACATTATTCAATGACATCACCCACTTTTTCGTATCAGACTTATACTGACTAAAACCCACTCCTAGTCCCTTTATGGCCTTTCATTCTAGGGCCGAGTTTTCATTTCAGAAGCGAACTCATAGCCCCAGTAAGCTTCGACCCTGCTTGGCTCCTACTGTTTGTTGACATCCTCCGCCGTCAACGATTCGGGCTAGATCCGGACGGTTACCGGACGATCCGGCGGCGAGCTAACGTATACTGGGTGTAACGAAAAAGGGTGGTCATATTCATATTATAAATATTGCTACTGCCCGTAGAAATTAACCATTTTCTACAAGTAAGTTATGAAAATTTATGAAAAAAAAAAATTAAACTATGACGTATATATGATCTTTTAGTAATTGAGCACATCAAAATGTGTAGTTTGATGTGCACAATTACTAAAAGAAACTATGGGTGGTATATTTATTTTCATTACTCCCAATAAGAATTGGACAGTCCAGTGTCCAATAATGTCCAGCTTTTTAATCTGTAGCTGAATTTTAGCTAAATCTATAACGTAAACTACAAAAAAACATCCTGGGAAAACTTTTAAAAAGCACATTGCAAAAATAACAGTTTTATATTAGTCAGTTCAAACAAATTACGGACGGACAAAAGCTCTCTAACAGCAAATAAAGTTAACAGGGAAACTGTGTTTTTGCAGAACTGTATCTACATAATTTTTATTTTTAAACCCACGGTTATTTAAGTAACAGGTACTGTTTCCACAACCATCTAAACCATACAATAATTTGTTTTCCTATGAACAATTTTTTCCCATAAGAATCTGGTCTTGCTATGCACCATTTTAGTTTATCGCTACGTCAATTTAATATTTCATCAATTTGTTTATTCGAAGAGACTGTTTTATTTTCTTGTTATCTTGAAAAAATCCAAGGAGCTTGTCGCTATACAAATGGGAAAACGATTGACCAAAACCTGCTAAGAGTGAGCCTGACTCGTCTGAAGAGTGTAAAACATCCTTTTAAGGGCCAAGCGCCCGAAAAGTGCCATGAAACAGTAATTTTCTGAGGCCTACTCCTCTGTAACAGCTAGGTCAATTGGTTTGAAAAAAATATATGTTTATTATAGATTCTGAACAATAATATCAACATTAGATTTTTTCGTGCAATTAATACTTATGAAAAAAAAAAATTTAACAATTTCGCAACTTTTCCCTTCTCCTTCGAAACAGCTTGGACCTTTAGAAACATTTTTACACATAAAAATTGGTGGTTAAATATTCTTCAAATTGAAAATTGTATATGTAAATCAATCAATATCTCGCAGAGAAAATGGATTTAAAGCGCTTTCCGGGCGCTGCTGGCCGCAAATAAATGCACAGATTTGCGTACTGCCGCCTAGGCGAGTGCGAGAGTTGCGTTCACATAATTTCGGTCAGATGGTTCAAAGGACTATACGCCTTAAATGGAAATATTCACATTTGTTTAAAACGAATGAAGTTATGATATTAGCTGAGGTATTTTGGCATTACTCAGCGTGCGTTTTTTGTTTAATTTTAAGGTATTTCCGTTCACTACAACTTAGCGGTCTTTAAATCAAGAGTGAATAGATTACTTCTAGGCAAGCGTGCTCCATCTTAGGCCATATCATCGCTTACCATCAGGTGAAATCGTGGTCAAACTATTAATAATAAAAAAATATAAACGAAATTTTCTTTCTTTTTTTTACTATGGAAATCTCGAATCAAAACTTTCCCACAATTTTATCCAATAATTTTCCATGATTTGTGCATCTATTTCCTATATTTCTAGATCATACGAATAATGTTTGCGCGCTGTAGCAGATCCATGCATGTTTCCTCAGCGCTGTGTGCCTGTCGGTGACATTTTTTCATTAAGTATGAATAATGTTCCGCTGACAGCGAAACGCATAGCGGTGTCTGTGAGCCTGTACATGAATGAAATATGCAAGCCCGTAGCGTTACTCTTTGTAATGCGAAACTGTAGGTAATTAAAACGAAAGTAGTTGTGTTAAGATTGCCAATTAAAATTGTTTGATGCTTACATCCTGATAAAAGTATGTTATTTTAAGTACAGCTACTTGCGCACTTGCGTATGACTATTTTGGTGGTCGATTAATAATAAAATAGGTACTCATACAAAGTTTGTACCTATGTGTGTACGTTTGTTGCTCATTCATGCTGAAATAACTGAACAGATTTGAATGAAATCTTCAAATGTACAGCATGCTACAGAATAGCACATACAACATTTTTTTTTATTCTGGCTCTCATCGACCCGAAACTAATACAACAAATTTATTTTTCCACAAGCATAAGCAACGCATACGCATACGTTCTCGTTTCGTTTTGAAGTGCTACACACAAACAAAAAACATAACATCGAAGTACTAAAGCGCAGTTTAGTAGTCATGCAATTCCCTGCAACCGAAGGCGCGGGCTTGCCGACGAGGAGCAATGGGTAGCTCGCGGTCAAGCCGTCCGCTATAAGTCCGGTCCCGAGTCAACGGCACGCAGTATTCCACGCGTGTCTCAAAGAGATGTCAGTAAAACTGAAGGGGCCTAGCAGGGCCCATGTCTGCTATGGCTACGGTAACTTTTGAAAGATAGAACGTGGCCTTAGAACGCAACAGATCATCACAGAATGATCCATTGTTTATGATCGATTTAAAAAATCGATTTCGACCTATAAAATCGATAATTTGAATAATTGATTTCTGATCGCAATCTTTAAACTGATATGCTTTCTCACTATAACCTAGAAAAAGAGAAGTCATGAAAGGTCGTAAAGTAAAAAAAGTCGTGTGTAAAGAAACCCTATAGACCAATATTGTTAGTCCCCATCAAAAGGTACGATGTTCATTAAAACCTTGTTAGCCCCCATCGAGTAATATGACGTTATAAGTAGCAAGGAAAATAAGTTTTTACAGCGTATAATTGCTTAATTGGTTCATAGCAATATGTACAAAAAATATTGCCGAGTTGGAAAATGAAGTTGTAGCTTAACTAAAAACTAAACTGTATCTTTTGACAAATAATCATTATCATCGTTTCAGCCGAAAGACGTCCACTGTTGGACATAGGCCTCCCTCCAGTGTCGCCATAACGACCGGCCATCGGATACCCACGACCCTCACCAGGTCATGGGTCCACCTAGCGGGAGGCCTTCCAACGCTGCGTCTTCCGGGACGTGGTACTGTATAAATTAAGAATGTGGTTAATCTGATTATAGATCATAAAGATTGGATATAATGTTCTACAAAGAGGCAACGTTGTTACATCCTGTTGACATTTAGGATTTTGACCTTTTTGTCACTTTTTCTTACCTAATAATATTTAACTATTGGGTTGACCGGTTGACCCTTCTGAATAAGATTATCCCACGCGTACGTTATCAACGACGTGTATTTTATTTTTTCTCTTCAGATCGATTTCATACATTTTGTTCTAACTTACATTGTTGCTAATTCACTGACGTACGTTTGAATTGAAAAAGGGCGTATTGGTTAGCTCTTTGCCAGTCTGCCATCGTAGAATTTGAAGGCAAGAGTTCTTGTATAACCCCATAAGTGATGCATGTAGAGGCAACACCTGTAAAAAGTCGCTATCACGACTCATCGTGAAAAAGTGGAAAAAACTCTAGCGGAATCTCAAGGCGGTATGAAGACATAGACTGTTGCAACACAGGGTCGCGTCACAATTGCGGCAGTGAGTTCCCTCTTTGAGGAGTGCCTTTAGAGGCGTCACAGTGTCCTCACTTTTCGTCAGACGCAGGTTCTCCCCAGACATCAGTGTTTTGGGAGGGACGTGTTTCCAATTCGGTGGGAAAAAAACTCTTGGGTTGTCCCACTATGAAATGTTTATCCATTGTGTGGATAGCCCGGAGGATACGGTGAAGCTTACGGTAAAAGTCAGCCCCGGTTGGCCGGATCCTCGAGAATATGATTTTGATCTTTTTAATTTTACGTTATTTTAAGAAAAAAAAAACCTCAGAACGCACGCCTATTTTACACTAATAAACTTTAGTAACCTAACGCCAGCAATAAGGATTCATAAGAAACATTTATTAAAATTTCTTCATTAAAAAAAAGCTAATTTCTCGAGAAGTTCGCAAATATAAGTAACGTTTGAAGTGTTTACAATAATAACTGGAAATATATAATTACTTAAATGCATCTGGAAAATTATCCAAATTGTATACTGTATAACACGAATACAAATAAGCTGTAATAGTAAAATACAGGTTGCAAGTTTTTCTTCTACCTGTAAAGTTTTTTCTTTCACCTGTAAAGTTTTTTCTTTCACCTTTATTATATTTTTTTTCTATATGGTGAAGAAATATAAAATACTAGCTTTTGCTCACGACTTCATTCGCATGAATATCGGTTATAATGGAAGCGAAGTCGAAATTAAGACCCCAAAACAGTAGTAGGGTGATTTTAATATCGTGCGGATTTCATCACGCATGCGGGTTTGCTTCGCATGCAGAAAAAATATCAAAATGCAAAAAAACGCGTCCTGCGTGCATCTCCCATGCATAACAACAAATAGTTGTATGAAGTGGACAATTGCAGAGTCAATTGCGTGGACCGCACGATATTAAAACATCCTTAGGGTTCAAGCTAACTAGTTTAAATGTAAAGGTATAGCAGATAGAGTAGCATTCGGATTTATAATATTAGTATAACGTAACATACGCAGTAGAAGTAATATTTTTAACTGACTACTTTATCTTCACAGAATTCCAAACGTTTCACAACCAGAGCACGTCGATATTGAAGATTATGATTGCAATTCCAAAGAATCGTTTTATTTGATCGAGATCAAAGTTTCCTCATTCTTTTCACCTTGATTTTTATTTGAGAGGTTCATGCCTATTCTTATCTTTTCAATTTAGGATCTTAATGTCGAAAGCTTTTTTTTTCAGTTAGATTTATAAGTCCTTGTTTGTTTCAGTACGGGGCAACACCTGCCCACTCTCATTTGGCCGATGAGGGGTTTTTCATTGGTTCATTAGGCTAGTTGCTGTAAAAAATGTAATTAGTCCGTCTTTTAGATTATTCAAAAATAAGGGATACGTATTTTTTTATTTTGTAAATTAAACCAAAAATGGCAAAAATATAGACCATTAAAGTTACGTGTAATGCCACGCCGCGCCCCGTGCTGCATTTTTTCGCACGGGGCGACGTCACACGTAACTTAAATGGGCTATATCTTTGTTATTTTTTGTTTAATCAAAAAAAGAAAAAATACGTGTCCAATATTTTTTATAATCTAAAATACGGACTAAATAAAATGTAATTATTTTGACCCTAGAAACTACCCTATTATCGTGAGAGCGCTCTAACTACAAGATACTGTCATACTGATCCATTGAATCCAGATACGGAAATTCAGTATTAAACAATAATGTATGCCACATACTTCTGAAATTAAAGTTATTTGTACGTTTTTAAGTTTTCGTACCTTTTTTTTTCAGATGGGAAAAATCATCCTATGACAACCCCCGCTCTTGGGCGGAGCGGGAGATAGTGTCAGAATCTTACTGACTAAAAAACCCATCCCGTCGCCTGCCTCTCCAATGAGAGTTTCTTCATTCATAATATTCCTACTAAGTTTCTAGTTAAACATACAAATATTTGTTTATCTTACACATACTAAGCTAACCAGATAATTATTAGAAGCTGCTATTATTAGGATCAATTTAATTCTACTCGTCCAAAAACGTGTCGGAAAATTTGGGAGTTCCGTGAACAATTTTCTAATTCAGCGATAAAGCTTAATTAACAAGATTCTCGTTAAGATGAAAGTTACGTATATATCATATCTATGTATATGTATTTTTAGGTATGACGTTCATGTAACTTGTTCTAACATTCAAGTGACCTTTACATTTAAATACGAGATTTTGTACTAAAGGTTTAAACAGACATGATACTTTAGTGTTCCGGAGCACACAGGTCACAAAAAAAGTCGCTTCAAGCTTCTTTTTGTGGCTCGTGTGCGGCGGTGCCGCCACAAAAAAAGCTAGAAGCGGCTTTCGCCACAAGCTGTCGCACGCTTCAGCTTTTTTGTGGCCACTTCTAGCTTTTTTTGTGGTCGCTTCTAGCTTTTTTGTGGCTGCTTCTAGCTTTTTTTTTGTGGTGGCTTTTTAGTGGCATGTGTGCGATTTTTTAAATTTTGTCTTTATTTCTGTTTATTAGCATTTTAGAAACAGCTAGAACGATAGATAGCTTATGATATAAGGAGTAATTGAGGTTACTTTTATTTTAGAAAAAAAAAACAGGTCTAAGCGAAAAAACTTGATATTGTGACCAAATGGAATTACGAGTTTGATGCGAACGAAGTCGCGGGCACCAGTATATAACATATATATATTTATATACTAACTAGTGCCCGCCATAATATATTGTAGTATAAATATAATATATTTATTTTGAGATATAATATATTTAGCAGTAATTACTTTTAGAAGGCTATTGCTTATGCCACGCAAATGGAACGCTCGGAAGAAAAGCATTATTTTTGCGCTGAATGAAAACTGTAACTTTTTGAAAATTACTCCTCGGTAACAAAAAGGTTAAAAAAAAATTGATTAGATTCATGTACAACATTATCAACGTATGATTTTTTCGTAAGACTAATACTTTGGCCAAAAAATATATGTAAATCAATCAATATTTCGCAAAGAAATTTAATTTACCTAACCTAAGTTGTAGCTATCAGGAAACACTCTAGCAGAGAATTCCACTCTTTGGCTGTACGCACAATAAAATTAAATGTGTTCCCAAAACGCTTTGTGCGTATGGGTGGGATGTCTTCCATGTACCGGTGGCGCAACGCCGTACGTCTTGTGGTCCGATGATGGAACGGACTTGGCGGAATTAGATTGTGCAATACCAGTGCACACTCCCCGAAATGTAAACGTTAGTAAACCGACAGACTAGCAGTACGGCGGCGATGCTCAAGGCCGATGATTCTCTTGGCTCGCCTCTCAATCGACTCCAGCGCATCAGGCTGGTATTTGGCAGATCCATCCCAAAGATGAGCACCACTCCAAACCAAATTCCGGTTATTTAAAGAGCGTGTGCTTGACCACTCCTGTCGATTGGGCAAACTTACGGACCCGCATGTTTGTTCGTCAATATCCTGGATGTTACTAAGTCTTGTTGTGGAAGATTTTCAGCTGAAATTGTGATTATGATGATGATGTCTTTTTATGTTATTCTCTGTCTTCGATTTAATAATAATATAATATTCCACAACTATCACACAGCGCCGTCTAGTCCCAAGCTAAGCAGAGCTTGTGTTATGGGTACTAGACAACTGATAAACATACTTATATATTTCTAAATACATACATATTATAGATAAATCACACCCAGACACAGAACAAATGATCGTGCTCATCACACAAACATTTGTCCTGGGTGGGAATCGAACCCACGACCTCCGGCGTAGCAGTCAGGGTCACTAACCACTAGACCAACAGGCCGGTTTGACATCAGTTGCGGCTTCCAAAAATCGCTGGTTGGCTAAAATATAGTGTCTGCAATGTAATGGCCCTAAGAGAATATCGTATGCAGCCAATACATGTAAGATATGTCACCGATGTATTCGGCTACATGGCATGCCATTTCCCGTGCTCGATAGCATCCGCTGCGCCACGATCTACAAGATAGTTGAATTACAATTCCAATATTGTGTTTACGCAGATGTAAATGTTAACGTTTGTTTACATTTCGGTAATACTGCCCGCATTGTCAGCTTGTAAATTAAATTTTGTATAATTAAGACTATATACAATGAAAGTCTGATTATAAAATATAATGAAATATTACTATACAATTGAACAAAAGTAAATTTATTACGAAATAGCATTTGTCTGTGGTTTCGTCCGCTTACATAAAATATAGCCTATGTCACGTAGGTATATATATATGTGTATGTAGGTATGCTATATTAGCAACCGATAGAAAATCGGTGAATTTTCGCAATCGGTTTAGTAGTTTCAGAGATTACCTCCTACAAACAAAAAAAAACAAACTTTCTACAAACTAACGAAGCAACGGAGACTCCAACCTGTCTGCGAAAGCGCTTACTAGAACTTCTTACTGTCCATCATCATCATCATCATTTCAGCCGATACACGTCCACTGTTGGACATAGACCTCGCCCAAGCGTCGCCACATCGAACGTTCCTGTGCGTCCCGCATCGATCGGTTTCCCGCTACCTTCACCAGTCAATCCAATGCTTCTCTGATACCGGATAAGAATGCCGTTGTACCCATGGATTTAAGTTTGTGTAAAAGTTTTGTGCAGTGGAATCGATTTATAATGACATCGAAGGAAAATGGCAAATGCGGACGTCATACAAAGCATTTTGTAGAAAACAATCTCCTGTTTCTGTTACTACCTATATATTTATTTTATAGCATAAGCCTTTTTATGTTCCCACTGCAGGGACTGTAATCCACCACGTGGGCCCAGTGCATGTTGGTGAATGTCCCATGTCTTCGAATTTTCGGTTCTAGGTTAAAATGTCGGTTTCCTCACGATGTTTTCCTTCACCGTTTTGAGAGCAGTGGTGATGAAATAAATTACACAAAGTAATGCGCTTGGCTGGTTTTGTAAGTCGGGGCCGTTACCAATCGGCCACCACTGCTCCTCGGCCACCATTGCTCTGTATTTATTTTAATAGAGAGAAATATAGCGTATTAAATAAAAATAAAAGTTGTACATTAAATCTACATAATTATGTATATTTTTGTTAAGTAAGTAAGTTTATTTTATTTTATTTTCTTTATTATTTATTGTTAATGGGTTTTTATTCACACGGATACGTCAACCCCATTGTACCTTATCACAGCAATTCCTTGTTCATTGAAACTTTACCAAAGTGGAAATTATTCAACGTGCAAGTGATATTCAACATTTTGTGCAATTTCTTGATTATAATATCATTGCCCACGATATCAGTGTCCTATTATATAATTGCGTTAATGATACGAGTACATTGATCATGTTATCTATACATATAATAAAATCGTAGGAAAGTCAAAACTGTACATTGAATATTTTTTAAAAAGAATACTTGGGGCGTGATCTACAATCGATACCGAAGCCAAAAATATAGTTTTTAGAATTTTTGTCTGTTTGTCTGTATGTATGTCCGGGATAAACTCAAAAAGTACTGCATGGATTTACTTCAAATTTTGCATGAATATTACTAAGAGGTCGGGTCAACACATAGGCTACATATTATCACGCTATCACCTACGGGGGAGGAGCTGTGAATCTTTATTTTTCTTACGCATTCTGTGACAGCGCGTAATATAAGGACGCAAATTTAAATGTTGTTTTTGAGTAAGTCATGCTATTATCTAGCTTTACACTATAAAAACTACGCCATTAAAGTAACTTGGGCAGAGAAACATAGTTTAATGAATGTTAGTAGTATAAACACAATTTTAAAGGAGCGCCATCTATGAGATTTCATCAAAATCAAATCAAGTTATATGTTAACAGTTTTTGGAAATTAATCATTAAAATTTGATCATGTTGGCGAGGTTAGTAGTTAGTTATTCTTAAAATTCATAGATGGTAATGTACATTTTCTTCACATTATAGTTCGTTTTGACAAATTCAAGTTCAAAAATCTTGAGCAGAGTTGAGGAAGACCATTTAAAAAAAAAATGCGGTGTTAGGTATTACATGGTGGCATTTCTCAGACTCTGTGAAGTCGATCAGTTTGCGAAATCCCTTACGTATGACGTGGTGCCTTCATATTACACGTACGATAAGCAAAGGGGTGTATTCAACCGACATCGACGAGGAGGTGCTGTGAAAGGTTTTCCGGGAATTTTCAAGGACACCGCATTCGGTAGGGTTTATACCGTGCACCCGAATAGTGGCGAATGCTATTTTCTGCGGTTGTTACATCACACTGTCCCAGGCCCAACGTCTTTCGCCTTTCTGAGGACATTTGATGGCGTGGAGTATCCCACTTACTGCGCAGCCTTTTGCTTAATTGGGATGACACCCTCGCGGAGGCAAGCGTCAGTGACAGTCCCAGCCACATGCGTCATCTGCTTGCCATCATCTTGGTGTTTTGTGGAGTCGCGAACCCGGTAGCTTTGTGGGAGAAGTATCGCCATCATCTGTCTGAAGATTTTCTACGAACTTTGAGGCGTGCTACTAGAGACGAAGTTGAAGTAACTGATGAACGCGTGCTGAACACCTGTCTCAGTTCACTTCAAGATGTGGTCATTTCTATCGGCGGCAATCCACTGATCGAATATGGGTTACCAGCTCTCTGGTAAGCTCTCCAGCACATCAAAACCGTGTAAATCGGGAGTATAACGCTACAAATAACGATCCGGGCGAAATAAGCACCATACGAAACTACCGTCGCTTTGTTCTCTTGAGAGCAAAACCAAATTTATGACGCCGTCCTTGAAAGCGTTGGGCAAAACCAGGGTAAAATGTTTTTCTTGGATGCTCCTGGTGGAACAGGCAAAACATTTGTTACCACTGGCATACTTGCAGAGTCGCTGCCACACTGCTTCCGGAAGGCAAGATAGCACATGCCATGTTAAAAATTCCCATCGATTTAGAGAGCGCCAAAACGCCTGTTTGTGGTGTGTCACGTAACAGCGATAAGGGACACGTGCTCAAGGATTGCTCTCTGATGATGAGTGTACGATGGCCAATAGGAAGGCAGTTGAGGCCGTGAACTGAGGCAGGACATCTGCAGGAACTAACATTTGATGGATGGTGTCACAGTTCTGTTCAGTGGCGATTTCCGGCAAACACTTCCCGAGGTGACGCGGGGATCGAGGGCTGACGAGGTGTATGCTTCGTCGAAACGATCTTCGTTGTGGTCACGAGTTCGTACACTGCGCTTGACCATTTTTATGAGAGCTCGGCTCGGCGGCAATGCACGTGCTCAAGAATTCTCCGATGTCCTTCTAAGTCTTGGCGAAGGCACTATACCAGAAGAGAGAGGTGGACACGTGGTGCTTCCAAAGTCTCTCGGTAGAGTGGTATCCAGCTTAAAAAAACTCATTCACTGTGTGTACGGGGTCATCAGTCGTATACCGCACTAGCAGAATTCTTGGGTGTGTGAGCGGGCCATTTTGACGCCCAAAAATGATCAGGCTGCAGCAATTAACGAATGCATTCTCTCGGAAATTGAGAAGAATGAAGTGTTCTACACCTCGATAAACACTATTGTCGAGCAAGATGATGCCACACGTTATTCCGTGGAATTTCTGAACTCCCTGTCAGCAAGTGGACTTCCGGCGCATACCATCAAGCTGAAGGTCGGTGTTCCGATTATGATTCGAAGTTGTGACGGGACCCGCCTTAAAGTCATCTCGCTCCACACAGACACACCATTGAGGTAGAAATTCTTACGGGTTGTGGCGTCAGCGAGGCAGTATTTATACCACGCATTCCCCTCAAACCCCATAACTTCCCGTTCCAGTTCAAGCGCATACAGTTCCCCGTGTGTGTTTGCTTCGCGATGACTATCAATAAGTCGCAGGGGCAGACACTGATGGCAGCGGGTGTCGACCTCAGGACGAGTTGCTTCTCACACGGGCAACTGTACGTCGCTTGCTCTCGCGTCACCAGTCCTGACTCTCTTTACATTTTGGCTCCTGGCAGTATAACTACCAACGTAGTTTATAGGGAAGTCTTGTAAGGTATGATACCTTTATACGTATTTTTACTCTTTTGTGTCTTGCAATGTATTCCTGCATTATTTTCTCTATTTCCTTCAGTCACATCTTATGACTGAACTCAGCAGGATTCCCATATAACTCTCTTCACTAGCTTCGTTTGCGAAAAAAACTTATATTATAATGCTATTTTAAAGTTGTTTATTTATAATGCTAAAGCGACACTGGCACCTTAGGTATTTTTAGTGCTGTAGAGGCTTCACGCAGACGACGTCGCGGGCAGCAGCTAGTATATATTAATTTTATAATAATTATCAATAGGTTGTTAGTTGGAATTATTAATTGAAGCGTGTTTCATTAATAAAGGAAATGGAACTGAATATCAGTTTTATTTTTTATTAATTATTAATAGTAGTAGGCTATAGTGAACTGCAAATTTGTACTCACAGTTAAACTACAAAACAGACCTTACTGCAACGACATAAAACCGCTGAAAATGTCGAATTGTTTCCACTGATATGTGATAGCCTTTAGATGTGTTTCTACTGAAATTGTGTTATGGTTTAATTTATTGTCAAGGATCCGAATACGTAGAGTCAACCAAGCAGAAAAAATAACCATTCAATACACAAGGAGTTGTATGTTGAAAGAACGAAAGAAAGGAAAGGAAAGAAGAAAATGGGTTGGTTTTGATTAGTAAAATTGTAACACAGGAAGTGATACAATTTGCTCCACCTAAAGTGGGCGAAGTTAATGATTTTTCAGCAAAAAAATTGGTTGTAGGGCGAATGGTTTTTACACACTGCTTTTTTTAAATATGTTGTAAATATACTTTAATTATTATAATTTTTTTATTAATCATTTGTGAGTGTCATTATCGTTATTCTCACCAAGGAAATAGTCATAGTCATAGTAGTCATAGTAGTTTATTGGTAAGGGATTCTTACAAGTCAATACATAATTTTTAAATAACATGTTAACAAATGATGAAATATGTTGAATATGCGACAAATCTTCTAGTACTGTGCTTTTTGAATCCAACAGAATCTTTGACCCTTACGAGTTTATCGCTCCACCATTTTTTTCGGTGGAAAACATTAAATAAATTCTCCGTTATAAGTGGAGCGAGAGAAAGTATACTCATAACATGATATAAAAGAGTGTCAATGGAGTTTCTTGCATGTTTTTCTGCATAGAGATGTATGATAAGAAACGTGCAATTTCGTTTCACTTTTTTTTGACTGACTGACATTTTGACGTCTAATACGTCTATTTGAAATAAACGTTTCTGGTTTTTAGAACTTTTTCAAATAATCCTGCAGCAATGATCGGTCTGATCACTTGAACTGCGAAATTTATATGAAAATAGGCAGAGCACATTGCTTGCAGGAAATTTCTACAATACTCCTATACAGTGTAAAAATACTTTGGCGAAATCAAATACCTCCATAGAATATTTTTCTAAGTTGCATAATAGTTTAATCTTAAGTCTCAATTCGGTAGCAGTAAAGCATGAAGCTCGATTTGATTGCATCCCAGATTAATCGACGCCCGGTCTGGGGTTAAGACGGAAACCAGTTAATAAGTTCTAGCTAGGAAACCTTGCTTTTACGACTGATCAGTTTATCTTGGCTTCGTTATGTGATTAAATTAATAATCTTGTTGAATTAACTCGAAAGAAAAGTGCATTTGTAAGCCGAAGTCTGATTTTCTTTATAGCTGCAACCTAGGGGTATTTAAATTAAGAGTACATAGATTACTTCTAGGTAAGCGTGCTCCATTGTCAACCATAATTGTTTACCATCAGGTAGTGGTCAAGCGCAAGCCTATTAATAATAAAAAAAATAATGTATAAAAATCAGACAGGCGATTAGACTAGATGATGCCGGTGTTCTGAATTAACCTCAGTATCTTTTATAATCACCAGACAGCAAACATGTTATGATAACCTTGCAAATTAGTGTCTGCGATGGTCTTTTAAGGAAAGTAATACATAGATTTGAGTAGACTTGTCCAATCAGAATATTTATCAGTATTCGTGTAGCAATATTACAAAGTAAGTATCAAATGCATGATGACAATCTATATCACATCATTACCCATCACAAATCATTGTATCTGCAATCTCGCAGCACTATGACTGAACACAGCTTTAAGTGGAAACAACCGGGCTTGATTGGATTGCTCATTACAGCAAAATGATCAGCACGTATATACAGGTATACAGCGTGTATACACAGTCAGTCAAAGTCCTCAGTCAAGATTAATATCTGATATAACATTTGCCCATTGCGCAAACTCGACTTTGACAGCTGCCATGCTAGGTATATTGCAATATTATTACGTGTGACAGAACATTGCTCATTATCTATTCTGTTTCCTGTTAATTCAATACTGCTAATTGATACATAATTAATTTACTAAATGCATTGGCCGACAGAATGAGGAACACCACGCTGCGCTTAAAAACAGGGATCATAAATGTATGAAAAAAGGTTGCCTGGCTAAAATGGGATCGGGCGGGTCACGTTATTCACATACACACTAACCTCTGGGCGTGAGGAACAGTGTGGGTGCCTGATGAGAGACGACACCACCGAGTTTGACCAGGGAAGAGGTGAGACGCTGAAAGCATGTAAATCCGTTAGTTCAATGCGTGATCTCTCGTCAGTTTTTGTCGGACGGATATCCATTGCACTATGACAATAGAGGCGAGAGAGATCAGCGGACTATGACAATAAAGGAAAGGACAGTCCGCCTGTGTGCACATGCTTGTGCAGTATAATACTGTTCTGAGTATCTGATTAATTTCCGTTTGAGATTGGTTTCATGACCGAAATTCGGCCAGGAATTATCGTGAAAAAATATGGTCTTGGTTATGATTATTATGTTTTTCATTGGTAGAAACTACTACGTTTTTTTATTGTTGATAGGTTCGCGCTTGACCGCTATCTTACCTCATGGAAAGCGACTATGCGGTCGACTATAAAGTATTACATCAATTAAGTATTTATTTATTAAAACTTCATGCAACACAAAGGTACAAAGGCGGATTTAACCTTCTCTGCCAGTCAACCTAAGGTGGTGAAGAGGACATTCGTCGGCCCATCAACCTAGACCCGAGATGGTGGTGCGTAGTGTTCCACGCGCGCCTCTCTTCGGCGCATAGGAAAGCCACACTCCAATACAGGAGACCCATAGGGATCGGGTCACCACTAGTCCGGGGCAGCGGAAGTCAAACTGCACCCGCAGCCCCCAACACAAGTGTACAAGGGAACACCGGAGTCGTTTTAGTCAGTAAGAGTCTGACAGACCCCTCCACCTACCCCGAAGCGGAGGACATCCATGAGGATTTCCAACCCGACAAAAAAAAAAACTGTGGTGAAGGGAAAACATGGCAGGTGCAAAAAAAAATTGAATAATAAGAAAACAAGGGAACAAATATATATATCTATATAACATATTAGTATCCCTTTCACATTAAAATATCTTAGAAAATACTTGATTTAATGTTTGATTTGATTAGTTTGGATTTATCTCCGTTCAATAGAAAAGAGAAACTCGTTCATAAATTATGTTGAACTCCTATATATGTTGAATACAACGTGGATGGAGAGATGTAGGAGTATTTGTACATCTTTGTCTGCTCTTCGGGGAATTCAGACTTGTTATGTAAATGACTCAATGATGGTTCGTAGTGGTCACGTGTTGTGTACTGGAGGATGCAACTTTGTTTCTCTCGGAACACGTATAAGGCGTTACATTACACATAGGATATATTGAAGCGCATTGTCGGAGTTTATTGAACCTTCTCGTCATGTCTATAATGCGGACTACGGATTAACCAATTTTGGTTAGATATCTCCAAGCTCAGATGTGGATATTTTCTAGAGTACGATAGTCCGTTATTCATAACCCTTCGGTTGTACTGGCATTTCTTTAAGGCGCGCATGGGACTCTGTCACAGACACCGTCGACAACTCATGCGCGTTCGCAAGCCGGACAGCGAGCTACTCATTCATCATCAAGCCCGCGCCTACGGTGGCCGGGGATCGCTCTGCGATTTGCACCACCGAGGCATCTCTGGCGGCTTGGGCACGCCACAATTATGGCGGTAAGTCCCCTCTTTGAGGCGTGGCTGGAAAGACCTCACGGCGTTCTTACCTTCCGCATGACGCAGGTCCTCACCGGACAGGGCACGTTCTGGAGGTACCTGTTCCGGATTCGAGCGAAAGAGACGCCCGAGTGTCGCCACTGTGCGGAACGCCCGGAGGACACGGTGGAGCAGGGGTTGTCATTGGATGATTTTTTCCCACCATAAAAAAAAATCTCTGGCAGCTGAAGCGTGACAATGTCCGTTCTTACACGGTTGTAGCAATCTCTTTCTTACACGGCTGTAGCCATCTCTTTCTTATACGCCTGTAGCCAAAGAGATGGCTACAGCCATGTAAGAAAGAGATTGCACTATCATTAGTACTTCGAAGAAGAAGGCGTAATTCCATGCGAGGCACACATCTCCATCGTATTCTTGACCGTGAACTTCGGGCGGACGGCACAATAGTAGTAGTTCCGCGTTAATCTGAAATAGGAACCTCCCGAATTTGCCATGTCTGGTGAGTACCTAAGTTATATGGAAGACGCCGTGGCATCTCTCCAGCTACTTTTCAAAAAGCGGTCTTACCACTTCAAAAGGGATATGTGTGAGTTCTGATAATCCCTTTAGTCCTTTAATTTATCTCCCAAAAGATGCAGGTAACAAAAAAAGACTTTTAGTTGCAAAATAATTAACTATTTACGCAAGAAGAACTAGCTGTCAACGAGGGAAAAATTGTCAACGCAAACGAAGTAGGTATATCCCTAAATCCGCCAGATACGAAAGCGAACTTGACACCCGCTACAATTTGCGAGAAAAATCGCACACTCCTTAGTTTTATTACTTTTTTATAGTTTTTCCGAGTTCAAGCTTTCTGTTACACTTTAAAACTAGTCGGTCTTTGTTGGCCAAGTTCTCCTTCGCACATTAAACTAAAACTATTCATAGAACTGCACTCGAACATTTTTTATTTTCTTCTTTTATAGTTTAAGCTGATTGCTAATTAAATAGGAAAGTCTAGCGATGAAAGGCTAACAATCCCTTAATGGATCTTCACTAACTTCGTTAATGAATATAAATAGACTTCAATTTTCAAGAATAATTGAGACTTAAGAAAATTGGGAAATACGATAAAAATAACGAAGGAAAAGTTCGTAATGAAATTTTAACTTTGTAAAACTTTGCAACTTCTTTGCATACTTGGATTTGTAATCCAAATATAAAGAATTCGAGGCGAAAAGTTAAAAACTGTTGTGTTTCACACAAAATGCTGAAATGTTTCAGTATTTATTACGCTGCTAATCCAACCTTAGCATACTACGAAACGAAATAAAATAACATGAATTTACTTAATCTAATTTTTGTACCTAACGTGTAACTAAAACTTAAAACCCATCAGGACTATAAATCCAAATCAAAAACTGTATGAAAACCTCTTTTAAAAGCCCCATACGTCAAACCTCTTTCCCGCCACACGCATTTTTTTCTGACCACAAAATATGGCTGAAACACGCGCACTAACGTCTATTTTGTCAACGGAACAATGGCAAACAAAGCTCGGCATTTAGCTAGCCTTCGGTGGGACAAGTCTTGACAGGGACAGCCGGGTAACAAGATAAGCAGGATGTCCTGCACGCCAACCGTCCTCCCTAATCCTACGACGCAGCTCCACGAACCACGATACTGTTCAGATCGGCTTTACATTGCCTCCACTTGTCAAAATAGTCATCTTAAGACGGGTAACTTAATGTTTTGGTAGTGAATTGTGTTTTCATTAGTGTTGTCGGTTAATGGGATGGAGTGTTTGTTGCTTTTCGAACAAATTAGTGTTTGAATGGTTTTTCATTAACTGTGTTTGTTTTTGGTGTCTCTTCTTAAACGTTTAGAAATGTATCGGCTGAAATTCGCGTCCGTTGCGTCACAACTACAGGTTTGTTGAAAAACAGCGTCAGGCACTAGTTGTCTGGTATTTATGCTGAACTGGACTTATTTTGGTGCAGCCATGAGGCACACAACAATGATATTATTTTTTTTGTTGCTTCTTTTATTTTTTATGTGTGTTATTGTATATTTTTGTGTTTGGGCCTTGTGCTGTACCAAATAAATTATTTTTCTTTCTTTTCTTTTTTTAAATTAAGGGGTGACATCGCAGAACACGAAGACGTGACGTGTCTTCCTTAGAAATTGGCAAGAAGTAGTTTAGAGCTGGGATCACTAGAAGGAATGGAGAAAGGCCTTTGCCCAGCAGTGGGACTGGGACAGTATAGGCTATAGTGTAAGTAAGCTAGGCTAAGTAAGATTTTTAGCGAAACATTGTACTAAAAGTGTTTAATAGCAATATTGATATATAATAGTTGGTGATGATAAAAACCAATGCCTTGTTCAGAAATACGTTGTCTAAATAAAACCGCTTCCTAACACTGAATTGGCGATAAACACAAAACGGTTGGCGCAGTGGTCCAGTGGCTGCGTGTCGCGGGTTACATATCCGCACGGAATATATATGGCCCACAGACTTGTTCCGGGTCTGAATTAGGCTCCTACGGTACAGCAGTATTTCCTTTCGTAAGAAGAAAATGTAAAGATAGACTATTCAATCGATTTTATAAAAGCAAACAAAACTTAAGTCCTAGAAAGCTAAGCCAATAAATATTTAATTGATCCCAACTCTATTTCAAATTGTCATGAAACCAGAGATTCTCAAAGTTCAGTCCACGTCGAAACCATAAACTTCTTGTAGATTAATTAATCGGTCTCTTCAAAATAAGGAATTAATAATTACCTAGTTACTTAATTATATTTGTCGCGAGTTCACGTAAAAGCTTCGGTTAAACTCGTTTATACTTGGATGCCTCAAACTTTGTTTTCCTGTTTCTACAAGGTTTGTTAGATATTATATTTGCCAGAAGGAGATACTCAAAGGAAAATATTGTTGTTTTCAACTCTAGTTTTTCATGATTAACCTGCTTTTATTTATTTGTTATTCATTTATGTACAATTTAATTAATTTAATAATTTATAAATAATTACTAGGTAATATATATACAAACTTAAAATAATAATATGTACAAACGATTAAAAAAGGCTAAAAAACGGGAAAAACTCACAGGGCATCAAAAAATTCGTCCACATCGATGTCAATGGGAAAAGTGCCCAGAACACTGGCAGCATTGCCACGCTGGATGGCAATGCTGATTCGTTGACTGAAGAAGAGTCCAGCCCTCTGGTCACGCGAAGAGTCGACCAACTGTTTGCTGATATCCCGGACAACTCGATGAGCGCTCGGACCCCATGGCCCTAGAGTTTCAACCCCAAACGGCTCAAACACATAACTTCCAATGAGGTTATTGTATTTACGCCGTTTGAGGTTTTCTGCACCTGCAGCAGCCGCCCCAGCACAGCCCGCCGTACTCAGAAGATGGGATGGCGCAAGGGTGTCGACACATGTTGCATCCCACACCAAAGGCCTACCCAATTTCCAAGGCATTATAGTCATCCCATCTGGCCTCTTCCCATCGTCACGTGCCAAGCCATTAGGTTCTAAAACAGCTGGCAGCCCGGCGGTGACAAGAGCACGACGGATGATGTCATTAATACTGGCATGCCGTGCTATCCGGCCAGCGCTTCTGCTGCAAGATAGGCCATGGTGTCCGAGGCGGTCGACTGCTTCGCCACACTGACATCGATGTGGAGCTCCACTAGGAGCACCTAGACGCAGGCATGTAGCGATCCGGAAGGTGGTGTCACTTAGCAAAGTACCTATGTTAGGTGACGGTAAAGCCTGTAGCCAAAGGCCCGACTCCCATTCACCCACAGCCAGTAGGCGAGCGCGCTCAGCAGTATTGGTGGACGTATTAATGAGATTATTCCGTACCAACCTGCAGAGCGGCTCATCCCACTGTCTCTGGGAAGATGGATTTTCGGGCAACGCCTTGTCCGGGCAAGTGATTTTCCAGGCACTTACTGCATCGGCCAAGCACGGCACCTCACAGCTAACCAGTGATGGAGTCAAAATTCTTTTGGTCAACTGTTGAGTGCTGTGGACCGAAGACAGGAACGCCGGTAGGCTTACACTAGAAATTTTGCGGATGCCGAGCCCACCAAAACGAATGGGTAGCGTGGCTTGTAGCCACGCTCGGTCATCCATGGCCACATTTAAAATGGAAGTCAGAGTATACCGAATTGTCTGATCAATTTTGTCCAAGAGATGTGGCTGCTTCCATAAAGGGGAAGAGCGGAGAAAATACATGAAATTTGGTGCAAAACAACAATACCGTATGAGGGTGAAGGCCGAATGTAGGTTAATTTTAGAAAGTCTTTCCGAAATGTTTTTAAAACGTTCAATTTTGTCGTCAATGAATGAAGAAAAACTGTCTTCCAAAATTGGAGAACCTAGGAGGTGCAGTGTATTTTTATCTATAATTTTGATTTCGGGAGCTATTGAATAAAATTTCTGTAGAGTCGATTGTCTGTCAGTACTGTCAGGAACAAAAATTTCGCATTTCGAATGATTTAGATCAAGGCCGATAGATTGAAATTGGTCTTTCAGGAATTGGAAATCTTTCAAAACAGTATCTACTTCACCTCCCAGGGTTCCATCATCCAAATACCATAGGTTAAATTTCGAATTTAGTTGTTGGATGATTGGATGGATAGCCAAACTGAAAATGACTGGCGCGAGAGGGTCACCTTGTTGGCATCCAACTGCAGATTCCAAAACCTTGTTTTTGTACAATAATTTAGATGGATGCCTATAGCATTGCCACAAAAAGCCGAAAATTTCTGGAAGTTCTTTTTTTGCTTCAGCCAACAAAGTGTCCCTGTTTACAGAATTAAAGGCGTTTTTAACGTCAACCTTGAGGATGACCTTACCCTTATCAGAATTTAGGAAGGTTGTGAGGGCATGTACGGCAGCCTCACAGCCCCCTCTTGAACCAAAGCCAAGCTGTAGGGGCTGGAATTTGTTTGTCAGTGATTGGCTGTATAATTTACAACAAATTTTGGCTGCCATACGCCTGTAGGTGCACCCGACGGCGATGGGACGAATGCCACCATCTTTCTTGCGCAGGGCACACAGGTTAGCCCCGTACAAGACATCGACGATGGCATCGTTCACGCCGCCGGAGAGCATAAGAGTGACTAGAGCCACAAGCTCCTTCAAAAGCGACTCACCAGCTTCCCCGGCGCCTGAACTCAAAAGATCCTTCAAGTGTTGAGGAGTCAGGCTATTAACCTGCTTATGTTGTTCTACAAGTAAGGATAATAGATTAATGAAACTATTGTACTCCAAAATGGTATTTTAAGTGAAGTTCAGTTGCTGTTCTAATTATTTCAAATTGAAAATTGATTGAGTGGATAAACAACTGGACAATATGTGAAATCAATGAAACAAGCGTGATCTCGATAAAATGGTGCTGAGAATTTTATTGTAATACACGCGTCTGTCAGTGGCTTTGTCTGCGTTGAAGTATAAAATATAAAATATTTTTTTTTAGATCTGTCCCGTAGTATTTAAGTTAATTCATTACAAACAAAAATACAAAGATCAGAAAAATATTTTATTTCTCTATATACGTATACTGGTAATTCATTATTTATGATATTATTTTTCTTTTTATTATTAATTACTAAAAAATAATATTTAGTATAGATAGATTAACTATGTAAAAAATTAAAACGGCTATTTTCTAATGGATAATAAAGAACTTAAACACTAGATAAGTGCACAAAGGGTGCTAAGTCAAAAGAAAAAAATACATAGTAAAATAAAAACATCCACGTGTCTTCCAACTTTTCATCAAAATGATGAAACAAATTTCAGCGAAAGGTCTATTTTTAAGACCCCAACCGAGTAAGGTGTTATATTAAGGCTTTGTGTGTTCGGAAGGGAATGAATAACATAAATATTTGCACAATCTTTGGATTATAAGGGTAGCCTCCAGCTAACCAAGATTAATAATAAGTTAATATCAATCTCAAAGCTAACCTCACACCTTTGAGCTGTTATAAGAGAGTTAAGAGTATCCGCTACAGCTTTCGTATCTCTTGAAAGTGATTGTTATTTCACAACACTCCACAATCTTTGAACAAAGAGCAATCGAAAGCAATTTAAATTCAAGACCCCACTCGACCGCAATTATTTACACAACGGCACTACACTATCCTTAAATCTGTATAAATATTCATGAAACTGTTTTATAAGGAGACCTCTTGCTCTCTTTAGCGACGTAAACGAAAGTTGAGTGACTTTCCAGGTTCCTTTTTTTACTCTCACTCGTGTCATGTGCAACTTATGAACTGTTTTAGCATAATATTTATATTAACTTTGTAAGCATGTCAGGGCAGGTGGGCAAGTTAGGAACCCAGCCGGGTCGAAGCCTACTGAGGCCAGGGTTATCCGAAAGGGCGCTCAAGCCCCGGTGTGAAGGCTAAAAGGAACGGGGTGGATCCTTTTAGTCAGTTAGAGTCTGACACTATCTCCCGCTACGCCCAAGAGCGGGGGTTGTCATTGGATGATTTTTTCCCACCATAAAAAAAGGTGGGCAAGTTACTTTGCTCGTAGAACAGATGGTCGATGGAGCCAAAAGGTTCTAGAGTGACGATCGAGCACCGGATAACGTAGCATTGGAAGGCTATCCACAAGGCGACGCTTGGGGGAGGCCTATGTCCAACAGTGGACATTTTTCGGCTGATTTGATAATAATTGATGGTAATGGTTGAGCGTTTAGCTTCTGCACTGACAGCTGTGTGTTGCAGGCTGGATTCTCATCCGGGACAAATATTTGACTAAAATATAGTTGTTTCGGGTCTAGGTGTCTTGTATATACGAGTTTAAATGATATATGTTTATTTTGCATAAGATTATTTTTTAATAACATTTCTACGCGTATTTTTTTGTTAATTTAAATTAAATGTTTCTAACTCTTGCCTAAGGCATAGGATGGCATGGATTTCAGGGCGCCAACTTTAATATTTACACAACAGCAATACAATATAAAAGGCATGGAGGGAGGCCTTAGCCCATCTGTGGGGCAGTATAGGCTAGATATAACAATAATATAATAATAAAGTAACCTCTCTTCCCTGTCTTAGAGAGGAGGCCTGAGTTCCAGCATTGGGAACTTTAAAAGGCTGATCATGCTAATTAACTAGATGAAGTGGTGCCTAAGTGAGAATTAAACTGTCAATTGTCAG
The DNA here is from genome assembly GCA_929112965.1 of Mythimna albipuncta. Lineage (NCBI taxonomy): Eukaryota > Metazoa > Arthropoda > Insecta > Lepidoptera > Noctuidae > Mythimna > Mythimna albipuncta. Next base: position 12,906,191 of record OV815973.1, read on the forward strand.
AGTAGAAGTTATGAAATAGGTAACACAAAGTGTACTGACTGAGTTGCTGCCACATAAGTTAAGGCCATGACCACTGAGTCACCACTGGGTATCATTAAGGTGCTCCCTCACCGAGAGCATTCACGTGTTACATTACATTAGTGAACGAGGATAACCGAGCATTACAATGCGCACCTTGTAATGATACAATGTGTGATATCTTGCGTTACCGTAACCGTTAAAAATCAATATCGTTTCTTCTGTGTTTTTTTACCTATATAACAATGTTGATTTAATATTGCCGTACTCAGCACAATGACCGCTACATCTGACGTTATGGAATCAACTAAAAGTTAATGCTCAAAGTCGAATCTGTAATGTTACATTACACGCGAATGCTCGTCAGTCAGGGAGGTAGTATTGTAATGTGCTCAAAGTCGAATCTATAATTTAACACTACACGCGAATGCTCGTCAGTCAGGGAGGTAGTATTGTAATGTGCTCAAAGTCGAATCTATAATTTTACACTATACGCGAATGCTTGTCAGTCAGGGAGGTAGTAGTGTAATGTAGTGCTCAAAGTAGAATCTATAATGTTACATTACACGCAAATGCTCGTCAGACAGGGAGGTAGTATTGTAATGTGCTCAAAATCGAATCTATAATTTTACGCTACACGCGAATGCTTGTCAGTCAGGGAGGTAGTATTGTAATGTAATGCTCAAAGTCGAATCTGTAATGTTTCATTACACGCAAATGCTCTTCAGTCAGGGTGGTAGTATTATAATGTAGTGCTCAAAGTAGTATCTATAATGTTACATTACACGCGAATGCTCCCATTGAGGGAGCACTTGAAGGTATTATGATTTTCTACAAATGTATTCTCCAGTTACAAAATCCACTTGAAGAGACGTGACTTAAGTCCTATTTCAAGAGGTTTTTCTTCTAATTGAAATGTAAATCTTCATGAATTTGTAGAAGACGTTTTTTATTCATTTAAGACGCTTAATTTTTTTGTACTAGCTATATGGAGTCTAGTAAAGCTTTTTAATCCAGTGTGGAATCAAATTCATTAACCGAATTTAAATAAGGAGGTTGTAAATGTGGTTCTATTTTTTTTTCTTTGTTCCCAGAATTTATGAACTGATTTGGAAATAGTACATTTTGATACAAGCCTAGTGCTGCAGTGACAAATTTTCACGCGTATCAATCGACGTTTTTCAATACACTTACAAAGAAATAAATAAACGGGGTTTGACCGGCGACTCGTGAAGTCGCTAGCAAATACAATCAATGGTGGCGGGGCGAGCTCACGCATTTTTTCACACTAGTTCGCAGAACTGTAAATTGTATGCCTAAAAACGGTATTGATAAGAGTGGGTTTTCGAGTAAGTGTATTGAAAAATTTGTAAGGGCTTCCAAATTCGAATACATATTCATTAAAAAAAAAGAAAACAAAGAGTATCGGTGATTTGGGTGTTTGACAAATATTTAATGTAGTTATGTTGGTCAGCTTGGCTCTGTTGTGGGTAAAATTAGTGCGTGAATAACATTTAAGTTGGAGCTACATTTTACAGGGTGTCGGTGTGCACATGAGCCCGCGGTTGACGAGGGTCCATTGTCAGATTGTTTGCGTTGGAAAACAAAATTTTAATATCTTCGCTGTCTACATAGGCTTACCTATTCTAAATTTGCTTCACAAGTTATTGAATAACATTGCAAAGTTTTGGACGTTTAGTGAATTATGTACTGGCTTAAAATTAAAAATACCACTTGATGAATTTTTGTTTATTTTAGTTATGGAGTAAGTTGGTAACGTATGATTGACGTTTGTATTGCCTTTGTGTTTGCTTTGTTTTTCGTAATTACTATTCTCTTTTTCTACGTTTTTATATTTATTCGATTTTGCTTATATACTTAAATTTTAAACTACAAACAATTGTAAAATGCCTTTACATTTTTATAAGCATGCTGATGGTCTTTTCTTATATTCCTCTTTTTTTAAATTTTTTTTTTTAATTGATAACTAGTGCTTGACTGCGATCCCACCTGATGGTAAGCGGTGATGCAATCTCTGATGGTAAGGCGCAATAGTTTATAAAGAGCCTATTCACTCTAGCCTTGAAGACGCCCAAAATATAATCGGACGGGAAGACCGCAGCAGGCAAATTGTTCCAACCCATCGACGTACACGGTATAAACGACGAGGCGAAACGCTTAGTCCGAACCGTAGAGGTTTCAAAAACGTAAGACGTATTTTGATCATGTCGATGGGGCCCCTCTCATCAATGCAAACTTCTTCCGGATTCATGTGCATAATAAATGATATTTATTTTGCAAATAGGTTTTAAAAAAACACTCATAAACGTCAATTTTACTGTCGGATTAAACTAGATGAAACCGGTGTTTCCTAACTGACTACCCTGAGAAGAAACAAACTCAATGTATAAGTATTTATAGACGAAAATTAAGTCTATGTTGATGGATTGTTTCATCTAACTAAGATTAACATATTTAGATTAGTATTCTACATTACGGCGGGTATAATCAACCCAACAATAACAGTGTAAGCAATGATCGTAAAGTCGAAAACCAAACAGCTTGCGAGTACCCCGGAGCTGATGATTAGCGCGCCCTACACCACTTGGCGGTCCCGTCACGTAAAGCCCAATCTGCTTAGCGGGACACCTTTGTGTCGACCCTTTTATTTGGGTCGCAAAGCCCTTAGATACACAGAAACTGATTCACAGATAAACACCACCGAGTCGTTAGCAAGACATACAAACCTCCTTTTAAAGTTTATTTACCTATATTATTGAACGAATTGAATTCAGGTCGAACATCTCATAACAAGTATTCTCCCGGAATGTAGCTCGGTTCCCGTTTATCAAACACTGACACGGTTCCAGTAAGTGATCTACAAAGTATCGACTGACAATGACAAACACTACTCATAACTCATAACGAAATTACGAGGACGATTCATCCCCAAAGTTGGCAAAGTACCTACTTCACAGCTTATCATCGAGGGACAGAATTGCTTCAGTTGAACAAAGTAATCGTCGAGGTATCTGAATGAGTAATGAGAGCGGTTAGTTTAAACGAGTTATTCGTATAGTTGGAATCACACTCGCACTAATCTCTAGCATCAATTATGAACTGAATACGAATGTAACAACCGATGAAAACCGTTGGGGCGTGACAAACAGTCATTAAAATTCGGGATCAGACGGGATTTGGGCGAGATCCATCAGAAATTAATATTTGAGACGTCAGCTGCTCCACACCTGGAAATTGTCTAATAAAGCCGCCTTATGAACTCGGCTTTTATAAACTTTGCGCGTCTACAGCGTTTTAAGTGCCTTATCTCCGCGCCTCCGCGGAGAGGAAAAAACTTGACGTGGTTTACATCCTTTATTACGCGCCCACATCATTTTTAAGCAGTTTGATGAGCTTGTAAGAAAATTAGTATCCTTTCTCTATAGAGCTATCAAAACACGCGTCCATAGTCGAAGATTGTTGAGCACTTAAAGCTTGATGAAACCATACCCTGGGGTGAAGTATAAATCTTTGTAAACAAATAAACAAAACCAAGAAACAATTTCCCGCCTACCTAAAATCTTTTCACGGCCAACAGTGTCTACTTCCGAGAATGGAGTGTTGGGGAACGTGTACCGAAATTGCTCGAAGGGTTCCGTCAGTGTTGCAGTTTCATTGTACAAATTTCTTGGAGAATATTATAAGACGCCCGAGGGTAGCAGATCTACGGGCTGCGCAGAGGACCGTTGAACTTTGCAGCTCTTTGTGAAATTGCACACTCTACTTTGCTTTTTTAAACCACACATTTTTAAATATTATTTTACATCGTCTTGTGGAAACGTTACTTTATTTTCCTTTATTAAATGAAATCTAAATGGATGTGATGTAATAAAATGTTATTTTTCTACCAAAAACCGTCTCGGCTCTTTGCCAAGATTCATTGTCACAAAGGGTTTAGCAAATACGTCTATTCGGCTTGTACCTTTAGTCTGTCTGACTTGTGAAAGCGACGTGATTGTCTGCGATAGTTTATCGTGATTTTCCAGAAAGCGAGTACAATAGATTTAACTGTCATAAATGGCTCACCGGTCGAGCGGTGATTAGAGGAATCTGGAGCTCGCTACAATCGGTTCAGTGGAGCCCAAGATATCTATGGTTTTAGTAGATACAATATTGAACTTTCTGACTCAGACTCAGGCATCTATTACAAATACATAAAAATGAATAGAATGTGCCCCTTATAATATTGTTATCTATAAACTAAGAAAAACATTTATATGTGGCTCGTATAGGAATATCAAACCACAATAAAATAAAATGTTACATTTAATATACGCAATCTACACTAATATAATAAAGATGTAAGGTTTGTTTTTTGTTGGTAATCTCTGGAAGTACTGGTCCGATTGCTAATTTTTTTTCACTCATAGAAAGCTGCTTTATTTCTGAGTGACATAGGCTATTTTATGTACGCGGGCGAAGCTGCGGGCAAAAGTTAGTCTATAAAAAACAAAGACAAAAAAAGCCTTTACGAGGTCAAAAGGCATATGGCGCTATATTTTAATAAAACTAAATGTTTTTCACACTTCTTCTTCTTAGCGTATCGATAGCAAAAATAATTAAATTCCTTGCCTGGCCCAGAATTCGGCCACAACGATGCCTTATTATCCGCTGATGCTGTCACACTAATATTGTAGAAACGGAAGTTTACGAGTAAGTGGGTAAGTTTGTTACTTTTTCACGCTCGATCGTCTTAACGGGTTTATACAGAACTTGGCACGTGGGTAGACCAAGTCCTGGAATAGTCCATAGGTTTTTTTATTCTTCGAAAAATGTTCCCATGGAACAAATTTCTACTTACACACTGGTGAAGCTGCTGATAGCAGCTAGTAATTTAATACAACGGATAAATTTTTCGTTGGTTTCAATGCGCTATTTTCATTAATTACTTTTCCGTTTTCCACACTAGCGCGGAAAATAGTGAATTGCGTGCCTGAAAGCGGTAGGGACAAAAGTGAGTTTTTGAGTAATTGTTTTAATTGAAATAGTACATTTTGATACAAGTGCAGAAAGTTTGTCATTGCGACCGAGGCGGAATGCACACGAACCGTAGGCAAGTGTGGGAGCCGAGGGCTGTAGAGACTTTGCACGTGTAGGTATACTCACAAATATTGCGATTGAGGTAAAAAATACTTGCATGTGATAGCCTGTTACTATCTAAATCAAAACTGAAATGTATGGCAATTTTGGAAAATTTTCTTTAGTACTAAATGTACAAAAATGCATAAGTATCTATAGTAATTTTCAGAAAAAAATTTTTTCGTCGGTGTATTAAAACGTCGTTTGATACACATGGAGATTTTTCGCAGCAGCTCTCGGCTTCATAACACATGAATTTCGCCTCGCTTGCAATGACAATGACAAACTTTATCCACATGTATCAAAATGTATTATTTTGTACGAGGTAGCCAAGTTACAAAGAAATAATTTGGCTATATAACATCACGCAACACAACACGGAAGCGAAGCAGTAATCAAAGCGGCGGGTGACAGCTAGTCAAATATAAAGAACAAACGTATCAACTCCCAATAAAATCGCAGTACCGTAACATTCACGAAAGCAAAAAGTCTATAATAGCAGGACATCCTTTGTTCTTTTAAACGAATATTTATATAACAACGTATGAACCCAAAATAAACTTGAATAAAGTGGTTGTATTTATTGTACTGAACCTAAAAAAATAGGGAAACTACTGGGAGAATAACCTCATTCTCTCGAGATATATTTATGCAAGCAGGTTGATAGAAGCCAAGTATTCAGGTACTTCATTTACAAAATCTGTCGGTACTAATAACTAGCTGACCCGGCAAACGTTGTTTTGCGGGTATGAAAAATAGATATTGGCTGATTCTCAGACCTACTCACTAAGCTCACAAAATTTCATGAGAATCGGTCAAGCCGTTTCGGAGGAGTACGGGAACGAACATTGTGACACGAGAATTTTATATGTAAGATAATCTATACCTATAAAATGTTTTGTCCTGTATGACTAAAGGCCCCTTTATGACTTTGCCGTTGTGAGCGGTAGCTAAGCGCGGCGCGGCGAGCGGTAAAACACCGGGGCCAGGGTTAGTTTTATAATATAGCTCGAGCTCCGGTATGAAGGCTTGAAGGAAAGGGGTGGGTTTTTAGTCAGTAAGAGTCTGACAGTATCTCCCGCTCCGTTCAAGAGCGGGGGTTGTCATTGATGAAGTTCCCACCATAAAAAAAGCGGTAAGACCAAAAATATGAAAATGTTTTGAAGCACGCCGTGAGACGTCGCTCCAACAGGATAATACAAATGAAAAATATTTGAGTTAACGATGTTTATTTTATAGTCGAACAGTCAAGGTTAAATGGCGTAATCAAAGTTGGTACATATCGTTATATGTACTTTTAGACTAAAAAGTCGATGAATGAGCGCATCCCTAATGTCGTCGCGCATCACCGCCCCCGCACTAGCACTATCTCGTGACAGTCGAACAGGGAATTACGCGCCTTTTTCGTAGTGTTAAAGTTTTTGAACAGTTTGGAGTTATAATTATGTTTGATGTGATAAAATTACGTTTATCTCGTACTTCTGAATCAGACTTTGGTTGGAAGGTACAATATTTTTTGGCTGTTTGAAAATGATTGCTACTTTTGGCGCTTTGGGATATTTTTGTTGTTCAGCAGTTATCTAATTGTTATGTGCATATAATAGGATTTTAAAATGATCTTTTTCAAACAACGGGAAATCATCAAATGACTTTTATTGACCAACACCTACGATATTTCTTCAGTTTTTCTTTTCGGGGGTTGCCAGGCATTTTGACAGAGCCAATGCTTTGTCAATTTTGTAGACATCACTTTGACCCGGGCTTGCTTATTACCTGAAAGCGACCTATTCATAGCTCGCCGTCCACAAGCCCGCGGCTACTGTGGCCGGTCTCTCGATCCTCTCTCTCTCTCGATCTTCGGGCCATCTACGGTGGGGACTGGGGTATTAAAATGATCCTGACTTTAACATTGGATAAAAGTATAAAATATACTTGAAGTATCCATTTATCGTTTAAATTTATCTGTTAGAACAATTTACTCTTATTGTTTTAACCCCTGAATCGAATCTAAATGTACACATAACTAGAAGAAACGAAATTCAGCCCCCAATAAAGGTTTATTTACCTACCACTGAAATCTATCAGGAGATAGACCGTGACGGTAACGTATATGTATAGTTAGGTATATACACTTACGTATATTATCGTGAATAACAGATCGTAAAGCCTCTTAAACTCGCTGGGGTACGATTAATGAACCAATAATTATTCGCAAAGGGCTTTACCCTGTACGCACTTCGTCTACCTACATCCATATGTAGATGTACGTACGTATTTTTGGATATTCGAACCTCATTAATAACTGATTGTGTCTGAAAGCTTGGTATTGGGAATGATGTTTGTTAATTTATTTATTTTTAGTAAATAAATAAATAAACTTCATGCAACACAAAGTTACAAGGATGCTTTAGGTTTTCGCTACCAGTCAACCAAGAGTGGTAAAAAGATATGCAGAATTATAAAAAAAAAAAGAAAATATTATTAAGGAAATAAGGGGCAAAATTTTAAATCTTTATATAGATGAAATAAATATTCATAATATTTAATAAGGTCGACTGTTAGAAAATGCATAGGTATGACATTATGTTTGCCTTTGTACAGTGTTTCTTGTCCATGAAGCTTAAATAAATTATTGAATCATCATCATTCTCATTTCAGCCGAAATACGTCCACTGTTGGACATAGGCCTCCCCCAAGCGTCGCCACAACAAACCGTCCTGCTCGTCTCGCATCCATCGGTTTCCCGCAACCTTCACCAGGTCATCAGGCCACCTTGTAGGTGGCCTTCCAACGCTGCGTCTTCCGGTACACGGTTGCCACTCCAGAGCCTTTCGAGCCCAACGGCCATCTGTTCTGCGAGCAATGTGCCCTGCCCATTGCCACTTAAGTTTGGCAATTCTTCAATAATTGAATAAATAAATAAATATACATTTGTATGTGTCGCTTAAAACGCTTGCTCTAAAAAAAGGCGCTTAAATACGCTTCTTTAGAGCTTAGCCATTTTGTGCCGGTATTAGGCTAGTTGCCGTAAAAAATGTAATGAGTCCGTGTTTTAGATTATTAAAAAATAAGGAACACTCATTTTTTTATTTGTAAATTAAACTAAAAATGACAAAGATATCTTTGTTATTTTTGGTTTGATCGAAAAAAGAAAAAATACGTGTTCAATATTTTTTTTATAATCTGAAATAGAGTCTGTCTAATAAGCCAACCGACTTGGGAATTTTGTATAATATTTAATCATTTAAAAAATACTTACATTCGATACTTTTTATAAGGTTCTTCTGTTAGTAAACAATGTTCTCTATCTCCTAATAAACCTTGATTATTGAACCCGTGTTGACTACATCAGATCTCATTAAATCCTAATAATTACCCAAGACGTTTAAATTATTAGACAGACTAAGGAATAAATAAAATGTAAATATTTTGACCCTGGAAACTACCCTATTGTGGAGACCCTGGGCAGTTGGAGTATGGAGGCTAATTGTTTTGTGGGGGACCATCGTTATTCAGCGTGCTTTGTTTTAATTCCACCACTTATTTTTTTGGTGTTTCGGAAGATTTAAAACCAATTCAAAATATGACAGTAATGAGCTACACTTTCATATAAGTTTGTGACTGCGGCTTTATTGCGAGTTTTTTTTTTAACTTCAATTTGTGGTAAAATGCAAAAGCGATATCTGTTTTTTTGTATACCTACAACTTGATAAGCAAACTTTTACGTTAACGTCACCACTTACATATGATAAAATACATGCACTAAGTTATTTGATAGCAAGCTACACTTTTGTTTATATTAGTGTCATAGACCAGTTGAAAGTAGCCATTCTGAAAAAGAAAAACACGGTCCTTGTAAGAAAGGCCACGGGATATAGCTAATATAGACTACATTCTTTCGATTTCGCATTCACCACATATTAGCTGGGCTGGTAATGTAAGGATAAGAATACAACATGTAACATAATAAATTCACATCCTGAAAGTAGTGCGTTTAGTATCGGTTACTGAATTGATTTCAACTATTTATAAAATAAATAATATTAAAATGGGCTTAACTCTCTGAATGCCGTAATTAGAGACACAATAGAAAGACAATTGCTTATGTTGACCTGTGTAACATAAGACATTCAAAAGGTTAAAAAAGTTACCCATTTTGTTAAATTCTTGACATATCGTTATTGCGTCACTAGTGCTTGTGTGTGCATAGATACTAATACAAATGAACTACCAGAGTAGTGCATCGATTCCCACATTATTTGTCTAAAATTAGGAAAATTAATTTCTTAAAAAAAAATCCCCAAGTGCACTTCACACACACAATTATGATTATTACATAATTGCTTAATTGAAGTATAGAGGAATGTGCATTATTTCAGTTATCATGTTGAATACGTATTTTCTTTTTCGTATGTCAAAATTCATAAAAAATAGCTAATCTCCAAATAAAATATATTCCAAAGCAAAATGCTCTAACGAAGGTTATTGGTAGTAAAACCATAAAACTGTGTGCGTGACTAATGAATTTAATGACTCTTGTCGCCTGGGAAAAAACAACATTAAAAGCGAATTCTGATAAACATCTGTGTTGTAAATTTTTATTCTACTCTATGCCTACTGATTTCTTTTGGATATTTTACTCATTAAGTTGTTTTGTCGACGTACTTTTTCAGAAAATGGGGACAAATCGATACAGAAACATTCAAAGGAGATGTTTCATTTTGGGCCACCACTATGTATTCTTATTACACCATCGCTTATTTCTGACCACCATAGTTATTCATAGTTGTGTTGCACTCCTTGTCCGAGTTAAATTGAATGTGCGTTTTTACGTAGCTAAAATACAGAAAATTAACATAAAAAAACGTTAACTATATTGTATAATGATATTTAAAACGTACGCGGTGTTGGCCCAAGCTCCATACATTTCTAAAACATCTTTATAAAATTGTTCAGGTACAGGTCTTCCAAAGTAGTTCTATACTCATGTACTTTGAGTGACATCTGACGTACAGCGAGTGTCTAACCTTACGCTATTGACACCTCTACGATCCTGAATAAAAGCATTTCGTCTCGTCGTTTATTTATTTATTTATCGCGTACATCGAAGGACTGGAACAATTGATGGTCATACGTTGACAACTCGTAACCCACATTTTTTCGCAAAATGAGTTAAGCACATCAAAAATTTTTAAATTAAGCGCCGAATCTTCCTATTGATGACTCGTAATAAACAAAAAATGTCACTCGAACCATTTGTTCTACAGTTGACAACCCACAAAGAAAAAGTATCAACCTGAGCTCACTAGCGCGCGAGTTACAAGGTGTCAACGCAAAATGCAGTTCGCAATAACAGAATAAGATTAAGCTAACATACTAAACAAATATCGGAACAGCAATAAAAATATCATCAGCTGAGGAAAAACAAATAAGAGGCAGATGAAGGAAAATGCATCTTGTATGTTCTGTGAAAATATGTCATTATTATAGGAGCAAGCTTTTCCGAAGTCAACTCTGATACTCAGACAAGGTCAGGCATCAGTTTTGTTAGATGCATATTAGATTAGCTTTATGATATGATTTCCAATTCTGAAGGCGAATTTGTAACAAAACCTATCATTATTTAGAGTGACGATTGTGCACCTATCAAAATAGAATGCAGTGGTGGCCGAGTGGTAATGGCCCTGACTTACGAGTTGTAGATTGCGGGTTCGAACCCAGCCAGGCGCATTACTTTGTGTAATTTATTTCATCATCACTTCTCTCAAAACGGTGAAGGAAAACATCGTGAGGAAACCGGCATGTCCCAGAACCAAAAATTCGAAGACATGTGACATTCACCAACACGCATTGGGCCCGCGTGGTGGATTACGGCCCATTCCCTCTCTTAGAGAAGAGGCTTGAGTCCCAACAGTGGGAACATTAAAAAGGCTGGTGATGATGATTAGTAGCTAAATGCTCTAGCCAACTTTGCTGCTGTGAATAATGTGGTTATTTACCACTAATGTCTAGAACCTGAGCATAAGCAGATTAAAGTGGATAGCATCATGCTGCCTTCGAACGTGGCATAAAAAAATATGACGCTATTTATGTTCCATCTATCACCAATATGCAGACATAACTTGGATATCACGATAAGATCCATACGACATAACAAAATCCAAAAGTGATGCGTCATGAAAGTATCAGGCTTGAAAAGAAAAAAGGAGATCCTGTTGTCACAGATCTTGAAAGTTTTATTGTACAAACCAGATAACAACAAAACTATTCTTTGTTGCCAAGCAGGCCAAGAAATCTTGTTTCTCCTGAGGATATCTTCATTTCCGATGTAATCACGCAAGGAAACTTCAAGCATAATCCTTTCCATTGCCCTATGGTTGACTTTAAACCTACTGATGAGGCAAATTGTCACTGGCAACACACACATACACAGTCATAGACTTTCATCTTGAGACTATATTATACCAGTGTATATTGGACAAGAAGATACCGCGCAGTTTCCCAAAAGCTGCCCAGCCGAGTCTGATTAGACGATTGTTCTCTTTCTAGAAGTTAGACCTACCTAACTGAACAGTCTGTCTCAGGTAAACGTAGTCCAAAACTTCGAGTGTAGTCTCCGATCTTGATAGGAGTGGGTGCTACATGGATGTTTACCATGACTTTGGTTTTGTCCATGTTCATTTTATATCCCACTCTTTCGGAAGCTCTACTGAGGTCACCGAGCATTATACTGAGCTCCTCCGTAGGCCTTCCACAACCGATGACCTGGTGAGGGTTGCGGAAATCCGAGGGATGCGAGACGCACATGATTGGCCGTTATTGCGACACTTGGGGGAGGCTTATGTCCAAGAGTGAACGACGACGATTTGGTTGAAATAATAATTTTCCGGTAACAACCTACGAGCAACATTTTAAGAACTCGCATAAACTTTATAAAATTTTAATGACTTGCAAGCTCCTAAAACTGTAATACCTACTGATTATTACTCTTATTTACGATAATTAGTCGCAAATTTAATTGTTTCAATTTAATAAAATAGTGTTTATTTAAATTGACACCTCGCAAGTGTACGTTGACTGCTCGTAACTCGTCAGAAGTGAAGATTTTTTAATATTGTTTCCTCGCAACTGTTTGTATATTGAATAATTAATAAAAAATCTATGTGGGTACTTCATTTTTTTAAATTATATCAATAGATAACTTGATTTTCTATAAACTACTTTTTTATTTCATTTTTTTTAAATTTAATTTCGAAATTATACAGTTTTTTTCTTCTCCTGTAAAATTCTATACATTACAGTTACGTGCTGTCAACCTATAACCATCGCCTGTTGCAGTCTTCTTGTCCGATTATATTAGGTGTCTTCAAGGTTAGAGCGAATAGGTTCTTAATAAACTAGTGCGTTTCATCATCAACGATTACATCACTGCTTACCATCAGCTGGGATTGCAATCTAGTATTAGTTTGTATTATTAAAAAAAAATCATAATTATGTCTAGATTACATTTAGTGATGTTTAGCGGCATCCAATTTGATAATAATTAGAATCTTTTAATAATAAGACGATTTAAGCTAACGGTATTAACTTGACAATTTGTTAAAAAAAAAAATATGAGAGATCTGGAGCCTGAACAAAGTCTTCGTCTGAATTTGAAATAATCCTCCATTATATATATAATTATATGATATATATATATATATATATATATATATATATATCATATATCATAAACGGTAACCATTTGTAAACGTGGAACTAGTGCAAAGGTGTGATGATGACGTGTAAGATATAAATTGCATACACAAGCCTACGTCAAGTAATTTTTTTGTTTATTAATAGTAAAAGTAAACAGAGCTTATTTAAATAGTAAAAAAAAACACTACACCTACAAACCTTACACCCACCCCAAATTCAACTGAAAGTTGCCAAATTAGTGCTCTCCAATTTTGCTCAATTGTGTTCTATTTTTGTATAATCCAATAGCAACGCCTATATACATATTTAATACAATGGTCTTCCGCAACTACGCAGGATGTGTGCTTTAGTTTTATTAACACTAATTTGATCCCAACCACATGAGCAGTCAGTTTTAAATACATAGTTTAATTGATCTTTATACTTATTCAATGTCAGAGATCGAAATAGATTTGTGGCGCCTTAGTGATTTGTTACGATAGTTGTTTACCAATATTTGACAAATATTCATTTGCTTTTTTCTCATTATGAATTGTAGTTGTATCTGCTTGTTATTATCTAATAATTTGGCTTGGGATTAAAACGGATAAGAGACACCTTATTTGGTATTGAGTGCACGAATGAAGACTGCAATATCAAGTTTACATTATGTATTTGATATTTGCCTATTATGAATACTATAAACTTCATTTTTATTTCAAATGACGCTACTATTAAGATTTTGTATATCCTTATAATGATTACTATAAATTCCATTACTCTTATTATTATTATTTTGTCGCGATTCAAATCTATGACAATATTTGCATGCCTAATTTAAGGTAGATTGTATCAGGATCACAACTCTTTGTAAGCACCTTATTTTATGAACCTACATTCAAAGCAAATAAACGATTATTATATTATATTACTAGCTGCTGCCCGCGACGTCGTCTGCGTGAAGCCTCTACAGCACTAAAAATACCTAAGGTGCCAGTGTCGCTATAGCATTATAAATAAACAACTTTTAAAATAGCATTAAAATATAATTTTTTTTTGCAAACGAAGCTAGTGAAGAGAGTTATATGGGAATCCTGCTGAGTTCAGTCATAAGATGTGACTGAAGGAAATAGAGAAAATAATGCAGGAATACATTCCAGGACACAACACAGTAAAAATACGTATAAATGTATCATACCTTACAAGACTTCCCTATAAACTACATTGGTACTGATACTGCCAGGAGCCAAAATGTAAAGAGAGTCAGGACTGGTGGCGCGGGAGCAAGTTACGTACAGTTGCCCGTGTGAGAAGCAACTCGTCCTGAGGTTGACACCCGCTGCCCTCAGTGTCTGCCCCTGCGACTTATTGATGGTCATCGCGAAGCAAACACACACGGGGAACTGTACGCGCTTGAACTGGAACGGGAAGTTATGGGGTATGAGGGGAATGCGTGGTATAAATAATAAACTGCCTTACTGACGCCACAACCCGTAAGAATTTCCGCCTCAATGGTGTGTCTGTGTGGAGCGAGATGACTTTGAGGCGGGTCCCGTCACAACTTCGAAGCATAATCGGGACACCGACCTTCAGCTTGATGGTATGCGCCGGAAGTCCACTTGCTGACGGGAGTTCAGAAATTCCACGGAATAACGTGTGGCATCATCTTGCTCGTCAACAGTGTTTATCGAGGTGTAGACCACTTCATTCTTCTCAATTTCCGAGAGAATGCATTCGTTAATTGCTGCAGCCTGATCATTTTTGGGCGTCAAAATGGCCCGCTCACACAGCCAAGAATTCTGCTGGTGCGGTATACGACTGATGTCCCCGTACACACAGTGAATGAGTTTTTCTAAGCTGGATACCACTCTACCGAGAGACTCTGAGTAGAGTGCCTTCGCCAAGACTTAGAAGGACATCGGAGAATTCTTGAGCACGTGCATTGCCGCCGAGCCGAGCTCTCATATTAATGGTCAAGCGCAGTGTACGAACTCGTGACCACAACGAAGATCGTTTCGATGAAGCATTCATCTCGTCAGCATTCGATCCCCGCGTCACCTCGGGAAGTGTTTGCCGGAAATCGCCACTGAACAGAACTGTGACACCATCCATCAAATGTTAGTTCCTGCGGATGTCCAGCAGGGTTCTGTCCACGACCTCAATTGCCTTCCTATTGGCCATCGTACACTTATCATCAGAGAGCAATCCTTGAGCACGTGTGCCTTATCGCTGTTACGTGACACACCGCAAACAGGCGTTTCGGCGCTCTCTAAATCGATGGGAATTTTTAACATGGCATGTGCTGTCTTGCCTTCCGGAAGCAGTGTGGCAGCGATTCCTGACGACGCTACAGCTATAGCAATTTTGCCTTGGCTCCTGACCTCTGCAAGTATGCCAGTGGTAACAAATGTTTTTCCTGTTCCACCAGGAGCATCCAAGAAAAACATTTTACCCTGGTTTTGCCCAACACTTTCAAGGACGGTGTCATAAATTTGTTTTTGCTCTCAAGAGAACAAAGCGACATGGTAATTTCGTATGGTGGTTATTTCGCCCGGATCGTAATTTGTTTCAGCGTTATACTCCCGATTTCCACGGTCTTGATGTGGTGATGATTGGAGAGCTGGTAACCCATATTCGATCAGTGGATTGCCGCCGATAGTAATGACCACATCTAGAAGTGAACTGAGACAGGTGTTCAGCACGCGTTCATCAGTTACTTCGACTTCGTCTCTAGTAGCACGCCTCAAAGTTCGTAGAAAATCTTCAGACAGATGATGGCGATACTTCTCCCACAAAGCTACCGGGTTCGCGACTCCACAAAACACCAAGATGACGGCAAGCAGATGACGCATGTGGCTGGGACTGTCATTGACGCTTGCCTCTACGAGGTCATCACAATTAGGCAAAAGGCTGCGCGGTAAGTGGGATACTCCACGCCATCAAATGTCCTCAGAAAAGCGAAAGACGTTGAGCCTGGGACAGTGTGATGTAACAACCGCAGAAAATAGAATTCGCCACTATTCGGGTGCACGGTATAAACCCTACCCAATGCGGTGTCCTTGAAAATTCCCGGAAAACCTTCCACAGCACCTCCTCGTCGATGTCGGTTGAATACACCCCTTTGATTGTCGTACGTGTAATATGAAGGCACCTCGTCATACGTAAGGGATTTCTCAAACTGGTCGAATTCACAGAGTCTGAGAAATGCCACCATGTAATACCTAACACCGCATTTTTTTTAAATAGTCTTCCTCAACTCTGCGCCAGATTTTTAGGGTTTGGAACTTGAATTTGTCAAAACGAACTATAAAATGAAGAAAATGCACATTACCATCTATGAATTTTAAGAATAACTAACTACTAACCTCGCCAACATGATCAAATTTAAATGATTAATTTCCAAAAACTGTTAACATAAACTTGATTTGATTTTGATGAACTCTCATAGATGGCGCTGCTTTAAAATTGTGTTTATACTACTAACATTAATTAAACTATGTTTCTCTGCCCAAGTTACTTTAATGGCGTAGTTTTTATAGTGTAAAGCTAGATAATAGCATGACTTACTCAAAAACAACATTTAAATATGTGTCCTTATATTACACGCTGTCACAGAATGCGTAAGAAAAATAAAGATTCACAGCTCCTCCCCCGTAGGTGATAGCGTGATAATATGTAGCCTATATCTTGACCCGACCTCTTAGTAATATTCATGCAAAATTTGAAGTAAATCCATGCAGTACTTTTTGAGTTTATCCCGGACATACATACAGACAAACAGACAAAAATTTAAAAAACTATATTTTTGGCTTCGGTATCGATTGTAGATCACGCCCCAAGTATTCTTTTTAAAAAATATTCAATGTACAGTTTTGACTTTCCTACGATTTTATTATATGTATAGATTATCAAAATCAGATACAAAGTCCAAAAGTCTAAAATGAGATTTAAAATCTTCTAAAAAACATTTCATACAAACTTGAACCTAATCCAAACCAGACAGATGAACGCAAACAAAACACAGAAAGCAAAGCCAAGAATCCCCTTAAACATTATGTGCCACGGTAACCCAAAACAAACGGTAATATTTCCAAAAGTCAACATTTAGCGCAGTGCAAACGTGTGAGCCGAGTTGCGACATGCAAGCGGCGCCGCGCGTGCATCTACTGCTATCATGTAAATGAACACAATACATGTAAGAGAATATTCATGAGCTTGTAAAGCCGAGGGTGGGTTACGCTCTGCGGTACAAACAGCTTCTCAATAATACTGTTGGGATCTAGCTTTGGTAGGCCTTCGTTCCCGGTTTGTGTATTTCAAGAATTCAAAAATATAATTGGTTTACTAATATTATAAAATTAGTCGACCCGGTGAACTTCGTACTGCCCAACAGTCAATAAACCTAGAAATTTTAATATGGTCAACCAATTGCGATGAAACAAAGCTGTAATATATATTTTTTTTTTTACATTAAAATTGTGTATTTTAATGTAAAAAAGTTATTACATATAAATAAAAAAACTGGGCAAGTGCGAGTCGGACTCGCGCACTGAAAGTTCCATGTAAACTAAAATTCCCGAATAGAGTCTCGAAAATTTTCCCAATCGCATTTTTTTTGTAACGTTTGTAACAACAAATTTACTGTTTTCAGATTTATTCCTATACCTGTGCTATAAGATCTTGCTTGTGCCAAATTTCAGGATTCTAGGTCAACGGGAAGTATCTTATGAATTTCGATCTTTGAGATTATCAAAATATACGTTTTTTTTGCAACATAAACGGGCGTATCATTTTTATTCGTTAACTTACACGTTTGATTTTTTCACTGCTTGACGGAACCGCAGACTTGAGTAAATGGTTTTAATTTCAACTCGACACCTCCACGCGTTCTCGAGATAAAGGGTTTTGACAGACAGACAACAAAGTGATCTTATAAGTGTTCCGTTTTTTCCTTTTGAGGAACGGAACCCTAAAAACAACCGATAATTCTTTGTTCCTATCAATTTTAAAACCTATTCCAATTATGAAAAATTGTTAAAACTACAATTTATCTAGCCAGTCCGCTAGATAATAAAAAAAAAATAACTCATGCGATCTCCTTCGATACGACAATACCAATCTGTTTAGCTTACCTACTTGATTGTTGACTCCGATAATTTACCTGTTCAATCAAGTTCTGTTTTCATAATAAACTTGGTAGAATTTAGTATTAATTTATCACGTGGTTCCTGGAATACGGTACTTACTAGTAGCCGACAAGGAGATGTTTAAATAAACCTGGAGGAGGAAATCATAATAAGGATATTAAGTTAAATAAAATATAGCCTATAGAGAATGTCTATTAAGTTAAACGACTTGGGTAATTATTAGGATTTAATGAAATCTGATGTAGTAGTATACGAGTTCAATAATCAAGGTTGATTAAGAGATAGAAAGCACTGTTAAATAACAGAAGAACCTTAAAAAAAAGAATCGAATATAAGTATTTTTTTAATTATTAAATATTATAGAAAATTCTCAAGCCGGTTGACTTATTAGACAGACTATATCACTCAAGAATAAAGCAACTTCCTATCGGTGAAATGTTAGTGATCAGATCAGTACTTCCAGAGATTACCTACAAACAAAAACACATAAAAAACTTTACCTCTTTATTATACTAGTGTAGATTACTAGATAGGTGTATCGGTATATAACAATGTAATATAAGCCAGAATTGTGACGTACACACGTGAATTCACGCCTATTTTCGTCTTATATAAAACTCGTCCTCGATTTAGGAATGATTCATAGCGTGGGATAACACTCATGTTTTTTAATCATCTGTCATCAATTTTTTTGCTCTAGCTCAGAGCGGGGGGGCATATCAGACTTTTACTGACTAAAACCACACCTCTTCACCTGTTCATTCTTTGCCCGCGCTACGGGTTTCCTGTGTATGGAAGTTCACCTATGGTCCCAGTAGGTCAGACGCCTCCTGTGAAGCAGTAATGCTAGCGAATATTCGACCCCGACTATCAGCCACTACCAATGGGTAGCTTGCCGTCCGGCCGTTCGGGAATAAATCGGACCAAGCCCTGTCGTCAACAGCGCGTAGTGATCCACGCGCTCCTTTTAAAGAGATGTCAGCAAACCGTTGGTAGGCCCCTACGGTTTGCTAACATCTCCTTAAGGAGCGCGAGCCGATGCCCTCGAGCTGGGGCCGTGGGGAATTTTTTAAGGGGAAACCCATAGTCCTAGAACGCAAAGGGCAACTGAATGACACAGGAGTAGTTTTAGTCAGTAAAAGTCTGGCACGCTCTCCAGTTCCGTCCGTTAAAAAAAATGGTTCTAGCAGGTTTCGGGCCTGAAAGGCCCGTAGCGCATAGCTTTGTGTTTTTGATCGTTATTTATAGAGACATAAAGCTTACAATCTTATAATTGAAATTGTGGAAATTACACTACCATATTACCACTACCAAAGCTAATTTCCGAGGCAGGGTCGATCAGATTTTTCCGAATAAGGTTTATTTAATAGAACTAATTTGTTTCAGGTTAATACAACAATCTCAGTTGAGAACCCACTAGAATTCTATTACAAAAAGTAAACACTCGCAGAATGGACTGTTTCCTTTTCTTCTATGACATTGAGAAAACATCTCGAAGGGTTTATTTAACGAGGTTCATAATTAGGGTCCTGTATTTTGAACTAAATAACAAACTTTTCCATAAAAATCTTCTCAACTTTAGACGAAATTGATTTTAAAGATCTGCGTGACTGGTTTTTATCTCGGCAATGCAGAAGAATCTTTTGACGCCATATCAAAAGATTCTTCTGCATGTCAAAACCGAGAACACGGCCGAGAGATCAACTCGGACTTGGCCAGAGTTTTCATCTGCTCATGATTATTTTACAAGTAGGGATCAATCCTTGTTATTATGAGATTTGTTAGGATATAGATATTGGACGGAGGGTAATTCAATATCATGTCTTCCTATTGAACTGTTCCAAATACCTTTTTTGTGTTTTCCATTAAATCGCCTGGACATTTCGGGAAAGACCAGAGAGAGTAGAATGCTTATTTCACTAAAACCAGGGTGACCACCCTCAGATCCTCATTTCTTGGAAGGAATTTCGTTACCACATTTTTTGAGGTGTGAAATCATCCAATGACTTCTCCTGCTCTAGGGCGGAGTGAGAGAACATGTCAGAATTTTACTGACTAAACTCATCTGTGACCTTCAATTGCCTTTCGCGGTCCAGAAGCAGGGCCACGGTATCTCTTTCACTTAGAAGACCATTTCGGAAACCCTTTTGTTCAAGCTTTGTTGCGGCTGATTAATCTGTCTCCAAATGTATCTAAAAATTTACTGTTTTGTTTCCTGCTAGATATGGAAGTGGAATTTATGATTTCTTTCTTCTTTGCTGTTCTTTCCGGTACGTGATCAGATAGTAGCATTTTAGCAAGACTCTGACGACGTGTATTCATTTCTTAGGCGATTTTCTTGTGACCACCATTTTGTTCAAAATAACAGTCTTTTTGTGCGCCGACCCTTTTACCGGAAACTCTGGCCCTCCGGACTGGGCCCTCCAGACTGGGACCTCCGGACTGGACCCTCCAGACTGGGACCTCCGGACTGGACCCTTCGGATTGGGCCCTCCGGACTGGGCCCTCCGGTAAAAGCAAGTTCATTTCGTCACCTTCATCTTGGTCTACCGCGGAGGAACCATAGGTTCCATAGGTTCATAGGTTCGGTCATACTTAATCACGGATGTATGTCTATAAAGAGGCGCTTTATTTTTGTGAGAAATTCAGTAAATAAAAGGCTGGTGTTAGTATAAAACAAATGTACAGATTTATTTGTGTATCTGAAGCATAATATTGTCATCTCGAACCCAAATCCACCCACCATGGAGAATATAAGCCTCTTTCTTTGTGTCTCCGCCCATTTCCCGCCCGTCGCATTTGTAAGCATCCTTACTGTTTGAAAAAATAAAAGGAAACCTCAATTGCTAATTCAAATTGTTTCATAAGCCTTTTTTTCATGCGAAACATGGGGAGGGACATCTATTCAACTTTACTGTTCCGTTCAACGCGGTGAAGCTAAGCAAACACGCTCTTGGTTTCTTCCGCAAGGATAATTGTGTATTTTTTTAGGTCGGAAATCATCCCACTGCTCCCGCTTTAGAGCGGAGCAGGAGGGTGTACCAGACTTTTACTAACTAAAACCCACTCTTATGTTCCATCTTTACCTTGCGTTACAGGACTCCGGGTTTCTCTTTCGGAAGTGAACCCATGGCCTCAGTGGGCCTTTTTTTGGTGGGGGTAAAAATCATCCAGATGACATCCCCCGGCTTTGGGTGGAGCGGGAGATAGTGTCAGACTTTTACTGACTAAAAAACCCACCCCGTTCCTTCGTGCCTTTCATACCAGGGCTGAGCTATTTTTCGGAGCTAACCCTCGGCCCAATGGTTTATTGACATCTCTTTGAGGCGCACGTAGGACACTACGCGCCGTAGACGACTTGGGCTCGGTCCGGACGGTTACCGGACGGCCGGACGGTGACCTACCCATTTCAAGGATATAATACTGCTCTTGCTGACCTGTTTGAAGGCCATATCAACCTTTGAGAAAATACCGTGTTATATTCGAGACAAGCATAGATATACAGTAATAAGGAAAAATCCTTGTCGTAAATTAAGGTATCAATATTAAAATTGACGTGTTCTTTTCCACATAGCCGCGGATGGAAAATTTTGTTCCACAATTCAAAACAAGGAAAATAATAAGTTGTTTATGAACAGTTTAATATTGCTGTTACTTTTATAGGTAGTCATAGAGGACTTACTGTTAGTTCTTTACCAATTTGTGTCTATTGTAGCGAAATCATTAACTTTCTGCCCTTGTCCTGTGTTGATTGGAATTGACGCAACACGTTTTTTTTCCTACATTCTATACAGTCACGCTATCTTTTAGTCCCTTTTGTTTCATATCACTTCTCATATAATCCATCCATCTTTTCTTTGGCCTCCCTTTTCATCCATTCACATTTATACTCATAGCTCTTTTAGGAAGTAATATGCTTTTAATTCCTCCTCTTCAGATGTATGGTCATGTACGTGACCCAAACTATTCACTTTCAACTTTTTAGTCGCTGGCAGCACCTTTAAACCTGCACTATCATACTCATTTCTCACCTTATCCGTTTTCGTCACATCACACACCCATCTCAACATTCTCATCGGACAGTGAGCAATGGGTAGCTCGCTGTCCGGCCGTCCGGTAACTGTCCGGACCAAGCCTAAGTCGTCGACGGCGCGCACTGTTCCCGCGCGCCTCAAGGAGTTGTCAGCAACAGCAGGGACCTAGCCGGGTCGAAGCCTACTTGGGCCAGGGTTATCCGAAAGGGCGCTCGAGCCCCGGTATGAAGGCTAGAAGGAACGGGGTGGGTCTTTTAGTCAGTAAGAGTCTGACACTATCTCCCGCTCCGCCCAAGAGCGGTGGATGTCATTGCATGATTTTTCCCACCATAAAAAAAAAATCTCAACATTCTCATCTCCGCTACCTGCAATCTTTTTTCATCAGTTTTTTCACAACCAAAAATTATGTATAACAGATCTTATCACTAAATAATACAAATAGATTTTTTTCAATTGTTGCTAAATAATGTCAACAAAACAAATCTATTTAAAATAAAGATGATGATTTTTAATTATATTAAATTTAATGTATATGTTATGGCCATATCATGAATGAAGTGATCAATTTCTAAGATCTGGCCCCGACATATATGTATAACATTACAGATTCAGAATTTAACATTATTTCGACGGCAAAACCAAGAAAATGTTACTGACTTTCACATCTTTTTCACAATCAACACAAAACCATAAATCAAAAATAATCACCATTATCTACCACTGTGCTCGGTCTATTACCTTTATCTCACTAAAACACTTACAAAAGAACAGCAATATTTTGAAATAACGATATATTTTTCCGTAAAGCTCACATAATGCTCCTGCGGGCAATTATAGGCCGTTAGAGTGCCATAATGGATCTATAGGAGAGCCAGTATCGAGCTCTGTATCTTAATTACTAACGTACTTAAATAAAACCAAAAGGTCTTATCTCCTCTCTCACACCTTACTAATTTCTTTTGGCAATTAATAACGGTAATACCTTACTGATCCAATTACTCATATTTTTATTGGATTTCTTTCTGAACCGAATTCGATTTTGCCGATTTTGTTCGATGGTTCGTCGGTTATAATTAAAAGGATGGCTCGAAATGGTTAATAAAATAGGTAGGTAATGAGGTATGATTAATTTGGTACAATTACGCCACGCTCAGAAAAGTCGCGTAGGTTATCTACTTCTTACGTAGGTAGTAAAAGTCCTGGGTTTTGCCACTGATAATATCGTAGGTCATAATGATATCTTATAGAAGAACAAGTAAATTGTAGGTACATGTATAGGAACCTTTACATCTTGTGACGTGTGGGTAATCTATTCGTTCTTCACAATTATTATTATGTTCCACACCATTAAAAAAATATGTTTAATTAGCTGCTGCTAGTAGTTTCTGAGAATAGGCTTCGTACACAGCGAACCAACAACACGTATGGCGAGCGAACTTGCGGGTATATTGTGCCGCGACTTATTAATGACCTACCCTCAGAAATAAAAAGAAATATTACACCTAAAACTATCAAATGTAAACTTAAGCAATATTACTATTGTCTAAGAATGTTTTTTCTACTTATTTACAAAAAGTTTTTTATAAATTAATATCGAAAATAACGTACACGTATAAAATTGAAAACTCAATTTGTTTCGATGTTGAGATGGATTCATGATAGCACAAGTTTAAACCTTGGTGGTTTTTTTGGTTGCTATTTAACCTACATAATCTTGTAATCTTTGTAAAAATGATAATAAAAAAAAAAGGCTGCTTCACCCATAATTATGAGAGTAGTAAATTGTCCCAATGTATGTAGCGTGTTTGTTTCCAGAACATGGTCTACCCATGTATCACATCCAAGTCTGCCCAGCCGTGAACGTGAAGAAGTGGGAAATAAACACGTAGGTATACACACACTCAACAACTTAATATTAGTCGGTGGAGACCTCTCGCGCCGGGTCTTGGTTGAGGCCATGGTCCGGAGCGAGGAGGAGTGCCAGGCGGTCGCCGACTTCTGCGAAGCAGTAATGCTCGCAAAGGAGGAGGCCGACCGCTTCAGGAAACGGCGCTCTCGCCGCCGCCGGGATTCCGATCCCGATTTCTAGCCACCGTAGGCGCGGGCTTGCAGACAGTGAGTAATGGGTAGCTCGCTTTCCGACCGTCCGGTAACTGTCCAGACCGAGCTCAATGAGTTGTCAGCATCAGCAGGGGCACAGCTGGGTCGAAGGCTACTGGGGCCAGGGTTATCCGAAAGGAAACTCGAGCCCCGGTATGAAGGCTAGAAGGAATGGGGTGGGTTTTTTAGTCAGTAAGAGTCTGACACTATCTCCCGCTTCACCCAAGAGCTGGGGTTGTGATTGGATTATTTTCCCCACCATAAAAAAAAAGCCTTAGTATTAGTATAATCTTAATAATATTAGTACAATTTTTAATGAGTAGTCCGAAAGAGAATTCCGTCCTGAAACGCAAGGCAAAGAAGGAACATAGGTGTGGTTTTAGTCAATAAAAGTCTGACACGCCCTCCTTCATTTTGGAGCGGGAGAAGTCGATGGAAGAGTTCACACCTTAAAGAAAAGTATAACTTTCACTACAGTTCAGCAACATTAAAAAAAAATTTTTTTTCGTACTTATCCTGATATTTTTTCGGCTTTCAATTATTGGTTGTTCTTAATTTTTCACGCTTGTTTCTACTGATACTACCATTTGAAAAAAAAAACCATTTACAACTTATAGACAGATCTAAGAAAACCGCAAAATCGTTTCAAGAATCATGTACCTAACACGAAAAATAAAATATAATATACATATAAATTATTCACACTTGGTTGGTAATCTAGATATCGAGATAAACAACGAGTAGGTACACAAAAGAAGTGCCAAACACAATGGAGCTTTTCTCCGTCGGTTCATCTGACAGGCGTAGCCCTAGAGCCTTTGTAGGCAGTTTACGTGCTAGCACTCCTCGCTAGCCATATTGCTTTACAATTTTCTTATAATCCGGGTCAAAGGATGTTTGCAACTCATTTAATGATTTTGAATAGAATAGAATAACAATTATTTCCACAAAAATACGGCATATAACATTTTTTATTCGCGAGAATTTTGATTTTATGAGCCTTGAAGACATCCAAATTATAATCGGATGAGCAGACCGCAGCTGGCAAATTGTTCAAGTACTTCGATGTACGCGGTATGAACGACGAAGCAAAACGCTTAGTCTGGACCGTAGAGGTTTCAACAACGAACAACGACGTTTTCAGATCGTAGAAATAAGATGGCGGAATTGAGTCATACATTGTGCTTAAAGTTAAATCATAACGTTAATTTTACTTTTAAATTAAGACTATAAAAATATTAGTGGACAGCCAATCATACAATTAACTTTAAAATAATCAAGCTCATTTCTCATAATCTAGCTCATTATCCTTTTTTTGATGGTAGGTTCGTGCTTGACAGCTATTTCACCTGATAGAAAGCGACGATGCGGTCGACGATACAGCGCGCTTACCTAGAAGTAACCTATTCACTCTTGACTTAAAGATTCCCGGGTTGTAGCCATCAGGGAACATAAACTCTGGCAGGGAATTCCACTCCTTAGCTGCACGCACAATTAATGTGTTCCCAAAACATTTTGTGCATATAGGTGAGATGTCCTTCATTACCGGTGGCCCATCGACGTAGGCCTGCTAGTCCAACGATGGAACGAGCAAGGCGGAATTAGGCTATGCAATTCCGACGTATACTCCCCAAAATGTAACCGGTAGAAAATCGACAGGCGAGCAACTCGGCGTCGATGCTTAAGATTTTGAAGCCTCGACTCGACGAGTGCATCATTAAAAATGATCCTCCTGGCTTGCCTCTGAATTGTCTCAAGTGCATCAAGCTAGTATCGGGCAGATCTGTCCCAAGGATGAGAGCAGTATTAGCCGTACACGATCGAACTAAATAATACCGACCATATTTAGATAAAGAATAGGTACCTATGTTGAAACCCTTGAAACTCCACAACTTGCTTCCCTCGCAACGCTTGCTTTTGTAAAACAAAAGTTTGTTATGTACAGGAATTAATTTAGTTCAGACTAAAACTAAAAATATTAAGCGAAGTTTGACTTTGAAATTGGTAAGTTTACAAACTTCTAAGTATATAATCTGGAATTTTTCCACCTTTCCCTAGCTTCGTGCTTGCAAATTAAGTCGAGGGAGCGGTGCTTTTTAATTTGGAAAATGTTCGGCGTTATTAGTTTCACTTCCTATAATTTATACGAAACACAGCAAGTAGAGCTTTAATTTGATTTTGAATACAGTAAAGGTGTTTTATGTATCAGTGATGACACTGATACATATACCTTGAGATGGGAGATGATGACATCTCCTTCATAATCATCACTTCAGCCGAAAGACGTCTACTGCTGGACATAAGCCTTCCCTAAGCGTCGCCTCAACGACCGATCCTGTGGGTCTCGCATTCACCTCATTCTCGCGACTCTCACCAAATCGTCGGCATCTCCTCACCTTTTCCCAACTAGCTGGAAGTCGACGTCAAGGCTTCCAGTATAACCAGATGGGGATACATGAAGCGATTACCTTGATAGACAGTCGGTGGAGATCTGTTACCTCCTCGACTCAGTCAACTCAGACAGATGGACCGACTTTTTGGCGTCAGATTACCTGTAACGACTGTCTATATAAACCACCGGAACCAACTGGCTTTCCGAGGCAGGGTGTCAGTAGTGTCCGAGATAAACTTAGAAAAATATTTATGAATTGATTTTACACTTGAACTTGCCAGGTTTCGGACCCGCAACATCATTCATAAGAGGCGAGTGCCTTAAAATCACTGGGCCATTACGACACATGTATGTATAAATGTATTAAATTAAATTAAACCCTTCAAATCAATAAAATTTAAAAACTATAAAATTCATGGCAAACAATACTTTCTTACATTCTGTTGGGAACTAGATTTCTGCTATTATAAGCAATCTTTTGAACTACAAGTTGAGTGCCTGCAGGTATGAAACAAATATAAACTCGTTAGTTATTCTTCGCAGGGTACTTACTTTAAGGGTTGTTGTTCGAAATAAGTTTGAACTATGATATGAAGTTGCACGGAAAATTAAACGTAACTAAATCCCGCAAATAAATGTATATTGTGTATGTATGACTGATTTAGAATAAGAGCACTCATCCCTTTATTATTTTCCTTTTTTTAGTTTAACAGCAGTGGTGGTCCAGTACTAACAGCTCCGACTTACGAGTGGTAGGTTGTGGGTACCAACCTAGGTGGACACCTTACTTTGTGTAATTTATTCCATCACCACTGTTCTAAAAACGGTGAAAGAAAACATCGAGAGGTAACCGGTAGGTGCGTCCTATCGGTTACCGTATGCTCTACTATAACCTCAGGGCAATCTGAATAATGATGATGGCCATGGCTTTCTTCCAAACAACTATATCTGGTGACGACTTTCGTGAGGCAGATAGTGAGGACGCCCTGGTGCCTTTCTGACCACTCCTCAAGGAGAAGACTTATTGCTGTTGTTATGGCGTGCTTAAAGCATTATTGTGCCTATGTTCTGTTCCTAAGCTCTTTAGTCAAATTCCAATTAGGTAAGTTAGATAGGTCAAACCAATTAGGTAGGTCTTAGAAAATGGAAGTGCGAAGCTGTTTTGTGTAATTAAAAGTATAATTAACCTTTTAGTAGCCTTTAATATTGTTTTAGCTTACGTTTAATTTTTTGCTTTAAACAAAGCTCTTTCTAACAAAAAAACCAATTCCTATCATCATGCCCACTTCGACAATTGTAAGAAAAAACTCAACCTTCCGACACAAACTGAATTCCAGCAACACAATACAAATTGTAACAGCACCAACGAAATGAAAAGCGAATCATTACTAAAATTTGAGTACACTGGAGCGTGTCTTTGATGGAAACAAGCAAGCAAGATTTGAAAGCTTAGAGTTTGAAGTTCAAACGGGAATTTCAGTCAGCCGACCTCTTGTACTGTAACGCCTTTGAGAAACACCACGGCGGCGAGTGATCTGGTATCGCGCCCCGTCGTGAGCACTCACTTAAACACTTCACGGCCCGGTATCAAAGGACCTCAAGTTGCCGACTCAACTCGAAGTATGGCCCTTCTTTTTAATAACTGTGACCAAAGAATCTCGCTGAATTAGTCTCGAAGATGACGCGGCGATATTTTCGTGGATTTTTCCTTTGTTAGATTATTAGTGTTTTTTTTTCCCAAATAATATACTTCACTTGTCTTTAGACCAAATTGATTTTCATTCCTTCCTTCTTAAGCTCTTTCTTTCATAATTATATTGTTAAAAAATACTTCTGGCCTCGGTAGGCGTGGACTGCCCGAGTCGCCGGTGTGTTATATTTGTTCCACGGGCGCCTTAAAGAGCTGTTACCGAAAGGGACCGCTAAGGCTGATATCTGCTAAGGTTGTGAGATTGTATGAAAGGGTTACCGTGGTATTAAAACGCAAATGGCATCTAAAGGAATATAGGTAGGTTTTAATCAGTAAATGTCTGACACTCTCACACGACAGGGAGTAGGAGTCGTTTGGTGATGCCCTATTGAAAAAGGGCTATTTTATTTTTGTATTTAGTAATGGTGGTGATGTACGTGAGCAGTGGTTGTCGAGTGGTAATAGCCTCGATTTACAAGTTGTAGGTCATGGATTCAAACCCATCCAGGCGCATTACTTTGTGTAATTTATTTCATCAGCACTGCTCTCAAAGCATGATGATGAAATAAAAATAATAAAGGACATCCACCACCGGGCCCGCGTGATGGATTACGGCCTAAACCATTCTTCTAGAGAGAAGGCCTGAGTCCTAAAAGTGGGAACATTATATATACTTATGACCGAGTATTTAGTAAGTCTCTACCTAGATTTTCTTTATACACTACTATCGTTAACCATTTACTTTAGCCAAAAACAATATATCTCATCAAATTCTAAGCACAAAGCATCAGCAAAAACTGTTCTCAATTTACATTTCCTATCGTAGCCTCAATAAAAACCGGTACTAGTGATGCGAGATGCGACATTTGGGATGCACAGATCGATCGCTATTAATAACAGTTTTAGCCTAACGCTTACCCGTATTAGAGAGTTCGCATCTCTAAAGTCGATTAACTATCGCTAATTCGAATTTAGCTCGCTGACACATTAGCTCGGATGAAGAGTCGGAGCCATCTGCGAGCTAGGATTATCAAACGTGATTCTATGTAAATGCGGGTAATGAAGTTTGCCTTTTGGCTGGGAAATATCGACTAAATACCTTTTTTATGGTGGGAAAAAATCATGCATTGACATCCCCCGCCCTTGGGCGGAGCGGGAGATAGTGTCAGACTCCTACTGACTAAAAGACCCACCCCGTTCCTTCTAGCCTTCATACCGGGGCTTGAGCGCCCTTTCGGATAACCCTGGCCCCAGTAGGCTTCGACCCGTTTTTTAGAGATTTCCTCACAAATATGATGTGGTTCGTTAACACACTTCACATTAGCATAGCATAATAGCATAACATAATCAGCTTTTTTTTATATTTCCAATGCTGAGACTCAGGCTTCCGATCTAGGAGAGGGAACAGGCCGTAATCCAGTACGCGAGTCTAGTGCTGATCGGTGAATGTCACGACTTCGAATTTTTGGTTCTACGACATGTCGCTTTCCTCACAATGTCTTCCTTCACCGTTTTTGAGAGCAGTGGTGATGAAATAAATTACACAAAGTAATACGCCTGGCTGGGTTTGAATCCGCAATCTACAACTCGTAAGTTGGGCCGTTACCACTCGGTCAAAACTGCTCTCTTCACACTGTCATACTAATATTATCTTCACAATAATTTTACGTATTGTGCGTACAGCTAAGGAATAGAATTCCCTGTCGGAGTCTGTCATTCCTGATAGTTACAACCTGAGTATTTAATTCTAGGCAAGCGTGCTCTATCATCGGCCAAATCATCGCTTAACATCAGGTGAATTAGTGAATGTGAGCCTATTCATAAAAAATAATAAGGCGAACGTTTGTGAGTGCGTGTGTGTATGTTTCTTACTTATTTACACTTGAATGGCACAACAGATTTGGATGAAATTTGGCACACGGGTAGTCCATGTCCTGGATAAGTACATATGATCCCTAGGAATATTTTTCTACTTTCATGTGTGCGACGCCGCTGGAAACTGTTAGTCAACAAAGAAACAGTTACACACTTAATATTATAAAGAGGTAAAGTTTGTTTTTTTGTTTGTAGGAGGTAATCTCTGAAAGCACAGATCCGATTGCGAAAATCTTTTAACCGACAGAAAGCTGATTTATTTCTGAGTGATATGTTCTATATTTTATGTATGCGGGCGAAGCCATGGGCAAAACCTAGTTTTTTTTTATAATTCCACTTTATATTCTTGCAGAATTAGTGTACATAATTATGGCTATCTAACGATACCAGTATAAACGAGTACCTGTAATAAACTGTGTCAGGTTTTCCTCGCCACTAAAGCTTTAAAACTTTTGACGTGGCCTCATTGCCAAGGCTAACGAGGTATTACAGTAGTAAGTGGCTGCTGAGGCTGTTTCTCGGCCATATTTCATTCAGTTTTACCTGGTGTTCGTCATAAGCTCTGGAAGTTTTTATTATAAATATGAACGGTAAAAAAAAGTTCTTTAAATCGAATTACTGTTTATCTCTGTTATATTAAACTATCTTCTAGCTTCTGGTATGGTCATGTAATGAGAAAATCTGAAGAACATATGACTAGGCAAGTCCTACACATGAATACTGAAACAAAAAAGCGTGGTAGACCCCGTCTAACTTAGATGTCTGTAATTACCAATGACCTAAAGAAAGTCGAAGCGAATGACTCGTCGACCCAGAACCGAAATGTCTGGCGAAAAATGACGAGGAGAGCTGACCCCAAATAAAATGGGATAAGGCTAGGCAAAGAGGGATTTTAAACTAGCTTCTGTCAGCGGCTTCGCCCGCGTGAAAGTAGGGTTCTCCATACAAACTTTGGTCCCAAGTTGTATCTCCTTAGGGCGTGAATTTTAGAAAATCCTTTCCTAGTGGTCGCTTGCGTCATAAAAGGAAACCTTGTGTAAATTTTCCACGATCCTAGTCCCAGTAGTTTAGCCTATGCCTTGATATGTCAGTCAGTTAGTTTCTGGTTTGTTAAACACCGCTAAATTTTAATCGTTTTAATCCCATGGAAGGTCGATCCTGTACATGAAACACTATCAATTTGTATAGATAAATTAAAAAAATAAAGTACTTTTTTTTCAAAACTCGTATTAATTTACGTAGTTGGCGTTGCGTAAAAACTATCTATAGGTCATTGGACTTGCTCAGCTGACGTTTTCTTAAAGAAATTAAATTCGTACATGCGTAAATTCGCATCAATGGTAAAACAAATCGATAGTATTTCATGTACCGGATATCAACATTTAGCGGTGTATATAGATGAACCATGAGTTCCAAACTATCTAAAACCGTACTGACAAAAGATACTACAGTGCTTACCGTAATATATTACAATAAAAAATTTCTAGTGTATTTACGGTCTCTGGTGTAGCATAATGCTTTTCGTCTATAATGAAGGATTTATCGTGTAATTGAATTTTGCTTCACTGATTTATGACATGAGATGATACAAATGATTCAAAGTTAATGTACCAGAAAGTTTTTCGTAAATATAATAAAAAGCAGAAAACAAATAAAAGAAATCTCTTGAAACGAATAACCTTCGTTTGGGTGCTATTACGTAAAAGATATAGATATAAAATATTATAGGTGACAAAGATTCAAGGTTGTCATAACGTCACGATAATAACACTTTCCAACAGGGGTGAAAAGTTGAGATATTGTAAACAAAATGTTGTATACCACTGAAATTATATTTTTACACAGTGTTACGCTGTGTTTTGTGATGAATCTTGAAGTATTAGGTGCTTATATTGTTTGGCAGGAACCTGTGAAGCACGTGCCGACTTTAACAGTTCACCATTTTTGTAACAAGCTTGAAAAATGACTACAATTTATTAAATTGTAAGATTTTTTGACTCAAGGAATAGCTCAAAGTTGATTTTTACGCATACTTATGGCGCCTTCAAATTAGCCGCAAAATTATGAAACAACAAAGCAGTAGAGCGGCAGCGCTGCTGCGACACGTTGCGGCTAATTTGAAGGCACCCTTAGTATTATAAATATGAAAGTAACTCTGTCTGTCTTTTGCGCTATCACGGTTAAACTACAGAACCGATTTTGATGAATTTTGGAGAGATTAAGCTAAAACCCCAAAGAAGGATATAGAATAGTTTTTATCAGAGTTCGACTTCGACTTGGTGTCTACAACAACTGATATTTACGCGGGCGAAGTCACAAGCAGAAATTATCTATACATCTATACACATAAAAATAAAATTGGAGTGTCTGTTTGTAATATTGAAATAACTGCTTTTTACCACATGCATATATGAATATATATACTGTACATACACCAAAATAACATTTTTTTTAAAATTTTGTCTGTCTGTCTGTTTGTCCGGGCTAATCTCTGAAATGGCTGGACCGATTTTGACGGGACTTTTTGGCAGGTAGCTGATGTAATAAGAAGTAACATAGGCTACTTTTATTTTAGAAAAAATACATTCTAAATCCTGTAGTCCACGCGAACGAAGTCGCGGGCACAGCTAGTATAAAGATAAACTAGTCAGTTTTGTTTTTTACCTCAAATATAAGAAACAAATTCAAGGAAAAACATTTAGCATTATAAGAGTACCTATTTTAAAAATGTTTTATAGAACGCGTTGCTTTTGTAAGCCGAGAGTAGTCTGGAGGAATGTGGCAGGCGGAACGATCCATGAGAAACCGTTCGTGCACAATTTATTGTTGCATTTTCTATGAAATTGTATGGATTAGAATTCATACGACAATGCAAGTGGCTCTGCTTTATATAGTGCGATGAAAAGTTGCTTGTTTTTTGTGATATAATGATCCACTTATTTACACTGCGTTAGTCAACTGGTCGTGTGAGATATTTGGAACTTTTGAGTTGTTTTTTTTTGCGGTTGGGATTTTTTTAAAGTTACGATATATCTGTGTAAATGATGTCTATTTCTTTGGCATGGCGTGTAGTTGTAATAGTTGAACCGACTGGGCTAGTCGAGTAAAAACGGGCCAAATGCGAGAAGGATTCGTGTTACAACACCATCGTAATTTTATCGCACAAAATATAATTATATTTATTTTGCATATAGGTTTCAGAAGACACTTTATATGCAATTTTTTTTGTTAATTTAAACTATATGAGATCGGTTGAGGATATTCTTTGTCGACAGAATGCCTAATGAATAGTTTTAGTCATTTTCCTCTCTCATATCTCATTTACAATCTGCATCAAAATAATCTGTAACAAAGCTGCCAAAGTATTCAATTTTACTCCAAACCTTAACTGGCCAAACACATTGCCTGCTCATTGCAACCATTCGGTAGTCAATAGAATTCCACTATATTTCCGTAATGAGCACGCACATTGCACGGCGGCTGTCACCCGACTAATGACGATCATTACGCTCAAGGATGCTTTGTGAAACAACTAACTGGACCCGATTATGAGGATGACCACTAAAAATAATTATCCTTTTTTTTCTTTTTTTAAAAAGGTCGTGTCTAAATACATGTGGGTATTTATCATTGTACTCTAAGCTCCATAACGAAACTGTTGGTCCACTAACTTCAATACAACCTATAATAATTTGTTGTTTACAATTAAACACAGTAGGTTTGACGAGTATCAAATGTAGACTACTGTACAGCTAAGGTACAGCTGTATCAAAATATCAAAATGTTGACATTTAGTATAGGGTCACAACTGTCGACAACAAACGCTAGACGCGCTGTTGGAGTTACGCTGCGTCTGTCTAATAAGTCGACCGACTTGGGAATTTTGTATAATATTTAATCATTTAAAAAATACTTGGTTCTTCTGTAAGTAAACAATGATCTCTCTCTTAATCAACTTTGATTATTGAACCCGTGTTGACTACATCAGATTTCATTAAATCCTAATAATTACCCAAATCGTTTAACTTATTAGTCAGACTCTATAGAATAAATATTTCGATTTTTTTCCAATATTCAATTTGATGTAGATTACAAACTAATGCATTATAGGGCCAATCTTCAGTATCTTTTTATGCATACTTTATTGAGTATCCCACTAACAAAGCAACAAATGTCCTGATTTTAGGGTTAATTTTAACAATACGTGCCTTTAAAATAAATACAATTTTTTGCTATAGGGTGGTTCCCTATAGCAAAAAATTGTATTTGACGAATCTCGTGAGTTAGGGCCGACCATAAAAACAAAATGGTTCATCAAAATTTGTTCATTTTTTCCTTTACTTTGAAACTTTAAAATACAATTACTGAAATTTTATAAACAAAATGGCTACTCTTAACAACAATTTGAATATTATACGTCTGAAAATTTGCCTCAAATTGAAATGATAGCAAAAATGAGTAGCACATCGGATTCGGTCACCCTGTGTAATTCAAAATGTATGCACACAAATTGTAACGTCGCGTGAAAATTGTCGGGAAAGCGGATGGGACGAATAAAGCACTTAAAACGTAATTAAAAAGAAATAATCCTTGTTGGTGTTGCCAAAAATAAGCACTTGTTGAATCATAAAAAAAAAATTAACACCTGGTACTGGGTATTAGCGACCTCAGTACAAAGGCGAGAGAATTTTCCTCTGCTGCAATCCGCTTATATGAACAAATCCGCGGTTTTCAAATTACACTCGTTTGTTGTGCCACTAACGATATTATAAACGCAGGTTTTGCTAATCTGGCTTTAAATGTTCCTTTGGACAAATACAAAAAGATTTTCCACAATGTGTATGATTTTACGAGAAATCTTGGAGAATATACTGTACGAGTTCTTCGTGAAATTTCTCTGAGCACAATAAGATATCGTTTTACTGATTGTAGATTGATATTACTCGTCCAGAAGACTTATTATTGTTTTCGTTTATATTATAAACATTTCAAGAATCGCGTCGCTTTCGTCTGGAGAATGTAATAGAAACAAATGTTTTGCTTCGTCTAAAATAACATTTATTTATGCAAATGATGGGGGGGTGATGTCGGGCGTTACAGCTTCATTCTAAGAATAATCAGTTTACTGTTCGAGAGTGCCCCTTTCTTAATTGCAGACATAGGATTTAATGAAGGCTCAAGAACGCGATTATTTTATAAATCTCATAATTTTTTGCTTTTGATAACAACGATTAATTTAAAAAAAAATACGAAGCGGCTTTGCTAGAAATAATTTTGTCTTTAATTTCTAATATTTTTGTTTATTTTCCTCTATTATTTACAATCATGTGAAAGGATATTTTGATTCTTATATATCAGTGAGACCATAATATTAGAAACGGGTGGGTAAATACCATCATTATTTTGATATTTTTAAAAGAAACGTGACCTCAATTTATTTCGTGAGGTTTCGAAGATGCTTAAAATGATATCAAGGAAAGATAAATTACGCTGAACGAATGTAAATAACGTCTGCTATATAAAAAAGTATATATAAACAGTTAAATAGGCCCTCAAAATAACAACGAATTAAAGGAGACATTAAAGTTTCTGACCTCAGAAACTAATACATAACACACCTAGGTATGTTATTTTTTTATCGGAAAGAAGGAATCAGCAGATCAAATTGATTAACCAGTCCGAAAATATAGATACAGGTTCACATCTTAGCACCACGGATAATAAATTACGTAAGTTTTTAACTGGTGATCAAGTTCTAACACCATATTAACGAACAATGATGTAAAATTAGTTTATACTTTTGCTCTTAGATGGTGTAGGTACTGCATTAAATTAGTTTTTAATTCGTTTAACAGATGGCGTTGTGCAATTGCGTAATATTTCTTATCCCTAAATCACGATGTTATTATATTAATATCCGCAGTTATATAATACTCCGTGGTTTTCTTATGATTCATGAGTTCATCAGTTCAAGTTCAAAATTATATTTATTTTTAATATTCCGATTTTTTATTTAACACTCTGTAGTACCAAGGAGTACCTAAATTCAGTGCTGTGAAGTTTTATTCGTAGTCCGAAGATGAGGTTCTTATCTACCCACCCTAAAAAAAGTATGTGTGTTTAAAAGGCAATACTTTTCACTATATGGTTTTAAATCTCCTTTCATAAATGTTAGGGTATATATTTTATAGTTTATTAATTATTTCTGATTTTCGTACACTGATAGCCTCAATTCTATCTCCTTTCGTTCAAACCATCTCAAGGATTGTCTAAAGCACTTGTGTTTTAAATATTAACCCTATGAGGTGTACATTAAAGTAAATAAATAAATTAATAACATAACAAGACGATTCAAATCCGCAGTTGAGTTCAAGAAGTTAAACTCCTTTGTGAGTTTCTCCAAGCGTACTACGTAAGTGTACAGGACATTTATTACTGGGGTAACGTACTTCGAAGCACAGATTGCAGGGGTAAGCAACTCAAAATTGCTTGAATGGCTAATCCCTCACAGTGAACCCTTTGCTGCATATTAACTAGAGGTTGGCATTGACGGTTGCGCTCCGAGGATTAAATAAACCCATTATTTATTTAAGAAAGTTATTTTGCGGCTTGAATTATAAAACGCCAGGTACCCGTGCTATATTAAAGTCTCAAGTTTGATAAATAATTGGTGCCATAGGAATTTTGTTCTGGGTTAGAGGGAATTGTGAATAATTTGAGATTTTACACAGTATATATATTGTTTTATTTACTTTGATTTATAATAATAAAGTAGTTAGCTTTGTAATATTCGCAGTACTGGAACTCAGGCAAAACAAGGCTCTCTCCAGCAAAGACAATACCCGTAATCTATACATGTCTTTGAATTATTGGTTCCAGGACATGCCGGGTTCCTCTCGATTATTTCTTTCACACACACATGTACCATCACACCACCACTGTTCTTAATAGTGCTTTTCTGTACCTAAGATTATATAAAACACAACCAAGACACATATCAAATAGTGGGTAAATAGGTAAATAATCAATTTCTAGTCCATATTCTCATTTATTCGTGACAAGCTAGGATTGCAAAGGAATATACTCTTGGGATAAAAAATATTCTTTAAACCATTCTTACTCGTGTGTCGAACTTCATCCAAATCTGTCCAGTAATTTGAGTAAGAACTAGATAAATGCATAAAGATATATTTGTCGTCATTCGTGATTAAAAAATACCGCAGCCTTGGAACACAGAGAGCAACTAAGTACAGTAAAAGTCTAACACTGCGTCTCGTTACACGCAGCATAAGTTGACTGATCATTTTTGACATATAAAAAAAAAACATTTCTTCTAGCCATACCACCTTTCACATTATCAACACATATATGATAGATCAAGAGGAAAAGGTATCTGGTACAACACCCTCCAACCGGAACCTTTAACAATTCTCTGGTTAGATAATTATACACTTAATAGAAAAAATATTGTTACTGTCGAATGAGGCTTCGATCTGGTCACATCCAATCGAGGAAGTTTACGTTCTTTATGCGTTTTACATTTAATCGAGGACGTACATCATATTCTGATGCAGTGTGAGAATCACCACGCCTCAGGAGAAATCTGTTTAGCACTTTAAATATGTCTAAAATCAGTTTTTGCAACAATATCTTAGCTAAGCCTATGTCAGTAGAGGCAAAAATTCTATACAAAATATAATACAAAAATTCAAAATTGGCTATAATTGAAAAGCTCTTTAATAAAGATTTAAAAAAAATCAACATACGAGTACGTTTGACACTAAAAACTATTACTTAGGTAATTTTTATTTCTAATTTTGCGTGGATATGGATCGGAAGGCCTTAGAAACTTTATACCTATACCACTTACTTCATAAAGACAACAAAACACAGGTGTTCTGAACATTAACGATAAAAGCTTAAATACCTTGGGTTTGAGACGAAATTTACAGACTGTTGACACCTAAAAGATACACACACCCCGAGTAAGTTTCGTCAATTTTATGAAACTCTATATAAGGTGTAAAGAGGGCTTTTAATAAAGGCCTGTTCCTCCAACTACAAAGGCTTCGGCGCTTTGTTCCTTTGCCGGCAGCGGTCGCATCTATACCTTATAAAGAGCCTTTTGTCAATGCCACAACATTTTCGTTTATAAGAAATTTGAAACGTACTAAGCACTTTTATTGCGTAACTGATGATGATGAATTGATATCAAGAGTCTTTGATACATTTAATTAGGTATTCAATTACAATATATCACTTTTGGGGAATACAAATTTGTAAAATTATTGTATTGTATTGGTGTATTTTTAGTGGATTTAATGGGACCAATATTTGCTCAAATAAAAGAAAATACCAAATTTGTATTGATCGCTACTAAGCTGCTTACATAAGTTTAATTTGGCAAACGGTGGTTGAAATGAATAGAATGAAGCTACAAGCACTAAGTAAAAATGCTTGTACGAGTAGATAAAGTGGGTTCACCACACTAGATCAAACAGGTAGCTTTGAACTTATGACCCCACTTAGAAGCGATGTTCTGATTACTTATGTCGTTAATTATGAAAATAAAAACTAAAAGGTACTTGTTTCACTAATTAGAGTTAATAGGATTACGTAACAATATAAAAAATAGGTAGATACCTAATCCGGTTAGCATCCTAAAAAATAACAAAACAAAAAGAATCAAGATTACGACCGAAAAATATTTGATCGGGGACGGCAAACAAGCAAAATTAATTAACAAAATTGAAAAATTCCATTTCATTCTTTTGGCCTTGACCATTCAGTCGGAGTGAGGCCTTTTCTTACGTTATCTGTTTTCTGTCTGAGTTTCGCTCTTTTTGCTTCGTCTGGCTTTGAGCAAAGTCGTTCAATTTGGCCTACTGCCCCGATATTGCGACAGCACGTCGTTTTTTACTTGGGTAATTTTAAAATCAAAGATGACGTGATGAAGTACACAGATTCCATCAAACTAGAAAGAGGAAGTGTAGGCCCGCAAAAGCTAGAAGGATTTGAGAATGACCTTTATTCAGAAGTGAGACAGAATAGGCTAGTAAAAAAAACATCAAATCCAACATAGCTTGAAGAATCTCCAAGAGTAAATGATAGTGCAAAAAGGCATTAGGTCCGCCCTTGTATCTTTTGTTGCATGAAGTAATCTTCTATCTAAAGTATTTAATAATAAAAATAAATAATAAATAAATAAATAGTGAGCAAGGCACATTGCTCGCAAAATATATATTTGATGATTGGGCCGAAAGTTTGTGGAGAAGTGACCGCGTACTGGAAGACGTGGTGTTGTTAGGCCTCTCACAACGTGGACTGATGACCTTGTGTTGGTCGCAGGTACCCCATGGCTGTAGGACGCACAGGACACAACAGGTTGTGCTGACACCTGTGGGAGACTTATGTCCAACTGTGGATGTTTTTCGGTTAAATATTTCCTCTAGCACTAGATGGAGGGAGACCGAGTGTCAAAATTTTACTAACTGACCTGTTTATTTGTGGCTTAGGGCCATAGTAACTCTGTCAAAGATTCCCACAGCCTCAGCAGGTATCGGACCTAACACCATCTTGCCGATATCTCTTTGAAGCGCATGTGAAACTCAACGTACCATCGACCTGAGCTTATTCTGGCGACCAATGGGTAGCCTCACCGTCGCAAGTTTTCGGTGGCCGGGAATCACCCAGGGCTTCTCCGGTGGGGGTACTAAAACAAGTTTCTTAGGTATCTTTTTAAATATTCTAGGCTCGTCTCTAAAATAGAGGCAGAGAAATACAGATTCCGGTACGAAATTCCACTCCTTCGTACAGCTGTACGCACGATGTGTTCTCAAAACGAAAGGCTTAGATACCTAATCAATATTCACAATTTCCTTAAAAACGATAGGTTTATATGGAAATTTTATCTTACCACATGAGGCCTAGTTACGTACATAATTAGGTAACTTGTTGGTCCGCCTTTTTCCTAACTAGCCTGGGGTCAAATTCCAGTGTAACCGGAATGAACGGTAGTAAATTTCCGCTTAATTCTCTTGGAATATAGGGTTTGAGGATATTAGATGACTTTAGTTTATTATATACTAGTAACCCGACCTAGCTTTGCTCGGATACAAATTATACACATACACCTTTGTCGTATATTGCTCTTTTTATTAATGAAAACTACATTAAAATCCGTTGCCTAATTTAGCAAGAGTTAGTGGATAAACAGACAGACATAAAACGAACAATTATATTTTATGTAAACATTGATTTTAGCTGAAAAATTTCATCTAATACTGTATGACCTAGATCACCGATCTAGGTCGTACAGTATTAGATGAAATTTTGACCCTAGCGACCGCGCTAGGGTCAAGGAGAATCGTAAAGGAATCCTGTAGACCTAGAAAGCAAAAGGCCACTAAAGTTCACAGGTGTGGTTTTAGTCATTCATAGTCTGACACGCCCTTCCACCCTACATAACCTAGAGCGAAAGAAATCATTGGATAATTTCCCATCACAAAAAAAGTCAATAGTGTATTTTTTTAGTTTATCGCCCTACGGGCCTGTGCTCACCACGTTTTTTAAACGAACCATTGACGCGCGTTTGCAGCGATACAGACGCGATACTCCCGCGAGTCAGACGCAGCCTGTAGACCTTTAATAGGATAAAAGCGCGCCGCTGACGTTTCTTAAACTCGCATCAAAGGCGCGTTTAAAAAACGAGATGTGGACAGGCCCTAAGAAAACTACCTAGAGTACAACAATTTTTTTTCAGTACTTAAATTTCCTGTAAAACATTCCGTGTTTTGATTCCGCCCTGATATTGTTTAGAAAATTCAAACAGTCGAACACGTAAAAGTTTCAATTTGACACTAACTGAAGTAATACGAGAACAATGTTTTAGAAACAAGTGCGTCTAAGTGAGCAGTTAATAAAATTCCGAAGGGTAAAGGTCTTCAGTGGCCTTCAGTTAAGTGGCCATTTTACGTGCTTCCCCACGCTTATCTGAAAACGGTTTTCAGTAACACACAGTGTTATTGTTGAGGTTTTGTTTGTTTGTTTGTTGTAATTAGGGGACATACATAGAATGAGGGTAATTGGTGTCGTAATGATGTCATCCCATGTTAGCACCGTAACGATACCGTCGATTGAGAGTTTATCGGAATTGTCCTTTTGTTTTTCCGATATCTTTTGAACATGCAATTGATTTTAGATATTTGTACTTTTTTGTTATTTGTTGTCTTGGTATGGGCATGTAAAGAGGAGGGGATTTAATGCATGTAGGGACCCAGCCGGGTCGAAGCCTACTGAGGCCAGGGTTATCAGAAACAGGAACGCGAGCCCCGGTATGAAGGCTAGAAGAAACAGGGTGGGTCGTTTAGTCAGTAAGAGTCTGACAGTATCTCCCGCTCCGCCCAAGAGCGGGGTTGTCATTGGATGATTTTTCCCACCATAAAAAAGGGGATTTTACGCATGTCACTTAAAAAGTTCTGAGTATACATGTAGGTAGATGGAGAGGGAGAGGGTGGCCAAAGAAAAGATGAAAGGATTGTGTGAGGAGTGATATGAAAGAAAAGGGAATTAGTGATAGAGTGACAGGTGACAGGACAGAATGGCAGAAGGTAATGTGTTGCGCCGACCCCAAGTAGTATGGGATAAGAGCAGGAAGAAGTACTTTTTGGTTATTATTGATTGGCTTACGTTTGACTGCTACCTGCCATCTCGCCCCATGGTAATCGATGTTGTGGTCGACGATGAAGCAGCTCTTCGAAATAATTTGCGTTTTATCCATGCATCTATGTCTTGTTGAGTTAATATTATATCGGTTTTTTTTTGTAAATCTTCCTTAAAAGTTCCGTATATATAGAAAAATATTACGTGACAAAGCTCATATCCCATATAGCAACAAAATAATAATTTCATAATCCTACTTAAAAATTAAAACCAACTAACGAAGAAACGGAATACGATATGATATAAAATTTACGTCTAGTGACATTTTTAATTTCACAGAAGTGCAGTGCAGTCAGACCGGAACCATTTGCGGGCGACGTCAGCCTCGGGTGCCCGCGGGAACAATACTGGCGCCCTCTATTGTCCCACATAAACAACATTTTATTAGAGAGCTCTAAACCTCGTATATCACTTTTTCATTTTGCAGGCGATCACGATTCGACCGGCCAGTCCAAGTGCAATTGAAATCACTTTATCAATGAAATCGGATACATTTTTGTGTACTTACTGGAGTTCAATTTGATTGTGAGGGGTATTTCGTTTGAAAGACATTATTATTTTTGCTGAATTTAAGTAACTAGGTAAATTGTGAAAGTATATTCATATTTATTTAAAACGCCAAATTTTTAAAGTCGTAAGGTAAAAAGTGCATGAAATCGGATACATTTTTGTGTACTTACTGGAGTTCAATTTGATTGTGAGGGGTATTTTGTTTGAAAGACATTATTATTTTTGTTGAATTTAAGTAACTAGGTAAATTGTGAAAGTATATTCATATTTATTTAAAACGCCAAATTTTTAAAG
Source organism: Mythimna albipuncta (assembly GCA_929112965.1). Classification (NCBI taxonomy): domain Eukaryota; kingdom Metazoa; phylum Arthropoda; class Insecta; order Lepidoptera; family Noctuidae; genus Mythimna; species Mythimna albipuncta. The sequence continues at coordinate 12,948,788 of OV815973.1, forward strand.
TCGTAAGGTAAAAAGTGCATGAAATCGGATACATTTTTGTGTACTTACTGGAGTTCAATTTGATTGTGAGGGGTATTTTGTTTGAAAGACATTATTATTTTTGCTGAATTTAAGTAACTAGGTAAATTGTGAAAGTATATTCATATGTATTTAAAACCCCAAATTTTTTAAAGTCGTAAGACAAAAAGTGCATTTTTTTCAATAGAAGCGGTTTTGTGCCTAATTGATATGTAAGAATTTGTGAAAATCTTTTTAACTGCATCCGCACATATAATTTTTGCTACTACAGATTTTTATTTATTTACATTTTCACTATTATAAATTAATTAATTATCTACACTTATAAACAACTTAATAACTATAATTACAGTAATTTACAAAATAAATAAATAATAAAACCGTACCCTAAACTTATGTAATTTTAACTGCATTATGTAATCAAAATCAGTTTAAGATTGTGACCTAGTTCTGTGCAACCACACCCTGGATTTAAGAAGATATATTAATATTTATTTTATATTTTTATAATACAATACAAGTACCTACTAAAAAAAAACTAGAAAAGACTTTAAGCTGTAGATATAGTTTTGACTCTGTACTACAACTCTACTACTCATCATTATTTCAACTGAAAGACGTCCACTGTTGGACATGAGCCTCTCCGAAGCGTCACCACAACAACCGGATCTGTGTGTCTCGCATCCATCGAAATCCAGCAACCAATGTGACAAGGTCATCGGTCCACCTTATGGTACTGAGGTGAGGCCTTACAATAATAATAATAACCTTTTTTTTCAGGCATCGGAGGCCCATAGAAAAAATACATATAATAATCTTATAAAATATAATTCTAATATATGTCATAACAACAAAACTTACTTAATAATTATTAAACACGTAACATCGGCGTCGTGTTCCGCTGCGTGGTGTCGCGTAGCCGTTCTCGGAAACGTCAATATACGACACCTTTCGGCCAAAAGTCCTCTCTCAAAAAAGTCTGCAGATGGTGGGTTGAAACTCATATCACGAACGACTTGAAGTTGGTGTCGTGGCGAGAATGCAGCCTTTCGACCCTCAGTTGCTTTTAATCTTCAAATACTCCACGACTTCCTCAACCTTCGTACAGCAAAGCAGACGCGAAATATACAGCTGCGTCGTAGGCACAGCAGGACGCAACAGCATATTTGGTCCACTCGGTACGATTAGAAAGACCTGACGCTGACTCTAAACGTCAAATATCCCTCTACCTTCTACAAATCTCAGATTGTCATAAAAATACTTATTGGTTCAGTTCACATTAAAGTAGCACTATAAATACATTTCAAAGGTTATTAATAATTACACAATTATCATAATATCTGCTTTATACAATTTTAAAACACAGTTGTAAACACAATATTATCTTTGGCAGGTACTTCAACATTAGATTTAAGCTTCATAAATGTTATCAATGTACAAAATACTTTTAACAATATACATGAAAAAATTCATAATTTCTTTACGTCATAATAATACAGAATCTAACACGTGCAATGTGCCCTTCCCATTGCCACTTAAGTTTGGCGATTCTTCGAGCTGTGTCGGTAAGCCTCGGTACCTCTACGACCAGCGGCCGTATTATGACATCTTAAAACCATCATGTTTTCTGTGTGAGAAAAGGATAGTCCTATTCGTCCTGTATAGCTCCGTCTCTTTTTCACACCGAAAAAATGATGGTTTTAAGAGGTCATAATACGGCCCCAGTTGAAGCATAGCATAAACATTACTGGCACATTTCTGCTCGTTACAGCAGTATATACTCTATGGTTTTATTTAGCTCCACCGACCAGTAATAACGTGAAATTGTGGTCGCTTAATTAATGCAATAAGTCTCGACCCTTAATTACTTATTTAATTAATCGAAATCCGTGTTATTATGATGGTGATGATAAGCTTATTATTTCGTTGATCATTGGTTTCAGTTACTCTAGCATTAAATTTCAGTTTGATTTATATTTAATGAGTGTTTGGGAAATAGGCTTTTTCAATGTTGGAATGGAAAAGGCAAATGTAACCACTGTGAAAGTGTGACTCTGTGGTAAAAGTTTCATGAGAAGTTTTCTAGAGAGTTTGAGAAAATTGGGTAGATACCTACTTAGCGCTTTTCTTGGTACATTCTGCAGCTAATAGATGCATAGAGTTGTTACATGATCCGTCTATTTAAGGCATCTTTTAAGAAATTCTCTCATGTAAGAACAGAGGGCTTAGCCAAGTTGATAATCTGCAATCGTTAACGCTAGTAGAAAACTTCAAATGTATTTGAATGACGTCATTTCAACGCTTAGTCACGTGGCCAGAACAAAGGAATCAGAGGCGTTGCCGACTCGAGACGATCGACGAAAGAAAATGGAAACAAAACATTCGTAGCTAGGCCTGAAAGGCTATGCTTATATAGGTAAAATGGTTAATTTTGTAATGTTCTGTACCTCAAGAAGAAAAGGTTGGATCACTCTGTTGTCTGTCTATCTTTCTGTCTATCTGTTCAGACCCTTTATTTCGGGAACGCATCGAGGTATCGAGTTGAAATTAGAACCATATAGCCTCAAGGGATCGGAGACCTGAGGTCTGCGGTCCCGTGAGGCTGTGAAAAATTGAACTTCCAAGTCAAGGGAATCAAAATTTATAGGGTACTTCCCGTTGACCCATACTAATCCTGAATTTTGGCATAAAGCAAGGTCTTATAGCACAGGTAGGAATTAATCTGAAAACAGTAATTAAGGTAAGTTTATACGGAATCCTGAGAGCGCGAGTCCGACTCGCATCTGCCCAGTTTTTCCCCCTTGAATAACTTCTGTACCGTGGGTACATTCACAAACTTGTAAACTTATATACACAAGACTATACACGGAAAACCTATGTGTGGACTCTAGGTTCGAGTCAGTCGCTTATTAGGCAATTTCATGTTATTATTGAAAATAAAATTAGTTATTTTACAGTCATTTGAGTTTGTATTTCTATGGACATAATAAAATAATAGAAAATCCTTGTTCAGATCCATTATTCAATGTCACGTGATCTAGTTCCGGCAAGGACCTCTCTGCAGCATTGCAACTCAGGTAACATGTGAGATGACTCACTTACAACTATATAAGAACTACGTGCTTGGAATTCCGTACATTTCCGTACAGAATATGTGCAAAGGTAAGCTTATTTTACCTGTTAGGTATAGGTAAGCTGACCATCTATTTGTTAAATCAAAACTTTTCTACTGACTAATTTTGTCGAGAGTCTATGACTATTGCGTGTTGGCAGTGATGACTTATGGCTCCCAAAAGTGGTTGCTTACAATAAGCCTCATAAGAAGATTCAAAATCACCTAAAGAGCATTGGAAAGAGCTATGCTCGAAGTTTCCTTGCGGGATCACATCAGAAATGACTACTTATTAATGATAACTTATTTTATATTTTTCCATTTGAACTACTTGTTATGTATTTGTTTAATGTGCGGTAGGTTTGCACAATAAAAAAATACAGTGTTGTCTTTTTTAACCCAAAGGTAGAGAATGCCTTGTGGCATTAAGTCCGCCTATGTACCACTATTGTACATGAAGTTTAAATAAATAAATAAATAATAAATAAAAAAATTAATGAGCAGGGTAAGTACATTGAACGCAGAATAGTCGATGGGGACGAAAGATCTGGAGTGGCGTACGCGTACCGGAATACGCAGCGTTGGAAGGCCTCCCACAAGGTTGACTGATGACCTGATCAGACAACCAGTCATTGTGGCGACGCTTGGGGAGGCCTATGTCGAACAGTGGACGTCTTTCGGATGATATGATGATGATGACTTGTTTTGACGACCTGTTAGTCTATTGATTGGTGGCCTTGACTGCTATGCCGTTGCCGTAGGTGGTGGGTTCGATTTCCATCCAGGACAAATGTTTGTGTGATGAGCATGACCATTAGTTCTTGATTAGACCATTAGTGTCTGGGTGTAATTTATCTATAATATGTATGGATGTAGAAATATATAAGTATGTTTATCAGTTGTCTAGTACTCATAAAACCAAGCTCTGCTTAGCTTGAGATTAAACAGCTTGAGACTAGACACGTTATTATTATACTATAAAGATTCGAGAGAAAACCGGTATATCCATCCGGTGGATTACTGCCCATTCCCTCTCCTAGAGACGAGGCCTGAGTCCCAACAGTGGGAACATTATAAGGCCCACTATGCTATGCTTTAAAGATTCCTGATCTAAGTACAAAACATAATGCGTTACAAGATCTACGTTATACCTAGCCAGTCTAGCCACTATGTTAATATCAATGGAGTAAAACCCCGAAAGGCCACTGTAGACGTACATTCATTAGACATTTATGAATGAGGTGACAAGGGCACACAGGGTCCGTGTTTTTGATACGGTCTCTCTATTGCCATTGTATGGCCTTGACGGTTTATAATGCCTGCCACAAGAGGTGATACTTGAACAGGTATAAGTCTGGAGCTTCAGGAAGTACCAGACTTATACATACCACCTGGTGACCCAGGAGTCACCTCTACTATCTTGCTATCTAGTCAGTACTCGTATATATTGCTGCTTTTTGGGGTTCCGTACCTCAAAAGGAAAAAATGGAACCCTTACAGGATCAATTGCAATTTAGCTTCACTTTTCTTGGACTGACCGACATTTGACTATTCAAAAGTGCCTGTACATGCTCTATTTGAAATAAATACTTTGATTTTGATTTTGATCACTTTCCGTCCGTCTGTCTGTTTGTCTGTCAAGACCCTTTATCTCAAGAACGCATATACTTAGATCTGCGGTCCCTTCAAGCTGTGAAAAAATTAAACTTCTGAGTTAACGAATAAAAAAAGGTACGGCCGTTTATAACGCAAAAAAAAAACGTATATTTTGATACTATCGATCGAAATTCATAGCTTACTTTCCGTTGATGAAATTTGGCACAAAGCAAGGTCTTATAGCTCAGATATAGGAAAAAAATCTGAAAATAGTTTAGTTTTTACCTAGGTCAAAACAAAAAAAAATTGCAATTCGGGAAAATCTTCGAGATTCGGGAAGTGTAGTTTGCACGAAATCTTCAGTGCGCGAGTCCAACACGCACTTGCCCAGTTTTTTTTTTTCGTATTAATTTGAGTAGTCATAAGAATAGACGAAGAAAAATAAGACCTAAGAGAAAATACAGACTATTAGGATGATGAATAAAAATAACGGATATAGTGAAAAATGATTTATAATAATTGCAAGTTTTATTGAGACAAAGGAAATTGAAACAACGGAATGAATATTTGAAGGGTAATGAGATGAAAACCGTGAGAGGAGCGCGTGTCACAAATTAAATCGTTTCGTTTGACAGGGTTCCACTAATAAAATTAATAATTTCAAGCTTCATTACATCAATAATAATTTAAAAAAATCGTCAATTGATATGTACTTACATTGATTCATTACACATAATGTGGTAGGTACATTATACGACAATACAAGGTTATATTTTTGTCAATACACCGATATGACTACCAGGTAACGACAGGCAATGATCTACGAATGACACCGGGATGGATGAGAAATTTACACTATTATAATAAAAAGGTAAAGTTTTATTTTTATTATTTTTTTATTTTTATTTCTGCGTGACATAGGCTATATTATATTTATGCAGGCGAAGCTGCGGGCAAAATCTAGTGTTTAATAAAATAAATAAGACATTTTGCCCACTCCAAATGTATAGTGGCATACTTCCAGAAGAACGCCACCATACCATAAGTAACCAGTTACTTCTGGATCTATTCGTTTTTTTCTTATAGTTCGTGCGGACATAAGAAAAGAAAGATGTCTCTAACAAAAAAAAACAGCCACAGCAAACAGTCTTGCATTACGCCTATGGCCTATAGGGATTATTCGTGTGGTTGTATTATACTAGATAAACATGTACTTGATTATTTGTTTCGCGTCAACGCCCCATTCCCAGTTTTTCTTCGCTCGCTTCCTTTCTGTAACATATGGCTGATCAGAATCTTTACTTCAGACAAGCACAAAGAATATACGGCAATATATTACTCGTTATAGCTACTTCGTACATTTTGTTTGGGATTTCTTTACAAAGGGCATGTGTATTTTTTATTTATGTACTTCATATGTTAATGATCTTGATATGGGTTGCTCGGGGGTGTAGATATTTCCGATTGTGTATGTCAATAGAGAAATGTTGTTCCACTTGAGATTTCAAAGTTGTTACTGCTTGATTACAGAGATAGCATCTAAAAAGTTCTGATTGAATTTGAACCAAGTAAAGGTACTGCGTAAGCACTTCATTAAGTATTACTAGGTTTTGCCCTCACTCAGGAATAGAGCAGCTTTCTATAGACGAACCATTTTATGCAATCGTATTAGTACTATACAGTACTGTACAGTAGAGATTACCTCCCACAGTAAAAAAAAAGACGTGTGGCACTCGAGGACTGCCGCGGTCAAGCTATAAGCATAGCATTTTTTATGAACTTATGCAGTTATAATTATTTATTTATTTTATATATATATTTTTTCCTTTGTTTTTTTTTTCTTTGATATTAATTGAAGTTACACTTTCACACATTAAATTGAATTTTGATTGAATGTTCACTCATTTGTTTTCTTATCGGTCACTACGCTCAAAAAACAAATGAGTGGGGGATGTTAGGTTATTTTTGTTACGGAATTTCTGGATTCGGTCTCCACGCTCAAGGACCGCGATAGAAGCTATGCAATAGCTTAAAAACTAACTTTACTTCTTTATAACATCCGGTTGTGCGAAAGTGAACTTCGAGGCCCTAGCACAAAAGCAAGGAACAAGAGTGGGTTTTATTTAATAAAAGTATGACACTCCTTCCCGCTCCGCCCTAGGGAGATGTCATTAGATGATTTTCCATTTAAAAAAAAACCTCTTTGTTTTTAGTCTCGCTTAGACGTAACTGTTGTTGAATATGCATATTCTGTCATTAATATATTTTATAGTTCATCAATCTTAAAGTCTCAATCATCAATCTTAAATGATTCTTATAGTCTCAAGCTCAACCAAAGAAAGTTACACCAAAAACAAACAAAGAAAATGCCATTACTTTCTAAAAAAAGAACGCATAGGCCCTATAACAAATATTTCACAGTGAAACTTTCGTCTTAAAAGCAATGTCTGCGTTAATACTCAGTAATTTGAGCGTTACGAGTTTACGGCTTAATTTGAAGTCGTAATCAGTTTAGCGCGACGCCTCGCCCCGTCGGAGATTACCCAGCGAAAACAAATGACTGACGCATAAATCTTCCTATCCTGAATTACATTGGTACTAACATAGCATTTTTATCTTTACTGTCTCCTTTATTGTCATAGTTCGGATGCTCCTTCACACCTTCGTTGTAGGTATAAGTGCGTGAGGACCCTTTAGGGTGTTGTAAACTTGAAGGATGATGGGCCTTGTCCTTATGTTGCTGAAGAAGGGTCGTAGGTACTATGTACAATGGTTCTTTGTTTGTGTCATGGTCAAAAGATTTAAGGAAGTTTAAATATATTCATTTTAAAAAGCCGTCAATGGCTTTTTAAAATGAATATAAATCTAAACTTCCTTCCCGATTGCGACTACGGTGACTGGTTTCTGATTTAGTGCAACTATGGGTTGCGATCATGCGCTCTCATGTGGCTAATATAGCTTATCTTTGCAGTAAAAGTGTGTAGACAGTGTGGACATAATAAAACACCATTGTTGTATTGGATGTTAAAATGAATAATGTATCTACAAAAGTATTAAGTTTTGTATAATGTTACCTGCATTATACAGAAACCATTAAAAGCCGAAATTGACCTCTGTAATTCGACTCATTAGTAAAACTAAGTCATTTTGTATCCACTCATGATGTATTTAGTTATGTAGTTGAAAAATCATGTTACCTAATGTTTGTTTTCTTAGGTGGGAAAATCATTCAATGACCTCCCCCGCTCTTGGTCGGTGCGGGAGATAGTGTCAGACTTTTACTGACTAAAAACCCAGTCCTGTTCCTTCGTTGCCTTTCGTACCGGGGTCGAATCTTCCGTTACCAGACGGACGGACGTCGAGCTACCCATTGCTTTGCGGCGGCGGCTGGGGCGTGAGCGCCGTTGCCTCATACGTGCGGCCTCCTCCTTTGCTAGCATTACTGCTTTGCAGAAGGAGGCGACCGCCTGCTACTGCTCCTCGCTTCGGACCATGGCTTGTGTTGTGTATGGCGTGTGAGATCGTTGCCGCCGATCGCCCCCACAAGGACACGGCGGTGTTCTGCCCAAGCGGAGCACCCCTAAACTGGATGCTCTCCCGTGTCCTCCGGGTGGTCCACACAATGGTGACAACCGGGCCTCACTTCCGCAAGAATCCGTTGCAGGAACCTCCCGAACTTACCATGTTCGGTGAGAACTTATGTCAATTGAAAGGTGAGGACGCCGTGAGGTCTTTTCAGCCACGCCTCAAAGAGGGGACTTACCGTCATAATTATGGCGCGTCTGTTACTGGGTTTTCGGGTCGCCATTTTACCATGAAATCCCGACGGAACTCTGACCGTCATGCCGCGACTTGTCGTGGCAGCGGAGTTTCGCCCCGGCGTTGCATCTCCACGCGCAAGTCGTACATGATTGCAAGGACTGTTGCCTACCGATCCTACGGCAGCAAGGCAGCAAGGAGACTCGCCGCTTCACGGGAAACCGTGCGGTATCCCCGCATCATCCGTATGGCCATGACCCTCTGGCATGCGTTCAGCTGGGCTGCCGGTCGCTTTCGCAGCGACGGCACCCGCACTAGCGCCCCGTAAAGGGCCATGGACCGAAATATGCTTGCGTAGAGCCTCCGGCAGGAGGCGTCTGAACCTAGGTCGGGCAGGAGCCGCTTGAGTGCAGCCCTAGTCCTATTCAGTTTGGGAGCCAGACGTTGCAAGTGCTCCTCGAAATTCTACCGGCTATCGAGGACGAGTCTCAGGTACTTACTTCATCGTCAACCCGATGCCGATGTAAACTCCTCCTATCATTAAGTGGGAATGCCGACCTAATTTTTGGTACTGTTCTTGTTAATTCTTGACAGCAAAAGATCTAGGCTTACCAAAACAACAAAACAACAGGCTAGGAACAACTTGTGTCAATAATCTCAGTTCATGGTAAGTGACGACGTTGGAGCACATTTGGCTAGAAGTAACCTATATAACCTGAAATAACCTACATAAATCTAAAAATAAACTTTTATGAATGAAAACGCAACGTTTCCATTTTTCAGTTTTGCCTCTAACGTTGCAAACAAATGACCGAAAGTGGAATTGAATATTTTGTATTTTATTCCGCTGCGCCGTTGTCGCTTCCGGCTTACTTTCTGAAAAAAGAAACATAAAACATTTATAGGCTACTTCGTTAGTGTCTCAATTGTTTTTGCTGGAGATTCTAATGTAGTTAATTGGTGCCATGTGTTCATGTATGGCTCACAAAGCTAAATTATCTCTTGAAGATCTAGAGGAGGTATTTCTATATCGTGAAAAGGACAAATGTTTTTCGTCAAAACATTATGGAGTCTTACGAAAAAAATATGTACAGTCGCCTTTAATTCTACTTGATCCTATGTTTAATAGTAAATTAGGTCAAGCATTGTATGAGTATTTAACTAGTCCTAAAAACTTAAAAGGTTTATTTTGGAGTTATTTTTTTTATTGTTGATAATCTTGCGTTTGATCACCATCTCACTTGATGGTAAGCGATGATGTGGCCGACGATGGAGCGGCGATGAACGTTTGCCTAGCTATTTTTATTAAATAGAGAAATGAGGTGCCTGAGGATAGACGACGCCATCGAGGTCGACCTGGGAAGAAGTGGCGAGATGACTTAGGTGCCTTAAAAGGGCTGGTCTAAGGTGGCTCGAGAAAAGAATAACAAAATGTTTGGAGAGGCCATTGCCCAGCTGTGGGAAATTATAGGCTAAAAATAAAAACTGCAAGTGCGAGTCGGACACACGCACTGAGGGTTCCTTGCAAACTACAACTCCCGAAAGGAGCCTCGAAGAATTTTCCGAATTGTAATTTTTTTATAATTATGTATGTAACAACAATTTTTTTTTTCTTATTTATTCCTATACCTGTGCTATAAGACTTTGCTTTGTGTCTTTCAGGATTCTAGGTTAACGGGAAGTACCCTATGAATTTCGATCTTTGAGAGTATCAAAAAATATACGTTTTTTTTGCGATATAAACGGCCGTATCTTTTTATTCGTTAACTTAGAAGTTTGATTTTTTCACAGCTTGAAGGGACCACAGACCTGAGTATATGGTTATAATTTCAACTTGATACCTGCACGCGTTCTCGATATAAAGGGTCTTGACAGACGGACGGACAATAAAGTGATCCTATAAGGGTTCTGGTTTTTCATTTTAAGGTACGGAACCCCAAAAAAAGAGAAATGAGGCGAAAAAGGTGTTTAACTGATCCTAACTGGTAACGAAACATCTTTAATTTCGTTACCATTAATTTCATTAAAGAAACGTTTAATTTCATTAAAGAAAACCTTATTTTTCATCTTTGATTGGGACTTCCAAAATACTTGTATAAAATACAACAGTTTCTGTTTACTTCATTATTAAACCGAACTGAATTTGCATGAGACAGTTACTGAATTTCAATTTTTTAATTAATTTGTATCGTCTCTGCATTGTTTTCATTTTTAAACAAAATATCTGAATTTAAGATTCTTGAATTTTATCAATCTTTTTTATTTCGTACAAATAATAAAGATAGTCGACTATTTTATTCGACTAAATTAAAATTATATTATCATAATAATTATTCTACTGTAGGTAAAAGTTCGAACGACTCACTGTATTCTTAAAATAACGCGTTTGTGTAACAGTTCGGAACGCTAACTTCGGAGTGGTCAATATATTTAGATCACTCCGATGTATTTATATAAACAATATTATTTTTAGTATATGCGAAACCTGAATATAGTTTGTTCAGAATCCGGAATCCCGGTGACCATGTATTTTTGTGGTGTAACATAACAAGCTTATAATTTTGTGATTTTTCATGATATAGTTATGAAATTTTGTACATAGATTCTTTACATAGTAATACTAAAACTAGTTTTTTTTTATAGTGGATAGGCTCGCCTTTGACCACTATCTCACCTGATGGTAAGCGATGATGTGGCCGACGATGGAGCACGCTTGCCTAGAAGTAATCTATTCATTCTTGACTTAAAGACCCCTAGGTTATAGTTATCAGGAAACACAGATAGATTTGTTAATTCATGAGTGACTGTTTACGCTTTTCAAAAAATTAAGCTATTTCAATGATCTTTTTAATAACATAATAATAATTGTCTAATATAACACAAGTCTGGGTATACAGTCAAACAAAAGTGTAAATTTTCCTTCCTTAGTCCTTTTTTACTTTAAATCATTTTTTTTAATCCTTCTTGACGTATTCTTTACTTATGTTTTAAGTTTTCAATTATTTCGAAAGTCAAATTTGATTTCATTCAATCAAAAATTGATGCTCGTAAGTTTTTATTCCAGGTTTCGTACATATAATCAAACAACATGATATTTCTGTTAAATGCAGAAGTGTGTCAAGCGTTTGGACCACTTTATAACGCCAGGCGATGTGTTTATCGTATTGAAACATGCAACACTTTTTTATTCAAATGCAACTATTAAAATTACTATCACGTGTCTGTAACTTAGCGTGTCTGTCTGTGACCTTAAATATGGCCACACAAAGCTACATAACCTAATGTACTACATTCTTATCTTGCTTTTTTATTTTCCCTTTTTTCAGGTGAAAATCACCTAATAACTTTTACTGAGTAAAACCCACTCTTATGTTCTTTCTTTGACTTGCGTCCCAGGACCCCGGGGTTCCTGTTCAGATGACCCATGGCCCCAGTAGGCTTTGACTCTGCTGGGCTTTTCTGATATCTCCTAGAGGCCGCGCGTGGAATACTACGAGCCGTTGACGACTCGGACTCGGTCCGGACGGTTACCGGACTACCGGACGGCCGGACAGCCGGACGGCGAATTATCCATTGCTCGCCATCCACAAGCACACGCCTACGGTAGCTGGAAATGGGGGTCGTTCCCTCGCGCGTGCTCCAATTTCCCCCTTGTGATGTAAACATGCTTGGTACTTTTCCACCAATTATTGTCATTTGCTCTCAATTGATAACTCAAATAACACGGTTAATCCCACTTTTTTTTTCACGATGTGAAGCTAATATTAGGAAATTTGCTCACAATAAAATTAGGTCAGCACAGGAAATAGATTTCGAATATTATATTTATGTCTTTGAATCAATTTGAGTTTATTAATACATAATTCTACTTACATATGTACACAATGAGTGGAATTAGCAAACAACTTTCCTAACATTTGTTTATATTTGTAAGTTGTTTGTTCTTTCCTGACATTGTGTAACTAAGCATCACCGCACACGGGCCTCAAAAAAACGCTGCCAGAAAAAAACGCTAGATGCAGCCACAAAACAAGCTAGAAGCGGCCGCAAAAAACAGCTGAAGCGCGCGACACCTTGTGTCCAGAAAAGCTTGAAACTGCTTCAAGCGTTTTTGTGGCGCACAAAAAAAGGCCGCCTCAAAAAGAAGCTTGAAGCGGCGTTTTTTTGTGGCCCGTGTGCGTGGATTTGAGTCATGAAGATTTTTTTTTTTGACGTAGTAACTACAAATTTACAGTTATCATTTTCTTTCCTGTACTTGTGTTATGAGACCTTGATCCTTGCCAAATTTCAGAAATCTAAGTCAACGAGAAGTGCCCAAGGAATTTTTATTTCCTTCTCTCGAGATAAAGGGTCTTGACAGACAAACAGTTAAAAAATGTGAGGGTTTAATTTAAAAATGAACATACTATCACTATCCAGACAGTCTCCATGATTAAACAAACCTGGTACCTAAACTACAAAAAAACAGAAACAAGACAATAAAATATTGCTTTGTGATCCATGAAACAAGAACAAAGCAATAAATTATTCAGAATTAATCCGAATGACACAAAATACGTCAGGATTATTGATCCAAATATAAAATTGATGCTGAGTGTTTTTCCTTGTAATGGTTTTTGACCTTATTCCAATGCCGACGATTTGTTGAAATTATGCGTCAATTATCACCGTTTCTCCTTTGTGTGAGATTCTTTGAAGTCCAAAGTATTACCCAATTATTATAATAAGAACAGTTTTCTACGTTCCTTCAGTTTATTGACGATTGTCGACGTCATTATAGATGAATAAAATGATATTGAGCTCTTTTAAGTGAGAAAGTAAAGCGGGTAAGGTATAAGCGATAGTATATCTACGTCGAGTGAGTTCTATGCTGGTTCTACGGGAGACCACTTTCATTGAAAGTATCTATCATGTTTGATAAGTTATCTTGAACTGGTTAAGGTGCAGGGTAGTCACCACAGATAATATGAAAGAGGTTACAAATAAAATACTTTCCGATTTGTACTACAATGAGTGTCGCCACTTATCTCACATCCTTTAACTCTACTACAGGCAATAAATTCAGTCCGCATTTTAGATTATAAAAAAATATTGGATAAGTGTTTTACTTTTTTCGATCAAATAAAAAATAACAAAGATATAACCCATTAAAGTTACGTGTGACGTCACCCCGTGCGAAAAAATGTAGCACGTCGTGACGTCACATGTAACTAATTGGTTATATCTTTGTCATTTTTAGTTTAATTTACAAATAAAAAAATACGTGTCCCTTATTTTTGAATAATCTAAAAGACGGACTAATTACATTTTTTACGGCCTATCACTTATAGGTAAACTCTGGATTAAGATTGACCAGATTCTGGAATGATATCGCCAAATTGTCAAGTGCATATTAGCTGCTCTATTTGAAAGAATACATTTTCTAAAACCAGTAGCACCGCTTGACTTGCACGAACTTCCTTTTAGTAGCCAATTGGTCTATCGCAGATGAATAGTGTTTGAGTTTAACAACATCACGACGTTCGGCGAATATTCACCCTTACGTTGTTGAAACCTCTACGGTCCGGACTAAGCGTTTCGCCTCGTCGTTTATACCGCGTACGTCAAAGGACTGGAACAGTCTGCCTGCTGCGGTCTTCCAGTCCGATTATAATTTGGGTGTCTTCAAGGCTAGAGTGAATAGGCTCTTAATAAACTAGTGCGCCTCACCATCAAAGATTGCATCGCTACTTACAATCAGGTGGGATCGCAGTGGGAAAGCACTAGTTTATATCAATAAAAAAAAAAATTACCGAACAAAAACTTAAGGCAGACAAATGGCTAATTTAAAATTAGAGTGTTAAGTGATAAATTTCTTTATCAGCTGTTCTTAGTTATAAATAGCCTCATTTTACGGTATGTCATTTGTTCATGACAACACAGCTAAAAATAAATGGCGGAGGCGTAGGAAGCCTTTGATCCTAGGACGAAGACTTTAGTTCTTTGCTAAAGCGGTGTAATTAGAGACAGCTTTCAAGTTTCAGAAGGACATCTACCTGCGATGTTTATTATTTGGCGGGGGTATTTGTAAACATTGGAGTGAAATGTTAAAACTGTCAATTAGCGAAGACTTTCCGAATTGTAACCTATAATTACCATTTATATAGGAAACGCCCAATTTATTTAAATTCGTAGCAAAAAATTGTTTTTTGTTATTAAGGGCCAAGCGCCCGAAAAGTGCCATAAAACAGTGATTTTCTGAGGCCTACTCCTCCGTAACGGCTAAGTCAATTGGTTTGAAAAAAATATATGTTTATTATAGATAGATGATGATGATGAACAATAATATCAACATTTGACTTTTTCGTGCAATTAATACTTTTATCAAAAAAAAAATATTTAGCAATTTCGCAGCTTTTCGCAACTTTTCCCTTCTCCTTTGAAACGGCTTGGACCTTTAGAAACATTTTTACATATAAAAATTGGTGGTTAAATATTCTTCAAAGGGAACATTGCCTATGTAAATCAATCAATATCTCGCAGAGAAAATGAATTTTAAGCGCTTTCCGGGCGCTGCTGGCCGCAAATGCACAGATTTGCGTGCTGCCGCCTAGGCGAGTGCGAGAGTTGCGTTCACATAATTTTGGCTAGATGGTTGAATGGACTATACGCCTTAACCATGACTATTAATTCATTAAACACCAAGGCGTTCGCTCTGTCGTTATCTTTCTATTGTCTTTAATTACGGTATTCGAAAGATTGAGTCTGGTGGGTATGTTTTTTAGAAGGGTAATAATCAAAGTCTGGGTGGAGTGCGAGAAAGGGTCAGACTCAGACTCAACTAAAACCTACCTGTATTCCTTCAGTTGTCCTTTACAGTCCAGGGCCACGATGACTCATTCGAAGCATCCCGCAGGGTGTTTCAACACCTAAAATAGATAAGCTGGAATGTTTTGATTCACAATTGGACCCAGTAAGTGATGCTGCAATCAGGTTGTTTAATTCAAAAGAAAAGTGACGGTCGGAAAGAACATTTTCTGTTAGTCAGGTCTATCACCATCATTTCAGCCGAAAAACGTCCGCTGTTGGACATAGGCCTCCCCCAAGCGTGGTCAAAACGACTGGTCCTGTGCATCTTGCATCCATCGGATTCCCGCGACCTTGACCATCGGTCAACCTTGTGAGAGGCTTTCAAACGCTTCATCTTCCGGTACACGGTCGCCACTCCAAAACCATTCATTCCCATCTGTTCTGGGTGCAATGTGCTCTGCCCATTACCACTCAAGTGTGGAAATTCTTCGAGCTATGTCCGTAACCTTGGTTCTCCTGCGGATACCTTCATTTCTGATGTGATCACGCGCGGAAACACCAAGCATAGCAATCTCTATTGCCCTTTACGTACTTACTACTTAGTTTTACTTTAAGTCTTCTTATGAGGCCTATTTAAGCGACACGTTTCGGAGCCAAATAGCCACAAGCACTGGACAGGTAAATAAGATTATTATAATAAATCATTTTTTCCGTATGAAATATAAAGCGTAATCACTGCAAATGAATGCCATTACCAAACATCTAAGGTAATTTGGTTATATTTTAACTATGTTTTATATTTCTCATAACGAAGCTTAGTCCGCCCCTTTTACGTCGGCCTTATAATCGTGATAAATATTTAGTACTGTAATAAGCTACGTAATTAGTTATTAAAGTCAATATTAAGCCTTGGACGCAGAATAGCTACTAGGAAAATTATTTTCATACTTGAACCTACCATCATGGAAACGTTTTTTCATGTTTTACTTTATGTATTATTTATTAATTAATCCTAAACCTGATAAACTGGTGAAGGTTGCGGGAATGCGATGGATGCGAGACGCACAGGATCGTGCATTTTGGCGACACTTGGGGGAGGCCTATGTCCAACAGTGGACGTTTGTCGGCTGATGATGATTGTGATGAAATCTAAACATAATGATGTTTGCGTACGCGTAGATTATGCTCTGGGATAGTATTTTGGCTATTTTTTATTTAGGCGGTATGTTCCTTTGGGACAATTTTCAGTTTTAAGGCCAGGTTCTACTCATTTTGAACTTTTTTAAACCTCTAGAAAACCACAAATTGATAAGATAAAATAAAATTATTTTATTAAAATTGACTATATGACCAACGATCGCGAATCTGACCCTAAGGGTCAACTCACACCGAAAGAACGGCGAAGGGCAGCGCAGTTTCAGTGTCATATGAATTTTAACTTTATTTTCATTTCTATAATACTTATTATCGCATGAGAAACACGAACGAGAGAATTCCCCGGAATTCCTGCGGCGCCGCGGGCATCCGCGCGATTCGTTCGAGTTTCTCATGCGATAATAAGTATTATGCTAATGAT
The DNA here is from genome assembly GCA_929112965.1 of Mythimna albipuncta. NCBI lineage: Eukaryota > Metazoa > Arthropoda > Insecta > Lepidoptera > Noctuidae > Mythimna > Mythimna albipuncta. Next base: position 12,965,638 of record OV815973.1, read on the forward strand.
AATAAAGTTAAAATTCATATGAAACTGAAACTGCGCTCCGCTTCGCTGCCCTTCGCCGCTCTTTCGGTGTGAGTTGACCCTTACTTACGATTTCAAACGTGTATGTCTATGAGTTTACGTCACGGAAATAATTGAAAGTTATAAAAATTAATAAAAAGGCCAGTTTTCTTTTTTTTTGGGGCCGCGAAATCACTACAAGACTACAATCGGCCCTTATTTCGGGCGAAGCTGCGGCTTGAAGTTAGGACACAGGACTTTTAATCCTAGACTCTCGCGATTAAAAATGTTGTTTCATGTCAGGTTCCCTTGGGATATTCTAATGATAAGCTGTGAATATGGTAGACTGTAACGGACCAAAAGTAGAACCCTAAGGGACACCGGTAACTATATCATGGAAACTTGATGTGTTATAAAACTTTTGTACCTGTTAAAGTATTATCGAGTAGTATTTCTGGAGCCAAACTTGACTGTCTGGAGACATGGAATTTGTAAGGAAGGAATGCTTTATTATTATTATTAATTTATTATATTGCACAACTATCACACAACGCCGTCTAGTCCCAAGCTAAGCAGAGCTTGTGTTATGGGCACTAGACAACTGATAAACGTACTTATATATTTCTAAATACATACATATTATAGATAAATTTACACCCAGACACAGAACAAATGATCATGCTCATCACATAAATATTTGTCCTGGGTGGGAATCGAACCCACGACCTCCGGCATAGCAGTCAGGGCCACTAACCACTAGACCAACAGGCCAGTCAAATGCTTTGATTTAGTACACCAAACATCTATGTCGTACTCTATCAAACGCCTGCTGGGCTTTTAAAAGAGCACTTATGGTGTACTTCTTCTTCTCTGAGGATGTTTTGACGATAAAATAACGTAATATTATGTAGTACTTATTTTATATTCTTGAAAATTATCATGACATCATTAGATGGCTTCGTTTTTTATGATGTGACATGTAGCCCGGAGCACACCAAATGTTTAATTGTATTTACCAGGAAAAAGAAAATCTCTTTGCTACAATATCTAATCTAATCCAATAAGAACTTTTCTGTTTTGTGCGGCCTGGGACGTTAATTGTTTTAAATACTGGTGTTTTGTCAGTTGGGTAGCATTTTTTAAACATATTTTTTCTTTAATACATTGTCCTACACTAGAAATTACTCCTGTATAGAAGGTACGTTCATAAACATGTAAAGTCACAAAATACACAATTACACACCCAGAAACGAAATAACTATCTCTATGCCACACAAATATTTGTTTCATGTGTGCGGGATTCGAAGCCATGACATGCAACTCACCAGCCAATCTTTCGACTATTGCGCTAACCGCGCCGTCAATTTTGCCAGTTATAAAATACAAGTCATAAAATTATGACTCGAACACTAAGCACCCACACGGTTTTCTAAAATTCACGTCTCTGATCGTGACCCCGTTGAATCACATTAAAGTAACGGAAGCAAAACATGTTTCTCAATGGTAGGAAAAATCAGCGAGTTGGTATTTTTTGCCTCCTGTTAGTAAAAATTTATTGCTTTACGATTCACCCCGTCATAGCGCCAGAAGTCTTAGAGTAAAAATAGCGGTGAAAAAGTAGAACAAAAAAAAATATAAGGGGAACCTTAACAACTGACCAAGTGGTGATCGAGATCGCTTTCAAAAGGCTACGAAACAAAGCCTCGAGTGAGCATGTTGATACCTTTTACGTATGAGGAGCAATGCAGGAATATTAATGTTATCGTGAGGTGGAAACAAGCCTCACACCTCAGTCCCCACCAGAGACGCCCTGAGCGTCGGAAGTCGCAGCATGATTTCCGGCCACCATTGACGCGTGGACGTTAAGCAAAGGGTAGGACGCCGTCTGAATTCTTGGAGCGTTGTGTACCACGCGCGCCTTAACCTTTCAGATACCGTCAATTTGAGACACAATAGTAAGACAATAGATGAGCGAACGCTGGCGTTCGCTTGGGCTTAATGAACTAAATGATGTCCTACCAAGACTGCGGATTTTTTGAAGTAGTTACCGTAGCCCTCACAAAAAGGGTAACTGATCAAACATCTATCAGGGTTTTAATCAGTCACTCTTTTCTGCTCTACCTCATAAAAAAAAAAACTATATAGGTTATTTATACATGTTGGCATTTGGCACTGACGTCTGCATATGCCGCACCATTTATATTAACTGCAAACAAGTTCGTTTCCCAGCATAATATTTTTCTTTAATTTCCCCAGCAACATGAAAATTATATTTACCAGCACACTAACCGAAAAGGCATTAAAGCTAGACACACTTCCCAGAACCTGCATAATATATGAGTGCACTAACGACCAGACAGGCGCATTTAAGTTTTAAGTTCTTTAGCAATCAAGAAACGCTTGAAAGAGATTGTTGGGTTCAGTAGAATAAACAAGAGCTCGGGACGTCACCGCTAAATTAGAGGAGTTCGCTTTAATTATATTATTATTAGTTAGCCGACGCCGACGACGCGAAGTACATGCTGCTACTGACACTTATTTATTTATTACACGGAATTCTGTTTTGTAATTCCGTTTTGGATTTTGTATCCAGTTTGTATGGTTCTTATAAGGAATCATCATCATCATCATCATAATTTCAGCCGATACACGTCCACTGTTGGACATGGGCCTCCCCCAAGCGTCGCCACATCGAACGTTCCTGTGCGTCCCGTCCCCTTATAAGGTATGTTATTGTAATATTAGTGTAAGGTCAATAATTTCAACCATATTTTTGCACAGTTTTTTTTTTTTTAATTTTTGTTGCGTCTAAGTTTCAAGTTTTAGGCTACACCTCTCTACTACTCTGTGAAATTATAAATTGTCCCAAGAGAAATTTCTTATAAAATAAAAAGTATCCTAGGTATGATATTCTTGGTCATGATCTACATGTGCGTCTTTCCGTTTAGCCCTCTAAGTGTGAAAACCTAACAAACACACTTTCACCTTTATTATAATAGTGTAAGGAAATAAGAATCTTCCTTATAACCTTTAAAACTCCCTAAACGTTTTTTCTTTGGGCTACTTTTGAAGATCAAATAAAGAACAACCTTAGGGTGAGTTGCACCATTTAACTATAACGATAACAAAGCCGTTAACAGTTGTCATATCGTCGAATTGACCAATAGGCGGCCGTTTCACGGCTGGTTATGGTTTGGTTATCGTTATAGTTAAATGGTGCAACTCACCCTTATTTAGGTGCTGTCCGGCCGTCCGGTAACCGTCCGGACCAAGCTCAAGTCGTCGTCGGCGCGCACTGTTCCCGCGCGCCTCAAGGAGTTGTCAGCAACAGCAGGGGCCCAGCCGGGTTGAAGCCTACCGGGGCCAGGGTTATCCGAAAGGGCGCTCGAGCCCCGGTACGAAGGCTAGAAGGAACGGGATGGGTTTTTTAGTCAGTAAGAGTCTGACACTATCTCCCGCTCCGCCCAAGGGCGGGGGATGTCAATGCATGATTTTTCCCATCGAAAAAAAAAAAAAAAAAGCCCTTATTTAGGTATTTACTTTGGTGGTTATTTGTGTTAACTTTTAAGGAAGAAATCACATTTTGCATACACATAAAATTCCCCCTATTCACCAATTTAAAGTTTTAATTCCTAGAAACCCGTCATTAGTTTTCGCCTACGTCATAAAAGGAGCATTTTTTTAAATTGATATAAACTAGTGCTTGATTGCGATCCCACCTGATGGTAAACAGTGATGCAATCGTTGATGGTGAGGCGCACTAGTTTATAAAGAGCCTATTCACTCTTGCCTTGAAGACACCTAAATTATAATCGGACGGGAATAGCGTTTAAAGGGTACCTTGGGTTATCCTGTAATGATAGTTAATTATTGATGATATATAAAATATATTGTTTAAAAGCTTCATGTATCACTCTCATTTCTCTCCTGTTAATGCCATTAGAAACTCAAGTGAACCGCTTAAGAATTCCTCGATACGAAATCAACAAACGTCCTACAAACACGTAACAAAACACACAAACAGACACAATGGCTGTATCCACAATCAATGTCAAATCAGAGCTTTTGAATCTGAACTAACTGTGATCTTGTGAGTGAACTCAGAGGCACAGCGCAGTATGCAAACGATCGAGAACAAGGTGATCGTCTCGGCGGAAATTCTTGTAACTACGTTATTGAGTTCTAGTCGCAAGGATTTCTGTGACGTTTGTGTACTATTGTTTCTATTGACTAACACAAAAGACGTCCACAGCTGGACATAGGCCTCCCTCAAGCGTCGCCACAATGACTGGTCCGGTGCGTCTCGCATCCATCAGATTCCCGCGACCCTGACCAGGTTATTAGTCTAAACACAAAACATAACATAATTTAAAATCAGAATAATTTATTTGCAAGCAAGGTATAAAGGTGTAGATACAATTTTAAGATGGTACAGAATTTGATGTTCCTTACGGTTATTATTACGTAATATTAAATACCAGCTTCAGTATTTCCAGAGATTACCCCTGCAAACAAAAAAAAAACTATACCTCTTTATAATATCAGTGTAGATAATCGACTTAGAACTATCTTGGTGTAAAATTCATACAAATAAGTCAATCTTAACGTTATTGTTCACTAGCTAACACAAAATTAATTTTGTAGGTATAAAACTTAAACTAAAAAAACTTAAACATTAGGACCTAGAACGCTGTAATTTTAGACAGAAATTTCTTTTATGATTTATGCAATGAATTAGAAAGGATTATTTAAAATTCACCTCTTTGGACTTTAAACCAACGTTTCGTTCCCTAAGAATGAAACGTTGTCAAAGTTTGTATAGAGAAACGTGGGTGTAGCCGCTGGCAGAAGTTAGTCTTCAATATTTATGCAAAATCTGCAAACACAAATGATACTAATGTGTAGTTACTCCCACTGGACTGGTAGACGTAATACTTTCTCATACCAGACTTATTAAATTAGGAGCAACAAGTACTTAGGTAAGTACTGTAGGGGCTTACAACAAATCGCTAGCTTTTCTGAGAGCCAGAATAATAATATCCACTTATTTATTACTTTCACTAAGTTAGGGACCAAATAAGAAAACAAAAACCTATACTTTTATTACTAAGAACGATAATCCAGACCGTGTCTGAAACCGGAATAGTTACGGAACTATTTTTAGACTAAAACACACTTTTCCTTAGGGGAAACGGTGTCATTTACACAGAAGTTTAATTATAAACAAAAACTTTCCCTAAACCTAGACCACTCCGAAACAACTGTCCAACAAAGCGTCTAATCTCTAGCTCAACTTTAAATTAAGTAAGTCGCGAGTTAGCCTAAATACGTAATGCGGTACCGTCTGGTCGGGTCCCTTAACACTTAAACGCAATCCGGAATTCATACGTGTGCACTCGCTTACTGTGCCGACAAACTTTTGCCCATACATCGTCCCTGTGCACGGATGTCTCACAAATGTACACACGCCCGCGGTACACGGTAGACACCGCGATCCTTAACTGAAGTGCAGCAGGTGCCTCCGTGGCCATGAATATTAACACACATGAATATTCCGACTATGTTTGCGCATTTCTTGCATGATGACGTTTCGCTTGCAAGAAAACCTTGAGGCGACTGTTAATACTGGCTTTAATAAGTTAAAATGAATGAGCGTGGAATATCAAGTTTACAATATACCAGTTTCTGCCAGCGACTTTACCCACGTGAAGGGTGAATTATAATAAAAGGTCATAATGAAATATAAGTAAGCTTAAAATACTGATTAAAAAAAGTTTAAATCGCGGGTTAAACGGGTTCTGTTTGCCATACTTCATGCGCTGATGTATGGCAAACAGACAGCTTGCCAGACTTCAGCGCAACCCATTCAGTGATTTAAGCATAATATACGTATTATGGCAGGATCATAAACCTAAAGAAAATTAATCACACGTGTGCCACGTATTATGACATCTAGACTTCTGAATTTGCTTGTAACCTATGTCTTAGCAACATTTGTCACACGCATCCCTCGTAACCCGACTTTTTCAAACAAATTCAAGAGTCTAGATGTCATAATGCGTAGCATACGAGGCATAGGTACGTAGGCTCAGTTTGTCTTTAGCTTTAATTTGTGCTAGCTTGTGCACGCTGCTTCAGAAATAAATAAAATAAAAATAAATTTAACCTTTATTTACTTACTACGAGTACATTTCATTACGTTTACGAAACTTTTTAAGTTTACAAAAAAAAAAAAACCTTAGGAACACTTAAATAAATAAATACTGTCTATACGTTAATCCTATGCTGGTAGTAGTCGCCTGTGCGGCATAGACCTCTCCTAAACCTTTCCAGATGTTTCTCTCTCTGGCCACTTGCATCCAGTGATTTCCGCACTTGTGGTTAAAAGCGTCTCTCCATCTTTTTCCTGGTCTTCCTTTTCTCCGTTTTCTGTCTCTTGGTACCCAACGATGGACCAAACGTTTAACACCACTCTGTTAAACGTTTGGTCCATCGTTGGGTACCAAGAGACAGAAAACTCAGGAATAAAGCAGCTCTTTAGTGTACAAATTTTAGCAATCAGACCAGTACTTTCAGAGATTACCTCATACAAACAAAAAAAAAAACAGACTTTACCTCTTTATAATATAAGTGTAGATAGGTGTTCTCGAATTGATTAAATAAAGAAATAAAACTTTCAAGATTAGCATATTGAGTAGTTTTCATCATCCATCCATGCTGAAAAATAAAGAACTTTTTACGTGAAAAGAGCTACTCGTTCAGTTTTCGAAGTTCTGGTTTTTAGAACGCTATATAAACCAAAAGAAAATTTTAACTAAAAAGAAGATACTATTTTAAAAGAAATAGTTATAAGTAAACCTGTAAAGTCGAGAAGTTCTTCAAGTTATAAAACTCGGCTTGTTTATATAGTTTTATAACAAGTATAAAATATTTCGCTGCGCATAGCGTAGATTTATATTAGATTATATATTTAATATAAACATACTGTTTTAGCTTTCTACGAAAGCTGAATATGGACACCATATTATGTTGGGCTGCGGGATTAAAGGTGGCGACCGCGTCGATGGGGCTGAAAGGTTCTGAGGGCTTAGGCAAGTTGATAATCTATAATCTTTAACGCTAGTAGAAAACTTTAAATGTATGGGAATTACATCACCTCAACGTTAAGTTACGTGGTCAGAACAAAGGAATCGGAGGCGTTACCGACTGTAGAAAGAGATTTGAAATGAAACGGTCGTAACTTGGCTAGACCTGCTGGAGTGTCGACCGCGTACCAGTAGACGCCACGTATGATAAGAAACGCATAGGACCGATCGTTTTGGCGACACTTGGGGGAGGAATGTATCCAGCAGTAGAAGCTTTTGGCTGAAATGATGATGAATTATCATTTGATATTCAATATTGATTGGGACCACATTTTTTTATGGGTTGGGAAGTCATCAAATAACTTTTCCCATTCTGGGTGTAGCGGGAGTGAATGCCAGACATTTACTGACTAAAATCACCCGTGTTCCTTTGTGCATGGAGATGCAACGCGAAACTCCGCTGCGGCGATAAGTCACGGCATGGCGGATAAAGTTCCAGCGGGATTTCATGGTGGTATGGCGACAGCGATTGTCGTAACCCAGTGCTGAGCACGTCATAATCATGGCAGTAAGTCCACTCTTCGAGGCATCACAGCTTCCTAACCTTCCGCATGACCCAGATCAGGGCCCGATCTAAAGGGGGGAAAGCCAGATATTTGCCCAAAGCGGCAAAAACTGAGGGACGGCAAAATTGCCTTATTCCTATCTTTCAACCTAGCCATCTACACCCAAGTTAGCAGATTGAGGATTTTATGTACCTCCAACCTACTTCAGGTTGGATAGTGGAAATATTTAAGACTTAAGACTCATGACATATATATGGTTTTCTGTATGTAAAGGGTGGCGAAAATTGTTTTTGCCCAGAGCAGCTAAATAGCTAGATCGGGACCTGATCCAGGTCCTCACGAGACATGGTGAGTTTGGGAGGATCCTGCATCTGCTTCGTGCCCTTTGTCACCCAGGGTCGCGCTGATTCTGTTAAACAATATACCACCTAAGCTCGCTTAGTCATACATAACATATGTATCGTTTTAATAGGAAACTGTAATACATAGTCTTCAAAGCGAAACACCGGATATTTCATATGTTGTCGGGCCAATAAATCCCTCTTTATGGGCACTTAAACGCTTGTTATTCCACAAACATAAGCATGGCTCTTACATAAAGCATGAAATAAAAGGTAAATAAGAATGTACTGTCAGCTATAGTCTTCTTATTAATCTGTGTTTTATGCTCAGCAGATTTATGGATTTATGTCTTATGCTTTTCTAAGCCATTTCGCTGTTAAAGATCGTATGATGCTTGTTTTTTTTTTTTTTAACTTATCGACGTGAGTATTAATTTTGTTCTCACATTTGAATCGAATAAAAAATAGAACATAATGATATAATTGTGTAATGTTAGCGTTTACCATCGAGGCGGTATTAAGACCAGAACCATGGCGAGGCCATGAAAAGAGCCGAGAACGGTAATCATTAATTACTCATGTGTATCATACGACGTTTTTTAATACACTTGTGAAGAAAATAACTGTAAAACTAGTAAACTCTTGTGGCGGTAAAAATCGGTTTTCATATGCGCGCCCATATATATATTTTTTTAACGGGGGTTGGCCGGTGACTCGTGGTGGTCGTCCCCCAGCTCTTCTTCTTCTTCCTGCCCTTGTCCCATTTTATTTGGGGTCGGCGCAACACGTTTTTTTCTTCCATTCTGTCCTGTCACTCGTCACGCTATCACTAACTCCCTTTTCTTTCATATCACTTCTCACACAATCCATCCATCTTTTCTTTGGCCTCCCTCTCCCTCTCCATCCATCCACATGTAAATTCATAACTCTTTTAGCAACATGCTTTTCATCTCTCCTCTTTATATGACCATACCAAGACAAACGATTTCCTTTCAACCTTTCAGTCACTGGCGCCACTTTCAAACTTCCCCTAATATACTCATTTCTCACTTTATCCATTCTCGTCACACCACACATCCATCTTAACATTCTCATCTCCGCTACATGCAATCTTTTTTCATCCGTCTTTTTCACAGCCCAACATTCTGATCCATACAGTATGACAGGCCTTATCACGGACTTGTAGATTTTACCCTTCAACTTGAGGTGCATCCGTGGGTCACAAGTTGTTCCCGTGACCTGTCGCCATTTCATCCATCCTGCGTTGATCCGATGTGTTACGTCCCGGTCCACCTCACCATCCCCTTGGACGAGGGACCCGAGGTACCGAAAGTCGGAACAGATCGGTATGGGCGTTCCGGCGAGAGCTAAGGGCACTGGATTGGAGAGACCGCCGAAATCGCAGAACAAGTACTCCGTTTTGGTTCTACTTAATTTCAGGCCAACACTCTCCAATCTGTGCCACCACACCTCCAATCTGTTCTGGACCTCTAAGCCACTCTCGGCAACCAGCACAATGTCATCGGCAAACAACATACACCAGGGAGCCTCTTCCTGAATGTCCGACGTCAGAGCGTCCATTATCATCAGGAAGAGGTAAGGGCTGAGGGCCGACCCTTGGTGTAAGCCGACAGCCACATTGAAGCTTCCAGTAGTGCCTACAGAAGAACGGACTTGGGTACTGCATCGACCGTACATCGCTCGGATCAACTGCACATACTTCCCAGGGACACCTTTCTCCTTAAGGGCCCACCACAGAACCTCACGAGGTACCCGGTCATATGCCTTTTCGAGATCAATGAATACCATGTGCAAGTTTTTATGCGCACCTCTGTATTTCTCGCACAGCTGGTGTATAGCAAAAATGGCATCCGTTGTACCCCGACCAGGCGTAAAACCGAATTGGTTCTGTGAAATTTCACTCTCTTCTCTCAGTCGCCTTTCAATAACTTTCTCCCAGGCTTTCGTCGTCCCCCAGCCTGATACGATAATTTATTAAAATTATGGCGGGGGAGCGGTTGAACATTAAGGTTTTAACTACATTATAGCACTAGTGCGTAATGGTAATCAAAATGTACCTAAGAGCAGTGCAATAAGTGTCACTTTCTGAGCAAGTGTATTGAAAAAATACATTATGAGTTAGATTACGAATAAATATAGGACATAGATTTATCTTCCGATTATCACACTTATCGATCGTTTCTCTAATATTTGAAATGAATCCTCTGTATCATTTTGTTCTATCTCAAAAGTAACTGAGGTCACTACAATAGTTGAAATGGAATTGGTTTGACAACACCTGACAGATGAACAAATGAGCTTGATATAATAATAATAATAATAATAATAATAGCCAAGAGCCTCGGCCAACACCTTAGGAGGCTCTCGTTAGGCGACTGGATCAAGGGCTTGATTCAGAAAGCAGTATTGCTGGACACGGCTCGTATAGTCAGGAGGTTCCTTTCTCTGGAGCCCTGACCGCCGGTGGCTTGGACCCTGTTCCCGATACCGGTGGGCTACTATTTTTTATATTTTTAAATGTTTTTTTTTTTATATGAATATTTAAAAATATAATTTATATGTTCTTAAAGCTGAATATACGGAATAATAATAATTTCTGTAGGATAAACAAACTAAATATCTTGACTTGGCTCGCGAGGTTATCGACATGTTGGAAGTGGAAAAAGCAATCATTGTGCCTATAGTCATGACGGCCAATGGCTTAATAGCCAAGAGCCTCGACCAACATCTGCGGAGGCTCTCGTTAGGCAACTGGATCAAGGGCTTGATCCAGAAGGCAGTACTGCTAGACATGGCGCATATTGTCCGGAGGTTCCTCTCTCAGGAGCTTTGACCGCCGGCAGCTTGGACCCTGTTCCCGGTGCCGGTGGGCTACTATTTTTTATATCTTTAATTATTTTTTTTTATGTTATTTTTGAAGAAATATGTATATACTAAATGATCTCTTGGATTCTTATCCAACAAACGATCTGTTTGCGGATGAATGGAAGATGATTTTATTGGCATGTCAGAAGTACTGTGAGAGGAATTGATGTACGTGTTGTTAAATGTTTCTACTTTTACTCTTTGTTTAGTTACTGTAATTGGTTGTTTAACCGTTGTAGTTAATGAATAAATAAATAAATAAAAATAAAAATAAAAATAAAAATAAAAATAAAAATAAATAAATATAATGATAAGTGAATGGAATAATTTCTGTAATGTATATTTCATGCATAAGGTAGCCATATACGACTGATAGGTTTGCCAGTACAGTTGAGTGTTATAGGTTTAAATGAGCGTGTATGTTGCACAGCTGTGCAGGTTTCCATACCAGTTTACCTGACAGGTATAACTTTGCAGGCAAACCTGGTAGGTACACCCTAATAATAATGTGTACCTTTACGTGTATTTGTTATGATATGTGTATCACGTACTTGGGGCACGTCACATACTGAGCATTTAAGCAAGCATGCGAGTATGTGCGTGATCAAAAACGCATAATTCTTAAAATGCTCTTATTGGGGGTACTTACTGAGCATTTCCTTCAAGAATCTGTTGTGCAAACCGTAGTTGCGTGAGCTTTTGTTACGAAGCGAACCTCCTATTTTATAATTAAAAAAAAAAAGAAATATTTTTAGGCAGGAAATTATCGAATTAATTCTTCCGTTCTAGGGTGGAGCGAGAGGGCACTTCAGATTTTTAATGACTAAAACCCACTCCTATGTTATTTCTTACGTCTTTGCGGAACCTTGGGATTCTCTTCCGCACAAGCCATAGCTTTCAACCCTGCTGGAGCCCTATAGCTTTTTTATGCGTGCGTGGAATACCTACTATACGCTATTACCGACTCGGGCTCGGATCGGACGGTTACCAGACGGCCGGACGGCGAGCTACCCGTTGCTCGCCGTCCACAAGCCCACGCCTGCAGTGGCAGATATTGAATCTGAGTTCTTGTTAAAGTCTAGATCGATAACCTATTAAACTTCGGCATTTAAGTACAGTTTTACATTGTCCTAGCTCCAATAATTATTATAATTTATCATTTATTACTGGCAAGTAGAGTCGATGTTGACTTTTCTGCCAATATCTGAAGTAAATGGGAAAAATAAGTGGGAACTTGAACAACTGTCTAGGTATTGACGAAAAAAAAAGTTTTTTTTTTCCTATATTTATTTTACTGTCAGTTGTAATGGTTTTCAATAAAATGAATTAAAATTTATTCTACTGGTAATAAACAGTTCATCGACATTATCATTTTTCCAAAACTATCGTACAGCACTGTTGTAGGTACACTGGATCAAAAATCTAACGAAAAGTCATATTTATTCAATTATAAGCCATCACTCATGCCTCATTGTAGGGTGCCAGCCGAAAACCAACACTGGGTGTCTGACGCCGAGAAATTGCTGAGTTGGCGAACCCTCCGATTCAGGCATGTTTAGAGAAATTGAATTATTTATCTGTATAGCATAGCATAGTCGGCTTTATAATGTTTCCACAGCTGGAACTCAGGCCTCCTCTCTAGGAGAGAAAACGGGTCATAATCCACCACGCGGGCTCAGTGCGGGTTGGTGGATTTCACATGCCTTCGAATTTTTGATTCTAAGACATTCTGATTTCCTCACTCCTTCACCGTTTTGAGAGCAGTGGTGATGAAATAATTTACAAAAAGTCATGCACCTGGCTGGGTTTGAACCCGCGACTTACTATTCGTAAGTCAAGGCCGTTACGACTCGGCCACCACTGCTATATCTCTGTACTCTTTTTTATTATATTGAGTTGTTACCGTTGTTTTGTATTGGCTGCGTCGAATAAATTCTTGTCTATTTGATAAATGTACTGGAAATTAAGTCTGCCATTTCCTTGTTACTATAATAATAATATTCCACAACTGACGGCGTTGTGTGATCACAACGCCGTCTAGTCTCAAGCTAAGCATAGCTGTGTTATGAGTACTAGACAACACTGATAAACATACTTATATATTTCTTAATATATACATATTTTAGATAATACTCATTTACCATTTTTATTAAGTCCTTCAAACAGGAAACACGTTTCAGTACAATTGGGCGCAAAGATTTTGATTGCCATTAGAAACAATAAGAAAAACAACCTCTCAAAGTGCAGATGAGTAATATAAATCGAGAAATTGAGATATATAACTTAATACTGTTAAATAAATCGATTACAACAAAATGATTTTTCAATCGCAAAGATCGTTACGTGGTTCAAACTAACTAAGTAAATTAAAATCTGTTTTTTCCATCGTAATAGTTTCAAAATCTACGTCATATTTAGCTAGGCATTTAGTGTATATATTATTTTTAATTATTAAGTTATTTTATTGTTTAATTTGTTAAATTATTGTTAACTAATTTAAGTAAATGAATGTCTATTAAGAAAACTTTCAAAATCAGTTTGTCTTAAAAAATTACAAGCGTTGTAAGTTAAATAAAAGCTTTTATAAGTAGATAATGGTATACCCTCATACAACACAATACAATAAATTGAATTGACAGATTGGTGAGGCAATTAATCAAGTTATCGGTGTATGGTAGAGGACCGACTACCTTTGGTGTAGAGGGGCTCTGAAAACGGGAAAAATAGTTGAACAAATGGAATCATGAACTTTTAAAACGAACTCTCGATAATCTGCGATATTTTGCGGCTTCTGTTCCCAAAGTTTTTATTGAAGTATTAAATTTTATGTTTGAATATCGTTTTGCACTTTCACTGGTATGTTACTAATTTCATCAACTTGTTTATGATGTTTTATAACTTAATCACAAATGTAATCAGACTAATATAATAAGGTGTGATCTATCCATGTGCCAAATTTCATCGATACTTTCTGTACTACGAGGATTAGAGCTATATTATAATGAAACACCATACATAGTAAATAATAATATTTGAAATCCATGTGAACGCAGGCGCTGGAAAAACCTAGTACGTAATATTCGTTTCGAGTGCAAGCAAAAATTAACTTTGCGGTGGTCGGGTGGAAGTGTTTTCGATGGTACAAGCTCAACAATCAATGCTTGAAAATGAACATATCTGAAATAGTACTGTTGTTTACCTAACTGAAGTACATATATCTCTACTCGTACTTCAAACTAAACCATTGTTTACATTTCTGATACACAGAGATCGTCTATTTTTGGGGCTTTGGTCACATAGTTGTGTGCGAGTCTTATCCGTTTATCAGTCTTTGTACTTAGGATCTGCGGAGGCCGCTCGGACGTCCGTCGCCCGACGTTCCTAAGCCTTTGTTCGGTTAGGCTCAGCCCAGTCCTTGGTACAAACTACGGGGAAGGACACGGATCTATTGGGATGCTAATTTCTTAACGTTACGTATAGAAATCGGAATCTGAGGACTCAATTTTAGGTTGTTGTGTTTAGAATTTTGTTTGATTATGTTCGCGGGGCAAACATGGTCAGAGATCACCCTAGACAGAGAAGTTTGAAAGGAGGGAGGGAAGGCCTTTGCCCAGCAGTGGACACACAATAGGCTATATAAAAAAAATGAATGTGTTAAACAGTAATGATTTCTGTTGAAAGACGTCCACTGCTCGCTCAAGAGTCGTCACAACGACTGGTCTAGTACGCCTTGCCTCCATCGGGTTCTCGTGACCCTTATCAGTTCATAGGTCTACTTTGTAGGAGACTTTTTAACGCTTCGTCTTCCAGTACAAATGATAAATGACATTTATTTTGCGAATAGGTTTTTAGAAACGCTTTTACGTATTTTTTTGTCAAACTAGATGAGGCCGGTATATCCTAGCTGACTGCCCTGAGAAGAAACATCGCAACAAACTTTGGGGACAAAGTCGCCACTCAAAGACCTTTCGGACTTATCGACCATTTATTCTGCGAGCAATGTGTCTTGCCCATTGCTTCTTGGGTTTACCGATATTTCTGGCTGTGTCGGCCACTTTCTCCGTATCAACAATAAACCATTTTACCACGGTAGATCAACACGTTTCTACATAAAGTGACCCAAAAAACAATTGGATATAATCTATTAATGAAGAACTTGATTAAATTGTATTTACACATAAAAAATAATAGATGTAAGTCAGTACTAGTCAAAATAAAATGATCCTTGAATAACTATCCACCTGAAAACTTTGTAGCTCGTAGATAAGATCTCATAATACCGTAAGTTATTTCCTCTCGAGGTAACCTTTCCAATATGGTAAACCTTTGTAAGGAATACCTACCACAGGAAATTGAATTAAATGATTTCGCCAATGAATAGATACGATTGCTAAGGAGCTCCCTTTTATCCCAGTTATTGTATCTTTTTGCAAATTTCTCGTTTTATGGAGTAATGTGCATTGAAGGGGGGAATATCAAGCAATACTTCAGTGAATTGAACTCGGCTAAGAGAAGGGACCACTGCTATTGAAAAATCTCGCGTCACAGTGTTTGTTATCGAACTCATATAAACCGTGATAGGTGATGATGTATGTTTTTTAATCAGTAAGAGTCTGACACTATCTCCTGCTCCGCCCAAGAGCGGGGGTTGTCATAGGATGATTTTTCCCATCAGAAAAAAAGGTGATGATGTATAAACTAAAGAAAAAGGTTATAATATGGTGTTTAATGTCGTATAGATAATCGTACGGAACCCTTCATGCGCGAGTCCGACTCGCAAATGGCCGGTTTTTAGGGTTCTGTAGTCAACTAGGAACCCTTATAGTTTCGCCATGTCTGTCTGTCCGTCCGTCCGCGGATAATCTCTGTGACCGTTAGTACTAGAAAGCTGAAATTTGGTACCAATATTTATATCAATCACGCCGACAAAGTAGTCAAATAAAAATTGTAAAAAAAATCTTTTATTAACCCTACACGTAAAGAAGATAGTGTTTTTTTTTTCATTTCAACCCTAACGTGTGTAATATTATTGGATTGGTATTTAAAAATGAATAGGGGTTTAGTAAAATATTTTTTTGATAATGTCCATATTTTCGGAAATAATCGCTCCAGAAGTAAAAAACAATAATAAATAAATGTATAAATATGTATAAATAAATAAATAAATAAAACAATATGTGTGTCCTCTAACTTTTGGACCATAAGTTTAGAAAATATGAAAATATCTCAAAAGTTTTATAAAAACTTTCTAGGAAAATTATTTTGAACTTGATGGGATGAACAATTTTTGAAAAGTTGTACAAAATAATTTCAGCACTAAGTTTATAATTTAACCGTATACTTATACGGTTTTTTTTTTAAACTTAGTTTACATATTTTAGTATCCTGACCGTATTTTCTTTCAAATAAAAAAACTGCCTGCCGTTCATTGTTTTTATAAGAATATTTGGTATAGTGGGAAATTGTAATTGTGTTTAACCTTTCAATTGTGATAATTACAGACACAATTGAAAGACAATAGGTGCGCGAACGCCGGCGTTCGCTTGGGGTTTAATGAATTAAGTAACTTAAGTGGGGATACTTTGACGGACGGTAAACTACGGAACCCTACACTGAGCGTGGCCCGACACGCTCTTGGTCGGTGTTTTTTTTATTATTTTTTTGTGTATATTTTGTAGGTCCTGTCTAATCTGTTAGAATTGGTCGTAGGCTATATTTTACATGCCTAAGTAATAAGGGTGCCGGTGGGTAAGAAATAATTTATATGTCAAAATAACGTATACCGGGCTAGCTATCAGGTACCTATTTATGTAAAAAAGAATTGCTGTTCATTTGTCACACTAAAACCTTTAAAATAGGTATAAAATTTTGAAATTCTGAATTGCTAATTTTGTATCAAAATCACTTCTTAAAGGTGGTAAGTACAAATGTTACGGGGGTGAATCCACGGGCACAGTTAGTGGATTTTTTTTCTAATGTAAAGGTCTCGCAATTTTACGTTTATTGAATTAAAAAACGACGTCTTATTCTTATTGCTTACTACTCAACTCTTTTCTTGAACAGAATATTTTTTTTTTATCTATTTTTATCGCTACACAAATATCAAAAGGAAAAACGATGTAAATAACAATATTGCGTTCTATATTAAGCAAATTCATGTCAATAACATAAATAAAGGGTTTCTGAGAACTCTTCCTCATAGTTACGTGATTTCTGTTTTCCTCATCTAAAACATGTTTTTTTCCCAATTTGGCAGGCGGTTCCAGTGCACTCGTGCCTCAAAAATTCATAGCTTAAAATGTCCGTATACATAATGTTAAAATATGTGAGTACTGTCGGCCACACAGAGGAACTATTAAAATGACGCCATTGGCTTAAAGCCAAATCGATTTGTAACTGCCGCACAAAAAGCAATAAAAATTGGACGTGCATACATGATAACGCCGGAAAAATAGCTGCATTCGTCATAGTATACCGCTTCCGTGATAGCATTGAAATATATTGTTGTCAAATGCCTTTATGTAAGAAATAAACTTGGTATTCGTAGGAATGGACTTCCATTTCTACAAAATCTATATTATAAATGTGAAAGTAATCTCTCATGCCCCAGTTACCACCGCAGCAGATGCCCCGGTGGTCGAGAGTTTCAGGGTGATTCCTGATCACCATAGGTACGGCTTGTGGGCGAAAAGCACTGGATAGCTCGCCATCTGGCCGTCCAATAGTAACCAAGTCCGAGTCGACAGCGCGTCATAAAGCTACCCTGTGACCTCAGGCGAGGCCAGTAAAATTGAAAGTGCTTAGCAGGACTAATGCCTGCTAGGGTTGCGAGAACGTTTAAAAGAGTTTACCGTGGCCCTAGAATGTAAATGTAAGTGGGCTTTAGTCATTAAAAGTCTAACACGCTCTCTTTCTTTACCTTAGAGCCGGAGAAGTCATTTAAGACACCACATTTGTTCTGTGTCTGGGTGTAATTTATCTATAATATGTATGTATTTAGAAATAAATAAGTATGTTTATCAGTTGTCTAGTATCCATAACACAAGCTCTGCTTAGCTTGGGACTAGACGGCGTTGTGTGATAGTTGTGGAATATATTATTATTATTATATTACATCAATATAAGTCTATTACGAGTATACTTTCACGATTTTTAACGGCACATACGTAGAACATATCCTGGAATAGGACATGGGATACTTTTTATCACGGAACTATGTTCCCTTAGAATAATTTTCGGCGATCACGCAGGCGCAAACGCGAGCAGAAACTAGTACCTACTGAACGTCTAGTTCGGCAAATAACGTTGAATATGTAAGTACTTACGTTCAGCGACGATTAATATAGGCGCGAAATGTCCTTTGCCCGGCTCGTTCATCAATATCCCGGTCTAACCGTAGACCTCGTAATGTGAAGTAATTCGGAGGGCACCTTTCTTCATTACCTACCTCATTTCCATCAAAATGATTTTGCTAATTTATACGTTAAATGTTCGTGCCCGTACATAAACTAGGTAACTTTTGCAGGCGATAATGAATTAATTTCATGATTATAGTACCTACGTATTACACACGTGTATATACCTACGTGTAACTTAATTTGAAGTTACATGACTCCTTGCTTTCATGTATTGTGGGCAGGGTTTACCTACATTCAAGTTAATATTGTATAACGGAAGTACTGTTAATGAGGTAAATGGTGACTTAACAAAATAACATACTCCGATACCTAATGTTGAGAAGGGAGGATGAGTTGAAACTGACAGCGGGCCTCAATTGGAGGAGAGTGGCTCGTGATAGATTACAGTAGAAACAACTATAAGAGGTCTTTGCCAGGAGGCATACTTACTTACTTAGGATACATTATTATTTTGAATTTTGATTATATAATACAATATAAGAATAAAAGAGATTTAATTCAGAATAAATAATACCTAATCTTTTCTGTAGTAATAATAGACTTTCAATGCATAGTGGAGAAGTCGTCGAGCAATTGACCGCTGCACTGCGTGTCGAGAGTTTGATTTCCGCACGGAGAAAATATTTGTATAGCTCACAGATGTGAAGGAAGTTTAAATGTAGATGACCAAACTTACATAGTAATTCCTAATGTGAGGAAACGTCTTTATTTTTTTACAAACATAAAAAAAAAAATTAATACATCCGAATAGAGAACCTCCTCCTTTTTGTTAGGAGTTGGTTAAAAAAGAAAATAACAACATACACGAAATGGTTACACATGACAGTTTTTCGTGTAAGTTAAGACCATTTGGGAAGTATACCCTTTCCGACAAAAAAAATATTTTTTCAAATTGGTTGGCAAGCGATGAAGTTATGCGCGAACAAACATAAAAAAAAATTAATACATCCGAATAGAGAACCACCTCCTTTTTTAGGAGTCGGTTAAAAAGAAAAAATAACTTAAACGAAAACTGTCAGGTGTAACGAATACAATAAACCACATTTATTAGACCTACAAATATAACATTAAAAGAATATTTGCACACCACAAACAAGATTAAGTTGGCCGAAGGAATTGTGGGGGCAGGTAGCCACGGAATACTTTCGGTGGCCTTGCCCCATGATGAATAGGTTAGGACGTGGTGTGGGAGCCAACTAGCCTAGAATACAAAGTGAACACTGGCCGCTACCTAGCTAATAAGGTAAATGGCTATTTCGCCACGGAAAGGCCGTACTTCATAATATGAACGCGGCTTTTTTCTTTTTTTTCTTCGTTATGTTGTTTATGCTTTATGTAAGGAGGTATTGTTTGGTTATAAGTATTGATTTAATTTATTTATTGTGATTTAGATTTTAATAATAATTTAGAGTCTGTCTAATAAGTTAAACGACTTGGGTAATTGTTAGGATTTAATTAAATCTGATGTAGTCAACACGAGTTCAATAATCAAGGTTGATTAAGAGATAGAGATCATTGTTTACTAACAGAAGAACCTTAAAAAAAATATCGAATATCAGTATTTTTTAAATGATTAAATATTATACAAAATTCCCAAGTCGGTTGACTTATTAGACAGACTATACCACGCTTTTGAGGAAAGAACCATCATGTTCAAATCTTTGAGTCCAGTCAGTATAAGTATTTTTCAGTATTCGTATAACTCATGACTACAAAGTAAACAACAGTCCAGTCCAGTTCCAAAGTCTGTTTGAGGCGGGAAACCATAAAAAAAAATATCGGGCTCATTTAGATGACAACAATTTTATAATAAACTTCCCAGCATATACCTTTTAACTAATAATATTATAGCTTAACCTTTTGAATGTCTTAAGTTACACAGTTCGACATAAGCAATTGTCTTTCTATTGTGTCTCTAATTACGGCATTCAAAGAGTTAATAGGTATATAATACATAAACTGAATAATATGTAATATGTACAGACGGCTAGAGCAAGAAATTAAGTTCCGGAGTTAGTTTTTGTTCTTTTCAACAAAACAAATTATGATTATACAGATAATGTAGAAAATATTGGTAAGTTTTTCTCTGTTAGTCAAGATTTCGTGTTTTAGTACTTAGACTATACAGACTTGGAAATATGACGCAACGAAACTTATACCTCCCCGAGCCCCGAGGCTCTACCATGAGCTCTTAACACGATCCATTTTACGACCTAAACTGAACTATTAAAGAGATGGAGTTATACAGGGTCTTTAACTACACGCCTCTTTCTGGCTGGCACAATTTAACACGTCATGGTAAGGATTCTGGTCACACAATGTCACACTTGGCTCCTTGGGAAGAAAATACGTTTGTATTGTACATCTATCTCAAAAAATAAAATATTATTAATAAGATTAAAAAATACTTTCTAACTTTATTACAAAATGTACGAGTATCAGCAAAATAAATTAATTCACTTACTATAAATTACTCGCATATCTAAGAATTTTAAAATTCTTAAATCAGATCACTAAGTTTATTACATTTCTTAGAATTTAATATAATTTGATCAGTTCGGTACCTACACTCCTTAGAATTCTGTGATCCTACCTAAAGTAGACTGACTCTAGACTAAGTGGGCACTGTGAGCAGCCTAATTTTAATTACATTCCTATTGAGAACTGTGAGCAAGATGTTCACATAGTACGAGTATGTATGAAAATAGTTTCGATTGTTGTTCAAATGAACAGTAGCATATTTGAATAGGTACATACAATAACTCTCATTGCTCAAATTCAGCGTAAAATAGCACTACAAAACATCAAAAGGTACGCCTATATAAGTAAATTACCTCTCTTCAAAATACAAGTATTCCTAAGTAAATGTTAGCCAAACTAAATATACAGGGCAGTGTGCATGAAAGATACATGACGCATTAAGGAAAATGTCGAGTAGGAAAACGCCCGGAGCAAAGTATTGCGTCACTTGAGCTTACGACGTTTTCTTCATGCAAATACTCGCAGATGCATATTAAAGTACAGTTATTTTTTTATGGTATTTTTCGTTTAAAACTTTTTTTATTAATAACGTTTAATCTGAAATATACTTTAGGAAATATATCAGACTATAGGCAGTTCAGTATTGTAATTTACTTCTATATTAGATACAATTTAAAAAAATTTACACTCTACTAGACTGACACTTTAAAAGGGCCCTTCCCCACTCGTCTATTGTCAATCTGAGTATGGTTTTTGCCGGTTCATACAACGCAATTCAACGCAATGTAACAAGGCAATGCAAAAACAGAGAGTCACTCGGTAATACCGTCATTTACTCGATTATTTCAGAGAACTTGTTCCAGGAAATACGTGTTTTTTTTAAACTGTAAAAATTTTCGGAAAAATATTTTGTCATTCAAAATCTTGATTGCTAGGATTTTATTTATTTTTTACTTTTAAAATTTTTGAGTACATTATGAACGTTCATGCAAAATAGCAGATTTTCAGAGGTCTTTACTGAACTTGACTTTTACACTTTATGATTTGATTTCAATAGAAACCTAGATAAGATCCACAATATATTTTCAAGTTTTTTTAGCGAAAGTTGTGTAAGAACGTCCTATTTACGTAATTTTGTATGAAAAATAGTCAGAATGTATCTGAGGTTGGACGCTCTTAAAAACAAATGCACATCCGAATGAACAATGTCCACAACGGGATGCTGAGCAGGCAGTGTCTAGAGCATCACGTGATTGATAGCCGTGGTAAGAGCCTAAAATCGGATAACCAGTAGTACAGTTTTTGCCTAGAAAGGTGAAGATAATAGCTATGTAAACCATTTAGTACAGCAAGTTGCCTCCAAGACGTTTAAAGATAATAATTGCAGCTATCTACAAGCAACCTCCTAAGATAAGACTCGCGAAAAGCAAACCACAATCAGCTGCGGAAACAAGCCATAACAGAACTTAAATAAGAAGGCGGCAACATGAACATGCCTCAAACAGCTTTAAATAAAACAACACGCGAACGGCAATCAGTGGCTGAGATCGCAGCAAACATTAGAGGGTAGAACAACCGTTTCCCATTGTAAATGCGGCGAAGACAAAGGGTGGTTAGTTAACATTTTAATCTGCCGTTCAGGGAACACTGTAATGGCCTTGCCGCAAGTGATATATCGCCCAGGGCAGGATGCAAGCAGGCATTCTATTGCCCGCCGGATGATCTATGTGCAGGTGTATGCCCGGTATTTTGTATCATCTCTATTTTAAAGTGCAGTTGGAATGATACGAGACTATACTCTAACTAGGTGAAGTAGACTGTAATCTAAAAAACCTAGGCAAGTGCGAGTCGCACTCGTGCACTGAGTGTTCCTTACAAGCTTACCTATGTAAATAGTCAATTCCCGAATGGAGTCTCGAAGATTTTTCCGAATGGCAAAAAACTACCAATTTTTTTTTTGTGACGGATCCACACTTTTTTTTGGATTTAATCCTATAACTGTGCTATAAGACTTCGCTTTATTCATGTTTTAGGATCCTGTGTAAACGGGAAGTACCCTATGAATTTTGATTTCCTTGAGCGTGTCGAAATATACGGGTTTGTGACGTAAACGGTCGCATTTTTTTTTTCGTTATTTTAGAAGTTTTCATAGCTTCAAGGAAATACAGACCCAAATATATGGTTTTAATTTCAACTCGATACCTCCTCGAAAACAGACAGTCAACAAAGTGATCATATAAGGATTCGATTTTTCCTTTTGACGTACAAAACCATAAAAAAAGAAATGGAAGAAGTTACATTCTCGTAATGTTCTACTATTTATAAGTTAGATTCTATAATAGAGCATCAGTAAATAACTCGATATACTTTCGTGATCTAACTTCATAAACGTGAAAACAACCGTTCAAAATAAACAATGTACCTACTGAATAATCAAAGTCAAACTAACACCTAACTATAACAATAATTGTGAACTAGAATTCGGATTGCTAGACTGAATTAGTTGGTACAGAACCAGCAAGGTCGTTACGTAAGCGGAGAGGCAAGGTGCCTAAGTAAAGACCCTGTAGAAACAAAAACATTGATTATAATTCAACAAGTTATAGGTGAATGAAAGTCAGAATAATACGGCGTTATACAAACTAGGATCGAGCTCGTGCAGGTGGCAGGCGCGGTAATGGCTTCAGTGACTTGATGTATAGGCCCGAACGTGCGCCGAGTGCAAAATGCCTCATTCTATAGCCGTCGCCTCTAAAATATTGCCGAAAACGCCCGTTCAACATCAACTAATTCAATGTATAGATTGATTTACTTACTTAGTACCCCTCTACGCCCCGTTACACTCTCAAATGCCTTTAATTTCGCTTAAAATTAAAGAATTTCTTATACTATTACAGCACGGATATTGTCGAGATGATATCGGATAGGGTTGTAAATCATGAAAAATATTTTTCATTTTTTATCGCTCGGCTTACAGTCTCGTTGACTTGTTATAATAAGTTAATCTTAGTCCAAGCACGGTTATAAATAATTCATCACCTACGCAAATAGAGCGTGGCCGTCTCAAGGATTTTGAATGATATTTTTAACTTTCTTTTTTTTTATTCGGGTCTACAATACGCTGAATCTGTCATACATTATTTATGACTTTTTTCACCTTTAATTTCAAGAGAAATAAGTGGCAATAAAAAAGAACAGTGAACTACAGTCGATATTATCGCTTCAGACAGCTATCACAAAGGTGAAATGTTATCGAGCTTAAAAAAACTACAAAACGTCTTTGGCAAATTCTCACGAAGTCAAGATTTATTGAGAGGGCTTTGATTTATGGTTCAATCCACACATGGGCCCAAAAGGTTCAAAGACAAAAAAGTTAAGTTTATTTTCGCCCAAAAAACAAAGAGATACCCATCATTGAGATCCGAGGGAGGTTTTTCCATCCACTCTCACATTTTGCTTTGTTGCTTTGTTTACCTCATTCTTATGCGCATAGTTAATTTATGAAAGTCATTGAATTAAGGGCTTATTTTATAATCCAGAGATAAGCAACCATTAAATTAATTTATAGTATCATTTAACGACCTAAAGCTAGCGCAAATGACAACACAAAGTGTATCACTGCAAACAAGTTCTCTAAAATAACTCCGCCTGGTGTGTTACCCTTTTATTTAATCAAACTTCAGAAAGCAACTTTACAAAGCCATAAATCAAAGTATCACTATTATCAAAGAAGCGAGTGTAACGTTATGAATCAATGTCATTTTCCATAACTGGATCCGGCCTCCGTAAAGAATGATTTCAGTTCTGAACTACTTCTTTCGTCTTTAGTTAAACCTATTCCCGAACCGCAAGTTTACTCAAAGTTCCGTCAAGTTCGGCGAGTCTCGACGCGAATCCGATCAAATCAATTCGAGATGGGAAAAATAGACAAGCTGCCGGCTCTCAACTTTACTTATTTTTACCTCGGAATAAGTTTTTCCAGTCGGAAAATTAATTGATATAACTCTGCTATCTATCTTTTAATATTATTTCCTTTTCGCCGCCGAGTCTGTACTTAAAAAAGGTAATTTTGGGTCGACTTTCTCGCTTGCAGTTGCAACGTTATTGTGTAGACATTACCATTAGCGTTATTACAAGACTGTCGACAAGCAAAACTAGTGAAATAAGAACGCCATTTCTGCTTCTACTTCCGACTTTTTTAAAATAGTTTATTTTTTTTACTTACCACAGTGGCTAATTTTACAGATAGCTTCTTCAGTAAAGTAATATCGCTCTAATATCATAAAAGCGAACGTATGCGTGTGTGTGCATGTTTAGGTATACTCCTTTACGCTCTAACTGGTAGGCCATATCCTGGAATAGCACATAGGATACTTTTTTCCTGGGAGTTTTTCCCTTGGAATAATATTCTACCTACACACAGGCGAAGCCACTAGCATAAGCTTGTCAACTGGAAGTATTATCAAAACAGACTAAAAAAAATAAGTCATGTTGGAGCTAATTTCACAGATAGTAAAGAAACTAATACCAAATATTATCAGTTTGGCTGCTCGTAAAATCGATAACACCGAGATTGGACTCTCAGTTTCGATATAAAATAAAGGGAAAATTCGTTTCCATACGACCGAGAAGGAACATTATTAAAACCCACGTCGAGAGCTCTCCCGTATTACAAAATGCGTGTCATCGGTCACCCACATTAGGGCCGTTCGACGGCCGTGATAGATACGTCGGTGTATCCAACGGGATAATAAAAAACCGCACCGAGGAAACGGATCCACATTTTCTAGCTGTGGCAACCCTGTGGGAACCTCTGTGGGAAGGAAAGAAACCATAAAACAATATAAATGGGACGTGAGCACCGCTTCTCGACTAACTTTAGCCTGTCTACATTGTAAATTTGCGAAGTCGTATGTCCTAACAAATTTTTGCTGACCTAGCCTTTTAATGGATGGTTTTAGTCGCTCGAACTGTTAGTGTCTATCTGGGAGATAGACAGCCTAGAGCCGTGGGCAGAATAGAGTCGATAGTTGGTCACATTCCTTTCATGACATTCACGCAGATGTAACTTTAAATCAAAAGTTAAAATTTCCCGCCACCATTTATAATTTAAAATCATGCCCTTTAAACCAAACTGTATAAAATCCTTCTTCCGACGTGAATTAAAAATCGTGTATTGGGTCATGGTATAAAAAAAACCTTACTAGAACCAAAACAAAGAGTCTAGACAAAAATATGCAACAGATAAATAAATATCAACAATGATATTGTGGGAAACAGGCCATCAAAACAGTTAGATAAGTAGATATCAAAAGTCGGTGAACAAACAAAACACCGACAGATTTAGCGTCACCTTCAAAGTAATTTATGTAAAGTTCTATACGTAGGAGTGTGTCGTCGGTGCTTACTGAGTGAGCGCCGCCCCCCGGCTCTCATTATTCAGTAGGCCTCTACTTTACTGCTGACTCCAGCTTCTAATTATTTCAGCATTCTTAGAGCTCTGTTCCTTTTGACAAATCTTTTAGAGGAGATTTGCTCCTGCGTACCACCTCTTAAACGACTGTAATAAAATAACTCGCGCACATAAGTAAAAGTGAGTAATGATATTGTAGGTCACATTCCCTACTTTCGTGTTTTGTTGAATAAAATATCAAACTACAAACATGCTTCGAGCTTTATTCGCTTTTAAAGAGTTTTTTTTTTCGATGGGAAAAACCATCTTATGACAACCCCCGCTCTTGGGCGGAGCGGGAGATAGTGTCAGACTCTTACTGACTAAAATACCCATCCCGTTTCTACAATCCTTCATACCGGGGCTCGAGCGCCCTTTCAGATAACCCTGGCCCCAGCAGGCTTCGACCCGGCTGCCTGCTGTTGCTGACAACTCCTTGAGGCGCACGGAACAGCGCGCGCCGTCGACGACTTGGGCTTGATCCGGACAGTTACCGGATGGCCGGACAGCGAGCTACCCATTGCTCACTGTCCGCAAGCCCGCGCCTACGGTGGCTGGTTATAAAGAGTTTTGTAAAGGTTGATTTAATCATCATCTTCCTAACCTTTTCTCAATTAGCTAGACTCGCAGCTGGCCTCAAGCTTCTAGTCTAACCGGATGCGGCTGAATACTTGTATTTTTAGGTGGTGCACCTACCTATCAGACAACCTAGTTACTGGCCAACACAGGTTGTATTAGATTAACGTTAAATGCAAAAATACTTGTACTTGCTGGTAAGATAAATAAAAGACTTTTTTTTATTTTAAACGTCAAGGAAAACCTTTTTTTACTGATCCACAAATTGTATTATAATATTTTTTATCTTAATTCGGAAACAGATTTATTTATAGAATCGTTTTTACGTCCTCGTAGAAATCAAATAGGTCACGATGAAAATGTCAACATTCCTTTCATTAATCATCATCAAAATAAAATCAATAGTCAGCTATCAAAAAAGTGTATAATTTATCCCCAACTCGTAAATTACAGGGATTTGAAACGCCACAATAACGTTTTGAATGGGGACTAATAGACAAACAGAAACCAAGGACTAGTGATGATCGATTACACGTGTCCTATGGTTAATACTTTCAGGATTCTGATTTAACCTTCAATATGTTGGTACAACCTTTGAACAGATACAAGTTATGATGGTGGATATAAAAAAATAACATGATGAAGTAATATTTTTAGCCCAGCAATATTAAAAGACGTGTGATTTTGCAGAAAAGCATTATTTACAGGAAAACTCAAATTAAGTATTCTGATTTAACCTTCAATATGTTGGTACAACCTTTGAACAAGTAAAGTTATGATGGTGGATATAAAAAAAAAAACATGATGAATAAATATTTTTAGCCCAGCAATATTAAAAGACGTGTGATTTTGCAGAAAAGCATTATTTACAGGAAAACTCAAATTAAGTATTTTGATTTAACCTTCAATATGTTGGTACAACCTTTGAACAAGTAAAGTTATGATGGTGGATATAAAAAAAAAACATGATGAATTAATATTTTTAGCCCAGCAATATTAAAAGACGTGTGATTTTGCAGAAAAGCATTATTTACAGGAAAACTCAAATTAAGTAACAGTCTAATCCATCTTCTACCAAGGCCGTATCCTCCAAATTAAGTCGCATATTTATACAAAATTATACAGTGAAAAATATAATGCAAATTCACTGAAGTTAATCAAAAGGGGAACGTGTGGAAAGTGAGCCGTCTTCATAATAATCGTTTGTCACGGGAATGGCAATAAAGCCCCGTAAGTCACCCCCTCTTCTCCGAGCCCACCCCCACCCGTTACAGTCTTCACACCCTTTGCTTTTCACCGGATTTGTAAACCGATTGTCCCTAAAGTACCTACACAAATATTATATGGGGCTTCTGAACTAATACACTCGGAAAATTTGCCTTTTGTTTCAAATCAAACGGTAAACTAAACAGCTTATGTCGTTGCTGTGTTATTAGTCTTTCAACTGTAGCCAGACGCTGAATCGTCATCATCATCATCATCATCGTCATTTCAGCCGATATACATCCACAGTAGGACAAAGGCCTCCCCCAAGCGTCGCCACAACGATCATTCCCGTGCGTCTCGCATCCATCGGTTTCCCGTAACCTTCACCAGGTCATTGGTCCACCTTGTAGGAGGCCTTCTAGCGCTGCGTCTTCCTGTACGCGGTCACCACTCCAGAACCATTCGGCCACAACGGCCATCTGTTCTGCCAGAAATGTGCCCTGCCCATTGCCACTTAAGTTTGGCAATTCTTTGTGCTATGTCGGCAACCTTAGTTCTCCTGCAGATATCTTTATTCACGCATGGAAATCTTGAGCATAGCCCTTTCCATTGCTCTTTGGGTGACTTTAAGCCTTCTGATGAGGCCCATTGTGAGCGACCACGTGGGCCTCGTTTAGACGCTGAATATGACCTTGAAATAGCCAAATATCATATAGGTCGGAATATGGATACTATAGTGAGAGCTATGCTGGAGGAGACAGGAAATTGAAGGGAAATTGCCTCACTCTGTGAGATCATGATGGTCCAGAAGGAAGACACTGAAAAGGATACTGAGATCCGATTCCGCTAGAAGAAGGCGTCTGGGAACTACCTGCCTTGATGGTTCCACGGCCCCTTCTATGCTGATGGTGATCACCTTTTGTCTGAAAATAAAGGTACCTACAAATAATCCATATTTGTATGAATGAGAATTGATATTAATTTCCATCACTATGGAAGTGGTATATGGAATCTTGAACCTTTAGGTTTAGGATATACTTGTAAAATGTATCGAGTTTGTGGAACAGCGTGTCAGACTTTTACTGACTAAAACTACACCTGTGTCCTTCAATTACCCTTTGCATTCAAGGACTATTGGTTTCCTTTCAGATAATCCCCGTGGCCGTAGCGGGCACTAGCCTTGCTGAGCTCCTACGATTTGCTGACATCTCTTTGATCACTAAGCACTGTCAACGACTGCGGTTCAGTTCGGTCGAATACCAGACTGCCGGACGGCGAGCTACTTACTGCTCGACGTCCGAAAGCCCGTCTACCGTGGCTGATAGTTGGGATCGGATTCTGGGCGGCATGGGCGTTCGTTCGTTTCGTGCGAGCGGCCTCCTTCACTAGCATTACTGCTCGCTCCAGGCCATAGCCTAAACCGGGGTCTGACGCGAGTGGTCGCTTACGTACATGGCATGAAAGCTTAGTTTTTAATAATTAATTGTACCCACAAACTGAAGTTTTTGTATAAGCTGTATTACTTTTTGGTGTACAATAAAGTCTATTCTATTCTATTCTATTCTAATTACTTCTTATCTTTTAAAGGGAGCCATGACGATAAGCAATGGGTAGCTTGCCGTCCGGCCGTCCGGTAACTATCCGGCCTGAACTCAAGTCGTTCTAAAAAGGACACCCGCAGTCCTAGTACGTTAAGGGCAATGAAGACACAATTGCGGTTTTGAGAGGGCGCCATATTTAATGTATTGTGACATCACATATCATACACAGGATGTTTCCCACGGTACCTTAATAAAAAGATATGCAGTTTAAAAGTTGATAATACCTACTAGTAAAAATCATAACCCTCCTTTTGACTTAACCGTAGTCGGGTAAAAAGTATGATATACCTGTTGTACTTATTTCTGGCTTCTATTAACTAGATTAAACGTAACTTAATAAGTATCAAGTAAAGTTTTATCTTACTCCCACATTTATGTCTCACTTTTAATTTAGACGGAAACTTGAATTGATCTGTATCACTAAATATTCAGAACAGCTTAATTAGATTAACAAAAAACTTCGCCAAGAATTCAACAACTTGTAATCTTGAAACGATCTTCGTAGACTTCAAATATTAAGATAGACAAGTTCTCAAACTAAACCTATTAAATGGTAATTGCTTTTATTGATTAAAATAAATCGATTAAATCTCTTTGAATTTAGAATAAGGGGAGATATATTGGTGATATAAGTAAATT
Organism: Mythimna albipuncta; assembly: GCA_929112965.1. Lineage (NCBI taxonomy): Eukaryota > Metazoa > Arthropoda > Insecta > Lepidoptera > Noctuidae > Mythimna > Mythimna albipuncta. Next base: position 12,995,886 of record OV815973.1, read on the forward strand.
GCTGTTATTTTTTTTTTGTAAACGGACCACACAGTTCCAACCAAGCACATTCGTGAGAGTGCGTGAGCCAGCGAGTTGTTACGAAGAGGACAAATATTTTCATCCACATACTTCTTCTTCATACACGCAATCAGCACACAACACTATCACTATCACTAGGTATCTATAGTCACTTATCAGCATAGTATTGTGTTTAAAAAAGTATCACTTAATTACTTATACCACCAATATATTTCCCTTGACTGTATCAGATACTTGCTTTCACTCGCGTTTTTGGTTTTTTTCTCAGTTCTCGTGGGCTGTGGATATGATGTTATAATATAGCATTGTCTTTCTCAATAAATGGTCCAACACTCAAATAGATTTTTTTAGTAGTTCCTGAGATTAGCGCTTAAAATAAAAATTATCAAACTCTTAAGCTTTTTAATATTAGTATATTTTAAATTAAATTACTAGGTTCTCTCCAACTTAATATAGTACTTGTACTTACAGGGACTGACACAATTTATTTATGCTCACAATATTTTTCGAGTTTATATATATATTTTTTAATGTTTTTATTTGTATTTTCGAGTTAATTTTTTTGTTATTTAATAATATCCATGCATTTAAAGTGAGCTTGATTTAATCAGAGTCCATTTAGTTCTATCATTGTATATATTCGATGGACTACCGAGAGCTAAAAGATTATTTTACAGAATAAAATTGTTTAAAATTGGCGGTTACCTAATATTGCGTGTGTTATTTAAAACTAAAACAAGTTCAGACAATTGTGGGAATTTATAAAACAATGTTTTAGTTTACTCAAATTAAAAACGATATTAAATAAAAGCTGCTCTATTTCCTATGTATAACCGATCTCAAATCAATAAACTGACCAGCCGCCAACCTAAATGACTGAGCTCAATTGAATGTCAATATCACGCACGTTGCACGGTGGTCAAAAAACGTCCAATATACTGTACAAAGGGCTTGATCGACTGATGGTAACACGACATGTCGCCGTGTGTACCGAATTGTAGTTTTTTGTAAAACTTTCGATAGATTTTGCATTAACTTCAGGCTCGTTTTAATTTCACGGTTGAGAGCACTGATTTATTTGAATGTCCCGAAAAGCTAAACTTTGCCAACTTTTGATCAGTGATCATGGCGTGTGATTTATCCCAGCAGTAGAGATATATTCACCGGCGGTGGCGGTTCATCCTCGCCCACCAAACTCAGCAAAAAATGACACTATTATGACTTATGCGAAAATTGTTCAGTGAAATTTTGCAGTCACGGCAAACGCTGAGTATTTTATGAAAAATCTTTTTGAAACAAAACTGTGAGAGCAACTGATGAACTTGTTTGAAAATAAAACAGAATAAGTTTTGTTACTTTAATTAGATAGTGATAAATACAATATACGTGGATAGAAAGCGGTCAAAAAAAAAATGGGTTCCCTAGTGACGCAAAAAAGAAGGAATAGGGAGAAAAACACAGTCTTAGTGTCGACGAGCTCCGGGACAGGAGCCACTGTCCGCACGGACGCCACGGTCAGGCCCATGATTAATTACCCGAGAGATTTATGACACGGGAAACCGATTATTCGTGTCGATAACAATACACAGAACCCTACAAACATATAGCTATAGACCGAGAAGAATAGTTTCTCTCAGCCCAGATAACATTGTTATAGATTTTCATAGACGCCATTCAAACCATCTCAGACCTACAAATCATTTTTATATCACAAGGATAGGTATTAAATGTGAAAGTTACAGAAAATTATAGGTGAAACGTTCGTAGTAAATCAATAGTATCGAGCTATTAGTTGTAAATTACTGTTATTTGATTAGAAAATTGAAATTATTATATTCAATTCTTTTGGGACCAAGGTATATTTTTTTCCAATAATCAAAGTCTATCGATCATAGTCATGCATAAGCATATTCATCGTGCTGAATCACTGATGAATATTGACAAACACAAAAACGAATTCCATTAAATTAAACTTTAAATCATCTTGATAACAATCGATTTTATGAAATTCTTTGGGGAGGAGGAGATAAATGAAATTTGTTACAAAAGTTCCATTGGATAGCTCTCGGTTACGATATTAAATTTATGCCATCAAGTGGCATTCAGAGAATGGGCGTTTAACTTAGATTTTCAATCGTGCGATTCAATATCGCTAAACCTTATCCTAACAGGAATTTGGTATGTCGACTGCACTATTTTTAGACTAAACTTTACTCGTAAAATAATAGTTGCCTGATCGGACTTGATCTTCTTCGAGTTTTTAAAGCGGTGGTTTTGTTTTTGTTTGTTGGAAAATCATCAACTTGTAATTTGTTTGATAGTGCGTTCTCTGCGTTCAACGAAAAGGAGTATCACAGTTTTATTGACTTGAACCCACAGTGTTCCTTCAGTAAGTAGCTCTTAGCGTTTTAGGGCTACGAAAACTTTCACACAATCCCTTAGAATTTGATGGTCCATATTCTCTCATATGAGTCTGATAAAAACATATTTTATTTCTTTAAAAAAGTTACTCCTCAAAACATTTTAAGCAACAAAACAAAAAAAAAAACTTTGAAGGTTTCTTAAGTTTATTTAGCTTAAAATTGGAAATAACTTCAAAACCGATATCAATTTCCCGCAACGAATGAATAAATTATTTCTTAATATAGATAATGGAAGTAGGTAAGCTTATTAGGGTTGTCAATAGCGCCCAATGGGATTAACCAAAAGCGATCAGTGGCCGCGGATCGAAGATGCGGTGCTGGAGAAATATCGCGACGGTAATCCAAGGATGGAACCCCTGTTTTATGAGCACAGATTTTCGACATGTCTCCTTTTATGCTCCGTAAAACTTTTATCCTTCCTTTATGTACCGACGGATTCCGGCCTTTGTAACTCATACGTATTATGTACGTTTTTATATCGAACAAACGATATTCATAAGATCGCCCAAGCTTCACACAGTTTGGTGATCGTTTTCAATAACACCAAATTCTAGCTGAACAGCTGTAATTCTTTTTTATGGTTATGCATCTGTTTACATGGATTTTCCTTACGCAAAAACATATTGGATATGTTAGGAAACTTGACAAGTATTCTGAGCTACCTTGAAACTAGCTCACAATGTACATTTCTTTTTGTTTGGGTTTTATTATATTCATCACTAGATACCTGCTCCAAATCCATAGAAATTCTCGGCTCATCTCTATACCTTAACTGTACTCATGAACTATTCTGTCCATAAATAAGAACTGCTTCAAAATCCGTTTAGTATTTTTTGAGTCAATTGCCGAAACGGATCTTGGGCGCTCAGCGTCAGAGTGGGGAACGCTTTGCGCATTCCATACATTGGCAAGCCAATCGTCTTCGTTGTTAGATACATGCAGCAACGCAGGGAACGAATCAGGAATGACGTCTATGATGCGATGGGGTGGCGAGACAATCACTGACACCTCCCCCGCGTCTCACATCGCACCACTTAAGAGACCGAATATTTGACTTCTGCGCAACTTAAATCCAGCACTCAAGATCCGTGACGGTAATTGTACTTTGTTTTAATAGTTTGCAAAGTTGATTGAAACAAATCGGGATGCAAACCAGCGAGGGATTGCATACGGTATAAAGTAGAACTGTTACAAAGAGTGCTTTTATTTTCGGCTTGAATAACCAGATATAAAGCCAGCCAAGTGCAAGAGCCGAGAGCTTTACCTCTCGTCCCGTGACCAACAAAGCAAGATCCTCTGACTATTAAAATGCTTTGTAGCAACTGGTGTAAAATCAACAACGGGAGGCAAAAATCCAACCGCACAGTACTGCGGTAAAGGGGTATTAGGTATTTTATGCAATTTATGCGTTTTGTGAAATAGTCATGCATTTTGAATGCAACGTGTGCATGAATTACGGTTCAGTGGGTTATTAAATACAAAGGCTGTTCTAATTATCTCGCTTTGATTTTTTTTTGCTAGCAGTTTACTACAACAGCTGTCTACTAGTGTAGTGCAGTGTACTAGTCGTAACGGCTACAACTTACGAGTTGTAGGTCGCAGATTTAAACCCCTACTGGGGCCACGGGTGATAGGACAGAGAGCCCCGGGGCCATGAAACAATGGCAAAGAAGGAACAGGAGTGGGTTTAGTCAGTAAAAGTCTGACACGTCCTCTCACTTCAGCCAAGGGTGGGAGATGTCATTTAGATGATTTTCCCACTTTAAAAAAAAACCTGGTAGGCGAATTACTTTTTGTGTAGGTTACCTTTTATTCCATTACTTTCTGCGCTCAAAACCGTGAAGGAAACCATCGCGAAGAAAAACCTTAAATTCGAAGACTTGTGACATCATCTATTCCACATTGGGCCCGCGTGGTGGATTATGGTCCATTTTCTCTTAGAGAGGAGCCCTTTGTCCCAGCATTAAGAATATTATAAGACTGATTTGTTATACTTAGTTATGTCAATTTTTAGTTTCGCTATTGACCACTATCTCATCTGATGGTAAGCGATGATTTCGTTGGTGATAGAATTTTTATGTCCAGAAGTAACCCATTACCCGGTTTTTCATTATACACCGTTAAATTTTAATCGTTTTAATCCCGTAGAGGGCCGATCCAGTACATGAAACACTATCGATTTGTAAAGATAAAATTAAAAAATAAAGTACCTTTTTTTCAAAACTCGTATCAATTTCCGCATGTACGAAATTAATTTCTTTAAAAAAACGTCAGCTGAGCAAGTCCAATAATCTGTAGGTAGTTTGTACGCAACGCCGACTACTACCTACAGATCATTGAACTCGCTTAGACGGGATTAAAACGATTAAAATTTTGCGGTGTACACCCATTCTCTTGAGATAGAACGCCCTTCAATGATTCCTCTCGCTCTAGGGTGGAACGAGAGGGAGACCATGGATGTCCATCAGTTGCCCTTAGCGTTCCAATGTCATGATCACTCTCCCAAAGATTCCCGCACAATGATGCAATGGTTGTGACTATTAAAAAACCCAGACTTCGGCAGGGAATTACACTACCGAACGTACAATGAAATTATACCCAAAATATTGACCTGCAATCCATCTTCATCACAATACATTTTCCCCAAAACCAGTTGTTAGGTAAGTATAGGAAACTGCTAAGTATTTAACATTACCGCAACCACAAACCGGAGCTAACGTAAACCGTACCGAAACGTAAACGTAAACTGGACCCATAAACACGCCTTGATACAGCATGGCCGCTTCATTAGGTAGCCGGCAGCCAACGTGAATGGAACGCTGCATGGACAAATTTGAATAGCCGCGTTGTATTGTGGCCAAATTATCATGAACATTGTAAACGTGACTATAGAATTACAAGTACGACGAGCAGTCCTTTGTGACCACAGTTACTAGGGGCCAATCTGATTGGGTTTGCAATTATCATCTTAATGGCTTGTTGAGCTTTTGGCGCGCTTAAGTCGACGGAAGGCTAAGCGCGGGTCATGAGGGGTGCGTGGGGCGCGGTCCCCAAGAGCTGGGTACAAAGTACATATTATGAAACATGAGACGTTACAAGTAAGGAGGCTTTTGCCGGTGGCTAACGCATTGCTATTTTGTATGGGTAGGATAGCAGAATGTGTTCATAAAGGCTCATATTCATATCATACCTATTTATATTTTTATTGTACACACAATTTCTATAAAACAATAAAAATAAGACAGCTGATGTACGTACACAAACTGGCTTAACCCACAATCAGGTTTTTTAAAGCAAACCTAAATAATTAAGAAAGAAATATTACACTTGAGAATAATTATAAACGCACAACAAAACTAAAGCACATTAATTAATTCATACTTAAATCTAAAAATATACTAAACAAATATGTGTACACATAAAAAAGATAAAATAACAATTAAAGGTTAATTTTTTCTCCGAAAAGATTTCAATTTTTTGCTCTAATTTGGTTTCGTTTGCATATCTTTTAATTTGGTCAATTCAAATTATCCTAGGTTATTTAAGATATTAGGCTGGCTTTTTGCTCAAGATTTTCATGTTTTGTTCTAATTAGATTTAATTTTGAAATTGTCATTTAATTTAGTCAAATCACCTTTTTAGTATTCCATAACCAATGGTTAAATCGGTACCTTGTTACTAAAACTCCACTGTTCGTTCGTCTGTCATCAGGCTGTATGTCATGAACCGTGACTGTTAGACAGTTGAAATATTCACAGATTATGTATTTATATAACGATATAACATATATTTATTTACACATTCACATATAATGTATGTATATATTTCCGCTATAACAAAAAATACAAAAAAAAACAGAATAAAATAAATATTTAAAAGGGCTTACATACAACAGACATGATTTTTCACGACAGACTACTCTCCTTTTTTAAGTCCCTACAGTCCATCCTAAGAATATCTGATAGAAATCGCTGTTAGCGATTAGATCGCCATTGTTCCTTTGTATTATTCGTATAGATTTAAGTTAGTTTGAAAGTTTTATTACTATTTTGGTGTACAATAAAATTTATTCTATTCTATTTTTTGTCGTTTTTATAGATAACTAGCTGACCCGGCAAACGTTGTTTTGCGGGTATGAAAAATATATGTTGGCTGATTCTCAGACCTACTCAATATGCTCACAAAATTTCATGAGAATCGGTCAAGCCGTTTCGGAGGAGTATGGGAACGAACATTGTGACACGAGAATTTCACCCTTCGTGTGCGAGTCTGACTCGTATTTGGCTGATTTGGTTTTATGTGATTGTCTAGTTACAGTATTTTACTCTAAAACGTAATCAAAATATTGAACTTCTAAGAATATTAACAATACAGCTTTGGCAGGCTATTTCATTCCGTAGCAACAAATTGATTTTCCACAGCGAACTGTTGGCTCCGAACCGTTTTACTGACGTTTGTGTAAATTACAAAAGGCAATACATATTATAAACGAACTATTATGAATGCAAGCTGAAGTGTGATTTAATTCTGCAATCCAGATTGTAATTTCCGATGTTGATTTTTAATGTACCTATAATGTGAAAAAATGTTTCATGTTTGAAAACCTGCTTCACTGAACAATTATGTTTTTAGCACAATAGGTAATGGGGATATACCGATTCTTTCTTTTAAGGAAATTCATTTTTTGATGCACTCTTATTCAAGTTTTCATCCTCTTTCAATTATTATTATTATAATTTATCAGTTTAATTTATTACATAGGTACACAACTAAATAACTATAATTACAGTAAATAAAAAATAACCCTACGCTGATTACAACTACCTAAAATCAAACTAAAATAATATGGCGTCAAAAAACTCTTTCACATCGCTGTCGACTGATAATGTGCCCAAAACACTCGCGGCATTACCACGCTGTATGGCAAAGCTTATCCTCTGTCCGAGGTAAAAGCCAGCCCTTGGGTCACGTGAAGTGTCAAATAAACGTGTCGACGGATCTTTAAACAACTTGTGAGCACTCGTACCCCACGATCCGAGAGTTTCAATCAATCAAACGGTTCGAAAATATAACTTCCAACAAGGTTGTTATATATATTTAAGGCGTATAGTCCCTTGAACCATCTGACCGAAATTATGTGAACGCAACTCTCGCACTCGCCTAGGCAGCAGTTCGCAAATCTGTGCATTTATTTGCGGCCAGCAGCGCCCGGAAAGCGCTTTAAATCCATTTTCTCTGCGAGATATTGATTGATTTACATATGCAATGTTCACTTTGAAGAATATTTAACCACCAATTTTTATGTGTAAAAATGTTTCTAAAGGTCCAAGCCGTTTCGAAGGAGAAGGGAAAAGTTGCGAAAAGTTGCGACATTGCTAAATATATTTTTTTGACAAAAGCATTAATTGCACGAAAAATTCAAATGTTGATATTATTGTTCATGAATCTATAATAAACATATATTTTTTTCAAACCAATTGACCTAGCCGTTACGGAGGAGTAGGCCTCAGAAAATCACTGTTTTATGGCACTTTTCGGGCGCTTGGCCCTTAATATTTCCAATTCTTTGTTAGTTTTTTTTTCATTGTTAAAAATATGAGATTTGCAGTTACGACCTTTGTAGTGAAAAGAATCGATACAACAAGCAGGATTATTGGTAACTCGATGTATTCTCGACAGGACATGACCATGTGGCCTTTTTGAAAAAAAATTGGTAATATACTTGTACCCCGCTCTCTGCGGGACCCAGCGCAACTATCAACTATCTCTTACGAATAATCCCCAAACCACAGGTATTTTAAAAGTTAACAGGTATTTTAAGAGTTTTAAAGGCTGCTTTAGGGTGTATTTTAACAACATGGTGCTTGGTTTTTTTTATGGAGTGAAATCATCCAATGACTTCTCCCGTTCTGAGTAGAGCGGGACGTATCAGACTTTTACTGACTTAAACCACATTTGTGTCCTTTAGCTACTCTTTGCGTTCTAAGTCTACAGGTTACCTTTTCAGACATTCTCCACGGTGCTTGCTGGCTGCCCTGCTGAGCTCCTATGGTTTGCTAATAGCGCGTGGCTAATAAGCGCCATTAAAGACTGTTTGATTACCAGACGGCCGGACGCCGAGCTACCCATTGCTTGACGCCCGCAAGCCCGCATCTACCGTGACCGGTAGTCGGGGTCGGAATATTAGTGGTTGGGGCGTGAGTACGTTCGTTCAGTACATGAGTACATGCGGACTCCAGCCCTCTGATTCAATGGAAACACTTGCTAGTTTTTACCACTCATCTCCGCTCCGCTCCACCCAGCTCCGCTTTAGTGGAAATGCACCCTAACAAACAGACTAGGTACTGATGACTGATCAAGTGACTAAATAAATAAGCAACCACATTTGGGCTAAATGGAAATAGCAAACACAGGAATTAATACATATGTGCGGAGTTGGACACTTTAAAACGTTGCCCTCTCTCCAAAGCTAAATGTGAATGAAAGAATTTAAGCTAGACATGTAAGGTTCTTTTTAGGGTTCCGCACTTCAAAAGGAAAAAAACTGAACCCTTATAGGATCACTTTGTTGTCCGTTCGTCTGTCTGTCTGTCAAGACCCTTTATCTCGAGAACGAATGGAGGTATCGAGTTGAAATCAAAACCATACTTAGGTCTGCGGTCCCTTCAAGCTGTGTAAAAATCAAACTTCTAAGTAAACGAATAAAAAAGATACGGCCGTTTATGTCGCTAAAAAAACGTATATTTAGCTACTCTCAAAGATCGAAATTTATAGGGTACTTCCCGTTGACCCAGAATTCTGAAATTTAGCACAAAGCAAGGTCGTATAGCACAGGTATAGGAAAAAATCTGAAAACAGCTTCGTTGTTACCTACGACGACGTCACAAAAAAAAAATAATATAAAATTTAGTTACATACACAAATAAAAACTTGCAATAATAGCAAATTAGTTAGGAGACATAAATTTAAAAAAAAAATTTAAAGGAGCTATATGTGAACTAGCAAGTTAGGTAAGACTACAGATCAAACTTAAAAATGTAATATTATTCTTGTCCTTTGAACATATCAGTCTGTTTACTGTAAGTAATTTAAAAAACTTCAATAACATGGCTGGTATCAATGTAAATGATATTACACAAAATGTATATTGTATTGTCTATTTCACAACTCAAAGGTCAAAGACCTCGAAAAATACTCTCTATATTTGTATCAAAATTTAGCTCGAACATGTCAGATACCTACGTCCGTTCATCTCACTTGATTTAAGTAATTCTCGTACCCTTTTAAACGCAGACCTCCGCGATTTAATACGATCCTAAATTATTTAACAAAATGCCAGTTAAAAAGTTTAAGTTTGAAAAGGATTACAGCCATTTGACATACGATTATTATCCGTTTGTTGTATGAAATAATGAACTTTGGTATCTATATTATGATTTTTGGGTCGCCACACGGTTGTATATAGTTCACAGGAGTTCCCTTGCCCATATAACATTTACAAGTCAGTCTCACCTGTTTGCATACCTTTGTCCGAAAAATCTGTTATCTTTAAGTTTTTTTTTTTTTGCGTGAGAAATTTGACTTCTCTCACACTGTGTAAAGCGGGAGGGTGTGTCAGGTTTTAACTGAAAACCCGCAGTACCTATTCTTTCGGTTGCAAGGGCGAAGGCCACAGTAATACTTTCAATCAATCTGCAGCCCTCACACCGTCCTTATGCTAAGGCGTCATTATCTAGCATTTGGAGGGCTTTTGTTTCTTGATACCACAATAATCAGCCAAAAATTCTCTATCAATTTGCAGTATGTACTTATATTTCTACTATCATCGTCAAGTTTCCCTAATTCTACTTACGTACTCGTACAAAACTTAAAGTATGCTATTGTCAGATTATCGCATTATAGTTTGAGTACGGCGGAAATAACATATCTATGTTTCCATTAACATCTCCACGGGCGAGGAAAGGCGTGCTACATGTACTGAATATATTTAAAGCATTTCCACAGTTAATGGCATGTCATTAGGTGTAAGTGCTGTACCATGTATCCACACTACTTTGAATGAATGGTCAAATGCGACAGACGCCACAAAAAAGGAGATTTCCTGATTCTTTTTTCAGTTGCATTTATCGCTACCTAACTTTAATTGAGCTTGGAGAAAATAGAATTGAAAATGTAGACTTTTACGTGTGAAGAGGCATTTTCAATGCGGTATGAAGTCGAACTGAAAATAAATAATCAATTGGTTTTTATTTCTTATCTAGACCGCAGTCGGCCCGTCCTTTCGTTATATTCCCGTCTCCCAACCGTACCGTAATAACAACAAACTACAAAAATCTAGTTTGCCTAAGGGTTGCTTAGGTCGTGAGGAAGGTCAGACGGAATTCATTCCGGACACTTGCGATTGCCGAAGAAAATTGAATAAATAGGAATGAGACGAAAAGTATAAAAGCAACCTTATTGAGATTAAGAAGCGAGACCTACTTGAAAGATAAACAATTTTTATTTTATTATCAACATTGTGCTCACATAATAGAAGCACTCACAACACAAGACAAGAACTAGAAATATGTAACTAAACGTTATATGTAACACACAATTCGATTTAAAAGAGTGTCCATGCAGTTTCTTGCACGTTCTTCTCCATAGAGACCTACGCTTTGGAACGTGCAATTTAGCTTCACTTTTCTTGGACTGACCGACATTTGACTATTCAAAAGTGCCTGCAAATGGTCTATTTGAAATAAATGAATTTTGATTTTGAATTTTGACAGCTGAATATTTATAAGTACGGTAAAGTAGCGTATCATAATGAAATACATAGCGTGCCACATCTTATCTCTCCGTGAAAAGAAACCATGAAAACGTAACGTTTCTACAGTGATACACGTAAATGTAAAACATAGATTACAACAGCCATTCCACCGTAATCGCTAAAACGCTGTTAGTTCGTTAAACTGCTAATCGCCCCCACAAAATTAGGTAACATAATAAATGTCCCTGGTAATTGCACGCGTTAGCCGGATCGGCTCTAACTGGTCGCTAGAATCGGGACAGTTGTAGAATATATTAGAATGTAGAACTTTTATAATTATTAAACTAAATGGTGGTACAGAAACTTTGTCCTCGTGATTATACTCGATAGGGAAGGAATGCCGGAATATTTTGTCGAAACTTTTTTAATACAAAATATTTAACTAAAAAGGTCGCAAAAATTCCGGCTTGTTAAGAAAATTTGTGATACTTTCTTACATACATAAGATGAATTCGTGAAACTGTAGTATAGACTGAATAATGCAAAAAAAAAAATACCTTTTTTGTACTCTATTCAATTTAAATTTTTATTAAGACGATGTAGGTAGGAAGGTATAGGAAGAGATATTGATCGAATGTCTGGCGATTTGCGAGAAGACTGAATAAGAGGTTTAGTTGTATTATTTTTTATATTTTCTTTAATTAGGTTTTACATAATTTGTACCTTTTGTAATCAGTGTAATTGGCATTCTGTCGTTCTGGTTAAATAAATAAATAAATAAGTAGCATGATATAAACCAAATATTATTACAATAATATTTTATGGTCTATGTTTGACGATTCTGCCACTAGCAAACTTTTTAACTAATTTTTAGCTGGAGCTATAGAACGTTGTCTAACAAATTTGAGCTCCCATTCATGTTCTGTGGGATTTATGTCTGTGGCTGCGAGCTGGTCACTTTATGCAGGTAACCTCCATCTTGAATAATACGAATTGACATTTTTTTTTATTATTATTGTTATGGTAAGTGTTGATATGGCCGACGGTTATTTATTAAAAAATAAATTTGCGTACATTTTCACTACGAAAGGACTAGCATGCTTTGCATTTGAATTGAAATCTCTACATATATCTGAGAGCTCTTCGTTCGTCTCTCATCATGTGTAAATAAAAGACTAATAATAATAATTGTAACTCAAATCTCTTTGCCCCGTCAAAAAGCACTATGTGCTGCACTTTACGAGCGTGTTACTCATACTGCATATGACACACTGTTGAGCAACGCTTTTATCACCAGCATTACCTATAGAGTTACTCTACTACTAGCTACAATACTTTTTATTTCACTGTATTTACACTGTTTACACTGTATTATGGTGTATTGTTTCACTGTATTTACCAACAGGTCTAGTGGCCTTGACTGCTATGGTGGAGGTCATGGGATTGATTCCTACCCAGGACAAACGTTTGTGTGATGAGCACGATCATTTGTCCTGTATCTAGGTGTAAATTATCCATATGGACGTATATTAGAAATGGATATCAGTAGTTGTCTAGTACTTATACCACAAGCTCTGATAGGTTTGTGACTAAATGACGTTGTCTGAAAGTCGTGGAATATTATTATTATTTTATTTAACTCCAATATAAACCTCGTAAAACCTCATTCTTCCCGAAGTGAAACACTATGACACAGTCTTCCTTTTCAGATGTCCAAATCAGGAAATATTATTCTATAGCCGTCACTCTTAAGGAAATGGGTGTCATTTGTATCGGACTAAAAATAACAGCAGCCGTGTCAATACGATTCGATGCCAATATTTTATCAATGGCGTCGATGGAATAGCGTGATTTTCGAGCAGATGATCTCGACAGAGTGCTTTTGACTATTATGTGAATTGCTGCTACGTTAGGCAAGCAGTGAAGTGTGTGCGGACCCTTATGAACTTGCGCGTGAAGTCATAGTTCTCTTGATGAAAGTGTATTCTTTACTTAGATTTTCTTGCAGGAGGCTGAAGCAGGTTTTGCTGGCTAAGCTTAGAACACTCATACCGACCAGCCTTTTTAAGGGAGCTGGGATAAGTCTAGATGTGGAACTCAGGAGCGTACGATACGGTTTTAAATAGATCTGGCTTACGAATCATACGTCCCGGGTACAAATCCATTCAGGTGCTTTATTTTTTGTAGTTTTATTATATCACAACTGCTTTCAAAACGATATATGGACCCTCTTTATCTGAAGACACGTGACATCCACAAACACTCGTAGAGATGAGGCCTGTATTAATCGATTCACATCGACTAAAGTTTATATAGAGTAGTAGGTACTCTCTTTGCTCATCCATGTTCCGTTGTAATAATGCCTTCATGTTCAACCACTTATCAAGTCTATAATGACCTGCTACGCTCATTTCTCCATGCGACCGATATTAATCGACAAATTGAATTGCCTTAACAGAATAACGTCCAGCAAAAATATTGAATCACCGATGCAACTGCTGAATCGCAAATTGTTTATGGTAATGTTCGGTGCTGCGATACGTGAAATATTCAGGTTTTATTAGCGGCCGCCGGCGACGTCGAATGTTCGATAATGATGCCGAATGACGCTATTACTCCTTTGATCGGTACGCGAAAGCGAATGCGAAAGCGTACGCGAATGCGAATGTTGTGACGAAAAGCGTCGCTGTTGTAAACTTCATATCTCGTACGTGAATGAGGTCAACAATTTTATGGTAATCGATGTAGCTAGATATAATATATTTATGCATGCATGTTCTCGATACTGGTTTTCATTTTCAAGTTGTTTTCGATATATTTTGCTGCGAGCGTCATATTTTTATGTTTCTGCGGAACTGAGAATAGGATGCATCATTAGCTTGATTGTTCTCACACAAGGTGTTTTTTTGGTAAAAAGTCTCACTAGCTATTTGTCAGGACTGCTTTTGAGTTTATACTCATTAACAAGCGTACTTTTTCGTTCATACTGCTGCTGATGTTTCAGAATAGAAGAGTGTTTTTATTGAAGTGCCATGTGATATTTGTTGATTTCAGGTTTCAAAAGAAAATTAGAATAATGATATCGTTCTTTTTTGTGGTTTATTAATTGTAATAATAACATGTACCTACAATTTTTTTGTTTTTATACTGTTTCGTTCATACTGCAACATGCTTCACAATAGGAAGCGTGTTTTTATTGAAGTGCCATGTGATATTTGTTGATTTTAGCTTTCAAAAGGAGATTAGAATAATGTTAACGTTCTTTTTTGTTCTTTATTAATTGTAATAATAACATGTGATTTTTTTTTTGTTTTTATACTGCTTCGTTCATACTGCAATATGTTTCACGATAAGAAGTGTTTTTATTGAAGTGTCATGTGATATTTGTTGTTATAAAGCAGTTTGTTATAAAGCTAAAATACTTTCAAAAGACATTAGAATAATTTGTATCGGTTTTTTTCTTCTTTATTAATTAAAATGTCATTTATATATTTTTTGTTTGTTGCCCCATACTGGGATTTACTTCCAGACCTGGAATAACTATCTATAGGAGTGAATCGAAACCGCGACACGCAGCGCAACAGTCAATCATTCAGTTAATAAATAATAGGTCAGTATTTTTTAGTTTGCCAAGCGAAGTCATGACTAAAAGTCATGTCAGTGACTAAAACCACCCTTGTGTTCTCTAGTTGCCTTTGCGTTCTAAGTCTACTTAAATACCTTTTTGTTTGACAAAAAAAAAATGCCAAATATTCGCGTGTTTCTTGTAAATTCTGCGAATATTCGTTACATCACTAGAACACATACTGCAGAAAAAACCAAACATACAACAAATACTTGCTTTAAAGCGTTTCTCAAAAGTATAAAACAATACCAACCTATCTATATTTCATCGTTAACAAGTCAATGAAAAGAAACTCGAAGCCGAAACCAAAGCACTTACACCCACGTCTTGTACGTACAGATTATCCGGGTCAAAATGCCAAACATAGGAAAACCGTGGCTTCACCTTAAATAAGTCTTCACCCTGTAGGTCGTCGGTAATGGTGCGTAAATACAAACACTTCTCAGCCGGAAATTGAACCCAACACCCACATGTATAACTGCCTAGTGCTTTGAGTTACTCGTACACTATATCTATGCGGAGTTACCCACTTATATCTCTGTATCGAGTGGCTGTGAGTGTGTGTATACATTTAGAGTAACTAGTGAGAGTCACGAACGAAATGCTACTTTATCTTCACACAAAGTACAAAGACGATAAGACCGCCCATTGTACACTTATTTTTTTAAATGTTTGTCCTGTATATTTGTTTATGAGGTGTACAATAAAGATTATAATGAAAATAAAGGCGGACTTAATGCCATTTGTACTCTCTACCAGACAACCCAGGGTGACTGGTAAAGAATGTGGCGCTTAAAAATATTTTTTTATTTAGAAAGCAAGAGTAATAACCGGCCAAGTGCGAGTCGGACTCGCCCATGAAGGGTTCCCTAGCAGCAAGAAACACAATATAAAAGTTCTTGTGGTTCGTTGTAACTTTGATCGATGTTTTAATAATATTGTATTTTTTTTTAGTTTTGTGACGTATTAAAAAAAACTACTTACCTAACAGATCTTGTTCAAACCAATTTTCGTTGGTGGTTTGCATGGTAATGTACATCATGTATTTTTTTTAGTTTTATCATTCTCTTAATATTGAAGTTACAGGGACTACTTTGGAAGTGTCTCTAGCACAAACTATTAAGTTTAGAAAAAAAAAAATATACTAGAAACCTCAATATCATTTTTGAAGACCTATCCATAGATACTCCACACGTATGGCTTTCATGAAAAAAAAATTTTAAGTTCTAAGTATGGGGACCCCCAAATTTTTTTTTTTATTTTTGTGTGAAAATCTAAATGCAGTTCACAGAATACATCTACTTACAAAGTTTCAAACGGACAGACAAAAAGACATGACGAATCCATAAGGGCTACGTTTTTTGCCATTTGGCTACGGAACCCTAAAAAATATACTTAGTTAAAATACACATACATCTATAAAATAGGACAGAAGTTTTGATACGATTCTGCTATTGGTGGAGAAAATGATTCCACAAGTACTCAAAGATGTCGGTCGCAGATTAGTTTTAAATTTTCCTTCAAGCGTAAAATTTGAAACTAGGTACCACTTGAAATTCTTTCCACCTTAGTCTGATATTCGCCGTAATTATTATATACGTTTTGATTTATCTTCATTATAATGATTTGATATATCAACTATTTAATGTATTTAATCTCATTTATTCCAATCGTAATTAATGTACTCTGACCCGATTTATTTGTTACTGTTTTTTTTAAATTGAATTTATATTCTTGTAACTTCTATTTAAAATGTAATTGATCTCAATCCATTATTTCTTTAATTTATCTCACTGACATTTCGATGTAATTTTCAATTTAATTAATTCCAATGCAAATTTTTAATTAGTTTTAATGTAATTTAATTTATATTATTTACGTGATCACAACTTTGTTTATAATTAATTGTATAATTGGTTTTCAGAATTCCTTCTTCTTCGTATATACTCGTATATTGATATCTCAAAACTGACCTGATAGCATAAACATATACAGCCTTATAATGCCGGAACTCAGACCTCTTCTCTAGAAGAAGGAATATACCATAAATTCACCACGTGGGCCCATTGCGGTTTGATAGATGTCACATGTTTGAATTTATGGTTCTAAGACATGCCTGTTTCCTCAATTTAGTGAGGTTGAGGCACCTCTGGTTGAAATAAATGTGCAATATTTTACACTTCAACAAGTCTATAATTAGAAATCCCTAAGATATACTTCTATTTTATTTTTTCACCTGAATGTGATAATAATTTCAATTGTACAATTTGGTAGGTTAATATTCCACAACTATCACACAACGCCGTCTAGTCTCAAGCTAAGCAGAGCTTGTGTTATGAGTACTAGACAACTGATAAACATACTTATATATTTCTAAATAAATACATACATATTTAATGACACCCAGACAGAACAAATGATCATGCTCATCACACAAACATTTGTCTTGGGTGGGAATCGAACCCACTACCTCCGGCGTCGTAGTCAGGGCCACTAACCACTAGACCAACAAGCCAGTCTCTAAGTATTAATCAGTCTGACCACAGTTAACTCTTTAACTGTCCGCGTCGGATTTTTCCGACGAATGTTTTCGCGCCCTATTCGCCAGAGTCGTGTGTTCGCGACTGGGTACTCCATCTCGCAACATCTCCATCTCCAACTCCAACTCTTCAATTTCCATAGGTCATAGAAGAACTAACGAGATAGAGCAATTAAGACGTAGATGTGCGACCCTCGCGAAATAAATGCAAGAGTGTTTGTCGGGTATATCCGACATAGGCGGTCGAAGGGTTAGTGAAAATAATACTATACAAGGTGTAAGGGACAGCCCTCCACAAACTTTAAGGGCTTGCTCAGTAGACGAAACTGAACAACCTTCTACAATTTTTTTTTTTTCACAAAACGAAAATAAAAGTCAGCCTCAACATACAAAATGATAAACTTGATTGGACAATTTGTAAAGCGAGGCCGAATTTTTTTTTCGTTTCCGGAAAGAAAATTTTGTGGAAATTTGTTCAGTTTCGTCTACTGAGCAAGCCCTTAAAGTTTGTGGAGGGCTGTCCCTTACACCTTGTATATGTGTATATTTTTTAATGTTATTTTTTTTTGCGGCAGGAACGGGAAATCCTCATATACGGCCAGGCTGCCT
This sequence comes from Mythimna albipuncta, assembly GCA_929112965.1. Classification (NCBI taxonomy): domain Eukaryota; kingdom Metazoa; phylum Arthropoda; class Insecta; order Lepidoptera; family Noctuidae; genus Mythimna; species Mythimna albipuncta. Next base: position 13,013,855 of record OV815973.1, read on the forward strand.
CACAAACGAGCCAGTCTGGGCAGTGTCAGACTCCTACTGACTAAAACCACACTCCTGCCTTACATTTAAACCACAGACATGACATCCATGCTCTTGTTTAATAGTTGTACATTGTTTCCTGCTGGGCAACTTCACGTGCAAGTGGCGTCACTCCAGAGCACTATAGCAATTACAATAAATCCCGTCAGAATTTCATGGCCATCAGCCCAAAGCGATAACTAAGCAACAACGAGTCATAAACGCATTAAAAATCAGGGATCTCTAACCTTCAACACACATACAACCCCCCGCTGCCCAAAATGCCGCACCAAGTAAATGGCCCCCCAGCTCCAGATACATAACTATACTTAATACTATACAATTTAAATATACTTATCAATAACCATAAATGTTATTTAAGCTACTTTTTTATTTTTCAGGAACTGAACCTGATACTGGGAAGGAGATATCTCCGAAATGGATAAACAAATTTTGACGGGACTTTCAGGAACAAATAGGTAAGATGTGTGCTATCAAAACTAATTATTTTACCAAAATTTCAACGAAGGCAATTGGCGTTTTATCCTTTAGCCGTTTTATGTGAAAATAAAATAAATGAATAAGATTTTTACGAAATTAATCACAACCACGTTTTGTAGTTACACGAACTTGACGTGGACGAAGACGCAGGTGACTGTTAGTTTAAATAAGGTTAAAAAAAAAATTGAATTGGCTCAATTTGTAAGCTATTTTCAAAATAACATGTAATACAAAAACACAAAAGCAAACAAGTGGCTGAGGAAACTTGAAAACTTGTAAACAAGTACTAACTTAGCAATTCATGCTTGGCTAATTTTACAAACTCCATTATTAGCGCAAGTATTGGAAAATCTTATCTTCCGTAAACATATTAAGTACACATTTTTTTATTACTCCTTGCTTATTTTATGGGATGAACGTAAAGCTTCTCGATTATCGAACTTTATGACTCGATTAGGTTGCAACGTAAAATTCAGATACGACATTTCTACATCAGCATATTCAGCACCATTTGTATCGAGACTGTACAGTACTGCCTTATTTTGAACCACGTCTTGATAATTGGCAGAGCATCGTGTCTCAATCATAATTGTATCTAAGCTAGAATCGTGCACATATGCTGGTGAAATGGAAATATTTGATAAAAAAATGTGACGATTTAAAAGTGCGAAGCAGTACCTAATGCTAGTAAAGGGGGCGGTCGCGCAGGACAAATAACAATAAAATAACGATGTTAAATAATCTCTATTGAATAACTTAGAAAAAAATAGAACACCAACAACGGTTAAAAAAAAACTGAGAGGTCAAAAAGGCTCTTATCTGAACATATACGCTGCGATATTAAAAAAAAAACGCAACTCTATCTGATGATGCTATTTTACACAGGTAATCGGGATGGTGAAGATGGTGGGAAAAAATCATGCATTGACATCCCTCGCTCTTGGGCGGAGCGGGAGATAGTGTCAGACTCTTACTGACTAAAAGCCCACCCTGTTCCTTCCAGCCTTCATACCGGGGCTCGAGTTCCCTTTCGGATAACCCTGGCCCCAGCAAAGCCAACAGAAATCATCATGTTTGAACATCAAAAATTGATGTTCAAACATTGATAAATTATGTACATACCCAATCTCAATGCAAGATAGTTTGAAAGAGTTACAATAGCCTTAGGAGGTAAAGGTTAAATGAAAGAACGTAAAGCGATTTTAGCTAGTGAAAGTCAGACACTAGCTCTCGTTTCATTCAGAGTGGGAGAGGTATTACATGACATCCGATATTTATTTATTATTCCGACTTAAAAAGCAAAATTATTTGCGAATAATTTTGAAGTTAAATTCAAAATTTAACTTCAAAAGTCGCAAATAAACAAATGTTTTATCTAATGTATATACCTACAAGTTTTTTTTTTATATTATTAAGTAATGTATACAATTTAGCGATCAGCATATTTAACTAAAAACTAAAATATTTACAAAGAACTTTGTAAAAAAAAAAAAACTATTAGACATTACTAGTTAAATACACAACCTTCTGTTTCATTAAATACAAAAGAGAACAAAATCAGACAGAGTTTTAACATTTAAAAATAATTTAAATAATAATGTTACTTATTGAATTACCGCTTTGTCTACAGCCCTAGCCAGGTATTTAGGCTTTTGTCGACACTGTAACAATTACCAAATATATTTGTATTGTATTTTATGAATTGTAATTTTGTTAACATTTGTATTCATCTTTACTCTTTTCTATAGACTGTTACCCTTTGATTCCTTTGTATTTTTTTCTGTATATTATATTATTGTCACAATAATACACTATACAGAAAAATTACTATATAAATAATATATATAAAAAAAGATGAAAATTGGATCATAACAGCAAAGGACCGAGAGATGTGGAGCAAAATGGAGGAAGCCTTTAGTCGTTGATATTATATATATGGACCCCATATTGAATATACTTTACAATTATTATAATTTTGAAAATTAGAATCTAACTAATATCCAGTAATTTTATATTTTTATATTAAATTGAAAATCTATATTTATTTAAAAATTATTATGAAATGTTAATTACGAATAATTGACTTGTGAATTATAACATTTGTTATTTTATGCATGCATTTATAAATAATCGTATGAAAAAGTCACTCTCTATAGAAATAAAGAGGCTTTGTTATTATTATTGTATTATTGTGCTGAGTCACTCAGAACTTTTAATCAGCGTAAACTGCTAATTTGTTCTGGGTCAACAAGATACTGATTATATCTAGTTTTGAGATCCACGGTCACTTCTAATGTGTTCTGTGTTTGTGTTCTTCGTAATTGTATATTTCATTCGAATTTGTGTATGTGTGTGAGTAAGTCAATAAATAAATAATTATTTTACAGATATCCGTCTCCGAAAAACATTTTATTCGCAGTGTAATGCTTCCGAATTAAGAACTCCGTTCGCTTTTAAAGTGTATCGTATCAGCGCAAAACGTAATTCTCAGGCGTCTCGCGCCCTGCTATATTTATCAGCATCAGCGAGCCATTAGGTGGAAGGTGATACGTCAATAGCGTCGTATCTCTTGCTTTTCTCCGGTGAAGTTTAACGCAATAAAACTCATTTTATGTCGCCGAGATTCTCGATACTTAACGTTTTTAAAAGTACTTAGAGGTTTACTATTTTGTTACAAGATGGAATTGAATACTATTTTAGCAAAACGTAGAGGATGAAAAAAAAACATAGATTAAATGAAATAAATAAATAATGATACGAGTAAAAAAGGATTATTTTTCTCTTTAAATTAAATATGTGCCGATATATTTGTAGTTTATTTCATTTTATATACATGTACTTTCCTTAGTTTATCTAGGACATTACGTAAACCTGTTGGTCCCGGTCGGTAATTCATAGATCTTTGGCAGTCGTTGTAGTGAGACGTCAGAAAGTCAGACCATCATTTTATATAAGGAATATCATATTACCCAGTTGCTCCATGCACAACATGAGTATTCAGCCGCATCCGCTTCGCTTGGAAGCCGAACCCAAGTTAGGAAAAGGCTAGGAAGATCATGATGGTATTTATAGTATCAGGTATACAGTTATATTGGTGTACTCTATCGCATCTATTTTATTAAAAAAACTCGCCTTCAAAATTACCAGTCCCTATTGCATTTCTAAAACATTAGAAGAATTTAACATACACAATCTGAAACTATAAATCACGTTATAAGTTTTTTGGTGCCACACAAATCATCACAAACACAGGATTGATTAACCGATGAAAATGATAGGTCTATTAAAATATCGGTGTCAACAATCGAATCAAGCTATAGACTTGCGGGTTGTGGACTTGGCAATGACTGCGCCGATATAATCGTTACGGTCAATGGCCTAATAGCCAAGAGCTTCAATAAACACGTCAAGAGGATCTCGTTCGACGGCTGGGCTTTGATCTGATACTAATATGGAGGAGTGCTCCTTGACATACCTTCTAAAAATAGGTAAGTATTTCTATGTTAGAGGCTAGATACTATTTCTGGAAGGCTTAATAGTTACAGAGTATCCAAACTATGTAGTAATCTTATTGCCTCGTAAAACTTAAACATGATTTTTGTTTTCCAATTGCTTTAATGTATCAACGAGATACTCGTAGATAGTTCATAATTAACATGTTATTGTCTCTTGCCTATATTACAATGTATTTTCCATCAGTCAGCATGTCTTGATTTTCCGTACACAAGTTCTAGATTCATATTGATTCATATTCAATCTTCATTGCCTGCTGTTTAGTTTATCTTCTCGATTCTAGGATCTATGTTCACCATTATCATCATCAGAAAGACTGGACTTAAGCCTTCCCCGGTCATTGTCTTGTTCGTCGTCCAGTTAGCGGTGGCCACTACAAATACATACGCAATGCTCTGGATATGTGAATTTGCAATGAATTTGTTAGTAGTACATCGCACCCCTTTTTTAAGTTCTTGTAGTCTATTCTAAGGTTTTATGGTAGATAGGTAAGACTGCCATTGCACCCATAAAGTTGGTGTTAATGTTTTGTTACTATTCTGGTAGGTATACAATAAAGTTTATTTTATTATTTCAATTTTTCCCATCGACTATAAGTTTTGACATTCTAAGACATATTAGTTTTAAAAGTAATAAACTCAAAATTGTTCTGCATGTGGGCCACTTAATATCCCACTACAAATTAAGCCGATAGTAAATGAGGAACCGAACTCATTACAGAGACATTAAAGCAAACTTTCGATTGAGGATGGCGAAGACAAGACAAAGTAAAGATTAAGCCGGAAGTAGGATCCTGCTAGTAGTCAGGATTAATTACCCCAGGCAGAAGGAAAGTTGCAAAACTTTACACAAACTTGATGAAAAAGTAATTAATGAATAGGTATCTGCTATACTTTGTAAAAATGTTAAGTTTTTCTTAGGAGTAAAAGTACGCAAGACTTCATAACTTTAAGTAGCAGTACTAAGAAAAAAACTATATTAGTCCAATGACATGAAATAAAAATCAACGATCTACAAGTCACACAACTCACTCAAGAGCACTTTGCATTAACTTCACCCACATCAAAGCGAAAAAAAAAAAAACAAATTCAAAAGAAACAAAAATCTAATGCGCCGCAGCAAATTCGGGCTAAACAACTATTTATAAGACGGGACTTACACAATAACCGCATCAAAACCACAAAAGGGACGCGGGCTAAGCTTAAAAACGAAACATTTTGCAAGGAGTGGATAAAGATCTCGCCTCGTAAAAACTAAGTAAATACAGCGCAGCTCTTGACTTGAGTGTACAGTGCATAAATTGCCCCCTATCTGACCATCGCCTGACCCTTAATGGCCACAAGGTGGGACATGATCGTTATCGTGAAAATGGGAATTCTGGTCGCCAGCTACTTTGTCGATACAAAGAAATTTTGTCGCTCGTTTGCTCGCAACTAATGTTACCAAACTCGCCGACTAGTTTTCCTGGTAAAAGAATGAGAGTGATTTATTGTGTTGACATTACAAGATTTTTATGGTGTTGTTATGAGGTGTGTCTGATTGGAATATTTTGTTATTTCCTCGACAACGTCCTTGAAATATGAACATGTCTAACAAATTGCTGTGGCAGAAAATATCCAAGACATTTTACTGTTTATGGCTGTGACATTATGATTATTCTTTTTATTTTTATCACATGCATGAGTTGGTTTTATTGAGTGGCCGTTAACCAAACCCAAAGATTTAATTTTGGACGGTTATTTTTTGTTTTAAACGCATTACAACCTGATCGTTGTTATGTGAAGAATGTATGTATATTTGTATGTGAGTCAAAATATCTTGTAAATTTAAAAAATAGACCCTACTTAACAATATAAAACAATTTCCGAAGCGTCTTAAATCTTTTGTTGTTAAGGATATATCGGTATCCGAACTGCAATAAAAACTGCGATTTTCAAACTTTATATTGCTGTCGAGTAAACGCCGTAGAAACTGTTGGTAAGTTGCTTAAAGACTGCTGAAATAGAGCGAACAGTCTTCGAGCTATCGTTCGTTCTCAGAGAGATACACAAGTGCTTTTCCGACCGATTTCATCGCGTACTTACCGTCTGAAATTGTTCATGTTACAAATATAAATATACCAATTTTGTGTATTGTTTGCTTAACCATCTCGTTGCTCTTATAGTCACAAGCAACTGCTGAGCGTGGTGTCTTGGGTTCAATCCTTAGGTCGGGCAAATAGTGCTATTGGGTTTATCCATTAGGAATTGCTCTGTAGCTGCTCTGAGTTTAACCTTTCGAATATCGTAATTATAGACACAACAGAAAAAGAGAGCAAACGCCGGCATTCACTTGGGGTTTAATGAGTTACCTAAAAGTGGGTGGATAATACCTCTGTACCGCGGAGAGTACGTAAAGTACCAACGGCTGCACCTGATCTTTCTTATCGGACTGTGAGAGTAAAGAAACAGACAGTGCATCAGCTGTATTTCCACTCATTCTTGAACACTTTAATATTTACTGCGTACATGGCTATTTTCCATTGAGATAAGCTTGCAGGATCGAAATTCAGTGAAAAGGTTTATAAGTGTGTTTACGCTCAGACTTCTTTGTTCATAAATTGTCATTATAGGTATCTAAGTACTGTCCGAAATAATAATAAAAAAATCAAAAGGTGTTTATTTCACTTAGGCCTACATGGGCACTTATAAAACGTCAAAAGCTAGTGCACGGTTCCAATTGGTCGTTTCATATGGAAAAGAAACGGCAAGAAACTCCATGTTTACTCTTTTAAAAAACGGTTGACCCTCATCACAGTATTTCCATATTACAATTTAAAGGGGATGCAACTCGACATACATTTTCACTGTTTTTCATACAACCGCTCTTACGTGGTTATGACGTTATTATACATTTTTTATTAGATATTTTGGAAACACAGCATCTTGGGGATATTATCTAGGCTCCTATTGAAATCGATTTATAAATTTGCGTTTAACTAATCCAGTAAGACTTTTGAAAATCTGCTGTTTTGCATGAACTTTGACACTTCATAATTTACTCAAAATGTTAAAAAGACGAAAAATTATTACAATAGAAGCCTTGCAAATTTTATCAAGATACTAAATGACGACAATTTGTTTCAAAAACATGATACAAATTAGTCCACATTTATCCCAATTAACCCATCTTATACGGAAGTACAATATCAGTGGTCTCAACGTTGCAATTAGAAATCTAGGTCCCTATCAGAATTCCCTGAAAGCCTATTGAAGCAAACGTCGCCTAGTGCCTTTATGGGATGGTAGGCTACCGCCAAAGTGATTGTTTAAATAGCAAAACTTTGAGTAGTAGATATGAGAAGCGGTGAGGCTCCAATAAATCAAAATTATTGGCAAAGTTTTGGGCTAGCTAGGCACCTGAAATATTAATTCCCCCCATATTTCATTACACTTGAAACATTTCTCGTCAATTACGGATAGTTTTAGTAGGCTTCCGCCTCGCACAAAACATTGCTGTCGTGAAATATGCAAGTTTACAGTTTAATTAATTTTCGTGTAGGTAGACATGTGTGGGCTTTCTACTTTATAAATCGACGTAGAAATAATGTTGTTCAGGCGGGGGAGATACTCTAGGGTAACTCGTAAAATTAAATTTTCTTAATTCTTTTTGCATTTATTTAATAAAAAATGTTAGTAACTAACTAATTAACTTTTTTTGCATTTTTACATTGTATATTGACCGTAACACGTTTTTATTTATGAAAATATAACCATTAAAATCATTTATATAATCTAGCTGATTGACATATTCACACACAGCCGAAACTACAGGGCCTAGGAACATTACATTTTGCACAAGGCTTCCTTTTGTTGTTGGCTTATGACGTTGGCGAGCGCTAATTAAGGGTTTTCCACAATTCAGGCCCCACGGGTACAAAACGGGGGTCTACAATTTGTATTGAGAAACTTACTGTAGCGATCTATGGCGCCACATAAGAACTACGAAGAAAGTACGAAATCCTGCATCGCGCAATCACAGTTCTCCGCGCGATTTGAACATATACGACAGCCCGAAATCATCTATCGGGCAGTCGCCCACCAGACCATAACACCTGTCTGGTCGGAGGATCCTCCCTTTCCAACGGAGGTTTGTGGGACTTTACTCTCTGTTCCGCATACCTCCAAACTGGTGACCCTCGACAAAGAACGTCAGCGCAGCCATCACGTGGGGGATGTCACTGTCACAAGCTAGTTTTAAATCATGTTTTATGACTATTTCATGAAAAACAGCATTTTCATCATTACCAGAATATTATATTCGTTAAGAAAATATAGACTTCTGTAGAAGTGCAAAATGACAAGCTATTCTTAGTTGAAAAATTAATATTGTTTAACGTAATATGTCAAATTTAAAGCTACATTTTAATCAATTTTTTGACACTATATTTTAGTTTGTTTTAATTAGTTTAGAGTTTTTATTATTATTTTTCGGTTTTACTGTAAATATACTTATAATTTACATTTAAAAAATAAAATATTTTTAAATGTAAATTATATCGGTCTAAAACTAAAAGTATGACCAACATCTCTAAACGTAGGGTCGAGGTATGTAGATGGGCAAGATACAAATTATGTCGATGAGCATATCTACTTGGGCCAGTCAGTCTCTTTCAAAAACAGACAGGAGAAGGAAATCGATCGCCGAATCGAAACCGCCTGGACAAGCTACTGGTCCATGAAGACGCTAATGAAGGGATACCTCCCGATTTCTTGAAGCGAAAACTCATCGATATGTGTATCCTGCCTACCGTGACCTACGGTGCTCAGATATGGTCGCTAACCGAGCAATGAAGCGCAGCATTCTGGGTGTCAAAAGAGCTGACAGAATAAGGAACACCACATTGCGCCAAAAGACTGGGCTCATAGATGTTGGAAAAAAGGCTACCAGGCTAAAATGGGACTGGGCGGGTATATTAACCGCATACACAGTGACCATTGGGAAAGAGTCTCCACAAAGTGGGTTCTTGAGGAAGAATGACGCCGCTGAAGTCGACCTAGGAAAAGGTGGCAAGATGATTTAGATGCCTATCGCATGGGCTGGTTCGAAATGGCTTGAAAAATGAATACCTGGAAGATGTTGGGGAGACCTTTGCCCAGCAGAAGGAAAGTCTAGGCCAAAACAAAAATATCTATTAACTGTAAAGTAGAAAACTTCAAATGTACTGACATTTGTAGTTTTCTACTTGGCTAGGGGTACTGTTCTTAATTGATTCAGAAGTTATTTTCTATCAGAATATATTGTGTAACTGTGCTTTTGATAACTAAGGCCAACTAAGCTATACCGATAATTTAATGGAATTTTTCATTAAAAAGCCAAGTTTTCCTGCTGCACGCATCAACGCATCTATCTCACGAGTTCGAACATCTTCTCAATTGTAAAGAGAGTTAGTGGTCAATAAAACAGAAGTTCGCAGCAATCTCGGCTCAGGCCAGCGTCACCACAAGTAAGCGTTGTAAATTTAGCGAAAAATATTTCTTTCATGAAGAAAAACAAAGGCGACTTTATCCTCCGGTTGAAATTTATGAGATGCGCCGCGGATTAAAAATGTTTGCCGTGCCCTCCGGCGCGGGCTTGGCTTCATTAGAGCATGTTTCTGGAATATTCTGATTAATATTTACCTTCCACTTCTTGCGGATTGTAGTTCATTAACCTTTTGTCTTGTAATCGAGGCGAGCTACAACCAAATTAGGTAGCGAGAATATTTTTGAATATCTGAGTCGCCTGTTTAATGAGGAATCGCTAATGACGCAAGAGAACGAAGCCCGCCATTTTGAGCAGTGAAGTGTCTTTGTGACGCTAATCTGTGAATTTTTAAATTGAAATAATGATCGAGATAAGAAAATAACTCAACCATCATTTTTATTTTCGATGGGAAAAATCATCCAATGACAACCCCCGGTCTTGGGCGGAGCGGGAGATAGTGTCAGACTCATACTGACTAAAAAACCCATCCCGTTCCTTCAAGCCTTCATACCGGGGCTCGAGCGCCCTTTCGGATAACCCTGGCCCCAGTAGGCTTCGACCTTGCTGGGCCCCTGCTGTTGCTGACAACTCCTTGAGGCGCGCAGGAACAGCTCGCGCCGTCGACGACTTAGGCTTGGTCCGGATAGTTACCGGACGGCCGGACAGCGAGCTACTTATTGCTCACTGTCCGCAAGCCCGCGCCTACTGTGGCTGGAAATCGGGATCGGAATCGGTTGCTTGATGCGGTCGGCCTCCTCCTTAACGAGCATTACTACTTCGCAGAAGTCGGCGACCGCCTGCCACTCCTCCTCGCTCCGGACCAAGGCCTCAACCAAGGCCCGGCGCGAGAGGTCTCCGCCGCCGATTGCCCCCACGAGGGCACGGCGATGCTCCGCCCACATTATGATTCAATCGATTTTTATCATTTCAGCCGAAAGTGAATGACGTTCTAATGGTAAGATAATGATCAAAGGAACTGTTAAAATTTAGCAGATTACCGCTTATTTACGTCAGACATTCATTTGTCATTATGTACGAGATTACCATTCTATGCCATTTCTTTCAATGCAGTGTCAGTGGTTGACCATTGGACAATCATAATGACGCCATTATATTAGTAGATTATCAAACTTGTCAAAATCAACAATTATGAAGTCAACGATAGACCATTCTGACACTATTGTAATAGCAGACTTGAGGTCCTGGTCCTGTGCATCTTGCAACCATCGGATTCCTGCTACCCTCACCAGGTCATCAGTCCACCTTGTGATAGGCCTTCCAACGCTGCGGCTTCCGGTTAGTGGTTGCCATTCCAGAACCTTTCATCCCTATCGACCACCTGTTATGCGAGCAATGTGCCCTGCCCACTGAGTTTGGCGGTTTTTTGGGCTTAACTTTGGCTCTCCAGTGGATATCTTCATTTCTGATGTCCTAGGATGCGGCGCCTAGAATGTGAAGGGCAAATGAAAGAATATAGACCATTGGATTTTGGTCAAAGTAAGTTTAACACGCTCTTTCGCACCACTCTAGAGCGGTAGAAGTCATTTGACGACTTCTCACCCCATATAAACGCACCAAATTCTTTACTAATGTTTTTGCCGTATCTAAAAATGTATTAAGTTAGCCTTCATAGCAAGCTTCACTAAGATAATCAATGCTACACTAAATTCTTAGCTGTATTTGTCTGAGATTGAGCCTATTTAGAAAGAAAGAAAAACCATTTATTTGTGGGAAATGACGCAATCTTAAAATTAGTTTAGAATGATTAAACGATTCTACATATTATCAACTTGAGATACTTATAAAATATACCAATTTTACATCACAATATCCAGCAATCAATTTGTGAAAAATTAAAATAGCTTCTGGACTTCACTCCAAAAAGTCCGTTAAAAACTTCATATTCTGCTTTACTTAACAAAATTGCATGATGATATAGTCAAGTTGGCTTTGTCAAAACATCCTTGTCATTGTCGCTAAAAGCAAGTTGGTGGCGCGTGCACAGTCCTGATTTTTGATCATAATGCACATGATTTATTTTAATTCAACTGATTGTATATAATCATTATTTCGTATAAATTATTAAAAAAATTCTATTGTGTGATTAATTATTTTTTAATAATTATAATTTAAAATAAATAATTTATTCAATATTATATGATAAATATTATCTATTTATTAAATTAATACATATCTATTTGAGTATTCACCGCGACTCACACATAGTTGAAAACTACAAAGATTATTGTCAGATGACAATCAAATAAATCTAACAATTTTTGCCAATAATTCCGACATAAATATGCATTAATGACCGTTCAAGCTTGTAGTTGATAGCTTTACATTGTCATTAGCGGAATATAGTTAGCGTTATACAAAAACCGACCGTATTGCTATGGAATAAAGGTATTGTCAATGTCAATTTGAGGCCATAGACATTCCCACCGGGGTCAAATGACTCAGCCGGTATAATTAATACTGTCCCGTGTCTTACAGACATTATTCAAGTAAGGATCGGTCGACCTTATCGAGTTCTGTCCTTGGGTTTGGATAATATCTAGTCTGGTTTCTAGTAAAAAATCAGTTGAATGGTGGGCAGTTATTTATGGAACTTGAATAATAATTGAAAATCTTTTTTCCAAAAATTTTTTCTACTAGTTAGTTGTTCATGTAACAGTGTGCTAATTAAAAAATTGGAGGAGGTTTTTGCTACTAAGCACACTGAAATAAATGACTTAGTTTATTATTTGTTTTTTTTTAGCATTCATAAAATTCTTACTTTTTATTATAAGAAAAAAAAGGTTAACTATTTTTTTTCTAGTATAAATTAAAATAAATTATTTGTTTTTTTACTTTGAGGCGGTTGGTGGCTAGCCCATTTATTGAGAAAGGCTACAGAGTATATAAAATCACGCTCCGACTCACGGGATTGAGGCAGTGACCAAAGACGAGAAAGTTTAAATTTTTGGGTCTTCTTACGGAAGACTGGCAGAAGTCGTTGAGAAGAGGAAGGTCACACAATCAATAACAAAAAAGCTTTTCAGCCAAGTCCGTTCCAATATCAGACCACAAGACGTACGGCGTTGCTCCACCGTTACATGGTGGACATCCCATCCATACGTACAAAGCTTTTTAGGATCACATTCATTATGAGTACAGCTAAGAAGTAGAATTCCCTGCCTGTGGCAGAAGAATTCCCTGCCTGTGGCAGGGAATTCTTCTGTGTTTACTAAGAGCTAAAACATAAGGGTATTTTAAGTCAAGAGTGAATTGGTTCCTTCTAGGCAAGCGTGCTCCATCGTCGTCCACGTCATAGCTTTCCATCAGGTCAAATGTGAGCTTATCCATAGCAAAGAAAAGTACCTGTTTCTGTCTGTTTTTAAATGCATTTGTGTTGTTAAAGATAAATATTTTTTTTTTTATTCAGTGACATTTATGTGAAAAATAATAACAAAACGGAAAAATTACCGATATTCGTTTTCTAATCAAAATAGCACGCTCTATGATATATTGCCCTGAATTATTGTCAAAGCTATCCCTGAGTGTCGCCCCACGGCACTGCTTTCTGAATCAATTATTTTATTATTACATTAGTATATTGAATAGTTACAGTTACAACAACTCTCTAATAGAAATATAGCCTCTGCAGAAATTTACAGAACAAATACCTAGATCTATCTAGATAGATAGAAACTAGTCTCCAAAGTTTACTTCGAAGTGATTTAGACTGTGTCTAGAGCTTTGTTGATACTATCGTAAGTTCGGGTCAACTCCTGAAATGCAGGACAGTACACAATGGTATTTGGGTTAACATGGAATTGTATGTGATGTAATAGATTTTTGACATTGTGTGTTTTAACAAAGGTGTTTTCCGCATTAAAATAGGCTGACTACAAATAACTATGAACCTATTCGCGCCACAATTACAATGCACATTGGAATTGATCGTCTGTTTGGTCTGAGTGCAATGTTAGATATCGCGAAATGTGCATCACATTAATCCCAACCAACGAGTTGATACCCCAACTTTTTAAAATATCTTTGTTGTGTTGAGTTGCATGTAAATTGTTCGTGGCTAATAGGGGTTCCAGTTAGATCATAATGTGCCAGATGTACCTATGTTAAAAATGTGAGTCGGCATTAACAACATCACCAGTATTGATTACGACATTAACACTGAACTGAGTAGGAACCTACTCAGTTCCTGTCAGCTTTAACAATACTGTTGCAAAGTGCAACAGCCCTACGTCAGAACCTAATCTTGTCCTGTCAACAAAGTAAACGAAGTACCTGAACAATATCAGCACTTCTGCAGTAACACGCTACTATTCATAACGAACACGATACTTCAACACTCCATAGATAAAAACCGGCCAAGTGCGAGTCGGACTCGCCCATGGAGGGTTCCGTGGCAGCAAGTAATATAATATAAAAGTTCTTGTAGTTCGTTGTAACTTTGATCGATGTTTTAATAATATTGTATTTTTTTAAAATTTATGACGTATTAAAAAATAACTATTTACTAGATCTCGTTCAAACCAATTTTCGTTGGTAGTTTACATGTACATCATATATTTTTTTTAGTATTATCATTCTCTTATTTTAGAAGTTACACCCCGGACATTTTACCACTTTGGAAGTGTCTCTCGCGTAAACTATTCAAGTTAGAAAAAAATGATATTACTAACCTCAATATCATTTTTAAAGACCTATCCATAGATGCCCCACACGTATGGGTTTGACGAAAAAAAAAATTTCGAGTTTCAGTTCTAAGTATGGGGGACCCCCAAAATTTATTGCTTTTTTTCTATTTTTGTGTGAAAATCTTAATGCGGTTCACAAAATACATCTACTTAATCTACTTACTAAGTTTCAACAGCATAGCTTTTATAGTTTCGGAGAAAACAGACATGACGAATCTATAAGGGTTCCGTTTTTTGCCATTTGGCTACGGAACCCTAAAAATGTACCGGCCAGGCGTAAGCCCGTATTTAGGGTTCCGCTGGTCTTAATTTAGTTTCAAAACTGAGTTTTTATTTCAGTTTTTAGTTTAACTAGTTAGTTGGGGCTTACTTTATCAACCTCTCACTAAAGCTGATTCTGACAGACTACCGCGACTACACTCAAGGGCACATTTAACCGTCCACTCATCTCGAACTGCTTAACGTTTGTTTATGTTAACTTACGCTTTGCGTACCAGGCGTTACTTCTTAAGTGGGTATATCTGAAATAAATAAATCAATCACACCCGCGTTTTGTTTACTTTTGTGGTTTTTATTCAACAATAATCAGTTTAATCGTAATTTGACAGTCTCGCCCCTCGTTTTATGTGACGGATACATTTGATTTAAAACGCTGTGATACCATTTCTTCGAATAAAACCTAGGTATTGGCCTGCCGTTTTCATTTACAGCAAAAAAATGCCACTGGACGCAGCTGGAGCAGCTAGGGCTGTAGCACTTGCAGACGCTGGGTTTAGCCAGCGTCGGATTGGACGGATGCTTGGATATCCACGATCCACAATTCAAGATGCTATCCGGCGTTACAGAGACTGGTTCCTACACAAGAAGGCCAGGGCAAGGTCGTAGAAGGTGTACATCAGAGAGAAATGATCGTTACATCGTCTCGAACGTTCTTCGGGATCGGTTCACAACTGCTTCTGAGTCTCGAAACCGCTTGTTTGAGGTACGAAATGTAAGTGTGAGCCTAAGAGCAATAAGAAGAAGGTTAGCTGAGAGGGATCTGAGAGCATTTCGACCAGTTTGAGCCCCAGCGCTGACCGCAACTCACAGAAGAGCGAGATTTGCATTTGCTCGAGAACATTTAAATTGGACTTCGGAACAATGGAAGGCAGTTCTCTTCTCAGATGAATCAAGAATAGCTCTACGAGGTCCTGACGGACGTCAGCGCGTGTATAGACGCCGCGGTGAAAGGTTTGCTGAATGTGCTGTGGTTGGAACAGTAGGCTACGAGGGAGGCTCTATAATGGTGTGGGGTGGCATTTGTTACGACGCCCGTACAGAGTTGGTCATCTTCGATAGAGGCAGCGTTAATGCTCACAGGTACGTGACAGAAGTCTTAGAACCACATGTGATGCCTTTTGCGCCATTCATTGGCGATAATTTTGTTTTAATGCACGATAATGCTCGTGCACACACCGCGAGAATGGTCAGCGATTACTTGGACGCCGTCAATATTCAGCGATTACCATGGCCAGCTCGCTGTCCTGACCTGAACCCAATAGAGCAAGTATGGGACAACCTAAAAAGATGAATTCGGAGTCGTACACCAGCTCCTACCACGAGCAGTGAGCTAAAAACTGCAGCTGTTGAGGAGTGGCAGAACATTCCCCAAAGCGACATCCAAGACATAAGTGATGGGCTTTCTAATCGATTGCAGGAGGACATTAGGGCCAGAGGAGGCAATACACATTATTAATCCGATAATTTAGAGCACACTTTTTTTTCAAATTGACATTTTGCTAATTTTTATTTTTTGTTAGAAAAGTGCATATTCAATTTTTTTTTAAATTTTGTCTTAATTAAACCATTTCACAACATACACATGTTTCATTTGTTTTCGTGGAGGTTCACCCAATGTGACATTATAACAAAATTAATTAAATTACCATAGAATTTTGATGAAATCTACAAAATATAAGTGGCCGGTTAAATGTGCCCTTGAGTGTAGTTTTAGAAAAAATCGCCTACACTCATGGCAAATAACGGAGTCTATTCCTTTTATAGGAAATATCAAATAACTCCTTCCACTTTCGTTCACTCACATTACAGAGGGATGTGACCGCTGATCACCACCCTGAGGACATGGTGGATCTAAGTGATCTCCCAGGTGATCCGTACTATGTAATACCGGGGAGTCACCTCATCTGACCAATTAAAAATGTCAAGAATGTGCTTAAAATAATAAAATAGTAAGCTCGCAATTGTACCCAATACATTACTTCAATGATATCAATATTACAAACCGTCCGCCAGGATGCGTTTTATAGACAACGCATTGTTTTATAAGTGTCACGTTTCGCCAATTTTGCCACAGAACCCTAAGACAACAGACTTACCCACACTTAGGTACGGTCGGACACGCCATCCACCAGATATCCACGAACTGAGCCACCATCGATCAGCCCTATCTGATATTCAAACTACATCATTCAACATGAATTACCTCTCTGTTACTTTATTATTGAACAATGAACCTCCTTTTGTAGAATATTGTTTTATTTACTCTGTTTGGTAGTTGTGACTCGTGTTCATTGCAGATACAATAGCCCACCTATAAGTATTGTGTGGGACAATTACAACGATTCACTATTGTATTCAAAAGAGAAAAAGTGGAATCAATTCTGAAAGTACATTTCATGTTAACAATTATTATGAAATTTCTTTAATGTTATATATTATGTGATTAACTAGCTTTATTGTCAGCCGGTTTTTGTCCGCGTGAAAGTAGTAGAATTATTCAAAAGGAACATATTCCCGGGATGAACAAGGACAAGAACAAGGTACCATATTATTATGTCCTAATTTTTTTAGGATGTGTTTTGAACGGTTAAACCATTTGGCACACGGGTACCAAATGTCATCCAAACGTTTTAAGCGCATATATGCGTAAAGGTCTCACAAACATATAATACTAGCTTTTGCTCACAGCTCCGCCCGCGTACATTAATTCATCGTACACTCAGGCCCTTGTTTAGACTATAGTTCCTTCTGCGAAGGTGTAATGCGAGCGAAGGAGGTGGTTGAAACCGTAGGGGGGAGGACACCACCGCAGGAGACATCCCGGGCTTCGGGAGACGCATGGTGATTCCTGGTCAACTAGCAATGGGTAACTCGCCATACAGCCGTCTGCTAAGGACAAGCCCAAGTCGACGGCGCTTTGTGTACCACATGTGTCTCAAAGAGATGATAGCAAAAGAAGGGCTTGAAGGGCTTGCCAGGGCTGCAGCAATTTTAGAAAGAGTTATCATGACCCTGAAACGTAAAAAGCCATTGAAAAAATACAGGTGGGTTTTTGGCCATAAAATGTCTGAAACGCCCTCTCTCATTCACACACACTCTTCAAAGTGGGTGAAGTTTTTTGATTTGTCGCTAATTTTCCCTTAACCTAGAGAAAAATCATTTATTACAGATTCGCAAAGGACAAATAACAATAAAATATCAAATAACTTAAAAAAAAAAGAACATCAAACATCGGTTAAAAAAAAATACTGCGAGGCCAAAAAGGCTCCTATCTGAGTAGATATTCGAGCCGCTATTCGAACATGATCTGATGATGCTATAGACATGGAACACAGATAATTAAAGATAATGGATCAACCATTCTTTTGATATTTAGACCCCGTACCGCAAAAACGACATGCATTACGGGTAGCCGAAGGTTTGAAAGTCGGATTAATCACGACGCCGATCAGATTAGTTGGTTTGGTAAAAAAAAATACGTCTCTGGAAAATACTGATATTCCACAGCATCTAGCCTGCTTAAGTATATAATGGCTTTTCTAGCGTATTTAAATCTATACTAATATAAAAAATTTGTTTGGTTGAAAGCGCTAATATATAAGAAGTACTGATTCGCAATAAAACTTTTTTTTTAAGTATTACAATAAAAAAAAATATGTTTATTAATTTATTTATTTATTATTATTATACTTTGTTGGGATAACTGTACGAAGAAGAGGATTTCTTAAATTGGAATCAGTACTTCTTCGAGTTCTTCTTTGTGTTGGATACTTTGGATAGGTTATTTATCGAGGCAGACTATAAGCAATAACATCACCAGTAGGTGCGGAGTGGTAACCAAAGACGCGGGCGAAACCGCGGGGGACAGCTATATCCTCATATTCAGTTAAGATATCAATTTAATCATCCTCATACCGCTTTGGCTTACTCAAAGAAAATTCCTTGTTTTTATTACATAAATTGAGTGTTTATATAAAAGGTAGAATAAGCTCGAATTCACTTATCCGGATTTGTTTGTTCTGGTTTTTTAGATAAACAATTTAATGCTTTCGAAGCATTTATCTTCAACAAAAGTAAATTAGCTGAGATTATATAAAAGTATGAGAGAATTTAGTGAAGTACCCGCTGCTACTTCGTTTTATAATTTAAGGTACCAAGCCCGCTAAAGCTTCCGAATCGTTCGAAAGTGTTATCGTGGCCTTGGAGCGCCAAGAGCAACTCGAGGAACATAGGTAGGCTTTAGTCAGTACTTCTCGAACGGATTCCGGTGTTATGGAGCCGAAGGGTGCAGTGACAACCGCGTATATCAAACGAAGTTATTCAATACATTTACGAAGACATAAATAAATGACGGTTACGCGTGACTCGTGGGTGTCGCGTGGTACCCAGTCTGATAGTCAGTGTAGTAGTGTGTGTCAGTATAGTCGTGTGCAGTTGATATATGCACTTTTCGATAGTGCGAAAAACACTAAATTGCGTGCATAAAAGCGTTACGGGTAAGAGCGGATTTTCGAGTAAACGTAATGAAATCAACTTTATGAATTTCACTTTGTCTTGTGGATTAGCACACTAACTGATTATCGAAATAACAATTTACGCCAAGATGCATGGAAGGCAATTTCAAATAAACTGCAAATCCAATAGGTAAATTTTAATAAAAAGATAATATTCCACATAATATTCCACAACTATCACACAACGCCGTCTAGTCTCAAGCTAAGCAGAGCTTGTGTTATGAGTACTAGACAACTGATAAACATACTTATATATTTCTAAATACATACATATTATAGATAAATTACACCCAGACACAGAATAAATGATTATGCTTATCACACAAACATTTGTTCTTGGTGGGAATCGAACCCACGACCTCCGGCATAGCAGTCAGGGCTACTAAACACTAGACCAACAGGCCAGTCAAAGATAAAAACAAATAATAGAAAAGAAAGGAGCAAAACCAATCTCGCGGAGCACTCTGGATCGATTGACCTCCGTACGGGTTCGCGGCGGTCCGTACGGGAACTGTACGCGGATCCAATGTACGCATGGACAGTATTTCCCAACTACGCGTAACACAGGAACGCGCAATCCGAACGCACCATACGAAGGTCACATACTCATTAACTTGCAAACTGGCAAAGTACCTTTAAAGATACTTTATAAGAAAGAAAGAAAGAAAAGAAAGAAAGTATTTATTTTGGCGCAAAAAAAAAAAAAAACATTGTAGACAACAAAAACTTAAGACAAACACAAAACAAAAAAATAATAATAATAAAGTAACATTGTCTGTCACACGTTTGCGCTAAAAAAGGTCCAGTTCAGCGAAATGCCAATGTGCTGGTTTTCAACTGAACCTTATTTGGAGTGAACATATAAAAAGAAATTTACAAATAGTGTCAACACTACATTACATTATGGTTACATTATTGTGAAAACAAAACATAATGCGTGAAAAAACAGTAAATAAATGAAAAATATGTGTTCAGTGTACAAAAAACAACATAAAACATAACAGAAAACGGTTTGAAGCGATTTAGCCTCAATCAACACAACACCATAACTAAGCGCAGTGCAACGACGCATAAGTCCACTACGCCCGGGGGGGCCGAGCACAAGGGATGATTTGCATTTATAAGCTCTATGTTAAAAAAAGTTTAGGGATTCTTATTCAAATCAAGATTGATTAGCAATGTTAACAAAAGTCTAGACGTAATTTTGTATAAAAATACAAGTGCTTCATGCAATGTAATATCTAAAAGTATTATTGAACACAAAGCTTTTCATTTGAGCCCCGTCCCCACGTATCTAGTAAATATATCTTTCGACTGGACCTTAAACCGTTTAAGTGGAGGAACACCACTCGTCGAGTAAACGCAACGCAGCGGTATTGTGTATGGGCGCGACGGGTAGGGTAGGGAGCTGGGGTGCAGTGCGGTACGCGAGTAAGGAAGCGCCGAACCCCGGCTGACAAGTGCAATTGCCCTACGCGAGATACGAGATAGCACAGGCACGCCCCGCTGTTAACACTTCCTAAGCACGCTACCGCACACTGACCTCTTTCATAAACAAGCTACTATTTTTATGAGTAAATTTTAAGTTGACGAGCTTCCGTTTTATTTTTTTAGGGGCATTTAGTGAGCTCCCACTTGTGACGATGCAGTAATACTGCTATGCTGTGGTCGACGACAGAGCACTCTTACTTATATTATAGGTTATTACTTATTCACTCTTGACTTAAAGACCCCCAGGTCATAGCTATCAGAAAACACATACAGTTGTTTGAATAACGACTCTCTCGAGCTATCATCTATCTTTCTCATACTTGTATGTTAGTCTTGTTTTACTGCTTAATGTATCATATTTACGTACGTACGGGTTAAAAAGTTTTACTATACTATAGGTGAACACTAAATGTAAAACTTCCTCAAAAACACAATGCAAAACAAACTTTTAAATGTAAGCTACGATAAAGATATTATTTTTTATCTATGCAAGACACAAATTCGCAAGCCAGGCTGTGTATTTATTACCTCTGCCGGCGTCCAGTGTTCCGGATACCATCACTACAGTACGAGGCAACGGAAAGGCGCATTTTGAACACACCACAATGGCGAGTGTTTAAAAAAACATGTGAGAATTAGACAAAACATCGCGTTAGACAGTTAAAGCAGTCTTTTAAACACATGCTCTTTTTTATTTTCCAGTGGAATTTTTTGAGAGAAAATAATTTTATTTGAATTTTTTTGCTCGTGTCTTCTGTTTGATTGATCTAATTTTGTCCTTATTATGTCCATCTAGCGATTATGACGATCACGTCTGTCAATAAAAGTGACACAAATAGAATTCTATTCTGATGACGGTCTAAAAATATGCAGGCGCCTACTTGTTTATTGTTTTTCGTATTTTTGTGGCAGAGAAAACGAAAATTAAAACTCTTGTGAGAATTTGGGATTTGTTTCCTAGAGAGCTTAATAGATTTTTTCCTTATTCCATACTTTAGTGTACCAACTTTGGTTCTTGCTACTTCGGTAGTAAATAGCTCTCCCAATTTTTTACGGTTAGCAGTCGCCGTTTAACACAACCTTTGTTAATTTCTAGAGTTTCAGAAACTTCGCTTCTACAGACTTTGCAGGGAAACTCCGAGCCTTTGAAGGCTCCTGGACGCTGAGATCTTTTGATATTGCTACTATACTTCAACCGTAGTACGAAAATATTGGAAGTTGGTAGTGGTTTCAAAAGAGTCATTTTTAGGGTTCCGTACCTAAAAAGGAAAAACGTAACCCTTATACGATCACTTTGTTGTCCGTCCGAGCGTCCATCCGTCTGTCTGTCTGTCAATACCTTTTATCTCGAGAACGCGTAGAGCTATCGAGTTAAAATTAAAACCATATTATTATACTCAAGTCTTCAGTCCCTTTAAGCTGTGAAAAATAACAAACTTCTAATTTAACGAATAAAAAAGATACAGCCGTTTATGTTGAAAAAAAAAAAACGTATATTTTGATACTCTCAAAGATCGAAATTCATATGGTACTCCCCGTTGACCTAAAACCCTGAAAAAAGCAAGGTCTTATAGCACAGGTATAGGAATAAATCTGAAAAACGTAAATTTGATGTTAGCTACATAAAAAAAAAATTGCGATTCGGAAAAATCTTCGAGACTCTGCTGGAGAATTGTAATTTGCACGGAACTTGTAACGTAAAGTGTTACATTAAAGGAGTGTAACAGTTACATGAGAGGGTAAGGAGGAGTATGGGAGTGAGGAGTGTAGAGGAAGAGTGAGAGTAAGAAGAGTAAGTGTATAGTAAGAGGAGAGAAAGAGTGTTACGCGAGTGCTAGAGGGAGTGTAGTGAGTAAGTGCCTCCAGGGAGTAGCCCTGGCAAGGCACGTATGGGGAGTAAGTGTAAGTGTAAGTGCCTCCAGGGAGTAGCCCTGGCAAGGCACGTGTGGTGAGTAGTGAGAGGTTGAGTGAAGGAGGAAAGTATGGAGGGAGAAATAATATATATAGATATGAATCCTTGTGAGGTTGTATTACAAATAAAGGCATATAAAAACAATAGGAATATAAAAAGATATAAAGATATAAAAACAGTTCAGTCGGGCTCGGCGTCAGAGGCGGAATGCAGCAGCAGGAGTAGGCGTAGCCCTCAGCCGTACGAGGGACAGCGAAGGCTACACAGCCGCAGGCAGCAACAGATAGTGGTAGTCACAGCCCTCCAGCGTAAGGGCCGGCAGCAGTAGAGGAGGCCCTCAGAGGCCAGGTCCAAATGTAGAATCGCCCTCTGCCGTGAGGGCCGGCAGAGGCAGAGAGGAGGTCCTCAGTTCCTTCTCTGAGGAGGTCTTCATGGTCCAAGGAGCTCAGTCAGGGAAAACTGACATTAGGAGCTGAGCCAAGTAACTGTCACATGTAGCTGACCCAAGAAAAACTGACACCAGGAACTGTACATGTAGCTGCACCAAGAGTCTGACCGAAAACTCACCAAGAAACTCACAAACATGGTTTTTATAGTCAATTTTGACGGCTATGCTGGCTGTCAATTCATAATTTAAATTTGAAAACAGGTTTCAGCCAGCATTGCTGTTTCACAAGAAAGATATAAATTACAATTTAATTTTAAAGAATTATTTCAGATGAGAGAACATATAATTTGATAGCAAATTATATGTTTACAAAATAAATAATATTATGAGTAAAAGAATAAAACCTAAGACTATAAAAATACTCTTTGTTGATACCTAATCAAAACCATAGAAGAAAATAGTAGTGACATGACAGATGACAGTGATCAATGAAAATAAACAAACTAAATATATAAGAAATATTATAAAGAGATGTGATTATTGATAAGTAAAGTAAACGTAAGTATTAATAACATTACATTATCCCCCTTCCCCAGAAAAAATTTTTTGGCTGTTACAAAAAATTTTGAGGTTTTTTAGTAATTACCTCCCAAACATAAATCTCTGCCATACCTCTCAGCCATACTTCACACAAACAGAGTTAGGGGTTTTAGTGGTTCACATTCAATGACACACTACTCCAAGGCAATACTAATTGCATACGTCTTTAGGCTTGTTTTAGGAGTTGACGTAAATCCGCTCACGTATAAGACCCATTAGAAAAGAGCTTGAGCTATTATGCTCGGAAGAAGTGATTCAGGCTTATTTATTTACAAGGTGTCATCAACCGCACCTGATAAGAGAAAGAGAGAAGAGAGGCCTAACCATTGGTTTTAGTTCCCAAGGTTAGCCCAAAGAGGCTAAGAGTGATGATAAGGGCTTATTTATAAAGGTGTCATCACCCGCACCTAAGAGAGAGAAAAAGAGAAGCCTAACCATTGGTTTAAGATCCCAAGGTTAGCCTTAAGAGGAAAAAAGTGATGATAAGGGCTTATTTATAAAGGTGTCATCACCCGCACCTAAGAGAGAGAAAGAGAGAGGCCTAACCATTGGTTTAGTATCCCAAGGTTAGCCTAAAGAGAAAGAGATAAGACCCAATGGTATCAGACCATATAAAGGGTAAGTTAAATAAAACAAATTTATTTTTTCAGATAGAACTGAAGAGAAACTAAAAACCGAAAGAGAAAAATATTAGCAAACAAACTTCGAACATAAAAATGGGGCCTAAAGAGTCGAAGCTTGGGGAAGTGTAGAAGAGTGTAGAAGTGAAGTGATAATGATGTTTGTAATAGTATGAAATAAATAAATATATTAGACTATGGTTTTATTAGATACCTCACAAGGAAACAATAGAATACCCGAAAGAGAGCCAAATAGTATAACGCTTGTGTAAGTGTAATTTTGAATTTTGAGAAATATAATGAGAGGAACATGAGAGGAGAGGGTGAGGATCTTCCAAAGTGGGCGCCAATGTAACGTAATGGGTTACATAAAGGAGTGTTAGTGGGAGAAAAGTAAATAAATAAGATTTGTCCTTGAGAGGTAATTTAATTTAGTGACACGTGGGTAGGAACACTAGCAGCACGCAGGCAGGTAGTTGAAGACTGGCAGCTCGCAGGCAGGTTTTGAAGACTGGCAGTTCGTAGGTAGGTAGCAGCAGACGGCAGACCAACTCACGCGGACCTTGAGGGTGGTCCGCAGGGTCAAAAACGGTGTAGTTTGGTGGTGTATGTTCTTGTCTTGTAGAGGAGTGCGGTCCCCAAAGGCCCGGAGCACATACAACGTTCTGTTTCTTCAGCAGCAAGGAACAGGAGGAGATTCCTCAACTGGCGGTAGACCCACCAGCAACAAATATACAAGAGACGAGTAGGATTCCAATCAACCCGCAAAGTACATTATATAAGAAACACTGTACTCTAATCTACCAATCAACACGCTGCTTTTCTTTGTTCGCTCCCCTCCACATCATAGTTCTGACAATCTCGCTCCGTGTTCCTTCTTTTTCCCATTTTATAAATGAAGCTTGATGTAAGAACCAGCCGGTATTATTGTCTCACAAAAGAAATATTATAATAATTATATTTATGAACATGAATGTAAGAATAATAACAATTAATACTTAACTAAAAACATATGATTAATTTATATTAATTCATCATGTTTACTTATGAATACAATATTCTCTAGCTAGCTACCATACTCTTTGTTTACCATAGCTAACATTCAGTTGAAAAGAACTTAAATATTGACAACGTCATCTCATACAGAAAGTAAACAAGACATGAAATACAAAAATTTACAAGAATTAAATGATATAATCTATCAGAAGACATAATTACAATAAAAAGGATGTGAACAACGATAAGAAAAGATTAAGAAATAATTAATAATGTGAGTATAAAATAATAAAACCTAAGACTATAAAAATACTCTTTGTTGATACCTAATCAAAACCATAGAAGAAAATAGTAGTGACATGACAGATGACAGTGATCAATGAAAATAAACAAACTAAATATATAAGAAATATTATAAAGAGATGTGATTATTGATAAGTAAAGTAAACGTAAGTATTAATAACATTACAAACTCTCAGTTCGCAAGTCCGTCTCGCACTTGCCCAGTTTTTTTAATCATTTGGAAGACAGTAAATTTTTTCAGTAACTTACTAAAACAAGTTTTTCACAGCAATAATCAATCAGAACACATTTGAATCCAATCATCATGATTTCAATCAAAATTGAAGTTGTTCACGAATCAAAATTCACTACGATTCAATTAAGTTGCATGCAACTGCGTAGAAATTGGTGTATTCAAATTAAAATACGTTTTGATGCGCCATTAAATCCACGGTCATTTCGATTATGTGATTTAAAGCTGCATTATTGGGACATTATTGAATGTTCTCGCTTGTTTGAATACCGTAGGGTAAAAAAATGATGTAAAATGTTTTACAGGCAAACATTTTGGGTACAATAAGCGTCGTATTTTCAACGATCCAAGTGAAAATAGCAGTTACCACAGCCTACCATCTAATCCGTTTTCATACGCATCGTAACAGGCAACCATTGGAGCCGCATGTCATGTGCGAACCAGATTTAATTAGGGATATGGGGCTAAACAGGCGAAAATTCATCGTTCTCGTCAAAACGTTCATTTGGACAGAACGTGCCCACATTTACACCAAAAACACTGAATAAAAGGGACCGAGTATCAGTACTTACATCTAATGCCACCAAATCCCAGTTTTAATTTTCTCGCTCTGAATAAAACTTTCCCGACGGTTTAATACTGCCTAGTTCAAAAGTGTGGCCGCTTGAATTTTCGCAAAACGTAAAGAGTACACTTTAAGAAATTGAAATGAATTTAAAATGGAATGAAAACGTTCAGATTGTTAAGAATGAGATGGAAACACTGAATATAAATAGGTTTTATGTTAGTTCTAGGAATGCGTGTGTGATTGGTGTAGTAACCTAACATAATAGTAGTGTGATGTGCTTAGCTAATTAGGTCTAATTGGTCTTAGGATTTTTTTTTAGGTGGGATATCATCCAATGCCTTCTCCCGCTCTTGAGCGGAGCGGGAGGGCGTGTCAGACTTTTATACTGACTAAAACCTACTCCTAAGTTCCTTCTTTCCTTCCGTTCCAGGGCCCCGGGGTATACTTTCACATAACCTATAGCCCTAGTAGGCTTCGACTCCACTGGGCCCTTACGGTCTTGCTGACATCTCCTTGAGCCGCGGGGGGAATACTACGCGCTGTCGACAACTCGAGCACGGTCCGAACGGTTACCGAACAGCCGAACTACCCATTGGTCGCCGTCCGCAGCTGTAAGCTGGGAACGTGATCCCGGTGACTGGGGCGTCAGGGCTACTCACTCGCGCGTGCACCCGCCTCCTTTACTAGCATTACTGCTGCGCTGAAGGACGCGACCGCCTGCCATTCCTCTTTGCTCCGGACCATGGCCTGCACAAGATGTCGTTTCCGCCGATCAGCTCTGCCCAATTTGGGTCCTGGCGTGTGTTTATTTCTGTAAAATATATTGTACTAAACAACAAATTACACATTTTTTTTTTTTTTGGAACAGCAACAAAGTTCTGTTATAATAAAGTAACAATTAGCATTTCAAATTCAAAGAAGAGTGGGAGTGTAGTGTGAACATCCTGGTATCTCTTTTCTATGCGAATAAAGAAATGGCTGTGACGTCACATTGCAGTTTGTACATACTTTTTCTTTTACTTGAAGGTTTCCCTTTCCACCAGATTTGAAAGGTTTCAAACTTACTTCAGTTTGACGGATTTGAAAAATTCATTCTATCGAAAAATTGGAAACGGAAAATAATGAAAAAATGCTATGGCAGAGTGCAAACGTGGACGCTTTTGTGTCTTGTGTCCGATACTAGCTACCGATGAATAATTGATTTCTATAAAACCAGTTTGAAATCATCCACTTCCATACGTAAATATTTTTGTGTCAGTTGTTGTCATCAGTTGCTTCCACTTAACACATATGTCTCGGTAACTGGAATCAATAAGTGTCACCGTTTGCGCAACGCCTATTAATTTCGTATTTATTTTAAGTAGCGTTCTATTTTTTTTTTGTTTGGTACTAATAAGTAAAGCAAAAAAAAATCTATTAATGTTACATTTGACTAGCCTGTTGGTCTAGTGATTAGGCCCTGACTGCTATGCCGCAGGTTGTGGGTTCGATTCCCGCCCAGGATTTGTCCTGTTTATATGATGAGCATGATCATTATTTTGTTCTGTGTCTGAGTGTAATTTATCTATTATATGTATTATTACATATTTAGAAATGTATAAATACTTATACATTTCTAGGCAAGTGATAAAGGTACGTTTAACAGTTGCTTAATATTCATAACAGAAGCTCTGCTTAGCTTGAAACTGGACGGCGCGCGGGCGTTATGTGATAGTTGTGGAATATTATATTATATTATGTATTTATTTGAAGTAGCATTCTATTTTCGTTATTTGGTACCATTAGATAAATGCAAAAAAAGCAAAAATAAAGTGTTTACAAATTTTGGCCGCTCGACAGCAAAAACTTTTTGCAACCCTATATACGAAAATAAGGTTCCTGAATATTTATCTAAAACAATTTGACTGTAGAATGGCATGACGAAAACGTTTACGAAGTACTTAAGTTCCCACCATTTGAATAAGACATTATGTAAATGAACACTTTTCAAAGCTTTTAGAGAACTATTTGGCTTCAAGGCCGTTTCATAAAAATTCAGTTCTCGCACCTTATAATTAGCAAGCCACCTTCAGCATTCATTTTCGGTCCAGGGAAAAATCTTTGCATTTCTTAGGTGAGTTTTCCAACTGTATCCTGACGACATAGTCGGTCGATTTTGAGTCTTATTGTTTCTGAGTATTAGGGTCATATTAGGAGCCAAAGAATCGTCAAAATTAAGTTGCAGTGGCAGTCTGCATTGAACACAGAACAGATTATCGAAAAGGCCGAAAGGTTTTAAAGTGGCGACCGCATACCTTAGAATGCAGCGTCAGAAGGCCGATGCTCTGGTAAGGGTGGTGGAAATCCGATGGAAACGATATGAACTGAACTGGTTGTTTCGGTGACACTTGGAGGAGGCCTATGTCCAACAGTAAAGGTCTATCGGCTGAAATGATGAATATATTTTTCGTAATAATTAAGTGTATATTTATAAAATTAAATAAGGGTTTTTATAATTAATTAATATTACAATATTATTCATCTTTCGATTTTTGATAATTACTCTGAACACAAAATTAAATAATAATTTAATTTTAATTTAAAATTTTAATTATTAATAACAGCCGGCCGAGATTTAGCAACGGTTGCTTACGTTAATCTGTGGATAAGCGGCCATCTTAACGTGTCGAGGTTTCTTCGTGCCTCAGATAGCTCCTTTTTTGAGGGATATCATTAAATGAATTTTTCCTCTCTAGGGTGAAGCCAAAGGGCGTGTCAGACTTTTACTGCGTTAAATTCAACTATGTTTGCCCTTTGGGATCTAGGTCTACGGTAACTCTACCTGAAATCAATATCTTAGAAAGTACAAATAAAATGAATGATACAAGGCCTTAATCACAGAGCCATCATCTCTCAAGTGGCTTTAAAAGTACTTCTAATTGCAAATTTTAACACTTTATTTTCCTGAATAAGTAATTTAGACACAAGCTAGTAAGGTACTCGAAGCACTTAGTTTAAATCGGCCTCCACTCCTTTCCTGGAATGAAATGTAAGAAAGTGCTCAGGTAATTAAGTGACTTACTGTACAATCGTCTGTTATACGGTAGACTTGGAAAATGGTGCTATTCCGATAATAAACATTAGCATATGTATGTATATTTTCGTTTCAATTTACATACGAGTATCTGTCCGTTAGACACGCGTTCGAGTTTTACCAGCCCAGGTAGTAACTTGGTGATTAGTATCAGGACTAATAATCTCAATAATAATCTGACTTCAATAAACAAAAGACGCCTTTTTTTAGTAGAGCGTCGTGTTCATTTGAACTGGTAGTGTGTGGCGCGGGTTATTCAACACGGCACGTGCGTGGGCAACTCACGCCATAGGTTCTTACAAGTGGTCACGGCGAGTGCGCGGGCGATGAGCGGAAGCCCTATTCCTGCTTCGCTCCCTGCACCACGCTGCCAGTCTGGTCAAGCAAAACGCGCGCGTTCTGGCATCAGCGCCGCTCCCCACACTGCGATGCCATTGTAGCAAAGTCAAAGTCAAAGTCAAAAACATTTATTTCAAATAGACCATATGCAGGCACTTTTGAATAGTCAAATGTCGGTCAGTCCAAGAAAAGTGAAGCTAAAACTTAGACGAAACTTTTACTGACTAAATTCTACAGAGTGCCTTTAGTTGTCTTTCGAGGACCGACCATTGCCACTCTTTCATAATTTGTATCGCCCATAATTGGCCCAATCTTGCTGGTGTCTCTCTAATGTGCAGGTATGAGATTCTGAGGCCTGTATCTTACTAGGACACTAGTGACAAAGCAACCAGTCGCATCACCAATAAAATGCATTCAGCAGCATGGCAATACGTCACCTAGTGTTCTTTTTATTATTTGTAGGCTCGCCCTTGATTAATATTTCATCTGATGGAAAGCAAGGATGTGGGCGACAGTGGAGCACTCTTGAAGTACCAAACCTTTTCACTTAATTGACTTAAAGACCACCACATTGTAGCTATCAGGAAACACAGACTACGGTACGCAAATGCACTTCTCCACTAATCCGCTTGGTTGAGCAAAACTGAATTTATTTTGTACTAGATGTGCCCGCGACTTCGTTTGTGTGGAACACAGGATATTGAATTTTATTTTTTCTAAAATAAAAGTAGTATAAATTACCCGTTATTACATTAGCTACCTGCCAAAAAAAGTCCCGCCAAAATCGGTCCCGCCATTTCAACGATTAGCTGGAACAAACAGACAGATAGACAGACAAAAATTAAAAAAAAATATATGGTAGTAGTATATAATAGTATATATTCACATGCATGTAGTAAAAAGCGGTTATTTCAGTATTACGAACAGACACTCCAATTTTACTTATATGTATAGAAGATTTCCGAATTGAGTACTAGAAGTAAAAAATTTAATACAGACGTATAACTGAATACTAATAATAAGCTGGGCCTATTCTTAGGAATATACACACAAGGTGTATATTCAATAGGTCTGAAAATAGGACGGAATATAAATAAAATAGTCCCAGTTCTTTTTCTTTGCTTTTTATTTCATAATCATCATCATCATTTCAGCCAAAAGGCGTCCACTGTTGGACATAGGCGTCCCCCAAGTGTGGCCACAATGAACGGTTCTATTTATCGGATTATTATTTTGTACTAACTTATTGTATTAAAATATAACTTCAGTATTATAATAATATTTGATAAAAGGCTGTAATTAAGCCCTTAAAAACGAAGTATCATCTTGCAACTTATTTAGAACAATTCCTCAGCTCTGGAAGTCATGCAAAACTATTTGCTTTTTTTTTGTCTGTTATAAACTAGTACTTGACTGCGATCCCGCCTGATGGTAAGAAGTGATGCAATCTTCTGAAAGGAAAAGCCGGGGTCGTGACACGCAAAGAAAACAAAGAACCTACGAATGGGTTTTAGCCAGTAAAATCTGATCTGCCCTCTCGCTCGCGAAAAATCATCGAAAGTAGCCCTGGAACTTATAGAACTTGCGACTGTAAGTAAAAGTGTTAATTACAGAAGCTTATACTGTAAGTAGCTTACGGTGCACTCGTGAAAGCACGTCATTTCCGGTTACACGTACTTACCTTATATATAATTAAACTGAAGTGGTAAATTTGTCACAGTCTGAGCTTCAGTTATGTACACATCCATATTATATTTATCCATACAATATGGGTGTTTAAAATATCGTTCGGTTTTGGTCACGCATGCGGGATTGCTCCGTATGCGTAATCCCCGCCAATGTACATTTCATACAAGTATTAACTGCAATGCGTGAAATACGCATGCGGGTCGCGTTTTTTTGCATTTTGAAGTTTTCTGCATGCAGGAAAACACCTTTAATTAATTAAGTATGGTCTATGGCGTGTTTTTTAGCGTCTGTGTAAGTAAATATGAGTTATGTAAATGTTTTCAAATGCACCGAAGATGTAGAGAACTTCCTAGTATGTGAAACGTCTGAATGAACAGGATCAGGTGATTAAACACTTTCTATCTAATTAGGTACTCAACAGACAAAATCGATTAATTGATCAAACTACAAGACTGAAGATTCCTCTGTAAATCTTCACGTAAGGAAAGCGATGTACCCTTATGGAAGCTGGGGTACAAGAGTACCCCAAAGTATTGCTGCTGTATCCTTCATTATCTTTCCATTACTCTTATAGTCTAATAAAACGCCAATCCGAAACGACCGGGGAGAGATCAGGCTTAGGACCAATAGCTTTACGTGCTTCCGAGACATGA
Organism: Mythimna albipuncta; assembly: GCA_929112965.1. Lineage (NCBI taxonomy): Eukaryota > Metazoa > Arthropoda > Insecta > Lepidoptera > Noctuidae > Mythimna > Mythimna albipuncta. Next base: position 13,045,752 of record OV815973.1, read on the forward strand.
GGGTGTCACACTACCAACTTATAAACTTTAGACTATAATTGCCCTTATGGGGGCGATCAGCGATAGACACCTCTCGCGCCGGGCCTTGGTTCAGGCCATGGTCCAGAGCGAGGAGGAGTGACAGGCGGTCGCCGACTTCTGCGAAGCAGTAATGCTCGCAAAGGGGGAGGCCGACCGCATAAGGAAACGGCGCTCTCGCCGCCGTCGCCGGGATTCTGATCCCGATTTCCGGCCACCGTAGGCGCGGGCTTGCGGACACTGAGCAATGGATAGCTCGCTGTCCAACTGTCCGGTAACTGTCTAGACCGAGCCCAAGACGTCGACGGCGCGCACTGTTCCCGCGCGCCTCAAGAAGTTGTCAGCAACAGCAGGGGCCAGCCGGATCGAAGCCTACTTGAGCCAGGGTTATCCGAAAGGAAACTCGAGCCCCCGATATGAAGGCTAGAAGGAACGGGGCGGGTTTTTAGTCAGTAAGAGTCTGACACTGTCTCCCGCTCCACCCAAGAGCGGAGGTTGTCATTGGATGATTTTCCCCAGCATAAAAAAGGCTATAATTTGTTTTTATGAGTTGGCTCACGTTTGACCATTATCTCACCTAGTAGTAAGTGATGATGTTGCCAACGATGGAGCTCGTTTACCTATATGTAACCTATTCACTCTTGCCTTAAAGACTCCTAGGTTGTAGCTATCAGGAAACATAGACTTTAGTAGGAAATTCCACTTCTTAGCTGTACGAATAATAAATATGTTCCCAAAAGGCTTTGTACGCATGGGTGGGATGTCCACCATGTACTGGTGGTGCAACACCGTATGTCTAGTGGTCCGATGAAAATAATTATTTTTTTAGTTGACATGAACTAGTGCCTCACTGCAATCCCACCTGATGGTAAGTAGTGATGCAATTGTTGACGTTGAGGCGCATTCATTTATTAAGAGCCTATTAACTCTAGCCTCGAAGAAACTTAAATTATAATCAGACGGAATTAAAAACTCAATATAACTTTTTACTGAACAGAGAATCAGTGTCCAAGACCCAACTAAGACTGACGAGGCAGTCAGAAAGAAGTAAGAAAAGAATAACCCATCTTAGATTCCACCAAAGAAAACAAACATATTAGTAAGTACTCTAAACACCATATTACCTACAAACAACTATCCACAAGCAACACAATAACACTACTATAACATTTAACTACTCCCAAACGTCCCCAAAATACGTTTTCCAACAAACTTGAAATAACGTGTACAACATCCACTTGCAACGCCGAACTGCTGATACAAAATCAATGCGCTATTTATTTAAATTGCACATTTTGAACAACAATTCGCTTAATGATGGCCATGGAAAGAAATCGGAAGCCTCCTCAGTAATGGTTTGGTGCTGATGAATCGCGTGGGGTGGGACAGTGATCGCTCGTAAACTTTTAACGACGGCCCAAATTGCTAGCTATTACATCGTGTTTCATTCTCAGGCCATTCAATCAACTATACGGCATGACTGCAAGATTAGCCGCGGAAGTGCGGTATTTTGCATGCTTTAATTTTTGTAGTTGTTAATTTTAAAATTGACATTATTTATGTTAGTGGTTCAGTTAGGAAACAGCGTCAGCCTACTGCTGCGTAGTTGACGGGGATTATGATGAACTGAACCTACTTGGCGTAGCCGTGAGACTCCCCATGTTGTTGTTTTTTTTTAATTAAATTTTATCAGAATTTAAGTAAAACATGTATCAATTAGGTCAAATAATTATAACATTAGCAATCCTAATAAAAGATAAACGTACTTCCAATTTATTTATTATAAAAGTTATAATAATGATAATTTATAGATTTTAAGATTTATAAGATTATTATAATATTTTAATTATTTATTATTACTTAACAAATTTAACCATATTGTTATTAAATTAATAATATCATCAATATTCGTTTGATCCCAACAACAGATATAATACTAAAAATAAACTTACTTTCAATTTACATAAACTGACGAATAAAATTCGGTGTAGTATTTTCTGCATATTTCTTTATATACCTATCAGAAGTAAGTAATTTTCCTCGATTTCGCTCGAAACCAATTTCCGAACGATTCGACTTTGGGTACTTTTACCCACGCTCTCTGCTCCTAGTCGGTAAACCGTGAAGTTTTATACCTCCAAACCTCTTCGGAAGTGAAATTAAACTTTCTTCAAAATTAAACTATTTAGCTTCACATTTTAATATCACGTAAAACGTGATTCTACAACCTTAAAATTTATATTCTTTTGGATGATTCTCTCTGAAATCTTAAATTCATTTCTATCCGATAGATTTATTTTAAAAGTTATAAACTTGATTTGACTGACTTGACTTTATTTTTTTGTCGTGACAATCAAAACATAATAATCAGAAAATATTTAGGTATACATAGAAAAGTAACCATATAAGGTGTTATGTGATCGCGACCGCGTGAAAATCGAAAACTAACCCTTGTGACCATACTCCCGGGACAAAAGCGTCACTTTACATGTGTACTAAAATGACACTCAGATCAGTTTAGCCGTTTGTGTGTGAAGGAGTAACAAACATACATAATTACAAACTTTCACCTTTACAAGTGTGGTGTTAGAATCAAATTGCATCCTGTTTTATATCCATGGGTTGTCCGAAAGAGAATCTCGGGTCTGGGAACGTAAGAAAATGAAAAAACGAAGGTCCGTAGGAGTAGGACTCCTAGGGAGTGTTAGAATTAGACCCACTCGCGATAATTTTCCACCTAAAAAATCTGTTTATTTTCATCGTACTACTGCAAATAAACAGTATGCGTCTTAACCAGATGCAAGTTTGAAATACAATTTTCCTAAAACAAAAGACGGCCCGTTTTACGGAATAGTTTAAAGCTTATTTTACACTAGAGCGGCACAATGTGTTGTTCTCCTAGACGAGGTTATGGCGCGGCTACAGCGGGGCTAAAGAGAACATTCGGGCAATTTGTTTGTTTGCGTCGGGAAACTAAGAGATTCTCTTAAAACCATCCCCAGATTCCTTGTTTTACATCTCATTTGCTCACAAACCGGCCAATGTTTGTTTTCCAAGATGGGTTAAATGAAACTGTAAATTAATGGAGCAATTTGAATTGTATATTGGCGGCGACGTTCTTGTTTTAATGTTTTTCGTACTGATTTAAGAAAATTGGGGACCAATTTAGCAGTAATTAGTTTTCTTCGAAGCTATGACGTACTGTTTTATTTGGAATTGGTTTTTATCAATGTTAAAAGCTTCTTCATATAAGACCTTCTTATGCCATATATATTTTATAGCGTAATTAGTCCGTCTTTTAGATTATTCAAAAATAAGGGGCACGTATTTATTTATTTATTTATTTATTTATTTATTTATTTATTTATTTATTTATTCATTTATGTACACACACAAACACTTAAAAATGAAATAGACAAATACAGAAAAAAGAGTACAAAGGTGCTGCTTATTTCAAATGAAATTTCTTCCAGCAGACCTGCGACAGGAGAGTTGGAAGAGAGATGTAGACACAGTGTATACAAACGAATCATTTACTAAATTATCTAAATTAACTTATATAATAATACATATATAAATACAACAAAACCAGTAATTAAAAACACTAAAATAGATACAGTACATAAAATACACATACACATACATATATATGATTATAATATAAATAAAAATATCTATAAAATAAAACATTACGAGATGGTTGAGAGGTAATGATCTTTGACTAGTTTTTTGAAGATAGATATATTTTTAGCGTCACGGATGTTAGCTGGAAGTGAGTTCCACAGTCGCACTGCATGAAAAGAGAAGGAGTTGGAATAAAAATGAGTATTATGGGATGGGAAATTAAGATGGAATTTTAAGGTGGGATCTGCATGGGGCGTCGGCAGGTCGAGTGAACGAAAAACGATCACGCAGGTAGCCAGGGTACGCAGGGTTGAAAAGGATGTTGTACAGGAGACATAATACCCGAGTGTTCATACGAAGACGGATAGGGAGCCACTTGAGATCCTTGCGGAATTGAGAGACGTGGTCGTATTTTCTTAGGCCAAAAACAAAACGAATGCATAGGTTTTGCAAGCGCTCAAGCTTGTTTAATAGCTCCTCAGTGGCATCCAGGTAGCAGGCATCCGCATAGTCGATGATCGGCTGAATCAAAGTTTGAGCTAAATATAATTTGGTTTTAAAGGGCAAGAACTTTTGAAGGGATTTAAGGCTGTGGAAGGAAAAGTGAACTTTACGGCTAACCTCATTTACTTGCGCTCGCCAAGAGAGATTGCTGTCAATAGTGACACCGAGATTCTTGGCTAAGTCAGAGTATGCAATAGTTGAGCTGTTGAAAGATAAAGGCGACAAAGAAGAAATATCAAGCGCATTGCGATAGTAACGAGTGCCTATGATCATGGCCCGGGACTTAGAGGGATTAACCTGTAAGCCGTAAGACTTGGCCCACTGATTAATACTCTCCAAGTCACGATTCATGGCATTAATCGCTGAGTCTGCCTCAGTCACTAAGAATTGACGATACAGCTGCAAATCGTCTGCGTAGAGATGGAAGTTGGAAGTGATAACTTTAGTAACAGTATTTATGAAGATAGAAAAGAGAAGAGGAGAGAGAACGCCACCCTGAGGTACACCAGCAATGAGATCACACCAATCAGAGAAAGTCTCTTCAAGGCGGACACACTGAGAGCGACCCCGAAGATAAGAGTCAAACCAGGCTAACGCTGAGGAAGAGAAGTTAATAGAATTAAGAACGCCAAGAAGTATGTCGAAATCCACCGAATTGAACGCACAACTAAAGTCAAGCAAAACAAGTAAAGTGAGAGATTTGTTGTCCATAGCCCAGCGGATATCGTCAGTGACTTTCAAAAGCGCAGTTACAGTGCTATGACCAGAGCGGAAGCCTGACTGGTAAGGGGAAATAATAGAGTATGTCGATAGGTACATACCTGGTGATTTGGCCATGAACAATGTGTTCGAGAGCTTTAGAAAGGAAAGGCAAAATGGAGATGGGTCTGAAGTGAGATAAGGATGAAGGATTGTGTATCTTGGGAAGTGGTATTATATGAGCTTGTTTCCAGGCTGAAGGAAATGTACCAGAACCAGTTTTTTATTTGTAAATTAAACCAAAAATGACAAAGATATAGCCCATTAAAGTTAAAATCTGCCTCGCCATACGAATTGTCCAATCAAGTTTATCATTTTGTATGGTGAAACTGATTATTTTTTTCGTTTCCTGAAAACAATTTTTGTGAAAGGTTGTTCAGTTTCGTCTATTGAGCAAGCCCTTAATGTCTGTGGATAGCTGTCCCTTGCACCTTTTTTATTATATTCGCACAACACAACTGCTCCAGTTAATCGCCTGATGGCCACTTACTCGTGTCAAATACATAGTCACAAAGCTTGAGACTACCCTCACAGTCAATACACTACAGTTGCCCTTTGTGTTCCCAAGGTTTCCTTTTCAAAAATTCCATGTGGGCGTCTAATACCGCTGCGTTTGATATAATAGTGAATCAGATACCTCCTTGGTAATATTCTTTGTTATCAATCGATCATACACTTAGGTACCAGCTTACCTGTTTTGTTATAACAAAAAAAAAGACGTGTGGCACACGGGGACTGCCGCGGGAAAGCTATTGCATAGCATTTTTTATTAACTTATGCAATTATAATTATTTATTTATTTTATTTATGAAGTATTTTTTTCCTTTGTTTTTTTTTTTCTTTGATATTAATTGAAGTTACACTTTTTGAGCGTGGTGACCGATAAGAAAACAAATGATTGGAAGGTGTTAGGTTATTTTCGTTACGGAATTTCTGGATTCGGTCTCCACGCTCAAAGCCCGCGATAGAAGTTATACAATAGCTTAAAAAACCCTCCTCCTTACGTCGTATTCCGCAATGCTGAGGGTCGTGACCTCCCATGCTTCATAACTTTAGTTTTTATAGTTGTTTTTTCCATTTATTCCTGTCTCTGGCGGTGTGAAAGGCCTTGTATACTGTGGTGTCAAGAGCGGTGCAGATCTGGTCAGACCAACGTATTGGGCTGCGCCCGCGAGGCCTTTTTCCATCTACTTTACCAGTCACGATTAGCCTTTCAAGGTTTCCATCGTCTTTCCTTGCAATGTGACCGAAGTATTGCAGAATTTTGCGAAGACATTCGGATGACAACCGCGAGGAGATTTTTAGTTCACGTAGAATGGATACGTTGGTCCGAAATGCTGTCCAAGGGATACTAAGCATTTTTCTTCAGCACCACATCTCAAAGGTGTCAATGCGTTTGCCTTCAGCGTCCAAGTCTCAGCGGCATAAGAGAAGATCGAGAAGACCAGAGTCCGCACCAGTTTGGTTTTGGTCTTTACGGAGATGTTTATCTTTGAAAAAACGTTTCCCAAAAATACAGTGAACAATACAACAGTAGCTCCACGAGTTAAGTATTAATATTTCAAGCGAAAGATTAACAGGAATAGTCTCCTCCAAAGGTCACCACGTGTATAAGGCTCTTCCATTCAATTTGCTGTAAGCTTACTGAACGACAACACGAGGTAACTTTTATTTCCTTAACTGAATAAAGGTGAAAATAAAAATAAACTTAGTACAGTGTATATTTCCTTGTATTGTACCATTTCTTTTTTTACCTGATAATGACAAAGTCATCAATGATACCTTGTTGATGTATGTCTTTACTTGACACAAACAAAATTAGAAAACGAGGTATGTATTGAGCTTGCCTATGCACATGAACTTTATTATCTCTGTATGTACTTATTTTGTTCTGGAGTTTCAACCACGTATCGGAAGACGCAGCGTTGGAAGGCCTTCTGCAAGGTTGCGAGAATCTGATGGATGCGAGATGCACAGGACCGTTCATTATGGCGATACTTGGGGGACGCGTATGTCCAACAGTGGACGTCTTTCTGCTGAAATTATATACTTATTTTACTCAACAATAAATAATTAAATCAACGATTCTACCAATCAATCCAATGATTTTATTTACTTTAAATAATTATATAACATAATTTTAACATTTCGCTAGTATACTAATGCTTACCTACATTCTATAGAAATGTGCATAGCGCATTTTATGCAATTCCGGTCACAGTAGGTGGACGGTGAGTAATGAGTAGCTCGACATTCGGCAAGGACCAAGTTCGAGTCGAGGGCGTGTTGTGTGTTGTGTTCCACGAGCGCCTCTCTTTAGTCTGCGAAATAGAAGACATCCATTTTTTTTTTACTTCTGAAAATCATCCTAGAACATCTCATGCCCTTTGGTAGAGCGCGAGTGCGTGTCAGACTTTTACTGACAAAAAACTCACTTCTGTTCCTTGTTTGCCTTCGTTCCAGGGCGTCGGATCAGTTCACACACACAACTTGGCCCCAGTCGGCTTTAACCCTGCTGTGCCTCTACGGTTTGCTGACGTCGCCTGACGCGCTGTCGACGACTTGGGCTCGGCCCGGATGGTTACCGGACGGTCGGACGGCGAGCTAAACATTGCTTGCCACGAGGATACGGCGGTGCTCTGTCCAAACGGGGAGGACAGTGCCAACTAGGATCGATGCTTCCCAGGGCTGCGGAATAGTTTGAAAGACTTACCGTGGCGCTCGAACGCAAAACGCAACTAAAGGAACGCAGGCAGGTTTTAGTCAGTAAAACTGAAACCGAACCGGGACTTTCTGTCGCCCCACCCAGAATGGGAGGAGTTATTCAATAAATTCCTACTTAAAAAAATAGCATGTTGACTACATAATTTAAAAAGCCATTAAACAGAGCAGTGGTGGCCGAGTGGTAACGGCCCCTATTAACAAATAATAGGTCGCGGGTTCAAACCCAACCAGGCGCATTACTTTGTGTAATTTATTTCATCACCACTACTCTCGAAACGGTGAAGGAAGACATCGTAAGGAAAGCGAAATGTCTTAGAACCAAAAATCCGAAACATATGACATTCATCAAGCCGCATTAGGTCCGCGTGGTGAATTGCGGCCCATTCCCTCTCCTAGAGAGAGGAGCCCTGGGTCCCAGCAATGGGAACATTAAAAGCGCTATTATGCTATGACTACATAAAACATTCGATATTGCTTTCATAACACGAAACTCGTAGAAAGGCACACTCAGTCGGTAAGTAAAATTACGCATATGACTATCCATGTATCCAACACAACGAACTCATAACAGAAACAAGCGTCTACTTTTATCTGTAATAAATGAGTCAAAGGAAAGTACAGAGTATTTTGATAAAACAAAACACAACAGGACAATACCCTGATAAGTTCGAATCGAGTACAACACTAATTAGTGTTGCCGAACAATCCAGAAAAGTTTGTTAATAAAACTGCTCTCAACTATTAATTGCCGCGATACGAGTGTTGCTGACAAGGTTGGCTCGATCAGTTCCGCTTATAATGAGCTCCAGCGAAATTGTGACCTACAGTAATAACCTATATACCAAACGGGTCGATTAAAGATTAGCGCTTGTGTGGGTCAGTCTGTGGATGGGTAACCATTTAATTAAATAAATTAAATTAAACTACTAAAAATAAACCAATTTCAACTGTACACTCGAAATAAGGTTTCAGTTGAAAACCAGCGTCAGGCAACTACCATGTAGTTGTCTGGCATTATTGCTGAACTAGACCTATTTGGCGCCGCCCTGAGACACACATTGCTAGTTGTCTTTTTTTTAATAAAAAAAAATTATTAGTGTCTACATGTTGTTACTCCATTGTGTGTATCTACGAGTGTGTATGCCAAATAAAATAGTTTTCTTTATTTTCTTTCTTTATTCAATATGCTTTTTAAGTTATATCTAGAAAAGCATGTTGAAGCATTGGTTTTGGTAGTAATTTTTAGATCTCTGACAGTCGTTCTGGATAGTCAACGAGAGAATAAGTTACTTGGGCAAAAGCATGCTCTATCGTCGACCACACAATCGCTTACCAACAGGTGAGATAATGGTCAAGAGCGAGGCTATCACACTGGTATAAAAAAGGCCAAAGTTTGTGTATGTGTGAATGTTTGTTATTTCTTTACGCTTGAACGGCTGAGTGAAAGTACTTTTTATCCCGGGAATATGTTCCTTTGCGACAAACTGAGTTCATGCGAGTGAATGGCACCATCTAATGGGAGCATAAACGGGAAAAGGCTTGGCAAATCATGAGTAATTACCAATTTCTTGTCCGTTTTTGATATCGGGTTTAGTGCAAGCAATTGTGGAGTAGGTGCGGTATTTGTTGCTAGTTAGAACCTTTGTTACGACTTGGATAGGTTAACCTGTTTTTGCTATGACCATTTAGTTTAAGCTTAATAGCTTGGGTTAAATTTTGGTGAGTGAGGTTCCGGATTCCAACTAATTCTTAGTCTTGATCTGAGTCCGCTTCACTGAATTAGATGGATGGAGGTTGAACTGGCCTGTTGGTCTTAGTAGTTAGTGGCTCTGATTGCTATGCTGAAGGTTGTGGGTTCGATTCCTACCCAAAACAAATATTTTTGTGATATACATGATCATTTTTTCTGTTTCTGTACGTACTTTATCTGTAATATACCTGTTTTTAGAAATATATAAATATGTTTATCAGTTGTCTAGTACTCATAGTTCAAACTCTGCTCAGTTTAGGACTAAATGGCGTTGTGTGAGAGTTGTGAAATTTTATATTAATGTTTTTAGCGCATATAAATAAGATCTTGTTTTTAAGAAAGTTTTTACTTTTAATTTGTTTTTCTATTTAACCTTTTCCCTACCACGCTTGAACAACATAAACATACTGATAAAATTTGTCCTGGGTGGGAATCGAACCCACAACCTCCGGTATAGCAGCTAGGGTCACTACGAGGCTCTGGCTGTTATACCGGAGCAGCTAGTTTAACCAATCCAACCAACTGGTTAGTCAAACGTAAAAAAAAAGACGTGTGTCACTCGGGGACTGCCGCGGTAAAACTATTGCGTAGCATTTTTATCAACTTATGCAATTATTATTACTTATTTATTTTATTTATGCAGTATTTTTTTCATTTGTTTTTTTTTCTGTGTACGAATGTTGGTGTGAATTACAGTTAAAGCTGTTTGGAACAAATCAATATGATTTATCAAACTTTCGGGGGAGCAAATCTGAGAAACTAATACTTGAAGTGAATCAATGTCATTCAATATGTTATCCATGGCCATCACTATTACGTATAAAGATACAAACGCAAAAGATAAAGGCATACAAAGTTTCCTAGTCAGAGGTTAGATTGAGATCGCAGTTTGTCCAAATCACTGTCAGTATCTATACGATGCGATGCGGCGCCCACTTTCTGGCGGAGGAAAATCTTCCCATGAGTAGTCCAGCAAAACTGGTAGCTATTCTGCTTACAAAACTCCCTAGCCAGGTAAAACAGTCTTCTTGCCTTTTGGGTAAGACATTCAGTGAGATATATTGGTTGAGGGCGACCGTCGAGTTCCAAATGAGATGTACCTATTTAATTTGTGACTTTTATTTGCCTGATTTATTATTTTATTATTATTATTATTATACATCTTTATTGCACACCTTAACTTATTAAAGAATAACATTTAACAAAAATAAGTGTACAATAGGCGGTCTTATTGCACAGGGCAATTTCTACCAGACAACCTTTGGATGGACTGAAACGAAAGGAACAAGATTTCGGGTTGAAAGTGTTCACACAACTTATAGAAACAATGTGGAAATAAATAACAAATAAAAATATAATACATAAATAAAAAGCCAAATAATAAACTAATAAATATAAAATATACTAACAATTCTCAAATGCTCTTACCATCTGTATGCTGATGATCTACAGCTCTACGCGCATACTGACATTGACCACCTTGATGACTGCATCTCCTTACTAAATGCTGACCTTCTGGCTATTGCTGATTGGTCGAGCGGATTTGGGGTTACTGTCAATGTCAGTAAATGCCAGGCTATCCTTATTGGTAGTCCTTACTTTTTACGAAGTTTAGACACTAGCCGACTACTGCCGCTAGTTTTCGGTAATACAGTAATTCCTCTCTCACCTCACGTTAAAGACCTAGGTTTATATATTGACGATAGGTTAAGCTGGAATAAACAGATTGCTCAGGTTAGCCAGAGAGTCACCTTCACGCTGCGGTCTCTCTATAGATTCAAAAATTTCCTACCGTCAAGCACTAAAACTACTTTGGTCCAGTCGCTTGTGTTGCCTATAATTGACTATGCTGATGTTTGTTACTCTGATCTATCCCAAGAACTTCTAAACAAATTGGATCGACTTCTCAATAACTGCATTCGTTTCATATTTGGCCTTCGTAAATATGATCACATTTCTTCCTTCCGTTCTCAGCTTAAATGGCTGCCTATCCGTCAGAGGAGATCCCTCAGATCCCTCTGCACGCTCTTCACCATAATGAACGATCCTTGTGCTCCTGATTATTTAAAACAATATTTTAAAGTGTTGGGCAGTTCTCATCATCTTAACCTTCGTGCATCCAAAAACATGCTTCTTCATATTCCGTCTCACCGTACTGGCTTTATGTCCAATTCTTACGCTGTTTCCGCCATAAAACTCTGGAATGTGCTTCCCCTTGACATCAAAAAAGCTGAAAGTAAATTATCCTTTAAACGTAAAATTCGGAACTACTACTTGAAGTCCTCTCAACTCTAGTTCGGTCTTCGTTCAGTATTGTTATTAAGTTCTCATAGTGATTTCATATTTTTCATAGTATTTATTAGTTTATTATTTTAGCATATGTATGTATTTTATTATTATAAATAACTTATTTTACATTTTTCCATTTGAACTATTTGTATATGTGTATGTGTCTATTTGAGTTATTATGTATTTGTTTATTGTGCAAACCTACCACAGTGTTGTCTTTTTTAACCCAAAGGTTGACTGGTAGAGAATGCCTTGTGGCATTAAGTCCGCCTATGTACCACTATTGTACATGAAGTTTAAATAAATAAATAAATAAATTTGATGATTATGTTTTTTTAACGGAAGTTAAAGTCCGTTCTTTTAATACTACTGATAAAAAATCCACTATGATTGGTCTACTTCCACCTTTGTCAGCATTTAAGCGTAAGACATCTCCAATGTGAGCTTCATTAACAGCTACTTTGGTTGCCAGTCCTACCCTTGACACAATCTTCAGTAAATCAAGGAGGATTTATGATTTATGTTTCCCTTTATTAGACAGGAATATTCCTAATCTCAATGCTGGTTTGCTTTTGAGACCTCTCAAGGCTTTCCACTTTCAGCTCAAGTGTTTGTATGTAGGCTAAATGTGTACGTCTCTCAGTTTCCATGAAAATAAGTTTGTCGTTTATTTCCTCATAATGTTTTTCCATGAATTTTATAGATTTTACGATTTCGCTGTTTTGTTTCTGGATCCCATTATTACTTTTATGTATGGAGTTCTGTTGTAATTTAAAAGTTTCAAGGATTTTCTTGGTGTCTGATAAGGTTACAATCAGTTCGTGTTCAAAAGAACGCTTACGAGGCCGATTTCTGGCGTGAACCTGACTTGAGCTCTCGTTATCGGTGTCAGTGGCTGGTGCTGGACTATGGTTAGTATCCATCTTGGAATTGCCCTTAGAAGTATATGGAGAAGTTCTTTTCAGTGACATAGCAAATAGTCAAAAGCAAACACAGTACCCCAAAGTTAAACAATTGGCCAAAAACTTGATTAAAAAACACAAAAAGATTGGCGGGACTGGAGATTCGAACTCAGGTCGCCTTGCTTCTGTATCGGACAAGTTTCTAAGTCGGCTATTTGGCATATGCAATAAGTGACGAAATTAAGAATCTATCTTTACTTATTCTGCCACGCTCAAAAATCAAATGAGTGGGGGGTGTTAGGTTATTTTCGTTATGGAATTTCTGGATTCGGTCTCCACGCTCAAGGCCCGCGATAGAAGCTATGCAATAGCTTAAAAGATAATGTCTCTACGATAAAGAAGATAATATCTCTACGTTTATCCGTCTTAGAAACTGTTTGGTTTTTTATTACTCGTAGTGTTGAGTCAATAGAAGAGCGAAGTGGATCATAGCAGAAAATTGGGTTATGAAAAAATCCAAAAAGCTTTGGGAGGGATAAACTTTGTGTCGTTCGTGAAATGGGTGTCAATTTCTGGTCAAAGAATATTGTGTATCTACTATGTAACGACATTTTTCCAAAACGTTCAACCATATCACTCGATCCAAAAGTAAAATATACAAGATGAATTTTTCAAGTTGGCTTGGATGGCAAAATTGGAAACCACGAAAATTGTTGCTAGAAAAAAACTAACAATACGAAAAATGATACAAAAAAAATAATGGTTTGAAAGTTTTTTAGATGGCAATTGAGTTTTTCAAAAACGCAAATTGAAACCTTTTATATGTACAGTTTCCTTAAGTTTACCGTATGCCATATTTTTTTTTAGAATTTGATCCTTACTATTGACACTATCGTATTCTTTATCGACGGGGTTGATTCCTGAATAGCTGATGGAAAAAAAACATTATGCAGTCGAAGTTTTCATTACAATTGGGCCCGACACTTTGAACGATTTCCGCTATACCTTAAACTTTCAGACTATGTAATCCGTGCCCGCTTGAAACCTTCAACCTGTATACATTATTTGTTACATTTTAAAAATACCCTTGTTCCTTTGAAAGCCGAACTGTGAAAAGCTGTCACTGTATGAAATTCTATTAAAACGTTAGATCAAAACTACAATTCGAGCCGACGGACGATTAAAAATATCGTAAATGGAAGCCTAAAATCTGGATGACATGTCAGAAAAGTTTGTAACATCCAATTTTGATATTCAATAACAGCATAAAGCCTTACAGTAACAACATTACTTTGTGTCTATTTGTTTGCCAATATTATTGAGCAAGTTAAAAATAAAATATGTCGTTTACTTGGCGAGATTTCGTCTGAGTAACGGGGATATCACGCAAATGAGTTAGAAAGAGTTATTCGACTTGGGGTAGGTAATTTCCTACGTTCGACGTATATGGTGCGTGAAGCTTCACACGGGGAACTCACTTCGCGTCACAAATCGACCTTTATTTTCCTTTCAAAATATAAATGACGTGAGTGGTTCACTGAATTATTTTTTATTTATAAGGTGATCGTGTTAAGAATGAAAAGCTACGCGGGTGCTACGCTGCTACGGCGTAGCTGACGTCGGTGCTACGCCACCTATACTGGTGTACAAGATAATAAATTTTCAATAAACTTCCTTGAAAACTGGCTCTTTTTGCACCACGATTAGGGCTAAAATAGAATGTTTATCACCCTCCTGTTTTATTCATTTATCACAACGTGGGTTGTATTTTTTTCCGAGTTCATTAAAGGTAAATAATAAACAATCGTTGAATCTTACTTAAACGGCGGCAATAATATTTTTTTCATAGCAAAGATGGAAACATTTAAATTGTGAGTAGTAGTATTTAATGAAAAACATGTTTTCTTCTGATATTCTGTTCGTAATTTTATAAAATAATTTGCTTTTACCGACAAATTAACATTTATCTGTATTCTAAATTAAAAATGTTTGGATTTCTTATTTTTATATTAAGATTTCTGCGATTTTTACCGCAAGCTAATTAATTATTATTAACTTTTTTTTTTTGGTGTGCAAAATCATCCAATGACAACCCCCGCTCTTGGGCGGAGCTGGAGATAGTGTCAGACTCTTACTGACTAAAAAACCCACCCCGTTCCTTCAAGCATTCATATCGGGGCTCAAGTTCTCTTTCGGATAACCCGCGCCGTCGACGACTTGGGTTTGGTCCGGAAAGCGAGCTACCCATTACTCACTGTCGGCAAGCCCGTGCCGACGGTGGTTGGAAATCGGGATCGGAATCCCGGCGGCAGCGATAGCTCGGTTGCCTGATGCGGTCGGCCTCCTCCTTAGCGAGCATTACTACTTCGCAGAAGTCGGCGACCGCCTGCCACTCCTCCTCGCTCCGGACCATAGCCTCAACCAAGGCCCGGCGCGAAAGGTCTCCACCACCCATCACCCCCACGAGAGCACGGCGATGCTCCGCCCAAGCAGGTCACACCTCGACTGTGTGCTCCACTGTGTCCTCCGGGCGTTCCACACAGTGGCGACACCAGGGCGTCACTTCCGCTTTAATCCGGAGCAGGAACCTCCCGAACTTGTCATGTCCAGTGAGGACCTGCGTCATGCGGAAGATAAGAACGCCGTGAGGTCTTTCCAGCCAATTCTTATTAACTTATTATTATTTAATTTGTTTAATAACTTAATATCAAAAATAATTTTCACACTTATACAGGGTTATTTGTAAAACACTAAAAACCTCGCAAGACTGTATTACTAACATCATAAACAACAACTTTTGTTCTATGACTTTTTACAAAACATAACACATTTTCCAAAAACTAACCTTTAAGATTTCGTTGTTCTTTCTAACACATTTCAACTCAGTATTTTGCTGTATCTACTTACGGCTCCCGCACATTGTTTTCGTAATAATAGTAAACAGGCTTCCGAAAAAATGTCATTACACCTTACTCGACATTAGAATATTGATACACATGTAAAGATAATTACGTCCGCACTGCCGCATTTCGCTTCAAGAACATATCTGACGCCAGTGCGAGGCCCTGCCGACTAGTGAGGTTCGCCCGTAAAAAGGTCAAGTTCATGTTCAGCTACCCTCCACTATTGTACTATCACTTGCTTCGCATAGACTTCGTAATATTTAGAACGTTCAGTTTAAACATTTTTATTTTTGTATGAAAATCTGTTGAACTATAATATTATAATTTTTTTAAAGTCATAGAACAAAAGTTGTTGTTTGTGATGTTCTTAACATAGTCTTAAGAGGTTGCTAGTGTTTTACAAATAACCCTGTATATTCTCTGTAAGTGTATTGAAAAACATCGTTTGATACACGTGGAAAGTCACTGCAGCACTCGGCTCCATAACAATGAATACCGCCTCGGTCTCAACAACTTTCTCCACTTGTATATAATCTGCTACGTGTCGATTTATTTGCCTTGCATGAAGTTGAGGTAAGTAAACATACTATAACTTATTGGAACAGTAATTTTACCTAGCGAACTATCTTCAAATAATTAATATCCTGGGAACTATTTCATTAGTGTTATCCTTAAAATAGGGAATTCTGTTAGTACGTAGTTGCAGCATAGTTTAGCTATAGCATACTGAACTCAATATTACCGCTGTATTCCAAGTAACTCCTTCCTATCAACTCAACCTGAACTCAGCCTCAATAAAATTGACAGCTTATTATTTATTGGCATAAATCAAGGGTGTTTTCCGTGAAATTTGGGTGTCTTCAAGGCTAGAAAGAATTGGCTCTTAATAAACTAGTCCGCCTCACTATCAAAGATTGCATCGCTACTTACCATCAGGTGGGACCGCAGTCAAGCACTAGTTTATCTCAATAAAAAAAAAAATGGCAATTGCTTTGACTGGAGTGGAGGAAGTTTCCTGCAAAAGGGATTTCAAATATAAGTGTAAAACTACATATAGGTATTTTAATGTCTCATAATTAATTTCAAAATACCTATTTATTGCCTAGAGTGGCCTCCCCGTCTGATTATAATTTAGATGTCTTCAAGGTTCTAGGCTAGTTTGAAAAGGCTCTTAATCGCACTAGTATACAAGGTGTAAGGGACAGCCCTCCACAAACTTTAAGGGCTTGCTCAGTAGACGAAACTGAACAACCTTCCACAATTTTTTTTTCAGAAAACGAAAAAAAAAAATCCGCCTCACCATAGAAAATTATAAACTTGATTGGACAGTTTTTATGGAGCGGCCGAATATTTTTTCGTTTCCAGATTTTTTTTTTTTTGTGGAAGGTTGTTCACGTTCGTCTACTGAGCAAACCCTTTTAAAGTTTGAGGAGAGCTATCCCTTACACCTTTTTTTTTTTTTTTTTTTTTTTTTTTATGGTGGGCAAAAATCATGCATTGACATCCCCCGCTCTTGGGCGGAGCGGAAGATAGTGTCAGACTCTTACTGACTAAAAGACCCACCCCGTTCCTTCTAGCCTTCATACCGGGGCTCGAGCGCCCTTTCGGATAACCCTGGCCCCAGTAGGCTTTGACCCGGCTGGGTCCCTGCTGTTGCTGACAACTCCTTGAGGCGCGCGGGAACAGTGCGCGCCGTCGACGACTTGGGCTTGGTCCGGACAGTTACCGGACGGCCGGACAGCGAGCTACGCATTGCTCACTGTCCGCAAGCCCGCGCCTACGGTGGCCGGTAATCGGGATCAGAATCGCGGCGGCGGCGGCGGCGGCGATAACGCCGTTGCCTGATGCGTTCGGCCTCCTCCTTTGCGAGCATTACTGCTTCGCAGAAGACGGCGACCGCCTGCTACTCCTCCTCGCTCCGGACCATGGCCTCAACCAAGGCCCGGCGCGAGAGGTCTCCGCCGCCGATCGCCCCCACGTATCCCTTACACCTTGTATAGTGCAAATCACCATCTACGATTGCCTTACTGTGAATTCAATCAATCAATCAATCAAATCATTTATTTCAAATAGACCATTTACAGGCACTTTTGAATAGTCAAATGTCGGTCAGCCCAAGAAAAGTGAAGCTAAACACGTTCCAAAGAGTAGGTCTCTATGGAGAAGAACGTGCAAGAAACTCCATGGACACTCTTTTAAATCATATTATGTGTTACATATAATGCTTAGTTACATATTACTTGTTGCTTCTATCATGTGAGCGCAATGTAGATAGTGAAATAAAAATGTAAAATAATTAAAGATAGAAACTGAATTACGCCACTGGCAGCTAAGAGATGACCAGTCCCATCTGACGGTACCCAAACACTGGTTTCGCAGGATTCGCAGGAGGATTCGCAGTCAAACACTGGTTTGTACTTTGTACATGTAAGAAAAATATACTGGGTTATTTATAAAACACTAACAACCCAGCAGGACTGCACAACTTTTGTTCTATGTCTTTTTACAAAACATAATGCATTTACCAAAAACCAACCTTCAATCTTTCTTTGTTCAATCTAACATCTTTTAATTTTGTATTTTGCTATAACTACTTACGTGTGTATGACGCGACGCAAGCTCATCAAGCACCTCTGCCACCCGATCTCCGCTCGTCTCCGCTATTTTACCATCGCTTGCTCCGTATTCGTAATATTAAGAACGTTCGATTTAAATATTTTATATACAAGTTGTAAGGGATAGCCCTCCACAAACTTTAAGGCCTTACTCAGTAGACGAAACTGAACAACATTCAACAATTTTTTTTTTTCAGAAAACGAAAAAAGAAATCGGCCTAGCCATACTAATTGTCCAATCCAGTTTATCATTTTGTATGGTCAGGCTGATTTTATTTTTCGTTTCCTGAAAAAAAAAATTGTTGGAAGGTTCTTCAGTTTCGTCTACTGAGCAAGCCCTTAAAGTTTGTGGAGGGCTGTCCCTTACACCTTGTATAACTGCATATATACAAGCTATACAGGGTACATTCCTACATACACAGCATAAGAATGGGAGCAATACCCTACACTTTCTAAAAACAACCATCTACTGGATTTCTGTAGTTAGTTACGATGCTTAAAAAACCTGACGAGCAGCTGATGTTTTTGCTATGTTTAGTCCTTTACTAGCAGATCAACGTAAAAGCGAGCATGAACTCGCTCGCATAACTTTCGCATTTGCAAAACAAACACGCGTTGTTTTCCTGCGGTGTTTATTAATGTTTTAAAATATTTGTGCAACTAACGTGAAGCTATTATATGCTAGGGATGTAACATGGCTTTTAGACTTTGTAATGTCAGAATTTTTAACTAAAATTGGAATCAGACAAAGTTCAATATTTAATACTTACGCGTGTAGTACAGAGGTCGTGATGGTTCAGTGGTTAAGGTACCTCTCATGTACAGTTGCGGGTTTGAAACCGGGCAAGTAGGTACCAATCTGAAGTTTTCCATTCATATATACTTTTGTAAGTTTATCTAGAACATTACTGATTCCCTGTACCTTGGAAAGCACGTAAAGCTGTTAGTCTTGGTTGTCATTCGTAGATCTTTGACAGTTGCAGGTAGTCAGAAAATCAGTCTATCCAAGGAGTATTGTGTTGCCCTGTAGTTGGGTCGTGGAGGTCTGGTGGGTAGCCATTATCATCATCATCATCATCAGCCTTTTTAATGTTCCCACTGCTAGGACTCAGGCCTCCTCTCTAGGAGAGGGAATGGGCCGTAATCCACCACGCGGGCCCATTGCGGGTTGGTGAATGTCACACGTCTTCGAATTTTTGGTTCTAGGACATACCGGTTTCCTCAAGATGTTTTCTTTCACCGTTTTGAGAGCAGTGGTGATGAAATAAATTACACAAAGTAATGCGCCTGGCTAGGTCCGAACCCGTGACCTACATCTCGTAAGTAGGGGCCATTACCATTCGGCCACCACTGCTCTCAACTGGTAGACAGTCACCTCATGTAAAATATGAGCATTCAGCTGCTTTTAATTAGACTGGAAAACGACCCCAAGCTAGTTGTGAAAAGGTGGAGATGATGTTTTAGCACTGATGTAACCACCCATCCACCCATCACCCATCTTATCATCCTACACCGTGAACTAGAAGATGACTTCAAGCTTGTTGAAAAAGACTAAGCCGAATATAACGAAATTTCTTAAGATTTCATTCATCATCTGTTTGTTTAAAATTTCTTTGTAAAACACAGGGGTCAGCGAAAATGTCCTCCTTCGTCTGTAAAAAACAAAAGAACTCTTACGGGGGTTACTTATCTATTCCGACCACACAGTAACCCAGCCCGTGACCAAATTCACCTTCAAATCAGTGCCATAGCATCCCTACATTCATACTTGCATTTCATATAGGTATAGGTACCCAAACAAAACAAAAGTACCATCAACAAAAGAGTTAAGTTCATGGGATGAACATTTTCATCTTTCCACTACATTGACAGCATTCATAAAAGACACAAGTGTCATGTTAAACTGGTTTGTTTAACGAACCAAAACATTTTATTATTACCTTATCAAGGCTTGACTTATGTGGCCTAATTTAAATGTCTATTGTTATGATTCTCGGGAGACAATAACACATTACCCAACACAACACAACGCGCATCAATAAGGTAAATGGAAAGTTATTTCATTGTATCATGGCAATAGCAGTAATTGCCTGTTCTCAAATATACATATCTTCGTTGAAACCCGAGTATTTAATTGTAATTTTAAATTTTTCAATGCTAGAAATTGTTGAGAATTACAACAATTGATGTTAAGTTAGGACGACATGATTTTCAGTTTATTTTACCATTGTATACATGTTGTCAATAGATGTTCCACAATTTTAGTGTCTCAAAAATGGACTTTGTTAGGGCACCAAAAAATATTTTTGCATTATATCGTACATTATAATGAATACGATTGCATATATTAAATATTACTTATATATTATTATGTGCACGCAAACATTTCAAATAAAAAAAAAAACAGATAGGATATAAGTGTATAAATGTGCCACTTATTTCAAACAAAATTTTAACCTTTGCAGGTCTGCTGGACGATATTTCTTTAGGTAGAAATATCTGACACAGTGTGTACAAATATAAGTAATTTAGTAAAGTTAAAATAGACTATTTTACCAAATGCATTATTCTAGTGACTTTATTATTATAGTGAGTAATTACATTGTTATTATTATTATTCCATACATGTTTTTAAATTAAGATTGTCAATACCGCTGCAGATACTAATCTTTTTGTTCGCCTGTACACCACAAGTAGAAACACTCGCAATACCAGTTCCAGATACCTTCCTGCTTTACAATGTCGTAAAACAATGTGACGCGTTTCCGGGTCAACTTATTGTTTTCGCTTAGTCCGAAATGTTTGTCCTCATTGCAAATATTCCTAACTACACAGCTGTGTTCCAAGTGCTGGCTTTACTAAATTATCTCTTGAATTTATGTATTTTTGTTTATTTCACTTTGTATTTGAGCAGCTGGGATTAGGAGCTGTCCTAATTAGAGATTACATTGCCAGAAATATCTAAATGAATAAAAATACAGAATTCCACGTGTAACATGTTCGTTATCAAAATAATTTGTGACACAACTAGGTCTACTAATTTATTAGCTACTTGATATTTATGTAGGTTTTATTTTATTAATTGAATAAACTGAATATGAAACGTACAATATATTTACACAAATCTAGCAAAGAATTAAAAATTACAAGAGCATGAAGTAATAAATCATGCAAGCTAGATTTTTACTATTTCAGTTCATAATTTCTTAGAATTCAACTAGCAACGGTCAAGACATACCTACTGCAACGAATTTCAAGAAAAAAGACAATGAGAAAACACAGAGCACGTAGGTACTGGACGTTAAACGCGAAACTCTTGCGAAAATCGACGTACACCCTTTTCTTTACCCGTTTGCTTCTCATTTTAATTCAATTTACTGGATGAAGGAGAAAAAGTAATCTTCAGGGTTGGGTCGGGACGCTACAGAGAGATTGGAAGTCATCGGCGCAGTATTGGGACGAACTCATATACTTTTATGGGAGCGAAAGTTTTTTTATTCGCGGCAGAAGAAAAAAGATTCGCGTACCGCGCACCCTCTAACATGTGAGCCGCATACTTGAATAACTATGAATATCAAGATGAGCAATGATAACATTAGTAGTCCGTTCGATTTCATCACGGATCAAACCCATCGGGGTATCTTAGGTTTTATTGCGTAAATATTGTGATATCTTTGAGGAAGTATGGTAAAGTGATATATACATATACTAGCTACTGCGGCTTCGCCTGCGTGATGATAGCAAATTATTCCAATGGGACACACTCTCAGGATAAAAAGTAGGTATCTTATGTGCTATTTCAAAACATGGTCTACCCATGTACCAAGTTTCATTGAAATCTATTCAGTAGTTTTTGCGTGAAAAAGTAACAAATATCCATAAATCAACACATATAAACTTTCGCGTTTATAATATTAGTCAAATATCGTACTCGCAGCGCTCTGTGCAAATATGTAAGTAATAAATAAACAGATCATCTTCAATGTGTACTCGTTTGAGTATATCATATCGTATGAAAATAAGATAACCTTTACAATTTGCCAGTTTCTTAAGGAAAGCACTCAAGTGCCACGTACTTATATTCGTTGAAACCTACATAAATGTTTACATCTTTGTGATGTTAAATATAAGGTTTTTTTCCGTTCCGCGCTAACCCGAAGGTAATTTTGACAATAGAGAATTCCATCAGAGATGATAATTACCTATAAAAAAGAACAAAATGTTTTTGTTTGATCAAAAACATGTCAATCCTATATATTGTGGACTTTTTGTGGTATAACATATACCTCACTGCTCTCATTGTTTAAATAAATACATCTAAATTTGCTTTGAAAAATGCTAAACAAATATTTAGGTATAAGGATACTTTTCATCATATTGTTATAACCTTACCCGTCATACATTTTCCGCTTTGAAAAACAACAAAACAAGTTAATAAAACGGGCTATACATATCATATATGAACAGCCCTTATATTATTATTATACTTATAGTATCATGTAAATACTTTTTCAAAGATATGAGATAAATACCTGAAGTACACATTCTCTAGTATCGATTTCAACTTCGGTACCATGTACCGTTTGATCTGATATCACAACAAAAAAGCAATAAAAATAACTACGAGTAACCAATATCAAAAGAAAATATGTACTGAAATAACGGAGGTATTCAGTTCATATTACTTCCTGAAAAAGAACGATATCAATCAACTGTTTACCTGTGCAAATAGATCAAAATATAAATGTATGATCATTGGAAATACTCGGCAGATACTCAGATGGAATGCGTGATATCAATATCGTTATCGCAATTGCAATACCATTCACCCGAATACCATTTATCAAAACTGAACTTCTTTTATTGAATTTCCCTTAAGATAGCCCTTCTCTACCCGTTATCAACCTGAACATGGTTTAAAAGTTGTTGGTTCATCCAACGCAATGTTTGATAAAGAGGCAACACGATAACAGAGAGATAGCATGTGAACGTTCTGTTGGTATTCGGGAATTCAAAGAACTTTTATTTTTTATTGATATAGACTAGTGCTCCAGGAACTACGCTTTTTTTAATCTTAAAAGTTTGGGGAAATAAAAGATTATTCAGAATCTTGAAATGAAAAATGAATGAATTTTATTTTTGATTTTTTTTTTTTTGAATGAGAAATGAGCAAGGTTTTGATTTTATTTATTTTTTCAATTTATGAGTACTTACATTATGAGGGGCCAGAATTAACGCAAAATAGTAGATTTTCAGAGGTCTGTCAAAGGAGGAGGCCGACCACATCAGATAATGGTGCGCACTTCCCAGCCGCCGTCGGGATTCCGGGAGTAGGCGCCCAAGTCGTCGACAGCCGTTCCCGTGCGCCTCAAGGTAGTTACTGTCAGCAATAGTAGGGGCCCGAAGTCGGCCTGGGTCGAAGCCTAATGGGGCCAGGTTTAGCTCCGAAATGTAGCTCGGCCCCGCTATGAAAGGCAAAAAGGAACGGGGTGGGTTTTTTAGTCAGTAAGAGTCTGACACTATCTCCCGCTCCCCCCAAGGGCTGGGGATGTTATGGATGGGCTGATTATTACCCACCAAAAAAAAGGCCTTAACTGGATTAGTCTTACATAAATTAATAATATATGATTTTAGAAACCTAGATAAGATCCACAAGATATGTTTCCAAGTCATCGAAAGAAAACTGTGTAATAATGTTATAATCACAGAAGAACGATTGTATAAAAATGTACCTCGAGAAGGACGCTCTTAACCTATAAGTACCGTTCAATACTGAATTTGAATTCCAAAAATAGTCTCGTAAGAACAGCCGTTTAAAATATAAAACGGCAAACGTTGTTCAGTAAGTAATACGTTATTTCTTGCTCTTGGGTTTCTCCATGCGTTTTCTTATATTTCCGCTTCTGAGGAAAATTTATTTGGGCTTAGAAAGTGAGAGCAAACCGGACCCCGAATAACGAATATGCGACACGCGGCACGTAATATATCACGGAGGCCAAAACTTTAATCTTACCCCTTCCAAGTTTCCGTACGAAAACGAAACATACCTACATTAAGTTCGGAATCGTGTATTATTATAACCTCGAAATATTAACACAAGGTACAAGTTATATATAGGGTATGTAAAGAATGAAAGTCGAATATAATGTCTTGTTTTATTGTGCACATATTCTAGGGTATACGTACGATTTGCAAGTATTAGTGTCCCAGCACACGGGCCACAAAAAAAAGTCGCTTCTAGCTTCTTTTTGTGGGTCGTGTGCGGCGGTGCCGCCACAAAAAAGAGCTAGAAGTCGCTTCTAGCTTCTCCAGCCACAAGCTGTCACGCGCTTTAGCTTTTCTGTGGCCGCTTCTAGCTTTTTTTGCGGCGTCTTTTTTTTGTGGCCCGTGTGTGGGGACACTCAGTGCTTGTTTCGTTGTTACGTAAATGTTGAGTATTACCCGTACGTCTAAGCATAGGTAAGTCTTCCAACATTTTATTTATTCATGAACTTATTCCTAACACGCAATGCGTAACATTGAAATGTTCCATATTTGCATATGTATGTGATACAGAAATCTTAACGATAACAGATTTATCGGGATCTGCCATCTTGTTTTTATGAGTGCGTGACTTTGTAAGTTGTGCACGTTATGAGGTAACATCGGTGAGCATAAAGATAGAGGTGCTATATAGAAATGATTTATTTTAGTACTAACTTCTGTCAACGGTTTCGCCTGCGTGATAGCAGAAAATTATCTCAAGGAAACCTACTCCAGGAATAAAAAACCTATGTACTATTTTAGGGCACGCTCTACTATTACGCCAAATATAATAGGGTAGTTTCCACGGTCAAAATAATTACATTTTATTTTTGTCCGTATTTTAGATTATTAAAAAATATTGGACACGTATTTTTTCTTTTTTCGATTAAACAAAAAATAACAAAGGTACAACAGGTAACAAAGAAAAAAAGGCAGCACGGCGTTACACGTAACTTTAATGGGCTATATCTTTGTCATTTACAAATAAAAAATACGTGTCCCTTATTTTTGAATTATCTAAAAGACGGACTAATTACAGTTTTTACGGCAACTAGCCTATTCAATTCCATTCTGCTGATCGCTTTTCCCTATATCAGTCTTTTTTTACATGTTGTTTTCTTTTTTTCTACGTTTAAAACTTATCGTTAATAAGTGTTTTCTTAAATAATTAATAAACTAATTATAGATAGCAAATTATTTCCGCTGTCTTCGCCAACCAATGTTTTCCTTGTGTCTTAAATTCTTCGTAATCTTCATTGAAATTTAGATGTTTCAGTTTTGTTTTGTGATGATTTAGGCATAATAATCCGTTGCTTAAATCAGCTGTCAAATACAATACCTACAAAGGTAAATGGCCGACCGAAATAAACAAAGCCTTGAGAGAAATAAAAAAATGCAGACTATTAATTATTTATTTTCTTTTTAATTTTCGTGTTGAAGAAACTGCAAAAAAACACATAATACCGTGTTCTTTGCACGTTACAATCCCATAATACGTCTTAAGAGACTCGTTAAAGTAACAGAGCGTTTTATTTCTTTGAACTAACTCTTCAAGAAATACAATAAAATATAAGCGAACTACGTACGCAGAGTATAAGAGTCTATGTTAGCAAAAATAGACTTTATTTGTATGTCGATAACGTTCAATTTGCATTATTTTTATCAGTAAGTCAAACCTATGTTTGTCGAATGTGCTTTGTAATTGAGAAATTAATATTTCTATGAAATCTAAAGCACCTACCGCTATGTCTAATATTAGCTACATTTCTATCTACATTGAATATGTGAAAACTAATTAACAAAATCAACGCAACTACTAATGAATAATTCTATGTATTTTGTGCATAAAACAAGGCGAACACGGAGTACGTCGAACGCACCACCTGAAATGAAGCAATTAATTTAAATAAAATAATTGTTCGATGACCAGAAATAATAAATTAATTTACGTAGGTTTTGCCCATTTCATTGAACATCAGCACTTTTGGAACTTAAAGGCTTAATGCGATTATCGATTAATGGAACTGTTATATCCAGTCGGTATGTTTAAATGAAAACAGTAATCCTATAGTCGAATACGGATAAAGATATTCAGTTTAAACATAATTGTCTGCTTGCACACACAAGTTATCTGCTCTAGGTCTCCCCTGTGGCTTTGTTCCTATAAATCTTTAAACCGCCATAAACGGGGTAAAATTTGGGGTAATAAATCCTTTTTCACTGGGTACTCATAGTATAGAAAAAAGGGTTCCGTACACAAGAGTTAAAAATGAGACCATATTATTTAACAGTGGAGGTTTTCACTGTTCGTAGATCCGTTATCAACCTGTATCACATGAACCTTGATAGCTAGACGATTGAAATATTCACAGATGAAGTAAATAATACTAGTGAGTAATAATAATAAAGTAAATTAAGGTACTTCATCTCTGAAAAATTCAATTGTCTGTACTGTTGGCGTTAAAACAACAAATACTACAAAACAGAATAAAATAAATTGTATAAAAAAAGTTATGCAGATAATGCTAAGGAACCCTTTGAGCGCGAGTCCGACTCGCACTTGACCTATTTTAGAAATAATTGGCATTATCCCTCCATCATATCATTTGAATTGTCTCTTGTCTACATCACTTAGAGGAAGAAAGAGAGGTTTAAAACTCGCAACCACACTAGTAGCTAGCTACGAGTAGCTACATTTCTTTTAAAATATGGTCGACTGGCAATATCATTTAAGAGGGACTTAAGTAAATCACTTACATCAAAAGAAGCTTTAAATACGACATTTACAAAGTTTTAATTACAACTTTGATGTTATTCTAAGTAAAACAAACAAATTGCTGTCAAATTGTGACTTCCTCAAGAAGAAAGTTTGGTTTGATTGCCTAAAATAGCTAGCTATTATTTTGTTTCTGTTCTCCCGATATTTTTGATACTGACTTTGTATTTCAATTACCGGCATCGAAAATCTATCAAAAATAATTAAATGTTATCTGTTTGTTCCAAAAATGGATTGTTAAGAGTAAGGAGAAGAAAGTTTAGATCGACTTGGGGGAGCCTTTGCCCAGCAGTGGGACAGTAATGGCTAGTTAAAAAAAAGAGTAATAAATCATTTTTGTTTTTTACTTACATTTCTGAACAGTATTGCACCAAAATATTTACCCATAAGTAACATCAAACGATGATACTCGAAAAATGAGAGTAGTTATTTCACATAAATGAGACCACTGTCCTTCTGTCCTTTAATCTACCGATTTTTATTTTAAGTGATCGCAAATAAGTAATAAGCAAATATGTCAACCCACCCCACTAAAGGTCTTGCGCAAAACGCAAATACAAATATAAATACAGACACAAAAATTTTAATTTGTGCACACATGCGTTTCTGCTATTACAAGTAAAATTAGATTCGTTATGTATAAGTTCTTCATTCATTTCATTATCTTTAATTTTTTCAGAAATAATTCATCAAAAACTAGGCCTAGCGTTTGAACAGAAATTGATAAAAAACCGGTCATGTGCGAGTTAAACTCGCTTGAGTCCCAGGGTGCATTAAAAGGCTGATTACGGCAAGCTATAGAAATTATTATTTTTCACTACCCCTTAGCAGACTTAAGTATTTGATATTCATTTCAACTTAATACCTTCTGGCGTTATTGAGAAGGGTTTTAACAGATGGACAACAAAGTGATTCTATAATAGTCCCGTTTTTGCCAACTGAGGACCTTAACCTCTAGAGCCCCAGCGGCACAAAAACGTGCCAGTAAACAAGTATTACCGTTGAGCCCCGCTGGCACAAATTTGGGCCACCAAACCCGCCGATTTAAAACTGTATTTGTAGTAAAGATAAGTCTTAAAATCGTTTCTGAACGAATGTTCTCGACGGCAGATAATATTTTACTGATTATTAATATTGGTTGACGTAAATAATGGCGGTCCTTGAGGAGGTTAAAAAGAACAATTTTGATTCTACCACTTTACAATGAAGGGAATCTTACCAATATAAAGGTGGCATAAGTAAGCTCCAGCATCTTGAAGGCCTTCATCACCAGGGGTCGCTGGGCCTGCATGATCGCCAACAGTACGAGCTGCCTTATGTTATGGCGGGAGTTGGACTTGGGACGAGGGGGGCACGAATGCCAGCCGCAGTAGAATATGGCGTCTGATACTTCTGATGCCTGTGAAATGACACAAGCAATTTCGAGCATTTTCAGGAAAAACATTTTATGCAGCAGTTTGTATTTTTTGTAGGCAGGCTTTTTTCCTAATTAAAAATTAATTATTTGAGACTAGTGGTCCCATCAGACGTTCTCCTGTCGTAGTACTTGGGCCATGGATTTTCTTCTAAACGAAAAACCCGAGGTCCTAGAACAAGGTTTTTTTTTTCAGGAGTTGGATCGATGAGGACTTTTTAAACTTCATATTATGGTGTTTGGAACAATCCTACCAATTTTCAGCTGAGTGTGAATTTTTGTAACCTTGGATGTCTAAATTGACCGGACTAATATCACTATCTGCAAAAAAGCGATCGATGCGTCCAAAATTAAACGCAAGTCAAGTAATACGATTAGCTGTTGAAAATTAATGGAGCCAATCACAGCAGCTAACCCGAGTTTGATAATTTTGTGAAAAGCTTCATCTGGTCCAAAGAACGAAAAGCAAAACTATTAATTCCAATCGATTTATCGGTTCTCGATTAAATCTCGTGCCAAACCAAAATAAGCAAAGAGTTTAAGGATAAAGTTTTGACTAGGTAAAATTATTATACTTAGATATTTGTATCCAACGAAGCTGTTCACAAATATTTGTATATTATAGTACTCGAGATATCGTATTGCAATGCACAGGGTGGCTTAAGGCGCCAGTAGAATATTGTGCACCATCGACTCGGGTTTGATCCTTACCGGACGACCGGATGGCGAGCTATCCATTGCTCGCCGTGATCCGGGTTCTCCTTTGTGTCCTGATCGTGATCACCGGGGTGGTTTTAGTCAATAAAATCTTACATTCCCCAGACTTATCCCCAAAGTCCGATCCCAAAGTCCACCTTTACAAGATTTCCCAAAGAAAACAAAAAAAGGTCTAGAAAACCCTGTAACATCATTCTTTACTTGGTAAATATAAATAACAAGGGCGTAGGTACACAAGCTGTGATTTATGTTGATGGCCCGTATCTGACCTTATGTCGTAACTTATTTTTATATCCAACTCCACAATTTCTGTGGATGTTAGCGGATGTCACATTTGGCCGTAATGCCCGTGACATATTTTTGTTTCCAAAATTGTATTGTGCCAACCGGATACATTTTAGTGTAGATTATATTGATGTAACCTTTTGGAGACAGAAACTAATGACTACTGACGAAATTTTGTATATCAATTGGAGAAAATGTTTCTTCGGAGCTACAAGGAACAGTATCTCCCCTTATACTTGCGAAAACAACAAAAGCAATTCAATTCCTTACGACCTTAACCAGGAATATAGAAACCATGAACGGATTACCGAGACATAGTGACACAGAACACACAGTAAGTCGATACACAATACACGAACTGTAACCCCACAGGAACAAGGTCACGTGACACTTCGTTGCTCTGTTTTCCCCATAGGGAAATAGTAACAACGTATTCGCGTCAAATACATCTCGACAATATGATAAAGCCATACCTGATACGTTATTTCACCGGCGTTGCACAAAAACATGCCTAGTAGAAAGAATAAAGCCACTACGAAGAATATCAACTTCATACTTGCGATGATCGTCAGGTCGTCTGAAAGCTGAAAAATTAATTAAAATGTTACGCAACTATCGGCAGAAAAAAGGAAAAATAATTGACGCAATCTGTCTCAAGCTTTGAAACGTGGCAATCACCCCAGACTGAACAAAACATATTTTTTCTGACATTGTTCTCAAAAAATATACCTTCAAGTGTTAGAAGAATCAGACACAAAATAAATAAAAGAAAGACCTATTAATCTAAAAACTAATAAAATCAGGACTATTCTTTACAAATCGTCTCACACAAACAGAATCTCAAACACAGCAACACAATGAATGCGTAATCAAGACAAATAATACGCAGTTTTGCAAGATTCCTCCGCAGTCAAAGGTACTGGGGTACAACAATGCGATTACTTACGGCAATTTGAAGAAGGAGAGAGACGGCCGAGCCTGAGCTTTGACAAACTTGTAGCGCCATCACCGTCCCGAACGCTTTGTCGATGTCGACCGATAACCTGATGAGATAAAAAGAATTATGCTCCGTTTGACATTGGATCGACTTTGATGAAAGTCAGCCTCGTGGAGCTAGTTTCTGAAATTAAAACATTTCTTCACAAAGGAGCTTAGATTTAAATTAATTTGCTCTCTCTTTGTCTTAATTAATGGATACTTTTGACATTGTAGCAAGCACCCTTGTCATTTTGCCATCACAAATCGTCAATTAGATAGGTTCTGAGTACTAAATGAGAAAGGCTGTTTCTTGAGATTTAAGGCCACCCGACCCATTTCAGTCTTTTGCCTTATTTCGGGGTCACTATGCATGATATTGGCTATTAGTAATAACAGCCGCATTAGGCAATCTTCATGGTCAAGCAACGCTTGCCGGGGTCAGTCTGTGATGGAATGGGAGATCTTGATTTATCGGATTCCTCTATACCCCGAAAATGTCGTTAAGCCGTATGCCCTGAATATCATTTGTGGAGCTTCAAAGCTTCAAAGTTTATTCGTTATGGATACCTAGTCAGAAACCAGAAAACACCAGCTTTAAGTAACAAGGTGTTACCCACTTATTGGGCTGTGGAGATCACCATGCATACATGCATGCCGTTTTACTGGAAGCCAACCTCAAGTTCGTTGGAAAAAGGCTAACAAGGCTGATTATTAATTTTATTAGCTAACAGAATAGGTTCTTAAAAGTACTTTCCTATTTTTTTTTTGGTGGGTATATTTAAATGTATCTATTCCTTCAGCTACCCTTTACGTTCCAGGGCTGCAAAGTTTCTTTGGATGAATCCTACAGATTTAGGATCAACAGCTTTTTGAGGCGCTTGTGAAACACATCATTCTGTCGCGTCGACCCAGGCTTGCCCTCCTAGTCGAGTTACGACCGTTTCATTTCGATTCTTTTGCGTCAAATACCTCGCTTTCGCAATTTCTTTGTTCTGACGACATTTCAACGCTCAATCACGTGGTCAGAAAAAAGGAATCGGAGGCGTGGCCAACTTGAGGCGTTCGAAGCACGAGAATCGAAACGAAACGGTCGTAACTTGGCTAGGGGGGCAGGTCCTTATTAAAGCTCAAAACTCCTACCTTATAAGGGTATTATGCATTTTTATTCCTTCAACCAGTCCGCTTGCCATTTTTTCCGTGGCCAAGTCATATTCACCCCTGTCGTTCAACGCACAGCATTCTTTTCTTAAATTCTCGAAGTACTGTTTCAGGGTCATGAATTTATACTTGTACATAATCAAGTAGATCATGGTAAAGGTGTCGACTGATAATATCATGCTGATCATCATTATATACAGGACCACTGTGGTGAAAACTCTCACGGATGTCGCTAGAATTGAATCGTCTTCAAACTTAGGGTAATAAGTCACTACTGTTACGAAATGAGATCCTGAAAAATAAATAAATATACTGGAACAATATCAAATAAAGCATTCGGTCGTAGCATAGCATAAGTATAATCACCCTTTTTAATGTTTCCACTGCTGGAACTTAGGCCTCCTTTCTAGGAGAGGGACTGGGCCGTAATCCACCATGCAAGCGGTCAATCATTCGGTTAAAATGTTCTTCAATGAATTCTTTAGTTAGATTTTTATTTGAGGTGGGAAATCTACTAGTGACTTCGTCCGCTCTAGTGTAAAGCGAGAGGGCGTTTCAGACTTTCACCGTTTAAAACAAGTGAGTTGTCCTTCATTTGCCATTCTTTTAAAAACATTTGTAGCTCCAGGAGTCATCGGCCCTGCTGGGCCCCTACAGTTTTGCTGACATATCACTTTAAGGTGCACGTGGAACACTACGCGCCGTTGACAATTCGGGCTCGGACCATATCGGACGGCTGGGTGGCGAGCTACCTATTGTTCGTCGTCTGCAAGCCTGCTCCTGGTAGTCGGGGATCGCCCTGCGTCTCACGACGCGTGACGCCTGAGGCATGTCCCGTGGCGGTGGATGAGGAGTGACGATGTCCATTCTCTCGCGGTAACAAAGTAATTAAAACCAAAGTTTCCGCCTGGCAGGATACTTCTAATACAATAAAGCGGAAACGTCCTGAATTTTTCTTAGTTTTTCCGTAATGTGTTTTATACATTGTTAAAAGGAAATTAACTTACCTGTAAACATCTTTCTAAGGCCTTCAAAAACAAAGAAAAAGCATGAGCCATAAACGATCGAAACATAAGCGGCGACATTTATTTTCATGATCTTATATTTCTTCGCCATCAACGCGCTTTCTTCGTAACTCTCACAAACTGACACCATTTTACGATTTAGGTTTTTTATTAACGATTTGTTGGTTGTAACCGAGAATATTTTGATCATAACTATTGTATGACTGACTGCGAAGCTCACCGAGTCACGTTTTTCGTCCTCGGGGTAGTCGCCTAACGTGGCAGCCATTATTTCGAACATTGTCATGAAACCATACAAGAAAAACAACAGGGCATTGTATGCTCTATAAAGCAGAGTTCGATCGTCGCCTATTTCGCTTTCTTCGTACCAGAAATTTCCGGAGCCGATTAAGAAAATTCTTTCGCAATATGTTTTCAAGATGTAATGGTTTTTCATTTTGTTGTTTCTTGTTCACGGTTTTGAGTGTTTGCCTCTAATGGGAAGGAAGTCTGCAAAACGTACAAGTTTCATAATGATAAATGAGGCTTATGCATAGTTTAGTATACTTTTGGTGTTTCTAAAATATGAACTATGTAGGCTAGTAGGTACCTTTATATACAAATGAACAATACGACACATATACGTAAATATCATGACACTAACGAACTAACCTCGTTAAAAAATAAAAGACTTAATATGACAGTTGAGAAATACCCTAAAATGTAATTTGGAATGAAACTGAAAGAAACAATGAAATAATAATTAATTACATAAATTAATAATATTGTTTTTTTGACGCGTTAAATAATATGATTATAATATATTGCAAGTATTATTCTTGCGTATTTAAGTATTCGTTTTGACAAATGTTTAAACGGGCCTTTTATTTTTTAACCACTTTATATATTGGATAGATACCTGTCACTTCGTAACCTTAGAAAGAAAGTGACCTAACTCAAACAATACAACTGATTAGAAATGAGTATGCAAGTCTTCAAAATGTACAAATTTGATGTTAATTAATTTTAATGTATAATTTGAGCTATTTTTCACCACAGGTTTTTTAAGATCAGGTTATATTGTAAAAAAAGACAGAAGTTACCGGAACTGAGTTTGGTCACTTTCATTCTAAAGTGAAAAAAATAGCGCTTCATCACATAAACAAACTAGAGCTAATTAAAACCTGGTTTCATGTCAATCATTTTCAATTTTCAGTATAAAATATTTCGTTCAATATTTATGATTGCCCATTTCAAAATGCATAAAAGAGTTAGTAGATCATTTAAATCACGTAACGTTAATTCCACACCAGGACCAATTAATTTTAAATAAATAAGCATGTATTACCAGAAGCCGCGATAAATTTAAATTGCTTTCGTTTATTAATTTTTGTGTAAACGCCACCACACCTCGTATTGAACTAGTTTAATCAAACAATGACTGGAAAATGTTAATCGTCGCTACAAGTTCGCGTGAAAAGAAAAGTTAGTAATAAGATAATTTACCCATCCTTAATAGGAACACAAGGATATAAGAAAAAAAAAAGACGTGTGGCACTCGGGGACTGCCGCGGTACAGCTATTGCATAGCATTTTTATCAACTTATGCAATTATAATTATTTATTTATTTTATTTATGCAGTAAGTATTTTTTTTCTTTTGTTTTTTTTCTTTGATAGTAATTGAAGTTACACTTTCACACATTGAATTGAATTTTGATTGATTGTTCACTCATTTGTTTTCTTATCGGTCACCACGCTCAAAAAACGAATGAGTGGGGAGTGTTAGGTTATTTTCTCAAGGCCTGCGATAGAAGCTATGCAATAGCTTAAAAATTACTTGTAAGTATATGCGTTTGTCGATGGTTTTTTTTTGCTACAGATAGGTAAGCGTTTTTTTTAATTGCTATTAACTAGTGCTTGACCGAAATCCCACCTGATAGTAAATAGTGATGCAATCCTGAGTTGAGCTACACTCATATTGACAAATGCTTGCACTGACTGGACAGGTCCACTTAGAACTGTGTGGTTCTTTCTTCAAAAGACCATCTCAGGCTCAATCTGCATGGTTCTCCTAAGATTTGACCATTACATGTTTTGCTGTATGGACTTTAAAAGAGACTTTGACCCCTGAGTTTGTTTCGGTATTTCTTCTCAGGGTAGTCAGCTAGGAAACACCGGCCTCATCTAGCAATATTTGACGATAAAAAAAAATTGACGTGTAAAAGTGTTTTTATAAAACCTACTTGCAAAATAAAGATCATTTATCATTTAATCGTTGATGGTGAGGTGCACTAGTTTATTAAGAGCCTATTCACTCTAGCCTTGAAGACACCCAAATTATAATCGAACGGGAAGACCGTGGCAGGCAAATTGTTTGACCACTATCTTGCGATGATATAGTCGACGATGGCGTCCGTTTGCATAGAAGTAACATACACTCTTAACTTATGAACCTTGTAGCTATCAGGAAACACAAAAAACAAACACAAAATATTACTCCCGTCAGAGGAAGCTCTTTTTGTTTGAGAAAAAGATGTCTAAGATGTTTTGTTTGTCTCTTCACCACCCTAGGTTGACTGGTAGAGAATGCCTAAGGCATTAAGTCCGCCTATGTACTTTTTGTTGCATAAAGGCTAAATAAATAAATAAATAAATAAATAAAAAGATGATACCCTAATATAATAATTATTATCATCTTATTTGTTTGGCGATGTGTATGCTAATCACTAGCACCGATTTTATTTTTGTGTGCTGCTCAGGCTCTAGGTGGATCGAGAGAATGTGTCAGAATTTTACTGACTAGAACCCACCTGTTATCCTTCAGTTGCCCTTTGTGTTATAGGGCCACTGTTAATCTTTCAATCAAATTCACAGCCCTAATATATAAAATAACTCGTAATCA
Source organism: Mythimna albipuncta (assembly GCA_929112965.1). Taxonomy (NCBI): domain Eukaryota; kingdom Metazoa; phylum Arthropoda; class Insecta; order Lepidoptera; family Noctuidae; genus Mythimna; species Mythimna albipuncta. The sequence continues at coordinate 13,081,100 of OV815973.1, forward strand.
TCACCAGCCTTTTTAATGTTCCCACTGTTGGGACTCAGGCCTCCTCTCTAGGAGAGGGAATGGACCGTAATCCACCACGCGGGCCCAGTGCGTGTTGGTGAATGTCACATGTCTTCGAATTTTTGGTTCCAGGACATGCCGGTTTCGTCACGATGTTTCGTCACGAGAGCAGTGGTGATAAAATGAATTACACAAAGTAATGCGCCTGGCTTGGTTCGTAACTTCGAACCCGCGACCTACAACTCGTAAGTCAGGGCCGTTACCTCTCGGCCACCACTGCTCTCCAAAATATATATACACCTAAAGCAAAGGTTTTTCTCGTGAAAGAAAAACCTTTGTGACAGATGGACGGTTTCAATATCTACCCAAAAGCCAGGTTACCCAAAATTCTTACCTGCACTAAGGGATGGAGTTTACTGTGTAGAGTATCAATGTATACACAGGATACAATGTATCATTGTATGAAACTGTGGCTTTTACTAAATTCTTAGAAAATCCAATTCTTCAAACACTGTGTGGTGAATTTTGTGAATCGGTTTCATGCATTGAACCTTCGCCCAACTTATATTATGTGCTGTAAACTTACATAATATGTCATTCATTTCTAGCTATTATCTATTTTGATACTAAATTATCTTCTACACGCGACTTTGTTCGCATTGAACTAAGAGTAAAATACAATATCTTTCCTGTCCTCGAAGTTTTCAGTTTTCTGCATTCCCGTTGCGTAGGAAATTCCTATTGGGAATTTCTCTGAGCTAGGAAGAGGAAATTCGCTTGCCTATTTTTTGCTGACCTGTCACGTTGTCCGAAACTCGCCACCTTATCACCTTTCGGTCATAGTAGGTGTAGGTAGTACCGTTCACACAGATGTTCTCATATCCTAGTCTCGCGCAGTCTATATGCTGGAGAGTGGTGAGCTTCGCTGATTCCTTTTGTAGGTGTATAAAAATCAAAGAGTTCTCAGTCCAGACTACTTCAAAACATTTTTTATTTAAAAAATTAAAATTAAATATTGAATATATTCGTGATATCTGCTAACCAAAGTCTTCAGCCATGTTCTGCTGATATAATTAATCTGAGTTCTTGATTTTGTTTGCTTGTTTGCTACGGGTGTAAAAAAAATTGAATTTCTCAGCCTTGGGGACATCCAAATATTTCTAACTAACTAGGAAGTGTTTTGCCCGCGTAAAAGTAGCTTTCTTCATACGAACTTTGGACCCGTTTCATCGAACTCGAGTCCCGGTATGAAGGCTAGAAGGAACTGGGTGGGCTTTTAGTCAGTAAGAGTCTGACACTATCTCCCGCAAGATCGGGGGTTGTCATTGGATGATTTTTCCCACCATAAAAAAAACCCTTTAGAGAGAATTTTGGATTGTTTTTTCAAATTCCTAGTCCCAGTAGTTTTGGTTATGAGTTAATATATCAATGAGTCAGTTTCTCCCCTTAAAATATTCCCTCTATCCTGAATACGACGTCATCTTCATTTGAGTGTACAGCCAGCTTCTACAGGCAACTAGCGCTGATGTTTTCCACCCAAGTGTACGTATATGACAAGACCACGGAATTACCAGGGCTACAGGAATATTATCGGGCATCTGAGAGAACCCAGGTGGATTTAAGTTACTAAAAATTTGACACGTTGTCTCGTTCTTCCAAGCGGGAGAATTTATTTGATGATGATTTCACACGTCAAAAAAAGTGAAATACATAAAAATTTTAGTAAAAATTAAAGTAACAATGTTGTAGTATAACTTAAGATTAATAGTGTAACATACATTACAGAGTTAATAAACTGCACGTGCCTACTCAAATAACTCTTAGTGATTTAAGCAAAATATAAGTTAGTACAATGACCAACTTGAAATATTTACCGCTTCTACGTGAGAAAGCTTCGTAAATCCTTCACACTTGCTTAACAAGTCTAAGTGATTACTTAAGAACTTTTTCTAATAGTTCATAATAACACCAAGTTTTGATACTTGAAGCGGCTATAATAGATGCTTTGTTAGATGGCGCGCGGAAAAAACACACTGGCAGTAAGTTTAACAAATAGCGCTATTGTAAAGTTAAATTAGTTTCACCTTAACAATGGAAAAAGTTTAATATTACTAATGTTATTCTAAGTTGTTATAATTTCTGAAGGTTAAATAGAACAAAAACAGTTAGTAATTATTTGTTATTCCTTTAACTGGATAGCAATCAATAGCTCATGTAAGTTGGCAAAAATCAAGTTTATTATTGAAAACAGCCTCTCGCTACAAAAGTAGGAATTACTGCTGCATCATGGATACCTTAACAAACATTTAAACTCACATAATAAACAGGACATCCAGACCCAGAATAACTATATGTAGGCCAAACAAATAATTGTTTCATATAGGAATCGAACCCGCGACTCGCCTCATAGCAGCCAATCGCTCAACCACGGCGCCAACCATGCCGTCAGAAATTCAAGCGACATTTCATCATCATCATCATTTTAGCCGATAGACGCATCCACTTTGTGTGTTTCGCCATAATGCTGCATCCTGTGCGTCCTACATCCATCGGATTGCCGCAACCTTCACCAGGTAATCGGTTCACCTTGTGAGAGGCCTTCCAACGCTATGTCTTCCGGTACGCCATCTGCGATAGTACCAAAAGCATATTCATGTGATATTTTGAAATCAACTTGTTTTTAACCGTTAGGTACACAATATAGTTTGATAGAAAATCAGTTCTGATTCAATTTAAACAGTAATTTAGAACAGGTTTGAAATTGTTTAGTTGGGTGTCGATCCGATCCTGTAAGGTGTCTCAAATATCTTTCAGTACAGCATTCAATAAGTTTTTCATTAGCCTTTGTCAATCGCTTCAGAGTTTAGGCAAACATGAACCCCTGAAACCCTTTATCAGTGACGGTAAAACATTAAGGTTGAGCTACATTGTCCGCACCGAACCGCACTTTCCTATGGTTCTGTCCTTTTCTGTCATTTACCGGACCGTCATACAACCGCTATCGCACAATGCGGTGTACTTTATTTCAGCAGAATTGAAATCTGGCTGAACGTGATTTATTCCGATTGACGCCTTCTTGTAATACGGCGAGTTATATCATAATATGGCAGCGACATATAAGATAGATATAAGATATAATATAATATTCTACAACTATCTCACAACGCCATCTAGTCTCAAGCTAAGCAGAGCTTGTGTTATGAGTACTAGACACCTGATAAACATACTTATATATTTCTAAATACATACTATAGATAAATTACACCCAGACACAGAACAAATGATCATGCTCATCACACAAACATTTGTCCTGGGTGGGAATCGAACCCACGACCTCCGGCATAGCAGTCAGGGTCACTAACCACTAGACCAACAGGCCTGTCATATATATACACACCTATTACCTATATACCAGTTTTGGCTTTTATAATAATAATATGTGTATGTGTTTTCTTATGTGGGAAATCATCCGATGACTTCTGCCACTCTAGGGTGGATTGAGAGGATATTTCAGACTTTCACTGATTAAAACCATACCTTCTGTTCCGGGACTGCGGTGATCGACGGTGGCGACATCTTAGGTCTTGTCATGATCCATCGATGGCCTTGGCCATTGTTCGGAGCGAGAGAGGTACCGAGGAAGGCGGCAGCAAACTTTAGAGAACGTAAATCCTCACGCCCCAGTCACCGAGTCATGAGGTGCTTCAGGTATTGCAGGACCTGCAGAATGACTACCAGCCACCGTAAGCTCAAGCTCGTCCTGCAACCGTTCGGGCCAATCTCAAGTCTTCAACAGCGCGTAGTGTTCCACGCGCGCCTGAGATGTCAAAAGAACCGTAAGGGGTCCCTACGGGCCATCCATTATTTATTAGATGACACTAGATATCAAACTTCCAACTTTCATATTACGCATTCATTCTAAGATTTAAGCAAATACTGGTGATAGCGCTCCGCTACCGGAAACTGAAGTCTCCAACTTGATCTTTATTTATTAAAAAAAAAAAAAAATAGGACATCAGTTTTTATGAAAAAAATCGTACTGATGTCCCATAACTTGTGAGTATATGGTATTAACAACCTGGTATCATACAGTGTTATCACTAATGTAGTATTTATTTTATTTGTATTTTTTTATAATTCTTATCTTTATTGAAAAAAAAACACCGAATGACACAAACGTTTTTTATTTAAACTGCATGTCATTGTACAGTGGTAGTACATAGGCATAATGCCACAAAGCAGGGGCAAGGGGGGGGGGGACGTTCGCCATTTTTTCAGAGTCCCAATACGATTACACTTCACAACTCTTCTGAAAATATAAATAATGTTGTTAAAGTAATCAAATTCAGCATCTTCCAGTGTTAAACAAACAGTTCCTGCATCTTCACGTTTTAAACAGTCAGTGAAAATCAAAGGTACCTAATAAAGACAATCACAAAGTCTCAAGATGAAATAGCATTTGCCAAAATTTGTCTTATTTTGCTGATTGCGTCGTCCGTTGGCTCCTAGCCAGCCCAGCGGGGGCTTACAAAGATAACTGTGTTCCTTCTTACACTATACTTCATCTAATACAGCCTCTCATGACTTCATGTTCAACCAATCCATCACAAAGAATGAGTTTAATTCTCTGAAACAATGGAGTTCATGAAGTTAGTTGAATTAAGTTTTGACAAATGTTGCGATTTCAGCTTAATTTGAAGATAGTCGTCAATTCATTATTCAAGTTTTATCGTTTTATTTTCTAACACAAAAAATGCAGTAGTACAGAACAGGTTCAAATATATAAGTTAATAGGTATATTATTTTACTATAAAAAAATAAAATAAAAAAATCTCTCTCAAAACCATCTCTCTCTGATCTTACATTTTTTATATAATCTAATACAAGGTGTAAGGGACAGCCCTCCACAAACTTTAAGGGCTTGCTCAGTAAACGAAACTGAACAACCTTCCACAAGGTTTTTGAATTTGTATGGCGAGGACGATTTATTTTTTCATTTCCTGGAAAAAAAAAATTGTAGAAGGTGGTTCAGTTTGTCTACTGAGCAAGCCTTTAAAGTTTGTGGAGAGCTGTCCCTTACACCTTGTATAGTTAGTGAACTCTAACATTGCGTCTTATTTGACGGCAGTTTGAAAAAGTAATTATGCATCCTTTTTCAAAATGCTATTTAAGAAAAACCACGTGATTTAGTTCAACTAATCAGAAAACAAAACCTAACCTAACCTAACCAATGCTTCTTATAAAAACGGACGTTCTAATGTTAATTACTAACTCGTATAATTAACTACTGCAATATTCTGCACCGACGGTAAAAGACAATACTCATTTCGGTTTTCAGACACAAACAATTTTTTGCGAGACCCCATTTACGTTACAACAATCGCTATGTTTATCTATGCCCTTTCGTTTCCTTCCCCACATGTTTTAAATTGTCTTACCCTCAATTTGATCCGTCTCAGATTTTCCCTGTAGATAAAGGAGACGTTTCATCAATGTGTAAACAAAATGGTTTACCAATGTCAACCCTATACAACAAAAGTTTTAGTAGGTATATGCGAAACGCAAAACACGTGTCTAGTAATTTTAGTTAAAGAATCTGTGTACAAAATTTCATAACTGTATCATGAATAATCACAAAGTGATAAGCTTGTTATGTCAGCAAAAATATATAGTCACCAGGTCATCCAGGCGACTGAGGGGTGGTTTTGCAATTGCACTAAATCTTATTCTGGTGTTTAATACCTGCTATGACCTGCCGTGACCTGTGTTGTACTTAGTGTCGCTGGTGTCCAACAAAATTTTTTAAATATTTATTATTTTATATATAACATGGTGGAAAACTATTGGAATCCAATCAGTTACTGATTCTGAACAAACTCTATTCAGATTTCGCATATTCAAAATATAATGTTACATAAGGAAGTGTTCGGAAAAAAATATGGGTATTATACAAGTAACTGGGAACACAGTGCATGGCAAACTGCAGCCAGTCCACAGACCACTTCCAGCCTTCGATGTTGTATCAGTTATTTATTGCGCACCACTTTATTGCCTCGCTGCGGATTTGGGAAATGGACACCCTCTGTGGCGGCGGTTTCTATCCAATCGGCCTTATATTTGGTTTGCAAAATACATTTGTAATATTCAATTACATGTTTGGGTCGTTTGATGTATGAACGCTCTCACTTGATCGTATTTCCTGTTTATGATGTTTGATATTGAATGTAAGGTACTCTTGTAAACGCAAATACGTGTAATAGGCATTGGAGGTAAGTATTTGTGTCACAGCATACGGGCCACAAAAAAAAGCCACTTCAAGCTTCTTTTTGAGGCAGCTTTTTTTTGTGGCTTGTTTGCGGTGGTGCCGCCACAAATTATGCTTGAGGCTGCTTCTTTTTTTTTGTGGCCAAAATACCATGCCATTTGCGCATTTAACCCCTCGAGCGCCGATTGTACATACGTCTGTACAACTTAGATGTCCTTGAAAAATGCTTAATTTTCGTATTTTCGACAAGTTTTTACGAAAGTTATTTGGTCCAAAATTTTGGTTTCTACTTTACTTTTGGTGATTTACGTAAACAGTGCAATTTTCCGGGTCAATGAACCCCTGGCGCTCGTCGTCAGAGTCTATTATGATACTGCACGCATGGCCACAAGCTGTCGCGCGCTTCAGTTTTTTTTTTTGTGGCCGCTTCTAGCCTTTTTTTTGTTGTAGCATTTTTTTGTGGCAGCTTTTTTTGCGGCCCGTCTGCGGGGCTCTAAGTGGGTATTTTTTAAAATAATTTAAATCAAATTATATATATTTTTCACAAACTTCAGCCAACAGTTTCGCCCACGTCAAAGAATAAATTTATTCTTAGGGAACACATTCTAGAAATAGAAAGTATTATACTATGCCAGGACAAATTTTATCAAAATTCGTTTAGTGAAGCATTGAGCATGACGAAGTGTCAAAGATATAACTTTCGCCAAGCTTGACATCTTCATTGGGTTTTTAAAAAGCTTTTGCGTAGATCATTCCTAAGGAAACGGATGAGTTTAGTTTTAAATCCTAATCAATAGTCTATCAGTGTTTTTTTTATCCGGTGAGAAAATCATCTAATGACATCCCCGCTCTTGGGCGGAGCGGGAGATAGTGTCAGACTTTTACTGACTATAACCCGCTCCTGTTCCTTCGTTGCCTTTCGTACCGGGACTGAGCTATCTTTCGAACTAACCCTGGCCCCAGTAGGCTTTGACCCAGTTGGGCCCCTGCGGTTGCTGACAACTCCTTGAGACGCGCGGGAACAGAGCGCACCGTTGATGACTTGGGCTCGGTCCGGACAGTTACCGGACAGTCGGACAGCGAGCTACCAATTGCTTGCCATCCGCAAGCCAGCGCCGCCGCCGATCGCCCTCACGAGGGTACGGCGATGCTCTGCCCAAGCGGGGCAATAGTTTATCAGTGTAACAAAATTCATCTATTCCAAGTCAATGCAACCGTTGTAGGGCAAATGATTAACAAACATCCAATAATCAAAACATTCTTATAATTATTTTTGACATAACTTTTTTCTATACAAAATCTTATAGCTAAATAATAAAGGACGCCTTTATTATTTAGGTAAATATAAAAATTATAATTATCACTGCTTACCATCAGGTGAGCACTAAATAAAAATAAAATTTTTACCTACAAATTAAAACTCACAGAAACACAGAATACGAATATTACGAATACATTACGAAACACAGGGACAACGCGACGTTGGAAAAATAAAAATAAAAAAACGTTCCACTAGAAAGTGCATTCTCAGAAAGGAGAGACAAGCGTCCTTCAAAAGAAAAGACGTAGACAATAATATGTCGCTGCAGACTTTTTCTCAAGGGTGTTGCGTATCGTCTTACAAGACATAATAAAACATTATTAACCTTTAATTTTACTTTCATTTCTGAAATGCTTTTATAATCTCTGATTTTTATTTAATCTTGCTTCGGTTTCTTGTCTGCAAGTTATTTTAGTAATCTAATCTGGAATATGTTAATTTTATTGAAGTATTTTTACTTTTTTTCACCCAAACAGCCATTTTATTTTTTTTCAATTATTGAAACTCATTTCACAATCGTTTCATAATATTTATATAAAAAAAATACTTGACTATATTTACATAGGTATACAATAAAATAAAAACCAAAAAGACTAACTCATAATCTAATCAATCTAAAATACGACGTTCAAAAACAACACCGTATAGCTTACTCGAAAGCTGCTTGCTAGTCGACTTGTAATAAGACCAATAGACTTATGGCATTGTTACATTGTGTGATGTTACAAATTATAATTGTTGCGAAATTAGAGCGTAGGTAACTGAAGTCTTAAAATCGCCCAAAGTTCAGGAAAGGAAAAGGCTTTACTCGGAGTTTCCTTGCGTGATTCCGCAGCAAATGATTATCCGCAGGAGAACCAAGGGTGTCGACATAGTAAGAAAAATCGCCAAACTTAAGTGGCAATGGGCATATTGCTTACAGAATAGATTGCCGTTGGGGCCAAAAGGATCTGGAGTGGGACAGATGACCTGGTGAAGGTTGCGAGAATCCGATGGATGCGGGACGCACAGGATCGTTCATTGTGGTGACACTTGGGGGAGGCCTATGTCCAACAGTGAACGTCTTTCACCTGAAATAATTATGTGATAATGATTATTATTATTACAAACCTAACAGATAAGCAGAATACATGTTATTACTATTTTGAAATAAGACAAAATGTCACGTGGTCACTAACCCCAAACAATTTTGCCTTTTACCAATCATTATGACTGATTAAATAAAACTTTGTCTAAACCATCATACAAAAAATCCTTGTTCCTCAGTACGGACACAGTGGGGAAATGTTCCTTCAAATTCTAAACAAAATAAATTAAAACTCGATTCACTGGCAGCACAAAACAATTTAAATTACAAAACAAGTAACGATTTATCAATACCATCTTCAATACAAAGCGAACGGTGCGGTTTATTACACAGTGCACACATAGATCATATCTTAGAAAATTCTTGAGAACTCTTGGTTTTCATAAGTGTGAAAACGAACAGTTCTGAAGAATTTGTGATGAAGTAAGTAATTAATCTTGCTTTGTTGCCGACGTTGAGAGGAGCTGCTTACTAAGTGCAGAAATGTTTCAGCACTGCAAACTTTGCAATTTGGAGAGACGTCATAATTTATTTGTTCGGATACAATTTCTGTGTTTAATGTGTTTCGTATAGTTTCGCTAATTATAGGTTCTTGGTAGTAAATCTAATGATAGCCTGACCTGCTTCAGGTCATTTACTTCTTATTTTTATACTGGAGTCATTATTGGATAAATTTTTATTTTTGGTGTACAATATAGAATAACGAGCACTGGTTCGAGACGGCGCGAGAGAAGAATTTCTGGAAGGACTTGGGGGAGGCCTTTGCCCAGCAGTGGGACGCTAATGGCTCATAAAAAAAAAAAAACAATATATCTATCTTTCATTCGCTATTAGGATGCTCACTGAGTTACCAACTTACATGTTAAGTTTCAAACAATTAACTCTTAAGAACCTGCCTTGAGGCACTATTTTAGAAAACGAATCAAGAGGCCAAATTGTTTTACAAATTTTTTAAGAACTACTTTTACTTATATTCAAAACCAGAATATTGCTCATGAGAAGTTTGGTAAAGTCGTTAGTTAGAGCTAGTTTAGGAAATAAACTAAATACTTTTAGGAAATTTTAGGAAAAGAGTTTGACCAGTAGTGATTATAGGCATATTTTATAAGTAAAAGTGATAACAAAGTTAAAACAAAGTATTGCTTTGAAAGATTTAAAAAAGCAGTTCACATTTAATTTATGAGTTACTATATACAAAATCTACAACCAAAGCTTCATATAACTTTAATAAGGAGCAAAATTCCAATCAAGTAACAAAATAACACAGAAAACTAATATTATCAAACTTAAATTAAGTTTTCGTTCAATATTAATCGTAGGCACATAGTTTAAGGAGCATCACAAATTTAATAAACTGCTTCATCAATATTGTTATTAAAATGCCTAGTCTATTGTAATGGCCTTGTTTTGTTCTTGAATATCGGATGGCAGGTTATCGGGCTATTTCAATGGTTTGCATGCCAATAGTTTTGAACACCGCTTTTGATGCGCGATGTGTCCGACTATTTTGAAATTGAACGAGTGATCCGCGATTGAAAGAATTCTCGTATAACTTTGTGATCCTGCTATCACAAAGTTATAGAGATAAAAATATAGAAGAAAAAATGAAACGAATAAGGCAATAATTAGGTCACATTACATTTACTTGAGTCTAACTATATTTTACTCTGTGGATTTATAACCTTGCGAATATTTTTAATTCAATTCAATTAATCTAATAAATAATCACTAGGTTTATATATACAAACTTAAAATAATAATATGTACAAACGAGTAAAAAAGGCTGAAAAACGGGGAAAACTCAGAGGGCATCAAAAAATTCGTCCACATCGATGTCAATGGGAAAAGTACCCAGAACGCTGGCAGCACTGCCACAATAAAGATTATTATTATCATTTATATTACCTCAACCTTTTAATTAGTACAAAAAATGGAGCTCTATCCGATCATAATATCTTATACTGTCATATTTGTGTAGTCAAAAGAAAAAAAACGAAATCCCAAAATTGTCTATGAAAAGTCATTATTGGTAAATTCATATTTGAATCAATCATTCATAACAATTGCTACGAGAAAATGCTACGCGCAGTGTTTTTGTATTTTTATGGTCGTTCTTTCATTCATAATTCAATAATAGCTAGTACAATATTTCCATGAATTTATTGACATTTTGAGAAATAAACAAGCGCTTAAAACTTTTCCGTTTATGAATATTATTTATTGAGACTTCACTTAAATAATAACAAGACGTTTTCTAATAAGTTTTTTTAAGTATTTTTACTAATTAAAAATTAGTTGTAATGCCAGGTGGGAGGAGATCAACAAATCTGTGACACACTCCAGCATTAATGATAATTCCCAAGCCACCAAACACAGAGCTGTACGACATCGTATCAGGATAGGAGCAGTGGTGTCAAGAGTGCGGAATGCCCGGAGGATACGGTGAAGCATACAGTCGAGATGTGCCCTGCTTGGGCGGAGCATCGCCATGCCCTCGTGGGGGTGATCGGTCGCAGAGACCTCTCGCGCTGGGCCTTGGTTGAGGCCATGATCCAGAGCGAAGAGAAGTGGCAGGTGGTCGCCGACTTCTGTGAAGCAATAATGCTTGCAAAGGAGGAGGCCGACCGCATCAGGCAACGCCGCTTTCGCCGCCACCGCCGCGATTCCGATCCCGATTTCCGGCCACCGTAGGGCTTGTAGACAGTGAGCAATGGGTAGCTCGCTGTCCGGCCGTCCAGTTACTGTCCGGACCAAGCTCAAGTCGTCGACGGCGCGCACTGTTGCCGCGCGCCTCAAGGAGTTGTCAGCAACAGCAGGGGCTCAGCCGAGTCGAAGCCTACTGGGGTCAAGTTTATCCGAAAGGGAACTCGAGCCCCGGTATGAAGGCTTGAAGGAACGGGGTGGGTCTTTTAGTCAGTAAGAGTCTGACATTACCTCCAAAAAAAAAATCATCAGAAAATCATCCATTGAATGGATGATTTTCCCCACCGAAATAAAAAAAGTGGTGTCAATGGTGCACAAGAAGAAGAAATATACGCCTAAAAATTTTGATTACTTTTTCTTTATCGCATACCTAAAAATTTTAATTTCATATGATGAAGAACACACATACGTATACAGAGAAAATGAAAATTTAAAACATGGAGTTGTTTTTGTGAGTGTATGATGATACCGTCGCTGGACGCTGTCCATCCCCCACCGCCTATTAGTCATCTCTCAACACTCCAACAGAGGGGTCAAGTCCTACGGGTGCTATTTGTGACCCGGAACTACACGAGTTTTATTCTCATAAAACATATTTTAATTTACGTCGTATAATAACAAACGAAAAGTTTTTAAATCAAAGCCTATATGCGTAGTTTTCAAATTAAATAAATATCAGAGTAAAACGAATTTGTTCCACTTTAAAATTCCTGTATGTTCCATGATAGCCATAGGCATTCTCTTTGTGTGGACATTGGAAATTATGTAAAGTTAAATGTCACAAAAATGTTATTTTTCTATCTTTTGAACATATTTCTAGTGATATACAGCGGGACTGTATCACTAACATCATAAACAAGAACATTTGTTCTGTGACTTTTTTTTACCAAAAACTAAACTTCATAATTCTAAGGTCGACTGGTAGATAATGCCTAAGGCATTAAGTCCGCCTTTGTACAGTTTTTTGTGCAATATATAAAAAAATTAAAAAAAATCCGTGGTTCTATTTAACACATTTCACCTACATCTGTATGACGCGACGTAAGTGCATCAAGCACCCCCGCCGCCCGATCCCTGCTCCCCTCTGTTATTGTACTATCGCTTCATTCGCATAGACTTCGTAATGTTTAGAATGTCAATTTAAATATTATTATTTTTGTATGTAGTAAATCTGATGAACTAAAATCATTACACATTTTTAAAAGTCATAGATCACAAGTGGTTTTTGGTGTTATTCATGTAGTCTTGAGAGGTTGCTAGTGTTTTAGCAATAACCCTGTCTAAGTGGTATATATGTATAATTATATGTGCCTCGAACAGTGCATAACACATGGTACATAAATCAGATTATAGCCGAATCCTCGCGCACACTGGTATCACATAATCCCGTTTGGTTAGCAGCTGCCAAATTTGCAAGCAAACTATTCTGATCGATGTCACCACAATCTGCCACGCTGATGTATGAGACGACCTATAATATTGATCGCGTATGTAAACGTATGAACCATTTAATCGGGGCTACCTTTTGATTTGAATCAGCCAGTGTATTTAACTGTTCTAAAAAAAAGTTTAACAAAAAATCAATACAAAAAAAAACTAAAAGTGCAAAACAACTTTGATTTCGAATGTTGGTGTTAATTAACAAATCAAACAAGACCAGAATTTTTTTTATAAAAAAAAAAAAAAACATTTTTTTAGATATAACCTTAGCCTCATTAAACCCTAAACAATGTAATAAGTTCTCTATTAGGGTATCTATAAAACATAAAACCATTATAAGTGTAGTTATTTATAAAAGAAGAACTCCTTACTTTTGTCCAGAATTCCATTACCAGATCTAAACCAGATGACCTCGGGTCCACTTGGGAAGTATATCCTTTCTAACGGAAAAATAATTTCCCAAATCAGTTCAGGCGTCTTTGAGTAATTGGCGAACACACATAAAAAATTTATGAAATAAGAATCACCTCGTATGGTAAGTATACAAGTAAACAAATTCTCAATGGACTGGAGGAATATTTAAAAAAGTTACCGTGACCCTCGAAAGCAAAAGGATACTAATGGAATACAGCTAGGTTTTAGACACAAAAAGACTAACACTCCCTATTTCTTTACCCAGATAAGTTATTTGATGATTACTTAAATTTAGTTTGTACAAAGAAATTAAAAAAAAAAAACACTTTTATATGTCAATTTTTTTCGTCAGTTTAAATAAATTAGGCCGGTGTTGACAAACTAACTACCCTAGGATAAACACCGAAACAAATTCAAAGATCAAAGTCTCTTTTAAGCTCCAGTACAGCAAACATGTATTGGTCAAATCATATAATGCTTTCCAACCTCAAAAAAGTTAGATCCATTCCGTATCTTGTTTTGAACATCAAAATCAATGGTCGAGGTCACTAAGAGACTTTTCTGTCAATATATACTTTCGTGATTAAGGTGTCTTTCCACGAACTAAAAGATAATTATTTTTAGCAAATACCAATTTTGTTAAAGTAATAATTTTATGCTACAATTTCTAAAGATTACATTAATAACTACTTGGGAGGGTTCTTTGGAGTCAAGTCGAGAGTTGAGTGGAATTTTAGCTATCAGGTTTCATTATTTAAGATTCTTAGAGAGTTTTCTTCGCTACTGAAGTTAAATTGAAACACTCAAAACCCTGTGACATTTTGTTTCAAGGGATGCTTATAAAAAAAATTGTTATGAAAGTTAAACAGCTGTTTACACAGCAGTTTTAAAATATGGGTTTAGTTTTTTATAAATTAGGATTCATGCTTGAGTTTCAACTTAGTAGCAGTGTCCTAGTTACCTCTAGGTAGTTCATAATTAATGAAGAGAAAAGTCGCAGATTTCACAGTATACACAAAAGTGACCAGTTATTGTCAAAACTTTACCTGGCGCACTAAATTCAACCCGGCAATGTAAAAGTTTCGGGTGAAGTTATCAAACTCCAAATTTTACAATTAACGGAGCGTGTTCGCGGCGTAAACTTCCATATTTTAGCATAGGTGAGCGCCAGTTTCTAATATGCCGCAAAATATATAGAGCCACTGTTTCCAACAGAGACTTTAGGACGGCCCCGAAGTCAGCGAACTTTGCTATGATGTAGCAGATTGTTTATCTGTACTGTCAGCCTATTAATAACTTTAAATTTCAATAATGAAAGGGTAAAATGGGTCACTAGTGCAATACTATTATGAATGAGCTAATTTATGGACTGTATAGTAGCCTTGTTTTGTTTTGTTTATGTCCAGAGAAAAACCTGCAGTTTTTTTTTACCTAGGTAAGCAATTACGAGTTTTCCTTTTAAAGGCTTCCAACTGTCGGCGGTTGTTGTTTGAGTTTAATCTCGGCTGTCGCTTCATTAGAAGCCACACTTCTACTGCTAAACTTGCAATGGGACCCGCGGGTGCGATCAACTATACTTATACTTGTGTTAATACCTGCGCTCAGACCTGTGTCAAGCTTCGCTGGAGACGAATTTCACTAAAATTAACTGTTTGAAGAGCTTTCTAACACTCATTAGGAACCAATTCTCAACGGAATCGACAATGAGTACCAGAAAGCTGTCAGTGATGAAAGGTATATTGTTTATAAAAATATGCTAACAATCGTTCGTTAGGATATTTTTATAAACAGAATGAATAACCTTTCATCTTCAAAGGTATCGTGATAAGTAGGGTCGTTTGAAAAAGTTTGCTACAAAATGCCAATCGTTTTCTTATTAATGAAAAGGAAACCATTATTCTTCTCCCAGAAAAAGGTATTATTAACTTATTAAAATATTCAAGTATTCGAAATGCTATTGAAGCGTAAATCTCGCAGTCGATCGTAAAAACTGTTCCCTAGAGTGAAGAAAGTAACTCTGTTTCATTGGATCCAAGTCGAACCATTGTCCTCATACGCACTCGGAGAAAAAGACCAATTTCTGAGATTTCCGAAGGGCTTAGCTTCATTTCCTTTTATATCTCCCCAGATACTAAATTCGTTCAGCCAATAATAAAAAATCGTCGGGGACACTTGGAATGGACTTGACGTAAAATTTACCCTCAATCCTAAGGACAGATTGGACATTATAACGCACTTATGTCCTTCGTACAGGACACTGAGCTAGCTTGATTGGTTTAGGCAGTGCCACAACTACTATTCATTAAACATTCGATCAATTTTAGCTTCATAAATAAATTACAAGTTCGTTGAATCATTAATAAGTGTATGAAAGGAATATTCTAGGAGTATTTTTAAGAGATATAAAAATATAATATGAGAGAACTTAATTACAGTGTTTTTGAGTAAATGAAAGAACAACATTAGAATGTTTGAGCAGCACATTTTGCCGTGCACGCTACAGTCAGTCAATTATGAGAAAAGGAATGTAATGTGTGCGAGAGAATTGCAAGCCGTCATTATCTGTTTATATTATTGTAACATGTAAATCGTTTTGCGTAATTGCTGAACGTGTGTGTTGCTATTTTTACTTAGCTAAACGAAGTGAATATTAATTCAAATATACAGTTATGCAAAAACCTGTATATAGATTGTTCAAAATCAGTTACTGAATGGATTCCAATAGTTTTTACACCATGTTATATTTTTCCCCAAAAATATTTCAAAAGGTTACAAGTTGGACACCACCGACACTAAGTACAACACAGGTCACGACAAGTCATAGCGGGTATGAGGGGCCAGCAAACAGCTGGATGCAAGTGCAAAACAACCCTTCACGCCTTAATTGCCCGGTGACTATGTATTTTTGCTGACATAACAAGCTTATAACTTTGTGATTTTTTATAATATAGTTATGAATTTGTTCATAGATTTTTTACATAAAAATACTAGACACGTGTTATATATATTATAGTATAGTTTTAACAATACAAGCTTCAAAGAATAAATTTTCCTCAGGTCTTGTTTCCGAACATTTAAATTATTCGTGGTTCCGTGTAAGAAGAAGTGCAAACGAAGCATTATATGGGCATAGTTGACCCATGTTTCAACTCGTTTGACATTTGGGATGAGGAAAACCGCTTAATAGATCAGGGACATGACAAACAATAAAGTGACCTGATATCACGAATTTTAATTTAGGCAACGTGGTTTATTAATTGGTAACGTTGCAACCATATTCGATCAGAATTCTGAAAACAACATTCAACATTTCCGGGGAATTTTGTAGTGCTTAAAATATTTAATTATTTTACAATTAATTCATTAAACCCCAAGCGAACGCCGGCGTTCGCGCACCTATTGTCTTTCAATTGTGTCTGTAATTATCACAATTGAAAGGTTAATATAAAATTATATTGTTTTTTTCTGAATGCAATGGAATTGATGGCTTTATTGGAAACGCCTTTTATTAATAAGGGAAATCATTTCATGATTTTTGCCCCTCTGCGGTGGAGCGGGAGGTCCTGCCATACTTTTACTGACTAAAACCACTCCTATGTGGCTTCATTTGCCTTTTGTATTTTAGGACCATGACTAACCTCTTCAGAAGTAGCTCCAGCAGGCTTCAGTGGGCCTCTACAGCTTTGCTGACATCTGTACTACGCACTGTCGACGACTCGGGTTCAGTCCGGACAGTCGCCGGAAGGCCAAATGGCAAATGAATAAATACGAAAATTTTGTGACGTTCCTGTTGATTCGTAGCAGCTGGATTATGTCAGAGCTTCTCACTGAAAAGAAGCCTGAATCCTATAGATAAGGCTTTTTTAAACAGAAGAAATAGGTCATAGTCCATCTTCAATCTTCGCCATCTTCGTCTTCTTTGTATTGGTAATATAATTAACTAAAAACTAGAGACAAAATAAATTACTTTATTTTATCTAGTTGACACCAGTAGTAAGTGAACGAGTTAAAGGTAACATATATCTAAAAACACATACATCAAAAACTGTCATACCCACATCAAAGTATAAAAACTTAGGTTGTTAAGACAAAGCGCCAGGTAACGGCCTACTGAGCAAGAAACAAACATTTTTATTGTGCTAACGACTGGTGATGTCGTAAAAAAACTAAAGCTCCAATAAAGTAAAGAAAATCCAATAATAATAAACAGGGGTAGCTCTCCAAACACGTTAGAGAAGTCGGCAAAGTAGGGTGTGCATGTATTCGAAACAGAATTGAAGTTATTGAAGCAATAAGGATTGCGTCTTGTGAATCGTGACAGCGGTGTCGGGGCCAGACGCGGTCGGAACTTCCCAGGAAAAGTTTAAGGCAGCCTCCACATATTTCACGGCCACATTACAAAACTTTTATAGAGCTTTGGAGTTTCGACTTATAAAAGATTTAAAGGTCTATCTCTTGGGCGCAATAAGTAGCTACAAATCTTGGATTTCATTATTTCAATGTTTTATCATTCAATCGGATTTATTGGAAATTTTCTAAAACTATATTAATGCTTGTAGAAATTAATTCGAGTACATGAAACTTCTACAAAACTTAACTAAGCTACGTCAAGCAATAAGATATATTTACATTGTCTCATTTTCAATCAACCTCAACTTCTCCCATTCAAAAATTATGTGTACAAAAATTGGTTCTAAATCACCTATTTGGTATAACTATCAAATAGGTTATTTTCTACAAAAAGTCCTTTAATTACGTAACGGTAATTAAGAACTTTTTGCCGCACACTCATTTCTTGAATAGCAAAAGTTAAGATCGATTGAAAATGTCTTAAGGTTAAAAGATATATTCTTTTCGCTCAAGACTGTATCTGCTATTTTACTTCAATAAATATTGAAGTAAAGTAAAAAGAAAATATGATAATATTTAATTAATTTAGATTGTTTAAAATAAACGCTTAAATAGAGGACAAAACAAATTTAGACACGACACAATTTTTATGAATAAAAATACTATATACTAGCGGCCCGTCCCGGCTTCGCACGGGCAATAAATATAGTCTATGTTACTCAGGGTGAATGTAGCTTTCCAATGCATACACACAAAAATACAAAACCCTCTTTATAATATTAGTGCAGATTATAATTAATCTTAGGTAACAAGTCTGATTTTATATTTTATTTAAATATGTAAGGTTATATTTTTTTTTTGTAGTTAGTAGTCTAAGTTGTAATAGATTTTAATGTTGTTTTAGATTTGTAGGTAAGTGAGCTCCATAAGATGTATTTTTTTTTTTCAATTATTTTTAAAACCTTTTATTGGGTTCAGCCTGTGAAGATAGTGTGTTTTTTTTTTAATAAATACATATTTTTTGTGATTGTTATTATTATTTTTAATTATTTGTTGTATTCGAGGCTCTAATTACGCCCTAACGCCCCTCGCGGGTCATTGCATCCTTAAGACGTGGGTGCCCTACAATGAGTACATACAAGTAGCTACGTCTGCCGAAACACCTCCTCAACTTAATAACACACTTGAGTATGCAGAAGCTACGGTAGATGTTTTTAACTTAACAGCTTAATTAGTAGAATAATAATTTAACTTGTAAAACAAGAAATGTTGAAAGGGTGATGGAAAAAACATAGATTCTATATTAAAACAATTTCATTATAACTCCTCGAGTGACTATCTTTATAATAAACGCAGGTAGCTACTGCATATAAACCTATGATGTTTAGTCAACATATCGAGCTTTTCCTTTTTTTATTACTGACTAGCTCTTGCCCGCGCGGCTTCACTAGCGTACATAAAATATAATGCTTATGTCACTTAACTACAAAGCAGCTTTCTATCGGTGAAAAAAATTTAGCAATCGGACCAGTAGTTTCAAAGATTACTTCCTAAAAACAAAAAAACATAAAAACAAACTAGGTAAAGTTTGTTTTAATGTTAATTATTTTTCTTGTTCTTTATTATAGTAGTGTAGATAAAATAGTTGTCAAACGTTGGCTCACGTTTGACAACTATTTCATCTGATGGTAATGGCGATGATCTAGTCGACGATGAAGCATGCTTGTCTAGAAGTAATCTATTCACTCTTGACAAGATAGGTACAGCTGTTTCCTGATAGCTATAACCCAGGGGGGGTTGTAGCAATCAGGAAACACAGACACCGACAGGGAATCCCGCACTTTAATCACACGCACAATAATTTTATTGTGGTCCCAAAACGTTTTGTACAATGGGATCTACCATGTACCGATGGCGCAACGCCGTACATCTTGCAGTACGATGATGCAATGGACTGAGCAGAATCAAGTTATGCATTTCCGATGCACAGTCCCAGTAAATAATATAAAACCGGCCAGCAATTTGGCAGTATACGGTATTATGCACCATTTAAGATCATAATACACCTTCCTATAAGAAGAAACTAGCACTTTGTGATATCCACGAGCAGTGTGAAAGTTAGACCCGGGGCCCTGAGACGAAGGCAAAGAAGGAACAGGTGTGGGTTTTAAGTAAGTAAAAGTCTGATACGCCCTCCCGCACCGCCTAAGAGTGGGGATATCATTGAATGATTTTTCCACCTAAAAAAGCACTCTCTGAAATATCCTTGAGTGGACTTTGTAAGGAGGTAGCACACCATGTGCAGTATTAACATAATTAGAAAAACTTTTAAAATTTCTCTTTTCTTGTCTAAAGCTCAACAATTTTAGCTAGAAAACTCATCTTGAGAACCTTTGAACCGTCACAATATCACTAAAAAAACTGGGCAAGTGCGAGTTGGACTCGCACTCTGAGGGTTCCGTGCAAACTACAGTTCCCGAACAGATTTTTCCGAATAGTATTTTTTTTTGTGACGTATGTAACAATAAATTCACTGTTTTCAGATTTTTCCCTATACCTGTGCTATAAGAACTTGTTTTATGTCCAATTTCAGGATTCTAGGTCAACAGGAAGTACCCTATGAATATCTTTGAGAGTTAAATAAACGGTTTTATTGCGACATATACCTACGGCCGTATCTTTTTTACTCGTTAACCTAGAAGTTTGGTTTTTTCACAGCTTAATGGGACCGCAGACTTAAGTACATGGTTTTAGTTTCAATTCGATACCTACACGCGTTCTTGAGATAGAGGGTCTTGATAGACAGACAGACGGACAGACAACAAAGTGATCCTATAAGGGTTCTGTTTTTTTTTTCCTTTTGAAGTACGGAACCCTAAAAATGAATTGCAAGCTACAGTTAACTTTCATTTCGTTTCTCTTACTTCAAACGACCGTCGCAAACGAACAACTTAACTCACTCAAAACATTTAACATACAATGTAACTCAACTTTTAAAACAGAGAGTGTACAGAGTTATTAAATTATGTCTTAAAGCAAACGTAGTCTAAAATGATCGTTGAGACGAAGTTTATACAGCAGAAGGCAGACGTTGAGGCTTTTAGCAGCGAAAGTTTTAACTGCACAGCGTTTACTCAAAATGCAAATTACAGGCTCCATATAAGCGAGGTGGAGTTAGACAGCCCACAGGATGTGATACAGGGGACACCAATATTAAACCACACGATGGTGCCATAAATTTTCAACCTGCCGTATATACGCTGTAATTTTCACGTACCTTGTTTACACGTTTTTAAGCTTTCATCTGTTTTTGTTCGACTTATCATCTCAAGTTTGTAAGTCGTAAATATTGGGGTTCTTATTATTCAGTTGACCTCTTCAATTGAGCTGGGTTGAGTTGATAATGTTTTCACATTTTATTTTAGGGCATAAAGGTCTTTCAAATCAAATCAAATCAAATCAAAGCATTTATTTCAAATAGACCATTTACAGGCACTTTTGAATAGTCAAATGTCGGTGAGTCCAAGAAAAGTGAAGCTAAATTGCACGTTCCAAAGAGTAGGTCTCTATGGAGAAGAACGTGCAAGAAACTCCATGGACACTCTTTTAAATCATATATGTGTTACATATAATGCTTGGTTACATATTAC
The DNA here is from genome assembly GCA_929112965.1 of Mythimna albipuncta. NCBI lineage: Eukaryota > Metazoa > Arthropoda > Insecta > Lepidoptera > Noctuidae > Mythimna > Mythimna albipuncta. The sequence goes on from OV815973.1 coordinate 13,102,330, forward strand.
TTGTTGCTTCTATCATGTGAGCACAATGTCGATAGAGAAATAAAAATGTAAAATAATTAAAAGATAGAAACTGAATTAAGCCACTGGCAGCTAAGAGATGACCAGTCCCATCTGACGGCACCCGTTCACGAGCATGACGCGTGCATCAGCCCCACTCAGCTCAACCATTTTGAAGGGAACTGAACGACCCAATAACACGTGCCACCAACAGCGAGACATTTGAGTGAGCATGACAAACTCTCAACTGCCATGCTCGTAATGTCAAAAAAAAAAAATTGTAACCTAATAAAAATGCTCCATGGTGCTTCACATTCACAAACTTGGAAAAAGTGCTTCTACATTATACAATGCAATTGTGTCTTTCAAATTAAAAAATAATAATATTAGTTTCCAACTAATCAACTAATTAGTACGCCCTAGTGGTAGTGGAGCTGGACCAGCATTGAGCCAAGCATTTTTATCTTGAATATAATCCTCCAACTTATAATATGCTTCAAACAGTATTACATTATTTATTTAAGCTTAAATTACTAAGTGAGCATATTTACATTATTTATTTGAGCTTTATTTATACACAGGCTATATATAGACACATGCCAAATAACAGTCTCTTCTTGTCAAACTTTTGGTTATGTCTGAACTGCCGACCCAAATCTGTGTGAGTAAGCATGGCGTTTGTAGTATATGTGAGAAAGAGAAGGCTGTACTACTGTCGTCTCGGCGAGTTCTGATGATGACCTTCCCACTATATTATCAGAACCTGGGAACACTAGTGTAGTTTGACTTGTCTGTTTCTGGAAAATGATTTTGCCATTCAGAATTGCCGTGAATGTATTCATATATCTTCTTTCAATTTTACTTTCTTTCTATTCATATAGGATGAGCGCAAATAAGATGATGTGGTCTTGATTGGTTACAGAGATCCTATAATAACATTCTAACTCCATCTTCAGGGCTTGGGCACCACCTCATAATCTTCATTATGTCCGCTAAGAAAAGAACCACTGCTGGCCCAAGGCCTCCCCAAGTGTCGTCTCAACGACCGGTCCTACGCGTCTCACATTAGTCGGATTCCCACAACCATCACCAAGTCAACTGTCTACCTTGAGAGAGACCTTCCGACGCTACATCTTGTACGTCGCCACTTCAGAACCTTTCAGTCCCGTCGAACATTTTTTCTCCGAGTAATGTGCCCTGCCGACTGCCTCTTAAGTTTATCGATTCTTCGGACTATATCATACCTAGTCTACCATAACTTGACATATAATACAAAAAAATCGACCACCTCAATGCCATCTTGTATGGTTCAGAAGATCCTGTGGCCACCATTCAACTCCATCCGTGACAGACAGACATACACAAATGCTCCGTTATATAAAGGTTCAGTTTTACCATTCAGATGTTCAGAACTCTAAATATGGAACTCCCTATAGAGAAACCTTTTCTGGGAATCTTCTATTATGTAACTAATTCCAATTCTAGAATTCCTACGATTTCCATGCGTTGTGAGCTCACACATACATACTATATAATACACTACACTCACAGATGCTGAAGAACTCCTAATTAAAAACAGAACAAACCATCTCTTCCACTACTAACTACAAACCAGTACTATTTATAGCAACATTAAATTATTTTTAGGACTCCCAAGTTAGGTGCGGTGTAGTCTTTACAACGACAAGTTGTGGTATTGTTAAACTTTAATGCACTTTGGCACTTCACACAAAGGAGTTAAGTACTTTAGTTCGCAGTACTCTAAGTAGCAATTGCTCATTTTATTTGTACGGACTGTGTGTAGCAAGACAGGTCTAGGAAGGTGTTAGTACTGTTCGTAATGCTGTTAAGAAGGAAGCGTCAAGATAACCCACGTCTTTGTCCAAGATTTTTTAATTTTACAGGTCAGTGGCAAGTTCAATCATAATATTATTATTTTAATTAACATACAACGTGACATTGACATGCGAAATGCAAGAATCTTAAGAAAATTTAAATTCCACGGGCTACTTTTGGCACTTTACGTTAATATTTTAGAGAGATAAAGTTTATTTTTCTGTTCTTTTTTTGTTTGTATGAGATAATATCTGAAAGTCATGGTCCGATTCCTAAAATTTTTTTAACCGGCAAAAAGCTGCATTATTTCTGAGCGACATTGGCTATACCTTTTGTACGCGGACGAAGCTGCGAGCAAAAGCTAGTTATATATAAACTAGCGACTCGCTCGTGCTTCGCTCGGGTGACGGGGAAAATTTCTTGGCTTTTCTCTGCTATAATATACATGTATATACACTTATATCATTCTTATGGTTTTTTTCAATAGACAGAGTGTCCATTGAAAAAAAAACCTTTCGGGTTTTTCTGAGTTTTATTCATACTTTTGATTTTACCGCTCGCCGCCCCACGCTTAGCTCCCGCTCACAGCGGCAAGGTCGTGAACGGGCCATTACACAACAGTTTTTATATGAGCTATAACTAGCCTTAAGCCAGGAGAGGGTTTGTCATTAATAACCCTTTGCTTCTCCTGAACGTTTCCTTATATTCATTATTATACTTTCTCTCCCAAACCGTCAGGATCAACTAATCAAAAATATTACAGTTATAATGTAGGTATAGTGAACCATTTCTTGCAAGAAAGTTTATTTAACGTAAGTCCTTCCAAAAAACGGCTGGAAATCTTGCATTTCTGGCCTCAAAAGTAAACAAGGTTACAAAATAGATTGGAATACTTTTCCTTCCGTAGTACAGTCTTATTACGCGTAACAAGGGTAAAGTTGCCAACTATAAGTTTCGTCAGAGATGAGAAGGCACAGAATTTCTACAGTTTGTCAACAGAGCTAGCAATTCTACGTACAACGTCCCTTGAGAGTGTAAAGTTAGATGTCATTTGTAAAGTGCTTTTCTGAAGTACACTAATTTATTGGGGCCTTTTGATAGCTCTCGCAAATTCTACTGACATGTTTACCTATATTTAGATCTACATACCTACTAGACTGTTCAATCTGTGGAACTTGTATTGAATTCTAGTAAACATATTTAGATGGTCGGTTCGAGTCGATTGAGGCAATCAAAGTGAGCTGTCTCGTTTAAAGTTTGTGTTGAATGTGGTTCCCTTTCTAGAAACATGTACATAACTCCAAACGATCTCTATATTGACTGGCCTGTTGGTCTAGTGGTTAGTGACCCTGACTACTATGCCGGAGGTCGGTTTGATTTTCACCCAGGACAAATGTTTGTATGATTAGCATAATCGTTTGTTCTGTGTCTGGGTGTAATTTATCTATAATACGTATGTATTTAGAAATATATAAGTATGTTTATCAGTTGTCTAGTGCCCATAACACAAGCTCTGCTTAGCTTGGGGCTAGACGGTTGATAGTTGTGGAATATTATTATTATTATTATATAGATCTTCTCCTAAATTGTGTTTTAGTTCCATAGGGCCTAAAACCTACACCCCGGGGTAAAAATTAGGTACCACATGTACTATTCTGGGACATAGTCTTCTTGTATACCTACTAAGTATCATCGAAATCCGTTCAGCTATCTGAGCTGAGCGTGAAGATGTTATCAAAATAAATATAATTATACACACTCACAAATTTTGTCCTGTATAATATTAGTCAAATGTACGAGTACATACAATTTTCAATATGTACAAAGTTAATGTTTATTTTTATTTTTATCATATATATTTTGTTTGTAATTTTTCATTACATATTTGAAACTAATAAAAAAAATAAATTATTAAATAATATTCTTCTAATTCGTAAGCCATATCATAATTGGTCATTTTTTTATTTCAATAAAAGGATACAAAACATTTTAAGTAATAAGATATCTATCGCTTGATTTCATTTTTAATATTGAAAGTAAGTAAACACCGTTTCTATTACGTGAGTGCTATTGATCGGCTTTCAATAATATTTTAACATCACATATTTTATCCTAATGCAAATCACGCTTTAGTCAGACATAATGTAGATAAATGTTAATCTGAATATGAGCTACAATGCGCCAATGCATTCATGAACGTAACTATAATTTATGGTGTGAAATTTTGTTAGTAATAGTTAAATTATTCCAATTTCTAACACACACAAAGTTTTGTTGACACTGTCGGCCCATGTTTGAACAGGAAACTGGTTATTTCTAAGGACAGTTAATCATTTAAACTAATTATAAACTTCGTATCAGTGTTAAAGATCTTCCTAGTATTGCAAGGTGTGAATTTACCTTCGTCTCAATGCTTTGCGTTAGACTTCGGACTTCGGTAGATACAGATAGATTTCTGAGTAGTCTTCCTTAATGCCCATTTTTCGAGGTGTTAAATTAAATCAAATAATTTTTAGCTAGGCATTTAGTGTACGTATTTTATTTTTAATTATTTAAGTGTGTTCTATTGTTTAATTTGTTTAATTATTGTTAACTAATTTAAGTATTTTTAAATAAATCTTTACCACAATATTTTTTTATTGATGTTTGAAGACTTCTGAGCTAAGTGGAAACCTGCAACTTGTAATTATACTTTAGTTCTGTCGGTCCCCCCGCTCGAGTTGGAGCGAGAGCGCATGTCAAACTTTCACTGACTAAATTCCATAGTGTCTCTATAACAACTATAAGACAGGAATAACTTTAGTAAATTAGTATAACAAATATCCTTAAAAAGGTGTATCAAGTTCCATCAGACATGTATTTTGCTTTATTGTCTTAAAAATATGCTTGCCTATATAAAAATTAAGACCAATTACAAGTTCCCACTTACAATACAAACGTTACATAATCAACCTTCTATTGATACACTTTTTTAATGTAGCATAATTAACATTCCTTATTTTAGATCTTACCACCTCTTCTAAAAATATCTAACACAAGATTCAGGGACATTACGAAAACAAACTCAGAACATAAGAGCTCTTGGTTTTTTCATACTCTAAGGACCTTTGTCGTTCTTGCTACTATTGGTTTCATAGATATTTCACTTCATCCTTTACTTGTAGGTACATACGAATATGTTCGTTTCGCATCGAGTCGGGTCCAGTGACACCGCAAAACCACCGCAGCGTCTTAATTTTACTGACACTGAGCTACTGCCCATGTCACCTAGGAGTGAGCTAGGTCTTACACTGACATAATACCTAAGCACCGCTTGGACACTATAAATATCTGAGCACAATGTTTCAGACGAAATATTCTGGTATCACAAAATTGGTAGAGCAGTGATGGTCAAGAGTGAATTAGTAAAAATTGAAACTTAATTTTAGGTCTTTATAAAATGAAGAAAAAAAAATAATAATTAAAAACTTCAGTTTTTAATGCAGGAGGCAGATGGTTGTGCAGAACGGGCAGCTCAGTTGGTGAAGAACGTCCTGTGAAGAAGTTGCTTAGTAATACTGTGTTTGAAATGGATCGAAGAAGCCCTATTTAGCCAGTTTATTTGTAGCTGTATAAATCTGGCAAAAGAGGGTTTCTTGTTAACCTGGGTCCGTAGTTGGTTAAGTTATTTTCTCTTGCATGTTTCACAATTCATGCAAAGATGTTATGATGATGACAATGATAAAAATATACAGGTTACAAAATTTTGGTCACAATGAAATTAATTTTAACATTAGCATTTCAGTCGAAAGACGTCTACTCTTGGAGATAAGCCTTTCCAAGTGTCGCCACAATGAACGGTACTCTGCATCTTGCATCCATCGAATTCTCACGACCCTTACCAGGTCAGTCCACCTCGTAGGAGGAATTTTAGCTTATTGATATGAAAAGAAGAAGAAGAATTACGATGTAAATCAACTGTCCTATTTTTATAGTTTGTTAAAATTGTGTGTATAGCAAAGAATAAGAACAAAAACGAAGGAAACTAGTCTATTTTCGTCGAGCAGTTGCGAAAAATCCTATAATTTCCAAAAAAATAACAGACAAAAATATAACAGACGAAAATATAACAGACGAAAATATAACAGACGAAAATATCTCCCATTCAACTCCCTCAAACAATCGTCCGAAGCTGTCAATTCTGTTTGTGACACAACGTATTATAGTTCTAAAATAATCCCAGTACTTTATCGAAATATAATCACGTAGAAACAATAATGTGCCGCACGACCGCCCACTTCGAAATCCCAAACAGAACTACACACATAGTAGCAATTATACTTTTTAACTGTCACATAAACTACCCTACTATTTATGACAGAAAGTATCGTCGATACTTGATAGTATAATATTGTATCGTAGGTAGTCAATAAAATAGTTATAGCGCTTAGGAGACAGCGTGGGTTGCTATTTTCATTAGAGCATTAAGTCAACTTGGGGTGGAGGCATTAATCTGTTTACGAGACAGCGAGTTATGTAAGCCTATCTTATGTTGCAGTTATTATTGTGTCCGGATACGCCTACAAAACATGAATTGGGTAACTTACTAGTAAATAGGCATGTAAATATTGAATGGATTTCTCAAAATTAATTTATAAAACATATATTTACTTTCAATCGTGGAAATCACAGACACAATAGAAAGACAATAGGTGCGCGAAAGCTGGCGTTCGCTTGGGGTTTTTAATGAATTAAAAACATTGAACGTATTTTTTGTGAGCTCCAAATAATTTGTCTTTTAGTTTATGAAAATATAATTAATGTATATATTTTATGAAATATCAGAAACCACTAACCAACATGAATGCAACGCTTGCCTCGCATGCTTTGCGTGCTCTGCTCGTGCTTGGTACAGTTCTAACCGAATCTAATCTTTTTAGTGATTTTTGCATTTCCCTGTTTTTCCTGGACTACTGACTAATTCCACCCTTACATTGTTGAAACCTTTCCGAACTAAGCGTCCGCCTCTTCGTTTATACCGCGTACATCGAAGGACTGAAACAATTTGCCTGCTGCGGTCTTGCCATCCGATTATAATTTGGTTTTCTTCAAGGCTTGAGTGTATAGGCTCTTAATAAACTACTGCACCTCACCATCAACGATTGCAAAACTGCGTACCGTCGGGTGTGATCGCAGTCAAGCAGTAGTTTATGTCAGAAAAAAAAAATGATGTGACTAATACTGCAACCAGAGCCAAAGTTGAATGCAATGCTATTTTAAGAAACTCATATTATGAAAATTGAGATCAAAACTGTCATTTTAAGATTTTTTTTTCGGTGTAAATAAAATGGTTTCCTGTTTATTGGTTCTGTATTAAAAACAATAATATCATGTAAACAAAAACATAGCTCATATTGCCTAGTTAATTGTTATAAAAAAAACAATTTCAAAAGCATTAAGTTCTCATTTGTACATTTTGAAAGAACGGAACATAGATCCAATTGTATTATAAACTAGCGTCTGCTAGTGGTTTCACCCGCATGAAAATATATATACAAATCTAATGTGTGTGTTTATCAATGTGTTTAACACTATCAGGATTTCAGAACATCCGAGAATATAAGGCCAAATTTCATCCAATTTTATTTAGCCGTTTGAACGTAACGTAGTAACAAACATACCTACTCATACATACATACACTCATAGTACATCTTCTTTATCCTTCTGCCCTTATCCCATATTACTTGTGGTCGGCGCAACACGTTCTTTTCTTCAATTCTGTCCTATCATCTGTCACACTATCACTAACTTCCTTTTCTTTCATATCGCTCCTCACACAATCTATCCATCTTTTCTTTGGCCTCCCTCTCCCTCACTATCCATCCACATGTGTACCTACTCAGAACTCTTTTGGCAACATGCGTTTCATCCATCCTCTTCACATGACCATACCAAGACTTCCTTTCAATTTTTCAGTCACTGGCGCCACTTTCAAACTTTCTCTAATATATTCATTTCTCACATTATCCTTTCTCGTCACACTACACAGCCATCTCAACGTTTTTATTCGTATTACATACACACAAAATGTACTCGAGCAACAACATTTCACCTTTTTATTACTTATAAAAACGCTACGCGCCGCGCCGTCAACAACTCGGGCTCAGCCATTACCGGACCGCCGGATGGGGAGCTACCGATTGCTCGTCGTCCGCAAGCCCAATATAATGACAAAAAAAATCATAAACATAATAATCTAGCTTTTGTCCGCAGCTTCGCCCGCTTACATAAAATATACTCTAGGTCACTCAAGAATAAAGCAGCTTTCTATTGGTGAAAAAATTTTAGCAAGCGCACCAGTCCTTCCAGAGATTATCTCCTATAAACAAAAAATAAATAAAAAATCTGACTATTATATTACTAATTATAGATTATGCTTTGTCTAATAATAATTACTTAAGTAATCTAATTTCTGTTACTATTTCATAAGTAAAATTGCCTGTGGCTATCGTAAGTTATGCTCGTAAGCAATGTAAGCACACATTAATCCAAATAACATAGCGTAATAAATTCTTTCTTCAATAAATAACCTGAATATTTATTCACCTGTAGAATGTACTGGAGAAAATATTCCAGTCGCTCCCACTTAAGAAACGTACCTAATTCTTGAATTATGAGATAGAAGAAAATATTAACATATTGGCTAGCACTTTGGTTGCAACTTTGTTTGCGCAGATTTAATACTTCCCGTTCTTTGACACCTCCTCCATCTTGTGTAAAGGGTAGTTTTGTATTTAATTAATCAACCGCAGTGAAAGATGGACGTGAGGGAGGGATCTGAATGGGGGCAGGTTAGACAGAGTGGGGATTTTCGGATTTTCCCATTCTCAATGATAGCCTAGAAAGTCAAAGTTCCGTATAATCTAAGGTACGTACTTCTAGAAAAAACCAAAACCTGAAATTTTAAACACAATTAGTATCAGCCCATGGTTAAAATACTGCCAAGTCTTGCACTCATTCACCAATAGACTTTGTTTCGTACAGGATAGGACGCTGGCTTTTTGTCAGAAAAAAATATTCAGAACCCGACTGCAGCGCCACCTACCGGGTCCAGTTGTATTTTCAAACCATTCTGACCCCCCTCAAGTAAATACGCGAAATTACTTTCAAATCGGTCAAGCCTTAGGAAGAGATAGGTGGCAAACCAAGTCCAAGCCGTTTAGAAAGTGTGCCCAAAAGAGTGGCGGCATCCTTGTATGCCAATACTTAATATCTTACCGAGCTAAAAGTCAGCCCTTGGATCACGCGAAGTGTCAACAAGATACCTATGTACTATGCAGAGCCACGTCGAGTATTCTAGAAAAAAAAAACGATACTCGATAGTGATCTTTGGAGTAATTTGAGACTAGGCAAACACAACGGAAATTGGTAAATCGACACGTTTGCAGGAACATTTGAAAGAATGACCGAGATCCAAAACCGCAAAGGGCTTCTGAAGGGCACAGCCGGGTCTTAGTCAGTTAAAGTCTGACTAGGCAAACACAACAGTCATTGGTAAATCGACACGTTTGCAGGAACATTTGAAAGAATGACCGAGGCCCAAAAACGCAAAGGGCTTCTGAAGGACACAGCCGGGTCTTAGTCAGTAAGTCTGACACGCCCTTTCACTCCACTCTAGAGTGGGAGTAATTAATTGATGGAAAAAAGTTACTAAACTCAATATATTACATCACATATGCCTGTATGTAATGGATGTCAAAGAATACGCTTGGTAATGTAATTACTGTGGTAATGTAATCTCTACTTAGCACTCATTGATTGTTTCTTTGTATTTATTTGTTATTTTCTTTGTTGTACCCCACATGAACAAAAAAACAGGACAAACATTATTAAAAATAAGTATGTGTCAGTCAATCTCGCAGCAAAAACTCTTGAGAGCAAAAGCGTGTGTGACTTGGCAGAATTTTTTAACATTTAATATCTTTAACAACAATAATACACTGTTGTCCTGCCGGAGCTGTCAATTGCTTGAAAAAAGCAACGTGGCCCTTACAAAGATCAAGTGAGGGATCACTGTAGGTTATACCTACAGTGATCCTGCCCTCTCCCCGCACACGGGCTTAAAAAAAAAACGCCGCTTCAAGCTTCATTTTCAGGCGGCCTTTTTTGTGGCTCGTGTGCGGTGCCGCCATAGAAAAACGCTTAAAGCGGCTTCACCGGACACAAGAGGAGTCGCGCGCTTCAGCTATTTTTTGCAGCCGCTTCTAGTTTTTTTTTTTTGTGGCCGCTTCTAGCGTTTTTTTTGTGGCGGCGTTTTTTTGAGACGTGTGCGGGGACAGTTATTCAGTAAAAATCTGAAATCATTTGGCAAATTCCCATCTGAAAAAAAATAGGAATTTTCCCTTTTGGGACGTAGTCGCGTAAATAAATAATACTTACTTTTTTTAAATAACTTACAGAAAATAATCTAAAAAATGTCCTAAAACACGGTTTTCCGCTTAGGAATACGTAATTTTTATGTCTCAAACAAATTATCGATATACTTAAATCGTTTTAATCGTTAGCACAGAAGTGCGGACTGAATGCTCATCAACGAAGGAAATTAAAAGATTAAGAGTAGGTACTAAAAGTGTAAATATTGAAACACATCACACACTAAAACATTGCTTAATCTGGAATCCATTTGATTGATCCACTAAATTCAAGATGAGATTTATCTGAAAACAAAAAAAAACATGTTTATATTTTGTATATCGTACAGAACGTTATCAGAAATGTCAAACATTGAGTCGCGGCTGTTGATATTTGTGATATCAAAGACGTATCCGGCGCAAATAAACAACTTATCGCAAGAAATGGATGATATGTCTGCATAGACATAAATAACGTCTGTCTTATGAAAAGAAATGTAATCTATATTTAATATGTAAGTACTTACTCAATTTTTTTTTCATAACAGTAGTTTTTGTTAGTATTTTCTGAATTTTCTGAACACTAATATTATAAAGGGGGAAAATTTGTATTTTTGTGTGTATGTTTGTAATAAATAAACTCAAAATCTACTGTGCCGATTTCAACAATTCTTTCCTCATTGGAAAGCTACATTCACCCTGAGTAACATAGGCTATATTTATTGCCGTGCGAAGCCGGGACGGGCCGCTAGTTCTCGATAAAAATAGACATTTTGCTATTTACATTTTGAATTTTTTTTTTCATGTCTACTTTTTAATTACATTTAAAATGAACGTATCAAATAGAATAGAATCAGTCGTGTGAACGCAACACTGAACCAGATCTCGCGATACAGCGGGAAACAATAAAACCATCTGCACACTATCCCAAAAAGGTTTACCTTCTAGTAATGCGGAGAGGAGCGTTTGCAGGGGTCTTCCACAATGGTTTGAAAGAGCAGTGAGTGCGCATGTTCACCGCGGCACATCGCCAGCCGGCCTTACAGGCTCTCCAGTTCGCCGACGGAACCCGGGGACGCCGCGTCAACCCCGTGGCCTCGCGCTCGCGCCCGCAATGTAAACACTACAAACTAGTTATTTTTTTTAAATGGTGCAACGTACTTGTGACTTGTGTGAAAAGTTTGAAAAAGTTTACGCAACATTTGACGGTTAATTCTCGTGCATTTATTTGGGTAATTATTTTAGTATATTATTGTAAAAAACTTTTATAAAATTATAGAAATTTAGTATTGTTTATTTTAAATATTTTGGGTTAAATCTAGAAAATAATTGGCTGTCGTCATCATTATGGCTAGAAAAGTTTACAAAGTCACACGAAATACGTATAAAAATTAGTTTTAATGCGTATTGCGACCACTAACCGCGGCTCTAAGCACGCAACATTGCCGGTGCTTTCATAGCGTGTGACTTATTTTTAACCCTTTTCTGCCTTAAAAGATTTAGCATTTTTACTTAGTTAATAAGGATTAATTCAAGTAATGCTGGTTTAGCAGGATATAACCGTACAACATTAGAAGTTATACAAAATAATGTAGATTGGTTTTGGCGAAGTAATTTGGTGTAATTTAAATAAAGAAAGAACATTATATTTTTGTTAGGATACCTACTTTTGTCTGTCAATTAAAACATATATGCGCAGTTAAATACTTCCCAATAAAAACTAAAATTCTGATTCGTTTAAATTCAGGAACAATAAAGCAAGTTAAATGGAATAATTCAGCGAACTCGTTTCATTATTATTTCTCGAAATATTAATTTCCATCGTATCTGTTTCCTTTTCCGAGTTGTCTCCGCTTGACAATTTTTGTTGAGTTGCCGTCGGCCGCATGTTTGCAAAATCATTCAGAAACACAAGATTAATATAAAACAATATGAAATATAAGGTTCCTTTCCTGTTTTTCAGTAATGGCATTCAGTAATGTCGATAAAATAGAAGGAAATATTTTATTAATCTGTTAACTTTTCCCAGTGGTTTCAAGGTCTGCGTAAAAGTATAAAATCATCTCAAAGGAATATACTACCGAGATAAAAGTATTGTATGTGCTATTCCAGGATATGGTCTACCCGTGTGCCAAATTTCATCCGAATCCGTTCAGCCGTTTGAGTGTGAAAGAGTAGCAAACATACAGAGATACATACAAACTTTCCTTTATAATATTAGTGTGAAGTGTGTTTCAAATCTTAAATGCCGTCACTGACTTACAATGAACATAGACTGTTCAGCAGCTGAGTTTAGAAGAATACAACCAAGAGCTCTTTATAAAAAAAAAAAAAATAAGAACAAAGCAAGCATTTTCTAAAACTCATACGCCCTTTTTTCAATGGAAAATCTTCAAATGACTCCTCACGTTCCGGATGGCACAACAGTGATTGTCAGACTTATACTGACTAAAACCCAGCAGTGTTCCTTCAGTTACCTTTTAATTTTGCGTAGGTACTAGAGCCATAGTAACTCTTTCAAATAATGCCGCCACCCTAAAGGGCGCTGATACATAAGTTAGACATACTAAAACTTTGTAAGTACCTATAGAACTTCTTCAATTTTGCTATTGAAAAATCCATTGATAAATAGGTTTATAAAAAGGAGAATTTCATTAGTATCAAGTGCATTAGTTCAATCATTTACGTAAACCTTTTGTTCCTAAAGTATCTTGTTTCAATAAATCGATTGTCCGGATCACTACTTTCAATCAAATGATGGACGGACTTGATTGGAATACAAATTTAAACAAGTACTTAGGTTCGCCCGTGTAATCGGCTTTGAATCAGATTACTCCATTTCTTAGGTGTCTCAAGATTGAAATAATTTGAGGAATTGGCAGTAGCGTCTGCTTGTATCGTAAGAATTAATATTGCGATCAGCAATCCGCTTGCCAAGCATGGAGATGGCATAGAGCCTAAACGATTGGTCGTTAAGACTCGCTGCTGAACTCCATTTAACTACATTATCTTTTCCATTTTCTTTTATATTCCGCAACTCATCCTTAATTTCATCAGCAACAATCTCTTATTCAATCTCGTCGCGTCACGTTGACGGCCATGTCTCAAGCCTCAAATCTTCTGACATTAGAAGGTAATTGGACAAAGCGGGAACAAAAATCTTCGTTCCAATTCCCGCTACATGTCTCGCAAGACTCTCGACTAAATACGTGACCCTTCAACGTCACACAAAACAATTTGGGAGCATCCGAATTTGGACAGCGGCTGCATTTCTCCTTCATATGTCGGAGTCAGCTCCGGTGCTGCGGCTTTGAAATATTACTAGAAATATTGTAAGCATGTTGTGTTTGAATAACGCTTCAGTAATGTACTGAATTTGTTTGGTAGATTTGCAACAGATTTACATAATGTAATATCAAGTGTATTCCCTGAAGACAATGGCTGACGTGTGTTAATTAGGCAGGTACACGCACGTTTTGGTTGATCGTTTTGGTGAATAACATTCATCAGACTTCAAAAATATGTCATACTAATGTCGGGATTGATTGTGTTGTCAGTGGTTTGAAGTCATCGAAACACTTCTCCGAATCTAGAGCAGAGTGTGACAGCGTATCAGACTTATACTGGCTAAGGACACACCTAAGTTCCTTCAGTTACCTTTTGCATTTTAGCACTACGGGTTATCTTTTTAGAAGTCATGGCATGATCCCAGTAGTGGAGTCAATAGCTGGAATACCTGTGATATGTAAACTACTTCGAATATATAACGTTAAAAAAGAAATAGATGATTATAACCATTTGAAACATTATTATCAGTATTTGCTGATAAGCCGATATTTAGGTCAACTTATTATCTCAGTTGAAGGACAAACGCTTTTTTACCCCTTAGACAAACTCTGCGTTTGTGACGCAACGCGCAGACGCGGTTTTTGATTCTGTGAATTTTATTTCGATTGAAAGGCGGATTACTTTTGCTATGTTTTTGAGAGCATTTTTATTAATGTCTCTGACAGGCTCACATATAGCTCCGAAACGTGGTCGCTTACAATGAGCCTCATCAGAAGACTTAAGTCACTCAAAGGGCAATGGAAAGGGCTATGCTCGGAGTTTTCTCACGTAACCACATCAGAAATGAAGATATCCTCAGGAGAACCAAGGTTACCGGCAAAGCCCAAAGAATTGTCAAACTTTAGCGACAGTGGGCAGAGCACATTGCTCGCAGAACAGATGGCCGATGGGGACGAAAGGTTCTAGAGTGGCGACCATGTATCGGAAGAAGACCTCCCACAAGATGGACCGTTAACCTGGGGAGGGTCGTGGGAATCTAATGGTTGCGGGACGCACAGAACTGGTCATTATGGTGACACTAGGGGGAAGCCTTTGTCCATCAGTGGACGTCTTTCGGCTGAAGTGATGACGATGATAGGCTTACACTCTACTATCTCACCTGATGATAAGCGATAATGTGGACGACGTTCGACCACGCTAGAAGTAACCCTTTCTTGTTCACTTAAAAAATCTTAGGTTGGCAGGTCACATCAGATTAGAAAAAAACACAGACTCTCGCAGGGAATTTCACTCCTTAGCTGTATGCACAATGAATGTGTTCCCACAACATTTTGTGCGTATGGATGGGATGTCCACCATATTCCGGTGGCGCATCGCCTCACGCATGGTTGTCCAACGATGAATTGAAGGCTGTTTGATTTGCACATCCCACTGGATTGATATAACCTGACAGTCCAATTGATGGTTCTGCCAAAGGGGTATCATATTATCCAGTATTGTATATTGTAAAATTCAGCCATCGACTTATATTTTAGTAATAGATAAGCCCCTTCATGGATTTGTCAAAATACTGAAAAGTTAAAACAAAAGTACGCTGCTGCGCCACATTGGCATTATGTTGTCTAATACAACTATTAAAACATGCACCGCTAAGATAGCTTTTATTGAACACTTTTATCACGACCAAAATCTTTTAAGCGCCTTGAATTTTGAAGTACTTACGCATTTCGTTCAACATAGTGTAATTTCAAGGTGTATGGACTACATTACACCTGAGTCGACTGAAGTGAGTGTTCGGCAAGCGTAATCTAGTGCGTAGCACATTTATATCGATGTATTCAGCGGTTTAGGTTCGATAGTAAGCCAGTTTCGACAAAGAACAGAAAACGTTAAACAGATATGAGATAGATGGTGAGCCGCCATTTTGTCCTTTTTTATTTCTTAAATCATCAAATAATTGAGTGTCATATTTTAACTGATTAAAACCGACATATTCGTTCCTTTGTATTCCGGGCTTGCGGACGGTGCGCAATGGGTAGCTCGACGTCCGACAGTCCGGTAACCGTCCGGACCGAGCTGAGGTCGTCGACGGCGCGTAGTGTTCCACGCGTGCTTCAAGGAGTTGTTAGCAACCGTAGGGGCCCAGCAGGATCGAAGCCTACTGGGGCCATGGGTGATGCGAAAGAAACGGGAGAAGGAAGGAACAGGAGTGGGTTTTTAGTCAGTAAAAGTCTGGCACTATCTCCCGCTCCGCCCAAGAGCGGGGAATGTTATTAGATGATTTTTCCACCTTAAAACAGGCAATAATAAAGGTGTGCTTGACTACAATCCCATCTGTTGGTAAACAGTAATGAAATAGAAATCAAACTCGGATCACTACATACCAGCATTGAGAATCTTCTCAAGGTTATGTTGTAGTCCCCACTTTTCCACCAAAGAACGCACTGACAAAGGATCCCTTTCTTTTCACACACACACCTATAATTACCAGCTCTTTAACACCTCCACGTTTATCGTAAATCTTCTTTCTTTTTAGTTTCATTTTAAGTTTGGTTCGATTTGAGTTTTTTTTTTTTTTAAAGATGTCCATAGTCATAACTACGCACCCAGTTTCGTGGATGCGTTCACGAATGTGTTAACACATTTTTTTGAGTTATTTTAAATTTTAAATTAATCTAAAAATCATTGTTCTTTGATTGTATTCGTTTTTCTTGTTTAAATTTACGTATACCTAAGAATGCTATTACTACGTTCGTTACAGAGGCAGGCGTATATAACTGTGACACATTGTTACACTTCTGCTGTTATTAGCGAAACAATTTGGGTCCTAAATTAATTAATAATTATTATTATTAGAAACATCAAATAGGTATGTATTCACAACGCTTAAAAACGAGGAAATTTAAAGAGTTTTTACACCAAGTAGTTGAGTATCATCGGTAAAATCAATGCTAAGTCTAAAAGATAAAACCATAGTTGGTTTAACTATGGTTTTATCTCTATCTTTTATATTATATATCTTTTATCTCTGTCTACTAAAAATACATTCTGCAATTCTGATAAACTTTAAAACTTCCAACGACTAACATTGTCCACTCTTGATATGTCCCATTTCTACACTTTCCTACGAATTCTGAATTCTTTTCACTGACGCATTCATAAAATTTCATTACAAAAGATAGCTAGATACTCTGTTTTTCTATAAAACGGAACAGTTTTCAAAGAATATGCGGAAGGTTTTTACTATTTAAAATAGTCTTAAACAATGATTGCATAAGTTGCACTTTGCGCCGAATTTTACAGTGAAACGGAAAAGCGCCCGAACGGAGAGACATTTAAAAAAAATAATGAGGATAGAGCTTATTATGCCTGTGATGGGTATACAACCTGTCTGTGCTTAAGTACCTACTGTAGCGATGTTAAGCCTCCACTTTAATGTTGGGACAAGCGGCAGCCTTTTGCATAAAAAGTGGCGTACCTACTACCCATCGTGCTCTGAATGCTCAAGGATTTTTTAAGCAATTTGCGAACGCCTGACATTTTGACCGAGTGAATTTTACCGTGCTTACACCGTAGATGAAATGTAGCTTTGAATTTTAAGACAGTTATAATTACGTATCAACCCTTTTGAGGAATAAGATCTTAAGCAACAATTTGAATCTTCTTTTCCCTAATTAAACAGTGATTATGACAATATCTTTCTAAAAACATGACTTGGTATTCGTACAACTAGTGATCAACATTACAATACTTTTTTTATTAAAAGAAAAGAAAAACCCCTTTCTACAAAGACTTACGATGTTCTTTCTGAAAAGGCTCGGAATCGATGTTATTCTAATTGAAAAGTATCTAGTTGTAATATTAACAAGTTATACAATCTTGAAAAATATATTGTCACAAATACTTTTTAATAAAGAAAGAAAAATTCTTCATGCAAAAAGCGCAAACTGTGGCTTACGACGTTCTTTCTGAAAAATCTTGATATATTGACGGTTTCCTGTACAAACGTTGTTTAAGTTTTCACATATTCTTTTCTTCTTCGTGTTGATGTTCTATTAAATTCTAGTGGTCATTTTACTTGGCTATTTTTACGGCATCGTTGGTGGAAGCATAGCTAGCTTTAAGTACCAGTTTTGGGGCAGGAAAATAGGTTGTGCCTGGTTATTTGTTTTTGTAGACATTTACTTATTTCTTAAAATAGATAATATGCATGGAAATATATATTTTGGTCATCTAACCAGTTTACACAAAACTAGAATATTAACAGTGAAATAAAAAATGAAAACAAATGAGATATCATCTTTTGTCTGTCCCGCTTTTTTTCGTGGTTAGCGCAACACGTTTTTTTCTTCTATTCTATCCTATCACCCGCCAAAAATTGTATTTCTCTTTCGTTAAAGCGCTGTTTTCTATGGCGGCCGTATAGGCCTGACGGACTTTGACGTCAAAAACCACTTTGGACTTCTCTTTTTTATTATCAGCTTTGAAGCTTTATAACTTCATTGTTGATGAAGATATTGTAAAAATATCTTAATCTAAATTGGTTTATTGAAGCTAAAAATTATTTATTTTAGCAAATAAAAAAATACGTGCATCAGGAATATTCCTATCCAATTTAAACTGACATGAAAACAAAGATTTCCAAGAGCCGAGCTGATATTATTATGCTTGTACTTAATGTATGATAATAAATCGATTACAATGCATTTAAAACGTTTCGTTGCAGTTCGCATAATGGGACGGTCCATATATACAATGGTAATTATACAGGCTCTACGAGAACAGTCCTTTGTACTCCCTCTATACTATACTGTTGCACAGAATATAGTGTTCGGTAGAACTTAATGTGGCTAGCCACACGGCGCATACCGAGCTTGACCATAATATGACCCAATCATATGTTATTAACCGTAGCTTCTGTAATGTAGTTTAAACTCTATTAAATCCTACTAATATAAACGCGGAATTTTGTATGTAGGGATATTCGTTACGCTTTCACGCAAAATCTACGAAATTGATTTTAATGAAATTTTTGTCTTCTCTCCTTCTTTTCCAAACGATGGCAAACTTATTAAACCGTTGAGGCCGATACTCTTTTAAATCGTATTTTATGTTACATAATATATAATGCTCGCTATAAAATCAAATTTTGCCAAATTATATTTACAATAAAATACTGCATATATCAGAATAAAACATATGCTATAATTTATAAAGATATTATGTGAATTTTCTAAAATATGTTTATCGATAAGTGTCAAGTAAGTGGCAAAACTATTCTGGTGCCCGCGACTTCATCTGCAATTGACCGGAACCAATTTTGATAAATATTGTTATAAAGATAAACAGGAACTTGGAGAAAAAAATAGGCTACTTGAATTACTAATCCTGCTCAGACACAGTCGCGGGCACCAACTTGTTTATAATATATAAACACTTTTTACAAAAAAAAAAAATAACCGACTTCGATATTAAAAAAAAAACACTAAAAAGTACAAAATAACTTTAGTTTCGGAAGTCGGTGTTTCTATAATAGTTTTGGCCGTTATTTAACATCGACTTCCAAAATTAAAGTTATTTTGTACTTTTCAGTGTTTTTTTTTTTTCATTATCAGTTTTTTTTTTTGTAAATGTTTTGTAGTTTTCACTTTTTAGTTACGGTACCACCACTAAAAAGTATCCCTCAGCCAAACTAAAATACCTTTTATCCAGAGTGCATCTCATAACGTTACTAATATTCTCAAACACTGTTAGTTTACGTTAATTTACCGTCCGACTTCATCACCAGATCAGTTCGATAGATCCCCTCCCCCTTTTCAGTCAGTCATAGACTACACGTATAAAGAAAGCAATTTTACTTGTTACGACAATTGTGCTGTGATCCTATGAGGAGTTCTGTTCTATATCTTCGAAGTTCATGATCAGATCATAACAATACTTCTATGGGACCAATTTGGAAGCATAACCTTTCAATCAAAAAAATAATGTTCATAATCGGTCCACAATTGACCGAGATATCGGTGAACATACATAAAAAAATACATTCAGCCGAACAAAGAGCCTCCTCCTTTTCGAAATCGATTAAAAAGGAGAAACTGATTGACTGACATATCAAAGCACAGCTGAAACTACAGAGCCTAGGATCGTGAAATTTTGCATAAGGTTTCCTTTTATGACATAGGGGAGCACTAAGAGAGGATTTTCCAAAATTTACCCCCTATGGGGATAAAACGGGGGTCTAAAGTTTGTATGGAGAAAGCGACTATCACGCGAGCAAAGCCGCTAGCAAAAGCTAATTTAAATTTTAACAAGCCATTTCTAAAAATGTATTTATAGGATGTGAAAAAAGTTACCTAATTAATAATTCAGGTTAGGCTAGATTTGAAGTGCTTCTAAAACATAATTAAAACTAAATTTATGTAGGTTAAATATTTCAAGCACTAAAATGGATATAGGATATTTTAGTCACTAATTAGAAATCTTTCTTGCTCACAGCCAAATATAAGGTTTGTCTAGTAAATTATAAACGCAAAAGGCTATTTAAAGGGTTATTTGTGAAACACTGGCAACATCTCAAGACTATGGTACTAACATCAAAAACAACAACTTTGGTTCTATGACTTTTTGCAAAACATTATTCATTTACCAAAACAAACTTTCAAGATTTTGTGGTTCTATCTAACACATTTCAGCTTTGTATTTTGCTATATCAATTAGGTATGTAGTATAATGCTTATACTACGCGTTCCAAATGAGAATAGGACCGATTCCTATGTATTGACGTCTCGTCGAACTGTCAAATCGAAGAAATTTTGGCAATATTGAAGAACTTAGAGATGAGTAAAATTGAAGAACTGGATTCTGATTAAACGTTTTTCCTTTACAGTTCATAAATAAATTATTTTTTTCGTGAATTTATAAATGTTTAAAAATTTAACTTTCCTCGATTTGACAGTAAATCGTGACGTCACAACATGGCGGGCGATCCTATTCTCATTTGGAACGCATTGTATGTAGTAATACAGTCTTGCAAGGTTGATAGTGTTTAAAAAATTTCATACCTACGCCGAGACATTTTACGTAGACATAAATATTCCCAAAAAAATTACGGATTCGGTATCAATCGCCTCGCAGATCCTGCAAAAAAAGATACAGCCAAAACACAAAAAAAAAATGTAAATTAAACGTTTATAATGGAATGACTTCTAAATTTAAGAAAGTATTTTTAGGCTGGCTTTCACTTAGTCAACGGTAAGCTCGACATCTCGTGCTGAATTTTTATTAGATTTCAGTGGAATATTTATTTCACGACAAAAATAGAACTTAAAACTACTCCAGACGTAAAAACGCGTTTGGCGTAGAAGAAAATGGCATCTACTTTTGGTGTACGAGCTCTTGGAAACATATTCACAAAGTTTTATAATATAATATCTACAAAACCAGTATTTCCCATAGCGTGCCCATTTAATGGCAACATATTTCCGCTACTGAGTTAGTTAAATTCCTCGGCCGTTTACTATATGGTACTCGATTTAAATGTGGATTTTATGCAATATTAGACTGGATTTGTTCTATTGTACACAGGTTACCAAACCACATAGTAGGTACCAAATCCTTTTCTTTTTTTATGGTGCAAAAAAAATCATGCATTGACATCCTCCACTCTTGGGCGGAGCGGGAGATAGTGTCAGACTCTTACTGACTAAAAGACCCACCCTGTTCCTTCTAGCCTTCATACCGGGGCTCGAGCGCCCTTTCGGATAACCCTGGCCCCAGTAGGCAGGCACCAAACCCTGAGCTACGGTATTGTTTAAAAGAGTTACCATCACCCTGGAACGCAAAGGGTGATTGGAAGAAAATATGTGAGTCTGTAAAACTCAACACTGCTGTGTGGTTTTAGTCATTAAAACGTTAATACTCACTTTCGCTCCATCCAGAGCAGGAGAAATTATTTGATAATTTCCCACTTAAAAGAAATTTTAACCTTACTTTTTTTTAAAATTTAATGTCATAATGAAATAATAGAAACATTAGCTTACATTTTATCTGTAATCAAATAACTGTTCCCTAAGAAATGAAATGAGCCTTTTGATAAGTAGGTATAGAAAATATGGCAAACCACCATATTTTGTACTTCAAATAAGTCTTTTTTTTATAGTGGGAAAAAATCATCCAATGACAAGCGGGAGATAATTTCAGACTCTTACTGACTAAAAGACCCACCCCGTTCCTTCTAGCCTTCATACCGGGGCTGGAGCGCCCTTTCGGATAACCTTGGCCCCAGAGGCCTATTGGTCTAGTGGTTAGTGGCCTTGACTGCTATGCCTGTATATCGTGGTTTCGATTCCCACCCAAAACAAATGTGATGAGCATGATCATTTGTTCTGTGTCTGAATGTAATTTATCTATAGTATGTATTAGTAGAGTACAGTAATATGTAAATATGAAATAAGTATGTTTTTCAGTTGTCTAGTACTCATAGCACAAGCTTTGCTTAGTTTGGGACTTGATGGCGTTGTGTGATAGTTGTAGAATATTATTACGTAATGGAAGTTTGAAAGTGGCGCCAGTGACTGAAAAGTTGAAAGGTAATCGGCTGTCTTGGTATGGTCGTATGAAGAGGAGGGATGAAGCGCATATTACCAAAAGAGTTCTGAGTATACATGTACATGGATGGCGAGGAAGAGGGAGGCCAAAAAAAAGATGGATGGATTGTGTGAGAAGTGATATGAAAGAAAAGGGAGTTAGTGATAGTTTGACGGGTGACAGGACAGAATGAAAGAAGAAGACTGAAAAACCTACCTATCATTGATAAACAATTCAATAAGCTCACATAGTCAAATAAACTCACGTCACAAACAACTAGAGTACGATCCTTGCTTGGCCATAACAGTTAGGCCGATGTTTTACCGTCCCCAATAATAGGTATTGTTCGATTCATCGAGTTAACTGTCCTATTTACCTACTAGCCAGATGGGACTTTGAAAACTGAGATGGCTATTGACTTTTTTGTGGTTCAAATAACTTCTTCCATTCTGGGTGGAGCAGATAGGAGCGTCAGATTTTTACCTAGTAACGGCCCGTTCACGGCGAGTGGTAAGATGAAAGAAAGAAAGAAAAACGTTTATTCACGATCAGAAGTATGAAAATGTTTGAAGTATTTTACTGGACTGCGCGCCTGCTTACCGATGCCACGCCGCTCGCCGCTAAAATCAAAATCTATTTATTTATTTATTTGCACACATGTTGTAAATAGTTGTTACATTTATATATTGTCTCAAACATGGACCCCGGAAGGGCACTGCAACATTTATATTATGTATACTGCATGCATTATACAAATTAATTGATTATTATAACAAACATTACAATTATTACAATTTCATACATTTATGATTATTATACTGTATACAAAATCAAAATCATGTACAGGCTGTAAAAATCCATCTGTTTTTCTTCAGGAGTCCTTCGCTTTCCAAGACCGTGGTAACTCTTTTGAATATTTCTGAGTCTCTGGCACACATCGGCCCTAGCAAGCCCTGTCAATTTAGCGAACAGCTCTTTGAGGAGCACATGGGACACCATAGGCCGTCGACTCGGGCTTGGTCTTTTTAAGTTACCCATTACTCACCGTCCGCAAACTCGCGCCTACAATGGTCACAATTCACCTTGTGACTCGCAACGCCCGATGCGTCTCCTACGGCGGCTGAGGCTTGAGCACGGCCCTCTCCCTCACGGCTTAAGAATTGTGATAAGAGTACTATTCGTATAGATAAAAACGGTAAAATTCCTTAATGTCGGCTTAGCTACATAACCGACGATTACAGAGAAGGCAAGGTCAAGTACCTAATTAATAAAGATACAATTAGTCCAAGGACAAGAATAAAAGGTTTTCTAAGCCCAGTTGCAGACCAAGAGCTAATTTAAGGCGTATAGTCCCTTGAACCATCTAGCCGAAATTATGTGAACGCAACTCGCACTCGCCTAGGCGGCAGTACGCAAATCTGTGCATTTATTTGCGGCCAGCAGCACCCGGAAAGCGCTTTATATCCATTTTCTCTGCGAGGTATTGATTGATTTACATATGCAATGTTCACTTTGAAGAATATTTAACCACCAATTTTTATGTGTAATAATGTTTCTAAAGGTCCTAGCCGTTTCGAATGAGTAGGGAAAAGTTGCGAAATTGCTAAATATTTTTTTTGACAAAAGTATTAATTGCACGAAAAAATCAAATGTTGATATTTTTTTCAAACCAGTTGACCTAGCCGTTATGGAGGAGTAAGCCTCAGAAAATCACTGTTTTATGGCACTTTTCGGGCGCTTGGCCCTTAAATTAGTTTAGCTTAGCTCGCTTACGGCCCGTTCTCGACTATACCGCGGTGAGCGGGAGCTTAGTGCGGGACGACGAATGTTTGAAGCACGCCACGCGACGCCGCTCATAGCAGCGCGCGCCCGCCTTCCGGTGCGGCCCTGCTCAACGCGTCACTCGCCGTTACAACCGAAATCGTGACCAGCCCCCCTAGCCAAGTTAGGCTTATGTTTAACTTACCACCAGATATAGTAACATATAAAAGACAAAAATAGTAAATGATCACCAAAATTAAACCTACATTTTAATGTAAAATTATAACCAGTTTTAACATCTCGCTATCCTATTTAAGCAAATTGAATCCAAATAAAGCATCGGCAGAACCCCATGGTTACGGAGATATCAGTAGTTAAAATTTTGAGGTTAGGTTAACTACCTGCCAAGCAGCAGCTCGACGGAGCCCCGCTACGCGGGGCTCCTACTTCTGGGTGGTTTAAAAAAAAAATAACCTCGAAGAAGGTGACGGGGTCTGTGTTCGCTCGCCACCTTCTTCTAACCTAAATCTATCCGACCCGGGGTGCCCTAAAATTCCACTAAGATAGATTGTTGATTAGACAAAGTATCATCTTGCTCTACGGGGCTAAAAAGAGCGCATTAATTTGCTCGCTAAGATTTGGTTATCATTTACTACATTTGGTGTTCGAATACAATTTAAAGTACAGTCGTAACTAAAATACTATTGTAACTTTAGGATTTCATTTTTTTGGTGTCAAGTAATATATTTTTGACAAAAGAACTAAGGGTACCAAAGCGTTTTATGGTGGTCATTATATTTAATCCCATTTTTAAATAACGGTAAGTAACGCGTGACGTACAGGACCGGTCGTTGTGGCGACACTTGGGGGAGGCCTGTGTCCAACAGTAATTATACCTTTTTCTGACTTTCACCTACCCTTAATTTTTCACTTGCCCTATGCTTTTCAGGGCCGTGATGACTATTTTTTTCTGCCGAATAGATAATATTTGACTTTCACGTGGACAAAACCTGTTATGATTTTATCAATGTTATCCAAAGGTACTACCGGGATAAAAAAAAAACATCTACTTTCCTATAATTCTAACCAGAAGAAGTTAGGGTTATCACCTACGTGTGTGCCGAGTTTCATCGAAATTCATTCAGCCGTTAAGGTGTGATTTTTTAATACCCATGTAAACAAACAGACTTCCACATTTATAAAATTAATAGAAAAAGATTCGACATAACTATTGTAAATATCGTTATGATATTAAGAAAACACACACAAAATTTTATTACATAACTAATTGATTTCAAATTACAGTCAATAGTGACATAGTCAGCTTTTAAAATAATTGCGTCAGTCAATTTTCTGTGAATCGGTAGCAAATTAACAAAGCGTTTGGTAACCGTGTAGTTACAAACATATATTATTCTACTTCAATTTTGTGAGTTCCCTGAATTTAATGGTAATTAATATCTATTGGATATCTATCTTTTTGACTTTGACTTTGGATCGATCTATAGATGTAAAATATTAATTTGATCAGTCTTTTGAAATACACGTTAGCAAATCGTCGATCGTGAAGGGAATTAATTTGATTGACTGAAATAAAATACAATCTATTTTAGGCCTCTTTCACAGTGAAAAAGAACTATTTTTAAACTTCAAAACAATTTATTTGTCAACGCTTTATAAGTCAAGGTCACACCTTTCGAAATTGACACATTAGGTAGTAAGTAGATATTTGTACAGAATAAAACAACAATCTCCTAAATCATAAGAAATTAGTAGCAATGTAACATTAGTTTTGATGTTACCTTAGATCAAAAACACCAATTTTCATTTTTTTGACGAATAGTGATCAAGTCACTATGACACTGTTGGATAACCAAGGTTGCGAGGGACACGTTGGCAATTATGTCAAATAAATGACTCAAGAGATCTGTTGACCTCCAAAGATCATTTGTACATCTTTCCCTTACAAACGTTTGTAATGCTACTACAGAACTACCTCAAAATGAGAAAACAATACAGAAACTAATGCGGCCATTATACTGCTACGATGGGTGCTCCATCTTTGAACGGAATAAGTCATAGCATGATTTCTCTACTAGAAAAAAGCTAATTTTTTATTAAGCTATTGCATAGCTTCTATCGCGGGCCTTGAGCGTGGAGAATAACCTAACACCCCCACTCATTTGTTTTTTGAGTTTAGTGGCCGATAAGAATACAAATGAGTGAACAATCAATCAAAATTCAATTCAATGTGTGAAAGTATAACTTCAATTAATATCAAAGAAAAAAAAAAAAACAAAGGAAAAAAAATACTGCATAAATAAAATAAATAAATAATTATAATTGCATAAGTTGATAAAAATGCTATGCAATAGCTTTACCGCGGCAGTCCCCGAGTGCCACACGTCTTTTTTTATTTCGGGGTTTCCGTGCCTACTATCCAACATCCGACCAGCTCGATGGTACTTTATAAATAGCCAAAATGTATCTCATGAAAATCCAAATGTATAAACACGGCTAGGATACCTTTATTGATTTATTACAGAGTTCTGGTGCCTACATTCCGGCTTCATCATCATACGTATCCCCTTCCCCTCTTCCTTCAGGCAGTACCTATTTAATCGACTACACGTGTAATCAAAGCAATATTACATGTTACGATAGTTATGCTTTGATCTTTCGAGGAGTTCTTTTCCATAGCTGCTAAGTTCATCATCAGATCGTAATTTGTCTATGTAACCAATTTAGGTGAACAATCTTTCAATCAAAAACAAAAAATCAAAATTGTTCCAGAATTTACCGAGTTTGTGAATGTAAATATAAATAAAATATATACTGCCAAACATAATAATTATCACCTCCTCCTTTAAAAAGTACGTTATCTTTCTGTACATGAGTGGGTGTTCAAGAAGTTTGTTTAGTTGCCAAGCCATTTATACTGTAAGGGCTATATTTCACCGGGACAACATGGCGGCACGACCAGTCGTCGCAACCAACAAAATGTATACAGCTCTATAGAGAGTTACTCACCTGGTGTCCGTTTGGTTGCGCTACCAATTTGGTGGCGCGACCAGCTCGGACGTGTGGCGACTTTGGTGTCTATATGGTGTCTATTTTGATAGTTTTGTGGTGTATATTTCACCGGCGCACCACGGCGGTGCAAATGGTCCAGGCTGTTTTTCCTGACTAATACCTAATCGTTGCTAACCAAAACACACATTCCACAAGGAAGTCATAATATCGACTAGCCCCTTGGTACACTAGTTCGACAAAGTACCTTCATTATTACTAACATGAACTATCTTATGTACTTAACATAAAGCAGAGTACAAAAGAAAATCCACTGCTAACCATATTGTGGTTGAAAACGCTCTGAGCACGTGAACTAGCTTCTGACGTTTTATAAGTGCCCATGTAGGCCTATGTGAAATAGAATATTTTGACTTTGACTTTGAGAAAAACATTTGGCTCGAAAAAAAAAATATATTTAATTCACGGTAAGTCAACTATCAGGGCATTGTTGGCTTTCTTTTTATGGATAATTTAACAACATTGACCATCGAGTTTTTTGGAGTGTAGTATTTTATAAGAGTATCAACGGGGCTAAGACATATAAAGAACAAGCAAGCAAAGGGTTAAAAGAATAGCGGTAACACAACTTATTCGAGGAATATAGTACACCTTAAAATAATGCACCTGTTTATTATTTCAGAAAATCACACTGTTTCTTAATAATAATAGTACCTACTATTTAAATGACTTTCGGTCTAGCACTCAAATCAATTTAAATGTTGCCCCATAAAATAAACTTGAAGAAAATACTAGGTTTTTAATGAAACCTATCAGGAGGAATAAGTTTTCATTTCCGTAAATAAGTGTTTATGATAACATTCTAAAAAATTTATGTCTTATCATTCACTGATCTAATACAATAGTTGTTGTAAAAATATTTTCAATATTTTTCCATTATGGAAGGGAAAATAATTTCCTGCAAAAAACGCAAATTGTCCCTAACTAAAAACGCTCAATATCGCGTCTCTTGCAGTCCCTAGCCAAAGATTTTTGTTGCTCTGTAATACTTCTTCTTTGATTGGCCTATTGGTCTAGTTGTTTTTCTTTTCGGTAGGAAAATCATCCAATGACACCCGCTCTTAGGCGGAGCGGGAGATAGTGTCAGACTTTTACTGACTAAAATCCCACCCCGTTTCTCCGTGCCTTCATACCGGGGCTGAACTACCTCTCGAAACTAACCCTGGCCCCAGTAAGCTTCGAGCCAGCTGGGCCCTCTTTTTTTTGGTGGGGAAAATCATCCAATGACAACCCCCACTCTAGGGCGGAGCGGGAGATAGTGTCGGATAACCCTGGCCCACTAGGCTTAGACCCGGCTGGGCCCCTGCTGTTGCTGACAACTCCTTGAGGCGCGCGGGAACAGTGTGCGCCGTCGACGAATTGGGCTCGGTCCGGACAGTTCCAACGGTCGAACAGCAAACTATCCATTGCTCGCCGTCCGCAAGCCCGCGCCTACGGTGGCCGAAATCGTGATTGAAATCCCGGCGGCGGCGAGAGCGCCGTTGCCTGATGCGGTCGGCCCTCCTTTGCTAGCATTACTGCTTCGCAGAACAAAGCGACCGCCTGCCACTTCTCCTCGCTCCGGACCATGGCCTGAACCAAGTCCAAGCGCGAGAGGCCTTCGCCACCGATTACCCCTACGAGAGCACGGCGATACTGCGGTTGGTCTAGTCGTTAGGTTAGGTTATGTCTGGGTGTAATTTATCTATAACAAGTATGTATTTCAAAATAATATATAAGTATGTTTATCAGTTGTCTAGTACTCATAACACAAGCTCTGCTTAGCTTGAGACTAGACGGCGTTTTGTGATAGTTGTGGAATATTATTATATTACTTCAATAACTAAAGGGTATTTTCCACCTTCGATAATATTCAATCACTCGTTAATATGCCACTATGAAAGTAATCTGATATTCGGGGAACATAAATTTAGTTCTACTAATTAAATTACATGTACACCGGTGGATTTAATGAAAGGTTTAGTACATGTTTATGTTTCAAATATATTATATGTATTTTATCTACCTGTCATAACTGTTAGGATAAATCTTATGTATTAAAATAACAGCCTTAAAATTTTCATAATGCTGGGACTCAGGCCTTCTTTTTAGGAGGGAGAATAGGCGATTATCCACCACGCGATCCAAATTTGGATTATGGTGGGATAAAATAATGCATTGACATCCCCCGCCCTTGGGCGGAGCGGGAGATAGTGTCAGACTCTTACTGACTAAAAGACCCACCCCGTTCCTTCTAGCCTTCATACTGGGGTTCGAGCGCCCTTTCGGATAACCCTGGCCCCAGTAGGCTTCGACCCGGCTGGGTCCCTGCTGTTGCTGACTACTCCTTAAGGCGTGCGGGAACAGTGCGCGCCGTCGACAACTTTTTTTTTTTTTTTTTCGGCAGGAGTGGGAAATCCTCATGGACGGCCAGGCTGCCTCACAAACGAGCCAGTCTGAGCAGTGTCAGACTCCTACTGACTAAAACCACACTCCTGCCTTACATTTAAACCACAGACATGACGTCCGTGCTCTTGTTTAATAGTTCTATATTGTTTGCTGCTGGGCAACTCCACGTGCAAGTGGCGTCACTCCAGAGCACTTAAGCTATTACAGTAAATCCCGTCTAAATTTAATGTTTGAGAGGCCATCAGCCCGAAGCGATACCCAAGCAACAACGAGTCTTAAACGCATCAAAGATCAGGGTTCTCCCAACCTTCAACACACCACCGTCGACGACTTGGGCTTGGTCCGGACAGTTACCGGACGGCCGGACAGTAAGTTAGCTGGGTTTTAACTTGCGATCTAGAACTCGTGATTCGGGGCTGTTACCAACCACTGGTCTATGTATTAGAATCATCATCATCATTTCAGCCGATACACATCCACATACAATATTGGTCATGGGCCTTCCCCAATTGTCGCCACAATGAACGATCCTGTGCGTGTGTCCTGTATTAGAATAAAATGTGTAATTATGTGATAAAATCGGCGTTTTCATTAATAACTCGCTCCGTCAGAGCCTTATACGACAGGTTACTGCACCGGATTCAGGCGAAAGAAACGCCCGGGTATCACCATTATACGGACCGTCTGGAGGACACAGTGGAACAACGGTTGAGGAAAAATAAGCCAAAATCCGTCTACAATTGACCGAGAAATCAGTGAACTTACCGTACATAAACAAAAATACATATAACCGAACAATAACCTCCTCCTTCTTGAAGTCAGTTAAAAGAATACTTTAAAACTACTATTAAGACCACAACTTCGACCTCACCAGTTTATAATGACAAAAAAAAAACAACACAAAAGAAATGAGATTGACAGCAAGAATTATGATGACGCCATCTTCCGGCTATTACTTAATTTTACTTCGTCGCTTTGTAGTGCGACAACGGAGCGTCCTTTTATCGCCACTTTACTTTTGGTGGTGCCTAAAAGAATTGTACCAGGAAAATGGCAACATTATATTGCTGTACATTCGCTCTCTTACCTAATGTGGTGATTATCTCAAGACCATTGATTAGGGCCATAATACACTGCTCTCTTTTGCCTTTTATTCTGGGTGTTATAACCAAATTGAATCGTGTAAACTAATTTCTTTCAGCGTTAACCTTAGGCTCGAACTACATTAGACCGACACTCACGTGTAACACGCCTAATTTGTGTTGTGTATCGTGGATCAAGTGTAGTTCTATAAGTATAGTTTTCATATAAAATGTATGGAGACCGATGCCACCGATGCGCCCAGATCTTCGTGTGTGGCACACGCGTGAGCAGTGTAATTCTAGCTTTACTATCTGCATCTTTGAAACAAAGTCAATTCGTTTTTACCCCATATTATTGCCATGTATTATTCTTAAGGCAGAAAATGTACTGCTCCAGCTCTAAAGTGGTGCGGGTAGGCGTGTCAGACTTTCACTGACTAAAACCACACTTATGTTCCTTCTAAGGCCACGGGTTTCCCTTTAGGAAGTTGACCTATGGTTCTCTTAGGCTTTGGCCCTGCTGGACCGTTAAGGTATTATTGGCATTTAAATTGTTTTTAGTAAATAGGCAATCAAATTGATACTGAAGTTTGACGATGAACTAGAATATGACCTAGTTAGTAGCGACATATACTGATACTCTGAACACTTCTGGTCTAAAAGCCTTTTATATGTAGTCGGTACTTCCAACCCTAGTTTCTCTTGAACAGTACCCAACAAGCAACTGGTATATAAGCTTTTAAAGTAAGTAGTTTCTAAATTAAGTCATCCTGAGAGGCCATGTGAATAAAAACTGAAAATAGAGCGGAGCACGAGCGAAATTGTTTAAACTCTGAGCTAAACCAGCTAGCTACTTAAAAATAGTGTTCAGTCCCAGTGAGATTTGTAAATGAATGGGAGGAGGGCGGCGTGAGGTACCTAATGTACGGACATGTTATAAATGTTCAACGTACCTCGACCGCTTGTTACGAAGTCAGCTACCCAATTGAAAATTTGTAGAGAGTGACGAAATTATAAAGCAGGTGTGGTACATATAAAAGAAACAGCAAAATAAAAAGGACTTTTTTTAGAGTGGGAAGTCATCAAATAAACTCTCCTGTGTGTATTTTTTCCCCACGCCCCAGACGCCAGAATCCTGACTTCACCGTAGGCATGGGCTAGCAGACGACGAGTAGCTGGTAGCTCGCCGTCTGGTTCTCCGGTAACCGTCCGGACCGAGCACAAGTCGTTGCCGGCGTGTACTGTTCCAAGCGTGCATCAATGATATATCAGCAAAATCGTAAGGGAGCCGTTTGGAACTATTGTTTGGCTTGCAAAAGGAAAACTCGAGGTCTTGGAACGCAAGTTAAAGACGCATGTCCTCCTGCTCCGCCCTAGAGCGGAATGGATGAAAAAAATCTGTGTTCCTTCAGTTGTTCTTTACGTTCTAGGGTTACGATAACTCTTTCGAGCTTTCAAGCTGACCAAAACAGTAGTAAGTATGCTTACTTAACCCCCAATTACCCTTTCTACAATCTCCAAAGAAAAATGTAGAGGTACTCTTTAGCAAAATCTCTGTAATACCTAATTGATATTTCCGTATAAAGTAACAGTAATTAGATTGTAAGGTTGCCTTCCAGACAGTCTCCTTTAGATTTCTCAGAAATCCTGTTACAGTCTTATTTGTAGAGCTAAAAACATTCCCGTTCCCGCAGCGAGATAGACTAATGCCATCGTAAGAATATGTGAATTTAATTTTCTGGTACTGCCTTGCAGTAATCCAATTTTTAACGAAGCTCGTAGGAGGAATCATCGCAATTAGGCTTTAGGGATTATGCTGGTGACTTGTTCGTTGTCACCGACGCTGCATTCAATGCGTTTTTTATTCTCTTTACTGGTTTTTCTCGTAATTCGACTGTCACAGCCCCATTTGTGTTAACACTAAATACACAATATGTATAACATAGTATCTTATTATTATGTAGGTGCCTGATCTAATGTTATAATATAGATAGATATAGCGGTATATTATTTGAATGTAGTGAATATTTATAATCTAGCTTTTACAGCTGCTTAACCTCAGTGAATGTAGAATTATAATTTTTCAATATACACTTACTCGAAAACTGGCGCTTATGCCTCACTACGAATAGGTTCAACTTGGCTTGTTTATCATTATTACTTTCGTGTTTTTTTTTTTTTTATTTATCATAACATGGGCTTTTTTCATTCCTATTTCGCCATTGTCAACCGTGATAATTTTTTTTTTTTTTAAAGCAAAGATGCGGATATTTTTAAGGTTTTAATAAAATTGTGTTTATGAACAGAATCTCATGAATAAATAAAATTATTCACATAATAATTTGTTATTATCAACTTTACAATTATCTGTGTTCTAAATTCAAAAACATTTGAATTTCTATTTTTAATATTAAGTAGGTTGTATAATGGTTTGATACCTTTGCTTCTTCTTCAACCTGCAAAAGTAAAGTGCGGGAGAAAAGACTATTAAATATTATATTTTATTTGTAGAACAAATGTTGAATTTAAGATTTGAAGAGAATTCTTTATGGTACTACCGTCGCCAAATAGTGATTAAGTTAAAACATACGTCTGATAGCCTGCTTGGGCCTACCCAGGGCTAAGGATCGACTTCCGAAAGATATTAGCAAAACCGTAAAAAGTCAGAAGTAAAGTCTGATAAGTCCTCCCGCTTCACCCTAGAGCGGAGTAGTCATGATGAATGATGGATGATTTTTCCACATCAAAACAAAAGGGTGTACGTATTTAGTAATGAAGAAGGTTTGTGTTATTAGTATCTACCAAGTTTAGGACTACTGTTCATTCAATTATGAATTACTTCTTCTATAAACCGCCAGTATCTAACAGCCACTGCATTATCTATTCCATTGCACACGATAACTACAGGAACAAAAGGAATACAATTGCTCCTTGCAGATAGCCGGCTTGTTTTGCAGCCTCCTTTGACTTAATAAATTGAGTGCTCCGGACATTTGCGTGGCAAGGGAATTATTGAGGCGGACATTTGGACCGAATTGGACCAAATCGTTAACAGGTAGACATGCCTGAGAATCGATTCAGATCCTCTTGAACGCTTGTTAAACACTCGCCAATCAGCTAATATATAATTAATATAATACTAAACTAAACTTAGACTTTAATAATTATTTAGAATCTGTACTATATCACAATAATATTGTAAAAGTGGAAAATTTATGAGTGTATCTATTTGTATGTTCGTTACTTCTTTACGCTCGAATGGCTGAACGGATTTGGATGTAACATTGCACACGGATAGACAGTATCCTGTAATAGAATTGCTATATAATACTTTTGACCCAGGAATATGTTCAATGGAATAAACTTCTAATTTTACGCAGGCAAAATCGCAAACATAAGCTTAGTATATAATACTAGCTTTTGCCCGCGCGGCTTCGCTCCCATTCTTCCCTACTCCACCCTACTATACCCTATCCTATTCTACCCTACTTTACACTACTCTATTCTACTCTACCCTACCAAACATCACATACACCATCTACTAAATAGCCCGAACAAAGCCTAAACATTTGGTTTGAATAGGTGAGCCCGTTCTTGAGTTCAAAAAGAAAAAAAAAGAATATTTGCTAAAGATTATTTGCTTGGTAGAACACGGTAATATCTGCAACTACTGATTCTAAGTATAGAATTATTAATGTGATAGATAGCCCATTTATAGAAACAGGAAAGATGGATGGATTGTGTGAGAAGCGATATGAAAGAAAAGGGAGTTAGTGATAGCGTGACGAGTGACAGGACAGAATGGAAGAAAAAAACGTGTTGCGCCGACCCCAAATAAAACGGGACTAGGGCAGGAAGATGATGATGATGGTGATGAGATAGCCCATTTATAGAAACAGGTTAGAGGCAGTATAACATTACGCTACAACCAAAAGGAGCTGAGCAGTAAACAAAGAGCAAGCAAGTGGCACTGCGGTCATGACACAGTGAAAAAGACAGAGGGCCTCCCAGAGCGTGAGGCCCTCTGTCTTCTTTCTTCTTTTCCTTCACTAGGATGCTACTCTGTAATTATTTTGACTCAGTTTGGTTGTTTAATCTTTTTACTCTTAATATCGACGCTTGAAAGGCAAAAATTACTAAGCGACATAGAATAAAATTTGTAGTAAAGTGATTTAAAAGTAAAATTATTTAAAAATTGTAAGGTTGTGTTTCTTAGGTTGTCTGGTAGATATCGCTATTAGCGATAAGACCGCCATTGTACCCATCGATCTAAGTTATTTTAAAAGTTTTGTTACTGTTTAGATGTACCATAAAGTTTATTTTATTCTATTCTATTCTGTTGTAAGTTAAAAATAATAGTTGGATTTAAATAATATTAAATAGTTAAAATATTAATAATTTAAATCCAATTAAAAAATAATAGTTGGATTTAAAGTTAATAGTGTCGAAATCTGATTATATTGTCATTTTTAACATTTTTTATTTCTAAAACTTTTAACCTTACATCACGCTAGCAAGACAAAAATTACTAAGCGGCATTGGTTAAATGCTTGCAATCGATATGTGTAATGAAGTAAGTACTTAGTAGATAATACACATACCGCCAAATTCTTCATTCGTATTTTTTTCGAGAGTTGTAAATCGTCCACAGTATACATTTCAGTCACATTAAACCTTTGACTCACAGCAAATGTCATAAATTTTGTCCGTAATTTTTATTTTCAACAAATGTTGTCCTGGCACACGCAATATAGTTAAATAAAAGCATTTTAGCTATCTGTCTGGTTATTATTCTTTCTGTTTTGTTAACTGTACCTACTCGTATTATTTATGACGGAACACATATCAGATCTACACATTGCGTGTGTAAACCATATTGATTTAGGCCAAATATCAGGTATCCTAACTTTTTGCCTGTTATTTATGGAAGTAACTTGGCAAACACGACACAAGTAAGGCTAATTTATGAAAAACATGTGTACCTACTTGTTACGTTACCATTTTATTTTGTAGATAAGGCATAATTTACTTTTTGGGGCTTGTTTTGACGTTGAATTTTTGGCGTATAAGCAGGCAGAATGATTTGCAGATTCAACGGCAAATCAAAGCTTTTTTAGCTTTAAATTGAATTTATTAGCACAATCTAACTAGCTAATTCAAGTTAATGGTAATTTGTAGGTGCTTATTGTAATATACTGTTAATACAAATATTGATTGGCCAAGAAATTTTTATAGCTACAAGAAATTTTAAAGTCTAAGGGTGAGTTGCACCATTTAACTATAATGATAAACAAACCATGACCAGCCGATTTGACAACTGTTAAAGGCTTTGTTATCATTACAGTTAAATGGTGCAACTCACCCTTACAGCTCATCATGGTTTCCCGTTGGTGAAACTACTTCTA
This sequence comes from Mythimna albipuncta, assembly GCA_929112965.1. Taxonomy (NCBI): domain Eukaryota; kingdom Metazoa; phylum Arthropoda; class Insecta; order Lepidoptera; family Noctuidae; genus Mythimna; species Mythimna albipuncta. The sequence goes on from OV815973.1 coordinate 13,138,154, forward strand.
CTTGACACTGATTTTCAGCTGCTAGAACTTACACACATACATTACCACTTAGGCAATATATACTTCTCGACCGCCGATTTCCTGTATAGAGAGATCGGCGGACCAAACGCAAACAACAGCAAGGTATTTTGAGCCAAATACTTATGATCCTACGGTGTTTGGAAAAATTCACTTTAAATTTTTTTATATATATTTTATGTAAGATAATTTATGGACCTATTTATTATAATATACTATGTAACCAAAATAATAGACACCCTCATTCACCCCAATTAGAAAACAATTTTATAATTTAAGGACAAAAAATGTACGTAAATGGACTTAGGTTATGCTTTTGAAGAAATTAGTTAGCTCTATTGTAAGCAAATAACATGAACATCAATGCACTACATTGCTAGCATAGCATTGGCTTAGTCTTTTACGCACGCATACTCAAACGCGCTAGCGACGCAATCATTCATAAATATTTTATTTTTATTTTATATGGATTCATTTACTACTTTCAGGATTTGCATTTATTATGCAAAATAGTATAATCATTATTTTTATATAGGTACTTCATTGCACAACTTAACACACGACAAAAATTCCTAAAAATAAGTGTACAATAGGCGGTCTTATCGCACATAGCAATTTCTTACGGACAACCTTTAGGTGAACTGAACGAAAGAAAAAGATTTAGGGCTGTCAGTGTCAATACCCAAAAAATATATTGTACATGACATAATCTGGACCTATGTAGTTAAATAGATAGTGTTAGAGTAATCTTACACCTTTGAGCTCTTGCCTTCGTGATGTATAGTTATTTTAAAACCATGAGTGTCCAGCGCCATGACTACAATTACAAAATATCGTTAAATGGAAAATTGTTTAACAGAATGGAAGAAATAAACGTGTTGCGCCGACCTCAAATAAAACGGGACAAGGGCAGGAAGAAGAGTTTAATGACTGCTCACACTCTAGGGGGCACGGATGAATTGATGCATTAAAAATCGTGAAAATTTAACAGACAGACATATTTTTTAGGTTGTATCTCTAAATTACTTCTTCGGCTCTAAGGTGAAGAAAAAGGGCGTGTTTGACTTTTACTTACTAAAACCTACCTGTGTCCTTCAGCTGTCCTTTGCGTTCAAGAGCCACGGTCACTCTTCCAAGGGACACCCCGAACATCTCCTTAACTAATTCGTGTCTTCAACACAAGCCTTTGTGCGTAATTATTTTGTTAGGAGTTTAGCCTTTAAAGTGGATTTCCAACTAGTCGTAAACCTTTCCGAGGAACAACTCTAGTTAAGACTGGCACATCTCGGCACTGACCCATGTCTTGTCACTGAATAGATAGTTACAGAAGCCCAGAATCGTAACAGGCTCACGCGCTCGTAGAGAACAGATACGTAGGTACTGAAAAGCAGAAATGCTTCAAACTTTTTTCATTATTATTGATAAGATTGAGTTTGATCACTATCTCATTTGATCGTAATTTAATAAAAAGTAAATTAGGGCAAAGATGACGACTGCGCATCGGAAGAAGCAGCATTGGAAAACCACCCATAAGTTGGACCGACCTGGTGAGAGTCACAGGAATGCGATGGATGCGAAACGCACAGGACCACTCGTTGTGGCAACACTTGGAGGAAGATTATGACTAACAGTGAACGTCCTTTGGCTGAAATGATGAGGGCAAAGCTAGAAATTTATTTCTATGAATTACTACCAAATAATAATAGTAGTTTATATGACTAGGGGATAAAGCAGTGTCTTTAAGTCGCGGGCGGCATGTTGAATTCCGAACGAAACGAAGGTTGCTGATTTTAATCCCGAACGAAAGTGAGGGATTTATAAAATTAACTCCCGAGCATTGCGAGGGAGTTAATAAAGAAACCTGAGTGAAGTGAGGAATTTAAGCCGCCCAAGACAAAGACAGCTTTATCCCCGTGTTGCATACTCTACTTTTTACACCATCTGTGAGATAATTAAAAGACAATTTGGTCGACCAAATCATATATCAGAGAAATATAAGTATTATATTTACAAGTTCATCAAACTAAAAAAATTCACTACTCCAAGATTCTATAGTTTCAATTTTCTATAAAGCTCCCGTGTCGTCAGTACGCACGTTTTATTCTATTTTCTTTTTTTTGTTAGTGGCCAGTTTTAATCATAGTGATTACATACTCTTTGGTTTGAATTTTGAGTCAACTTGTTCGATGCGCCTACATTTTAATTCACAATGTTGACGATTCTTGATGCTCCAAATTCAAATCTCATTATTCCCTAGGGATCGGCCATACTGCATTATCTCCCTAGGCATATAATGACTTGCTTTAGGTGAGGTTTGTATGACGTGTAAAACGACATTATCGAGCAGGTGGTGTAAAAAATAATTTTCAATATAGGTAGAAAAATATTAATATCATTGTGAAAAAAGCGTGGGGTGCTGGATTTACGAAAAATATGGCACAAAGCGCCCCACGCTTTTTTCACAATGATATTATATTTTACTGAAAAAAAGGATTATTGTATTGTCATCAGTCTTTGATGGGTGTGCAAAGTTTGAAGAAAATCTGATCGCCGAAAGTAGGTCAAAATCAAGCTCAAAGGTGTTGGTTACAAACATACAGGTGAAGCTAATATAAGTGTGTTAAAAAACGCCAGTCACGAGAGCGCGTACACCCGCCGTACGCAAAACGTGTCATTAGAATATAATTAATTTTACACCAAAAAAATAACACAACTTCTAGGTAAACTTAAATCCTGTCTGAACTATTTCTTTCTTTTCTTCTTTTTTCGATTTTTTTCTTATCCTTTTAATCTTAGTGTGATTGCAGTCGTTGTGCAGAACTGAGTTGTCCTTCTGTGATCTTCCTATTCTGTGGCCATGTCCCGTGCAGGTCTTACTCGGCACTTAACTAACTACGCCACTAACTGAGAGAACTAATTGTTTGTACGTAAGCGACCACGATAGCTAGGGCATCGATTATTTTATTTTTAATGGAGTAATGATAACGATATCGGTCGTGATACTTTATGATCATTCACCAACTACGTCTGATATGAAGGGTTACCTACCAGTTTCCGCCTCCTTGGAACGTAAAGGGTAAATGAAGAAGCACGGGTGGTATAAAGTGATAGACTGACTCTTCTCACTCCACTTAGAGTGGGAGAATAGATAGAATTATCTTTGTGTGTAATTTGTTGATTAATTTATGGTTGGTAATAATTTATTGTGTTAATTAATTAATTCGTATAATGCATGCAATATTAACAATATAAATGTTGCTATGCCCTACTGGGGTCCATGTTTGAGACAATACAATTATGTAACAACTATTCGCCAAACTTAAGTGGCAATGAGCAGGACACATTGCACGCAGAACAGATGGTCGATGGGGACGATAGGTTCTGGAGTGGCTACCACGTACCGGAAGACGCAGCGTTGGACGGCCTCCAACAAGGTGGACCGATGACCTGGTCAGGGTCGCGGGAATCCAATGGATGCGTGATGCACAGGACCGGTCGTTGTGGCGACGCTTGGGGGAGGCCTATGTCCTCTTTCGGTTGATATGATGATGATGATGAACAACTATTCACAAAATGAGAGCAAGTAAATAAATAAGCAATGTAATATTATTACGATAAGGACAAATTTCCTACATACGAGTACATTTATCGGACGGAGAATATTTTTTTAATCAAAATAAATAATCATAGTAGAAATTACCCGCCGGAACGGAGGGATGGCTGCTTACATATTAATTACTATATCAACGCTCCTGTCAAAGCTACGTAATTTTAGTAATGTATTTGTACCTGTTCGTGCATTTGGCGTATATTTATTAAGCATTGCCTTTGCATTAGGGTTGACAGTTTTAAGTTTTTTCTATCTAGACGTTAAAACTGCAACTCATTTTCAAATCATGTTTGAGCGTACGTTGACGAACATTTCATATTGTTTTTAGTAAAAATCGTATATTTATCGTACATTTATTCAGTAAATAAAATTCGGAACTAATTAGGTGCTTGACGTCCTTTCAACATTACTTCGGTCTTCGTTCAGAATTGTTATTAAGTTCGTGTTGATCATTTGGTATTTTTCATAGTATTTACTAGTTTATTCTTGTTATTTAAATATGTGTATTTTATTATTATAAATACCTTCTTTTATTTTTTCAGTTTTGTATCTGTTATTTGTTTATTGTGCTAATCTACCACAGTGTTGTCTTTTTATAACCCCAAGTTTGACTGAGAGAGAATGCCTTATTGCATTCAGTATTCCTATGTATATATACTAAATAAATAAATATAGTTTCAGTCGTTTTGGGAACCACTCACACACTGTTCTGACCCATACAGTTACTTGATGGAAATCATCATGAAAGACGCAAAACTGATAAGGAACTACACTGCTCATATGTGCTCACACATACCGATCTGGACGCGTCGATCTCCATACATTTTATAAGGAAACTAAGCTTGTAGACCTACACTTGATCCACGCCATGCGACGTCGTTCTACGTAAAAATCTGTAGCCTGATTCACGTAAAATCAAACATGTCAAATATCGTTGAAGTTTTATAGTCGTTCTATTATTATTATTATTAAAATTGGAATTCACGTATTCCTTAATCGGTATTGAATAGAACGACAACTCAAGTGGCTCGAAAGTAAAAGATCAATCAACGACTTATTTCCAGTTACATTATTAAGTATTCTACCAGGATAATTAAACACAGTTTTTTTTTTAAATAGACTTTAACTTCGGTGTCGTTCAAACTCGATTGATGGATGTGAATACGATAATGGTCTAAACGACTAAGTCGCTACGATATCGTTACGGTTTTGATTACGAGAATCAGGCTACAGGCATGTTACAAGTGTGTGTTGGTCTAATGTAGTTCCAGCTTTATGCGACAAACCTTTACTACTTTTCAGGGAGCGTTGACCTTTTAGCTTAATGCCCCAAGCTAATATAGGTACCGCATGAACATATGTATTCTCGGAAGGTCTCATCTAATATTACGTAAACGGAAAGTCAAATCAACATATTCTGATTCGAAGTAGGTACATGAATAAAAACGCGAAATAAATTATTTTTCGACAACCTTGTTACATAGGTAATCAGCTTTATAATGTTCCCGTTGCGAGGACTTAGGCCTCCTTTCTAGAAGAGGGCTTGGGTCATAATCCACCGTGTACACCCAGTGCATGTTTGTGGATGGTCCATGTTTTCGAATTTTTGGTTCTAAAACACGCTGGTTTCCTCTCAATATTCTCCTTCACCGATTTTGAGAGCAGTGACTCTGTTGCTATGTATCTGCCATGAATTTTTAAAGGTGATAATTTCTATTCGATATTCAGAATGTCGAAAGTCCGAATAAAAATTGGTAACCCTTGTAGGATCACTTGTGTGTTTGTCTAACCGTCTTTCACAAACAATTTGCCCCAAGTTGAATCGACCGATTCATTGGTAAATTGGTACGCATATGGACTTTTGTGATTCAAACACGTAACGTAAACAGATTATAAATTCTGAATGGATCTAGAGAAAAAATGATTTAAAAAATTATGTTTTCGTTTATTTCACATCTTAAAAAAAAATTCTTAGGCTTCGCCCACCTGAAGGTAAAAAAATGTTCCAAGGGAACATAGTCTATGGTCTAACCGAGTTCCAAAATTCATCCAAATTCGTTCAGGCTTTCAAGCGTAAATAAGTAACAAACAGCCCGCACACACAAACTTTCACCTTTATAATATTATCGTGATAATGTGATGTGATTGTGTTCATTCAGGCCATTTCAGTAGACTAAATAACCTCTGAGTATAAAAAAGTTCCTGCAGAGCATGCTCATATGAAATCGTATTCTTCCAATATTATTAAAATAATTGGTAGAAGTGGTATAAACTAGAAGTGGTAAACTAGTACTTGACTGCGATCCCACCTGATGGTCCCAAGTCCACGTCCTTATCTTCCACATGACATAGATCCTCACCAGACAGTTCGGAAGATTCCTGCACCAGATTCGTGCAGAAGAAGCGTCCGAGTGTCTCCATTGTGTCGACCATCCTACTGGGAGAAGTACCGCCGTGTCCTCGTGGGGACACTCGGTGGCAGCGACCTTTCGCGCCGGGCCTTGGCACAGGCCATGGTCTGGCGCGAAAGAGAGGAGGAGTGGCATGCGGTTACCTCCTTCTGCGAAGCAGTAATGCTAGCAAAGGAGGATGGCCCTCGCGCCCCAGCCGTTGGGATTCGAGCAACCGATTGCGCGAGCTGCCGGCGCATACTGTTCCACGCACACCTCAAAGAGCTGTCAGTAACCGTAGGGACCCAGAAAGGTCGAAGCCTACTGGGGCCATGGGCGATGCGAAAAAGATCACCGGGGCCTTGGAATGATTGCAAAGAAGGAACAGTAGCGGGTTTTTAGTCAGGTAAAGTCTGACACACCCACTTGTTCCACCCGAGAGCGGGGGATGTCATTGGATGATTTTCCTATTTAAAAAAAAACAAACATTTAATAACCCTCTTTTTTTGATCGGATGTTAAAATCATTTAAAATAATCATAGTGAGACAATACATAGTCCGATGACCTGGTGAAGGTTGCTGGAATCCGATAGATGTGGGACGCATAGGATCGTGCATTGTGGCGACGCTTGGGGGAGGTCTAATTTCAACGATGGACGTTTTCCGGCTGCAATTATGATGATGATGATAAGAACTGATTCCACATCAGTTGTTCAATGGTTTTCAAAGTAAACCTGTCTACCTTCTCTTTCCCCCTACTTGTATTACTTATTACAAGCTTTTATTTAACTTGAAATGTTTGTGTGTATGTTTGTTTAGGACAAATCTTACAAATAGATTATGAGACGTTGCCCCTAACCGATTGAGCTGAAATTTGGTGTACGTATGTACATAACATGGATGAAAATGTATTAATATGGTACCATGGAGATGGTTTGATGATAGATTTGGACAATTGCTGTAGGAATTACTAAGCGCAACAAGATAACCTCATGATTTGAATGGTCTTAATGAGTTGGTATTACCTAATGCGCGATTGGATCTTGATTTATGAAAAAAATACTTTCGATAATGTTATTCGAGAACCTACACCTATTCTTATTGGTAGGTACGCAATTTTCTCGCTCTACCACAATTTATTGTATTTTTCATATCAAGCTGGGTGCCAAGTTGCTCCCACTAGTCATCGGGCAGACTCCGTTCATTACTTTCTTCGTAAGTGTGTTGGAAAACGTCGTTTGATTCATGTTGAATTTTGTCACTGCAGTGCTCGGCTCCATAATACCTTCGCCTGCAGCTCTGGTGATCTCCGTCTCGGTCTCGATGACAAACTTTCTCCACTTGTATCAAAATGTATGATGTCACCTTTTATCATCAAATGTCTGTCTGAAAATACCTATTGATAGCCTCCTACAAACATAATTCTGCCTTGTCTCGAAATAAAATACTCTTGACGTGCAAATAAAGTTCACTTTATGGATTATTCCAGTTTTATTGTTTAAATTTTATGTTACGACGACGTTCAAGTTTACGGCGCGTGGTCACCGCGGGGTTCAAAGCACAATAATCCGCGGAGTTAGTTCCATTTTATAGGAGTTAGGGTCGGCGCACACGGACCTCCGGCCACAACGACTAAACGCAGCCACTGGCATATTTCCTATAGTTCCCCTACATTTTATATGAATTCGCCGCACTCGGATACACACGCTACAAATCGCCGCTGCTCACTTCTTGTGGCCACTTATCTCCGATACAAAACACCGGCACACGCCACTCGCGCATTTAAAACTTCTCCATTATGATAAGAGTCCATTATGATACTGCGCGTACGGGTTAAAAAAGGAGTAGTACAAGTGGCTTGTGGCCGCTTCTAGCTTCTCGTGGTGGCGTTTGTGGCTGTGGCATGTGACCTCTGTGCGGCGACACTTACTTAACGTGTACCTACTTGTAACGTAAGTCGTGTACAATTCCATAGAACTTTTTAGATTGTTCGAGAGAACATTATGGAATATTTCATCAATGTTGAAGTCTCTTAGCAACACGCCGATTTTATCTGGAAAGTTACATTAAACACCCACAACCCTGTCGCCTTTTCAAAAACTCGGCTTTTCTTTACAATTTTATTGCGGAAAAATCCTTTATCATTAGATTTGCCGAGACTTGTATACTTATTCAGCAATTGCTATTAATAGACAGCTTTTAAATGATACACCTACTCAGAACGATTATACAAAATGATTTATTATAAGTAATTATGTATTATGTCTTATGATATGGGTACATGTTGCCTGAAATAAATTGATTATTATTATTATAATCAATTGGAACTCGGCAGATACATTTTCTTATCCTTTCTTTGTGGATGAATGAACCTCTGAATACCTTGATAATGCATCGTATGTGGGCTTTAGCGGCCTTTGTTCCAACCAACCCACCTCTTTCCAAAAATTGACGAGGCCTATCAGATTATTTAGGGATTTTATAAGGGCATTGGGTGATCACAGGTTTCGTAGCATATTTCGGAGACTCCCGTATACTCAAAAAGCACGTGCGCTAGCCTGTCCTCTAACTCTATTCATGATCACACGACAGAACAGAGGACTATACTTGATACCTATTGTATGGAAGTGTTTACTTAGTGTGTACTATCATATCACGGTCCCTACCACTAGGCATTGATTGCCTCTGTCCAAACCTTTCGGTTTACCCATCTAAAGCAATTGCTAAAAATATACTGACGCTGACAACGTAACTGGGTTTTGTTTGAGGGTATGAAATCAACAACAGAATCGTACAGAGTGAGTAACGATTCATGAACATGTTAGCTCAAATGTCCTAGTTACATATGGTGTGCCGCAGGGTAGTGTTCTTGGCCCAGGTCTTTTCCTGATCTACATTTATGACCTGTGTCAGCTGCAAATTTCAAGATTTTTACATATACTGATGACACAGAGCTCGTATTTCATGAAAAGACTTGGTATGAGGTTCGTCAAACTGAGACAGGCCCGCTTAATGTAAGCCATTGGCTAAGATCTAACTTGCTGACATTGAACCTTTCAAAATCGACTATTGTCCAATTTAGTTTCTCAAAACTGAAGCTGGTAAATATATGCAGCAAACTACATGCGTTTGATGCCTCCCTAGACCACTGTTTATGTCTAGCTATAAGTCAATCAAATACTGTCAAATATTTGGGTGTAGTACTTGATGATAGGCTTGCCTTTTGGCAGCGCATATAACTTACTACTGCGTAAAGAGCTAACTACAGCGGGAGTAAGAAAACTAATATGGGTATTTTCTACACACTAGCCCAGTCAGTGATTGGCATCTGGGGTAAGGCATATAAGTCGAACTTGGTACTTCTTGAAAGGGTCCAAAGATGTGTGCTCGAAGTGTTTTGGCCTATTATATTCCCTACCACTACTTTATATGTTAAGTGTCAAGTTATCACTGTGCGGAAAATATAAGTTTAACAAACAGTCATCAAACAGCATCTTCCTACACCATTAAATAAGCTTGTCCTAAGTAAGCATATTATCAGGGATGTTTGTGTACCTGGTATATTTCACACTGCAACTGTCAGAAGTCAACGCAGATATTTATCAAGTCACTTTTACAGTAAAATTAATATAGCACTTAGTATTAATTCAGTTTCGACCAGAGAAGCAAAATTTTAAATTAAGTCATAACTTGATACTGATGACTATAAACAAACAGAAAGCCTTTTAATGTATGTAGGTTTACATACTTGGCCACTTAGGTGTGTAACTCAAAAACCTCCATTCCATTTACATAAACCACACACACACATGACTAATTTTCACAAATGTAATTGAAAATATTAACACAGCAAATATTTTAATGTTTGAGATTTTTATTTTATTTCAATAATTTTAATAAAAATTTAAAATTAGTTTGATTTAAGTTTTGTTTTCAAATATTATATTCCTATTTAAATATTTAGTGTAAAATAATGCATTCTAGTCAATAAATTTAAATAACTTTTTATTTATATTTCGTCCTGGATTCCTTAAGATTTTGTATGAGCAAACGAGGAACCATGATCGTTGAAAGGAGTGGAGAAAGGCCTTTGCCCAGGCAAAGGCCTTTCTCCACTCCTTATAGCTGGCTATGGGACATATGGGCTAACTATAATAATTAAGTTTATTTATAATAGCCAAATGTTTGGGAGTCCTGACCTTTTTTTATGGTGGGAAAAATCATGCATTGACATCCCCCACCCTTGGGCGGAGCGGGAGATAGTGTCAAACTCTAACTGACTAAAAGACCCACCCCGTTCCTTCTAGCCTTCATACCGGGGTCGGATAACCCTGGCCCCAATAGGCTTCGACCCGGCTGGGTCCCTGCTGTTGCTGACAACTCCTTGAGGCGCGCGGAAACTGTGCGCGCCGTCGACGACTTGGGCTTGGTCCGGACAGTTACCGGACGGCCGGACAGTGAGCTACCCATTGCACACTGTCCGCAAGCCCGCGTCTACGTTGGCCGGAAATCGGGATCAGAATCCCGGCGACGGCGGCGGCGATAACGCCGTTGCCTGATGCGTTCGGCCTCCTCCTTTGCGAGCATTACCGCTTCGCAGAAGTCGGCGACCGCCTGCCACTCCTCCTCGCTCCGGACCATGGCCTCAACCAAGGCCCGGCGCGAGAGGTCTCCGCCGCCGATCGCCCCCACGAGGGCACGGCGATGCTCCGCCCAAACAGGGCACACCTCGACTGTGTGCTCCACCGTGTTCTCCAGGCGTTCCGCACAGTGACGACACCCGGGCGTCACCTCCGCATGAATGCCGTGTGTCAGGGCCTCACTCTATTTGTGCATATAATATTATGATTTTATGCCAATAAAACCTTATCTTATCAACAAACTTCTCCCATTCTACGTGGAGTCGGTAAATTGTCAGATTTTTACTGACTTAATCTCACTCGTGTTCTTTCAGTTACCGTACCTTTCCATTCCAATGGTTATGGTAACAAGTTTAGATATGCTGATTGCGTCTAGTTTCATTGGTGAAATTTACCCTAAAACCTCCTTACAAGTAACCAAGTGCGTGATAAAGTTTAGTTTGCCTACAATTTCAGTTACGTAGAAGATTTAGTTACTTGGAAGTTAGCCTCTTCCGGGGACTGGTATGACCGCTGTAACGAATGCATTTGGGACGCTTGCAAGCCACAGCTAACCGCAATCCCGCCTTGTCGTATCTCTATCCAGTGTGGGACCGGCTTCCTTAACCTGTCGGCCCCGTTTTGCGCTGACTGCAATTCCTGAAAGACTTTTGTTAGTGTTCGTAACTTAATACGCAAGTAATTGTGTTCTTTTGTAGGTGTAGTGAAACTTAAATTTTATTGTGAAATTAAAGTTACGGTTTCGAGTTTGTTTTATAACACAATAAGACCAAAATAATAAAAATAAGAAAATACCATTATTATTGGGCGTATAAGAAAGATCTGTTTAGATAATTTCACTTGACAACAGGAGTAACCGACATTGGTTTTTCAGTCATAGGTAGGTACATTTTTAAAATCAAAATGGAATGCGTCTAGAATAATTCAATTAATTTCAATTTATTGTCACAACCATTTGCCTACTCTTAACCACATTTCAATTAATTAACGTTACAAAAATATCTTTCATATCATACCGTTTGTGGAAACAATACTGAATATATCCGATAAATTTATCCAAAATCACTCAGACACACGACAGTGTATCAGCCAAGTTTGTAAAGTAAAAGGGTGACACTAGCCGTGTGTTTCATTACACGAACAGTTTCGGGTCAATTTCGACCCTCTACTTTACAACTTTGAAACTACTTGACCCGCACTTGTAATTATGCATGTCCTTTGAAACACTCTTCTAATTACCAAATCTCAAATTTCAATAAATACTTCTTACTGTTTCCGAGATACTTATCTCTAAAAATAACTAATTTTATCACCGACTTCTTCACTCACTTATCAAAAATTTAGATGATTTCCATATGACTAAGGTCACAAAAATTTTAGGTGTAAAATCTTAATCTTAGACTTCTACAGCAGATTTAAGACAAAGTTGAAACTTGATAAGTCTAAACACAAAATTAATAATGACCCATTAACATAAAAAATGATTTACGTGTATGTGTTACAATATTTAAATTGAATGGTTTACATATCAATTCTTTACTACAATATTATTATTTTAACATTGCAATTAAAACGGTTACTGTAAATTATTTTTCTATCATCACTTTACAAATTATAATTAAAAAAGTGAATGTTTTTGAGAGTGATAATAAATGTGAATCTGTGTTTATGTTTGTTCTTCCTTCAAGTTCGAATGGTTGAACGGATTTCAATAAAAATTGGTACACAAGTAAACCATTTCCTGTAATAGTACCTATATAGAATAATTTTTGTCCCCGGAATATGTTCTCTTGGATCAATTTTCTACTATCACGTGGGTGAAGCAATCGGCAAAATATAGGCTAACGAAGTCTCTGAAAAAATATGGGTCACTTAATAGGTCAATACAGTGCTGCAATGTCTCTACCTACGTCTTATTAAATATTTAATCAAAGCCTAGTATTTGTGAACGCGCTTCACCTTTTTATTGGCACCCACTCTTTGCAGAATCAGACCAAGTGCTTATTTATTTACAGTGAATCGGTGTTGGAGAACGTACCTCTGTGTAATGTAAATCTTATTCGGATCGCAGAACATTGTGTGAGAAAAGACGGTGATTTACTTATTGAGTATTTTTAAATTGAAAACGATGCTTTTAGTTGCCACGTCACGCTCGGTAACCCAAATAAGGAGACAGTGAATGTAATCCTCTTCTTGACTAGACTTCAATAAGAATTTGTTATTGTTTTATAATCTCGCAATTTATTAATAAGATTTTTTTTTTATATAGCTTGTATTTTATTTATAACTAGCTGACCCGGCAAACTTCGTACTGCCTAATATAGCTAAGCTGTCAAAGAATAACGCCATTTACAGGCATAATAAAAATTACATTTTAATTAAAGATGGCGCTGTATTCGATTTTTTTTCGTGATTTTTTCCAGATTTTCTCACCGTTCAAACCTTCACTTCCAATAATATTTCAAGACTAAAATTAGCCAAATCTATTCAGCCGTTCTTGAGTTTTAGCGAGACTAACGAACAGCTATTCATTTTTATATATATAGAAGAAGAAGATGTGCGAACATCGTAGATTCCGCATACGTATAGATTATTTTCTATTTCTATCCACTGCTTCATTTATTTTTATTTTTAATAATTGTTACGAGTGTTACGACTGATGTACACTGTCCTCTCGTTCGTATTAATATTTTAATATGGAAATAATGTAAAATTCATTTTTTTTTAATGGCCATGAAGTTTCTTTTCTGTTCTTCTTTATAGAAAATAATCAATTGGAACCGTTGCCGACGTTTTATAAATATCTACTTGTGTAGGCTTATTTATGAAAATAATTAAATAATTTAAATTCTTGTATAAATCTAAAAGTTATTTTTTTGTTTCTGAACAGGTACTGTGATCGCGGATCATCGCCCACTAGATAAGCCAAGTGCAGTTTTACTGTTTTGAGCAGACTATGAACAGACAATGCCCGGTTTGATCAAGTGCAGTGTTTGTGTCAGTGACAGTGTTTAGCGGTGGACACATGATGTGAACAGACAGTTGGCACAATGTGGGCGGCCAGGCTCAGCTGTATTTTCATATTGTTCGGTGAGTAAGACGTACACTCCATAATTACTAGTTAAGACCACCAAACTGCTTATTAGCTGGACAACTTTCGCCTATAGCCTTAGTCTACGTACCAAGGACTGTAGACAAATTGATATTGTTTGAGCTATTATCAAAAGTCCACGTGTCGTTTCGATTATGCATGTTAATCTCATGCTTTTGGACTATTAATATGACTATACTTTTCCAATGTTATCTATAATTTGATTACTATTGCGCTAAAGGCCTTGACTACCCTGTCTTATCTGATTTTAGGAATTTAATTTATTTGCTATGGGCACAATAAAAATCATCGGTCAACAAATAATCGTCGTCTTCTACGATGTCCCTCACACCGCTCTGGACTTATCCACTCCTCCTTTTTTATCCAAGTGATATCTCTCTGGAATGCGTTCCCTCTGAATATCAGGATGGCGACTAGACGATTTTCCTTTAAGGAGAAGGCACGTGAGCATATTCGCAAGAAGTTGGTAGAATCATCACATCAGTGATTGGTTGGATTTGTTTTTCACAACAACATTGTTTATTTGTATGTATGTATCTAAGTATGTATTTACTATTCTAATTGTCTCAAACAATCTAGCGCCAAACTAAGACAGTAATTTTAGTGACGTCATCAATCTTTCATGATATAAAAATGATAGAAAATACTTCAATTAATAAATAATAATTAGATCATTTTAAATTATTATTAATGACTGAGGTTCCGGCAAATTTCAACGAAATATATAGTTTAAATTTTGGCAGAAAATGTACCGAATCTTCGGCCGCACTGAATTGAATCCGGTGTAGGAACCTCCCAAACTTACCATGTCAGGTGAGGACATGCGTCTTGAGGAAGGTAAAGACGCCGTGACTTCTTTCCAGCCACTTCTCAAAGAGGAGACTTACCATAAATTATCGTTTTTTTTTCTGTTGTATAAAGCGTATTAACTATCTGTATAAATGTTATAAAAAACTTTCTCAACTCAATTTCAGTAAACAATGGATTTTATCATGTCTAACAATTTTGGGTTTTTGGCAAAACTGAGACAGACACGAGGGTCCTGTTTTAGTCACTAACGGTTTTTTTTTTTCAATGAATATTACTAAGCTGGAATCAGATCACTCTATAAACTATTAGCACACAATAGATAGGTACAGAAGACAATCTCATGTATGTACTTCACTTTTTATACCTACGCTCGGTGGACGCACACTAATGAGAGTTTGAGCCGGAATTGTTCGACGAGTAATCCGAGACGCGACTGAGACATTGTGTCTGAGAGCGGTGTCTTTGTGTGCGTTGCTCGAGCTCGCTTTGTATGTAGATTGACTTCTGTACCTATATATTTTGTACTGTGCGCACTATCTTTTATTTCTAATACGACTACATACTTAGCGATATCCTTACTCCTAACGAAATCTTTTGTAAACTAAGACAACAACAGGCCTACGTACACGCCATTTAAATCACTTGTACGGGTGTTTACTTATAGGCAAACACGCCTTGAACAAGCGTAACCTTTACCCAGTGGCGTGATACACCATAAGTACCAACACACGCTATTTAATTGCTCGGGCAGTAAAATAAAAATGTGGACTTGCGCGTTCCACACGAGTTTGTATCCACGTAATTATTACTCGGGGCGGCGACCATATGTTTTGATAACTTTACAGAAAACTAAGTTTTTACATTATGATTTTATCAACGGTTACATCCCCTCCTAATTAAATCCTTTTGGAAAATAAGCAGTGGCCTATTCTTTGCTTTAATTACCGTTAGCCTTAATTATTTCTTTTCTTTTTGTCAGACCGAATACCTACCTTGGATTTTGTTTTCAAGAGTTTTAATTAACTAATCATATTCTACTTAAATTTAACTTAGGTATTCTGTTGTCGATACTTTTACAAAAAGGCTAAGTTACAACCATAAACACGTCCAAGGCAATATAATTGGTTCAAAGCTGCGGAATTAATGATTGGTTTTTGTCAGTAAAAAGTCCTCCTTTTCGATCCACACAGAGCGGAAGGAGTCTTGATCTTTTCCCACGTGAAAAGACGATGTGACTTGTGACTATGTGACATATATTTTTTCAATATACTTGCTCAGAAAGTGACTCTTATTGCACTGCACTTAATACGACATATAATGGCACATGTTACCAAACTGTGATATTTCGATTACCATTACGCACTAGTGCTATAATGTAGTTGAAACGTTTTTGTTAAACCTCTTTGTTCGAAAAACAAATTGAGTACAAAAAGTTAAATAGTACGAGTATAAATTAGTGTCTTTGTTACTTATTTGCGGTTTTGTCATTTTTAAGCTATACAATCAATTTATTAAAAAAAAAAAATAGTAAATAAATCGCCATTTTAAGATGCGCGCGGTTTTTGGCGTGATTTTTACGAGTGAATTTCAGTGGCTGTAATAATTAAATAAAAATACTACAAAATCATTAGAAAATACATACATCCGTATTCTATTGTCACTACGAAAGACATTATTGTAAAAACTTTTCACGCAAAAAAAAAAAACAAACGTAGGACTATAGGCAGCATGATCAAAATACCTTAGCCTTCCCTTAGGGTAAGTTTCCTAGTTCTTGTATAAGCTGTTTTACTTTTTGGTGTACAATAAAGTTTATTCTATTCTATTCTAAGCGTAAATAAAAAAAATATGCGCGCGCATTTGTAATCATATTTTTACCGCCATGTCACAAAAAAATACTAGTTTTATTGTTATTTCCTCACAAGCGTATTAAAAATCTTCGTATGATACACGTAAGTAATTAAGGATTACCGTTCTCGGCTTTCTTAAGACTCTCGCCACATCTCGGGTTTAAATACCGCCTCGGCGGTAATCACTAACATTACACACTTGCATCATATTGTACTATTATATATTAGACTTATTTATATAGATTTATATTGTACACAAAATCTTACCCTTGAATGTGATCTCTTCCTGTCACGCAAAGGTTTACTGGGAGACAACTCATTGTTGAGTTAATCTCACCTTTGTGCATGAATTTTCTAATCACTGTGTACAATGAATCAAAGAGTGACTTCTCGTAATCCTGAGTTACCTCTTTCAAATCAAAGGGAAGCAGTGGGTCTACTATCAGACTGAAGAACAACGCAAATAATTACTGTAAAAAGCTTAACAACCATTTGTTTCAGTTTATTTTTAGGCGCTACGCAGCTGCGAATGTAATGTGATATCGTTAATACAACAAAAGGCTTATATAATTCAGTTATAAAAACACATTGTTTGCCTTCAGATGAACAATAAAGAGAACAGTCATGACCTAATCGCAATTTTGTTTCAAATTCAAACAAACGAAACCCTTTTATCTCAATTCCAGCAGAAATTTCTTTTTCAATAGGCCGACTACATAATGAAATATTTGCGGAATGCCCCGGTTAATGTTCAAAAAGTAAAGGAATAAAAAATAACGAGACGTGACGGAAAACAAAGCACGATTTTATCGCTGGAAGGGGTCGTACTAATGGAGGCTGGACGCGAACGGGTTTGGATCAAATCGTTATGTGTTTGGCAAATTCCGTACAATATACACGTGTTTCCTCGAAGTTCTGAAGAAACACATTGATGAGGCGTAACGATAAGACGCCATTCTAAACCGGGAAACGTTATTTTCTATGGTTACGATATCGTAAAAATAACAGGACGTTTGTACGTACAAAATCCATATTAGTTCCTGAGTATGGAGGTACGATCTTTTTTAAATAACTTCGGAAAAACGAAGAGGTTTTCAATTTGATTGTATTTTTTTAAAGATTTTTTATCCCCACCAGAACTTCGTCATTTAAGGGATAAATCTAAAAGTACTTTTTATACTTCCAGATTAGTCCAGATAAATACAGTTGTTACGATGGTATTCACTAAGAAATGAGGGAAATCCTGATATCAAAAATTTGTATTCTGAAAGTATCATTATAATAAATTCTAACTGATAAATTTACCAACTGGTAGGTATTCCCACAATATACAGTAACCACATTGAAAACAGAAATATATATCTAATAAAGGTAAACATCCAAACCACAATAAGTAGTTGTAATTAAAATGGAATTGAAAACCGAATAACTTTATTATATAGGGTGACTGGTAATTAGTGTACGATAATTAAACACGTGATTGTGTTCATGATAACCAACAACTTTTACTATGGGAACACACCTGAAATCGCGAAAAAAAAAATCCAGTATATTTATGTTTGCCTATGTACTGAACAGCTGATATTTTTTTCGCGATTTCGGATTTGCTCCCGTAATAAAAATTGTTTGTATCGTGTACTAATTGCCAGTCACCCTATATAATCAATCCTATATCTATTATTTTATTATAACTGGAATAAAAAACTTATAAAAAATATGATTTTAGCGCTCTTTAGGATAATCTCTACTTTATTTTATCCATAACTAGATTTTGATAGGAGAAAAACATAACAAAGGAACATATTCCCAGAAAAGGAACGTATACCCTATGTACTGTACCGGTATAAATAATAATAATAATAACCATTTATTTTCAGGCATCGGAGGCCCATAGAAAAAATATATAAAATAAACTTAAACAATAATAAACTGAAACACACTTATTATTATAACAACATAACTTATTTAATAATTATACACGTATAGGCGTCATGTTCCGCTGCGTGGTGTCGCGTAGCCATCCTCGGAAACGTCGGTACACGACACATTTCGGCCAAAAGTCCTCTCTGACTCATAAACGTCTGTAGATGGTGGGTTGGAACTCGTATCACGAACGACTTGAAGTTGGTATCGTGGCGCGAATACAGCCTTTCGACCCTCAGAGTCCAGTTGCTCTTTAACTTCATATACTCTACATCTTCCTCAATCTTCGTAGAGCAGTGCAGACGCGAAGTATACAGCTGCCTCATAGGCACAGCAGGACGCAGCAGCATATTTGGTCCAGTCGGTGCGGTACCGGTTACGGGAACAGAGCTTCTTCTTTTTTTCTACTCGAGTGAATACCTCTTCATCAACTTGGCCTGTTTTTGGCAAGGTGCCACGGACCGCAGTCGAGGTACATTGACAACCCGTTTTCACTTGGTTGGTTTCTCTATTTTCAGTGGTCGCTTAGGTTGCGACGTATCTAATGGTTACTTGGTGTTGACTACAGTAGCATAGGCACGTTTAGAGGTCAACGTACCTACGTGTGACGTTTCCGCAGCTGGTTAAGAGGTGCGAGCGACGGCGACGGCGGGTGGCGCTTCATCAGCATTTTCGGCAGCTGGTGACGCACTTGTGGTTGTCGAACCAAAACCCAAAATACCACCATAAATGGTCTTCCCATGCACGAAATGTCATGCTTATCCGTTCAACCGTTTATAAATGTTAAATGATGTTTATTGTGCAAATAGGTAAAAAAAAAAACTCTAACACGTATTATATAATTTTTTCATCAATTTAAACTATATAAGGCTGATATTTTCTAACTGGTTAGGAAGAAACACCAGAACAAACACCGAGGTCAAAGTCTATTTTAAAGTTTATACAGTAAACATTTTGTGTTTGAGCGTAAAGAAGTAACAAACACACACACACATAAATAAAAACTTTCACCTTTATGATATGAAAACGTAAATACCATTTTCATATAGAAAATAAATAAAGGAATTTAAACAGGTGTGTCGATAATAATAAGAGCGTCGTGAAGCATAAAAAGCTTCGCCCGCATAATTTATTGACCAAAGTATCACATAAAATTAATATTTCCTAGACTTGATGTATATTATTATTATATTAAGTTACAATAACCTTGGCTTAGGTAATGTAAGATATTATTCACTTACGACAAACTCGGGCGTTGACCCCAATATAAGTGAGATTTAGGGAGAAAATAATGTCACAAACTTATACCAACGTCGTATATTATTTTCGGACAGGTCGGAATTGTATAATCTAATTCTACCGAACCCATTCCAATACCGGACAACCAGATGAATGGCGATGCGCTACATGATGAACATTGAACATCCCACCCACACTCACAAAATGGTTTGAGATCGTTTTTATAGTGCGTACAGTGGAGTGGAATTCCCTACCATGTGTTTCCTGATGGCTACAGCCTGGAGAATCTTTAAGTCAAGAGTCAATAGGTTGCATCTTGATAGGTGTGGTCACCGTCGACCACATCGTCTCGTCCCATTAGGTGAGATAGTGGTTTATCGCGAGCCTATAAATAGTTTTAAAAAATGCACACGTTTACATCGTAGGCGCGGTATTTGATAAAGCATCGAATGAAGTCTTTCTCCCGTTTTTCTTTCTCTCTTTCACACACTAAATACTCTCCTAGATATTTTAGTACCTTAGTGATAGCGTGCCAGGTAACAGGACAGAATAGAAGAAAATAACAATACATACTTTAATAAATCTTGAAGCAAAAGTAAAGTTTGACATCGGTTCTCGGATGCGTAATAAAATGGAATAAACTTAATTGACACCGAAGCAGTTACATAATTTTACACAAACTTTTAATAATGCTAAGAAAACTTTGAAGTACACTGTCAGGTAGAAGCCTACTGGGGCCAGGGTTATCCGAAAGGGAGCTCGAGCCCCGGTATGAAGGCTAGAAGGAACGGGGTGGGTCTTTTAGTCAGTAAGAGTCTGACACTATCTCCCGCTCCGCCCAAGGGCGGGGGATGTCATTGGATGATTTTTTTCCACCATAAAAAAAAGTAGACTGTCAGGTTATCTAACATCATACATATTACAACATTAGTTTTTGTATATGCGAAACTCGAAACACGTGACTAGTATTTCTATGTAGAGAATCTTAAATAATTCCTAACAGTATCATGAAAACTCACAAAGTTATAAGCTTATTATTACCTGGTTGTCCGCCCAAATACATAATCACTGGGCCATCCGAGTGACTGAGGGGTTCTTTAATTTTCTCCCGCAAACAACTGCGCTGGCGCTTCATACCCACTGTGACCTGCTGTAACCTGTATTGTACTTAGAGTCGGTAGTGTCCAACTTGTGACCTGTTTTAAATTATTTTTAGGGAAAAATATAACATGGTGTAAAAATTGGTGGAATCGATTTAGTTCCGATTCAAGTTACTGATTCTGAACAAATTATATTCATATTTCGTATATACAAAAAAAATGTTGTATAGATGTAATATATCTATTACGAGATAGATGCAATATATTTATTATATTTTATTTTAAAAACAAACAATAAAAATGAAACACTTTCTGAAAGCACAAAACAAATTTAGTGAAAGGAGAGTCAACAGTTTACATTAAATATTATCTAACTTTCCTTTGTGTTAGATAACATGTTCAGAACGGCACTCATTTTCGCATTATTTATATTTCCATTCCTGCGGGACGGGGCATTTAAAACCTTGTTTAAAAACTACAAAGGCGGTATCCCTTCAATGGTGCAATTTCTTGGTTAATTGCACCATTTAACTATTACGATAACCAAACCATAACCAGCCGTGAAATGGCCGCCTATTGGTCAATTCGACGATTTGACAACTGTTAACGGCTTTGTTATCGTTACAGTTAATAATAAATAAATTAATAATATAAATAATAATAATAAATGGTGCAACTCACCCTTAGTGTGGTACGAGGTCATAGTGATCCCGTATTATATTATATACACCATAGCATTCGGTATTAATACGGCATTTTAGATACCTATACATACCTCTTTTCTAAACTAAACCAGCTTAAAGTTATGGCATGCGCACGGCAGAGAATACTATGTTTTTCTTAACTGCACCGCACAAGGAAGACGCATATACGAGGCCTATGTATTGAATATTTGTGATGTTGATGTTAATGAAAAGTGTATTTTGTAATAATTTGAATTTTTGTGTTTATTTCTTTTTAATTTTATTTTAATCTAGATGTAAATGGCTTTTTATATGGATCATAATGGAGCCTAAAATGTATTAATTTAAAAATCAGATTCTCTTTCTGCACTGAAACTGTGCAGACGTCACAGTTAAACGAATCCCGCCACGACTGATCTAAGTTATTTAATACTAGTTATTTAATCTAATAGTAAAAACATGAAATAATCCTAAGGCGAACATTACACGGTAGTTTTTGCTGTCAGTTTTGCCACAGTCAAAGCTTTGATTGACGAAGAACCTACCGTCTAATGCGTTGATTGACGTTTTTTAGTATTGATTGACGAAAATCATATTCATGTTTGAAGGAATTGATTGGCGCTTGCATGACCGTAAAATGGTCGCCAATAGGAACATACTCCGAGGGTAAAAATCCTAAGTGCCGCCGTTCTACCATTCGGGCGTAAAGAACTCTTCTTCTTCTTCTTCCTGCCCTTGCCCCATCTTATTTGGGGTCGGCGCAATACGTTTTTTTCTTCCATTCTACCCTGTCTGTCACTCGTCATGCTCGATAGCAAAAAAAAGAGATAAAGAACTAACAAACATAATTATAAACTTTCGGCTTTATGTAACTGTGACAGTGTGTCTAACGATCCCCCTCAACTTCGCTCGGGTTTTACTAATCTTTGAAATTCTCGACTTATCTCTACTATAATATGCATGTATATACTCGTACACATTTCTCATAAATCATTTTAATATTAATGAAAACCACATGAAAATCCGTTCAGTGTTTTTTTTTTTATTTATTCCGAACAGACAGACGCGGTTTGACTTTGTTTTATTACTTTGTCTTTTAATATGAGGATCAGTATTAATCGATGACTTTAGTGTTAAGATACGAATCACGAATCTGACCCTAATTTACGATTTCAAATCATACACATTACGTCACGCAAATATTTGAAAGTTAAAATAATAAAACTTGTTTTTTTTTAAAGGGTTTGGTAAAATAGCAGTCTTAAATACGTAGAATTATTAGTAGTAGATATTGGTAGTATTTTTTATAAAAAAAAACCTGTTACGGGGCCGCGAATTCGAAATATACACGTGTACCTACCTATAAAATACTCAGTGCCTACAACCAGCTCTTAAGACCTCACTATTAAAAACGTGAGAAACAAGAGGTACATTAAATTTATTCTTATGGCCTTGCCAAACCTGAACTCGAAATGTTATTATTCAATTAAGCAATGACAAGCAGTTTTCAGCTGCGTGGAGCTGTGACAAGAATTTGTAAACAAGATTTTATAGGCTGGCAAGAAACAAATGGAAATTCTTTTTCTTTTTCACAATAGTCACCTCAATTAAGGACCCTAACACAAAATTGCGATGCAAAGTCGCATCGTAAAAATCTGCAAACTGGGCGAGGTCACAACACTGCGTTGCGACATCGCATCGTAAAAATCTGCGAAGTCTGCGACAAGGCATCGCGGAAATTTTCGGTACGTTGCCGCAAACAACAGTGCGTAATTTACTGCGTTATTTTATCATGCAATGGTGCGACGTCGTTTTGTCAATACGATGCCGTAGCGAAGTGTTGTAGCCTCGCCCACAAGCACGATGCATCGCAAGAATCGCAGATTTGTGCAATGCGATACGACGTCGCAGTTTTGCAGTCATTGCAGTTTTGAGTGGGAGTCCTATCTGGGAATTTTGTGATGAAACTTAAAGGTTAGCCAAATCAAATATGTTTGCATGTGACTGGTTAATATTATAAACTTTTTAAGAGTGTTGGCAATAACTCTTTCAATGTAAGATATTCTCAGTATTTTGTGAAACAAAATAAAACTGTATACATCCGATTTGGACACCCTATAAATCAATTGTGTCATGTGAAATTCAACAAATCCGCTCAAGCACAAAAGTGAGTGATGCTTCCAAGCCTTTTATAGGGTGGGTAGAAAATCGTCTAAGAAATATTTTTTCCGCCCTAGGTGGAGCGAGAGGTAGTGCTAGACTTTTAATCACTAAAACTCACCTGTTTCTTTAGTTATCTATTGCGTTTGAGGATCATGGTAACTCTTTCTAAAAATCCCTGGTAGGCATTTTTAATTTTTTGGTGGATAAAAATCATCCTATTCTCCGCCCTTGGGCGAAGCGGGAGGTAGTGTCAGACTCTTACTGACTAAAAAACCCACCCCGTTTCTTCTTGCCTTTCATACCGGGGCCGAGCCTCTCTTTCGGAAACAGACCGTAGCCCCAATAGGCTTCCCCTTGGCCACTACGGTTTGCTGACATCTTGAGGCGCGCGTGGAACAGTACGCGCCGTCGACGACTTGGGCTCGGTCCGGACGGTCAGACGGCGAGCTACGTAATCCTTACAAGTTATTTCATTCATAGTGTTGCGATGTATGCTTATTCTGTATAACGTGCAATACGTTTTCATTCTTTCAGTGATTCTCCTATTCCTTTTTTAGGGTTCCGTAGTCAACTAGGAACCCTTATAGTTTCGCCATGTCTGTCTGTCCGTCTGTCTGTCTGTCCTCGCTTAATCTCTGTGACCGTTAGCACTAGAAAGCTGAAATTTGGTACCAATATGTATATCAATCACGTCGACAAAGTGGTAAAATAAAAATTTGGTAAAAATGTTTTATTAGGGTAGCCCTCCTATATGTAAACTGGGAAGTGATTTTTTTTTAAATTTCAACCCTCAACGTGTGATACATTGTTGGATAGGTATTTAAAAATAAATAGGGGTTTACTAAAATCATTTTTTGATAATGTCAATAATTTCGGAAATAATCGCTCCAAAAGATAAAAACAATGTGTGTGAAATAAAAATAAAACCTCTAACTTTTGAACCATAAGTTTAAAAAATATGAAAAAAATCTGAAAAGTAGAACTTTATAAGGACTTTCTAGGAAAATCATTTTGAACTTGATGGAAAGAACAGTTTTTGTACAAAAAGACCTACAATGAGCGTGGCCCGACACACTCTTGGTTGGTTTTTTTCAATTTCATAAACCTTCCCCTGATTTGACGATTTTTGGCGTTCACAATACTTTCTCCTTTGACATAGTTGCTCTAACAAACAAGCTTTTACTCAAATAACTCTAACAGTACTTTACCAAACTTATTTGATTTACGTACAATGTAAATATTTCAGTCAGGTTATTATTGTATTTTATTGTAACTATTTATTATTGACCAAAATATGACATACTACCTTCATAAAGATATTGTTTTTTTTTTCTATTATTACTAAACTTCATTTCTATTTTTTAGATATATCTCACAAATGTGTCACTATTTATCTAACCGCATAAATACTCGTTTTAGAATAGGCAAGTTTGTTTAATGTAATTAACTAGTTAGTTTTACAAAATAGAAATAGGTATTAAGAAATTGGTCAAGTTTGCTCAAGTTAAGGAACAATAAAATTAAAGTCACCAATTTGATTAAAAACTAAGAACTGACGTGCTGAAATGAGAAACAGCTGTAAAGTTCGCGTTGTAGATCTATAATATAAAAGGTAAAATTGACCAACTGACATATAAACGCACAGCCGAAATTACTGGGACTACACGAAATTTTGCACAACGCTTCCTTCTAAGATGTAAGCAAGCACTAAATGAGGATTTTTCAAAATTCACCCTCTAAAAGCATGAAACGGGGACCCACAGTTTGTATGAAGAAATCTACATTCACGCGAGCAAAGCAGCTGGCAAAAGCTAGTATTATATAAAAGGAACCTATTCTATACAGACGAAGTCGTAGTAAGTTCGGTAAGTACAAACACGTCTCGAACTTTTGCAAGGAAATCAATATCCGTCTTAGAAAATATCATTCCGCGAAGCTAAAGTAGCAGCCGGCTTATACTTTTGCATATTTACAAACTCTTTCCAGCAAAAGGCAAACTATTAATATTTTTATAAACTTGTAAACTCCTTCAACTGTACCTAAAACCAAAAGTGGAACACGAATTGAACTTTGCTGTCGAATGTACCCCAAGTAGAGTAACTTTGCGACAAACTTCCAGTTAGTTTATCAGATGTTTAGAACCCTCTGTCCTAATTAAAAGCTTACCAACTCGAGTGGCTTTCATTATATCAAATGATTAATTAAAAATTCTTAAGGAACTAAATTGAACCTGTTTTGTATTTCCATTTTTATGCTCATTGGAAATGAAATTGCATATTTTAGACTACGGGCAGCCCGAATTTATAAAATGATTTACAATTTTATGTTAAACGCTATTTGAATTCGCGAAATTATACAGTTTAGCTTATGAAAATTCGGCTGTAGAATAATTCATACTATTACGTACAAAATAAGTTCTGTGGTATATACTGGATACGAATTATTTCAAAGCAAAATAAGCTAAAAAATTTAGGTTATTTTTTAGGGTCTCGAACTTGCCGAAAGGGAAACCCTTGGTCTTGGATCGCAAAGGACAAAAAAGGAACTTAGATGTGGTTTTTTGATAATTGTTGGTGATTGAAGGCCCACTTTCAATCACCAACAAATATCAAATAACCTTAAAAAAAATACCTAAAGGATGCCAACGGGACCCTATTTTAAAGCTTTCGCTCTCGGTCTGTTCGTCTATCCGACCGTCTGACAGTTGTGTGACAGTTTATTTAGTTAAATTTTTCACAGCATGTTATTTTTCTATTTCCACTACATCCTTACAAGAAACATTATTTTCTCGGCGTTTTTTACTCGATGTTAATATTAAGTATAAGACAGAACCGTTCGTGTGCGAGTTCGATTTGCACCTGACCAGTTTTTTTTATTTATTTCTTGACTTTCAAAAGTACTATTGGGTCTTATTGAAATGAGTATCTGACTTTGACGAGCTTTGACTTTACATAAGTTATAAGTCGCACTTATATTCACTGAAAGACAGTCTGACATCTAGATACCTAGTACACTCGTACATACCTATTGTGTCTCGAGGACAGGTGCCGGCGGTGCGTAAATTGTAGTCGCTCTCCCCACAAGTTATTTGCGTCATTCTATGGAAATAGGTTACCTATTTCCTCCAGTTCATTTGAACGTCTGGCGTGAATTCAAAAACATGTACCGTACGGACCGATTTTGTAGCTTTATTTGTACTACCTATGAAATATTTTGAGTGAATTATGGAATTATGTATGAGATTAAGTAAATTTAAAAGTATTTATATACCGGACAAAATAATAGTTATAGATAATTGAATTGAGAGAAAGATGACGTATGACCTGAATGGTGAATTTAGATGAGTTAATATATAGTCTCTCTGACAGAACTTCGAAAAAAGAATGTCTCAACGGAGATATTATGCAAATACTGGAGCACACTCTATTCCTTTACTCTTACTCTCACAGCACCGATGAGACGGCATTCCGATACGACCGAGAGAAGATCAGGCGCAAGCCTATAATTATTTTATTGAAATTAATTATACCACCAAACTCCGAGCAGTTTCTGAGTAATTTTTAAAAAAACCATATACTAGTTTTTTCCTGACCTAAAATAATTCATCCGAATACCCCACGCTTAACAGTTGGGCTTGCGACCACGAAACTCCCGAAACAGTTGATTGGTTGATTGTAATGAGTATACTCATAAGATAAATTACAGGAATAGATATGTACGAGTAAGATGAAAATAAATAATACTCCTAATAATCTCCCAGTACAATTATACAAAAACAAGTGTAACAATTCAAACACTCCAGGATAAATTGTATAAATATTTTATTCACTTTGATAAACACAATTTCATACTTACGTTCTATTAACAATCATTTACAAATACACAGATTAGTCGGACATGTTTTCCGTTCAACAACTCAAAGCAGAACGACGCTGTCCCAAAAGATCGTTACAAAAACCCCCGTGTTTTGCTACTACCCACTTTCACAAAAACTCGGTCGACTGACCGACCAATCAGCGCAAAGTAAAGAGATTGACCATCTAATATACATTAGAGTTTATCTAATAATTAACTGCAAGTAAATATTTCATTTTAACAGATATGATATATTATACAAAACAAATCCATAAAGTGTAATATTATAAATTATTACTTAATATCTACAATGAATGTCTAAAGTTCATGTAACTACTAGCGCCATCTATCGCTTATTATTGGAAGTTGAACGATTTATGAATATTTTCTTTAAAAATCATAACATTCGGCCATCCGACATCGTGCGATCTCCTGACGCACGACTACAATTAACATGATAGGATATTTTCATTAAAATTATGTAACTTAATTCCAGTTCTACAAGGAACCGAGTCTTACATTCATAATCATAACATTCGGCTTAGTCTTGATTATTTGCTTTATCGTCACGTCATATATTTATAGCATTCATCACACGAAGAATAGTTAATGGATCTATGAATTTTAAAATGAGGCAAATTCAATTTTACCCTCATAATTGCAATCAGATCTACTAATCTTTATTAAACTACTTATGCTGTATGCTGTATCAAGGATTTTACTGATAACGAAAGTATCTTTTTGCTAGTCTAACCCAGATATTGGTGCTCACTTCATATCTTAAAATTTATAACGTACTAGCTGTGCCCCGCGGCTTCACCCGCGTTTTTCTCGTTTCCGTGGAAATACCGAGATAAAATATTGCCTATAATTGTCTCCCTCAATAAATGGACTATTGAATATTTTAAATAGTTTTCATATTAGATCAGTATTTCCCAAAATTACCGCGTTCATAAATGTATTTATTTCTCTTCAAAGATCTTATACTTACAATCATCAACAAATATATTTCGAAAAAGATTATTACAGGATTTTACGTTGATAAAAAAAAAAAACTCCATGGCCCATAACTCATTAATAGGTACCAACTCTTAACATCTTACACACGTGATACCTTTTAAACGAAATATCCGATCGAGATGAAACAAAAAGAATTTTTTCTACATAAATACTCTTGATAAGATAATGCTTAATTTCGATAAAGATTAATATTACGATACATATTTAATTTGAACACAAAATCGGTTATTGTGATTAAACCATGATAGCTAGATATATATTCTTGCGGACTTTTTTGTAGATCTTAATGGGATCTACAAACCCGCAGTAAATCATTTTGTTCTATTGTCAATAGTTTTTGCAGCGCATGCAAAAATAGGTTTTCGATTTTACACCTTGTGTTACAAAATAGCAATTTTATTACGGATCCCTAATTTTGAAAAAAATAAAACATAGCCTATAGCCTTCCTCGATAAATGGACTAACCCAACACTGAAAGAATCATTCAAATCGGATTAGTGGTTTAGAGACTAGCGCGTTCAAACAAACAAACAAACAAACATTAGTATAGATTTTACTTCGTAATGTTTATCATTTAAAGGCACTCTGATCCTAGTAGTTTTGTGGCAGTCCGTCTAGTGGGACATTTAACAGAATTAATAACACGCCATAAGTATATGTTTCATTGGTGTTCGTCATAGGAATCATTTTATTTTGCTAGCGGATTTAAAATAGTGGTTATACATTTTAGCAAAACCGCGCTCGACTTAGACAAAATACAGCTTTAAAAACAAGGTCAATACTATGACTATCGCAAAAGCTCTTGATAGTAGGGTATCTAAAAGAAATCCATGATTGCACTATTATTCAAGTTAATAAACTACTGTCAAATATGTTTTATAACCAACACTAAATTAGGTACTCAAAACCATTGGTCATTGTTAATTATGCGAGACTGTAAGCATAAAGTAAAATTGATCAGCTTTTTGTTCGAAAGTATTCTTCATTATCTACGCGCACTGAATTCACTTCATGTCATTAGGTTTTTCAAAGGGTTCAGCTATAAGAATTTGGAATCTAGATCTTATTCATTTAATCCCAAGCAAACGCCGGCGCCCGCCCCCTCATTGTCCCTCTATTGTGTCTCTAGTCAAAGTATTCGAAAAGTTGATATTTAGATCAATTCTCGTCTCAATATAAACAGAAAACAGTATAAACAGAAACAGTATTCGTCTTAATTTCTGTGGAAAACATGATATTACGGCTTAAGGTATCGACATACGCGTCCTAGATCTTACACTCTCAGTGGTTAAACGAAACTCACAAATCTGTAGCCACCATGTTGCTACATGTTGTGTGGCGACTCGTTTAGTCAGAGTTCATTACTTTCATTATTTGGAAGCATAATATAAAACAGAGACTTAAGCATTTAGAATAGAGGTGATCCTTCAGCTAGAGGCTTAGGGCTTAATTGTACTAAAATTATCTCTCAAATAATATTAGCAGCATATGTGCGTGATTTCGTGCCAAGTAAAGGTTCCAATAATGAAGTTCGGATCGCACTGTTCGTCAAACTTCATTTTTATTTGAAACCCTGAAATTGGTCCTCTACTCTAGTGTATGGATTTTCAATCCATCTTCCCCTTAACCGAATAAATAACGATGTAATATTTAGCTCTATTTAAATCATTCATTGTATCATAATCATCTTAGGAACCGGCTTCGATTTCAGTCTGGACGACGAGAACTAGTTATGGTCATGTAATAGTATATATTTTATCCTACTTGTAAAATAAATATCATTTGTGTTCTCTATCTATGGAATCAGTCTCTGCTACAGTATGCACACGTCACAGGAATTGAAAACGTGTGATAAATCCATTTCCTCGTCTACAATTTAATGGTTTGGCTCAATTCCTAATAGATTTATCATTAATACCGTGTGTTTAAACTCCTATCTGCAGCTCTTTTACTTATATGTTATCCGTACATAAGCATTAATTTGTCATAATAATATTCACATAAGTTACACCTTAATTCTTACCAGCTAACATTTCTGCTTGAAACCGACCATAATTCTGCTCATTAGATAAAATCATTTTAGTTTAGTTTACCACTTCGTCACGAGATGCTAACTTACAAAACTTGGCAAGGTTCCGTAAATTTTCTATTTTCCCTTGGTAAGACTAGCAAGTTTTTGAGACAAATTTTATAGTCAGTTTCTGATCCTACTTGCTTAATACAAATCAATTATAATTACTCTTTCTAATCAAACTTAAATACTCTAAAAATTTACAGAAGTGATAGAACTCCCGTATCACAAAGTTCCAATGGATATGTTCAAACCTCGATACTTGTAACGCCTTCCTCCTTGAAAATCAACCACTCTCTTTGACCAACGTGGGGTACCTCTTCGCTTCTTGCATCGTGGTGGTGTCTTATTCCTTCCAAATCGTCTCTTTGCATCATTTTTCTTCAAGCCTGTACTGTTTGAACCAGGAACTATCTATTGTTCAATAAAACTGTCAATTTTTCCTTCTGTAGTTCTGTCGGAATCCAAGTCCTCAAAAATAAAAAAAAAATCAGTGGTTAAAACATTTACAGGAAATAGTACTTGTATCATTCATTTGAAACTCTTTTAAGAATCAAATCCCAGTGTTAAAATATACTTTCAATTCAATTTATCTAAACCTATAATATCTTCAAAAACTATAACAGAATGTTCAAATCTCATCCAATAAACAGTTCAAAAATGATATGAATAAACTTAATAAATTATTCAATTCATTTACAACATCTGCATTAAACCAACGTAGTCGGACTATAGGTAAATTCATACGTTACTTACGCTCTTGAGGATAACTTCATCTGCACCGGGCACACTTAACCCGAATCTTAATTGGCTCATCTGGCCAAATCAAATGGCCCACTTGGCTTCATCAAAGGCACGCTTAGCTTCATCAAAAGCACGCTTGGCTTCATCAAAGGCACGCTTAGCTTCATCAAAGGCACGCATGGCTTCATCAAGGCACGCTTGGCTTCATCAAGGCACGCTTGGCTTCATCAAGGCACGCTTGGTTTCATCAAGGCACGCTTGGCTTCATTAAAGGTACACTTAGCTTCATCAAAGGCACGTTGGGCCTCATCAAAGGTACACTTAGCTTCATCAAAGGTACACTTAGCTTCATCAGAGGCACGTTGGGCCTCATCAAAGTCACGTTTGGCCTCATCAAAGACACTCTTGGCCTCATCAAAGCACTATCACTGATCATTCACTAATCATCAATCACTAACCATTAACCATCAATCATCAATCATCAACCATTAACCATTAATCATCAACCATCAATCATTAATCACTAGTCACCAATCATTAACCATTAATCACCAATCACCAATCACTAATCATCAATCACTAACCATCAATCATCAACCATCAACCATCAACCATCAACCATCAACCATCAATCATCAATCATCAATCATCAATCACCAACCACTAATCATTAATCAGTAATCATCAATCATCAATCATCAATCATCAATCATCAATCATCAATCAACAATCATCAATCAACAATCATCAATCATCAATCATCAATCATCAATCACCAACCACTAATCATTAATCAGTAATCATCAATCATCAATCATCAATCATCAATCATCAATCAACAATCATCAATCATCAATCAACAATCATCAATCATCAATCATCAATCATTTATCATTTATCATTTATCATTTATCATTTATCATTTATCATTTATCATTTATCATTTATCATTTATCATTTATCATTTATCATTTATCATTTATCATTTATCATTTATCATTTATCATTTATCATTTATCATTTATCATTTATCATTTATCATTTATCATTTATCATTTATCATTTATCATTTATCATTTATCATTTATCATTTATCATTTATCATTTATCATTTATCATTTATCATTTATCATTTATCATTTATCATTTATCATTTATCATTTATCATTTATCATTTATCATTTATCATTTATCATTTATCATTTATCATTTATCATTTATCATTTATCATTTATCATTTATCATTTATCATTTATCATTTATCATTTATCATTTATCATTTATCATTTATCATTTATCATTTATCATTTATCATTTATCATTTATCATTGACCACCTATCACTATACGAATTCGATAAAAATAAAGAAAGGAAAAGCAACCCAATTTGAAATATAGAAACTAAAATGAATCACCAGCATATAAGAGGTGTTTAGTCTTGTCAACGTTCGATTACGAACATGACGCGCATATCAATACCATTCAGTTCACACATTTGCAGGGAATCGAATGATTCAATACACGAGCCTGTCACCATCGTAAGAAATTTGGGTGAGTATGATACTGGTCTAAAATACTTGGCACATTTGGCTAAAAAAAATAAATAAATCTCAAGCTCATTTAGCTTCAATTTAGGCACACATAACCTCTTCCTGTTATCACTGCACATATTTGTAGGCATAATTAAGACTAAGAGAATTTAGCAAGCATACATAGCTCACTATCAACCGGCAACGATGCGCCTACACACAACTAGTGGGTAGTGTACTTTCTAGTAAGATCGTACACATATGTACACTGGTGAACAGGTCATATTTAACCCCCTAACATAATCCGATGAACATACATAGTCCACCCTTAATATAATCCGATGAACGTACATAGTCCATCCCTTAACATGATCCGATGAACATACATAGTCCACCCTTAACATAATCCGATGAACGTACATAGTCCATCCCTTAACATGATCCGATGAACATACATAGTCCACCCTTAACATAATCCGATGAACGTACATAGTCCACCCTTAACATAATCCGATGAACGTACATAGTCCATCCCTTAACATGATCCGGTGAACATACATAGTCCACCCTTAACATAATCCGATGAACGTACATAGTCCATCCCCTAACATAATCCGATGAACATACATAGTCCACCCTTAATATAATCCGATGAACGTACATAGTCCATCCCTTAACATGATCCGATGAACATACATAGTCCACCCTTAACATAATCCGATGAACATACATAGTCCACCCTTAACATAATCCGATGAACAGACATAGTTCACCCCCTAACATAATCCGATGAACATACATAGTTCACCCCCTAACATAATCCGATGAACATACATAGTTCACCCCCTAACATAATCCGATGAACATACATAGTTCACCCTTTAACATAATCCGATGAACATACTTAGTTCACTCCCTAACATAATTCAATGAACATACATCGTTCACTCATATCATGTCTCGATATAAAATATTTAAAATCAATACGATACTTTATCATTAGATAGAGATTTAAAAATCAGTGCTACGATGTATTAACAATTACCCTGAATATTTCATGTGTTATTATATAATGTGTCATATTTAGATAATGCGTGATCGTAATGCAGTATATATTGTCGATGTGAGAAGTAAAACAAAGAAATCAAAACGCTACCAGAGTAAAGTTCTGGCTCTCTCTCTCAATTTGTTTATCTAACACATGTTAAACGTCTGTTAAGATGAACGTTATCGGAGTGTAGCCCCGACCAAACGCTTATACAAGAAATAGTACTCAAAATGTATATTAACTAAAAATTTTGTAGGTTATATCGAGATTATTTGTCTGCTGATAGTTTTAATGTGAATAGTTGATAGATTAACGACTATGTATCTATGTGATATAGAAATTAACATTGGTGGGCGTTGAAAATTTCTCGATAAACGTTATAATATTTGTTCAACCATACCTTTTTGTCTGGTCCGTGTCACTTCTGAATTGTAACAATTCAAACACTCCAGGATAAATTGTATAAATATTTTATTCACTTTGATAAACACAATTTCATACTTACGTTCTATTAACAATCATTTACAAATACACAGATTAGTCGGACATGTTTTCCGTTCAACAACTCAAAGCAGAACGACGCTGTCCCAAAAGATCGTTACAAAAACCCCCGTGTTTTGCTACTACCCACTTTCACAAAAACTCGGTCGACTGACCGACCAATCAGCGCAAAGTAAAGAGATTGACCATCTAATATACATTAGAGTTTATCTAATAATTAACTGCAAGTAAATATTTCATTTTAACAGATATGATATATTATACAAAACAAATCCATAAAGTGTAATATTATAAATTATTACTTAATATCTACAATGAATGTCTAAAGTTCATGTAACTACTAGCGCCATCTATCGCTTATTATTGGAAGTTGAACGATTTATGAATATTTTCTTTAAAAATCATAACACAAGTAAATTAAATCAGCAACAATCTTTGTCGAAATATCAAAATGTAAAGCGAATTTCCACGTGACGTTTCGATAACGGTTGTCAGTCTCGTAAAATTACATTTTCGAGTTTTTTGAAAATCTTATTTAGCATGCTATCGATAGATTATGACTAAGGCACAAAGCGACGAGGCTTGCGGCGGTAGTATACGGCCGCTCACGGCTTCAGCTCGGCGTCTTCCCGACGCGCCTAGGCTCTTTTTGAGCTGTTTAATTTCTAAGTAGTAGAATATATTTTGTTCAAAGTGCAGATGCCACAGGTAGCCTCACTGCACCGCGGGTGGACCTTTTGGAACCTGGTGCGCTCTTTTTGAACTTTTCAAGCGATACTGCTGGTCTTTTCTGTAGATAAAATTTTAAATTATTTCACACTAAAAGTGCTCACCACTGACTGCTGCCATTTCGGTATAAATCGGCCCTGAAGGTTGGAAGATTATATTTATCAAAACTAACTGAAAATACCACCGTCAATACCTTTCAATGCACTTGAAAAATGTGTTCATATCCCCGTTCTCAGCACAAGACAGTTCATTATTCGAATCCGAAAACCGTCTTTCAAAAACAGCTACATTTTATTCAAAATAATATTCCTTGAGGTAGCGACGTAGCTGAGTGCAGAATATTGCACCCGCTGCAGATCCTAAAGTTAAGAGCACAACGTTGACATTTCGTTCTCCAGACTCGACCGCATTTTGCATATGCCTTTTAATGCACATGACTTAACTTATCCGCTTAAGTACTATCTTGCACGGAGCTCATATGCATTTTAGAGCTTACGACTAAAATGGGACTTGTTTGATATGAATGTTACATAGTATACTTTTACTTAGCGTTCATTGATGCTAAGTAAAACTATGTCTTGTTACTACTATAAGGGTAAAAGTTTGTCTGTATGTTTGTTACAACTTCATACTGAAACGGCTTTGGATGGAATTTGGCATGTGGGTAAAGATCTGCAATAAAATGTTTATTTGCCAAAACTACTTTGTTTAAAATGAAAGATCTTATCTACACTAATATTATAAATTGTGTTTGTAATGAATAAACTCAAAAACTACTGTGCCGATTTCGAAAATTCTTTCATTATTGGAAAGCTACATTCGCCCTGAGTAACTTAGGCTATATTCATTGCCCCTGCAAAGCTGGGACGGGCCGCTAGTAACCTATGAGTTATTATAGCGCCACAAGGAGATGTCAGCAAAACTGTAGGGGGCCAGCAGGGTTGAAGCTTACTCTGGGGTTATGGGTTCGCTAACAAAGGCTTACCCAGTTACTGGGTTTTACGCAGTTACTTTTTTATTTACACTAATATACGAGTAATAAAGAGGCAAAGTTTGTTTTTTGTTTGTAGGAGGTCAACTCTGGAAGTACTGGTCCAAGAAATTTTTCACCAATAGAAAGCTGCTTTATTCCTGTGTGACATAGGCTATATTTTATGTACGCGGGTGAAGGCTGCAAACAAAAGCTAGTCAAGAATAAATAGGCTGTCACTCTACACAGTAAACTGGTGTTCAGATGTATCCAGTAAGACTTATCGCAAACCACAATACAGCTAGGGAAACGCAAGACACATGAAATCTTGATCTCCTTAATGCAATTTCTGCTTTTAGACAGTGAAACTTTACAGACGTTATAAATAGATTTCTGGGAATAGCACTGTTAGTGTTGATGCTCCTTTAAAAGTATGTGGGAGTGAGCGTATAATCCCACAAATCTCCGTTGAAAAGGGAGGATCTTGCGGTCAGACAATTTGGCTGCTGCGGTCTTCCCGTCCGAATATAGTGATTAAACTGTCCCCGCACACGGGTCACAAAAAAACGAAGCTTCAAGCTTCTTTTTGAGGCGGCCTTGTTTGTGGCTCGTGTGCCGCGGTTCCGCCACAAAAAAAAAAACGCTTGAAGCGGCTTCAAGCTTCTCCGGACACAAGAGCTGTTTTTTGCAGCCATTTCTAGCGTTTTTTTGTGGTCGCTTCTAGCGTTTTTTTGTGGTCGCTTCTAGTGTTTTTTTGTGGCTCATGTGCGGGGACGCTAAGGGCCTGTCCACACAGCAATATTAAACGGCGCGTCAAATGTCCAAGAAATCACAGAATTTTTTATCGCGCGTTTTTTTATCGCCTGTGCGGAAACATTCAATGTATAACGAAAAAACAAACCGCGTGGTGAAATACTGCTGTGCGAACAGGCCTTAAGTGTCTTCAAGTCTAGAGTGAATACTGTAAATAGGCTCATAATTAACTAGTACTCATAATGAACTGCTTTTTAGAAAAGATAAAGGATCACGATAGATGTCGATTCAAGACAGCTGTGTGTCTTTAATTACATTTTTTAAATTAAGAATGACAACCAATGTGGGATGAGTGACCGTTGTTCCAAGTTTATTTGGCGCATACCTTAGTTTATATCAATTTAAGAAAAAGTCCTCAGACTAAACGGATTTTATGTCTGGCTGGTCCGACAGTTCAATACTTGAATTTAGGCTGTTGCAATTTTGTTCTATTCACGCGGAGATCTTTAATACCACGATGTAGGATCGATGTCGCTACACTCCTAATCGATACATATATTTTAGACATAAAATTGCCAAGTTTACAAACATTACCAATACATTTAACTTAGTGAAGATAAATGATGATAAGTGACATGTTTATCACAGGTGTAACAGCGGGCGGCGGCGGCTGGGAGCCCCTTGGGACTCCGTACTTCGACAACAGCACGAAGAGGGAAGCCACCGCCGCCGTGGGCCAGCCTGCCTACCTACACTGCAGAGTGCGGAACCTGGCGGATAGAGCGGTAAGATACTTCTGAGAAATGATACTCTGTTGTTCATCGAAAACAGCACTTAAAGGGAAGCCATCTCCACTATGGGATAGCTCGCTTTCCTGCCCTGTAGACTGTGGAACGTGGCTGAAAGCTGTGAGATATTCTTGAGATAAAACATTTTGTCAGCATGAAGAAGGAAGCCATCGACCATTGACATCAAAAAAGCTAAAAGTAAATTATCCTTGAAACGTAAAATTCGGAACTACTTCTTGAAGTCCTCTCAACCTTAGTTCGGTTTTCGTTCAGAATTGTTAATTAGTCCTCGTAATAATCTAATATTTTTCATAGTATTTATTAGTTAAGTAATATTTATTTTAGCTGTAATAAATAATTTATTTTTCCGTTTGAAGTACCTGTCATTTGTTTATTGTGTAAACCACAGTAACCTTTTTAACACAAAGCCAAAGCTTTTTAGGGTTCCGTAGTCAACTAGGAACCTTTATAGTTTCGCCATGTCTGTCTGTCCGTCTGTCTGTCCGTCCTCGCTTAATCTCTGTGACCGTTAGCACTAGAAAGCTGAAATTTGGTACCAATATGTATATCAATCACGCCGACAAAGTGGTAAAATAAAAATTGGAAAAAAATATTTTATTAGGGTAGCCCCCCTATATGTAAAGTGGGAGGTATTTGTTTTTTTTAATTTCAACCCTAACGTGTGATATATCGTTGGATAGGTATTTAAAAATGAATAGGGGTTTACTAAAATCATTTTTTGATAATGTCAATAATTTCGGAAATAATCGCTCCAAAAGTAAAAAACAATGTGTCCCCCCCCCTCTAACTTTTGAACCATAAGTTTAGAAAATATGAAAAAAATCTGAAAAGTAGAACTTTATAAGGACTTTCTAGGAAAATTATTTTGAACTTGATGGAAAGAACAGTTTTGTACAAAAAAGACAAAAGGGTTCTACAAAATAATTTCTGGACTAAGTTTATATAAGTGTATATGCAAGCATTTTTTTAACCTCATAAGTGGGTACACTTATTGTGATGGACGGAAAACTTCGGAACCCTACACTGAGCGTGGCCCGAATTGCTCTTGGCCGGTTTTTTTAACCCAAAGGTTGACTGGTAGAGAATGCTTTGTTGCATTAGGTTCGCCTATGGACATGAATTTTAAATAAATAAATAAATAAGCCATCGCCACCGTCAGTCAGTCCACCTGCCTACACTGCAGAGTATGGATCTTGGCTGATATACTTTAGTATCATATTTTCTGATTATGTATAATAAAGATACCTTTTAAGAATAAAGATAGGTATTTATATAGCCTTGTGTATGACTTGTTACGACTATGTTCGTAAAAATCAAGTTTCGATAGACCATTAACAAATTAGCTATGTTACACTATACTTGTATTGTCATTTAAAAACAGCTTCGTAGTTTGTTCTAACTTAATCGAATTTATTTTTAAAGTGAGTGGATGAAATATCGATTAAAAGATTCGTGTTGGCTAAAGAAACTGTAATATTTATTTATTAATTTATTATATACTTTATTGTACATACAAAACATAACAAAGAAAAACTTATAAATCTAAAACACGTACAATGGGCGGCCTTATCGCATTCCGCGATAAGGAAACTCGATAGAAATAAAATATGCATTTTAAAGTTGATAAACAACTACAGATAAAGATGAAATACTGTGGATATAGACTTTGTACTTAAAAAATCAAATTGATTCAGATCTCAAGCACGTCTTTGAAAATCTTTCGATACCAAAAATATTTAAAAGAAAAATAATTTTATCAAAATGTAAAAAATACTCAAACATCTTGTCGATTTAAAATAACACCGTACAAAATCTTGAACATACTCAACAAAACACACATAGCAAAAGAATCACTTAGTCTGAGAACGAAACATTCACGAAATCACCTCTGTGTAACTTCGGCTCCAAAGTCGTTGAGACTGGGATATCTTAAAGGACAAAACCCTACATTGTACAAGATATTCGGATTGAAAAAGTTATCAGCACCGCGTATATAATATAAGTGAATTAGAAAATGTTTTGCTATCGACTTTCGGTGGGCGTTAGCTTGATTTCATTACACGGAGTGCTTGTGAATACAAATCCATAAAGGCGTTGAAACAGATGCGTGCTAACGATAAGCAAATGTGACACTTTTATGGTTCTTTATAGAGTGCTATGGTATCACCGTTGAAATCTGATTTGGTATTGTGGGTGAAAATAAAATTGCACTGCGGTTTTGTGCTGGAATTCGACGGCTATCCACAAGACTTTAGGATAATCAACTTTCTTTTTCTGAGAATATTTTGGGTACACTTCTGACCTTAAAAGATGGGGTATTCAGTGACGTCTTGCCTTTGGAACCCAATTAGTAAAGGATGCCTGCTGATATCTTTTCAAACTATATGAGATGTGGTATGACTTAGTGTGCAAATTTTGCGATAAATAACATTATTTTTAATATATGCAAAACCTGAATAGTTTGTTTAGAATCAGTAACCGAATGGATTCCAATAGTTTTCCCAAAAATATTTTATAAGGTCCCAAGTTGGACAAAACCAACATTATGCACAACACAAGTCACGACAGGTCATAGCGGGTTTAAGACGCCATCAAACAACTGGGTGCAAGTGCAAAACTACCCTTCAATCACCCGGAGGACCATGTGACCTTGTATTTTTGCTGACAAGCTTTGTGATTTTTCATAATACAGTTTTGAAATTTTGTACATATATTCTTTACATAAAAATACTAGACAGGTGTTTCAGGTTTCCCATTTACCTACTGAAAATAGGGTGGTTTATAGAAAATATGATCACCCATCTTGAATACGGAAACGTAACATCGATTTATCTGCAGGCATCCATACCTCCTCCGTTCCATTTCCCAGAAGACTTTAGAACGGCAAACTTTAGCATAAAATTGTATATTCAAACCAAAAGGCTGCATAAACAGCTCGATAGACATTAAAACTAAGAGGGAAGGATTTTACCCGCAAGTAGTTACCACAAACGATACTCCCCGGAGATGAAATAGATAGTATCCATCTTGCTTCACCTACTTCACAAGACGTTCACATATTCCACTATGCATTTATTTAGATTTTCACTCGTATTCATTTTATCGATACAGAGGCATCTCCGCTAGTTTCCGCTTACGTTAATATGATGTATAGGTACGTGTTTGACTTTGAAATTGGCTTTTAAAATTGTGAGAAACTCTTGGGCATGTGCAGGCTACATTATTATGTAAGCTGCCTCTTTGTCCCTCACTAGCTAGTTCTAGTTTACCAAAACACGCCACTGATTGTGAA
The DNA here is from genome assembly GCA_929112965.1 of Mythimna albipuncta. Classification (NCBI taxonomy): domain Eukaryota; kingdom Metazoa; phylum Arthropoda; class Insecta; order Lepidoptera; family Noctuidae; genus Mythimna; species Mythimna albipuncta. The sequence goes on from OV815973.1 coordinate 13,179,012, forward strand.
GTTTTTGCAAAGCTCACATCTTGGCATATCGCTAATCATTTGGATGATCATTTACAATTGCCAAAACGGATCTTGAGCGCTCGGCGTCAGAGTGGGGATCGCTTTGCGCATTCCATACATTGGCTAGCCAATCGTCGTCTTGGTTAGATACATGCAGCAAGGCAGGGAACGAATCATGACCATGAATCATGACGTCTATGGCGCGATGGCACGGCGAGCCAATCACTGACACTCCCCCCGCGTCTCACTTCACACCACTACAGAGACCGAATATTTGACTTCTGCGTAACTTGAACCCAACGCACAAAATCGGTGTCGGCAATTGTAAATGTTTCATTTAACACAAAAATCGGGGTTAAAATCTTATTTTCATCAAAACTTTCTTTTACTGATAATCTCGAACTTGACCATTATCTCACCTGATGGTAAGTGGCGATATAGTCGGCGATGGACGACGAAGGTAGTAGAACTAACTTATTCGCTCTTGACTTAAAGACCCCTAGCTATCAGGAAACAGACTTCAGTAGAGAATTCCACAACGATTACCTTCCTACAAACTTGGGGGGTGACCAGATGTGGCCTTAGCTATAAGCGAAATTCACGAGAACGCACTGCCGACAAACTACTATGCAGTTTGGCAGATGTTACATTGAGATATCGATGTAACAAATTAATAAAATTAAAATTAAAAAACTCCTTAGCTGATTTAACGTTATTTTAAGAAACAGATGCCTGTATTTAGATGCACATGATATTTTAATGTACCAGACCATAATAGCTACATAATTTAAAAAGCAAAGAGCCAGTTTCGTACATTTTTTTTTTTTTTTTTTACTATGTGAAAATCCGTATGGATGTTCTACGCCTGGGGCTAGCTACAGGTTTGTCGAACTTTTACTAACTTAAACCACAAGGTGTTTTATAGCAACATTCGGTGGAGGACTGGAGTGTGTGTCCATCGGGTCTCAGTTGTGTTGACCGAGAGGTCAATATGACACAAGTAATTTCCGAAGCACCCATGCCCAGACAGTTCCTGTATCAGACGAAAAGTAACTTAATGTTGTCTCTCCAGCCAATACCTCATAACAACTCTTATCGCCACTATTGTAGTGTGCCCTAATTTACTAACAACTATTCAGTATGTGCTTGTTTCCTTTCTATTCCGGAACTTCAGAAGTCGCGCGACTCAATATGGGCCAAGTAGGTGATGCTCGAAGTCCCGTATTTCGTTTTCGCATTTGAATTCAAGATGGCGTACGGGAACGGTTTGCTCTTTGCTGGAACTGTACTCTTGTTGCCAATTAAATTGCCATTTAGTTTAATTAGACGGACGGGTTTGTAATGCTAAACGGTTTGAATATTTATTAGGTTAGTCTAATAAGCCGTAAGATTTGAATAAATATACTTACCGGGGAATAGGAGGTATATAAATATACTAGTTCTTGCCAGTGACTTTCTCCGCGTGAAAGTTGGAAATTGCCTCATTGGAATATCGTACATCCTGTCAGTATAAAAGTATTTTTTACCTAAGGTCAAGTCTTTGGTCTAGCCGTATTCTATCATATTGAGCAGTGATTGAGAAATGATTAAAGAATACAGATTTTTACATTTATTAAGAGGACTATAGAATTTAAAGCGTGGTTACTCTCGGACTGCATACATACAAGAGATACATAAAGGCACAAGGCTTGCAAATATGAATCATTTTAGAGATTTGTTAAAAATGTACAGACTTGATTATAAAATTAAAATATTTTAACAGTAAAACGTTGTTCAATCTGATTTTCAATCATAATGATTCTATTTACTGTTTTGGATCATATACTTTTGTGCATTATAAGACTTGCACTTAGCCTCTGTAGTCCCCTTAACCCACGCGAAAAGGAAAGTAAGATTCCCACAACTCGTAAGATTTAAACAAATACATTTACCACAAAAGTGAGAACTTTATTAAAATGTTGCATATTAAGTTGTTGAAACAGCTGACCTCGTGCTCGCATTTTGTGTTGCGGTCGAATAAATATTATAATAAGAACGTCACATTTTTTTCACTGCAGTACAACATTTCTGTAAACCAGGGTTAGTTTTAACAAACTATTATGCAACAGTAGGGCCATCTGTAACGAAAACTGGAAACTTTTATGGATTCTACAACAATAATTTAAAAACGTACATGAGTTGTGAAATTTGTGCATAAAAAAAATAAACCGACTTCGATGTAAAAAGATACTGAAAAGTACAAACTTTAATTTTGGAAGTTGGTGTTTCTATAATAGATAGTTTTGTCTCTTCGCTATTTAACACCGACTTCCGATATTAAAGTTATTTTGTACTTTTCAGTGTTTTTTGACATTGAAGTCGGTTTAATTTTTTTTGTGTAAACTTTTTAGTTTTCAATTTTTAGTTATGATACCACCACTAAAAGGTACCCCTCAGCCAAACTTAAATACCTTATAGCCAGAGTGCTTCTCATAACGATTATAACAATCCCAAACACGGTCACATTACATTAATTTACCTTGTGGCTTCATCACCAGATCAGTTCGATACATCCGGGGGGGATGTATCGAACTGATCTCATTGTAGGTAAAGCAATTTTACTTGTTACGACAATTCTGCTGTGATCCCATGAGGAGTTCTGTTCCATATCTTCGAAGTTCATGATCAGATCATTACAACATTTATATGGGACCAACTTAGAAGCATAAACTTTCAATCAAATACAATATTTTCATAATTGGTCCACCATTTACCGAGATATCGGTGAACATACATAAAAAAAACATACATTCAGCCGAACATAGAACCTCCTCCTTTTCGAAGACGGTTAAAAATAAAGTTTATTGCGGTGGCTGTGTTGCTTTATGTAGGTAAGCACTAACTGCTGCCAGTAGCTTCACTTACGTGGTAGTAGGAAATGGTTCCAAGGAAACATATTCCTGCGATAAAAAGTGCCCTAAATGCTATTAGGACATGGACTATCCATGTGTCTATTTTCATCCAAATACGTCAGTAGTTCGAGCGCGATGAAGTAACAAACATACACATACACACACACGAATTTTCACCTTATATGGCATAAAACGAATAATTTGATTAAGTAAGACAGCAAGTCTATGAAAAGTAAAAAAAAAAGACGTGTGGCCCTCGGGGACTGCCGCGGTAAAGCTATTGCATAGCATTTTTTATCAACTTATGCAATTAGTTATAATTATTTATTTATTTTATTTATGCAGTATTTTTTTCCTTTGCCTTTTTTTTCTTTGATATTAATTGAAGTTACACTTTTTGAGCGTGGTGACCGATTAGAAAACAAATGAGTGGGGGGTGTTAGGTTATTTTCGTTACGGAATTTCTGGATTCGGTCTCCACGCTCAAGGCCCGCGATAGAAGCTATGCAATAGCTTAAAAATCATTAACTTTAAAAATTTATTGATTAATCATAAAATCTCTTGATTTCCACAAATTAGACCTTAATCTAAAAGCAAACATTAAGAATGTGTATATTCTACAGACTATGGTACCTATACAAAACTGCTTGTAAACGTTTAAATTTAGTAAAAATATATCTAAGATTTATAATGTTAGATATATTTTTACTAACGTTAAATAACTACTTAATGTACTTACAACGCAACTATAAGAAACAAAACGCACTTTTAACACACAAAATGTAAATGAACTGATGACAAATGTACAAACACTTTTTGTATGATACAAATTGATTACTATCGATACTACTTAGGTACACATAATTCCATCAGGATTTTTTCGTTCCTATAATAATAGGGATAGGCATCAATAATAATTGATTATAATGACAAAAGTCGCGTGAGCGAAGATACTTAATCATAATCAATCAGCACAATGCTCACCGCTTCTACATTGTGCCCACTGTTTGGGCAAAGTGGCTGCTTTGTAGGCAGACCTACAAATAGAACACGACATCGCTTTTAGGTTGAAATGCAAATGCTTCGATTAGATTCTGAAATAACTCGGTAAAACTGTTAAGAGAGGACATCTGCGGTTGCTGCTAATATTGCCGTAAAGTAGGAAAATTGATGGCAATATTTCCCGAAGCATGAATATTGGTGGCAATATTACCACTTCGAGCAATATTGCCGGCAACGGCACATCTCCAGTTAAGACTGAAGAAACCTTTGGTACTTGGATATTATTGAACATCAGCTCAAGTCGAAGTATGAATATTTACGGCAATATTGCCCAAAGTATGAATATTGACGGCAATATTGCCCGAAGTATGAATTTTGGTGGCAATAATGCCCGAAGTATGAATATTGGCAATATTGCCAGCAATATTACCACTTCGGCAAAATTTCCAGCAAACGGTGACAATGGGTAGCTCGCTGTCCGGCCGTCCGGTAACTGTCCGGACCAAGCCCAGGTCGTCGACGGCGCGCGCTGTTCCCGCGCGTCTCAAGGAGTTGTCAGCAACAGCAGGGGCCCAGCCGGGTCGAAGCCTACTGGGGCCAGGGTTATCCGAAAGGGCGCTCGAGCCCCGGTATGAAGGCTTGAAGGAACGGGATGGGTTTTTTAGTCAGTAAGAGTCTGACACTACCTCCCGCTCCGCCCAAGAGCGGGGGTTGTCATAAGACGATTTTTCTCATCGAAAAAAAAAAAAGCCGAAGTATGAATATTGACGGCAATATTGCCAGCAATATTACCACTTCGGTCAATATTGTAAGCAACAGCACATCTCCAGTTAAGACTGAAGAAACCTTTGGGACTTGGATATTATTGATCATCAGCACAAGACTGGTTAACAAATTACCAAATGACCTAAAAAACCTAAAATAAATAATCTGATATGTAGGTAACCTGCAAAATTAAGTAAAGTAAGTTATCAGTGTCAATCACAAAAGCTTTTAAATAATACAGTACCATTTACAAAAATTAATAATGAGTAAAGTCTCCTATTTGACAGTGTGGTTTTAAATTCACTCTCAAAAGCCATATGACGAGCCGATGTAATTTAATAATGCCCAAAGCTTTTTTTAGACTCGAGCTAACTCAATTTCATCTGTTATCGTGAAATATTACATTTACAACTTTTTATACATTTGAAACAGGTCTAAATCCCATGTGTCAGTCCAGTCTAGTATTGCCACATTTAATATGAAGAAATTCGGACAGCAAAAAATGAGGGGTCCGAAATCGGGACGAAGTGTTAATCAAGAGGGGAAGCATCTGGCAACACTTAACTTCTTTGGCCCAACAATTTGTAAGAAAGTTCGTGCACTTATTAAGTAGCTCGTCCAATATCACTGGTTTTTGTGGCATCATCTGGTGGAGTTAATATTCACACTTGGTTATATTGGAATATAGACAAGGAAAGTACATGAGGGATGATATCATAATATTGAGAAGTTTATGAAGTAATATTTCTTGTCATACATTGTTACGAATACAAGTTACAATCAACTACTGCTGACAAAGTTATAGTATGACCGGATTATTATTATTCATTTTATTTTTATTACACTACTAGCTTCTGCTTCGTTCACTTGAAACAAAGTTTCACAAAACAAACTTTAGACCCTAGTTGCATCCTTAAAAAGGCTGAATTTTGAAAAACCTTCTCTCAGTGCTCGCTAACGTCACAAAAGGAAGCCATGTGCAAAATTTCCTAATCCCAGTAGTTTCGGCTGTACATTGATATGTCAGTCAGTCAGTCAGTTTCTTCTTCAATGTGTATATAGATCATCATCATCATCATCATCATTTCAGCCGATACACGTCCACTGTTGTACATAGGCCTCCCCCAAGCGTCGCCACATCGAACGTTCCTGTGCGTCTCGCATCCATCGGTTTCCCGCTACCTTCACCAGGTCGTCGGTCCACCTTGAAGGAGGCCTACCAACACTGCTGCTAAACTATTAGGAGATATTGGTCTTCGTAGGCACACGCAATTCTCAAAAGGAACCTGTACAACAACTATAGCTTCTGAGAGAAATGGCTTCCTTGTGAAACACCGTGATTTTACAGAAGTGTGATACTCTCTCTCGCTCTACCAAGAGCGGAAGAAGTTATTTGATAATTTCCTTATATACAATGAAAAAATAACCTTTGTGGTAAATAAGCTATGCATATAGGCGAGTTTTCTTGCGTGATCAAGCGAAGAATCGCCAAATTTAAGTAGCAATGGGCATGGCACATGGGGAGGCCTGTGTCCAATAGAGGACCTCTTTCGGCTGAAATAATGTCGGTAGGTAGGTAGGTTCCGTGAGGGGACTAATCCAGCTCGGAAAAAAATGCGTTGGTATGGCGACCGCTTCGTCGCTTAAAACGCCGAAACGTCGCCTACATAGTTTGACCCAAATGGAACCCCGGAGCCACCGATGCTCAGCGTAGTGACTCTGTCTACCAACCCAGTGATTCCAGGAAAGACAGTTAGTAATCACGTGATGCCGTTTACAGCGAAGCTTGAGGAGATCATCTTAAAGCCTCTCCAGAGATGTGCTTTGTACTTGCTACGTGGATGTACCCGAATTTACGTTGAACAGATGGATCTACCCTGTTTTAAAGAAGTCACGGTGTCTCTTTTATGTGCAAATGATGACATTCTTTGGTTAATACCTGAAATCTTGTTAAGATTTCAATGTGGAAACAAAAATAAACGGTTCAGCTTTCAACTTTATTGCTTACGCTTTGATACGAAGTCGTTTGACCTTCCGTTGACCTCTGTGTTTGCTTCAGTGTTTCTTCTGGTTGGGAAACAACCGTTTCTTTAGCGAAAAAAGACGCAATCTTAAAACAAGCTAACAAACTTAACATCAATAGATAGGAAAGATATGCGTCACATCCGTGAAAAATTTAAGTAAAAATGTTTTTTAAAAACCTATTTGCAAAATAATTATCATTTATGATACTCAGCTCTCCATTAGCTTTCAATAAAACATTAATTTGAATCGGATCCGCAATCTCAAAAATCATCTTCAACAAATAATCTTACTTCTCTATTATAATATTTTATTGCGGTATCATAATTTTAGAAACTCCGATTCTGCTATCGAACATCAAATTGCCTGAGGTATTCAAAATATACACGTTGTTACAAAACAGAATTGGCAACTATTTTCAATTATTGCCAATTCTTACTAATAACTTCTAAGTCTTATTTCCTCATTTATTTTTAATACATCTATACAATCCAAGTATCGGTTGCAACAAGCCCTCCGTGATTGCGAGCGCTGCAAATAGCCTCAAACTTCAGAGTATAAAAAAGTTAAATAAACCGCAAAATAAATGGAGAAACTTGTTTGAATTCAATGTTCTTCTTCTTGGTCTTAGTGCCTTTCCGACCTGGCCGTCTTTTCATTAGCAATCACAAGACCAAAAGAAATATTTCTTTATTCTGTTATCAGATGACTTTCTGAGTTTTTACGAAATTACTTTTTTAGCAAGTATTCAAAATGTAGTCAGTGTTTTTGCGTAGGCCGTGCCCTACTCGCCAAACTAAGACACGAATTTTTAAAATTGCACATGCTATACAACACAAGACTTGTGTTGTATAGCATATGTAATTTTATGCAAGTTTAACTTATTTAAACTTGCGTAAAATTACATCGCCGTTACACTTTAAACGAATCAGATCGGCTAAAATATGCACCAAATTTTGGTTTTGCAAGTGGGCCACGTTACCAACCTGGGGCATGTATACCTGATTTACCATATGTTTATCATATGTACTATCACAGAAAAACTCACCACATAAAGGCTGGAGTAACAATTTTTTTTTTTTTCAATTTTCGTGATAAAGTGAGCGAAATACCCTTCCGTTACACTTTTGTACTTATCGATTTTTGATAGAAAATAAGAGCGTCTCAACTCTTTTCGAAAAAAATACGACACAAAAAGCGAAACTACAAAATCCTGTAGTTACTTGATCCGCTGTATGTACAACTATGTTTCCAATTACGTTGACAAATGTACACCAAGCAGGATTAATCAATCACGAACACAAATGATACGTCCTCCGCGAACCTTTTGAAATATTATCTCTTTAGTCCATAAATACAATGCTTCACGTAGTGAGTAAAGAGGGGTTATTTTGGCCCTGGGATATTTTGGCACAAGCTTATTCACCAATAGGAGTATGAGAAACTGTTCTTACTGTGTTTCTATTGGTTTAATGAATTCGGTTCAAAGTTATTCCTCAGGGCCAAAGTAACCCTACTTTACGGTACCTATTTTGTAAATACATGTCAATTTGAAAAATAAATCATACAGGCATCTTCAGAGCTGACTTCAATGTAAAAAAACACTAATAAGTGCAAAATAGCTTTAATTACGGAAGGCAGTGTTACTATAATAATAGTTTTGTCGCTCCTTTTTAACACCGACTTCCGAAATTAAAGTTTTTTTTTTACATTAAAGTAGGCTGTTTTTTTTTTACACTTTTTAGGGTTCCGTAGCCAAATGGCAAAAAACGGAACCCTTATAGATTCGTCATGTCTGTCTGTCTGTCTGTCTGTCTGTCTGTCCGTCCGTCCGTATGTCACAGCCACTTTTTTCCGAAACTATAAGAGCTATACTGTTGAAACTTTGTAAGTAGATGTATTCTGTAAACCGCATTAAGATTTTTACACAAAACTAGAAAAAAAGCAATAAATTTTGGGGGTCCCCATACATAGAACTGAAACTCAAAAATTTTTTTTTCATCAAACCCATGCGTGTGGGGTATCTAAGGATAGGTCTTCAAAAATGATACTGAGGTTTGTAATATCATTTTTTTCTAAACTGAATAGTTTGTGCGAGAGACACTTCCAAAGTAATAAAATGTGTGTGTCCCCCCCCTCTAACTTCTAAGATAAGAGAATGATAAAACTAAAAAAAATATATGATGTACATTACTATAAAAACTACCAAGGAAAATTGGTTTGAACGAAATCCAGTAAGTAGTTTTTTTTTAATGCGTCATAAACCGAAAAAAATACACTATTATTAAAACATCGATCAAAGTTACAATACATTACAAGAACTTTTATATTATGTTACTTGCTGCTATGGAACCCTTCATGGGCGAGTCCGACTCGCACTTGGCCGGTTTTTAATTATGGTATCACTACTTAATAATATGGTACCATCTGCCAAAATCGAATACCTGCCAGAGTGCATCTCATAACAATTCTAATAATACCAAACCCGGTTAGATTACATTAATTTACCTTCTGGCTTCATCATCAGATCAGTTCGATGTATCCGCTCCCCCTTTTCTTTCAGTCAGTCAGTCATTGATTACACGTAAAAACAAAGCAATGTTACCTGTTACGACAGTTCTGCTGTGTCTACGAGGAGTTAAGTTCCATATCTTCAAAGTTCATGATCAGATCATAACATTTCTATGGGACTGGACTGGACTGGAAAATTATTTTTTTGATTTAATGGTTAATCAAAAAAGTAATTATCAAAATTGGTCAAAGTACCAAGATATTGGTGACAGTTCATAAAATAAAAAAAAATCATCCGAACATCAACCTCCTCCTTTTTGAAGTCGGCTAAAAATAGCTAGTCTTGATAACTGTTAAAACAAATTTTAATTAACTTAAACAAATAATTATACACGTGCCGCTGCTTATCAAGTTTGCTTTTCCAGTATTAAAATTAGGTAAGTCCATCATCGGATTGAAGGAAAACTCGTAGTCTTCCTTCTACGATATAATTCTTTGAAAAAACTTAACGCTGGCTCTATCCTTACGTATTATATACTAGCACTTTGCCTTTGGATTTGTCCGCGTGAATTTTCACATACGTCGAGTTTATTAACATAAGGAATAAGATTTCACGCTAATATCATAAAGAGGTAAAGTTTGTTTTTTGTTTGTTTGTAGGAGATAATCTCTGAAAGTACCTACTGGTCCGATTGCTAAAATTTTTTTACCGATATAAAGCTAACATATTCCCGACTGACAGGTTACATTTTAGGTGCGCGGGTGAAGCCGCAGGTAAGAGCTAGCTAATTATATTCTTTATTATAGGTACTTTAAGGAAAATAACATAGAAAAAGTTATGGCTAAAACACATACAATGGGCGGCCTTATCGCATGAAATTCCACGATGTCCTCCAATCTCAAAAACACAAAAACTTAACACTCACTAAATAAGGATAGGATAGGTTACCATTAAGGCCAAGTTTCAAAGATTTTGGCTCTAGGAATAAGTTGAATATCTAAAAATCCCTTTTTAATGCTCGCCTTCATTATGAATGGAAGATTTGTCAAAATTTCACGTCCCTAGTTTCAGTTTTGGCTGTAGGTACGTTGGTAAGTCAGTCAGTTCCTCCTTTAATATATTTTAAAGAAAGAAAGAAAACTATTAGAAAGAAAGAAAGAAAACTATTTTATTTGACAGACACACTCGTAGATACACACAATGTAGTAACAACATGTAGACACTAATAGATTATTATATACAAAAAAAGAGACATCAACAAAGTGTGTCTCACAGCGGCACCAAATAGGTCCAGTTCAGCAATAATGCCAGACAACTACATGGTAGTTGTCTAACGCTGGTTTTCAATATAAGTAAAGGATTTTGAATTTATTTTTTCTAAAATAAAAGTGGCCTAAGTTAGTCCTTATTACATCAGCTATCTGCCAAAATAAAGTCCCGTCAAAATCGGTCCAGCAATTTCAGAGATTAGCTGGAACAAACAGACAGACAGATAGACAAAAATTGTAAAAATGTTATTTTGGTGTATGTAGGTAGTTTGTTTTTTGTTTTTATGTTTTTTAGTTTGTATGAGGTAATCTCGGATCCGACTGGTCCGATTGCTAAACATTTTGTACCGATAGAAAGCTGCTTTATTCTTAAGTGACATAGGCTATATTTTATGTACGCGGACGAAGTCGCGGACAAAAGCTAGTATTTCATATGCATGTAGTAAAAGGCGGTTATTTCAATATTACAAACAGACACTCCAATTTTATTTATATGTACAGATTTATTAATAGGTTTAGAGAAAGTAGAACAAACAAAGATTGAAATATTATGAAAGTTTTACTTGGCCATACCATGAAGTGATTAATTTCTAAGATCTGGTCACGACATCAACATATGCATATTTATATAAAACACAAAACGTTTCACTTATAGGCATCTTTGCCCGTCTCTAGGCCCCAAACCGATTTAATTGGAAAGGCAATAAAACGAAGATGGTTTAAAACGATTAAAATAATGTAGTAACGCATAATAATATAATCCTTTGAACGCTTGGCCGGAGTTAAATGTACATATACTCGTACTGCCGCTTGCGTCTTCATAAAGCCCCACTGAACATTAAAACCATTTTGTTTTGCGACATATTGCTTGATTTAATATGTACATTCTGAAGAACGTTTAACCAAGATCGTTTTTGTTTAAATATATTTCTAAAAAACAAAGTCTTTTGAAAGGAGTAAGGAAAACATGGGAAAAGAAATCATATGGTAATTTTATAATTGCCAAAATTATGTTGATTATTTATAAATTTATTTATTAAATATTCATGCAACATAAATATATAAAGGCGGACTTAATGCCTTAGTCTTTCTCTACCAGTCAACCAAGTGTGGTGAAGAGAAAAAATGGCAGGTGCTTAAAAAATAAAAAAAGGATAGATTTTTTTTTTCTAAACTATTGACCAAGCCTACCGAGGAGTAACTATTATATAGCACTACTCTGGAATTAGGGACTTAAGAAACTGCAAAAATTCCCTTTTTTCCAGCACGTAAACAAGTTGGAGAAAGTTTGCCAATGCAACTGAGGCGGAAATCCCCGACCCGCGGGTAAAGATGTTAAAGAACCTATTGGCTTCATGTATCAAACGACATTTTTCAATAAGAGTTCCGTTTATTTTGTTTTCTTAAGAAAATAATATATACGGTGCTTGACCGGTATCTCATGGCCTCGTGGGGTTGCTTAATGCCCAGCTGGATACGATAAATACAATTAATGTTGGCGGGGGCGAGCTCATGCATTTTTCCATACTAGAGCGGAAACCAGTAAATTGCGTGCCAAGGAGCGGTAGGATTAAGAGTTTTTTTGGTATTACCTATTACAAAAATGTATTTCTTTTATTTACAGTAATTTACTAAAGTATTAGGTAACTATTACAGATTGCCAATTAATAAGCATTAAGTTAATTAACAAATTAACGTGAAGGTTATCTGAGCTTGACTAAGTAATTAGAGGCAGACGAATTATTACGAAACTATTCAAGCACTGTCTGGTTGTAGAGAGAAATTTGCTCAAACGCGCCCGGCGCAAGTTTCATCCGCCTTGAAAACTTAAACTCACTTAGCCCTCATTTGAGAATTTTGTACGAAACTTATAAATCTCAAATCTTTTTTTTATAATTATTTCGAGTCTAATCTACAACTACATCTAAACTTAATATAAAGAAGCAAAGTTTGTTTTATTATTTTACCTCGGTTGGTGGTGGAAGTTGGTGAATGTTATATGTCTTCGAGCTTTTGATTCTTGGACATGCCGGTTTCCTCTTGATATTTTCCTTCACCGTTTTTTGAGAGCAGTGGTAATGAAATAAATTACACAAAGTAACGCGTCTGGCAGGGTTTCAACCCGCGATCTACAGCTCGTAAGTCGGAGCCATTGGAAAAAAAATATTAATACTATAATAAAATAAAAATATAGCAGACTAGCGCTAGATTTTCCGTTCGTAACAATAGTAAGGCCTTCACAATGAAGATCTATATTTACTTACGTACCTTAGAGGGAATCTATTCATCGACTGGAGTAATTGCAGATGCATCTTACGATCTTTACCAAGTAGGCATATAAAAATCTAGTGACCCGTTCCAGCTTTGCACGGGTGTTACAAATCTTTCAAATTCTCGCCTTTTCTCTACTCATTCTCAGCTTTTTTAATGTTCCCACTCTTGGGACTCAGGCCTCCTTTCTTGGCGAGGGAATGGGCCGTAATCCACCACGTGGGCCCTGTGCGGGTTGGTGTATGTCACATGTCTTCGAATTTTTTGGTTCTAGGACAGGCCGGTTTCCTCACGATATTATTGTTCACCGTTTTAGAGCGGTGGTGATAAAATAAATTACACGAAGTAATGCACTTAGCTGGGTTCGAACCCACGACTTACGTTGCTGAAGTTTGTATACAGATATGGTGAGCCCTGCCTCTCAAATAAGGATAACCTGTTTTTACAGTGTTCAGCTGTGTAGATACATAAGAAAGGATTATTAAAACTGCAGACTGTCAACCTATTTATCATCTGATTTACTTTAAAAAACATAATATGCATGCCGCATCTTTGTTCACTAGCTTTTGAATTTATTACAAACAGACAGACAACAAATCCACGTACAGAGGAATTTAATATGTATAAAAAGATTAATTATTTATTACATGGTTTTGGCATTTTAATATAATTAATTGATCTGACGATTTTAACAATCACTATTATTATAGCGGATCCATTAGACAGTCTGTCACTACTGAACAAAAACGGCATTTGGGTCAAACGCGGTTTCAGCAGTCGCAATTCACGTCCAAAACTTACCACGAATGGATTCAATATTTAATCCTCTTTTCAGAATCCGAGCAAAATATTAGTGAAAGACATTAAAGGTTGGCTTTCTAGTGGAAACGTTGGGGAACTATTCAGAGGAGTGGGCAATCTTCTGTGTGGTTTCCGATGTGAGCGCGTGAATGGTGCCCAAATTGCCAGCGAAGGGCTGACTCATTCGAGCCACAGATTGCGCTGATTCACTTCACTTTACTCCACTCACATTTTATCTAGTGATCCCATTTAGAAGATAAAGTATTCAGTGTGAAAGAGTATTTTTTTATCATGTTCACATATGAAAAATTGCCTGAAAAATTGATTCGACGCAATATCATATTGTTATTGTACTGGGAACGTATGCTGTTGATCAAATAATATAGATATATATTGATTAAACTAAACTACGTTACTGCAACGTGTCATGGCAACCTCGTTAAAAAATTACGTAAATTGGTAGGTAAATGGAAGGTTGTCCAAACACAAATAGATTCCCAATCAATTTGTCTAAATTCGCACATGCAAGGCCCACTTACCTACCGGGCAGTTGACACTATTTTGTAAACAACAAGAGTTTACTAAAGGTGGGTTGCATTCGAAGCTACTTTACAATTTATGTCAAAGTAAATTGTTACAGTAACATTAACAAAGACTATTAGATATTACTAACTCCTGATACAATTCCATGTAAAGTTTTTAAATTTTGTTAATAGCTTGCGGACGTCGTCGACGGCGCATAGTGTTTCACGCGTGCCTTATGGAGTTGTCGGCCATCGTAGGGGCCCAACAGGGTCGAAGTCTACTGGAGCCATGGGTGATGTGAAAGAGATCCCCGGGGCCCTGGAACAATAGCAAAGAAGGAAGAGAAGTCGATTTTTAGTCAAAAAGTTTAAGTTTAAAAGTTTGATACGCCCTTTCGCTCCGCCCAAGGGCGGGAGACGTCAATTAGATGATTTTCTCACCTAAAAAAAAAAACCATGTCAACCGAGTTTTCAAATATCTGTTTTAAGATTTCTGTTAATTAAAATTAAATCCATCTCAATCAATTACAATTTGCATTCACAGCGCGAGGAGTGACAATAACATTTCGTTTTATTCGACAACGAGTTCAATCCTACTTGATCTAGGCTTGACCCATAAAAACTTCGGCGCCACGAGAAAGAATGGTTAGGGGGTTTCCAGTTATATCCAGTTAGTTCTGTCTCCGCCACGCTTTAAACCGAGCTTCGAAGAAAGTTTTAAAACCTCGGAGCGAATAGTCTCGAATACAAATTTCGAATGAAACTCTCTCGATGCGACCACATAAAAATTGGAACGACTCGAAACAGCTCACAATTACTTTGTAGTACGAAAGCCTCATAAATTACAACGACTTTTTATTTTTCTTCTTAATTGTTCTTAACGAATTTATCAAATTTACGCTTACGTGGAGGAAATTTATGGTGATCCAGGTCTTAGAGTACGAATTTTATAGAGCCTGAATTTAGAAGAGCTTATTGAGAATTAAGTTCTCTCGGTTTACCAAAAATTATTGCTGTAAAAGTTTACTTCCCGCAATTTCACATTTGTAACAAAGTTTTATCTTTGAATAAAATGGAAATGGTTACATTTTATTTAAGTACCTTCTTGAAATTCTTTAGAAGTAACTTGAACGAAACTTTATAAATTAAACTGGTACTACTTTTGGAATAATAAATTTAAATTAGAACTCAATCGGACTAAAATAAATATAAGTAAATTATTGTAGTCCGATTTAGCTCAAAGCTACTTACTACGTTTATAGAAAAAATATGGAGCAGTTTTCTTTTTCTTTTAAAAACACAATTAAAAAGATTACAGCTCCATTTATAACACAATGCAGGGTACAACTTTATTAAAAACTGTGAGAAAATGTAAAATTGTTAATGATATACATACACAGATTTATTAAAAAAATCCTTCCCGAAACGCGTATCCCGTAAAAACCACAAATATACTGTTATATAACACCCTGCAGAGGCGTATCTTAAAAGAACCACAAATATACCGGCAATCTCTCGTTATCGTCATTAACACTCGATCAAGTACGACGAAGCATCCCTAAGGGATGAAGATAAACAAGATCACACGTCAATTATTACATATTTTACAGCTACCGCGAGGCTGCGACGCAATGCGTATCAAGAGATCGTTATGTCACGCTCTGCTGACGCAAGTTTATTCTTGATTAATAGACTGCAGATGGTATTTTGGTAACAATTAACAACAATAATGATAATACTCTGTTTATTTTTAGTATACTAGCGGTTATTCGGATTGTGCTACTACACTAAAAAGTAATATTGGGTTATTTATTCGAAAAAAGGAAACATGTATTTTTAATGCATTGTTTATATAAAGGGTTACTGGCAATTAGTGTATATTACTTATCTATGGGTCTCCGATGCCTGAAGATAAATGGTTATTATTATTATTATTTATACCGGTACAGTACATAGGGTATATGTTCCTTTTCTGGGAATATGTTCCTTTGTTATATTTTTCTCCTATCAAAAGCTAGTTATGGATAAAATAAAGAAGAGATTATTCTAAAGAGCGCTAAAATCATTTTATGTAAGTTTTTTATTCTAGTTATAACAAAATAATAGATATAGGATTGATTATATAGGGTGACTGGCAATTAGTGTACGATACCTTAACACGTGATTGTGCTCATGCTAACAAACAATTTTTATTATGGGAGCAAAGCCGAAATCGCGAAAAAACTATCAGCTGTTCAGTACATTAGGCAAACATAAATATACTGAACAGCTGATTTTTTTTCGCGGTTTCAGGTTTGTGCCCATAGTAAAAGTTGTTGGTTATCATGAGTATATAGGTACATGGGTAGACTTAAAGTAACAAGATATTCTCTACAAGCCAACCTTTGTGTTAAAAAAGATTAAACTGCAGTAGGTGTGCACAAAAAATGAATACTAGATAATATAAAAAATAAAATGAAGTATCGTTAGAATTAGGTGTTTAGGTGCTTGTATTAATAAACTACATCTATATGCTAAAATAATAAATTAAAAAAATCATTAAAATTAAGAGAACTTACATAATATATTTATAATAATTTGAGATTAGGGTGGCAGGCTTTTGAAGGTCTGAAACCACATGGTTGCATTGTTATTACTTTCTAATGCTATCGATTTGCGGCACATCGGTTGGATTGTTTTCAAAGTCTAAGGGCCAAAACTGCATTAAGCGGTCGCCCGCGCGGTCCCATAATAAAGTGCTCAGTTGCCGCGCGGGCATCCGTCGCGGGGAGCCACGCCCCGCGTCCGTTTTGCTACGTAATAATACATGAAAGTTCTCTATCGACTCGACTACATGCATACAGTTAAACTTGAACTGCGATACTGCGCAGGTTAATCTGGTTTCCGTGACGGAGGCTGTCGCCCACGACACAAGCGCGACATCACGCGACGGGTGCCCGTTTAGACATAGGTGCATGAAATAAAAAAATAAAAAAACTCTTTTTTAAATCTCCTATTAATATACGCTTGTACGAAATTAATTTCTTTGAGAAAACGTCAGCTAAGCGAGTTCAATGACCTGTAGGTAGTTATTACGCAACGCCGACTACTACATACAGGTCATTGAACTCGCTCAGCTGACGTTTTCTTATAGAAATTAATTTTGTACATGCGTAAATTAATACGAATTTTTAAAAAAGGTACTTTTTTAATTTTATCGTTACGAATCGATAGTGTTTCATGTACCGGATCGAACCTCCACGGGATTAAAACGATCAAAGTTTAGCGGTGTAGATACAATATACTTTATTTTACTTATAGCTAAATTATTACACAGCTCTAAAATTATTGCAGATTCATCGACTAATATTTCTCGAAAACTTTTCCGCTTGATTAATTAATGGCCGACAGAAATCAAAGTATTGTCTATATGACGTCAATGATGAATGGCCATGAAGGGGCTTTGCTCGGAGTTTTTTTGTGTGTTCGAATCAGGAATGAAAATATTCGCAGGGGAACCAAGTTTCCTTATACTAGTAGAGCCCGAAGAATTGCCTAAGGGTAAAGTGTAGGACGCATTGCTCGCAAAACATGGTCGATGGGGCTGAAAAGTTCTTGGGGGAGGGTAACCGCGTACTGGAAGGGTCGCGGGGTTTTCGATGAATGCAAGATATACAGGACCGATCGTTGTCACTTAAGGGAGGCTTATTTCCAGCAGTATCTTGTATCTCGATTGAAATTATGTGGACGTGTGATGGAAGTAATACACTGTCTTAATTTACACCTGCTGGCACTGAAATAAATGCTTTATTATTATTATTTAGAAGATAAGGGGCTATGCATCACCCATAGTGTAGGGGATGTAGTCACTGCGACCTAAAAGATCTATTGTGACTCGCCACCTAGTTAGAGTAACTCTTTTAGCCCGGAGGCTTCCAAGAAATTTAGAATACTTCTAGCTTTTAGAGTTTTAATCTTCTCCGGGCGAATAATGTGTCGGCCCAGATGGACACTGCGTTTGTGGATAAGGGGCCCGCATTCACACAAAAGGTGCTTAGGCGTCTCCCTCTCCTGATTGCAGTACCGGCAAATATCAGTGTCACTCAGTTTTATGTGAAATTGGTGCCTCTTTAGTATGCAGTGGCCGGTTAAGGCCAATAAATGCACACAACAGCACACAAGCAAGCACATAAATATTAATTTGGATAGTATCTGGTTTACCTACCTACATGAAAACAAATCTTATAACTATTTTTGTCCATAGTATGCTCTGAAACGTCTCCGACATAACGTGTGTCAAGCAAATCATCATAAAATGAAGTCGGAATACGACGAGGATGTTACACAAATTGACTCGTTCGCCTCATGAGCACATCGCCCAAGTGAGAACTCTAACAAGGCACTAACACAAAACGAGATACTACAACCTACTTGCTCTGAATATAACATGAATGTTATTGTGTTTTAATTAATCTAAGATAAAAAAAATTGCTTTTACCTTATTATGTCTTATGGATACCTCTTTATAATTTATTATTAATTTATACGTGTAATTATCTTATGTCCTCATCATTATCATCATCATCATTTCAGCCGATAGACGTCCACTCCCAACATAGCCTCCCCCAAGTGTCGCCACAATTAACGATCTTGTGCATCCCGCATCCTTCACCCAGTCATCGGTCCACCATGTAGGAGGCCTTCCAATGCAGCGTCTTCCGATACGTGGTCGCCTCCAGAACCTTTTGGCCCAAATGGCCATCTGTAGCCCGATTCACGTAATGAAAAGCGTAACGATATCGTTTAGACCATTTCCGTATTCACATCCGTCAATAGAGTATGAATGACACCGATTTTAAAGACGTTTGAAATTCGTCGATTTAAAAAAAATCTGTTTTACATTATCCTTGTAGAATACTTATTAATATAACTGGAAATAAGTCGGTAGATCGTCAATATTTCTTCTCTGTCTTTTGGATAGACTTCGATCGAACGACAGTAAAACTTCAACGTTATTTGGCTTGTTTGACTTTACGTGAATCAAGCTACTGTTCTGCGAGCAATTTTTTTTTTTTTTTTTTTATGGTGGGAAAAAATCATGCATTGACATCCCCCGCCCTTGGGCGGAGCGGGAGATAGTGTCAGACTCTTACTGACTAAAAGACCCACCCCGTTCCTTCTAGCCTTCATACCGGGGCTCGAGCGCCCTTTCGGATAACCCTGGCCCCAGTAGGCTTCGACCCGGCTGGGCCCCTGCTGTTGCTGACAACTCCTTGAGGCGCGCGGGAACAGTGCGCGCCGTCGACGACTTGGGCTTGGTCCGGACAGTCACCGGACGATCGGACAGTGAGCTACCCATTGCTCACTGTCCGCAAGCCCGCGTCTACGTTGGCCGGAAATCGGGATCAGAATCCCGGCGACGGCGGCGGCGATAACGCCGTTGCCTGATGCGGTCGGCCTCCTCCTTTGCGAGCATTACTGCTTCGCAGAAGTTGGCGACCGCCTGCCACTCCTCCTCGCTCCGGACTTCTGCGAGCTATGCGCCCTGCAAATTGCCAGTTAAGGTTGCCGATTCTTCGTGCTATATCGGTAACCTTGATTCTCCTGCGAATATTCACGCAATTGAACTACTTACTTATTCTAAAAATGCATAACATAGTCTAGCATTTCTTTTATGTACATACAATCACCAAATGACTTCTGCCACTCTGTGTGAAGTAAGAGAGAGTGTTAAACTTTTTATTAACTAAAACCTAAATGTATTTCTTCAATTATTCTGTGCGGCCCAAGCCCACGGTAACTGTTTCGAACAATCCTCCAGACTCCCGAGCGATTCATGGCCACCACAGTTGCGGGCTCGTGGACGACGAGCAATGGGTAGCTTACCGTGCGGCCGTTCGGTAAGGACCAAAACCAAGGCGTTGACGCGTAGTGTTCTCCGTACGCCTCTAAGAGATGTCAGCAAGGGCCCAACAGGGCTGATGCAAGCTAAGGTTACGAGGAATTTCTGAAATCAGTCAAGTAAACTAGTACTTGACTATACCAGATAAAATCGTGGAAGTTATTGGACGAGTTCCCAACTCAAAAAAAAACAGCTTGATGAATCAACAAACATACAGACGTTCACATCCACAATAGTAGGCTGTTATTTTAATTTATGATCCAATCAGTATGTACCCAAAATTAATTACAAGACTTAAAAGTTATAAATAGACCAAATGAAAAGGCACACAGGGGTCGTAATTAAGTACTGCCTCTCACTTGAGACGGTATACTGTATAGGCATGTAATATAGGTTACTGGGTTAAGTTGGAGACACTCACAGGTATTTCAATAAAGAGCACTAAATTACAGACAGGTAGGTAATTTCTCCTATAGATTAGATTGAGAAATTCTTGAATGGGTCCTAATTTTACGCTAGAATAGGATATTATTGTAATAGCTTTGTTTTTCTAAGATTAAATTGGGTTTATTCTTATTATGTACCTTTGACCTAATCCACCGATAAAATACGTAGGTTGAGAACAAATCGCTTTAGTAAAATATCAATAAAAAACATTTTGTAATAACTGAAGCATTGTTTGATATTGAAGATAATAACTTTTCACCGGATGTTATTTATATAACTACAGATATATCGCAGTAAGATAGTTCTAACCGTGATATAGTTATATCCCTAGCGATATAGTAAAGTTACCATAGTAAAATTAATGCAATTTTATTAAATAAAAACACCTTTGCGAATATACAAATGCGTGTTTCCTGATATTGCAACCTAAGGGTTTTGCAACCTTTAGCCTGCATGCAAAAGTATCTTTCAAAAGTCATATTAATTAATTTAAGAATTATTAGTTCAATATGATATTCATATTTTTATGCCAATACGTTTTTTCTAAAACGAACACAGACCCACAAATCCACATTTATTGTAAAAAGCATTACAAATACCTATTTCTCTTAGGTAGTAACGATAAGGGATTGTAACTGACTTCATAACTAAATATTTAACCAGGTGGGTAGTATTTCAGGGAGTTGATTTATCTATTGGACTAAATTATGATACCGCCAATTGATACACCCAATAAATTTTATTAAATTCCTGCTGCAATTTTATATTGTGTATAATAAAGAGTACGAATATTCTATCCAGTTCTGGTTTATTTTAATTTTAAATTCTTATTTTTCATTAATTAATGATTCGAAGTTAATGACACCCTTTCGTGACAAATAACAACGTCACATTTTTGTAGCTTTATATGTGAGTAACGAATGTTGAGGTTCAAATGATTGATAAACAAATGACTCGTACCTTATCAATTAAAATTAGATCGAGCAGATCAGGGAGCATAATTTGCTCCCTTAGCCAAGTTACCACCGTCTCGTTTCGATTCTCTTACGTGGAACGCCTCGAGCAGGCCACGCCTCCAATTCTTTTGTTCTGACCACGTGACTGAGCGTTGAGATGAACTCAGAACAAAGGAATCGGATACGTGGTCTACTCGAGGCGTTCCACGTAAGAGAATCGAAATGAAACGGTCGTCACTTGGGTAGGGGGCTGATATCAGTACTTATAACTGGGACAACGGCAGGAAGATGATAGATTTAACAACATAAGCAAGTCTTTTATACGGCATGGGGCCTTACCATGACGTGTTAAAAAGTCTGGTGTGCCAGCGATAAAGAAGGATGTAGCTATACATCATATAGCTCATCTCTTTAATGGTTCTGTTTAGGTCGTACGTGAATCGCGATAAGAGCTCGTGATAGAACCTCTGCAGGCCTAGCCAAGTTACGACCGTTTCGTTTCGATTCTCTTTCGTCGATTGCCTTGAGTCGGCAAAGGTAATCTCTGAAAGTACTGATACGATTGCTAATTTTTTCACTAATAGAAAGCTGCTTTATCCCTAAGTGGGCAATAGCTAGTATGTTACATAACACTTCCTAAATTTAAAAACCTTTGTCCTCAGGTATCCTGGATTCGCAAACGCGACCTGCACATCCTCACCGTGGGTGTGCACACGTACAGCAGCGACGCCCGCTTCGCCGCGCTCCATGCCGACGGCTCCGACGAGTGGACGCTGCGGGTGTCGCCTGCGCAGCCGCGGGACTCCGGCGCATACGAGTGCCAAGTCTCTACTGAGCCGAAGATCAGTTTGTCGTTTCGGCTTACTGTTGTTGGTGAGGATCATAAAATGCTTTAGAGA
Organism: Mythimna albipuncta; assembly: GCA_929112965.1. Classification (NCBI taxonomy): domain Eukaryota; kingdom Metazoa; phylum Arthropoda; class Insecta; order Lepidoptera; family Noctuidae; genus Mythimna; species Mythimna albipuncta. The sequence continues at coordinate 13,201,251 of OV815973.1, forward strand.
AACTTTGACGACACGATTGGTATAGTGGTTGAGTGATTGACTGCTTCGCTGCGTGGCACGGGTTCGTTTCCCTCACAGAACATATTTTTTTTATGGCCTACAGATCTCTGTTCCAGGTCTGAGTGTCTTGTGTATGTAAGTTTTCGTGTTTGTGATTGCACTCATGATGCAGAAGTAATTCGTAGTATGGGAAAAGATTTAAAAAAACTTTAATTTAAAAAATCTAGCATTTTATATCCAGTAAAGATTGTCAAAAAATTACTTTTTGTCGCAATGTGAGTTAATCTTTTTTTGAAAAAAAAATAAAATAAAGTAAAATGTTTGCTTAGTATTGAATCAGCCAGCGTTAAAGCGAAAACTAATAAAAATCATCCAAATTACATCCCCCGCCCTTAGGTTACTTAATGACTAAAAAACCCACCCCGTTCCTTCTTGCCTTTCGTGCCGGGCCAAACTTCCCTTTCTGTTAATTCTGGCCCCAGTAGGCTTCGACCCGGCCTGGCCCCTGCTGTTGCTGACAACTCTTTGAGGCGCGCGAGAACAGTGCGCGCCGTCGACGACTTGGGCTCGGTCCGGCCAGTTACCGGACGGTCGGACAAACAAATACTTGTTACGTGAAAAAATCGAACCTGTGACACGTAGTGTAGCAGACAATCGCTCTACTACTCCACCTACCATGCCGTCAGCGTCAAATGTTTTAATTCGATGTTAAATGAGACATGCCTCTTACGATGACAAGTTATTATTTTCTGTTAAATACTCATAACAGAGTTTGCTCACGCACATGAAAGTCAAACATACTTGTAACATGTTAACTTCCCCAAATCCCTTTGGGGAATACATACAAGATGTTATATTACGTTTATGTTAATCAGAACAACGTACATGAAATTCAGTAGAAAATATATGCCCATTTGCACCACAAATCGCTAAATACTTTAAGCACTGAGCGAATTTGAATCGTTCTATTTATCAATCGTTTGAAAATGAAAGAGACGGAGTAATGTTTTAAATACATTTAACGTAATTGCATTTAGTGGTTTGTGGTATTAGTGGGCCTTAGAGATCTGAGACTGGCATTGAGCAAAGTGACAAAAGTCTGTTCAAAATTGAGGAATCAAATTTAATACTGAAGAAAATGGAGCAGGATAAGCATTGACATAAAGCGTGGCATTGCCACCGAAAAAAAATCACCAGTAAAGATTGTCAAAAAAAGTAATTTAAAAAAGTAATTTTTGACAATCTTTACGATTGATTTAAGATTTATGTTCCGGGCCTGGGTGTCTTGTGTACGTCAGTTTACATGTTTGTGATCGCACCCACGATACAAGAGTTATTCCTAGAGAAAAGCAACGTTCTTCACTCAAAAAATATATTACGCACCTATTATAAAAAAATTTCAACGCTGGCTGATTAAATACTAAATAAACATTTTTATTTTTATTCAAAAAAAGATTGATTCTGATTGCGACTTTCAGCAAAAAACGTTTCACATTTTTTTTTAACTAAATACTCTTTTATTAAAAACTTTAATCAATGAATTGTAGCGCGTTTGGCAAAGCGACTTACGCTGATTAAACCCGTCAAGCGTGGGCCTAGGAAATCGATTCAGCGGACGGTGCCAAGACACTGCTGTCCGGCCGATGTCAGGAAGGCTAGTGAATGGTCTATACACAAAAATAAGAAGCAATTTAGGCCAGCTATTTATGCTCTAAATCTAATATAGAGGAGGTATATTTTAGTGGATTTTGTAAGTTCTAGGAGTGTCTTTCTTGGGTTTTTTTACAATTAAAATGGTGATACAATATTTAAGTAACTAGTTATCGTCGAAATCACATCAGTGACAGGCCTTCAGAAAAAACATTGATTTAAATCTAAGAAACTTTTTTTTATATAAGATAACTGAAATACTGTACTTTGATATGTGTATTCACTCATATTTGTAAGTCCCTCCATCTATACATATATAAAATAGAAGTTTTTAATCTCAAAATAATATTTTCTTACTAGATTCATATGAAAAAATATTCGGTGCATAAAAAAAGGCATTTTCAAAATTTTGTGGGTCTGTTCCGTTTAATGTCTCAAACGGCTGGACCGATTTTGATGAAACTTTCACTGGTAGGTAGCTGATATTATAAGGAGTAACTTAAGCTTATTACTTTTTTTTTATTTTATAAAGAGGATTAGGGTTCCGCCCAAAGAAAAAATAACTTGACATTGTGACTTAATGGCAATGTGTTGTTTCCTACGAACTTGATGCAGGCAAAGTCTCGGACACCACCTAATTAATATAATATTATCTTAGTGTAAATGAAAACTGGCACCAAATAACCGTCTCTCCCCTAAGAGCTACATTGTAAAGTGTAAATTTATCTACCTCAAAATAACCACGTCTGTCATCAAAAAGCACATCAGTTTTATTATGCAACTGGACTAATTGGCAAAAGCCACAAATGAACAGTTTCATTGAAAACTGTAAACACTACGTTCGAGCATATTTTAAATAACAATGCAATTAATATATTACTGGCATCATTTAATATGAAAATAATTAATTGGCATTATTATTTATTATGAAAAATACAAACAAATTAATAATAAAACATGCTAATCCCCAATAATTTTATCATTATAATTGTACAATTTTAACTCTTATAAAGGTGCCTACCAAAACCTATAAATATTTACAGGTCTGTGTGTCTTTGAGCATTATCGGTATCATGGGGCCAGATGACGGACGTTAAAAAGACTTACGAGGGGCCGATATCAACCTTCAGTGGGCCATTAAATACTCTATAATTTGGACACCTGCGGACCACTGTCCATATACGCATGCAAATGCATCCTTAGAAAACCACTATTTGGTGTGGCACTTTATAGCTAGCATTTGCCCGCGACTTCGCCCGCGTACCTAAAATATAGCATATGTCGTAAATGTAGGAATAAAGCAGCTTTCTATCGATGAAAAAAATTTAGCAATCGGACCAGTACTTCCAAAAATAACCTCCTACAAAGAAAAAAACATAGAAATACAAAAAAAAAAACTTTATCTCTTTATTATATTTGTGTAGATTAGATAGTTAGAGGAGTATAGGAATGGGTAGTGGGCACTGATCATCTACAACTATAGAAGATCAATTCAGAATCAGCTAGAAAACACCAGCCTCGTTTTTAAATTAAATTAACAGAAATTGTGGTGTAAAAAATGTTATTTATAACGTAATTCCAATATAAATACCAATAAGTCGTTTATAGTACTTATATTTTTCGATGGGATGGCAGTTAGGGCTCAAATCGCATCACAGCTTTTACCACACCGCAATGTGGCCATTATTTTCACGACGTATTTGCAACATGGCCGTTGAAATATGCCACAACGCGAGCATTTTATATGTGATTAAACATACCAAAGAGTTGTTAAGAAAAGGCTTTTATAAATATTAATTTCAGGTATCTGATAATCTCGTGTTATTAAATATTTGATTTGTATAGGCAACATTCAGAATATATTGTTCTAAACACCGTCTTTGTTAATATTAAATGAGAGTTTAACACTTAATTTTTGACTATGATCTTCAAACTTTGACTAAAACTCCTCCATAAAATATATTTATATTAACGTTATTTTAGTTCTAGGTAGTAACAATATGCTTATCAACAGTGTCAAAGGCGGAGATACTGTCGGGACCAGAGCTGTTCGTCAGGGCCGGATCAGACATCAATCTTACTTGCGTGGCGAAGTACGCCCCAGACCCTCCAAGGTAACTAATGCGAAAATCTAGACCTACAAACCCAAGGCGTTAAAAAAATGTAGATAAATTGCTACAAAATTCTTCCTCCATTTTACAGTAGACTTTCTAAACAGTATTAACTTTCTTATTTATTTAGTCGTCTTTATTTTGTTTACTACCATTATTTTATTTGCTCAGAGATAATAGCTATGTTTTATTTAAAACACACTTTTCTAGAGTTTGTTATACATTTTGTGGTTTAATTAAACTGAAAAAAAAAACTCTTTGCGTAAAGTTTAATTTAGCTTAAACCTTGTAACACAAGTTGTCTTTTATTAATGAAATATTAAAGTAAGGCTAGATTTTAGAAATGAATAAATTCATTTCAAAAGTACGGGAGCCAAACCGTTTCGACTGAAAAGGCAGAACTTTTTTATACGGCTTATGAAGGAAATGGAAAAGGTGCCGTATTCTTACTGGAAACGGGCAGTAACAACACATGAAAGTGTGGGTTGCCAACATAAAAAACGAGGAAGTAAGAAATAACTCTCGAGCGGGACTTTTGTGTCAGCGTACGTGACAAATGTGTAATGAGACCATCTTGTTCAGTTAGATCATATTTGCCCGCACTCTGCGACCCACAAAAGTATCATATTTTGGACAATGTGCCGACGCGCGGCGTTATATTTTACAGCTTGCAACATAATTTACTGCCAGTTTACTAGCGGACTTTTTTGTTACCTGACTAAATCGCTGAATGACATTTGAAAGTAACAATATAAAATAAAAATGCAGTATTTTTAATTGAGTAGCGACAGCTTTGCATTCCACACAAACGAGAGCCTGAAACACGATCAGTGTTTGAAAACGTTAACGTAAATGAGTTGTGTGTATTTGGAACATATTTTTTTTTTAATAATAGAATCTACGAAGAAATTGGTCTTCGTTATTGATGTTTGTGGTTGTGTAACTCCAAGTAAGGATCCGCCACAAATCGTCGCGGTGTGAATAGGCGACCCCGCCTCCACCTTACGATCTTATAATGGAAGTGTGTTATCGTGTAGGCACCTTTTCACACCGCACCGTGCCTATACATTTAGTGTTCGCATCCATAAACATGATAAGCTTATTTTCAGATAAAAGGGTCGGCTGAGGTCCCTAAGTGAGGTATTCTTTGGCTATCAACGTTTAATGGTGGCCATGTCTGAGATCTATCGAGGGACCTCCAATTTGAATATTGAAACGATGATACGCTCCATGTGGACTGATATCGTTTTTTATTCCGACATTTCGTGAATTATTTATCGTATCTCAATGCAGATGTTTCTCGAATATTTTCGTTGCGTTAATTACGAAGCCGACCAATGTTTTATTTATATCGTGTATGTCCCGGAGTGACTGCGGTCATGTTCGCGACTCTTATACAGCCCGTGTTCTTTTGTTTGTCGAGTTTCACATGACTCGTGATTATTATGAGTACTGCTTTCATGCCGTAGTTTTTTTTTCCTCCGTAAATAACATTCATCGTACAAATTGGAATGAATAAATACAAATAGTACTTTCCGAAATAGAACATACCTTTTTATAAGCTCACCTAATAAATAAACTGTATGAATAGTAAAGATCGAACCCGAAAACCGTTTGGGGCGAATAAATATTTTAGTCTAATATGTTCAATGCGTGTCAAATACATTAAAATTTCTTGGTAGTTCAAACATGACCTGAATGGACTACTTATTAAACTGAAATTACGGAGTTCCTCACAAAATACATCCTTGAGTATAATGAATAGCCGTGCGACGTAAAATAACATGTAATTAGAGTCGAATAAGCCCGCCTAAGGTGTTGGGTTCATATACACAATCAACACGAAACTTTGACTTTTGTATTTAAGTTTTGTTTTATTTTACAAGGAGTTTGTTGTAATGGCTTTTGTAGATAAACTTAATAAAGTTACAAAATGGATACAAGTTATAGTTGTCTTGCAGACCGATTGTTGGAGTATTTCGCCATTGATGATCATCCATTAGTTGTTGTAAAATGTTTAATGGTAAATAATAATAATAATAAATATTTAAAAATGTAATTTTATATGTAAAAAAAAAAATGAATAAAGAGAATAATAATAATAAAATACAATAAAGTTATGCACGGCTCTATGCATATATGCTCTTATTTATTGCAAACACATCACCGCGTGACTGAGGTGTATTTAAGATTAATTAATAGTATTTTATTTGCTGTGTGAGCATTATTGCCTTTTTTTTCGATAGGAAAAATCATCTTATGACAACCCCCGCTCTTGGGCGGAGCGGGAGATAGTGTCAGACTCTTACTGACTAAAAAACTCATCCTCATAAAATAATCAATTACGCTCAGAATTGATATAATATTTAATTAGTAAAATTATTTTCGTGATTGAACAAGTATTCTTAGAACTTCTTGAAAGAAGTAAATTATAATATCGCAAAGAAACATACTTTCGGGATAAAAAGTATCTTATGTCCGATTTCAAAACAAGATCTATCCTTGTGTTTAATTTTATCCCAAATCATTCAGCAGTTTGAGCGTGACGGAGCAACAAATATACATCGCTAAATTTTGATCGATCGAACGACAGCTGAGCGAGTCCAATGACCTGTAGGTAGTAGTCGGAGTTGCGTACAAACTAGGTGCCTACAGGCGTGACGGTTTCTTAAAGAAATTAATTTCATACATGCGTAAATTAATACGAGTTTTGAAAAAAAGTACTTTATTTTTTAATTTTTAATTATAAATCGATAGTGTTTCATCTACCGGATCGACCATCCACGGGATTAAAACAATTAAAATTTAATGGTGTATACATTAAGTTTTATGATATTAATGTGACAAGTTGCTGTCAGCAACTTCGCCCGCCTTATAGTAGATGATTATCCCAATTATTCTCTGGATAAAATGTATCCTATGTCCGATTTCAGGATAACTATGGTCTATCCGTGTGTTAAATTTCATTTAAATTCATTGAATACAAACTTTCACCTTTATAATATTAGTGTGATAATACATAATATATTCTTTTTAAATTCAACTCGTATTTTAACTCCCTCAAATTCATTTTAGTACTACGAGAGGTCTTCAAACGCTGCCCTGTATAGTTCGTGTTTTGAATAGAAAAGCTAATCTCATTGTGTGGCATCGCCAAAGCGGTCACTACTTATCCAATATAAGATGAGATTGCTTGATATAGAATAAACGAGCCTGCCCACTACACCGTATCATACCTTGACCACGGTAAGAACGTGATGAAAAGAAGTAGTACATTTTGACATGTAGAGAAAGTTTGTCATTGCAAGCGAGGTGGAATTCCCCGAGGCATAGGCGAGGGTGTTATGGATTTTCCACTGTATAAACAGGGGTTGACGCGCCACTCACACCCAGCTGATACGATAAATAGAATAAATTGTGGCGCGTACGAGCTCGCGCACTTTTTCGCACTAGTTCAGAAAACAGTAATTTGCGTGCCTAAAAGTGATACGTATAAGAACAAATTTTAGAGTAAGTGTCTTGAAAAGGCAAAGACATTACCGTTGACCAACACCGTTGAACGTCATGCACAGAGCGTATCGAAATAGCAGCTATCCTCAGCGCTTTACGGAGTATGCAGGTAGCATTTGGTCGTAGCTTAATGTAATATAGGCTTTATCTTCTCTCGATGAATGTGCTAATTAACACTAAAAATTTTTTATATCGAAACCTGTTTCTGAAGCCGCGCACAGACAACGCGAGGCGTGCGACGTGAATGGTTCATCTCGCTTGCCTCGGGCTGTATGGAAGTGTGTGCTCACAGTGAGCATTCGCGTCATACGATTGTTGCAAACGCCACCTCAGTACGAGCCGTGCGCTCCGTGTGAACGGACAGGTGTTATTTGCGTTTTCTACTGACGAACACCATGCGTGGTGGTTTGCGTGTGTCGTTCGGGACGCATGCATAAATCTACCGTCGTATGCCTCAGGTTGAGGCATGCGTAACAAACCATTCGCAACGCACGCCTCGCAATTTTGTACACGGCTCAAGATTAGCGATTAGTTTATATAATAAGATAAGATATTTATTTTGCAATTATGAGTACAAAAAACGGTGACATAAAAATAAAATTAGCATCAGCCATGTTTAACCAGAAAGCATGCAAAAGTACAAACTACACTGGAGAAAAGAGTATTGGAATTTAATAAAATTGAGATTAAATGAAATGAACTTTAAGACTATTATTAAAATTAAATAAAGAAAAAATTAAAAGTCATAAAAATTAAAACAAAATAATACAGATAATGTATAACCGGTGTCGATACGCTTCGTGTACGACACGCGACGGTGTAGGTTAGTATCGGAACGATCAAGTTCATTGTGATCAGAGTACGTTTCTACCTAGTTTATATGTTACAGTGCAATGGGCAGACTCCTTTAAATTCACGAACAAAAAGACATATCTTATTTTGATATGATTGAAAATCTTTTTTATGTTGGTTTGCCAAGCTGAAAATAAAGCCTTAAGTTTATTTATTTATGCTTCAAGTCTTATTTAAGTTTCTCAATCTTTTCAAGTTGCTCTTGACGTGACGCTTTGTGATTTCAGCTTTGTGTTTTTATTTTATATTTTTACTTTATTTTAAGCAAAGATGTTCATTTTTTTTATTTACATTTATGTACATAATTCAAATGGATCATGAAAAATAATTCTCAGTGTATAAAGCCGCATAGAAAATGGTACCTGTTCGTGTTTTTTTGTTAAAAATAAAGAATATTGTGAGGAAAACGGCATGGCCTAGGCAAAAAATCATAAACTTGTGACATTTGCCAGCCCATACCGGATCCGTGTAATGAATTACAGGCCATTCCCTCATCCAGAGAGGAGGCCTGAGTCACAGCAGAATAAAAGGCTATACTATGTAACTTAGTGACTTCAACTAATCTCTCAAATCACACTGTCACAGTAAAGTCACGAAGCAACATCATTATACTAAGCTTTACGAGTTCCTGTTAGGCTGTTTTATCACCTACCTACGTACGTGGTACTTTTACTGTTCCAGTAATCTTTTATCTCTATCCCAATTACTCTTATACTTGACGCTAACCATAAATTTTCTTCTAGCTTCATCTACTGGTATCGAGGCGAGCAAGTGGTGAACTACGCTCAGCGCGGCGGTATCAGCGTGGAGACAGAACAGCGCACACGCACTAGTCGGCTACTCATAGCAAGGGCTGCTCCTCACGACTCAGGGAACTATACCTGTGCTCCGAGTAGTTCTGGTAAGGGGAATAAAGCTTTATTAAAGTGTTCTTAAGGTTGAAATACGGATATTCATGAAAATTAGCACTTTCAGATTTTCTCGTAGCATTTTGCTACGGCGTAGCAAAACACTATTAAAAGCGTAGCAAAAAGCTACGAAGATTCAAGTTGTCATAAATCTTGTTCCAATGCTAGAAGAACTAGAGTTGCATGTTTTTTTAATATCGATTTAAATAAATCTAAACTGTAATTCACGCTCATTATAAAGCACCAATTTAATTCAAGTAAAGAAAAATAAGAATCATTAAACCAAGAATGAGATATTAATTTAATTTTCAATGTTCCATCACACCACATTTTATTGGAGGAGGCGGAGACAAATGACCTCATTAAGCCTCTTGAGACAAAAACCAAGACGTTTCACTTCAAGCTCAGAGACAGTGACATTATTATCCCTAACATTACTTGATATTAGATAACATGGTTCGCTCAAGATATTAGAACCTAAATTCTGCCACATATTGCTTCAAGTACATCATTATCTTGTTCTTTTATTTTTGGTGAAGTTAATTCTTAATCCCAATTTATTTGGAGTTGCCACAATATGCCTTTATTCTTTAATACTAATGGTCATCTCTGTCGTCAAAATGTGAAATCATCTAATGATTTTTCGCGCTCTGGGGTGGTCTCGACTTATGGGTTGTTGGTCGCGGGTTCAAACCCAGCCAGGAATATTACTTTGTGTAATTTATTTCATCACCACTGCTCTCAAAACGGTGAAAGCAAACATCGTGAGGAAACCGGCATGTCCTAGAACCAAAAATTCAGACATGCGACATCTAGCAACCCGCACGGGCACGCGTGGTGGATTACGGCCCATTCCCTCTCTCTGAGTCTCAACAACAGTTGGAACATTACAAGGCCGACTATGCTCTAGGGTGGAGTGAGAGGGGGTGTCAGACTTTTACTGACTAAAACCTACCTGTGCCCTTCAGTTGCTATTTCCATTCTAAGGCCAGAGTACTCTTTCGAACATATTCGCCACTCTAGCAGGCATTCGCCCTACTGATTCCCTTCAGTTTTGCTGACATTTCTTTGAGGCGTGTGTGGTTCTCAGGCTTGGTTCTTACTAGACAAGAGAGCTCCACACAGCTCATCGTCCAAATTGGCCTGTGACGCCCGACACCCGGAGCTTGAGAATATCCACTCCATCACAGTTGTCGCCATCTTCTTCGCTCGAATTACTGCTTCGCGAAAGGAGGTGACCGCTTTCCATTGGCTCTTACTTTTAAAACGTTTTTTAAGACAATTTAATAATGAGTAAATTATAAAGAAGAATGCCGCAGCGTCTCGTGACAACCGATGTACACAAAACTCGCTTCAACTACAAGAAAATTTAATCATTTACCTAATTATAAGGAGCTCAAACGCCAATGCTGTTTGAACCCAGAAAAGGGAAGCCGCATAAATTTTATAGCCGATTAAAGTCGGGAAACGGGTCAATATTTCATTGTTATGACTATTGATTTTACCCTCATTATCGGAGGAATCAACTATTTGGTATGCGGTGTTTATTATTTAGTTTATTTGTTACTGTACTAAAGCTATGATGAAGATGGCTAATCGATTTCGAAGTTATGTGAAGTATATCTTGCATGATTCTTAATGCCCATATATATAATATAATTGATATGTAAATTAAAACTGATTTTCATGAGGGAGTTAAGGGACTGATGACTGATAGAGCCACAGGCATGTTCAATGATTTTGCTCTTTTTACTCGATTTGAATTGAGGGAAAGTAAAAAATAATTCAAACTATTGAATCAAATCAAGTTTCCAGTAATATACAGCTTTAATCATTCTCTTACTTCTTTTATATAAACCTATTTTAAATGATGACACGATTGGAGCAGTAGTTGACCGATTGGCTGCTACGCTACGCGTCGCGGGTTCAGTGAGAATAAATATTTGAGGAAAAAATATTTTAATGACCTATACATATTATGGTGTTCCGGGCCTGGGTATCTTGTGTATATGACTTTACATGTTTATGAAAGCACCCATGATAATAAACTTTCTTGTATCATTATACAGGGAAAATCAAGACGTTATAAATAAAGAATATCATATACATAACATTCGAATAAGGAAAGAGACCCGTACCTACATACAGCGTACTTTTAAATCTCTCTTTACCTTTCAAATGAAACCCGGTCGTACAATGCCGACACACAGATTGCCGTATTCAGTTCCTTCATATTAAAATTATTCATTACAAGGATTTGCTGCAAACTGCTGTGTAATTATGCCAGCCTGAATTCTTACAGAGTAGCTGAACATTATTGCCATGTACCACAATTACGTACACGACTGTTTAAACGTTGCCAACTTTTTAATTGTCATCGTTTAAAGGTTCTGAAAGAAAACTCGACGCTTTTGATGTACTTGTAAAGTCTAAAACTATTTGAGCAATTCGGAATGTTTGTGTGTAGAAAATTGCAGTATTTATTTTTGATTACAATGCAGTACAGTATTAGCATAATAAGTGTTCGTATTTCTAGGTTAAATGCATTACTAGCGCCATCGTGACTTTAACATATAAGCTACTGTGTTATGACGGTTCATTTATCTATGGTCAACAGTCGAGGTGACATACATATTTTCTGTTAGATATCATCGCATGTCATAATGATATAGGCGGTGTTATTCAAATATTATGTGTTAAATCTATATTATTTTAGTAAATGTGAAAGATTTGTATTTTAATCTACTGGACTGATTTTAAAAATTCTTTTAGTTGTATTATACTACTTTATCACTGACTGACATAAGAATATTAGGAAGATTGCTGTGCCCGACATGTACACTTATTAAATTGTGTTCTTGTATATTTTTGAGACACAAAAACACATCTCAAAAAAGAATTGAATTAAATTAAATGGAATACATTTTCTAAGGTTGGTCTCAAACCCTTTGTTTCAGAGGTTATAAAGTATCTTCTATTTTGATACTTTACTTTCAAACAACGATCGAAGTGTCATAAACCTTTACGAAATCAGTCCAAAGTTTACATGGAATTTAATTGAGTTTATACATATTTTAAAGAGTCCAATAGAACAACCCTTTACATCATTTGTAAGCAATCAGGGGTGCCCGCAGTTAATCGATAAGGGTACGTGATACTCGATAGGGTGATTTATGACAAAACTTTGTTGCGCAGAGTCGGCGTCTGTGATCGTCCATGTGCTGAGCGGGGAGCGGCCGGCGGCTATGCAGAGCTCGGGGTCGACGCCGCCGCGCCTCAATCGCGCCATCCTGGCCACGCTGACCACGCTGACCACGCTGCGCCAGCCGCGGCCAGCTTTGATCATCGCCCTCCCCGTCGCCGCGCACTACATCACCATCCCAACACTACTCATCACCCTGTTCTTCGTCAACGCGCTCGTCAAACTCCTCACGAAAGTCACGACCGAACCGACAGCTTCAAGATGACCTATCAGTGCTAACGCGACTTCCCAAACGTTTTAAACTTCGGAAGTATTTTGTATGATTGAGTGAACAAGCGAATTTGTGGCGGACCTTTGGATTATGTTATCTGAATTGAACGTATTTAAAATACAACGATAAAATATAGACACTAATGTTTCCTGTGAGGTAATTTTAAGGCGATAAATCAATAGTATGTATGGTCAATTTTAAAAATGATATTGTTTAAAAATCTCTAAATATCTATTTTATCTGTAACAGTCCGGAGGGTTTTAGTGATTTCGATAAATAACGACCAGAGAGATTAATGTGACACGCATGAGATAATCCTTCTGATGATTTATCCGAAGCTGAATCTCCTTTGTTCTCGTAGCTAACTACGTTCGTCGTCTTAATCCGGTGCCGAGATTACAAGCAAATCGATTTCGTTAGTCCAACACAGGAATATACCGTGATTCAATCGAAGCGAGGGAAGCTTATCTATGCGTAACGTATATCTAAGCCGCCGGTTGCTCTCTTTGCCACGTTATTTGCGTTCGATCAGCCTGAACAAACATTGTACCAACGTACTAGTACTAATGTATACCTATGTACCTACACGTGCTCCTGAAAACTTATTCGACATAACCGTTTACTTCTTCAGAAGGTCCATTAAATAAAATGTAAAATAAATAAATGAGCAACCTAACCGCTATCTAAAACTCTTAACTTGAATATAAAATTTGTAATTTCAAAGACAAAAGTTTTATTTCATTTTGTACAAAATTTCTTCTAAAAACCAATTAGTTGTTAACCCTATTCTTTATTTAATTTTATTGCGGCCATGTTTATTTTGAAGTTATCTTTGAGTTAAGGAATAAATTAAACGTTAGTAAATTAAATTACAACGCAATCTTCTTATGAAACTATTGGTTGTTGATGAGCTAGAATTACAAGTGAATTTGTAAAGGAAATCTTCCTAATAGTACCTTCAGGCTAGACGTTTTCCAAGAGAATGAATTCGCCCTCAAACGATTTTATCTCCAGCGCGCTCAAACATAAAATGTGACTAAATCGAATTGATTTCTCAGCTACCACAAAACCATTTTACTTCGGTTTCTACCCAAGTTCTGAGAATTTGTTGAAGTCGTCAATCTTGAAGCGGCTTTGCAATGAGCCTTTACGGTTTTCTGACATCAAATACCACTGACATGAGCTATTCAAAACCTCTGAAAGCTACCCGAGGCTGTTATAACAAAATTTGAGTTTCCACTATCCCGCTATAGAGACAGGTACTTAGCAAAAACCCCGACCGAAATTCCCTGGACTTTTAAACAACCAAACAGCGCATACCTTTTTGTATATTCGTCTGACTTTTTCACATTTCACAGTCTTACTCCGGAATAAAATTACACAATCAAAGTTTAGAATTAGGATTGCTTTACTGGCCAAAATAAAAGGCATCGTCCCAAAAGTTGTCTCGAGTGACTGCAAGAAACAAATTACGTACCTTAAGCATCATTCGTTTCGAGTTCATTTCATGTAGCGAATCTGGTAGATTGGTATTAAACATTGGTATTTTTTTGACGGTGGGAAATCATCAAGTAACTTCTCCCGCTCTGAGTGGAGCAAAAGAAATATCAAACTTTTACTGACTAATACCCACCTGTGTTTCTTTAGTTGCCTTTTGCGTCCCAGGGTCATGTTAACTCTTTCAAACAATGTCGCATCCCGACCAGGCATCGGCCTTTGCTGGCCCTATCAATTGTACTGACACCTTTGTAAAGCGCGCTTGGAACACAACACGCCGTTATCGGATTAGGGCTGCGTTCTGTGAGCACCCTTTCTTTTCCTTATTTTAATAATAACAACAGAAACAATTTGTAGGCTTTTCCATTATGAAAAAAGGCTAAACTCGAGATCATTTTGCTACTATGTCAATATTAAATCTCTGTTACTTTGTAGATATTTACATCTGTTTAAAACTAAAGTAAAATGCTTGTCAAAGGCAAGTTTAAATTGTATAAAATGTTAATTTTCTCTAGATGATTTATAGACATTGGCTATTGTACCTTTGTATTTAAAGATTTAATAAATGAAATCATGTTAAACTTTAAGGTATAGATCGTATGTTGTACATAATAGCTGAACAATTGTAAATATTTGAATGTAAATAAAATGAATTAAATGTTATGTTTGTAATATCTTGACAGCCAAAAATACATTTTATGTATTCAGATTACTTTGGCAACGGTTTCAAACGTCGCCATCTTTAACAAGTAGATAACAAAAGGGTTGTGTAATAAACTATCAAATTGTAGATGTATTTAAATATGTTACCTAACGATTTATAAGAATACAGAACATAGTAATAAAACAATGAGGAATAATATGCGTATCATTAATTTCACTTTAGTTAAAAAACGTACTAGTAATAATATTTTGACTGACCTGTAATTGGTCTAATGGTTAGTGGCCCTGACTACAAGGCCGGAGGTCGTGGGTTTCATTCCACCCAAGACAAACATTTGTGTGACGATTACGATCATTTGTTCTGTGTCTAGGTGTAATTTATCTATATCTAATATGCATGTATTTAGAAAAATTATAAGTATGTTTATCAGTTATCATAGCACAAGCTCTGCTTTGTTTGGGACTAGTGTGCTGGTTGGCGTTGTGTGATAGTTGTGAAAATTAATAATAACCGAAAAAAAAACAAATACAGTAAGTATGCCCATTCATCAAGATGATGTCGATACATAAAATTGAAGTGACTAGATGAAGCAGATCCGGATGAAATCACCAACAACAAAAAAATAATCTCTAAAAAGAATTCATTCGAGCGAGTTACGGACAAAAAATTTCATTGTATTAAGTAATGCGGCCGTGGAAGTAGGGTAGAAAGATGAAGACAAAATTGAGGAAAGGGGATAACGGGCCGAAACCGAGCGTATCTAAATGAAAGGAAACAGTGGAAACGGTATATTTGGTCCTATCGCGCGGAGATACGGGAGTACGATCGACTGGGGTCTTAGTCCACTTGATGTACGAGCAAAGGTTGCTCCACCCCACGCGGTTATAATACCCCCAGTCATATTATCGAGAATATTTCGCCCTTAAGATCCCATATCTGAGAAGGGAAAACAATATTTTACGATTCCTCTCGACAGAAATATTTACTTACGATTCTTGCGGAAAATGTGAATGTATGGTCTTTTTAGTTTTATACTGCCCTCGGAAGCCCGAAGCAGTAACTCAATAAAAGTGAGTTTTTAGAAAACAGGGATTATGTAGAAAAAAAAAAACCTGTTCATGTCTTTACTCGTGTGGAATGTTTATTTATTGTTTCACCAACAATTGTTTACACTGGTATTATGCTAAAGGTAACATGCAATAAAATAGAGTACAATAGTGTAACAACCACTTAAAAGTTAAACCATACGTTGTCGTTTATACCGCGTACGTCTAAGGACTATAACAATCTGCCTGCTGCGGTCTTCCCGTCCGATTATAATTTGAGTGTCTTCAAGGTAAGAGAGAATAGGCTCATAAACTAGTGCGCCTCACTATCAGAGATTGCATCACTGCTTACCATCAGGTGGGATTGCAGTCAAGTACCTACTAGTTTATGCCAATAAAAAAAAAATCCGCATGCCTTATGTATAAGTTGTGTTGTTATCTATGTGTTTCATTTGGATCGGTTTAGGAAGGCTAAGGCGTTCTTTCTAAAATAACTAGCTTCGACAAGCAGTTTCGCCTGTAGTAGTAGTAGTTTTTGAGTTTATTCACTATTAACAAAAATATACGTCTTTATTCTTTATAATATTTTTAGGTTCAACATATTTTTTCATTTTTCGAATAAAACTATGGGTTTTCCGATCAGCCTGCCTGGCTCGGAATGTCACAAAAGTATTTTCAAAATTTTGAGATACCGCTTTTGGATTTTCGAGGATAGTAGGTATAGTTAGTACTCCGCCATTCTGTACCTCCTGAATTTTCTAAACCTATCTTAAGTGTTCCTTTAACAGTGCAAATACATTAAAAACATTTGGACACATGTTATTTTTAAGCAAAAAAATATATTATTATTATTTAATATATTATTATTATTATTTTCTATGTTTTCAAAATCTCGGAGCAGAGTTTCTAGCTTCATGGTTTTCTGAGAAATTCTTTGGTATTAGGCAAAAACTATTTTGTCTTTTCGGTAAAATAAGTGTAACTACCCTACATTTGTAAATACTGGTCAATGAAGCGAACCAAATAGGGATCTTTATTTGTTCAACAAACTCGACGATAAGGGTACACAAAGTAACTAAAAGGTATTGAAAGGAGGACGGAGGTACCACAGCCTGCTGTGTACATAGATACGTAAGTCCAAACCTACATGTATATATTTATTCTTATTTCGTTAAATCTGGCCTATTCACGACTTCGGTCTCAGCACCAAAATTGATAGGTACAGAAGACAATCTCATGTATGTACTTCACTTTTTATACCTACGCTCGGTGGACGCATATTAAAGAGCGTTTGAGCCGGAACTGTTCGACGAGTGATCCGAGACGCGACCGAGACATCGTGTCTGTGAGCGGTGTCTATGTGTGCGTTGCTTGAGCGCGCTTTGTATGTCGGTTGACATATGTACCTATCTATTTTGTGGTCTCAGCGAGCGGCGTGGCGAGCGGGAACGCGGCGCTATGAGCAGCGTCTCGTGGCGTACTTCAAACATTTTTTTTACTTTTGTTCTGACCGCTCGCGCTTAGCTACAGCTCACAGCGGCAAAATTGCTCACATTGTTTGTTAACAAAAAATGGTTGTATTATTTAGATTACAATAAGTGTATCTACCTATTGTTGAAATAAATATAATACTAGCTTCGGTCAGAAAATTCAATGAAGATAAGGCATAAAAAAACATACCTATATATAATTATATGTATAATTTCATCAACTTTAAATATATGTATAGAAAACACCTTGAGATTCTGACAACTCCAGTGTTGGTTAGTGGTTATCTAGAAGACACATACAATATACAAATACCGGCACGACTCTTCAGCGCTCGTCGAAAGAGTCAGGATCAATTTGCGCATCGTACACATCGTCGAGCCAATCACTGTAATTTCAAAGATTATGAGAGATCTTGGAAGCCTCCGGGCTAAAAGAGTTACTCTAACAAGGTGGCGAGTCACAATAGATCTTTTAGGTCGCAGTGATTACATCCCCTACACTACGGGTGATGCATAGCCCCTTATCTTCTAAATAATAATAATAACTACAAAGATGTACTCCCAGCTCCCGCGTCTCACTTCATACCACTCGATTTCAAGTTCAAGTTAGCGCTCAAGATCCGTGCCAGTATTTGCACTCGTACGCAGCTGACTGGTAAACACCGGTTTGCGTAGATTAATGCGACCGCCTGCTGTAACCTTTACAGTTAGAGTGCACTGGTGACTTTTGACAAAATTTAACCGTGCTGATGAACCCAACATGTAGTGCGCACACTTGAAAACGTGACAGTTGGGTAAAAATGAGTAAAAAATTACAAAAAGAAATATTCTTTTATTTTATTTTATTTTTTAACGTTTAGCTAATCGACGCGTGGGCGTGCTTTACGAAGCACAAGAACCATAACTTGTATATAAACACCGACGCCAGAAATAATTTTGTTTTTTACGGTGTCTGTCAGATCACCACATCAGTCCCAGACGGTGAAGTTCGCCTACGTACGACTCTATAAGTGAAATATAAAATAAAATAAAATATTTTAACAAAATAAACTAAACCACATTCTGGAAAGCAAGACCTATAATAAAAAATAACTACCCACTTTTGAAATAAATCCATCTTTTTGAGCTGCCAATCACAGAAAACACAAGAAAATGTAGGTAGCTGATTGTTTACATTTCAGAGAATATCTTCCCAGAATAAAGTGTCTAGGTTACTTTTAGTAAAGCCCCGGATTAATGGATCAAGGAAAAGTGCGCAGACAGTCTCGAACTCTAAATATTTAGATTCACTTGGATTAGCCTAGATCGGCAACCTAGGAGGCCGTATTACTTAAGGGTTTTGACTTTTTCAACTCGAGAAGCTTGACGTGTCAAACTTTTGCTGACAAAAACCCCTTGCATCTTAGGATCACGGTAAACTCTTGAATAATCCCACAGCCAAGGTGGAGTGGCTGAACACAAACGCATGACTGCATGTCGAAAGAACTAACTGTGATTTGATTCACGTCTAGTTTGTGGTTTCTGCCTACCGTCAGTCATCTCGCCGTGGCCAGAAACCACCTTGCTGCTGAATTTTCTTCACTTTCACCAATTACAATCAGATCATCAATTCAGCAGAAAGATGTTCACTGCTAGACATAAGCTAAGTGTCGCTGCAAGCAGGCATTGTCAGGAACAGAAACGTGCGTACAGAAATTTACCTGAGTGAATTATAGTCAAAAATAAAATATTTACCTAGACTTCAATTTTATAAAAAATAAACCATTTTTCAATTACTAAATACAAGTTTACCCACACCAGGAGGTATCATTTACGTTCAGTATTCGGTAACTGTTGTTACTCCCACGCAATCTTGGCCTAGGCATGGTGACATTAAAACCGCGCGCAACTCCGCAAATATATAATATTGTGCCTACGCGCACCAATTCTACATTATGCGTGAAACACATTAGCCTTGTTTGTGCTTTTATTACAGTATATAATCATAATAATTCACAATGTTTCATTACCTGCTACGTGAGGACTAGGGCCTACATTAATGTAATGCCTGTTTATTACTCCATCGCTCTTCCGAATTTACACACAAACGTGCAAGATGTTGTACCTGCTCCATTATGTCAATACCTATAAACGCAATGTATGTACGTGATTGCGTGTATAGGTATTGACATAATGGAATATAAACGGTGATCGGTTCGTGAGAAACATTGGTACCCACAACTATTACCGTAGTCCGTACCGCCAAAGCCATCATTTTGATTTTAACTATCTACAGTTCATTTTTCACTTTATTTCATTATTTGCTACTTCAGTATGTAAATGCGAGATGAAAAATGTGGGTTAAGGCGAAGGAGGTGAAAGAAAAAATGGCTTGCGTAAAGAGAGTTATATGAAGAAAAGGGAGTCAGTGTTAGTGTGACGGTTGGCAGGACAGAAAGGAAGAAAATGAAACATGTGTCGTCAAGTCAAATAACAAGAGACAAGGACAAGAAGATGATGATATCTCTATCTCTCTTCCATAGCCTAGCCGTATCCTAGGTAACTCTCAATAATTTCCTGTCCCTCTAGCCAAGTTACGACCGTTTCTCTTGCGTAGAACGCCTCGAGCTAACCACGTGACTGAGCGTTGAGATTCATTCCCGTACATCTGTACATTTGAAGTTTTCTACTAGCGTTAAGGATTTCAGATTATCAACTTGGTTTGGAGCACTGATTTTATGAGTTTTGTGCAGATTCTTAAACCTGCATGCCTTTTGATTATGAGTTATGTTTGTTATTCTTAGCTTTCTTTGTTCCTAGCATAGTGTGCTATCTATCACTCAAAGGCAAAGTAAACTTATATGGTGTGGTGCTGTGTGTTAGTGTGTGCTACATAGAAACCCACCAGCCGTTTGGTTTGACGGCGATCGGTTCACATGAAACATCGATATTTAGCCACAACTATTAGGCACTAACAACAGCCGAGCCCAACGTAATTGGATTACAACTAGATAGTTACGTATCTGATGTATTTTTTTGTTCATTAGACGAGTAACACATCAAAAGGTAAATTTCAAAATAAAATAAATTGTGACGTAATTTTGAAGTTACCTACGCGACATAATTTTTAGTTTATGCGAAACTTGAATATATTTTGATCAAAATCAATAACTAGTTAGAGTCCAATAGTTTTTACATGTTATATTTTTTCCCAAAAATATTTAAAAAGTTACAAGTTGGACACCAACGACACTAAGTACAACATAGGTTACGGCAGGTCATAGCGGGTATTAGGTACCAGCAGTTGGGTGCAAGTGCAAAACCACCCCTCAGTCGTCTAGATGGCCCGGTGACCATGTATTTTTGCTGACATAAAAAGCTTATGTAATTTTTCATGATACAGTTATGAAATTTTACACATAAATCCTTTATATAAAAATACTAGACGCGTTTCGGGGTTCGCATTACATACTAAAACAAATTTTGTATATAATTATGTATAAGCCATCCAATCAAAGGTAGGGAACAACCTAAACCTTTGCTGAAAAGACCTTTATCAAAATTTAATTCCTACTCGATCATTGAATTAATAAGGCCAGGAGTACAAAATAGACATTATATTGAATAAACGTATTTCGGTTGCTACGACAGTACACGGCGGCATTACGTGTTCATTCAATCATGCGTGTGGACCCGCTTTATTGAAAGGGTTGTTTTATTTTCATTTCCAAAGAGACTTCCGAATTTATCTTTTAAAACCTTTTTTGCCTTTCCGGAATAAATATATAAGGATGGACCTTTAGATAGAGATGAATAGGGGGACTATTTACTAAAAAAGTAAAGAATGTTTACAAGACTACATTATCGAAATAAATGCTTTAACGAAGTAAATGCAAAGGTTGAACTTCAGTTGCTGAAAACCTATTTTTCATTTCGCTTATAACAGGTGTGTTTTACTCCTCCCCTCTTACTCGTACGATGTCAATTTTGGGGTCAGCGCAACACGTTTTTCTTCTATCTTTCATATTTTCCTGTCATCCGTCACGCTATCATGGACTCCCTTGTTTATATCTTCGAAATAATATTTTTGCCTTAAAAGATATTTAATAATGGTAGTATTTCGAAGACAGAACACGTTTTATTTTTATTAAAATTTATTTTTGTTTTTTACGTAATCATTAAAGTAAAAATAAAATCGTAAAAAATGACAAAACGTTACAAAAATCAATTATAAAATAGACTAAATAAAAAAAGCTTATGCCACTCCAAAATAAAATCCACTTTAGCGAGATTCCCAGCTAAATCCCATTCTCAGGATTCTCCGTAGCATCATTCGTAATTCTATTTAATATACATAATCCCATCGGCCTTAATGCAGGAACACTCGGTCAAGGCCAGCGGAGCATCACGAGACGATTTCAGACGACGCGCTGCTGAATTATTAAGCACCCCGTGTAACAAACACTGTATTATTGCCCGTCTTGAGAGCCTTAATGCGAACAGTCAGAATTAATCAATAACAACAAACACTATAATTGCTGCGAACCATAAATAATTCTCTCTGCTGAATAACTGTTAAAATAAATACAGAATTTATCCATTAAAAAGGACCAAGCCACTGTCTTTTATAAATATGAACAAAATGATTGAGCACAAACACCCCACCAACTGATTGTATTAATGCATCGCCGCTTTATCATACAATTTATTGCGACTACATAATGAAAACAAATTCCATAACTACATCATTTTAAACTTAACTTTTATATCGGTAATAATAAATTGTAATCTTTTAACGTTAAATAACTTCTGGGCGGTGCTAACAATACGAGTCAAAACGTAAAGTTTACAAAATCAACAATGCGAGTTTGGATGTTTGTTATCTTAGTTGTTCTATTGAAATATTAACTCGAACCGTTTAATTCAATTGTTCTGAGACGGTACATAATACCTACAAACAAATGAACTCGCCTATTCATTTGTTTTATAGATAACAAGCCCCCGGGGCGGTATCGTTATAAGTTTACTTTCGTTTCCTAATAGGTATTTCAGTCTATTTTTATATACTACTAGCTCGTGGCCGCGACTTCATCCGCGACAGACTCGCAAAAAGAGCACAATGTCATTTGATTACAATTTTATTATTTTTTATTATTGATAGGCTCGCTCTTGACCACTGTCTTTATAAAAAAAAATAACATCACCTATCTTTCAGTGAAAACCCCGTTAAAACATTCTAAGCGTTTTGAAGATTAGCCGGAACAAACGAACAGACAGACATATGTTTTTGCCTTAAAAGCTTTATTATATAGATACTAGTGGATTGAGAGCGTACTCAAAGCGCAGCGGGTGCGCAACGAGATCCGGCAACAAGGTGCGGGTCTGCAGCATCTTCGAACAAAACAACAGCAGTATCTCCTCGACCGAATCCATTTAGTTACTGAGTATATTGTACGTCTTTAACTCGCTACAAACACGAATTGAAAACATTGCGAATTTCCAAGTGTCCGCGACGTTTTCGCTGTGCAGCCGCGGCGTGTTCGCGACGAATTCGCTGCGCGCCCGCTGCCGCCCCGCAACCGCTCGCAAACCACTAATGTGACAACGCCCAAGTATCGAATATATTTTCATATGCATTCAATAAAAAAAAATGGTATTTTGATATTACAAACAGACACTTCATTTTTATTTATATGTATGTATAGATGAGTAATGGCTTGGTGATGTAAAGGGACATACCCGCATACATCCCATATATTCCAACGCTAGGGGACAAACATCATTTCGTTCCACCATAACCGTAGCAGGAAAAGGGAAATGTATATTAGGGTCGATTTTTACTCGAATATTATAACATAGCATCACCTCGGAAACGCGTTTATTACAAAGTACATTTCCTTCCAATAGTCTAAACCAAGTTTTAGGAGGAAGCACTTATCATTCACGGGAGGCACTTTCTTTGAGTAAGGCACCACCTTAACTTTAATATAACTTTATTAATTTACTACTCTATTTTATCTTGAGCAAAGTATTCTGGAAGTCTTCTCTTCTTGTTTTCGAATCGATGGTTAAATTTGTTAAAGGAATTCAGTCCTGTAGGTGGCTACGTTAATCGCCACGTACGGCACTCATTAAATCCTCTAAGGTGCAGGTGTATGGGCCATATGACTGATGGCTGTTGGGCCCGGAAGTACACGAAAAGTTCTGGACAGGCGATCGCATACCGGAAGACGTTTGTGATATTTCACCAAGGGATATTTGGGCTTGTATTTTGGTAGTATAAGTAATATTGATTTTTTCTTGGTCGTTATCTTGTGCTTGATTCCGTGAGCTCCTTGAGAACGAGGAAGGGTAGACATATCGTATTTAATTAATAACGGATATGTCTCATATTGTTTGATATTAAGTCTCTCCCCTCCCGCCTCATCCCACCTGCCAGCAGATCCTGCGAACAAATAATATTGAAGCGAAAAAGTGAGATTAAATTACTTAATTTTTCCAAGAAAGCTTTTATCAATGTGATTGAAATGATTGCTAGCTTGAGCTGCGATTTATGCAGAGTTTTAATATACCCAACCGTTTTTATTATTGTGGTGGGTGGTATTTGTAATATTATTAATAAAATTGGCATTGTGGATCACGGAAAAGTACTATAAATAATATGTATGATTACTGTCAAAACGAAAAATATATAAAAGGAAATACTGACTGACAGGCATATTGCACACAGTCACAACTACTGCGACTAAAATTTTGCACAAGGTTTCCTTTTATGACGTTAGCGAGCACCGACAAAGGATTTTTCAAAATTCACCCCCTATGGTGATGAAACTGGGGTCCAAAGTTTGTATAGAGAAACCTACTTTCACGCGGAAGAAGCTGCTCGCAGAAGATATAATATTCAAAATTCAGGAAATGATAAGGATAATATTGAAGGATAATATTGGAGGATAATATTGAAGGATAATATTGAAGGATAATATTGGAGGATAATATTGTAGGATTATATTGAAGAATAATATTAAAGGATATTATTGAAGGATAATATTGAAGGATAATATTGGAGGATAATATTGAAGGATAATATTGGAGGATAATATTGAAGGATAAAATTGAAGGATAATATTTGTTTGACTCCTGAAATACACCTGTATTTCAATGAATAGAGTCCTCCAGAGCTAGATATGAATACCTATTCATACCTAGCTCTGGAGTCAGGGCTTCGTTACTATTTGAAGATTTTTGTGAAATAAAGATTTTATTATTTTTACTTTATACAAGCCTCACACCTTCTTGGAGTTGATCTCTTTTATCAACTCCAAGAAAACATTCCATGACTTTTTGAAAGTGTTTTAAATCTTCAACATTGATAAACCTAAGCAAACAACATCTGCCCTGCAAGTATCTGCTCTTTTACTGACTAAAAAATTTGAAAAAAAAAGTTCTTACTCTGACAAAATGGGACACCTCACTTATGTTTCACAATATCATTAAAACATATTCTATGAAGCCTAAAATATCTCGTTTAGTACAGTTTCGAGAGTTCAGCGCAAACTATGCGTTAATATTCTATTTTACCGAACAGCGCCATTTTTGCATATCATACTGAGTCAGCGCTAACTAAAATAGTTTTACAGTTGACGGAGAGACATTAGCAGGCTCTAGAATAGAAAATTGGGCTAGATTTTAGTGAGCAGAAAAGGTATATTATATCTTTTTTTTTTACTTTTTTATAATTTAGTAGCGGCCCGTCCCAGCTTCGCACGGGCAATAAATATAGTCAATGTTACTCAGGGTGAATGTAGCTTTCAAATGGTGAAAAAATTTTTGAAAAGTTTTTGATTTTACTGACAAAAAAAAATGGTTAAAGAATTTTTGAAAAGTTTTTGAGTTCATTCATTATAAATATACACACACACTGACAAAAATTCAAAATTTTCCTCTTTATTATATTATATTAGTATTGATTTAAATACTTTTACAAAGAAATACATAAAACAAACAATGTGAGCAAAATTATTGGCGAAGGCTTAATTTGTCGTACACAAAAACTAATTTACTGGTTTATGAGGATTCAGGCCATGGTTTGTCAATATTTTTCTCTTCTTATGGTAGAATCAATCAATCCCCGAACACAAAGTACAAAGTAATAATTTCTTAGAGAAACTTACACCATTGTTCATTCGTCAGCGCAGAGCGCCTTAACTACCCTATTCTAATTTCTTGAGAGGGGAAGAAAGCTTTTCTTCCCTTTCTTATCTGGTTTCTGAAATTCAAATTCTTTGCTCTGGGCGCAATAAAAATCTTCGGTCTACAAATAATCGTCTTCTACAATGTCCCTCTCACCGCTCTGGACTTATCCACTCTTCCTTTTTCGTCCATGCAATATCGCTATAGATTGCGTTTCCTCTGATTATCAGGATGGCGGTGAAAGCACGTTAGCATATTCGCAAGACGTTGGTAGAATCATCACAGAATTGATTGGTTGTATTTGTTTTTTTCACAAAAACATTGTTTATTTCTATGTATGTAACATGTATTTACTATTGTATCTTTGTGTCTCTTTGGCATGTCTGTTTATTAAGTTGCACCTGCCATGTTATGTTTCTGCACCACCCTAAGGTCGACTGGTAGATAATGCCTATGGCATTAAGTCCGCCTTTGTACAGTGTTATGGGTATAAAGCTTTAGTAAATAAATTAATATATCGGTCATCTTACTCATACGTGACTCGATATCTACTAAATATCAGTCTCCCGATAATGTTAATCAATAAAACAGAAAAGCTAAGATGCAATTGAGCAGCCACAAAAGGCTGACTATACCCTGAATCCAGTAACGCCACAATTTGGCCGGTTTCCGTAGGCGTGGTATGAAAGGATGTCACAGAACTTAGTATAACAATCACTCTTAGCCCAGAGCCCAGTTTAAAAAAAAAAAACTAAATTTTATTCAAAAAAATGTCACATAAAAAATAATTTCTAGAGTCATTGATTGGATGAAAATTCAAAAATAAAAAGTCGAATTTCAAATTGTGGTACGCCATTGGGTAGACTGAACACTTTTTCTAATCAGCCTTTTAATGTACCCACTGCTGGAACTCAGGCCTCCTCTTTATAAGACGGTAATGGGTCGTAATCCACCACGCGGGCCCAGTGCGGGTTCTAGGACATGCCAGTTTCCTCACGATGCTTTCCTTCAACGTTTTGAGAGCAGTGATGATGAAATAAATTACACACAATAATGCGTCTGGCTGGGTTTGAACCTGCGACCTACAACTCGTTAGTCGGGACCTTTACCACTTGGCCACCACTGCACTCCACACTATTGTTTGGCTCAGTTATACACCGTTAAATTTTAATTGTTATAATCCCGTAGGTAGTTTGTAAGCAACCTCGATTACTACCTGAAGGTCATTGAACTCGCTCAGCAGACGTTTTCTTAAATAAATTAATTAATACGATTTTTGAAAAAAGGTACTTTATATTTTAATTTTATCTTTACAAATCGATAATGTTTCATGTACCGGATCGATCCTCCACGGGATTAAAACTATTATTTAGTGGTGTATATTTTTTATCCACGTGAGCTCATACATGGATCTTTCTCAATTTGGAGACATATTAAGCAATAGTTTATATTATTGTACGCTACGAATTTATCTGCGTAGGCTGAATGAAGTTCACGAATAACAAATTAATTAAATTCTTAGAGAGAAGTTCAAATATTCAGAAGTATTATACCATCTAACTTAATCTCTTTCATTGTTGTTGAGATGTAGGTGTATTAGTAATACCTGCTACTTCTAAAAAAACATGCGTGGTGTTTTCACAAAATAAAAATCAGTAGTAATCTACTTTTTTTAGGAAAACCATCAAATAAAACAAAAGTTGGAGCGATGACCTGGTGAAGGTTGCGGTAAACCGATGGATGCGAGACGCACAGGAACGTTCGTCGAGGCGACGCTTGGGGGAGGCCTATGTCCAACAGTGGACGTATATCGGCTGAAATGATGTGATGATGATGATTTAAAAAAATCTCCTGCTCAGAAAGGACAGCGAAGGAATGCGAGATTTTCACTGTTTTTTTTTTTATTTGGTATAAACTAGTCATTGACTGTGATCCCACCTGATGGTACGCAGTGATGCATTCATTGATGGTGAGGCGCACTAGTTTATTAAGAGCACTCACACCACTCCACACCACCACCACCACCACCCACTCACCACTCTCTTCACTCTAGTTTTGAAAACACCCAAATTATAAACGAATTGGAAGACTTCAGCAGGCAAATTGTTCCAGTCCTTCGATGTACGCGATATAAATGACGAGGCGAAATGCTTAGTCCAGACCGTAGAGATTTTAACAAGGTAAGGGTGAATACTCACCGTACGTCGGGTTGTCTGATGGTAGAATGAGATGGCAGAATCAAGTCATGCACTTCCCGTACAGTCCTTTAAAAAGCAACCTGTAAAAAATCGAAAGGCTGGCTACCCTACGCCTGTGCTCAATGCTCAGAAGATTAAACTTGACCAAATCTGAATCACCAATTAGCCTCTTCGCACGCCTTTTCACTGAGTTCAAAATTGCTAGGAATGGAATTTTGCTGCACCATTGCAGCCCATATGTGGCTGCAGTACTCCACACACGATCGGACGTATGCTTTGTATAACATTAAAAGCTGTCCCGTTGTGAAGTACCGCCGGACCTTTGCAAGAACGCCGCCTTTTCTTGGCTTTTGGCTTTGGACTCAATGAACCGCCCAAAATTAAGGTCTGAGGAAATTTCAACTCCCAAGAGCTGAGAGTATTAAAACCTATTTGTGTTCCTTCAGTCGCCCTTTGCGTTTTATGGCCACGATAACTCTTTTGAACAAACCGGCAGCTTTAGCAGGTATCGAGCCTATCGGGTCCCATAGAATAGAATAGAATAGAATAAACTTTATTGTACTCCAAAAGTTACAAGACATAAATACAAACTTAAATCTGTGGGTACAATGGCCCCATCCATTTTGATGAGATCTCTTTGAGGTGCGCATTGAACATGATGGTGCCACTGGGCGTAAGAGCGCGCGGACTGGTCCGCCAGGTACATGCTTCGGCTTCGGTGTGTAGACACCATTACGCACCGTCAACTCGGGCTTGGCCTTAATCGGACGGCCGGATGGCGTTGCCAATTGCTCACCGTCCATAAGCCTGCGCTAGAAACTTTCACATGCAGTAGAGTCATGGTAATTTAATGTGACGTTTTAATCTTGTAGATATTTACGTGGACGTTGTCTCTAAGGATTTTGTGGTACCTAATGTACTTATGTTATATAGAATCGTTATTTATTTTTTTTATGTTTGACGCAAATCAATTCTTTTTCTTTCTTTCTTTTTCTTTCTTTCTTTTTACCTAAGAGTTAATAATGTTACCGAAAATAATGTTCCATGCTGATTTTTTATTTTATTTTTTTATCTACACTAATAAAATAAAGAGGTAATGTTTGTTTTTTTTTTGTTTCCTCTGGAAGTCCTAGTCCGATTGCTAAAATTTTTTCATAGATAGAAAGCAGCATTATTTTTGAGTGACATAAGCTATATTTTATATAGTAGTTATTAGTGGGTATTACATAAGTAGATGTATCGAAACTTAAATCTGACCACTATAAATGAAAATAGTACTACTGAGTTTTCATTCGTATGGTGACCCAGGGACCGCATTCATTTTCTGCAAGCGAGGTAGTTTCGCTTAATTTGTAACAACATTGATTTTGCGAATACCCACAAACTAAATAAATTTTAACACAGTGTATCATAATATTATTTCAATTTCTACACGTTACATTATTGTAAGCCCGACTGTCGGAGTATGAAGATTAGTTTAGCTGTGTTTTAATATTGTTCTTATTTAAGTAAAACATAAACTTACACTTTCAATCGGGGTAATTAGAGACACCATAAAAACACAATGGGTGCGCGAACGCCGGCGTCCGCTTGGGGTTTAAGGGTTTTTTTAAATTCAATGGGTTTAATGAATATGAGTATGAAACATCTTTAAACAGAGATGGTAGAATAACAGTTAGAATTGGATATTTTCTCATGTTTTTTTTTTTTGTACAATATTTTAAACATTGCCATACAGCGTGGATATTTAATGTTAAAAAAAACTAGGCTAGTACGAGTCAGAATCGCGCACTGAGGGTTTCATACAAACTTACTGAATTTCCAAATTGAGTTACGAAGATTCTTCCGAAACGCAAAAAAAGATTTGTGATATTTGTGATACACAGTTTTAATTGTTTTTCCATACTTGTGCTATGAGACTGCTTCATATCAAATTTCAGAATTCTAGGTCAACTGGAAGTACCCTTTGAATTTTGATTTCCTTGAGAGTAACCGTCATATGCCTTAACGAGGTCAATGAATACCATGTGCAAGGCATAAGCTAACTTTGATGGGTCGATAATTTTTCTACTCGACCATCAACTAATTTTATTCCCAAAACAGTTTCTTATAATAGGTCAGGTTCTACTCTCTCAGTTTGGATCTATACGTACCCGATATTAATCATATATAAGGAGTCAAAAATTAAAAAAAATATCTCAATATTATCCACGAAAAGTTCATAATTGACAATTGTCACTAGAAAATACTCCGCGCATAGTTTTTCCATTTTTATCACCATTTATTCATAGCCTGTACAATATTTCCATAAATTGAGTGACATCTATATATATAAAAATCAATGCCACTTTTCGTTGCAATTTTATGACTCAAGAACGGGCTCACTTATCCAAACCAAATGTTTAGGCTTTGTTCGTACTTGTAGATGATTTATGTGAAGTTTAGTAGGATAGAGTCGGGTATAGTAGGGTAGAGTAGTGTAGAGTAGAGTAGGGTAGAGTAGGATAGGATAGGGTAGAGTAGGGTAGAGTAGGGTAAAGTAGGGTAGAGTAGGGTAGAGTAGGGTAGAGTAGGGTAGAGTAGGGTAGAGTAGGGTAGAGTAGGGTAGAGTAGGGTAGAGTAGGGTAGAGTAGGGTAGAGTAGGGTAGAGTAGGGTAGAGTAGGGTAGAGTAGGGTAGAGTAGGGTAGAGTAGGGTAGAGTAGGGTAGAGTAGGGTAGAGTAGGGTAGAGTAGGGTAGAGTAGGGTAGAGTAGGGTAGAGTAGGGTAGAGTAGGGTAGAGTAGGGTAGAGTAGGGTAGAGTAGGGTAGAGTAGGGTAGGGTAGGGTAGAGCAGGGTAGAGTAGAGTAGAGTAGGGAAGAGCGTGAGCAAAGCCGCGCGGGCAAAAGCAGGTTTTAGGATATAAACAAACGCTCAAAACTTTCGTGTTTATAAATATTATTTATTGAGACTTTACTTAAATAATAATAAGACCTTTTCTAATAAGCCCTTAAAAAATAGTAGTTTAAAGCTCCTTCCCTTCAGAAGTTCAATTGAACTTCTGAAGGGAAGGCGACTTAAATTTAAGTCGTAAGAAGGATCGCGTGGTAGTGCTTCAGTACCTATCAACCTTTACATATTTATTTTGAATACCTTAACCTTTATAAGAAAAATTCAATTCACCGACAACTTACCAAGTTGTCGGTGAATTGAATTGTCGGTGAAAAAAAACAAACTTCTAACTGTAACACCCACGTTGCAAATACTAAAACAAAATCCTTAGAAGCGACTAAAGGGGTGACCAGACGTTTGCAAACTAGCGTTTCAATTATGGTGACCTTGATATTTTCAATCCGCGTAGATAGCAGTTGTAATCAATAACCTTCAACGTGGTTTACATCTATGTAGCCGCAACACAAACCAAGGCAACCTTTTCTTTTTCGATGGTAAAAATCATCCAAATAACATTCCCCGCCCTGGGGCAGAGCGGGAGATTGTGACTCTTACTGACTAAAAAACTCACCCCGTTCCTTCGTGCCTTCCTACCAGGGCTGAGCTACCTTTCGTAGCTAACTCTGGCCCCAGTAGGGTTCAACCCGACTGAGCCCCTGCTGTTGTGTGAGCGCGCGAGACTGGACGCGCCTTCGACAACCTGAGCTCGGTCCGAAAAGTTACCGGACGGTCGGACAGCGAGCTACACATTGTCCGCCGTCCGCAAGCCCGCGCCTTCGGTAAGGTTGAAACTAGTTTGCAACCGTCTGGTCACCCCTTAAGACTCGTCTACCAACAGGGTGACCGTTATTTAGGTTAAACGCAGTGATTTAGATAGGGCAGGAGTGTTTCATCACCGCGAGACAGTGAGCGACATGGCCGGGCTGCTCGTGACCGATGACTTCCCGGGTACGGTCAACGGGTAAACACTACCTTATGCGACTAGTTGTGTACTGGTTAGTACTGAATTACTGTGTAGGAATAATGTGAAGGTAAAGGGGTAACTAGGCTTTTTTAGGGTTCTCTAACTTCAGACGGCAAAAAAGGAACTAGTGTAGTACTATACTAGTTACAGACCAGTTCTACCTTGAAGTAGAAGCCACTGCAGCACTCGGATCCATATGACCCTCGCCTCCAGCTCGGGCGAATTCCGCCTCGGCCGCAATTACAAACTTTCAACACTTCTATCAAAATGTCCTATAGTCAAACACATAAAGAGTACAAAATCAAAATAGACCCTACACAATCCCAGCACACATCGTCGAACACTATTTTATTTACCGTTCAAAATTACACGTGTTTAATTTATTTTGGAAGTGGTTTTGTGATTCAAGGACTAAAAAAGTTATCAAATAAATGTAGAAATCCTTTCGAGGGGATTAGAGTTTATCATAATAATTAATCTTTAGTGGAAAAAATAAACTACGCTATAGCTGTTGCGTTTCGGCATGACCACAGCAGTCATTGACCCACCTACTTTTGTTGACATTCTTAATTTTAAAAAACGAAAATCAAAATAAAGACACAAAGCCGTTCTAAATCTACAGTATGACTGCATTCCCGCTATGTCGTAACTGTTAATTTATCGTCGGACGACTATCGCCTCAAGCTGTTCCCATTATAGCAACTGTTTGTCATCGCAACAACGACACACATCTGACCGTCACGGTTTAGATTTAACCATTTTTTATCGTTTTACGACTGTCGTGCTAGCAGTTCGCACTCTCATGACAATATGTTGTCAGCACAAAAAAATGTCGTAGACAGAGAGACAATTAATCGTGTCGCCCAGAACACGTATTGTACACGTAATTACGATTGTATTTATTTTTTTGTAAAAAGTTTTTTATTTTATACTATTTAGCTATGGTACCACCACTAAAAAGTACCTCTCAGCCAAGCTTAAATACCTTATAGCCAGAGTGCATCTCATAACGATTATAATAATCCCAAATACGGTTAGACTACATCATCAGATCAGTCCGATACATTCCCTCCCCCTTTTAAAAAAAAAAACATACATTCAGCCGAACATAGATCCTCCTCCTTTTCGAAGTCGGTTAACAAAGCAATTTTACTTGTTATGACAGTTCTGCTGTGACCCTATGAGGAGTTCTGTTCCATATCTTCGAAGTTCATGATCTGATCATAACAATATTTCTATGGGACCAACTTGGAAGCATTACCCCTTAAATCGAAAAAATATTTTTTTTTTAAATCAGTCCACAATTGACCGAGATATCGGTGAACATACATAAAAAAAAAACATACATGCAGCCGAACATAGAACCTCCTCCTTTTCGAAATCGGTTAATGAACGAAAATCTTAAAAGTCCATTTGTTTAACACGTCTGATATTTATTTTATTAGCCTGCCCGCATATAATTTTCACCCGGATCGGCGAAGGTAATTTTTTACCCGGGCAAAGTTGCAAACTTCCCTGGGGATAACAAGATATTCGGCCGCTAGCAACTTCATATCAATCACGTAAATTCAGCTAGTACAAACCAGTTTGTTAAGTAAATTATACTTACATAGCACAATTTAGTTAGTAACCTATTTCCCAGAAAACATTTACTGGGCAAAAATAGCGGCATATTTTAGATACTTAATTGTTTCTCTTGACGTACATTTTGCTTCGGGAACGTTCAAAAGGTCTGTTTTTTGTAGCTCTAGTACAACTTAGGACACGTGTAGGTTTTAGTCGGGAAAAGATTGACACGCTCCCTCGTTCTGCCCTAGAGCGGAAGAAGACCTTTGATTATTTTCCAGCTCAAAAAAAAAGTTACTAGCTTTTGACAGCGGCTTTAGCTAAAATAATCATGTCAGTCTATTCTGACAGTTTAACTTGTGTACATAATATTTCACTCGCTCATTAAGTTCAGTACGATTTGGAAACCGGGTAGCTAAAATTCTCTGTAGGTAAGTAGAGCTTTTAGGTACCATTTTTTTCTCTCATAATATTACACTAATATTATTAAAGCGAACTTTGTATATATGTATGGGTATACCATGTGTGTAGGTAAAGTGTGTGATTGTGCATGTATGTAAGTTTGTTACTCATAATCAGCCTTTTAATGTTCCCACTGCCGTGGCTCAGGCCTCCTCTCTAGGAGAGGAAAAAGGGCCGTAATCCACCACGCGGGCCCAGCGCGGGTTGGCGTATGTCACGTCTCTGAATTTTTGGTTCTGGGACATGACGGTTTCTTCACGATGTTTTCCTTCGACGTTTTGAGAGCAATGGTGATATAAATTACACAAAGTAATGCGCCTAGCTGGGTTTGAACCTGCGACCTACAATTCGTAAGTCGGGGCCGTCACCACTCGGCTACCACTGCTCTTGTTCGATACACATTCAAGCTCGAATCGCAGATTAGTTTTATAATACCATAAATACATAATGTTATATGATATATGATATATGAGACAATTTTTATTCCGAAATTATGTTCTCTTGGCATATTTTCACGCGGGCGAAGCCACTAGGTCAGGCTAGTTTTATATATCTGCTCAAAATAGGTCAGACTAAATCAAATTATAAGTACAACCAACACAAACTTAAGTTCTGAAAATTTTTACAGCATATAAAGTCAAAAGAAAACGTCGTAAGAAATAAGGCAAATATGTAAGCTCCAAACTAAATTCTAAATTAGGTAGAGAGAGTAAGTTATAAAAAAGTCAGAAGCAAAAGAAGATCAACAAACATTTACTTATACAAGATCTAGAAACGCCTAAACCGTAAATAAAAACGACATAACTAAAACTTGAAATTGGTGTATATTTCAGTGGCAAAAATGGCAAATTTATGTGGCTATCGGCGTAAAATTCGTGCCTTGAACATTTTTCTAGCTTCGAATGGCATTTTCGTTTATGTGTCATGTTCGGCGTCCCCTGGCGTCCTGAGCGCTCTCCCGCGGATACCAAAACTTACGGTCACGTATAGGGAATGTATTTTTACTATTCGCTTTGTGACCTCTCCAGCATTCGAGCCTTTCTCGCTAAATTGGAAAAATCTTTTGGGTTTGTATTCACAGAAAAGTTTTCTGTAAACACTTATGCGTATCGTGGCTCCTGCTCGTATAAATGAAACCTTTTTACTTATTCACTATTCATTCTTTCAATACCTAAGCTCTGAAATGGTTATAATAATTTCGTAAATGTAATATAAAAGGTTATTTTTGGTGCCATCTAGTCTAATGGAAATGTTTTGACTACCAAATTGCCTAAGACTAGACTTGTAAACATTGTGCCTAATTTATTTAAACATAAATAAATTAGGTACAATATTAGGCACACGTGTAAGAATCTAACTTTGCTTACAAAGTACTCAAATATGGAAGTTACCGTTCTTCCAAGTTTCGAACGAATATTACGAAATTTTTATAAAAAACGTTGTAAACTAACTTTTAAGAGCGCCTTCACACTAGTGTTTATCCATCGTAGGCGTTCGATAGACGTATACGCCGCGCAGACGCCTCGACAGCGAGGCGTAGGTTGCGCGTTGTTGAGGCGTTCAATTGACTCCAAATGAAACTCCGAACCACGCGACGCCTGCGCCGCGTAAACGCAGCGTTCAATTGACTCCAGAGGAAACGCGACGTTGCGCCGCATTTTCGCGGCGTCTACGCTGCGCATACGTTTATCGAACGCCTACGCTGAACAAACGCTAGTGTGAAAGCGGTCTAAGACTATTCAATCGATACTCCATTAGTTTAATTGTCATGAAGCAAAAAATCTTCAAAATTCTAGGCTTTATTTATTTAAGATATTTATGGAGTACGTACATTTAAAGGTGGAAAATCATCAAACGACTGCTCCAGTCTTGCGATGGAGCGAGAGGACGTGTCAGACTTTTACTGACTAAAATCCATCTATGTTTCTTTATTTTCATTTTACGTACAACGAACACTTTTCAAACTATCTCGCAGTACTTGAGTTATAATGGGTATTATTTCGTGTAAACCATGGTAACTGCAGTTGGCAACACTTCAAACAATCGCGTATAAAATACTCGTACGTGACAACAATTACAAGTTTTCTAAATAATCATATTTTCTTTCAAAAACAACCTACATCTAACCTGGTTTTTTCTAACCTACAGTTAAGCACCTTTATTTCTTTAAAACCAATTATGAGCAGAAGCGCCAATTAAAACCAGTAAATCCGACTTAATTCTTAGCATTAAAAATGCTCGTATTTCTTCTAACAAGATCTTAAAGAAAATAACTGAGACGTTTTTCACATAAAATATAATATCTTCTGAGTACTGGAATTTATATTTTCCACATACGTACAAAGAGATATTTTATTACTTTTAATTCCTGAAGTATTTCAACATTTCAAGTGAGATTTCGAGACGATTTTTCACTGACGTTTATAATAAAGTATTCTGAAGAATGTTCTCGTGAAATACAAATATGTCAGGGGTATAATAACAGCTGACTGTGTCACGTATTACCAACTCAGTGTTTGAAAATATCGTGAGTGGAATACGTTGGTAAAGTGGAAACACAGAACGAGGTCGGAAAGTAAACGGTAACGGGAGTGCGTGAAGGAATATCTTTAGAACAGAGCATTCACCTCATGTCAATATAAGACGTGCATACCAATAAGTGTATCACTATCTTATACGAACTATTTTCATCGGCTGCCTTTTTAGAATTCCGTACCAGAAATGTGCGAACGGGACCCTATTACTAATCCCCCGCCCTCCGTCCGTCCATTTGTCCGTCTATCTGTCCATCTGTCTGTCAGCGGGCTGTATCTTACAAACCATAAGAAATAGTTGGTATTTTCACAGAATGTATATTTCTATTGCCGCTATTAACATAAAGTTAAAATAAAGTTCAAAATTAAAAAAAAAAAAACGATTTGCGGTCTATGTTAATAATGTAGTAAGAAAGAAAGAAATTGTAATAGTACGGAACCCTTCGTGTGCGAGTCCGAGTCGCACTTAGCCAGTCTTTATTTTATTATTATTATTATTATTGACTAGCTTCTAGCACTGGCTTCGCCCGCATAGAAAATACTAAGGGAACATACTTCTGGAATAAAAAGTAAAGATAAATAAATATATCCTATTCTATATCCTATTCCTGGATATTGTCTAACTTTTTTATTTTATGTGAGGAGCAGGAAAAGCCATTTAATGATTACCTACTTCGAAAAAAAAAACAATCACTAAACTCGAGTTTCGCGTTTACTATCTCACCTGTTGGCAAACGATGATATGGTCGACGATACCTTGTTGATCCATTAGTTATATTATTCCCTAGTCGAAGAAACTTTCACTGGGTTTTTCCATCTGGAATTTCTCGGTGGCGTTTCGGTGGATTTGCGCCCGGGTGATCCCAATGGACTCGCCTCTTGGGGCTTAAACACAGCCGATGAAATGTGGGTGTAATTTAGATTCCCTGCCTATTCCTTTGGGGTACAAAGGCGTGATGTTATGTTTCGTCATCTGTGGTAATAGTGAGGAACACTCGTTTGGCAGTCTGGTTGTTTCAATAGTGTAGAAATAGAACGATGCAGTCATCAAATCAGACTAAAAAGAAAAACTGAAAAATAAAACGAATACCTATCTAGTAACTTTTTTGCTGTTCCGGCCCGTTTGTTGTTTATCCACTAGAGTCTCCTTCGTAATTGCATTCATTCTGAATATTACTGATAGTAGTAATAGTTATTTAAAGAACTACATATAATAAACGCACAAACTGAAAGAAATATGTGCAAAACCTTTAACCTTTCAATCGTGAGAATTAGAAACACAATATAAAGACAACGGGTGCGCGAACGCGCGATCGCTTGGGGTTTAATGAAACAGCTATTTTTATAATAGGTATTTTTATACTAAAATAATCGAAAATTATTTTAGGACAAATAAATTATCTATTTTGATGACTTCTTGACTACATCACCAGCGTATTGGTGTGTATATGCGTAGATAGACCAATACCGATGCGCTACAAATTTAATGCGTCGATTCCAAAATGATTTGCCTATAATCAGGATACCTAATGCATAGAGTTGGAAAGACTCCTAGACGGTGGACCAACCTGGTGAAAGTCGCAGGAACCCGATGGATGCGAGACGCACATGACCGTTCGTTCTGGTAACACTTGGGGGAGATCAACGACAAAAAAAATAGACGTCTTCAACTGAATTGAATCATCAATTCAGTTGAAAACGTCATTCATCATCTTCGTCATTCGTCATTTATTCATTATCAGATGATGAAGAAATTTAAATAAATAAAAAAAAAAAGACGTGTGGCACTCGGGGACTGTCGCAGTAAAGCTATTGCATAGCATTTTTATCAACTTATGCAATTATAATGATTTATTTATTTTATTTATGCAGTATATTTTTTCCTTTGTTTTTTTTTTCTTTGATATTAATTGAAGTTACACTTACACTTACACTCATTTGTTTTCTTATCGGTCACCACGCTCAAAAAACAAATGAGTGGTGGGTGTTAGGTTATTTTCGTTACGGAATTTCTGGATTCGGTCTCCACGCTCAAGGCCCGCAATAGAAGCTATGCAATAGCTTAAAAACTATATCTAAGGACACTTCAGTAATAGGTCCATGATTGATTGTTACTAAATATTCTAATTGGAACATTTAAGGGTGTATTATATTCCTGTAACATGTCACAACCGCAAGCAAAATTGGATCATAAAACAGGAAATATAAACAAAACGATAGAGAAACGACAACTTCCATAGTTACGTAAGTCTCCACCTTTCAATGTGGATGACATCACATAGTCCGCAGAAAGAATTTATCTATAAAAGTTATTATTATAGCCATAAATCTTAATCATAGACGTGTGATAAATCGATGGAGGGGCGTGCAATAGAGTAGTTTGTTTATCGTCCCGTCTCTATAGACTGGTAGGGAAAGCGTGCCGTGAATATGTGATGAGATTTTCCTCTCTTCGTAAAATAGGGCCTTGTCCTACACCCACCAATCGACTTGGAGTATGTTTTAATCTCGATTTATTTCACTTAACGCCTTCATCGAGAGATTCTTTGTATTCCTTTGACAAATCGTCCGGAAAACAACGAGCAATTTAACAACGTGCTCCTGTTTTTAATATAGCGGCCATGGTAACGACTTCCTCGTGCCGCTTTTTCTTTATTTTTTTAACGTTCATGTTGTTTTATGTGTCAAACTTTTTTACAGCAAATAAAGACACGTTAAAACAATTTTAAACTGTGTTCAACTTTGTCTTAAAACGACTGACAAATACATTTTTATATTGTGTCCCACGAAGGCAAATACCCTTCTCCATTCAAACCTCTGTCTTTGGCAATTTCTAAACAAGTTCGTCCCGCGAATATGTTGAGACAAATACATAACTCAAGATAAATAAATAATTTAATATCAGGCGGGTCTTTTAGTTGGTACTTGTACCAAACGATGATTACCCCGAGATACAAGTTTAGGACAACAAACGACATACAACAACAAACCTTAGGATGTGTCCTTCAAGCGGGATTATGAAAATATCACGGGGATAACAGAAGGCAGGAGGCGGTCACTGAAATTTGCTCCTCAATAAGGACGGAATGACAAACGACCGTCCCGGTGACTCTGCGGAAACTAACCGAATAGATGTTCGCAGCGGTCTCGAGGGACGCCGCCTTACACGTCACATTTTATTTTATAAATCTTACCGTACTTTACGTATTACGCCGCCAATGAAGAAGTGTGTTCGCCCTATGTCCTCATTTGCTGCAGGATTTGAGAATGAAATCGAGTAAGGAAGTAAGGGTAAATTGCCTAGACCCTGTCTTCAGAAAATATATTGTTATTTGGGTACAACATGCATTATATGAAACGGAAAAATGAGATTTATAATTATTGCTGTTAAATACTGTCATACCTATTATTATTTTAAATCAGTACCTAGTTCAAACAAAACACAGATTTCCTTTAAAAACCTCTTTCCCTAACTAACGTTCAGTGCAAAAGGAACCATCTTTTGTCTTTATGAATTCCTTCCACAAACGTTACAACGCAGATAAAGAGAGTAAGTTACCGCTCTTATATTTAGCAAAGAACGCGATATTTAATATTCTGAGAAAACGACGTATAAAAATTAGAATGTATAATTTTGCTCGAGAATAAAAAATAGACAGTGTGGATCTTGAGACGAGTGAATTGTTATCGAGACAAAGTCAAACACAAATCGAATGGTGTAAGCTACAATCTCATTAACATAGCGCTCAGTTCTGTTTGCAAGCGTTTCGGACATTTTTATTCAGCATCGTCGCCCACATAAATTAGGCTGAGCTGACCGACCAGCGCTCGTTTAGCCTTTTCTGTTGTAAGGCAAAACTGAACCATGTTTCATTTAGCTGTTTTTATTAGGTTCATACCTATAGCCAAAAAAACTGTGTAAATGCGAGTCGGACTCGCGCCTTGAGGGTTCTGTACAAATTGACCTATGCAAATAGTTCATTCAGTTCCGGAATGGAATCTCAGAAGATGTTTCCGAATCGTGAAAAAAAATGTGACGTAAAACTGTTTTCAGGTTTATTCTTATACTTGTGCTATAAGACCTTGTGAAATTTCAGAATTCTGGGTCGACAGGAAGTACCCTAGTAATTTCGATTTCCTCGAGAGTGTCAAAATGTACGTTTTTTGCCACATAAACCGAAGTATCTTTTTTTTCTTTTGATTGATTGATTGATTCTCGTTAATTTACACATTTGATTTTTTTTACAGCTTCAAGAGTCCGCAGATTTGAGTATATGGTAATTTCAACTAGATACCTTCACTCGTTCTCGAGATAAAGGGCCTTGAACGACCGACAGACAGACGGACGGACAACAAAGTGATCCTATAAGGGTTTCGTTTTTCCTTTTGAGGTACGAAACTCTAAAAACTAGCCCACCGTCTACTATAACGTTTTTTGTCCGTCAATTTTATTTTTAATTAAACGACGTAGAAAGCTGTGTAATCAAAGACTAACACGCTGCCTCAGGCTGATATTTCAATTGTTTATGTTAAAAGCGCGTACATTTTTTTCGATGTCGGCAAAACAATAAAGCGTATAATGAAACTGACTTTTGTTTTGTTTTGTTACAATGGTAATGAGGCGTCATTTGAAGACCTTATCTGTTTTTTGCTTTAATGTGACTTCAAAAGTTTTAAGCACATATCGTTTGTTAGAAATTGTAATGGAAACGGTTTTACCTTTGAACTACAAAATAAAATTAGTGTAACAATGGAACATCATTTACGATTCGTGTTTCCATCGTATATACAGTAACTGAGTATCTTAATTAACAAAGTTGTATCCCAAAATATAATTACTTGTATTTTGTATGTTACGAGCGACATGGCCGGGCGTGTTTTAACTGGAAACTACTTGGTTCTGCAGACTCGGCTAAAGGCACACCAGACGTACTAACAACGTAATGCATACAAAACAACTGTTTACTTAGGTTTTAAGTTTAATGTTAACGTGCTAAGATTAGCTTTAGTGGCGTGACTGTGAAGCTTACCCTAGATAATTGTAATTAAAAGTTGGCTTACAAAGTATGAAGTGTTAAACGAATATGTAATTCAACGAAGCTTAAATTATTAAACCCCAAGCGAACACCGTGCGTTCGCGCACCTATTGCCTTTCTATTGTGCTAATTACCACGGTTGAAAGGTTAAAATGGACTAATAAGAGCGAATATGCGTTTTGTAAATAAAGTGCTTATAATGTAAAGTCCTTGCATGTAAACCCCCTTAAATAAGCATGCTTTATATGTTACTTTACTTAAGACTAGCTAGTACCCGCTACTCTGTTCACATCAGACTCATAAAAAAGCAGAATTCCATTTGGCCACAATATCAAGAAGTTTTTTGTGCGGGCCCCTAATTCTTTTTGCGAAAATAAAAACAGGCAGAGCAAAATTTAAAAAAATATTTTTTGATATATACGTTTTGAATACATACTTTAGTAAATTTTGTTTTAAAGTTACAAAGAGACACTTCCATTTTATTTATAAATATATATAAATGTATAGAAGTTATATTTCATAGTAGTCTAAGTAAAGAACTATGTCGCGGTTGAATGCGCATGGGTGCCTCCATTTCTTAATTATGTTACGTCTTATATATTATGTACTTAATTAAGACTAATAATTTTGTATAATATTTTGTAAGAATTTTGCCGTGACGAGACTTGCTAGTGCCAATTCCTATTACAATTGCCGGCACGGATCTTGAGCGCTGGCTTCAAGTTGGTCAGAAGTCAAATATTCGGTCTCTTTAGTCGTGCGAAGTGAGACGCGGGGGCGGGGAGTGTCAGTGATTGGCTCGCCGCGCCACCGCGTCATAGATATCACTCATGATTCGTTTCTTGCCTTGCTGCATGTATCTAACAACGACGACGATTGGCTCGCCAATGTATGGCATGCGCAAAGCGATCCCCACTCTGACGCCGAGCGCTCAAGATCCGTGACGGTAATTGTAGGTCTGTGGTATTGTTTTAAGGCGTATAATCCCTTCAACATTTGGGAAATTAAATACTCGTACTGCCGCTTGCGCCCACATAGAACTCCGCTGACTTTCAAAACCATTTTCTTTGCAAAATATTGAATAATTTACATATGCTATGTACATTCTGAAGAACACTTAACCAACAAGTTTTTTGTACAAAAATATTTCTAAAGATCAAAGCCGTTTGAAAAGGGCAGAGAAAATAAGCGAAAAAATATCATGCTGTTATTTTTTTTTTTTGTAAAATTCTATAATAAACGTATCATTTTTTTCTGATCTATTAACCTAGCCGATACCGAGGCCTTACCTGGCCTGGCTTAAGGAAGTCACTATTTTATGACACTACTCGGTAGCTAGGGTCTTAAAGGGTCACCGCAGCCTAAAAACGCAAGAGGCTACTGCAGAAACACAGGCGAGTTTTAGTCCCTCGCTCTATCCAGAGCTGCAGGAGTTATTTGATATTATAATCATTACATCACAAACTAGCGTAAAAAAAAAGAAATTTTTGGTGTGCGTTGGCATTTGAATCTATAAAAAAAAAACATATATTCAGACTAACATAGAACCTCCTCCTTTTTGAAGTTGGTTAAAAACTGGGCAAGCACGAATTGGACTCGCAAACTGACGTTTCCGTAAAAACTTACATATGGAAACAGTTCAATTCCCGAATTGAATTACGAAAATTTTTTCGAATAACAAAAAAGTTGTTTTTTGTGACGTAACAACAAATTTATTATTTTCAGATTTATTCTTATACTGATAGCACACTGTAGATTTAAGTATAAGATACCTTCACCCGTTCCCGAAACAGAGGGTCTTGACAGACGGACCGATATCAAAGTGATCCTGTAAAGGTTCGTTTTATTCCTATTAAGGTACGGAACCCTAAAAAAAGGCAATTTTGAAAAAAAAACCTTTTTCGTTATTACTTAACTTGAAACCAAACAAAAAATTTCTCCGAATATTTAATAGTGAAAAAACCACACAACACACGCGATATATTTTACGAAATTGATTTTATTTCTGCGAATTGACGAAATATTATTTTAACAAACCGAAATGAACACATTAGATACCGACAAAGCGGTGGAATAAAGGACTATGCTCACAGCAGTTTGCAGGAATCGAATTAAAAGGAGCGGTGGCAGATCTACAATCAGTAGTACGTAAGCCCATTGTAAGCACTATTCCTATTAGCATTAAACGGTCGTTTGCAGCTAGGAATGAGCGCCACACAAACGTATTCTACTTTTTAGTAACGCAGCCCCTCGTAAATTGTGCTAGGCGTCCGGCCAGCGAGTAATTCAGTTTACTTTCCACCTACCCACTTGTTACCATGTTTACGTTTCTTACTGACAATTATTAGGGTTATGTATAGAGAAGATTGTGTGTCAAGCACCTAGGGTTTAAGAAAATTGCCTCGGGCTATCTCGGCTCTATGGTGAGGCTATTACAATGAGGTTTGAAAGCCTACTGCCTGTTTTCTTTTTAGTTAAACATGCTGG
Organism: Mythimna albipuncta; assembly: GCA_929112965.1. Taxonomy (NCBI): domain Eukaryota; kingdom Metazoa; phylum Arthropoda; class Insecta; order Lepidoptera; family Noctuidae; genus Mythimna; species Mythimna albipuncta. The sequence continues at coordinate 13,244,797 of OV815973.1, forward strand.
AATTACTTTGTGTCGTTATCCTTTATTGGGTTCCGTAACCTCACTCGGCAACCCTTATAAGATCAGTTTATCGTCTGTATGTCTGTCAAGAACGTATTTCTTAGGAACGCATGGAGGTTTCAAACTGAAATTAATATAAATACTCTCTCTCTGTCTGTTATTCCTTGGAGCGCTGAAACTTGGGGCTCCCATACAACAAACGTGATTTTTGCCGTTTTTTGCTACGATTGGTACGGAACCCTTTATGCGCGAGTCCAACTCACATTTGGTCAGATTTTGCTAAGTGCGTATTCGTAAAATAACTTCTCCGCTTTGGGTGGAGCGAGAGGGATTGTCAAATTTTACTGACTAAAACCCACCCATGTTTCTTCAGCATGAAGTTATTTTGTTGGATAGATAGTTAGTCAATGCTTAACTTTACTATAATGGGCATGCCTTTCTATGAGCACTATGTTATGAAAGGCATCTACACTAATATAATAAAGATGTAAAGTTTGTTTTTTTACGTTTAAGTTTTTTTGTTTGTAGAAGGAGAAATTTTTTTCACCGATAGAAAGCTACTTTATTCCTGAGTGACATAGGCTATATTTTATGTATGCGGTCAAAAGCTAGTATCTAATATTTTACGTCGATTTATTGAAACTAACATTCTCAACTAACATTTTATAAGTAAGAAATCATTAAATATCTCCTTTTGCTCAGGGTGGAGCGACAGTGACTGACAGATTTATACTGAGTAAAACCCACCAGTGTTCCTTCAATTACCCTTTGTGTGCCCTCTTTTGAACAATCCCGCACCCCTGTATTGTAATCAAGTTCAGGCTTGTAATAACGTTAATTTCTACCTATAGAAGGTGCCAGAAAACCGTGGAATAAAATACATTGACCTTCCCCCCTAGCCAAGTTACAAACGTTTCGCTTGCGCCGAACACTTCGAGTTGACATTGCCGCCAATTCGTTTTGTTTTGACCACGTGACTGAGCGATAAGACGACGTCATTCCCGTACATTTGAAGCTTTCTACAAGCGTTAACTATTGCAGATTAGCAACTTGGCTTGGGGTACTTATCCTAATATCTCTGTATAAGTACCCGAAAAACAATAAATTGCTATTCATTACTAGATCATGCAAAGGATCACGATACAAATGTCGATTCAAGACAGCTTGATGTCCTAAATATTTCCGTTTTTTAAATTAAGAATAACAATAATAATTTATCATTTTATATCATTTTATTTTTCTTTTTATTTCTCTCGAAAATTTACATTTTAACATAAGTTTATTTATACATTTTGCCTAAGACTAAAACCTCTGTGAGAGCTGGACTCTGAACTGGGTTCGAAGACCTGTATGACAGATCTCCAGGCTCACACCCTGTTAAACATGATCGCATCAAATGTCAACAAATGTAGGAGAGTCAATGACCGTGGAATACCACGTTTATCTGGCACCTACTTTAGTTAATGTTTCCCGAGGGATTTTCTCTGTGACAGGTTCTAGGAACAGTTTCCTTAAGCTGTCTAGACATTACTGTAATCGTGAATAGTTCTAAGGCTTTCAAGATAACTAGTTATCGCCTTATCTATACAGTATCAGATAACACTCGTAATTCTTTGAAAGCATGTCCTTCGTACTTTTACGACTGCACTGTTTACAAGCCATAAGGTTTATTGTTCGGCAAACAAATTGCCACTAACATAAATAGATGTGACTATAATCAGGAAGAATAAAGTTTTTTTTACTGCACTATAAACTTAAGTTAATTGCATATGGAAGCATAATTGTGTATACATAAATAATACCTAGTTAACATAGAACAGTAAAATATAGAAATGTCTTTCCAGAATGTTTATTTTATGATTCAATTTCGGTCAAGTGCGAGTCGAACTCGCATACGGAGGGTTCTGTTTCAGGGTGAGTCTTAAAACAGTTTTAAAAAAAACATCGATATATTACGTACTACGCAGGTTACGCATGCTGAACACTCACTTCAGTCGGCTCAGGTGTAATGTCGACTGTACACCTTGAACATTACACTATGTTGAACGAAATGCGTAAGTGCCACGAAATTCATGGCGCTTGAGATATTTTGGTCGCGAAAAAACTATCCTTTAAAAGCTGTCTTAGCGCTGCATGTTTTAATAGTTCTGTTAGACGACATAATGCCAATGTGGCGCAACAGCGAACATTTGTTTTATCATTTCAGTATTTTGAAAAATAATTTCCATGAAAGGGCTTATCTGTCACTAAGTATAAGTATAATTTGATGAAAAAACCGATTTAAGTGAACACTGGAACAAAATTTAATTAACTTCAACGAAAGTGCAATAAAAAAGTAGGTATCCACGACGACGTTCAAATCCACACTGGTTATCGGGCTTTAGAATAGTCGCAATATGGCGGAAACGCTGACGTAACAAAAGACGGTTCCACGCGCAAAGACCAGTATGGTCATCACTATTACGAGTATTTTATATCCATTCGAGTGTATTTATTAGTGCTTTTTGTAAAATTTCAAGATTCTGGATCAACGACTAGTAACTGGCTAGTACCTACGTATGGTGTACGTTAGCTAGTAACGAAAAATGCGTCATTGCGATCATTTGTTGCACGACTAGTACCATAACAGTTTTTAAAACTTAATTATTTTTCCACCTAGAGTTACCAATATACATTTTTTTGTTCCTAGCCGTGACGAATACGGAACGACACGTTGCGCTCCATAACGGGTATCATAGACGTGGACAAAAAGGCTGGCAAGCTCAAATGGGACTGGGCGGGTTTTTTTTTTTTTTTTTTTTTTTTTTTTTTTCGATGGGAAAAATCATCTTATGACAACCCCCGCTCTTGGGCGGAGCGGGAGATAGTGTCAGACTCTTACTGACTAAAAAACCCATCCCGTTCCTTCAAGCCTTCATACCGGGGCTCGAGCGCCCTTTCGGATAACCCTGGCCCCAGTAGGCTTCGACCCGGCTGGGTCCCTGCTGTTGCTGACAACTCCTTGAGGCGCGCGGGAACAGCGCGCGCCGTCGACGACTTGGGCTTGGTCCGGACAGTTACCGGACGGCCGGACAGCGAGCTACCCATTGCACACTGTCCGCAAGCCCGCGCCTACGGTGGCTGGAAATCGGGATCGGAATCCCGGCGGCGGCGAGAGCGCCGTTGCCTGATGCGGTCGGCCTCCTCCTTAGCGAGCATTACTGCTTCGCAGAAGTCGGCGACCGCCTGCCACTCCTCCTCGCTCCGGACCATGGCCTCGACCAAGGCCCGGCGCGAGAGGTCTCCGCCGCCGATCACCCCCACGAGGGCACGGCGATGCTCCACCCAAGCAGGGCACACCGCGATTGTGTGCTCCACCGTGTCCTCCGGGTGTTCCGCACAGTGGCGACACCCGGGCGTCACTTCCGCTTTAATTCGGAACAGGAACCTCCCGAACTTGCCATTTCCGGTGAGGACCTGTGTCATGCGGAAGGTAAGGACGCCGTGAGGTCTTTCCAGCCACGCCTCAAAGAGGGGACTTATCGCCATAATTGTGGCGTGCCCAGCACTGGGTTGCGATAGTCGCTGACGCCATTCCACCATGAGGACTGGGCGGGTCATGTCAGCCGCATGCATAAGGACCGCTGGGCGAACGTCGCTACACAGTGGGTCCCTACTGAAGGAAAGCGCCGTCGAGGTCGGCCTAGAAAGAGGTGGCGGGATGATCTGGACGCGTACCGCGAGGACTGGTTTGAGACAGCACAGGAGAAGAAAGTTTGGAAGGACTTGGGGGAGGCGTTTACCCAGCAGTGGGACAGTAGCCAATATACATATATAGTACAACATTAGTTTTAGTATATGAGAAACCCGAAACACGTGTTTAGTATTTTTATATAAAGAATTTAGTACAAAATTTCATACCTAACCGTATCGTGAAAAATCACAAAGTTATAAGCTTGTTTTATCAGCAAAAATTCATAGTCACCTATCCAGGTGACTGAGGGGTTGTTTTGCAGTTACGCCCAGCTTTTTACTGGCGCATAATACCCGCTATGACCTGCCGTGATCTGTATTGTACTTTGTGTCGATGGTGTCCAACTTGTAACCTTATTAAATATTTTTGGTAGAATATATAACACGGTGTAGAAACTATTGAAATCCAATCAAATCAGTAACTGATTCTGAACTAACTATATTCAGGTTTTGCATAAACTAAAAATTATGTTGTAAATGTACCTAAGTGGGTACATTGCTCGATGCTTTGATTTATTTCTGTTTTTACGATAAAACGAGAGCAAAAATAAAGTTAAAAAATGCCGAAAAAGTCACGTTTCTACCCTATACCCTCTCTATTCTTTATCATACACAGTACAAACGGAAAAACACTATGTACTAATTTCAACTCTCTGTACAACTTTCAACGGTATACGAAATAGGGTTCCGTCGTTTGCTCTTCAGGTACAGAACTCTAAAAAATATAGTAAAATAATGCCTGTATTTTTTTGAGAACCTCATATACAATAAACAATACATAGAAGGCTTGAAGGAACGGGATGGGTTTTTTAGTCAGTAAGAGTCTGACACTATCTCTCGCTCCGCCCAAGAGCGAGGGTAGTCATTGGATGATTTTCCTATCGAAAAAAAAAAAATCCTTAAAAAATTAATACTTTTAGAATCCAACAAGAAACAGTTCTTAACAGCTGTTCTTCGGTAAATAAATGTGTCGTAAGGCAAAAAATGCATTTTCTTAGGATAGCCGTTTTCATATTTTTTAATTATATTAAAACACTTAGCCGAAAATCGTGCAATTGTAACCAATAAATGAATCAGTTTAATTAGTACTATTTATTTTAATTATTTATAAAAAAATATGACTTTATGCGTAAGACGCATCAAAATTAATCAGAAGACAAATCTTAATGTAGCTCCAATGACATTCAATCACGTTTCTCTTTAAAAAGAAACACTGAAACCCAAACATCGTACTGAAGCAATACTTCACCTCCGCAGCCACAGACACGGATATTAGTACAGCGTTCACTTTCCATTTGTATTCAGAAAACGTCTCAAACCAGATATAATTAACCTTTTCCACAGAGTAGTGGATATTTACAGAAGGTCAAGACCTCACAAACAGTAATAGATGCACACACATACGGATAGAGGTGGTAATAGTCCAAGATCCCAGAGCGATCTGACATAACTTATTTTCAAATGGATAAATCCTTAGGTTCTCAGTAACATCTAATTGTGCTTTGACTACCTGTGTGCTTGTGAAGCACCCCCTTGGCGCACTTGGGCAGGTACCAGGTGAGAAAGGGAACACACACCACAGAGTAGTATCTACAGAAGGCTAACCTTACACTAGTACACATAGACGCAAACGCATATAGAAGCGAAGTAAGGTGATCAAACAGATACCAGTTGCGAATACACTTTACTGATACTACAGAAACTAATATAGTGCCTTTTATTTTTACTGAACCGCAGCTTCGCACAGTAATTAAAATTCTATGTAATTCTTGGCTTTTCTCCACTATAATTTGCAAGGATTATACACCGAAACCTTCCACTGTGTCTATAAGTGAAACCCGAATGAAATTCCTTTTAATATTTTGAAGTTTGTCGTTAACAGACAGATTTGCCGTCATTGACCTTGGGTTTGCCGTCAATTTTAATCATTTTCTTTTTAAAATACCAAAACCTTGAAAAAATTCAATAATTCTAGCACAATTGTAGTTATTAATTGCTTGAAATCCTTGTGTTCCTTCAGTTATATTTAGCAATCCTAACTATCGTCCAGGAGTAATGGCAGGCGGTCGCCTCCTTCTGAGAATCAGTAATACTAAGGAGGCGGCCGCATGCGTGAGTGAACGGCCCTCATGCCTCAGCCGATGATTTGCAAGCCTCAAAGAGTTATCAGCAAACCGTAGGAGCCCAGCAGGGTCAAAGCCAACTGAGACTATATTAGGTTGAACGAAAGTGTATCCTAGGGATGATGAGGGAAGGAGGCTGGTACGAAGGCAAAGAACGAACAGAAGCAGGTTAAAAAAACAGGTATCCAGTAACATTTGAAGCCGGCCTAACATGTATAGTTAGGAATAAGCTACACAGATTCAGTTTAGCTGCTGAGTAAAAGCCTCTCAAGTGAGTTACACCATTCTTTATAAAAATTACCAAAAGCTTTTCACAATACTAATCCCGTACTAAAACTATTTCAAAGATGAAGCTCCCATTCTTCGCCCTCACCACTATGGGCCACTTGCCAACTAATTGTATAATAGATATCCGTAGTTTTAAAAACTTCTATGAACTTCTAGAATGCAGAAAGGAGCGGAACTTAGAAGTTTCTTTGCACTTTCGATGTCTATTATCTTGATATAATATTTTTCATAAACTTAATAAAATAGTACGCTCCACCATCAACGACTGCATCACTAGTTTGTATCATTTAAAAAAAACCGGGCAAGTGCCAGTTAGGTGAAATCAGAAGGTGCCAACTCGCTCGGACACACGCTAATTGCGTAAGCGAGTTGACGAACTAGTCAGTCGGACGGGCGCACAGAGGGTTCCATACAAACTTACCTATGAAAACAGTTAAATTCTCGAATTGAGGTTACGAAGATTTTTCCGAATTACAAAAACAAGTTTTTTTTGTAAAAATTTTGAGTGGGGGTTAATTCTACCATAGTTTTTTTAACCAATTCAAAGACAAGTACACTTGGTCGTGATACGACCAAGTGTACTTGTCTTTGAATTGGTTCAATGTTTCTATGGAAAGTGAGACATTAACTAGAAAAAAATGTCTTTATTGCTACGTCATAAGACTGCACTAACAGAATAAATTTTTTAACGTGGTCGATTAGGCTGTACCAAATTAATTATACTAGTATTAAGAAGGTGGAAGTTTTTGTCTGTGTATGTTTATTAATTATTCACGCTTAGACAGATGTACATATTTGAATAAACCTATTTATCTCGGGGGTTTGTACTTGGTTTTTAATTTTCAACTTTCACGTGGACAAAAACTCTAGCAGAAAACTAGTGAAAGATATAAATGAAAGTAATGAAAGTCATAAACATCGTGCTTATTCCTAGGATTAACGACTGCAGTATGGTTACTAGAACAAGTTGCAATATCCCAACAGTCGCCTAATAGAATCCTTAGACCCCTTTTGTTAGACACGTAATGCGATACTCTATTCTCAGAAGCTTACACAGCCCGGAAAGTATTTTGCAGAAATCGATACAATAGTCTGGCAAACAACTACATCCCAGGAAAAGATAATTCGAGGCTAGAGCAACTTCTAATTGGTAATTAATGTTGAATTAGACAGAATTGCGGACTCTAATACAAGAAATAAGTACCTCTTAATGAACGAACCTCCTAATTCCGACTTAGTTACGTTGCGCACATCAAAGAGCCTCCACCAAATACAATAACCTCATTTTCCTAATATGGTTGCCTTCGCCAAAGATACCCAACGAATACTAAAGTCTATTGATAAGATTTACTCTCACCGAAAGAAATCTCCTTTCACGAATATTTTATTTAAAAGAAACGCTAAAAGTATTCTTTACAATGAAAAATATAAAACAAAGACCTTCATATTTCTCGGTTTAAGTTCGAAAAATGTCTTTTCAGACAAGAAAAATGCCATCGATTAGCGCTTATCGTTTTCTTTTGTAATAAAAGGGGAAGAAAAATTGATTCGGGCGTCGTCAGTCAATTTGCTGATCGGAGATGAACGAACAATCGGATACGAAACGGTTTGATGGCGGCGGCTAAAACAGATTATTGCCGAGAAAGCCGAAGATTGCTCGTAAAACTTTTAACGATCGTACTAAATTACAATTGGGGTGGAATAAGTTTTTCGACCTATTTAATTTATTGTGATGGCCGAAGGCGACGTCTGATCTCAAAAACATAGGCTTTAGTAGTGGCAACAGTCGAATTAAACTCGCTGTTAATACTGGTCGACCGCAAAACTTTGCAGGAATAATGATTGACGATAAAAAAATTAAGGAAATCTGTAGAAAGCACCAAATGAACTTGTAGGACCAAATTGGGGATGCTGTTTGCGAGGGTTTAATTCGGTCCTGAAATACAACGAGCAACTAAAGGAACACAGACAGGATTTAGTCAAAAGCTAAAAATCTGATACTCCATCTTGCTGCACCCAGACCGGGAGAACTTATTTAATAATGTCCCAAATCAAAAAAAAAACGTACTTCGTCAACGTGCAGGCTGTTCCATCGAACATAATTTTATGAGGTTATTCGAATTTAAAATAGGGTTTACTAATATACCCAAAAATGTTATCTAAATACTTAAATATTTACTGTATCGAATTCCTCTTCCTATACACCATATCCCAGAAAAATATCTAGAACCCACGCCCCCCAGTCTTTTTACAACTGGTCCATACATCGTCGAGAAAATATTAAAGATAATTTAGTCGAGAGACTTTGTAATTACTCATTTAAATAGGTACTTGATAACCAACTTTTCAAAAACTTACACAGTGTAACAAGTAAGAAAAGGCGAGAAAAACCAACTGACTTTATGTTAATTTGAAAACTTCTAAGTTTCAACAACTTCTTTAACACCTTCAGTTATTGAGTAGGAGGTCTTCACGAACTAACTCGTCAGTCATAAGTCTATCAAAATGAAAATTAATTTATGATTTCAGTGTTTCTTAAAAAAATATAGTTTTAGTAGTCGTGAAATCTCCTGACGTGCAATATTTTTTAATCTTCTTTTTTTATGTGAGATCTTTTCTACGAGCTGTGTGTTATGAAAGAAATATAGAATGTTTGATGTAGATTTATTCATGATAGCTGACAGGCTCGACTGTCCTTATACAAGGCGCTGCAGTGACTTGCATGTTACCTGTAGTCGTGTGTGATGTATAAATTAATTTGATTGTATGTTGGTGTCACGTTTTGTGTTATGTTTGTGTGTTATGTAATTATGAGTCTTAGTTACTTGCTCAAATAAATGATGATGATGATGATTTTTAAACTATTTTTTTAAAGTGGTTAATCATTACCTAAATAACTTCTCCCGATCTTGGTAGGCGCGTTTCTTTTATGGTGGGAAAAAAATCATCGAATGACAACCCTGCTCTTGGGCGGAGCAGGAGATATTGTCAGACTCTTACTGACTAAATGCCCGTTCCTTCGTTGCCTTCATACCGGGGCTTGAGCCTGACCCCAGCAGGTTTCGTCCCAGCTGGGCCCCTGCTGTTGCTGACAGCTCCTTTAGGCGCGCAGGAACAGTGCGCGCCGTCAACGACGTTCGGACAGCGAGTTATCCATTGCTCACTATCCGCAAGCCCGCGTTGGTAGGCGTGTCAGACTTTTACTGACTGAAAACCACCTATACTCTTCCAATTGACCTTTGCTTTTAAGGTTCACGGTACGTCTTAGAAACTTTCCTGCATCCGGCAAGACCGTGCAATACTATACATTTTTTTCAACATTGTAGAACAACAGCAGTGTAGAAAATGTTATGGTAATGAGAAAAAATACTCATCATTATTTCTACCCTAGTCTCGTGTTATTTGGGGTCAGCTTAACACTATTTTTCTTCCATTCTATCCTTTCACTCGTCCTGCTATCACTAACTTTCTTTTCTTTCGTATCACTCTTCACACGAACCATCCATCTTTTCGAATGAGAAGAAATACCAAAAAACTTTTATTGTTGGTATTATAGAAAAACGTAACCAGTCATTACGTACCTATATAATTATAACCCAGAAATTTTGCACAATAACACCCTCGCCATTAAATTATTATATATATTAACGATATCTGAGTGTACCTACATAACTATAGAAACTACATAACTCCAAGTGGGAATATTCAGTACGGTAACTAACACTCAATTAACACTCCAGCCTCTAATTTGTAGCAACGATTCAGTTTATATCACACGGCATTCAACACACAATAACAGGAGCTTAGTTCGGTACAAATATTCTCCAGAAATCATATTACATTTCAACAATAGTTACACAAAAGAATTTTGTCCTCAAGCTCCTAATCTCATAATCCGTCACAACTGAAAAGAAAAGAAGAAAACCATCCGATAATCTTGAGTTATCTACGAAACTAGTATATATACGAAACCCGAAACACGTGTTTAGTATTTTTATATAAAAATCTATTTACAAAATTTCATAACTGTGTCATGAAGCAAGCTTTTGATGAAAAACATTTTGTCATAGCAAGCTGTTATAGCTCAGTATACCTTTATAATTAATACTCGTCAAGAAGCGTCAAGAATACGAGCCCAAACTCGATAGGGTTGTGTCGTTTAACTACCAAGTTCCTATAGCCACCTTCCAGTTCTATCATCAGATCAGCTCCTTGTTACAATAATTTTGCATTGTCATTTGATTTACACATGTATGCAAAATTTTAGCTCAATCGGTAACCGGGAAGTGGGCCACATTTAATTTACAAGATTTAATGACAGACAAACATCGGGACAGGTGAAACTAAATAAAAGCTTGTAAAAACACAAAGTTATAAGCTTGTTACGTCACTAAAAATACACGGTCACATGGACATCCAGGAGACTGAGGGGTTGTTTAGCACCAAGCTGTTTGCTGGCACCTAATGCCCGCTATGATCTGCCGTTACCCGTTGTTAGAGTCGGTGGTGTCCAACTTGTGACTTTTTTTTAGGGTTCCGTACCTCAAAAGGAAAAAACGGAATCCTTATAGGATCACTTTGTTGTCCGTCCGTCTGTCTGTCTGTCCAGACCCTTTATCTCAAGAACGCGTAGAGGTATCGAGTTGAAATTAAAACCATATACTCAGGTCTGTGGTTCCTTTAAGTGTGAAAAAATCAAACTTTTAAGTTAAAGAATAAAAAAGATACGGCCGTTCATGTCGCAAAAAAACGTATATTTTGATACTCTCAAAGATTCATAGGTTCGTTGACCCAGAATCCTGAAATTTGGCACAAAGCAAGGTCTTACAGTACAGGTATAGGAAAAAATCTGAAAACAGTTTTGTTGTTACCAAAGTCACAAAAAAAATAGCAATTTTGAAAAATTTTCGAGGCTCCATTCGGGAATTGTAATTTGCACGGAACCCTCAGTGCATGAGTCCGACTCGCACTTGCCCAGTTTTTTATTATAGATAGGTTTGCGATTGAACACTATCTCACCTGGTGTAAAAACTATTGGAATCCATTCAGTTAGATTCTGAACAAATTAAATTCAGGTTTCGCATAAACTAAAAAATAATAATCATAATCATCATTTCAGCCGATACATGTCCACTGTTGGACATAGGCCTCCCCCAAACGTCGCCACATCGAGCGTTTCTGTGCGTTCCGCATCCATCGGTTTCCTGCTACCTTCACCAGGTCGTCAGTCCACCTTGTAGGAGGAAAAATAATAATGTTGTATGTATATCAAAATGTCTTTACAATTTTGTACCCGTATAACTTAAACCAAATGTAAGTTCACTTAAAAGTTGGAAGCGCACGCATTCTGTAATGCCAGCCATACACGTTCAAACCTGTCGTCCAATCGGTATGACGCTACATGTTTGATCAAACAGATTTGAACGTTTGTGTGGATTGGTATGACCATGTTGGTCACTCTTTGGGTTTGATCATACAGATTGGACCGCCCCATACACGGTCCAATCGGTATGATCCAATCGGTATGATCAAACCAAAACAATTGAAATTCGATTATGCCGTCAAACAAGTTGGTCATACCGATCCACTCCCACACACGGTCAAATCTGTTTGATCAAACATATAGTTTCATACCGATTGGACGACAGATTTGCCCGTGTATGGCTGGCATAAGGGATCTCGTTACTCCCCATATGGATTTGTTCGGGAATTTTGTTATTTGTATCGTCTTAAGCGAAGTAATTGTGATGGGAAAAGTTATAAGTAGACTGAGGATTGTAAAGTTGCGAAATAACTCTCTGGGAGGCAATAAGACAAGAACGTTTTGCAAGCATTTGTTAAAACTTTTATTATAATGCAAAGTTTATTCTTTTAAAATGTTTGTAGGTAACGTATTATTGTGCGATATAAAACATGGTAAAATACAGTCCCTACTGTGAATAAGACATTGCAAAGTTTTTGGTGGTATGAAAAAGCAACGAAGGAACATAAGTGGGTTTTTAGTCAATAAAAATCTGATAGCTGTCGAGCGAAGCGGGAGGATCGCTTCACTCTTTAGTTTTATTTAAGCTATTAATTTATATTAATGTTATAATACTTGTTATGTTTATTGTGTGCCAAATAAACATGTTTTCTTTCTTACTTTTCTTTTCTTTTCTTTTCTCAAGAACGGGGGATGTCTTTGGATGACTTTTCCACCGAAAAAAAAACACTTTACGCTAGCACCCATTATCTCAGAGGGAAATCATCAAATGACTCATCCCATTCTAAGTGGACACTCCACTAGACTTTTACTGACTGAAAGACACCTGAGTACTTTTAGTGGGCCACCTTAAGGCAACCCTGGTACGTTACTCATTCGCTACTACTTCCATTTTTTTTTGTTTTCATTTGTTTCTGTTCTGGCAATCAACTTTGTAGCAACATCTATGTCTCCACACAGGGAACTAAAACTTAAAAATCCACGCGATCTCAAACACCACACAACTTTTAAGCAGTTTCCCGGACCAGACACAGCACCCGTCTAAGGCAGGATCTTCCTTTTTTTCGACAAAGTTTTGTGAGATTTCAAACCCTGTTCCCCTTAATTCAAAAACTTAATTTCCTTCAAATCAGCTTCATTTTAATTCTTTTTCATCATAATTTCAGCTAAAAGACCACATCCACCGTGGGACTCAGGCCTCCCCCAATTGTTGCCACAACAACCAATCCTTTTATTGTTCCCACTGCTGGAGCCTCCTCCTCCTGTGTAATGTCCGTTTTTCACATAGGCATATAAATCAATTACACCGAGCAGGTATTTTCCACAATTATTTAATAACTCAAGAAAGCAACTAAATGACTATAAAAATATGGACCTAAAAACAGACAGTATCCTCTTATCCGATTTGTAAAAAACTAGTGGTCATAATATAATTTAACTGAATAGACTTTTAATAAAATTGCCTGTGTCCGATCAATACACATTCTATCAGTAACTAAATCAAATACGTGACGGCCCATACTGCTCGACTACTCAAAAACTTCACGGTCGAGGTACCATAACGAAAATTATCATAATTTTGCTCCAACAACCCTCGATTTACTCATGAACAAAATAACGAAAAAATCAAAGTAAAAAAAAAGAAAACGATATTTTACATGTAATTACGAAATTGTATTTGAACTTGAAGTACTATTCGTAAATAAGAGAATGTCATGCTCACGTACGTTAGGACGTGCACGCATTCTAAAACAGTAAATGTCTGTCCAACATACGAATAAACGAAGTCGCAAAGTTAAATGTACAACTTTTGATCATAAACTACGCTTGTTTTCTATTTCAGCTAAAACAGCAATTATTCCACACGAGTGTGCTTCACTCGCCGATGAATATAATATTCTGCGTCCGAAACATGCAATTATGGCATGAAAACGGTTACCGTTTTCACACATGACAATTATTTGAAACGGGTTATTTGTATTATGTATTCTCCATTACCACCACTAGTGCGGAACACAACGCTGTAATGAAAGGGACCTCAACACATACCATTAATCATGGCGAACAATGGGCATGTTCAGTTTAAGCTCCCTTCGAGATATAATTAGTTTCTTTGTAACGATTATTATAAGCAATTTCATTAAGCTCACCTGAAAACTTTCTTAATGTGCTTTCTAACAAAAACTGATATTACAGGAAATTATGTTTGATTCAAGAGTTTATTACAAACATTAACCTCAGTCAGTCAAAGTTTTTAGGATTTATTTTAGCTTCGTTGAAATAGGTAACTTGCTCGGGCCGTAACCTTGGCGGATTTGTATTACGTCTTCATACTGGGAATCTAACTATAAAAGGAGAAGCTGATTGACTGACATATCAACGTACAGACGAAACTACTGGGATTAGGAACGTGGAATTTTGCGAAAGGTTTTCTTTTATGACATAGACGAGTACTAAGGGATTTCCAAAAATTTATCCCCTGAGGGAATGAAACGGGGGTCGAAAGTTTAGCCAAAAATAGTATTATACAAAAAGTTTCCATGAAGTTGACATACTTCATAATTATTTTATTTGTAAGCATGTCAGTTTCATAGTAAATAGTTCAAATAAATTTTGGTAAAACACAGCATAACTTTGACTCGTGTGTATCTAGTACAGTAGACGTAGGTATATATATATATATATATATATATATTTTAGCAGGTCAATGGTGAAATTATCCTAACTAATATTACAAATGTGAAAGTGTGGATGTTTGGATGTTTGTTACTTAATCACGCAAAAACGGCTGAACGGATTCGGATGAAATTTGGCATGCATATAGCCTTTTACATGGAAAAGAACATAGGCTAACTTTTATCCCGATTCCTTAAGTACCTAATGCCACGCGAGCGAAGCCGCGGGCAAAAGCTAGTATGTGTGTAATGAAGCGGGTGGGCTAGCCGTTTTACATTATTTATCAACAATTGAATGCCTCTATTCAGAAAAGCAGGAGATGGAAATTTCCAGTGAACCGATAGCAAAATTAAACAAACCGTTTTTCTCTCTTTGCTTCGATAGAAAATTAAAGATGAACTGGGCGGACTGATTAATTTTTATTACTTTTTCTATTAGCTTCATATGCGTAGCGATATCCAAGAGTTTCATCAGAAAAAAAGTGCTATGCAGAAATACCGAGCCTTTTCGTAGATTTCTCAAGAGGCAAGTAACACTATCAACGTGATGCAATTCGATGTTTAAACCATAAAAATTGTAGATCCACAAAGAGTTCACAAAATTCAAATAAAAGCTGTGATATTGATTGCAAGTAGAATAAATCATTGCTGACCGATTGGCGTCTCATCGTTGAGAACGGCTGGTGCTGAAAATCAGCGCTGTGGCTCTGTTTTTCATGAGCCCCAGCATTTTGCTGAGCGCTGGCCGTTTTGCGCGGATGTGACGCATATCTTACGTGCTACTTTTAGTCGATATTGGTATTTATTTTGTTATGGTATGCGTCATGTTTGACGTGAATAAACACTTTTTCTTCTTTCTTTCTTTCTTTCTAATAAACTAACAAGCGTTGAAGCGTCAAAATCAATTTTTGGCAATGAGCCGAAGACTCGGTTAAAAAGATATATGGTAAAATACGGATAAACATTATTAACTTAATGGACAAGTATAGGTAACATTTAAGATAACGGCGAATGACTATCATAAACTTGGATCTTGACTCACAGTCTAAGATTTATTAAATTCGAAAACATTATCTTATTTCGTTATTATGTTATATATTTATGTACTTATATTTACGTATTATTTATATATCAGACGAGGTCCATATCTTGTTAGTAACAATCCTAACTAATATTATAAATGTGAAAGTTTGGATGTTTGTTACTTAATCACGCAAAAACGACTGAATGGATTTGGATGTTTGGCATGCATATAACCTTTGATATGGAAAAGAACATAGGCTACTTTTTATCCCGGAAAAACATCTTATTCCTACGGGAAAACACGTTTAGAGTGCGATAACCGAAGTACACGCGGTATCCGAAAGGGCGCTCGAGCCCCGGTATGAAGGCTTGAAGGAACGGGATGGGTTTTTTATTCAGTAAGAGTCTGACACTATCTCCCGCTCCACCCAAGAGCGGGGGTTGTCATAAGATGATTTTTCCCAAAAGTACACGCGGACGAAGTCGCGGGCGGACAGCTAGTATTTTATAATTATGCGGTGTAACGAATTAAGACGTAACATTTGAAGATTATGAGATGCATTAAGTTTCGGATCCAGGAGTTGGGACTCGAGGTGGCGCTTCACAAATCCGAGGCGATGTGTTTTCACGGTCGCCGGTCTCGGAACGCGCCGCCATTGAGTTCCCAACTAACGGTAGGAGGAGTTCACATCGGTGTCGGGTCAACGATGAAGTACCTGGGACTCGTCCTCGACAGCCGGTGGAATTTCGTGGAGCATTTCCGACGTCTGGCTCCCAAACTCAACCGGGCTGGGGCTGCGCTCAAGCGGCTCCTGCCCAACCTTGGGGGTCCAGACGCCTCCTGCCGGAGGCTCTACGCGGGGATCGTTCGGTCCATGGCCCTCTACGGGGCGCCGGTGTGGGCGCCGTCGCTGAAAAAGCGACCGGCGGCCACACTGAACGCCTGCCGGAGGGTCATGGCGATAAGGATGGTGCGGGGATACTGCACGGTCTCCCGCGAAGCGGCGAGCCTTCTGGCTGGCCTACCACCGTGGGATCTGGAGGCAACAGTCCTTGCACACATGCATGATATGCGCGTGGAGATGCAACGCCGGGGTGAAAGTCCGCTGCCGCGACAGGTCACGGCATGGCGGACAGAGTTTCGGCGGGATCTCATGGTGAAATGGCGTCAACGACTATCGCAACCCAGCGGTGGGCACGCCACAATCATGGCGGTAAGTCCCCTCTTTGAGGCGTGGCTGGAAAGACCTCACGGCGTCCTTACCTTCCGCATGACGCAGGTCCTCACCGGACATGGTTCGTTCGGGAGATTCCTGCACCGGATTCATGCGGAAGTGACGCCCGGGTGTCGCCACTGTGCGGAACGCCCGGAGGACACGGTGGAGCACACAGTCGAGGTGTGCCCTGCTTGGGCGGAGCATCGCCGTGCCCTCGTGGGGGCGATCGGCGGCGGAGACCTCTCGCGCCGGGCCTTGGTTGAGGCCATGGTCCGGAGCGAGGAGGAGTGGCAGGCGGTCGCCGACTTCTGCGAAGCAGTAATGCTCGCAAAGGAGGAGGCCGAACGCATCAGGCAACGGCGTTATCGCCGCCGCCGTCGCCGGGATTCTGATCCCGATTTCCGGCCAACGTAGACGTGGGCTTGCGGACAGTGAACAATGGGTAGCTCGCTGTCCGGCCGTCCGGTAACTGTCCGGACCAAGCCCAAGTCGTCGACGGCGCGCACTGTTCCCGCGCGCAGTCGTTGTCAGCAACAGCAGGGACCCAGCCGGGTCGAAGCCTACTGGGGCCAGGGTTATCCGAAAGGGCGCTCGAGCCCCGGTATGAAGGCTAGAAGGAACGGGGTGGGTCTTTTAGTCAGTAAGAGTCTGACACTATCTCCCGCTCCGCCCAAGGGCGGGGGATGTCAATGCATGATTTTTCCCACCATAAAAAAAAAAAAAAAAGATGCATTAAGTTACTGAGTGAAACTGCAAAATCGACTTTCCTACCTTCGCAATCCGACATAACTGGGTGTGAGATTTTACGAATTATGTCTTTTCTCTTCAATTGTATATTTCGGTTTTCAAGTATGCAATTTACTCGTAGTATATTATGTAACCGTTCGTTCACTTAGTCTATAAACTAAGCAAACTATCGATAATAGCATGCTTGTTTGCTTCTACACATCTCACCTTCACCCTCGTCTTCTTCACTTCACTCGTTGGTTAGGTCCTTACCCGGCAGGAGGCGAGCGTACGGTGTCGGCGATTCGCTAATTTTATTGATCCCATAAGTGCATGGTTGATCATTAGAATTATATCTAAAAAGAGATTTGCTCTATATATTTCAGAATCGTACACTCAATTTCGATGATCGAATGTCAATTGAACGTCGAAACGAATAGAAATACACCATTTTTCATTCAACTTTATTGTGGCCGTAGAACTCGAAGATCATAAAAATCCAATCTTTATAACCGAATTTATTGCAGATAAAACTGTAAAATCTACTATACAATTCAGCAGTCCGGGAATATTAGCCATTTTGGCAGACATCCACCTGTCAGTATACGAGCCATTGAATTAAACTAATTTTCAATACACTTACTCGAAAACCCATTCTCATCCCACCGCTTTTAGGCATGAAATAGTCTGTTTTCCGCATTAGCGCAGAAAGTGTGTAGAGTCTGTCTAATAAGTTAAACGACTTAGGTAATTATTAGGATTTATTGAAATCTGATGTAGTCAACACGGGTTCAATAATCTAGGTTGATTAAGATATAGAGATCATTGTTTACTAACAGAAGAACCTTATGATACCTCGAATATAAGTATTTTTTAAATGATTAAATGTTATAAAAAAAATCCCAAGTCGGTTGACTTATTAGACAGACTATAAGCTCTCTGCCGCCACAATGTTATTATATTTATCGTATCAGGCTAGGCGCGCTTCGACCCCCACAAGTCACCGGTCAAACCACGTTTATTAATTTATTTATAAGTATATTGAAAGCAGGCGGTCGCCGACTTCTGCGAAGCAGTAATGCTCGCTAAGGAGGAGGCCGACCGCATCAGGCAACGGCGCTCTCGCCGCCGCCGGGATTCCGATCCCGATTTCCAGCCACCGTAGGCGCGGGCTTGCGGACAGTGAGCAATGGGTAGCTCGCTGTCCGGCCGTCCGGTGACTGTCCGAACCAAGCCCAAGTCGTCGACGGCGCGCGCTGTTCCCGCGCGTCTCAAGGAGTTGTTAACAACAGCAGGGGCCCAGCCGGGTCGAAGCCTACTGGGGCCAGGGTTATCCGAAAAGGCGCTCGAGCCCCGGTATGAAGGCTTGAAGGAATGGGATGGGTTTTTTAGTCAGTAAGAGTCTGACACTATCTCCCGCTCCGCCCAAGAGCGGGAGTTGTCATAGGATGATTTTTCCCATCAAAAAAAAATGTATTGAAAAAACTCGTTTGATACACTTGCAAATATGTCACTACAGCCCTTGGCTCTATAACTAGATTTTAAACTTTCTGCGCTTGTATCAAAATGTACTATTGTCCCTTTCACACTGTTAGTAACTTTGCCGCCAGTCGATATTACGACGCTTTGCTAACTATTGCCACTTTAATTTTCAACACATCCGCATCGGTTATGGGACTTAACCGCGATGAATATGTTAATAAATTACCGGAAAATCAACAAAGGTAATTTAATAAACGAAAACATTTGTCCATGACGTATTTTTCATTTGCTTAGGGTTAGAGTGATGAAGCAAGGAGGCGACCCTCAGCATTGAAAAATACGACGCAAAGAGTAGGATTTTTCATTTGACGTTGATAGATTCAGTTTTTCGAATTTATTTTCTTTGATTGCTCTTGATAACGATTGTGAAACTTTAACAATCGTTATCAAAAGCAATCAAAGAATTAAATATCTTTTACTGATTCTGCTTATTATCATTTGAAAATTCATCTACACTAATTACAAAGAGGTAAAGTTTGTTTTTTGTTTGTATTGGTATGTCTGAAAGTACAGGTCCGATAGTAAACGGCGCACACTGTTCCCGAGCGCCTCAAGGAGTTGTCAGCAACAGCAGGGACCCAGCCGGGTCGAAGGCTACTGGGGCTAGGGTTATCCGAAATGGCGCTCGAGTGGCGAATGAGCCCCGGTATGAAAGCTAGAAGGAACAGGATGGGTCTTTTAGTCAGTAAGAGTCTGACACTATCTCCCGCTCCGCCCAAGGGCGGGGGATGTCAATGCATAATTTTTCCTACAAAAAAGGTCCGATAGTAAAAAAATTATACCGATAGAAAACTGCTTTATTCCTGAGTGACATAAATAGCCTATGTTTTCTTTCTTGTCTTTTTTCTTACATTCTTTTATTATTTCTTTCTGTTTACTTTCCATCTTTCTTTTTTCATACTTTATGCTAAAATAATATTATTTTAGTCCAAACCTCGTTTTCCAGCTTAAAATCTCCCAGCACATTTGTGATTTGTCATTACACCGTAATAGTACATCACAAAGTTCGCCGTCCGCACACAACAGCGCGTCAGATAGTGTTTACTCTTCAAACACTTTTAATTGTTACCTTCTGGAGTTTACCAGACCAACACGAGTTGAACCTCATCTCGTGGTGTTTAACTTTTAATTCGTTGGCTTACGTGAAGGATAAACTGTAAGCTGCTGACAGTTTTGTGGGTAAACTAGCCTAGTGTTTGGGTTAGAAATATGTTTGTTGTTTTAAATACTTTAATTTTACAGTTTTAGGGTACTGTATCCAAAGGGTAGAATGGGATCAATCAAAAAATAAAAAAAACCAAAAGTTCTCTCTTTTCAACCCTCGGAGGTCCAAAGTTTGTATAAAAAAATAATTTCATGCTGCCAAAGCCACTGGCAGAAGCTAGTTCAAATATATTTCCCAAAACACATGTTATACATAAATAATATTCAAAGTTAGCCTTGTTAAATTAATAACATAAGCAGTCATTAGTAATTGGGAGTACCCGGAGCATTTAATTGCAGCATATTTATGAAAACAAATGAATTAATGTATACAAGGTAAATGGAGCAACGAGCATATTGTAAATTAATTAATTTATCAATTAAAAATAACCAGTGACACGGCATAATCCAAAAGTGAGTGTGTAAATATTTTAGTAACTTCTTTTTGCAATAAAACACAACCGAATTATAATAAAACCAATTACGGCTAGGATATAGACGGTTATCAATAATATGTATGTATTTAAAAATATATAAGTATGTTTATCAGTTGTCTAGTACCCATAACACAAGCTCTGCTTAGCTTGGGACTAGACGTCGTTGTGTGATAGTTGTGGAATATTATATTATATTATTATAGTGTTTTATTATGGTGGTTCCATGCCTAATTTCCGCCTTCATTATCAAATCAGTTCAATGGTAATATTTTAACTTCTATATTTTATTTTATTTTTTCGCCATAGCTAAGCGGCTATGGATTTTCTTTTTTTTTTTAGAACAAAAAAGAATTGTTTGTTTATTTGTGAAGGTGGTAGGTACTTGCTGAATGCAAATGCCTGTTTTGTTGATGAAAACAGTTTTGGGGACTGAGTCACCCGCAACCGTTGGTAAATAGCAGAAGCAAATCCCAACTTGTGGTCCCCGGGTGGTGCTAATCAGGTGTCACTGGTGGTTGGTTTCGACCATTGGCGTTTGAAAGCCAAGCGGCCTGACCGTGTTCCAGTATGATGCTCAGTGTAATTGAGTCGAAATAGCTGTTCCAATGCTTTATGGAAACCTTACACATTTAATCAAGATTCTGAACAACAAAACTTTTATCTAAATTATTTAAAGTTAAAAAAAAAACTATTACTCTCTAAACTATTTATCTGAATTCCATTGAATGACGGAATGGCTGAATACCCAAATTCTTCTTTTTTTGCGTTACAAATTTAATTCAAAAATAGTGTTGGATGGTTAAATGAATCAACAAGCTTTAACCATAACCATACTGAAATTGACAATAGACGAGTGAGAAAGGGCCCTTGAAAGATCATACAACGTTAGGGTTAGAACCAAGCACTAATATTAGCATTATATTACAAAAAGGTTGCCAATTAAACACATATAATCGCAATATGCAAAGTAAGAACGCGTGTATACGCAATACACACTTTTTTACCGTAATTTGCTCATATAAATTACTCATGAATTTCACTTAATCTCTTTATAAGCTAAAATAAGCAAGCAAAGGTTGACAAGGGTCGCCAGCGATTTTTAAATGAAGTTTAAAAACATATAACATGTTTAAAATATACCCTTTATGTTTGCTACATATGAAACGGGGACTTCCGGTTCTTGTCATTTATGAATTGTTTGCTTTTTGTTAAAGAACTTACATAAAATAAAATTTTACTTTTTATGCTACAGAGACAAGAATATGCCTCGTTTTTCCCTGTATTCCCTTTTTTATTATTAATGATAGGCTTCCCTAAAATATTTAAAGACGTCATATCTTCATCATCATCAGTACAGACCTGGCTTACCCTACTGTATGACTAGGAGTCATTGAGAATGGCAAAAGCAAAAAAATTTGAAAATAATTAAGAAAATTTGAATTTGGGGGCTACTCTGGTACTTTCACTTTAAAGAACTTTTGTGCAAAATTGTACGCTACTAGTTCAAGCGCTTACTGCTTATCGCGGCAAATACGTTGTCATTGAATAAATTAGGATAACATAAAAACAATGATTGATAATCAAATAAATACACTTATTTCACACGAGTGAGTTAAAACATGGGTATATTAAAATGATAACAATAACTGTAGCAAACAAAAGTACCTAGTTCACACATCACAATACGGTTGAATGGTTGAACAGCGAATAAAAAATCGACGTGATTTACAGTGGCATTTATCTCCATGTCACCTTTAGACCACTCGTAATAAATTCTGACAGTTTTAGGCCAAAACTCTTCTACAAAAATCTATTTTTTATATAGATTCCGGTTTTATTCAGAACCGTTTGTTCAGCGAATAATAATATCGGACAGAAACGCGGACGCTGCGAGTTTGAACTCTACCCGTGACAATGTGATTTCAAACATACGAATACATACATATGTATAGAAATCAGGGGCAAATAACGAATGTGCCAAACTAGATAGTTTACATACTTTTATAAAAAGTAAAAAAAAACCTGTTCAATGTTTGTTTTTTACCGATAAGAAAGAAAAAAATGTTTTCGGCTCACTATTACTTTGAGAGTTAAGTTGTCTATAAATCACTCGTGAAAGTTTCACTAATGCTACATGACACAATGATCAATAATTTTCACCGAAAGTGCCTCAAGCCCCCAAGTCCAAACTCCAACAATCTTATTTGCATAAAATGCACAAAAATAAAGGGATTTAAAACAGCTTTGTAAGCAAAGGCGGTGAATCACGTAGGCCTTCCATTTATCATCCACCAAGAGTTCCACCGGCTCCCGAAACGTCGCGATAAGAATATCTCCTCGGTTTCTTTGTAGGCAAAGGAATTTGTGAAACAGTCCGATAGCCAGGCCAGGACCTATGTACCTACAAACTGGCCTGAAATACTTATATACCGAAAGCGAGTAATTTATTTTAGTGTAAGTATTCATAATAAGATTATCAGGCATGACGCTATGACTCATAGAATCGGAGCAGTAATCAAAAACACGGGTGAAGCCATGTGAGGCAGCTAGTTAAAAGTAAACGTGTTAGTCTTAACTTTGTCTAAACCTAAATATTGCGAAGTTTATGCGATGCAAGCGATAGTACAATAAATGAGGGGAGCGGGATCGAGCGGCGGGGTGCTTGATGTGCTTGCATCGAGTCATACAGACGTAGGTAGGTATAGCAAAACACAAAATTGAAATGTGTTAGATTGAAAAACGAAACCTTGTAGGTTTGTTTTTGGTAAATGAATTATGTTTTGTAAAAAGTCATAGAACAAAAGTTGTTGTTTATTAACCCCCGACGGAAAAGAGGGGTGTTATAAGTTTGAGGTGTCTTAGTGTCTGAGTGTCTGTCCGTGGCATCGTAGCTCCTCAGCGAATGAACCGATTTTGATGCTGTTTTTTTTTTTATTGAAAGCTGATGTTATCGAGATGGTACTTATATACAATTTATGAAGATCTGTTCAGGTGTTCAAGGTCATCAGCTTATTTGTTGGTTGTGGCAGGGATCCTAAACGCTCAATGGTGTATATTTTGTTAATAAACACATATGCATATGTGTTTATTACTAACCTAACCTAACATTTGAAATACTCATGTACATGCCGACGCTATCAAACTGGTCTGATGATGGAGGTCGGAGATAAAAGATGTAACCTTAGAATGCCTATTAATACCCATCCAGTTTCGAATTATTTAGATTTATCTTAATTCATTAAACCCCAAGCGAACGCCGGTGTTCGCGCACCTATTGTCTTTCAATTGTGTCTGTCATTATCAAGATTGAAAGGTTAAAAATCCTGTATGAAACCTGAAGACGAAGACTAGACGCTAGAACTGTTAAGTGGCTGATGGAACACTGGAATGCCTTCTAGTAAACACATCGAGTTTGGACTCATTAGATTCGTCTATAACTAGTTCTAAATATTTTTCATTCTAGAACTGGGAGGTGGCTGATGGAACTCTGGAATGCCTAATAGTAAACATGTCGATTTTGGACTTACATTAGACTCGTCTTAACCAGTTATCATGTCTTTTATTTCATTACTTACTTTGTAACAAAATAAGTAATGAAACAAAAAACATGACCTGACCGTCGAAATACACAGTGCTATTTGATGAAATATTTGCTTTGTTAACCAAACATTCAAATATTGATGCATTTGTTTGGATTTTGTTGAATAGTCTAAAATAACAACGTCATGGCTATATTGCCCAGAACTTACGGACGGCGAGCAATCGGTAGCTTACCGTTCGATAAGAACCAAACCTGGGTTGTCGACGGCGGGTTATGTTCTACGCACCTCTTTGAGCTGACACCAAAATGGACGGGGCCCACGAGGAGACCGATGCTTGCCAGGATTGTGAGATTATTAGAAAAGGTTACTGTAACCATGGAACGCAAAGGGGTAGTGAAGTAACAAAGGTGAGGTTATGGTCAGTAAAAGTCTGGCACTTGCTCTCGCTCCACCCAAAGCGAGAGAAGTTATTTGATAATTTCTCGCTGAAAAGAAAAAAAAATACTGTATTCCCCAAAGGATTAGGTAGATGTCTGCCTATAATAGGCACTTGTTAAACTGTCATAGGGCAAGCCAATTGCCACTAATTGAGCGTGATTGAGCGATTAGCTGCTGCGCTGCGTGTCCCGAGTTCAATTCCCGCATGAAACAAATATAATTCCTTTAGGAAATTGCCGTTTTTCAAAATGGGTTACTTTGAAGTATTATTATTCTTTGGATTGACTTGGAATTATAAGTTCAAATAAACTTTATAAATGTACGTTATTCATTTTTAGAAATTAGGTATTTATTGGTTTCTTTGTGTTTTATATTTTTTAAGACCTACTATTTGTTTCGCCTACATAACTATATGTATCATGGACTAAGTAATATGTGTAAGTGAGTTTACATGTACAGACATGTTGCAACCCACCCATGATATTGGAGTGATTCCTACTATGAGGCAACAATAAAAATAAAACAATTTCGGGCAGTTATTGAAAAAGTCACATTGGAAGGCCTCCTACAAGGTGGACCGATGACCTGGTGAAGGTTGCGGGAAACCGATGGATGCGGGTCGCACAGGAACGTTCGATGTGGCAACGCTTGGGGGAGGCCTATGTCCAATAGTGGACGTGTATCGGCTGAAATGATGATGATAGTGATGATTGAAAAAGTAGTAGGAAAAACCAAATAAAAGTTATTTTTAGGGTTCCGAACCCTTAAAAGGAAAAAACGGAACCCTTATAGGTTTAGTTTGTTGTCCGTCTGTCTGTCTGTCTGTCAAGACCCTTTGTCTCAAGAACACTTCGAAGTATCGAGTTGAAATTAAAACCATATACTCAAGTCTGCGGACTCTTGAGGCTGTAAAAAAATCAAATTTGTAAGTTAACGATAAAAAAATATACTTCGGTTTATGTGGCAAAAAACGTACATACAGAGTGTCGAACACTCTCGAGGAAATTAAAATTCACAGAGTACTTTCCGTTGACCCAGAATCCTGAAATTTGGCACAAAGCAAGGTCTTATAGCACAAGTATAGGAATAAATCTGAAGACTATAAATGTGCTATTAGGACACAATTGTTTTTTTGCGATGCGGAAAAATCATCCGAGACCATTGAACTATTTACATAGGTACATTTGTACGGAACCATCAACGCGCGAGTCCGACTCGCAATTCGTAGCTGAGACATAAGAAAAAAACTTTTTTTTTATGTCTAAGCTAAGAAGTGGAATTGCCTGCCAGAGCTATGTTTTCTGATAGTTACAACCTGCGAGGTCTTTTAAGTCAAGAATAAATGAGTTACCTTGGCAAGCATGCTCCATCGTCGACCAAATAGTCGTTTACCATCTGGTGACATAATGGTTAAGTGGAAGTCGATAAATAATAAAAAAAAACCGGCCAAGTGCATTGAGGATTACGTACAAACTTACCTATGAAAACAATTAAATTTCCGCATTGAGTAACAAAGATTTTTCCAAATCGCAAAAATTGTTTTTTTTTTTTTGTGATAATTACAAATTTCAAGTTTTCAGATTTTTTTATAAACTTGTGCTGTGAGACCTTGCCTCATGCCAAATTTTAGGATTCTAGGTCAACGTGAAGTACCTACCCTATGCTTTTGCGATATTTTGCAACATAAACGACTGTATTTTGGTTTTCATTAACTCAGAAGTTAGATTTTTTTATAGCTTCAAGGGACCGCAAACATGAGTCTTAATTTCAACTCCATATCTCGTCGCGTTATCGGAATAAACTGTCAGACATACAGACAGACAACAAAGTGATCCTATAAGGGTTCCGTATTTTCCTTTTGAGGTACAAAAACCTAAAAAAAGAAAAAAAAACATGTTAAGGCGTATAGTCCCTTGAACCATCTGTTCGAAATTATGTGAACGCAACTCTCGCACTCGTCTAGGCGGCAGTACGCAAATCTGTGCATTTATTTGCGGCCAGCAAGGCCCGGAAAGCGCTTTAAATCTATTTTCTCTGCGAGATATTGATTGATTTACATATGCAATGTTCACTTTGAAGAATATTTAACCACCAATTTTTATGTGTAAAAATGTTTCTAAAAGTCCAAGCCGTTTCGAAGGAGTAGGGAAAAGTTGCGAAATTGTTTTTTTTTTACTAAAGTATTAATTGCACGAAAAAATCAAATGTTGATATTATTTGTTTGTATTGTTCATGAATCTATAATAAACATATATTTTTTTCAAACCAACTGACCTAGCCGTTACAGAGGAGTAGGCCTCAGAAAATCACTGTTTTATAGCACTTGGCCCTTAAGTATATTTTTACTCAAAAATATTTAAAAAGGTCACAAGTTGGACACCTCCGACTCTAAGTACAACACAGGTAAAGACAGATCATAGCGGGCATTAGGCGCCAGCAAATAGCTCGGTGCAAGTGCAAAACAAACCCACAGTCTACTGGATGTCCAGGTGACCATGTATTTTTGCTAGACACGGAACCCTAAAAACACAAACGAATTTTAATTGCCAGGTGACAAACCAGATTCTAGACACTGACATAACTCAATTAAATACGTCCACTATACACGCTATACTTCAATTAATGAATGAAATGAATTAATTGACTGGCCTGTTGGTTAGTGGCCTTGACTGCTGTGCCAGAGGTCGTAGGTTCGACAAATGATTGCGTGATGAGCACAATAATTTATTCTGTATCGGGGTGATTTTAACTGAAAAAATCCTGTGTTAATACAGAACATGGTCTATCTGTGCGCAAAAGTAGAAGTAACGAACATGCACACCCTATTAAACTTTCGCCTTTAGTTATAATATTAATGTAATTGTACATACATTCTGTTGTAAATAAATAGATAGGTATAACTCAACACGAAACTTTGTCTTTATGGATTTTATATCGAATTTAAGTGACCATAGTAATAAAAATGCAGTAAAACAATTACTATGCATTGGGAAGATATTTGAACTTTGTCTCTTATGGAGATCCACAATTTGACATGGATCTCGAGTTCTAAATTCAAAATTTTACACGGAGCTTCGATTTTAAATTCAAACATAAAAGTGTAAACGAAAAAAGCTTCACCAAAAAGCATCACGATGTTCAGAGCAGCCAAAATTCAAAATCTTCTAAAACACTTTTATAGTAAAATGCGTCTTATGTTTCACACAAAAAGTTCCAGAATCTAAAACTGCACATAAAGTGCTCTGCAAAAGCTAACGCACACGTTTACGTAAAGGTTATATAAGGTGCTGTAAGCGGGTTGTCCATCCATGGTAGACGAGCTAGTTAATGCAATGAGTTAGTAAAACGAAGTGCTGCGGTGTTAGAAACTTCGTCTGCTCAACTTTTCCCTGACTTCTCACAGAGGACTTAAAAAACTGTTAATTTTATAAGTGGTCATTACTTTCTTATATTTTAAGTTTCCGATTTTCATTTGAATTTTATTGTAACTTAAATAATTTTTCAATCAACAGCAAGAAGTCCAGTTTTTTCACAGTTCGAAAGTCTCATAATAGTATGTGTAAATAAGAAAAACTTTTTAAGTCATTAAATAATAAAACACATTAATAGAAATTTAAAAAATTTCGTCATCCCTTGCTTTCCAAAAAAGACTTCATGGAAATTGTAATTATTTGTTTTGTATAGTAATCAGGAATTTACGAAATTGCAATAGATCCATACACCGCTGACGTCACACCATATTCGGTCTCCCTCCTCACACCTTTTTTCAGTCACAATTTATTCATGCAAGTTTTTCGTTCATTTTTTCCGTTTTATTTATTATATCGCCAACTATATCAACAATAATTTACGCGCTATACAGACGCACGAACGTAGTCAACCCCTTATCGGGGGATTTGTATATTTTTGGTCATAGTTACAGGTAAAATCGTGCATACAAAATAGTTTTGTTGAAGGTACCTATCGTTACGCTTAAAGGTAATTCCTTTGGGGACGTTCAGTGACGTTTTCACCCTTTTCATTGCAAATAATTTTGAGTTTACTCGTAGAAATAGGTACCAAATAATGTACTTCGTGTTCAAGGTACTTTTTAGACATTCAAAAGGATATTTTTCTGCCTATAATAATGCTATCTGTTTTTATTTAACCACTTTTCTGCGAAAGCTGTTGTCATTTGTTTCCAATTAGAATGAATCACAACATCGCCACCAAACATGAATGACCAACAAATTAAGTTCCGTTCCATGCAAAACTCTCAAAAAGAATTCCGTATTGTGTATTTTGAGAGAAAAATAATAAAATACATATTCTATACAACTAAAAGTAATGATGAGTATTACTTTAAAAAAATACTTTATTTTAAATTGATAATATTCATAAACAGCTAAGTTATAAGCGTTGGTTTATGTCCAAAAATGTCACTCAATTTATGGAAATATTGTGCAGGCTATTGATTAATAAATAAATAAGTGACAATTATTAAGGAAAAACACAGCCCGCAGTATTTTCTACTAGCAAATGTTATGTTTGATTGATTCTATGGTGAATTTACCTTTTCGTGGTCAATTTTAGAATTTCGGTTTTTTCTACTTTTGACTACAAAAATATGATCAGTGACGGGTACAGATAGAGCCCCATATTTTTTGTACTAATTAAAAAGTAGGGGTGTATACACCATGTGACCGACATCGACACACAAATAGATACTATAATAGATCCAGTACATGATTACTGGAACTCCCAGTGGAGGAATCTTTCGTCGGTTTTTTAATAATTAAAAAAAAAATACTACGTTTTTATTATACTTATATTATTCGTTTCAAACAAATGAAAAACCTCTTCACAGTAGGTACGTGGTACCTCGCGAAAATCTACACATAAATGTCGAGTTAAAACTGACATAAATCAACAACGACGTATATAAAGTGCTTTGTTATTACGTTCTGAACTAAGCTAAACTTTACTCCAACAACTGAATGTTCTCTAAAATATATTATGTTGTAGTTTCATAAGCCAATACGGTATTATGTAGGTTGTATATTAAACTGTTCAATCGTAAAGGCTTTATTGTTAGCTGTCACTTCGAACGTACAAACAGCTGTAAGCCTAATTAGACGATTCGATTCTACAGCGTTAATATTACAATACATTATATAAAATTATTTCGTTTCGAAGCGATTCTCATTTACATTTGCAAATATACAACAAAAAGCGCCGAAAAAGGAGTGACGAGGGTCTCGTTCGGAATACCGTAAAAGTGGCAATCAGCTCGGTTTACTGACTTTTACTTCAAAGTGAATTTTTTTTGTTCTCGTCTTTTTATTTTGCACGTTAGCCAACGGTGAAGTGTTTTCGAGTAGTTCCCTATTCGGAAGCATTTTGCTGCCTAATCTAATGCCCTCAAAGGGAACACTGAAGAAATTTTACTTCGATGTACACTTTCGTGTGTTTTGACAAACATTATGTTTTCTTTTCTATCATAATGTTCGTTGCCAAAGATTTTGTTGAAGAAACTTGTGTTTCACTTAAAATATATTATTTATTACGCCACTCCTTCTAGGGTCATAAATATCGCTGAGTCCGCTCGGAACGTAGGTTACACTTTCTCTGCTCTCCGGCTACATACAAGTTAAGTGCTTCGGTATTGGGAGAGAGAACTAATGTATGTGTTCTAGGGAATACTCGTACATTGTTCACTCTATACATTAACTGGACGACGTTTTACGAGGTCAGCTTCGCTTGGCATCACGTTGTATTTTCGGAATAATTATGGGTGATAATGTTTATGCGCGTTGCAGATTTACTCAAGAGTTTAGAAATGTTTGCTACGACGTAGCTGACGTCCCAACACTCTCGTAGCCATTTCGTAGCGCATAAACCTATGCTACGCGTCAATTTCAAGAATTTAGCACCGCATGTGTATTTTTATTACGTGGTTGTTTATTTAGGATAAATCCTGTAGTTTTACGCTAGAACCGATGCGAACCATTCCATTTTCGAGCCGCAAAATTAACAACTATTTCACTGCCCTCTAAAATACAAAAACCATTTCCGAAAATAGTATTTCGACGTGGATTTACCAGTTCAGTCAGCATAACTTTTGCCTAATTTGGTGTGTTTCAGAAACACTAATCGTAGTGGGTCGGAGGCGGTCATTATGTGTGAGACAATAGAACAAGAGGGCTTGGTGGCCATTCAGACGTACCGTGGCGGTGTTGTCGCATGACAAATGGCCGTGTGTTTCTCCCGGACATGACTGCTCAAACAATCGGGCCTACAACACGAGATGCGTTAGTACGTGTTGGATATTGTCCTGCCCTGCTCCCACCTAACTCTATTTCGGACCGTATTTATGTATGCGTCGTTGGATAAACGGTCGTTTATGTCCTTCAATTATTGTTAAGGTAACAGTTTAGTTTGGTAGGAGCTAGTAGCGATATAAATAGAATATCCGGTTCTTATTTTGAAAATAATTAAAAAAAAAAACTAGTTATTCACCTTATAGGTACATATCCTCGTTTAAACCGATAGACGTCCACTGTTGGACATATGTAGGCCTCCACCAAGTATCACCACAATTAATGGTCCTGATATAGGTACATATAGTTTCTTTGAAATAAAAAAAATCGTATAAATTCTCATGACTTTTAGCAGTTCTTTGCTAAC
This sequence comes from Mythimna albipuncta, assembly GCA_929112965.1. NCBI lineage: Eukaryota > Metazoa > Arthropoda > Insecta > Lepidoptera > Noctuidae > Mythimna > Mythimna albipuncta. Next base: position 13,275,891 of record OV815973.1, read on the forward strand.
GTGTTTAAAAAAAAACTCAATCTTTTAAGTAATCTTAAATAACAACAATCTAAAGTCTTGATTCGAAAGTCTATGATTCCTTTTCAAAAACTTTTTGGAATCTGAATAGAAAATTGGTGTTTACAGTTTTCTGCCTTTACAGCGATGTTACGGCATTTAGCTACGAGTATAAGACGATGTTACTAATTTTATTGTTTCAGAAAAGTTATCACTCCTTTTTTTATGGTGGGAAAAAATCATCCAATAACAACCCCCGCTCTTGGGCGGAGCGGGAGATAGTGTCAGACTCTTACTGACTAAAAGACCCACCCCGTTCCTTCTAGCCTTCATACCGGGGCTCGAGTGCCCTTTCAAAGTTATCACTCCTTGTTCCACTATACCTTATGCCTAGCTTTGCCCAATAATAAGCGATATTGATTAGCTAGAGGATTTCAATAAAATATACAATAACACAGTTAATAAACTCGTTAAAAAAAAGTACTGTTTTGACATTTGAGAAAGACCCTAGAATGTAACTTGGAACGAAACTGAGAGAAACCATAAAATAATAATTAATTACATATAATATTTTAATGTAATTACATAATGTAACATAGACGGTTACATAACGTTAATAATAAAAACATGAAATGTCCAATCCGGCCTTTTATTTTTTGACATGATTAGTAGTCATATTATCAACTAGTAGCAACTTTCAACTCGTTGCTTTCGAAAAATCTGGAGACTGTAAACGCTGCGAACGTTGAATCTCTCATAAAACAGTTTGTTCGAGTCCGTGGTGGAGCAACGTTCCTGCATTCCATCACTGTAATAAACAAGCTCTCTCTCAACAATTTCGACGCTTTTTGAACTGAAAGAAACGCGTTGAACACTTTACTTTGTGCGTATTGCATAATATTGACCCGTCACGCATGGCTGAGTAACGCTCATTCGGGAAAGGTTGGCGCGAGTCGGGAAAAGTCGGCGCAAGTTTGGCACAGTCGGTGCAATTAGAGATTCGGCGCGAGTTGGGTGTAATCGGTGCGAGTCGGATAAAGTCGGCGTGAGTCGGGTAAGGTCAGCACAAGTCAGGTGAAATCGGCGCAGGTTAAGTCAGTGCGAGTCGGGTAAAATCAATGCGAGTTGAGTATAGTCAACGCGAGTCGGTACAGGCGGCCGACTCGAACGAGCCTTATACATATAACTGAACATGACTGATAAGTTTAACAATCTTATATTAATAACATTACCTTGATGAAGTTTTCACTACTGTTGTGTGGTCTTAATCAGACAGCATTTTATCTTTCTTTATAGGATGCAAGTCTGCTGGACGAGAGGACTCGTCGAGTTTCATTGATTTTGCCTAATGGTGACTACTATTGACTGGTTTTCAGAAGTGGCTGTAGGCAATAGTATAACCAGCGCTGTGAGCTCAACGCATTATGCTTGAGGCCGCAGCTTTATGCTGAGCGTTCGGCCGTTTTGCGCGGAGGAGACGCATATCCTCCTTATTAATTATTATTGATGTTTTGTTATGTTCCTACTTTTTAGATTGCGTCTTTAACGCGTAAATAAACTGTTTTTCTTTCTTTCTTTTCTATAATATATGGACAATATTTTAGTCTGAAATGAATTTATTTTATTTATTTTAACAATAGAGTAGTAGGGTTCAAACCCAGTAAAAAAGTCAACGGCATATTTTTGTTTGCTTCTCGTTACGTCTTGTAGTCACCAAAGTACCTAGTGCAATGACTGATCCAAAAAATCTTGCTACGGAAGTTATAAAGCAGCTGCCATTTATGGGACTCAACAAACGTTCATAGAGAACAAAGTTAAAAAAAAAAAATTCATAGCAAGCTTTTATAGCGCTGTTTATACCTAAGTAAATAATATAGCTAGTACTCGTTAAGACCACCCCAAAAAACTCAAATACGATATATCTCATATTACACTTATTAGTTACTGAATTCCAATCTTCCAGCTCCGCCATCAGACCCTGGTTACCACGGATATCTATGCTGGTTACGGACGGATCAAACGAGACCAGAACCAGACTCCATAGGGTTGTGTCGTTTAACTACCGAGTTTCTATGGCCACCTTCCAGTCCCATAATCATATCAACTCCCTGTCATGATAATTTTGTATTGTCATCTGATTTATGCATGCATGCATTTCAGTTCAAGCAATACCCGCTCTTGTCCAATTTCTTTTAGGCATGCAAAAGGCTGTTTTCCGCACTAATGCACAAAAGTGTAGGTACGAGTGCTCTCCCCGCCTCAATTTTATTTCATTTAGCATATCACCCCCACAAGTCACCGATCAACCCCCGTTTATTCATTACTTCGTAAGTGTATTGAAAAAAATCGTTTGACACATATGCAAATTTATCACTACAGCCTCCGGCCGTAATGACAAACTTTCTGCAGTTGTATCAAACTATAGTATACTATGGCAAGATTTCATTAGATACAGTTATCAAACATCGGGACAGGTGATACTAAATAAAAGCTTGTAAAAAGAACACAATTTAAAAACATCTAGGCAAGTAAGAAACGCCACCGATCTGTTTGAAATTCGAACAGGGCCTCAAGTCTGCTATTAAAATAGTGTCAGAATGGTCTATCATTGATGTCATAATTGTTAATTTTGACAAGTTTGGTAATCTACTAATATAATGGCGTCATTATGGCTTTCCAATGGTCAACCACTGACACTCCATTGAAAGAAGTGGCATAGAATAGTAATCTCGTATATATTGACAAATGAATATTTGACGTATGCGGTAATCTGCTAAAACTTTGACAGTTTATTTGATCAATGTTCTACCATTAGAACGTTCTTGTGCAGTTATTGGTTTTAATATGCTCGAAATTATCATTCTACCACAATTCTATTACAATACCACTGACCGATCAATGATCGATCATTACGAATTAGCAGATTACAAACTTTTAGAAAAATGACAATGGGATCGTGTTGGAATGACGAATTTATAAAAATAGCAGATTTAAGCCCTTGATCACAAATATCGCATGCGGTTACGCGCGTGGCAACTGACGCCGTGACGTCACAAGCAACGACACGCTTCCCGCGCACTCGACAATTTCACCGCGGCGGCGTCAACTCGGACGTTTCCGACGTCCGTTTCCGACGTCTGTTCCGTCCGTTATTATTTTTATTATTCTTAAATAACTTGTGCACTCACCACATTGTACCAGCATAATTATAATTTAGGACATTATCCTAAAAATGAACAATTCTTATAAAACAATTATTGAGCAAGTCATTTCGATAATGGATGTTTATATAGTACATTTTGATACAAGTTTGTCATTGCGACCGAGGCGACATTCACCCGAGTCTTAGCGAGGGTATTATGGAGCCGAGGGCTGCAGTGACAAATTTCCACGTGTATCAAACGACGTTATTCAGTACAGCACAGCGTCAACATACTTTTATTTATGTCTCCAAGTACATAAATAAAAGTATGTTGACGCTCTTAAATAAATAAAAATGTGGCTGGGAGACGTACACTTTTTAGCACTAGTGCGAAAAACAGTCAATTGCGTGCCTAAAAGCGGTAGGATAAGAGCGGGTTTTCGAGTACGTGTATTGATAAACGATTTTTCTAAGCTTTTGAAAAATTAGCAAAAAATTGTGCCTTTTCGCCCTACAAAACGTAAATGACGGTCATTATTCAGTCACGTACAACACTGAAGGTACTATTTTCGGTATTTGAGTAATTTGTTGAATTCCAATTTGTTTCAGAACTTCTCGGCGGCCCGCTACGTTCTGCTACAAAACTTTTCGGACGTCATATTTTTTTTAATTTTCGGAAGAAACTCCACAACTTTTCATATTTTTAAAGTTTGCGAGTTCGTAAGTTGAATATTAAATGTTTCGTTTCTTTCTTTTCTCTAGATTTCATTTGTAATTTTTACAATATTTCAATTTGCGTAGAAGTTAACAAAGAAAGATCTTTTGAGATATTTAAATGCAATTCGAATAGTCGTGTTCAAGCATTTCAACTTCTTAATATATGAATGTCATTCAATGAAACAAAATGTTGACGGCTGTCGATTTTATCTGCAAAAATAAGATTGCAGTCAAAGAAAAAGTTGATAGCATAGACAGAATATTTTGAAATTAAATATTCAACAAGTAAGCAAGTCAGTCAAAATTGCATTATAAATCCTCGATTTGTAGAACAAAGATAAAACAACCTGGAGTCGGTGGATTATTCTTATTTAATTTGTTTGTGAGGCGGCTTAAAACTGGAGCAGGTATCACCAACCTTGTTTCACTACTTTTCATTTCATAATACGACGTGAAAGCTTTTATAATAATGCGAGGAATAATTGCATTTTACTTTATATTACTGTATCACGACAAAAAGTTTTAAGTATGAGACTAGAAATTATATAGTTGTCTGAATATGCCCAGCGTCATGGCACAAAATAGATGAGTACAGAAGTCAATCTACATACAAAGCGCGCTCAAGTAACGCACACATAGACACCGCTCACGGACACGATATCTCGGAACATCTTGGACCAATTGTCGAACAGTTCCGGCTCAAATGCTTATTAGTGTGCGTCCAGCGAGCGTAGGCATAAAAAGTGAAGTACAGACAGCTGTGAAATTGCCTGGGTACACTAGTGTCTAATTTCCCTTGCACGTTAAAATTCAAGTTTTCGAAAATGTAACTAGATGGCGTTGGTTGCTTCCCAGCTAAATGGCGACCAAGGCAATCTCACAAACCATAAACTTGACTTTTAGTTTGACAGAAAATAGATACATGCGTCATCGTTATCGTCAACAACTGAGTGTGAGGGTAGATTGATAAAAAAATATGAGACACAAGCTTAACTAATTTCGTGATTCTTATCAACTGTTTGTAAACGGGCACGAATATTGCGTCTAGCATTACAAGTAACGTTAAATTTCAAATGTGTCCACAAGAGTCCACTTGGTCCAATGGTGCCAACAGCGGCTTGTGATGCACATGTTTCTGGTTCAAATCTCAAGTTAAGATTTTTACTTTTTGTTTTCCAGCTTTTGTGTTTTAGTTGGCATTTTTTTTACTTTTCTTTAATAACGTAAGTCAGGAAATGTCTTTTTAAATGGACAGTTTGTATAGAAATGAAAGAAAGTATTGCAAGTAAATAAAATGTTTATTATTTTAATATATAATAATAATGTATTTACTTAAGATAGATAAATTAAGTAAATGGTCATAGTCTAAAATTAAAATACATTTTTTAATATCATAGTTAGCTTAGTGGTTTATGTAAAGACTTTGACGCAGTAAGGCACGAGGCTAAATCGCAAATCTTGTGTATTTTTTTGCTTTCGATTTAAAACCCCAAATTGAACATTCTTCAAACATATTTGGAATAATTTCGCTTGACTTGTAATATGTGGGTAGTCACGACCATTAGGCATATTCATCATAAAACTGGTATTCAAATGTTACTTAGTTTACTTAGTTTAGGGTAGAGAAATAAAAATGAACCGTTCTAATAACACTAAAACCAGTCGACACTAATTGCAGTGACGTCGTGTAAACAATTTTTAGCCCGTAGCATTTGCTAATTTTGCTACGTGGTTAATCCGCCACTGGCACTATTGAAATAAATAAACTGTTTTTGTCATGTTCAAAATTGTATTTCAAATAATTCTATTCTGTCATAAGCAATTTAATATCTTCACTTCTTTTATGTGTTTTACCTTTATACATAGTTATTTAAATTAAATCTATCAGACGAATACTTAAATTTCTTTGTAAAGTAAAGTATTTGTATAAGTAATATTTAGTTGTTTTTCATTAAAGTTTTGATTTAAATAATTAATTTAATTTAAGACTTATAAATTTTAATTTGATTTAAAAAAAAAACAATTCAGTATTCTAAACACAAACCTACTAAAAGTAGCGTGACTGATTTGAACTTAGTACCGGCAACCACGTCAATATAAGTCTACAGTTACTACCATTAGACTATGTTGACTTATGGAATAATGTTGAAATTAACAAGTGCATTACGTGGCATACGGTCCGTATTCACAAGTTAACGTTACGTCTTAAATCAAATTGTCATATCAGTATTCTATAATATTTGACCACTTACCTACCTCGTTTTACTCATTTAGATTAGCTCCGAATTGAATACCACTTAACTTCTGCTTATTGCAGAAGGTTCAAATTCGTCTAACTTTTAGGATGTCTTATGTTATCTACCTTCTACTGCCAGGTGGGTCAGATTTCTGGTTCCTCTGTACTTTTTGAAGTTATGAATAACAATTAATAAAAGAAATCGGTAGGATTTATATCGAAACTAACAAAGTGGAAGTATTTAATTGTAATATAACATTATGACTGGCCTGTTGGTCTAGTGGTTAGTGCTCCTGACTGCAATGTCCGGGTCGTGGGTTCGATTCCCACCCAGAACAAATGTTCGTGTGTTGGGCACGATCATTTGCTGAATCTGGGTGTAATTTATCTATAACATGTATGTATTTAGAAATATATAAGTATGTTTATCAATTGTCTAGGACTCGTAACACAAGCTTTGCTTAGCTAGGGACTAGACGGCGTTGTGTAATATCATTATTAATATTCAAATCGGTAGTTACGCAGCAAAAGGAAAAAAAAGCAGGTAAACAGGCTCATCAAACAAAAAGGCAATAATAAAATAATATAGATATTTATTTCTTACAGTTTACTATTCAACAGTCAGATTATTAATCATCGAATAAGATTATAATATTACTTGTAATTTTTTATTGAGGCCATAGCTTAAATATTCGTTTCCCAAATTGGAAAGAGGATTGAAGCTTATGTAACCTTAACAAAAACAAACAAGAGGCAAGATATTAAAAAAAACTACAAAATTGCACAACAACATATCAAATGTTTAGTAGGTAACATAAAAAAAAAAAAATTATGTTGTGTTATAACTTTAAGTGTTCATAACTTTTTTTTAAATTATTTCAAATACAGGTATTAAGTAAAACACACGTAACGAGGTCTCCAGTACGTACTGAGTAAATATGTAATATTAATTAAATATATTTATCAATATCTCGTGTAACCACCATTTTGGTCAATAACAGCTTGCATTCGGGAACGCATTGAATTAATCAAATTTTTACACAGATCTGAACCACGAATACTCTCCCATATTTGTAAACAATGAGCCTCTAACGCATCTGGAGTACGCTCGTTTTGATTATTCCACCGTTGAACAATAACACCCCATAAATTTTCAATTGGATTTAAATCCGGTGATCTAGCAGGCCAAGGAATAGCGCAAATGTCATTATGCTGACGAAACCAAGCCTGCACACTGTGCGAACGGTGTATTGGACAATTATCCTGCACAAATGTTATCTGTGGCAATTCTTCGCTTGGATACACCGTTCGAACTGTGGGCAACATTGTCTCCTCCAGCACTTCTATATAATTTGCACTATTTGCTCGGCTTGGTATTCTCACTAGTTCCCCAGGATCGGCTGCACTCATCCATCCCCACATGTTCACCGTTATATGGTTTCATTTACGTTTTTTTCATCAGTAAAGATGACATTACTCCAATCAAAGTCTATGTGATCCATAGCAAATTGCAATCTTGCTCTTTTATGGGTTTCCGTAAGCAAAGGTTTCACAGCATGCCTCCGATAATGCAGCCCTTCACTATGAAGAGCACGACGGACAGTGTCGACGCTTGTGTCAAATAAACCAGCATAATGGTTCGTCGGCAAAAATCCATTTTCCTCGTATTCCCTTACCATGGTTTGACGCTGCAACATGTTTATCAGTTTTGGTCTACCAGTTCTTTGACGGTGTTTCAAAGAACCATCTTCTTCAAATCGTCGTACCCATAGAACAACTGTTTTTCTCTGCAACAATAAAACAAAAATATATAATACCTAATAATGATTATTATAAAGAGGAGTGTTTTGTTATATAAAAAAGTGTAAAATAAGATTACTTACGTTTACACCGATCTCTCTGGCTATTTCTGACAAATTTTTACCTTGACTATGCAAAGCAATTATTTGAGCTCTTGTCACTACATCTATGTTACAATTCATACTCATTGTCATAAATTGACCGGATTAAAAAAAAAATTAAACGAAAGGAGCTCGAACGAGGTAATCGAAATGAACTTGCGAACAATCAATTAAAGCTTAGTCACAAGTCTTTGGTCTAAGTATTATTTATACTACCTACTAATTATTATTTATAAATCCATATTCAACCTACCGTCTCAAGTTTTGAAACTGACACATAGACAATCAGATATTTATAAATTGATAATTATTAAATTTTAATATTTTCAACACTTGATAAAAAAATATATAAATTATTTAAATGTTTATAGAAACAAAAGAAGCTACAAAAAAAAGCATTAGCATAAGCATTTGAAGCACAGCAACGCCACCTAGTAGCAGTATAATTAATGTTGTCAATAACAACATTTCAATCTGATTTTACGCTAGATGGCGTCATTTCTCGCTTCACACGATTTTTTTTCTGTACTATCCAACCACTATTGCAGCCAATCGTACATATGTACATTTTTTTTTTGGTAAGGAAAATCATCCAATGACAACCCCCGCTCTTGAGCGGAGCGGGAGATAGTCTCAGACTCTTACTAACTAAAAAACCCACCCTGATCCTTCAAGTCTTCATACCGGGGCTCGAGTTCCCTTTCTGATAACCCTGGCCTCAGTAGCTTCGACCCGGCTGGGCCCTCCTTGGGCAACTCCTTCAGGCGCGCGGGAACAGTGCGCGCCGTCGACGACTTAGGCTTGGTCCGTCGGTTTTATGTTTTTTTCACTGATTTATTTTGTTTATGTTTGTCTCTGTTGAAGCCAGCGTCAAAATGCCACAGTTATCTGTGGCATTTTATGTCAGAGAGTACTTGCAACAGATACAGACAGAGAGAAATAAATAAATAAAAAATAACTTAGACAACTGTGTTGTTTATGGTCACATGGTGCAATACATTTTTTTTAATGTTTCTGCACCAGCCTAAGGTCGACTGGCAGATAATGCCTAAGGCAGTCCGTTTTTGTACAGTTTTTTGTGCATAAAGATTTAATAAATAAATAAATAAGTACAATTAAGCCCGATACACAATATGTTTTTGTAACTAATTGTGCGTCTTTTCAAGCAGAATAAACATGTTTTCTTTTCTTTTTCTTTCTCTTTAAATTGCATCCACAAAAAGACTGTCACATTCGCGTCTTTATAATAAAATGGTTTTCAAGTTCGCGTAAACATGTTCGTGTTTTTGTCATTTGATATCTTGGTGAAGGGTTTGTACAAGAATACCAAAACAAAAAAGCTTTTGAAAGCTAAAGATAATATGATAAGGCGTTAACCTTTCCACAGGCGAAGCATTTTCACGATAAAAAGAAAGTATTATGTTTATTGATGAATGAAAAACGATATTGTGTGTTTTTCATTAAATTTTTGTATTCGTGTTCCGAAATTATGTCGGTTTCAATGTGGCAGCTTTAAATTATCAATCTGTATTAAGTTAAAAGACGAGAATATTATTGGTCATATTAAAATATGAATTGAGTGCGATAAAACTCTTTTTGGCGTCATTGAATAATTTCACCGGTTCTCGGGGGACAAGAGGGAGTTTCAGAGTTTTACTGACTTTTTGTCAGTAAACGTTGACGTTACGTTCCTGGACCATGGTGACCCTTTCAAACAAGTCCACAGCCCTGGCAGTTATCCACCCTAGCGGATCCCGTCTACTACTAGTTCTAGTAGTAAGCATTAGTACTAGACTGGGTCCACCAGGGCAGATGTCTGCCACAGCATGGCCGCGAGGAATAGCCGAAACTATTGGGGCCGAAAAAATTTATGCCGAATCAGGAATACTTCGTATTTTTATGTATACAATCTATGTACAATATTTCATAACTGTATCATTAAAAATCGCAAAGTTATAAGCTTGTTATGTCAGCAAAAATACATAGTCACCGGGCCATCCAGGCAACTGAGGAGTTGTTTTTCACTTATGACCTTCCGTGACACAGTGTGTCGGTAACGTCCAACTTGAGATCTTTTTAAATGTTTTTGTGACAAAATATAATATGGTGTAAAAACTATTCGAATCAATTCAGAACAAACTATATTCAAGTTTCGCATAAAATAAAAGTAAGGTTGTGTAAAAACACTACCTTATAAACACAGTATCCAATACCATAAAAATCGAAAACCTAACTTATGTACCACGCGACTAGTTCACGAATATATTCTGTGACCACGTGTGTTATCACGGCGGTGACAAATGTTTACGTGGGTTTAAAGTGTACGGTATTTCAAAACAATCCTTTATAATCTCTGATTTACGCACCGGCCGGCTGACTGCGGTTGTACAATAAAAAGCAATTTATTTTTCCACCAGCACTTTTTTCATTAGTAAACAAGAATGACGTGTAAAACAAGCGCTCAGTGTGACGAGGGTCCCCGTAAATAACCGAAGGGAAGTAATTATCTGCTGTGTGTTATGTAGATAGGCTTTTTTTTTTCAAAAAATATGTATGACTGTCGTATTGGCTTTGAGTAAATAGATAAAATGATATGAGAGTTAATTACTTCCTTTTTGACAAATCCTTTGATGTGAAGTTTGCTAAAAAACTGTTCTGCGATATGGCTAACGATATTTTGCTGCAGTGCTAACGGTTGCCATTTCCAAAACAATAAACTTTGCTTGTTAGAAACTACAAAAATAAAACTAGCCTTCTATGTGTAATAGAACAATATTTTAGTTTTTCTGCTTTTTTCGTTTATACTCGTACCTACGAGTATAACTAGTCGTATTTATGTGTCTTGTCCTGTGTCGAATAATAATATATGTGTGATAGCTGTGGAATATATTATATTATAATATATTCCAAAGCTATCACACAACGCCGTCTAGTCCCAAGCTAAGCAGAGCTTGTGTTATGGGTACTCCTCTTCAGTTCTAAGAATGTATGAGATGTGGTCGTGAATGGGCACCCTGATCATGAAACACGACAACAAATTACTAGACAACTGATAAACACATTTATATATTTCTAAATACACACATATTAAAGATATATTACACCCAGACACAGAACAAACGAGCATGCTTATCACACAAACATTTGTCCTGGGTGGGAATCGAACCCACGACCTGCGGCATAGCAGTCAGGGCCACTAACCACTAGACCAACAGGCCAGTCAAATAATACTATTTACTTTCTATTTATCATTTAATTTTGGACTAAAATTTGTAATTTATAGGAGCATTGGTCCAGCAAATAACATTCCCCGAAAAAGAAGTTCCAAAAATACTTGACATTTTAGTCCCTCCTTAAACTTTACAAGAAAATACATTGGACAAAGGTTCCAATTCGAAAGCGTCGGGTGAAAAAAGGTGTCAAGACGCGAGCCTTCTGTCTCCTGCTACAGAAATAAAAAAGGAATTTATTTTAGTACTTAAATTAAATTTGTTCACGTTTGCTAGACAGATTGACTTACACACTTAGTCTAAATCATTTACTCCGACTCAGCCTCTAGCGATTAAATGAGCAATTAAGGGTGCTTTTCCATCAGAGATGTGCTATGCTATATTATTATGCTTTTGATGTCCACCAATCATATTCATTAGTGCACACAGCTTAGCATTGGTGGAAATGGATTCAATTTAGATATGTTTTTATATGGAAGGTTTTTTTTTGCGTATACTACTATGGATGCGTGCTATGGATCCCCACTATCGAAACATCGCATAGCTCGAGCTGCGCATCTTCCTCGCGCAGCTTCTTTGTGGCAGCGCATCTTTACAACACATCTTACTCGCTCCACTACGCTACTTAGTATCAATTGAAACGGTCACATAGTTTCAACTTAGCTATTACATCCTCGCACCTTAGCTGCATATCAGAGTGTTGCTGTTGATGATTCAAGCGTAATTATAAACGTATTTCAATCAAGTACGCAGGAGATATTACAGTGTACAAGGTCGTGCGCAAACACAGGTGCACTCTCTTTTCCTTAACTGTCATATATACTTAACACAAGCTCTGCTGAGGCTAGGCGGCGTTGTGTGACAGTTGTGGAATATTATATTATATTATATTATATTATATTATATTATATTATATTATATTATATTATATTATATTATATTATATTATATTATATTATATTATATTATATTATATTATATTATATTATATTATATTATATTATATTATATTATATTATATTATATTATATTATATTATATTATATTATATTATATTATATTATATTATATTATATTATATTATATTATATTATACTGATGGGACGACCATCCAACACGACCGGAGAGAGATCAGGCGCAGGATGTTGTTGTCCTGTGTGTCACGCCACTAACTTCCAAACTCTGGACCGTAACAGAGTAATGGTGAAACCCAACAGCACTTTTTGCCCGACCGAGAAATCGAACCTAGGACCCCACGCTCAGCAGCAGGCTCGTGGCCACGAGACCAATGAGGCAGTTTTTATATTCCATACATATGCCATACACATTAATACACATGGGATTAATATATTGCACCGAGTTCTCTACGTCATAACGAAAACAACAAGGAAAGGAAAGTATGTACATAAAGTGAATTAAAGCCTTATTGTTCTAATAACCGGGAAGCGTGCAGAGTATGATTATGGATCCGTTTATTATGCTGTGCAAAACGTTATTATGCTTTCACGTTATAAGATCTTTTATGGTGTAGACTGGAGTTGGATATTTGCCCGATAGAAACTTGTTATAAGTACTGTGCTGCTTAGCTAATCTCATTCTTCTTTTGTTTCTGTTTTAATCTGTGTGTTCAGAGAAGAGTTCCTCCTTCGCTCACCAATACTTAGAACTCAGGTCCCAAAACATACGTAATTTACGGGGCTCGCCAGAGGTCGACGCTTGCCAGGACTGCGAGATTGTTCGAATAAGTCGCCAGGGCTCCGCGCGCGCCTCAAAGAGATGTCAGCAAAACCGTAGGGGCCCAGCAGAGTCGAAGCCTACTGGAGCCATGGGTTCGCTTCTGAAAAGAAAACCCGGCCCTGGAAAGCAAGGCAACGAAGGAAGAAGTGGGTTTTAGTCAGTAAAAGTCTAACACGCTTTCTCTCCCCGCCCAAGGGCCACAGATGTCATTAGATGATTGCCCACTTGAAAAAAAAAAACACAAAATAGTATGGATAAACTTACAATAATAAATTTTAATAAGACTTTCCATAAAACTAAAAAATCGGGTACCTACTTTAGTGCTGGTTCTTTGATTTAGTACGAGTTAGGGTTTATCCTCTAACTTAACTCAATCTTCTTATTTAATATTCATAAGAAATCATTTTGCCTCTCAATTTACTTAACCAAGTAGTACCTACTTCAAACCCTTATTTATATCTTCTTAAGAAATCCTTAAGAACTACCGTAAAGTTAGCAAGTTCTTCTCTGAAGTATGCCAAATGTAATAAAATAAATATTGTACATGTAATGTTTTGTGTTGTAATGTAATGTTACTGGTAATTAAATAACATTATGGATTAAGGATAAAGTATGCACCCTATACATAAACATAATATATGTAATAAATAAATACTTTTATATACATATATTATATGGGTCATGTCGAAAGGAAATGTTCCTCAATTTTTCTCCTGAAAACTTCCAACGAAGATTTATATAGATATTTAAACAAATATCTTAACTAAAATAAAAATAAACAAAGTTGAAATTTACGTCAATTAGTGTGAATATAACAATGGAACTGTTGTATTAGCACTTTGCAGCGTCATAGCAGTGCGGCAGGCTATCCACTTGAAGACCAGCACGCGATAGCGCATAAAAGCGGGGCATGGCAAGCACAGGCACGTGCGTGTTAAGGCATCAGTATTGCCAGTAATGCACTCTAGTATATTATTTATTGCCACTGTAATCAAATGTCCCGGAACGCCGCATGAACTCGCCATAATTGATCGTTAACTGCTCGCGTGATTATTATTATTATCTTGACTTGCATTATCTTAAGTGAGTTGCTCTGACAAAGACAATTTGGATAAGTGACACATGTAGACGTAGTTGTAATGGGTCATAATCATTGACTGATTATTCATAGACTTCATTTCCATTATTCTAGGTCGCTGGTCTAGGCTACCAGCTCACATATAAATTGACCTCTGACTAAAAAATGACTGTTTCCAAATGCAACCACAAGTTCGTGTGTATAAATTGCATCAAATCATTCGGCTAGTTGGATAGCTCCGAAACGGCCGGTTTGGCATAATATGAACACTCGTATGCGGTTATCGGTTATTGGCTAAACATCCTGGCATGCTGACAATACTACTAAACTGTTTTACTAAAAAATTCGACTTCTTTTGCTTACGACGCCAGGATTGTTCAATGAAAAAATATGAGATCTTAGCATGCATTTTCTTGGAATACCGTCGCATTTGAGCACGCAATAACACCTGTAGAGCAAAAATCTGCAAAGGAGCGTACCATTTCTGCACACAATAATATTCTCGGGGGTATTATGTGTGCAAATATAAAAAGAAGGCCCATTTCGTGCCTTCGCTGGGCTGCAATATCGGTGTACATATGTTCCGTCCCTCACTTCGGACACATGGGAGTTCCGAACCATTACATCACGTGCGACACTCATTTATCATTCCAGAAATATCTAAGGGACGTCCCGGCGACGACGTGCGGGGATATACGTGGCATCTTCATTAATAGCGCCGCAGGTGAGGCGCGGGGCGGAGTGCGGCGCAGGGGCACTGTGTACATACTCCGCTAATTGAAATCATGGTAATGTGTTTACCTGAATGTAGGCAGATGATGGAGCGATGTGACGTTACCTTATCACACTACAAATACATTAGATACGGTATAAAAATTCTAATTTTCTTGATAGCATGAAAAATAACACAGCCTTGTGGGCCAGTGGCAATAACCGTGAATTACGAATAGGTCTTAATATCTATGTAAATGTTCAGCACAGAGAACTGTCCGTGATGTCATTTTTTAGGGTTCCGTACCTCGAAATGAAAGAACGGAACCCTTATAGGATCAATTTGTTGTCACTCCATCTGTCTGTCTGTTTGTAAGCTTATCTGTCAAGACCCTTTATCTTGGGAACGCTTGGAGGTGTTAAGTTGAAATTAAAATTATAAACCTTAGGTCTGCAAACTCTTGAACCTGTGAAAAACTTAAACTTGTAAGTCGAATTGCATTGCACTTGTATTTCGAAACTCTCGAGGAAAACAAAATTCATAGGATACCTTTCGTTGACTCAGAATCCTGAAATTTGGCATGAAGCAAGGTCGACTAGCACAAGTATAGGAATAAATCGGAAAACTGTAAATAGGTTGATACGTCCATTTTTTTATTTACGAGTCTTAGGGTCGAATCCAGATAGGTACTTTACTTTGTGTAAAATATTTATCACCAATGCTCCAAGAAGGTAACATGGTAATGAAAGTATCGGAAGGAAGTCGGCATAGCATATCCTAGATCCAAATATTCCAAGTCATTTGAGGATCAACCCGCACTGGGCCAACTGCCTAATTCATCTCACAGAGACGCAACGTGTGACCTTAACATCAAAGGCTTAGTTTCTTTGATAGCAAAATGGTTGAAAAAACAACATGTAAGTACATATGTATCTAATATAGTACCTATCTTTCGTATGATAAAAAATTCAATGTGAAATTTGGATAACGATTCTGTGTTTTCGCAGATGACTCGTATGTGTATCGCCCGCAGGCTCAAAAACTTCAAAGAATATAAACAGGTTGAAAATAAAGATAAAAGTCAATTGTCTGGTGTGTTTACCTCTTTGATGTATTCTCATATTATCGTAGGGTAAAAAATATTTAAAGTACTAAATGCGTTGGACAGATTAGTATATGTTTAACTACTATCCTATCTCATCTTTTTTTCGTCTGTTTCTCGCTAAACAAATATTGGAACATATTTATATTTATCTGACAATAATAGTACTCGTATCTATTCAATACATTCTGTTAACAAATACAAAATAATGTTTTATTTTTGTGATAATATTTTCTATTCCTATATTTTTATCTGAACTTGTATACGTACTTAATTATTTCGTCAAAAGTATTTATTTTTTAAGCTATTATATATATATATATATATAGCTTCTATCGCGGGCCTTGAGCGTGGAGACCGAATCCAGAAATTCCGTAACGAAAATAACCTAACACCCCCACTCATTTGTTTTCTTATCGGTCACCACACTCAAAAAGTGTCACTTCAATTAATATCAAAGAAAAAAAAACAAAGGAAAAAAACAATACTGCATAAATAAATTAAATAAATAATTGCTTAAGTTGATAAAAAATGCTATGCAATAGCTTTACCGCGGCAGTCCCCGAATGCCACACGTCTTTTTTATATATTTATTTAATATATCTTGATCGTAATTAAAGTTTGAAACCGTTTGCTCCGTCACTTAATCACTAATGGTTCATTGGAAGACCAGCGTCAAGCTGTATTTTTCTGTCTGGCAACATTGCCGAAATGAACCTTTTTGGCGCGGCCGTGAGGCACGCACAATGATGTTATTTTATTTTTTTGTTTTATTTAAGGTGCGTGATCCTGGTGACTGTCGCCAAATTAATATCTTTTCTTTAGATGATGTAATTCTGTTACCGCTATAACAACAAATACTAAAAATTGCAATAAAATAAATATTTAAGGGGGCTCCTATACACCAAACATGTTTTTTTTTGCTCGTTTTTTGCTAGGGACGGTACGGAACCTTCGTGCACGAGTCTCACTTGCACTTGGCCAGTTTTATTGTGGCAGACTTCTCCTATGCCAGACAACGTATGGTGGGTTCTCTGCTTTAACTGAACTTACCTGTGGAGGCCTTAATAGTAATAAAACTAGGACTTATAAAGATACCTAAAACACTAAAACCTCGGCTTGAGGAGTCGCTAGTCCCGGACAGTAAAGGAAAGAATGGTGTAGTTTTTGTCTCTTTATATAAATTACTTTTTATAACATTGTTCTTATTCTGATTCTTTATTGCATAAAAAACCTACTAAAAATAAATATAAGGAAAGTTAGGTGAGCTTTACCTAGATTTGTTTTTTTTTAGTTTATTTGTGTAGTTGTATAGTTATTATCATATTATACCTAAGTATATAAATACCTATCGTCGTACCTACCAAACAGTAAACTTATATTTTATTTTTATTAATAAGGCACACCCACAACTTGTTTACAAAATATGCTAGATTACTCGTCACCCTCCCTGCTAACTGTCGTAACTAGCAATATATATTTTTCCAGGGCGACCGTTTTTCGATCGGGCGTTAAAATCATATTCCTGTAATTGCGTTGGCTGTAGCTTTATTAATGAATTAATAAGTTTTTTATATTAATCTTGGCATATTCTTTTAATTACTAGTGGCCCTAAAGCCCTAAAATACGAAGGTAGTGAGGATATTTTTTGCCTTCTTTTACACTTCCACAAAAGGAAATACTTGAATATCTTCTAAACGGTAAACGATACAGATATGACGATTAGAGAGAACTTATTCGAAATAATGTTACGAACACGTTGGTTATATCAGTGCAGATACGCCAGCTTGTGAGATACGACAGTTAGCGGGGAGGGCGACGACATGTTCAGAGGATGATTCTGGGTAAAGAATAATACATTTTGATATAAGTGCAGAAAATTTGTCATCACAACCGAGGCGGAATTCCAACGAGCCGTAGGCGAGTTTGTTATGGAGCTGTGGGCTGCAATGCACGGGCATTAAACGACTTTTTTCAATACACATACAAAGAAATGAATAAACGGGGGTTGACCAGCGACTCGTGGGGGTCGACGCGCGTCCAGCCTGAGACGATAAATGTAATAATATTGTGGCAGAGGAGAGCAGCGCACTTTTCTGCGCTAGTGTGAAAAACAATCTATTGCGTGCCATAATATTCTTATATATATATAGAACCTATTCTTAATTAGTTCTATAAGTATACCTAGAAGTAAGACCGAACAAGTAAACAAAAAATGTAATAATGAAAACTCATGTACTTAACAAAAATTGCAAAAGAAAAGCCAGGTAAGCAAGCACTAGATGCCATTAGTCTTTTTCATCATGAAGTCACTATATCTTTAACAAACTGATGAAGAAACTTAACGTAGTAAACAAAGACATAATAAACCTAACGCTGAGCAGAATTTATTTTTTGTTTCTCCTCCCGCAGGAGATAAAAAAAAAATATTTGTCTCCCAAGTCGGTAATTTATCACATAGGCTTATCAAGCTCGTTGAATAAGCGTCATGGATGTGACAACAATAGACCTGCCTGCTGTAGCGCCAAACACCAGATCCACCACAAAGGTGAAAATTAGTAGACGTCGGCCACAGTACCCGCTTTATGATCCGTTTGAATCTATGCTCTAATCACATAGACAATCCCGTGTATTGGAATGCTGTACTGACAATAGACAACACTGCACCTGTGTGTAACTTCTTTTATACTCACAGGGCTTACACGATCCTTGTTCAAAATTTTAATTCAGTACCTCTTGCTTTTTTTTAGGGTTCCGTAACCAAAGGGCAAAAACGGGAACTCTCTTGCTATCACTCCGCTATCCATAGATACAGATACAGACCTACGTGACCTATTCAAGAGATACAGCATGATGACATCACACATTCAGACGACAGTTGAAATTATCACAGATAGTGTGTTTCTGTTGCTTCTATCACAACATTTATATTAAAAACAGAATTACATCAACATTTAAGTGGCGTTGCCATACAACAACACACGTATTTTTTTGTCTTTTTTTAATTGGAATGATACGTAACCTTTTGTGTGCGAGTCTGACTCGCACTTGGCTGGTTTTGCTAATGTCATTTAGTGATAGCAATCAAGCACTCACAATAAATGAATCCAGTTTATGTTAACTCACAAAACCATCAACAAGAGCCCGAGGTTTTGTTCAAACTTGTTCAATGAATCAAAACGCCCCTCCATCAATCTTTGGAAGTCTAACTGAAATTAAACTTTGAACTTTAATCACGTAACAATATTCTGTGATCAAAAGTCTACTAATGAAATGCAAACGTCCGTTGCTCGAGTATCAGAAACGTGACTTGCATTTCAGCCAACTAACGTCTCAAAAGCCGATAACGCGACGGCCGTTCCGAAAAAAGTATCCGATTCACTCGTGCGAGGCAAGAATAATTGAATTAAAACAAAAGAGGAACAAGCGAGCCGCATTTATTTAGCACTAGGGAGTGAATCCAGTGGCAAATACAAGTGTAGCAAACGGTTCGCGACAAAAACGGTACACAACAAGAGCTTTAGTTAATGTGAATCATATTTCATTTCGCAGGAGGACGGGATTTCCGAGACCTCCCAACACCGAGACATTATATTTTCCATTGTAGGTCTACCTACACTGCATTAAAACGAATGATGTTAATGAAGATATTTTAAATGAAACGTTATTTATGCTCCATGTAATTTAGCGACGTCGTCGTTCAAATGTTTCACTGACGTAGGTTTTTTTGCGTGGCGCGTCGGTTTGTTCGGCGCGCATTGATCACGTTTCAGTACTCACTTTTTTCTAGTGAGATCATGCCTCGATGAGCTCTTAGTTCAATAAATGCATATTCAATGGTCTCTCAACGAGCGATCCTTCGCCTAACAATGACGCTGGTAGACAAATGATGTTTTTTCAATAGGTATGTAAAATTTTCGACGCTCAGAAGTGTTCTACGTTTTGCCTTTGTTTGTTCAAAGGAATAATCTTGAGAAAAATTTAGATTATTTCACAAATGAAATTGCTTGTACAACTTTAAATTACAGCAATTCTTTCAATTGAAAACATTTATAAAAGTAAGGGAACGCAACACGGGCAGCTGTATAATAGGCTCTCGGTAAGAAAAGTAATGTGAATAAGTTTTTCGCACCTGCTCACTCTTGATGTCTTTTTTAGTGTTCCTTAGTGAAATGGCGAGAGCGACTTCAAGATATCAATCATTCGCTCAAGTAAAATACTATTATCTACTTTCATATCATAAAGTTCTCATTATGTAATAAAAATAGGTACATTATTGACTGACTTTATCCACAGACAACTCTATTCAAAATTTTTTTTTTAAATAACATGTGTACTTTTTTTTTAATTTCACATAGTTTGTGCATTTAGAATGCTAACTATTTTTTTTTATTAAAGTAGAGCTCGGCAATAAAATTTTTACATTGAAAATTATATAAAACAAAAAAATTTTTCGAAATTGGTTACGTTTCTTTCAGAATAGCTACGTTTTTACTCAAGTGTAGCATAGCCCGATATTATTTGTAAAGGCTTGAAATCATAAGCGTTGAACGTTGTAAAAATGATAATAATTCATTGTATCATTTTGAACGACGTCAACTTGGATATGAATTTTCTATTCGTTTGTTCTGACCACGTAACTTAACGTTGAGATAAATTCATTCCCACATACTTCATTACTTTTCGACAGCGTTAACGATTGCAGATTAACAACTTGGCTAGGGGTGCGGGATATTTAGCGACAAATATCCATAGAACAATCTGTAGAGTTTTTGGGGGATTTTTTCGAATAAAATTCAGTGGTTGTTTTCATTATTCGAAAATGGATTGCTAGTGGTTATGGTAATGTAAAATTAATCACTTATGTATCTTAAGTATCTGTACAACTGGACAATGTGTAGAATCGTTAAAATAGGCGCGATCTCAGTAAAATGGACCTGAGAATTTTAATGGTATACTGATCTTGGCTTGTCACGCTCCTGCGTGTCTAGATTACCCCAGCAAAGCTTTCGAAGAAGGCTGACTACTTTTGTTGCCAAATAACAAAAAAAAAACCATTCGACCATGTTACTATCAAATTATGAGAAGCTGAAAAACTAAACCTTATAAATTAGACACTGAGTAAATACACAAATCGTACGAAGCCACAAAAAAAAACAATTTATATGAAAGCCCACTCCAAACTACATAAATAAAAAAAATATTCTCATAACATTAACATTTCAGTTTTTTATTTTATTTTTATTTATCGCTCAAGTAAGCCGTAATAATTCGCTCCAAATATTTTTTAATTCACACAACGCGCGCGCCGTCTGCTTTTCAAAATGTTTTATTATAAATATTTCCCTTCGGGCCAGAATCTACATAATTTAAAGCGAGTATAACCATGTATAATCCAGCTACTTAGTGATCTTCGAAATGAACTGTCAGTCACTGAAGTATACAGCGCGGCGCCGTCTGAATGTAAAACTAAATTCAAGATGTGAGGTGGATTTCCTTTCAGATGCAGACTCTTGGCCCCAGTAGGCTTTTTATTTTTTTTCGGTGAGAAAATCATCCAATACTTTTACTGACTAAAAACCCACTCCAGTTCTTTTGTTGCCTTTCGTACCGGGGGCTGAGCTACATTTCGGAGCCAACCCTGGCCCCAGTAGGGTTCCACGCAATTAGGCCTCTGCCGTTGCTGACAACTCCTTGAGGCGCGCGGGAACAGC
Source organism: Mythimna albipuncta (assembly GCA_929112965.1). Taxonomy (NCBI): domain Eukaryota; kingdom Metazoa; phylum Arthropoda; class Insecta; order Lepidoptera; family Noctuidae; genus Mythimna; species Mythimna albipuncta. The sequence continues at coordinate 13,297,457 of OV815973.1, forward strand.
GCGCTGAGTGCGCGCCGTCGACTTGGAATCGGTCCGGTCGGCCAGCGAGCTACCCATTGCTCGCCGTCCGCAAGCCCGCGCCTACGGGGGGCGGAAACTGGGATCGGATTCCCGGCGGCGGTGAGAGTGCCGTTGCCTGATGCGGTCGGCCTCCCCCTTTGCGAGCATTACTGCTTCGTAGAAGTCAGCAACCGCCTGCCACTCCTCCTCTCTCCGGACCATGGCCTTAACCAAGGCCCGGATCCCTAAGAGGATGAAACGAGGGCCAAAATTTAGTCTTTTAAATAGCTAGCGTGGCTGTGGCGTGAGCGCCGCTGCCTCATGCAGTCGGCCTCCTCCTTTGCTAGCATTACTGCTTCGAAAAAGAAGGCGGCCGCATGCCACTACTCCTCGCTCCAGACCATGGCCTGTACTAAGGCCCGGCGAGATATAGGGTGGTTAAAATTTCGAGTTTTGAATTAAGGGTTATCATTGTATCAGCTGAAAGACTTCCACCGCTAGACATAGGCCTCCTCCAAGTGTCGCACAACGAATGGTCCTGTGCGTCTCGTATCCGTCGGATTTCTGCGACCCTCACCAGGTTATCGGTTCAGCTTGTGAAGGCCTTCTAAAGCTGCGTCTTTCGGCCCCATCGACAATCTGTTCTGCAAGCAATGTGCTCTGCCCATAAAAGTAAAAATCACTAAAAGGTGTTTACTTTTTACATCTCTACGTTTTTTATCAAACATTTAAAAGTGCATAACATTGTTATTTAAAAGCGAATATTATTGTAAAGTGTAAAACTTTGTATTTCAACATCATAACCAGCTAACAATCTTCGTTTGAAAGCTTAGTTCACAGTAGGTATCAATACTACAACTTTGCAGATAAGTGCCTTGTCTCATAAGATTTCTATACACCACACCAACAATGAAAATTGCAAGTCACTGACTAATTTTAGCAAAGCACTATCTGTTAGCACTCTTGAGAATTAGGGTGTCAGCTAGTCAACTATTTGATCGATCATGGCAGAGGCAAGTCGTTCATATATCTAGTACTAGCTTTTAACCGCGGCTTCGCGCACGTACATAAAATATAGCCAATACCACTCATGAATAAAGCAGTTTTTCTATGGATGAAAAAATTTTAGCAATCGGGTCTGTACTTCAAGAGATTACCTCCTACAAACAAAAAAAAAACTTATCTCTCTCCCTCTTACCTCTTTATAATATTAGCGTAGATTTGCAATAGTTAAGGAGACCTTCGTTTTAACACACACAGCTTACAGTACGCTGGTAGTATCAATAATAATAATAACTTCGACCATTCTAACCTGAGTTCGTCCGCCCACCTCGGTTGTAAAAAGGCTGATCACCGAAACGGTAACGCAGCCTATGAAAACCACGGACGTTGATTGTTTGCCTACAAAGCACTAACTTCGCTAAGAGTGGGAGCTTTTAGAAGGAAAGAAAGGAACACATTTATTTGAGACTCGCACTGAACAAACAAAAAAGAAAACAATATTTTAAGATTAAAAATAAAAGACCTGTGCCAGGCCAAAGAGGCTTTCAAAATCTCAGCATATCCTGCGATATCTAACAAAAAAGTTACTAATGATATGTATGGACTTCTTCCAGATTGCGATGATTTTAAAGTACTCTCCCGTCGAATCCGACACAGGAACCTCCTGTAACAACCGTATCCAATGCGGACCTGCGTCACGCGGAAAGTGAGGACGCCGGTGTTAGCCACTCTTCAAAAAAATTACTTACCACCGTAATTGTGATGTACCTAAGTTTCAAGACTCTGCGGTTACATCCTATGTCTACTGTCTATTACTAAATTGCAAAAACTAAAGCACATAAAAGAATAGGTACTAATATAAAAAAAAAACATAAAACCGTAGTACTAAGGTTTCTCGAGTTATGACTACTCCTAGCTTCTACTCCGCCATAACACACGTTAAATTATGGAAATAGAATTGTATCAAATGCGCTATTCTTATATCGTAATAAAATGTTGGGTAAGGATTCATTTTTATTACTTTTTATTATCAATCTTTTGGTATACAGTAGTTGCTTAGGAGTATGTTAGGTAGGTATATATTCGTAATAGGGTTGAATTCTGAGAATTATATCGTGTACACTTTCTAATAGTATGTTATACTTTCACGTGTAGCTTATACATTAAAATATACCTACGCATATTTGTTATATTAATCTTACAAAACGGTTACCAGCAAGGAAACCTTTGTGAAACCATTCTGTTCGGTATGAAGGGGGCTCGTTATTAATTTAATAATAGAAATCTTCCTAATTTTGCAACAGGAAAATGTCACACTTACAAAGAATTGAGAATGAATTCAAAGTCTCAGCTGTTACGTAATAGATTTGGACGAGTACCGTAAAACGAGGTGAATAGAAACTCGGGGGTGAATAGACACAAAACGTTGGTTTGGTTTTTCACTTTGATTCCATATTATCGGCCACGAACAAATCATCGACTTTTTAGAATAATAATTGATTAATCTATATATATAAAAATGAATACCTATTTCCTTGGTCACGCCATCACGCGTGAACTGGACCGATTTCGCTAATTCTTTTTTTGTTGTGTTTGTTATTGTGAGGAGAAAGTTCTTATAAAAAAAATATGAAAATTAGGGTAGTGTAGGGTAGAGTACATTAGGGTAGTGTAGGTCAATGTAGGGTAGAGTAAGATAGAGTAGGGTAGAGTAGGGTAGAGTAGGGTAGAGTAGGGTAATTTAGCTTCACTTTTCTAGGACTGACCGACATTTGACTATTCAAAAGTGCCTGCAAATGGTCTATTTGAAATTTTTTTTTTTTTTTTGTAGGGTAGAGTAGGGTAGAGTAGAGTAGAGTGGAGTAGAGTAGGGTACAGGTGGGTGGAGTAGGGAAGAGTAAGAGCGAAGCTACGCGGGCAAAAGCTAGTAAATTGATGTAGTTTAATTCTGCAAATATCGAGAAAATACCCTTTGAAGTTTTTGTTTCTATTCACCCTTGAGTTTCTATTCACCTCATTTTACTCAGTAACCGAAATGTTTCTTTACTACGCCAAATTAGCACTGGCAGTGTAGGTAGTCATCAATCTACTGCCAAGGCAGGTGACTGACCCCGCCGACCAGTAATAGAGCTGTAAGGCGGCGAATAAACGGAATAATTCGCATTGTTCTCGCCGCATACATGTACCCGGTAATGTCGTTCCCTAGCGACCGGCGATTTTCCCCTTTCCCGTAATAGTCTGTTATTTGGAAACTTCAACTTCACAATATGGACACACAAATCACTGCCACTACAAATCGTGTTCGGCAAAGGCGAAATCGTTTTGCGTGTGACGTTAATGGGATGGGAGCTATTCTTCACATCATGACTTTATTGGACGATATATCAGTAGTGAGTGTTCGACATCCAACCGGCGACAAAATACATTATGACTTTTACATTAACTCCACGCGTATTGGCAATTTCACTATTTGTAAAGCTCCTCTTGATTAGCCTCGGCGGAGTTTCTCTCAAACATTTGCAAGCTCCTGGCTGCATGCACAAACTATTAAGAATAAGAAATAGGTCTCCACGTTTGTACTTATAATTAAATTGTGTACAATCTTACATCGCCTCAAACATAAATTCAACGTCTGCCGTCCTTACTTTGAACTTTGTTCAACGTTTTTTAAAACTTTATCTGAAGTCATCAACCGATTTCATTTTCAAATACACTTAATCGAAAACCCAGTCTTATCTCTAGCGCTTTTATGTACGCAATTTACTGTTTTTTGCACTAGTATAGAAAAGAACGTGCACTCGCCCCAGCCACATCCTTTCAGGATGAGCGCTAAGCGACCTCAATGAGTCGGGCGTTAAGCCCGCTTATTTATATCTTCATAAGTGTATTGAAAAACGTCGCAAGCACTCGGCTTCATAACACCCTCGCCTACGGGTCGAGCGAATTCCGCCTCGGTCACAATGATAAACTTTCTCCACTTGTATTTATTTATTACTAGCTTTTGCCCGCAGCTTCGCCCGCGTACTATGTCACTCAGGAATAAAGCAGCTTTTTATCGGTGAAAAAATTTTAGCAATCGGAACAACACTTCCAGACATTACATTACAAACAAAAAAAAAAAAACTTTACCTCTTTATTATATATTATTAGTGTAGATTATTTTTTAAAGGTGTAGAGGTACATAGACGGACTTAATGCAATAAGGCGTTCTCTACCAGTCAATTATTGGATTAAAAAAGATTACACTGTGGTATCAAAATAATAGTATTTGTGCATCAGCCATTTTTAAGGAAACCGAATGACCCAATAACAGCGAGACATTAGAGTGAGCATGACAAACTCTCAACTGCCATGCTCAAATGTCAAAAAAAATAAAAAAATAATAATAATTTTGTCAATAACAGCTTTAAATAATATAGTGAATTTCAAACAATAAATAAACAGTAAGTGTATCAAAAACAATGAACACTAAAAATAAATAATAACTAATATAATCAATCAATAGTCAATAATAGGTTTAGACAGACTGAAAGCTTTGTATTAATAACTTTACTTCGCTTGCATACTTAAAATATAGTCTATGTCACTCAAGAATAAAGCAGCTTTCTATCGGTGAAAACATTTTAGCAATCGGACCAGTACTTTCAGAGATTACCTCCTACAAACAAACAAAAAACGAACTTTATCCCTTTATAATATTAGTATAGATTTAGATGTTTAAAATTTCTTAAATAAGTACGCGTTGCAGTCGCAAATCATATTTTAATAAATATAGAACCTGAGACTACCTGTGAAATGCAAAAAACTTAAGAACCCTGGAGTATGAATCTTAATAGACAATCTCCAGACTTCCTTTCGCCTCTTCCAAGGCTAAGAAAAACTGACGTAGAAAATTCCACGGCCATTCACTAAACACTTCGAATGTTCACGATCTGTTAAGAGAAGAACGATAGCAATTTCCTTTGTTCCCTGTATAATCAAAGACATGGCTTAAGTGACGCAGTTTGTCGTTACAACGAATGGCTATCATAAATTGTGATTACACTTGTTTTAGCACTTCTTAAGTGCGATTGTTTCTGCATTGCAGACATTAACCTGTTCACTAAATACATTTAATATACAAGGTGTAAGGGACAGCCCTCCACAAACTTTAAGGGCTTGCTCTGTAAACGAAACTGAACAACCTTCCACAAAATTTTTTTTTCAGGATATGAAAAAAAAAATCGGCCTCGCCATTAAATTGTCTAATCATGTTTATCATTTTGTGTGATGAGGCTGATTTTTTTTTTTCGAAGTTTGTGAATGGCTGTCCCTTACACCTTTTATACAATCAACTCCATTATACATTTATAGGCTTGACTAGACCTGCATCATGTATAGGTAATATTTAAGTCACCAGAAAATTTCAAACGCCGTAAAATTGTAAAATATTGTGAGAAAACTATTTTTTCTAAATAAAACACGGTAATATTGCAAACTAAAGGGAGTTAGTGATAGCGTGACGAGTGACAGGACAGAATGGAAGAAAAAAACGTGTTGCGCCGACCCCAAATAAAATGGGACAAGGGCAGGAAGAAGAAGAAGAAGAAGAAGATATTGCAAACTAAAGAATTTGGATGTGATTTATCGTATACAAAACGATTTTTTCGTAATATCTCGAGAAATTATAATCTTACAAATATTTATTACAATCAATTACGGTGTCTGCATATTTTTTTTTATAATGAATGCCTAGAAGCAATCTATTCACTCTCGACTTAAAGCCCCTTAGGTTATACCTAGCTATCAGGAAACACAGACTCCGGCAGGGAATTCCAATCCTTAGCTGTACGCATAATACGCATATTTCCCGATGACGTTGGTATATTTTATTTGTTACTTCTTTGATACTATACTATTTGCTTATAATTTGGTCTGCTATAGTTATAATAATTTAATAATAATAATAGTCTGTTTATATTATTATAATGTAGTAATCTGTGAAAAATATAGTAGGTATAGTCTGTCTATAAAGTCAAACGACTTGGATTTTTTTAAACGAAAATGAAAAAATCTGTTATATTAGTAAACTCAAAAATACAACAAAATTTTCTCTTTGCAACCTTGATTGTTCAACCAATGTTGTAATATCAGATTTTAAGAATTTGATTATTTCATTAGATTACCCAATTCGTTTGACTTAGTAGGGGCCCAGCCGGGTCGAAGCCTACTAGGGCCAGGGTTATCCGAAAGGGAACTCGAGCCCCGGTATGAAGGCTAGAAGGAACAGGGTGGGTCGTTTAGTCAGTAAGAGTCTGACACTATCTCCCGCTCCGCCCAAGAGCGGGGGTTGTCATTGAATGATTTTTCCCACCATAAAAAAAGTCGTACATTTGTTAAGTTGAATGGTTAGACAAAACTATTTATGCCTAACATACTTCATTTTTTTTAAGGTGGGAAATTATTTATCGACTTTTCCCTCTATAGGGCTGAGCAGGAGGGCATGTCAGACTCCTACAGACTAAAACCATAACTATATTCCTTCTGTGCCTTTGCATTCCAGGACCATAGGTCTCCCTTTCGGAAGTCAACCCATGACCTCAGATACCTAACAATAGTGTATTAGGTTGTTTTTTCAAAATACAATCAATAATTAAACATCCCATAGAAGTGTAGTAACTGAATAAAAAGCAGCCTATATGTTAGATTTGAATGAAATTTGGTACAGAATAGCCAGAACACATTCGGTATTAAAATTCATGTAGATTTCATTCAAATCCGCTGAACAGATACGGTCCAATTGAGTAACAAACATGCATTCAAACTAGCTGGATAATAATATTAGTGGGTATGTAATTGTATTTGCAGTGCAGTCAGAGAAAATCTCTACTTGATGTTCTATCATATGTATGATTCAATTTTCCAAAAGGCATTTCACATTTGCATATTAGACCCATGTAACCACGTGAGCTTAGCTTCAGCAAAGGACCGGATTCCGCTCTTACGCAGGGTTTAACCATGGTTTTAGGTGTTCAAACTTAGTTAGGTTAACTGTTGTAATCAACACACATCCGAGTGGGTTCGCTCGGCTAGGAAGTCGTGTGAACAATTACGAAACAAAGGGCTTTACTCAGCACTCATGGTAGTCAAGTAATCCGTCTTTTTTTGGGTTTGAATCATCTAATATCTTCTTTAATTCTGTTACTCTAGTTGGACAGCGAGCTTTGCGTTCTAATATAGCTGTAATGTTTTCTATTTTTAATTAACTTTTTAAACCAATCTTCTTAGAACTTATATAGTACTACTAAGCATTCTTAAGTTTATTTTATGTATTTTCTTTGTACAAGTACTGAAATAAATTATTATTAGTTAAGGTAGGCCACACATACAAATTCATACAATTTTTAAAAGATTGGAAGCTCATCATACTATGTTAAAGCGAAAGTATGTGAGTACATGTGTGTATGTTTCACGCACGAACAGGATAAACTAAACGGATTTAGATGAAGCATACTACACAAGTAGTCCATGTCCTCCTTGGAAGCTATTCCAAGACATGGAGCATGGACAGCACATATTCTATGTGCTGACAAAGGGTCCTTTTTATTTATTTTTTTCTTATCCCAGTAGAATTTTCCATTTGGATATGGGTTTATCCCGTGGGTGAAGTCGCTGGCTAAGTAATCCAATAATACGAACATATTTTTTTTTATTTATTTGTTTTTTTTTTTATGGTGGGAAAATCATCAATGAAAACCCCGCTCTTGGGCGAAGCGGGAGATAGTATCAGACTCTTACTGACTAAAAACCTACCCCGTTCCTTCAAGCCTTCATACCGGGGCTCGAGCTGTCTTTTGAAACTAACCCTGGCCCCGGTTGGCTTCGACCCAGCTGGACCCCTGCTAATAATACGAACATACTCATTGTTTGGCTATGTAAGTTTTCTCGAGTTTTCGGTTCACTCACCAGCACAGCCAATTCCGAACCGTTTGACTATCGCCGCATAATAAATGATTCCAAGCATGCCCCGCTCCGCTTCGGTAAAAACGGCCTTAAATACTTTCACAAAATAAACCTGTTAATACGATCTCGATACAGTAATTTCAATTTAATGAAACTTTCAATAAATTTAATTAGTTGGGATCGCTTTATAGTTGATCGTTTACGTTCCTGTCATTACTTTGTAGGCTCACTGGATAAAAAATAAGGTAAACCAGCGTTAATTCACGCATTTTAAATAAGTATGTGTCATACAAATCTTCTATTATATAAAAGCGAAATACTACTCACTAATTAATCACGAAATCTCAGAAACTACAACTAAACATCTACAAACGTAAAATTTAGATGGCAGGTAGATTTCTTATATGGTGTAGACATCCGTTAAGAACGGATTTTCCGAAATTATTTTAATTATCCCTAAGAGGATTTTTTTTTTTTTGGTGGGAAAAGTTATCCATTGACAACCCCCGCTCTTGGGCAGAGCGGGAGATAGTGTCAGAGTCTTACCGACTAAAAAACCCACCCCGTTCCTTCAAGCCCTCCTACCGGGGCTTGAGTTCCCTTTCGGATAACCCTGGCCCCAGTACTACCCAGTACTAGTTGCTGACAACTCCTTGAGGCGTCGACGACTTGGGCTTGGTCCGGACAGTTACCGGACGGTCGGACAGCGAGCTACCCATTGGTCACTGTCCGCAAGCCTGCGCCTACGGTGGCTGGAAATCGGGATCGGAATCCCGGCGGCGGTGACAGTGCCGTTGCCTGATGCGGTCGGCCTCCTCCTTTGCGAGCATTACTGCTTCGCAGAAGTCTGCAACCGCCTGCCACTCCTCCTCTCTCCGGACCATGGCCTCAACCAAGGCCCGGATCCCTAAGGGGATGAAACGAGGGCCAAAGTTTAGTCTTTTAAATAGCTAGCTTCAACCAGCGTTTTTAAATGAGTGAAAGTAGTAAATTATCCCAAGGGAACATACTCCCAGGATAATAAATATCCTGTATGCTATGCCAGAGCATAGCCTACCCCTGTACCGTTCAGCCGTTCAAGCGTGAAGATGTACACACACACACACGCACAAACTTTCACCTTTTTAATATTAATTTGGTGTGATATGTTTGTGAGATGTGATAGTGTGCTCCTCAATAAGATGTTAATAAAAAGGATGAGGTCGGTAACTCTTTCGATTAGTACCTATCCCAGCAGGCTGGTGCCTTACCGTAGCCCTAGATAGCAAAGGGCATCTGAGAAACAACTCTGACTACCTATGCTTCACAGCGCCCCCCCCTAGCCGCCGCCGAGATTCCGATTTCCGGCCACCGTAAGCGCAGGCTTACTGACGGCGAGCAATGGGTTTCTCGCTGTCCGACCGTCCGGTAACTGTCTAGACCGAGCCTAAGACGTCGACGGCGCGCACTGTTCCCGCGCGCCTCAAGAAGCTGACAGCAACAGCAGAGGCCCAGCTGGGTCGAAGCCTACTGGGGTTTGGGTTGCTCCGAAAGGTAGCTCAGCCCCGGTACGAAAGGCAAAAAGGAACGGGGTGATTTTTAGTCAGTGGGAATCTGACACTATCTCCCGCTCCCCAAGGACGTAAAAACAAAACGACAAAAAAATTGTTTGACTAAAAGGTATTGATGAAAAGCTAGAAAAGGAATTACCAAATAATGCAGTTTCAAAATAAATTCTATTACAGCAGTGATTTAAGCTAGCAAAAAATAAAAACTTGTATTTTTCCATTATGTCATAACAAATAAATTGAAAGTCCACAAAGCAATCAGAAATATATACTGGTAGAGTCATTTTTTAGATTCGCACCATTTCATTTTATTAATTACCAAATCCACATGATATTAATCAATTTTTATACCGGCAGTGGACAGATTTATGAAGTGGTCCATCATTTTTAGCCGAAAAACGTCACCACTGTTGGACATAGGCCTCCCCCAAGTGTCGCCATAATGACCGGTCCTGTGCGTCTCGCATCGATCGGAGTCCCGCGACCCTCACCAGGTCATCGGTCCACCTTATTGTCGACATTCCAGAACCTTTCGTCAAAATTAAATGTACTTTAAACTTGCATAGCTATAAATAGCGTTTTTCAATCCGACTCGCTTACTTGTAATATGGTGAATATACTATTTGGGTACGACATTGGCAAGGATAACAAAATGCCTATGCCAAATCAATATAGCTCTTTTTGAAACTGGTTACTTTCACTCGGAGTGACTTGGAATAAAAATTTCAAATAAACTTAATTTAACTTAACTAACGTTATTTTTTTTTCGAAACTAGTTATTTAATTTATTAGTGTCTTTGTGTTTTGTATTAGCAGTATATATAACCAATTTTGTATGCAATGATAAATGATCTTTATTTTGCTAGTAGATTTTATAAAAACCCTTTTACACGTCAATTTTTTTTTCGTCAATTAAAGTTAGATGAGGCCGGCCAATCTAAAGAAAGCTAAGGAAAGTTCAAAATATTTTGGAATATGACTGATGAATATGAATAATTTGATATGTAAAAACATTGGTGCTGCTTGTGAAATCAGCGTGTACCAGGGTGAATGCACATATATTATCTGCATAACCCTTTTCATTATACTGGCGTGATGTTATGTTGACAATTTGACATGGTGTACACAATACGTAGACATACGATCGCAGCGATCGCGGTTAATTTGCTGTTAATTATTTCCCACATCCGTTACATAATGTATCTCCCATTGTGTATATAACATATCCGAAGATCTTCATCAGATTCTGATTTTATTTTTCATTGATATAAACTAGCAATAATTACTTTCTAACTAAGCTAAAGCCTTTCGTGAAAAACCCCATCGGAATCGGACCAGTAGTTAATCAGAAAATCGTGGACAAACAAACATACTTACATAAATACGGGTCGAATACACAATGTCGTCGTCAAAGTCGGTTAAAACTCAGCTCAAGCAGTCAAACAATATAAAACAAAAAAGAGTCATCCACCGCACGTATCCGAATAGGTGGCTCGTGAAATTCAGGTAATTCTAAACTAGCCATGAACCGCGGAACGTTGTGCAAAAGTTACCCGGCCCGGTTGCACGGACGATTTAGTCGCGGTTTTATGATAAAATTATTCTTCAGTCCGATGCGCCACGGGTTATCAAGTACACTACTTACAATGTACATTTTATTAGCGGTTTATGGAGAGGATTTTGGGTTTTTTTTTTTCATTTCATTTCAGGACTTTTAGTTTTTAGACTTTCGAGACGTAGTTATTGTTGCTATTTTTTTTAGAGGTTTTCCTTCCATATTTATTGTAAGGCAGATTATTATTAAGGTTCCGTAACTAAAATGTACAAATGAGAATTTTACTAAGATTCTATAATCCGTTTGTATATCACCAAGCTGTATCTTATGAATCGTGAAAGTGCGACAGTTGAATTTTTCACAGAAGATGTATTTCTGTTACCGCTTTAAGAAAAGTGCCATAAAACAGTGACTATCTGAAGCCTACTCCTCGGTAACGGCCAGGTTAATTGGTAAGAGTCTGACACTATCTCCCGCTCCGCCCAAGGGCGGGGGATGTCAATGCATGATTTTTCCCACCATAAAAAAAAAAGGTTAATTGGTTTGAAAAACAAATATGTTTATTATAGATCCATGAACAACATTATCAACATTTGTTTTTTTTGTGCGATTAATACTTTTGTCTAAAAAAAAATATTACATGCAACATTATCACATTCGCAACTTTTCCATACTCCTTGCTGGCTTGGATCTTTAGAAACATTTTCACACTACAAATTCTGTGGCCCTAATGAAAAGGGGTATAAATCCAATTTTGTAGAAAATGAATTATGTTTAAATATTCTTCAAAGTGAACTTTGCATATGTAATCAATATTTCGCAAAGAAAATGGATTTAAAGGTCAGCCGCGCGCTTTCCGGGCGCTGTTGGCCGCAAATAAATGCACAGATTTGTGTACTGTCGCCTGGGCGGGTGCGAGAGGTGCGTCCACATAATTTTGGCCAGATGGTTCAACTGTAAGCCTTAAGAACAAATAGTAAAAACAGAATAAAATAAATTGTAAACAGAATGAAAGTAATTTTCGCACTTAGCTAGTTTTTATTATTATTATTTATAGGCTCGCCCTTAACCACTATTTTACTTAATGGTAAGTGATGATATGGTCGACGATGAAGTACGCTTACCTACAAGTCATGCATTCTCGACTTAAAGTCTCCCAGGACGGAGTTATCACGAAACACAGACTCCGTCAGGGAATTTCTATGAATTGTGAAATCATTATACGTCCCACCTGCATGGTCTTAACGTACTTACCTGTAAATCTTCTGGATGAAATATTCAAGTCATATGAATGGCCAAATCCAAAGCTAGAAGAAACAACGAAAAATACTGAAAAATGTCTCGACAGAGGAAAGGGAGATAATGGTTCTGAAGTGTCTGTATATGAATGAAAATGAAGTTATGTTCGTTGATGAGCGCATCACCTGAGAATAGCTGTACAGATTTTTAGAAGAAAAAAATTACTACTAAAATATTTACGTATTCAGAGAACAATAATTGCTTCATCGTTTATACCGCGTACATCGAAGGACTGAAACAATTTGCCTGCTGCGATCACCCCATCCAATTATAATTTAGGTGTCTTCAAGGCTTTTAATAAACTACTGCACCTCACCTTCAACGATTACATGCTTACCATCAGGTCGAATCGCAGTCAAACACTAGTTTACAATATAAAAATAAAAATAAAAATTGGAAAGGTTCCCTAGAAAATCGGGAAATAAACATAAATTCATGAGATTATTGGATGAACTCGGGACGACGTCTGTCGGTTTAGTTTTACCACATTTACTTAAAATCCATAAACTTGTTCTTTATGGCAGATTTGAATAAATCTATAAACTTTATTTTTTAAATGAGAAATCATCATAAATAACTTCTCCTGCTTTTTTTTCGATGGGAAAAATTATCCAACCCCCGCTCTTGAGCGGAGCGGGAGATAGTGTCAGACTCTTACTGACTAAAAAACCCATCCCGTTCCTTCAAGCCTTCATACCGGGGCTCGAGCGCCCTTTTGGATAACCCTGGCTTCAGTAGGCTTCGACCCGGCTGGGCCCCTGCTGTTGCTGACTAAAACCCTGTGTTTATTCAGTTGTCCTTTGCATTCCAGGGCCACAGTAATTATTTCTAATATTCCCACAGCCCTATCTTCATACTACTTATCTTGATAATTCTCACTCAAAGTAAAATACAAGACAAGCTTTCTACCATAAAAGAGCAAGACCTTTTCATTTCTAAAAGACAATTCAAGTTATACCAGTGCTGCTCCGTCCCCCATTTGTAGCGGTCTGCATTTGTTTTTTGCACTTTTGAATCGCTTTGGAATTCAATTGGAGCCCCGGGTGAATATACGGATCTGCGATGTGGTCTGTAGAGGTGTCTTGTTATCCGCCTACACTTTGTGAATTAATCGGTTTTATTCTTACCTTAATCGCCAAACTTAAGCGGCAATGGGAAGGGCACATTGCACGCAGAATAGTAGCCTGATTCACGTAAAATCAAACAAGCCAAATATCGTTGAAATTTTATAGTCGTTCGATTAAAGTCCTATCAATAAGCGGTATTCACGTGTTCTTTAATCGGGATTTGATAGAACGAAAACTCAACTGACTCGAAACTAAACAATCTATCGACGACTAATTTCCAATTACATTAATAAGCATTCTACTAGGATAATGTAACACAGATTTTTTTTTAATCGATTCGACCGAACGACTTTAAAATTGGTGTCGTTGAAGCTCGATTGATGGATGTGAATACGGAAATGGTCTAAACGACTAAATCGCTACGATATCGTTACGGTTTTGATTACGTGAATCGGGCTACTGATGGTCGATGGGGACATAAAGTTCTGGAGTGCTGTCTGTACCGGAAGACTCAACGTTGGAAGGCACAAGGTAGGTCGCTGGTGAGGGTCGCAGGAATCCGATGGATGTGAGACGAACTGATAATGATGATGATGATTTTTACGTCAATAAAGCTTTCCTGGAATTCAGTCCCAAAGTATAAATTGGACGTAAATGTGTCGTTACTGCAGCAAGTTGGTAAACGAGATATACGTACGAGAGTTCACTAAAGTGCAAAGTTTGCTATCATATCGCCCACGAGAAATGGGTACCGTATAATAGTATTGCCAGTTACTCCTCACTGTTTGTAGGAGACTGGAAGCAACTACGCCATTCATTTCACCTCCAGGTTATTGTAGAAACGAAGGTAAGAATAGAATGGAATAAAGTTTATTGTACACCAAAACAGTAACAAGACTTTTAAAATAACTATCACCTATGGGTAAAATGGCGGTCTTATCGCGAATAGCGATATCTACCAGATAACATTAGGATAGATTGCAAGAAAAAGGGGAAAAATATTTTACATTTAAATATATATATTAGACGTAATAGATATAAAATTATATTATATAGCTATCAATTATGTATAAAAAAACAACGACAAACATAATGAATATTATATGATAAGTATAAATACGGCGAGAGAGAGATATGGTTAAAACTTTTGTCTAAAAAAATATTTTTCCAATTTCGCAACTTTTCCCTACTCCTGTATATATATTTATACACTTATATATCAATGTTACACAATTTCAAAGTAGAAAAAAAAGGTGGGTTATTGAAGGAAGAACTGAATTTGGGAAGAAGCAGAAGGTTTATTTTTTAAGGAAATTCATATAAGAACAGCCGTTCCGTACAAATTCAGTGACCCGGTTACCAAAATTAGGTTCCTATTAAGTAAAAAAATCACGAACTACCAATATAATTCATTCTACACACAAAAGCAAGCGGAGCGGTCATGAGGAGAATGGGGCATCCCTGACAGTGGCCCTCGGAAATAACCGCAAAGGTTATCAAATTGGCAGTAGTGGACGCATTGAATGCCTTGGGCAGGGCGCACATGAACGAGTCCGCCGATCCTCCCCGCGACCGTAATGGGCTATGCATGAGTAACCGCGAAATCGCATAGCCGCACTAATATGAGCAAATCTGAACGTACCACATATTATTTATGTAAATGTATTAGAAGACGGAATGTAATTCTGATCTACATACATATGAGCGAATGCAGACGATCCACGTTAGATACAATGTGATTTAACATTCAAAGAAACCATTTTACTCCTTCATTTTTTTTATGGTGGGTAAAAATCATCCAATGATATCTCCCACCCTTGGGCGAAGCGGGAGATAGTATCAGAGAAACTTTAACTGTGTAAAAATCGTCGTTTTGGGCTCGGTCCGGACGTTTACCGGATGGTCGGACGGCGAGCTACCCATTGCTCGCCGTCCGCAAGCCCGCGTCTACGGTGGCCGGAAATCGGAATCGGAATCCCGGCGGCGGCTGGCACTCGTTTGTTTGTATAAAATAGCAGCTGGTTGTATCTGAACATTTTTACCTCGAATCCAACTTTGTCTAGGTAAGTCCAACTAAGTCTAATATTAAACAAAAGCAGTATACAAATATTTCGTGTATTTTTATTTCTATTGAACAGTTAAAATCACAATTACAAAGTAATGGAACTAAAAAGATTGCTACAGTGAATAGATTGCTCACAGGCAAGCGTGTTCCATCGTCGGCCACATCATCGCTTACCATCAGGTGAGATTGTGGTCAAACGCGAGCTTATCCATTATAAAAAAAAAAAATATCTCCATAATTTCGACACCGAATGTATAGCACTATATTCTACATTGTGTATATTATATATGCGGCAAATAAAATATTTTTCTTTCTCCCGCTATCAACTTTCATGAAAGTGAATTAAGGTTTACTTTTCTAGAATGATCTTTTTTACGAAGGCGGTTTTTTTCTTAGTCGTGTGTGGATTAACGAGTACATTATTTTTGTGTGCATTATCTATTTTCTGTGATAGCTATCGCAATGAACTTACGCACACAGATAAAGAAAAACAGTATTTGTTTATTTCATAAAGCCCACAATTGGTCCATCTTAATTGAACATAGAAGTAATGAAATACAACGTTATGCATTATTTGAGACAGAATGTACTATCAAAGACACTTCCACCTGACCACCGCTAAGTTCTTTTTGCTTCACTCGAAACGAAAACTTCAAATGGTTTGACAATCGTGTACTATCCGATTGACCGTCTCTCAGCTTTTGTATTAAGCTTTGAGTTTCCAAATCAGCCGTTTGAGCAATCTTCGCCCAGTTTCGTGATTATTAATCTGGAGAACAGTAGCAGGCTGACGGTATAGCGCTGCGCCGCAGGATCAAGCGAGTTTTTGCATTAAGTGATCAGGTAGAAATTACCGCGATGGTACGTGTATGTCTGTGCTAGTACAAATTGTGTTACAGACACAGGTGCCTTGACTTGCCTAAAAAAGTGTAAGTAGGTTTACTTTTAAGTGTAACCCGCTTTCGTGAGACTAAAACCACTACATTATTTAAAATTTTCAAAGACTTGGAATAAAACCTATTAAAATATTTTTTTCTTGGTAACAAAGTTGGCACACGCACAAAAATTATGAAGAACTCTCCGTCTCCTAAAAAAGTTACGACAAACTGCATTTCACGTTCGCGTTTTTCCCAAGCAAAGAGCAAGCGACAAAATGAATAAAAGAAGAACAGTTTTTCTTCGCAAAATGTGACAAAGAGGTGGTGCGGGATTTCTCTACGTGGAGTTATTGTCTGTGACGCAAAGTCGTCGTGACAAATAGTGCTGCGTTTTGCAACATTTTTAACTATGAGTTAATGTCTCCGCCAAGAGTTTCTTTTAGCTTAAGGGACGGAGGATAGTCATACTGCAATAAACTTTTATTATAACTTCTCTAATGCTAGTTCATATTTTTGCAGTTTTATTTTTCTAAAAAGAAATAAATCTTACAATATTCATCGTTTTAGAGGTTCATTAAATAATATCAACTACCTGACTAGAATCATATCAGAATTGATCACAAAATGTCTATTTTCGCAGCATACAAGACCTTACATAATTATTATGCTTGGTCTAGCAAGGAAATTCGAGAAACTAAGTTGAGCTTCAACCTATATTCAAAGGAATACATCGATTTACCTCTATAACGAGCAGATCATCTGTGATAGCGTCCGTGTCTGTTAACTACTCGTTATTCATTGCTTTAACTAGATTCTAGGAATCGAATCCGCTTCAGACTTCAATATCTCAAATTCGATTGCTACATCGGGCAAAACGCGTAACTTACTTTAGATATGTTCGGTAGTAGAACACTGTTATGAGCCTTTTTTTTATGGTGGAAAAAAATCATCCAATGACAACCCCCGTTGTTGGGCGGAGCGGGAGATAGTGTCAGACTCTTACTGACTAAAAGACAAACCCCGTTCCTTCTAGCCTTCATACCGGGGCTAGAGCGCCCTTTCGGAACTGTTATGAGCCTGGATTAGAAATATTGCCGATAAATGATGATAGATACAGTACACATGCAAAGTTTCCAAATCTGAGGGAATGAAGAACGTGACAGAAATATTTTTTTAGTTAATACAAGAAAATAAATTGATATTTCTTGAAATGGACTTCCCTTTGCTACAAATAGATTTGGCTAAATTGTTGTATCGAATACTTGTCAATAACATTTTGCGACCTTATCAAAAAGGCTTTTAAAATCGTTTATTTATTTCAGTCAATCAATGAACTCACTTTCGATATTCATTCAATACATTTGAAGGAGAAAGAAAAGTAATCTGAGGGATTGGGTTCGAACACGCGAAAAAGATATTGGAAACCATCCGCGAAATAGGAATAACCCGTTATTATACTGTCAGATGTTATTTAGGAATAAACTTTTGTTGTTTAACAAAAAGGTTTTGCTAAAATTAAGGTTCATGAACCCATATTAAACTTGTTAATAAATTTCCCTCGTTGTAATTAGAAATTATAATTATTGAGACTTGTTTTGTAACGTTTTAAGCCGGTGCTTTTTTTATACCAAAGCCTTCAACAAGGTAGACAGGTGACCTGTTGAGGGTCGCAGAAATCTTATGGATGCGATACACACAAGATCGCTCGTTGTAGCGACACTTGGGGAAGGCCTATGTCCAATGGTGGACGATTTTTAGCCAAAATGATAATGTGAGGATATTGACCAAAGCCTTTTCAACACCATGTTACTTGTGATGAACACGTTTACTTCTACTGTTCTTCCCGTCGATTCAGACTATCACTCACTCTCTAACTTTACACATCAGTACCCCTAGCCAAGTTGCTAATCTGCAATAGTTAACGCTTGTAGAAAGCTTCAAATGTCCGGGAATGACGTCGTCTTAACGCTCAGTCACGTGGTCAGAACAAAAGAATTGGCTGCAAGGTTCGAAGCGTTCGGCGCAAGCGAAACGGTTGTAACTTGGCTAGGGGGCAGGTTATCGAATCTTTCATTTTATTCCCTTTAACATATCTATAAGATCAAACTTTATATTTCCGATTGCGTTACGAAGACAAAAATGGCACGCATTCTTGTGCAATTTTTTTTTTCCGTTTTTTTTCCATTGCACAAAGGACCTTAGGTGGCCTCCTCAACCTACTGGAATTCTTTCATACCTCGGAATTGGTGCTAGCTGTCATTTCTAGATCTTTGGCAGCCTTTACAGATATTTAGAAGCCAGAAAATGAAGTGGAGAGGTTAGATAGGCAATTACTCCATGTAAAATATTGTTGGAAGCTGACCCTAGCTTAATTGGAAAAAAGCTAGGTACATTGCCCATAACTAAAAGTATGAGACACTAGCTTTTGTCCGCGGCTTCAACCGTAATATATAAAATATAGCCAGCACTCAGGTATAAAGCAGCTTTCTATCGGTGAAAATTTTTTCGCAATCAGACCAGTATTTTCAGACGGGGAATTATAAAACGAGCGACTAAAAAAAAACTTAGCGACTGATGATGAGATACTGTTTTAATAACTTGAGCGGTATGAATTTGAGTTAGCGACACATTAACTAAACTAACAACAAATATTGATTAACAATAAAATCCAGAACGAGCTTACTAAAAGTGGGTTATTGAAATCCTAGTTAAACGATTAAATTAGTATGTGAGCGACTAAAATAATAAGTGAGCGACTAGAAATAAAAATGAGGTTTTAAATAAGGAATTTACGCTAGCAAATGTTTTCATCATTTTCTAATTATCTAGTCGCAGGTAGATTCATCATTTGAACTGGGTGAAATAGGTTAGGTTAGGTTAGAACTGTGACCTACCGCGCGTGAGCCGAGTGAGCGAAGCGAGCGGTGCTGCGGCAGCGGCCGGCGAACGCTACGACCAAGTTGCTCGCAGATTTTATTTCACCATTTTTTAATTATTCGGGTTTTCGCAATATCCGGATTATCAAATTACCTTGTGACATACATAATACATAAATATCGGTATTTAGGACATTCGATACTGTGTACATTAATATTTAGGACATTCGAAACACTTCATTTAAGATAAAATGCCGCTCAGTATAAATAAATCATTGGCCAAATCTGGAAAAAAATGCAGGACAAAACATTGACACTCAAACAAATATTAGGTCACTCAAATATTATGAAGCTTCTCATTTTGTATTTTAAGTAACTCAAATTAAAGTTTGTAAGTCGCTGTTCTATTGATTTCTCGTCACTCGCAGTCAGTCGCTCACTTATTATTTCTATAACCCAAAATAATTATTTTTGTCACTTAAAATTTTAATTTACAGTCACTCGTTTAAATACTACCCTTTTCAGAGAGTACTTCCAACAAACAAAAATCAAACTTTACCTCTTTATAATATTATTTTAAATAGAGTTTTTAGCGGAAAAGGTAGTTATGGATTACAATTGAGAATATTCTCCATCAATCGTTCCCCACAATAAACCCCCTTCAACAGTTACCAACCCTGTTATTCCACTTCAAATAAAACCTTGAAGGTAATTCAAACCTACTCCAAGCCATCAACAGCCTTATACCATTCAATCAAGTGGATCGGCACGTGAATTCTACACCCTGCCGAGCGTGGTCGACGCGGTCGTCTCTGCGTGTGTATCTGCCCTAAGATTGCTCGTTGTGGTAGAGCGGTCGGAGTTCACTGGATCATGAGTAACACACTCGTGCGTGTACAATGTTACTTTATATCAAAGCGTCTTTAAATGTCTGTTACCTTCTCAAATGTTCCTTATAATTTTAAATATAATGTTAAATTAAACTCTTATCGGGCTTTTTAAAATGATGACGTGGTTGGCGTATTGTATGCTGCGCTGTATGTCGCGCTTTCGGTTCCCGCACCGAACGTCAACAGATAGTGGTTCTGGGTCTAAGTGTCTTGTCACGTGAGACAAAATACAAGAATTACTTATTACTAGAGTGGAGCAACGTATTCATTTTTTTTTTAATAAAGAGCAAAAAAAAAGCTAGTGATCCACCCCTCATCATCATTTCAGCCAAAAGACGTTCACTGTTGGCCATAAGTCAAACCACCAAGGAGTTGTCAGCAACAGCAGGGACCCAGCCGGGTCGAAACCTACTGGGGCCAGAGTTATCCGAAAGGGCGCTCAAGCCCCTGTATGAAGGCTAGAAGGAACGGGGTGGGTCTTTTAGTCAGTAAGATTCACAGATTTTTGATTCAGACACTATCTCCCGCTCCGCCCAAGGGCCGGATGTCAATGCATGATTTTTCCCGCCATAAAAAAAACCACGCGTCCATCGGATTCATTATGTAGTTTTAGAGATCTAAATGGAAATTAGGAGGTTTTAGTTCGGGGATTTAACATATAGGTATGTTAAATCCCCTTGTGTGTGTGTGACAGTGACTTTGAGTCACTTTGCGAAACATTGTATATGTCGGAGAAGACAATAGTACGGAAGCTTGAGAACAAATGAATATATAACATAATTTTTAGTGTATACGAAACCTGTATATACATAGTTTGTTCAAATCAGTAACCGAATCAATTCCAATAATTTTTACACCATGTTATGTATAGTTTTTCCCAAAAATATTTAAAAAAATTCACGAGTTGGACACCACCGACACTAAGTACAAAATAAGTTACTGCATGTCATAGCGGGCATTAGGTGCCACCGCACAATTTGGTACGGAAGCAAAACGACCGTTCAGTCACCCGGGTGGCCCGGTGACCATGTATTTATGTCGCCATACAGGTACCATAACTGGCTTATAACTTTGTGATTTTTCATAATACAGTTTTGAAATTTTGTACACAGATTCTTTACATAAAAGTACTAGACAAATGTTTCAGATTTCAGATATACTAAAAATAAGATTGTATATAAATAAGATTGTACATACAAACTCCACCAAACAATCGACGAACGTCAGGAACCTCTCGATTTTCTTCATCCTTTTCAAAGCTTTAGGTAAAAAAACTTTGGCTGAGTGGATAGAACTTAAAACGGTTTCGAAGTTAACCTAGAATTTGGACTTTGTTGCCAGTTTTGCAACTGGGTAGAATGTACTTAGCGTTTACGTCACTGAAATCGCAAAGCAGTGACACACAGAATAGAATGATAAAAAATATACATTGTTTTTATTCTGTTCTTTTCTTGTCAATCTTTGTCGATGTCGGGCTTTTGACGATTGTATTAATTCGCTAAATCGCACAGTGATTTGAGTCATATGCTACTCTCTGATTGGTCGTATTAATGAATCAATAGAGTAAGCACGTGATCCGTATTTTTATGTAATTTATTATCATGTTTTAATTGACATGAACATTTCAACAACTTTGCACACGTTTGATTTTTTTGTTATTATTTACATGTTTACTTATATATAAAAAAATACTAATTCGTATTAAATAAATGATAGTTAAATAAATTATATTTTCTTTATTTCAAACTAGTCCTTGTTTGATTGCCAAATGTTTTTTTCTCGGGAGTAGAAATCATCTTACTTCTCCCACTCTAGGTGGAGCGAGACTGTTTGACTTTTACTGACTAAAACCCACCTATGTTACTTTAGTTGCCCTTTCCGGTCCATAGTCATGGTAACTCTTTCGAACTTTCCCGCAATCCCAGCAGACATCGGCCCTACTGTACTTTACTGACATTTCTTTGAGAAGTCTTTGTACGTAAATCTTATTTTAACAGCTGATCATCTTACATACCCTAACTACCTTATTGTCCATTATATGATTAATTGTATATTATTGATATTAGGTTTATGACCTGCTTCACAAAATCTGACTTACTCTTGACTAAAATAGTGCTTCCCAACTCACACCCGTAGGCAACAGAAACCCAGATATATCTAATAGTATGATAATGCACTTTCTCATTATCTCTTCTGAGCTTACAACTTAAATTACCGTAACTTTATAATGTAACCATCGTACGTATTCGTTAATGAGACAGCCCGTCTGTCAAATACAAAGGGGATCTCATTCTGGCGAGAACGAGGAACAATCTCCTAAATCTATCACTCCAAGATGACTTTATTACGTAACGCTGCGCTTACACGGGTAATTTTTACATCAGTTTATTGTTTATTTAGCACAAAATTAACAAACAAGTTTGAAGAAATTTAAATTAAACATAAAAAAAAAAAAATCTTTAGTGGTACTAGAGTATTTCGCGGTGCTATCTAGTTTTTACATGACCGTACCAGAAGGATGTATTGGCGCAATTACACTTTGTCTTTCGTGCACCCGAATAGCCTGTATTCGGGTGCACGAATGACGTTACTCGAATTCGGGCACCCGTTGCATTAATTATATTGTTTTACTCACGTTCGGTTACAATTGGCAAAATACTGCTTAACAATTGAAAGGAAAACAGCGTCGGGTAACCAAAACGAAAGCTGTTCGAATACGGTCCTACTCGACTCCGTTATTTACACTTAGTCGTTTGTCCGAATTCCATAGGCAATCGAATACAAGCGAAAGACCCAGTGTCATTGAACCTTATCTAAAAATATTTCTTTGGTACAAGCACGATTTGTTGCATTTCAGCTTGAGAGGTGTCGTTAAATTCGCATTCAAAATAGCAGATTTTTGGCGCACAAATTATGTTTTTTCGTGACACAGTCATGTATGATATCAAATTAAAGGGTTTACTCGCTCATACGGAGAGTAAAAAAGGTAAAAGTATCAAAAACTCAGTCCCAAAAACAACAAAAAAGTCACTTTAAGCAGTCAGATTTGGCGCTAATCTATAATTGAACTCTAAGGAATTTTACCACTGCCACCAAAAACCTATAGGGTACTTCCCATTTACGTAGAAATCGAAAATTTGGCATGAAGTAAGGTCTCATAGCACTGGTATAGGAAGTCTGAAAACTGTAAATTTGTAGAAAAGTCACAAAAAAAAAAATTGTGATTCAGGAATTATAATATTCACACTCGACTCGCGCATCAAGATTCTGCAAAAATCACCTAAAGTTTTTATGGAACCCTCGGTGTACAAGTCCAACTCGCAATTGCTTGATTTGTTTTCATGATATTAGTTGTACCCAATTTTGCCCAATACTGCGCAATCTAATAGTCCGTGTGAGCCCGCCTTAAAGCTTTGTCTCGTTCCGTCCTAAGAGCGTTCGTCTCGGCGTCTTCGCTCCGTACCTAAGCATTCTAAATTGCCAGACTCCACCGTTTATTACCACGTAAAATACTGGTTAATAGTCATAGCGAAGAAGAAACGAAGCAGTGGTAAGTAAGTGTGAGTTTACCTGGTTAACTTATTCATGTTGAGATTTTATGTGCCTTTTCTGTACATAAATTATAATGCTTAAACCGGCGAATAATAAAAAAGTTAATCAGTAATAAAGATGCCAATTTTACATTGGTTTCAAGAGCTATTAATGTACTCGAAAGTATCGTTTTAACTACGAGTATAAATGGCAACCGCTCTAATTAGCTGGTTACCGACTTAATAATATCCATATTAAATCTTTATATATAAGTGCGTGCCTTTAGATTTAGATGACCTAACTCGTCTTAAACAGCTAGATCGGTTTTTATGAATATTTACATGAGCAACCCAGTTGAATTTGGCCACTCGTACGCCTTTTAAAAGTAGAACCCCAGAATCATATTTAAGAACTATAGCTAGAAAATTTTGGTTTTCAAATTAAAAAAAACTGCATCCAAATCGTTTCACCCGTTTAAATGCTACGGTGCCACAGATTAAAACACACACAGACATACAGATACTCAAATACTGTTCAAACTCTTATACCGTCTCTCTTTTGGCATCGGAGGTTAAAACTTGATACTTTAGCTTATATTCTGCTCATTTTTTTTTAATTCAGCTGGCTATTTTTAATAACGAAAAATTTTCAGGCATTTGTTAGGAGGCAAGTATTATTAGGATTCCAAAACGCAAGGATCGTTCAGAGTCAATTTCAGCAAAATATTTTCACTCAACGTGTCTATTTGTATTCATAGAGAAATTTTCTTTGAATAGATAAACGGATAAAAAGGTTTTCCCGCATTATACGGAGGTCTGACGAACGAAAGACAGGCGCGCCTGTGAGCCAACTTATGTGTGATTTACATAAACACAGGTACCTATATCTCGGGAAAAATGTGCTGATGAAGACCCGAGAGACCAACCACCTGGAGAAGTTTTACTCGACACAAAAATAAAAACAGACAAGGCGCCAAACCCTTATTTAATTCCTCGCCGTCGCGTCGCGTCGAGTTATTACAAATTCCATTTAAGGCGCCTACCCATTACACTGTAACATACCATGATCTTACCGTCAGCGTAGCTTCTTCCTGCGAAGCAGTATTGCTCATGCCCTAGCTGAAGAGACTCGGAACCCGACTTGGTAGTCAACAACGTCCTACCTCGTAGGGTCGCCGTCCGTCCGTCCGGTAACTATCCGAGCCCAACCCGAATCGTCGACCCGGTTCCCAAATTAATAACTCGAAACAGAAAAAATAACTGTGTTTCTTGTAAGATAAAGTATTACAATGACAGTATCATAGTCTCTACATAAAATTTCATTAATTAAATAAACATTCATTTTTTTCATTTATTTATTTGCACACCATAATGTGATTAAGGATGTTACAAAAGGCTTAAAGCTAAGGAACATTTATGGACCCTGTAAGGGCACAGCAACATAGGTAAAAAATAAATCATTAAATAAAATTAAAATAATCAAATAATACATCAAAATAAAACATTTAAAAAATATTCTCTGTATTGTAAAGTACCTATGAGACCATCGCACGAAGCGTTGTCAATTATCGACAAGAATATGTTGCCGCTCTCAATGCGCTTCGTTACCGTTTCAAACCTGTTACAAACATGTTGCCACTTGTCTTTCTACGTTACTGGCGTCGTCAGTTCTCTCTATAGGAAATAATTTTCACAACAAAAAGGTTCACTCGGTTTTCCTCTCGCGAAAACACACGTGAACTACGACAACCCAGATAACGGGAGCCGTACGGATATGATACGCGGATGCTACCGTCACTTAAGCCGTTATGCACTGGTGCGATACGCTGTTGGTACGTTCTAGCGGAAGTAATAGACCGAACTGTGTTAGGTTGATACTTTCCTAGAATGACCATGGTATGATACGGTGTAATAGGCAGAATCTTTTAAAAGTTTAAGAGAAAAAAATATTTTATAGCAATAAAATTGTTCTAAATTCGTCAGTATTTAAAGCTATAAATAAATCTGAAAACGTGCATAAATTCTTAAAAATAGATAATAAAATAAAACTACATAAAAACGAAATCTATAAACATTTAATAAACGTACTTATAAATGGTGAGTCCTCGAAACTCGCGGAGAACTTCGGAAATTTCGACCCTTCAAACGTATTTTCAGTCAGGTATTTCTTGAATTAAATCTTATGAAAGATATTGCCTACGCGTAACTTCGGAAGGCTCGAGCCTCTAGCCCACATAACGAAGGCAAACTTAGTAAATTTATTATAATTTATTGGAAAAAATCAACCGTTATAGATAACTTTATATTTTTAACTTAGTTTTAACAAACAAGGCCAGTTTTTGGATCACGTTTGCCAAAATATTTACTTGTTATTGTTGAAATCATTATGTTACGCCCCTTGACCTGGTTTAGGTACTGTATTCTTCAATACACTTGCTCAGAAAGTGACTCTTATTGCACTGCACTTAGGTACATAATGGCCCTTGTTACCAAACTGTGACATTTTGATTACCATTACGCACCAGTGCTATAATGTAGTTAAAACCGTTTTGTTCAACCTCTCCCTCGCCATAATTTTATTACATTTATCGTATCAGGATGGGCGCGCGTCGTCCCCCATGAGTCGCCGGTCAACCCCTGTTTATTTATTTCAGTGAGTGTGTTGAAAGGTAAATTAAAAAAAAAAGCATACAGATTTTTACCACCACAAAATTTCACTAGTTTTACAGTTATTATCCTCACAAGTGTATTGAAAAACGTTATATGATACACGTGAGTAATTAATGATTACCGTTTTTGGCTCTCTTAAGACCCTCGCCACAGCTCGGGTCTAAATACCGCCTCGACGGTAATCACTAACATTACACACTTATATCACAAAGTAATGTACTATTATAATTCATTTTTCATTTAACTTAGACCAGGTACCACCTACACATTTTAGCCGTGGAATAATAAAAACAAGATAGAAAAACAAACGATAATTCTAAACAGCGAAGAAAGCTTTTTCATGTTACCACTAATTACATTTAGTATAATAGAAATACAATATAAAAGCGTCGTGTTTACACTATCGAGCCTAGTTTATAAATTTTTCGCGGTCTCATCGTCGGAGAGCCACGCAAGAATTTATATTCCGCAGTGCGACTCATAAATTTGAGTGAACGTCCTCTAGCGCCGCCGCTAGTTGTTCTATGTTCGCGCACATTGCAATTTATGATTGTTCAGCTTAAGATTTCACAACTAATAAATTGAATAAATACTACTTTTATTCTCCCAAACTGACACTTACTAGTAATGCGCCAACACGCGCTTAATATGATAAAATATTCCTTCTGGGAATCATAAAATTGGTCACATTTATACGACAAAACATTCCGTTTCGATATAAATGTTTCTTATATTTATATATAGCGTGTGTATTTATGCAAATTTCAACATAACAGTTATAATAGTATGAAAATAATGTACACAGTCGAAATTACAACTAAGTATGTATTATACATATATTATATATCATTCAATTCCTCACTGAACATGAAGGTGTACAAGTAATTTCGACGTATATATTGGAATTCAATTTGGGAGCGGAGTGAATATTTCCGTACACGGGCGCCGTCGATGTCGGCTGTCTATCACTTTCATATTGTTTGATAGAGTTTGACTCGCTTACCTTGGGACTGCCGTTTACGTACGCGGTAACGATCATTAGGCAACTTTCTGCAGATGCTACGGTCGCTCGTTGTCGACTGACATTCTTGGAATATTGATCAGACCTACCTATTTGTGCCTCTATAAGTTGGTCGTTACCCTAAGCGAGTGACATAAACTTGCTTAAAACCCACGCCGATGCAATTATAACAATTTTCCGACAGCAAGAGTCTTTTGAATATTTACGAATGAACTGTGAGAAGAATTTAATTGAATGAATATTTATATTTGTCTGGATGCTTAAATGTCACTTAGTACAATTTTATGTAATGACAACTGAACTATAATTATAATCATCTTCTAATACGATATGCATAATTTGCTTGCCTGATATGACGTGTACAACAAAATCGGTTTGACTACATCGTGACATAAAGGTCCACAGATGCTATATATCTTAATTAATTACACTTTCAGATGTGATTGGATACATACATTAGTAATCTATACATGTGTAATAAATGTATGGATCCAATTAGATGGACGTATATACGTAATGAAAACGAAAGAATGCGAAATGAAATTCAATTAGGTACGCAGTGTATCCAATAACAAAATTCAGGGCCTTTACAAATTTGGGGCTTGAAATCGAATTAATTTTATGTCGTTTCTTGCATACCTACTTACTAACTTGATACTTTATATTTAGTTCATGAGTGAATAATCTTGCAAGCGCACGTAATAATCGTGTTAAGTTTTAAACTAAGTGGCGTTTCTTCAGCACTACAAAGGCTTTATCACTTTCACTTTTACGAACTTCTAGACAGAAAATAACTGGAATTCTTTATACGTGATTTTATGCAACGAATTTTGGCTTTTTGGCAAACTCGCACTGTGTCCACGTGGTGGTTTACCCTCCGCTCCCCATCCTGTGAGAGTGATCTCAAAGAATCTGTGTTCCAGCAGCCAGAATGTTATCTGGCTACTTATACTAAGCTATCAAATTGAGCATATTGGGAATATATTATCCCGTTTTGTACCGCGTAGGTCTTCCTATTTGGCAGGGTTTAGTTATTTGAGTATTAGGAACTACATGCCTGTCCATTCAATTTACATTTTAAAAGCGAAACAGGTTATTGAAATACAATGATTAAATTCCTTTAACATAACCTGACACAGTTGTATTGAGAATATTCCGATACTGCCTGCCGACTGCCCCACGCGGTATGCTTTTGTATTTAAATCATCGCCATTCGCAGTATTGGGCCAGACCATATATACCAGGGTCACAGTAGTGTAGTCTAATGTAGATAACAATCAAGGTAACAGACAAAACCCGTTGAACTGCAAAACCAATTGGCAGCGGGCGGATAAATTGCTTGCAGAATGAATTGCCGATGGGGTCAGAAGATGCTGGAGTAACTATCGCGTACCGTTTCCATATGGTAAACCAATGAACTGGTGTGGGTCACAAGATTTTACTGCATACGAGACGCAAAGGACTGATTGATATTGCAACATTTGAAGAAATCTACAGGGTTACCAACTATATATTTCCAGAAAAGAATAGGGTAAACCTGATGTTTTAAAGGTCTATAAAGACAGTCTTAGAAAAAGAGTACTTAACCTCTATTGCTTCCCTTTTTGGATAGCAAATATTTAGTTGTTTTTTTTTTAATATTTGTACGATTATTAAACAGTATCAATGAAGCAATGGTTTTGTATTACCGCCACTTTGCAATTAAGACCAAAAACATAAAAATTGCTTCAGTAAAGTATTGGAATAGCACGATTTCATTTGGTTTTATTCATCGTCGAGAGCCGCAATAAATAGGAATATTTTACCGTTCTCTATTGCGTTTGCAGAACATAAAGTACGCTTCTGCAAAAATAGAGTACAATACTCTATATTAAAGCGCAATTGGCAACCCGAGGTCTATGTTCTATAGTGGCCATCTTTGATGGTTATTTTTTTTTTATTGATATAAACTAGTGGTTGATTGCAATCCTATCTGATGGTTAACAGTGGTGTAATCGTTGATGATGAGGTTCGCTAGTTTATTAAGAGCCTATTCACTGTAACCTTGAAGTTACTTTTTTATTTATTTAAACTTCATGTACAATAGTGGTACATAGGCGGACTTAATGCCACAAGGCATTCTTTACCAGTCAACTTTTGGATTAAAAAAGAAAACACTGTGGTAGGTTAGCACAATTAACAAATACATAACAAATAGTTCAAATGGAAAATATAAAATAAGTTATTTAAAATAATAATAATAAAATACATGTATATGCTAAAATAATAAACTAATAAATACTATGAAAAATATCAAATCACTAAGTTTTGTGGCTTATGTGGCGTGTACATTAGCGACAAAACCGTTTCATTCTGTAGTGCTCATAGAGCAATAATAGCATATCTGCCTTGTATGAAACGGCGTTGTACAAAGAATAATTTTGCAGAAATAACAACACGGAACAAGCCAATAACTCGTTAGAAGTAACATACACATTAGTATTAAACGTAATTGGACTCACACATTCTATTTTACGGTGCACACACATCAATCGGTACAAAGTGATCACAAACAGTAATCTAGAATAACATATTACAATGTTAGGACGGGTTAACTTTGTTCAAAGGATACTTTTTACCAAAGAAAATTAGGTTATGCTAAATGTGAATAAAGTAAATGTAGTAAAGTAAAAACTAAAACCCGACGTCGTTTTTTTGTCGTAGTTGGGTTTTTGATTTTTTACTTTATTTTTTGTTAAAGATAATTATGAAAGTAGTACCACCCTATGCAAGACTATCTATTTCTGAAGGCAAATGTTTAGTTAATTATATTCTAAAGTTTCAAAACCATCGGAGATTGCGTTCATTGGCTGTTTGCTATCTGCATCAGTCAATTGTAGGTCATATTGACTTACAATTGACTGATTGAGATCCAATTTGTTCACTCGGTCTGAACTGAACGATAATGGGAACGTGCCTTATCGCACTTTAACTTCTAAAATGTAATCTTCGAAGTTAAGGTAAGGACTTAAGGCCATTAAGTGCAATTCTTAAAAGGATTAGATGATAATCGAGACAACGTTCCGTCACGCGGTTTTAGACGTATCCAGCTCGAAAAACCAAAAGATATGAGTTTTGTGCGAGTACTGTATGACTGCCATGATGAATGTTATACCAGGAAATCTAATTTTGTACATGGAAAAAAATACCAGTACTACTACTATTACTATATTTTACTTTTTCGTTATACCGAGCAACTTTATTTTACTGAATCGAATGAAATATTCACTTTTAACAAAACATGACTGCGTTACTGCGGCCGTCAGCATAGCGTCACACATACATTACCATTCAGCTAAAACATTCTTTATCAAAGAGTGGAATAGAATGTAGGTTAGCAAAAACAAAACCTTAATATATGATTTAAAAGCAGTAAATGCCTCTGGACTGTAATAACTTTTACCTAGATAGTCAGCATTGGTCATGATCCAAAATATGAAAACAGCTTGATCCCGCTAACAAATCATATTTCCAGTCTGTTACCAATACGTAAACAGTGTAATAAAATATACTTAGCCAGCCGTATCCAATAGTAAATTCTTAAACGCACGTAATTCTCTGCTCATGGCGATAGATGGCGCCATAACTCTATGTGGACAGAAACTACCGCCACAACGAGGCAAATCGAAAGCCAGTGGGATCATTTACACAAGATTTAGATGTATTTGAGTGGTATGAACTATGTGACGATATCAATTCGGTAATTGGTGAATGATTTGATTGGTGTGTGTACATTTAGCCGTTTTGCCTCGGCTCTGGTTAAAACTTTCCTTCTGGCTGACACTCCCTGTCAGCTTTTTACTGACTAAAACCTAGTTGCGATTTCCGTTCCAGGCCCGCGAAAACTCTTTCGAACATATGGCGTGCCCAGTGCTGGATTACGACAGTCGCTGTCGCTATATCGCCATGAGATCCCGCCGAGACTCCGTCCGCTATGTCGCGACTTGTCACGGCAGCCGATGTTCACCTCGGCGTTAATTTTACGGTAGCAAGCCGGCAACGAGGTTCGCCGCTTCGTGGGAGGTTTGGCTACCGGTCGCTTCCACAGTGACGGTGCTACAACATAGGCCTGAGGACCTGTTTGAGGTCTATGGAGCGTTTCAGTTTGGGAGCCAGACCTCGGAAGTACTCCTCAAAATTCAACCGGCTATCGAGGACTTCTTGTTCTTCTTCCTGCCCTTATCCCATATTACTTAGGGTCGGCGCAACACGTTTTTTTCTTCCATTCTGTCCTGTCGCCCGTCAAACCATCACTAACTCCCTTTTCTTTCATATCACTCCTCACAAAATCCATCCATCTTTTCTTCGGCCTTCTTCTCCATCCATCCACATGTATACTCAGAACACTTTTTGTAGGTAATATGTGCTTTATCCCTTTTTTTTTTTTCGATGGGAAAAATCATCCTATGACAACCCCCGCTCTTGGACGGAGCGGGAGATAGTGTCAGACTCTTACTGACTAAAAAACCCATCCCGTTCCTTCAAGCCTTCATACCGGGGCTCGAGCGCCCTTTCGGATAACCCTGGCCTCAGTAGGCTTCGACCCGGCTGGGCCCCTGCTGTTGCTGACAACTCCTTGATCCCTCCTCTTCACATGACCATACCAAGACAACTAATTATCTTTCAACTTTTCAGTCACTGGCACCACTTTCAAACTTCCTGTAATATGCTCATTTTAGCTTTATCCATTCTCGTCACACCACTTATCCATCTCAACATTCTCATCTCCGCTACATGCAATCTTTTTTCATCCTTTTTTTTCACAGCCCAACATTCTGATCCATACCTACAGTATGACAGGTCTTATGACAGACTTGTAAATTTTACCTTTTTAATTTTATGAGGGGCATGCGTGGGTCACTAGTTGTTCCCGTAACCCGTCGGAATTTCATCCGTCCTGCGTTGATCCGATGTGTTACGTCTCGGTCTACCTCACCATACCCTTGGACGAGGGGATGGTAATACAACCAGCTATCCAGGGCAAGTCCTAGTTTCATCGTCAACCCGATGCTGATTTGAACCTCCTACCATTTTATGGGAACCCGGTAGTGGCGCGTTACGACTGCCATAAAAGTACATGGTTAGGACTTGTGCAGAACTTCCTTGACCTCGAATTCCAACTGCCGGATCCTCTCCACAATGTAATAACGACGCATGGTGCTAGTTCGGCCGCCGCCGCCTGTTGCAGCTCTTCCTAAAGAATCAGGGCTATAGATAGGTTCCTACTCTTTATTACTCTATATATATATTAGTAAATAAAGTAAGTAAATATTGTAAATAAATTTTTACTTAATTATTCATCCTGGGAAGTCAGTTCAACCGCAAGAAATTAATCCCGCATACGTTTGTTGCTAAATACTTTATTATTATTCTTCAACTTGGGGTTTTTCACATCAAAATTATCAGGACGAACATGAATAATTCAAGAGAATTGTTTGTACTAACATCGCTCTCAGAATATTAAATTAAAATAACAAAATAAATTACAAAACTAATAGAATAAACGAGAACTTTTAACAAATTTCATTACAAAAGCATCTCTAATATTATGGGACGGAAATGTGAAAATCAAAATCAATTTGCTATCTAAGAAAGAGATTTGAAAAATGTTGGCAATTTGAGACACGAGTTTCATGTTAAAGCAGGACAAGCCATAAAAAATCGTCATGAATAAATTAAGAGAATCGCTACAAAAAGGGGTTTCATTTAAAAGTGACTCTTTTTCTTTTTCACACACTTATCCGCTAGCATGTGCCAAGCAAAAGGATGTGCGGGGCTTGAAATATTGCACCTTTGCCAAAGGCGCTACTAAATAACCACTCGGTTCACGATGAAGGTACTTACTTACGTGCCGCTTTCCTAACTATTTGGGCCTGTTCTCGTAATTAAGGTACATAATAGTGTTGTTTATTTGTATAATTATTTTGTTGAGGTCAGTATCTATACTACAATCAGTCTTATAATATTCTCACTACTGAGATTCAAGCCTCTTCTTTCGGAGAGAGAATGGGCCGTAATCCACTACGCAGACTCAGTAGATGTCATATGTCTTCGAATTTTTGAGCTTAGAACTACTTTATTACATTGTGAATTTAATCATCACCGCTCTCAAAATGGTAAAGTAAAATATCGTGAGGAAACTGGTCAGTACCTAGATGTCTAGTTAGATATATCGAAATACAAAAAAAAAAAACAGATGGCTCTGTAATTAGAAATTCATCCTTGATACTTAACCTAATTAGCCCTACTTTCCCACTGCTGGAACTCAGGTCTCCTCGCTGAGAGAGGTACTGGGTTGAAATCCACCACGCGGGCCCAGTGCGAGTCGGTACCATATTCGTTCTTTAACTAAATAAAAAAAAAACATAAAAAATCAGCGATAATAAAAAACCTCCTTCAAAGCTTTATTAATGTACTTTTTTATTTCAGCAGCAGTACGTGCACACATAACATACAACACGTCGCGTCGCCATACGATAGTTTTTCTTTATGACTTGTAGCGTCATAAAAATTCAGCGCGCACAACAATCTGAGGATAGCTCATTACCATAGCCGGGACGTAGGGACGTTACATATTGTGTGTGCTGTCGCAACTAGCTGTTAAACATTGCTAAAACAAAAGAAGTTACAAAAACAAATCCTCGTCATAGTGACAGTGGCGCAACACTAATTAGGTCAAGCGCGAGCTTCACAAACTGCTCTCTAGGCCGGCTGCGCCCTCTTAATGAACTACTCTAACGAAACAAGTTTTTTCAGCATGATTGTACATAGCCTTCGCAGCTTTCATTAGGTGTTAAGTAAGTTTATTGCAGTCAAGTAGAGGATGATAGATTAAATTGGTTATTTAAGTGCTAAATATTATAGTTTAGATTAAAAATTAAAAGATTATTATGCAACTCAGGAACTCCGGACGGTCTTTGTGTTGCTTCCTTGTTGCTTTTTTTAGTTTTAAGTTCGACCAAAGCACAAAATGCATTTTTATTTGTAGATAGTGGTAGGTTCTATGGATTTTAGACTAGTAGCAGTATTTTTTGCGCTAGAAAGTGCATTATTTTTGATATAAAAAATCAGTTACTTCTCCTGATCTAGAGTGGAGAGGGCAGGTCCGACTTTCACTGACTAAAACCCAAATGTGTCTTAGCACAGTTCATTTTAGCTCAGTTGCCCTTTGCATTCCAGAGCCACGGTATCTCTTTCAAAAAATCTCTGCCAAATGGTCAATGTTCGTGAAGTTCGTTCTATAAAGTATTATTAAGTTATTATTATTATTGATAACATTGTCAAATGTTCCTAATGTATGGAATTAACATGTCCTACTGAAACGTTATGTACTAGATTCATCCCAAATATTGTTGGAATTTTTTCAAGTTAAGTTCCATGGTTGTTCGCTTTAATTATTTGCAAATTGATTCCTAGTGAATATTGTGAAGTAAAATTGGCATAGCTTTGTATCTTTAGTATCTACAAAATAATGTAGAATCATTCAAACATGTGCGATTCCAGTAAAAATGGAGCTGAGAATTTATAGTGCAGTGTTTACTACCTCAGCGAAGCTTACCAACAAGACTGACTCGAGACATTTGCTGCCAAATGCCGTAAAAATATTAAAATGTGTTGTATTTCAGTGGAAACCAAAGCAACTGCATACAGTATAAGACAATTTATAAATTAAACAATGGCTAAATGTACAAAACCGTGAAAACGCTACAGATTTTTTTTAAATGATTTCTGATTAAAACTATACAATGTTAAAAAAAAAGTTTAAATAAATAAGCTTTTAAAATTGTCCGCCATATTGGATTTAGAATGACGTCAGTTAGTTAAGTATGCATCCAAATACCTAAAAACTTGTAAAACGTCAAATAATTTGAACTAACAACATTTAAGTAGGTACATATGTGGTTTACAGCCGTAATAGCAAATAAAATATCTGTGACTGTATCTTCTAGAGTCCTTATCAAAAGCTAAAACTCTTACATTGCACATTGTGGTTCCGAAATGCACCTTTAAAGATTACAGGTACTTTCACATCTCTCCTTAACTCCATACATACATCTAAAGAAAATTGCACTCAATGTTTTTCTTGCTTCTCCACCACCGGGAACTAACCGGAACTTAACGTAAGCAGCTTAACATATCGGTCAGAGCGTACTTATGTTATCTTGTAGTTACTCTAAACTTTGAAGCTTAATATGTTTGCAAGACTTATGAACAACTCATGTTCTTGATTTTAGAGCAAATAGCTTAGATATTAGATAGATAACTATTTCAATTCTGCCTAGACTTTTCCAAGTATTTCGGGATCAGCACCTCGTCTAACCAGATGCTACTGAATAGGTATTAGTATTGAACTTGAAGTGACTGCCTGTCTGTGTTGTCCACTGCCTAGTAACCGGGTAACACAATCCATCTTGACAAGTCTGGTATTTTTTTTTTCGATGGGAAAAATCATCCTATGACAACCCACGCTCTTGGGCGGAGCGGGAGATAGTGTCAGACTCTTACTGACTAAAAGACCCATCCCGTTCCTTCAAGCCTTCATACCGGGGCTCGAGTCCCCTTTCGGATAACCCTGGCCCCAGTAGGCTTCGACCCGGCTTGGCCCCTGCTGTTGCTAACAACTCCTTGAGCGCGCGCCGTCGACGACTTGGGTTTGGTCCGGACAGTTACCGGACGGCCGGACAGCGAACTACCTATTGCTCACTATCCGCAAGCCCGCGCCTATGGTGGCTGGAAATCGGGATCGGAATCCCGGCGGCGGCGGGCATTACTGCTTCGCAGAAGTCGGCGACCGCCTGCCACTCCTGCTCGCTCTGCCACTCCTGCTCGCTGACAAGTCTGGTATCAGATTATCTGGCTTCTATCTTTATTTTCATCTGTGTGTATGGAATACTGCTTTCGTCTTGGAGACGGGTCTGCTAATTATCAGCTTGATGGCCTAGAGTCAATTGAGAAGCAAGTCAAGAAGATCATGGTGATGATGCACTTGCCGAGTCATAATTCCAAAGTCTCGAGCATTGGCGCCAAGTTGCTAGCCTGTCGGTTTTCTATCGATTATAAATATTTCGACGAATTGGTGCGTTGGAATTGCACAGTGTAATTCCACCAAACATCATCGGACCACAACACGTACGGCGTTGCGCCATCGGTACATGGTGGACCTCCCAACCTCACGTGCAAAGCGTTTTGGGAACACATTAATTATGTGAACAGCTAGGGAGTGTAATTCCCTGCCGGAGTTTGTGTTTCCTGATAGCTATAACCTAGGTCTTTAAGTCAAGGGTGAATAGGTTGATAGACAAGCGTACTCCATTGTCAGTCAAATTATCGCTTTCCATCAGGTGAGAAAACGCGAGCTAATCCACACTTATGTAATAAAGAGGTAAAGTTGTTTTGTTTTTTGTTTTTTTTTTTTATTTCTAGGAAGTAATCTCTGGAAATACTGGTCCAATTGATAATTTTTTTTCACCAATAGAAAGCTGCTTTATTTCTGAGTGACATATGCTATATTTTAAGCACTTGGACGAAGCTGTGTGCAAAAGCTAGTCAATAACAAAAAAAAACTGTTGCAACTGTAAAAGATTTACAAAAGACTTCGGAGATCAACGCCTTTTTTGTGTTGAAAAGAGTTTATTCTGCATTATGTAGATGTTGCTCAAATCACTATAATTTATATCGGAGCTTTAAAATGAAGAAATGTCCTCTTCTTCATTTTAAAGCTAAAATAACTACTTATGTATTGAGTTACTGTAATTCATTAAATTCCAAGCGACCGACAGCCGGTGTTTGCTCTCTCATTGTCTTTCTATTGTGTCTCTAATTACAGTATTTAAAAGGTTAATATGTACTGGTTAACCTAGTTAAAAGTATCGCCTTTTAACGAGGTTATCGTTCTATCAATAACTAACTTTAAACTTACCAATAATAGGCACCCAAAATAGCTAGTCAATATTCATGGAGTCAAACCAATACACACATCAGTAAGTTTATTTGTTTGTTACCAACTCAAACAATAAGTGAAATGGTTGTTGGTCAGAAAGTTTGACAAGTCTTAGCAAAGGTTACCGTGCTACCCAATAACAGGGTTGTGTAGGTCAGATAAATTGGTAAAATAGTAGTAGGTACCCAGACACATTACATTTGACTGGAAGCCGACTCCCATATGGTTTGGAAGACTCAGCAGATTGTCTGTCATCCAAATAGGAAATAACAAAAAAACGTTCAAGTGTGAGTCGAACTCGTGCACAGAGGGTTCCTTAGGTACTAACTTTTCAAAATCCAAAATGTCATAATCCAGTCTCAAGGCTTTTTCTGAATCACAAAAAGTAATATTTTGTGAAGTAACAACTTTACAGTTTTCAGGCTTTTTCCTGTGATACAAAACCTTGCTTCTTGCCTTTCAGGATTCTATGCTAATGGCAAGCAGGTACCCTATAGATATTGGTTTCTTCGCGTAACCAAAATATACGTACATAAAATATAGCCTACGTGATTCAGGAATAGAACAGCTTACTATCGGTGAAAAAATGTTACCATTCGGACTAGTACCTAGTACTTCCAGAGATTACCTCCTATAAACAAAAAAACATAAAAAGAATAAATAGTCTAGATAAACAGAGCATATACAGTTTTGTCTTTACATGTGACTTAGACGTTTGATATTTTCACTATTTTTTTTTTATAATGGATAGGCTCGCGTTAGACCACAATCTCACCTGACGGTAAGCGATAATGTGGCTGACGATGGAGCACGCTTGCCTAGAAGCAATCTATTCACTCTTGACTTAAAGACCCCTATGTTGTAGCTATCAGGAAACAGACTCCGGCAGAGAATTCCATTCCTTAGCTGTACGCATAATGAATATACTCCCAAAACGCTTTGTACGTATAGGTGGGATATCCACCATATTCAAGAAATTTACATTCACATCCATATTCCAAGGAATAGCAGAACGGAGTAGGTATTTGATATTAATTTCAGCTCAATACCTTCACGTCCTGCGAAAAAAGGTCTTAACAGACAGACGGACAACAAAGTGATCTAATAAGGGTTCCATTTTTCGGTTTGAGGTAGGTACAGAACCCTAAAAAAGAGTCCACACAGACAACTATTCCTGATATTTGTACTTTCCGAGCATGTCCTTTTCCTTTTACTTGTCATAATGAGTATCGTAGATAAACAGACTCAACGTTAATGACAATCTAATTAGTGGTACGGACTAAATGGCAGCCGGGTGGTGTCCCAACGTACGCAGGACTTAATATAGTCCACATTAAATGACGCTCGTCTTAACCCCCGAGGACACGCAATGTACACAGCAAACAAGTGTAGATACATACAGGCTCATTTTACTCCGCGTAATTCGGTTAGAATCTTTACTCTAAGGGCCTAACTCCACAAAATTATATTAATGTTTACTCCAAAATAAATTGGTCTACTGTTTAACTTGAATGTTAAGCCGAAAACGCCTGAATTTTCGAATTTACTACATTGATATTAGCGTCGCAAGCAAAAAGTGGGTCCTTTGTTCTGACCCTTTGGACTTCGGACACGTAACCCTAAAAACTTTATGGCCCACAAATTACTTACTCCTATTAAAGATAAGTATGTGTCTAGCCTAAATCCGGACACAAGATTAATTTAAGTGTGTTTTACATTCAACAACAATTTCATTTTCAAGTTGAGGCGTTATTCCCTTCTCCCACCCACTTCATCCAGATCCCGGACAGATCCGAACAACTTTTCCATTAGTACTTTGGGCGTAACTTCCCACTTAAAATTCTATCTTAATCGCGAACAAAATATTCTACTCCGTGGACTCCAGTTCTATCGTGCATTATTTTATTATGCGGAAATGATTAACTTCCATCAAAATCATCCTATTGTTATTTCCATTTTTTTTGCTTTTAATTTCTGCCTAAATGGATTTGTGGTATTATCATCAAAATTGTTACCGACACCAGAAAATCCACTTTACATAAAATAATCCGTACTTTTTCAAAGAATCTCCATTTTGTTTTTACGCTTAGCCAGTAGTGTTTTGAGGATGTTCTAAATTCAACGTGTTTTTACAAAGCTATTCTAATATTTAAGTGCCTGACTCTTAACTGAAATAATTTCATTTTATATTTTGGTTTTTACTCCAGTTACGTGATAAGCCAAATTAATATTTTATACAAAAATATTTAGGTAAATGTTTTGATTGCTTTGAAATATATTAATGTTGTTTGTAAATAAGAGTATATGCCGATATATTGTATCTCACTGCTTCGCGCTAAAATATCAACCGTTCACCATAGACAATATTTGTGTAGGCATCGATTGTAAATGTGTTTTACGGATCTTAGTTCTTTTTATCTACTGGCCAGTAACTCGTGGCGGGCGCCCTAGGGTGCCGCGGTGCCGCCACCGACTGCCATATATCAAGCGGTCCGCTTTTAATCTCGCAAGCCCTATTTATTCACATTTATTCCAAAGATATTTTCCCACCGGAATTTCCCC
The DNA here is from genome assembly GCA_929112965.1 of Mythimna albipuncta. Lineage (NCBI taxonomy): Eukaryota > Metazoa > Arthropoda > Insecta > Lepidoptera > Noctuidae > Mythimna > Mythimna albipuncta. Next base: position 13,337,340 of record OV815973.1, read on the forward strand.
CTTGGAATTGGTAACATTTCCCGCGTTTAGCTGATTTGTACCGTTGCTGTTATTGTGGTTTATTTTACAGGAACAAAAGGGACTGAAATATTTAGAGTTTGTCAAAAGATGGTGATGATAAATTATGGCGACCTGCTATCACAGCCGGCCGTATCTTAAATAATACGCTTTTTGTTTCTTTGAATATTCAAATTGCAATTTTGTTTATTTTTTATCACAAAAGCGTTTTTATACAAGAATACCATAATACGAGTAAGTCAAGGGAGTTCTTTATTTATAAATGTGATTGATGGACTAAAACATTAACTTATTTTATAGTAGATAAGTAGGTACCTACATAGTAAATTTTCAAAGGATAGTTGATAGAAAAAGCAAGGTTTATCTCTTCGGAAAACAAATTTCCTGAGCCACCAAATGTAACTAAAGTAAAATACCTAAAAACGTACTTATCTTGTAAATGCAGTGGCTGCATTTACTAGCTAGGTAGTGCACAATATTCTACTTTAGATTTATACTTTTCAAAGTTCGTAAGCTTTGTCAACATTTAGCCGATATTGATGTTCAATAAAAGACAATCTCGTAAGAAAAACTCGTATAAAAACTATCCATTGAAGAATAAGATTCGGATGTTTATAACACAAAGAAAAATATATCGCAGTAATATGTGCCACGAAATAAATCTTTAGGGACGTTTTTATTGTAATTTATTCCCTCAAATCGAACACAATTCATCTACAGGGGCTAACAATAGTAAAAGCGGTGCCAATTTTCCAGCAGGAACCTGAACAAAAGAGTACCCGACGACTGATTTATCACAAGCAAAGCAACAACGGGGAAGTTTCGTGCAAACGACGACAACAACAGTTACTGCGCCTGTTACGGTTTTGACATGGCCACTTTCACGGAGCCTGCATAAAATCTTTTATACGCAGTCAGGTCAGCTTTGTGCGAGTCGCTACGCTCGCTCGGAATGCGTTGTAACTAAACATAGCATAAGCTGCACTTACCTCGTCTCCCATCTGTGTCAAGTGTGCCACAGTCGGAGCTGCGTTCACTACGTCGATGCTAGCTAGCTCGCCAGCTTCACAAAGCGACAGTAAAACGTGTAATTTCATACGGATAAGAACTTCTCTCACAAATGTATGTAGAATTCTCAACTTACTTTACTTATATTGAAGATGGTGAGTGTACTTGAAGCTGTCTGAGATTTCTAAGGATTTTGTGCAGTAACAGTACTGTGCACGGTGAATGAAATTCCACGCTATTGTAAAAATCTTTGTTTAGTTCTAAGTAAATAAAAATCTATGAATTCAAATACCTGTTTATTGACTTGCTTAAAAAGTAATAATAACTGCCAAGTACTTTCTTAACTACAATGGGGTCATAGTTGTTCCCAAGGAAAAACCTTAATAAGGTTCCAAGAGTATTAACGCGGCTTACTTACCACTGAGCACTTGTGCTTTGTTTTTTATAGGTTGAATTAAAAATAATAGTTTCTTTTTAAAAAAATTAGTAGTCAACAAACGATCTTTCTTAAACATGTAAGTTAAAAAAGGTTGTATAGCTTATTTATGACTTAATTAATTTATGTAAGGTTATATTCTAAAAGAACAACTTTATGTTTACATTTTTATACGATATTTTAATAAAGACCTTTAAAAATCAAAATCAATTAATAACGTTGAGCGCGATATCTTCGTAAAATATATTCAATAGTTATTGAAGTTATTTGAAGCCGTTAATTTTTACAAATAAAATAAATACAACTACAACTGTTATTGACATAGCATTCTCATACCAACAAATATTGCGTGTGACATTTATTTTTCATATTTTACAAATGTACCTATTTTTAAAATTCACTATTTAATCAGAGTTATAAATTGGCTTTTATCGCCTAATAAAAGCAAATGGTTGGTATTGTTTATTTGTAAAATAAAGCGCCACGCTGGTTCAGTGCATCGTAAACTTGGATTGGATAACTTTTTCGCACCCAACAATGTTAGCGAGAGGTTTCAACGGCGGTTATTTTAAATTTCAGCTGTTTACACACGAAAAACATTGTAGAATTTATTATTCTTAGACTGAAATATAGAGTGTTAGGTTTTGATACGTAATCAGATTATTTACTCTTTTTGGTTTTGTAACCAAGAATATTATTTAATTTATTTTTTACATCACCTGCTCGATGTCGTGCAACCCTCACTTAAAGCGAGTCATTCGGTCCTTGGGGATCTAAGATTTGAATTTGAAATTTCAAAACCTTTAAAAAAAAGAATTGCTAATTTAAATGAGAGTTTATTTATTGAACTGTTCATGTGCACACATAAAATAAAAGATAAGAAGAAGGAAACAGAAAAACAGGTACAAAGGCAATGCTTATTTTCAAAGAAATCTCTTCCAGCATACCTGCGTGAAAAGAGTTGAAAAAATAGAGGTGTAGATACCGTGGTGAATCGATTGCATCATTGCTAACCATCTGGTGGGATCGCAGTCAAGCACTGGTTTATATCATTAAAAAAAATACTGAATACCATTATCATCATCATCATCTTCCTGCCCTAGTCCCGTTTTATTCGGGGTCGGCGCAACACGTTTTTTTCTTCCATTCTGTCCTGTCACTCGTCACGCTATCACTAAATACCTTTTCTTTCATATCGCTTCTCACACCATCCATCCATCTTTTGTGTACTGAATACCATAATATAATATACATACTTAAGCAACTATGATGAAATAGAAAGATAGTGTTCACTCACTACTTTTTTGAAAACTGCAAGTTAATGGAAAAAAGAAGAATAAAATGTGGTTACTTCATTTATTTTAGAGACACAACTAAAATAAATGAAAGAGCGGGTGCGTCATCGTAATTTAAAACTATAATTCAATTTAGTACTAAATTTTGTTTGTTTCTAATTTCAAAACATGTCGAGTGATAGTTATCATTAACTTGTAAATAATAGTAGATTATGTGACTAGGGAATAAAGCAGTGTGTTTAGATTGCAGGCGGCATGTTGAATTCGAACGAAACGAAGGTCGCTAATTTTAAACCTGAACGTTAGTGAGGGACCTATATAATTAAAGAGTTAATATTGAAACCTGAGTAAAGTGAGGAATTCAAGCTGCCCAAGACAAAGACAGCTTTATCCCCGTTTGCATACTCTACTTTTTAACCGTCTGTGAGATAATTAAAACACAATTTATCATTTACAAGTTAATCTTAACTATCATTCAACATGTTTTGAGATTTGAATCAAAAAACAAAATTAACAATATTTTAAATTTTCGATTTCATTACATTTTTTTCAGAAACTCATTTGTGTATACCACGTAGTTATATTCTGTTTGTTATTTGTTAGCGGCCAGTTTGAATTTGGAATAAACTTCTTCGATGCGATTTTCGCTGTTCCAAATTCAAATCTCATTATTCCCTAGGGATCGCCTATACTGCATTAAGGGATAGAATGACCTGCTTTAAGTGATGGTTTTATGATATATAATAGGACATTATCAAGCAGGTGGTGTAAAATAGTACAATGAAAGTAACTTATTTCGTCCCTAGAAGAAGTTCGCGGGCGAGCGGAGCAGGGTCGCTAATTCGAGGCTTGCTAGTTGATGATAGATGTACATTACAGTTATTTAGGTACAGTAGTACTTGAATAACTGTATACAAGTTCACTGTCCGACCGTGATTTTTTAATTTTAATTGTTTTGTCTAGGGGCACGAGGGCCGTTCTGAGAAGCAGTAAAGCTAGCGAAGGAGGCGGCCGCACGCGTGAGGGAACGGCCTTCAGGCCCCAGCCGCCGGGAACCCTATCTCGTTTTCCAGTACCCCTTAGGCGTAGGCTTGCAGACCACGAGCAATGGGTAGCACGCCGTACGTATCAAGTTCGAGTTGAGAGTTGACAGTGCGCCTCAAAAAGATACCAGCAGGGTCGAAGCCTCCTGAGGCCATGGATTGTGCGAAAGCGTACCCCGGGGCCCCTGAAACGAAGGCAAAGAAGGAACAGGAGTGGGTTTTAGTCAGTAATAGTCTGACGCGTTCCCTCTCTGGGTAGGGCGAGAGGGACGCTCTACCCAGAGAGAGAAAAGTCATTAAAAGAATCCCCACAACGAAACCGTCGTCCTTAGCAATAGACATTGCGAACATTAGACCTGCGAGACAGATTAAATAAAATATCTATTACAAACCACACAAATACACAGACAACTTTTTTTTAAATTATTATTAATAGGCTTGCGTCTGACCACCATCTCACCTGATGGTAAGCGACGATGTCGTCGACTATACACGAGTAATTTAAAAAAAAAATTACTAAATATAATTACAGTAAAATATTTATAAAAACTCTACGTTAATTACAACTAACTAAAATCAATGCAGTTAAGCGTTGGCAAAGTCGTCAGTCTTGGGCACATCACCAGGTAACAGCGATATGGAAGAGTTTTTTGACGCCATATTTTGGTTTGATTTTAGTTAGTTTTAAACCACAGATTCGAAAACCAATAATTAATATCTTCAAAATATATCTGGCTGGATTAACAAAATGTTTAACACAATCAATGTTCCAAATATCTAATGGAGTAAACTGACACTCTTACATATGTACCTACATATGTGTGAGTATAGTATTGAATGATAAGTGTATTCAGCAGTAAGCAGGGGCCGCCATTCTTCCAAGCAATTAGTTTCCACGAAGAATTTCATAATAAAGTGGTATTTATGTTCAGTATTTTTATACTTGCCGAGTTTTTCTTTCTTCTCATGTCCCACTTTTACAACCGATTTATTTGTCTAAACTAATGTTTTAGAGGAAGGTAAAATTATTTTCTTGTCTAAGGTATATTACTTGTTTTATCTGGAAATACAAATACAGTAGGCACAACGGATCTTGAGCGCTCGGCGTCAGAGTGGGGATCGCTTTGCGCATTCTATACATTGGCAAGCCAATCGTCTTCGTTGTTAGATACATGCAACAACGCAGGGAACGAATGAGGAGTGACGTCTATGAAACGATGGCGCGGCGAGCCAATCACTGACACTCCCCGCCCCCGCGTCTCACTTCGCACTACTAAAGAGACCGAATATTTGACTTCGGCGCAACCGCTCAAGATCCGTTGTGCCTTGTACACTAATGCAAGAGTAATGTCTGTCGGGATGTTTGGTGAATTGTTTGAGCTGTTGGTTTCAAGTCATTTTGACTTTGTGTCATATTTGTAAACATATTCAGTCCGCCTTTGTACCTTTAGTCACATGAAGATCAAATAAATAAATAAACGCACTCTCGACACACGTGTACCTCCTAATGTGGAGTGACGTGTATGTTAGAAAAAATTCCTGGCCGGATTTGTGTTCCACTGGTAGGCAAAGACTTCCCACGTGTGGAAGTGAAACCTGAGACCCTGGGATGAAGGCAAAAAAGGAACAGGAGTGAGTTTGACACACCTTCCCGCTCTGCCCAAGAGCGCGAGATGTTATTGGATGATTTTCCCGCCCAAAAAAGAACACAAAAACCTCCTTTTCAGGAGGAGTAGGAGGCAGAAGCATTGCGCAATCTCTGGCCAATCTTGGACCGAAAATGTAATCAGATCATCACACTTTGCAAGAGACCCGCACGATTTCTGAATAGGACAAGATAGCGAAGCCACTGAAAAAAAACTAGTGTGATCTATTTGTAGAGTTACCATGTTTTTCTTCTTTTCCTAGTGCCACATATTTGGTTGTATTGTGATACACGAAGATATTGAAAACAAGCTATAAATTGCTCGAGCACCGCTATACGTTATAGTTGAAAATTGTTCGGCAATATATCTCGGTGTATCTAGAAGTTTTCCTTTATTTATTACTCATTCTCCGAGTTCTGAGTCTATTGTAATATTTTAGAAAATCTTGTTCGAAGGTAACTTGAGTTAACATGTTTCGATATGTTCCGATTTGTATTTTGTCTCTCAACTTTATAAATGGAATTGAAGTCTGTTTCTGGTCAGCCTACTAGCACCTGTGATGTCTTCCAAACGGGCGTGGTGACCAAAACTGTAACATCGAGGAATGTTGAAAGAGCGATGAAATGGAACAAATAAAGAAGACCACAGAAAGCCAACAGACACACATTTTAATCTTGTTAAAAGTCAAATTAGCTGTGCTGACGAAAATCCTATTAATGAAACTGTTTCGATAATGAAAACTAATAAATACTGGCCGTGTTTGAGTTTATTGGAATTATAAATGAGATGCACTTTATCTATAATCGGCTTTCATGGCACACGTCCCTCAGATAATTCACCAGTACACCACAGGGCACGGTGGATCCCAGGCACTACTGTATAATTCGTAAGGTGTATTTCCGAGATGGTAGTGTAAGGCTCATAATCACACTACTCCTCTCCCACAAATTCTCACAGTTTGGTTGAATTTGCAAAAAAATTTAGCACTATTTAAACAGAAATAATCGCAGGCTTGGTACTGCACAGAAATAGTATCTATTATAATTATACTAATTTTGCAAATAGGTTTTAAAAACAGTTTTACATGCCTTTTTTATCCGTCAGTTTAAACTAGATGAGGCCGGTGTTTCCTAGCTAATTACCCTGAGAAGAAACATCAAAACAAACTCAGGGGGCAATTCTCTTTTAAAGTCTATACAGTAAATATGTAATGATCAAACGATATGTAAAAGCCATAGTGGTGGTTTTTTAACGCGCAAATCTCCAAAACATTTAGGTCACTCCACGACACCCCAGTAAAAACCTTAAAGAATGTTAGCCGAAACTCCCACGCACAACGGAAGGAATGGAGTTCCATTAGCACTTAGAGTTCTAAGTGCGGATTATGAACTCACTATATATGTTCACACATAAAGCTCAGATATCTGCTTTGCTTTTTCTCAACAACTGTTAGAAATATTTTTAATTTTTTTTAACAAAAGTCGATTTACGGTGACTAAGTTCGCGATGAATATTATTTAAAGTTAGTTCAAAAGTTCTGAAAGTACTGAATACAGAGTTACAACATGTGAAGTGGTTTTATGAGTGTTACTTTAACCCTTGCTACGGTCGTGGGTGCAGCAGAATCAGTGCGGAATAGTGAACGGAATGTTCGATTACGTTGGATCAAGAGTCTGATATTAGGTATAAAGGACAGTCAGTGGTTACCAGATACTTCTTAGTATAATTGACTTTTAGGCTTTCGTACAAGCTTCAGACTAACGAACGAATTTCAAAGATTACGCATGACCGTAAGTTTATGTGTTTTCTGAGATACGGAGAGGTCCAGGACTATCCTTGTATGGCCTGTAAACATGCAGTTACATGCTTTTGTTGCCCTGATTAATTGCACATTAGAAGTTACTCTGTTGTGATTTTTTTCCGGTCATTTATTTTGTGCGTGTGTATAAAAACTTGAACTCTACTCGAATAACTATAGCACTGTACCTTTTTTGTTTAGTATCTTGGTCACTCATTACCTCATCAACATAACATTATTTGAACTTTGACTGGCCTGTTGGTCTAGTGGTTAGTGGCCCTTACTGCTATGCCGGAGGTTGTGGGTTCGATTCCCACCCAGAACAAATGTGTAATGAGCACGATCATTTGCTCTATGTCTGGGTGTAATTTATCTATAATATATGTATGTATTTAAAAATATATAAGTATGTTTTTCAGTTGTCTTGGACACATAACACAAGCTCTGCTTAGCTTGGGACTAGACGGCGTTGTGTGATAGTTGTAAAAAAAATTGCGCTCTGATGATCTATTTATGAAAATATTATGTGGCTTCAGCACAAAATATTTTAATTTTAATAATAAGAAACAAACTTCAGTTTCTCAGAGAACAGTAATAACATTCTTCAGACGGTTCAGCTTTCTGAAAGTAGTATAATAAATAGCAATTAATAGAAAACGCAATCGTTACGAGCTCACAACAAACAAACCACTTAAAAGCATCAATATTGACGTTAAAACAAATCTAATCATTGTTATGTTAATTAAAATGAGCAATTTCGTTAAATAATTGGTATCACGCACTCAAAAACAAGTGTTTATTTTTAATTATAACATCCATTATGAAGTCTGTCGTCAGCAAATAAATGAAGATTGATGTAATGTCACACCCTCTTTTGTTTTGTACAATTTCCAATTCACGGGTATAAAGAACGGGCTCTCGACTTCTATTGGCCCATCTACACATATACGTAGGTGTGCCTACCCACGTAGTCCCACTAGCAGTGGCACTACCCTCCCTCTCGACAATTGAACACGTTCTTACGGTAGAGTAGGCACTGTGCTTGCTTGTTGGATGGAAGAATCAATAGCTAACCGTATTATTGTGAGGATTTATAATGAAAGAGCCACTGGAAATATATTATTGAATAGCAACGTGGGTTACTAAAAGGTAAAGGTATTGAAGATTTGCGACGGGTTCTTGTTAAATTATATGTTAAAATATGTAAGTATCAGTTATTTCAAGCTAAATTATGTCGGCAGGATTGTTTGAAAGATTCACTTTGGTCTATAAAGCACAGAGCAACTAAAGGAACACAAGTTGATATTAGCTAGTTAAAATCTGACACTCCGTCTCGCTCCACCCGGAGCGTGAAGAGACCACTGTAGAGCTCTCCAATAAATTTTGGTTTTTCAAAATTTTGATTAGTTTGTTACTCAAACTAAATTTGTCTTTGGCCTAAGAAAATACGACCATGTCGCTCAGTTCTGCAAGAATCTCAAGTAACTCCCTATCCATCTTCATAGGAACCTCAAATATTAGCTATCTTGTACCACATTATTTTCAAGTCTGCATGCCCTTGTTACCTCCGTAATTGTTTTTCGTTTACTACCCTACCGATACCTCATGTAGATCCCATCTTAAATCCCATCTCAGTTTAAATCCATCCTATAAAACATATGCATTTAGACTGTTGTGGATTTCACGTCCAGCTGACATCTGCTACGCTAAAAATATCTCACTTCAAAAAGCTAGTCAAAAAACATTCTCTCTCTACCATCCAATAATTTTATATTTATAGATACGTATTTTTATAACATAATTAATATATGCATTTTATATATTTGTCATTTGATATTATATTAAATGTATGATTTATTTAGTTTATTTTATGTTTCTTAAACTATTTATACATACTGTGTCTACATTTCTTACCCAACTCTCCTGTCACATGTCTGCTCTTTTGAATTAAATAGCACCTACAAACTTATCTATCTGTGTTTGTAAATTTATTATTTTTTGTGTTTTGTAAACATGAATTATTAAATAAATAAGTAAATAGCCATTGAAAATACACAGCCTTTGTATCCGTTTTTTTTTATTTTTTTTATTTTATACATCAAAACTACACACACAGTTTATACAGTGAATGTTCAGATACAGTAAAAAATAAATCCTGGTAACCATATTCTCAGAAACAGAATAGTTTAAAATATAGAGCTGAAAATATTTCTAGAGACTCTAAGAAATAACATAACTTTCATGATCGCAAAAATACTACACATGAGTATATAAGCCATTTTATAATACTACTTACTACACAAAAGCAAATATGCGAGGAGAAGGCTACATATAAATGTTCCTGAGAGAACGCATTCGTCGGTTCCCTGTATCCGGTCTTCGGAAATAGCTCCCAAGCGTGCGTTTCATTATTTCCTTTTTATATTTATCTTCGGATATAACCGTAGACATGTTGTGTGGAAAGTTTAAATCATCTGAAGAGGGAGCCAAGCTTTTCTGTCTATTCTTGGTAAAAGCTTAGATAATTCAGCAGATAAAGTAAATAAACACTTGATACGCGGAGAGATAGCTTGGTACACATTATCATCATATATCGTGTGCACGAAGGACTGTGAGATTGGTCATTTATTTAGGACTAGCTTTTACCCGCGGCTTCGGTCGCGTACTTAAAACTTGCCTATGTCACTCACGATTAAAGCAGCTTTCTATCGGTGAAAAAATTTTAGCAATCGTACCAGTACTTTTAGAGATTACCTCCAAACAAAAAAATTTAAAAACAAACTTACATACCTCTTTATAATATTAGTGTAAATAAAGTTTAACGGGGTCAGGAAGTGAGAAAAAGTTCTTTAAGATAATCACTTTTATTCACTTTACACTTTAAATCAACCTTACTCGACGAACCTTACAAACTAGAATTTCTGTTTTTTTTATTTATGGCCTCTCGCATTTTAGAGGTTGTCGTCAGCTTAACTGGCCTTGCCTGTGGCGACCTAAATAAAATTGAAAGCGTTCAGCCAGGATTTAAAAACCCGAAACTGAATTAGAAACTACGTAACTACACGCTTACGGCACTTAGGTCACTCTGCTGTAAACGTGTCACAATCCATCAGTCTGTCATCATAGTAATTAAACATAAGCCTCGCAGTGACAACTGAATGACTTAACTCATATATATATATATTTATATATGTATAATATTAATATTAATACTTAACTCACGTATAATTACATCATGCAGTTTTACCCAAAGGCTCAGGTGTCCTGGGTTGTGAGAGTGTTCAAAAAAGTCACCTCGAGGCTGGAATGCAAAGTACAACACATTCTGTTGTACTTTGCATTCCAGCCTCGAGGTGTTGGAGTTTAGTAAGTAAAAGTCTGACACTCACTTTTGCTTGACCCAGAGCGAGAGAAAGTATTTGATGACTTTTCACCCTCAACACAAAAACTAAGCTCTTCCTAAAGATGCTCAGGAAATACTCTAAAACAAAATTACATAGATAAGAGCAAGAAAATGGTAACAATGGTCTTCTACTATTTTTTTTTTGCACCGTTTCTGTATCATACACAAGACACTCTGACCCAAAGTTTCATACGCGGTAACCAAAGTTGACTGGACCGCGACCCACATAATAAAAACTTCCTAAATCGGAACTAACCTCTTGGCCTCTATGAAGAAAAAAAACACAAGCTCTAGTTCATTGTAAAAGATATCTTTGTAGCTTAAGCATCGGCTTTTCAGGATACACCCAATGATCACTCGTGACCCATGGTTTGGGATATACTGGTGTAAAACATATTCACGGTGAAAAATAAAAGTGTTTCCTTTTGCAATTGAAACATGGCTTGAAACTTACGATAAGACTGTTATATAGTATTTACGCCATTTGAGGTTTTCTGCACCTACACAGACCGCCATAAAATGAAAACCTTAGATTAGTTTTGGTGAATTCGGTCAACCAATCAAATGCTAACTAGAGATTTGTCAGCAGATTTATTGAAGAGTCTAGCGACTAGGGTTTAATCGAGCCAATGTCATTAGACGACTAATAAAACTCAGTTAAACGACCGAATGTTTATTTGTCTCGGTAAAGTGTGTCTTGTGAAGTCAATTAACGCAAAGAGGTCTAACTACATTACCTCTTGTAAACGGTGCGCCAGTTTCAGTAGAAACTTCTTGGAATGTGCATTCAGGTACGAATATTCCGCATCAAAGGTAACTTGGCAACACTGTTCGTCGTAACTCTTGGGAATAAGTTCAATCAAAGGTAATTAAGTCAAAGGAAGCGGTTTGTTCTCTTCTAAATTAATAGATTATTATCAATATTTTTTTACACCAATTTTTCATGAGCAAAGTGTTTTTATCAAAATCAGACTCCAAGAAAGTGCTATGGACTTCTATAAAAGTGCTAAAGGATTCTTAGTTTTAACAAAACCAATTTATAATACTGAGAGTTAAATTAGATACTTATTAAGAATGTAATAATAGATTGAATCCTAATTTTTAATATATATCAATTACCTATTAAAAATTAGGATTTTTTCCTGTACTTTTAAGAACAAGTTTCTCAAAACTACAAGAAAAAAATACTTAATGGTTTGAAAAAAACTAACTGTCAAAAAGTAGAAAATAAATATTAAACTGGTATCATTTATGAACGTACCTACTTAGTTTTATATGTTTTTACACTATTAATCAATACAGTCGATAGTTTTTGAAAGAACATAATAGTAGATTATGTGAACATAGTATTATATTACTTTTCTGTGGATGTTTATGTTACTATTCATTGTATTTTTGTTGAAATGTGATGAGTATAAATGTAGTGGATTTTTAAGCCAACGGCCATTACTGTTCGTGTCATTGTGTTGAAAGGTCAAAGAGCTCTTATTGTTGACATTTAGAGGATAAATACTCGTAGTAGTATAACTATACTGTAGTTGTATTGAAATAAATTTATTGTTCGTAGTAATCGCCAAACTTAAATGGCAATGGGCAGGGCACATTCCTCGCAGAACAGATGGCCGTTGGGGCCGAAAGGTTCTGAAATGGCGACCACGTACCGAAAGACGCAGCGTTGAAAAGTCTCCTACAAGGTGGACCGATGACCTGGTAAGGGTTGCGGGAATCCAATGGATGCGAGACGCACAGAACCGTTTATTGTGGCGACACTTGGGGGAGGCCTAAGTCCAACAGTGGACATTTTTAAGCTGAAATGATAATACTGATGATTCGTAGTAATATCGTTTGTGGATTTAATTGAACTAGTGATCTAACAAACTTTTCCGAAAAACTTTCTATACGCATGTTAGAAGTGCATAAATATACACCTATTTATTTATATACCTTTAAGTAACCACTGGAAAGAAAATTTTGACAAAGGTTGGACGTAGGTATGTGGAAAAATACCGGCAAGTGCGTGTCAGGTCACGCGCAGAGTAGGTATCCGTATTACCTGTCCCGAAGAAACTGAAAATGACATCCAAAACAAAAACAAGTAGGATTGAAAGACAAACTTAATTTTGTACTAGAAAAAATGTTCTTCCGTACATCAATGAACGTCACGATCACTACCCCAACTGCAAATGTAAATTTGTAATCGCCAAAAGATATTTTTTTAAGTGACAAATCTACAAAGAACCGTTTTCGGACTTCTTTCTTAAAATGTGTACTTCTTGCCAAAATTAATGATTCCAGGTTAACAGGAAGAACGCAATAGAATTTTATTCCCTCACAAGTGTCAAAATACGCTGCGTAAGGTCGTGTCTTTTGATTATATTGACTTAAAAGTGTTTTTTTTTTTCGCAGCTACAACGAATTACAGACTTGAGTATTACAAATATTAATTTCCACTTGATACCTCTACGCGTTCCTGAGATAAGGGTTTACAAAGACAGATGGATAACGAAGTGATCCATCAAGGGCCTTTGTCTAAGACCGGATCCTGGAAATCTATATCAAAGTAGTGACTCTTAAAAATAAATGCAAGTTAAGTCCTTACGAATGCGTCTGTGTTCCTCGATATTTTCGTCAAAAAGCAAGCGACTCAATACTCAATACTTTATTGCATCTACTCAATACTTATTTCAAATAAATTACAAATGTCCTTTTTGTTCTCAGAACTAAAGGTAGTCCAGTTACAAACCGTCTGGCACTAAGCCATAAATAACATTATTCCTAAAGCATCGTATCTAATTTATACAAATTTTAAACTACAAGCAGTAGTTTGGTATTGCCAATAGAACAACTTAGACGCCTCGTCGGAAACTGTAAAATATCATTATCATTATTTTTCTTTTTTCTTCCATTTTATCCTGTCAATCATCACGCTATCACTGACTCTCTTTCCTTCCATATCACTCCTCACACAATCCATCCATTTCTTTGACCTTTTCTCTCTCCATTCACATGTATACTTATAGTTTTGTACTAACGTAACTTAACGGCAGTGATGTCATTTTTCAGCTTGTACAATTGCGCATGCTTTTCTTTTATTTGACAGTTTCCCCTTCTATTAGATTTGAAAAGCAATTAAACTTACTTTTAATTTTGTATTTTGAAAAGTTTTAAAAACAATCTTTCTTTGTTGCGTTTTTGAATTAAGTAAATTTATGAAACAAGTTAAAAAAAAAATAGTCAAATACCCAATTGAAAAAGGCAGAACTTCTACTAGCAATAGCGTCTCGTTGCGATTCAATACTCTGTGGTATTGCCAGACAAAATAATTCCGCTTAAAATATTTACGAGGCAAGCTTCATTTTGTACTTTGCAGATTTCTTGCAATTCCTTTGTGTAAAATCTTGAGCTAGTTTGAGTTAGACATATTCGATTCGTTGTCTTGAAAACATTTAAAAATTGTTTTTGCAGAAGTTACTAATTATTTAATGTGTACCTAATGAATATCAAATCACAGAATAAATTCAAATAGGAAAGTTCTTATAGCAATACTTGATACTCATATGTTTCAAATGACAGAAAACTTATCCCAGCAAAAAGCATCGAACACACTCCTACAAAACATCACCTGATGTGCGTAGATATATCATTGAACCCTTACAATTCCATTGCAACCCGTTTCATTCTATCCTATGGGAGCGGAGTTTTTCATCTCCTAAAAGGGCGCTAATTTTCCGACAAGATGGCTCGCCATAGTGCTGGCTGGCTTCGCAAACGCTCACAATGAGGAACTACTATACCTAACTACCGAGAAAAACTTTATGTTAGGACTTCATTAATTTTATTCGCATCGATCTCAATTTTTCTAAGAAATGTAATGCAATTAGTATAAGGCTCGTATTCTAGGAGCGCTGGATGAGGAAGTATAAAAACCTTTTTCATTTTGTATCTTTTGATAGTTAATAAAATGGTTTTAAAACTTTTTTAAATTTAAATAGAAGTCCTTATACAAAAATGGGAAAAAAATAACGTGATTCAAGATGTAGTGGTAAAAAGAATATACGAGTATACATTTTATTTGTTAGGATGATTTCCTGACTGATGATAGGAATTGATATTGTAGAGTGATAGAGAGTATCAGACTTTTACTAGCTAAAACTCGTTTGTTCCTTTGTTTTCAAGGGTCGCAGATCACATGAAAAATACCACAGCTCTGACCGGTATCGACATAAGCGCGCCCCGTCAATCTTGCTGACAATTCCAAAAAAAAACGAGTGCCATCCAAAGAGTATTCAATACAAGAATTACTGCAGAAACAATATACAAAATCCTTTACAGAATTTTCATTAACAATGGCCAAATAAAAACGTTGCAACACAATTTATTGGAAAAAATATATGAAAATATTTTCGTAATAACATCATTAAACTACCGTTGCATTAATTGGTTGACAAGAAAAGTAATATTCCGCTTTCGGTGGCACGCAAGTCGCGGCTTCACCGGCGGAATGAGCGGTAGTAGTGAAGTGCGGCAAGAGCGGGGCCTTCATCAATCTTCTGTAATTAGCTAGTGACGTTCTCGCCTAACACTAATGACGAGAAGGGCGTTTACTTGCGACCGCCACGCCTCGCCACATAAATTACTACATCTACCGTCGAGAGCTCACTCAAACACCTCAAGTGTTTAGTGAAATGTGCTGTTAGTGAAAAATGACGTGAAAGCGATTTTTAAACGGCGTGTGAGTGGCTTTATCGTTCGTCGCTTTAGATATGGGGGAGTACGTTACGTGACTAATTATAAGGGTAGTAAGTAGTTGAATGTTATCAGCAATCTGCTTTCTAAGCGCGATTATGATAGATAGAAAAGAATATATTAAGGTGTAGACTCAAGTACATTGGGTACGTGAGGAGTAATTTCAGTTTATTATATTCTTCTTTTAAAAACTTAAGGAATCGGTTGTACTTCAGATAAATAGAATATGCTCTATTATACAACAAAATAGTCATTTATCTAGCTACAATGCTACTTGCAATTTTCTTAACCGCAGTTTCAGTTTCCTGTGGCCCGATTCACGCAATGAAAACCGTAACGATATCGTAGCGATTTAGTCGTTTAGACTATTTCCGTATTCACTTCCATCAATCGAGTTTGAACGACACCGATTTTAAAGTCGTTTGAAATTCGTCGATTTAAAAAAAATCTGTATTACATTATCCTGGTAGAATACTTATTTCTGTAACTGGAAATAAGTCTATAGATTGTGAAAACCGCTTTTGGATAGGATTTCGATCGAACGACTATAAAACTTCAACGATATTTGGCTTGTTTGATTTTACGTGAATCAGGCTACTGATTACGTATCGGGAAACTTTCACATTCAGCATCAATGTTAAGATCTTCTTGCCATTAGCAAACAGCGAAATCGAATAGGTATTCAACACTTCAGCCGTAACTAAAAGCTCCCGCCTCTTTGTACCGACTACACAATACGATAGAACTTCTTATTCAGCGCATAATTTATCACAGAAGTGACTGCAACAGCTCTATCGAGCACCTACGTATCATAAGTCATCGTTTCTTTGATAACTCTACTGAAATTTCCTTTTCAATGCGCTTACTCGAAAACCTGCTCCTATTCCTACCGTTTTTAGACACGCAATTTGCTGTTTTTCACACTAGTGCGGAAAAATGCGTGAGCTCAGCACGATTTGTATTTCTCTTATTAGACTGGGCGCTTACCTACTGTCACGAGTCGCGCGGAAACTCGTTTTTAGTTATATCTTCATAAGTGTATTGAAAAGCGTCGTTGATACATATGGAAATTTGTTGCTGCAACATTCGGCTCCATAACACCGTTGCTTGCGACTCGGGCAAATTCTTCCTCGGTCGCAATGACAAACTTTCTCCACTTGTATCAAAAAGTACTTTCAGGCTTCCACAGACAGTCGTAATGCGACAGTGCGAAGATTTGTTTCACTGGATAGTTGAAGATAAAGATTCCCAAAGACGGATTCATAGGCATTTTTTTTTTAACTATAGAACAATTTCTGTTTCATTCAATCATTAAGCTCCAAGCGAAAGCGTTCCCTCTCATTGTCTTTCTATTGTGTCTCTAATTACGGTATTTCAAAGTTTATAGGAAGAAAAAAAATTTGGGTTATTCTACGTAGAATACCTATAATTTCTATGTAAACGTGTCTTCGCATTGTTTTATCCGTAGAATACCTATAATTTCTATGTAAACGCGTTTTCGCATTGTGGCGTCACGCCTGCCTGACGAAGTATTTACCTTTACTCCTTATGCAACATTATACCTGCAATACGTTTAATGATCGTAAATTTCCTTAATGAACAAGTCGTGCAATTAATAATTCAGCACCCTTCTGAACTAAAATACATGATTAACCTAATTTGCAGCAGTGTACCGAATTCTAACGCAACTAATGAGACCGTTGTTAAGTAGATTGCATTTAGTTTTGAGGATGGAATACTGTGTGCTATATGGTGATGTATCTATTATGGTATATTTATTTAAGAGCAGGTGTGTCTTCTTGGGCGGAGTATCGCCGTGCCCTCGTGGGGGTGATCGGCGGCGGAGACCTCTCGCGCCGGGCCCTGGTCGAGGCCATGGTCCGGAGCGAGGAAGAGTGGCAGGCGGTCGCCGACTTCTGCGAAGCAGTAATGCTCGCCAAGGAGGTGGCCGACCGCATCAGACAACGGCGCTTTCGCCGCCGCCGCCGGGATTCCGATCCCGATTTCCAGCCACCGTAGGCGCGGGCTTGCGGACAGTGAGCAATGGGTAGCTCGCTGTCCGGCCGTCCGGTAACCGTCCGGACCAAGCCCAAGTCGTCGACGGCGCGCACTGTTCCCGCGCGCCTCAAGGAGTTGTCAGCAACAGCAGGGGCCCAGCCGGGTCGAAGCCTACTGGGGCCAGGGTTATCCGAAAGGGAGCTCGAGCCCCGGTACGAAGGCTAGAAGGAACGGGATGGGTTTTTTAGTCAGTAAGAGTCTGACACTATCTCCCGCTCCGCCCAAGGGCGGGGGATGTCAATGCATGATTTTTCCCATTGAAAAAAAAAAACAAAAAAAAAGGTGTGTCTTCAATTTATTTATTTTAGGACTAGCTTTTACCTCGGAACTCTTTCTTATCAATGTTTAATCTCTATTAAGCATTGTCATACAATGTGGCAATGCAACCAGCCTTTTGGGTAAACTTCCAGTTGACAGCGATTTGGAGGAAATACATTATTAACCTAATTTGCAGCAGTGTACCGAATTCTAACGCAACTAATGAGAGCGTTGTTAAGTAGATTGCATTTAGTTTTGAGGATGGAATACTGTGTGCTATATGGTGATGTATTTATTATAGTTTACTTCTTTAAGAGAGTCTTTTGGGCACATTACCAGGTGACAGCGATGTTAAAGAGTTTTGGACGCCACAATTTAGTTAGAATCAATTAGTGTAGGGTTTTGTTTTTTTTTTCATTTACTTTAATTATAGTTATTTAGTTGTTTATAAGTAGTAATATATTATGTAATTTGTATGTAAGTGCTTGTAAATAAATAAATGAATTCGAAAACATAAAAAAATAATTGTCATAAGGTTAGATTTTACATCGGAAAGACTCGGGACCGTTTCCAGTTGACAGCGATTTGAAGAAATTATTTTACGCCATATTTTAATTAGATTTTTTAAAACTGTATGGGTAAAATTAGCTGTTTTTAGTGTTCCGTACCTCAAAAGGAAAAAACGGAACCCTTGTAGGATCACTTTGTTGTCCGTCCGTCTGTCTGTCTGTCAAGACCCTTTATCTCGAGAACGCGTAGAGGTATCGAGTTGAAATTAAAACCATATACTCAGGTCTGCGTTTCCTATAAGCTGTGAAAATCAAACTTCTAAGTTAACGAATAAAAAAAGATACGGCTATTTATGTCGCAAAAAAAAAAACGTATATTTTCTTACTTTCAAAGACCGAAATTCATAGGGTACTTCCCGTTGACCCAGAATCCTGAAATTTGCTACAAAGCAAGGCCCAGGTATCGGAATAAATCTGTAAACAGTAAATCTGTTGTTACCTAGGTCACCAAAAAAAATTACCATTTGGAAATTATAGTTTGCAGGGAACCCTCAGTGCACAAGTCCGACTCGCACTTGCCAAGTTTTTTTAATATTTAGTTCCTTATAAGTATTTTGTAGTATTGATTTTGTTGTAAACAAAAGAACTGAAAATAAAATAAAAATTAATATTCTATTTTCAATATTAGTTTGCGTCGGCCCTATAACAAGAGCCTCTTGTACCACGAGAGTTATATTTTTACTTCTTGCTTATTTTCGATTTTATTAGTATTTAGAGTATTTTGAGGCGCTGTTTTACTTGGAAAAAAAAACTAGTTGATTTATTTTTATTATGAAGTGTTCAATAATGTTGCTCTTTCTGACCTACCTAAAACAGGAGAGTAGGAAAAATTTAACATTTTATAATGTAGCAGCATGACTGTAATAAATTGAATTAAAAATATGGGTAGACCATGTCCTTGTTTGATAGAACAATGCTGGATGTAAGGTAGTCAAGTCTTGCCCCAATCATCTCCAGTACGATGTTTGAACTGGGACTCAATACTCAATATTTTATTGCATTGGACATACTCAGTAGGTACTCATGTTGCTTTGTGATCATGCTTATATATGATAACTCAAAGCAGTGGCGGCCCAGTGGTAACGGCTCCGACTTTCGAGATATAGGTCGCGAGTTCAAACCCAGCCAGGCAATACTTTGTGTAATTTATTTCATCACCACTGCTCTCAAAACGGTGAACAATAAAATCGTGAAGAAATCGGAATGTCCAGGAACCAAAAGTTTGAAGACATGTGACATCCACCTATCCGTATTGGGACTGCGTAGTGGACTACGGCCCATTCTTTCTTAGACAGGAGGTCTGAATCTCACCAGAGGAAACACTATAAGACTGATTATGTTTAAGCTATACTGTAAAACGACAAGAACAAGATCAGAGGGCCTAGTTAAGTTAATAATCTACAATCATTAACGCTAGTAGAAAACTTCAAATGTAATGGAATGACGCCATCTCAACGCTCAGTCATGTGGTCAGAAGAACAAAGGAATTGGAAGCGTAGCCAACTTGCGGCAATAGACGAAAGAGAATCGAAATGAAACGGTCATAACTTGGCTAGGCCTGCTGTGCAGAAAGTAAACTAAAATAATAAATCAGTAAAGACTCTTTAAACAACCTTTTTATTGTTTAAAAAAAAACATTTTTCAGTCCTCAAATCTTTTACTCCTTGATCCTCTTGAACATTTTTAAACCAAATTATAATTAAGTAAAACATACATTTAACTTAAAGAAACGAAAGTCACGATATGATCAGATTGAAGCAATCAATCTTCATTAATCAGAAACATTGGCGTTAACTTCTAATGACTAGTAATTAGGGAAAGGCTGGAGTTACTGAACCGTTTGAATTTCTATAGGTACTAGTCTAGGAATAAATAAGACCTAATTTAGAAGCTCTTTTAATTGCGGACAAATCGTCTAGCTCTCATTATTTATTTAAATTAGATGTACAATTAGTATCTAGTGGTTCTTAGTTAAAAAGGACTAAACTGTGGTAGGTTTGTGGTAAAGTTTGGCTTCAATACGATGAGTATTTTTTTAATTTTGTTAAACTTACAAAGGTTTTTTTTTATAAAGATGGACAATGAATAATTGCAATTTATACCTACATTAATATTATAAAGCTGAAGAGTTTGATTATTCACTGCAACGTGCTGATCTCAGAAAATAATAGCATAGCATAATAAGCCTTTTAATGTTCCCACTGCTGGGACTTAGGCCTCCTCTCTACGAGAGGGAATGGGCCGAAATCCACGCGGGCCCAGTGCGGGTTGATGAATGTCACACGTCTTCTATCGAATTATTGGTTCTAGGTCATGCCGATTTTCTCACGATTTTTTCCGTCACCGTTTCTCAGGAAATACTGGTTTGAATTGAATATTTATTTTAGTGTTGGATAGCGTAATTATTAAGGAAGGCATCCTAATTATCGGCAGCCTAATTATCAACAAGGCAAGAACATCACGCTAAGACCAAAGGAAGCGGAGTAGTATCTTTTTCTATACTACCTCTATTTATTTTAAACAAAATATATATCAATAGCTTCTGCCATTGGATTCACCCACGTAAAAGTAGAAAAACATCTCAAGGAAACATACAACCAGGATTATAATATCTCATGTCTACTCATGTGCCAAATTCGTCTGCATATGCGTTTTTTTTTAGTGGAAATCATTTAATGACATCTCCCAGCCTTGGGCGGAGCGAGAGAGCGTGTCAGCCTTTTACTGACCAAAACCCACTCCTCTTCCATCTTTCCCTTCGTCCCAGGGCCCTGAAGTTCTCTTTCGCATCACCGATGGCCCCAGTAGGCTTTGACCATGCTTGCCGACACACGCGTGGAACACTAAGCCCAAACCCTGGAACTCTAAAATTTTGCACAGTTTCCATTTATGATGCATACAAAGAATAGAACGGATTTTCAAAAATTGACCCCCTAATGATGAAACTATACCTAACCTAACCTAGTGATGAAACAGGAGTCCAAAGTTAGTATGGAGTAATCTACTTTCAAACAGAGGTATTCCTGACAGGTCGAGTCCTAATAACCAACATGTTTATAACAACACCAAGCGTTCAAACGACCAACACTTCTCGTAACTGTGATTGCAACTTCTATTTCGCGGCAAATTGCACCCAAGTCTAGCATTTCAGTGCGTTCAAAGGCGATTGGACTGATTCCGTCGCTGCGATAACAATCATCAAGCCGAGAAAGTACAAGTATCACGTTCAAATGATGACCCGTAGCCGAATTTAGGATCCCTTTGAAGTCCTTTTCGAACATTCCGGAATACGTGAAAACGTCGCAGCAAAGCTAGCAAAGTCCCCTCTATGCTGTTCTCATTGTGTTTGTACTTCAGCTCCGTCGAAGAGCTACTGTACGAAATTATTTGAGTCCGGAGATAGGATTATAGGATAGAAAATGTTAGTAGATAAGTTGCTAGATTTATTTACCTTTAAAGGCTCCGAGGGAGTTATTTATTATATTTTATTTAACAAACAGTTGCCACCTATTGCTTTGCCGCTATTAGCTCGGTTGCAATTCTAGGATATGTTCTACACGTCTACCAATTTTCATCTTAATCCGTTCAGCCGTTCAAGCGTGAAAAAATAACAAACATAAAACATACTCAAAACTTTTGCCTGTATAATATTTGTGACATTGCTTACTTAACTAACTATAGGTATTATAGATACTAGGTGATAAACATATAAAAAAAAAAATTAACAATAAATGTCAATTTAAAATAAATGGCGTCGAAAAACTCAGCCGTTGTCGTAATGTAGGTACCCAAAAGACTGGCGGCATTGCCACGCTCTGTTTAGCAATGATTTATCCTCGAAATTAATATCATGAACAAATTAGTAAATAGGATATCTACTCTTTTTTGTACCTGCATCATAACAAATCAGTGTGTTGAGTGCGAGCTCTCTGATTGGTTAAGAGCTTGGAACGGCCAATCGGAGCGATGAAGATCATAAACGTGTCGATCGTGTTAATATAAAACCAACTCGTGCTAAGGTTTCGAGTAATCAGTATCAGATAAAAACAGTAAGGCTCGTATTAATAAACTTTCCTCAGCCTAAGATCTCGTACTTATTACCAAGCTTGAGGTCTTGATCGTATTAATAAACGAGATTCACAAGGTTAAGCTCAAGCTCAAGTTCGAGCTTTTTTTTTTTTTTTCGATGGGAAAAATCATCTTATGACAACCCCCGCTCTTGGGCGGAGCGGGAGATAGTGTCAGACTCTTACTGACTAAAAAACCCATCCCGTTCCTTCAAGCCTTTATACCGGGGCTCGAGCGCCCTTTCGGATAACCCTGGCCCCAGTAGGCTTCGACCCGGCTGGGTCCCTGCTGTTGCTGACAACTCCTTGAGGCGCGCGGGAACAGCGCGCGCCGTCGACGACTTGGGCTTGGTCCGGACAGTTACCGGACGGCCGGACAGCGAGCTACCCATTGCACACTGTCCGCAAGCCCGCGCCTACGGTGGCTGGAAATCGGGATCGGAATCCCGGCGGCGGCGAGAGCGCCGTTGCCTGATGCGGTCGGCCTCCTCCTTAGCGAGCATTACTGCTTCGCAGAAGTCGGCGACCGCCTGCCACTCCTCCTCGCTCCGGACCATGGCCTCGACCAAGGCCCGGCGCGAGAGGTCTCCGCCGCCGATCACCCCCACGAGGGCACGGCGATGCTCCACCCAAGCAGGGCACACCGCGATTGTGTGCTCCACCGTGTCCTCCGGGTGTTCCGCACAGTGGCGACACCCGGGCGTCACTTCCGCTTTAATTCGGAACAGGAACCTCCCGAACTTGCCATTTCCGGTGAGGACCTGTGTCATGCGGAAGGTAAGGACGCCGTGAGGTCTTTCCAGCCACGCCTCAAAGAGGGGACTTATCGCCATAATTGTGGCGTGCCCAGCACTGGGTTGCGATAGTCGCTGACGCCATTCCACCATGAGATCCCGCCGGAGCTCTGTCCGCCATGCCGCGACCTGTCGCGGCAGAGGACTTTCACCCCGGCATTGCATCTCCACGCGCATGTCGTGCATGTGTGCAAGGACTGTTGCCTCCAGATCCCACGGTGGTAGGCCAGCCAGAAGGCTCGCCGCTTCGCGGGAAATCGTGCGGTATCCCCGCACCATCCGAATTGAGCTCAAGTTCGAGCTCAAGCTCAGCTTAGGTTTACGGCATCAGCCAAGTGTTGTCTGATTAATAAACGAACTCGAAACTTAAGTTTACAACAATCTCTGTACTTGAGCTGCCAGATCATGTCAGTGTCATCAGTGTAGACCGACCAGGACTTGAGGTCGTGATTATCGTAACGCGAAATGGAGTTGGAGTTTGTAAATATTTTGAGTCGAATTAATTAGGTATTACGACGAAATAGAGAGTACTATTATGCTATTTTATGGCATTTGCGATATCTTTTATCAAAAATTGTTGTAAGAAATGCGTCAAATCAAAAAAAAAACAGATTTGATCAAGATTCGATATTTTATATTCCCATTAAAAAGCATTTTATTTTAAACTTCGGCCAATGTGATGTAATCGTTCACGTAAGCTAAGCTTGAGTACAGCGCATTGAGGAGCTGATCTTGGTTACTGATATCCTGTACTCATGTGTTTATTAATTAGCAAAGATCTTGAGCTTCTGTCATCGTATAATCGGGGATCAACACTTGAGGACGGAGTTGAGCATCGTTTATTAATACGGGCCTATGAGTGTCAATGTGATTTTCCGGCGATCACCCACTCCGACTTACTAAGGGCACCTTCAAATTAGCTGCATAGTGCCGCGCGATGGCAGAGCTACACCCGCGCTACAGTCGCGCGGCACACTACTTTGTTATAACAAAGTAGGTAGTGCTGCAGCCGCGCTGCCGTCGCGCGGCACTTTGCGGCTATTTGAAGGCGCCCTTAGTTTCTAAGTAGCATATTCTTTTATTTGTTGTTAATTTATTTTTCTTGTTGAACCTGCAACCTCCGGCGATTTCATCGAACAATTTATTTAAAACTTTGTGGTGAAAACAAAATACAACGAGAGGCGGCGATCACGTCTAATAAAATTTCTTTTACACCTGCAGTAACACAGGGAAATTTTATTTAACTTTTCCGCATTACATTTTTACAAGGCAGAAAATAAAAAAATATTGTCGGGTTTACAAGCCTCCAAAACTTTATTTTGAGAACAAATCATCAAGACAAACAGTCGCACTTTAAATTCCTGTTATATCTGTTGTAAAGCTGTTTCAAGTCTTTGTATATTGTTTTATTTTATTTTTACTGCTTATCATCGATGCTATTTTAGAGGTATGCGGAACAGAGAGTAAAGTCCCACGTATACCTCTGTCAGAAAGGGAGGATCTTCCGACCAGATGGGTATTATGTCTAGTGGGCAACTGCCCGATAGACGATTTCGAGTTGTTAAATATGTTCAAATCGCGCAGAAAATTTTAATTGCGCGTTGCAGGATTAGTTCTTATGGTTTTATATTACATCATAACATTACATAATATGTTAATTCAAAATTGTTGGTTTTAGCTAATTACATACTTATATTATAGTAACACCTAATACGTTAATAGTGCTTGCGGTGCTAACCTGTAAAAATTATCGCATTGACCTTAGATTTAGGTAGTTAAATACTTTAAATATTTATGCTATAAAATTATTGGTTGGCCAATAAAGGAGAAAAAAATTATCACGTTGAAAAAATAGATTATAATCTTAGTGGCTGGGAAACTTAATCCTATTTCTCGTTGTATCGGTCCTGTTGCTTATAAACAAGCTAAGTTTTTTTTTTTAAATATTGCTCGACTTTAAAAAATACTCCTGTCTCGTGGGTGCGTTCACAAACATACAAGCTCACATTCAGAATCCCAGACCCGAAAAAACTATCTGTTAGTTAAACAAATATTTTTTCCGTGCGGGAAATCGAACCTTTGAAACGCAGCAAAGCCGCCAACCGCTCAACCACTGCGCCAGCTGTTTCGTCCTATGATCCGTGCCGTTACATAATGTATTATATTGTTTGTTTGTGTTTTAATAGTTATGTAAATAACGTATCTTTTCTCCTTCTCTGTCAAATCCATCCAAAGGTTGTCTGTAAAACATCGCGTCTAGCGATAAGAGCGCCCATCGTTACGCCCCATTAATTTTAAGCTCCTACTGTAATTTTTCATGCTGTACAATAAAGAGTATATCTATTTATCTTATGACACGCAGTGGTAGAGTCGATTACTATCATTGAATTATCATATTTGCAGTCATTTTTATAGAAATTACTTTAACAAACACAAAATTTTGCCTCTTTATAATATTGTTTTTTAGATACGTTTTATATCGAACGTTATTAGCTTCTTATTATTTTTATTATATAGAGCAGTGGTGGCCAAGTGCTAATGGCCTCGACTTACGAGTTGTAGGTCGCGGGTTAAAACCCAGCCAGGCGCATCACTTTGTGTAATTTATTTCATCACCGCTGCTCTCAAAACGGTGAAGAAAAACATCGTGATGAAACCGGCATGCCCTAGAACCAAAAATTCGAAGACATGTGACATCCACCAACCCATATTGGGCCCGCGTGGTGGATTACGGCCCATTCCCTCTCCTAGAGAAAAGGCCTGAGTCCCAACAGTGGGAACATTATAAGGTCGACTATGCTATGCTATTAGCGAATCAAGTTGTATTCAGTACAAGGTACAACAATGATTAACGAATCTAAAACTTTGTTTTTGAGCGCCTAGCGACACACAGGTTTTATAAAACAGTTCTGTCAGCACCAGTCTACCACAAACTAATTATGAAATTGTATTTGTGGAATTGTTAATTATATTCTCTGTAATTTGTGGAAAGAAAATTATTATTATATTATTCTATTTTTTTTTTATTCAAATAAAGTAGTGCTTGACTGCGATCCCACCTGATGGTAAGCAGTGATGCAATCTCTGATGTGAGGCGAACTAATTTAAGAGCCTATTCACTCCTGCCTTGAAGACATTTAAATTATAATCGGATGGGAAGACCGCAGCAGGCTGATTGTTCCAGTCCTTCGACGTACGCAGTTTAAACGGCGAGGCAAAACGCTTAGAGGTTTCAACAATGTATTCTAAAACAAACAATTTTGTCTCTTCATAATATTGTTTACTTAGATACATTTATTTCTATAAACAGAAACGTATCATGAAAAATATGTGTGTCGACCTCCGGGAACCAGATCGCATTCCTTCGAGAAAGGGACGGCCACAAAGAATCCCCGCATTCTCTGCTCACAACAGCAACAATACAAACGCTCCATTCATTTTTCACTCACTATTTGTCAAAACCAACGACATCTTCGGAACTTCAATACAGGTGCCAGCCAAAAAAGTTTACTATAGTTGGGGAGGAGGGGATAGGTGTAGATCGCTAACGGTATCAGGCAATTTTATTTAGCTCTGCTTAGCTTGAGACTAGACTGCGTTGTGTGATATTTGTGGAATATTTTATAATATTATATTATATTATATTATATTATATTATATTATATTATATTATATTATATTATATTATATTATATTATATTATATTATATTATATTATATTATATTATATTATATTATATTATATTATATTATATTATATTATATTATATTATATTATATTATATTATATTATATTATTCCAGCACTATCTTATCACAAAACAAAAATAACTACTAGTGATGTAACGAATATTCGCAGAATTCACAAGAAACATGCAAATATTTGGCAATATTTTTCTTGTGAATTCGAATGCGAATGTAAAAATATGCGAATATTCGCGCGAATGCGAATATTCGTTACATCACTACTATCTACCTGGTAACTAGACTCCAGTAATCAGTTTTTAACTATTGCTACATACTGTTTATCTTTTTAAATAAATATATAACTTTTCTGTGCGTGTGTCCGTCACCAAGCTCTTCCGAAACGGTTTGACCGATTTGGATAAAATGTATATATTTAAATAAGTCTTTGGATGTTTTGAAAATACAATTGAATACGGTAGGTGGTGCTGCAATCGAATTATCTATTTATTTTTTCTGAAAAGCCTGATGTCGAAAAGGACAACGTCTGACGGAACTGCTGTTATACTTATAAAATCTTTAACTAACTATAAATATAAAACCTACAAAAACGGTTGACTATTTAAAACTAACCAAAAACAATCTAAAAATTGGCGTCGGAAATCTCGTCGGCGTCGTTGTAACTGGTAATGCGCCAAAAAGACTAGCGACATAATAACGCTGTATGGTAATACTAAAGCTGCAACTACACTGCTCACACGTGTGACACACACGCCAATCTGGGCGCGTCGGTCTCCATACATTTTATATGGCAACTAGACTTGTAGAGCTACACTTGGTCCACGCCACGTGACGTCGTTCTACGTACAAACCAGGCGTGTAACGTGTGCGTCGCGTCGATCTAATGTAGTTCTGGCTTTATCCTTTGTCCGACTATAAAAGCCAGTCCTTGGGTCACGCGAAGTGTCAACAAGGCGTAAACTATAACTTGATATTTCTTAAGACGAGCTCCTGGATGAAGCGTTCTACTGCGGCTTTCCAGAAAAACGGCTTTTCTGGAAAACCAGATTCAACAGCCAGAAAATTTAGGTACCTACTTATATTTTGATTGTACTCATACCTAGCTATTATCACAAATATTGGATATCACTGCAGACATTTCCAAAGTACAGCATGGTCATAAGAAACAGATAGTTATTTAAAAAAAAATGCATTGCGTTCTACTTTTTCAAAACGGTGCTTCATATTATAAACTCCTGTATCAGCGTTCACAAACATGTTAACTCACATACACCGGACTCCCAGTTCCGAAATAACTATCTGTTGGCCATACAGAAAGTTTGATGCTAATGAAGGGCATTGGTCCTTTGATGTACCTCACACACTCACATCACAGTTCTAATTAGTATCAAAGTTTTCAGTAAAAACCTACTACTAGTGACTTCATAATAATATACCACGTTCCATGAAAATTGTTTACAGGCCTTTGTGCTTTGGCCTTTCATAAGCCTTCCAAACATCCAGGCATATAGTATCTAATACTCGCTTCTGCCAGCGGCTTCGCCCGCGCACATATAAGATAGCCTATGTCACTTAGGAATGAGGCAACTTTCTATCGGTGGAAAAATTTTAGCAATCGGACCAGTACTTTCAGAGGATTCTACAAACAAAGAAAAAAAACACTGAGGGTTCCGTGCAAACTACAATTCACGAATGGAGTCTCGAATACTTTTCTTTTTTTTTGACGTAGTTAACAATATATTTACTGTTTTCAGATTTTTTTTATACCATTATGTGCTATAAGATATTACTTTGCGCCAAATTTCAGAAAAAAAACGGAAAGTACCCTATGAATTACGATCTTTGAGAGTATCAAAATATACGTTTTTTTTGCGACATAAACGGCTGTATCTTTTTTATTCGTTCACTTAGAAGTTTGATTTTTTCACAGCTTGAAGGGACCGCAGACAGGTATATGGTTTTTATTTCAACTTGATACCTCCACGCGTTCTTGAAATAAAGGGTCCTGACAGACAGACAGACAAACGGATGGACAACAAAATGATCCTATAAGGGTTCCGTTTTTCCTTTTGAGGTACGGAACCCTAAAAAACAAACTTTACCTCTGTTTAGAAATGTAGATTATGATCATTAGACGATTATAAGTTATAAAGTGGGCCAGTGACTAAAAAGTTGAAAGATAATCGTTTGTCTTTATATGGGCATGTGAAGAAAAGGAAGAAAACGCACATTACTAAAAGATTTATGATTGTGAATATACATGTGGATGGATAGAGAAGAAGAGAGAGGCCGAAGAAAAGATAGATGGGTTAGGTGAGAAGTGATATGAAAGAATAGGGAGTTACTGATAGCGTAACAGGGGGGGTGACAGGACCGAATAGAAGAAAAGAACGTGTTGCACCGATTCCAGATACAACTGAACAAGGGCAGAAAGATGATGCTGATGATGAAACCGAAACAATTGTGGTAGTTTTAGAATTCATCAGATTTGATATTCCTCGAGTAGCGGTCGACTTGAATCTAATCCAATGCAACTACAAGTTAATGCATAATACATCATAACACGAAGCGAACTGCAAATGATCATTTGACCTCTTTATACTCAATTTCTAGGCTATACTAACAAAACATTGATTGATTGATCGATTGATTTGAACATGTCGGATTTTCAGTATTGCAATGACGTGATCTAGATTGACGTGAAACTTTGCAGTCATCAAATTTCAATCACCAAAAAACAATACGAAATTTGATCAGTAGTACCTACTTCCAGGAATTGTATAAAAAAACAATGTGACCTCTTTGTAATATGGACAGCTTGGTTGGCACATTGGTCAATTAGTTGGTTGCTGCGTTGCATATCTTGGACTCAATTCCTGCTCGGGCTAAACACTTGTACGCCCAACATCTGTAGTTCGCACAAATGTTTGTTGTTCCGGGAAGGGTATCTTGTTCATGTGAGTTTACCTACATGTTTATACACTCACCTGTGTAATACAGGAGTAATTTCTAGTTTGCGACCACGTGTAACTTGAAATAGGACATTTTGATACAAGTGCAGAAAGATTTTCATTGCGACCGACGTTGACGCGGAATTCGCACGACGGCAGCCGTAGTGCGTTATGGAGCCGAAGGTTGACGGGCGCTTCGTAGCTTGATACCTCGAGCCTGATAAGATAAGTATAATAAAATTGAGGGGAGGGCGAGCACGTGCACTTTTCTGCACTAGCGCGGAAAACAGCCAATTGCGTGCCTAAAAGCGGTAGGATAAGAGTGGAATTTCGAGTACTACTGACATACACGTACAGATTTCGATAACATCAACTAAACTTCTCAAATCGATCGACCCGCATGGTTGTTATTTACCAGAACATTGAAGCTGTACAATTATCCTGTGCACAATGTTATACACTCAGTAGTTTCCCGGTCTTAATTTATACCAGATACGTACAAAGCTTCGCTCCAAAGTTGATCTGTAAAGGCTCAACACGTATCAGGAGTGCATTCGACCGACTTCGTAAAGTACTTCACTGAACTACAAAGTACCTTTGTCCGATGTACAAGCGTGGATTTACGAGTATCTTTGTGTCACTATACAATCATTTACTCTCTAGCATTATTTTGTTAGCATAAGCATCAGTCCTTTAATGTTACCACTGCTGGGAAACAGGCCTTCTCTCTAGGAGAATTCCCTCTCCTCTCTCTCGGGCTGAAATCTATCACACGTGCCCAGTGCGGGTTGGTGACACATGTCCTCGAATTTTTGGTTCCAGGACATGCCGGTTTCCTCACGATGTTTTCCTTCACCGTTTTGAGAGCAGTAGTGAATGGTGATGAAATAAATTACTTACACAAAGTAATGCGCCTGGCTAGGTTTGAACCTGTAAGTCGGGACCGTTACCACTCGGCAACTACTGCTCCACTGCACTGCAGTTATTTTGTTGGTATGTTTCAATTCAGTAACATTTACAGGTTCGTTAGCGTATTAATGGGGATAATGATCAAGTGATTATCAGTTTGGTGGCAGTGACTGCTCCAATGAGTTGGGTACTTGTACAAACGGACACGCTATCCGTATTCACATTCTAAAAGTGTTATCTATCTATATCAATGAGTTTGTAATTTGTTAGTTTGTTTTGGGTCACACTTTTGTCGAGGAAGACTATAGGCTATATAAAATTATTTTTCATTACTCATACTCTGAAAGTAGGTCTGAAGTTGCCTGAGGAGCGGGCTGAAAGTGATACTTTTCATCCCTAGGGAGTTTTACTTTACAACTGACAGCTGTCAAATTATAAAAAAAAAACTAGTTCTATCTTCACATTTCTATTGAACCATGTTCCAATTTTCCATACAGCCAGTCAATCACAGCACGATATAAAATTGAAATAACTTAAAGACAAGTATTATTTAAATAATGTTATTGATTTATTTGTTCAACTATTTCTTTAAAATACTTTATTTTTAAAAGATTACAATTAATTTCAAATTTTTCATTAATGAGGCTGAATAGCTGCATGGCCGCCCGCAGAAAAAAAAACAAAATGGCGGGAAAGTGGCAATCAGTCGTTGGTTTTTTCGAGTTTTGTTTACATTTCCGTACAACAGAGATTTGTATTAACACGTTATGTTTATCAGATTAAAATAGTGATTTAACGCCTAATTTCCTAAGAGAAGAGGCTAAAGCAGTAGTGGGATACCTTTACCGCCTAAATCAGAAGAAAGATACCTACTTAAAATCATAGGTACGACGACTCAGGTTTTACAAACTTTTTATTTTATTTTTAGTTTCCTCGTATTCGTAATGAAAAGCACAGTGTTTACCTCGGGGTGAAAGTAACCCATTTTACCCCTCGAATTAGCGACCTCGCTTCGCTCGCCCGCCAACTCCTTCTCGGGACGAAATGAGTTACTTTCACCCCTAGTGTAACAATGTACTATTTCATTACTCATACTCTGAAAGTAGGTCTGAAGTTGCCTGAGGAGCGGGCTGAAAGTGATACTTTTCATCCCTTGGGAGTTTTACTTTACAACTGACAGCTGTCAAATTATTAAAAAAAAAACAAGTTCTATCTTCACATTTCTATTGAATCATGTTCCAATTTTCCATACAGCCAGTCAATTACAGCGCGATATAAAATTGAAATAACTTAAAGACAAGTATTAATTAATTCATTAAACCCCAAGCGAACGCCGGCGTTCGCGCACCTATTGTCTTTCAATTGTGTCTGTAATTATCACAATTGAAAGGTTAAATAATTTTATATTTAAAGTGATTTATTTGTTCAACTATTTCTTTAAAATACTTCATTTTTAAAATATTACAATTAATTTCTAATTTTTCATTAATGAGGCTGAATAGCTGCCTGGCCGCAGAAAAAAAAACAAAATGGCGGGAAAATAGCAATCAATCGTTGGTTTTTTTCGAGTTTTGTTTACGTTTCCGTACAACAGAGATTTGTATTAACACGTTATGTTTATCAGATTAAAATAGTGATGCCTAATTTCATAAGAGAAGAGGCTAAAGCAGTAGTGGAATACCTTTTACCGCCTAAATCAGAAGAAAGATATCTACTTAAAATCATAGGTACGACGACTCAGGTTTTACAAACTTTTTATTTTATTTTTAGTTTCCTCGTATTCGTAATGAAAAGCACAGTGTTTACCTCGGGGTGAAAGTAACCCATTTTACCCCTCGAATTAGCGACCTCGCTTCGCTCGCCCGCCAACTCCTTCTCGGGACGAAATGAGTTACTTTCACCCCTAGTGTAACAATGTACTATTTAGTACATGTGAAACCTGAATATAGTTTTTTCAGAATAAGTAACTGAATTGATTCCAATAGATTTAACACCATGTTATATTTTTTTCCAAAAATATTTTAAAAACTCATAAGTTGGATACCACTGACACTAAGTACAACACAGGTCACAGCGGGTATAAGGCGCCAGCAAACCACTGGGTGCAAGTCCTAAACGACCCCTCAGTCGCCTGGATGGCTCGATGACTATGTATTTTGGCTGAAATAACAAGCTTACAACTTTATGATCTTTCATGATACGGTTTTGAAATGTACATAGATCCTTTACGTAAAAATAATAGACACATGTTACGGGTTTTGCACTAAAAATAAGGTTGTATAATATCAAGCTACGACCAATAGACCCGAACCAGTAAGTAAAGACACGGGGAGTAGCTTATCTTACATAACTTCACTTTGTCCTGCTTATAGCTGCAGGTCATGCACTCCGAGAGATGCAAGTCTTGAGGCCAGCCTAATTCCACCGTACTAGACACCGCAGAATCTTACCTTCAGTTCCGTGAGACTTTATATGTAATGGCCCTAACTTAGCTCCCTAGCTGGTCGTTAAACTGAAACAAATTCGTATATACGAGTTAGAGTAGAATAGTAAAAGGCGGCGGTGATGCTTGTCGCACACTAGTGGGTCCCTAGGATTTTTAAATACGAGAGGCAAAGAACCTATCATCATACTTGGGCTTTGATCAACTATCGATACAGAAATGCAAGCGAAAGTGGGCGTTAGATGTTTTTAGGGTTCTGTACATTAAAAGGAAAAACGGAACGCTTATAAGATCACTTTTTGTCTTTCTGTCTATCTGTCTGTCAAGATCTCGGGAATGCGTGGAAATATCGAGTTGAAATTAAAACCTCAGGTCAGCGGTTCCTTGATGTTGTGAAAAAATCAAACTTCTGAATTAATGAAAAAAAAAAAGATACAACCGTTTATAATGCAAAAAACGTATATTTTGACACTAACAATGCAATCAAAATTCATAGGGTACTTCCCGTTGACCTAGAATCTTGAAACTTGACATGAAACAATGTCTCAGAAAAACATTTTTTGCGATTCGGAAAAATCTTCGTATCTGGTAATCTTCGTATTCTGGTATTGAACTGTTTTCATAAGTAAGTTTGTACGGAATTCCCAGTGCACGAGTCCGACTCGCACTTACCCAGTTTTTTTTTCATTTTTTATTTTTGATATGTTCGAGCTTGACCACTGTCTCACCTGATGGAAAGCGACGATGCGGTCGACGATGGGACGCGCTTACCTAGAAGAAACCTATTCACTCTTGACTTAAAGATTCCTGGGGTGTAGCCATCAGGAAACACAGACCCTGGCAAGGAATTCCACTCCTTAGCTGTATGCACAGTGAATGTGTTTGTGTTCCCAAAACGTTTTGTGCGTGTTTTGATTGAATAAAGGTTTCAGTGGTAGTAATGCCTTCGCTTATTAAGTGACAACATACATAGGTTCGTTGAGATCTACAGCTTGTAGCGATAGCAAGCTGACTCTTGACCGCTGATACGGTGTGGGCGAACAAGCATTCGCGTGTTCGCTGAAAGATACCAATCGGGGGCCGCTGCACGCGTTGTTTCTAATTAATGGCGAAGTATCGCGTGGAAACGACCCATTTGTCTCGCCCTCCGTCGGATGTTCACAGAAGAATTGTAAGCGATACAAATACCTTAAATGTCTTCAAACACTTAGCTTGCCGTACCTGCTGAAATTTCCACCACGATCTGCAATTATAATAAACGATATCTAGATCGCAAATACACAGTTTAAATCCGTTTTAAGTTGAAATATGGACGCTGAAACTATTTTACGTAAACGTGTTTCGGATTTCCAGCGGAATTGGCGTACATGAAATGGGAATACATCGATAATTACTCAAAGGTTTTTTCCAGAAAGTAAAGCTGATTGAACATACGCCATTAAATTTCATATTAAAGACCGCTGTTATTTTTCAGTAAAACCAATGAAAAGCCTTTTTATAAGTGGAAAACCATCGAATGACTGACGGAGCGCGAGGGTGTGTCAGACTTTAAGTGACTAAAAATCCACCTTTGTCCCTATGTTCGCTGTGTGTTAAACGACCTCGGTAATTCTTTCGAAGACTCCTGCATCGACAGAACTGTAATACATCTTACGTTTGTCTCTAAATTTTCTACACCATCGGTGTTCAAAAATACTAGAGCTAGAGGATTTTTACGAAAGAGTTACTGAGGCTCTGGAATGAAAAAGGTAACTGAAGGTAGGTTTTAGTCAGTTCGCTCCACCCAGAGCAAGAGAAGTTATTTTACTATCCCAGACAAAAAACAAGTGTGCTCAAAAATAAACAAGTGTTATCAAGCAGCAAAAGAGGCATCGGACGTATTTGCTCGGCTAAAATACAGTGATCGAGTGCCGCCGTATCATTTTTCAGAGGATCCTCAACTCTGTAAAGAAAGATCATATTAATTGAGTACCATTCACAAAATAAAACTCGCTATTATAATATTATTCTGATTTTTTTACCACCGATGTTCACTCTTAAGCCTTTGCATGAGTCGTGCCACCTTTTTAAAGATTCCGTACCCAAAGGGTTTTAGTGTATCATACCGTTAGTCGTGTTCTGACATGTCCGCTATGTGATCGGAGTTTTTCGGCCAACGATGGATATGCAAGTCACATGAGGGCACATAACAGAGCAGCAGATCTGAGCTCACAACCACCATGAAGAGCCAGGGAATGGGGTCGCTGTGGCCGAAATCGGCTAGATGGCATCATCATCATCACCCAAAGGGTGAAAGAAAGAAAGAAAACATATTTATTTGTCACACAATGAACAAAACAAGTATTGAAACATTAATTAATAGCTTAAATAAAATATAAAAAAGGGACGTTATTACTGAGAGTGCACTGTCCGTCGGTCTGTCCGTAACCAGGCTGTAGCTCGTGATGTGATAGCCAGACAATTTTCACAGATGATATACCTATTTCTGTTGCCATTACACGTACTAAAAACAAAATAAAATAAATACTTACGTGGGGCTCCCATACAAAATACGTGAGTATACAACGTTGTATATGGTCATGGTGAAATCAATGGTACGAAACCTTTCTAGTCCTCTCTGGGCTGAGCGAAAGGGAAAGACAGGCTTTTAAAGACTAAAACCCACCTGGTGTCCCTTCAGTTGCCCTTTGCGATCCAGAGCCATGGTTACTCTTTTGAACAGTACCACAGCCTAAAAGTCATAACACCTGGACAACGGTTTTTAAGTTATAATATCGACGAGGTTCTAATCCAAGATCCGGTTAAGAACGACCTAAACCGGTCTGTTTAATGGATGAAACATATATTAAGTATATTAACACAATTTTAGTATATTAAATAATATAACGCGGGTGGGTTGCCTAAAAAATTCCTGGCTAAACTATTTTTTTTAATGCTGTGGTGTGTTTAACGGATAAATTTAATACTAACCGAAAGAATGAAGCCTTTAGAACATAAAAACGTTGGGTTGCCTATTTGTTTTCTGGCATAACTTTGGATTGCAAGGTATAAACAGGTATGTCGATACTAGTAGTACCCACTTGTATAATAAATAAATATTGTATATCAAAATAAACGCTGTTGTTTGCAAAAAAACTGGCCAACGGTTGCGCATTTTTCCAAACAAAAAGTCAATTTTTAATATATTATTTAAATAGTTTGGCCAGGAATTTCTTAGGCAACACACCCGCGTTATATTATTTAATATACTGGATTTGTCATAAAAACGTTTCATCTATTAAACAGACCG
This sequence comes from Mythimna albipuncta, assembly GCA_929112965.1. NCBI lineage: Eukaryota > Metazoa > Arthropoda > Insecta > Lepidoptera > Noctuidae > Mythimna > Mythimna albipuncta. Next base: position 13,373,775 of record OV815973.1, read on the forward strand.
GTGAAGGTCGTTCTTAATCGTATCCTCCTCTACTATTCTAACCAATTGATAATAATGACATTGCTAGTGCTGGGAAAACTGTTTAACTCCAACGCAAATACGATAGTGTCGGTCAATAATGATTATAATTATTCGTTTGTTTTATATCGAACTTTCTAATCATGACATTAGTCAAGTGCCATATTTTAGGTTAGGTTTAAAGAAGGACATTGGTTGTTACCATTTCTAAACTGTAAATAGCGAAAGAAAAACAATGTTAAAAGTGTTTTGTAAAAACAAATTTTTAGCGTTAATTGGAAGTATATAAAACGGTTTATATTGTTGTAAATTAATCTATAATTAATTTGAACTAGCTGACCCGGCGAACTTCGTACCGCCTAATAGTTATGTTGTGATAACTTTTAGCTAAGCAGTCAACTCTACCCTGCTCTACTCTAATCTACCCTACTCTACTCTACCCTACTCTACTCTACCCTACTCTACTCTACCCTACACTACCCTAATTTTATTTTTTTCCATAAGAACCTTCTCACAATAACGAACACAACAAAAAAAATATTAGTGAAATCGGTCCAGCTGTTCACGCCACGCTTTTTTCACGATGATATTAAATAGGATTTAATTTTTATACAAACACTGTTAAATTTTAATCGTTTTAATCCCGTAGAGGGTCGATCCGATACATGAAATACTATTGATTTGTAAAGTTAAAATTAAAAAATAAAGTACCTTTTTTCAAAACTCGTATTAATTTACGCATGTACGAAATTAATTTCTTTAAGAAAACGTCAGCTGAGCGAGTTGACCCATATGTAGTAGTCGGCATTACGTACAAACTACGTACAGGTCATGAAATCTTACAATCTTAAAAAGATCTGTGGCAGTAAGTATTGCATGTTATATTTGTCGTAAAAACACTGAATCATAAAATAATATACCTAAGAACGCAATGTAAAGTACATTGGTATCACTCAACGATCTCTCAAATACACTTATCCACTTTTATGTGTTTTGAAACAATATAAAATAATTTTTCTCATACGTAACAATATAATAAAGCTCGCTAACCTCATAAAAAGTACATTTATGTTCATATAAACATAGATAGATACTCCTCATTCTAGTAATAAAGTTTTTTACAACGTTTCAAGTCTTTCTTTTCAATTTTATCGACGAGCATATATTTGAAAATATGTGTTAGTCGTCTTCGATCACAGGTGTCTGTCGTTTGATGAAACTGTTAAAAAGCGAGTTTTTACTTGTATTTTTATTGTTTGAGATCACGTATTCCATTTTGTGTGCGGCCTGCGCGAGCGGTGATTATGCAAATCGACCGCTCCAGTGCGAATCACATAAATCGTTTCATATTTTATCACTTTTTTGCATAATATATTTTGTGTAAGCCGACGATCAGTCAGCGCCCTTCAGCGCTGAAAGGTGCCTCTACATCTGACGGATGATTTATTATTTTTTCGTCTCGTACCACAATCACCAAAAAACGTTCTGAGTCCATCCCGTTTATTCAGTCTTATTAAACAAAGCAATAAATAAAATGAACGATCTATATCGTCATCAAAGGTTTGGATGTATGAAGTAAAAGTCTACATGGGAAGTTACAGTTGTCCTTTCTAGAACTCTCTATTGTCCACCCAATCAGATACTGTTACAACTACTCTAAACAAATTGCTTTTTCCGGCTGAAAGATTCTAGAGAGGCGTCTTGAAATACTACACATTTAGGATGCCATGCCTAGACAGCAAGTATTTGGCTCAAAGGGTTTGAGTTCTATGAACTTTCTTATCCAACACAAAACTGTTTCTCCTTCACGTGTCTTCCAAACTTAATTTGTTTTGTGTCATCTCATGAACAAAAAAAAAAAACCACGATTATACTGAAGGTTATTGAAAATAAGTAGTCTATATTTCAATTGAAATCAATTCATGCAGCCATATGTTTGGAGCAGAGATAAAATAGTAAAAAGGTAAAAAGCATATGATTGAATATTGAAATCAATTGATGTCTTGTCATAAGGGACGTGAAATAACGTAGAATCAATGAGGACTTGCTAAGTGACAGGTCGAATGATCACTCCGTAGAAAAGTTCTTGAAATTTTAAAGAAATGTCTTTGTTCAAAACATGAATGTTTTTAACCGATTTCTTAAAAAGAAGTGAATGTCTCAATTCTGTTGTATTTCTTTTTTTATGTTTGTTACTACTGAACTTTATAAATTAAAAACCGATTGAAAACATATTTTTTTTTACTTGAGAAGTCTTATTTTCACATTGATCCCATCATCAAAATTAAATTTGATTTTGATTTTGAGATTATGATTTCGGTATTTTCTTCAAAAACTTAGATTTGTATCACTTGAGAGGAACGAGAAAAGAAGACCATGCTCTTCTTGACCTTGATAAAACGACAGAATATCGATTATCACGAAACATATTGTCCTTATGTTTATGGTACATCGAACTGCTCTGATAATGAAGCCAGAAGGTAGCTTAGGAAATTTCGATATAAAACCAATGTACCTTAGCTGTGTTTCAGCTTATTTGAATTGTTATGAGATTCGCTAAGGCCTTATGCCTTGGTGCCTTGCTCCATAGTACAAAATAGTGTGTAAATTCTATATTTTGCACACCATTAAGGTTTAGCTGTGGGTTAGGTACCATAACTAAAAAGTGTAAAATAAAAGTCTTTATACAAAAAAGGCAACCGACTTTCACAACTAATAAAGAATAGGCTCTTAATAGTGCACTCCACTATCAACGATTTCATCACTACTTACCATCAGGTGGGATCGCAGTCAAGCACTAGTTTATATCATTTAGTAGAAACAGTAATAACCCTATATTGGCAGTCAAGTAAAAATTCTAAAAAATACACAATAAAGAGTGCTATTAAATAACGAATAAACAAAACCATAAACCATTTTCGCAAAAGAATTGTACTCTAGATGCTCCAAATTCAAATACCATTTCGACGAATAACAGATAACAAAAACAGTTTCATAACAGTTATGCCGAAACTGAAAGTGGTTTGATAACATCTCATAAATAACTAAATACAATTATCTAACAAAGGCGTATTACCGATGTCTCAAGGATTGACAATGTATATTGCTCCAGAACAAAGTCAATTACAGCAAGAATTCCAACATAATCGAAACTTATTCCAATAAAAGGGACAGGACACACACACAAACACAACGTATCAATCTCATAACACCGTCGACTTCCCAACGGGCTAATAAACAAAAATAATTCTCTTCTCCCCTAATATCGTGCTCGGAACATAACTTATTGCTACTGATATTAATAATATCCCACTCTATCGACACTGCCGCAACAGCACTAACGTCACATGATTGCGGCAGTTATCAGTTTCCCCTTTTTCTAAGAAAATGCGATATATTATATTCATCAATCTACTTATTTGCTTGGAAATCTTCTTTGTGTTCCACTCGAAAATTATGAATATCTGAAAGGCTCTTTGAAAACACAATTATACGTAGTTAAGAGAGCGGTGCCTTTTCTTATGGCCGTAATTACATTGCTGTTGTAATTATAATAATTGCTTTTGTCGACATATTAAATTAACTCTTTTAAGGGGATGCGTTTCTAAGCTCTAAAATATAGTTTTGAATGATTAAAGTTTACTAAGCACGGTGTTAACCGTGTCAATGTTTCCTTAACAGTTTGCACGTTATTAAACTATTGAGGAAGTTGTGCAATTCCAAGTTAAACTTACTGACTTGACAATCGTACCTTCTCTGACTCGCTCCGCATTCCTAAATGAGTAGTTTAAGCATTTAAATATTATACATTCTTATCTTTTGCAGAATTTGGTGCGATTCTTACAAGCTCGCCGAGATAAAATGTAAGCGATAAAATGAGAGAGCTCAGTATCTAATAAAGGAGAAACATAGTTGGCACTGGCACAAACCGCTTCGGCTAAAAAAAGCGGTCAAATATAAGAACTGTTCTTTTCTAAGTATTAACGTCTACTTTCTCTGGACATATCTCAAGCTTAACGATATCTTCAATACGGAGTACGTGTCACTTCTGGCATCAATGTCTTCAATACGTACAAGTTGTAGCCGCAGAGTGCTTCCACTTAACAATATCACAACATAATGTATAACACCCACTTAGCGTCGCTCTCTCATTCTGTTTTTGTACAAAGGGGCATAATATGATGAGGTATAAGAAGCATTCTTATATTACCCGTCAAAGGTTTCACTCGCGTTTGTCTTATGAAGAAAAATGATAATTCTTAGTGAAAATATGAAAAACATATTGGCATTTCTATCTCCGGTTCTGCCTTATGGCGTGATCGAGTCGTGGGAGGACCTCAACCCACGCCTGTACCACGCCGTCCACATCTATTGGCTTAAGTTCTACGGCATGTGGTTCAACAATTACTCACCGTACACTATCAAGTTCTGGCTACTGTTGATATATACACTGACCGTGTTATGGCTCGTCTGTTTTTTCCCCGGGATCGGGGAAGTATTTTATTTACTGAGGCAAACGAAAAATATCGGAGATGTCGCCGAAGGGTAGGCTAGATATTTCCCAGTTCACATTCATTTTGTTTGCGAGATCACAAATTGGTGACATCCCGCCAAACATGACAAATGGACTTGATACAATTTGTTTCTTTTTCAGGCTCTATTTATTTTTGAGTGAGATGTACACATATTTCAAGATTGCTGTATTCTGGCTGAATAGAGAAAAAGTTGTGGATCTCTTGAAATATTTGCACTGTAAGGAATTCAAGCCGAAAGAGCCGGAGCACCGAGAGATGATAACGAAAAGTATTAAAAGTGCGCGTTTTGTTATGACGTACTACTCCACTATGTGCGTCGGGGCTGTGTCAGGTGGGTTTGACTGAAGACTAGTAACAATCATATTAAACAATGGATTCTGCCAGTGGCTTCGCTCGCGTGAAAATGTCGCTCAGTGGTAAAGTAGCATTCTACGAGTACCTAAAATAATATTTTAAAATAAATACATTCATTTATTTATTTATTACAAACAAAACCACAAATATCTACTCTTAATACTATTAGCATGCTCGTAGATAAAATTACTCCAGTAATTTTTGAGACTACTCATTACTTATAAACAAAAAAAAAATCCTCTTTATAAAGTTAATAAATTAAAAGATCAAAACAGGTTTGACTTTATAAAATACAAAAGTCATACAGGAATACAGAGAGGTTTGGTTACCAATGAATAACAAACATGTTTTATCAATATATGAAAAGTAGTTTTTAATTTTTTTTGTAGTTGGAATAATAATGCCGTTAACTGAAAACTTCGACATTCTACCCACAAATGTGGAATATCCGTTTTTCAACGTTTACAAGAGTCCAGCATACGAAGCCGTGTACATCCATCACGTAAGTTAAACTGCTTGCAGAAGAGATTCGATCACTCACATATTAATTGAATATGCTAATTCAATTAATAACGCATGACGTCAGAGAATCTGAGAGAGATTTTAATTGAATATTGATGTTTTAAAAATGTTTTAAAGGACGGTTCAGAAATTAATACGTAAAGCCATTTAACAATAGACCATAATAAGTTATAAAAAATTAAATTGCATAATACTTATAAAAAAAAATGTATTTAAACAATAAAAACACAAATTCGTTCACCGCTTGTGAACGAATTTGTTGTATCAATATTATCTGTGTATTATCCATAAAAAAGTCCAGTTCATTTGGTGTACAAAAACTAACCAAATCCAGCCAATATACAAGGATTAATCTAGCGAATCGAATGAGAATAATTAATTGAATTAAGCCGATGTTCACCATGTGTTTTCAGATTTATTACAAGCCAGCTACGTGTATAATAGATGGGGTTATGGACACCATATTAGCGGCATTCGTCGCTTCAGCTAGTAAGATACCTAGAACTTTGTAATCCTCTGAAATTGAGACGAAACACAATGGAAGTCTGTAGAATAACCTCTTAATCTTTAGCGCTTAAATCCTTCTCGTGTTGTTGCTTGTATTGTCTTTACAAACGCTTAAGAGACCTGAGACAACTGAAATGAATAAAATATAACGTATACGCTACACAAATGCTACGAAATCGAAAATGTTAGCTAGATAATGATCACTTAAAAAGACACGAAGTACTCGTGTTGCTACGCAGCTGCTACGTGCTACGGAAAAGCGTAGCACCCCGTAGCTGCAGAGTTGGTACATTTTTTTTTAATATGTTTTTATATGGCAGTGTTTGTTACCGAACTCCGAAACGCCTTGACCGATTTTTTTTTTTGTGTATACTTTTTGATCTCAGAATAGGTACTTGGACTATTTTCTATGGTTGTAAACGTTGGTACACGTTATTTTGCCATATAATTTATATGGCAAAACGACGTTTACCGAGTCAGTTGTATTGTATAATAATTCCCAATCAATGTGACTACTTGCCAACAAAAGTAACAAACTTATCCGACGGGGATCATAGGTTTTTATTATTTTTCTAAGTAGATTTTCTATATCAAAGTCTTTTATAACTGAAAAGATTTATAAAAGTTTCCTAGTATTTTTGTCCAAAAGTCTTTTCAATAATGAGGCTTTGCAAAAGAAATTAAGATTAAGACTGTAAATTTCTATGAAAAACACAGCTGTGTAGTTTGATTCGCTATCCATAGATAAGTTTTTTACAAAAAATCTTTTGAATTCATTTTCACAGTACAGGCACTTTTTTTAAATCTACTGATATTTTCGAGCTACCTGCTTACCGCACAATACTATTTTAGGGTAGTAGTAGTAGCACTCGCTAAATATCCACTAGTTACATTTAAATCTCCTGCAATTCAGTTACAAAACAGATTCATAAATCCAATGACTCTCGATAAAGTAATCATATATTATTTAACAGTTGGACAAATAGAAATACTGGCGTTCAACCTTCGAAACTTCGATCTAGTGGCCAAGAGACAGCGGAACAGGGACGCTTCAGAGAATAAATATATCCAGGAGTACTCCGAACAGCACTACATTCGTGCCGTGCTCAAAGACTGCATCATACACCACAACTGCATTATACGGTAATACTATATATTCTACTCTGTATTAAAGTTAAGGCTTCAGCAAAAGCTGACGCAAATGAAAAGTGTTATAAATGCACCAGACGTGTTTTCAGAAGGTTATATGCGGGTGACTTTGTTCTCTTAGAAAATCCAGACTTCAATTGAAATAACTATTCATCCGTATTTTAAACCAGATTTTAATGAAAATAATTTTTTCATAGCAAGCTTTTATAACTCGGTATACCTATATAATTAATGCTCGTCAAGACGAATCATACGAGCCCAAACTCAATGGAGTTGTGTCGTTTAACTACCAAGTTCCTATAGCCACCTTCCAGTTGCATCATCGGATCGCCTCCACGTCATAATGATTTTGCATTGTCATCTGATTTACACATGCATGCAAAATTTCAGCCCAATCGGTAACCGGGAAGTGGGTCAAATATAATTTTCAAGATTTCATGACAGACAAACATCGGGACAGGTGAAACAAAATAAAAGCTTGTAAAATATCCTTTCCTTAGATTTGGGGAGTTGTCAAATAATTTCTCCCTCTCTGGATGGAACGGGAGGTAGTGCCAGATTTTTACTGACTAAAATCCACCCATGTTCCTTCAGTTTTACGTTCCAGGGCTACGGTAACTCTTTCGAATATTCCCACACTCCTAGCAGACATCGGTCCTACTATGTCCCGTCCATTTATTGATAATTCTCCGAAGGGCGCGTGGAACACAACCAGTAGTCGAATGGGTCTTGACCCTTACTAAATAGACCAGACTAAGAGCTACCCATGGTTTCCACGCAGCACGCCGTCCGCAACCCGCGCTCACGGTGGCCAAGAATCACCTACTATTCCCGAAACCAGGCACGTCTCCAGCGACCTCTCGTGCCGGGCCTTTGTTAAAGCCATGGTCCGGAGCAAGGGGGAGTGGAAGAGTGTAGGCGGTCGCCGACTTCTGCGAAGCAGTAATGCTCGCTAAGGAGGAGGCCGACCGCATCAGGCAACGGCGCTCTCGCCGCCGCCGGGATTCCGATCCCGATTTCCAGCCACCGGAGGCGTGGGCTTCCGGTCAGTGTGCAATGGGTAGCTCGCTGTCCTTCCGTCCGGTAACTGTCTGGACCAAACCCAAGTTGTCGACGGCGCGAGCGGTTCCCTCGAGCCTCAAGGAGTTGTCAGCAACAGTTGGGGCCCAGCCGGGTTGAAGCCTACTGGGACCAGGGTTATCCGAAATGGCGCTCGAGGCCCGGTATGAAGGCTTGAAGAAACAGGATGGGTTTTTTAGTCAGTAAGAGTCTGACACTATCTCCCGCTCCGCCCAAGACCGGGGGTTGTCAATGGATGATTTTTCCCATCGAAAAAAAAAGGCAAGTCTCCAGCGGCGGTGGCTGGGGTGTGAGAATGTCATCTCCCTCACAATGTCACACACACCCTCAGCACACAACCCACACACATGCTCAGCACAATCTCACAGTACCCAGAACATCACTATTGCGCAAAACATTCGCACCCTTTTAAAAACGAGCACAAGCTACTACACAATTAACTTCAACACCATTCGCTTTACGATAAAGAATTTTAAGATTGAGTTAGAAAGGAATCGTATCAGTGTTGTAAATCAAGTTAATCTAGGTTCTAAAGAAACAACAGACAGTGTATCGGTGGTGTATCTACTCGTGCAAATATTAAGTGAGGAAAAGGGGTGATCGTATCAGGTACGGGTAGCACGTAGCCGTCGGCAAGACAACTTGCCTTGTGCCCCGTGCCACTACTTGTACCTACCTACCCATGGCAATCTGAAAAGTCAATAATACCTGTTGTTGAGTGAGGGGTTAATCTTTCAAACTCAATTACTATTTAATGGAGAATTGATACGTTAATGTATTGTAAACAATCTTGTAATGTAGATATTAATAAATTAAGAAGCTATTTCATTAGTATGAGTGCATTTTGGTTTATTATATAACTAACTGCTGCCAACGGCTTTGCCTGCTGTGATACTACAATACTTTCCCAATGGAACATACTCCTGGAATTAAAAGTAACCTATGCACTATTCTATAACATTGTCTGCCTGTGTACCAAGTTTCATCGAAATCCGTTTAGCCATTCGAGCGTGAAGAAGTAACAAGCATACACACACTTGCAAACTTTCTCCAGGTTATCCTACTAATATTATAATTGTAAACGTTTATATTTTTTTAATCAATTGCGCTTCAATGGCTGAATGGACATTGAGCGTGGCCCGGATTAAGATAAAGCAACAACAACACAGACATTCCCAGACAAGCCCTCGGCTTTCCTTAATACAATAAAACCCTACAATATAATCTCACAAGTAAAAGTCAAAACTAAAGCAGTTGTTTACGAAAGTGAAGTAAAGTATTTTGTGTTTAGGGATTATAAAACATGTTAGGAGATAGAAGATAGAAGCAACAAGTAGTAATTATGTAACCAAGCATTATATGTAACACATAATATGATTTAAAAGAGTGTCCATGGAGTTTCTTGCACGTTCTTCTCCATAGAGACCTACTCTTTGGAACGTGCAATTTAGCTTCACTTTTCTTGGACTTACCGACATTTGACTATTCAAAAGTGCCTATAATGGTCTATTTGAAATAAATGCTTTGATTGATTTGTTAGCTTCCGCCAACCGGTTGGCCGCGTGAAAGTAGAAAATAACCCTAAGATAACACACTCCTGTGATGTGTCTATGTCCTATTCCAGGGCATAGTCTACTTGTATGCCTTTTATCCAAACACTCACATACATACACACAGACTTTAATTATTGTGACTGTTCCAATGAGACCCAAGGCTGATAATATTTTCATTTTTCCTGAATTTCCCTACATGAAGGTATGAAGGTCGGCTTCCCCCTAAGGGGAAGAGTGCGAGCGCCACCATTCGCCCGCCCTTGTAGCTTTCAACCAGTGACTTGGACAAGCTCCCACCGATAGTAATGGATTTCCAAGGAATATGTCACCTTCTCCCGACTTAGAAAGCTAGGGGATTAGGTGGGGAATTGAGAAAAACAAAGTTAAAATCAAATAGGGTTGGAAATCCAAGGGATAAGGAAGGATAATCTACTTTTCTTTTGAGTTATGAATATTATGAGACTGAGAGGGCTGCAAAGGGGTATATGACATGTGACGCTTGTATTTGCAAGTTAAATTATTTTAGGAACTACTTTAATCCGTTTCGCTCGTGCGTGTCCTGACCAATCCTACGGCAAAGGGTTGTGAGGCCTCTGCTATTGGATAAGACACACTTCCTTTAACAATTGACTCCGTATCTACTACTCACGCATTATTAAGACAATACAAAACTTAAACAAGCGCGACGCATCGTCAGTCGGTCGCAGAACTATTTACAGTTGCCTTGCTACACACTGAAGTGGTTTATCGACACTTCTCACTTCCTTACTCTACCCAAAGGTGAGGACATCATAACCTACGTGTCTCCGAGCTACGTCTAGCTTGCGGAGTTTCCAGAGATGAGCCCAAATTACGTGTCTCGCTAAATATTATTTTTTTTTGTATCAGTAAGAGGCCTACGGGGGCCGGGTGTGTTTTAACGAGATACGTTCCCTAGCGTTCCTTAGAACGACTATCAATGCAGTTTGGGGTACTTGGTGAAGCCTACCCCCGCTCCCTGGAAGTGTGCGTATAACAAGAGCAATGTAGATCGCTCTACTGTCAGTCAGTTCTTAGGGGGAGGTAGCCGTCGCTAACGTTTGGTGGTTCGTGATCTCAGTGTGGCTCAAACTAGCCTTAGTATGTAGCGAATGTTTATTCGGTTCAACCTTCAATTGGCAGTGCTTCAGTCATGGTTGCGCCAAGTATGGCTGGAAGTGTCAAGTCCTCCCGAAGGAAAGTCAATGTCATGCTCACTCCAAAGGAAGGCCTTCTCCGAGTCCCTAACACCAACCGCAAGCTCAGATTACCTTGTCATAGGATGGAGTAAGGAAGGATAAAACATACAACACTCACCCGTTCAGTCTTCAACACTGCCGCTGAGATTCACTCGCGTACTTACACACTACTCACTAGATCACAATCAACGCCCATCCATTCGTTCTCTAACTCACATACTGTACTATAAATATTAGACAAGCCTAAACTAGGCTCGGTTCATCTATAATATCTAATACTGTATCACAATACTGGCACTCCTAAGAATTACAACGAGACCTAGCTCTACGATATACCGAGTCAGATGGCTTAGCTAGACGTGCGTCCTCTCTCGGGCCCTGAAGCCAAGTGTCCTAGACGTGTGTTCCCTACTCGGCCCTGACGCTCAGTCTCTCTGGACGTCTGTCCCCTACCAGGGTCTCACGAGAAGTCCCTGCACGTCTGTGCCCTCCTAGGGTCCGACCCGAAGTCTCTGGACGTCTGTCCCCTACCCGGGTCTCACGAGAAGTCCCCAATCCTGCCGATTCAACCCCGTGCCTCCTTTCTCCTTAAGGCTCAGTATCGCTTGTCAATTACTTATTATTGCTTTTGTTTTTGTAAAGTTTCTAAGAAGTTTTGGGTCGCTTGGTTCTCACGACTTGCTTGCACGTGTTGGGTCTTTTGGTCATTTCTTTACAATTGTGCTAAAATATTTCCCTTTTTTGTAATTGTTCCTTTCACATTAAAAGGACAATTTATGAGGGTCTAAGTGGCCCATGACGCCAGACGTGGTGTTCAAAGACAAATATAATATTTTGTTATTAATTTGGAATTAGTGACAGACAGTCACATTATCATCATCAGCATTTCAGCCGTTCGATGTCCACTGTTAGATATAGGCTTTTCATAAGTGTCGCCACAATGAATGGTCCTGTGCGTCCTAACTAATACTAACTTTGGCTTTTATGTTATTAGTGTTGTTAGCATTTTATGCAAATACCTAGCTTTTGGCCAATTTGACTTTAAATCCTATGCTAATCAGAATGCCAAAGATAACAACACGCGATTAAAGATGCTTTAGACAAATGCGTTTTAATTCCAATCTATATTTTTTTAATTACTCTTTTTTTCTTTATTTATTTACATTGTGCTCACATAATAGAAGTGAGAAATATGTAAGCAACATTTTTGTAACTCATAACAAGATTTAAATAAAAGAGTATCCATGCAGTCCCAGATGTTCTTCTCCATAGAGATCTGTGCTTTGGAACGCGCAATTTAGCTTCACTTTTTTAACTCACTAACATTTTGACGATTCAAAAGTGTCTGTAAATAGTCTATTTGAAATAGGTTATCGTTTCTGATTGCCAATAAATAAACTCTTTAAAAATGAGCGATGTAGTCGTCTAAAGTTAGTGATTGTTTTTAAAATGAATAAAAGTTATTTTTGCCAACAGCAATACGTGGCCAATTCTGGAGAAGATGACCAAAAATATTACCGTAAACACAGGAGAGCTATTAACTTGAAAAAAGGCACACTTTTATTTTGCCAGATAAAATAGATGACACTATTTTTGCTTCGTAAACGAGTGTTGTAAAACAAATTGATTTTCAGATACGTGTCGATGATTGAGAGCGCTTTCAGTTTGGCGTCAGCTCTGCAGTTTATGCTGAGCGTGATGGTGCTTTGTTTGGTCGGCATTCAGTTCCTATCGGTAGGTAAATGTATTCATTGAAAGAATTAAAATAATTTACACTAATATTATAAAGAGGTAAAATTTGTTTGTCCTGGTCCGATAGCTTAATTTTTTTTCTCCGATACAAAGCTTCTTTATTCCTGAGTGACATAGGCATATACATTGCTCATGTATATAAAATATGCCTATGTCATGTGTGTCGCGGGCAAAAGCTATTAAATAATAAATTTGTTTATTAACACAAACAACAGGTAACAAACTTTTGAAGCTTGAACTCCTGAACTAGATAGTAGCCTGTGTTACAGGACATATATGTATATATATATAAGTGTAAGAATATATGAGAAAATGTTAAAATGTTGGCAAAAAATATACAAACTTAGCTTCATACCTATTGATGTTTGTTCGAAGACTATGCTTGGCTGGATGATATGAACTTCATTTTTTTTTGAGGTGGGTAATCATAAAATGCCTTGTCCCTCTCTAGGGTGGAGCGAGACGGTGTCAGACTTTTATTGACTTTAACCCGCTTAACTACATGCCTTCATTTTTAGGGTTCTGTACCTCAAAAGGAAAAAAGGGAACCCTTATAATAATAATTATTATTATTATATACTCAGTTTTGCGGTCCCTTCAAGCTGTGAAAAAAAATCAAACTTCTAAGTTAACGAATTAAAATGATACGACCGTTTATGTCGCAAAAAACTTATATTTTGATACTCTCAAAGATTGAAATTCATAGGGAACTTCCCGTTGACCCAAAATCCTGAAATTTGGCACAAAGCAAGGTCTTATAGTACAGGTGTAGAAAAAAATCTGAAAACGGTAAATTTGTTGTTACCTGCGTCACAAAAAAAAATCGCAATTCAGAAAAATCTATGAGACTCCATTCGGGAATTGTAGTTTGCACGGAACCCTCAGTGCGCGAGTCCGACTCGCACTTGCTTAGTTTTTTTTCCTTTACGCTCTATGGCCGCGGTAACTCAAAAGTGCTCGCAGCCCTAGCATCGGCTCTACTGGACCCCTTCAGTTTTGCTGACATCTCTTTGAGGCGCCTGTGGAACACTACTCGGGCTTGTTCCTGTCCGGACTAACTTCAATATAACCTCAACTGAACATTTAAACTTTGGACACAATTCCCTTGTTAGCACTTCTTTGTACTACAGTAGCTAAATTGATAACCCCAATTTCATGTCGTTGGATTTTCATTTATTTACAATAGGCTAGTTGCCGTAAAAAATGTAATTAGTACTACTACTTTTAGATTATTTAAAAATAAGGGACACGTATTTTTTTATTTATAAATTAAACCAAAAATGACAAATATATAGCCCGTTAAAGTTACGTGTAACGTTACGCCGTGCTGATTTTTTGCACGGGTTGACGTCACGCGTAACTTTAATGGGCTATTATATCTTGTTATTTTTTGTTAAATAATAAAAGAAATAATACGTATCCAATATTTTTTTATAATACAAAATAAGGACATAATAAAATGTAATTATTTTGAACCTGGAAACTACCCTATTCTTTTGAAATAGGTATCAAAGAAAAATAAAATACTTTTTCAAAGCCTCATTAATGATTTTACGAACATTATTTAAAAACAGAACTAAATTGTCGCTTATAAAAAAATATAAATAGCCGAAACATACCTGCCGATAGGCAATTATAATTAACCCTTGAAATCGAAGTCCTTTCTAGAACTTTACGTACCCTACTCTCAAGCCATCAAAAAGATGATCCATCCAGAATAGAAGAATTACGGATTCTAGAACAATACTCCATCATTAATCTCGATATAATAAAATCAAGGATCTTTTAAACCTTACGGACTAACTATAAATACCTAGTATAAAAAATACTTGAGTAAAAATTAATTCAGATTAACTCTTTGAATGTCGTAATTAGAGACACAATAGAAAGACAATTACCTTATGTCGGACAGTGTAACTTAAGACATTCGAAAGATTAATACGTTATCTGTCAGACTGACATTAGCAAGATTGAGAATTCGAAATTCAAAAAGCTGAGCGTCGTTCGAAAATACGGATACACTACTACTAAGTCTATCCGAGAACATTCCGCGCTCAATAAGCTTCGGTTTTTACGGTTTCGCTTTTCCGTACAGATCGAGAACCCGAGCAGTCATCCGATGCAGATAGCGTGGATGGGCATATATCTAACCTGCATGCTGATTGAAGTGTTCATACTTTGCTGGTTCGGAGATGAATTGATCTGGAAGGTAATCGCCGTTGCAGTCGATAAATTTCCCTTTAGCTATGTTGCAAACGAACTTTATCGCACTGAAACTAGAAGTAAGGCGTACGTAACTATGAAAGTTTACACAAGATTAACATAATTTATGCTCACTTCACCCTCACTCTTGTCGTTTTGTTTTAAAGTTGAACATGTATCAGCTAACTTTACACGTGTAGTTTTTAAAGTTTTAATTAATTTGCTAGTAAAAGTTAATTCTAGACGCAATATTAAACACACTTGCGCTTTTTCAAGTAATAGGCAGTGGTATATATCACCTTTGTTGTCTGATAGCAGAGGTGGCCTAGTCGTAACAGCACTGCCTTACGAGTTGTAGGTCGTGGGTTCAAACCCAGCCAGGTGTATCACTTTGTGTAATTTATTTAATCACCACTGCTCTCAAAACAGAAAAGAAACTTATCTAAGGCAAGCGGCAAGTTCTAAAACAAACAAAAATCGAAGAAATGTGGAATCCCTCAACCCAACAACTGGATTGCGGCCCATTCCCTCTCCTAGAGAAGAGATCCGAGTCCCAGCAGTTGAATGGGAATATTATGTGACTGGCTGGTTTTATGTTATTCAGAATCTGTTGACTAATTCTCCTATGTGCTTTTATTTTTATAGAGCAGGGACCTCACAAAAGCCGCGTTCGAAGGCCCCTGGATGCAGAATGACCGCAAGACCAACATGTTCATCATCATCTTTCTGGAGAGATGCAAGCGGCCCCTGAGGCTCACAGCTGGGAAAATATTCACTTTGTCACTCGACACTTACACAGACGTAAGAAATGCTTTCTATTAATCAATAACTGTTGAAAGTACTTTTCGACCTTTTATGGGGCGATATTTTTGAGTGAAGTTTAGTAAGGTCTACTGTCCACGGAGGCGTAACGTCATAGACGCGTATTCTACATTATACGCTTATACGCCTGCGTGATGCTTGCATACAAAACTCTGAAACAAGCGAAGCGGCCAGCGTCGAGCCGCCGTGTTGCGTTTTTGAAGCTATGCGTCTGTGAACAGAGGCTTAACTGTTTTAATTATTCGCAAATTGGTTCAAAGTGGATATTGTGATGTTAAATTGGTAAAGTTTTGTATCTCAGGTGTCTTCGCAATTTGACAATATGTGGAATCTTTGAAACACAATCTCGGTAAAATGGAGCTGAGAATTTTGTTGTAGTATTGACTACCTCAGCGAAGCTTCTGTAGAAGGCTGACTTGATCCATTTGCTGCGATACGTCGGAATTTAAAAGGAAAATAAACTAACTATATTTTATATATCAAAAATGAATTAATTTCTGAACTTGAGACTGGTTTAATACACAACCAAAAGAAAAATATGTTTTTCAATACACTTGCTCAGAAAGTGACTCTTATTGCACTGCACTTAGGTATATAATGGCCCTTGTTACCAAACTGTGACATTTTGTTTACCATTAAACACTAGTGCTATAATGTAGTTAAAACCTTATTGTTCAACCTCTCCATCGCCATATTTTATTACATTTACCGTATCAGGGTGGGCGCGGGTCCCCCACTAGTCGCCGGTCAACCTCCGTTTATTCATTTCAGTGAGTGTATTGAAAGGTAAATTTAAAAAAAATATGGGCGTGCACATTAAAACAGATTTTTACTGTCACAAAAGTTTACTAGTTTTACAGTTATTTTCTTCACAAGTGTATTGAAAAACGTCGTATGATACACGTGAGGAATTAATGATTACCGTTCTCGGCTCTCTTAAGACCCTCGCCACGGCTCGGATCTAAATACCGCCTCAACGGTAGTCACTAACATTACACACTTGTATCATAATGTATGTACTGTCACCGTCATGAAAACATATAGGTAGCAGTTATCTCTATTTAATTGGGTACTTGACTAAATTTTTTACATTTTTTTTGTCAAATAATAAGTTTATCCAAAATCACAAATAGAAACAAAATCTACAAATTCGTTCAATATTAATCAACCTTTCAAATCTAGTGTGAGGGGAAACCGTCAAATAACAGTATAAGGATGCACATACTGAAATGTGACGTCACCGCTTTTAGGTTACGTGTGCTCAAAAGAGATACAATACTTTTAAAGCTAATTGGTACATCACTTAATTACCACTACTGAAGCTGTTTTCTGAAGCAGAATTCTTTTGGCTGTTATTTGTTGTGTCCGATAGCTACAAACCGGGAATCATTAATTCAAGACTGAATAGGTTTCTTCTGGGCAAACGCGTTCTATCGTCGACCGCATCGTCGCTTTCCATCAAGTGAGATAGCGGTTAAGCGCGAACATATCAACAATAAAAAAGTAGTATAAAATATTGTACAAAAATAAGCAGCAAATACCTAATTAAAAACTGTAATGTATCTAAGAAATCTAAGAAAGGCACCCTTGCCTAGACGTTCATCATCCAAAGTCAAAATCAGACATAGTTACAACAATAGACTTTACAAATGAATGCCGTTTCAGTTTGCTTTAAGATGCTTTGCTGTGTAACAAAGTGATTCTCAAGTCGTAAATTATTAATGTAATCTGATAGCTTGAGACTAAATATTCAACGCAAAAGCGGAGTTACGGCGCACTGCTATGCAAAGTATGCTTTCTTTTGCGAGTTTCTAATGAGGCAAATTAAATTGGAAAACTAAAGCGTCAGACGTAAGGCGGGAATAAAATATCTAGAAGTAGCGGCTTAAGAGATGTTACAGAGTAGATCTCGTCATTTTACTTGATTAGTTTGACTTAAGTTTTTTCCTAGAATACGTTTATATAAGTACATTATACATATATACGGTATTTTAATTACCAAAAGGAATGATTTTGAGAAAAAAGTCCATTAGTTAGATTTATTAAAAAGTATTAGTAAAAGTATTAGTAGATTTGATAAAGCAAAAAATACAGACAAAACGCATCAATGTTCAGGAATAGGAGCATGTGACGTCACTTCTAAGTAAAAATGAACAACGGTATTATGTCGTTGAAACTTCGACGTATTGCGAAATTTCAACGCACTATATTGTTTTATGTTCACATGACAAAAGAAAAAATACTTGTCTAATTTCAGGGTAATCTAACTGACGGATCAAATGAATTTTTTATGTCATTATCTCCATTTCGGAAATAGGCTGGTTTTAGTTTTTGATCTAAAACTCAATCCACACATCCGCTCACTCTCAGGGACTTGGCACGGTCACGCTTTGTCGAGTGACCGAAAAAAACCAGTTGAATTGTAAAACCTAGTTCACACACGTCAATGTCGGTGGGGACACTCAAACAGTCATGCTTCAATGTCGACCCAGGCCAGTTACAGACTGTTGACTGACATCTCTAGACAATCCCTGCTACTCATTTTAGGGAGAGGGCGCCACTGCGACTCAAATAACAAACTATACTCATGACCTATTAGTTTAGTAGAGATAATTGAGTGAATCTAAATATAAAATATGTATACTAGCTGTGCTCGCGACTTCGTTCGCGTGGACTACAGGATCTTGAATTTAAGTTTTCCTTATTCTTTATTACAGAAAAAGTCCCGTCGAAAACGGTCCAGCCATTTCAGAGATTAGCCCGGACAGACTGACAGACAAACAAAAATTGTAAAAAATGTTATTTTGGTGTATGTATATGTACCGTATATTATATTCATATGCATGTAGTAAGAAGCAGTTATTTCAATATTACAAACAGACACTCCAAGTTTATAAATTATAATAATAACGATAGATCGTTTATTATAAATAAGCTACAAAATATTAAAAATAAAAACGTCTAAATAATTAATAAGCTAACACTAGTAAATTTAATTGTGACTTACTCGCTACAACACAACACTTAAAGTAAGTGCAGACTGTATCCTGCCGAGTGTGAAAAGAAAGCTTGACGTGACACGGATGCAATGTCTCGGCACGGCGATGGCACTGTCACGTGTGATACGGCTCGGATGAGTGTGGGTCTACCTTTGCGTTTATACAGCCGGATACAGATTACGAGTTAAGCAGGTTTTAGCTTGGCTCACATAGGTAATAGTAGGAGCGACCAGTTCGGGATTTTGCTCGATACTCGAGCGCGTCAGAAAATAATATGGGGAGAAACCTTGCACCCTGTAATGTACCCCTGTCACATATGAACCGTTAATATAGTAGGGTGCTGTGGCCAGCCTGTCAGATTAAGACAAGGTAAGTTAAGTACATGCAGAAAAGTGCATATTTTAATGGCCTAATAATTTCGAGGCGAGTCATAAACTTAGGATGTGAGATTCCTATTAATATTTTGTTGTTAGGTGCAATTCTTTACCAGAGTTTGCTAAGATAATTTTGTTAGGAAGGTTGAAAATGTTACATTTATCGATGGTTTTAGCTACATTTCCCAATGAAACCGTCAGATTATAGGTTTTTCGTAATCTGTGAGATAATTAAAAGACAATTTGGTCGACCAAATCATATATTAGAGAAATATAAGTATTATATTTACAAGTTCATCAAACAAACAAAATTCACTACTCCAAGATTCTATAGTTTCAATTTTCTATAATGCTCCCGTGTCGTCAGTAGGTACGCACGTTTTATTCTATTTTCTTTTTTTTGTTAGTGGCCAGTTTGAATCATAGTGATTACATACTCTTTGGTTTGAATTTCGAGTCAACATGTTCGATGCATCTACATTTTAATTCACAATGTTGACGATTCTTGATGCTCCAAATTCAAATCTCATTATTCCCTAGGGATCGGCCATACTGTATTATCTTCTAGGGATAGAATGGCTTGCTTTAAGTGAGGTTTGTATGACGAATAAAACGACATTATCGATCAGGTGGTGTAAAAAGTAATTTTTCATACTTGAATGCAGACCACAAACTATTTATTTCCGTATTTATATCCTATGCTATTCGAGCTATACGAGATGCTAAACGAGGTTAGCTCTTAGCTTGCATTCCTTTGGTATAGTTAGTTTGATACCTAGTAGCTTTCGTTATCACAGGGGTCTAAAAATAAAATAAAATCTTTCAGATGTGATTAAGATTATATAGGTTGGAGCAAGAACTTCATGCTTAAATTTCAAGATTTTAGGTCAACGGACAGTACATTATTGGGTTTGATTTCCTAGCTTTACCGAAATATACGTCTACACAGAGCATTTAAACGGCCCTATCTTAACAAACTTGAGTATTTGATATTAATTTCAGCTTCATATATTCACGCGTTCATGAGAAAAAAGGTCAAGGGACAGACAAATAAATAATAGACGGACAGACTGACCACAAAGTGACCCTATAAGGGTTCCGTTTTTGCCGACATAAGTACGGAACCCTATAAAAAATGTCGATTAAAAATGGCTTTATTTCTCTACCGAATTCCAACTTTGATATTAGGTACGAATTTCAATATATCTACATATGTAGGTAGACGCATCAACTTTACTATACTGTCTACAGTTAATTAGAAATTGAATACAAATGAAGAGCCAGCTCGTGGTCGCTTCCATCTTAACTCAGTCAGATCCGTGTACATTACAGGATTACATAACCAAAGCTCAATGACTCATAGACATTCAATTAATGTGAACAGTCAATATTACGTCGCTAATGTACTTTTAGCGATCTATTTCACCTTATTACCTGGCTCGGTTTACTTAGCCAGTTGAGATAGGTAATAATCACACTAATATTATACGGATGAAAAGTGTTTATATATGTTTTGTTTGTCACTCATTCACGGGCCCATAAGGCAAGGCCACAACACAGCGTAGCAATGTCGCGTCGTTTTAAATCTGCGATGTCGCAGACGGCATAGTGGAAATTTCCGGTGCGCTACCGCACCGTACAAACCAGCGATGCGATGACGCGCGGCCTTCTAGTTAGTCTGGCGACGTTCTTGCGACGCCGTATACGAAGAATTTTTTTGCTGCGTTGTCTCATCGTACAACGATGATGTCGCAGACGGCATAGTAGAAATTTCCGGTGCGCTACCGCACCGTACAAACCAGCGATGCGATGACGCGCCTTCTAGTTAGTCTGGCGACGTTCTTGCGACGCCGTATATATACGAAGAATTTTTTGCGTTGCGTTGTCTCATCGTACAACGATGTGACGTTCTTTTTGTCGATGCGATGTCGTAAAGCAGTGTTGTGGCCTCTCACATACTACTGAACGGAATTCACTTTAATTTTATACAAAAGCTAGCTTTTGTTAGTAGCTCTGCCATTGCTCGGGAACAGAAATAGTACCAGGACATGGTCTATCCATATTGAAATTTTATAAATATCCACCACCATCCACTGATTAGCTCAGGAGTCCGTGAATTTCATTTGAATAATATTAATTTAATATAATACTAGCTGACCCGGCTAACTTCGTTCCGCCTGACAGTCAATTAATGTTTTATATCTTTCGATAAAGTCCACCGATTGCGATGAAACAAAGCATACGTTATCCACATCGATTTCGTACATTTTACGTGTTGCGCGCACAACTAAAAACTTCTACAAATTTATTATATGTATAGGTAGATGAATAAAGACATTCGACAGCGATGCGAAGAAGTTTTATGACGTCATATCTAGCTAGGTATTTAGTGTATAATTTATTTTTAATTATTTAAGTGTATTTTATTGTTTAATTATTGTTAACTAATTCAAGTATTTTTTAATTAAAAAGCTTCTTTATATTAGAAATACACAATATGTTGTATATGCTAAAATTACAAACTAATAAATAATATGATAAATATCGATTCATTATAAAGACATTTATATATTTTAGTAATACAGTTATATGTCACAACCATTTCCCATAAACCGGAGGTGGTCCTTAGGTGCGCGTACGACAACCATCAGTTTGTAAAATGCTCCAAAAAAAAGTGTCCAAGCGTCTGCGAGTTGACATCGGCCCCCCACACGCTGAGATATATTACTATCAATAAGGAAATGCATTATTATTTTTTTACACCATCTGCTCGATAATGTCGTTTTACACGTCATACAAACCTCACATAAAGCAAGTCATTATATGCCTAGGGAGATAATGCAGTATGGCCGATCCCTAGGGAATAATGAGATTTGAATTTGGAGCATCAAGAATCGTCAACATTGTGAATTAAAATGTAGGCGCATCGAACAAGTTGACTCGAAATTCAAACTAAAGAGTATGTAATCACTATGATTCAAACTGGCCACTAACAAAAAAAAGAAAATAGAATAAAACGTGCGTACTGACGACACGGGAGCATTATAGAAAATTGAAACTATAGAATCTTGGAGTAGTGAATTTTGTTTGTTTGATGAACTTGTTAATATAATACTTATATTTCTCTAATATATGATTTGGTCGACCAAATTGTCTTTTGATTATCTCACAGATGGTGTAAAAAGTAGAGTATGCAACACGGGGATAAAGCTGTCTTTGTCTTGGGCGGCTTAAATTCCTCACTTCACTCAGGTTTCTTTATTAACTCCCTCGCAATGCTCGGGAGTTAATTTTATAAATCCCTCACTATCGTTCGGGATTAAAATCAGCAACCTTCGTTTCGTTCGGAATTCAACATGCCGCCCGCGACTTAAAGACACTGCTTTATCCCCTAGTCACATAAACTACTATTTTACACCACCTGCTCGATAATGTCGTTTTATACGTCATACAAACCTCACTTAAAGCAAGTCATTCTATCCCTAGGGAGATAATGCAGTATGGCCGATCCCTAGGGAATAATGAGATTTGAATTTGGAACATTAAAAATCGTCAACATTGTGAATTAAAATGTAGGCGCATCAAACAAGTTGACTTGAAATTCAAACCAAAGAGTATGTAATCACTATGATTAAAACTGGCCACTAACAAAAAAAAAGAAAATAGAATAAAACGTGCGTACTGACGGGAGCGTTATAGAGAATTGAAACTATAGAATCTTGGAGTAGTGAATCTTGTTTGTTTGATGAACTTGTAAATACTCGTATTAAGTCTGTCTAATAAGTCAACCGACTTGGGAATTTTGTATAACATTTAAAAAATACTTATATTCGATACTTTTCATAAGATTCTTCTGTTAGTAAACAATGATCTCTATCTCTTAATTAACCTTGATTATTGAACCCGTGTTGACTACATCAGATTTAATTAAATCCTGATGATTACCAAAGTCGTTTAACTTATTAGACAAACTCTAATACTTATATTTCTCTAGTATATGATTTGGTCGACCAAATGGTCTTTTAATTATCTCACAGATGGTGTAAAAAGTAGAGTATGCAGCACGGGGATAAAGCTGTCTTTGTCTTGGGCGGCTTGAATTCCTCACTTCACTCAGGTTTCTTTATTAACTCCCTCGCGATGCTCGGGAGTTAATTTTATAAATCCCTCACTGTCGTTCGGGATTAATATCAGCAGCCTTCGTTTCGTTCGGAATTCAACATGTCGCCCGCGACTTAAAGACACTGCTTTATCCCCTAGTCACATAAACTACTAGATATTATAATCCTTCTAATGTTCTAATGTCTAATCTAATCCCAGTAGAACTTTTCCTACGGGCGTATCCTAGGAGAGGAGGTAGTTTATAGCATTAATAGGACAAATTTTTGAGTAATAATACCTTAATTTTATTTCAGCTCATCAACTGGTCGTACAAAGCCTTTGCTGTAATGCGAAACATGAAGAAATAAACATGCACAAACGTTTAAATAAATTTTCGCGTATGTAATTACACTGCGCGGCTGCACAATGCACAACACTGGCTGAAATTAATTTGAGAACATATTAAAATAAAATTATGTACTCTTAGTGAATAAAAACTTGTGTTTTTAATTTTATGAGCTGTGTTCAAAGGTGTAATTAATTTCGAAGTTCCAAAAATAAACAAAATAATAATAACAATTTGTTGTATGATAAACAATGGGTTATTTTTGGAACTCGAATTGCTCAATATGGGCATTGTAATATGGGCATTCCTCTCCTAGAGAGGAGGCTTGAGTCCCAACAGTGGGAACATTAAAAAGGCTGGTGATGATGATGGGCATTGAATAAATGAAAGAAGATAATATTTTTCGTGCTTGTCCACGTGAAAACTTAAAATAAAATATAATCGACTTCAATATAATTATAAAATTTTAATTTACTTTATTTTTGACAAACGATGATTCTGGCTTTCTTTTTTCGTTATTCTGAAATTAAAGTGACTTGATAAATGTTTTTTTTTTTTATTTTTCACTTTTATTTATCGAAGTCGATTATATTTTTGTAAAATAGCTCACTTACATTACTCGTGTAGACCTAATTAGTATGAGAATATAAGTAAGTATAAATTAGTAAGTTACCTACCTATGGAGTATATATAAACCATTGAAACCAGACTTATAGTGATAATCACAATTCCGGTAAGCCGTAGCACGACTTGGATACATTGGTTTTTATTACAAAGTTTCTGTGCCCACCTTCCGGTTGCATCGTTAAATCATTTCCATGACACATTCACACTTTTGGAGCCGCTTAATCGCTTAATTGTGAAATTCCTTTAGCTAGAACATCCATTCAAATAAAAAAGTAATAATTGAAATTGGTTTATCAGAGTTTACAATCCTAAAAAACCACCCAATTGAGAACCTTCTTTTTCTGAAGTCTGTTAGAAATAAAAAAAATATTAATTCAAACTTCAGAGACCTTTTAGTAAGACCTACATAATTTACCTGTCAACATACAAATAGACACCCTAAGTACTACACCAACTAACTAGGTCACCTTTTTTTGTAACGCTAACACAATCTCGACAAAAAAACTATGTAGGTAAGTAACTTTTCCAGTAAGGTAGGGATCGAGTCAGCATTCTTGGTCTGAGGAAAACACATTTTGAAAGTACTTTTCGAAACGAAAATATGCAAGTTCCAAGGAAACAGACATTGTAGTGACGGAGGTACCAATGAAACTTTGTACACGTCGCTATGTGCCAAACAGCTAGCAGTAATCCTCGCGAGCCGCCGCCCCGCCTCAACTTTTCCAATTCCATCCTCCATTCCTTCCATTTCTCAGGGCTGCCACACTAATCCCAAATTCTACCAACTTTCATACCTGAATTGTTCTTTATTCAAAATCTGGAGGCATGTCGAATATCAAAATTAAATAGAAACATTTACGAAGATTGTTGCGTGACTCAAGTCGTTTTGTTTGTTTTTCATTAACGTTGCTATTGTCATTAAACTTAATGTATCTCGCATAATATTACAGAGCTTTAGGTACCTTGTCTTCGTAACGTTTTAATTATAGTTACTAAAATATTAAGAGACCAATATAATCTAAATAATCAGCATTATACCTTCATTTTATGCGAAATTAGTTAGTTAGGTAAAGTGTGGTTTGGTTTTCAACCTGTAATATACCTAAGTGATTTAACTTAGATACTAAAGATATTTTGAAATGTACACTGAACGCAACGAAATTATTAGCGCTCACTCGTATAGGACCCGCGGGGAATATCGCAGCAGTATATTTCACAAACGCGGCGGCCGTTACTATCCTAAAGTCGAAATAACAATACGTGAACAATTTAATTATCCTATATCGGTCGCAACGATGCCATAATCATTAACACAATGGCCGATACGAATGTGAAACTCGGTAACGTACCTACAAGTTTGTCAATAATTAACATGACCGCAACGCGGGTGTATTATACACCCAAATAATCACACTTGCTAATTAGACGCGATTGCAGTACTGAATATAATGCTAATAATAATACGCCACAAATTAGCCGCTTACCCGATAACGTACGCTATCTCTGTGTTCACGAAGAACGTTATTATCTTCAAATCAGTATTACCTATCAACGCTTCACTGAAAACTTTTTACACGGCATCCATAAAAAGACAATCTTCAAGATATAAGAATTTCCTTAAGCTTGTAGACGTAACTTTTTCCCCGCGTAAGTTTCCGTTACAACAGAAAGTCCAATATCATCTATCACATCGTATTTAACAGTAGAACGAATTGAGATTTCTCTTTGAGACGAATACGTAGACAGTTTCTATTCCGGCGTTCGTTCGGCCTCTATTATCGCTTCTTCGGTAACTTTTGTAATCTGCTGGAGAGCTTCGCGTACTGGTGCTTATGTGTATATTGTTAGCGACGCTCCCGGCATCGAGGCGTAAACCCAACCATCATTGTGCATTTACTATAATTAAGGAGAGTGCACATTAGTGTTATAGGAACCACAGACGTCACAGAGGCCACATGATGCACTTTCGACCCCGTGTTGTGGCCTCATCATCTTGATTAGAGATCTTGTGTACTGTAGTAAACCACAGTAGTCAGTAGTCTACTCGAAATAATTAGCCCTCTAGAAATGATGTAAAGCGACAAGGAGTGCTGACCTTAAACTTAATACATAATCTATCGTTATTGATCAGTAATTTTATGGAATTCAGCTACCAAAATAGATTCGGCAGTTATGTAACGAAAATCAATAAACGTTTAGTGCTCTTATCTACACTAATATAATAAAGAGGTAAAGTTTGTTTTTTGTTTTTTTGTTTGTAGGTTAATCTCTTGAAGTACTGATCCGATTGCTAAAATTTTTTACCAACAGAAAGCTGCTTTATTCCTGAATGACATAGGCTATATTTCATGTATGCGGACGAAGCTGCAAGCAAAAGTTAGTTATCAATACATGCCTACATATCAATCTGGCATCTGCGTAGCCTTTTCTCCAGAGGCGTAGCGTGGACTAATACAGACGTGGGCGAAGTCGCATCAGCGAGGCCGACAGCGACTGTCCCAGCCTAGTCTTCGACCACATCGTCGCTTACCATCAGGTGATATAGTGGTCAAACGTGAGCCTATAAATTATAAAACTAAACCCTCGTTGTTAGAGCCCCGGTACACGCCCCTTTAGTTGCGAGACCGAGAGCGATGGCCCACGTTTCCCAACTATGTTGGGGTCAACTCCTAGTCTAACCAGCAGCAGCGGAATACCAGTATTTTCAAAGGAGCGACTGCCAACAATCTGAACAACCCATAGCAGTAATTGAATCACACGATGCCCCTTGGTAAGACTGGTATCAGATCTTCTGGCTTCTGACTATACATAGGAACAGTCAATAATCTACAAATGACAGTTCAACCGCTAGAGCGCTTTCTGAAGTTAACAGCGACGGAACTTTGGAGAATAACCCGTCCTGTTGTTATTCTTTTAAATAACTAAACAATCCTTCAATTATATATTATATAATATATTATATAATATATTTAACCAGCTTTTGCCTGCAGTTTCGCCTGCATACATAAAATATAGCCTGTGTCATTCAGGAACAAAGAGGCTTTTTATCGATGAAAAACTTTTAACAATCGGAACAGCACTTCCAAGATTACCTCCTACAAACAAAAAAATAAAAAAACAAGCTTTACCTCTTTATTATATTAGTGTAGATTAATACTAAAAAAGTTCTGACTATACATCTATATGTATACTCAGAACTTGGCCGCCCTCTCCCTCAGCATCTATCTACATAGATGCTGAGGGAGAGGCAGGCCAAAGAAAATACGGATGGATCGTGTGATAAATAGTGATATAAAAGAATAAAAAAGAGATAGTGATAGTGGGACTGTTGACAGGACAGAATGGAAGAAAAAACGTCTTGCACCGACCCCAAGTAATATGAAATAAAGGCAGAAAGAAGAAGCCTTAAATTATATTGAGACAATTTTAACACAGCTCTTATAAAATAGTAGTACTTATGCATTATATATTCGGTATACGAAAAGTGGCGAAATTGTGGCAGAGTGGCACGGTAATATTAAAAATAACATCAAATATTTTGACGACATTGTTACCCACGTAGCCACGTAGATAGACGTTCACTTTTAAGCGCTGAGCGCGCGACGTCATGTCGTCGGGAAAGTAAAAAAGTTCAAATAAACCGCTTTAAATCCAGTTAAAATTTCGACAAACGTGAAACAATGTTGTTTCTTTTACTGTTCGTTTTGTTTATGTTTTAAATAAAATGTCGCTCCACACTAGGAATTTCTCCTGTATCGCGGGTGCGTTCACAAACATGTAAACTCATATAAACAAGACTCTCGGACCCAAAACAATTAACTCTAGGTCATGCAAATGTTTTTTTTTTCCGTGTCTAAGGTATTAAGTCCGCCCTTGTATCATTTGTTGCATGCAGATCAAATCCTAACTAATATTATAAATGTGAAAGTGTGGATGTTTGGATGTTTGTTACTTAATCACGCAAAAACGGCTGAACGAATTTAGATTAAATTTGGCATGCATATAGTCATTGATATGGAAAAGAACATAGGCTACCTTTTATCCCGATTCCTTAAGTACCTAATGCCACGTGGGTGAAGCCGCGGGCAAAAGCTAGTAAATAAATAAATCGATCCCTAATTATCAACTATCTCAACTGTATTTACAAACTATCTGGTGCAATTGGTTTTGTTCACATCTTATCTTACTTTATGTACCCAGATTAGTGATTTATCAGTCCAGAGCCTGATTTGCGTACCATATTTCAGGACCAATTAGCGAGGAGTAGCTAATAGGTAATCCTATGTCAGTACCAATTAGCGAGGAGTAGGTAATCCTATGATTCCCATATTCATCCCATTTCATTTAATTACATTCAATTGTTTATGTCAAGAGCACTCACGGCCCAGTGGCGTGGCCAAAAATTAAAAGTAGCAATTTATTTCAACACCACTACTTTCAAAACGATGAAAGAAATCATAGTGAGAATACTGCCATAGTATAAAACCCAACAAAAAAAATCGAAAAAATATGTGATATCCACTAATCCGCACTGAGGCCAGCAGGACATCCGCTAGGGCCATGAAGAATTTCTGAAAGAAAAATCGTGGTCTTTGAACGCAAAGGGCAACTGAAGGACATAATTGTGGCTGCAGTAAAAATCAGACGCGCCTTCACGTTCCATCCCAAAACGGGAAAAGACATTGGATGATTTCCCAACACAACAAAGACTAACCCCACACTGGGCCCTTGTGTTGGAAGACCTGAATTTCAGCAGTAAGAACATTATAAGTATGATTATGCTTATGTTTATGTCTCACTGTGTAATAATAACATTTTTACTAACTTCACTGAAATTGAAACTGCGAATTCATAACACCTTTTCCTATCTCAGTAACAAAACATTAATTCAACTGAATGACTTTTCAAAATTGGGCTATCTACAACAAAAAAAATCCTTTTATAACGAAAAACTCACATCAAAGTACCAAATGTGGAGACTTTTAAAAAAAACAGTTTTAAAAATATTTTGAAACAACGCAGCGCGCTTCGTTTCATGAGCTGCATTACATATGCAGGCGCTAAATGTAATTACTGAATAGCGAAGCGCGCAAACTTACAGAGTAACTTACTCTACGAAAACTCTGCGACATAAATGTTTCATTTGTTATGTTTCCAGTGAAAGGCTAGGATAAAAACTGAACGAACCATTCCTGCTAACTATGTCACTCTTTTTAAACGAGTATACTCCTCATTTGAAAGAGTGAAAGAGTTATTGTGGCCCTAGCAAAAAAGGATAACTACTAACTAATACAAAGGAATAAGAAGAATATTGGTGGGTTTTAGTCAGTAAAACTCAAATACACTCCACCCTAGAGCGCAAAAAGGGATTTTATAGTTTATATCAGATAAAAAAAAAACATTTCTCACCTCAAAAAAAAACTATCCTCCCTATTTAAGAAATCATATTTACGAATTATCTCAAGCCAAAGACATTATTCTGCTGTGTATATTATATTCACCATAGGACTACTGCCAAGAATGATCATAAAAGCAATAACCGCTACACAAATGGACTTCGTTTTTTAGGTGATAAATCATAAAATAACTTCAGACGTTCTGGGTGGAGCGAGAGGAATTGGCAGAGGTTTACTGACTAATACCCACCTGTGTTTCTCCAGCTGCCAGGGCCGCCGTAACTCTTTTGAACAATACCTCAACCCTGTCAAACATAGGTGAACAAATGCTGATGGGACCCTGATGATAAGATACCAGTATCATATTAAGTAATAGACAAGATAACGTTTATGTCCATCTGCATGAAACTCAGTCTTAAATTTTAAATCAATGAATTATCAATAACTCAGAAAAGTTATTCATACTTGGATATTTCAAACCATCTCTCACAAAAACATAGAAATCCCGCAGCAAAATCTTCCATCAGTTAGATATTAATTTATAACTACACTAATAATAACCTGAGACGCGAGACGTTGTCTGAAACTCCATAATTCTGATAGACGTCTGTATGTCTGTATATCAGCGATTTCAGTCACGTTGCACTTTATCGCTCCTCTAATTATTACTGAATGCAGAACTACTGTGTGATTATTCATAACTGAGAAGAGGTGGCGCGAGTACATATAAGAAAAGCCATTAGCGAATGGTAAAAACTCATTAAGTGTGTGTAAGGTCCGGCGCCTATTATCGGCATCACCAAAAAAAGTATCCTTTGGCATCCCTACATGCAAGCACACACTGTTGGAAACTAATGCCTTTAACCTTTCAATCGTGGACAGATTACAGACATAATAGAAAGACAATAGGTGCGCGAACGCCGGCGTTCGCTTGGGGTTTAACCTTACAATCGTGGAAATTACAGACACAATAGAAAGACAATAGGTGCGCGAACGCCAGCGTTCGCTTGGGGTTTAATAAATTAATGGCATGCATGTAGGGATGCCAAAGGATCCTTCTCTTTGCCGATGCCGATAATGGGCGCCGGACCTTATTAAATTGGGACGAGAAAATATACCCTATTTGCAATCAAAGTAGCAGCTTTGCGTAGGCGCTGCGTAGCAGTGGCACGGTTAGCGTAGACTACTCGTAATAATAAATAATAATAATAGCCATTTATTCCATATTTATTTCTTAGCTTACATTTCAAATGTTGTCAGTGATTGGTTAGTAAGTTTGCTTAAATTAAGTAAGTAATATTAGTAACTGTTTTTATGTTGAAATATGGACCCCTGTAAGGGTAAAGGCCTCCTCCATCTTCTTCCACAACTCTCTGTCTTTGCCAGTATTTAGCCAATTGTTTCCTGCTACCTGAATGATATCATCAGCCCACCGTTTCATTGGTCTTCCAACATTTCTTTTCCCCACTGGGCCTTTCCATCGTGTGGTTTCAATAGTCCATCTTTTATCTGTACATCGTGAGATGTGTCCAGCCCACTTCCATTTAAGTGTGAGTGCATGTATAAGAGCATCGGCCACTTTTGTTTTTTGACTGATGGTCACATTCCTCACTTTTTGAATTCTTCTAATCTTCAACATGCTCCTCTCCATTGATGTTTGAGTACAATTAATTTGTTGTTTTATTTTGTTAGTGAATATCCAGGTTTGGCAACCATACAATAAGCATGGTAAGAGACATGTGTCGAAAACAACTTTTTTTAAGTGCATATTGTAATTTCCTTTTAGAACTTCTTTCAGTGACCAAAATTTCTTCCAAGTTATGTTGATTCTTCTTGTTATTCCCTCTTCATTGAGACTACTCGTAGCATTTGTTAATTGCACGGAACTTAGATTCAAATTCGAAGCTGCTGTGCGTAGAAACTAGTAGCAACTTTGCGTAGGTGCGCGGTAACTCGCGCTAACATAAGGTACTCGTAGCATTAGGCAATACGCAGAACTTGTAATCAAAATCGAAGCCGCTGTACGTAGGAATTCATAGCGGCTTTTTGTAGATGCGGCGTAGCAGTGCCTCACGGTAAGCGTAGACTACTCGTAGCATTAGGCAATGCACGGAACTCGTAACCAAACTCAAAGCCGCTCTGTGCGTGGGAACTTGTAGCAACTTTGCGTAGGCGCGGCGGCGGCGTAGCAGTACGTTGCTTCGAGTACGTAGCATTAGGCAATACACGGAACTTGTAACCAAACTCGAAGCCGCTCTTTGCGTAGGAACTCGTAGCAACTTTGCGTAGTCGCGGCGGCGGCGTAGCAGTATGTTGCTACGAGTACGTAGCATTAGGGAATGCACGGAACTTGTAACCAAACTCGAAGCCGCTCTGTGCGTAGGAACTCGTAGCAACTTTGCGTAGTCGCGGCGGCGGCGTAGCAGTATGTTGCTACGAGTACGTAGCATTAGGCAATGCACGGAACTTGTAACCAAACTCGAAGCCGCTCTGTGCGTAGGAACTCGTAGCAACTTTGCGTAGTCGCGGCGGCGGCGTAGCAGTATGTTGCTACGAGTACGTAGCATTAGGCAATGCACGGAACTTGTAACCAAACTCGAAGCCGCTCTGTGCGTAGGAACTCGTAGCAACTTTGCGTAGTCGCGGCGGCAGCGTAGCAGTATGTTGCTACGAGTACGTAGCATTAGGCAATGCACGGAACTTGTAACCAAACTCGAAGCCGCTCTGTGCGTAGGAACTCGTAACAACTTTGCGTAGTCGCGGCGTCGGCGTAGCAGTACGTTGCTTCGAGTACGTAGCATTAGGCAATACACGGAACTTGTAACCAAACTCGAAGCCGCTCTTTGCGTAGGAACTCGTAGCAACTTTGCGTAGTCGCGGCGGCGGCGTAGCAGTATGTTGCTACGAGTACGTAGCATTAGGGAATGCACGGAACTTGTAACCAAACTCGAAGCCACTCTGTGCGTAGGAACTCGTAGCAACTTTGCGTAGTCGCAGCGACGGCGTAGCAGTACGTTGCTACGAGTACGTAGCATTAGGCAATGCACGGAACTTGTAATCAAACTCAAAGCCGCTCTGTGCGTAGGAACTCGTAGCAACTTTGCGTAGTCGCAGCGGCGGCGTAGCAGTACGTTGCTACGAGTACGTAGCATTAGGCAACGCACGAAACTTGTAACCAAACTCGAAGCCGCTTGCGTAGGAACTCGTAAGTCGTAGCTACATTGAGTAGGCGCAGTTTGGCTGCTGACTAACTTACTGTATCGATAGTTGAAAAAGAAAACAAAATCCACAGGCGGACGATAGAATGGTGCTAACTTAACCGAGATTCCTTCACACAACGAACTTCTACAAAACCAAATGAAGTGAACAATTAAATCGGTTACTTTATATAACCTTTTATCCAGAACCCTTCATTATGCAACCATTTAAACAAAACTTCAATTTCGTAGTTTTACAATGCTCTAAATCCGTCAAAAGTGTGGCGATATCATTTTGAAATCGGTCCAACCGCAACAACGAAGTTTGTTCTAAACACTATTAAAAGGTACAATCGATTCGCTATTGAACGGAGTTGATGTCCGCATTGTTTAACCGCAAACTATGAATAGTGCGATAACCTACCGTTAACAATGGAATTGTGCGAGAGTTGCCATACAACAATACAATAGGGTATTTTTCTATGCAAAAGTTTGCTGCGATATGAGCCTATTGCAATCCCGAATGAACAACATGAACAACCCGATGTAGGTACAAGCACAAAAAATATTACATGGTCACACTTTGCAACTTTTTGTTAGCCTATAGAGCCCCGACTTACGAGCTCGTAAATAGTACTCGTAAGACCTACAACTATAGGTCGCGGGTTCAAACCTAGCCAGGGGCATTACTTTTTGTTATTTATTTCATTATCACTACTTTCAAAACGGTGGAAACATCGTGAAGTAGGTTGGCGAATGTCACATGTCTTCGAATTTTTGGTTCTAGGATATGTGCTTCCGCATGTCCTAGAACCAAAAATTCGAAGACATGAGACATTCACCAACCCCCACTGGGCCTGCGTGGTGGATTACGGCCATTCCCTCTCCTAGAGAGTGGGAACATAAAAAGGGCTTATTATGCTATGCTTATACTTGGAGGATCACTTTTCACCCTGATATCCCTTTACCGTTGTCTTCCTTCTTTCTTTCTCCAACAATTATTTGGCAGAAGATAACCTCTATTTTCATGTGTACTTGGCTGGACGTCTTCAGCGAATACTGGAAAAGAAAAAGGAACAAGTGCCATGAATTATGTTTATTTTAATTTAGTCTCTTCTCTAAATGCAAATGACTTAATCAAGTAAGCATCGATGTTATAATAGTTTACTTGAATTTAGCATTCTGGAGTAGCAGTATCTACCTTTTTTATTTATTTAGCATATTTATTAAAATTTTAAGCAAAACATTCACGCATTCCTTAAAAAGTTAATAGAACGCCTACTGTTTACGCCCACAGTCGCCCACAGTCCCACAGTTCTATTAAAAGTAATAATGTATTAATAGGCCAGTCTGTTACAAATACTGACCTCTACTATTTATCACACATAGAGGTCAGTGATTATAAACACGACGTACAGTCTGTCACACATCAGTGGTTACAATTCCAGTATAAGCTGGTCTCGTATCCTGTTGAAACTCCGCACTACGCCAGGCCAGCCCAAGGTCGAAGGGGTAAAACTTCGGCCTTGGGCTGACGACGCACGGTTGACTATACAAACACCAAAAATAAAAACAAATTGTAATCATTTTTCTAACAGAAAAGCGTAAATAAATAAACCATAAAAAGACAAAGAGAAATTATTTATAAATCAAAACACGCCTTTAAAACACACCCGCGTTTGGATTTAGAACTCCATATAAACGGAAATAAACTTTACCGCCTGGGGTATGGAAAATAAAACAGTATTAAAGTAATCCTTAATAATTCTATTGAAACAAGAAAAAGAGGATTCAACCTCAATATGTGCTCAAGGTGTCGCTACTCGGTGAAGCGAAGTTAAAGGAGCAAACTTTGCGAATTTGCCCCCGGGGCCGATCCAACTTCTCTGTTGCAATAAATAAGGATTTTAGCGACAAATTACCACACGAAAACGTTTCACCCTTTCTTCGTAAACTTGGGAACTAGCGAAAATAGGATCGCTACAGAAAGAAAACTTAACAGAAGCTGGCGTACATAGGAAACTTTTTGAATTGCGAATCAATTTCAACTCTAGTAACACTGGATGGGTAATTCGAAATAGTTTCTCTTTTTCCACTTTGGTACCAACGGTGAGCATCATTTTATATGTTTTGCTTTTAAAGTAATTAAGCACCTACGGAATAAAAATTCCCTGGGAAAATGTTGCTGTGTGTTTATTTTGTAATAGAATTTACCGTGCGAATAAAACGAGTATTTTTCTAGTTTATGAAGTTACACACATTTATAGAATTGCGATTGCGAAGTGAGGTGGGACTCTGGAAGAGCAATGCAGAACATTTTTAACAAATTAGATTAATTCCACTTAGATGCTTTTGAAGCGAACGTTGTGCAGAGCCGAGTAGATACTTACTATAACTACTCGTACTATAGATATATAATGTTAACGTTAAAACAACAAGCTCTTGAGTAGGACATGGCATCGGTGAAATGACAAAGTGGTTTGCATTACTTCTTCATCATTTCAGCCGATACACGTCCACTGTTGGACATAGGCCTCCCCAAGCGTCGCCACATCGAACGTTCCTGTGCGTCCCGCATCCATCGGTTTCCCGCTACCTTCACCAGGTCATCGGTCCATCTTGTAGGAGGCCTTCCTGCGTCTTCCGGTACGCGGTCGCCATTCCAAAACCTTACTTACTTACCTTATCTTATTTCTCTACTTATTATTTTTACATTCTACTGCTCCAAAAGGAGAGCATGGCGTAAAGCCCAACAAGTCGTTTGCTGTATTTTATCTTCAGAGGTGCTGATTTGTCTTGATTGTAAGACTAGTTCATTCACTAAATTGATGGAAATAAAAACAATACAGTATCAAAACCCGATCGCAAAAAGGACTACAAAGTCCGAAACAAGTTTAATGGAATTGATGGCATCAAATCTATGATTGAACTAAAATAAATTCCAGCAACTGTATCGGACGTCGAGTTACCCATTGCTCGATATCCGCAACCATGCCTAAAGTAGTTGTTGGCTTGACAAAACACCTATTTTACATGTAGTCAGTGCACTGAAGCTGGTACAAAGTATTGATGTGTGTATGATGTCTTTAATGGATGGAGCTAATCATCAAACAGAGGTCGTCGCCTGCAAGTACTAATCTTCAAATATTTTAGTCACGTTGTTCGCAACGAAAACGGCATTGAGCGACTCGTTGTTCAGGGACAAGTGGAGGGGAATCGGTAACACGGGCGCTCACCTACGCGTTGGACAGACCTCATCAAAGCTGCAATACAAATCTCCTTAGTTCAGAGTTCTCGAAACGCCGTAAACCGGGACAAATGGAGACGTATCGCGAGAGCCTCACTCGCCAAATGAAAATGCAATATCATCAACCACGACCACTCTGTCAAGAGTGAACGACTAAGGAGGACTCATCGGTCCATCGCGGCCATTTCTGCTAACCACTTAAAAAAAAACGCTTGAATTGTGCGCCAAACCAAACCCTTTAAAGTTTTCGTTTCGAGTGCAAACAAAAATGAAGCGGTGGTCAGGTGGAAGTGTCTTTGATGGTACATATTTGGAATCAGCGTAGCATGATTGCTACTCATCCCTAATGACCTACCTACAGACAAATTGAACTGTGATAACAGTAGTGTGTGGCAGTGACGTAACTAGGGCAGTACCAGCGGTGCTGAGACCCAGGGCACAGATCCTGGATGGGCGCAGAAATGATCAAACTAGAACTAAACCGCATAAGTTTGAAACTACTTAAGTGGTTTTTAGAAGCTTGTACCGGGCGTTTAAAAGGCTAGTTACAGCATATTAGTGACATCATATTTTTTTTTATAATCTTAGGTCAGATGACCTACACAAGATTAAAAAGGAGTAAAAGGCAAAGGAAGACATTTCCTTTTTTTAAAATAGGTATTTTAGAGCTATTTATTATTTTTATCTTTCTCCGATAAACTTGGAATTTTATTTATACGTAAAAGAAGGCTCAAGCACCTAAATTAGTGGCATAGGTAGATATTTCTTGTAGACTTTCAAAAACCCCTAAAATCACCTCTTTTCAATCAAGTCGTCCGCGTCTCCTTCGCTTTATCCATCACAGTCGACAAAAAATCTGCCTATATCAGCCCACACAGCTTTTTAGGAAACGACAAGGGAATATCAACTTTACTCACTTCGACTTATAACTCATTCTCGTTTGTAATATTTTTTGTAGAATAGTACAAGAAGGTGAATATCGGTAGCTCAGGTCATAAAGGCAGTGATTCGAGGAGCATTCCGTCAGTTTACAGGCTCGCCGTAATAAGATCGTATCGGACGCTCTATCACTCTGGAAAACGTCTTTATCATGTCCGCGGAAACCAAAATAACCCGAAAATTCGGGAAAATACGCTCTACACTCTTGTACCTCAGTTGTTCTAGTTAGCTTTAGATATTAATACATCACCGAACTGTGATTAATTAAGCATTTGAAGTTGAATTAACTCTACTTTGGTCTAAAAACCCTGTAACAAGACGTTCTTTAACTCAGAGTATAGGTACCTACTAAGGATGATTTTAATATCGTGTGATTTTGATCACGCATGCGGGATTGCTCCGCATGCATAACTCCCGCAAATGTCCATACTGTGTTTCATACAAGTATCTATTGTGTTTCATACAATTTAAGTATTTATTGCAATGCGTGGAATACGCACGGAGCGCAGTACCTACGCGTTTTTTGCATTTTGATATTTTCTGCATGCAAAGCAATGTCGCATGTGTGAGGAAATCTGCAAGATATTAGAAACACCCTCAATTCAAACACCCGCCCACAGTCGACCGCATACAATTTCGAGTTCAAGACCTTGAACTGGCCTGACGTTTGGAAGGAAATTAAATGCCCGTAAAATTATACGGACAACCTACATAATTGGGTAATTGAGTCAGTTGATTTTATTATTTGTTTCAAAAAGTAACTTTATCCCCTTAGAATAACTATTTTGAATAAAGTTACTTACCTACTTTTTATTATTATTATTATTGATAGGCTCGATTTCGACCACTATCTCACCTGATGATAGCGATAATGTGGCCAACGATGAAGCACACTTGCCTAGAAGTATACTATACAGGGTGTAACAGATCTCCGCAAACTTTAAGGACTTGCTCAGTAAACGAAACTGAACTACCTTTCACAAGATTAAATTACCGGAAACGAAAAAAAAAAATCGGCCTCACCATACAAACTGTTCAACCAAGTTTAAAATTTCGTATGGAGAGGCCGATTTTTTTTTCGTCCGCGAGATTTAAGGGCTCTCAGGAGAAGAAACTAAACAACCTTCCACTATAATTTTTTTCCAGGAAACAATTTTTTTTTTCTTCTGACCAAGTCTTTAAAGCGAAGATCTGTCCCTTACACCCTGTATACTCTATTTTTTTAAACCAATAGAGAGATTTTTTCAAGAAATCTTTCAAATCAGATAGAAGGGGAAACTGTTAAGTATAACCCGAACGCATAAACATGGCACCTGGCTCGGAAACAAGTGCCACATTAAATACTCGAAAATAGTTTGTAAGTATTACAGGTCGCGCGGTGAATCAAGATCGCTCGGTGAAAGTAGTGGGGGCAATCCGCGCATGTGTACAATTGCGCACAGAAATTCTTAGTATGTTAGGATTTTATTTTTAATTTCGTATGTTTGAACCTTAGTAACATAACTTATAATAACACTAGTTTTTGATTGTAATTTATCTTGTAAGTAGATGAATTCAAAAAAATAATTTTTGTTTCTAATAAAACATAAAATTAAAAAAAAAAATTAGTTAGTTTCTTTCTTTAACGTAATAATTCACGTCGTAAACCATTTTTCTGGCTAGCCGTTTTAAAACTTTATTTTTAACCATTTTTTTTTACAACTACGTATTACTATTACGATAACACAAGCTGTACGCAACAGTACCCAAGTACAACAGTATCCAATGAGAGGCGAGAACGCTACGCGGGAATTGAAGAGCGACTCTATCTACCAATGACGTGTCGCCGCCGGCGCACACCCGCCCGTACGTCGCCAAATAGACCGTAGAATTGAATACTGCGCATGCCCCTTCCACTTTTGGCGAGCGATCTTGATTCATCGCGCGACCTGTATCACGTTTATAGCATCGTAAATTCCTCAAGTAATAGGTATGTCATGAGAAACTACCACAACTACTCAGCGCCAATGGTTTTATATAGGGTGACTGGCAATTAGTGCACAATACTTAAACACGTGATTGTGCTCATGATAACCAACAATTTTTACACTAATTACCAGTCACCCTATATGTATAAAATCTTAGCTCAGCGCAAAATAAATGTTGATATTTAAAAAAACTAAAATAAAATTCAATGCACTCAATATTTCAAACGTCATTCATCAGGTGCCATTTCTTGTGCTTTTCTATCAGAAAAAGGATGCGCACACTAAAACATGACGTCATCGCCATTAGGTTACGTGTATACAAGAGAAACATTGAGATCTTCCCATCAAGCCTCACTCTTCCTCATACTAATATTTGAAATACTGTTTTTAGAAAATGGTTTCTTTTTAGTGTTATTAATAATTATACAAAGCAACACTAGCAAAAAAGATATACAATAGTAGTTTATGTGACTAGGGGATAAAGCAGTGTCTTTAAGTCGCGGGCGGCAAGTTAAATTCCGAACGAAACGAAGGTTGTTGATTTTAATCCCGAACGACAGTGAGGGATTTATAAAATTAACTCCCGAGCATTGCGAGGGAGTTAATAAAGAAACCTGAGTAAAGTGAGAAATTTTAGCCGCCCAAGACAAAGACCGCTTTATCCCCGTGTTGCATACTCTACTTTTTACACCACCTGTGAGATAATTAAAAGACAATTTGGTCGACCAAATCATATATTAGAGAAATATAAGTATTATATTTACAAGTTCATCAAACAAACAAAATTCACTAGGTACCAAGATTGCCAATCCCAAGATTCTATAGTTTCAATTTTCTATAATGCTCCCGTGTCGTCAGTACGCACGTTGTATTCTATTTTCTTTTTTTTGTTAGTGGCCAGTTTGAATCATAGTGATTACATACTCTTTGGTTTGAATTTCGAGTCAACTTGTTCGATGCGCCTACATTTTAATTCACAATGTTGACGATTCTTGATGCTCCAAATTCAAATCTCATTATTCCCTAGGGATCGGCCATACTGCATTATCTCCCTAGGCATATAATGACCTGCTTTAAGTGAGGTTTGTATGACGTGTAATACGACATTATCGAGCAGGTGGTGTAAAAAAATAAACACACATACCCAATTAGAATTTTAATTAGGTACTTTGATAGTTGACTATACAATATAGATCACTAATTTCTAATTAGTAAAAATACTTAAAGGGCTTATTAAAAAAGCCCTTGTTATTATTTAAGTAAAGTCTCAATAAATATCCATCGTCGGCCACATCATCACTTACCATCAGGTGAGATAGTGGTCAAACGCGAGCCTATCAATAATAAAAAATAAAAAAAAATAAAAAAATAATAATATTCATAAACAGTTGAGTTATTAGCGTTTGTGTTTATCCCAAAATGTCTCTCAATTTATGGAAATATTGTGTAGGCTATTGATTATGAATGAATAAATGACGATTAAAATGGAAAAACACTGCCCGCAGTATTTTCTACTAGCAATTGTTATGTATGATTGAATCTATGATGAATTTACCTTTTCCTGGTCAATTTTAGGATTTCGGTTTATTCTACTTTTGAATACAAAAAGACAAAGTAACGGGTACAGATACAGCCCCATTTTTTTGTGTACCTACTAATTAAAAAGTAGGGGTGTATACGAAGGATTATTTAAGATTTTAAATTCTAAAGTTCTACCTACAGCCGTTGTAGGGACACTTCGGGAAGGCGTGTGTCTAGTCTTGGACGACTTTTAACTGAAATGACAATGTTGAGGTATAGACTATGTACCTACCTACCTCATCGGTACGTAGGAAGTATCGATCTTCTTGTGGAATGCCAATCGAAGAGTAGGTAAGCCCCGGATTACTACTCGCACATCGCATCATTACTTACTGTTGGATTTGCTGACGGGTTCACGCGCCAGGTACATAAATATCTAATCTATGTATAGATCTATAATGATACATAGCTATAAAGTAAAATAAATAAAAATAATAAAAAGTTAAAACCCACTTTTAGCTTGGACGTATATACTTAAAAAAGAAACTTTTATAATACCCTGTTGCAAACACAACTACTATCCACTGTGGTAGATACTAGATACCATCACCAGGTCCAGGACCCAAATTCATGACTTCGATTCCCGCACGGAACAAAAATATTTGTATGACCTAGACATAATCGTTTGTGATCTGGGTGTTTTGTGTATATGAATTTGCATGTTTGCACACCTACGGTACAGGAGATATTCTATTCGGAGTATCGGGCCAAACTGCTAAAGTGTAAAAAAAAGAAAACTGAAGAATATTTCGAGAACTGGAGACATATGTATGTACCTATAATGGTTTCGCAGTTCGGGTCGGTAAACTGTGGTAGACGTCTCACTTCGATTTTTTTCTAGTTCAAAGACTTAGGGTAAAATTATAATATCGACTGTATCCTTATTAAGATAACATGTTAGTTGACACTTCGCGTGACCCAAGGCACCCCAAGGGCTGGTTTTTACCTCGGACAGAGGATAAGCATTGGTATACAGCGTGGTAATGC
The DNA here is from genome assembly GCA_929112965.1 of Mythimna albipuncta. Classification (NCBI taxonomy): domain Eukaryota; kingdom Metazoa; phylum Arthropoda; class Insecta; order Lepidoptera; family Noctuidae; genus Mythimna; species Mythimna albipuncta. Next base: position 13,415,247 of record OV815973.1, read on the forward strand.
CGCCAGCCTTTTGGGCACATACCAGTCGACAGCGATGTGGAAGAGTTTTTTGACGCCATATTTTTGTTTGATTTTAGTTAGTTGTAATTCGTAGGGTTTTATTATTATTATTATTTTAATTTACTGTAATTATGGATAACATGTTCAATTGTGTTTTTCTAACATTTGTGTTTTGTTACACACAAGTCTACATACGTACATTTTCTACAGTGTATCCAAACATATTCAACTTCTTACATTGCCAGAAAGAAAATATCGAAAAACATGTAATTTAAAAATATTTCTTTTAGTCAAGAATCATATAACTCTTACCCAAAAAAAAAACGTGTTTATTTTAGAATTTATTTATTTCAATCAGATTTCAATATAAAAAACAACTTGAAATATCTTCCAAAAAAAGTGTGGAATTTAATCAGCTGTCAACTATTTTTGAAGCTAGTCACCCTCTTCGATGCGTCATCATTAGCGATAATTTGTCAATTGACGGCTGCTCTACTGCAACAACTTGCGGCCGTTTTCCAAATAACTTTATTGATTCCTATAAGAAAAATTGGAATCTCCCTAAAACATCATGGGAGATTCTTTGGATGGAAGTGAGAATTCACCTGAATCGCAAAATGTCGTGGTGGTCGACTTTCAAGACTTTGCAAACTACTTGCGCAGAGCCGCAACGGTACTTTTGCCCGAAGATGATATCGTTCCGCCGGCGTTAAATGCTGCATTAGACGATAAAGTGAACCAAGATTGCATCAGGAAGTTCTTCTCAGACCCTCAGGTGTCTTCGTTGTACGTGCAAAGATTTTCTTCTAAAGGTATGCGAAAGTAATTTTTTTTCCAATTGTCAACTTTCTACCTGCATTGCTGCAGTATTAGATCATACAGACAGCATTGCACAGTTCTATGATGATGTCAAGATTCAAGTAGCTTTAGTAGTTTATGCTATTATTCTCTTTCTTATTTTTATAAACTGTTAATTTTTTCCAATACCATTTTGATTAATAAGTTTTATTTTGCCCATGTGTAGAAGATGATAGTGAACAACCAACTGAAGGCGAAGAGGAGAAGGAAGCTGTTACTTACCAGATCAGCAATGAGGTTAGTCACAAAATGGCCACAGTAAAATATTCATGAAGCATAAAAAGTACTTTATTTTGTTATTCAAACTAATGTTTCTACTTTTTAGGTTCACTTCTCATCATCTCGTGTGGCAGCCTTTGTCTGCATCAAGCGTGGTGCTGTCATTGAAGCTGATAAGTCCATCCATAGTCAGCTGCGGCTCATCAACCTGTCTGATGGCTCTCCCTATGAGACTCTGCATGCTTTCATCAGCAAAACTATGGCTCCATTCTTTAAGAGTTATGTGAAAGAAAGTGGCAGGGCTGATAGGTAAGAGATTATTTTTAACTGATCTTATATTCTTTATTCGGCCTCATCTAGCATAAACTGACGAAAAAAAATTGATCTGTAAAAGTGTTTTTTAAACCTATTTACAAAATATATATCATTTATCATTTATTCTTCTTCTTCTTCTTCTTCTTCCTGCCCTTATCCCATATTACTTGGGGTCGGCGCAACACGTTTTCTTCTTCCATTCTGTCCTGTCACCCGTCAAACTATCACTAATTCCCTTTTCTTTTATATCACTTTTCACACAATCCATCCATCTTTTTTTCGGCCTTCCTCTCCCTCTCCATCATTTATTGTGCACAAATTTTTCAGTCATACATAGAACAGTTGATGTACACAGGCAAGCTAAAGCCGTAATTGGGTTTTCATACATCAAATCTTATCTTCATTACACAGTTTTAAAAAAGAATGTCACTCAATTCAATACAATCCTCTTTTTATTCACTGAATGAGTTGATAGTAATCATTAGATCCCTCTCCTAGAGAGGAGGCCCAAGTCCCAGCAATGGAAAATTAAAGGCTGACTAAGCTAATCATTAGTTAGTTCAACTAAGAGTACAATGATTGCAAACTAGCATTGAACTAGCCTTTCCTTACATTTGAACATTATCTGACTATATGGTAAGCAATGATAAAGTTGACAAGTTTACTTTTTTACTTTATTTCTGTAAAAATATATTTTATTTTTGTAGCAATTGGTTAATATAGTAATCTCCAAGTAAAAACTTATGTTTGGCAGGGATGGAGACAAAATGGCACCATCAGTGGAGAAGAAGATTGCTGAGTTGGAGATGGGACTGCTACACCTGCAGCAGAACATTGACATCCCTGAGATTACCCTGCCTGTTCATCCTCTTGTGGCAGCTGTCATCAAAAAGTGAGATTTATGAATTTAATACATTAAACCCCGCCGGCTTTAATTTGTGCTGTCATGGTCTTTCTATTGTGTCTCTAATTGACACGATTGAAAGGTTAATGATTTATAGTACTGTGTACTGTGAATATATTGGTATGACAAACTTTGATCTTCTCACAATTAAATTACTATGAAAATAAATATTTAAACCTGTAACACTAAATCATAAATCCACAAGATGCATTTTTGAAAATATTTCAAATATATGATAATGTTAGCTACAATACTAATAAAAACCAACCAATAACCCACCATCTTACCAACATCATAGATGCAAATAAATTAATCAATTATTTTATATCAGAGCTGCTGATGAAGGGCGTAAACCTCGTGTGGCCGACTTTGGTGAGAAAGTAGAAGACTCCACATTCCTCAATCAACTGCAGAATGGAGTCAACCGCTGGATTAAAGAAATACAAAAAGTATGGACAACCAACAGTTTTAGTATTGTATTTTCACTGTACATTTGTACCATTTACTAACATTTTTTTTATCCAGGTCACCAAGTTAGATCGTGACCCATCTAATGGCACGGCCCTCCAAGAAATTTCATTTTGGCTCAACCTGGAAAGAGCCCTCCATCGTATCCAGGAGAAGAGGGAAAGCATTGAGGTTAGTAGAAAAATATTCCTAGCTGCAGTTCTACAATGGACTGCATTAGCATATTCCCTTTGTATACCATGTCACGGCATCTTACATCATTTATTCCATAATAGGTTTATGTTAATGTCTGATTCATGCATTAACATGTTATAAATAAATACACGATGTTATTAAATTTGTATGCTCGCTCACGGACATCATTCAAATACTCATATAAATTTATAAAATCCTTGTAGGTTGCCCTAACTCTGGAGATTCTGAAGTATGGCAAGCGTTTCCATGCTACGGTATCTTTTGACACGGACACCGGATTGAAGCAAGCCCTTGCAACTGTCTCGGACTACAACCCACTTATGAAAGACTTTCCTATCAATGACCTGCTTAGTGCTACTGAACTGGAAAGGATCAGGTGAGATTTTTTTTTGATGCAAATCTAAAGTGTTCATCTAAAATCTAAAGTCTATTCATCTAATTTAACTGTAATGACTTCCTTCATCTTTTTCGGGCATGCCAGTCCTCTACTATTAACTGTCCCCGCACACAGGCCACAAAAAAACACCGCTTCAAGCTTCTTTTTGAGGCGGCCTTTTTTTACAGCCGCTTCTAGCTTTTTTTGAGGCCCGTGTGCGGAGACGCTAAAGGCCAGTTAGTCTTTAATTATTTTTTTTATAATTTTTGATTTCACAGCAATGAAAAGTAAAATATAATTCTCTCTATCTGTTATTTCTTTACAAATATGTACTTTGATGAGATGTTTTATCTTTCAGATTGGCAGTGCAACAGATTTTCTCCCACCTTCGAAAGATTCGTTCCACCAAATATCCTATCCAGCGTGGTCTGAGACTCGTCGAGGCTATCTCTCGCGATCTTGGGCAACAACTCCTGAAGGTAAAACCGTCTTACTTGCTATCATTTTAGTTAAAATAGTAGACTTCTTTTGTTTTTGAGCCTCAGTTTCTCAATATTATGTTTCCATCCAGGTGTTGGGCACTCGGCGTTTGATGCACATTCCCTTCGAAGACTTTGAGCGCGTCATGACCCAATGTTTCGAGGTATTCTCATGCTGGGATGATGAATATGAAAAGCTACAGGGATTGTTGCGGTAAGATGCCTTGATTTACTACTATTACTGTTGATATACAGTCCAGAGTCAAAAATACAGCTACTAAAATGGGGTACTGTAATTCCAACCCCAACTGTATGTATTTCTAATACTTTTGACTGGCCTGTTGGTCTAGTGGTTAGTGACCCTGACTGCTATACCGGAGGTCGTGGGTTCGATTCCCACCCAGGACAAATGATTGTGTGATGAGCATGATCATTTGTTCTGTGTCTGGGTGTAATTTATCTATAGTATGTATGTATTTAGAAATATATAAGTATGTTTATCGGTTGTCTAGTACTCATAACACAAGCTCTGCTTAGTTTGAGGCTAGACGACCTTGTGTGATAGTTGTGGAATATGTAATTGATTTGTATTTTTTTTCTCTTTAATGTTTAATCGGTTCTAGGACATTTAGCAATAGGTATATGTCCTAGTGATCTTGCATGGTATGGAACCCCACCCATTCTTAACTGGCTCATTCAAGCTGGTTATTTCTTAAGTAGGTGTTGGAGTACTCTTCTTATTAGTGTTGATTTGTAATATGTAAATAAATATTTGTAGTGACATCGTAAAGAAGAAGCGTGACGAGCACCTAAAGATGGTGTGGCGCGTGTCGCCGTCGCACAAGCGGCTGCAAGCTCGCATGGAACACATGCGTCGCTTCCGCAGGCACCATGAACAACTACGCACCGTCATGCTTAGGGTAAGTCACACTTGAACTACTGTAGTTAGTTTGTCTCTCATTATTAAAAAGAAATCATAAATGATAAATGACAATTATTTGTTTTGCAAATAGTATTAAAAAATTATCCTTATTAGAAAATAAATGATTATGATTTATAAAAATCACATTTAGACGTCATTTCTTTCGTCAGTTTGAACTAAATGACTACCCTCAGAACAAACACCGAAAAACTCAAGATTTGAATCAACTGACAAAAAAAAGTTAACTTACATGGTCATATGGAAACTTATAGCACTTATATTGATCTCATTTCATAGAGTTTTATTTGAGGTATTTGGTTATTTCGATTTTCTCAAGACAGGTGATGAAAAATACTTATCGACTTTATTGAATTTCTATTGTATCTTATTTTATTACGCGTATTACACACATAAATTTGGCCTACACAATATATTTTTGTTGGTAAAGGTGCTTCGCCCTCGCGCTACCGTAGCAGCCGACACCGGCGCTGGAGGTGAACCCGCCCAGCCTCATTCGCTGCCCATGGACGCTGCTGATGCCAACGCTATTGCAGAGGTAATGACACACAACGCTTTGTTAGAAACATCACGCTGCACTCCATAATTCGAGTACCAGATGTCAGTAAAAAGCAGCCAGTCAAGTGAAAGTTGACTGGCTAGTGGCTATGTCACACAAATGAACTTGAACATGTAGGCGCGCCTTACTGGACGTCTGAAGGAGATCAGCGCCGTCGAGGTCACCCGCGGCGTAGGTGATGTGGCGATCTCATCATGTTTGCTTGGAAAACTTGCCCAGGACGGAGAGGGTTGGAAGCCCTCTCTGTGCTGGGCAGTCTGTGCCCAGCCGTGGGACACAATGTAACAAAATGGTTTAATATAGTGTTGCCTCTGTTACACATACGAAAGTGTTTCTAAATTTCAACGTTCGTGTTATGGCAAGACATCAGCCACCTATATTTTCTTTACACTGCTGGGGCCTGGAACCTCCCTTTTATTAGGGAGTGTGCCAATGTGAGATTGAGTTCATATGTTTCACTTCTGTGCAGTTGTTTTATTATCCTTTTTTTTTGTGTTTAGGTGAACCTCGCCTATGAGAATGTGAAAGAAGTTGACTGTCTGGATATTTCTCGTGAGGGTTGCGATGCTTGGGAGGCGGCGGTTCGACGCTATGAAGATAGGATCGGTAAGTTTTATACCACATAATTGTACTGTCGTAGTCACCATTATTTAGAATAATCAGCCTTATAATGTTCTGCTGGGGCTCAAGCCTAATACAGGTGAATGTTACTTCGATGTCTTCAAAGTTTTGGTTCTAGGACATGCTGTATGATTTTCTCGCGATGTTTGCCTTCAACGTTTTGAGAGCAGTGATGGTGAAATAAATTACCCAAAATAATGTGCCTACAACTCGTAAGTCTGGGCCGTTACCACAAGGCCACTGCTGCTCTTTTGTTCAGATCCTTAATAACTCTTCCTTTTTGTTTTAATGGCGTCTTTAGTTATAAGATTCATATGTTCACGTGCTCAGATCGTGTGGAGACCCGCATCACAGCTCACCTTCGTGACCAGCTGGGAACTGCCAAGAACGCCAACGAGATGTTCCGCATCTTCTCCCGGTTCAACGCCTTGTTCGTTCGCCCGCACATCCGAGGCGCCATTCGAGAGTATCAGACACAGCTGATACAGAGAGTAAAGGACGATATTGAAGCGTTGCATGAGAAGTTCAAGGTAACACTTGCTTTAGCTTCTGATATTTTAGTGTTTTTATCTTTCATTAATAATAATATTCCACAACTTTCACACAATGCTATCTAGTCCCATTCTAATTTATAATAATAATATAAATATATAATATAAATAATATTTCCTTGTGCTATGAGTACTAGACAACTGATAAACATACTTATATATTTCTAAATACAAACATATATTAGAGATAAATTACGCCCAGACACAGAACAAATGATTATGTTCATCACACACATTGTCTTGGGTGAGAATTGAACCTACAACCTACGGAATAGTAGTCAGAGTCACCAGTCATAAATATTTAATCTTTGCTATAACAACAGAAGACAGTTGTGATATAAAACTTCCTCATGATCGATCAATTTCCTTATTGATTGATCACGCGAACACAAAAAATAAAACTTGAACATAACCAAAACACCCTAGAAAAGAAATTGATAGTAAAATTATTTATTTCCTTTCGCCCAGGTACAATATCCTCAATCGAAATGCAGTCGCCTATCTTTAGTGCGAGATCTGCCCCCAGTGGCTGGTTCCATCATCTGGGCTAAGCAGATCGACCACCAACTTACTGCGTATTTGAAGAGAGTCGAGGATGTACTTGGTAAGCACTTGAATAACTTGTAACTTTTTGCTCGATAGGTGTAATCCACTAAATCAACTATCGTCCTTAAAATCATGTGTTTTAAGTTGATTTTTAAGTGACCATTTGTAATAAAGAGACCCTAAATAAAGCACCAATTGGTTTCAATGGAATTTTGAACTTTATGGTGCAGAAGAATAGAGTTGGTTTTTAACCATTTGATAACATTCTGGAATTCTAAATTCAAATGAGATATAAACAAGAATTTTATTTAAATGGAACTTTATTTATTCATTCATTTCTGTCTTTGTGTAACTAGGAAAGGGATGGGAGAATCATATTGAAGGTCAGAAACTGAAGGCAGATGGTGACAGTTTCCGCCTTAAATTGGACACCCAAGAAGTCTTTGATGATTGGGCTCGCAAGGTAAGACAAGCTCTTGCTCCGAATGCGCTTCATGTAACTTTGTGTCAATTGCATAAGGTTCAATTTACAATGATTGAAACAACTAGATGCATGCAGAATATTTTCTTCATTCAATTTGACTGTTGTAGGTCCAACAGCGTAACCTCGGTGTGTCTGGTCGCATTTTCGCCATTGAATCTGTCCGAGCTCGCTCCAGCAAAACTGGCACCATTTTGAAGTTGAAAGTCAACTTCTTACCTGAGATTATCACCTTGTACAAGGAAGTCCGTAATTTGAAGAACCTTGGATTTAGGTATGTTTAATTTATTGGAACAGTATTTATTGAATATTTGCCTTATTTTGGTTGCTTTCTTACAATTAAGTAATTTACAATTTCAGACATATCAGGTAATTTAAAAGTTCTAATAATCACATCGTATATTTCCTTCTTGAAGTCTCTATATACTTTTACAATATCATCACAAAAACTTAGTCCACAACTTACTGTTTTTTTTTTCGCAGAGTACCTTTAGCCATTGTCAACAAGGCTCACCAAGCGAACCAACTCTATCCCTTCGCGATATCGCTCATCGAGAGTGTGCGCACTTACGAACGCACATTGGAAAAGGTAAAGTACCAAAAACACCATCATACGACACAGTGTGAATTCACAGATTTCTAGCACTAGAAACATAACACGATATTCGCACAAACACTTGATTTTTATTACGATTTTACACTAAGGTCCAATTGCATCACAAATATGTAAGTGCTTAACGAATTTATCGATAGTAAAAACATCGTTCTATTTCTCTATCGATCTTATATCAAACTATTTATCGGCGATAAAAACATCCTTATATTTTTATGGATCTTATATCAAAATATTTATATATCGACAATAAAAACATCTTTATATTTCTATTCATCGATGAACTATAGTATCGACGGTGAAAAAATAGTTTTATTTCTAATTTCATCGTTTTATTGACAACTAGCTTTTGCCCGCGGCTTCGCTCCCGGTCTTCCCTATTCTACCCTACGATATCCCAATTTTCATTTTTTTTTTCATAAGAACCTTCTCATAATAACAAACACAACAAAAAAAGAATTAGCGAAATCGTCCAACCGTTCACGCATGATGGCGTGACCAAGGGAAATGGGTATTCATTTTTATATATACAGATGATATTCTAAATCCGAAAGTGTTAATGCTACCCAATGACAGGAAAGTGGAGGTTATATCGCGTATAGGCAATTAGGTACTCAGCAGAATCCAGTTGGGAAATCTGCCAGGGCTGCTAGATTGTTCGAAAGAGATACAGTGGCCCTGAAACATAAAAGGCAACTGAAGGCATATAGTTAGGTTAGGTCAGTAAAAGTCTGACACTCCCTCTCGCTCCACCCAGAGCGGCAAAAGTTGTTTTATGCTATCCCAACTAAAAAAAAAGTAGGTTGGGAAAGTGAAGTCCTATTTCTGTGAATAATATGAAGAATGATGTTTTACAGGTTTAGCACTAAATGTTTTTTAGGTATTTGTGGTGCAAATGGACTCAAAATTCATTTAACTGTATATGTTGTATATGCGTGTATGTGACAACACTAACACGGGTGCGTTTTCATTTGTGCAGCTAAATAATAGGAATCATACAAAGGTAGTTTATGAATTTATAGGCTGCATGATAATATGTCGATGTTTTTTTTTTATTTTCTGTTCTATCATATTTAGAAACACTTCTACTCACTATGATTTTTATTGTTTTGTTTTATTTAATTTTTAGATCTAGATTAGATTTGTTTCACGAAACTTTTGTAAAAACATGCAAATGTTTAAAAGATTTATTGGAGGTGAAAGAATATAATTAAAAGCAGCTCAGTAAAAAGAGAAAAATCTTACTAAGCTTAATATTGTCATCTTATTGACTCATTTGGCGAAATTTTGCTTAGTCTGCATTTATGCTAGTATTACAATAGTTTCCTGAAAAAAAATTCCTTAGTTTTAAATATTATGTCTGATGTCAATGTCGCTTTATTTTCTTTAATGTAGTGTTTAAGTTTTCCTCTTACGTTTATCCAATACCTTGCCTCTCCCTCTAATTATACTTCACTTTCTACCATTCTATAATGTTTGGATTACCTTCAGATCCGTGATAAAGCATCAATCATACCCCTCGTGGCTGGTCTACGTCGAGATGTGCTGAACCAAGTGTCGGAAGGCATGGCTCTTGTGTGGGAGTCGTATAAACTGGACCCATATGTGCAGAAGCTTAGCGAAGTTGTGCTTCTGTTCCAAGAGAAGGTAAGTTTTGTTATTCAAATCATTTGCCTTTTTTGTCTGGGTGGTATTAATTTACATGGCGAACTGACACAGTTCTTGCTCTGCAAACTGTACCAAAAAATGTGTCTTTGTAAACGTAACACAAGTTTTCGGCACAGCTTTTGGGTTCATTTCTGCAAAATAATAATAATATTCCACAACAACACTGTGATCTAGTTCCAATCTAAGCAGAGCTTGTGCTGTGTACTAGACAACTGAAAAACATACTCATATATTTTTATATATTACAAGATTATAGATAAATTACACCCAGACACAACAAATGATCGTGCTCATCACACAAACATTTGTCAGGGTCACTAACCACTAGACTAACAGGCCAGTCGAAAATGAATCAAATTTACCATCATATCAACAGGTTGAAGACCTCCTAGCCGTGGAAGAACAGATATCCGTGGATGCTCGCTCCTTAGAAACGTGTCCATACTCAGCTGTCAGCTTGGCAGACATCCTGAGCAGACTACAGCGGGCCATCGACGACCTCTCCCTGAGGCAGTACAGCAACTTGCATCTGTGGGTGCAGCGCCTTGATGAAGAGGTTTGTTGAACTTTAGTCAACCTTATTTGTTTATGGAACCTACTTCATATGTTTTTTTTTTAATAATTTTTAAGCGATTGGTGAATTTAGACACTGAAGCCGCATAATCGTGACGCAATTCCCAAATTTCGTCCAAGGGAGGTATTTACGCAGTGGTAAAGTCACAGATCACCGTTGACTGCCAGCAGGTAAATGTAGCAGGAAGTCGTGCGGCATACCTTGACAGCTTCCGGAAAGATACCTTCGTGATAACCACGACTATTCAGGCAAGAGTGGAACATCCAAGAAGAAGAGAGCAAAATCAGCGTTAAAGCTCGATACTCGCTTAGTATAAACTGAAACAAGAAATACTACCGATTCAAAACGTAGTTACTATGATCTTACTAGACTACAGTGTGGGTTATTAATATTTTTTATAATTTTCCTAGGTTGAGAAGAGTTTGGCCGCTCGGCTCCAGGCTGGTATTGAAGCGTGGACATCCGCCTTACTCGGCAAAAGTCATGAACTGGATCTGTCTATGGACACCTACTCTCCCACTGAGCCTACTCACAAACCTGGTGGAGAGCCTCAGGCAAGTATTAATAAGATAAAATCTACTGTATTTGCTAGCTATGGTTATTTTATAATTATAAGTTAAGGTATCTGCTTGAGCTATACTGGCATCTTTTAGTTTTTGCTGTGTCAGTAACAAATTTTCAATACACTTTAAAATGTATGCCTTCAGTAGGACTACGGGAATGTTCGATAGAGTTACTGTTGTGAATGTTCATTCAGTCGTAGATAGGATTTAATCAGTAAAAATCGGACACTCCACCCAGACTGGGGGAAGTTATTTGATGAATTCTCACCCAAAAAAATGTTTCAGTAACTTCGGGCTGTGCAGAAATTACTTAAGTGCTATAGTTATTGTTGTTATCCAATGCTCAGATCGCTCGGGTAGTCCACGAGGTGCGCATCACAAACCAGCAGATGTACCTGTTCCCCTCCCTGGAGGAGGCGCGCTTCCAACTGATGCGACAGATGTTCGCCTGGCAAGCTATTGTCACCAGTCAGCATCGCTTGCAGAGCACCAGGTACTATTTTATATTGCAAACATTATTTGTAAATATTTCAAATGATATCATGATGGCTGGCGACGGATGAATTTCCATACAAACGTAATACCACGCTCATTTGCAGTTGGAGCATATTTCCAAGACATAATGATGTTTTTCGGTTATAGACAATATTTATCAAGGTTCCTACTAGTCTTCCTTTTTAAAAAAAAAAAAAATTTAAGCGAATTGTATTTTGCACTTTTTTACAGAGTAAATGGCAAAACATGCCATTTGGCTTTTCCTGTATTAAAAATAACAATATTTCTAATATTCTTGACTTGATTGTCTATAACCGAATATCATCATAATATGTTGGAAATATGCTCCAACTGCAAATGAGCGTGGTATTACGTTTGTATGGAAATTCATCCGTCGCCTGCCCCTTAAGGTTTTGGGAACACATCCGTTGTGCGTACAACTAAGTAGAATTCCATACTTGAGTCTGTGTTTCCTTATAGGTACAACCTGGGGATCATTAAGTCTAGATTACTTCTAGGCAAGCATGCTCTATCGTCAACCATATCATCACTTTCCATCAGGCGATATAGTGGCCAGGCACAAGCCTAGCAATATCATAATCATTTCAGGTGAAAGACGAGAGTTACTCCTTATCATAACTACATCAACAGGCTCTAGGCTTCCCGCATCCATTAGATTCCTAATACCTTCACCAGGTCATCGTTTTAACTGGTGGCCTATCCAAACTTGACCTCCCAGTGCGCTATTCGGCCCCTCTAAAATCTTATAGTATCTTATTGGCACATTATCATCTTCCTGAACTGGTCCCCTGATATTTGGGGTCGAACGGGACGGGTGTCTTTCGGCTGAATAACGAAATAAAAGCTCTAACTATATTTATTATTAATATTCACAGATATCAAGTCGGCGTAGCTCGCGCACAGACCGCTACCTACAGAAACTTACTGACTAAATTGCCCGCCGGATCCAATCCTCTGGAAAATGCATACGACGCTATCGAACAAAAGATATCGCAGGTCCGAGAATACGTTGACGAATGGCTTCGGTAAGAGATTCATAATGTTCTACAAGTTACTTTCAAATAAGTATTGGAACGAATGTGTGTTGAAATTGTGTCATTATTTACAGTTATCAAGCTCTATGGGATCTGCAGCCTGAAAGTCTGTATGGGCGCCTCGGCGAAGACATCACTCTATGGATTAAATGCTTGAACGATATCAAGTAAGTATAGCTTCATTCTAGCTTTAAAACTTGTGCATTTCTTATTTGAAGTTTGAAACCATCCACTGACTTCTCTCAATCCAGGTTGGAGAGAGATGGCGTGTCAGCATTTTACTAACTAACTGAAACCCACCTATATTCTTTATATTATTATTTATATTAGTTTGCCATTCTATTCTAAAACATACGTTACAAACAAATTATGCTTTATAGGGTTAATAATAGCTTCCTTCCGTTGCTTGGTTTGTTCGAAAGAGGCACACATGGCTCTGGAACGTAAGGGGAAACTGAAGAACTGAACATCTTACTGGATAAAGTAGAATTTAAGTAATTAAAAAGCCTGTCACATCCTCTCACACCGCTATGTGGGGAGAGCCCAAGTTCCTCGACTGACAGTCCCGAGCGCGTCCTTAAGAATAATGCTTGCTTAGAAAATTGTCCTAAACAAATATTTAATACAACAGGAAATCTCGCACAACATTCGACACTTCAGACACTCGCCGCGAATACGGGCCCGTAGTCATCGACTTCGCTCGAGTACAGAGCAAGGTAGCTCTAAAGTACGATGCATGGCATAAGGAAGTGCTCGGCAAGTTCGGTGCACTGCTCGGCGGGGAGATGGTTACCTTCCACTCGCAGCTCGCCAAGTCACGCAGCCAGCTCGAACAGCAAACCATCGGTAAGTTAACGTGATTTCATTAATACATGTTGAACTTCACCATAATAGACATACAAGTTATATATTTAGTTTTGTTATAGACATAACTATGAAGCCTGAGTCTGATGTATGACTCTGTCTGTATGGTGTAATGAATTAGTAACTAAATAAAATAAAGAATTGTGCTGTAACTTAATTATTTGCTTATGATATAACAACTAACTATCTTTCATGGTTTACTTCACTACTACTTTTTGGTTGCTGCTCCACTCCTACTGGTATAGCTTATAGCTTTCGTCAATAAATAGGCTATCCAACACGAAAATAATATTCTAATTGAAACCAGTTCCTGAGATTAGCGCATGCAAAAACACTCTTCAGATTTATAATATTAGTATAAAAAAATAAATGATCATTTGCTGCTGACTTTTTTTGAAGTTCCTGCAATGTGATAATATGGTGTCATGTACCTAACTTATATTATATTTTAAAATCTTCTTCTAACACGACTGTGCTATTACAGAGGCTGCATCAACCAGCGATGCCGTGTCTCTTATCACATACGTGCAGCAACTGAAGAGGGAGGTGCTGGCGTGGGAGAAACAAGTCGACATCTACAGGGAAGCTCAACGCATTTTGGAGAGACAGAGGTCACTATACACAACATTACTATTGAGAATCTTGCATGCATTGCCCTTTTTTAACTTGAGGGCAAAATAATAATGCTCGTGTACATTTAAACTCTTGAGATTAGAACAGAATTTCTTCAATTTCTTTATTCCTCTATAGATTCCAGTTCCCAGCGCAATGGCTGCATGTCGACAATATCGAAGGAGAATGGAGTGCGTTCAACGAAATTATGCGCAGAAAGGATTCTTCTATTCAGACCCAGGTACAAATACTCCCATAATTTTTCTTTTAGCAAATCATATTTTGGTGGCACTGCCATATAACGTACACAATATAACTGTCAATGTTTACCTATAGTCTATTCGCATTATGAAAATAGTGTGTCATCAATGCAACTATAAAGCCGTATTCATACTGGGGAACTAAACAATATATCGTCAGAATTTTCTCTTTTATAGTTATGAATAAGTGAGAAAATCGTTATTAAAATTGACAAAAAACGCATCCGTACTGTCTGCAGAGCTTACTTCGTCAGGTCAATATGAACATGGCTTTCTGACTTACAATAATCTAATTGGTCAAAGGGCGTGACTAACTGAATGACAATGATAAGTCACTATTTTCTTAACGCGAATACACACAGTATTTGAATGTCGACCGATCTTGATGACTGAGAGTGCGTTTGACCCCGTCAAGTCAAAGTTTCGTGCCGTCGTTTAGCCACGGTCACGTTATATGGTTGCTCACGGCTGTCTTATAAAAACCGAAGTGAATGCCTGGAACTTCTTTACATCATCATATTAACATGTACCAACCTTCTCTCCAGGTGGCATCACTACAACAGAAGATCGTAGCCGAAGACAAGGCCGTCGAGGCCCGTACTCTCGAGTTCCTTACCGAATGGGAACGCAGCAAGCCTACTGATGGCTCTACCAGGCCTGAAGATGCTCTGGCTAGGCTCCAGGCTATGGAGACCAGATACACTCGGCTGAAGGACGAGAGAGATAATGTCGCTAAAGCTAAGGAGGCTCTAGAATTACATGATACTGGTGAGTTATTAGTAACAAGATAACAAGAGCTGGTTGTTGAGTTAAGGGCCTGTGCACACCACGTTTTATAAATGCGCTATTGCCGTGCGTTTGCAGCAATACAGATGCGATACGCACATAAGTCATACGCAGCCTGCAGACCTTTAATAGGATAAAAGCGCGCCGTCGAAGAACGTTTCTGAAACGCGCGTCAACAGCGCGTTAAAAAAACGTGGTATGCACAGGCCCTAAGACTTATCCAATAAAAAGTTAAACTGATTCTGACCGCGAATACTGTAAACCTTTTCAACTCAACTTTCAGCCAATAGAAATCTTGTATATTCACTCTAGACTTATGATTGGTTTTGTTATTTCAATCAACCAATGACAATATTAATATAAGATACTGATTAAACATCCAATGTGACAGTAATAAGACAGTGAAGTTTTTTTTGCTACTGCCTATATTCTAGCTTTTATTGTTATTTCACGTTTTTAATGAACCTTAATCATTTCTAGCGTTCTGAATATTATTTATTGAATATGTTTTCGGCATTTTAGGAAGCTCTGTCAACAACGAACGTATGACCGTGGCACTTGAAGAGTTACAAGACTTGCGCGGAGTTTGGTCTTCACTCAGCAAGATCTGGACGCAGATTGATGATATCAGAGAGAAGCCTTGGCTCTCTGTTCAGCCTAGGAAACTCAGGTAAGCTGAAATAAATAACAGACGTACAATGTACATCTTTTCCTACATTAAGATTTATCTCTTTGACCCAACTATTCAAAATTTTGATTTGATTTGAATTCTTTATTGTACACAAAAATATAACATAATTATATGGAGATACAGACAGTGGACGTACAAACGCGAGCTTTACTCAGCAGTGAGTTTTCTACCAGCAAACCTTTGAGTTATAGGAAGAGAACATATTCTAGGGTAATTTTAAAAACATTTTGTGTTATTTTTTTTCCTAGGCAACAACTGGAGGCGATGTTGAACGAGCTCAAAGAACTGCCGGCTCGTCTTCGTATGTATGACAGCTACGAATATGTGCGCAAATTGTTGCAGTCTTACACCAAGGTAAATATCATCATTTATTGCAATTATGTGATTTTTCTGCCGTTCTGCCTTCTAAGGTAATGTCAGCATTTCTGACTATATCTTTCATTATAAGGGGATTCGCCTTTTAACTGACAAGTACTGACTTTGCCTCATTATCAAATTAATCTAACCTAGACCGAAAAAAAAACCCAATAGCGTCACGCGGGCCACCCTTTCGGACACGCTCGTATTCTTTGCGGCCCGCCTTTTTTGTCATGCGATGCGTATGAGACCAATCGCTGGCAAACGTAAGTCTATTACCGACTAGACTTACATTTACTAGCGGTCACAATTGTCCGACATGGTGTCTAACGCAATTATTTCCTCCACTAAATAGAAGAATGTTATCGAATCATTCAATAAGAAAGAAAAACTAATTCTTATTATTTTTCAGGTCAACATGTTGATAGTGGAACTGAAATCCGATGCTCTGAAAGAGCGCCATTGGCGGCAACTGTGCCGCGCACTCAAAGTGGACTGGTCCCTGTCCGAGCTCACTCTGGGACAAGTGTGGGACGCCGACCTGCTGCACAACGAGCACACCGTCAAGGACGTGGTGTCCGTTGCGCAGGGAGAAATGGCGCTTGAAGAGTTCTTGAAACAGGTGAGTTCACAAAAAAGTAACGATGACTCAAAAGTCATGTGTCATGTGTATTTACAGAATAGTTCTCGAACTATTTTTGAGGTCCCGCCCTAGAGTGGATCGAGAAGGGGCGTATAAGAGTAACTGACAAAAATCCACCTGTATCCTTCAGTTGTCCTTTGTCTTTTAGAGCCAAGGTCAGTCTTCAGTCTTCTTCAGTTCCTGCAGCCCACAGACTTGACTAGAAAATCAGTCTAATCCTAGTCTTACCGGGTACAGCCGAATACCAGTATTTTAAATGGACTGTCTTCATAGCTGACTACCGAAAACTAGTAACTACGTAATTTGTTCGACAACTGAAAATGTAAAAAAAAAAATGGTCTGGTTTCAGCACTGGGTCCTTGGTGGACCATTGTGCGTGAGCCATGGATGCTCTAACCAGCCCTCCTCTAGAAGCAGATGAGCTCTTTCAGTTTACTCAGCGTCTGTGAGCGAATTCAGTGCTCCAAAAGTTCGTGTATAATATTATAAATTAAAAAACACTCACAGGTGCGCGAGTCATGGCAGAGCTACGAACTGGACTTGATCAACTACCAGAACAAGTGCAAGATCATCCGCGGCTGGGATGACCTGTTCAACAAAGTGAAGGAACACATCAACAGTGTTGCTGCTATGAAGCTGTCGCCTTACTACAAGGTATGTCACATTTCGTAACATTACAGTACAATTCACGAATGATGGCGGGCGTGAAGTTAGCCTTTGCGAACTTTCGCGCATACCACACTCTTCTCGCACACGCACGACGTCATTTGGTTCCTAAAACACGTTACTGCGCAGCCTTCTGCGCAAACTTCACGGCCGCCATCATTCGTGAATTGTACTATACACTATTAACCTCTCAGGCACCAGTGTACCAAATACAGTACACCTCATACTTAAACCTTATTACA
This sequence comes from Mythimna albipuncta, assembly GCA_929112965.1. Taxonomy (NCBI): domain Eukaryota; kingdom Metazoa; phylum Arthropoda; class Insecta; order Lepidoptera; family Noctuidae; genus Mythimna; species Mythimna albipuncta. The sequence goes on from OV815973.1 coordinate 13,432,848, forward strand.
TAAAAATAAGGTTTAAATTTGCTTGTACCGAGGCGTACCGAATTCGGTACACTTGTGCCGGAGAGGTTTACTTTCTAAATACTATAATGAAAATATTTACACAGAAGCGCAATTGGACGTATAAAAATAAGCGTCAATGATGCAGACATAGCGTGATTTTCAGGGCGTTTGAAGTAAGAGTGTCTTATGTTAATTTTCATTTTTTTTTTTTGTTTTTGTCTACAACTAAGTCAGTGCAATCACAAAAATCTGAGCTTTGTTACCGAAAATATAGAGAGACATTTTGGAAAAGTCTGAATATTTTTTATTGGTAACATTTAGATTGCCTACTATCCTCCTCTGTTGTGCCTCATCACTGTATCTAACTCCAAGGTATTCGAAGAAGAAGCCCTAACTTGGGAAGAAAAACTGAACCGCATCAATGCTCTGTTCGACGTGTGGATCGATGTTCAACGTCGCTGGGTGTACTTGGAGGGGATCTTCAGTGGCTCGGCTGACATCAAAACCTTGCTGCCCGTTGAAACTAGCCGGTTCCAGAGCATCAGGTATTATTCTTTATCTCAAACTGATTCATTGTGAATCTGCATTGGTTTTATTTACAAAACGAGTCAAAACTGAAACCTACGAGTCAATTTGTGTACCTATTTGGAACCCTATTCTGAATACCTCCAATTTTTTTTTACATTTCGAATCTTTTCATCTACTTAGTTTTAGGTAGTTTTTTGTATATATTAAGAACCTTACTTTTATTATAACAAGTTTTGAAATACCAAAACTGGCTTAACCTTTCGAATGTCTTAAGTTACACTGTCCGACATAAGGTAATTGTTCTTCTATTGTGTCTCTAATTACGACATTCAAAGAGTTAATGAACCTGATCTGATATCATGTAAATTTTAATAAACCCATGATTCACCCATCAATATACCTTAATCTTCCTTTAGCTCTGAGTTCCTTGGCCTGATGAAGAAAGTAAGCAAGTCCCCGATGGTGATGGACGTACTGAACATCCCAGGAGTACAACGATCCCTGGAGCGTCTCGCCGACTTACTTGGCAAGATTCAGAAGGCACTCGGTGAATATCTGGAGAGGGAGCGAAGCAGCTTCCCTAGGTAAGTAAACCTTTTTACAACTTTTTTTTAGAAATAAATGAGCTTTAGACTTTGTTGACGTTTAAATTTGTATGTGAATAAATGATACTGATAATAGATATTTATTACGCAAATAGGTTTTTTTTTCGAATCCAATGACAACCTCCGCTCTTGGGCGGAGCGGGAGATAGTGTCAGACTCTTACTGACTAAAAAACCCATTCCGTTCCTTCAAGCTTTCCTACCGGGGCTCGAGCGCCCTTTCAGATAACCCTGGCCCCAGTAGGCTTCGACCCGGCTGGGCCCCTGTTGTTGCTGACAACTCCTTGAGGCGCGCGGGAACAGTGCGCGCCGTACGCAAATAGGTTTCAAAATTCAGACAGTCGTTACAGGTAGTCAGACGCAGACACAGAATGTCTGCGTCTACCTGTAACGACTGTCAAAGATCTACGAATGACAATCAGGACTAAAGAATTTAAAGTCCCCCTCCGCCCCCCTCCGCGACTTAAATGACTGATGAAGTATTGATGTATTGTATAGATAGAGGAATACAACCATGATTATTAGGTTGTTACCGAGTTTTATTTAACACTCACACAGAGCTTTGTTTTATGAAAGTCTTTGTCTATCTGGAAAGTCAAACTCATCAATCATCATGTTGACAGATTCTACTTCGTGGGAGACGAGGACCTGCTGGAGATCATCGGTAACAGCAAGAACATCGCGCGTCTGCAGAAGCACTTTAAGAAGATGTTCGCTGGCGTCGCCGCCATCATTCTCAATGAGGATAATACTGTTATCAACGGTATTGCTTCCCGTGAGGGTGAAGAGGTAAGGGCCAAAACAAATTAATAATAAATAAGGAATACTATTTTTTGTGCTGTTTATTTTTCCAAATATGTAGACTTTGATATAAAATAGACTGAAAAACAAATTGCGACTAACCTGTTGATCTAGCGATTAGTGGACCTGACTGCTATGTCGGGGGTCGTGGAATCGATTCCCACACAAGACTAATGTTTGTGTGTTGAGCACAATTATTAAAAGAAGTTGTGGAATATTATTATTTTACACCTACAATGTACTTATCCATTGCACTTATCCAAAGAAAATGTGCACGCCTCATTAACAACTAACAACAACTGCAACACAAAAAACAACAACAACTGAAACAAACAACAACAACAAACGTCAGCGACGCCGCTTTCGTTTTTTAATTACTGCAGAACAAGTCCGATATCCTAAATCACACTAATGAAACGAATGAATGACGAATTTGTACTTTCAAACTGTTTTTATAAATACTAATTTATAATTTTCTATCTAGGTCTACTTCACATCTCCCGTTTCAACGATCGAAAATCCTAAAATCAATTCCTGGTTATCTATGGTGGAACGTGAGATGCGCGTGACCTTGGCGTGCCGGCTCAAGGACGCCGTCGGTGACGTCAAGCAGTTCAAGGATGGGAATGTTGATCCTCAGAAGTTTATTGATTGGTGTGATAAGTATCAGGTAAGTTGTTGCCGTCGAATTTACTTTTCAAAGTTGCAGTTATACCTCTCTCGATTGAATTGGCGTGTTATTTCTAGTCTAACTATACTGATTAAATATAGCCTTTTATTTAAACACTACAGTTAGAGATATGAACATTCACAATTAGGTGAATTTGACTAAGTTCAATAAAATAAAACATAAGATTTTCGCAAATACTATTTCCTTGACTTATTAATGTTTCCGTATACTAAAAACAGAACAAAATCAAAATATTGAGTTCGGCGCCATCTAGCGACAACATGGCCACACTCAGACTCAGCTTACACTACTCTCTGGTCTGGTCGAATGAAAAAGTTTTTAAGAATATCTTGAGATTTATAACGAGTCATTCTCTATATTAGATTCGATAAATTCTATGCAAATAATTCATTTTCAAGGCCTTAAATAGTCAATGTGATATGTAAACCTTTGTTTGACAAATAAACGATTTTGATCCTTAAAGACATACTAACCCTTACCTATGTTCACAGGCCCAAATCGTAGTGCTAGCTGCTCAGATCTTGTGGTCAGAAGACGTAGAAGCCGCCCTAGCCAGTGGTGGAGGAGATGGTCTGAAGAGAGTGTTGGCCCATGTTGAGAACATGTTGAATATACTTGCTGACTCCGTGCTGCAAGAACAACCGCCGCTGAGAAGGAGGAAGCTTGAGCATTTGGTGAGTCTACTGCCTTTTAAATTTAGAACTCAATATATTCCTGCTGCTGAAAAAGGACTTCTATCACCCTTTTCACCTGACTTTATTGACTAGATCAAACTAATACTATTTTTATGCATCTAGCGTATCCCCGTGATATTAGCAGGTGGCCCTCGGAAGTCGTAACTACTACTTGCGAGCCTTGGGGGCTATATTCGTCAGATTGCTACGAAATTTTTAAATGAATCTATGATTCTCTCTGTTCGATATAGATCAACGAGTTCGTCCACAAGCGTACAGTCACTCGCCGCCTGATCGCGTCCGACGTCAACAGTCCTCGCTCATTCGAGTGGCTGTGCGAGATGCGCTTCTACTTCGACCCAAGGAATAATGACGTAAGTATTCACTGACTACTTATTTAAACTTCTTGAAGTCTGTGGAAGTAAGTGCTTTCGCAGAGCTAATAGGTCCCACAATCTTTAGAAGTAATAAAATGTCACACAATTGTATGCGATGAACATCTGTACTTGTAATAAAGTGTATTCATGTTAAGAAAATAGTAATTCATCATTGTCACTGAGCTTAGCCATACAACTTATACACATACATACACACACAATTTTTACGTAATAATAAATGTAAAAATTCGAAATACTATGATTAAATAAAAAATATTTCAAAATATACTTGCAATTTAAAAACAGGACCTCGTTTTACAAATGAATATTATTTGAGATCAAATATGTTTTAAAAAGTCTTTGTTCCCTATAGGTACTACAGCAGCTGACCATTCACATGGCTAACGCGAAGTTCTTGTACGGCTTCGAATACCTGGGCGTGCAAGACCGCCTGGTACAGACTCCGTTGACGGATCGCTGCTACCTCACCATGACGCAGGCTTTGGAAGCCAGGCTTGGAGGATCACCCTTCGGTAAGTTTTAGAATCCTATCAAACTAGATAAATAGTTCTGTAGAATTATTATGCCGTGTTTTTTTTTCGGTTTTAGAGCAATATGAAGATAAATAAAGCAGATGATGTATTCGTAATGAACAAAAGACTTTAGATTTTATTTTTGTAGTGGAAAATCATCATAAGATTTTTCCTGCTCTGTAGTGTAGACTTCTCTACTGTCATCTGTCAGACTTTTACTGACTAAAACTCCACTATGTTCGTTCATTGGCTCCAGTTGCGTTTTAGAGCCACGGTAACACTTTCAAACATTCCCGCATTGAGCAAATTCTTAACCTTTTGTTTCATATCAACTCCTAAATCCATCAAATATGAGCCTGTACTCTTTATCAATATAAATTTAATAAATCGGACTTTATCTTTAAGTGTTTCTTACTGCTTAATCTGTTAAATACTGTAAGCACATACATAATATGTAAATGACGATATTATTATATCACCATATTTTATAGGACCCGCTGGTACTGGTAAGACTGAGTCTGTGAAGGCTCTCGGAAACCAACTCGGTCGTTTCGTCCTGGTGTTCAACTGTGACGAGACCTTCGACTTCCAAGCTATGGGCCGTATCTTCGTCGGTCTTTGTCAGGTAATTAAAGACTTAAACAAAATTGTTATAAAATTTACATTCCAGTGACACTTTAGTGTGATAAACTAAAACATTTCGAATCTTAGGTGGGAGCCTGGGGTTGCTTCGATGAGTTCAATCGATTGGAAGAGAGAATGTTATCAGCCGTGTCGCAGCAAGTGCAGACCATTCAAGAGGCTCTTAAGAGTCACCAAGAAGGAGATAATACTGGTAAATGTTTATTTTTATGGTTTAGATAAGAATTTTTTATTGACTATTAATCCTCCCGAACGAATTTCGGTCATGTTAACCAGCCTCAACAAACTTTAACCAAGTATCGAAGAGATGTGTGTGCACTCACACAGGCCCTCTTTCGGACACAACGTTTAAAGACTGTTATAATTACTAAACGATCCAAATTCGAAAAACGTAAAAACAGTTTCAAAAACCCTTCCTTTTTGTGTTAACATCATATAAATCTTTTCAGCCAAGTCCATAACAGTAGAATTGGTCGGCAAACAAGTCCGCGTAAGTCAAGACATGGCAATCTTCATCACAATGAACCCTGGATACGCGGGTCGTTCCAACTTGCCCGATAACTTGAAGAAGCTGTTCCGAAGCTTGGCCATGACTACGCCGGATAGGCAGTTGATTGCTGAGGTGATGCTGTTCAGTCAAGGGTTCAGGACTGCTGAGAAACTGGCCTGCAAGATCGTGCCGTTTTTCAAGTAAGTACTGATGCCCGTTTTTCGACTTTCGAAGCAAGTACGCCTACTTTCATTTCTCTTAGCTTTGAATTGTCAAATGCGCGAAGGTTAAATAGTCGTTGTAGTTTCAGAAATTCTCCGATTTTTGTACACAACATTCTTAATTTTTCTTTTCATAAAGATCTACAAAGTACTAGAAATCTTTAAAAAAAGATTAATGAAATCGTTCTCTAGTTATTTCGTATCTAACGGAAATAGTAATTTTAATTTTTATACTTTTTTCTACAAATGAAATGTAAATTTTAAAAGTCCGTAAAATATTATCTGTACTCTCACAACGTCTAAATAAGTGTTTGCGTCTGGTCAGACGTAACATCGCAGATCCGATGATAAACATAACTTAGGTACAATGAAACGAAATTTTTTCGCTGCTCAGTTTAAGTAAAGTTATGGTACTAAACCACTATTCGTCGTCCTACAGGCTTTGCGATGAACAGTTGTCCAACCAATCGCATTACGACTTCGGACTGCGAGCCCTCAAGTCTGTGCTCGTGTCTGCTGGTAATGTCAAACGTGATCGCATTCAGAAGATCAAGGTATGTAAAATTAAATAACATTAATGTTTTGGCATCACCATATCGCCTCCCATAGCTTGGTAATCTGCGTAGCCAGCGTGCATTATTGTGACAATATATTCTCTTCATTTAACTTCTTTAACATGCTGGGTAAATATGAAGGTCATAACACTCAGATGAAAAAATCCGGCCAAGAGCGAGTAGGACTCGCGCAAGTAAGGATCCGTACCGTCCGAAGCAAAAAAACGTTAATTGTATTTGTTGTCATAGCGGCAAGAGAAATACTTTTGTAAAAGTTTCAAATGTCCAGCTATTCATGAAATGTAGACCGGAGATACACAAACAGACAGCGGAGTGATAGCAATAGGGTCCCAAAAAACCGAGTAATTTATGATTATATGAGGTATCATACCAACTCACATTACGTCACGAATTATTCTAGTCTCTAAAAATACTATAGAAAACTCTCTGGTCACAGCAATGCCCGCTGACTACGCAAACTAGCCACTTGAATAGATACTGCATCGACAGTGAAAGTTTTAACATGATGAGATTGAAGGATGGGTTCCGACTTTTGTAAAATGAAATTGTAACATGTTTTGTATGTTTATGCCCGGAACAAACAGAAACTAGAAAAATCTTTTCATAATATGGTAAGCTAAAAATACCAAACAATATGGTAGTTGACTTTTTTTAAAAGAAAAGACTACAGTTTTTATACAGACTGCTAATATGAGTCAGTCTTGCGCTGAAAACAATGAGTTATTGAAATGGAACTGCAGGAAAACTACTGTAAACTTTTGTGCAGAACCAAAATGGAAAATTTAATGTTTTTTTTTAAAGACACTTTGCTATGCAAATTGTTGTCGATTATTTTACAAGAAAATGTGTACTGCATCCATCTCAAAAACTCACTTTTTATAAAAATTTCGGTTTCGCATGAAGTATTTTATATTTAGGATTTTAATTTGATTTTTCATTTAAAACTTACTATCGAATGCTTTCTACAGCTTTTTGTGAATTAAAAATAAATTTCCTTCTATGTTTAAAAGTAGTCAACTGCCCTATTTCACTGTTGTGTGTCTCGATATTTATCTCTACCTTCTTTCGAAACGTATTATATACATACATATGCTTAAATAAAACCTATCCAAGCCTTACTGCTTTAGGGTTTCCCAACCTGGGATCTGAAAGTAGAAAACTAAAGCTCATTGTCATCATCAAAATGAATGTCACTGGAATTACAATTCCAATGACATTCATTTTGACAATTCAACATGTAATGATGTTGAATAGTGCTTTATTTCAATAGATAAATAGTTACTGGATTATAAATTTCCTTTAAAATATTTCGCTTTGCACTGAGATGTGAGTGTAATTGGGTGGTGTCCATTAGCATGATTCAAAGACTTAAATAAAATAAAAAATCATGCTATTAAGTTCGGCCAATTTGTGTTTTCCTTTATCTTTATTGTAATAAGGGGAAGACACAAACTCCTGTAACATAGTACACTAGCACAGGAGCAAGGAAATTCATAAAAATGCTTGTATAATATTTATGTTAATAAAGATTATTATTATATTTCCTTCAAAAGACTGGGAAACTCTGCTTTTAATTGTTTTAAATAATTTACTTGACCCTTTGTATTATAGGAGAACCTAATCGAACGCAGTACGGAAGTACCCGACGAGGCGTCGATCGCCGAATCGCTTCCCGAACAAGACATCTTGATTCAGTCTGTGTGTGAGACTATGGTGCCTAAGCTGGTGGCTGAGGATATACCGCTGCTCTTCTCATTACTGAACGATGTGTTCCCCAATGTTGGGTATACTAGGGCTGAGATGACTGGTAAGTTCTGTTAGAATTGTTTATCAAACTGAAGTTGACTGCTGGCTTACAATATTTTTTATTTCATGCCACATGAAGTGTAATCTCTTTTGTAATATTAATAAAGGTGTTAGTTGGTGTGACACATGGCTAGATCATTTCCTGGAATAGCAAATAGGATATTTTTTATCTCTGGTGTATTTTCCCTTGGGATAATTATTTACGCTCACACAGATGAACCCGTTGGCCGTAGCTAATATAGCTAGATTTTATCAATGCTTCTTGTTCTTAGCGTGTTGTTGGCAAATACAGTTTTTTGTTCCAAATTAACTTTATTACTACTTTATCTGGCCAAGGCAATGCCGTGCCCTGACGCTGTCACCTGTGAACAGGTAACAGGTTACCAATGCTTCAAGGTACAGATTGTCACTTTTCCAACAGGATTGAAGAACGAAATCCGTGCAGTATGCGCCGAAGAATTCTTGGTTTGTGGAGAAGGCGACGAACAAGGCTCTACCTGGATGGACAAGGTACTTAATTTTTCTACTACATGAGCTAGAAATAACCGCTGAATAAGCCCAATAAATTAACTGGTTAAGGAATTAATTAATGACATTCATTTCATTGACTGCACAGTCAATTTGTTTGAACACCAGGACCATTGTATATGCACGTCGTTTGATTTATTACATAACATAATATATAATAACATCCATAATTAATATATGAATCATCTCCACCAAGGTGTTGGTGTGTCAAGATTTTATATTGAACATAAATATTTATAATAATGTATTGATTAATATATTTCATGCAACAATAATCATAACAATTTAACATTTTGCTTTATTCATTTTATTTACATTGAGGCTGCTTTTTATGAAAATCAAAATTATCATCATTTGTTCCTTAGAATTTGTTATTTAAGCTGTGCCTTACTGTCAAGCAAAAATCTTTTTTTTTTTCTAATATTGTTGGTGTATGTAAAAAGCAGCCTCCCCATACCCATATTACCTATTATTCTACCATAATACGGTAGTACGTGAGTGTGAATGCATATGCGTTTCCATGCTAACCCGCTAACGGCACGTAGAGGCGCAGTGCATCGTCGCGCGCGCAGCACAGCACGTGGATCGAGAAGGTCAGTGACCGTCGGTGTGGGTGTGCTCTCTGTGTCTTTACATTTTGTTCATGTGTGTGATTTTTTTGACACGTGGGTTGGTAATAAATGGAGTACATCTGCTACCTTTTTTTAATGTTTAATACAAGCCAACAAGAAATGTGGAATAGTCCATGTAACATGTGAAAACAATTACTAAATTCAATTAAAAATCCTTGCTAACACAATACAATACACACAATATAATAAAAGTGATAGGAGTCTTCTTTTTGTCGTAGAACGCATTCGTACATTTTCGGGGGTGTATTGTATGTTGTAATTAAACCTCATTAGTACTCCATTAGTTACCAACTCTGTGGTTTTCCAGACACCACTCACATATGACGACTTGTACTTCATTCTAAGCTTACACACCACTACACCTGGTCAAACACGTCACTGTCTGGATATTTTCTTAGTTTCTACTTTGCAGTTCTGCTATGACTAGTATTTTATTGTGATTGTTTTATCTATGGAGCAGCAATACTCAACCTGCACCCTCAATATGATTATGCAGTTCTTGAACCCGTTATGCGCATACAAAATCAAGCGTTTTGGCTTTCACATAAGAAATAACACAACGATGCAGCGCCACAAAAGAGTCTTTGATGGTTTTATATCGTACCTGATGAAGTGACGCGCATAAAAGTGTGTACGCACTTATTAGTACTAACTAACTTAATAATATTTACTAATCATTATTTAATTGCATACTCCCTTCAGTATGGTTTAAGAACGCTCATTGGCACTCACTATTCAAATACTCGAAAGCTCCTAGCAAGTTCTAGAGCCACAACTTTGAGATTAAATTCGTCAAACCCCTTATTTTGTATCGCTATCTCTTTAGCTTGCTCCTTTAGTATTTCACTGTCATGTGTTTCATTGACTTAAAATAACTTTAAATGTCCTGTTTTATTCAATCTTACTCTTTTGTGCTAAAATGGATATACACAAAGGGACAGCGTCATCAACTGACTACCCCCCTTTTCTAAGGTATTTTAATGAGAGAGGGGTATCCAGTTGATGCAGCTGTCTGTACGATTCATTATCCAAGTCTAACAAAGGATAATGAGTCTTAGTGCTACAACATAATGCTGATTTATATAAATGTGTTCAGGTCCTTCAATTGTACCAAATCTGCAAGTTGAACCATGGTCTCATGATGGTCGGACCATCTGGAAGCGGCAAATCTACTGCGTGGCGTGTACTACTGAAAGCTTTAGAACGGTAAGATACTTCTACAAAAGCTTGATATCTGATGTCTATTACCTTGGTTCATTGATCGATAGTTCTATACTCCACTTGCGTTAAGTTTAGATGCTAAATGTTGGCTGTAGTAAATAGTTGCGTTTAACTAATTTTGACTTCTATGCCTCCGAAATAGATGTCAAAATTAGTTAAACTGTCAGTAAAAGTGAAGTTTGTTTAAACGTCCAATCATAACGCGAATGGAGTGTGCAGATTTCAGTGAGACAAACACCCAAAAATATGTCCCAGAAGATATTCTTTCCTTGTATTTTTCCATTTGAAAAACGTTATTTTGATTTGCACAGATTTGAAGGCGTGGAAGGCGTGGCTCACGTTATCGACCCGAAGGCGATGTCTAAGGAAACACTGTATGGTGTACTGGATCCCAACACCCGTGAATGGACCGATGGTCTCTTCACTCATATTCTCAGGTAAGATGAATGTTATTGTTAAATCAGAGATATTATTTACTTGGCTGTGAAACTGTAATCTCCATTTTTTTGAAAGTTATCTACACTAGGATACACTGCTATCGTAGATGCGTTCACTAACAGTTTACATGTTAGTGAACGCATCTACATACACAAACACCCAGACCCGGAACAACTATCTGTAGACCGTAATTTTTTTTATAGCTTCCTTTTGATAACTACCAATATGGGAAGTCGATTACTAATGCTAAACAAGATATATATATATTTTTTTTTTTGAGTGAACAGAATTTATTAGATACCACGGACGGTAACTCTCCGTAAGCCTTATGATCTTCCTTAGCTATAAATTACACGTGTTATTTGTTCTACAGGAAAATCATTGACAATGTCCGCGGTGAAATCAACAAGCGTCAATGGATCATATTCGACGGTGATGTGGATCCTGAATGGGTTGAGAACTTGAACTCAGTGCTTGATGATAACAAGCTGCTCACATTGCCAAACGGCGAGCGTTTGTCACTGCCTCCTAATGTTCGAGTTATGTTTGAGGTACAGTTGGCAATTAATTTTGCAGTTTCTTTTACCAATTGTCCTTCTAACACTTTTAGCCACTTCTAAATGTATCAGTTGACGTCCCGCATGGGCTATTCAACGACAATGCAATTGCGATCCGACGTGGTTCACGCAAATTTAACGCGATACGGTGGCTTTTTTTTACGTGCGCTTGAAGTCGTCGCTTTATTTAAAACAAGGCACTGTACCGCGAGCATTCGCGTGAGAATGTCAAACCAACTAAATGCGTCCGTTTCACTTCCCTAGTCGCCTGCACTCACGTGCGGTTGGTCATGTATCTAGCTAGGCCACCGCAATACAGTATCATTTTTTTTTTCTGTTAATTGGCGCCGCCTCGCTTCGCAATCGTTTTCGTATTGAATCGTCTACACAGAATACCGCGGGAGTTTAAGTTCTAGATAAGCTGAACCTCTGAACGAAATGGACCCAAAGAAGCTCAGCGTTATTTAAAAATGTTTTGTAGTTATAGAAAGCTTCATTATTTAAGTATTTTAAAACTTATTTGGGTTATTTTAGGTACAAGATCTAAAGTACGCCACCCTCGCTACTGTCTCCCGTTGTGGTATGGTCTGGTTCTCACAAGATGTACTCACTACCGAAATGATCTTCGAAAACTATCTTATGAGGTATGTACCCCACTTACACCGTCTGTAGGTATCTTTTTCTTTCGAGGTGAGAAATCATGAAATACAACAACTCCCACTATCATTGTGTGTATCTATTGTGCGCTATGGTTGCGTGTTTATACCACCACACTTATGTATCTTTGAAAACCTTTATAGGACTGATATTCTATTAGTTACTACATTTACTTCTTCAATTTTAGATTGAGGAACATCCCTCTCGAAGATGGAGAAGAAGACTCGTTCAGCATCGTCATGGCTGCTCCCTCTGGTGGTGATCAAAACCCTACAGAGAATATATTGTCTCCTGCTTTGCAAGTAAGTAGAAGTTTTGAAAGAAACTTTTCCTGCCTCAAAACTTAGCGACGAAAAATACCGTATTGTTTATTGTAGTCTGGTTCAAAACAATACGAGGAATCTCCATCATCACCAATAACATTCCACAACTATCACACAACGCCGTCTAATCTCAAGCTAAGCAGAGCTTGTGTTATGAGTACTAGAGAACTGACAAACATACTTATATATTTCTAAATACATACATATACATTTTATAGATAAATTACACCCAGACACAGAACAAAAATTATGCTCATCACACAAACATTTGTCCTGGGTGGGAATCGAACTCACGATCTCCGGCATAGCAGTCAAGGCTACTGACCACTAGACCAATAGGCCAGTCAAAAACCAATCGTCATACAGTATCGAAATATCTTGATCGCTCCGAACTGCGAACAATTGGCTGTGCAATAATTTTTAAGAATCAGATGACCATTGACGACATGGACTAGCTTCTGTTAGCAGTTTCACCCGCGTGAAAGTAGAACATTGGGAACATACTCCCGGGATATAAAGTATCCTGTGCTATTCCAAGACATGGTCTATACGTGTATTAAGTATAATCTAAATCCGTTCAGCCATTCTAGCATGAAGCAATAACAAACACACACACACACAAACTGTCGCCTTAATAATATTTGTACCTATATTTTCATCTCTACAGACACAACGAGACGTGGCATCTATCCTGCAGCCTCTTTTCTTCGGTGACGGCTTGGTAGTGAAATGCCTCGAACGCGCCGTCAGTCTCGACCATATCATGGACTTTACGCGCCATAGAGCGCTTTCGTCGCTGCATTCTATGCTTAACCGCGGTGTTAGGTAAGTGGTTACCGTAAAAAGACCGTATACGGAGAAAAAACAGTTAAATGATAGTAACGACATTAATCTGTTAACATTCATCGTGTCTAATTTACTTAGATCGATAATCACAACTTGGACGTTATCTATGTTAAATTTTAGACATCATTGCTGCAGTGCAATAAGAGTAACTATTCATCATCTTTTTTCTGCCTTTGACCCATGTTACTTGAGATCAATACGTTTTTTTCATCTATTCTGTCATGTTAACCGTCACGGCACCCCTGACTCCTTTTTCTTTCAAATCAAAATTTAGCAAAATTTGTAAATTTCGAAATGCTTTGTATTAAAAATTCCATGCTAAACTAAACGCTGTTTTACCAGAGAGCAGAATTTCTACATAATAATTTAGTTCAAAATCTTAACCTTTTAATCGTGGAAATTACAGACACAATAGAACCCGGCGTTCGCGCACCTATTGTCTTTCTATTGTGTCTGTTATTTCCACGATCGAAAGGTTAAATCATGAGATTTCAGTATTTTAGAGGAGCTATTACCGACTCTGTGTTACTTACATCATATAACTCTTAGGTAAATACAGGTACTCCCTGTTCTTACCTCTGTTTGTTACATTTTTTTTTTTCTAGGAACATCCTTGGTTACAACCGCCAACACCCAGACTTCCCGATTACGAATGAACAATTAGAAGCTTACGTGCCCAAGTGGCTCGTCTATTCTCTGCTGTGGTCATTCGCTGGAGATGCTAAGCTCAAGGTAAATAACGCTGCTGATATAAAACCGCATATGTATTCTATCAGAGCCATATGCAGTGATGACATATCGCTCCGAAACGTGGTCGCTTACAATGGGCCTCGTCAGAAAGTTTAGTCACTCAAAGGGCAATGGAAAGGGCTACGTTCGGAGTTTCCTTGCGTGATCACATCAGAAATGAAGATATTGGAGGACAACAGAAGAACCAAGGTTACAGACATAGCCGAAAGATCGCTAAAGGGCACATTGCACGCAGAACAGAGGGTCGATAAAGTCAAAGTCAAAAGGTTTTTATTTCACATAGGCCTACATGGGCACTTATAAAACGTCAGAAGCTAGTGCACGAAAGATTCTGGAATGACGACCACGTACCAGAAGACGCAGCATTGGAAGGACTAGGTGGACCGATGACCTGGTGAGGGTCACCGACGGATGCAAGACGCACAGGACTGGTCGTTATAAGGACACTTGAGAAGGCCTATGTCTATAATATATTACGCATTTGACGTATAGCCTGTTAGTTCGTGGAATTAATATAGTTCCAATGCTTTGTTTTAGGATCGCAATGAACTCGGCGACTTCATTAGGTCTGCCAGCACTATGCAACTGCCTAACTGTGGCGCAAACCAACACATTATCGATTTTGAAGTAAGTAATTTTATGGAATATGTTGTACATAACCAGATTTCATTTGCTGTAGTTTTGTGTGTTAAACTGTGAAATAATTTGTATTAAAAAAATGGTCTTCATTTCAATATTTTTACCTTCATAGTCAATATTATATATCTTTTTATTTTATTCCTCTAATTTTTAGTCAGTATTCCACAATAATAATTCCGTATACACACTACACACTAAATCTGTGACTAAATAAAACTTAATATCAACTTTTCCTAGGTCTGTATCACCGGCGAGTGGGTGCCATGGTCAGCAAAGGTGCCTCAGATTGAGGTGGAGACACATAAGGTGGCTGCACCTGATATTGTAGTACCTACTCTTGATACGGTTCGTCATGAAGCACTCTTGTATACCTGGCTGGCGGAGCACAAGCCTTTAGGTTCGTACTATTACTGTTTTTGAATAACTGGTCATTGATATTCTTTTCAAATATCCATTCATCTACGTGAAACACGTCGAAGTATAGTGTTCGTACAAGGAAGGCGTAAAAGGCCTCCGAAGTCTAAAGCCTTCTTGTGCTAGAGTCTGTGTCTTTTGTAAGCAAAATCTCTTCTTTTGAATCTTTTCCTTGGACATCTCTTTACAGTTGTGCCTGCCTACTTCCTCAGCAAGTATCCGATCTCATCTGACGTTCTTGTAACACTGACTTGTATCACAGATTTTATTTCCCGTGTTTGAACGACAAACCAGAAAACATGACTCTGAAGTTCTTTAACTGCGTGTCCCTACCCCTTAATTTCGTGAGATCATAGATAATAATACCTTTTGTCTTTGAAACAGTGCTCTGCGGTCCCCCCGGTTCTGGTAAGACCATGACGCTATTCTCCGCGCTCCGGGCCCTGCCCGATATGGAGGTGGTCGGCCTCAACTTCTCGTCTGCCACCACTCCTGAACTACTGCTGAAGACCTTCGACCATTACTGCGAGTACAGGAAAACTCCTAACGGCGTTGTATTGGCTCCAGTACAGGTAAAATAATTTTTTTTTTCTCTACTTAAATATCACTGAAAAATGAATCGATCACAATAATAATATATTTTACAGTTTCTATATTTACACACTTATAAAATACTTAACTATAATTATATGTATACCTAAAATAAAACAAGAAAATAAAAGCACAACTATTTACAACTAACTAAAAACAATCTAAAATATGGCGTCGAAAAACTCTTCCGCATGGCTGTCGACTGGCAATCCACAATAAAGTCCATTTTTCTTTAACTTCTGACAATAGCAACTCACTCGGCTACGAGACCCATGGTTTTCTTGTTACGAGCTTTGTGAACTAAAATAGAGATGTTTAAATAAAACGATGGTGTTTTGTTTTAGCTCGGAAAATGGCTGGTACTGTTCTGCGATGAAATCAACTTGCCGGATATGGACCAGTACGGCACTCAGCGCGTCATTTCCTTCTTGAGACAACTACTCGAGCACAAGGGCTTCTACAGGGCTAGCGGTAAGTTGAAACACTTACTATTTGATTGTTCGTTTAGTCATTAAATTGTCTATTACTTTGTGGTCAATTATCGACAATCAGAAGATTTTGACAGCCTTTTAAAACATAGTATATATGTTCTATCTACGCAATTAACCCGGTCGCTATGCAGTTAGATCTTTCTGGCATCCATGTAAATACTGTACATTTGGATAGTAAATAAATTTTTATTGATTACTTTATTGCATACCTTTATAATTATTATTCAAACAGAGTCAAACATTTCGTATAAAAGTTTGCTTTCATATGTACGATTTTGGCGCGTTTTTTAACTCGAAAAAAGAGGACTTTATTTGCAGCGTAGATACGCGTGTCGATGGCATACATAAAGAACACTGTGTACATACTTAGCTTTTTAAGTGTATCTTTATACTAATGTCACTCTTCCTAACACAGATCACTCATGGGTACACCTGGAACGCATCCAATTTGTTGGAGCCTGTAACCCGCCCACTGATCCGGGACGTAAGCCACTGTCTCATCGGTTGTTACGTCATGTGCCGGTCATTTACGTCGACTACCCCGGAGAAACGTCGCTTGAACAGGTAAACAAAACACTGGCTTGTCAACAAATATATTGAAACCATTTTTCTTGCACCACCAGTCAAAACAAGAAAAGAGATATGAAGTAGCCTTTATATTAGTTTTAATTTTATCTCGTGTAGTCTTAAGTTAATCAACTTAATTTGAAAATTTTCCCCTTGTTTTGCGTGGCAACAAGCAAAAGAACATGTTTTATAGTCTATTCGTGTTAAGAAAGTAGTGACTCATCAGTGAAACTGTAATGTAGAAGCGTATTCATACTAGAATAAAAATTAGACGATTAATATTAAAGCACACGTTAACCACAAAGTTTTTTCAAATACAATAATATAAAGTATTTGTTTTAAAATTTAATCAGAATCGACAGAATTTTCACTTTCATTTTTACAAATGTGTGAGTGATTCATTTTTAAAATTGACAAAACACGCGATCGTATTGTCTGATGAGTTATATTGCAACTGGTCAACGTAAATGTGAACACGGCTTTCTACACGACAACGATGAGTCACTATTTTCTTAATGCGAATACACTACAGTTCTAGTTTTATTTAAACCTAATATCTTTTTAATTATTGATAAGCTCTCGCTTGACCAATATCTCAACTGAATGTAAACGACGATGGTCGACAGTAAAACACACTTGCCTGCCTAAAAGTAACCTATTCACTTTTGACTTAAAATCCCCCCTGGTTAAAGCTACCAAGGAACAAAAAAAAACACATACTCCGGCACGGGATGCCACTCCTAAATAACTGCTGTGAGATGGTATTTACTACCGAACCCCATTTAATTTAACCCGCAATGCTGAAAATCAATATCATTAATTGCGGCCCGTTCACAACCTTGCCGCTGTGAACGGTAGCCGAGCACTGGGCGGCGAGCGAATGAAAATAAGAAAATGTTTGAAGCACGCCACGAGTAGCCGCTCATAGCGCTCGGTGCTCGCTAACCGATGCCGCCCGCGAGCCGCGAGACCGAAGCCGTGAACAGCCCCCCTAGCCAAGTTACAACCGTTTCGCTTGCGCCGAACGCTTCGAGTTGACCTTGCCGCCAATTCTTTAGTTCTGACCATGTGACTGAGCGTTAAGACGACGTCATACCCGTACATTTGAAGCTTTCTTTCTATTAGCAACTTGGCTAGGGGGGCAGGTCGTTATCACTGGTTTACTGCTGTTTAAGACACCGAAGTCTAGTTAAACTCCACAAACTGATCTAAATCTTGTCCCCAGATCTACGGCACATTCACCCGTGCAATGCTACGCATGCAACCAGCATTACGTGGCTACGCAGAACCACTAACACAAGCCATGGTGAAGCTATACCTCGCCTCGCAGGAGAGGTTCACGCAAGACATGCAGCCGCATTACGTGTACTCGCCCAGAGAGATGACCAGATGGGTGCGCGGTATATGCGAGGCTATTCGGTACTTATTTACGAGTATTATATTGCACTTTAGTTTAGACTCCTTATCTATACTAAATACCAAGTCTCATGCGTTACAATTGCAATCATAGAACGAGAGAATAAGCTATTGGTTTTTTTTCTGTTTTGAGGTTGTAAATCATCTAATAGATTCTCCGACTATTACTTACTAAAAACTCACCTGTGTTCTTCAGTTGCTTTTTACGTTCTAGGACTACGGCCACCACTTGCGGTACGGTCAAACTTTCCCGCAGTGACTCATGAATTTATATTTGAATATTTACTAAAAAATTCTAGGTTTCTGGTCGTCTCACTAGTACGATAATACCGCGTTTGTCTCGAAATTTGCGTTAAACACAATCATTTTTTTTTATATAAACTTTCTTTCATTTGTAAAGAACATTACGTCTATCTACCCGAAAATCATTGTTGCGTTGAAATTGCACACTGTAACACTTTCTATTATTTTCTTTCCTATTTTTAGGCCTCTAGATAACCTGAACGTTGAAGGCCTAGTAAGATTATGGGCGCACGAAGCCCTCCGTCTGTTCCAAGACAGATTGGTTGACGAGACAGAAAGACAATGGACCGATGAGAACATCGACAACGTCGCTATGATGTTCTTCCCAGGTAACTTTACATCGTAAATTAGACTTAATTAACTAAAATTTAGAGTAGCTTTTTCTACGACATGTTTGCACTATTTCGGTTTTTAATGGATATTGCAAGTTGAACCTCATTATTTGCATGTATGAAAAGATATTGCAAATGAGGCTCCATTTGCAATATGTTTCTAGTTTTTATAAAGGTACGATTTTCTTTAATGTGTTTGAATTTTTTTTCAGGTATTAACAGAGAGCAAGCTTTGGCTCGTCCTATTCTGTACAGTAACTGGCTCAGCAAGGACTATGTGCCAGTACTTAGAGATCAACTGAGAGAATACGTCAAGGCTAGGCTGAAGGTACAGTAACATTGTCCTCTAACAGTTTTATCCATCTAAATACTTTTTATTTCATTTTTTATTTTTTTCATAATTTATTAAGCAGCAAAGGTGGTACTAGAATAATAAGAAATAAAACTAAGATACTAACTACCTTTGAACCCGTTATCAATGTGCATTGGACATATTGCATTGCGCCTCATTTATCAATCTTCTTCCTTGAACTGAGGAATGAAGAATGATTTGAGATCGGATGGTCGTTATTCATTTCATTTTTCACTCTATTGAAACACTGTGATAACTTTTATTCCTCACCAATATAAAGGTAAATTTTATAAATCGGTGATAATCGAAGTTGTCCAAACAATCTAAGAAGTTTACCATTGACTCAAAAAGAAGAAGTGCTAATTCTCCATTATCTCCGAAGGTATTCTACGAGGAAGAACTCGATGTGCCTCTGGTACTATTCGACGAGGTATTGGACCACGTGCTACGTATCGACCGTATCTTCAGACAGCCTCAGGGACATCTCCTGCTCATAGGTGTGTCGGGCGCGGGTAAAACTACCCTCAGTCGCTTCGTAGCCTGGATGAACGGACTTAGCATCTTCCAGATTAAGGTAAGAAAAGTATAATATTTGTTTTAAAGATATCAAGTTAAAGATGCTACGAGAGGCCGGAAAAAAAATCTTAACTGATAAAAAGCGCGTGACCGTAACTTGCCGTTGCCAGGCAAGGGATCCCCGCTAAATTTCGTATTATGAAAAATCGTAAGATATTGTGTAAAAAAAAATAGGTGATTTAATTCATTAAACCCCAAGCGAACGCCGGTATTCGCGCATCTATTGTCTTATATTGACGATAGCTGAAAGGTTAAGATAGAAGGTAGGTCAGTATAATATCTTATCAAGCATCACTAGGGGGAAGGTGCTTAGAATTAGAGCAATAAACATGTTACTCTCTGCACCAAACCAAACATACTCGTTGATAACAAAAGAGAAAGAATACTCTCTATTAAAAAACCATTACATTACTTTTCACTCAATTAGTGATCGATGTTTACACTCATATTTAAATTTTAACCTTTTTATTTTGCATACACTCTTTCAACTACCATAACACTAAAACACATTTAGTTCATAGTCCTTGTAACTCTCCTTGTTATTAGGTGCATAACAAATACACTGGCGCTGACTTCGACGAGGACCTTCGTTCAGTGCTCCGCCGAGCAGGCTGTCGCGATGAGAAGGTGGCCTTCATCTTGGACGAGTCCAACGTGCTTGACAGCGGCTTCCTCGAAAGGATGAACACTCTACTGGCTAACGGAGAGGTAAGTTTGTTATTTGAAAAGTCGACACCAAGAAAACAACCAAAACATATTTTTTTTACTAATTGCGTGGTATTACGCGATGTATGTCTCGTGGTGCGTTCAGAGCCGCTTATGAACTGTATGCGAGCATTTGATGTGCGTATGAAATGTGTGCGGCGCAGGGGCTTTGTACGAATGACCCGCAAGCAGCTCGCGAGCGGCGAATTCGCAAGGTTATACACATATCCTCATAGTTATGTGATTGGTCAATATTTCCTTCCAATAAATTACTCCACTACCGTTAATTTTTATAGAAGTTGCCATATAGGTACTTATGTTATTTTTTTTTTAGGTTCCTGGTCTATTCGAAGGCGATGAATTCGCTGCTCTTATGACTCAGTGCAAAGAAGGCGCCCAGAGAGAAGGCTTGATGTTGGATTCCAACGATGAATTATACAAATGGTAAGCTTTACTGTTTACATTTTTAAAGTATCTTGAATTTTACAAAAATGATGCAAAATATTTTGAACCCTCGTGAGTTTAATGACAGCTAGTTATGCATTGGAGAGCGGTTGTGACCAAATGGTAACGGCCCCGACTTACAAGTTGTATGTTGCGGGTACAGACCCACGCTTTACTTGGTGTAATTTATTTTTAATCACCACTGCTCTCAAAATGGTGAACGGACACATCGTGAAGAAACTAGAACCAGAAAAAACATTTGACAACCACCAACCTGGACAGAGCCTTCGATTACGGCCCATTCCCATTCCAAGAGTTCTCTCATGGAGATTATCATACTGATTTTCTGACCTAAGTCTCAACAGTTGAGAATATTATAAGGTTGATTATGCTTATTATGTAATAAATAATGCATAAATGTTTCAATCGTTTCAATTAGAGACACAATAGAAAGACAATGACTGCGCGAACGCCGGCGTTCGGTTGGGGTTTAATGAATTAAAGTTTATCAAGCCAATTTGTAACATAAGCTCACTGTATTGGTTCTCAGGTTCACCGGTCAAGTGATGCGCAACCTGCACGTGGTGTTCACAATGAACCCGTCGTCGGAAGGCCTGAAGGACCGCGCCGCCACGTCGCCCGCTCTCTTCAACAGATGCGTGCTCAACTGGTTCGGCGACTGGAGCGATGGCGCTCTCTTCCAAGTCAGTTACTATTTTATCTAGCTCCATTTGTTACTGTAGGCTAAAATATCTACATTCGGTTGATTTGTTAGCATTCAAAACTGACCATTGAGAGAAAGCCGTTTCTTGAATGGATACCGCGACGATCGATAAACGGAAAGTATGATTCTCTATGGATTGGTAATGCGAAGATAGAAGAAGAGTCGGAGATTGGTAGGAGCTGGACGAGGATTGAATTAAATGGCTTATGATTGGTAAGACTGTTTAGAAGCTGTCTACTACAGGTGTGATTGGTGACGATGAAGTATACATAAGACAAAGGTGACGTAATGCGTAAGTAAATGAAAATAATTCTTTCCTCTGAAGATCTAAAAAGTTTTAATACGTCGATAAATTCTAAAATAATAAAATGAGAAGGAAAAACAACCCGAAATATTACATTTTGTTGTGAAGTAGTTTAATTGGACTAATTTCTTCCAGGTCGGCAAAGAGTTCACTCAGCGCATGGACCTGGACTCGGCCGAGTACTCCCCGCCGGACGGCTTCCCGTCAGCGTGCGGCGAGGTGGGCGAGCGGCCGTCGCACCGCGAGGCCGTGGTCAACGCCTGCGTCTACGTGCATCAGACCTTACACAGAGCTAACGCTAGTCTGGCGAAGAGGGCTAACCGCACTATGGCTATTACGCCTAGGTAAGTGTATTTACCAGACTTTTGCCTGTCAAAGTATGTGATACTCGTGTTTTTTTTAGGTGGGATATCAGCCAATGATGTCTCCCACTCTAGAGTGGAACGACAGGCCGTGTTAGACTTAATGACTAAAACGACACCTGTGTCCTTCAGTTGCCCTTTGCGTTTGGTTTCCTTTTCCTAAATTGGCCCCAGCGGGATGTGATGCTCTCATAAACTTTTATCAAAGTCAACAATGTTTCGATAGGATTTCTTTATGTTATACAATAGAGTACTATTTTGTAAACACACAAGAAAAGCATAATTATCAAATAACGTTAAATATTCAGTTTTTTTTTTTTGCTAATGTACTTCAACTCAACAGGGTATATTAAAATTAAGTAATTGTCTCCGAGGTAAATATTAATAGGAAAAAAAGAAATTTAGTGATCATCTTCCATTAATTACAGACACTACCTAGACTTTATCCAGCAAATGGTAAAGCTATACGCGGAGAAACGCGCCGACCTTGAAGAACAGCAGCTCCACTTGAACGTCGGTCTAGGCAAGATCGCCGAGACGGTGGAACAGGTCGAAGAGATGCAGAAGAGTCTCGCTGTTAAATCACAGGTATGACAAGCTCTTTTGAAATACGTTGTAGTGGTTACTCGACTGAGGACAAAAAGAGAGTAATGGTTTCCAGTGGCGTGCCTAGGGTTTCAAAATAAGGCAAGCCCAATAAAATTTTAATCGATTTCAAAAAAAGAAAAAATATGCAGCACCAGCAATACAACTTATTAGTGTGCGAACAGCCAACAATCCAACTAGTTTTATACACCGATCTATTAAATTTTCGTTTATGCGATTTACTAGTCTGAGAAATACACAGATTAATGAAGAAAATAACTGTTTTTTCTGAGCAAAGTTTAAAGATTTTACCTTATCTACGCCAATCAAAACTAGAAAGCATTTTAAATTCTCACAAGGTAAAATTGCCTCCATTGTTGTAGGTAAGTCACCAAAACAATTGCATCACTGAGAAAATCTAAGAAAACAAAAAACAACAAACAGCAAAAACACAAAACATCTATTTTCCACTCAAGCAAATAAAACTGAAGTGAGTTGCAAACAGAGTTGCAGTGTTGTCATTTAGGCAATAAAAAGTCGCCAGGTATATGAAAAATCTCGATCGATCATAATTTGGGTGTCTTCAAGGCTAGAGTGAATAGGCTCTTAATAAAATAGTGCGCCTCACCATCAAAGATTGCATCGCTACTTACCATCAGGTGGGATCGCAGTCAAGCACTAGTTTATCTCAATTAAAAAAAAAAAAAAAAAATCTAGCAAAATGTCGTAATTTTTTTATTTTTAATATATTGCTTGAATATTTAATTTCGTTGTTTTAAAAAGTCGCTAGTTTTTATTGTTGCTAAATCTTAAAAAAAGTTTCCAAACTCGTTAAAAATCTCCAAGATCTCACAACGTCGCTAAAACGGCAACACTGCAGAGTTGGCAAGGTGACAAGGTCACGCATACGCGAGCAACTTCATACGAATGCCCGGCTTAAATCTTCCATACTGATCGATTTGTAGACGCAAAAGGTCCTAACTCGTTATACGGCACGTCGCCATAGGCGAGATAGCTATATGTAAATGCGAAACTCTGCGCGCGAACAATCGCGATGTGTAGTAAGTGTGGCATACTTTGTGTTATTTTGATAAGAATTAAGCGCGCGAACTTTTAAATAGTTCGGGTTTGATATTGATTCTCTTCTATCGAGCATTTTAGTAAGGCATGCCTGGCTTACTAAAATGATAATTGATTGGTCGTGTTCTATGAATTAGGTGAGGTTTTGGTAGGGCAAGCCTGGCTTTTTGGCTTGTATGGCGGGCACGCCACTGATGGTTTCTGTTATCTTAATTTTCTCTAAATTTTGTTTCGACATGCAACTGTAAGCTGGATGACTATAATCTCACGGGAAACAAGATTAAATAATACGTACTAATTATAAATGGCAGATCTTAAACGCACTAAGTAAAATTTAAAAACATTTATCTAATGTGCCTTGCAACACTTCACAGGAACTACAACAAAAGAACGAGGCCGCCAACGCTAAGCTTCGTCAGATGGTGAAAGACCAGCAAGAAGCTGAAAAGAAGAAAGTTGAGAGTCAAGAAATTCAGGTACGAAAGTACTTCATTACCACTTTTTCAATCTATATTATACGCACAAACTGTATCGTAGAGTCTGACTTACCCGGTGTCCTATATAGGCGATTTAACGTGAACGCGATTGCGAAGCGAATCGGCTTGATAAGAACAGACACCACGATGCGGAGTCAAGCGAAGCAGACGCACAGTATGTTTGACATTTTCGCGCGAACTCTTGCGATAAGGTGAGCGAAACGCTGAAACGATACGTTGGGTAAAGCCACCGCCTCACGTTGTATTCACGTAAACCGCATCGGATCGCGTTCGCCTTCAATCGCTTACCATTACACCGTGTTACAAAATACTATTGATGGAATGAGCTGTCTATCTCAATAAACACCGTTTACATGTTGAACAACATTTGTAACCTGTGTTACAGCAATATGATTTTTTGTGGTTTTGGCAACATGCTTTACACTCAAAATTATGCGAAATGTTGCCAGTAACAATTTTTATGAACGCAAAAACTATATTTTTATGGAACAATGATGTGCCTGCCTTACGACACAATCTTGATATGTGAATAAAATGATGATAAAAATGTTTTAATCTGTGATTTAGGTCGCTCTAGAGAAACAAACGAAGGAGATAGAAGCGAAGCGTCGCGACGTAATGGCCGACCTCGCACAAGTGGAGCCCGCCGTCATTGAGGCGCAAAATGGTTTGACTCTTTACTGTACTCGCATGACTCTGTGGTATTCATCGATTTATGTACCGGTTTTAGTTCACATTCTACCGAATCCTATTAAAATGGATGGCCTAACTTGAACTAAAACAATATTTTGATACGTAAAATCTAAGAGAACAAGTGGTGCTACGCCGCTGCTACTTCATAGAAAAAAAAAAATGTCATAAAAAGCGTGAGCGAGATCACACGAGACTCGTTTGTTCTCTGTCCTGCTCCCACATTTTATGACCGCAACTTACACCAGCCTTTAAATGAATTCGGTATTGTACTAAAACCGGTACGATATACCTTTCCTCATGTTATTTGTGTTTGTCCAGTTAATGAATACCACGACGTTACTTTGTTTAGTCACTGTTCAAGCAATTATTAGTGTAGTATAGTTTGTTGCTGACATAACTGATTAACTTCCATGTCAGTAGTTTGATCTAACATTTGAATTTTGCAGTCACAAGAAAGATGCCTCGTTTATTTCTGTTGTTATTGTTATATGTTTTTTTATAAATATTTGATTTGATTAATGAGTTGGTTTCTGAATGAGATATCTGTAACAGTGTAGCACTTGAAACATAATTTAGAAACCAATTATGTTAATGTTATAGCAGCGTGGTTATAGTCATTCACTCAGACTTCATTGAAATCTTAGAACTGTAAATCAATTCATTGAATAAAAAGAATACATGACTCTCATGTTTAAATGACAGATTATGAGGTCTGAAATAGTCTGACTATAACGACATTTAGTATTAAACCCGAAGACAATTCTATAAAACAGCCGTGAGATCGATCAAGAAGCAACAACTAGTCGAAGTGAGGTCAATGGCCAATCCACCGTCCGTCGTCAAAATGGCGCTCGAGTCCATCTGCACGCTCCTCGGGGAGAAGGGGGACACGTGGAAGGGCATCCGATCAGTGGTCATGAAGGACAACTTCATATCAACCATCGTTAACTTCGAGACAGAAAACATCACGTTAGTTTTGTCAATTATTCACACTGTGAGATAGCATGTCGTAGTTTTTTGTTGTTGTATGGCACTAATGGTCGCTTCCACTCTTTTAGATGTTGTCGTATACCCAAATAGCTGTGGACAGTTACGGGTGAAGAGTGTAGTGTCTAGAAGTGTCTGTTCTAAGAAATTGATGATTCTATGTTATTGCACCTCTTTCTTTCAGTACTTTCCTCGATAACTTCGCGTGATCTTATATCACGCTATATAATGTCGAGTGTAAAACGGCATACTATCTCAACAGATATTACAAACAAAATTTTTAATTTTGATATGAATGTAATGTTCTAGAGATCAACATCCTAGATAGCAATTAGTGTTCTTTAGTTCTAAATCCTAGTCGTATTTATTGGCAAAAACATTACCTACCTTGTTACCTATTTTGATTATTATGTTATGCATTAAATTTTGATATATTTTTGTAAGTTTTGACACAAAACAGAACATTTAAATGTATTCAATTCTTTATACATTTTTCTTTATTGTTATGAATGAATTTTATAGATAAATATGTTGTTGTAAATAAGCTAAGCTCGCTTGCATTATGTGACTGTTGTTATTAATATAGAAGAAAACGTAACGCTGTGATCACTGTAATGTAAAATGGCATCTATGTAATGTAAGGCACACTAATATACAGTGAATACTCGTGACTAACCCCGCTAAGCATCGTCGTGAATCATTTAACATTTGTTTTAACATTACGAATCTTAACCGTTTCTTTTCAGAAAAAAAAAAAATACTTTTATTTATTTACGTTTTAGCGATCCGGGGCTGTAGGAAATTGTTATCAATATTTTGTATCAAATCTAACACAGATAGCCGGATGTATTTTTAACAATTTCCTCAGCCCTTGCGCTGGTAGCAGTACAATTTCAACGTTAAATAATAAAGCCAGCCGCATGTGTCACAGAAAGCAGCTAAATGCCTTTTTTGTTTCTCTCTTTTTTGTACTCTCTCGCTCTCGCTTCGTGCTGGTGACGGACGCGACGCGACGCACCAATGGCGCTGACGAACACCAACGAATACCTACAAACTTCGCCGAATACCTACGAATACCTACAAACTTCGCCGAATACCTACGAATATCGCCGAACCGTTTATAATACAGCGGTGAAATCTATAAAGAAGCAGCATTTAGTGGAAGTGAGATCTATGGGCAATCCGCCGGCGCTCGTGAAGGTCGCTCTGGAGTCCATCTGCCTCCTCCTCGGGGAGAACGCCACCGACTGGAAGGCGATCCGTGCCGTCATCATGCGAGAGAATTTCATCAACAGCATCGTGTCCAATTTCTCCACCGAGGACATAACGTGAGCACCGCCGCTTGTTTTCCACCCCTCCCACTTGTCCCTCTGTTTTGTTTGGTGGTGGTATGTAAGGATTTTGATCTTTGGATCACGAAGTATTCTAATGCTAGTTTCACACGATTTTTTCAATCTATTATGTTGAAAGTTTTCTTTCAATGTAAGCAAAAATCGCGTGCAATTTGCATAATAAGTTAGGCTATATTTTGATGCTTGCTGCATGCTTTTTGCATGGTATGTTCAGTTGATCTGCATTTTTGTTCATGTTAAGACGCACGCGCATGTATCGGTAATGGGTACGTATGTGGTGGTAGGTTTACAATTTTTGACAATTATTAAAACACCTAGGCAATTTGAACAAATTAATACAAAAAGTAGAAATTAATCACAAACGACCGTTCCATTCTCAATAATTTAATTAATTACACACGTAACAAGTAATACTAAAACGTATGATAAGATAGAAGACCGACACCAAAATTACACTTGAGGTTATACATTACACCATACTCGTACATTACCTCGACATTCAGGACGCATGAATGTATTTGCCAATAAATAATGTCCGTGTCCACCGCCGAGGAAGAGACTCACTGCCGACGGTGAAATTGCTTGTTTTATTTTTCTGTTTAATATTATGTTTATTTTGTTTTGTTTGCTATCTAATGTGTCCTTCGAGCAGGGGAAGGCAATGTGTTTATCTCTAGAATCTTGTTTGCTGTGTGGGTAAGTGACGTCTTGTTTTATTTGAAGTGAGGTACAGGAGTAACAAGATGTGCATGTTGGACGCGGTTACTGTGTAAATTACACTGTCGAGCAAATTCATGGACAAACATTACAAATCATGAAACGAAATACCTCATCCTTTGCGAAACGTCTTATATTTCAAAGAGCTAAGAATATATCAACTTAATAGCTTTTTTATCATACCATGAAATTGACCGACGGTAAGCAAACCGTGTCGTACATACAAGTCAAAATTTCTCTGGTACAAGGTCAAAGTCATTCATTGAGATGGTCTGGTTCATTGACATTGCACGATGCACGTAATAAAGTTAAAATATATATAATTGAAGAAACTATTCTTTATATTAATTACTAATGTGTGTATACCAGTGATGACGTACGTGAGAAAATGAGGACTCGATACCTGAGCAACCCTGATTACAACTTCGAGAAAGTGAACAGAGCCAGTATGGCTTGCGGACCTATGGTTAAATGGGCTATCGCTCAGGTAAGATACATTTTAATTTATGATTTCTACACGATGAAAACTGTAAGAAAAATAAACACTAAATAGACCATTTAGTCTCTTTTTTGCATACATCAGCTTCATATGGGCACGTCAGTAGGAACACATAAACTACGTAAAACGCTTGTCAATTCATACGTTCTTTTTTAGGGTTCCGTAGCCAAATGGCAAAAAACGGAACCCTTATAGATTCGTCATGTCTGTCTGTCTGTCTGTCTGTCTGTCTGTCCGTCCGTCCGTATGTCACAGCCACTTTTTTCCGAAACTATAAGAGCTATACTGTTGAAACTTTGTAAGTAGATGTATTCTGTGAACCGCATTAGGATTTTCACACAAAAATAGAAAAAGAGCAATAAATTTTGGGGGTCCCCATACATAGAACTGAAACTCAAAAATTTTTTTTTTCATCAAACCCATGCGTGTGGGGTATCTATGGATAGGTCTTCAAAAATGATACTGAAGTTTCTAATATCATTTTTTTCTAAACTGAATAGTTTGCGCGAGAGACACTTCTAAAGTGGTAAAATGTGTGTCCCCCCCCCCTCTAACTTCTAAGATAAGAGAATGATAAAACTAAAAAAAATATATGATGAACATTACTATAAAAACTACCAACGAAAATTGGTTTGAACGAAATCTAGTAAGTAGTTTTTTTTTAATGCGTCATAAATCGAAAAAAATACACTATTATTAAAACATCCATCAAAGTTACAACACATTACAAGAACTTTTATATTATGTTACTTGCTGCTACGGAACCCTTCATGGGCGAGTCCGACTCGCACTTGGCCGGTTTTTATAATATTATATTTTCGTTAACATTGTAATTTTTGTTTAAAATTGTTTTGAAACCCATCTTATCTTCAAATTTGTTTACTCGTATCCACAGATTGAATACGCAGACATGTTAAAACGCGTAGAGCCTCTGCGCAATGAGCTTCAGGCTCTAGAAAACCGCGCTCAAAGCAACGTGACTGCTGGCAACGAAGTGAGCGAGCTGATTGCTCAGCTTGAGAAATCGATCGCGTCCTACAAGGAAGAGTACGCGCAGCTCATCAGCCAGGCGCAGGCTATCAAGACTGACCTGGAGAATGTGCAGGCTAAGGTAAGTTATTGATTAAGGGAGAATTTGATCGGGATCAAGAGCAGCAGTGGCCTAGCTAACCTTTAAATGCCATGCCATTTAAATGTACTGTTCGCGTCTTATAAAGATTTATTTCAAAATAAAACTGAATGCGCAAAAAATTGACAGAATTAGCATAATTATACACTATTTTTAATTTAATAATTATACACTTTTTTGTACTAAATAAACTTTTTCGTACTTTGTCCATTTGAGTAAAAAATTCTGCTACTAGTCACCGCCTTTAGGTTACGTGCATATAAAACATATCTAATAATGAGATGTTCTCACAACGCCCTGACCCGTACCAATATTTGAAATGATATAACTGCTTCATAATACAAGCAATTTTGAAACAGTTTTTAGAACATTTCTTTTTAATGGCATTTGTTGTTTAGTTTACGATATTGTAAAAATATTAATACAGCAAAATGCCAAATCATTTATTGAATAAATTTAAAATCTTTTCATTTCACATAGGCTTGAAAGGGCATTTTTAAAACGTAGTTATTGCAAGCTTCCAATTGGTCGTTTCCTATGGAGATAAACCTGTAAGAAACTCAATGGTTACTTAAAAAAAAAATGATTGATTTACAATACGAATAGATTATAGTTAAGCCACCACATTATACCATGATATTCTGCTACACCACAGGTGGATAGGTCCATAGCCTTGCTGAAGAGCTTGGTGATCGAGCGAGAACGTTGGGAGTCGAGCTCGGAGACGTTCCGGTCTCAAATGAGCACCATCGTCGGAGATGTGCTGCTGTCAGCTGCCTTCATCGCTTATGGAGGATACTTCGATCAGCACGTGAGTATTCCTTTATCAGAGAAAGTGAGAGTCAAGAATATAGTAACGATTAAATTGTTAAAAGTATTTTTACACAACAATTATTATGTCCAATTAATGCGACAAGAAGTATTTCAAAATTATCTCAGTACATACGGTCTGACAAGATTCCGATTGAGTCAAATAATATTTTTTTTACTCTTCATTGCTCGAATTTCTTGTTAATTTCATGATTTCCGCAGCAAGAAGCAGATACTTAGTCAAAATGAGTTCTTCTACTCCAGCTATTCAGACATAAATTTACAAAAGAGACAGACAAAATTATGTACTCAAAAAAAAGTTTCACCAAAATCTCACATTTATTTGTATCTTCCCCAGTACCGACAAAACCTATTTACAACGTGGACAGCTCACTTAGCGGCCGCGAATATCAAGTACCGAGCGGACATAGCTCGCACAGAGTACCTCAGCAACCCAGACGAGCGACTGCGCTGGCAGGCCAATGCGTTGCCGACGGACGAACTGTGTGTGGAGAACGCTATCATGCTTAGGGTAAGTTGTTTATTGTTTGGGACCGTGAATGCGACTTCTTGCTGATATTTAGCCTATGTTCCAAGTCAATTTAAAGGATTTCCCTTCGACTCGACGCTATAACAACGAAAAAGACCCTCAGTGTATAATTTATTATTAGTTATAGTTAGAAGTAACGAGAATCATTCGTAACATTTTGAGGAGACGATCTAATTGTTTCGTGCGAAAAAGAAATGATTGTATCCATCCTGTATACCTTCATCTCTGTCGACACTACAACAATCATGGCAGTAGAACTTTTTAATTGCTAGAAATACTATTCCTCCAAATCTTACTCGTGTAAGCAATTCCACCCAAACAGATTATACTCAAACTTTAGTGTAGTGTTGAAATATATAATAATATTTAACTTCTTGAAACCTGGTTTCTACATTAAATTGTTTTCCTTAGCGCTTCAACCGTTACCCACTGATCATCGATCCGTCAGGCCAAGCGACAGAGTTCATAATGCGCGAGTTCAAAGAACGCAAGATCACTAAGACTTCCTTCCTCGACGATTCCTTCAGGAAGAACTTGGAGTCTGCTCTGCGTTTCGGAAACCCGCTGCTTGTGCAAGTGAGTATCATTATATTTAGAATAAAAAAAATATATTTTTTGGCAATTTTAGGTTCAAAGGAAATTATTTTAGTTTTAGTTCAGTGGAGTGTTTATTTAGTCAAAATGTTCCCTGACCGACTCCGAAGAAAACGACCACCCGCCATCTGGTGATCAAATATGCAAAAAGAGTTCTAGCCATCAAGTCTTGATTACACAGACAAGCCAGAACAGAGCTCTTTGGCGTAGACGTAAAAGAGACTTTTTGGGAAGCCCCGACCCCAGCTAAAGTAGGAAGACGATTGGTTGAAGAAGAGCAATATCAAGACAGTGGTCACAGCAATCTGGTAACATTTCACGCTGATGTACAATGTTACCAGACATGACAATTTAGTCTTGATCGTCAATTGATCCTGAATCATTTTTTAATTATTATTCTAGGATGTAGAGAACTACGACCCGATTCTCAACCCGGTGCTGAACAGGGAACTTCGTCGAACTGGTGGACGTGTGCTCATCACTCTCGGAGACCAGGATATTGATCTTAGTCCTTCCTTCGTTATATTCCTTAGCACCAGGTAAGTGTCTAGCTCATCTATGGCGTATGAATAATGACATACATACCTACTGACCTAATAAAACGAATATGAACTTCATGCAGTTTGAATAAAGTGGATTTCAGAATGCCCTCAACTGTACCTATTTATAGTTTACATATCTACAGTGTGATCTATAAACAATTTCTCTAGGTAAATATACAAAGTAAGTATTTCATGTAATTTAGACATCAACATTTGGAAAATTAATCGCGAACGCAATAAAAATTACAGAGAAAAATTTAAACAGAATAGAATAAACTTTATTGTACACCATAAAGTAACACAACTTGTACATAAACTTAAATCTAAGAGTCATAAACCACAGGTTTCTGACCTTGGAAAAAGCCTACTCAAGTAAATAAACTTTAAAATAATGTTCACAATTAACTGTTCACGTCTTTTCCTAGGGATCCTACAGTCGAATTCCCTCCTGACATGTGTTCTCGTGTGACGTTCGTCAACTTCACCGTAACGCGCTCCTCTCTACAATCTCAGTGCTTGCATAGAGTGCTCAAGGCTGAGCGACCTGATATTGACACCAAGAGGTCTGACCTGCTTAAGTTGCAAGGTAAGTTGTATTTAAATCTACACTAATATTAACAAGTTGGTTTTTTTGTTTGAAGGAGGTAATCTCCTGAAAGTACTGGTCCAATTGCTAAAATGTTTTCGCCGATTGAAAGTTGCTTTATCCCTGAGTAATATAGGCTATATATTAGTAAAAGCTAGTGTATAATAAAAAAGAAAACGTGATTAATAAGTAACAAATTGACTTGGTCATCAGTGTTAATACATTTTGAAATTCGTAACACGTAAATCGAACCTCTTTATAATAGTGATCTACCTGGTTCCTGAATTGAGAAATTAGAGCTAAGAACATGTCAAATCCTACATTAAAGCAAAAGTTTGGCAAGTTTCACGACTAAAGTAGAATTTTAAAATTACAATATCCGAAATATTACTTTTACCCTAGAGTATAACTTTGACTCAAGCATATTAATTAACCAATAGGAACATAGGCCACTGTGTTTACTATTTTTCTATTGTTTAACTATCGGGACTGTATACTTGCTCAATACTTTCTCTTTTCTCTCTTAGCTACAAAGGTTGTATGTAAGAGATAAGACCGCCTATTTTATACACGTTGTTTTCAAATACTTTAATTATATAGTGCACTATTCAATATGTTATACCTAGTTAGGTGTTGATTCGAGTTGAGCTGTAATTCACGCAAACGAAAGTCTTGCAAATGTTTCTGCTTAGCTAAGTTAATTGCAACAACACTTTGGCAATAGAAAATATTAACTGCATCCTAATCATGAATGCTTTTTATCTAGGCGAGTTCCACCTCCGTCTCCGTCAGTTAGAGAAGTCGTTGCTCCAAGCACTAAACGACGCTAAGGGCAAGATCCTCGACGATGACTCGGTGATCGCCACGCTTGAGACCCTGAAGAAGGAAGCCGATGACATCGGACAGAAGGTTGAAGAGACCGACAAAGTTATTGGAGAGATCGAGACTGTTAGCCAACAGTACTTACCGCTGTCTCAAGTAAGTAAAACGTCGTTACGTATTTCTTATTATTACTTTTTTAAATTGCCGCTGGTCTAAGTCTTATAAAAAAGCATTGGCATTTAAGTGGCAGAGCTTTTTTGAGAACATTTTCATAAACCTATACTATCATTATTGAGCATTTAGGGTATTGTCGGTTACTTAATATGTATTCTTAGGTGGTAACATTCTAAGGTGTGTTGTGTCCCGGGGTGAAAGTCCGCTGCCGCGACAGGTCACGGCATGGCGGATAGAGCTCCGGCGGGATCTCATGGTGAAATGGCGTCAACGACTATCGCAACCCAGTGCTGGGCACGCCACAATCATGGCGGTAAGTCCCCTCTTTGAGGCGTGGCTGGAAAGGCCTCACGGCGTCCTTACCTTCCGCATGACGCAGGTCCTCACCGGACATGGTTCGTTCGGGAGTTTCCTGCACCGGATTCATGCGGAAGTGACGCCCGGGTGTCGCCACTGTGCGGAACGCCCGGAGGACACGGTGGAGCACACAGTCGAGGTGTGCCCTGCTTGGGCGGAGCATCACCGTGCCCTCGTGGGGGCGATCGGCGGCGGAGACCTCTCGCGCCAGGCCTTGGTTGAGGCCATGGTCCGGAGCGAGGAGGAGTGGCAGGCGGTCGCCGACTTCTGCGAAGCAGTAATGCTTGCAAAGGAGGAGGCCGAACGCATCAGGCAACGGCGTTATCGCCGCCGCCGTCGCCGGGATTCTGATCCCGATTTCCGGCCAACGTAGACGCGGGCTTGCGGACAGTGAGCAATGGGTAGCTCGCTGTCCGGCCGTCCGGTAACTGTCCGGACCAAGCCCAAGTCGTCGACGGCGCGCACTGTTCCCGCGCGCCTCAAGGAGTTGTCAGCAACAGCAGGGACCCCAGCCGGGTCGAAGCCTACTGGGGCCAGGGTTATCCGAAAGGGCGCTCGAGCCCCGGTATGAAGGCTAGAAGGAACGGGGTGGGTCTTTTAGTCAGTAAGAGTCTGACACTATCTCCCGCTCCGCCCAAGGGCGGGGGATGTCAATGCATGATTTTTCCCACCATAAAAAAAAAATGTGTGTTGTGTTTTAGTTTGAGAATATGGTTGTCGAGTGACGTCGTCTCTATGAAAAGTCTGAACTTTGTTTCTGAGATGACATAGCATCTATGATGGTTTATATAAAGAATCTGTGTAAAAAAATTTCAAAAATGTATTATGAGAAATCATAAATTTATAAGCCAGTTATGTAACCCGGTTGACGACATAAATACCTACATAGTCACAGGGCCACCCGGGCGACTGAGGGGTTGTTTGCTTTCGTACCCAACTTTACGCTGGCGCGTAATGCCTGCTAAGACCTGCAGTGACCTGTTTTGTACTTACCTGTTAGTGGTGTCAAACTTGTGTTCTTTTTTAAATATTTTTGGGAAAAATATAACATGGTGTAAAAATCACTGATTCTAATCAAATATAGTTTAAAAATTAGAGTGTATTATTGAAGCTAGAATATTCTTCTACACAAAACTGATTCACATTTTATTACCCAGGCCTGCAGCAGCATCTACTTCACAATGGAATCCCTCCACCAAGTGCACTTCCTGTACCAGTACTCTTTGAAGATGTTCCTGGACATCTTCAGCTCTGTGCTAGTATGTCCTATGCTCAGTGGAATCACCGACTACACGGCCAGGCTCAAGATTATTACGGAAGAACTGTTTGCGGTAAGGACTTGTAACTAAAAATGCTCGTAAATATATATAATTATTTTTCAATATTGTCATTTTTATTACATAATAGGACAGAGATTTATTTGGATCGAGTTATAAACATTTGTGTAATGCAACAATCTTTAGCTCATTCTAAGTGTGTTCTACAATATTCATTGATTATCAATCATTATTGCAAGCATTTATATACTCCCATTCTATAAGATCTCAAAATTTGTAGTTTTTACTTGGTTTTGCATTATGAATCTCTAATTAACTTCGACTTTTTTCTTATTACAATAGGTGGTATATGAGCGCGTAGCCCGCGGCATGTTGCACACAGACCGCCTGACTTTCGCGCTCCTCCTCTGCCGCATCCATCTGAAGGGCACAGGAGCTGAAGATACGCTGGAGAGGTCCTTCGGCGTGTTCCTCGGAGGCAAGGAGGGCTTCGTGTCTACCACCTCGCCGCTTGAGCCTCTGACACACCAACAACACGATGCCGCAGCTAGACTTAGCTCCAGGTAATGAAATGTTTTTTTTTTAATATATATGTGTTTTTTACAGTAATAATGGTGAAGGAAAATATCGTGAAATAACCGGCAAATCCTAGAACCAAAAATTCGGTCACATGTGACATTCATCAACATCCACTGGGCCCGCGTGGTGGATTACGGCTCCTACCCTCTCCTAGAGAGGAGGCCTGAGTCCCAACAGTGGGATCATTAAAAAGGACGATGATGGTGCTTTAAATATGTGGTTTTAAGTATTATTTCATTTTATGTAAAGCTTTGTGCTGTCTTAACGCTAACGTGCATATCACAATGATTGTTTTGTCCCCAGACTGCCGCACTTCCGTCGCCTGCTGGACAAGGTGGGCGAGCTGCCCGAGCTGTCGGCGTGGCTGTCACAAGCCGCGCCCGAGCAGTGCGTGCCCACGCTGTGGGACGGGGAGGCCGCCTCGCCGCCCGCGCCGCACACGCTCGCCATGTACCGCCTCCTACTTATACAGGTAACGGAATATTCTAATTAGTTATGCTACGTAATGCTCTGTCAAATCTTTATCTCCGGCACCTATCTTTCTTTATCGTCCCCAATTTTCTTCTTCTAAATCTTCCAGCTTTCTCGTCATCAAACAATTTACTACCAAGCCCTTTTCCCCAGGCATTCCGTCCGGACCGTGTCATCGCAGCAGCAACTCAGCTGGTGACGGCAGTGTTGGGCGCAGGATACATGGCCAAGGCCGAAACTGAGCTGGACTTGTCGTCCATCACTGAGAACCAGCTTAACGCCACCACGCCCGCGCTGTTGT
Organism: Mythimna albipuncta; assembly: GCA_929112965.1. NCBI lineage: Eukaryota > Metazoa > Arthropoda > Insecta > Lepidoptera > Noctuidae > Mythimna > Mythimna albipuncta. The sequence continues at coordinate 13,469,564 of OV815973.1, forward strand.
GCTCCGTACCCGGATATGATGCTAGCGGTAAGTGTGTGGAAATATAGGACTATCTCTGCCTGCGGCTTCGTCTACATGAAAATAGAAAATGATACCAAAACAACATACTCCGTGGTCCCTGAATAAAAAGTATTTTAAGTGCTACTCCAGAACATAGTCTTCCCGTGGACCAAATGTCATTCAAATTCGTACCATCGATTGTGCGTGACCGGATAACAAATATACACACGAAAACACTCACAAATTTTTGCCTGCTGCCAGCAGGTTTGTCCGCATGATTGAAGATAAAAGGGTAGTCTCCAGGGTCAAAATAATTACATTTTATTTAGACCGTCTTTTAAATTATTAAAAAATATTGGACACGTATTTTTTCTTTTTTTGATTAACCAAAAAATAACAAAGATATAGCCCATTCAAGTTACGTGTAACGCACGCACGGGATCTTTGTCATTTTTTGTTTAATTTACAAAAAAAAAAATACGTGTCCCTTTTTTTTTTATTAATCTAAAAGACGGACTAATTACATTTTTTACGACAACTAGCCTATTAAACCAACGAAACATACTTACGGGATAAAAAGTAAAAGTATGTGCTTTTCCAGAATATGTTCTATCCGTGTACTAAGTTTTATCGAAATCCGTTTAGCCGTTCGAGCGTGAAAAACATACAAACATACAAACTTTTGCCTTATATTATATAGTGTGATTTAATTTTAGTAAACATGTTCTTAATTACTCACCAGGTCGCGTGGATGACATGGCAACTGAGTTGAACAAACCACTCTCAAGTATAGCTATTGGTTCCGCTGAAGGTTTCAACCAAGCTGAGCGAGCCATCAACACTGCATGCAAGACTGGACGGTAAGGTCTTCGAAATAAATATTTTATTTAGGGGTCAAAGCAGTGTCTTACATCTCGAGCGTTATATTGAAATCCCGAGCGCAGCGAAGGATTCCAGAACCCAGTGTTAACTAATTTGGCATTACTTAAGGTGATTGCTACGGGTTGTTCGTGGCCATTTTCCCGTTAGATGGCGCTGAAGTCAACATTTTCAGTTTTATTTAGTTTTGATCGTAATTGGAACAATATTATGTCACAGAAATAGTAGTGCACCAATCGGACATTCCACTTCACCGAAATTTGTCAAATGAAAGCCTCAAAACCCATTGGATTCGTCATATTTCTAAAAGTTATTATCCAACTCTGCTTATAGTATCGTTTACACACACATAGACATGAGCGACTACTTTAAAATCAAAAGCATTCAGCAAAATTAACCACTAGATGGCGTGAATTTAAAAGTTATTAGGCTGGACTCTAGTAGAAATTAAAATCTAGTAGAAATTAAAGTCTGGGGGGTAAGTTTATTCTAACGCCACCCGTTACAATTATATTATGAAATAAAAGGAATTATGATTATATAATAAAAGGTGGTATTTCTGGTGTTAACTATTTAATTGATTTATTATTTTAGGAATCAAATGAATGTCAAGAATGCAATATAAGATAGTTTTATTATATTATGTACCTTATACATTATTTAAATAAAAAAAACATATGTACTAACTAACAATAATTACATGGTTGTCAAGTTCTCTCTCTAACTTTCGCTCTTGGAAAAGCGTAAACGTTTTTTCAAGGCTACGTAAATATTATTGAACTAACTTTTGCCCACGACTTCACCCGCATACATAAAATAAAACCCATGTTATTTAGGAGTAAAGCAGCTTTCTATAGGTGAAAAATTTTAGCAATCGGACCAGTTCTTCCAGAGATTATTGCAGGACAAACAAAAAAACAACTTTACCTTTTAATTATTACATTATTAAATTTAAAAACAACTGGTTTCTCCATAAGAGGAGCTCCAGGAGCTTTCCTGGCGAAATCCAAATCCAAGTGGTTTGTTGATTAAAATGTGATTTGCGATCGTAACACATCAATACAACCCTCTAAATACGTCTAACCCACTTCTGAATAATAATTAAAAGCCATTGATGAATATATCTATCTGTCTATTGATGTTGTCACTTAAGATTCCTTATGTTCTACTCCCTTGCCACTTTATAACCTGCAAACTCAATAACATCGTAACTACATCAGAACTTCTATTCCAGCTGGGTAATGCTGAAGAACGTGCACCTAGCGCCCGTCTGGTTAGTCCAATTGGAGAAGAAGCTGCACTCCCTGCAGCCACACCCGAACTTCCGTCTGTTCCTAACCACGGAGATCAGCCCCAAGCTACCCGTCAACTTGCTGAGGGCCGGCCGAGTGCTGGTGTTCGAGCCTCCGCCTGGTATCAGAGCTAACTTGCTGAGGACTTTTGCGACGGTGAGTAGCTATTGAAAGCAGAAATGTTTAATATATTTTAATTCATTAAACCCCTCTCTCAATGTCTTTCTATTGTGTCTCTAATTACGGTAACATTCAAGACGTAATTTTTTGTATCATTACAAAGCCTTGTCAGGGCAATAGACATCGGCAGAGCTATGGAATTATAAATGGCAATATGGCTGGATCAGTAAAAATCTGACACTTCCTGTAGTTCCACCTAGAGTGCGAGGAGTTGACGATTTCCCACTTAAAAAGAAAAAAATAAGAAATAGGACTGAATGTAGGAATCTTTAAACTCTTACTTGGTGAAAACTTTACTACAAACTTACTATTTTTCATTACTTAACATAAGTTGTTTGTGTCACAAGTGTGGATTTAGTCAGTAAAATTCTGACACGTCGTGATTTATCACCTTAAAAAATAAATCATCCTTGGTTGACTTCGAGTGTGAAAAAGGTTTTGAATAAAACTTGAAATCATTATTTCCCAGGTCCCCGCCGCGCGTATGATGAAGCAACCGTCGGAACGCGCAAGACTATACTTCCTCCTGGCGTGGTTCCACGGTATCGTCCAGGAGCGTCTCCGCTACGTACCGCTCGGATGGGCGAAGTACTACGAGTTCAATGAGTCAGATCTGAGGGTCGCTTGCGATACTCTTGATACTTGGATCGACGCTACGGCCATGGTGAGTGTACTACTTACTAAATTTTATCGTTTAGGTAGATTGAGGATATTTATTTATTTTTAATTTATGTTTTGGACTCGATTCCCGCATGCAACCTAAAAAATATTTGTATGTACCGGGTCTGGGTGTCTCGTGTGTCCGGGCTCTCATTTGTAAGGTGCCTTCATAAGGCATCCACGATACAAGAGTATTAGAGTGGAGCAAAGTATAAAAAAAATGCTCTGATTTTCTTCAAGACACCTGTTACAATCTGTAGCAGCATTTCGTGAAGCACTCGATAGAGACCTTTATCATTGGTAACTTGAGTTAAAGGGAGATACCCTACCCAAGACAAACTTTGCTGTGTAACCAGATGTGATGAATATATTAAAACGCTTATGAGTAAATTATTTCTTTACCAGGGTCGCACCAATCTGCCGCCGGAGAAGGTGCCATGGGAGGCACTCGTGACCCTCCTCTCTCAATGTATCTACGGAGGCAAGATCGACAATTCATTCGACCAGCGGCTACTGCACTCGTTCTTGTGCAAACTCTTCACACCTAAGTCGTTTGAAGCCGACTTCGCCCTTGTTGCTAATGTTGATGGGGTATGTATTTATTGTTTATTTTGGAGTAACTTTTGGCTGACTTTGTCCGGGTGAATTTCGGAGCTAGATAAAAAGTAAACTGTCCTTTTTTGGGTTCAAGCCTGCTCTTTACCGAATTTCATTAAAATCTTTTTATTAGTTTTAACTGTGAAAGCGTAAGAAATAGTTTTTTTTACATTTATAATATTAGTTTGGATTTTGAATTTAAATCAAAAGTTAAAAACTTTTTACTAGTTTCGAGTTTCAATACTCCACCTTCTAACATTGCTGGCCTATATTTACTTGAAAATAAAAATAACTGAACTGTATTTATGGGAGTTTGTCCATTGTCTTTCCTCTAAAACAAACGTTTAGCCTTTCAAATGTCGCATGAGTCGCTTAGGTTCTTCGGAGACACGCTCGAAATGGCAGAGATACACGTTCGAGTCACGAGTAGTTAAAAACGGCCAAGTCATTAACATTTTTGTTCCTACAGGCAAGTGGCAATCAACGTCATATCACGATGCCGGACGGTAACCGTCGCGATCACTTCCTGAAATGGATTGAGGATCTATCCGACAGGCAGACGCCGTCTTGGCTCGGTCTACCCAACAACGCTGAGAAGGTAATCTATTAATTTAAATAATATTATTACATGTCATATGATTGATCTGAAAATTCTAGTAGTTTTGTGAAAAATTGATTAGTTAACGAAGGAGATGGACGCAAATGTAAAGAAGCGGTCACCATCACGCCCCGGGTATCAGGAGTTGTACAGCGATACCCGGTCACCGTAGGCGCGGGTTTGCGGACGACGAGCAACGTGTAGCTCGCCGTCCAGCAGGGCCGATGCCCGTTAAAGCCAAGGAGAATCTATGGGAACCCGTGGTCCTAGAATCCAAAGGGCAACTGAAGAATACAGTTATGGTTTTAGACAGTAAATCTGACATGCCGTCTTGCTCTACCCTACAGCGAGAAAAGCTATAGGATGAAAAACTACAGAAGAGAGTGCTATTTTCGCTTGTCCGTGCTACTAAAATTCCATAATTTTATACAGGTCCTGCTCACCAACCAAGGCAGTGACTTGGTGTCCAAGCTCCTGAAGATGCAGCAACTGGAAGATGAAGAGGAGTTAGCTTACAACGCAGCCTCTGCAGATCATGATGTGGTTGCAGGTATTACTGATATAAACCTTATGATATCGACCTGTTACTGGGGTAAAGATTTCCCCCTTTTATGTCTATACTTGGCCTTCTCAGGCCGTCACGCTAGCATATTATGGATAAGCTTGTTATAATAATATTTTGTTTGAGTTATCTTTTTGTAAATATCGATGTCACATATTGACACCCATTTATTACAACCGCAATTGGCCATTTTAATATGTTTATTTTGATACAATATTTTATACTTGTCAATAAATAACCCTAAAAAGCGATATTTTTCTGAAAACAACATGGGACATTATATGTTAAATATATATTTATAATAATAATAACTTTGTACTAACCGACTAAAAACACTAAATATAAATCTTTTTCTAAAAACCACAACAAAATTAGTTATTAAATGAAGCAGCAAGCAAATATAAGTTTGGTGAAAGTTTGTGTGTGTTGGGTGTTGAAGGAAAATCTCACTACCCTTTTTATACACACCTAATCTAAAGGCGGTGACGTCATATTTCATAACCTGCATCCTTATTCTGTTTCTTGATAGTTTACTTCTTACACTAGACGTGAAACATTTTTAACTTAATTAATATTGAATAAATGTGAAAAAAATCTTTCTATTTACAATTTCGGGTAAAAGTTACTTTTTGATACAAACAATAAAAAAAAGAGTCGACTACCCAACTGTTCTAACAACTGTATTATAATTGTATCAAATAGAGTTCTAATACATTAACTTACTAACAAACACTCAAATAAAACTTGTTACAAAACTTTAAAGTTGCAGATTCGATGGTCGACGGAAGGCCAGCTTGGATGAAGACATTACATTCAACTGCCTCCACCTGGCTTCAACTGTTGCCGCAAGAGCTACCGGTAAGTCGAAACTTACATGACTAGAAACTTTTTATTGATACTTTTCCCATTTTTAGGGTTCCGTAGCCAACTAGGAACCTTTATAGTTTCGCCAAGTCTGTCTGTCCATCCGTCCGCGGATAATCTTAGTGACCGTTAGCACTAGAAAACTGAAATTTGGTACCAATATGTGTATCAATCACTCATGTCGACAAAGTGGTAAAATAAAAAGTTCGATTTGTTTTATTGCAGACATTGCGTCGTACCGTGGAGAACATCAAAGACCCGCTGTATCGGTTCTTCGAGCGCGAGGTGGCGGCCGGCGCCTCGCTGCTGCAGCAGGTGCTGCATGATCTGCGCAACGTGCTCTCTATCTGTCAGGTACACTTGTCTACATCTTGCTTTTGAAGGCAAGCAGGCTGAGCCTGTTCTGATAGACCGCGATCTTCAACTTAACTCTTGTTACAGGGCGAGATGAAACAAACCAACGAGACACGAGCCATGGTGGGGTCTCTCGTGCGCGGAATGCTGCCATCCAACTGGCGGCGCTACGCGGTGGCGCGCGGCTGCACGGTGCAGCAGTGGGTGGGAGACTTCGCGCACCGCGTCACGCAGCTCGCCGCCGTGTCCGAGGCCGTCGCCGCCATGGGCGCCAAGAGGCTGCAGGTGACTCTTGTAGATAATTAGATATGCTAGTGAAGCTCATTTACAGACAAGTTGATTACCAAACGCTGCATAATATATGACTTAGGGCTGAAGCCGCGTTACGAGGTTCGCCCGCGCAGTCCTATACAAAAATGCATCGTCGCGGCTCGCCGCGCAGACACCCGTCGTTTTGCTATGTAAGACTAAAGTTCTCCATCGACACGTCAACATACAATCCGAAAAAGTTCAATTCGCGACACTGCGCAGGTAATAATCCGGTTAATCCGGTTTCAGCTACGGGGGCTGCCGGACGCGACACACGCGCATAGTCACGCGACAGGTGCCCGCGCGTGCGCCCGCTTAACGCAGCATTGGCCCTTAGCAACAGTAGCAAACCAAGACAGAAAAAAGTGTATAATTTTAAAACTACCACAGCCGGTTTCCGTTTCTACGTTTGACCTACTACAGTTTAAAGTTATCAAATAGGAAGGATGATAGACCATTGATAACATTGTCCAATCGACTCGGCTGGTTGGTTGAAAAACAAACCAATCAACAATCACTACATATTTTTAAATTTATTATAATTTCGTTTTACAGAGTATCCCAGTGTGGCTCGGTGGTCTTTTGAATCCCGAGGCGTACATAACCGCTACCCGCCAGTGCGTCGCTCAAGCCAACTCTTGGTCGCTTGAAGAACTTCATCTGCAGGTAACTTTTCCACTGAGTATTATAACTTGTATGCACGAATTACAACATAATTATTTGTCCAATCATCTAATTTAGTCGTCAGCACGTTTCTTATTCTTCAAAAGATTAAAAAACAGATTAGAGGAAGAGCCCTAAGCCTATTCATAACATTTAATATAAATTTTTTCGTCTTCCTAGGTGACAATCCCCGACCCGGGCACTCCTACAGAGAACGCTCAGACCGAGTGGTCGTTCTCGGTGACTGGGCTCAAGTTGCAGGGCGCTACTGTGAAGGGCAATCGACTTCTACTGACTAATACCATCATGGTGGACCTGCCTCTTACTGTGCTTACTTGGATACGGTAAATATTATTTATTTTAACGCTAAGCCCTAAGTTTTTGACGGCCAGGAGCATTGTAAAGTCATTAGTTGCCACGATTACTATTCATTTACCGATTGCAAGTTTCTTACATGTGGCTGCGGCATACAATAAAATTAAAGCCACAAATTACTTCCATCGTCTAACCACACGGAATGCTTTTGACTATGCAACTGCCATTGCTGCTTCAACTTATGGTATGCTAAATATAACTAAATCATACCATGTAAATTGTCGCCACAAATGCAAAATTGAAGATTGATAGATAGATAGATTCTTTATTGTACACCAAAAATTAAAATGACATGAGAAACATATAATTAATAGGGTGTCACAATGAGTGGTCTTATCGCTAAAAGCAATTTTTTACAGACAACCTTTGGATAGATTTGATAGAGATGGAGAAAAAGATACACAGAGAAAAAGATTGCACTCTACCTAGCACAACAAAAGCTTTAGAAAGATTTTTGTATATTTTTTTATGTTATTAATAATATAACCTTTTCCACAGTGGTCCGGAAACAGCAACAGGCGGCCAAACCCTGACTCTCCCAGTGTACTTGAACAGCGCCCGCTCAGAGTTGCTCTTCACCGTCCGTCTGCCCATCGCGCCCGGACAAGAACCACACGCCTTCTACGAGAGGGGCGTAGCCCTGCTCACCTCCACAGCACTCAACTAAACAACCATACAGGACGACACATAGGCCCCCTCGCCAAATTCGTAAAACACGAAAACAGGATAATATGTAACTTGAATAACTCAGGAAGGATCGAATTAAGAACGTTGAACGTTTGCGCCCTGAATAATACTTTTACACGCAAACAGCTTCATTTATATCGATGGAACCTTGAAGTTGTGTCGTACAATTCTTATAAACCCATAACCCAGCTTTACCGCTGTCAGGTAAAAATATAATTATGCTATTTTTGCAAGATTATGTTGTATTCAATACATTACCTGTTATGCACTCTCTATATTTAACCGATAGGCATTATTTATAAATTAATTATTTAATATAGCTTGAATAATCATCCAACGTTTATGCACGCTATTTATATGAACAATAAATAAAATACTAATAAAAAAAATGTGTTGTTTCTTTGGTATACTTATTTATTTATGTACACATATGGAAAATTAATTGGCAGATAATCAAAATCAGTACAAAGGAAGTGCTTTTTTCTTGCGAAAGGAGACCATTACAAGAAATGTAGACAATACTGTGTAAAGAGAAGAGTTTGTGAAATCTTAACCTAAAGTATCAAATAAACTTACACTTAGATTATCACATATACGTGTTTAGAAAGGGTAAACTAAGTTCTTACATCTAGAGTTGACTTGTGCCTTGAATGTTAGTCTTCATGCCTGGAGGCTTCTGTTTCGGTAGCCTGGAAAACGCAACAATGCAACTAAAGCTGAAAGATTATATTTGTAGGTAATCTAGATTTTTATCACCGAGACTTGAACGAACAGGGAATGCTATCAGAAACTCTCATTTTGACAGAAATAGAATTTAGTGTTTTTACTCTATTTGAGCAGTAACGACCTTAGGGTCAACTCACACCGAAAGAGCGGCGAAGGGCAGCAAAGCGCAGTGACCCGTTTACCGTTTAAAGAATTCGCCGGAATTCCCGTGGCGCCGCGGGCATCCGTGCGACTCGTTCGTGTTTCTCATGCCATAATAAGTATTATAGAAATGAAAATAAAGTTAAAAAGAAGAAATGAAAAAAAAAGACACTGAAACTGCGCTCCGCTTCGACGCTCTTTTGGTGTGAGTTGACCCTTACAGCCACTAGGCGCCTCATGCTTGAACTAGCGCACCAAAACAGTTCTGTCAACTAGCCGAGGTACGGGGGAGCGGGGTACTGCGTTCTGGTTGGTACGAGGGAGCGGGGTACTGTGTTCTGATTGGTCGAGAGTTCGAGACTATTTGGAAATTATTTTGTGGCGACCTTCATCAGATCTATAAGTCATATGTGTTGACAGACATGTATCGCCTGTTATTGTCTAGTGGCTGCAAGGTCGTTGAGCAGTAATTAGACACGTTATTTTTTTTTATCAAATCAATCTTTTACAAAACTAAAACGCATCAAAGTTCAGGAGTAGCACTTTGTCACTTCTAGGTAAAAAGTGGTACATTGTTTACGTAGACGTGACGTCACGCGATATTTCAACTATCTCTTTAATTTTTCACTTATGTGACAACATTTTTTTTTTACCTCGTGTGTATAATTTTCCGAGGCGATGAGGGATGGATGAGATCGTGTTGGCGCTCCCAGTCCAAGAACTTTTGATGTTGTCGCTGACGGCGACGGTCCACGTAGCTGATCTAAAATACAATGAGTAAAAAAGAATAAACATATAGCAGTAGATATTAATATCGTAAACTTTCAATCACGATATTTTAACATTGGTCACTGAAGTGCTGCACAAATAAAACAACCCTTTTTGAGAAAATTACTAACATACGGTCCGAATAAAGAACCTCCTGAAATTCTATTAAAAGCCTCGGAAGATGTGTATAGAGCTAGAACCGGAACAACTTTGTAGCATACAAATCTTGGTTCCATGCGGAAATCGAACACGCAGCGTAGCAGCTAATTCCAGTCGCCCTTTCGTGCCTTATACACAGAAATCTTGCGCGAAAGAGGGTGCTTGCGAAGATGTTGAAAGGGGACGTGAAAGACACGCGTTTAGTGCCTGGCACTCTTATCAGTGGTGTTCACAATCATGGACGCTCCTGGGAATGTAAAGGGGCTTAGTAGCTCAGCCACTACACCAACCGTACCGATTCAAAATCTAAAGAGTAAAGGTACTACACTGCGCACACGTGTGCCACACACGCCGATCTGGGCGCGTCGGTCTGACGTCCACCTGTAGAGCTAAATTTGACTACGCGACATCGTTCTACGTACAAATCTGGCTTTATTCCAACACTTACCACGCAACTCGCAGGTATCCATATGAAGGCAGTGACTAACACGACGACGCCCACTATGTTGTCGCGCAGAAAACCCAGCACGTTGTTTATGTTGATGTCTTCTATTATGTCCCAGAAACGTTCCACCACGTCTTGTATCGTTTTCTCACAAACACCCTGTGAGCAACATGTGAGTTTTTTAGTTAATTATGTTTGAAACGTGAATGGATAGAAATGAAGATCTCCAAAGCAGAGATAGATAGATTGCCTTAGGAAAATATAGCATATCTAGCTTTTACCCGCGGCGTCACCCGCGTACATAAAAGCCTTTGTCGCTCAGGAATACAGCAGCTTTTTATCAGCGAAAAAATGTTTGCAACCGGACCAGTACTTTCAGACATTACCTTCTACAAACCAAAAAAACAAACTTTATTTATTTATTAAATTAGTGTAAATAAACCTCTAGGAGAGGGAATGCATTGTAATCCACTTCGTGGACCCAGTGCGTGTCAGTGGATGTAACATGGTTAAATTTTTGATTCTAGGGTATGCCGATATCTCACAATATCTTCCGGTACTGTTTTGAAAGCATTAGTAATGAGATATATTACACAAAGTAAAGCGCCTAGCTGTATATAAAACCACGACCTACATGAGTCCTGGCTTTTACCACTGGTCCACCACTGCTAGATGAGGCTGTATACGTGTAAGGAATAATATAAAATGGAATCAGTGATAGTAGCTTCTTTACTCATGAATTTAAGTGATGAACAACGTAATTTTAGTTATTTTGGTTACGAAAGTAAAGTCAAATTGTTTTGTCTCACCTTATTACAGAATCCTTGAATGCACGGAGTTCCATCAGGCAGTATGTCGTTATGAGCCACCGGGAAACAAGTCTTGTTTAGACTCTTACGACAGCAACGTTTACATGCGTCTGCAACTGTAAACCGCAACCTTTACGTTACGTTAGAGCGATGTAGGGAAATAGGAAATATTCATTTACTGTTTACTAGACTTTTAAGGGCACATAACGTATAGTAGTGGAGTTAAAGGGTGGGAGACAAGCGGCGACACTCCTTGTATTACAAACTGGAAAATATTTCCTTTGTAACCTCTTTCATCTTTTCTGTGAACTTACCTATAAAACAGTCCTCCGCCGCGTCGTTTTGTCTGTTTGTTCACGATTAACTTAGAAAGTACTGAACGGATTTTCACACGGTCTTCACCAATAGACAGAGTGACGAGATATTAAGTTCGCATCTTTACTTTTTGTATGAATGAAGTATCAAATAAAATAAATGAGGAAGGCCTTTTTTATTGTGGGAAAAAATCATCCATGACATCCCCGTCTCTTGGGCGGAGCGGGAGATAGTGTCAGACTCTTACTGACTAAAAGACCCACCCCGTTCCTTCTAGCCTTCATAGCGGGGCTCGAGCTGTCTTTAGAAACTAACCCTGGCCCCAGTAGCTCCTCGAGGCGCGCGGGAACAGTGCACGCCGTCGACGACTTGGGCTTGGTCCGGACAGTTACCGGACGGCTGGACAGCGAGCTACCCATTGCTCACTGTCCGCAAAAAATGAGGAAGGCCTAGATGACATAATATACTCTACTACCCGAGCGAAACCGGAGCGGGTCGCTCGTAAGATATAAATAAACCAACCTACGTACTTATAGAAGTACGTAAGGTATAGGTGTTAACATTGGTTAACACCTGGTTTTGTTTAAGATTCAAACAGACTAATCAAATCCGCTAGTAATATAAAATGCGACATATCAATAAAAGAGTTCACAGGTAATGAATACTTACCAATATCACACATACAGCTATGCATGCCTTGTGTCTCACAGTAAGGTACACACGTCCCGTTGCGACATCGACCGCGTTCTGCGCATTCATGTTCATCCGCTATAGCAGGGGCCTAGAAAAATACAATTGAAATTCTATCATTATGAAATGAAACTTCTATATTTTGTGAGACACATAAATAGGCGAGCGTAATTTTAAACGATAGGTATATTATATGATACTTTAAAAACCCTAATTAGACTAACTACCTACAGTAAATCTTTAGTCTTTATCAATAAATGTTAAGATTACCGACATTACCCCTGAGTTTGTTTCGGTGTTTCTTCTCAGGGTAGTCAGCTAGGAAACACCGGCCTCAAATAGCATTATTTGACAAAAAAAAAATTGACGTATAAAAGTGTTTTTATAAAACCTACTTGCAAAATAAAGATAATTTATCATTTATCATTTATGAAATGTAAGAATGTCGTAAATTAATAGTATTAGAATAAAAGTGAATGTTGTTGGTAAATGTAAGTATTAATAAAAAGGGGGACCTTTTTTTTTGAACATTAGAATCTGATACATGCTAAGTTTCACCAGAGGCGGTTGGTAAATATTGTTTTTGAGAAGAATACCATCATTATGGCAAACTCCCCGATTCAGAGCAATTTTTAAAACCACCCTGACATGTAGGTTTATCGACATTTACCGCGCATTTAAAGCAAATCTTAAAATTTACACCTAAAGTAATAAACGAAGATCACAAAACTTTTCGGACTTTTACCATAACTATTGTTATAGTTAACAAATCTTAAGTTTTACCAGTAAATCTTAGGATTCACCGTCGTTCGGGCTTTTACAGTAACATGTGAGTGGGGATCGCTTTGCGCATTCCATACATTGGCAAGCCAATCGTCTTCGTTGTTAGATACATGCAGCAACGCAGGGAACGAATCAGGAGTTACGTCTATGACAAGATGGCGTGGCGAGCCAATCACTGACACCCCGCGTCTCACTGCGCACCAATAAAGAGACCGAGTATTTGACTTCTGCGCAACTTGAAGCCAGCGCTCAAGATCCGTGACGGTAATTGTACAAGGATGAATTCTACCTTTGGACAGTCAGCGGAGGCTCCGTTGCAGGTGGCCTCGCCCTCGCAAGCGGAGTGCGCCGCCTCGCGACAAACGACGCCAGGCGGTGCGAACACACACCCAGCACAACACGGAGAGTTTTTATCACTGCAACAAAGTTTTTTATTCGAGTTTCTAAATGTACTCGATCGCTTAATGCAATCGTCTTTTTTTTTTGGAGTCGGTTGTAAACTCTTTAAATATTTTGAGCCCAGAAGTTGGCCGCGTTAACTAAAGCATCGACGTCACTCATTACGTCCTCCAAATTGCAGGTGTATGGGCACTTGGGAAACTCTAACATATGGTTTATATTCTGAACATGGGCACAGCACTCGCATTGTCTATAAAAATGTATACTAAAACTGAATACTACAGTCTGGAGACCATAACAGAAAACCTTTTTTTCCATACGATTTGATATCATCTGACATCATTATATTACAACGATTTTGAAACCACTACTGAACAAGTTTTTAAATGCTAGATCACCTGCACACTGCCCCTTGATTTTTCCTTAGTTTACAGTTTTTGTCACAGCACATATCATTATCTTCGGTGCCTGGAACAAAAGATAACAGGACATGTATACATACACATTTTTATTGCATCTTAGAATACGTCTATATAAACCAGAAAGTAACGTGTGTCTATTGCAAAATGCTATAACTGCTCAATCACACTACACTTCATCAGGATAAATATTTCTTTTCACATAATATGGTCTTTGACTGGCCTCCAAAGGTCCAAACTTAAGGTTTGCCAACGTGCTATGGAGCGAAGCATACTAGGTGTTAAAATAACGGATCGCGTTCGAAATACTACACTGCGCTCCAAAACGCAAATCGTTGACGTAGTTCAGAAGGCTGCCCAACTTAAGTGGGACTGGGCTGGACATGTCTGCCGCATGCCTACCGAGCGGTGGGCCATTAAAACGCAAAATTGGTGCCCTGAAATTGCACGACGGGGCCGCGGCAGACCAAGAAGGAGATGGCGGGACGACTTGGATGTCTTCCTTGGGAATTGGAAAGAGGTGGCTCAAAACCGGGAACATTGGAAGGAGTGGAGGGAGGCCTTTGCCCAGCAGTGGGACGATATGGGCTAGATATAATAATAATAATAATGTTAAAAGTTGGGAATCGAATCCAAAAAAGACAAGTAATTACCAAGTAAGCCAGCATCGCACTCTTCACCGCCCTCAACGCGTAGATTTCCACAGAAGCTCTCTTCGGGTTCAGAAAAGCATCGACCAGACTTTGCCTGTAGAACCTTGCGAATTGACCGTAGACTACACGGCGAGAATCGCTGTGCAAAGAAAAAAAGATTTATATCTAGGTATGTACTAATATTATAACAACTGAAGAGTTTATTTGGTTAAACACGCTAATCTCAAGAAGTAGGAACTAATTCAATTCAATCGATTATTTGAAAACTCTAGCCTTAAAATTTGAGCAGTTGAAGATCAGCAGCTCATTACAGTAAAATCATTTGAAATGCGCATTTCATAGACCAGTACCAAAAACATCGAGTCACCTTATTGTTAACATCGTAGCCGCTGACGCTGTACGTGTACATGAGATAGGAGCCTCCCTGGCTGGCGGCGGGGGAGCACTCGGCCACGTCGGGGTCGTGCTCCGAGCCCCAGTTGTGGCCGAACTCGTGCGCCGTCACCAGGTCCGCCTCGCGGGTGATCACACGCTGCCCGTAGTGGTTGCGAGATGAGCTCAAACCGGAGTTGAGGTAGAGGGTGTAGCCGTTCTTAAAGTATTCTGTATTGGTCAATTGATGATTAGTTTTTTCCTGCGGTTTTGGCTCCGTGTACATTTTCGAAATTTCGATTTCTACTGTGAAAGAGTTTTCAGACAAATTTGGATTTGGCTGAAGGTACCTAATATTTTTCCTTAAGTGAAAACTTAAGCTTCCAGCATGGTATTGTGGGACATTGAGAGATTTGCTTTTTGTAGTTTTCATACAGAATGATATCACACAAACATATCACACACACATATCACATGTCATATGACATATCTAACTGAAAAAACATTGTTTCCAAAAGGCTACTAGTACTAAAATCAATGTCAATGAAGTAGCTGATTATATTATTTTGGTCTTAGCTTGCATTACATGAAAAGCTGCAATAAAACTACTCATCAAAACCTAAAATATACTTTTAACTCAATCGTCGATAAATGAGATTGAGACATGATTAATTTAGGCTACTGGCTACGCCACCGCGAATATGTGGTTGCGAATATGCGGTTATTGTGGATGTGAAGACGAAGTCGAAGCCACTATATATAGCTTACCTTGTACCATATTGCATCAAAGACACAGACAGACAGACTTAGGTACTTTCACATTTATAATACTAGTAAGAAGTCTTACATTACTTTCTGCAGTTACCCTTTAGAAAAGCCGATATAGGTACTTATGAATCGAAATAGTTACATCATAATTTATGTATAAACATAAATAGTGTGGTTAGTGAAGCTTTATTAATAATATAATGTTAAAACGAACAGGATAAATAATATAAAATAGGTATAAACAAAACAAATAGGGACACTCACACTATGCAGCGTATTGGCTGAAAACAAAACGAATATAAATTGTGAATCAAAATCATAATATAAAAGGCAAATAAAATAATACTGTTATGTATACATTGTATGAAACAAAAAAAAAATACCAGCCTATTATTGGCTCAACGATACAGTCACCACTCTCATAACTGTATACGGTAAAAGGCCTCCAACTCCCATACGATATAAAAAGAACATTGATTTTAGTTGGTTTCAGACTAAACGTATTGTAGGCCGCTGACTGTGAGCTATGGTTAGATTAGGTATATATATAAAGTTCTCGTTCACACCGAACGAACTATACGTTATTACGTAGTACCAGTAGTAGTGCGTTGACGCAGTCTCATATTCTAAGCTATAGAGTACTGTTGGCTAGGTGAGAACGCATACTGCAGACTGAGTCCACGTTCACTCAGCATACTAACAGTCGGCTGCGGACAATACGTTTGGTGTGAATGATGCCTAATCCATATTGGCATAATTATCGTCTTATAAATCAATTTACCGCTTACTAAAGGAAAACTAAATCAGTACACATAACATCACAGGAAACACACAATCAATAAATAAAGAACTTACCCGGTGTACAAATCCCTCCCACTGAGTTCCGTCGGGGTGAACCTACGTACGCTAGTCCGAGGATTCCACCTTCAAACTTAAGATCCGTGAATAGATGAGCGAGACAGAAGTCCTTGTGCGAATACTCTCGACTGAAGACCTGCCAATAGAAAAAGATTCTTATTTCTATACACTTACGATTTACTCCAACCAAGATTTACAAGCACATGGGCAGGCAGAAAAAGAAACCAATACGCACAAGGTAACTACTTTTTTTTATGTATTATCAAATAACTTCTCCCGTTTGAATGGGAGTAGTATTGAATTTGTTCAGTACTATCAGCCTTATAAAGTTTTCACTGCTAGGACTCAGGCCTTCTCCCCAGGAGAAGGAAAGCCCACGCCAGTTTATTCACGCTGTTTTTCTTCGCCGTTTTGCGAGCAGTGGTAATGTATTAATTTACACAAACTTAAGCTCTGGCTTCAGTTTTAAACCCAAGACGTACGACTCGTAAATCAGAGATATTACCACTGTGTCGCCACCGATCTCTACTGTCTCTCAGCCTTAGGGCTGAACATAATACGTTAAGAACCAATACTTCGGTCCTGCACGAAAACCAGGACGCACTGACAAGGCTTTCCTTTCTTAGCATATCAGTTTCTGACTACGAACAAGAGGTAAAATAAACACAAGCGTCAAGCGTATTCCTATATTCCTGTCTTACCTCAAGCAGATTGCGAACATCCCATTTCTCGCGCACCATGTTGTAGTGCGCTTCACCGCCGCGAACACGGGTCGGCTCAGAGTGGACCAGAATCTTCTTTATCACGAAACCCATGCCTTTGAAGCCATCCATATCCTGTGGCGCGAAAATCCTTGTATAGCTTTTAGAGAGTCATGATTACTGATAGTTTTGCGTGGATCGACGTCAAACGATCGTTCGAAAAAATCCTTTGTTTCCTTAAACGTGATTTTGTAAGTAAATTGAAATATCTATATGTACACCGTTAAATTTTGATCTTTTTAATCCCGTGGAGGGTCGATCCGGTAAGGTTAAGAAACACTATCGATTTGTAAAGATAAAATTAAAAAATAAAGTACCTTTTTTTCAAAACTCGTATTAATTTACGCATGTACGAAATTAATTTCTTTACGAAAACGTCAACTGAGCGAGTCCAAAAATAGACCCGTAGGTAGTAGTCGGCATTGTGTACAAACTACCTACAGATCATTTTTTATGTTATTTTAATTATTACGAGCGTGGGTCAAGCACATAAAAGATAAAATCTTGTTGAATAATTAACTTATTGCTGTAATGGATATCTTAGATTAAAAATTGTTTGCTACCAACCAACCTGTCGATCTTGCCAAAGAGTATCATTGTAGATTTTGTGAACTCGGTCAATAAGACTGATCTGAAAATAAGGAAGAGTACACATTACGTCATGAAATGGTAAGGTAATAATAAAATAGCAAACAGACATTTATTTAGGATTAGACAATGATGGTGGATTATTGTGTAAAAGCAACAAAATGTATCTTACCAAATAACTAATAGTAGTCTTAGTATTACTAGCGCCCATTTCTTGAAAAAATCGATAATCGGCCACAAGCAGCAGTGGACACCTAGTTTTCGTTGGCGTGTATTCATAGTCACTCTGTCTTTTCACACGCTTCTTGTTACTTTGTGTCACATCTATAGTGTCGTTTGCATGAGAGTTCTCTTCCAAATATTTATTTTTTTCCGACTGTTCATGCTCAGATTCTATTTTAGTGACTGTTTCTTCATCATCATCTTCTTCTAATTCTAAAAATAAAAATAATGTTCATCTATAAAATGGTTATTGATGTTACCTATTAGCATAATAATAGCATAATCAGCATTTCAATGTTCCCACTGATGGGACTCAGGCCTCCTCTCTAGAAGAGGGAATGGGCCGTAATCCACCACAAGAGTCTTCAAATTTTTGGTTCCAGGATGTGCCGGTTTCTTCAACATTATGAGAGCAATAATAATTAAATAAGTTACTTAAAGTAATGTGCCTAGCTGGGTTTGTACCCGCGTCCTACAACTCCTAAGTCGGGGCCGTAACCATTAGGTCACCACTGCTCTCCCTATACCTATTGTTAGACTAAAAAAAGAAAGAAAGAAAATACGTTTATTTGGCACATAGGTACACACAATAAGATAACAATTATTATAGTCAGACAGTACTTCACGCCGGAACAGCTGCTCAAACTTTATCAAGCGCAAGTTCGATCGTGTATGGAGTATTGCTCTCATCTTTGGGACGGATCTGCCCGATACCAGCTTGATGCACTTGAGGCAATTGAGAGGCGAGCCAGAAGGATAATTGGCGATGATACACTCGTCGAGTCGAGGCTTCAAAGTCTTGAGCATCGACGCAGAGTTGCTAGCTTGTCGGTTTTCTACCGGTTGCATTTCGGGGAGTGTGCGTCGGAATTGCATAACCTAATTCCGCCTAGCCCGTTTCATCATCGGACTACCAGACGTACGGCTATGCGCCACCGGTATATGGTGGATATCCCACCAACACGCACAAAACGTTTTGGGAACACATTCATTGTGCGTGCGGCTAGGGAGTGGAATTCCTTGCCGGAGTCTGTGTTTCCTGATAGCTACAACCCGGGAATCTTTAAGTCGAGAGTGAATAGGTTTCTTTTAGGTAAGCGCGTTCCATCGTCGACCGCATCGTCGCTTTCCATCAGGTGAGATAGCGGTCAAGTGCGAACCTATCAACAATAAAAAAAAAAAAATATAGTATAGAAACTTAAACTCAAAGATATCTACATGGTATGTCTCACGGCTGCGCCAAATGGGTCCAGTTCAGCATGATGCCAGGCCACTACGTAGCAGTTGCCTAACGCTGGTTTTCAACTGAACCTTGCTATGAGTCTACGGATGTTAATCAGTTATTAGAAGAAAAAAAAAAGTCAAATTAAAAGTTAAGTTAAAAGTCGATGAATGAGCGCATCCCTACTGTCGCGCGCATCATCAGCCCGCTGCACTAGCATCTTTATATTTCTTGAATAGTTTAGCATTATAATCAAGTTTTTTATGTGTTAAAACTGCGTTTATCTTTAATACTATGCATAACCCGACATTAAAGATTTTTTTTTCAATTATTGATGACTAGTTTTTGCCCGCGGCTTTGCCCGAGTAGGTACCTAAAATATAGCCTATGTCATTAAAGAATAAAGCAGCTTTCTATCGGCGAAAAAAAATAGCCCGAAGAATCTCAAAACTCGGTGGCAGTAGGCAGGCCATATTGCTCATTCATGATATGTTTAGGCCTTTCGCCAGTTTTTATTGCCAATGATATTTTACTATTTTACCCTTAATTACCTTTTCCTTCCTTCACATAACCACAGACTCTTGGCTTTGCACCTTTGGCTCCTTCTCCACCCTTCCAACTGAAGTGTATGTCAGAAGCTCGGTAGGTGATCATGGTCTTATCATCGAGGTGCGGTAAGTGGCGCCATGATGGCTAAATAACGAAACAAAACGATTTTATTTTATTTCACTAACTAATTTTGTTAAAGAGGAAAAATGAGCTAGTGAGAAAATTATTACATTTTATTTATGTGTGAACTAGTTTTTACACAATTTTTTTCAAATAAAAAACCAAACTATTGAATTCTATTTATAATAATAATATTTCATTTTGCAAAAGTATATCACAGGTGACATTTAATTTAGGGTACAATAGACGAGATACAAGATACATGATCAATGACCCCTGTGCTAGGTAAACCTGTGTTAGAGCATGAAAGTTTCTTTTCTTGTGGTGTTATAGGTTACCTCAATGTGATAAGTTTCATCGGGAGTATGAATGATCCCTGTGATAAGACCATCTTCCATGTGCAATTTCACATCTGAAGTCTTCTCACCAAACACTCTGCCTGTGTAAAAGTTTTCTCTATCTGTAACAAGTACATCAAAAACTCAGCCTGGATTTCTGGAATCATTCACTTCTGAATATAAGTCTTCTTGTCTTTTACCATACATGCTAAATTTTAAAAATCTTAATTAATTCATTAAACCCCAAGCGAACGCCGGCGTTAGCGCACCTATTGTCTTTCTATTGTGTCTGTGATTTCCACGATTGAAAGGTTAACTTATATTTACATAAATATTGTTTATAATTTTAAAAGACTACCTTCTGCCAGCTGCTTCGCCCTTGTGAAACTAGGTTTATGCATACAAACTTTCGACCCACCTTTCATTTTATCCTCTAGGGCTTTGATCCGCAAAGGGTGTGCAGTTTTGATTTGTTGGTGTATCTTTATTTGAATAATAATAAAAGTTGATTCATATTATGTAAAAAAATATTTTAGATTTATAGTGTACCTCTAAAATGTTTCAATATACTAGGTGTGCCTTGAACACAAAAAGTTAGCGGGACACTGCATTAGGGGGCGAATCTTGGAAAATCCTTTCTCATTTAACCTTTCAATTGTGGAAATCACAGACATAATAGAAAGACAATAGGTGCGCAAACGCCGGTATTCGCTTGGGGTTTAATGAATTAAGTATACATGATGAAAAGAACCTTTGCACAAAATTTCAGCATTTTAAGTCCAAGGGTTTGAGCTGAGTGCTGATAAGTCAGTGAATGAGTCAGGACTTTGCCTTTATATATACATATGACACACTATTCCATTCTTATCAGATACAGTGAATAAAACAGTCTTAATTCAAAAAAGGTAATGTTTGCCTCACCAACATGAACAGTTGTTTCCTTGCCATCACCATCCACAGCATATGCTTTGAAATTAGAATGTAGTACCGAGCTATGTGGATGAAGAATCAATCTGAAGTCTTTCCCCAGTGTCTTGAAATGAACCTCTTTGATTGTGTTGAATGGGTGGTTAGACAACTTTGCACCCCGTTTAACCACATGATGCGCCAGCTTCGAGGCATGGATGGTTTCAAAATACTTCAGATTATGAGAAATAGAGCCTAAAACGTGAAAAATATGTGAAACACCACTCCACAAAATTGCTAGAGACTCAATATGAATACTCGACACTCACAGCTTCCTAACAAGAATAACGTTGTTAATGTCGTTATTATTGATAATATACTGTTGTACATTATATTAATAACCTTGGTACTGTATGTTTTAATTCAAAATATTTAGAAAATCCAATCAATTGATGGAGAACCATTGATTCAATAACAATGTCAAACTTGTCAAATCTGTCAAACAGGCTTGACAGTGACAGACAGAAAACATTGACAACATGACGGTCGCTTGCTGCTTGCTTGGACTAGTTATCAATTTTACGCATTTTGGATTATTTATTTAAAAATGTAAAATATAGATAAGATCACTTTCATTATTTATTTCAAACGTTTTATGATACTAATAGCAATCAAAGTTTTGGCGAAGCAAACATAACACGATTACACGACATAGTTGTTGATAAGAAGCTTAAATTGCTTGTTGCATGTTGAATTTGAAGCAATTGAGAATAATTATTACTGTGCCCGAACTAAAAGAAATAGAATGAAAAGTATTATTTTGAATATTAAAACAGTATTGATCGTTTTTTAAAAAAATAGGCTGTATGCAATATACCTTATTCCAAGTTGTAGTGGTGACAAGTAAAAAAAAAATTAAATTTATAAAATGGCGGATTCTTGAGTGACGTATGTGTTGTGTGTTTATGAATTTCATTTATTATCGTATTACAGTGATTTATATAATGAAGTGAGGACTGTTTGATCTTATTATAATCTTATCTTTTTGTCGTCATTTTGGTAAGTTGATAATTATTTAGCGTCTTTAATATTTAGTAGTGTTTGTCACGGTGTTGGTAGTTGCTTGTAGATTGTAGGCGGGATGGAACGTCCTCGTTTCGATATGCCTTGCACAAATCCAAACTTAGCACTGTTAAATGTACAGCAATTTTTTACTATATTTTGCTTGGTTTAGGAAATTTTATGTTCTAAACTACTGCATTGCGCCTACTCAAATATGACCAAAACTCTTAGCATGAACAGCCCAAGTCTCGTCTTTTCTTAGTAATCTAATTAGGTAGGTAAACCCCGGGAGCCTAGATATTCACGACTTTTTGTACGAAAGTGTTATTTAGGCACGTCTACAGAGACAGTATGAAAGTAGCTTTAACCTACCATTAGTATTACCATTCAGATACAAACTGAAATTTAAAAATAATACTACAAAGAAGTTCCAGTAAAAATCACAGTATTTTTTAACATGATATATTAAAATTAACTCGTAGTAATAAACTCATTTTGTAAATATTTCAAAACATTTAAATGTGAAACAAGGGCCTTTTTTCACAATGAATTGGTAAAAAAAAGGTTGAATCAGAAATCAGAAATCAGAAATCAGAAATCAGAAATCAGAAATCAGAAATCAGAAACGTTTATTTCAAATAGACCAGTTACAGGCACTTTTGAATAGTCAAATGTCGGTCAGTCCAAGAAAAGTGAAGCTAAATTGCACGTTCCAAAGAGTAGGTCTCTATGGAGAAGAACGTGCAAGAAACTCCATGGACACTCTTTTAAATCGTATTGAGTTACATGAATCTTCGATTACATATTTCTTTTTTTGCTTCTATTATGTGAACACAATGAAGATAAGTAATAAAAATTAAATATAATGGTAACAATAAAAAAAGAAATTGAATAAGCCACTGGCAGCTAAGAGATGACCAGTCTCAACTGACGGCGCCCGTTCACGAGCATGACGCGTGCATCAGCCCCACTCAGCTCAACCATTTTGAAGGGAGCCAAATGACCCAATAACACATGCCACCATCAGCGAGACATTTTAGTGAGCATGACAATCTCTCAACTGCCATGCTTGTAGTGTCAAACAACTTGTAACCAAGTAAAAATGCTCCATGGTACTTCACATTCACAAAATTAAAAAAAAAAAGTGCTTCTACATTATACAATGCTATTATTTCCAAATGTAACACGTAATAAATCATAAGTTCTATTGAAATAAACAAATAGAATTAAAAAAAAATAATAATCCGAAAACAACAATAGGAAAAGGCCAGCAGCCTCTCTTCCAATATTTATAATTAAAATTTAAAGAAAATAAGAAATACGACTAATTCGTAGCTAATGACTGTGACTGTGGAGCAGGACCGGCATTCAGCCAAGCATTTTTATCGAGTAGATAATCTTCCAATTTATAATATGCTTGCCTACATAGCGTGCGTTTAATGCATGTTTTAAATTTTGACTCGTTTAATTGGAGAATTTCAAGTGGAATTTTATTATAAAATTTTACACAGTACCCCATAAAAGAACTAGATACTTTAGCCAATCTGAATCGAGGTTGATCTAACTTGTCTTTATTTCTAGTATTAAAATTGTGCCTGTCACTTATTTTAGTAAAAAGATGAATATTTTTCCTGACATACATAATATTTTCATAAATGTATTGACAAGGAACCGTCATGATGTTTATATCTTTAAATAGTTCCCTAAGAGAATCGCGCCTGCGAAGATTGTATATGGCTCTGATAGCTCTTTTCTGCAGAATAAAAATAGACTCAATGTCTGCAGCCCGTCCCCATAGCAGAATACCGTAAGACATGATACTGTGAAAATAACTAAAATAAACCAGTCTCGCGGTATGTATATCAGTAAATTGACGGATTTTTCTGACAGCATATGCTGCTGAGCTAAGCCGTCCTGCCAGAGATGTTAAATGAGGACCCCATTGTAGCCTCGAGTCGAGCGTGATTCCCAGGAAAACCGTGTTTTCTACGAATTCAAGTTTCTCCCTGTTCAATACTATTTCCAAATCATTACTTTTAACATTCGGTAACGCAAATCTTATGCACTTTGTTTTTTTCCCGTTTAATACTAAATTATTGACAGTAAACCAGTTTTGGACCTGCTGCAGAATGTAGTTTACGTCATCAAGATGTGTGGAGCGTCTATTTATCTTAAATATTAAGGAAGTATCGTCAGCAAACAATACTACATGTGGTTGTTTTTTCAATAAATGCGGTAGATCATTAATATACACTAGAAAGAGGAAAGGACCCAATATAGAGCCTTGTGGTACACCCATTTTGACTTCTAAGCCCTGTGAATTGACACCATTTATTTGAACTTGCTGTTGCCTGTCATTTAAATAGGATTTCACTAAGCTTAGTGCAAGTTTACCTAATCCGTAATGTTCTAGCTTTAAAAGTAAGGTTTCATGATTGACACAATCAAAAGCCTTTGAGAGGTCACAGAAAATTCCAATAGCATCTTGGGCTTCCTCCCATGCTGCAAATATGTGTTTTAATAAGGTGACACCAGCGTCAGTCGTACAACGTCCTTTGGTGAAACCATACTGCTGTTCGTGTAAGATCTTATTGATGTTAAAATGAATAAGCATTTGATTGAGCATAACTTTTTCAAAGACCTTACTGAAAACCGGCAACACAGATACAGGTCTATAATTATTGGTGTCATTATGGTCGCCGGATTTAAATAGAGGTATAACTTTACTGAATTTCATTAAATCTGGAAAGACTCCTTGGTCCACACACAAATTAAAAATTAACGCCAAGTATGGTGCCACGGTCTCGATTATAGACGCACAAACTTTAACAGACATTCCCCATAGGTCCTCGGTTAATTTTATTTTTATTTGCCGGAAAGCCTTTATGACTGTCATAGGGTTTATATGTTTGAATTGAAATTCAACCGGACAGCCTGGCACGTTTTCTTTCAATAATGTAATTGAGGCCTCTGGCGAGGAGTTTAAAGCTTCCGTTGTCTTAAGAGGTATGTTGGTGAAAAAATTCACAAACTCTTGGGCTACTTCTATGTTAGAACTTATGGGACCATTGGCAGTCTCCAATAAAAAATCCGAGTTTCGTTCCTTATTTCTACCAGTCTCACTATTAATAATTTTCCAAACGGTCTTTATTTTATTGTCAGCCAATTTGATTTTTTTGCTAATGAAAAGGGCCTTCGCTACTTTGCAAATTTTTCTAAAGAGTTTAGAATATTTATTTACATACTTGTTAAAGCTTTCAGAGTTAAAAAATGGCTTAAGGCCATATAGCTCATATAGTTTTTCCCTACTTATCCTTATACCTTTAGTCGCCCAGTCACTAAATACAAACTTAGGGAAAATATTTTTCGACTTCTTTTCAAAACTTTTATTAAATTCATTGATTATTACTGAAAAGAAATTATCATAAAATTTATTAGCATCATCAATATTGTGGCCCAGAACATTTAATTTATTTTGTATGTTACTATTAAATTTTGTCAATTTGCTAAGTGTAATCGGCCTAAATTTAATTTGAGCTTTTTCCAAAGTCGCTTTAGACTTAAAAGACACCGTTTGTCCACTATGATCAGACGGAAGATAATATACTAAAGATTTATCTAAATAATCACAATCGCAGAAAATATTATCAATACAAGTTGCAGAGGTTGAAGTTATTCTAGTTGGTTCTGTAAAAACATTAGACAAGTTAAATGATTTAAAAAGGCTTAAAAATCTGCAGCTATTTGAATTATCCTCTAAAATATTGATATTAAAATCTCCACAAATTATTATAGATTTGTTACTGTCTGCAAGCTTTGCTAGAACATCTTCCATTGTTGATTCAAATAGACCAAAGTTTTGCGGGTTCGGGGGTCTGTACACGCACACTACAACATGCTCATCTAGCTCAACACAGGACAGTTCAATACAATGTTCATTTGACAAGCTAACTATATCATTACGTTGCTTAAATTTTAAGCATTTTTTTATTAAGATCAGGGAACCACCCCGCAACATAGTTTTACGGTTGAAACAGCTGCCTACACTATAATTTTCAAAATCCCATTTATGATATTGTATCTTGAGTATAGGTATATTCTTGTTTTGTATAATGTGGGAAAAGAAACCCTATTGTATTGTAAAGTATCCATAAAAACATAATTGCTTTTATTCTTTGTTTTTACTATGCTCATAGATAATTGCTTTGTTACATGATAATTAAATGCTATAGAACTAGATTATAACTTTATAGTCTTAGTTTATTTATGTAAATTATATTTCAAATATTTTGTGCTTTTTCTTTACTGTTAGCTTCTAAGATGTTAACCTTTCAATCATAGAAATTACAGACACAATAGAAAGACAATAGGTGCGCGAACGCCGGCATTCATTTGGGGTTTCATGACTTAAGTTAGAACTCCTGTAACAACTCATCCGGTATGATGATATTGATTTGCAAAGTAAATAATTTCAAGGATAGAATAGGTACTTGGTAATAGATAACTATTTCTGCAATATTATGTACCTTTTTTCCTGTTGAATCTTCCTTAATGCCGTTAATTCTGTGGCACAGCAGATGAAAAACCACATTGTTAATTACCAACCACAGCTTAGATGGTTGGTTCTGAGTGTGATTTGTTAGAATGATAAACTCCGCTTGATTATTACCCAGAGGTTGTTGGCAATTGGTGTATGCCTTACAATGACCTGAAATCATCCTGCTACATGGTGAGCAGTAATTTGCATAAAGCTTCCAGGTTTAGTCACTTTGTTCTGAATTCGTCTTCCTTCGCAAAAGGAAGTGGCGGTGTTCCATCGGCAAGAGAATATTTGCAGAAACGACTACCACGATGAGGTCACTGCAGTGCACTGAACAGGCTAGACACTCTTCCAGTGTGTTGCACTGTATCTCAAGTTGTGGCAACAAGGCATCAATTCCCGACCTACACGGCACGGTACTTTCCAAAGCATCCGTGTACAGTGATTACCTATTTGAGTTGAAAAATAAGGCTGTCATGTTGCCTCTACAGAATCTTCTTTCTTACAGGTCTTAATGACACTGTGCCTTAGTTTTGTGTACCCACCAGTCCAAAAAATATGAGGAGTTGCGGACACCAGCCCGAAATACAGTACAATACAATATGTATATGTACCCACCACTAGCACTTGAATATATGGGAATCCGTTTTGTCATCACAAAAATAATCACAAAAAAACAGTCATTACCAATGGACCCATTGTAAACTTGCACTAAATTCTGACAATTTATATGTGCTCATGTGAAACAGAATATTCTGAATTGAATTGATTGAAAATAAATGTAAGTAGTTTTGATACAGGCTGTAAAATAAAAATGGCTGAGAGATTTTTTATTTTATTGTTTAACTTATTTGCAAACCAATACCAACAGAGTGACATTAGCATTAGCAAAAAACCTCTTTAAATAAAGACTAAAAAAAAAACTATTCTTCAACTTACGCCACTCGAGGCCTCTGGATAGTAGATCGTTTACCTAGTACTAGAACAAATGAAAAAAAAGTAAACAGTAATGAAAACAAATACAAACTTTGACAAATGCGAATAAAAATACGATGAACGTAATTAGTCAACGACGATAAAAACCTGAAAACTAAAAGTTAGATTTCTGGAGTGTGCTAATGTTGTTTGAATCCGTACCTCCCTTCTTTCGCATCTTAAAAACAACCACTAGCGTCTTCCAGGGTTTTAGAGGTTCCAATGACAACTTCTGGCTAAATGGCAGGTAATTCACATGATCAAATTGTCATATTTATGACGAGTTATGCAGTAATAGAAGTCCTCAACATCGAAGGGACCTAAGTAATGACTTCAAACACTTCGAACGAGCCACATTATCGTAAAAGATTATTGGATTACCCATGATAATAAAACCTCATACATATAACGTATGAATTACGACCACCAAAATTCTGGACATATAAGAGATATTTTTTTGCACGTTCTATTGCAAAACATATCTCTTTAAAAAAGGCATAAGTTATGTAGTAACGACACAGGGTATGCGAGTTTTGAAATTTTGATAATTTTAAGATTGCCAAAAGTGAAAACATACAAAAACGACTTTGAAAATTATGCCACTGCCATTTTTTAAAGATAAAGGGAATAGAGAATAACTTATCAGCAACTTATCTCGGAGGTTAAGTAATGTGAACCAACTCGGACAAATGGGTCACTATGCATATCCGTCATAATTATGCTAAGCTTCTAATAGATAAAGTAGGTAGGTAGTAAAGAAAAAGGAAAACCGAGTAACCGATAGGCATTAATGGTTATACAACTTATTGGTTCTAATAAAAATAGTAGAGCATTTGCCAGTTCCATCGATGGTACAAAGCGGAAGGCTGCTAAGGGCGTAGCAGACTTGACATCCTAAGTTTATCACTACCATTGCAAACCGTAGGTATAATTAAACAGCCGCAGCGTCTGTGACTATATTTAGAGAATACATCAGTGCGCAGATGTCGAAGCGTATTCTGACTCACCATGTCATTGATCAAATCTGGACGCAAGGATCTTCAGGTTCAAAGAAAACGGCCAAGGATTTTACTCAAGCTGAAATTATAATAGCGTTTAGACTTACCTACAGCAAAACATTTTAGTAAAGATGATACTTAGAAAAGATAATAACACCGTCTTGAGAACGAATAAAGTATACTCAAAGATAAATGTGAGAATCAAAGAAACAATGGAGTTGTTGTTCTTAATAAAAACTCACTAAGGCCATCTATTTAATAGAATATCGCGAAAACAATGCGAGAGTAAACAAAGCCTTCGCAAAATGTTTAGTAAATTAATCCAATATTATTCTTCATAGACCTTTACAACAACCTGTGTTATGTTTAATTAATCATTTTATTTTTTGCGTATTTCGTACGTAACTTGATTAGTATTCATCTTAACACAAAGTGACTCAGACGACGATACACAGTAGCGGTCACGGTTGTTTTAATCTTTGTTATTACTCTATCTTACGACAAGACCTATTGAATTAAAGACGACCTTGTAGTGTCGAAGTCAACAAACTGGCCAAAATATATCAACGATGTTAAAATTATATCGTACGATATTGGATCCTTTCAGCTACATCAATTTCTTGAAGTGGGTTGCTACTCAAAGCGATGAAAGCTATTATAATTCAATCAAGCTAATAAAGACGTCGAAAAGTTCCCCCTGGTATGACCTACATGATAACAAGATAAAGAGACCCAAGTCTGTACTTGTTGAGCTCAATTATATTTTTATGATCAAGAATTTTTCTTAACCAATTTTGAATGTCATTCGAATACAGTCGAAGAAGAATAAATGAAATCTTAGTTCATTTCAATACCTAATACGGATTACGGCGTACTTGACAAGTGCTGGTGAGTTGGTGACATCATCGGGTGTGCGTTACGCCCTGGCTGTTTGCACAGTTAATTTGATGAGCAAGTAGCTTGACTCGATAACATAACCACATGCCAATCTGTTTATAAGGGAATATAACTCTACGTAGCTTTAGTAAAGATCGCTACACTAACCAATGAAACTTCATAGATATACTTAGAACGTCTTTATATAATTTTCCTCGAATACATTTAAGTACTGAGAAATAATGGTGGCATAATAAAGACTTTACGATATAAATTACAACAACACATAGAAATAATTATGAAAACATGTCATTAGTCGTCAACTGCGGTTTCATCGTCAATCAGATCACGATCAGTCTTAGAAATTAAAATAGCTTGTCTACAATATAGCATATGAAAGTCCAGTCTATAAAAATGACAAATTCATTGAGTTACGATCTCAGATCATGATTCAATGAATTTGTCAACAAAAGAGAAAGTTTGAGAATTTTCATTTTATCATCGAGAAAGAAACTAAAACCGTTTCCATATTTAGTGAGTTGCGATTTTACGGTAACGAGCTAAATAAGCGAAAGCATAATGCTTAAACGTGTATGAAGTAGTCACATAGCTTAGAAAGAGCTTACAACATGGCTTCTATAAGCAATTACCAGCTATAGAGTCAATCAAACCTAGTTCTCTCATCGTAAGTAACCGACGACTACAAAAACATTGTTATCTATCACTGAACGACGACGAATAGAGGACAGCGATGACAACAGTCAGCACGACACTTGGTTCCGGGGCACTGCGCCGCGAACTCTACCGTGCCCGGATTCCTCTCACGCTCCAATTGCCACAAACACCACTAATTGTATTGAATTTTGCCATTGCGCGGATGTGGAACTGGACTCTGACAGGATATGCGCTTGTATGTTAATTGTTGGCTTTTAATTTCTTATAATTAAGTTATTAGTAAGTCATTATTCTCCTACTTTTATCTTTATTTATTTGGGTCCGAAGCAATTTCGGATAGTGCCGTAGAGTTCACTTTTTTCTTAACCATGATGTTGTCTTAGTTAGTTAGCTAACAAAATTGCTTCTTTTTACGTATAACCCTGATTCCTTGCAAAAAGTAATCTGCAAGTAGCACTGTAAAATATACATGTTCTCGTATCAAACTATTGTTTCTTGTCGTCTTCATTATAAGACACTTCCTGGGCCGCTGGCATTGGCTAGTCCGCAATTGCCGCCGTGTTTTCTTGCGGTCATTAGCCAGACATGTTGTCTCTCTGTTCTCGTTTAGATTAACAGTTTTAGACCCACTTCCTGCATTAACTCAAGTCCCAAAATAATTAATTTATTTTCCAAGTGGTTTATAATATTCAAGACTTTCCAAAATGAACTTATGATTTCAAATCTTTCCAACTTGATATTATACTTCAGATCGGAATCAAACAAAAGCGTAAGCTAGATCTTTATAAATATAGCAATGGCCTATTGTTTTCCTATCGTATCGAATAGTAGATTGGATGTAGAACCAAATTCTGGGTAGAAACAGTATCTATATGAAACATATTTATCGCAACAATTCAAAATATAACACCTTGTTTTATAAACACTGCTTGATTTATGTACCATGTTGCAACTAAACACACGCGTTTGTTCCCTAATTTCGGTCTTTCGTTGTAAAGCTAAGCTGTGTTGAGTCATATTGTATACTTTCATAATATTATAGCTCGTTGGAGCTCAGTAAGCACGTGGTAACTGAACTCGTGTCAATTACAAGGTATCGATGTGTTGGAGCGTTTCCTGTGTGCAACGTGCAACTGTGCAGTTCGGCGCAGTGGCTGCGGCGTCGGCTTGCCGTAACCCGAGAACCATAGCGATAGCACCAGGAAATCGACACTCGTTTGCTCAGTCTTATGCATATTGTATGTTACTATTGCAAGGATACAATCATGATGCTCTTTTAAATTCCGTCTAAAACTAACCTCGGGAACAATTGCATATAAGAAGATGGTGATGAAACAAGCTTAAGGAATTCAAGGGTTTCACAGTCTGCCTGACTAGACTGAAATCTAGATTAAGCATACAGATGGCGTAAAAATGTCATCACCAGCACTTCGTTTACTAACGTTAAAGTTTACACCACTGCCTCTAACCGTGAAGATTTTCTGTGTCCAAATCTGTCGACCTCCGTTTACGATTACGCAGTAAAGACGAATGGCATGGATATAGACGTCGTTTGTGTAATACCTTTACTAATAGGGATATTCACGAGTTGGTTGGTGGGCAGACCGCAAGTCCCCCACTGACAGTTTGCGATTGGCGGTCGCGTCATATGTACGTTTATTGTTACGGAAAGTGCCTGCTTAGAATATGTACGGACATGCCAGTTAAGTTGGTAATAATCTACCGTGCAGTGATAAACATGTTCCCCATATAAATAAACAAAGATTATACCACACTGAAGTTGACTCACTACTGAAAATCGTCAAGTGTAAACAAAACAAAGTGTTAAAAGGATCATTTGTTCAGCTTTGTGTTGGTGACGAATGTGATTTTTACTGGAGGTTTTACTGGGTGTTTTGTTTCCTATTTCCTCAATGAAGACAGTCAAGTTTGACATACGACAAGGTACGTTATTTAACGCGTAATACCACGATCACGCATTATTTATAGTCGTGTTGTTTTTCCTTATATTATGATTTATTTTAAGAATCGTAAACAACAAAATTATCAAAGCTACACCTATAAATACTGCCAAATAATACAATAATCTTGAAATTGGTAACAAAACGACAAAGGCAGTGACTCAGTTTTTGTTATTATTGAGATAACCGTAATTCTTTAATGACGAAGCAAACTGGGGCATAATCGTTAGTTTAATATTGCATATTGATGCTCTATATGGGAATATACAATAGGACTCATCAATAAAGTGGAACCGGCAGTCATCATCGTGTCACGAGGCCAATGTGTTAACGCGTCCACCTTGATTGCCTTACGTGGGTCGCGGGTCTGCCCATGCACATGATATTGTTTGCCATCACAAATATTTTAATTGACTACAAATATTGGAGTTTTTTTGCTGTTCGGTTCTATAAATCACTCAGAAATGTGATTACTTAAAGGTCGAACAAGTTTATAATAACATCCTTTTCGTGTGTTTTGTGAGGTCCGTCTTGTTTATTGATATCTCTACCTACACAAACACGCCCTTCGTTATGTATTTTTTTAAAAGATGATCCTGCCCTATACTATAAAAAAATACCCTTTGTAATTTTTACGGCTCTAATCCAAACGGTATTATTTACAAGTATCAATCACTACTCTACTAAAATGCACTGTAATTGCTTACCAAATTATTACTAACAGGTTCCCGTCTTTATTAGCTAATTGACTTAAAATGTAGCGGATTAATTATTACTGCTTTAGTTTTCAACAAGTTTGCTGATCGGCATTACAAGAACTCATAATCCGCTATCATTAAAAAATTTACGAATACAAACCGCTGAGTCACATACTTTCAAGTACTAAAAAAGTGAGGAGTGGCTCTACCCTACGGACAACAATAAAAACGGGGTGTCACTCGCCAAAACAGGATTAATGGGCTCCGAACATGGAAATGGCGTCCGGAAGTAGTTATTTACAACTGTCGTAACCACCTTGAATGCAGCAAGGTTTGTTTCCGACATTTTATCGCAACATTGTACCGTTTTAAAGAAATTAAAAAAAAAAAACATAACTCACCCTTTAGTCCCTTTGGAAAAGCTATTTTCTTGATTATTTTATAACGGACTCAAATTTAATTAATTTCTTATCGGGCAGTATAAGCAAAATATTCACTAACTTCTTATAAATCTTGAGTTTCTAAATGAATCCGACTTTAATTTCACAAAGTGCTACTGGTCTTTATTCATTAGTGATGCACCGACAGATGTTTTTATGTGACCTTACTCGAGGGAAGGAAACGATTTTTACCGGTTAAAGGCCGTATTTTTTTGCAGAGTTCGTGCTACTGTTGATTCACTCGAAAAACCGCGTATCATCATCAAGCTTGCTTTCAATTTTGTTACGTCAACAACTACCAAGACCAAGATAATCTAAATTGGATCTGGCAGTTTTAATTAAACAGCAAATTAATAGAGTAGTAGATAGAGCTTTTACTTTGCTTCCAATAAAAATTTCATAAAACATTTTGTTTTTGTTGATGCAACCGAACAGGACCTTCTAATTTACTTTATCACACTTTTTCTTAAAATTTCATGGTGCTCATTGCACACACTAAAAATAAAACGTAAACAAAGCCCAGCAAGCATAAACAGTGATCATTGAAAATGTGTCTGTTGCTGCAGCTGTTGCGTATAACTTCCTAGTTCCTGCATTCATATAAAGGCTAAAAGTCGTTGACCGGCATAGTCCACTTTAACCTTAAATACTGCGATATGACGCAGAATTCAGGCATGTACAATCACAAATGTTTACAAACTCATTGCAGCTCCTAATCGTAACTATTTTATCATCCTTGTGTGTACAACCATAGAACCCGTCTGAGAAAAGATTGTACGATACGATCATAATTTTATGGAATCACTTAGTATTATTAGTGTTGGATTCAATGAAATTGTAATCGGCGAAAGTGGCAAGAGGCTAAATGTCAGAGAAACCGTGAAACATCAAAGAAAAAATAATTTTATGCATTCGGTTCGAACGGATGTCTGTCCGAATCTCCGTTTAGATATGATGTTCAATTTTTAATCAATGTTCATACGATTATCGGAATTGCCTTATAACAACAATAATTGTCATTTTTTATTAATAATGTTCTCATTGAACCAGATGCTATATTTGAACATAATTTATTAAGAACTGAAACAGGATATACTATGTCAGGCACTAAATCGTTAGCTGACTGAGTAGACGGCAACACTAGCGACCATACCTATCACCATCAGCTCACTATAAGCATGGCTATAAGACCATAATAGGTACTTATAGTTAATTAGTTATATTTCCTGTTGTCCAAATAAGTCCGGTTATACAACATTTACTAAAAGCCAAACAATCGAAACGTGGTCGAGGTGATGAAGTGATGAATGATGTTGTTCTGTAATGGCGGTCGCGTGGTCGCGGACTCGGCGGGATGCGATGAAAGTGAAACGCGCGCGTGGTCCCACTGGTCGTTCAACTCGGCACGCGCCTGCATCCTCTGACGGCCCATCTTGCTAGTGTTGTTTTGTTGTACTCGTTACGATTTCTGTGCTGCTTGCCAAATGCCCCGATGCAGCTTGAACAAGCTAGCTCACACTACAAAGTGGGTGTCGAACGTGCTTCACTTGCAAACGTCTATCGATTCCAAACAGAATGCAAATATAAGACGTTCTGAAACGATGTCAAAATTCTTATTAAGGACTTCGGCAATCGGTTATGCCTCAATGGTTTCTCTTTTCTTCGTGTCGCTGGTATTTCTGCAACCTGTAAATGCTGCCGTAGTTGAAATTCTAGGTTTTGTTAAATTAATATTATAGATGTTGCAGTTATCTACTTTGGCGACTCTCCTCCAAGAAACATTAAGAACTTTTTGCAGTGCATCTTGCAATAAAATATAATAATATGAATACAAAGAACAATTTCTAGTTTTATACGATAGGCAAAACACTTGCAAAACGTGCTATATTTTTCTTTCATTATCACGAAATATGTAAATGTACATTACGACAACTCGCAAATTGCAGAATTCGTTTTGTTGTACAATAGTATGTTTGTTCTACATGAAAATTTAGTTTTCTAGTCATGTTTGGGCTCTTTATATCTACAGCATTCGTATGTGTGCGAGACCAGATAATTTCTATACTTTATTTAGCTTATCTGCCAGTACATAAGTAGTTTACGCTTTGAGAGACCATATACGGATCTGTGACGGATTCCAAAGCGGTGATCTAATAACAGCTACACGATAAGTCCTTCTTGCCTAACAGCGCGGCTTGAAATCCTTCGGTCACGTTTCTCCCCAAGTATCAAGACCTGGAAATAATAAAAACTATACTACAAAGTGTTAAATCTCTGCTTGCGCTGTATTTCGCCAATTACTTTAATTATTCTCCTGTAGGTCTAAACGGTATTAGTGCAAGAAGAGCCGATAAAAAATGCATTAACTAAAGAACAGCTTATCACTGTAATTACAGTTATAAAATGAGAATAGCTATTAAATGAGAATACATAAATATAACAACAATATTTATAGATTACATCCATTACTGGTTCATTATCCACTTCATGAATTTAAGTTGGCTGCAATAGAATTTTCCTGTTGATGAACGTTCAGTCGTCTTGTATAGTCATAACATTCAGTGAGGATAATTTAAATAAATTAAACTGTGGCTGCTAGCTGCGACCTTCGTTGTTATGTGCTCAGATGTGTTAATACGGAGTCATTGTAAATAATTCATTTGTTTAAACGTTGTTGAGTTCGTAAGTGTTTTCTGTTTCCGTTCCTCGTGATGTACTCCCAAACCCTAAACACTTAGTTGAAAACGAACTGTTAACAAGTAGTAAATTTTGGTACACAATACAGCATCATGGTTGAACTTTGGCTTATTGTCAGATGTTTGTCTTTCCATCGTATAGTCGGTAAACTGACATACGATTGCGTGACAAAAACAAATTTGTTTTTGTCTAGAAATAATATGCAAGTAGCGTACATTGTGCGACGGCGCGTCATGCTTGCATGAGGCAAAAACTGCAAATAATCAAACAATTGCGTTAGTTGGACAACACATTACATTGCTCGTATGGTACGCCACGCTCACACTCGAGCTAGGTCAACTGGGTGAAAATCGATATATTATTGCTACATCCGAATGATTGCGAAAAGCTTTTACGATAGGAGAAATTATAATCGTTTACTATTGCAGGAAATTGAATTGAGCAATCAACGGAAACACTAAACTATTCAAGATTAGTATTTTCAGGAATGTAAACACAACCTGGTAGAAGTGAATATTAAGTTCCCTGAATATCAAACACGTTCAAAATTTACGGAGAACTGATGTGGCGCAAAGCCCACTTGTAATAAGCATCTTAACTCGTAATTGTGGAAGGAAAGTAGCGAGAAAATACTGTTTTCCTGTTCTACAGCTGCTCATAGTAGTTACCTAGTTATTGGCTCCTACGATGTAGAGTGCCGACGACGCTCCGCCCGTTGCACTGGATTGGTTCCCCTAGCTACTAATTCCGTTCTCAATTAGTGCTATGAATGCTGCAACTAGTAGTTTACATTCATTGGGAGAAATCGGTCGAAGTTCCATTATCTCTTCGAATCAACACGTAATCAGGTCGGAAGAAGAAAATGCATACAACCAAGTATAAGAGTCTCAATGATAAATCGAATCGCACATTCGCTTGCAAACTTCTATCGATTAGTTGGTAGAGACGTTCGTTACGCGTTAATGATTATGCTGGCATCTGCATTTCCACCTGTACTGTTACATAAGTTGGCTCATACATGAACAGAAGCTAGTCACGATGCGCCACGGTTGGCTGGGGCGCGCCGTCCTCGTTAGTTCCACATCATCGGTGGGAGGACGAGAGTGAATCAGCACCACTCCCTACCCACGCCTTGTACCTTCTGCAATTAGCGCTCTACTTGCTGTTACAAACACAGGTTATACCTACCTATTAGAATTTTTGCCATAGACGTAATACATTCTTAAAATCTGAAATTATATCATTGTTTCAAGTTTGACGAACATTGTTATGGTTAGCATTAATATCAGCGTCCTGTAGGTATGTATGTAGGCTGTCCGTCTTTCTGTCGAATGTAAGCTAGTCATTATTTTATGAACCGCTACTCTTTTCAAGATTTAAACAGACGAAACAACAGTTTACCGTTTAATAATTTGGCAAATTAATATAATTCCTGTTTCGGTTGTCCTTATTTTCTACTTTTTTTAATTAAGTCAATTAATAATTTTGTAAAAGTATAAACTTATATGAAAATAATGATGCGAAAGTATTTAATTAATTATTATTAACAATCATCATCAACATGTCAGCAACCTGTTTATTACATTATTATCAATTATAAATTATATAATTTATAAAAATAGTGAAACCAGAACTCAAACTAATTGTTAATATAATAATTGGCTAAAGTAAATAGACCAGATATTTCATAATTCTGTAATAATTTTATTTTTGTGAAAGTTACGATGTGTTAATCGGAAGTTGCGCAACACAATTTTATGTAACGGATGATATTTGTGACGAGTTACTTACAATACAATATATTTTATTAATTGTATTAAAATATTTTTATGTCATGTGGTGGAAGGAAAATCCTTTGAATTGAGTCAACTGGAAAATTTTAGTACCTAATGTTATAATCCAATTACTGAATTCTCGTTTATATAAAGTACCGTCCTTATTAATTTTTGTTTTATATTTATTATGTAGAACTGTAATAAAAATATGGTATTTAGTTACTAAATAACTACTGTTGTTATGCGAAACCTGAATATATGTAGTTTGTTCAGAATCAGTAACATTCGATTCTAGTCATTTTTACACCATGTTATATTTCTCCAAAAATATTTAAAAAGGTCACAAGCTGGACAAGCCGACACTAAGTACAAAATTGGTCGTTAGGTGCCAGCGCATAGTGGGTATGGGACCAAAACAATCCCTCAGTCGCCCGGATGGCCCGGTGACCACGTATTTATGTCACTGAACAGGTACCATAACAGGCTCATAACTTTGTGATTTTTCATTACACAATTTTGAAACTTTGTAAATAGGTTCTTTACATAAAAATACTAGACAGGTGTTTCAGGTTTGCATATACTAAAAATAAGGTTGTATACTGTCACTGTAAACGAAATTAAGAATACCTAGTATATGAAATACATTCCACAAGGGCGATCTAAGACTTGATTAGAACCACGGGAGCTGCAGCATGCTAAAGACATTCGACCCAGTTGGTGGTTTGAGGTGGCTGTAGTCCAACGGTTAACGCCTTTCGTTAGAAGTAAAGATGATAAGGAAGAGGTGTCGATAACTGTAGTTATGGTTAACATTGTTTGTCCACAGATGATGAGGGGTAATCAGTCGTGGTAGGAGGAGCGCGACATGAATTCTGACGTGCACCGTCACCAGGCGCACCCGCCACTGGCACAGGTACATATATTATTAAAATGAATGATAAAATGTAGAATATTATATTAGCCAGAGAGAGAGTAAAACGATTTAGAGAAATCTGCGGTGTCGTTATTTATTGAAAGTTGCAGCTAGCAATCATAACTGTTCATAGAATCCTCAAAACGATCCCACAAATATCACCGGTTTAATGGAAAGCACGAAACTGTTATGGACTGATATAATACATATTAGGCGAGAAGGACTACAACATAAAATCAGATCGTTGCCAACATAAAGTATTTATGTACAATTTGTAGAAACATTTAGATTGGAACCAATCACGACCGGCTTCCATTCGCAGCACTGAAAGGATTTGAGTAACATATGCAAGTAAGCTAAAGTTATAGAGCAATATGTCTGTAGTACATTCTTTATCGATGTATCAGCCACTCAGTACGCAACGTTCGTCCTCGATCCGTGCCGGGCCATGCACCTACTGTTTGCCCGACTTTCTTTAATGCGTATACTTGGATTGCTTCCTACTGCCACCACGTTTTATAGTAAAGATTTTGTATGAAAGTAATTTGTTGAACAATCTCAATATCTGTTTACTGTAGTTAAGTCATCAGATAAATCATTTTCATTGTAACATTTTGTTACCGCTTTTGCATTTTTATTTCCCACATCAAAAGTAGTGTTTAAAAGAAAATTCGCATGAAAAATTTTATTCAGCGTACCTATCAACAGTTTTGGCGTCTGTCCAAGGCTGTGCGTTTCAATGGATCGTTACTGGGAACATTATCGTTTATCTAAGTGCTTCGAATTCGTTATACTACTAAACAATTACGGTGGTGTTACAACACTTGTCTGTCTTGTATAGATACTGTTTATCGTTTACTATATCAATGGGTTCTTAATCCCCGTCCTCAATATGCCAAGATAGGATTGCCACAAACTTTAGAACTTTTTCAATATTCTATAATTCTACATTCATGACTCGTCCTCATGAAAGATCGTTTTGCGGCGAGCTGCAACCGTCACGATTAAATTCAACAGTAGCTATTTGTTTTTTTTTCGCGCTACTGTATAAACTGTGTTTTAAAAGAAATGAGTGAACGCACTTTGACGTCCAGATTTTATATTTTAATTTATGCAAGGATTTTGCCTGTTTTACATTGAGATTTGACCTCTATGCGAACATGTAATTTATATTACGGTGTTGATAATGTTCGTTCGTATGTAAGCTGCCTATGAAACCATATTCTAGTTTAATACCCGTAGTATTATGAATTCCAGTCTTAATGTTTGTTTAATACCGAGAACTCTATTTCTGCAGTATTAACGAAATCATTGAAATATTTGATTGTTCGTATTATAACCTAGCTAAAAATAACAAGGCCTGCTTTCATTAAATTTTGTTTATACTCTAGAAGTATCCGGAGATTAGTTCTAAATCGTAATTTCAAAATCAGTTATGTATTTGAAATAGATCTATTAATACTTAACTGCATTAATAAGTTATAAGATACTGATTGAGTCCTACACATAACAAATACCTATTATAAGGCGTATAACTTAAATCCTAGATTTATGTTAGCTAGATAACTTCAATCCATTGCTAGAAACTAAACTATTGACTTCAGCTTTGTTTATCTTAAGTTGATTTTTAAGACATTGTTGTATCAAAAGATCCTTCAAGTATACAGTAACAGTACATGACTTTTAAGTTCATGTTCGAATCTCTACAAAGTTCTGATGATGCAGAAAATAGCAATTCAATCAGTCGAAATTTACTGCGAATAGGATGAGTTTTCAGAATGTTTATTTTCGAGAGATTCTCATTGTAAGAATTTCCAAGTAAGAAGTTGAGATGCTCAGTGATATGTGTGGTTGCAGCACGGAGTGCACGCGGGCTCGCAGGGCGTGGGCCCCTGCGGCTGGTACTCGGCGTCGGCCGCGCCCGCTCCCACCGCCCCGGCCCGGCTCAAGCGCGCTCAGCCCCCTCACCAACTACCAGTGCGTATATTTACTTGGCTTTTCTTACTAGGGTAGGAAGAAAATGCAACGACAAGATTTTCGAAGCATCTTAAAGCTACTGATTTCTGATAGATCATAAGTGTCACGCATTGCATGTCTATTCTAAGCTGTTGATGATTAACCATGTCTCGGAAGACTGGGTAGAATTTTGAACATGAATTCGAGCCTCTTGAACCAGGAAGACCCCAAGTTCCCAAGACATTAACAATTAATATTATAAAGCTTTCCAGCTGGTGGCATAGCAGCTAGATTAAAATTATTATTGTTCCTTTTCGCGACTAGGATTAGCACATCTAAAATTTCCCAACGCAATTATAATTGCAGCATGTAACAAACGTCTTAAGTATACAATTTTAATTAAGTAATATTCCATTCTGATTGTATGTAAGATAAAATTCTATGATTTCATCTTTACATAAAATATATGATCCATAAAATATTACCTACGCAGGAATGTAAGATAAAATGTAATTTAGCAAACTGCTTCAACAGAACATGATGCGATAATCCTAACAAATGACGGCGTTTAGAAACTTCTAAATAGGCAACATAGTAGATTATGTCGATAGGCGAGACGTATTGTATTCGTCATAGAGCATTGAGAACGCGAAGCACAGTGGCATAGTTATTACAACGATGTCACTTAATTTATGTCCCTTTGTGCAGCCACATTGATCTATTCACAAGGCTAAGTGCGAGACAACTTCCCATTGCACGTAGTTGAAACAAAACAATTGTAACATTATCGCCGTCGCATGATTCCACAGACATGTGTCGTTTTTTCTTTATTATTAATTTGTAGGTTATTTTCTCAGTATATATTAATGCTGCCTAAGGGCCTGGCCACATTACCACGATGCGGCGTCGTGATCGTGAAACTTCGCGTTGCCTAACTGCGGCACGATGCCGCGTTGCGCAGAGATACACAGTGCCGAACCTTGTTGAGCATCCGCGTACGGGGTTTTTAATTCACGACAAGGTAACGCTGCAAAACCCTTGGGTGTATGACTGATCCCCAAATTTTAGACGATGCAGCGCTTGAACAAAATGTCGTGGTACGGCGCGTCACCGTAAATCTGCATGATGCGGCATCAAGCCACAATCAGGCGCAACGCTGTTTCACGTTAACGACGCCGCGCCGTGGTAATGTGGCTAGGCTCTTAAACCTCACTTTACCGTCAGCGGAAAGTAGAGTTCATATTCATTCAAACCCTCTGTCGCAGCGAGCATTGTATGCAATGGAAATTCTCACGGCAGCTTAGAAAGTAAGACGCCGCGCCGGATCAAACGTAAATAAATATTCACTAAAGGCAGATGTGGCGCTAGCGTAAAGCACATCTAGAATAGGCATTTCCACAAATCGTGGGTTATTTTTACGATAGTGTAAAATTTTGTTTCAGTGTGGAGGTAGTGTGAGCGGTAGTAATGGGCCACACGCGCCTCTCTCGCCCACCGCATTGCAGAATTCCATTCCACATAATGTGAGTGCAATTTATTTATATTATTTTTGCTGCACATACTTGCGAATGGAGCTATTTGGACTACGTGCATTGCATTCTACAACTTGTATAATGGTCTTCTTCGTTAGCTGTTTTGTGCTTGCACAGATTTTATATATTTTTTGTACATGTATTGACTGTTTTGATTCAACAAAGGATGAAGAACTATGCGACAAGTGTCCTAAATAATGCTGCCCTAGTTTCAAATTGAACTTCACCTAGTTACATTATTTATGTATGTCAAGCCAATACCCGCTTTCCACGTAGGTGCCATGCTATCGTCACTCTGAACGCATTTAACATGTATAGGCTTCCATAGACCTTAAAATTCATTTTAGTTATCCTGCCTTCACATGCCTTGACAATGGTGTTTTAAAATCCATAAGATTTTTCTTGGATTGTTTTTGTTTTCAAACAATGAATATTGGTAGGGTTCCCGCTAATTTTCTGTTGTTTTGAATTTCTATTGTGTTATGTTCAAATATGTATGAGTTATATAATTTGGTTGTCTACAGATTGTGATGTCGTCATCGGTTCGGACGCCAGCACCGTCCGGGCCTGCACCCTCCGCCATGCACACGTCGCAGACTACGTCTGGTAACTATGTTTATTATGCCCATTTACGACTGCATTATATTCGTTGTAGGTTTGAGTATATAGGCACACAGTGCATAACACCCTCTTTTGAGGTCTTAATAGCCTCTTAGACACAGTTTTAGGTTAAAATAATAAATAATTTTAAGGTATATAATTTCTTATAATTATCACTTGCTAGTAATATTAGCGGAAAGTATATGCATACTTGCATAAGTTTTTGCAAATATGTATAAGGGCTAATCATAATTTGAATGATCAAAATTTACTCACTCAACACTTCACAATGTGGACAGTCCGAGCCCAATTAGTGATTCATAAATAAATAATAACATATCCATGTGCCACCTTGTCATGCACCTTGAGTTTAAATCCTCGCTATTGCACAAAGTTACACAAGTAAAAGAAAATTGCCAGTGACGTCACGACAGTCACCAATAAATCTACCACAGAACTGAACTGATATTAATAGTATCAGCTATTAACGAGTTAATCTAACTTGCGTAGTAACGTAGTTAATGTGAATTCCGCGTGTGCGTAAATAGACAGTTACGCACGTTTTCCAATGTAATGTATTCTGTCATGCAAATCACGTTCGACCCTCGTTATTCGCCGTAGTTCTTTAACTTGCAATCGCCTTACGGTCTTGTTGCCAGCAGGGTAGGATTATGAACCATTAGGACCGTCTCAGGTGTCAGGAAGAACTAGGTTACACATAAATGAATTTTTTTTTTGAGAGCCACATAACCGTAATTTATGGCAGAAACGAAAGAAGACCCATGTGTTGGAAATCAAATTAGAATTCTAAACTAAAAATTAGTAAATCATGTGCGAATCTTAAATCATCCATTATTGCCTAGGATAACCAGTAGACGTATCCCCAGTGAACATGACCGAAGGTTTGACCTCTGCCTTCACAAAGAAACCATGTATATCCAATCTGCCAATGTCAGAAGATGACGCTACAGGAATACAGGCATTCATGACTTGCAAAATTACATTGCAGTATTATTTATAACGCCGAGCGAACCTTGGCAGTTGGCCGGGAAAAGGCTAATATAAAGGAGATGAATAAGCAAGTTTTGCTTAACACATTTACTGCGGGAGACACTGCTTTATGCATTTGAGACCGAGAGAAGATATTATAACATGAATATGAGTTCTTTCCGACTATGTTGCCAAATATGAGGTCATGTTTCTGTTTAACCAGATGTTGCTGGATGTTTCATGCGGTATTATGCATTGACCAATCTTCTTTTCAGACATCAAATGATAATTATTTTAGGACATCTTAATTAGGAAGAAGCAATATCGATAAATTATATGTTCCTGAACAGTTCCAGACTTACGAGTTGTAGGTCGTGGGTTCAAACCCAGCCAGGCGCATTAATTTGTGTAATTTATTTCATCACCACTGCTCTCACAACGGCGAAGGAAAACATCGAAACCGGCATGTCATAGAAGCAAAAATTCGAAGACATGTGACATTCACCAACCAGCACTGAGCCCGCGTGGTGGATTATGGCCCATTCTTTCTACTGGAGAAAGGAGGCTTGAGTCCCAGCAGCGAGAACATTAAAAGGCTGATTATGCTATGCGTTTCTATCGATTTACTTTCGGACGACTGAAAGCGTGTAACAACAGACACGTAATCGAACAATAACTGCGAACAACTCATGACAAACTCTAAAAGTCCCCCGTTCAAAGTTTAAATGATGTAATAGTTAATCAAAAGTTAATAAAATGAATTTGCTCAACAGTGGTGTCCAAAGGGCCGAGTGACGTGCTGGTGAACTCGACGTGCGTGAACCCTCCACCGGCCGGCAACAGGCTCGTCAACATGACTCAGTGGCCGTATGTATCTTATCATTATCTTTATAACGTACAGTCGAGGAAATAACTGGTTGAAAAAGAAAAAATAGGAAAAAACAAAAGAATTGCATTAAAAACTTTATTTTTGGGAGCTAGTGTTTCTGGTTTCTTCGTTTTTTGATATCGATTTTTATCTAAATCGGATCACATTTTTTCTAGAAAATGGTTTTGGACACAATAAATACCTACATACATGGTGTCAATTACAGATCCACCTTTTTTGCAGTCGTGTAAAAAAGTATAGAAACTGAGAGAGCAATTTTGATTATTTATTTAATAGAAAATTCAAAATTACT
Source organism: Mythimna albipuncta (assembly GCA_929112965.1). NCBI lineage: Eukaryota > Metazoa > Arthropoda > Insecta > Lepidoptera > Noctuidae > Mythimna > Mythimna albipuncta. The sequence continues at coordinate 13,514,464 of OV815973.1, forward strand.
CTTTCTCGCTAAACACATCAAAAAAGTTCTCAATTTACTGTTTGGACCTATCTTATGATATCTTGCTTATAGGTATTAACTATTAAGTTAAATTGAAATCGGTTAAATAATTTCCAAGAATAATGAGTTTGTATAAAATATAATAATTGGTGAGAACTAAACGCTCATAAGCGAAAAGCTAACATAGCATCATCTTTTTGGTAATCGTTATTTAAAATTATCAAAACTGCACTATTGGAAAAATCTCTCATGCACCTTACAAATAAAAACTGAACATATCATTCCTCGACTGTTCGTCCCTGTACATGTTAGTGCCGTTAGTTGTTTTTTCTGTATCAGTAAAATAATAATTAATCCGATTATATACTCAGTTCTTGAGATACGTTCTTTATCGTCGTTAACAGAGGATCATTTGTTCCTTTTCCTTAAATTCTAGATAAGCATGTGTGTGACCTCGTATCTTGTAATGTTTTCAGTTAGAATTTCTGGGGTTTTCTTGTCTTAAATTAAAGAGTAAAATAATTAATACCCCTGTCAATGTCCTTATCAATATCGCCCCACACTAGGAGTACCTCTGTATAGTACACAGTACACAAGACTCCCAGACTCGAAACAACTATCTGTAAGCCTATCTGTAAATATTTGTTGCGTTCGGGAATCAAACTCGCCACACACAGCGCAGCAACCAAACGTTCAATCAACTGTGCCGGCAATTATTGTATTGTATTTCGTGGCGGTGTCTGCAACTACACGACTAAAGTGCGTATTTCGCGTACAAAGCCGTCAATTATTGCGATGTCAATGTACTCTTGTCAACCTGATATGATAACCTCCTTTTTAATTCATTCTTCTTCTTACACAAACACCATATTGACAAAATTGTGTTTGGACAACATGAATTTGCTAAAACACTAGCATACTTTTGATAAGACCTCTGTTATCTAGTGATAATAGACGTTTAGTTGTCAGTTACTAAAACAACGAAGTATGGAGTGTGCGTGTGACATAACCCGGTGTTACAACAAGCCACATAAAGTGTTGTTGTTCATACCCCCGGTCTTTGTGTACGAGGATGCAGAGTAAATATTCCTACTGTTTTCTTTTTATCACTTGTGCCATTCAATATTTCAGTGAAAAAGAATTTGTGTGAATGAACGAACGTACTTCGGCTTATTTTAGACTAAATGTTCTGAAGACTTCGAGAATTATGTCTGTGGTTTATGGAACAGCATCTAAGTGCCATCCAAACTGAACAATATGTATCACAAAACGGTGGATTTACTGTTCAAGGTCACCTCATAAATAAATCCTTGACTTACCATACCAATAGATAATATATATAGATAAAGGTTCACAGGCAAGGCCGGTACTCAGGACCAGACTATCATCATCGTCTTCCCGCCCTAGTCCCGTGTTATTCGGTCGATGCAACTCGTTATTTTTTCTTCCATTTTGTCCTGATAATCGTCACGACAGCGATACTGTCCCAGGACATAAACAAGATATGTAGATCTCCTTCAAGATTTCTGCTTACAAGTTTCTAATTAATATTTATCGAGCGCCAACATACAAGTATTAATTTAATTAAGGACAATATCTCATGTGACATCTAAGTAATTTATCATTTCAACATCTTATAATAACGATAAAATTTGTCTTGAGTCGATGTGTAACCATTATTTTCCTTCTAATCGAAATAAACAATTGAAAGTCTACGGATTTCAATATCAGGTTGATGTTTTTGTTGTTATCTTTAATATCTATCACACGTAATGATTACAAGAGACCTATCCTTTATCAATTACAAGGGCCCATTGTAGTTTTGTTAAATTGAAACTAATCTTGTTTGTATCAAGTGTTTTGATTTGCATCAGAATTGTCGTCCAGATTAATGTTTAGGGAATTTTATAAAGCTCTAAAAAATCGCGTCCAGCAATCGCGCATACAACCACTACGCCCAAAAGGCTGGTTCTATGGACAGTGTCGAATCTTCTACCAGTCTTCAAAACAACAGTGAACAGGTTTCTTTTAGACACGCTGATAGCTACAACCCAAGGCCAACTTTTAGACAAGCGTATTCCATCGTCGACCACGTAATGGTTTACCATCAGGTGAGATAGTGGAAAAAAGCTCCATTGTAGCCTTCAATGAGATTGTAGCTCTCTCTCAAGTGAGAATTACGTCAGGAGCTTATTTATCGTAATAAAAATTGATTCTTGTATACAAACGTAATTATAACTTTTTCACCAGATGGCACCACGGCGCGATATCCCGCGAGCGCGCGGAGGCCTTACTATCGGGCTCTCCGGACGGCGTGTTCCTAGTCCGAGAGAGTACCAACTTTCCCGGAGACCATACACTCTGTGTGCGGTACCGAGGACGAGTTGAACATTATCGGTAAGAAAACATTGTGTAATATACTTTGTTTCATTGCAATGACACTATGGGCCAGAAACATCTGCAAATGGAGGCCTTGCAGGTGCGTTGGCATCCTAGAGCTAAAATTGATGTGCCTGTAATTAAACCCATGCCCATAACCTTCAAATCGAAACTGCTTGATGGCTGTGTCTCTGACAAAGCTTCTTTACATAGATCTGTCACACCTACTTGTAAAATTATTTTCCAGACATGTTATTTTGAATTTTTATATATATTTTCTTTAAGAGAACAAAACCACTCAAATTGATGTTTAGTCATTGTGAAAAACACATAAGCGAAGTGTATTCGCCTTAGTAAAAACAATAGGAGCACACATTCACACATCTATTACACACATTCTTAGTGAAAACAAATTTATTAGTTTAGGATATAATTGAATTATTTATACAATGCTAAATTGTAATTATTTATTAGGTCGATCCTATTGATATACTCAAGGATAAAAAAAAAATATTTTCAAAACAAAATATTTTTCTTATTCAATGTATTGAAAGTAAACAAACTATAGTCTATCTACATAATTAAACAATATAAGAGCTTGAAACATGTGCAGTCGCGTCATCGGAGAATAATAACACGTATTATGTTAATGACCACAAAATGGCGTGTTCTACATCACGTGTTATTTATTCCGTGGCTTTATTTATTTTACAAAAATGTGTTTCCACTGTTTGTCACCCATTGAATAATTATAGAATATAGTTGTGAACTTTGTAAACTTTATTTGTTAACTTTAATTTCATTTTTATTTTATTTTTTTCAGAGTAAAATGGGCAACCGCTCCAGACAACCAAAATCAACGTCTTACTATAGACGATGAGGAATTTTTCGACAACATGACGGATTTAATACATGTAAGTGAATGATGCGATGAAGTACTCCTTTAGGTTCACAGACTTCTACATCCGTTGGTAAAATCGCGACGAGCTGTTTCTGGTCCTTCGGGCCGGATTTATTAAGAAAACCACTTCAGGTTTTTTTCTGTACTTACAGCATTACTTACAAGACGCGGACGGTCTGTGCACGAAGCTAGTGCGGTGCTTGCCGAAAGCGTCACCAAATGGCGCCAACAACAACGGAGTCCTGCAACCGCCCTACCCGCCGCATCCACAGGTAACATACACCAACAATATCCTTGTATAATTATTACTACATAAATAGAATACAATAATCTATAATATCATAAATAGACTCAAAAACGATCAGACTCATTTTAAAAATTGAATCACTTTTGTAATGCTACTTTATCCCTGAGTGACATAGACATATATTTCACGCGGGTGTAGCCTGCTGGCAGAAACTAGTCATATGCATAAAGCTACATAAAGAAGTCCGCTCTCAAAATAAGATTCTAAAACTAAAGTCAGACATCTGAAGTACAAATGAAAAACAAAATCCGTTTTAAAACGAAGCAACAAACTCATTTTCTCTAATAAATCAAGTCTAATGAACTCTTGTAGTTAATTCTAGAAAGTTTTTAATCACTTTAACGTGAAATCATGAATGGAGAGAGATCTCTACGTCGAAAACTAATGAAACGGCGTGCGGACTTTGAGATATGGCTAGCAAAGGTGTGAGTACTGAGATGCCAAGTAATAAACTAGAGTGGAATAAGACGTCGTATCACACCAACCCCCAAATAATTTGTGGACAAAGAATAATTAACTATTGGATTCGAAAGGTGTCGTCTGTCGCGGCAGTGTCCGTGGAAACGAGTGTCCGCAGTGCGGTGGACAGACCATGTCCCTGGACGCGTCTCCGGCTACTGCTGCCGGCGACGTATGCATGCGCTGCCTGCGCGTACAGACCGCGTCTTTGATGTTTTGAGTTTAATCCCCAACAATAAAAGCAAATGGCAAAGGCAAAAAAGCACTATCAATAATTCTGACTCAAAAATTCTGTCATTGATATGCCTATAAATGCATTAACCGTGTGTATAATATCCCATAGCAACCGCCACCCTACCCCCCCACGCCGAGCGTGTCGAGCGCGCTGAGCTCGGGGCACTTCCAGCACACGTACTCCACGCAGATGGCCTCCTCCGACCAGACGGACAGCGCCTTGCAGCCGCAGAACTTTGTCGATGCACGTAAGTACTTCGCCATCGATTCATAACTAAATGCTTCTGGAACTGTGTAGAGGAAAGTCTCTCCGCGAGCGTATCGTACTATGAGGGTACACATGCAGAAAGCACATCAGTGTATGCGCAAATAATTGCGCACTATAATAACACCTGCGTACTTAGCTAATCTCCGCTGAGAATGATCAGCGTGACTGAAGTTTGGTCGGAAATACCTTCTTTTTTTTTTTAAATAAAACTGACCTAATCTGTTTCCACTGATACAATGATGGCTTGAGAATATTTAATATAAAACGAAAAACAAAGACTTAACACGTGCAAGTAACACAAAGCTGGCCTTAGCAACAGCGTCAATAAAAAATAAAGCATAAAATTCATTAAATCAAGATGATTTTTTGCTACTTAGAAGATACGTGTAACATTATGTAATGTTATAAACAAGTGATCATAACCAGTAAATTCTTACTTAACAAAACATTCAAACAAATACGATAAAAAACTCGAGTTGCACGCAATACACGTCAAGCATGAATTTAATACGTGGTTTATGAAGCAATGCAAGCCGGTCTAGACACGGTTAATACTTCAATTATTAATGAATTATCACCAATTAATTTACTTTTCAGGCTGGAAAATAGACGAGCGTGACCTAGAGATACGTGAAAACATTGGCAAGGGAGAGTTCGGAGATGTGATGCTGGGTATACTGAATGGATCACAAAAGGTCGCAGTCAAAATTCTGAAGGATCGCGAGGCTGCTAGCAAGTTCCGTGCGGAAGCCAGCGTGATGGCGTAAGTAAAGTGGGAACAACATTAGACCAACGCCCACGTGGACAATGCCTGAGTTGTACCCATGCATAACGGCGCGACCCGTGGCATGGCTCTAATGTAGCTCTACAAGTCTAGTTGCCATATAAAATGTTTGGAGACCGACGCGCCCGGATCGGCGTACGTGGGTCCAATGTAGTTCTACCTTAATCCTTTAGTATCACCATTAGCCTATTTGCTATAGGCCTGCTGGCTTTTGCTTTCCAAAGGTATCGTCAATTGCACACTCTTACTAGCTGCTCAAACATCTGATAATGTTACATCTGGTAATTATAGTTAGTAAAAAAACGTTTATTGCTCAATCATACATAATGGCTATATGTACCAATAGGGTTGTCTCCAGGGTCAAAATAATTACATTTTATTTTGTCCGTATTTTAGATAATAAAAAAATATTGGACACGTATTTTTTCTTTTTTCGATTAAACATAAAATAACAAAGAACATACAAGTCATTTTTGGTTTAATTTACAAATAAAAAAATACGTCCCTTATTTTTGAATAATCTAAAAGACGGACTAATTACATTTTTTACGGCAACTAGCCTATTTCGCACGATATTTTTTTTTTTATTTATCGCGTCCATAAAAATAGACTTAAGCGATATAGCATATGTACGGATTTTCATGCGGTTTTCACCAATAGACAGAGTCATTATTGAGGAAGGTTTAGGTGTATGCATTTTATGTTAGAGAAAAGTCGAGTTTAAAAGATTTTTAACAGCCGCAAAGCTGGGACGGGTCGCTAGTAATGTTTAACCCTTTAAACGCCGACACCGTAATATTACGTTTTCTGAAAACAGTGCACGAATCGCCACACACGTATAATTACGTTATTTTATTGGAAAAGTTCTCATAGTGCACAAACTCCTTAGAAAATATGGCAGTTTTAAGGTGTAGGGTATAATCTTTATTGTTATGGAATTTTTTTAATGTTTTGAATGATAAATGCTGTGAATTTTGGGATTTAAATACATTGTGATCACTGATCTCCTCGCTTGTATCGCCAATCACGTAATTTTATGAATACTAGGGTTGGGGCAAATTCGTAAAATACTTTATAGGTTGGCTAAGAATAAAAAAGGCTCTTTAGAAATTACTGTCACTATTTGCAATGAAAGTGGGTACTTTCATTACAAAATAACCATAGTGTTACTCTGATATACAAGTATCTGTACACAATAAAATGTATTTAAGTTTAAAATTATTTAATTTTTACGACAAAAATATAAAAATCTCATTACGCGGAACCTCACTAGTGCAGACAGTCACCGGTCGCCGTCACCGTAATATTACGTGCGGCCAAGGAGCTTCAAGGTTATATCGCACTGTATTGTCAGTTGCCTCAGCGCCATCCCCGTACAATCACGTGAAAGCTGTATCGCTCTGTGCAACTAGTGTTGTAGGGGTTTTTCGTGTTATCGTGTAGAACTTTAAATGCAAAAGAAATGCTGGAAGACGAAGAGTTATTAAATATTTTGCGTGCGACGTGGACGTGCGTCATGTCGAGTAATGAAGAATCGCGATCTACGTCGCCTTCGATTTTGGGTCCACGTAAAATTATTTCAAATAATACTTCAAATAAATCGACGCAGACTAAACGAAATTTTGTCCATTACGCCCAGTTAAAAGATGGTAATGGTGTGCTTTTGTAAACTTGCCAGACGCAAACTTTTTTGATCAAAGACCAAGTGATCCACGCAATGAATACTTCGCGTCATTAATAGCTTTTGAGCTGGAAGCTGTGCGGCCTGAAAAACGTTCAGAAGTTTACATCAAAATATTAAATTTAATACGGCAAGCTCGTGGAGAATCGTCACCAATAGAAGAACGAACGTGCCCATCTCCCGAGTACTGATTTGTGTTAACGTAGTTAATGACTGAAGACTGAATAATGTTAGATTATTAATTAAGCAGGTAAATAAAACATTGATTTTATTTCTGGCTTTTTATTCATGAAACCTCAAGAGAACACCAGTGTCCGCAAACCTATTGTCTTTCTATTGTGTCTCTAATTACGATAATCGAAAGGTTAATATTGTTAATAAATAATTAATGCATCGATATTAAGTATTCCCAACACTATTCCAACTTATGCCTAAAGTGACTTGGCGCTGGAGGTAATTCAAAAGTATCAAAATCGTGGCGGTTAAAGGGTTAATAAATAAGCTCTTCTTCGAGGGAAGTCCGGCAAAAACATTATATACGGTGTCTGTTAATTAGTGACCGATAATTATACGCGTGGTTGTACACAAGATTACAGACAGCTTTCCCAAAAAAATAATAATTTTTGTACTCGTTATTTAACTTGTATCACTTAACCGGAACATGTAGGTACCTACACTGATTACATACACCGTTGCAAGCTGGGCGGGTGCACTATCACTATTGTAGGTAAGGTACTTGAGATAACGGCTGACAGCTGAGAGGTCGCAGGCGAATTTGCGCAATAAACTGTTTTGTTATTTTGATAAAAGTAATGAGTATAAAAAAAGTTTCTTTGGGAAAGTTGTTTGAAATCATGAGTTCAATCACGTGTGTAAGTATCGGTCACTAATCACCAGTCACCCTGTATAACATAATAATAGACGTCGCCACTATTATTAAAGTATATTAATTGTGGCTTAAATATTATTACGTTTTCTTTTCCTTCCTGTTGTCAAGTTGTTTTTTATCTCTGTAAACCACGAGCGTGCTTCGGTCAATATTGTAATGGAACGAGACCTACAATAGCGCAAGCTCCCAAAACTATACCGATTTTAAGAAGTTTTTATCGTTTATTTTTGTTGGGGAACAAAATGAACCTTAAAAAGGGAGCTGGAATAGACGCGATACGAAAGGCTGATAATCGGGATTTATGGCACAACTTAAAAACACCTATGTCGATGATAGGCTCATGAATTTTGTTGTTTTTATTTATACAGGGTTATTTTTAAAACACTAGTAAATTCTCAGGACTATGTTACTAACAGCATAAACAAAAACTTTTGTTCTATGACTTTTAAAAATTTGTAATATTTTAGTTCATCAATTTTCAAACAAAAATAAAAATATTTAAGTTGAACGTTCTAAATATTACGAAGTTTGTGCGAAGCAAGCGATAGTACAATAGCGGAAGGAAGTGGGGATCGTGTGGCGGGGGTGCTTGAATCGCTTACGTCGCATCCTACGTACGTAGATAGGTATAGCAAGGTACAGAGTTGAAATGTGTTAGATAGAACAACGAAATCTTGAAGGTTTGTTTTTGTTAAATTAATTATGTTTCGTAAAAAGTCATAGAACAAAAGTTGTTGTTTATGATGTTAGTAATACAATCCTGCAAGGTTGTTAGTGTTTTACAAGTAACCCTGTATACACACACACAAACGCTTAAAAATGAAATGAACAAATACAGATAGAAGAGTACAAAGGTACTGCTTATTTAATTTTTTTATGATAGGCCCACATTTAACCACTTTCTCATTTGATGATAAGCGATAATATGTTCGACGATGGAGCTTCCCTAGAAGCTACTTAGTCACTCCTGAATTAAAGACCCCAAAGTTATAGCCATCAGGAAATAGCCTCCGACAGAATTCTACTCCTTAGCTGTGCATGCACAATGAAAGTATTCCCACGTTCAAACGTTCGAAAATGATTCTAAACTTTTTTCTGCAGATCACTAACGCACGACAACCTGGTCCGCCTGTTAGGGCTGGTGTTCACGTCGAGCGGTAGCACGTGTATAGTGACTGAGCACTGCGCGCAAGGCTCGCTGCTCGACTACCTGCGGTCCCGAGGACGGCACTACGTCACACAACTCAATCAGATTAACTTCGCTTAGTAAGTACCCACACGCACTAAGTCTATACACCTCACAGCAATAAGATTCCGGAAACGGTTACAGCTGTTAAATCAGTGAATTACAAGAGTGCAGTAAAGGTCACCCGCTAAACTTTGCCCTTAGCGCATTGCGTGTATATCCTTCAGTTTCGCTATGATCATGCGCAGCTTGTCGGTTGGCCAGAAGCTGTATTCCTAGCTGTATTCTTTAATTTGTTTTGTGGACAGTTTTAGCGTATGTATTTTACTTGTGTATTCATTTTAATATTTATTATTATATCTATTTATTTTTTTCAAATTTTTCTTCTTGTCATCATATCAATAAAATAAACATTCTGACTATAGTGACGCGTGTTGCGGCATGGAGTATCTAGAAGGCAAGCGGGTCGTTCACCGCGATTTAGCGGCGCGCAACGTGCTAATCTCGGGCGAGGGCACAGCTAAAGTCGCGGACTTCGGTCTGGCGAGAAATGATACCACCATGGACGACCCCGCAGAGGCCGCGCGGCTGCAGGCCAAGCTGCCTATCAAGTGGACCGCTCCCGAGGCGCTAAAGTACAACGTAAGTTTATCAATTATAACTTAAAAAATATATATCATGCATGCACCACAATACATTTGGCATTTAGTTCTTTACCAACTTTTCAACTTCTACACTTGTGAAAGTTATGATTTAGAGACTTAACTGAATATTTTGTTTCCAGAAATTCTCTAACAAGTCTGACATGTGGAGTTTTGGCATCCTTCTTTGGGAGATTTATTCCTTTGGAAGAGTCCCGTACCCCCGAATTGTAAGTATAATGTTTAGAAGCTGTTCTAAAAATGAACTGAACTGGAACTATAATCGCGTTAAGAAAATACAGCTTGGCAAAATAGAGTAGAAAATAATGAAGGCGGCACTGTGCCGTTCGTATAGCAACCCACCGCAACCGAATAGCGTACCAACCTAATCTTGATACTTAGCTGTTTTTTATTATTATTATTAAGGTGCGTACAGATAGCGCGTATAATGGTATGTCATGTCCATACTTGTACCTACGCGTACACGACGCGAGCGCGAGCGCCTACGAGCCGCCGTCAGTCGGGTTTTGGTCCCGCGGCAAAGAGGACGCACACGACCGTGTACGCTATATTGGGACGGCAAATGAATAGACACGCGTGTTCTTCGAGTTTCAATAATGAAAATGTTATCAGATTGATTCAACTTTACGAATTTCACCGGGTCTTGTGGGACAGCACACTAACTGATTATTAAAATAACGATTTACGCCAAGATGCATGGAAAGCAATTTCAAATGAACTGAAAACTGCAATAAGTGTATTAAAAAAAAAAGATGACAACTTTATTATCAACTAAAAAAATTACCTGTTGGCACATAAATTAAGGTGATCTACTTCTATTTTGGGTCGACCTTTCCTGTGTTTTTCAGGTGTAGAAAATACACCTTTATTTCTATCTCCTTCCGGCACGATTCGTCTTATAGTGAGAACAGAATAAATAGATTTTGTTATTTAGTCTATGGCACGATAATTTCTTTAACATTTCTAAAGCAAACGCTACGACAAATACGTCATTACCTTTTACCTTATCACACTCAAAGTATTAGTTGAGTAGAAAATAAATAAAAAAGTATCAATTAATCTAAGCGCACTATACCAGAATAATGAAGAAAAAATGTAAACATAACCTATGTACTCGAAGTTTATTGTTTCAAATTTCTACTTATTCCGTATGCAAGCAAATTAATACAGCTTTGTATTCATCAATTAACACTTGATTTAACTAAAATCATCAAAACAAACTCTTACATACTTACCTGTCATATCAGCGGTTTTTTGGTAAACGTTGTTAAGATCGAAAATCGGTAATAGTTTGGGTCTCATGTTCCGCCAGACATTGCCTGTACACCTTATAAATAACCTCTCCGCCAGCACTTCAAATGGTTTAATTCATTATTTCTCACTTTTTACATTTATTATTCAAACAATGAATCACTATTTTTTTAACGCAAATACAAGTATCAAAACTATTGAATGAGGAAAATTTTGTGTCAAACTATTATTATTTTGTATTAATTATTTCCAGTTAATAGAAAAGGTGAAATATGGACAAAGTTAGTTGTTCCAGTTAAAGATTTATACCAATTTAGGAATCCAATCCCGCATCAAAATCGCGATCTCGTATGCCTGCGGGATTGAAGTCAGCAATCCCGCGAGCGAGATTGGGGTTTTTAATTTATTTTTTGTTTTAAGTAGTAAACATAAAAATCCATCAAGTGCGAGTTGGACTTGCACATAGAGTATTTCTTATATTTTTTTCTACCTTCATCTAGGAAAGTAAATTCACATGCTGTAGGGAATCCCTGATCACAGAGTACCTACCTAAACTGATATTGATTACGTTCCATTCCAGTTGCGATACAGGATTCACACAATATGTAATAGAAATTCAAAAATTGTTGATTAATTATTATTAATTTATTGCAAGGTAAAATCGAAAACAAAATAATTATTTTCCATAGAAATTCTATAAAAAAATGTCAAGAGTTTCATGTAAAGTTGTTTCATTACTTTTTAATGAGGGTGAGCTGGGTCTAATAAATAATCAAAACTGCAGCAGGTCGTCGGAATCCAATTTTCTTATAAAAACGCGAAGCGAGCACATCGAGGCGTCCGACCGACAAGTGAGGATCGCCCGTAAATAGATCGATTACATGTTCAGCTACCCTCCGCTATTGTATTATCGCTTGCTTTGCATAGACTTCGTAATATTTAGAACGATTAATTTAAAATCAAATTTTGTATGAAAATTTGATGAACTAAAATGACATTTTTTTAAGTCATAGAACTGAAGTTGTTGTTTATGATGTTAGTAACATAGTCCTGAGAGGTAGCTAGTGTTTTACAAATAACCTTGTATATAATCCTCGACTCCTCCGTGACTCAGAAATACATGAAGCCTTGGTCTCGGCTGTCATTCGCAGGCGTTTGATAGAGTCCGTCTAACGAAAGCGTGACCTGAGAAAAGGAGGTTAAAACCAAAAATTTTGTATGTGGTATTATTGAAATAGTAGGAGAAAAAAGTTTTGATACTTGAGTATTTTTTGTATTTATGACAATTGTATAATAGTTGTATAGGAACTTAAATTTTAGTCAAAAAGGTGTGTGTAGACTTAAGCTAGAACTACACTACACCGACGGCAGGTGTGCACACTACACCGACGCAACGCGTAACACGTGTGATGCCTTTGATTTCATCGGAGGATTAAAAACAGATCAAGCTTGCTTTTTCATTTCCCATCCATTTACACTTCCGCCTGACCACCACGATCAAACGCGTGGATAGCCCCGCCCACCTTCCTCTAAAATTTCTGGGACCGATGTGTCCGCGTCGTGGACGTAGCGTCGCATGGCGTGGCGTGGATCAAGTGTAGCTCTAAAAGTCTATTTTCCATATGAAATGTATGGAGACCGACGCTCCGAGATCGGCGTGTGTAGCACACGTGTGAGCAGTATAGTTCTACCTTTAATTATTGGTGGGTGTATGGTAAAGGTCAATAACACACAAAATGTTAGTTATTATTCCAAATTATTTTATTTTATCTGTTATTTCAAATGTCGCTACATAATATTCAAATAATACTCTTTATTTACCATTTCATTCAACTCGTAAGCCACAGAAAGTTCAGAAGCTATCTCTTTCAAACTTGAACTAGGATTTCAGTCACTATTTCCTTCACTTTCGCGATTTTAACTTCAGTTGAAGACTTTGATGCACTACCAGACAGACTGAGGCAAATCTTTCATTACATCTCAGGCGCTTTTGAACGCATTCTACTACTTATTAGCATGTTTTTGATTAAGTCGATTCACCAAAAGTCTTCTTTGTTCGATGTTTATGTCAATTACGAAATTCGCAATATGCCAGATTATCTAAAAATTTAAGAAAAAAAAATTATTATATCGTAAATATATCTAATAATTTTTGTCAACAAGGATCAAGAATATAATGTCATACTAACTTAAAAATCAGAAATCGTATGTAAACAATGTTGGTTTTCATAGAAAACACCTTCTTTCTCTTCTTGTTTTTGTTTGAACTTATTAACCATAGTGTGTAGCAGTTTTCGCACGTTACTGTTTATTGTTTTTCCCATAATTAAGCAATTATTATAGAAAAATAAATATCTGTTTACAAAAACTGACAATTGCAATCATAGACTTTGACGTGATTTTTTCGGCAAAACAATGTTGCCAATTTAATTTAAAAAAAAAACTCCAGGTTACGCTTTCAGTAGACGCACTCTAGTTGATTCGAGTTACGCAGAAGCCAGAAAGTTGATAACAGTTTTGCCACGGGGTATCAGAGGAGAAATATATGTAGTCTCTCCATGTAAAAACTGATTACAGCCTGGTCAGACTGTCAGAAAAGTTTATACATTTATAAACCTTATGTCGTCGTAATAGAAAGCGTAAAAAACAATTTATAAATTTGTCCAGCCGCTAGCGGAAGTGGTGCGGCACGTGGAGCGCGGGTACCGCATGGAGGCGCCCGAGGGCTGCCCGGCGGGCCCCTACGAGGTGATGCGCGCGGCGTGGCACGCCGACCCCGCGGCGCGGCCCACGTTCGCGGCCACGCGCCACCGCCTCGCCGCCATGCGCGACGCCGCGCACCACGCCGCGCCGCCGCATCAAGCACAACCGCATCCGCACCAGGTATTTACACCCATACGACACATATCCTAGCTAACGCTAAACGTAGCCGCAACGAAATGAGAGATATCCCGCTAAGGAAACATCAAAAATGGCCTAAAGGTCCATTTTGGCTCAAAAATTAAGTTACATATGAACACCAATGTAATATACCATATTATAAGAAAGCTTATTTATTGCAATGATACACATTTTTCAAGACCCCGTTTTTTCCATAAAGCTGAAAAATGTTTCAGTAAAAACAAAACGATTTTTTTTTTTTATTGTTTCCATGCAATAGAATTATTTAAAAACCTATCTTAAGTTTTTCTTATAATTTAAGCTGCAGCTATATACAATTAAGAAAAAATAATCTATTATCTTGATAAAACAATATCAAAACGTTTCGAAAAAAGGTTAAATCTGTAAATGCAAGATTGACGATTTGCCAACTTGACATTTCACATTGAAATAAACCAAACTTGCGTTCCGAGTCACGATAACGTCGTCATTTGGATACCTCCATACCTACATTTATTGAACGTCTCCAGAGATCCACGCCATCGATTGAATTATTGTTGTACAATAAAAAAAAGCAAACTTTTCATATTATAACAACAACAACCTTCAAAAGTAACCTTCATAAGAGAATACTTATATCTTCAATATTTCACTTCAATTAACGTGACCTCATCCTCTCGGTTCTAACACGAAACATTTATTTTCAGTGAAGGTCGCCTGATGATTTATCGTGGAACTTCGTGAATTCGTGTGAAATGTACACACGGAATAGGCAAAGTGCTGTGAAGTTGGCGAAATGTATTTTATACATTAATTAATACATACTGTAAGTACTAAATTATTTTAATATGTTTGAAGACACTCCCTCGCTAAGTATAATTTTATTATAATGTAGATTAGATATGTAATTTTGATGTGTTGTACAAGAATGTGTGTCAGATGTTAGGTGTTGGAGGAACTTTTAGTGGAGTCACTGTATCACACAATAAATAAAAATAAAAAAAAACTTGTCAATATTAATTCGTTGTACTAAGAAAAGGGTGAACTTAGCCGAAAGGGTGGACGTGAAATAGACTAATTATGTTATGGATTTGTTTTAATTGATTCTGTCGCATATAAATTTTATTGTCGACATTAATTCAGCTGCCAAGCACAAAGTACATTTGTGCACAAATGCCGCCTCGGACAAAAATCGTTAAAACCATGATTATGGACTCAAAAACCTTTCGGCTTCGGAATCCCTAACCAACTCACATTGCATATTTAGTTTTAAGTGTATAATGAACACAACTGCAAAGCACAATATTTACACAAAACAGTTCCACTAAAAGATCTTTTTTAAATAAATTTTTATTGAAGGCCTAAACTTCAATGTATGCTAACATATTCTCGTAAAGATTCCACCCAATAGAGGTCACGAAGGTTATGTCGGTACTATGGTACTGTCTAGTCAAAGTATTGTTTGTATCATATTATAGTATTTGCACTTTAATTAATCAAAGGGGACTGATTGCAAATAAATCATGAAGTAAAACAAACACTACCGGTTGTAAACATAATTATAAAAATCGCTCAAATAAAAAAAAAGTAATAAAAAGAACTACATAACGTCACGAGTAAGCAACAACAAGTATTAAAATTAGGCGTACTTGTGTGTTAGTTTATTTACTAGAAATTAAGTCTAAGAGTGGACTGAACGCAATGAGCATTCAATCCAACTCACATTCATGGAGTATTATGTGTAAATTCAGTGTTGTGTCAAAAGTTAATAGCAGCTGTTCGAGTGAGTTATTAATTCGTTACGACGACATTAACATCAAAGTCTGATAGTATAATGATCTAAAACAATCAGTGAATTTTGTTAATGTGTTAAAAGTTCAATTAGGTTCAATTGATTTACACTTTGTGTTATAGACTAAGATATGTTTAGCCATACTAAGGAAAAGTTGTATAAAACCAACTACCAGGTTGTGTGCTATCGTAAAGCTAAGATTACCTCTCGACGGGTACGCGCAAAACATAATAAGTCATTGGCAAAACTCATTCATTTGATTTGTCTTGAAATCATTCACATCCAAAAAATATTCAGTGTGTGTAGCTGAATAGAGCTATACTATTAATTATATACAAAAGAAACATTTGCGTCTATAGATTTTTATTTAATTTACGGTAGTTGTAAAGGAATTATGTGAAACATGACAAATAGTCTGATATAAGCCATGAATCTCAAGTAAATGCAAGTTGTCTATGATATTGTTGTAAACTTGTAAAATTCTTGCGTAAAATTGCTTAACACATTTTCCAAAAAAAAATGATATAATAATAATGAATAAATGTACATGCATCATTTACGCTAAAGAATTGCAAATATATTATTTTCTGTAATACAACAAGCCTAGAGAGTAAGATTGAGCATTTTATAAAAATGAGACTTTAAATTCAACTACCACATTTATTAAGTCCTTTTGTTTAATCTTATGCAATACTAGTTTTAAGTGTTAAATTGTTTTTACCATATATTTATGTTCTATCAGAAATTTTGTGAGAATTACTTTTGTAATGAAGCGATTCAGATGCAAGACATTTGATTTCTGCCAAAGCATAGGAACTTGAATTTTTTGCTGTTTCCATTAAGTCTTCCTTTAGCTAAAAAAAATTATTAATTTCTTATGGAGACAACATATTAAATTGATTGTACAACTGTTTACTAGTCTTTAAAGAGTAGTAAGGACTGAATTGTTTGCAGTTGTATTTTTATCTGTAATTTATAAAAAATAAGAACTAAGGTATTAAAATCTCAATTGTTTTTGTTTATTACTTGTACTATTATTTTAAACAATGTAAATAGTTATTTTTAACTTTAAGAAATAAATTGTATTATAACAAAGTATAAATACCTAAACATATGTTTTTTATTGATTCACACATATCCATCACCACAAGTGCTACCCGCTGCATCACATTCAGTGCATGGGGGATCAAGTAGCTTTTCTGGAGTAGTTTTTCCATCTATTACTATAGCAGGACTGACCGGCGCCGGTAGCTTCTCAGGAGAAGTTTTTCCATCCATTACTATGGCAGGACTGACCGGCGGTTCAGACATTTCTTTTTCATTTAGTTCGCATTTTTGAGTTATATTGTCTGATGTTAACCACTGCAACGATGAGTTGGCCTTCCCAATTGAGGCCCTTTTTCCAATTTTTATAGGAGAACCTCTTTTATTCTCCAAAACAAAAGTTGTATTAGAACTTGTGCAGGTAAATGGTGTTTCGCGTCCTTTATCTGCAGAAATGAAGGAAACGTCAAAAAACAGTAATAAATAATAATTCATTATATGTATAAAGGTGCGCGCCCACATCATTGGCATAGAAGTATACGGAGCACACGTATTTGGTATTTTTTAATTATTTTTAGTACTATGTTTACAAGATTGACAAATCTGTACCAGACATCGACATTATAATATGAAAGAAGACAAACAATTGCAGTATTGGCGCCCTGACCCTTCTATGTCAACATTGAGAAAGCGCACCTTTACTATCAACTGATTCCACTTCAGAAGCAGTGCAACAATCCATCGACGTGTCGCAATCACAACAACCACATTCGCACTTATTTCGTTTACTCCGCTTGTATTTACCGCCTCTGTTTCGTTGACTATACTTTTTATCATTGGTATCGTCACCCGACCTCTCGTCACACGTGGTACATTCACTACTGCAACCATTGTCGATCCACTTTGTCTTCTTTGGGGACTTATTCTGAATAGGTTTAGCATCCACATCACACTGTGATGTGATGTCTTCTGTTCTACTTGTTTGTGTTTCGCGACCATCTACAGGATTGCTGCCGACACTTTCATCTGTATAAGTCGTAATTGATTTGTCAACAGACACAATTTTAGCCGTAGGTTCACATTCACATATTAGATTCCTCGCTTTATGCCGTTTCTTTTTTTTCTCTTCCGGGTGACAATCACAAATTATTTTATTCTTCTTTGTATCCTTGCCTCGTTTATTTTGTTCTTTGTTGTAAGAGCTGTCGTCGGTAGTGGTGTTGTTACTTTTGGGAGATGGATTCGGGTCCAATAGAGAATCTAAACTCATGGGCTTATCAGTATCAACAGAATGATTGCATGGTTTTTTGATCTTGAAAGTCAAATTTGTGTCTGCTGGGCATTCTTCGCACAAGGGTTTAGTATCGGTAGAACTGCATTGTTGTTTTCTCTTTAGTGTCAAATTCGGGTCAGCAGGGGACTCACGCATGTCCTTATTAGCATCAGCAGAATTACTATATGGTTTTTCACTCTTGGTAGTCAAATTAGCGTCCACTGAGGACTCTAAACTCACAGGTTTGGCACAGACACAACGGTCACACGTTTTGATGCTCTTAGAAGTCAAATTCGGGTCCACTGGAGATTCTAAATTTGTGGGTTTAGAACAGACACAATTGTTTAATTTAATTCTCTTGGAAGTGAAATTAGGGTCCCCTGGGGACTCTAACCTCATGGGTTTAGCAGAGACATAACAGTTACATGTAATGTTACTCTTGGACGTTAAATTCGGGTCCACTGGGGACTCTAAACTTATGGGCTTAGCCCTAGTGGAATAATTGCATGGTTGGTTAGTTTCGGGAGTCAAATTTGGGACCACTAGGGTCTCTAAGCTCATAGGTCTAGCTCCGACTAAACAATTGCACGGTTTGGAGCAAACTACTTGGTAATGACACACTGTGTTATTTGTGACGGGCGCTGTATCTATCTGAACGGTTTTATCTTTGCACGGCGGCATGAACACAAAGTCGCGTTGTCGCAAGCCTGGGTAAAAGTAGACCAAGTCTGTTGTCGATGTCCCACCATCACTGTGAAACTGTAAATATAAAAAAAAATACAATAAAATACTAGTTTAAAACGCCTTATTTAGTTGGTGTTCAGTTTTCACCATGGGAAGTAAGTACATATAAAAATATGATACCTTAACTTGATATCCTATATCAAGGTTGTTCAAATTACGGTTGTAGTCCGCATTGATAGCCAGTCTTGGAGGTTCGTATCGCTGATTTGGGGAGTTAAACGCATTTTGAGGGAATCTGGATAAGGAAAAGTGTATCTTTCATATAAAGCAGCCAGTGACGTAACTATACCATCCGAGGCCCGTGGCAAAATCATTGGATGGGACCCCGAGGAAAATCGTCAACTTGTAACTTAATTTGGTTAAATTACTGATGTACAGACATAAAATATTCTTTATTATTAACAAATCGGTTAGTTCTATAATATACATACAAGGACTTATATTTCGTCTTTGAAGGTTGGCTTCCCTGTGACCGTCTCTATAAAGTGGTAAGGCTAGCAAAATATCACGGGAAATTGATCCTTTTCTTATGAATGCGTTTAATAAATCTTAATAATTAACTTGAATTTGTATACTTCTTCAGAGTTCAAGGCTTCTAGGGCCAGGGCCGCGGGAGCCCGACTTAGCCAAAGGGGCCCGTGGCATTTTGCCAGCCTTGCCACCCTATAGGTACGCCACTGTATGCAACCTATGTTAAGTAAATACTTTACATAAAGAGTTAAATAGTGATTAAAAAAAAAACTTTACTCACGGATTAGAAATACTTCTGATAAACCAAGTTCCTACATTATTGTTATATGGTGGTGGGATGTTAAAATTAGTATTAGCAAACATAGGATTAGGTATGGTTTGAAATGGATGGCATTGAGATGCACTGGGTGACCACCATTTAATCGTCGGCATGAAAAAGAACTGTACAGATCCATCAGGCAATGTAACCGAGGTGACATGTCCTTCGCCCACTATTTCAGGATACATACCTTGGGCGGTTTGTAAGGCTATAAAAGTAGGAGAAAAACAAGTTTATTATTTACAAAGGACACTTATATATGGACTCTGTAACCAGCGCTGCATCAAGTGTGGTATGACTTCAATAACCCATTTGAAAAGTTACAGTAGTTAATGGCAATAGCTTAATTTTATTGGACGGCACCAACAATGTAATAAGTGCAGGGAAAGAATTATGATTCATATTATTTTAGTAGCAATTTAGTAGATGTTTTCAATCCATGTACCTTACCTACAAGTTCTTAAGTAATCGAAAAAAAAAGTCATTCAACATTAAATAAACCACAACTTTAACACAACGATATCTAGTACCAAACTAAGCAGAGCGTGTGCCATGAGTACTTGATTACTGATAAACATACAATTGCCGTCACGGATCTTGAGCGCTGGCTTCAAGTTGCGCAGAAGTCAAATATTTGGTCTCTTTAGTGGTGCGAAGTGAGACGCGGGAGCGGGGAGTATCAGTGATTGACTCGCCGTGCCATCGCATCATAGACGTCACTCCTGATTCGTTCTCTGCGTTGCTGCATGTATCTAAAAACGAAGACAATTGGCTCGCCAATCTATGGATTACGCAAAGCGATCCCCACTCTGACGCCGAACGCTCAAGATCCGTTTTAGCAATTGTACCTACATATTTAAGGTAGCCATACACGCTAGGGTAAGTAGGTATACCTGTCGGTAAGCTTCTATGGAGACCTGAACAGTTTTGCAACATACACGCTCAGGTCAGGTTGTGGTGGAGATAAAGCGTGTATGGCGGGCATTACAGATAAATTACACCCAGGCACTAGACCAAATGATCGTGCTCGTCACACAAACATTTGTCTTAGGTTGGAAACCACAACTCCGACATAACAGTTAATAGGACACGACTAGGCAGGCAGTCACCTTGGATAGTCAGTCTCGCTACAACCTTGCTTATATTTTAGTGAGATTACTAACGTGTGTTGAAAGGGTTACCGAATGGTCCATTAGTAAAACTGTTCCCATAGAAAGGCTGGTTGCACTGCATGATTACGGTCCAAATTATTCCTTTTAATTATTCAACTCATATCTATACTGTAGTGATGTACTGGTTTTATTTTATTTTTATGTATTAATGCTGTAATGTCCATTTGTTTAATGATAGTCCTGTCCACATTTTGTCGGACTATCAATGACATTATTCTTTTAGACAATTCAGTCATAGATTATAGATATGTCGATGAAATGAGATTTGACTGAAAAGTATTATTTCAATTACTTTTCACCTATGATTCCAGCTTATATCGCCTGTTAACTTGCATTAATTTTAGTTTTAACTGATCTGAATACTTTAGCTAAGTAGCTATTGAGTTCCAACAGGCTATAGTGCAATATTGTGTTACAGTATCAGTTACAGTATAGTACCTACTTTGAAAATCTATCATTTCAACTCTTTGTAAACTAATCTCTATCCGGTCGTGTCGTATTGCCTGCCCATCAGGCGATGAGAATTTTTCATTTGTGCCCAAAAACACATATATTAGGTACTTATGCACTGTAGAAAATAAATGTACCGCGCTAATAAGCTAACAAATTAATAATTATATCATAAGTTGTTTCAGTACTCATGACTTCTTGATCCTTCATTATATTTAATTACTTTGCCCGAGGTTAACAAAATTAAAGAACAAAATAATTCCACATTTATGTATTTTATATGTGTAACAATAGCAATTCCTTTTTGCAAAGAAGGTAACTTGCTATGCTTTTTAAGCTCGGTTAATGTTTGCATACAAAAATAAGAAATGCACATATTTAAATTAAATACTACACAGTAGTATTTAATTAAGATAGTATATTAACAAATCTATGCTTAAAATTACAAGTAATTGTGTATACGACATATTAACTGAACACCGCATTTCTAATGTGAAAGTTCACAATGTACTCTGAGTTAGTTCGCTGCACACTGATCGCGAAGGGGTCGGTAGGGTGGAAGGTGAACGCGACGAGTCTCCGCGCGCTCGCTGGCACTGACTGCCCTAGTACACCCGCGTAAATCTTGAATTTGAGTAACCCCGAGTCACGTGCATAAAATCTAAAAAGATAGATTATTCTGTAGCAATAGCAACATCAAATTCTGACAAAATTAAAATGTGAATTGAAGTCAACAGTACATAAATTCAATTACCTTATGGGGTATTCTCCATAGGCTTTGGGTCTCTCCATAACAGAAACCCATTTGTCATCATAGCTAAATAGTCCTAAATCTAAATATGGCGATCCACTATACGACTGCGCGCTTATCGGCAACTGCGCCAGAATTCTTTTTGTAGCTTCTGTTCGACCTCCATAAATGGCTCTCACTATAGTTTGTTTGAATCTTTGTTGCGTCAGCCTGGCGTACAAATTATTAGACGGCGAACATGTGAATTGGGAATCAGCACATAATCTCGCATTCCGGAAGCAATCGCAATAGTTCTCGAATAGTTGTAGAAGTCCTTCTGACGTGTTCTCATAGACTTCTAATATTTTGCTCTCACTTATATTGTAAATAACGAAAAACGAAGACTGGCTGTTGGGTTCTGCCACACGCAAAGTTACGACTTCTTCACTTGCATATTTTATGAAGAGATGATCTTCGTCTAACAACTGCATCTTCCACATTCTCAAACTTTTAAACATGTCAAAGTACTTATAAAACTTTCTCAATTCAAGGGGGTCTCCCGTTTCGTCACTGATTGTCTTCGCCCTTTTAAAAAGGAAGACAAGTAATCTATGTTTAAGGCTATTTATTGTTTCTTCATGAAAAGGTCTTTCATTCATCAATGGTACAAAGACAGAGTTGACAATAAATGGATCATCATCATAACAAAATCTGCCAATTTTTCTGATTTCTATGAGCATGCCTTCAACAATTTGAAACAAATGTATTGTTTGATGTTGCACAGATAGAACTGCGAGGACTTCTTTATATAAGTAAATTCCTTGATTGTGCGATAGGTAAATTTTATCTATTCTGAAATGTTTTGTATCGCATAGTTTACCCTGATGCAAGTCCACTAGATGCAGAGAATAATCTTCTAATGCTGATCTATAAAAATACAAGACATTGTCTGATAATTATACTGTTTGTGAATAAGATAAATAAATAAAACTTTGGTAGGTACAAGAGTAAAATGGCAGAGAAAAGCCTTTGCCAGGATTGAGTTGGTAAAGGTTGGTTAGATTGGAGTAAAGTTAACTGGAAATGGTCATTTTAACACTTAAGTTCCTACAACTTGGGAGCCTAGGCATAAAAAATCGAAAAATAAGAAAAAATCTAGGACTTGGTGGGGTACTTGGCATTAACACAATGCATTATCTGCTCAAGTAGTGTCATCCAAGTTTCAAAATTCATCATACTTGATGGTGCCATATTTGCACGAATGCTGGCATTCGTTTGGGGTTTAATGAACTAATTTGTAAATTAACTTACCTGATGGTAGGAGTAACTGCTTCATTGTTGCTATGTATATGATAAAAATGTGGCCTAAGGTCATCGGGAATGTGTGCTGCAGATCCCACTATCACATATCTGCCATCCTCAGTGAAAAGACTGCACTCTCTATTCAGCTGCTGGTCCATGAATGGCATGTGAGCAGCATTGTTGCGTTCTGACCTTGGAACTTCTCTTTGTTGACACACATTCACAGTGAATTTAGGCTGGAAAACGTACAAGATTTATTCTAGTATTTTTTTAAGTTTTCATAGACTCATTTAAAAGTTACATTAATTTGTAAATTGTGCGAGACAAAAAGTTATACCTTGAAAAACCTATAAAAAATGTGTGTTCTTATCCTATGATGAGCATCAGCATCAGCATTGAGTAAATCTGAAGGATACCCAGCAACAAGATCCCCAGCAGCTGCAGCTCCTCTGTACTCATAAATCTACAAAATATTACAAATGAAAGGCCATGTTAATACTGCAATACCAACAATGCTGTTTTTACATGTGAACAGACATACCTCTAGAGAAGTTTGATCAGCGGAAAATGCAATAAAATGCTTTCCATCAGGACTAAATTTCCTCAAGAAGCAAGGGGGTTTTTCTACATTCACTATTGTCAAATTTGGAAAAACATTCTGATAAAACTCTCGAACAACATGGAAGTGGGACCCAGGTTTCCGAGAGCCATATATTTCTCTATCCATAAGCCGTATAACAATGTTTTGAGGCTTAATTTTGCGCGGCACAATCCTTTCCGTACAGAAAAACTCATCTTCTTTCAGAGCCCCGGGTGGTGGATCCTCGTAATAAACATTCGTTGATTGGCTGGTGGAAGCCATAGTATATTTATAAAATACTACTTTTTATTAGTTTCGCTAAAAAAAAATCATTTTCTGATAATACCAAAGCCGTAAAAAAGGCCGATGACAACAAAAAGCTACGAAAATGGCGTAAATCAGCTGTTTGTTGACAGCTCTGACAATGTCATTAAAGTTGACAGTTATTCTATTTCCGTTCTAAAATAACAATCAACTAAAGATCCTATTACATTACTCGATCGATATTCAGTCAGTCTTAGTCGATGTCGCATGGTGTGATAAGGGACAGGCCCTTTAGGGCAAACGATCTTGTTTATAGATATTTGCTATCTTCAGTCCAAAGATAGGCCTTTTAGTTCGTAGGTTAAACAATATTCTTGGTTCGAAATTCGATTATTCTGCCTGACGCATGGATTTTGTATACCCCATGGATTAAAAAGATCTTGGCCTGACGACAGTGAACATTTTTAAACAAGATCCGGCTCTAAATGGCTTATTACACTACGCGTTATTCAGCACACGATATTCAGATTTGTTCATTTCGAACTCTTATTTCACTAGGCGTAACGCGTCATCGACTAAGATTGTCTGAATATCGAGTGTATTAGGTCCTTATGTTTGACAGTTTTATCATAAAGTCTATGGTTTAAATTGTTTTTGACAATTGACTGACAGCAATTGACAAGTCAGAATTTCAGAAACACAGAAACATTTGAAATGCCGCACAAAAAATAGGTTATGTTGTTATATCACGGTGTTTTGTTTTAAAAATGTTGGAATATCTAAATGCCCGTCTAGGTTCTATGCGCAATTCATTTGCCGCTGCAAGCAAACGTAAATCATTTAAGTATGGGTTACCCTTCATATTATTCATGGTTGGTGGATCTTTCGGTTTGCGAGAATGGACCCAAATCAGGTAATTGTTATCTATCACGCCCAAACGTGATGAGCGTGTAACGATTTCACTACTAGGAGCACTGCAAGGATACAGGCCTGCATAGTATAGCTCTGTCATGAATGCTGCTGTCTCAACCTTTCAATCAAGCGCATTACTCAAAGCACTCGCACTCGAGTTTATTGTGTAAGTGTACTAAACCAAGCTTGTCAGGCTAGGAGAAGTCCCTACTTGTCTTTGTTCAAGAGCAGAAATTTATCAAAGAAACAAATGTATAAAAACCGAACTCTTGATGAGGTGAGATGATACTGGCATAGGCCCAATTGGCTTTGCATTTAAATTGTAAAAGGAAGCATTATTTTGTAGTAAGTAATGATAAAATGCCTTTTGATCTCTGAACCTTAATAAAATCAAATAAGATTTGGAATGTATCTAAATTTCATTATGAATTAGAATATTAACAAGTCTTAGTAAACATAGTCATACCTCAGTAGGTATGATTATATACAATATATAGTACTGTCATACCACAGTAAATATAACTATGGATATGACATAGTGTAGTCATTATGCATAGTCATACAAACTACAGTTTTATTGTTGCATAACAACTTGACTCATATCTGATGACATGCATAAAATAAGAAAATTAGCTTCGCTTATCATAATGGCTGTTTCATTAACCTTTTGAAGACCGTCAATTAGAGACACAACAGAAAGACAATGACACATTAAATGCCTGTAACTCTGAAAGAGCAAGTATGCTAGCACAATTACAATGTTTCTAATCACCTAAATTGTTCAGATAAACATCTTAGTTGGGGACGAGTCTGGCAAAATATAAAAAAAAAAGTATATAATGGTATACCCAAATGAGTTCTAATCAATAAGAGTCAATCAGTCAAGTCTATCAATATTACAACTTGAAATTATTGCTTTCAGATATCAATTCTCTAAAGTAAAAGGTGTCAGTAAGGAAGAAGCAGCAAAAATGGGCCTCAACAGAGAGAAGGATGTTACTCTAGAACAAACTTATGAAGAAATTCAAAAATTGGATATAGACAACTGGGAAAACAAACGAGGGCCTCGGCCCTGGGAGTCAGTCGAACAAAAATAGTGCACAGATCACTTTAGACCAACTTTTGGTTGTATTATTGTTGTAAATATTTTTATTATTAGTTTAATTAAAAATTATTGTTGTTGTTACACCTAGTACTTTGTTCTTATTTTACCTAAGGTATATAAAGTAATCGTTTTTTTTTTCGTAAATGTTAGGTAACCTCTGGAAGTATGATTTGATGGCCCCTGACCCTGACATACAAGTTGAAGATCGCTGGATCAAAAGAGATTTGAGGACATTTGGGTGTCTTCAAGGCTAGAGAGAATAGGCTCTTAATAAACTAGTGCACCCCACTATCAAAGGTTGCATCGCTACTTACCATCAGGTGGGATCGTCAAGCACTAGTTTATCTCAATTAAAAAAAAAAAAAAATGTGTGTGACAATTTGCACTGAGCTTGCATGGCAGCTCATTCTCTTTCCTACAGAGGATGTCTAAGTCCCAGCATTGGGATCATTAAGCTAGGGTCCCACAGATAATAAATCTTAGCGGAAGCGGAAGCAAGTGTACTGTGAGGAAAATATATGTAAGTAGGTAGGTAGTACTCGAAAATAAACAAAAGTGAATTCATCATCATCATTTCAGCCGTAAGACATCCACTGTTTGACATAGGCCTCCCCCAAATGTCGCCACAACGACCGATCCTGTGCATCTCGCTCGCATCCACCGCATTCCCGCGACTCTCACCAGGTCGTTGATCCACCTTGTGGAAGGCCTTCCAACGCTGCGTTTTCCGGGAATTATATTTAATAAAAAGTAATTTTGCCGCTTTTGTACTTTTGAGTCTGTTTCGGTGTTTTTCATAAATATTGAACAGCTCCTCTAAATTACTCACTGTCTACACTGCCGCGGGGAGCTGATAAGTATTGGCGAAATGCTACAGAAGGATAAAACAAACAATAAACATAATTATGAAAAAGCAACAGAAGATTTACGTGCTTACGCTAAACGTAACGAGGCGCGGTGATACGCAGAATGAACCAACCCATCTCACAAAGGTAAAGTTTTTATACAAATCAAACTGAATTAGGAGTTCAGTACTATATAAATTACGTTTTAGATTTTGGGTATGTAAGGGCCCCAACGTGTATGTACCGTATGCACCCTACCCTCAGGATGGGCCCTAGTTTACACTGGCTTTGCACCATAGTGGTTGCACTGTAAATTGACCGCTGTGTTACAATTGCCATCAGGGATCTTGAACGCTCGGCGTTAAAATGGGGATCGCTTTGCGCATTCCATAAGTACATTGGCGTGCCAATCTTCTTCGTTGTAAGATATATGCAGCAACGCAGGGGACGAATTAGGAGTGACGTCTATGACGCAATGGCACAGCGAGCCAATCACTGACACTTCCCGCCCCCGCGTCTCACTTAGCACCACTAAAGAGACCGAATTTGACTTCTGCGCAACTGCTCAAGATGGCAACTGTACCAGAATGTATATTTTTGTAAGTACCCAAAAATTCTGTCTCTAGCATTAACTAGTTGTGAACCTGGAACGCAGATAAATGCGAGACAATTTAAGTACCTACGACTTTTTAATTGTTTCTCTAATTACAGCATAGGCAGCTAATACGAAAGGTGGGTAAGTAGGTATCCTTATCATTTTTATAATGAGTTAGTTATATTTTTGTAGATTTAGTCTTCCTACTTAGGTACTCGTAAACATACTACGAGTTCTTTTATGTTATAACCAGGTAGGTAATCAATCGAATTAGTTTGATAAGTATCTACATAAAGCAGAACTGATGAGCGGTGATTGGACCTTGAGTGCTTGAGTCCATGCAGTTATCTGCAATGCTCTTTGTTATCTGTGTGACCATGCAATTGCTAACGCAACGACGCGTCGGGCGATAGGTATGAAGTTAACAATCAGGTGACTCTATTGCGCTTTACACAACAACTTCACGGGAAAATACGTGATTAAAACCTATAAAAAGAATAATGAGAAATCCACACGAAAACAAATGCCCGCGTAAAAGATCTCCAGGAACTATTTTCTTTAAACTGATAAATATTTTCTTCAATTCAGAAACTTGGCACACAACCAGAATCGAACTCGGGAATAGCGTCGTTCCCCAACTAGGAAAAAACAAAGCTTATAGCCTTGCATCGAGCCATTGGGTTGTTGATAATAGTTCCTGATTGTTCCGCGTAGTTATATTTTAATGCTAAGTACCTACGCATTGAAATACATAGCGGTACAAACACGTGTGACCTCGAGTGATCGCTGAAAGTCGAGGAAATGTGATAAAATGATTTTCTGAACAGGTACAGTCGGCCGCACATCTATGAAACAATTTAACATCCAAAATACCTCTATGTCGTAGCAGTAAGACGATTTACGTAGTTGAAGTGTAACCTTCTAATGTGCAGTCGACTGTCCATACAAGAATACTCCAGCCAATGTCGAGCTCTAACATTCGCGATAGGTAATTACACTGGTACAGCTTTTGCTTATGAAGGCTACCACCACTACCTTTTAAAGACTGTAAAATGAAAGTAATAGGTAATTTAACATTCATCACTTTACCTACAACTAGCTTTTGCCCGCGACTTCGTCCGCGTGGAATAGTGACTTCCGGCAGAAAAGTATAGATAGCTGTGCCCGCGTCTCCGTCAGCGTGTAACTCCTTGTGTATTAAGTTAATGTATTGGTAATATTTATTATTTTTATTTATATTGGTAATATTGTTTAGATCACGTTCACATGAGGCTTAACCCTTTATAAGACACAGAACTTAAAAATATTTATTGCTTTTAAACTTTATAATAATGTGTTAAGGTTCAAATTTTGGTGGCAATATAAGTACCACTGCCTTATAAAGGTAAGGTAAAGGTACCTATAAAACGAAAATACTTCAGTGCAAAGCTTCCGGGTAAACTATATTGAAAGTTGACCCGTCCGGCACGTGAACATAAAGATTTTTAGAACTGCTAACACGGGAGAGAGCAACATACAACTGACCATGCGAGAAACAACTGACACTGAGATCTACTCCAGCAACACCAAAAGTCTGCCCTTGAGCCTTGTTAATTGTCATTGCATAACACACCGATACTGGGAATTGCGTCCTTTTAAATTGGAATGGAAAATTATTTGGTATTAAGGGTATTCTGGGAATAAAGACGGTTTCTCCTGCACCGCAACCTGTTAAAATTTGAGCCTCGATTATATTTTGTTGCAACTGGGTTACTTTTAGTCGAGTTCCATTGCAAAGTTGTGGTGGTCTTAAATTTCGGAGCAGAATAATCGGTATCCCAATTTTTAAACAAATTTCATGAGCGGGAAGTCCGGGCATATTTAAAGAATTTAAAAATTCTATCGGGTAATTAGTGGCTTCTTGTTCATCGACCATTCTATTTATTGATCTATAAACTTTGCTTTCCCCCTGTATATTCGACAGTATTTTGTTATTGATCTCAGATGCCTGGTCATTGCGAGGAGTTAAAATAGATCTTTCGCATAGCCAAGAATTGTCCCTATTTAATATATTTGTTACGTCACCGTAAACCGACGATATAAGATGTGGTTGAGATTGCACCATACAACATAATTCAGGCGTCAGAATAAGTTTTCCTTGGTGTAGTTGTGGATAGGTACCTTCACCAATCTTTAATAATGTGTCAGAAAATTGACTATCATCCGGGTTATCTCCAGTTCTCACTCGCATATTTATAGTCAAATGCACCGATTGTATATCACGCCATAAATAAGAGCTTTTCAGGCAAGCCCTAACCTCATCAGCTCGGGTTCCCCGTGGTATTACTGGTAAGGTTTGTCGGAAATCACCACAAAATAAAACCGTGATACCGCCCATTGGTCGATCATTTTGTCTTATATCCCTTAAAGTTCTGTCTACCGCTTCTACTCCTTTTCGATGGGCCATCGTACATTCATCCCATATGATTAAACTACACTCGCGTAATACCTTAGCTTTGTCGCTATTTCTTGAAATACTACAGGTTGGACTTTCCGTGCGATCTAAATCAATTGGTATTTTAAACATACTGTGAGCAGTTTTACCTCCTGGTAGCAATGTTGCAGCTATCCCTGATGAAGCTACGGCAAGAGCAATTTTACGCTGATTTCGAACATAAGCCAATATTAATTTAGTCAAAAAGGTTTTTCCAGTTCCTCCAGGTGCATCTAAAAACCATATTGTTCCCAAATTATTTTGAACACTATTGCACACGCGGTCATAAACTGAACGTTGTTCTGCAGTCATCATTGGGACACCGTTTTCTAATGTTGTCAGCAGTTCCATTAAATTGTAACCAATCTCTGCGGAATATTCCCTATTAGTTACCTCTCCGACTGAGGTTGGTGTTGGCAAACCATATTCACAGAGTGATTTACCGCCTACTGCTGTTAAGTCATCCTGAAGAGCTAATAAGCACTGATTTATGGCAAGATCACGGAAATTATCATTAGTTGTGCCTTCATCATTGTTAGGTATATTTCTAAGAAAGTCTTCTGCAAATTTTTCTTTATATTTTTCCCATAATTTTACAGCATCTGACAAATTACAAAATATGAGTAATGTTACAAATAAATGGCGTAACCGTCGTGGATTATCACTAACACAGGATTCTGCTAAAGCGTCATCCCAATGCTGATCATTTTCAAGCAAATGACGTGCTTGGCAAGCTGCTTGATAAGTGGGATAAACAACATCGTCTACTTTTCTCAAATCTATAAATGAGGTTGGTCCTCGCACGGTATGTAATAATAATCGCAAATAGAAACACTCAGCGTTGTTAGGATGAACGGTGTACACTCTACCAAGAACATGTTCTTTAAAAATACCTGACTCGCCATCTACAGGCCTGCCACGGCGTCTTCGATTAAAGACACCCCGTTGCTTATCGTAGGTATAATACGATGGAACTTCCTCATACAAAAGAGATTTTGCAAAATCATCAGTTTGGCAAAGTCGAAAGAATGCTAATAAAGTTGTTTGTCTAGGGTTCTCTAACCGTTCTGTGAAATTTTCGGCGTTGAAATATATACGTTGGCCGCCTTCAAGATGAACATCCAGATGAGTCACAGGTGGATATCTTTCGTGAATGTTGAAACTTAAGATCCGCCACACAGCTTCTGAAGAACTTATATATCTGCCTGACTGAAATCTTGTAACTTCATCATGTTCATTTCTCAAAGCAAATGTAGCTTGGTCACTGCCCTTATTAATATACTTACAAATATATTTTATTGACTCTACACTATTACACATTTCAACATTTATGTGAGCTTGAAATGCTCTGGACAACACAGGAGAATACGGAACGACCCACCTATTATCTAAAGTAACTTGTTGTCCAGACACTCGCTTTTCAACAGTAAAACCACCATTATCTCTTGAACGGCGACGATATAATGGGTATCCATCATGTCCTGTTACAGTGTCATCCACTAAGGCTTTTGGATATCTTTTAGTGCAACGACCGTCTTGCATGCAAGGAGAATTCCCGTTAAATGCACCACATGGACCATGTATCATATGAGTTTTAACAATGTCGTATAACACGGGATCTGCAATCGGACTTGGAATTTCAGCACTGATTAAACTGTCTACATCATTAGGTCGAACCTTATCTTTTAACCAAAGCAGGATATGTGCGTGAGGTAAGCCGCGTTTTTGCCATTCAATACTATACATATAACACAATACTTCTCCAAAAATGTTATCTTTGGTAAGTAGATCTATCATTGATTTTAATTTTAAATGAAAAACTCTTGCTATGATATCATGGCGGTCATGCGGTGCTTGACCCTCAAGAAGCTCCCGAGTAATTTCATCCCACTTAGGATTGGTAGTTACAGTAATAAATAAGTCGGGACGTCCATATTTTCTTACGTAACAAAAAGCATCTTGAGTACGTTCGTGCATGTATCGTGGACCACCAGTAAAAGAAGAGGGCAAAATAACTAAACGACCCATATTCACCGTATCGTTATCTTGCTGCATGGCGTCGCGAAGGTGCACGTATTCTTCAGCGCGCAGCTGCCTTTGATTAGATCGTATATAAACTAATCTTTCGGTTTCAATTTTTGCGTACATGTCTACAATAAACTGATTGAATAAGCCACGAAAACGTTGAAAGTATACAAACCTATTCCGTCTTACTTGCAAGTGGTAACAGTAAAATTGAAGGCATGAAATCTTTTTATTATAATTAGGTGCGCCTGTACGCGGATCAGTTTGGTATAAAGCAAAATTATAACCATCTTCCCCTCGACAGTATATCAAAGGATATTGCAAACTGTCGTAAGCCCTGTGGGTTTCATAAATACGTTGCAAACGATTATCTCTGGAACGGATAACGATATCACGCCTATCACATTCCTGGTCGACCAATACCACAGCAACTTCATTCGTGGATGGAGCATTATAACGCCCAGGGTGTTCCTGAGTTGGACGCCTATCGGCATTTATAACAATTTTATAATTGTTATCATCATCTCGAGGAAGAGCTTCTAATGCCGATTTAAAACTGCATACATACGAATTAACCTGATGCAACATGTTCTGAAGTTGTGATATGAGTTCAGTATTTAAATTCGGGAAATATTGATTTCTTATATTCGACTGTTCGTTGTAGTCGGATACAAAATATATTTGAAGAAACTTAGGTTGGTTTTCAGGCAAAAGGGATCCTATCAAATGGTAAACCTGACCTTGTATCTTAAAAGTAGGCATGAAATGACCTTCTGAGATTTGTTGAGCGCCAAAGGATGTCATTTGAAATGCACTATTATAAGTGCGAATATTATCTAAAAACTGTTTAGATTGTATATGTTCCCCTAAAAGTAGTGATTTCAAAGGTTCCGGTGGGTCTTCGAATGAAGGCAAATTTATTTTACCTGTAGAACAACAGAAACCAGCTGACTCCTTACTCCACTTTGCAGCATTACAAAAACGACATACCACGTTCATATCGCCTATTACAGAAGATGATCCGTAATCAATTGTGAGGTTATAAGCAAACCCACTTTTATATTTGTCGGACCAAACCACCGAATTTCTAGATTGATCTTCTATGTGTACATCTAAGTTATTAAGGCTATGTCGAAATCTGTCTGCAGTAAGACGGGCCTCTCGCTGTTCATCCGTTTCAAGAGACCGAATATTTTCGATTCTTAATCTTTCATTAGACAAACTTACTGATCGTTCTTGTCTCAAAGAATTATAATATTCGCGTACCGACTCTAGTCGTTGTTCATGCTCATGTGCGTCTTCGAGAGATCGAATAACATTATGGTGCACCCTATCATTTGTCAAACGGTCTTCATATTGAGTTAAAGTTTCAGATTCTCGAGATAAAATATGACGTTCGCGGTCAGCTGTGAGACGCAATTCCCTCTCAGTGTAGGTTTCTGACTCGCGAGACAATATATGACGTTCGCGGTCAGCAGTGAGACGCAATTCCCACTCAGTGTAGGTTTCTGACTCGCGAGATAGTGTATGCCGTTCGCGGTCAGCAGTGAGACGTAATTCCCTGTCAGTGAAGGTTTCTGACTCGCGAGATAATGTATGCCGTTCGCGGTCAGCAGTGAGACGCAATTCTCGTTGTGACGCAGTTTCAGCATCTCGGGATAACACATGTTGTTCTCGGTCAATGGTAAGCCTCAGCTCTCGTTGAGAAGAGCTTTGAGACGCCCGTGATGTAGCTCGTCTCGCTCTGTCAGCTGCTAATCGCATCTCTCTCTCTGGAGAGCTTTCATTGGCTCGAGAGGTTGAGGCACTAACTCTCATAGAGTTTAACCGATGTGCTCTTTCCTCTGCCGATTCTTGAGAACGCGCATTTCTCATCCTTTTAGCATCTCTCGAATTTCGAGATAAAGATGGTCGTTTTTTAGGTGGCATTGTGTATTTTTAATCGACGGTAACTGAAGCTACCTTACACTTACAATTATATATAGTAATTATGTAATAATTACGAAAATAAACTATTAATATAATTAAACACTACCAATTACGAAAATAAACTATTAATACAATTAAACACTACCAAAATAACTAATATAATAATTACGAAAATAAACTATTAATATAATTAAACACTACCAATTACGAAAATAAACTATTAATACAATTAAACACTACCAAAATAACTAATATAATAATTACGAAAATAAACTATTAATATAATTAAACACTACCAATTACGAAAATAAACTATTAATACAATTAAACACTACCAAAATAACTAATATAATAATTACGAAAATAAACTATTAATTTAATTAATCACTACCAAAACCTCTTATACCTAAAACTAATAATATATTTAAACACTACCATAATACCTATTATATAAAATAACAACAAAACAAATCTAAAAATAAATTATTCAAAGACTAAAAGTCGTGCTGATAAGCACGGTTTGCAAATAACAATTATTGGTTGTCAATAAGGTCGAACAGTCTGAACGTCTATTCGCATCAACAGCCAAATATTGAATGACGCTCGAGCGCGGACCCCCCGCCTTTTTATACCTCCCGCCACGACGCGCGTCGAGCGCGGCAACCGATACACAAAAATAATCCTTATAGCATGACTCTGTATTCACGCGCGATGACTTATTATTTCATGTATAACTTTGGTGTTTCTACACCGATTTACATGATTCTTTTTTTATTGAATAGGTAATAATGTTAACTTTTTTTAATTAGGGATGAGTGATAGTGTTGTAAACGTTAGAGTAGACAAATACAATCAGAAATCTCCGAATTGCCAAGCTATCGGGAGTTTCACGTGTTATTGTGAGTCAACCATAAAAGATAGACATATGCTGTCGAGGAATATTTTTTATATAATTTTAGGGCGAATATTTCCGTCATACATGATTTCTATGTAGCTTTAACCTATAAGCCTGCACACGCGACGGAAGCTTAAAAAATGGAGTATCTTCTCCCGTTTTCCCAATATTTCCCTTCACTGCTCTGCTCCTATTGATCGTAGCGTAATGAAAAGTATACTATAACCTGCCCAAGAGTATGAAGAATAATTGTGCCAAATTTCGTTGAAATCCGTCGAGTAGTTTTTGTTTCCATAACGAATATACAGACAGACAGACAGACAGACAGACAGACAAAAATTTTACTGATTGCATTTTTAGCATCAGTAGCGATCCCTAACCACCCCTTGATAGTTATTTTTTAAATATATTTTATGTACAGAATTTACCTCTCTACAGATTTATTATAAGTATAGATTACTTCTAAGTAACCACAAAACAGAATCCGTTTAAGTAACAGTAACGTCTTTCAGTCGTGTTAATGACCGAAAACTCAAACGAATTCTAGTTTCACTTTTATATTTTTAGATGTGTGTAAGCGAGTTCAGCGACACCTTTTGGTATTCAGGATACCTAAAGTATGATAAATTGAAAATTCGTGTGCTTTTAGCACAATTTACATTATCCTTAGGTATTAACGTTCGGTTCCGTGTATATGTCTGCGATAAATTTAAAAACTGCTAAATGGATTTTCAATCAGTTTTTAACAATATCAATAGACAGAGTGATTTATATGGAAGATTTATATGTGTAGGTATTACATGCATATAATTAATAATAGTACAGAAAATCCGAGATTTTTAATACCGGTGCGAAACCGGGACGGATCGCAGTATGGTTATGAAAAACATTATTTCGTAGGTGCGTAGGACCAACGCTGGCATCTAATTCATTATCACATGACATCCATTCTTATAACATTCAAAGGGGTCGTGATGGCCCAGTATTTATGGTACCCAGTGTTACCCGACGTACTAGGTTGCGGGCTCGAAACCAGGCATGTACCATTGTGAATTTTTCAATTCATTCCATGAAGTATCGTGTATACAGTACCCCAGCAGTCGCTCCATGTAAAACACCGAACACGGGTATTCAGCTGCTGCTCCCGGTTCGACAGGAAGCCGACTCCAAGCTAGCTGGGGAAAAAAGGCTGGCTAGAGAGTTGATGATCCATTTTCATAACATTACGCCATTATTCCCCGAGTAGGTGGGTATAGGTGGAGTGGAGACCAGCTACATCTTGCCACCTAAGTGAGAACAAACAACTAGCACCTATAACCAGACAAGTAAATCGCTGTCGTACGGATTAACGGGTTCTAATTAATCTTAGGTGCATAGATTGTGCTTAGAGCCTGAGAGAGTGATACCTACTATGTACTGTACAGCATTCGAGTCATCACAATATTGTAGGCGAAAGTTTGTGAATGTGTGTGTGTATTAATTCTTCACGCTTGAAAGGCTCAACGGTTTTCGATGAAACTGGCATACGGGTGGACCATGTCCTGGAATACCTAGCACAGAATACTTTTATCCTGGGAGTATGTTCCTTTAGGATAATTTTCTACTATCACGCTGGCTAAGCAGCTGGCAGTAGTTCTAGTCTTTAATATTTATTAAATATATATAGATCAAAACAATGCTATTGTTGGAATTTTTATTGTGATTTGTGAACAATAGCGGTAGGTATGTCGCACTTGTCGCTGTCGATCGTTTCTAGTTTCTAGACTAACATCGAAATACATATCTCAGTATGTTATCTAATCTGATAAAGACGTAAGTATTCTTGTTTTATTCGTGAAGGATTATGATTATAATAAAGACTGATCGCCTGTCTGGCACCATTTACACAAAATGATTTCCTTACCAATGAGTTATCAGCAGTTGGCTATTCCTATCTACAAACAAAATTAATGCGCAAACATTCCGCTCGACAATTTAAAAACAAACAACATTAACTATTTGTTTTGGTTTACAAAATGAACACGTGAGCTGTGGTTCTGGCTAACGACCCAATCCGTGAAAGCCACGACACGCCACCTAGTTTCCCTAAATACCGTCAACTGTGGCAACTTTACCGTATTTTTTTACATTTTTACTATTTATCACAACATGGAGCTAGATATTTAAACTTTTATTGATTTATTTTGTAAAAAATATGTGTCTCTTTTGGTTCAACCAATTAATTCTACAAGATCTCACATAGAATCCCTAAAAAAACCAAGAATATGAGCGAGGTAAAATTGACATAAATTTGGCAACTTTACCTAGCATACAGTTTTTATCGAATGTGTGTTCCAAAGTGCATGCAATGTAAAGTTGCCAAAGGTGCAGGCGATAAAAAAGCGATGTATTTTATTTTGAAGTTATCATCTCCGTTTGAGTAACCACTACCAATACATAGGTAAAGTTGCCAACAGAAATTCAAAATTATCATAGAAATGGCAGCATGGCATCAGGGTTGTCAAAAAATAATACACATTAAATCTTTTTTTTTAATAATAAACTTTTATTTATGCATTACTTGGCGTCAAAAAATTAAGTACTTAGCGTAATTATAATCAAAACTAGGTACTTATTCGTTAAACAGTAGGTATGCCAAATTGCTTCTCAGCTTCATAAGAAGTTGTATTTTTGTTTCTTACCATATCAACAGCCAACAATAGCATTTCTTCAGAGTAATTTTTGTAAGGTCGCGCTCCCAGACGTCTTTTATTTCTTTGTTTGACGCTATGTTTTAGAGGCATCTTGAATATAACATCTGTAATAGGATATCAGCCAAATTTGTTATTAACTTAATTATGTCACATCCCAATATTTCATGAACGAATAATAAAGTTAGTGCTTTCAACAGCTAAACGAAATTTTAAAGGGTTTCTCACATAAAACCAGATTAGTTATGCAAGTTAAATTTGACAACCCTAGTCATAGGTAAAGTTGCCTTCATGCTGAGTTTGGTAACTTTACCTAACTTCAAATAACATTACCTTTTCGAATAACTCAGGAAATAGAAGATTCTTAGGATTTAATCACTGCGATATACCTCCATGACAATATACCAAATACTATTTAATATACGCCACTTACCTGCACTTTGATTTACTGTAGGAAACACCAATCTTTACACGAAGACGCTGCACACAAAATTGACCGCATATAACGAAAAAGCACTCTATTTTGACAATTAACGAAGTAGCTAGCCTAAAAAACTTTTTGGGTAACCACAATTTATTACAAAATCTACTAATATCTGCGAAATAACATAAACTGCCACAGACAAAACAAAAAATAAGTTGAACTAGTATAGGGTATGCTTAGGTAAAGATACCTACGGAAGGTAAAGATGCCACAGTTGACGGTATTTATAACCGTTAATCATAACAAAATACCAGCGATATTTAGGTAGGTAGGTAGGTACTATCTGTGGCCCCCTTTTTTCACCGACATCTTTGGTTACTGCGTTACCCTATGACTTCTAAAACACCAAGTCTATCGGGTTTTTTTAGATAAGTAAGGGCTTTGAGATAAAGATAAATATTACACCTGTGCTGGTTCCTTTCCATTAAGTTGTAAACTATAACAAAGTCTATCAGGATTTTTATTAGATAAGGATTCTGAGATAAGGATAATACCGTCAACTGTGGCAACTTTACCGTATTTTTTTACATTTTTACTATTTATCACAACATAGAGCTAGATATTTAACTTTTTATTGATTTATTTTGTAAAAAATATGTGTCTCTTTTGGTTGAACCAATTAATTCTACAAAATCTCACATAGAATCCCTAAAAAAACCAAGAATATGAGCGAGGTAAAATTGACATAAATTTGGCAACTTTACCTAGCATACAGTTTTTATCGAATTTGTGTTCCAAAGTGCATGCAATGTAAAGTTGCCAAAAGTGCAAGCGATAAAAAAGCGATGTATTTTATTTTGAAGTTATCATCTCCGTTTGAGTAACCACTACCAATACATAGGTAAAGTTGCCAACAGAAATTCAAAATTATCATAGA
This sequence comes from Mythimna albipuncta, assembly GCA_929112965.1. Lineage (NCBI taxonomy): Eukaryota > Metazoa > Arthropoda > Insecta > Lepidoptera > Noctuidae > Mythimna > Mythimna albipuncta. The sequence continues at coordinate 13,553,316 of OV815973.1, forward strand.
AATGGCAGCATGGCATCAGGGTTGTCGAAAAATAATACACATTAATTTTTTTTTTTAATAATAAACTTTTATTTATGCATTACTTGGCGTCAAAAAATTAAGTACTTAGCGTAATTATAATCAAAACTAGGTACCTATTCGTTAAACAGTAGGTATGCCAAATTGCTTCTCAGCTTCATAAGAAGTTGTATTTTTGTTTCTTACCATATCAACAGCCAACAATAGCATTTCTTCAGAGTAATTTTTGTAAGGTCGCACTCCCAGACGTCTTCTATTTCTTTGTTTGACGCTATGTTTTGGAGGCATCTTGAATATAACATCTGTAATAGGATATCAGCCAAATTTATTATCAACTTAATTATGTTACATCCCAATATTTCATGAACGAATAATAAAGTGTAAGTGCTTTGAACAGCTAAACGAAATTTTAAAGGGTTTCTCACATAAAACCAGATTAGTTATGCAAGTTAAATTTGACAACCCTAGTCATAGGTAAAGTTGCCTTCATGCTGAGTTTGGTAACTTTACCTAACTTCAAATAACATTACCTTTTCGAATAACTCAGGAAATATAAGATTCTTAGGATTTAATCACTACGATATACCTCCATGACAATATACCAAATACTATTTAATATACGCCACTTACCTGCACTTTGATTTACTGTAGGAAACACCAATCTTTACACCAAGTCGCTGCACACAAAATTGACCGCATATAACGAAAAAGCACTCTATTTTGACAATTAACGAAGTAGCTAGCCTAAAAAACTTTTTGGGTAACCACAATTTATTACAAAATCTACTAATATCTGCGAAATAACATAAACTGCCACAGACAAAACAAAAAATAAGTTGAACTAGTATAGGGTATGCATAGGTAAAGATACCTACGGAAAGTAAAGATGCCACAGTTGACGGTATTCAATCAGTCTGGTTGCGGCTAAAGACCCCATCCGTAAAATCCACCTCACGACACCTATAGGTATACAAACAAACGGTCAGCGCCAGACAACAAAGGCAAAGGGTGACTGGTAAAGTACCTACAGCTACAGCAGCTAGATAGGTAGATACATAGAACATACTGCATTGCGTCGTAACACAGACACAGAATAACTAAGAAATCCTGAAACTAACCTAATTTTTTTTTATTGATTGATTTGATTTATTGAAGAGTAAATTAGTTAGAAATTTAAACCCACTTCAACATCTAAGTACCTAACTTGAAGTGTATTATTTACTGGTATTTAAATATAAATAAATTACAAAATAAGTAAATTATAGTAATTCTCTACAAGCGTATTGCTCTGCGTAAAAGGGGGAGGCGAAGAATTAATTGGGTTTCGAAAAATTCGTCATCGGTGCCTAAAATCAATGATTTTTCCCGCTCTAAGGCAGAGCGTGAAAGCGTGTCAGACTTATACTGACTAAAATCCACTCCTATGTTCCTTCTTTACCCTTGCGTTCCAGGACCACGGGTTTCCCTATGGAAGTCAAGTCATGGCTCCAGTAGGCTTTGGCCCTGCTTAGCCCCTACGGTTACGGGTAGGTATGGCGTGATGGAAAACTGCGCGCCGTTGACGACTGGGGCTCGGTCCGGAAGATAACCGGACGGCCGGACAGGACGGCGAGCATTGTAAGTGCGTCGTCAGCAATGCTCGAAAAAAAAAAACCTGGTGATTTATTACATACAATTGCTTGTTATCTCCTGTGCCTTATGTTTATTAAGAACACTGCAGTAGTAATTATGATGATTAAAAAAGAAAGAAAGAAAAACAACAATTTAACGTCAATGTTGAGGGCTTAAAGGTGTTACCCTTTTTTTAAGGACCGTCGCAGTCGAGTAAAAAGGATGTTGCATGACTACATATTTCACCATAATTTCGATAAGTATCGTAACGATGACTCATACGGTCATACTATACAAAATAACTTTTTTCCTTCTTTTATAAATAATTTATAATCGCCTTATTCTAATTATCTGTAAATGAGGATGATGCAATTAACACTGTGGATGTCTGACATGGTTTTAAAGAGAAAATGTCTAAGTACCTATCTGGAAGCCATTAAAACTTCTCAAAAGTTGACTGACACCGTAGGACCTTGGGGGTAACCTATATCATACATAACCCACTCAAATATGTAGGTACCTAGCTACCTACCTTAGCTCAGAGGTCGCAGTTGCAAGTTGCAGCTCGCGCATTGAAAGATGTTAATAACCCCTTTCGAATCAACGACCGGCATTTTTACATTGTTTTGTTTGGTTGAAAAATAAAACGCGCAGATCGCAAAGGGGATATACAGAGAGGCAATGATATTCTAATAAAATATCATTGCAGATAGGTAAATAAATAAAGAGAATTCAACCTGTCAACTATCTATGGACCTAATTCAATAAGTAGGTACTAGGTACTTAAATAATAAAATACCTTTAACTACCTAATTCATTGGTAGGTGGTACCTATGAAATTGTTACTATTTTGGTGTACAATTAAGTTTATTTCTATTCTATGCATATGCATGCATACCTACACTACCTACCTACCTAACCTAACCTAAATAATTAACTAAGTAGGTAATTATGATTTTTTCGTAAGTAGGTATACTTTTTAACGAGGTCATTTAGCAAGGTTTCCGACAGATAATTTAATTAAAAGTTACATAAAATACGTAGGTACCTACAGCTAAGTAATCTAATTAGGTATACCAAGTAGCTAGTTAGGCTACCTACCTAGGTAGGTAGGTTTGTGTAAAATCAAAATAAGTATCTCAGGTTATTATTATAAATTATTTCAAGTTCTGTTTAAAATATCTTGGAGAGCAATGGCTCGGTTGGTCTTGGTTTTGCGTCGAAACTTTGTGTTATTGATCGACATGATTCGTTGAATTGGCTTTGTTTTGTTGGGCTTCCTCTCATTCCAAACCAAATAGTTTGCGTCACAAAGGAAAGAAGCTACGCATGCGTTCTAGAACATTATCGCTGTCTCTTTTTTTTCTATACTTTAGAAAGAGACAAAATTTACTTCGGCTATCCTCGACCGTTTTCGCAGTCATTGATTTTTCAAGAGACGGTGTCTATATAAAGGGAACGTCAGTTCACGGAGAGCGCATTTCAAAGCGAAAAATTGAAAAAGGAATTCATAAACGCGTGACTTTTTAGAGTTGTTCGTCAGAGATAACAGTATTTTATTGAAATTTTGTGTTCTAACAGACTAAATTCTAGTGATTAATCGGTAAGTGTTAATTTTCTTATACTTATTTAAGTAGTGGTGTGTATGTAACAAGCTTTGATGTCTAAAAAGGAAAGTGATTATAGTGTACTGCGCAGTTTTATTATTGATCGTTCGTGCGCCATTTTGGAACATTCGTCTTCGTCAGTCTCATTTTGTTTCGCAGGCTTCGCATCAAAGTGTTTTGTTCTGAACATTATGTCCTATAAATAAATTCAAGTTTTATGTTTCAATAGTACATAACCGTGGACAATATATCTAATGCTCAATTTCTAAAGTTATTGTGAAATGTAACATTTTGTTTTCTATACCAGTCAAAAGCTACATAATATCTAGTGTCTCGCAAACAAAAAACCTTTTTCTTTCTCGCTTATTGTTACCCTTTAACTGACCAAATAAGTAGGTAAGTAAACGGACGAGTAAAAGTAGATACCTACTTACCCAGTCAATGGGGACGGGTCTGTGAATGCATTTTAGGTAATATAAAACTCTCAAACTGTTTTAGTAGCCATGTCAGTAGGTCACGCCAGTTAATCCGTTATTAGGGCTGCCACCTTTTTTTGAGATATAGTTAATATTTTTGCAAAAACTTGATTAATTCAGTAAAAAAACCTATTACCATTTTATTCCTCTTTTTTTGGAAAGCGTGCGAGACCTGCTGATAGCATTACCTACATAGATAAGTAAAGTATCATGCTGCACCACGATTTTATTTTTATGGCACAAAATTATAATTACGATGAAGTTTAATAGCGGACTTGTCGGCCTGCTGTGTTATATGGCCCCGTGGTCCATTAGGTATTGCAGGCCTAAGAAAGATCTATAGTAGGCACAATAGTTTATTTTTTTTACCTTCACTATGAAACACGAATCGAGAGTTATACACATACCTACTTAAAATTTTGAGAAATAGTGAGTGTAGGTTGATTTTATTCAAAAGACTACTCGAAATTGGAATTATCTTTGAAAATATAGTACCTATTTTGCGTACTTATAATATAGATATTATTACACATTTAACTAAATTATGTAATACCTAGTATAATAAATAATACTATGTCATTTATTATAGTAGGTCTTATTCCGGTACGGGAGGCTAGTGAGGCAACCCTATCCGTGACCTACTTAGCGAACTGCGCGGGGCCATCTATCTACTGCGTACTACATATGCTGTGAAAACGCCCAAATTATTTTACGTCTAATATAAACAACGTATTTACCTATGTATAGTATAGTCAAATGAAACTATTAAAAAAACTACTCAACAAAGATAGCATGTTGTTTTGTCGTCACTTAATACATAGTCATATAACGGTGACTCATGGTTGAGCAGTCATTTCCAACTTCTAGTGATTAATGACGACATTTGAAATTAGTAACTAACAATTTTTTTACTTCTATTTCAGGACAATATGCAGATCTTCGTGAAGACTTTGACGGGGAAAACCATCACTTTGGAGGTGGAACCCTCTGATACCATTGAAAATGTGAAAGCTAAGATTCAAGACAAGGAAGGCATTCCTCCCGATCAGCAGAGATTGATCTTTGCCGGCAAGCAACTGGAAGATGGACGCACTCTATCCGACTACAATATCCAGAAGGAATCTACTCTTCACTTAGTACTGCGTCTCAGAGGTGGCATGCAGATTTTCGTTAAAACTTTGACTGGCAAAACCATCACATTGGAAGTTGAGCCTTCTGACACAATTGAAAATGTCAAGGCCAAGATCCAAGATAAGGAGGGTATCCCCCCAGACCAACAGCGACTGATCTTCGCCGGCAAACAGCTTGAAGATGGGCGTACATTATCCGACTACAATATCCAGAAGGAATCTACACTGCACTTAGTATTACGTCTACGTGGTGGAATGCAAATCTTTGTTAAGACATTGACTGGTAAAACAATAACTTTAGAAGTTGAGCCATCAGACACGATTGAAAATGTCAAAGCCAAAATTCAGGACAAAGAGGGAATTCCACCAGACCAGCAGAGATTGATCTTCGCCGGCAAACAGCTAGAAGATGGGCGCACCTTATCAGACTACAATATCCAGAAAGAGTCTACTCTTCATTTAGTCCTACGTCTACGTGGTGGTATGCAAATCTTCGTCAAGACTCTGACTGGCAAGACCATAACACTAGAAGTTGAACCCTCTGACACAATTGAAAATGTTAAAGCGAAAATTCAGGACAAGGAAGGAATACCTCCAGACCAACAGCGACTTATCTTTGCTGGTAAGCAGTTGGAAGATGGGCGCACCTTGTCGGACTACAATATTCAGAAAGAATCAACGCTTCACTTGGTATTGCGTCTACGTGGTGGTATGCAAATCTTTGTGAAGACCTTAACTGGCAAGACCATTACTTTGGAGGTCGAGCCTTCTGACACTATCGAGAATGTGAAGGCTAAAATTCAAGATAAGGAGGGAATCCCGCCAGACCAGCAGAGATTAATTTTCGCCGGCAAACAGTTGGAAGACGGGCGTACACTGTCAGACTACAATATCCAAAAGGAATCCACATTGCATTTAGTGTTACGTCTGCGTGGTGGTATGCAGATTTTCGTCAAAACCCTAACTGGTAAAACCATTACACTAGAGGTTGAAGCTTCTGACACAATTGAAAATGTGAAAGCCAAAATCCAAGACAAAGAAGGAATCCCTCCAGACCAGCAGAGATTGATCTTCGCTGGCAAACAGCTAGAAGATGGACGCACACTCTCTGATTATAACATCCAGAAAGAGTCCACTCTTCACTTAGTACTACGTCTACGTGGTGGTATGCAAATCTTCGTCAAGACTCTGACTGGCAAGACCATTACATTGGAGGTTGAACCCTCTGACACAATTGAAAATGTTAAAGCGAAAATTCAGGATAAGGAAGGAATACCTCCAGACCAGCAGAGACTTATTTTCGCCGGTAAACAATTAGAAGACGGGCGTACGTTGTCGGACTACAATATTCAGAAGGAATCTACGTTGCATTTAGTACTACGTCTTCGTGGTGGTATGCAAATCTTCGTTAAGACCCTAACCGGCAAGACAATTACTCTGGAGGTCGAGGCTTCTGACACAATCGAAAATGTGAAAGCCAAAATCCAAGACAAAGAGGGAATCCCACCAGACCAGCAGAGATTGATCTTCGCCGGCAAACAGTTGGAAGATGGACGCACACTCTCAGATTATAACATTCAGAAAGAATCCACACTTCATTTGGTATTGCGTCTGCGTGGTGGTATGCAAATCTTTGTCAAAACCCTAACTGGCAAGACCATTACTTTGGAGGTCGAGGCTTCTGACACAATCGAAAATGTGAAAGCCAAAATCCAAGACAAAGAGGGAATCCCACCAGACCAGCAGAGATTGATCTTCGCCGGAAAACAGTTGGAAGATGGACGCACACTCTCAGATTATAACATTCAGAAAGAATCCACACTTCATTTGGTATTGCGTCTGCGTGGTGGTATGCAAATCTTTGTCAAAACCCTAACTGGCAAGACCATTACTTTGGAGGTCGAGGCTTCTGACACAATCGAAAATGTCAAAGCCAAAATCCAAGACAAAGAGGGAATCCCACCAGACCAGCAGAGATTGATCTTTGCCGGCAAACAGCTGGAAGATGGTCGCACACTCTCAGACTATAACATCCAGAAGGAGTCCACTCTTCACTTAGTGTTGCGTCTGCGTGGTGGTATGCAAATCTTCGTCAAGACTCTGACTGGCAAGACCATTACACTGGAGGTTGAACCCTCTGACACAATTGAGAATGTTAAAGCAAAAATTCAGGATAAGGAAGGAATACCTCCAGACCAGCAGCGACTTATTTTCGCCGGTAAACAATTAGAAGACGGGCGTACGTTGTCGGACTACAATATCCAGAAAGAATCAACGCTTCATCTGGTATTGCGTCTACGTGGTGGTATGCAAATCTTCGTCAAGACCCTAACCGGAAAGACCATTACTTTGGAGGTCGAGGCTTCTGACACCATTGAAAACGTTAAAGCGAAAATCCAAGACAAAGAGGGAATCCCACCAGACCAGCAGAGGCTGATCTTTGCCGGCAAACAGTTAGAAGATGGACGCACACTCTCAGATTATAACATTCAGAAGGAATCCACCCTTCACTTGGTATTGCGTCTGCGTGGTGGTATGCAAATCTTTGTCAAAACTCTAACGGGCAAGACCATTACTCTGGAGGTCGAGGCTTCTGACACAATCGAAAATGTGAAAGCCAAAATCCAAGACAAAGAGGGAATTCCCCCAGACCAGCAAAGGTTGATTTTCGCCGGCAAACAATTAGAAGATGGGCGTACGTTGTCGGACTACAATATCCAGAAAGAATCCACACTTCACTTGGTATTGCGTCTGCGTGGTGGTATGCAAATCTTCGTCAAAACTCTAACTGGCAAGACCATTACTCTTGAGGTCGAGGCTTCCGATACAATCGAAAATGTGAAAGCCAAAATCCAAGACAAAGAGGGAATCCCCCCAGACCAGCAGAGATTGATTTTCGCCGGCAAACAATTGGAAGACGGGCGTACGTTGTCGGACTACAATATTCAGAAGGAATCTACATTGCATTTAGTTTTACGTCTGCGTGGCGGTATGCAGATCTTCGTTAAGACCCTAACTGGCAAAACCATTACCCTAGAGGTCGAGGCTTCTGACACAATAGAAAATGTGAAAGCCAAAATCCAAGACAAAGAAGGAATCCCTCCAGACCAGCAGAGGTTGATTTTCGCCGGTAAACAGTTGGAAGATGGGCGCACACTCTCCGATTATAACATCCAAAAGGAATCTACACTTCATTTAGTATTAAGGTTGAGAGGTGGAATGTAAGAAAAAAAAACACATTTGAAATTAAAGACTTATTCTGAATGCAATTATTTATTTTATTTTATTATACCTACATCAAGTGCCGACTTTCCAATTGAATGTCAAATTTTATCTGAGGAATTTCTTTTTTCGACTGGTTAGGTAAATTTTTATATGCATACTTTCTAATTATATAAAAGCTGTGAATGTTTATCCTCAAGTAAGAGTTAACAAACAATTGCAAAATCGGCACGTTTTTACACACAAATGCTTCCCCCATCCAATGTCCATTTGGCCACACATCTTAGCCTTCAAAGGTTGGCCAGTTCGTCATATAAATAAGACTAACGTCCAACACACAAAAATATAATTATTTTAGACAATGTTATAGTAAAAATACTGTATTTCTTTTGAGGTTAATTAGAAATATTATGTATGTTTTATTAAAATATTAAAAAAGCTGATTAACGAGATGGGGTAAAACGTACGACCATGGACATAAAAACACACTGTCGGATTAATGCGAATACAATAATAGAGTTAATGGTTTATTATATAAGTACCTACCTACTTAGGTACAAAATGAGGAGTGTAATAGAATTCTAGCAACTTAGTTATTTGGAAGACGTTAGAAAAATTATTAAAATACCTTTACGAATGCCTGTAATTCGTAATTTAGTAATTTGTTTGGGAACAGTAGGTAATTTGTTTCCTTAAGGCAGGGCCGGTTTATGCATGTCGGGGCCCCTAGGCAATGCACGTCTCGGGCCCCCCCTAACACAAATTTATTCATAATTATCTTCTTTTTAGGTTTCCGTAGTCATCTACATAGTTTCACCAAATCCGTCTGTCCGCCCGTCCGAGGATAATCTCAGTGACTGTAAGCACTAGAAAGCTGAAATTTAAAAAGTAAAAAATGTGTTCCCCCACCTCTAACTTTTGAACTATAAGTTTAGAAAATATGAATAATCTCAAAAGTAGAAGTTTATAAAGACTTTTTAGTAAAATTATTTTGAACTTGACGGGTTGAACAGTTTTTGAAAAGTTGTACAAAATAATTTCTGAACTAAGTTTGTATTTTTATTATATATATATACATTTTTTTTAACTTAGTTTATCTACTTTATTGTTTTCTATGTAGTTGTTTGATTCAATTTTATATTATGAAAAATATAGTTTAAAAAAAACAAAAAAACACGCTTTCATAGCATATCAAACTAAAAAGTGTAAAATAATTTTCAATATAGGTAGAAAATAATAATAATGAACGAAAAATATTAATAATCATTGTGAAAAAAGCGTGGGGTGCCGATTTACGAAAAAATGGCACAAAGCACCCCACGCTTTTTTATTTTTCACTAAAAAAACAGATTATTGTATTGTCATCAGTCTTTGATGGGTGTGCAAAGTTTGAAGAAAATCTGATCGCCCAAAGTAGGTCAAAATCGAGCTCAAAGGCGTTGGTTACAAACATACAGGTAATCTAAGTGTGTTAAAAATTTATATAAATAAAATTATCAGCAAAAGCCAATGAATATGCTCTGCGCTCACACGTTGCTAATGATAGATTGTGTTTTATTAACTCCATTTGTTGACAGCTTTTCGCATAATCCAATGCTAGGATTGCTAGTTAAATGGCATGTCATCGAATTTTTTTTTTTTACTGTTTTTGAAACATAGTTTATTTTTTTCCTGAAGCGCGGGGCTCTAGAACCTGGCGGGGCCGCTAGGCAGTTGCCTACATTGCCTAATGGATAAAACGGCCCTGCCATAGGGACATGATAAAATATTAGTTGCAATAGCATTTGTTATAAGACAAGGCTTCAAAGCTTCAAACCGAAGCATCTGTTTATTAAAATAAATCGTTTATTAAAAGAAATACAAACATCATTTAAATTTAGTTAATTATCTAACATCGGTTTAAGTAAATAGGTAGGTATCTAATTGGCAACATTTTTAGATACAAAATTAGACATTTTTTTGGTTACCATAAACAGACAGGAGTTGAATTCAAATTAAAAATATTTCTAAAATGCAAAATAAAATTATCATTGTTGAACAAGATCTTTGAGTAAATCACATTTTTATTTAACCCTCGAGCGCCCGGGGATCACGCCGATCCCGTGACCCGGAAAATTGCACTGTTTACGTAGGTAAATAACAAAAAAAAAATCTAGGAAAAACAATTTTTTTTTTTTAATATTTGAAAATATAACATAAAAAAAGACATTTTAAAAACCATAATTTATAGGAAAAACAAATAATTTAAATAATATATTTTTAGAATAGTATGTAAACCAAAATTTTTGGCCAAATAACTTTCGTACAAACGTGTGTTTAGAACCAAAATTAAGCGTATTTCAAGGACATCCAAGTTGTACTGACGTATGTACAATCGGCGCTCGAGGGGAAATTCTAAAGAATATCCGAAACTGAAAACCGATCACATGTCATCAAATTTGAGAAATTAAATACATTTTAATTATTCCTCTTCTATATTTTGTGATTATTAAATTTGTTCGGATTCGCGATGATAATAATAGGCCCCAGGCAGTTACCATACTCGCCACCCTGTAATGCTGTAAGGGTTCGTTTCCACTAATACAGAGCGGGGCAGAATGGAGCGGTGAATCATCATCTTCCTGCTCTTGTCCCGTTTTATTTGGAGGCGGCGGAACACGTTTCTTTTTCTTCCATTCTGTCCTATAATTCGTCACGCTATCACTAACTCCCTTTTCTTTCATATCACTTCTCTCACAACCCATCCATCTTTTCTTTGGCCTTCCTCTCCCTCTCCATCCATCCACATGTAAACTTTTAACTTTTTTAGCAACATGGGTTTCATCCCTCCTCTTCACATGACCATACCAAAACAAACGGTTCCCTTTCAAACTTTCTTATTATACTCATTTCTCAGTTTATCCATTCTCGTCACACCACACCATTCTCATCTCCGCTACGTGCAATATTTTTTCATCCGTCTTTTTCACACCCCAACATTCTGGTCCATACAGTATGACAGGTCAGGCCTTATAAAGACTTGTACATTTTACCCTTCAGCATAAGGTGCATCCGTGGGTCACAAGTTATTCCCGTGTTGATCCATCCCGAGTTGATCCTATATGTTACGTTCTGGTCTACCTCACCATTCCCCTTGGTGAATGGAATGGAGTGACCCGAGGTACCGAAAGTCGGAACAGATCGGTATGGGTGTTCCGGCGAGAGCTAAGGGCACTGGATTTTAGAGACCGCTGAAATCGCAGAACAAGTACTCCGTTTTGTTTCTACTCAGCTTCAGGCCTACACTCTACAATCTGTGACACCACACTTCCAATCTGTTCTGGACCTCTAGGCCACTCTTAGCAACTTGCACAATGTCATTGGCAAACAACACAGGGAGCCTCGTCTTGAATGTCCGACGTCAGAGCGTCCATTATCATCAGGAAGAGCTTATCTCTTCCTGCTGCGTGCGGCTTAGAGCCGACCCTTGATGTAAGCCGACAGCCACATAGAAGCTGCCAGTGTTGCCAACTGTAGACCGGACCTGGGTACTGCATCGACTGTACATCGCTCGGATCAACTGCACATACTTTCCAGGCACACGGGCCCACCACAGAACCTCACAAGGTACCCGTTCGTTTGCCATCTCAAGGTCAAAGAAGACCAGGGGCAAGGTGCAAGTTTTTATCCGCACCAGAGGTTTCACTCCACCTTGGTTGGAGGGAAATTTCACTCTCTTCTCTCAGTCGCCTTTCAATAACTTTCTCCCAGACTTTCATAGTATGTGACGTTAGCTTTATTATTCTATATTGTTGTACTCAAGTACATTACCTTTGTTTTTAAAGATGAGCATCAATGAACCGCTGGTCTTCAAAGGCGTGTCGGTTTTTAGTCAATAAAAGTCTGACAAAAGACGAAAGAAAAAGCCGGTGCTGCGTGAAAGTCCGCTCAGCTCCACTCGGAATGGATATTTCGAGCACTGTAATTGGCAAATTTACAGTTCGCTGCTCCTCACCACTTCCCACAGCTCAGTATCAGTGGAAACGCACCCTTACCTTGTTTCTAGTATATGTCTTTTGGCATACCTATTAAAGTGTATGTCACGGCAATGCCCTTTTTAGGGTTCCGTAGTCAACTAGGAACCCTTATAGTTTCGCCATGTCTGTCTGTCTGTCCGTCCTCGCTTAATCTCTGTGACCGTTAGCACTAGAAAGCTGAAATTTGGTAACAACACGTATATCAATCACGCCGACAAAGTGGAAAAATAAAAATTGGAAAAAAATGTTTTATTAGGGTAGCCCCCCTATATGTAAAGTGGTGAGTGATTTTTTTTTAATTTCAACCCTAACGTGTGATATATTGTTGGATAGGTATTTAAAAATGAATAAGGGTTTACTAAAATCATTTTTTGATAATGTCAATAAATTCGGATATAATCGCAAAAAAAAACAAAAAACAAAGTGTCCCCCCCCCACTAACTTTTGAACATAAGTTTAGAAAATATGAAAAAAAATCTTAAAAGTAGAACTTTGTAAGAACTTTCTAGGAAAATTATTTTGAACTTGATGGAAAGAACAGTTTTTGTACAAAAAAGACAAAAGCGTTTTACAAAATAATTTCTGGACTAAGTTTGTAGTGTAATCGTATATGCAAGCATTTTTTTAAAACTCTTAAGTGGGTACACTTATTGTGACGGTTGGGAAACTACGGAACCCTACACTGAGCGTGGCCCGACACGCTCTTGGCCGGTTTTTTTCACTCTTTTCTACAATTCGGAATTTCGGATAAAATAAAATAGTTTGTGAATCCAGTCGAGGTCTTTTTTTGCGTAAATACATTTTTTAGGTTTTATTTTGACTTTAAACCAAACTCAATTTACGAACGAATAGGTACAAATTCAACGTCAGTTTTGGGTTTTGGTTTCGGTATGAACTGTCAAATTTTGAATTTAAAATATTAGATCCACACAAACGGGAGCCAATTTTGCAAAAAATTGAATTTTATACTTTTTTTATTACTTATGTGTGGAGCAAAAAGTTATGATTTAATTAAATAGTGCAGGTGAAGTTTAATATTTACATATTGAGTGCTGTAAGTTGAAGTAACTTGGACAAAAAAACACGATGGAAGAACCAATTCTACGATATGAGAAAATCGACTTTCTCGGAGAGGGACAGGTATTTGATACTATATTAGTATTTACATACAAGGGTAAAAAACCATTACCATAAAAACCAACACCATTTAAAAAATATATCGCGTAAATATAACCTCTAAAATTTTTTTCCAAGTTCGCGACAGTATACAAAGCCAGGGATGTGAAAACGGATAAAATAGTTGCTGTAAAGAAAATCAAAATAGGCTCCCGTCTCGAGGCGCAAGATGGCATCAATCGGACTGCTCTGAGAGAAATAAAGCTGTTGCAAGAGTTACAGCACATCAATCTCATTGGATTATTAGGTTTTTCTTTTAGCTATTTCTCATTTTACTTTTAACAGACCTCAGTAGACTGTTAATTATGCTATGTGGTTTATGATCTGTTCTGAATTTTTTTTTGGCTGAAAAGATGTTAATGAAAACAAAGAACTTATTTAAATACAATATTTGCGTCCTGTTTATTTTTAAATTTTAATAATATACTTTTCACTTAAAATCATATTTACAACTTCTTTCTATTTTCAGATGTATTTGGACAGAAATCAAATGTATCATTAGTGTTTGACTTTATGGACACTGACTTAGAAATAATTGTTAAGGACAATAATATTGTGCTCACCCCAGCTAATGTTAAGGCTTACATGATTATGACTTTGAAAGGTAAGTAAGGTTTTCTTTTATCATTTGATAGTTGCTGACTGGTAAAAGAATGTTAATTATTAGCATATCTGCCTCTGTTTATTGTAAAACTTTGATAAATAAATACCCGAGTATGTCTGATTGCATCTTCACTTGGAAACTTGGCACTTTATATCATGTTAAAAGGTACAAAAGATAGTCACTAAAGATAGACTTTAGTCATATTGACTATCTAATTATAGGAAGAGGTAGAAGATAATTTCTCAGCAACACAACTATTTGGCCAGATATACTTTTCAGAAACTCCAAGTATCCAAGTACATAATCCTAGTATCAAAGTCAATGTGAAAAGATTTTACAAAGAGCAAGTATATTCTTGACAAAGTACCTATCATTTCCACCTCATATAGTTATCGGAACGAATATTGAGCGTTGGCTTCAAATTGCACAGAAGTCAAATATTCGGTCTTTTTAGTGGTGTGACGTGTGTCGTGAGATGTGGGGGCGGGGAATGTCACTCGTGATTCGTTCCCTGCGCTTGCTGCATGTATCTAACATCGACGACGATTGACTCGCAAATGTATGGAATGCGCAAAGCAATCCCCACTCTGACGCCAAGCGCTCAATATTCGTGCCGATAACTATTACCTTAGCATTGGCAAAATCATCTGACGTTCATCGATTGAGCAATATACATAAAAAAATTATTGAATTTAAAGAGCAAGTACAACAAGTTCTCAGTGCATTAATAAAATACAATTTTGCTCTTCTTATTTTCCAGGTTTAGAATACTTACATCAAAACTGGATATTACACCGAGATTTAAAACCTAATAACTTACTTATAAACCGGGAAGGTATTCTTAAGATTGGTGACTTTGGTCTTGCTAAGGCTTTTGGGTCACCAACCAGAATTAACACCCATCAAGTGGTGACGAGATGGTATAGGTAATGTAAAACAATATTTTGTATATTAAAATAACTAGTAATAAGTTATATTAATTCATTAAACCTCAAGCGAATGCTGGTGTTCGCGCTGCCATTGTCTTTCTATTGTGTCTAATGGAAGGTATTTGAAAGGTTAAATATTAAACTGCTTAGTATTTGGTGCAAAGAATTTCCTTCTATCTATGTCTGGTCTGGTTTCCACCCTTATTTCTTTGTGGACCATTGTAGTCATGCCACGGCGGCTTGAAGTATTCCCATTCGGTTAGGTTAAATAGGTAATGGCTAGCTTGAATTTGCTTAGTGTTTTAAAACTTCTGCTTTATTGAAACTACTCAATACTTGACCCGACAATGAATAAGTTGTTGATTAAGGGATAATTTAATTATCTATATTTATTACTCACCAAGATTATAAATTAACAAAAGGAAATCATATTATTATAACAAAAAAAAAAGCATACAATTGGCGGCCTTATCGCACCAGGCAGTTTCTTCCAGGCAACCTAGATAATATGTAAATATCACCAGATAATTGCAAATACTGCAAGATTACAATTTTTTTGCTAACAATGTTGACTTGGTTCATTTTCAAAGTCTTACTGAGGTCATAACCAAAGTACAAGCTGGCTGGTCATCTGTTTCCAGGTCTCCAGAACTGTTATTTGGAGCGCGACAATATGGCACTGGTGTTGACATGTGGGCAATAGGCTGTATACTTGCTGAACTATTACTAAGAGTGCCTTTCTTACCTGGAGAATCAGACCTAGATCAACTGTCACGGATTTTCCAAGTATTTGGCACACCAAATGAAGAAACTTGGCCTGTGAGTAAATGATAAATGATCTTTATTTTGCAAGTAGGTTTTATAAAAACACTTTTACACGTCAAAGTATTTAGAGAGCCAGTTGCTGTCCACACATCACTCCCCCAAGTTCTGTGGTTTACTTCCATTTGCGTTTGTGGAATGAAAAGGTCAAGCAATTTTCTTTCAAAACTTTCACAGCCCATAGTCTGAAAATAAAATCGCAAGCACGATGCAGGTGTAGCGACATTTATGTCGCACATAAGAAATATGCGCCAACCGTCCAACCAAACATAAGTTTATCATAACAATCATACAGAAAAAACATCACACAATATCACTCATTGGTTGACTGGTAGAGAATGCCTAAGGTATTAAAACTACAAAATCCTGTATCACCGTATTCCGAGTTCGCCACGCGATTAGAACATATACGACAATTCGAAATCAATAATCAGGCAGTCGCCCGGACCAGACATAAACCTGGTCTGGTCAGAGGATCCTCCTTTTCCACTCAACACTTCCTGTTCAACAAACTTTCATCTTAAGTACTAAAACCATTTTCGTAACTCGTTTACTAATTGTGCAGTGTGTCTCTTATTGAGGCTGACAGATTGTTTTCCATAACATTCTGTTCAAATTACTCTAATTCCAGGGTATGAAGAACTTGACAGACTATGTGCAGTTCAAGATATTTCCACCGCAGCAGCTGCGTCACATATTTAGTGCCGCGTCAGACGATCTGATCCAGCTGATGGAGAGCCTCCTGGCTCTGTACCCACCCAGTCGGTGCGACTGCACGCAGGCGTTGCAGATGGCATACTTTAGGTATGTGAAACGTTCATTGAACTTTAAATTAAGCTGTTTGTGTTAAAATTTGTATTGGAACATACTGATAAATGAGTTGCTTTTCACAAACGCGCGTCCTACTCATTCTTCAGCCTAAACCGCGCGTTTAGGCACGCCATAGTTATGGCTGTAAGGCCCCTCCTTTAAGAAGTGGCTGGAAAGACGTTACAACGTCTTCATTTTCTGCATGACGTAGGTTCTCGCCGGACTTACCATAGGTTCCTGCACCAGATTCGTGCGTAAGAAATTCCCGGGTGTCACCAGTGTGGACCCCCCGGAGTAGACGGTGGAGCATACGGTAGAGGTGTGCCATGCTTGGGTGGAGCGCCACCGTCTCCTTGTGGGAGCGATTGGTGGCAACGACCTCTCGCGCCGGGCCCTGGTACAGAGCATGGTCCGGAGCGAGGTGGAATGGCAAGCGGTCGCCTCCTTCTGCGAAGCAGTAATGCTAGCAAAATAGGCACCCACAAGCGTAAGACAACAGCATTCCTCACGCCCCAGTTGCCGGGATCCTGATTCTGAATCCAACCACTGTAGACATGGGCTTGCGGACGGCCAGCCAGTCATCAACGGTGCGTAGTGTTCCACGCACGCCTCAAGGAGGATCAAAGCCTACTGGGGCCATGGGTTGGCTTCTGAAAGGCAAGCCCTGGGTCCTGAAACGCAAGGCAAAGGAACATAGGAGTGGATTTTAATCAGTAAAAGTCTGATACGCCCCCTCCCTCCCCTTCCATTTCGCCCTAGAGCGAGAAAAATCAATCCAATCATTTCCCGCCTAAAAAAAATACCCTTAACCACGCGTTTCAATGATTCTTCATTCTTCACGATGATGTTAGTGTCATCTTACGCGCGCTCGTGATTATATTTTGGTAGGTCGTCAATCGCCTGAAACTACTTTGCAGAAATGCTTTCTATACTGGAATTTATCTTTGTAATTGTAAGCCAGAAGGAGATGGCGTGACGAGTTGGCTGAGGACAGAAATGTGGAAAAGATATAATAATAAGGTTCCTGTGCCCTGCATATTGTGGCAAGTATAGAATAATAATAAAAAAAATTTAAAAAAAACAATTTTATTTCAGTAACAAGCCGGCTCCGTCAATAGGCTCCAAGCTGCCGATGCCTTCAAATATTAGCAAAATAGAAACAGATAAACCATCACTCAAGAGGAAGCTTTTGGAAAACATTGATGGAGGCTCCCTTGCTAAGAGACTACAGTTTTGACCAACGAACAATTGAAGTCATTCTTAAGTACTGCTGGATTTAGTACAATGAAAGAAAGAGTGCAATTTACTTATAATATGATTGTTGATTTGACTGTGAAGGAAAGAAAATAGATGAAAAAGACGTGAGGTCACGTAAGCTAGCTACTTCGTGCAATGTGACGAAAGGGGGCTAAATATAATTCCACATTTTATATAATATACGCGAAATAATATATTTAAAGCGTCTCAGATGATTGTTTATATGTTAGTGAATTAAATATGTAATTGAGAAGCGGTTACTACAGTTATTCAAACACATAAAAATATGTTTGAAACTTGTGATGGAATAAGAAAAACTTGTAAAAGTATTGTTTTGTGAATACACGTATGATTTTTCAGATGATTGTAAAGACAGACTCAACCAATTGACAGAACTGATTTAAGACTAGCTGATATTAATACTTTTTTATTGATAAGAGAAAATATAGATTTGATATTAAAATATATAGTTTTATTCCATAAAAACAATGATAACTGTAAAAATAATAATACAGTTTATAGTAAAAATAATCTTTAGTTATTGCTTATTTTTCTATGCACCAGAATTTACGGAACATTAACAAAATTCTCTAATATTAGGATTATCGGTAATGTTAATATTATCATGATTACAATATGAACACGTTAGCAATTACAATATAAAAATACTTCTTATTTGTAACTGGAATATATTGCAAGCTAATAATTTTTTTTCAGTAGTAGCAATTACAATAATCGAACAGTTACGACTATATAGTTTACTCGCACTTACTCTAGCGAGCGAAGTATTGTAGTTGGACAGTCTCATGAACACAACGACGGCACTGGAACGTCGCAAATTGTCGTATGAAACACACACCCACGGCTCACGTTCACTTGGGCAAGGGAATCGAAACTAATCTGTTGAAAAGAAAATACTATTAACACTGTTGTTGTGCCGAGCGTATTGTTATCAAAGCGAACGGTCACGGCCTTCGCTACGTTTGTATAACGGGAGCGAGTCTGTACAGTCACGTAACGGAGTGAGTCTGTGCACTGTCAAGGATTTCATCGTTATTTAAAATTGTGCCTTACTGTTTTTCCAATGACATCAAACGGTGACTTGAATGAAAAGATCAGATCGAAAAGTTGAAACGCGCCTAGCTTATGCGGCGCCTACGTAGGCGATTCAACGTGAATGAGATCCGATGCGGTTGACGAGATTTCAACGTGACGCGATGGCTCTGTTCTACACGCACGCGAAGTCGCCGCTTTTAAAAACACCGCACCGTATGAGCCTGCCCAGATAAGGCATTTTACGCGCGAAACCTTTCGTGCGTCTCAATTTCTCTTGCGTCTAGATACCGCGTTTTACGCGCGTTTCTTAGCTGGGAGGGAACCATTCAGTTACAAACATGGACTCGGAAACAGCGGTTGTGTTGTGGCTTGCATATCGTCGATGAAAACATCGTGAATGAAGAGAACGTCAACGATTTAACG
Source organism: Mythimna albipuncta (assembly GCA_929112965.1). NCBI lineage: Eukaryota > Metazoa > Arthropoda > Insecta > Lepidoptera > Noctuidae > Mythimna > Mythimna albipuncta. The sequence goes on from OV815973.1 coordinate 13,572,473, forward strand.
TGCACCTAATTCTATGTTATCTCATTTCTCTATTGGAATAGTCTGATGATTCCATAAGCCATATGTATACTCATTTTTCAACTTCGTCAATAATAAGTCGAAACAAAGAAAATTCAAAGACATGCGACATCCACCAACCCGCAGTGGGCCCGCGTGGTGGATTACGGCCCTTTCCCTCTCCTAGAGAGGAGGCCTGAGTCCCAGCAGTGGGAACATTATAAGCCTACAATGTTATGCAATACGAAGTTCCGTGTCGAAGTTATTACGCTCCATTTCAAATTAAAAACGTCCACTCGCAACGGACTCGCGCGTAGTTCTGGACGCAGCAATGGCGCCCTATCTCGACACGCGTTCGCTTCGCTTCGCGAGTCGCCGCACCGCACCCACGTGCGGTTAGTCACGTAATCACGTAGCAATAAAGTATCAGTTGTTTGTTCCATTGCCACCGCTTCGTTTTGAATCGCCGGACACCGCGTTGACATTTTATCCAGAAAGGCGACCGAATGGGCAGTCAGGGAAAAAAATATTTAGCAGAGGGAAAGCCCTTGCTTGTTAAAAAACAGAACAATGAAAATAATATAAAAGCATAACACAAACGAGTTCATCCTCAAAATAGTGTAGGCAGTGCGCACGATATGTGCTTTGGTAGTGCGCTCTGGAATGGCCTGCAGGGGTGACGGCCGTTTCCCGAACACTACGTCGCGGCACTGCACTTCAAAACCTGCAAAATATATTTCAAGTTTTTTTTCCATACGTTTGCAATATTGTAAACAAGTCAAGCCAGCTGAGCACGTGAGCACCCACAGGATTTTTCTAACACTAAAAACGCCTCTATTTGCGGTGGCCTTTAATTCCATTCGCTTCGGAGTACGGAATCACTAAGTAGTCCTTTGTTTCTTTATTTTATAGGCTCGTGTATGAACCATTATCTCACCTGTTGATAAGCGATGATTTACTCTACGTAGGAGCAGCATGCTTGTCTAGAAGTAACTTATTCACTCTTGACTAAAGGCCTTGGTTGTAGCTATCAGGAAACAGACTCCAGCATAAAATCCACTTCATATACCTGTACCCAATATGTGCCCAAAACGTTTTGTGCTTATGGGTGTAACGTCCAAGCCATGTTATCGTTGCATATCGCGGTAGGACTAGTGGTCCGATTGAATGGATTTTGCGGAATTAAATTATGCAATTCCGACGCCCATTCTTCGAAATGTAAGTGAGGCTAGCAACTCGGCGTCGATGCTCAAGATATTGGAGTTTCGACTCCACAGATTCTCAATAGACTCAAGCGCATCAAGCTGGTATGGCTTCTATCTAATTTGTACTCACCATTGTCCGAGTTATCTCCACGGTCTTTAGGCCTGTGTGCGACTATTTTGCTCTTCTTATTTGCAGTCTGTACACAAAAATTTGATCGGTCCCTTTGTTTTCTTACAACTAATTTTTTTTCTATTATTTAGCTTAATTTTCATGCAGCATAAACATTCACACTTTCTGTAGGCAAACACAACATTTTAGAATAATGACAATGATTTTTAGATGATAATTATTTGCAATGTTCAAAGTGCCAATTCATAGTTAATTTAAAAAAAAAAACATTGTGTTTGGCCAACGAAAGTAAGAAGGGGAAGTAACAAGTGAAATCAAATGAAGTGGCCTGAGAACATTGTCTTCGTGTTTTATAATTACCTTGGGGGTGTTGGAGACCACTGATAATCGTCCGTAGACGCCATATTTCCGTTCATCTTCGGGCCTTAGTGTTCCCATTTTTTTCATCACTAAATAGATCTGCAGGTAAAATAATTTACAGATTGTAGTATTTTCAAATTGTAGCAAAATAATAATGTTACAATATTTTATTAAACATTGCAGGGAATACAAAACAATGCTGACGACGCAATATTGTGCAACTTGAATTTATGTTCACACTAATTTTAAAGGGGAAAGTTTATGGATGTGTAATATGTAAATTCTTCACGCTTGAATGGCTAAACGGATATCGATTAAACTTGGTACACGGGTAGACCATGTTTCGAGTATCTACATACGACACTATTAGTTTCCAGGGTCAAAATAATTACATTTTATTTAGTCCGTCTTTTAATTATAAAAAAATATTGGACACGTATTTTTTAATTTTTTCGATTAAACAAAAATATAGCCCATTAAAGTTACGTGTAACGTCACCCCGTGCGAAAAAAATGTAGCACGGCGTCACGTTACACGTAACTTTAATGAGCTATATCTGTCATTTTTGGTTTAATTTACTGTTACGTACGTGGGTAATCAAATGCCGATTTACTGACGAGAGAACTTTATTCGCCACAAACAATAACAAATTAGCAATTAACACTAGACACCGTTACACTATCGCTTAGGTCGTTAAGTAAAATCAAGTACTAGGGTAGTTCGCTCTTGATCGCAGTCGAAATCACAACTGACTCGCTTCCGGCCGGGGGCTCGTATTTATTTGCGGAGCCAAGAAAATTCTAGATACCGACGTCCCCGGATCTATCCAGAATTCCAGAACAATTGAATTGCTTCTCGAAGTCATAAATCATTTTTATTGCTCGTGGTAATAAGAGTCACTTTCATGCGAATTTCGACTCTATTGTTAACGTTGGAGAGTACCATTTCCCTTATCGGTTAGATGATACCTATTGCTACATGTACCTTGGTAGGTAGGTACCTTGTGGATGTTTCGAGATTTTTCTAAGTCTGGCTAAGCACAACTACTCTAGACCTTTCGAACAGCAATGCGTTTTAATTATTACGTGCCACTCGTTATTTTCTCTGAGATATGGCGTGTTCACGTTTAGTGGCGTAACATTACAAATAAAAAAATACGTGTCCCTTATTTTTGAATAATCTAAAAGACTGGCTTGGTTTTCAGATTTATTCTTATATCTCTGTCTATCTGTGCTATAAGACCTTGGTATTTACCAAATTTCAGGGTTTAGGTCAACAGGAAGTATGAATAAATTCAGATTCCCTTGAGTGTCGAAATATACGTTTCTTCGACATAAACGGCCGGTTTTTTACGTACTTTTCCATTTGAGGTAAGGAATCCTAAAAAAGAGTAAATATACGGACTTATTTTTTGTGGATAGGCTAACCTGTTCTAACATGCCGTAACTCCTTATAAGGAAGTCCCTCTGCGCCAACAAGTTTATCCTCTCGCGTTCTTCTTTTTCCACGATAGGGTCAGGCTCGAATGAACACAACACGTACGCAGGCTTGCACTCGGTCACCTAGTCAGTTTATAACAATATTTGAGCCATCAAAATCATCGATATTTTCAAGCTTTTAAAGAACAGTCATTGTCATACATGACTACATGACTCGATTCTCGTTCCCATTGTAGTCACGACTTGTCAATAAAAAATCAAGATTGATTTCTTAACTTATAAAGTAGATAGGTAAAATGCCTGGAAAAGTGAAAACCATCTTATGATAATCTTATATACACAACTCTTCTCTACTTACATTTTGACTGATTTGGACGAAAATATGTGTGTATATTTTATTTAATTGGACCCGGGTAACACAAAATAGATAGTTACAGAAGTCAATCTCATCTACAGTACAATTCACGAATGATGGCGGGCGTGAAGTTAGCCTTTGCGAACTTTCGCGCATACCACACTCTTCTCGCACACGCACGACGTCATTTGGTTCCTAAAAAAGACGTTACTGCGCAGCCTTCTGCGCAAACTTTACGGCCGCCATCATTCGTGAATTGTACTATAAGTAGTATGTACTTCACTTTTCATACCTACGCTCAACGGGCGCGCTAGGGTTGCCGTTATGTCGCGAGATGCGCAAGGCCGAATGCCGCGGCTGCGCGGGCGTCCGGTTCGCCAAACAGTTCCTATCTTAACTGTTTACCTATGGGCGCTTATCTACCTACCTACCAAACTGTTCTGTGTTATATGTAGATAGTTGTTGTATGTAGATTGTCTTCTGTACCTATCTATTTTGTGCCGGTAGTTCAGCTAAAAATCTACCACAAAGTGCGAAGTTCTACGGCTCATCGCAGTTACTGCCATCACCGCATGACGCTGGTAGAATCGTCGGCTCAGTTGCAAAAAAAACCAAAGTAGTTGTATTAAAATAAGATCACTAACCGGTTGCTGCGTAAGCGACGATTTAGCAGTTAGTTTCTTATCTTTATCATCTTTGGTATCTTTGCGTTTCTGTTCCTTTTCCGTTCGAGCTTTAGACTTGGTAGTTTTCTCCGTCGCGGCAGTAGCTGCAGAAGCCGCAGTTGTGGAACCTGCTTCTTCAAGAGATTTCTTATCGCCTTCTTTTGTTTTTGGCTGCGATGGTTTCTTCAAGGCTTCTGCTTTGGCTTTAGTTTGCTGTGTTAGTTGGGATATTAGGAGTTTTAAAGTATCATAGTATAGAACTAGCTTTTGCCCGCAGTTTCGCCCGCGTACATAAAATATAGCCTATGTTACTTAGGAATAAGCAGCTTTCTATCATTGAAAAATTTTAGCAATCGGATCAGTGCTTTCAGAGATTACCTCCTACAAAAAAAAAAAAAAACTTCTTTACAATATTAGTGTAGAAGATATACCTGTGTTAAACTTCTATGAACTACAACAAGAGCTGAAGTCACACTAATCCCAGTTCTCCGCATGATTTGGACACTGCATCCACCACTCATAACACCTATGAGGTTTGAGGATCCTGCTTTGCAATGGTAGGTGTGCCACATTACATCTTCTACCACATAAACCTTAAAACTTCTAAACTCGTAAGTACTGTGGTACCTGAAATTCTTCTCGCTGCAAGCGCGTACAGTCGCCGCGTGCTCGGGATGAGGCCGTGCCGGTGTAGAGCGAACCCGAAGGCTGCTGGAAAAGCGACGCATACTGCTCGCCCACCGGGTACACACGTCTGTTGATATCATAACATAACCGGCGCCATTAAAGTAACTAATAAGAAATCTTGGCCAAACAAGGAGTACAATGGTAAGATTCCTGCAGACAATGGTCAATGAGCATCTTTAATGGCATAGATTATAAAAAGTATATCACTTTTTCTTTCTCTCTTTAGGCATTTGTTTAGGAATTTTTGAACATTTGTTCATGTCAGTTCCATTAGCACGTTTTAATAGAGTAAATAAGTTGTAACGTCAACAAATCGTCATCAGAGCGGGGAATCCGTAAACCATCCTTCACGTGTTGGCTATTGCAACATGCATGTCTGGGCGGACAGATTCGGGCGTGTCATCGAAAAAAAGGTGTACAAAAAAAACTTTTCAGTTTTCTGTGACGTGTCTTGAGCAGTTTAAATGTGTTGAGTAGGTAAGTACTAAGACAATTTATGAATTTTAATTCCAATTGACGCTAGAAATATTTCAGAGTGTTAAGTATAAAATGTGTACTTGAAAACATTTTACATAAAATTGAAACAAATCAGAAAGGTAAACGATGGGAGTGATAGTTCCAAAAAATGAAACTACATAATTCATAAAAAAAAATTAAATGTGTATTTAAATTAATTTTTAAATATATTCCTTTGGATATTACGTTGATAACATGGTATATACCTAAAATTTCCCAGATGTGTCTCCTCCCACTGTATTTGAGTTTGCCACGGACTTTTTTCTGGTTCTTTTTCTTCCGATGGTGTAAATTCTGCAAACCTGTAATCGCAATTCTAGATGAACCACCTGCCTACCTCAGCTTAGAACTAGGAGTGCAGTTCGGGTTGCCCCGATTGCAATTTCCCCTTAAATTTTAGATAAATTTTGTGTTTCAAACACTGGGGAAATAGAAAAATCGAGCTCCGAAGCTTGTCTACGCCACACACCAAACTATAGCATAGCTCGTCGATCGACGTACTCAACAAGCACTAGGAACGTTTTCAGGCATCTTTTTTGTCACGTCCAAACTCCAATCGGTTATTGCTCGAAATCTCGATGTGAACAAAGAATGATGCCATAGTATAAAGCTGGCTAAACGTTCTATAGAGTTCTATTTCTTCCACGCTAGAGGCGAAGTGTCGGACAAACAAAATTTAATTACACTATCGACGCGAAGATGCTTTATCACACTGGAGTAAACGACGGATCCAACGCGTCAAAATACAGTCGTTTAGAAGATCTTTACTTGTTAGTCTGTAGGAGCCGATCTCGTATTCTCTTGCGGTCTTCTTCGAGCACCCGTCGCTTGTCACATTGCCATATATTGAGCATAGTGAAGGTGTCAGTCAACAGCCCTTCCTTCACCTCGCGGTCCAGTTGCGTATCCGTATGAAAACTTGGCGAATGATTCACCTGAAGACAATCCAAAGCTTAAACTGGTTCTTTTTACGAAATAAGTATTCTGCGTAGACAATCGTAGAATGCATTATTTTTGGTGCTTGGTGGGTTTTTGATGCATGGTTCTTTGATTATATTATCATCATCATTTCGGTGTCGCCTTAACAAACGTTCTTGTGTGTCTCGTCTCCATGGGATTCCTGCGACCCTCACCAGGTCATCGGTCCACCTTGAGGGAGACCTTCCGACACTGCGTCTTTGATGATGAATAGGGTAGTTTCCAGGGTCAGAATAATTATATTTTATCTAGACCGTATTTTGGATTATAAAAAAATATTGGACACATATTTTTTTCTTTTTTCGATTAAACAAAAAATGACAAAGATATGGCTCATTAAAGTTACGTGTGACGTCACCCCGTGCGAACAAATGCAGCACGGCGTGTCGTTACACGTAACTTTAATGGGCTATATCTTTGTCATTTTTTGGTTTAATTTATAAATAAAAAATACGTGTCCCTTATTTTTGAATAATCTAAAAGACGGACTAATTACATTTTTTACAACTAGCCTCTAAATGTTAAACACATTCATTGATGTTAAAGTGACAATTTGCCTGGATGATAGTTGGGATTGATCGACTATGTCGATAGCTAATTAGATCAGTCATCAAGATTATGTAGAAATTGAATAAATTCTTACTTCTAATATATAGGGATGTAGCTTATGATCCAGAAGAATATCGAAGCCCAGTATTTCAAAACAGGCGTGCACCTGAAAAATTGCAATTAATAGTAAAATAACAAATGATGTAGGTAGGTATAAAAGTGTAGATATGGATACTAGATACTTGCATAGATAACTAAAATTACATATATCTATCTACTACGACTGATATACTACAAAATAGATATAAACATAATTTGGTCGTATAACGTTAGGAAAAGTTTGTAGCCCTAAAGCCAGGCTGTTGATAAAGTCCTGTTTTATCAAGAGCTAGAATGAAATAAAGTAGACAATTTGAACAGCTAGTCAAATTTTGCGAAGCATGTCTAGTATAAAAAGGATTGAAAGGCTTTATGCTTTAGACATTTATAAAGTTGAAACGTATTTAGAACAATAACCATAGCATAAAATAAGCTAGAAATTTTAAAGGATATTTAAATTGTCAAACTATAAATAATCATGATATTATAGATGTAGTTGTACGTCAAGAGCTTATAGATATGCGGCATCATGATTGAAAAGTGGCTTTTTTATTAATACTAGTAAAATTTAGGGCAGCCATCTGCTAGGGACATTCCCAGTTTTGTTAGAAAATCTGCATTGGAATCTTTCAAAAAACGTAGCGTATCCGCAACTCCAAGGTAGACTTTCAAAATGCAGAATTTTACAGATGGCATTCCTTAAGAATACAATAGATATCAACAATACTCGATAATAAATTACATAAGTTTTAAAACAAAAGCTAAAACCAACACGAATATATCTAGCGGCGTCTGAAGCTAAAACAACTATAAAACTTAAAAGAACCATGTCATGCGAGGGGAAACACGCGTGGTAACTATGCTTGAGTATCGGCCACGCTGATATGATCGTCTTCACGATCACCTGGTCTATAGCGTGCCACAGTCTGTCCAAGTCCACGCCTTGCGATAGCAGGATCTTGTTCAAAGTCGATATCTTGCTGATGAATGGAAATTCATCGTGACTTTAGATTCGATTAGGAGGTAAGTTTTTATCTTTAGGTGCGTTTTTAAGTGGGTCTTTTCTATATCTGGGTGTAGATTCAATTCCTAAACTGCAATTAGCTGTTTATGTCTGCAGATCTTTTGGACTCGAAGCAATAAAAAACCTAGTAAAAGCCTCTTCAAGGTTCAGATTTATCGAGGAAAATTAGACAGGCATAGTGGAAACGGAAGTGTTACAGGCAAAGAAACGAAATAACATTTAATTTGTCAGTTACTACAATGTCAAAGAAATAGGAAATGGATTTGGGTTTAGGTATTCATAAAACATATTTAAATTAAGGTCACTATAACATGCTGTAATCATTCAAAATTATATATGCACAAAGGTTTTCTCACCGTTTGCTGCCCGCTTCAGAATCATACACGTAAGTGCGGCTGTGTTTGTTCAGAGCGTAGTTAGTCAAGTGCATGAACACGTTGGTCGTGTTATTCACATTAGGGTCAGCATATCGACTTGTTGCAAACCTTACGACACAAATTATATTAAAAACTATGGAAAACAATAAAAAAAAATAGTGAAACTAGCATGTTATAATCATTTGGGTTCAAGTTTATTACTGAGAAATAATGAAATCGTTGTCTGGTCGTATTCTATCGAAGCCTTATAAGGCATTTGATTTAGTAGTGTTACGCCATATCTCCGAGAAAATAACGAGTAGCACAAAATAATTAAAACGCATTGCTGTTCGAAAGGTGTTGGACGTAGCCAGGCTTAGAAAAATCTCGAAACATCCACAAAGCCAGTACCACTAGTAGTTAGGTATTTCATGTACCGATAAGGGAAATGGTACTTTCCGTCTTTGAGTCGAAATTCGCATGAAAGTGACTCTTATTACCACGAGCAATAAAAATGATTTATGACTTCGAGAAGCGATTCAATTGTTCTGGAATTCTGGATAGATCCGCGGACGTCGGTATCTAGAATTTACTTGGCTCCGCATATAAATACGAGCCCCCGGCCGGAAGCGAGTCAGTTGTGATTTCGACTGCGATCAAGAGCGAATTACCCTAGTACTTGAAGTGATTTTACTTAACGACCTAAGCGATAGTGTAACGGTACTCTAGTGTTAATTGCGATTCGGATTATTGTTGACTGGACTAATTTGTTGTTGTTTGTGGTGAATAAAGTTCTCTCGTCAGTAAATCGGCATTTGATTACCCACGTACGTAACAGTAGCATATATAATGCTTCAATACGGGGTTAGTGCTAATGCATAAATATAATTTTAAAGCTATTTTATATAATGCAAAACAATCCATTTAAATCTTCAGAATAAAAATAAATCTATTAAATCTTCCTTTGTTATAAATCTGGTGTTCCTAAGGGTAGTAGACTTGGTCCCCTATTATTTGTATTTCAAATAAATGACTTAGAATTTGTGTTTTATACATACCTTACAAGTCCTTCATTATAGACAAAAATTCTGAGAGGATCGCAGGACGTTATAAGAGTGTAAACTCTGATATCAAACTTGTAGCCATCAACCAAGTAGGGCTTAGAAAGGTACACCTAAAAAAACCATAGACAGCCCTTCTATACATTATTTTCTTATTTAGTCCAATATAATAATTTGTCTAGATATACATTTAGCATTTCTAAATTTACAATAAAAAGGTAAGAAAAAAATTGTATTGGAAAGTTACCTGACAGATTAGTTTGTCTGTAGGTTTGATGTCTTTAAGAGATTTTGTCAAGTAGATGCCACGTCCTTGGCTTCCACATTCTGGTTTTATAATAAATGTCTTGTTTTTACGTGATTTACTGTAGTTTAGTGCTTCACCAAAACTGAAACAAAATACAAAATGTGGAAAAGCATGTCACCATGATGATGATGCTTTTCTCCATTTTCATAAAATTAAAGTACTTACTCTGCAGGCAAGCACCAAGTTTTTGGGAAAAAATTGTATTCCTTTGGATAAATTTTCTGCATTCTATTCAAATTCCGTGCCAGCAAATCTTTTCTGAAAATAACATTGAATATAAAATCAAGAATTATCATTATTTTAGTTAGAAAATTAAATACCATTTATTATCTTCACCTGCAGATTTCTAGCATGCCAGGGAAATGGTTGATACGCTGAAACCTCTTCATCTCTTTCGCTCTTTCTACAGAGACACTCATGTCAGTCCAATAGAAATTCCAAGCATCTTCTTCAGACACTTCTCGCATTCCAAAGGCACTGGCAACTTTTCGTATTGATTCATATCGGCAGTTTGTTAAACATATTGATATTTGGGATCTGTTATGGCAAAATGAAGCTTATTTAAGTGTTTATGGGCTAATAGTAGTAGTAGCATTTATATTAAAGATCTCTAAATAAATAAAGATTATTATCATTAATTCTTATCTATATGTATAAAAATCGATGCCACTTTTCGTTGTAATTTTATAACTCAAGAAACTATCCAAACCAAATAGTTTAGGTTTTGTTTGGACTATATAGTAGATGGTTTATGTGAAGTTTGGTAGGGTAGAGTAGGATAGGCTAGGGTAGAGTAGGGTATAGTAGGGAAGAGCAGAAGCGAAGCCACGCGGGCAAAAGCTAGTTATTGTTATTAACCTTTATTTTATTTTTAGAAAAAAATCATTAAACCCCAAGTGAACGCCAGCATTTGCTACATGCTTGGGGTTTAACCTTTCAATTGTGCCAATTATAGACACAATAGGAAGACAATGGCAGTGCAAAATACCTCCTTCTTTTCTTTTTCTTGCGAGTTCCTTCTATGGGTATTATGGGTGCGGTTTGTGAAGTTGGTTGAGAAGTGTCATCTTCACCACCAAACTTAGTCTCATAGCTACGCATTAGCATCGAAGCTATGGTCTCAGCTTGTTCTTTTTCCTCTTTGGCTTGCTGTTCTGTAACTGCTTTTCCATCTGCAGGAAGAACAAAATTTAAATCCTTCATCAAAGCATGTAGCATGAATATATAATATATATGCATTATGGACATTGGCCTTACATCAATTCAACAATAACAAAAAAAGTTTAAGTTCTCACCCTGAACTTTATTATTTTTTCTTTTATTTGCCACTGCATGTGTTTGTTTTGGGCTGTTTTGTGATTGCTGATCCTCGTCACGTAAGAAAGTGTCTTGTAAGTCCACCTACAAATGTTATGACTGTTTACAACAAGAAGGCGAGCAACTAGATTTACCAAATAATCATAAATTGATTACCTCCATTTGCTGCAATTAGGTAATATTAGTGATAAACGGCCTAAACACTCTCGTTGGGCATTCTACGGCATGCAATAATATCGCTCAGTGCGTATGACAAAGTCACTAAGAAGGAAGGCCTGAAACAAGAATTAAAAACCACTGAAACATGAACATTGTGGGTAAAATAAATGATTGGATAAAAGTTCATGATATCGTTACATGTATAATTTTCGCCTTACCAAACTTGGTTTTGTACCTAATAATTTCATTAAAATTTTGCGAGAGACATTATTGGAAACTGTTTTTTGTTTTTGTTTCATGTCAGCTGTCAAGTCAAAATAAACCGAAACTCTGTTTCCGTTTCAGCCATAGACATAAAAGTTTCAGCTGACTTTAGATAAAAACTTTTCCGGAAAATCCGGAAACGGAATAGAGTTCATGACATAATCGAAAACGTTATCGGATACATTCATGACCATAATTAATAAAATTATTAAAGTTTGCACATTGACCTCTACTATTGATACAGTATAATAATGCACTTTTCACATATTTACGTAATACGTATTTTATTTTAGCACAAATTTTGTCAAATTATTTTCGGTACTACTACCATAGTAAAAATATAATGGTCTAGTGTTTCCACACCCTTGTTCTGTCTCACAAATACCAAAGAGTAAATTAATATTTTCTTGGTAACATTCTACTTTTTTTTTAGCTTGTTCATCGAGTTTGGTACAGCAAATCAGCAATAGAATTTCATAGAGAACTCGATTAGTGACAAACTTCGCATGTATTACGTGGGAATCAAATTAAACTCTATTTTTTACTCAATAAAACATAAATGTGCTTGTGATTTTGGCTTTCGAAGTTCTAACAAATTACCAAAGTGGGCCGTACCCTCGGCCGTCAACTTACACAAATCGTCAAATTCTACATTCTTGTACATATTTCTGCTTTTCCGCCAAAGTACAGAGTCATTCTAGATTTGCCAAAATGGCAGAGGGACAGGACGAACCCAAAAAAATTACTATTACAGTGAAAACACCGAAAGAAAAACAGCAAGTGGAGATTGAAGAGGATGCTGACGTTAAAAAAGTGAGTACGGCGCCGCCAGAAACTTTGCTCATGGCGTAATAACATAGTTATTGGACACGCAATCGCTGACGACATTTATTTAGTTATTCGGCAACGTAAAATGTGAATTCGTTATTTGATTTTAGCTCAAGGAAGTGTTGTCCCCTAAATTCACGGCGGAACCGGAGCAGTTATGTCTCATATTTGCCGGAAAGATCTTGAACGATGCCGACTCCCTGAAACAGCACAACATCAAGGACGGGCTGACAGTCCACCTCGTGATAAAGACGCCTCCCAGGCCCGAGCCTGAGGGCGCTGCGCGGCGCCCTCCAGGTACTCAATTACTAACATCCTGTCATTACTGTGAAACATAGGTTTGTAGTGCACTTGAAGAGAGCTATTGAAAAAAATTTATACAAGATGCTGGTTTAATCTTCTGAGCACGCATTGTAATCTAATAATTGCTGCCACCTAAAAAAAAATACATGGATATAATTGTTCAGCTGAAATACACTAAATTTACTTTCACATTATGATCAATGTATTATGTAGGAGTATTGCTTATAGTTATAGGTGCATAAAATAGCTACATTGATACTTGTTAAAGTTTATTATTATAATTAGGTCATTGACTAATTAATGTATTCAAGTAACATGAGTTTTGCAAGAGGCTAGAACAATAGTGTCAAAGTATTCAATCAATGAGCATTAACTAGTATTATATGAATACAAATCAAATTGGAATATGATATCAATTCAACATGTCTAGTAACACTCCATCATTTTAGTAGCATTTTTAGATTTCTTCTAGTTGACATTTTATTCAATCAATCTTACAATGTAGTGTATTATGTATGTAACTGACAATAAATTCTCACAAACACAAGACTCATTCATGTACTTTCTGCACTACACGTCTTAAGTGACAAAAAAGATAATGTAATGTTATCAAATGTATTTTGAGGTCAATTTTTTGTTAACATGTGAGAATGTGTTTCTATCAAGTAATAACATTACTGCCTGCTATAGAAATGCATTGATTCTATTGTTTGACGCTTGTGTCTGGTCCACCTGTAGCTTATAAACATAGCACTGTATAGTTGAATGTTACAATTTACAAATTAACATCATAAATGGGTAGAGATTAACCTCTCAGGCACCAGTGTCTCTGCCATTTGTCTCACCCGTACGCAAAATACGTGCTTTACTCTTGGAGTTGCGGACAACAGCCTGTTGTATCTAATACCTAAGTATTAGATACAACAGGCTGTTGTCATAAGAGGTGTACCATATTCCATACACTGGTGTCTGAGAGATTAAGTTGAAACTATCATAATAACTATGGCTAAAAAAATAATAGGGGTGAGTAAAAGAACTATTATTTCATTCAATATAAATAGAATGTTCACGCAATGTATTCATGTGTGATTGTTTACAATCTAAGGACTTTTGTGAATTCAACAGGGGTATTATCAATTCTAATTTACATCATTCTTGAAAAGCAATACTAATTAGACTAGATTTTTTCAAAGAAGACAGTACTTTCTATACTCATATCTGTCTTCTCTACTACACACAGTTAACAAAGCCCCTACCTAAAGTTAAAGAAACCTAAATAACCCTAATACCTAGATACCTAAAGTTTTGGTCCTATGAGACATAATGGCAAAGGGTGTAGTGAGGCCTAAAATATTTAGACTCAAATGTCAAAAGCTTTTAAGCCCCTCAAGTGTATATTCTTGTTCTTGCTTTTGATATAAAGCAACAAACGCAAGAACAAACATGGTGTTTTGAACCTACTGCTTACAAACCTATGATGTCCGGCTGACATATAAAGCAGTCTTTTATGAACCTAAGCAATTCGTGCAACATTTAGGGGTTTACAACTAAAATACCTTCAACAAATATGGTGTAATTTCAGTTCCCCTTTCATCATATAGTCATACTAATTGCATCATTTATTTACAAGCTGATAATAAATTATGTTCATTTGTAGAAAGTTTATTGGCACATCCCCAGACATGAATTAGAGCAACCATAGAAATATAATGTTACTCAGTGTTTCAACCACAATGACAGTGTTGAAAAAGAGAATTGATGTTTACATACATAATTAATATGGGGCAATGCCCTATTGTAAACTGTTGTGGATTTAATAAAACATAACATTTTTCTTTGAGGTGGAATATTTTCAAATAAGCGAGTGAGAGGCTCCTGCTTGCTCCACCCAGACATGTGTTCCTTAGTTGCCCTTTGCATTTAGAGGTCGACAGTAATTCTTATAGATCTATCCGACAACCCTGGCAGGATAACATCACACCTGTGCTCTTAAATATCACATAGCATAGGCACAGGTGTCTAGTATTATCAGTTTGATGTTTTAAAAAAAAAAGATTTGCTTAGGAGTACCCAGATGCTCTAAACAATGTTTTCTTTTTTTTTATATTAGCTCATTTCGGATTATGAGCAGTTGTGTAACTTGCCAGATTCACAGTAAAAAAACTAATCAATCAATATTTCAGCTGATGTCGGAGCCACACCATTTGGATTAAATTCATTGGGTGGATTAGCAGGACTTGAAAGTTTGGGACTCGGTCAGAGCACCTTTATGGATTTGCAGGTACAACTAACTATTAAAAAAATTCTTTTTACCACATATTCTTTTTGGGATATTGTGACTCAATGTTAAAAACATGAATTTATGTTTAATCATGACTCTGTGTTTTATAAAATGTATAATTTTGTACCCTTATTGCATTAAGTTATATTATTATATTCGATCAAATCTTTAGATTTATTTACCTTTTGCTGAAGCCGTCTTGGTAAATAAGTGTTATAACTAATGACCAGCTTTATTTGTCTTGATGAGACGAATAGATAATTATCTTGATTTGGGTAAAAATGCAGTTATTGGATTTTGCAATAAGGGTATGATTTTATCTCATTCTATAGCTGGGCAAGTGTTCACTCCTTTTGAATTAAAAACCTTCAGCTCTCTATTCTGTAAAATTTTCATCCATTTGGAGTATTATCTAGAAAATAATTACCCAATGATTCCTATAGGCTCGTATGCAACAAGAGCTGCTATCCAACCCGGACATGTTGAGGCAAGTGCTGGACAACCCGCTCGTGCAGCAGATGATGAATGACCCTGAGAACATGCGGACTCTCATCACATCCAACCCACAGATGCAGGATCTCATGGCGGTAAGTTCTATCTCTGTTATAGGGCTTTTAAAACTGGACCTTTTTTTTTCACAAAGACGCCACGCGGGATGGGGCGCCAGACAGATGTGAAATATGTTACAAAATGCGCGTGCACATAAGGAAGTCGAGAGCGATAGTGCAATCGGAGGACCACGGCACGACACTGTCAGCATCATGCCAATTGCCGTCACGTAGGGGTACAGTTCTATGAAGGAAGTCTTTTTACTGGCACTACCCCAGTGTGAGGGCCCATTTGATTGTGTGATAGTAGAGTACTATCGCATGAATGAATGGGCTACTGTGCAGAGACTGACAGAGCTGTGAAGTTTGATTTTACACTTGTACAATGCCAAAGGTTTTTAGAACTAATAAAAGAATCCTTATTACTGTGTTTTCTGGCTCATAGCTTAATGTCTATGTGGGTGCTTTCAACATGACTGTAGCAGGCCAGGGGCCTTACCATAATGTGTTAAAATGTGAGGCATGCAAGCGAGGAAAGGGAGAAGCTATACACCCTATATAGCTCCATCCCTTTAACAGTTCAGTTTAAGTCGTCAAATGGCTCGCGTTAAAAGCTTGTGGTAGGGCCTCAGTTTGAGAAACAGCTGTTATTATCCTTTATTGTATAAGACGCTCTGATTACTTATCAACACTAATATTATAAAGAGCCGATAGAAAGCTGCTTTATTCCTGAGTGACATGGGCTATATTTTATGCATGCGGGACAGTGTAATAATGATAATGCGAAATGAAGTCATTCTTTTAAACGCACGAACTGACGAGTCATTTAACAACAGTAAAATATGAATCTATGGTAAACCAAGCTAAATTATTTTGTTTCCTTGTACTATACAGAGAAATCCTGAGATCAGCCATATGCTGAACAACCCTGAGTTGTTGCGTCAGACCATGGAGCTGGCTCGCAACCCGGCCATGTTGCAGGAACTCATGCGTTCTCACGACCGTGCACTCTCCAATCTTGAGAGCATACCTGGTAAGTAAAAGAATATAATATTCCACAACTATCACACAACATTGTCTAGCTAGGCCCAAAGCTAAGTCCAGCTTGTGTTATGAGTACTAGACAACTGATAAACATACTTTATGTTTCTAAAAACATACATATTATAGATATGTTTATCTTAGGGTGCGTCCACATCTGGCGAATGTGCCGCAAATGTGCAGCACGCGAGCCGATTGCGAGCTGCCCGCAAGCTGCGCGCGTGCAGTCACTGCAATGGTTTGGTGCGCCTCTTTAGCGCAACTCATACAAGGCTCGTATAGAGCGCGCGAGCGGCGCGCGATCTGCGCGCGCTCAGTTCTCGCCCTTACAGTTCCGTTTACTGGCTCAGTACTATCGAAGATGTCAGACGACACTAGTGTTTTTAATATAATTGCTGCATCATTAGCTATTATATTACTGATAAAAAGGAAAAAAAAGAGACAACGGCGTTGGTGGCAAAATCCTATTTTTAAAAGAAAACAGAATATAGTAGCGGAGTTGAAAAGCCATCAATTAAGCGGACACTATGCAAATTTTTTAAAATTGTCACCAGAATTATATGAAAATCTACGACAGATGGTTAGTTTTAAGATTGCTAAAAAGGAAACGCATTTTAGGCTACCAATTTCAGTTGAAAATAAATTAAGTTTGACATTACGATTCTTGGCCACTGGAGATTCCTACACAAGCTTGCAGTACCTTTTTAGAATTTCTAAGCAAAGTATAAGTATTATTATTCCTGAAGTGTGTTTAGCGATTATCAAGTGTTTAAAGGAAAACGTACGTGTGAGTATTTTTCTAATTATCTTTATTTAATAATCACATAGCCTTTTTTATAAGCAACATAAAGTTTACGAAAAGAAAGTAGTTATTATTGAAACAAATCACTGTAGCTGTCATTCGTATCTTCTACCGAATAATTACTTTCCTGACTGTGCGGTCTGGACGTTTCTACGTCCAGACCGCACAGTGCCTCTGCACCTAATAAGTGCTTCTGCACTTTGAGAATAAGTTGTATAACCTTGCGTCGACACTTGCATATTTGATTGATAATCATAGTGGCCAGAATCGGCTTTCATTATGACATCAAATATTGCCTGTTGAACCATATTTTTTGTTGAACGTGAATAAGATTCCATTTTGGCTCCAATAAAATTTATAAATGAATGTACTTCTTGTGACAACTTGGAAGTATCGGTTAATTTTTCTGTAGCAGTCTTTAAAACTTGTAGGGCTTCAGTTACGATTTTATCATTCGTCGATTTTTTCTTTTTGGACGGCGGAGGTTCATTAAAAGACAGGTCGATTTCACTGTCAGTATTTATTCCATCATCTTGTACCTGTCGCTCGTCCACTTTATCTTGTTCTATATCTGCTTGTTCCTGTAGAATAGAATAGAATAGGATAATAATTTATTTGCTCAGAATACTATACTGGTTATATATACTTACATACTTATACTTATATACTTATTATTATTATATACTTATTATATGTAAGTATATTATTTGCTTGTAATAATGTATTATTATTTTTCAGGTGCCAAGGAGACCAGATATATGGCTAAAAGTGAGTAAAGGATTCGAAGATAAATGGCATTTGCCCCATTGCATTGGCGCAATAGACGGCAAACATATAGTCATACAGGCACCTCCGAAAAGTGGAACTGAATATCATAATTACAAATCTACTTTTAGTATTGTTCTTTTTGCACTGGTAGACTCAGATTATAAATTTATGTTTGCTGATGTTGGTTGCCAAGGGCGTATATCTGATGGAGGGATATTCAAAGATACAGAGTTCTACAAGATGATGCAAAATGGCTCCTTAAATTTACCACAAGAAAAACCATTACCTTATAGGACTAAAGCGATACCCTACTTCTTTGTTGCTGACAGCGCTTTTGCTCTAGATAAACATGTGATGAAACCATACTCCGGTAACCACAGTAAAGGCACACCGGAACGTATTTTTAACTATAGATTAAGCAGAGCTCGCAGAATTGTTGAGAGTGCCTTTGGCATTGCATCATCCATTTTTAGGGTACTTAGAAAACCTATGATATTAAAACCAGAAGTTGCTGAAGTGGTCGTTATGAGCATTATTCACTTGCATAATTATTTGAAACAGAACGCCGCCGATACTTATACTACCAATTCTAATATGTACATAAATCAATCCGTAACTAATTTCACATCTCTTTCAAATATTCAAACACCACAAATAAGATATTCCAGAGAAATAAACGAAATAAGAGATGAGGTTGCTTCTTATTGTGTAAATGAAGGCCGTATTGCATTTCAAGATAAATATTGTTGATTTAATTACTTACAGTATTTAAATGTTTCCTTGGTTTATCCCGATCAGCTAAAAAGGAAAAAGCGTCGTAGGCAAACCATCTACTTTTGTAAGTCTCGGATGCTCCTATAAATATAGAATAATATTAGTCACATAGTCAATTTAATTAATAAAATAAAACACAAAAAGTAACAAGTCGTTTTTTTACTCACCTTTCCCTGTCCCTTTACTTTTTTGACTTTTTCCTTTCTCTCTTCTAAAAGACGATAAAAGACTTAACAGTTTGCTATGGCATTGTTCATAATCGCTTCCCATTATAGCACCTATTTCTTTCCACGCATCATTTTTTAGATTTTTTCTATAGTAATATTGATCTTTAGGATCCCATAATACTGGAAATCTTTTATATGTTTCAATTAAGCGTAAACAATTCTCCTCCGTCCACTCTATGACAACACGTACTTAGCCTCCAGTAATCAAAAACGAACTGAGCGAAATAACTAGCGCGCCGCCCGCGCGCTGATCGCGTACGGCGCTTAGGTCGCGCGCGAACTGCGCGCGGGCGGCACAGAAGCGGCGCACGAACAAAAATGCACGCGCGCAGCTCGCGGGCAGGTCGCAAACGGCTCGCGAGCTGCACATTCGCGGCACATTCGCCAGATGTGGACGCACCCTTAGAGTTGAAAGTGACATCCTATCCTTATCTGGCCTTTTCGAAGGGTAACCAACAGAAGCCTAATACTAAGCCTTTGTGGATTCTGCCTGTTTATAAGCAGACTGTATTTCATGAGTTTTAGTGGGTATACAGTTGAAATTTTCTCAGAGTATGTATTTCTATTGTCGAACGGGGTTGTCCGTATGAGAGTCACAGTTAGCAGTTTAAAGTTATTAAATTATAATCTATTGTAAAAAATAGATTGTTAGTGTCTTAGTTATAACTTTTATTTCTTCGAATTGGTTTAGGTTTAAACTCATATTTAACGAGTGTTTTTTTTTTATCATAGCTTTGTTTCTTGGGAACAGACTGGACTAGTATTGTGTATACAGCAAACGCTTCTTATGATATCTAAAATTTAGTAAAGGGCTAATGACTAGTTCGATTATCGAATTTGTCATGATTGTCAAAGATTTACGAACGATTACAAGGCCAAACGCCTAAGGCTGAACCCACATTATACGTGCGCGTTCCTCGGGACTTCGGGAGCGTCCCATCCCCGCCACCCGCTACTAAAAGTTTACTAAATGTTGCCCCCGGCATTCGTAAATAATCAAAAAAATGCTTTTTATTATTCTTTAAATGTAATCACTCTCTTGTGAACAAGAAGATTATAATGTATCTTGCCAAAGGCGTTTAGTCATTTCATTTCGTGTCTTATTTCTTTCAGTAGCATAGTTAACAGTAGTATTTCTTCGTTAGAATCAATTTTGTTAGTAATTGTAAAACAGCGACGCTAAGTGAGCTAACACAGCACTGTCTAGAGAGAGCATGCGGCTCTCTCTAGACAGTGCTGTGCGCGCTCGCTGCACGTACGTCACACGGCGGCCACACGCGACGCTCACGCATCGCACTCGCGTCGCGCACGCGACGCTTGCTTCACACACAAGCCCGAGGAACGCGACACTTAAAAACGCTCTTCGAGAAACAAATGTCTCTCGTTATTAAAAAGACGGTTACCCATCCACGGCCTACCTTGGCCAAGTGTTGCTTAACTTTGATCGTTCGGCGTGTGTGGCTATTTCATACCCACAAGCCACAGGTCGATCCAATGGTCATAACGAATTGAATAATATCAACTTGATTGAATATGACGTCTTATGCAACAATGTCTTTCCTGGGAATACTCGTGCCATCGAGTGGCTATTTTCGTCTTTCCTGTGTATTCAAAGACGTTCTTGAAGACATCGCTATCAGCAATAAGACTCTATTGTGTCTTAAAGTAGTAATCCTTGTAGATTAGTGTCTCGGATGGTCTTTTGAGGAAAGAACCACTCAGAATATTGTGTATTTATTAGTTATGTCACACGGATAACGATAGTTGTTGCGTTTTAGCAAGGCATTAGTGTTCATTGCCCTAAACCTAATATCTCTTTGTGCTCGGAGTTCGGACTCGGAGTTTCCTTGCTTGATCGAATCAGAAATGAAGATATCCGTAGGAGTATTAAGGTTACAGGCAGCTCGAAGAATTACCAAACTTAAGTGTTGATGGGGCCGAAAGGTTCTGGAGTGGCGACTGCGTGTCGGAAGACGCAGCTTTAAAAGGTTTTCCGCAAGGTGTACCGATGATCTGATTAGGGTCGCCGGAATCTGATGGATGCGAGGCGCACAGGACGTCCGCTGTGGCGACACTTTAAGGCCTATGTCCAGCTTTGGACGTCTTTCGGCTGAAATGACGGTGATGAGATGCGAGACAATAAACTACTAGGTTTTTCTCACCTTATCGCTTCCGTGTGTTCTATTCAACAGGATCCTTCCATTTTTCTGGGATAGTAATATGCCTATAATGCTCAGCGATGGCTCAGATCTATTTAAGTAGACAGTTATATATCAGTGAAGAAACAATCAATTTTTCCCTTTTCATTCTAATGCATATTCTATTCCAGGTGGCTACAATGCTTTGCAGCGCATGTACAGAGACATTCAGGAGCCGATGTTGAATGTAGCCAGCAGTATGGCGGGCAACCCATTCTCTGGGCTTGTGGACAACTCTGGTAAGACATTATATTAGTATTTTCTTTACAGTGTGTTTTTTATAGGAGAAATTACATTATGATCTAGTTAAAAAAATTTTAAGAAAATTGAATCTTCACATGAATATTTTTTGTTTGAAATCGTCATATTTGATTATGATGAAAATTTAACGTATTATTCCGTAATAAAAAAAAAAATACGGTAGTCCCCATTAGGGAATCCAAACCCGCATTAAAATCACGATCCCGCATGCCTGCGGGATTGAAATCGGCAATCCTGCGGGATTAGGATTTTTTATTTCTTTTTTGTTTTAAGAAGTAATAAAAATGAAAACCGGTCAAGTGCGAGTCGGATTTTCAAACAGAGTTTTTTTACAAAACCTACCTATGTAAATAGTTGCTCTGATCTATCTACCTATGTAAAAATTCTCGAATCGAGTTTCGAAAATTTTTCGAATCGCACTAAAAAAAATATTTGTAATGTAACTATGTACTTTACGAATTTCATATAAAATCACCCGCTTTTATAGAAAAATAAAAAATATAACGGACGTTCATCTTTTAGAAAATTTAATTCACATGCTATGTTTCGTTCCTGTTGCGATTGCAATAGAGGACTCGCACAACACAAAATAGAAATTCAAAAATTATCTAACTGCACGGTAAAATCGAAAATAAAATGATTACTTTCCAGACAAATTCTATAAAAAATGTCACGAGTTCCATGTAAAGTTGTTTCATCACTTTATACTTAGGTCCAATAAATAATCAAAACGGTGGCAGGTCGTCGGAATCCAATTTTCTTATAAAAAACTTCAATCCCGCAGACGTGCGGGATCCCGAATGAGTAATCCCGCATTTCGGATCCCGCAGAAAAGGTGCGGGGTCCCGCGATTGGGGTATCCCCTAGTCCGTAGATTCCCTAGTCCCCATTGTGCAATAAAGCAAGCCAGATGAAGTCACTGGTGATCCCCAGGGCGTTTAACGTGAGAAATATTTTTTCAGAGAAATATTTAAGTTTCACAGACATTAGACTGATATTCTATAATCCGTGCTATACTGGATTTTACACTTGACTAAATTGTCTTTAAACTGAGTTAGACTTCTTCCCTTGAACCAATCATACTAAAATATGGAGGAAATTAAGAAAAAATACACTACATGTGTTTAGACTAAACCTATCTATAAATACATTATAGTCAATATAAAACAGTTGCATTAACTGTCGCATCTTTCCGCCCAAAGTAGACGGCACGAACCCGCAGCAGGGTGCCGAGAACCGGCAGCCGCTACCGAACCCGTGGCAGCGCGGCGGCGGCGGCGGCGGCACGGGCGCGGCGGGGGCGGGAGGCGCGGGCGGCGCGGCGGGGCCCGGCCTCATCAACACGCCCGGCATGCAGTCGCTGCTGCAGCAGATGTCCGAGAACCCGCGCCTCGTGCAGTCCATGCTCAACGCGCCCTACACCAGCTCCATGCTACAGGCCCTGGCTGCTGATCCGGACATGGCGACCCAGATTATTAACCAGGTACGTACAGTGGGGCCTAATTAAGCGACATCTATGACGCCACATAGGAACTAAAATTCAAAATCTTGCATCACAAAATTAGAGTTCTCCGGGCAGTTAGAACATACAACAACCTAAAGGTCTCAGCACACATATGGGATCGGAAAGGGATCGTAACCGTAACGCCTTTCGCCTCGCTGTCAACCAGGCGTCAACCTACCGTATGCACGTAACGAAAGCGTATCAGCAGCGCCTGTACGTCAACTCGACTACGGCTAGGCGACACCGCGCTTACGCCTCGCCGCCCCCTGGCTGACCTGGTCAATAAGTTTCTCCCTTTGCATCGTTATTTTGTGTTTGAATCGAACTTAAAATTTTAAATAAAACATACGCGCAACACGAATGAAATACTCCTTGCGAATGGCGGCGTCTTTAGAAGACGAAGAGATGTGAGCTCGGGTACGGAGAGACGTAAGCGCGGGGACGGAGAAACGTAAGCGCGGGGACGATGAGCCGTAAGCGCGGGAATTCAAGTTCGGAGCCTGTTCCGAGGCGAGGCGATTACGTTATTATTACGATTAGTGTGCGTTGCAGTAGGGAGTTTAATACAAACCATTCTGAACGGCTCGAGGCGATACGGTGACGATCCCTTTCCGATCCCATATGTGTGCTGAGACCCTAAATCGTAAATTGGGCAGTTACTTCTACCAGATACAACACTCGGCTAGTCGGAGGATCCTCCCTTTTCAACGGAAGTTTCTAACCAAAATAACATAAAGATTGTTTAATCGTACAATGATAACTGTTAGGCATTGTTCTAATACAAAATTAGAACAATGCCTAACAGTTACAGTGTCAATAACATCACCTTTACAACATGCATTTCTGTTATCAATTATATGAAATAAAGATGAATTCTTCAAATTCACAGAACCCAATGTTCGCAAACAACCCACAACTACAGGAACAGATTCGTTCAATGATGCCACAGATGTTAGCGCAGCTACAGAACCCCGATATGCAGCAGATGATGTCCAACCCACAGGTCAGTTTCAAACAATACTACTTACTTAAAGAAAAATTGTGGTAATGTAAATAATCGTTCTTAGCGAATATGGACGCGGCGAGGGTTTACGACAATTTTCTACTTTCATACAGACGAAGTCGCATATAGGACCTAGTATAATATAAATTGGTTTTATATTTACAGACGTTTCCTAACAATAAGCTTTTGGTAATGTAACTCACTTTTCACAAAGGTGTATTGGTTAAATCAAAATCTGTGTGATTCTTTAAGCTAAAAGACACTGTACCACAATGTTAGTGTTTCTGATGTGGTGTGCAGGCCCTAAACGCGTTGCTGCAGATCCAGCAGGGCCTGGAGCAGCTGCGCAGCGCCGCGCCCACGCTCGTGGGCAACCTGGGCATGGGCGTGGCCACCGCCACCGCCGCGCCGCCCGCGCAGCCGCCGCACGCGCCGCCCGCCGCGCAGCCCAACAGCGCGCCGCCGCGTCAGCAACAGAACTCGGAGCTCTTCACGCAGGTAATGCACACTCAACACTGTGCTCACACATGGGCGTGGCCACCGCCACCGCCGCGCCGCCCGCGCAGCCGCCGCACGCGCCGCCCGCCGCGCAGCCCAACAGCGCGCCGCCGCGTCAGCAACAGAACTCGGAGCTCTTCACGCAGGTAATGCACACTCAACACTGTGCTCACACATGGGCGTGGCCACCGCCACCGCCGCGCCGCCCGCGCAGCCGCCGCACGCGCCGCCCGCCGCGCAGCCCAACAGCGCGCCGCCGCGTCAGCAACAGAACTCGGAGCTCTTCACGCAGGTAATGCACACTCAACACTGTGCTCACACATGGGCGTGGCCACCGCCACCGCCGCGCCGCCCGCGCAGCCGCCGCACGCGCCGCCCGCCGCGCAGCCCAACAGCGCGCCGCCGCGTCAGCAACAGAACTCGGAGCTCTTCACGCAGGTAATGCACACTCAACACTGTGCTCACACATGGGCGTGGCCACCGCCACCGCCGCGCCGCCCGCGCAGCCGCCGCACGCGCCGCCCGCCGCGCAGCCCAACAGCGCGCCGCCGCGTCAGCAACAGAACTCGGAGCTCTTCACGCAGGTAATGCACACTCAACACTGTGCTCACACATGGGCGTGGCCACCGCCACCGCCGCGCCGCCCGCGCAGCCGCCGCACGCGCCGCCCGCCGCGCAGCCCAACAGCGCGCCGCCGCGTCAGCAACAGAACTCGGAGCTCTTCACGCAGGTAATGCACACTCAACACTGTGCTCACACATGGGCGTGGCCACCGCCACCGCCGCGCCGCCCGCGCAGCCGCCGCACGCGCCGCCCGCCGCGCAGCCCAACAGCGCGCCGCCGCGTCAGCAACAGAACTCGGAGCTCTTCACGCAGGTAATGCACACTCAACACTGTGCTCACACATGGGCGTGGCCACCGCCACCGCCGCGCCGCCCGCGCAGCCGCCGCACGCGCCGCCCGCCGCGCAGCCCAACAGCGCGCCGCCGCGTCAGCAACAGAACTCGGAGCTCTTCACGCAGGTAATGCACACTCAACACTGTGCTCACACATGGGCGTGGCCACCGCCACCGCCGCGCCGCCCGCGCAGCCGCCGCACGCGCCGCCCGCCGCGCAGCCCAACAGCGCGCCGCCGCGTCAGCAACAGAACTCGGAGCTCTTCACGCAGGTAATGCACACTCAACACTGTGCTCACACATGGGCGTGGCCACCGCCACCGCCGCGCCGCCCGCGCAGCCGCCGCACGCGCCGCCCGCCGCGCAGCCCAACAGCGCGCCGCCGCGTCAGCAACAGAACTCGGAGCTCTTCACGCAGGTAATGCACACTCAACACTGTGCTCACACATGGGCGTGGCCACCGCCACCGCCGCGCCGCCCGCGCAGCCGCCGCACGCGCCGCCCGCCGCGCAGCCCAACAGCGCGCCGCCGCGTCAGCAACAGAACTCGGAGCTCTTCACGCAGGTAATGCACACTCAACACTGTGCTCACACATGGGCGTGGCCACCGCCACCGCCGCGCCGCCCGCGCAGCCGCCGCACGCGCCGCCCGCCGCGCAGCCCAACAGCGCGCCGCCGCGTCAGCAACAGAACTCGGAGCTCTTCACGCAGGTAATGCACACTCAACACTGTGCTCACACATGGGCGTGGCCACCGCCACCGCCGCGCCGCCCGCGCAGCCGCCGCACGCGCCGCCCGCCGCGCAGCCCAACAGCGCGCCGCCGCGTCAGCAACAGAACTCGGAGCTCTTCACGCAGGTAATGCACACTCAACACTGTGCTCACACATGGGCGTGGCCACCGCCACCGCCGCGCCGCCCGCGCAGCCGCCGCACGCGCCGCCCGCCGCGCAGCCCAACAGCGCGCCGCCGCGTCAGCAACAGAACTCGGAGCTCTTCACGCAGGTAATGCACACTCAACACTGTGCTCACACATGGGCGTGGCCACCGCCACCGCCGCGCCGCCCGCGCAGCCGCCGCACGCGCCGCCCGCCGCGCAGCCCAACAGCGCGCCGCCGCGTCAGCAACAGAACTCGGAGCTCTTCACGCAGGTAATGCACACTCAACACTGTGCTCACACATGGGCGTGGCCACCGCCACCGCCGCGCCGCCCGCGCAGCCGCCGCACGCGCCGCCCGCCGCGCAGCCCAACAGCGCGCCGCCGCGTCAGCAACAGAACTCGGAGCTCTTCACGCAGGTAATGCACACTCAACACTGTGCTCACACATGGGCGTGGCCACCGCCACCGCCGCGCCGCCCGCGCAGCCGCCGCACGCGCCGCCCGCCGCGCAGCCCAACAGCGCGCCGCCGCGTCAGCAACAGAACTCGGAGCTCTTCACGCAGGTAATGCACACTCAACACTGTGCTCACACATGGGCGTGGCCACCGCCACCGCCGCGCCGCCCGCGCAGCCGCCGCACGCGCCGCCCGCCGCGCAGCCCAACAGCGCGCCGCCGCGTCAGCAACAGAACTCGGAGCTCTTCACGCAGGTAATGCACACTCAACACTGTGCTCACACATGGGCGTGGCCACCGCCACCGCCGCGCCGCCCGCGCAGCCGCCGCACGCGCCGCCCGCCGCGCAGCCCAACAGCGCGCCGCCGCGTCAGCAACAGAACTCGGAGCTCTTCACGCAGGTAATGCACACTCAACACTGTGCTCACACATGGGCGTGGCCACCGCCACCGCCGCGCCGCCCGCGCAGCCGCCGCACGCGCCGCCCGCCGCGCAGCCCAACAGCGCGCCGCCGCGTCAGCAACAGAACTCGGAGCTCTTCACGCAGGTAATGCACACTCAACTGGTGGTCTTGTTTACACCTGTATTCTTAACTTTACAAAAATCCTGTGAGGTTATAAAAAATATAGTAATGTGAACAATTCTTATGACAAACATTTGTTCCTAAGAATCTGATTCAGAGTCCAGTAATAATGTCATAAATATACAGTGCTATATAGTTATAGTCATAAATATATAGCGTGTTTCAAAGAATGATCTTAAAGAGAAACAGACTAAATAAACGACATCTAAGCTTGTTCTGTTTCCATGTTTGATCTTTAATGTTAGGCAGTTTTTTGTTTTATATTGAATGGCAACAAATAACTTCTTTCACTATACGTGAAGCGAGAGAATGTGTCAGAGTTTTACCTTTGCCCGTTTGAGTTCAGTTGCCTTTTGCATTCCAAGACCCCGGTAAAGGTCCATTTATACTAGCGCAGAGTCGAAGCGCATCGAAGCGTCTATTCAAAACTAAACATCAACCAATTCAACCTTAACTTCACAGCGTAACACACACATTACTTCTGAGATTTTAAAAAGATGCGCGCATTGTTTGGAATTCTGCGCGTGAACAACGCTGATTGGTGCGCGCTGATTTTCGCGTATCCATGCGCCCACTAGCGAACCTACGCGTCACCAGTCGGAAATTGGCCAATTCAATAGCACTGCTGTTTGATGTCCATTACTACACGTAAAAGAGTGGCGAATACTCGCGCATTCGTGCAGTTTCGCTTTAGTTGTAAAGAATTTGACGCTTCGATGCGCTTCGACTCTGCGCTAGTATAAATTGACCCTTACTCTTTCGAACATTCACGCAGCAAAGTTAGGTAGTAATTTGTCAGTTATAAAGTTTGTTATAATTGCAGTACACTAATATTAAAAAGTGGTTTCACAACAAGTTATGAGTAATTTGCTCTTAACTGCAGTGAAACCACTAACAAGGTAGACATAACTTACTTTGTCTATATGTGCCGGCTCCGACGCAGCTAAACGCAAACCGCCCGCACGTCGATGTGGTACATAATCCCTTTTGTTTTTAAGTGAGTTGCTAGAACAGTATCCATTTTGATGAGTAAAATAAAATATGGCTTCATCATAGTTTTTTCTATTTTAGATATTCTTTTCCAGTTTCACTCATTAGTATATAAATCTAAGTGTCATTGTATTATGTATAACTAGCTGTCCCTCGCTGGTTCTCCCTCGTCTTTGTTACTGCTCCACTCCACTGAGACGTACCGTGATAAATTTCCTGCCTTTCTCGATAAATAGGCAATGTAAGCTAAAAGATTTTTTAAATCCGAACCTTTCAACTTTATAATCTTCTTATAAATAAAATCCAATTGTTGTTCTTAAGTCTTGCAGACCGATAGACCGATTTAAAATTTATTTTGTCCACTTTAATATAGGCTGTGGTTTATTATTATTATATCTAGCCCATACTGTCCCTGTATTTCCAATGTTCCCGGTTTTGAGCCACTTCTTTCCAATTTCCAAGTAAGACTTCCAAGTCGTCCCGTCATTTCCTTCTTGGTCTGCCACGACCCCGTCGTGCCATTTCTGGACACCAATTTAGCGATGGTTTAATAATAAAAAAAAATAGGAATAAAACACGAAAATTTTAAAATTGATTGAAAGGTGGGAAGTAATTTCACGAGCGCGGCAGCTAGTATTAGTATAGATTTGAATCACCATTGATAAAATAATTGTATTGTTGTCATAGATACTCATCATTTAACAAAAGTTACGTGATTTAGAAAGTTGTAATATGGTAATAATTATATTCCGATTGTTCTGAGTACCAACTTCACATTCCTAATTCATATTATTTGTCACACAGTTCATGCAGCGGATGATGTCGGCCATGTCAAATAATCAGGCCAATCCAGCACAGCCGCCCGAACAACGCTACTCGCAGCAACTGGAACAACTCACTGCTATGGGCTTTTTGAACCGGGATGCCAACCTGCAAGGTAAGCAGCCACTTAGATATTGACTAAATTTCTACAAAATAATATGACAAGTTGAACACAGTGTTTGGAAATGTATTTTTTTATCTAGTTCTGCTATACTTAATTATTTATGAAAGAAACAAAAATACTCGAAACCTAATATAGTAGGGTGAAAAATACATGACCTATTCTCATATGTACAAAAAAGACAAATAAAAAAATTGAATCAGTCAAGGTGTTTCGGAAAAATGCGATCACAAACAAACACCTTGACACGATATTTATTTAGATATTCCTCGTTAAACTGTTATTTATTCACTCGCCCATTAGTTTAGGTCAGCAAGCGAGTGTCATGAAATGGAGTCCGCTTTGATGAATTGTGTGTTTTGTATTGTTTAAAGTATTCATAGTAAAAATCATGTATCCTACTCATTTTCAGCACTGATCGCGACATTCGGAGACGTGAACGCAGCGGTGGAGAGGCTACTAGCCCTCGGCCAGTTATCCATGAGCTAACACTCGCGCGCTTAGCAACTTAGACGTCCACTACTGCGGCTACGATTTGCTTACACCATACCAATACTACTGTAATTTTGTTACAAACAAGCCACGAACTTGCACGGATTAAAAACTACCAAATTAGGTATAAAATGAAGTCGGTTTTGTTCATGTATCACAGTTATATATTGTTCAATGCTTCGTCACTTGTGATCACGTGTGGTGTGTTAGATGTCGTGATATTATATTTTTAGGATAAAAAAGGCTTTTGAGGTCTTTTAAAAAATGTGTTTATACATTAAAAAAAAGGCAATATCTTCAAAAAACATTATTAAAAATATGTATGGAAATGTTGATCACTGCAGATTTAACAATAATTAGGTCCTCCTCATCTAAACATAGAGACTAGAATGTTAAGCGATAAGAGTTGTTCTAATTGACTAGAATCGTACAATGACGAAGAGAACGCATCGTCCGTTCTCGTTGCGCGATGACTTCAAATTCAAACATACAGATCTTTATAATGTCCTTATTGAAGCTCGCAAGCCATCGTGCGAGTACGGGCAATGTTTAATAACGATCGTACGATGACACGATGCGTTCTCGTCGCACAATACTGTCCTGATTGAAGCTTGCAAGCTATCGGGCGAGCAAAGGCCACGTATAATAACGACGAGCGTGTTCTTATTGTGCACGTCTCATCGTTGAGCGATGAGCATCAACAGAGCTATTAAATCATCGCACGACGAGATCGCATCGTGTCGTCGTTCGATTCTTGCCAATTAGGGCGACGCTTCAGACAGTGAAACTATCCCAAGCAGGAGTGATGTGTCTGCTAAGTTAGCTATCGGACTGCGTGCGTTTGTAACAAGACTATAGTTAGGTATTTGTTTTTTATGGTTTCGGTATAAAAATTGTGTGAGCGATGAATTCAAAGTACGATTTTTAAAATGGCAAGATTCGAAATACGTGTGTTTTAAAATTAATAATAAATATTGAAATTGCACTTGAAACTCACCTTCATATTTATTGAAAGGTAATTTGAATAGTTATTATATAGAAAACACATAGTGAATAATGATAGCATACAAACATTTTGAATAACGACATTTTATAGAAGCACTATCACTTGATTTACTATTTCATAGAATGGTGTAAGTAAGGATGAGCTAGCAACAACGATTTATAACATCCTTCATTTTTTGACCGTGTCGCTACGCACGTCTCATTATCCCTTTAAATAATTGTAATAATAAAAATTCATTCCTTCTTGTTTTTAGGCAGTATGCAAAATTGTTGTTTATACTTTAAGTCATTAAAACACTAGAAATCGTCAGATTTTTTTTTATTGTACTACTGTAAAGAAATATAAATGGTATTTCTATGATTTAATTTAATGTATTCTTGTTATACTCTATGTTATCGATGTGAACTCACCTGCGTAGAATTACGTAAATAATAGGTTTATGTAAATAGATTTGCTTTGAAAAAAAAAAAATGTGGAAGAAACGCACCTTCAATAAACTATCATTTATGAATGGAAATTAAATATTTTCTTGTAATTTTCATAGTTTCTTCACAATTTTTACGTTAGTCACAATTCAAGGGGTATATAAGGTTGACTGATTATTTTGCATTATGCCAGGTTTTAAACTGAACATTGGTTGAATATGGACAAAAATATATCAATATATACAAAAGACAAAAATACATTGTTTTCTTTTTATGTATCTCAATTATATATTATTATTTAATGCCTATATTTTATTTGGTTTCGTTTTGTCTGTAGGCATGTAAAATAATTATTTTGTGGTGGTAAAAATACTTTTATATTACATTTTTCTTTTGTAGCCTATTGTAGTGGTTTTATAGGTAATTAAATTTAAGTTGTAAAAAGTATGAAAGAGTACTACTGTTGCTCATTTTTGTAGGGGAATGTGTTAAAATTACCCAGAAATGGTAAATCACTGGTGAACTATTTACTTGTATAGAGAGGCATTGAACATGGGCGCACCTTTATTTATCGTGAACATATCTTTTTATGTTTATGATAGCGCTTATAAAAGCATTCATATAAACTACTGAACATAAAAAACTAAGTTGCCGTGGATAGTATATAGTTCAGTTTTTGCTAGCTTTCATGCTTGTTGACACTGTCTTTCGATTTCAAGTTCTTGCCAAAAACGCATAGATTTGAGCTTTTGAAATTCATGTTTAAATCAACAAAATAGCGTGTGCTCTGTGATGTATTCTAGACTGCTAGAATTGTTTAAAATCGTATGAATCTGGGTGTAACAATATTATTACGTGACAGAATGCAATTATTATAAATAAACTTGAAAACTATCGTTTTATTTGCTCCTTTTTCTATTGCTATTTAGCGTTTAATAGCGGTTCAGACTTCAGCACCTGCATAAAAGTCAGCTAGACCAAAAACATTTCCAAATCTGCTCATCAGCAGCATCCAAAGTTTTAACTCAACAACACAGAACACAGTGCTATAGTGCATTTGATACAAATGGAGAAAGTGTCATAGCGATCGAGGCGGAATTCGGACATTGGACGGCCTCCAACAAAGTGGACCGATGACCTGGTGAGGGTCGCGGGAATCTGATGGATGCGTGATGCACAGGACCGGTCGTTGTGGCGACGCTTGGGGGAGGCTTATGTCCAACAGTGGACTGGACAACCGTTGAAAAAAGAACTTTATTTTACTATGTATACTCTTTGGCACTTACAAAGAGAAAGAAACGGAGGGTGACGCGCGTCCAGACTGATACAATAAATTAATAAAATGTGGCTGGGCGAGCCCGCGTACTTTATCGCATTAGTGCGAAAATCAGTAAATTACGTGCCTAAAAGCGGTACCTACCTAGGAATAAGAACGGATTTTCGAGTAAGTGTATTGAAAAGTATTTTTTCATCAACATTATTTTGAGGAAAAATCTTTGCGTTGAGGATTACAGGCAGTAAGGTATAGCGACTAGAGGTACCTACCTATACGTCCCTATAGTACAGGAGAACGGGAACAGTGTATGCTGATACTGGAACACCGTCGCCGTCACCGTGAGCATATGATCAGTGGGTCGACACTGCCTTAGACCAGAATTTGAATAGTGACAATGTGCGCAAAAAGCTACTTTATTTCTTATGAAATAAGGTTTAAATTTAAATGAGTACATATTTCAAGAAATGTATCCAAATCATTGCCAACCGACAGATACTAAATTTTTTACTATTCATTTGGTACAACTGCAACGGAGTAAAAAGCCAATCTGTGGTAAAAATGGCTGACTAACATCTCATCGAGAATTTGAATTATCTATCGTTTCTGCGAGCAAAATAAAGATCAAAACCACATAAAATTCTGCATTCAAGTGCAAAAGTGATATTGTCGCATATTGAACTGTGTTTTAGCGCCCGTGTTATCTCTAGGTAGTGATATATTAGCGAATTGAAAACGAAATCATTTTCTATAACGTACATATTGATCAAGTTTTTGTTAAAACTAATTTCAAATCACTAGGAACATGGAAAATTGTCGCTACAGGAAGTGTGTTATTTGTGGCGTTCGTAAATTGCCCATATCTAGCATACTTCTAGGAAGTATTTCTTTACACCTTGACCGGTAAGTGCCACAACCAGCAGCCACTACGTTTTCTGTGTTAATTTTATCATAAGAAATAACTTTATAATAATGGAATATTTTCCAGGTGCCGATTATGGGTCAAAGCATCAGGAATTGAAGATCTCATACATGTACCAATTGAGAGAGAAAGTTGCATCAAATGAAATACGTTTGCGGATCTCATTTTGCCCCTGAATGCTTAAATGCGAAACCATTTACTGACTTCTGAGTGCCAACTTTGAGACTCAATAGGCCATTTCTGTCTGATGACCTTTTCGCTGAGTTTCCTATGCATGTCAAATCTTACTATGCAAAATTTGAAAAAGGTAAGATACTATGTAACTTTATATAATAATGTCACATACTAAATCCCTTTGATGGTAAGTATATTAAGTGTTACACTTACTGTTTATTAAAGTTCTGTGAATAAAAGGACAGAAAAATAATCTCCGTGGAACAATCTGACTGTTCGCTGGGTACAGCAATGAAAATTTAAAAACAACTGTTTGCTATTTGTATAATATAAATGCACGTATGAAATAATATAAAGCTGGCGACGCCTGCAATAGTCATGATTCTGAACCTGAGAATTTAAAAAAGGTGGCTAGATAGCTATCTATATTTTATTTAGGTCTGTAGCCATAACAATGGTATTTTAAGCATTGTTGTGTTCCGGTAGATCTTCAGACATAATTAACCCTCTGCAACTGACATGCAGTTTTTGTTTCCACTCTAATAAGGGTCACAAATAATAATAATGAAGTAAGGTTTGACGACCTCCATGTCCGAGTGGTGTACGCACCTGTTTTCAAGGTGCTGCTATCTCTAGAGGTCTCAGTTGTTAATCTCACCTACAAAATTAAAATGCGCGTTAAATTTGCAGCTCATGCGTTAAGCAACACGATGGCCGCAGTTCTGAAGTTGATGGCGGCGCCGAGTAACAGCAACGCAGAAGACTACAACAATGCTTTCGGTGTAGAAGAAATGGACAAACTTTTTAATTGAACCAATGGACCAGCATCATCGAAAGATGTGATACCTCGAAAACGGGAAAATGTATCATAAAAAACGAATCACCAGGAATCTTGGAACAATTACTTAAAACACATTGATTCAATACAATTTTTGAAGTCGGACTTATTATAAGTCATATAAAATTAAAAATAACGACTTTGCAGTCTGAAGTTAATGAAGCAGACAAAATAAAGATTTGTAAAATATTTTGCATTTATCATTTAAAATGTTATGTAGAAATATCATTCATGGCCTAGTTAATATTATTTTTTCCTATTTTATTAAAAGTGTTATACAATAGCCATGATTGGTAATTCTTTGTAACATATTTCTGAAAAAATATAAAATAAAAATGAAATCATAGTTCAGCTGAGTTCATCGATAATGAGTACATCACTATGTCATCGACACACTTTGGATACAGTCGATAAACATACACAACACTAGAGCTATCAAAATACTGTTAAGTTGGCAGCATTGACTGAGCGATAAATATTGTTCTTAGGTTGCTCATAAAAACGATACATTTCTTTTTGATGTGTGCGTGAGCTCAACCCAATGTTCTATAGTGCCGTCTCTTAGAACGTAGTGATTATATACTCTTTGCATATGATAAAATAAACCGAACAGAGAAAGCTTCTATACAACGCAAAATTTTTACCTATTTTGGTAGGGTTGTTAAAATAGGTGAAAAAATAAATAAATAAAACATTTGTTAAATAGGTTTATTATTCAGCATGACATAATATTTTACAATTTACCTAATTTTCTTTTCATAATTTTAGTTTTGTAATAATTATATATTTCGTTCCCAAAATTGACAATATTAGTTTCAGATCGAAATATTCGCGAAAATTGCTCGAGCAATTCAACAAATGCGTAAAACTATCAGGAGGTATAATTAAAAAAAAACCTAATTGCACATTATAATAAACGACCGTTATTAATATTAAATTAAGTACCACGTTTTTACATTAAAATATTTAAACTTGTACAAACAACGTGCGTCGTATTGATCCTAACATTGTCTACTGACTGTGTTTACGTTAACCGGTTTGTTCCAGTATCGTCGCGTACGCAACAAGCGGCCAGTGGACACTCACACATTCCCAGCGCGCTTGTAGTAGTGTAACCGACTCGAGCGGTTGTATGAAGCTTTGCCTCTGTACGGTTTATTTACTCATGTGCCGTGAGCGTCCAAATAGTCAATTGGTATAACCAGCTTTACTAGCTTAAGCATGAAATTATGTTTTACTTGGAAAGTCTTCGTTACATCATTATCAAATCAAATGTTTTTCCTTTATTGTAGGAGGCCTAATTTCGAAATAACTATTTTCTGTGCGATAAAAGAACCGTCGTGGCGTAAAGTGAAAACAACATTAAAGATTTTAAGTAGCAACACAACCCAGCCATCCGTCAAATGCCAAACGTCATACAATATTGACAGAGGGTTTGTTTATTATGTTATTTTATTGTGATTTTTAATTTAAATCTTCAGAAATGTGATAAAAAATTTCACTGAGCTGCAAGGGAAATAATATTTAATATATTACAGTTTTGCCAAACATAACAAATGGCAAATCACACCATTATTGATCAAAACAAAGTCACGAACTTGGGAAACATTGGTATGCTGTTTTTTTGGTACGTAACACTTTTGTTTTAATGTTTTTAGACTTCCTAGGTAAACTCCTGTCCCTGTTATCTCCAAATATATATAAATTAAACGGAAATTCATTTAAACATGACGATATTTGCTTATTTTGTTTTGGCCAATATTTTCGATGGCTACTATAAAGATTGATACTTTAAATTTATAATGCGTTTCGACTAACTTAGTATATTTCTTATCAGGCTTGAGTAAGGATACAGTAACTAAAATAAAAAAGGGCAAGTGCGAGTTGGACTCGCGCACTGAAGATTCTGTACAAATTTACCTATGAAATCAATTCTCGAATTGAGTTACGAAGATTTCTCCGAATTGCAATTTTTTTTTTTGTACGGATCTACAAATTTACAATTTTCAGATTTTTCCCTGTACTTGTTCTATGAGACCTTGATTTATGCCAAATTTCAGGATTCTAGGTCAACGTCACCCCTTTGATCTTTCAATCCCTTGAGTATCGAAATATATGTTTTTTTGCGACATAAAGGCCGTATCTTTTTTTTCGTTAACTCAGAAGTCTGATTTGTTCACAACTTCAAAAGACCGCAGATTTGAGTGTATGGTTTTAATTTTAACTCAATACCTCCAAGCGTTCTCGAGTTAAAGGGTCTTAACAGACGAACAACCAAGTGATCCCAAGGATCTTATATACGAGATGGTCCCTTACAGGCTAAATAGATTTTTAACGAAGTAACATTATAAATTCTGAAGTGTACTTTATTTTCATAGTCATTAAGTTCATATTTTTCATTGATTAGCAAAAGGGAAAAATGTACCGAGGAAGACAACGAGAAAGTGGTAGTATGTCTCATTTTTACCTTTAAGTTTAACTAGGGTAAACAATAACTTGCTGCTAGCTACAATATTCCGGTCAGTGATAATAGACCGATCCCAGTCAAAGTGATAGAACCATTTTCGTTGGGACTGGGTAAGTGGTCGTTGGTGGAACCTACCTAGATAGGCAGTACAGCAGTTTCTTCATGCTATTTTCCTTTACCGGTTCGTGTTTGCATTTAAATGTTCATCATCATTACAATCGAAAGACGTCCACTGTTCGACATAGGCCTCCCCCAGGTGTCGCCACAATAAACGGCATTATGCAAAAACTTATAAACGGATGAATTTAATGATAAACGTTGCAATAATATAGCTTTATAATCTATATTTTTGCTAAGTTTCACCACGTGAGCAAGTTCAATAAATAGGCTACTAAAATTATAAATGCGAAAGTTTGTGAAGATGGATGGAGGTACTCGTATGTATGGATGTGTCGCGCAAAAACTACTAGACAGATACTAGAAGATCATAAACATTCCAATAATATAGCACATAAGCTATAACTTTGCAGTTTCATTAGGTGAGCAAATGCATTCAATAGGATAATTTTTATTATAGGGTGAAGCCGCTGGAAGAAGCTAGTCTAACATAGTTTCAAAATATCAAGATTTAACAGTCGCACTATAATGACGTCACAATGTTGCTTACATAACAAAAACGATATTTATCTACAGCAGCGCCCTCAAATCCCACGATGGTTTACTTTCCGCACAGACTCTATCACTATTAAATTAAATAGTCCGACTTGCACTTGGCCATCATAGATAATACACATATATGGCCACAAGTCCACAATCTCTATTTAGGCCCCCCTGCGTGATCCACCCTTGGTGGACTTGATATTTTTTGCTACTTTTGAGTTTGACTATAAGTTCAAAAGTCAATATAAAGGTTTGTAGAGTGCGTCTACTGAAAGCGTAACCTGGAGTTTTTTTTTTAAATTAAATTGGCAACATTGTTTTGCTGCCAAAATCACGTCATAGTCTATGGTTGCAATTGTCAGTTTTTGGAAACAAATATTTATTTTTCAAGAATAATTGCTTAATTATGGGAAAAACAATAAACAGTAACGTGTGAAAACTGCTACAAACTATGATTAGTAAATTCAAATAAAAACAAGAAGAGAAAGAAGGTGTTTTCAATGAAAACCAGCAATGTTTATATACGATTTCTGATTTTTTAAGTTAGTACGACGTTATGATCTAGATCCTTGTTGACTAATATTATTAAATAGTTATATTTAGGATATAAAATTATTTGTTTTTTTTCTTATATTTCTAGATAATCTGACATATTGCGAATTTCATATTTGACAAAAACATCGAACAAAGAAGGCTTTTGGTGAATCGACTTAATCAAAAACACACGCTAATTAGTGGTAGAATGCGTTCAAAAGCGGTTGAGATGTAATGAAAGATTTTCCTCACTCTGTCTGTTAGTGCATCAAAGTCTTCAACTGAAGTTACAATTGCAAAAGTGAAAGAAATAGTGACTGAAATCCTAGTTCAGTTTTGAGAGAGATAGCTGCTGAACTTTCTGAGTCTCACGAGTCGATCCATATCATTTGAAACAATCACTGGAGTATGAAACATGTTCCCGCTTGACTAATCCCAAAAGATCTAAATTTTCTCTATGCTAAAACGAATCGATTCCAACCCAACAATCTTGAAACACATTATTAGTGTTGGCGACACATGACGAAGTTGAAATCATGTTGAATATTTTATTTGACTATCTATCGCGATGTTGTGCACTTGGCCAGAAGGCCAAATGGTAAATAAAGAATATTATTTAAATATTATATAACGACATTTGAGAGATCAGATAAAATAAAATAATTTGGAATAATAACTAACATTTTGTGTGTTATTGACCTTTACCATACACCCATCAAATAATTAAGTCTAAACACATGTTTTTGACTAGGATATAAGTTCTTATACAATTGTCATAAATACAAAAAATACTCTAGTATCAAAACTTTTTTCTCCTACTATTTCAATAATACCACATTCAAAATTTTTGGTTGTAACCTCCTTTTCTCAGGTCACGCTTTCGTTAGACGGACTATATTTTCTGCTTTTAGTCTCTCATACTGAGGTTCAACTCCATTACCGGATTAAGATATTAATATGAAGGTGTTTTATACATCCGCATTCAAATGTTAAAAACCTTTTCAAGCAAGAAAACATAGATTCTACAAAGTACTCTGTAACATGTACGTAAGACTAGGCAATATGATTAAAAGACTATATCCTTCCATTAGAAGTAAATAAAAAGAATCAAATAAATGACACGCTCTCTAATCTGTGGTATAAATGACTGACTGAAGCTGTCAATGTCATTCGTTGTAATTGTGGTTGTAATGGATTTCCATGTGAATTTCTTGCATTATTGACAATAATATTGATTGAATTATGTGTAACTATAAATGAAAATACAATTCTTATAAGGTAATTATTAATTTTAATAAAGCCTAATAAATAAAACTTAATTATAATAGAAATTGCATTACATGCTGTGCTGTTTTACGTGTTTCAGATGTATTCCCCAAGGCAAAAGATTTTATGGTTTGCCTTTAGCACAAGAGTTATTCTAATTATCTTACAAGCAATATCAAACTTTATCATACCGGATCATGACGCTAACGTGTTCCTAAGCCCTGAAGACCCAAACTTGCGTAAAACGCATGCCGACATCTTCGTGGATAAATTATTAGGGGGCATGAAGAGATGGGATGCTCAGTACTATATGCACATAGCCCAATATGGTTATACTTACGAAAATTGTTTAGCATTCTTTCCACTATTTCCATTAGTTGTAAGATATGTTGCTTATGGACTCACCAGTCTATTTGGAACATTTCTTAACTTCCATAGCACACTGTTGATCTCTGCAACCCTTTTAAATATAATATTTTTTATCAAATCGGCTGATATATTACACAGACTGAGTTTAAGAGTTTTACGAAGTGAATGCAGAGCATACAAATCTGCAATTTTGTATTGTATTAATCCAGCAAGCATATTCTTTTCAGCACCATATTCAGAATCACTGTTTGCATGGATGTCCTTTTATACAATGTTCAAGTGTACAGAAAGTGAGAGCTTAAGATTTGCTAATATTGATATACTGAGTGGCCTGCCAGCAGGATTTTCGATGATCACCCGATCTAATGGCTCTGTTAACTTAGGCTTCATATTCTATGCAAGTTTTAAAAATGTAGTAGAAAGAACTCTGCCTGAAATTATGTACAAATATAGAACACTAAAACACAAGATAATATTGCCATTATTGGTGTTACCATTATTCACCTCGTTTGTGTCACTTTTCTTAACTGTGATCATAGCTCTATTACCATTTCTTTTAGTTCAAACATATAATTACTTTAAATATTGTGTCCATAGTGAACACAACTTACCTGATTTTTTATCAAATACAGAATATGTATTGCCAGGCAGTGCTGAGAGTCCATGGTGTAACAACAGTTTGCCATTATCATATTCCTATGTTCAAAGTTATTATTGGAATGTTGGCTTCTTCAAGTATTATAAATTAAAACAAATTCCTAACTTCATTCTTGCTGCTCCAATCATTTTGTTGGTAATGTATCATTGTTTGTCTTATGTATTGTGTAACATAAGACTATGTTTTAGACTTGGATTGAAAACTAGTGTTATTGGATATTCTAATAAGATGCCTTACAGGCCAAAGCAATATTCTAAATGTTTTGGGGCCAATGATCCTACTATGTTTGTGTACATAGTTCACATGTTGTTTTTGTGCATATTTTGCATAATTTTTGTACACATTCAGGTGTCCACTAGACTCTTGGCATCAGCTAGTCCTATATTGTATTGGATATGTTCTAGTAAAATGAATGTTGGACCTACACCAACATCTGATCAGAATACCATAAATGAGCATTTTCGTCGCATTGGAATAGGAAAGAGAATCCCTTCTCATCATTTGTCTATAGCTAATTTGGAGGGAGTTGACAATATGTACAGCAAGTGGAAAACATTTTTAATCTCCAGTAGGATGCCAGACTTCCAATCGCGAATGATACAGTATTATTTTATTGGATATTATTTTGTAGGAACAATTTTGTTCTCTAATTTTTACCCTTGGACTTAAATAATGTTTATTATTACACTAGACATATCATTTACGTATCAGCTATAGACTGATGGTTTTAACTTATTTGTCAACATATCGTTTGTGATACAAACTAATACATTCCATATAAAAATATAATAATCACAAATAGTTCAAAATATATTAACTAATTACTGCCTTATTATTAAACGTCTTAATGATGAGATCTTTTAGCAAAATAATATTTATAGTAGGTAGTGGAAATATTAAACATAGAGCCCTTGGTATTATTAAATGATCATGTTAAGGTTTTTATGCTTGAAATGGGGCCTTTCAGTGTTGACAATTATATTTCAAATAATGTGCTATATCGTCATTTAATAAATATCGCTTTTATGAAGTACCTAGATTTAAGGAATAAGGTTTTCGTCAAGTCGACTGTTATTTACTCTAGTCATTTGTTTTGTGATTATGTAGTTAAGAACTAAATTATGCACAAAAAACTTATAATGATGACAGAATGAGTGAGTGGCATTGTGCTACTACACCTTTTCCAATCAAATTATTTGGAGACACATTCTAGTATTTGATTTTTTCTGTGTGTAGATTGTTACAGCCATCTATTCGCGAACACAAGGAATAATGTGATCTGATTAAAACGCACAATGAATATCTACGAGAGGTCAGGAGTTCGAATCCCACTTTTGTGGGAACATCAGAAAAAACGGCAATCCCTTGTATTCGCGAATTGGTTATAGAGAAAATTAATAAATTTTAATTTTTCGATAATTTATTGTCATTAATTAATTATAGTACAAGTATAATAATTTTGAGTAGTTCTAGCATAATATAATAATGGAGATCAATCTTTTGATCATGAAATGGAATTGACTTTAATCACGAATTAGATTTACTTATAAGAATTCATATTAGCTTTGTTAAAATGTAGCAAGGGACCACCGATTGAGCATTAGATGAAACCACCGGTACCCAAAGAAAATCCTAAAGTTTTTATTCTATGACAAGTCCTATTAGAAATATATTCTAAAATATCGTATTTCTATTAGATTCTCATAAAGCACGTCAGCTTTTCCGATTTATACACATAGCAGCCGTCCATTTTGAAATAGTCACCATAAAAGTTTGTGTCATTATAAGAAGCTTTAGAAATGTTCATCATTGCCACATTAGATCAAAGACATTACATACTTTAACTGCGAGATACAAATTGCCAATTACAGATTTGCCAGCATATTTCTAATGTTAGCTTTTGCTAAAAATTGGACTTGTAAACGCTTTGAGCTCAACATTTTGAATGATATAGATATCATATTTGTAATTTTTTTGTACTTCTGTAAACATCACTATCAACACATTATTTATTTTGTCTTCCATTGGTTTATTTACAATAGTTACATAACCATGAAAGGTTGAACAAAGCGTCATAATTTAAATTTTGTTTTCGTATTACGGTATGTATGGTTGTGAATATATTTTTAATCAAATTAGTGTAACATCGCACTTCTATCACTTTCTCTTATCTTTGATAATAAATTAAACACGACATCACAAGTTATAAAATAGTTTTATTGTTACAATACAAAATTATTTTTCACTTAATTAGCATAAAATATTACCTATTTTTTAACAAGCAATTTTTGATTAAATGTACAAGGTCTTATACTTAGATGTAAATGTGTGATTATTAATATAAATCCATTCATTATGTTTTGTACTGTAGATCGTGTTTTGATTGGCGATTTTGGCTCTAAAGGCATAACCGGGACTATGTTGGTATTAGGGATTGCAATACATCTACCGATCCGGTCAATGTTACCGGATCCATTACGTAGTCATACCGACTACGTACTGGTTCCGGTAACATGACGGCGACTACGGGATTGCAAACCCTACCTAATACTGACGTATAATCATGCAGTGCAACATTATTTTGGATAGCAGTCGGAACAACCACAGCACACACTTACAATTGCTACTTCTTACTTTCTTCTGCCTTAAAATTCAAAGCTCACACAGCACAACCTTGGTACAACTCACGGATTCTTGCCTGGACGAGATCTGCCGCCTGCCTTAAAATTCTTCATTTTAACGGGACTTTAAAAAGGTGCATTTTACGTGCCTCTTTATATAGGACCTCTGAAATTTCAGGCATTCTCTTCAGCTTCCGAAAAATTACACAAAGACTATTATTCAGCAAACTTCCATGAGATGTTACCTTATAATTATGCACAATTACTATAGACACCACAATAACCTACAGCCTTTTATTTAACTGATGAAGAATCCTATTTTTACAATTTATCGACAAATCGATGCATATATTACTTCACTTACGAATAATGGCAGTACCATCTGCTTTCTAAAAAGTCCATAAAACAGAATTTTCTTATGTCGAAAGGTAAGACCAAATCGCTGTTGCCTAGAATTCAGCGCCTTGCCGTGTACCAGAGGCGTTCTTATTTTAGATACGGGTACACGTAGACGCGTCCTGCAACTGCAGGGATCAAAAACTTTAAAATTAAATTGATAGCGAAGATTCAGTAAGGTTGCGGTTTGGCCGTTACCTTAAAACTCTAAACAGAGAACTTGTTTTGAGATTCTCTTGCATCTAAATCCTAATCTAGCATATTTTCCACAGCTGGACAGAGGCCTCCCTCTCCGTTTTCTAAACACGGGGAGGGGACAGACGCCACTAAAATATTCATTCATTATTATCTACGTTCATATCGGTCGACGAGGGTTTCGGAGAGGCGTCAGCTGTGTCCGACAACCGGGACGAAACTGACAAGTCCGTGACGGCGACGGGGTCAGCGCTGGCCTCCCCGCCGCCGGCGTGACCCTATGCAACCGCGAGCGCCGCCTGCAAGCGCTGGCGCGCGCGCCGTACGCGCTCCTCCTGACGTCTCACGTCATCCTTGGTGATGGTCACAGCCGCAATCAGCGGCTGTTCAGGGTTTAAAAAAACACCGGGGTTCTCGAGGATAGATTGCTTTGAACCGGTTTGACCTGGAAATAATAAAGTGAAATATTATTGCACGTTAGAAACTAAAATCTAGCAATAATGTAACTATTTAGTTTATAATAAAATTAAAGGTAATAATGCAAATGTGTAATTTACAGTAGGTAGTAAATTGTCAACACCCTCAAGAATGCTTTTAAAGTCCAGGCAGAGACTGGACTAAGTGGGAAAATCATCTAATGACATCCCTCGCTCTTGGACGAAGCAGGAGACAGTGACAGACTTTTACTGACTAAAAACACA
Organism: Mythimna albipuncta; assembly: GCA_929112965.1. Classification (NCBI taxonomy): domain Eukaryota; kingdom Metazoa; phylum Arthropoda; class Insecta; order Lepidoptera; family Noctuidae; genus Mythimna; species Mythimna albipuncta. The sequence continues at coordinate 13,616,717 of OV815973.1, forward strand.
CTCCTGTTTCTGCTTTACCATTGTGCCAGGGCCCAGGGATCTTTTTCGCATCACCCATGGCCTCAGTAGGCTTCGACCCTGCTGGGCCCCTGCAGTTGCTGACAACTCCTTGAGGCGCGCGTGGAAAACCGCGCGCTGTCGACGACTTGCGCTCGGTCCGGACGGTCGGACGGCGAGTTACCCATTGCTCGCCGTCCGCGAGCTCGATGCACGTAGAGGCTTAAGTATGCAATATTTAGAACCTTTTAATTTTGTTCTGCTATTTACCTGTAATAGGTTGCGAAGATACATGCAGAGCTGTAGCCAGTGACTGGATGATGGTGGCATCCGAATTATAAGGGCCCAAGGGTTTGATGTATTTAGGCAGGGATGTGGTGCCCCTCACTCCATCCGCGTCACACGCTGTCAATCCCTGAAAGAATATTTAAAGACTCTGTTAATCACAGAGAAATTACCATGTCACAGTGCCTAGATTGAACTCTGTGTTAGATAAGATAAATTCAAAACTGTGAGCAATACCTATTCTTCCGTATCAGCGGGGAACTTTGTTTATAATAAGACAAAGTTCTCCACCGAGTCTGTCTGTATGTTGGCGATAAACTCCGAAACTACCTAACTCAGCTTTTCGTGTGGTGTTCACCAATAAACAGAGATTTAGGTATATAATACATGCAATACAAAGTACACGCGAGCAGTTTTCCTATGGCTGCGTTTAGGCCTTGTATAGAATGTAAATACTGTATATTCACATTCACAAGATACCCAAACGCGGGACAAGTATCTATAGGCCGTACAAATATCTACTCCGTGCGGAATTCGAACTCGGGACACGTAGCGCAGCCGCGCAGTGGTTGACTGATTGGCTGTCGTCCAACCACTGCACTGAGCGAAACGTGCCGTCACAATTATTCTGCTCTGTGTTGCCCTCTCTATGAAGGTATGAAAATTCTGCTCCCCTTCTTCTACAATAAAATTGTCTACTTACTTCTAGTCTCTTTTCCCAGAACAATTGTTTAGGTTTCTCCTGTGTTCCATGTTTCAAGTCAGTTTTTACTTTGCTTTCCTGCGTCTTATATACAGTGACTGGCTGTTTGAAAATTGACGCTGTCTGACGAATAGGAGGTACTAATGACGCATCCGAACGGACTCCCCTGTTTAAAAAAAATATCAATTCAACATTTGTTCAGATTTGAAGAAGTCAAGGTGCTGAATTTATTGATGGAATTTATATTTTTTCTTTATGTTATTAAATCTATAAGATAACAATGTTTTTCCAAAGTTTTAGATATTAATTAAAAAAAAAAAAAAAAAATTAAAAGGCAATAAAAAAAAATCAGTCATGCTACATCAAAGTTGCTGGAACATGCTTCAAAACAATTTTTTAACACACTACTACCACCTCGAAATGAAAAATTGTTGAGTGTATCTTTCCCTATAATTAGGAAAAAATGATATTAAAAAAGAATGTATGTATGTAATGTCTACAAATTAGCGCAGAAGTGATTGTAGTATTAAGCAGGGTATTGTCATAACAGTGAGTTTTTATTATTCACATTTATGTAAATATGAATTGATAATGTGTATAAATAATGATGGGGCTTAATGTAAAGTTAAAGTAATTGGCTACAATGGAGAAGGTTTCAATTTTGAAAAGAAATAGTTATTAAAAAAATTAAGTAAAATATTTATTGATGAAATTAGGAAAGTATCATTAAAATATCTCAACATTTCAAAAAGTTAAAGGAACTCTTAAAGTTGCACTTGCTAGAATAATATCGTTTCACGCGGCGCGCGGCGGTCGAGTGTGTGACGTCACATGACCCTTAAACCCATTGTGGTTTGGATCGGGATCTTCACCTGGTGCCGCGGTGGTACAGGCTTGGATGCAAGCATCGGACAGGCCTGTCGACATCGACGTCTAGGCAGAGTGTTTCATGTCGTAAATCTGTCATGTGTTTCATGTCCGGCCAGGACCAGCCCGGCGCCAGGTGCCTGTGGGCTCCGCATGGCCTTACCAAGTGGTGCAGAATAAGTTTCGCCCTTGGGCTCGCCCGCTGAGCAGAGTCTCCGGCCTCAGCTTGTGAAGGGTGTGGCGAGCGCTGTTCCCCGCGCGAGGGGAATACTCTCACTCGCTCATGGCTCCACCACCTGCAGTGTCCGACGTGGATCACGACGGCGACAATGTTCCAGAGGTGACCAAAGAAAGGTAGAGATGAGAGTGGCAGTACGAAGGCTGAATGTCAAGAATATATACACTATGACACCCGACGGCTTGCCTGAAAAAGCCTGGGTACTGGCCTTGGAGGAACTCGGGCCTGGACTAAGAGGGCTCTTCAGCACATGCATGGAGAGGGGCCAGTTCTCACTTCGCTGGAAGACGGGGAAACTGGTCATCGTCGCGAAGCCGGGGCGCCCTGTGGACTCACCGTCCGCGTACCAGCCCATCGTGCTGCTCGACGAGGTGGGCAATCTTTTTGAAAGAGTTATTGCAGACCGCCTCGTCGCGCACTTGTTAAAGGTAGCGCCGGACGGCCGGATCTTCCGGACGACCGGCAGGCAGATCGCAGGCGGCCCTCCACGGTGGACGCCATCATGAGCGAGCCGTCACGACGGGGGATACGGTGTTCCAGGACAGGGTCGTCTTAGCAGTGTCTTTCGACATTACCAACGCCTTCAATTCCGGTATCACCAGGTGCCCGACTACCTCTATCGTGTGATCGAGGCCTACCTGACGGCTGACGGACAGGTTTATCATCTATCCCGGTCATCAGGGAGAGTGGAAATGGCGAGAGCTGTCGTACGGTATTTTTTTATTTCATTTTATTGTTATAAACTAGTGCTTGATTGCGACTGCTTGATTCCGCAAGGATCGGTACTAGGTCCGCCTTTGTGGAACATCGGTCAAGAATACGTGCAGCGCGGCGATCTTCCTGATAGGCTCAGCGTGGCCTGTTACGCAGACGAAACGCTGGTCCTGGCGCACGGAGAGCCATACCAGGCGGCGGTCGACCTAACGACATGCAGGGTTGCGACTGTCGTTGAGAGGATCCAGCAGTTAGGAATCGAGGTAGCACTGCACAAGTCTGAGGCCATGTGCTTTTACGGCCCTCGATACGCGCCACCACCGGTTCCCCAAATAACGGTAGGAAGTCTACGTCGTGATCGGTTTACGTCGTGGTGTAGTAGTACCTGGGACTCGTCTTCGATGCAGATGCCGTCAACAGATGGAATTTCGAGGAGCACTTCAGACGTCTTTTTCCCAAACTGGATCGGACTGGGGAGAGCCCTCAAGCGGCTCTTGACCAACTTGGGGGAGCCAGACGACTCCTGCCAGACCGAGTTTCGGCGGGATCTCATGGTGGAATGGCGACAGTAACTGTCGCTACCCAATGCTGGCCACGCCATAATTATGGCGATAAGTCCCATTTGAGAAGTGGCTGGAAAGACAACACGGCGTTATCACCTTCCTCATGACACAGGTTCTCACCGGATATGGTAAGATCGGGAAGTTCCTGCACCGGATTCGTGGGGAACAAACGCCCAGGCGTCACCGTTGTGTGGACCGCACGGAGGACACGGTAGACGTCAATCTACATACAAGGTACGCTCGAGCAATGCACACATTGACACCTCTCACGGACACGATATCTCGGAGCGCCTCGGCACACTCGTTAAACAGTTCCGGCTCAAATGCTCATTAGTATGCGTCCACCGAGCGTAGGTATAAAAAGTGAAGTACATACATGAGATTATCTTCTGTACCTATCTATTTTGTGGTGGACGTGTGCCCCGCTTAGGCAGAGCACTGCCGTATCCTTGTGGGGGCGATCGGCGGCGGCGATCTCTCGCGCCGAGCCTTGGTACAGGCCATGGTCCGGAGCGAGGAGTGGCAGGCGGTTGCCTCCCTCTGCGAAGCAGTAATGCTAGCAAAGGAGGCGGTCGTACGTGTAAGGAAACGGCTCTCACAACCCAGCCGCCAGGATCCCGATCCCGATTTCCACGTGGGCGCGGGTTGGCAGACGGTAAGCAATGGGTAGCTCGCTATCCGACCTTTCGGTAACCCTCCGGACCGAGCCCAACTTAATTAACGTAGTGTTCCACGCGCGCCTTAAACAGATGTCATCGTAACCGTAGGGGCCAGGGGTTGTGCGAAAGAGGATCCCGGGGTTGTGCGAAAGAGGATCCCGGGGTTGTGCGAAAGAGGAGCCCGGGGTCCTGGAATGGAGTCAAAGAGGACCCTGGCGTCCTAGAAAGGATTCAAAGAAGGAACAGGAGTGGGTTTTAGTAAGTAAAAGTCTGACACGCCCTCGCGCTCTACACAAGAGATGTCAATAGATGGTTTCCCATGTAAAAAAAACCCCAGGTGTAATATAAAAAATACTGCCAATTAAATCAAAAACAAACCATTGCTATGTAAAATAATTGGGAACAGTGTGAGGGCTGACATGCGACATAAAAACTTCTGCATGCTGCAGGTAGTTATTAGGATAGCACCCTTTCTATTGCCATAAGTTTTATTTATTCCATTTTAATTAGCAAAGCCCGAAAGGATGATGTGATAATGGCAATGATCTGTGAAGTGATGAAGCACTAAAAGCCTAAGCTTATACAAGGAGTTTTGTTAACATATGAACAGGTATTAAAACTGCTTTGTGTCAAGCGGTGCATATCTGGTGTGATGACTAAACAACAACTACTAGGACAAACAACACTGATTATGTTTTAAGAACCAAAAAAAAAAAAAACAAACATAATCATTGTTCACACACAAAGAGCAATACTAAACCTAGGCACACTTATTACAAGCTCTATTGGATAGCATTATAAATACAAATGGTACACAAAGCAGGACTGCACTAATGATCACAACACAAGTGGAAGAAGTTATGACACTAATGGGAACCTGTAGTCAAACTGCGCGCGTGCTTTCTTGGCCTTGCACAGCAGCATAGTGTTTATCTGACCCTGCTGAAAGTCGAAACACGACAGGTCCATACTATCACCCAGATAACGAACTAGCTCAGCCTTACTGCGAAACTTTTTACCTGTTGGGCTATAGAAAAGTTTATTGTCAATGTGGACCAGTCTGCCAAGAGCTGGTGTGCGTTAGCATCGGTTAATCCCTGATTTAGTGATGGATATGTAAATGTTAAGTTAGACAATTTATTAGCCATGTTAACTGACCAGTTATTATGTCATAGCTTACACTAAGTTTCTAACGTGGACAGTTACTTATGTGAATTTTTTATTCTATTTCATAACCTAAGACCATGTTTGTGTATATGACAGTGAACATGCTAATTTTATTTCTTGTTGGACCGGATCACAGATATTCTTAACATGTTATGATCAATATCAAGTACAATTTTAAACTAGGGATTAATCATTCATGTGTAAAAGTACTGAATGACACCCTAAGGTGTTCAATACTTTTTGAACAGAATTTTAAAAATTACTTAATGTATATACACGACGCTTTTAAAATAATATATATTTGTACCTGTAATAGTAAACATCAACTTTTCCGGCCGATAAGCCCGTCTTCCTAAGAACTTCTTCTCTTTGCCAACCTTTGGGTAAGGCTGCACAGTCCGATCTTTTCTTCTCTATAGATATATTCATTGTGCTCATTTTTAACAAGATACTTATTCCAAGGAACTAGAAGTATTAAGAAACACAGAATAATAGTTTACTGTGATTGAATATAACAGTAAGCGGTAAATAAAAACAGAAATTCTGATTCGGACACGACAATGCCCTGTACGTACAAACAAGCTTCAGCAACAGCCACAGCATGTCATTAATGTCATTGTGACATGTAATAACATGCTTTTTTTTTGGATTTTTATGACCTGGCCACTAGGACCTTTAAGTCAATTAATTACCCGCAATTAAACGGAACTAAGGTAACCCTTGGTTCCGAATTACGTCAAAAGCGATTATTTCGCGAATCCGACCAAATTTAATAGTCACAAAATATAAGGGCTATAGAGTACTATTTGTGACGTTTCGCGCTGGTCGGATTCATGATTTAATCGCTTATGACGCAATTCGGAGCGCGGGGGGGAAGATTTTGTGTTCAGAGGGCGCCACGCGTATGATCTATTTACATTATGTGGTTCGGAGCGGTTCTTATGAAATTGTATGAAATATTTTTGTATTGACGATATTTTGTACCTGGAAATTAAATCAGCTCAAAGAGGAATTAAAGAGGGGTGCGACCTGTAGTGGAAGAAAGGCAGACCTTGTAGAGAGGATAATAAATAAAAGTAAAAAAAAATACTGCTGTATTTTATATTTTCTTGGTGAATGTTTTTACTGATTAACAATAAGCTCTTGGCCCTAACTTTCATCCACATGTTTATTATTGTTTGTGTAAATCAAAAGCTAAGCTATCTTCTGTTTTTTGTAGAATTCTGTATGATAGAAATTTTAACTTCACCGATAAATCTGTCCCCCAGAACCAGTACAAATCGTAGTTATGGTCATACCAAAAGACGATTATTTTATAGATATAAACAGCAATACCCCATTGCCACCATTAAATAAACATCAAATACAAGAATATTTTGGAGAGAGTATATTGTTAGCTCATTTAATAAACTTTTTGTACCTTTCTATGACCATTTTCCCTAAGCAGGAGAAAAGTATGTTGTGTTACTCTACTTAATTAACATAGTTTTAAAATCATTTTCTGTAAAATGATGCCCACATAATCGTAAATATGTAGATTCGGATTTTACCAATTCTGGTCGTTTTATTGCTTTAGCCCACAATCTTTTCCTATTTTTATCTTTTGGGAATAAATGATTACGATTTTCTTTGCATCCCGGTCCTGCACAGTTCGTCATTTTAATTATTTATATCTAATAGAATGCCAAAAAGTTATAAATAACGCTGCATAGATAAGCATAATGGATCATAAGAATAGCGACACCTAGCGGGAAAAAATGGCAAAAATCTTCCCCATTGACAAACTTTTTTTTTAAAGCTTTCAGACATATTATCTAGTATTTCGTCGGTGTTTTCTTGCGTGATAGAATAAGTTAAAAATCGTATCTTTCGTATTTTCTAATGTTTGTGCAGTATTGGGCATCAAATGAATAGAGTCAACCTTTTTAACAAGTTTCACTGGGATAGTCAACACCACAATAAAATTCTCAACTCCATTTTACTAAGATTGATCTTGTTTCAATGATTCCACATACTTTATAGTAAGCTGCATGCTTTATTGCTTAGTTGTGTGTGTGCACACTTGAGCATTGAGTTTCAAATATCACAATATTCAATCAAAACATACTCATTCTAATTCGAATGGAATAACCGACCACCACTGATTAGACGTAACAAATTATTTAAGCTGTAAATATTTTTAAAAGACACGTGTTCTTTATAATAGTTCATGACGATATTAGAAAATGTGCAAACGTAGAGCTTACATTCTCTTTGCTCTGTCTGCTGTGCGATATTTTGAGCACACTATATTTGGAAAAGTAAATGACAGTTGGACCTTAATGCTGCCAGCACAAACCATTTATAGATAAATAATGGAAAATTATTGCTAATTTCTTTACTCATTTTGATATAATTTAAGGGTTCTTGATTTTTTTATGACTTGATTAGTAGTTCTAGAAAAGTGCTTGAGTTTTTAATTGTTTATTTTCCTATATAAACATTAGGTCTAAAATACAAAATAATATTAAATGGCGAAGGCTACCAGTATAAGTGTATAATCTATGGCGAAGGCGAATCTTTACAACTACCTTGGCAACTGGCAAATTGTTTTTACTGTCTTGACTCTGTGTTCTTTGAGCCAAAAATAATGAGAGAAAAAAAATGATTTTGTTGCTTCGAGCAATCGAGCTTCCCAATCATCAATCCAACAATCCCTTCTACTTTATTTAGTTCAGTGCGGTCGGTCGTCGGATTTCTGACTTGCGGTGATTAGTGGATAAAGTTGAGTTTATTAATTCTAACAAGGAAATACGAATAGAGTCCGCTCTTTCTGTAGAAATTTATGTGGTACGTGCAGAGGTGTCCAGTTTTCCCCCAGGATCATTCACATGTATGTATTTATTTCTCAATATCTAGTGTTGGTTATTTCGTTGAATGATGTCAACTTTTGCTATAATACTTTCACTTTGAATCATTTTGTGAATCTAAATGATTGTAGTGTTATCTATTAGGGATTATATGGTTCCCAATGATGTAAGAATATTACAGTTTCTTTACTAAATCTAAGTCGAATATTTGTTGCACCACATCAGAAGAATGGTGTTGAATGTAAATAATAACAAATAGGTACAATCTAATGAATTTCAAACATTAAATATTTTACTGTCAACTAATAACAGAAGTAGTTGCACTAAAGCTAGTTATCTGATAATACTACAGGCAACTTTATTATAGTATCAAGATTACCCACTTGTAATTTTATCATCCACCTGTTTTACTATTATTTAAACTCATAAATGTGGTATATAATTATATTTTTTTATTAGTCTTACAAAAGGTTAATTATTAAAAAAAAAGTTTGTGTTTAAATGTTCTAACCCAACTACCTATCTATGCTCAAACTCAACATAATTAAAGCGGTAAGTAATGATAATTAAAATAATCCTTATCAGCCTACCTAACTAATTTCACATTAGATTATTTTCAGTCTTCTCTCTATCCAATAACCTCTAGTATATTCTTTTGTGGAACTTCATTTGTTATGTGTCTTTGGACTGGAATTTTTAGTGTAGAGTGATTTTCCAATAATGGGTTCTCTCCTACAAGAAACATGTCCTCATTGCCAGGGTTTGTAATAGGTAACAACTAAGTAGTTATTATTTCTTGGATTATGAAGCATAATTGCCTATAGATTAAGATTATTTATATGTCCAATTAACTTCTTGGATCTCTTAGGCTACTTCCTACGGTTTCTCACCAGTTTTATCAATATATTCATTTCTTTTTTTATGAAGAGGTTACTAGGTAATGATAGCCTTTCTGCCTTAGAAGAAAAAGAGACAACTGTTGTAAGTAGTTGTAATCTTATAAAATTATTTTTATAAGATTACAACTAGCAAGTCTATAGGAATTCAAATAAGATTGTCCAATATCTGGAAAATCTTTTCTTTTTTAAATTTAAATAAAAACAATACCCCGCACTAGGAATTACTCCTGGATTGTGGAAGCATTCATGAACTTATAAACTCACATAGACAAGACACCCAGACCTCAGACAAATATCTTAAGGCCATACAAATATTTTGTAAATGTTGTAAGTAAGTATGACTTGTTTTATAATATTGTTGATAAAATAACAAGTAGTGAGCAAACATGACATGCTTACACTAACACAACTCTTGGTCGTCATGCCTACAAGCATCCGACAACATTATCGAATCTGTATAAATTAATACATATATTAGAAGAATCTTATTGGAATTTTTAATATTTTACCTTGATGTTTCCGTTTCCAGGGTCTGTTGATAGGAATTTGCTTATTCATGTTTTCAAAATCTATTTTATAGTAAAAAAAAATTAATACATAGGAACTGCCAATTAAAATATCTTTAAGTATATGAACTATTTTATGATGACATTAAGCTAAGTATGAAATTATGTACATATGTCATTATGTATTCATGCAATAAACTGGGCAATAGTAGTACTTAACCCATTATGTCCCACTGCTGGGTGTTGGCCTCCCTCTCTCTTTTCCACACATGTCTATCCTCGCCCTTTGCAGCCAGTCCGTTCGGTAGTTGTCAAGCTCATCTTTCCACTAAACTTGGTTATGAGAAAGAATATTATACACATAAACTTTACCAAAGTTTACACATACTTGCATAGAATGGATAATGCCTAGTTTAAAATCTTGGAATAATTAGTCTTTGAAAGTATAATTTTGCATGTTACAGGGTTTATTATGTAAGTGCTAGAAAATAAACTAAGTTTGTTTAGTTATATTATGCATTTTTTATGGTCAATAAAGTATTGGCCTTTGCCTTACCTAACCTTAACCTTTCAATCGTGGAAATTACAGACACAATAGAAAGACAATAAAAAAAAACACTTCCCACTTTACATATAGGGGGGCTACCCTAATAAAACATTATTTTCCAATTTTTATTTTACCACTTTGTCGGCGTGATTGATATACATATTGGTACCAAATTTCAACTTTCTAGTGCTAACGGTCACAGAGATTAAGCGAGGACGGACAGACGGACAGACAGATATGGCGAAACTAGAAGGGTTCCTAGTTGACTACGGAACCCTAAAAATGGTTAAATACTTTAGAAAAATATTTTTTTTTCCAATAAGTCTTGGGTTTTCTTTATTATTTCATGCTACACTTAGCCTTACAATCGTGGAAATTACAGACACAATAGAAAGACAATAGGTGCGCGAACGCCGGCGGTCGCTTAGGGTTTAATGAATTAATTTTTTTTTGTCATTTCTTTCACGCAAACTCTAATGGTTATTAATGTTGTTATGTTCTCAAGATTTGATAAGTCCCATATTTTAACATAAACACAACAACTCCCTCTCGCTCCGCCCAAGGCGGGAGTTGTCATTCGATGATTTACCCACATAAAAAAAAGCACGTGGCTTTAAAATAGCTTCGCACAGTCTCAATAAACTTTAGTACGAGTATATTCTACCCCATTGCCTAAAGAATTTCCCGAAAATGTTACGAACAAGTCGCAACACACTAAAATTGACTATTTTAGTGTGTTGCGGCTTGTTCGTAACATTGACAGATTGACAGACATCCTTTATTGTTTTCGTTTGCGTGCACTAAATAACTGAACTGAACGATGTATCTTATCTTACATAATAATCGCCTGCGTATACAGCAGTTATGTGCATTTTCACATAATCACTTAGGCAATCATTGCACAATCTTTGGTTGAACTCGTTACTCGCAGATTGTTTCCAATATTAATATTATTTTATGTCATATGTTGCGACTGCGACGTACCTATACAAACGTCGGCTGTTGCCATTCTCACGCTTGGCGATCAATTAATCGTTTGAAATATTCATAAAGCGACTGAATGTCGGCGATTCGTCTCCTTGAACTTTCTTTTCGCAATTGATTGTTTAAATGTCGCGGGCTTCGTAAGCCTTTTGTACTACTTCAATGCAATATGTGTTTACTATTGCTGCTATTGTTTATATTGGCCTATATCCTAGTTATCATGTTTCCTACTTAGCCCAGCAAAATGATCAGGTTTCCATAATCCAGGTATTCTTTCTATAAGTATTAAGGCAACTGGCATTATCACGGCAGACTGCATAGGTCAGGATTTACATATTATAAGAATTATATAAATGTTGCGGGTCAGTCCTGCGACTGCTGTGAGCTTTTTCCCCTCCCTTCTATGTCCTTGAACTACATTCTAATTCAATTTTCTACAATACGTGTTTGTTCGTTGTTATTTTCACAGGTAGTCCTAGTCTAGAATTTATATATCTTTGTGCCCCTCAATAGCCGTCTTTATATTAGATTAACCATCTAAAGATGGTAATTGACATAAAAATAATGACAAAATATGGAAAAAAGCAGCCAAGTGCGAGTCGGACTCGCCCGTGAAGGGTTCCGTAGCCCCAAGTAACATAATCTATACTTATACTTATTACTTATATTACTTATTATCTATACTATATATATTATAATATTATAAAGCGGAAGAGTTTGTTTGTTTGTTTGTTTGAACGCGCTAATCTCTGGAACTACTGGTCCGATTTGAATGATTCTTTCAGTGTTGGGTAGTCCATTTATCGAGGAAGGCTATAGGCTATGTTTTATTTTTTTCAAAATTAGGGATCCGTAATAAAATTACTATTTTGTAACACAAGGTATAAAATCGAAAACCTATTTTTGCGTGCGCTGCAAAAACTATTGACAATAGAACAAAATGATGTACTACGGGTTTGTAGATCCCATTAAGACCTACAAAAAAGTCCGCGAGAATATATATCTAGCTATCATGGTTTAATCACAATAACCGATTTTGTGTTCAAAATAATTATTAAATTGTCTGAAGGAAAAAAACTACGTTAAATATGTATCGTAATATTAATCTTTATCGAAATTAAGCATTATGTTATCAAGAGTATTTATGTAGAAGTAAAATACTTTTTGTTTCATCTCAATCGGATATTTCGTTTAAAAGTTATCACGTGTGTAAGATGTTAAGAGTTGGTACCTATTAATGAGTTATGGGCCATGGAGTTTTTTATCAACATAAAATCCTGTAATAATCTTTTTCGAAATATATTTGTTGATGATTGTAAGTATATGATCTTTGAAGAGTATAATAAATACATTTATGAACGCGGTAATTTTGGGAAATACTGATCTGATATGAAAACTGTTTAAATATTTAATAGTCCATTTATTGAGGGAGGCAATTATAGGTAATATTTTATCTCGGTATTTCCACGGAAACGAGAAAAACGCGGGTGAAACCGCGGGGCACAGCTAGTATCTAATATAAAAGTTCTTGCAGTTCGTTGTAATTTTGATCGATGTTTTAATAATAGTGTATTTTTTTAGATTTACGACGTATTAAAAAAAACTAAAGAACTACTTATTAGATCTCGTTCAAACTAATTTTCGGTGGAGGTTTGCTTGGTAAATGGTAATTAATGTACATCATATTTTTTTTTAATTTTATCATTCTCTTATTTTATAAGTTACAAGGCGGAGGACACACACATTTTACCACTTTGGAAGTGTCTCTCGAGCAAACTATTCAGTTTAGAAAAAAATGATATTAGAAACCTCAATATCATTTTTGAAGATCTATCTATAGATACACGGCACACGCACCACGGCACGTATGGGTTTGATGAAAAAGAAAATTTGAGTTTCAGTTCTATAGGGAACCCCCAATATTTATGTTTTTTTTTTGTGTGAAAATCTTAATGCAGTTCACAGAATTCATCTACTTGCCAAGTTTCAACAGTATAAGTAAGTAGATCTTATAGTTTCGGAAAAAAATAGCGGTGACATACGGACGGACAGACAGACAGACATGACGAATCCATAAGGGTTCCTTTTTTTGCCATTTGGCTACGGAACCCTAAAAATACGCCAATCTTTCAAATGGCATTTAATGTATCACATTTACTATAAGTTACCTTTTTTATCTGTAGTTATCCATCTCCCAAAACAATTAATCAGTCGATTTTAGTCCTTGTAACTATATCTGTCAAATAATAATTTACTTTTCCCAAGCTTTCTGTGTAACTCTCGGGCTTTGTGCAATGTAGCCAAGACACTGTCCTTCTGTTTAATTTGTCTAATTTTCTGGAGACATTGATACTTATGATCTATCTAAACCAAGCTAGAATTTTTTTCAAATCCTGTGGCATGAAATCATCCGAAATTACTGAAAAGACATTACGTTAATGGGTGCTTGAAAGTTTTAAGGTAATTCTTCATCTGTGCCTGGGAGCTTAGTGATAAAGTAGGTACATTTGCCCAATGTTGACTCAAATCTCATTATAAAAAAAAAACTTTAAGAAATCTGCTTCCAAGAAAAATAATCGACTATGTGGAATGACATCTGACTATCTCATATCAAAGTGCACAGTGGCAGCAAAGACAGTGCAGGTCATTCCGATTTCTACTAATCGTCGAATCTAAGACCCTAAGGTTGGTATGACGAGACTCTGGAAGAACTGCGGAAACATCGTGTCTAAAAGTCGTACTACGACGCGAATAGAGACTCGCGCCTGCGCACATTATCACTCGCCTGAAAGACGTTGATTGTCGTCGGCTGCTGCGTAAGTCACTGAAGTTTCAATTGTTATTGCTCTATATTACTGAGCTCATTTCACTTCGAAAGTCTGAGCTAACCATCAGTCATTTGCGTTTTGATTTGACAATGGAATAACTTTTGTAGGTTAGCTTACTTGCGGCCATAAGCCAGTAGCCATCACCTAGCAGTTTATTGACCCATGTCGACGATAAAGAATATTAAAAGTCTGCACGCGATCTATGTATTTAGCCAATATTGCTTATGTGTACGCTTTGCTTGTTATTTTTAGTACCTTAATGTTATTCATGCATTCATTTATTTAAAAAAAATTGTAAGTTATAAATTAAACTTGAAACTTAAATAAAATTACATTTTTTACGTTATTTCGGGATCAGTTTAAAGTTTAGCCAAAAGTTAGGAGTAAACGTAGGTAGTAGTTTATTGACAAATTTCCGAATTCGGTCTTTAGTCAACCAGGGGCTAGGTATTTGTCTCTGGTTGGCTAAAGACCGTATCATGAATGGTTACGCGAAGAACTTGCGTAGCGAACTGCGGAGGTCAAATCGGTCAACTTCAACAAAGGTTGGACACCTGCACGGAAACGTACAAAAAATACGTCATCCAAAATATTGCGGCACTAAAGGTTTATTTGTTCGATGCAAAGGTCATTAATGAACACGCACAAATACTTTGTCTTTTTCACATAATACCATCCATTTTTAGTCTTTGTAGCCTTTTAATGGGAATAGGGAGGGGTTCAAATGACAGGTGACGGACTGACGTCATCAGCTGTCTCTGTTAATCTGGTTGCCTATGACCTATGTTTATGATGTGGGCTAATGATACTTTGTGCCCTAGAAACGTTACGCAAACAAAAGTTACGAGTTGATTTCATTTCATATGTGGCAATCAAGTCAATATTAATTGATGTTAAATAATGCGCTTCATCGTAACTCAGGTTGGATCGGGCTGCTAACGTAGCATGAATGCACTCGGACAGATAGGTGTGCGAAGATCGTTACTTATAGGACACGTGAGGGAGGACGTCGCCATGAAGATCGACCGCGGTGAAGGTGGTTGTGAATTTGTGATCAGTCCACTCCCACTTCAGATTGGCTGTATTATCCCCAATATGGTGGAATCGACAAATTTTGCAGTGTCAATTGAGTTCCGAATCGATTTGGCTGTTAGTTTCACCCGTATTTGCCAGAAGGGGGGATTTTTTTTTGTTGTGTTTGTGATTCCGGAAGTTTGCACGTAAGATTTTTTTTTAATAATCCACCGAGAAAGTCGGGTATTGCACCTGTAGCGATACCTATGGCGCCACTGAAGAACCACGAAGAAAGTACGAAATCTTGCATCGCGCAATCAAAATTCTCCGCGCGATTTGAACATATTCGACAGCCCGAAATCATCTATCGGGCAGTCGCCCACCAGACCATAACACCGGTCTGGTCGAAGGATCCTCCCTTTTCAAAGGAAGTATGCGGGACTTTACTCTCTGTTCCGCATCCCTCCAAACACCCGTGCGAAGCCGGACCGGATCGCTAGTACCTACTACAATTTGTAGAATTTAAAATTCTTGACACACACACACAATACGTTGAAGTGTTCAAGTGTTTGTACGAAAACGCCACCACGTCAGTCCGACTTCAGGACCGACCTCGAAACCTATCCTCTTGCAGCGAGATGTGAGGCAGCTAGACGTCATTTCTCTGAAACTGGTCACGGCCGCAATGAAGGATGTCTTCAAGGTTCTGGAATGGAGAGGGCTAAGCATTAATATGGCGAGTACATCGCTCCACTCCGGTTTGCCGACGACATAGTAATCATAGCTGAGACTACGGAGGAGCTCAGTACAATGCTCGGTGACCTCAGTAGAGCTTCCGATAGCGTGAAACTATGGCGTGGAACTTAAAATTGAACATGGACAAAACCAAAGTCATGGTTAACATCCATGTAGTACCCACTTCTATCAAGATCGGAGTCTACACTCGAAGTTTGGATGATTACCGTTTATCTGGGACAGACGGTCCAGTTGGGTAGGTCTAACTTCGAGAAAGGGGTCAATCGTCGAATCAAAATCTGCTGGGCAGCCCGGGAAGCTCCACGGTATCATCTAGATTCTCGTCCAATATACCACAGTGTCTCAACAAGATTCTATGACCAGTGATGACATATGGCTCCGAAACGTGTTCGCTTACAATGGGCCTCATAAGAAGACAAAGACACCCAAAGGGCAATGGAAAGGGCTATGCTCCGAGTTACCTTGCGTGATCACATCAGAAATGAAAATATCCGCAGGAGAACCAAGGTTACCGACATAGCTCGAAAAATCGCCAATTATAAGTGGCAATGGGCACGGCACGTTGCACGCTGAACAGAGGTTTGATGGGGACGAAAGGTTCTGGAGTGGCGACCGCGTACCGGAAGGCACGGCGTTAGAAGTCTTCCACATGATGGACCGATGACCTGGTATGGGTCGCGGGAATACTGATGGATGCGATGGATGGATGGATGCAAGACGCGCTGGACCGGTCGTTTTGACGACGCTTGGGGGAGGCCAATGTCCAACAGTGGACGTCTTTCGGCTGAAATGATGATGATGATTATGAGACATTGAGGGGTTTTATTTTTGGTCTACTCGCGATTTTTAACCAGAAGTACAAAGTCATTACTTTTCAAATTTTGTTCCATTAGCCAGCCAGTTAGCCTAGGCACGCCTAGGTACGAATACAAATCACATCAGATATTTTTTTAATGTTGGTGTTATGTGTTAAGGCCATATGATTCACAAGCTCATTTCAGGCTACGCTATAATATATTAGCATATAGTTAATAGCACAAAAAAAAGGCTCACCATATATTTATTTAGAACACGTTCACACTTTGCTACACTACATATTATTGACTAAATTAAATAAATATATAGTGAGCGATATTGTTGTGCTAAGAACTTTAAGCTTTATGCTATTAATATTATAGCGTAGTCTGAAATGAGCTTAGAGAGTGCATATTGTTAGTTGAAACAAATGAACTAGACATTTGCTTCTCTACTGATGTAGACAGAGGAAGATAAGAATTAATGACAGTTTTAAGTGCAGTAGGTATGCAGTAAAGAGCATAATTTTGTGTAAAATCATCAAATGACTTTTCCTTCTATGGGTGGAGCGAGAAGGATTGACAGACTGTTAGCTGCTACCAGCGGCTTCGCCTGCGTGGAAGTAATTATTGCCATACAAACTTTTTACCCTGTTTCAACTCCTTAAATGCTGAAATTTGAAAAATCCTCTTTTAGTGCTCGCCTACGTCATTAAAGGAAGCCTTGTGGAAAATTTCACGTTCCTAGACCCAATAGTTTCGGCTGTTGTTTGTTGATGTCAGTCTGTCAGTTTCTCCTTTTATATATAAATATATAGAAAACCCATCGTATTCCTCTAGTTGCTCTTGTGAGGGCCTCGATAACTCTCGAACAATGCCGCAAGCCCGAGAGCATTCAGTAACTTTTTATTTCTTACCTAAGAATTAAAAATTATTTCTAAGTTTTTATTATTGAAAAATATAGAGGAATAACTAAAGACTTTGTTTACGTTCTTTTACACTTATTTAAATGGTGTATTGAGTGTATTGACCATAGCACTTTCTACGGAGCTACCAGCTTGATACATCTCAAGCTGGCTTATGAAATAATTTAAAGCACAGTCGAAAGAAGTTCCACATTTCTTATTTATGAAACATGATTATTACGCCAAAAAGCCAAGTTAATGAATGCTAATAAAAACTAAAGGCTGCCAAGCAGTCTGGTAGCTAGTTTACCACATTGTGTTGATACCACATAACGTTTAACTGCACCATTGGTATAAAAAGCTAACCTAACAAATAATCGGAGCGGAAACATTGATGGCAACGTCCCCTAGAGCTTACGAGCACAGCTAATCCTAGAATTAGATAGTGTACGTTTGTATATGTAATATATCAAAATGTCAAGGTAAGGCACCGCGCTAGAAGCGCGAGCATGCGAAGCGAATAACCCGCAAAAGCTCTGAAAGCTATTAAGCTTTTTCGGTTATCAGCGACGAAGGAAGGTAGGGCTGCTTTGTTGCTTTATCCGAAAATGTCAGGCGCGGCCTGTGACGTCATCAGCGAAATGGCGCGACATTTCGCGGTGCGCCTGCCACGCCCGTGCCCACCCTAATCTCTTGTCATGACAGGGTTGTCCGAGCGAACCGTCCCCCAAGGTTCTTTCTTAGGACCGGCCTCGTTTTTACGGTTAACAGCACTGATAGTTGCTAAATTATTAGGCAGAAATGAGCTCAATTTAATCACGGTAAAGTAACTCCAAGATTACGGGTTCTATAAACCGTGCTATAGCGTATGAGTACGTGTGTCGTTATTGTAATGTTATGTGACGCGGGAGCGTTTGAGCCGTCTCGTTTATCGCCAGTATGGGAAAAAGCCATTATTTATTATTTTAATTACGATGTCTTTGAGACTGGGATGTATCTATGTCACAATCTCTCCGAGATAAAACTTGTGATCATTAGTATTAAAGCGGATAATGTAATGTTGACACTTAATCTGTTAATTACGTAATATAAAATTGTTAACATTTAGTGCAATCTTGAGTAACTAGTATTGTGTCTCATCATTGTGACATTTCTTAGAATTTATATTTTATCATTATTTACCTGGGATTTTTCTTCATATGTGGTTGATAATATAGACTTTGAACATATCATGTAGTTTCTTGAAGGTAACTATAAAGTTAGAAAGCTAAACATCATTATTTCTACAGCACTTAGGTACCATTTTTCGGATTTTGGAGTTTATGATAAAGACTAAAATGCTCCACAATGGGTAAAAAAATATAATGTGGAAATTACTAGTCTTTGAAAAGTCTAGGGTAAAAGCTTTCTTTCTTTTCTACACTACTCTACCCTACTATAACCTACCAAACTTCACATAAACCATCTAAATAGTCCGAACAAAGCCTAAATAGATTTTACATATATATTTATATATATATAATATTTTATATTTCATAAATATTATTACCTACTTAAATACATAGTAGGTTATCATTAATTAATAGGAATAAAGCAACATTTTCTCCACATATTTCCTGATTTGTATTTATTTTTAGAAATAAAACCACAAATATAATTTCATGATACCTACGCATTTTTGTCCTAGTGAACAAACACTGTGCTGCAAAATTGGTGAAGTTTTGTGTCTCAAATGTCAGCGCAAAGTAACTGGACAATAATGTGGAATCATTGAAACAGGCGTGATCTCGGCAAAATGGAGCTAAAAATGTTTTTGTAGTGTTGACTCCCTCAGCGAAGTTTGGTGAGAAGGTTCACTTGATACATTTGCTGGCAAATACTACAAAAACATTAGAATGTGTACATCTATATTCTAATGATCAACAAATAAAGTATTTATATGCAGATATGGCCTATGAGAAATGGACTAAAATAATTTCAGAGTGGTACCCTGGGGATGGCAAAAGAAGTAAAGGTCAACAATTAAAACGTTGGGAAGATGAAATCAAAAGAGTTGCCGGTTCAGAATGGATCAGAATCGCAAGAGACAGAGATAGGTGGAAATCTTTGGAGGAGGCCTTTGTCGAAGGAGAAGCTGTTTCTAAAAACCGATCGTCAACAACAAACGAAATATTATAAAACTTGAAAACAGTAATAAAGGCTTATATTAATGTTATTATGGCTTAAAGGAATTAGTATCTAAGCCAAAAACAAAACAAAAAAATAGAAACGCTTTGTTTTCATTGCTGAGCGAGCGGGTATTTAAATGTTAATCAATATGTTGTCACATTATTTTGGTGACGGTTAATATTAATTGTTTTATAGCCAAGTCCTAATTTTGTGTTCGTTTTATCCTTATTTTTGACGTTGACTGTACATGCGTGAAATTAAAGATAACGTTGGCCACAGTACGATATTAGAAATAATTGACATAAATGATGTTTTAATGGTTTACTTTTGTTAACAGGTAATCGCCATGGCGGTAATGGGCCACAGTCTTTAGGACGTGTCGCTAATTGGGCTTCAGGTGAGTTTTTGATTTTATTTTAATGTTATTGGACGGCCATTTTATTTTATGGTATTTGAAGAGCTCGTGGCTAACTAATAACATCCACATGGGTCGGAATTCGAGGTTAAGCTATCCATTCTAAGGTCATTCCATGGATGGGTGTCCATTCATTGCATACCGACTTGTGCCGACGTGCCACAGAAAGCACGCTAAGTCTGGTCTCGCTGCAATTTGAACATCTTTGAACCCAGAAAATCTGACTCCAGGCTTGCAAGGAGTATCTGTATTACCCAGTTGCTGGGGTGTGGAAGTCAGATAGGCAGTCGCTCCATGTAAAATACTGGTATTCAACTGCATCTGGTACGACTGGAAGCCGACACTAACATAATTGAAAAAAGGCTAGTTAGATTGTAATTGGATGGCCAACAAGCCAATGTTACTCGGTGAAGGAGTAACAATAACTATTTTTTCTCAATTCTATGGATAAAAATTTTCGCAATCGGACTAGAGGACCTAGAGAGACCTCCAACAAACAAAAATAAACACAAATTTTATACAAATAAAAAAACTTTCCCTCTTTATAATATCTATTACTTATATCTATTACTTTATTATTATTTTATTATCTGACACATTCCGTCTATAGATGTATAACATCTACTGTGCTACAGTCCTTACAATTTGGTTAATAATGGTAACTTAGGGTAAACCAGCCATACGTGCCCCAGTCGGTAACGTGCCCCATTTGCCAAACTAAGACTCGCGTTAAAAATACATAAACTGCACAACGCAAATTGAACTTGCGTTGTATATTTTACATCGCTGTTATACTTATAAACTAACCAAATCGGCTGAAATAAGCACGAAATTTTAAATGTATGCCTGGTTTCCCTTATATAAATAAAATACATACATACCGCTGATACATGACATACGTTATAATTTATAATAGGGCGAAGTACTAAATCCACGCTGGCGGCATCGGCGACAGAAGCTAGCAGCTTATAGAGCTATAACGATGACCCGTTTTCACTGATTGTTCAGACATGTCTCCGAGATAGATGGATGATAGCCAGCTGTCTCTTCACGTAAAACAATATCCCTAAGACACTCCCTAACCAAGTTTTTTTTGTACCCCTAAAATACGAAGTTATTGTGTACAATCAGGTGACCATTGTTCTAGACGTCAACAACGTTGATGGATTATTACGCTAACTTTTCGCGAAAAGGGAAAACGCGAACTAAATGCGGAAGAAGGGCGTATTGTCTTTGAAGGCCGTTACTTCGGAGGTGCGGTCGCCATGTTTTCCAAATTAAAAAGAAACACAATGTTTTAGGTTGTAATTAATCTAAAAACGTTTGTGTAATTAAATTATAACCTCGCTTATAATATGCCGTGATTGATTAAAGTTATCCATGCATAATTTTAATTAATGTGTGAACTAATTTAATGTGAATTATTATTTGAAATTTAATTAGTCTATTAATTAGGAATGATAAGAGTTCTAGTAAAAACGTGAATCGGCAGTGTAAGGGTGACATGGTGTAATAAATTCCAATTGTTGTCATATGTACAGAATCACACCGTTTACATAAATGATGAGATTAGTCACCAGTTGGAGTTCTTAAAGTTCTTGAGAAACGACATGCTGTTACGTATAAGTCAATAAAATATTAAAACTTCAATGCTGAATGAAAAATGGCGTTAGTTTGAACTAAATAATTTTTCCTACGATCAACAATAAAAAATTAATTCCAATTAAACTTTTAGTTTATATTATTGAGGACAGTATGGAGAATTGTAGACAAATAATTAATTAACAAAATCAATTAATTGACGTAGTGAACATATGCTTTATTAGCTGGTAACTTATCTGTAGCTGACCCCATGAAACCCTATCGGCTAATCGATTACCCTGACGAGTCTATATTAGTAGTGACCGCATAGACGCGTGATGGGTGCCATGCCACGCCTAACTCAATCACGACCGGGACTACGCTTTAATGTTCCTGAAAGTAGAACGCGGAAACACGTAAGCGTTTCACGGCAAACTAGTTCTTCTTTGTGGCCGTTAAGGCTCGATGTCAAAGGTTATTGTTTTAGGGGAGGTTCTGTTTACTCGGCCTGTTCGCGTCCGGCCTAATTTGGAAGGATTTGATTTAGTTAACGGGCACGATACCTCTATATATTCCATGAGCTTGAACAATATAGTAGTTTATTCGCATACAATTTGACGCATAGGGTAGTAGTATAATGGCCCATATATCCGCTCAGTTTGACGCGTTTACGAAGTATTTCGTTAGATTTTCCCGTAAATGTTTATCGGAAGTTGTAACCCTTTGATAATCCGGTAATAATAAACGACGCTACATTGAGGTCATCTTTAGAGGTTCGCATTTAGCTTTGGAAAATTAATAGTTTACAATAGCATATAAAGTTATGAGCGTGCCTGTTTATACTTGTCCTAGGTATTGTCTAATTTAGGTAGTAGAAGTCACCGCCATTAAGTTACGTGTGTACAAAAGAAAGAGAGAAATGTTCCCACCACACATCAATATTTGAAATTCTAATTACAATTCTGATGTGGTTTTCTGAAAAAAGATTTATTTTTAGTGGTATTTGTTGTTTAGTATAAATATTGTACAAGAAATAACCCTTCTTGTGGTCTGGTAAAAAGAAACACAGGAAAAGACCCAGTTGGCACTTGAGAAGTTACATTATCCTCATCCCGTTTGTGGTCCACCAGAAGGCACTACTAGGAGCCGCATACATCATTCTTACACGTCTCTCTAGAACCAAAAATTATAGTGCCACAAGAATTTTTTGGTTATATATAGGAACGTTTACATTTTATGTGCTACGTATTGTTCTATATTATTACTCTCATGTGCTCTTCGTATAATTAACAAAAGCGTTAGTAATTGAGTTCATCATACAACAATGAATGCTAACGTCCGTGTCCAGTCCTATTAAGTTATAATTCGTTTGTCCAGTACAAGATGCAAAAACTATTATATTTTGGACGGTTGCCAAGTCTGCGTGACTGCTTTCCCTGATTATTCACCGATTTATTTTTATTTTTGAGCATATTGAAAAAAGTGAATTAAACTACACCCTACAAAAATAGTAGTTGAATTATGTTCTGGTCTTTAACAAACACTAAACCATCTTCTGGTTTTGTAATTCCGTAGTTTTTGTAGTCAATGACACTCTTCTTTTGTGCTCTGATGACAACACAATGCCAATCAATTTTCTCACCGCAATGGGCAATAGTCTACTATAGCCAGAGAATCTATATTTGACACTTACGGGTCGATAGTAACGTATCCTTCGTTGATTTATTCTTCATTCAGCCATAAGTACTGATCTACAAATTATCACATCTAACATAACCAAATTAGTTATGGCTAAACATCGTTATGGAAACATCAAATAACTTGCTCGTAACGCTCCACATTCTTTAGATGATTCTCTTGCGCATATGGTCCGCGAATGAAGTCACGGACGAGATAATATTTACGAGATGTCTAGACAAGACGTCCAGGTAACTTAATCCGATTTACGTGGACGGATTTTAATAATGATTTAAAGAGATTACAAAATCATCCATGTATCTGTGCACGACCTATCTAAATTAGCAAATTGTCTATACGCCTGGCAAATGCAATTTTTATAATTTATTCATATATAGTTGTGGTTTATTGACGCCGTATTTTTGGTATTAGGACGAAATTAAGCGAAAGAAAGATAATATTGCCTCCTGCAATGCGTCTAACTCAAATGAAGACGAACAACTATCCTTTGATGGAAACCACTTAGCGAAACATTTACTAAAACTTAGCGTATTGTTACAAATTGCGAATTAACGCTCTATTTTCCTAAGGCCTTGTAGCGTCGTCACTTTCACAAGCGTACCATTTTAAGCAAAATAATCTTAGTTCTAGATGTAGTGAATCATTGGTAAGTAAACAGACTATCCTTCAGGGTTATTTGTTATTTTTCTGCGATCATTTTCATGAATCACAGCTACACTTTTGCTTCTGAAAACCTTGTTTGCAATTACCATCATCGCTCATCACTTACAATTTGTGTGCTAGGTTCAGTGGTTCTCTATTGCATTCCTAGTGAAATTTGCACCGCCAATGTTGTCATATTGCATTGATAATGTTGTCAGTAGTAACAGTGACTAGCCATCCGTGTGTGTTGCACAAGACCTGTCGACATTATGTGCTAGTACAAATTGTGTTAGTGAGTGCTATTTAAGTACAGGAAAATTGATTCGCCTAGAAGATTTGTTTTTTTAAATGTATGTTATTATTTTAACTACCCCACAATTCTAGAAATGACTTTATATTCTATCGACGTATATATATTTCTTTGTTACTATTCCTATCCTATTATAATGTGAATAGTAGAATTTTGACCTGAAACTAAAAAGTAAGTTAAGGATTACAAGTTTTTAGTAGTTAAATATTCACATTCCCTTTTAAAGTTTTAAAAGCGGTATACAGACTATCGTTATGGTAAGCGAAATGTTTAAAGTGTAGTTGAAGATTGCTGGGAACGGCTTAGTAGCGTGGAAGTGTGCCGTACCAAAACCAGCGTTGGACGTAGACTGAAATGAAACCTTCAATGGAAGTGCTATCGTCGGCGAGCTTTGGTAGAGCTCCGACTCACCTTGAGGTTTGCTGTTACGTACGCTAAAATACACTATCAAAACAGTGCGTTTCGTTCACCGTTCCGAGTCACACGCTCGCTTGGCAAGCGCTCCATCCATATAATTATTGTTTAACAAATAAAGCCGTGAAATAAAGTCGCGAAGAATTCAATAGCGATTTACTATTGTGCCTTATAATGTTTAAGCTCTATAAATTTATGGTTTTGAACTGTTAATAAGCGTAAAATTATTTTGGTAATGTGAATGTGACGTGTTTAACGCAGACTCAGCGTCTCATTGGATTGTCTGAGATACGTCTGGGCGAAACCTATTTCTATGATGTGAGTTCAACATGGTTTTGTTTTTAAATACGGAAGCGTGCTTTATTAGACTTAAACGTTTTTATTTTGTAAACCGACATACAATATACATATGCACTTTTTGTAGTAGATTTTTTTTATTAATAATAACGATCACTTCATAAAGTATTCTTATTGTAGATAAATTCGTGTGAACTTGAGCGTAGCTGCACACTTGTTAGGAGAAAACAAACCTAGTTTTTTAATCAGTCTATTAATTAGTTTTAATTAGGCATTATTTATATTTCATTCAGTTTGTAATAATCATTCAAATTGAAGGTAGGTTTTTAAAATGCAGACATTTAAATTATAAGAAGACGACCCACTGACCGAAGAATTGTGTGATGCTAATTAGGTATTATTTTTTTTATAATTCATCATTATCTTTCTAGTCTTCTCCTGATCAGCTTCCAGTTTAAACGAATGCGGCTGAATACAAGTGATGTAAAACACTTGAAGCTGCCGCCTATCAGACCTTTGTGGAGGTCTGTTAGGAGATTTCCAGTTTGAAAATTCTAATGGAAACAATTTTAATATAAAAAAAAACCGGCCAAGTGCAAGTCGGACTCGGCAATGGAGGGTTCTGTAGCAGCAAGTAACATAGTATAAAAGTTCTTGTAGTTCGTTGTAACTTTGATCGATTTTTTAAAGTGTATTTTTTTAGATTTATGACGTTTTAAAAAAAACTAGTTACTTGATCTCGTTCAAACCAATTTTCGTTGGTAGTTTACATGTACATCATATATTTTTTTTAGTATTATCATTCTCTTATTTTAGAAGTTACAGGGGGACACACACATTTTACCACTTTGGAATGTCTCTCGCGTAAACTGTTCAATTTAGAAAAAAAATATGTTAGAAACCTTAATATCATTTTTGAAGACCTATCCATAGATACCCCACACGTATGGGTTTGATAAAAACAAAATTTTAAGTTTCAGTTCTAAGTATGGGGAACCCCAAAATTTATTACTTTTTTTTCTATTTTTTTGTAAAAATTTTAAAGCGGTTCACAGAATACATCAACTTACTAAGTTTCAACAGTATAGCTCTTATAGTTTCGGAAAAAAGCGGCTGTGACATACGGATGGACAGACAGACAGACAGACATGACGAATCTATAAGGGTTCCGTTTTTGCCATTTGGCTACGGAACCCTAAAAAGGAATTTAATATGTACAAAATACCAGAGTCGGTATGAGGCTACCCAGACAGGTGCAACTCGTCAATGTGAAAAAATGCGATGCGACGACTCGTTTTCATAAAAGCTATTCAGTAATAGAAATTAATAAAGAAAACATTCTTAAATCTAGGTTCGCGTTCATCTATTTTAGATTTTATTTGATTTGAGGAAAACAAAT
This sequence comes from Mythimna albipuncta, assembly GCA_929112965.1. Lineage (NCBI taxonomy): Eukaryota > Metazoa > Arthropoda > Insecta > Lepidoptera > Noctuidae > Mythimna > Mythimna albipuncta. The sequence goes on from OV815973.1 coordinate 13,642,917, forward strand.
GGAATAACTATAATAATGGTTTACCTGGTCAACGTTTAATCGTATCCAGCATGAAATATACTGAATTTGTAACTATATGTTCGGGTAGGTACAATTTTACATATTAGGTTAGGCGAACAAAAATGTGGCACGGCCCCGTACCAAACTTTTCACGAATAAATATCTACAAGGAAATGTTTGTCAAGAAGTGTAAAAAGACTGAATCTTCCTCGGTTTTCAATTTTCAAAACAATATTTAGATATCTAGTCGTTTGGATGTTTTGACATTTCCAAATAATTAGGTTCTGAAAAAAATTCTTGGTATATTGTTTTTTGCATTTGGACATACTTTATTATGTCATATTATTATTTTTGTGATTCACGTCTACTAATAATCCTGTTGAAAAATTAAATCTTAGTAGAACAATGATTTATGAGAAAACTCTCGATCCTCCATCACATCGTTTATATTCAAGTTACTTTCAGTTAATATTATACTCGACATCAGTAACTGACATGATTCACATCATTATGTTAGTATTGATTATTGATTTAATATCAGATACGTTTTGATAAAGAAAATGCTATCTCTCTCATGCCTGGTTAGGTGTGATTGTATTTGTAGTGGAGCCATCAATAACATGGTAGAATGGATGCTATCGCCAAAACGACCAGTCACTGTCATTTCAAATGTTACGTCACAGCAAGGAAATAAAGTGACAAGGTGGTAAGGGTTTCGACATAATCCCTCTAATAGTAGATTTATGTATAATGATAATTGCGTATCCAGTAGGTACGGATTTTAAACCTTTCCTAGATCAAAAACCAAACTATTTTTTTGGGTTACCTACCTAACCTACATCTACAGAGTTCCTTCCACTTCCACCACTAGATGCAAATGAAATGTCAAGCAAAAGTTATTACCATTCTCGTAGGTCGTTGAACGAAAACTGTATTAGTTTCATGCCATAAAACTTTTTCCTCTTAAAGACTCCGTGTACATTTCCTTAACTGAGTCAGCCTCGCTTAGGCCAAACCCTTTGACCTACAAACACGCAATTAAAGTGGCCCCTCACACATAAAACGTAGGCCATCCCTCTAGTAAAAATCCCAACATAAAATTTTTACAGTACAATAAATAAATAATATTTCGGACTGTTTAATAAGGGAAGTTAAGGTTTAGATGATCATTTGAGTTTTTGAAGATAAATATTGATTGGTATATAAGAATCTTTGGGGAATGGTTCAATTTCATAAAAACGGACTCAATACAAAATTATACAATCGATTACAAATATCTGGGAAATGCCTAGACCTATAGATTTAATTCACGTTAAAATACAATAAATAGTTTTTTGATTTTTGCACGCCACACACCACCTTTCTACCTTTGGTTGCATGAAGACTAAATAAATTTGTTTGTGCCATTCTTAGTAATAGAGTTTTAATTTGTGAAATATGAAGAAATAGTAAGGGTCTAAAAATACTTCCTTGGGGTATGCCGATTCAAATCACAGGGTTAATATGACATTTTATCTAATTTCGTAGTTCACATCTAGACTACTTTCTATAAAGTTTGTAAGCACATTTTTCACATAGTTTAAACATCAGAATCTAAAGTATTTTTAATACAGGCAAATATCATCTTTGTTTATGCTTACAAATGAGTGAGTCGGTAAACACGGCATAGTGACATTTAATTCTAGTTTTCACGGCTATAATTTTACTCACGCAATGCAATTGAAGTGGTTTTTGCACGCATATGTTATGTTCTGATTGTGATAAGATCACTAGTGATATCAACCCTAAAGCATTTGCGTCAATAACTAAACAAACCATTAGTGTTGTGGACTCTGTATTAGTTGTACCTACTCAATTTTCCTTGTGGAATCTGACGCCATTATTGTATTGTAACTACCAGAGTTGTTCTGAACGAAGGTTACTGTGTTTAATCAGTTATCATTATCAGTCAATACATTAAACTAATTGCAAAGACCAGACTGACTCACTGTCTGATTCACGTGTTACGTTATCTTGAGAACAGAAAGTTTCCTTCCGTTGGTCCAGATTTACAAACTTCCTTTTTATACTTCGTATTAGTGACAGATTTTCGTCTTAGAAGAAATTTTATACATTATCTGTTATCAAGAAATTATTCAATTAAGAGCGGTGGATTAATAGTTTGAATACTAAAATGTAATATTTATCCAAGCAAGAATTCATAATAATATTGGCATGAACTTATTTAAAAAGATAACTGAGGCCCTACCTCGATCTCTTAATGCGATCCATTTGACGACCTAAACTAAACTGATAAAGTAATGAAGCTATTATAGCTCCATCCCTTTTTCTACACTTTAACACGTCATGGTATGTTTTCTGTGTGGATTAGTGGATAGGTAAGTGAATTTGAAGTGTGATTCAAAACAAGCAGTACTTACATACACTCAGTTTGATAACAGTACTTCTATAGTAATGACAATTATTTATATAAGTAAAATAATACTAAAGATTGTAATAGTGATCACGTCGTACTTGATAGTTTGGGTCGTGTCTGCTCCTGACTGATTTAACCTTAATATTATCAGTGCCAGGATTCATTCATATTCATAGTGATATCCAATGTCATAAAGAAGGACCATTACTCATGTGCCATCTAACAAAATCACTCTGTAAGTACACTAGCCAAGGTTTTACATGTCATGATGTCACCGCCACATATGGGCCCCGTAGTTTTGTATACTTGTACCTGGGTTTCACCACAATATAATACACATAATCACGTAGTTTCGATGTAGATAGACATTCAGTAACTTACAGAAGAGATTTACAAGCGTACAAGCCTGCACTACTTGGGTATTGTTGCTATCTTCGGACTAGAGATGTGCTGTTGTCGGCAATATGGGAATATTGCTGACAATATTGCCACCAATATTATATTAATAATATTGGTGGCAATATCCTCACTTCACGGCAATATTGCGGGCAACGGCACATCTCTACTTCGGACTAACAAAAATGCAGTAATATATTGAAAGCTACTTTGGGAACCCCAGACAATAACAAGTAAACGAAATTGTTATGTCTAGCTTCCTGCTTTTTCTTTTTTGCAAACGAACAGAAACACGATTATATCAAATAACGAACGTGTTTTTTAATATGGGAAAATACACGTTTAATGCTCTTTTGTTACTTACGATTATTATTAATTTATATTTATTTAAATTCATGTACAGGAAGGACAAATGCGAAATGATGTGACTAATGACATACTATTACACTAATCGTATTTAATTTTTTAAATGCAACAAAAATGACCATAAGTGTATTATATTTGAAGGCTCATTGCTTCAAATTTGATAGTAGAAACCAAACTTCCATAAATTCTAAGTATTAATTTGCGCCATCTAACTATTTTAACTATATTGTAGACTTTTTCTATATTTATTATCAAAACGCTGGGTTGCCCCAGAGTTTTGATCTTGATACAGTCAGGATAGATGTAATAGTTGAGATGTACTAATTTAGTTTAATTTACGTAATTTTTTAGCATGTAAACTAGATGATTACAAGCTAAAAACGTAAAAAAATAATCCTCTAATGTATTATAAAATATTATCACTTTATGAATTTGTATGGTTTTTACGGACAGAATTATATTTGGTATCCATTAATTAAGGTTTAGGCGCATTAGGGCTAATTCTCATTTTGGCAACCGACTCCCAAATGGACTACTTCTCATTATGGCTACTTCTCATTAGGGCTAATTCGCACTTGGGCTACTTCTCACTTGGGCTACTTCTAGCTAGGGCTACTTCTCATTAGGGCTATTACTCATTAGGACTACTTCTCATTATGGCTACTTCTCATTAGGGCTAATTCGCACTTGGGCTACTTCTCACTTGGGCTACTTCTAGTTTGGGCTACTTCTCATTAGGGCTATTATTCATTAGGGCTACTTCTCATTAGGGCTAATTCTCATTAGGGCTACTTCTCAAAATTTGGGAATGTTTATAGAAATAAGTACTGTCGTTATGTATATAAACATGTTTATTCATTCGTAAGAGATCAATTACATTATTTTAAGAATAAATCAACCAATGTAATAGGTAAGTATACAATATTATAAGGATTACTTCTTGTAATTACTTTAGTCCTTTTTTTTTATGGTGGGAAAAAATCATGCATTGGCATCCCCCGCTCTTAGGCGGAGCGGGAGATAGTGTCAGACTCTTACTGACTAAAAGACCCACCCCGTTCCTTCTAGCCTTCATACCGGGGCTCGAGTGCCCTTTCGGATAACCCTGGCCCCAGTAGGCTTCGACCCGGCTGGGCCCCTGCTGTTGCTGACAACTCCTTGAGGCGCGCGGGAACAGTGCGCGCCGTCGACGACTTGGGCTTGGTCCGGACAGTTACCGGACGACCGGACAGTGAGCTACCCATTGCTCACTGTCCGCAAGCCAGCGTCTACGTTGGCCGGAAATCGGGATCAAAATCCCGGCGACGGCGGCGGCGATAACGCCGTTGCCTGATGCGTTCGGCCTCCTCCTTTGCGAGCATTACTGCTTCGCAGAAGTTGGCGACCGCCTGCCACTCCTCCTCGCTCCGGACCATGGCCTCAACCAAGGCCCGGCGCGAGAGGTCTCCGCCGCCGATCGCCCCCACGAGGGCACGGCGATGCTCCGCCCAAGCAGGGCACACCTCGACCGTGTGCTCCACCGTGTCCTCCGGGCATTCCGCACAGTGGCGACACCCGGGCGTCACTTCCGCATGAATCCGGTGCAGGAAACTCCCGAACGAACCATGTCCGGTGAGGACCTGCGTCATGCGGAAGGTAAGAACGCCGTGAGGCCTTTCCAGCCACGCCTCAAAGAGGGGACTTACCGCCATGATTGTGGCGTGCCCAGCACTGGGTTGCGATAGTCGTTGACGCCATTTCACCATGAGATCCCGCCGGAGCTCTGTCCGCCATGCCGTGACCTGTCGCGGCAGCGGACTTTCACCACGGCGTTGCATCTCCACGCGCATATTGTGCATGTGTGCAAGGATAATTACTTTATTCTGGTTTGAAATTAACGTTTATTGATTTATAACATACACAAATCAATAGTTAAAGTATAGGTAAACATTACTAGGTATCACTTCTTTTAATTACTTTAATTTCAATAAAATCAACATAAATCCACATAATAATCAACAAAAAATATTACTCGTAATTAGGTATATCTTTAAAGCATAAACGAACACAACAATTAATAATCAGTATTAATTAGATTCCTTTATATAAGAAGCTGGTAATAAGTCATTTTCTTTAAAAATTTATTAACTTATTTGACCATTTTTTAGTTTCGTAAGTACTTTTTTATACTTTTTGTCGAAATGAATGTACTTGTTATGCCGTTTTTTTTTTGGTTGAATATGGCTGTTCTTGAGTTTGGAATCAAAATGCTTGGCTTCTTTTCGGAGCTTCTGTAAGAATAAAAATAAACTTGGATGTTTGGGAATTTTCACATTTATCCGATGGTGCCAACCCTCAAGAGCGTTGTTAGTGCGGTGGCGTTGTCCAGAGCAACTAAGAAGCGCAGGGTTCATTCTTGGATAACACTGTTTTGAATAGAATAGAATAGAATAGCATTTATTCGGCGCAAGCAATACAATATACCACAACATAAAACAATAAATTAAAAAAATGGTACAGATATACAATACAGTTGCAGTGACTGTGCCTGAACCGAAAGGGTCACCAACTCAGCAATTGCTGGGCGTCAAACACCCAGCGCTGGTTTTCAGCTGGCACCCCGCAGTGACGCACGGATGATGGTAAAGAAAAAATACTTAAATAAATAAATATATAAATAAATATAACCCATACTTTGGTACATAATTATTGATACTAGTGTATTTGTGTGATAGTATTACTGTAATAGGTATGTAACTAAATATTATATAAAATGTGCTATGGTAGTTACAAACCAACTTTCTCACTATACCCACAATATTTCAACAAAATATCAAAGTGCAAAGTATTTTAAAAACGTTTCAAACAATGACAACAACGATCCATTTTCAATAATCTCTCCTACTTTTTGGCAACCCTCTGGAATATGTGTAAGTGGTAAAATAGCAATTTTTGTTATAATCTGTCTTGTTTCTTTTCTTTTAGTCTAAAGTTAAAAAAAAGTCTTAAAATAAACGTTAATTTCAAACCAGACTAAAGTAATTACAAGAAGTAATCCTTATAATATTGTATACTTACCTATTACATTGGTTGATTTATTCTTAAAATAATGTAATCGATCTCATACGAATGAATAAACATGTTTATATACATAACGACAGTACTTATTTCTATAAACATTTCCAAATTTTGAGAAGTAGCCCTAATGAGAAGTAGTCCTAATGAGTAATAGCCCTAATGAGAAGTAGCCCTAGCTAGAAGTAGCCCAAGTGAGAAGTAGCCCAAGTGCGAATTAGCCCTAATGAGAAGTAGCCATAATGAGAAGTAGTCCATTTGGGAGTCGGTTGCCAAAATGAGAATTAGCCCTAATGCGCCTAAACCTTAATTAATATAACAAACTCCCACTCCACTCTGTTGCATTTTGGTTGTAGACTAGTGTGATTAAATAATGCATAATAATTCTGCAACTGCCATCCAAGTGCGGGGTTTTGCAAAGCTTCAGTAGCCCGATTCACGTAATGAAAACCGTAACGATATCGCAGCGATTTAGTCGTTTAGACCATTTCCGTATTCACGTCCATCAATCGAGTTTGAACGACACCGATTTTAAAGTCGTTTGGTCGAAGAATCGATTTAAAAAAAAAACATCTGTATTACATTATCCTGGTAGAATATTTATTAATGTAACTGGAAATAAGTCGTCGATAGATCAGATCGTTTAGTTTCGAGCCAGTTGAGTCGTCCTTCTATCCAATCCCGATTAAGAAACACGTGAATACCGCTTTTGAATAGGACTTCGATCGAACGACTATAAAACTTCAACGATATTTAGCTTGTTTGATTTTACGTGAACCAGGCTACTGATTAGTGGTTGTAATACAGGAAGATTATATCCTGTTAACAGCGATAAGATTGACGTGTTTTTCCTCAAACTACAATGAACATAAACGTTACATTTACGTTTGGCATACTAAATGTGGGCTAAATAAAATATGCGTGTTTAAATATCTAATCCGCTCTTTTGGGACATATGTTACTTATACATGTCCAAATTATGCAACGCTATAACTGGTTTACCAAAACGTTATCTAGCATACAGAGATCTAGGCTACAACATAATTATAAGATAACTTTGTGTTGTAGTTGGTAAGAGTGTCGAAGATATTTTTTTCGGCGAAGTGAATACTATTCACCTGTGTTTACCAGTTCCTGTTTATCTGTAATGTCCATTAAATTACTGCTACATCAGCTTGACTTTTGATATCCATGATTCATATCTCATTAACAGTCAAGTAGATTCATCTCCTGTTTTAATGTGCAGCTATTTGTTCGCTAAATTCAATTGGTATCAATGAATACTATCGAAACCAATTGAGTCTAAAAAGTAAAAACTCATTCGTTACATCGCTACCTCGACCTTGTTCACCAGTTGTCAGTTTGTCACAACTATTCTTCAAATGATTGTTCGTTGAGTCCTTCGGCTTCGTTGATAAAACGATGATGATGACACGTGACTATATCAAGCGGCGCATCTCAATTCTCCCAATAAACTTTAATTGCCACATCATTAGCACTGGTTGCCGTTTTGTCTCTAGGACAAAAAACATCTTGGTTTTGTATATTAAAGGTACTGGCGACTTTCTCCGGCTTCGCTCGGATAACATATCTGCACTCTACAGCCTGAAAGACTTTATTCGGGTTTATTGAGGGTGGTCATGTGACGAAATGTTTGCAATAATACATGCCATTTCGAGAGAGCACTGGGCACCAAGGGCTCGGTGCGGCCGATCACGAACATTTCACATCAACCGAACCAGCGTTCGGTTTATTCGGAAATGTCGGTGAAGACACCTTGCAAATGAAGCAATCTAAATATAACTTTATTTTTTTCAAATCATGAAAATAGATAAGCATGTTGACGCTACCACGGAAATTTTTGAGATTTTTGACAGAACTTTCCCGCCAGATATAATTACCACGTACCTTGAGCTATTTGAGTTATTTGAACTTATTTTAGCTTCTACAATTTTATTGTAATCAGTCAGCCGATTTAATCAAATTTCAATAAATTATACACCTCCCTCATGAATGCTCTAACTAGTAAGTAAGAGTGAAACTCCTTTTATTTTGTTCTTTTTTTTAAGGGGTCTTATCCACACGGATACGTCAATAAAAAGGTTCAGTAGTTTTTGAGCTCACTTTCAGTGAGATAAAGCGGCGGGGGATTTTCTTTTAAATATGTAATGATTTAAGAAACAGAAGATATGACATTTAATTGTAATTTATGTGGTGCTTAAGAGCCGAGTCCGGAATGTTTGGATCTTTATAAACTTTAGTCTGCTAAAATATTTCTTTTTTTAAAAGATTTGCTTCTTCTAAATTTTTAAACATACATAATAATATACAAGGTTATTTGTAAAACACTAGCAACCTCTTAGGACTATGTTAAGAACATCATAAACAACAACTTTTGTTTTATGACTTAAAAAATGTTTCATATTTTAGTTCATCAGATTTTCATATAAAAATATATAAATTGAATGTAAAATATTACGAAGTCTATGCGAAGCAAGCGATAGTACAATAGTGGAGGGTAGTTGAACATGTACTTGACCTATTTACGCGCGACCCTCAGTAGTCGGTCAAGTGTTCTTGTAGCGAAATTCGGGAGTGCGGACGTGATTATCTTTACGTGATGGTGTATCAATATTCTAATGTCGAGTACATGGAAATGATGCGAATGCTTGCTAGGTGTGATGACAATGTTTCGAACAGTGCGCGGGAGCTGTAAGTAGATACAGAGTTGAAATGTGTTAGATAGAACAACGAAATCTTGAAGGTTTGTTTTTGGTATGTGTTACGTTTTGTAAAAAGTCATAGAAAAAAAGTTGTGGTTTTTTTGTTATTGTTGATACGTTCGCGCGTTGTTTATGATGTTAGTAATACAGTCCTGCGACGTTGTTAGTGTTTTTCAAATAACCCTGTTTATGTATATGTAAAAATGCTACTAAAGCAATACATCTGCTGTTCAAACTTCGAATATACTCGTACAAAAGAAAGAAATCAGGTGATAGCAATTTCAGCGCATGTCGAACTCTTAAGATAAGGCATTTCTTATCATAAAAAAAATATTTTGTAACTTTAAAGACTAATTGTCTCTATTGCAGACCGTTTAGCGTTGTTGGAATTTGCCTCTAATTGTTTGCGACCGCGAGCATGCAAAATAAATGTATTACTGACGGAAACGATAATTAAACTGCTTATGGGACACTATTGAATACTTAGATTAGGCACATATTATACCAACGGACGACTGAAGGGGGATTCCCTGATCAGAACAATAAGTCCGGCAAGCGATTATATTGAAAAATAAACACATTGTTGAACAAATAATAATGCATTTAAACAATAGAACTGCTATCGTATTACATAAATATTGGTGATTTCCGATCCGGTTGCACTGCTGACTATGGGCATTGCAAAGGGCCATATGCAGTTGCTTTTAAAAGTTACAGCTTAATCTTATTGAAACTATAAATTGAACCAATCGTGCAGTATGGATTAAATACTCCTTAAACCTGATGATTTCCTTATAAATAAATTGGCGTTGTCTATGATCCAACATGAGAACAAATTAGTAACAATAGCGTGACTGGTTTCCATTAAATTTATTGATTTAATCTATTCCGATTGTTTACCCTAAGTTGCTAATAACACAGCCTTATGAAACAACAGATAGTGTTGGTGTAATACTATCATTATTATAATTCGAAGCAATTCATCTTTGAATGTCATGAACTTGTTGCTTGTGGGCGGGATTGAAATGTTAACATACTTAGTTTTAGGCGTTTTGTGTTTAATTTACAACTTAGACTCGCTTCTCAAACTAGCTGCGAAGGGTGATGCTACAGGATTTTTTTTATTTGCTTCATCATTACTTTTTATGCCAGTTACTTTAGATCAGGGGCCCAAGTCTGCTATTTTATAAATTCGTCATTCCAACACGATCCCTTTGTCATTTTGCTAAAAGTTCCTAATCTGCAAATTCATAATGATCGATCATTGATCAGTCAATGGTCTCATAATAAAGTTGCGGTAAAATGACAATATCGAGCTCATTGAAAGCAATGACTGCATAATGACGTTCTAATGGTAGGTCACTCATCAAAGGAACTGTCAAAATTTTTGCAGATTACTGTATACGTAAGACTTTATTTGTAAATATGTACGAGATTACTATTCTATCCCACTTCTTTCAATGGAGTGTCTTATGAAGTTCAGCAAATCGACACTGCAGCCTAAACTCAAAAGATATCTACGTAGTGAGGAATAAAAATGCATTAATTAGTAAGATAAGGCACTTAGGATGGTAGCTGTTTTATGCAGGCTTCTGGACATCTGATTATCCCCTTTTTTAGTTAAGCTTTTGGCACATCTCAAGATGGCTGATATTGGCTAGTGAATCATGATATGGTTATTATGAATCACAGCTATCTATTATGACTATTATATTATAGTTTTTTTTATGGTGGGAAAAATCATGCATTGACATCCCCCGCCCTTGGGCGGAGCGGGAGATAGTGTCAGACTCTTACTGACTAAAAGACCCACCCCGTTCCTTCTAGCCTTCATACCGGGGCTCGAGCGCCCTTTCGGTTAACCCTGGCCCCAGTAGGCTTCGACTCGGCTGGGTCTCTGCTGTTGCTGACAACTCCTTGAGGCGCGCGGGAACAGTGCGCGCCGTCGACGACTTGGGCTTGGTCCGGACAGTTACCGGACGGCCGGACAGCGAGCTACCCATTGCTCACTGTCCGCAAGCCCGCGTCTACGTTGGCCGGAAATCGGGATCCAGAATCCCGGCGGCGGCGGCGGCGATAACGCCGTTGCCTGATGCGTTCGGCCTCCTCCTTTGCGAGCATTACTGCTTCGCAGAAGTCGGCGACCGCCTGCCAATTATATTATAGCTTGATAACTCGTAATAAGTACAATGCTGTCGACCAAACAAGAAATAAAATAATATTACTTACTAATAAACCTTTATTTCTTTTTGGCGAGGGAAAATTTAATTGAAACTATCAGAGATTAAAATCTTGTCTATAAATTAAAATTTAAAATGTAGCTGGTGGTAGTTGTTAAAAAAGGTGAAGATGATCGTAATCAACAAATAATGCCTGAATATAAGATGAAATACAGCCGGAAACAATGATATTTTTATTAGAATATCATTGGCCCGAAAGAATAAGGCGTCCCACAAATTCCAATAATTATTATTTTTATCGCGGTGACCTAAGAATTCAGAATCTAAATAGGTATGAGGATGGGTTGAAAAGTTCGCGGCCTCAGCAAGAAAACAATATAAAATATAAACAAAAGTAATTTTATTTTTCTACGTAATCTCCACTTAATGCACTTCTTCCGTCTTGTTTCCAACGCCTGTATGCCAGTCATAAAAAATGTTTCTTCAAGGCCTTCAAAAAAGTCACCCACCACAGCTTCGACCTCCTCATTTGATAAAAATTTTTGACCTCTAAGGTGTTTTTTTAGGTTTGGGAATAAATGAAAGTCTGAAAATGCCAAATCAGGGGAATAGGCAGGATGGGGCAGTAATTCAAAGCCACAATCACGAATTTGAGCCATAGATTCAACAGAAGTGTGAACGCGTGTATTATCCTGATGGAACAACACTTTCTTGCTGAGTTATCCTGGCGTTTTCTCTTTGATTGTTTCACGCAAACGACGTAAAAGGGTGCAGTAATAAGCCGAGTTTATAGTTTCACCTTTTGAAAGGTAGTCCACCATGATGACACCCTTCGCATCTCAAAAAACTGACGCCATCACCTTGCCTGCTGACAAAATTGCTTTGGCTTTTTTTGAAGTCGGTTCATCAGGTTTTTTCCATTGCTTAGATTGCTGTTTTGACTCTGGAGTGTAGTGGCACACCCAGGTTTCATCCATTGTCACAAATCTGGCCAAAAAATCTTGTGGATCAGCCTCAAACGTTTCCAAGCAGTCGCGAGAAATCGTGAGCCGTATTCCTTTTTGTTCAACTGAAAGCAATCTGGGTACCCACCGCGCAGAAACCTTAGAGAATCCGCGTTTAAATTCTGCAACCCACTTTTTCACAGTCGTATACGACGGAGCAGATTCCCCCAATGTTGTTCACATATCTTCGTGAATCTCTTTTGGAGTTAGTTTTTTTAAAACAGGTATTTGATGACCGCACGTTGTTAAATTTTCTCCATTCTTTAAAAACGCTGCACCTAAGCTCACGAAATTGAGTCTAATTTAAAAACAGATAATGTTATTGATATAGAATTTTACAATGTGACAACCAGAGAGTAAGCAAATCGCATGAGGTCAGTTACATTAAAATAGTTCAAGTATTTATGTGTTTGGCCGCGAATGTTTCGATTTACCCTCGTACTTATGTCGCTACTCAACATCATGACGTAGGTGATTAAACCACAAACCACAATGATTTAATTGAATTTCATCTGCTTGCTCAAAATAACATACAAAGGCCTGACTAAATGGATGTACCCAAGTCCTTTTCTGGTTTGTATAAGTAGGTAATACAGTCATGCAAAACTTATTCCGGAAGGTAAATGTTAATTGTGGGCACTTGGGCAGTATTTCCCACTGATGTGAATAAATTAACTGTAATTAACTACACTTATCATATTACATGTATTTATTAATCAATTCATGTATTGAATTGATTTTATTGAATATGTAATAAGAAGATAGGTAATATATTAGTCGTTACAACAATACAAGGTGTAAGGAACAGCCCTCCACAAACTTTAAGGGCTTGCTCCGTAGACGAAACTGAACAACCTTCCACAAAATTTTTTTTCAAAAAAAAAATCGGCCTCGCCATACAAATTGTCCAATCAAGTTTATCATTTTGTATGGTCCTTAAAGTTTGTAGAGGGCTGTCCCTTACACCATTTATTTATTGTTTTTTTTTACAATAGTACAGTTGATGGAGACAAAACAAACCATGATGAATTGTTCTTTGCGATGGCAGCTCACCTATACTTTGGAGGTCCTACAGGCATTAAACCTCAGATGTAGTTTAGTGAAGTTATTGCCTTCAATGCCCACCAAGCAGAAACAATAGTTAAACAACTACCAAAATTATATAATGTGATTACTGGGATTGAGAACCTAGCCTGGTTTAAACGAGGCTAGTTTTTATAGCTTGATTAGCAAGCAGCTTAATTTCCTAGCGATAAGCATGCTCCTGGCTTCGTTCATGATACAAATGAGGAAAGATCCCAGGTTTGCGTCATTTTAATCACGATTGTTTGGCCTTCTTTCAATTTTGATTGGGGGTAGGCAAAACTGTACTCTTCTTTTATATTCTCTATTAGTTCTCATCTCAGTATACTTTTTTCTATCTGAATTTCGTTTAATCCACATGGAGGCTAAGGTTTGAAGTAGTTAGGCTATATCTGTTGCAACTAACAAGAGGTAAAGAGTATTAGTAAATGGTGAACAGCTTGTGATGTAAATATAAGATAGGAAATCATCGTCTCTGAGGCTACCTGCGGATTTGTTACTAAGCATCATAATGCCATTTACTGATATATCCTTTTTTGTTTGTTTCAGGAAGACGAAGTGCTCTGGCGGTGCACAGAATGCCGATCGCGCCGCGCGGCCCTCCGCCCTCGACGCCTCCCTACCACCTGCTTCTCCGTAGGAGACCTAGCTTAACCCTCAAGTGTCCTTCGATAATATAACGTCTAACTTTTTGTACGCCTCTTTTATACCGACCTTAACATAAGTACGCACAGAGTGTTTAAGTGTCGCGCGCAAGTGTGAGTGTATATGTGTGTCGATGGTGCGGCCGACATGGGAAAGTCCTCGGCGAGAACACATGGCCAAGGTGAGTGCCTTCCCGCCCACAGTACACCTGTCCCCAAGGTCACTCTTGCTGTTTCATGAAGAATACACGCGCATGTCTTAGACGGAATATTCTTCAAGGGCAGTAATAGCAGTAGTAGCACCAGTACCGCCCATTATAGTATCTAAACTTTATAAAGGATTGTTCATCAGTAACTTCCCACAATTTAAATTTTAATCATTATTAACATAGCACTGCCATTGTGCCAAATCGAATATTGCCGCATGTTTTAATGTATATTTCATTCATGTTCTTTATGATAACATCAGTGCAACGGAGCTTTCAGCGGAACCAATGTGGTTTGAATCGGTACACATGATTCATTCATGACTTTTTATTTGCACGAAACATCACTTCAATTACATTTTCATTTGCGTGGAAAGAAATTTATTGCAGCCGAGCTTATAACGTTGGTAGATATGGCTTGTGAAAATCTGATCATGGCGGTGTAAACACAAGTTACGGAAGTGAACATTGAAGGGAAACTCCACCTAAAGTAGAATATTGCCTGAGTTAACTTTTGTCTGGAAACACTTTACTAGATTATTATGTGTTTCGTAATCAGTGATTCTTTGACATTCGTAAAACTATTGTTGATTATCAGAATTTTTAATCCATTGAATATATTGTGAGTCAAAACTTTTCAAATTACTTGACTTAGTCACAATACGTGGAATTGACCGAGCACTCGAACTATTCCAATTGCCCAGCTGAACTTGGTTCATTAAGTAATTGCTTTAATTTGTGTCCCACTTTCTCGTTACCTTCACTTACGAGTGAAATATCGACCTTCTGATATTGAACTTATAATTGATCGTCATGCATGACACTGGCTGTACATTGTCATTACCATGCTGTAGGTGATTATTATACTGTCCTTCATTTTGCTGTTACTCGATTTGTGATGGAATATAATTATTGTGATTCTTATGTAGCAAATCGATACACCACTTTAACATACTCGTACATATTGTTACGCCACTAAACGTGAACACGCCATATCTCCGAGAAAATAACGAGTGGCACGTAATAATTAAAACGCATTGCTGTTCGAAAGGTCTAGAGTAGTTGTGCTTAGACAGACTTGGAAAAATCTCGAAACATCCACAACATACCTACAAACAGTAGTAGGCATATATCTAAGTGATAAGGGAAATTGTACTCTCCGACGTTAACAATAGAGTCGAAATTCGCATGAACGTGACTCTTATTATTACGAGAAATAAAAATGATTTATGACTTCGAGAAGCAATTCAATTGTTCTGGAATTCTGGATAGATCCGGGGACGTCGGTATCTAGAATTTTCTTGGCTCCGCATATAAATACGGGCCCCCGGCTGGAAGCGAGTCAGTTGTGATTTCGACTGCGATCAAGAGCGAACTACCCTAGTACTCGAAGTGATTTTTATCAACGACTAAAGCGATAGTGTAACGGTACTCTAGTGTTAATTGCGATTCGGATTATTGTTGACTGGACTAATTTGTTATTGTTTGTGGTGAATAAAGTTCTCTCGTCAGTAAATCGGCATTTGATTACCCACGTACGTAACAACTGGTGTCAGAAGTGAAATGCCATTAACACCGAGGGACGACGAACAGCGACCACGAACAAGGAGGCAAATGGAGATGGATGCTGCGCGTCATCGTATGGAGGAGGAAGATCAGGCTGGCATGGAAGCAACGGCAGCTGCTGAGGTGCCAACAGGACCATCCTCGGAATTGAACCTCGCTGCGGTGTTGGCCGCCATGCAAGCTAGTATGGAAGCTCTCCGCCGCGACCAGGAAACCGCTCGCCGCGAGCAGGAAGCCGCTCGCCGCGATCAGGAGACTAAGCAGAACCTGATCCTCAATAAAATCGACCACGGCCTCGTCACGTTGGGTGAGAAGGTAAAGAATCTCACCTTGGAGGTCAAGGAGGTTTCTGCCCGAGCTGATAGCCTCGAAATAAGGATCGATGGCCACGAAGATCGCCTGCTGGACATCAACAAAAAAATTGTCAAGCTCGAAGCACGCGAACCCGTTGCTGTTGGCTCACCATCGCACACCCACTGTGCTTCAGCCGCAAAATTTGATGTGCCGCGTTTTGATGGCACGTCTTCCTGGACGGCATTCAGATACCAATTCGAAACATTGGTTAAGACTAACCGCTGGGATGATGAACAGTCTTTCGCGGCATTAACTTTGGCTCTACGAGGGGACGCCCTGCTGGTCCTAGAGAACCTTCCTGCGGACGGCAGGACATTGCAGCGTCTCATGGAGGGTCTGGACACTCGTTATGGAGACAAGCACCTCGAGCACGTTTTCCGCGCGCAGTTACGCGAGAGAACGCAGAGGCCGAACGAGAGCCTCCAGCAATGGGGAGTCGAGGTTGAACGGCTAGTCCGGCGTGCATACAGGTCAATGACACCAGAGGCGGTGGAAGTCAATCTGGTGCAAGCATTCATCGACGGTCTACGGGATACCGAAGTCAGAGCGACGGTGCGACTCGGACACCATCAAACTTTAAAGAGTGCGATGGCACACGCTTTGGAAGTGGAAGCAGTACGACAAGATTTTCGTACGCATAGAGTTCGGGAAGTGGTGGTCTCGCCTTCAGCGCGACTACGTCACCGAGAAGTGGTGGCTTTTTCCCCAGCACAGTCCCGCTATATTCCAACGTGTTACGGGTGCAGAGAAAAAGGGCACATTCGCACCGATTGTCCTAAGAAAAAGAGGGAAAGTGTGGACTCCGGAACTCAAGTCGACGAAGAGCCGATAAAACTTAATGTCGCCAGGGCCACAGCCCCAACCATCACCATCAATCAAGTTCACAACGGAAATAGTTTGATCATCGAAGGAACACTGAATCATCGTGCCTGCAATTTTACCATTGACACTGGGGCGTCGCGAACCATTGTAAGACCGGAGTTGCTGAAACGAACCATCTCATGGCAAAAAGAGTCTCCATCCTGCCGACTTCAGACAGCAACCGGCCAGTCAGTCTCCGTCCTCGGTGATACAGAAATCCAGTTTAAAATCGGTGATCAAGTGTACACCCATCCTGTGTTAATTGCGAATATTACCGATGATTGCATCCTGGGTCTGGATTTCTTGCGTAATTACAGATGTGTTTTAGATATCGATAGGGGAATATTGAAATTCCCAGATCAAGAAGTCTTCCTGCGAGGAATTAAATCATGCAATCTCTACTGTTTAAAGGAAACTACACTGGCTCCGAGAACAGAAACCTTAGTTGAAGTGAAATTTCCCCAGAAAATCAGGCAACGAAGATGTGTAATGGTTGAGGATACTGGCCGGCACCCAGAGATCATCACTGCGAGGACATTAGTTATGACGACAGGGAAATCCAAGGTCAGGATTGTGAACCTTGGGAAAGAACAGGTCCAACTGAAGAAAAACAGTGTTGTTGGGAGATGTGAAGAAGTTCAGTATCTCCGTCAAATCAATAAATCTCCAGCAAAGCAAGACACGACCAAAGTCGAAACTGATTACATCCAGCAACTTCTGGAAAATTCTAAGAGCAATTTATCGACTTCGGAACTACAGCAAGCCAGGGAATTTCTGCTACGGTTTCGAGATATCTTTGCAACGGGAAAAGACTGCGGGAGAACAGGTCTCGTCAAGCATGAGATAGATACAGGTGATGCGAGACCAATTAAACAGAGACCGCGCCGCATACCCTGGGCTAAGGAATCTGAAGTAGCAGAAATGGTAAAGGACATGGCTGATAATGGAATAATTGAGCCTTCTACGAGTCCATGGTCTTCTCCAGTCGTTCTGGTGAAGAAGAAGGACGGCAGCACCAGATTCTGTGTGGACTACAGAATGCTGAATAATGTGACGAAGAAGGACAGTTATCCCTTACCAAGGATAGACGATACGCTGGATATGCTCAGTGGCATGAAGTGGTTTTCGACCATTGATTTGAAAAGTGGCTACTGGCAAGTGGAAATCAGCGAGAAAGATAAAGAAAAGACAGCGT
Source organism: Mythimna albipuncta (assembly GCA_929112965.1). NCBI lineage: Eukaryota > Metazoa > Arthropoda > Insecta > Lepidoptera > Noctuidae > Mythimna > Mythimna albipuncta. The sequence continues at coordinate 13,660,965 of OV815973.1, forward strand.
TCAGTACGGGTATTGGCAGCGGCCTGTGGCAATTTAACGTCATGCCTTTTGGGTTATGCAACGCCCCAGCGACGTTTGAACGCCTCATGGAGAGAGTCATGGTGGGCCTTCTTGGTGACGTCTGTCTGGTATATTTGGATGACGTCATTATAATGGGTCGCACTTTTAAGGAAAACCTGAGGAATATGGAGAAAGTGTTCACCAGGATACGAGGGGCTAACCTAAAACTAAGCCCAAAGAAGTGCGCCCTGTTCAAGAAGGAGGTCAGCTACCTAGGGCATGTTATTTGCGCTGACGGGGTGAGAACCGACCCTGAGAAGATAAAAGCAGTCCAACAGTGGCCGGTTCCAAAGAACAAAACTGAAGTACGTGCATTTCTAGGGTTGTGCACATACTACAGGCGGTTTGTCAAGAATTTTTCGGACATTGCAAAACCTTTACATCAGCTGACTGAGGATAAACGAGATTTTATTTGGGACAAGAACTGTGAGTCAGCATTCGACGAGCTAAAGCAACGGCTATGTGAAGCGCCTATACTGGGGTATCCGAGCAGAGACGGAAGATTTGTCGTTGATACCGATGCCAGCAACACGGGAATTGGTGGAGTGTTGTCCCAAGTGCAGGGCGACAGACAGGTCGTAATCGCTTACTTCAGTAAGGCACTTTCAAAGCCAGAAAGAAACTACTGCGTGACTCGACGAGAACTGCTGGCTGTGGTAAAAACCTTGCAGCATTTCCACAAGTACCTCATAGGAAGACAATTTACTTTAAGGACGGATCACGCTGCATTGAAATGGCTTCTACAATTTAAAAACCCTGAGGGCCAAGTTGCAAGATGGCTCGAGCAGCTGCAGGAGTTCAACTTTGTGACGGAACATCGCAGTGGAAAAGGGCATAACAATGCTGACGCCCTGTCGCGACGTCCATGTAATGATGACTGCAGACACTGCCAGCAGAATGAAGCCCGAGAACACGTTAATTTAATTAGGGCTGAAGGCAACTTCAAGAAGTCCCAGGAAGAAGATGACGATATTCGACCTATACTGGACTGGAAGCGTAGCGGAATTAGGCCCCAGTGGAGTGAAGTATCGTCACATAGTCCCGTCACTAAGAGCTACTGGGCGCAGTGGGACAGTTTAGTCCTAGAAGATGATGTGCTTTGTAGGAAATGGGAATCGAACGATGGCAAGGAGGTGACCACACAAGTGATAGTGCCACGGTGTGAAGTAGTCCCCCTGCTACAGGAAATACACGATGGTGCTTCTGGAGGACACCTGGGCATCAAGAAAACTCTACTGAAAGTGAGACAGCGGTATTACTGGCTCAATTGTAGAGATGACGTAGAGCAATGGTGTCGGAAATGTACAGCGTGCGCATCTGTGAAAGGACCACAGACTAGGAGCAGGGGCAGGCTTCAGCTGTACAATGTGGGAGCCCCATGGGAACGCATCGCTATCGACGTCGCTGGACCTTTTCCAGTTACAAATGACGGAAACAAGTACATAGTGGTGATCCAGGACTATTTCACAAAGTGGCCCGAAGTCTTCGCCATACCCAATCAGGAAGCGACGACAGTGGCGAAGAAGGTGGTCGAAGAAGTAGTATGTCGGTATGGCGCACCTTTGGAAATCCATTCCGATCAAGGCCGTAACTTCGAATCTGCGCTGTTCCAGGAAATGTGTACTCTTCTGGGAATTTATAAGACACGCACAACACCTGCGCACCCTCAGTCGGACGGAATGGTGGAAAGGTTTAACCAAACCCTGGAAAATCACCTGGCTAAGGTTGTCGATGACCATCAGAAGGACTGGGACCGGTATATTCCACTATTTCTGATGTCTTACCGATCGGCAGTGCATGATAGCACGGGACATACCCCAGCAAGAGTGAATTTCGGCAGAGAGATGAGACTCCCGGTCGATGCCATAACTGGCGTGCCACCTGACAAGACTAAGCCAGTTACAGATTACGTAAGTGACCTTCAAGATCAATTGGACGAAGTGCATAAACGAGTTCGTGAGAATAGCATGAACACCAGCGTAAAAATGAAAACTAGATACGACCGTAATGCCAACGCCAAGGGATTTGAGGAGGGTACACTGGTCTGGCTCCACAACCCGCTTCGACGGAAAGGGAAGTCGCCGAAACTCCAAGCTCGATGGGAGGGACCTTACACCGTGTTAAAGAGGATTAATGACGTGACCTACCGCATCAAGAAAGGGTTGAGAGGGAAACCCAAGGTTGTTCATGTGGATAGATTGGCGCCGTATCACGGATCTAATAATGCTCGGGACGAGCATGACTAAGAGGGGGGCACTGTTACGCCACTAAACGTGAACACGCCATATCTCCGAGAAAATAACGAGTGGCACGTAATAATTAAAACGCATTGCTGTTCGAAAGGTCTAGAGTAGTTGTGCTTAGACAGACTTGGAAAAATCTCGAAACATCCACAACATACCTACAAACAGTAGTAGGCATATATCTAAGTGATAAGGGAAATTGTACTCTCCGACGTTAACAATAGAGTCGAAATTCGCATGAACGTGACTCTTATTATTACGAGAAATAAAAATGATTTATGACTTCGAGAAGCAATTCAATTGTTCTGGAATTCTGGATAGATCCGGGGACGTCGGTATCTAGAATTTTCTTGGCTCCGCATATAAATACGGGCCCCCGGCTGGAAGCGAGTCAGTTGTGATTTCGACTGCGATCAAGAGCGAACTACCCTAGTACTCGAAGTGATTTTTATCAACGACTAAAGCGATAGTGTAACGGTACTCTAGTGTTAATTGCGATTCGGATTATTGTTGACTGGACTAATTTGTTATTGTTTGTGGTGAATAAAGTTCTCTCGTCAGTAAATCGGCATTTGATTACCCACGTACGTAACAATATAATTATTGCTTTAATATGTTGATGAGTAATGTATTTTTTATGTTATACATGTGCATGAAAAGAAGTTTATGATTAAGAATTGTTACTGAATTCAACTTTCTGTTTGTTAGTATTTTTTTAAAACATTGCAGTTACAATGAATAAGACAACATAATTACCTATTGTAATATTTCCACATTCAAGAGGTCCATTAAAAATATTGTGCGATAGCGATAAACAAAACGTCCATACAAATTTATTTCCTTAAATCATGTAGAAATCTGAATAAAAAATAGAATAGAACACTTTTTTTTGAGTATTACATGCCTATGGCTGTTGTAACTTAGTATTTTCTTATATTTTTCAAGTGGATTCTCTTTTTTGCACAAATATTCCTTTATTTTTTTACCTCTAATGGTCCTCAGACTTTTAAAAGTTTCCTAACACAGCGTAGGCTCGTATCAATAAATCAATCTTATTTAAGTGTACCCACTTAAGATGCATTGAGCTCTATTCTTATTTTGTCAAGTATACGAGTAACTGATAAAATATTCTTACAAGTGAGTTGTGAGAGAACTGCGCAAAATAACTATGTTTGGTTTTTTTTTTTAATATTTGGTATGTTGTTTAATAATTTCAGGGAATAAAAATAATCTGTAACTACATTTTTAAAAGAAACTGGACTAATCTAACTGGCTACACGGTAAATTGTTACAGAATCTTACTGCCTGGACTGTGAACGATATCGTAATATTCGTTAGAATGAGATTGTCAAAGTCTCAAATTCTCCGATGACCTTATTGTCTACTAAGTATATGGATCACGAAGGAACTTATACCGAACAAACAGAACACTGTAAAGCATTGATAAAATATGGGCATTCAGGTAAAATCGAATCGACAACCACTTGAGCTTAATGCAAAACTTTGAAACATGGTCAAATATTGACGCAAACCAAATACGAACCCTGATGCAAAAGTTTTGGACTCGCTTAAGCTTATCTAGCTATACTTCAGTAAGTAACTGGTATAGAAATAATATCAAGAATGCGAAGAGCAATTTTAGTGGCAATGGGTAGAAAGTTTAGTAGTCTTCTTAGAGAACCCGCATACGCAAACAATTTTCGACAAATTTGTTGCAACTGAGGACCCTGAGAGCAGTCTTTGTCTAAGTAAATACCTAGCTCTTTAACTTAGTCGCTGTAAGGGTTATCTAAAAATATCTAGGGGAAGTGGAACCCAGGTGATTCTTGAGCGCTACCTGGGGCTGCCGATAACCCACAGGTGAGGCGCCCCGGGCGTAGCCTCCATAGGCGTTGGCTTGCTTACGACGAGTGATGGATAGCTCGCCATTCGATGACGTGCATGTTGTGTGTTGCACATTTTCATTCGATGCGTGCCTCAAAGAAATGTCAGCAAAACGGACAGGGCCCAGCAGGCCTGACGCATGACGGACCGATGCATGCTACAGCTACGAGATTGTTCGAAAGAGTTACCTTGGCCCTGAAACGCAAAAGGCAAAGGAAGGAACACTGGAGGAACTCAGTGCGTGAAAAGTTATTTAATGATTGCCCACACCTGAAAAAAACTCTAGTGACAACGTGAAAAATGACTTGGGTCATTGTAGGGTTATTGGTATAGGGTTGGGTATTCTCTTAGAAATACACGCAAAATCTTTTTTGACCATATAAATAAACCTCCTCAGACAGTTAATCTAAGGGAACTTGTGAATAAATTTGCTGGTCTTAATTTTAAAGATAGTAAGGTGAAAGAAGTTAATCGGAAATAGAATTTACAAAAATAGCGAAATCAAGAAAAATAAGAACACTTCCCTGTGGTATACCGGTAGAAGTATAGAACCATAAGGACGAACCTTCGATGCAAAAAAACCTTGTCGGCGGCCACACAGATATCTATGAATAAATCACCATTGGAGATACGGTAAGTTGAGAATGCTGAGTAGGATCTAAATAAAAGCGTAATTGAAGTCTGACAAGGAAAGGACCGTTAAATTTCAATTCCTATTTGGTCTAATGTTATTCGTAGTGTTAATAAGAGCTATGGTGCCGCTATGTCCTGGTGTAAACTCGTATTAGAAGAAATTAAGATAGAGACGGTAAAATGGAGATAGCAGTTTAGAAAAGAAAACAGGATTAGAATTTTTGGTAAGAGTTTGGGCTTCTTGCCTGAAGAGAAGGATACAACAGTATAAAGAATAATTAAATGCGAAGGATGCGGGACACACAGGAACGTTCGATGTGGCGACGCTTGGGGAGGCCTATGTCCAACAGTGGACGTGTATCGGCTGAAATGATGATGATGATGAAGAATAATTAAAGACATGGCAAAGACAAGAAGAATTTCATCAAGGACAGGAAGCTCAGCATCTTGCGACTAAAAGTCGCTACCGACAGCATTAAACATGATGGAATTTATGCTCCTATTAACACAATTGGTGAATTGATTAAAGCCAAATGGTAGAAATTCGGTAGTGAGAAAAGATAAAAGATGTTTTAACCATGAGCTTTGATAACACCATTAAAGCTAGTATTGGAGAATGTTTATTAAGTAACTGAAGATTGAGATATTTATCTTTAAGAATAGGGTATTGATGCGACTTGTTCCTACATTGAACTAAGAAATTTTTGCATTACAAAAAAAATTTGCGGTGCCACAGATTTTATCAAATTTAAGAATGATGCGGCGTTGAGTATTCCTGTATTATATCAAAGAATTGCTAATTCTAACAATTACTTTGCGGATTAGCCCTGCGTCATCATTTCAGCTGATACACGTCCACTGTTGGACATAGGCCTCCCCCAAGAGTCGCCACATCGAACGTTCCTATGCGTCCCGCATCCATCGGTTTCCTGCTACCTTCACCAGGGCATCGGTCCAGCTTGTAGAAGGCCTTCCAACACTGCGTCTTCCGGTACGCGGTAGCCACTCCAAAACCTTTCGGCCCCAACGGCCACTGTTCTGCGAGCAATGTGCCCTGCCCATTGCCACTTAAGTTTGGCAATTCTTTGTGCTATGTCGGCAACCTTAGTATTTTTTAGCTCTGCGTAAAAAAAAAAATATTTGGATGCTGCTTTTCTGCTTTCTTCTACAAATTGGTTTCCTGTCAGGTTTTTCCTTGTCACGTTAAACCTCAATCCTTCTGTTTATACTACTCATTCGTTACTTTCCGCAAAACACAAATGTTTCAGTTGTCTTTATTACTGGTTTATATTCTAAGTGTTAGCTAGTCTAACACTAACAGTACCACGCAGATTAACCAAGTATGGGATTATTATATTTCCCTTTATTATCTTTGGACACAATGAAAGTATCAATCACATCAGTATCTATGACTATAACATCCTTATAACTTGTCGTCAACAAAACACTCGTGACATGAGACAAACATTATATATTGTGTTCGTACATTAACCCCACACTTTTCTGTGGCTAACCCCATAAAAATCGCAAACATTGAATAGGTATGATTTTATAATACATTAAGGCAATCCGAGTAATTTCAGCAGTTGCTTTTAAATAGAAACTAGTTGTAATGTCGTAAATCACTTTGATTAGTATCGACCCCTATGACTGCATGAAGCACTAAGAAATTATGATATTACATTCTGACTTCAGATGCTATTGAGCCTGCAAAAACGCATTTAGTATCGAAAGCCCGTATTGAACGTGGAAGGAAAAGTAATGTCCGCTAATGCGATTCAATGGTTTTATATAAACATGAGCGGTGACGCGTCCCTTGACGCCCAGCGAGAACTGCTCGACCACGCTACGTAAATTTAGCATAACCATATGTTTACATAGTATTATATTCCATAGCAATGACCTAAAACCTCAACCGCTGGGATTACCGGTGTGTGCTCTAAGTAAAATTAGTCTAGAGCTAGTCCCTCTGAGGAATTATTTGAAGGTTAATGTTGGACACAATTTATTAAGTTGCAAGGATTTTTTCGGTTTGCAAACATTTCAAGACGCATTTTTTTTTGGCTATCTTGAAAAATAAATTCAAGCTGCGGCGGAAGTATCCAAGTCGAAGTAACCAGATAAAGTCATGTCCAGTCGCCATTGTGCGCTATTGTTCCTCGCCGCAAGGAGCTCTCCTGTTTGATATTGTGCCAACTAAACATTATTCAAATACTTCCCTATTATGAGTCCGATGGATGCGTGATGCACAGGACCGGTCGTTGTGGCGACGCTTGGGGGAGGCCTATGTCCAACAGTGGACGTCTTTCGGCTGATATGATGATGATGATGATGAGTCTCAAAGTTACTTAGGATCATTTTGATAAACAACCCACAATTTTTTGGTTTTTATTACTTTTGATAGGTTTTTTTTAGACAGAAAGCATAGTCTTAGTAATAGAGTCCGTTTACGCCATAGAAATTTACCCTCTACGGAACTCTAAAAATGACTTTTCAATAATCTCGCTCTTTGTCGCTATATTGAAATAGGTTAACTAAATACAAAATTCTTTCACAGAACGAAGGAAATCCAGCATAAGGCACATAACTGAGGCTAGCTTATCTAGATAGGGTGGTCGAGCGAGCGTAGCTTAAGTTGTGAAACAATGTTTCCTTTTCCACAAAAGCTAAGCGAGCCAAGTGCAGCTAAGCGAATGAGCTTTCCTCGACTTCATTTTATATTATGTATTATTCGCGTACCTCGCTTGAGCGCAAAAAACTAAGCTTCGTTGAATCTGTTTCAACGAGAGCTGCAGTGTGTGGAAAATGAAATATACTTATTGATATGTATATCTAATTATTTTTCCTTACTTCATTGCCGTACCTCGGACACGGATTCCTGTGTTTATTATTGTCTTTATTGTAAGATACTGGGACACGATGAAAGATTATTTATGTCATAAATTACATACTTTATTATTATAGACGTTGTATAAATTTTCGACACAAAGCCAGCTGCTGTTAATTTCTATTTAGTCACATGCTCTGTTTTTAAACTAATGACTGACTTTACAGTCTTTATTATTTGGAACAACAACGTCTCTTAGCTAAAATTTTAACTTATCTGAAACACTATCCATCTCTCTTTTTCTACTCTATCAATGATAGTCCTGTCTATGTATATTATTATATCTACCGTAAAAACTATTTCTTGCCTTATCCCTTCTTTCGGGGTCAGCTCTCCTCGTCTTTAGGCGCCAGGACAGTCTATCATGGGTTGGCTGTGCGTCCAGCTAAGCTCGATCCAGATCTTATGATACGGTTGTCCACCACGTAGCTAGAGGGCGACCTCTGCCTTTTCTCCTTTCCTGGATCGCTAAGGCCTGCGTCCCTTCTACTCCTCTTCGTTTCTTCTCGTGACATGTCTATAACTTCTTGTATCATCTATTTCTAGGTGATTTAATGTCGGTGTTAAGACGTTGCATCATTTGCATCGCTGGTGCAACATTCTTAACTAAGTTTCGTTCGACTCTGGCTTTCTACTTGTACTATTAATTATTCTGTGTTTCTACTGCGTCATGACACGAATCATAACGAGGCTGTCTCTTGTCACAGATGTCTTTTTATTTTTCATCTTTAATACATTCTATTCAGATTTTTAGAATAAAGCTCATGACTTGTTTTTGTTCGTGCAGCTAATCTCAAACACTTGGATTTGGAATCAAATGAAACTGTACTTTCCTCTCAGTGTTTATTTATTTACCTATTTAGCGTTAGCTGAATTACAACTCAGTTGATCGTTAATTCATTATGTGGTATTGATAAAGTGTGAGAATTTCCCACAAAGGTCACACAACTAGGGATGTTGGTTTCGCTTGTATTATCAGTTTTATTAGGAGTAAACACTGAGAGGAGATGGCAACACCGGGGCGGCGCCATAATCAGTATCGTATTGGGATGCGCGCGCCGGGCGGGCGGCGCTAGTGTGTGCGGCACACGAGTCTCGGCCCTGCGACGGGTCAGAGCGCGCGTGCGGGCTTGTGTCGCGAGTTAGCGTGCGGCGTGCCAGGTCCGGAGCGGGCTCCTGGGCCAGCCGGCGGGGTGGCCGCGCGGGGCGGCGCGCGACATGGGGCGGCGGTAACGGCGCGGATGTGCGCTCGCTCCGAGGCCGTGGAGCTGGAGGTGCTGGGCGCGGACGGCGGCGAGGCGCGCCCTGTCCCGCGCCCCCTGCGCCTGTCCCTCCTCGAGCTGCTGGGCAAGCTGGTGCGCCGCGACCAGCCCGCCCCGTCTCATCGTCGCAACCGGCACAATCATCGCTTCCGAACTTTCGTCTCCTGCGGTCGGTATCTATTGATTAGTGGCTGACATTAAGATCGTGCTGATAGGAAATATCTTATTGAATTTTCATTTCGTTCGTTCAACGCCGGAAAAGACCTGCGTCATCGTGTATCGTACGTGCCTCGGAGCGTGCATGCGACGCCGATGCTGTTTGCGTAACGTCTTGCTCCTACACAGGCGCCGCCGACATGTTTTCGTTTTGGCCGGCTCGCTATGAATGGCAGAGCGACTTCCCCCGAATTGATGATGAATATTTCAGGAATAGAGAAGATGTCCATAACGGACAAGGTCGGTGTCGGCGCGCCCCTTTACGGTCAATGGCCGGGGCGAGACGGCGATCCAGCGCTTCGCGTACGGGCTACGGCCCCGCACTGTTGTTATCGATTACCCGCTAATGTTTCACTTCACTAAATTTAATTAGGATGCAATTCTTTCGCCTATGTGTCAAATTCCGTACTTCAGGAAAGCTAAAAAAGATAAGATAACATCTTTTCCTGATAATCAATACTTGAACGGCGTAACTACCTGTTCGCTCATGATAGTTTTTTTTTTACTGGTGGAAGTATTCATTATAATGCGTGCACATCCTAAGCACGTAATTAGATTATTGTTACTGTTGCATTAAAGCATTGTTTTGGATGTATACAATTATACATCCAAAACAATGCTTTAATATGAACCTAACTTCTCCGTCTCTCATGTTAGGTATGCGGTAAAAGAAAAAAAAAATTCTTTAATTTATGTCAGCACTTTATTTTCCTAAATATTATACATTTCTAGGTCCTCTGCTATCATCATATACGATGATTTGTTAGTGTAGATTAGAATTTCCCTAAATTAATTCAAATTCCGTCACGAATTAGATCATTCATTAGACCCCAAGCGAACGCCGGCGGCGTTCGCGCATCTATTGTCTTACTATTATTGTCTCAAATTGATGGTAAGTATCTAAAAGGTTAATCAAGGAACGAGTTAATCAATAAAGTATCCTTTGAGATATTTCGTAGACACGAGTAATATTATGACTATAATCATTATTAATATAACTTCATTGATTGTATTGTTGAAACAATTTTGCTAGTGAACATTACTTCAATAAGCCAATCTGAACCTCGATGAAATCATGACCAGCAAACTCATTCAATATACAATGAAGATTTGCATAATGTGAAGCCATAGACAAACTACCAGTCGATGTGATGAAGGCCAGATGGGTCAATGACATCACTAGAAATTGGAAGTTAGACCTAGATGAGACCGGACCAGAGCAATCATAGGATTGTCAGTATGATGTAGGCGGAATAACAGCTGAAAGTTATCATGATGGATGAGTCATTTGTTTGGAAATTCTTACTAGACATTCCAATGCAGACTGTAAAGTTATCCTCTCATCAAGAGTATAACTACTCATCTGTAAATACTAGCCATACCTAAGTTTTCTTCACTTTTAGCTATCGTGACTTCTCATTATTTTATAGATAGTACATACATCTTTCATTTGATACAATATGATGTTGCTTTAAACAGATGTCATCTTATCCAAGTAATGTTCAAATCAAGTCGGTTTGTATATCTCTTTTGGCTTCCTTTTGTTCTAAGTGTCTCGATATGGATGTTTAATGAATGGATATTGAACCTTACATCCATATATCGCATAGAAATCCGATGATTGGGGATATTAGTTGAGACATAGCGATCCTCTTCCAAACCATATCTAAACTTACTGCGTGTTCGTCCATAACTAACAACAGATTGCGCCTATTTTCACGATAGTTAATCTATCATGGCGGTTTCATTTGTTCCGGAACTGAAGGCTTTAATGAATCCTTTGGTATGGCGAAGAGAATTAAAAAGATCAAAGAAACCTCGAAATTCAATTTTCTATCACAATGGAGTTTTTTTTTTTTGTAGACACAGCCTTTGAAACTTCCTACCATCAGGAATTGACGCTAAAGGTTATTTCAAATTGTCAATCGTTTCACTTGAATTCAGTTTATACAATGTTCTAAATAACATTAGACATTTATGAAAACCTGTTATTACTGTCCGTTCAACCGATTTTGACTTTTATTATGTTGGTGGCATGAGAAATGGCGGCTGCAGTAAATAGTTTCTTTAAATGTCTAATCTTAACGCGAATAGGGTATAGGTTCATAAAGGGAATGTACATAGGTAGGCCTGTAAATCAACCAGAGGGTAGGGCAGAGGCCCTACCATGACGTCTTAAAATCATCATGAATCCTCTGTGATTAGGGATATACATATGCACATTTATTTATAAAGTTCCTTCTCTCTGGACCGCAATTTTAAGCATTTTTAAAGTTAAAGGGAAGAAAATTGATTTATCTTCACCTTGTCCTTCAAACCGGTTATTCTGACCTTGACTTCTTAAAAAAAAAAATGCACGAAAACGTACATTCTGACATGAAAACAATTGAAGTGGAATGTTGAGAATTTCCTCAATAATTTAATAATTAGGGGTTGGCTAATGCTGGTTTCATCTATTTCGATACGAAATAAGCGTGTATATGTGCTGTAACTGTAATACTTCAGCTAAATCTGTTGAGATGTTATCGTTTAGAACTTTGTCCAGAGAATTATCTGTATTTATTACATACCTATAGTGTATCGTTAAGCTTAAATTGAAAACGTATGAAATGAAAGTCTTTGTCTCGTGTAGTCATGTGGTAAACTAGACACAAAACGTTTAAGCAGCGTCTGTGATGTCTTGCATTGTAATGTGATACGCTAAGGGTGTGTGGGGAGGATGCCCCTGAAAATGTTATTAGTCGTAAACTGGGAGAAGATCGATCGCCGTCCCCTCGGCGCCCGTCGAGACGCACTCGTACCCACTACCACGACGAACAGATCAACAGCTATGTAGACGGAGCTACATCCGCTATAGGAATTGTCAATATATAGAAACGTTCAACTGCCGTAATGAAGTTATTGCTCTGGAAGTTACTTTATAGCTGAGCAGCAACATCCTTCGACAAATAGATTTTGTAGCAGGAACATAGTCCATTGTTAATTACTAGTCGGTGAAGCGGGAAATTAATCCAATCTTATTCTTTAAAGACTATTAAATTTTTATCGCTATTTACACCGTGTTTAAGAACGTTATCTTTTTGGCAAAGAATATTTAAATTGTGTGTAGGAGTTTCTCTTTGTTAGAAGACATTTCGCAATGACCTCTCAATTGTTTAATGGGGAGTTGGCTCTTTAAAACATTTGTTGGGAGTCAAGAGAGTAATCGTGATCATTTTTTTAAGTCGTTTAGTACAATTACAGAAAGCATTCAGTAGCTCAGCTGTAGCATTTAAAGTAGTCTTCATGAATAGGCGTTTAAGTAATTATCCTGATAGCAGACGACAGGGCACGTTCTTTTTACAGATGCTGCTGGTTGTTCCGGCTCTTTTGTACGATAATTACTTTTTCATGAAGGGGTATCGCATGTGCATTTAAGTTTACGATTCGTTCCATTCAAGTACTTTTAATTATTAGGTCATCTGCTTTGTATCACGGGAGACTGATAAACAATTTTAATTTGTATTTTATTGCTTCTTTTTTCGTCAATCTTCAATGATTTTGATGTGGTTGTGACAATGTTTACATGGGAAATAATTTTGTAGAATATTTTGATTTAGTTATTGAAAGCATCGTTTTGGTGAGAGATAGTTTAACGGTTAGTTTCCAGACTATCAGTCTGCGGGTATTTTTAATATTTACATTTTTTGATTATTCTTTATGATGAGGAAGATTACATTTATTACCGATAACATTATCGTCATGATAGCATTTACGTTGAGGTAATTTTCATCACTACGAAGGATTTCCCATGTTTTCTTGAAGTGACGTCATTATATGACGACCTAAAAGAAAATTGATTGAAATTTGTTTTCGTTCCTATCAACAACTCGTCAATTTCACTGGTTACGAACATCATATCCTAGATCTTTTTAATACCTATGGTAAAATAGAATTCATAATTGATGTATCGTCTACGTATATAATAATATTATGTCTGTGATGTAAGTAAAATTATAATTTCGATAATGGCATATTTATACTACTAGCAGTCCACACAGTAGAGTACCCCTTGTTTATTTTAAGTTCTCAGTCTTGCCTAGGGTTGTGTACCGCCATTGTACCTATAGATTTAAATTCGTGTACAAAGTTTTTTGGTGTGCAGTAAAATTTATTCTATTCTATTAAGAGTGTAAATAAGAGGATTACGAGCACGTTCTAATTTTCTATTAGCAGAGAAACTTTGAACAACGCCATGTGAATTTGGTTTGTGCGGTACTCTTTCTGACCATGAAAAGATTTTTTTTATGACAATTAGCAAGAAAAAGATGTTAAATTATCTAGCAAATGTTCATTCGAATAAGAAGTCTAGTGTCGTGAGCCCTTTGACATCTAGTAAGTGTTTGCTTTATTTTCGCCTTTGATAATTGGTTATTTATATACAATATATACTAATATTATAAAGAGGAAAGAATCGAATTTTTTATTTGTAGTACCTAAGTAATCTCTGGAAATCTATTTGAAAATTCTTTCACCAGTATTAAGCTACATTATTCTTTAATGACATAAGCTATTTTTGATAGTAATTTTAATATTTTTTTGCTCCAAAAATATTTTACTAATTTAATGAATAAACACTGCTGGACTGATTTTAAATATTCTTTCAACAATAGAACACACAAATTTTATGACCGAGTGACACATATATTTTTTGCATTCACGCAGGCGAAGCTGCTGGCAGAAGCTAGTATTTAATTATTTTAGTACAGATGTGTACGAACTCGATTTTAATCCCGTAATATGCTTTGACATGGTTAGGATTAAACTCACCGGATGTTCCTTTGCAATGTGTTAGATGAATACGGGACATCAGGATGGAAAATAGATGGGAGTTCAGAAATGTTAGCACTTCCTTTTTTGATAAATAGATATTTAAATAATACTGTTACCTATTCTTTTTTCCTGCCATTTTTTTTTTACTTCTACACACAAGTACTTATATCTTTTTTTTTTAATTTTCTTCGACGTAATGGATCATAGCCAACAATGTGATTTTTAAACGCAAACTTGTTGTAATTTAGTAGTAACTAGTAAGCTTCAAAATATCTCTGTTCTTACTGATAACGTGGCACGTAATTTCGTAATAGCGCCTTTGCGTATAATTTTTGCACGCAGTACTTTGAGACCATTCAATTTAATGAGGATATGCTTGCAGACATTGTTTATGCGCCCATTCACGTACAAATAAGCCAGTTCGTTTGCATTCGTGCAAACAAAAGAATATCGTTGATGTCCTTGAGGACCCTATCAGAATTATGAGGAATATGTAGAGGTTGTGAGAGATTGAATCATATTTCGTTTAAGACAAAGACGTGTGCGAGTGACAAAGAGGTACAATCATTTAGTATTAAACCAGTGTTTACCTATATATATTAAGACAATTAGATCCATAATTCTGTTTGCAAGTAGGTTTGTGAGAACAACGTCTAAGTGGTATTGTTTATTGTTACAGAGAATGAACGGAGAATCAAAGCGAACAACAGGGAATACAACGCGCAGTTCCGCTATGCCGTAAGTTATGTTTTCTATACATTCGATTCATATTAGTTATTCAGCTTTTGCCGCAAGGTGGGGAAAGAAAATGATTGCAAAAGTTATTAAAAGGGAACTATCAGTTGGAGTCCGTCAACCAGAATAACTACGGCACAAACTTGATGTAGAATGCTGAAAGCCGAATTCTATGACGATAATTGGAAAGTACAGAAGTAAACCCGATGGACTGAGCTGATTTATTGGCAATTGATAAATTATCGTCAGACTTGCTTCTGCCAGCGGCTTCGCCCGCGTGTAAGGTTACTCTATACAAACTTTGGACTCCCGTTTTACCCCCTTTCGGTTTGAAATTTGAAAAATCCTCTCTTAGTGCTCGCCTACGACGTATAAGAAAACCTTGTAAAAAAAATCACATTTTTAGTCCCAGTAGTTTCGGCTGGGCGTTGAAATGTCAGTCAGTCAGTTTCTCCTTTTATAATGTATAAATGTATAGATGGAAAGAAGTATACACCTAAATGTACTGCTTTTCATCTGCACATTTGTGTAGTTGGCTATATCGTGCCCGCTCCAGCTTGGCTTAACATTGTTATAATAAAGTTTCCACTACCAGAGTTCGAGCCACCTCTCGTTGAGGATTAACCAGGGTGACAACGACATAATCCTCCAGATTGTGGCTCCTCTATTGTTTTGAGTATGATCCATGAACAGTATCGGACTTCTACACAATGTAACCTCTTAATGCAATTTAAAGTTTGTTATAGTTTCTTCTGAGGCTTAAAGATGATAAGATGCCACAAAATTATCTACATTAAGTTTAGGCTAAGTGATATTAGAAAATATTATAATATGCGTCTATTAGATTAGGGTTTCCACCATCTTTTTATTATCTCAGCAAAAATATACTTTTGGAGATGGTAAGTTCAGTAAATTCAGAAAAAATGACATTACATTACATGTAATATCTACGCAAAAAAATCTTTACGTTTTTATAATTTAAACTATAAAATCGTTATTCTAACATTTTTATTGGAAAAAAGAGTGAATTACTTTAAACATTAAAAAAAACGTAAAGATTTTTTAGGATTATGCCGATGAAAAATTCCACCACTGGGGGGTCCGGAATCATGTACCTATTGAATCCGTGGTATTCGTTTGTGCGTCGATGTCAAAGACGCCGTGTATGGTTTTTCCTTGTTTATAATTTCCGATTTTTACGGATGAAACACGAATATGTAATTTTATCTTCCACATTCACTTTTGCGAAAACGAGTGAAGCGTGCTCGAATATTTTGGCAGTCCACTCACACCCACACTTAGAACAGTTACTTTTTTATCTTTTTTATACGGAAATACAAGTCATTTTGGCGATTGATGCAGAAAAGTTTGAGAAATGTTAGAGCGAGTTTGAGTTTTCAGTGGGCAGCGCACATGTTGAATATTAAAGCAATTCACAGCTTTTCCAATCTTTAAAAGATTACCGCGATTTGATACTGTCAATCAACAGTGAAAAATTGCACATTATCATTCAATGTCAGATTGTGGACTATTTAGTTTCAGTATAAATTAATCACTGCTGTAAAACTAGTGTTTACAGAAAATTACATAAATTAGTTTGTGTTTGTGGCTGAATTTTGGAAATAATCTATGGATATGACACTATATTTTTGTTCACAAGGAGATTCATTTATTTTTTGGCCTTCTGCTACAAAAGTAAGTTGCTACAGAAGCTAAGTTTAGCACTATTGAAATTACAGATTCAAAAATCAAGTGCAACGTACAAGCAACTGTCTCGCTGAAACTTAAAAGTGGATTAACCAATTTAAAAATAAAATGTTTTGCTTTGTTTGAACGAAATTGAGCAAAGGCAACCACTGACTAGATTCCGAACTGCTGGAAACGGCACTGCTGTAGGCCCAGAAAAAGATGGCGTGACAATTTGGACTCCTACCTTAAGGATTGGCCAGAAGTGGTTAAGGATAGAAAAGAGTGGAATAACGGAAGAGAGGCCTTTACCCTGCAGTGGGACACAACGTGCTCATAATATTAATAATTTTATTGTTAACGAAAAAAAAAGAATGAAAAAAAATAATTCTAAAATTGATTGACTGACGGGAAATAATTTCACGGGGGCGGAGCTGTGGGCGGCAGCTCTAGATACAGAAAAAAGATTGTACCTCGAGGTAGACTATAGTTTAGTGCTTAACCCAAAAATCGTGTGGTCTAAAAGTATAAAACTTGAGACTATAATAATTAGGAAGTAGAGCAGTATAACAACCGTTAACCTCCTTACTAACGGCAGTACTTTGATCGAAAATTCTGAATCTAGTTTGGTCATAATTCAACAATACACCATGAGTCCATGAGTCATTCTGGCATATTCTGCAAATGACGTAAACAAAGATTTTGCGCTGCCTATGTCTAATTGAGTGTAGGTCGGGATGTGTGAGCTATATGAAATCATACTCTGATAAGATGTAATTGCTAATTATATCAGCTGAATGAATTCTAATCAAAATGTCTGAGTTCCGGTCCATTCAAGAAAAAAATATCAGGAACTATAAAATGTCTTCCTGTTTATTCATTGACTAGCATGATAAGAATGATCAATTATTATTACTACTTATTATCTCTACGATATCACTCATTAGCTTTACGTAAGACTTGGAAAAAATGACTAGCAAACGAGAATATCTCACAAAAATCAAATCAGAAACAGAAAATCGTGGGCATAGAGACACTAAGTACGCAGATGTGCAGATAGCATTTAATCTTTGCTGGCTTAACGACACTCAATTCACAGTTACTATTTTTGTTACAGAGCAATTTCATCAAGACATCGAAGTATTCGATCATAACGTTCCTGCCGCTGAATCTGTTGGAGCAGTTCCAGCGGCTGGCGAACTTCTACTTCTTGTGCCTGTTGGTGCTGCAGCTGATCCCGGCCATCTCCTCGCTCACCCCAATCACCACTGCGATACCACTCATAGGCGTACTCGCGCTCACTGCCATCAAGGACGCGTACGACGACTTTGTAAGTCAAGATGACACAAACAAAACACTCCTTTGACACTTAAGGTGGAGTGGCAACAAAACAATCAATACAATTCTAATATAATATCGACGGGCTGTCCGATACTTAGAATCCATTATCACCGCTGCGCCTTATTGGATTATCAGCTATGTAAGGCAGGAGTGGACAATGTGTTTCATAGAATAAGGTCTTATCAAACTCTAAGCATTTATTTAAATGAAATCGTTTACAGGCATTTTTGAATTGTCAAGGTTGGTTAGCCAAAAAAGATTAAACTAATCGCACGTTCCAAAGCGTAGAATTTGCCTAAATTGAGAATGTTTTTCAACAGGATAACCGAATAAGGACTAGTCCAAATTGTTCGAGCTTAGGACGTACATTGACATAACTTCTGCATATTGACTTCCACCACACCTCTACCGCAAACCTTTTATAATCTAGATATAAATAATCTAATGGTTTCTACGCGCTACACCGTATCATGCCATGACTGTGCTAGGCACGTTTCAATCGCGGAAAGAAACACAACATGTGCTACTATACCGACTAGGAACCATCCCATGACAGTTTCGTAATCGTAGTATCCTCATATTATATCCGGAGAATAGTGGACATTATTTAAACATGTAGGTGATGACGACTATATTTTAATAATATATTCTTTCGTACGATACTAATTCAATTTTGAGAGATTTTGTAAAACACGTTCTATGCAGATGCGTACAACATGTTTATAATGGTCATCATCACGGCAATAACCTGTATTCTCACCGTTTCTTTAAAGTTCCATCTCCAAGTAACACTGTCGCGTGCTAAGCATGACCGATGCCAATAAGCTCTGAATAGCACAGATTATTGCCTGATACGTTCATAGCACGTTCATGGCAAGGTACGGCGTAGTGGACAGACTCCTTTATCAGTCAACGATCGTACTGAATGTCATACATAAACAGCCTCGGAACAAACATCTGGTAGACCAGCTTCACGCCCCGATGCGGTAATCGAATGCGAGCGCTGCGTCATTTACCTCGTTAAAATAATAATACGCATGTGTACTAAAAGTCCTATTTCATAGCACATTATTATTTTATCTTCGGTAAAGAATGCGAGGGAAGGAAGAATCTTTAGTAATATAAATGGAATGTTTGATGCCGTGAGCGAGTTTCAAAGGCCCTCGTCTGTCACTTAACAATTGCCAATTAAATTATTGTGTTTTCCCGTTGCTCGGACTGAATAATAAGCAATACCGTCTTTGTTCCCCCCCTTTTCTCCCGAATCGACGTCAAGGAATAAATAAAACATAACAACTGCCAGATATTGCAAAACTTCTTTATATGAAATTCCGAGCTTATCATATCAATTTGAGTCATCGTGATGATACTACAAAAAATAAATTGAATGGAATTTCGACTGTCGTCCAAGTTAAAAAATTGCGTTAATTTAGTATGTTACTGTATATAGTAACAAAGTCTAGTCTAATATTTGTCTAAAAACACATACTTTATCTAAAAATTCGCCATCAGGAAACATGACTGCTAGTGTTAATGAGTGTATGTAGGAGTAATGAAATGATTAAACAACAGTGCCGGATCAGGATGGAACGGGCCCCGCGCATTGTTTTAGGCTTCGCTTGGATGCGCGTCAAGATACCTGTACCATATAAAACGTAACCAATTATGTGTATCCCCTGAAGACAATAGAGGCAAAACTGCCTGTGGATTCATCGCTACCTAAGGGCTTAATTGAAAAATAAGTTAAAGAAGTTTTAATTCGTTATCTACACTAATATTATATAGAGAGGTATACAGAGGTAGGTAAAGTTTGTTTTGATGTTCTTTTGTTTGTAGGGGGTAAAGTCTGGAAGTGCTGGTCCGATTGCTAAATTTTTTTCATCGATAGAAAGCTGCTTTATTCCTGAGTGACATAGGCTATTTTTAAAAGCTAGTCATTAAGATTTAAATTCTACCAAGGGACCCCCTTGGTAGAATTTGCTACAGGCCCCACCCTGGCATAATCCGGCACTGTCAAACAGGCAGTTTGTACGCGTGCTGTCCTTGCCTAGCTCTGTTGCTAATGCGTACTGACCCATTATGTCATCTATTGTAGATCAAGGACGCAGACGTAATTAGTGATCCGTAGCAAAACGTGTATTATGCGAAGAGCATGGTTTATTTAATTTGTACAAGCAGTCCTTTATGATCTTGATTTAAGTATCAGCAATTAAGATTATTAATTTTTTTAACCTTGATAATCAATTTTGTAGTGACATAATAATTCGTTATGTTCATTGACTTTATTAAGGATATCTGCTAGATCAGATCATACATTATTGTGGTAACTAATGTCATATTCTTGACAAGCGGCGCCCTAGCTTCGCGGCTGTTCTTTGAAATTCTCGTGTTTTCTCTACTATAATATGCATTATACACTTAAACTTTCCTCATGAATTACTCTGTCACTACCTGATGTATGTGTAACATACTTAGCTAAGTGTATGTCATTGTACACGTCATGCATACGTGATTAAACGTCACGATACACTCTGAAAACAGCATGAATAAAAATCGGTGCAGTAGTTTTTGAGTATATCGCAAACAGTTTGACAGACGGGGTGGGGAATTTGTTTTATAATTATGGAACTTGTAGTGTAAAAATTGCTGCCTTAAAAAAAGGTATACATATAGACAGACATTCAAACTACTTGGACCTTGGATACTGTATATAATTTTCTAGAACGTTTTATAATAATTTCTAGCATTCCATGACATACATAGTATAATGACCACATAAAAATAATTTCAAACCGCCCATGTAGACAATGAAATTTAGATCAAAACAAAGCATTTATTTCAAACTATCTGCTGCCAGCGGCTTCACCCGCGTGATAGTAGAAAATTATACCAAGAAAGATACTCCGAGATAAAAAGTATCTTATGTGCTATTCCAGGACGTGGTCTACCTGTGTACCGTTTCATCGAAATCCGTTCAGCTTTTCGAGCGTGAAGAAGTATCAAACATACACACACACAAACTTCATAATATTAGTAAGATAAACTATTTACAAGCACTTTTATAATAATAATAGATATATGTACAACAACATATTTCCTAGTGTTTGAGCTGGAGAGAAGAAGTGGAGGAACAAACTCCCCAGCAACACATTTCTGTCTATTTAGTTAAAAGAACTTTAGACAACTAGCTTCTCCCGCGGCTCCGCATGCAGGTCTGTGTATATATATATATATAATAGGAATAAAAAACAGTACAGATATACACAAAATATATACACGGGAATATGTACAGGTATTATATTGAATAGTCAAGAAGTCAATCAATTAAAACGGTCGTTTAAGATCTATGAATTTAGTATGAACTAAAGTAAAAGTTAGTCCTGTAACTTTGAAACTATGGGTTGTTTGTGTATCTTATGGCTTTCCAACAACTTTGTTCCTTGAATTAACTTTTAAACTCATATTATGTAGTACAGAGAAGGTTAGTATTACAGTGAATTATTAAACAAGACTTCTTGTAGTAGTATCAGCACCGGCCTTCGCATATTATCACGACCTTGTCTATGAATAGGCCCCTTTTATATTCTTTGTAATTTTCCAACCGATGCGACACAAAATAGATAGCTACAGAAGTCAATCTCATGTATGTACTTCAATTTTTATACCTACGCTAGGATCAGCGCATTGCACCGAACTGTACGAGTGCGACCGGGCGATTGAGCCGAGATATCGTATCCGTGAGCGGTGTCTATGTGTGTGTTGTTCGAGCACGCTTTGTACGTAGATTGACTTTTGTTCCTGTCTATTTTGTGGATGTGATGTGACCAAATAAACCTTTTAATGGGTGAAGTTAAGAGCTCTGACATAGTTTATATGTCCGGCCTGTAGAAATACGCACTTCCGAAACACTTTCGGTTTATGTTGATCACTAAAACAACTGCTAATGTTGTTGAACTCGATTAATGACCAGACATTTATCACCACCGTTGTGTTGTTGTCAAAATCATCTCTATTTTAGTCCTAATCTACTTACAAGCTTTAATTTAACGTGTAATGTTTGTACGTGTGGAAGTGTCAGACTTTTACTGAATAAAATCCACAGTGTTCTTTCAGTTGCCTCCTCGCAATAAAGGTATCGTGAGGTTTACCGTAACTCTTTTGGAACAATAATTCGCAGCTCTAGTAGGCGTCGTCGCGTTGACCTTAAATGGCCCCTTATTTTTTATTTTACATATCTTTGAGGCGCGCGTAGAACACAACGCGCTGTAGGTCCGGGTTTGGTCCTTACCGGACGGTCGGACGGCTACTCACCCATCGCTCGCCGTCGTCAAATCCGCGCATATGGTGGTTGTAGTGGTCCTGCGACTCCCGACGCCGGGGCGTCTCCGACGGGGGGAAACAGTTCCTCTAACTGATTTACTTGCTTGGTTTACCCATGTACCTAATTTGGTTGGGCTCTCTGAGATCTTGATCTATACCACACGATAAAAAGTAGTTATGAAAAAACGTTTTTCATTGAAAACTTATTTACCTATATTAGACTTACTCAACTATATCTAAATCTAAATGTAATGGCTGTAACACGCATAGACCTTTTTATAGCCTAGATCGTTTACGTGTGTATTGATTACAGTGTAGGTCAAAGAGGTATTTATGCGAAGCTCAATCTTTAAGCTCATACTTCGCTCATTGTGTTATAGACAAGATTGTTCCAGTTTCTTTTTTCTTTGAAAGAACGGAATTTATCGTGGCTAGAATCAGATTGGATCAGTCGTTTCCTTGAGCACAATACCCTGTGTGCCGGTGGACAGAATTCAATGTATTTTTGGATTGAAATGTCTTGATAACATCAAATGGTCTTGTTAGGTCTGAGCTAAGTATAAGCTGTTTACAAGTTCTTCATCGATTTTCTTATATATTTTGTGTTACCTGTGTGGTAGCAAGCCCTTTTATTTTGACAATTCAATTTATTTATACTGTCGGGCAGACTCGTCGTTCAAACATAAATGAAGGACTAGGCATTTTTCCTTCACAATTCTTTATAAAGTGTGGTGTCCTATTGACTTTATCACTTTTTTTTATCTGTTATAAACTAGTACTTGACTGCGATCCCGTCTGATGGTAAGCAGTGATGTAATCGTTGATGGTGAGGCGCACTACTTTATTAAACGCTTGAACTAATCACTAAAACGAGGGCTAAAACTCGGGACTCGTTGTTTATTACTACAACAGCAGTATCGTCATGGTTATAAAGTTTGCCAAAAAGTGATAGCCTTGGTAGATAAAAGTCGGAAACATTTTTATTGACGTTCCCTTAGGGCACTAAACTCTAAACAACACTAGTGCTTATCAGGGTTAGAACCTTGACAGGGTGTACCTTTTTTATCACCTCTGGATGTATAGTGAATGTAATGGTTTTATCACTTATATAGGCACTCATCTGCTCTTTTTCTCTGGATGGAAATCTTCCTGAATATCCTCCACTTTGAGATGAGTCTGTGAGACTCCCTCGTCTGCCCTTAAGCCAAAAGTTATTGATAGATGTTAAAACAGGTGTCTAACTTCGTTACTCTGTTTCCAGCAACGTCACCAGAACGATTCTCAAGTAAACCACCGGCGGGCGAAGACACTTCGTAATGGCAAGCTTGTGGAGGAGAAGTGGGCGTCTGTTCAGGTGGGAGACGTCATTCGGCTGGAGAACGACCAGTTCGTCGCGGCGGACATCTTGCTCCTCAGCAGCTCGGAGCCCAACGGTCTCTGTTACATAGAGACTGCCGAGTTAGATGGGTAAATATAAACTTTTTTTTTGTTATCGGCTTCCTAAAACATTTTAAAGAAAATTACATATTTACAAACCTTTTTTTACTCTCTGCTCAACCGATTTCTATCATGTAGTTTTAAGGATGGCATTAAAAGCAAGAAAAGTGGTTACAATATCAACTATTTACTACCGGTGCTATGTGTCATGTCAGCAACGCAATAAAAGTCAAAATCGCTTAAACGGATAGCCAAAAAGGTTTGTTTATATGTCTAATCATACTTCGAATGGAGTATAGATACTTCTTTTTCCGACCAGCATCAGTAAATGCCCTGGACAGCTTTGTCATTAACTTCATTTAAATCCTTGAAGATGTAGGTGGTCATGCGATATGGGCCAGAGAAAGGTGAGATATCTCAAATGTGTAAGAGGCGAGCCAAGAGAATCATCGGCAATGATGTACTTGTCGAGTCGAAGCTCCAGAGCCTTGCCGCCGAGTTGCTAGCCTTTCGGTTTTCTATTGTTTACATTTTATGGAGTATGCACTGGAATTGCACAATCTTTTCCGCCTAGTCCGTTCCATCATCGGACCACTAGACGTACGGCGTTGCGCCGCCGGTACATGTTAGACATTCCACGCATACATACAAAGCGTTTTGGCAATACATATATTGTGCGTACAGCTATGTAGTGGAATACCCTGCCGGAGTCTATTTTCTTATAGCTACAACTTAGAGGTCTTTAAGTCAACAGTGAATAGGTTATGTCTAGGCAAGCGTGAGATGGTGTGCAAATGCAAGCTTATCAATAATAAAAAAAAAATATGGAGCCAGAATAAGGCAGGACGTGTCTTGTGATGAGACATGCTGGCATTATGTTGTACTTGTTTATTATGGTAAATAGCACGTGCATATTTACATAATTATTTGTGTCGCGTAAGGAATGGGTGGCATAAATATGCAAGTAGCTATGCATTTTTTCTATTTACATGTCTAAACCTTGGGGTGGTTTACGCAGCTGTGGATTCTGATAAGCTGGAACGATTGATATAAGGTTTTAGAATGAAAAGGAATTAGGTCAGGCTGTCTAGGGGCTTTCTATTATAATTAAGTTCCATTAATGTGCAATATTTAATAAATAAATCACGTATTAATTATTGATACCAGTACGAATCTTGAGCGCTCGGCGAAAGAGTGAGAATCAATTTGCGCATCGTACACATCGTCGAGCCATTCACTGTAACTATAAACATGTACTCCCAGCTTCCGCGTCTCACTTCATTCCACTAAAGAGACCCAATACTTCACTTCTCATTCAAATCTGCGCAACTTCAAGTTCAAGTCAGCGCTCAAGATCCGTGCCGGTATTTGTATTAAAGACACATCAACAAGTAATTTTTTTTTTGAGGTGAGAAATCATCTGTACCTACAGCTTATCCCGCTCTGGGTGGAGCGAGAGGGTGTGTCAGACTTTTACTGAACTGACTGTTCCTTCAGTTATCCTTTGCCTTCCTGGGCCACGGTTACACTTTAGAACATTCTCTAGCAGGCATCGACACTAGTGGGCCCCGTCCATTAACAGGTTCTTAATACAACATATTCTTTGGAGAATTTCAATTTAGATTCCGGTAATTTTAATCAATTTTTAAATCAACATGGTTTAAGCGAGTTTTATAAATAATTTTGTAAGTGTTTCTATTATACTTAAGTTCGATTTTCTGTTTGGTTGCAGGGAGACGAATTTAAAATGTCGTCAGTGCCTTTTAGAGACGGCTGCAATGGGGCAGGACGACGCACAACTGGGTGCTTTCGACGGAGAGATCGTCTGCGAAACGCCCAACAATCTACTTAATAAGTTTGATGGTAAGTCACCATACCTACTATATTAAGTTTTGGTACACCAGTCTTGCGGTTTTACCGGTCGGTTCAAACGTTAACAGGAAACAAAAACTTATTTAGTTTGTCATCATTACTGTCAAGGTTAAAATAAGCCTATGGGTTGATTGAATTTTCCTTCAATACAATTTCCTTAAATAAAGTTATAAATAAAGCAATAGCCGTAAATTACATAAGGTTTATGCCTAATTCAATTATTTTTAGGGATTCGTACTTCAAAAAGAAAAAAAGGGATCCTTATACGATCACTTTGTTGTCCCTCCGTTTATCTGTCTGTCAAGACCGCGTGGAAGTATCGAGTCGAAATTAAAACCAAATACTCAGGTCTGCGCTTGCGGTCCCTTCAAGCTGTAAAAAATTCTAAGTTATTTCTAAGTTAACTAATATAAAAGATACGGCCCTTTAAGTCGCAAAAAAACGTACCTATATTTTAATACTCCCAAAGCTCAAAATTCATGGGGTACTTCTCGTTGACCGTTACCGACGTCAACGAACGAAAAATCTTCCGAGACTCCATTTGGGAATTGTAGTTTGCACGGAACCCTTAGTGCGCGAGTCCGACTCGCACTTGCCCAGTATTTGTAATGATAAGTCATTAACCAAATATTATATATATTTCTCTACTGACTTGGAATCGATTTAACTCATATAAATAAATAAACACCACACTTACCTGATTATTTTCTTTAACATATTAATAAAAGTATCTTAAACAGCTAACTAATACAGAACTAACATCACCTTGTATTAGTGTGTACCTACATTAATTGTTATATAAATAAAATAAATAAACATACGTCGCAGAAAAAAAAACGTTACTTCCATAAACAATTCTAATCTGCCGCAGCTAATTAGTACGTGTTTTTTGCTGATTACCGTTTCGCTGCATTTGCGAAACCGACCGAGGAATCCGCGAGCTGTTGCCCTGCGGTGTCGCGATTAAGTAACGCTGCAGAAATCGCTTGTTAATGCCTAAAGCTGCAGACATACATACTGCACTACCGCAGCTAGTAGCGCCAGGACTGTAATCAATTAGATTCTCAGATCTTTGTGGAAAAGGTGGAGCAGTGGCTGCCCGGTGGTAATGGCCACGACTTACAGTTATTAGGTCGCGGGTTTAACCCAGCCTTACTTACTGCTCTTAAAACTGTGAAGGAAAACATCGTGAGGAAACCGGCACGATCTAAAACCAAAAATTTGAAGATATGACATCCACCAACCCGCACTGGGCTCGCGTGGTAGATTACTGCCAATTCCCTCTCCTAGAGAGGAAGCCTGAATCCCAGCAATGGGAACATTCTAAGGCTAATTATGTAATGTTAATCTAATTTAATGAGCCTATTGTGTCTCACTGCTGGACAAAGGCATCCATCTCTCTTTTCCACACACATCTGTCTCCGCCCATTGTTGCTCAGTCCCTCTGGTAAGAATCAAGTTCATCTCTCCACCTCTTGGTTTGCCGCGATGTAAATTAGAACTTAATGGGAATAAGTAGCTTTTTGAGGCCACAGCTCATCTGCTATACGGTAGACATGTCTTTCCCAATACCATTTAGGTATAGCAGCTTTTGGGGTAACATCTGTGTCATTTCAGTTTTAGTGCGCAGCAATAATAATTTTACCAACTCTAACTCAATGTCTTAATGTATGACACTGAGTTTGAGTTGTGTAAGTTACCCACAACTCAAACTCAATGTCATACATTCCTAAAATCGTAATTTATTAAGGATCACTATAGACAGAACTCTAAAAATAGATAGTTCATTTCGTTTCTATAAAAAGAGAGATCAACAGACATACTGCTCAGCTTTAGCAGCAGATCAGCTTATTCCCAACATTTGTTTAGCTCGTAGCAATAATGTGTAACTCCAGTGACAGTGTCTGTATCGTGTTATATCTATAAACCGTCCACCAACCTTAAGAAATTAAAAGCTTCATAATTCGAATTTTTCATATCGGTTCAAAATAAGTAAGTCAGAAACCTTTCAAATCTGGTGGAAAGTGAAAAGGTCAAATATCAGAAAAGGATTCACAAATTGGAAATTTGTTGTCACTACCATTGGCTTTCGTGCGTACAAAAGAGATAGCTAGATGTTCCCATCACACCCTCACTCTTTCTCTTTCCAATCTTTGAAGTACCAAAATGTTTCCTATGCTTATGGAAACAGCATCAAAATTGGTTATTATCATGATTATCATATTATATCATATAAACAATTTTTATGCGAGTAGACAGCGATGTGGAAGAGTTTTTTGACGCCATATTTTAGTTTGCTATTAGTTAGTTGTAATTAACGTAAGGTTTTATTCTTATTTTATATTATTGTAATTACCTATAGTTATAAATAAGTAGTAATATTACATAATTTGTATTGAAGAAGTATGTTTGGTGCGGTTTCCATAAAAGATTCCTTTTCAGTGTAATTTCTTGTTTACTATAAAATATACTACAAAATAATACAAGAAAATATCCAATTATAATAAATAACGAGCAGTTGGCAGTGTGTTTCCACCTTTATTGTTTATGCACCGCTTGCACTGTGGTACTTTATCATACTGATGGACGTTGAATCAACTACTTGAGTTGGACGAGTGAATCATACGGACTCGGGTTATTCTCTACCATTAACACAGTTAACGGAAATTATCTGTAATACCATCATTATGTATTTGTTTTTGTACACTCATCTTGACGGCTCAGCAAGTTTAAGAAGTATTTGTTTGTATAGTAATTGTTTTTAGGGTTACCTAACCCAAGGTGGATCGACGACCTGGTGAGAGTCGCGCGAAAGCGGTCGATGCGACATGCACAAGATCGGTCGTTGTGGCGACGCTTGGTGGAGGCCTATGTCCAACAGTGGACGTCTTTCGCCTGAAATGATGATGATGATTATGATTAATGATTACCTAACCCTAACACCTTTCGGGTACCCACCCGAAGGGTGCTAACGAGGCACTATTATTTAGCCACCGCTCTCCATCTGTCTGTCTGTCCATCTGTCAGTGGACCGTATCTTATAAACAGGAAGAGGTAGAGAGTTGAAATTTTCACAGAATATTTATTTCTATTGCCGCTACATGAACAAATATAAAATTTAAAAAAGTTAAAAATTAATCAGAGTTCTCATACAAGAAGCGTTTTTTAGTCGGGTGTTTTTTTTCTCTTCATGTGCTAGTCCAACTCGCACTTGGCCAGTTCTTTTTGTTTCGCAATCCATTGATAACTTACCAAAATGTATGTAACATAAGTAACTTATAACAGGTTTATCTTTCATAATTACGTCTAAATGAAATTGATGTGCCGCCTGTAACGCACTGTAACTAAAAGTTTTAATTAAGTAAATGGTGAACTTTTAGGTCAAAGGCAATCTTCGTAATTGTGTTTCTACAAGTGTCTACTACTTCGTAATTTAGTAGACAATAACAATGCCATATACTTTTAGAGCACATAAAATAATATAAAAATCTAGTGGTCCTGGCAGACATGCGACCCATTCCAATGTGTACACATTGTTTCATCCAAATCGGTCAAATCGTTTAGGAGGTGTTAGGCGACAAACACACGTACATATATAAAGATCACTCACATCGTTCTGGGGCAGTCGGGTAAAAATAAAAATTCATAATAATCTTGACCTCATGCTTGTTGCCATGTGAGAATAATAAATTTTCCTCTTCTGGTCAATCTTTAAACTATTGTTTTTTTTTTATTCCACCTCTATTAGACATAGTCTATCTATAGTCTATATATGTATAGTCATAGTCTATCACGAATCGTGATTAATAGTTTGATGATTTATTTAATTAAGACTCGATTAACGTTATTATCAGACAACCGAATAGATTTTACCCAAATAGTATCTACGAGTATAACAGTAATGAAAATAGTATAGGTACGTAATCTCGGTTGACTTAACACAGGCTCGCTGTTCAGCATGAGCCATCAGCTCGTTCGTGACGTCATAGGCGGCAACTGTTGTTTATAAAAACTTAGTTTTATACAGACACGTTTGACCTTTTTAACCACAATACATACAAAATTATTTCAGTAAAACCGAAAGCAACATTGCAGTCATAACATTTCAGTTACTGTCTTTGGACAAAAATGACTTCATCTATGATTTATTATTTTCAACTAGGTGTACCTACTAGTACAAAATTATCGCAAGAGAACGTAAAAAGTCCTATGTGCTATTCGAGGACATGGTCTACTTGTGTGAAAAATTTCATCCAAATCCATTCACCCGTTCGAGCTTGGAAATGTAACAAACTTACTAAACATTAGTGAGCCTTCGAGTGCTGCGGTACCAAGCATGAATAAGTAAATGTTTGTCATTATTAAGAGCCGTCCACTCGACAGTGGTGCTGCTGTTTCTACTTGGGTTAATAAAATTACAGCATGTACCGTCGCGGTCATTTCTACCTGATCACTTAAAAAAATTATAGCTTGAATCCTGCGGTGCGACACCAAACTAAACCCTTTGAAGTTTTCGTTTCAAGTGCAAGCAAAAATGAACTTAGGGGTACTCAGGCGAAAGTGTCTTTGATTGTACATGTACATCTTTTATAATTTCTGATGATCAAAAACTACTGATTGCCAGCCAATAATGTTGTGATTTAATGATTTAAAAAAAAATATTTTAACTTAGGTACACTAAGCTGGCGCAACCAGCACTTCTCGCTCGACAATGACAAGATCCTGCTGCGTGGATGCGTGCTGCGCAACACTCAGTGGTGCTACGGAGTCGTCGTGTTCGCCGGGAAGGACACCAAGCTCATGCAGAACTCCGGCAAGACCAAGTTCAAGCGCACCAGCATAGATAGGCTACTTAATTTTCTTATTATAGGGGTAAGTTGGAATGAGTTTACATGTGGATGGATGGAGGGGAAGACGGAGGCCAAAAAAAATATGGATGGATTGTGTGAGAAGCGATATGAAAGAAAAGGGAGTTAGTGATAGCGTGACGAGTAACAGGATAGAATGGAAGAAAAAAACATGTTGCGCCGACCCCAAATAAAACGGGACTAGGGCAGGAAGAAGAAGAAGGAGGGGTAAGTTGGAACTTTTTTTATTGAATCCAAACCAAACGCTTGTTTAAATTGCATATAGAATACTAGCTTCTTTCCGAGATTTTGCCCGCGTACAATATAGAAGAGGAGTAAAGCAGCTTTCTACCAGTAAAAAAAATTAGCTATCGGACCAATATTTCCAGAGATTACCACCAACAAACAAAAAAACAAACTTTACCTCTTTAGATTATTGGTGTAGAAGTGTACAGTAAAGCTACATAATATGAAAGAATTTTCCAAATCCGCATGTGGTTGCATGCTTTTAAATAATTCTTCACAAATCATAATGTTATAAAGATTAATGCTAAATAACATTTACTTTTCGTGAAGCTTCTTATTTCCTGCAGCATGTGCAAGTTGCCCTCTTTAAAAATGGATGTGAGCGCTGCTGATGTTCCACCGCATGCTAGAATATTGCGATCAGGAATCTAGGGTGCCAATAGTAGTAACAAACCAAGTCCATTCGTACTATTAAGGATTCAGCCGACTTCATACTTATGCCACAATAAAGTGTAAGTAATTGAATGTCTCTTTGTCATTTACAGATAGTATTCTTCCTGCTATCAATGTGCGTGTTCTGCACGGTAGCGTGCGGAGTCTGGGAGTGGCTGGTGGGGCGCTACTTCCAGGTCTTCCTGCCGTGGGACACGCTGGTGCCCGCCGAGCCCACGTGGGGCGCGCTCGTCATCGCGCTGCTGGTCTTCTTCTCCTACGCCATCGTCATGAACACTGTCGTGCCTATATCGCTGTATGTGTCTGTTGAGGTTAGTGTGAAACATCATCACCCAAAAGTGTACACGACTTGACATCAATCCTGGTGTAATCTGATCGTCGCCACAAAGCCAGGTGTCTTATCAACAATCGATTATCCGCTGCATAAATGCCTCCTTACAGCAAATTTTCGATTGAATCGACTGAGACTGTCAACTAATTACACATTAGCATACTCTGTTCAAAATAACATTAGACATTTATGAAACCCTTTTATTACTGACTGTTCAAGTGATTTTGACTTTTATTACATAGGTGGCATGACAAATGGCGGCTGCAGTAAATAGTTGGTATTGTAACCACTTTTTTGTTTGTAATGCCATCCCTATTCCTACGAAATAGAAGTTATAATCGGTTGAACAGACAGCAAAAAATATTTCTTTTAATGTCTAATCTTAACGCGAATAGGGACTCGTTTATTCGAAATCGAAAGGACGTGTCAATGTCAAATCGCTGATGTCCGGGTCCGAAGAAATACTGTGAAAATCATCTATCTATTTAAGATTTTCCAAATTAAAATGATCTTAAATTAATTGGCATTAGTTTCTCTATCAAAAGTTTGCGCATTGCTCTTTTATTTTTAACTGTTCCATATAAATGTAGTACCTAGAGTAATCACAATGCTGCTAATCTTTCCACTACCATATCTCATTAATTGCGAATAACACATACCATTTGAAATAATTGCATGACTCAAATAGTAGGTATGATCGGTTTCTAATAACAGCAAAACATTTAATTAAATACACTAACTGAGGAATATCGGCACCCTTTAATGTCGTTGTTAGTTTGTTTAAATATTATTATAACTTAACAGGTTTTAATATAACAATTTCCTGTTTTTCTAGGTAATAAGGTTCGCCCAGAGTTTCCTTATAAACTGGGATGAGAAAATGTATTATGATAAGACTGGTACAGCGGCAAAGGCGCGGACGACCACGCTTAATGAAGAACTCGGTTAGTATTATAATAACACAGTAAATTGTTTCAACTGGTTCGATAAGGGACACACTTATTCAACTTATATCCACAGAAAACAATGGTTTTATATGGAGACGCGCATCCGTTCAACTTTCCGGGTCTATTTTGATTTCGCGGAAAACAAGTATAATGAAGACAAATGTTTTTATTATGCAACTGCTATAGATAGAGTTCAGCGCTGTTCTACCGTATTCAGCGTTGAACGCGGCGGAACAGCGCTGTACACAGTTGGTTCTCGACTCCTTGTCGACTAGTTGCGATCTGCACAGGTCCTACGACTCATTCTTACGACGCTGTAGGCGGCTGGTAGAAAGATAACTTCATAAGTATGACCAGAATCGTCCAGCCAAACGTGTAAGGAGCTGAATATGGAGTGTAATTAGTCCACAAAAATTAAGAATATTTTTACAAGACGTCCATCTTCTAATATGGTTGCACTGACTTTGAAAAGTTTCAACCAACAACTTTTACTATGGGAGCAAACCTGGAATCGCGAAAAAAAATCAGCTGTTCAGTACATTTATGTTTGCCTAATGTACTGAACAGCTGGTATTTTTTTCGCGATTTCGGCTTTGCTCCCATATTAAAAATTGTTTGTTATCATGAGCACAATCACGTGTTTAAGTATCGTACACTAATTGCCAGTCACCCTATGTAGATCTTATATGGTTTGACTACTATCTGTTTAAGAAGGTTTAAAGCTGTTGTATAAAATCTTCGAAATATTTTTGTTCCCAGGCCAGATCCAGTACATATTCTCGGACAAAACGGGCACACTCACGCAGAACATAATGACGTTCAACAAGTGCTCGATAGCAGGCATCTGCTACGGAGACATCGTGGACGAAACTACCGGTGAAACCATAGACCTCGCCGAGGTACGTCATGTACGTTCAGTTCCATACACCCACGGACCAAGTACCAAATTTTCAAACTATTTCAACAGCACATGCTATAGACTAGACCAAATAGAATTGCAGCATGTAGGTTTATGCAGACTTGAAATAATCACCAAGCACTCGAAACTTGACGAGACTCGCACGTCCGAACTTCCACCATCTTTTATTTTGCATGGTTTGAGTTTGGTTTTCAAATTTATGTATTTTGAAGTTTTACGTTTGTTACTGTAAATGATGGAGTTTTGTCCTCGTTCGCTCACGCTTTCGGGTCATGTGAAGTGTTTGATTTAACTGTCATGTCCATATGTTTGTGTTTGTTTTACAGTTAGTTTGTGGATCATAGTGCCACCTCAGTATCACGATTGTGTAATTAATACGTTCACTTCACGGATGAATCTCACTCGAATATCCAGTCGCATCACTAGATACCTAGACTTTTGTTTGAGTTTTATTTTTCTTGCATGGTCACACACCGCATTAGTGGTACAGCAATGTGCCTCGCTGACAGAAAACACATAAAGGGGGACATGGGTCATGAAAGGGTAATTTAATTTAGCCAGTTCCATGATTTATGACGACCATTATTTACTACGTGAATGAATATTCATCGCGACTAGGTGTGCAACTATTGAAAAAAAAAACAGTTAGTTGAACGTCTAGTCGTTATTTGGGGAGTGACATAGAGTAGAGTAGGTAGGGTCGGTGTAGGGTGTGGTGAAGTGTATGTGTGTGTGGAACGCAGCGGCGCGGCGGGGGCGGCGGGGGCGGAGGGGGAGGCGGGGGCGGCGGGTCCAGCAGCGCGGGCGGCGTGTCGGCTCACGTGGCGGCGCGCGCGCGCCTGCTGGAGCTGGAGCAGGACGCGGGCCGCAGCACGCCCGGCGGCCGGCGCCCCAGAGTACGCGTCTACAGTAACTGCCCGCGCGATACTACATCACTCTAAAACTCATTCATTCGCTGCTGCCCCGCTACGACATACGACGGCTCTGATTTCGAATAAGGCATTCGACAAATTAAACGTGTTTCGCACGCCGCGGGCGGGTGCGACTTACCGTTATTTCGGCCACATGATGTGTGCAAATGAACCATAACCGTGATGCCACAATCACTGCGAATAACATGTAAAGCGTATCATCTATGAGCACAGAACTTATTCCATAAAACAGCGCCACCGCTAAAATTATAACGGCGTGCGGAACACTCTTGCCTCAACCAGAATAAAACGTCAATTCAGAAAGCTCTTCATGCTTATATAGTTACGTTAAATGTGCGCTACAGATTGTTCGCTTAATTTTTGGATATGATTTCTGAGGTAGTCGATGTTTTTAAGTTTTTCAGTGTGGCTCGTATTTCGAGCGGGCAGTAGTACTATCTAGCCTGTATTTCCGTTCCTTTATCTATCCGGCCTTCTAAATCTCCCCTTTGTTTCTGGAATAATTTCGAGCTAACCTACACGAGCGTAGCAAGTCACCTCATGAGACTCGCTCACGCACTAACTCTGTATGAACTAGGCCTTATGTCTTCTTGAACACTATATGACGATATTATATTTATTAGCTTATTAATTAAACAAAAAATAACATCCTAAAAAGCTTGGATATATAAAAAATAAAACCCTAAAAATCTCTATTAGTAAACAAAAAACCATAGATTACAAAAAAAAATTAAAAAAATATGATATTATGCTAGACACAAAACACTACATAAACAGTTCAAAAAAATATAACCTACTTTTCCTTTTGTTTTGGGTAAAATAATAAAACTCTATTAGGCCCTTTGTACCTGATGCTCCCTCACACTATCCGCTAATGTATAAATGTTTGTCCATATGTAAATAACCAATGGTGTCAATTGATTCATGTTTGCATGTACGCTTTGCATCGTGTGTTGATTGTAATTCGCTTTAACACTATTAACTGTATTACAGACAAATCTACGAAAAGGAGAACATTAAAAAAAAAAAAACATTTTTAACAAACGAATAAAATATCTTTTCATGGGGAAGGCAACACAGAATTTTATACAACTGGCAATACCTTTATAACAACAGTGCTAAAAATCGTGTCCGACCCATTGGTATTCGGAACTAACTACACCAAACATTATACTTTGCTCAGTGTTTCCTCATTCATATAGTTGTTGCATTTCACGAGCGCTCACTTATCATTGTAAATTAAACCTTATAGCAATGTTTATACACGCTACAGATCCGCTCGTGAATTGCTTCAAACCTTAGTCGTTTTAGAAATTAGTCGTAAACATCTTCCTAATTTGCAAAACATCCTTTAGTGTCAATCTGCAGTTGCTTCTCCCATCGTATCTTATATAAAGAAGAATACGTAGATTTGTCCTCCATAGACTCCTCTTCGTGGGATTAATATATTGTTTTGCTGAATACCACAGAGTTCAGAGCCATTGGACTTCTCGTTCAATCCCGAGTACGAGCCGGAGTTCAAGTTCTTCGACGGCACGTTACTGGACGCAGTGAAGAGGGGCGATAAGAATTGTCACGATTTCTTTCGTCTGCTCGCGCTGTGTCACACGGTCATGCCGGATCAGAAGAATGGGAGGCTGGAATACCAGGTACTAAAGTGTTCAGTGAACATGAATATAGGACAGTTGTTTTAATGCGCTAAAGTGATGAAACTATATAAAACGTAAAGATTATTTTTTCCAACTTTGAACAAAATGAAAAATTTAGAATAATTATATTTTTAATTAATTAAACATGTGTTATTCCAGGCGCAATCGCCCGACGAGTCTGCACTGGTATCAGCAGCCAGAAATTTTGGTTTCGTGTTCAGAGAACGCTCGCCTAATAGTATTACAATAGAAGTAATGGGTAAAACAGAGGTAAGCACAGATTTATGATCGATGTTGTTGTCAAAAATATAAAAAAAAAAACATGTATTTATTGCTCGTTTCTTTGTTCCAGGTGTATGAATTGTTATGTATATTAGATTTTAATAATGTTAGGAAAAGAATGTCCGTGATATTGAAGAAGGATGGTGAAATTAGGTTATATACAAAAGGTGCTGATAATGTAATATATGACAGATTAAAAAATGGATATCAAACTGAAGTGAAGTCAAAGACGCAGGAACATTTAAATGTAAGTTCATTTTATTCTATGAATTTATTTTCTCTTGTATCGATAACCCTAAACCAAAGCATATTCAATTGTAATACTTATTTTTTGTGTTTATATTAATAAACGTATTTGTCGCGTTTAAATTGACAGAGTCCTCTATATCCCGATTACGCATTCGGCTTCAACCCAACAAATGAACGCGATAATTACGTATTCGGACATCAATCTTTTTTTACTTGGACACTGGTCGTAGTCTGCCAACGTTATAACTTTTTTTTGGTTTAAATTTCGCCAAACTTCCTAAACATTTGGATATTGTTCACCAGAAATTCGCGGGCGAAGGTCTTCGAACGCTGGCGCTAGCGTGGAGACCGCTGGAGGAGCGGGGCTTCGCCGAGTGGAAGCGGAGGCACCAGGCCGCCGCGCTGGCGCTGCACGACCGCGACGAGCAGCTCGACGCCATCTACGAGGAGATCGAGACTGACCTGCTGCTCATTGGTGCGTTATTGCCGCCCCACTGTCCCAGAACATACTACACAATTGTTAAACCTGGGAAAACTTTTAACATACTATTGTCAAGATTATTGGCCATGCTGCTGACGTTTTATAAGTACCCATGTAGGCCTTTAAGAAATAAAAATATTTGAATTTTGATGGACTCATCGAGTCAAAGTCTGAAGCATCAAGGCCAAATTTATTATCAGCCAAGTATTTCGCTAAGTGTGTGTCGAAATAGCATAACTTAATTCTGCCAACCCTGTGCCATCATCACACCATAATACGTACGGTGATGCGCCACCGGTACATGGTAGATATCCCACCCGCATGTACAAAAGGTTTCGGGAATCCATTCATAAGCAATCCAATCCTAATTTAATCCTATGTAATCTAATCAGCCGTAAAAAAATAAGGTTAAAGTGGTACCTTTGGCCTAATGTTATCTAATTTAATAAGCTTAATATTTAAGCTTTAATAGCAGTACTAACATATTATAACAATAGGTCATTATTAACATGAGTGAATTAAACTAGTTTTGTGTAATGAGGTAACTAAGCTAATCTTCTTAGAACTTATATAGTACTACTAAGTATTCTTAAGTTTATTTTATGTATTTTCTTTGTACAAATACTGAAATAAATTATTATTATAATTAGCTCATAGGTACCCATGCATTTCGCCACCAGGTATTCGTTAACAGCAACCAAAGCGTTATCGATTACGGTTAATGTTTATTCCAATATTTTGTTTGTTACAGGAGTAACAGCAATAGAAGACAAATTACAAGACGGAGTACCAGAAACCATAGCGAATCTCAGTATGGCCGGCATCAAAGTGTGGGTCTTAACGGGTGATAAACAAGGTAAGCAGTTTATTTATTACTGTCCGTGGCCATTGATATCGAAAATAATCATTCTTATACAAATTGATCTTGAACCCAACCTTTTTCATCACGGAGATTATTATGCAGCTCTAGGATTGTTTGTAATATCGTGCGGTTTTGATCACGCATACGGGATTATCCTTTTCATATAAAAAAAATCATGTAATACGTGGAATACACACATGCCCGGTTTTTTTTTTTATTATGCGAATGACCAGCAAGATTTGTATTTCTAACCATACATAAACCGTTGCAGAAACGGCAATAAACATCGGCTACTCGTGCCAGCTGCTGACGGACGACATGGCCGAGGTGTTTGTGATCGACGGCGTGTCGTACGACGACGTGGACCGCCAGCTCGCCAAGTGCCGCGACAGCATTAGAGTCGTCAACACGTTTTTGCCTCACGGTAAGTCTCCTTAGCGATGTGCTTTACAGGCGTTTTATAGAGGACCTATTGGCGAAACAGAAAACAAAAAAAAATCTTATCGAGCATTCTTACTTACATGTTTTAAAAATGTATAAATATTGTGCAGTAGATATCTTTAAATTTAATGCGAAAATCATGCATTATAATCATTTAAAACTAAAACAAAACAGTCTGAGGGTGTTTTTTTTTTTTAAACCCACCCCTTTCCTTCAAGCCCATTAATTACGCAAGGTGGTTTTTTTTTACCCCACTCTGCGCGTAGCGAGATATCGTAAGATTTTGATCGACCATCTTCACCAATCCTAATCTAACATTAATATGTTAATTTATGCTTAATTACATGGGATATAAAATTTAACAAAATATTTAACTGATTAATTTTACTCAAATTAACCCAGTTTCTGGGATATTACATTTTTTTACAGAAGTGTCTCCCACAGTCCCACGCGAGATTGGATGATATTCGATCCGACTCAAAACACTTCCATCAATGCACGCCCCCCTCTCTTCTAGCAAAAATATCCTTTAAACATAGGAAAAAATTAAGCTTATTCAATAAAAATCGGACAAGTACGAGTCGGACTCGCCACAGTAAAGTCTAAGGCAAAAGTACTAACTACAACATCTATCACCGATCAGGTTCAACAACCGAGCCAAAACCGGAAGGCGACACCGCGAACGGCGACGCGGGCGTGTCGCGCGCGTCGCCCGGCCGCGCCAACGTCAAGCTGAACGCGCCCGCCGTGTCCGTCGTCACATTTAGGTGGGAACATAACACAAACACAGCACACAGGTAGAGAGACAAAGACACACCCTTGTATCACCGCTATACTTCACACAGCCTGTGTTTGTCGCTCACCGTCTTTCTTGTGCCAGTCTGACGGCCCGCTTGCACCACAACTCGATCGACGCCTAATTGAACTTAATATTTTAAACGTCTACTTTGGATATATCCGACAAACTCTCTCGCGTTAATTACGTCAGGGTCCATCTTTAAAGAAAGAAAGAAAGAAAACATTGTTTATTTTGCATACAATGAACAAAACAAGTATTGAAACATTAATTAATAGCTATAATACTCCACCTCGTCAGCTCTTCTTTAACCCATGGGGGTTAAAGAGTTAAACGAGATGGAGTACCCAGTCGCGAACACACTCGTTTGGACCAATCCGACGCAAACAGTTATAGAGTAAGATCCCAGGGTCGCCAGACGTCACGTATTTTCTCAGGAACGAAATGTGGACGATTGAGACTGTTCAGGTATCAGGTAATCAAGGTACATAAAAACAGTACTTGAAATGTACTAAGAACGCATGCCTATCTGCTCAAGTACTCAATCGTCCACATTTCGTTCGTGAGAAAATACGTGACGTCTAGCGGCCCTCGGATCTTGGACTATTAAAAGGTTAAAACATTGTTTTGGTTCTGTAAACCGTTTGAAGTTGACTGAGCAATAAATAAGGTGTAAACACTGACAATAATTCAAAAATATTCATTGCGTTATTTACGTTATCAAACGGATGAAGATTTCAAACAATAGAGTCACGCAATTTGTTGGATGCTGGTCAACTTTAAACGATTAATAGAAATGGAACCAAGTTTTAAATTCGTTCAGCGATATATGTATAGTTTGTGATGCAAGTGGGCCTTAATGTATGCTAATTAATTATGTGATTTCGGAATGATTTTGCGTGTGATGTGTCTTGCCAATCTAGGAAGTCTTTTTTATTTCGGCTAGCATTCAGTTTTGATCAAAAATGTACCATAGAAGTGGTCGTGTTTTTATTGTATATAATATACATAAACAATTATTACCACAAAATACTATTGAATAAAGGAAAAATTAAGTTTTGGTAATTGAAGTAGTTGGGAATAACTAATAAATTGGATAACATAGTTCATGTTTTAGATATGGTATGTAGGATATAACATATAATTTATTGACCGCAGTGTATTTAAAAACATAAGCTTTTTACGTAACTGTGCGAGTCGACTGCGCTTTCATTAGTAAAATATTAACGTCCATACTACTCGTGTGTGTCATATGTGTGTAGCTTTAAAAAAATCGTTTCTTAGATGTACTATCGCAATAAATACTCTAGTGTTGTCCAAATCCAAATTAATTTCTAGATGATAGTGGTTGTTTCGATTAATTCCTATTTGCTTAACCGTTTAATCAATCCGTTTTTTCTAATTGACTTTTGTAACTAAAGTGTGTCACTTCCCTACTAACATAGTTGTAGTTCTGTCCACACCATTCCGTTTGTTTGTACACCAAGCCAGAGTGCTCTTTCTCTCTCTAACCTGTACCGATCTTTTAATCCGACACCTAGAATAGAACTGTAGTTATCACATGCTAATTGTAGATGATTTTAACAAGTTTGATGCCTCTGAGAAGTTTAATATATAATACATGAAATGTCACTGAAGTGGGTGTCAGGTAAAGCCTAAGTTACCTTGATATCATACTATTAAAATTTCTCAGAGACAATGAAATGTGTGAAAAATATTAAAATGTGTGCCGTGGTGTGACCGATGTCAAGTGTTCATGTCCTGTGTGTCTTGATGTAATATCAGCTTGGCTGTTTTATGACCCTTGTACACAATGAGCCAATTCAAAACTTACTTACTGTTCAATTAATGTTGAAAGTGTCATTAAGGCATTGTGTACTGGGGCTTACAACATAATTATGCCGATTTTGCTCTGT
The DNA here is from genome assembly GCA_929112965.1 of Mythimna albipuncta. Taxonomy (NCBI): domain Eukaryota; kingdom Metazoa; phylum Arthropoda; class Insecta; order Lepidoptera; family Noctuidae; genus Mythimna; species Mythimna albipuncta. The sequence goes on from OV815973.1 coordinate 13,701,704, forward strand.
GTGAAAATGGATTTATTTGTGAGAAAAATTTAATGATTTTTTGGGAAAAAAGTATTAAATAATAATGTACCAGTGGCGAGAAGTTGTATAAACAACCATTCCTTTTTCCCGTCTCTTACTAACATGCTGGGTAATGTCTAGCTTAAAATCTTCACATCTTTAATGTTTTACATGACAATCAAAGTTATCCCTATTCACTTGGAATAACTTTGACTATCGTACTGATTTTAAATCAACTTATCACATCAAGGCCTCAGTTGAGAAGATGATCAAAGGCTTGTCAATAAGTAAAAATAATTTAAAACATCTCCGCCACTGTACATACTTTCGCCAATTGCTAAATTCAATTCCAGTTTACCACCAAAATAAATGTAAGCTAAAATATATACCAGAAGCGAAACTCTTCCTGTAAATATAGTGTAACAAAAAGCTTAACTTAACTGGGAACACTGTAGTGAGCCAGACTGTTACAGCAACGAGTACGTGTCGGGCGGGACGTACTCGGCCGAGTCGCACGAGCACGGCAACGACGACGCCAATGGGTTCGCCATCGTCATCAACGGGCATTCCTTAGTGCATTGTTTGCATCCTAAGTTAGAGGAAAAGTGAGTACTTACTTGAAATATGTTTTTTTTTTTCAGCTTTATAGTGCGAATCATAGATATTTTATTTTATAAATAGATTTAAAAAAAAAAATTTCTTTGCGTAAAAGTCATCCAGATGACATCCCCCGCTCTTGGGCGGAGTGGAAGATAGCGTCAGACTTTTGCTGACTAGAAAACCAACCCCGTTCCTTCGTTGCCTTTCATACCGGGGCCGAGCTTTCCTTTCAGAAGCAGACCCTTGGCCCCATTAGGCTTCGACCCTGTTGGGCCCCTACGGTTGCTGAAAGCTCCTTGAGGCACACGGGAACAGCACGCGCCGTCAACGACTTGGGCTCGGTCCAGACGGTTACCGGACGGTCGGACAGTGAGCTACCCATTGCTCGCCGTCCGCAAGCGTGCGCCTACGGTGGCCCGTAATCGGGATCGGAATCCCGGCGGCGACTGGGGCGTGAGCAACGTTGCCTGATGCGGTCGGCCTCCTCCTTTGCTAGCATTACTGCTCCGCAGAAGGAGGCGACCGCGTCTATGGTCCTGCGGACTATGAGCTGTACCAAGGTCCGGCGCGAGAGATCGCCACCGCGATCGCCCCCACAAGGACACGGCGGTGCTCTGACCAAGTGAGGCACACCTCTACCGTGTACTTCACCGTGTCCTCCGGGCGTTCTACACAGTGGTGACACCCGGGCGTCACTTCCGCACGAATCCGGTGCAGATACTTCTCGAACTTACCACGTTCGGTGAGAACCTGCGTCATGCGGAAGGTGAAGACGCCGTGAGGTCTTTTCAGCCACTCCTCAAAGTGTGGACTTACCGCCATTATTGTGGCGTGCCCAATACAGATTATATTGCCAATTATGTTCGTCTAACCAATTTTTTCCAAAGAAAACCATTACCGTTGAGGTAGAACTACACTGCACACACGCATGCCACGTACGCCGATCTGGTCACGTCGGTGTCTGTATTTTATGTGGAAACTAGACTTGTAGAGCTACACTTGATACATGCTACCCGACGTCGTTCTACGTATAAATCAGGCGTGTGCGTCGGTCTAAATGATAAATGATATTTATTTTGCAAATAGGTTTTAAAAAACACTTTTACACGTTATTTTTTTTATTTTTTCGTCAGTGTAAACTAGATGACTAGACTACTATGATATATATACGAGACTAGATGGTTTCCTAGCTGACTGCTCTGAGAAGAAACACCGAAACAAACTCAGGGGGTTGCAGTCTCTTTTAAAGTCCATACAGTAAATATGTTGTGGTCAAAATTACATAGAACCATGCAGCAAATCTGCATGATCTTTTGAAGAAAGAACCATACAGATTTCAGTGGACCTGTCCAGTCAGTGCAAGCATTTGTCAGTATTCGCAAAGCGAACTCAGGACTGCTAATGAGTCTAGGTCTAATATAGTTCTGGGTTTAGTCTCCATGCTATAAAATATAATACAACATAAAGTGTATTTTACAGGTTTTTAGATGTAGTTTTACAATGTCGATCAGTGATCTGCTGTCGAGTGACGCCATTACAAAAGGCAAATGTGGTGGATCTCATCAAGAAGAGCCGGAAAGCTGTCACGTTAGCCATCGGAGATGGCGCCAACGACGTGTCTATGATCAAAGGTATTTTATTTTAGCTTGGTTTTTAGGGTACCTACTATTTTGAAAGGAACTGGTACTTCCGAAAGTACGTCGTTACGCTGTTGGTCCCGGCTGCCATTTGTTGATCTTTGACCGTCTTTCCGTGTAGTTAGAAACCAGACTAACGTTTTGGGGTAGGCCTATGTCCAACAGTGGATGTCATAATACTTGTATACAAACATCCCGTTGTCATTCGTACTTTAATTCCGCCCTCATAACTTGTAAATGGCTGAAGATATTGACTGAACCGATTTTGATAAACCATGTCCAAGCACCAAAGCTAAAAAACTTGCTTTAAAATTTAAAAAAAAAACCTCATCTAAATTACTCTATCCGTTTAAGAGCCATGGTGCCACAGATAGACTACACACACAGTGGTCAACCGACTTTACCGGACTGTATTTTTTAATATCTTAATTTACTTAAGCAACACTAAGACTGTCTCCAAAACCCCGCCAACGAAATCAGAAATAACGTACTCAAAGGCGTTGAATGCTCTCTTGTTCTTCTTCAATATACAGGACTGTTTCCTAGTTGGAAGGACAGTGATCTTATGAGTAATAGCCACTATCATTTTGGTGTTTCATTAGTCATTACTAATTTACTGATAGGCTTATATTTTTTTGCGCAATAAATGACTACTTATGTTACTTACTTGTTCCCTCGTCAGCGGCGCACATAGGCGTCGGCATCTCGGGCCAGGAAGGCATGCAGGCCGTGCTGGCGTCGGACTACTCGATCGCGCAGTTCCGCTTCCTGCAGCGGCTGCTGCTCGTGCACGGCCGCTGGTCCTACTACAGGATGTGCAAGTTCCTGCGCTACTTCTTCTACAAGAACTTCGCCTTCACAGTCTGTCACTTCTGGTTCGCTTTCTTCTGTGGATTTAGTGCGCAGGTTAGTATGCTTCATTTCAAGTATATAAAAAAAAATCGTTGCCACACACTAGGAATTACTCCAGTACAAACAAACTCGCAGACACACCCAGACCCGGAACACCTATCTGTAAACCATACAAATATTTGTTTTTGTATGGCATGGTGATTACTACTTTCGACTTCAATACCACCATCAATCAGTTCCCTTGCGTGATCACATCAAAATTGGAGAATTCCGCAGGAGAAACAAAGTTACCGACATATACCTAAGAATTGTCAAACTTATGGCAGTAGGCAGGGTGCATTGCTCTCAGAACATAATATGGTCGATGGGGACGAAAGGTTCTGGAGTAGCGACCAGGACCGATGATCTGGTGAAGGTCTCGGTAATCCGAAGGACGCGAGACGCCCAAGACCGGTCATTATGTTGACACTTAGAGAGGCCTATGTCCATCATCAATATTGTCACTACCCTTCCTGATAATTCTATAACTAAAAACACAATAATAGCTAACAACTTCCCCATTCCTGTGCACAGACGGTGTTCGACGAGATGTTCATATCAGTGTACAACTTGTTCTACACGTCGCTCCCAGTCCTCGCGCTGGGCGTGTTCGAGCAAGACGTGGCTGACACCACCTCGCTACAGTTCCCCAAGCTATACGTGCCGGGACACACCAGCCAGCTCTTCAATAAGACGGAGTTCATTAAATCTACGCTGCACGGGTGTTTCACTTCGCTTGTGCTGTTTTTGATACCTTATGGTAAGTTTATTTTTTATTTAATATAATATTCCACAACTACCACACAACGCCGTCTAGTCCCAAGCTAAGCAGAGCTTGTGTTATGGGTATTAGACAACTAATAAACATACTTATATATTTCTAAATACATACATATTATAGATACATTACACCCAGACACAGAACAAATGATTATGCTCATCACACAAACATTTGTCCTGGGTGGGAATCGAACCCACGACCTCCAGTATTAGCAGTCAGGGTCACTAACCATTAGACCAACAGGCCAGTCAAATTTAGCCTATGCTTTCCCTCTGCTGGGCAAAAGCCTCTCCCACCTTCTGCCAGGTATTCCTTTCTCAAACCACCTCGAACCAGCCATCCCGGTAGGCGGAAGGCCAAAAGAAAGGATAACAACCCGGGACAGTTGAGAATAGGACACTGAAGATCAGCACAGCTCAGCGAAAACTGTATTCAGTGTTTTTCCTTCACGGAAGTTTATATTGTGGGAAGCCTTTCGGCCATCTGACTTGATAAAGCTTTATCCTGCTAAAGTAATAAAAAAAAATCAAACTATAAAAAATAAAGTCTAGGAATACAACTTTTATTTATTTCAGGTACATACAAGGACGGCCTGGCTCCCGACGGCAAGATTTTATCAGATCACATGTTACTAGGAAGTGTAGTAGCAACCATACTAATTATAGACAATACAACACAGGTAAAATACCATTATTTTGATTGTTAGTAACGAGCCGTAAAGCACCACTTTTGAAAGCGGCTGTTTTTTAAGTATATAAGATTGCCTTAGCCTTATATAACATTGGTTTAGCTTACACGTATCTACGTATCTTTTGTTTCTAAATGATTGCTACAAATGTATGTTTTAAATACATTATTTACTGATTAGTTTTGAAATCTGGCCGTACTATTCACGAAATGTAAATTAAACCACTCCAAATGTAATTTCCAGATAGCTTTGGACACGACGTACTGGACGGTGTTCAACCACATAACGATATGGGGCTCCCTCGTGTCGTACTTCGTTCTAGACTATTTCTACAATTACGCGATCGGCGGCCCTTACGTGGGCTCGCTCACGGTCGCGCTCACGCAAGCGACATTCTGGTTCACTGCTGTTCTCACTGTGAGTATAGTGTTATGATTTGGATGAGTTAGGATTTTATAAATACTGTAAAGTAATCTCTAAGGTGGACTGGTAGAAAATGTCTAAGGTAGTTTGCTTTTGTATAGTGTTATTTGTTAGTTCATAAAGTTTTAATAAATACAGGATAGTACATAAAAAATATTGTAACGGACAGTTGTTGTTTAAAATAATCTGAACAACTAAAAAAATTAGGCAATAGTATTTAAAAATGTAAATAATATGTAAAAAAGACAAATAAAGGCAATAATGATGTTACAATCATAGTTTGAAAATGTTGAGTGTTGCATGTGACGTTGCAGATGATCATCCTGATGGTGCCGGTGGTGTCGTGGCGGCTGGCGTGCTCGTGGACGCGGCCCACGCTGGCGGAGCGGCTGCGCGCGCGGCAGCGCTGGCGGGCCGCGGCCCCCGCCCCCCGCACGCCGTCCGCCCGCCGCGCGCGCCGCTCGGTGCGCTCGGGCTACGCCTTCGCGCACCAGGAGGGCTTCGGGCGCCTCATCACGTCGGGCAAGATCATGCGGCGCATCCCGCACGCGGACGCGGCGCTGTCGGCGCTGGCGTCGCTGCCGGGCAAGTTCCACCCGCGCCCGCCGTCGCCGCCCGCGTCGCCGGCGGTGTCCCGCGCGCCCACACAGAACTTGGCCACGGTGGACTTATGAGTGCACGACGGCGCCCCGAGCGCCCCGCATTGTGATAACGTCGGTAGTTAAACTTCGTATTGTCCTACTATTGCCTATATTGAATTATATTTGTTGATCGAGATTATATATTGATAGATATTTATCGCGGCGGGCCGGGCGCCGCCGCGTCGCCGGCGGCGCTCGTGCGTTGTTTTGTACTCGTGTCGTTTCGTTCGTTGAGTTTGTCGGTCGGAGTCCGGGCCGCCCGGGCCCCGGGAAATGTGCATTTAGACGAGCCGTCGATATCGCTGGCAGTGAAAACGCGACATGACGTCTTGGAACATTATTATTATTTTTCAGAACGTTATGTTAGTGCCAAAAGAGAGTTGAAAAGTAAATATCAGTCAAACTGTTTGCAAATGTATAATGTATCAATAGATTTATTTTAATTCAAAACCAATGTCATATATTACAACTTTGCCATAATCTTATTCGACTGGCGACTAACCGTTTCGCCCGCTGTTAAATAATTTAATTGTTGTAAAGTCTATCAGTTCTGATTGTTATGTGTACTTAGGACATCTTACATAAAGTATTAATTTAATTGAAAATATGATATGAACCTACGTAATGTATGTAAATCATTAAAAGATTTTAAACATGTAGCGTTTTAACTGCATGTGAATATTATGATCAACATTTGCTTTGGAATCAGTTTTTTAATAAAAAAAAAATAATTCTTAATGCATTTTTTTTTATTTACATCTTTACCTATACTTTGTCACACGTACTTGTCTGGGCCACGCTGGTCTACTGGAGATTCCCAGGTTGGGTAAATCAGTATTGGATTATTCCGTCAGATTTTTTTTTAAATTAGCCGGAGTCACATATTTACTACATACACACAAAAACTCGACTAATTAGTTCATTGAATACGGTGATTCGATCTAGCGGGGCCATCTCATCTGTTTCGATGTAGCGGTGCTGCTCAAGATGAACCAAAAAAACTAGTGGCATTGCTTTATTTGTTCAATGTACCTCACAAAGGGGAATTAAACTTTTTCCATACATTGCTGGAATATATGTATATATTATTTTTTTTTCACTAGAGGCGAAAAAGATATCTTAAAGAACTTTATGATAAATCAATAGTAAAAAGAATTATGTCTACCAACCGTAATCAAACGAAGTTAGAGACAGACATACATACTTAGAGTTATTTAGTATAGTGCTATAGTTTGTTAACAGGCTTTATTTTTCTTAAATAAAAATACTGTATGTCTGATATTTTATGTTTCCCATTGTTGAATATAGTTTTGGTTTATAGCGAGTACGCATTAAATAGTGTCAGTCACTATCACAACACTAACGCGTATCTTTCCGATTCGTTTATTAATGGAAACATCAAAATATTATCTACACAAATATAATAAAGAGATAGTTTGTTTTTTTGTTTGTAGGAGGTAATTCCTGAAAGTACTGGTCGGATTGCTTAAATTTTTCACCAATAGAAAGCTTTATTCCTGAGTGAATAAGCTATAATACATGTACCTGGACGAAGTCCCGGGCAAAAGCTAGTGTATAATATTTTCATTTTATTATAACGAAAATAGGTAACTCCTGTCAAAAATATGCTAGCAATGTTTCTTTAAGTATCATCGTTCGGTTACGGATTAAAGGCCTTGTTCTTTTTGCTATTGACTCCTCGTCAAAGATTTTATATATCCTAGTACCAAGATATATAAAATATAAAATCTTTGCTCCTCGTATTGGCTTTTAACATAAGACCTAGGTTTCAATACTGGCGAAAAGAAAAAAGTAAATCATGTCAATAGCCTGCATTGACCTTTACTTACAATATTCAATGTACCTCAATTGATTTGATAGAAATTACAATTAATCGCCTCAACCGTCTAGCGGGACCCTCGGTCCTATTACGCTCGGTATACATATAAATAATCCACATCCTAACTTTCCCTAATGTACCTCTTATTTATGTATTAACTCCAAAGAATCTTTAACAAATCGAAAGAGGAATTCAACAAGAACAATTCGTCTGCCCAGCAGGGTCCTTTGTAACTTGAATTTATATATTGTGCATAAAAAGCACACCATTGTTATATATTGCCAATGTACCATAAAATACTTCACAATTTTTCGCGATTTTATTTTAAATGCAAATAGCTTACTACCTAGATCATATATTTGTGGATATGGTATGGCTGGAATGTTATATACTTAAATTAATAGTTACCATCGCGGTCATTTCTGCCTGATCACTTAAAAAATCTTTCGCTTGAATCCTGCGGCGCAGCTCCAAACTAAACCCTGCAAGCAAAAATGAACTTAGCGGTGGTCAGGCGGAAGTGTCTTTGATAGTACATTGGTAATACATAACAATGGTGTGCTCTCTTTGCATGTATAAATTCACATTACAAAGGGCCCTGCTGAGCAAAAAAATGCTCTTTTGTCCTTTGGAGTTAATTCGTGAATAAGGAGGTACTTTGGATCTTGTCAGTAAATTCATGAGGTACATTGAACAAACAAAGCAATGGCATTAGTGTTTTCGCCAAAGAGTGGTTATATTCTCACTGGTTTTCTCTCTAGCTTCTGTGGCCCCGCTGAATCGACTTTTTTTTTTTTTGTAGGTGGGTAAATCATCCAATGACATCCCCCACTCTTAGGCGGAGCGCGAGGGTGTGTCAGACTTTTACTAACTAAAACCCACTCCAGTTCCTTCGTTGCCTTTTATACCAGGGCCGAGTCTTCCTTTCAGAAGCAGACACTTGGCTCCAGTAGGCTTCGACCCTGCTGGGCCCCTACGGTTTGCTGACATCTCATAGAGGCGCGCATAGAACAGTACGCGCCACCGACGACTTGAGCTCGGACTGGACGGTACGACGGCGAGCTACCCGTTGCTCGCCGTCCGCAAGCCCGCGCCTTTGGTGGCCGGAAATCGGGATCGTGATCTCAGCGGCTGGGGCGTGAACGCCGCTTCCTCGCGCGTGCTGCTTCGCAGGAGGCGTCTGCCTGCTATTCCTCGCTTTAGACCATGGCCTGTACCAAAGCCCGTCGTGAGAGATCGTTGCCGTCGATCGCCCCCACGAGGACACGGCGGTGCTATTCCCAAGCGGGGCATACCTCTACCGTATGCTCCATCGTGTCTGCACCCGGGCGTTACTTCCGCACGAATTCGGTGGGAGGAACTTCCCGAACTGATCATGTTCCGTGAGAACCTGCGTCATGCGGGAAGTCAGGATGCCGTGAAGCCTTTCTAGCCACTCCTCATAGAGGGGAATTACCGTTACAATTATGGCGTGCCCAGCACTGGGATGCGATAATCGCTGTCGCCATTCCACCATGAGATCCCGCCGGAACTCTCTCCGCTATGCCGTGAATTGTCGCGACAATAGAGTTCCGCTGCGGCGTTATCGCTCAAGTAGTCGTTTAACCGGAATCGACGACCGCATTCAGCCTAATGTGGTCATCTGGTTAAATTAGCCATTCAATTGGACGCCTAGGCCGACAATTGTTTGAACTAAAATCACTTAACGTTTAACAGCTTGGCGTATTGAAAGTTAGCCCTTTCGAAATGACTGATCACGACTCAGCCAAGTGATTCAAATTTTGTTCCGCTTTTTATTGATTTAATAATATTTCACTATTACATGGTGGACACTATTACTAAAAAGCAGTTTTATATAATTTGTAAACTCATGGTTACTCTACTAAACTAAATGACTATACAACGTTCAGCCATCTGGTTAAACGTTTCGGTCAACGACATGGCTAGTTGTTCTTCAGCCATTTCATTGGATACCAGCGTTTAACGAACGCCCTAGGCGTCCAATTAGATGGCTAATTTAACCAGATGGCTGCAACATATACATACCTGCTCGTGTTGAAAACATCATAAGCTATGTATGAATGGCGTGTTTCGAAACATTCACAGTCTACCGTGTTCAGTCACCGAATACGGCTAACCGACAACCTGTGTAGCCACTAGCTAACGGCAGATCCAGTGAGCGATGTGGTTCAATTCATGGGCTATGTTATAAAATATTAACAAACTAGCTGTACCTTGCGGTTTCACCTGCATCATTGGTTACTGCTCCGCTCCTATTAGTCGTAGCGTGATGTTATATAGCCTATAACCTTCCTCATTAAATGGGCTATCTAACAGTGAAAGACATTTTCAAATCAGACCAGTAGTTCCTGAGGTTAGCGCGTTCAAACAAACAAACAAGCAAATAAACTCTTCCGCTTTAATAATATTATTATTATTAGTATAGATAAGTAACACTGGTGATTTCACAGTAGAAACACAATATTGTTGTAAGAGCGTAACGCACGTCGTCCACTGTAGCCACCACACCTGTTTGCCCTAGTCGGTGACCGGAAACCTGAATGTGGTCGAATCTTTTAAACCCACCTAACGTAAATCAGCCATCATGGGGGTAAGTGGTTCCTACAGAATTCGAATTGATTGACGTGAAGTCACTTCTGGTTAATGGCTTATCTCACACGACCCTAAAACACCCTATAACCACGCACCCGAGCGTGACCATGGCATGTTCTTGCTATACCATTATCAGGATATGACAAGGATCTTATACACCCTACGGAAAATACCTTAGATGGCGCTGAACTCTATGATATTTCATTTTTTAGAAGTCAAGGAAATGTTATCGCGAAAATCGATCATAGCATTTTATTGCCTCCGTAAGCGCTGACTGCTGAGCGTGAAGTCCTAAGTTTCATTCCAAGATCGACCAGACTGTGTTATATTTATTTCAGCTTGTATTTCTTAGCAGTTGTCCGAGTTTCGATTTGTGTCCGGTTAATTGTTTATAAATGGAATCGGTATTTGGTTGTTTGGGTGGTGTGTGACTGAGTGATGTAAGTACTCATTTAAAATAAATCAAAACACAAAATTTGGCTATGATGGAGCGACATAGTCAAAATTGTGACAAAGCTCCTTAATAAAGATTAAAAAAAAAAAAGTACTCATGCACTGGGTGGATGGCTTAAATAAAAGTTCTTGCTGTTGCTGTAGGTATGTCCAGGTATAATCTCCTCACACACAGCAAAACAACACTATAATATTGAAGGCGTAAATAACAAGCAGGGAAATATAGCAGTGAAATAGTATATACAGTCTTTGCAAGCACAGCTATAAAGTTAGCGCGGGTAGACTTTGTTCACATTTGTTTTGCCGCCGCGAGCGCACGTATAACTAGCAGGCACTGTAAATCGTGACTGGTGAGAAAGGGTGGCGTTAACATGCTCTGCGGAGAAAGGAATATAACAGTGCGGCGGTAGAAGTAAATAATGTGTCGCCGGCGGCACCTCATCGACAATGCGCGTGTCCATTGCGTCACGTCAATATGTGTGTTAGTAGGTATGTGTGTTGTTACCTTGGAAATGTATAAATATATATGAATGTGGAAAATAGCCATAATAGATGTAGATGAGTATATATTTATTGTGTATGTTTATATTGTATACTGTGTAAATATAAGTGAGTCACCTACATGTAGGTAAATGAAATTTGACCTCTGCCTTATGTCCTTGTACAAACTCCTAAAAATTTTGAAAAACAGGTAATAATTCTTAAAAAAAAAAAATGAACAAAAGACTAAGCGATATGGTAGAACGACTTTAGCCTTTTCTAAGGGTTAAATAGAAATATAAAATTGACGTTATAAACGTCAGTCTAAAATCATTCAACCCAATTCAACCATTTAGGTTATGTACAAGTGCGTGATTATGTTTTTATTCTAAATTTTCACAGAAAACATTAAATATGAGTGAATGTTACAATATCGTCCCTTGGTATAATAGTGAAGAGTGGCACCGAGTCTATGAGGATATATCAAATCCATCTTCAAGCAAAGAATATGCACTGAAACTGTTACTCTTATGGAGGGCGAGGAGCCCTTCCTTGCCATCCGGCATAGAATCCACACTTAGTCTGCTGCAAGTTTATGTAGAGGATGCTAATGCTTCTCAAGATGCAATCAATGATCAATTACTACGTTTAGCATATTCATCTGCCATTATGCGATTTGTTAACCATATGTTAGATACCGAAACAGTTAAAGGATCGAGTTTATTTCAAGCAGCCAAAAGATTAGGCGTTCCTGACTGGATTGTGGATCTGAGACATAATACTGCTCACAGCAATACGCTTCCTCCTATCGCGCTGCTCAGAGAAGCATGTACCATCAGTTTACAGTGGCTCCAAACCAACTATTGGGATAAGCACAAACAATACATTCAAGATTACATATGTGGACAGAACAACTCTATCAATGCTGATGCATATAAAATTGGAACTCTAATAAACTTTTGTATTTCATTAGGAATATGCTCACATTCAAAATTGAAGATTAAAAACTTATCGGAAATTCCAAATATGGCAATGAGAGAATCTATTGTTAGTGATGCTAAAGAATTGCTTGGAGACCAAATTGACCTATCTAATCTTAAAACTGTGTCCATTATGTCGCTTATCAATATACTAAACACTCATGGCAAAAAACTTTTAAAAGTTAGAGACGTAAGCACTGTTGTGACTGATGTTTTGCTTGGAGATGATTCACTATTTCTATCTAAAGAGCTTTTATATTTCTTTAGTGCAAATGACTTCAGATATAAGTCAAAATTATACATCAGTTATGTTCACTGCTTTGAAGTACTGCTCACATTTCTACATACAAATGATTTGCTGCTGGACTTCATTTTAGCTCTGATAAAAATCACGCAAAATCCAGAAGGCCATCCAGGCGGGCATTTCAGAGCAAAGCTGGCTGCATTATGGCTTTCACAAATATTTGCTGCCCTGAAGATATCACAGAACACACTTAAAAAAATTAAAAAGTGAGTAAGTTTTTAGATATGTTTTTTACTTGTGAATTATAAACTAAGTATCAAACAAATATTTATAAGGGGAAAATAAATGTATTTGTGTGTTTCTTACTTCTTCATGTTTAAACTACTGAACAGATTTGGATGAAATTTGAAACAAAGGTCTTACATAGGTAGTACATAGTATATTTTTTGTATCCTGGGAGTATGTTCCCTTGGGATCATTTTCTAACCTCAGGCAAGCGAAGCCACTGGCAGAAGCTAGTTTAATTATAAATATAGTGTGTTCTTTTAATTCCAAGTTTTATTTATTTTCAGAATGACTGATAATGATAAAATATCCAAGAAAAGGAAAGATTTGAAGAATTTATATGAACACTGGTATCCTGGCACTAGTTTAAAAAAATTGTTAGTCTTGGATCTTCAAAAACCTGTACCTGAAGAGTTGCAAGACATCAACTACATCCAACCAATTATTGCTGCTTATAATCATTATCTTTCTTTTTTTATATCAAATCTTTTAGATTTGCTTGTACCAAAACTTCCTGCTGTGGTTGCAGAAAGAATATGTACTTTAGCTAAATTAATATCATCTCCAGAAAAGTTTCCTATGACCACTTCGTCTGTTATTTATACAGCCGAGGACTTGCAAATGGGTAATGATGACATTATGATTATTGAAGACGTCCAGCAAGAGGACTTGGAAGATAATGAAGAGAAAGACAATGGAAAGGAACAACAACTTATGTTGAATAGTATTTGGAGATTAGCTTCTAATAATCATGACTGGTCTGCATGCCCTATTGGTAGAGTTCCATGGCAGCATATCACAGAAAATGTTAATGAAATGGAAGTAAATTAAGTAGATTATATTATAAGAAATTAAACACATTTATATCATTATTCTTTTTTTTTATTTTCATATTTTGTATACAGTATAATGTTTTGGTTACATTTCATTTATATTGACACATTATAGGATCCCTAAAAACAGTGGCGGCGCTAGGCGTCGGCGACGTCGGCGACCGCCGACGGCCTCGCGCTTGAGGGGGCCTCGCAAAAAAAAATTATTATTTAAAATTTAGTTATTCATTTTTATTTATTTTCATGTATAACTTGTTAAGTGAGTGAGTTTCTCGAAAACTAGAAGTTCAGTAGTTTTTGTGCTATGAGCACTTTACGGGCAGAATAGTCTGGCAACACTATGAAAGTTAAACAACTTCGTGCGCGAGACGGGGAATACCCGTGTCGTCTTTGTATTTCTTCTGTGAGCGAAACGTAAACAATCATTCCTTTTGTGAATGCAACGCAACACTCGCAGACTAGGCTCGCATGGACAAAATTTCTTTTTATTGTGTTGTAAAGTCATTTATTGTGTTGTAAAGTCAGTCAGTACCCCGGTGGTTGAGTGATGATTTAGTGGACAAAAGTGTTAATTTATATTGTGATTTCGTTCATACTTCGAAGGTTATAAGATAAGGTAAGTCAATATGAACTTTTATAACAACTTTAACGTAAAGTATTTGTCAACATCAATATAATAATTTTATAAGTCTTAATTGCAATGTATTTCTTTAAGGATATCGAAATTTTAAAAAGTGGATAGTTTATGTAGTTTTAAATTCAAACTGTGCTAGTGTTTTTTTTTTCAAGAACTAAAATTTTTAGCTGTTCGAGTATGTTTACAAGCTCGCACGTGCTTATAAAAATATTAGCCTCAAAATTGTCAACAAATTTTTATCGAGTTTTTCTATCGTTGCGCCTAGCTCTTTAGATCTAGATTACTTTGTATTAAAAGAACTCCGCACTAGAATCTGGTGTTGTTTCAGTACAAAATAACGTAAGTAAATAATTTTATTCAGTTGTCTATCAAAAGCATTGGCGTATCTATAGTTTTTATAATCTGCTACACAAAAAACATCGAACTACAGATCGATAGATCTCGTATCGCATTAATATTAACTTTGACGCTATTGGGCGTCACTAATAAAAATTAGTAGTAGTAATAGTAGTTATTTATTACATACATAAATATACCTAATTTATGATTAATTAAATAAACAATACTTCTAATTGTTATTTAATTTCAATGTTGTTGTTTTTATTTTTAGGTCATCATGTCTGCAGGACCAAGTAGAGACAGAGATAAAGGGAGGAAATGGGAATCCGGAGCATTCAAAAGAAAAAGAAAGGCTGAAGCTGTTATATCCAACCAAGCTCTAAGTTCCAGTATGATGAAATTTCTCAAGAAACCTTCTTCGAGTGTCACTGCTTCAGAGTCATCTGATGAAACTTTAGTTTCTGAGCCAGCATCAGAGTCAAATGAATCTTTTTTTGGAAGTTCTGATACAGTTTTACCGGCAACATCGAGCGAACCTACTATGATCCAAATGTCGGAACCCAATACAGAGTTAGAAAGTGAAACGTTGTGTGACTCAGAAAATCAAGTGGAAGGAGTTCATTTAAAAGAGTCATTTATAGACTTAGATCCAGGGAAGTGGGTATTTCCAGTAAACGATGCGCAGCGTCATGACCTAATTCAAAACGGACCCAATCAAGATCTAGAGAAATCTGATGACAGTTACCCAAAAGACGCAAATAAAAGACATTTTTCTAAATTTCATTTCACTCGAAAATTAAGTAACGGCGAAACGCAACATCGCCGATGGTTAGTTTACTCCATTTTTCAAGATAAAGTTTATTGCTTTCTATGTAGACTTTTTTCAAATTTGCATACACAGATGGTAAAAGAAGGATGTTGTGACTGGAAAGATTTGAGTCGGATATTGCAAAGACATGAACAAAGTCAAGGACACATGGAATGCATGATTAAATGGATGGAATTCTATAAAGGAATCAAACACGGAAAAACAATAGATAAAGATAATGAGAGATCTATTAAAGAATCGCAAAAGTACTGGTATAATTTGTTTGAAAGAATGATTGATATCATAAACTACTTAGCCTCACACAATTTGGCATTTAGAGCTCATCGAGAAACCTTTAAATTGAACGATAGCAAAAACAGTGGCAACTTTATAGATTTATTTAAGTTGTTATCCAAATATGATCTGACACTACGGGAGCACATGCAACGTATTAATGAAAAGCAACTATCTCAACATTATCTGAGCCACGACGCCCAAAATGAATTGATTGCATTTATGTCTAAATCAGTTATTGAAGAAATCATACACAGCGTTAAACAAGCAAAATACTATGCCTTCTTGATCGATTGTACCAGGGATGTCAGCCGCGTTGAACAAATGTCAATAATATTAAGATTTTGCAATTCTTCAACTGGAGCAATAGAGGAACATTTTGTTGGGTTTATTGCCGTCACAGAAACAACGGGAGAATATGTAACAAATTCCATATTACAAGAACTGGAAAGAAATGGTCTAGATATCCAAAACTGTCGAGGACAAGGATATGACAACGGCGCCAATATGGTCGGTATTAATAAAGGTGTCAGAACAAGAATACTTAATATAAACCCAAGAGCATTCTTTACGCCGTGCGGATGTCACAGTTGGAATTTGCTTTTGATGGATGCAGCTAAGTCTTCTACAACAGCCAAAACGTTTTTTGGCTTCATCAATAAAATCTATGTGTTGTTTTCAAAGTCAAGTAAGCGTTGGGATATTGTGAAAACTAAATTAAAATTGACATTAAAACCTCTGTCTGAAACACGATGGGAGAGTAGAATCGGAGCAGTAAAAGCAATATTTTTGCAATTTGATGATGTTATCGAATGCGTGAATGACCTGAAAAATAAAAGTGATGATTCTGAAACTCTCAGCGACTGTGACGCAGTTTTCAATGAAATGTTAACTTTTGAGTTTGTTGTTGCGATACACGTATGGTACGAGATTTTATTACGTGTGAACAATATAAGCAAACTATGGCAAACGGTTCAAGTCAACTTGAAAGTCGCTATTGATACTTTACGGTCATTTTGCAGCTAGATTCAAGAATTCCGTAATACAGGATTTGACAATAGTGTCGCACAAGCTCGATTATTTGTAGAGAAGAGTACTTTCGAAATTAAGACTCAATTTAAAGAAAAAAGAACAGCCAGGAGAAAACGAATGTTCGATTATGAACATATTGATGAACCTATTCAATCTTTTGAAATGCAGTACAGAGTTACCTTTTTTAACACTATGATTGATGCTATTATAGTTGATACCGAATGTCGATTTAAAGCGCTCAATGAATATTTTGAACGATTTGGTTTTATTTATGATATCAGATATTTAAATTCTATATCAAAAGAAGATCTCCTCAAGTGCTGTAATGATTTAGGTACAATACTTCGGGAAGGCGAAAACAACGACATACAGCCTTTCGAACTGTATGAAGAACTCCAACTTTTAAAAACAAATTCACTAGACTCTATCAACGACGCGAAACAACTCATTCAATATATTTTAGAAAATAATTTGGAAGAAATATATCCAAATGTTTATATAGCAATTAGAATCATGCTCACAGTTCCTGTCAGTACAGCTTCCGCTGAGAGAAGCTTCTCAAAGTTAAAATTGATTAAGACCTACTTGAGAAGCACGATGAGTCAAGAGAGATTATCTTCGTTATCAGTTCTATCAATTGAAGCTGAAATAGCGTCTGGTATTAGCTATGACGTAATCCTGAAAAAGTTCAGTGAGGCCAAAAGCCGAAAAGTTCGTTTATTTTAACTTCTATTTATGTAAGTTTTGTCATCATTTGATAAGCAATAAAACTTGTTTAATAGCAATAAAATATTTGATAAAACTTGTTGTTAATATTATTTTAACTATAATTCTGCTTACGTAATTTAATATTTTCTTGATTGGGAAAAAAGGAGGCCTCGCGAACCTAATTTGCCGACGTCCACGCGAGATCTAGCGCCGCCTCTGCCTAAAAATAGTTGAACAATATACATGTTTATATGATACAAGATTCATTATTGATTAACATGTAGGACAAAGTTCACAGTCAAATGACATACAGGTATATAAAACGACCATGTGTAAACAGCTTATTATTGGTCCTTATAGCAAATACAATTACAGGTTGAATAAACACAAATGCCAGTTATCTGATTCTTGAAATATCCAACTAATATCTTAAAATTCAGAACTTCAGTTCCATAAACTTGGGTATTAATAAAATAACTGTTACAGAGATAGAAGGCAACAGAAAAATAAAATGTGATGTTACACAATAAAATGTAGGTCTAATATTTAATTTCCAATGATTATTCAACTTGAAACGACCAACTACCATAAAATTTCAACAATCCAATGATATAATGCACCAATAGAGAATTTAAAAATGAAACATCGATCGATAGGCACTTTTACAACTAAACAGTGGCAGAGACTATAGCAGTAATTAAGATAAAATAGTACCTTGCTAAAAGTTGTCATAATAACTAATAAATTATTTACATAAACCATACGCGGAACGGGCGAATATCTACATACACTTCTAAAGTGTCAATAAACTCCTAGTTGTAGCCACATTGCACATTCATTTACTTTTCTTGTAAAATAACTTAGTTTAAAATTATGATTATGAGTATGTTTGCTGATGGGGAGCTTGGAAAACAGACAATACGATTATATTATCGAGACTTATCCACATCTAATATTTATATTACCTCAAAACAAAGTAGAATGTACGTGGCTAATATAAATGTTGACACTAACAATGCTATACAAGAATACTAATATGTAAACCATCAACAAGAGTAGCTAGACTTTCAGAAGTGTTCAGGCCAGTCGGAGACTGCTGAAAGCAAACTAGTCGAAGGCACAGATAGTACACTAGATTACTGCGACACAACCCCACTAAACAGAATCAACAGAGTTTTTTATACATAAAAATATAGTATTTGTTCGGCACCTAGATGAGACATGCACTTTCATGGGTATTTCATTTTTATCAAACGCAAATAAATCTAAGAATAGTGTTCTTCATATTTCTGTTCTGTGTAAATTGCTCAAAAGGTAGCCTCAGTATCAACTGTGAGATTCAAACAAATTTCGTGGCTTTAAAATTGTTACAAAAGTGTGTTAGCTTATTAGATAGAGTAAGTTTATGTTAATACAGTCCATCATAAAATATTGAGCTATAAAATATGTCCACGGACGATAGTTAAACGAGAGGCTTACAAACAATACAAGTTGTCACAGAGTAATTCGTTGTTTGTATAGTAAATTGTTACAAACTAATTAATAAAAAGCGGGTAAAATATTTGTGACTTAATAATAAATTCAATAGCTTATTTTAAGACAGTCTTTTAGAATATGAAAGCAAATTAAGATAGAGGCAAGGTACGTGGTGTCTATGATAACTTTTTGGATAATATTTTAATCATAGGAGTATGTTGCAGATACAACACCCTGCTAAGGAGCCAAGTACCACAACGAGAGGAAATGTTGCTTAGATACATAAAATCAATTACACAAACAATAAGCATTAAATGTCTAAGACAAATAACGAACATAAGTACTCAGGCAATAATAATATAATTTAATGTAAACATATAAGTTAAAATATATTTATAAAACATATCAGATTTTTAAGTTCTGAATGGATCACAAAACATTCATTTTTCGTAAAAATTATAAATTGCTAAAATACATGTGAATTAAAATCGTCTTTTACATGAGGTAAAGAAACTAGATACAATTTTGGTTTATAAATAATTGATACCTTGTATAGTTTGGAATCGGACATGATAGTTAACTAGGATCACAAAACACTCAATTATATTGCGTAATATTCTAAACCTCATTTAAGTGATGTCTTTGGATTGGCATGCACGCAAGCTTAATTTTGAATATTTTTGTGTACACAATAATCGCTCGGCGTACCTTATCGATTAAATGCTAACTCAGAATCACAACACTAATAATTGGAGACAATCTAAAATAGATAATCATCAAGATGTCATCTCTCTTCTAAAATCTAGACAAAATAATATTTAGCATTTTCTTTTGATGAGTTAGCAATCAAATCAACTCTACTACGATTCTGTGTCGACACGTGAACGACATGCCTAAATACAAGCATAATAATAAATGGAATGAATCATTTCTCAGCATGTCAGAGCCTGCAAGTTTTAACCTACTAGCTAATCGAAAACTTTGAAAAATACAGTCACATGTCATCTATATATTCAACAAAATACGCCTATTGACAGAAGAGCGATATTGCTATAATTTAAAATCACCTTTAGACAAGATTTACATATTTACACAGAAAATATATCATAAAATATGTCAGTGCAAGATGGATGTAAATATTTTTATGTACGAAAAAATACTTTTATATTCATACATCACTTGTTTGGGCAGTCGCTAAGTTATTGTTACGGCGACTTGTTTGACTTACAGAAATAAGCTCATCACTACGTCTAAGTACAGTAGTACGACGGCTGCGGAGTATCGAGTCGCCGTCAACTGCGCGGGCGCTTCACCTACTGCTACATGTATACTTGTCTAAAACAGAGCTCGTTACATAGCACGAATGTGTAAGATAAACGACATGAACATACCTGCTTGCTTCACATCGATCTCTATAAGTAGTACTACGTCACTAACAATAGCAACATCAGGACACAGATCGCAAAAATAAAATAAATACTTCACGGTCCGTTTCATAAAACTTAACAGTAATGTATAACATTCGTTTGCTATCATCCTAAACAATTTAAAATGTGAAGGAACACACACAGGAACATTTTATCTAATTTCTTTTCACTTTATGCTGTCAGGAATGTAAGAAATCTGAGAATGCGAAACTTATCCATTAACGCATTATTTGACAACACTAACTCTAAGTATCATGGCAAAATGTGGACATATTTGCGTAAGATTCGGTTGAAGGCTGTCGACCGGTACGTAGGTACATGCTCAGCCATTCCATCAGGTAGAGATGTGTGTGGGCTCGGTCGGCAGGCGAGCTAGACCATGATGGGGTCGTCCGAGGACAGCTGCCGGTGCAGGAGCCGCTGCGAGCGCAGGGAGCTGGCGCCCGTGCTGAGGTCGTCCGTGCTGCCCAGCTCGCCGTCGTGGTCCGTCGTCGACAGCAGGTCGTCATCCGACGTCGCTCTGAACAAGTACTAAATATTACTAAAAGAAATAATAAACTACTTTTCTGTATACGAAAGTTACTGGATGATATTGGTCGAGGATAGAGTTAAATGAAGAAGATAGGCCAACAGTTAACCGGTGTAGGACATTTAACCTTTCGTATGCCGTAATTAGAGACACAATTAAAAAGTGATTGTGTCTCGCGTGGATCCACTTTCCGGACACACAAAGGGTTAAACGAAAGTGGGTGTAAAGAAAGTGGCATGTCAGTCAAGAGTATTTATTACAGTAAGTGTCTGCGGCGCCTTAGCGCGTCATACCTGATAAGAGTCGGCAGGTTGGAAGTGAGGATGGCCTTCTCCTTCTGTATCTCGTGGATATGCCCCACGAGGATCTGTTCCTCCGGGCGCGGCGCGTGCGAGTGCGAACGCAGCGTGGACAGGCGGCTGGTGGCCGTGTGGCACGCCGTGTCCAGTGTTGCTATATCTTGTAGCATGCCGCGGACCTGCAGTAGGAAAAAATAGTGTTGTAAAATCTATAGCTTGTGTTTAGTTGAACGCGTTAGTCTCAGGACCAAATTGATTTTTTTTTTTAGTGTTGGATAGTGTATTTATCGAGCTATACACTATATTTATCACGCTGCAGCCAATAAGAGCGAAACAGTAATAAAAGATGCAGGTAAAACTGTTTTAATTCCAAATATGTATAAATAAACAAAACATCTGTAATTTAAAGTAAATCCAGCTAGAAAAATATTGCCTAGTAATATAGAAGTTGTTTTTAACGCTCACTTAGGTGTAGTAACTAAATGGTGTAGCAGTGAGCGTTACTTACGGTGCGCATCTTATCGACGAGTATGGCCTCGAGACAGGCGGTCTGGCGCGCGATGTCGTGCAGCGAGTCCTGCGCCGGCTGCACCTTGTGCGTGCGCAGGATGCACGGCGCGAACACTATGGCGAGCGCGTTCGGACCCATCCTGGACACAAACACATATTTCACGACTAAATTCTAAAAATCTGAAGCTACACGCAAGCTTTATCCATGTCCACACTAGCTCACGCTCACACGGAGTTGAAATGTACGATATTTTACTGTGTAACGGACATTTACGGGTTACATTACCGTTAATAGAGCAAAATGAGTTATTGAAAATCAATAATATTACCTATTATGATCTTCCCCAAGTGCCACCCTCGCCAAGTGGAATATTAACCTCTCTACGAGGTCAAAGTTTGGTTTTGGCAGCTTTCTTAATATCGTGAAGATTGTCGACACTCGTTCCTAGAAAGAAGTATTATATTATTAATTAGCATTACCTAATAATTTATAAAATAACTAGCTGTCTCGTCAGACATCGTCCAGGCAGAAAACTAGCTTTAATTCAGAAATATAAAATTAAGAACCGATTACAGCGTCACCTATCGGGTTCAATTGTATTTTTAAATCATCCAGCTGACACACGGTGGTTTATCCAAATCGGACCAGCCATTTAGGAGTTAGGAGACAAACACACACACAGAATAATTATGTAAATAAAGATTAGGGACATTTTTTTGAAAGTGGTAAATCAGAAAATGTCTTCTTTCGCTCTGAGTGGAGCGAAAGAAGAAGGTAGTATTAGACTTATACTAACTAAAATTCACCTGTATTCTTTCAGTTGTCCAGAGCAGCGGTGCCCCAGCAGTGATACACTTATATTGAAAATTATTATAATGTGTCTAGAAGTTACGAAAAAGACACTTCCGCCTGACCACCGCTAAGTTCATTTTTGCTTGCATTCGAAACGAAAACTTCAATGGGTTTGATTTGGCGCCGCGCCGCAGGATACAAGCAAAAATTTTTTTTAAGTGATCGGGCAGAAATGACCGCGATGGTGCATTGTAATTCGAATAGTTTATTGTAATGTTTTTTACCTGTGGGTCAGAGATCTGCGAGGCCAGTATGAAGTCGTCGTAGAGGTCGAAGGTGAGCAGCGGCTCCGGCAGCTCGCGGAAGAAGCTCTTGAGCACGGACGCGCGCACGTGCACCGCGTACGCGTCCAGCTTGTCCACGCCCTCTTCCGGAGACTCGTCTAGTAGGCGCCGGAGTTCCCGGACCTAAAGTTCAACATTATATTTATTAAAACGCCCTTAACTAAACAGTACCACCATCTTAGGCCCCTCTCCCACGACGACTTTTTGCAGCGATGCTGTCGCGTGTTTCATAAGCGCGTGGCAGCATCGCTACTAACGCGCGCTAGTCGCACTTGCAAGCGCTTTAGAAAAAATGCAAACGAGCTACAGCATCGCTACAAAAAGTCGCAGTGGGTGAGGACCGTAAGTGTTGATTATCGGAAAGAACTGGCCCCAGCAACTTGGAATGAATTCCTCCAATCATAGTAAGACACGTAAAGAATTGGGTACTAGACTAATTTTTTTTTTGTATTACTGTAAAGTCGGGTTTCTTTGGCCCTAAGGTATAACTTTAACCCAAACTCGTTAACCAATACAAACACAGTATCCTGTTTCCTATTGGTTAATAAGCTTGGGCCAGAATAACCTGATTTTACTGTATTTGTATCAAAAAGTAATGTTGCCCAAAATAATTTTGTTTTTCAAATTCGTAAAAAATTAAGTAAGTTAGAAAGATTACAAATCTAGTAGAAGGGGAATCTGTCAAGTAACAGAAAAAGGATGCACAAACTATGTTTGCTGTGACGTTCCTGTCATTAGGTTACGCACATAGAAAAGAGACAGCGAGATGTGCCCAGTACGTGCCCACTCTTCCTAATACCAATATTTTAAATGCTAATGGCGGGTGGAACACTGTGCCATCGATAACTTGGGCTCGATCTTAACGTAGCCTTTGCTCGTTGTCCGCAACCCCGCGAGCAACTGTGTCATGAAATAAGAGAAAAGGTTTTCACTCACAACCACATTTAACAAATGGATACTCACCTTAGAACTAAGCCCACTCTTTCTGTACAGGCCCTCTGTGTAAAGGCCTGTCATTTCTATGGTGGTTATTAGCCTGTCTATGACTACAGGGATATTACTGTCGCCTGTCGGTAGATCAGGTAACGGTACTCCAAACACCTGCGAACGATTCATTGCATAAAAAGAAAATAGTTTAAAGTGAATGGACATATTTTCACTAGATGGCGCGATTGACTTTTTGGAGGTATGCAAAACAGAGAGCATAGTCCCACATACCTCTTTTGAAAAGGGAGGATCCTCCGACCAGACCATAACACCAAGTTTATTAATTATTACCGCGATTGCGGTTGCAAAGCAATCCGATGCGGTTCACGCGATTTGAAGGCGATGCGGCGCCCTACGTGCACGCGAAGCCACCGATTTAACAGTCATGTATATAAAACAAGTCACTGGACCGCAGAGTTCGCGCGTAAATATCAAAGCAACCGCTCTAGGCCACCGCAATAGTGCCAATTGTTTGTTCCATTTGCGCCGCATCGCTTGACGTTCGCGTTCCATCATCTACGTTGGCCAACGCGTTTGTGCATACGAGCATTGTTGAGTCAAGGAAATGATATGCACGGAAATCAATTATATTTTTATACTATCTTTTTACTTAGTATAAAAAGGAGAATTAATTGAAGTAAATATAGTGATACCTTTCCTCTGGAGACGACGCCCATTTGCTCTCGTCCTCCGGCGTCCACGGCGCCTACGATCGAAGCTGATGAATGCGACTGGTTGTCTTTACGACATAATGTTGACACCTATACAAATTAAAAAGATATTTATTAAAATAATAACAAACTATGCTTTTGATTACTAGCTAAACTTAAATCTTCATGTTCCTGTCCTTACTTGGCGTCGACGCAAAACGATTTTTTTTTACAATTCTGTTCTGTCAACCGTCACGATATAAAGACTGAAATTATACAAATCTATAAATAAAAGAAAAAACTGGATGACTGACATATCAACGCAAAGACTAAATTACAGGACTAAGTAACGTGAAATTTTGCACACGTCATAAAGATATAGAAGCACTAAGAAGGGATTTTTGGAAATTCAACTTCTTCAAAATATTGCCCAAAGACAAAAGATAAAGGACACACATATCGCTAATTACGTTTTTTTAGGTGCGCTGTGCACTCCATTTTGCGGGTACTGATTGAGACCGAGCCGCCACGCCTGCACGTAACGCTTGTTCGGTTAAGGTCGGCTAGCGTCGACTACGGGAGCGAGAAAGATATAGTCAACGCGCCCCTGCTACCCTCGCTCGTTGTAAATATTAACCTCGCTCTGATGAAGTTTTCACTAAACCCAAAGAAAAGATGGATGGATTTTGTGTGGAGTGACATGAAAGAAAAGGGAGTTAGTGATAGCGTGAGGGGTAACAGGACAGAGTGGAAGAAAAAAATCTGTAGCACCGACCCCAAATAACGCCTGTTCACGACCTTGCCGCTGTGAGCGGTAGCTAAGTGCGGGGTGACGAGCGGTAAGAAAAAAAAAAATTCCACAACTATCACACAACGCCGTCTAGTCCCAAGCTAAACAGAGCTTGTGTTATGGGTACTAGACAACTGATAAACATACTTATATATTTCTAAATACATACATAATATTATAGATAAATTACACCCAGACACAGAACAAATGATTATGCTCATCACAAAAACATTTGTCCTGGGTGGGAATCGAACCCACGACCTCCGGCATAGCAGTCAGGGCCACTAACCACTAACCCAACAGGCCAGTCAAAAGTATGAAAATGTTCGATGCACGCCACGAGGACGCTCATAGCGCCCGGCGCCAGCTTGTCGATTCCTCCCCGCTCATCTTATCAGGGTATAAGGGCAGGATGACGATGATGATGAAATATTCATTTATTTAGTGTGGAATTAAGCACGCAACTTTTTTTTTACAGAAATTATCTTTTCGAAATACTCTGTTAACGGCTTACCTTAGTGTAACATTTCTTATGTGAGGCAAGTTTACACGTCTGGCATATAAGCGACCGTTCGATGGGCCACATGAAGAAAGTTTTGCAGATCTCACACTCTGTGGGTATGTTGATCATAGACAGTATGAATGTATGACCTTTGTATTGTATTGGATCGTCCACCTGGAATTAACAAAATATTATATAAAAAGGCCTCATGAAAAAAACCAATCGATTCATAAAATTATTTTAATAAATCAGGTTTGAGTTGAATAAAGTTTTTACCAAGGATTTTATTATGATTTTGTTGATTATAAAATGTAGACTGGCTGACACCAAAGTCAAACAGGACTTTTAAAAATATTGGTTTCTAAAAAAGGTTGATATATAAAAAAGTATACTAAAAGTGATTCTGAATATTTTATTTACCTTTCTCTTTTTATCTTTTTTTCTTTTCGTTCTCGCCTTATCCGTTTCGTGTTGGCTCATGAACTCGTCCATGAACCCTCTGAAGGCGTTGACGCCCATCGTGATGGACAGCGTGGAACCTTCCCGTGCACACACGGTCTCCATGACGTGAAGGAAGTTCCCTATGAGATCTTTGTACTTGAGCGCCGACCCTCGAGTCTCCACAATGCTATATGTTGCCACTAGGTTGTCTTTGAATTCCAGTAACGCGTGTTTGAATACCCTGTCAACCTGTAGAAGTACTAAAATTAATATTTGGAAATGTTTCATTTCTAAAATATAGTTACTGCTACAAAAGTACCCAAAGTACCAAATTGTCGTACTCTAATAATGCTCAATGCCCTCTTGACTACCGATTGACCTATGACTCTTGTTTGCCGATGAATGTAGAGAAATAATGCGTGCTAGTCTAGTTTTGCGAGAGACAAGGGAGCTCACTGTTCCATTAAAACTTATTTAATTTATATCTACATAAATAAAGTAATCCAATCTTACTCAAAATTATATCCCACTTAAAACATAAGGTACCTAAAGTAAAGTAATTGGACGTATACCGTTTAAATTAAATATAAACAAACCATTTTTGTGTATTTAGGAAAACGTTTTGAATTTTAAGGTACGGAAACTCAACACTACTTTGTACAATAATTCCCGCTCACCTCTGATTGCTTCTTCTTCTCATTAGGTTCCATTTCATAAATCTTCTCAGTGATAAAGTTCTGCATCGCTTGCAACTCCGTGGCGTCTGATATAATCTTATCCGTTCTATCCATAAATTCGGAAGTCCCTGTTAAGTTGAAATTCGAACTGACCGATCCTTTGGAGTTATCTAATAAATTATAATTTGAATTTGAAATGATTCGTTTTCTGTTCTTATGGCGGCCTCTGCTGGGAACTGTGACGGGGCTGGAACACGGCATGGTGATAACTCCCTTGTTTTGTATGCATTTTGTGTGGTACAGCTGTTTGCAGTCAATACATCGCTGACCCTGCGTGATGAACGCGTCGATGGCTTGGTGGCAGTACACGCATCTGTCACCTTTCGCGAACCGGGTGCCTTTGCGAAACCTGGGAAATAAACGATGATTTGAATACCAATGCGTCCAGACTTTTCACTCACACTCATAGTACGTGTGTACGTTTTGTAAAATATTTTAAATCTTTAAAATCAAGTTCATTCATCAAACTGCCTTGTGTTTATTTTAGAAACAGCCAATAGCCAAGTTACAACCAGTTTGTGTCGAATTCCGTTCTCTAAACGGTAACGCCTCGGTGACAGCAATTGTAGAAAACGATAAGTTGGTAGCCATGTTGACGCGCCTGTTTTGGCCGCTCGTTCTACAATGTAGCGTTTATCTAACAACGGATGTAGCGTTAAACATTGTAGAAACGAATTTGAACGACGTGAACTTGACTACGAATTGTCTATTCGTTTGTTCCGACCACGCGACGTTACGTTGAAATGACGTCATTTCCATACGTTTTATCACTTTTCGACAGCGTCTACGATTGCAGAATAACAACTTGGCTAAGCGTGCTGTATTAACATTACAAGTCTTAGTCTTAGCAAAAGCAGTATCAATGTTAAAAACTCTTATTGCGAATTCAAGAAGTTCAACAAAATTAATCACTAGTTCTTGTGTAAAATTAACTTAATAAATATGCATGTGTTCTAAATAATGTATGCGTAAAAGGAGAAGGCAGAAGTTATTTAAAACAATCTGCTTGAGAGATAAAATTATCATGAAAAATATATAAATATAGAGTAGGATAAGACAATATTTTATGAACTCATCCGATATAAATAGATCTCACTTAGATATAATATTTATTATTAAATATTTACCTACTAATTATCATAAAAACATTGAAGAAAAAAAAAACATAAATACTGATTACTTAACAGTTGTAATAAATTGTTATCAGTTGCAGACGAATATTGATATATATTGGGTGAATATTTTATCGCTTGACCTCGCACTCGTAGACTGCGTTGCGGTGGTCAGTGATCGGTTGAGGTTAAACAAACACGGTCTTGGTCAGGGACTCGTTAGAGCCTTGACCGAGAGACATTGTGTAATGTTTACTTAATTTCGATAGAATTCAGAACGGAATTTATGGGAGCATCGCGGTAGTTTTTGAACCACGCTTAAATATAAAATGTAATATAAAAAACTATTATTATAGCCCGTATTATTATTTAAAAAAATGCGTTCTAAACTATTACTCAAAACACATAAAAAACGGAGAAACTAAGTGGGACTAGGAACGTGGGATTTTGCACGAGGCTCATTTATGAATTAGGCGAGCACTAGGAGAGGATTTTCTAAAAGTCACACCCAAAGGTAATGAAATGGGGGTTCAAAGTTTGTATGGAGAAAACCACATTCAGAAGCTGTCTTCTAATAACTTAAGAGCCCATGGCCACCAAACCTTCGTTATTTTTTAAAAACTGAGAGGTTGTCAGTGTGTCCCCAGCACAGTTAGAAATGATGACCTGCCCTAAAATATCAGTTATGGTGGTTTGGCAGGTAACCATTTTTTTTTTTGGAGTACTTTCAGAGTGTTTGTGAAAAACAGTAATAATAAGAACACAGAAAAAACGCAGGTAAACGCATAAAGAATCCTTTTAGGTTTCGGCCTAGACGCAAACAAGTTCACCAGTGATAGGAAAATAGTAAAAAAAAAAGAATCGCTGCATCAGTCTTCGATCGCTTATGAATTGGACATGATGTTTCTCGGTTTATTGAAGAAATTTAACATGTCCAGGAGCCTCGTAATTTCTCTATAATTTGGTCAGAACTGTTTTCAGAGACAGCAAGGGAATATTGGAGGGGCGCTAAATTACGAGTCGCGTAAAAACAGCCAACAACCTGAAGGAATAATAGTTGCCCAAGCGTTTTCATTTTACGCAGCTGGTTGCGACAAGCGCTTCTGCCTTGGTGTTTTTACTGTATGAGCTAGCGTTAAACCCTATGATACAAGTCAGAACATATTTGAAATTGATAACGCCATGAAGAAATCTAAAGAAGTGTTGACGTATGATGTTAAAAACGAAATTATGTGTTTCGCATATACCCCCTGTAGTTGATGAAAGAATCTGTAGTTAAATTATAGTATTGCCAATTTATTTCCGTTCACTGAACCTTTAGTTTTTTGTCTAACATTCTATTTTTATCATTCTAGTTTTTTGTATTACTAATTTTATTATGTTTTTGTAGGTTTGCGGCTAGCGAAAGTTTAGTCACGTATCTGAATTTTAAGCTACTGTTCAAGTTTCGAGCGGCCCCTTCTAAAAACACGAAAATGGAAATCGATTTGATATTTTTATTGTATCCCAAAGAAGGAATTTATTTGAATTTTATATCTAAGAAAAAGTAATTTGCAAAGTTGTAAGTAGGTAACTACAAATAAATATTTTACAAAAACGATTATTCAATTACATAACCACGATTATTATAATCTCAAAAATGCGACAAGAAAGTAGGAGTTAATATAGTATAAAAGTATATGTGCAACACACGTGTAGTTTCCGTTCTTTTATGCACACAATCTGATAAAAAACGATAGAACTATTGTCTAGATATGTTATGAATATAGTCACCCACCCAGTGATCGCGATAAGCAATTGGTTCATATGGTTGAGTAAAATCTGTTTAGCTTACCTGTGGCCAGCAATCCGGAAGAGTCCGTTCCCCGTCTGGCCGATGAAGTCGGTGGACCTGGGGTCGAGCGGGCGCACGTCGCCGGGCGCGGGGTCGGAGTTGCGCCGCCGCAGCGCCGCGCCCGCCGCCGCGCCCGGCATCGCCACCACGCCCACTACCAGCCCGCTCATCTGCTCTGACGCCGCACTGTACCAAGCGCTCATTTTGATTACATCAACAATTTATTACTTTAAAATAATACGAGTTATAAGCTGTTTTAAGTAAGCCATTATTTTCCCAGTACCAAACATGGAAGATATGAAGAAAAAAGATATAAATGACATACAGAACGTAACATAATCAACCTTAGAATGTTTCCAGTACTGGGACTACTTACGCCTCTACAAGTGGAAATAGGCAATAATCCACCACGGACACCCAAGGAATGTTGGTAAATCTAACATATCTTCAGATTTTTGGTTCTAGTTCCTGGTCATAATCCTCAGTCTCCTTCAACGTTTTGAGAGTAGTGGCGGTACAATAATTGCCGACAACGTAAGACCATAAGTCAAAACCGTTACCACTGAACCATCCCTGCCTCGATACTCTGATATGAATGATAGCACAATGGACAAAGTCTTCACTGATTTTAAGGCGCAGGCAGATGCCAGGCATTTGTGAGCCATTTTTTAAGCAAGGCCTTTATTATACTAATGTGATTAAGTAACCACATTATTTGAAAACAAATTCATTTGAAAAATTACAAACCCAAATTTCCGGAAATTAATAATGTTTTTCAATCCCAATGCTGTACCCGATCTGTGTCTGTAATCAATCAACGGTAATTTTGCCGATATGAGTCTTTGACAAGCAGTAGTCCAACCGTTCAATAACGCCAACAAACGAAGACTCTGGTCCCTATGATACAGTTTACACTAGTTTAGGGGCCGGGGGATTCACATTCATGTAAAACCTATGCCAAAAAAATCAAAATCTTTAAAATCGGATAAAGTTGGCGATTGAAATACATCATTATTAACTTTTCCCGATTTTTTAAACTCTTCGCGCTCCTTAATTGTTTATTCTCCCTTAATTCGTTTACTACTTATTTTTAAATAAAAAGGTTACAAAATGTATGTACTCACAAATTATCCTTGTTAACCGTTCTTTCTATTAGTGAAAACCGTAACAAAATCCGTTGCGTGGTTAAGAAAAGGTAAGCGAATAAAGAGAGAGAGAGAGAGAGAAAGATAGAAGATAGACAGGTAGAGAGAGAGAGAGAGATAGAAAAAGTAGAAGATGAAAAAGAAAGATAGAAAAAAAGTATGACAAATGAAAAAAAAAAATGTATATCTATGTGTCTTCATACATACACTAACCCTGTAACCGCTTGCGTCCGATTGGTCTGACGAATATTACGCGTCCTTATCTTTGTTTTATAAAAAAATATTTTAAAAGGTCTAATAACATTTTTATTTATAAATTTAAGAATAGGATTAAACAAATTTTCGCTAGGGTCGTGTATTTGCGACTTGCTGCTCCATCTCATTTCGCGTTTCAATCTCCATAGGTGACAGAAAAGCTGACGAGATGGGAGTATTAGGTCGTATATCGAGTGTTTATCGAATATATCAGACGTAGGCGGCTAAAAGGTTAATTTGAGTTGAACAAAACTTGCAAAGTATAGTTACCGTTTAATATCGTGGTCGTGTAGCGAAAGCGAGGCGTCGACGATGATGTCGGGCGGCGGGCCGCGCGACGAGCGGCGCGGCGAGCGGCGCCCCGAGCGCGCGGGCGGCGCCGGCGCGCACGACTCCGTGCTGCCCGTGGACTCCGCGCTGCTCGCTGTCCACACACCACACAATTACATTTTTTTACCCGACTACGGCAAAGCCAAAGGAGGGTTATGATTTTTTTATGTTTTAGGCCTAGAAATTAAGCTCTTTAAGCCATGTCTTCGTATGAATAGTTCATTAGTTTCCCATTAAAATGTAGGTGCAACACATTCTTGTGATTTGTAGTATTTGGCAACAAATGTATCGAGTCAGCCTTCTCAGCAAACTTCGCTGAGACATCAAAACTACAATAAAATTCTCTGCTCCATTTCATCAAGTTGTGTAGACACTTGAGACACAAAACTACACCAATTTTATATCACAATATCCACTAGGAATCAATTTGCGAATAATTAAAACTGTCACTGAAGTTCACTCGCATGTCACCTTCAACGAATATGGGTTTCACCCAGTAGCTAATTTGTGGAATTGTGGAGGGCAGATTAGTAGTCGTTCCATGTGAATACATGTATTTAGCTGTCCAGTCAGTCTGTTAGCTTTTAATCTTACGTATGAATGATGATGTTTCGGATAAGCCAAAACCCATATCACGCATTTAGCTCAAGACACAGTTTACAAAAAAATACAATCGACACCAATAACAGTAGTTTATGTGACTAGGGGATAAAGCAGTGTCTTTAAGTCGCGGGCGGCATGTTGAATTCCGAACGAAACGAAGGTTGCTGATTTAATCCCGAACGATAGTGAGGGATTTATAAAAATAACTCCCGAGCATTGCGGGAGTTAATAAAGAAACCTGAGTGAAGTGAGGAATTTAAGCCGCCCAAGACAAAGACAGCTTTATCCCCGTGTTGCATACTCTACTTTTTACACCATCTGTGAGATAATTAAAAGACAATTTGTTCGACCAAATCATAAATTAGAGAAATATAAGTATTATATTTACAAGTTCATCAAACAAACAAAATTCACTCCTCCAAGATTCTATAGTTTCAATTTTCTATAATGCTCCCGTGTCGTCAGTAGAGTCTGTCTAATAAGTTAAACGACTTTGGTAATTATTAGGATTTAATGAAATCTGATGTAGTCAACACGAGTTCAATAATCAAGGTTGATTAAGAGATAGAGATCATTGTTTACTAACAGAAGAAACTTATAAAAATTACCGAATATTTGATTAAATATTATACAAAATTCTCAAGTCGGTTGACTTATTAGACAGACTATCTATTTTTTTTTTTTGTTAGTGGCCAGTTTAAGTCATAGTGATTACATACTCTTTGGTTTGAATTTCGAGTCAACTTGTTCGATGCGCCTATATTTTAATTCACAATGTTGACGATTCTTGATGCTCCAAATTCAAATCTCATTATTCCCTAGGGATCGGCCATACTACATTATCTCCCTAGGTATATAATGACATGCTTTAAGTGAGGTTTGTATGACGTATAAAACGACATTATCGAGCAGATGGTGTAAAAACATATTTAAAATAGTTAAATAACTTTAATTTCGGAACTTGGTGTTTATTCAGACTTCTGAAGCACCTCCTCGTTTTTTGGAAGTCGGTTAAAAATTAAGAATATCGCCGGAAATATTAAGCACTAGCTGCCCGCCCCGGTTTCACACGGGTGTTTTCTTTTTCAATTTCTTTTTTTTTAATTTTCCCTGTATTCAAATTTTGTTCTGACTAATTAAGAACACACAAATAAAAATCAGCCAAAAAAAGTGCGGTTAAAGTAATGCACTAACATACTTTTGGCAATTGATTTTTATTCTAGATATCATAAATAAGATTATAAATACAGACAATGAGTAACTTACAATCGTAATAAACGAAGAATTTAAGCACTTCCACTATGTAACCCATTACTATCAAAAACACCAACAATCGCACTTGTAACAAATAACAAGAGATTAATTTACTCTTTTCCGTTAAAATCACTGACATTTTGACGCTTAAAAGATTTAAACTCAAATGCATAAAAGTTTTTAAAAAGGTTCAATTATGCTGTTTATTTAAACAAATCATGTTTGATTAAGGGCATTAGAATTAGGGAGTTTAACTAATGACTAATTAGAAATGAAGAGCCTAATTACACAGTAACAATACACGTTTAACAAATATGACTGTTGGTGTTATTATTCGTGGGTGGGAACAAACACTATAATTTGACTAATCACTGAATAAATTAAGATTTATAATGACTTGTCTAAAGACAAATGGTCAAAAGTATACCAAGTGTTTATATCAGTGTGTTTCTATGTTTTGACGTGACAACGTCTTATAAATTGGTTTGCCGGGTGACACTTCAAGAAACTGCGTTACGCTCCGCTCACGTTATGCGCTCACAATGAGAGCGAGTGAGAGGCACGCGTCCCTTCCACTCGGACATGGTTAGCCCGCCTAAGAGCGAGAGAGACAGACATAAAAAGTCGTTGTCACGTAAAACTTTCGCCCGTATACCGACTTTACAGGCAACCAATTTTTTACTTTCGGTTGTCTGTTTTTAATAATGTTTTGGCATTGAAGTCTGGACGTAAGATGCAAGAATCCACCAGTTCCATCGGCTGAAATTTACATCGCGTCTTTTATCCCGTCTATGATCGATCTATGTGTTCGCTTCGGTGGATACTCCCTTATTCAGGGTGCCGTGAGACAAAAGGTAAACAAACTTATTATTATTATTATTAAATATTTTGCATTAAAATGTGAAGTTTTGTCATCGGGCGGGTTATAATCCGCCATCATTTTCTCTATCGATCAACTTGTTGATACGAGAGTACCGCTGATATTTTCGTTGTTCTTGAAAACGTCAATGCCATTCAACAAAAATAAACATACATTCAGCCGAACATAGAAAGTCCTCCTTTTCGAAGTCGGTTAAAAAGGAGACTATTATTAATATAATTAAACAAGTCAAAGAAACTTGGCCGAAAGTACATTGTTTTCTTTGTTTACATTTTGTCTCAAGCCCAGATGAATAGGAATACCCTATGGAGTTTTAGTTCGATCTTGGAAGTTGTAAATTGTGTCTCCTCATACTTTTGCATACCTTTTTTAACTCTCTGGATGGAGCGAGAGGGAGTGTTAGATTTGTGGCTTTAGACTTATACCCCGGTCGCACTCGTACAGTTCGGCGCAACGCACTGACCCTAGCCTAGCGCGATCGCCGCGCGTAGGTATAAAAAGTGAAGTACATACATGAGATTGACTTCTGTACCTATCTATTTTGTGCTAAAACTGTCTCGTGTCCTAACAGTTGACTTTTGCATTCTAGGGTCGGGGTGACACTCTTATGAACGATCCCACAACCTTCATACCCGTCACGCATACAGACAGATATTTGAGGTGCGCGTCTAGAGCTTGGTCCATGTCAGACGGCGGTCATCATCATATCACTAACTACGGTAACCGGAAATCACCCTGTGGTTTCCGACGCCTAGGGCGACTCATGCAGCGGCCGCGTTACTTTTACATACCTGCATCGGCGATGGGCACGGACAGCGTGGGCGCGGCCGGGGCGGCGCGGGGGTCTCGCCGCACGGGCGGCAGCGAGTGCAGCGCGCGGCCCTCCAGCGTGGCCGACGACACGCTGCGCTGGTACACCGCTGCTGAACCGCGCCTGAACACGTACGACCACGTTACATTTTTGAATACAGAATCGGCATTTTCGAAAAACGAATGCATAGTGCTGAAGAAAAATAAATAAAAAGACTGAAAAAAATATATATTGGGTAAATTAGGCATACATGCCCCATCCAGCTAATATGCCTCAAAAAAATTCAAGAGCTAATTTACGTTGTATAGTGTATGTAATTTCAAAGGTGTGTCTTAGTTCAGAAGGGCATGTTACCGACTGGGGCACGTATGGCTGATTTACCCTAGTTGAGAAATGATAGCAAATAAATTATCTGTGATTATGTATCCGAGTGATACATAATCACAGATAAAAAATTTATTGAACTTAAGTGTAGAACCTGACCTGATAGTAGTTTTAGTGGTTTCCGTGCTATCTGAGGTAATTGGAATGCCAATCTGCCTAAGGTACTCTTCACTGCTACTCGTTATTGTGTCCAAAAGTTCAGCCAGTTCTTTATCCCGTTTTTCCTTTCTTTTCTGTAAAAATAAATAAAAAAATCAAAACAGATACAGCAATACATTTAAAAAAGAAAAAACTAGAATCTAAAAATATTTCTCAGTTTGCACTTTCTGTGATCATTTCCAGTACCAATAATTACTTGCATTTTTTTTAATTCTTTTTTTTTTCGATACCTCATTCGCACCAGAAGGTGGCTGTTGTGGATGTGTTTAGGACTGGGGGGGAGGGGGGGTTGAGAGGTTGAGGGGACACAATGTTTGAAAAACCAGCTAAAGCAGTAGGCACGCAATACGTTGTATTTTTTTGCATTTAGTATAAGAAGATGGGTGCTCGATAGAATTATCTAGGGCAACATACCTTGTTATTATTTTCTTGTTCAGTCATGAGATAGTTCTGGTCGAGCCGCAGCCACAGCAGCTCATCCGCCAGGTCTTCTGGCGTGATCTTGTTGGGCAGCGTGACGGCGGCCTGAGGATACCTGTTGGTGGTCACGTTCCAACGCTCATCCTCTGGCGAACACTCGCTCGTTTCTTTTGGTATAAAGCTACAGATCGACAACAGTTATGGTTAAAATCTTCTTTATCTAAGGTATTTATTTTAAAATTTAGTCATTATTTTCACTTTTATTTTTACGACGTATTTTTTTTTTAATTGACAAACGTGTCCGTTCTGGCTAAAAGGCTTACTTCAACCAGTAAATGTGAATACAGCTTTCTAATTTTCTATGATTTATCTGGTTAAGGGGTGTAGCTAAGCTAAGTGACATGATGAGTCAGTATTTTCTTAACGCGAATATACTAGTGACATATCTTAACGTTTAATGGTGCCTAATCTCTCACACAAGAACTAAGATGTCACATTTCTCGCAATTGAGTGGCTTAACGAATAAAAACTAACGCAGAGAAAAAAAAGAGAAATTTTACTTTAATAATCTTTTTAGTTAGTATTGCATTGAAATAAAGAATAAATCACCTCGTAGTTGTACTGGTCTGCTTCAACGCAACATCTGCCTTTGAAACTCTCTTCTTGGCTTTTTGGATGGCATTTGAATTTTCTAAAGCATCTATGATGATATCCCGTTTCTTCTCGACCCTACAAACAAATTACAATGTTTTTAGGTTTGGCCATTGTTAGTAAACATTGAGGGCCGACGCTGCTGTACGCGGAACCATACAAAAGTGCATTGACGCGGCTACGTAATAATAGATTAAAGTTCTCCATCGGCACGACTACATGCACACCGTCTAAGTTGAATTAGCAACACTGCGCAGGTTTCTGCTGCGGGGACCGCCGCACGAAGCACGCGCATAGTAACGCGACAGGTGCACGCGTGGGCGCCCGCCCGGATTCCCGTTTAACGCATCGTTGGCCTTGACTGCATGTCTTCTGTTCGTTTTAATATTTCAAAGTACCCCTTGGTCAACCCTTTGGGATGTACAGGCATGATGGTGTGTTATGGAATAAATGTATGTACATAATTATTATACATAGATGTATCTTTTCTTACCTTGGTATCGGCAATGACTGTGTCGCTCTCAGTTGCCGCGAGTTTTCTAGGTCCGTTCGTAAGATATACCTAAAATATGAGATGTCAATGAAGTGATGGTTTAGATAAAAAAAAAAACAATTTTTTAGCCCAGTGTGAAATAATTGTTTTTGATGGCTCTGATACCAGTGCGATGTAATATACAAATGCCATGAATCCCGAAATGAAATTTTTCATAAAAGTGTTATGTGCAGGCCCAAGTTCTGTTCTTTCAATGCCGTAAAGAGGCAATTTATGTTTGAAATAGCTTTGAACAAGCATGGTCGTGAATGCCTTTACTGTATGATGTCTTTGCCCTGCAATGGAACAATAGTAGGCTGGTATATTTGTGCCTTAAAACTACACCTCGTTTGAAATATGATGACCGACTGAGGTCTGTTCGCTTTATTATCATAAGGACCATGGACAGTGAAGCTCCATATATTCTACATTTCCGATTCCAACTTATATGATGGGTTCTTGTTACTTTGACTAACAAAGACAATGTATGCACTGTACCGTATTGCACAATACTATGATAGTCCCTCGCATTTCAACAAAAAGAAGTTGTTAAGCATTTGTGGTCTGAACCGAACTGATCTATAACTTAGGAAAGGTCTGAACCGTATTTTCCGCCAGGATTGCACATCCACGACCAAATACTCCATCTCGTCTTCTCTTTTGTCACGTATGGGGATTGAAGAGCTAAACGAGATGGAGTACCCAGTCGGAAACACACGACCCTGGCAAATAGAACGCGAAAATACTCGTCGGACCAATCCGACGCGGGCGATAAAAGGGTTGAACACAGAGCACGGACAGGCCTAGAAAATAACTGTTAGAGGCGTCATTGTTGACACTTTCTATATAGGGTGACTTCTAATTAGTGACCGATACTTATAAACGTGATTGTACTCATGATTACAAACAACTTTCCCAAAGAAACTTTTTTTTTTTTATACTCTGCTGTTTAGTGACTAATTCACATCACAATAACAAAACAGCTGTTTAAAAATTCGCGCGCGCGCCTACGACCCCTCAGCTGTTAGCCGCGTGGGTTGCGATGGTCGTTGATCGGATCCAGGAGTTGGGACTCAAGGTGGCGCTTCACAAATCCGAGGCGATGTGTTTTCACGGTCGCCGGTCTCGGAACGCGCCGCCATTGAGTTCCCAACTAACGGTAGGAGGAGTTCACATCGGTGTCGGGTCGACGATGAAGTACCTGGGACTCGTCCTCGACAGCCGGTGGAATTTCGTGGAGCATTTCCGACGTCTGGCTCCCAAACTCAGCCGGGCTGGGGCTGCGCTCAAGCGGCTCCTGCCCAACCTTGGGGGTCCAGACGCCTCCTGCCGGAGGCTCTACGCGGGGATCGTTCGGTCCATGGCCCTCTACGGGGCGCCGGTGTGGGCGCCGTCGCTGAAAAAGCATCCGGCGGCCATACTGAACGCCTGCCAGAGGGTCATGGCGATAAGGATGGTGCGGGGATACTGCACGGTCTCCCGCGAAGCGGCGAGCCTTCTGGCTGGCCTACCACCGTGGGATCTGGAGGCAACAGTCCTTGCACACATGCACGATATGCGCGTGGAGATGCAACGCCGGGGTGAAAGTCCGCTGCCGCGACAGGTCACGGCATGGCGGACAGAGCTCCGGCGGGATCTCATGGTGAAATGGCGTCAACGACTATCGCAACCCAGTGCTGGGCACGCCACAATCATGGCGGTAAGTCCCCTCTTTGAGGCGTGGCTGGAAAGGCCTCACGGCGTCCTTACCTTCCGCATGACGCAGGTCCTCACCGGACATGGTTCGTTCGGGAGTTTCCTACACCGGATTCATGCAGAAGTGACGCCCGGGTGTCGCCACTGTGCGGAACGCCCGGAGGACACGGTGGAGCACACAGTCGAGGTGTGCCCTGCTTGGGCGGAGCATCGCCGTGCCCTCGTGGGGGCGATCGGCGGCGGAGACCTCTCGCGCCGGGCCTTGGTTGAGGCCATGGTCCGGAGCGAGGAGGAGTGGCAGGCGGTCGCCGACTTCTGCGAAGCAGTAATGCTTGCAAAGGAGGAGGCCGAACGCATCAGGCAACGGCGTTATCGCCGCCGCCGTCGCCGGGATTCTGATCCCGATTTCTGGCCAACGTAGACGCGGGCTTTTGTGAGCAATGGGTAGCTCGCTGTCCGGCCGTCCGGTAACCGTCCGGACCAAGCCCAAGTCGTCGACGGCGCGCACTGTTCCCGCGCGCCTCAAGGAGTTGTCAGCAACAGCAGGGACCCAGCCGGGTCGAAGCCTACTGGGGCCAGGGTTATCCGAAAGGGCGCTCGAGCCCTGGTATGAAGGCTAGAAGGAACGGGGTGGGTCTTTTAGTCAGTAAGAGTCTGACACTATCTCCCGCTCCGCCCAAGGGCGGGGGATGTCAATGCATGATTTTTCCCACCATAAAAAAAAAAAAGCTGTTAGCCGCGTAACGCCGCCGTCTCATGCCTACAATAGTGATAGAGCACCCGCGCCGCTTGCAAGCCCATCGGTGTATGTAATCGGTGTAGGTACTTGCATGTTCTGGTAAGCAATATAAAAAAACAGTTAGCTAATTTAAACTTTGCGAAAGTTGTTTGTAATCATGAGTTTAATCACGTATATAAGTATCGGTCACTAATTACCAGTCACCCTATATAAATCAAACGAGTTTACTCGCACTAAATCACTTGTGAGATAACGTCAAAAAACTGTCGGGTTTCACTGCGAAGATGACAATCTCTAGCGAATAGCATTTTATTAGTACTGCCGTGTATAGAGGTCCCATGCTCTGTGCGTCACAACGGGTATGTGCTGTACGTGTACTCACTGAGGGTCCTTCTTGGCGAGCCTCAGCGTCACAGTGTTGTCGGCGGGTAGCGGGGCGCGTCCGTCATGCTGTCAACACAAACACCAACCACAACGTTGTACGCGCGTCGCGTGTGTACACCCACACTTTACTCGCGCCATTAGTGACATTAAACTTGAGGGGTTAGATTGAGGACTCGTTTCACTATGTGCTACGATCGTTATTTTTATTAGTGATGTAACGAATATTCGCATTTGCATTCGCGAATATTCGCACATTTTTTGACATTCGCGTTCGAATTCACAAGAAACATGCGAATATTTGGCAATTTTTTTTTACAAACAAAAAGGTATTAAAGTATTAGTTTGAAGGGGTATAGAATACAACTGATATGAATGAGTGATGTAACGATTGTCTAATTTCTCAATGCAAAAGCGAATATTTGTCGAAATTTAACATTTGTTACGTTAGTTGTATTATCATACTATTTCCGTTCAATCGATCCCCATTTTTTGTCAAAAAAAAATGCCT
Source organism: Mythimna albipuncta (assembly GCA_929112965.1). Lineage (NCBI taxonomy): Eukaryota > Metazoa > Arthropoda > Insecta > Lepidoptera > Noctuidae > Mythimna > Mythimna albipuncta. Next base: position 13,742,092 of record OV815973.1, read on the forward strand.
AATATTCGCATGTTTCTTGTGAATTCGATTGCAAATGTCTAAAAAAGTGCGAATATTCGTTACATCACTAATTCTTATATTTTACTAGCTGGCTTGTCGAACTTCGAACCGTCTAACAGTCAATGAATGTATATTATCTTTCAATATAGTCAACCGATTGCGATGAAACAAAGCATATGTAATATATCAAGTTACACACAATTTTAATGTATAAAAGTTATCTACATCGATTTCGTACATTTTAAGTAATGCGCGCACAACATAAAACTTCTACAGATTTATTATATTTATAGAGTAGCTGTGCCCGCGACTTCGTTCGCGTGGACTACAGGATTTTGAATTTATTTTTTATAAAATAAAAGTAGCTTAGGTTACTCCTTATTTAATCAGCTACGTAAACGTAAAAGTCCTGTCAAAATCGGTCCAGTAATTTCAGAGATTAGCCCGGACAAACAGACAGACAAAAATTGTAAAAAATGTTGTTTTGGTGTATATACCGTATATATATTCATATGCATGTAGTAAAAAGCGGTTATTTCAATATTACAAACAGACGCTCCAATTTTATTTATATGTATAGATTTACCTTTATAATTAAATCTATTCTAGTACAAATTGTGCACAAATGTCTGCGTTACCTCAGCTGGTACGATTCATCTTTTCTCTATCATAGGAACGAGGGTGTCAAAACTCGCATTTAATGCTCGGTTAAGCGCTAAGAGTTCTAAAATTCAACAGTACGATATTTGTTTCGTAGTGTTTTTAAACAATAGCTAGTGAAACAAGTCCTAAAAGTTAAATAACATCGAATTGGATAGAGGGTGCAAACCGAGATCACTCATTGAACATCTGAAGAAAAATTCTTATTATCTGGGCAAGGGTTATCAACTGAAGTTGTTCTTTAATGTTTTTATACATCGCAAGTGCTGTACAAATTAATGATGTGCAAAAAGCCAAATTTCATGACATTCATTGTTTTTGGAAAAACTTTTCTATAAGATTGCGATTATCATGTTATTAAAGATACAAATCGAGTAGTATGTTTAATTTTACTGTATCGATAAACGAATAGTGATCACATTCGAACATTTTTCAAAATCTTCGATAACCCTCACCTAGAGCAGTCTTCAACAAAACAAAGAAGTATAATGGCATGCGGTGTGTATAGTCATGACGCACCTCCGAGTGTCCCTCGGCTCTCCGGGCGGTGAGCGCGCGGCGCAGCAGGTGCCCCCTGGCGGCGGCCTGGAAGCCCACCAAGCCTCTCCGCAGGCGCGCTACCCAACGCCGTACACGCGTTCCTCGGTACCACGCTTGTAGGCGGATTGCAGCCTCTTGCCGAGCTGATAGCCATTGTCTGACGAATTTTCTACGTTATTATTGGAAATTTTTGTTTTATTAGTATCACAGAAAAGAAGAAAAAGGAAGAAAAAAGCAAATAAAGAAGAAAAAAGCAAATAAAGAAGAAAAAAACAAATAAGGAAGAAAATAAATTAAAAAAAGTTTATTCTGCCAAAAGAAATTAACCAATTAAATTCATTTCTAAATCATGTATGAAAAAAAAAAATCAGATTCTAGTTCTTCAATTCTGTTCATCTCTGCATCACTATGTGAAGTAGTAGTAGGTGGTAAATGGAAACAGAAATTGTTGCCAATAATGAAAATAATAAAAAAGAAAACCATTATTAGTAACGAGGAAAAAAAAAAAAATTATTGCAACAAAGTTGATAATCCTTCGTAGCTGCAATAAATAACAGGTGACATTTTTCAGTCCGACTCACCTACTTGGAGCTGAGAATATGGCTGCAACGCATACACAAATCACTTACCTGCAAAAAAACTGTATAACGACGGAGGCCCTCCGCAGCGCGAGGAAGCGCCTTCGCTCCAGCACGGCACGGAACCAGCGCTGTATGGTGATGATGGAGGCCATGATCTGCTGGTGCAGCCGGTACTCCAGCTTCGTCTGCTCGCTTTCGCGCATGAAGATCTTTGTGGCACCTGTCACATTATATATTGTTGATGAACAGCTGGTTTATTTCAGCTGGATTGATGACCCATTAGAAAGTGCGTCCGATAACACCAAATGTTCCCACGGACACGAAACCTGTCTAACTTGGATGCATCCTTGGTATTATGTCCAGGAAGAGCATTAGAATACAATGATGGCAGTCTCTAAGGTCTTTAACTCTAAAAACGCGGATGTTCCAGACCCATTCTGATGTTCCAGCACTAGTTAATGTTTTATTATTTAATAAAATGCGGGTCTAGTCTGGCTAAAACTTGAACAGCTATACCGATTTTAATTTGTTTTTCTTTGTTTGCTCATTAGCTTAAAAGGAAAATTTAAAAGCAAAAAAAAATACGAAGGTAGGGTAGGGTAGGTAGCGTAGAGTAGGGTAAGTAGGTAGGTAGTCAGTTGACGGTAGCGAAGCCACGGGTAAAAGCTAATATTTCATAATTTATAAAAAAAAAATGCTATTTATTATATTTATCAACAAAATTTGGGACAACCGCGCTACTAGTAATTGTTTGCTCACCGGATGTTTGCGGAATATAGAAACCTCCCTTTTCAGCATAGAACTTTTTACGCAGCATTTGATTGTTTACTTGAGTAAAATACATAAAATATAGATTTCAGACTCCAATATAGGCTAGTTGCCGTAAAAATGTAGGTAATTAGTCCGTCTTTTAGATTATTCAAAAATAAGGGTCACGTATTTTTTACGTGTGACGTCACGCCGTGCTGCATTTTTCGCACGGCGTGACGTCACACGTAACTTTAATGGTCTATATCTTTGTCTTTTTGGTTTAATTTAGAAATAAAAAAATACGTGTCCCTTATTTTTGGATAATCTAAAATAAGGACTACATAAAATGTAATTATTTTGACCCTGGACACTACCCTATTGTCATAAAATCTAAACTATTTTTGTGATGATATTAAAAAAAAATCAAAGAAATACTTCTTACCTAACTGATAGTTATCCCTATCTAAGTTTAGCGTAGCGAGGAAATGCCGCACATCAGTCTGTGAGCTGAGCAGTCCTTTGGGCAGCAGTATCCTGTACAGCTGGATGAACTCCTCGTAGGTGAGCCGCACGTTGTACCCGGCCTGTCGGATGCGCACCGTCTCCAACATGCCCGTGTACCGCAGCTGACGCTGGACGGTGTCATCGTCGAACACGTGGGGAACTTTTTCGCCGTTTGATTTTATACACCTGTGGGTGATGTTTATGTTTCGTATGTTTACTGAACCCTTAAACGCAAACCCATTAACACTTTTAACTTACTCACTTGTAACTCGTCCTAATAGGGTGTCAGCCTATGTCAGCCCTTGATCATGGTATGCATAATATTTTACTTATGATCAAATAGTTTGTTTTTGGCAGACGTTTTTTTCAAATGAACCTCATTGTGTGCTTTTATAAAATTATTCACAAATTGATTTTAGGGGATGTGTAAACCAGCTCTATCTCGGTAAAATGGAACAGAGAATTTTATATAAACTTGGCGAGAAGGTAGACTTGATACGTTTGCCTTCTAATACTGTAAAAACATAAGAATATGTTGCATCCGCAGTGAGACTGCAAACAATCCTACCTAACTGGAAACAATTAGGACCTGCTTCATCAAATTTGTAATAATATAAAATGCTGCAGGCAGTTTTTATTGTCCTCTGTGTATTTTAATAAGGCCTAGTAACACAAAATACATGTGGCAAGACAAGAATAGGTTGCCGTGACCCTGGAATTTAAACATATGAACAAACATTGAGGCAATGATTTACCTAATAAAGAAGGGGTTGGCTTGGTTGAGCGTGTCCATGAGCGCGGACAGCGAGTGCTGGAACTGCGCCGCCACGGTCTGCGGCTGCTTGCGCTTGCCGGCCGGCGCGGCGGTGCGTCCTGCCAACGTCTTCACGCTCTGCAGATTCTTTAAACCTTTTTTCGCTCGCTCTCTAGGCCTAAACGACTTGTTTTTCCTGCAGAACCAAATCAAGGCGTGTAAAGAACAAGAATATTGAGGCCAAATCTTTAAGAGATCGCAATATGGATTAAAATTAATTTTATTTTAATAGTTTGTAGAAAAAATATCCAATATGTTATGGGATCTCTTAAAGGGGGCAACTCCAACCACCTAAGTAAAGACTGCTTGGTGAGAATGTGCAAATTATTTACATACATGCTAGAAAAGTGTTCTTTTACAAAACATTTTTGAGCAATTGCAATCTAGAACAAGCTGATTTAAAACATTTTATGTATCTGCGATACAGAATAAGCCAACATGTGAAAAATAAATCGTTTTAATTTTTGATGTTTTGCATTGATATACAGCTCGGTGTTTTGATAAAATTCTGCAGAAACCTGTTAACTACGTTTACCCATACAGTAAAGCAACAAACGACAATTACAGCATCTAAATACATTTTACTTATACTGTTACCAATTGTGTTGTAATAGAAGATGTAATTGTGTGCGTTTGGCTGAAAACAGCCGCTATATTAAAATACTAAATACATAAATATGCTATATAAAACAGTCACAAAAGGAATGCGACAAAGAATGCACGAAAACTTAAAAACCCATAGCCATCACCGTGAAAAAGAGAAAAGTGAAGAGAGACCCCAACCGAAACACGCAGATTCATCAAACAAAATGTAAAGTTAAAAAATAAAATGAGTCCAAATAAAATAATTTGAAATTTTGAAACAACAGAAATGAGAATTGACGCCTTCGTAACGATTCAAACTTGACCGATGTTTAGATGATCGATAGTATTTGCACTCATTGGTGTGTTCGACTTTGTTTGAGGAAGGAGAAGTGCGAGACAGAGACAGAGCATGTCACATATCGGGCGTACATGACGATCTGGCTGGCGCGCTGCATAACGTCGGTGTCGTCGAAGCTGCGCTCGTCGCGCTCGCGCTCGAGCCTCCTCGTGCGAGTCTCGGCGATCCTGTAATTCTTTGTCCCTTTGGCACCCGCGCGCGCCGCGCTCGGCGGCTCGGCCGGGGAGCGCGCCGTCCGCGCCGCTCTGTGGGGCGTTCTGTGGCGCGCCGGGGAAGAGGACGGGGGAAAGGAATCGACCATTACAAAATTAATGTAACAAAAATAACTCAGTTAACCAAATTAATGTTTCTGTGAGATGCATGCATACCTGCTCAGTGTGACCGCGAAGTGACTATGAATAAATTCCTAGTAGAGAACTAACAGATGGAAACTACTTGCTTTGGGACTAATAGCGAGTCAACAGAGACATGAAGAGAGACCGCGGCTAGACGCGCGGAGCACGCCGAGCCGCGGTCTGTGGGCACAGTATAAACGCAACAAAGGGTGTGTTACAGGTTGACTAAAAACATGGATGTCCATGCGTTAGGTGCACATAGAACATATAACAAGCATGCCGTAAATTCGGTGACTTACGCAATGCGGTTGATTGCAAGATTGATTGACGATACTGTCACCAGTTGGCTGAGCAACAAGACACATTTCATTACGTCACATAACGTTGCTTGCAAAGCTATATAATATTGTAATACATATTTTATACATGACAATATGATGTAAATCATCAAGGTCGTGTTTCAAACCGCAAGTGCTTTATTTACATTTAATTTTTAATGCAAAGCTCATTTAGGTGAACAAATAGATTAATAAATAAAGTTTGCAGTGTTTCAAATTCGTAAGAACTTTTTAGTGTCTTACTTAGCATTTGCGGTGTAAGCACGAACCTACAATACAAATTCCAGTATTTTTTAATTCTGCCAATATTTTTTATAGAATAAGTAATAGACATCATGCCTTTCAAGTTAATATGATATTGCAAAATCTGCAGTTAGTTTATGTACTTGTCAAAGAAGCTGTATTTAACGTTGTAATGCAAATTGGACACAATGACGTTGCAGTAAGGTGTGTAGTGGCGCGGTGCTCACCTGATAATGCTGTCGTTGGGCGCGTGGATGGACGCGCGCGGCACTCGCGACGCGCCGTCCACGCGCTGCACGCGGTGTCTCCTGCCAGCCTCGAGGAACGCGAAGTAACCTCTGTATACGAACATCAACCAGTTGAAAATCCCTTCAAACTATACAAGGTATTTTGGAAGATTGACAGGAGAGCAGTTAAGGGTAGCGTAAAATCAAACAAGCCAAATATCGTTGCAGTTTTATAGTCGTTCGATCGAAGTCCTATAAAAAATGGGATTCACGATCTATCGACTTATTTCCAGTTCCATTAATAAGTATTCTACCAGGATAATATAATACAGATTCAAACTACTTTAAAATCGGTGTCGTCCAAACTCGATTGACGGATGTGAATACGGAAATGGTCTAAACGACTAAATCGCTACGATATCGTTACGTCTTTCATTACGTGAATCGGGCTACTGTTTGGTGGCGCGACCAGTTCGGAAGTGTGGCGACTCTGGTGTCTAGATTGGTAGCTTACCACCATGGCGGCGCAACTGGTCGCGCCACCATTATGTCCCGTTGATATATAGCCCTAAGAGAGCTTGTAGCGACATTTGTGACGCCAAATAGGAACTAAAATTGAAAAACCTGCATCACCTTATTGTTTTCCGAGCAGTCTATGGCAGGCTCAGTACAAGATCTCAAGTTATTTTCAAGACTGCCCAACATTCAAATATTACTATACCCCATTCGCTATAAGATTTGACATTTAAACAAACCTCTTTTACTGTGTGTTTAACCTATTTTGACTTTTATTGCGTTGGTGGTATGACAATTGGCGGTGCAGTAATATAGTTTGTATTGTAATAACTTTTTACTTTTAATGCCATCTTTATGTCAATGAAATAGAAGTCAAGATCGGTTGAACAGACAGTAAAAAAGTTTTGTTTGCCGCAATAGCGAATGGAGTAGAATTCATTCTTAGTTATATTTACCTAAAGAACGCTCGCACTATGGCCCAGCGGAACACGGCTACGGGGTCCACGCCGACCAACTCTCTCACAAACGCTAGCGAAGAGTTCTTCAACACGCTCACGATGTCCTGCCGCATTAGGTCGAGGTTCTTCTCACGCATCGCTGTTACCTGATAACAAAAAATTTTAGGGATTAGTGTTTCATTGCGTACATGTGCGTCTATCTTCTATGACTAGAAGTAGTAGTTGCTACTAGTGCCTTACTAGGCAATATGGTGTATTCTGCTATTTTTCTAGCCATTACAGTTCCACTATTATGCAAAGGTCTACTCCAACTCCTTCCAGATATTCTTCTCCCGCAGCGTCTTGAACCAGACCTCGTGGTACGCGCTTAAAGAATCTTGCCCCCTCTTTTTAGGCCAACCTCAATGGTGCTCTCTATCTGCAGAAACGCACTGCATGGAAAATCTTGCTCAGTGATTACTGTGCATGTGGCTGACAATACTAGCTGTTATAAACTGCAAAGAGCATTCTGGTGACCAGAATAAGTAAATAAATTACTTACTGGAAACTAACTAGATAGACCAGCAGTGGTATTCTCTAAGAAAATAGCCTTCTGGGCAGCGCTGACCACAACGATGAGATCCAAATATTTTTTTTGTTCCTATTCAATGTACCTATTTGGATTTCGTCGCTGCGGCCAGGGCTGCGCTGAAGGCTGTTTTCTTGGAGAATGGCACTGCTGGTCTTATATTCTTTATTGGTCTAGTAGAGAAAGTGAGCAGGATCTTATGCTTACTGTTTGTCAAGGATGCATTTATTCTGCACTCATACAACATTATGTTCTAAGCTTTATTTACCTGATACTTGACTCTGCCGGCGTAATGTCTAACAACGAAAGCAGGTTCTCGTCTCTGAGGTTTCTCGTAGAAAGGGTTGTTTTCATGCACAGAGTTGAATTTCTGTAGTAACGTTTCATTTGTCGCCCATGGGAAGCTATAATCACAATTATTAGAATTATTAAAAGCAAAATTGTCAAAAAAAAAACTTTATTTTCATCTAGTACAAATATCAATAAATTCTTTGAATCACTTTATCTAGTACCAATGTTACAGATGAATGGGGTAACTAACTGATGCAGCTGTTTTTCCATCGTAATCAAGCACTAGTGTATATCATTAAAAAAATATGGTTCATCAACCCTTCCCCCTCTTAATTACCCCCTTTGAAAGAGGATGGGGGGCTTTCTTATATATTAATTTGAGAGTATTTTAATTTGACAGAGGTAATTAGTTAATAACACTGTCTATAGCTGTGTCAAAGCTTTTAATTCATATTTTATGCCCGGAAGCTATGCTTACGTATCTATTCATAAATATAAGTAGAGTTACTCACTTGCACTGATCATCCAGCAAGCACAGCAAGCCATTGACCTTCCCTTCTATGAGCTGCAGACAGCCCGTGTTATCGGAGAAGCCTATGTCCGTCCAGGGGATGCCCTCCCTCTTGTACTCCTCCTGCTCGTACTTGAACACGTGCTGGTTGAAGTAATGCTGCAGGTGCTCGTTCGCGTAGTTTATACACAACTGCTCGAAGCTATTGCTCAGACCGAAGTCTTCGAAACCGAATATGTCCAGAACGCCTGGGAAAATGAAATGAGTGTTTTATTTGGGGAATGAGAAAGTATTATTTATGTAATTAAATTAGGGTTTTATTAAACATCGACGGACGATATTGATCGACTCAATAAACAAAGACTGCACGATGACCCTAGAATACTCTAAATCGATGGTTTACAAATTTTTTCCTGAGACCACATTTTTGTTTCTAGTAATCAAGAACCTCAAAGTTATCAAGAAGAAAAAAAAAATGTCAATCTCTAACTAAACTTGAGAAAATTAAAACTCAAGCATGGGAAATATTAGTTTACATTTCTGATTTGAACGGTTGTCAGATCAACAACGATGACTATAATCCCTGATTTTAAATTTTAAACCTGCCACAGATCAAATTTTAGCTCTTGTGAACCACGGGTTGTTAACCATCACGCTAAAGTCTAAATTATGTTTTTCTCTGCTAGATCGTATCTCATAGAGAAAAGTAGTCTGTTATTAGTTCCAAATGTTCAGTTTTAACAATATCAACAAAATACTTTTTGGAAGTCTAGTAATCAAAGTGGCATTTTACCTGAAATAGAGACTTGCAGCAATCTATTTATTTAAACAACAGTTTGAACAACTCACCTATACTATGTCCCTGATGTTCCCTAAGCGTATCTTTTTTGGAGAGCAACGCGTGGTTGACCTGCATCACGATCCAGTCGAACAGAGCACCGTACAGGCACTTGGCCATAGCGTCGCGCGTCGCTATCGCTTCTGGCAACCTGCAAGTAGTTACGGAAAAACTCATGAATGTTAACTTTGGAAACCAACGCTCGTTAACGTATACGCTAAAGTATTTCTGAAGTGAAAACTTTTTTTAACGGTTTGAGCCTAAGCCGTCACGATCGGTATGTAACGCTCGTTCGGGAAAAGTCGGCTCGAGTCGGGTTGACCTTACCCGAATAATTACGATTTCTTATTGATGACGGTTTGTTTACTGTACACACGGTTTTTTTTTTTAATGTAATCGGTAAACTTCTCGCACTCTGTGTGGAACGAGAGGGTGTGTCAGACTTTAACTAAAATTAATTTGTGTTCCATCAGTTGCCCCTTGCGTTCGCGGTTCACTTTCGAACACTCCAGCAACACAATGTTGCCGCGATCGGCATCTGGTCAGCGTCAACGATACGCTGGAGATGATTTATCTACATTACGCTTGCACAGCATCGATGAGCTAAACCAGCGCCATATTTAATGCTACATAAAATTTGGCTAAGGTTAAAAACAGTATCAAAATGATGCAGTCATTTTTTTTTTTTAATATTTTTGTTGGTATGTGTTTAGAAGTTTAAATATAAGGGCAAATCAACTAAGGGATATGATCCCTTAGTTGTTTGGCCTAATATTTAAGAGATGTTTGTTCATCATAATCCCTTGATCTCTTTACACCAAAAGAATGTGATGACGCCAAGTTGAAGCAAGACGATAATCTTTTCATAGATAAGACAGAGACTACAAAACAATGTACACAAAGATCCATTTTCTAGTAGAATGGGTCTATGATTATTAATTTCATCTTTGCATCAATTTACATGATTACATTGTAAACATAATCGCAAAATCAGTGATTACAATAACAGATACGGTCTATCCTCTCATTGAATAAATTCCATACAGTTTATACTAATTACTGGCAAGATTCCACTGCCTTACATTGTGTACCTTGGCCGCGTTACGGAGATATTGTTTGTTTTTGTTGCATATTTACTTTGGATGAATAAATGGATGACGACTTTCATATAATATACGGATAATTGGTTCGATTCTAGCACAACGCACATATTAGTATGGGCTTACAATTTGTTGTTACGGGTCTACTCCGAAGCGGAATATTGTTCTGTGAATGTAGAATTTTTTATATATAAGAGACACAAGATCTTTATTCGAATGCGCAGTCCATAGGGCTTGACCATATTACCACGGTACGGCGTTGTTGACGTGAACAGGCGCGGTTGTTAGCGCGTCGCAAATGCACGACACGGCAACGTGGTGAAACACTTTTAACCAAAGTTGTTATACTGATCGCGGTATTTTTGACGAATCAGAACCTAAAAGTACGAGTCCATAGCCTACTACAGACGATGTTTGAACGTGTCGTCAGTTCTCATCTCTGTGGCACTACTGATCTGCAGCCGGACGACACATCTGCAGTCGAGCAGTGTGCAGTCGGGTGACATGTCGCTAAAAGCGGAAGGTGTTTCATAGAAATAGAAACCAGTAGAATTGCAGCGACACGTCTATTGCTGTCTACAGTCGGCTATGAACTCATACTTTAAACAATAGTCAATATGGTGTCGTGTTAAGATGTACCACCGTACAACATGGCTCGGCACCGTATTTCTGAACGAACGGTAACGTGCTGAAGTCAAGCGTCGCAGGGGTGGTAATGTGGCCAGAGCCTTATACTTTTAATCACGACTTTTTATGTTTATGTCGTTACCACATCTTAGAATATATCACTTCATGATATGGCCTTAAACCTTAACGTTTGATGATAAATGCCAATCCTCCTAAGATTTTTTAAAATATTTTCATCAATAACGAAGTTATAAAGCTTCAAAGCTGCTTATAAGAAAGAGAAGTCTGATGTGAACTCTGACGTCAAAGTTCATCACGTCCATAGAAAACAGTGTTTTGAGTGAGACAATACATTTATTTAAAATTGTTATATCTCGCTTACTTTTATACTTATTTTGATATTGTTTTCACTGTTAATGTTTTATTTTTGATAAACTAGTCAATTAACAAATATTTTTTTACAAACATCAAATTAATATACCTGTAATTAATAACGAGAGTTTCTCCCGAAGCCCTTGCCCGCTTAGACGTAAGGGCAGCCAACAAGGTCTCCTGCTTGACCCGCAATAGCGAGGATATAAGCGAAACAACCTCAGGATTCCGCACGCCGACCGCTTCGTCGTGGTGGTACGACTTCCGTTGTGGTTGGAACTCCACGTTACCTGTAAACGATACCATTTCCATTATACACTGACATTGGCCTGTAAATTGAGGTTGGTTGGATACGCAACTTTATTTATTACTACTAATATAATAAAGAGGTAGTTTGTTTTTTTGTTTGTTGGAGGTAATCTCTGGAAGTACTGGTCCTATTGCAATTTTTTTTTTAACCAATAGAAAGCTGCTTTATTCCCGAGTGACTTTGGCTATATTTTATGTACGAGGGCGAAGCTGCGGGCAGAGGCTAGTTTATTATATTCTTTATTGTTCAGCACACTTTATCTTACAGATAGATATGGACTAGAGGTATGAATAAAGCTAGAACTGCATTACAATATTACAAACCGACGCACACGGGTAGCACGCCTGTTTGTACGCAAAACGACGACGCATGGTGTGGATCTATAGAAGCTCGTACAAGTCTAGTTTCCATATAAAATGTATGGAGAACGACGCTTCCAGATCGGCGTAAGTGACACACGTGTGCGCAGTGTGGTTCTACCTTAAAATTGGTCTGTTGATTTTTTCAAAACACTTTGATGTGTGTGTACTTGACTTTGATTTTTTATAGATCAATTGACTGTGCACAGGTTTTCAGAAGAAACTGCCAAAATAAACAGATTCGAGAATAATTTATGCGAGTCACTATAAATACATTCGAAAATTGTTCCTGTATTCTGGTGGTTTAAGGCTGGCGTAAAATAGAGCCGGCTGCGTTATTGCGCAGCTCATGAATCCCCTACGTCACTTTCTTACATTTTGCATGAACCATTGTATTTTATAATCTTACGCTGTGGTTCGACGCGTTTGTATAGCGTATGTGTCTATTTATTAGATAATGAAGATATTTCTACCATCTGCTATGAGGATGAGGCCAATATTTAAACATCATCGCTTTTTACACTCAACTGCTGGACATTAATTTCATTCAGTAGCTTCAAAGTGTGTCAAAGGATGCCTATTCTACTAGACTCCTTTGTCAGTCTGTCTGTCCGTCTGTTAGCAGGTTGTATCTCATGAACTGTGATAGACAATCAAACTTACACAGATGATGTATTTTTGTTGCCGCTATAACAACAAATACTAAAAAACAGAATAAAATAATTATTTAAGGGGCTAAGTAATTTTTTTTTGCCATTTTTTGTTACGAGTCCGAATCGCAATTGGCCGGTTTTATTTTTAAATTTCCGCGCAAATATAACAAGTTGCCAGAATATATTTATTTTTTTTAGGACTTATTTGAGAATACTTTACTGAAAATAAACAAAAAATAAGGTAGGTAGGTTATGTAAATTATTTACATCTTTGTTCATAACAAAATAAATATGGATTTTTATTGGGGGTAGGCTAGTGATACAAAATTAGTTAATTCCTTGCCAACATTTTTTGTTGACTAGTAACATTTTTCTCACTTTAACGTGATAATATACAACATTAGTTTTAGTATATGCAAAACCCGAAACTATGTGAATCTATGTACAAAATTACATAAACAGTTTTGTAATTTTGTACATAGATTCTTTACCCACATAGACAAAACAAGCTTATAACATTGTGATTTCTTCTTCTTCTTTTTCATGACACAGAACATAAAAAACCCAACTGTTTACTCGCTCATAATACCCGCTATGATCTGCCGTGACCTGTGTTGTACTTAGTGTCGGTGGTGTCCAACTTGTGAACTTTTTAAATATTTTTGGAAAAAAAGTATCACATGGTGTAAAAACGCCATTCAGTTACTGATTCTTAACAAACTATGTTCAGGTTTCATATAAACTTAAAATAATATTGTGAACAAATTAGTAGCTGACGGACTCTGCTTTCATTATCAGATATGTGTTAATGCGATAATCTAGTTTATAACTTGCCCTCATAATAATAAATGCTATAACGATAGACATTTCGCATTATGTAAAGGTTAACTTTAGCCAGAGGATGCGCAAACGTGAATTCACATAGAAAATTATTTCAAGGAAAGTCCAGAAAAAAAGTATCCTATTAGCTAAATTCCAGTATATGGTCTACCCATGAGCCAATTTTCATCCCTATCCGTTCAGCCGTTTGAGTGTGAAGGAGTAACACACATACAGACTGATACAAGGTTATTTGTAACGTCATAGACAACATTTTGTTCTATGACTTTTAAAAATGTATCATATTTTAGTTCATCAGATTTCCATACATAAATAAAAATAGGTTTTAAATTGAAAATTCTAAAATTTACGAAGTCTATGCGAAGCAAGCGATAGTATAGTAGCAGGAGGGCTCGGGCAGCGGGGGTGCTTGATGTACTTGCGTCGCTTCGTACAGATGTAGGTAGGTATAGCAAAATACAGAGTTGAAATGTGTTAGATAGAACAACGAAATCTTAGAGGCTTGTTTTTTTTTATTGTATATAGGTTCGCGCTTGTTTTTGGTAAATGAATTATGTTTTGTAAAAGGTCATGGAACAAAAGTTGTTGTTTATGACTTTGGTAATACAGTTTTGCAAGATTGTTAGTGTTTTACAGATAACCCTGTTTACAGAAGCTTTGGCTTTTATGAAATTAGTGTGATACAATTTGATTTCTCTCATCTTGTAAATCAAAAATAAATCATGTCCTTGCATTGTAAACTAAAAGGTAAAATTATGAATTCAGTAATTAGTGTTAATAATGCAAGAATGCAGGGCCACCATATTTGTTGAGTGTAGGAGGAAAAGGAATCAATTTCCTATTATTAGCTCAACTTACTGTCAATGAATAATGTACACATATTAAAATGCTATGTTACGTGTACATATTAATTTGTTTGCTATATTATGCTATGTCATTAGGTATATGATTCAACATTATTATGACCGATAATAAAAGATATCATGACATTTAATTCTCTATCTGATGATAAGATTCCCTAATAGAAACTTGATGAATTTTCTATGTAAGATATATGTAAATAACTTACCTAAAAGTAGCACTGCCGATAGTACAGCAAACAAACGTCGCTGCTTATCCATAGTGAAGCCCACCATCTCCATAGACTGTTTTAACCGCGAGAACTCGTACTGTTCGTCAATACCCGGCACCTCACTACAACCAGTCCTTGATAAATAATTATATTTGTCCACACTGAGTAAATGCAACTGTTCCTTCTCCTGCTCCGAAGCACCAGCCAATAAATAATAAAACACATGATAATTCCTCTCGTTTCGACCCTGACTGCATATTCGTGACTTTTCCAGCAAATATTTTTGTACAACAGCTCCATGCACCATTCCATTTTCCTTATAGTTCACTTGGATAAACTTGCCAAATCGACTCGAATTATTATTGTGAGCAGTTTTCGCATTACCAAAGGCTTCTAACACTGGACCTGCACTCAATATTGTTTGCTCCACTCCACTCCCATGAGATCCCTTTTGGCTCAGTGCCGTTAAATGATGAAGTAGAAAATTCGTACTCTCAGTCTTTCCTGAACCACTCTCTCCACTGATCACTATACATTGATTAGTTCTCTCGCGGAGCATGCAATGATATGCGGCGTCGGCTACTGCGAATATGTGAGGCGGAAGACTGCTTCCTATCCGTTTGTTCTGATATAACTTGACATATTTCGGATTATAAATCGGGTAGAACTTGAACGGGTTGAGTGCTATTAAAATAGAGCCGACGTATGTGTAGATGTAGCCGGCCCCGAATCTCGACTTCAAGTTTTCTAGTAGCGTCTGTTCATTGAGCTCCGGCAACTGGCACAAGTCGGGATACTCGCGATCTTTGGGCTGGTACAGAAACCGCTGAAAGTAATCCTTTATCAGCTGTGGGTCGACCGAGAAGTTCTCCATCCATGGCTCGTCGGGGATCTTCTCTCGAAGATAAAATCTGGAAACAGAAACGAAACCGTTCAACTGAGATACTGACGGTAACGAGCGGGAAAGTGTCTAAAAATAAAAAATTACATTTGAGTCATAATGACGAAATCTAAATATTTGTGAGTTGTGGTACAGTTTTAGAGGCCATGTTTGATCGAGCGGCAAAGTTTCAGTTTGATTGGCAGGATGGAGAGACGGCGTTATCACGCCGCTGTCGCAGGAAGAGTGAGTCACGCGCACACTGGGATATTATCCCCAATCACTGCTACAGCCCTTCATTTAACAACTAAGTACTAGTTTAAACAACACTTATTTCATTCCAACACTTAATATGTATAATAGACACATTCATAGCGGGACTACGATAACGTTTTAGCTACGTCTGTATTTATGGGTGTTTTATTTAAATGCATATCAATAGAATTTCTATTTAGAACGCAAGTAATTTAAAGTTTTCTGTACTTGAATAAGGACACAGTTTAAGTTACGGTAATCACGTCTCGAGTAAAATAAAATCAGATGAATCATCACAATGGACATAGTATACAAATAGTATTGCGGTGACAGGACGCCAATGAACACAACTATATGTAAAGGTACAAATATAAGACACGCAGGTGTTTAAGACAAGGTTAGACGTATCTCTCGTAACAGATAATTGCAGGAATAAGATAATTATATAGAAAAACCTGATTTGACATTGTTGAACTTGCCACAGACTACTGTTTGCGTCGAGGATAAATTATATTAAACTAGGGTAGGTATGCAAGAGTTATGGTCGTTTTTTAATGAAATTATTAATCATAAGTTGAACGCTACTGTGTTAATTACAGCAGGAAAATTAACATGTAGCAACAGTAAATGGTAAAGCACAGCAAAACGTATTTGTTAATCATTAAAACATTTAAATAGCGTTAAACGTGAACTGTCCTTTACAAAACAGATATGATTAAAGCGATGCAAAAAAAAAGTTGAGTCATATGTAATTAGTAGTTAATGACATATGAAAGGTTTCTAAGTACTGACCTGTTGTACTGTCCAGAGCCGGTGTTATTGGGCCATAGCAGCATGACTGCGACGGGCGACTCATTGGGGCCGAGTCTTCGCTCCTTGCACTCGCCGCTAAGCATGTCCCCCACCACCTAACGAGGAATTATATTTACTATAGATGTTTCCTTCCCTCAATTTTTGACTACATTTGTTGATAATAGTCATAGTTAAGGGTTAACGCGGGTGGCACAAACACAATATACCTACGCACGTTTTTGGGCGCTATAATAGCACTTGCAATGATCTCCTAACAGCTGTTAACAGGTTACAATAGAAATCACTCTTTTTATGTTATTAAAGGTCCAATGGTACATTTGATAAAAATAAATAGTTAAAACCGAAAAATGTTATCACTTTTTAATAACAAACTGTACTAAAAAATTCGTCATATCTGTAACTTCCTCAAAACGCGATAATCCTAACTATGAGCTGGTAGACACATGTAGAATGTCTCACTGATGACCAAGCTAAGGAAGCAATCATCTTGGACATAAGCTGACTCATTCAGTTACAATGAGCAAAAAATTGTTCAATGTTTATATTGTTAATCAATTTTTTTGCATCAATGTGGCGAGCTGTTTTAAATTTTTAACTGATACTGTGTAAATGTGCTTCAGTTACTTTGTATGTTGTATGAATAGTTCTGGGCTTTTTTGTTCAAGTGAAATTTGTAGATAAAAAGGAAGAAAGAATTACATTTACTTGACAGCAGACGTGACATCCATTTAATCAGAATACATGATTGTGGAATAAAAACTTAAAAACACAATAAACTTTTTCACTAAATTAAATATACTTTTACTTGACTAATAAACGACTTTGTATCACACTTTTTTAAATAGAATGTCTTTATTACTGAGTATTACAAGTTACTCCGTTCTTTACTCAAATCTGCTTTCTTTATAGATAGCTCATAAATAGAACAATAAAAAGAAATATCCAATTAGCGAGATTGAGAACAGCTGCCAAGGCTGCACCAGGCCACCTCAAAGAGATATCAGCATAAGTAACAGTGCCAATGCCTGACAGGGCTGCGGAATGGTTCAAAAGAGATACTACAGCATTGGAGTGCAAAGGGCTACTGAAGGAACATGGGTGGGTTTTTGTCAGTAATAGTCTGACACTCCCTCTAACTCCACCTATAGCAAGAGGAGTTATACAGAGCCTACTCATGTTTAGAAAATAAATTTCAATTTTCAACTTTATTATCATCATTTCAGACGAAAGACGTGCACTGTTGGTCATAGCCCTTCCCCAAGCAGCGTCACATCGACTAGTCCTGTGCTTCTCGCATCGGAATCCCGCGACCCTAGTCAGGTCATCAGTCCACCTTGTGAGATGCCTTCCAACACTGCGTTTTACGATATGTGGTCATCACTCCAGAACTTTTCGTCCTCATCAACCATCTGTTCTGCGTGCAATGTGTACTGCCCATTGCCACTTAAGTTTGGCGATTCTTCGAACTATGTTGGTAGGTTATCTTAATTTCAGATGTGATTATGCAAGGAAACACCGAGCATAGCTGTTTCCATTGCCCTTTGGGTGACTATAAGTCTTCTTGAGAGTGACCACATTTCAGAGCCATGTCATCACTGGCTTTGACTTTTGTCTTAAGACACTGATATATTGGACGAGAAGATACCACTGGTTACAAGCTTCAACAAGCACTCTAGGTACTAACTTCAATACAAGAAATTAGTAAATTAAATGGGAGGGTTTTAGGGGAGTCCTTTGTCCAGTTGTGGGACAATATAGGTTAACTGAAAACAAAATTATCCTCCTAATTGAGGCCTTCCTCTTCATTTTAAACAAGCATATAAAAAGAAATGAAAAACCTACCTCGGCCAGTTCATAGGGGCCACCGGATCCATTGGTCAAGCCAAGTTTGTCAGTGATGCAACAAACAATTTCTTCAGAGCTGGTCTGCTTCGAGGCTTCTACTGACAGGGCTTCATAGTGCGGCGACAGTGCACCCACGTACACCTGTATATTAATGCAAACTTTAGCAACAGAGTGCATTTCCTGTTGATATTGACAACAATTTGTATGTGTAAAAAAGAAAAAGTTTTCCAGAAATATGTATGTTGATTGTTTTAGTATCACTTTTATAGTCCCAGTCTGGTAGAAGCTACAATAATTCAAGATAGAATTATGGTAACAGCACTGAATTAATATAAAATTGAGTTAGATTAAAAATATGGATGTTAAAGTCAAAAATATTGTGTTACAAAAGGTAAATTCGAAAACAACTTCCTCATAAGTGAATGATAAACCATGTAAACTTGTTACGGGCAGGATTATACATTTTGTGGCTATTAGAGGAAACATAAAATGTTTTCTGACAATCTAAAGCATAGCTATGTTATAATGGCAGTATTACAAATGAGTAAATATGCATTTGTTTACTGTCTATGAGTGTAGAGCATAAACAAGCTTGGCATTGAACTCTGTTCAAAATAAAACATTCTTGGAGAGTCATTGCCTTCTTTGTAATATCACCGTTTTCCTTTCTTGTATAATAAGGAAGTTGATAACTAATTAACATTTACTGGGTAGAACAACTGAAAAATTTGACATTGAGCCAGTTGTAGAACAGAGATACTTTCAACTGAACCATAATTTAATAAATATAAGATCATTGTTCATACATAGCACAAAGGCTTTCAGGAATAACACATTTCCATATGCTTGTGGCATTTCAATTAGTTAATGAGAAATCATTTAAATATGAAAAATAACTGTAACTTACTAACATTTTTTTAGTCTACAATTTAGCGATATTTGCTAGGTTTATGGTTTTGAATAAAAACAACTTTAAAATATATTGTCGATTAATAGTAGCAGCTTGCTGCCTTTACTTTGCTTCCATTTTTGACCGACTCCATTACACATAAATAATTAAGAATAAAAACATTACTGACCTGCACAATATACCTGTGATTTTCAGAATGAGCCATTTTGAAACATTGTCCTACTCTTTGTGGCTTAAGGCAAGGTATCTACAGCTGATCTTCATTTCAGCACAATGTTTTTCACTTGTTTCATACTTTTGTGAGTGTTTACATACATTTCAGGTAAACACTGATCTATGTTATCTCTGTATCACTCACAGCAATCTTATTTGTGTATTTTCATTCAATGTTGATAAGTATATCTTCCAGTAAAGCATAAGTTCAGTCGATGTTTTTAAAAATCGGAATATACAGCGAACTGCACCTGACCCCCACCGAGTCGAACAGGTAGTCAACCGTGACAAGTTCATAAAATATCATGTCCTCAGTGATGATCGCCGCTCGGAACACTGCTAGGTTTATTCCTTGTTGATCGATTTATCGTTTCACTGTATAAACATGAACCCAGCAATAAAACACAAAGAAGAGAAATCTCAGATTTGGGTCACATGCTGATTGAATAGAACAGTTGCCCAGCTTACTTCGAGGTCTTTGGTTGACTTTCTTTCCACTTAACTTAAATAATCACAGTTAACATATTCACTTAGCTAATGATTTGAAAATCAGTTCACCTTACAAACTTATTGCAGTTAAAAAACAACACATTAGATACAAAACTGTAGCGAAATCGGTGTCTCCGACAACCTGTTATTTGTCAAACACAACTCTTCCCAACGCACCACGTAATCGCACCAGTTATATTATAATATTGGCAAAAAACATAAAAAAGTTTTCTGTTTCTTAAACACTTTTGGATAGGTTCGCGTATTATTTCAATAAACAGTTTGATCAGAGAAATCTAATCTATAGAACCACCATTTTTATTTGTGTCCGACTTGAATCGTGTATCAATGTAAAAATAGACGATTTAAAATATATTCAAAACTTAATAAATTCTACCGCAATAGTGGACTCCTAAATTCAGCCGTATAATATCATAGAGTATAGACAATCACTGTCAAGAACAGACAAACGATTGAAATTGTTTATTTTTAATTTTCATGCGCGTAGATAGAAACGGCTCAGACCCAAGCTGGACAGACGTATTTATTTCATTTATTCGCTTATTAAATATATTCTAGAGCCTCAGCTTGCAACTGGCTTGCATATTTTGCTTACTAGAGATAGAGTGCGTCTACTGAAAGCGTAACCTGGAGTTTTTTTTTTAAATTAAATTGGCAACATCGTTTTGCCGAAAAAAATCGCGTCAAAGTCTATGGTCGCAATTGTCAGTTTTGTAAACAGATATTTATTTTTCAAGAATAATTGCTTAATTATGGGAAAAACAATAAACAGTAACGTGTGAAAACTGCTACACATTATGGTTAATAAGTTCAAACAAAAACAAGAAGAGAAAGAAGGTGTTTTCAATGAAAACCAACAATGTTTACATACGATTTCAGAATTTTTAAGTTAGTATGAAGTTATAATCTTGATCCTTGTCGACTAATATTATTAGATATATTTAGGATATAATGATAATTTGTTTTTCTTATATTTTTAGATAATCTGACATATTGCGAATTTCGTAATGTACAAAAACATCAAACAAAGAAGGCTTTTGGTGAATCGACTTAATCAAAAACACATGCTAGTGAGTGGTAGAATGCGTTCAAAAGCAGTTGAGATGTAATGAAAGATTTGCCTCACTTTGATAAAGCATCAAAATCTTCAACTGAAGTTAAAATTGCGAAAGTGAAGGAAATAGTGACTGAAATCCTAGTTCAAGTTTGAGAGCTGTTGAACTTTTTGTGTCTCACGAGTCGATCCGTATCATTTGAAACAATCATTGGAGTATAAAACATGTTCCCACTTGACTAATCCCAAAAGATCTGAATTTTCTCTATGCTAAAACGAATTGATTCCAACCCAACAACCTTGAAACACATTAGTGTTGGCGAGACGTGATAAAGTTGAAATCATGTTGACCATTGTATTTGACTATCGCGGTGTTGTGCACTTGGTATTCTTGCCAGAAGACCAAATGGTAAATAAAGAATATTATTTGAATATTATATAGCGCCATTTTTTTTCCGATTTGAAAAAATCATCCTGTAACAACCCCCGCTCTTGGGCGGAGCGGGAGATAGTGTCAGACTCTTACTGACTAAGAAACCCATCCCGTTCCTTCAAGCCTTCATACCGAGGCTCGAGCGCCCTTTCGGATAACCCTGGCCCCAGTAGGCTTCGACCCGGCTGGGCCCCTGCTGTTGCTGACAACTCCTTGAGGCGCGCGGGAACAGTGCGCTTGGTCCGGACAGTTACCGGACGGTCGGACAGCGAGCTACCCATTGCTCACTGTCCGCAAGCCCGTGCGAACGGTGGCCGGAAATCGGGATTAGTATCCCGGCGCCATCGGCGGCGATAACGCCGTTGCCTGATGCTCGGAGCGAGAGGTCTCCGCCGCCGATCGCCCCAACGAGGGCACGGCGATGATCCACCCAAGCGGAGCGCACCTCGACTGTGTGCTCCACCGTGTCCTCCGGGCATTCTGCACAGTGGCGTCACTTCTGCATGAATCTGGTGTAGGTACCTCCCGAACGAACCATGTCCGGTGAGAAACTGCGTCATGCGGAAGGTAAGAACGCCGTGAGGTCTTTCTAGCCACGCCATATAGCGACATTTGAGAGATCAGATAAAATAAAATAATTTGGGATAATAACTAACATTTTGTGTGTTATTGACCACCAAATAATTAAGTCTATCGTTCGTGTTTTAATCAAAGACTATGATTTGACAATACGAATGTTGCATGTGTTTTCCATTTCATAAATAGTGAGGTACCGCAACCGATACTGACCAAAAAACCGAAAATTTTTCGTAAAAATAATTTCGTTTTTTATGCAACTAATTATGATCAGCTTTTGTATGTCCTGAAGGTAATTTGATAGACGCAAATACTCATAAGATAAATTATAATTTAAGCTTAAGAATTGAAAGACTAGCTAAAGCTGTCGTTTTATTTTTTCGTCCTGATTTGGTGATGACAAAAATATTTAGGTACTCAAGCTGATATTTTTGCTGACACATTATTACAATTAATAGTACCAATTGATACTATTAATAATGACTTCGGTTTGAAAACGAATAATAGATCATTGTAAAAACATACCAAAGTCCTCTTCGTGTACTATTTTCGTGCGGATCTCGTAGTGTATGTATGTATCGAAATTGTAGCAATAAAAAATAGAAATGTGTGTCGGTTTCTTACAATGCAGACGTTTGTATTTACAGCATAACGACCAATGAAGATAACTTTTTAAATTCTAAAGCATAAAAGGAAGCCACCTAAAAATGTGGGTCTAAGTTTAGAGAAAGCAGAGCAGGGCAGAGCATCACCGTGTCCTTGTGGGGGTGATAGGCGGCGGCGATCTCTTGCGCTGTGCCTTGGTACAGGCCATGGTCCGGAGCGAGGAGAAGTGGCAGGCGGTCGCCTCTTTCTGCGAAGCAGTAATGCTAGCAAAGGAGGAGACCGACCACATTAAGCAACGGCGGTCATGCCCCAGCGGCCGCTGGACCAATCTGAAGATTTAGGCCACGGTAACGCCTCAAGTAGTTGTCAGCAGAAAAAAGCTTGGTGGTTGAAAATCGAAAGACAGGCGGTTAATTATCAGTTAAGCTCTGAACCGCCATGGAAACACACCAGAAACGAGCTGTTGCGTTATACTTATTTCACAGAAAAATTAAAAATGGTTTTACAACAGCTTTAAAAACGGCTTTTATGGCTCTGGATGCATCGAATTTCCCTGCCCGCTGAAGGCGCTAACCGACCTCAAAGCGTGCGGGCGCTACCCACCGAGGCTGCGGGTGACCGAAGCTCGCGCGATTCTACTAGTTCCTTGCCATTGCAGCGGGAGCCGCAAACAACTGCGCACACCACGGCCGTATAACGCGTCGTGAAATGTGTTTTAATTTTTTACATAATATATCTCTAGCATTCTACAGAAGTAACAGGCCCGCAACTGCGTCGGACATAGGTGAAAACCGCTTCGTGAGTTCTTAGGCTAAGTAAAAGGCGGAGTGTTAAAAAATATGCTAATATTTTTGATTATTTTAATTTTCAATTCATATTAGACTCTATATAAACATACACATACAGTATCTTAGTCCTATTTTCCATAAAGGTCTAATGTTAAAAAAACCGGTATGAAAAATCGAATTTGGAGACATCACTTTTACTAAAAATCTGGCAATATATTTTCAGAATTTGACATTTGCACATGTCAAATCATAGTCTTTAATTAAAAAATGAACTGTACACACATGTTTTTGACTAGGATTAACTAATATACAATTGTTATAAATACAAAAAATACTCTAGTATCAAAACTTTTTTCTCCTACTATTTCAATAATACCACATTCAAAATTTTTGGTTGTTACCTCCTTTTCTCAGGTCACGCTTTCATTAGACGGACTCTATAACCTCCTCTCGAATTACCGTTCAGAATACTGTTACTGAAAAAACACATCTCGCGTATTTCTTACTCGTTGTGGGTGAAAAGATAATACTGAATACTGTATTGTATAAAAAAAATACAGTACAGATTGCTCATTATTAGAATACTTAAAATTTATCAATTTACAGACATATACTGCTTGCTAAAACATATCAAAATACATTTCAAGCTAGTTCTCTATTTTGACGCGAGCCTTTGGATTCTTGTCAAACTGTAGCGAATTTTAACTCGCCACGAAATTTTCCAGCGTATTGAATTTTAGTTCTGACAACATTGTGTTAGTTTTTTGGCGCGATAATTCAGATAAAAAATTAATTTAGAGATCAAGTGGTTCAATCAGACAGAGAATGAACTTGCTATACAAATACGCGGGTCTTGAAAAAGCAAAGCAACAGGATAGCCCTCAAAAACAATTGTGGACATAGATTACCGAAGAACGGCCTAGTGTGTGAAGATTTAGTAAGATGAGCTAGCCTATCATAGGTCTATCGACCTACCTCAATTAGGTAAGTTTGTGGACATAGGTACCCAACAACCCGATGTTCTCTCAAGTCTTAATGCTGAATCCGCACTTGTAAGGACTTGCTCACTTTCCTTAGTAGAATATGCGAAAGGTCTCCATGATCTTCAGTGGAAATGAGATTTAAAAATTACATGCCTACATTATGAAACTGTAAAGTAAGTAACTCATACTTTAGTACCGCTGGTCAATGCTGAAAATAGGATTTTCCCAAATGCGTCACAACATCAAACACATGTACTTACCTACTATCAAAGACACTCCCGCCTGACCACCGCTAAGTTCATTTTTGCTTGCAATCGAAACGTTTTGATTAGCTGCCGCGCCGTACCTAGGATTCAAGCGAAATTTTTTTTAAGTGGTCATGCTGAAATTACTGCAATGTTGTACCTACAACGTATTTTTTAAATTGTTAAGTATTGTTTCAATTTGTTTGGTGTTTTGGACGGAAAAGAATTTAAAGTCCTTCAAACCTCCGTTGAAAAGATAGGATCCTCCGACCAGACGGATGTATTGTCCAGGCTACTGTCTGAAAGATGATTTCGTGCTGTTGTAATCGCGAGCGAGAAGTGCCTGATGCAGGATATTGTAGTTTAGTCCTCATGTGACGCCATAGATGTCGCTACAGTTTAATAACGAATACTGTTCGTTTAACTGTGTATAGTAGGTAAGCCATGAGTCCAGAAAACCATAAGTCTATTGAAGATACTGATTGGAACCAACATGGATTCTAAATCCTAATACTTTTATGTTTTGAAGATTTAATTGCACCTAAAGTGAATGAAAAAACATAAGAGAATTAAATGTTTTTATCTCTGGCACGTCTGACACTACTTTGTTATGGCGATAATCGTATCCTTTACCAGTGGATAACTAGGCATAAATGAAATAACAAGGGATAAAATAATTAAAAACCTTTACATATTTTAAAGCAGCGTTGGAAGGCCTCCTACAAGGTGGACTGACGACCTGGTGAAGGTAGCGGGAATCCGATGGATGCGGGACGCACATGATCGTTCGTTGTGGCGACGCTTGGGGGAGGCCTATGTCCAGCAGTGGACGTCTATCGGCTGAAATGATGATGATGGTGATGATGACATATTTTAACTAAGAGTAGAATAATTTTATAGACTATGACTCCAGTCTATTTTTTTTTATGTTGGGAAAAAATCATGCATTGACATCCCCCACCCTTGCGGGAGATAGTGTTAGACTCTTACTGACTAAAAGACCCACCCCGTTCCTTCTAGCCTTCATACCGGGGCTCGAGCGCCCTTTCGGATAACCCTGGCCCCAGTATAACCTACCTCTAATACCTCTCTCTATGGTCATTGGTAGCAGGGTCTGTTCTAGCTATTTAGCCATTCCGGACAAAAATAATTTTCACCGCCCTTACACAAAACCATATATGTCATTAGTCTTAAGTCTTAAATCATTATCATCATCATATCGGCCGAAAGACGTCCACTGTTGGACATAGGCCTCCCCCAAGCGTCGCCACAACGACCGGTCCTGTGCATCACGCATCCATCGGATTCCCGCGACCCTGACCAGGTCATCGGTCCACCTTGTTGGAGGCCGTCCAACGCTGCGTCTTCTGGTACGTGGTCGCCACTCCAGAACCTTTCGTCCCCATCGACCATCCGTTCTGCGTGCAATGTGTCCTGCCCATTGCCACTTAAGTTTTGCGATTCTTCGAGCTACGTCGGTAACCTTGGTTCTCCAAGGTTAAGTCTTAAATATTTCCACAATATTCCAGGTTGGAACTTGGAAGGTGGCACATAAAATTCTCAACCTGCCAACTTGGGTGTGGATGGGTAATAGCTAGGTTGGAAGATATAGTACCTAAGTAATAGTACCTAAGTCAATTTTGCCGCTATGGGCAAATGCCCTTAGATAAGAGCCCTGATTGGTAGCTTGACAGACAACTTTACAAAACTAGATAATATTTAAACTTTGGTTTAAACCTAAATCTCAATGAAAATGTTAGTAAAACAATTTTGAATCTTAGAAGTTTTAAAAACGGTGTCTAAATCTACGGGTAACCAGTTTCCTGAAGCTAATCTGTTTTATACCAACTGATGATGTAGTTGCATATGCATATGTAGCAGTAACTAGTAACTATACTATCAACCATAGCTTTCCGCACTTAGCGTAGCCTTCAAGCCCGATAAGAGACGTAACACTGAACTTGAACTTCGAAATTCAATTCAATTAATTTAGTTAGCCTCCTCCGACTCCTTTCCACTTACTGCCTTACTGGCTGTGATCATGTAACAAACTAAGATAACAAAGTAAGTTGAAGAGACTAAGGAAATATTGGTGATATAAGTAAATAGAGTTTTTTTTTTTTAAATAGACCATCAGTTCCAATTTCTAACCAAGTGCATTCATGAGACCACGCTAGCGAGTTAAGCGGGGTGGATAACTACTAGGAAGTAGGAACCATATAGTATTGCGTTAAAAAAATTATATCACCAAAATATCTCCCTTTACTATATAATTATATTCCAAACAATTAAAAAACATTGCTAACCGACTTCTACCAGCAAGCACGATATTCTGTGTTCACGGGCTCGATCCTGATTGTCAGGTAGTGTTATGTCCTACTGGGGCCAGGGTTATCCGGAAGGGCGCTTTTTTTTTTCCGATGGGAAAAATCATCTTATGACAACCCCCGCTCTTGGGCGGAGCGGGAGATAGTGTCAGACTCTTACTGACTAAAAAACCCATCCCGTTCCTTCAAGCCCTCATACCGGGGCTCGAGCGCCCTTTCGGATAACCCTGGCCCCAGTCGGCTTCGACCCGGCTGGGCCCCTGCTGTTGCTGACACCTCCTTGAGGCGCGCGGGAACAGCGCGCGCCGTCGACGACTTGGGCTTGGTCCGGACTGTTACCGGACGGCCGGACAGCGAGCTACCCATTGCTCACTGTCCGCAAGCCCGCGCCTACGGTGGCTGGAAATCGGGATCGGAATCCCGGCGACGGCGGCGAGGGCGCCGTTGCCTGATGCGGTCGGCCTCCTCCTTAGCGAGCATTACTGCTTCGCAGAAGTCGGCGACCGCCTGCCACTCCTCCTCGCTCCGGACCATGGCCTCGACCAAGGCCCGGCGCGAGAGGTCTCCGCGCACGAGGGCACGGCGATGCTCCGTCCAAGCAGGGCACACCGCGATTGTGTGCTCCACCGTGTCCTCCGGGCGTTCCGCACAGTGGCGACACCCGTGCGTCACTTCCGCTTTAATTCAGAACAGGAACCTCCCGAACTTGCCATTTCCGGTGAGGACCTGTGTCATGCGGAAGGTAAGGACGCCGTGAGGTCTTTCCAGCCACGCCTCAAAGAGGGGACTTATCGCCATAATTGTGACGTGCCCATGACGGGGTTGCGATAGTCGCTGACGCCATTCCACCATGAGATCCCGCCGGAGCTCTGTCCGCCATGCCGCGACCTGTCACGGCAGAGGACTTTCACCCCGGCGTTGCATCTCCACGCGCATGTCGTGCATGTGTGCAAGGACTGTTGCCTCCAGATCCCACGGTGGTAGGCCAGCCAGAAGGCTCGCCGCTTCGCGGGAAATCGTGCGGTATCCCCGCACCATCCGAATTGCCATGACCCTCTGGCAGGCGTTCAGAATGGCCGCCGGTCGCTTTTGCAGCGACGGTGCCCACACCGGCGCCCCGTAGAGGGCCATGGACCGAACGATCCCCGCGTAGAGCCTCCGGCAGGAGGCGTCTGGACCCCCAAGGTTGGGCAGGAGCCGCTTGAGAGCGGCCCCAGTCCGGTTGAATCCGGAAGGGCGCTCGAGCCCCGGTATGAAGGCTTGAAGGAACGGGATGGGTTTTTTAGTCAGTAAAAGTCTGACACTATCTCCCGCTCCGCCCAAGAGCGGGGGTTGTCATTGGATGATTTTTACTAACGAAAAAAAAAGGTAGTGTTATTTAGATATTATTTTTGTCTAGGTACCATTACTTAAGAAAATTCTCAGTAAGTATCAGACTAGAATCAATACACCTGATCATCGTCTTCCTGGCCTTATTCTACTAGGATAATATATAACCTACTAAGTTATTCTTCTTCCGTTCCTACCTTAATAGGAACAACATACATAACTGAAAAAAAAGAAAAGAAAGAAAGAAAAATATTTTATTTGGCATACATTGACACACACAATGAAGAAACAAGATGTAGACACGATTAGAAAAAAACTAACATTGCGTGTTTCGCGCTTGCATCAAACAAAGACTGAAAACTTGTGAAACTAGAGTTAGCTTTACAGTCCGATTTTCAGAAAGGGTACTTCAGGAAATAACAGGCCTTATACAATTATATAGATTATTATT
The DNA here is from genome assembly GCA_929112965.1 of Mythimna albipuncta. Classification (NCBI taxonomy): domain Eukaryota; kingdom Metazoa; phylum Arthropoda; class Insecta; order Lepidoptera; family Noctuidae; genus Mythimna; species Mythimna albipuncta. The sequence continues at coordinate 13,770,760 of OV815973.1, forward strand.
TTTTATCTCATAAGGCTCGTATGCTACTTTGGGATCATACTTAATCATAATCAGCGTCATCTTCTTTCAATGAAGATCGTGAACAAAAACAAAATTTTCAATAAATACCATGCATGTTTATTCATTTTCATTATTGGTATTAAGTACCTACAGGTTTTACAGCTTATTCTATATTTACAAATTAACACTAGTCAGAAAATCGCATTTCTTATTACAATACTTAAATTAATTCTATTTAATATTTACAAATCATTTCACAGTCTATATTTGGTAATGATTCTTACAAGAACCCTTAATTTATTTGAAACTATTGTTTAATTTATTTATCTGCAAATTTTTCATTTCTATAAATTAAACATACTATCTTATCTTTTGTCAAATTTCATTGGCTGCTAATTAGAAACTTGATGGCACTCACTTGATCACGCAGTTTACAATCCGAAGTCAATTCTAAACAAAACTATTTTAGATTAATTTGATTGAAGTCAGTCTTCAAAGTGCTTGAAGACATTAGTGTAGGTATGTACAATTCTGCAAAACATTTCCGTACTTCATTTTACAGGACCCGATGTCTACTCCGAAAAAACCAAATCACTTAAAGATCTTTGAAAAAAGCGTCTCTCACTATCTAGCCCAAACTACATGTCATCACAGGAGCAGTATTCCTCTCGATGACCTCCGATGCGTATGCGGCGCTGTAGCAGCTCGCCTGGCGGCCGCAGCGGCGGCAGCGGCGCGCCTGGCGTGCACTCGCCCGTGCTTGGCTAGGTGGTCCGAGCGCGCGAACCGCTTGCCGCACTCCGCGCATCGGTACGGCTTGTCCCCCGAGTGACTCCGCCGGTGCCGAGCCAGCTCGTCCGACCGAGCGAACCTCCACGAGCAGCCGCCCCACGTACATCGGTAAGGCTTCTCTCCACTGTGACGGCGCAGGTGAGCTCGGACGTGTGACGCTTTCGCGTACAGTTTACCGCAGTCCTCCACTGGACAACGGAACGCACCGAGCTCCGGACAGAACTTCGGTTCACCAAACGAGCGAACTTTCACATCGGTCTTCTCGTAAACCCGCGCTTTACTCGGCCAATTTTTCTCTACCGCAACGTAGTCATGTGTCTCCAGGGCACATAAGGACTCGGTGCTGAATGAAGAGTCAGTTCCCGACTGTGGCGACTGTGGCGAGTCATTAGAGAGATCACTGCTCAAGGCTTCTAGGAGATATTCGTCGATTATGCTCTTATCCAGTTCGGCGAAATCGAAAACTGATCCATCAAGGATGTTGGCGGCTTCTTTGTTTATATCACTAGCACTGTTTACAAAATTATCACAATTGAGATCCAGGTCACTGAGCTGCCAGTCACCGTCTGAGTCCAAGGATGGAAGCTCAAAGTTTATGAGACTTTCCAACGGCGAGTGCTCGAAGAGGAGTTGGTCGTTGAGGAGAGCCTCCTCGAACAGAGGTCCAGACCCGTCACAGAACATTATTGACCTGGAAGTAATAACCACACCGTTAATTAAGATTATTCAATAAAAGAACAGCATAAATGAAAACTTATTGTAATAATCTGCTACTAACAATTTTTAATTTCTTGTTGCGACGCCAGTTTAATTGATGGTCTTCCACTGGTCACTAAATTTAGTGATGGTAATTATCGGCGGATATAATATCAGGATGAGCTGCAGACAGGCGGCTGCGTTGCCTCCCGGGGTTGGAATGAGTGTGGTCGAGATGTAGCGGCGCCCGCGCCGGACAGCGCGACGGACGCGATAACAAAACGATCAGCGATTATCGCGGATCCTCGCACATGTACCGTACCAGCACGGAGTGGAAACACATTTAAAAAAATTATATCTGTAGAACGATTAACCCTTTGCGCAATCAATAACAAAGCATAGACGGCCGTAGCGTATAGTTACGTGCTCTGTCGAGGCATGTATCACATACGAGTTGCAATATGAACATTGTTTTCGTCTACACTTATTGCAGTTTGCAGTTAAAAAGATAAAACGAGTAGAAAATATCAATTAACAAAGCCGTTTATTGAACATAATCGAGACGCGGCTCCTTCATTTTCTGTTGTTATCGGTTGTTTGCCCGGCTTGTCCCACAGTTCTTTTACCTAAGTTCACAACAATATTAAAGTGCAAGTGTGATTTATATGTAACATTTATAACAAAGTCTTTCCATTCAACATTGTATGTGTTTGCGTTACCGCTACAAATTCTTTTAAAGAATTTATCAATAAGCAGTGTTTTAATAACGGTTCAAAGCACTTTTTATTAATTTCGCTTCTTGAAAACTCGTTAAAGCTACAATAAGTTTGTTACCCAGATATGCCCTACAAGTTTGAAAAACCAACGAGTTCAAAGTCTATCCCACATCCGATTTAGTGCGTCATTTTAGTAACTACAATTTTAAATTCTTATCCCGATGACGAAACGTGGAAATTCCACCAAAACACAAAACGTTTACAATTTATAGTAAAGATCAAGAGCCGGTCCTTGCGACTGAAAGAGAGGGTCCAAAAATTCAAACTATGCACATCGCAATGTTTAGACTTTAATTTTTTTATTAAATTTTATCTACATAAAAGCAATACAACCCTTCGCGTTTGGTAATAATATTTGTGAAAAAATCTTGAAAAAATGCCTATCTGTGTTACCACGCATGAACAGGACGCGAAATGCATTCATTCATGAATTCCCTTCAAATCCATTCAAGGATTCTTATCACTTTTTTCCGTTACGATACCCATTGTATTATTAATAAATTATAGTATGTAGGTGTAGGAACTGTACGAGTATTATTTTTATATTGAGTCGATTGGTAGATAAGTACATTAAAATAAAAGTTTAGTTTATTAGTTAACTCAGCAAAAACTATTTGAATAGTGGTATGATTTGAACACTATTGTAGCACCGTAAAATCAGATTTCGTCTTTCGTCATCATGGATATCGTTCGTCATCTCAAAAATCCTAGGCTTCTTGTGAAAAAGCGGATACCGAGACAAGTTGTTTTAGTAACAATTCTGATTTGGGTTAGTACCTATTATTATGTACGACATTCTTTCTAAAATCTCAAGATTTTCGCAACGGATTTTTTTTTTGAATTATGTTGTCCTGTTTATTTTCAGTTTACATAGTCAGTCTAAAAATTATGAGAATTTTATAAGAACAACTTATCACACGAAGGTATACCTACTACAACCGTTTTCAGCTCAGCATTCAAACGCAATAAAACGCAGCGGAAAATAAAAAGTCACCAGCGTAATATTAACAGTACCGACGCAGAATGCGTAATTGAATCACAGCTAGTACAATGTGCGGGGGAAAATTATCAAGGTTTTACGCGCAGATGATTTTTTTTTGTATTGCGTACTTGCGTCATGAGTGCACGTCTAGCCAGCGCTATCGGGTGCGGCGGTGGCTGGCACGACCAGCATCTGGCCACGCCAAGCTGCTCACGTTACTCTGACATCCGATTTAACTGCGAACCGATAGCCAATCAATACGTAAAATAACGCAAATTCCAAAATTGAATTGATTGAATTGTTTGATGTAGGTACCTAATTTATAGTAATTTTGACCTGCCTGAACTCGGAGTGTGTGCTAGTTATGACTTATGAGTAAATACTAGATTAAGAATCATGTTATGTGTTTACGTTTGTAAATGAGCCGAAAATTAGACGTAATCGATAAAACCGTGAAAAACAACATGACTTATCGCACTTCTGAAAACCCATTTCACCAAAAACAAATATCTACTAAATTCTGGAACGATGATCTGTAGGAACTTCCGATTCCGTCCGGGTTTCCGACTAACGAGATAATATTTATAACTTGTTTTCGTCGGTGACGAATCCACATAATACCACACAATAGATACCTAATATTTAAGTACCAAGGCATGTAGTAGGTATGTAATACATAAGCGTGATCTTTGTTTACTATTGTTAGTAGATTTTTTATAAGTAAGCGTGTTGTTGACCATGCCGACTGATTCCAAATTCATATTTTCTCAGTTCCTATGGCAGTGTCTAAGTTAAGTACGCGAAGCAAACAGGAACCTCCCTAACTTGCCATATCCGGTAAGGACCTGCATCATGCGGAAGGTGAGAACACCGTGTTACCGCTTCAGCCACTCCCCAAGGAGAGGCCTTACCGCTGTGATTATGGCGTGCCCAATGGTGCCGTCATTGGGCACGCCATAATCACAGCGTTGGTGTGGTTGAGCGATCGATTGCTACTCTGCATGTCGCAGGTTCGATTCCCGCGGAACAAATATTGCTATGTCTTACAGATAGTTTACTGGGTCTTGTTTTTGAGTTTATATGTCTATGAACGCGCCCACGAATCACGATACCGGAGCACCTAATTCCTAGAGTTGGCCAACATAAAAAAAAGCTGTAGCATATAATTTTCCAAGTCACGGCGGCAAACTGTCACGAGAGAGATTCGGTGCAAGATCAGCTTTACGTGCTTTCCGAAGAACGAGGGCCTCACATTTAAGCCCCTGTTACTCAGAAATTCTTCATTGCTTTGATGGTAGTTAAGCGCATCCTATGCAATCCGGGTTCGATTCTCGGCTCGGGCAAAGTGAATATGTATAATGCAAACGCATTCTTAATGTTGTTTGCATCTGTACTATGTTATAAGTAAGCTGAGAGTTTGTGTGTTTCTGCAGGTTCGAATTGAAAAAAATTTTTAGTATCGAACATTGAAATAATTTTTCACACACAATATTATTTTTAGTTTATGCGAAACCTGAATAAAGTTCGTTCAAAATCAGTAACTGGATCGATTCCAATAAATTTTACACCAGGTTATATTTTTTTCCAAAAATATTAGAAAAATGTCACAATTTGGACACGTTTTACAAAATAGGTCACGGCAGGTCATAGCGGGTTTTGGAAAGAATCAAAACAACCCCTCAGTCACCCCGGTGGCCTGGTGACCATGTATTTATGTCACCTATCAGGTGCCATAGCGGGCTTATAACTTTGTGATTTTTTAATATTACAGTTTGTGTACATTTCTTTACATAAAAATACTAAATAATTGTTTTAGGTTTCGTATTTACTAAAAAAAACATACATTCAACCGAACATAGAACCTCCTCCTGTCGGTGGTATACCATCACGCTACGACCAAAAGAAGCTGGTAAAACCGTAGGACGACTGATGTTTGTTACACAATGTTTATTTTCTTTCTACGTGTTTTTTTTTTCTACACTATGTGTATTGAATTTACAAATATTATGTGCCAAATAAAATATTTTCAATACATTTCCTCGAAAACTGACTACTACGATTAGGCAGTAGGTTTCTCTTTATTTATCACAACAAAGGCCTTTTTCTATCATATTTAGTCACGGAAACGGTGTTTTTTTTTCGGTTTATCAATTTTTGAGGTTTTCTTTCGTAATTTACAGAGACAGTATTTCTTCAAAGTGTATTGAAAAAGGTCGTTTGATACACGTGGAGTTTTGTCACTGCAGCACTCGGCCCCATAACCCAACATAACAATACAAAACAACAACACAACAAATAAGAAACATGCAGATAGTTGGTTTTTGCAATAAGGATACGAGATATAATGTTTAACTTACCCACCTAATAACTATAATATTTGAGGCGCCAAATATGTGTCCCACAATAGAAAACCAGATAAAACGAATAGAATCTGATTTTATCAGCGTTATTAGTGAATATGGTCGCGTCATATTTTATTTATATACATATGTCCAGAGACGATAACCGCCGGTGGCTGGCGGTGCCAACATCTGTTTCAGACACTTTATACTTTGAACCCTACACTTGTAGGTAAATCCGTAACGAAACTTTAGATTGTCCAAGTACGCATAACATTGATTTTTGTTTACTAACATTTGGATAGATCATTTGACTTATTTATACCAAAATTTCAGATAGCTAGCTAGTCTAAGTTTAAATGCGTATTTTTTTTTTATTTTAAGTTATCCTACGAGTACCTTTATTTGAGATTTTTTAGGTTATCCCAAAAACCTACTAACCGAACAGTTATATAGGTGTTCTGACCAAATAGATATGTTCGTTTAAAGTGGTTTTTTGACCACGCCGGCGTTCGCTTGGGGTTTGAGGGGTTTACAGTTTTGACTGAAACAATATTGAGAAGTAGTAGGTATTTACTATTTGCGCCACCACTGTACCTTTCTCTTGGTGCGTGGCTTGGGAGTTGTCTGATTTGATGAGGGTCGTCCTCGTGATCTTTTGATCAGGCGGTGTCGCAAGACTTAACCGAAGTAAGACCAGGACCATTCTGTGAAGAGTGCACGGCTAATAAGAAGAAGAATTTACTAGGTATTTGGGTGACTATTCACATTTTTCAATTTTGGTGGCGCAACTTGTTCTTCGGTTTTCGTGATAATTACCCAGGACCCTAATTCTCAAGATTGAAAAAAATGGTATTCACCCATTTGCACGTTGAAAGAAAATGTCCGTGACCAAATTGGATGTCTCGAGATTCTCTTAGTTTGTTTATGAAGAGAAGCGACTAAAGGTTCTTAATAAGAAAAAGAGTAGATAATCCACATGCTCCTGCGTAGGTATATCCTACGTAATTTAATGCGATGACAACTAATCTATTTCTGTAAAACCAGAACCAAGTTATTTACTCTCATTATCAGCTTGCAAAAATGAAGATAAAATGGGTTTCAGTGATACCTAATTTCAAAAGAGTATCAGATAAAAGGCTCGTTAATAGAACACATGGCTCCATTATGGTAAGCTTTGGTCAGTTGGGAATTATAATGGGAAATAAGTCGATACGAGCGTACCATCCCGGAATCGGGTTACAAATAAATATCACGATGTTGATGAATGATATTACAAAACATTGAACATTTTGTTTTCAACCTCAGATTATACAGAAATAGCCCGATTTCATAGAAATCTGCGTAAATATTTGTTACATTGTGAAAAAATAATTAGGAACCGCGAATACGCGATTTTGGTTTTTCGGGTGTGTTATCTATTTACGGGACAAACAATCCATGTTTGCGAAAGAAATTAAACCTTGTAGCTCGTAAAACCCAAGCAGGTCACTCATGTATGGAGTAGGTACAGCTCTCATTTTTGGGACGGATCTCCCATATACCTACCTGCTTGATGCACCTGAGACGTCGCCACTGTGCGGAACGCCCGGAGGACACGGTGGAGCACACAGTCGCGGTGTGCCCTGCTTGGGCGGAGCATCGCCAATATCGCCATGCCCTCGTGGGGGTGATCGGCGGCGGAGACCTCTCGCGCCGGGCCTAGGTTGAGGCCATGGTCCGGAGCGAGGAGGAGTGGCAGGCGGACGCCGACTTCTGCGAAGCAGTAATGCTCGCTAAGGAGCCGACCGCATCAGGCAACGGCGCCCTCGCCACCGCCGGGATTCCGATCCCGATTTCCAGCCACTATAGGCGCGGGCTTGCGGACAGTGAGCAATGGGTAGCTCGCTGTCCGGCCGTCCGGTAACTGTCCGGACCAAGCCCAAGTAGTCGACGGCGCGCGCTGTTCCCGTGCGCCTCAAGGAGTTGTCAACAACAGCAGGGGCCCAGCTGGGTCGAAGCCTACTGGGGCTAGGGTTATCTGAAGGGGCGCTCGAGCCCCGGTATGAAGGCTTGAAGGAACGGGATGGGTTTTTTAGTCAGTAAGACTCTGACACTATCTCCCGCTCCACCCAAGAGCGAGGGTTGTCATTGGATGATTTTTCCCATCGAAAAAATAAAATGCACTTGAGACAATTGAGGCGAGCCAAGAGGAGAGGATCATTGGCAATGATAAACTCGTCGAGTCGAGGCTTCTAAGTCTTAAACGTGGCGTCGATGCCAAGTTGCTAGCCTGTCGGTTTCTTACCGGTTGCATTTCAGGAAATGTGCTTTGGAAAACACAAAACGCACAAAACGTTTTGGAAGGAAAAGAGTGGAATTCCAGTATACACAGACTTTAGCCATCAGGGTGCCCTGATGACTACATCCTTAGGATCTTTAAGTGATGAGTGAATAGGTTACTTCTAAGCAACCGCTGACCGTCGTGAATCGCATTGTCGGTTTCCAACAGGTGAAATAGCGGCCAAGCGCGAACCTATCAATAATAAAAAAAACTAATTGTCTTAAGTATTTTAACTAAGGGAATTAACCTTTCAATCTTGATAATGACAGACACAATTGAAAGACAATAGGTGCGCGAACGCCGGCGTTCGCTTGGGGTTTAATGAATTAAAAAACGAGCTACTAAAAATCTAATTATCTAGTCCCAGGTAGATACATCATTTTGGACTGGGTGAAATAGGTTAGGTTAGAACTATGACCCACCGCGTGGGAGCCGAGCGAGCGGAGCGAGCGGTGCCGCGGCAGCGACCGGCGTACGCTACGACCAAGTTGCTCGCAGATTTTATTTCACCATTTTCTAGTTATCCAGGTTTTCGCAATATCCTCTATATCAAATTACCTTGTGACATACATCCAAACTATCCAAACTAATATTATAAATGCGAAAGTAACTCTGTCTGTCTGTCTGTCTGTCTTTGCTTCACGCCTAAACTACTGAACCGATTTGTGTGAAATTTGGTACAGACATAGTTTGGAACTTGAGAAAGGACATAGGATAGTTTTTATTGCAAAAAATAAAATAAAATTTATTCCGGACATACAGCGCCATCTATTGGTCAAGAGTCGGCATCAATTCAGTACTGAAATTTCCGGAAGTCACTATTCCATGCGAACGAAGTCGCGGGCAAAAGCTAGTATTACATAAATATCGAAATTTAGGACATTCGGAACACTTTATAAGATAAAATGCAATATAATAAATCATTGGCCAAATATTGAAAAAAAAAAACATACATTCAGCCGAACATAAAACCTCCTCCTTTTCGAAGTCGGTTAAAAATGCAGGACGTAACGTTGACACTCAAACAAATATTAGGTCGCTCAAATATTATGAAGCTTCTCGTTTTGTATTATAAGTAACTCAAATTAAAGTTTGTAAGTCGCTCTTCTGTTGATTTTTCGTCTCTCGCAGTCAGTCGCTCACTTATTATTTTTATAACTCAAAATAATGATTTTTTAAATTTTAATTTGCAGTAATTGTTTAAATGCTATTTATTGCACCCTTTTAAATATTGCAGGACACAGTCAAGTACTTAGTAGATATGTTGATTGGCGGGCGTAATACGTTAGATGAAATACCCTGAACGTGTTGCTGGTTGAATTTAGATGCTTGCAGGTATTGTTGATTTTAATGATTTTAAATCCGAAAATAAATATATCCACCTTGTGGGAGGCCTTCCAACACTGCGTCTGCCGGTACGTCGTTGCCACTTAACTCCCGAGCAGTGTGATAAAACAGTGACTTTCTGAAGCCTACTTCCGGGTAACGTCTAGTTAAAAATACCGGTTTGTTTATTATTTACTAGCGACCCGTATGTGTATGATTTCCTACCTTCCACAGCGGTGTGGTTCTGTCTTGTACACGAACCCCAGCATTTTGCGAAGTGGAGGGGAGCGTCTCTCACTTTCTCTCGTTTCTCACAGAGGGTGAGGACTGTGAGGAGTTTGACAATTTTCTTAGAAAGTTTTAATTAATACCCAGAACCAATGTGTCTAATACACTTACTGCCCTTTAACACATTTCCCATCGCAGTTAGAAGTATTTTTCTGTGGGATTTTAGAAGAGTTCGGTGGATTTTAGTCGAGAAAAATTTGAGACTCCCTTTCGCTTCAATCAGAGCTGGAGAAACTATTTGATGAATCCCCAACCCAGGAAAACGGTGATATACTCCGATATACAAACTGGACTCAACCGGGTTGTCTCTTCCAGTCCGAATCAGTCCTACAAGCAGATCGCCTAAAAGCAAGCCCGTACAACGATCATTTACGTAGGTATAAATGCATCGAAAAGAAACTAGGTCTTCAGTTAAGTCTAGCTAGCGGAAACAACGTCTGGATGCGAGTCGGTCGCATTATCTGAGAGAAATGAGGCCGCGAGATACAACACACGTGCTTCTAATACGCAATACAAATGTCATACGTAGTTAGTAGCGACAATTAACTATATTTTGTCTTATATTTAATTATTATCTTATTTGGTAAACAAACAGTTCGGTGCTTGTTTACTTGCATACCTATTTTCTGAATTCAAGTCTCTTTGTGCTGTAGATGTCTTTACCGAATGAGATCCTTACACATTAGGTACCTATATAAACTAACGCTCCCAGTAGACGTTGCTCTGCCCGAAATCTGCCAGCTACCAATTCCAGTTTATTCAAAGTTTCCAGTATTTTCAAACCATCCAGAGACACACTCAATTATAACACTACAAGAAGAATTATATAAATAGGTAAAGAAGTAGGTATAGGTAGGTACCCCATCGTGTCTGTTTATTCGCGATGAACCCAAAAAATACAGGACGAATTTTCATGCGGTTTTCACCAATAGACAGTGATTAATAAGGAAGGTTTAGTTGTTTACGTGCATGTTACAGTAGAAAAAGTGGTAATGGGCTGGGCACATTGCTCGCAGAACAGATGTAGTGTGTAGGTAGGGGCTGAAAAGTTCAGGAGTGGAGACCTCGTACTGGAAGGCGTCCACGTCGACATTGGGAGGCCTCTTACAAGGTGGTTCGATGACCTGGTAAAGGTTGCGGGAATCCGTTGGATGCGGAACGCACAAGACCGTTCATTGTAACGACACTTGGGGGAGGCCAACAGTGGACGTCTTTTGGCTAAAATGATGTTGATAAATGATCGTACCTAAGTTAAAATTAATTAGGTACCACTTACCTACGTGTTAATATAGAACAGTGGTAATTACAGCTACTGCATTTCTACTGAAGATATTGGAGCACTTACCTCTCCCCGCGTACTACGTGATTTTGTTGACTGGACTAATCTAGCATCATAATTAACTACCCCTAACTCGTGTATTTTTTTAAGCTATTGCATAGCTTCTATCGCGGGCCTTGAGCGTGGAGACCGAATCCAGAAATTCCGTAACGAAAATAACCTAACACCCCCACTCATTTGTTTTTTGAGCGTGGTGACCGATAAGAAAACAAATGAGTGAACAATCAATCAAAATTCAATTCAATTCGTGAAAGTGTAACTTCAATTAATATCAAAGAAAAAAAAACAAAGGAAAAAAAATACTGCATAAATAAAATAAATAAATAATTATAATTGCATAAGTTGATAAAAATGCTATGCAATAGCTATACCGCGGCAGTCCCCGAGTGCCACACGTCTTTTTATGTTGACGGTGTGTTACCATTAGAAATCACGTTCAGTCGTTCTGCACATTTTCAAAAGGTCCGTATTCGATCTCCCGGGCGACCAGCATTATTGGGTTACTTTCATGTCTGGATTTGACTAAACGCATCAGGCTGTTAAAATAAACAAGATGACCAGAAGCAACCGTTCTGTTGTAGGGCGTCAGAAGTGGTTGGATATCAAAGAGCATTGTATACCAAAACCTTTCAATAGACCCTTTTGAAAGGCCCGCGATAGAAGCTATGCAATACCTTAAAAATCGGATTTTGTGATCAATGATCCGAATAGTTATTAACCGTTTAAAAATACGCAAGTAACAATTTTAAGTTAGCATCTAAATAAAAAAATATTAGCTCTCAAGATATTTGAAGCATGGGTTTATTCTATTACAGTTGAGGATCCCAAGTGTTGCCACAACGACCAGTTCTGCTGGTCTTGCATAAACCGAATTCTTGCGCAAAAGTGGGATTCGACGATTGATCTCTTTCTTGAAGTTAGATTTTTCTATTGCCTAACTGGACCGTCTTTCTGTCCCAGGTAAAAGACAACCTACAACTTCGATTGTAGTTTCCGATCTTGATAGTAGTGGGAGATTTTTTACCGTGACTTTGATTTTGTCCATGTTCATCTAAAGACCCAGTCTTTCGGGAGCTCTATTGAGACTATCGAGCTTTATACATAGATCCTCCGTATTCCCAGTCATGGTCATGACTAATATATTGTCGACAAGGCAAGGGCGAGTGATGTACCTACTCGCCGTTAGCTAGTTGAAACCTAAGAACTATTTAGTAAAACGTTAGTTCTAGTTTATGTCCGCGCCGATTGTAATTTTACAAGTTATTTATTGAAATAATTATTAATTAGGTACTGCATTTTTTTACCATCCCATGAATCGAACACAGGATCACAAATTCAGACGTCGCGCCTTCGTCACGATATCAACTGGTACTTAAAGTTCAATGACTCGATGTGTGATATTGTTTACTTCGTAAATTAGCAACTTCCAATTACTGTGAAACCAGTTTTCTTAAAAACCAGTTAAACCGATTTAGGTATTTATATAGTTAGGTGCGAAAGGTCAGTGTATGAAGCACACATTGGAACGATATGTACTGTTATGGAAACGTATTAGACTTGCCTGTACTAGTTTTTTCGATTCGCAATCAGAATACGTTCCGTTCACACCATTAAAGATCTTGTATCTGCATAATATGGTCATGTAGAAAGCCAGTTTCCATCTTATTAGAATCTAAGAATCGTTTAAGTAGCAATGTTCCTTATGGCTCGAGAAACCAGAACTAGAGCGTCACTGTTTCCCACAAATTTTTGCTGGGGAAAATGCTTCGAGTCTGCGACTGCGGATGCAGCAAAAAGTTGTTTAAGACAACTTTTACAGCACATTGAATGGAAGCACAGTTTAATAAATGCACATAATTCCACCTAATTATTCATTTGAATAGTAATAGCACTATTATGCGTTTGCCGCAGAGTTGTCGTGTTGTAAACGAAGGGAAGGTCAAGGAATAAAAGTAAGACGTATACGGGTTGCGCATATCTTTTCTTTAATACGAGCATTTTACAACAATATTGAAACGAAATCATCATTTTGAGATCTGCTGCCAACATACACTACGGCGCTCAACAAATAAACATAAATCGCGCTCACTAATCTATATAAACAAGTCGCATAAGTACATACAGGCTTCCCGATATATTCTATACATACACTAAAGCTATATCACCACTTGCCACTCTACGTTCCCGGAACGTTCACACTCACTAAGGTACACAGTCACTTGTTGATCTATTTTGTTCGCTTGTTTAACTGTCTGTTTGTCTGTCGCACTAGTAGATCACCTCATACACTGTGGCTTTCTTGTCGCCGGAGCCCGTCACTATGTATTTGTCGTCTGAGGAGATGTCACAGCTGAGCACCGATGACGATTCCTTTGACTGGAAATAAATTATTTAAATTAATTAAGTACATTGAAAGTGAGATAATTACGTCAGTCTTAAAATAACTTAAACGATAAGGGTATATAATGAATAACATTAAGTGTAAACATGTTGAAATTCAATCTTCAATTAGCTTGTTCACATTTTAATCATGTGACTAAAAAAACTTGAAGTATATCATCACGCTATTGAGACGTGACTAAGCAGAATCGAATTAATACTAAAGTACCACTTGAAACCACTTAGCGCAATTACGATAACCTAAATGTGAATGAAGATGTATTATGTTCCGATAGCTCTACTATTAGTTATAATAACATTAGAGATAAGGTATTCTCCGCTCAGTTGATTTGATATCATATATTTTGATAACATTGGACCTCATACGGCGATATAATGACGTTAAGCTGGATTAACACCGTGGCGAATCCATTCAACTCAGTTTGTTTTATGTTTTCTTGCATACACAGAACACTTGTTCTTGCATGTACTGAATGCATTTTATGCAGGTATATTGTATTGAAATAGCTTCTGCACTTTACGTGTCGACTTCAAACCATTGTTTGACCCACTTGGAGTGTATTAAAATAATCCTACTTTAATAGCATTAACACATGCTCAAACTTGGTACAATCAGACCACGAATTTGATTCGCTTCAGAACCAAGGCAGGACTTTTACCATGGCGTGCGAGCGAGCTATGGACTCTACAATTTAGCTACATCCTTTTAACAGTTCAGTTTACGTAGTAAAATGGATAGCGTTAAGACAACAGTGTAAAACAATATTACTAAATTGTTGGTATGATGCTACAGTAGTCCCCTTACCTGGAATATACTGGCCCCATAGGGCGTGCGCCAGGCGTTGAGCAGGTTGTCCTTGCCGGTGGACACGAACCACTTGCCGCAGGACGCGAACCGCAGCGACAGCACGCACGACTCGTGCAGGTGCAGCTGGTACTTGTCCGGCTTCACCGCGTGCAGCACCTCCACGTTACTGTTCTCCATGCCTACCGCTAGCCATTCACCTGGAGATAGACAATATCAATTTGTTATTGTTATGCTAATAGATGCTTCCATAAGGTGGACCGACGACCTGGTGAAAGACGCGGGAATGTGGTGGATGCGAGACACAGGATCGGTCATTGTGGCGACGCTTGGAGGAGGTCTTTCGGCTGAAATGATGATGATGCTTACAAAGATGATGCTTGAAAACACAATAAAGAAATGGCCCCTAGTACCCGGCAGCCCGGAGTCAAGGTCTACCCTCGCGGGTAGCGGTCAAGGTCACGACGTGGCAACGGGTGCTAAGAATCCATGGATGAGACGTAGCGTTGGAAGTCCTCCTACAAGGTAGACCGATAACCTGGTAAGTGATGCAAGACGCACAGGACCATTCATGTGTTGGAATACTTGTGGGTGACCTGTATGGATGTCCAACAGTGAACGTCTTTCGGCTGAAATGATGATGATGAATAGATGCTTCCTATGTTATTCATGGATAGAGTAAGTCGCAGAATAAATATTAGAAGTTGTAGTACATAAGCCGGTTCCACTATGAATTAATCCTGTATCGTGGGTGCATTCACAAACATATAACTCTTACAAAAACCACCCAAACCTGGAACCACTGTCTGGTAACCATACAAATATGTATACCGTGCGGGAATCATAACCGTACCGATGTCAACCACATAATCTAAAATTGACGTAGTTCATAATATTTTTTAACCTTCGATCAACTTTTTAACCCGATGACCATTAATGACGTCTTCTATTATAGTTTCATTTACGTCAGTAGCAAATCGTAGGTTGATTACTAATGATTGGACCGGATGTGGCGGTCAATGGGTGTTATGATCAAGGTTTTTACAGTAAACCAAGTCTTTTCTACCGTTCTAAGGTAGAGCGAGAGGACGTTTGACCTTTACTGACTAAATATTAACGCACTTATCCGAACCAAACGCGCCGAACGAGTCGAAAGATTTTTTCTTTATTGGAGTCCTTTCATATTCGGACGAATCGACACGGTTAGGTGTCCATGGTTTCATCGGATTTCATATTATTATAGTTAGCCCATATTGTCCCACAGCTGGGCAAAGGCCTCTTCCACTCCTTCCAACGATCACGGTTCCTCTCTTTCTCATTCCAATTCTTAAGGAAGACGTCCAGATTGTCCCGCCATCTCCTTCGTGGTCTGCCTCGGCACCAATCCTGCGTTTGACGCGCCCACTGCTCGTTAGACATGCGGCAGACATGTTCTGCCCAGTCCCATTTAAGTTCTTTAAGATTTCAAAGAATTCTAAAATTCTTTTCTTTCGATTCGTTCGCCGCGTTCAGTTCTGATAAGTGTGGAACCTTCAATCGTAGAAAATGGAGCAGGAACAGAATGAACAGTATACCTCCCTCTTTCCCTATGCGTTCCAAGGTCACGGTAACTCTTTCCAACGTTCTCGCACTCCATCACGTCTACCTTAGCTTTCGTTTTAAGTGCGTTATAGACCAGAAACGAAAGGAATACATCGTGATGAGCACTTAACTTTCACTTATACAATTCATTCACTTTTACAACGTAATCGCTTTATGTATGACTGTATAATAACTAATTTCAGTATAATTTGTTATAATTAATGGAAAGTAAAAAATTAATGTTTTTTTTTTGAGGCTGGCAAATTTTTTAATGATTTCTCCCGCTCTAGGGTGGACCGAGAGATGTCAGACTTTTACTGATTAAAACCACACCTGTGTCCTTCAGTTGCCTTTGACATTCTAGTACGACGGTTAGTCTTTCAAACGTCCCCGCAATCCTAGCAGGTATCGGCCCTGCTGGGCCCCTTCAGTTTTGATAGAACATCTCTTTGTGCGTTGAACGCTACGCGTCATCTACTTTTAATTGACATAAACTAGTGCTTAACTGCGATCCCACCTGATAGTAAGCAGTGATGCAATCGTTGATGACTTGACCATAGGCCCTTAGAAAATAAAAATTTAATTAATGCTTACCTGTCGGACAATATCCTAATGAGAAGATTTGAGAACTGAAGTCGTGTTGTTGTAATTGTCTGCCTTCTCTCAAATCCCAAGACCTGGAAAAATGTAATAAAAACATTCATAAGTACATGTTCGTTGTAATAAATCTACCTATTTTTTGTATTAAATCCTTTATTAATGAGCCACGTTGGACCAGCAATCTTAAATAAGTCGGCTTTGGCAGTAGAATTATATCAGGGGGAGAGGTGGGAATCGGCAACCTAAACCACTTTCTTAGACAAAACTTTTTAGATTTTTTCAAATATTAATACAAGTTTAAGGAAAGTTCAGATGCTAAAAAATGGACTGTGTATAAAACTACATTTCTGAAGGTTTAATCTGAGATGCTTACCGCACAGTATTGTCAAGTCCTCCAGTCCAGAGCTTGGTACCGTCAGCAGATATGTCGATACAGGACGCGCCGTCTGTGTGACCCTGGAACTGTCTCACCAGGGTCTGATTGTGAAGGTCCCACACCGCGATGTTGCCGTCTGAGCAACAGCTGAAGCACACCTGGAAAATAAAGGAAAGGTTAAGAAAACTAGAAGTTGTATAGAAAATACTTCAGGGGAGTTCCACTGACTGGAGCTTGAACAGAAAACAAAACAAGAAAGTTGGCCTGACTACTGCACATATACTGAAGAGGTTCCTCTCTCTAGCCTCAGACAATATCTATGGTAGGCGATGGATAAATTTGCAATAAAGTACATTAACCGTTTTTCTAATACGAGTATATCTCTCTAAGACCTCAAAAAAAAATATTTTTCATTAGGTAGTAGAAAATGCAAAGTATCACGTTAGAGGTCGATTCAAAACAGCTTTATGTCTTTATAACCGCTTTTTAAATTAAGAATGCAACAAATGTAGGAGGTTCAATGACACTACCAAGTGTTTAGAGTTCTGATTTTCAGTAACTTGCAATATATTCTGATAAGCTTAGGTACTAGTTGAGGTCAAGGTACCTACTAATCGAGGTCAAAAATTTTTCATTTACGATGGAGATGACGTTGACGAAGGGAAAGTTTCATCCAAAACGGTTTTCCTTACCTTTGAGTCGGGACTGATGGCAAGCGCATAGCATGCGGGTGCTGACGACGTGAGTTCTGCCTTAATCCTAGGAGTGGGTGACGCGAGGTCCCAGATGGACAGGTTGGAGGCCTCCCCGCCCACGATCAGCGTGCGACCATCCGGCAGCAGCTTCACAGACCTAATGTAGTTGTCCCTTTGCTGAAATAAACAAAGCAAGTTTATAAATCTTTTTCTCAAGGTATTTGACAGACAAAGTGATAACATTTAAATACCATTAGAAAAACAAAGTAGGTTTTGCATTTGATTAGAATATATTTAACATTACTTTAGAATTTAGCATTTTTATAGCTGTTTTTCTACACAGAAATAAATTCAAAGGCCAAAATAAAAATACCAAAGTATCATGAATCGCCGACAGTTACCCACTCACCAAACAATCCAGCTGGCTAACGGGCGCTTTGCTGGGCTGACTGATGTCCCACACCTTAACGCAGCCCTTGCCGCCGGTGTACACGTACTTGGTGGGCGATGACACTGTGACCGCGCACACCACCTCGCCGTGCGCGAGCGCCGAGACCTGACGCGCGTGACGGGGAATGCCCGGGCCCATCAGCGCGTCAGGCGGAAAGGGCACCGGCTGCATCTGACCCTCCGCCGAAACATGGAATGAATACGCCCTGCAATCAAGAAGCCACACGGTCAGTACACATGCAATGATTCATCAGCCGCAGTTCACTGCTAGGATAAAATGGGGAGTAATGCCAATGTCATCGCGCTGGGCAAGCGGGATGGTGACTGATAAATTTTCAACAAAATATTTGACAAGTGTAACGAATGTTTCAACGAATTTTCTAACAAATTTTGAACAACTAAAACGAATATGAGCTGGGATGACTTACGGCTTGCCACCCGGTATCGGCGTTAGCGAGGCCGGTCCGATGGGAGGCCGCAGCGGCTCATATGCCAAGGCGGCGCGCGCCGAGTACCCCGCGAGCCCGTAAGCGTCGTGCGCCCCATTGCCCAGGTAGGGGTACTGCAGCGCCGGGGGCTTCACCGCGGCCTTCAGCGGAGCCCCCGCAGACCCCGCCCCGCTCGCCCCCGACGTCGGAGTGACAGGCTTCGAGATCGGCGTGCTAGGCTTCTCGTCAAGCTTTTTGGCAGAAGGCGTCGACGCGTTGCTAGACGTACCCGATCTGATGATTGTTAAAATTGAGTTATCAAAAGCCCCGCTAATTGTATCGAACGGTGATCAATCTAGCCACAAAAAAGTTGTAATGTAACTTTAAAGAATCTAAAGTAGTCGCTACAAAAACGGTTGCTGAACATTGAAGAGGCGGTAGTAGCATAAGCATGTATTTGTTTAGTACAACAAAATGTGTGGAAGTTTTTGTTTATAGAAGTGAACGCTATCCATCAAAGCGTCTAATCTGATTGGTGTTAATGGGAGTACCAGTGAACCTCGGCCGTGTATACGTAATTGATTCAGTGCGGAGGCGGATTAACTTTCGACTTGGACAAGTTGTCTGCCGGCGTACAATGACCTCTCGGGTACAAGTAGTTTACTCACTAGGACTTCTGTTAAACGGATAGAGCGATTATCGCGAGTTAGCGCAGCCGGCGAGTATTACGATGGAAACGCCGCGGGGCGCAAGGCTTAGCGTGTTCGTACTAATGTATTACTTGTTATAGTTAATTACTAGTGAAATGGGCCGCCACGGTTTTACTGTAATGTGTCAAGCCCAAGTTTCGTAACTTTATGTAACATTTTTATTATTATTCTTGGTGTTGCTTTCGCATCGTGCAGATTTATGATGGGTATACATACCTGGGACTGTGTGGTGGGTGTTCCTTCTTGGGTTGCAGTTTGTCCAGTCCGTTTTCCCGTGGGGAAGGAGCACCGTTGTGTGGTGACGTGGGCTCCTCACTAGCATCGTCTACTACCAACTCCTGAAAGTTACGAATAGGAAATTGCAGAGTTTGCACAACGTTTCTTGTATGCAAGTTGTAAGAGTGCTGATGGTGTACATACGTGGCCCATGTCCTTTTCTTCTTTCTTAAGTTTCTTGTGGTCAGGTTCTGCCGGACTCCGTGTCCTATACTTTTCTCTTTCACCGGGTGATATAGAATTTCTCTGTAACAAAAACAGAAAGCGATAAAAACAAACCGCAAACCCATTAATATTGGCAGTATTGGTCTGTGTGTTTAACAAATACGAGTAGGTAAACATAATCAAAACGTTTACGGCGAGCTTACGTACCTACAGCAATCAATCGATCATTGTTCGCAAATAAATCGGCGCGCAGCGAGGCGGACGCTACAGTCAATATCAATATCAAAACACGCTGAGGCAGAACAAACTGACCGCATGATTAGCTCCGGGAGTGGTCATCGCCCCCCGGAGGAGGGGGGGGGGAGGGCTCGCTCGAGCGGGGAGGGGGCCGACCGCAACATTTGGATGAGCGCGCAAATACGGACTAATGAAATAATCATATACGTGACGAACGACCGGTCGCGCCCCACTGATTCCGTTCGTGTTGACACGCCGTACTTTCGCGCACATCCGCAATTCCGCACTCGCGTACGGCCTGGCGCGCGCGTCCAGCTGCCGCCCGGTTGCAATGCTGCAGGTACAAGCGGCGCGTGTGATTGTGAATAATCTGATGCACTCACAGGCAAAAAAATAATGTTTCATTCATACAATCAAGTATTTATACGGGGACTTCGAAAAAATAAAGCTTTTGAGTACTGCAAAAATATATAAAAACGGTTTCGGGGAACCTGCACATGGTTCTTATTAAAATTTTATTTCATAAAGAAAAATAAATTCATTTTACTACATTTTTTTTTGTTTTATGTGAAATCGGTACTTTTGCTTACAACAGATTAACACCAGTACAGTCGTGTACAGCTAGGGATTATCAATATATTCGGTCGGATGCCCGCGGCCAGTTATGTGCTAGATAGATGCTGTTTCAAGTGCTCGAGCAGCGAATGCAGTTATTCGAGCGAATAGCTATTCCGTATGAGTACCCTGTGTGTATTGCGCTTTTATATTTTCACTTTACACGTAATCACTATCGGATTTATTCGGTTTTGATACGAGTTGTTAAATGGTTTACGTCGTATAGATAAATAAGATGGTAGTTTTGTAACATTATAATTTTCGAAGCTCTGTAAGGCATGCTACGCCGCGGCTCCGCAAGGCGTGCTACGTCGTAGCACCGCACGGCGTACTACGCCGTAGCTCCACAAAAATGCTACGCCGTAGTTCCGCAAGGTATCCGATGCCGTAGCTACGCAAAACGTGCTACGCAGTAGTTTCCGCGTGTCGTAGCGGAAATTGCAACCGCACTAGATTTAATTATCTCGGTCTCTATAAAATCTGTTCTTATATACACCTCATCCATCATTATTACTCTTGCCCTACAAGTTTAAATGTACAACCCATGGTGTCATAAGTGTTGCAGAACATTAAACCGTCCGGGCTCAAGTCTGAACATCCCCGGGGAGTCTAGCAAGCTATTCGGCAGGGTAGACGGTGCCTGAAGGGATCTAACGGGCCTAATTTTACGAGGCACTAAGTTAGAGGCGAGTGGCAAGCGGCTGTTAATTTGCTCGAGAGACGGCGGCCTGTCGCCACCCGCGGTGACTTACGAGCTACGGCTCGCCATACACAATCATACTTTACGTACAGATTTACATCTATTTAACGCCTCGTCGTGTAAAGTGAGACTCTTAGGACAGCATTTAAATCTCAAATTCTGGATTTAAATGGCGTCGGTGGGATCGAGAGGCCTGCTGTGAATTCAAAAGCGTGATATAACTCTGCCTACCTCATCTACTCATCTGGTAGTTTCTACAAGGTACTGGCACAGTTTAATGATGAATTTATGTTGACCGATATAACATCCCACATTTCATTCAATAATAATCTCGTGAAAACATAAAAATAAAACCTCTTTTCATGTCCGAATTCTGATTTTTATGAGCACGAAATTAGATAATAACATCGGGACAAACCATCACCGCGTTAGATAAACAAGTAACACAGCTTATTGCGACCGTCGTTATTGGATATTTGATAGGCAAGATGTACCAATAAACTTTTATTATTGGCACCAGCCGCGGAGGCGCGGTTACAACAAATATAAAAGTGGAGAACACAACGACGTACCTATAGCTAATGAATATAGTGCGAGTACTCACGTACCCTATCTAATAGCGGCGAGAGGTGAGCGAGGTGCGAGTCAGCCGGCTCGAGCGTGTACTCCAGCCCTAATTTTACGATCACCGATCTACACAGAGCTCGACATCGAGTTTCAAGTGACGCCAGTCGAGGACCCGAGGACCCACCGCTCGATGCCTTAATGTGACGTGTCGGATTCGATTAGATGGATTTTATGTTGCCCATACGAGTCATTCGCTCGAGGGTACATCGTTTGTGGTTAATCGTTAATTTAATAGATTGAATTTGTGGTCGGCTGACGAATAGTTGGATGTGGGCTCTTATGGATCCAAATGGAATTTGTGTTTCAAGTTATTTTCTTATGTAATGTTTTACAAGTACCGTAAGTTCTGTAATAACACGTGTGCGTACGAAACATCGTGTATTACCGATGTGAGTGCACGAGTGGAAACGTTAACATTAGTATAAACTAGCAATTCACTACGTATGGAGGACTCTAACATAATAACATAAAAAACAACAAGAAACAACGAAATAAAAAGGATTGTTTAGGTGGGGTACGTATTCGCTTACTTCGTATCTCTTTACTCAAACAAAACACTCAATAACGAGTAGTCTCGCAACCTTTTCTATTTTCAACGGAAAAGCGAACAGAGCTAATCTTTACTTTATCCCATTACGCGCGTCGACCTCAAGAAAAAGGCAATTGAGCGCGGTACGAAGGGTCGCGCGGGTGCCGGCGGGGGCGGGGGCGGTGTGACAGGAGACTGCGACGCTAAACAAGTACTAGAGGAACAAGCTCCGACAACACGACTTATTCTGTGTTATCGGCTGGCGTGGAGTCGCGCGAGTCGCACACACGCGTCGGTCGCGCGGCGCGGCGCTGTCGCTGACGTAACATATAAAGTGGCAACACACAGGCGCGCTGTTAACGCCGGCCGGGCTTATTGTCTGCGGTCACGCGACGAGCCGTTTAGCCGCGCGCCTCGCCGCCGCCGCCGCCCGGTTAACCGGAAGGGGGGCGGTTAACCGGACGCTCTGGGGCGGAAGCGGGGGAAATAGATAAATAGACCGCCCGCCGCTCGGAAATGTACGGATTGAGTTCGGACTATATTTCAGGCATAATAGTTTTGAAAGTTACGTGATTTACACGCGACGTTTTCAGCTTTTATCGAGAATACCAATTTTATACGACATCGTTTTATGATACCGTCGTCGAAAAGTTTTATTGCGTACATTTTATTTTTAAGTCCCATTAGGATGTCAATTTATAACATACGATATGGTGGCGCTTCATGATACGATAAAACGGCCCTCATTGAACAAGTTCATTCATAAGGACCGACGCGTTATTAAACCAGTCGCTATCTACCGAGGCTGCGTAAAAACGTTAACGCTAATCGGTCCGAAACGAGAATCCGCGCTCGTCGGAAACATGGCCCACAAAAAAGTTACAAAAAATTAATCGTCAGCGAGCGCATAAACCGCGGGGTGCTGTGCGACTTTAAAATTAACTTTACCGGTTCATTCGTATACATAAATAATGGAGGAATTTCTGAATACACATTAAACTCCTATAAAGAATACATTAGCATAAATTTATGGAAGCGAGTCGGCGTTTCGAGCGCGTTTTTACGTGACTCGTAAAGTTTATAGTCGCGAGTGGAGGATTGCGTTTACTGCGCTCGCTATCGCTTTATGGCCGACCCCAAATAACCAAATTGCCCGGTGCTCGTTGTCGACTGCCGCTGACGCGCGCGGCCAGCCCGCTCGCAATCTGCTCGCGCCCATTATGCCGCCAGCGCGCCACTCGGCGTTACGAGCTCTCAAGGAAACTCCGCCGTGCACTTACAAATACACTTGGAAACTTGCCCGATACAATTGATGTTCATTACCGCACTGTTTGTTAACCTGCAGTTAACCGAGCGTGAGCGGCTGTCGGCGACTCGACGCTCCCTACTAAACGGCTCCACTTCGTCTAATGTGAAACGGCTATTCAAAACAGAAGTTTCGATACGTACGTGGAGGCAAAGTGAAGTCAAGTGGACTACAAATTATATCAAATTAACGCCCGTGGCCCCTGGGGCAGCTGTATCACACAAAGTAAATTCCGGGGAAGCCATCGATAAGCAATCTCAACCCGCCCCCTTGCTCTATTACAGGAGTAATTAGCACAATTAACAG
Organism: Mythimna albipuncta; assembly: GCA_929112965.1. Lineage (NCBI taxonomy): Eukaryota > Metazoa > Arthropoda > Insecta > Lepidoptera > Noctuidae > Mythimna > Mythimna albipuncta. The sequence continues at coordinate 13,794,427 of OV815973.1, forward strand.
GAGCAGGCGCGAGGGGCGGGTGGAGCGGCGGCGGCGGCGGGGCGCGGGGCGCGATCGCTTTCACGCACGCAAACAAATGTCACGTGGCACGGCGCCTTAATTAAAACGATAATTGAGTTGACTTGCGAAATTCATCCGCCATTTCGACATTCCGAGAGAAATTTCACGGAAACTCCCCTCGAAACTACGAAGCCCTTAAGTGTCGACGACTTTAATTTTGTGTTTGCGTCTACTTTGCGGTCTCGAGGCAAATTTTAATACGGTGTACGCGGCTTCGCTTTGTAAAATTACTTAAATAAATTACCTGGAATCGAGTTTCGTCGCCATACTGAAAGACAACTTGTTTGGAAAATTGGCATCAACAAAATAAAGTACCTTTACAAGGTTACATAATGAATTTTGAATTGGGGATGTATTTGTTTAAAAATATGAAGTTATTCGCTATTGCCAGGGGCTTCGCCCGTGTGCTAGTACAAAATAACTCCAAGAGAACATACTTCCGGGTTAAAAGTCTACCTGGTCTACTCCTGTACTAAGTTTCAAGCGTGAAAAAGTAACAGACAAACAAGCAAACTTTTCGGCTTTATAATCATAAAGCATGATTAGCCGAACGTACACTATGATTATAGTGTATAACTAAAATAAGAAAATTCTTTTAGTTTTAAAATAATAACACAATTTATATTATAGCTAGTAGTTGGTGTTGACACAGCCGACTCCGTTATTAATGATCCCTATGTTTAAATCAAGTGGGGTGCGGAACAGTGCCGTGAGGTTAGTCCGCCTTGACTGCAATATGTGCGTCGAAACGGCTTTAAACTACCCATAAAGAATTCGTTCCGCCTTAACGAACGATTCGATTTGATAGCGTGGATTAAAGCAGTAAAAAATAATTTGAATAAAAAAACGAAACGACCTTTAAAAAATTGTATACCAGCAGTGAGTTGTAACTTGTAATGTAACCCCGAGGCACCGGTGTTACGCGCGCTGTTAACCAACTCAGGTTAAATAGGAGCTTGTAATAAAATACTTTTATACAAAAATAGAACCGACTTCCAAAACAAAACATTGAAATATAACTAACTTCATTGGATTTTTCATAAGTTTTTTTTTTTTTGATTGATGGAGGATAGATGCGAGACGCACACGGCCGGTCACTATGGCGACACTTGGGGTAGGCCTATATCCAACAGTGGATGTCTTTCGGCTGAAATGATGATTTTTTTTTATTTTTGTGTTTTTAGTAATGGATTGTGTGAGGAGTGATATGAAGGAAAAGGGAATTAGTGATAGAGTGACGGGTGACAGGACAGAATGGAAGAGAAAAACGTGTTGCGCTTGCGCCGATTCCAAGTAATATGGGATAAGAGCAGGAAGAAGAAGTCATGGTTTGCCACAACTAAAACTAAACAGTGAGCAAGTTTTACAGTAAGGTACCCATTAACGACTCTATCTACACAATGGTTCTCTTTGTGAAATAAGGGTGTACCCGTATGAACTGTACACATCAGTATACCCGCTTCACAGAGTACCAGCGTGAGAAAATAGTGTAAATAATACGTAGAAGGAATATATTGAAGAGTTCCAAAGATCTTCATTATTTTAAAAATAACGAAAATCTCATCCAAATCGAATCTGTAGTTTCTGAGTAAATTGCGGACAAACTAACATACACACGGGTCGAATGTGGAACCTCCTTTTAGCTTTAATCGTAAAATACTCTCTTAGCAAAAGTATTAAAACCTAAATATTTTTTTATTTTTTGAGAGCTTTTTATGAGGGGTTGTCGGGGGAGTTCAAATTACAAAAGCGCTACAAGTTACAACTTACTTTTGAAAAGTTAGAGAGTGCTGTGTACTCAGCTTGGATATGTTCCCACGTGTGTCCTTATATCAGGGACAGTCGGCAAGCGGTCCACGTTTCACGTGATCAACACGAGAGGAATCTGCGGATCGTCGCGGAGCTGCGAAAGGGGCCGAAGCCGCGCGGTTATTTAAATGAGAGCTCCCTAGCCACCCGTCAATAAAACATTAAACACGTAACAAGTTTATGCGCAGCGACAACCCTAGCGGATTCCGCCACTTCGTTAATCCGGGGCGGGGGCAGCCCTAAATTAGGGTCGAGACAAGCCGTAATCCCCCGCTCGGCGCGACGGGGGATTTATATTGTTATTGCTCCGCGTCCGGAATTATACGAGGGTTGAGGGACTAATGAAAGGGGAAATTTAATTCCTAATGATTCTCGTCTTAGTCCGTAACGAGGAAACTCGAAAAAGGGCTGCGACCCGCGCACTTTTTATGATTAATCGTTTTAAGCGAACCGAAGATTATTCGATCGGATTGCCTTTGTTTGTTTACTGGTGTTTAGTGTGTTTGTTATTATTGTGAACAAGGCGGAGTCGACGTGTTTGTGGAGTCAGAAGTTAACGACCAAATTGGATTACAAATTTATTCATGAAACATTTTCGATGCTGGTACACGGCGTCGGCAGTGAGCGGGCGAAGCATATGTAAATGTGTGATAAGCACGAAGGGGGCCGAGTCGCGGAGGCTGGCCTATGGCGCGCCTCCGCCCGGGCGACACGGCGGCAGGCGACGGGCGCCTCGTGCTGCCGCAACACGACGCCAACAACACGCCGCACGCTCGCCGCATTGTTAAACATGCCGCCAGACAACTGCAGCCGTTACACCACACTACATATTATTGTCATGTCCATACTATAATGCATAATCTGCTACTAAATATCTACTAAATAAGGAAACATAAACATACTGTTTCGTAACTAAACTGGGAGCTAACGTGGTCGTAATTTAATAAAATATTAATCTCACACGTCATTCCTAAACAGTTCGCTGTTGCCCGGTGAGAAACAATGAGTTAAATAAAAATGAGCCGTCCGCCATTAGCGGAATGCGCTGTTACGCTAACTGCAGCCGTAGTAGTGCGGCGCGTCCGCCCTTCCTCTCATTACGCCGGCGACTAATTGAGATAAATTATGAAGACGTGCAGCGAGCCGCGAGCTATCGCACCCATCTTACCTGCTAATTACATGCAGCGATTTCAATTACTCGAGCGCTCTAGCGTGTTTTTTGCTCAACAACAAACATGCTTGGTTTGTTTTTATTAAGTTTATCCGCTATTGAACATCGTCCGAGGCGATTAAATCACAATTAACACACGTAATAGCGTGTTGTAAAGATGTTATAGCATTATGGATGCAATTAGATTTTAGTGGTTATAGGGTGTCGTAAAATTTGAAAGAAACGAATGCAATAAATGTGGTGGTGTGTTGTTGCGTCATCGGTAGCGATGTATGCGGGCCACACACGAGGCGACGGGCGACGGGCGAGCGACGCGACGGGGCGACAAAGAGCGCGGTGGGTGATAGTGGTGCGACCGCAACAGAGGCGGCGGCGACCGCAGGCGCGGGCGCGGCGCGCGCTGCCTCGTCAGCCTGCGGTCGCCGCACACTCATCCACTGTTTACGACACGTGCGGCTAAATTCCAGCTCTATCTATCTACTAGCAATAGGACCTAATTATTATTCTGTATGTTGTACCTACTCTACCTATGTACAGTACAAGTAGGTTAGACAAATAACTGCGAAATAACAACGTTTATAAAATACTTTTATCGAAATACAAGGTTACGTTACGTTGTAGCGTAATTGATATATTTTTTTATAAAATAAATAAATATTACTCCATTTAAAAGAAAAAAAAAACACTTCGCGCATCTTTTACACGCGATAATTGGTACAGAAGCAGCCAGTCAGAATTCTGACGCACTTAGTATAACAAAGCACCTTTGAAACGAGTCGTCGGATGCAATATCTATTGAATATTTCATTTGAAATATTGAACGCGTGGGAGCGAAGCATCGTTATTCGTTACATACGGTTGGTTACATCAACGCGATCTGCTCCGACTCAAACTATGAATAGAATAAAACAATATTGTTGATTTATAAATCAAAAACAGAATAGACAAGCTAACTTGAAAGTTTAAAGGTTATCTAACTTATTGTAGCCATACGGTATTTCAAGTGTTATCAAGACAAAGCGCCACCGACTAGCTTGGAAAACTGCCAGAACTAAAGTTGTCATAAACAGATTAATACTGCCACTTTCAAAGGAATAAAAAGCGTCAGAATCCGAATATCGTTTATGAAGTATGAATATTAAATTGTGTTAATACAATGCAGCGACAGAGCCAGGTATTGTTGTGAAGCAAGAGGGAGGGCAGACGGGGGCAGGCGCGATTCGATCAAGCTTGCATAAATCGATGCGATACGGCCGGATCGTGAACAAAGCCGCAAGCCCGCCCGAGACGAGCAATACCCTACCTACAGCTCTACCTACCCACCGAACACACATCCACCCGGCATCGCCACTGAGCAGCGATCGTCACACAAACGATATTATGAGAAGAATTTCGATATACTTTTTGTTCGTACGCGAGTAGGTGGATTATTACCTCTCAGAGCAAGTTTACAACAGGTAGCTACGTAAGTATTGTTATTTTAGGAATTCAATAAACGAACCCAAGTTGTTGGCTTTAATAGCAAATGAAGATTTATTTATTTTGTATCTGCCTTTCCCTTTGCAAGAATTTAAACAATCATTTTATTTATTACAAGCAAATATTTGAAATTATACACCTAAACTACTTCTTTAAGAAACACTGTCTATTGGTGAAAACCGCAATGAAAATTTGTTTAGTAGTTTTTAAGTTTATCACGAAAATACAGACAGACGCGGTGGGGAACATTTTTTTTCACATGTAAGAATAAGAAAGCTACCTTACAATACGATTCTGTTCTAAATTAACGTAGACTATCATGAGAAATTCACGTTCCGTCCACGAGTGTTTTACTCGACTAAGTCTTGATTAATTCCGTTGGCAGATTATAAATTCAAGTTAGAGACAGAGGCCCTGACTGCACGACACGACAGATAATCCGCGCGGAATAATGTGGATGCACCGACATAATCTATGTGTTATTCCCTATCAAGAGACGCACAGTGTAGGGGGATTAAGTACAGTGCTCGGCTCCGAGACATTAGCCGGGACTCAAGCAGCAAGCGACTGAACAGAAGCCATGTCTATAGGATTACCCAAGGATCCGCTACCTTGCCAAATATTATAACAATGCTCTCAGAATCGAATTGGATAACGTGTGGTGACGTCACGCGCATGTACAATGTGGGAAGGGTTCTTGTCGACCTGTTTTATATTTCAACAGCTTTAAAAGTGAAAAGAAACTTTAATGTACTTTACTTTTAATGAGCTCTATTAGTTATCAACCTATAATTGCGTGCAGAGTGGCCATTTAAATACGAAGTCAATTTCCTAGAAGCCGCACAATTTCATCGAAATGTCATGAATAACAAGGCAGACCGTTCCGCGGCCAATCTACCTGCGCCTCCGGCAGGGGTGCAATCCTTAGATCGATATCCACCGCGACTACCTAGTAACTGCTCTTTAACCTGTTCTTTATCTGATCGTTTCTTCACAAAGTAGCTGGCTCAAGATATCCAACCTATAAGTAAATATCTCTCAGTAATTGGAGGATAACTGCTCAAGAATAATTTTGCATTTATCCACAATGTAGTTCCGTATCTGCCTACACTATCTACGAGAAGTGTAATTTGTATAATTGCGAGATACGTCTCTATAATAAACAGGAAGATCACGCACTCGAACACCGAAACGACTGCAAAGTAGAAAGCAGCTTAAATAAATTACATGAAACATTCACTTCAGTAGCGCTAACTTTTGTTTTTCAATAAACAAGCCACCGTTACTTTAGATAGCCGTCGCGTCGGTGTATAAAACGTAAAAAGTAAAATAAGAGGACGACTACCGCGCAATCTGTTTCACTTTAGGGCGTCTTAATAATTACAAGTGGCCATTCTTTCCAATTAAGAAAAGTCTCGAGCTATAAATTGTGAGGGCTGTCGCGGGCGCGAAGCGAGCGAGCGCTGTTACAGCGCGCGTAAACATGCCGCTAGGGCTACCACCCACAGACTTAAAAGGAAAATCTCCCATTTTTGTTTTAACGGTTTAATAAAGTAGTCGGTCCTCGCCTGTATTTATGTAAGTCATTTATACTCGCCGTTTCTACCTTAATTAAAGGAGCGCACCTTTAAAACGCAACGACCCCAGCATATCGAAGAACAAACGCAAATTTATTCTGACCGGAGTTTTTTTTTCGGTATCTATTAAATAAAGAAGTCGAGGAGAATGCTAAACAAGGTTGAGCGTCCCTCGCCCTGCGAGTTTTCCACTTGAAGTGGTGCGCGGGGGGCAGGGTCGGGGTGGCACGGGGTGTGTTATTCAGAGTGGCTTAGATAAGGTAAGGAGGATGAAGAGGCGAGATGCGCGGCGTAATGAACCGGCTCCGAGCAGTTTTTGTGTGGTTCGGGCGCCCAAATTGAATATTAGGCGCGATTTGAGAGCGAATGAGCGGGCGGCAGAAATAAATCCGCGGTTATTATGTTACTCAAATGAGATTGTGGAAGGGCTCGCTCTGTTAGCCTTACAGCGGCTGCTCAATTTCGCGTCGGTGTAAATTGCTAGTCGTAAACTTTGTTATTCTGCGGGAATTTAAGCACCTTTCTAGAATATAATTTATATATAAATGGATAATTATACGGTTCGACCGCTAGGCGATAATTGCCGGTACGAGAGGGTGACTCGGACACTTTTTATTAACTTTGTAACGGTAAGTTATACATACCATGACATAAAACCATGTTTTGTTTTTAGTTAGCGTTCACAAAACTTTTATAACCCGACATGGTTTATCATAAAAATAAAATAGAACTTGAAAACAGAGCAGCATCGAAATGAAAAGTTTCCCTACACTGTAATGTAAACATGGGCCCGATGTATCGGAAAATCAAATATACGGCGCGCGATGTTTGCAAATAAACAACGTGCCTGCAACTGTGTAGCACCTTCGTGATTCGCAATAAAAACATAGTGTGGACACCGGGCGCGGCTCGGCAGCTCGGTCGAGTGTAACCGACGCCCGCAGCCGCAGCCAAGACGCGCTCGGTTTATGTAAACTTTATTACGGAGTGCACTCCTGCCGCCGTCCCCCCCTTCGCCTCCGCCACCCAAGACCCCTCGTTTCAAATTGTAAGGCGCGTCCGTGCATTACTCAGCTCGCCGCGTGTTTGCACAGATCGACGGCTCCGTGAGCGGACTGCCAACACAGCCGCGCCGTATCGGGGTCACACTGCAAGATAAACTCTTCACGTGCTGTCGTCGAGTTATAAACTCACTCACCTCACCCAAGTTTTCCAACAAACTTGTTAAAGTATGCGGTACGAGCTGATGTGCAGTAATGTGATCGCTACGTGACTGATTATGTTTTCCCAGTCAAGTAGAATTAGTGTCTGGGGGAACGGCTACTGGTTGAATAGATAAAGTTTATGCCTAGGCCATAACTTGATTACTTCAATGTGCCTGTTTCAATTTCAGCTATAAAAACGTCACGTCATTAATTCTGGATACGGAAGAAGCATTAATTGATTTAGAAAGAAGCACCATCCTACCGGAACAGGACGTCCTCGTAAGGAGTCATCTCACGGTGGAATGCACTAACGATCAGACATTGTCAAAGGCAAAAGTGAATAATAGTTGTCATTGTGATGAAGTAGGTTAGTGCAACAAAGACAGTGTTACAAGTAGGTGCGGCGTATCGATTCGCATGCATTTCTGGGCGCTCGGCAGTCGGCACATCTGTGCGGTGCGCCACTGTTCACCCCCTCCCCCCGGTAGCACGATAGCCGACATTCGCAACACCTCGGGAACGACGCACTCGCGACCGAGCTCACTTTACTACAGGGTTGACACCTACACTTTTTTCAGTTTTCCTGTTCTGAAAATTAATTCAACACGATCTGACAAAGCCTCAGTGAATTTAACGTAACTCAAATGCGGATATTTATAATCGCTAATAAATCTGATAATATCTACGTCCAAGTTAGAACTAAGTTACACAAAAGGGATTGCATCATAGGATTAATTAATAGCTATTTATACGATCACGCTTGCAAACCCTAAATAAGATAAGTGTAGGCGAAGTACGGTTTCGGCTCGGACATTCCCCCTTTTGCAGTGACAGTGCCAGACCCCAAGTCCCTAAGGGGATTGGGGGCGAACCCCAATTTCGTGTGTTTTAGCTGCCTAAGTTAATAACGGATACAAGGATGACGTGACGTGCTTTCGGATATGTTTGTTTAGAAACAGATGGTACGCAAACTTGAATTTAAAAACAGAACGTGCTTTATTGAATCGTTTTATTGAATATTTACCTAAGGGCACAAGTTAATTTATGTCGTGAAGTGACAAAAATCTGACATGAGACGACAAACTAATTTGAATGTAACATTAATAAAGATGTTATCTGAGCGGTAGGTTAACGTCGTAGCGTGACACCCCTGCGCAGGGCGCGCCACTTGCACCAGCACCACCCACTTGTTTCAGTCAGGGCCGTGTTATGAAATCAACGTGTTCGAGCGCAACACTACTCTCCACGTTCACATTCCCAAATGGAAAAGGCACTACGTACATATACGTTATAGCTACGAGTACGTAGCTACGCTTGTTGGGGAATTTTTCAAAGCAAAATTGTGCCGTCGGAATTTTAACAACTCGGGCGAAATTGGAAAAAGTTATTCTATACTCACATGTCTCTCCTCTGCTGAACTGATACCTGCAACCAAGTGGGATAAGTTAGCTGGGTTATGTTACACACAGGATGGCGCGGTAACCGCACCATTAATTGATCGCAATTATAGTGTAATGATTCGAATGGTTCAAGGCTTGAATGCTTGTGGGTTTAATATGAGATTATGCCAAGTAGATCGGCTTTGGTATTCATATGCAGAAGCAGCATCAATTCTGCGAAAGCCTAATTTCCTTAATTGTTGCGTACGACAGAACTATGCTGTTAGGCGGCAGTCGCTTGAGATAAGATGAGAATTGTGAGCTTGCTAATAATGAGAGCTCTCTCAATCAGAGATAAGATTTTCCTAGTCTATACTCGACAAACAAATATATGCTGGAAATAGGAAATACGAAGTAGTCGTATGTTTGTTTTATACAAGCAATCTGAGTGGGAGGGGGACGTGTGAGTGTAATTGAGGTGGATACGATGAGGAGCCGGGTAAAGTGCTCGATGAATATTGCAGGGCCTGTCGCCGGCGCGTCACGACACCCCCGGCCTGACACCTTAATGCTGTTACACACTATATCACCTACTGTTTACTTATTAAACGACTCACTAATGTACGCTTCCAACAATCACAAAATAACAATTTCGTTAGTGACAAGTTAGTTTTATTGAAGATAATTTAATATAATAGACCTCTAATAACCCCAACGGATTGATATTTTAATTTAAACATTGATGGAATCGATACTTTCTTTTCATTCACGAATGACTAGTGATTAACGGATCAGATAGCGTCAGATTATAGACTTTCTCTTTTAGATCCACGCATTGGACTACTGATCTAAATCACACTATAGTACATTGAGTATAGTTATCAATCAACGCCTAGCCACCAATTTAGTCAGCTAACAGCTTTGACAATGGTCTATCATATGTTGCTTACTCTGAGATAATTGGAAACAATATTGCCGGCGGAATTAGCTTCGCTAGACAATCCCACAGAATAATGCTATATTAGGTATTCGATGGGGATATATTGTGCTTTATGGAACAGTAGTGTAGATACAAATTGAATACTAATAAATGATCAGTAATCAGAGTGTTACAATACAATAGGTAGGAATAGTAAATGGCTGTCGGCTGTTTACTATTCCAGTAGTTTTAACCTTCCGTATAATTGTAGATCAGACGTTTTAAATTATGATAAGGGACTGGATACATTAACCCAACGGTTAATGTATCTAAAACTATTCAAATATTACTTCAACACAACAACAACTCATTTGAATATATTAATGCAACCTAAATTTTTATTCCATTAAAAAATTCAAGAAAAAAGAAAGAAAATAATGATTTTTTCGACATCGGATGCAAAATAAAAACAGTTATCTGTATTTTACGATTTTCTAATGATTAACAGTTTATTAGTATTTTTTGTTTTTCAAAAATATTAGTGAAAAAATTAAGTACTTATTATCTTTATTTTCTACACTTGAAAGAAGATTTGCCTTGTCTTCGATTATGAATTTTTAGCAAGATAATTTTCTTTACTTTGCAATCGTCGATTTATGCCTCACACAAGAACTTATTAAAACTTACAATAAATATGAAAAAAAAAAGTACAAGGCCAAAACAGATGCCTAACTCAGCATATACCTAACAAATATCAGAAGCTGGTATTCTGCAAGGACCCACTGTTATGAGGCCTAAAACATTCACGGATCTTTGTGCATATCAACTAAATGATAGTTTGATTGATTGTTGATGGTGTCAAGACAAGTAATTAACCTTCATTACCATTCGAAAACAGCCGATCAAAATAAAATTACAGTAGAAATTTGAAATTAATAGGGTGTCACAATGGACCTCCCTTGTATACAGTAGGGTTGTGCTAATGAAGCTTTTATAGACAAAATCTTAAGATAAGACCGCCATTGTATCCATAAATTTAAGTTTTTGTATAAGCTGTGTTACTTTTTGGTGTACAATAAAGTTTATTCTATTCTAAGCTTCGTATCCTTGTTCAGTACAACACATGGATAGCTCTGATTATACGCTAATTCCTCAACTACGCAATTGATTTTGATGCGGTTTTTACTAATAAAAGAGCTTCAAACGAAGAAGGTTGATGTAACTCTATAATTTGCACTCCAGTGAAGCAGGAGCTGGTCACTAGTAGCTTCTTTGTCAACACTTGTCAAGAGGTCGAGCTTTTTGAGATAAATGGGAAATCATAAATTAACTTTTCTTGCTTTAGGTGGGGCGAAAGGTAATGTTAGAGTCTTACTGCCATAAACCCACCTGAGTTTCTTCAATTGATCTGTACGTTCCAGAGGCACGGCATTTTTTAGATCTATCCGTCAAACATGGTAAGTATCTCGGGGTTTTGCTAAAGAAGCTTTCGGACAGTTACCTAAACCCTTGTAACATACCCACAAGTGGGACTCAGGCCTCTTCTCTAGGAGAGGGAAAAGGCTGTAAAACACCACGTGGGCCCAGTGCGAATTGGTGGACGTCACATGCCTTCGATTTTTTGGTTATAGGACATGCTTTCGTCACGATGTTTTCCTTCATCGTTTTGAGAGCAGTGGTGATAAAAAAACACACAAATTAATGCACCTGGCAACCCGCGACCTACAAATTGTAAATCGGGGCAGTTACCCATCATTGGCATCATTGCAGGTAAGAGACGTTTATAGATGGACATAGAGCTCCTCTAAGCGTCACTACATCGACTAAGCATCTCGGAACCAGCGGAATCCCAAACCCAGGTAATTCAGGCAGGCTATTGTGGCTATCATCCCCCTGGCGGAATTAGCCCGGTCTCGTCAGCACGTATCAATCGTGACTATTCACGGAGCGATAGTGGCGGAGTTAACGACACCGCCATTGTGCCCGAAATAGACGCGTTCACCGTAACCCGAGAACTTGGAACTTCCAGGCTATGTTTAAGTTGAACTTACACAGTTACAAGTTAGGTACGTTACATGGTTACCACACAATGTTATTGAACTTTTGAATTGTTTAGTGCGTGTTCATCTATTCAATGCGTGGTCTAAGTTTACCTCTTTAAAATTGAATATGTATTTTGTCAATTACTTTACGTTTACTTATTTGAAAGGTGTCAATTACTCAGTAAATACTGGTAATCGTCGAATTTGAATAAATTTAGTTGATCAATGAACTTAGTAGCGTAAAACTTGTTTGCGTTTCCTTAATTTTAAGTCCATAATGCAATGCTTACTACCATGGACCATCACCATCAGAATCTGTGGTTACAGTTTAATCCAAACAGCAAATCCGTAGTAGATTACATATGTACATAGCACCACCATAGTTACGGAGTATTGCATACATCAAAGGCATTATCTCTGCCGCCTGATTCGTCTCAAGTTTGTGAGCAATTGCAGCCAATCCTATTACTATTCACGTTCGCTACATATGTACGCACATATTGCCAGACGCCGTATTAGTACTGCATGTATTGCCACAATTAATTTAAACGCAATAGCCTCAATTATTGGCCGGCTATTCCCCTACATTGCCCGGCTGCGCATGAACGCTTCGTGCACATCGATTCAAAACAATGCAATCACGTCATAACAGACAAATTAGAGGTTTTATATATAGGTACATGTTTTTGAGCTACTTAATATTCATAGAGTCATACATTATTATCGCCCTGACACATCGACTAGGGCGGTTATTATTTGCTCTAATGCAACGCGTGGATGTAACTCGGTTAAGCGCGACTTACGTGTAGGTCCCTGACCGCACACACTCAAGTCAGCCGCAAAATTACGTTACTAATTGACTAAAACACGCGACGCTCACACCAGCAACGAATAATTAATTGAGCTCTGGCAAGGTGCGGGCGAGGGGGGCGGGAGCGGGGGGGCCATCTGCGCGGTAACTCTTACATCAGTACACCGATAATGGCACAAATTAGCCGGGGAAGTGGCAGGCGGCGCGCGGCGTGGGGTGGCAGGGGGCGCTAAGCCGGAACATCCCGGAGCGCAGATTACCGCTTGCTTTTGTAATTAACCGGAGCGACGGGCGGCTTCCAAATCCATTTCTGTGTTACATTTTCATTTGTGGCGCGCTCGTCCCCGCCGCGCCGGGATTACTCGCGCTACCGTGAAAACTGGAAACACTCTCCGTTGTTTGATATGAATAATACTCAGTATGCCCTCGAATTATAAACTGCCTATTTGTTTGATGGATATAACAGACTAACACGAATAATGTTTTCCACCAATCTGTTCCACATCTCTGTTTACTTATTCTGTCCAAACACGCGCGTAGATACATACCTACCGGTTCGGAGAATTGACTTATTCATACTCTCAAAGTAATATCGGGCGAGCCGTAGCCGTCAGCGATCCGAAAACACGCAAACAGTGAGTTCAAAAAGCCACTCGAAGATTGTAAATATTGAAACAGAAGTGGGATCGGAGACGTCTGCCGCGGAGGGCGGTGGGGGCGGCTGCGAGCCCCGGGGAGGGGGGCACTAATAGTCTCCAGAGGCACAAAGCAAACAAGGCGAACACACAAATACGCGACAACATCTTTAAATATTCATCTTTGTATCGCACCGTTACTTATACAGTAGGTTAATCAGGAATCCGTTTTGTTTTGGACTTTCTGCGATAGTTTACAAAGCATAGCTTACCATTTCCTTTGTCATCTGGTCGATGTAAATCTGGAGGTTTTGCTAGTACTGAGAGAGGGTGGTGAGGCACGCCGAGCCCTAGAAGGCCAGCAGGGGGCAGAGCACCCTGGCCCAGCAGTGGAAGGGGAGGTGCGCCGTGCGCGGGCAGGTGCGCTGCGTGCATCTGCTGCAGCAGCCGCGGCAGGTCTGGCCTTTGTTGCTGCAACAATCACAAAAACCAACATTAAAACCACTTTACTTTCCAAACAAATCAACTCCTAGAGCGAAGTACCCCAAGTCGTTTAAAGCAGCTAAACATTCACAAATAGCGAATAGACCAAATTAAAGCAAAGCCAAATGGTCCATTCTTGGCCGAAGGTTGAAAACCGCAACTACGGTAGGACACTAATTAAAATCTACAACGTTTAAACAGAATCAACCTCCGCTTTGTGTCTAAATAAAACGAAATCTCAGGCAACAGCACAATCAAATTAAAGTGTATTGTTTTTTAAAAGAGTAATGTATTTTAGTTCAGCGTCAACATTCAAAGTGGATTGATGTGTCACCGCAGAGCTCCGTGCATTTTTAAACCGAAGCCAAGCCAAATTAAAAAGTCCTCCACGGGACCCCTCCGTTCCGCGATATTTTAAATTTTAAATGAGAGCTTCGCCGGCGGCGGCGACTGAGCGAAATTGATTACTCCTTCTCCATTATTCCCCTTTTTCCACTTTTCTTGTTTTCCCGCACTTTCCGTTCCTATCTCGTCTCGTTTAACCTTATTATTCCTATACTCTGTGGACCGGCTCGCTTCTCCAACCGAGCGCATCACTATGTTTCAACAGCTTATCGCTATGCCCATTTCCGTTGTTTACCTCTTATTTTTTACATGCCGTGTCCAAGTTACTATTTCGTCCATCATTCCGCTCCCGCTCTCGCTGTCGCCTCCGCCTGGCTGCCCGCTGTTCGCTTGTGGCTCGTACACTACGCCCAAGCTTTTTCCGCTCGGACGGGCAGGTTCTTTTTTTAACCGCCGAAAATTAATTGGATTTTCGCTGAGGGTGGAACATATTTTTTATTGGCCGCTCACGGCTGTGATTTATTGTGTGTCAAAAGGTGGCGAGCGCCACTTAGTTGGGAGTGCTTTTTACAAAAGGGGATTTTTTAAATTGAAATTATTTCCATTTAGGCATTTACACGTCTTATACTCAAATGATTAAAAAAAGATTTGTCTAGCGAGTTTTTTAAAAAAATGTTTTGCTCGCTGTCTCGCTAATTAAAAAACAGCGATCAAGTGAGATTTGAAATTGATGATTAATTGCTTGGCGCGATGATATTACTTCGGGCTAAACCTATTAAAGACAAAAACATTTAACACAGTTTTTAGTAACACAGAAAAATCAAGACAGATGAAACCTAAAAAACGAGAATTTATTATGTAGGTGTTTCCCATGCAAATGTCAAAGAATATAAAAGTGTGATTGTACATAAATGTACACGAAGTGACCTGAAAAGCTGTCCCCGAGCGTTAGAGTCGGCGGTGAACCCTCATCCGTCTGACAAACGACGTACCTATCCTCTCCCTCAAAGCAATAAAAACTTTTAGAATCTATCATTAATGTGTGTTTCCAACGCGACGTTTCTCCTCGCATTTTGTGCTGAAATAATTAATTGCGTACTATTAGAAAAACCTATAGCTGGAACTAATGATTACGTTCATGTCTCGCAGTATGTAGTTGATTATTTATTAACTACGCCATATAAAACGACATCGTTATTAATTCTTATAAAGTATTTTGTAATAAAAAGCGTAGATAAATGAGCACATCGCGGGGAAAATGAATAAATAAAGTTGGAGTAGGTTTGTAGTTGTCGGTTGTATGTATTATTGATGTGGCGCGGGTTTTAATTACGTATTCGTCCCCCGCTAGTCGGAGACATACCTGTACAAACATTTCGCTCGAGCTAACTGTTCCCTCGTTACGGCGCGGCGGCGGCGTGATCCCGCAGCTATCGCTATCGAGAGCCCCACACTACGCCGCCCCCAGCGCGCCCGCTACCCCCTGCCACCTCCCGCCTGTTATGAATGACAATAACGTGGCGTGATACCTCACCAACATTTTTTTACCATATTTAGACGTGATTAAATAGCGTCGATACGCTCTCCCCGGGATTAAAACTCGTTCCCCTAACGACTTTTCCATCCGTTTACTTATCTCTGAACGAAGTTTGCTGTTTATATTATCGACCGAATTTAAGTTTGATTAAGTTTCCCCTCCTACAAGGGGAGATGACAGATTTTTATAATGAATTTTGAGGCTCAAAGTAATGTATTCCGAACGACAACGCGATAAGCGATGTGAATAATTCCCACGTCAAAGTAACGAGGCACGCGACTAATGATTCAGTAATAAATCCGAACAAAAACCAGTAACCTCAAATTCTTGTAGATAAAGTGGTAAATAGACTATTGTTCTGTATTTTCCCATGAAAAAGTGATGAGAACGAATTTTATGTTTTGCTCAAAATGTCATATTAAAGCTTGTATTATAAAGATTTGTGTCAGTCGAGTTGAAGAAAAAAATAGTCAGGGTGGATAAGGATAGATAAAAAGCTACAAAAGGTTGTGTATTTTCTGTATCTGTGCTATATCAGCGTGTTCATACAGGGTGTATGTAATTTGGCGTGCGTCGGTACGTGTGCGAGTAGCGGCAGACGTGAGCTGTCTCCAAAGCTTTTGTCATGAGAAAAATGCTCCGCCGCGTTCGGGTTTTCACGGCACATTTACCACCGTCTATGCTCCGGGGATTATTCTTCATTTATAAATGGATAGCGCACGCCAACCGCACAGATTTCCACGCATAAATATTTCGCCAGGTTTAACAAGTATTATTTTTTTTGATCAAACATTATTTTTTGCTTAGAAACCTAGAGTTTATTGTGCTAAGAAATTCGAAGCTAGGCAGATAGTGTTGAACTTTTGGATCAATAAGATTTCTAGTACGTGACAATTTTCAGTCACGATTTCAATCATTGGACTTAATTTTTCTGAAAACCGCTTTTAGTTTTTGTAAAGTGGGTTCTTGTGGTTCTTCACGAGTTTAGTGCAGAACTGGTCCAATTTAAAAGGCGATTTTATTTGGGTTTCTCTTTGGGAGTGTTATTTATTTTCCTTTGCTGTAAATTGCTTTTAACATCCTTTATTCAATGCCCCAGCTTGTAACTTTACTTTTTTGTAGAGATTTGAAAATTCGAGTAGTTTAAGTTCTGGCAATATTTCTCAGCGCGCTCAAAGGTAATTTCTGGAAAAAATAAAAACACATGTTTTAGATGTTTAAAACGCACCTCGTTGCACTAAGTATTAAGAAATGAGATCAACAGCATATTATAAACACATTAGTTTAATATGGTGAGCAATTAATAAGTAGCAAGAACATTTAAAAATAATTACTGTTTACACAATTATGGGCTGGAGAGGCAATCAACACGTAAGTGGACGTTAACCTACAATTAGTACGTTTAATGGGGCTCATCAGATGAGAAAATTCCACCAGAGAAGTAGGGATACTTAGTGGAGGTAGAATTCGTGATTAATATATAAATATAGACGAACTACATTGTCTGTTTATCGCTATAATCCTAGCTGCCAAGCATGGAGTAGGCTCCTCGAAAGCGTTGTTCAAGGTTGAATCGTTTAGATTAGAAGATGCCTACGCGATTTAATATTGTTAAAATAATAAGTGACCCTGCTTTGTACGGGAGTAACAAATTTATGTATATTCACGTCTTTTCTCTATTATAATATGCATGTCAACACCTGAACCTACTTCATGAATCACTCTGTTTATAGGTGAAAACTGCACAAAAGTACATCATCATCATCATCCTTTTAATGTTCCCACTGCTGGGACTCAGGCCTCCTCTTTAGGAGAGGGAATACACAAAAGTACGTTCAAAAGTTTTTAAGTAAGTATATTGCGAACAGACAGACAGAAGCGGTGGGGATTTTATTTTATAAGTATTTGTTGCCCAAACTACTGGTTTAGCTTTTGATGTTCTTCATCAATATCAACCTCTATATTATAATGAACTCTAATATAAAATATTTGAATTTAAAGAATAACTTAATGTGTTATTTTAAGAAGTTGAATTCAGCTTGAACTTATGTGCAATATTCAAATAGTAATTTCTCCAAGTATTAGGAAACTTGGAGAGAGTACCATTGTCTTTTAAATATAGATATACTCTATATTATTGTACACCATAAATTTAATTATAGCACTCAAACAAAAATACTCGTCAGCTTTATAATATTAGCACCTAGATTTTTTTTAGTCATTACTTAGAATTGAGCTTGATGTTTGCGCAATTTTCAAAGTAACTTCTCCAAGTACTAGGAACCTTGGAGTCAGAATAATTTTCTTTTAAATATAGTAGATGGATATACTCTTTCTTATTGTAGGTACACCATGTATACGAGATCATTGTATACGAGTGTAAATATAGCAATCAAAGAAAAATACTCAACTTCAACTTTATAATATAATATAGGTAATATAAGAATCTAGATTTTTTCAGTCATGAAAAAAAAAATCTAGGTACTTATATTATATAAATATACTTAGAATTGAGCTTATAAGTTCAAGCTCAAATTTCAATTAGCTAGCGCTAGCGCAATAATCAAAATAACTTCTCCACGTACTTGGAACCTTGGAGAGAGTATCATTTTCTTATATATACGAAAGCTGTATTTTCATTTGCAAATTAATCTTTTCTCAAAGAGCAATGTTCTGCTAATAACGTTATTTAATTGCAGCGTACGCCAACCCGAGCAGTTGTTAAATAATTAAGAGTCAGTTAGTTGGTGGTGTGAGACGCATTAAGGCTGTTACAGACGACGCCAGCCTCCAGCCACTGACATGAACAGATTATAAACTGTAATGGTATCGCATAATTAAATCAACCCCCCTACGCTCGTGTGAAATTGTCTTTAGGCTCTGTTCTGTTTATTATAACATTATACAGGTTGAAAATCTAGAACTAAGACAAAATTTGATTGTGTTACGATCAGGATACCCAACTATTACCATTTTAAAGTAGAACTACATTTAATTTTTTTTTAAACTTTAAAATATAGTTTAAAAAGAACAGACCGAAGCAGAATCCGAGAAAAAAGAAACTGATGACTAACAAAAATAACCCTTTAAAGTTTATATTTTACAAACGAGTTCCTAGATCGAAAAACGAAAGATACCCTTATAATGTAATAGACGCGGAAAGACTTACAAGTGGACGTAACGATTGTTTTCCTACAGAACCCTAAAAGGTGTAATCTAATTACGACTAAAAACAATGTCACAAAGTAGGTCCAGCCACTTTTAGTCTGGTATAATTTATTGAATAGCTTTAATCTGCGTAGTTACTCATTATCTCACATTTCACAGTGTATATTCTTATTTTTATTCTGATTTTTCAAGTTCCCCTCGATTTAACCACCGATATTCTGTAATGTGGTCACCCTAGTGATATAGATATCTACATTTATCGTATTTGTTCAGTAAGCACATCACTGACCAAAATAAGTTTAACGGGTTTCGGCAATACCGTAATATGCAATTAAATTCTCAGCCATTACTAAAATTAGCTTTAATGTATTCTGAATGCAAACTTGAAACATTAAACCAGGAAGTGGTAAGCATTGCACGCATGACTGGAACAGAAGGAACTTCGAGTTCTTATAATGTTAATGCGCCGAGTCAAATTTTACGATCAATAAAACAATACAAATTCAATGCTTTAACTACATTCTAATCTTCCAATGGCGGCTATTAACTGACATTGTGTCGAACGTGTTAAGAAAAATAAAGAGGTATACATAGGGACCATACGTCCCGTTTTCAACGGGATTATCTCTTTCGGTCATCTGTCCCGTTATCTCCAAACAAAACCCCGGGACAAATGGTCCCGTTTT
Source organism: Mythimna albipuncta (assembly GCA_929112965.1). NCBI lineage: Eukaryota > Metazoa > Arthropoda > Insecta > Lepidoptera > Noctuidae > Mythimna > Mythimna albipuncta. Next base: position 13,813,733 of record OV815973.1, read on the forward strand.
ACAGAATCGCTTCAAAATTGAAAACTATGGAGCTCGTCAGACACCTGTTTGAGGAACTTTGCTATAATAAAGCTGGTGATTGATTTTTATTTTACTCATTTATAAAAAAGTAATCATACAATATGAATATAACGGTAGTGAACATTAGAAACCGATGGATACGAGACGCATAGGAACGTTCGTTGTGGCGACGCTTGGGGGAGGCCCAACAGTGGACGTACCTATATCGGCTGAAATTATGATGACGAACATTAATTGTATTAAGATATAATAAATAATAATAATAATAATAAGATAGAAAAAAATTCTAAAAAAAAAACAATATCAAGAAGTTGTGGTTAATTTTCATTATGAAACTGCTAAATTGCGTATTTAATTAGTCTAGATATTATTGTAGCTGTTTGCATGCCTTACTATAATAAGTATAAAGATAATTTAAAATTTAACACCTGTAAATTGTACCTACTTCCTGTGCAAATAAAAAAACTATTCTAATCTCTTTTTTTTTAATTGATATAAACTAGTGCTTGACTGCGATCCCACCTGATGGTAAGTAGCGATGCAATCTTTGATGGTGAGGCGCACTAGTTTATTAAGAGCCTATTCACTCTAGCCTTGAAGACACCCAAATTATAATATAAATTATATATATATCGGAAGACCGCAGCAGGCAAACTGTTCCAAATCTAAATTTATTTCATTTTTTTTTTAAATAAATGGTCTCTTTATGAATATACCACATGTATTGGCAGTGGAACGGCGCAACAAAATGTACGTCACTTTACAAATGGAACATTAAAAGCTCGTAAGTTTGCGACACACTAACGCGAACGTTTCTCATGCTAAGTGCCTATGTAAGGACACGAGCATGACATCCACACGGAATACATATTTATAAACTTCGTTAGACAATGCCTGTTTAGGCGCTACGACTTCTTAATATGTCGGTGCTTCGGTCTTGTAATTAACTGTAATGTTGTACAGGCTTTAAGGTTTTCGCAGACTACGAATACATATTACGAATACAACACGTTTTCGTAGAAAGTGGGTTGTACTAAACGACAAAAAAAAGTATAAAAAAAAAAAAATCTATTCTTGTTCTTCTTCTTGTTCTTTAAATAATATTTTACCTGAAAATTGGTTATAAATTATATTTGTTTAAGAAAATATTAGTGGAAGAGTGGGCGCGTGTTGGAAACATCTTGCTATCTCTTTTCTATGCGCGTAACCTAATGCGGTGACGTCACATTGTAGGATGTGCATCCTTTTTCTGTTACTTTACAGATTCCCCTTCCACTACATTTAAAAGGTTTCTAATTTAACTTAATTTCAAACGGATTTTGTATAAAAATAATTTTTAATACATTAATATTTTATCTAACAACAAAACATAAGCCAAGTACCCAATTGTCGTGTAGTTTCTGGCTCTACACAGGAGAATTTCTATGAAAACCCGTTGTCACAGTGTTTCGTCGCACCGTCTATGAGAGGTTTAATCCTATACAAGTTGTACGTATGTTTTAGAAGGTGCAGCCGGTATAAAGGGGTAGTTTATCGCGACTGGCGTAGAGGGCTGGAGGGGCAGGGAAGGGACGCACGCACCATTAGGCAAGGAGCCTCGAGGCGGATCGACACGCGACGCCAACACGTGTTACACTTTCAACATAATTGCTTCTAATCACAAGTATTATATCTAAATACATGTTATGTACACATTAGGGACATACACCATTTAAATTATGCAGAAAAACATTTAACTTTCTATGTCATGTTCAAATGAGTTACATGTTTGACATGCGACTTGAATAAAGTTACAAAGACTCTAATAAACAACGTCTATTCTGAGGCTATATTCCTTGAACATGTAACTTTGAATAACTTCGTGTTCTCAAAGAAAAGAAAGATCATAATAAGAAAAACTCGTGACACTCGCGGGCCGGATGAGTCGTAAAACTGATTACATAATTTCATTGGAAGCGACGACAGAACGGGCCCTAACTCACTTTTCCGCGTTGAAAACAAGGAGCCTCGTCTCTAAGCGACAGGGGAAAAGTTAATGCGAGTCGCCGGGAGGACGCGTCGCGTCGTGCGCCTCGTAAGAAACGTCGAGGGCCTGCAATGCAATATTTATCACCCGCCCGCGAACGTGCCTGGGAAAAAATGACAAATTCATGTTTCCCCGACGCCCGACCCAACGCTTCTCGCCCCGATTTATTCTCGTCGTAATTTTTATCAGAGGGCGCGAGACCCAACGTAAACTAGATAGAAATGTTTTCACGACTCGCTTGTTTATAAAGCCATCGACGGGGAAACAGATACGCTCTATTTGCACGGCTCCAGCGCTCGTGTTTGCACATCTATCTCGAGAGATAATGTTGCATAAATGTTCTACGCATAATACACTTGTTTATTTCTCCTACTTGCGCAGATTCGGCTTTTCAATCACGGCTTCGGCAGAGTCGATCGTAAATATAAGAATGAGATTTAGTATTGGATTCGTAACGCGTATCTATGACACGAGGCCGCACGTCCCGATCGATCTGCACAAGTTACGTGAATATTGTTTCAATGTGAACATTCGTGTCATGTATAGGTGAGTTTGAGAGGGAGTCTTCGTATCTGTAAGCTATTACCTCTGCGAAGGTCGGGCGCGGGCGCCACCCCCGGCCGCTGGTGCGAAATAAAATCAGAACGAGGAATGATTTACCCGGCGATAACGCACCGACGACGCTCCCGACTCGCCCGGTTATTGAAGACGAGTTCACGCACATTGCTCAAACACAATGCTGAATGGTTTCGCCACCTTATCTATCATACTCGAATTCTATTACACAACCAAACTCTTCGTATTGTTGTTTGGTTATTTGATATACGTAGATTGAAATTCTTTTTTATTTTATACTTTAATCAATGGTTGCATTTTAACTTCAAGTCTGCCCAGAAACAACCAAAAAAATCATTCAGAACTTCAGAAGCATCAAAAATAGACTGATTCAACGCGTTTAATTAAATTAATTGCATGAAAGAGAAGTCTCGCGTTTAAAACACCAGTAAGTGATTTTAATAGGCAAGCAAACAGTCCCCTATTTGCGAAGTGGGAAATACTTCACGTTCACAAATCGGCGCTCTCGCGTACGCTCGCAAATCAGACGGAGCCGGGCGGCCAGTCTCCGGGGAGAGCCCCTTTGATCCCTAGCTGACCCGAAAATAAAAAAGGTACGTAATAAAAAAGGCCCGACATACGGAAGGTGGCGCCGCTTTTTTATTTAAATTAGAGTGTTTTATGAGGGGAGGGCGATATTGCGTTTTGCCAGTGTCTCGAAGGCTGTTCTGTAAGCTATACTACTTGTACATATAGGTAAATCCTGACGGTCCGGGGGCGACGAACCTTTCCCAAATACTTGGGACTGTTCGAGGTATTTTCTTCTATCCGATGGCTGTTTCCCGATCGTAGTCACCAAACGGGGGGTCTTATGGCACTGAGAAATAATTTACGCGACAACTGTGCAGACTGGGAAGCAAAAACTTGAGTCTTGTAATAATACTAAACAACATGTACAATATGTCACATGCTAATGTGCGACTAATTCATTAATTGGAGCCGCTACGCACGCCACAAATGATGCTCCGCTAGTAAACAAAATAGTTGGTGGAGAGCCAACCGCTATGATCTCAGGTATTAATGTGGGGAATTTTTGCCGTATCTCAGTTTACGTAGTAGGTAGTGGGCATCGCGGGCGAGGAGCCGCGGCTTCGCAGTGGGCACGTCGTGTGATCGAGTTGGCGCCGCGCCAGCGCGCTTCATCCGCAACACTCTATCGGCCGCAGACAGACGAGCGACGACTGACTTCCACTTTATTTTCGCCCTCATTATCTTTAAAGTGATTTATTTTAGTCGCGGTACATCTATTCACGGTTTTCGAACGCCAAACGTTAACACATACGGAGAATAGGTCACACTAACGACTTGGCACCCGGCTGCGAATGAACCTATTGAAATAATAGACGGCAATGAAGTCCTCACGACACTTACTGTAGCTAAAAAATACAATTAGAGCGTTGTGAAATTAGTTAGCGGCGCAATTTGAGGACGGACACTAATTCATAGCGCGGGAGGTGTTGTTAATATTGCATATGCAAATTGAAGTAAGAGCTAATAATATGTAGTTGTCATTACGTTGGACACTGTCGGTAGCAATATTCTACGTGTCTCGCCTACGCGGATGACAAATGGCCGTTTGAAATTATATAAACATGCTAATTCGCCGCGAACGTGGCGGGAGGCAGTTTAATAAAATAATCTATATATATAAAAGAAAGTCGTGTTAGTTACACCACTTATAACTCAAGAACGGCAGAACAGATTTGGGTGAAAATTGGTAGGGAGGTAGCTTAGAGCCAGGAGACGGACATAGGATACTATTTTTTTTTTTTTTTTTTAGGTTAGTGTAGAGTAGAGTAGGGTAGGGTAGAGTAGGGTAGAGTAGGGTAGGGTAGAGTAGGGTATAGTAGGGTAGAGTAGGGTAGAGTAGGGTAGAGTAGAGTAGAGTAAGATAGGGTAGAGTAGGGTAGAGTAGGGTAGGGTAGAGTAGGGTAGAGTAGAGTAAGGTAGAGTAGAGTAGAGTAAGGTAGAGTAGAGTAGAGTGTGGTTGGGTAGAGTAGGGTAGAGTAGGATAGAGTAGGGTAGAGTAGAGTAGAGTAGGGTAGGGTAGAGTAGGGTAGGGTAGAGTAAGGTATAGTTGGGTAGAGTAGGGTATAGTAGGCTGAAGTAGGGAAGAGCGGGAGCGAAGCCGCGGGCAAAAGCTAGTTTTGTATATAATGGTAGCAGTTTGTAGCAATTTCATCAATAGCTCGTAGTTGGATCGCCGCCAGCCCGTCTTGCGCGGCTTAGATCGTTTAATTAACGACCGTCGAACTTTCGACCTGTTGAAAGCCGTGCTTTTCGAGAATCAACTTACTTTACACGTAAGTACCGCTTGTTCCGAACCTGAATGTTCGTTGAGCTTCTGAACAATAACATTTTACCCACGCCTGCAAGTTAGTCGGCGACGATAATTGGAATATTAACATTTGTTGTTTCAATAAAGCATGTTTTAGAGAGGTGGACAGCTTCTGTGAAAAACGATTATGTTTGCTGGTGAGTCATCGGATGAGAAGCGTGTAAAATATTACATTTTAACGAAAAGGTGTGATTTATGTACGGCTATTATAATAACATCGACCTTCTGCGCGTTTGGTGTGCGTGCAACAAGCGAGTAACCAAGCAATGACAGGTCGGAGTCGCGAATGTTTGGACAGATGCCACAGTCGCGCAGCACACTGGGCAGTCGGCGCTCGCAGCTAAACATTCCGCGCCACATTTACAACGGCCCACTGCTGTACAAACAAGACACGTGTTGTACGAATCGGTCTGCCGTGAAATATTACCGACGCTCAAGAAATTCATTTCGTTACTCGGAATTTTAAGCATGACCCACGTGATTTCGGTGAATTCAGCGATTATGTAGTCGGTATTTACTGAATCCCCGACAGTTGCTGGCATGTCTGGCTAATTGTGACTATGGTTACATTTTGTTACGACATATTAACATTTTGTTTTGAGCCAAGCCAGACTTTTTTTAAAGTTATTCTTTTATAAATCACACTATAAAAAAGAGTCAAACGTTTGTGAGTGTGTAAATGCGTTTGTTACTTCATCATGCTCAAACGACTGAACAGATTTCAATTAAACTTGGTATACATGTCCTGGAATAGCATATTAAACTTTTTATCCCGGGAGTATCCATTGGGATAATTACACGCAACTAGTTATTAGTCGTTAAATATGTTAAAAACATAGCTCAACAAATTTTCAGCACAATTATGCAGGCGATCAAAATGACATGATAGACATGCTCCGTCGAAGAGATGCGGTGACCCCACTCAATTTGAAGCAAGCTCATGTTAGAGTTAAGATGTGAGATTAGTGTTGTGCCCCACATGTTGTTAGTAGTGTTAACAATATGCGAGCAGGCAATGAGTACTCACCCCAATAATGGCATTAAGTTCTGTCATAGTGACCTGTTTCGCGCGCTCCACCGCCGACGCCACCTGCTGCTGGTGCTCCTGCGACAGGAACGGCAGGATCTGCGCTATTATCGCGTTCAACCTTTTCGCTATCTCCGTCTGAAACAACCAGCTCCGTTAACAAAGTCAACCCAATCATTAATGTTAAACAATCGTCCATAAACACGACATAAGGTCATCGTGACGAAATTACAATATCATCACGAACGAACACCGATATCACACACATTATGAATAATTAATATTGTTTAATATTCACCAATCGACTTTTCTGAATAAAATCAACATTAACATTAAAATAAAGTTGCCTATAAATGAAACAACGGCCTGCTAGCCGCTGATCGCTGCTTACATATATGTAAATTGACAGTCAAAAATGTTTCCACATTCCGAAGCAGATTATATTCAATAATAACATTTATAATTAGTTGATAAGCTGAGCGAGAAGCAACAAATAAAATTAACACGATAAACAATAATACCGGCGGGTCGGGCGCGGGCGGCGCGGCGCGGCGCGAGATGATAAATCGCCGCGTTACCGAGCCCGCAGTATTTATTGGCTTTGTTCGTATTTTCCGTTTAAATGCACATTAATTTTATTCGCAGATTCACAGTGAATCGACGACGAATTAACATAATTGAGTGTATTATTATATCGGCCCTTGTCGGCTCGTGTAAACAATGAAGCTGTTTGGGCGGTTTATTTTTATTTTGTCATCATCGGCCAACCGTGGAGCTGTTAAGTGAATTTAACATGGTAAAACGTCGATTGTTAGGAATAACAATAGGAGTAAAAAAGCTGTCATACCTCGGTGTGGCAGTTAATTAGTAAGATGATCCACCCACAACGTAATTAAATGTAGATGTAATCATTGACATTTACAACGCGCATGAAATGATGGCCGCGCACAAATGTCTGGCGGAGTGTTACATTACGGTATTGTCTGAACACGACGGATGCTCCATTACCGCCACAAAGCTGCCCACACACCTAACGGAATGCTCATTCCATAATTGCATGGCTACATAAATTTCAGAATTTCAGGACACTTGCCAACTTTTTTATTATTATCTTTCAAAACAACACACTTAATTTTATTTACTGTAAAGTTTGTTTTTTCTAGAACGACGATGAGTTCATTATTCAACATTTGTCTACACAAATTTTCTTGTGCTTGTTGACGAGTTTTTATGTTTCATTGAAACCGTTATTATAAGAATGCTCTGCAATTAGAGATCGAGCAAAGTGATTAACATAATATTTCAATGTAAGATTACTAATTCTTGATTATCGCAAGAAGGCGTGTTCCCGCAATTAACCGCAACAAGTCATGCGATGTTTTTTGTTACGAAGAAACTGCTATGATTGTTAGATATAATATGTAGGTACATGATAATCGGTGGATTGCACTCAAGCAGTGTTGTTATTTCGCTGCAGGGCTGTCCTCGTCTGAACGAGCTTTTGTTCGCGACTCCGCGTGGGATTCGCGCGACACTTATCTATTTCCCAACATTCCACCGAGATGAAAAATGCTTTTGCTTTATCTGAGACTAGCTGTGCCCCGCGGTTTCACCCGCGTTTTTCTCGTTTCCGTGGAAATACCGAGATAAAATATTGCCTATAATTGCCTCCCTCAATAAATGGACTATTGAATATTTAAACAGTTTTCATATCAGATCAGTATTTCCCAAGATTACCGCGTTCATAAATGTATTTATTATACTCTTAAAAGATCTTATACTTACAATCATCACCAAATATATTTCGAAAAAGATTATTACAGGATTTTATGTTGATAAAAAAACTCTATGGCCCATAACTCATTAATAGGTACCAACTCTTAACATCTTACACACGTGATAACTTTTAAACGATATATCCGATTGAGATGAAACAAAAAGTATTTTACTTCTACATAAATACTCTTGATAACATAATGCTTAATTTCGATAAAGATTAATATTACGATACATATTTAACGTAGTTTTTTTTTCTTCAGACGATTAAATAATTATTTTGAACACAAAATCGATTATTGTGATTAAACCATGATAGCTAGATATATGTTCTCGCGGACTTTTTTGTAGGTCTTAATGGGATCTACAAACCCGTAGTACATCATTTTGTTCTATTGTCAATAGTTTTTGCAGCGCACGCAAAAATAGGTTTTCGATTTTACACCTTGTGTTACAAAATAGCAATTTTATTACGGATCCCTAATTTTGAAAAAATAAAACATAGCCTATAGCCTTCCTCGATAAATGGACTACCCAACACTGAAAGAATCATTCAAATCAGACCATTAGTTCCAGAGATTAGCGCGTTCAAACAAACAAACAAACAAACTCTTCAGCTTTATAATATTAATTATATATAAGTATAGATTCTATTACTATAGCATTATCCCTTTGTTTAATAAAATGTTTAGCTTTCATTCACAATGAATGTAAGTATAAAATAAATTGTAAACTGTATCGTTCGTTGTTCGCGTGTTATGGACCAGTTAAATGGTGTGTTGTCTCTTAGTTATGTGTAGTTTGAAACAATGATAGCTGAGCGAATGTTCTCTGGACATTTATGATTCCAAATTGAGTGAAACAGAACATCAAAGCTTTACGAAAGCGTTGATACAAAACACTGAACCCGTTGTTGTGTGTTACATTAAGCCGTAGTATTTAACGTAGTGCGCACGTGTGTGCGCGAGGCAAGGGCGGCGTGCGGCGGACCGCACGCTGGCCGCAAATTGTACTTTCATTCCGCCTCGCTAAATGGACTGTTTGTCGCGTTCGAACTCGCGCAAATTTACTCCACACACCACGCATATTTGTTTTTTGTGCTCACTATTTATGTGTTCACCGATACCTTTTCGTTGTAACGGCAAAATAAACCTTTTAAAAACTGAACCATGAGCAGCTAGCAAGTTATTAGAGAAACCTCTCCGTGAATTTTAATTAAGAACGCTGTTTTTTTAACACGCCCATTATTCCCAATGTAAACTGGACCACGGATTATTTTCGCAAATATTTAAATAAGATTTTTATGAGTGCGTAAATAAATAAACATATTGAATAAATAAGGCCAGCGATATATTTTTAGAAGTAAGACAACAACAGGGTTCCTCCATTTACTAGATAAACATCTAACGTCGTGAGTCGTGCAACTATTGGAACACTCGTATTAGTGCGTAATGCTAATTTCATTTAGCGATGTGCTAATAAACTTTGTGATACGCCATCGCTTCACGTAATCAATTTGTGTGTGGAATAAAAACATTCGTTTCCTCTTATCAAAGAAGATTAATTAATCGTCAGTTTTTATTAAAACTTGCGAGTTCAAGAAAGTTTATGTTTTATAGTCATTGTTAGATATGACTGATGTCAGACTTGATAACCCCTGGCCTTTCATCACGGAACTTGGGTTTAATAATATGGTGTTCAAGAGGAAAAGAAATATTTACAGACAAGAACAAACAAAATGAATGCACAAACTGATCAATTCAAAGCTCAAAAAGCAAAATATTGGAACAAGGATCGATAATGTATGATGTTGACATAACGGCCGCGCCGCGCCGCAGCCGCCCCGCACTCGCGCCGCACGCGCCCCGCAGCGTCACCGCGCGACCGACCGACGCGCCGAATTACCGCAAATTACATTTTCATTCGCCGCCTTTACCGCCAGGTTATTGTGAAAATTTACTACTAAACTGGAAAATACCGCCTCTAAATTTAACGCTTTTTATGATAAACGACTTTTGTACTCCCACAGCGACGAATATTAATTTTTACACTAACGGACCGTGAATTGCAGAGAATTGTAGTGAGAGTTAGTTATATCTTTGTTTCTCAGTGAATCGTGCATTAGCTACATTCCTCCGAGCGCATGATTCAGATGGTCGCCACTGCGAGCTCCAGACAGTGAGAACTCTATGAATTCATAATTAGCGAGTAATTAATTGTAATTTCAAACGTGTGAAGATTTTTTTAATAGCTATGAGTTATTTGTTAACGGGAACATAAAAGTGAAATTAGTGTTATATAAATAAAGCGATTCAGGTGAATTGAATGAGTTTAAATAAGACAACGGAAGTTATTGTTTGAATAGATGTAAGGATTAATTTCCTATTGTTTGAGTAATGAATCAAATACCTAATGAAAGTTGTAGTTATAGATGAACTCAGCGGTTGGACACACTTCGGAACTAAAGAGCCTATTACACCACTCGATATTCAGACAGTCTTAGGCGAACATTACACGGTAGGTTTTGCTGTCAGTTTTGCCACAGTCAAAACCTTGATTGACGAAAAACCTACCGTCTAATGCGTTGCATGACGGTTTTTAGTAGTGATTGACCAAGAACTATCATTCACCATTATTCATGATTGATGGAATTGAATGACGCTTGCATGACCACGTAATGTTCGCCTTAGTCGATGTCTAATGTAATAAGGGTCAGACTGTCTTACTCGGAATGACAAATAAGACGAGTCTGAATATCGTGGGCCGAATAACGCGTAGTGCTTAGATTATAAAACAAAATGGCGTAGTGTAATAGGCTATTAAACACTATAAAAGTAATAACACTAATAACTATTCATATTAATGTTGATTTTCGAGCACTCTTCAATACTTTAGCGCAAGCTGAAGTATTCGCGTTAAGAATTAAGTCGTCGGGCTATAAATAATGTTATTAGAGTTATTAGTCTGTCTCGCTCGTACTTTGGAAGCTTATGGGCGTGTAGCAAACTATCCATAACACTCGAGGCGTTGCACATTGTTGTTGCTACTGTCATTTTAGCCTGACAACTCAGTTCTTGGCGCAAGTACTTTAGTAAGTATATTAGAACACCTAGAACGTTTCCTTCGTAGAGCGAGTTCACGCATTCCTACGTATCGCTATGTCGAAATTCAATCAGAGAATAGCACCATTGAGCGCAAAATATCGACAAAGGGTTTCAGATTAAAGCAGTTTTTCTTATTGTCGTTACGAGGCGAACAATCCCCGTCCCATCTGCACCTCGTATAACTCTACAACAGTAGCTACGAGTACGAACGGAGGAATAAAAGCGGGCGTACAAAAGGGCCACAAAATACGTACTTTTGCGAGCTCTCCACAAAAGATATAGTACGGTTTGTCATTAAGGAGTTCATCCCCGCGCGAGAAATAAAAGAGGAACGTCGGGTTTCGGGGTGAGAGGGCGCCGGCGGGGTGTGGGGCGGCGCGGGGGGCAGCACGCGAGGAGGTGCACTAATGGCTCCGACACTCATCCGCTAATGCCGCGGGTGACTCCTCTTTTTGCGCGATTTTCACGTGGTTTAGTCGGTGGAGCTTTTAATCTGCGGCCGCATCTTGCCAACGGTGCTCCATTTGTTTCACTATTATTTATGGCGCCCCCACAAACAACGCCGGAATTTATTTCAAACATCTTTTTAATGAAGAACACGAGAGTCGATTAATTAAACGCTTTATCGACGGCTATTACGCGGACTTGACGAGTTTTCGAAATTCGCGATAAAATTTTAAAAGCGTTAGGCAATAAGAATCCACCAATATAAATTAATAAACACATTTAAATGTAAAATCGATTCGTTAATTTCGTCACGAATTGATTTGAAAACTAAAATAAATTATCTTCTAAATCGAGAAATACTTGTATGAAATGATTAATTAAATGGCAAATTAATATTCAGATGAGAGAGGTTTTTAATTTAATGATTGTATGACATGCATGAAAAATAAAAAGAAATAAAATATTCAAACAACATTTTTTTATTATTATTGGTAGGCTTACGTTTGACCACTATCTCACATGATGCTAAGTGATGATATTAAAAAAAAAATCAAAAGCATTTACTTCAAATAGACCATTTGAAGGCATTTTTGAATAGTCAAACGTCGGTCAGTCCAAAAAAAAGTGAAGCGAAATTGCACGTTTCAAAGCGTAGATCTCTATGGAGAAGAACTCAATAAGACCGCCTATTGTAGACATAATCTTTTGTAAATATTTATCCTGTATTAAGCTAAGGTGTGCAATAAAGTTATAAATAAATAATAATAAATAATAAACGTGCGTTATTATTTCTCTTATAGAGCCAAGACGGTAGAGGTGATGATTTAAATTGAGGTGTGGTAAAAGCATCAAGATTCCTGTCGGCACAATACAACGGCATATGGCACACATGCAGAGTGCACGGCAGTCGGCGCGGTGCACGCTGACTCTGTGACCTGAATGCGGGCCGCGGTTCCACGCCACAATTTATTGTCTCCCCTGAATGCTTGTCCGCGTGCGTTGCGGCTGCGTACATCGTGACCGGCCTAGCTACCACGTGAATACTAACCGATAATTATTTACATTGTGTCACCAGTCTACAGGTTGGAACGAAATTTGTGCTTATATTTTAACCTAGCTTTTGCCCGCAGCTTCGCCCGCGTACCTACATAAAACATAGCCTATGTCACTCAGGAATAAAGTAGCTTTCTATCGGTGTAAAATTTTAGCAATTGGACTAAGATTTGCAGAGGTTTCGTCCTCCCAAACAAAAAAACAAACTTTACCTCTTTATAATATTAGTGTAGATTAAATGCTGCTTTTGCTCTTGGAAATGAACAACATCTTCAAGAGTCAAATGCTAAAGAAAGTTTTTCATTTCCATGGGCAGTGTCTAAAATATGACCACCAATTTCCGTTACACACTGTATATGGGTCCTGTAAAGAACATACGCATAAATTATGTGCAGTGCAAGTCGTACGAGCACTTCGACATAATGTTTTCACTTTAGCACCTGTTATTAAACGGATAAAAGATTTACACCACAAAGGTATTAAATCAAAATGAAGAGGTTAAACGGTATAACCATTTAGTTATAAGTTTCCCGGCGCATCCGGCCGCCTCCCGGCCCTGAGGGCGCCTCGACGATCAAGTTTTACTGCTTTTTCCGCGATTGTGTTCTGCGGAATAAACCGGTACAGACGCGGCACTGAGCATTCGGCCTTCATTAATGCCTCCCGACTTTTGTATGAATTATTTATGCACACTGCGTATTGCTTATCTTGTCTGCGGGCGGCGCTCTCGCCAAGTTTCCACTTTATTAAACAAAACAGTCGCCAATCGAAAAGGCACGCTATTGTATTGAAAACGACGTCGCTCTTATGGCCCGTAATAAATAATTCCTCCGGCGAAATGGCAGTCAAGTCGATAAATGGGCTATTATTGCAGCAGACAGAGGCCAACATTATCATCGATTCGTATCGCATTCGCGGAGCAATCATTGTTTAAACATAGCCTGCCGTGGAACACTAGTGGCTGGCACATCGATAATGTACATTGGCAACTGCTGTCGCCGCTTCTCGTTAGCTTTCTAATTACTCACCGCTATAATTGTACACTGTTCAGTGTACATCGTGAACTTTTACACGAGTTTGTACGACAACAAACAGGGGATTAGGGGTACTATTGCATCTAAAATATTTAAACAGTTCTATTATGTACGCAGTTGAGTGAAGTGCTCGTGAACGACAGTATAATTGGCTTTACTTAAAATAATTGCTACTCGAGCGTCGATACTCTTATATTAAACAGAATCGTCGGGCGGGAAGGCGCGTCATTAATATTCATTATAAACAAATGGATATAATTACTTGGCAAGAACAAGTTGATTGGAGAGCCGTGGTGGAGTGGGTGTGTAGTGGGACACGTCGTTATCTCGACCGCCGCGCCGGCTCCGGTGTCACCTCGTAATCAGATTGTAATTGCGCGATCAAGAGCCGGCCTAGCTCCACTACACACCACCTGTCAATTTAAACCTTCTCGCTGCGATAATAAATAAAAACAACAACGATATTCTTGTCTGCCTCATGAATCATGATATGTTTGGTGCAAGATAAATGCGGCTTATCTCAAGTGGAATTGTAGACCTTTCGTTTACGACATTTGGATTTGGATGTTGCGTTAGTTATTGTGAAAATCTTAGTGAACGATTTGCACACGTAATCGAAACCTCAAATATTTATTTAACACACCACAAACACGACAAACACGAGGAAAAATATTGCAGTGTAATCAAATTACGTTAAATATTTAGAGAGGCGGACGGAGCGGCCTTAAAATCTCACGGTCAGATTCATTCAAACAGTCCCACCCAGTTATAAATTAAGTAGAGTGCAATCGGACCGCGTCCGAGCGATTCTGATTGACAGATTAGCGTCGACGTATCACGAGTCGTGCTCGCGCTCGCAGGCGACAGGCGACACACGGTTTCATAACAGCCGGGGCAGGCAAGCGTGAGCGCTCTGTTGACTCGCATGTTTCTCGCCAAACAAAGAGCCAGCTTCCTAGCTACCCCTGTTTGTTTAGGTCCACGCCAAACGTTTATTGCCCTTTGTGTATCTTACCTCTCGGCAAAGCGTGAAGCCTTTTCGACTCGGCACTTTTTATGAGAGCGCTTATAAACGTGTACGATACTTGACATTCTAAAAACAACGCAGCCAGATATTTATACAAGTAAAAGAAGCATTGTTGTGAATAAATGCAACCGCTCAAGGTAAAAGTCTTAAAACAAACAAACGTGGAGTGGGCACTACATCATAGATGATTCGCGGCGAACGAGGTGAAACCGCACAAGCGCTTACGTGATAATAAAGAAACACAAACAAGTTTCTCGACGCACATGAATTGACCAATTTGTAGACGCTAGTTTCACAAGCGGTTTGCGTAGTATAGACGAATCAATCATCGCGCTGCACACTGAGCTTTTTTGTGGACGTAACGAGCGGCGGCCGCGCGCTGTAATGACTCCGCACTTCCGGCGGCCGCCTTATGTGTTCCGCGCCTTGTGCTGGAACACAATGGCGCGAAGGCGCGATGGCGCTCGCTACTACGCAAATACTAGTGTATGTGGTGGCGCTATAGCAGTGTAATTAGCGCTGTTAATACAGTCCTAATTTATGCAGTGTGCAGCGGAGCCTCCGCCGTGTACACGCGCCGCTAACACCGATTGTCTGAATATTCGTGTTGCCATCAAATTATTTTCGGTTCGACGCGCGCCGATTATTATGTTTAGTTTCGCAACGTTGCGTTGATTGCAGGCTCACTATCGCGGATTATTAGAACGCTCCATATCAGCTGCTTGTTCTGAATAACAACATTAATACGTATCGATAACTTCATCCTAAAATACGATGGTTATCATTAAAGCTTTATCTCGTCGGTATTATCTAGTATGATTTTTATACTCAGCTGTCTTGCTTTTGTTCAGACACGATAACGAGTTATCACGGATTTTGTACTAAAATTGATTGGGCTGATTACAGACGGTTCCACGATAAACTTTATGTATCTGTATTATTTTTTGTGTGATCAGAAAAGTAGGCGATAAAAGTATTAGATAAAGGCTATGTTAAATTGTGATAAACAGTCGATATCGGGAGAGATACAGTGCAGGTATCACTCAGTCTCGGTAAACTAATCGCCTTCATAAAAACTAATAATTTACGAGGCGAAGTTATCGGGTGACATCTAATTGAAATGGCGTGCAAATCAAACGGAATGTAAGGATATCGAAACATTACAAAGTAAGCGATAGAATCTGTAGCAGAGATGGTTATATTGAACATGGATAATGTTTATAGTAAGTCGTATATATGTAGTGTGTAGTAGGACGTCGTCCAGTTGCGATGGAAGCTTGCTTATTTACGGAGACCGTTTGCACTGCGCTGTTTGCTATCTCGTTGTGCGACTGCCGACTCGACTCACTAACAATTCTTGCTATTGCAGTATTGCCGTACGACACGACACGGCACACAACTCGACAATATTCGTGATCAAAGAACGTAGAACAATGATTCCATGAACAATAAGTACTCGCAAGATTTACCGAATGCTTTCAAGTACGATGTTGTGTTATCTAGACATGGAATCGGAATTAAAAGAAGCAAGAACAGAGGTCGAGGGATCAGTTTTATGGCGGGTTTATGTTAAGTATCCGTAATGTTAAATATTTAATACAGTTTGCAAGTATTTGTGCGTCGCAGCGGTGAGCGGAGAGGACGGGGCGAGGGATGGAGTTTGTGAGTTGACACAGGCGGTGTTTACTCGGCGTGTTTGCGAGCCCGATGCTTGTTGTGAGCGCGAGCGCCTGTCCGCCGCGGTCTACGAATACTGTTTAATTTGTCGGATGCGTCAAGTGGCGACTGTTCCCGACTTAAAGTTCACAAGTAAAATTTCACGCTTCTTGGAAACTAAACAACGCTCACCCTCCGCTAATGTTTGGAACGTCTTTGTGAAAGTTCTAAACATTGTTCATTTGTCATAGCAACCGCTACGTAATCGTGTTTCACATAATATAATATTAGTAATACAATGTAAACTGCGGCTGCATGTTTATTTTAATTCAGTCATTTCTATAAACATTCTCATTTGAATGATTACTTGGAAATAAAGCCCACGATAAAATATTTATGATACGGTCCTTAGATATTTTATGGTTTCCTGTTGCGGTTTTGTAAGGGTCGCGAGTAAATCGATATTGTATCCAATCTAAATTATTAAATAGCAGAGTAACACTTTGGGCAATTCTCCTCGTGACCTTAAAGGATTAACGTGTATTTAATTGAGCCAAAACAGTTAAATGAACAACCATTTATTTGGATTATGTATTTAATATTTAAATTGGCTAAATGTGGAAAGTATTGAGATAAACAAAACAGCGTATTATAACATTTGAGTGGGTGCGGGTAAAGGGAGCAAGTGCGGGCCTGCGTGCGGCGGCGACCGCACACCGCAGCCGCGCGGCTCACCGCACCCGCAGCCGCACCACCCCCGCCCACCCGCGCCTCACCCCCGCGCGCCCGCTAAGCTGGACTTGTCTCTACACTTGATCTCTACGCCTTCGTAAATGGTTAAGGGTTACACTTAATTACAATACGTAGTTGGGCATAATTAACATGCTGACACAAGTGTTGTCACGGCTTCTTTCTTTAACAAAATTATTATTAGCTTAGCCACAGTGTTGAAGAAACAACACGGCTGTCATGAGTAGTAATCATGACGCAGTCGAGTGCAGCTCCTACTTTTTGTACGGTGTTCATAATCAAAACATTGAATTTAAAACAAACAGGGTGTATATTTAAATTAAATTTTGTCAAATATCGTCGATTATATTGCACTACATTTATACAATTTAAACAAACACGGCAAAACACAAGTTCAACAATATATTTCATAAATTGTTAAAACAATTTAACGTAAATCGAAGTGAAACTTATCGGCTGTTTTCAATTTTAGTTGTATTGTACCTGATGATTCGTTCCCACTAGACCAGTAGTTTTCAACCTTTTTTTGACCAGGGATCACTTTGGTTTCTTTTTTGTTAGCGGGGACCAGAAATCCAAAACAATTTAAAAGAAAAAATCATAAATTCAAAACTTGTGTGTACTACAAGTTTTGAATTTATGATATTTTTTTTTACACCTATTCTTTAAAATCAATATATTGGCACAATAACAACAATTTTATAGTAAACTCAACATGTCTGATAGAAACAAATCTGTTCGCATTGACGCGAACAGAAACACAAACACAAACTGTTATCTACTTTTTAGTTGGAAAGATTGATATTTTTAGACCTATCGCGGACTATATTTTACTTGCGAATTCATCAGTGGTTTGCGAACACACGTATTGAGACCCATTGCTCTAGACATAGACCTATGTGCAAGCAGAGCCTACAAGCATGAGGGCTGTACTGCGTTCTGTCGTGTGTAAACGGACAGGCCGTTTTCCATTTGCTAATTAACCGTTTAACGCCGTTTAAATAGTCGGCTATTGTTAGTCTTTTAAGGTGCATGGTACTCTTTGATAATACTTTGGTTCTCGTTGAGCAATAATGTGATCGGTGATTTTGTGATTTGTTTTATTTCATGTTACATTTGTTTAGGGGTACGACAGTTGCATCAGTAGGAGCAAGATTATGGGAGATTGTTATGTTCTGGTTAAAAGTTACTGATTTTAGAATTCCTGCGTTTTTTTTTTTTTTTCACAAAAGGCAGGCTAACTTAAAATCAAGTTATGAAAAAATATGACTAAAATATTTTCGGCCACTCATAAAATGTCAGTAGCTAGTTCACGGTCTCGATTGTTCGTTTTTTATGGAAAACACCGGTACAAAAACCAAACATGGCTAGGGTTTAAATTTTTTTTTTTTTTTACAATATTTCCATAATCAATACTAACTAGCTACATAAATAATATTTGTACACACCAACTAAAACTCTCGCGTTTCTAGTGTTCACTGACGATCGCATCCATCAAAGCGTCGCCTCGTCGTCTGATAATGATCTAGCACTCGACGGGAGAATATTTCACACCATTACAAAACCACTGTTTAGGTACGTATCTCTATCTACTGCTCAGCGTTCTACTTGAATGCTACCTGTATTTTATTTATCACTCAAGTACGGAGTCACGATTCGTAAATGTCGTCGGAAAGCAACACCGGATTAATGGTGTCATAGATTTTAAAGCTCAGACTCACGATAAAGGAGTGCTTGGTTACCGAGCTGTTACAAATCTCCCCTCTTTACCCTATTGTCAAATGACTCTGAGCGTTTTGGGTAGAGCTAAATGGAAAGACAGAGACAGACTTTTACCAACTAAATTAAAACTTATGTTCCTTCACATGTCCTTTGTGGGCCATAACCACGTGAACTCCTTTAAATAATTAATCGACCCTGACAGACCGTCAATCTTGCTAACGATGGCGAGCTTCTAATTGCTCGCCGTACCCTATCCTTGTACTGGGTACTAAACTAACTGATTACTAGGTCATCGATTAGATACATTATGATCAGTGATTTGACAATAATATTCACCGATAAATGTGACAGCTAAACATAATTTCATTATGTATTCAGTACATAAATGCATTGGAAATATTCAACTGTCGATAATTTATTAATATTCATTTGAATTGTACATGAATTTCCAGTAAAGCTGGACGTTAACGTTAAACTAAGGTTAGAGGTTAATAAGTCATTTCGCGCTCATTAATTCAAACCGCATTTATACTTAATTCTGTAATTATTCAGTAGCTATTATACTGTGTAATGTATTGTATATTATCAATGCTAAATACGTAATTAATGAGCTTCTATTCTATTGGACATTGAGTTAGGACCCTCGCTCATGGCGAGTTTTTGCTTACGAAACGCGCGACACATCGCTACTAACGCGCGTTCATCGCATTTGCAAGCGCTATAGCATCGCGGCTGTATCGATGCGAACGCGCTACAACTTCGCCACAAAAAGACGCCGTGGACAAGGGGCTTTAGTAATGTACAGCTATAATGTACGTTTCTCATTTATAATTCAACGTGTGACCTGTGCAATTATTTACTTTGCTTATACATCCTGGTGTTAAATATTCATAAAAAGCGTTATAAATATAGGGGATCATTAGGAGTGTCGTTTGACCGCGAGCTGTTAATAGCGGTGCTCGAGTCCCTTTGATGGCGTCGTAAATTTCAATCTGCGAGCCCTTTAAAATGTTATAATACTTTATCTAAGAATGCTGAACGTGATCACTGTTATGATATGAATATTTAGAGAGATTCATCCGGTTCATTCATAAAATATCGATGGGCTATTTATAAATTCTTCGTATCTATTTAAATACTGACTGAATAAGACATGATGGTTTACAACGTCAGCTGTACCTACATCTGTTACTATATTCATATATTGCGATAGATTATATCTGTTATTATTATTTAAATTAACATTAATTTGTTTTGATGACAATGTACAGCCACAGCAAAAATGTAATTTTAACTAAACTGCTTATGTTTACGGTTGTTGATTGCAATTGGCATTATCAATAGAAGTATTTTACGATTTGATCAGGGCATCAGTCAGTAACACTAATAAAGTGCACTTAAACACAAATCCAGCAAGTGTATTGTGGGGAGCTGTCAGATTGTGAGGGTACAGCCGTCAATAGCGAGTAGCGAGGGTCGCCACCCCCGTGTTTGTTACCCCTTCGCCTTGTTTGCATTGTTTCACTGTATTTGAATAGAGTACGCGCTCCCGCCGCGCTCCGTGCGCCGCCCTACAACTGTTACCGTTTTCATGATAATGTAAGCGAGATTTAATGATACAATCTATGTGTACAACGCACTAGCACGACCGCATTACTTACTTACACACGCACATATGTAAACTATGTAAATTCTCAAACATTTTATTTAGTATGCTAAGTAAACAGGCCGCCACTTAAAATTCTTACAACGCTAGGGATGCAGTTTTACGGGTTATTACATTGAATGGGAAATGAGTGAGTCATAGGCGTGTAGTTTACGAGTCGAATAGAAATCGTCTGTTTTAAATGAAACTCAAGGAGCGAACAAGGCGTCCATTATTCATGAGGGCCGTTTCACGCCCGACCACTGCCGACTGGGGTCGAGTGAAGCCGAGTGTCGTGTTCCGTAAGGTTCTCGGCACCTCTGCAGTCGGTACCTCGGCCGGCGTCCACGCAAACTGTTTCGAAATCAATATCCGTGTCTCAATCAGTGCAATTAAGGTGGTCCGTGGAACAGGGGTCGTATTCAGTGTAATTAGTTTGACGGCGTCGTAGCCGGCGGCGAGAGGGCGACAAATAAGCGAGTGGAAATCGTTGCTGAGTGGAGTCACGTTAAATGTGCAGCCACTGGAAGCTCACTGCTAACCGCTTGCCAAGCAAAGTGAAATTGCTCTTTTTTTTTGTTATTTTTTTTCACTTGGATACGAAGTCTTTTAAGCCATGTCTTCGTATGATAGTTAATTTATTTACCATTGGAATATGGATATATATATTTAAATGTTATTGTATTTGGCAGCAAATGTATCAAGTCAACCTTCTCGGTAAGCTTCGCTGAGGAAGTCAACACTACAATGATTCTACATATTTTCCAGTTGTGCAGACACTTGAGACACAAAACTACACAAATTTTACATCACAATATCCACTTGGAATCAATTTGCGAATAATTAAAACAGTCACTGAACTTGACTAGAAGAAATTCCGCCAAAAAACCTCAAATTGCTCTGCTACGCTGTACACAACCTATTCTATCTATGTTATCCGATATATTTAATACTAGCTGTGCCCGCGACTTCGTCCGCGTGGACTACAGGATTATGATTTTTTTCTAAAAAAAAAGTAGCCTATGTTACTCCTTATTACATCAGCTACCTGTCAAAATCGGTCTAGCCATTTCAGAGATTAGCCCGGACAAACAGACAGATAGACAAAAATTAAAAAATATATTATTTTGTTGTATGTACCGTATTATATTCATATACATGTAGTATAAAGCAATTATTTCAATATTACAAACAGACACTCCAATTTTATTTATATGTATTGATTGATTCTGAAAAAAATCAGGAACAAGAAATATTCTTTACGAATAGTAATTACTATATTTCAGTAAATTGCTGAATAATGATGATAATTACAAAGTGAGTAATGGGTAAAAAATACACTATGACATGTGAATCAAGAAGATAACGTGGCCAAGTCTACACTAATTGTGAGCACTTATTATTATTACGTTGTTTTATAGCGTGGTTTTAGACCGACTATAAAACTGTTTATTAGTCACGAGCGTTCATGGACATAATTATAACATGAAATAACACAACATGCTCACGAACATAAGTTTTACAAAATTAGCCAATTTTTGATAAATGGAACGTTATTATAACGGAACACGCTGTACTCTATGGTATGAGCAAATTTAATAAAGCACGAGGGTGTGTACGCCCTATTTTTTCACATGGTTCAGAATATCACATCCCTCGGTATTATAGGGGTCGAATTTGAAAACACAATTAGACTTAATACAGAGGTGATTGTTGGCGGGCGAGGGTCGCAGGCGAGGGGTTACGGCAAATCCTTTAATTTGGCTCCCCGATCAAATAATAAAGCGGAGGGGCAGCGAGCGGCGATATCGCGTTTAGTGGTTTTATTGCAAGCGCCATCTGCCGCGCGAGTAGCGACGCACCCTGTAGATGGAGAGATAATTTCGCTTTTAAAGCGAGGGGCGACGCGACGCGGCGCGGCGGAGCGTTCATTGTGAGTTGTTGCGTTCGTTTAGACAATTCACAGCGCTGTATCCGCCATCCGCCTGTAGATGTACGAGATAGCGCTCCCATTATGCGGGGACCCTTAACGACTACCTGCATGTTGATGTGAACACTCAACAGCTATAATTTGATAAGGCACGCCGCGCCTCGAACTCCTTTACCATTGTTTATGCTTTACGTTTTAATGTTACGCCTTGCATGAATCGACTTGAATTACATTAATAGTTGGTATATTTTGTCATAAAGTATCAACGTAACGAGTTTGTGATAGTCAAATAACAGCACTTGGAATGCACTTAGCCAGTAATGTAGAATTGAATTGATTACCCGCGCGATAAGTTAAAATGACCTAAATTAGACATCGGAATTGTTTTTAAATAGGTATCAACGTTATAAAAATTTGTAGTAGGTATACCTACCTACTTCAAAACAGGTATCTTTATACCTACTTGTTGAAAATTGTCTATTATCTATAAACCATGTATCGTTGATATTGAAGTAGACTTACTAATCTTCGGTATTACAGTAAATACTTTAATAAGTACTAGATAATCCTAAAAAATACCTAGATGATATCCTGATAATACTTATACCTATCGACGTCGTAAACAAAGAGGGCAAAAGAGACGCGTTGTCATGAACATGATAGCAGTATATCCACCCCCAGTTATTATAATAAACAGTAGGTAAGCTGAGGGGCACGTGCAGTGTTTTTATCAATGAGAGAGATTGCGCGGGTGTGCCCGCACCCTAATGCAAGGGCAAACAATCCTTGGGGCCGCGCATGAATAAATTTGAGCGGTGCGAGCGGTCTGAGCGCCGAGCGATGCGAGCGGTTTGAGCGCATCGTCCTCCCCAGCGGCGTGGAATGGATGGAATCGCAATAACCCGGAGATTATTAAATTATACGGACACGTACAGCTTTCGAAAGTATTGAAATGGATTTTTCGTTAGAATGCTCTGGTGATAAAACGAGTTTTAACTGATTTGACGGATAAATTGTTTTGATGTGATGTGTGCGTGTGAAGATAGGAGAATCGGTCAAGTTATATAATTAGATATGTTAGAGATTAGAAAAACGTACACTTTTTTATTTGAGATTTCAATCAATTTCGTGTCTAGTTCAATTTTACTGTATCTAGAAGCTTTTAGTAAAACATGTCTGCCAGAAATCACGTATCTACCTCCAATAGATACAGTCAATCAAGCTAGCATGACATGACAAAAACAATTTGTGTAAAACAATCAAATCGAAAACACATTTAACGTCGAAACAGTCATTTATTCAACAAAATAAAAACAAAACGCAACTATCAAATCAAAAATATCGAAAATCTGTAAGTAAAGGGCTTATTGTTGCTTTGCAACGAGTCCACATTGATATATCATAACAAGCGAGCATTGAGCGCGGAACGTGTGTCGGAGGGTGGAGCCGCAGGGGTGTCGACTGTCGACGCTCGTAAACCTCGACAAAGTATTTTATCGACATCCCGCCGCGCCGCGCACCGACCCTATTCACTATTGTCTCTCTCCACATTCGTGACACTTCATGAAATCACTCTACCGTATGAATTCGCTCTTCAACTATTTGTTATCTACATTACAGTTACATATTACGACACATACTTATTTCCAATTATGAGTGCAGCTTACAGGATCGGCGACTTCAGCCGAGTCTAACTTATTCTAAGCAAGGAAACCGTTGCCATAATCGGCAGCGTGAAAGTCAGTCCGGGCGTGAATAATAGTTTGAAGCACAGAACAATAAGTCTCCGTGTCGATACTGCCACACAAAGACGAAACAATCAATTCACAGCGTAAGTAGGTGTGATTCGGCACGGTCTCACTACGGTCCGGCCCCGCGACTAACAAAAGAAAATCTAAGCAATTAGTCGTCGTCAGAAAGAGCGGAAAACGCGCGTTAGTCGCGGTCACGCCGGCGAGTGCGACTCGGTCACGACGCGCGGGAACGGCGCGGCGATGCGACAAAACCGACCTTAGCGGCGCGACAATGTCGCACTGTATAATCTTCATGTAAAATACAACGCTACTCGATACAAAACGGCCCTTTACAGACCATGAAGAGACACAATAAATAAAATGAAAAAGCTCCAACCGTGTCCAAGCTTCGTCGATTAGACTTAATTTCAATCTCTTTTTTATTGAGTGTTTACTTGAGGCGCCCGTCGCTGTGTTCAGGAAAAAAACAAACACGTGATTAAATTAAATAAAATGAAAAACATTACTTGTTATTTCTATTACGCTCGCATGCAACTCATAAAAAGTTAACAAAGTCGACGGGGTGCATTTCTGGTTCTCGCTCGACTGAGCGTGTTTAAGTGCTAATGTAATAATCCATTACAATGAAGCTCGGCAGTGTACGCTAAATAGCGCATTCAAGCATTGAACTAGTGGTGGAGCCGCCATCTGTCCGCCGCGGCGCAAACAATGCGACCCTTCGTAATCACCCCTCGTTTGCTAGTTTGGCCGAACCTAAACAAATATCACTCACCGCCGACGGCTTAACATTTCGAGGTCCAGGGGACGGATCACCGGACCTATTGTCCAAGAGTTTATCAAACAAATCATAAACCATGTCAATCTAATACCAAAATATCTATAATGCCTAGGTAGGTATATTTTTAATGAGTAGCTGTGTTCATAATAATTAACGTAGCTAATTTTTGTCCTTAAAAAGAAAATGAACAAACAAGTGTACCGTGTACGAGCGAACAGCTGTCTAGTTCATTTAAAAATCCACGTGTGAATATTAATTGTGTGAAACGAATGAGTGTTTCTTATTACCCGAGTAGGTTGCCGTGTAGGAAATTGATTGTGATTCCTTTTACAGTACGTGTTAAAATACAGGGTGATATTAATAAAAGCGGGGTTCGAGACAAGCTGGCGAGCGTAAAATCAACAGATTACCATGAAGCCCCCCCACGGCACCCTCGCTGGGCACCCCTGTGTACGAACCTATTTGTTACGATAGCTATTGTTAAGCGAGCACCCACTGGTCAGGGCTGTCACGTCAACTCGGATTATAATATTTACGCAACAACATTTTGTTTAGCAAAAACAACATACGTACAATTCATTATTTTCGTTTTAATATCATTGCTATTGTTTTATCGCGACCAGAAATTAACAGCGTGAAAATTAATTAGGTATTATTATTTTTCAATCAATTCGAACACATGTATTTTCGATCACAATAATATTTCAATTAACCAGCGAGCTATTCGAACACATTTCACATAATTAAACACTTTGTTACTTAATTTTCAATTGACGATCAAAGAAGTACCTACCTACTCTTCTACGTATACAGTAGTGCCACAGTTCTCACGCAGCAAAATTCAATTATTTAAGAATCGTATTTATTTATTTGCATGAATTTTAACAGGTAGCTTAAAATAAAATAATATCTGATGTTAGCAACCCTACCAGCCCCTTTTTGTGAATTCTACTAAGCGTCTAATTCATAGATATAGTTTCTGCGCTTTAGTCACGCGCATTAGGGGAGCCTGCACAACTTTCGCTCCCTTCCTCATAATATTTCGATAATAATGTGTCCTATTGAAATGAAACTCCGTCATGATATTAATTCAACCGCGCCACGGCTGAGATTTCGACATGGGTTTACGAAATACATGAAGATAATTGATATTAAATATAGGAGAGTAACAAAGATAATTACGCAATTAAAATACCAAAGCGGGTGCAAATTAAAAACCGAAATGTCAACAAAGTGGCTTGACCAGGCGGAATGCGCCGCCCCCCACCGGGGGGAGCGGGGCGAGCGCCCGTGGGCTCGCTGTCAAACAACGTTTATCCAACAAACAGGCGCAGCGCAATAACACGTTTTTTTTTGCTTTTACAACATTTCCCCGTGCGCCAATTCGCCCGACCGCTGTTGTTAAAATATAGCCATATTTTCCCCTTCATCTTCTTTTTATGTTACCTCATTTTGAAACATGTTTAACATCTGCTATCAGAAAGTGGAAACACTATTTTTCATTCACAAATACACATACAAAGTCATGTTACACAAAGCGTAATAAAAGAAGGTGATGGTACATACCTGTTTATGCATTTCCACATTGAGGCCGTACGACATTTCATAGTACTGAAACATAAATAACACGCTTTAGTTTAATCGATTACAATTTATGCGCGTAAATGTAACGACCGAGCAGTGACACGGTACGGTTTTGGCACAGATTAGCTTCCTCAAATTATAGGAGTCGAGTGACTAAACATCCGCACTGGCACAGTTTGGACGGCGGCCAGAAGTGTTTCCGACACATAAAAATTCTCGCGAAAATTTCCTCTCGAGCGTATTAAAATAAATTGCGAGCGATTTGGCAACACTTAATCGTGATTCATATCTGGTTGGAGCGAACATGCGGGGATTAAGGCATGCCAAAATATATCTGTTCGTTTGAAATATATTGTCTGCTCTTGAACTGGCTACTAATACGTTTGCCTACGCACGCTTCTGACAGCTCGGTTGGCGCTGTGATTGATACGGCGATGTTACAATATCTTATCTAAACATATTTTATTACACGTGCTAAACATATGAATGTTCCTTGTGTAGAGAGGCCTAACTGCCCGGTAATCGAGGAAATTATTCTTTCATATGGACAATTATCTTAATAGGAGGGTGCATTGCCGCCCGAGCCAATCACATAGAAACATGTGACATGCGGGCGGCGAACAAAGGAATACATTTATTGATTTCACACGCCATTACAAATGTTACATGTGATAAACATCTCTATTTAGCTGTTAAATTAGCTGTCCCTTTAAATTAAACTATGCAGCGTTAATATGACATGCGTTTTAAAGCCTGTTGCGTTCGTTTTTATTGTACGGGTATGAACGTAATTATGTTTGTACCATCCTGCATCGCCGCTATTATCATTAACCCCAATCTCTTGTAGTGGTCTAATAAAACATTTTCATGTTACCAGCTTTATTTAAAGTTTCCCAATGGTTTCTTTTAGTCTGAAAGCTATAAATTGTCAGTTTATTAACTTGCTTTTTCTTTACATTAGTTTATTGGATGTTTTTAGGAAAAAAAAATTGAAGAGCAAGAAAATGCTTTGTAAAATATACAATTCCAACTCACCATAACATAATGCCTTTGTATTTCAATTTTTTCACTAGCCAGTTTCTCGCATTCTAATTTTAAACTGAAACAAAAGAGAAAACTATTACATAATTTACAAGATTCAGCGAATTCATAAAACAAAAATTGTTTGTTTTAATTTTTATAGCTGCAATTTTATAGCGGTGCGTGTCGAATAATTTCAAACAAGACTGTTATTGTACGTTTGATCTATTTATTCGTACAGCTTATGTATAATAGTGTTATGATCAGCTAGATAATTTCCGTCATGTGTTACATACAAGCTTTCTGAGCTGTTGTTAACGCTATAAGTTTCCTGAGTCAGCGATAACCTCCACGACATAGGTCAAAGTAATGTGATATTATTAAGTCTCTTCGGTGACTTTTAAATCATAATAATTAGCCTTATAGTGTCCCCATTGCTAAGACTCAGACCTCCTCTCTAAGAGAAGGAAATGGGCCGTATTCCCGTATGTCTAAATTTAGTTCAACATTACGATACCCAATGTATTAAAAATAAAGAACTTTACTGTAGTAAAAAAGTGTTCAAATGTAATGAACTTGACTTTTTAAATTCTTTTAAGCAGTATTTCCTATACCTGAAGTAAACAGTTTCATGCAAAAAATATTTATATAGAAATAACATGTTCATGGTAAATATTTTTTTGAGATTGTAAAAACTAAAACTTATATAAAAGTTATAAATGTCATGTCTTAGCTTTTATGAGTTTTAAAAAATATCTTGGAAAGGAATGTCCAAATATTTTTGTCATTAAATTTGTTGTCGTTGGGCGTTGCGAGAATAGTGTTTACCTAGGTTTGAACCACGTTGAAATCGTAAGTCGGGGACCATAATGGCCACCAAAGCTCAATTAATGACTTATTAAACTTATTAAATACAAAAAGAATGCACAGCTAACTAAGAATCGAAGTTCTATTTAGGGAGCAGTTGTAATATTATTAAGATAAGAAATATATAAGCGAACAGCTTGTTTTATAGCTGTTATCGCATGCATAGTGGGTCAGACCTGTTATGGTTATAGTTTTTATCGTCGCTTAACCACACTGTTCAATTTCAATTCTAGATTATTACCTACGTACTTAACGATCACTGAGAACGTGGGCCCGATAAGAGTTTTATAACATAATAACTTTGTAGTAAAGAAGGTAATAGGTAGGTTGGGCGCTGGCGAACACACATTTACATACTGCTTAACAACCGCTTTTACAAAAACTAGCTAAACTTTTCTGTTTACCACGAAAGATTTGTACGAAAGTGATTTAATATAGAACTTTATTCTTGTTACAGTTGCCACAAAGTATCTTGAGCGGTTGCGCAGAAGTCAAATATTCGGTCTCTTTAGTGGTGCAAAGTGAGACGCAGGGGCGGGGAGTTTCAGTGATTGGCTCGCCGCACCATCGCGTCATAGACATCACTCCTCATTCGTTCCCTGCGTTGCGGAATGTATCTAAAAACGAAGACGATTGACTCGCCAATGTATGGAATGCGCAAAGCGATCCCAACTCAGACGCCGAGCGCTCAAGATACGCTGTGGCAACTGTACTTTATTTTTAGGGTACCGCACACCAGTCGGTAAAAACGAAACCCATACAGGGTACAGCGTGTACTGTTCCCTCAAGGAGTTGTCAGAAGCTGTAGGCGCCCAGCAGGGTCGAAGCCTACTGGGGCGAAGGGTCTGAAAGGATGGCTCGGACCCGGTATGAAAGGCAACGAAGGAACGGAGTGGGTTTTTTAGTCAGTAAAAGTCTGAGATTATCTCCCGCTCTAAGG
This sequence comes from Mythimna albipuncta, assembly GCA_929112965.1. Taxonomy (NCBI): domain Eukaryota; kingdom Metazoa; phylum Arthropoda; class Insecta; order Lepidoptera; family Noctuidae; genus Mythimna; species Mythimna albipuncta. Next base: position 13,842,847 of record OV815973.1, read on the forward strand.
GCGGGGGATGTAATTTGGATGATTTTTATCCACCGAAAAAAGAAAAACACATACAGGATCCACCACTTTCTCAGGAACTCGTGGAGGTATCTAGCGTAAACTTATATCAAATACTTAGATCTGCTACACCTTGGAGCAATGAAAACATCAATTTTCTAAATGGAATCTTAAGATAAGGCCGTTAATGGGGCATATTTGAGAAAGGAAATCAAAGCCTGTAGGACACTTTCTGTTGACTTAGAATCATGAAAGGCATTCAATGAAGTAATGCCACAAAGTACAAAAGAAAATAAAATCAGAAATTATTTTTATACTTAGTTACTTACATCAAAAGTATTTTTATTTTTTTTTGCAATTATGTGTTATAGCTTTACTTTGTACAGAACCCTCGAAGCGCGAGTCCAACTTGTTCGTAACCGGATTTTTATGTAAGTTCATGTAAAATCAATCTGCCCATTCTGTTTGTCAACTAAGTTGGAGCCGCAATCCGGACCCAAGTACAATGGATGGTCACCCATCCATGGAACGACCTTGGCACGCGTAGCTTACCTCGGAAGTTTGAAACTTGCCGCGGTTATTATTTTAGCCATGAGTTCCTCGACACTGTTTAAAATTTAAGAATGACTAACTCCTCATCTAATGATTCTTCTCATCATCTAATGATTCTTCACATCACCTAATGATTCATCTCGTCATCTAATGATGATGAGTTCAGAAAATGTGAAATAATGATTCATTTCAGCCGAAATACGTCCACTGTAGGACATAGGCCACTTCCAAGCGTCGCCACGACGACCGGTCCTGTGCGTCTCGAGTTGATCGGATTCTCGCGACCCTGACCAGGTCATCGGTCCACCATGTGAGAGGCCTTCCAACGCTGCCTCTTCTGGAATGCTATCGCCACTCCAGAACCTTTTGTACCCATCGATCATCTATTGTTCGTGCAATGTGCCCGGCCAATTGCCAATTAAGTTTGGCGATTCTTCGAGTTGTCGGCAACCCTGGTTCTCCTGCGGTTATCTTAATTTCAGATGTGATCAGGCAAGGAACTACCCTTTTTTTAGTGGGCAACTCCTTCAGCTCTGGTTGGAGCGAATGGGATGCAGTCAGTCAGATTTAACTGACTAAAACCCATCTAAGTCTTTAGTTGTACTTTTCGTTCCAAGACCACGGTAATTTCTTGAAATTCAATTCCTAACCTAGCTTTCGCTATAACGAGTTTTTTCGTACCCTGTTCGCCAGGGGTCGTGTGTTTGCTTCTGGGTACTCCATCGTTTAGCCTCTCACACCCCATTGATGACAGAAGAGCTGAGGAGAATGATGTTGTATTTGCCGTGAATGCGGGCTTGGCGGAAACACGAGAGTGTGTGTCGGATATATTCGACGTAGGAGGTTAAAAGGTTAATCGCAATCAGACGTTGACCATCAACTCGGAAATACCAGTAGCCGCAGAAGAGGGAAGGAAGTGCAAGCAAAACCACAGAACATTAATAGTTATTATTATAACATTCAGGGATTCCCGATCCTTTCCTCGTTCGCCATTTTATACTATCAAAACTTCAACTAATTTATTATTCAAAGTAGAGCCACTTTGCGATGTATACGGTTTGATTAAATTATTCACGTTAATTTGTAGTAGTGGAGGGAGGGTGACACGGAGTTAGTCTTCTAAACTAACGTAATTAATTATTGATTTTATTTCTATTTGTTAAGTAGGCACTTTATTTAACTTTTAGAATTGTAAGTTTATTTTAAATTAGGTAGACTACCTACATTTTGTATAAAAATACTGGTCCGATAAAAAAAAAACATGTTTCTGTATGCTGGCCCCTTTATTTTTGTTGATATAGCGGCAATAGAAACACACACTCTGTAATCATTTTTCTACTGTCTATCATCATCATCATCATCAGCCTTTTTAATGTTCCCACTGCTGGGACTCAGGCCTCCTCTCTAGGAGAATGAGAATGGGCCGTAATCCACCACGCGGGCCCAGTGCGGTTTGTACAACAACTACTACTACTGTCTATACTACTTGTACTGTTGTACTACTGTCTATAATAGGGACCTATTACGGTTCGTGAGAAACAGACAAACAAATGGACAAGAGGAGATTTAGAAGCTAATGGGGTTCCAATAATATGCTTTGGGGTCCAGAACCCTTACAAGCAACATTACTTATTTTTGTGCAATTAATTTCGTGTTATTATCCCATTATTTAATAAATAAATCATTCATTATTATTTTAATATACATTAAAAGATAATTTATTTATTGAGAAATTTATAACAGACAAATGAATCACTTTTTAAATTAAAATCAACATTCCCAATTAACCTGTTTCCCACCACTTCAATGTTAACCTGTAATATAATAACGTTAAGTCCGTTTTATTTTCTTTAAAGTTTAAACGACTCGTGTAAATAAACCCTATTGTTAGGTTTTCGGTTTTTTGTTCCGCAACAATGGTTCGTCGCAAAAAGCCTGGGTGGGTGCTCAAAGGGCCGGGTACCCAGGTAAGGGTTGATTCTCGTTGATTCCCGGTGACAGCGGATCCCGGATGATCCCACTCTACGCGTTTTATTTTTGTTGTAGTAAATCCTACAACCCTAAGCATCGATCTTCCTGATAATTCTTTGAAACTTTTTACTTTTAGGATTAAAGTTTTTTCTTTACGAATTTATTTTAATGTCCTGACATTAAAATAAATTCGTAAATAAAAAACTTAAACTTAAAAAAACTTAAAATGATACTTAAACAGGTTTCAGTATCATTTTAAATGATTTACTTTCTGTTTTGTTTAGGTGACTCGGTAAAAAAAAAACAAAATAAATCCATACTGACTTGTGATATTGGGCTTGTAGGAAGTTGAATTCTTCTTTAATCCTGTCACAGGATTCTCCCACCGTGAACTTGATGGGTTGCCCGGGCTGTGGGGGACCCTGCGAACAAAACAACAACAATTAACAACCTGCAAGTAAATACCAACCACCTCCGTTACTATAAAGACTTCTTACAACATGAACACATTCTCTAAATGACCATTTACAAACGTTTACTGAACACGCAACGCTCTAAATATTAAGAGCATACGACGAAACTCATCAATCTCACTCTCGCAACAAAAACATTCCTATCACGAAACAAAAATTACACGCATCCCAAATTACCATAATACAAATTATCCTTTAATGACCATAATTCGGTGTGAGCCTCGATTAATGAAAAAAAAATAAACAACATCGACCGCTCGCCTCTTAACACAAAAATAAAGTAACGCGAACACGCGAGCACGTAATAATAAAGAAAAAAAAAAACTAACTCCATAATAAGAAGCACGAAAATAAAAATAAAGCGAGGGACACAACAACACACGGTCGCCGGGAGGCCGACGGCAAAAAATAAATAACCGCCGCTCGGTGCCGGCGCGAGGAACAAACGGACTTTAAAAATAATAAAAGGAGCGTAAATAAAAGCGTAAAAGGAACTGGCGCGGCGTGTAGACGTTGTAAATGGAGCTGCGGACAATCGGGCCCGGGAAAAATGTGGCCGGGAATTTAGTGAATGTAACCACCGGGGAGACGGCTTGCGGTCGCGCGCCTCCGAGCCGCCCGGCGACGTCTCACGCTCGCGTAATGGGTGATCGCACTTAATAACGTAATAGGTAACATCGTGGATAACCTAACCGCAACGTCTAGGCACTGTTCGCAACATTCTAACTTAATTCATTCACCGCAATTCGTGCTTATTTACGACACTATTTATAAACCGAGATTGTCTAGCAATCTAGCCTAACACTATCGTATCAAAAATTAATTTGAGCGCCAATCATGTTTCTGTTAATTGCTTTATTATTGGTATCGAAATGTTTTTAATTAAAGAAAAGATGAAAGCCACACAAGCAAACTGGGAGATGTAAATCGACACAAGCAATTACTTATCCATGTTCATATCGTTGAATCAGAAAACAAAAAAAGAGTTAAAAGTTACGAGCTAACACAACGTATGTTTGGAGGCCAAAACAAAACGATATCGACGGTAGCAGTGTGAGAGCACGGCCGCGTGTGGCGGGGCTACACGACGGCACTCGACGTAAAGGATGTCTCGACACTTCAAACTTATTGATCTGAATTAAAGCAAAAAGTAATAAAGCTCTTCGGCTAATGTGAACTCAGCTTAACGACACTTGTCGCATGGCCACTGAAAATTTGTTAAGTACACAAGAAAACTTCTTGGTATTTGTATTTTAACTAGAAATATTTCCTTCGATTGATGTTTTAAATAATAATAATATAAACAAAAAGACATGACATTATTATCGGACCTACCATTAGTTATTCACCGTTTATCATTAGTATGTAACAAGAGCCGTATCGCTAAACACTCAACAAGTGTGCGCGTGCCTTAACTCGAGCCGGACATTATTTTATCAGCGTCAATAAGTGACGGCGTCGTCGTTTTAATTATTTGTTTTATTCGGAGTTATCGTATCGGTCTTATCGCATCGGGTAATACCACTCTCTCGCTCTCGCTGTCCAACAAACCTGACACCTCGTTATACGTTAAAGTGTTTTATAGCCACGATTAAATCACCATATAAAATAACATTACGACTACGGATTAAATTAAACGCTTTTGTGTAATAAAATTGTATGACATGCCAATCGTTCCTCCATCTGACCTATCGTAAATTTTGTAGATATTATTTAACGTGCAAATTATTTCAATGTGCAATATTGGCAAAATTAAATATCGTTCTCGACTATCGAAGCGTTTAACGCAATCGCATTAAAATTACACATGATTAAAAGTAATTGAAAAGTTAAACACGTTGTTTGTTCTGTTAACTTGATGGTTAACAACTTGTTTCCTAATTCTGACATGCCTCACTGGAATATTACTCAATTTCAATTTCAAACTATTTTGCCGTATCAATTCTTTTTTTCCCACGGCCTAACAGATTAAATATACCCTTCGATACTAATAGTCGCAACTTCGATCCAACCTTCAAATCGATCACAAAAGAAACTAAAATAATCCTCGGCAATAATAGACTGAGTAAACGTTCCCCTCAACAAAAAAAAAGATTCCCATAAATTATCGCCGAAAAGGTCAAATTAAAATACAATGAACAGTTTTTGAGTGGCAGTATTGTGTAGAGGGTCCGGATGAAAGGCCGCATCCACCGGCCTCTCACAAAAACAAAACTAAACAGAATGCGTTTAAACGGATATAAAAAGAAATACGTGTTCTTATTTCAAATTATTGAATACGTCTGCCCACGTCTACCTGCTGTACGCTCCGGAGAGTATTTTCTTTTTATTGGATTCGAAATTCGAATTCCGAAACGGCTGAATGAATTCTGCTCGAATACGAAATTGAAATGAGAGTTTTGGTGATTTATATTAACGTCGACGTCCGTTACGTTACGAGGAAAACTCTGAGAAGCGGATCGATGTCAACTGTTTATTAGTATTATTAGAAGCTCGCCCGCTCGGCTCACAACTCACACAAGTTTAGCGGCTTGGTAAACATCTAAACACCATTCGCACTTACAAACCAAACAAGCATAGACAAATATTTGAACATCAAGATTGGCTTTGTAACGTAACGCCTCAACGTCAAAACCCCGCGAGCTAATTTCTGCTCTATTGTGTTCATTTTAGAGCTCATAAAAACGAGCGTAACGGACGGATTTATTACCCTTTGTATTGGAAAAAAAAAATGCTAGTAAACTAATATGGTAGCGCGGGGATCGGAAAGCTGATTTTATTTTCTCAGAAATTCAACACCGTTTGCCACCCGAAGAGAGTATGATGGTAGGGCTGGGCGATTGACAATTTTAATCAAATCGGCTATTCGACTAACTGACTCGCCAATAACAATATTGATACTTATACCTAGCAAATAATAATACTATAAGGGTTCTTTGTTGTTTTATTGCAGAACTCGAATAACGGAATAATAATTTCTTATGTTAGGCAATTACCGTTGTTTATATACATATAATGTCGCAATTACTATTAAAAATAAAGGTTATATTCCGTTTCCTCTTCCTAAACAGATTAGTCGGAATGGACGTGAAAACGTCAACAACAGTGAAATAATACCGCTCGGTGGTCTCGACGTAAGTATGTCAGCCCTCCGTTCCCTCGCACGAATATGTTTGATGGCATCTTGATTATGACGAAGCATTGTTTGCGTACTCCAAATGCCGTGTTTGTGCAAACTGATATCGCATTATCTATCTACAAATATCAACTCATTATTTTGGGTGAACATTGACTCAAGGCACTCCATTTATCACGATGATAATCCTGACAAGACATTTCCGTTGATAAACTCATCTCGACAATATTAAAATGATCGTCATTGACACAGATTTATTATTTCTAGAACTCTATGCGTATGTTTGAAGAAAACTTGGAATGTTTGACGAGACGCCATCTCATTTGTCCGTAGCGGTAATTCTGTCAGTCAAATATTTACCGAGTAGGACGCGACACGGATTTTAAGCAAATAGACAAATAGGCATTTACATTAACACCCGGCCCGTCCCCCCGCGTTCATTCACCACCCCGACACCGTCGGCGAGTGAAGCTTCACGCTTATAAACTACAAGAACAAAACGGAACGTAGAAAAATATACGTTTTTCATACCGTTTACAGGGAATCCATTTGTATTAGTGATTATAGGTATTTAGGGGTTGCGGTATTTTGTACCTACATGTTTGCTTACTTTTTACTACGCACTATATGGCGCTTGGGTTACATTACACTTTGTAAAATTAATTACTTAGATGACTCGTCTTTCCCATAATGTAAACAAAGTACTAATACTCAATACGTCACGACGACGAAACTATAAAAGGCACAAGCGATTACTCATCAAAGACGTGGTGAACCCTTAATAAGGTGTGTATTTCTTTGAAAATGGTTGGTATGAATGCATCAATTAAGCAACAAGCGTCGCACAACTTCCTGACTGTAAAACCAGTAGAGGCAGACCCCGAAATTTATGAGCACCGTTTCTTGTATTTGATAGGATATTATATGCAGAGGAGGTCATTACATATTGGTCGTGTTTGTCCATTTATAAAGCGATTAAGCGCGCGCGTGGGAATGTACAACTAATAAGTTCAGCATTGAGAGCATTACTTATTATCTCAAAAAATACGTGCGCCTGAAAAAATATAATAGTCCGACAATTAGTTCGGGACTTGTGACACAGTCGTGTTTGAAATGAGATTATTTACTCTTTAACTTTGTTCAATGCAGCTTAATTGGTTTAAGTTCAAAAAGTTACGAGTTCTATTGTTTATTTCTAATTACAGATGATTTAGTTTTTAATTATTGGACATAAATATGCATATTAAACATTTATAATTTAGTGTTCTACTATTTATTAATTTAAAAGAGACTGTGACCCCGAGTTTGTTTCGGTGTTTCTTCTCAGGATAATCAGCTGGTGTTCTAGCCGGCCTCATAAATTAGTTTAAACTGACTGAAAAAAAATATCTGTAAAAGTATTTTTTTTAAACCTATTTGCAAAATAAATATCATTTAACCTCTGTCATTTTATTCTTGAGTGTATTGAATATTTTATTATCATATCATTTTATTTTGTATAATTAATACAGACAGCCACAACTCACGCACGACTTCTCTGATTATTTTTTAATTCATCAAACAGGTGTTCGTTTGGCGAAATCTTACAAAATATAGGTAAATAATGATGAGTGATCTTTATTCGTTCGCCCAATCTTCACCGCTGTGTAAATAGTCATAATTTATGACCAAGAATATGAAGATTAATACAGTTTTAAATTACCGTTTCTAGTGTTTCTGTTTGAATTATTTATTCTTTTCTCTTAATAATTCTGTCTATTTTATTTAAATAAGTTTCTATACTTTCTAGTGGTCGTTTGCAAACCACATTAACAATACATTGTGAAAGAATAATAAATTACAAGGGTCGCACAATACTAAAGTGAACGGTGTCTCCTCAAAAATAACACTAATGTATTCTCGAAATGTGGTTAGTTTTCCGTCGGCCAGCGGCGACAGATGGGTTGCGGCTTGCGGTCGCCTCCCGGCTACCGTTATGCTCTATTGCAACGTCGTTAGGTTCAGAATCGCTTCGTACACGGTAACACTTCGCCGCGTTTTCGACGGCACATGGTCAGTTTCGTTCATAAAATATAATTTTGAAAATGCTTGCTTGGGTGTGCACAAGGTTTTATATTTCTGTTCTGGTTTTTTATGTAGCCTTTGTATGTAACATGTTTTGAAACTCATAAAAACAATTTTCACCAATTTGACGTATTAATTACTATTAAACACTTAACAGCATGTCAATTAATTTTATAGCCAACGTGATAATTATCACGGTAGGTACTAGGTGTGTAAGATTAACATTTGAACACAGTTTACAAGATGCCCCGTTAGCCTTAATACGTGTTTTATTGAGAAATGGTGCGTAAATCGTGATAATACTGGCTATCAATATCGTCTATCTTTATTTACGACACGACGTCTAATATGAGGAAAATGTTATTAGTGATCGAAATGCGGCCAATTTCAAGCTGCTATAGATATTTTTTTTATCGATATTCCATGTCAAACAAAAACGTAGGAAGGTAAATACACTTCACACCGTTATCAAGTAAACGCATTATAGGTATGTAACTACCTATTCTTTGATCTTGGCAGCAAGCAATTTGAGAGTGTCAGTAGGTACAGCAGGCTTTGTTAATTCGTCCCCAGATTTCTGAGTATGATAAAATCCTTTGCAGACAATTTCACGGGTAATTGAGCGGCTGACAATGATCGGCGGCCGGCGGGCCCGGCCGGTCCGGGGGGCTGGCAAGTACCGCGCGTCTGTTTGTGCCATTCCACTGTTTATTACTTTTATGCTTTTATTACCTACCACTCGACTCTCTGAATAACTAAACTTGCGTGTTATTTTTGCTGAGTCGTAAAATTATAACAGTTTTTAGCAGTAAAATTGTTCGAAAGAAAGTTTTGGTCAGAAAAGACATCAACGCACCGACTCATTATTTTATAATTTTAGTTTTTATTTTTTGGTTATGTACAGGTTTTATTGATGATTGTGACAGATGTACTGATATTCTATCTTTGTGAGGAATCATCATTGATTTTGAACTTAACACCTATTTAATAAACATCCGTCAGCCTCGCAAAGCCCTTGCAAGTTCAGAAACTTTTCTAAGTCATTTAGAGTGCATAAACAAAACCATCTGTATACGGAGAGGAGATCTAGATAGTTTATCAGTAAGGATATTGGTAAGGAGTGATTTGTGGACTTGTGCCGTCGCTTACCGGATGCCTGGCGGCCGCCACGGCAGCGGCGGCGGCGGCGGCGTTCATTGCGCCCGCGCTCGGATACATCCCTCCGTCAAACACACACGCTCATGGTCTAAAAAACACTATAAGTAAAACAGGACACAGCACACACTCCACTAGGGCACACAACAACACAGGATCCACGCACGTACTCCGAGTCAGTCACACGCGACGATCCGCTGCTGACGAAACTACCGACGCACGTCGATCTCGCGCGAACGTTGCAAGCGAACTGACTCGAGGGGGGCGCCACCCGCCGCTTCCCCCGGCAGGCGAGCGACCCTCGCATGCCGATTGCCGCTGCCATACATATTTCTCCACTCGAATTTTTCGTCGACTATCTTCATGTTTGAGGAATACTTTAGCCGAATCGGAGATATACGCTCTAATAGATACGTATTATCTGGGGATTTTCTGCGAGGGGTGGTGGGTCGGTGTTACGGGTTGGTGGCTCGTTGCGGTTGACTTGCCCGATGTTATTTTGGCAAACAATATTGCATTGCAATTCTGTCTGAACTAGCCAGGCTTATTCTCTTGATACCTAGTCACGTAGTTAAGTAGGTCAGATGTCAGACTAATAAAGATTTCTGTAGACACTTATCGCAAAGTTGCTATGTCTGTTCCTGCGTAGATACAGACTTGAGACATTAAATGGAGTCACTAATTGATAATCTTGAATGGATATTGCTTATGTAAGTTTTATTTCATTCTATAGGTACTGCTTGATGGTAACATGTCAGTTATAGTAGTTTATAGGTACCTACTTACAATGCTTTCGTAATTTAAAACAATCAAGTCATTCGATTACAGCACATTTTTTAAATTATTCGACACCAGCTGTGGTAGGTACATAACTAGGTATCATATCGTGTACCTATTTTTAAGTACATCAATGCTAAATAGTTAGTAAAAAAAAACCGGCCAAGTGCGAGTCGGACTCTAGCACGAAGGGTTCAGTTCCGTACTATTCACTATCCGTACAACGTTTTATACCTACACAATTTATTTTATTCTGTTTTTAGTGTTTGTCGCTATCACTGTTCATGAGATACAGCCTGGTGACTCAGACGGACAATGGAGTCTTAATTATATGGTTCCGTTTTTACAGTTTGGGTACGGAACCCTAAAAACTAATCTGTTTTGTCTACAAAAGACAAGAGAACATTAAGATTTAGCTAGGCCGGTAGCTATCCTTGTCAATTAACAATATAATTACCGTTTTTCACTGGCAACATTACAGCGAAATACCCATCTGTGGTCAATAGAATAGATCGCATTGTAGTAGCCACTAGCCTCGTACGCGCGTACATTTGCGGGCATAGATTAAAATATTAATGTGGCTGGTTAATTCGGTAATCCGCAGAGGGGCAGGTAATTGATACAGATAGCTCGGTATCGGTCGGCCGGAGCGCCCTAAAGCTGCTACCACACTTTGCGTATTTACGAGCACGATCGTATCCCCGCCTCGTGTACTAACCTTTAATGTAGGAAAGTATGTACCTGCCTGAATACTAAAGTTTTTTTTTTTTGTATTCTATTCGATTTTTAAACATGATAGGTATTTATGATTAACGTAGGAAAGTATATTTTACCTACCTGACCGAAAACTATAGTCACGGTAATAGGATATTATTACCGTGTATTTTTGTATTCTATTCGATTTTTAAACATGATAGGTATTTATGATTAACGTAGGAAAGTATATTTTACCTACCTGACCGAAAACTATAGTCACGGTAATAGGATATTATTACCGTGTATTTTTGTATTCTATTCGATTTTTAAACGGTAAGTACATTTATCGTATCAAATCAAGTCAAGGTGAAATGTTGAAAACAACATTGACAATCGGATTATAAAAATGAACGAGTTGAATTCGATTGATAAGGCCCAGCCCAGATTTATGAGGTTGGAATAGCTAGTGAGTCTCCAAATTTTTTCATAGATTAGCAACAAGACCGTTTTATGGACCTTCAAATTTTATTGGCATAGCAGATACTGACTCCTAGATAGCTCTGGAGCACCTCCTGGGCAATTACACCTGCAGCCTGTAGTCCTGGCTGGAAGTGCAAAAGATTACAGACTGGCTATTACAACATAAAGATCAAGGGTGATATAGTTGCCATCACGGATCTTGAGCGCTCGGCGTCAGAGTGGGGATCGCTTTGCGCATTCCATACATTGGCGAGCCAATCGTCTTTGTTGTTAGACACATGCTGCAACGCAAGGAACGAATTAGGAGTGACGTCTATGATCCGATGGCGCGGCTAGCTAATCACTGACACTCCCCGCCCCCGCGTCTCACTTCGCACCAATAAAGAGACCGAATATTTGACTTCTGCGCAACCGCTCAAGATCCGTGACGGCAACTGTACTTCAAACACAATACCAATATGGTTAAGCATAGATGCGTCAGCGTGACTAGTATGAGGATAGTTATCCACCTCGTAAAAACTCGCAAGCATGGTCTCATGGATGTGCTTGGTTGGAACTTGGAACTGTGTGGTCAGTTAAAAAAAGAAAAAGTCACCAACCCTACCCTTACCCTACTTGCTTAGGTAACTTATTCTCAAATAACGTAAATACTTATCTGATATATAACAGGTATAGGTAAACATTACCCAGATATTGGTAATACCATGTATTAGCTTGATACACTTACGGCCACTGTTAGGCATGTAATCTGGCAAGTCAGAACCAATTAGGTTCCTAACCAACGATTAAAGTCCCTAAGTATTAAAATATCCTGAAGTTAGATCACAAGAAAGTTCAAAATGGTACTACGAATAAAATTGTACCAAATTGTGTGAGTGTACCGATACCAGTGGCCGTAGAATATAGTACATATCGAAGCTTGAAAGGCAAAAATTACTAAGCGACGTACTCAAAGTTTACAAGAGAGTGATTTAAAGTTAAAAATTTTAGTAAGTACTTATATTTTTTTTTGTTAAAAGTTACGAAATAGTCGGATTTAGATACTATCTAATATATAGATATATTATATGCTATGCTATATTATACTACATCGTGTCAACAATATTTAAATCCGACTTTCTTAGAATAACATTTTTTTTTTCTAAAATTTTAACTTTAAATCTCTCTCCTATAAAGTTTACTCAATATCGCTAATTTATACCTTGCAAGCGTCGATATAATATGTATACCTACGCTATACTACTTGTACTACGGATTATACTTGTATTATTAATTATTCTGTGGCTACCTAAAGGTGAACACTGAACAGAGACCCAAGTCTATTCAGTAGTCGTGTTCAATCTATTTGAGCGCTAACTTGTAATTGTAGTTTGTTAGGGTCCTTTTTAAGAACCTTAAGCCTAAAATAATCAGATAATTCTGTACTGTGTAAAAATATTGTGCTGCAGAAAAAAATCTACGCAGTGTATGTAGAACATGTGTTTTAGGGGGTTTTTAGGGTTCCGTAGCCAAATGGCAAAAAACGGAACCCTTATAGATTCGTCATGTCTGTCTGTCTGTCTGTCTGTCTGTCTGTCTGTCTGTCTGTCTGTCTGTCTGTCTGTCTGTCCGTCCGTCCGTATGTCACAGCCACTTTTTTCCAAAACTATAAGGGCTATACTGTTGAAACTTTGTAAGTAGATGTATTCTGTGAACCGCATTAAGATTTTCACACAAAAATAGAAAAAAAGCAATAAATTTTGGGGGTCCCCATACATAGAACTGAAACTCAAAATTTTTTTTTTCATCAAACCCATGCGTGTGTGGTATCTATGGATAGGTCTTCAAAAATGATACTGAGGTTTCTAATATCATTTTTTTCTAAACTGAATAGTTTGCGCGAGAGAAACTTCCAAAGTGGTAAAATGTGTGTCCCCCCCCCTCTAACTTCCAAGATAAGAGAATGATAAAACTAAAAAAAATATATGATGTACATTACTATAAAAACTACCAACGAAAATTGGTTTGAACGAAATCCAGTGAGTAGTTTTTTTTTAATGCGTCATAAACCGAAAAAAATACACTATTATTAAAACATCGATCAAAGTTACAACACATTACAAGAACTTTTATATTATGTTACTTGCTGCTACGGAACCCTTCATGGGCGAGTCCGACTCGCACTTGGCCGGTTTTTGTATATCAATGGTTTTAGGTTAGGTAATCGCTTATGAGTAATAAAATAATATCCTTCACATAAACTGGTTGGGGTGAGATTAAAATAAACCAAGGTTAATTTAATTAAACCTCAAGCGAACGCCGGCGTTCCCTCTCCCATTGTCCTTCTACTTTGTTTCTAAATACGACTAGTACAAATGGAAAAACTATTAAAACTGATTCGAATGAGGTGAGATTGAGTCGCGCCCGATATGCTAGAACATAATGTTTTATACAAAGTTTGATCTAAGTCCCTAAGTCATAAAAAAATTAGGTAGGTAACACCACTAACACCGAAAATCAAGTCGATTAGTTTCAAAAAATCTATCTACTTACTCATAAAACATACAGGCTGAATCAAATTCTCAAAGCTACGAATGTATATTTAATATTTATTTTATGTTTTGCAACAAAATCTGCATGATCACTATTTATTTTAGATGAAAAAATAAAACAAGGAATTTTTGCTAAACTCAATTTTTGCTGTCAAACGAAATATGCAATATTTATCCGGGGAACCAATACTACGAGTAGTTTTAGAACCGATGCCGAAATTGGGGTATCCATGTCGGGACTAGGGATTTTACGCTATATTTTTACTGTGTAGGTATTATGTATGATATTACTTTACTAGGTATGCAGAGTTGAAAAGGACATATACAAGGTGTAAGGGACAGCCCTTCAAAAACTTTAAGGGCTTGCTCAGTAGACGAAACTGACCTTCCACAAAAACTTTTTTCAGGATACGAAAAAAAAAATCGCCCTCTCCATACAAATTGTCCAATCAAGTTTGCCATTTTGTATGGTGAGACTGATTTTTATTTCGTTTCCTGAGAAAAAAAATTGTGGAAGGTTGTTCAGTTTCGTCTACTGAGCAAGCCCTTAAAGTTTATGGAGGGCTGTCCCTTACACCTTTTATTTTAAAGCCACTTATAGTTCTAGCTGATCAGGCGAGTTACAGTTGGCGGGTTTTCCTTTTTAGATACCACGGTATTTAGCCACTCTCTATCGACCTGACTAAGCAGTATTTTTCTACTATCAATAGATATGAAATAAATAAATAAAATCCCCTTCAAATTTCCGTGATTATTTTTCCTATAATTTTTTTTAAATGATATAAACCAGTACTTAACTGCGATCACGCCTGATGGTAAGCAGTGACACAATCGTCGATGGTGAATAGCAGAGTCTATACATTCTAACCTTGATTTAGCTTGTTTTTATTCAACGCTGCATTTTCATGTATAACTCAAAGTGTGATTTGGTCACAGTGTAGCTAGAGAACGGCAGTACTAACAAGAGCCTACATTGTTAAGGTACCTTCTGTGACTGGATTCAGCAACTAGGTGTTACCCATCGAACAATGAACGTCGTTTCATACAATTCCAGCAAATAAATTAAGTAGCAGTAAACATATTAAATTATGTTCATGGCATTATCAACAATTTAATCGCAACGGCCGCATAACCACGAAGGTATGAAATACTTTAAAATTCCGTGCCATACTTTCGTGACTAAATGAGAGTCGTTTATGGCTTAGCGCCCTGTATCGCGTGTAAATACGGCAATCGGTCATTATTATGTTGACAACCCTGGAATAATTAACAGTAGTAACACAGTAGTAAGAAACAGACGGACCCTGTTTCTTAAAGTGCGGTGAATTTAGCTGATAAATAGTCGTATAACGACTTCATTGTACCGTGCTGGAATACCGATCGGTGCTAACTGATAGGAACCTGAAGATTCCAACGAACAGACGGTATGATCACCTGATTCTGCTTGTGTGAAGATAGCAACTACATTTTTTTTTATTAATATAAACTAGTGCTTGACTGCGATCCCACCTGATGGTAAGCTGTGATGCAACCGTTGCTGGTGAGGCGCACTAGTTTATTAAGAGCCTATTCACTCTTGCCTTGAAGACACCTAAAATTTTGTTTTGATTTTTATTTTGATTATTATTTAAGTATACTATTTTATTTTTATGAGCATTGTTACTAACATAGTTTTTAAGTGCTACAAACATAATATGGATGTAAGAATCCGAATTAAATAAATAATAATAATAATACAAAACACTTATATAAACTAAAATAAACTTTTTTATAGCACCAGATTTCGCCGGCGGCTTTTAAAGTAAGTTGGTTTCTCCATCCAAACTTTGGATCCCCCTTTTCATCCCCTTGAATTTTGGAAATTCTTTCTTATTCTTCGTATAAAAGAAACCTCTGTTCAAAATATCAGTGTTCTAGGTCCAAGGGTTTGGGCTGGGCTTTGATGAGTCAGTGAGTGAGTTAGGACTTCGCCTTTTTATTGTCTCCACTACAAAGACTCAGGCCTCCTCTCTATCTTAGAGCTACCACGCGAGCCCAGTACTAGTTGGTGGATGGCACATTTATATGGCTTAGAATTTTTGTCTCTATAATAGGACATACTCACATACCGGTTTCTTTACGATGTTTTCCGTTTTAATGCGCTCCGCTATTTTGCTATTTTTCCTTCCCACTGATATCAAGTTCTAGCTACAAAATATTAGCCAGTTATAAAAGAGGCTAAGAAAAAATGCAAATTAAATGTATGAATTAGCACTAAAATTTTTATAATCCGACCATTATTCACGGGTACAATGCAGTGCAGAAAAAACTAACCTCTAGACGTTAATTAATCTATCTGAACATTCTTCAACACTTCACAATGGGATATTGTTGGCATTTATTTTAATAAAAAGGCTAATGAATAAAAAAGGAGTGTATATGTATGTATGTAGGTAAGTGAGGCGTAGTTGGCTATGCTTTATGTTTATTCAACGCATTCCGAGCGGTGCATACGATGCGGTTTTTGTGACGGAGCGCGGCCGGCACGTTAAGTAGCTACATTTTATTTTGCTCGCCACCACACACGCTCGCAATAACACAAGCTTTAGTTTTTATTGTAACACTTCTCAAAGCTCGGATTTTCTTTTTTTTTTGTAATGTAATGTTCATACTCAATTTGTTTGTGCAATAATAATATATCTATATCTGTAAACATTATTTTGTATTAAATCTCACTGTTTTATAAATTCGTGCCATATGGTTTGCTCAAACAGCGTCAAAGGTATCGTCAATTATATTATTTTAAGGTTTCAGTTGCGGGTTATTTTTTCCCATTTAAGGAAAACCTCCTATTTTCCTCATTCTTAAAAAGTTTTGCTTTTTGAAAAAAAAAGCAAAGCTACTTACTTTGAGATTGTTTTAATAAATATCTAATAGCGCTATTGAGGTGAAGAAGGAAAAAGCTTCTTAGATCATCATCTGTTTTAAGTTATTATTTCCTTGCCATTGAGTCAAAAGATGAGTTATTGCGGTTACCGTCTTGGCGTCATTAACCATATGGAAAAAATAAAACAACTTCTACGTAAATCGCTCCCGAGTAATGTGTGTGCTCGTCATTATTTACGATGATGTTAATACTCATTAGTTTATAAACGTTTCAATACAAACCCGTTGAATACGGGGATTTATCTACAATTTATATTTTCGCACCGCCATTAACCTTGACCGAGTCCGAAAGTTTCAATATTTATTCCTGTTTCACCGAAACGGAAAGGTCAGTTATTTCCGCTGTCCAAGCGATGTCCAGGCTAGTTAATTTGCCAAATCTGGCTGTGAAAATGCATACGCTGTCCACTGTCAGTTACAGCGCTGAAACTGGGACGAATCTATTTTGTCGCGTTTACGGGTTGAAAATAATGTGAGTAGGGTTAAATAAATGTAGAAAGTGAAGCGGTAGTTATGTTTGCACGGATGTGTAACAGTGTTACAGTGCAAATTATAAAAGTGTTCAGAATGTCTTAGGAAACGTGTTGCGTAAATCCTTGTTGTAAGTTTTTTGCTATGCCGTTAGTTTTTGGGGAATAAACCAAGCGCGAAAACAATTCCTACCCAGCGAGTGAAGTTAAATCGTCCGCATTCAATCCTGTAAGACTGGAGCGTCACCCTAACTTTGTCGCAAGTACCAGTTAACACGTCATCCGTCAAGTTGGAAGTAAGTAAGTAGTTGGCAGTGGGAGCGAGCTAAGTCACATGTTTTAATTTGCCGAGGCATGGGGTTGCCCCAACTTTCGCGATACTTACCAATTATGCTGCATCTCTGAGGGGCGGCGGTTTAAAAAGCTGCCACGAAGATCGATCGATCTCCTAAATGAAGTAAGCAAACCTTGCGTGGATTATCGTTCTTTGCACGTCAGGATTAATCAGAGGATTTCGGGGGATTGTATAAGAATACAGCTTTGTTATTTTCCAACGCCTTCGCGCGTCGTTAGCAAGTGGAAATATCCATGTCATTTTGTCCTGGAAACAGGCTATATCATTGGCATTTTATTACCCAACTTGTATTATATAAATATAAATAAATATTATTATTATTACACCCAGTGTCTAGTAGGTACCTACTGTGATCTTAAACTGATTTTATTGATTAAGTACATAATACAAATGAAAAGTGGAAGGTGTCGATTTGTCGAGTAGATACCTATTTACAAACAGAAAAATATTCACCCGCATCTACATGACACCTAACACTAGAAAACCCTAACATAGCAACTTGACGAAAGGCATGGAAGGATGACTTGATGAGTTAATGCGACATTTCAAGTTCACGTGGTGTAGGTAGCGGGTGCTCTAACCCGCTACTAGAGCGCTGTTGGTAATTTACGCAGCGCACACGAGCGAAGTAACGAGCCGCGACAAAAAAACGAGCAAACCGCGGCGCGAGCTCGTTTTGTTTCGTGCTCGAGTCCCACTGTCGAGCACCCTCGAAAATTCTGCCAAGATTTTTTACGCCCACCGCCGAACTCGTTATTCTTTCATTTCGAGAATATTAAAAGCGCTGAAAAAATGGCATTTAAGTTTAAACTAGACTCGGGGTCATTACACGAAGAGTATCATTAAATCAAGTGCCTGGTGTGAGTGGGTACTGTAATACTAAATAGAACTTGAACACACAGATCGCACCAATATATCGTTCTTTGCACAAAATAAATAAAACTTTAAACGATTTTTGATAACTTGTAACGATTACCTAGAGTTCTGCGCGAAAACAAAACATAGACTATAAAACTAATAGCTAGATTTGAGTGAACTCACAAGAGGAGTTAATTAAATAAGAGCCTGTACAAACGTACCGAACCCGGCACGTTTACGAGGCCACAACCCTTAGCAGTTTATTTTTAATTCTTATTTGGAATCGGTCGTTTTGTCCGTCGGCGCTCGGCGGGCACATGGCGCGTCAGCGATGTGCGCTCACAATGGACGAGGCATTCTACGTACAGTCCTACACCCATCACCTACCTGCGTTTTGACTCATTTATCTATTTTATCTGTGTTCGAGAAGGTTACATTGTTACACAGCCTGTAAGTTTTTTTATAAGTAAAGCAACACTAAGATCATTTCTTTATACAACTTTTTTTTTGCGTAACAATCTATGCTTTTCACAAGCCAATTTTGTTTCTTTTAAAGTAATAAAAGATTATTTTGCATCATTTATTTCACTTAAATACGCAGCAAGAGAAATCCATTACTTTTTGGCGACAGGACTTCCTTCCCTAAAAACCACCGCTTCCGTTTGAGTGGGTAGGAAGGCTGTTGGGGATTTCTTTTAGAAAAACACAATCAAATGATCGATCACGTCTGCTAAATCGTAATATTTGAGGGCGTCGTTGGATGTTTTATTTATAAGAAAGCTTAAATCCGTTTTAACGTATGATATGTCAGACATATCTATCTTCTATTTATTGGTAGAAAAAGAACCGGCGCGATGTAGTCGGCGCCGTAACTTGTAATAGACATGGTTATTTATCTGTAGGCGCGAGATGCAGGCGATACAGCGATACAGGCTCCCGCGCAGGCGCAGGCGGCCGCGATCCGCCGATAATGGATAAATAACAATCAAGCGGTATCGCGCGACATCGCCCGCCCCCGCACTACATCGCTACATTGCTTATCTCCCTACCTGACTCAAACAAAATTTTTACGATCCCATTGCTTTAACGCTGATCGCATCGTGCAAGATAAGCCTTAATTAATTAGGTAGGCCTGCTTAATCGACCCGTTATTTTCTTGTCCATTTAATTTACACACTTGATGACTGTAATAAACACCTACAATCGAGATTGTTTAACCCTAATTCGAAAGTTTTGAGCTTCTATAGGTACAATATAAGTTTGGAAACGTCCGTGTAGGTAGTTTGGTAGTGAGTAGTCAATAAAAAGAACATCGTAACGCCTACGTGTTGTGCGCTTTTATTTAAATTAATAGGAATCCCTCCGGGTTTAAAAAGTTATTTTGATAGCATTGGAATTCCGGTGATCGAGTCCATGTTTTTATAACATCGTTTCAGCAAGAGGCAGCTCCTCAAACATTGACTTCGTTACGGGCAGCATAAACAACGGTGGATTAATTGGCTAGACAGCCGTGGTCAATGCAAACTTGCGTTATCTGTGCGCGGCGCAGGACGCGGCGACACGCGGCGCGGCGCGGTCGCACGCGGTCGCACCGCCCGAACAAACAGAACAAGCTGCATAATTAACCGGCGCGAACAATTAGTTGTATAACCGGCCATTGTGTCGCGTAAAAGCGACTACTTTTTGTAAAAAGCCACTCGGTTTCCCAGAAGGCTCGGATTCTGTCTCGCTCCAAGCTCAGGTTTTTGCTCGGGAATTAATATTTAATGGCTGCAGTTGGAATTGCATGCGATCGGCTCTTTAGATATCTCATTTTATTTACTTTTGCGTGGTGTGGTGGCGTGAATCATGGTTTTTCAAAATCACACCGACGTAAAAGGGAATCTGATGACTAGATAGAGCACGTCTGGCTTGGCCCGCCGAGCTACGAGTACTTAACAGATACTGAACAACAAAAGGAGCTTTTATGAAAACAAGCTTTTGTGCGAACGAAGACAGAAAGGTTAATTGTTATTAAAAAGTAGATACGGCTTTCAACATCGGCCCTTGATAACAAGTTAAACACTTTTTTGTAGCAATCTGAAGGATTGGCCTTGAAAATCTAGTTTTATAAAAGCTTTAAAGATAATCGCTTTTTTCAGATACTATATATAACTTGTAGTTTGTCCTTTAGGACATCCTTCGTAAGCAGATGGTGGCCGTATACGGTTGGAAAGGGCTTCTCAAGAGAAATCGTATGATACCTATAAAACACCAGATCTTCCTGTGTCAGGCCATGTCACCCTCACTCGGTCAGTGCTCGGTCAAGATCCACCGAGCACTGACCGAGTGAGGGTGACATGTTGGACACAGTTGCTCGGAATCAAGTTTTAATGTTATTGTCTTTCCAATGCTCTCCATTTTACTCGGATAATCTGATAACGCGGACAGCCTGATCTTAGGTAGGTAACTTTCTCCGAGACAAATACAGATACTTATCTACTCCAAAAGTACCTAGATAAGTACCTAGTACCGAACCTTACTTATTTTTTTTTGCTGACAGATAAACCTTAAAAACAAAGCTTCAAAAGGCGTCTGGGCTTTTGGTGAAAACACCCCGGTGATCACCATCAGCACTTGGCTCCTCGTGTCCTGTGACCTCTTAATTCATTCAACCCCAAGCGAACGACTGCGTTTGCTCTCTCATTGTCGTTCCATTGTGTCTAATCCACTCCGACACCCCCTCTATATTTACAACACCTGTTAGAACACATCCTAGCTGACCTTATAAAGCTAGACTTTTTGACGGCACGGAGAAAATGCTTGTTAAAAAGCCTTCCTCAAATACTTAAAGATATAATTTTCTAGATCCACCTAGAACCAGCCCTTGCGGTAGGCGTCTGGGTCGTCTATGGACAGCCTCCAGCTCAGAATTCAAATTAAAACATGCTATGTCGGGTTTGATTACCACATGGAAAAAAAATGGTATGGCCTGCAGATTATAATTGTTCCGGGTCTGGGTGTCTTGGTACCGTAATGCTAGAACTACACTGCACACACGTGTGCCACACACGCCGATCTGGGCGCGTCGGTCTCCATACATTTTATATGGAAACTAAACTTGTAGAGCTACACTAGATCCACGCCACGCGACGTCGTTCTCCGTACAAATCAGGCGTGTTACACGTGTGCGTCGGTCTAATGTAGTTCTAGCTTAAGTATTAATGTCAGTTCACTTGTTTGTTAACGCACCAACGATACAGGAGTAATTCCTATAGGTAGTATGGGGAACGATGTAGACTAATGTTATAAAGCTGAAGAGTTTGTTTGTTTTTCTCAGGAACTACTGGTTCGAATTGAAAAAATCTTCTTGGATAGCGCATTTATCGAAGAAGGCTATATAACATCACGCTGCAACCCACGAGAGTGGAGCAGTAACAAAAGACGAGAGTGAAACCACGGAGGACAACTGAAATTTAAAAAAAAACCGGCCAAGTGCGAGTCGGACTCGCCCATGAAGGGTTCCGTAGCAGCAAGTAACATAATATAAAAGTTCTTGGAATGTGTTGTAACTTTGATCGATGTTTTAATAATAGTGTATTTTTTCGGTTTATGACGCATTAAAAAAAAACTACTTACTGGATTTCGTTCAAACCAATTTTCGTTGGTAGTTTTTATAGTAATGTACATCATATATATTTTTTAGTTTTATCATTCTCTTATCTTGGAAGTTAGAGGGGGGGACACACACATTTTACCACTTTGGAAGTGTCTCTCGCGCAAACTATTCAGTTTAGAAAAAAATGATATTAGAAACCTCAGTATCATTTTTGAAGACCTATCCATAGATACCCCACACGCAAGGGCTAGATGAAAAAAAAAATTTTGAGTTTCAGTTCTATGTATAGGGACCCCCAAAATTTATTGCTTTTTTTCTATTTTTGTGTGATAATCTTAATGCGGTTCACAGAATACATCTACTTAGAAAGTTTCAACAGTATAGCTCTTATAGTTTCGGAAAAAAGTGGCTGTGACATACGGACGGACGGACAGACAGACAGACAGACAGACAGACAGACAGACAGACAGACAGACAGACAGACAGACAGACAGACAGACAGACAGACATGACGAATCTATAAGGGTTCCGTTTTTTGCCATTTGGCTACGGAACCCTAAAAAGCCAGAGCTCAATGCAGAGCTCTCACAATCAACAAAGCTCTTCTGAAATCACAAAAAAATGTTTTTGACTTGCAAAACTATAGGTATTCGGTAGGTAGGTAATAACATTGAAGGTAGAACTACATTGGGAAACCTTGGACCAAATGACCAAGGGTGCGTTGGTCTCCATACCTTTTTTAAGGTAACTAGACTTGTAGAAGCTACATTAGATCCACGTCAGGCGTAGGCCCACGTGTGCGTCATCGGTCTAATGTAGTTCCCACTTGAATCAGAACAGTAAAAAAAATGACTAGACACCTATAAATAGACAACGCGGCACCCATTTTAACAGGGCAGACTTACGATCAAATGATTAGGTAACGTTCGATTTACTATCACCATACAAGTACCTACTCGATATTAATATAGGTGCGAACAGCCGCCATAATTAAATACGCTCTATACTCGAGTGTTGATTAACAATGAAATAAAACTCATTACACAAAGCGTACTTATAAGTACTCGTGGAGTACAGTCACTAACTCAACTAAGTGCTCGATATTTAATTCAAACGATTCCAAAGTGTTCTGGAGGTAAGTATTTTTTTTCGAGTGTAATTCAGAGGCTGCTCGATTATTATTTTTTTTTTATATATATACTAGTGCTTGCCTGCGATCCCATCTAAAAATCCCACCCAGCACCGCTTTCTTCTTCTTCTTCCTTCTCTGGTTCCATTATTTGTGGCCGGGTCTCTTCACTTTCCTGCGCCAAGTGGCTCTATCTTGGGTTGTTTGGCAACAAGGCTTTCTTGAAGTCCCTCTACATTTGACCACCAGGTCAATGGCGGGCGGCCTCTACCTCTTTTGGTTCTGGTAGGTGTAGGGCGATTTGGACCACGTGGTCCTCACTACGTCTTCGGACATGCCCATACAAACGAAGGCGATTTCTAGTCATCTTATCGGAGATCATCCAGCACCACCAATCAGCTGAATTATTGGGAAATTGATTCCTAATGACTTTTATAATTGGTAAACTTTTGTATCTCAAGTGGCTACATAACTGAAGAATATCTGGAATCATTGAAACAGACGCAATCAATTTTGTAGTATGATGAAATACCCCAGTGAAGCTTGCCGTGAAAGCTAGACATTTGCTACCGAATTTTTCATTTTCACTCGCAACTCTGTTTGTTTTGTACCAATGCAGGTAATAACAGCGTTGCGAGTGTGTGAATAATGATAAAGTTCTAATTCATAAAAAAAATATTAATCTTTATCATTATTAAAGTTTTTGCTAAAAATTAAGATGGAAAAGATAATTAATAATAATTGGCGGTTAGTTAATTACCTATTTAAAGATAGTTACACACAATGATGCAATCAAAGTAAATTAATTACATAAGTATTATGCAATCTCCGATTTACTTACGAGCTTATTTATTTATTGACATTGACTTTTGCTGCTGACTGTACACATATCTGTTCTATCGACGAATAAGAGATTGTGAAAAGGTATCAATATATCTACTTACTGTATGTACTGTTGTTTTCCTTCTTATGTAAATATTGGATATTCTCGATTCGTTCATGTCACATCAGCATTATTTTCTTTATATTTGCGTGTTTTTAGGGTTCCGCACCCAAAGCAAAAAACGGGGCGCTATTGCTATCACTCCGTTGTTCGTCTATCTGTCACCAGGCTGTATCTCATGAACCGTGAGCGTGATAGCTAGACGGTTGTCACAGATAATCCAAGTATTTCTATTGTCGCTATAATAACAAATAGGTGGATATTATTTAAGTGGGGTTGCCATTAAACAATTTTTTGCTAGGTATATACGATACGGAACCCTTCGTGAGCGAGTCCAACTTTCACTTGGCACATTTTTTATAAGTGTATTTTATTTTAATAATAAGACAAGTTATTAAGAATAAACATCTATCTAATGTAAGATTCTCGGCAGACAACCGACTTGGCAGCGGTTTAACGTGTCGATTGACCATAATAACATCTGTAATTATTTATTTCGATTGTTGGCCATGGACAAAAACGACAGTTTAATCAATAATATCGAATTTATCGCGAAACCACTGCTTTTAACCTTTTAATATTTAATGAAGAAAAATAAATTGGTAGGTACAGTATTTATGTGTCAATGATACTATCAAATGAGACAAATAGGTACCTTCTCAATAAAGTCTTTTAACGTTTATTAATGTCAAATTGATGTTGTGTCAAGTCATTACTAACCCTATGTCTATCGTAATAGAGATAGCTATGCCGTGCCGTTGACTGATAATGATATCGAGCTTTGATTTGATCCTCTACAAAAGAGGGTGAACATTGAACAGTCGTTCAATTAAGTACCCACTAAAAATGAGGGCAAGCGCTGTCTCGAGCGGTTAAGTTTATGAATACACCATTAATGGTTATGTAACTGATACACCATACATTCGTCCAGTTGTACGAGCCAAAACTTCTTGGCGACTCATGTCACTGGCATGGCATCGCTGGCTCGCCATCTACGCGAATTTAAATCACTGTCAGTCGTCTGCATAATGGTTCCGTATCGTAAAGCCGTCAGTTGCCAACAATGAACGTAAATATCGCACTTGCACCACCTCCCCCCCTGCTACTACATCCCCGCCCCCGCCCGCGCCCGCGCAGTGATTGACACATCAACTCATTGTGATAACTACCCACACGTAAACCGACGGCGACTCGCCACCCGCCAAAATTACGCATACATCGCCAGTTCCAACCGGATATTATTTAATTACGTCGAACGATCATATCAATGGACGGTTATCAAAGCGATCCGACGATACGTGGCCAGTTTAGATAGCCGGAGATTGCTTGAATTGCTTTTGCTATTAATTAAGAGATAAAAGACGTGATCACAACTTAAGCGGGTATTAAAATGAGGATGGCTTGTAGCTGGCTGCTCGAAGACACGTCCCTGCCCGTTAACTTCTGTTTATATTTATACCAACAGGGGATATTATTTAAGGTAATAGCCCCTTGATGTAGAGTCCCCTATAATCCACGATAATTACCCACATATTTTATTTAACGAGTGGAATCGAGATCTATGGGTGAACGACGCTGTTTACCTACTATACACGCTGCAAACCACTATGTTTTGTAGTTGCGACAGCTTGTCACATGAAATCAAACATACTTATTACAAGTGTAAGTCAAACTTCCGTACTTTAAAGTTTTATTACCAAATTACATAGCGTGCAACGTTACACTTGCAACACAAATCCCAACATAGTTTAAAACATGCAGTTTTTGGCGGGTTTTCTTCGTGTCATGTTCAGTGGCTGTTTTTAATTTAATTATTCGCAAATTGATTGCTAGTGGATATTGTGATACAAGAGGTGTAATTTTGTGTCTCAGGTGTCTGCCCAATTGGACTAATCTGGAATCATTGAAACAGGCGTGATCTCGGTAAAATGGAGCACAGAATTTTATCATACACAATGTTCACTACCTCAGTGAAGTTTCCTGAGAAGGTTGGTTTGATACATTTGCTGCCAAATACTTCAAAAACATTAGAATTGGTAGGTATATTCCGAAGGTAAATAAATTACTTGAGTGTTTATACGAAGAGGTGGCTTAAAGGACTTAGTATCCAAGCCAAAAACCTTAACCAAAAAAAGTAAGTATAAAACATAGTCGTTTTCCGCGTCTGTCTGTTTATCCGCTAACTCCTCCTAACCACGCAACGGATTTTGATGCGGTTAACACTTATATAAAGAGCAATAAACGCTGAAGGTTTATGTATATAATTTGCATCCGGGCGAATCCGGGGCAGATTACTAGTGCTATACAGAAAGTTACATGTTATGAAGTTATGACCTTTTTTTTTAATGAATATTTTCTTTATGAGCTCGTCGCTGGAATAATTAGAGTCAAAAGTGTTTGTCTCCGAGGTTAATCAACGCTTGCTGAGGTCAGTTTGTGGATGGGTGACCATCTTAACATACAGAAACTTTTCTGTGCCCCGGAAACTCTGGAAAGTACGTTAACCTGCTGGTTCCGGCTGTACCTACATAATTTGTAGATCTTTGACAGTTGTTATCTCTCGTCGTCCTGCCACGAGGTATCATGTTGCCCCATTACCCTGCTGGCTTGTGGGGGTCAAATAGCCAGTTGCTCCATGCAAAATACTGGTATCCAGCTGCAACCGGTTAGACTGGCACCCGACCCAATGGGTTGTGCGAAAGAGAGTCCGTGGCCCTGGAAATAAAGCCAAGAAGGAACAAGAGGTTTTAGTCAGTAAAAGTCTGACATACACCCTCACTCCGCATAAAGGCGGAAGTGTCATTGAATAATTTCCCAAATTTTCCCAAGTAAAAAAAAAAAATCATAAAAATCAGAGAAGATTGATTGAAAAAATGTTCATGAAAAAAAAAATTAAGCTTTAAATTGTAACCCAATAAAAACGATAAACCAATCACGACCACAATTTTGAAGGTACGTTTCCTCGAAACTGTTCTACAACACTATCACCGCATGGGGTGTCGACTTACGTGGCGAACCACTACTTAGTCACCGATCCAGATTCCTGATAGTGTGGTGGTATCAACTCGAAAAGAACACGCAATTACTCAGATCCAGATCGGAGTTACCGCATTAATCATTCATCTATGCAAGCAAGGAACCACTTCACAAGTGGACATTAGCTGGATAGCCAAGTGTTAGTGTCCAAAACATAAAAAAAAAACAAACAGTTACAAGTCTGTAATGAAGTTTAGGGTTGTCAAAACCTATATCTATCTATACGTATCCGGTATCTCTCAAACATTTTGGGAATATATTGATTTCAGAGCGTTCCGTCTCCTAGAGAGAAGGCCTACTAAGTCCCAGCAGTTGGAACTTTATGGCTGATGCTATGCTACGCAACCTAGGGGTCTTTAGGTGAAAAGTGAATAGGTTAATTCTGAGCAAGCGTATTCCACCATCGACCACAATCATCGTTTACCATAAGTGAGAGAGTACCTATCAAATAATTAATTTAAAACAATATGTAATATTAACAAACAAACATTGTATTCTAATAAATAATATACTTAAAAAAATAAACGTTTTGAATGGCCTACGAAAAATCCATTGAAAGCGGATATAAGAGCTTTTAGAAAAAAAAATGAAACAAAAGCTTGTTTGTTACCTACGGAAGTCATTTTTCTGTTTATTTAACACTTACCTACTAGGCGAACGGTAGCAGAGCTTTAGCCAAGTTCGGAATTAAAGAAGTGATATTATTTTTGTTTTTTTTTTTTAATTTTTAAATAGCAATTTTTTTTTCTCTGAGTAGATCTAGGAGGAGTGTCAGACTCTTACTGACTAAAACCCACCTGTATTCCTTCAGTTGCCCTTGGCATTCTATTGTTTCGGTAACTCTTTGAAACAATCTCGCGGGTAAAGAAGTGCTATTACGGCTTAGTGATAACACGGGTGACAGAATCACAGGACAGAATGGAAGAAAAAAACTTATTTTGAAGAAGTGCTATTAGTTTTCTTTGTCTAAAATTGGTTACATTTGAAAGTTAGTTAGAGAGTCAGGTTTCCTTCAGAAAGGTTCGGGCAGCCCTGTCAGCTGTGGCGCTGTGCGGTGTGCAGGTATGTACGTACGTAGTTATTTTTTAGTGGAAGTGTGGCTCGTCGGCTGGCCGCTACCGGACAAGCTCGCCTTATCCGATGGAGGTCGGTCGCCGCTCGCCGCGCCTATACTTATGTATGACTGCCTGTCTCAGCCGTCTTATTGTGCTTTTAATGTCGACGCTTTTGTTGCCTGATTTTCTGTATTGATTATTTTTTTGTTGAATACGAATTAGCTTTGTACGGACCTTTTGAATTGATGTTTTGTTTTCGAAGGTATTTTAGGTTTTGCTGTGTGCTTTATTTAACCTGGGTAAGGGTTAAGGTTTTAACATCCTATGGTATTTCCGCTGTTTCATTTGTAATATTTAGGGTATTTAATCGGGGATATTCGTGTGTAAGCCCCTGTGGAGCCTCGCGCTAGGCGTGTCTTCACCGGTAGCGAGGTCGTCACCTGGCGAGTAAGGCGTAGTGCGCCTCGCGACCCGCGCCTCACCATTAGCGCCGCGCATTCAATAATAATGAACGAGCCGCACCGAAATATCCCCTGTTTACACCCACTCGCTCGCTCCGCACCGACCGACCGCATTTTATTTTTTCGCTGTCGCACATTTCGCCGTCATAGCTATTTCCACTCGAGGCATTATACGCGTGTCCATGTGTGCGTCAGTCCACGTGGACCGCTTCGTCGTCGGTGAGTAGAACTTGACGAATCCGTCGCTGCGATTGGCTCATACGTTGAGATCGCTTATTAAGGGCGGGGTTACACGCGTTCCGGCGCCGCAGTTGGCTGGAGCAGTGCGCGGAACGCTTTCCATTGGCCGAGTCGATTTTTATAAGAGCTACAGTCCACGTGGACTCGTTTATCTATTCAGACGCCGGCGGCGCGGTCGCGGGGGGAGGCCGGGGGGTATACGGGCAATCAGTAAAGGCGGGAGGAATACGGCCATATTTATAAGAGCTGCGGGGATGCAATCACGAAGCGGCGCGGGGGCCGGCGGGCGGTCGGGGGGGAGGCGGCGGCCATTTTGAGGGCAGCTCTTTTTATTCGTTTTTCGCGCGGGGTGCGTCGTCGTCGGCGGGAGCGCGCCGTGCGCTAATTGCGGGGGTAATGAGGGCGCTCGACTCGACTCGCTCACTCTATTAAACTCGCTCGGTATCGGCTGCCTTATTGATTTGTCCTTAATCGAGGCGCTGTGGAGTGGCAGCCTCGGCTCGGTGTAATGTAAACAAAGCGGTCGGGTGGCGCGGGCGGCGGCGACGTCCGCACAAATTGAATTAGAATGATTACAGCCGGCGACGCAGCACTGACCCAGTCGCCGCGACCCGCTGCCCGCGCCCGCTCCCGCTCCGCGACCGCAGCCCGCACACGCCTCACGCTTGACCAGCGATCCCACATTCCAGTCTCCAGCTCGTTCTGCTACCAACACTAATAAAATCTAGTTATAAAGCATTCGTATCCAGACCAACTTTATTTTTTTATCTGACGGTAAGACGAAAACGAGCCACCCTATCCCAATAAAAGTTGAGGCGAACTTTTAAAATTAATTTTTCTTCTGAAATGTTTTAAACTTATCTGCTAATGACCTGGTAAATTTCTTTATAACTGTTAATGTTCGCAATAATTAATATTGTTGGTATTTAAAATAGATTATAGAATGAGGAAAATAAATTAGGTACCTACCTATTCTGTAAGTTAATTACACGTGTATCTATAAGTTCACAAGTTGACAGCTGTACCCAGGTAGTGAACAGGCATTATGAGATACCTGGCTAAATGTGTACTTTATGTAACTGCTACTATCTAATTAATCACACACTCAAGCATCATAATTAGCAAATACTTATTTTCCGATATTTTAATTCCGTAATTTCCCAGAAAAAAATTACTTACTTCGATAAAAAATA
Source organism: Mythimna albipuncta (assembly GCA_929112965.1). NCBI lineage: Eukaryota > Metazoa > Arthropoda > Insecta > Lepidoptera > Noctuidae > Mythimna > Mythimna albipuncta. Next base: position 13,872,942 of record OV815973.1, read on the forward strand.
TTTAAGTATTTTACAATCTCTAATTTGACACCTTATACTAACAGATAAAATTTCAAGATTTCTCGTTTTGATAAACGGGCATACCTGTACCTATTTTCATTATATATTAAGATAGCGTGTGTTAGTAATACCTGAAGATATTTGTAAATTAAATAATGTAGGTGTGAATGTATTTAGTTAAGTGTAGTGTGTAGAATATTTGATTTATAACATGCATATTGTATAAATAGGAAATGATAAGCGTTGGGTGATTCGCTCCAGTGTGGCGTGGAGGTGTGACGGATCGGCGCGCAATAATAGCGTATTTGTTTACGGTCGCGACATCTGTTACCGATGTTCCGTAGCGCCCACTTCGAGCCGCGTGCTGCTACTAGTATGTTGGTTCTCTACTCTTCATTGCTGGGGGTCTAACCAGTCTAACATTAATTCACACGAGGACGGGTTTATTTGTAATGGTTACTATGATTAGGTAAAGTTACTTAGGTTTTTTTTTGAGATGGGATCTCGTAACAATTTCTCCCATTTGTGGTGGGCGAGAGTAATGTCAGACTTTTACTAACTAAAACCCACCTGTGTTCTTTCAGTTGTCCTTTTCGTTTCAGGGGCACGGTAAAACTTTCAAGCATTCCCGAAGCCATTTCCATATCAAGTATAAGTCTGACACTCACTGACACTCCACCCAAAGCGAGAGGAGATATTTATTTACTTATGTACCTACTTACACTCAAACACTTTAATTTAAAAAGAACAAATACAGATAGTATAGACACAAAAGTATCTACATGGTAGGTACTGCTTATTTCAAACAAAATTTCTTCCAGCAGACTTTTGACACATTGGTACTTATGTAAATAAAAAAATAAAATATATTGCCTATACCTATTACTTACTTTAATAACTATAACAATTTAAAAATTCAAACTAAAAAAAAACTAATCTCAAAAAAAAAACAATAATTTACTTCCGAACTTGGCGAAAGCTCTGCTAACTGACATTCGCATTGTGCATAGAATGCCTACCTAAACGTAAACAATCTAAAAAATTATTTCCGTAATGTCTTTTGTTTAAAGTTAATTAAAAAGATATAGACTTTCAAAAACTATCTAAGTACACAGGAAGATCGTACAAATTCATCAGGTTTTGGCAGCGTGGGTTCTCCGAAAATGATCCTATGACGAGCCTCTATTGTCTGTGACATTCCATGCTATCAATTTTAGGGTTCAGGTAAAATATTCTAAGAACTGCTTTGACTTAACATTTTTTTGTGTTATTTTTATCTTGGGCCTTACCATGACGTGTTAAAATGTAAAGCGTGCGAGCGAGAAAGAGGGACGGAGCTATAAACCCCATATAGCTCCATCCCTTTAACTGTTCAGTTTAGGTCGTCAAATGGCTCGCGCTAAGAGCTCGTGGTAGAACCTTCTTTCTGATTCGTAATAATATTCCACAACTTTCACACAACGCCATCTAGTCTCAAATTAAGCAGAGCTTGTGCTATGATAACTGGTCAACTGATAAGCATACTTACTTAAACATTTCTAAATACATGTAGGTATAACTACCTACATAATAAAGATAAATTACACCCATACACAGAACAAATCATATCATGTTCATCACACAGACTTTGGTCCTGAGTGGGAATCGAACTCACAACCTCCGGCTCAGCAGCAGGGCCACAACCACTAAACCGACAGGCCAGTCAAAAATAATAATTTGAGAATAATCGTACCCAAGAAGGTCAAGATATTTTTTTGTACTACCTAAGTATAAAGCTAAGACTACATACATTAGACCGACGTAGTACACGAACCACGTCTGATTTGTACGTCGACGTCGCGTGGCGTAGATCTAGTGTAGCTCTACAAGTCTAGTTTCCATATAAAACGTATGGAGACCGAAGCGCCCAGAAATCAGCGTACTTAGCCCACGTGTGTGCAGTGTAGTTCTACTTTAAAGCTAGAACTACATTAGGCCGACGGACGCACACGCGGGCCACGCATGGTTTGTCACGTAGAACGACGTCGCATGGCTTTGCGTGGCGTGGATCTAGTGTATCTCTGCAAGTCTAGTTTCCATATAAAATGTGTGGAGAGTGTGGAGACCGGCGCGCCCAGATCGGTCTGTATGGCACACGTGTGAGTAGTGTAATTTATCTTCAGACCACTGACTAGCTTTACAAGTCTAGTTTCCATAAAAAATGTACAGAGATGACGGATCGGCGCACGCGGCACACGTGTGAGCAGTGTAGTTCTAGCCTAATTTAGATACGGGCTGGCTACTTCGTTTGAGGTGTATGTAGATACTTATCGATTTACAAGATATGGTTGCGTATAAAAACTGCGTCAAAATATCTCGAATGGAATGGAAGTTGATAAAATAAGCTTGTTCGATATGAGCACTCAGATAATATTAAGTAAATCATGTTATTATACTAGTAGGTAGGTATATACGGGATTTTATTGTTTGTTATTGAAAATCGGCTTAGGTGTGTAATTTGGCATTGTGATTATCAGTTCGGTGATATCATAGTGACCACTAAGCCTATTAAATGCATTTTTAGTGAAGTAAATATATGTATTTAAGTACCTACTTAAGTATTGGTATCTACAGTTCACAATAACTAGGAATTTAAATATAGCATAGCATAGTCGGTCTTATCATGTTCCCACTGTTGGGACTCAGGCCTCTTCTCTTAGAGAGGGAATAAGCCGTAATCCACCACGTGTGGCCATAGTGCGGGTCGGTAGATGTCACATGTCTTCGAATTTTTGAATCTAGGACATGCCGGTTTCCTTACGATGTTTTCCTTCACCGTTTTGAGAGCAGCCTAGGGTGATGAAATAAATTACATAAAGTAATGTGCCTGGCTGGGTTTGAACCCGTGACCTACAACTCGTAAGTCGGGGCCGTTACCACTCGGCCACCACTGCTCGATATTATTTAAATAATTATATGCTGCTAGATTATCACTAGCGTGGGTGCCAGGAGGACGGAGGGACGGAACTTCTATAGACTGACATTTTTTTTTTACCAAATTCATATGAAAGCATATTCGATATGATACCTATAACAAATGCAACTTCTAACATTTTTGTTTGTCTATTTGTATGTATGTTCATGCTAATCTCCAAAACCGCTGAAATGATTTTGGCGGGACCTTCACTGGTAGGTAGCTGATGAAAAAAGCTTTTTAAAATTGTGATCGAATGCCAAATGGCATGGTATGGCGATGGGTGCTGGAACCCGATCACCTACAGAATCGATAATCCTGGTAGGGCAAGTCTATCATCGTCCTTTATAAGATAATGTAAGAACACGTTAAATAATAGATATTGTTGTATGTATTAACTAAGTTCCAATACTTGGGTCTGACTTGATAATTTCTGAGCTCTTCCAGGGCTTGAGTTCTGTGCTTGAGTACCGCTGGCACTAGGTGTCCTTTTTTTATTTGGGAATTCATGCAATGACTTCTCCTGCCCTTGTTGCGGGAGGGTATGTCAGACCTACTAGCTAAAACCCACTTCTATGTTCCTTCATCGCTTTGCATTCCAGGGCCCCAGTGGAACTGCCCTAGTTACGGCACTGAGCACTAGAGTAGTGACAGCGTATCGTCGGTGTAACCCACAATAGCCAGTGACATGCACATGGCCAGCGCGAGTGAAACAACAGCACAAGTGCACAGTGATGCGCCGCAGTAATAAGTAACACATGTTGTGCACAGACACAGCGCAACTGTGTCAACTGCACATTGTCCGCCGGACTATCGCTAAGAAACACTCGCGTATCTACATACCACTTACACGATCTACCCGTTGTGTTGCTGTTCACACTTCTTGTAGCTGACATTGAATTGTGATGCTCATTCGGTTTTACGCTGTTCTTTGACAGCAATATCACGCAAACTTTTTAGCGCGAACCTATCAAAAAAAAAAGACGTGTGGCACTCGGGGACTGCCGCGGTAAAGCTATTGCATAGCATTTTTTATCAACTTAAGTAATTATAATTATTTATTTTATTTATGCAGTATTTTTTTTCCTTTGTTTTTTTTTTTCTTTGATATTAATTGAAGTTACACTTTTTGAGCGTGATGACCGATAAGAAAACAAATGAGTCCGGTGTTAGGTTATTTTCGTTACGGAATTTCTGGATTCGGTCTCCACGCTCAAGGCCCGCGATAGTAGCTATGCAATAGCTTAATAAATGAATAACAAAATCATATTATTTTTTAGAAAACTATTGTTATTTTCTAATACCTACCTACTTTTTAAATTAAGGATGACCACATATAACCTAATATAACCCATTCCAGCAAAAATCCCTATTGCTTGCAGCTATAAAACAAAATTGATTTAAAAAGAACATTAGTAAAACATCATAACATGATTTCAAGTTATATTATAACAGTCCTATGGAGGTGATAGTTTAGTTATTAGAGCTTATACCTATAACATCTATGTTTTGTATTCCTAATTAAAACAGGTTAAATATTTGACGTCTGTGTATTATTTTTAAAACCACATGACGAAAACAACTGAGTAAATCGTACTCTACATTGTTCGACACACATCGCTAAGAAACACACACAGTAATATATTTCTTATGAGTACTCCTTCCCACATACACACTAGAGAAAGAACAGTGACGCATAACAGTTCCAGACTAGAGGTAACAGGTGCAATGGTATGATACCTTTACTTAAACCACACGGTAATTAACTACCTACAATATGTCGGTTAAAAGGATCGTAATTTTTAAATAATAGGTCCTGTATTGTAAATTATTAATATCTTTGTATTAAACAAAACGAATACGGAATAATTATGTGGATACTATAGCTCCTGCCCGCGGCTACGCCCGTGTGTTAAGCTTACTTTTTTACGTCTTTATAACTTCATTAAAAAATATTTGTTGTAATTGGTTGTACAACAAAGTCTTGTATTCTAACCACCTTTATATTTACCGTCACAAAACAATTCATTTAAGAACATCGACACGAAAAGAAGAAGTAGAAGAAAAGAATACATTTCTAGTCCAGAATCCCGAGTGAAGCGAGCCAGCCGTTGAGGCGTGATTGGTTAACAAAATGCCGAACACACAGACCTTCACATTATCTATGTAGGATAGTACTGACGTTAGGCAGATAATACGTGTTCATTACAATAGTTAATGAAAGTGTGAACGTTACCATAATTCATAGCGCGATGAACACAATTGGCCGCTCTATCACACTTGTGAACGATTACGGCGACACCTCTGTTGTGTGATGTGCGCAGAGCCATCCATCAATTAGTCCGATTCGTTTTGTAATTAAGAAACATTTTGGTTAAATAATAAAGGATGTTTATTTTGCAAACACTTTTTTTAATACACTTACTCGAAAACCCGCTCTTATCCCACTGCTTTTAGGAACGCAATAGACTGTTTTCCGCACTAGTGCAGAAAAGTGCGCAAGCTCTCCCTGCTATAATGTTATTTACATTTATCGAGATCACTCAGATCAGGCTGGGCGCGCTTCGACCCCCACGAGTCGATGGTCGGTGAAAAAAGTGGTTTGATACACGTGCTTTGTCACTGCAGCCCTTGGCTGCACAACACACTCGCCAACGGCTCGAACGAATTCTGCGTCGGTCGCAATGACAAACTTTCTACACTTGTTTCAAAATGTAAGTATTACTAAGTATTACTCGTCAATTTTTTTGTCAGTTTTAATTTATGAGGCCAACCGTTTCCTAGATTACCCTGAGGAAAAACACCGAAACAAACTCATGGGGCAAAGGCCATACAGCAAACATGTAATGGTCAAATCATATGAGAACTATGCAGATTAGTGTCTATTGAGGAAATACTTAACCACACAGATTTGAGTGGACCTGTCCATTCAATGCACGCATTTGTCAGTATTCGTATAGCTCAACTTAGGACTACTAAGGAGCGCAAAGAGCTGACGAACAATGGGTATGTTTTATAATAAGTACTTTTTTATGGTGGGTAAAATCATCTAATAAGTCCGCCTATGTACTTTTTGTTGCATAAAGGCTAAATAAATAAATAAATGACACCCACTTGGGCGGAGCGGGAGATAGTGTCAGACTCTTACTGACTAAAAGCCCACCCCGTTCTTTCTAGCCTTCATACCGGGGCTCGAGTTCGCTTTCGGATAACCCTGGCCCCAGTAGGCTTCGACCCAGCTGGGTCCCTGCACCTGCTGTTGACAACTCCGTGAGGCGCGTGGGAACAGTGCGCGCCTCACGGAGTGCTTGATATTACGGTGTTCTATCCGTGGTGTGAGAGAGAAGGTTCTCTTACTTATCTACATTTCTACACTTATCTACACTACCATATTATAAAAAGTTAGTTTGTTTTTTTTGTTTATAGGAGGTCATCTCCGAAATTACTGGTCCGATTGCAAAAAAAATTTCACGGATAGTAGGTAAGCTGCTTTATTCCTGAGTCACTTAGGCTATTTCATGTACCTACGCTGGCGAAGCCGCGGGAAAAAGCTAGTTGCCGCCCATTATACACTTAGTTTTATTAATAATGATTATCCTGTATTTTGTCTAAGTGGTATACAATAAAGAATATAATAAATTAATATAAAACAAAGTCCCACTACATCTGTCACATTGTGATTAGTAACTCAAATACTACTGAACGGATTGTCGTGCGGTTTTCACCCATAGATAGGGAGATTCGTGGAAGACTCTTAGATTTAATACTTACTTACACGTATATTAGATATAGTTGAGAAAAACCGAGAATTTTATAGATTTGTAAGTAAAACCCGTACAAAGCTAAGCGACTCGCTGATGGAAATATAAAATACTCCTTACTAATATCTTTGGGGTCGCTAGTAGGTAATGCCCAGGTGTAGTTACTTAGAATACCTAGTGTGGAGTGGAAATCACCACATAATTAGCAAATTATAGTCTGTCTAATAAGTCAACCGACTTGGGATTTTTGTATAATATTTAATCGTTTAAAAAATATTTAAGTATATTCGGTACTCTTCAGGTTCTTCTGTTAGTAAACAGTGATCTCTATCTCTTAATCAACCTTGATTATTGAACCCTTGTTGACTACATCAGATTTCATTAAATCCTAATAATTACTTAAGTCGTTTAACTTATTAGACAGACTCTACACATAGTGCCCCAGCCCCCGTCGTCCACACTCAAGACAAGTTAATGGCGCGACTGCGATGCGTAGATTACCGGCTAGCATTTCATTAAATAAACAACAATTTACAAGCACTGAAGCACCTAATATAGGCGAGAATCCTCGCCGCCGACCGACCGGTGCAGTCTAAATTAGGTAAATTGATAGTTATCGCCTTCCTAAGTACAACAGAGGGAAACTTTACCTAAGCTACTTCTCAAAGGCCACCTCAATCTTTCTATTTTTTTTGGTGTAGAGGTCTTCAAATAACTTCTTTTTCTCTGGATGGAACTTTTCAATTCAGTACATTTTTATTTCACATGGGCCTACATGGGCACTTATAAAACGTCAGAAAAGCTAGTGCTCGGTTCCAATTTGGTCGTTTCTTAAGGAGAAAAACTGGCAAGAAACTCCATGGTTACTCTTTAAAAAAAAGTGGTGGTCGTTACAATATTTCCGAAAGAGTGAGAGTATTAGACTTAAGCTAGAACTATATTAGAAAGAATGAAAAGAAAGAAAGAAAGAAAAGAAAAGAAAGAAAAGAAAGAAAGAAAAGAAAGAAGAGGAAGAAAAGAAAGAAAAGGAAGAAAAGAAAGAAAAAAAAGAAAAGGAAGAAAATAATAGAAAGAAAAGAAAGAAAAGAAAGAAAAGAAAAAAAAGAAAGAAAAGAAAGAAAAGAAAGAAAAGAAGGAAAAGAAAGAAAAGAAAGAAAAGAAAGAAAAGAAAGAAAAGAAAGAAAAGAAAGAAAAGAAAAAAAGAAAGAAAAGAAAGAAAAGAAAGAAAAGAAAAGAAAGAAAGAAAGAAAAGAAAGAAAAGAAAGAAAAGAAAGAAAAGAAAATTAAAAGTATGTTAGATCGACGCACACGTGTAACACGCCTGGTTTGTACGTAGAACGACGTCGCCTGGCGTGGATCTAGTGTAGCTCTACAGTTGTCTGGTTTGCATATAAAATGTGTGGAGATCGCGCACCCAGATCGACGTGTATATGTGTGAGCAGTGTAGTTCTACCTTTAGACTACTGACTAAAACCCTTCCGTGTTACGAAGATGCAGAAACAATCTGTCATCGAACTATCGAAGTAACCCTGTCAGTATAATATAATATAATATAATACAACAATAATCATAACATAGGTACTTATAAATTTCCAAATACATACCTACATATTATAGATAAATTACATCCAGACATAGAACAAATGATCATGCTCATCACATAAACAATCGAACCTACGACTTCCGGCATAGCAGTTGACACGTTGACTCTTTGGAACCACCCCGCAGTTTCTGAACGTACCAAGCCTTTTCCCAACCACGTTGATCACACTCAGTAACTGGGTAAAGCAATACTCTTAAGTCAAAGGCTACCAATTAATATTCTAAACATTGCGACAGCTGTTCGGTAGTGAAACCTACACAGTCACAATAAGGGTCCTCTAATTACGTTACACTGACGCCCAGCCACGGCGAAAAACACTTATTGCCTTACATAATCTTTATTGCTTATCAGCACGAACACGAAATGTATAGCGATACGCCTCAGTGGACAGCGAGCCTAACAAGCTGTTTTTGCTACTTAAATTGGTAATCGTGTATAATTAATCACATGACGACTGATGCGTAATGCGTTCGTTAATGTTAGTTTCAGACTAAAAAGTTAGCGATTAGTGTTACCTACTTGGTAAACCACCGTTATAGCCTGCCACCTACTGATGTAGGTAACGTATTGTCAAATAACAATGAGGTAGACTCCTACTCATTAGGAGCAGTCAAGTGTAACTATCCGCTAGTTTCAATAGTGATGTGCAGCGAGTCAGCGACAATGGAACGCGTCGCGGGAACGATATGAAATTTCATTAACGAGGGTCGGCGGCTCGGCGCGCCTCTCCACAAGACGGCGGGCAAACAGCGCGCGTGAACCCACGAATAATTCACACGCGAGCCCTACAAATAACACCCCCGCCCCACCCCCGGCCCTCCGGCCGCAAACTGAGTTATTTATCGCCCCCGCCTCTCCCCAGCCGAGGCTGTCGCGGCACAGGAAATACCCGCACGTATTTTTACTGCCGGCTGAAGACCGCGATCCCTAGAGCAGCGAGTAGCGACATCTCTTGTGGGGTCGCGTGATCGCACTTGACGCGCGCCTCTCTAGCGGACATGTTGCTGAATCACTTAGGTAACACGTGCATCAACTCTAAACTTACACGACGATACTACACTAACTTGATAATGTTTTCATTAATGATCATGCCTTATTAGCGTTTGTGCCTTTAAGACTTACTAGGTACCTACGTTACGTAGCTATCAACGTAAGGGGAATTCTAAATAATTATGGCGGCATGCAGGACCGATAGCAATATGTACCTATTTGTACTTTGTTATTTTCCTTTTTCCCTAATAATTCTACTGCAAGTTATTTAAAATAGGTTGTAGTAACACAATATGTAAACAGGTAACTACACTAATTAATGCCAATCGCAGACCGCTTCCTATTTTAGCTACATTATCAGTACAAGGAAGGAAATCTTAAATATAATTTACAAAACAGTTGGAATGACACAATGCGAGTCATTGTTTGGTAGTGGAGCTGTAATATCTCAGTATTTGCGGTCTCTATGGGTTGTTTGTGAGTCAATTAGTGGCTTGCGCCGCCCTCGCACCCACCGGATACATGGCTGGAAGTTTTATGGCGACCGTTAGCTATACTTTTATACACATGTAGCGATAGCGTTTGAAACTAACAATGTATAAAACATTTAGGATAGGTACCTAGGCCAGGATAGGTTTTATTTTTCGAATCGACTGCTGTAGGTACCTATCGGTGTTCTATCGAAATCATAAAAAATTAAAAACAAAATCCGTGCGGTGCCTCCCAGCGGTTCGGCGGCGCTGGTCGACGGTGCGCGGCTCACCCCCTATTTTTTGCGGGTAGGTAACGTGCTCGGTGACACCTCGCGCGGGTCAAGTGCGGGGCGCGCGGCTCCCCCGGACCGCTAATTCCGAGCGCGTGACCGCACCGCCCCCGCCCCGCCCGCACCACCCCTAACCTAACCTAACGCCGTTTTCCCGCCGGATTTGCGTTCATACAGTAAAATAAAAAGGGCGATTTGGCGCCCTCCATCGACGCGGCCCGATTAGCGGCGCCCGGGGAAATTAAAAGTATTTTATTCCAGCATTTATTCCCTTTTTGTTTGTTTTGAGTAATGCGAGTGTGTCGTGGCGTGTCGGGCCGTGCCGGGCCCGCACTCGACCTCGCCTCGTGTTATGAATGACGGATGACGTGATATCGATAATCATGTCGGCTATCAATTCAGGATACATGACTTACAGATTACTATTTCTCGCCCCACACTCAAATAAATGGGTTACAGAGATAAAATCTTTTTGCTTGGAATTATCTTACCTGGCATTTTCTATCAGCATGACATAAGTATATTAAGCTATGCAATAAGACTAGACATTTTTGTGTCCCTAATCCCCTTTATTGTTATCTCGGCAGCCTACTTATTTTTGTCTTCCATTGGAAGGTACTCACATAAGTCACAGAGCCATAAATAAAAAAAAAACACTAAAAGCATTCACACAGAGATGGCTAAGACAACAGTTCCTCTGCATTTTTTTCCCTCTTGGGGCGGGCCCAGACTAATAACTTCGTCTATAAATCAAATATTAGCTCAAATAAAGCTGTGAACGCTTTATCAACAGTGATATCGTTTTCTCCGTTCCCAGGTATAATTTATAAAAAGCTTCCGATGTCGAACGCGCCGTCGTCGTCATCGTCGGTAGCCATTAGTCGAGGCGTTTGAAGTGTTTCAAGACTTTCAAGAAACTCACTTGACAAAAAGTACGCGCGAGCGAGTTTGTGTGATGAAGCGCTGCAGCGCTGCGGTGCGCGGTGGTCTTTAATCAATTTATGAGAAACAGCCAATTGACGCTTATAAAAATTTGCCTTCGCCAACAAAAAATACTTGCGCAGGCCATAGAGACAAGAGCCGTCGTGTCTATCCAAAATTATTTTAATTGTGACAGGATGTGCGTCCTCCTAACTACTGTAATTAATATTGATGTTAATTATTTATTCAAATGTAATGCTACATTTAGAATAATTAATTGTTTAAATAATTGCTACCTACAACCGCCTAAATACCTACCATAAAGCAATATCTACATTAATGAAAAATGAGAGTATTTTTATTTTATGAGAGAAGATTGCAATATCTACAAATTGGCAATTTATATTTTTAATTCGGCGTTGTGTTTGTTCATATTCGTATTTTTGCGCTCAATGCATGAGTGAAGACATCACTGGGGCCGGGGGGAGCGGGCACATCTGAACCACTCCGAACGTAATATTTCCGGGTGTGCCGCGGCCGTCGACAAAAGATCCCCTTTCCATTGAATCAAAAACGTAATCGTAAAAGAGCTTTTAAAGAGTCGATTTGTTTTTAAGAACGGCTTTTGATTTGAATCTCGTTATTTTGTTTTTCATAAAAAGTTGCTCGAGTCGAGTGAGGGTAATCTGTGGGGAATGTAGGTATTTTGAAGAGTTCGATTTTATTATATGTATGATTATTCATTTGATTAATACCTGTATAGATTGATTGGAAAATTGTTTTCTCAACTTTATTATGTAGATGGATGTAGGTACCTGTTTCATATTTATTTCTACAGTTTCACGGTTCCACCAGCTTAGAATTTATTTTTAATAAATATTTATGTACGCGCATTAAAATAGTCGTTACTTTTAATGTGAACAAGCAAGGTACCAGCATTTTTCATATAATTGCCTCATGCGAAATCCTTTGTTCAGTTGGTCAAACAAACGCTATAAAAAAAAATAAAAATACGGCATATTGCTACAGCAAAATATTGCGAGCGTTGAGTGCAGCGGCTGGCGGCTGCATGCACCTCTCGGAGAGCTATGAAAACGTCGTGCCTCAGCACAACAGTTGACTCTGAACAGACGTGCATACACACACAGCGCCACACACTGAACCTACAATAAAGGCGGGAGAGCTCCGGGGTGGGCCGGGGGGCGCTGTGACGATGCAGTTTGCACCGCGGCCTCCTCCAACCTTCACCAACTTGCGCCCGTGTTCTTGGGAATCGTTTTAAATTCAAGAACCACAGAACACTCCAAACACGACAATGTACCCTGCACCCTTGCAATATGAGCCAAAATCATAACATCACATTTTTATAAGTCATTTCGAAAATGGAATACGCTTTCACTTCTGCATCAGATTTACAACCCTAAATCCACCGCAGAAAGCTCAGAATCGTATGAATCTTGTAAAAATGGCAGCTGTCCTTGGTGTGAGTGCGGAGGTGAGAAATACATTAGCGGTACCGTTTTCTATTGGTCGTTGCTCCTGTGTTGATATTAAGCAGTCCACGTGGACTGCTCGGTGGTCGCTTGTCTCGTTTTTTTCAGCGGGTAGGTCGCTATCCGTCCCGTTCTAATCTACAGCGAAACGTGGAATGTCATGTCCGGAGTTGTTCAGAAAGTCGTGAGCGTGCATCGTGCTTCCAACTTTACCCTTGTTCCAAAACAGTGTAAGTGCGGCCCGCTGACTTTTAACATTGACTTTTATGTCGTACCATTAAAGTTTTATTTAATGAAAAGTGTAAAGTGATCAAAAGTTTTTGTTCATACGTCATATTGATAAGCATTTTTAAGTCAATTAAGGTTGTAAGCTAAAAGCGGTTGTTGCTACATTTAAATTATCGGCCGGCATTCAAATAACGCCATTTTTTTCGTGTCGGCACGAATTTATTTAATAGTTAGATACCTATATGTTATGTTGGGTATAATAACGTAGCGTGGGCGATGGTATGGTAGGTACCTACGTGTCGAGGTATTCATTCACTTAGTCACGGATATCGGTTTAGTAATGAACAATATTGATAATTTTTATTGAATGTCGACGTAGTTCATTTGCTAGATACGGATATTTGTATGATGATGCGTTTGATAGGTCGCTACACCATAGACACTATTAGACACATTGGAATATTTTACTAGGCCTGGAAGCTACTCGCGTAATCCATGTTGAATTTATTATATCTTTTAAAACGTTCCACTCAAGACTATCAGCGTGGAATACAATTTACAATCTGCCCACTGCTAGTCTATTTATGCACCACTCTACCCTTTTTGCTTTTATGAATTAGGTACCTTTAGGCATAGGGAGAGATTTAGGACCACAGTAGGACGAAGCAGGTCGCAGTTTAAACACCGGAAACTATTAAAAGGCGATTTATTAGGTGCCAAGATTACTGACAAGGGGGACTGTCTGAGTCACAGTGAACGTCAGGCAAAGATAGGCAGGTATTACCTACTTAGCCACTTTATTTACCGTTACAGATTTGGCTGGATAACTCCGCTGTAAACTTCATCGGAAAATGTTTATTATGGTGCATTTTATTTCAACACACCGTTAGAAATATCTAGGTAGGTACTTACCTAGGTACCTACCTACCACAATATCAGTATACCTAATAATATAAATAAAACAAACAATATATTTTATTTATAAGTGCATAAGTACTACCTAATTAGGTACCTACGTACACTAATAATTGAAAGATTTCCTTCCTTGTTTTGCATATTATATTGTTAAGTAGCCACATAAATAACTCCGACCAATTGATAAACAGATACATATTGCAAAAATGTATAAAAGTACCCTAACAAGCGCCACTATAAATTTTAATATGAACAGTACTTTAGGTAATAAAAATACTGTTGGTTGGTTGATTATGAAACGTAAAACTCTTGTAACATTAAGCTTTTAAATAGCATCTATCAGTAGGTACAGTACTATTTAAAGTACGTGAGCTGCCATCTATCGGTAAAACTAAACTACTATTAACCCGATGACACAACCATATTCATGCACAGTGAAAAAAATGATTCTAGATAAAAATGTATGACGGACGACTTAATTTTCAAACATCCTTATCAAACCAATCAAATAACTAGTTCTTGCTGTACTTTAAATTAATAATTTAAATGAAAACTAAACAGATCCGTCTATTATGCTGCCCTCTATCGTCAACTGGGTTGATCTCGTTCCGAACCCATAAATGACTTTACAGTAAATGGTCAATAATTTATGACTTCTATTCAAGGAGGGTCAATATTAACAACGATTTAATTATATAAGTAGTTAAAGAAAATTAGTAAAGAGAAAAAGCTTTGTGTGAAAAAAATTGTGTTTCAGAACGTAACTCCAATTGCCTAATTTTTTGACGTCGGCATTGACAGTTTGACACTGACAGTGACAAAATTGAACTTTTGATTTGATTGATGTTTTTGTCAGTATCATTTGCCCATTTGCCTTTGCCTACGTTTAGCTTTTCTGAATAATAAATTGTAATTATTATTTTGTATTTTAAGGTGTCGGGAAAGTGGAACAAATTAATTGAATAGTAAAATACAACTGCAACAGTAGGTTTATTAAGTTTTAAGAAAGTTTGTTGAAGTTAACTCATCTCATAATCAGAACGTCCTGGTCTATTTGGTCAGTAATTTGTATAATTTTCTTTTTCAGTACGAAAATGCCACAAATAATATTACTATTTAGTGGTAAAAGAAAATCCGGAAAAGACTTCTTAACCACACATTTACAGAAATTGTAAGTAATAATTATTTCTTATTTGGCAGTGATTAAATAGCCCTTAAAAATGTAGTCTATAATACTTGTGGAGACTACTCAAAGAGACATCTTATTTCTGTAAAAATACGTAAGTTGTCGCTTATGACGGTTCTTTCTGAAAAGGCTCATTATCTCTTCCAAGATTGCTAGTTATTTGTTTTAATTTTTTTTTTCAGGTTGTCAGATAGATGTGAAGTATTAAAAATATCTCAGCCCATAAAAAGTCACTGGGCCAAGGAGAAGAACTTGAATCTCAATGAGTTGCTAGGTGACAGCGAGTATAAGGAACAATACCGGCTAGATATGATCAACTGGAGTGATGAGATGAGAACTCAAGATTGTGGTTATTTTTGTAGGATTGCTTGTCAAGATGGTAAGATATTATAAATAAGTAATTTATTGTTAGTGCAGTTTTTTCATGTTAGAAAACTATTTCATAAACAAAACATTTATAAATATTTATGTTACTAATAAAACTTTGCTTGGTTGGTAGACCAGTAGGTATGTAATTTAATTAAATATGTATAATATAAGCATTTTCTAAAATGGCACATATTAATTTTTTGTCTTAGTTTTGCAAGTGATGCACATTACTGATGGGGTTGTGTATACCATATGTGGACTAATATTTTAAAGAGAAAAGATTTGTTTTTTTGTTTGTAATGAATAAACTCAAAATATAGAGGACCAACCGATTAAAAAAATTGTTTCTTCAGTAAAATGCTGAAAATATTGAAGACACACACATACAAACATGTATAACCTGGTTCATTAAAAAAAGGAATCTTAAATGGCGCCGCTTATCATGTTCTCTCGCTCGCACACTAGTGCAGTCTATACTCACTATCGCGCGTACCGTAACCAGAAAAAAAAATCTTGATTTGCTTCTACGCTGTCTTGACGTGCTTAGTGATCCTTTTTACGAATATCTTGTTATAGTTTTCTGTTATTTTTCCTTTGTTACCTATTTTTTATTGTTGTTAAGTTGAGAAGCTAGTTTGAAATTAATGTGACCCAACCATGTTTTTATTATTTTTAATTAAAAAAAAACTTTAACTTGAAATTTTAATGCTGGCTGTACTATCTGTCAACGCAAGTATATGCTGCCATTTAAGATTCCTTTCTTTAATGCACCGGCTTATACCTAATAGTATTAAATGTAAAGTACTCTTTTCAAAAATGTCACCCATCCCCTTTTCATGTCTGTAGGCTAGTTAATCCTTTTATACCTGACAATCCATTGCTTTTTACTTCAAATTCCAGCTGTAGAAAAACCGGTATGGATTGTGAGTGACATCAGAAGAAAAACAGACATCCACTGGTTTAAAGAAAAATATGGAGACCTAATAAGAACTATCAGGATAGTAGCAGATGAAGAAACTAGGATAAAAAGAGGTTTTCAGTTCAAGGCTGGAGTTGATGATGGGATCTCTGAATGTGGCTTAGATGATTATACTGAATGGGATCTTGTGATAGACAATACTGAAGGAAAACAGAAATTGGAAGAACAATTGAGTAGCATATTAGGGTTGTTGTCTGGGTTATGATTCTAGACCTTAATCCTAATGGGTTATGGTATGGTTTTCGGCAGCTTATATCATTCTGCTTACTGGTGATTGTTCACCTTTTGCAGATGTTTGAAAGCATTTTTATTGTAGGTCAATTCTTATTATACAGTATTTCTTCTATTGAGAAATTAGTAATAAGTAGTATGGTTCTAAATGGTTGCTAATCATCATTATTGTTTTTATTTTTTGTGATAAGATTGGTCCTTAGTTTCTAAAACGAAAACTGGCAAAAATTTACGAGCACTTTCGTAAATTTTTGCTGTTGTATTGACTGTTAGCAATTCATTCAATCAATTACAACATTTGACAATGCTCCACATGTAGTTTTTGTTAAAAAAACTATGTCAATCTCATTCAGAAATAAAAGTATTTGCTATGGTCGTGAAGCTATTGACGCGTTGATGCCTAAAAGAGGCACCTTTGATTCTTTTTTTATTTATTGAAGTATTCTTAACTCTATTATTGACGCTATTTTTGGATGACTGAATTTTAGTAGCGACATCTATTTGGCTACGTAGAAATTAAAACACAAAATGCTACGTATCAGAACTAGGCGCGTGACAGCACAGCAACAGTGCGAAATCAATTGTTGAAAAGTTGCCCAGACCAGACATAACTCCCATCTGGTCGGAGGACACTCCCTTTTCAATGGATATTTGCAGAACTTTACACCCTATTACTACCCGGTGATCCAGATTATGAACGTCAGACTTCTTGCAGCTGTTATAACATCGTGACATCACCACTATTTCAAACTCTCGAGTAACAAGCCGTTCAGCCAGCACCCGCGGCTTCGACAGGTATCCTGATCAATAGCATATCTACCTGGTCATACCTGGTCACCACCCCATTACCGAACTTGGCTAAGCGCACTGCACTTTCGGTTGGTTATATTAAGAGCCACAAAGATCGACGTCCTATCCCACGAAAGTGAAACCCAAGAGGTATTTTTTTTCTATTAGAAGTACTAATTCTAGTACAATTTCGGGACTAAATTCTCACGAAAGAATAATGCCCAAATTAGAATAGAGTTTTTACGCAGTAACGTCCAGAATGCAGATCTATATCGTATGATAAATTATAATGGTATTTTTAAAATAACTCGTTTTAACGTTACAAAAAGCACTGGTTCAAAAGTTATTGGCCGGTATAAATGTTAGCTTCCTACTGATATTTTTCATACATTTTATAGTTTTTAGGCAACTTTGCTACTAAAAATTCACTTGGCACTGATTTTAATTTTTGGGATAAAATAAATGCCATCCCAACTCTTTGTTGCGTCGATTGCAATTGATGATGAGGAAATCAGGTAATTGTCCAAATACGGCATGAAGAAAATGAGTCTTATTGCACTGTACTTGGTACATAACGGCCCTTGTTACTAAACTGTGACATTTTGATTACCATTACGCACGCACTAGTGCTATAATGTAGTTAATACATTTTTGTTCAACATCTCCCCCGCCATCATTTTATTACATTGACCGTATCAGGATGGGCGCGGGTTGTCTCCCGCGAGTCGCCGGTCAACCCCCGTTTATTCATTTCAGTGAGTGTATTGAAAATTAAAAAAAAATATGGGCGGGCACATGAAAACAGATTTTTACCGCCACAAAAGTTTACTAGTTTTACAGTTATTTTCTTCACATACACTTGTATTGAAAAAAGTCCTATGATTCACGTAAGTAATTAATGATTACCGTTCTCGGCTCTCTAAGACCCTCGCCACGGCTCGGGTCTAAATGTTAGTGATTACCGTCGAGTCGGGGCGATCCCCGACTCGACGGTAATCACTAACATTACACACTTATATCATCATGTACTATTAAATTATCACAAAGTTTTTTAAAAGTCTAAGCTAGACCAAGGCGGTCTGTATTTTATTGTTAAACAATCTATTGAAATGTTAATATTGTATGTAAATTCCTGTACGAGACAACTGGTTAGTTCTAAACTAAGATATTAATATTTATGAATCTCATTTTCAAATACATTATGATAACAATAGGGTTGTATGTTTATAATAATTATAAAAATCGTGTTAGCTATCTATATTTGAATGTTATGTACTTCGTTCTGTTAAAATGCCGATTAATTTGATTGAAAATTAATGTATTTAGAATTCTTGAGTTAGTTATTGTTAAAACATTGTTGAGGATTAAATAAAGATGGGCATTTCGGATATATTGTGAATTTTATTTGAATTGAGTTCTTATTTTGTTACTTATAGCGACATCTATGGCGCCACATAGGGACTGAACAACAAAGTCCTGCATCGCGCAATTAGAGTTGTCCGCGCGATTTGAACGTAAACAACAGCCCGAATTCATCTATCAGGCAGTTGCTCAAACCAGACATAATACCCATCTCCTCCTCCGTTTTCGACGGACGTTTGCAGAACTTTACACTCTGTTCCGCATACCTCTAAAAAAGGTACGTACATAGTCAGAATTCATTAGCTAAAAAAAATTCCAGATTCAAAGAAGGTCACGGGCTCGCGGTCGGCCTGCAATAGGTAGCTCGCTGTCCGACCGTTCGGTAACTGTCCGGACCAAGTCCAAGTCGTCGACGGAGTGCACTGTTCCCACGCGCCTCAAGAGTTGTCAGCAACAGCAGGGGCCCAGCTGTGTCGGAGCCTACTGGGGCCAGAGTTAGCTCCGAAAGGTAGCTCGGCCTCGGTATAAAGGCAAGAAGGAACGGGGTGGGTTTTTCAGTCAGTAAGAGTCTGACACTATCTCCCGCTCCGCCCAAGTGCGCGGGGGATGTCATTCGAATGACATTTGCCCACAAAAAAAAAAAAAATTTGACCGTGTTACATCGTAACTACTGTAACTAGACATTGTGTCTTTTCACTCTTTTTAGATTCACAACAATTGGCATTGTGGTCTTTTTTTGATTGATTTAAACTAGTGCGTGACTGCGATCCCATCTGATGGTAAGCAGTGATGCAGTCTCTGATGGTGAGGCGCACTAGTTTATGAGCCTATTCACTCTTGCCTTGAAGACACTCAAATTATAATCGGACGTGAAAACCGCATTGTGGTGTCGTGAAATGTACGTTCGTTGTACGAATTTAGTTTAGTACGCTCTCAGTTCAGTACATAACGTCGACAACAGATGGCGCTGGTAGTCACGTGATTGTTTAATTTCTTGACCAATTTATTCACAATGAATTAAAAAACTTTATGCAGATTTTGTGCTGCATACAATTTATTGTACCATTAGCAGTGCGGATTTTATTTGACTAATTTACTTTCAGTTTGTGAGTAGGTTAGGTAAAGTAGATATGGACTAAATACTTATCAAATTTCATATTTTCAAATGTTTTGTCCCCATTTAATATACGAAATCAAAAAAAAAATACTAACACCAGATATCCAAATTGAGAAGTTTAAAGTCAGAACTCAACATTTGTGCTAAATTTTGAGAAGTTTTCATACTAAATAGAGTTTGGCAAGATCTCAACTTTAAATTCTCTACTCAGAAACGGAGTTTAAGGATTAGTTGTTATATTATTGTGTTTTGCAGGCCGACTGCCTCCTGGTACCCGTAATGTCTGAAACCAAGGTGCATTTACAATTGAATTACTTAGCCTCTTTCTTCGACACTAAAACATCAGATGTCAACATATTCCATCTAGGTTAGTAAGCTCAAGAACGTAGAAATTGTCTCCTTTTTAGGGTTAATTAGAACTTAAACCCAATTTTTTTTTCCATCAAACCCATACGTGTGGTGTATCTTTGGATAGGTCTTTAAAAATGACATTGAGGTTTCTAATATCATTTCTTTCTAAATTGAACAGTTTACGCGAGACAAACTTCCAAAGTGGTAAAATGTGTCGTCCCCCCCTGTAACTTCTAAAATAATGGAATGATAAAACTAAAACAAATATATGATGTACATTAGTATGCAAACTACCAACGAAAATTAGATTGAACGAGATCTAGTACGTAGTTTTTTGTTTACTACGTCATAAATCGAAAAAAAAAATACCTACACTGATAGTAAAACATCGATCAAAGTTACAACTAACTACAAGAACTTTTATATTATGTTACTTGCTGCTAAGGAACCCTTCATGGGCGAGTTCGACTCGCATTTGGACAGTTTTTTTACGCAGGAATTAATTAATTGTCTTCTCTCGCTCTGAGTGGAGAGAAAGGAAGTGTTACATTTACTGATTAAAACCTACAGTATTCCTCCAATTACCTTTTGCGAGGGGTACGGTAACTCTTTCGAACAATCTGCAGTAAAAGTTATCCTGGTAACCAAAAACTTATGAGGTCGTTAAGGTTTATATTACACCTAATTATTTTAATACAATACTAGCTTTTGCCCGCAGCTTCGCCCGCGTACTTAAAATATATCATTCAGGAATAAAGTAGCTTTCTATCGGTGAAAAAAAAATTGCAATCGGACCAGTACTGGCAGAGATCACTTCTTACAAACAAAAAAACAAACTTTACTTCTTTATAATATTATAAATAATATAGTGTAGATTGTTGATCCTTTGCGTCGGGTACAAGGTACAAATCCAGTTTCTTAAAACTATTGAACTCATAATGACGGTATTGACCAACGCTATCCTTTATTTTTAAAACTTACCCATAACTTCTACATCCTCCAAAAAATCTTATTTATTTATTTTAAAATTATGTACACATAATATACAAACACAACACAACACAACAATCAACACACAATCTTCGACAAGTTATTAGTCTATTTTCCTGTTTTTATTTATGAAAGCAATTCGCATTTCAAATATTGGAATGAGAAAGAATGTGGGTGAGGTACGAACATCTCACTATACGTTTTATACTGGGTAAGCCATAATTATGGCGGTAAGAGATATTGAGGAGTGTAGTTATAAGTATTGAGGAGTGGGTGGTAAGACGTCATGGCGTCCTCACCTTTTGCATGACGCAGGTGTTTATCGGACACGGTAAGTTCGGGAGGTTCCTGCATTTGATTCGTGCGTAAGAAACGCCCGGGGACACCATTGTCTTGACCGCCCGGAAGACATAGTGGAGCATACGGAAGAGATGTACCCTGCAGGAGCAGAGCATTGCTGTGTCCTCGTGAGGGCGGCCGGCGACAACAACCTCTCGCGCCGGCCCCTGGTACAGGCCGTGGTTCTGAATAATAATAATAAAAGTATTCTGTTAAAAGGTTTCAAAATTAGTGTGGAGGAGTGATGTGTTGTGCTTGTCGCTCACTCCTATTATAGCACCGTATAGTGTGAAAGTGTGATTAAATACAGTCAGTATTAAACTAGCGTTCACAGGAAGCACCCGACTTCTTATTTCTGCACCTTCTACCCGAAAACATATCCCTTAAGCATAGGTTTCGGTTTATATTTTTCGGGTTTTTCGGTTTCTAATTTCGGAAATCCCTACAGATCTGATTCGCAGGAGCTGCAGGAACAGGCAGCGGGACGGGGGGAAGGGCTCGTACGCGGCGCGGCTTTGTAGGAACCGCAGTAACAAGCACGGAGTTGCGGGGCACGAGCAGGGCACTCTGCAACCTTAGCAATCGACGTATGCGCCGGAGACGAAATTGCTGACGCGAAGTTCGGCGACAATATATCGAGGTCGGCTCCATGACGCATGTTTACGTTAGATGCATCGACTGATGACCTAGTTTTCGCCCCGTTGTTGCGAAATTCATCACATTCCTTGCGCAAATCGGCGTCGGTTTTCTGAGATGCATCTAACTTTCCTAGCACATCCGTGAGACTGGCCCTCAAAAAGACAATGTCTTTCAAAAGGCTTGTGACATCGATGTGGTCGAAGGTGACTGGAAAGAGCTTATGCAGCTCCTTTGTCACAAAATGGGCACGTTGTCTCCTTGAACAGCATGGGCTCTTGTAGGTTTTTCTTAGTCCCGTCCCGTCACGCGCGCTGGCGGGATGGTAGGCGGTTGCCTCTTGGCGGAGGCCAAGCAGTAATGCTAGCCAGGGCCGCACGCGCAAGGGAACGACCCTCACGCCCCAACCGCCGAGATTTTTGATCAAAAGAAAGAAATAATAAAAAAAAAAAACAATTAACTAGGTACCTAACTAATTTTAAAATATGGTTTAAATGGGTTTATTTGAATCCAACTGAAATACATATTTTATTGTCTACAGGTAAGTAGATAGAGGTACGATTAGTGTCGACCTATTGACTGCTCTAAGTATAGGTATTGTTGTGCCATTTTCACCCAATTAAACAAATGTAAACGTTAATTTCGCTTCGCTTTTAATTGCTACAAGTGACACGTTTATTTACATGTCCTATTTACGGGCGGAGTGAAGCCATTCATGAAATTGTATACTTGATCTGCGACCACAATGCCGATGGAACTGCGCCGCCCCGTCTCGCTGAGATAACTACCTATATTTAGTACTCGACACTCCGATAGCATGAATGGTATACAGGCAGCCGTGCCATTTACATCCATCGCCATACCTGCTCATACTATATGTATGTCAGCCATTCTCTTTAAAGGATATCACCGGATTATTCTCGCTTATAGTAACAGAAGTCCAAGCTAACAAAGTTAACATATTCACGAGAATATTATGGTAATGTTTCTTTGTTCTGAACTTTCTATTCTAGGACATAACGTTGGCGCAGACACAACTAGTTCGATCGCCATGGAACTCCATAATCAGGTCACGTACGAATGACCTTCGGCGCCAGGCTTCCTCGAAGCGCTAACTTTAATTGGTCGTGCAAAGATCCTTGGCTGCAGGCTAGCCGCTAATGATAGTCGATTGTCCTACTTAACCTGGCCGTAATGTGCGCCACTTAACAACTTTATTTCATGCCTCAAAGGATCTAGATTAGAATCGTGTCCATCTTTTTACAGCAGGTAGATATCCTGAAGCTTAGTACTGTTCAGGGAGCGAAAAAGTAATTTGTCGTAATTAACTAAGTACTTTTTCTAGTACGAAGCCTGAATATTGATGTCCATCGCGACGTCCGGCGGCGTGGAAAGCTCGTCGGAGTATCTGCGTTACGTCCAGAAATGACTGGTGTCTCCGGTGTAATGTCAATTGCGGATGGCGGTGGTCGTGTAGGGAGGCGCTGCGGGCGCGGGCGGGGCGCGCGGGGCGTGCGGGCGCGCTATCGATGCGGCTGCGCGCGCACCCGCGCCCCTCGCCTTCGATTTTCCCAGTCCGGGCGACGGTGGCGGCGCGTTGCATAACTGTGTAGCGCACTCCGCGCGCGACCCCGCTCCGAGCGCCCGCCGCGAGCGCGCCACCCGCGCCGATACGCGCAACGTCGCGCCCTTTACGTAACGCGCGACCACCTCGCGCTCCTCACCGCCTTACCGAGGATTTCTGTTGGAGTGACTCTGTTAGTGTGGCTGGATATCGTCGACGCCGCTGGACTCGTCGCAGGCCGGGCGCGGGCCGCCGGTGCTGGTAGGTGTCGCGAGTCGCCGCAGTGCGCGCGCTCGCCCTTTGTCCGCGCGTGGTGGTGGCGGTTGCGGTCGCGTGCTGAATAATTGACGCGGAGGCTGTGGCGCGCGGCGTATCGACCTGGTCGCGTGACGGCGCGCACTACGCCGCGGCCGCAAGGACGCCGCGCTGGCTGCGACACTGCCAGCGCCGCCGCCGCCACCGCCGCCACCGAGCTGCCGCTTACACTCATCTGCTCATACCTATTGATTCTCCCCTATACTTAACCTATTTACAGCTGTGATCATTATTTACATCCTGTATGCCAACCTTGAAGCCCCTCGGGAGCTGGGCTGCTGGCAGGATACGTCTCCTGTCTCGTCCTCTGTCGGAGTAATGTTGGCTCCGTACGAGACAGCTTGTTGTTTCCTCGAAATGTTATTGACAGCTCCACAGATCGATAGGCTTTTGACGCAAACCACTCGTAGTTCCAATAACAATTATTTGATTTGCCATAACATGATGAATACTAAGAATCGAAGTTCTTACTATTAATATTTAGCTTTACAAAGAAATATCAGTTATTTAATAATGTTAAACGGTTCAGGCCGATGTTTTATACTTTGCTCAGCTGGTTACGTAAAGGGATAACTTGTGTTCCATTCACCCTTGGATATTACAGCTTCCATCACTTGTTATCCAGTTAGCCAGTCATTAACTTTCTAATAGTCAGCTTTGCTACGGTTGCGGCTACGACCTACGACCTCCGTGCTACGGTTGTGCTTCGTAGCACGCTCGTAGACGTAGCGCTACACTGCTACACAAGCGTAGCTATTAGCTACGCCGTTCTTTATTTCTACTTTCTCAAAGCTTTGTCTCGTTTGACAAATTACACAATACTTTTGTACGAGTATTCTCATTTGAGGATAAAAGCTGTATATTGAACTAGTATTTATGACAAACAAATATTTATTTCAGAATTGTTTTTCGGCTTATGATTACATATTGAACTGTAAGTTAACCACTTCTTAAAGCTCTCATTAGAGCTTTTCAGTGAACTATTGAAGCATAGAAGATAGGTAGGTAGGTAGGTACTTTCCTTGTTTACTGTTTTTTTGGTGATGGTAACACAAATTGCCTGCTGTCAACTGCTGCGGCTTTTAAACAGGGGATTCTTCCTGCCTGTCTAAAGTTTTTCTAACGTTAGCACATTAAGCATGCGTAGATCTCGGATCCTACATTTTTAAGCTACGATCACTTTTAGTAACGACTGATTATGTAAAAGCGATGTTTTCTGAGATCTTTTGGTACTTTTTCTAGGTTATCAATGAATGCAGGAAGGGTGTAGATGAACTGAGATTGTGAATATCTTGAAAGAACAATAAATGGGTACCAGTTAAGTCATATACATTTAAGTAGTATCCTTTTTTATTTATGAAACTGACAACCAGTTTATATTTTATTAAACAAGTATACCTTTGTGGTTAACGATAGAATTTATTGTTTTGATGACTTTCAAAAAGAGATGCTAAAGTGCTTTATTTTTTGATAATGTTCAAAAACACCAAATGATTTTTAATGGAAGTAGAAGAAGAAGTATTGATTTTATGTATTAAACATTTCTATAACGAGTACAATCCATAAATTATTTAGTCACATTGCTAAATTGACTTTATTATGACTAAAAGTCAAACAAAAAATTTATCAAATCGTTAACATTATGCAATTATAAACAACTAGGTACGTACAGTTACAATGCAGGTTTTAATGGTTTCTATAATCTGTTACAACATGCTAATAGAACATTAGGCTGGTTTCAAATGAAACTGTATACCTAGAATTGTCCAATTTGGTTTATGGAAATTAGTCAACACACTCATGTGAGTTCTTGACGTTCCTTGTTTAAATGAACAGTGAGCCTAGTGCAAGATGGTTTTACACTAACGCGATTGGCACGTTCATGACGTTCGTCGCTCCGATTGGCCAGCTTCAAGCTCTTAACCAATCAGAGAGCCAAACGCGGTAAACGCTTCGATCGCGTAATAACAACTCGAAATCGGTATTCGGACCACATCCACACGAAATGGATCGTGTCGACTATGGAGTATATTTTGCTGATTGCCTTAAAGACACTCAAAGGAAGGATGCACGATTTGCGATTCTGGAATCACCATGCTCCTTACTAAGGTTGGTGATTACGTAGAATTATGCTTAAATAACTCTAGTGTATCACCAGCGGATTTTTTTTTAAGGGAAATCATACAATGTCTCCTTCAGCTACAAGTGGAACGAGAGAAACTCTCAGACATTTACTGACTAAAACCCAATCGTTTGTTCCTTCTTTGCTTTGCGTTCGAGAATCCCAGGGGTTCATTTTTACTTCTGACGTTACCGAAGATGCCAATCAAACATTTATAGAAAAAATCTTCATTTAGATCCTTTGATATTCGATTTTCGAGTCAAACGAACTTATGTTCACTATATATATTCAACCTCTACCTTCAAATCAAGGTTGTATTTTACTATCTGAAGCCAAAGTCGTAAAGTCGTTCCTACCAAGTCTCTCGTAAAGATCCCAGGAATGTGTTACTCTCTCCTAGAGTAAATCTAATCATAGTAGGAACTGCAATTAAGGAGTGGAATTCCCTGCCGGAGTCTGTGTTTCCTGATAGCTACAACTCAGAGGTCTTGAAGTCAAGAGTGAATAGGTTACTTCTAGGCAAGCGTGCTCCATCGTCGGCCACATCATCGCTTACCGTCAGGTGAGATAATGGTCAAACGCGAGCCTATCAATCAAAAATATATAAAAAAAAACTACTTTGAATATTTACAGTGCATGACTGTTCGAAAGAGGTACCGTAGCCCCAGAACGCAAAGGGCAACTGAAGAACACAGGCGGGTTTTAGTCAGTAAAAGTCTGACACTTCTCTCGCTCCACTCAGTGTTTGAGAAGTTATCGGGTAATTCCTTCCAAACTGTCGTCAAAATCGATCATCTGTTCTGCGAGTGATTTCACTACGACTCAAGTTTTGCGATGCCGGTAACCTTGGTTCTCTTTTTCTTGGTTCCTGATGTGCAAGGAAACTCAAGCATAGCCCTTCCCATTGCTTGTTGGGCCTTTACTTTGGGAAGAACTTTAAGCCTACTGGTGAGGTCCATTGGGACCACGTTTTAGAGCCAAGATTAGTGTCTTTCACATTTTAATTCTTCATTAAATACTCAAAGTTGATTTAACAAAGAAAAGTTTCCTCGTCTACCAGTAAATCTTTCACGTATAAGTTTATATGGAAGTTTTTTATGTTTTCCAAATTGTTGTAACCGTTGAAGGGTCCGGGAATCAAATCCAACCCGTTGGTTCAGTCACAGTAGGCAGATTCAGTGAACAGAATATAAATTACATACATAAAAACATTCGTTTTAAGCCACCTAGAAGCTTTTTCGGTATATAACGTGACGCGAAAGTAATAAAAATTTATAGGTTTAGTTTGAAGGTCACACTCGTTTGACAAAAACTCTGGCCTCTCCGATTTTTCCGGAAATTCTGGTTATGGCAGCTTTTGATTTAGATCCTTTTTGGTGTTGATTACGTAACTCAGGACTAACCTATATTCCCTCCAATCCCTCTCGTTCACGAAATGCCTCGAAACCACTTTTGAGATTGGAAAAAGTTTTTCTGACCCCAAAGCATAAAGCACAGCATAGTCGGCCTTATAATGTTCCCACTGCTGGAACTCAGGCCTCCTCTGTAGGAGAGGGAATGGGCCATAATTCACCACGCAGGACCAGTGCTAAATCCAAAGCATATGCTTTAATGTGATTGAGTTTGAGTTTTAGTCATCATGGTGAAAGGATTAGTCAGCTAGACTCTGCATTACCGAATGCTAACTGTCCAGGGTGCGCCGGGCGTTTAGAATCGTGTATGAAGTTTTTAACGTCACTCCACGACTTATGCGAGGCCAACGACGCAGCAGTCCAGGTGGCTAAATAAAGGTCGGGCCAGAGTCCGATCGACATGAAAGAGGAAGAGGAAGAATGTGATTTAGTTAAAAGTATCTACTTTGAGTGTGTATTAGTATACAATCTGCTTAGGCTTTTCCCGACTAAGCTGTGGTCGGCTTTGAGCCTAACCGGATGCTGCTGAGTACCAGCATTTCACATGGAACCTGTCTGATTTTCATAACCCAGTAATTGGGTAGGGACTGAGCTACCCCTTGGCCAAACTAGTGTTTCTCTGGGCTTTCTCGACTTCTGACTATCCGTATCGACTGTCTAAGATCTTTAAATTTTAGCAGGGTCTAACGGCTTAACGGACTTTCCAAGGCGCAATGAATCTCGATATGGTAACTGGCCTTGGCAAGCGTTGCTTAACCTTGGAGATTAACTTCTGCAGCTGTCATTACTTGATCATGCCTATAGATAAACGTAATATAATAAAGTATTAAACGTATTCATAAATAGCAACAAGAAACTTAAAAAATATTAAGTAACTTTTTTTTTGAAGCTTGACTTTGTTTTGTAATGTATCGTATTTTTGTTTGTTCTCTTCAGATATTTCCATGTTTAAATCTCACATTTTGTCAATTTTATTTATAAGTTTATATAAATAACTGAAACTTATAATTGGCCTTCTTCTATAAATAACTTCTTTTATTCGAATTAGTTGTGATTTTTTTTAATTTTAAATAGTAGTAGTTAGCCCATTATGTCCCACTGCTGGGCAATGGTCTCCCTCTCCCTTTTCCATCACACGTCTGTCCTCAGCTATTGCGGGCCGTCCCTCCGATAGTTTTCTCCACTAATATTATAAAGAGGTAAATCTTGTTTTTTTTTTATTTGTTGGAGGTAGTTTCTGAAAGTACTGGGCCTTTGGGATTGCTTTATTCCTGAGTGACATAGGCTATATTTTATGTATGCGGGCGAAGTCGCGGGCAAAAGCTAGGAATCATAAAATAACGGTACAAATCTACTTAAATCACGTTCTACTTATTCTCAAGGACCTACATTACGAGGCACAGATTCGCAGATAGGCGGGAACATAAACAATCCACTTTCCCTACAAAACAGCAAAGTTTTCTCGTAGTAATTTCCCTTTCATTTGTCGTATCGGTTCACTTTAATCTCCATGTATCAGGTGTGCGGTATTAAAACTGAAATAGACCGTGTGAACTGCGTGGATTACGCAGCTCGACGAGATTACACGGAAAAATACTGCTATAAAGTTTACTGTAGGTATATCTGGGGAAATGACTGAAAGATAAAAATGGGCAGTTTAGCCCTAGGTTCCTGTCATATCTTTTATAGAGCTCTGTCTCTCTCGGTTCCGCACGCGTCCTTAGATACTGCTCCGTTCCTGGAGGTCATAGTGTGATGTTCGATAAATGGGCTATCATATGTTTTGATTCGAACCAGTAGTTCCTGAGATTAGCACGTTCTAGTTTAAACTGTTTTTACCAGTCAGAACCTTGGCTCAATGTCTCACAACTGTTGGTTCTCCTACAATTAAATAAGTAAATAATATTATATAGTACCTATAGATTACTGAATATACTGAAGTAAATGTTTCAGATACTTGAAGTTATGAAATCGTTAGCATAATATTTGTTAAATAAAAGATATATATGATTGTGCTTATGAAAATCAGTAAATCATAGTAAAAGTGTTGACCAAGAAAGTAAATTAAATCTCAGTATGTCCTTTTTCCCTTCCTCTTGAGGTCTTAAGTGGAAGCAAGATAACATAATTACATAGTATACGACCAGATCATCCAATTACCGAGAACTGACCACATAAGTATCTCTTAATACCATGGAGAGGGAAATGCGATGTTCATGTTCACGAGGAAAATTAATTAGTGATTCATCTTAATATGAAATTATATTGTACGTGTATTTGTCACCTATCTCCTCTTCAACGGCATTACCGATATGGAAGAAACTTTATGTGTATATTAGAATGTGTCTCTGGACGGTTTGAAAATGATTTTGGACCTGGTAGGTGGCATTTTTTTCTTCTGGCGAGCCAGCTTTCGAACAGGACGTCGTCTATCAGGGTCGCTAGTATACTAATAAATTGTCTTATATTAAACAAGTCTACATAATATATAAGATCATAAATTAGTTAAGGTTATCATTAAGTTCTTTATTAGTTTACATAACATAAAACACAAAGCTAGATTGTAATAAGATTAGGGTCCATCCTTATGAACATGCAATTACTCTAGCCAAAGAAAAAAATATATATGGTTCCGTTGCCTGTAATTATTTTGGACGAAAGAAAATCATGAATCAGCATTCATTGAGTCTTTTCCCAAATGAGTTGAGGTAGGCTTTCGATCTTACTAAATGTCCGTATTATACTCTAGTGGATTTATCTATCAATGAAATAAAGGTGATGGATACGCTTCCATACAATTTTGGGGCTTTTATGTAAAAATATGGAAGTGGAGGTAATTAATAACTTTCTAATTATCAACCAATCTCTGAAAATCTTGTGGATTTTATATATCTGAAAAAATTAGAAAAAAACATAAAAATGAATGCTGTGTGTAGATTATAATATGAATTGGAAAATGTCTGAAGAAATGGAATAGAATACAATAAACTTATTCTACACCAAAAAGTAACAATTTTACAGAAACTTTTCATGGGTACAATGGCGGTCTTATCGTTGACAGTGATATTTACCAGACAACCTTAGGATGGACTATAAGTACATAAACTAAACGAGTTTTCAATGAAAATATTTTTTGAAGTGAAAACTTCTTTAGCGGCGTTGAGCACTTTTTCTGTAATGGGTATAAAATCTTAAACTCGCGTCAGGACACGTGACCCTGATCGAAAAAGCGTAAGACGGCGACGTCATCGATATCTAAGTACTAGATAGGGCGTGTTGAACACTCACTTCAAACGAATCCTTTGCACTGAATTCTAGGCAAATTGACATTGATGACTTTAGTGCAATTTTGACGTTCATACAGTTGAGAGCGGAGCTTATAAATTCAAAAGAAAGTGAATTTGGGACGTAAATAATAATTCAGTAGTCATGAAAATAAAATAATTGATTATTCAAGCAATTTAATTGCTTCAAATTTCGTAATAGTATGTTAGAAATTATATTATTTTATTTAAAAGATTTTCCATTTTACAATCATAGACTAAAACATGCAGATGTTCCATCCCACAAAAACCGGGTTTTTTACCTACAACTGATTTAGTGAACACGAATTTGCATGATGTTTTATTCCGTTTGTTTTTTTTTTTAATATTCTGTTTAATATTTTTTTCTTTTTTGTATAAATAATAGGTACCAATGAATTCCGTCAAATTCAATAAATATGAATACGTCTGTTTTGCGATACTGTAAACGTGTGACTCAGGTTCAGTTGAATTTGTAGTCATATGTGTAATATAAGTGATACATCACTAAGTGATCATTACTGTTATTGAGATTTCGTCCTTCATAAACTATAATTATAATTATTTCAAGTTTGTTCACTCTGGTCAGCCGAAAAGAGAAAAATTGATAAAATATCTTAAGAGGATAGACGTGACAACACGTGGCTTCCTACAAAATATCCTTTTATCTGCTCTTCACACTTTTAAACTGATGATACTAAAGCTGGAAAACGTTTTCTAATGAGTCGGTTATTCCTTGCAGTAATGCTATTCCTTCAGAACGTGCCTTTAAAACATTTATAGCTTTCCCCTACATCATTAAACCAAGTGCAAATTTCTGACTCCGAATCAATTTTTGATTCGCCCCGAAAAATAAAGTTGAAAATAGATTTAAAAAAAGTTTTAGTTTTTTATGTAATTTAATTCATCCCCATTGCTCTCAAAAAGGTGAAGGAAAACATCATAAGAAAACCAGCATATTTCAAAGACATGCGACATTCACCAACCCGCACTTTACCTTCACTTTTCTTGGACTGACCGACATTTGACTATTCAAAAGTGCCTGTAAATGGTCTATTTGAAATAAATGCTTTGATTTTGATTTTGATTTTGCACTGGGCCAGCGTGGTTTACGGCCCATTCCCTCTCCTAGAGAGAAGGCTTGAGTCCCAGCAGTGGGAACATTAAAAAGCTGATTACGCTATAGTTATAGTTGTTGTTTGTTTTGTTACTAAATATTAGCAGCGCAGTCCTGACCATCATTTTCTGGTGGTTCAATGGTTTCATTATTTTACACGATTTTGAATTCACTAATTATTAGACGTATTTTTCTGAATTTACACTAACGTGGACTATTGGTAAAATTTTTAAATAGAGTTTTATTGTAATGTGAAGTATTGTAGGCAAAAACTATGTCACTTCTGCGGTATAAACATCTATATGGATAACATGTCATTACACTATGTTGAACTAAACGCGTAAGTACTTCGAAATTCATGGCGCTTAAGACGTTTTGGTCGTGAAAAAATTATCCTCTAAAAGCTATCAGCGCTTTATATTTTAATAGTTCTGTTAGACGACATAATGCCAATGTAGCGCTGCAGCAGATTTTCGTTTTAACTTTTCAATATTTTGACAAATCTTTTCTATGAAAGGACCTGTCTATCACTAGAATATAAGTCAATGGGCGACGTTGATTTTTCGGAGAGATAAACTTTTTAATGTAAAATAATTGTAATAGTTTTAAAGTGTTAAATTTTTAATGTAATATAAATTGTCATGTTTGTGTACGATAGCGCAATAAATGAATATTGTATTCTACCACATAAATGATAGTACTTTTATACTGATAAAGCAATTGGTGCAAAATTATTCCCTAACCATTCCAAAATATCAAACATGCTCAACGTTAATAATCAAGTTTTCACTTCTGCCGGCACTCCCGGAGTGCAACCCGTCTTTTTTTTTTTATAGCAAGGTTTAACAGCGCGGTTTATACCTATATAATTTATACTTTTGAAGACCATTCTAAAAAGCTCCTAAAGCTACCTTTTCTGCCATCATCAGATCAGCTTCATGTTATAATAATTTTTCATTGCCATCTGTTTTACACATGCATTCAAAATTTCAAGTGGATTTTTTTTGGAAGTGGATCAATAATTTGCAAGAGATCAATGATTACAGACAAACATCGGGACAGGTGAATAAACGCTTGTAATAAAAAGGGAAAGTTTAAAAAAAAAAAACTAATGCGATCCTCCATGTTCCGATGTCCCGCAGTCCCACAGGTGTAAATTATATCCATAGACCTTTCTCGTTTATTGTTCTTTCTATTAGTGAAAACTACATTAACATCCCGTACCTACCTAACGGTCCCGACTTACGAATTGTACGTTGTAGGTAGGCGCTTTACTATGTGTAATTTATTTCATCACCGTTGCTCTCAAAATGGTGAAGGAAAAAACTTTTTCAATGTTTCGTCTTCTAGAAAGTGCTTTTTTTTATTTACAGTGTAATGCTAGTGACATTTATGACATTTCATAAGAACTAAAATTCAAAATCCTGCATAGCAGTATTAGAGTTCTCCACGCGATTAGAACATTATAGAAAAGCCCGAAATCATATCGGGTGGTTGCCCGGACCAGACACAAGGACCGTTTGGTTGGAGGATCCTCCCTGTTCAACTTTGTTCCACATACCTCTGAAACAGTTTGAAATAAAAAATACAGCGCTTTTTTTAAACTACACCTGAACTTATTACATTGGGCCCAGAACTGCTTGTCTCCTTTAATGTTTCATTTCTAAGAATAAAATAGGATGTAAAGCAACGGCAGCTTTTGACATCTCAAAAGCAATTAAATGATCCTGTAGAAAGCGATTGGCAATCATCCTTTGACCACCACAAGCGTCATACGGAACTTAATTACTAAGGCTTTGTGAGGAGTAAATTTCAATTAACGTTAGCAACGTTCTGAGCTTCCTACGTAATTAAAAAACTATTATCATATTTTTTTTTTGTGGGAAATTATCTATTGACATCTTCCGCCTTTGGGCGGGGCGGGAGGACGTTTCAGACTTTTACTGACTAAAACACACTCCTAGTTCCTTCGTTGCCTTTAATAGCCAGGTATAGGTTTCGACCCTGCTGGGCCGCTACTGTTTGCTGACATCTCCTTGAGATGCGCGTTGGACAATACGCGCCGTCGACGACTTGGGCTCGGTCCGAACGGTTACCGGACGGTCGGACGGCGAGCTATTTTCATAATACGTCAATTTCTTTTCGCTCACTGAAATTTATCTAACCTTTTTTTGTTTAGCGCCTCCAAATCCATTGGTTATAAGAACTAGCTCGTGAGCAGATTAGGCCCAAGGTTAGCGATTGGCCGAAAAATATTTATTGCCAAGCTCTTTTTCTTGCTCGGATACCTCGTTCGGTTACGAATTATTGCGGTCCAACTTAAATCCGTCTCGTGCCTTCTGGTTTATTTTCGGAAAATGGAATTAGAGGTTTCAGCTATAGCTACTGAATGTTCCACTAATGAGTAATGAGCATAAGAAAGGTCTACATCAGGCCCGTGAAGTTCCTTACTGTCATACTTCGTGAAGTAATCGTCAAGGACTACAGGTTTGTGCCATTATTTATTTAATACTTTATGCATATTGCAAAGTAAGTAAAAGTGTGACATATCTCCCGCTCCGCCCAAGAGCGAGGAATGTCATTAGATGATTTTTCTACTTAAAGAAAAGGTATATAAGTGGACTTGATGTTTTTGGTATTTTCTACCAGTAGGATAAAAGAGAGAAAAAAAGATGAATATTCTTCTTCTTCTTCTTTTCGTTTCGATGCTCTCAAACTATACTTCTTCTGACCAATATTTGGCAACCTGTACAGCTCTATTGTTGGCCTCGTAAACACCGATGAATATCAAAAAGATATACCAATGAACGATTTAATTTATACACAATTTAATAAAATAACTATTATACGAGAATAAATTTTTATAACCATAGTTACAAGTATTTTCATAATTATTTCACAAGTATAACATTATAAAAGGATAACAGTAACAAGTTGTATTTTTAACAAAATTGTTACAAACCTGCCTGAACTAGGCGGCCTGTATCTTGTGGGCCAAAGTTGTGTTAGCATTAAATTAAAACACAAATGTTAGTTGACGGTGAGA
Source organism: Mythimna albipuncta (assembly GCA_929112965.1). Lineage (NCBI taxonomy): Eukaryota > Metazoa > Arthropoda > Insecta > Lepidoptera > Noctuidae > Mythimna > Mythimna albipuncta. Next base: position 13,907,796 of record OV815973.1, read on the forward strand.
CATAGGTCAACAATTAACTTTTAGGGATGAACTACCTACATAAACAACTAGTTTTGGCCCGCAGCTTCGCCCCCGTACATAAAATGTAGCCTATGCCACTCAGGACTAAAGCAGCTTTCTATCGGAGAAAAATTTTAGCAATCGAACTAGTACTTTCAGAGATTACATTCTATAAACAAAAAAAAAAATCAAACTTTACCTCTAATATTGTATTTTCACATCATACAGGGACCCACTCCTATATACACATCAAGTTTAATCTATATCATTTAGTTAGGGTGAGTTGCACCATTTAACTATAACGATAACCAAACCTTAACCAGCCGCGAAACGGCCGCTATTGGTCAATTCAACGATTTAACTGTTAATGGCTTTGTTATCGTTATAGTTAAATGGTACAACTCACCCTTAGTTTCAGTTTAGGAACAGTTAGATGACAAATGCCTATGGAAGAATTATATAAATATATAAAATAACAATAAAATAAAAGACTATTCTCAGTAATGGTTGTGATAGGGTGTGGGTGTGTTTGAAAATGCGTAATGTCTGTGAGTCATCTCGCGTTGAATGTGTTGGAGGTTTAGCACAAACCGTTTATTATTTGATAATTTGCTCAGTTTCTTCGTATAAGAAGGTGACGAGTATTTTTAATCATTTCGTACATAGCTGTCGTTTAGATCCCTAACGTGCCAGGAATGGTTAATTTAGAAAGACTCCGTCTATTTTGATAAATCAAGGCTTACTTTGTCTACTACTACGTTCATGGACTCATAACTTCATAGACGCGCATTCGTCATTATACAATTGGTGTACACCTGCCCCCCTAGCCAAGTTACAACCATATCGTGTCGAATTCCGTTCTCCAACCGGTAACGCTTCGGTGTCAGCAATTGTAGAAAACGATAAGTGGGTAGCCATGTTGACGCGCCTGAGTTGGCCGCTCGTTCTACAATGTAGCGTTTGTTTATCAAAGGATGTAGCGTTAAACGTTGTAGAAATTCATTCTATCATTTTGAACGATGTGACCTTGGCTACGAATTTCCTATTCGCTTGTTCCGACCACGTGAATTAACGTTGAGATGATGTAATTCCCATACATTTGATTACTTTTCGACTAGCGTTAACGATTGTAGATTATCAACTTGGCTAGGGGTGCTGCTCACAGTTTTCATAAAAAATATGAAAGTGTCAACGGAGCGGTAACGATACAACGGGACGCACGACGCGTATAATAACGATTACGCGTCTATGAAGCCACATGAGTAAATAAACGGTAATGAAGCTATGCATCCGTGGATAGCTTCATAGCTATTTATGTTCTTCCCATTCTAAGAGTCTTCGTTCTTCTAACAATCTCCTACTGCTCTGTCCCTCTCATACTACTTATTTTGTTCATTCTTCCTTTTATATACAGTCCATACTTCTGTGGAATGCGCTTCCTCTCGACATCAGGATGGCCACCAGTCAGTATGCATTTAAGCGAAAGTTGCGGCATTACTTTCAGAACAAATAGCGGAGTCGTTTCAGAACCCTCCTTCTGCTACTTTATATAATTTATGTAGGTATATTATATTAAATATATATGTATGTCTATTTTAGTTATATATATACATTTGCACCTTTACTTTTCTTAATAATCCATTTTTTTTGTTGTTTTTTTTTTTGTGCACCTGCCATGTTTTTCTCTTCACCACCTTAGGTTGACTGGTAGAGAATGCCTAAGGCATTAAGTCCGCCTTTGTACCTGTGCGTCGCATAAAGTTTTAATAAATAAATAAATAAATATTAGGCCTAGCTTTATTCTTAAGGTTCTGTGAGAACGTACTGACACTTAGGATAAATAATTACCGCACTCAGAGAACAGGGAATCACAATAATAATTTTAAGGTATGTATGTTTGGTACTCCTTCACGTTCAAACAGCAGGTCCGGCACACGGGTAGACCATATCCTGGAATAACTCTTCTTATTGCAGGCGTGTTATTGTTTGAGATAATAGTAGAAGATAGGAACCAAGGCTTAAATATTATTTTAATTACAGCTCTCTGAGCCCCTTCCATTTTCATGTTGTAATTTTGCCAGCACTATTCCAGACGAAAATACTATATTGAATCACTGATTGCCATAGACCAAGATGTTATCATCCGTAGAATTTTAGTAAGAGTTCAAATTTTGCATAATTTTCTTTGTCTTAAACAGCATAAGCAAAGATATTGTATTGATAGCGTTACAATTGTCTATATCCGAAATGGACCGGCCAAAGTCGTTTGAATCGACCAAAAATAGTTCGATACTAAAAAAAAACTGTCTACGACAGTCAAACTGGAATGTTCATTGTCTTAATGACAGCAAAGCTGAGTCACGGCTGCCTGACGTCGATGTCCTTTCCATGAACTGCGTGAAACTCATTTGTTCAGTTGATGAAATTAATGACTAACTTTGACACAGCTACGAAATCTATTGACTAACGCCTACGCAAATACTCGACCTATAAGTTTCATGCGGGTGTTTGATTTGTCAGTTTGTGTACAATGAGAATCTAAACGTAATATAAAGGTATCGTCTAACCGCCTATAGTACGAAGCCCTTTTGGGAAATAAATATAGGTACCCACACCGAAATTGGTAGGAACGTAATGGTGTGTTCGGTAAGATCAGGACTTGGGTCACGTACCAATTCTTGTTGATCTTATTTTCGCTTTTGTGGTAGAAGGTCACAGTCGGTTTCTCGAAATATTTTTTCAGCCAATCCAATTGAGAGTAGCTCCATAAACATGATTTTGTAAATGTATCATTCCTAAAATACCACCTCGCATTACAATATTGAAAACGCTTATTTTCAGTAGCGTACCTCGTTAAAATTTTATCGCTAAAAAGAACGATAAAATTGCATTAAATTTTTGACAATTTCTCAAGTTATTATCTCTATCCGATCCACGAATTCCGGAGTTAATAGCTATCTTGACTTAATTGAAATACCTCTTTCAAGTTGGTAATTAATCGCTTTATATTTTTGTCTTTTAATGACTGTTCTCGGTAGGAATAATTAGCTGTGTTCAAAGGATCTCGTAACAGCCTCATCCAGGCATTTTCCTATGTAACAATAATATACCTAAATAATATTATAGTTTCTCTACAAACAGACTTCCCAGAAAGTCTAAAATAATGTTGACCCGGAATAAATAAGGAAGACTACCTATGGAAATAATTATATTTTAGCAGATCAAAATGTCTATCAAAGAAATCATTTGCAGATAAGAGGAAACACAACCGGCGCTTTAGTATACAAATAATAAATGGTCTATAATAATTAGTGAAGAAGCTTTGTGTGATGAAATATATTTTCATCTTCAAATCAATAACAAGAATAATCTAGACAAACTGAAAGATGTATCTGTATCTTTCTGTCTATAAGTACAAAATTAAGTCGAATGCTAAAAAACCAACACCTACTTACATAACTCAAGAAAGAGTTTTGTCTATGAGTCGTATTTAGACAGATTTCGAGCTTGTAGAATTTGCCAGGCGTTTCAGACTAACGAACAAAATGTTACATAACTTGTACCATAATACTTTTTTTTTATTTATCGTTAGTGTAGGTATATGCTATATTCTGCACCATAAAACACTCGTATACCTATTTGTGTTTTACCTGTATAACTATATAGTACCTGGGTAAGACGATTTCCCATGTTTAATAAAAGGCATCTATAAAACAAAACAGAGAAAACATTTTAAGAACTAATTAATAGTTAGGAGTGGAATTCCCCAACGGAGGCTGTAATCCCTGATAGATACGACTTAGGGCTTTTTAAGTCAAGAATGAATAGGTTACTTCTAAGAAAGCGTGCTCTATCGTCGAATACATATCGCTTACCATCAGGTGGTCGAACGTGAGTCTATATAAGTATGCATAAAAAAAACATACCTTTGTTTCAGTATAAAAATATCACATCAGACGTAAATAGATTGCTTTACACACAAGGTGATTAAAACCTCGTTCCACGCTAAAATACCTGTTGTCCTAATAACAATGTCACTTAGCGATATTAGCTACATTACTCGTCGTGTTAGCTCAGTCTGACGTAGGCATATCACTTAAAAGGATCATACATTAAACGTCACCATCACATTTGTTGACCTCGCAAACTAAAGCGGAAACGCCTCGCTCTTTTATCAAAGTGAATTGGGTCCTTGTTTGTGTTTATTTTGTACAGCATTTTGTGGTAAACAACAAAAACGCCACAATCCGATATAAAATGAAGCAGCAATTAGCATCTTAACCTTTCAATTGTGATAATTACAGACACAATTGAAAGACAATAGGTGTCCGTCATTATCACGATTGAAAGGTTAATGAATTAAATCATCATCATTTCAGCCGTAAGACGTCCACTGTCGGACACAGGCCTCCCCCAAGTGTCGCCACAATGAACGGTCCTGTTCGTCTCGCATCCAACGGATTTCCGCAACCCTTTCCAGGTCATCGGTCCACCTTGTAAGAGGCCTTCCAAAGCTACGTCGTCGTCTACGTGGTCGCCATTTCAGAACCTTTCGGCCCCAACGGCCATCTGTTCTGCAAGCAATGTGCCCTGCCCATCAGATGGGCCTCATCAGAAGGCTGAAAGTCTCCCAAAGGGCAATGGAAAGGGCTAGGGCTCGGAGTTTCTTTGCGTGATCGAATCAGGAATGAGAATAACCGACCAAGGTTACCGACATAGCACGAAGAATCGTCAAACTTAAGTGGCATTTCAAATATTTGTAATAAATTAGTGAGCTTCACTATCAACGATTGCATCACTTCTTACTACCAGGCGGGATCTAAGCCGAGCACTAATTTATATAAAAATATATATATATATGAAGAAGAGTGGGCGCGAGGCAGGAATATCTCGCTATCTCTTTTCTACGTGCGTAACCTAATGGCAGTGACGTCACAATGCAGTTTGTGCATCCTTTTTCTATTTCTACTTTTCAAGCTTTTTAATTTTAAACGAATTTGAAAAAAAATCTTTCATTGGCGATTTTGGATAAAGTTATAAATAATAAATTATATTTATTTATAAGAATAATATAACTATATACATTTAAAAATACTTACTACGCTAATTAGCACTAACTGAATTCAAACTACGTATAAAAATATGGCGTCAGAAAACTCTTCCATCGCTGTCTACTGTGTCCGAAAAACTGGCGGTATGCACTTGATTTGTATTATTCGACCTGTTTCTTTAGGACTGGAAAAATCTGCAAGTTAATATTTTATTTTCCTGGAGCATAGAATAAGAGAAAATACAAGCGTATTTATTTTAACTTAAGAAAATAATGTATTAAGGAAAATGGGTCCCTCTCTCTTCGGAAGGTTGTAAAAATATTTTAGTTTCTTTTTTGCTGTTTCGTAATGAGGAAAGGGTTCTTTAATAAGTATGAATATTGAGTGCCGAGATTAATTGGGGAGGCAGGGAAGTATTCGTCCTTGACCTGTCGTCGCAAACGAACAGGCTCTTATTTTGATGTTCGATTAATTTCGTTAAGGAAGTAATTGCGTTCGTATTTGATTCCGAATGTCTTGTTACGTAGAGGTAATGAGGTTTTGAATTGAACTGGAACTGAGCCGAAATCGATAGTGTTCCCTAAAAGTTTTGAGTCAAATGCTATTCAAATCTATCCATATTTCGTCATACATGTTTTTTTTTAGGTGGGAAGTAATCCTATGATTTCTGCTGCTGTAAGGTAACGATACTTGGGTCTTTTAGTTGTTCTGTGCTTTTTAGGACTACGGGTTTCTTTTTCAGAAATTTCCCGTGGTCTGCAGGGCCCTTATGATTTTGCCGATAAGATCTGTTTGTACCCTATGCGCTGTCGATGACTGATCGGGCTCGTTCGGGCCGGTTCAGACAGTTCGTCATATTATTTAGGTACAATAATTTCAATATTGTCAACGTCTACACCATATTTACCAATTATTATAGATATACGTCCAAAATTTGTTTAGTGTAAGGTACTTTTTGGTAACTTGTTTAATTTGAGTTGGAGTTTCTTGCCGGTTTTTCTCCATAGGAAACGACCATATTGGAACCGTGCGCTAGCTTCTGACGTTTTATAAGTGCCCATGTAGGCCTATGTGAAATAAAATATTTTGACTTTTGATTTTAGTCTCTAGTTGTATTCAAGGTTCTCTCTTCTTTTTCTATTTGTACTGCAGAATATCCAAAACGGTTGAAAATTCGGAACTTTGTTAGTATTCTTACCAATCTTTTGTTTCACTTCATCCTCTAATCAAAATCGCGCGCGCGCACTGTCACATACCTGTACAATATTGTCACATGACCTAATTCCACTTTAAAGCACACTTGGTCTTAGCTAATATAATACGTGGGTGTCGTTCCACCTGCATGCGTGATTGTGTCAGGCAGGCGTTTCATTTACATCGCTGCACGCGAACTGAGAACGTTCCGAGCCTGTTATTATAAACCGGCATTGGAGTATAACGTTGCGATACGCTCACTTTCAAAAGTCTTTTTTCAGGTATAAGCATATAGAATAACAAGCCTATTAATGTTTCCAATTCTGGCCTCCTCTCTAGGAGAGGGAGTGGGCCGTAATGCACCACGCAGGCCCAGTGCGGGTTGGTGAAAATAACATGTCTTCTAAATTTTTGTTTCTAGGACATGCCGGTTTCCTCACGATGTTGTCCTTCGCCGTTTTGAGAGCAGTGGTGATGAAATAAATTACACAAAGTAATGTGCTTGACTGATTTTGAACCCGTGTCCTACAAGTCAAATATTTAAATGTAATTTGTTTGGAAGTTTTTTTTGTGAATTTGTAGAGAATGTAGTAGTCAAGGATATGACAGGCTTGGTTTCGTGCTGGCTCTAATTAAGGCTAATTCTGTAAACTAATTTTCATCCTCCGTTGATTCCTAAGACCTGTCGTCAATAAGCTTTTACAAGACGAACCTAAGTTTAGGAAGAATCTTTACATAAATTGATATTCTAAAGTTTATGATTGCTCTATCTGAACGCCCTGATTCTCTTGACTTTCTAAAGTAAATCACTGACTATTTCGAGCGACAATCGAAGTTGAACAATATTGGTCCAACGTGATTGAAATTGAAACTTAACAAAAGATTTCCTTAGAAACTTAGCAATATAAAGTTTACGAAAAGGTATACACGGCTTAGATGTGCTTTTCATTGACGAAACAGCTTTAATGATATAATAAGTAAGTAATATACAGGGTGACTGGCAATTAGAGTACGATACTTAAACACGTGATTGTGCTAATGATAACAAACAATTTTTATTATGGTAGCAAAGCCGTAATCGCGAAAAAAAATCAGCAGTTCAGTACATTCGGCAAACACAAATGTATTGAACAGCTGATTTTTTCTCGCAATTTCAGGTTTGCCTATAGTAAAAGCCAGACCCTATATTAGTCCCTATTCTTTCTGTATTTTTTGTTGGTTTGAAAAACTTACCGTGCCGTTGAACGCAAAGGGCAAGTAAAACAGCATAGGTAAGTTTTAATCAGTAAAAGTCTGTCCCGTTTCACTTAGAGCGGGGGAGTCGTTTAATGACTTCCCACCGAAAAGAAAAAAATATTTTGATGCACCTATTACAGGAACCTATTACTGTTACATAATGTTAATAAATATATTTTGCTGAACAATAAATAAAAACCTTCAAATAAACTAAAATAAGATTACTTAAGTGTTTGCTTGACTGCCAGTCTAACCTGCTTGAGATACTAAGTTGTTATAGTGAAGTATTACAACTTAGATACCCATATGTTTTTTTTTATCATCGCTCCAGGCGAAGGTTATAATTTGGGTGTCTTCAAGGCTAGAGTGAATGTGCTCTGCTTACCATCAGATGGAATAAAGAAGAATATCAAGCACTAGTTTATATCAGATAAAAAAGTTACTTTTTTGATCCGGCCCGGGCCGTAAAACTCTTTTGAACAATCCCGCAGCGAATGCTTATAATTTACAACTTTGCATATAAGTACTTGTTGATCAAAGTCATCGTGTCTGCAAGCATATTACGATTAATTTGATGTCAACCCATTTGATTGGCTACTGTAATTTCGAGCCAATGACAAGACCTTATGATGAGACTGTAAATAACTCAGTCCGGATTATTGAAACCGAGTTAGAATATTACAAACCAAGTTCGGGCACCATCGTGTTAAAATATATTAAGTTTTGAAAGCCCTATCTGAACTTGTGGATGTCCAAACCTTAGGCGTTTTGTGTTTTGGTGCGGTATGGGTAACCTTGTTGCTATGTATAAGGAAGTAAGAAAAAAAACACATATGTATCTGTCTTTTTGGAGTTTGCTGTTTAGGCTAAGTTACTTATTATATTATATTTAAGTTTTTTTGTCAAATTTATGAGTAAACTAGGTTTTGCCAGTGTCTTCGGCTGTGTCAAAATTATAAAGCTCCACAATGTCATTTGGTTACAATTTCAAGAAGTTCTTTTATCATGCTTATTCTTTTTTAGAGTAAAAGTTTTAGTTACTCCTTATAACATATGCTATCTATTTGTAAAAGTTCCTCAAAATCAGTTCAGCCTTTCAGATGATTAGCCGGTGCAAACTGACCGTCAGAGAAAAATTTTGAAAATTACTTTTATTAAAAAAAAAAAATTATGAGCAAACAAACGCTTGAATTTTATTTAAATGTACAGGATAGACATGTATAGAATATATAGATAACTAGCTGTGCCCGCGACTTCGTTCTCTTGGACAGACAGACAGACAAAAATTGGAAAAAAGTATATTTTGGTGTATGTATCGTATAAAGGGTGTAAGGGACAGCCCTCCACAAACTTTAAGGGCTTGCTCAGTAGACGAAACTGAACAACCTTCCACAAAAATTTTTTTCAGGAAACGAAAAAAAAAATCGGCCTCCCCATACAAACTGTCCAATCAAGTTTATAATTTTCTATGGTGAGACGGATTTTTTTTTTCGTTTCCTGAAAAAATTTTTTGTGGAAGGTTGTTCAGTTTCGTCTACAGAGCAAGCCCTTAAAGTTTGTGGAGGGCTGTCCCTTACACCTTGTATATATTCATAAGCATGCAGTAAAAAGCGGTTATTTCAATATTACAAATTGACACTCCAATTTTATTTATATTTATAGATAATAAATTTTACGTCAGTAAATATGAGTTTGACACGAGTAAAAGCTTTTGTGCTTAAACGCTTTTGGTAGGAGAGAGTTTGTTAAACTGTGTCACAATATCAGCCGCCCACACTCCTGTATAAATAAAATTTGTGCGGCCTTCCGGCCTACATACAAGGACAACGACACATACGTATATGTACGCTTGCTGAGGTCGCTTCGTACATGGCATTTTTTCTTCTTAACAAAATAATTTAACAGTTTTAATGTCTTATTAAGTTTTTTTTTGTGTGTAAGAAATCGTCTGATGACTTCTTCCAGTTTGGGTAGAACGACAAAGTGTCAGTTTTGGAACAACCTAGAGCGAGAGACGTCATTATTTTGATGATTTCAACCTTCAAAACAAATGGGCCCGACGCCCTTGCAACAGTTCATTACTCTATGTTACATAAGAACGTAGGTACTATAGTACTATGTAGACACAATTCTGACAAGTATTTGATGGGAATCCAATGGCTATTGAAGGAGGAAATTGCTATACGTTTGGTTAGCTGGACGGAAAATAGAATCCTAAATTAAATGATTAACGCTTGAATGTCAAGGGCATTGGATGAGAAGTCTGGCAGTGTTTCCACGAGCTCCTAATGCTTAATGTTAAAGGATGGAGCTGTACAATATTATTTTTAGTATATATGCGAAACCTGAAAATAGTTGGTTCAGAATAAGTAACTGAATCGTTTCATGATTTTTACACCATATTAGATTTTTCCCAAAAATATTTAAAAAAAGTCACAAGTTGGACACCACCGACTAAGTACAACACAGGTCATAGCGGACATTAGGTTCCAGCACACAACTGGGAGCAGGAACAAAACAATCCCTCAGACTCCCTGATGGTCCAGTGACCGTGGATTTGTGCGGACAACGAGGTAACATAAGCTTATAACTTTGTGATTATTCATGATACAGTTATGTTTTGTACATAAAAATACTAGATACGTGTTTTGGGTCTCGCATAATTATTTAAAAAGTTATGTTGTATTGAGTGTAGCTCCATCCCTCTTCCTTGTTCTCACGATTGACATTTTAACAAGTCATAACATTATAAAAGTCCCCTGGATTTTTTTCCGGCAATTGAGGTTTTGTGTTTTCAGGCAGAATTTTTAAGGAAAATTGATCCGACGAATTAATTTATACCTACCGGAAAATTTTGGAAGAAGATTTTATTATGAGAGGCTGTGTATTGTATGGCTGAAATTTGGTTCCTTGTGATACTTCAATTGATTTTTGTATATTGTTTTGGGTATGTCAAACCAAGTGTCAGTCTTCATTTTGCCCCCTTTTCACTTGTTTTTGCATTCTATTTTTGGTGTAGGATTTTTTATTTTTGAAAAAGATAGATGGATTGTGTGAGAAGAGATAGGAAAGAAAAGGGAGTTAGTGATAGCGTGACAAGTGACAGGGCAGAATGGAAGAAGAAAACGTGTTGCGCCGACCCCAAATAAAAACGGGACAAAGGCAGGAAGATGATGATTACTTTTTATTATTGATGTGCTCGCACTTGAATTAATAATTATTTAAAATATTCCTTGCCCGTCGCTACCAGTTAAATTAAAGTAGTATTAAAAGGACTTAAAAAAGTATGTGTTTCAATTGATTTTGAACTTTTTGTGCATTATATACAGTTGGTTGTTAAAGAATTATCTCGAATTCTGAATTCAAATATGGATACTTTTACTCTGTATTTTATGCACGGTTGACAGGACGTGTACTTCCTATCAATTGTCATTTTTGCATTGCTAATTAATTATCAATTTCCCGGATGCATGTTTTATCTTTCTTTTAATAAGCTCAGTGTGTTTTAATTAACCACTATTAATTATGTAATTTATATAGTGTCGTGATAAAAGATATTTATTTGCAAATAGGTTTTTAGAAATACTTTAGCACGTCAATTTTTAGGGTTCCGTAGCCAAATGGCAAAAAACGGAACCCTTATAGATTCGTCATGTCTGTCTGTCTGTCTGTCTGTCTGTCTGTCTGTTTGTCTGTCTGTCTGTCTGTCTGTCTGTCTGTCTGTCTGTCTGTCTGTCTGTCCGTCCGTATGTCACAGCCACTTTTTTCCGAAACTATAAGAGCTATACTGTTGAAACTTTGTAAGTAGATGTATTCTGTGAACCGCATTAAGATTTTTACACAAAAATAGAAAAAAAGCAATAAATTTTGGGGGTCCCCATACATAGAACTGAAACTCAAAAATTTTTTTTTCATCAAACCCATGCGTGTGGGGTATCTATGGATAAGTCTTCAAAAATGATACTGAGGTTTCTAATATCATTTTTTTCTAAACTGAATAGTTTGCGCGAGAGACACTTCCAAAGTGGTAAAATGTGTGTCCCCCCCCCTCTAACTTCTAAGATAAGAGAATGATAAAACTAAAAAAAATATATGGTGTACATTACTATAAAAACTACCAACGAAAATTGGTTTGAACGAAATCCAGTAAGTAGTTTTTTTTTAATGCGTCATAAACCGAAAAAAATACACTATTATTAAAACATCGATCAAAGTTACAATACATTACAAGAACTTTTATATTATGTTACTTGCTGCTACGGAACCCTTCATGGGCGAGTCCGACTCGCACTTGGCCGGTTTTTTTTCTTCTATTTAAACTAGATGAAGCCGGTTAGATGATGGCCCAGGGGTTAAGGCCCGCCTCTCCAACTAATGTGAATGTTTCATTTCATGTGTACTTTTCTAAGTTTATCTCCTGCCTCGATTCCACGTGCCTCGGAAAGCACGCAAAGCCGGTGGTCCCGGTTATGACACGTAGTATCTTTGACAGACAATATATTCATACGCTAAAAATCTGACCATCAGTCTATTCAAGGAATATCGGGTTGCCCAGGTGGGTTATAGAGGTCTAATAGGCAGTCACTACGTATAAAACACAGGCATCTGGTTACTCTGGAAGCCGACCCCTAACTAGTTAGGAAAAGATGACGAATCATGTAATTTATATCATTAGCTACATTAATAAGTTTTGCCTACACTTGTATAGCAATATGTTGTAACAGATTCTTTATGGTAAGAATCGTCAAGTCTCGATATCATCATGATATGGCATTTTTTATATCCCTGATTTACGACGAGAACAAGAGGTTTGATAAAAAGTAATTTCCAGAATCTGATGAGAGAAGATGTTTACGAGTAGTATACTATTTTGATGATTTGACATAGTGGGTTCATCAAAAACTTAATTGATGTGTCCACAGTAGATAAAATATGTCCGATATTTTGTTTCCAATTAAGTCTCAGTGATTTAAGAGGATGAATACATTAACTCTGTGAATTCTTTTTACGCTGGGTAAAAGCTGAAAGCAATTTGGTTGAGAGGCGCCGGCACAGCGACCTAACGTATGTAAATGTGAGCGCGGGTTATGGAGGAGTACCGGGCGTTCGCTGGCCTATATTATAGCCCACCAAGGGCCCGATTTTATGGGTTCTCTGTCAGGGCGTTTTTCATATAAACATTTGAGTGCAACAAACATGTTTTTCGTAAAATATTGCGCTGTTTGTTTATTGTAAGATTAATGGATAAACTAAGGAGTCGAGTTCCTTGCCGGAATTTATGTTTTCTGATAACTACAATCTGGAGGTCTTTAAGTCAAATGTGAATAGAATATTGGCAGGTAAATCTGATGCATTGTTGGTAACCATCAGGTGAGTTGGTGGTCAAGCGCGAACCTATAAATAATAATAAAAAAGAAAACATACAGGAAAAATCGTAAATTATAAAACAGTAAGGTTAGTAATTAGCTTGAGCTAAAGAGGTATAGCAGATATTTAATAATATCTAAAGATAAATAAATCAATATACCAAACGAACATCGATACGGACTGACATTGCTTAGTAAGCGTCCTTAATAATTCCGAAAGTAAAAGAATGGTAAATGTCTTATGCGTTTCATTGGTCACGCGTCGTCCCACGCTGGCCTCCGCCACCCCTCCAAAACCAGGCGCCCTTGGCCCATATTGCCGATCGACATTGGGGGCTCAAGTTTTTCATTGCCTTTACTTCATACCAAGTCTATAGCTTGCCAAGATAACGGGTTTTATCAGTGAAGATCGCTTTTTTCTTATTTTCAGAGCTTATTCATGGCTTTTTTTCACTTTATCTATTTAAGTAACCTCGGATAAGTGTCTAAGTTAACGCATGTAGGCGCTCGTTATCAATTTATCCATCGATCAAATATCTTAGAACAACAATTTCAGCTTATATTCTTGTAAAGCTTTTATCTAAATTGTTTTATCGCAAAGTGGGTCACTCTAAAGTTAATCTGTCAGTAATAAAATTACTTACAGTCATGAGAGAGAGCAAGCCGGGGTAGATGCCAAAAAATAGTAGAAGATAGGACAGAATAATATTTCCATTCTTCTTTATACAGTGTATGTGCCCAATAAAACAAAAACAGTTATAGAGAGAGAACCAACCACTAGCCTATAAAGTTTAACTACCATCAACTCCTAAGTTACTGGTTATTTTTGCTTCTTTCCCAATCTATGTTTTTCTTTTCCGCTAAAGTATTTGGGCCCACATTTATAGCAGCGTTAGTGGTGTTTTGAGATAACTTAAAATTCGGGACCGCTGTAGGTCTCTGCTCTATCTACTTACTTTTTTTTTTTATTATGATGAAAAATATAAAATATTATTTTATGTGTAACTTACCGTCCATGTCAATTTCAATATACTTTAAAAACTAAAACTTTTGTCAATAGAAATAAAACTAAAATCTGAACACGGTAGAACAGAACCTGCAAAACTGAATGTTAGAAAATCACCGACCGTAATGGCGATGCAAGAGTGTCGAGGAGGTCTTTACTTCAACCCCTGTCGCTCGAGAGGAGCCTTTGATATCGGATTCAATGTAAATAACAGCACTTTGCCCGCTGTATTTACTGAAACATGTGCTTTACAAAAATATTTTATATTTCTTGAAGTATTTGACCATTTTCTATCCATAAAGCGGCTTAAATGTTCAAAGGTTTGAAGATTTCTGGAGTTTAGGATCCCCACCGTCATAGTCAAATAGTAAATGTTTTATTTATCTATCTATGTTTAAATGTATCATATTTCGCTGTTCAAGTATGTAAATTGTAATGTTTGTGACCTCACTTTTATTTATTGCCCTCACGTATTTAGTCAGGGATCGTAAACATAAACAAACCAGCCGCGTAAAAAATAAGTGTAATATCCCCGCCCTTTGTAGAATAAAGTCAGGGGTCGTCACGGTCGGGTTATGTAAATTGCAATAAGTGAACACCTACGTATGTTGGGAGCCCTGAATAACTACACAGGAAATAAACGTTTGCACTTAAGGTTTTTATAAACGGAAAAGTTGTTTTTGGAACATAACCTCAAAACAAAATGGACTGATGGTTATTTTGGCGGGATTTTTTCGATTAAAGTTGCTGTTTTGATTATTTGCAAATTTATCCTGAGTAGATACCGTAATGTAAATGAATCGATAATGAAAACAAGTACGATTACGTCAATTATAATATTTACAAAAAAAAAACACGTTATAAGGTTATCTAATTATTTTAGACAAGTTAACAGCCTGTGCGTTCAGCGTGAACTGGCTATAAATTAATTTGGAAAGATCCTCAGTTGGTAATTTTTCACGTAGTACAAACCCCATTAGTCCCACCTTTTACAGGTGGATGCGTGAATGTGAATTCAATCAACATTTAATGAGGCCATATGGTAATCTGATTTTCGGGAGCCTTGTTTATCGGAAACATCGCATAGAAATATGTTAGATACTAGCTTTTGTCCGTGGTTTCGCCCGCGTACATAAAATGTAGCCTTTGTCACTCAGGAAGAGGTACAAGTATTTAATAATATAACACTAGTCTTCTGAAGGATGCGAGATGCAGAGGACAGTTGGTTTTGGTGATACTTGGGTTAGGCCTATGCCCGGCAGTACACATTTTTCGGCTGATGATGCCAGTCTTCGACTTAACAATAGGCTAGTTGCCGTAAAAATGTAATTAGTCCGTTTTTTAGATTATTTAAAAATAAGAGACACGTATTTTTTTATTTGTAAATTAAACCAAAAGATTATAAAAAAATATTGGACACGTATTTTTTCTTTTTTCGATTAAACAAAAAATGTCAAAGCTAAAGCCCATTAAAGTTACGTGTAACGTCACGCCGTGGTGCATTTTTTTCGCACAGGGTGACGTCACACGTAACTTTAATGGGCTATATCTTTGTTATTTTTTGTTTAATCGAAAAAAGAAAAAATACGTGTTCAATATTTTTTTATAATCTAAAATACGGACTAAATAAAATGTAATTATTTTGGAAACCTGGACACTACCCTATTAGCTACATCAAATTCGTAACATATTTTTTCAAAATACGTTCATTGCTAGAAATAGGTATCTGTCAGAAATCATCACATCGACAGCTACCGCGCTTCTTGCATCCGACGGTCTCTGAGAACCAATCCATATAATTTATGTATCCTTACAAAAACCATGTAAAAATTGTGTATGTATAGAATCAGCTAAAAAGCAAAAAAAATGTGTTGCGCCGACCCCAAGTAATATGGGATAAGGGCAGAAGGAAGAAGGAGGAGTATAGAATCAGCTTGATAGCACCGTAGATTGATTTTCTTTCATTCAAGAAAATAAGTTTTTCTTTTTGAACATTTTGAAGGCCATCGCGTCTATTACGAATCTCTTTTGGCACGAGATTTATGTCCCTGGTGCACTCAACATTGAAACTTACATAACGACGATATTATATTTAGAATTGTTCATTAGCTTTGACACCTCAATGATAATGTAACCAATTATGTAGTGAAGCTTTCCTGACATTTACATCATTAGGTGAGGAACTAATTGTTATCTATTTTTATTTTTAGTTAAAAATATTGTATATCTCAAGTTTATTATTTGCATAATACCTAAAGCTGAGATATTTACTACTTTAGCGTTTAAGTCACAGATGACAAATTGAACATTTATTTCAAAAATCTATACCGATTAAACCTGATCAAACATTATATATATATTCTCTCTCTGAAAACAAGATAGTTCTATTTTTTTTACAAAGCTCTACAACGAAGTGTGATCAACCAAAGATCTATATATAAATAGCAACTTAACGTAGTACTACAAACGTTACAGAATCACAAAAGCCCAAATATGAGTTTCAGCGGCTAACACAATACATCTTGGTAGGTTACAGGGCATTTCCCCAGTTAATCGGAGCTCGCCGACGAGCAGCGACTATGTACGAGCGCCGTAATTCGGCCGCCTAACGCCATACGTAGAAATACGCATAGTCCGCAGTGGCGCCCCGGCGAACCGAACTTAAACCTTGACGCCACCCCACACCCCTCCCCCACCCGCGGGGTGGCTGCTACCCCCGAACAACATTTATTTCTTGTATTCCTTTTATAACAACTGGTAATTGTATTAGGTAGCTCAGTTAGTTTTTGCTGACTGCAACAATTTATATTGCTTTTACGAATGGCTCATTACAAAAATAAAATTAATCGGATGTTTCCATTTCAGTCAGGTACGGTGGGAGGGGCTTCTATATTTGGGAAACACCCTTTCAGTTCAATTGGGTAAATATTCACGTTAAAGTATTTTATGAAATTTGTTTTGTGAGAAAGCCTTGAAATTGTTGATGTGGATAATTTTAATGCTCCGTTTCAGTTTCAGTCTTCGGTGCAAGTCCTTGACCCTTGGCTTTTAAGTTGATTTTGGTAAACTGGTTTTATCCTGTTTGGTCCAAATAACATGATAGCTTTCCTGGAATTACCAGTGGGTTGGTTTCTAAAATAAATTTTCCTGTTTTTCCTAACATTGTACTTACAATTTTTCAATAAAATTTTTAAGAATATAGAAGTGGCAGATTAATGTAAGCAATCCAGGCTAAACGCCTTATATCTAGCGGAAAATTGAGGATCCCGAGTAAGAATTTACAAGGTCAATAAGTAAGATAAAATGTACCGGCAGCAAATCTTCTCTCGCGCCGTTACATAACACGCTGATGGCGAGCCTGTAGATATTTTGCCGACTCAGTTGACTTAAGCCCGCGAGTCACGATCTTGATTTTTTATCGTGCTGGGAAAAAATTTACTTTTATTTCGAAAAGATACTTTTCGTCAATATTTGTGTCATTGATTATCACGCATTCGGTTAAGCAGTAGCATAATCAGCTTTATAATGTTACCATTGCTGAGACTGGGCTCTTCTCTATGAGTATTCTGGGCCTAGTGCAATAGCGGGTTGGTGGTTTTGAATTTTTAGTTCTAGGACATGCCGGTTTCCTCACAATGTTATCCTTCACTGTTTTGAGAGCTGTAGTGATGAAATAAATGGTACAAAGTAAAGCATCTTTTTTTTTTTTTTTTTTTTTTTTTTCGATGGGAAAAATCATCTTATGACAACCCCCGCTCTTGGGCGGAGCGGGAGATAGTGTCAGACTCTTACTGACTAAAAAACCCATCCCGTTCCTTCAAGCCTTCATACCAGGGCTCGAGCGCCCTTTCGGATAACCCTGGCCCCAGTAGGCTTCGACCCGGCTGGGTCCCTGCTGTTGCTGACAACTCCTTGATGCGCGCGGGAACAGCGCGCGCCGTCGACGACTTGGGCTTGGTCCGGACAGTTACCGGACGGCCGGACAGCGAGCTACCCATTGCACACTGTCCGCAAGCCCGCGCCTACGGTGGCTGGAAATCGGGATCGGAATCCCGGCGGCGGCGAGAGCGCCGTTGCCTGATGCGGTCGGCCTCCTCCTTAGCGAGCATTACTGCTTCGCAGAAGTCGGCGACCGCCTGCCACTCCTCCTCGCTCCGGACCATGGCCTCGACCAAGGCCCGGCGCGAGAGGTCTCCGCCGCCGATCACCCCCACGAGGGCACGGCGATGCTCCACCCAAGCAGGGCACACCGCGATTGTGTGCTCCACCGTGTCCTCCGGGTGTTCCGCACAGTGGCGACACCCGGGCGTCACTTCCGCTTTAATTCGGAACAGGAACCTCCCGAACTTGCCATTTCCGGTGAGGACCTGTGTCATGCGGAAGGTAAGGACGCCGTGAGGTCTATCCAGCCACGCCTCAAAGAGGGGACTTATCGCCATAATTGTGGCGTGCCCAGCACTGGGTTGCGATAGTCGCTGACGCCATTCCACCATGAGATCCCGCCGGAGCTCTGTCCGCCATGCCGCGACCTGTCGCGGCAGAGGACTTTCACCCCGGCGTTGCATCTCCACGCGCATGTCGTGCATGTGTGCAAGGACTGTTGCCTCCAGATCCCACGGTGGTAGGCCAGCCAGAAGGCTCGCCGCTTCGCGGGAAATCGTGCGGTATCCCCGCACCATCCGAATTGCCATGACCCTCTGGCAGGCGCTTAGTATGGCCGCCGGTTGCTTTTTCAGCAACGGCGCCCACACCGGCGCCCCGTAGAGGGCCATGGACCGAACGATCCCCGCGTAGAGCCTCCGGCAGGAGGCATCTGGACCCCCAAGGTTGGGCAGGAGCCGCTTGAGCGCAGCCCCAGTCCGGTTCAGTTTGGGAGCCAGACGTCGGAAAAGTAAAGCATCTTGGATCACCCGGACCAAACCACTACAAATCATAAGTTGCGACCGTTGCCACTGAGTCGTCATTGTTCTTCTCTATTTCTCTACGTTTGGTTCTTAAGCTTATTTAGTAAGCTTATTTATAGATATTTCAGGTCAATTTCGGCAAACAGTAATTAAAGGACAATTAAGGTTTTTCCCATTGCAATTAATATCTTAAAGGGAAATGTCCTACTAAACAGACAAATTGTTTTCAAAAAACAATACACAACTCTTCTATTCGCTACCAAAAATTCTTAGTAAGTACAAACGGCGAATAATCTCGTAACTCAATTTATCTTACCGTGTCCTAACGTAGTACGTGATGTAAAGGTAATTTGTAACTTTCGACCTGACAGTGTAGTTAGGTTGGTACTTCGGCCAACCTAACCATAGTACCAACATTACCAAACGTACCTTGCATTTACCCCGACAAACAAAAACTACGTTGGGCTTTCGTCGCGTGCCGCCGCTTGACGTGTCCATCGTATTTAAGGTCATCCACACACGAGCTCATTTATAATTAACCTGTTACTACATCAGTATGCCGGAGTTAATCCCTAGCTTTATACCATTTACGAAAAGCTCGGAGGACAACGAAACGGATTTGTGTGAGTTACGTTGTCTGGGAACGTGAAATCGGCGGAATCATAACGTTTACACGATTAGTCATGTTTCGTAACACCTTTTCCTTGTTTTTTGTTTGGGTTCCGTACGTCAGTCGGCAATATCGGAACCCTTATATGTCTTAGTTATCCGTTGGTTTAGGTCTGTTTTGTCAGGATCGCGTGGATCGGATGTATCAAGCCGATATTAATATCAGTTATGTGGGTTTGGTACTACTGTGATCAAATTAAAGTTTTAGTCAACGCAACCTAAAGATAAGGCGAATATTTAACATATTCATTTTCCAGCTAAGGAGAGCAATTCCTTGCCGGAGTCTGTGTTTCCTGATAGTTATAACTTAGAGGTCTGTAAGTCAAGAGTAAATAGGTTTCTTCAAGGAAAGCGTGTTCCATCGTCGGCCACATCATAGCTTACCATCAGGTGAAGTAGTAGGCAAACATGAGCTTACGCATACAAAAAATAAAAATATTATCACGCTCGTAAGGAAATTAAAACCTAAAGAGGGCTTCCCGTTTACGTAGAATCATGAAATTTAGCAAGAAGCAATGTTATGTAGAGTATACTTAGTTACATCATAAAATAATTACTGCGATACAGAAAAGTCGTGGAGACCTGATTTGGAAATCGAACTAAGTATAGATAGCGGCACGAATCTTGAGCGCTCGGCATAAGAGTGAGGATCAGTTTGCGCATCGTACACATCATCGAGCCAATCATTGTAACTAAAAAGATGTACTCTCAGCTCCCGCGTCTCACTTCATACCACTAAAGAGACCCAGTACTTCACTTCTCATTCAAGTCTGTGCGATTTCAAGTTCAAGTCAGTTCTCAAGATCCATACCGGTATCTGTATTTACTTATGTGAATTCTTACGGAACGCTCGGTGTACAATTCTTACTCGCCTTTGACCGATGTTATCTTTACTTCATGTCTCTAAAAATACGACTTAACGTTAACGTTTTTCTTGACATATGGATGGTTATAGTAAGTAGGCGTATAAGTTCAAGATATCAGCTAACTTTAGATTATCTTCCCCAACTTTCCTGATATTCATATTCTGTCACGAGAAACTTGAATTACTATCGAAAATGTCTGTGAAAATTATGTTTTTTACTACATGGATAGGTATAACTTTGCGAAGTATATTTTATGATTTGGGTCTGCTAAAATAGTAATTAGGTAGATCGTTAACCCAAATAATAGGATAGATAGACAGACTGGTTGTAAACCGACTTCGAAAAATGGAGGTGTTTCTCAATAGGCTAGTTGCCGTAAAAAATTTAATTAGTTCGTATTTTAGATTATAAAAAAATGTTGGACACGTATTGTTTTATTTGTAAATTAAACCAAAAATATAGCCCATTAAAGTTACGTGTGACGTCACGCCGTGCTGCATTTTTTCTCACGGGGTGACGTCACACGTAACTTTAATGGGCTATATTTTTGTTATTTTTTGTTTCATCAAAAAAAGAAAAAATACGTGTCGAATATTTTTTTATAATCTAAAATACGAACTAAATAAAATGTTACTATTTTGACCCTGGAAACTACCCTATTCAGTTGTAATTTTTGAACGCGTAACTCAAAAAAATATAGAGAACAGCTATTTATTTATATTTAAGTTACGTTGACTTACTATTAGGTAAAAGTAATAGTTTTAATTCTAACTATTATGTTTATGTTCAATTTATGTCTGTCATTGATACCTGGGAAAGTTTACATAGTGAATAAAAATCAAGCTGTATTAGAGCTGCGCTTTATAGGTTGCGTGAACGATATTATTACATTTAATACTAGGGGTTCCGGCTTTGCGTGGGTGCATATTATTATGTATAAACCTTTTTCGTTTATTGTTCTTTCTATTTGTGAAAACCGCATCAAAATCGGTTGTGTCGTTTAGGAGCAGTTACAGACAGACGCAGAGATGGGATCTGGTTTCATACTATTCTTTGCGGTTTCTGCATTTTTTACACACTTTTGTAACTTTATCATTATGTGATTATGGCATTATGCAGGTATACCTAGTCTAAAAATCTCTAATATATAAAAAAAAATTATCATAGTGTTAGCTATCGAACCCCTCGCTTCATTTTTTTTTTGTGTATTTTTCTCAGGTATATAAAAATAATGATAAAAATAATGAATAGTGAATAGGTCGACAATTTTTACTTTTTTACCCCCACCCCCGTTTTTTTTTTATTAATTTATATGGCTAAACAATATTTGCCGGATCAGCTAGTTGTCTTGCATCAGGCAACGGCGTTATCGCCGCCGCCGCCGCCGGGATTCTGATCCCGATTTCCGGCCACCGTAGGCGCGGGCTTGCGGACAGTGAGCAATGGGTAGCTCGCTGTCCAGCCGTCCGGTAACTGTCCGGACCAAGCCCAAGTCGTCGTCGGCGTTCCCGCGCGCCTCAAGGAGTTGTCAGCAACAGCAGGGACCCAGCCGGGTCGAAGCCTACTGGGGCCAGGGTTATCCGAAAGGGCGCTCGAGCCCCGGTATGAAGGCTAGAAGGAACGGGGAAGGATCGTCTTTAGTCAGTAAGAGTCTGACACTATGCAGTAGTTGTCTTATAAATTGGTGTCTTTTACTGTCTAAAGATAAATTATTGTGTTGACATTCGAGTGTTTGAATAATATTTACTAAACATTCACTGCAAACACTCCCTTAGTTTTCCTAAGAAAAACTCCGAAAATCAAAGAAAATAAACATTAGGTATTTTAATATTGTTGTATGCGGGGGCGTAGTAAACATAGATGATAAACTTTAGCGATTACAAATAGGATATTATATTCCTTACAAAAAAATCATATTCTATTCTTATAAAAGCGCTCGCGCTTGTCGGCTCGACAATTGACCTAATTCTATCTGACTATATTCTTTTAAAACTCCAATTAGTGTTAATGTCTTTTATTTATAATGTGCCATTATCTCTAAACGTTGTAAAGTAGGCCTGATGAAAGAGTATCTACATCGGGTATGCCCTTTAGTGGATTAAAAAGGGGTCACTATCGTCATTTTATGTACTGTGATTAACACTCATTATATACATATAAGGAAGAACGGACGAACAAGGCAACGTACGCCTCTAGAAAGTGAGCTTTTCTTTCTTTGAGGTGGGAAATCATCAAATGACATCTCTCGTACTAGAGTCGAGAGAGAGGTTGTGTTCGACTTTTACTGACTAAAATCTATCTGTGTCCTTCATTTACCCTTGGCGTCCAGGACTATGGTAACTCGTTTAAACATTCCCTGTAGGAAGTGAGTTTAAGTTATGTCGAGCGAGTGTGCCGAGTGAGGTTTACGTCATGGTTAAGTTTCAGATTCTCTCCCCTAATCCTTCACGATGGAGGAACTGTTTCACCCTAAAATAATAGAAAAACACAAATTACAAATTTCCTAAAAAGCATCCTAATTTTATAAATCTAAAAGTAATTTGTGGATTTCTGTTTTTATGTTAATCAAAATCATGTTCAAATACAAAGGAATGTTTTATAAAAATCAATATTTTTAACAATTTAACGAAATGACTTTATTTTAGCTTAAATGAATGAGACTAATATATTGTTCTTTATTATTGCCATTCCTCTTAGTCTGGAAAAAGAGAGAGAACACTGCCAGCTTTTTGTAAAGGCCGATTTTTGGATTTTACGTGACATTCTGAAGTAGAGAAATAGCCCGCCGTCAATCATCCAGATTCTTTGCGTTTGGCATAGGGGCCAGAAAATATATGTTAAATACCTCGCGACTTCTTTCTAAAATCTGAAAATGGATTAGCAAACAGTATGTAAATCTTCTACCGTCCGGTAACCAACCGGACCGAGCCTAAGACGTCGACGGCTCGTGTCATTCCATACGCGCCTCATAGAAGTTGTTAATAAACCGTAGGGGCCCTGCAGGGTCTTTTGGAGCCAAGGATCTGTTTCTGAAAGGAAGATTCAGTCCCGGTATGAAAGGCAACGAAGGAACAGTAGTAGGTTTTTAGTCAGTAAAAGTCTAAAACTATTTCCCGCTCCGCCCAAGAGCGGGGGACGTCATTGGATGATTTTCCCACCTAAAAAGAAATGTAAATCTAAGCCACGTGTTAAAGTTGTATAAATTCGATTCATAGTAAGACTTGTAACATCGTACAAGTATTTTTTCTGGAGTGTCGATTGCGCACCGGAAGACGCAGCGTTAACCTCTTGTGTGCCGTAATTAGAGACACAATTAAAAAGCTATTGTGTCTCGCGTGGATCCACGTTTAGACACACAACGGGTTAAAAGCCCTCCTACAAGGCGGACTGATGACCTGGTGAGAGTCGCAGGAATACGATGGACGCGAGAAGCTCAAGGCCATAGGTGGGCGTCTTTTAGCTGAGATGATACTTAATATAAAACGTCCTCCATCGTGTCTGGATATTCTCCGGCGATCTTCTGAGGTGTGTGACTCAGGCGCTGATGGTGGTGGTGGTGATGGCTGTCTGCTCGCCACATCTGATTCCGACGCCGCCTTTGACACATGTGGTGACTGCGATGGACGCGCCGACTTTTCCAAGACTATCGACTTCGCTGTGTTGATTTTTTTTTAGATTTTTTTCTCGGAGAGATTTACGGGCTTTTGGTCTGTCTCTTGGACAATCTGTTCGAGATAAACTCAAAAATTACTGAATGGATTTTCATTTTTCACGAAGGAAGGTTATTAAACCTTTCAGATACCGTAATTAGGGACACAATAGAAAGACAATGTAGTGTGAACGCCGGCGTTCGCTTGGGGTTTAATTAATTAAATATACTGACTGACCTGTTGGTCTAGTGGTTAGTGGCCCTGACTGCTATGCCAGAGTTCGTGGGTTCGATTTCCATCCAGTACAAATGTTTATGTGATGTCATGCTCATCACACAAACATTTGTTCTACGTCTGGGTGTAATTTTATCTATATATTTAGAAATAATTATATGTATGTTTATCAGTTGTCTATAATAGTACTCATAACACAAGCTCTGCTTAGTGATAATAGGGTAGTTTCCAGGGTCAAAATAATTAAATTTTATTTAGTCCGTATTTTAGATTATAAAAAAATATTGAACACGTATTTTTTCTTTTTTCGATTAAACAAAAAATGACAAAGATATAGCTCATTAAAGTTACGTGTGACGTCACCCCGTGCGAAAAAATGCAGCACGGCATGTCATTTTTGGTTTACAAATAAAAAAATATGTGTCCCTTATTTTTGAATAATCTAAAAGACGGACTAATTACATTTTTTACGGCAACTAGCCTATTGTGGAATATTATTTAATATGTGTAAAAGTGCATATAACTATTGTACTTATTACAGAAAACCCGTGAATTACAAAGATAACGTAATACTCGTGAGAAGGTGAAGGACGTTGCTAGTTACATATAAACTATAACTTTGTTCTTTTTCTTGGGGATCTTGTTGAGAAGGTAATTTAGGCAGGTAAGGATTGAAATCTGAATACTGCAAATTAGGTTTATTTCTACATAAAGAATTTTCTTTGTATAGAAATAACCCAAGATATTTTCTCTTATGTAGACAGTACATATATTAACACTAAATGTAAATCTTTAAGTAACTTGAAGACAATAAGTTGGTATTATTTTTATATATTTTAGTATCTAGTTGTTCTTTTTTTTACTTTTTATGAAGTTGCTATATATACGAGAAAAAAAGTACCAAGTAGTCTATAGCCAGTCCTAAGACTAGGCTATACTTTTTTGGCACATCTAAAGCTGAAAACACTGAAAGCAAAATCTCGAAACCATTTGTTATTAAGAACGCAACGAATTTAAAACTGCCATCATTGTATCTCTATTACTGTGGGTACAAAGGATGGTCATTAAATTGAATCCGCCTTTTTTTAAATGGGAAGTTATCTAATTACTTCTCCCGCTCTGGGATGGAGCGAAAGAGCGTGTCAGACTTTTACTGACTAAAATTCACTCCATATTTCCTTCTTTGCCTTGTATTCTAGGACCCAGGGTTTTCTTTTCTGAAGCGAACCCATGGCTTCAGTAGGCTTCGACTTTGCCAGGCCCCTACGGAAAACCAAATAAAAAAAAAAATAGGCCCCTACGGTTTTACTGACATCTCATTGAGGCGCGGAACGTGGAACATTACGCGCCGTCGACCACTTGGATCAATATTGTGTGTCCGGACTTACCTATTGCTCGTCGTCCGCAAGCCTACTGAGGACTGAGGACGTCGAGATCCTAGCGGCCCGGGCGTAAGGACGGCCGTTTCCTCACGTGTGCTATCGCCTCCCTCGTTAGCATTACTGTTCCGCAGAAGTAAGCAACCACCTGCCATACCTGCTCCTCGCTCTGGACCATAGCCCGTTCCAGGGTCCGGGGCGAGAGGTCGCTGCCACCTATCACCCCCATGAGGACTCTCAGGCGTATGTTTATTGCATGCCATAAAGAGATATCAGCAAGACCTTAGGGACTCAGCAGGGTCAATGCCTGTTAATGGTTTTTTTTTTAATTTTTAAAGTGTTACCGTGACCCTACAACGCAAAGGGCAATTGAAGAACACTGGTGAGAACTACACAGTAAAAGTGCGACACACCCTAAAATATGAATTGCCTCTAACCCTATGAAATGACTTTATCATGGAGTGGCGATTCAACAGGATTAGTTGAACTGAGAGTGTTACATCGGTTTACCAACATGCCTGCAGTTTTATGGATCCATACGAGGCCAGCAATAGAGCCGTACATGTTGCCAAATATTGGTCAGAAAAAGTATAGATTGAGAGTATCGACACAAAAAGAAGAAGAAGAACATACAACTTAAAACTGAGCTGTATATTGATTAACAAAATACTTTATATTAGAATTTCGTGAATTACCCTGTCTGTACAGCACGCTTAGCCAAGTAGTTATTCTGCAATCGTTAACGCTGTCGAAAAGTGATGAAACGTATGGGAATGACGTCATCTCAACGTAACGTCGCGTGGTCAGAACAAACGAATCGACATTTCGTAGCCAAGTTCACATCATTCAAAATCGTTTCTACAATATTTAACGCTACATCCTTTGTTATACAAACGCTACATTGTAGAACGAGCGGACGACTAAGGCGCGTCAACATGGCTACCAACTTATCGTTTCCTACAATTGCTGTCACCGAGGCGTTACCGATTAGAGAACGGAATTCGATTGTAACTTGGCTAGGGGGGCTGACCTCTGCTGGTAGTAGACCATTTACTAGAGGCATGTACTACGCTGTATCATTTAGCAACTTTTCCAATATGCACATGTCATGGTGCCATGTTTCACCCAAAGGTGCGGCATGTTTTTCTTTTTAACTTGTTTAGGCCTCTCTTGTGTACGACAAAAGTAGGAAGCCTTGATTTTTAAATCGTTTTCCGTATATCTCAGTCTGTCTTCACTGTCCAATGATGATTAAACAAGTGTGTTCTGTATGTATTAGTCTAATGAACTAATACATAACACGTTATATAAGTAGATAAACAAAGCAGCTATTATCATGTCGCGATAATAGACATTTTATACACTAAAATGTTCACACGCTGACAAAATGTTGTATTAAATTATCATAATTATAATCATAAAACTATTTTTGAAGTTCTGAATCAACTACAAGGAAATATATTATCTGTATGAAGTAAAGTCTTGATGTGCAGTAAGAATATATAAATAAATAAAGTGCAAGCAGATTTATTCAATTGTATAATGTTATTCAATACAAATTAATAAATAACAAGAAAGTAAGCCCTTACGGCAAGTTTCAACAGGTTCTGATATTATAAAATAGATAAAAAAAATCGCCAGTCATAATAATAATATACATATCGTGATTAGTAGTTGCTATATAAAAAACTCGCGGAAGAATATATAATCATTAGTTTATATTTCGTGAACGTATTAAGAGCTCCAACAATGTTGTTCTTTTATTTACCCGTGGTGATAGTGGTGTTCATTTTTGCTCTATACTGTTACTTCACAAGGACATTCAATTACTGGAAGAGTCGAAATGTTCCCGGACCAGAACCTACTGTTTTCGTTGGCAACTTAAAGGAGTCAACTTTCCGCAAGAAAAATTTAGGAGTAGTCATACAAGAACTATATAATGCGTATCCTAATGAAAAGGTAGTCGGTATTTACAGAATGACAACACCGTGTCTCCTTATACGAGATCT
This sequence comes from Mythimna albipuncta, assembly GCA_929112965.1. Classification (NCBI taxonomy): domain Eukaryota; kingdom Metazoa; phylum Arthropoda; class Insecta; order Lepidoptera; family Noctuidae; genus Mythimna; species Mythimna albipuncta. The sequence goes on from OV815973.1 coordinate 13,935,360, forward strand.
GGATATTGTAAAACATATTATGATCAAAGACTTCGACGTATTCAGCGATCGTGGTGTAGAACTCAGCAAACAAGGGTTAGGACAAAACTTGTTCCACGCTGATGGAGAAACATGGAGAGCCCTGAGGAGTCGGTTTACCCCAATCTTCACATCAGGTAAATTGAGAAACATGTTTTATTTAATCGATGAAGGCGCTGACGCTTTTGTCGACTACATGAGTAAGGAATGTGAAAAGCAAAAAGAGTTTGAAGTTCACTCCCTCATCCAGACATACACGTTGTCCACGATCTCCGCCTGCGCTTTCGGTGTTAACTACGATAGTCTCAATGACAAAAAGCAAATCCTGAAGCTTATCGACGAGCTGTTGACCTCTGTGAGTTACGGACTTGAATTAGATATGATGTACCCTGGACTTCTAAAATCACTAAACCTTTCTGTTATTCCGAGTTCAATACAAAAATTCTTCAAAAATCTTGTGGAGACCATTATTTCTCAAAGAAATGGCAAACCATCAGGCCGAAACGATTTCATGGATCTAATACTGGAACTCCGTCAAATGGGAGAGGTTAAAGCCTCGAAATTCGGAAACAGTGCGTCATCTGTTGAAATAACGGTGGATGTGATGGCAGCTCAGGCTTTTGTATTTTATGTTGGTGGGTATGAGACCAGTGCCACGACCATGGCTTACATGATGTATCAGCTAGCTTTAAACCCAGATATCCAAAGCAAGTTGACGGCTGAAATTGACAAAGTAATTCAGGCGAATGATGGCAAAATTACATACGAAACCGTAAAGGAAATGAAATACTTGACAAAAGTGTTTGATGAAACTCTCCGCATGTATTCGATAGTGGAACCACTGCAAAGAAAAGCTACAAGAGAATACAAAGTGCCCGGTACAGATGTAGTAATTGAAAAGGACATGATAGTACTCATATCTCCGAGAGGTATTCACTACGACGAGAAACACTATCCTAAGCCTGAAGTATTTAATCCTGATAGATTTGATACGGAGGTGGCGAGCCAGCGACACCCATGCGCTTATTTACCTTTTGGACTCGGACCAAGGAACTGTATCGGTGAGTAGCTTATAACTGATGTTATTAACACTGATATACTTTTGAAATCATTCGATAACTCCTCGCTCTGGGTGCACCGGAGGGGAGTTTACTGACTAAAATCTACAATGTGTGGAAAAATCATTAGTGCTCGCACTAGTATTACAGTTGCCCTTTGTGTTCCAGAGCTATGGTAAAATTTTCTTAAATTAATTTAAAAATTAATATCTACAGTAATTGATATATAAACGTAATTTTTGTTTTTAAATTTACGGACACCCAGCAAAACATATACCATTATACATGCTAAAGATTCCGTATTATTACATTTTATACTGTATCCTTAATTAAAAGCTACAACGGCATGCATTAAACATAGGAGTTATGTAATAAAGCATACATTAACATTTTGTTTTACATTAAGCAAAATGCAAAAAAAAAAACAAATTATAGGCTAAATATATATATGTTTCATAATTAACTAGCACAAGAGCGTGGGACTCACTTTATTTGTGTATATTTTTTATGCTAATAGATTTATCTTAACTAATTTAAATCCGACCAGTATCGTTAAATCCATCAAAACACACGAAAACTGGAAAATAGCCTATACCGGTTCTTGGAATCACTTTTGCGAGTTTGTTATATTTAGTTTTACGATTTGATTATTCAAATAATCTGGTTTATTACAATATTTTGGTTTTTATTTCTAGGAATGCGGTTTGGCAGACTTCAATCGTTATTAGGCATGGCAAAACTTTTATCCAAGTTCAGATTTGAGGCATCCAAGAACACCGACAGGAACTTAGAGATAGCACCAAGAAGGATACTAATCGGACCGCAAGATGGAATACGACTTAATATTGTTCCCAGGACATTAAAAGCATAAGAAGATTACCATGTATTTTTTGTTCAATTGACGTCCTATGAACAGCCGACAATAAAATGAGCCAAAAAAAGAAAAAAAATATAATGATGATGATGATGATTTTTACAAACAAAAAGTGGCTGTGATAACCAAATTTGTTTTAATGTGTCATTTTAATACATCACAGATTTTCTAAAAAAACATCATTAGAATCACAAGAAAAGCTATTGAATTGAAAATCCATTTTAATTCTATTTATAATCGGTTTAGTTTGAGATTGAACTCCGGTTGAGTACCGTACTTAATTTATTTTACAATTAAAGAGATGCTAGCTTTTGATAGGTATTTTATATTTCGGCTTTATCACTTATATTTTACTGTATACTTAAACGCAATGCTAAAGCTAGCTGCACTGTTCTGTGCTGGAACAGACGAAAACTAACGAAGATGTCAGCAAACTAACGAATCTTTCTATCACAAAGCAAGGATAGAGGGAGTAGATAAGCACAACATATCAATCCAAACGGGTGCGATTTTGATAAAAACGGGTTTGAAGTTTTTGAATAAAAGAATGATGATCTACTCTTGGATTAAAATCTAAAATCAACTTTATTTCTTTCTTTATTCTTTATTGTACACAAACAACAAAACAGGACATTTGATGTACATAGGCGAGCTTAACCCACAACTGGGTTTTGGTGCACACCGATACATTTTAAGCATAACTAACAAAAATATAATGTCTGTAAGATCAAACTTGTGTTTAAACGCCTACTAGAAATGCACCTATTTTACTGCGTTAATTCAAAATAGATAAATGCTCACCAATTTGTGTTTCATGAAGTACCTATTGTAGAAACGGAGATATTTACCTTTTCTGCTATGACAAAAATATAGAAACGCTTGTGTGTGGCTTCCTATTTTTGTCTGTAAGGTTTAAAGTAGGTAACCTAACACAAACATGATAACAGGGACACTCGATTTGCTCGCTCACTCTAGCGCCCGTTGTCCCCTTTGAACCTAACCTCCTACCTACCCTAACCTAGCCGAGTACCAGCGGGTCGTTGAACCCGCTGATACTTGGCTTTTGATAAAAAATTGCTTTTACTCGTGTCTTTGTGTGAAACAATTTGTAAGGGAAAATAGTTCTAAGGATAGAAGCCAAGACTATTTTATTTTTATTAATAGTAGATTCGTGTTAGACTGATGGTTTTGCTTATTGGGAAAACAAACAAAGACACTTTGAGTATTACATAAAAAAGGATTTATAAAAAAAAATACATATGTGACATCAACAATGTTCTCTATAGTATATAATATATAATGATAGCAAAGCGCTCTTTTGGCTACGGAACCTTAAAAAGGAAAGCGAAAAGTAAATAAAATAAATTACAAAGTTGTTAACAAACAATATAGCTGCCTAGGAGTGAAAAAAACATGAAGAGAAAAATAAGTACCTAACTTATTTTAAAGTTGAATTAATTGTATATGAAAAACGAAATAACAATTAAATTTGATGAAGAGGGAAAAGGATAGATTCCACGTTTAATTGTTCTTCGATCTTAATAAAACTTTACTTATATTTACTCTAGTACCTATCTCTTCTTAGTCGTACACACAGAGTGGCCGTGGTCATGTCTCGGTCGAGTCCCGCACCACCGCCTCTCTCGCGATACGACGCCATGCAGCTCTGTGTTTGGCGGCTTGGGAGCCTTCATTTACGCTGTAGTAGCAGAGTCCATCGTGTTGGAGAGCATCCACGAGATCTTTTGCCTTCGACTTACTCAAGTATAATAACAACATACATATAATAACTTAGTTTCAGTTTCCATCATTAGCTTTGTCGGTTTGAGTTCTACAATGAATCCCGAGTAAGAAAGGGATATGAGTTGACCCCTGATCCAATCTCAAATAGTCTAAAGACATAAAATAAAACTCATAGGGTGAGTTGCACCATTTAACTATAACGATAACAAAGCCGTTAACGGTTGTCAAATCGTCGAATTGACCAATAGGCGGCCGCTTCATGGCTGGTTATGGTTTGGTTATCGTTATAGTTAAATGGTGCAACTCACCCATAGTGTTCCTTCAGTTTGCTCTTTGTTCGGGGCTTTGGTTACTCTATTGTACGACAAGGGTAGGCATCTGCTGGCCCCGCCAACTATTTATTTTATAATTTACGTACTCACATATACACAGAAAAAATACATTGTTATAGTAAAAAGGTAAAGAAAGAAAGAAAACATGTTTATTAAACAGGTACTCTTTCAAATATAAATTTCTTCCAGTAGACCTGCGAAAGGAAAGATTAGAAGAAATGTAGTCGTAGTGTGTCTGTGTATAAATAAGAATAGTTTGTGAAATCTTATTAAAGAAAAACGAAGCACATATAATTTAAATATTAATAAATATACTATCACTATCAACAAATATATTATCTAACAATAATGTATTTTTAAATCAGTAATAAGTGCACAAGTTGATTGATAAATAATAGACTTATATCGTAGTAGTTTATCTTGGAAACGTATTTATGATTGTCACGATGAGATAGATCAGCTGTGTAACCGTGACTTGCAATTATTTAAATTACCTAATTAACACGATGTAAAAAACCTGTTAAATACACGTTAAAGCAGCTTAGTTTTCCTACAAAACATTGGCAGAATCTATCAGCAGTTAATAGGAGACCTATTTTATTTTTAAACAGTGTTAATTAGTATGTAATCATGATCGCGTGGTGTCGCCAGCGGCAAAGGCCGTGCACGATGCGCGCCGATGCGGCTGCCACTAAACTAGGTCATTCCTATGTAACCCAGGTAGCACACAGCTCGGAAATATAGACCAAAGAGAATGCTTACTATGTTATGTCCATTTTTTTGCATCGCTTTTGTTTACAAGGCCCGTTTTCTCCCTTGAATTAAGGATAAAGCACACAAAACAAATACGGAATACCATAGTGGGTTATCTTCTATAGCATAAAATAAAAAGCCTTTGATCAAAGAGCTAAGTCTAATAAGGAAAATTCTCATTTCCTTTCTAAAGAGGCTATTTTATAACATCTCTCTCTTTTATAACTTCTTTACTTTACTTTTCTAAGGTGAAAAAATCATATCCACAAAAAAAGTTTGAAACGCCATTAAATAGAAGAATAAATGTTTTTTTTTTACAATTTATTAATGGTTTTTATTTTCTCTCGACACTCGTAATGGCCTGTATTCAATTAAAAATTGTTAAAACGAGATAAACCAAAAAGAAAATATATACATAAATATTATATTATATAAAAATGCAAAAAAAAAATAAAAAAAACCGGCCAAGTGCGAGTCGGACTCGCCCATGAAGGGTTCCATAGCAGCAAGTAGCATAATATAAAAGTTCTTGTAATGTGTTGTAACTTTGATCGATGTTTTAATAATAGTGTATTTTTTTTCAGTTTATGACGCATTAAAAAAAACTACTTACTGGATTTCGTTCAAACCAATTTTCGTTGGTAGTTTTTATAGTAATGTACATCATATATTTTTTTTAGTTTTATCATTCTCTTATCTTGGAAGTTAGAGGGGGGGGGACACACATTTTACCACTTTGGAAGTGTCTCTCGCGCAATCTATTCAGTTTAGAAAAAAATGATATTAGAAACATCAGTATCATTTTTGAAGACCTATCCATAGATACCACACACGCATGGGTTTGATGAAAAAAAAATTTTTTAGTTTCAGTTCTATGTATGGGGACCCCCAAAATTTATTGCTTTTTTTCTATTTTTGTGTAAAAATCTTAATGCGGTTCACAGAATACATCTACTGACAAAGTTTCAACAGTATAGCTCTTACAGTTTCGGAAAAAAGTGGCTGTGACATACGGACGGACAGACAGACAGACAGACAGACAGACAGACAGACAGACAGACAGACAGACAGACAGACAGACAGACAGACATGACGAATCTATAAGGGTTCCGTTTTTTGCCATTTGGCTACGGAACCCTAAAAACATATTATCTTTTTATAAATATTATTATTAGAGACAAGGTGTTACTAGAGTATTCAAACTTATTAAACAAAACCTCAAATGAATTACGAAGACCGAGAGTCAATTTAAAATTCGAACGCTAAAAAATCTGGCTACAACTGGCTGAATAAGTTGAATGAATGACCTAATAACTATTTTATAAAATCATGGAAAAAAAAGGCGGGAAAATTTACTATAATCTGTGGAAAAATTTATATTATAAATGGTTTTGTTTCGCATCTCGCGTCGTGTTTGTTGAAAACATAACGACTAGTCGACGAACATGTGACAGTTTCTAGCTGAATTACCTCGTTGTAGCGACGAACACAGGGAGCTTTTACCCGGAATAACCACAATGGCAGCCGGCTCGGAGAGCTCTTTAAAAATTCTAAAAAGAAGTCGTGAGTCGTGCTCGTGTGAAAATGGTGCGTATGTCGTGGAAGCCATGTTCCACATAACACGTTGTTTGACAAAGCATGTTAAACTAGGTCGCTTAATTGTTTATTTTACTTGTCTATTTAGGCTTGGTTTTGCATTTTGTTGTTTCATATTCGTTTTTTAACCCCGTAAAGACTTGAGACGCGAAAATAATATTAATATAATCCTTATAATGATATTTCACAACTATCACACAACGCCGTCTAGTCCCAAGATAAGCAGAGCTTGTGTTATGGGTATTAGACAACTGATAAACATACCTACTTATATATTTCTTTATACATATATATTAAAGATAAATTACACCCAGACACAGAACAAATGATCATGCTCATCACATAAACATTTGTCCTGGGTCCCATCAAACCCACGACCTGCGGTATAGCAGTCAGGGCCACTAACCACTAGACCAACAGGCCAGTCAATTATTATTTTATTGTTTCTTTCAGTTCCGTTCCAAGTTACATTCTAGGGTTTTTCTCAAGTGTCAAAAAGGGGCCTTTTTAACCGACTTCAAAAAAGGACGAGGTTCTCAATTCGACCGTATATATGTTTTTTCGCAGATAACTTTGTCGTTTATGGACCGATTTGCAAACATTTTTTTTTCTCTTTTTTTGTGTGTAAAAATCATCCAAATGACAGAGAACTACCCATTGCTCGCCGTCCGCAAGTTATGTTAGCTATGATAAAAGCTCATTTATTACCTAGACATCGTAGTATCAGGTTGTAGCTGTCTAAATAGATTGTCTACCTATTCGTTCAAAAGCACTTAATGTGATTGAGCCAGTTTTTGCATGAATAGGTACGGTGCATTGAACTTTGTTTATTTGTTCCGCTAGGTAGCTAATGTTATTAAGGTAGGCGCCAGAAAAAAAATGCAAATGAAATTTTTGCCATACATATAAATTTATTATGTAAATTTTTGGCATATAATTTTTTTCTTTTCGTCAAAAGTTAAACCTAGGCCAAATCTTAAAACACTGTATGAAAAATCAATTGCAAAAAGAATTATGTCCACCAACCGTAACGTCCGTAACCAAACGAAGTTGGAGACAATTTAGTTGGTAACTATTGCTTTTTTTTCAGGCATTATTTTTCTTAAATAAAAATACCCCAAGCCTGATATTTTAAGTTTCCCATTGTAAAACATACTTTATGGCAACTGTAATAAGTTATTCAAGTGAAAAAAATATAACAGTAATGACCAACTTAATCTATTTTATCAAGGGAAATCTCAAAATATTACGTATTGTATTATATCCATTTCATTAAAATAGGTAATGCCTGACAAAAAGATACTAGCAATACTTAATACTTTGTTATTTAATAAAACATTTTTTTTTAACTTCTATAAGTATCTTCTATCGGTTACGGTTTAAAGACCTGGTTCTTTTTGCTACTGATTCCTCGTGTTGTCCTCTAACAATATGTCTAACCTAGGTTTAATTTTTGGCAAAAAAAGGTCCAATATCATGCCAATAGTTTGCATTAGCTTTTGCCACAAAGTGCATTAACCTTTTTCTAATAACTTTCTCTTCGTACGTGTCCTGAACAGTACATTGCGGCCTGTAATCTTGTGCGTTCATATGTGGATAATGCATCAGCTGCAATATTGTAAATGCTTGTTTGTAAGGTTTTTTTTTGGGTATAATACATATGTACCTATACTGTAACATTTTATTGTCCCATAAAAAAATAGAAATAAAATAAAACAGTAATAGTGAACAATTTTTCAATACTAGAAAATGTAAAGGATGACGACAGATGTCGATTAAGGACAGCTTTGTCTTCATTTTCGTTTTTTAAATAAATTCGGTCGATAAATGTAGGTGGGTCAATGTACTTCATGGCAAATTTATCTGGCGCCTACCATAGCAAGTAAATACATTTTAGTAAGGAAAGTTAAGGGTTGCGGAATTGTTCAAAGGAGTTACCGCGTTCTAGAACACAAAGGCCAAATAAAGGAACACATATGTAAAAGTGTAACACTACCTCTTGCTCCACATAGAGCGGAAGGACTTAACTCATGATTTCCTACCTTAAAAAAAAAACCGGCCAAGAGCGTGTCGGGCCACGCTCAGTGTAGGGTTCCGTAGTTTTCCGTCCGTCAAAATAAGTGTACCCACTAATGAGTTTAAAAAAATGCTTTCATATTCGAATATACTACAAACTTAGTCCAGAAATTATTTTGTACAACCTTTTTGTCTTTTTTGTACAAAAACTGTTCTTTCCATCAAGTTCAAAATAATTTTTCTAGAAAGTCCTTATAATGTTCTACTTTTCAGAATTTTTTCATATTTTCTAAACTTATGGTTCAAAAGTTAGAGGGGGGGGGGGGACACATTGTTTTTTGTTTTTTTTTTGCGATTATTTCCGAAATTATTGACATTATCAAAAAATGATTTTAGTAAACCCTTATTCATTTTTAAATACCTATCCAACAATATATCACACGTTAGGATTGAAATAAAAAAAAATACTTCCTACTTTACATATAGGGGGGCTACCCTATTAAAACATTTTTTTCAAATTTTTATTTTACCACTTTATTGGCGTGATTGATATACATATTGGTACCAAATTTCAGCTTTCTAGTGCTAACGGTCATAGAGATTAAGCGAGGACGGGCAGACAGACAGACGGACAGACAGACATGGCGAAACTATAAGGGTTCCTAGTTGACTACGGAACCCTAAAAAGTAGGGAGAGTCATAATATGTTTTGATACCAATACATTTATATTTAACCCTTTAACCACTAGCGTCGAATTGGTCCTACGAGTGTTTTCGGGGCCTATTTGCCAGGGTTGTGCTTGCGACTGGGTATACTCCATCTCATTTAGCTCTTCAATCCCTACAGGTGACAGAAGAACTGATGAGATGAAGTATGTGGTCGTGGATGTGCGATCCTGGCGGAATACACACGAGAGTGTTAAAAGGTTAAATTTATTCATGTGTAGCGACATCTATGGCGCCACATAAGAACTACGAAGAAAGTACGAAATCCTGTATCGCGCAATCAAAGTTCTCCGTGCGATTTGAACATATACGACAACCCGAAATTATCTATCGGGCAGTCGCCCACCAGACTATAACACCTGTCTGGTCGGAGGATCCTCCCTTTCCAATGGAGGCATGCGGGACTTTACTCTCTGTTCCGCATACCTCCAAACTGGTCTATGGCGCCACACATGAACTATTTATATATTGCTCTATATACCAATTCAATATCAGTTCAATATCTAGGTACGCATTCTGTCTGGTTTGGTACTATCAAAGAGGATTCGTTCACCAAAGGCCGCATACCATTCATACCTTAGAAATTTTTGTCATTGTTCTTTTGATACGATCCATCCCATGCTCCAACTATCTTCGAACAGAGTTCCATTGTCACCTGGCTATCACTATATATGCTAGGATATTTTTATCACACGACTTATGTATAAGTGCCTATATTCGTAAGTCTGTTATATGCCAGAAAATTCTGGCCAACTGTCATTTGGTCGCGTTCAGCCAATCAAAAAGTTGGACGGACGGGATGAGTGACATAAAAGGAAGCAGAAAAAAGTGTCGTACTTTTCCGATATTTCCTAGTTGTACTTTTGAATTGTGGTCGACAGAATTGGTTTAAATTGTTCACACGGGTTTCATGACTATAAAATACTACTACATTAAATATAGCCTATACCACTCAGGAATAAAGCAGCTTTCTATCGTCGAAAAAATTTTAGCAATGCGACCAATTCACGTAATGAAAACCGTAACGACGATATCGTTTACATCATTTCCATATTCACATCCATCAATCGAGTTTGAACGACACCGATTTTAAAGTCGTTTGAAATTTGTCGATTTAAAAAAAAAAACTGTATTGCATTATCCTGGTAGAATACTTAATAATGTAACTGGAAATAAGTCGATAGATCATGAATACCGCTTTTGTATAGGACTTCGATCGAACGACTATAAAACTTTAACGATATTTGGCTTGTTTGATTTTACATGAAGCAGGCTACTGTAAGTTGTAAATAAATGTATATGTACTTACCCTCTAGCAGGCTACTGTACTTTCAGAGATTACTTTTTACAAACAAAAAAAAAAACAAACGAACAAACTTTACCTCTTTATAATACTAGTGTACATCTCAGTGAAGATAGTGTAGATTACTTTAGGATATGGACTGTAATCTGTCTTAATAAATGCCTAGCACAAGTGACCTAATTAACAAAATTACTCCGAAATTGTAAACCCGTATGACATCTGAAAATTCCTGAAATCAGCTCCAAGCGACGCTCGAGTTATAACTTACTCATTCATTGTTAAACAGAAGACTTTTGTTCTTCATAGACATGAAATCCCACCAATGTTCCCATTCATTCGAGTTACAAGACAATTGGAGCATGTCATTTCTAAAGCCTTGTATTATCTCCCTTCCGTTTCATGTTCATTCCTACCAATATAAAGATTTTCGTGTTATATTTTTTTCCAGATTTATCGCCTTTGTATTACGACCTACTTATTAAATGGAACTTGAGTTATTAATGGTAAAAAATTGTAGAGTAAATGTTCGTTTATGAGTCGGATAAAACAATGTTTCTATTACGAAATACATAAATGTAGTTGTTTGACAAGAAAGCAAACATAATTATATCATGTACATGCTCGTTTACTTAGTAATGTCTACATATTTTTTTTTTTTACAAAATAGGCTCCTGCTTACAGATTCACAAATAGAACAAAAACTTTGTACGGCGAAGGCGATGTTTCAGAAACAACATTTAACAAGGTCATGTACGGACGAGAGGAGAATATGTAATGAATGTTGGAGATAAGCCGTAAAATATAGGTACGTTACATTATCTACTTATAGCCCGCGGGATATAGGCCACCGCTATACATCGTTAGTAAGGTCAATCTCGGGGATGTTGACATAATTATCACGCTTAGCAGGCGTCTGATGATCTAGGGGCAATTACGATCGCTGAACATAGTTGAAAGTCGCGCTACTAGCCATCGACCTGTATAAATAACTAGTTCTGTGACATTTTTATACATTTAGTCGGTTCATAGAAAATAATAAGGTCTATTTTTGTACCACGAACCGATCGATCATTACTCGATTAATATTAAAATCGATTAACACGATAGCAATCACCAATATTCAATCGTTGACAACTTGAAGGCTCAGTAACTCGGGATTTTCGGTCTGAAGCGGATCATGAAGTATGTACAAACAGTAATTGGCCCGGTATCCCCAGGGCAAACACTGGACATTTGATTGACACGAAAACTTTCTTCTATTCTATTCTATGTTATTTGATAATTTAATGTAGATTAGGTATGAGACATTAAACAAACAGTACATTTATTAACGCTTTTCATCCTAACATAAAGTCCCTTATTGCGTTTGTCTGTCGGTCTGTTTGCAATAAACTCAATAATCCCTGAATTAATTTTCATTGCCTTTCCTATATCAGTCAGATTGAATCATGAGGAAAGTTAGTCAGTCATAGTAGAGTACAGCCGAGAATTCCAAAGATTTTTAACACCCGTCTGAAGCTGGGGCGAGTCGTTAGTATTTGACAATTTACATATATGACATAATATTTTTCCATTATTTAATTATAACGCGAATTGCCACGTTGACAACCAGTTATTATATAACATAAGTATTTATGTTATTACAGAACAAAAACTGGATTATTACTTAGATTAAAACAGTGAGTTAGGCACCCTTAATTCTTATCTATTTAGCTATGTCATAAGATGATTTTTCCCATCGAAAAAAAAAAAAAACCCTTAATTCTTTGACAATGTTTTTAACATATATAACACAAGTATATCTTGTACAAATTAGTTTTAGACCCAAACAAAAATAAAATAAAAGGTTTTATTTAATAAAAATAGATTATAATAAACTTTAATGTAGGTACACCAAAATAGTAACATAACTTTTAAACAATCTTAAATCTATACGTGTAAAATGGCGGTGTCATCGCTGACAGCTATACCTAAAAAAAAGTTATATCTACGAAAACACTTTTGCTTAGGGTCGTAAGAACTTAAAATAAGAAAGTGCTACCCACTATGTGGTGTATTGTAAATAAATTAATGAAAGAACATTGCCAATCTTTGTACGGGAATGGGATGTGGCAAGTGCTGCCCAGAATGCACACATCGTGCATTTTGTTCCTCAGGCCAACACCAATCAGTAAACTGAAGCGCTCCAAAATCTGTCTCAGGTATCAAGAGAAAAAAAAAATTGTTTTGTTGTGAATTATTTATTTTCGAAAAAAAGCTTAATAATTGTTTTTAGGGTAATTGATTTCTGACTATAATAATTATGTATAATCAATATAATTAAAAACGAAGTTTGAAAAAAGTAGTTTCTTCTATTCTATAGATATAAAATTAATGTAGCTATATAAAATATATACCTAAGCTTAATAGTAGTTTATGTGACTAGGGGATAAAGCAGTGTCTTTAAGTCGCGGGCGGCATGTTGAATTCCGAACGAAACGAAGGTTGCTGATTTTAATCCCGAACGATAGTGAGGGATTTATAAAATTAACTCCCAAGCATTGCGAGGGAGTTAATAAAGAAACCTGAGTGAAGTGAGGAATTCAAGCCGCCCAAGACAAAGACAGCTTTATCCCCGTGTTGCATACTCTACTTTTTACACCATCTGTGAGATAATTAAAAAACGATTTGGTCGACTAAATTATATATTAGAGAAATATAAGTATAATATTTACAAGTTTAGCAAACAAATAAAATTCACTAGGTAGAGTCTGTCTAATAAGTTAAACGACTTGGGTAATTATTAGGATTTAATGAAATCTGATGTAGTCAACACGAGTTCAATAATCAAGGTTGATGAGATACAGATCATTGTTAACTAACAGAAGAAACTTAAAAAAAGTATCGAATATAAGTATTTTTTAAATGATTAAATATTAAACAAAATTCCCAAGTCGGTTGTATTATTAAACAGACGATACTCTAAGATTCTATACTTTCAATTTTCTCCCGTCAGTAAGCAGGTTTTATTCTATTTTTGTTAGTGGCCAGTTTGAATTTCGAGTCAACTTGTGCGATGGGAGTACATTTTCATTCACAATATTGACGATTTTTGGTGTTCCAAATTCAAATCTCATTATTCCCTAGGGATCGGCCATACTGCATTATCTCCCTAGGGATAGACAAAGAGTATATAATCACTACGTTCTAAGAGACGGCACTATAGAACATTGGGTTGAGCTCACGCACACATCAAAAAGAAATGTATCGTTTTTATGAGCAACCTAAGAACAATATTTATCGCTCAGTCAATGCTGCCAACTTAACAGTATTTTGATAGCTCTAGTGTTGTGTATGTTTATCGACTGTATCCAAAGTGTGTCGATGACATAGTGATGTACTCATTATCGATGAACTCAGCTGAACTATGATTTTATTTTTATTTTATATTTTTTCAGAAATATGTTACATAGAATTACCAATCATGGCTATTGTATAACACATTTAATAAAATAGGAAAAAATAATATTAACTAGGCCATGAATGATATTTCTACATAACATTTTAAATGATAAATGCAAAATATTTTACAAATCTTTATTTTGTCTGCTTCATTACTTCAGACTGCAAAGTCGTTATTTTTAATTTTATATGACTTACAATGAGTCCGACTTCAAAAATTGTATTGAATCAATGTGTTTTAAGTAATTGTTCCAAGATTCCTGGTGATTCGTTTTTTATGATACATTTTCCCGTTTTCGAGGTCTCACATCTTTCGATGATGCTGGTCCATTGGTTCAATTAAAAAGTTTGTCCATTTCTTCTACACCGAAAGCATTGTTGTAGTCTTCTGCGTTGCTGTTACTCGGCGCCGCCATCAACTTCAGAACTGCGGCCATCGTGTTGCTTAACACATGAGCTGCAAATTTAACGCGCATTTTAATTTTGTAGGTGAGATTAACAACTGAGACCTCTAGAGATAGCAGCACCTTGAAAACAGGTGCGTACACCACTCGGACATGGAGGTCGTCAAACCTTACTTCATTATTATTATTTGTGACCCTTATTAGAGTGGAAACAAAAACTGCATGTCAGTTGCAGAGGGTTAATTATGTCTGAAGATCTACCGGAACACAACAATGCTTAAAATACCATTGTTATGGCTACAGACCTAAATAAAATATAGATAGCTATCTAGCCAGACAGACGTTGAACAATAGTGCAATTTACCTAATATGGATGTTAAAAAATTTAATTCTTAATTATTACATACTTCTTTGAAATCTGTATCTAGCTATTGATGCACATTTTTTATTCTATGAATAATATTTTGATATAAAATTGAACTTACCAGTTGCATGTCTTTTTCTAGAAGTTTTGTAGCTCTGAACCAAAATTTCCTTACCCACAGCATCAGATACATTGTCTGAAACTTAAAGACAACATTTTAATTAAAAAAAAACTTTTTTTTACGGCAAAATAAACTCTTCTAACAATCAAAATAGAAGATTTTTCTTATTGCTGCCGTGTTTGATATCATAATTGTTAAATTCATAAGTACTTAATGATTAGGCATTATGAAATATGTAGATGGTAATCAGATTATTTGTACCACGTTATTTTCATTTATTCACCACCTTTTTTAAATTCTCAGGTTCAGAATCATGACTATTGCAGGCGTCGCCAGCTTTATATTATTTCATACGTGCATTTATATTATACAAATAGCAAACAGTTGTTTTTAAATTTTCATTGCTGTACCCAGCGAACAGTCAGATTGTTCCACGGAGATTATTTTTCTGTCCTTTTATTCACAGAACTTTAATAAACAGTAAGTGTAACACTTAATATACTTACCATCAAAGGGATTTAGTATGTGACATTATTATATAAAGTTACATAGTATCTTACCTTTTTCAAATTTTGCATAGTAGATTTGACATGCATAGGAAACTCAGCGAAAAGGTCATCAGACAGAAATGGCCTATTGAGTCTCAAAGTTGGCACTCAGAAGTCAGTAAATGGTTTCGCATTTAAGCATTCAGGGGCAAAATGAGATCTGCAAACGTATTTCATTTGATGCAACTTTCTCTCTCAATTGGTACATGTATGAGATCTTCAATTCCTGATGCTTTGACCCATAATCGGCACCTGGAAAATATTCCATTATTATAAAGTTATTTCATATGATAAAATTAACACAGAAAACGTAGTGGCTGCTGGTTGTGGCACTTACCGGTCAAGGTGTAAAGAAATACTTCCTAGAAGTATATCACAAATAACACACTTCCTGTAGCGACAATTTTCCATGTTCCTAGTGATTTGAAATTAGTTTTAACAAAAACTTGATCAATATGTACGTTATAGAAAATGATTTCGTTTTCAATTCGCTAATATATCACTACCTAGAGATAACACGGGCGCTAAAAGACAGTTCAATATGCGACAATATCACTTTTGCACTTGAATGCAGAATTTTATGTGGTTTTGATCTTTATTTTGCTCGCAGAAACGATAGATAATTCAAATTCTCGATGAGATGTTAGTCAGCCATTTTTACCACAGATTGGCTTTTTACTCCGTTGCAGTTGTACCAAATGAATAGTAAAAAATTTAGTATCTGTCGGTTGGCAATGATTTGGATACATTTCTTGAAATATGTACTCATTTAAATTTAAACCTTATTTCATAAGAAATAAAGTAGCTTTTTGCGCACATTGTCACTATTCAAATTCTGGTCTAAGGCAGTGTCGACCCACTGGGGATAGAAGCCTTGCTTTAAGTGAGGTTTGGATGACGTATAAAACGACATTATCGAGCAGGGGGTGTAAAAAAATATTTATATATATATATATATATACTTACATATTACCACCCTATTAACAGAAAACCAACAGCGTGGTTATGTAGCCTTCTACGTCAATCGAATTTGTAGTAAGCTTTATTAGGCATATCGTTTGAATAATCTATGTAAATTGTTTATTCATGATGATTTAAAAAACCAATATCGTACCGTACGTATACAAAAGCCGTGTCTATGGCTTTTGTATACCGGTGCGATCACAATCATCAGCAGTCTTAGGTAGAGTCTGTCTAAAAAGTCAAATGACTTGGATTATTATTAAAGTAAAACGAAATCTGATGTAGTTCATTAATTAAGGTTGGTTAAAAGATCTTAATCATTATTTACTAACAGAAAAACTTTATAAAAAGTATTGAATATAAGTATTTTTTAAATTATTAAATATTAAACAAAATTCCCAAGACGTTTGACTTTTTAGACAGATTATACCTACCTACAATTCGTGCTACAATCTTCAAAAAAATATTCCTGTACTTCTTAGTTACTAAAGATAGGTACTTTATCAACTTTCTTTAAGCTTTGGGTTACTTTTCATCCCAATAATTTAACATTGTTCAACTCGTAACCAAAACCCTAAACAATAAAAGAATAGGGCGGTACACATTTAGTTATTTACGTACGTACGCGTAGCTATTTTCGTAAATAAGTACATATATAAAAGTATTGTGTGCGTAGGTTTGCGGCGACTGTAAGTAATAGCTGAATTCCTAGAATGTTTGCGATCGATACGAACTTCGAAATACAGCCACGATTTATGTGGAATATAAATGCTAATTTTAAACGCTCTGTGCATGTTATTGATAAAAATCTCTAGTCATTAAAATAAATGTCGATCGAGTGGCAAACAGTATTAGGTAGATACGTACAATAATTCGGTTGGGTAAGGTCAGGCACAGGACTTAATCCGCTACTAGGAGCTTTACTGCCACAGTTGCGTTTGAAACACAGTTTCGATGAGACTTTCTCTGCAAACAATTAAAGTTAAGGCAATTTCCAGCCAGGTGCATTACTTTGTGTAGTTTATTTCATCACCACTGCTCTCAAAACGGTGAAGAAAAACATCTTGAGGAATTCGGCATGTCCCAGAACCAAAAATTCGAAGACGTGACATCCATCAACCCGTACTGGGCCCGCGTGGTGGATTACGGCCCATTCCCTCTCCTAGAGAGGAGGCCGGAGTCCCAACAGTGGGAATATTATAAGGCCGACTATGCTATGCTGTGCAATTTTGATATTTTATTAAAAAGAACAATTGTCGCGAACTGTTAGCGTGCTCACATGACAGGAAAATAGAAATATCGATCGTACTAGCAGGTACGAGTGCCGTACAGGGGTCAAACGGCAGGCTAGTTGTCTGCCAAGCGTTGACCGGGTCGGCGCCTCGGAATCGATCGGCCGACCTGGAGCGATCGCGGTGTAGGCCCGCGGCCGCACTCCGTGCCGACATGCTAATTTACGCCAATTTTAATTTAACTATTTACAAATCCAAAAGTGTAAATGTAAAAAACCAGTTCTGTGATACAAAAACTGACCGAACCGGTGTTTTTTAGAAGTTATTTTTTATTAAGCGCTGAATATGAATCAAAATGACTTCCTATGCGTGATAGCGGTTGTAAAAAAATGCAATATGGTGTGGGATTGATTGACGTACTCTGTGCCTAAATGTAGTCAAACGTTTATATTTCGGCATCTTTTGGAACTATGTTTATTAACTTACTTTTAGAAACGCCAGATTTAAAACACATTACCGCATTATCTGTTTTATGTCTCTAGATTGGTCTGAACTGTCTCGAATTGTCGCCATCAAGGTTCATATCGATGGTGACATCTCACCCCGATATTTGTTTGTTGAAACAACTGCTGGAAAGGTCAGGGACGGGACAGAAACCTACAAATAGTCGATTGTGAGGACAAGACACGATTTCAATAGCAAGGGGTGAGTTAAAAGATTATCGTGTAAAAAACTCTCGTTTCTTATTTTATCAGATTAAAAATATTAGCTAGTAAATGTCTTATATTTTTTAAGGTATTACTATTATTAAATAAGTAGTGATAACCCAGATGTTTATGGACCTATAGCAAGGACTCCATCGCGAAGAAAAATATAAAGAATTTACCCATAGTCTATACTATGCCATGGGTTGACTAAAGGTCATGGATTGACTTCTGAAAGGGAAACCGGTGATCCTGGAGCGTAAGGGCCAAGAAGGAACATAAATAGGTTTAGTTTTAGTCAGTAAAAGTCTGACACGCCCTCCTGCTCCACCCTAGAGCAGAAGTCATTGAATGATTACCCATCTTAAAAAAAAAACTATACTTACGCAATATTCTGTGGTTGCATTCAGTGAGCAATAACACTAACTTAACAAAATTCGGCTCTTTACCTTCCAATATTAGCTCTTTTTTGTTTCAGCGGTTCTTCAATGTTAAGATAACAAGTCTATTTATAAAACTGTTCTTGTACGTCAATGAAGGATCGATACTGAATGCTTAGTCACACAAACCCACGTTGGACTTTAACGACCGAAAGCTTTGAACTTGGAGGCTTCCTCGCCCGTTGAATCCGTAGAAAGCATTTGCAAAGTGAATAATCCATAGAAGGTATCCGATTATTCACTTTGCAAATGCTTTTCTACTTTTTTTTAGACAGGATTATATTCCATACCTACCCTCCTAGCTAGCTAGCTAGCTAGCTAGCTTCCTTCCTAGCTTTTATGTGTGTGTTTTTAATTTCAAAGTCTACAATAATTTCTACCAGTTGATTGAGTACAATTATATACTCAAATCTTATTATTTTATAAATTGATTCATGTTTTATGGGGTAAATCGGTCTTTCGTACACTTTTAATAGTTTGTAATCACATTATCCATCTTTTTTACAAAAAATTTTTCGCGGTAATGTCAGATCAACTGTCTGGAGTTTCTGATTTTGAGTACCTACTAATGAACGAAGCTTTTCTTGTGAATTTTATCTAAAGTCATCGTCCGCTCGGTGTTAAATTTGGCATAATGTACATTATAATTTATTGTTCAGACCACAAACAGATACTAACAACAAAATGAAATCTGTAGGTTTAACTGTAGGTTTGTTAGGATTCATATAAATTAATCTAGTAAATGTTTCACCGAGAAATGTCTTAGTATTTCTTCAGCATAAATATTTTACCTCTTTCTCGGAATTTTCCTGAAGAGCTGGCAATCTTAATAAGAGCTCTTGCCACCTGCTAAAATCTACCACGCCACGTAGGTAAGCCTAGATTCGCTCGGGCTTATTCGTAAACTCGACTCTGATTACCGTGGGATAAGCAGCCAATACAGTCCTTTCATTTTCTATTGAGATGTATTACATTTCTTTTGAAACTTATGTAAGTTATTTGGTGATTGGTAGTTTAGCATAAAACTTAAAATTGTTTTTTTAACATTAAACTCTACTTACAAGTTATAGACAAGTTTATCAGCTTTTGATAAAATAACAGAAATTGACTCATTGTTTACCAAACGAATTTAAGAATAAGTAAAACTTGGGTTTATATCTTGAACGATTAGCATACTCGCCTAATCGAACTGGTGCGAAAATGGTGGACTGGTGTGAAAATTTGTATCGAAATGAACTGGTTCGCTTTTCCAAAATAAACAAAAGCAAGTCGTCATTCTACAGTCTATTCACCCCGATTTAGTTATTGCCTCATCCTTTATTAAACCACGAAAACAAACTGGCCAGCTTTCTCTTTTGTTAAACCACACAGGACTCAGATTGAGCGTAAACTTGAAGATTACTTGCCGTAAGTAATGCAAATTAACTTACTACGCTCAGGTCCGCTGTAAAAATAATCCTAATTAAAAGCTTAACAGCAGCGCAAGTTGTTATTCTTTAAGGAGTAATTGCTTGAAATAATAACAACGGATTAGTGAGATAAGCCGTCATTTCTGAATGAATTCTTAATATTATTGTAGCTTGTGCATTACAGTTTTCAGTATTTTGATATGCACAACCAATTGCGATGTGGAGGAGAGTACTTCGATGCCCGAGTGTACTTTACTTTTTTATACTGTGTTTTTTTATTATATTTTTGTTTCTAGTTAGGTTTTAGTTTTTTATATACCTACCTACTTAAGTAGATATTACTATTTGCAAAATAATTAATAATTTGATTATAAAAATGAAAATAACAAAACTTCTTATGATTTTTGGATGGGTGGACTCAAGTCATACGAAGGAAAAGGGCTTAGGGATAGCATGACAACTGATAGGACATAATGAAAAATTTAAACATGTTGCGTTGACCCTCAATAAAATGGGAGGAGGGCCGGAAGGTGACGATGACCACATATGATTTTGCGGGTGATATGAATAATAACTAATAATAATAACATAAATAGGTACATAACATTAGTAATGATGACGTCTAGGTTAATGAGCAATTAATCATAATAACACACTCTAATTCCATAATTAAGATAGCAGAAGTAAATAATAGTACCATACCGTCATTTCCCGAATGGGTATAATTTTCTGTGTATTTCAAAAAAAAACACAGCGGTCACCAACCCGCCTGCTAAGACTGGAGAAGAGCCTGACTACCTTGGATGTCGGTAACGGTCAAGGTTACGGTAAGGAAGGGGGTGCGGAGATCCTCGAATGAGATCGACTATCCCAAAAAAACCGACAACTGGACCTTGTAACAAAGAGGTAGCCTGTGAAAAACCCAGACCGCCGGAATATCAAATTTAAGGAAGAATATGAATGGGTTATCTGAAGTACGAAGACAGAAAATATCAAATAAATCTAACCTAATCTTCAAAATCTACTTTATCTATTTCCTGGAGGGCGACCAGCAGTCCCAGGGTGGTGTTGGTTTTATCGTCAGCTAGTCCCTGGTGAATATTGTGGTGTAGAGAGCTCAGGCGTTCAAATCAGAATCAGAAATAGTACATTTTGATACAAGTGCAATAAGTTTGTCATTGCGACCGAGGCGGACTTCTCACGAGCCGTAGGCTTCGTAAGTGTGTTAAGAAGCCGAGGGCTGCATTAACAAATTTACACGTGTATCAAACGATTTTATTCAATACACTTACAAAGAAATGAGCAGGTTTTCGAGTAAGTGTGTTGAAAAAGCTTTAGCACCGTAGACTACGTAAACCGGTAAAGGTGTGACACTCCCTCTCGCTCCACCCGGAGCGGGTAGAGTAATTAATGATTTTTTATTTCCTACCTCAAAATAAAGATCACATACTCATACATTTGCTGCTGTAAGTTATACAAAACACTTGAAGGTTTATGAATATAATCTAAATCTCTGCTTAACATTTGTGGACTTCAAAAAAGCTTTCGATTCGATCGAGATTTTAGTTGTTTATATACAAAGGTTCAACATATATGATGAGTTACATTTTATATGTTTTTGTATTCGAGTGACGAGGGTAGTGGCGCGCATCTGTTTGTGATCATAATATCCTACAACTATCAATGGCGCGACCTTTCTCTTATAAAAGAAGATTTTTATTATCATGAAGGTGAATTTATTTTGTTCTTCACTAGCTTTTGCCTGCGGCTTCGCCCGCACATATAAAATATAGTTTGTCACTCAGGAATAAAGCAGCTTTCTATGGGTGATTTTTTTTTGCATTTGGACCAGTACTTACAGAGATTATCTCCTTCAAACAAAAAACAAACTTTTACCCCTTTGTTATATTAGCGTAAAAGTGAGCATAATTAAACATTCTACTAGACCGAATGACACGTGTTTCGTCTCAAACTCAAGGCTCGAAGAATGTAGCTTCAGTTTTCCGTAATTTACATTATTTACAGTACCTACATAATCAGGAAAACTCATTATATTTTCGCGCACGGATAACCTTACTCAGAAACCATTCAAATTGGCTTAACTTATTCAGCCACAATTAGCCAATCCCACGTAATAAGTACCTATACACGCTACAGTAGGTATTTCTAGGCATTGAGTTCGTTCAAAGGCCTGCCTGACCTAGTTCCGGGCGGGAGTCGTCTTTAGATAGTGTCGTCCCGGCATGTTCCGAACCGGAACGGCACTGCGACTGAATGTAAACATTCGATTTATATCACATTACATCTGTTGTAGCGCTCAGCAGAATATTTAGTAGGTACACAGTGGACAGATGGCGGGCGAGCTGAATGGCTTTCACGTTGACCACCCGTTGAACGGAGGCCGGTATAGGTAGATGTTACGTGGCCCCGTGCCGGTGTTGTTTACATTATGGCCGTATAGACTACATTAGCTCTGGTTTGTAGGGGATGTGCGGTTTAATTTGTTCTTACCTGCAAGCTGCATTATGTTTAGTTGGTCTATGCTATTTCTGTCAAAACGATTGAATAGACAGCACATAGTATAATTCCATGAATATTTCTACTGGGGCCATGGGTGATGCGAAAGAGATCCTGGGCCCTGGAACAATGGCAAAGAAGGAATAGTATTTTTAGTCAGTAAAAGTCTAACATTATTTTCCGCTCCGCCTAAGAGCAGGGGATGTCATTAGATGATTTTCCCATCTAAAAAAAAATGCTTATTTCGATAAGCAACCCCCGGGGTCCAGGGACACAAGGCAAAGAAGGATAGGTGTGGTTTTATTAAGTAAGAGTCTGACACGCACTGTAACTCCGCAGAAGAAGTCATTGGATGATTCACCACCTTAAAAAAACAGTATGATTCCAAGGTTGTTTAATATTATAATAGAACCGAAGACCAAAATATCTTACTAAAAAATCTACTGGCCTATACAGTTTTTTTATCTGCTGAGATCATAGCTCCACACGACTACACGTGCCTATAATAAAAAAAATATGCTAAAGATGAATAATATGTAGATAGACCTACTACAAATTACGTCCGGGTCATAAAAAAACCTGTTACAATTAAAAACGAATGATGATTTTTTTTTGTTTGAACTCATCTATACTTATAATAAATCTGTATAAGTGAAAAATCTATACATTGAAAATATCAAAAATATAAATGGCAGGGGGTGTTACTAGACCGACACCGAACTCAAAAATGTGATTCAATTTTTTTTTGTCTGTCTGTCTATATGTTTGTTCACGCATCACGCAAAAACTACCGGTTCGATTACGATGAAACTTGGTGTAATTATTCTTTAATATCCTGGGCACCACACTGGGTACTTTTTATCCCGGAAAATTATATACAATAAAAAAAAAACTTAGTTTTGCGGTTCGATCCCTAGACTCGATTACTGTACCAACCGCAAATAATATGTTTGTCGTAGGTTACGTCACCAAAGGCAAAGGAAGTTTATAAGTTATTATAACATTTGAGAAAGGCCCTAGAATGTAACTTGGAAAGAAACAATAAAATAATAATTAGGGATCCGGTGTAGTGGTAGCTATTTCAGTAGTAGCTACACCAAGCCGCTATGTAGTCAAAATACAAATGTCAAAACGGATCTTATATTTTTTGACAACATTCTACGAGAGAATCAGAAAACAAAATCCTAGTTGACAATTACTGGTGTAATGGTGTGTGTGTGTGAGGAAACGCATGTTACTATAAGAATAAAGGCGCGGGCCCACCGCGGTGCATGCTGTGAACGGGCACGCATTTTAGCTGCGTGTATTAATTTGTTTGACAACGTGGGTCTACGTTTCCACTGGAGTGCACGAATAGCGTGGCACGGCGCACGGAGAGGCTACGCACGTGCCACTGCAATCCGTGAAGTGAAGCCCATGTCCGTACACGGGCTTCACTGCGGGTGCTGTATGACTGAAAACTGCGCTGCGATAAGCGAGCTGTACATAGTCGTGGGTCATATTCGTGTACTCCAGTGGAAGCGTAGACCCACGTCGACAGCGTTGAGCTATGTAACCGCCTATTCGAGCAAGCCATGCATGTATCAAAGACGCCAATTCATGCGTAGCCTCTCCGTGGGTTGCAATGGACACAACCACATACATATACTAACAAAGCGAAGCTTAATACACGTGCGAAGCCTCTCCGTGCACCCTGGTGGGCCCGCGCCTTTATTAGTATTCATGTGGATGGGTGGAAAGGTAAAGAAAGGCCAAAGAATGGATGGATGGATTGTGTGAAGTGTGAAATGAAAAAAAAAGAAAGTTAGTGATAACATGACGGGTGTCAGGATAGAACGGAAGAAAAAAACGTGTTGCGCCGACCCCAAGTAACACCGGGCAAGGACAGAAAGATGATGATGATCAACTAAGGTGCGTTAAAGTATCAGTGTCAGTGGACACTCCCACACGGCGTTCTACCTTAATGAAAATGTAATTACGTCACAACAACCTGCACCTGTGTATCTACGTATATCTAGAGAGCTCGCGCCATTGTGGAAAGGAATGTGGGAAAATTCCCAATCAATATTAAACCTGGCAGTTTGAAGGTGAAATCGTGCTGAATTGGTTGAAGTAGCTTGCATTCAGTTTAGATATATTTTTCGGTTTATTTTAGGTTTTGTGAAAAAAACCGATGGATGCAAGACGCACAGGTTCATTCATTGTGGCGACACTTGGGGAAGCCATGTCCAACAGTGGACGTATATCGGTTGAAATGACGATGATTATTGCGAAAAAAAGTTGGTTTCTATTAACTTTTTCTGTGGTGTTTACATTGATGGCCGCGGCCGCTGACTGGCCTGTTGGTCTGGTAGTTAGTGGCCCTGACTGCTATGTCGGAGGTCTTGGGTTCGATTACCACCCAGATCAATATTTTGTGTGATGATGAGTATGAAGTATGATCATTAATTTGTTCTGTGTCTGTATGCAATTTATCTGTAATATGTATGTATTTATATTTAGAAATATATTTGTATGTTTATCAGTTGTCTAGTACTCATAACACAAGCTCTGCTTAGCTTGGGACTAGATGGCGTTGTGTGATAGTTGTGGAATATTATTCTTATTATAAAATTAGTTTTGAAGTGATTAAAATACAATATTTAAATTGATTTTATAGGTAAAATGGTATAATGAATATCGTGCAGCTTGGAAACCGATTGCATTTAAAATTCTCGGAAAAAGTGCACTGCATAAACGTTACGAATGTCACTTTATGGTAGTTGAATTTAATTTTATCCAGTCACTATTCACCTAAAACAAACTTAATCCTATAAACATTATTTAAATATCATAATTTAGACTCATCCTTTTCAAACACAGTAACCCAAGCTTTGGCCGTTCCATTTAATTACGAAATAACAAATATTTTTGCGATTTGAGGTCGAAGGAGTTATAATTACGGGTCCGCAGCCTCACCTTTACTTTATTCTCTGATCCGTGACGTTCAGGACGGAACCCTTTGAGGGAAGGGCCGAATAGTGACGTGGGACATTGTACCGGTGGGTTTTATTGGTGCGTAGCGACGATACGACCCGGGCGGGCGTAAATATGACACTTGGTACTTTAGTTTGTCTTTATCATATACAACATTAGCGTTAGGATATTATGTTATACCCGAAACACGTGTCTAGTATTTTTATGTAAAGAATCTATGTACAAAATTTCATAATTGTATCATGAAAAATCACAGAGTTATAAAGCTTGTTATGTCAGCAACGCCATGTACAATGGTCCGCATAGGACTAAGTGCGGAAACCATACTCAGATTTAGACATATGTCAGCAACAATACATAGTCAGCGGGCCATCCGGGCGACTGAGGGGTTGTTTTGCACTTACGCCTAGCTGTTTGCTAGAGCCTAATGCCCGCTATGACCTGTGTTATACTTAGTGTCGGTGCTGTCCAACTTGTGACCTTTTTAAATTTTTGGGAAAAAATATGGTGTGTAAACTATTGGAACCCATTCAGTTAGGTATTGATTCTGCCCAAACTTTACTCCGGTTTCGCATAAACTAAAAATTATGTTGTAGGTACTGCCCTCAGAAACTAAAAAGCAGTATATCTAAAATTTCTTTTTTTTTCATTGAAATGCTTGAGACTTTTTACATCAGGAAGTCTCGTTGAAAACCCTGTAACTTTATCGGAACAACGAAAACATTAAAACTCCGTAATTACTGACTCTTTTTATAAATGCAGAATTATCTTCGTTGATTTGTTTAAAAAATGCCACCTTTCCAATAATTTAATTAGAAATTAGAGGCACAATAGAAATACAATGAGAGACCGGACGCCGCCATTCGCTTGGGCTTTAGTGAATATCGATCTAGATGAAATTTAACATAGACGTAGGCTTGTACCTGTTGAAGGACTTGAAATACATTGCATCAACATTTCGTGCGGATGAGGTCGCGGACAGAATGGGCACGCCACAATTATGGCGATAAGTCCCCTCTTTGAGGCGTGGCTGGAAAGACCTCACGGCGTCCTTACCTTCCGCATGACACAGGTCCTCACCGGAAATGGCAAGTTCGGGAGGTTCCTGTTCAGAATTAAAGCGGAAGTGACGCCCGGGTGTCGCCACTGTGCGGAACACCCGGAGGACACGGTGGAGCACACAATCGCGGTGTGCCCTGCTTGGGTGGAGCATCGCCGTGCCCTCGTGGGGGTGATCGGCGGCGGAGACCTCTCGCGCCGGGCCTTGGTCGAGGCTATGGTCCGGAGCGAGGAGGAGTGGCAGGCGGTCGCCGACTTCTGCGAAGCAGTAATGCTCGCTAAGGAGGAGGCCGACCGCATCAGGCAACGGCGCTCTCGCCGCCGCCGGGATTCCGATCCCGATTTCCAGCCACCGTAGGCGCGGGCTTGCGGACAGTGAGCAATGGGTAGCTCGCTGTCCGGCCGTCCGGTAACTGTCCGGACCAAGCCCAAGTCGTCGACGGCGCGCGCTGTTCCCGCGCGCCTTAAGGAGTTGTCAGCAACAGCAGGGACCCAGCCGGGTCGAAGCCTACTGGGGCCAGGGTTATCCGAAAGGGCGCTCGAGCCCCGGTATGAAGGCTTGAAGGAACGGGATGGGTTTTTTAGTCAGTAAGAGTCTGACACTATCTCCCGCTCCGCCCAAGAGCGGGGGTTGTCATAAGATGATTTTTCCCATCGAAAAAAAAAAAAAAAAAAAAAAGGTCGCGGACAGAAGGTATTTTTAAATATACGTCACTATGATTGATGCTCCTCTTAAAATGATGAGGCATTTAGAATTAATATCGAATTGTTTTCTTTTACGTTTAATATTGTACAGTGTGTGTTGAACAGCCAAATAAAATAAATAAATAAAATGAAGACGAAAGTATTTTTATCTACAAAACCGATGTTTCCTTGAAAATCACTTTGATAGAATAGGCTAGTTTCCGTAAAATATGTAATTAGTCCGTATTTTAGATTGTAAAAAATATTGGACACGTATTTTTTCTTTTTTTCGATTAAACAAAAAATAACAAAGTATAGCCCATTAAAGTTACGTGTGACGTCACCCCGTGCGAAATAATGCAGCAGGGTCAAAATAAAATGAAATTATTTTGACCCTAGAAACTACCCTATTACGAGGACAGATTTTTTATATCACCATACATTTTTTTCCAGTTAATATCGTCTAGTATACAAAAATACTGTAAAAAATTTGGGCCTCTTGGGCGGAGTGAGTGAGTGGACTTTTACTGACTAAAACCCTCTCCTGTGTTCCTTCGTTGCCTTGCATTCCAGGCTTTTCCTTTCAGAAGCAAACCCTTTTGCTCCTGTGGGCTTCGACCCTGCTGGGCCTTTGTTTTGATAGTTATAACACGTTGTATATTATCACTAAGGTCTTTTATTACGTTCAGTGCTTAAGTACTTTAGTGGATGATTGAATACTTTATCGGTGATCACTCTATTTATATTTAGCTACGTCAAATTGATGTTAATTTAAATAATAAGCTGATGATTAATTTGTTATCCGATAGTCATTAGTCGATTGCAGTGTTTGATTGATTAAGTTACCACATGTAGTTGATATACGTTATATCCATGTGTTGACATGTTTGGATGCATTTCATAATCATATTCTTGGATTATCCCATGTTAATTGGGGTCGTTGCAATACGTTTTCTTATTTTTTTCCTCCATTTCGTCTTGTCAACTCATATTAGTTACGGCTTCTAAGATCTTTAAATTTTTCCATGCAATTTAAAGTAGTATAATATACGTATTGTGCTAGGCTTACAACTCAATCAGCTTATGATGGCCAGTAGTAAAAGAGTAAGTAGACGAGGTAGATGTATTACGTAACACGATACTGAGCCAGTTCGACCGACGCTAACATGATTTGTTTACAACAATCTGTTTTCAAGAGGCATTTTTTTTTCCGATGGGAAATATCATCCTATGAAAACCCCCGCTAGAGATAGTGTCAGACTCTTACGGACTAAAAAACCCATCCCGTTCCTTCAAGCCTTCATTCGGGGCTCGAGCGCCCTTTCGGATAACCCTGGCCCCAGTAGGCTTCGACCCGGCTGGGCCCCTGCTGTTGCTGACAACTCCTTGAGGCGCGTGGGAACAGCGCGCGCCGTCGACGACTTGGGCTTGGTCCGGACAGTTACCGGACGGCCGGACATTTCAAGAGGCATGGTCACCATTAAACTTTGCTCAATCTTGATTAAACTTCGGTCTTTTTTAATTTCTTTAACGTTAACACAGTAAGGACATTAAATAAATTATGTGGACTTTGAGATTCTAAGTTGTATTGCAGTTAAGGCGGCTTTTACACGACGACGCTTACCTTCGCAGAGGTCGATGGTCATTAGGAATGGCAGACAGTACCCATTCTCCAATGATCATCTAAAAATTTTAAGGTACCTTACAAACTAGGGTTGCCTGCACAGTTATACCTTTCAGGTAAGCTTGTATGGAAACCGGCACAGTACACGCTCCGGTTTACTAGTACAACTCAACAATACAGACGATGAGGTATAGCTGACAGGTTTGTCAGCTTTTCCTCATCGTGAATGGCGGACATTACAGAACACAACCATTTGTTGTTTTGTTTCTAAGACGTATGTTATAAATAATGTACCGTTACCTGTACTGTTACAGGTAAAAAAAACGCATAAAAAAGGAATAATTATGTTTTCATAAATTATTCAAGTTACATCAAAGTTATTATAAAATAGAGTGACAGAACATAGGTGATTAAACGTGGCAATGCTAACATTAAATTAATTAGCCTAAATCATTTACGAATCTACAAATTAACTGGGAACGACATATTAATGTAAATTGATCGCTGTTATTTCGACATTCGACTATTGGTTTTCGGTTTACGTAATAATTAAAGCTCGTGCATAAATTGATGTTTACTTTGTTGTGTGGCCTTCGGCAATTAATAGCTTTTCTCGCTTCAGTGGGCCAAACCACAGCAGAACCTTACCTGTGAAAACTTCATACGGGATCATCGAGGAGGGTTCTGATTGCGGTCAATTTTTTTGTATGGGTTTTATTGCTTATATAAGCTTTTCTAACTGATGTGAAGAGGTCTCTTCACAATTTAAAAGTGTCTGCGAATGGTTTATCTCTACATACTTGTAAATACTAAAATCGTAGAAGTTTATAGTTGTACGCGCATCACGTAAAATATACAAAATTGAAGAAGATAAATTTTATAAACTAAAATTGTGTGTAACTTAATATATTACTTAGAATTTATTTCATCGCAATCGGTTGACTATATCGAACGATATACTACATTCATTGACTGTTAGGCGGTGCGAAGTTCGCCGGGTCAGTTAGTTTGAAATAAATGCTGTGATTGATTGTTTGGTTGTATCTAGAATTCTATAATGTTTGATTACAGACTACTAGGGTCTATTTAATCTAGATTTAAAAAATGTAAAAATAATAGTTAAAAGGTAATCTCTTAAAGTTCTTGTATATCGTATTACCCAATTGCTCCATGCATCACTCTGGTATCCAGCTATACATATAATTGATTGGAAGCCAACACCAACTTAGATGGGAAAAGTTTAGGCAGATTTAATATCTTGAAGTACTCTGATCGTAATACTCCATCCACTCTCGGTGGCAATGGGCAGGGCACATTGCTCGCAGAACAGATGGCCGTTGGGGCCGAAAGGTTCTGGAGTAGCAACCGCAAATTGGAAGACGCAACGTTAGAAGGCCTCCTACAAGGTGGACCGATGACCTGGTGAACGTTGCGGGAAACCGATGGATGCGGGACGCACAAGAACGTTCGTTGTGGCGACGCTTGGGGTAGGCCTATGTCCAACAATGGTCGAGTATCGGCTGAAATGATGAATACTCCATCACTGGGTGTACTTCACTACTTATAATAGTCCCTAAAAAATTTGGGTAAATGTTTAAAGAGGTTTTTAAATATTTTCCTAAGAATTGTTGTAAAGAGTTCAACCCAGATAACGAAAATAACCCACAACATAGGTAGTAAATATTTCTTTTAATGAAAAACTAATATCAAGTAAAGCTGCTTTCGTTGAAAGCAATTGTCAACATCAATTCTACGTAGACAAATCTCTATTATGCTGTATTATGCTCTATTATGAAAAACGGCTCTCTGTGAGGTCTTTATTTAGCTAAAAGTTAATAGAAGTATCAACCACCAGCCATAAGGCAAAATTAGTTTTAAACTTTCTCGTATTCGAAGTGAATGAGTCACCAGCGCGAGGACAGCAATCGATAAAGCTAAGGAAAGCAAAAGTCGCGAGCGCGCAAGCTCTCTGTAAAGTTGTAAAGTACAATGTTTGTTTTCGGATCTAGCCAGAGAGTCTACTCTACACTGTTAGTGTACGCGGGGAAGTACAATCGAGTTTATTAAGTAAAATGTCGAGCTATTCATTTCAGAGTAATTTATTATCAGAAGACAAATGGAAGAGTTAGTTTAAATGTAGCTAGTTCTGCGTGCAGTTCGGTAAACCAGCTAGTTATTAAGAGGGTGGCCGCTATACAAGATATTAAGTTATTTTAACTTAGTTATCAGTTAAATAACACTGGTATATCACTAATACAAGGTGAAAGGGACAGCCCTCCACAAACTTTAAGGGATTGCTCAGTAGACGAAACTGAACAAACTTCCACAATTTTTTTTTTTCAGGAAATGAATAAAAATATCGGCCTCGCCATACAAATTGTCCAATAATGTTTATTATTTTGTATGGTGCGGCTGATATTTTTTTCGTTTCCTGAAAAAATATCAGCCTCACAAATTTGTGGAAGGTTGTTCAGTTTCGTCTACTGAGCAAGCCCTTAAAGTTTGTGGAGGGCTGTCCCTTACACCTTTTATAATTTCTTGACCTATTTAATTAATAACTTTTATTGTCTAATGTTTTCCTTCAATTCAGATATGGTTGATGGATTATGGTTACCTTACTCTTAAGATAAACTCAGTGTAAAAACATCGAAGATGTGAGGTTTGGGCTCTGAGAGGGGATGAAGGAAAACTTTATTAGCAACATCACATACACACAGTTTACGATTTTTTGTAATTTAACGCGTACATTTGTTAATTGTTATGCATCTACAAAAGTGAATTCTGAGACGTCCTGTTGTTGGGTAATCCCTAAGTAGATTGATTAAATCTACATAAATGTATACTTAATTATAACTTCTTTCATAATAATATAGATAAGAATTTCTTATCAACCAAACCTTATAATAAGATTAATAAACAATCTCCGTACTTATGCACCGAGCCGTCAAAAAGTCATTCCTAAGAATTTTCGTGTTATTTTTACACGACAGAGTGGATGAAGCATTTTGCCCGCCGGATGATAAGACTTCACTAGGCTGCGACCTATACCTAGGGCATCTGCAGTATCTGTTGATACCACAGATGCATTATCTACATTTGAAGAAGACTTTCTCTCATTTTTGTCATCTTTATGATTATGATGATGATGTGTAGTTTTTTGTCAAATCGGATACAACTGATATCAATATCTATTTATTTATGAGTTACATTATTTTCATACAAAAAAAAACCTGTTATTTCATTAACAGATTTTCAGAAGACTTTACTGGGTTAGTTTTACACACATTTACATTTTGATTTCAATAGAAACCTAGATAATATACGCAAGTTACTTGTTATTCCAAAATGACGCGTAATGACGTCTAATCACGTAATCTAGAGCGGTTGTGGAAACCTATGTCGAGTTGAGCGTTCTTTCATAATATGTTGATAAGAATTTGTTATCAACATTTAATTGATATGATATCCTTACAATAAGAACAATTCGTACTTGTGTACTTGTTCACTGCAGGTAAAACCCCCACTATTACAGTGCACTTTTATGTTAATTCGCGGGTAGTTTTGATACTTGCTATCACGATTCCCAGCAGTTACAAGCATTACGTTCTATGACCATAAGAAACAAGGACATTTAAAGCTAAACAGAATCTTTTTCGTAGATAAAACTGCTTTCACGGTTCCTGTAACCGGATCTACTAAGAAAACTTAATGAGATTTCAAAGAATTAGCGTGTTTTTTTTTATGCGATAAAATGGTAATGAAGCTGGTGGCCCACCTGATGATAACTGTTTTCATTGCTCCATATTGTATCTTCAATAGCCCCTGGTTCTACGGACTTTACACTTTAAGAGGACTCACTTCATTTTTTGTTTGACGCTGTCCATGACGAAGTTCTAAAACGGAAAAAAACTAGTCTCTAAACCTAGTTCCTAGGCCAGACCTACCCTAAGTTGGGGTTGGGTTTTAGTCAAATCGGATGCAGGTTTATATGAAGGTAATGCTTATTTGTCCTCCATAAGCCAATAATTGGGTCAAACGATACCCTTTGTCAAGGCTTCTGACTATCCATATCGATTGTCAAATATTTTGAAACGTTAGCCGGGACTAATAAACTTGCTTTCCAAGGCACAGAGGAATCCCGATATGTTAAGTTGGTCACCAATCGAGATATTGACTTCGACAAACATTGCTTAACCTTCGGATATCGACCCCGACCCTTACGGCTATTATTACTTAAGCCACGAACTTCTCGGAAAAAACCTAGTTCATTCTAACGTTGATGTTTAGAGACAAACATTAGTTAATGTGATATCATGATTTATCGATATATGTATGACTACATCTGCTTAATGTATAATATCGACGTTAGGGGTTGTTATTCCAAGAAAGATATGACTCAAGTCGACTGCCATTTGCAACCCTAAGTGATTCATAGTTTTTGGCAAGAGTTGTTTTTCACAGAAGATTTTTACAATGAATATGACGCATTTGAAAAAACCGGCCAAGTGCGAGTCGGACTCGCCCATGAAGGGTTCCGTAGCAGCAAGTAACATAATATAAAAGTTCTTGTAATATATTGTAACTTTGATCGATGTTTTAATAATAGTGTATTTTTTTCGGTTTATGACGCATTAAAAAAATACTACTTACTGGATTTCGTTCAAACCAATTTTCGTTGGTAGTTTTTATAGTAATGTACAGCATATATTTTTTTTAGTTTTATCATTCTCTTATCTTGGAAGTTAGAGGGGGGGGGGACACACATTTTACCACTTTGGAAGTGTCTCTTGCGCAAACTATTCAGTTTAGAAAAAAATGATATTAGAAACCTCAGTATCATTTTTGAAGACCTATCCATAGATACCCCACACAAATGGGTTAGATGAAAAAAAAATTTTTGAGTTTCAGTTCTATGTATGGGGACCCCCAAAATTTATTGCTTTTTTTCTATTTTTGTGTGAAAATCTTAATGCGGTTCACAGAATACATCTACTTACAAAGTTTCAACAGTATAGCTCTTATAGTTTCGGAAAAAAGTGGCTGTGACATACGGACGGACAGACAGACAGACAGACAGACAGACAGACAGACAGACAGACAGACATGACGAATCTATAAGGGTTCCGTTTTTTGCCATTTGGCTACGGAACCCTAAAAAGATTAATGTTATCAGACAATATAAATCGTAGATATAAAATATCAATACTTAACAATAATATTTTGAAAAAGATTGATATTGTTACGTTATATATCATTGAGTTTTGTTCAATGAGGAAAACGTTCACAGTAATTTGGTTTTAAATGCGCTGTTCATATTAAGACGGCGTCAAAAGCTAATCTGTGTTGCCGGAACCGGCAACAGGCCGAGGATACTCTCGTTAGTTTGTTTTTCCGATATCTACTTAGATACAACATGTAGGTAATTAGACGGTTTTTGATAAGGAACGTCAAGAACCTTTATAACAAAAACAAACGGACTAGATCTATTGAATACCGTGAAAGCGCCAGGGTAGCCTGTGAAATTCAAACTTTCTAAAGCTTTTTCGAAATATTATTTTTTACTTTATTGCATATTTTTTTTATAAAATATCTATTCAATAGGGTAAGGCGAACTAAAATGGGTGGTTGTATTGACAATTTTAATAATTACAATTCCATGAATAAATACAAATTAAGACCGCCAATTATATTTTAATCAACATACGACAACAAACACTGAAATGCGTCTTTTTCAATGATATAAAATAGTGCTTGACTTATTGATGTTGAAGCTTACTAGTTTATTAAGAGCCTCTTCACTCTAGACTTAAAGACACTTACGAAAATTTAAGAAATTGTATATTTGCGGGTTATTCCGGTGCTAGTCTTAATCAAATTAATGGCTATGTAGTTGTAATTACAAGTTTGTTGTTAACTTTATTCCCATATAAAATGTAGGCTTGATGATTTTGTTTTCAAAATCGTAATGAAACATACAAAAACGATAGTGTTTCTTTCATAAAGTGCTGCAATGTACGGGGCGGTTCGCTTGAGCCGGTCGCCGGTATCGATCTATGCGGCACTGGGTTTGTTCAACTCGCCCGCCCTACCCAGACATATCTACCACTCATTGAATTACAGACACCGAGAACCCGATGTTTATTACTTTCTCTCACACCCTGCCATCTTTGAGTATGCTACATGTGCCATTTTGCGTTTAACGTTCGTGATTACTGTAACTTCGAAATTGTATCGGGGATCGTATTCAAAATGTTTACTGTGCTGGGTGTATATCTATGTTATTGTGTTCTAATAACCGTCATACACATTTGTATCTAAAGTTTTATTATTGTGTATAAGAACATTAAAAGCAGTTATTAAAGTTAAAAGTTAAAAAGTTTTATTCGAAAGTTTGGGCCCTGGTCTAGTACAAAGCACAAGTACAAAAAAAGTGTGCTAAGTTAAATACTAAAGCTAAATACGCTAAGTAGTTAAATACATTAAAGCTTTAGCTATCTTCTTGTGATATCAAAGAAAAAGGTCTTGAGCTCTCACAAGTGAACGCTGTCAACGTTATTAAAGTAAGCCGCAGAGATGCTAGAGTCTGGAACAAATGCCTTGACCTGATTGTGCGTGAACGAGACCCGTATTTGGCGGGGCCGCGGCTTCTGAGAGCCAATGGTCTATTCAATACTGCTCGAGAGATTGCCAACACTCAACTTTAGCATGGACATGATAAATAGCTTCTTGTATCTAAGTAAACGTACCTACTGTATTCAGGATTACCTGTGACTCATGAATACAAACTCTGGACAAGAAAACTAGGTATACACTTTTTTTTTATTTTTAAAATAGTGCTTGCCAAAATATACAATATTATTTTTAGTATATGCGAAATATTTGTTTGTTCAGAATCAGCAACTGAATCGATTCTAATCATTTTTACGCCATGTTATATTTTTTTTCCAATAGTTATTAAAAAAGGTCATAAGTTAGACACCACCGACAATAAAACAACATAGGTTACGGCAAGTCATAACGGGAATTAGGCACCAGGGCTCAGCTGGGTACGGGAGCAAAACAACCCCTCAATCGCTTGCATGACCGATGACCATGTATTTGTGCGACCAACCAGGTAATAAATATAACAAGCTTATGACTTCGTGAATTTCATCGTATAGTAAAAAAAAATTGTAAACAGATTGTTTACATAAAATACTTGACACGTATTTTAGGTTTCACATCTAAAACAGTACCTACGTTTATATACAGGTTCCGTTTTTTTCGGTGGGACATCATCAAATAAGCTTCCAGATTTGGGCCGAAGAGAGGGAGTGTCAGGGTTTTACTGACCAAATCTCACCTATGTTCCCTTACGGCGCGCGCTGTTCCCGCGCGCCTCAAGGAGTTGTCAGCAACAGCAGGGGCCCAGCCGGGTCAAAGCCTACTGGGGCCAGGGTTATCCGAAAGGGCGCTCGAGCCCCGGTATGAAGGCTTCAAGGAACGGAATGGGTTTTTTAGTCAGTAAGAGTCTGACACTATCTCCCGCTCCGCCCAAGAGCGGGGGTTGTCATAAGATGATTTTTCCAATCGAAAAAAAAAACCTATGTTCCCTTTACTCTTTCGAGCAATTTAACAACCCTGGACATGTCCTATAGGTACCCTTAGATAATCTAATTCACTCAATCGAAATCAGACGCCAGTATTCTTGAACTGTGAAAATATTGATCTGTTGCCTAGCTACTCGTACTTCTTTACTGGTGCAGGTCTTTACTAGGTCAATCAAAGACATTTGGTTTCTTTACATGATATAATAAAATATGTTTTAAAATTAAAAAGTTAGCAAAACTTTTAAAGTTTTTTCTTAATTATATAAAAATATTCTCTAATTCACTATACCTAACTTAGTTAAATTATATCAAAAATATTAATTAAATCTACACTTAATGTAAAATTTTCATCATTATAATTCTGATAATAAATTAAAAGTGACAAATGACAGTCAAGCTCTATTTACCTTTATTTGAAAAATCTCGTTTTTACAAAAAATATGGGTTATCACATAATTATGCTATAAATAATAATAGGCAATAACGGCATTGTATATACATATACAATACTACCCAATAATTTAAAATATCCGCAAGGGGCCAAAAATAACAATTTAAATAACAGCAATACTGTGTGGGTATTACTCGTAACGTACTGTCAAAGACACTTTCGCCTCACCACCCCGCTAAGTTCATGTTTGCTTGCACTCGAAACGAAAACTTAAAAGGTTTGGCGTCGCGCCGCAGGATTCAAGCGCCATTTTTTTTAAGTAATCAGGCAGAAATGACCACGATGGTACGCCTACATATTGGCTGCACTTCGTCTAGATGCTCTTCGCAATCTCAGTTCTCTTTAACCTTTAACTTTCTAGGAATAATATTGAGTTTTATTCCCCCTTCTGGTCCAATTAGCACCCTGTGTGGATTAACCTTCAAATTCCTGTCAGTGTTCTTCGATGGTTCCACACTAAACTTGGATAAAACCTTCGCCATGCATAATTTTGACTGAAGCTTGCCAAACCGCATTCCTAAAAATAAAATCAAAGATAAATATGTATTGCGCATTTGATACAAGAAATTAAACTGATAACCTTAACACTTCCGTCCTTGTGTCCTTAAGTACATGTTGTTAGTACATTAGTACTTAAAACGTTATTGTAGCTACGTGAATTATTATAATTGCATATATGGAGTTATAAAATGATACGATTATAATACTTCAAGTATTTGTAAGAGAGAGAAAAAGAGTCAGATTGAATATAATCATCAAAAATTGCCTGTTCTCACCCAAAATGCTTCTACTACTGAGAACCTCGATACTCGTTACCGGTGTTGTTCAATTAATTTAGTGATCATGCTCACAAACAAAAAGAAATTATATCTTTTACACTCACCAATGCAGTTCCTTGGTCCAAGTCCAAATGGTAAATAAGCGCATGGGTGTCGCTGGCTCGCCACCTCCGTATCAAATCTATCAGGATTAAATACTTCAGGCTTAGGATAGTATTTCTCGTCGTAGTGAATACTTCTCGGAGATATGAGTATTATCATGTCCTTCTCAATTACTACGTCTGTACCGGGCACTTTGTATTCTCTTATAGCTTTTCTTTGCAGGGGCTCTACAATTGAATACATGCGTAGAGTCTCATCAAATACTTTACTCAAGTATTTCATATCCTTTATAGTATCGTATGTTACTTCTCCATTATGTGCTTGAATAACTTCGTCAATTTCCGCTGTCAATTTTTTTTGTATATCCGGATTCAACGCCAGTTGGTACAGCATGTAGGCCATCGTTGTAGCGCTAGTTTCATACCCTGCTATGTAGAACACAAAAGCTTGCGCCGCTATTACTTCTTCAGTTATTTCCAAAGTGGTTGTTTTGTTTCTGTATTTTGAGCTGTTGATCTCTCCCATTTCACGAAGTTCCAGAATTAAATCCATGAAATCGCGTCGTCCTGACGGTTTTCCATTCCTTTGAATGATAATGTTGTGCACAAGGCTTTTGAAAAAGTTTAGAATCGAACTCGGCATTAGTGAAACATTAAGGTTTTTTTGAAAATTCGGAAACATCATTAGGAATTCACTTCCATAACTGGTGGTCGTGATTATCTGGTCTACTAGTTCCAGGACCTTAAATTTGTCATCGAGAGTATCGTAGTTAACACCGAAAGCGCAAGCAGAGATAGTGGACAAAGTGTATGTCTGAAGAAGGGAGTGCATTTCAAATTCTTGCTTCTTTTGACATTCGGCACCGATGTAGTCCACAAATGTGTCAGCACCTTCATGAATCAGATAAAACATGTTTTTTAATTTACCAGATGTAAAAATAGGTGTAAAGCGGTTCCTCAAAGCCGCCCAAGTTTCTCCATCAGCTGTAAATAAATTTTGACCTAATCCGTCTTTGCCGAAATCAATACCACGGTCAGTGAATGCTTCGAAGTCTTTAATTAAGACATGTTTTAAAATGTCCAAGTCCCTTATAAGAAGAGACGGTGCGGTCATCCTATAAATACCGACCACTTTTTCTTCCGGGAACATCTCATATATTTCTTGTATCACTAAGCCCGGATGTTTTTTGCGAAGTGCTGACTCCTTTAGGTTCCCGACTAATATAACTGGTTCCGGTCCGGGCACATTTCGGTCTTTCCAATAGTTGAATGTTCTTGTACAATAATAGTATAGAGTGGAAATTAACACTATTAACACTGACACAAGAACTATCGTCATTTTGAGGACCTCTTAATACGTTCACCGAAAACAATGATATGAAAAGTAATATTGCTTGACATGATTTTATATAGCCATCAACAGAGCTTGATTACGATAATGTCAGCTTGTTACTTATTTTATAATTCCATGCAAGGACCAAATCTGTCTAATAAATACCTATTTGGTAAAATTATCTGAAGTGATTATCAGAACAATCGAATTTAAAAAGTGCTTGATTGTTTTTCTTGTGATATGTTTAATGGCTCACGGGAATCCGACGGATGCGAGATACACAGTTCCGGTCGTTATGGTGGCACTTGGGGGCCTATGTCCTATGGCGTACGTCCAACAGTGGACGTCTTTTGGCTGAAATGATAATAATGTTTGATTGACGCAGTGACAGCCCGAAGTTGGTAGTATAGATAATTTTTAACATAGGGAAAGCTAAAGATCACCTACGGTACACGTAAAGTTAAGCCTGACGTATGGACACAGTTGGCTTTTTGGTAACATATGATAATATTTTTGTAGATTTTTGTTAAGACTATGACATACTGTAGTAAAACATATTAAAGGGCTAAAAAGCCTAGATACAAAAATGTTTGTCGTTTAAAAAAAAAATAACTTACACTGGGTAATGTTCTGCTAGTTTTTTCAGTTTTAGTACCTGCTAACACTAGGCAAACGCATAACTTCCTAATATCTACGAGTGTGTATGCCAAATAAAATAGTTTTCTTTCTTTCTTTCTTTCTTAATGTTACATGTATTATACGTTTACGTAAAGGCACTTACCTAATTATTGTTTGGCCAATTATCCCCTTAAGATACCCCTCATGTTTTGTTTATATTTGCATGTAAATCATCATATATAGTATACAGCCTAAATTATTCTCCACATTCAGGTAAAAATACAGACTCTGACTTTTACGGAGATATGATAGCCACTTTCTTTTTGGGGTTCCGTACCTCAAAAGGAAAAAATGGAACCCTTATAGTATCACTTTGTTGCCCGTCTGTCTGTCTGTCAAGAACCTTTATCTCGAGAACGCTTGGA
Organism: Mythimna albipuncta; assembly: GCA_929112965.1. NCBI lineage: Eukaryota > Metazoa > Arthropoda > Insecta > Lepidoptera > Noctuidae > Mythimna > Mythimna albipuncta. Next base: position 13,975,561 of record OV815973.1, read on the forward strand.
GGTGTCGAGTTGAAAAAACCGGATACTTACTCAGGTCTGCGGTCAATGCAAGCTGTGAAAAAATCAAACTTCTAAGTTAACGAATAAAAAAGATACGGCCGTTTATGTCGCAAAAAAATGTATAAATTGATACTCTCAAAGATCAAAATTCATAGGGTACTTCCCGTTGACCCAAAATCCTGAAAGCTGGCACAAAGCAAGATCTTCTAGCACAGGTATAGGAATAAATATGAAAACAGTAAATTTGTTGTTACCTACGTCACAAAAAAAAAAAAACATTTTTACAATTCGGAAAAATCTTCGAAATTCTATTCGGGAATTTTATAATAGTTTGCACGGAACCCTCAGTGCGCGAGTCCGACTCGCACTTGCCTAGTTTTTTTTTTTGATAATCCTTCAAAAGACTTGTCCCGATGTAGAGTGAAACCAGAGTGCAGATCTGACTTTTTCAGTCATTCAGTTACCCTTTGTGCTCCAGGAACACGGCATCTTTTTCGAATATTTCCATTTTTGTCACATCATCGCGTATCATCAGCAGGCCTAGCCAAGTTACGACCGTTTCTTTTTGATTCTCTTTCATCGATCGCCTCAAGTTGGCAACGCCACCGATTCCTTTGTTCTGACCACGTCACTGAGCGTTGAGATGACGTCATTCCCAAACGTTTGAAGTTTTCTACTAGCGATTGTAGATTATCAACTTGGCTAAGTCCTCGGTTGAGATTGTGTTAACCACTATCTCACCATGGCAGACTATTCAAAATGAAAAATAAAGTCATAGAATTGTTATGTGTGGCATTCTGGCTATAAGGTACCATCGAACTGATCTGATGAAGCTAGAAGGTTGGCTCGGAAGCTCCGTAATATAACAATCATACATCTCAGCCGCGGGCAGGCATAATCGACATGAGCACTCTAGCTATAATTTACCATCGAACTTCTTCTTCTTCTTCTTCTTCCTGCCCTTGTCGCATTTTATTTGGGGTCGGCGCAACACGTTTGTTTCTTCCATTTTGTCCTGTCACTCGTCACGCTATCACAAACTCCCTTTTCTTTCATATCACTTCTCACACAATCCATCCATCTTTTCTTTGGTCTCCCTCTACCTCTCGAACTAATCTGACAATAAAGCTGGCGCGTACCCACCTGCCAACTAGGGTCACGAGGAATTTCTGAAAGAGAAACCGTCGTCTTAGGACGTAAAGAGTAATTGAAGAACACGGTTTTAATCGGTAAAGTTTGACCCGCTTTTTCGCTCCACTCTAGTGCGGGAGACTCATAGCATAACTTCAACTTTACAAAAAATATATTCTACCTATTATCATCAGGTGGGATCGCAGTCAATAACTAATTTATATCGATAAAAAAACACTCAAAGTATGTATGTGATATTACGAAGGTTCGTTTCCGATTCTGAAAGTTCAGAACTTCCCATTGATTTTGCGTCTCTGATAACTTTTAATTGAAAGTAATATCGCAGGTACTAGTTTATACTTGTCGAGCAGGAAACCTTCCTCCACAAAATAGATAGGTACAGAAGACAATCTTATGTAAGTACTTCACTTTTTATACCTACGCTCGTTGGACGCACACTAATGAGCGTTTGAGTCGGAACTGTTCGACGAACGATCACCCCAAGTCGTCGACGGCGCGCACTGTTCCCGCGCGCCTCAAGGAGTTGTCAGCAACAGCAGGAACCCAGCCGGGTCGAGGCGTACTGGGGCCAGGGTTATCCGAAAGGGCGCTCGAGCCCCGGTATGAAGGCTAGAAGGAACGGGGTGGGTCTTTTGGTCAGTAATAGTCTGACACTATCTCCCGCTCCACCCAAGAGCGGGGGTTGTCATTGGATGACTTTTTCCCACTATAAAAAAAAGGAGTTGAATGTTCTTGTGAAATAGTAGTACCTATAGAGCGGAAATAAACACTATTAACACTGCTGGCTGATACATAAAATACAGTCATTTTGATGAGGTCTTCACACGGCCACCGTAATCGATAATAAGAAAAAATAGTTGTTCGCCATGATATTATATACTATCCACGGAACTTAGTACAAAGTTATAGATGCACACACAGATGAACACATTCATTATGCGTACAGCTAAAGAATGGAATTCCCTGCCGGAGTCTGTGTTTCCTGATAGCTACAACCTAGGGGTCTTTAAGTCGAGAGTGAATAGGTTACTTTTAGCAAGCGTGCTCCATCGTCGGCCACATCATCACTTACCATCAGGTGAGATAGTGGTCAAACGCGAGCCTATCAATAATAATTAAAAAAAAAGATGCTGATAAGGATGAAATGTCAACAAACAGAAACTGACGAATGTACTTATTTGTTGCCATTGGCATTGTTTTCATGTGTTTGATCATTTTACCGATCTGATACAAAGAGGAGGTCCTCAATTTGTATGTACTCTTTTATATCTTAAAGGGCTGTATGAGAAATCAATAACAAAAAGAGTTGTGTCTACCAACCGTAATCAAATGAGACTATTCAGTGGATTGATGTAGCTTTTTTATCAGGCGTTATTTTTCCTAAAGAAAATAAAAATACTATATTCTCTATAGATTTTAAGACGACTCTTTCGTATCTGTCTGAGACTGAAAATGGTTTATCAACATTATAAACATTAGATCCAGATTCAAAATTCTTAATGCTAAACCAGATGAAAAATCTAATGACATAAAATATACACAAATAATTGTGATTCATTGTACTTAAATAATGAAAACTATACTTTCGGATAAAAAACTGGATAATTTTATCATATAGGTACAGTAAGTTCCACATAATTAACACTGTATAATTGTTTCGACTGATTGAGTGTTGGTCGAAACAATTGTAAATATATTTAACTTTGGTTTACTATTGCGAATAATACTGCGATCGTGGATTTTTTAACCGACATCTAAAAAAGGAGGAGGTTCTCAATTCGGATGTTTGTATTTTTTTTTATGTATGTTCGCGCATAACTTCGTCACTTGCCAACCTATTTGAAAAATTCTTCTTTTGTTAGAAAGGGTATAGTTCCCAAATGGTCCCATAGTCACCAAGTCGGGATCTGATGATGGAATCTTGGCGAAATCGAGGGAACTCCTCCAATATTATAGGCAACCATTATAGTTCTTTTGGTATTTTCATCAAAGACATTCAACATAAGCATTTATAGTCAAAACATGAAAGATGAAGTGGAACTAGTGAAGGAGATCAGAAATGGCCAACGGAAGTCCATACTCAAACAGATCTCCCAATGAACATAGTTACAAATAAATGAATAGTTCTGAATAGGTATGTTGAAAATGGTTTCATCGATGTGACCTGATGATGATGATGGAGCCGGAAGATAGGCACCGGATCTCCGTAATTAATCAATGTATCCTAGCAGGGTTTGAGTTAATTGGAATTGTCATGAGAAAAAGGTACTCTGGCTGTACCTAAGTGTATTGCAACTAAAAAGTGTGAGTCGGTGTTAAATAACGAAGAGGCAAAACTATGACAGAAACACCGACTTCCGAAATTAAAGTTATTTTGATAGTTTTAGTGTTTTTTTCAGTAAGTCGGTTATTTTTTTTTTTTGTAAAAAGGTTTTTTTTTACTTCGACTACTCTTAAAAGCTTGTGTGATAGTCATGGTATTGATCATGTTCATAACGCTGTATCTTGTCCTAAGTTGAACGTTCAAGCTGAAATGTATAATCACTATTTTAAATGCCCTAGCAAAATAAAATGACTTCAATGACGAACGCCAATCATGGCAAATTCAAGGTGTGTTATTAATTTCGTTCATACTTCCACTAGAAAGACTGCCATAGAGGTTTTATTCCGTACTAGGATCAGAGATAGTTTAAAAAAAATACGTTTAAATAAACTACGGCAATATTATGAAGTAGGTACGAAACACGTTACAAAGTTTAAGAGATGAGGTGAACACCAATATTCGAGTTAGGCAAGCTGAAAAATACTTACGGTACCAGTAAAATCCCTGCTACTAACTATAACACAGATTACACAGGTGATCTAATTAAAATTAGTAGATCTGATTACAATCACGGGGGTAAAATTGCATTTACTTTCTTTTTTAAATTCATAGATCCGTTCAAAATACAAAAGAGTACTATAAAATTGGCAAATTGAGAATTACATTTAAAACTGTAATAAATTGTAGTAAACTTCTAGTGATAATTGTTATAAAAGTGACGACAAACCATAATCTGGAAGCAAATCTAAAATCAACACTAAGCCGAATGTTTTGAAGGTAATAAATAAAGTTTCATAATTTTAATTAATATATTCTATCATTATGCTAGTAAATGTAATTTTGGACAGAGTCAATCAGTCTGTCCAAAATTTTGAGTTGTTGAACAGTGAACATAGCGAACACTCTCCAAATAGCGAATTCTCTCTCTTTACGTATCTAATAGGTACTCTTTTATTTTATGTAAGAGAAAGTTTTTTTAACCATTTTTTTTTTTTCAGTTTGATTTCATCTTATAATTATGTCCTCCCACTTTGGGTGGAGCGGGAGAAAAAGGCTTTTTTTAAGAGGGAAAATCTTCTTAACGAAATTTCCTGCCTTTGGGCGGAGCGGAAGGGCGTGTCAGACTGTTACTTGGTGGGTTTTAATTTTTTTTTAAGCCCACCCTGTTTCTTCTTTGGCATTATTCCAGGGCCTCGGGAATCTCTTTTGCATCACCCGTTTGTGGTTACACGCTTCCCATCAATCCGCGTATTTGTAACTGCTTGTTAATAGAATAATAAATATGAAATTGGGTTACAACAGCTTGAAATTTATAACTCATCTCAATAATAACATTAAAAGTAACGAATTAATCTTTACTTAAATTTGTACAAGTCTCAAAATCTCATTTTTATAAAAGATTAACACATGTTATAAATAACAATAGGCATTATATTACAATACTACAGGCATTATATATACAATACTAGTCGCCAAAAATCACAAATTAAGTATATAATAGCAATACTGTGTAGGTATTAACGGACTCCTACACTGATTGGATAAATCTCGTCTAGATACTCTTCACAATCGCAGTTCTCTTAAGCCTTTAACTTTCTAGGAATAATATTGAGGTGTATTCCTCCTTCTGGTCCAATTATCGCCCTGTGTACAGCAACCCTCAAATTCCTGTCAGTGTTCTTTGATGGTTCCACTCTAAACTTGGATAATACCTTCACTATACATAATTGAGACTGAAGCTTGCCAAACCGCATTCCTAAAAATAAAATTAAAAATAATTATGTAATGCGAATTTTATGCAAAAAAATAAACTGACAACCTTAAAATTTCCGTCCTTGCGACCATGAGAACTGACATTAGTACTTATAACATCATTGTATCTACGTGAACTATTATAATCCTATCAATGGAGCTATCGAATGATATGATTATAATAGTTTACGTCATTGTAAAGCCAGATTATAAATATAATCATCAATAATAGCCTGTTCTCACCCAGAGTGCCTCTGTGGACCTTTTTGTTCCGGTCATTCTTTAACCGATGCTGTTCTATTAATTCAGTGATTATGGTCACAGACAAAAGGAAATTATATCTTTTACACTCACCAATGCAGTTCCTTGGTCCGAGTCCAAATGGTAAATAAGCGCATGGGTGTCGCTTGCTCACCTCCTCTGTATCAAACCTATCAGGGTTAAATACTTCAGGTTTAGGATAGTGTTTTTCATCGTAGTGAATACCTCTCGGAGAAATGAGTACTATCGTGTCTTTTTCAAGCACCAGATCAGTACCAGGCACTTTGTATTCTCTTGTAGTTTTTCTTTGCAGGGGTTCTACAATTGAATACATGCGTAGAGTCTCATCAAATACTTTACTCAAGTATTTCATATCCTTTATAGTATCGTATGTTACTTCTCCATTATGTGCTTGAATAACTTCGTCAATTTCGGCTATTAGTTTCTTTTGTATATCCGGATTTAACGCCAGTTGGTACAGCATGTAGGCCATCGTTGTAGCGCTAGTTTCATACCCTGCTATGTAGAACACAAAAGCTTGCGCCGCTATTACTTCTTCAGTTATTTCCAAAGTGGTTGTTTTGTTTCCGTATTTTGAGGTGTTGATCTCTCCCATTTCACGAAGTTCCAGAATTAAATCCATGAAATCACGTCGTCCTGATGGTTTTCCATTCCTTTGAATGATAATGTTGGTCACAAGGCTTTTGAAAAAGTTTTGGATCGATTTCGGAATTAGTGAGAGGTTAAGTTTTTTTAGAAGTGTCGGATACATCATTAATAATTCTTTTCCATAAGTCGTTTTCGTGACTATCTGGTCTACTAGTTTCAGAGCGTTCAATTTGTCACCGAGACTATCATAGTTAACACCGAAAGCGCAAGCAGAGATGGTGGACAACGTGTATGTCTGAAGAAGGGAGTGCACTTCAAATTCTTGCTTCTTTTGACATTCGGCACCGATGTAGTCCACAAATGTATCAGCACCCTCATGCATAAGATAAAACATGTTTTTTAATTTACCAGATGTAAAAATAGGTGTAAAGCGGTTCCTCAAAGCCGCCCAAGTTTCTCCATCAGCTGTAAATATATTTTGACCTAATCCGTCTTTGCCAAATTCCATACCACGGTCAACGAATGCCTCAAAATCTTTAATAAAGACATGTTTTACAATATCCAAGTCGCGTATAAGAAGACACGGTGACGTCATCATATAAATACCGACCACTTTTTCGTCTGGAAACATATCATATAATTCTTGTATCACTACGCCTAAATTTTTTTTACGTAGTGCTGAGTCCTTTAGGTTCCCAACTAACACGATTGGTTCCGGTCCGGGCACATTTCGGCTTTTCCAGTAGTTAAATGTTCTTGTAAAATAATAATATAGCGCGGAAATTAACACTATTAACACTGACACAAAAACTAACGCCATTTTGAGGAGCTCTTAACACATTCACCGAAAACAATGATATGAATAGTAATATTGCTTGGCATGATTTTATATATCTATCAACGGAGCTTGATTACGATAATATCAGCTTGTTTTATTATTCTATGTAAAACCACCAAATCGTTAGGGTTAGTTCGTTGTAAGGATCAAGTCTCTCTAATGAATATTCAGTAAAATTATCTGAAGTTATTATCATAACAATTGGATGTAAAAAGTGCTCGATTGTGTTTACACATTGAAAACATAATCCTTCTTGCAGTCGGGTAATAAAGTTAAGACTATGATAAAGCGTAAAACATATAATAAAAGGTCAAAATGACTGAATTTAGTTTATTATTAAAAAAAAAAAGGTAAATTACACTAGTTGATCTGCTTGGCTTTCCAGTTTTAGACTAGGCTTAGCATCACTCCCTAATAATATAATAATAATATTCCACAACTATTACACAACGCCATCTGGCCTCAAGCTAAGCAGAGCTTATTTTATGAGTATTATACAACTGATAAACATACTTATATATTTCAAAATACATACATACTATAGATAAATTACACCCAGACACAGAACAAATGACCATGCTCATCACACAAAGATTTGTCCTGGGCAGGAATCAAACCCGATACCGAACGATCTCCGGCATAACAGTCAGGGTCACTAACTACTAGATCAACAGGCCTGTCTGTCTGTCTAATATTACATGTATTGCACTTTTAGGCAAAGGCACTTACCTAATAACCATTGGGCCAATAATAATTGCTATTACCTTTTATATACCTATCTGGGTATAATAATTTATCTATAATGTATCCATTTAGAAACACATGAGTATGTTTTTCAGTTGTACTCATAGCACAAGCTCTGCTTAGTTTAGGACTAGATGGCTCATGGCGTCGTGTGATAGTTGTGGAATATTATTTATACGACCCTAATAATTTCCACCAATTAGGCACATATCCGTACTGGGCTTTCACAGAGATATGATGGCCACTTTCTTTTTTGCGGTTTTGTGTAGGGAAACCATCAAAAGACTTTTCTCACAGTTTTTTTTTTTATGGTGGGAAAAATCATCCAATGACAACCCCCGCTCTTGGGCGGAGCGGGAGATAGTGTCAGACTCTTACTGACTAAAAGACCCGCCCCGTTCCTTCTAGCCTTCATACCGGGGCTCGAGTTCCCTTTCGGATAACCCTGGCCCCAGTAGGCTTCGACCCGGCTGAGTCCCTGCTGATGCTGACAAATCCTTGAGGCGCGCGGGAACAGTACGCGCCGTTGACGACATGGGCTTGGTTCGGACAGTTACCGGACAGCCGGATAGCGAGCTACCCATTGCCCGCGCCTACGGTGTCTCTCACAGTATGGTGGACTTTTTCTTAATAAAACCTACTTTTATGTCTCACAGACGCCATTTGCGATGCAGGACCACGGTATCTCTTTCCAGTGTTCTTCCTTTCTTTGTAATAAAACTTTCATCAAAATCCGTTTGATTGTGAAAAAGTAACAAGTGTACATAAAATCACACAATATTTCAGCTTTATAATACTATGGTGTTAAAGGTTTGTGTTCGGATAAAAACTTATTTATTCAAAGACCAATATATAACGCAAAAACACATAATCTAAATGTGGGAAACATAAGCACAATGTTCTGTGAGAATAACATTAACAGTAAACAGCTTTTTTTTACACCTAAAATCAGGTTAATATCCGGTATTTTCAAATAATAAAACTAAACAAAATTCTAATAAGCCTATACACGGCTAGGATACACATTAATTACGGAGTTCCGTTACCTATTTTCCGGCTCCATCATCATCATCAGATCACTTCGATGATACTATTATTCAGAACCATTCATTTATTTTATTGTCATAGTCGCTTACCTATCTTCATTGTGATATCTATGCGTAAATGCCATTTCTGGTATGAATAAATATATAAATAAATAAACGACTTGGGTAATTATTTGGGCAAAATGAAATCTGATGCAGTAAACACTGGTTCAATAATCAAGGTTGATTAAGAGATCTTGATCATTGTGTACTAATAGAAGAACCTTGTAAAAAGTGTCGATCGTAAGTGTTTTTTAAATTATTAAATATTATACAAACTTCCCAATTCGTTTGACTTTTTAGACAGACTTATAGTTTAGTTTCCTATCAGTTAAAGAATTTTTGATACACAGATTATTTACCTCTATTATGATATTAGATTAGATTTATTTATTTACTAGCTGTCCGCCCGCGACTTCGTCCGCGTGTACTTCGGTTATCGCACTCTAAACGTGTTTTCCCGTAAGAATAAGATGTTTTTCCGGGATAAAAAGTAGCCTATGTTCTTTTCCATGTCAAAGGCTATACGCATGCCAAATTTCATCCAAATCCGTTTAGACGTTTTTGTGTGACTAAGTAAGAAAAATCCACACTTTCACATTTATAATATTAGTTGGGATTTATTTACAATTTACTTAAACAACATTACAGTCTAAACTAATGCGTTGTACAGAAACAAGAAATGCAAGAAGAAAGTAAAAAAAAGAAGAAAACACATTACCACTAATATAAAATAAAATATACCCCAAAACCAAATAAGACAGCGCTTACTTATTTTTCATCCATCCTATCACAAAACCTCAGACATTCACGACACATATCTATCCATCTCCCAGCAAACAAGTCACACTCTGAAAAAGTCTTATATTGAACTTATCCTAAAGCAAATTGCACCTCACCTTCAACGATTGCATCACTGCTTACCAACAGGTGGGATCGCAGTCAAGTACTAGTTTATATTATTAAAAAAATTCTTAACTTTTATTTCAATAAAGATCCCCTGTTGACATCTGCAGGTTGTAGGGGAACAAAATAGGTAATAGCTGGTAAAGGTACCCATAGTACCAACAATAAAAATATCTACAAGTTTTACTTAAAAATAATTTCATTACTATTACTAAATTATGTTACAATATTTAAGTACCTATAGATAATAATCTCAAATAGCCAAGTAAAAATATTTAATTAAATTAAGGTATGGATGAATGATACAGGCAGACAGACTATGCCCTAATGTTTGTCCCATGCCCATGTGTTTTAAAAATACATTTTCAGAATCGCCGTTTTGACAATAATATAAACATCAAAATACGTCAAATACTTGTATGCCCAGTAAAGCAGCACAGAGTGAGTCGAGATTTTATAATTAACACCATGTACTATAACATTATACCTATGTGTTACAAATAAACATATTTGTCTTTGTCTATCGATAAACACGGCATGAACACCCATGTTTGAGTTTATAGCTAACAGACAGACAGACGCGGCGCGGGCCGCCTAAGTGAGACCACTTATGCATAGCTTAATTCTTAATGACAAACACTAGGCTTTGTTATCACCATGAAGAGGTATATCTTCATTTTCTTAGGCTTTCTATTTTCTGGGTACAATATTAAGATGTATTCCTCCTTCGGGTCCAATCAGAGCTCTTTTCGGAGCAACTCTTAAATTCCTGACAGTATTTTTCGAAGGCTCCACTTTAAACTTTGACAAAATCTTGATTATGCATAATTGAGACTGAAGTCTGCCAAACCGCATTCCTGAAAGAGTAATTTATATAAATGTTAAAGTATAGCACTATAAATGTACTCGTATTTATTTCAAAACAATCTTTATTGTATATAACACAGATAAAATAAATTGTTTGTTTTGGATATTTTTATGATGTGATAAGCTCAAGGTCAAGGCTTATAACCGGTTTAATTCTAATCCTCGGCATTCTGTCATTTTACAATCTTTATATTATTCAGATCTTGCTAATGCATGTGGTAAGTATATACATTAAATTACTTGAATACTTAAAAAAATAGTAAATTTACTATAGGTAGCAAGCAACGTGCCAGTATCGTATTCACAATTTATAATGTCATGATTGTTCATTGAAGATAATTGCTAAGTGTCTGATTCTGTTTAAATTACTTACCAATGCAATTCCTTTGTCCTATTCCAAATGGCAGGTAAGCGCATGAGTGACGCTTACCCACTTCTTCCGGATCAAATCTATCAGGGTTAAATACTTCAGGGTTGCTGTAATATTTCTGGTCATGATGAATACCCCTCGGAGATATCAGCACTATCATGTCTTTTTCAACTATCACGTCTGTCCCGGGTATTTTATATTCTCTTGTAGCTTTTCTTTGTAGTGGTTCCACTATCGAGTACATGCGAAGAGTTTCGTCAAATACTTTATTCAAGTATTTCATTTCTTTTACGGTATCGTATGTCACTTTTTCGTCATGCGCCTTAATGACTTCATCAATTTCTGCTCTCAATTTACTTTGGATATCCGGATTTAATGCTAGCTGGTACAGCATGTAGGCCAGGGTAGTCGCACTGGTTTCATAGCCAGCTACATAAAATACGAAAGCTTGCGCCGCTATTATATCGTCGGTTATTTCAACAGAAGCTGCATTTCTTCCGAATTTCGAGCTATTGACTTCTCCCATTTGACGGAGTTCCAGTATAAGATCCATAAAATCATTTCGGCCTGATGGTTTGCCATTTCTTTGAGTAATTATGTTGTCTACAAGATATTTAAAGAAATTTTTCACAGAAGTTGGAAAAATAGAAAGGTTGAGTGCTTTTAGAAGTTTTGGGAACATCATATCTAATTCAACAGCAAAACTTGGTGATGAAATTATTTGGTCAACAACTTTCAGCGCCTGCAGTTTGTCACCGAGACTATCATAGTTAACACCAAAAGCGCAGGCGGAGATTGTAGACACAGTGTATGTCTGGAGAAGGGAGTGCAGTTCAAACTCATTTTTCTTTTGGCATTCAGCGCTTACATAGTCAATAAAATTATTACCACCCTCATCCATAAGATAAAACATGTTTTTCAATTTACCAGATGTAAAAATGGGGCTAAAGCGATTTCTTAAGGCAATCCAGGTATCTCCATCAGCATGAAACAAATTTTGTCCTAATCCTTCTTTACTGAATTCCACGCCGCGATCAGAGAACACTTCGAAGTCTTTAATCATGATATGTTTTAAAATATCCAAGTCTCGTATAAGGAGACAAGGCGTTGTCATTCTGTAAATCCCAACAACTTTTTCTTCCGGAAAACTGTCATAGATTTCTTGTATCACTACGCCCATATTTTTTTTGCGAAGGGCGGACTCCTTCAAGTTACCGAAAAACACAGTTGGTTCTGGACCAGGAACATTTCGGCTTTTCCAGTAGTTGAATGTTCTTGTAAAATAATAGTATAGAGCGGAAATGAACACTATCAACACTGTTGACACATAGAATACCGTCATTTTGAGGAGCTCTCAACGCTTCCACCGTAAACGATGATATGAAAGAATAATCGCTCGCCATGATATTAAATAGTCCACTCCACGGGACTTAATTACGACAAGGCTGATAAGCAATAATATGTCAACAAAGAAAAGCTAATAAATTAACTTATTTTTTGCCATGGTATTGTTATTATATGATTGAACATATTAACTTAAAAAGGGTTCTCAATTTCGTAGTATTTTGTTATGTCTCTAATCTCAAAACACAGTTATTTTTTCTCGATTTGGAAAATTAGGTTTCGCTGTGGGGTAAAAGTAGAAAGAAGAAAATAATAATAATCCAGAAGAGGACATAAAAAAAACTTTTTACAAAAAACTCACTTGAATACGACGGTTGTATCGTCGTATTCAAGTGAGTATGTCCGTATTAATGACATCACTTACGAATAAATAAAATATCTCAAGAGTCTAGTGTAGATGGCAAGTTAAAAATAAATTTTTAAAAAATACGCATTTTTTCTTGAAAATTATATGTTCATATTCATATTTTTATAGGAAGGGATATCATATTTATATTAAACAAAGAAGCGTACAATATATAACTATAAATAAATAAATAGGTAAGTATCTATTCGTATGTAGTCTAGTAGACACCTTATTAATAAAAAGTAAATAACAAGATACAGCATGAGAGTTTAGCAACTACGAAATAATGTTACGATATAGGCAAATCGTATGCACATAAAGATGATAAATGTTTCCTAAAAACAACAGTTCCTTATGTAATACCTTCATTGGGTACAATTAATCAATCAACTAATTTTTTCTATTTTCTTTTTTTGTCAGTGGCCAGTTTGAATTTCGAGTCAACTTATTCGATGCACATACATTTTAATGATGAAATGTTCCAAATTCAAATCTCTTTATTCCCTAGGGATCGGCCATGCTGCATTATCTCCCTAGGGATAGAATGACTTGCTTTAAGTGAGGTTTGTATGACGTATAAAACGACATTATCGAGCAGGTGTAAAAAAATAAATATACACTCGTGCGGGAACTACATTAGACCGATGCACACGTGGGCAACGCCTGATTTGTACGCTGAATCACGTCGCGTGGCGTAGATCTAATGCCACAGCTAGCTCTACAAGTCTAGTTCCCAATATAAAATGTATGGAGACCGACGCGCTCAGAGCGTACGTAGCCCACAAGTGCTCAATATAGTAGAAGCGTAGAAATGTAGTAGAGTACCTTAATTGTACGATTCTTTTTATTTATCAAAATGGATAAATGCTTATCAAATAAGCCCAAAAGCAAGCGAAGTGAGCTGGTTATTTTAGGGCACCTACACACGGACAGGTTAGGTTTAAGCGGGATAACGGGGGTTAGAGTGAGCGAGCAAATCGAGTGAACAAAGTCATTGTTATTATCTGATAGATAGTTTATACTGAAATAAAAAGTATGAATACGACAAACAGAAACGATTAAAAAGTGCGTCAATGCGATACCTATCCTTATATTACGTCGCCGACAGAAGGACACAAAGAACAATATAAAAACTGAAAATTAAAAAGAAAAGTCTGTTTGCTCTAAAATAAATTCTACAACCTGCATCAATTTTTTGAAAAGTGACTTATTTAGAACTTCTAAGTTGTAGGAAATACAAAGTTTCTGATACAATATTTCTAATGAAAAGGAAAAATTTATTTAGGAAATAAAATAAACTCTTCAGTCAAATTACTTTAAAAAAAAACGATTTTATTACATTAAACATTCTATCCCCACAACAAACCATATTATTTTGGTAGGTAGACCTAATAAGTAAAAATATTTTTTTAACAAAAACAATAGAAAAATAATAATATTATACCTTATCAGTGCTTTAACCTTTCTATCGTGGAAATTACAGACACAATAGAAAGACAATAGGTGCGCGAACGCCGGCTTCGCTTGGGGTTTAATGAATTAACAATATTGTAATTTACAAGAAAAACATTTTATAAAAAAATCAAAACCGTTAGCTCAAGTTTTGACATTTAAACTTGGAAAGTTTTGTTCATTTACACTAAGAAGTAACATCCATCAGATGTAGAAAATAGTTTAGGTACTTACGAATAACTTAACCTATACTTTTCATTAACAAATTAGTACTCATTAATACACGACGCACCTTTTAAACAAATATATATACATAATTTACAAACACACTGAAAACAAGTACAGAACTTTTTTTAAATTGTATTTTTTTTTTTGTCGTTGATTTCTAATCCAGTTGTTAAAGTCTTTGTTCGAATAGACGTCTTACCCGTATTGGTTCGGGCTTAACGTGAAATGGTATACGGCTACCTGAGACCAGCAGGTTACAGAAATACAGGTCTCGATAGCAGGAATGCAAACACCTACGATAGGTTCTTAGTTTTTTAGCGAGCGATTTCGTGTAATTCTTCAGATGTTTTACTATTTATGATGTTTAATTTATAAATTTTCCATACCGATGCAATTTACCGACAAACTCTCAAGTTTTAGCGCTTTACCTTACGCGCTTTATCTTACGTTACCTTGATGGGAGTCCCGAGACACTATTTTATTAATATTTTACTAGGAAGTCTACGACTCTCATTAACAAATGTAACCTAAATCTAGAGTGAAATGGGGGTTGTCGCTTATCGGAGAGTACGTCAAAAAAGTGCCCAAACGCTTCCTAATCTTTAGCAATGCATAAAATATAAAAATCTTACATACTATCTTACCAGTGCTGTTACAAAAACAACACAATATGTTATGATTAATAACAAAACTAACATACACAGGGTTAAATTTTCATGATTAATAATGATCATGCCGACAGTTATCTACGAGACAGACGTCGTAGATACGTAAAATAGTGTTCAACGATTACTTGAAATTAAAGTTTACCTGTTTTATCATTAGAATTGATTGATTCAGTTTCGCTTGTTAAATAATCGTAAATCTTTAAAATCTAAAATAATCTAATGAATAACAATCTTATTTTTACGCTGATATTAACTCATATGTACCACTTTTATATTATGATGATACGCGGTAATTATTTTGCTGTTTGTAAAATAAATTCACTACAATTTACAGTAAACACATTATAATGTACAATAAATAAAAGAAAATAATTTGTAAAAAGTTATGGCATATGTCCCACAGTGTTGGTACCTTGATCGTTTTATTAAGCTTTTAACTTTCTAGGAATTATATTGAGACGTATTCCTCCGTCCGGTCCGATGATGAATCTGTCTGGAGCGACCTTTAAATTCCTGTTGGTGTTCTTCGATGGTTCTACTCTGAATTTTGACAACATCATCGCTATGCACAGTTGAGACTGAAGCCTGGCAAACCGCATTCCTAAAAATAAACACAAACATTTAAAAACACGGAAATGTAAAATGTAATCTTAATGTGCACGCAGAATAAAATTTAAATAAGAATAAACGGAATAATTAAGTATCGAGGCAGAGTTAATGCTTGACTAGGTTTGTCAAAAATCATTAGTCAAAAATCATTTTATGTGGAAAAAAAATAACTTAAACTCTAAGAACAAAACTAACACTAAAAGTCGCATTTTAATGTTGTTATCACATCTTGAATGTTAACTGTCTGCGATGTTAGTGAATGATATTATTATTATACCACGTTCATAGATCAGTGATCACGTTGACCAATCCACACCATTCCTTCTACTAGACAGGAGACCTGAGTCTTAATAGTGGGAACATTACAGAGCATGACAACATTGATACGTGTAATTACGATTACCTATAATATAATGCAATGGACAACTTACCGATGCAGTTTCTTGGTCCAATGCCAAAAGGTAAATAAGCGCATGGGTGGCGCTTGCCTACCTCTTCCGCATCAAATCTATCAGGATTAAATACTTCAGGCTTAGGATAATATTTCTCATCGTACTGAATACCTCTCGGTGAAATTAACACTGTAGTATTCTTTTCAATCACCAGATCAGTACCGGGTATTTTGTAATCTTTTGTAGCTCTTCGTTGCAGTGGCTCTGATATTGAGTACATACGAAGAGTTTCATCAAAAACTTTGTTCATGTATTTCATATCCTTTATGGTATCGTACGTTACTTCTCCATTGTGCGCTTTAATAACTTCGTCAACTTCTGCCGTCAATTTATTTTGGACGTCTGGGTTTAATGCTAGCTGATACATCAAGTAAGCCATGGTGGTCGCACTAGTTTCATACCCTGCTACATAAAATACAAAAGCTTGCGCCGCTATTATGTCGTCTGTTATTTCAACAGTAGCTGCACTATTTCCGAATTTAGCATTATTAATCTCTCCCAGTTCACGAAGTTCCAGTATGAGATCCATAAAATCGTGTCGGCCTGATGGTTTGCCATTTCTTTGAGCGATTATATCATCCACAAGAATTTTGAAGAATTTTTGTATCGAAGTTGGAATAATGGAGAGATTTAGAGATGCCAGAAGCCCAGGATACATCATATCTAATTCATTTGTATATGTCGGTTCGGAGATGAACTTGTCTACAAGTTTCAAGGCTTCTAATTTATCGCTAAGACTATCGAAGTTCACACCGAAAGCACAAGCAGAGATTGTAGACAACGTGTATGTCTGAAAAAGAGAGTGTACTTCAAACTCTTTCTTACTTTGGCATTCTGTGGTAACGTAGTCCAAAAACTGATTAGCGCCAGCGTGCATCAAATAATACATGCTTTTCAATTTTCCTGATGTAAAAATAGGGGTAAACCGGTTTCTCAAGGCTCTCCATGTTTCTCCATCCGCGTGAAACAAATTTTGTCCTAATCCCTGTTTGCTGAATTCAACGCCACGATCAGTGAACACTTCGAAGTCCTTGATGAAAACATGTTTCAGAATATCCAGGTCACGTATAAGAAGACAAGGTGTTGTCATTCTATATACACCTACCACTTTCTCGTTTGGAAACATTTCGTAAATTTCTTGCATCTCCACACCTTTATTTTTCCGGCGAAGGGCGGATTCCTTCATGTTGCCGAAAAATATGGTTGGTTCCGGTCCGGGCACATTTCGGCTCTTCCAGTAGTTAAATGTCCTTGTAAAATAATAGTGCAGAGCGTAAACTAACACTGTCAGCCCAATCGTCAAATAAAACAACGACATTTTCGCGGAGTTCTTAACACATGCACTGCGCTTAGCGTAATGAATAGCACTATCGCTTAAAATACTTATATTTATAAGAGAACCGACCAGAAACTTGACTATGATTATGCATTTATATTATCACTGAGCACTTTTTTTTAACAAGTTATATTTGGATATTCGTTTTACATTCCTGTGCCAGACATGACTTGCAGTGCTAAACGAATAGTACCTATAAATATACACATACATATATGTGTATGTAGATATAGGTACAATTCACAACAAGATTCCAACAAGTATTTATTTATATAAAAAGTATGGTCGATCACTGATCATTTACTTACAAAGGAATAATACTATCGTACCATCTTATAAATACTTATAATAAATCTGTAGAAGTGAAAATTCTGTACATTTAAAATATCAAAAAAATAAATTTCAGGGGGTGTTACTAGACCGACACCGAACCCAAAAATGTGATTAAAAAAAATTTGTCTGTCTGTCTGTTTGTTCAGGCATCACGCAAAAACTACCGTTTCGATTACGATGAAACTTGGTATAATTATTCTTTAATATCCTGGGCACCACACTGGTTACTTTTTATCACGGAAAACACAAAAGTATATACAATAAAAAACAAAACTTAATTTTGCGGCTCGATCCCTAGATCCGATGACTGTACCAACCGCAAATAATAAGTTTGTCGTAGGTTACGTCACCCGCAGTGGAGTTCACTAAAGGGCGCTGCACACGACTAAGATACTATAATATTTTATGTATTTAAACTTCATGTACAATAGTGGTACATAGGCGGACTTAATGCCACAAGGCATTCTCTACCAGTCAACCAGTCAGTTCATCAGTGTGTGTGTGTCTGTTTGTCCGTCTTTCACGGCAAAACGGAGCGACGGATTGACGTGATTTTTTAAGTGCTGAACAGATTTTCTTTTTTTGTTGTGTTTATATTGCGAGGAGAAGGTTCTTATGGAAAAAAATGAATGAATTAGGGTAGTGTTGGGTAGAGTAGGGTAGTGTAGGGCAGTGTAGGGTAGTGTAGGGTAGTGTAGGGTAGTGTAGGGTAGAGTAAGGTAGAGTAGGGTAGAGTAGGGTAGAGTAGGGTAGAGTAGGGTAGAGTAGGGTAGAGTAGGGTAGAGTAGGTTAGAGTAGGGTGGAGTAGGGTAGAGAGGGAGAGAAGCCGCTGGTAAAAGCTAGTTTTAATTTAATATGTAAAAACACAAAATGTTAAAAAAAGTTATTAAATTTGTACTTTGTTTAATTAATTTTACAAAAAAAATGGTTGCCTGTAAAGTCGGTTTTACGGGCGAAGATTTTACGTGACAACGTCCATGCGCCGATTCAATGCGCCTAATTCTCTAGTGCTGCGCGCGCGGCAGACCGATCATAGTTGAGTGGGAGAGAGACGCAAGGCATTCGGCGGGCCTCTCTCTCGTTCGGTGACTCATCGTAACGTTACCGAGCGTTACACTTTTTCATAAGTGACTCCCAGCCGCAACCTAATTTAAGACGTTGTCACGTCAAAAAATATACTTTGAGTTAGGTGTATATACAGTTTGTGACTAACAAACTGAAATGAAAATATAAACAAAAAAAATTGGTTGCCTGTAAAGTCGGTATACGGGCGAAAGTTTTACGTGACAACGACTGAAGGGACGCGTGCCTTTCACTTTTTATGTCTGTCTCTCTCGCTCCTAGGCGGGCTAACCATGCCCGAGTGGAAGGGACGCGTGCCTCTCACTCGCTCTCATTGTGAGCGCATAACGTGAGCGGAGCGTAACGCAGTTTCTTGAAGTGTCACCCGGCAAACCAATTTATAAGACGTTGTCACGTCAAAATAAAATCTAAAAAAATGTTATAAAAAAACCAGAGAATGTTAACAATCGATGGACAAACCATAAATTAAACCTTGGCGACAATATTCAAAATGTTTTATGAGATATCTCGGCTGCAGTCACGCTGGGTTGTCGAGAGGCGACATTGTGCGAGACGGCGAGACAAGCGAAATGGCAGACTTGTCGCCGCCAGCCCCAGCTGAATGGAATCGAGGCTGAATATTTTGAAAGCATCTTCCCCATGAATGGAAAACAAATATTCACTGGTTTAGTTAAAAAAATCCCCATTTAATTAAATGAAAGATAAAATAGTTTCATTTAAACTTACCGGGTACAAATTATGTAGATACATGTTAAACTAACATTCTGTTTTGGTCCTTGATGTCTGTTATGTTTTTACAAAATAAGACATGCAAAACAACGTTCATTTTGGAACAACGTTAAGTTTTTAAAGTAGGTAGTAGTTTTGTAAAATATTTTTTATAATTTACCTAGCACCGGCTTTCCGGCGCAGTGGTAACGAAAAATTAGTACTTAATAAAGTTATGCCCAAATTAAAAATAAAATTTTTAACACTAGGGGTCTCCAGGGTGAACTGTACACATCATATTACATTGTAAAAAAAACAACATTGCTCCCTCGAGACTATTCAAACAAAACAATAATTTTGAAAATCGGTCCACAATTAACGGGAAAGTCAGTACCTAAATATACAAAAAATTACCCACAGTAGAATATACATAGAATCTGCTCCTTTTTTGAAGCCTGTTAAAAACCACATATTTATCGCACATCCTCTAAAAAATGACTTGAGTTATTTATAATATAAAAAAAACGAGTTTTGAGAACAAACGTTTCAATTATTTTTTGATCAATATTAATTCATTAAACCCCAAGCGAACGCCGGCGTTCGCGCACCTATTGTCTTTCAATTGTGTCTGTAATTATCACGATCGAATGGTTAAGCCTTTTTCCATCTTTCAGTCCGATTAGAATCCTTCTTGGTGCAACTTCTAAATTCCTGTCGGTGTTCCTCAAATCTAAACTTGGACAAAAGTTTTGGCATACCTAATAACGATTGAAGTCTGCCAAACCGCAATCCTAGAAAAAAAAATCAACAACGTTTTACCATCATTGGACAGTGAGATAGCGCAGATAGAAGGCGATTTAGGAAGTAAGTTCTTATATCATTTCCCGTATTCAAGAAAGACCTAAACAAGTTGAACAGAAAAATATGCCGCACCTTTAGTTGATCATATGTCAATTATTTGACATACGTATTGACATTATGTTGTGTCCTTTACTTGCCCTTTGCGTTCCAGGGCTGTGGTAACTCTTCCAAAATTAAAATATCCTTTGATCTTAGCGTGCATCGGCTCTACTGGGCCCCTATGGTTTTGCTAACATCTCTTAAGGCGCGTAATAATTGCAATTGTGACTATGTTTTATGTATTACTAGCTTTTACCCGCAGCTTCGCCTGCTTGCATAAAATATAGCCTATGTCACTCAGGAATAATGCAGCTTTCTATCGGTGCAAAAATTTTAGCAATCGAACCAGTACTTCCATAGATTACCTCCTACAAAAAAAAAAACTTTACCTCTTTATTATATTAGTGTAGATAATACACAAAATAACATTTATCGCCAAGAGACAAAAATGAGGATTAACACGATTTTGTGTGAAAACTTGAAACTAGAAGATTTAAACAATTGCTATGAAGCTTCCAGGCTTAAAATTATATAATTATATGGGATATGATTTAGGTTAAGCATACTTAAATAAATATATATTTTTTTAAATATTTAAGTTTATTATGTATATATTTTGTTGCTTTAAGTTGTAAATAAAAATAATTAATAATAACAAAAAAAAATTACAATAATAATATACGGGACTATTTTAACATAGACAAAGGAGTTTCATTCTCGTAGAAGTACAAACGAGTTATTTTTAATTTTAATCGTGATGAGGTTATTATTAGCTCAAAACCAATCAAAACCGGTTGGTATGTCAGCGCTATAACTACTGAATAAAGTCACTCCTCAACTAATAGAGGTCAACAAGGGGACTACTTGTATGATAATGTAAACAAGTATAGCGGAAACCTATAGTAAATAGATAATATAATACCGATCTAATTGTACGGCACTGATTGGTGTCATCATTGTATGCCATAGCGTTTATAGGGGGTTCTACAACAGCATTTCAATTGTATTTCTTCAAGGTTTTACTTATTATGCCTTTTGTCCGGACCTCGTCCAAGTCAAATTGTCATAACTAATGGTACCAGTCTCTACTACAATAGTACATTATCGAGAACTGCAATTACAATTGTCCACGTGTATATAACAACGTTTTTCAACGCATTCGAAAATAATAAGTTAAACTTCATAAACATATGTTACTAACAAATTACTTTGAGAAGTTGCTCTTGAGTTTTTTGTTCGCCAAGGATGGTTTCGTGGGGGTTGCCTGATAGCCAGTGGTAGTTGCCCGACGACCAGTATGACTGTAACAATATTTTTGCATAGTTATGACATACCATATGGAAGATAGTTGGAAGTTCAGCCCGAACTTGTTTCCTTGCTATTGCAGAGGAGGAGAAAGTGCGCTAAAAACGGAGAGGGATTCCTTTGACCCGAAGTCGATACACAAATTGTTACTTTATTATAATTAACCTAAGGATGTTTGTTGCACAGACGCGGCTAAGGGCTGACGCAGATGTTGCGCGCGTGCCGAAACTGGAGAGAGGAGCGCGCGCGGCCAGCGGGCGACGCGGCCACCATCCCGCGCGCCCTCTAGACCTACACACACCCCTAGGCACTGCACTATATACGGTAAACACTTACAATGGTTAAATACAACATAAGGTTCAGTATATGCGAAACCCAAAACACGTGTCTAGCAATTTTATGTAAAGAATCTATGTACAAAATCTCATGAAAAATCACAAAGTTGTGTGCTACTATGATCTGGATGCAGGTCTCCTCAATAAAATAGACCCCTTCTGAATTGCGTTCAATTCATCTAGTCTAGGTTGACTATTAGAGAATGCCTTGTTGTCCGCCTATGTATCACTTTTGTACATGAAGTTTAAATAAATAAATCTCCGTATGACAATGTATGCACGCATCGATCACTTTTAAAATGTTTACCTTTTCGCCAGCGTAGAGCGCTAGCGTTAAGGGTCTTGACAACCATGTTTACTTTTCTGGATAACCTTTCTTTCACCTCTTATCTGACTTCAGATATTCAATTTCCTTGCTCTGCGCACTGTAAAGATCCACAAATAATCGTATTTTACGATGTCTCACCGCTCTGAGTTTGTCCATTCTTCCTTCTTTATACAGGTGATATTTTCATTTTCATTTGGAATGCGCTCCCGCTGAACATCAGGACAATCAATCAAAGGATAAATTTTCGTTTAAAGTGAAGGCACGACAACTCTTTCGCACGAAGTTGTTAGAATCATCACACTATTGATTGGTTGGATTTGTGTTTTTCATAATATCATTCTTTATTTGTATGTATGTATTTAAATACCTATATATTTATGATTGTACTTATTTCCTTTATGTATAACATGGCAGGTGCGACTTAATAGAAGACATCTATTAAGTCGCACCTGCCATGTTATGTCTCTGCACTACCCTAAGGTCGACGAAAAATGCCTAAGTTCACCGTACCTACAGTATTTCATCAATGCATGGTTAATTTTTTTTTTAATCGGATGATTCAGTTTTAGTTTTCATTAAAATCGGAATTGATACTCCTTTGAGTTTCGGATTTGACCATTCGCACCCACTTAAAAAACCTAACGGTACCTACACGCTTCATTTAATTTCCTTTAGCATTGGGCTACATTACATACATACTACATTATTAACTTCAGTCACAATTCGAAGGGTTTTGACGCTAGTTCACAACCCATCGCTTTGCTTTTCTCATCCAGCTTTATTGCCTCGAAGCTTATCTGGTGGGATCCTGGTTTACAGGAGTTAGAGGGGTTAGCTAAGCTAATGCCATGATTATCATTCAAATGTATTAGTGAAAAGAAGCTATGTCAAAATAAACCTTTATTTTTATTCAGCTTCTTTTTTGTAATGTGGATTTGAGAACACTACTGCACTGTAGACATTCGTAATTAGAATATAGTTTGTGGAAGACTATTTTCGGTTACAATTTAAAAAAAAACTACTGTTCTACGTTGTCCTCCCATAGCAATTATTAATAATAATTTTTCAATGTGTGTGGATTTGTTATTAGATTTTATTGTTTTATTAAATGTATTTTTAGTTTGTAAGTTTCAATTATAAACGTCTTAGACATCCTCCGTAACGTTGTACAAGTGCTTGTAAATAAATAAATTAATACTTTAATTAGAAGTATTAAAAATATGTTTTTTAATAAGTAACTTGATATTCTTCCCCATAGGAAATGACATTATCTTATTATTTACTTACCAATTGATATCGGACACTAATTTCTATCGTTTTATAAGTGCCCATGTAGGCCTATTTATAATAAAATATTTTGAATTGTATTGAACTCTCTAGATTATGTAAGGAGTTATCATATCATAGTCATTGGCTATGACTGTTTTAATATCTAAACAATATTTGTTGCAGGTCGGTCATGAAAAATCTTGCCCATTTGCTGGCTGTCCCTATCAGCGATCACGTGGTAACTTTCATCTCTCTAGTAACCGCGGTCACACTGCTCTCGCGGACGACAGGTTAGTATACAACTTACTATCATTTCATTTGAACTCAGAATAAGTGATAGTGCTTTGACCTAACTAAGTCTGAGACTGGTCTGTGGTGTAACTACACCACAAATAACTAGGTGGACCATACGGTTGCAATCTAGCGTTCGAGCTTGGTTTGTGCTGCGGCTAGATGCGCCAACACGTTCGCAAATCAGTCACTGTGGTTGGGAAAACGCACCTCCTATCCAAGAGCGTTGAAGATCATGGATTACAAGTTAACAACTGCTGTCTAAACTTTTGGGAAATAGAATAGACTAGAATGTAACTTGGAACGAAACTGAAGTAAGCAATAAAATAAAATTACTTAAAGTGTTTTAATGTAATTACATAATGGTTACATATTGTAATATAGACGGTTACATAACGTAAATAATAAAAACATCAATTTATATTTTGACAACTTTACACCGATTGAATCTAGCAAGATCACCCCTGTTAGGACGCTGGTTTACAACCGTCTGCTCCACCTTTAAACGTTGGTAAAAAATAATCTTCTCCATCTTCAATAATCTAAATGAACTTAAACTATGATTTATAGTCGATTCGCGTTAAATGCAAGTAGCATTTAACTATTAGAGTCAACTCATGCGCATGTAATGCCTTTTTTTTCGTTGGTGCGCGGATTTTTGACTTTAAAGTAACCTTAAATAAAATTAGTTACGACTTAATTACTTTAGCATATTTAATACAGGTAATTTTATGAGCCTACTATTTATGTTGGCTTAATTGTGTGTGATTTACACTAACTACCAAATATGAAAAAAAAAACACAGAGAACTTACAACATTGCTGAACGGCATAAAACTTAATTGTAGAACTACAATTTTAGATAGATACCTATAAATGACCCTAAGCATACAATATTACAATTTGTAAGCTGTCATAGGGTGCCAATAACAGCATCTCATAAAGTGCCTCTAATTTAGTTATTGCTTTATCAACCCAATAATATTATATCTGTATTTTAACCCCTATTTTTTTATTAGTACAAAAAATTGAGGCTCTATTCATATCCATTACTGAATATTTTTATAGTCGAAAGTAAAAAAAAAAACCATATCCCAAAATTGTTTAAATTGGTATGGTATAATAGAATCACTCATTCATAACAATTGCAAATACTACGCGCATTTTGATCGTATACATAATCGCCTGTATAATATTTCCTTAAATTGAGTGACATTTTGGGATAAAAACAAATGCTAATAACTTTGCTTTTTATTATTATTATTTATTGAGATTTTACTTAAATAATAACAAAACCTTTTCTAATAAGCCCTTTAAGTATTTGTACTAATGAATTTGTGGTGTATAAGAAAAAATAAACAAAAATTCTTGCATAGCCATGTACTTAGCCAAGTTGCAAATCTGCAATAGTTAACGCTGGTAGAAAGCTTCTAATGTACGGAAATAACGTCATCTCAACGCTCAGTCACGTGGTCAGAACAAAAGAACCGGCGACGCGGCCAACTCGAAGCGTTCGATGCAAGCGAAACGATTGTAACTTGGCTAGGGGGGCTGATTGGTTACCTGATATTATAACTAAAAACAAGTTTGAGGGTTCCTTGCCTCTTTTAATAACAAAATGGTCATTTCAGCAGTCAGTCTTGCTGAACGTTGGTAAAAAGTGACGTTGTCTGTTCTACTTCAACTATGGTAGGCGCCAGATAAAGTGATAAGTGCATTGACTTTCCCCTAATAACTCTTCGTGGGAACCCGAACAATAAATTATGATCTGTATTTTCATTACTAGAAATTGTAAAGGGATGATCCTTTACATTAATAATTGATATCATCATTATTTCAGCTAAAAGACGCCTACTGCTGGACATAAAACTTCCCAAGTGTCGCTATAACAAACGGTCCTGTGCATCTCGCATCCATCATAATCGCGACTCTCACTAATTCATCGTTCTACTTTGTGGGAAGCCTTTCAACGCTGCGTGTTCCGAAACGCATTCGCCACTCCAGAACCTTTCGGCCTCATCGACCATCCGTTCTACGAGCGATGTGCCTTGCCCACTGCCACTTAAGTTTGGCGATTCTTCGGGTTAAGTCGGCAACTTTGGATCTCCTGCCTGATACGATCACTCTTGAAAACTCTGAGCTTAGCCATTTCCATTGCCTTTTGAGTGATTTTGCCTTTTTACTAGCAACACGCACTGGATCACGATAGATTTATAATCGACAGCTTTATGAATTTGGGTTACGCTGCCAATCTAGCAGGATGCAGCTGAATACTATATTTTACATGGAAGGATGGATATTAACTGGGCAACACGATATTCCTTGGATATACTAATGGTCAGACTTTCTGTTGTCTGACTACCTCTAACGATATAGTCAAAGATCTACGTATCATAACTGGGACAAACTGCTTTACGAACTTTCCCAGGCATAAGATGACGGTTATTGCTCTATCTGGTGCTTGATATAGCAAATGGCACCCAAATAAATTTGGTTGCGAGTAATAATAATTCGACTCGATACTTAAACAGACCATCTTTTCTTTCCTTTTTTCGGTGTGGAAAATAAATCAAATAACTTCTTTCATTCTCGTTGAAGCGAGTGCTAAACAAACCCTGAAAAGATTTCCTGGATTTACTCATAAAAAGCCATAGATAATGTTCGTATGTAAAACCAACTCAATTGTTATTATTCACAGGAGTTATTTAAAAAGTCGTTTATTTCTACATCTCCAGCAGAGATTTCTTTATCTCTGGCTATAGTCTTGTCGACCTCATTTTAACGTCCTTGAGACAATGCTGTTATTATTCTGTACAATAAAAAGCTAGAGACAAGATACGCTTAGGTTTAGTCAGTAATAAAATTTATTCGCTTGAAACTTGTACAGAAGTTACTGTGATAAAACCAACTCAATAACAGACTATATTTATGTTAAGCTCTATATTTCGTTGTTGGTTTAAAAGAACGTCTAGATTATACCCAATTGCATAAACCAACTATTTAGTTGGTTTTTGCAATAAGGTACAATCTTGCACCAGCAATTTTATATTAATTGTTGGTTGGTTGGTTTTTTTTTCATTCTTGGTTTAAAAGAACGTCTAGATTATTACAAATGATGATGTCTAGATTATTAATAAGGTACAATCTTGCACCAGCAATTATTATAATATCATATTATTATTATTATATGTAGGTTATTTACTTTTTGCCGTAATAAGTGTAGTAGCTGATAACCGTTTTTACCTCTTGATAAGACGAATCGGTAGCTATATTTATCTTAATTTGTTGTGGGTGAAAAATTGCAGATACAGTTGACTCTCGTTAATTCAAACATACGATAATTCGAACCTTAATTATGTAAGTTAATTTTGAGACAAGTTCAAACATGTATCATTGTAAACGAGCCTTTGTTTTGTAATGCTTAGTTTGACACACACTTCCGCACGGTTGGTTTGTTTAGTTAAGTTTCAATTCGAACCATTATTTTTCGAACCATTTGATATTTCGAACATTGGATAATTCGTAATATTTTAAGAGTCCCTCGGACTTCGCTTTAACGAGAGTCGACTGTAGTTGGTTTTTGCAATAAAGGTAGATAGATATCTAAATATCTAAGAAACAGTGAGTCTAGTAAATAAATAATGATCAAATTCTGTTTAGTAATAATTCTGTCTAAAAGAATAAAGATTTAAATATCTTCTTTGAAATATTGAGCAGAATGTTGCTATCCGTTCGAGCTTAATCCCTTAATATACGCGAAAACAGAAGTGGTATTAACAATTCTAATTGAACCCTCTTAGAATTGCTAATAACACTAATTCAGTTCGAGAGCAATGAGGGAACTTCACGTGGATAAAGGAAGTACCTACTAGGATCAGTACTTCCTATATTCGCCTCTCTGTATACACATAACAGGTTTTTGTTTTACATGAACTTGAAGGGGGATACATTAATACAATTAGTTTGTCGAATAAATCTTGTGTGTCTTGTGACCGATGACCAGGGCCTCAAGTCTGCTATTACAATAGTGTCAGAATGGTCTTTCATTGATTTCATAATTGTTGATTTTGACAAGTTTTGGTAATCTGCTAATACACTGGCGTTATGATTTTCCAATTGTCAACCACTGACTCTTCATTGAAAGAAGTGGCATAGAATGGTAATCTCGTACTTAATGACAAATGACTATCTGACGTATGTATGCGGTAATCTGCTAAAATTTAGACAGCTCCTTTGATCTGTGACCTACAATTAGAACGTGATAGTGCAATAATTGCTTTTAATAAGCTCGATATTGTCATTCTACTAGGACTCTCTTACCAAACCATTGACCGATCAATGATCGATCATTGTGAATTAGCAGATTACGGACTTCTAGCAAAATGACGATTGGATCGTGTTGGAATGACGAATTTATAAAAATAACAGACTTGGGCCTCTGGTCAAGGTTGCGCGAATCCGATGAATGCGAGATGTACAGGACCGGTCGTTGTGCCGACGCTTGGGGGTGGACTATGTCCAGCAATGGACGTCTTTTGGCTGAAATCATGATAACAGTGTCCTCCATGGCTACAGGTTTTTATTCGGGCCTATCTATAAGTTCTACGTAGACTGATTTTGATCGACCACTCTGAACTCAACATGGAAGGTTTTTCTTTTTTACCGACAGTCGATTATTCTTCTTGAAAAATACTGTTAATATCAAATTTACGCTTGATATTCTTAGGATTCTTAATTTTCTTTGTTTATGGTTATTATTGTTTATTGTTGTATTTAAGGGCTGATTTCTTATTGATAGGCTCACGTGACCACTATCTTCCTGATGGCAAGAGCACGCTTGCCTAGAAGATTTTAATTGGATAATAATATTCTCAATCTTTCTTTGCATCAGATAGAACTTGAAACGTAACCGAAATACGTCTCCGTCACACTTTTTTGTACTGATCTATTATCGGTAGAAATAAAGAACTTTCCATATTCATTCCATTCCACAGTTTTGCTCCTGTAGCCAGTCTCACAGGAATTTAAAATTTTCCGTGACAAAAAGTAGCCATTGGCACTCGGCGGTAATGTAAGTTTCTATGAGCAAGGGAATTTTCGTATGGGATCGTATTAAACTTATCTTTTTATCTACAATCGTTTTTTTTTATCTTTTTTTTTGTCGTTGTGGTTTTATGTAGATAAATACTAGATGAGATAGTAGTTAAATGGAC
Source organism: Mythimna albipuncta (assembly GCA_929112965.1). Classification (NCBI taxonomy): domain Eukaryota; kingdom Metazoa; phylum Arthropoda; class Insecta; order Lepidoptera; family Noctuidae; genus Mythimna; species Mythimna albipuncta. The sequence continues at coordinate 14,004,727 of OV815973.1, forward strand.
CCACTTGGTAAGCTAAATTACGTCTAGACGATTTTTTACTACTAACGATAATAAAAATTAACGGCACTGTTGGCGTAGTTGTTGAGTGGTCATATCCCGCACGAAACAATTACGTGTATGGCCTACAGATAAGTGTTCCGGGTGTCTTGTGTATCTGAGTTTAATGGTTTGTGAATGCACCCACGATACAGGTAACAACATCGATATATATGTACTACGTACGGTAACAACGATTTTGCTTACAAAAAACTGAATGACCTAAAAATATAAATAATGAGCACGCTTACTTGCTGCCAGAATACAGTGTTTTTTAAACTATAATACCTTTCCTTATAAACTATGTATTTCTTGCCAATAAATATTTTAACTTCATTTAATACTAGCTATTGCCCGCGGCTTCGCCCGCATACATAAATATAGCCTTTGTCACTCAGGAATTAAGCAGCTTTCTATCGGTGACAAAATTTCGGACCAATACTTTCAGAGATTATCTCGTACAAACAAAAAAACAAACCACTATTATAATATTTAGTGTAGACAAAAATTTCACACAGTACTTGTTTACAAACAGTATTTAGTCTTTGTGGTAATTAATTTTTTTAATACTTACCTTTTTTGATACTTAATTGCATTACTATAATGTGGCTTACTTAGGGTGAGTTGCACCATTTAACTATAGCGATAACAAAGCCGTTAACAGTTGTCAAATCATCGAATTGACCAATAGGCGGCCGTTTCACGGCTGGTTATGGTTTGGTTATCGTTATAGTTAAATGATGCAACTCGCTCTAAGGGTGTCAATTCGACGATTTGACAACTGTTAACGGCTTTGTTATCGTTATAGTTAAATGGTGCAACTCACCCATAGTTTCGAAACATGCAAAAACAGTAGAATAACATAAATAAAGGTCTTTAGAGATCACAAATATTGGTTGGGTGTCAGTCAACATTCCTTCAACCGATATTTACTTATAACCACCTCATGATGATTATGATGAAGATTCCATCAAACCGATTTCGGCTACAGCGACCGCATGCCTCGACTCATCATGGTGATTTTGAGCTCAGATGTTCTGCTCTGTTATCAATCAAAATCAAAATCAAAAATATTTTTATTTCACATAGGCCTACATGGGCACTTATAAAACGTCAGAAGCTAGTGCACGGTTCCAAATTGGTCGTTTCCAATGGAGAAGAACCGGCAAGAAACTCCATGGTTACTCTTTTAAAAAAGTGGTTGTTTTACAATATAGATAGATGTGTAGATTGTTATGTGACTTATACAAATAGATCGTGTGTACAGAACCAGATACAAAAAAGCTTCGTGTCCTTACAGGATGTAATCTTTCTTTTAGGTTGAGTAAAAGCACATTCTGCGTCCACAAACATAGACAAACGATCAGACAAAATGGTTATGGCGTGTCAAAAAAAAAAAAATGTCTGCCTGAAAAATAATCTTTGTTGACACTGGTCAATAAACTTTGTACGCATGTAAATATTCGACTACTCACATTTTCAAACACACATATAACGCTCGAACTACATTAGACCGACACACACATGTAACACGCCTGATTTGTATACAGTAGAACAACGTCGCGTGACGCGGATCAAGTGTAGGTCTACAAGTCTAGTTTCAAATTATGTACAATTGCCGACACGGATCTTGAGCGCTGGCTTCAAGTTGCGCAGAAGTCAAATATTCGGTCTCTTTAGTGTTGCGAAGTGAGACGCAGGGGCGGGGAGTGTCCACTATTGGCTCGCCGCGCCATCACGTAATACACGTCACTCATGATTCGTTCCCTGCCTTGCTGCATGTAAGAACGACGACGATTGGCTGGCCAATGTATGCAATGCGCAAAGTGATTCCCATTGTGACGCCAAGCGCTCAAGATCCGTTTCGGCAATTGTACGAGTACGTGCGTTGGTATAAGAATATACCGTAGACCAGTAGCCCGATTCACGTAATGAAAACCGTAACGATTTCGTAGCGATTTAGTCGTTTAGACCATTTCTGTATTCACATCCATGAAACAAGTTTGAACGACACCGATTTTAAAGTCGTTTGAAATTCGCCCATTTAAAAAAAAGTCTGTTATACATTGTCCTAGTAGAATACTTATTAATGTAACTGGAAATAAGTCGATAGATCGTGAATACCGCTTTTGGATAGAACTTAGATCGAACTACTATAAAACTTCAACGATATTTGGCTTGTTTTATTTTACGTGAATCAAGCTACAGAGGCACTACCACAAGCGCTTTTAACGCGATCTATTTGACGACCTAAACTGAACTGTTAAAGGTATGGAGCGTACAGCTCCATTATAGCTCCACCCCTTTTTCTCATTCGCACGGCTGAAATTCAACACATCATGTTAAGGCTTCACAAGTTTCTAAACAGCATATTGCGATGCTCCAGGGCGTTGTGGTCCTGTCCGAGAGGCCTCACAAACCGGAACGCTGAAGACGCAGGCACTTTTATTTGTCAAAAAAGAACGCGAAGTTATTTGAATGATTGAAGATATTAGTCCAAAACTACGATTCGATAAAGATTGTGTGTGACAATTTTAGATTAAATGTATTCTAACAATATCATACACAAGTTCTCGCACATAGTTATGTTGGTAAGAGTATATATTCTAATGCAAAGGCATCGCAAAAAAATTAAAACATGTTAAGGAGGGATGTTGTGTAAAAATGAATGAGCACCCCTGTCATAGACAATGATTTTACATGCGAATTCGGGGAAAATAGGTAACAAAGGAATATTTTTACTCAGCAGTTGCATGAGTCAGAGTATTTAGTACCTAGTTAAATAATTCATCGTTTTAGTTTAATTAAGGATACCTAGACCACTTCTTTTGTTTTATTCAGCTATGACGTAGTAGGTACCTACTGTGTTTATCAATGTCTAATAGAGCCGATGGGTCATGTGAAAACACATATTACTAAATGTAGTTTACTAATGATAAGCATAAAATATATATTGTCATAATTTACATTGGCATAACGAAATTCAGCATGATCATTACGCATAATATTATTAGGCGTAAATGTTTTGCCATAATTCTTGTTGCCATAAAATACTGCTACTTCGCACTTCTCAATCCCTTCCTTATTAGTTTATCTGGGACATTACTGACTCCCCGTGCTTCGCACAGCACGTAAAGCCATTATAAACCTAACCTAACCCAACCTTTGCATTATATCAAAGTATTATTATGCAGCAATATTATTATGCTAATAAAAGTTATGCGAAAACGTTATGCCAAACTATATTATGCCTTAATTTTTTTTGGCGACAGGAGTATAATCTGTCGAAATAACTATTTGCTAGTTAACACCCATTTACTACTGAACTCTTCAGTGGTCAAAAAGTCTACAAATTCCTGAAAATGTACTATATTTTGTTTGGTTGTTGGTTTCAGAAGGGCGGTCCGCCCGTAGGTGGTCGGCGGGAGAACGCGGGCGTAGAGCGTGCGGCCGCGCGCGTTTCCCGCACCACACACAACCGCCCATTCACTGTTAGCAGGTAAACCTTTTTCAACCATCCATTATCACCATGTCAGTGCAGAGTGAATAGGGTCCCCAGTAAGGGCAGTGGTGGCCCAGTGGATACTTGTAGAATACCCAAGTAGTAACACTTTATTTTATACATTTTTGTTTACAATTCTGAATATGAGGACTATGTGGATCATTTCTTTTCAGTTATTTTGACTTTCGAGTCTAAGTGGTACTGCTTTTTGTGCTATTTTTTTAATGGTACAGGTCACCTCTGTTCTCAAAACAGTAAAGGAAAACATCTTGAGATAATCAGCTTGAACCCGAACGGATAGATAGATAAATATATTCTTTAGGAGCGACAGGAAATATGTAACCAAGATTTATATAACTCATAAAAGAGTGTCCATGGAGTTTCTTGCTCGTTCTTCTCCATAGAGATCTACGCTTTGGAACGTGCAATTTAGCTTCCCTTTTTTTTGACTGATCGACTTTATTTTACAATTCAATATTGTCTGTAATAATTGGTATATTTGAAATAAACGTTTCTGATATCTGAAAAACGAATAAGGTGTACGAATGAGCGGTTTAATGACTTTTTACAAACAGCCTTGCGAACTGACCATGCTGGTCTTCCAGCAGTGACACCTTAATGACCGATTTATGCTATGTTTTTAATATACCAAAGCGAACGAATCCGCAATCTCTCTAATTAAAGTACTTAGTTTGATAAAAGAAAGTGTCCCATTTGTTTGCATCCAAAATTTTAAAAAGGTATCGTCAAGCTTACATTATAATCTCAGACACGACTTTTAGATTGTTTTATAAAATCATTGGCCGAGGTACATCTATATTCTATTAAAATGAATCCCTATGTGAACGGTTGAACCGATTTCGCTAATTCTTTTTTTGTTGTTTTCGTTATTATGGAAAAATATAAAAATTAGGGTAGTGTAGGGTATTGTAGAGTAGGGTAGTGTAGGGTAGAATAGAATAGAGTAGGATAGAGTAGGGTAGAGTAGGGTAGAGTAGGGTAGAGTAGGGTAGAGTAGGGTAGAGTAGGGTAGAGTAGGGTAGAGCAGGGTAGAGTAGGGTAAAGTAGGGTAGAGAAGGGTAAAGTAGGGTCTAGTAGGGTACAGTACTAGGCAAAAGCTAGTAGATAAATAAATATTATAGAAGTGTCAATTCCTATCATCCTATTGACACCTCGCATTGCGGGAAATATAGTATCCATTGCGGCATTGCGTATCTATTGAAGAAACGATGAGTTTGAATGATAAGTATGCATTCAGTTAAAACCATAAGTTTAACTAAACAATCCATCAAAAAAAATTAAGCACTCTAGATCGTATCGGTAAACCAATCTTGTAAGGGTTGGCAAACAATTTTAGCCTGCAATAAATAATTATTATTTGTACGAAATTAATCTCATTTAAGCTATCCCAAAGCGATAAAGAAAAGGAATAAAAATAACATAAGAGAAGTAACGCACAATATAAAGGACGGCCTTGGCCTAGTTCTAAAAGGCACAAACACTGTCTTATACAACCCAGGAGGCGTAGGGGAAATTATATTGTTAATATAACCACATCTCATCGTCTTCGTAATTTGTATAAAGCTAATAGTATTTACGTCTCTTTATATTCAGAGTTTAATTGGGCCTTGAAGTTTACTTTTATTAGATGAAGGTAATGTTTATAGCAGTTGAATCTATTTATTTAACGTGATCCAACAAAATTCAACATTGCAGAGGAATATTTAAGAGCTGTTTTCCCAAGTTACCCGCGGTTTATAAATTAGGAATTTTAAGTCTTTAAATTCTACTTAAATTTTTCTTAATTTAAATTTTGTATTTTTTTTTTTATTTTCATTATTATTATTTTAAATTTTAATTCTCAAATTCTACTTTAGCGTGAAATCCTTTTTTAGTATTAAGGTAGCATTTGACACGATCTTAACATTCTCAATTAAGTTATCAATTTACCAAACATTAATAACAACATCGGACAATATAAAAGTTTTGATAAAACTCCTCATGTAGGTATACAATCAAAAGAAAATGCTCGTTTTAAAACATTGCTGAGACTTAGACACACTGTGAGCAGATCAAACTTTAGACAAAATGGTATCAAGGCTGATATAGTCTACAAAAGAAAATAAGGCCACATCAAGTTGCTTGTTCATCATTTTGGGTTAATGCCAAGTATCGTAAGTCGTTACTGGGTATAATTTTGAGACGATATTCTACTAGCTTATTTGTGCTATATAAAGCACCTAGTACGGTTTATCCATAGATTTTTTTTGGCAAGAGCTTCTCTCGTCACGAGCGTTGAACCAATGTATTACGTAACAGTTTAATGTATCATTTTTTGTAATACAGTAGGCAGTTCACTCGGGGGGAGTTCGATAGACAATGTCCGAGGACTTGGACTCGATCAGCGAGGAAGAACGAAGCTTGTTCCGACCCTTCACAAGAGAGTCACTGGCCGCTATCGAAGCCCGCATAGCTGAGGAGCATGCCAAGCAAAAGGAACTCGAGAAAAAACGAGCGGAAGGCGAGGTGAGTGTATCCCTACACACACTTGGGTGTCTACGGTTCCACTACACGTGTGTCGAGTGCTGAAAAAATTGAAACCAAAAAAAGAAGAAACACTGAAAGACAATTAGGTACAAAATTATATAATACTTACGACACGAGTGGTTTAATGTTAGATAGCACACAAAGACTTCACTGTAACTACAGATTGTGTGGCACACACAACTTAGCAACGGATACAAACCAAACTCAAACTCTGACGGATAATTTTTAAATTATTCCAGAACGATTTGGGGCGGACGAAAAAGAAAAAAGAAGTAAGGATGCTTGCTTGCCCCTTTTACATTTTTACGGCTCGTTTTTATTAGAGAAAGTTTTCAGCAAGTTATCGCTTTCACAAACGAAATTTCTTTCAACATACGATATTGCAAGCTCCCACAAACATTGGCGCCACATTTGTTCAAGTGCGATAACTTGTAGTGCATTCTGATTTATGCATATTGACCGCATTTAAAGCATTATCCTTAAACACATCGCTTTGTTGGCAAAGTACTGTAAAGTAAAGAACTATGATATCAAGTTTAGCTGTTACTCGTGATTTAACGCAATCGTAACAGCTAATCTTATTGTAGCTAAAACGAAGGCTTGTCATGTTTATTTGCATTTCGACAAAGTAAAGGTCCCTTCCAGTTCAAACTGATGATAATATTAAAGAAATGCATAAACCGAATAGTGTAGTCCCAACATTCATAAAAAATAAAGTCCTCCCCTATAGTAACACACAGAAACACGTAATATCCTTGATTAGAAAATAGTAAAGCCTTTAGCCAACCTAGAATCCGGTAAAGAATTCACTGAGAAATTACGTATGTAGTCAATGCCCCTATATTCCAAAATAACTTTCAATAGGAATCAATCGATTTGCGAGTCCTCTTATTTAGTAATGGATAATATGTAAATTATAGGAAGTGCAGTTATAATAAGCGTTAGTGATCAAAGTACACCAGCACATAACATACCATTATCAAGCATTGCACAGGACTGGCTCATGTTCGTCACATCACCATCGACTGCCGTCATCTAGGTCTAGCATGGTGGCATCACCTAGCTAGCGTTTAGTGCATAATAGTTTACAATTAACAATTCAAATGGATATCAAGTTTTGTTGGTTATGATTCGTATTTTGTAACATTTTGGGCTTGCGCTAGTCACGCCTCCTATTCTGGGACCGTTTTCGAATAAACGTCAGTTAGATTCAAAATTTCCCTGATATTATACAAAGGCAAAGCATTCGGAAGTTTTCTTCGTACATTCGGAATGGTAACATAATAGTAGGAATGTTTGAAAAGAACTGCTTTTAGTCATGCCAGATACGCATCATAGTCACACAGACAGCAGCACTACACAAAATAAAACTAGCTTTAAACGCCTTCACAAGACATGCTGACTCAGTAAAGACTCTGTAATAATACTAGTTGCGTGACAAACCAACAGTATTGTTACGAGTACATAGCGCATTATAAGCTCATGATATGGTCTGTTACATTAGGCTTACAGTAGGCTAGCTTATTTCAGTCATTGGATGGGTACAATGACTAAACGTAAGTAATAATATCAAACAAAACTGGATGAAGACGGTAAATGGGTAACCTAGGTGATCAATGAAATATTCACATTTTTATTTGTCAAATGCAGATCCTGAGGTCAACGCCCCGCATTTCATATTCCTATGTAAATAGACTGAATGTAATTTTCTTTTCTTTAGGAACAGACATTATCTAAAGCTTTCTAAAGAGACTGAAACAAAAGGGAATTCTTTAGCATTTCATTATAATAGCGCCTTAATATTTAAGGAGCGTGTTGTTGGGATCTGCCGTTGGCATGTCAGTAGATGATTCATGTAATGTGTGGCGTGGTTGTGACGATGTTGTTGTGACATAGGTGCGTTACGATGACGAGGACGAGGACGAAGGTCCGCAGCCGGACGCGACCCTGGAGCAGGGCCTGCCGCTGCCGGTGCGCATGCAGGGCACCTTTCCGGCGGAGGTGTCCTCCATACCCCTCGAGGACATCGACCCCTTCTATCATAACCAGAGAGTAAGTATAACTTATAACATATTACTATATTTACTGTGACGAGCTGCGAGCGGTACCGAAACATTTTCAGCTTATGTGTTGGTAATTGAACATTGAAATATTTGAACTGAAAGGAAAAAACCACGAAATTCTCGAATATTCTGATTATGTACCTACCTCTAAGGAATCATCAATAATCAAGCTATAATCATGGTATAGATATACCCCGTTAAATTTTGATCGTTTTAATCCTGTGGAGGGTCGATCCGGTACATGAAACACTATCGATTTGTAAAGATAGAATAACAATAAAGTATTTTTTTTTTCAAAACTCGTATTAATTTACGCATGTACGAAATTAATTTCTTTAAGAAAACGTCAGCTGAGCGAGTCCAATGACCGGTAGATTGTTTGTACGCAACGTCGACTACTACCTAAAGGTTTTTTAAAATTCATATGCATGTAGTAAAAAGCAGTTAGGTATTTCAATATTACAAACAGACACTCGAATTTTATGTATTAAATGTATAGAAATAAATATGCAATAAATTATCAACTTAATAATTGACTTATCGGATATTAAAGATATTTACATTCATTTTGCTAGTCACGCTTAGTAGCAATTTCTTGTGATAACAGTTTAAGATTAAAAAAATAACATACTATTAGCATAACAACGATGACTATACTGATTTTTAATTTTTGTGATCTCATAGTGATGCTGCAAAAAAAAATTACTCGTATTATGTTGTCAAAAAACCGGTTGTCCGTTTGTCCATGGTTTTTTTTTATCCAGTATTTAATTAGCATCAAATTTATATCTTAGAATTCAAATATGTATTTAAAAACGACGTGATATAAATGTTTACTGGTGGGAACCAGTTTATACAATGACTTCTCCTACTCTAGTATGGAGCGATTTGGTGTTTTAGAGTTTTACTACTTAACTAAAACCACACCTGTGTCCTTCAGTGGCCATTTGCGTTCTAGAACCACTTTCAGTACTTCCCCATTGCCCTAGCGGGCATCGGCCCTGCTGAGCCCCTGTCCGTCCGTTGTCCAAATCAAAGTACGAAAACGTATAAAAAAATATAATGATATAATTTATTTACTGAGTAGACACAATCACATTCAAATTCACTGTTATACACTGACTACTACCTACAGGTCAGTGGACTCGCTCAGCTGACGTTTTCTTAAAGAAATTAATTTCGTACATGCGTTAATTAACACGAGTTTAAAAAAAAAGTTACTTTATTTTCTAATTTTATTTTTAAAAATCGATAGTATTCCATCAAATATCAAAGTTTAACGGTGTAGTTATCGTCATGATAACAGGCAACTGCTTTAGATAAAATCCAATAACAAAAGGATAAAAGAACAATATATTAAAAACACTGATAATTAAATATTCATAGTGAAATAGCACAAAACAAAAACAAAAAATCATAGTGATAGCGGACAAAATGAAAGACAGTACAAATAACACAGGGCAAGGGCTGGAAAATAAGAAATAACATTTTTAAGTAGAGATTATCTGTACGACAGCAATATTTCAAATCCAGTTTTTCCACTAGTATAGGTATCTAGTTTAACCTTGAACTATTGGATGCGCAAAATTCTCAGTTGTTAAACGAACGGTACCATTTTACAAGTACTGAACGCTTCAAATAGTTTACAAAATCAACACGGAAGAGAATGTAACCAAAACTAACTGTGGTGTTCACAAGAATCACTAGTTAGGGATTCGTGTTTATTAATTAAACAACCAAAGTATCTGTAAACAGCCATAACTCGAAAATGATGTCTAGTCGTTCCCTGGGACGGATCGGGTTTGCCCATTAGAGTTGGTCTTTATTTAATGTTTATACCATACTGATCATGACTATGTCATGATACCGCATGAGAGCCGCATTACTCGGTTGTTCTTGTAGCTGTTTCAGAACTATAAGTTGGAGAGGTCTATTTTAATTTTAATCTATGTCTATGTCTGAGTATGGTTTCCGCATTTAGTCCTATGCAAACCATTGTACGTGGGCTATATATCTTAATCTTGACCATTACCATTTATGAGATATCTTATTTTAAAAGAACCTTGAACTCTGAGAAAGAAAAAATAGCATATTCTTACAAGGATGAATAAATTTAAAAATAAATCCAATGCAAACAACAGTCGAGCGTGCTTACAATATAAATTATCACCTTACATAATGCATGACTATGTAAAAAATAAAACAAACAAAAGATACCGGTATTGATTAAAGATAAACTTGTCTACGAGTTTTAATTGTTTTGTCAACATTTTTATGGCTACACAAACAAATTAATGTTGTTGGCAACGAATGATGGATACTTAATCAATTGCAAGTGATCGAAAATAGCACATGTTATACGAAAGACCAGTAACCCTCCATCATAGGTTTTACCAAAACAAGACAAACTAAGTGTATTTACTGTCTAATGCATGTACCGATGGCACTGCGGCATGACTCGACTATTCATATCACGACGAAGACGATAAACCTGCGCCAAATCAGAATAAATTATTATGTTGGATAAATAATATTCGCCTCACAAATACAGGCAAACTATCTACTAAATTGATTGTCGCTAAGACGACTTTGCAACTTGTATTCGATCATTTTTAACTTGAAAACTTGAACGAGAATTGACTTTCTGTTATTTCCTTTTTCTGTTTTTTTTTTTTAATCAAAACAAAATTGTTGACGAAATTGAAATATAACGTAGCTGGTTATTGCATTTGCATTGTTATAAACATTCTCATTAACTACATTACATAATTGAACTGTTTTTTTTTTAACATGACTCGCAAAGCGATGCATAATTTTGTTCCGTTTAACACAACTCTACAGAAAAAAAATTGTATTTGTCCTAAAGTTTATTTTGTGATTTTTCTATTCACTATGGTCTAATATGAAGGAAAAATACCAATATTCCTTAAAAAGTTTGCTTTTGTGGTGATTATGACAATAAATATTTTTTCTTGAGTTAGTGTAATGAAAAAAGTATTGAAAAGTCATCACGATGTTTTTAAAAATACCGCGAAAAAATTAAGATACCGTAACTGTCACACAGCATCTACTGATGTTACTTAGTGATAAAAAATAATTAACTGTTTTTTAGATGACTCAAAGAGGTTGAAATGTCATCTAGAAAGTGTAAATATGATGCTAATGCATATGTGGTACATTTATTTAAAGTAAGAGAGATAACATTTTATTTAAATATGTGTGAAAACTTTGTGAAGCCTACGAATTTTATTTTAAATGCCCTGTTCTTAATTTAGATATACCGTGGGCTCCATATGTTGCTTGCAGTAATTGCAAATGATGTTTAGAAGGCAGTTAAAGAAATGTTTAGTAAAAAAATAACATTTCTTTTATATAAAAATTTTTTACTGTTATCTTTATTTAATTTAGGTTAGTACCGAGATGAAAAACGGAGAATGAAATTCGCAGTACCAAGAATTTGGCGATAGCCAAAAGCCCACGTCGGTGACTGTTATTTTTGCGTAGTATTCCTGCTGAAAAATGCAAAACCTATTGAATATCCTGATCTTGCTTAGTCTTTGGCTTCAATCTCTCATAACCCACAACTTCCAGCACCTGAACCTCCTACAAAATTGTCTCATTCAAGCTTATCTCAGAGTTCAAATATTGAAAACGAAGAATTCTCTCTCCCTCACAGACTGTTACCGAGAGCTAGTTGAAAACATGTTAGAAGATTTTAAAATTATGGGCTGCTGAATGTCTTCAAGGGTATATGTACCCTTAAAGACATTCTGCAGCCCATAATTTTGCTACATGCTTATTTAGATACCTTTAAAAACAACATGGGGGCGTATTCATAAGAACAAGGAGAACGTTTTCATCTAGACATCATGGACTTCGAAAGCTATTATCAGAGCCAAAACAACGAAAATATGATTTAAGACTACATTTGGAGTTTAGTGAGACCAAATTCTTATAAACATGAAAGAAAATGTAAAAGAGTCCACTTTTAAACCTTTTCTACTATTTTTAAATTTGATATGATCTACAAAGCTGATAAAAATTATACCTACAAAAATTAAATGGTTTAAATTTTTTTATAAAAAAAAATAAACTGTGAATTTTCTAAAATATTGATTAACCATTCTCCTGGATACAAAAGCAAACTTTTTCAGGCTATATATATTTTTTTGATTAAATTATCGATAAATCCATCAATATTTCATACTCTCTTAACAAAGACAAATTTGTGTTGTCTTGTTGTAATTATCCATCCTTCATTTATCTTATCCTCCACCGTAATTATATTGGTAATAGATTTATAATATCATAAAGTTATCTAGAAGACAGAAAGTTAATTTATTGAATACTAGTGTGCATCAGAATGGCGGGTGTACTTTCCAGATTTGCCTAAATTTATTACAGTTATTTGGTACCTTCTGTGTACCTTTACGTACCTCTTTTGAAAATCTGTGTACCTAAACCCATACAATGATATTTTAAAAATTAGGTACACCCGCCATCCTGACGTCAGAACCGCGGGTGTACTGCTAACCAAGATATGTAGCCAATCGTACTGTATAAGTAAATTTGGTACCTCTTGTGTACCTGCAGATACAAGTATTAAATAATCGAAATACTGTAACGTTGCTGCGAAAAAAAAGAAAAGATTTTTCTTAGACGGCGCGTTACTATTTTATAATACTAATAACTAAAATAGTACCTAACGACGTCAAAGAAACATCTACATTAAACATTAGGGCCACAATACGTTTAATGTGCAATATGTTTAATATCGGAAATTCCAAACCTCTGTATATCATTTAGTCACTATTGCGTGACCATACCGAGAGTTGGAATTGAAATTAACGGACACAACTTACACACAGATTATGGAGAACACTTCATGTGATCCGCTAATTGTTGTTTTATAAGGGGATCAAACCCACAACTTCGTGTTCAGCAGTCGCATACTTCGACCACTGGACCACTGGTAGTCTACAATTAAACATTTTTTTTTTTTGGTTGAAAAAATATAATAAGTTCTTAGATAAAAAACTTTTTATAAAAAAAATATAACCGACTTCACTAAAAAAAACACTAAAACGATCAAAATAATTTTTTACACCACCTGCTCGATAATGTCGTTTTACACGTCATACAAACCTCACTTAAAGCAAGTCATTATATGCCTAGGGAGATAATGCAGTATGGCCGATCCCTAGGGAATAATGAGATTTGAATTTGGAGCATCAAGAATCGTCAATATTGTGAATTAAAATGTAGGCGCATCGAACAAGTTGACTCGAAATTCAAACCAAAGAGTATGTAATCACTATGATTCAAACTGGCCACTAACAAAAAAAAAGAAAATAGAATAAAACGTGCGTACTGATGACATTCTAGAAAATTGAAATTATAGAATCTTGGAGTAGTGAATTTTGTTTGTTTGATGAACTTGTAAATATAATACTTATATTTCTCTAATATATGATTTGGTCGGCCAAATTGTCTTTTAATTATCTCACAGATGGTGTAAAAAGTAGAGTATGCAACACGGGGATAAAGCTGTCTTTATCCTGGGCGGCTTAAATTTCTTACTTCACTCAGGTTTTTTTATTTACTGCCTCGCAATGCTCGGGAGTTAATTTTATAAATCCCTCACTACCGTTCGGGATTAAAATCAGCAACCTTCGTTTCGTTCGGAATTCAACATGCCGCCCGCGACTTAAAGACACTGCTTTATCCCCTAGTCACATAAACTACTATTAATTTCGGAAGTCGGTGTTTTCGTTATTGTTCGCGACTTCCGAAATTAAAATTATTTTGATCGTTTCAGGGTTTTTTTTTAGTGAAGTCAGTTATATATTTTTTTTTATAAAAAGTTTTTTAATTTACAGTTTTTAGTTGCAATACACTTACAGCCAGAGTAGCTTTTTCTCATGACAATTCCAATTAACTCAAACCCTGCTAGAATACATCATTTTATTATGAAGTTCCCATGTCTACCTTCCCCCTTCTGGCACCATCATCAGATCAGTTCGATAGTACCTTATAGCCAAAGTGCATCTCATGACAATTCTAGTGAGCCCAAACACGGGTAGGATACATTGATTAATTACGGAGTTCCGGTGCCTATCTTACAGTTCCATCATCATCAGATCAGTTCGGCAGTAGGTACCTTATATCCAAAGTGCATCTCATAACAATTCTAGTAAGCCCAAACACGGCTAGGATACATTGATTAGTTACGGAGTTCCGGTGCCTATCTTCCGGCTCCATCACCATCATCAAGCCACTTCGACGATACCATTTTTAACATGACTATTCAGAACTATTCATTTATTTGTATTGTCATAGTCGCATACTATGTTCATTGTGTATATCTGGTTGAGTATGAAGTTCCGTTGGCCATTTCTGCTCTTCTTCACCAGTTCCACCTCATCAAATGTCACTTTTTGACTGTAAATGCTTAAGCCCTCGATGAAAATATCAAAATGACTATATAGTTGCCTATAATAATATATTCGAGGAGTTCCCTCGATTTGTCTATGGCCCTTCTTACCAAACTGTGACATTTTGATTACCATTAGGTACGCACTAGTGCTATGTTAATATACTAAGTAGTTAATAGAGGATGTTTTAATTATATACTAGTCTTATTTTTATTACATTGATTTATAGCTTTGTAACAAGTTATAAGGCCGAGTTAATGCATATAAAACCAATGCGTTATTCATATTAATCATTACTTATTTCGTTATCGTTCAAATCAATTAAAATATACTTTAAAATTGTCTCTTGTTTTATTTTAATTCTGGAAACACTGACAGACAAACTTTCTAATTCCATTAATCATTCACAATTCTAAATTATGCAATATGTTGTTAATTTTTGTAATTATATATACATATAGGTTTTATAATATTTAACTTAAGTTATCAGTACTTACGAAGATTGTTATTTTTAAAGATAAATACGTCAAAAAAAGATTATTTTTTTTTTGGCATCAACGTTACAGTATTTCGTTTATTTAATACTTGTATCTGCAGGTACACAAGAGGTACCAAATTTACTTATACAGTACGATTGGCTACATATCTTGGTTAGCAGTACACCCGCGGTTCTGACGTCAGGATGGCGGGTGTACCTAATTTTTAAAATATCATTGTATGGGTTTAGGTACACAGATTTTCAAAAGAGGTACGTAAAGGTACACAGAAGGTACCAAATAACTGTAATAAATTTAGGCAAATCTGGAAAGTACACCCGCCATTCTGATGCACACGAATACTAACTACTGCCAGTGACTTTACTTGCGTGAAAGTCAAAGATTATGCAGACGAACATACTTTAGGGATAATTATAATTCACCTATATCCTGTACCAGCAATAGTCCAGTCATTAAGAGGTAACAGACAAATATAATGATTTTTGCATTTTAAATATTATTGTGGATTTATGAATTTGTAATACAAAATATAAATATGGATTTAAATTTGTTTACAAAACACGGGAAGAAACATTTATTGTTTTATAGTTATACCTAAGTGAATTCTGACGTGTCAATAAAATGATTAGATGTTAAAATGGTTGGTACCGCTCCTCTCGTTTATA
Organism: Mythimna albipuncta; assembly: GCA_929112965.1. Taxonomy (NCBI): domain Eukaryota; kingdom Metazoa; phylum Arthropoda; class Insecta; order Lepidoptera; family Noctuidae; genus Mythimna; species Mythimna albipuncta. The sequence goes on from OV815973.1 coordinate 14,020,471, forward strand.
CAAAATATTTGATCCTACATTAGCAGCACTAATGAGTTTATGGTTTTGTTCCAGACCTTCGTAGTCATAAGCAAGGGTAAAGATATCTTCAGATTTTCGGCCACGAACGCCTTATGGTTACTAGACCCTTTCAATCCTATAAGAAGAGTGGCGATATACATCCTAGTACATCCTTTGTTCTCGTTGTTTATCATTACCACAATTCTAGTCAACTGTATTCTTATGATAATGCCTACGACACCAACCGTCGAAAGTACTGAGTGAGTATACATTCTATTGCTACATTTTTTTCAACATCTAAGTTAGATTTATTCGATTACGAATTTCAATTTGCAATTTTGAAATACCACCGGACGACAGAACATATCCTTTCTTAGGTTCTAGAATATTAGTAGAGTGCACGCTAGTTTCAAAATTGTTAGTGTTTCAGCTAGTTTTCCAATTGATATAATCAATATTTAGATAAACGGACGTAAATTATTAGAAATTGTTTATAGTAAATTATTGGAAAACATTTATAATATAAAACATGTATATTCAATACATAGTTATCCTGAATCGCTTTAGACAGGCGTTTAGACAATTAAAAATTTCCCTGGCTGTAACGACCAAAATTCATGTCCATATTTGTTCAAAATATTACTAGATATCATTAATTATTACATTCTACTAATAACGAACATTTGAGTGCGATAAATTTCAAAATATCATAAGACAAGAATTTGGTACATAGGTACCATTAATTTCATTAATCAGTTTTGACACACCCTAATAACAAACTCTTCCATTAACTGTACATATCTACATCCGTTTTATTATTATTATTATATACTTATTGGATTTAGACATATTATTACTTACATTTATTATACATATAATATTACTGTACGTACATCTAATTAGAAATAATATCTTGTTCATACATTTACCCACCATCTCCTACAAGTTGAGATGCTAAACTTATATATTGTATCTCATATTATAGACATATTTTGTTATTATTTTACGAGTGGCGTTCCTCAGTGGAGGTGAATTTTTCCAGAGTTATCTTTACCGGGATCTACACGTTTGAATCAGCGGTGAAAGTAATGGCCAGGGGTTTCATACTACAGCCATTCACATACCTTAGAGATGCATGGAATTGGCTTGACTTCGTAGTAATAGCTTTAGCGTGAGTAGTAGACAATTTTATTGAATTATGTAGAAAGTTAAAATCGTTGAATTGTAGATTATATATCGGTATATATTTGATGTGTCATTTCTAGTTATTAATAGAGTCTTTTGTAATAATTTAGACAAGCTGTTCAAGAATTGATCAATGACAATAAATTAATTTGATTGTAGATAACTATTTGAAGGCAATGAAAAGAAAATGTTTCCTGATATTGAAAAGATTCATAGGAACAATGAATTATTATAGAGTACTGTTGGTAGTGTTGTAGTAATGTATATTAACGTAGATGTTGTTGTTGTGGGTATCTGTTTCCAGTTATGTGACGATGGGCATAGATCTCGGCAACTTGGCCGCTCTCAGAACGTTCAGGGTACTCCGAGCGCTGAAGACTGTGGCCATCATACCGGGTAATCATTATAATATAGTTTACAAACATAAAAATTCTAATATTTGAAGAGGTTATTTGGTTGGTTACAAGTAGGTACTGCTTGACCAAGATAAAAGAAGATTACTATAATTTTGTTAATAATTTATATTTCCTATAAAAGAAAAACTCGTCTAAATAATCAACTTGCCCAATAACTTCTTTAAAATATTTTACCTTATTAGACCTTGTATAATAGATGTAAAATGTATGCAAGTACTTAATTAAATTCTGTAGATATTAAACGTATTTAGGTATTAGACACAATGATTGGTACTAACTAGATAACGTTTTACGAAACAAAATTATATGTGAAGTTTTACAATTATAACAAAGCCAACTACAATCAAAATTCTTGTGATTTATGAGATTTGCTGTAGCGATCCAAGCTCGTAAACTGTAACAATATGTAAATAAGTTCGTGTCCCCAGGTTTGAAGACTATCGTCGGCGCTGTCATAGAGTCAGTGAAGAATCTGAGAGATGTGATAATCCTGACGATGTTTTCACTGTCTGTGTTCGCGCTGATGGGCCTACAGATCTACATGGGAGTGTTAACGCAGAAGTGTATAAAAGTGTTCCCAGAAGACGGCTCCTGGGGGAACCTCACCGATGAGAACTGGGAGAGGTTTTGCCAGAATGAGAGTAAGATTTCAATCTAGTGTAACTCAAACTTACTTTCATGAGAACCGTGAATTTTTTGACACATTTTCCTTTTTTTTTTTAGCCAACTGGTATGGGGATGGAGGGGAATATCCACTTTGTGGAAATTCATCAGGAGCAGGGTAAGAAGATTTAACACCTAATAAAAAATGCCCCATGTCTATTTGGACGATTCCTTTATTTTTGTGGTATTTTGGTTTCAGTCAATGTGAACCCGGTTATATCTGTCTTCAAGGCTATGGTCCAAACCCTAACTACGGATACACGAGTTTCGATACATTTGGATGGGCTTTCTTATCAGCTTTCCGACTCATGACACAGGATTATTGGGAAAATCTTTATCAATTGGTAAGCCCACTACAATCATTATAATATGATACTTTAATTTCATTTTTTACTTTCTATATGCGCTAACTCAGCATTAAAAAACATATAAGTTAATCAAGAATATGAAAGATCAGGGCAGCTGTTGGCTAATGATAATAATTTAACGTTTGAAGGTGCTGAGGTCAGCAGGGTCATGGCACGTCTTGTTCTTCGTAGTGATCATCTTCTTGGGTTCTTTCTATCTCGTGAACTTGATCTTGGCCATCGTCGCCATGTCGTACGATGAGTTGCAGAAGAAAGCCGAAGAAGAGGAACAGGCCGAGGAGGAGGCTCTCAGGGTAAGACTGAATATGTTAGAACAGGGGAAGATGATACATGTGTGAATAAGAATGTCTGTGCTTCACTAAGTTTTTCGTTGTTTAATTTTGACAAAGTTCAAAGACATGTTGAACTACGTTTTATTCATCTTTAATTCCAAAAAAGATTATTTACAGGACCTTTGAACACTGTCAAACTATACTGTCGGTATTTGAGTACTTAAACTTAGAACACCTACTAATAACTTAAACGTACTTGGGATTAATGTGACCCTATTGTGTGTGTGCGCTTCAGGAAGCTGAACAGAAAGCAGCGGCACGGGCAGACAAGCAAGAAGCGCGAGAGGCGCACGCACGTGAGCAGGCGGCGGCGGCGCAAGCAGCGGCGTACGCGGAAGCACACCCCGCCAAGTCCCCGAGCGACTTCTCGTGTCAGAGCTACGAGCTGTTCGTGAACCAGGAGCGCGGCAACCAGGACGACAATACGCGCGAGCGCATGTCCCTGCGTAGCGACCCCTTTCAGGACTCGGTGAGCACTCAGCCCGCGCACAAGCCAACCGAACCGCACCACGACGCACGCCGCCCGAGGAAGGTCAGCATGGTGAGTATGCAACGCTCTACACGCATCAACTCGCTGACAATGATTCTCTTCTTACATAACTACACTAGTCGACATTTTATCATAGACCGCGAGTCCGCGACGTTGCTATCCTTTTTAAAAATAATAACTTGTAGCATAATGACTTCCTGTCGCGTTATGTCTTGTTGTATAAATATCTGCTAATGTTTGTTAAACGAAACTTGTTTCATTTATCGACTTCATAATTCTAACTTCTATGTTTTATAATTGGATTTAGTTTACATATTTTTGAACCATAATGAATTATTGTCAGTCGAGCAGTATCTTTTCAACTTGACCCTAAGAATAACACGCTGCTTAATGCAAATAGTAATTCATCTTCTCAAAGAGAAATTATAACTTCACTCTTGTCTCACTCTCATCTTCATTTAGCACTTTCAATTACTTACTCAAGTTGAAAAGAACTTTTTTTTTATTCTGTGTTTACCGCCAAGCTTTCAATTATTTTATTTTTGCCGGTTATGTCCAATGGTTTTCTTCTACGCTAGTGCAAATATGCAGATTCAAATAAATGTCTTAGATTGTGTCCTATTAGACTTTTAGACTCTTTATCGCTATCTGAATATTTGCAATGACTCTGATTACTTTTCTTTAAATCTATACTCAAAGCTATGTGATCCTCTGTCATGCCAGACTTCTTTTGTCTTGAAGCATGTGTATTAGTTACATGATCTCTGTTAAAAGCTATATTTTCCATACCTTAGGTATATCTGTAATATTCTGTTTTAACATTTATCTGTGCTCTTATCACATTTTCAAAATCATATGGTACGTCAATTCTTTTCTTGAACCACTCATTAGGCCTCGATAACTAGCACAATGTACAGCACAGATAGATGCATTAGTGAACAAACATAGATGATACATTACATATTTCCTCAATTAGATCTAGTTTTTATGTTCTAAAAAAAATATTAGCAAGCACGAAGAATATTTGATTATTTTATTTCATTATTGCAAGAAAAACTTCTTTTTTAATTTCGTTCAATATAATTTATCGTGGAACGGTTATGATTAATGTTAGCATGGTTCCTAGAAGTCGCATATTCGCTCATTGAATGATGCACTGTAGTTCACTTTAGTTCTACAGTTGGTCTCCAATAATATTTCTTTAAAGTACGCGCCAGTTTTTGTATCCTCGACAAGTTATGTCTCATCATATGTATTTAATATAGTATGTTAAATATTTTTCATCGGATCAATGTCGTTATATATCAAAATCAAAAAAACATTTGAGTAATGTGGGATTGATTGTAAGAAATAATATTGGAGCGAATGAGTCTATTGTCATGGTAGATTGTTTCTTTTGCAATGTGAGTGTTTACGAACGGGCCGGGCCGAAAACTGAACGTATCGACGATGAAGAGGTAGGTTCAGTCTAAATATTTATCGATAAACTGACCATATTAATATTGAAGTAACATTTAATTCCTCAATTTCGATTAGCGACATGCGGAGGCTTCAATATTTGGACGAACAAAGGAACAGTCGTCATGACTATAGATGTAGATTAAATGAAGTAAATAGCTACGATAGGACTATGAATTAGTCGTATGCAAATATGCATGAGATCCCCACAATACTTCATGTGTTTATAAACAAAGTTACTTGACTAACTGTTGCTTTCACTCATTACTATCATTGCTATTTCAAATCATTTCGTTATACAATAAGAGTTTTAAAGAGCATCCTCACTTTAATTTTTTTCCCTTGTAGTCTTCATGGATGCTAATCTGAAAGGAAAATTCTTGTTGTAAATATTTGTAACATCTTAGGCCTTTTCAATAATTATACTCTCATTGAAAGCTAGTCACACATTACTCGTAGACCTCAACAAACCTCTCACAAGAGTAATTTTGTTTCTATCACGAGTCTCGCTTCTAAGCTGCAATGTTCAGTTATTATTGTATGGCAATTTGGTTTGTTTTGTTTGTAATCTGTGTAATATGGCAATGCCTATTCTCCGTCCTTTTATCCTATTTGTTGGATGCTAGATATTTGATCGTTATAAGTTTATTTAAATGTAATAAACTCAAAATTTTGTTTGTGTATTGAAGGTCCCCCACCCTGAACGCATAAATAAAATCAGCCAGTTACCATATGGGCCACTGCGCGAAGGCTCACAGGTTTGTCCTTCAATCCTCATTGGTGTTTGTGCTCCCCCTACCTCTTCCTTTACAATAGGATTAACTCCACTTTTATTTTATCTGTTTAGCCCTTGTACCTCTTACTCTATTAGTGATGCCCTGTATCTTCGCAGTGATTCATTTTATTTATCAAGGTAACAATTTATTTATTTTTGCCCTTGATAAATTAAAGGCGATAAAACCGAATAAACCATTTTTTGCACTGATCATTTACTTTACTTCATTATACTTTTTACTTTTTCTATATTCCTCAATTTCTGTCTTTATTTTCTTGCTATTGTTTATCAGCACATGAAAGTAAATAAATCATGAACATATCAGTAACATTTAGGACTACTTACTTCAAAATGCTTTAGTCAAAGCCTCTGCAGCCGGTTTAATAGACTTTATAACATAGAAAATCAATCTTAGTGAATCCTTTCTTGGTGATAGATGACAATAGTGTGAGCGAATTAAAGCTATTCGATCTGAATTGAGGAAACATATGTAAATGCAGGATAATTTGATTTGAAATTAAAATTAATTGTACCAGTGTCAATGATGAACCTGTAAGTTAGGATGAAATTAATTGTTATTGCGGATATGTGTCAGTGTTTTGAATTAGAGGTATGGCCACAGGCTTCGTTATCACTGCCTGGTTCGCCGTTCAATTTGCGGCGAGGTTCCCGAGGGTCGCACCAGATGGCGCTGCGGCCGAACGGTCGGTCGCGGTACCCCCCAGGCGCGGACCGCAAGCCGCTGGTGCTATCTACGTACCTGGATGCTCAGGAACATCTGCCTTATGCTGACGACTCCAACGCCGTCACCCCCATGTCTGAAGAGAACGGTGCTATCATTATTCCAGTTTACTACGCTAATTTAGGTTAGTATGTTTTATTAATTTGGCAAATATTATATTCCCATATCAATTGTAACATTTTAGTAATTGGACTAAGATTTTTTTTATTAATAACTTGACGCTAATCGAAAAACATAGTACCCATGGTGTTTGTAAAACCAAAATTCTAAAACTGCTTCCACAGAAAGTACCTATACTTGACCCTCAGTAATTTTCCATTCATAGACTAAACTATCACATTCGATTATTTCAGGGTCTCGTCATTCGTCCTACACATCCCACCAATCGAGGCTGTCATACACTTCCCACGGTGACCTGCTGGGCGGTGGCAAGGCACAAACAAAAGAAGCGCGGCTTCGGAACCGCTCAGCGTCAAGGAACCACAGTGTGACGTCACAGCCACATCCTTACCCGCTGCCTGGTCAAGACTTCTCGTTAGCTTCTAGGCCGCTTAGAGAATATGTACGTATAGAAATAAAATATGTTAACAATATATTATTGGAAGACTTACATTAATTTATACGCTTTTTTCTTTCAAAATTCAATTCAAAAACGAATTTTAAATACGTTTAACTTTTTCTAATAAAACCCTGATATCTAAATATAAGACTATCAATAAGAATTCTAACCGAAATTTTATTCCAATTACACTAACTAATAATACAAAAGAGGTGAATAAAAAATGAATGCATTTTTTTTAGGAAATGAGCACGACTGAATGTACAGACGAAGCTGGAAAAGTTTTAAAACCGTCAACCGACAATCCGTTCATAGAATCTTCGCAACAACCAAATGTAGTAGATATGAGAGGTAAGATCTGAAGATATATTAGTTAGTGTTAGTGCTTCCATGTGGATGACATGGCATATGGAGGCAATTGATAAATTTACAGAGGTGTATATGTTCGAATCCCTTATCGTGGTAACTGATATGTTCCAGATGTAATGGTACTGAACGAAATCATCGAGCAAGCAGGGCGCCAGAGCCGAGCAAGCGATCAGAACGGTATGACATACACCACACACTTTTGATATTGATGCCAAAGACAACGCTGGCTCGCAATATACTTTATTTTATCAACGTTCGATGTTTATCTCGCTTTCTAACAAACATACAGTTAATTAAATAATGATAAAACAAAAAGATAAATACACAAACACTAACAGATCACACTTGCCTGGTATTTGCTCATTATGCAACAAAAAAGCATAATTGGCAAAAGGAAACAACAGAACATTTGTGGATGTCATTTATTGGCGATGAGCCGTCGCATATAGATTAATTGCACTCGCACGCACATTTAGTTGAAGAAAAAGAACCGAAAAAACCATTTAATACGAATTTCTAATACTGGAAGTTCTTTTACGGAAAAATCTAAATAAAGAAAGGCTCAAAATAGACATGTTTGCTAGCTTATATAAACATGGGGTAAACAAGTAAATGAAGATGAATTTGATAAAGAATCATCTAAATGAGAGAATTTTTCTTCGACTGCCTACACGAGTGTTGAACAGTAGTTGCCTATACATCCTACTTTGCGTACATACATTATCCTACAATGTTGAATCTTACACTAACATATTGTGTTACACGTAGTCGTATCAATTTCCCAAGTACTTGTGTTTCACGCTTTTCGCACTACTTTGATTGTCTTATGCACCAATTTTTCCTTCGTCTATAACTTCAATAACAAATTGAAGATAAAATATTTTAGCAGCTTTAACATTTTTATATTCCTTTTTGCATGGATTGTGACACGTGTTTGCTAGTTTTTGTTAATACTAGAATCTTGTTAATAACTAATTATGATCATGACTACTACTGATTTATGTCATGCAGTAAAAACCCTAAGAACGTAATCATAATTAATATATGAATACTTGTATCATGCAAAAAGCTTAAAGATTTGCTTGTATCACTCTCTATGGATAGCCACGATATTCATATTTTTTGATCTGCGGAAGTCAAAATTGATGAGATGAGCTCAACATCACTCATGAGCATTTCAAGTAGTTAAGCTAAATATGCTTAAAAGCATTTGAGAGTATTCGAGTATTATTCACCGCTAGTACTGTTTGAGTTTGATTTGCACGAGGTTACCTGGCACCATGGTGTGATTGATATTCTTGTAGAGTATCTCCAACAGCACCAAGTGCCACAAGAGTTTGCGCAACCCTACGATCATTTGTAGATAAATGACAGCCAGCAAAACAACAAAAAATATGGATATTGGTGTCTAGATTTTAAGACTGTAAAAATTCCAATAAAAGAATGAATTCGTTAAACCAAATCAATTACAGCTCAATCGAAATTCATCTTCCGTCTTTTATTGGAAACAAACCTGATTGTAATAATAAAAATAATGAGCGAATACTAACAAAAATTGTTTCTCTCTCTCTCTCTCTAACACACACACACGCACACTGCTGGTAAACGGGACAACAGTGTCAGTGTACTACTTCCCAACAGCGGAAGACGATGAGGATGGGCCCACATTTAAGGAGAAGCTGCTAGAGGGCCTGATGAAGGCGATAGACTTCTTCTGTGTGTGGGACTGCTGTTGGTTGTGGCTGGAGTTTCAGAAGTACGTGGCGCTGCTGGTGTTCGATCCTTTCGTGGAGTTATTCATTACTCTGTGTATTGTGGTCAACACGCTATTCATGGCGCTTGATCACCACGATATGGACAAAGACATGGAGAGGGCGCTCAAGAGTGGCAATTATGTGAGTATCAACACAGAATTCAGTCATATTTATCCATATTTTCAGTTAAGAAACATCCACTTCCGCACATAGACCTAGAAATATGCGGAAACCCAAATATTATATATACTTTGATATCCAAATGAAAAGAATATGGATAATTCAACTTACAGCTGTCAGATGGTTCTATGGCCTATGCAAAGACAAGTTTATTTCCAATAATTTCAAACACATTAGTTAATCGTGTAAAGTTCAATTTGTAACAAAATGTTTGTTCCAGTTTTTCACTGCTACATTCGGTATAGAAGCCATGTTGAAATTAGTAGCTATGAGCCCAAAGTTTTACTTCCAAGAGGGTTGGAATATATTTGACTTTATTATTGTGGCCTTATCACTGTTGGAGTTGGGATTGGAAGGAGTTCAGGGTTTGTCAGTGTTGCGTTCCTTTCGTTTGGTATGTATTGCTCTTACTACTCTATTACTGTCTTTGAATAAGAAACCATAAATCAAAATCATTCATGTTCATATCAATACTTTGTTCTGTCTCTTCTTTTATTATTATTCCAACATATTTATTTGCTATACCTACATCTATTAATGGTACATTCATGCTTGATGTTACAGTATCTGTGTTTTCTTTCTTATTATTATTGACTTTACTTTTTACATGGTCTTGGTTTCCACTCCATAAATCACCCGATATGTTAAGACTGATAGTAATAATAATTCAACTTATGTATAAATGTGGTGAAATATTTTCAGCTACGTGTATTTAAACTGGCCAAGTCTTGGCCGGCGCTAAACCTAATTATATCCATAATGGGTAGGACGGTGGGAGCTTTAGGGAACTTGACCTTTGTACTTTGCATCATTATATTCATATTTGCGGTGATGGGGATGCAGTTGTTTGGCAAGAACTACACAGGTTCTAATTTAAAAGAAAATTTAGCATCTCTAATTAAAGAATTAAGCTTCATTATTAATTATTCAGCTTCACACAACAGAAATTTTTACACTGGGCTTGATTCAACATTATTTTCATGACGGACTGATGAGTCCTTGCTGTGGCTTTATAACACGGAATGTGGCTCAGAAACGCAGACGAGCCTGAGACGAGACACGTTATAAAGCTATGCCACGCAGCTTCAGATCATAATTATTTAAGCTTTGCATCGAGTAACATAGATTTGACTTGCAGCTTCGCTTCCGAAGGGTACTTTGATGCATCAGGTCGTCTACTGATGGGATCTATGTCGTTATAAGAGACAAAGAGAAAATTAGAACCTATAAGAACATAAGAAAGTTGATCAAAAATGTTATCGATCCAAAAGCTCTCACGATAAGAACTAACATAAATCCCACTCATACAGAAATAACTCTGTGCACATCGATAGGTAACTCAAGCACACATTTGCTAATGTTGGCCCCCAATCACTCACAGCACGCACTGCAACTATTGAGACACGTGAGTGATTGAGGGTCTTGGAAGGGTTCCGCAGTAGCATAGGTGAAGCGCCGGTAAGCGAGCTTGTGTGACGCCTTGTATCACAATTTGTAATTGCAGCTTCGAGTATTCAAATTGGCAAAGTCATGGCCGACACTTAATTTACTCATCTCCATAATGGGTAGGACAATGGGTGCCTTGGGCAACCTGACCTTCGTATTGTGCATCATTATTTTCATATTTGCGGTGATGGGTATGCAACTATTCGGGAAAAATTACGTGGGTAAGTGTAATTGGTGGGAGTGTTGCATGTACATTGGTGTTTGATTGGAGATGTTGACTGTTGGTTTGCGGCGGCGGCGCCTGATGTACCGCATAAATATATTTCAACAAACTTGTGATCCAATCTATATCGTGATGTAAAATCTATTTGGTCAGTTATGGACCATGTTTGATGTTGTGCAGAATCACTTAGCTTCCGGTATCGTTACTTCTAATTGAGTTTACGCATCTCTTATTTTTTGATATCCTTTCGAAAAAAATGTCGTGTAAATGATGTCAAAATTCTTCATCTGACTTCTGTTCTACTCTTCATACATATTCACCAAGCTCAGTTTTTATTCTAAAATTGTTAAGCATATCATTTCATTAATTTGTAATTCTAGTTCAAAATTAAATTGAGAAAAATGTGTGTATTTTAAAAATGGATATTCTGTGTACAATAACTAGCTTAATTTTGAATTATTTAGCCTTAGGGCAATGGAGAAAAATAAACTCTCAATTATTTAGGATCATTTTTTTAATCTAATACGAGTAATTACATGATTTAATAAAATATAAAAAAATCGTTGTAGTTTTGGTTTTGGCTATCCGCAGTTCAGCACAACAACAAAATTGAGTAAATTATCAAAACCATGTAGTCACAACTGTTGAAGTATATTTTGTGTTGCGTCTTTTAAAGCGTGGATGAAATGTTTTAACTAAATTCTTTGTTTAGAAAACAGGCATTTTAATACGTTTAGTATCATGTTAACGCACCAACACTTGCTCAGAACATTTGATTGGTATCCCGTGTTTAATCAATATCACTCGTGATACCGATCACGATTAATATACCCCGGTGAAAGGGGGAGGCAAAGATTTGTTATAGGTACATGATTTACTCAACGGGATCAGTTTTTAAAGACACAAGACTCTAAGAAAGACGAAGACCTCAATACATAACTTAGCCTTCAGATACTCTAAGATGAACACATAATTCCAACCAGAAGCTAGCCTTACGCTTACAGGTTTGGGATCGAAACCCCAGTTTGAAGTCTGGATGTGTGCAACCAGCCTGATAAATAGTTTTAGCATTTGTGTGAACTACTGAATGAAAGAGACACAGTATAATTAATAGTTACACCCAGACCCAGAATATAAGGTTTACACTACAATCGATCACACAACGTTGCGCTTAACAAATCCTAAACGGCCCTGATCTAAATTACTTCCCTGAGTCCACACTTTAATTGGGGCTCGCCGTCGCTATTTGAATAGTGAATATTGTGTTTATGTGCGTCACACTGTTGTGCTCATTAGACGATTGGTAAGATTCGATGTGTCCCCTTCCAAGTTAGCCTAATACCCTAAAAGTATGTACAGTCCTCTTTCTAAAAGCCCCATGGAAAAGGCGCCTCACTTGTGAGACATTACGCTAGCTACCTTTCATGTTTCCTTTTACATCTTTTCTTTGGACATTCTCAATCTTTACGTTTTCTAAGCCTTCCGTAAGCGCTATATTTATGTCTCTGATATTCTATAGTACTATTAAATAGCATGCTGTAAATATTATAGTGAGTATGTTGTTTGAGTTTTGAAGCTTTATATTTTGTAGGCTCATGGTAGCGAACCGCATGACCAAGCTAGCTTTAGGAATATCACAGAATATATTAGTCAAATAATTTATGATACCATAACACAATATTAGCAAATACACAGGAGCTTTTTTATTTAATAGTCGCAGTATCAAATTAAATTAAATGTTAATTTCAAAAAAAATAAATTCACCTGTTTAGGTTCATCAAATATTATTATACTGCGAATATTACATAATTTGTTAATATTATTATTCTAAATTGCTTATCTATTACTATATTTAAAATGCAAAATAAATCAAAATATATCTCTTTACTTATATGTATCTATTTAAAATTATATAAAATATACATATTTTATTATCACTATATCTATTGTTGTTTTATCGTGGTGTATTGTGGTTGTCTTTCACATATGTATATAGATGTCTATAGATCCAAACACAAACCCGACGCTTTTAATAAGTAAAGAGGAGATATTTTTGTGATGTGAAATTTCTTTAATTATTTGCAGTCCTTAGACACTTGGGTATAGTATTAATGTGTTGGTATGTATGCACAGATTACGTAGACCGTTTCCCGGATGGGGACCTCCCGCGATGGAATTTCACGGATTTCATGCACAGTTTCATGATTGTATTCCGAGTACTCTGCGGAGAATGGATTGAGAGTATGTGGGACTGTATGTTGGTGGGAGATGTCTCTTGTATTCCCTTCTTCTTAGCTACCGTCGTCATTGGTAATCTTGTGGTAAGTATATTAAACTTGATTGATATTAACTGTAAATACTTTTCTTTAATTCAATCTGTAAAGTTAGACACATTGTCTAAAAAACGTTTTTTCCAGGTACTCAACCTTTTCTTGGCCCTGTTACTGTCCAATTTCGGCTCATCGAGCTTGTCGACACCAACTGCCGACCAAGATACCAATAAAATTGCAGAAGCCTTCAACAGAATATCAAGGTTTATTGATTGGGTTAAACGAAATGTGGCCGACATTATGAAGATACTGAAGAACAAATTGACCAATCAGATAGCGATTCACGCACCCGGTAAGATGTGTGTCTGATTGCCCGTATGTTGTGGCATGTCGTTGTACCTCTATGTATTGTTGTACTTATGTAGATAAATATAGATACAGTCTATATTATACCAGCTTCTGTAAAAAAAAAACAATATGTTCTAACTTTAGAAATTATCAAAAAAATCAGTAGCAGTTACATCTGGCTAACATGGTATAATATTATTAAAAATGTTATATCAGCAGAATAAAAACCAAACTATAGTTTGGTTGTAAAACAATTAGTTTGTTTAACATTTTATTGAGCAGTCATCAATATGTTCACTGAAGATGTTGCAAAAATTTCTTACTTCGATGTAAGAAAATGCGTAAATATTCCTATAAGAATTGTAGCATGATTTTTGTGTGTCTATAAAAATGGAATATATAGCATGGAGTTGTTGTATCGAATAAGAATTATTTTGATTGCGTGTTGGTATTTGTGAACACTGTGCGTTGCCTGCGTCCTAGCGTTCCAAGTGTAGAAAGCAGACCCTATATGTATAAATGTCGTGTATTTGAGTCCTCGTTACACTATTATTTCCATTTTATATCTATCCCTCTCATTTATATTTCTAGTATTTGGAATATTCACTGTATCTTCTTCTGTGTTTTGATTACCCTTTTAAAGACAAGTTGTGTCAGTAGGCGAGAGTGCTATATGATAAAGCACAATAAAAATAACCTCACTAAACCGTAGACTGACTACCGTTTGTTTGCTCTGTCTTTTGTTTACTAAACATTTATTGAAACAATAACAAGAATCTTATCTGTCCACCTTTGTACAGTACATAAGTTTAATAAATAAAGAAACTCAAAATTAAAACAAATGCAAAAAACGAGTTTTATATCTTATTTAGTCTTTTTTTTTTTTGTAATGCGAAATTATTAACTAGATGCAAACATCCAAAGGAAATGGCCATTGGTTATAAAGCATCTGAAACCACAAGTAGCATTAAATAAAGCTTATTATGTACGTTTACGAGAATTTCTTGCAATAACGTGGTGGATATATTCGGTATATCTCATTGCTGATCGTTAGAGACTTGTGTCAAGCAATGAGACAAACCGATTGTATCCACCTACTTTCATAATTCTTTTATAAATCTACCCAGTGTCGTTTCTAATTTGATCTTGGTCATACCTTCAACCAAACTATTATTATCATCGACTAAAGGACCATCTCCACGAGCGAGAGAATCGCGGCGATATATTATCGTCGTGCCACGTATTTCTATACACTCTTAGAATGTGTCTCCACAAGGCGATATTATCGAGGCGATGCGACGAATAGCTGAATGCAAGTGAAACATCGTTGCTCGAATCGCCGCGCGACTGTTGCTTCTGGCAGCGGTCCCGCCGCGAACTCGCCACGGAACGTGGCGTTATCGCAGCGCGCGAGTGAGCGCGGTGAGCGCGCTGTCAAACACAGGTCATTTCTGCGTTGCCTTTCTGCCAAGTAACATACTGCAAAACGCCTCGTCGTGGAAACACGGTGATTCCGTAACGAGTCGCGACGATACGCTGGTGGAATAATCGCACGTTCGTAGAGACGACCCGACGATATAGCTCGGAATCGTCGCGAGTCTCTCGCTCGTAAAAATGATACCTAAAAATTCATAGTATCTAATAAAATTATAATGGAGGCATAATTTACAACTTTTGGATAATAATAACCGGTGCTTATCAAATAAATTACCTATAATTTTGAAATTCCCAATTACTTTCACGCTTTATGATGTATCATCATTACATGTTTTATTCCTATACATGTTCGTGTTCCTGGCTTTGTGTGTGTTTATGCATGATTACTGTTTGTGTATTGTATACTTCCATTTCAGTAGGTTTGTATATCTATTACATGTGTCGATATTTCATCATCGTGATTTGCATCTTTGGTGTTGTCTTACGATTATTTTATGTTGTTTCGGTGATTTCAACCATTGTTACTATTAAAATTTGTTAAATTTTAAATATGATTACAAGATTTAATGTAAGTATATCATACCATTTATAACAACAAAAAAACCGTCACTTATGTCAATCATTTCATTTTTGTATTCACTATTTTGTACAGAGGATTTAAAGACAAGATAATACGTGACATAATTTTATGTAAAAATTGACGAATTTCACTAAGTCTATTCGTCCGGTCTGATTTCTATGCTTGGTCGTCGGGTGGCACCTTCGTCAACGCACCGTGGACACAACATGCGACATGTAGGCTTAAAGGCGGCTTTGTGTGGCCGCTGTGTCTCTTCAGAGCGAGTGGACAACGAACTGGAGCTCGGCACAGACCTCGACGACGCCGTACTGTACAAAGACAAGAAACTCAAAGACCAAGTAGAAGTAGCTATAGGTGATGGTATGGAATTCACTATACCAGGTAATCTATCAATATTCTGAAATAATAACTTAAGTTACCATAAATACACAGCATACCGCACTAACCAATGTCTTTCAGGTGACAATAAATACAAGAAAGGAAAAATTTTGTTAAATAATATTAACGCGATAACAGATAATCATAGAGACAACCGGTTAGATTGTGAATTAAATCATCATGGGTATCCTATACAGGTGAATATTTTACAAGCCATCTATTCTAAATCATATGTACTACCAAAGCATTAATAATGTTGTTATAACATCGCTTTTTATTCAGGACGACGATACAATAAGTCAAAAGTCGTACGGCAGTCATAAAATAAGGTCATTTAAAGATGAAAGTCATAAAGGATCAGCAGACACGATAGATGGCGAAGAGAAAAAGGATGCCAGTAAAGAAGAGTTAGGATTAGAGGAAGGTCAGTTTAATTCCTCGCAGTAAATTCGTTAAAAAACTCTTCAGACAAATTGCGTGATTTGTAATACTTTTTTTACAGAATTGGTTGAAGAGGAAGAAGATGGAAAGCTAGACGGAGCTCTGGGTAAAACGGACATCATAGTAGCAGCAGATGAAGAAGTAGTAGACGATAGTCCTGCTGACTGCTGTCCAGAACCGTGTTACGCGAAGTTCCCATTCCTCGCAGGAGACGACGAATCGCCATTTTGGCAAGGATGGGGCATGCTCCGATTGAAAACCTTCAAACTTATTGAGAACACATATTTTGAAACGGCTGTGATTACCATGATTTTGCTCAGTAGTTTGGCTTTGGTAAGTTTTTGAAATATATCCTCAATGTAAGTTTTGTGTACATAAAAAGTTTCATCTATTTATATATAACAGAATCAACGAAATGTATATACATGTGTACGCGCATACATTCCGAACGAGTGTTCGTTATTGTTATTACAAGAAAATTTTAAGAAAAACGAAAAAGAGACTCATCCCTCCGATACTGGGGCGAAGGCATCTAGTGTTAATAAATACCTCTCTTTTACAGGCTTTAGAAGATGTAAATTTACCACATCGGCCCATTCTTCAAGACATATTGTATTATATGGATCGAATTTTCACCGTCATTTTCTTCATCGAGATGTTGATCAAATGGCTTGCCCTTGGCTTCCAAAAATACTTCACGAACGCATGGTGCTGGCTCGACTTCATCATTGTCATGGTAATATACTGATATTTCTTTAGGTATAATATCTAAATACGTACTAATAGTTTATTTACAGATTTGATTACTTAAAAGTTAATAATCACAATGGATTTCACTTGCATTATTATGTAATGAAAAAGACAAAGTAAATGTCTATTCAGGTTGGTTCTAAAATTCTTTGTGAACGTCTAAATTAACACTACAGTTTCTGAATTTGCTGTTGGTGGGAAGACCAAGTCCATAATATCTTGAAGTAAATTATAAATATAGATGTAAGAAATGTGTTGTTATGATAAAGTAAATGATGAATGATGTGGCGTTAGTTGTCGCTCGTAAACCACGGCGCGGTCATGGCGGGCGCGGACGACATCCCGGCGTTCCGCTCGATGCGCACGTTGCGCGCGCTGCGGCCGCTCCGCGCGGTCTCGCGCTGGGAGGGCATGCGCGTGAGTAGCGCGCACGACGCACAGTCGCGCAGTCTGTGGCGGTACTGTTGCGCTGCACATCCACACGCTTTTCAGCGCAACTATACCAATGTGTTTTCAGCGCGACATATAAATCGACTGACATGTCGCATGTCGAGTTTCACTTGGAACATAACACACTAATCGATTTATAAAATTAACGAATACTGTATTTTATATTGTCCAGTATTTTGTTGCATTGATTGTATATTACTGGCAATTAGTGTGAATTTCGTCGTGTATGATGTGCAGCGCAACTCAAAGCGTGCAGCTTTGATTGTTCGATGTCTATGGCAGTGGAAACTCCGAACGGCCTCACCTCGCTGCCTCGAGCTCTCGATGTCGTACTGTTTGTTTATGGATACCGCTTCTATGTGACTCTCTTACCCACAAACCCTGCTACCTGAAATTTACCTGTGGCCAATTATATAATGGCCTTCACAGAGTGACTTGAAATCCTGGTATTTTCAAGTGCATGAATAAACACGACTTCTATCTTTGTGCTGTCGAACGAGACAGTGCCGTTTTCATGAACAATAAAGAGTTTATTACCTAAAACATGTTCCGAATTAAAGAAGAAAAATATTATAACTGAAAATGGCACATGATCTTGAATGCTGTCGATGTCATAAAATGCAAAATTTATAACTATACATATACTTTGATTATGTTCTTAACATGTGATGTAGCTTTTTTGGGACATCCGAGAATCAATAATGGCGAGTTTAATTAAGTAGACTGCAAGTAACAGTTTATTATTTAGGCATTCTCTGATGTCCTAAAACCTCGATGTACAAATATGTGTAACTTGAGTGGTATCACATTTCTATCCCTTCTGATATCCTGCTATAGGCGTTACTTCTGTATCTTTAAACAAGTCTTCATCTTCTTCAAAAGATTATTGTGTCCTTAGGTTTGTTATCCAGGTCGTGAGTCTTCAACCAATTATGGAATCCTCAAGTTTGGCGTTGGTGGGATCCTGTCTTATGTAATGTTGTCTTTTTTGTAGGTGCAGCAGTAGACGTCAGAACTTAATTTTACCAGAAAATTGTTGAAATATAAATTGTCTCAATATGCAACCCTTGATTTCATCAGGTCTCGCTTATAAACTTCGTAGCGGCGCTTTGTGGCGCCGGCGGCATTCAGGCGTTCAAAACGATGCGAACGCTGCGCGCACTGCGCCCGCTCAGAGCCATGAGCCGCATGCAGGGCATGAGGGTACGTACCGCCCTGTGCGCCGACACACCCTATCGCTCATCCATCCACCACACACTTCGCTCCACACTTCACATTCACATTTCTATTTCAACTTCTACGATCATTATAAACATTATAAAATTTCCAACATTCGAGTACGGCTCCTTTTTCGATATTTCTGCATCAATCACCAGATCTAAATTTGTTTAAAATTGTTAATTTGAACAGTTGTTACCCAATTCATTGGCAGTAGTCTATTATCGAATTAATATTAGAGAATCATTTTGAAGTGGTCGGTGGCACCCCTGAATGGCTTAGTATCATCACTGTTCGTCATAAACCTCTTTTAGAAATGGTTCAATGGGTTTTATTTTAGGAGAGATTTCATCCATGTTTTGGTCTCTTTTTCTATTGGTCTTATTATTATTAGCTAGATTAGAGTTTTGTAATTAATTAGTTATTTGGAATGCTAATTTATATTCTGCACCTTAGATTTTTTCTTCTTGTATCTTCATCGTACGAGCGGCAAGTCGCATGCATTACTACTAATTCCATACATTGTGGATGGCTAACTTAGTGGACAAGGTAAGAGTAGTGTAGTATTTATGTTGCTTTGAGATGTGCTTCGATGTACTCGATGTTATGTTAATTAATTCATGTTATGTAGACACTTGTACTAATATCATTTTCAATCAGTACCATTTACATGATCACTCAAAGTATGGAATAATTCAGAATCAATATTAACTTGAGATGCTACATAATATTGCACAGTACTAATAAAATTAACTTCCTTGCTTCCCAACTAACATTTTGCGCCCACTAACAAAATGCACGCCATTCAAATCAAATCAGAGTGTATGTATTTCACTGTACACTCTTAATTGAATGCAAGTATAGTTAGGTCTCCATGAGCAGTGTAAGTAACGCGTATGAATATGACAGGTCGTGGTAAACGCGCTGGTGCAGGCCATCCCGTCCATCTTCAACGTGTTGTTGGTGTGTCTTATCTTCTGGCTCATCTTCGCCATCATGGGGGTACAGCTCTTCGCTGGAAAGTACTTCAAGGTATATAACTACTTATAAAATCGAAATACTATTCTTCATTTTCGTATCAAAACTTATTTAGTCTTAAAATTGGTGATGCTAAAATTTTCCTTTTGGTTGTTTCCAGTGCGTTGACCTGAACCACACGACGCTAAGCCACGAGATCATCCCGGACCGGAACGCGTGCATCTTAGAGAACTACACTTGGGAGAACTCGCCGATGAACTTCGACCACGTCGGCAAGGCATACCTGTGCCTCTTCCAGGTTGCCACCTTCAAAGGATGGATTCAGATCATGAACGACGCTATTGATTCGAGAGAAGTAAGTTTATGATTTGTTTTATGCACTTCTGACTACTGTATACTTAACAAACATACTATTATCGTTCGTATCGTATCTTTTATTAATAAATCATTAATAATTTCAGGTGGGACGCCAACCGATTCGGGAGACGAACATCTACATGTATCTGTACTTCGTGTTCTTCATCATTTTCGGCTCATTCTTCACCCTCAACCTATTCATCGGTGTGATCATCGACAACTTTAACGAACAGAAGAAGAAAGCCGGTGGAAGTCTCGAGATGTTCATGACTGAAGATCAGAAGAAATACTACAACGCCATGAAGAAAATGGGTTCTAAGAAACCGTTAAAAGCTATTCCGAGGCCGAAGGTAAAATCTTAAAATTAAGCAGGTCTTTGAAGGATATGAAATTCTATAAAGGCCAACTTAAATGATCAGAACATAAGCACAGTAATAACCTCATGATTTTTTTTTATATTTTTGTAAACAGCTATGCTACACTATAACTTTTCCTGGGACACTAGCTACCTGCAGAGCGTAATCTTGCCACAACCTGTGTTTTTGCGCAGGAGGCTATGATTACTTCATCCAAATTTGGAGCAGTGCAATTTTCAACATCTTCCTGTAACTACACCACCGGATCTACGATACGGATACATCCAGATAAGACATTCCTATTAATTACGAGAATCCTAATACGTGTATTTTTGTTACAGTGGCGACCACAAGCCATCGTGTTCGAGATAGTGACGGACAAGAAGTTCGACATGATCATCATGTTGTTCATTGGATTGAACATGTTGACGATGACGCTGGACCACTACCAGCAGTCCGAGACGTTCAGCACTGTCCTCGACTACCTCAACATGATATTCATCGTGATATTCAGTTCAGAGTGCCTACTAAAAATGTTCGCCTTACGCTATCATTACTTCGTTGAGCCTTGGAACTTATTCGATTTCGTAGTAGTCAATTTCTCAATTCTTAGTGAGTATTCTAAATTTTGTTTTTATTACTGGTGCATTACTTTAAACAGTTACTTAATTATCCATTTCTTTGTTCCCAGGTTTGGTATTGAGTGATATTATAGAAAAGTATTTCGTATCACCGACTCTATTGAGAGTGGTGAGAGTAGCAAAGGTCGGTCGAGTGTTGCGTCTCGTGAAGGGTGCGAAGGGTATCCGGACGCTGTTGTTCGCGCTAGCGATGTCCTTGCCAGCTCTGTTCAACATCTGTCTGTTGCTCTTCTTAGTCATGTTCATCTTCGCCATCTTTGGCATGTCGTTCTTCATGCACGTCAAGGATAAAGGTGGCCTCGACGACGTGTACAACTTCAAGACTTTCGTGCAGAGTATGATCCTGCTATTTCAGGTCAGTCATATTATATCAACAATTATGTACCTATTTGCTTGACATGAATATCCTGATAGACTGCTATTTGGCAATCTATTTATTTTGGTGATTGCCGTAAACAAGGATGCTGACTCTTTTTTAGAAATTTATTATTCTTAAAAAATCTCAATACTAATCATATGCTTGTGTTACGTGCTATGTCCCAGATGTCAACATCAGCCGGATGGGATGGCGTGTTGGATGGCATCATCAACGAGGAGGAGTGCGACCTGCCCGACAATGAGCGCGGCTACCCCGGCAACTGCGGGTCCGCCACTATCGGCATCACCTACCTGCTGTCTTACCTCGTCATCTCCTTCCTCATTGTTATCAACATGTACATCGCCGTCATCCTCGAGAATTACTCGCAGGTAACTTAGCACTGTCCACTATTTTTTGTTCGCTGTTGGGTTAATTATTGTTAGATAGGATTGTAACGGTTTTGTTATGGTACGCAGGCGACGGAGGACGTACAGGAAGGGCTGACGGACGACGACTACGACATGTACTATGAGATCTGGCAGCGGTTCGACCCGGATGGCACGCAGTACATCCGCTACGACCAGCTGTCGGACTTCCTCGACGTGTTAGAGCCGCCGCTGCAGATCCACAAGCCCAACAAGTACAAGATCATCTCTATGGATATCCCTATCTGTCGCGGAGACATGATGTTCTGCGTCGACATACTCGACGCGCTCACCAAAGACTTCTTCGCACGGAAAGGCAACCCCATCGAGGACCCCGGCGACCTCGAGGTGGGGCGGCCCGACGAGGTGGGCTACGAGCCCGTGAGCTCGACGCTGTGGCGCCAGCGCGAGGAGTACTGCGCGCGCCTCATCCAGCACGCGTGGCGCCGCCACCGGCGCGCGCACGACTCGCCGCGCACGCCGGGCGCGGGCGCCGCCACGGCCGTGCTGCTGGACGGCGCGGCGCCGCGCGTGGTGCTGGGCGGCGCCTGGGCCGGCGGCGCGCCGGGCCCGGGGCCGGCGCCGGCGCCGGTCTGACCCGCGCTGGCGCTGGCGCTGCTGCCCGCGCTGGCTGCCGACGCGCCGCTGCCGCTGCCCGCACCGCTGCCCGAGCTCCTGAGCCCACCCAAGCGCACTTAATTATTGTTTACGCTAGTGTAGCGTGTACATACGGCGTGTTAGCGTGAGTAGCAGTGTAGGAGTGGCGGCGGCGCCCGGCCGGGTGTGCGCCCGCGCCTGCCGGTCGAGCCCGGCCTGCCCGGACTGCCGGACGATTGCCCGGACTGCCCGGACTGCCGGACGATTGCCCGAACGTTTGCCCGGACGTTGTTCTTTCGCGTTTAGAGACGTTCGACGTGTTTACTGGAGTGTTTTGTATTCGCGTGGCCGAAGCTTAGTGACCGTTTGTTTTGCGACCGATGTTCGCGCGCGTTTGTCGTTCCGATTCGTATCCGTTCGTTTGCGTTCGCGTGCGGACCTGTTCCCGGTGAGTGAAGCCGTCGATCGGAGAGGATCGTTCTCGCGAGCGTGCCCTTTTTTTATTCGTCACTAGTGATGTAATGTAAGGTATTGGATAAAATTGAGGAAACTCTAAAAGCTTATTTTTGTATTCGATGAATATCACTGTCTATCTGTAAAATTCTAAAACAGAGCTGTACTTATAAAAATTGTGAAGTTCGATGATTTGTTACCGATTGTGAGATATCATTTTCCTTCCCCGAAATGGTGTCGAGCAATAGCACTTGTAGATGTCCCCGGTCCCGGCGTGTGTGTGTGTGTGTGTGTGTGGTGCGGCGGAGTGCGGCGCGCAGCACGCTTGTTCAGCTTCAGTCACGGCTAACATGTTCGAGCACCCACTCGCGTCACCACACGTGGTTACATTACTCGTACATACATGACGTCACACGAGCCCGCGCTCACGGGCGCTAGTATTATCGTATCTTAATAGACGCTTAAGAGAAGCAATGGCTACGCCGATTCATATCAATTTTGTCCGTATAGTTTTAATAGTTCCAATTTGTAAGCTTCTCACTGTACCGAAACGACGCAAGGTCGCGTCTGTCTATGCGAGGACGGCCGCCTGCCGGTCCTCGGGAATAAGAGAGTTTAGAGAAATTTTTGCAACGTTATCTATATAAGCTTAACAAATCAGCTGTGAAATCGGTACCAGAATTCACTTCCGTCCTAATTCAGTACGCATCATAGGAATCGAGCCATTTTATGTAACGCGCACTTTCCACATACCTAGTTAATGTAATTGCCTTCCCCTGATTACATTAGCTGCGGGCGCGGCGGCCTTCCCCTCCGCCGGCGCCCGCGTGCGGGCCCGCATGCGGCCGCGCGGCCGCCCACGACACTTCCACGACTCTTTCTGTACTCCTCAACGCTCATTCACCCAACAATGTATGGAATTGCCTCTAGCTAACTCCATACCTTGTTGGTTTTTCTACCAATACCGTTGCGCATGTTAGAGAGAGTCGTGGCTCGCGTGAGCCGCCGTCCCCCGCGGCCGCTGCGGCGCCGGCGCCTCATAGACCTATATATCTGACATAGCGAGCGGGCTGGTACTGCTTCGACGAGTGTTGCTCTTGCAGATTACATTTTGACGATGTTGATAATGTTTAATGTTCATTCACGATGTACAACCGATTCGGCTACTTGAAAGACATCACTAATTAGCAATAAGATAATATTGATATACCTAAGAGATCGAACGTCCCTTACCGAGTAAGGTAGATATTATTGAAGTATTGTTTATTTTTCGATTGACATCTCTCTAGCTGGCGGCGCCGCCGGCCGCTGCGGTGGCGGCTGCCGGCCTCGCCGTTCCCTCACGACGGTTCACTTCTGTGACAGTATTGTCTTTTCTAGCACAACAGACTAATGAATCATTAAATTTTTGTAATTTAACTTTGGAAGTGGTCAATTTTCTACTACTCTGTAAATATTGAGAGCTTATTGCCGGGTAGATCCCAAACCGCACGTCGCAACACGTAATTTATTATATTATGTCTACTATCTATTGATATCAGCGATACGTAATAAGCTTGAAGCAATAACGTTAACGTGTGCTCGACGAGAGGTTTCGCTTTTCATTACCTTGTACGGAACATGTCACCGAATAGTTGTGTGCCGGTTGTTTTCAATTCATTTACATAAAATGTGAAAAATATCTGAAGTGCAAGACAATTCTAAGTGTTGCAAGGTTTAAAAGAGTCAGTGTATCGTAACTAAATGAGACGCTTACAGTTTTGCACATATTTTGCAATAATTATGGTTACAAGATAACGATTATGTAGATAATTTTGTAACGGCGTGCACTGCGCGCGAGCGAGGTTCCCCGTCGCTGGCGCGCGGCCGCGTTGCGTTCCTTACGCGTGCGTCTTCGTCTGACGCGCCTTTACGTTCACACAAGGTAACTAGTTATCTCAGAGCCGTGTGGAGCCACTCAAGCTCTGTCCTCTAATATATAATATTATATTGCGCTTTGGAAGACTGATCGGATAAGATGATCTTGAACATTTATTTTAATGTCCTTGTTGACGTGTTTGTAAAAATCTCAAATCAAAAATCTGTAACTTAAAATGACGTAAGTATTTTAAGTTTAGAAGTATGATTTAACTCGACAATACTGATGTTCTCACCTAGTTAGTGCCGTGTTAAAACTTACGTATGTACACCAATTGTTATTTATTAGCTATTAAGGTAAAGTTACCGCTTATCACAATATTAGTGAATGTGAATATGTACCTATGGTTAGCCAGTAAACGTTATAAACAAGCTAGATGATTATTTGCTCTTATTCAAACACTCAGTCAAGAAATCAGAATTTATTTTAACGACCCTTGCAATCAAGACGAAAACGAATTTATCTGTATAAAATTAATGAAAATAGGATTCGGAATCCTTTTTTCTCGATCCAGGTGTATAGAATTCAACAGAAAGTTGAAATTGGACATATTATAGCTATTTAGTAAAATTTTATAACGTGATCAATTCTGATTTCTTTAAATTTCGTTATCACAAAAATGCATTTAATAAAATATGTAAGCATTTATGTGATAAGAACTACAATCTAAGAGTATGTATTTCTTATTTAAAGCTCCTTATAGCGTTAGGTATCGAGGTTGACGGGTTCCCCACGGCTCTACACGACATGCTCTACCATATGTCGTCACTTTATGTTGGTGAAACCAAAGATTATAACTACTATTAGGCATATTTGCACAAAGAAGTTGTGTTTAATTAAGTTTAGACAATAAGTTATAATATCATTGTATTGTTTTGTTTTAACTATACTTATGACAAAAAAGTGAGTTCAGTTTGCTGAATGATAGAGGTTTAATTGAGTATTTACTATATATATTGTTGAAGTTTGTACAAAATAAATTAAGTAAACGATAAAATATAGAACTTGACTGCTTTGTTCTGTGGTTTTATTTTAATCAATGAAGAACTTTGACTGGTGTCGTCGGTTGTTAGTCATCTATTTCACACCAAATAGTATTTTATTTTTTGGTGGGAAATCATCCAATATCTGCTCCCGCTCTGGGGGGAGCGAAAGTAAGTATCAGACTTTGACCTGCGTTCTTTCAAATTTTAAGAGGTAAGCAGAAGAGAGTGTAAAGTCCCACTTACCTCCGTTGAAAAGTGAGGAGATCCTCCTACCAGCAACTGCCCGTATCTGGATAGTTGATATAGCTGTTGTATATGTTCAAATCGCGTGGAGAACTCTAATTGCGAAATGCAGAATTTCGAATTTTTAATCCTTATTTAAACCATAGATGTCGCTACAAATTTTAGGGCCGCGCGGTAACTGTCGAACAATCCCATACCCAACCCTACAATGATTTACAAAAGTTCTCAACAGAAACAGAAAAATGATGACAGCAACTTTAACGAACAAATGTCTGAAATCTGAAACTGGAACGTTGCCATTGCTCATCATAATCCCAACCAAAAAATAAAGAAAAATTATTATCAAATTGGATACGAGGCTGCGTAGCGTAACGCAACTTCGCAAAATAAAACTGCACTGTCTATTTTTATTTATGTTTTTTATTAATAATACAAAACTTTCCTATACATTTTTATAAATTACAAAATGTCATGAAGTTTTTGGATATACTAATATGTACCTAACAACCTAACTAGGGCAGCAAAATATAATATTATTCATTTAGTCTTTATTCACTTGTATGATTTAACATTGATATAGAAAACATTCCGAATAACTGAGTTGCGCCCTGAAACAGAAACACAAGTTAGCAAATGTTCGTGCATGGACAGGATTATAAATCTGATCCTCGGATGACTCGGGTTATACCAACATTTGAGCAATAATGTTACAACAGCAGCCGCTATCCCACCAAACAACTCAACCAACCATTAAATTGTTAGGTGTGGTTGGTTATTAGGTGCGACCACACAGAGCGAGCAGCCTCGCGAGGCATTTGCCGCGCGAGGAAACTATCCCTCCGAGCGCGGCAGCTTCGGTATCATCACAAGATTGCCGCGCGCGGCAAGCCCGAGCCATTATTTATTTATTTCAATTATTGTTTTATTTGTGTGCGCGGCAAACGACTAAGGCGCTTTTGAGCAAAACAATAAGCCAACACTGGATGGCTCGGGAGCTCGATCGCTAGCCCGCGCGCTTGCCTCGGCCGAGACAACACTAACCGAGCTGCTCTGCGCGGTATATGTCTCGCGAAGCTGTCGCTTTTTGCGGACACGCCTATTTACGAGTATGTTCATCGAAGGTGTTTTTCTTAACTAGTGAGTCGAGTAGAGGTCCTTCTTACTCAGAATTCATAATCCAACTGATTCACTAATACCAACTTATATATTGCTTATTCGAAACTACTTATAAAATGTCGTGGAAATAATCAAGAATCGCAAAAACTTGCGACAATTTTCGTGTCAATTCAATTTCATGATGCATATACCGTTTTAACCTGAGGGTTTAGCACGTTGATATCGTTAACGCTAGTAGAAAACTTCAAATGTATGGGAATGACATCATCTCTAAGTCACGTGATCAGAACAAATGAATCAGAGGCGTTACCGACTGTAGAGATTCGAAACGAAACGGTCGTAACTTGGCTAGGCCTGCTGATCTCTTTTACTAAGTTACATAACTGAAAACGAAGGAACAATTTTGTTTAAAGAATGTCATAACTCACCATTTTATTGCTAGGCTTTACTAGGTCTCGTTGGAGACGGGGCCAGAGCATCCCTGCGACAATAAACAACCTTTTGTAGTTATCTAGTATTCTACAAAAACAAATTAATGTCCAAAAACATTTAACGACAAACTACTTATGTGATGCTATGAATCGATCGCTAACAACTCAAGTAGGTATCGACTTTAGCAGTCAGTAACAGGTTCTGCTGCAATTTGAACTTGGTTATGTACGATTTAGTTTGAAGTACCAAAATTTGATAATTATTTCGAATTCAAAATCATTGTCGTTTTCTGCACAGACACCTACTTTAATTCACTTCATTGTATGTTTTTAATTTTTTTATTCTTGTTTTGTATACTACATTTCAATTTACATAATCTTTGTATTAACTGGTGGAATCGATAGACGTTTACAAACAAAAACACACATAGAAAAAACTCTCATTTTCCCGAATTTTCCGTGTAAGGTAAAACAAACATTCAAATCGGTCCAGCCGTTTCCAAGTGAAATCCAACGAAAAGAATTCAATTTTTATATTTACCGATTGGTAACGATAAATGGTCAGCTTCCAATCGTAGCAGATACAGGACATGTAGTGCTACGCGTCCAGTCGTAGCGGAACCAAGGCAGAGCATCGTGCTATGTCACTTGTAGTGCTGCATGTCCAATCGCAGTGGTTAATCGACAGCCGACAGTATCGTGCTACGGCTCCAATCGTAGCGAATCATAGTGGATCCAAGACAAAGCGTAGCGATAAATCGTAGGTAGTGCTACGCGTCCAGACGTAGTGGGACCGAGACAGCATGGTGCTACGTCCCTTGTAATGCTCTACATGTCCAATCGTAGCGGATACTGGACAGCTGTGTCGTGCTACGCCTCCAATCGTAGCAAATCGTAGCGGATCCAGAACAAAGCGTAGCGCTACATCGTAAGTAGTGCTACGCACCCAATCGTAGCGGATCCAGGCAAAGCGTAGCACTACATCGTAGGTAGTGCTACGCACCCAACCGTAGCTGATGCAGTGCAGTAGTGTCCGACCGAATGTTCGATTTCGGTTTCGGTCGAGTTTCGGCAAAAGAACGAGTTTCGGTTTCGGTGGCAAACACTCGGAAATTCTTGCGCTGTGATCGCTCATGTTCAGCGCTTTAAATTCCTTCCAAGCGAGTAAGCAACGAAGACATTTTGCTGTCTCTACGTGCCTAATCATGTGACTGGCTTGTGTTTGCAGTTCGTTTTACCTACTCCCACTGGAGTTCTGTAAAATTCATGACAGTCAATGAATATAAATACCTAAATTTAAAAAGCATTAAAAAAAAATAAGAACTGACTGATAATAAAACATGATCCTTGTAAGGAAGTTTCGGTTTCGGTGTCGGCCGAAACTGAGAACGTTCCCGAAAGTCGGTTTCGGTTGAAAAGCCAGTTTCGGTCGGACACTACAGTACAGAGCATCGCGCTACGTCACTTGTAGTGCTACGCGACGAGTCGTAGCGGATGCAGGTCAAGCTTCGCGCTACGTCACTTGTAGTGCTACGCGACGAGTCGTAGCGGATGCAGGACAAGCTTCGCGCTACGTCACTTGTAGTGCTACGCGACGAGTCGTAGCGGATGCAGGACAAGCTTCACGCTACATCGCTAGAAAACCGACAGGCCAGCAACTCGGCGTCGAACTCGAGAATTTGGAATTTTGACTCGGCGTGTGTATCAATAAAATGTTAAAGGCACCTGCTGCATATTTCCGAGCCTTGGAATAAACATGATGTTGTTAGTCCTGGCTGACAATCAGCTCATAAGTCTAAAGGAGGTATCGCGACCCAGTAAGGGCGTATTCAGATGACACGCGCCGATCACGCACAGCACCCGCGCACGCGTTGTGCCCGCCTTAAACCCGCACACGCGCTGCGTCCGCCTCGCACACGCCTCGCGCCCACTTCACGTCACTACTAGTGACTGAACTCCTTCGTTCACTAGGCATTTAGCCATAGCGCGGGCGCAAAACGAACGCAGGGAGGGTGCAGAGCGTGGGCAGGGCGAGCGCAGGGTTGGCGCGAGGCGGGCGCGGGGCGTGCGCTTGGCGTGCGCGTGTAGATCTCGTTAAATGCAATTTGAGATCTATTGATGATGATTATAAGACTCAAATTCTTATTTAATAAATTTCAATGCGAGCTGGACGCGGGTGGCGTGCGCTGAGCGTGCGCGTGTCGTGTGAACGCGCCCTAAGAGGTTGGTGGATTTCAGATCGGCAGTCACTCTATGTGGTATACAGGTTGAACTGTATCGGGCTAAACCAGGAGCCGAGCCCAACAGTTGAAAAACACACTATTTTTTTTTATTTATTCGTATTAGCAGATTAGTATATTTTCACATTATGTGACTGACCGTCACACTAGCATAGCCGACTACCCAATCGCTTGAGGGAACAGAATTCCTCACGCCCTAACCGCCAGGATCCCAACACCGATTTCTAACCACCGTAAGCGTGGGCTTGCGAACGGCAAGCAATTACCCATTCTGCTCGCCGTCTGGCCGTCTGGTAACCGTCTGGAGCGAGTTCGAGTCGTCGACGGCGCGTATTGTTTACGCGCGCTTTAAAGAGATGTCAGCAAAACGGTAGGGGACCAGGAGGGCCGAAGCCAAGTGGGGCCACGAGTTCGCTTCCGAAAAGGAAACCCGGGGTTCTAGAACGCAAGACAAAGAAGGAACATAGAAGTTGATTTTAGAGTGAGAGAAGTCATTGGATGATTTCCTACTTAAAATTTGACTTTCACTGTGATAACACAAAAAAAAATATCTATGTATATAACCGATAATAATAATTATAAATCCGATAATTATAAATAATTATATTTATCGATTAGGTACTAATTTAACAGTTATAAGGGTTTTTAGGTGGCCGAACTCAGGAGCATTCCACCTAGCGAAGATTTGTTTTCTAGCGCACGGGCTCCCGAAAGGGGCACTTTTGTGTGTAGGGTGGGCGCCCGCATAACGCAGCGTTCGGCCTTAGTCACTGTTTCAAAAGTTTCAGGACCAAAGCACATTAATTTATTTTAATATCTAATCTTTTAGCGAAACGTATTTGTATTTTTTTAATATTTTGGTCTTTCGTTCTCTTCCCAGACTTACATTTAATTCAGAGAACAAGGATCAGGAATTATGGGAAGTATAGGACAAAGGTAACGAGATAAATAACAAACTTCTTTCGATGTTACTATTTTTATTTATTTTTATTTCCATCTTAGTCTTAGATACTTAAGACAACTGTGTCCTTAACATAGGCACACATACAAGATGCTTGACAATACATAGGCATGTTAACCATATAAATATCTATACAGCATCTATATGTACAATAGTATGTGTGTACGACGAAGTCCTCTGTTAGTAGTTAGAACACGTCACGTCCGGGGCCCCAGGGCTCCCTCTAGTACAGTCCACTATGTGAACCTCGTACAACAAGCTTCTTACATATAATTTACGACATTTACTGGCAGTGCAACTGACTTGTGCACGTTTCGTACCACAATTCACTGATTTATTACTCATTAATGACAGATATGTAGCGCGAGAGTTAATTTACAAAAAAGCGGATTATCGCGAATCGAAAACCTTCAAAAATAGTTATATGTATGTATCTATTTGTACGACTTGGCTCCATCGCCACCCAGTCCCGGATGCTTCGTTAGTGACACTTGTGTGTGAACACGGCACCATGTCACGTTGTACACGTTGCGGGCAAATAGTTCGCGACTCCAACTCTTAATTAGTAAATATAGCTTTACAGTACCAGTCGTTCATGTTTATTGGAAAACTTTACAATTACATTTTCTTTATATTATTGAATTATATTAATATTTGAGTAAGTGAGCAGGCCAGACGCGGCCGCGCCCGTCTCGAGCGCTCGCCTCGCGTCATCTGAGCGCCTTCCAGACGCGAAATTATAACTCGATCACAGAATTAAAACATACTAAGTGCTGAACTAACAGTTTTATATTGATATACAGTACTCTAATAACAAAAATAGGTTTTTTGGTAAAAATATTTTTTGTTTTTTTCTTAACCGATAATCGTTATTATATCATATTGTGCTATTTTTATTTCATTAAAAGACTCGTTATCGAGGATAAAGTCGACAATCGAAACAAACCACCGCTATGTGAACTTATAATACATCGTAGTATTTTACATTACCATGAAATGAGGTCGTAATAATACAAAGATTCAAACTTTTACTACACTAAGCGATTTACACGATGCTAAGACGACTTTAAAATATCAAAAAATGATTAATATTAAAATTATAAATTCTAAGTTTACAGTCGAAAAAAAATATATAAAATGAACTCTATTAAAATTATTACAGGAGATCTGAACGTTTATAATGTGAGACTTATGTAACGAGATGTAGCAGAGTTGTATGTCCGGAGTACCGAGTACCTAGCTCGCGACTAAATGCTGCCATCACGAAATCACATCATAATCGATTCTATAGCGGTCTTCTTTGGAACCTGCTCTAATACTGGCGGGCCTCGATCCGACGGCTGCTTTCATCATCATCTTTTTTTCTATTCAATTCCTACAACTGAAATATGTTGGTTTACAAAGCTTAAGATCACAGTGTAATCAGTCAATTTAGTTCCAAAAACATAAAATTAGAGTCAATCATCATGCAACCGTGTCTTACATATCGAGAACCGCTAAGTATTGAAATCAAGTTGAATGTTTTAAAAATGAGTACAAATAAAGCCGAAAATAACATTTATTCAAATTTTTATTAATAATTTAGAATCATAACCAAATACGTTCCTGGTATATTAACTATCATAGTCATTATGAACAATCCCATCGTCACCTAGCCCAGTTAGGATAACATACAATTTGAAGCCATAACAACACAATGAATGACAAATCTGATACGCACACAATCTTGTCACGAAAATATTCCATTTTCAAACACAGTCCTATGACATGACAAGATAAAAAATATCCTCTCGTCTCGCCCCAATGAGCTTCCAAGATTTCAGAACCCTTTAATCATGTTATATCATAGGAACAAACTATTAACATTACAAATTTTACGGCAATCTCGACACAAACGTGAAATATATGAACAAGCGTAGATTTAAATTGAAATAGTTAGTTTTTATACTTTCAAACTTCAGAAATGAGATCTACACGTTTTTTGTTAGTCAATCACACACTTGCAAATCTCAAAAACATCACTTTGCTTGCAAAACACGACATTAAGGCAACAGTCACAGCAAACCCTTGCTTTAAAAGAGGCTGTTCAATGAATCGATTGGCGACAACAGCTGACGATAAGAATTGACATTAGATCAATAATCTCGGCCTTTCAAAAACCGTCTCAGTCACACAAATACACGGCTTTCTATGCTGTCCGAAATTCATTGTATTTTAAACCCAAAGTTGGTCAAAATGTCTTAAGGAAGAGAGAAATACCAGCTATTTTTCAAAATTCTGAACATGCAGGTGCGTGCAAAGTTTAGCAGTGTACTTATGTGTTTATATAATCAGGTCATTGTCATGGACAAGCAGTCTACAGACACACCAGTAATTCTTATTCATTCAGTATTTATTAGTTATTCACCCAATGTTTTCACAAAATTTAAGCTTGCACTGTCTCAGATTCAATATTCAACACAAACAAATCAAAATAAGGATCAATAAAAGCCTTTTTACAAAGACAAAAACTTTATATTATTCTGAAATTAAATTGTCATGTAATAAAACAAAAATTACGGTGTGACCGTACCATTCTTTATGATCAAAAATTACCTAAATATTATTATAAATTGTCTCTAATCCAAGCAGCTAAACAAAATTATTTTCATATTCCATAGTGAATTTAATTTCTATTGATTTTAAATAATCCTATTTACATTTTTTTTAAACATCTTTTTCTTTTTTTGTGAAATATTTTTTTTTTACATTTTTATTTATTGCTTAGGGACCAAATCAGAGTTAATTAGTCTTATTTTAAAGTATGAAAATCCCTTGTCTATCGGAAGACAGCCGTTTTTATTAATTACAGAAATTAGCATAAACCATCACACTAGCATTTTTATTACAGGGATGAGTTATTTAGCTCTCAAATAATATGATAAGCTTATTATGCTAAAGCTGAATTTGGACCAGCGAGATTACTTCTAGAACCTTCGCCAGATAAGACCGAGAACGGTATACAAACTATTCTTTACCACACTAGCTCTATCTAATAATGTCAGTGTCGAAGTAAATTCTCACGCTTGTGAACTAAACCATACGCTATCTGCTAGATCGGTTCCAGTAGACAGGAAAGACAATATAATGTGATTTTGTTCGCAGCTTTTAGTCAATACGCGATAGCAACAAAAGCATAACGCGGGAGTAGTGAGGTGCGCCCACGTCGACAAATGGCGCCCAGCGTGGGACCGATGTACAGTTCAATACCCGGCCGTAAATTTGTCGCATCAAGCTTTAGAAGGAAACAGTAACAAGGACAGCGACTTTACCTGTCACTCTAAATTTGAATGTGTCATATTACCGCCGGGTACTCAACATCGCCAATTGACGCCCAGCGTGGGACAGACGCAAAATCGAATACCCGAGTGTATACGTAACATATTCATTTTTCGACAGACTGTCACACAAGTAAAAGTTACCGAGACAAAGCTCTGCAAATCTGAGCAATTATTAAACCTGAATGTGCCATATTTAGGCTGCCTTATGTGTATGATACCATACACAACACACATACATAGCTAAACATAGTAATACATATCTGATGGAAACAAGCTACTCTATGATACATACCTATTGGTTGATATCATACACATCTAGCACTACACAGTTTTGAAGTTCACTGTAAAGGCAACTGTACAGCCGAGTATTGAGCATCGTGAACTGGCGCCCAAGTGGGACAGACAAAGTGGTGCCTATAGTACAATTAACACCAACTAGGCCGCGCCGAAGCGCATTTGAAGTGCATTTTACACTCTGATAAAAATATTGTAGCCATTATGAAGTAGTTAAATGTCATATTTTCATGGAATTTACACAACTTAGAACTCGTTCGGATCGGCAGGCAGGGGCGTACTTTAGCCGGTCAGCTACCATGCAAAAATGACATATAACTACTTCATAATTGCTTAAATATCCTTTTAATATTTTGTAAAAATTCGCTTCAATGCAATCCGACGAGCGCCGTTAGGTTTAAATCGTACTTAACGTGGACAGTCGAAGTGGCGCCCAACTGGGACAGCCGTGAGTATGGGCGGTGCGTAGTGTGTTGTTTGTATGTGTGTGTGGAGAGGAGGCAAGATTACTCTGTGTAGTCCCAGCAGTCCTTCTCGTAGCCTTCGTGCACGTGCTCCAGCAGCACCTTGCGCCGGCTGTCGCAATATCTGGGAACAACAACCGATAACATTGTGATAACGGCAATATGATAATGACGAACGACTTTAAATATAAATTAATTTTGGTGACTGGTTTATTATACGGTCTTCGTAGATATCAATCGTAAATATGTCTTATACTGGAACAGAACTTTTGGGGCCTATTTTAACACGCCTTTAGGTGTCACATAACGTATAGAAGGTCACCGAAGATAAGATCAACAGTGACTTATAAGAAAAATAAAAGGACAAAGCCAACACAAACAGGAAACAGATTCTGACCTGATTCAATAAATATGTAAACCAGCTAGGAGGATTTTTGACAAGATTGTTCACTGGAGATAAATTTAGTTCTGACAATTGAAATAATGTATTTTGACATTGAATGAATTCATGACATTTATTACTTTTATCTAATAGGTTAGTGACATTTGTATTTCATTTATCCGATTTTATTTTTCTATTTATAACTTTGTTCTCTTAAAACTGTACTTCCGCCATGAAAATGCTGTACCCGACAGGGTCCAATGTACTTTTTTTTTATATTCCACAACTATCACACAACACCGTCCAGTCCCAAAAGCTAAGCAGAGCTTGTGTTATGAGTACTAGACAACTGATAAACATACTTACGTGTTTCTAAATACATACATATTTACATCCAGACACAGAACAATTAATGATCATGCTCATCACACAAACATTTGTCCCGGGTGGGAATCGAACTCACGACCTCCGGCATAGCAGTCAGGGCCACTAACCACTAGACCAACAGGCCAGTCAAATACCATACTTGTTCAATAATTTTTAAGATCTCATGTAACACTTGTGATAAACCAA
Organism: Mythimna albipuncta; assembly: GCA_929112965.1. Classification (NCBI taxonomy): domain Eukaryota; kingdom Metazoa; phylum Arthropoda; class Insecta; order Lepidoptera; family Noctuidae; genus Mythimna; species Mythimna albipuncta. The sequence continues at coordinate 14,056,396 of OV815973.1, forward strand.
TCAAGAACTGAATTGAATTGAGATCAGATAGGCAGTCGCTCTGGTACTCAGTTACATCAGGTTAGACTAGAAACCGCCCCAACAAAGCTGGGCAAAAGTTATGCCGATTGATTTTTCGAAGACACTTTAACGGACCGCGAAAAGCATAGTACAAAACTTGTACCCACCTATACTTATCCTGGACTTTTTGTTTGATATCAGCCAGGTTCTCGCTCGTAATGTCGCGCTCCAGATACTCAGACAGCGTCTCGGTGGCCGACTCCAGATCCCGCTGGTTGTCCTCGAAGATCACGGACTGGTTGTTCTTGCGCAGGTAGTACGCAAACACGTACGTGTACATCAGTGTCTGTCGGCACTGGCACAGGATGTCCACGGCCTTCTTCAGGAATTGGACCTGTTATCATTTTCAATAATCACATTTCGGTTTATACATAAACCTACTTTGGTATTTCGGTTTTCGACTGGTTCGTTTTGTTGAGTTTGAATTCAAGCAATACATAATATTATGGTATACAATTTTTCTTTTTATTTGTTAAAATGCAGCTGTAGCCAAAGGCCTATTGAAATAGAAGTTTTTTCAAAAATAACCTAAGATTTAAAATCAAATACATTTTAAACTTCTTTGTAAAGTGCTGTCATTCATTCTTTGATGGATCGATACTTTTTCTTTTGGTGGGTGTTCATCACTTATCTTCTCCACTCTGGGTTGAGCGAGGGGGAAAGGGGTTGTCATTACATACTTTTACAGGTTAAAACCCACCTGTATTCTTTAGGTTGCCCTGTGCGTTCCAGGGCCACGGAAAATCACGGAAGTCTTGCGAAAAATACCGAAGCCCTGGCAGACAGATTGCTACTGCTCTAGCTCTACACAAAGTTGGATGCCCAAGGAAATAACAGACCATTTCCCATTCGTTATTAAATAATAATAATAAAAACCTTGTTCAAAATAAAGAGAGTCGTAAAATAAGCTGCCAGAAAAAAAAAACAATAAAATAGAAAATATGAATGGCATACTTCGATCCAGCTCATGTTGTGCTGCTGCATCTCCTCCATCTTCTCCTTGACGGAGGCGTAGAGCTTGGACTCGAAGCGCAGCGACTGCATGTGGTTCATGTAGCGGTTGCAGTAGAACAGGTAGCGCTGCAGGGCCGCGCGCGAGCGTTCCTGCGCGTCGCGTGCCGCCTTCGCCTCGTCCTCGTCGTACCTGCAAGGGGAACCGTTAATGGCCCAGCTTCTGGCGTGACTAAACTTAATGGTTGGTATGTGGATGCTTGCAAAACTTTCGTTATGTCACGCGTACGAATTAATGCTTTATATTTTCTTATATATTTCGATTTGCGAACTGATAAAAGTGTTGACGCCTGGCTGTTGTTAAAACTTTATTAGGAGTGAGCAAGTGCGTGGAGACAGTTCGAGAGCACGATTTCGGACTGATCAACACAGGACATTGTGCGTTCCTAGACCAATTTTCCTAGTTTAGCCCAAAACCTGCTTTCGTCGCCCATAAGTCGCATTTTGCAAGGCCACGTATAGTTACACCAATTCAATACAATCAAAGTAATTGGTGTTAGGCGCCACCATTATTTTATAGCATCAGAACAAAAAAAAGGGACAGCCTCTGATTTAGACACATCTTTCCGAATTATGTTGGGCTGGTTGCGGGGTGACACGATATCCCTTTGGTAGTACTGATGTCAAGTTTTCTGGCTTCTAACTAACCATAACAACTGTCAAATTTGTGCAGATTACCTCAGCTTAACGTTTTTTCAGAGGTAGGTTTTTAAAAAACACTTTTACAAAAAGAAACATCGAAACAAACTTAGAGGTCAAAGTCTTTTTAGACTCCATACAGTGAACATATAATGGTCTTAGGTATTTTTATAGCGACACTCCTTCCCTTATAATTTCTAACCATAATATTGCAGGCAAAAGCTATATGAAAACTGATGAGCTGAATGATGAATGCCCGTACCTATTGCAGTTGTACCAGCTGCTACCATGCGGCTCCCAGGGCCCCAGACACACCCAGCAGAAGTCCGCCTTGCAGTTCTGGTTCTTGCACACCATGTGGTTGCAGCCACCGTCCTTCTCGATCGTCACGTTGCACTTCGGGCACTCCTTCGTGTTCGCAGCGATCCAATTCGACGTTTCCGAATCGTCGTCGCACTTCTAAACGGAAAAGATGATATTTACCAAAAGTGAAGATGATTATATTTAAGAAAAGATTACATCTTTTGTTAAATATAATCATCTTCACTTTTATAATTGGAATATGAGGTCAGCTAAGCCGTGAACTTCATACAGATTAGCTTTCTGTCCTTCATTTCCTTAATATGAACCGAATGGCTCCGACGACAAAAATTTCTCAGGTTATGATAACGTTGCAGAAAATCTAATATGGCGGATATCAGATTGAGGTTATTGATTAACAATGTTCATGACCACATTTTAGCATAATCACCGCACCTTAAACTAGTTTCTTTCGCAGTCGGATTTTAAGATTTGCCAGCTAATCCAAGATTTACTAACTTTGCTGTTAAAAGTTCGAACTGTTCTGTGATAATCGCTAATTTCTGACATTAAGATTATACCTCCCAAAACTTGTGGTTTACCATAGTTTGGACTTTTATACCCGTGCAGGATCAACTACTATCTATGAATCCCTTGGACGACAGTCCATGAGAGACGGCACAACATCAACCCACGTACCATCAAAGACACTCACGCCTGACCACCGCTAAGTTCATTTTTGCTTGCACTCGAAATGAAAACTTCAAAGGGTTTGGTTTGGAGCTGCGCACAAGATTCAAGCGTTTTTTTTTAAAGTGATCAGGCAGAAATGACGGCGATGGTACACACAGTACAGCCGAATAGCAATCATACTTAGGGTACACTATTAGAGATATCCCCATCCTGTACTCCAGGAGTTTCAACATTTTTTTTTTCTTTAAAAGTATCCCCTACCTTGCAGTGGCGTGCCCGCCATACAAGCCAAAAAGCCCGGCTTGCCCTACCAAAACCTCACCTAATTCATAGAACACGACCAATCAATTAATTATCACAAAAATCTAAACTTCAAACTTCGCGCGCTTACGCGGTTACGCTAAGTTGCCACTGTGTTGTGCGGAATTCAAAAATCATTCATAAGACGATACCAGGGCGAAGCGAGGATGCCATTCTGAGCGAAATCTCTCCGATCTCACTCTAACACTTAACAAAAGAAAAAGATGAACACTAATGTGTTGTTGTCTTTTTCTGCCTCAAAGGCTTTTATGAGGCTTTGTCTTCTATCTCTACTTTTGATATAAACACGTCAAATTTTGAGTGTGTGTGGGTGTAATTTGTTAATGTGTGCAAATGCTCGTCGAACATTTTGTTCTAAAAAAAAGCCGGGCTTTGGTAAATTTATGAATGGTTTTTTTTGACATAAATTTTTACGCATATTATAATACGAGGCGCCCTCTATGACGCCTAAAGTTGTACGAACTAAAAAGTACTCGGCTTTGATCGGTTATCGTGTTGTACGTAATTATTGTTTTGATAGTTTTTTTTTTGTTTTCCGTCATTTAACAGTTTATGAATTCGGAAACTATACTTGTGGTTGTGTGTGGATATTATTATGTGTGGAATTGATATTGGCCAGGTAGGGTTTGACTTTACTATTTTGAATATTTCTCAGAAAAGTTAATAACAATGCTTGAAATACATCAGGTATGACTCAAATAACTTTGCTAGTGCTATGAAAATTCTCAAAAGTACTTGAACGCTGTTATTTCATTCTTTATTTTTGGTAAACCGTCAATAGAAAGTTGGTTCTCTTTCTCGACAGTTAAGTGACAAGTGTGTTTTAAATAAGCGAACAACGAAAAGCTGCCGCGGTTTCAATTGTGAGTATTTGCCAATAATATTACATATTATTATAAAGAACAAGTGTTTGAAACACCAAGATTTCAAAAAAAAATATGTATTAGTTACACATTCATAACTAGATGGCGTTGGCGTCAAAACAGTAGCATTAGATCAGTATCTAGCACTCGTTTGTTTTATTTCACACTCAACTCAACCTTACATTAGATATTCATTATGTTCAAATTACTCGTTTTAATAGAATTGGCTGACCATCCCGGCCGGCCGGCACTCGACAACAAGAGCGGCTTTCCGAATTATCTTTGATTGCAATTGAAAATCAGCTGTTGGTAGAATTAAAACGTTCACAAACTTTTTACGCTGGTGGAAGTAATAAAATCATTTTTAAATAAAGATAGATAATTTGAATTAGAATACAATTTTTTTTCTATTCATGTATTCAAACTTCACGATTATTGGTACATAGGATGATAAAGTTGTTGTGGTGAAGCTTTTGTTATCATTATTTATTACTTACTATTAACATTATATTTGTTAATAGTAGTGTAGCAATTTAGAAAAATCAGCATTACTGCACTGATGACATGTGGTAGCACGAGATTTTTTTTTTATAGGTAAGTAGTAGTTAGGTCAAGATTCCTTGGCTTGCCCCCTGTAAAGGCATCAGACACGCCACTGCTACCTTGATCCACTTCCTGAGCAGACAGCACCGCACGGGGTCGTGCCAGTTCTCTCCGCACGCGAAGCAGAAGGTGTGTCCGCAGCGGCACGTGACAGGCGCGGACTCCACGTACGCCACCTTCAGCGCGTTGCTGCAGTCCGGGGACGGACACCAGCGCAGGAGGCGGTTGCACTGCAACAAAAGTACATGCTAAGTAAATGGGATAGAGTAAGACAAATTGGGTGTTTTGATGGTGTCACCATGACAAGCAGTTAGGACAAACGTCACATTCTGAGAGTCAATGTTAGTGATGATTTTGCTGAAAATGTACAATAATTCCTTTTTTTTTTATAATTACAAAATTCTCAAAATCAACATCTTTCAGTTATTCGTTTCTTAAGCCTTCTCGAACCAGCTTCTTCAGGTCGTGGTGTCGTCCATGCTCAGGTACCCAGCCCTCTCAGACTCTTGCCCAGCAGTCAGTGATAATGCGGCGGATGTGACTAATAGATAAACCTTATAACACAGCTCAAACTGTGGATCGTACTCAGCTGTCGCGATAGTCGCGGATAATATATGACAGAATTCATTAAAAGTTTAGATATTTTTTTTTTTATTTTGTCTATATGAATTCTAAAGTTTAACGTCGCGCGAATGCACTCTACATAGGTGGATGAAGATCGTCACTCACTTGACGCTTGAGGGTCGACTCCGTGGAAGTCGGCAGCGGCGAAGATATTCCGAGCGTCCGAGGTTTGCATGGAGAATGAGGAGAAAGCTACGCAGTTTCACACAATGTAAACAATCACTCATCATCACATTCTTGTTCTGCTGTTGATGGGGCTGTTCATTTTCGGAGTACGTGATAGCGTGACGAGTAATAGGACAGTTAGGAAGAAAAAAAACATGTTGCACCGACCCCAAATAACACAGAACAAGGGCAGGAAGATGATGCTACGTCATGACTCACCTCCACAAAACTGTTGGTGATGATGTGTTGGTACTTGAGCTTGACGCGCGGGTCGCGCACCAGTCTCATGACGGTGGCGTCGTCCACGAGGATGTCGCACGCGTGAGCCGCGCACGCTATTGTCTGACCCTAGAATAACACAAACATTTTATAATCTCGTTGACTGAGGTAAAAGGACATTACAATGAGATCTTGGCGGATTTTCTTTGAGTGAAGATTAGTGGATGTTTCAATTATTCGTAAATTGATTCCTGATGTATTGTGATATAAAATTGGTTTAGTTATCTCAGCGAAGTTTACCGATAAAGATGACTTCATACATTTTCTACCAAATACTATAAAAACATTAGAATATAAATGCATCTATATTCTTATGGTAAAGGCATTCAAAGGACGCGGGTTTATCCAACTCTTTCTTTTCTTACATTTTCAATAAAACACCATCTGTTTATGTTTGGTAGTTAATGAGTATCACCAATACCTTCATATTGGAAAGGTCCACATAAGAATGTGGTAATCACCTTTTGATTTGATTTTAATTGGTTGCAAACTAAACTAAATCTTCCATTTCAATCAGAACTTTCTACATACGAATTCAATAATAACAGTAAAAACAATGACATTATTTTTATGTTATTTAAATAGACTGTTTTGAATAGCAGCATGCGTATGCGTTATCTTTATAGATAATATTCAAAACGGAAAAACACCGCGCTTTGAATCACTAAAAGCGGTCAATAACGAACACACACAGACCTATCAGGTATTATACTATTTTTATAAAAGAGAGTGTATCTTTGCATGTGTGTCCATAACTTTGGTTATTCATGCAAGGGTAACCTCGAAAATGGAATAAAAATTTGATTGTAATATTTACGAGGCATTGAATATCAGCATTAAGGTCGAATACAGACGACCGAAGCGAACTGGTACATATCATCGACTTACATTAGTTTATGTTCTTGTACCGACCTTGTCTGACTTATAACCGACAAAAATTGGGGGAGAGAAACGCTCTCATTTTGTATGGGCATTTTTATCATTTTGTATAGGTACAATTTTTTTTTAAAGACGTCTTTTGTTGTGTTGTTGTAAAAACGTTTGTAGGATATGTTTCAAGTTTTTATCATACCGTGATATGTTGGTTATAGCTGTACTATACTTTCTTAATAAATAAACTATAACTCTTAAAAGCGGTTTCGCTCGCGAAAATGTAGAAAAGAGATAGTTTATGTCACTCAGTGATAAAGTACGACTATATCGGTAAGATTTTTTGAAATAGACCTTTAATAATAAGAAACAACAAAACAAACAAAAATACAAATCTTACCTCTCTATAATGCTAAAGGGCCTATTACAGAACGCGATATTATGTTATATTAAATAACAGACAGCAGAATTAATGGAAAATAAACTTCACCAGTTTTAGTTTTGCGGACTAACAAACTATGAAGATAATTAAATAGTACTATGATATACTTACTAGGCCCTCCTCCATTATTTTAGTAGTTAAATATTCACACCAACATTGTGTGCAAAATCTATGGCCGCACTCCAGACCCGTCATCAACTGTAAAAGAAAATGCGTTATTGATTTCTGTATCATTTAAATTCTTATTCAAACTCAAGTAAACAGACAAAACAGTCTGGCTTACGGGGATGCAACTCGACATACATTGTCATTATTTTTACGCGATTATGATGTTAATCATAATCGCGTAAAAGCGGTTGTATGAAAAACACACATTTTTCATTAGATATTTTAGAAACAGTATCTTAGGCTTACATTGAAATCAATTTATAAATTTGTACAAAACTAATCCAGTGAAGACCTCTGAAAATCTGCTATTTTGCATGAACTTTGACACTTCACAAATTACTCAAAAATTTTAAAAGTCACAAAAGTATAACAATAGAAGCCTTGCAAATTTTATCAAGATTCTAAATCACGAAATTACCGAATGCTAACAGAATTTGCAGGCGCTATCTCTCTTTTTCGCGTTGTCTTTTCGTCAAACATCGCGTTGGATTGCGTTAGATGAAGTAACAAGCTACTCGATGTTGACGATAGATGAGTGAGAAAGCAGCCTCTTAAAGCATCCGAGTAGATGAGCGAAAATCGTCAATTCGTCACTTCCTGACGCTTGAGAGAGGACGCCATCGAGGTAGTCCGCGATATCGCTGATATGACAATCTGATCATGTTCGCGGGGCAAACTTAGGTAGAGAACGCCCAAGACTGAGTGGTTTAAAAAGATAAGAGCCTTTGCCATAATATAGGCTATTAAAGTATAATTCAAAGATGCCTCACAAAATAAACAATTAAATTGAAAGAACTGTGTGTATGCTATACATGCATGTGGGAATCGAAGCCACAAAATACGTATCACTGCAACAACTGGCTCATCCGATACGTCAATCAAGCATCAACTAGCTTTTGCCAGCGGCTAGCCCCGCATAATAGTATAAGATAGATGTTACTGGTGAAAGAATTTTTAAAATTGGTTCAATTCTTTTTGAGTTTATTAATTACAAACCAAAATACAAATCTGTCCTGTTTATAATTTTAGTATAGGTCAAGATAGACATGTCTAATTAAACGAATATAATATAATAACAATAGTGAACTCTTCATTATTATTATATTTTTTTCGCATCTATGTAGACTACGAATCGACAGTGTGAGAATCGCGGAGACAAGTCGCAGCGTTCAAGCGCGCAACTTCATATAAAATGTAGGTAATAGGAATAGAAAGTCACTTCGCGGTGTTCGCGCCGCGCCGACTCTATGCAACTACTTATCAAAGTATCATACTTTTTCTTATCTTGATTAAAACTGGGGCTGCTCTAAAACCATAAACAGACTTTATGCTTCAATGTCGCTACTTTTAAACGCACTTTCTGTACTATTTATTGATGTTTTAGAACTAATATTACCCTCTCTCTTATTAATTAGTTTCTCAATAATTTTACTTGTAATCGTAGATACCGAAACCGCAGCCGAATTTTCAGGTCCTCTTACAGTTTGGTCTCTAACTTTAATTGGTGATTTATGAGTAGTAATCCAATTAAGAATACTCTTAATTGGATCACTAATACATACGCCCTGAATGTCACAAGCCAATTTGTGTTCCATAAAACTGCAAGTTTCTTTTGAACAACCATTTCATTATATCATTTAGGTCAATGCTGAAACTTTAAACAGCAAAAATGTTGATAACCTTATTTAGTCATATTTGTGGAAAGTAGATTACTGATTAAATTATTACACTTCCTATAGCCTAACGTAAACATCGGAAGTTTAATTAAACCTAGTTAAAAATACCGAGAGTCCATCAAATCGGATCAGTAGTTTTTGAAGAAATTGCAAACGAAGTTGAATAAATAAATAAAGATTTTAGACCTCAAGATCTGAGTAATTTACTAACAACTTACTCAATGAAAATGTTTTAATATTTTTTTATCTAACTATTAGAACCAAATGACCTTACAGCCACGACAGGCTTCATGCTTGAACTGGCGCACCAAAACAATTCTATCAACTAGCCGCGGTACGGGAGAGCAGGGTACTGCGTTGATTGGTCGAGACAATTTGAAAATTATTCTGTGGCGACCTACAGTTGCCACAAAGTATCTTGAGCGGTTGCGCAGAAGTCAAATATTCGGTCTCTTTAGTGGTGCGAAGTGAGACGCGGGGGCGGGGAGTGTCAGTGATTGGCTCGCCGCAGCTTCGCGTCATAGACGTCACTGCTCATTCGTTCCCTGCGTTGCGGAATGTATCTAACAACGAAGACGATTGGCTCGCCAATGTATGGAATGCGCAAAGCGATCCCCACTCTGACGCCGAGCGCTCAAGATACGTTGTGGCAACTGTATATCAGATCTATAAGTCATATGTGTTGACAGACGTGCGTCGCCTGCAATTATTAGACGAGTAGTGGCTGTAAAGTTATTGATTAGGACAGGTGATCTGTCAAAAATCAATCTATATTAGACATAAACCTTAACCAATCACAGTAACTTAAACATATATGCTAAAGGTGAAAAACCTTTAGTCATTGGTATCTTATCAGTTTCCTTTGGGGGCACAAGATAACAATAACAAGATAAAGTTAATAATAAAAACAAGCCACTTACGGAGGTCGGAAGGATTGAAAAACATATTTCACATTCCTCTGTCCCTGATGTTGATATCCGTCTGGGTAACTAGAATAAATACATTATAATATTAACATTCCACTGTAATATTATCTCTTAGATAGAGAAAAATTATCATTTCAGTTGATATACATTCCTCAACACACACACATTGTTGACATACTCTCCCTAAAGATAATATTTTTTTTTAGTTGGGAAAATCATCTAACGCCGAGGGTGTGTCAGACTTTTACTGACTAAAAACCCACTCCTGTTCCTTCGTTGCCTTTCATACCAGGGCCGAGTCTTCCTTCCAGAAGCCCCTTGGCCCCAGTAGGCTTCCGGGCCCCTACGGTTTACTGACATCTTGAGACGCGTGTGGAACAATACGCGCCATCGACCACTTGGGCTCGGTCCGGCTTGACGTCCGCAAGCCCCTAAACACGATCATAACAAAAACCAGTCCTGAGCTAAAGATACAAGACCAATACTCTAATGATTAAAATTTCTAACAAAAACTAGAAAACTAGGCTTATGTTGAACTTTTGCTAACTAAACCCTACTCATGTGTCTTCAGTATCCCTTTGCGTGCCAGAACCATTATAACTCTTTTAAACTATACTGCAGCTCCTGGCCAGCTTCAGCCCTAGTGAGCCCCGTCAATACAGTAAAACTACACAACCTGACCTGTAGCTGTGAATATCGATAGATATAATTTTGACTATAGCCTTCAATAATTATGTATGTATTTCTGTATCTATTGTACAGCATATGTATATATCTATTTATCTATTATACAGCATATGTATATATCTGTGTATCTATTATAATATATATGTGTAACTCTAGTTTGTCACACCAACGACAGCCCCATTTCTTGTCCAGGCAATTACTATCCATTCCAGGTTGCCTGGAAGAGATCGCAGAAAACGATAAGGCCCATTGTATGTATGTGTTTTAGTTTTAGTTTCCTTTTTGTATATGTAATGGTGTACAATAAAGTGTGTAATAAATAAATAAATAACTACCTGGATTTCGTTTTTAAACCTTTTGAATGACTATTGCCCTAAATACAAGGAGTATTTAGGGCAATAGTCATTCAAAAGGTTAACCTCTATGGTTTACCTCTATGTAAGGAGGATACAATAAGCAGTTCTATTTTAGTTTCGGTATTATGTAATTGGATACCAGCCAATGTAAGACATATGCCATAAGAAGGAGCACATTGTGAGGGTCAGGTATTCAGCTGTTTCACTATAGACATTGAAAGACATCTGGCTTTTGTGAGCCTGTTTAATTTAATGTGTCGTTAACAGTGGCGTAACTTGGTGACTAACGGCCCTGGGGTAAAATAAAAACTGAGGCCCCCTTTTTTTACATGGGAAATTCTCAAATAACTTCTCCTGTTCTGTATGGAGCAGGGACTTTTACTTTTTGACTAAACAAGTTGCCATAATTAAAGTAGCGTTTCAATCGCTTTTATTTAAATTTAGGTGGATACATTTTTCGTAGTTCAATAAAAGGTTTGGTTCCGTAGTTCAATAATCGGCGCTTGTGGGGTTAATCAGTTCTGAGGCTACCCGAGCTTGCGGGCCCCGGGGCGCTGCCCCGCCTAACCCCTTGGTAGCTACGCCGGTAGTTGGAAAACCTCATGTCATGTAACTTGATTGGGTGTCATTGTGATTAACTAATTGCAACAGTCAATGAGTTTGACTTTTTGTATTTTATGTCGATCAGCCTTCGGACCAATCGCCATTTGTGGGACAAAGCTTAGGTCATGAAATTAATACATTATTATTATAAGCATGATGTTCATAATTCTGCAGTGCCATCAAGGAAAATCTATACATATACAATAAATCTGTAGAAGTTTAAAGTTGGCGCGTGTCACATACGGGGTGTCTTTGACATAGACGCACAAACGAATACCACGGATCCAGTACATGATTCTGGACCCCCCCTAGTGGTGGAATTTTTCGTCGGTTTTTCCTAATTTTCGAAAAAAAAAAATCTGTTTGTTTTTTTCATTTAAACATGTAAAATCGTTATTTTATCCAACTCCGATGATATTATTAGTAAAAAAACAAAAACATTTTTTTTTTAATTAATTAGGTACTTAAAAAGTCAGGGTAGATAAAATCGTTATTCTAATCAATCCTGATGAAATTTTTAATTTCAATGGTAATTTATTTACTTTTTTCACTAAAAATGTTAAAATAACTATTTTATACAGTTTAAATTAAAAAACGTAGAAAATTAAAAAAAAAAATATATAGGAAAAAAACCGAAGATAAATTCCACCACCGGGAGGTTCAGAATCATGTATTGGATCCATGGTATTTATTTGTGCGTCAATGTCAAAGACATCCTGTATAATGTACAAAATTGATGTCAATAACTTTTATACATTAAATTGTGTATAACTTGCTATATTACTTAGGCTTTGTTTCATCGACATACACTGTTATTCAAGTTTTAAAACATGACATACATAAAAATTGTTGCTTACTCTCTAATTTCAACAATTATAATTTGATGACACTATAAATTTAAGCAACAATGTATTTGTTATCTAGGTCAAAACATTTCACAACAATAATTTACATATTATAATTGTCATTGATGACAGCAAAAAAAAATGCCATTCTAAAGATTTTTCTTTTATTGTTAGGATACTCAATTTCTATTTTCAGAAAAAATAAAATCCTTTATTTTAATTGATTAAACCCCAGGCATAGTCTTTATTCACAGTATTCGAAAGGTTAAATTCTATGTAACTTTACTGTCTGTAGCAGTAGTTTAAATTGTGGTACTTCACCAAAACATATGTGAATTATTAAAAATGATGTAAACACTTATAATTCAAGCATAGGGATTTTTTTATAAAATAAGTCCTACAAAAGGAAACTAATGTCCTAAACAATATTGGTAAGGATAATAGTACATAATAGGATATCCTATTAGGAATTCCCCAAAACATCATTCCTATGAGTCATTTCTCACAACATTAAATGAAAAAAACAACACTGCACATGATGATAGGTAAACAACGTCCAGAATATAGTGTGACATTACCTACTTTTAATCAGTATATTTTACCTGTTTATTTTGATCATGACTAAGAAGTTTTGAATGACCTCTGAGGTAGAACTTGTTTGTGGAAAAACCTTGTGATAAAAAATTAACAAAAATTCATACCTTCGGCCTTTGTATGACAGGTTTTCTGAATGGATTAATGACTCTAGCCTCAGAGAACAACTGGTCTTGGTCCCCATCATAGAATCTTTCCATGAGCTTTTCTTTGTCCCATTTGAAATGGTTTAAAAGTATGCGGGTTGTTGTTGCTGGTATCTGAAAAGGTTATTTGCATGTTTTACTACACACAAGAAGAATATTCGAAGCAAATACATCCTTTTAGCATACACAGAAAGTTATTCATATTAATCAAGCATAAAAACTAACATTTGTTTGTAATCAGAATATGTGGCAACAATGTTATTGTTGTACCCAACATCAACTCCTACATATTTATACATAAACAGCAAATTTATATTAGCATCAGATAATTATCAAAGCAGTCATCATTGTTATGACTCATTCCTACAACTTCAAGAAAACCTTTGTTACTTTATTTTTGTTCATAGAATATGTAACTATTTCCCTAACTCTGATATTTATTTATCACTATGAACATGCAATATTTTATAGTAGATATGGCAACATAAATAACAAGGTGATCTGATTGTTAGCTACACTTCTATGAAAATTAGGTTTGTGGAACAACAGTATTTTATCCAAGCAGAGAGCATTACCTAACTTTGTTAATAGCCCAAATAAGGTAACTCATAGCGTTTCACCATATCGAACTCAAATAAATTAGAATGCGACACAAAAGAACCTATGGAAGTACGACAGTGTACGAGTAACCTCATTCGATTAGGCCATTGTTTACCACTAACATACTGACCTCGACAACAGTGTTCACTTCTTTGATGCAGTCGACCATATGCTGAACGATTTCCTCCGTAGATAACACCTCATATCGATATTCCTCAAGCTCCGTTTGTCGTTCCCGTGTACTGTGTGTCTCAACGTCCATTGCAAAGTCGACATCGTCTCCGCTAGACTCATTCCCAGAATCCACATCATCCTTTGTGTCATCTTCGGAGTCCATCGCCGAAACTTTGCCTAAATATGTATACTAGATAATAAGGGTGCAGCCAGAGTACGTCTAATGATGAAATAATTACACCTAAGATTTAGGAAAGGTCAACAATGAAGAAAATAGTTCACCCGCGGGCTGCCAAAACCTCTGACGTATAGACAGGCTAGGGTTACCAAGTTCAAAATTTAAAAATCCCTTATTTAGATTTTTATATCAATCAACAAACTCTATCCAAATGGACATTGTTAATTACAAATTACAATTTTAATTACAATTTTACAACAAAACCCAAGTGAAGAAATTATTTTTCATTAATATCAAGTAGATTATCGTTACCATCAGATCCTACACTGTTGCTTGAAAGACCATTTCCCAAGTTAGAAAAAGTCTTGACCTTGTATAAGCCACGGTAATAATGTCATACAGTATTCCAACTTCATACAAACGGACGAAACGCGAGCTTTACCTACGCGCCTCAATCTCGCGGTGCGCTCGTGGTGCAGACAACCGCGACTGTGCCGCAGCGATGATTGGACAGTGTATTGTTTTTTTTAATGTGTGATTTTTTCACTAAAAATAAGTTCTATATTATACAATTACATAACTTGACCGTCAATTTGAAGCCTAATAATATGAGAGAGAAGCCATCATTCCGTCCCTTTTTCGCATCCGTTCCCCCTCCTAGTGGCACACTATCGCTTTCTCTGTCTCTCCTCCCACCACCACTAGCAGCTGCAAACGTCGGTTTGCCTTTGGATTTGACTCATTGACGTCGTTGTTCCTGTCCTGACAACACCGGAGAGAGCAAGGTACGAATTTACCTTTATAAGTGCTTCATAGAAATTTACAAGGGTTAAGAACACTATATTGTACAGTTTACAGTTCAAAACTAAGTTAAAGAAAAGTGTTTAAAACTAAAGTTTTAGAATGCTTTAAAAACCCAATAGTTTGAACAGCATCTGTACTTCTATATTCTGTATTTTAATAGTGTCTAAACTCTTAACGGTGTTACCGTTCGTTCCTTAATAATTTAGAATTATTTATGTACCCTCCGTTTATAACTTTTGTGGCATAAAGTTATTGTTGTATTTCAGTGTGACAATAATAGTAATGAGTGATCAAAATACCTTACCAATCCAAAATATTAGCACTCAGGATGAAAATAAAGATAGTAGCGTACAATCTCGGAAAAGAAAACGCCGCGTTCGTGATTCAAGTGGCTCAACAACATCATCCAGTTCTAGTTCAAGTTCTAGTAGCTCTGACCGTTCGTCAACACATAAGCGATCTTATCGTTCGCGAAAAAGAAATAAACGTCGCCAAAAAGACCGTAAATTAGAAAAGTTATTTAAAGAAGTAGCCGATCTAAAGAAAAAATTCACAAATCGTGGTAATAGTGAACTTGGTTTAGAATCATTATACGAACCTAGTCGAGAGGATTGTTTAGAAGATAATGTGAGCCGCGAGTTGTATAGCAATGATGATGAGTACATGGTTGAATCGAATGACATTGAATTAGAACCCGAAATTTCACTGTCTATAGGGACTAAAATAAAAGATCCTGATATTTTAAAGACACCTGCTGCGTATTTAGAAGTTTTTAAAACGATTCAACGTTTAGACGATCCCGATTGGACAAATGTAAGATATTCCGAAGTACAAAAAAATTATAGGCATACCCCCGGTTTTACGGAACTCGATGCAAATGATGAAGTGAAACGTTATGACTCTTCACGCTCTTTGATTAATATGGAAAAAGCTTTTGGTTCCTTGACTTTTGCCCTTATTAAACAGAAAGAACAGCTTCAAACGGAGCTCCGCTCATTTTTAAGCTGGACTAGGCAAGCGGGTAGTTTGAACCCGGACACTATATGTGAAAAAATAACGGATATTTTTGTAAATGGTGAGTATGCTAGAATTTCGAGTGATACTTTACAAATGATTTGCGGACATCGCGCAGAATGTATTCAACAGCGCAGAGAAACTATTTTAGCTGCTGTTAAAGACCCATTGCATAAAAGTTTAATAAGAAAAATTCCACCGTCTTGTTATAATCTATTTGGCGCTGAACAACTTACTTCTACATTAGAAAAAGCGGGAGGCGTGAATAAAGTATTTTGGCCTCGTGACAAGGATTGCGCTTCTGCACCGCAGACCGATCCAAGTACTTCCGCGACTCAGCGAAAGTTACCACTTCCGAGTCAAAGAAAGGTGGCCTATAAACATATGGGGCAAACAACTTTAAGAGCAAACAATACACCTTTCCACAACAATGGCAAGCCCTTTCGGGGCCGGGGCGGTAAGCAGTCAAATTACCGCAGGCCTAATGACGATTCAAATGCATATAGGCACAAAATCTCTTCCTCATCCCATCGGGATAGGAAAGGAAATTTTCGGCGATTCTGACTCAACGAGTTTGTTTCGCGCCGGTCAGCTGAGCCTCTATCACGACCGGTGGAAGAAAATGGGAGCACCAGACTATATTTTAAAAATAATAACCGGATACCGAATCCCATTTGTACGAAAGCCTCCACTACACTTGCCCAATCTACAAAATGCGGTCCAGGTAACACCTCATTCCTCAGAAATGGACCAAATCATTTACAAAATGTTATCAGAAGAGGTACTCACAATCGTGCCGCTGACACAAAGTTTTATTTCGCCCATGTTTCTGGTGCCCAAAGAAGACGGACAGTTCAGGCCGATTTTCAATCTCAAAGCCCTGAACCGATACGTCGACGCCTCCACGTTTCGTCTGATCAACATTTTCAGAATCCCAGACTTCCTCCAACCGAACGATTGGATGGTGAAACTCGACTTATCCCAGGCATATTTCCATTTGCCTATAACAGAGGGCCACAGAAGATTCTTACGGCTGGTTTACCAAGGCCAACTGCTTCAAATGAACTGCCTGCCCTTCGGGCTCAGTTCAGCACCGAAAACATTTGCCTCTTTGAGCAACTGGATTGCCCAGACTCTCCGAGACCGCGGAATGCGAGTCGTAATTTATTTAGACGATTATCTTCTAGTCAATCAAGACTACGATACACTGGTGACCCACGTCAAAACTACAGTGGACATCCTAAAATATTTAGGGTGGATGATAAACTACGAAAAGTCTATCTTGCAACCGAGGCAAGCAATAGAGTATCTAGGCATAGTATGGGATCCTTGGAAAAACACAAAATCACTTCCAACAAAAAAGTGTGTGAAAATGAGAACCATAATCACTCACTTGATCAACACTCAAAAAGCTTGCCTGATAGATCTACAACGCATTATAGGAATGATGAACTTTTCAAGTTTTGTGGTACCCCGGGGAAGGATAAATTTTCGTCAACTTCAAAGGCTATGCATCAGCATGCTACACGTAAAACCAACCATAAAGAACTCATTGCCCGAGGCAGCTCAGAACGACTTAAAATGGTGGCTAAATCATCTCGAGATCAAATCTCCTATCCATGTTCCACATCCAACACACTATATTGTCACGGATGCATCGGACGACGCCTGGGGTGCTTACATAAACAACACCTATATCTCCGGAACATGGAAAGTAGAAGAAAAACTTCTTCATTGCAATCAAAAGGAGATGCTTGCCATTCTAAAGACTATCCAACATTGTGGCCAAAGTCTGCACAAAGCCAGTCTATACATTCAGTGCGACAACAAGGCCGCGGTATCGTATTTGAGGAACGAAGGCGGCACGAAATCCTTAGCACTAATAGATCTAACCTATCAGATTTTACGAATCATAGATACTTACCAGATGCACTTCATTATTTATCACATCCCGGGCGTTTACAACGTGGAAGCAGACAGGCTATCCCGACTGCAAAAACTGCCAGAGTGGCATTTACTCCCTCAAGTTACAAACCTCGTATTCGCCAAATGGGGAACCCCGGTGATAGACCTGTTCGCATCTCAGCAAGCTCATGTAGTTCCCCAGTACTGCACTCTGGATCACCGAGATCAGGAAGCCGTATTTCAAGACGCTTTCAGCCAGATCTGGGACTACCCTTTGGCATGGATTTTTCCTCCACCATTTTTGGTACCCAAGGTTCTAACTCATCTGAACAAATGTCGAGGAATATTCCTGGTAGTAGTTCCCAAATGGAACCAAGTCTTTTGGAGACCAGACCTGAAGAATCGTGCAACAGATCACCCTTGGACGATCAGGAACCTGTACAAAGTACTAGTAGACACCTCGACAAACTGTCCCCCTCAAAAGGCCAACGAGATGACGTTAGAAGTTTGGAGAATTGGGGGTGGAATGAAAAGCTGAGTGACTGGTCAATGCAACAAAAGAGCCTACTCATGAAAAGCTGGCGATCATCTACTATAAGAACATATAATCCAGCCTGGGCTCGCTGGATAAAATGGGCAAAGTTTAATAACATTTCTATAAGCGAACCGAATGGTTCGGCTCTTGCTAGATTTTTATCTGATCTTCACCTAAAAGATGGGCTCTCTTATAACACCATACTTATCCATAAAGCAGTGGTTTCCACATTATGTAGCCCAGAATCTACAGAACGAATAAGTGGACATCCTTTAGTTAAACGAATACTAAAGTCCATAGCATTAGCTATTCCAAAACCCTCTAAGACCAAGGTTTGGGATGTTAATCAAGTAGTATCTTTACTGTGTCAACAGAATCCTGATACAGATAAACTTTATGATATTTCAAAACATACAGCATGCCTCTTGTTGCTGTGTTCTGGTCGCAGAGTCCATGACCTAACTTTATTGAGCGTAAATCCCAATCAATGTGAAATTACTGATGATTATATTATCTTGTGGCCAATGTTTGGTTCAAAAACTGATTCTGCAAATTATCGTCAATCAGGTTGGAAGTTAATGATCAATAGAGACGATCAGTGCCTAAATCCCGTGCATTGGATTTCAAAGTTGATAATAGCTGGTAAGAACAGGAGAAATGAAGCTCAATGTGATAATTTATTTATAACTGCGTGTGGCAAAGCTCGTCCTGCTTCACGCTGTGTTATAGCTAACTGGGTCAAGAAAGTACTAAAGGATGCTGGGATTGAAGCCCCAGCTGGAAGTGTAAGGTCTGCTGTAGCTTCAAACAGTTGGCATGAAAACTGCGCAATTGATGATATTCTCTCCAGAGGCAATTGGAGATCAGAAAATACATTTAGAAGATTTTACTGCAAAGAAGTTAGAACAACAAATACTCAAAATTCTATTACCACTTTATTCAAGGCAGTGTGATTGTTGTCTTACTTTATTAAATATGTAGAGCGAGTAGCTCAGTTTGGCTCGCTTACTTATGTAGCCATTTGTTATTTTTTGTTAAAAGAATATTGTTTGGTTTTCTTTTCTAGTAATAAAACTATTTTGTTTTACAAAACCAATTTATTTACTTTTTGTACCTCCGTAACATCATATTTTATTATACAGTTGCAAGTGCTATGTTTTATCTCTGTCACCGCCTGTGCGTCATGACACAAGGTCAAATTACGACTAAGGACCCAGTCCTTTTCATCGTCTTGTGATCTAGATTTCAATCTTATAGTCACATTGACGTCTCCACCACCACCAGGCGATAACAAACACGTCTCTCATATTATTAGGCTTCAAATTGACGGTCAAGTTATTTAATACAAACGTTTTACCTAAAATAAAACGTAAATTAAATTACTTACCTAAATTTGAAGCCTAATAACTTAAATGCTGCCTGGTTCTACAACGACTTCAATGAGTCAAATCCAAAGGCAAACCGACGTTTGCAGCTGCTAGTGGTGGTGGGAGGAGAGACAGAGAAAGCGATAGTGTGCCACTAGGAGGGGGAACGGATGCGAAAAAGGGACGGAATGATGGCTTCTCTCTCATATTATTAGGCTTCAAATTTAGGTAAGTAATTTAATTTACGTTTTATTTTAGGTAAAACGTTTGTATTAATAATACAAAATGTAACAAAAACCCTGTTGTTCCTTTCAGGGACACATACATTTACCTACAAGCTGATTGCTATGATTTTTTTTTTAATTGTAATTTCATTAATGATGTATTAATGAAATTACAATTTAAAAAAAATCATTGGCTAGTCAAGGGGTCAAAATCACATATCTATTAAAATCTACACATTCAAAATTTTTTTAACAATATCTGATTTTACAATTTAGCAGGTACATTTTTATTTTGATAAACAACCTATGATCTCGGCGACTTCCTTTGGAGCGACAGAAGATGCCAAACGTTACTGCGGCGCACATACTCCCGCCGCGGCCGACCCTCGGCGCCCCGCGAATCACTTCCTACTTCCTTAGTCTCCCGCGCAACTTATTTTCGATCGGTTGTAATTGTTGACCTACGGATTGATTTGTGTTTTGTTTACGTAAATATTTACCATGTCTTATTCTAACGTAGAATATTTCAATATGTTGATATGTCTTGAGAAATGCGACTGCAATTATGCAGAAGCACGCAGACTCTACCAAGAACGTCTTCCAAACCTACCATTACCGTCAGCGATGGCATTCCAACGTTTGCACATACGTACGTTCAATACTGGCAGTGTGCATGGACGAGACCAACATCGAGCTGACGCAGGCAGACTGAGGACTCGAGACATCGACATCGAGGAGCAAGTCTTGGACTTGTTTGAGCACAATCCAACGGGAAGTTCGTGCGGGACACGAACTTGGAGTAAACTATATGCGCGTTTGGAGAGTACTCAAAGAAGATGGCCAGCAGCCGTTTCACTATCGTCGCGTCCAATCTCTGCTTCCTTCCGACTATGAGGCAAGATTAGAATTTAGTAGGTGGATACTCGAAAAAACCGAACAAGATAGCGATTTCATAGATTGGATACTGTTCACCGACGAGTTCTCATTTGTTAGAACAGGTGTTTTTAATTCGCACAATGAGCACGTGTGGTCGATCACAAACCCGCATGCTATTAAACCAAGTAGCTTTCAGCATCAGTTTCAGTTCATCAGAGGATTAATTTTTGGGCTGGAATTATTGGGGACAAAATGATTGGACCTTTTTTTTTTAGACCAAACAATGAGCGGCGCCAACTATCTTCGTTTCCTCCAAGACCAACTGAGTAATGCACTTGACCAATTCAGTCTATTTATCTTGCGACGTATGTGGTTCCAACATGACGGTGCACCACCACACTTTCCCGGCCTTGTGAGGACCTACTTAGATGCTGAATACGGAGAGAGATGGATAGATCGTGGTGGACCCATAAATTGGCCAGCAAGAACCTCTGATTTAACGCCTCTAGTTTTTTTCCTCTGGGGTACGGTTAAACAACACGTTTTTAATAAGTGATGCGATAATGAGGTCGAAGTGCGTATAGTCTGTCTAATAAGTCAACCAACTTGGGTAATTACTAAGATAAAATGAAATCTGATGTAGTCAACGCTGGTTCAATAATCAAGATTTACTATGAGATCTTGATCATTGTTTACTAGTAGAAGAACCTTATAAAAAGTATCGAATATGAGAATTTTTTAAATAGTTAAATATATTACAAAATTCCCAAGTCGGTTAACTTATTAGACAGACTATACGCGCATAGTAGCAGCGGTTGACCATATCAAAAATGATACCTCCGTTCTGCTAGAGTACGCGAAAATATGATCAGGTTGTAACAAGTGTAGAGGTACAAGGTGGCCACATCGAACAGCATTCTCGTGGCCGTCAAGTAGACTTTGTAATAAGTTAACAATTATGAGTGTGACCGACTCGGAGACTTTTTTTTTTTTTTGTAATGTTTGCATTAAAAACTTCCGCATCCGTGGCAGCCTTCATATCTTCTGCTAGACGTCGTAAGGAACGATTTGCGTGCTAATGATCTTAGTGCAAGGAATTCACAAATCCGTGCGAAGTGGAGGCATCTGAGTAGGAAGGCGAACCCCGGGTACCGAGGTGGAAGCCAAGGATTGCAACCGGGACAAACGCGTGGATAATGATGAATTGTGCATAAAAATTCCGTGTCAACGAACATTTTCAAAGATTCATTCCTTAAATTGTTAAAGAACAGCTGACAAGGTCATGAACTTGTGTGGAAAAGTAGGTAGACATGCGCGCAGCGCGGCGTGGTGGTGCACCTGCGTAGCGGCACCGATCAAAGAGATTGGCGGGAACGTTCTACTTACGTATTCTTATCATTTAAACATTACAAATATTATTTATTAATTAAATATTTAACTTGATTTGACAGTTTGTATGGAGAGGCCGATTTTTTTTTTCGTTTCCTGTCGCATCGCATGTTTACGTACCGCGCGGCTGTAGGAATTTATTTTAAAGATACGGCTGAGTTACAATACTGTATGATATTATTACCGTGTTAGGTATAGCTTATCAAAATTCCCATTGGCGTGTAGTGTACTTAATACCCTCTGTCTGTAATCTGTGTAGTGCACACAATGGCCAACAATAGTCTTATATTTTGATAGGCTGCAGGAAACAGATTATAATATAAATACATAGGGAAGAAGGGGAAGTGCACAGAGTACTTTGTATCTTAATGGGTAAGCACAAAGTGCTATTAGAAAAAAATGGGAAAGAAAAATAATGGGTATGGAATACATTGATGCAGCATGAATAAACTCACCAACTTTCAGGTGAATAACAAATTAAAAACAATATTAACCAATCATGTTGAATTTAAGAATATTCAACACCATCAGTCTAATGTTTTGAAGAAAAAAATAGGGTTTTTAATTTAAAAAAATATTTTTATTAATAAATAACATAATCTTCTAGACATTATTATTTACCAAGGCTATATTTCAATTAAGTTATATTTACAAATATTTTGTTGTAACAATAAAACCAGCATAATTAAAATAGGTACTTATGTTGTTAATTCATTTATTTCTTTGCCATTGCAATTATTACAAGACATGCAGCCATAGAATAATAATGCATCATTATTATTCTAAGCATGCAGCCTAGTTTATGCTAGGTACATTAAGTATTTTCAGGTATTGCTTTGAACTTGGTCCAACACATTATTCAGTTTTGACATCCTTCTCCAATAAATACTCTTCATAAAGCTTTTTATAATTTATGAATTTAACAAAGTTTTTTTGATTATGTAATTAAATTATCTAATTCATTCTGAATGGATTCAAATTGTAAAAATATTGAATATAGCTCGGGATGGGTTAATTCTATTTCAGTTTCATTCTTTTGCCCTTTTAGTGATAAGTATGCTTTAGGCATCTTGCACTTCTTTCGAAAATCTGAACTTAATTCAGCATTTAACTTCCATGAGAAATTCAAAGAATCGTTAGTTTCTTCAGCTGCTACAGAACCAATTTCATCAAGAGTGGTTCTTGTGTCGGCTGACCAAACTTTAACCATAGACTCGGCCTTTTCATTACTCAATCCAATGGTTTTAAGATCGTTTTTTAAATCGATGGGCATAAAAATAAACTTTAACATTCTTTTAAATATGTACTGTAGAGTTTTGATGCTCAATATTAAGTTTTCTTGCTCAATGCCAAATATTTTCTCCAGCTTCAGTCTTTCTTCTTCTGTAAATATTTCTGTACCCGGGAGTTTTAATTTGGCTACAATTCGGCGGAGGAATTGTTCAAATCTCGTTTCATCGAGCTGATTGATAATAGCTATACCCTTGATTAAACTGCAACAGAAATACAAATTATAATACAACTTTTAAGTACTTACCTATGTGCAACTATAAAACTTAAAGCAAATAGATAAATTAAGTATCTGTATAACCTTGGCGAAATTTTCATCCAGGAGCAATCCATTATAGTTAACTAAAATTAAAGAATAAGTAACGAAGACAACAATTTTTATTATTTTTAGAAGTTAAATCGTTTTCATTCACACAACACAACATAGCCGTCCATATTTGTTTTGACGTTTATCAAAGTGACATTTTCAAAGAATTTTAGGGATGGAAGAAATGAAATAAAGTATCGATTTAAATCGATTTCATTATTTTTATTTAAAAAATTGATATATCAGTACAATACGAAAAAAACATGTCTAATCTACTTCAGTCATCTTTGTAGGTAGGTACGTTACTAGATAAGTACTATTAAACAGACATCATTATTAATAAATGACTTACTTTTCACTTACCACCTAAGCATGTACATTGTGGAATGCAATAAAAAATTGAGTATTGAGTATTGAGTATTAAATCAAGAAAATCGATAAAATCTAAGATAAGAAAAAATCTTTGATTTATGTGCTCAGCTGTAAGCATTGACATAAAGACAGAGTTGCCAACTTAAAAACCAACTTAAGTATAAGTGCCAAATTAAAAAGCAGTTAATTCATTAAACCCCAAGCGAACGCCGGCGTTCGGAAACCTATTGTCTTTCTATTGTGTCTGTAATTTCCACGAGTCTGTCTGAAAAGTCAAACGACTTGGACTTTGTATAATATTAAATCATTTAAAAAATTCTTATATTCGATACTTTTAATAAGGTTTTTCTATTAGTAAACAATGATCAAAATCTCTTAATCAACCTTGATTATAGAACCAGCGTTGAATGCATCAGATTTCAGTTTACTCTAATAATTACCCAGGTCGTTTGACTTATTAGACAGACCCTAAGCAGCAAATTAAGTCGACCAAAAAAAAACAAAAATAAAACGTTTTTGATACAATTTCAATCTTGAAAATTTGATATCGATAAATTGATATTTATTCTACAAGCCTACAGTATTTTATTTTCACTAAAGGCGTGTCAGGGCGTGCTTATACGATAGCTTATGCAGTCAGTCAATTTATTTTTAGGGTTTAAATCAAATCAAATCAAATCAAAGCATTTATTTCAAATAGACCATTTACAGGCACTTTTGAATAGTCAAATGTCGGTCAGTCCAAGAAAAGTGAAGGTAAATTGCACGTTCCAAAGAGTAGGTCTCTATGGAGAAGAACGTGCAAGAAACTCCATGGACACTCTTTTAAATCATATTATGTGTTACATATAATGCTTGGTTACATATTACTTGTTGCTTCTATCATGTGAGCACAATGTCGATAATGAAATAAAAATGTAAAATAATTAAAAATAGAAA
Source organism: Mythimna albipuncta (assembly GCA_929112965.1). NCBI lineage: Eukaryota > Metazoa > Arthropoda > Insecta > Lepidoptera > Noctuidae > Mythimna > Mythimna albipuncta. The sequence goes on from OV815973.1 coordinate 14,081,241, forward strand.
CTGAATTAAGCTACTGGCAGCTAAGAGATGACCAGTCCCATCTGACGGCACCCGTTCACGAGCATGACGCGTGCATCAGCCCCACTCAGCTCAACCATTTTGGAGGGAACTGAACGACTCAATAACACGTGCCACCAACAGCGAGACATTTGAGTGAGCATGACAAACTCTCAACTGCCATGCTCGTAATGTCAAACAAGTTGTAACCTAATAAAAATGCTCCATGGTGCTTCACATTCACAAACTTGGAAAAAGTGCTTCTACATTATACAATGCAATTGTGTCGTTCAAATTAAAAAATAATAATATTAGTTTCCAACTAATCAACTAATTAGTACGCCCTAGTGGTAGTGGAGCTGGACCAGCATTGAGCCAAGCATTTTTATCTTGAATATAATCCTCCAACTTATAATATGCTTGCCTGCATAGTGTGCGTTTAATACAAGATTTAAATTTCGTTTCATTGAGTTCTAATATTTGGGGAGGTATTTTATTATAACATTTCAAACAGTACCCCATGAAAGAAGAGGCCACTTTAGCCAGTCTGAAACCTGGTTGAACTAATTGATCCCTATTTCTTGTAACATAATTATGTCTATCGCCTCTTTTGCTAAAAAGATGAAGATTTTTTCTAACATACATTATGTTTTCATAGATATATTGACAAGGTACTGTCATTATGTTAATATCTTTAAACAGTTTCCTTAGAGAATCGCACCGGCGGAGATTGTAAATCGCTCTAATGGCTCTTTTCTGTAATATAAAGATTGACTCAATGTCAGCAGCCCGTCCCCATAGTAAGATACCGTACGACATGACACCATGAAAATAACTGAAATAGACTAGTCTAGCGGTATCAACATCCGTAAATTGGTGGATTTTTCTAACAGCATATGCAGCTGAGCTAAGCCACCCTGCAAGAGATGTTAAATGAGGACCCCATTGTAGCCTTGAATCAAGCGTTATCCCCAGGAAAATCGTTTTATCAAGTTGTTCCGTAGTCAACTAGGAACCCTTATAGTTTCGCCATGTCTGTCTGTCCGTCTGTCTGTCTGTCTGTCTGTCTGTCCGTCTTTCCGTCCTCGCTTAATCTCTGTGACCGTTAGCACTAGAAAGCTGAAAATGAAATTTGGTACCAATATGTATATCAATCACACCGACAAAGTGGTAAAATAAATTTGAAAAAAAATGTTCTTTTAGGGTAGCCCCCCTATATGTAAAGTGGGAAGTTATTTTTTTTTTAATTTCAACCCTAACGTGTAATATATTGTTGCATAGGTATTTAAAAATGAATACGGGTTTACTAAAATCATTTTTAATAATGTCAATAATTTCAAAAATAATTGTTCCACAAGTAAAAAACAATGTGTCCCCTAACTTTTGAATCATAAGTTTAGAAAATATGAAAAAAATCTGACAAGTAGAGCTTTATAAGGACTTTCTAGGAAAACCATTTTGAACTTGATGGAAAGAACAGTTTTTGTACAAAAAAGACAAAAAGGTTTTACAAAATAATTTCTGGAATAAGTTTGTAGTATAATCGTATATGCAAGCATTTTTTTAAAACTCAGAAGTGGGTACACTTATTGTGACGGACGGGAAACTACGGAACCCTACAGTGAGCGTGGCCCGACACGCTCTTGGCCGGTTTTTTTAAATGGGAAATCATCCAAAGACGTTACCCGGCCTTGGACGAGGCGGGAGAGCATGTCAGACGTTTACTGACTAAAACCCACTCCTAGTTCCTTTGTTGCCTTTCATACCAGGGGCGGGTATTCATTTCAGAAGCGACCCCATGGGTCCAGTAGGCTTGGACCCTGCTGGACACCTACGGTTTGCTGACAATTTTTTGAGGTGCGCGTAGAACAAAACGCGCCGTTGAAACGATTGGTGTTGATTACCATGTTTTTTTTAATCATACCCAACTACATTTTCTTGATTTGACCGAGCTAGGGATATAATCTATATACCTAAACTACTGTACAAGGATTTTTTTAAATGTGTGATTTAAAACTGATATTGATCTATTTAACGACCAAACATACCTAGAAACTACCTACACAAGTTATAAAAACTCCATTGATAAATTAAAAACTCTCTGTGTTTTCAAACGATTTATGTACACAATTTAATTCGGTTTAAAACCAAACTCACACATTGACACACACTCGTTGACTTCGTCATTCATGAACGTGACTCGCGATCGCGATGCGACGTTGCCAGCTCGCTAACGCACACGCCTACACAAAGTGCGTTTTATTTCTGTAGGCGAGTCTTCAACCGTTTAAAACGGTTTATGTGGGGTTTAAAACCGTTGGTTTAAAACGTTTTAAATCGGTTAATTTTCATCTATATTCATACCTGTCAGGTAAGTAAGCATAGAAGGAAACCAGCACAGTTTTGCAACATACACTCTCAGGTTTACCTGTATAGGCACACCTGTGAGTAATATCCTATTGTGTAAGGCGGGCATTAAGTACAGTGTTCTGTGCAAGCGTTTAATAAATATCCCGATACGGCACACCTGTAAGTACATGTAGTGGCAAATAGAAAAAGAACGCGAATTGTTTCGATTATCGAAAATGAGAAAAAAAATATTTTTTTTACTATTTATGGAAAAATAATATATTTAGCTAATTTAAATTAAACAATAACGTTTTTACTTCACATTGATTTAACTAAGTTGTAGTACCTAATACAAAGCAAAAGAAAACTATTGATACACAAATAAGTTTTCTTTGCAAACCGTATTTTTCACTCAACATTGCTTTCCTATTCTTATTTGGAACGCATAGTAAATACTAATATCGGTAACTGTACCGAAGGTAGGTACGGAACCGTAGGCCTAAAACCAAAGAATACAAGTACTGAAAACTCAACAACGCAAATGATGAAATGTTGCGAAATTCTCGAAGTTGATGCAATTCGTTGTAAATATGTTGCCAGCTCATGTTGACGTTTTCGTCCATTCGTCATTTGAGAATGTGCGTGTGTGTAACTGTGTACCTGTACAGAAAAAAAATGACGTTTCTTTTATCTGTGTGTGTCGTGGTGTGTGATGGCGTGGAATTGAAAAAAAAGGGTTATAAAAAAAATTATCATGGCTCTAAAAGTGAACAGAGTACCTGAAAATATTGATTTCCCAAAAGAAGAGGAAAAAATTTTGAAATTTTGGAAAGAAATCGATGCTTTTCACAGTTGTTTGAAACAGTCAAAAAATAAACCTAGGTGAGGTTCGATTTTTTTTGAGAAACGTTACGTTTCATCTGATATAATTTTAGTTTTACTATTATTTAAAGCATTTTATTGTATGTAAGTTGTTCAATGAGTTACAATTATGGACTGGACTTTCATCATGTTTATGAGTGCATTAAACAGTCCTTATGGTGACCATCCAGGTTCCATGTGTTTTTTGAAAAGACATAACGGCTTTTCGTGAAATAGACGCGTACTATGCTAATTAAACATAGAGAGCATTGTTATTGAGGTTCAAAGTCAAGTTTAAAAATAATAATGCAGGCATAAAAATAATGTAACTTAGATACAGTACAAAATTAAGGTCAATAAATATAACTGGACACTGTTTGACTTTGACCAAATAAAAAATTAACCGTTTTTATAAAACAGTGTGTTTTATAAAAACGGTTAATTTTTTATCATAATAATATTTCTTGTAAATTGTATCAGTGATATTTATTTTGATAACCAGCTGTTTCAAAAGAATACTTACCATGGTTTCAGTTTTATTTCACACAAACTGTATTTAAAAAAAAGTAACATTAACTCCGAAGATATCATGTCTCTGAAACTGTTTACGGCTGCAATGGAGATAGACCTTCGGTTTTGCAGACTTCTTAGTAGTCATGGCTGAGACTACGCCGGAACTCGATACAATGCTCTTGAGCATCAGTTATCTGCCAGTGGACATTCTTAAATTTTGTAACTAATTTTTTTTTTACATATTTAATTTATTTTTTTCACAGCTTTTTAAGCTGTTATTTTGTGATTAATTCATTAAACTCCAAGCAAACACCTATTGTCTTTCTATTGTGTCTCTAATTACCATGATTGAAAGGTTAAAAGCAAACACTTCATTTATTTAATTAATAATGTTGATATAGTTAATAATGCTTTTTCTATGAATAAGTATACAATTTTTCTGGGTTAAACAATAGTTAGGATATAGGAGCAGACGACCCACTGACTATGCTATTGGGTTGGGACTTTTTCCTCAGTTTTTCTGGGTCCAACCTGGGTCCCTAATTTTCATAGTAGTGTAATAGTAGTAGTAATCTGAGTAAGCTGAAGTAACGGTTTCGCTGCCAAAACTGAAAAAAAAAATATATTCACCCTATTATTAGTGTGGGGCAAAGGAAATTGTATGATTACACCAAAATTTATCAACAATAATATTATTTGAAAAAAGAAATATGTATAAAAGTGTTATTTAATTCATTAAACCCCAAAGCGAACACCGGCATTCTCGCACCTATTGTCTTTCTATTGTGTCTGTAATTTCCACGATTGGAAGGTTAAAACAAATTTATAAAAATTAACAATCTATAATTATAAACAATGATTAAACTCGAAATGCAAAGAATTAAACAAAAAGTGCATCTTGGAGCAGGCTCTCAGTTTTGTAGCAGGTAGTTATGTACAATGTTTTAATTTATGAAGGTAGATTGTTTTTGGCTGACATGTGTTAATTATTGTTTTTGTTAACCTTTGGATTACCTTAATTAGAGACACAATAGAAAGACAATGAGAGAGAATGCTAGCATTCACTTGGGATTTAATGAATTAAATACTCATGTGCACCCAATAATGGTAATCTTAATACATAATTATAGAAATAATGAGCACAGTGTTTTTGAACATCATCAATAAATCAATAAATTCTACACTCGGTAATTCGTTTCAAATTATCCAACTGTTTTCCCAATATAATATTATACTTTGTAATAATAGTATTCAGCCTGTCTTTATATTCTTTTACTAATTTATTTTACAGGTATTCGTTTTACGATGGGCCGCCTTTTGCTACTGGACTTCCACATTATGGCCATATCCTTGCTGGAACTATCAAGGATGTTGTCACCAGATACGCACACCAACAGGTATCATACCATTTACACTTTACCTGTTTAAATTGTCCCTTGGCACAATTTAAGAGCTTCCACTTTTTTGCTCTACTTTTTAATAAATCTCAAAAAATCTTCCCTAAAAATGTATTGCTGGAACAAATTTTACAAAAAAAAAAAAAAAATATGCAGGATAGGTTTGTCAATCAATCTGCCTAGACTTTTTCTAACCATGCCATGTAGGGGCTGGCTTTTAGTCAAACCAGCTGCAGCTGGATACCAGTTTTTTTTTTCATAGAGTGGCTACCTATCTGAGGTTTACAAATTACAATCCAGTAAAGTTAAAATTCTGAGACCGACCGCAGACTGCAACCGCAGGTTACACTGCGGCTAGCGGCTGCGGTCGACCGCAGTGCTGCCTGCTGTCGCGATTGCACGAGAGGCACAGAATCATTATTAAGTCACTCCAGTGCCATCGTGCGAATTCTATATCGCACGATGGCACTGGAGTGACTCGGACAACGCTACCAATAGTTTACTGATGTGTCTTTTGTTAGAAGAGGGAGATGATGACGACTTTTTGTTACTATATGCCAAAAAAAAAGAAAACCATTTGATCTTTTATTTGGATATTTATAAGACTAGATGGCCAGCAACAGAGTTAATTAATTGCTTTTCATTATCTTTCACAAAAAGTCGTCATTTTTTACGTGTGAACTCTGCGGTCGCGACATCACTGCATGCTATATTACTTGTTCCTATAGAATCCTTTGTAAATGTGTCCAAGTGTTGCAGTCTGCGGTCGCTGCCCGTCACCGACCGCAGGCGGCTCGCCGCGACTTGAAACCGCAGTGTCGCCGCAATCTGACTCATTTTCAAAGGATTCTGTAGGAACAAGTAGTGTAGCTTGCAGTGTGCGGTTGCTGTTTACGGTCTGCGGTCCGTCTCGGAATTGTACAAGGATAACTGAAACAAGGAACTAGATAACACAAGCGGTATCCCCCTTGGCAAGATTTTCTGACTTCTGTCTATCCATAATGACTGTCAAAGTTATACAAATGTGAACTGTGAAGACCAGTACACTTGCCGAAGCATGGAAAAATCTTTATGAATTAAGATGGTCACCCGTCCACAGACCGACCTCGGCAAGCGTTGCTTAACTTTGGGAAGCGAACCGTGGACTGTGCACTTACGCAGGGGAGCGATCCATGCGCCTGTTATTGCCTAGCCACGAGGTCCCGCAAAAACTAATATGAAAGAGATAAAAATAAATTATAACTTTGTTAAATTGTACTTTTAGGGGTATCACGTAGAAAGGCGATTTGGATGGGATTGTCATGGACTACCCGTAGAGTTTGAAATTGATAAAGCATTGGACATCAAAGGTCCAGAAGATGTGGCGAAAATGGGCATCGACAAATACAATGCGGAGTGCCGTAAAATTGTTATGAAGTATGCTGGGGACTGGGAAATGATCATTACGAGAATGGGCCGTTGGATCGGTAAGTTTTAATACACAACAAATTGGATTTTGACTTAGTTTTGTATTACTACGTATTTCCAATTGTAAACAACATTTTGTTTATTCCAGATTTCAAGAATGATTATAAAACCCTTTACCCTTGGTTTATGGAGTCCATCTGGTGGGTATTCAAAGAGCTATATAACAAAGGTTTGGTGTACCAAGGTGTGAAAGTAATGCCTTACTCCACAGCTTGCTCCACCCCTCTGTCCAACTTTGAGTCTGGACAGAACTACAAGGATGTTGTAGATCCAGCAGTTGTAGTGTCATTCCCCACAGCTGAAGGGTTTGCTCTGCTTGCCTGGACCACCACGCCATGGACTCTTCCTAGCAACTTAACCCTTTGTGTCAACCCAAAACTGGTTTATGTAAAAGTGAAAGAAAAGAGCACTGGTAACTGTTACGTTCTCCAAGAATCAAGATTTCCTGCTGTTTTCAAAAATGTTGAAGATTTCGATGTTCTTGAGAAGTTTGTGGGAGAAAAACTTAGAGGAATAAAGTATACGCCTATTTTTGATTACTTTGTAAACCAATGTCCTAACGGATTTCAAGTGCTGGTTGACAGTTACGTAACGGACGATTCTGGTACCGGTGTTGTACATCAAGCGCCATACTTTGGTGAAGACGATTTCAGGGTTTGTCTAGCAGCAGGCATCATTACTCGGGATCAGGATATTATTTGTCCTGTCGATCCGAGTGGTAGGTTTATGGAGCCAGTCAAAGACTTTTTGGGACAGCATGTTAAGGACGCCGATAAAAATATTATTGCTAATTTGAAGGCTCGCAATAGACTTATCCAAGTAGGACAAATCAAGCATAGCTATCCATTTTGCTGGCGTTCAGAAACTCCACTCATCTACAAGGCAGTGCCGTCTTGGTTTGTTCGAGTTGAACAAATGAGTCAGGATCTTTTAAAATCTTGTGAAGAAACCTACTGGGTCCCAGAATATGTGAAAGAGAAGAGATTTAAAAATTGGCTCAAGGAAGCTCGTGATTGGGCTATTAGTCGTAATAGGTACTGGGGTACACCAATTCCTTTATGGATTTCGAGCGATAAACAAGAGGTAGTTTGTGTTGGCAGCATTGCGGAGTTAGAAGCGCTGACTGGTAAAGAAGTAAAAGATTTACATAGGGAAAGCATTGATCATTTGGAGATCCCATCATCTCGACCCGGGCAGCCGCCACTAAAAAGGGTTTCTGAAGTGTTCGACTGTTGGTTCGAGTCGGGCTCTATGCCGTATGCGCAATGCCACTATCCATTCGAAAATAAAAAGGAGTTTGACGATGTATTTCCTGCCAATTTCATTGCTGAAGGTATTGACCAGACAAGAGGATGGTTCTACACTCTCATTGTTTTATCGACAGCACTATTCAAAAAGCCACCGTTTAAAAATTTAATTGCAAACGGTTTAGTTTTAGCTTCGGATGGTCAAAAAATGTCAAAGAGAAAGAAAAACTATCCTGATCCTCTAGAAGTAGTTAGGAAATACGGCGCTGATGCTTTACGTCTTTATCTCGTCAATTCTCCAGTAGTTAAAGCAGAGAATCTGCGATTTAAAGAGGAAGGTGTCAGGGATATTATTAAAGATGTATTTTTGCCGTGGTATAATGCGTTTAGATTCCTTATGCAAAATGTTGAAAGAATCGTCCAAGAGGATAAAATCGACTATAGGTTTAACGAAAAGGCAGTAAGAGAAAACGTCATGGATAAGTGGATAACATCGTTTACACAATCTCTGATCCAATTCGTGAAAAAAGAAATGGCGGCATATAGATTATATACTGTTGTGCCAAGGCTGACTAAGTTTATTGATCATCTCACCAACTGGTATTTAAGAATGAACAGGAAAAGGTTGAAGGGAGAAAGTGGTGTTAAGGATTGTCAAGTCGCTTTAGATACATTATTTGGTGTATTATTTGATATGGTACGAGTGATGGCACCTTTTACCCCTTTCCTTACTGAACTGATGTACAAGACCCTTCGACAGCTTTTGCCTGGTGCTTCACTGGAGAGTGTACACTTCAACATGATATCGGATCCCAAAATAGAATTGGTAGACACCGACATAGAAAGGGCTGTTCAGAGAATGCAGGCTGTGATCGAATTGGGAAGAGTCGTTAGAGACAGAAAAACGGTACCGATCAAATATCCTTTACCAGAAATGGTTGTTATTCACCGTGATCCTATTTATTTGGATGATGTGAAATCCTTGGAGCGATATGTCCTAGAAGAATTGAACATTAAAAAATTGGATTTAACAAGTGACAAAGAAAAATATGGCATTTCACTGAGAGCAGAGCCAGATCATAAAATTCTTGGGACAAGATTGAAGGGCGATTTCAAGGCTGTCACTCAAGGGTTGAAGGGCTTAAACAACGAGCAGTGCGAAAAACTTATCGCTGACGGATTCGTTGAATTAGCTGGACATCGCATCGATGTCTCTGAAGTGAGGATTATATTTCAGGCTCAGGGCAATGATCAGTACGAGGCACACAGCGATAATGATGTACTGATTCTTCTCAATGTTACTCCTGATCAGGATATGCTCGACGAAGGTTTTGCTCGTGAGGTTATAAATAGAGTTCAAAAGTTACGGAAGAAAGCCCATTTAGTGCCGACAGATGATGTCAACATTTATTTCTCTGTGAACAAGTCCAGCGATATTGTGCGTATCATAAACTTGCATCGTGAGTTTATTGAGAGTACAGTGAAGGGGCCTCTGATCCCTATTGAACAGATCACGCCGTCTATGCCTGTAGTTATAGAAGAAACGCAAGAACTCAAAGGTTCTTTGTTAAAGTTGGTTATAACGTGGAGGAAGGAAGTGGAAGTGCCCGCCAACCCTTGGGCGAATGTAGTTCTGCAAGATTTAACACCTCGGTTTGGTGTCTCGAGCAAACAAGGTAGTCTTATAATTAAGGATAAAATGAATAAGTTTATCAGTGTAGAGAACCTTTACCATGAGGTTACTGTTCTCTTTGGTCTGTACGGTGTGAAGTTCACACTATGGTGTAATGGGGTTGAGGTAAAAGACACTACAAATTTAAATTCTAAAACGTTGATCGCTTCTCCGAATAAACCTAAAAATTGCGAATCTAAAACCAGTCCATTCTGTAAGTTTGTTAATGTCGCGAATGGCATAAGATCAGCTACATTCTTCTTAGAAAATCCAGTAGGAAGACAGACTTTAAATCAGGACGACGCTTTAAAGTTCGTTACGGATTACTTGGGCATTAAAGCGGCTGATGTCGATAAAAAAATATTTAAATAATCGTGTATTGTGACTGTGTGCTTAGTTCCAACATCTTATATTTATCTAATTATTACCTAATAATACCTCTCTGCATTAACCTTGCTCGTAATAATAACCGCAGTATGCCCGCAGTACTAAAATTAAACTTGTCTTTTTCCGTTACGAAATCTATTCACTAATAGCCGCCCGAGACAGATGCATTCAAAACACTTTTGATTTAAAGAAAAATAGACCCAAACATTCAAAGAATAATGTACCTACTAAGTCTTATAATGTTTGTTAGGTTTAGACTCAGATTTTTCTAACGGATTCCCATCTTAAACACACGAAAGGTTAATTATCTACTAAAAATAAACGTTATAGTTTTGTCCATTCAATAATGAAAACAATGGAGTATAGTATTCATTATTGTTCACTATACTACAATGTTGCTCTCTTAGGAACATGGTAGGCTTTATTCGCGTGCTGTGCATGTCTATTGTTATTCCCCCCATACACGCTAGGGTATACCTGACATGTTTGCCTGTACAGGTGAGTTGTACAGGTAAACCTGAATGTGTATGTTGCACAACTGTGTAGGTTTCCATACAGGCTTACCGTGCAGGCGAACCTGTCAGGTATATACTGGCGTATATGGCTACCTTTAGAGATGCTTATATATGTTATTTATCTATAATAATATGCCTTAACTCAGATATGGTTACATTTTTAGAGTCAAATATATATTCTTATAATATGAGGCTGTCAAGCACCCTGACTTACCTACCCATATTTCAGTTTGTGGGCTTTTTAGCCTGATTTATAAATTTATTTTAACATATTTAGAACTTGATTATAACTATGGAAAACAAAACACATAGCTACAGTCCATTATAGGACTTCTGCTAGTTGGTATTGAGGCGTGCTGTGTTGCCTAAGGGTAAGGCAGTTTTCAAATAAAGGTAAGTAGATTGCAAGCAGTCACATCATAGAACGTTAAAATGTGTGTGGGTTAAGTGACTGTACTGACATCTTTAAATTATAGCGTTTTATCTATGATTCGTCTCACTTGTCTAATATTAATAAATTATTGTTGAACCCCCGTTCTTCTTTTATTGTGCCTCCTGTAGTAATCTATTTAGAATAAATAAATATCTGTTATCACGCTGTTTGTGGTTGCAGTCCTCCGAAACAGAATGACCGATTTTATATTTTTTTTAAGTTGGTATGACATTAGGTCGTTAAGTATTTTTCTCATTCCTACCCACATTTAATAATCGCAATTTTAATATTTTTATTTCGATTTATACTTACGTCCGATTTCTTCGATAATTTATATGGCAGAAGAACATTTGCCAGTAATGCTTATAGAAATCAATCATCACCTCGTCACTTAGGTTCTATATATTTATCTCTTCTCTACATTTGGCACAGAAATAAAACAATAGCTATGAGTTAAACTTTATTTTAAATGTTTCCTTCATAAATAAAACAAAATAAGCATTGAACATTGTTCATTCAACTATTATATCATAACAGGTGCAGTGAATTACAACTCATTTAAAATGTGGTTTCCCTAACAAAATAGGGTCGTGGCGTACATTATAAGTACGTGTGTGATAAGCGAAGCGATAAGAGGCATTCCTTGCATGTTTACGCGTTTTACTCAATTGTGATATGCTGTGATCAATCTGATTTCAAAGAAATACAATTTACACGTACACATCACAGCTATAAAGATACAACAAGTAAATGTGCTAGATACAGAACACTAACAATACCCACCGGCTACAGTTGTTTGTAATGTAATCTTACATTGAATAAACAATAATTGACTTATTGAATAGGTGTTATATCATGACCGGTGTTCGCAAGAACCTTATTAGAACTATTCAGTATTCATTTTGCACCCCATGTGTATTATTGTGCGAATTTCATTCATAAAGCCTAAATTTGGTAACTAACTATATTGAATTTGATATTATGTTATGTAGCAGCTATACAATTATGTTCGATAGAATAAACTTTGGTGTTCAGTCATTAACCTAAACAATATTACAAATAGTTAACCAAAGTAAAACAACGAAACCAATGTCTTTTATTTCACTCAGAGTAGGGTTTCATTAAAATGAACATGTTATATTTAGTCAACGGATTTAATAATATGACTAACATCAATATTATGAATTATTTGCTATTAGGTAGTGATTATTACTAACATGTTAGTCTAAGGGTTATACATGGGATTGTGTAAGTTATTTTGCTAAATTTCACTAATTCAACAATAAATAAATTTGAAAATATACATAGATATAGGATATTTTAAGATTACAATAGTTTTTTTTTGTTAATTAATTGGAAAATTGCTATATTTTGTTTAGCATATCACTGTATGTATCACAAGCGCAGTTTAGATATACATAGAACACATTGCAGGCTATACAGATTCTAAAATATTTTTGTTATTTTCCCTCACCACAAACGCATAATACTGTTAAAATAAAGCACAGGAAAGTACACAAAATATTTGATAATTTTATTTTTATTGCTTCGTTTAGAAATGCTTTAATGGAAAAAATATTGCTTTAAAAATAACATGAACGTATAATCTCGAATACATCACATATAGGATACATAGATAACGATATAATACTTACTACTAGAAACATGAGGTGCCATATAAGGGGATTAAGTATAATAATGTTATATGAAATACGATGCTGACCGATTGCCTTCAAACATGTTACAGTAAGCCAACGATGATTTATTTAGGGATAGATCGATATATACCTATGTATTTAATAAGTTATATTTTATTATGCGTCAACAATTTAACTCGCATCATAAGCTAAATCGTTTAAAAGAGCTAAACTGTTATCTAGTAAAGGCTTCGACGTCGTCAGGAGTCGGATTCATAAGTTAGCATCGAGTTAGTTATTGCACTTTACACTAAAATTACACCACATCATACAATATTTTTACACTAAAGTACTCCCTACCGCCGTGCTGCGTATGCGCACGACTTAGGCCAGCCACCGCCGCAGCTCCAGCCGGTCGACTAACAGCGAGTGCTAATAAATAAATTATATATTTATCTAGGACATGTTTTATTGAGTTAAAAATAGCGAATATTTCACACTAGAAATAACTAAAGATTCATTAACATTTTAAATACATTATAAGATACAACATCGCCTACTCAGTGACTAGTCTAACGGCGTATAATGATCATACTCGTAACATTTGAATAGCAACAACGATAAATAGGTACATCACAAGGGGGCGTAAGGCTAGACGAGGCATGCCGGACCAGATTATGCTCTATACTGCGTCTCGCCTGCCTACAACAAAGATTAACATTAGTTGAACGCGGATTCGTAGTTAACTCCCTGTTTAAGTAAAAAGTACGTACCGTGTATCGACGTCACTTGCGTGCGTTAATACTGCGGCTGATGAGGCAGCGGCGAGTCTCTCTCCGGCAGCTTCCGGACTTTCATCGTGCCGTCCGCGCCGCAAGAGAACAGGCGGCCGGCGTTGTCTGTAGACAAACATAATAGGCAATGTGTTTTTCTGTCAAGTTTCTAGTAATACTCAAGTGAATAAATAGTCTTTTGTTACTGCCAAGAAATGGCGACATGAAATAGGAATAATAAAGTGGTCAAGTAACTATACCGATATGTATTTGCGTGACACCCTGACCGATGTGCTTGAAGAAGGAACTCCTAGCGTGTTCCCCGGCGAACGTGTACAGCAGCTGATGAGTTGTCAGCGAGAACACCTGGAAAATTAAATGAAAGTAATGTTGTTCTGATGTCAATTGTAATAATGAGGTATTTGCGACCTTACCCTTCCAAATTATAACTGGTATGTGTTGTGGATGTTTCTATTTCGCAGGCCTCAAATTATCAGCAGGCCTAATCAAGTTACCACAGTTTCGCTTCCATTCTCTTTCGTCGATCACAACGAGTTGGCCACGCTTCCGGTTTCTTTGTTCTGACGTCATCTGAACGCTCAGCCACGTGGTCAGAACAAAGGAATCGGAGGCGTGGCCGACTCGAGGCGATCGACCAAAGAGAAAGGAAACGGTCATAACTTGGCTAGGCCTGCAAGTTTCTACATTGCTGTTTTTTTTTTTCTCTTCGGGTGAAGTGTGTGGGAACTTTTACTGATTAGAACCCACTTGTTTCTTCACTTGCGCTTTGCGGTCCAGGGCTATGGTAACTATTAAGAACATTCCCGCAGCCCTCTTACATCGATCACAATTTAGTTTCTAAACATGCCTGTTGTATGTGCTTTTGAAAATAAACTTAATTCCCCACACTTAAAGTTTTGTTTGTGCTTCAACTACCTAGTACCTGCATTTCTGAAATGGACTTATAATAATATTTAATATGCTAAAACACGTATAGTGTTTTAGCATATTATATAAGTCGATATATAAGTCAAAGTTGGTATTTGTTTGAATAAAAATAATATCGATTGGAAAAAGGATTTGCAAGGCGCGAGAAATATTGAACCAAAGAAAAACGCTAGCAACAGTTACCTTGATATCTCCGTCAGCGGCTCCAATAGCATAGTAGTCCTCTCTGGGCGACAGTGCGACGCACTTGATGGGCGCGTGGTGCGCGTGCAGGCGGTGGCGCACGGCGCGCGTGCGCAGGTCCCACACCAGCACGTCGCCGCGCCGCCCGCACGACACCAGCGCGCCCAGCGACCCCGCCCACACCACGCACGCGGCGCCGCCCTCGTGGCACGTCCACGCTACACAGTCACAAATATTATTTTATTCCACAGATGTACGAATAAAATATCATAGAAGCTTTCACCAATATAGAGAGTAGTGGTGGCCGAGTGGTAATGGCTCCGACTTACGAGTTGTAGGTCGCGGGTTCAATTACTTTGTGTAATTTTTCATTACTACTGCTCTCAAAACAATAAAGGAAAACATCGTGAGGAAACCGGCATGTCCTAGAACCAAAAATTTTTGAAGACATGTGACATCCACCATCCCGCATTGGGCCCGCGTGGTGGATTACGGCCCATTCCCTCTCCTAGAGAGGAGGCCCGAGTCCCTGCAGTGTGAACATTAATAAGGCTGGTGATGATGATCAAGTGTAGCATTTTTTTGGAGGTGGGAAACTTTCAAATAGCTTCTCCCGCACTGCTCAGAGCGACTACCTGTCACTTTGACAGACTTACTAACTAAAACCCACCTATACTCCATTCGCTATAAGATTAAACAAATCTTTTTGACTGTCAGTTCAACCGATTTTGACTTTAATTGCGTTGGTGGCATGTCAAATGGCGGCTGCAGTAAATAGTCGATATTATAACCACTTTTTTGTTTTTAATACCCACCACCCTTATGAACTGTATAGAAGTCAAAATCGATTGAAAAGACAGTAAAAAAAGGTTTGTTTAAATGTCTAATCTTCTTGCGAATGGTGTTTTTTTTTTTTTTGTTCCAGAGGCACGGTAGCTTTTTCGAACAGTACCGCAACCCAGACGAGGAATTATATTTTCTAGTCGGTCTTCAGTTTTCGGAAATAAAGTCTAACAGGCAAGTCAAAATAAATACATATTAAAAAATCATACTCACAAACCACTAAAGCTTTTTTAGTGGGCATCAGTGTGTCCCATATGGCAACGTTTTTACTCTCGGAGCTATGTCCAGCTGAAATAATTACATACAATTTAGCAGTGCCCATAATAACTACATAAATAAAACGTCAATTGAAATGAATAAATATGTTTTACCTGTAGCTACTAAGCTGCAGGAACCGAGGAATACGAAATCGCTAATTCCTTTGCTGTGACATTGATGGGTCTGTAAAAAAAAATAATAATTGAGGGACCTAGTGGTGACATGTCGCTTGGCAAGTTCGAAATGTATGGGTAATTAAACAAAGAGATTCAGGTGTCAATAGGCTGTCTGTAGGTAAGCGTGCTTCAGCGTCGGCCACATCATCGCCTACCATCTGGTAAGATGGTGGACAAACGCGAGCCTTTCCATAATAAAAAAAACATTGGTATTGGTCTTCCTGGGAACCATCGTAGAGAAACAACTCCTCAATGAGATCTGAATAAATCACTTTATTCGTGATTTTCAAAGAGCACAGAAATAACTTACAAAGAATGGTCTCGGCGATGCTTGTGGGTGTCCCGCCTGATGCGGCGCCGGGTGCAGCTGCCACATCGCCAGGTTGCCGTCAGCATCGGACGCGGCAAACTTGTTGCCGTAGTCTGAGAACCTCACGCGCGTGACCTTCGCGAAGGCGCCGGGGGCCCGAGGAGACCACACACAGGAGGGGTGGCCCCACTCCCACAGTTGGACTGAGCCGTCGGCTCCGCCCGTGAGGTCTGCAAGATGAAATAAGTGCAGCTAGTGTAGAGAATATAGATGTCCGACATAATATGATTGATTAGAATGACGATGTAATTTCGAGATGCTAATGTATATTATCAGGCTTACTTAGTTTCATCAATTACTAATATAATTATTGTCTACGCTAAAATAAGTCTTACATATTTTGGGGAAAAGTAAATTTTCCTGCCCAGGACCTAGACTATGACGTTTAAAGTAAGATTTTTTAATCTTGTTTCAGTGTGGGTAAGAGACAGCTATACAGGTTGTCTGGCGCCATCTCTTACGTCTTACCCACACTGAAACAAGATTAAAAAAGTTTTACTTTGAATCTCATGGTAACCCGTAAGTCCTTGCATAGGTATGACAAAATGCGTTGTGTTCGTAAGTTAAATTGGCACTGAAATAATTTTAAATACAGCATCCACTTACACAATGGTTGTGAGGGATGCGCTGCCATCCTTTTGATGTTGTCGATTTTGTGTTTCAGCACCTAAATATAACATTTCAATTACAAACATATTTTATAAACTCCGTGACATTCCATTGACGGACAGACATTATTCATTTTAAACATGTTAGGTTGGTTAGTAACATAGACATCATCATGCATCACAACATATTTATAAAACAAATGTGCAATAGACAATGCAACATACATTAGCTAAAAGAGACGGTGGAAACTTAACAAAATAATTCAGAAACACTAGTCAGAAACATCTAAATGGACCACATCAACGAAAAAAAAGAAACGTGGCCTGAACGTAAAAAACCGCTACTCTTGAGAACTGCTGAAAAATGAGGACTGATGAGAAAACAAACTGGCACAATTATGTGAACAGCCTATACGAGAAATGAAAAACCAAAAATAATAAAAAAAAAACAAAAGAAATAATCATGTGAGACGAAAAAAAAAATCCAACAAAAAAAATATACATCGAGCTAGAAATAAATTTTGGGGAGTGCGACCGCTGGCTAGGGATGTGACGTAGGTAAACCAAGATGGCGGAGGAGGCTAGGGTTGTCACTGACCGGTTTCATGAGAAGCTTCGAACGATGCAGCACCAGTCGACAGTATTTCGGGTCGTGGCAACCCGGGAACTGTAGACCCTTCACCTGCGATCAACACTCAGTTATACCGAACATACATTCATACATACACTTTTAAAAACAAGAGGGCCACGTCCTAAGTACTTCCGTTTTTTTATATTATAATACCTGGTATTATAAAGAACGCTGTGAATCTACAATAAATGAGAACAATACCTACCCTGTTTCCTATTTCATTTATGAAAAACTTAAAAACTAATTTAGTGTCCTTACACTGTCATTTACTATAGTTTTAATATCCATAAAAATAAAGGAAAAACTCGCACAATATAATCTCTGGTTCTCCATAGAGTTCGGATTAGGAGAGTAGGTGTGAAAAGAGATTAGAAGGAAAGCGCGGGCGAAGCGCGAGGCGACACGAGACATTATAACAAGTACAGACACGCACACAATAACCACACCACGTTTATATGACCCAGCATGTATTTAGACGTCTACTTGGTGAATAAATGTTGCGAGTTTTCCAGGGAGCCACTACGCATCAGCAGATTAAAACAAATTAGGATAACAAAGCATGATCTTTTACCAACTTGATTATTTTGTAGTTAAGTATCAAATATGTTCGAATAAATGGTACAGAAGTTCAAGCATTCAAATAATCATTTTAGTTTTGAAACTTCTGTAAAAATCGTGTTGTCAATACTGTATATAAAAAAAGAGCGATAATTTTCTTACTTTTTTTAAAATTCTGGCCGTCAACATGCTAATGACGATTAAACAAGAAAGTCCAGACATTTAATTTCACTTCTTTTAGCAAAAGCAAGTGGTACCATGAAATTAAAAGTATTTCTTTTTATTATATCGTAGGTATCACATGTCATATCGATACCCATCAACACATCTGTAGTTTCGCTAATTAGTATCTCTTTCTGCAATTATGGTGTTTAAATTAATATATTGACCTAAAAATCTGTGGGGCTTTACAATAAGATTTTTCGCTTTAACATTGATTCACCCAGCAGCACCATACTTAGTGCAATAGTTATTACGTGCACGTACTGTAACGATATACGCTTCTAGGCCTGTCGGTACTCTGCTTGACCGCCGCTCCTGTTAGGATGTTATGTTTATATTTACTTGTTAGTTTCAAACTATGCTATGTTAGGTTGTGTTATTAGAAGGATATTTCTAACTCATTTTAACGCCTCAAATGTCTCATTAACTGCTGTTTCAAAGAGACGACGCTCGATATGTCAGCCGAACACTAAGTTAATAAGCAGTAGGTTCAAAATAACTTGTTTTTGTTGTAGGGAGGTAAGCGCTCGAGCAGTTAAGAAAAATGTTAGTTAGTTAATATTATTTTCACAAACAGGTCACGCAAGTAACCTTTCATTCTCCACAGTTTAAAATTAAACTTATAAAATTTATTAGCTCATTCAGATCAGGTGTCGAAGAAGCACGCAGACTTTAGAGCGACTTTATGCCCTTAAGGCAAACCGTCGCAACAGACAAGATTACTTATAAGTTAGTTCATCGCATAACAACCAGTTATTTCGTAAAGTAAATAAAGCCTAAGTTAGTTATGTTATTCGTATTAGGGAAGTTCTTCTTATCTATCGCCAATCAGCCAGTACAAATTAGTGTGACCGAGGTATATTTCGTCCACTCAGTCAAGTAAGTAAAAGAAAATATTTATCATCAAAAAACTATTAATAATTTAACAAATAAACCATACATAGTTATTTAGGGACAAGCGAAAGTCGATTGAAAAGAAGAACATCGCATTAGTATATTTTCTAACGTTCAACTAGCAAGCTGATAGCAGGTAATTTTATAATCTAACGCGTACGTAATGTTATATAATAATTCATTATCATATTATATTTGACATTTGCAGTATATATTATGAGATTAAACTGTCATTGATAAAAAATAATATATAGGACAATAAAAACAAAACAAACACGTGTTATCGCCTTTAACCTTGAGTGACTGGTAGAAGTGCAATCAATTTTATAGCTGATAGGCAAGCATATGCATTGATAAATATAAATTTCGGTGCTACCCAGGCGATTTTAACGAACACAATTTTATATAGGGAATTAAACCTTATCCCCGCGTTCCAAAAGCCAACAGTCGTTCCGAATTACCGTAAACACATCTAACAGGCGATTTGTTGACGATGTTATAGTAATTTGGAAAGCGGGGTATATCACCACAGTCACAAGCAGATGTTAAGTCAAATCGTGACCAATTTACCAGAATCATGGTTATAAGATAAAAATTGTGGCTACTCAACATAATGCCATTTATATCCACTGAGTAGGTAGGTATCAAAGATATTCCAAAAGAAATTATAAGAACCTTTGTTATTTAGAGATGTCCAATCTGCTTGTAATCATTGACAGGAGAAAATGTTCGGTGATTTATTAAATAATGGCTGTACTTACAACGCTAGCACCTCGTCCAGTTTGACTGGCCATACCGACGGGCACTTGAGGCGCGTTGGGGTTTAGTGGAGAGCTGTTGCCGGTGCCCGGCACTGAACCGCTGTTTGGCCTGTATTAAAGAAATTTTTCCGTTAGAAGTAAGCTAGAAGAATAAGAAATAAGAGAGACATACCATTTTTTTTATGTAAAATTAACTGATAGCTCTCTCCTGCTCTGTATGGAGCGAGATAGGGTATCAGACTTATTGATTAAATCCCACCTGTGTTCCTTTAGTTGTCCATTGCGTTCAACGGCCGTCGTGCCTCGTTCGTTGCTGCATTTTCTGGGCGTGATAGTTGGTTCTTTTGTGAGGACATGAGTACCATTAACTTTTGTACCTTAATAAATTAATGGTTGAGTACGAAAGAACAGAGTTCAGAGTGACTGCGTATAGAATTACACCCTTGCAATTATTGCAGAGTGCATCGACTGTGTTTCCTCTTAACTGTTTCTAGTTAATTTTCTGCTATCAGTTGAAATGGTAGTATTGCGCTTTAGTTAAAATGCAGTATACAGGAAAAGTTTTTAACCACTGCGTAAATTTTTTTTGGTGGCTCAGTGTAAGTAATAGAACACATTTCCATTTTTAGTTTATAACTTTTTTTTTCACATTTTTCCACCTTGTCCCATTTTGAAATAAGCATAACATGGACATAATTTAATCGTAATACTATTAAATACTATGAATGAAAACGCGCTGGCCGCCGCCCGTTGTACGAGACGGGTGCGGGGGGAAGGGGGCGGGGGTATGCAGCGCCGGCGGCGGCCTTTGATGTGCGGATCTGCAGTACGTCACTTGCGGAAGCGGGGTTCGGACGTTCGCTCATATTCATCTCTGCGCGCGTGTGTGCCGCGTACTCGTGTCGTCACGATGTCGAACTTTACTCACCGCGAATACTACGAAATGGTGCGAGTGTATCTACTTAGCCACGAAAATTTACGAGCAGCACGAAGAAGATATGAGAGGGAGAGCGTACCTCGTATGCGAGCCCAAGGGATCCGTAATCCTACGGTACCTAATGAAAGGACAATTCTTGCAGCAAATCAAAGGCTGCTTGATCACGGCCAGTTCAGAACCCCGAGCCATGCACTAGGGTCTGGCAGACCTCGACTGGCAGTCGAAGCCGAAGACGCCATATTTGATTTTTTTGAGCGTAATCCGAGAGCCAGTACCTACGACGTGGAACGTCGTTTTGGTGTGAGCCAACACGCAGTATGGAAGCTGCTAAATACAGCCGGACTCCATCCATACCACTTCCAGCCGGTACAACAACTCCATGACCCAGACCCAGCACCACGTCGAGCCTTTTGTGAGTGGCTTTTAAATCACCCTGATGTAAATATCTTGTGGACGGATGAGGCATTATTCACACGTGTGGGACTCTACAATGTCCATAATGAGCACTGGTGGTCTTTCAATAATCCCCATTTAGTACGAGAGACGCATCACCAAATACGTTTCAGCGCAAACGTATGGGCGGGTGTTATTAAAAATAAAATAATAGGTCCCATTTTTATCGAAGGCGCCTTGACCGGGACTCGTTATTTAGAAATGCTCGACACCACCATCGAAGAATTAATCGATGAAGTCCCATTGAGCTACAATAATAACTTTTATTACCAGCACGACGGCGCTCCGCCACATTACGCCATAGCGGTACGAAATTATTTAAATGAAAAATACGGGGAAAATTGGATCAGTCGGGGTGGTCCCGTACCATGGCCGGCTAGGTCCCCAGACCTCACTCCCTGTGATTTTTATCTCTGGGGAGAAGTGAAACGTCGGGTGTATGTAGAAGAGGCTCAGAGCCTAGATGACTTAAAACAAAAAATAAATAACGCTTTCAATGAAGTGAAAAGTGATAGTAGTGTCCTAAACAAACTAAATGCAAACTTATTTAAACGTGCACGTTTATGTCTGGAAAAAGGAGGAGGTCACTTCGAACAATACCTTAAATACTGTGATTAACGAAATGTAGAGGTAAGAAATTATAAACAATCTTAGTGTGTTAGGTTCTTTTTGATTGGAAATTGTTGTAAATAGGTAGTTGATTCCAATTTTTTAAATACGCCAGAATGCAATTTTTTCAATTCAAATTTTATCATGAGTAATTATCATACATAAATGTTTTAATTTGAATGTAAAAATTATTACTTGATTTATTTTCTGCATTTTGATGGTCCTAAGCCCATGAAAGTATGAAGGAAAAATTGGAATTACCTAAACTTAAAAAAGTAGCACGAAATTGCGGTCAGTAACCGCACCGCGTAGGTACTTACGTCGGCGCCGTCGCATCGAGCGAACGCACATAAGTACTTACCTACAACTCAGCTGATACCAGCTTGCCGGTCGGGCGACCAGTCGACGCATGAGTCGGTCAACCGGGCGCCCGACTGGCAAGCGACCATAAAATAAATTTCTATGTAAATAAGTCTCGTAAGCGATAACTTTATTTTTTACTATTAACACATATCAAAATAAAAAATACGTGTTTATTAAAATATATTCAAGTTTATCATGTCAAAATTTGCGCACTGGTTAAAAACTTTTCCTGTATTTGTTTTCATTCAAAACCCTCTATGAGTGAAGAAACTCTAATATATCCTGCAGCGGTTTGTCCTGAGAAATTATCTGTGGAGGGCAATTTATTAACTCACTTGTCGTGATGCTGTATCAGCAAGAAGCCAGTGTCTGGTAAGGCAGCAGGATCAGCCGCGAGTGCAAGCAGGTCCAGCTCGCACTCGTCTTCCGCCCACCAGGCGCCGGCGCGCAGCAGTAACGACACATCCATCTCTTGGACTTCGCGGGCTGTGGCCACGGCTAGCAGGCAGCCGCCGACCTGTGGGATACAAATATGATGTTAAACTATCATTGGACGTCATTTTGAGATCTTTGACGATCGTTACAGATAGTCAGAAGCTAAAAAATCTGACAACAAGTCATGGGATCTCATCTCAAAGAAAGACAGTATAGTTTAAATAAAAGTTTAAGTGTTGTTTAAATGCTGGTCTTAGTCTATAAGTAAAAAATTGTGGAATTATAAACACCTAATTCAATTTTGAAGATTATTGGAACAAATTCTATTTTTTATTTGGTTTTAAATTTTTTTATTCAAATCTTCAAAACTTTTATATAGAATCACATTTTGATACAATAAAACTCTCATGAAGTGCAAACAATATATCAATCGCGTGGTGTGCGAGACGGGCCCGAACGTGAAAAAATAATTGCATGTCGCCTGTCGAAAATCCTTAGATGGGGTTGTCACGTTTCCTTGTATGAGATATAAGGCACCTGTATGTTAGATCTGTGCAACAGTCTTGATAAGGGGTATCATGTTTCTCAGTTTCTGCGAGTTGTCAGCTTTCAATGTGTGCACACCATGCAAAGGAGTATATCAGAAGATGTTCTGTAGCGTTTTTCCTATTCCCATAATAATGAGGCGTTTATGTATGTAATATAATCATGAAATATTAAAAATAGATATTCGAATTTTCACCGTCCTATCCATAGGTTACTATTCGATAAGACACTTCGGATCTAATTTGGGCTCACAACTATTACGAATCCGGTTCGAAGGATCCTGGCGCCTATTACGTATGCAGTAGTATCTCTTTTGGTGATCACAAAACCCCACTCATAGCCACCAAGGTAACTCAGGTATGGTTATAATACGATACCTTGTTGAGACAGAAGGCAGCGATGGAGTCCTGTTCCTTGTGTATGATGCGCACAGGGTTGTGTAGCTCCAGGTCGCGCTCGCGTTGGTTCTGTGGTATACATCCGCCCCTGCCTTCGGCTGCCATAGTCTCGGCAGTTACTGATTGAGTACGACGGCGGGAGAATACAGCTCGGATGAAGAGATCCTGTAATTAATGAACATTTTATACTGGGTCAAATTAAATTAGCTAGTGAAACTACGTAAGGGTGACAGGTCATTACGATAAAAACATTGAAAAAAAAAAACTTGAAACCATCAGTCCATCATAGAATAGAAGGCCTTATAATTTTCCCACTGTTGGGACTCAGACTTCCTCTCTAGGAGAGGGAATCATATTATGATATCATAAGTTGTATATAAAATTATTTGGAACACTTAAGGACCACTCGATATTCAGACAGTCGATGTCGCGTCGCGTAGTGTCATAAGGGTCAGACTGTCTTACTATGAATGAAAAATAAGACGAGTCTGAATATCGTGTGCTGAATAACGTGAAGTGTAATAGGCCCTTTATTTAGGGTTAAAATCTCAAAACAAAGGATTTACCTGAACCGGTTCTTGCCGTACAAGGAAACTCCAAAGTCTTCGTGCTGGTGCGGCACTGAATAGTATCGAGCTGAACGGTGTATTATGTTTCTCTAATAAACATCTGAAACAAAATAATAAGTTTGTAGATAACATGACAGTTGTATTAAAAGACGAAATACCTATTTTGTCAATTAAGTCAGATGAACGTAAAGATTTTTTTTGGATGTATAAGAAAGAGAGATAGAGATGTTTCGGAGGTTCGATACCGATTTCGGTTCCGATTTTTAATCGGAAATTATATCGGAGGTATAAACTTGTATTATATACCTCCGATACATCATTACGCACATCCTCATGTACATTTCCCTCCCCGTGTCATCTGTCGATTACTCTTTCACTTGTTATTTTGTTTCGTATTGGGCACGTTCTGTGTTCGCGCTTCATTTATACCTACTTTTAATAAACTGAGTTTTTGATTAGTTTTAGTAGCATTTCATTTGCCGTTACGTAGTTAGTAAATATACAAGGTGTCGTTTTGAAGATGCAAAATATTTCAGGAGGTAATTATGTTAGTGATTCTCGACCCGAATCAATAATAAAATGAGTAGGATTTTTTTTTGTTTTTTTATTTTTTTTTTTTATTAAAATCGGTATGTGTGAACTACGTTTCTTAAAAAGCAGCCAGTCTGATACCTGCCTTATAACCGCGCTTTCTTTCACACACACAAACACGGAAAAATAAAGGGCGTTTTCACACACACTAACTCGCAACGATAGTTTCATAAATATTGTATCATCCAATCATCATCCCGCACGCCACACCCTAGCCACGCCCCCGCTGCCATCGATCAATCGAATTAGTTTAGTATAATTAAAGAATAAAATAACAAGTATTACTGATTATTGACCAGGTATCGTTTTTTCACATGATTAATTATGAGTTGTATTACAACCTCCTGAAATATTTTGCATCTTCAAAACGACACCTTGTATAAGTCAATTTTATAATTATAGTTCGTTATTTTCAAAAACTGTCATAATTAGGATGTAGATATAAAGACAAAAGAAAATAAAAGAATGTCCGACATACCTGTATTTATTAATGGGTGGTCCAGTGGGCAGTTGTTCGGGGAAGCAGCCGGGGATGTAGTCGGACGGAGGCGCGCGCGACTCCAGCGTCTCGGTGAGCTGCTGCTGCCACTGGTCCACGCGCCGCAGCGCGCCGTGCACCATGGGGCTCGTCGTCGCTAGCTCTGTACGTTGGAGATTACAACATTACGTTTATAAGCTGAAGGACTTAACAAGCAGATTTTTTTTTTATAATGGATAAGCTCGCGTTTGACCACAATTTCACCAGATGGTAAGCGATGATGTGGCCGACGATGGAACACAGATATATGGCGAATTGTTTGTAACGGGATTTTCTCCAAATAACATTTTCTCTAATAACAATGATCGCGATATTTTTTTATATTATACTCGGTACGAAGAGGATGTCGTAAGTTCTGTTTTTGAATGAATATACGTGAAATTAATTTTATTATTTAATCAACATATGGTCGAGTGAGAGTCACGGGAATGCGATAGATGCGAGACGCACAGGACCGTTCTTTGTGGCACTTGGGGGAGGCCTATGGACGTCCATTGGACGTCTTTCGGCTAAAATGAGATGTTATAGTCGAAAGTATCTTGTTCGTAATAAAACACGACAAGGTCTATTTGTCTACGAACCAAACTATTACTAATCCGGCTCGAAGGATCCTGCTGGCTGTTGTATCTTTTTTGGTGATCACAAAACCCACTCACAGCCCCTATTTTAACCTAGGTATGGTTATAATACGATACCTTGTTGAGACACCCCACCCACACCCACAGATTCGGCTTCCAGATAATGTTGTCAAAATTGGCAAGTCAATAATGTCATGGTCAACGGTATAACCGCTATTTCGTCACAGTCGACATCGGTACGGCTAAGATAGAATTTGGACGGTTTTGTTGCACGACTATTGATGCAGAGGTTGAGTGACCGACTGCTGTACTGCGTGTTCGATTCCCGCACGGAACAAATATTTGGAGATAAGCGACCCGAGGAGTTTTATGTCTGGTTAGCAACTGCCCGATAGATGATTTCAGGCTGTTGTATATCCTCAAATTGCGCGGAGAACTTCAATTGCAGAATTGCGTATTTTTTGTAGTTCTTTCGTGGCGTCATAGATATCGTTACAAATATTTGAACGGCCTATAGGTAATAGTTCTGGGTGTTGGTGTTGTGTTTGTGAGTGTACATGTTTGTGAAGCACCTCCGGTACAACAGGAGTTTATATAACTTAGTGTGACGGAAACATTTTACAAAAAAAAAATAAAAAAATGTGTTACCTGACATCTCAATCCCGCACATCTGCAGGAAGTTCTGTAGCTTCTGCTGCGCAAGCCGCAGCACCGCGATACGCATGACGAGCCACGAGTACGAGTCGGGGTCGGAGTGCTCAGAGTTCGCTAGCTTGCGACGCTTGTCGTCCCGCCTGTAACAAAATGTAGATTTAGTTATACAAGGTGTCGTTTTGAAGCTGCAAAATATTTCAGGAGGTAATTATGTTAGTGATTCTCGACCCGAATCAATAATAAAATGAGTAGGTAATTATTTAATTTTTTTTTTCTTATTTATGGAAATCGGTATGTGTGAACTACGTTTCTTAAAAAGCAGCCAGTCTGATACCTGCCTTATAACCGCGCTTTCTTTCACACACACAAACACGGAACAATAAAGGGCGTTTTCACACACACTAACTCGCAACGATAGTTTCAAAAATAATGTATCATCCAATCATCATCCCGCACGCCACACCCTAGCCACGCCCCCGCGGCCATCGATCAATCGAATTAGTTTAGTATAATTAAAAAATAAAATAACAAGTATTACTGATTATTGACCAGGTATCGTTTTTTCACATGATTATTTATGAGTTTTATTACAACCTCCTAAAATATTGTGCAGTTTTAAAACTGCACCTTGTATATCCAGCAGAAACCTTTTACAAAAATAAACCACACCAAAAATTAATTTCCAACTTACTTGGGATTGCTGGTGTCGAAGATATTATCGTCATCTTCGGCTTCGCTCTCGTCTTCGTCGATGTCTTCAGCGCCAGACTCCGCGGAATCGTAGTCGTAATTCTCAGGGTCTTGTTCGGCCGTGGGCTAAACAAAGTTTATTAAAACATAAGTTAAAGTAACAAAGGCTTTTGATTTTTAAAAAAGAAAGAATTAAAAATAAAACGCAGGCTATGTAAACACGGGTATTCAGCCGCATCCGTTTAGACTGTAAATGGGCGCCAAGCTAGTTGGGAAAACAATGGATGACTGATGAAACTGACGTAACCCTTAACATGTTGATGAGGGGGGGGGGGGGGAAGAAGCTTATTATCTAATATTATAAACCGCTTGTTCAAAGCGGTTAAAATCTCATGCAAAGTATTGTTGTCATACTACAGTATACCGTAAGTGTTCTGTAATAAGGTAACTCAAAATGTTGTAGGTACATAGGTTGTCCTTCCTGGATATCCTCGCGCGGGGCGATGGTGTTAAGTCCTTGGAGACGCTTGTTAAGTAGCACGCGCTTTACTGCCTACATTTACCCAACTACAATTACCGTCACGGATCTTGAGCGCTCGGCGTCATAGTGGCCGCATTGCTTTGCGCATTCCATAAATTGGGGAGCCAATCGTCGTCGTTGTTAGATACATGCAGCAAGAGCAGGAAACGAATCATGAGTGGCGTCTATGACGCGATGACGCGGCGAGCTAATCACTGACACTCCCCACCCCCGCGTCTCACTTCGCACCACTAAAGAGACCGAATATTTCACTTCTGCGCAACTTGATGCCAGCGCTCAAGATCCGTACCGGCAATTGTATGTAGGGGTTCGCTTCTAGTCTAACCGGATATACTTGACTACCAGTATTTCCCGTCGAGCTATTGCCTATCTATCCTTATTCATTATATATGACTATTACTTTCATTCTTTTATGAAGACGGCAATGACAAAGTGGTAGATTGCTATTGATTGTTAGTTAAATAGTTACCTTCGTAAGCAAATAAGTGAGTATACTGCAGTGCGGCGGCACGAACTGTTCCCTATACGTAGGTCGTCCTTCCTGGATGTTTTTGTGCGGCGCGGTGGGGCCCAGGCCCAGCAGCCGCATGTTGAGCAGAGCGCGCTTCTCTCGGAGCGACGACCACACGGACGTGCCTTCTGGACGCTCCACTAACTTTGGCTGAAAACAATGAAAGCTTTATTCTAATGGCATGATATTTTTAGGGAAGAATGTCATTCTGAGTAATCTGACCAAGTGACTATATATCGATCTTACACAGAAAAATATAAACGTATATTTTTTTTACTAATATAAATTAGTGCTTGACTGCGATCCCATCTGATGGTACGCAGTGATGTAATCGTTGATGGTGAGGCGCACGAGTTTATGAGGAACCTATTTCTTGTAGCCTTGAATACAAATAAGTTTTAATAGGAAATTGCTTTTGTCTTTCGATGTACGCGGTATAAACAACGAGGCGAAACACTTAATAAATGTATATTTGTATGTAAATACTTTGCACCCTCTGTGATTATAACAAAATTACACACACCTACAAAGTTGAAATCTTGTCATCAGTGTTTCAAATTCAAATTTTTTGGAAATTATGATCTAACGGTTAGTATACATAAGAATTAAAAAAAAAACTATTGTTAGTAATAATAATAACACACAATGACTAAAACTATTTTAAAATTTTATCTCCTCAGGGTCAGGAAACAGTAAAAAACAGCCTCTGACTCATATTTGTTATATTCTTAAACATATAATAAGTAGTCCATGGTTAGATTCCACTGACCTGTAGTGAGGGCGCGGGCGCAGTGGTGAGCAGCCGCCGCACGCCGCCGCCGAACAGGCGCGCGTGGTCGGGCGCGACGGGCGCGTGCGCGCTCAGCCGGTACAGCAGGTGCGCATCGCGCGCCGCCGCCGCCCAGCCCAGCAGCGCCAAGTATACCGCGCAGAACGCTTCCGCAAGAAGGACGGCGAGGCGGGGCGCGTCTTCTTCTTCAGCTGCGCGGAGTGCTAGGCCGCGGAGGGCCGATACTCCTGAGACATTACGTTGATGTCATATTGCGTTTACAAGAAATTGACAGCCTAACGATCATTCATGTGTACAGTGCGTTTCACTTACGAAGTTCCTTTGCCGTGATGTTGGCAATACGGAAACAGTGTTGCTATGTATTGAGCAATAAAATTACTTAAAGTTAGGGAGATTAACTCATATTTCGTTACTTTTAACAATTGTCATATAAGTTTTTTTTTCTTTTGGAAACTGTAAAAACTATTTTTGAATAAAATAAGACGCTAAGCTCCATTTCGATAGTGCCTGCAATTCTTTCAAATACCGAAAACGCCACGCCGCAATATTGTACCTCTCCTTTAACAAGTTCCGTTTAGACCTGCTTTTTTTTTTAAATAAAGTCTCATTCCCTCATACCTCTCCAAAAAATATTGCGACTACCGTTGAAATCGATTTCGTTTAGCATTTCGTGCAACAATTTTGGTAGAGTAGGCAATTCTTTCCTTTTTTCCCTTCTTTTTCTGTAGACAGACAGGGGAGCCAACATTACGCCGAAGGAACCTCTTAAGTGAAACGCACAATAAAGTGCGACACGGGTAAGCTACCTAGGAAATCATACCAAATTATATCGAAAAAGAAGGAAATCATATAGTCCATCGTAAACGGAATGATCCAGAGGATTATGATATGAAAGTTTTGCAAACGTGACAAACTGAAAAATACATAAATTAATATTACGTAGACCGTACGGAATAACAAGACCGTAATACACAACTCATAATAAAAAAAGGAAAATGAATCCTGAAATAATCTTTATGTTATGGTGTTGCAAACATCGAAAAGTGTATTAGAAACAAGGGTGGTAACCCTAAATATTTATTTTTAGGGCACAGAATTTTAACTTTTTGTTCTGTTTGCAGTAATAAAACTAATTATTTAATGTCACGTAGTTTCAAACGTCGATATAATATGTATTAAAAACAAAGGTTACCCTAAATATATATTTTAAAGTTGTAAAATGTTTATTCTATTCTATAAAATATTTAGAGTTAGTCATACCTGGCCATTTGTTCGGTGGAGTCGTGACAGTGAGCTCCTCAGCGGAATGACGTCTCTGTCGCGTGATCATTTGACTAGTTGCGGGCGTTTCAGCTATGATACTGTTGAACGAAATCAATGTGATGAGTGAACAGATTAAGAAACCAATATAAAACTACTAGCTTCTGCCAGGTGCTTCGCCCGCTTGAAAGGTTTCTCTATACAAAATATGTACGACCATTAGGTTCATCCTTATAAGAAGTGAATTTTAACGCGTCATCCGACAACAAGTGCCTAAATTGAAAACGTATTTGTCTGCCGTGCGTTTGTATGCCAGTGATGCGCTATTCAACACCAAATTGAACACGTGGTGCTTATGACGTTGCCGTCCTGTTGTCGACCGTTCGCCGCACGGTTGTCGTACCGCGCGCTTTGTATAAAAAATAAGATCGCATACGCACCGCATGCGCAACGCAGCAGGCCATCAAAAAACGCTTAAATTGAAAGCTCCCTTAGAAAATTCTCTCTTAGTGCCTTCCGTCATAAATGGAAACCTTGTGCCTTGTGTTCGCGCTCCTAATCCCAGTAATTTCGGTTATGCGTTGATATGTCAGTCTGTCAGCTTCTACTTATATATATATATATATATATAAATAGACAGATGATAGATGATATGGTAACCTTACCAATCATGATGATGTGAGTGCTTCAAGCTGAAAGTGTCGGAGTCGCACAGACTCTGGTAGATGCAGGCGGACAGCGCGACTGCTAACTCCCTCAGGGTGTGCAGTATTCTGGTCGCCGAGCCGCCAGGTATGCCCAGCTCACCAATAGTGCCCAGCATGTCGTGGGCTACGGACTGGAAAAGAGCAAGCAAATATAACAATGGTTAATAAAGCCGTGGGACTATGGCTTGTTGCTAAAAAGTTCTTAAGTCCTTTGTAAACACGCGGCGATACTTATTTCATAGAAACAGATTGTCAAAGGTATATTACCATTATATAATTGCGTTCTTTTGCCATTTTCACTGTGTCAGCATTTGTGTTTTACAATAATTGAAAAATCAAAATGTGTCTTTTAAAAATGGAAAATTAAAAATTTGTGGCCTTACAATAATCGAAAAATCAAAATAAAGTAGTATGCTAAGCATATTTAGATTTGGACTCGCTAGTCGGGACCAATAACTACTTATAACAACGACTCGGGTGGTGGGCTGTGAGCACAACAGGGGCGTACAGGTCGCGCGATGAATCAAGATCGCTCGGCAAAAGTGGAAGGGGCATGCGCAGTATTCAATTCTACGGTCTATTTGGCGACGTTCGGGCGGGTGTGCGCCGTCGGCGACATGTCATTGGTAGATAGAGTCGCTCTTCAATTCCCGCGTTGCGTTCTCGCCTCTCATTGGATACTGTTGTACTTGGGTACTGTTGCGTACAGCTTGTGTTATCGTAATAGTAATACGTAGTCGTAAAAAAAAATGGTTAAAAATAAAGTTTTAAAACGGCTAGCCAGAAAAATGGTTTACGACGTGAATTATTACGTTAAAGAAAGAAACTAACGAAATTATTGTTTTTAATTTTATGTTTTATTTTTAAAATTTTAATTTTTTGAATTTACCCACTTACAAGATAAAATACAATCAAAAACTAGTGTTATTATAAGTTATGTTACTAAGGTTCAAACATACGAAATTAAAAATAAAATCCTAACATAATAAGAATTTCTGTGCGCAATTGTACACATGCGCCGATTGCCCCCACTACTTTCACCGAGCGATCTTGATTCACCGCGCGACCTGTATGTAACTACCGCCGCATTAATGATACGGGGCCTACGTGCTACAGGGACCCCAAGTGTCCAAAAATTGGTAACATTTTATCCACTGATCATGTTCGTCCTGCCCTATCGCGATTTCGTCTTGCTGTCTGTGTTCTAGTATGGCCTATTTTGTAAACAAAATAAATAAATTAGCCCTCAATCATTTTTGATACAGGCCCTTAGGCCACTGGGGCAAAGGAAAGAATTAAAAAAACCAAAAAGTCGGCCTCTCCATAAAAAATATAGACTTGATTAGACAGTTTGTATAGAGGCCAATTTTTTTTCGTTTCTGGATAAAAAATATTGTAGAAGGTTGTTCAGTTTCGTCTAACTGAGCAAGTCCTTAAAAATTTGTGGAGGACTGTCTCTTACACCCTGTATTTTGGCATTGAAAGTGTTAACAGAGTTTTACCATCAAAGAAACTTGCACCGGATCAGCGCTAAGTTCATTTTTGCTTGCACTCGAAACGAAAACTTCAAAGGGATTGGTTATGCGCCGCGCCGCTGGATACAAGCGAAATTTTTTTTCAGTGGTCCGGCAGAAATGGCCGCGATGGTACATGGTGCATTCATAATTTTAACAGTTTTAACAGGAATTTACCTGTAAATGTCTAACAGGATCAGCAACGACAGTGTTATTGGTGGCTACAGCTGCAGCCAACAGCGGCAGCGTTGTCGGGAAGGGTAACGGAGACAGTAATTGTTGGTGCTGCTTGTCTTGTCCCAACTCTTGGAGGAGGAGCACCAGCTCCATGCGCACGGACGCGAGCCCGCCGCCGCCTGCGCCGTGGAGGGAGCAGTACGAGAGTAGTGTTCGGAGGAGAGTCTCGTTCGCTGTAAGAAAGAGATATTTCAAATGTTGTTGTTCTGCCACCACCACAACCAGCCAGGTGTTGTGTTTGGTCCGGGCAATGGTCCAATAGTTGATTTCGGGCTGTTGTTTAAGTTCTTAACGTGCGGAGAATTCTAATACCGAGATGCAGGATCTTGAATTTTAGTTCCTATGTGGCGTCATAGATGTCACTTCCCTACGGAGATCGGAGATCGATCGTTTTTGATGCGTCGTGACGCGTGGCAGACTAGTGGAAAGTTAGTTCTACTGCGTCGGAATCAGAAACCGGATAGTTTTCCGGAGTTAGAGCTCTGTGCTCTGATGCCCCAGTTATTCAACGTGGTGTTGTCCCAGCGAGTCGGAATGATGCCCTGAGGGTGATGATGCATGTATATGTTCTAATCGCGCGGAGAACTCTAATATCGCGATATAGGATTTTGAATTTTAGTTCCTACTAGCTTCTGCCCGCGGCTTCGCCCGCGTGGCATTATGTACGGGAATCGGGATAAAAGGTAGCCTATGTTTTTTTCCATGTCAAAGGCTATATGCATGCCAAATTTCATCCAAATCCGTTCAGCCGTTTTTGCGTGATTAAGTAACAAACATCCACACTTTCACATTTATAATATTAGTTAGGATGTGGCATCATAGATGTTTAGATTTTAAAAGGAAAAAACGATTAAAGATAATGGCACATGGTGTTCCATTTTCAGTGTACAAACACAAATGACTACCTAAATCGTAGTGAACGGTTAAACTGAATAAAACGTTTTAAACTAAGAAACAAGTGAAGAGATTACAATGATTTCTAAAAGGAATAAACAACACACAGTGCTCAAAGTCGTTAATTTTATTAGCACTCACCTTTCAGCCATTTCTTCCTATTAAGCGCTCTTTGCACTTTGGCTTCAAAGTCTGCCTTCTCCCTGATCAATAGCTGGTGTAAGGTGGGCCTGTCGGGCAGCGGCGCCAGGTCGGGCTCCGCGCACAGCAGCGCGCCGCCGCCGCCGCCGCCGCCCGACGCCAGGTAGCCGCACAGGCGCCGTAGAGCTTCCACTTCGCGTTCTAACCAGATGTACAGCTGGTAGCGGAGGTGACCACCTGACGAACATAATCAGTAATAGTGACTAGAAGTGGTAGCTTTTAGGAAGTGCTTAGAAAGTTTTTATTTATAGTTTCTGGGGTAGTGAGTGTTACCAAAGACTACAAAAAAAAAAAAAAAATGCAGGTGATATAAGAAATGTCGGTGATTCTGACCCATCACTTTTGAAATGTCAAAATGTCGGTCAGTCAAAAAAAGCTCAGCTAAAATACACATTCCAAAGCGTAGATTTCTTTGGAGAAGAACGTTCCAAAAATTTCATGGACTCTTTTAAATCTTAATATGAGTTACATTAATCTTGGTTACATATTTTTTGTCGCTTCTATTATGTAAGCACAATGTAGAAAAAAAATGAAAAAAAAAATGTGGTAATAAATTCAGATAAGAGATGACCAGTTTTAAGTGACGGCGCCCGTTCCCGAGCATGACGCGTGTATTAGCCTCACTCAGCTCACAATTGAAAAAGGTGACTAAAATTAGGTTTTTTAAAATAAATTCACTCACCATCAACTTCAAACCCAGTTGCCAACGTGCTGAGTTCCTCCATCAATATCTTGAGACAAGCTACGAACTTCAACTGCTGCGCCATAATGTCTACAGTGGGAGGTTCCTCTACTTCTTTGTCTTTCTCTGAGGTGCCGTTCACTGTGACCTTTACAGTTTCTTCTTTCTTGTCCATTTTCATCTCTAATGGCGGAGTGGAGGCTCCAGAATCTTCGGATCTTTTACACAAATTATTTGATTAGCTACGTAGATTGTGAAGACCCATATTCAATTTACATTTTTTGTTTTAGTAGGAAATCATTAAGTAAGTACTCCTTCCTTTAGAAGGAGCGAGATAGTGTCAGATTTTTACTGACTAAAACCAACCCGTGTTCCTTCAGTTACTTTGTAGGACCATGGTAAATCTTTCGGCAAATCTCGGTCTTGGCCGTAGTATTAAATTACAGTGCATTTAGTTGATTTATAGCAGTAAGATAGATGTTGATAAATCTATCGTGATGCTTTATATTTCTAGTGGTGGAAAATTGTTTGTATTTTTTTGAGTACCTACGCAAAGATGTTAGGAAAATATCAACCTACTTCATTGCCAATTTATCTGGCGCTTACCATAGAACAAGCTTCCTCACGTGTTACCTTAACCATTTTGAGAGGAGTGACAAAAAAAAATTATACAAAGTAATGCACCTGCTTGTACGAACCCACGACCTGAAACCCGTAAGTCGGGGCCATAACCACTGCTTTCAAAACCGTGAGGAAACCTTAGACTTTCTTGATTGGAAATCGTCAACTCACACAGACCAAGTGTGGTGTTTTAGTATTTTTTCGCTGTATATGAAACTGGCCTCGAACCTTCCAAATACTGTATATGTATTTTTTGGGTAGAATTCTATCGTGCCTTTCTAGAGATAAAAAAACTCACCCCTTATCATCTTCGTCGTCCCAGCTTAGAACCAGTTCATCTTTCTTGTCTGCAGCAACAGGAGCGCCCCAGTCCACTTCTACAACGGGCGCGCCCCAATCCATGTTAGCCGGCTCTGGTTCTTCCTCTGAGCACAAATCACTTAGCTAAGAACTATGCATTAGATAGCAGAAATATCTGGACCTGAACTTACCTTGGGTGGCGGTTTAATGAGAGGTCCACAAAATATTTCCATTGCGTATTATCATGCAATTTCATGAAAAAGCATTAGACATAATATGAGAAAGATGTCCTTCTATTTATAGTACAAGGGTCAAAGTTATGGTTCCGTTTGTTTTGGGTTCAGAATTGACAATATAGAACATTTTATTTACTACACAAATCGGTATAGGGTACAACAACTTTTAATGCCCCATCGGTAATCTTCGGAAAAGCCGAGGATAGCCGATGGAAGTGAGAAAACAATACGATCATGTCGCTTTGCGCTGATCATCAAGAGTTTTTATTAGCAATACCACACACCATCGAAAGCCGTAACGGTTTGATCGACCTTCAGGTAAAACAGATACGAAAACTTACACCTCGATCTGTCAAAATCATGTCAAGATGAACGTTTGATGAATCGCAGCGTAAGATCTATGTTCCGTGTCTGTATTACTCAATAACTTTCTTACAAAAGTATTTTAAAAAAAGCAACGAAAAACCACAAAACAAAACATAAATCAGCGGACGTACAAACGGACGTGAACGTTGCGTACTTTTGACTGGTTGATCCTCGGCATGTCCTGAGTGATCGATTAGCTGTCCCGAGTGTATGACGGCGTCGTCGATTGACAGCGCGGCGACGGGCTGCTTCGGACGTTCGTCGCGCACCCGCGCTGGCAGCTTGGACAGGACTTCTAAAGCTAGGGCAGGACAGCCGGCCTTGAAGTGCCCGTGCGCCGTTTGGAAGTACAGGCGGCGTTCTAAGCGGGTGATGCCTTCTTCTGGCTCTTGTTGAAGCAGGGCTAGGGTTCCACCCTGTGAAAATTATTTTGTAGTTAGCTAGTACGAAACCTATAGCATATTTCGTGGTAAGAAAATAGTGACTTATCAGTGCTACTGTAAAATAAATGCGTGAGTAAATGGGGTAAAATTTAAAACATTAGTATTAAAAAAAAGCTTTTTAATACTCATTATTTTCAAATACTAATATAAAGCACACTTAGATTTATCAAGGGCGATGTGGTCGCTAAGCGACAAAGCCCTTTAATTAAATAATAAAAAAAAAAAAAATAGATTTATCAATTATACAAGGTGTCGTTTTGAAGATGCAAAATATTTCAGGAGGTAATTATGTTAGTGATTCTCGACCCGAATCAATAATAAAATGAGTAGGATTTTTTTTTTGTTTTTTTTTTTTTTTTTTTTTATTAAAATCGGTTGTGTGAACTACGTTTCTTAAAAAGCAGCCAGTCTGATACCTGCCTTATAACCGCGCTTTCTTTCACACACACAAACACGGAAAAATAAAGGGAGTTTTCACACACACTAACTCGCAACGATAGTTTCATAAATAATGTATCATTCAATCATCATCCCGCACGCCACACCCTAGCCACGCCCCCGCTGCCATCGATCAATCGAATTAGTTTAGTATAATTAAAAAATAAAATAACAAGTATTACTGATTGACCAGGTATCGTTTTTACACATGATTAATTATGAGTTGTATTACAACCTCCTGAAATATTTTGCATCTTCAAAACGACACCTTGTATATTAAGTAGGTAATACGGTACTTCCCTTCCTACCCCTAAAAGTATAATTTGGCTGTATGAGACCTGAAAAATTAACAAAACTAACCTGACTAGGCAGATTATGTCTCTTCAGCCTCGGATGCGTCCGTAGATACACGTAGAAGTTGAACACGCTCGGCATTGGTTCATTGTCCCTCGCCGCATGTAATCTTCCTGCGTTACTCAACAACGTGTCTAACGCAGCACCGTAGCGTTTCAGTTCCCACAGAGCCATGGAACGGATGAAGGGATCTGGGTGGGCGCGTTCTAGGTCTAGTTCGCCGTCTTCTGTTTCACCTCTGGGAAGCATAAATATGAAAATTAATAAGCTTAGATTAGACCTAGTTTTAGATTACTATTATTATTATTACTAGCATTTTTATTTGAATAAATAATAGAGTTTTTGGAAGTTCAATCTAAGAAAAAGTTTTAGAACTTTTCTGTCAAAATATTATTTATATTATGTCTAGCCTGTACTGTCCCATTGTTGGGCAAAGACATCTCTCGATTTCTCCCAGTGTTCCCGGCTCTGGGCACGCCACAATCATGGCGGTAAGTCCCCTCTTTGAGGCGTGGCTGGAAAGGCCTCACGGCGTCCTTACCTTCCGCATGACGCAGGTCCTCACCGGACATGGTTCGTTCGGGAGTTTCCTACACCGGATTCATGCGGAAGTGACGCCCGGGTGTCGCCACTGTGCGGAACGCCCGGAGGACACGGTGGAGCACACAGTCGAGGTGTGCCTGCTTGGGCGGAGCATCGCCGTGCCCTCGTGGGGGCGATCGGCGGCGGAGACCTCTCGCGCCGGGCCTTGGTTGAGGCCATGGTCCGGAGCGAGGAGGAGTGGCAGGCGGTCGCCGACTTTTGCGAAGCAGTAATGCTTGCAAAGGAGGAGGCCGAACGCATCAGGCAACGGCGTTATCGCCGCCGCCGTCGCCGGGATTCTGATCCCGATTTCCGGCCAACGTAGACGCGGGCTTGCGGACAGTGAGCAATGGGTAGCTCGCTGTCCGGCCGTCCGGTAACCGTCCGGACCAAGCCCAAGTCGTCGACGGCGCGCACTGTTCCCGCGCGCCTCAAGGAGTTGTCAGCAACAGCAGGGACCCAGCCGGGTCGAAGCCTACTGGGGCCAGGGTTATCCGAAAGGGCGCTCGAGCCCCGGTATGAAGGCTAGAAGGAACGGGGTGGGTCTTTTAGTCAGTAAGAGTCTGACACTATCTCCCGCTCCGCCCAAGGGCGGAGGATGTCAATGCATGATTTTTCCCACCATAAAAAAAAAAAAAAAAAGTGTTCCCGGCTCTGAGCCACTTCTTGTCAATTCTAATTCCTATGGAAAACATCTAAGTCATCCCGCCATCTCCTTCTGGGTTTTTCGTGACCCTACCTCGGGTTTTCAGGGCACTAATTTTGTGTTATACAAGCCCACTGCTCAGTGGGTATGCGGCAGACATTTATTTATTTACAATTTACTTATACAACATTACAGTCTAACTAAAATAATGCGTTGTATAGAAAAAAGAAAATAAAAAAAGAAGAAAACGTATACATACCACTAATATAAAATAAAAATATCCCACAAAACCAAATAAGACAACGATTACTTATTTTCATCCATCCTCTCACAAAACCTCAGACATTCACGACATGTCGAGTTCTGTCTGCATTAATAAACCATTGTGTTACAGTTTAGGATTCAGAATTTCAGTAGTAAGAACATAGAGAGAGAGTTCTGTTGTGTGTGTGTGTGTGTGGTGAGTAGTGTGCGTTTAGTGTTGCTTCAGTAGTCGATGCTTCTAAATAATTACTTACCCTAATATTTCATCCATCAGCAACTTTCTCAAACTAGTCGGCAGCGGGTTGTCCGCTTCATACAACCGCGCTACTACCATGGCCAGTTGTAAATCTCCAAGACGTGTGATTAGTACCTAGAAGAAATAGTTATTTTGTAAATTTTCTTTCTGTGTACAATTGTAGTTTGTTTTATATCAGGTTCCCATTAACACATCAAGCTGCGCTATTTTCATCTCATGTAGTTTCTAGCGAAAACTGTCCCGACAGACGTTATGGAAGCTGGATTTTCGTGTCAACCACCGGGTTCAAATGTATTTCTATACAGCCCAGGGACTCACTAAAATATACACATTAGCTTCATCAATATGATTTTTTTATGCTGGTTAACTCTTTTTTTTGTGGACACTTTAAAGCACGGATCTTATGTTCATTGGGCATTAGGTCAGTTTTTAAAATTAAATATCTGTTTTACAAATTTATTGTTATACTAGCTTTTGCCCGCGACTTCGTTCGCATGGAATAGTGACTTCCGGAAATTTCAGTACTGAATTGATGCCGACTCTTGACCAATAGATGGCGCTGTATGTCCGGAATAAATTTTATTTTTTAATTTATTTTTTGCAATAAAAACTATCCTATGTCCTTTCTCAAGCTCCAAACTATGTTTGTACCAAATTTCACACAAATCGGTTCAGTAGTTTAGGCGTGAAGCAAAGACAGACAGACAGACAGAGTTACTTTCGCATTTATAATATTAGTTTGGATTTCTTTTTTAGATCAAGTATCTAGTCAACGTACCTCTAAAGCATCTTTGAGAGCGCCACCAAGCAGGAAGAAAGCGGCGGCATGTTCAAATCGTTGTCTGCCGAGCAGGACGAACGCGTTCTTCAACGCAGCCTTACGCCAACGGTTTTCCGTGAAATCATTTGAGAAGAACTGTACAGAAGATAACAATGCAAATTGTTTATTAATTTGACTACATATTATATAATTGGTTTATAAGTATATCTATTCTTGTATTCGCCTTTTTCTCTCTATCTTTTATTGAAACTATCACCATTTTTCTCTGCTTAACCCAAAGGTTTTCTGGTAGAATATGCTTAAGGCTGTTGTCTGCCACTGTACTTTTGTATGCAAAAAGCATTTATTAATAAATAACACCAAAATAAATACTCATACATAGTTACTTAATACAAACGGCAACAACCAGCGCATAGGTTCTGAGTGATGCATCTTTCTTTCACAGGATGTTTGCCGAGCCTCAGTGTCATACCGTTCACCCACTCTGAGTCTATAGAAAACCATATCTCATTCTCTGACCGCACTAAATGATCTCTTGGATTCTAAAAAAAAAAACGTAAATTCCAAACTTTGTTATTGATCTCTACTCACATTAGTCATCTTTTCATCTCTACTGGAGCGGAACAGTCCCCACAGCAGCATCCTCTTCTTCATGGCGAGGTAGTACAACGCAGCATCCATAGGATCCTGTTTCTGCATGTATGAGGCTCGGGCTAACTTCTCCATGCAAGTGCGGAGTAGCTCGCCTCGTACCCACCAACCGACACCTGGCGGAAAGAAAGATAGCGTTATAGGTATGGAGGTAGACGCTTGCTAGAGCCATAGGAAAACTTCCGGAAAAGGGTGCTCGTGGATCTAGAATGCAAAAGCCAACTGAAGGACACAGGTGAGTTTTAGCCCCTCGCCCTCTCGCTTCACCCTGGAGCGAGAGAAGACCATTTCCCACTTCAAAAAAAAAAGGTATCTAAGAGGTTTTAGTTCCATGGAAAGTCTCGTGTTTATTTATTTATTTGTTTATCCTCACATCGGAACGCCTTTCATCAGTGTTATTTCCTCATAGAAATAATATTTGCGCCCTAAGAGTGTATCAAAATGAGGACGGGGTTAAATTGCGCGCTAATAAATACTATAGGATCTATTTTGAATACCTAGCTTCAAAGTAAAATTGCGAGGTTCACCTATATTACCATTTTTTTCCATGTTACACGGAATGAGAAGGAAAGTTATGGTCCTAGAAAGCAAAAGACAAATGAAGGACACAGGTGGGAGAAGTCATTGGATGATATCCTATCTAAAAAAAAAATACGCCGAACGAGCAATTGGTTTTATAAAAAAAAAGACTTACCTAATTCCCTCATAGTAGACCATTTCGGAGTTCCCTTAGTGTAGCCAGGTATCAAAGCCAGCAGTTGTTCGTGTGTCTCCGAGTGGAAGGCCCATACTAGGTTGCAGGTGCCGACACCCGTGCGCTGCACGTTAGCGCGCTGGGCCAGGGGTAAGCAACGGAGTAGGTAGCCGTAGTGTTTCATGGCGAGAAGGAATCGGAGGCCGCAGTCGTCGAGGGAATCTGGCGGAATATAGATAGATTACATAAGAATAATTGTAGAAATCTTTAAGTTGTACATTATATAGGATCTTTGATAAAATGACTACGAAGATGTTGCTTAAATTAGACACTGCAACACATTTTTATAAACAGTGTTCGATAATATAAAACGTGGAATTAAAACATAAGCATAATTAGCCTTAGTGTTCCTACTGATGGGACTCAGACCTTTTTCTTAGAGAGGATATGGGCCGCAATCCATCACGCGGGCCTAGTGCGGAGTGTCAGATGTCTTCGAATGTCAATGTGGAATGTGTCCGATTATGATATATCAGAAAAAAATATTGCTATAAAACCAAAACTAAACTAAAGCTAACCTTCTCCAACATAAAAAGTAAGTATACCTGGCAATATCTCCTGTCCAGAATTCTGCGCAACGTCACCGCGCGCGTTTGTAGCTAACCGCTCAGCGAAGTCGGCGTCACAAGTCGATACAGTATCCGCTAGAGCCAGCAAGTGCATCTGGTCGAGAGAACTTAGACCCGGCAAGTGCGTGTGTGTTAGAAGACGGGAGAGGATGCGACCTGTAGAAATAAAATATATGGAAAACGATACTATAATGTGCTTATATTTATTATATACTATATTGTAGATCATAAAAGCCAAGATCTAAGGGCTTTACACAAAACTGCGATGCGATATGATGCGACGCCGCGTTACAGAAACTTGCGATGCTATTTCGAGCAGCAAAGGGGTGTTCAGGCGTCATAAAACTCAAGAGGTTGGAGATTCAGGACTAATTTAAATTGCTAACGAAATGAAGTAAGGTACCACAGGAAAGTACATGTGGCCCATTTGATCGTCACCCATATCATATCTTACCTTGTCTCAATCCAAAGTGTGACAGAGGTTGTCGTTCAGGCATGGAGGGACGTCGGTCAACTCCCTCTTCTTCACCCAACAGCAAGGCATCCAGGTCGTCTTCTGTGTCTTGTATTGTTCCTTCGAATAGTTCGTTATAGTCCTGTGAAATTGAAGACAAGACACAAATTGACACATTGACAGACGAAAGCGGTATAAAAAATATACCGTATCTAAACAGAAACGTCTCAAGAGTTTTATCTCTGAAAGCATATTAAGCTCAAAGTCACGTCAATTCTCAAGGTATTTTTTTTGTGTGACCTAATCAAACAAGAGAAATTCTAAATGAGCAACTGTCGCGAGTGTTCTTTGGATGTGAGTAGTGTACGATTAGTAGTCATGGTAAGACTTAGGAGCAAATCTTAATCAGAAAGACTTCCTCGGCTGAAAATATGCTTATCTAAATTATTAAAGACTAGCGGCCCGTCCCGGCTTCGCACGGGTAATAAATATCACCTTTGTTATTCAGGGTGAATGTAGCTTTCCAATGGTGAAAGAATTTTTGAAATCGGAACGGTAGTTTTTGAGTTTATTAATTATAAACATACACACAAAAATACATATTTTCACTCGTAATAATATTAGTGTAGATGAAATTATGTTCGTCGGTAAGCGCAACAATTAAGAGCGACTGGACCGATATGGTTTTTTATTTTTAAACTTTCGTAGTAAGTAGTCCTAACATGGTTACAGAAAAAAAAACTACGAAAAGAACTGCCCGCAAAATCGAAAAGTGCTTTTTCTTCGGAAGTTTTGTACTTATGAACTCAGTTGGACAAGACGTCTGTCGAGTCCGTTAGTCACACTATATAGAATAGAATAAAGTATATTGTACATCAAAAAAGTTACAGAACTTACAAATAAACTTAAATCTATCTACATTAAATCTGTCTGTATGTGTGTGTATTTTTATTACTATATATATTTGACACAGATAACAGATTTGGTTGTAATTTAGTACTCGGGTAGACCATGTCCTGGATTCATTCATTCATTTTATCTCAGGAGTATGTCCTCTTGAGATAATTTTCTTCTTACAGCTAGTAAATAACCAAATTAGTTAATTTCTCACCTTAGCTTCTTGAATAGTGGACGGATGATGTGGGGACTCCTTGTCTGCGACGAGTAAGGTCCATAATGGCAGCGGTGGCACTGAGGTAAGCTCGGCGTAGTCAAGCTGGACGTCTTCTGTTATCTGTATTAGTTCGTTATGTTAGATTGACCTGAATGGCTTTTGTATATACAAAATATAATGCAGTTTAATTTTTTTTTTTTGATAATATTGTTTACTGTCTACATCTCTTTCGGTGCCAAGAGCGTGTGATAATTCGTTAACTATTGTTGACTTGTGTTCATCAAAGAGTAACCATGGAGTTTCTTGCCGGTTATTCTCCATAGCAAACAACCAATTTGGAACCGTTTACTAGCTTCTGATGTTTTGTAAGTGCCACAAGGCAGTCCAACTAAAATTATGCTAAGATTTTTCACTGATCGTATAACCCATAATTATGCTGGGTTCTTGACACCAGAAGTGTGAACAACATTTCAATTGGGCTACAGGTCTTTGGATTTTGGCGACTATCTAGATGGCCTCGCATTATCGGCTAACCGTGCGAACACCAATCCATTGACTCAATCGCGACTGATGGAAATATCGCAATTTTCCAAGTTGAAAATGTATTCATCATATTTACAATGGTTTACATTAAAATCTGTATGTACAAAAAACATATAACACTTAATCATAGTATCAATAGCGCGAATATATAAATGTCACCTTATTATTATAACACCAAAAAAAGTCTTTCTTCTCGTCAAGTCACGAGTATATGTAAACTATCAAATTCGGATTAGAAAGTACTAAGTTTATTAATAAAAAAATATTTATTAAACATTTGTAGTATTTGCAGTAATCCGGTGACATTATATAAAAGCTACAGTTACCTGTGCAACGCCATCTAGCGGCGAGGCGGCGCCAGCGGCAAACGACACGGAGAGCGTGCGCGAGCGCGACCAGCCGCGCTGCAACACACGTGCGACATGCAATAGCGGCGCGACTAAAAATCGCATGTGTACATAATGGACAGCGGCACGACTTTTTATCACAATGTGTACAATGGGCAGTGCTGTAGAATTTATAATGCAACATGGATCGAAATTAACGTGACGAAATAGATAACTTGACAAGTTTTTAAATATCTAATTATTAACAAAATATAAGCGTTGATTTGGTAATCCAAATGTACTTTATTGGTTTTAAAATAAAGTTCATTATGTGGATAAAAAAACTGAAGCTAGTAATTGCTTAGTGCCCGCATTGCACTGCCATTCAAGTTCATTCGTTCAACAGTTCCTTCACTATCCATGTTTCATTATATAGGTGATACCCGTTTCTTTCTGAATCTTAACCGGCCTGAAAACTTGAGACCAGAGCAATGACTACTCTGGTACAACTTTCAGGACGGCTTTAAGATTTCTCTCTTCGCCTCTAGCAGTGAATGTTCCTGTGGAGGTTATACTAAAGCGATTTCTTGTGGAAGATTAATCGCAAGTGCATGGTAATGTTGTCGACGATGCACGTTGGGCTTGTCCATGCGACTACCTTTCACTGTCCCATTTTATAGCTATTAGGTTCAGATACCTACTCTAAATTGATGGGTTTAGGAGTCTGTAGTGGAAGTGTATATTTTGGCACA
This sequence comes from Mythimna albipuncta, assembly GCA_929112965.1. NCBI lineage: Eukaryota > Metazoa > Arthropoda > Insecta > Lepidoptera > Noctuidae > Mythimna > Mythimna albipuncta. Next base: position 14,126,089 of record OV815973.1, read on the forward strand.
TAATTTATAATAAAATTATCTACATACCTACTATGAATTTGAAGTAAACATTATTGACTCTTGACTTGATTGATTATTATTTTGTGAACCAAAGAAAATAGAAAAAAAAAATAATAATACAGAGTTATTTTAAAAGTATTATTTTAATCACCAAGCAAATCACACAGAGAATAATGGCAGTTTAATATTTTGTTTAATCAATTAATGCAAAGTTTAATATTTCAAGAACAGATTGTTTAATTTTAATCTTTGTTAAGCAAGCGACACACCACATCGGAGTATTACATCAAAATCACAACATTCAAACAATACCAAATAATTATATTTAACAAGAAACATACAATATTAAAATACATTGTATTGTCAAAGGGACTCAAGCAAATGCGAGTTTTATTCTTCAGACATACAGCACATATTCAAATGAAAATTAGTATGTTAAATGTATTCAATGCACACAAATTTTATTTAACGTTGCTTTTGTTGTGTTTTACAAATAATTATTATGCACATTCAGTGTTAATTAGTTCGGCAAGCAAATATGTATTTTGTTTGATGCCATTTAGTTTTATTGTTTTAATCAAAGAAGGCTACATTAAACAATGACGCGTGAACATGTTATGTAGAAGTAATAAAAAGACTTACCTGTCTGGATAAACTATCTTCATCACCTTGAGAACTGCGTGCAGTGTAAGTCCCACCGATACACCTGGGGATAACGAGATATTCCATGGCGTACTACTTATTGCAGTCATTTCCAAATCGATAGAACAGGGTTCTATGGGGAATTATGACGTGTTTCGACACGTGTTGATTGGTCTATATAGGATACCGCGTAAATTACACGCTTCAAGTCTTTTTCCTGGACTATTACAAAGTTAAACTGTTTTAACGTGTTTGACCCAGGGTGTTGTACCCTGGGTCAAACACGTTAAAACAGTTAGTTATTTGAAAAAGATAACATACCTGACTAAATGGGCAAGGATCGCTTTCACCCATCGTATTTTGCCGCTGTTTAGAAGCTCCATCAGTTGCTTGGGATGGTATTGAGGTAGCACCGGGCAGGCCATTTGTGAGGCTTCGAATAATCCGTAGTCGGGCATGTAGTCCAATAGGGGCTAAAAAAAAAACAAAATGGTTAATTCAACCAAAATCTAAGAAGTATTTTCTATAATTTTTAGTGACGATAAATGGTGGTCAAAGTAATCGTAGCCTTTACGACTGTAATTTTTTTTTAAATTATATAAACTAGTGATTAACTGCGATTCCACCTGGTGGTAAACAGTGAAGTGGAGCGCATTAGTTTAAGAGCATACTCACTCTAGCCTTGAAGATACCTAACTTATAATCAAATGGTATAGTCTATCTAAAAAGTAAAACGACTCGGGAATTTTGTATAATATTTAATCATTTAAAAAATACTTATATTCGATACTTTTTATAAGGTTCTTCTATTAGTAAACTATGAACAAGATCTCTTAATCAACCTTAATTATTGAACCAGTGTTGACTACATCAGATTTCGTTTTGCTCTAATAATAACCTAAGTCGTTTGACTTTTTAGACAGACTCTAAGACCACAGCAGGCAAATTGTTCCAGTCTTTCGATGTACGCGGTTTAACCGACGACGAGGCGAAACCTTATTTGGGTGATACAGGAACACTACCTAAATGTATTGTTGTTTGTTACAATTTTTTTAATTGGGTATAAGAGTGTTAATCCAAATACATGTTGTATAGATACCTGAGGTTGGTCTGGTTGCGTTTTGGTTCGTCTTCTAGCGTCACGTTCTAGTAGTTGTAAGTTGATTGAAGACACACGTTGTAAGTGCGGTGCTGATATACGCAAATCCGAGTCACGAAGTGCTCGCGATTCACTGCCTTCTTCCAGTTCCTGAATAAAATTCACGGTTCATTAGTATTGTAAGTGTTTTGTAAAGTAAATAAGGCTGTTAAGGCTGCAGCTGACGATAGCAGAGACGATCTACAGGGTTGCATAGTAAAGGAAAAGGAAAACAAGAACGAATCAAGATATTTTAGTATCGTTATATTCGTGTGTAGTCATCTAGCATTATGCTGAGCTGAGACCCTTTTGACATTATTTATTGTATTTTTTTATTTCGTCAATTTTTAAGGTGCTTTTATTTTTCATACCGTCAGTAAACACAATTTTCTTTCTTTATTTATATCTCATATTGTCGTCCTCCCCGCTAACTATCGTATCTCACAAACTGGTGTATCTGCACTAATATTATTATTACCTACGTGTTCATAACATTATTTCGAATAAGTTCTCTCTAACCGTCGTATCTGTATCGTTTACCGTTTAGAAGATAATCACGTATTTTGTTTTGCATAAGTGCAAAAGAAGGGAAAAAATATCCTCACTACCTTCGTATCTTAGGGCTTTAGGGCCAGTACTAAATAAAAAAATAAGCCAAGATAAACATAAAAACTTATTTATTCATTAATAAGGCTACAGCTAACGCAACTACAGAAACAAGATTTTAACGCCCGACCGAAAAACGGTCGCCCTGAAAAAATATCAATCGCTAGTTAGGACAGTTAGCAGGGAGGGTGACGATATGTGCTATAAAACATTCATATTATTATAAGCCTTGTTAAACTTTGTTTATATCAATAATAAAATCTACCTTCTGTCTAATTTTATATTGAACTCAAAGTGGTATTTCTACTATAAACATCAAATCACCACGTACCTGTGTACCCATATATCCAGAAGACGCTTGGGGATTCTCAGGCTTCCACTGCGAATACACGTGCATTTCCGAGTCCATTCCTACCACTAGAATACCATCTCTGACCCAAGATATCTGCATAGGCAACGGAGGTAAGCCATCAGCGGTCTTTAGCTCGATTCGTCGGAGTTGCATCCATCTGATTTCTTCTAGGAACAAAGGAGCGGCTAGTGAAGACGCCTTGCGAAGGATTGGACGGTTGTTACTTATTGACTCTTTCATTGCCTGCAAATGTTCGTAATTGGTTACTTTCCTGTATTTAATTTTCGATAATATTTTACACTAAACATCAAATAAGACTAGAAAGAAATGTTTTACTCTAAAGAGTATTAAAATTAATTATTAAATAAAGTGCCGGTTCGAGACGGCGCGGGAGAAGAATGTCTGGATGGACTTGGGGTAGGCGTTTGCCCAGCAGTGGGACAGTAATGACTGGGTAATAAAAAAGTAGCTATTAATTAGCATTGCGAATATTAGTATAATGAAGAATAGGGGCTTGGTGGAAACATCTTGCTATCTCTTTTGGACGCGTGTATCCTAATGGTGGCGACGTCATATATCAGTTCGTTTATCCTTTTTCTGTGACTTGACAGTGATTTCTACCATATTTGAAAGGTTTCTAACTACTGAATTTTGAACAGATTTGAAAAAGTCTTTATATTTAAAATTTTAGATAAAGTCACTTTTTGCTACAAATAATAATAATAAAAAAAATACTAATGTTGAAAAAAAAAACCGTTTTTGTACTGGTTCTGCTGGCTACTTCTCATAATAAGTATGTACGAAGCTTGCCAAAAAGGTTGACTCGATACATTTACTGCCAAATACTACAAAAACCATTAGAATGCGTTACACTCGTATTCTAAGAGTAAACAAATTAACTATTCATACGAATACATGGCTTAAAGGACTTAGTATCCAAGCCAAAAACATTATATAAAAAAGACAATGTACTGAATGTACTACTCTTTTGAAAATCTACAAAACAAAAAGAAAACAGTAACCATGTTCTTTTTTCGAACTTCATAACAAGTTGTACATCTTGGAATGTTGCGCTTACATTCTTCTTGACTATTCATATGGTCCTGTAAAACGTCTAAGTATTTGAAATGATTGTTTTTCTTGTTTGAGATATATTAAAAAATAATTAATTAACTTACCTTCAGATTAGCTTGTGCAAGATCACTGGAGACGGGAGTGAATAGAAGTACCCTTGAGCCGACAGCTACAGTTAAAATATGTGACCCATCCTCCTTAGACACCCAGTCCAGCTGTACCAAATGTTTTTGGGTTAATGGGCAAGTGTTGCCATTCTCCATGATGCTCTTGCGTAGTGATTGAAGGGTGCTGAACGAAGGTACCGCAAGGAGACCGGCTGATCCGGATGACTTAACCGTGTCACCCTCACCGTTGCGATTGTTACGACCTTCGTCCGATGAAAGGGTTTGGAGTACCTGGAGGATTTATATGTTGCATAAAATTAAAAAAAATATATTGAAATATTATAATATAACTTAATTCGTCTATGAGATGTGAAATTAATTTAGATTACTTATTTAATAAGTAATGATGGAAATCAGCATCACGTATTTTGACTTCGGATTTTTTCTGGTACCAAGACAAAACTGTTTTGTCCATTCATGTAAAATCACGATATTTTAGCTCTCGAAATTTGTAGATGCGTTGAGGACATTAGATTGTATTCTTAGTAAGATAGTTTGGATCACAACAATATCCGGAAAAGAAGTATTGTGGAAGGTTACTCAGTAAGCCCATAATGTTTGCGGAGTCCTGTCTTTTACACCTTGTTTACTTTTGAAATAAGTAGAGGTAAGAATAACTGAAACTATCGGATATCAGAAATAATAAAATAAGCGGTCGAATCTTGCTAGTTGTATTTTACATAAACAGTCTTAAAATTCCAATCCGTAACCGAAGTTTCGTACAGTTTCGGTTACAAGCGGATAATATGAAATACTTTCTTTCGTATCTGAAACCGGTAAAATATTATTCCTATATACGGATATAGGAATAATATTTTCCGGATTTATTTTTCTGGATACGGATCCAGATCCGAAATTTCATATCCATAACGTCCCTAATGTCCATCTTGATAAAGTAAATTATTTTAAGAAGAAAGTAAATTACAGTTACATACTTCTAGCTATAAACATACCTGATTCAATCTCTGTTTCTTCTGCATAAACGACGTATCGTGTAGATACGACAGATCGATCTGCGTATCTGTACAAACACCGACTCTCGGCAGGCTAACATTCCTCAGCGGTATCGTATCTTCGAGCAGCCACTCAGCTCCCCCGGTACTCTCACATTCATACACACAGACACACAGGTTGACGAAGCGAGCGTCTGAACTGGAGCTTGTACTGTTAGTGGTTGTGCCGCCTTTGGGACGAGTGAAGGAGCGCCCGCATTTGTAGGCGCAGGCGATGCGACCGGAGTAGGCTGCGCTTATATGGAGTGGCTGGCCTGGAGATGGAAGTTATTTGTACAGTTTTGAGAATGAGGAGTTCGTAGCTATTTATCTGAGCTTGAGAAAAAATGTAAACAAAGAAAACAATGTAGGTATCTTCGGTTTTTCGACGTGTTTGAATACATTAATAAGTTTCCTTTTCTGTTGAATGTATTGGCGTTTTCTTTGCAAGATTTCTTTTCGGCGAAAAATAGTGCAAGTGCTGCTTGGTTCAGGTTCACTCATGTTTTTAAGCAATCCTTTTTTTGGTTTGTTTACCTTTAGTCTCAAGGCTCCCTGAATAGGATATACGTACTAACAGTCGCGCTGAAGGATCTGTAAAGTTAAGCTATTACCTCGGCTAGCAGTTAGCCGAGATCAGTCTGTGGATTGGAGATACCTCCGTACCTCGGAAGGTTCGGCAGTCATTACGGGTAGACAGAAGTCAGGAATTCTGACACCAGCCTAGTCAAAGGCAAGTGTCAGATTTAGAAGGGGCCAATTACAGGGTTGTTGACCACTTTCCATCCCCTCGCGCTCCAGACCATGGTCTGAATCAGGGTCGGACGCAAGATCCCTGTGAGGACACGGCGGAGCTCCGCCCAAGCGAGGCAGACTTCTACTTAGACAGAGATACTGATATCCAGCTGCACTTAGTTTCTGATGTTAAAGTTACTTGTCTCACCTGGAATGTCTATCGCGGATTCTTGATCTTTGTTCATCATTTCCCATTCCTTCCATGTGTAGTCAAAGTCATTGTCTGTTTTCGTTACGTCACATTTCCAGAATCTGAAATTTATAAACAAACGTAAATAAAGATTATAAAGAGGTAAAACTGTTACGAGTCTTCGAATCTTTAAGGCACCACCTCTAAGAACAAGACATTGTCTCACAGCGATTCATTCGCTCTATCATCACTATGGGCTAAAGGAGTGAAAGTCGTCAAACAACGCTAGTTTAACATACAAAGGAGTCTCGTAAAATGTAGTTAGAAACATTTAATTATAACTACAAGATATGTAGTCTACCAAAAGTTAAAATTCATAATGCTCGGCCAAACTGGTACACCGGGCGAGGCGTGGAAGACTCAGACATAACAATTTTTTTAGATTGTCCACAGTGGATACGTGGGTGCGGGAAGCAGTGCGGACTGCGGACAGCTAAGCACAGTAATAGTTCCTAAATAACCGTTGAATAGTTTATTAATTAGTTTCTTAAGTGCAAGCTAAGTATTTTTGCTGTATCCTACGTAACCAAGAAGCGCAGCTTTTTGTTTTTGTGCTCACACCATATTTAATGTATACTATAATGTCTACACGTGAGGACTTGTAATTGGCTTTCTAGTGATTATGGATTCCTTTTTTTTGTCTGGTTTTATTAGCTGTAAGTCCTCCATGTACTAAATAAATAAATAACGTTTTCTTTACGTTGACTCACCTTAGCGTGCTGTCAGAACAAGCAGTAGCCATGATGTAGGGCGCTAAACAAGCGGGGTAAATAGATGCAGAGCTTAGATGTCCGGCCGCAGGTGTCGCGTGGATCACGTCTACACCGTCCGGCAGTGACAACGGGCATTCACACACCTGCAGAAAAAAGAGGTGTGATATAGTAAAGAAACAAGCAATGTAGAAAATATGGATCTGAAAATAATGTCAGTCTGGACAAAAAGAGATCTTGCCTCGGCTGCGCCTGCCAGGCTTGCGGGATTATTCGAAAGAGTTAACGCAGCTCTGGTAACTATAGGAACACAGGTGGGGTTCAGTAAGCAAATTTCTGACACTTTCTCTCGCTCCACACAGAGCTGGAGGAATTATTTGATGGTTTACTAACAAACAAAGTTCTCTGAAGGTCAGTTTTGTATTTGTCGGGGTGCGGAGAATTCGGAAATGAATATAGAAACTTCTGGGCAAGCGTGCTCTATTGTTGTTCACATCTTCACTTTCCATCACCTATCTAAAGTAAAAAAAAAAACTTGCTCATATAGTGAATTGCACCCTTTCAAGCAAAGTTTGCAGAAAAAGGTATTTAATGATTAATAACATACCTTCTTGGTAGATATAGAGATATGCGAGTGCGCAAGCGGCGGTGGAGGTGCGCGTTCATTGTCCATGGACACAGAGTTCTTCCGCGACTCGCCTTCGTCCTCTTGCACTAATGCACTGTCTGGTACGTACATCATACTGTTTGTGAGGTCATCTGCGAACGAAACGACGTCCTTTAGTCAATTAGATCTGATTAATTATACGACTGGCAAATTGGTCTTATGTTCTATTAGTAATCCGCCCTGGCTTCGCGCGAGTGTAAATAGTATGCACAAACCATCTTATTGTGATATTCGCATCAAAATCCGATGCGTGGTTTAGGAAAAGTCAGAAGATGAACATACAGTCGCGTAGAAGCAACTTAGTTTCATACTATGTAAAGATCCACGCGACGTATGACGAATTATGAAATAGAGATCTTTTCATGGATTTACACAATAGCTCAACTCTTATGAGTTTACATGTGGATGGATGGAGGGAAAGAAAAAGATGGATGGATTGTGTGAGAAGCAATATGAAAGAAAAGGGAGTTAGTGATAGCGTGACGAGGAACAGGACAGAATGGAAGAAAAAAAACGTGTTGCGCCGACCCCAAATAAAACGGGACTAGGGCAGGAAGAAGAAGAAGAAGACACAATAGCTCAACTGTTTTTAACTTTATTGACAAAATAAAGTTAAAAACAGTTTTTTTTTAAAGTTCACATATAAGTTCCTACTGAGCGAAAGCGTGTGTAAATAACTAAAAATTTTTAACTAAAAGTAGTTGATAACTTTATATTATTTACATATTTTTGTTTATTTAAAGTTCTTTTGTTTTATTTCTATGCAAGACCATAATACGGATTTTACATTCAAACTCCTTATCCGCTACACTAGCTTACCGTTAGGATCCGCCTGCGATGATACGGTAAGTCTCCACATATGCACAGTGGATCCCCCATCAGTCCTCTCCAACACAACGATATAGAAAGGCTCGTTGAATGTGGCTGCTTTACGTAAGTCCACGATCGCTTCTAATCCAGCTTCTGTGAGAGTGTTTACATCGGAGTTATCTATACCAGAGTCGGCGTTCTCAAGTTCCATTGATGTGCGTTCACCTGGAAGTAAAGGAACATTAAAATTTCTGAATAAAAATGGGATTTTGCCGGCTGGAGGGTTCAGTAAATACGAACAGGATTAACAAGATAGATTCAACATTGTCATTTTTTTTTTCATTGAGTCTTTTCGGCCTGTTCGCGACTTCGGTGTTAGCAGGTCGGGCGCGTATATTTACTGAATTGAATCTGGAATTCGTGTGCGGTACTCGAATTATCGTTTTTTTTTTTTGGTTGGAAATCATTCAATGACATCTCCCTGACTCCTTGACTTTTACTGACTAAGCCCAACTCCTAATTCATTCGTTGCTTTTCACACCTGGGCCAGGTTTTCTTTTCAGAAGCGAATCCATGGCCCCAGTAGCCCCCTACGGTTGCTGACAGCACTTAACTATCGAGCTAACCGTCACTACGTGTTTCATAAAATCCCTTACCAGTAATGAGTTGTTCTTGGAACACATGTAGCAGCTGCGTGTTGTGCCAGTCGTGCGTGGCGTCAGCTATCGCGTGCAGCTGGATGATGGCCCCGGGCCGCGCCGTCGACTGCTGCGACACGATCTGTATGCGCTCGTGTAACGGAACGCCGCCGCCTTCTTCTAACGTCGACTCGGAAGACATCGACATTGTGTCGTGCTAAAAAAGACGACGTAGATAAAGCATATGAAGGCCTCCCACGCATTACACGACTAGGACGCAGCGATCAGAGGCCGTAATATGACGTATGTGAAAAAGATACAGTGCTATACGCTATGTATAGCTACATTTCTTTTTCTCACGTCATAGTATGGCTCGAATCTTCTAGTCAATGCGGCGTAATGCGTGGGAGGCCTTATATTAATGTATAGTGTGCCTGTCCCTACGGCAAAATTTTGAGGCACAACTGTTTTAAGCCAATAATAATAAATAATAGTGAATTTGGATTTCAAGTGTCTGAAATAGATCAAGATAGAACCTCTTTGGTGCAATATTATATTAAGGCAAGCTGTCATGCATGCATGTCATTAGCTTGCCGCAAGGTATGTCGAGACCGATCTAACTTGCGGACGTTATCAATCAAAGTAGAGACGAAAGGAAAGTTTTTACATCATTTTCAAATCTGTCCACTTATACGTGTTTAATTCGCGGGCGTTCGCACACCCATTGTCTTTCTATTATGTCTCAATTTATCACGATTTACTTATATAAGGCTTTTTCTTAACAATTTTCTGGTGAATAATCTGCTGTGTAGTGACTACCGAGTGTTTACCATTACATCTTTATGCCGTCTCTCCGAGGTGGCTATCTCAGCCAGTAGCGTGCGCGCGTCTATCACAGCCTGGAACACTCGCAGACTCTCGCCGTCGCTGGCCACGAAACACGCTGACGGTGAGTTTGATAGGTTGCCGAGAGTTGTGCTGCAAATTATGGAGCCATTTAAATACAACCTTATTTTTGGTATATTGAAACCTGAAATACCTGTCTAGTATTTTTATGTATGTATTTTTAAGAATGTACAAAATTTCAAAAACGTATTATGAAAAATCACAAAGTTATAAGCCAGTTATGTTACCTGGTACCAACCAGGTACCATAACCAGTCAGACATAACATAACATGGTCACCGAGTCATACGGGCGACTGAGGAGTTGTTTTACTTCCGCACTCCGCTGTGCGCTGTCGCCTAATGTCCCCTATGACCTGCCGTGACCTGTTTTGTACTTAGTGTCGGTAGTGTCTAACTTGTGACCTTTTTAAATAAAAGGTGTAAGGGACAGACAGCCCTCCACAAACTTTAAGGGCTTGCTCAGTAGACAAAACTGAACAACCTTCCACAACATTTTATTTCAGGAAACGAAAAAAAAAATCAGCCTCATCGTACAAAATGATAAACTTGATTGGACAATTTGTAAGGCGAGGCCGAATTTTTTTTTAATATATCAAATTGTGGCGGTGCGGGCATGCAATTGATTTGTCAATTTATCAGACTGTGGCGATTTTGAAACCCAGTTATTTGTAATCAGCGTCAGCAAATACACTGTCGAAAATCGCCACACTGTCGCAACTAGGACGGGCTTATTTTATTCTTTTATGAGTTATACGAACTAGGTTTCGGGGTTTGACAATTAGGACACCATGCCAGTTTATGTTAAAAACTGCTGTCATTTTAGCTTCACTGAAACCTCAGGTACCATCAAAGACACTTTCGCCTGACCACTGCTAATTTTATTTTTGCTTGCACTCGAAAAGAAAACTTCAAAGGGTTTGGTTTGGCGCCGCGCCGCAGGATTCAAGCGAAAATTTTTTTAAGTGATCAGGCAGAAATTGCTGTCAAATTGTCCAACACGTCTTTTTTTTTATGGTGGGAAAAATCATGCATTGACATCCCCCGCCCTTGGGCGGAGCGGGAGATAGTGTCAGACTCTTACTGACTAAAAGACCCACCCCGTTCCTTCTAGCCTTCATACCGGGGCTCGAGCGCCCTTTCGGATAACCCTGGTCCCAGTAGGCTTCGCGACCCGGCTGGGTCCCTGCTGTTGCTGACAACTCCTTGAGGGTCCAACATGTCTCGCGTCACGAGAATGCGTCGTAAAATACTGGAGGGCAAGTTGCGGGATTCTGGGCAATACGGCAACGTTGCAGCGTCATGTAAATTAATGGCCTGTTCTCACGACTTCGGTTTTAGCGACGATCGGTATGGCATCGGCAAGCGGGCGCACGGCGCTGTGAGTGGCGTCTCGTGACGTGCTTCAACATGTTCACACTTTTGATCTTACGCTCGCCGCCCCGCGCTTTGCTACTGCTCACAGCGGCAAAGTCGTGAACCGGCCGTAAATGTTGTGCGTCACGTTTGGGTCTTTATATTTTTTCATTGTAATTCACAAAACTGATGTACAATCACGCATAAAAAAAAATACATTACAACATAATATGTCTGATTGACACCTACTAGATGTGAATCTAAAATGGACACGTAAAATAAACTACTTATGTGCTTATTTACTATTAATAAAAACTTACAAATTGATCATTTGAGGTGAGAAAAAAAAATTATAAACAAATCTAAAATTCTGAGTTTAATTTTTATTGAGGCTACAGAACCAGCAAAGACATCTACATCACTGCGAATAGAATTGTCAAAAGAAAGCATGCGGCTTATGGGAGAAGAGTTGCCTATATTAGTTCGACTGTGAGGCAGGGCGAATATTCTTCGGTAAATTAAGCGGCTACCACTACGAGGGATGCTAATTTTTACTTTTTCTAATATCTCAGCAGAATCTACTAGACCATTTAGAAATTTTGACCCCTATGTAAGGTTTTATACGCTGACTCACCTAGGCAGTAAGGTAGGCAGCCAGGCGACGTTGCTGAAGGCGGAGAGATGCGGCGAGTTGACGCGCGCCAGCTCGGACACGCCGCCCGACTTGCCGAGCGGGCCCACGCACTCCACGCGCCACATTATCAGCTCGGAGCACAGCCCGCCGGCCGCTGCATCATCTTCGTATTTATGATGATCTCTTTCACTATCTGTTGGACGAAAATGATTACACACATATTATTAAGACGAAAGTTTGTGAGTCTGTGTGTGTATAAAACGCTTTAGCGAGTATACTGTTATATCATGTGGACGCCACACATATTACAATGCGTTCCAAATGAGAATAGGGTCGCCCGCCATGTTGTGACGTCACGATTTACTGTCAAATGGATGAAATTTTTTTTTTAATATTAATTAATTTACGAAAAATTTAATTTATTTATGAACTGTGAACGAAAAAAGTTTAATCAGAATCCAGTTCTTCAATTTTGCCAAAATTTCCTCGATTTGACAGTACGACAAGACATCAAAACATAGGAATCGATCCTATTCTCATTTGGAACGCGTATTACTTTTTTTATTGATATAAACTAGTGCTTGACTGCGATCCCACCTGATGGTAAGTAGTAACGTAATCGTTGATGGTGAAGACACCTAAATTATAATCGGACGGAAAGACCACAGCAGGCAAATTGTTTCAGTCCTTCGATGTACGCGGGAACTTTTGTAACGTCGCGTCGAGCTTAAAATTTCTTAATCATCCTTGGAATGAATGTCAGTTGCTACGCAAGACTCTAAGGCGCTGCGCAAACGGAGACACTTTTTGTTCCAGTTACCGACACCGAACACTTTTTGATCGTCATGAGTATGTATTAAGTGGAAGTAACTGGACACAAAAAAAATTTTTACGTATGCGCAGGGAGTGGATGATTTCATACTGGTTCTATAGAAATCAAATATTCATCGGTAGCTTGTATCTGACACAAGACACATGTTTGCGCCCTGCTTAAGCTGCCATTATAAATCATTTTACAAGCCCAGAACAAATTTAAAAGTAATTAGACAATCAATATTAGGTATTTTGTCATCATACTGCTTATTACGTTTGTCACCTTCACACTCAAAAAGCAAGCGAAGCTGAATGAATTTGTATTTTGCACATTGGTAGGGGAGCATTCAAGTATTATGTAACGCAATTTGGGGGGTCTTGTAAAACGTTACGGTGCGTTACAAGGGAGGGAGGGGGGGAGTATTTAAACAACGCGTTACGTAACATCTTTTTTATTTTAATAAAAAAGATAGAGAATTAGAATCTTTCCAAATCAGCAACCCTTTTCGTTTACGGGGAAACCCTCAATAGTATTGTACGTTACTTTTATTTTGGTTTCCTAAGTTGGCAAACCTTTTGTTAACATAATTGAGACTTTAATGGTCACTTAGGGTGAGTTGCACCATTTAACTATAACGATAACCAAACCATAACCAGCCGTGAAACGGCCGCCTTTTGGTCAATTCGACGATTTGACGGTTAACGGCTTTGTTATCGTTATATTTAAATGGTGCAACTCACCCTTAAATGTTACGTAACGTTTAGGGAGGGGGACGGAGACGTACAGAAAACGTTACGGTGCGTTACATGGGGGGAGGGAGGGTCTAAAATCTTCAAAAATTGCGTTACGTAATACTTGAACGCTCCCTAGACTATGACCTGTAATAGGATACTTTTTATCCCGGGAGAATGTTCCCTTAAGATAATTTTCTACTTTCACGCGGGCCACTTGCAGTAAGTAGCGTAATGTGACTTACCGGAAATGTTATGATGACTTGTAGTTAGTAGTAGAGGTAATACTGGATGGCATGTAATGTCGTTTACTCTAAACCTATGACCCGAAGCTCTTGAAGCGTGACCTATTGATAGCACCTGAAACAAAAAAAAAAAACATATATTAAAAAAGAATATACCTACTAGTATTTTAAAAGCCAATGTTTGTACTACGCGTTCCAAAAGAGAATAGGACCGATTTCTGTTTAGACGTCTCGTCGTACTGTCAAATCGAAGAAATTTTGGCAAAATTGAAGAACTTAGAGATGAGTAAAATTGAAGATCTAGATTCTGATTAAACTTTTTCGTTCACAGTTCATAAATAAATTAAATATTTTGTAAATTAATTAATGTTTAAAAATTTCTTTCTTCGATTTGACAGTAAATCGTGACGTCAAAACATTGCGGGTGATTCTATTTTCATATGGAACGCATTTTATGTTTATGTGTGTTTGTTATTCCTTCAAGTTCAAACGGCTGAACGGATAGGGATAAAATTTTGTACCAGGATAACTATCCTGGGTTAAAACGTAGGCTAAAATGTATAATGGTAGCGAAGTACTAATTCCTTTCCGTTATCAGAAGCTAGTTCTAGAATTAAAATTAATCATTTTCACATATTAATTTAATTTTACTGGTCAAAGTTTCAGAGTTTAGTATAAATGCTGCCTTAAAAATTATCATACTCTTGGACACTATGGCAACGCAGACTTGAGTAGACAGACTTGAGAGAAAAAAAAAAACATTGCTAATCTAATTTTTTATCTCTATAAGGCTTCCTCGTTTTACCGGTTACGGTTTACTAATATAAAGGTTCATAAAATTCTGCTACTATTTAATATTTGTCTGATAATATTGCTAGCTTTTGTCCACAACTTCGCAGCCACATTCGTGTCATATTCGCGTGAATATGACACGAAGTCCAAGCCAGATGTATTTCATCAAAATCGGTTCAGTACTTGAAGCATAAAAGCGTAACAGACAGACAGAATCACTTTCTATAGAATTGGCATAGAATAGGCGCTGAAATAGCCAAAGTAAAAAATTGCGACAGTTCTGTCACTCCTAATTCGTAAAGTTCCTTACCTGCGAGAACTTGGACTTATCATCGAAGGTCAACTGCCAGAGGTTCAGGGTTCCGTTCGTATGATTTGTGACCATGGAAATGACGGGCGCCGAGTCCAAAACATCCCCTTCCGGGTTCTCTCCTAGGTCTTCGGTAGCGATGCTCGTCTTACGTTGCATTTCATTGTTGTTCTCTTCTCGATTTCCTGTGAAAGAGAAGTAGACAAATTATGTAGCAAAGTTAAAATTTTGCCCCAGACTAGGAATTTATACTGTATCGTGGATACATTCGCAAACACTCACAAAACCGAGACACTGAGACCCGGAAAAACTATCTGTAGGTCATACAAGTATTTGTCACGAGTGAGAATCGAAACCCTGACTCGCAGCGCAGCAGCCAATCAGTCAACTACTGCGCAAACCGGGTCGCTAAAATTATTTTATCATAGTAATGTTAATAACTTTAACAGTTCTAGATATAAGTACTGGTGAGTAAATACAAAAACTAGTCATGATAGTAGTTACAATTTTTTCAAACTTTTACTACCCTATAGTTTAAAATTAAAAATCATCAAATGACTTTGGGCTGAGAATCAAACATTTTAAATTACAATATGATAGTTCCCATGGAAAACGAATGAGATCGACTTGGAAAATATATGTAATACTTTAATGCCGATTTACTCACGATGTTTTCCTTCACCGTGAGGAAACCGGCATGTCCTAGAACTAAAAATTCGAAGACATGTGACATTCGCCAACTCGCACTAGGCCCACGTGGTGGATTACGGTCCATTCCCTCTACTAGAGAGGAGGCTTGAGTACCAAAAGTGGGAACATTAAAAAGGCTGGTGATGATGATGATGATAAATACTTTAATATTTGATATCTTTACTAGGCAACATTATTTTTAGTATATGCGAAAACTGAATATAGTTTGTTCAGAATCAGTAACTGAGTCGATTCCAATATTTTTTACACCATATTATAACTTTTTCACAAAAATATTTTAAAAAGGTCACAAGTTGGACACAACTTCTCTACGGTGCAACACAGGTCACGATAGGTCATAGCGGGCATTAGAAACGAACACACAGCTGAGTGCGGGAGCAAAACAACCCCACAGTCACCCGCATAGCCCTGTGACCATGTATTTGTGCGGACAACCAGGCAACATAAAAAGCTTATAACTTTGTGATTTTTTATGATACAATTATGAAATTTTTATGAAATTCTGATGACGTAATTCGTACCATTTTCCTGATTCTCTTTGTGTTCCCCGCCTTCACCATGAGGCCACTCAGTCTCTTCTTTCTCCTCTTGAACACTCGCCAGCGGCGTCGTCACTGTTTCCGGTGCTTGAGGTCCCACTGTTTAACAAATAGGTAGTTATATCTTGTGAAAATTACACAAATATTACAAAGGCGAAAGTTTGTGAACGTGTTTATTTGAATGTTTATTACTTCTTGATGCTTGAACGGATTTCAATAAAACTTGGCACACTCGTGGACTATTGACTATGTCACATGTCGTGGACTATGCCATGAAATAGCACGTAGGATACTTTTTATTCCAGGAGTATGTTAGCTTAAGATAATCTTACGATAAGATTTATTACTATCACGCAGGCGAAACCGCTTGGAGTAGCTAGTAAAAAATTCTCTGGAAACAAAATAACACTCTTTAACACTTTTTTTATTCGTTAGTATTGCGAATTTTTGATCTAGTCGGTTCGATCAGCCATCATAAGGAAAGATATAGATGAGCAGATAAGCGGAGAGTTTATCGGACACACACAAGCAATGTCATTTCTTCGTACTCTGAGTAAGTGTATATTGCGATTGCCAACCACGTTTGAAAATCTGTTGTTCTCTGTATTATTATTATTATTACTTACTTGGCATGACCGGCTTAGTCCTGTGCCGCACATATAGCGGCTGCGCGGCCGCATGGTACAGCGCGGCTGGCGTGCACATGGTAGTGGCGTCGCCCAGAGGGAAGGCTGAAGGTATCCGCGCTGAGAACGATACTTGTGCTTGTCGGATCGCGCCCGCTTGTAATTCGTCTAGCCATTCGCACACCCTGGTGAAAGGAAAGAAGTTTAAAATCTAGGATAACATTTTAAATTTGTTGGAGAGTGCTAATATCTAAAGTTTGTCTGGAAAAAACTAAATATCTAAAGAGCAACAGCCAGAACTTTTACGAGGTTACTTTTAAGTGTAATTACGAGGTGTGATTGTTGTACTGAAATGGTTTGATATAAGCTTTAAGTACATTCCGCTACGTTTACACTTATATCCAGACATACACACTAGACGATCAGTTATCGACCACGTTTTAATCTTCGATCTACTAAACTCACCATATAAGGAAGCTGCCATCAACAGGGTGTATAGAGAACAGTAGATCCGGACTCTGATGCCAGTCCCGCAGTAACGATTCTATCTTAGCGTCCAGAGAATCGGGAAGATGCGTACAAGTGACGTCAGTTGCTATAGAGTTTATAGACGTCGTGTTTGATAGACTCGGGTGACTGTGGTTGCCGCTACCTAGATAAAGAGATGGAGATTAGAAATGTATTTGATACTTGGGCTTTTTGCACCATAAATTTCTTAATTCATTTTGCTCTAAACGAAAGTAAATTGTCATTCTATCTTTGCCAATTGTTTGAAGATGATAGAGACAGAATGATGTTTTTATTATATTTAGCGCTAAATTCGTTTTGTGATTTTTCGTAAAAGTGGGCTTTAGTTACATGCATTTTGGAAAAAGATACAGTAAAATCGACCAATAATTCACAATTAAAGTTTTTTTTACAGTGTGATATTACAAAAAATATTTTGTAACAAGCAATATACCTTATAACAATAATCCGAATACGACACAGGCAGGCTGTTACAATACATGTTAATTACACGACGACAGTTCATGACAAGATTAACACTTATTTAGATTAACATATTAGGCAAATACACAGCATGACGTATTGCTTAAGATCGATTTTATTCTTCATTTGAATTTCCATATAGATAGATCATCAATAATATTGTTATCCTGTAAACCTGTTGGTCTTTAGCAACTTTTTTTTTAAAGTCGGCTACAAGTACGACCCTCCTTTGGAATGCTACTGCTGGTGTTTTACCCATTGCCAGTTAACGTAAGGTGCATCAGTAGTGTGCACAGTCTCAAAATTATTTAAACCGTGTATAACAAAATTCTATTTACTTCGCCTTTATATCGTTTCTCTTTAAAAAAATGTCTGGAATAAACAGAGACCCAGTTATTTTTTTAATTTTAGTCTTGCGTTTGACCACTACCTCACCAGAATAATTTCTTGTATTTAAAAATCGTTTAAATTCGAATCGCAGTATCATCTCAGGGACAACATACAGTTTGCGACTATGATAACAAATGCTCCTAAAAATAACGAGAAATGCGTCCCCAACCCCCGCTGAAGTATGTTAGATAATTACAATTACTGTCAATGAATACGCAGGACGAAATAAAAGGCTATAGAGAGCTTGTATACGTATGTCACACCAATAAAGCATGCAGCATCAATATTCAATTACCTGGTTGTTCATCACTATTGCTGTTATCCTCGGATTGCATTTTAGTTAAATGATGACTTGGACGTCTATTTTCTATACGGCAGCGTGAAATAAAGTAAGCAATAAGGCTTATAAGTAAGCGATACTTACTCAATATTATACTTTGAAGCACAACATAATAAGGACTATAATGGTTTGACATTACAATTCAAAAACTGATATTTCGTTGTTGATACAATATAAGTATCTAAATGGGAATTACATGGTTATACAGACGAAAATACACTTTACGACTATAAAAATAAGGCGTCAAATTACTTTTACTTTAATAGGCACATTGATTCAAGTAAGCCTTTTACGCATATTATACTGATGATGGAAGCATCGGTATGGATGGTTGTACTAGTAGTATTGAATATTCTAGTTTTATAGTATCAACATTGAAATATCTGTGGACTGTTCTATTTGTTATTTTGCTTATGGTGAAATCGAAAAGTTTATAGAGTTTGTCTAAAGAGTTTCCTTGTTGGATTTAATTGAACGCGTTAATGAAAAAATATCTTAGCGGTAGATAGTTCATTTATCGAGGACGGCTATAGGCTACATAACGCTTAATGCATGCTACGACCAATCGGAACGGAGCAGTAACTGAAGACGCGGTTGAAACCGCGGTGACAGTTATATTCATAATTGATTGTTGTTTTCTGAACGTTAGTGTCACTATAGTGAGCAGCATAAAGTAAACAGATATTTCTAAACTATAGTACACCGAATCGATAGTATGGTGAATAATAATTATGAAAACACACTCACTATCATGCTCTCCATCCGGATGTGCGGTATGATCCGAACCCGATCCACCTTCATCTGTTTCTTCTTTATCTAAAATCTAGAAAAGGGAATTATATTAAGTTAATTTATACACATAAATATGGACACCGGTTTTTTAATTGAGAATTTGGTGGTAAGAATGTATTTAACTTATTGGCATTATTTATGTTTGTCAGGTTGTCAGATTTGAGTTTGATATTAAGATTCAAATTTTTTAAATCAATTTATGAAGTACAGCTGGTTTCGATCGAATTCAGTATGTATTTTTATAACGCATTTATTATGTAGTCGTAGATTGTTTTCAATGTAATTTTCTTTTGAAATTACAGCAAAAATGGTTAGTATAAGGGAATTTTTCCTTTTTTTTACTAATAAATCGGATATCTTCTCGAAAAACAATGTACCTAAACATCGTAATTACGTTTGAAATCTTTAAGTTTTTCAATTCCCTTTCATTTTATGTTTGATAAGAAAATACACAACCGTTTTTTTTTTGTATCTGTGTGACAGATTGGACGAGATACGCCCCCGTAAGATTGTCAGAAAAAAAATTCCCATACACAGTTTCTGAGAAAAACTACCAAATGTAAAGTGAAACAATATTTACTTTTTTAGTAAGATCATGAAGTATAGCTTCAGCCTGGCTGGTGAAGTGCATCTCCTTGTTGTGCAGCCAGTGCAGGATGAAGCGGCCGCCTCCGGCCAGTGAGGGCACCAGAGGAATATCCGTCTCCGCGTTTATCGAAGCTGCCAGGTGGAAGTGAAGACCTGTGGCGTGGTAAAAATTGTATGAAACACTGACAGACTTGATTTGCTTTATTTCTTTATTTCTCAACTGACGATACATTTTCCCTTCTATTCCACGACATAACTTACACAAAAGTAAAGTGCACACATATTTGGCCAGTTGTATGTTCCCTGTATTTGGAGACAAAAATTTGCCAAGATACTAATCGTAAGTTACCACGACCCAGGAACGCAAGGAGAAACTGATGGAACGCGGGTAGGTTGCCCTTGCTTCGCCTAGAGTTAGAGCAGTTATTAATGATTTCCTACCAAAAAAAAAGAGGTATTAGGATAGCACACTTTTGCAGGAACATATGAATTAGTGACCTTATATTGCAAAGATTAACTAAAGGACACAGGTGGGTTTTAGTCAGTAAAAATTTGACACGCTTTCTCACTCCACCCTAGAGCGGGAAAAGTCATTTGATGACTTCTCACCTCAAAAAAAAATGACACCATTCTGGATTTTTTGATGTCGAGATTTGCGTATTTTGTACATATACAGCGAGGTATTAGATGATTTTTGAGATAAATCTTTTTCTTTATCATCCAAGAAAAATATAATACTGGTTTGTTCAACTAATCAGGAATTCTTTACAATAAGCCCTACGTCATGTACGATGATAGTATTACGATAGTATGGAGTAGTAAAGTCCGTGTTATTAAGAATATTATACGACCCATAAAATGTTTACTGCCAATAAAAATGAAGTTTCTCTTTAACGCAGTCGATAAACGACTTTACTATAAGTCTTCATGCATATTATATTTATCACGTCTAACACTAGATTGAGCTGTAAAAAAGGCTCAGTTATAAAAATGATTTGATTGCATTACTAAAAATTTAACACACTCGGTCTTTTTATGTCTGTCTCCAATCTTATTGAGCCTCTGTGCGTCATTTCCCCAATATCATGTGTCAACTCCAGAAGGATATGACGATCAGGAATTAAAAACTTTTTCTTTAAAACTTTCAGTGCCGTGGACCAAGCATAACGACTTAGTGATTTTAATTATTATAATTTCGTAAATAAATACGTGTTACGTACGGCCGCCAATCAAATTGCAATCGACATACAACTTGACGCTGCCCAGCAAAATACAACAAAATTAAATTTGAATTTCGCGGGCTACTAAGGAGGATCCACAATAAGGTTAAATTTAACCTTATAGTGGACCTCAAAAGCTATTGCTTTTGGGGATCAATATCTACAGACTATTTACCTTTTTTATATTATATATTACCTCCAGTATAAGAAGACTGATGGAAAGGGTTGTGGAAGTCGTGGGCGCTGTATGTTGAAGGCAACGTGGGTATGGGCGCACCAGGCTGCTTCGACGACTGCGCAGTCCTTCTGATGTGGAAACATGTCCTGGAACAATCAAAGCGTTTAGATGTGGTAAGACGACCTAGACACTAGACGTGTCGCGTAAGAGGAAATATTATACGATAAGTTCCTTAGATCCTAAATAGCTATATATATATAAAAATGTTTGTACTATCAAAATGTATATTTTTTACATGCAATGCATTATGATAGATACAATCCTAACTAATATTATATGTGAAAGTGTGGATGTTTGTTATTTAATCACGCAAAAACGGCTGAATGAATTTGGATTAAATTTGGCATGCATATAGCCTTTGACATGGAAAAGAACATAGGCTACTTTTTATCCCGAAAAAAACATCTTATACCTACGGGAAAACAAGTTTAGAGTGCGATAACCAAAGTACACGCGGACGAAGTCGCAGGCGGACAGCTAGTTCCCATTAAAAAACTGCAATTAAAAAGTTTTGTTTTTATCTATTTATCCAGCTAATCTCCGCAACCGTTGAACTAAACTTGACGGCACTCACGTGTAGATAGCTGATGTTACAAGGTAACGCACAGAGTAGGCTACTTTTTGTTGGGATTGTAACCAAACGTCGTAGTGTTGTGAATCTGACGCGAACGAATTCGCGGGCTAGTTGGAGAATAGAAAGAACTTATGTTGACAATTGGAGTTAAATTACTTTAAACAATAAACTCGCGATACTAAATGCCCTTCATCGTTCAAATAGATGTAGTTTTAATCAAGGTATGTATTCCAGGCTGAAAATTCAGATATTGAAATCAAGAGATTAGACTAAACTGTCGTAAATCATGGAGACTAGGCATTCTTTAGATACCTAGTTTTTGTATTCCATTGTATATTTTAAACTGTTCACAAGCATTAGTCCAAATTATGTACAGATGGCGTGTTGCGCTGAAATTGTTGAAGCGAGTCGATCATAAATGTTTGCAACACGTGAATCATAAAGGAAAGTTTACAGTCAAGGCTACTGAGATAATATGAGACGACATTCATTAAATTTTTGTTTGAATGCGGGCGCTCAGTCGCTCTAGAATTTTATTTGAGTTTGTTGAGGCGTTTCCAGATTCAACGCTAACAATAAAAAAAACTTGTAAGAACTATATTTATAGTAATATTATAAAGAAAAAAAGATTTGCATATATTATAAATGTGAAAGTGTGGATGTTTGGCTGTTTGTTACTTAATCACACAAAAACGGCTGAACGGATTTGGATGAAATTTGGCATGCATATAGCCTTTAACATGGAAAAGAACATAGGATTCTTTAAGTACCTAATGCCACGCGGGCGAAGCCGCGGGCAAAAGCTAGTAATGAATAAATATTGGACAGATTATAAAAAAAATCTTTTACCAGTAGAATGTTATCTTATCGCTGAGTGAGTGACATAGGCATACCTACTATTTTTACCCACAAAAAAATCTTATTATTATTATCATCTAGTTTTACACAGGCGAAACCGCATGCAGATGGCTGACAGAAGCTAGTTTGCTATACAAATGTCAGCTCTGTTACAAGTAATCGAACAGACCGTTTGATAGCAACTTTGCCTGAGGCTGTTTAGAATTCTTCGGAATATAGAAATAACAATCTTCTTTTTAATTTCTTGTAAGTATTAACTCGAAAATGATAAAGAAATATTTAAATTACTTTTTTTTAATAATATAAACTAGTTCATTGTATTTCAAGAATTTTCTCTCCTTAACTTTGAAGATTCGCGATAAGAAAATAGTGACTAATTTAGTGTTACTGCTAAGTAAAGGTTTGTTTAGCTTTTTATCACTCAGTATTTTCAAATATTAATATTAAGTAATTACTTCGAACTTTATATTCATACTGTGGTAAAAATTAAAAACGTTAATATTAAAGTTAACTAATTAATACTCTGTATTTTCAAATCTTAATTTAATATTATATCAGAATCGTCAGAATATTCACTTTTATTTTTACGAATAGGTAAAGAATTCATTTTCAAAATCGACAAAAGTAGTGTCCGTAATATCAGAAGGGCTTACTTCAACTGGTCAATGTGAACACGGTTTTCTTATTTACTGTGATCTAATTCGATCATAGTGAGTGACAATGATGAGTCACTATTTTCTTAAAGCGAATACACTATAGTGTCACGTACTTCATATGTTTCAAGCGCTGCATGAACCGGTGCTTGTGTCGGTGCGTGGCGCGCTGGCGGCGCGGCGGCGAGCGCGAGTGTGACGTCACGCAGCCGCCGCCCCACTCGTCCTCCGGCAGCAGGGTCTCCGCCCACACGCGGCAGATGTTGTCCACGCATGACGTCACTAACACGTTGCCAACACTGCCCCTAGAGAACGGAGAAAAAAATTTAAACTTGTCAGGTGTACGCAGTTTGAAAGGTATGACTTATGACTAGTGATTTGAGAGATTTTCGCCATGTAGACAGCAATTATAACGAAAAGTATAATTGTCTTGAGCTCAATTCTTAGTTTTTATATACCGCAGTGTGGCTTCTGCATATATCTGCAATATAAGACTGACCACAGGTGTATTGCTTAAGATTTCCAGAACACTTCGGTTTCATCGTCATCATCATTTCAGCCAAAAGACGTCCACTGTTAAAAGTAAGCCTTCCTCAAGTGTCGCCACAATGACTGGTCCTATGCGTCTCGCATCCATCGGATTCTCGCAACCCTCACCAAGTATCGGTCTACCTTATGAGGGACCTACCAGCGCTACATCTTGTTCGTGTCGCTAGAATTTATTTATTAAATAATACTTACTTGGGCATATATTTACTAGTCTTTCGCCATGACAGATGTGTGATAGCGCGAGGATGAGCCACGTAAATGAACGTGTAGTTCAGCTCGGGAGCAGAGTGATCATTATGCGCCTGTGCGAGCACTGTAACAACAAAGTGAAATTCAGAATCTCGGGCTTAAAAGACTTGTCCTATTTAATTACTAAGCGTGCCAACGATGTTTTCCTTAGGAATTGGCAAGAAGTGGCTCTGAGTCGCAAACTATAGAAGGAGGCCTGTGCCCTTTATAGGGATGGTACAGGCTAGTTATAATAATAATTTATACTATTTTTATATTATAAATCTAAAAGTTTATTTTGTTTGTTTGAATCTCAGAAAAAAATATGCAGGTGATGGATAGCCCATTTATCGAGGACTTTTATAATATCACATCACAATCAATAGGAGCGCAGCCGTATCCCAAGACGCAAGTGAAACAAAAAGGGACAACAAGCAATATATATGTACAGAGTAAGTTGTCTAGTACTCATAAGCGCTGCTTAGTTTGCGACTAGACGGCGATGAGTGATAGTTGTGGAATATTATATTATTATTTATTTAATATCATGTGTACATAAATGTATGGTTAATCTGGAGCATGTACCGGTTGTAGCTATCTGTGTTTCCTTAATAGGACGAACTATTAATATGTCATTTAATCTGATAGTCCTAGTTAAAACGTAATAACGGACTAATGAAATTAGTTCACAATTTAAAAACTGGGCGTGTATCAGCATCTTTTAGCTCAACGATTTTAAAGGGAACTTACACACACACGCTCTATCATCTGCGTGTCACTTAAGTAATCATGACGAACTCCCAAAGTCCCAACTGCCATGCTCATGTCAAATATAGAATGTAAACTTCATTAGTATATTGTTTGCCTATAAAATAAAATTGCAAACTTAACACCGGAACATTGCTGTTCAAACAGAATTCAAGTGTAATTGCCATGTTTAATGTTACGACAAAAAAACTTCAATGCATATCTTATTGTTCGTTTAGTATTAGAAAATGATGTCACTGCTATTTTCACGTCACATTCACGAACATTGGTTCTACAGTCGTCGCGTCATTTCAATGTCATACTATGAAATTATTAAGAGTAATGAGTACAAACTAGTTTTACTAATTAGGCAGCATACCAGCTGTTTTACCAATTGTGGAATATAATGACATGTCGTTTTACCTTAGCCATCTTTATGATTTAGATGTGCATTGAACAGACAATTTTAATTCAATGCATAGTCACGTTTTTGAGCATCTACGTGCAATTTCCTAACGCAGTTTATATATATATCACACATTGAACAACTTATAGTACTTATTATTAGTACTTATATATATATAGATATTATTATACCAATTATTGCTAAGTACTATTATGACATCGAAAGAGTTTGCATGCTGCTGCTATTACTCTTATTAGGTTGCAAGATAATTATACTTTTTTCAAGGTCTCTATCTATACTAATATTATAAAAAGGAAAGATTTTTATTTATGTTTTTAATGAATAAACTCAAAAACAATAAACCGATTTTGAAAATTCTTTCACCAGTGGAAAGCTACTTTAAAATGAAGTGACATAGGCTATATTTCATTTTAAAAAACAATAGGGTTCCTTACTAAAACTCCAATCAGATAAACCGTGTAAATAAATTACCCTTACATTGCGTGCGCTACGAAAACTATTGATAAAATAGAACATAATAATGTAGGGAATAAGATTTTGCAGAACATATAATTATCTACAAAAAGTGTCGCGACATCATATGTGTAACTGTTATACTTATGCCAAATTAACTGCTTTTATATTTCAAAACTGTATTTTAGCACTACCTCTAGAAAAAGCTTTTTTTACCTTTGTATTCATCCTTATCAAAATAAATGATTTAAGTCTTGTTCAGTGCCTGTTTATTATTTTTTGAATAATTCAATTTGGACATTCCATTTAAGAGATATCATGATTCAAATGTATTAGAAAATAAATAAAATCGTTGAATGATGTTTGACCGGTCATATTATCAACAATATATTAATGCTTATAAAAATAAGCAGGTTTATCGGCACAATTACTAAATACATGTGTTTTGCATTTTACTGCATATTAATTAAATGAATGGTTAAAGAGATATTACGAAAATCACAAGCGCACGCACGGTGATTGATCGCTGAACGCTTCGTCTAACACTCTAGCCGAATTAAATGCGCGATTATCGCTGATGGAGGGTTATCCCCTTATCAAATACATTTTCTTACGTGATCATTTATCTCTACACACTAAGCAAACACACCAAAACCGGATTTGGTTCTTATCAGTCTAGTAATTTTGGAGTTCACCTTTCATTGTCTTTAAATAACAAATTAGTCATTAAAATACAAGCATAGATTGTTGATAAACACTTTATTTTAGATAGAAGCTAGTTACCATACGATATCTTCTTTGATATGAATTATTTAAAAGATCAAATCAACACCTGTTCAAATGTCAAATACATACATTTGATGACATGTTGCAGATATCAGCTTGATATCCTAACTATACAAAATTATTTTTAGTTTATGCGAAACCCGAATATAGTTTGTTTAGAATCAGAAACTGAATGCATTTCAATAGTTTTAACACCATGTTATATTTTTTGCCAAAAATATTTTAAAACGGTCACAAGTTGGACACCACACAAGTCCCGTATTACAGAACATCGCTCAATACTCAAGCATTACTCAGAACTAGTTTTAAGTACCGCTTGAGATTTTAGTGACGTTATGTAATACGGGCCTAAGTATAACACAGGTTACGCCAGGTCATAACGGGTATTAGGAGCCAGCAAACAGCTGGGTGCAAGTGCAAAAGAAACCCCTCATGATCATCAGCCGAAAGACGTCCACTGTTGGACATAGGGCTCCCCCAAGCGTCGCCACAACGACCGGCCCTGTGCATTACTCATCCATCGGATCCCCGCGACCCTGACCAAAAAACCCCTTAGTCACCTGGATGGCTCGGTGACTATATATTTTTGCTCGCATAACAAGCTTATAACTTTGTGATAACTCCTGATACAGTTATGAAATATGTACCTACATAGGTTCTTTACATAAAAATACTAGACACGTGTGCCTACCGTGTACTTGACACTAAAACTAATGTTGTTTATCACAGCGAAAGTCAGAACCTTCCTAAACCAATGGACTGATCTTTCCTCCTCCTCTTTTGACAGGCCTGTTGGTCTAGTGGTTAGTGACCCTGACTGCTATGCCGGAGGTCGTGGGTTCGATTCCCACCCAGGACAAATGTTTGTGTGATGAGCACGATCATTTGTTCTGTGTCTGGGTGTAATTTATCTATAATATGTATGTATTTAGAAATATATAAGTATGTTTATAAGTTGTATAGTACCCATAACACAAGCTCTGCTTAGCTTGGGACTAGACGGCGTTGTGTGGTAGTTGTGGAATATCTTCATGAAATATTGCATATGTATGTAGACAGGGGTATAGAGAAGGGCGTAAGGTTTAACCTTTTATTTAGAAGTGCTGTTCCAGGAGGAAATCAACAGTTTCTTCGTCTTTTTTTAAGCAAATAAACTGTTTTTCTTTCTTTCTTTCGTCGGCCACAATAGGCTAGTTGCCGTAAAAACTGTAATTAGTCCGTACACGTATTTTTTTATTTGTAAATTTAACCAAAAATGACAAATATAGCCCATTAAAGTTTCGTGTAACGTCACGCCGTGCTGCATTTTTTCGCACGGGGTGACGTCACATGTAACTTTAATGGGCTGTATCTTTGTTATTTTTTGTTTAATCGAAAAAAGAAAAAATACGTGTCCAATATTTTTTGGTACAGACTAAATAAAATGTAATTATTTTGACCCTGGAAACTACCCTATTGTTTTAGGAAGCTAAATGATTTTCAGATCATGATTGAATAATATTATTGAAGGTTCCCAGATATCTCTTTGGCATCACTTATGAGTCATGGCCCCAGTAGGCTTCGACCCTGCTGGGCCTCTACGGTTGCTGACAACTCATTGAGGCGCGCGTGGAACACTACACGCCGTCAACAACTTGGGCTCGGTCGGGACGGTTACCTATCGGACGAACGGACGGTGAGATACCCATTGCTAACCGTCCGCAAGTTTGTAGGAAATCATCATCCTGTCACTCATACTTCAGATAAAATCTGTTTGTAAAACCTGTTGTCTCATATTTACGGCCCGATATTGTAATAATATGTTTTTATTACCTTTATTCTGGTACCAAATCTTGACGAGTCGGTCGTTGATGCCAGACGTGGCGAACAGGACGCCGTCCGGAGAGAACGCGAGGTGATGCGCCGGAGTCGCCGTGTGACATTGCCACACGCATATCCACCCCTAGGACGAGCACAGATTACATGTAAAATTATCACTGATTAAGCACGTAAACTAGAAGGCCCACAACATCATTCGACAGTATTCAATATTGGGGATAATTATTATTAGTATTATGAGCCTATACTGTCCAAATGAGTATTCAACACTTATTTTTTGTTATTTGTTAAAAATGAAACTTATTAAAATCCGTTCAAAATTAGGTAAGTTAGAAACCTTTTAAATTTGGTGGAAGAGAAAACTGAAATGCACACACTGAAATATGACGTCACAGCTATTCAGTTACGTGCGTACAAAAGACAGTGAGATGCCCCTACCACGAACCCATTCTTCCTCATAACAATATTTGGAATGCTTATTGCTTTAGGAAAATACGTAATTGCAAGGCAAAAGCATCCTTTCCTCTTTGTTTCAGTCGTGAGCGACTTTGGCCAGCCTTTTGAAAAGGTATTCCGTTATGTTTTTCATTTGACTTGCTAAACCTATTATTAATTCTAGCAAAACACAAGTCTTCATAAATGAGCGCGTGAATTGGATAACTACTAAAGCTGGAACTGACTGGACTTTTCATGTCCGAAATAATACACCCATAAAACCGAAAAAGGTCATAATCGTAAATCAAAATCACTATCTCATGAAATGTTTTACTGCACCTGCCATATTGAAAATCAAACCCAAACATAAAATAAACTGTTATTATTTTGACTTTGACTGATTGCAATTACGAAATATTCATCAATTAATGATAAGAAATTATAAATGACATCAAGATACGATTTATAGGAATTGATATGAAACTGTCAATGTTGATGATAACACGAGTGACGAGTCATTTTGGCGACCATTACACGGTCATGCAAGCGTCAATCAATTCCATCAATCAAAAATGATGATTTTCGTCAATCAGTATTAAAAAAACGTCAATCATCGCATTAGGCGAACAATACACGGTAGGTTTTGCTGTTAGTTTTGCCACATTCAATGTTTTGATTGACAAAAAACTTACCGTCTAATGCGATAATTGACGTTTTTTAGTACTAATTGACGAAAAACATGATTCATGACTGATGGAATTGATTTACGCTTGCATGCATGTCGCCTTAGACGGTAGGTTTTTCGTCAATCAAAACTTTGACTGTGGCAAAACTGATAGAAAAACCTACCGTGTAATGTTTGCCTTTAAGATAAATGGTAAGTGAAATGCGAAACATGGATCAGAATTCTAGTAGCGCCTCATCACGTAACAGCTACAGAAATATTGCGGTCACCGAAATGAGAGCATTTAAGTGGAACGCAAACAAGTGTAGTCTTACTTTGCGAAGTTTAACATGCAGAACAAGTCTGGGAAACTCATTTATAAATGAACATTTAGCAGTGTAATTTTCGTAACGATTTCCGTCAATTTAGTCTACATAACTACTTAGTTATTAAAACGTTTACGTAGGTACTAAGTGGGTGGGTAAGTGGGAAGATGAATTCAATCGCCAGCCTATACACTATAAAACTGCTGTAACGTTTAATTGATCATTGTATTCATACTAAACATAGTTGTTATAGACCATAATAGATAAACAAAACAAAGATAAGCGCGGACGGTGGAGTATTGTTAGTGTTTATCTTATCAGAGCGTATCACAATCTACGTTCTACTCACAGGTTCGTCTTCCTCGGCCTGCTTCGGTTTGTCATCTTTGTCACCACCTATCTGGAATGTCACTCCTGAACTAGCTGGAAACAGAACAGAGGAAAGTTTTAGGCTATAGAAGTGTAGACACTTAATTAAAAGAGCCTCGACGAGTGACGGCAATTTGATGATGAGCTTAATGTCTAATGAAAATTGTACTTTGTTGATTATTATTTGGCAGAAACAGGCGTAGCTTGAGCTAGGATCATTACGTACCTACTCCACCTACACATTCTTCTTCAAAAGATCATCTAAACAAAATCCCTACTCATGTCATTAGATTAATTACCTATCCACCTGCAAAGATAATTGCTATCGGATCCTTATCAATTATACACCGATGAGGTCAACTAACAACGAAACAATATACTGACACGCCCCTGCACTCTAGTGTAAATGAATCGATACTACTAAACACCAGTTTCAGTTCCTTAACATTGTTATAAATTAGTTTCACTTTCGACACGCTCAAAGTGAATTATAGCGAAGTTAATTTTGCAGTCTTAAAATCGTTACTTTGCCGCATTAACCAGAAAAATTGTAAGTAGGTGTGGTAAACATTCGAGATCATATCAAAACACCCGTGCAAGTGCGAGCTGGACTCGCGCACTGACGGTTCTGTACCTTTGTGAATAGTTCAATTACCGAATGAAGTTAAGAAGATTTTTTCGAATCGCAAAATTTTTTTTTTGTGTTGTACATCGTTCTGTTTTCGAATTTATTTATATATAATATACTATAAGATCTAGCTTTATGCGTTTCAGGATTGTGGGTCAACGGGAAGTACCCTATACATTTTGATTCTTTTGAGAGTGTGGAAATGAACGTTTTTTGCGACATAAACGGCCGTATCTTTTTTTTTTTTCATTAACTCAGAAGTTTGATTTTTTTTTACAGCTTCAAGGGACCTGAATATATGGTTTTAATTTCAACTCTACGCGTTTCTGAGACCATAGGGTCTTGACAGAACGACAGATAGACAGACAGACATACGGACAACAAAGATCCTATATGGATTTCGTTTTTTTCCGTTTGGGTACGGAACCCTAAAAATCAAAATCACGCTATCTCATTTATAGATAAAGATGTAGGTACACGGGACAGTGATAAATAATACTTGAAACAAAAGTTTTAGCGTCTGTAACAGATAAATAGCGGAAATCAATATCTTACGTTGGCTGTCATCTTGATAGAGCGACGCTTGGTGCCATAATTGCAGTATCTTGCCGCCGGTTAGCAGCCGGGTGCCCTCGAGATTCCATGAAAGCGCGGTGATCGGTCCATCCGCCACCAACTTGCCTGTTTGCACCCACCGGTACTCCAAGCCCTGAACAGTCACATGTCGCGTTGAATTGAATAATGAATCAGAGTGCGAATACAATTTCATATGACAGAGATTGACCAATTGCATTCATATTATGGTCAATTGGCTCTGTGCCATCGGCAATCGTCGAAGTTCAGAGACCTATTATGTAAGAAACAATCTGAAAACGTATTTTATTCGACAAATGACCGAACTCGGATCTCTATGACGTCACTCGAACCGCCATTAAGTTCGACTGCGGACAATGCGTCGTTAATCTGAACAGTAATTTAATGAATATCTTTTATGTTTGAATTTCGAGAGACGTGACAAATATTTGTTGTTCCATAATATAGAGTTACTGCAAATATACATGGGTTTGTAATTGAAATGCGTCCAAATGGCCTTGGCAGTGGCCCCATTAATTTGTCTCCCATGAGCAGAATTATTTATTGAAGCCTGAACATGATCTTTAAAATATACATAGAAACATAATAGTTATTATTATGTAGATATAAAAGGGTTAATAAGCCTCAAGAGGAACATTATTTACTGGACTGTGATAATTAAACAACATCAATTAAAATGTCATATAATCTCATTGTCAGTACTAGGTGGCTCAGTATAAACAATGATAGTAAAGTACATAGTAGACTATGTAGTAGGTGCAGTTTTATCTATTCATTCTTTTTGCTGTGTGTCAGTCACGAGACAATGAAATATTAGCATTTGAAATATATTATGTTGATTAATCGCTTGAACACTTTGTAAAATTTTTCTTTCACTTCCTGGTAATGTCAGTTTTATCTGCACCAAGTTTTGTATCATATCAAATTCATCCACTTTAACTGTTATTGTTGTAAATATCTGCGTGATAACAGTGCATGCCACTGTAATCCCTCTTAATCAGGCATCTTTTTATCATAACATTAATCAATTTTACAGTAACATTTGATAAAGTTACAGTATCCTGATGGATATTTGGAGAAAATTCATGAATGGAAAATGTATTATAATTTACATTTTTAACATTTTGCACAAGCTTTTTGTGAATAGGTAATATTGATTGGATAGAACACATAAGAGTATAGTGTAATATTACAATCTAGCTATTGTTTATTGAAATATTGAACGTAATAATACTTAAATTACAAAAATATTTTGTTTATTACATTCCAATTTCATAGAAGTAATTAATAAATAGCTTACATGAGTGGTAGCAGCTGTATGTATAAGCGGTGTTGGTTCAAATATGCACACTTCAGCACCATAGGATGCAGCTATCTTTCCTGTATCAGTGCTGCAGTCTAACGAGCCAATGCGGACATAGCCGTGGATTGCTCCCGGGATTATCTGAACTCTTTCAAAGTTCGAGGCCAAGATCACTATGTTACATCCTGCTGCATATGCCTGTGGAATAAATAAAATATGAATAACACTTTAACAAGACCAAAGAAGAAAGAAACTAGTGCTTGACTGCGATCCCCCCTGATCGCAAGCAGTGATGCAATCGTTGATTGTGAATGGCACTAGTAGTAATAGATAAAAAACTCTGAATTTCGTTTAAAAGACTGTTGATTTTTAATTGGTAGTTACTGCAATATTATAACTTCTTCTGCTTAGGTTATTGATGGCAAAACTAGTTAAATTCCTTGCCTGGCCTAGAATTCGGCCATGACAATTCCATCCACCTGTGGCAATTCGGTCCCTGCATTCCTATTATAACTAGAGTAAAATAAAATTTATTATAACTAACAATAAAAACCTACTGTAGCTCAGACATATTATTTATTACAGAAGGACACTTGAAAGTGACTTTGGATTGTTTTTTTTTACTCACTTATACCATGCTATGACAAAGCTAAGTGTTTGATTGATTTGTGTGAAAAACAAATAAATCAGTGATCAAGGACACATTTGTTTTGACAACTGTGATGTTAAGGAAATAACACAAGTAGTTAGGTAACCTTGTTATGTGTTATTAATCATTTACTAAGTATTTAATATATAACATTTTGCCATAAGAATTATTTGAAGTAATGTTTAATTTCAATGTTCAGTGCTTTTTGGTAAAACCTTTGAAGTTTAATTATTTTATCTCAGGTCCTGATTTTATAGATTACATAAGGTCTCAAGTAGATTCAGTATGCCAAGTTACCCATGTTTATGAAAAATCTGTTTGTGTTGTACAAATGTTTATACAATCTGTAGAATAGTAGTTCAATATTAATTTTAGCACATCTTCATAAATATTTACTGAACTGATTATCATCAAACTCTGTAAATGGAAAGATTCTTATACCATATTACTAAGTAAAAACTAGGTAAAGAGCTATGTTATAACTTTACCTCTACAGTTATCAGTCGCCTTTAGCAATATTGTTATTGAAATATCTATAAATGACTGATGCAAATTAGCATTCAAGGAAACTCATTCTACTTGTATGTCTCCTCTGTAACTAATGTTAAGTAATGAGATACAATACGTTCACAAACAAAAGAAGATAATACTATTTAGTGACCAAACGAAAATGTTATGCTTATCAAACTAGGCTAAATTAGATTTTCCTGTTAAGAACATCACTTCTCAATTGCTAATAAAAGTGCATAGAATTTTAAGTCACGAGACTTGGCCGTCGACAATGATACGGGCATTAATCTAAATACTTACTGTAAAAGGTATTCCTTCGACAGAACCAACAGCAAAACATTGATCTCCTGAATTACAGGCACCACTTAATACTTGGTGACAGTTCATAATGAACTATTCGAACAAAAAAACTCTTCGCTAGATGAATCCCAGATAATCGAACGTCACTGGCATGCCTTTATTAAAGAAATACATAATTTACAAAAGAAATAAATATTCTAAACATCTCAAGATCTAATTATTATTTTTTGTAATATTCACGAATATTTCTCTGACACCTCACATCGAACGTGAGAGAATGACGTAGTGAAAGAAAGAGATAAAAAATGTCAAGTGCGTTCCGAATATTTTATATAACACATAGTAATCAATAATCTACACCGGACTATTAAAATTGTAGAACTAATTTTTAGAAAAAAATCACAATACTGTTACATAATGCAAAGGTAATTTTTTAGTAAATTAAACAGAAATATTTCCAATGTGCTAAGATTTTAAAAATCTTCAATTTGGACACAGAAAATCACGTTATAGTTTTTGAACGAACCGTATCCATATGTTTTGGTGTTACTAATAAGAAAATTAACTGGTACAAAAAAGTTTCTTGTGGAAAGATGTGGATTGAAAGGGAAAAATAAAATAATTTAAAATGAAACTCTTAAATAAGTCTGTTTTTTAAATATGTATAACATAATAACTTTCAATGAAGGATACGATTAAAACGTTCTTCCTGATGATGATTATTTGTGGTCTTTTGACAGTTATGCACTGACAGATTGACAACTTTGACGTTACTTCCTATAGTTGAAGAAGTATGAATGCCAACGCTTAATCGTTGAATGAGCTCTTTTTTTGTGTATTGATTTGTATAAAAGAATCAAGGACGCATTGTACGGTAATTTAATCGAAGGACATTATTTCGAAAATCTGGTGACCTACAAGTGTAACTCTGATTTTTATGTTTCGCCGTTTGAGGTGAAGAAATCAACATCACTGGTAAGTTGCTACACCAACAAATCAATAATTATGTTATCTAGAAAAAGATAAATGATAGAAGGATAATAGAAAAAGGACGACAGGATATATTATTTTCTTTGTACATTAATCATTATGTAGAATAATCGCACAAATGTATAGACAGTCAAGTCATACCTAATTCTGGTACACATTGATTTTGATTCTTATTATCAATTGTTGACCGTTGAAGATACATCATGTTTCGTGGAGGCGTACGGTTGATAACCACGTATTCAGTATTTACAATACAGTAATTATTAATTACTAAACAATATTATACTTCTCCAAAGTCCAAACAAAACATTGTGCATTACCTAGTACCCATATAGTTATGTACACAGTCATGCTTTTAGAGTTATTGATTGGAGTATCACTCATCTTGTGGGGTAGAGACTTGTACCAATTGTTTCATATTATCCATAAAGTCTTAATACCTATAATGTTGGTATTCTGCATATTTAAGTAACCAGACTGGTTTTTGAGAAAGCTAGATTTTGTCACATTTCTTTAACTGTAAAGAAATCTAGCCTTTCACTTAATTATATATTATTCAGAATTCCAGCATTTAAAGCAATGTACCTCTAAAACTAATTAATATATAATTATAAAATAATATTCTATTTTCAAAAAGGATAATGGAATTCTGTTTTTAACAACAACATAATTATAAATAAAGTTATCTATGATTAGTTAAAATTATGATGAATTCATTTTATTATTATCTCAATTATTAATTGTGTTTGCAATATCAATTTCTAGTGTTATTATATAATTGGTATCACTGGCCTCTGTATCTTGCTCGCACAATAATAATTTTAATGAAGTTTTATTTTTGACCAGACACTTGTTCCTAATTGAAACTAATAACTTGCTGCGCAGATGTTCAAATGAAATTTACTATTGACCACACATAACGCAAAAGACTTTGAACCTTAACAGTCAGGAGTCGTTGAGTATTTTGGAATATTTTTGTTTGAAGTCATACATCATAGGTGTGCAATGTGTGTGATGTCATCCATTATTTTTCTCCACCATCTGCCAAGGTAATTGAGATTAAACTATGGAAGGTTTGGTTACTTTGGTTATCTTTTAATACCTGCCTGAGTGCCAGCTCACTGAGTCTGTTTAAATTATAAGTACATTATGAAACTATTTTTAATTAAAGAAACAAGTGAAAAGTTTAATGATTATTGAAGTAATACCCAGGCATGAAAACAGTACAACTGATATGGCTACAAAAATTTGTATATTTTGGAAAATATTAAGATAAAACATGATAGATGATAGCCCCTTAACATAATACGTAACTTGATAATAAAGTCATAAAACCATTGTAATTTTACAATTGTATGAACATGCTATCTTTCTAAAAATCAAGTTTATAAACTTAATAATGATTTGTTTTTAATTTTTTCTTACAAAATAATACAAGTTTATCTAGATCTTGAGAATATTAGAATCAAGTCCGCCTTTAGCAATGCTGGACAAAGATCTGCCGAGTGGCGTCATTACACCCAGTTCTCCGCTTTCCGCATTAGACTGGATGCGGAAGGCGGAGTGAGTCGAGTGTTTTTAATATGGTGCGAATTTAATTACGCATGCGGGATTGCTCCGCATGCAGAAAATTTTAAAATGCAAAAAAAAAACGCGTCCCCCGTGCGTATTCTACGCATACAATAAATACTGGTATGAAATGGATATTTGTGGGGGTTATGCGTGCGGGGCAACCCAGCATGCGTGATCAAAACCGCACGATATTAAAAACACCCTTAGCCACTTTTCGGGGTTTCGGCATCTTACGCCATACTTCACTCAGTACCTATGCGGTTGAGTGTCTGGGTGTAGTAATTCTAGACTAATTAAGAACTTCATTATTAGTTAGCGTCGTTTCACTTTGCATACTGATTCGTTTGACACGATTTTTTCTGACGTTCCGTAGTTGTGTCGTAAAGATAACTTTTTTAAATTGCCGAAATGGAATTTATCAGACAAGGCACAAAGCACATTAACCTTTTCACCGCTTGCGTCGGATTAGTTCGACAAGTGTTTCTGTGACCTATTCGCCAGCGACGTGTGTTTGCGACTGATAATAATAAAACCACAACACAACCTTTGGTAGCTTTTATTATACATACTCGTATAGAGGAGTTCTATTTGTCACTTGGACGTAGATACCACCGCGAAAAATCAATCTGGTAAGCTCCAAAATCCATTGTTTAGGTACCTATAAACGTTTAACATGTAACATACTCAAAGATAAAGTAGAACTTAAAATAGCAGTAGTTCCATCCAGTAAAATGTAGATCCCACTGCCAATCTTTCCGTAGGTGTATATCTTGCGTGGGTGTCTGTTAAGACGATCTAGGGATAACGAATACGTGGGCGTTTACGGTCTCCAAAATAATCTCTTAATACAGAAAGAAAACCTACCACTCAAACAAAGCATTATGTTGCTTTATGTTAAAATACTTCTTGACTGGACCTTACAGTACTAGAGTATCTACAGCAGTCTAGTTAGATAATTATCGGTATTATTCGGTTCTGATTTTGGTCAGTAAAATCATGTTCTTTATTAGAATAGCTGATCTTCTCCATTCTCCCTTGTGCCCTCATTACACCTGGACCATAACGGACATCAACCAAATTACGCATAGCGCGAGTCGTTGGCCAAATATGAGCAAAGGGCCAAAATAATATAAACGATCATAGACCCAATGAGTGCCTCGCCCCTGCTTCATACAAGTGTAAATTATACACAAAAAACTTCTTCGTTTATTCCTCTTCTTATTTGCGAAAACCGCATCGATATACGTTACGTGATCTAGGAAAAGTTTCGGGTTAGGAGACAGAACCGGAAAGTGACTTTGCTTTATACTAAAGAAGATAAGAATTCTCTGAAAATTACGGGCATCTTCTGTGAAGGTCTGTCTATCTATTTCTCAGTTTGCGCCAGTTTAATAGGCAAGCTTCACGGAACTCATCATCATCTTCCTCCTACCCTTGTCATGTGTTATTTGTGGTCGGCACAACTCGTTTTTTTCTTCCATTCTGTCCATTGATAGGACAGTGGACGTCGTGTTATCACTAACTCTTCTTTCTTTCAATCACTCACACAATCAATCCATCTTTTCTTTTGCCTCCCTCTCCATCAATTCACATGTTCACTCATAAATCTTTTAGTGACATGTGTTTCATCCCACATCCAGGACAACGAACTGGTAACAATAATCACCAAGGCACTGATGCCTTCTCCGAAGGTCTGAACCTTCACATTGTGTACCTGGCCACAGTGTCTACATCTGCAATAGGAACAAATGGTATTTAAAGGTACGAGAGGATAAAATGTTGATTTGTTAATTCCTCAATCAACGTAGTATTGCCGGCTTCCTATGACCGCTAGTCCAACGTGGAAGCAATTTATATAAACGAGTACAACGCGGCTTGTCTCTAAAGTAAACCAAGATATACTGTAATTGCTTTAATGATAACGCACAGTCTATTTACGAACTATTTTACAATCGGTTGAGAATTATCTTACGTAATGTAGTAAGCCCGCATCTTGGGGTTACGTTTCAAGAACTTTTTGAGTAGCACAAAGAACAGTGAATGCTCTATAATCTATTGTTTCTTTTTGTACTCTCGGCTTTAAGCCAACTGATGAAAGTACATAGACATACACAGTGAATGAAAAATGCAGTAGAACAAGGTAGCTGCTTTGTGTGATAATTATTTGTTTCTCAGATATGAATCTAGTTTTGCATTAGTCATGTAGGATTTCCTTTCATATATCGCGCAGTGCAATCATTAAATTACCTATGCGAGATTGCACCTAGTCATGGGAATTTCATCTAGAATTCATTTATTAAAAGGATGACGATGGCAGTTTTGTTTATTAGGATTTCCGTATAAACAGCTGATCCAACCTATAAACCCTTCTGTATACAGTAACCGTAGCTCCATCAGGTAACGAGCATGCATACATTATCGTATTATATTTGGTTGGTTAAGCTTCCCTCGTTCATAATTTACTACCTAACCCAGATACGTGTAAGCTTCATTTTCCGGTATTAAATGAATAAACCCAATATACTAAACAATTTCATCAACCAATGTAAAAAACGTTACAAATAAGTATACGGAAATATCCACCTTGATTTCGGATATGAAAAATGCAGTAACATTGAGCTGAAACATATCGAAAATCAATATGAAATGGCCTCGAAATAGCACCTCATCCCGCATCGGTTGGGCAAGTTTGTAAATTAACCAATAGTTGCAGAGTGCACTTAAGTGTCTGGCGTCGACGTGGGGGTCCATCTATTTTAGTAGCGCTCCCCAGCCGCAGCTAGTCCCTCTCAATTAGCGCCTTGACGTCTCACAGAGAGCAGCTTTTAAAAAAAATCAACCTTTTTTTTTCAAGCTACTTATAATTTGTTTTGTTCTTACCATTTTTATCTTTGTTGACCATATGAACCGTTTAATGAGGTCGTAAACCCCGTAATTGTTTGTATTGAAACTGTCGACGGGAAGTGGGAGCAATTATTCCCGACAAATGTGCGAGTGTTTTGTTGATCGAAAGAAATAGCTCAAGCACAAATGGTCGCTAAGTTTAAATGAAACCCGGTTAATCCGCTTGATATTTCCAATGAAATTTTTGGCATTGTTTTCCGCAAAAAATATGGTCGATAAGGTACTAAGTCGCGTGTTTTTCAATCCGTAAGCGATAACATCAAAATGTGTATTATTATCACACTATATAAAGTTAATAATGTTACCTTGACCTTGCCTTGTTAGTACAATGAAAGTATTATATTATTATTTCAGTAAAACATTACCAGAATGTCACGCATATGAAATTAAGGACCTGCGTTTAATTAATGACTGTATCTACGGCAAAATTTAACCACCAGCAACCACAATGTTTGTGCATGATATTAACTTGTAAATGTGCACTGTTTAATATGGTCCTCCTAATTGACTGTTACATGAATTAATTACTTTTGAGATAAATTAACTGCAAATGGGAATGTTAGTAAAAGTAATATAGTATTTTACCAATTTAGCCTATGCTTAATTATTTAAAATTTTAACACGCGACCTGCCCCAACTTCGGTTGGGTGTTACAAATATTTGAAATTGTTGGGTTTTCTTTACTGTAATGTGCATGTATGCATCTCTATCTATTGGTGAGAACTGTGTGAAAATCTATTCAGTAGCTTTTAAGTTGATCGTGAACAGACAGACGGATGCGGTGGTGGAATTTTTATTATAATATGTATTGCAATATATAACACGCTTCACCCAAATCAGAAAGTTATTTAATGATTTCCCACCAAAATAATGATGATGTTTCTGCTTGCTCACAATTTATTGATTTGAAAAGTTAATAGGCACTTTGAAAGCATCGAGAAAATATTGCAACAATCCGTATTTCAACTTCCCGTGAAAGGAATTTACTTCAGAAGCGAGGGCGCAGCAAAATGGCTGGCATTTTTAGAATGCTTCACCTTTAAAGTATGTAATGCTGAAATGGCTTACGTATCGACGAAGCTCGACTGAACTCTTATGTAGGGTTATTTTTATCCATCATGTTTCGCTGTCATTATCAAGGACAATGTATCTGTTACATGCTACATGTGTGTTAAATGTAGATTTTATGTGGACGTGAATTACAATAATAATATGTATTTGACAAGTCGTTTTGAAGAGCGTTGGCTTTTGTGTTTTTGAAGAATAGCTTGTTGTAGTGCTTATATTAGTTATGTACGGCCTCTTACCCACAAAGACTTGCGAGCGTTGCTGTCGCACACTGTCGTTACTAACGGGCTTTAGTCACATTCGCAAGCGCTATAGAAAATATGCGAACGCGCTACAACATCGCGACTGTATCGATGCGAACGCGCTATAACATCGCTGCAAAAAGTCGCCGCCGCCGTGGGCGAGAGACTTTACGGTTGATTACAGTTCGTACACTTGCAGAGTAGTTGTCGTTGAGGTTGGAGCACGTAGAGAAAAGATCACTTACTTCCCGTAAAGGTTTATTACGTAAATAATAGCAAAATTTAAAGTATAAAAAACCCCGGACGCATAACATCTATAATAAAAAATAAAAGAACTGGTTAAGACGAGTCTAATGAGCCAAAACTCGACGTGTTTACTAGTAGGCATTCCAGGGTTCCATCAGCCACTACCCAGTTCTAGTATCAGATCTTCGTCATCAGGTTCGTCATAAGAAACGAACAGAACATCTAAATAAGTCGAAACTGGATGGGTTTATTAATAGGCATTCCAAGGTTACGTTTCTTACCTCCGACCTCCATCATCAGACCAACATGATGGCATAGGCATGTAGGTACATGAGTATTTCAAACATTAGGTCACATTAATGTGTTTATTATTAAAGTATACATCCATTAAGCGAAGATCCCAGCCACAGCCAACAAATGAGCTGATGACCCTGAACCCCTAAGTAGATCTTCATAAACTGTATCTAAGAACTATCTCGATAACGTTAGCATTCAAATAAAAAAAACTGCATCAAAATCGGTCCATTCGCTGAGGAGCTACGATACCACAGACAGACACACAGATACATAGACACCCCAAACTTATAACACCCCTCTTTTCCGACGGGGGTTAAAAATATTGTTTATAACGAAAACTGTTGACGATTCTTTTCTCTAATGTTAGTCTCGGCGTAACAGTAATTATGCACTCATCGATTTATTGTAAAATATATTTATTTCAAATCAAACCAAAAATGTTTATTCTCCACAAATTACACTTCGAACATCCAATATGTTATTTGGCAAAAAAACAAAAGCACTTATAACAGATGAAATTGTTATTTGTGGGTGATCTGGAGTCCAAACCAGGCCTAAGCCTGTATCTTAGAACTCATGGCCCTTCCATTATCAAAAACTGAATAAAACTATTTGTCCAGGCTTTGTACATTGGAGCATATGGATGTGTGTACTATACATAGCTATTATATAAATATGATAGAATATTTTATACTAATAAAATCACGCACGACGGGAGCAAGTCCCCGCGTCAGCAAAACGTGTATAGTTTTAAGACTGTACACTTTCATGTATAGACATACCAAAGTAGGTACATATTTGGACTCACTGTTTTGACTTCAGTTCATGCTCTCCCAATAAATATCAAAATAACTCTCTATTATCAGTTATTTGTTCCAATATTCATGATTTTGCACAAATTAAATACACCGTAATCATTTGGAGCTGCATTGAATAACAGCTAAAATGCATGCAAAGCAGTGGTGTAGAATTAGTTTATTTATTCATCTATTTTACTCCCGCTGTGTATTTCACTGGATGTGCCAATAAAAGCTTGCATTTCTCTAAGGCTTTCAACTTTATGACAAAGTTGAAAGGTCAAGTCGGACCACATGTTGCTCGTTTATCCAATCTTTGGTCGTTTAACTGTTATCTGAAATTATTTTTAGTTATTTTTTGTTACCATATCTTATCATTCCGTTCTTTACTTTGTGCGCTGCTATTAATGCGGTATCTTTGTTAATTTTATCGTGGTGCGTAATAACAGCTACGTAACCTAATTCCTCTACGCACAAAACGTTTTTGTAAAACTAATTGGGTACCTTGACTCATTTTTTTGTATCGGTAAAAAGTACCCAATATCGGAAGTGAAAGCATTTGGCCATACTTTTCAATATTAAGTTAGTTAGAAACTTTTAAAATCTGATAGAAGGGGAAACTGTCAAGTAACAGAAAAGGATGCACATCCTGAAATGTGACGTCACTGCCATGGGGTTACGCATGTAGAGATTCAACAGCTGTACATACAATTAGGTGTTGTCCTGTCTTTAGTTACAGGACAATAACCAATTATGTTTAGGTACGGCTAAGGAGTGGAATTTTCTGCCGGAGTTTGTGACAACTTAAACTTGAGGTCATGAGATAATAGTTTACCTACTTCTTAGCGACAGTGCTCCATCATCGACCATCTAATCGCTTACCATCAAAAGATTCAAAGAATTGTGGATAAAAGAAAGCAAGTCTGTTTCCGCTTTATCAAAAATATCATGAATGAACTGTGCCATTCACATCTAACCTTGTCAAATATCAAATCCATTGGCAAAATCTGTCATATTTCATCATCTTGTACACATCACAGCTAAAGGTATTATACCATTGATGGATTCCTAAAAAGCTTTCTCAAATACATGATTTTGTTAAATGATAGATAACCTACCTCTAAGGTTCAACGTTCAATATCAATTTATGAAGCCCTATTCATTAATAATGTACGGTTTTGGTCGTGAACTCGTGTGTTATGATATGATATACAGGTCAGTCCAATCGATGGACAGCTCATTACTGAAAATCATCTAAAACTGTGCTATGTCATGAGAAATAAATCTACATTACAGTAAATGTATTTTAATTTGTTCTATCAATTTATGGACGTAAATCT
This sequence comes from Mythimna albipuncta, assembly GCA_929112965.1. Taxonomy (NCBI): domain Eukaryota; kingdom Metazoa; phylum Arthropoda; class Insecta; order Lepidoptera; family Noctuidae; genus Mythimna; species Mythimna albipuncta. Next base: position 14,169,417 of record OV815973.1, read on the forward strand.
ATTTTGCCACACGAGTTTATTTATAACCTAACAAAATCGTGTTAAAAACATAGGGGTTTTAGTAAAATTAATTAATTATCAACCAATTTAAAAAATGACGATGTTTTATGTTCGACTGTATGCATTTTTTTCATCTGTTTCTCAGTCAATTTTTTTTTTAAATAAAAAAATCTGACTCCAACGTTGAGTATAAAACAATTATTGTATTATCAAAAGGAAAATTGATAGAAATTTAAGTTTTGAGGCATTTGTTATCGTTAAAAATACCTATGAGGAAAAGTATTGTTAGTCAGTAGGTACATAAAAATGTAAAATTAACAATAACGTTCCATAAACACGTTAGTACCGCATTGCGGTTAAACCAAATCTTACCTTATCTTCGAGTCGTACTGAAAGTAACAGGTTAGGTAACAGTACTGCCGGTCGGTTGTCTGCATCCGAGATCTGTAGCAATTGATTCAAATTTAATCTAAGTAACGAAAAGAGCATTCCTTTTTTTAAACCACCACTTAACCACTCCATCAGAACATCTCCCCCTTGGATGCGAACTGGAAATCTTTTTACGGAACCCAGTTTAGCCGCTGTAAAAACAATCAGCCAAATTTTGGTCGACTCATTCCAAACACAGTGTCAGCGTAAAGGCTCTGCAAAGGACATGCGTCATCTGCTATGCTGCCCATCCTGCACGACTGCTTTTTTCAGGACCTATACGAGGCCAACAGTAGTTTACCAAATACTAGTCAGAAAAAAATTGTTTGAGGACATCGACACGAAAAGAAGTAGACTAACTAATGGTAGAACTACACTGCTCATATGTCTGCCACACACGCCGTTGTGGGTGCGTCGGTCTCTATACATTTTATAGGAAAAGTAGACTTGTAAAGCTACACCTGATGCACGCCACGCGACGTCGTTCTACGTACAAATCAGGCGTGTTACACGTGTGCTTCGGTCTAATGTAGTTTTAGCTTAAACCCACCCATGTCCTTTCAGTTGCCCTTTGCGTTCCTGGGCCACGTAACACTTTCAAACAATGTCGTAGCCCTCCCAAAAGGGCATCCCTGACATTACGCAAATTACATTTGAACCTTCCACCGCAAAAATGAATCAGTACTAAATAATACAATTACATATTACTCGTATGTCATAACAGTATTGTTTTCATAATGAATCCAAATGCTAATAATACGTGCATCATGTTATTTATCAAACAGTTACGATACGTACCGCTGGAATGTAACCAGATCTTTGTGCAGATAACACAATATGTTTCCGTGTTCGCTTGTTAGGTTAGGCTCCAGGAACGCGACGTTTGAAAGAGTTTCCTTGGCCATGGTCCTAGAACGCAAAGGAGCAAATGAAGGAACATAGCGACGGTGAAGTACAGACAATAGAGTCAACTGGGTACCTAACCCAAGGGAACTCCGTCGTTCGCGTATCTATTGTCTTACTATTGTGTCTCAAATTGACGGTATATGAAAGAAATACCTTAGAAAAGACTAGAGTGTAGCTTATGTTACAGTGATGAAGCATAATTAATTAATGCATAAGTAGGTATTCTCAATATTTTTTTTTTTAAATTTTCAAGAAATTTATCAGCGTTGCGCCATCGCTCGGTGGTGCAATCCCACTCGCACGTACAAAGCGTTTTGGGAACAAATTCATTATGTGTGCAGCTAAGGAGTGGAAATTCCTGCCGGAGTCTGTGTTTCCTGATAGCTACCTAGGAGCTACCTAGGCTCTTTTAAGTTAAATTATATTGGGTCTAGGCAAGAGTGTTCCATCGTCGGCCACATCATCGCTTACCATCAGGTGACATAATGATCAAACGCGAGCCTATCCATAATAAAAAAGACCCTATAGAAAAAAAAAACCTGTCACGTAATGCTTTAGAAAAGGGCTAACCAGTTGATGCCGCTATTCGTATTAATACTACCCAACGGACAGTTTTTCTTCTAGTTACTATTTCAGTTAGTGAAATCTTCGCAGCGCATTACCTGTTTCAAAATATGTCTTGACAAACCAACTATTAACTATTTTATGTATTTTATTTTTAACCTATTGTTTACTTAGTTATAGTTCAGTAACAATAAAGTAAGCATAAGTATTTATTAATCTCATTAAATAAATAAATTCCATTTTTTTTTAATTCTTAATAAATTAAACGCTTTTTTCAGTTCAAAATTCTTGGCTTCGATAGCAATTATTCGTCATCGCGATAACGGTAATTTCCCTTAACACGTTGACACTTAGACTTACGTGGATCGATAATGATTCCTCACCTTATAAAAAAATGTTTCCCTGTTTGAATGGACACGCCAAAATAACCCTCCGTTTATTTCCAGTAAGTAGGTATTCATCTCGTGTAAAGGATCCCATGATACCCATCCTATTACTCGACATGTATTTCTAAGAACTGTAATGGTTTTCGTTTCCGTGACAAATTGGACCAGTCTACTGGGTCCTGATTTTTCCAGCTACGTTTACGACATTTTTGTTACCTACGGCCCTTTTATTTTCGAGATTTTCCGATTTCAGTTCTGTCGAACTGTGTCAATTTAAGGGTTTGCAGATCTTACCGAGTCGGTATTTGGGCGCTTGCCAGATTGACCACCTGCATAACGGGAACTAAAAATGTAGAGCAGTTATATAATGCATGCACTGTCAGAACTCAAATCGTATCCAAACTTTTTTTTAGGGTTCCGTACCCAAAAGGTAAAAACGGGATCCTATTACTGACTTCGCTATCTGTCCGTCCGTCTGTCCATCTGTCTGTCACTAGGCTGTATCTCAAGAACCGCGATAGCTAGACAGTTAAAATTTTCTCAAATTATGTATTTCTGTTGCCGCTATAACAATAAATACGGAACCATACCTACAACAAACGCGATTTTTTTGCCGAATTTTTTTTAAGGACAGTACGCAATCCTTCGTGCGCGAGTCCAACTCGCACTTCGCCAGTTTTTTACCCGGAACAATCACCTGTAGGCCATAAAAATATTTGTTTTACTCGAAAATCTAACCCAAGACACGCAGCGCAGCTGCAAATCGCGCAACAACAGCACCTATCGTGTCGTATATACATATAAGTAGCTTTTAGTATCCCACACACAATTCAGTAATTTTCATTATGTCGAGTCTAGACACCTGAATGTGTTACTAATTCAAGCAATATATCTACAAATAAAATATTTGTGTTACCTAATAAGATCCAACCGAGTTAGTTTCTCTCTAATACGTTTCCATTAGGAGAGTGTATTCTTAATGGTTAGATTGAAACCAAGTCGCAAGAGGATTACATTATATTGGTTACCAATGTTTCTCTTTAGGTGCTACATAATTGCTTTTGATACGTGTGCTCTGCGTCCGATGATAATGCTGGAAAGTGGTAGAAAATGCTACTATTAATAAAACCACACTATAATTTTCTCTTTGTCATTAGACAAACCGCTCACTTTTATCATCATGTTCTCTATATACTTGAGACACACGGCAGCGTATCAGCCAAGTTCGCAAAGCAGCATTGCGACCCACCGACTATGGTTTAGATTATACGAACTATTTTAGTCTACTTTTGACCCCCCTATAACTATATGATTTAAAACAGATATTACAAAATATTTAAAATTTTTCATTGATTTATATGCCAACTAGAGCCTACTATTGACAGTTTAGAGTAATCTATGAAAACTTTCTTACCTCTACACGCTTGCAGTTTTAATATCTAAGAAGACTTTTTACTATTCACGAAATAATAACATCCGAAAATCACTACTTTACTCTCATATTCACTCACTCACTTATCAAAAGCTTGGACTACTTTCAAGTTAATTAAGCAGTTGAAAAGAGGTTGACACCATTAGATTACACTACCACAAAAAAACACTCCATTACAGGTTGATTTAAAAGACAAAGTTGTAAGTGAAGCCACTTTATAATGTTATGTATGGAATATAAGAAGAATTAGAATTTTTTTTCTTATTTTACAGAACATCTAAAAAAGCAAAATCGATAGAGAGAACTTGGCATTCTTCTACATCTATGTTTTGTTTTTGGAGGGATAAAATACTCACTCCAAATAATTGGGTTAAGAGCAGTGTAGCCGTAGATCTTATTTTTTGTTTTTCTAAGGAAAGGAATTGGTATTTTTACGAACTTTAGTTTCGTAAGTTCTGCCGTCGTAAACAGTAAGACTACCCTAATACTTCACCCTTCCCAACGGAACTTTTTTCATACATTTATTTGTACTTAAGATTTTTGGTCTTGCGAGTAATCGCTAGAAGTCTGGGATTGACACAATAACTAGCCCTTGCTGTGTGCGACTATGTTATTATTTCGAATTCTAAATTGTTTTTAGGGTTAGTACCCAAAGGGTTACCGGGGCCAGGGTTAGTTTTGAAAGACGGCTCGAGCCCCGATATGAAGGCTTACACCCCGTTCCTTCAAGAACGTGGTGTGTTTTTAATCAGTAAGAGTCACTGACACTATCTCCCACTCCGCCCAAGAGCGGGGGTTGTCATTGATGATTTTCCCACCAAAAAAAAAGTATCCAAAAGGTAAAAACGGGACCCTATTACTTTCGCTGTCGGTCCGTCTGTCTGACACCATCTCAAGAACCACGATAGCTAGATAATTAAAATTTTCACAAATTATGTATTTCTGTTGGTGCGCTATAACAACTAATACTTACTAAAAATAAAATGAAATAAATATTTTTTAGGGGGGACCTACAGCAGACGCGATTTTTTTGTTCGGGGTGGATCGGGAGGGGAGTGCCAGGCTTTTACTGACTAAAACTAACCTATGTTGCTCCAGTTTCCTTTTGCGTTCCCGAGCCACAGTAGCTCGAACGTTCCCGTAGCCCTTTTGGAACATCCATGAGAATTAGCTTTAATACTATTTTAAAGACACTTTAAAGCACTACAAAGTGTCATTTAATTTCTGTAAACGCGTTGGCTTAACTTATGTAGTGGCTAATGTAATTGTTACATTATTTTGTTTCCATGTTGTTGACCTATTTGGCTCTCTCAGCTCTGCAGAGGAATATGACGGCAGACAGACGGGCGCCTCGAGGCAGCCACCGAATAGTGGCATCCCGCCCACGCTAGACTAGAACCACACCATTTTTGGGAAGCCCTGTGTTCATTGCCCTAAGATATGTTTTAGTACTCTCTTTGTAGTAATTCCTTTGATGTGGATTTTGAGATGAAAAAAATAAATAAACAATTGAATGGTTCTTACAGTATAAACAAAGTTATTTGCAAGCACTTGTACAACATTACAGACAATGTCTCAGGCGTTATACAATAGAAATCATAAACTAAAAAAAAGAATATTTAATAATAAAAAAAATACAATTTAAGCAATTATAATAAATAAAAAAAAACTCAAAATAGTGAAATATGAATACTGGTATGTGTTCAAGATTAGGCGAACAAAATAAATAAATAAAGAATATGATTACTTTTGGAAGGAACTGAGGATCAAGGTTTAGGATAGAATTGAACAATATTGATGTGTGACAGCTAAAAATGAATCATAGGCTCTATGCCTTCTACTGGTATACACGGCTCATACAAACATAAAATACACTATAATTAAAAAGAGAGTATAACAATAACAGTAACGATACAGGGTGGTAGTTTAAGAAGGGTCAAGCAGTGGTAAATATAATTGAAAGTAGTTTGAAAGCCATGGATGGTCACCCCATGGTTTGGCTAGACCTGCTTTCATTAAGGCTGACTATGTCCCATCTTGAATAATCACTATATGACTTCAACTAACATTGCTTACAAAAACAGTTCATAAAAATCAGATCTTAGTTTACTCCTTAAAATAATCACATCATCTTTCCCGCCTGAAACGTAATTCAACATTCTAAACCATTAGAACTGAACCCTTTAATCGGATATTAAAGGCTATAATAGCTTTAAAATGGATGGAGATGACGGCGGGTAGGGGTGAGAGGTAGGGGTCCCCGCGATGGTTCGCGACCCACATTTCCGAACGGTTCTTTATACGTTCGCGCCCCTGACACATTGACTTACATTCGAAACGTTCGACCCGTTTAAAACTTAGCTACCCCAACACCAGATGGCTTTAAGGTTGGTCGTAATGATGCTCATAAAAATGTTACGTCTGTAATTCGTATTTGTAAAAAAAAAAAACAATTTTTGACAGTAGATACGGTAATTATAAAGAAAGATATAAAGTAATAAATAACTGGGAAAAAAACAAGCAATGTGACGAAAAATTTCAGTCCACAAGAGCCTCTTAAAACAGTCGGGGAGCTGAGAGTGTCGCGGAATTTACCAAATTCATGAAAGTTTTAATCGAGTTTCCCTATCTTGTTTATAAAGTAAAATATGTTTCAGGTTATCCTTGGATGGCCTTAAATAAAAGAGAGAACTGCTAGTTACACATTTTCCTTTGTTACTACAAGTTATATTCAGTCGTCGAAATTGAGTAAAAACTGTAACAGACAGCCAATTGGAATTAGGGCAGAGCACGAAAACTATCAATATTTTTTGTCGCTGGCAAACCATTTTGTTTTTTGGGGTTGCCTTTATGGCAGTATTGGCTTAATATTTGACGGAAGAAATGCTTCTTTTACGGTTGGACGAAATAGACTGTTCTGGTAGTAATATCGACGATTGAGGCAATAGTGTTCAAGTTCCTTAAGTAGAATAAGCCAAGCCAGTGTCTCGTGTCGTCAGTGTGGCGGAGATGCGCGCGCATTCACTTCGATCCGAGCATCCAGACATTTGAATGAAAAGACCGGTCACTCACGGAGCGAGTGGCGTCACGTGCGTCTGCCTTGATGACTGTGATCTAATTATACCGCCGTTATATACGCTGACATTCACTTCATATCTACACTCTTCGACTCGTGACATAAATTGTATGAATATGTAACTCTAGCCAGGTTTATTCAGCTTAAGTTCCATGTATAATATGTACGGACAACGTAATCAACTCCTTCATTTCTAATGTAAAAGAACTTTCTGTGAGAGGAGTACTTTATTTAGGCATCTGTTTATACCTACTAGCTACCCCGTAAACGTTTTTTGAAGATCTTTAGTGGACTAGAAATTCCTAATATTAGTATTATCCACAATGTCCAATTAATCACACAGTTGGTGACACAAATCGATGTCCACATAATATAAAATATGATTTTTGCAACCCGAAGCTGGCCCCGGCGCCATGTGCCCGGAATTTAATAACCATGTTAGATAAACACAGAAAAATGTTAAGGCAGCGTAGATCAATGTCCTTTACTATCTCTAGCTGCTTGTACAAAGCATTGTTCACGATTTTTTATCATAATTAATGGACACGCGATAAGACATTACGTTTTTGTGATAGAGCTGTGAGAAATATTCGTTTGGGGAACATTAGAAAATGTTTGTATAGTTGGAGACAAGGAACTACAATGAAGTGTAAATATTGAATTCTGTACACTGTTCACCTATTCCGAGCCCCAGTTAACTTTTATGTGAATTGCCAATGTGCTGCCATGCAGGTGTTGCATCTCGCAACGGCTTGCCAAACTAACCAATATTGTGTTCAACGTTCCCTACATAAAACTACCGAACTCTTCCATAAGTAAATAGTAAAATTGGCAGGTTTACCCAATAAATGGTTAAATAAATTCTGAATTATGATAGCAATAAAGTTAACAACCGCGGTGAAATTAAACATTACCACATCAATGGAGTCTGTTTTTTGTCGCAGCCTTGAGGCGCGCGAATTCGTTGTATTTAATAGGACAATAACATAAGAATACTAACTGACCCGGCAAACGTTGTTCAGCCAAATAAATTATCAAAGAAAAAAGTGGGGGTGGGTTTGGAGGGTTAAAAATAGCCTACGACTTATCTCCAGACCTACGAGGAGGAGTTCGATAACAAACATTGTGACTCCAGGTTGTTTTAATAATATATTAGATAGGTAACATGCGCTAAATAACCCTTATTGGCTATTAACTTACTCATTAAGTCGTAGTCTTCGCATTCGCTAAAATATTTTCATTATTTTCAAGGAAACCTTTTAGATAAAAGCTTTTAGAAAATCTGCAATCTGTTCTATAAAAAATGTTAATATCTTAGTGAACTCGCTTATAATTAAGATCTCACCCGTCTGACGCAAAAGCCGCCGAGTTAATTTCTAGCGCGGCTATAAATAGTTTCATCTTCACGATTTGCTAGTCCGGACGTGGCTTCTACTAAGGGCCACCGACCACAACCACTAAACGCCGCCACCGGTATATTTCCTTTAGTTCTTATACATTTTATATATGAATTCGCCGCACACGGTTGCCGCCGGTGGCCATCGCACGCTACAAATCGCCGCTGCTCGCTTCTTGTGGCCCGCACTGGCCGTCACACGCCACCATAAAAAAAGTTACCATTACAAAAAGTAGCAGCCACCAATTACAAGTGGCTGTCGCACGCTTAGCTTCCTTTGTTGCCCTAGCTTCTTGTGGCGGCGTTTATGGTAGTCGCGTGTGGTCCGTATGCGGCGATCCAAACTCTTGATCAACCTTATCTACAATTGCCATAGAATGGTACGGGTGACAGCTGTCAGAGTCATATAATGTAGCTATCTTATTTTCTCATCTTAAAGATGCGTATTTTCGTCCTGCTGTCATCCTACTCAGGCTATGTAATAAAGACTTTAGATCCTATGAGCAAAAAAGAAAAAAAAATGTTGATGGCCTTCTCTTAATACAAGTTGATAAAAAATATGAGACTACTTAACTTTTGTGCTTGTTTCTAAAATATTTTTTTTAACAGATGAAACCAACCTTTTATAAATATTATACTAGCTTCTGACAGCGGTTTTGCCCGCATTGTAGGCGAAAATATATAGCATGGTCTTACTGTGACCAAAAAACCCTAAATTAAAAAAAAAAAAAAAAAAGATTGGTGATACCCGTGCGACAATGAGGTGGATCGTTAGTCGAGTTATACTAAATAATAAAACAATTTATTTATTTAATTTTTATGCAAGTAAAAGTACAAAGGTGAACTTAATGCCTTAGGCATTATCTACCAGTCAACCTAGGTGGCAACATCGTAGTCTCTAGCTGCTCTATCTAGTCTATTATTAAACTATTTATATTGGTGACGAAGGTTAATAATAAGTGATGAATCTGACTGTGCCAGACGTTTTTGAATGACAGAATGAAAATGAAGCGTCACGTGAACGTCGTGATTATATCTTCCAATTTGTTTTACACTAGATTGTGTCAGCGGTTTCGACCGCGTAATGTCATCTACACTAATATTATAATAAAGGGGTAAAGTTAATAATATTGTTGTTTTTTTTGTTTGTAGGAGGTAATCTTTGGAAATACTAATCTGATTAGTTAAAAAATTTTCACCGATGTAAAGCTCCTTTATTCCCGAGTTACATAGGGTATATTTTATGTACTCGGACGAAGCTGCGGGCAAAAGCTAGTATTTTATATACGCGGGCTACGCCCTGGGCTTAAGTATATTATAAGTAACATATAAATAAATAAATTACTTGAGCTCTCAATCTCATCTATACTGGTAGATGAGGTTTTGAAGGCGCTCAAGTTATTGGATTCAACCAAGAGTGCAGGTCCTGATGGCTTCCCCATTGCTATTTTCAAAACCACTGCTGAAAATATTTCAATCGGTGACATATGGAAATTTTCCCGAAGCATGGAAGTCTGCTAATATTATACCAATCCATAAATCCGGATCCAAACAAATGTGGAGATTAATCGAGTAGGTATATCTATTTTGTCTATACTACCAAAACGTCTAGAAAGATTAGTTTGAGGTACAATATATCATGTGCTTCACAACAGCATTATCCAACATGGGTAGTAGAAAATTATCCCAAAAAATATTCTCCCGGGATACAAAGTATCCTATGTACTATTCCAGGACATAGTCTACCCAAGCTACAGCCGTGTTTCACGTGCCTAACATTGTGCCAGTCAGCAAGGCGGGACTAAAGATGTGCTGTTGCCGGCAATAATTATTGCCGCGAAGTGGGAATATTGCCCGATGTATGAATATTGGTGGGAATATTGTCCGATGTATGAATATTGGTGGGAATATTGCCCGATGTATGAATATTGGTGGGAATATTGTCCGATGTATGAATATTGGTGGGAATATTGTCCGATATATGAATATTGGTGGGAATATTGCCCAATGTATAAATATTGGTGGGAATATTGCCCGATGTATGAATATTGGTGGGAATATTGTCCGATGTATGAATATTGGTGGGAATATTATCCGATGTATGAATATTGGTGGGAATATTGTCCGATATATGAATATTGGTGGGAATATTGCCCGATGTATAAATATTGGTGGGAATATTGCCCGATGTATGAATATTGGTGGGAATATTGTCCGATGTATGAATATTGGTGGGAATATTGTCCGATGTATGAATATTGGTGGGAATATTGTCCGATATATGAATATTGGTGGGAATATTGCCCGATGTATGAATATTGGTGGCAATATTGCCAGCCATATTGCCGGCAACGGCTAATCTCTAGGTGGAACTAGTGAACTGCGAGGTTGTGCGAAAGGCTCACAGCGAACCTGGAAGGAAAATTCTGACACCACTTCTCGCTCTAACCTAAGCTCTCATAAAAATGGAGTACAGAAGAACAAAATATGAAATCAACTTTTAAATATTCATTACAATACACACAGCGCGCTAGTCGCAAAAAATATCCATTTATTTCTCCTCTTATCAGTATCAGACAAAACATTGTAATGTCATGTAATGGTTACGGTGTCATCGTTTTAGATAACGTTTTTGTTTTTAATCTCAATAATTGAAGTAAAGTTTTTTGCTGTGCTAAACAGTTTTAATAAATTTGGTGGTGTCCGAATCGTCAGTAAAAACTATAGAAAAACAAATGTGTCGCTTCGGACACTGCAACTCGCTATAATAATTTCCAAGTAGAAGAATTATTAGAATTGACGTATCAAAATTACATGTAACTTAATTACAGAAAGTACTTTTGCCAAATTTTTTGACATTCCTTGGGGAGATTCCTATGGCGTGTCTGTTAGATAATAAAGAAAATTGATTTTCTTTGATATTAAACGATAGCATCGTTATTTTTTGCTGTAGAGAGTCACAGTTATATCAGTTTTAATATTAAATCAAGAACATCTCTCTGGTTGCTCACTATACATACTTAGAACTCTAGACCTACTTACAACTTTAGGCATTTTTCTAATCAAACGTATTATCGGCCGCTGACTGTGAGCGGCCGTTACGCAGTTTATCGTTTTTAGGGTTCCGTAGTCAACTAGGAACCCTTATAGTTTCTCCATGTCTTTCTGTCTGTCCGTCCTCGCTTAATCTCGGTGACCGTTAGCACTAGAAAGCTGAAATTTGGTAACAACATGTATATCAATCACGCCGACAAAGTGGTAAAATAAAAATTGGAAAACAATGTTTTATTTGGGTAGCCCCCCTATATGTAAAGTGGGAAGTGGTTTTTTTTTTATTTCAACCCTAGCGTGTGATATATCGTTGGATAGGTATTTTAAAAATGAAAAGGGGTTTACTAAAATCATTTTTTGATAATGTCAATAATTTCGGAAATAATCGCTCCAAAAGTAAAAAACAATGTGTCCCCCCCTCTAACTTTTGAACCATAAGTTTAGAAAATATGAAAAAAATCTGAAAAGTAGAACTTTGTAAGGACTTTCTAGGAAAATTATTTTGAACTTGATGGAAAGAACAGTTTTAGTACACAAAAGACAAAAGGGTTATACAAAATAATTTCTGGATTAAGTTTGTAGTGTAATCGTATATGCAAGCATTTTTTTAAACTCATAAGTGTGTAGGTACACTACGGAACCCTACACTGAGCGTGGCCCGACACGCTCTTGGCCGGTTTTTCATATAATTATTAACTTCTTGTTCACATCGAACCGACTATATGCTATTACGGCGGCCGATTATTGTACAACGCGTAGCAAGCCTACTTTTTTATTCACAAAGGTAACGCATTTTACGCTATAGCCGCTATAGCGTACTGTCGTCGGTTTGGTGAGAACACATACTGTAGACTGAGTCCACGTTCACACTAGGGCTGATAGTAAGTTATACATACTCACAGTTGGCGGCGGACAATACGTTTGGTGTGTCTGATGCCTTAGTCTTACAAAAGTCAGATAATCCTCGGTGCCATTTAGCACGTGGGTCATTCTAACATTCTTGCAGCAAGGCACGGTACGCAGGCGGGAACTGCTAGTCACTCGTATCTGGACTGCTTTATTGTGTGCCTTGTTCAATCGTCATGCATTGAGCACAGCTTATTGAAGCACCACGAAATACCTGAGTTATGAGTATCACTCCTTCTCTGTCCAATCCATGTAAAGGTTAAAAAAAATCGCTTTTAGCAATAAGACCATACATCGTTACACCCAATTTGTGAACAGTAAAAATATATATCAATATACGAGTATCTATGTGCTAGACGTAGGATGCTCCCAAACTGCGCTGCTACACCAAATCCAAATCCCTTTTATCAGAATATGGAATAGTTTATTTAAAAAAAAAGACACCCTTTGAGGTTTTTTTTAGTCCTAACTGATATTCTCAGTCGATAGCTTTGACTCTATACCTAACCAAATTGACTGATTTATGTTTACTATGGGTTCGATTCAGAAGTATAAAAAAAACCCAAAATTTTGAAAAGAATTGACTATTTTCGTGATTTAGAGTTAGACCTATGTTTTAATTATTAAGTAGTTTAGCCCCCTGAAAGTTTGCTAAAGTATCAAAAGTGGCCCGGGGCCTGTATAAACATCAGCAGTACAGAGACGAGAACATAATCTATTAACAGGTTTCATTGATACAATAAAAATAAACATGGAAAGGGCGTTCTGTCCGCGTGGGTAGTCTGTGGGAGGCCACGGGTCTGTTTTCATTCCCACAATTGGCTGGGAATTAAGCTAATAACTATGATTTTCTAGAAAACAACTTAATTGTTTGCATGAATATATTTAACTGTTCCAAAGTGAAAATATTAGTTATGTTAAATGTCAAGCTAAATGTCAGGTTATATATATATCACGACAGTATAAATGGCAGTTATGAAGGTCACACAAAAAAAAAATAGAAAGGGATTATAAATATAAGGAATATAGATTTTAAATTACATAGGCAATTCGTTTTAATAGATATAAACAACATTTGAAATAAGCTTAAACATTTAAAAATAAATATTCCGTACGCATAAGGATGGCATTAAAAACAAAAATGTGGTTACAATATCAACTATTTACTGCAACCGCCATTTATCTTTCTACTAATGCAATAAAAGTCAAAATCGGTTGAATGGACAGTAAAAAAGGTTTGTTTAAATGTCTAATCTTATTCCGAGGAGTATAAAATCTACAAATAATAATATTTTGTTACTATCTACTTAAGTACTTAAAATTTAATATGATTGTGACGTCGCGTCTTTATCTTAGCAGAAGAGATAACAAAATACAAAAAATAACGTTTTTTCAAAATAAAGTTATATTCTATTCAATTTTATTCAGCTAGAAATAATATTATAATTTGGACGTGGTTGTGTTGAAACTTCAGATGAGATGACGTAATTCTAATATCCATTCATATCACGTTATGGTCCCATCTCATATCGCCATTGGCGAAATTTGGGTATGCGTAAGTAGAGTTCTCTTAGTCTCACGAGATTGCCTCAAGGGTAACAGACGAAAATGTTAATTTGCAATTATCTACGTGTCCAGAACATAGTTTATAGGACCTCCCTGAAGATCCACAAATAGAGCAATTAGTCTTGCTTAGATTAGTGTAGAATTTCGTACAAATAAATCAAAGTAACAAGAATTAATTCGCTGTTTTAACCCAATATTCAAAGTTGATTGAATAATCAAGTCTAAATTAAAGGCAATCATGTTTATGTAGCTTCTTGATTTAACTTTAGGGAATAAGATACTGTGTCTGTTCGTTGAAATTAATAACAGGAATATTTTTGGCATCTGAAACATTGCTTCTAGCGTTTTTCAGCGAAGTTCAGTGTTATATCCAGGCACAGCATGATTTTAAATAACTGTCCACTTATCCGGGATTTTTTTGGAGTGGGAGATCATCCAATGACTTCTCCCGCTCTAGAGTCTATTCCCTCTCTACCTGTGTCCTTCAGTTGGTTGACCTTTGCGTTCTAGGACCTAGGGTTCAAAATTGCCCCGTGGCCCTAGTGGGCATAGGCCCTGCTGGGCCTCTACGATGGGACTCATGACGCATGATTAAGTCTTGTTTTTGCGATTGTGTGGTGATAGTAAGTACCTCAGAGGTAAACGATATAGTAACTCCACTTTATTGAAAATAGGTTTTTTGCACTGTTAAAATCGTAAGCACCAGTTCTACGTAATGGTATAGGGCATCAAGTCCTACGACATCTTGGAAGAGAAATATCCAATCGTATACTGATAAAAACATATCGGGTATAGGACTTAAAATGATGATATGATTGTTTACTCCTTAGCTTTACGCGCACTTAATGTCGTTCTAAACTTTATTGTAATTATGTGTAATAAGTACATAATGATTCCATCTAATAATTATAAAAAACTAGCTTTTGCCCGCGGCTTCGCTCCCGCTGTTCCCTACTTCAGCCTACTATACCCTACTCTACCCTACTATACCCTACTCTACCCTATCCTACTCTACCCTACTCTACCCTACCCTACTCTACTCTACTCTATCCTACTCTACCCTACTCTACCCTACTCTACCCTACTCTACCCTACTCTACCCTACTCTACCCTACTCTACCCTACTCTACCCTACTCTACCCTACTCTACCCTACTCTACCCTACTCTACCCTACTCTACCCTACTCTACCCTACTCTACCCTACTCTACCCAACCACACTCTACTCTACTCTACCCTACTCTACCCTACTCTACCCTACTCTACCCTACTCTACCCTACTCTACCCTACTCTACCCTACTCTACCCTACTCTACCCTACTCTACCCTACTCTACCCTACTCTACCCTACTCTACCCAACCACACTCTACTCTACTCTACCCTACTCTACCCTACTCTACCTACTCTACCCTACTCTACCCTACTCTACCCTACCCTACTCTACCCTACCCTACTCTACTCTACTCTACCCTACCCTACTCTACCCTACTATACCCTACTCTACCCTACCCTACTCTACCCTACCCTACCCAACTCTACTCTACTCTACACTAAAAAAAAAAAAATTAAAAAAAAGTATCCTATGTCCGTCTCCTGGTTTTAAGCTACCTCCCCACCAATTTTCAGCCAAATCGGTTCAGCCGTTCTTGAGTTATAAGTGGTGTAACTAACACGACTTTCTTTTATATATATAGATACAAGTGAGTTTGTTTCAATATTTTTAAAGCAACTTTGTCAAAAATACATTTAAAGTTTCTATCCGCGCGTTTTTGCCTCTCCTGTAAAATTTACTTTTTGGCACATACTGTTGTCTACCTCTGAAGTACAGGTTAAAATCGGTAATTAATTAATTAGGCCTACTTCTACTTTATATGCTGAACAAAGTCGTCTTTGATCCAACAAGTTCAAAAGTTATGTACTTTCTAAATTTGTCCTAAAGGGTATAGAAGGATTTATTATAGCGACGAGCATCACTTAACTGGGTACTAACACCCACCCACAACATGCCTGAGGCGTAGGGATTACAACATACAAAAATGAGAGCCTTACTTTTTTAAAAACGGCATCTTCCTGTGGGACAAATAAACGATAGCGGTTATGTCGACCAATCTTTTTAAACGTTTTAGAAGGGAATTTAAATTTTGCTCTGAGCTAAAAATATCTAGACACTGCGTAGAGTACTGTAAAATGTTTTACGGATCGCGTGCTAAAAGCTACAAGGGGTTCCTTTTTTCATGTGCGACTAGTTTTTGCCAGCGGCTTCACTCGTGTACATAAAATGCCTGTAACTCAGGAATACAGCAACTTTCTATCGGTGAAAAAATTTTTGCAACCGGACCAGTACTTTCAGTGATTACCTCCTACAAATAAAAAAAACTAACTTTACCTCTTAAATAATATTAGTGTAAACATCATCGGAAGAAGCGTTAGGCTTTTACTGACTAAAACTCACTTGTATTCTTTCAGTCACCTTTAGCATTCCAGGGTCTCTGTAACTCTTTCGAACCATCCCGCTAGTGGTCCCAAGGTACAGTTTGTACCACTAAATGAGCTCATTATTCGTTCAAGTTCCTCACTGGTGTCTTACAATTTACACGTGAAGTAAAACAGATTATTTCAGCAATGTGTTCAAAATGAGCTCTACTATAAAAACTGTTGTTATATAATCGGGCAAAAAATCTAATAAAGACTTCTGTGATTTTCTAGGCTTTCAAGTTTGCCTACTCTGATTTTCCTTTCTTTCGGCAAGAGCTTTAGAAATATAGGCTTAATGTGTTGAAGACTAGCTTATAAGTTCTTTCGTATCGAAAGCCTAGCCACATTTTGGAACTCTTTGGAGCGGCGTCAACATTGTTCAGCAAATTTAATAAAGCGGAGGTCAGAGACTTCTCAATGCGGACTTCGTATTGCGAATGCACCATAAAAATCTCTATTCTTGAGTACCACTATTAGATCTTAAAGTCCTATCTCCTTCGCGGAACTACTCAAGAATTCACTACAACTACTAGAATGTATTACGACTTTATATATACTAGTGTGTTTATACAAAAGCTATCATCGTCGTGCAATATGTGTCGAGGTGTGGTAGTTAGTTTAGCGCACCGACAGACTAGGCTCATCTCCGTAGTAAACTTAGTTACGTGCGGGGCTACGGATGGTTGACGCAGGCATACTAAACGCAACAGCTAAGGTCTGATATGTTCTGATAGATCTATATAGCATCGATTGTAATACTGAAAGCAGTAATGCTAATACTTGGAAGTATTTGAACTAACTGTGGAAATTGAAGGTCAAGGTAAGGAAAATGGTATGATGCAAAGTGTAAAAGAAGAACAAAGATGATGAAATAATTGGTTGAATGATGTGGTTGCAAATGAGGCAGGTGACTATTGATACGACGGGCAATTGAGATCTATAGAAGAGTACATAGTACTTACATGCTCCCACTGATGGGACTCAAGCCTTTCTTTACGAGAGGGAATCGGCCGCAATCCCCGCAAACGTCCATTGAACCAGGCGGGTATTGTGTCTGTGGTACTTGCCCCCCTGCAGTTACCCGGACCAGAGTTGTTTTTCGGACTGTGGTATATTTTCAAGTCGAGCGGAGAACTCTACTTTGACTATGATGGTATTGGCGGTTAGTAGTGATGTGAACTATCTCTTTTTTTCTTCTTTAACAATTCCTCGAATATGTCTACGGTGTGCTAATAGTTCTGGCTGGGAGTTAGAGGCAATTATTAGAAAGGAACGTTTTAGTGGAATGATGTACATATTGTAGCGTAATGTAACAACAACGGTAGGTATATAATACCTTCATTAGGTATTTAAGCGTCGCGCCGGCCTGTGACGTAATTCACTTTTGAATAGAGGAATAAACACTTGAGATTTTCCAGCCAACCGTCCAAAACAATACGATCATAGCTGTTCCTATATTTTAGGAATTCCAGGAAAAATATTGTCCTGTTTATCAGAACAATCAACGAGTTCAAGTTGGACTTATTATAATGGAGTAATTAGTACGGTACATGAGCACTTCGTAATTAAAACCTTTATAGAAGCGAATGTGGTATTGTACGAGTATAATCATCAATTGGTTAAAAATGTGAGTAGGTACATGATAGCTATCTATAATATAAAAATGAATCGCAAAATGTGTTGGTAAGCGCATAACTCAACAACGCCTGGACCGATTTCGCTAATTTTTTTTTTTGTTGTGTTCGTTATTATGAGGAGAAGGTTCTTATGGAAAAAAAATTAAAATTAGGGAAGAGTAGGGTAGAGTAGGGTAGTGTAGGGTAGTATAGGGTAGGGAAGAGTAGGGTAGAGTAGAGTAGGGTAGGGTAGAGTAGGGTATAGTAGGCTGAAGTAGGGAAGAGCGGGAGCGAAGCCGCGCGGGCAAAAGCTAGTATATATATAAAAATCAATGCCACTTTTCGTTGTAATTTTATAACTCAAGAACGGGATCACCTATCCAAACCAAATGTTTAGGCTTTGTTCGGACTATTTAGTAGATGGTTTATGTGAAGTTTGGTAGGGTAGAGTAGGGTATGGTAGGGTATGGTAGGGTAGAGTAGGGTATGGTAGGGTAGAGTAGGATATGGTAGTGTAGATTGGGTAGAGTAGGATAGGGTAGGGTAGAGTAGGGTATAATAGGGTGGAGTAGGGAAGAGCGGGAGCGAAGCCGCGCGGGCAAAAGCTAGTGTACTATAAATACCTGTGGATCCTCATTATTACGTTGTGTAGTCCGTAAAGGAGCAGGGCGCTTTGACTGCGCTGGAGTCCTAACGCTTCGTTCATTGTTCAAGACTTCTTAGGTAATGTTGTTTCAAATCTGCACCTAATTTGTAGTATGCTAGTTCGATCAGAAAGCTTAAATGGAAAGGACATACTATTAGAGGAAAAGAAAAATGGTCAAAAGTTATTATGAACACAGGAATAGTAAACGAGGTAGACCGCCCAAAAGATGAGTCGATGATATAAAAGCAGTGACAGGAGGCACATGGACAAGACTTGCAAACGACTGAGATAAATGGCGACAGTTGGAGGAGGCCTTTGTCAATCAGTGACCTATAGGCAGTAGCACAAATATATAGCATAAATATTTAGAAATAAGTTATACAAATTGTTTACTACCTACTGTTTGTATGAAAGTCTTATTATATTATATAGTTCGATCGTGGCCTTTAGATGAATTAAAATAAACCTGGAAAAAATAATCTTTCTAAAAGTAAACTCAGTCTAAACCCTCCCACGACGAAATGTATATTTAAGTAATAAGTATGTATAGAGCTCTACATCTATATTTAGAAATAAGTAAGAAGTAAAGTTGGCAACAATAAAAAAATATCGGACACATTCAGTTCGCACAGTATTATCGCAATATCACCGACATTTAAAAGCTGAAAGAGTCCCTTTTCCGTACATTTTGTCCGGAATTGATAAAACCGTTTATGAGTATTGCAAAACCCTTGTTTCGCACTGTTCGTGATTCTCATTTTGTATACTCTGTGTTTTCACAAGCGTATCGTTGTCCTCAAGGAAAACATGAGAGATTAAGGGTATTTAAATTATGAAGATTATAAATAAAACATTGGAAAACAATTAAAGAAAAAAAAACAGTAGTCAGGGATTTTTGCGGGATTCTGAGGTAAAAAGATTGTTTTTGCCTTCTCAAGCCAAATCTTTGGGTCATTGATAAATTATCGATTTTTTTTTTTTAGCATAGACTACATGGGAGTTTATCTATACGGTGATAAAATTCGTCGTTCTATATTTGAACCACTGTAATTTAGACAGCTATGATTATACATACCTACATGATTCATATATCAAACGTTAGCTTAAAACAATTCGTTTACGATATGACCCGCTCGATCCAAAAACTTCGGCTCGAATTGTTTAAATTGTTGAGTTGTTGCATTGTTTGTTTGTGTCGATTTTATCCGGAAAATTACGGTTATTTCAATCACCTTGCTGCAAATATCATGCGTTTTAACGCCTGGGTTTTTTTATTGTAGGGTTTTCTTAAGAAACACATGTATTCTAATAAACCTGTAATATAGGAACAGCTAAACCAGATGAATTGCATAAAATCGTTAAACTCGACCGAATTAGCTGCAGCAGAATGTAGAGGCCGTATTTAGACTGACTTTCATAATAAATGAATAATACAGGTGGCTCGATCACAAGGTTGATTCAGAAAGCGGTACTTCTAGACTCGAATCGTATAGTTAGGAGGTTCTTTTCTCTGGAGCTCAGACTACTGATAGGTAGCTTTGAACCCTTCTGGTACCGGTAAGAAACCTGTTTTTCATACATTTATTTAAAGTTCAAAAAATGAATTTAAACTCAATTAATAAAGATAACACTAATTATAGAACGTTTTACATGTTTTTATTTTTCAAATTATTTTGGAAGCAGTAATTGGATAACATAATACATTAAGATATATCCTGTTATGGATCACATTTTAAGGATTAAATTCTAAATTAAAAAGTTCTGGTATTGGGCGAGAAAATGAATCTATTTAGTGGAGGACAAAGTTGGCGACGCGGTATTCTGCGCGAAGCCTGGACGAAGTTCTTCACATGCTAATAAAACGAAATGCAGCAGAGATGTCCCACTTCTTTATGTCGTACGTTATGTACCTGGCAATCATGTACATATAGATTGCAAAAGTAAATAATGCAGACAGCGGAAACACTTCCATAATTCATAGTACGTAAGTCATGTTATATCAGCCGGTTTCTATTTGCGAAGGCGTCAATCTTGTCGCCTAGAAATGGAGACGAATTTTAAGTAACTTATGTATTCTTTATACATGTAGTTTCTTTCTCCAGGTGGAAAATCATAAAATTATTCCCCCCGTTTTGGAAGTAGCGAGAGAGATTGTTAGATTCTGACCTGTGTTCCTTCGTCTCGGTCGAAGCCTACTGGGGCCAGGGTTAGCTCCGAAAGGTAGCTCGGGCCCCGGTATTAAAGTCAAGAAGGAAGGGAGTGGGTTTTTTAATCAGTAAGAGTCTGACACTATCTCCCGCTCTGCCCAAGGGCGGGGGATGTCATTTTGATGATTTTTACCCACCGAAAAAATACCTGTTTTCCTTCAGTTGTTTGTTACCTTTGTTTTCCAAGGCTGTGGTAACTTTTTAGAACAATGCTCCACGCCTTGTTGTTCATCCTTAGATATTCAATTATCGCTTTTCTTGAAGGTTCTAATCATAGCTCATAGCGCACCCTAGTTTATCAAAGATGGCCAATTTCTCTCGTTACACTGAGTAATAGTCGTTTGACTTCCGCAATCTTTGACAGAGGATCTATTTTATGGACCGGAGTTGATGTAGTCTCTCGTCTACTTTATGCCTCTAACTAACAAAAATAGAAAGGATAAGGTCATCTATTTTGAGCCTAGAACCAGCCGATTAACCCAAGTTTGTTGTAGTGAAATTTGCTTACTTTTCACATAAAACATACCAACGTTGTCAATCAAATACGAAAAATCGCAATCCTAAAATGATTAAGCAATAATTACCATTCAATGACTGGATAAAAATGAAAACGGTGTTAATTGCATTTTTGATGAGCGGAATCTCCCCTGTTCCCAACTTATTATGGGACACGGCAGCACTCGAGATGTCAATACATTAAGGAGCCGACTTTAAATCGAATATTCGCAAATCGTTTCGAAATTGTTTGGAAGCGGATTGATATCGGGTTTACATGTGAGGGGCGAGGCTGCGCGCGCACCCCCGAGTCCGTAGCGCTACGAGCGCTTCAGTCGCGTCCGAGCTACGTGGACTATTGACTGCTACGCCGTAGCACTACGATAACAAACTCAGTCATACTCATATACCGTCAAAGTGAATCAGTGACGTGTTCTCAAAGGAGTCGCGGGAACTTATTGAGAAAACGGACACAAGGTACGTCATAATTATATATTCAAATAGAACATTTTATTATTATAATATTGAATTTTGTCATTATGATGTCGTAATATCTAGAGCATTCTCTTTTACTGATGGATATAAGTTACGAAATGAATACGCTAGTATAAAATGGAGCCGACTTAGAGAAATCGTCGACATTGCATGGTTTTATGGTTTCAATAACACGTTTTATCCATTTAAATTATGTTTAGTAGTGCAGTATCGAAATTCACTTAACGGGTTTTGTTTTACAAATTCATTCATGAATCAAGTGCAGTTCCTTCGTGTTTTTCTTACATTCGACACTATGTTTTATTATTCTCGTCGTTTATAGTTTATATGTTTAGAATATGCATATTAAAAAGAAGTTTTTTCACTTTTAGCTACGAATTATAATGCCCATAGTCATCGCTATTTATATTATTCAAATAACTACCTAAATTTTATTGTCAGATTTAAAATTTTATTTTTAAGTTATTGATTTAAGTTAATAGTTGAATAATAAACACAGCTCATATCTCTTTGTTCCCTGATGGAGCTGCATGCGACGACACTATCAAACTAACCATTACAAAGCTAGTTCTCCTTTCATCGATCAATTAAGGGCAAACTAATAATAGATTACGATAATCTCTTAAATCAAATAAACCCTACATAGATAGTTTCACCGATTAACCTCGGTTGGGAAGTAAGGATCGAATCGGTTCAATCCTTACATATTATAAAACAAAGCCACTGTCTGTCTGTTCGCGATAAACTCAAAAACTACTGAACGGATTTTTATGCGGTATTTACCAATTGTCATAGTGATTCACGAGGAAAGTTTAAGTGTATTATACTCGTATGTAATAATAGTAGTTAAAGGCTGAGAATTACAAAACTTTGTAATAACTGTGTGAAGCTAGAGTGGTTTGCTAGTATAAAAATAACTTTAGATTCTGCCTCCACGGCGTAGGTGATAAATAAATGCCGGTTTATCATCATCATCATCATTTCAGTCGAAAGACGTCCACTGTTGGACATAGGCCTCCCTCAAGATACAGCACAAGCAACACCCGGTCCTGTGCGTCTCGCTCCATCGGATTCCCAAGACCCTTACCAGGTCGTCTGTCCACCTAGTGGGCGGTCTACCAATGGTCTTCCTCTTCCTCCTACTCGAGTTGTATTCCTCATTACTGAGGGTCGTGAATTTCCTGCTGATAAACTTCTTATTGATGGTATCTCGCCATCTGTGACGGTTCTTAGCGCAATGAAGTGGGACGTGCAATTGGGTGTCCAGTGTAGAGCGGACCAGCACGCTTAGCCAAGTTGTTATTCTGCAATCGTTAACGCTGTCGAAAAGTGATGAAACGTATGGGAATGACGTCATCTCAACGTAAAGTCGCGTGGTCAGAACAAACGAATAGACAATTCGTAGCCTAGTTCACATAGTTCAAAATCGTTTCTACAATGTTTAACGCTACATCCTTTGTTATATAAACGCTACATTGTAGAACGAGGGGCCGACTCAGGCGCGTCAACATGGCTATCAACTTATCGTTTTCTACAATTGCTGTCACCGAGGCGTTACCGATTAGAGAACGGAATTCGACACAAACTGGTTGTAACTTGGCTAGGGGGGCTGATCTGCTTATCTTATTGGACTGCGGTCTCTTGGTCGTTTGCCATCAACCATACCAACGCTACGTCTACCGTATTACACCGAACTAGAATCTGCCAGCGGATTTGCCCACATGAAAGTTTCTCCATACAAACTTTCGACCCCCGTTTCATCCGTTCGGGGGATGAATTTAAAAAAATCTTTTCTTAGTGCTCGCCTACATCAAACAAGAAAACCTTTAAACCTTCTTTTATATATATATATATATATATATATATATATATTGATTAAATACGTCATAAAATGCTTAAACCATACATAAAAAACATCGCTGTTAAACATAAAATGTATCCGACGCTTATCGACGTAAGAAGCCGTAAAAGACGATGGAAAGAGTTAATATAATGTTCCTGAGTGAGTTAAGCAAAGTTGTTTGAACGCCCACGTTTGGCCATGTTCACAATGGACACAAATATGGACTGCGGAGAAACTGAGCAATACCTAACGTAATATTCCAAGAAGATCGATTCGAAAGAGCACAGGTTTTCTGGACTACAGTATTCGCAGATAATACGGATTCTACAAACAAATACTACGACAAAGGTCCCGACTTTCAAGTTGTAGGTCGAGAGCTCAAACCCAGCCATGCATATTACTATGTGTAATTTATTTCATCATCACTGCATTCAACGGTGAAGGTAAACATCGTGAGGAAACCGGCATGTCCTAGACCCAAAAATTCGTACACGTGTGACATTCATTCATCAACCCGCACTGGGCCTGCATGGTGGATTACACCCCATTCCCTTTTCTAGAGAGGAGGCCTGAGTCCCAACAGTGGGAACATTAAAAAGAAGAAAATAACAGTTATTTTTAGAACGTTTTGAATAACTGTGCAATGCCAATTGATTGGCGATTTCGAGGATGCTTTATCCATCGCGCGGCGGCTTTCAGCCACCACTCACGGGGAGAAGAGGTGGCCTATATTTCGAAATGGGTGTTATTAAAAAGGGGAACCTTATCGGCTTTCAAGCAGGGATACTAAGGCTTTATGTCTATACGTAAGTAGTGTTGCTTAATACAGATATCGGAAAAGTGTTACGTCATGCAGTAGTATTCATAGGTCTGCGGGAACGTTCGAAACAGTTACCGTGACACTGGAATGGAAATGGCAACTATAGGAATACATGTGGGTTTTATTACGTAAAAATCTTACATTATTTCATGATTTACGTAAAAAATAATCAATGAGTTTTTTTTGTCTTTGAAAACGTTGCCCTACTCTAGGAATTACAAAAGCTTCCTAGCTTTTAATATCCAGCTCACAGACCCGAAACACTTATCTACAGGCCATAAAAATATGTGTTCCGTGCAAGAATCGAACCCGCGACGCGCAGCATAGCAGTCAATCGCTCAAACACTGCGCCAACCGTGCAGTCAAACAATGCAATAGTAAACAGTGCAAAATGATCGCGCATGGTCGACCAAAATTATTAGATTTAAAATTTTTTGAATGCATACTCGAACACTCAGTCGGCCTGCTCGAGCATGGTCGAGCATCTTTGGGCGTGTATTCAATTTTGCGATGTATGATTAAAATCATGAGATATTTTTTTCAATAATCTCAGTAAATGCTCTGCTCTGCTCTGCTCTTGGTGTGCGCTGACACTTACTGGGTTTGAAGGTTCGTTATCAGCTTATGTAAGATACCATTTAAATACAGAACAAATATTTATTTAAAACCCTTTTAATTAACGTAGTGTTACCTTCGTAACACATCGGGCCCATTCGAGTACAGACGAACATTTTGTTTAACAAAACACGTTATTCGTCTGATTAAATGTTAGTGGTTTTGTAAAGGTATGCCTGGAGCCGCTTTTCAACTACAGACAATGTGAATTATTAAGCGGCAGAATTCCTAATACACACCTGTGGGTCTTGCGGGAATCGGCTCTAATGTTGTATTAAATGTTTTGGTACAGATATGAAGATTTTCATTTTGAAAATCTGTGTGAGGACGGAAAAATGACATATCCCTATCCTTACAATTTGTCTGCAGCGGTCTTCTCGTCCGATTATAATGTAAGTCTTGTGTCTTCACGATTAAAGTGAATAGGCTCTCAATAAACTAGTAAAAAAAAAAACAATAAAACGAAGTCCCAGCGTCTGTCTGTCTGCATGAACGCGATAAACTCTAAAACTACTGATCGCACTAATATGCAGTTTTCACCGATAGACAGAGTTATTTATGAGAAAGGTTTAGGTGTATAATGTGTACATATTATAGTAGAGAAAAGCCGAGAATTTCAAAGATTATGTTGGGTCGCTAGTCTATACAAGGTGGAAGGGGCAGCCCTCCACAAACTTTAAGGGCTTACTCAGTAGACGAAACTGAACAACATTCCACAACACACACAAAAAAAATTTGGCCTCTCCATACAAACTGTCCAATCAAGTTTATAATTTTCTATAGTGAGGCGGATTTTTTTTTTCGTTTCCTGAAAAAAATTTTGTGGAAGGTTGTTCTGTTTCGTCTACTGAGCAAGCCCTTAAAGTTTGTGGAGGGCTGTCCCTTACACCTTGTATTATAGAAACTTGCGTCTACCATTTTCCCAACAATAATATTACTTTTATTTTTTACTAATAATATCTACCAGCGGCGTTGCCCACGTATAGTTTAATCTGTGTAATATAGAGCAGCGTGTCAGAAAATAAAACAACAGTTTTTTTTAACAAATCCACGAGTTCCAGGAAAAAGAATTTGCATAATAAATTCTAGGTAAAATAAATTGCTTCTATTAGGTACGACAAGCTTATTGTTACGTATTACGAGTATATACGTGCGATTTCTAATAACAGTTATTTAAATAAAGGTTTTTCAATTAATATTTTACAATCGAACTAATATAACTTACTGTCTTTTTTACAATAAATTATAAGTGTCACCGGAAAATTGTAAATGCCGTAAGATTGTAAAATATCGCGAGAAATTGTAAATTGTGTTTATTTTATAACAATTTATGTAAGTATTGTGATGTGATATCGAAAGGAGATCGCATGAGTTTTTTTGAGCTTTTTTATGTAACCAACGAACTGGCTTGTAAAATATAATTCAAAGGATTATGCTGTTCTAGAATAGGTTTGAAAGTTGGTAGAAAAAAGAATGTGTGTTGTCTTTTCAGTGTTGAAGTAATTTTTGTAAGGAAAGCATGAATTCGTTCAAATAAGTAAAAATATAAGAATGCGTCGCCCGAAGTGTTTGATTTCATAGAAGAATCCCTATACGAGCCTACCAACGAGCTGAGCTGCGTTACAGTATACATATAATAAAAACATGAAGAAGGAAACAAAAAAAAAAGTTTTTTTCTATTTAAGACACGGTTGTTGGAAATTAATGAATTTGAACGTGATACCTGATATTATCAGCAAACAGATTGATGTTACTGACAATGGGTTTACGTCATTTCTAAGAGGTGGGGTTGGCCCTTATCTTAGAACTCCAATGAACCCTTCACCGTAAAATCTGACTATGTAGGAACTAGTTACCTACTTTATATTCATAGCTGATAATGTCAGCCACTTCATACGCCTGAAAACCTAAAATTTATCCCTAATACATTGTCTCCCCGTGTACCAAATTTCATTCAAAAACGTTCACCCGAATTTGTTTAACAAACTTCTAAATACTTTATATTTGTTATTGTTAGTAGGTTTTATCATTGTTAGTAGGTATAAGTAGGATTCAAATTGCTTCTAAGCATCAATAATAACGAATACGTATCTATGAAGCTACACGTCTGTGGACAGTAGGCCCTACTTAACAGAAAATCTTATCTAATTTATTTTTTTAAGCTATGCAAGCTTCTATCGCGGGCCTTGATCATGAAGAATCCAGAAATTCCGTAACGAAAATAACCTAACACCCCCCACTCATTTGTTTTCTTATCGGTAACCACGCTCAAAAAGTGTAACTTCAATTAATATCAAAGAAAAAAATACTGCATAAATAAAATAAATAAATAATTATAATTGCATAAGTTCATAAAAAATGCTATGCAATAGCTTTACCGCGGCAGTCCCCGAGTGCCACACGTCTTTTTTTTATTATTATTATTGATAGGCTCGCGTTTGACTAATGTAATTTAAAACGTTTACCTATATTCTATTTTTAAGTTTATATAGGACAATACCTACACCTACACTACAGCTGACACCCTCGGAAAGCTTAAATATAGCCGTTGGTTCCAGTTGTCATTCGCAGAAATTAAACAGTCGTTGTAGGTAGTCAGACGCCGGAAACTCTGACCTGATGGTCACACTCCTTTGTGTTGACTATAATAACAGGGTTGTGGAGGTCTGATAGGCAGTCGCTCCATGTAAACATATGTGTTCAGTCGCACCTGGTTAGACTGGTAGCCGACCTCAAGCTAGTTGAGAAACGGTTAGGGAGTTGATGATGACTTCTGTTCATCATAGCATTTTTGATGATGAGTAATAGAAATATTATTATTTCCTTTATTTGTCTTAATTACATAAACGTCTACCTTAAATCAATAAAAAATATAGCTACTGTTTAGGGGTTCAAAGAAAGAAAATTCCTTTGTGAGCCATATCAAGGAGTACTGCCTGTTACTTCTGTATCAGGCCTTTAATCCAACCGCGCAACAACAGCTTCAACAGATAGACGTCGAGGCTTTTGGCCATCAGGTCATTGGTGGTCACGACAATCGGTGACAGCTGAGTCTACATTCCACATATTAATATTACTAAATCCCTTTTCTGTCATAACACTCCTTACATGATCAATCGAGAGTATAAGTACCTAATGTAATTGAATCCACCAAGATTATTACCTCTAACAGTACCTACATCTTTCTATATAATGTTTACAGGAAAGCTCCTGAACTATTGTTGCGAGTTTCCTATCACAGCGTGAAACTTATATTAGGACACTATTGTGTATTGTACGCCCGCGGACATATTGCTGTCATGTACAAGTTTTGTACTCCGACATTACGTAATCGCTCAGCGAACATTCTAAAAATAATACTACCCTCGCATCCTCTGAGACGGTTGCTGAGAAGTATAAGTTTTCTAGATATAATAAAGTATAAAGTTCACTAATAATCTTCCATTAAAAGTTAACTGGCTTATATTATTACCGAGTCGCTCGTCATGTTGCTTAGTTATGTGTTACATATAAAATCTATGTTATTTATGTATCTTCATTTATAAAGCTAAATAGTTTGTTAATTTGGTTGAACGCGTTAATCTCAGGGACTACTGGTTCTGATTGAAAAAATATTTTAGTGTTAGGTAACCCATTAATCGAGGAAGGTTATAGGCTATGTAACATCACGATACGGCCAATAAGAGTGGAGCAGTAACCGAAAACGCGAGTGAAACTGCGGGGAATAGCTAGTATATGATAATAGAGTAATATGTTAAAATATGGTAATTCAGTTATTCGTAAGATTTGCGGCCCATTTGACAATATAAGCCCCGAAACCCGGTTTCATTACTAATTCCGTATGATTCAAGCCATTTTCATCACTGTTTGTGCCGAAATAGGTCTCGCTGCACCGTAAATGTCAAGCTACGTCGATATACGTAGTATAAAGCTTAATGAAACCAAACGCACCACAATAGGCAGATGTTACCAGCCGAAACAAATACCGCTCGCCCTAAATTACATTTGTTTCATGTTCACACTTTTCTCTTTGTGAATTTTTCCCTTGTATATCCAAACAAAAACTCACGTTCGTATAAATTAACCCGGATGATTTACATAATGCTGGATCTTCATTTATCGTTGGCGCACAGTCTCTGCTTTGACCTTCATATCGAGCTTACTAAGATTAATGACCATTCAGAGACAATTTAGAATAGATACGTCATTAATCTGAGTAGTAATCAATGTAGAAGGATGTCGCACATATGTAGTAACAGTTATAGTCGCAGCTAATGAACTCGAATTGATTATTATTATCTTTGATGTTCTATGATTGGTTAGTGAAGCGCGATGTCCGTTTGTGTGAAGCCGTACTCATTGGCTATGTGTAATTGGCAATTTAGTCAATATATAAAGTTGTGCCACTAATATAAATCCATTGAATTATATCTGGCTTCACTAGATGTTTTAATAGCAGTTGTTAACGTAGTCACGGGCTGTACGCGTGAGCTCGAGTACTGGGGGCTCGTAACGACGGGGAAAATGAAATAATTCCATTAGCACCTTCGTTATTATAATTCAGGATTTAAGTAATGAGGTCTCTCATAAAGTTGTAATTCACTGTGACTTATTTATATACCCACGACTTTACAAATTACATTTTTGTTTGCTCAAAAGGTTTTGTAGTCTCATACAATCTTCATAATTTAAACTTTAATAAGTATGAGGAGGCAAAATGAAGAGATAAGTGGTTGCCAGAGGGTGTAAGATACCACTTACGTAAAATATGAATAATTTTCTCATATCGGCACAAACTAGACGAGACCACAACGTGAGAGGGTATTCATATCGTTTGTAGAAAATACTGTTACATAATAAAAATAAATTCTTAAATGTCAAAATTTGACATTATATATGATCCCTTCGTAATGATAATGGATTAGCCTTTTCTCGTAGCAGCCTACACATTTTTTTTTGGTTTTCAGTGCGAAATCATAAACCCCTCCAGATCTGTGCGATGCTAGGAATGTAAGACTTTGACTGACAAAAACCCTCTTGACTTCTTTCAGTTACCGGTCGTGTTCCAGGGACACGGTAACTGTAGATCAATACTGCAGCGTTCTAGAATAGCCTGGTAGATAGAGATAAGTATATTTTATCAGCAAACTGTTGATGATCATGTTCTCTTTAATATATTCTTACTAAAAAGGTATGAAAAACCTTTAGCTCAGAACTTTTTGATTAATGATTTTTTTCTCTTCGGTTCCTCGTTGACACGAACATTTTTTTCTCTTGAGATTCAGATAAAAAAAAAACATCAAAGTGACTTCCTTTGATGTTTTTCATACAAAATCTAGCTTGTTCAGGTTTGTTAAAAGTTTGAAGTTTCCTAATTTTACTAAGCTTTGCGTAAATTCAAGCTTTACTGAAACGTAAAGAGGTATAATTAATGTTGAGCGTGGTTTTACGAATGAGTTGCCTTTTATGCTTGAATTACTTGCAGATATGTTATTTTCTTTCCATATTTTGTGGATCCAAAAATAGTAGATAATATTATATCATTCCTAAGGCCTATTTATTAATGGTCCCGAGTTGTTATTGTGAATGAAAATTCATTCACAATGAAAAATTAAGTACGTAATGAAATTACTTTCAGACCCAAAGGTCGTATAAAATGATTGGGACGCGCTCACAAGCGTGCAAATTTTAATATCACCATAATAAGCGACGCGGGAGGACGCCCACGTATCGCGGTCTAATATCATCACTAATTTCCACTTCCCGTTATATATTCATGAATATCACAAACCTTTATAAAAACGTTCTTTATCAAGCGTAAAATAACATTGCAATTTTCTACCTTCACGACGAAACTTTAAGGTCCATTCGAGTTAATCGCAGCCTCTCTGCGGACTAAGATACCAGCTCTGCAGAACATTGTATGTGATTTGATGTCGGTGCATTCGACTTCATTTAAGTTGGAGCGTCTGTTATCTAGGTAAGTGGTTGTGTGCTGACATAGTTGCAGACTTGCAGACGTCTAACTTAGACGCTAAGGGCTCTATGCAAACAATTTTAGTCTCAGGGAATTAAAGATAGCTGTTGCAATGTTTTCTTATACATTTTGGTCCTTGGAACCATTTTTACTAAACTGGGCTAAATTAATGATACTGAAATAATAAAAGCACTGCTGTTGTCATAACAAGCGTGTTTATGCAATGCTTTTATATTATTGCGCACTGAATCAATTCAACCGACATTTTGCAATACATGGCGTCATATTAACTGCGACTATGAAGCTATGTATGTTGGATTAGCTAAACATAGTATACAAACAAACAAAACAGAAATAAACAAGCCTAATTCAGATAATGAGCCTAATAATCGTATTCCAATTACATTAGCGTGTGGCGTAGCGCTACGCCGTAGAACCTGTTACAAAGTGCTACGAACTGCTACGAGACTAAAGCTAAAACAACATT
This sequence comes from Mythimna albipuncta, assembly GCA_929112965.1. Classification (NCBI taxonomy): domain Eukaryota; kingdom Metazoa; phylum Arthropoda; class Insecta; order Lepidoptera; family Noctuidae; genus Mythimna; species Mythimna albipuncta. Next base: position 14,200,805 of record OV815973.1, read on the forward strand.
GTAAACGTTTCTTTACGATCCATTGTCATCTTCTGCGAACATTTCGTTGCTATAAATAAACTTTTTAATAGCTATTATTATTTCTTATTACTATAGCTAACTTTTTTATTTTTTTCCTTTAAATATTTTTAACTAACGTTGTCATGAATTACGAAACGGGAACATGATCAAAATTCTAAAGCAGGCACGATGTTTAGATCCCGGATATTATAGATAGAAAATTTTCGGATCTAGAAACGGACACGGATGTAGGAATAATATTGGAGCGGTTTCGGATAGTTTCGTAATTTTACAATAATAAAAAAAATACAAATGTCAAGATTTGATTTTTATTTCTAGTCAAGATTATAATTTGTTTGGCCGGGCAAAACAAATAAAAACCTGTCGAAGTCTATTATTTCGACTCTGCCTTGATCCGAAATTATCCGAAACTTTTATATCGGTTTTAGTTACAAATATATTTTTATTTATTTCTGAGCGTTGAGTGAGAGTTGTTTTTACATCAACGCAATCGAAACGTCTCTGATTGGTTGAGAGCTTGTCGAAACGAAACGTGTCGATCGTATTAACGTAAAACAAACTCAGACTAGGCACTCCGATATCCGATGTTTAAATATTCCAATCATTTCAACGTTAGATATTTATTAATTTTCTATAAAAATTAAATGAGAATATTGACGTGAATATTACTTAGGGAACAGTAATATCGTGACGATGACAACAATATCTCGTCTCCTGTCAAATTGAAAGTTAAAATTAAACTGTCTTCCTTCACAATGGTCTTACCGTCTTCAATAGTACAAGTAAAACTTTATGAATCGCTATTTCAGACTGTATCGATCGATTCTCTGTCCAATAACTGGTTCGAGTGATATTTAAGTGTGTAGTTAATACTTCATCGTCATTAGCTTAGAATTAATATAATAATAATAATATAATAATATTCCACAACTATCACACAGTGATGTCTAGTCCCAAGATAAGCAGAGCTTGTGTTATGGTACTAGACAACTGATAAACATACTTATATATTTTTAAATACATACATATTATAGATAAATTACACCCAGACACAGAACAAATGATCGTGCTCATCACATAAACATTTGCTCTGGGTGGGAATCGAACCCACGACCTCCGGCATAGCAGTCAGGGTCACTAACCACTAGACCAACAGGCCTGTCTAATATAATTGAATGGTTATGTCATGGATAAAGAGTTTATTGGCTCTTAACCCGCATTATACGTGAACGTTTCTCACATAATAACTGCCAGCATATTTACCCATAAATATATTTTTTTTTTTATATTATAATAACCCGCTATTTCGTTCATGAGGATTTCGGAAACATTATTCACCTTTCTTGGGGCAATTATCTTATCTTTATCTTGGGGTAAAAAAAATATTAATTTCGGAGATATAATTCTATTTCGGGAACTAAGATGTGTCCCCTCTCGTTCCTGTGGTAAAAGTTACTCATTATAATTTTGGCTATATTCCACTGAAAGTCTCGTCAATTTTTTTTTAACTGTTTCGAAAACGTATTCCGTAGTTTGTAATCTCGTACCCACGGGACAATGGAAAGTAGGCTAAATTATTCTTCTAACATCGGCTAGTCGTCTGTTTTGGAGATGAGCCGGAAGAAACAGATATACAGTATATTATATTTACTAAAGAAATGTTATTTTTTATAATTATTACAAACAAATTCTTAATTTAAATTCTTAAAAAAACATTAATGTTTTCTTCAAGTATTTTTCGTAAGATCCATGCCAGGGCTGCGGGTTTTTCAAGTTGTTTTTTTTAGTACAAACGGCAACTAAAAGAACACAGGCGGGTTTCAGTCAGTAAAAGTCTGACACTCCTCACTCCACTCACACCGAGAGGAGTTATTACCCACCAAAAAAAAAGGATCCATGTAGGTAACATATTTCCGAGTAACAGTTTTAAATTACCAGAATGTTCTATAATAATAACAGGGGCCTGAAAATCTGTAACGAAATTAAACTAATCTTAAACATTTTAGTCTTTAATTAAATTAAACTAAAACAGCGTAAGTTCGTCCCTTCATTAAAATAAATTGTGAAAGATAAATCCGGGGAGATTTTTCCCCAGCGCCGGAAACCGACATCGTGTTACAAGGCTAAGGTAAATAGATTATCAACTATACATTAATAGGGTGAGCGGCCAGTAGTCGGACGGTCATAGTGCACATTAGGCTCTAGTACCGTAATAGGGTTATTGTTGGACGACGCGCGGTTACATAATGTTACTTACAGTTCCCGCGACCGTATCGATCCGTTAATGTGGCACCGTGCCAATAACAAACTGGGCTACCCTACTCTCTGTGCTGGCCGACTCCCGACTCCCGAGAACAGGGACTTGCGCCCTATGATAAAAGTTTTGGGTGTTAAAACTGTGAGTGCTTTTTACTGGCCGTGTCGGCTTCACGTACAGAATAATTATTTCGAAACGGCCGGTCTGCTTCCAAACTTTAAACTTACGTTTTATCAGTTACGTAGCAGCCGCGCAAGACAGTAACTTGAACTTTTCATTTATCAAACGTAGACTCGCGTTTATGGAAATATATGTTTCCTGGAGCAAATATAAGTACTTTGCAGTTTTATAGGGTGGCCATATCCGATGTACCTATAAGTAGAACTCCTTGATACCATCGTTTATACCGCATACATCGAAGGATTGGAACAATTTACCTGCCGGCAGCAGTCTTCCCGTCCCATTTTAATTTGGGTGTCTTCAAGGCTAGAGAGTGAATAGACTCTTAAGAAACTAGCGCGATTCACCATCCAAGATTGCATCACTGCTTACCATCAGGTGGGATCGCGGTCAAGCACTGGTTTATGAGTGATTCTTCGAAACCGAGAGGGTGTCTCATTCGTCTGGCCTGGTTTCTTCTTTACAATTTCATATTTTTGTTTGCATATTAGTTTTCCCTGATTACTAAATGTATCAAAGGCACTCATTTGCGCTTATTGGCTTACGACACAAAATAGATAGGTATAAATATCATTGAATAAAAAACATTTCGATTTGAGAGTACTTTTTGCTATTGTTTTGCTGTAAGTTAATTTTAAACAAATAATATGTGTTGAAAAAAAAACAAACAGAAAACTCTATATTGTGATCTCTCTCTTTATCACTCAGTAGGTTGCTGGAATAAAACTCAATTGAGTAAAGCTCGCTTCAGTACAAGTACATGAACTCTGTTTTCCACACATTGTAACTTTTTATGGTTTACAATAAAGAAAAACACAACAAAGAGCCTTTTTAGCCAGAAAATAGGCGAAGATTTGGTAGAATTTTGACGCCTGAATAATATAATAATGAATGAATGAAATGAAGATGTAATTTTTGTTAAAAAAAAAAATCTCTAAAAGTTGTATTGTATACATACGAGTTGGCCACACTATCTTCTGAATATTGTGGCGTGTGGAGACGCAAACGAAGAGGCTTCGTGTTCAGTTATCTATTATTATATTATAATAAGCACTTTACATTGTATTTTAATATAAAAAATATATATAGCCTTTTTTGTGACATCGCTAATCAAACTCAAATCAAGCTTGTTTCGAATAAGAATCCCTAAACTTTTTTTTTTTTAACACAAACCTTAAAAGGTAGCAGTATCTTACCAGTTTTCAAGTTAATGAGTATGTGACCTTCTTGGGCACCACAATACAACTGTTACTCGAATAAAAGCTCGTAGTAGCGTATTTAATAGAACTTCATCGATTTCCATAAAGAGTATTGTCCTATGGTAATTATTGTGTAAGAAACCAAGAATCGTTACTTCTGACAATTCGATTAACGATGAAATCAATTTGACGATACCAGTGGCGCAGCGGTTGAGCGATCGACTGCTACGCTGCGTTTCACGGGTTCGAATCAGAATAATGATATGAGTTGTAAAAGTTTGTGAACGTACCTACGATACACAAGTAAGGAACTCGTGTATAGTTGGTGATTTTTTTTGTATGTTTTATTTATAAAAACAAGTTTGAAATGTTATTTTTTCTCTTTTCAGATAATTTAACGCGAGGATAGGCGCAACATCACAACCATGGCTTTCGCCGGTCTAAAGAAACAAATCAACAAAGCCAATCAGGTGAGCGACTTCATTATAAATCAGTCTTTTTATAAAGAGCCGCGTCTTAAGGAAAATAATGGAGCCAGATTAAAAACTTAATAAAGAAAGCTTTTCGGATTATACTATCGTAGGCGGCGGATATCAGAAAACTTTTGTCAGGTTTCACATAGCTCATTATTATAATTCAATACTTATAAGTGCTTGTGTATATTTCTAATTTATATTTTGTGACGAATTTTCTTTCAAGTCCTCCAAGTAAGTCTTTTAATTTCCTATTTATAGATTTTCCTCAACTTTTGTGTTGTTATTAATTAACTATACAAAAAGGTACTATAAAAAGCTTGAACGTTCTTAGAAATCGTATTTGGAGAGATATTTATAGTAATGAATAAAAAAGTTTATTAATTTATCGAAATATCAAACCTTTTCGTATAATGTTAATAAATATTAACAACACGACGTTAGGTTTTGGAGGGAGGTACAGTCACAAACAAAAAGATAATACATTGTCAGATTTCCTATCTAAATTAACTTCTGCCATCCAAGATCCTATTTGATGGTTATGTAATTAGCAACCATTTGTCGTACACTTATTTATAGATTAGCAGAAGTTATACTTTAGGTGTCTTTAACCCTTTGTGTGTCCGGAGCGTGGATCCACGCGAGACAGAATAACTTTTTAATTGTGTCTCTAATTACGGCATATGAAAGGTTAAGGCTCGAGGAAATAAGCTAGTGCGCCTCACCATCAACGATTGCATCACTGCTCACCACCAGGTAGAATAGTAGTCAAGCACTAGTTAATATCAAAAAAAAAAGTTACTATAGATTGAAAATGTGACAATTATCTATGTATTAACCTTATTGCTGGTGACTACCGTTTTTTGCATGGATAAAATCAAGACGATAATGACTTTACTTTCTGTTTATTTCCAACAATGTAAAACAGATTAGGTGTTTAACCTTTAACGCTTCACTGCTTATTAACCAAAGCTTTCGAAAACAAATCCGAACATCGTTATACGTTCAAATAAATGAAGTGTAAAATTGAAAAACGTACGTAGGTGGGTAACCTGGGGCGTCGCTGAATAATTAGATTTAAATAAAATTTACTGGAGCAGTAGTGGCCGATTGGTAATGGCCACGACTTACGAGTTGTAGGTCGCAGGTTCAAACCCAGCCACTGTTCTCAAAACGGTGAAGGAAAACATCGTGAGGAAACCGGCATGTCCTAGAACTAAATATTCGAAGACATGTGACATCCACCAACCCGCACTGGTCCTGCGTGTTGGATTACGGCCTATCCCTTCTCCTAGAGAGGCCTGAGTCCCAACAGTGAGAACATTATAAAGCCGCCTATGCTAAAAATTTACTACGAAAGAAGCTTGAACATGTTGTATTAAAAATGTATGATAATTATGTTAAAAATATGATATAAACTCCATAAACTCCAATATGTATGTTTCTTCACAACATTAACAATCTTGTTCAATACCCACAGTATTCAGCCACTCTAACTCATGAAATAAAGTAGTACACAACCACTTGCACTACTCGCTCGTGTGTTTATGTTTTAATTTAAAACTTTTTCTACCGCCTTTCTTTATAACAATACCGATACGCCAATGCAGAGAACATTTATCACGCAAGCCAGTTCGCACTTGACCGGTTTTTTTTTATTTAAATTCAATTTGGCCCAGAGTCAGCATTTCACCTCACGACATATTGTACCACCGATTCTGTTGAAATATTTTTCAATTAACCGGCTGAATGCGCACGGAGTTTATTAAAGTTAATAACCATGCCATCCCCGACATTGTTTTCACTGAGCCTACAACAATATTTAGATAATATAACAATCCCGTCGTTTTGTAAGCTTAGTTTCCTCACCCCGACGTTACGTTTCCTGCTAATGAATGAAATGTTTAACAGTTTGCGAGTATTACTGTGAATGCCAGGTCTGTTATTTATTTAGTCGCCTAAAACCTGGTGAAAAATAAACTGAGGGCACCTCGACCCCGGGAGACCGTCTGGCTCAAAGCACGTACCGACGGAGTAATGAATTCATGAAAAGATTCCCGACTGCGATAGCCCCTGCTATAAAGTTTTTAGTTTAAGTATACGCTTTGCTAACATTGAATCCCTATGGAGTCATAATTATTACGTGTCTGGCACATTGGTCTGAGTGGATCACCATTTTTTACTTTTTTATTCGAGATTATATACGTAGAATGATGACACAAGGATCTCTCGTTACGCGCGGGGGCGGTGCTTTGTCGTCAGTTCTTGTGTTAACTAGACAGTTTTCACGTGAACAAATACTCAGTGTATTACGGCTCATTATTTATTGTTAACTTAGTGAAGAACCGTCCTGTATTATCTTCCCGAGGAAAGACCAAAATAACTCATCTCGTTTGATAAAACATTCCAAGTCTATAAACAACTAGTTTTGCATGTTCTTGCTGCGTGAAACTGGATCTTCCATTGGAGAAGAATCTGATCTAATGTGGCCATTACACACTCGGTCCAAATCTGTTGGTCCGGAAGAATCGTCCGGCGAATAATAGAGCCACAACACAGCTTAATACAGGAAGGCAAGCAAATCTGGAGTGATTGATGGCTCGAAAGATCCGGTAATGGCAAATCTCGATTACGCCCACCCCGAAGCTATCCCTCCGTGAAATATATAGACAAACTCCCATTTAACACAGAGCGGAATTAGCTTTTTCTAGCTTAAGTGGAACTCAACTTAAATTGGTCTCTTCTAATGAAAGTCACGCGAATAGCTGTGTAAACTTTGTCAAACGGACGACAATATTATTTCAGGTACCTCTAATTCAGTTTACTTGTTTAATGTAATAAGTTAACGTAAGTTCCGAATACTTTTAAATCAAGCTAACTTTTACTTGCGGCTTCGATCTTGTTGCCTGTCCCAAAAAAACGTACCTTTTTCGTAAAAAGTTGCCTATATCAATAGAGATTATGTAAAAAAATCCCTGCCGCGGCTGTCTCTCTGTCTGTTCGTGATAAACTCAAAACACTTGAATGGCGGAAGCGGTTTTCACCAATGACAAAAGATTCACGAAGAACACTTAAAAGTATTATAATACATGCATTTATAGCAGAGTAAAGCCGAGAATTTCAAAGATTTCTGACACTTGGCGATGACTATATATTTCTACAACTTTTTGTAATCGGATCAGGATTCAGGACATACCTTTGATCAACATTCATGCTTATCTTTTTACCAGCTTCTTTTAGCAGCTTTGCCCTCGTGAAAGTAGAAAATTATTCCAAGGAAACATGGAGTATGTTTCCTGGGATAAATGAAAAGTTCTATGCACTATTCCAGTACATAATCTATTTTTTTTTCTATTGCATTCAGCCGTTTGAGCTTGAAAAAGTAATAAACATTCACACATGTAAACATACACACTATTGCCTTTGTAATATTAGTGTGATAATGTACGTAATATTACTTACAAATTAAGATAATTATTCAATCAACATAATGTAGGTCATGATTTCGAAAATCCACAAATTCTGTTAATTCAAATGAACCGGATTTTCTTAATAGATAAAGAAAGCGTTTAAACGGTCCTTTTGTCTTAAGAGATAAATTCTTTCTTCGTAGCTTATCGTACTTCGTTTGTGTCGTGACTTTTCGACGTTCGTTTCCTTCTTTTTCTTGCGTTTCTCATTCTGTGAATAAATAGTAATCTGTTGTTGTTTAGCGAGCGTGCGTTTATGTGCGTTTTACGACTGTTACTGGTCCACATAACTGTTCGCCGCAATAAACTGCCCAGTCTGCTTGCTGTGCAGATTTTCGTCATAAAAACACAATAGGAAAAACGACCAAGGCCGTATGAAAGCCCGAAATGTATGCAATAGTCGGTATACAATTTTATTCTGGATGAAGGTTTCGACATGTTTTTACAGTATCAGCAATTTACTAATTTTACCTTTATCAGCTTTGGAGGGACAGCTTGGGACACTGATACGCTACAAAACATAAAATACAAATCACTGACACATTTTAATCGAATTTAAGAAAAAACGTATTCGATTAAACATAATTTGTTGTACAGTCAGGATTCAGGAGTGCGGCAAACGGTTGAACACGCGACCTCATTTTATACGATTTACAGGAAGTGCGATAAACGCAATTTACGATAATCTCGCACATGTGCTTTTACCTCAGTACAAATATTTCACTTCCTACCATTTGGGATATTTACGTTCATAAAATTATAGTAGGTACATCCGTTCTTGGGCGTAGTAACTCTAGTAGTAAATTAATTATGAGCTCTAGAAATGACATCATCAGGCCAATTCTATTGATCTCGAAAAAACGCTAGATACGCACCTACGCCGTGTTGTCGACGTGACATATCCGTCTTCACATGAACACAAATCAACTCGAATCTACTAGCGTGGAGGCAATACAGCTATTTTAGTCCTCTCGATCAATATGTTTGTATTATGTAAATAAAACTCGTAAACACTTAAAATGTATCATAAAACTATATCAATATTGTGTTTCCATATTGATTAATTTATGTATCCCTTCACATTAGTTATTCACCCGACCTTATAGACACCAGAGATATTCCATCTCCATTTAGCTTAGAATGCCATTTATATTAATAATGATAATGCCATATATTTATTTATTTAAACTTCATGTAAATTAATGGTACTTAATGAAACGAGGCATTCTCTACCAGTCAATCTTTGGGTTAAAAGACAAAACTGTAGTACGTTTGCGCAATATATAAATAACAGATACTTCAAACAGAAAAAATAAAATAAGTTATTTATAATAATAAAATACAAATATATGCAAAAATTATAAACTAATAAATAGAGTCCGACCGAAAATGGATTTTCAGCCGAAATCGAAAACGAAGCTTAAGAAGACGATGATAGAATGACAGATGTGCCGAATAAATCTATGAGGGTTAGAGCAACGGTTGTGTTAACCGTTGTGCGCCTGGTCCCACCTTGGGTGTTAAAAGGGAAGAGCGAGCAGAGGTTGGCCGTGACCTAGCCTGCCCTATATCGACGAGGTGCCCCAATTATTGCGGCCTTCACAGCTTCTCTCGAGTCCTGCGACATTGAAGCGGACTGTGCATTGCTTTAATTGAGTTTTACATGTAGGTGATACTAAGATAGGACCCAGTTTAAATTATGGATTTTGGAAAATGTATCGTACTGACCGAGAAATTAGTTAGAATACTCTCAATTCTTTTCCTGTCTGGCCAAATCAAAAGGATTCGGCCTTGAATCTGCTACGAAAGTAAACCCTCTTTAAATATTGATTCTTAATACCAATATTTCCAATTTCTCAATTCGGTTATTAAAAAAAAATAAGTCACTAAATTGAAAAAAAATAATATGAACTACTAGAATAGACGCTCACTCATGATTTCTTAAAAAAAAACACCTCATTTTTATCAACACTATCCATGACGTAATATTCGAGGTTACCGCGTACCCGTCTAGGGCACGGGAGAGACTCAACCTCAATCCTTTTAGCCTCGACATAGTTAGGAGAAAACTTAAGCTAACAGGGTTCAGTGATGACATAGAGGGGAACGGTGCTCTTATAGCCTTACAGGATGGATATGGCTGATTGAGATATTCACATTTTCACAGCCTCTATGAATCTGGAGACAGATACATGTTTTAATGATTAACAAAATTGTGGTAAGGCTAAGAAGAACCGAAACGATGGATGGATTACGTAAGAGATAATATTGCTGGAAAGAAGCAGACCTTGAGCTTGGATTTATCATTCGCCATCTCAATAGATGCTACAAAGGAGGGAAAATACAGATAGATATAGTCTTTATTGTACACCAGAAAATACAGTAGGAGCTTAGACTAAGAGGCCGCTAGCTTAAGAGATAAACTATAAGAATACATTTGAAGCGGTAAATATTCGTTAAAAAAAAATAGCAAAGTTTAACACAGAAGCTTTGTCTCATTGTAGCTACGTATTTTTTACTTATCTAAATAATGTGCAGTACAAACACAAACGTTGTTTACGAATCCATCCCTGTTTTTACGACGGCCACGAGACATGACAAGGATCTTATTTCTCGGCTAACAAGGCCTTTGTTAGAAGGTCCCGCCCTCTACAATTTATTCTATACTATCCGTTGTATTCCAATGGGCCTTTATGCGCGTACTTGTGTGAAACGAAACGGTATTATGAATTTTAGGTGGCGCGATAATAGCTGTTGTGTCCTTTACTGATGCTACATTAGGTTTATGTTCGTGGATTTTACGTTCAAAATGTTCCGTAGAGTACTTACTTGTAATGGGTGTCGTGAGAATTATTTGATGGCTTTGTGCGCAAATAATATTATGAGTCCTTAACACAGACTAACATTGACTAGTCTGTGGTCGAAGGACCTTATAAACTACAAATTTAAGTCTACGACGAGAGGAAATCAGTTAAGTAGCTGAACTTTCAATTGGCTGCCTACCTATCGTCTGGTGGAAACCCAAATTTCAATTTCCAGTTTTCAAAGTTTGCAGCTTACGTTATAAATTGCTAGAGGATTTAATATAATATAACAATTGGCTGGTAACTTTAATGTACGAGCTCTTTTCCAAGAATTTGGGTCCATTAACAATGAAGCTACGCATTTTCCGCCACTTTATGGAGCCGCTAATCTTTTCATGTTTTCCTCTGTTTACATTTAAGTTTACCCTATGAGGCTTATTCAATGTTTCATGATTTATTCCCGGAAAAAAATAAATAAACAATAATCTTAGATATCGAGTAATTATCTTTGTCATAAATATTTATTTGTTGTTTGATAAAATATTTTTAATCTTACTAATGTCGAAAATTAGAGATATTGGTAAATAGGTATGTTAGTCAGTGCCTACTGTTACTTAGTCAAAATCAGTTTTGACTGGTTTTTAAAACCTTTATCAACAAAATACGAAACGTTTTAGTTATCTATGTATGAGTAGGTATCTAAAATCACATATTTGAGTGAATGTTAGTAATTTTAAAGTGGTTTTCGTTGGGCTAAAAAGTAAAGAATTATTATTATCATTATATCTAGCCCATACTGTCCCACTGCCGGGCATTCCTTCAATTGTTCCCGGAAGAAAAGAAAAAAATTTCAAAAGTATTTCTGCTTGCTATTAAAATTGATTTGGACCAGTTTTGACTATGAAAGGTATTATTCATCCATGATTGGAAGGTTATTAATGATTAATAACTGTCTGGCTTAATAATCGACAGATAATAGACACGACAGATGATTGCGTTCGTAGTGAGTCATTTACACAGAAGCTTCCCCAGTTATTACAGTTTCGATGTCGACGTAGACCGAGCACAATCCGGCCAAGGCTACACCTCGACCCAGGCCTTTGTTCTGCTACCCTCCCAATACTTCCGCGGTTTTCCTTTGTATAAAGTTTTTTAACAGTAAAATGCAATGCATTAATGCTTTCACTTCCATTATTAGATTCCCCCTTTACTAAATGTTTTTGGTCTTCATTGGAAAAGTATGATAACACGAGCCGTTATTACTGTTCAATTACTCTGTCAGTGGTTGGCAATTTGACTAAGCGTATTAGCTTACTAATATATAAAATAAAAGTTATTTTTAGAACAGTAATTTTCCATTCAAAGTAATTCTGACTACCTAAGATGGCAAGCTCTACTGATATTTTCAAATCGTTTTCTGACTATAAATAACATTTGCTTTACTTTATTTCAGTATGTCACAGAAAAGATGGGAGGTGCCGAGGGCACAAAATTGGATTTGGACTTTGTGGAGATGGAAAGAGTAAGTACAGCAGTAACTATTTGCTTTTATGGAAACACAATAAACATTCAGATATGCGGTTCAGAGAGAAATATGAATTTAGATGTTATTTCACAATCGAATGTAATAAAAGTGAGGACGTTTACCTAAAGCTCGTAACCGCTTCCGAATACATTTTGTTTGCGAAGGTTTATGAATGTTCTTAAAAATGATTTATGTGGAAGGCTCTATTACGGTTTTCCTTCGCGCCCATATCATATCATTTGACTTCATCAGCTGTCCTATATTCTTCCATGAATAACTGAATCTGAAATATTGAATATATTTTATAGAAAACGGACGTCACTTGCGAGCTAGTCGAAGAATTACAAGCAAAAACAAAAGAGTTCCTGCAGCCGAACCCTACGGCTCGGGCGAAAATGGCTGCTGTGAAGGGCATTAGCAAACTAAGCGGGCAAGCCAAGAGCAACACCTACCCCCAGCCAGAAGGCGTGCTGGGCGACTGCATGCTGCTCTACGGCAAGAAGCTGGGGGAGGACACGGTCTTCTGTAAGATCCATTCTAAAATTGTTAATGTATTGCGAGTGTTTTTCGAAGATGGTGAACCAAACTTTGTCATTCAGATGGACACGGTATGGCGGGAGGGACACACTGGCGTGAGCCGCGCGTGCGCGTGATTCGAAGGAGCGCGCGCCGTAGTCGCGGCGCGGACGCGTCACGACGCGTGCACGTCACGCGGCGGTGGAACGCTACCCTGGCCTCGCACAGATGCCCATTTTTTTTGTTTCGTTAATCATTAGATTTTCTGTTCCGTTCTATCGTTTCGCAGTCACGCGACGTGCACGCAGCGTAGACGCTACGGGTGCTGCGCGCTCCAACGGGAGTAGCGCGTGCCCGCCCAGTATATGCCAGTATGATGGGGCCTTAAATTGACTAACACTTTTTAGTTGCTAGCTTAATAAAATTAAGTTTTAATTATTTCATAATACATTAATAAATTATTTTTTTATTGAATTGGTATCAGTTCCTATGATCTGGCGTATATTGGAAGTTTAAGATAAGTGTAGTCACCTAGTGAAAACAAATCGCAGCTTTCGATTCAAATCTGATATTTATTTCCATACCTATGATTTATTTTAAGCAATTTTTAACTAGATCATTATGTCATGATTATGAAAAACGTTCTTTCCAGGACACAAAAAATTGCAAGTATGTAAAGTAAACCTAGTTTATCCCCTAGCTGGTCCTGGGTTCGATCCCCGTTCAGAATTCGTCCCCTGTAATTTAAACTGGTGCTTAGCAGTACACTGTTAAGTATCCTGTTTTTTAATATTGGGCTAAAACATAGCATGCACCTTTTCTTCTGGCTGTCTAGGAGTAATATTTAATTAAAAATAATAACTTCTTAGCGAATTGTCTCATCGAGATGGGCGAGGCTCTGAAGCAAATGGCTGACGTAAAGTATTCCCTCGACGACAACATTAAGCAGAACTTCCTGGAACCTCTCCACCATTTGCAGACCAAAGATCTCAAGGAAGTCATGGTGAGTTCTACAGCAACTTTACTGGTGTCTTATAAGTACACACACTTAGAGTTTTCGTTAAAACGAAGTTCCTTGCATGCTAATTATGCTTTATAATAGTTTACCATGTAGTGTAGTTTGCAGTAACTTCTAGGCTGACAGAACTTTCATCTGCGATGACACTTTTGGTAGTTATCCATTATTACCACACTTAATCAATGATTTTCTTCCCCATAAAGCAATAGTTCCCTATGAACCCATTACCCTACAGCTACCTACTAATGATCTAACGGAGCTGGTTGACAACACAGAAAAGTGATGAGTGTGGACCAAGCTCCATACATTTTTGGTCATTCCCCTTTGTACAAATAATTATATTTATTTATTTATTTATTTAACACTTTATGCACATGGGTACAGAGGCGGACTTAATGCCTTAGGCATTCTCTTCCAGTCTACCTTTGGGTGATGCGGAGAAAAAGTAGTAGTTATATCTTAATTGATTAACCAAATTTCTTTTTCAGCATCACCGAAAGAAACTACAGGGCCGTCGGTTGGACTTCGACTGCAAACGGCGAAGACAGGCTAAAGGTGATTACCTGTAATTGATGTTATCATAAGTTCACATTTTAATTGGTTTGCCTCTATCAACTTTTAGTTTCCTTAATTTTTTCTAAGTAATTTTCTTTTTTTCTGAATGTATTGACCAGGCCCCGGTCGGGCCAGCCCTTACATGAGCCCAAGCCACAACACTCCAAGACAGGGTATGTGGGGAAAGATGACATAGAAATAATGCTAGCCTAAAAACACATAGGCCTGTAGAGCTGAGCTAACACGTCACTCGAAACTTATATAGTGCGGTTCACATAAGAAGTTCCTTCGCCGTAATGTTGGCAATACGGAAAAACAGTATTATTATATTTTTAGCCATGAAATTACTTAATTTTCTTTTTCTTTTGATGATTTTTTAATAAAGTATACAACGCTGGACTCCATTTCGATTGTCCTGCAATTCTTTCATATACCAAAACGCCACGCGATAATATCGTACCTCTCCATTAATAATTTCCTTTTAGACCTGCTTTTTTTTTATAAAATCCCATTCCTCTCATCATTCTCTTCATAAAGTGGTGCGACTACCGTTAAAATCGATTTCATTTCTCATTTCGTGCAACAATTTTGGCAGAGTAGTCAACCCTTTTTTCTGTAGACAGACAGTATAGCCAACATTACGGCGAAATAACTTCATAAGTGAAACGCAATATAAAGGCACAATAGCATGCAGACTACTTGCATGCTTTTGTGCCAGTTATAAGCACGTGTATTGCCGCCTAAAACCTCATTACATTTTATTCAAATCGTATAATGTGCGCTCGTTTTTTCCATGTTTTTGTTCCCGTCCTCCGACTGCGCTCCTAACCACGTTCATAACCTGAGTATTTTTTTTCATCGTTTGGTTTGTATGCACTTTTTGTTTCTGTTTTTTTCTGTTTTTTTTTTTTTACTAATTTCGTAAACTTAATTTTGCTTGTGTTCATCGTACGTTTGTGAAGCGTATACATCAGGTGCTCACATTGCAGACGATGAAATCAGACAGGCTGAGGAGAAGTTCGCCGAATCGCTTCATCTAGCCCAGATCGGGATGTTCAACCTTCTTGACAATGATGTAAGTTGACCTACGTTTCTCTTTTTTTTTCCCTTTTATTATATCATTGGCTACTAAATAAGCCAATGCCAATGAAATTAAAATACTCCATGTAACATCAGTTAGACTTCAATGAAATTCCAGTTAAACAGCCATTTCGGAGATGAGCTGGAACAAACAATCAGACAGACAAAAAATAAAAAAGATGTATTTTTGTTTTACCTAGGTGCCGATGCTTAAATCAAAAATGTGATTTTACACTTTTACATATTTGCATTTAGTAAAAAAAATAATTTGATATTACAAACAAATTGTATGATGAATTTTAATATGTATGACGTTCACAGGTCGAACAAGTAGCACAGCTGACGTTCTTCGCAGAGAGTCTACTGGAGTACCACCAGCAATGCACGGAGATCCTCAAAGGACTTGTCGCTACACTTATGGAAAAGTAAGTATAATTTAAACACGGTACCCTACTTTTAGGTTTCAGTCTGTTAAATAGATGCTCACTGCACTAGATATTCACTCGTCTTCATTTGCATGCTGAAACGTACCCGTGTAAAAATAATTCTATGAGCAGGTAATCCAGGTTTACGTTACATATAGCCTATTTTAGATGGGTTGGGCTGTTGAAAAGATTAAGTTCATAGCAAACCGTTTGCCATTCACTAAGGTGAGACGAACTAAGAGTTTATTGATGATTTTAAGGAATTATTATTATTCCGTAAATAAATACGTATGCATTACTCCCGCCAATCATATTTTAATCAACATACATTTTGACACTGACCCGCAAAATACAAAAAAAAAAAACTTAGAAAATTTGAATTTAGCGAACTACTCAGAAAGCTGAATGCTTTGAAACTCCGCGTATTTAAGTAACATATACATGTATACCAAAATTCATAATCACCTAAACCGTCCCATCTATAATATTTGTATTTTATATAAGTTACTAAAGATGTTTTTCCATGTATCCAGGAAAGAGGAAGCTGTGAACCGTCCCAAGATGGAGTTCGTTCCAAAGACCTTAGCGGATCTCCACATCGAGGGCATCCACGACTTGAACAATGGTAGGCGGTACGGTTCCACCCAGAGTTTGTCCCGTCCCCGTCAACAAATCCCCCCTTCTTCCTCCGTCGGCGACCTTAGCAATACAGACCCCTTCAAGGCTTGGGAAGCACCCCCTCCCTACCGAGCCCAGTCCAGGCCCGCGCCAGGGTTCAAACCGCACCCCGCGCCAAGAAACCAGATCAATGGAAGGGACCCCTGGAAAGGTGACTTTAGTTTTATTTGCTGGGTTATATTTATTTGTTGGGTTTTGGTTGTGGATTGTGGGTAAATCATTAAGCTTACGGTAAAGAAATGTTGCGTAATGTTGTTGCTGTAACATGTTTTTGAGTTGCTAGCAACATTGTTTTTTGTGTGTGCAACATGTTTCCAGTAACAAAACATATTTTATCTTGTTGAAGCAACGTTGTGCAACTTTTGTTTACTCTGGCTGGTGGCGGTTCTAATATTATTTTATTAGTTTTGGGAGCAGTCCATGGTTGAAATCCAACAGCACTATTACACATATCATTGAGGACATTTCGCACGCTTCAGGGCACATTGCGAGTTCCACGACACACGGTATGATCACAAAGATGAGTTGGTACAGAAGGTTGGCTTGATATGACTAGTGAAAACAGCCACACGCACACAGACGCGTACCTACAGCGATCTCAATGACAGTAGTGTATGCTTTCTTTTGTTTTGATGTGGAAAATCATGCAACAACTTCTCGCGCTCTGGTTGGAGCGACTAAAATCTGTTGCTTTCAAGTTCAGTTGCCCTATGCGATCCAGGGCCCCAGTAACTCTTTCAAACCATCCCAGTGTATTGGACTTGTTGTAGGCACGTGGTGATTGCGTGTGTGCGTTTACGCTCGATGTGAAGAGCCTACCTTCTGCACCTATTCATCTTGTGGTAAAACGGTGAACTAATAATACACATATCACTCATTACTAACCACGGTATACTTTAAAATAATTTTAATTTCTTGGAACGGGACTAGCGATGAATGTGGGTAATTGGGGATTTGGCACCAGTCATGCGCAATATTTCATACGCTGCCAAGGTGACACAATCATATTTATGATTCGAATTAATAAGAACGTTTAGTTAGAAACGATTCGAATTATTGTTTAGTTAGAAACAGCATTTTTAGCAACGTATGTCAAACAGTGAAGAATTTGTAATATTTTTCTGTGTAATTTTTATTTATTTGTATTTTAACGTGTGGTTTTTAATATCATCCAATTCTTTCAAGGCGTTAAATATAAATCGTGTCTTCGATTGAATCTTCAAGTATTCGTTTTCATGTTAAATGTGACTAATGTTTCCCAAACCCCTTTTGTAAATAATCTTTTTGTGGTTCTGAAGTTAGTTTTAATTATTTTTTTTTTGTATAATTTACGTGAGCCTCTGCAATGTTTGCTTTCATAAATCGTTTGTGTAAATATTTAAGTCAGTTTACAGTACAAAATAGTATTGGAACAGGAATACTCCCGGCTCCTCAGCCAGCCCCTGGGCTTAGTTACTAAGAGCAGATTATTCAATAGATATATAACTTTTATCCGAAGAATTTTACAACTAAAAGTTTTAAATTATTTTCCGTGTTATCTGACTATTGAAAAATCAGCCCTTAGGATTGAATTTATACTCTCATTTGAAAAATAAATATGGCGATTTGACAGCTGTCAAACAGCCATATTTATTCTTATGTTATCAAAAGATTGCAAAATTGGCCTTATGTCTATTAAACTTTAACAGATTAGCGGGCGGACACATTTTAACATACGATCAACGTGTTAAATAAATGTACAGTTAGGTTCAAACTATACTCAAACAGTCTCAAAATTATGTCAACAACTTTGACCTTTTTTGAAAGCCTATTGAATTTTAGTCTGCTGCCAAATCTCTCAAGCCAAATGTCAAGAGATAGAGTACCTAACTTCTGAGTTGACCAGGTTTTATAAAACCGGGTGGAGGTTGTACACATTAATATAATATTCAGAAACAATACCTGTTGTATAAAAATTAACAGGTTGACTGCAAAATGTAAATAGTATGGTCGCCATTCGTTTTTAGGCCTGTTCTCAGAAGATCTTTTGTACATAATTTTGGGACTAAAATACTTTGACATAACATTTTTTCTTATTATTTTAAGCTTCTCTTTTTCTGTTTATAACCGAAGAGGGGCACTCACAGGCGGTGGGACGATTATTGACAACTTTTCTTACAGGTTGCCGAAAATCCTTTTCCTATATCCCCCCTCCCATTTTTACTTAGGAATTATTATAATCTTATCAACTATATTCAAATTAATTTGTGTGTTACTACCAGTAGTGTTTCCAGTAATAACAAGGTTTAAATAGTTTTTTATTCGAGTTTTTCAAATTTTGTTACTGGCAACACCGCTTGTAGTTTATTGTCTCCTCTTTATAGAAAAATAATAAGTGTTTCTATTTTATTATTATATATGTTTAGTCTCTGGTAAGAAAGCAAAGTATGGTGTGATCTTTCTTCCTATTTCTTCGAGTAGTCGATATTTGATGTCTTTCTTATTTCTGATGATTTTCGATGTTCAGTCCTTTACAGACGAACTAATTGACATGCACATCGCGAAAAATTAAAGCTACAAATAAATATTTTATAATAAAGCAATTTTAGGCAATTCATCATTTTATTTTTTAATAAATTGTCATAAAACCTTTATTAATTATTCCTGAGAGATCGATTCGATTCGATCTATTTACGAATTAAATTTCGCATTTATAAATCAATATTCGCAGTTCCGCAATAATATTCGCATTATCGAAACAACTTTCGCATTTTTGTGGGCATTGAGTATTTGGTTTGTTCACGTTGTGCGAAGCTGGTTCCCACGCCGGCTCCCCGGAGCACAAGCCGCCATCGAACCTGGAACTGTTCCCTGGATCCGGCAACCCGTCGCGCTCAACCAATGGTAACACGCGAACACATACATCATGAGAGATTGCATCTTTTTAATCTGCCTGATTGTACTCGAATTTTAGACTGTTTTTTTAATAATTGCTGTAAATATATGTACCCCTAACTTATTGCAATTTAATTTAATAGTATCCATTCATAGTTCCATAGTGTTCTTTTAAATGCAAATTATACATTTAGTTTCAGCACGAAACTTCGAAACTTTATTAGTAGACTTTTTAAAACAGTAAATTCTTATGGATGTTAAAACTTTTCACAGTTATAATCATTGAGACTCAGATTTAAATCATATAGAAATGCAATCTTTCAAACCACACCTTACACTGACACAGAACGTTTAGAAAAAATTGAATCGCGTAGTTTTATAAAAATGCTTTTCTTTTTTGTTGAAAACGTATTCGCTGACTTGGACTCAGAACTTGTAACCAAAACAAAACACAAACGTAGAGTAGATTATGATTTGAAGTTAGTACCCTTGCTTTTGAGAAAATATCGCTTTTTCAGTGTTGCTTAAAAACTTGTGTGGCGTTTTTGTGAAGTCTTAGTGAACCCTATCAATAAATCGAGTTTTGGCTAAAAACTTAGACCACAATTGTATCGCAACGGCTAAACTAAGTTTTTAACTAAATAAAATCAAGCTGTGCATGTCAAAATCATAGAACCATACCCGTGTGACGTTCAGTAGAGGTCGTTTGAATGTGATACATTACGATGGCATGCGCTTTCGAACCTTCAGCATAGCCATATGGTCATATCATGTAACTGTCAGCAATTCATTACATTGTGAAAGAATGTTAAACCATACATATTGTCATGAACATTGATTGAGGTTTTTAATCATTTTGCATAGTAGATACTATGTGTTACTTTTGCATCGATACACAATTGATGAAGAATATTTTATAGGACATCTTCTAGTTCTGATCTATTTATCTATCGATATAAATCGCAACACACAGTATTTACTAGATACGTAAGTATACTCTTCAGCATCGGTCCTCAAATTTTAGGAAGTCTTCAATTGGACTCCGATGACTCATTTTTACAGCTAAAATTTAGTATGATATTAAATTTCTGCCGAAAAGATATGCCTATACAGGATGGCGCAAATCCAAATTCATGAACAGTCTCATAGAAGAGTACTATTACTATTGCTGTCCCACCTCAAAAATACACTCGTAGTTTTGAGTGATTTGATACTGAGGAGTATATTTTCGCTCTAACCCGTAGTGAACATGACATTATAGCATCTGTTCTGTCATTCTTATGATTCTTATATTATTTGTTAATAAGAAGTAGAAGAATTCAATATGTAGGTCAGCATGAGGTAAGTACTTTCGGTAGGATAATCGCTAATGCTAACAGTGTCGTGTTTTCTTCGGGTTTAGCTCATTTTGGCACACTGCAGCGAAAGTGAAACGATAGCAAAGCGAACAGTATACTTCCCCCTCTTACTATTTGCTAATGAAACTGTAAAAAAGTTGCAAGCCTATTTTCGCAGTTCCGAAATAACATTCGCATTTCCGAAACTACTACTACTTGCATAGAAACGTAAAAAAAAAAATCGCACAGGTAGATGCCTAAGCATGCTATTGTTTAATTTCGCTGCAGTATAGTAAAAGCCAAAAGTTACCGTAGGTGCATATCGTCGTAGTAACAGTTGTTGTCCCCACAGCATCCCCATTGCCGTCGCCAGTTAAGTCGCCCGCACGAACTCCAGTGGTGCCCAACAAGGGGCCCTGCTGCACTGCTCTCTATGACTTCGAGGCCGAAAATCAAGGCGAACTAGGATTTAAGGTAACATATTTGTTTATTTTGCTAATGTTGAAAGGGATACAAGAGTGATATGTGGCTAAGTCGGACAGATTTTATTTTATTTTTATTTTATTTTTTCACATTTTAGGAAAGCTTACAGACTAATAACAACATAGTGACAATAGTAGGTAATTAAATTGCTAATTACAAGCTTCCACATGTAGGTAGTAATAAAGACGAAAAAAAGAAAAAATAAATAAATCCAATGTTGGTCCCACAAGGTTGACACAGAGTTGGTTAACTCTCAATAATTTTAACATACAATAATATTATGTTTTACGTGCAAATAGGGATTGAATAGATGATCGCCATTTAGTGTTTTTTCTTTTTTAATTTAAGCCTTGCTGACCCGCTGCTACGCCTCTATCGAATCCATTCGTTTGTTCTTTACCCGAGCCACTTTGAACCAATATTTGTAGTAGGCGCTTAGGTCGACTCTCCACCTCATCCCAGGCAGAGTCTGTGGCATCTTCCATCCTTAGGCATCAAGTTTGTGGAGACTTAGCTTGGAGTCACTGTGCATGTGGCTAACGTAACCCGCTCAATCTAATTTTAGCCTGGCAACTTTTTTTCCTACGTCTATGATCAGCGTGGCATTTTATTTATGTCGCCCAGTCTTTTATCACCCATAATGCTGCGCTCCTTTGCTCTTTGCAAGCATTGACTTCAAGGAGATCAGTATATCACCATCCATAAGCGTTTTCATGAACCAGTAGATCGACGACTATCGATTTCGCTCTACTACCTGTTTTCGAAAGCAAACTGCTCCTAGTAAATAATCTACCCATCTACTTCGACCTTAAGTTTAGTCATGTTGGCCAAACCTTTTGTATCTTAAACGAAGGTCTTGCAAAAAATAATTTGATGTCTGCGGCCTTTAAGAAGGCCACATACCTCTGTTTCAGTTCCTGGTTTTCTAAAGCTTTAATTAAACATTTCGGAGTATTGAATGCTATCGAAGGTCTTCATATAGTCGACTAAGATATCAAATTTTGATTATTTTTTCAAAAGTTTGATCAAGTCTGTAGGTTGTTGAGTAATCAGGGCGAAAGCTGGAAGATTTTAAACTAATTGGACCGTAGTTGTCATATCACTTTTGTCACCATTTTTAAGCAGAAGAGCTATAAGTAATTGAATGAAACGTTGTTTTTGGTACTTTTTATAGTTGAAAAACTCTTGTCCTGATTGATAATCTGTCACAGGACTTATATTTTAGCGCATAGTAGTAAGCTTTTGGTGATTCGTTTCGAAAAAGGTCAAACACTAAATTTTTTCTCCAATTCAACAAAGTACCTGACCGAAATATTTAATGACTTCGAGCAATTTTTGCTCTCATTAGTGCACCCACAGAGAGAAATTTCATGATTATTAACAAATTACAATAGTGACAGCTTTGAAGGCCAGTAAGAGAGTATTATTCCAAAAATCTAACAATATCAGAATATTAAAATCAACTTTGAATTTTCTCTCAGGAGAACGACGTGATCACGCTGATCAACAAAGTTGACGACAACTGGTTTGAGGGCTCAGTGCACGGCAAGACCGGCTACTTCCCCATCAGCTACGTGCAAGTCACCGTGCCGCTGCCCAACATGTAAGCACCGACCACTACCCACCACCGACGTATTCATTCATTCCCTAATGTAACACAACTTATACTGCTGCGAAGACAAAATCGAAACAAAGCGAGATGCTATACAACCCGCGAGGAATCTCTACTTGTAAAATGGTACCCAACCTTTGTAAAGGTTGTGTTACACTTCTTACTCATTCGTTACAACGTCACGTTACGCAGTATTACGTAGATTTGAATCTATTATTGTGTCAAAAGCTCAATGGCAAGCTGTTTATAGTTATATCTCCTTTATTACGCCGAATAATTTGATGAAGTAATTTTATCGGTTCAAACTTCTTGTCTTCCGGTGTATTTTACTGTTTCGTCATCCTTTTATCGTAGCAGAATTTCTTTGATAATATTTCATCATGTCTTTCAATATTAAATACTCAAAATATTATCAATCTTCCAAACTTTCAAAATAATAGTAATAAAATTGAATGTTAGTAAATTGACTTTCTAGATGTAAACATCTAATCTAATCTCAAGGAGATAATGCTACGAATTTTACTTATGAAATTATTTTGTATTGTACCTACCTACTGTTTGCATTTATTGCCAAAATAAGTAATTATTTAATATTAAAATTATTGTAATAGAAATCATTGTAATCATGTTGCCATTTTACTTCATGACGATTTATATTAGTAATGAGCTGGGAGTAAATTGCCGTTATTTTTATGTATTTAGGTATTTTTAGTTTTAAAAGTGACTACGCCAAATATATAAACATCAATTGGAGTACCTTTGCTCAGACTCGAATGACGAGGAATCATAATTTGAATGTTAATAACGGGAGTATGAAGTTCTGTCCACATTACAATAAGTTGCTGTGCGTAAGAAGTGGCAAGTGTATGCCAGACTATATCGTTGCATTCCAGATACATACAGCTCAAGTTTATCGATGTGGATACGATAAATGAGATTGATAATTTTAAGCAAAGTGATACGTCAATGTCAATCGCAATACATTATTGCTGACGGCTCTCTGCCACGATGCAGCAAAAAAATCTGTAAAGTGATATTTTTAAACTAACGTTTGTATATTAGTTAAATATCGTGCATCTATTTTTTAGGTGCATTTCTCTTTGTATAGTATTCTCCTTTGACGTACTATTAGTTTATTTAGTTTATAATCCTTATTTGTACTGTTAAGTAAAGGCACAGGAACGGGATATTATAGTATGTATTAGGACTAATATAACTAGATAACACATTCGATTAGATTATATAGTTGTTTGTTTGCGGGTAATTATTTAACTGAATGAGAAGTATACAATGTAACGTATATTATACAATTATTGTGAGAATATGAGGGACGGAGTCGTAAGAGTTGTTGAAATATTGCCAGAAATCTATGGCGTTTGATGTTTGATGTATTATTGGCAAGCTATAAAACATAATATAATGTAATTGTGATAACTATATTTATCATGCTGTTGGTGCGGTGTCCTACCATGTTATTTTTTTATTTACTTTGTATAATATACAAGTCCCCTATTTACTTTTTTAACATTCGCATAATAACTTCTTTAGTCATTACACTATCTAGGCTACATATTTTAACTATATTTTAATGTGTATGATTGATACCAAAAAATATCGAAATTAGTAAATGTACATGGCCTCCATTCAATAGTAATGTTAAATGTACTTTAATTAATGCACTTGAGAGGTAAGATCTTAAATCGTCACATTAACTTTGTCCGATATTGATGTTACAGTAATATTGAACGTTAACATTTATAAATTCATCGCATCATTATTGTCGTAAGCGGACCCCATTGTATCACATTTCTGGCATACAAAAGACAATACCTAGATCTAATGTTAGTTGTATGTAAGTTCATAAATAATTGTTCTATCTTCAAGTGTCTCTTAATATAAGTATTTTGAGTAAATAAATATATTCATCAATGTTATGAGAATGTCATGTTTCAATGTTTAATGTGAGATGATGCAACGTGCACGGGGCGTGACGTTACGTCCGCCACCACGTACCATATCGCTATGACCTTCTCAATATACATACCATTTAATCGAATGCAGTACGATCTTATCACTATCCTACAGAGCGGAATTAGACTGTTGTTGTTTTAAATGTGTATAAATTCTACTAGCTTGTGAATGAGTGAATGATTGATGAAAGCTGTGGTCGTGTTTCTGTGTTCGATAAACTAGCCTACAAACAAAAAAAACTCGTAATCTACATGTACAGTCGCGAGCACAAACATGTGTAGAGCAAAATTCATGTAACTGCCAAGATACATGTTGAATTTATTGCCGAATTTTACATACCGGCTATTCGTATGCGTTGCAGATATCTTATACAATATCATCATTATGAATTAAAATAAAAATCAGCTAATTTACATATTTACTTGTGCCCACGATTGTACCGTAGCACTAAAATTGGAGAATGATCAAATCATTTTCAATTTTTAATGTCCTTGGCAAGACTAGTGTCAGATTTCCTGGCTTCCAAGTTCTGACTCTGTGTAACAACTGTCAAAGGTCTAAAAACGACAGACGGGACCTATTTAACGTGGTTTCCGAAGTTCAGAGGAGTCACCCATCCACAAACTTACCGCACTTTTTATGGTAACTGGAAAACACTAAGCAGAAAGCTAGGCTTATCACACTAGCAACTTAGGACCTTGGGGCTAATTTATCGAACATCAATTTTGTAGTTGTCCTATACTGTGTTGATTCAGTGTTGCTTCACTTGTTACGTATGTCGAATCATTGGTTTAGGTAATGATACTTGTTGTTTACAAACTACACCATTGTATCAATGCATTTTTAAAACAAAGAATTAATGAAGTACCTATTGAATCTTTCAAATGAAATATTTTGAATATGTAAGTACAGTTATTCAAACATCAAGTACTATTACCTTGAAAGATGATTTGTTAGCATACCAAAGTAAATTACGTGTCAAGTAGCACTATCATTATATTGGATCCCAAAATATTTTGCTATTGATGCGAGTACCTACTGATATGAGTCTGTTAAGGTGTATTATTCTTGTTCATGTTACTGTAATCTTAAAATACTGTAATTCATAGATTTAAACTTGACGATTTATGAGATGTAATGCAAATATTATTGATTTGTATTAAAATTTATCCCGAAACTTATTGCTCGTTTTCGCCTCCTAATAAAATGTTAACAATTAAACACTTATTTTTGTTTCATTTATATTTGACACACTGTAAACATTTTTAAGGTGGAAAATTATCCAATGATTTCTCCGCCCTAGAGTGGACTGAGGGCTTGTCAGACTTTCACTGACTAAAACCACCTATGTTCCTTTCTTTGCCTAGCGGTCCAGGACCCCCGGTTTCCCTTTCAGCCCATGCATTGGCCAATACATACACTTGCATTGTATTGGCCAATACATGTATAGGACATGTATTGGCCAATAAAAGCACGTCTGTACCTATAAATTTTGTGCCCATGGTCCCAGTATATTTCGGTCCTGCTGGGCCCCTACGAGTCGAGACACTAGGTATTTACATGCTTATATCTTAACGACTCTTTAGAAGAGAAAACTTCTTGTGAGATCTATTTTTCTATGACAGTTTGTCCAGAAAATTTAGTAGAGAAACTGTTAATTTTTTTACATTTACAAGTGAAACATTTAATTATAGACGAGTACACAAGTTTAGCTTGGCCTTGAGCAATTTAAATCAACAAGTAGGTAGATGCTTTAGAATTGTGCTTTAGGTATTGGGTTTAGGTATTGGTTTAGGTGATTTTTGCCCTCGACTGTACATACCTACAAACATTTACACTGACCAAGGATAGCTCCTAGCCATAATCATAGCTAAGATAAAGGACTAGATGTCTACCTATATAAAAAGAACAGTTATATATTTTTAAATTACTCCGTTTTATAACATTGCATGTGCACCTACTTATTATATACCGGCTAGTGAGTTGGTATCGTAAACAGAGCATAAAGACCTCGTAAAATCCAAAAACATAAAGTAATTTACCTAACTCCTGTAGACTCCTAGTTTCATAACTTGTCTTACGGAAGTTACATAAGTGTAACTCGGTCAAAAGACGCAGATTTAATGCCTACCTATAACTTATTTTACAAATGAGTTACCCATGTTAGACTGTTATAACATTTTTAAGTACCTAGATGAGGCCGGTGTTTCCTTATCAGATTACCCTGAGAAGAAACCAAGTCAAACTCATGTCTTTTTTACTGAAAGTTTCTAACTATGCAAAAAAGATGACGCAATTTATAACATAAACAACTTATCATAGCATAGTCGGCCTTATAGTGTTCCCACTATTGGGACTCAGGCCTCCTATTTAGGAGAGAATCGGCCGTAATCTACCTACCACGCGGGCCCAGTAGGTACGGATTGGTGGATGTCACATGTCTTCGGTTTTGGTTCTAGGACATGCCGGTTTCCTCACGATGTTTTCCTTTAGGGTCAACTCATACCGAAAGAGCGGCGAAGGGCAGCGCAGTTTCAGTGTCATATGAATTTTAACTTTATTTTCATTTCTATAATACTTATTATCGCATGAGAAACACGAACGAGAGAATTCCCCGGAATTCCTGCGGCGCCGCGGGCATCCGCGCGACTAGTTCGAGTTTCTTATGCGATAATAAGTATTATGGTAATGATAATAGAGTTAAAATTCATATGAAACTGCGCTCCGTTTCGCTGCCCTTCGCCGCTCTTTCGGTGTGAGTTGACCCTTACCGTTTTGAGAGCAGTGGTGATGAAATAAATAAGAAATAGTAGGCACATTACTATTTGTTTGCTACCCGGCTGGGTTTGAACCCGCGTGTCCAAACCAGCATTCCTAGAACCAAAAAATCGAAGACATGCGTCATTCACTAAACCGCACTGGGCCCGCGTGGTGCCCATCCCATTCCCTCTTCTAGAGGGGAAGCCTGAGTCCCAGCGGTGAAAACATTAAAAAGCCGATTATGCTATAATGCTGCCTGCGATTTTTTGAAACCGAGAGGGTGTCTTATTCGTCTGGCTTAGTCTTTTCTTTACAATTAAATTTGATTTTTTTTATTTCCATATTAGTTTTTTCCCGATCACTAAATTTAGTTATCAAAGGCATTCATTTGCGCCCAGTGGCTTACGCCACAAAATAGATAAGTAGGTATATACGAAAGCTAGGCCAGATGAATGAGACGTTCTGTCGGTTTAAAAAATAATTAATCACCCGTCTATCTACTAGATGCGCACACGTACTTCTGTATAATTCTGTCAAGTACCTGATTCACCTAGATCGCAGGTTTACTTACATGGCGGTTGGTAACTATCCCAGACAGAACGTTAAACCGGTGAAAATCTGAGCCGAACGATACCTCAGCAGTGTAGGTAGGTATGCCTGGTTATTCATCTATTTCCCCTTGGTACCTTCTTTGTAATATAGTACCTTATATTACAAAGAAGGTACCTACTTTATGTCCTTGGTAAGCACGCTTACAAAGCCAGACCACAAGGAGCCTGTGATGAACAAAGGCATAACGATAATATAAAAATAGTGATGGTTTTCGTTGGAGAAACCACTTTGCCCTACTCTACTCTAGAACATTCTGCTTGCTGATGCTGACTGCAGAAGAGGAAAAAGGTTTATCAAGCTTTTTACTGCGTTTTTATTATCGACTGTCATGCCCAGCAGTGGAGCTAAGGCCTCTCACACAATAGGCGCGCGCGTTCCTGGGGCGTGTGAGCGACGCGGGCGAGCTGCGTGAGCGTCGCGTTTTGCTGCCCTGCGGCGTGTGCAGCGAGCGCGCGCGCGCTTCTCACACGCCCGAGGATCGCGCACTCCTAATGTGGGGTCAGCCTTAAGGTATGACAGATTGGTGTGGGAAACAAATATGTAAGAGAGGACAACTTTTGTGCGATTGCAGTGTAGGGTGAAATTAAATAAAAGCAATGACATCAGAAGAGAAAGATATTTATTTATTCAATCAAGTTTTTTAATTAGATACTGTAGCTGGAATGGTTAGAATATTAAGAATTCGAAAGTATTCAAGGTTTCTATTTTGGTTGGACACATTAGTTGCCGCCGCGAAGACGGAGTACTAAGTGAAGGGTTGATTCCTTTTGGATGTTGTAGTCGGAAAGGGTGCGACCGTCCTCAAGCTGTTTACCAGCAAAGATCAAACGCTGCTGGTCTGGGGGAATGCCTTCCTTGTCCTGGATCTTAGCCTTAACATTCTCGATAGTATCAGAAGGCTCGACCTCTAGAGTGATTGTCTTGCCAGTCAATGTCTTGACGAAAATCTGCATGCCACCGCGAAGACGCAGTACCAAGTGGAGGGTGGATTCTTTCTGGATATTGTAGTCGGAAAGGGTGCGACCATCCTCAAGCTGTTTGCCGGCAAAGATCAAACGCTGCTGGTCTGGAGGGATGCCTTCCTTATCCTGAATCTTGGCCTTTACATTCTCGATGGTGTCTGAGGGCTCAACCTCGAGGGTGATGGTCTTGCCAGTCAAGGTCTTGACGAAGATCTGCATACCTCCACGGAGACGCAGAACCAAGTGGAGGGTGGATTCTTTTTGGATATTGTAGTCGGAAAGTGTGCGGCCATCTTCCAACTGTTTGCCGGCGAAGATAAGACGCTGCTGATCTGGCGGAATGCCTTCCTTGTCCTGAATCTTGGCCTTGACATTCTCAATAGTGTCAGAAGGTTCGACCTCTAAAGTGATGGTCTTGCCAGTCAAGGTCTTGACGAAGATCTGCATACCTCCACGAAGACGCAGAACCAAGTGGAGGGTGGATTCTTTTTGAATATTGTAGTCGGAAAGGGTGCGGCCATCTTCTAACTGTTTGCCAGCAAAGATAAGTCGTTGCTGATCTGGGGGGATGCCTTCTTTGTCCTGAATCTTGGCTTTTACATTCTCAATGGTGTCTGAGGGCTCAACCTCTAGGGTGATGGTCTTGCCAGTCAAGGTCTTGACGAAAATCTGCATACCACCACGCAGACGCAGTACTAAGTGGAGGGTGGATTCTTTCTGGATGTTGTAGTCAGAAAGCGTGCGACCATCCTCAAGCTGTTTGCCGGCAAAGATTAAACGCTGCTGATCTGGGGGAATACCTTCTTTGTCCTGAATCTTGGCTTTTACATTCTCAATGGTGTCTGAAGGTTCAACCTCTAGGGTGATGGTCTTGCCAGTCAAGGTCTTGACGAAGATCTGCATACCTCCACGAAGACGCAGAACCAAGTGGAGGGTGGATTCTTTTTGAATATTGTAGTCGGAAAGGGTACGGCCATCTTCTAACTGTTTGCCGGCAAAGATAAGACGTTGCTGATCTGGGGGGATGCCTTCTTTGTCCTGAATCTTGGCTTTTACATTCTCAATGGTGTCTGAAGGCTCAACCTCAAGGGTGATGGTCTTGCCAGTCAAGGTCTTGACGAAAATCTGCATACCACCACGAAGACGCAGTACCAAGTGGAGAGTGGATTCTTTCTGGATGTTGTAGTCAGAAAGCGTGCGACCATCCTCAAGCTGTTTGCCGGCGAAGATTAAACGCTGTTGATCTGGGGGAATACCTTCTTTGTCCTGAATCTTGGCTTTTACATTCTCAATGGTGTCTGAAGGCTCAACCTCAAGAGTGATAGTCTTGCCAGTCAAGGTCTTGACAAAAATCTGCATACCACCACGCAGACGCAGTACCAAGTGGAGGGTGGATTCCTTTTGGATATTGTAGTCAGAAAGGGTGCGGCCATCTTCCAACTGTTTGCCGGCGAAGATAAGACGCTGCTGATCTGGGGGAATACCTTCCTTGTCCTGGATCTTGGCCTTGACATTCTCAATAGTGTCAGAAGGTTCAACCTCTAGGGTAATGGTCTTACCAGTCAAGGTCTTGACGAAGATCTGCATACCTCCACGAAGACGCAAAACCAGGTGGAGAGTGGACTCTTTCTGGATGTTGTAGTCAGAAAGGGTGCGTCCATCTTCTAGCTGTTTTCCGGCAAAGATAAGACGCTGCTGATCAGGGGGGATGCCTTCTTTGTCCTGAATCTTGGCTTTTACATTCTCAATGGTGTCTGAAGGCTCAACCTCAAGGGTGATGGTCTTGCCAGTCAAGGTCTTGACGAAAATCTGCATACCACCACGCAGACGCAGTACCAAGTGGAGGGTGGATTCCTTTTGGATATTGTAGTCGGAAAGGGTGCGGCCATCTTCCAACTGTTTGCCGGCGAATATTAAACGTTGCTGATCTGGGGGGATACCTTCCTTGTCCTGAATCTTGGCCTTGACATTTTCGATAGTGTCAGAAGGTTCCACTTCTAATGTAATAGTTTTGCCTGTGAGTGTTTTAACGAAAATCTGCATACCTCCTCGAAGACGCAGAACCAGATGGAGTGTAGACTCTTTCTGGATGTTGTAATCAGACAGTGTGCGTCCATCTTCCAACTGCTTGCCGGCAAAGATCAGTCGCTGCTGGTCTGGGGGGATACCTTCCTTGTCTTGGATTTTGGCCTTTACATTTTCTATGGTATCTGAAGGCTCCACTTCTAGTGTTATTGTTTTGCCTGTGAGTGTTTTTACGAAAATCTGCATACCTCCTCGAAGACGCAGAACAAGATGGAGTGTGGACTCTTTCTGGATGTTGTAGTCAGACAGTGTGCGTCCGTCTTCCAACTGCTTGCCGGCAAAGATCAGTCGCTGCTGGTCAGGGGGGATACCTTCTTTGTCTTGGATTTTAGCCTTTACATTCTCGATAGTATCTGAAGGCTCAACTTCAAGAGTAATAGTTTTACCCGTCAAAGTTTTAACGAAAATCTGCATACCTCCACGGAGACGCAGTACCAGATGAAGGGTGGATTCCTTTTGGATGTTGTAGTCAGACAGTGTGCGACCGTCTTCCAGTTGCTTTCCAGCGAAGATCAGTCGCTGCTGATCTGGGGGAATGCCTTCTTTATCTTGAATTTTAGCTTTTACATTTTCAATAGTGTCGGATGGCTCAACTTCAAGAGTAATAGTTTTACCCGTCAAGGTTTTTACGAAAATCTGCATTATGATATCTGTAACAATCGAGGAAAGCTATTAAGGACGGTAAAGACAATGAATTTGGTCGAAATTTCTGATACGAGAAGGCTATCGAACTAGGACAAAGAACAAAGAAAGTTCGCGATCACAAAATGGCGTCGTGGATTCGTAGCGAGTCAATTGCAAAATAAAAAATGACAACGTCATTTTACAATGAAGGAGATAACGAACGGGAGTTTGACTGCAATTTATCAAAAATAAATATTAAGAAGAACTTACCTATTTAAACTTAGCAGGAATAAGAAGATCAGTACAAACTTAAAACAAACACAAAACACTGTTTAGTCAACGCGAGTCAATCTTTGAATAAATGAATAAAATTGATTTTCCAGAAAATCGAGTTATTCACAAACAATGATGAAACTCAGGATGAATGAAAACGAGCTCTCATTCATTCTTTGAATGGTTTGAAATTGATTTTCGTGTAGGAGCACTAGTCTTTTGAGATCATTTGAAACTAGAATATTGTGTGTCTCAAATCATTCAAAGTTACTTGGTATTAATTTTCATTTTAATAACGTTCACTAGATATAATAAATATGATATCTCAACACTTCATAGTTTACTCAAAAATGAAAAAAGTAAAAAAAAAGTACAACATACAAGCTTAGCAAATTTAATGTTTTAAATTCTAAATAATGACAATGTTTTTCAGAAACTTTTATGGGATTAAAAGAAAACACGTATTTCCTGGAACAACTTTTGTAAAAATTTCGAGTAAATCACGGAATTACTGAACGCCAACAGAGTATTCAGGTATTATCACTTTTTTACGTTGCCTTTTCATCAAACATCACGTTGGATTGCGTTAGATGAAGCAACAAGCTTATAAACCATGCTCGATGTTTACGATAGGCGAGTGGAAAGGCAGCCCCATAAGACAGTAATTATACTTTTTATGACAGTTCTTCTATGGTCATATGAAGAGTTCTGTTCCTTAGCTCTGAAGTTCATCATCAGATGATGATAATATTTCTTTTGAGACAGTTCGGGAGTATACGCATTCAATTAAAAAAAAAAAAAACCAAAATCGTTTCAATTAACCGAAAAATCAGTGAATATACGTACATTAAAAAAACATACCGCTGAACATATAACCTCCTTTTTTTTAAGTCGGTTATCAAGCATAAGATGTCAAAAAACAATATAACGACGTTATAGAACATTAACAACATTGCAGTGTTATGGTTTATTTATGGTATGGGAAAATTATGGCAAAATAACTCCATGGATTTTAACAAAAATTAGTTAATATCTTTATATTTATTGAAGTACAAGTCTATTCGAAATTTCGAAGTGATCCCATGTCTGCTGAAGGAAGAGCCCACGCTCCATGTATATTTTTGCCCATGGTTCTTTAAAAAAAATAGAATACATTTAGGTGGATTCCCTGGTTACTTATCACAAATCACAGGAAGCTTATGACCTGCCCGTGAAAAATTAATGCATTCTAAGCAAGAATGCATTAATTTTTCACGGGCAGGCGTTATTATGTTTTGTATGCGGAGCCAGGTTTATGAATGGGTAGTTTTTAGGGTTCCGTAGCCAAATGGCAAAAAACGGAACCCTTATAGATTCGTCATGTCTGTCTGTCTGTCTGTCTGTCCGTCCGTATGTCACAGCCACTTTTTTCCGAAACTATAAGAGCTATACTGTTGAAACTTTGTAAGTAGATGTATTCTGTGAACCGCATTAAAATTTTTACACAAAAATAGAAAAAAAGCAATAAATTTTGGGGGTCCCCATACATAGAACTGAAACTCAAAATTTTTTTTTTCATCAAACCCATGCGTGTGGGGTATCTATGGATAGGTCTTCAAAAATGATACTGAGGTTTCTAATATCATTTTTTTCTAAACTGAATAGTTTGCGCGAGAGACACTTCCAAAGTGGTAAAATGTGTGTCCCCCCCCCTCTAACTTCTAAGATAAGAGAATGATAAAACTAAAAAAAATATATGATGTACATTACTATAAAAACTACCAACGAAAATTGGTTTGAACGAAATCTAGTAAGTATTTATTTTTTTAATGCGTCATAAATCGAAAAAAATACACTATTATTAAAACATCGATCAAAGTTACAACACATTACAAGAGCTTTTATATTATGTGACTTGCTGCTACGGAACCCTTCATGGGCGAGTCCGACTCGCACTTGGCCGGTTTTTTTTTAAATTTTATGTAGTGTGCAGCACCTTAAAATGATTGCAACACTGATTTTAATGTCAAACATTTGATTGAACTAGATTGAACGGATTGATTGAACTATTCTTGAATCTATTTGTTTTATCATCTGTGTCGCGGGCGTATCGGAATAAAATTGACTCTTGAAAAATTAATAGAAAGAATATTTTGGTCATTTAGCGAGTGATAACAGGAATATTTTAATTTGTGCGGCAAATAATGTGCTGATATTGAACAGCTGCCCTTGTTTTATTTAAATTTTCATTGTTTCAACGGCTTCTAATTAGTATCTTTTTTTCTTTTGTAAACACGTTTGAGATAATTCCTAAAATTTTTATATCATACGGTTTCTGAATAAACTATGAGTCACTGGTTTAGCTCTAACGCATACAAGTGAAGTGTTTCGGATCTAAATTGTTTGTGTTTTGAAAGATGGCCGATTTAATTCGAGCTATGGGGGCGCCGATCGGACCCCCAGTAAAGGATAAGTTGGGGTCTCCTTCAACGGAATCTGAAGACGGTGGGGGTGATATCGCAGAATTAGCAGCGGATTTGGAGCTGGATGAAGCTGATGGACCTTGCACCAATGGTGAGTTTATCAGACAAACCAAATTACCTCAGATGTTTTTTTTTTTATTCAAATTTATGGGGTTGCAATGGATATTATCTAATGCTGCATTGTTACAGGTGAAAGGCAGGCAGTGCTGGCCCCTCCTGAGACTGAATGGTACCATGGCCGGCTGGATAGGTACACCTCTGAAGAAAGGCTGTGGGCTGCTGGGAAACTTGGGAGCTATTTAGGTAAGATAATCTCTAATATACTGGTCTGAATGTCAACTATTATTCTAGACCAGGAAACCTTCACTACACAAGAGAGACCATATGTATGAGTTTTATGAAAGCTATTAACCATTCAATCGTGATAATTACAGACACAATTGAAAGACAATAGGTGCGCGAACGCCGGCGTTCGCTTGGGGTTTAATGAATTAATTAGCAAAGAGTAAATATAATTGAGCTTAGCATCTTCCTATTGCTATAGTGTTATTATTTTTATTTAACTTTTTTCACTTGAGTATCACTGCTAAACTTCTGTATATAGCATTCTTATGTGATCAGAACCACTATACTCCATTTGTTTAAGTAGGTAGTTAATATTTAGTTTTAGGTAACAAATCTTAACCTTTTGAATACCATAATTAGAGACACAATAGAAAGGCAATGAGAGACTGAACACCAGAGTTTAATGAATTGATAATATAAAATGTTTACAATTAGGTACTTACCTTAACCGCTGTTAGGTAATTAACTAAATTTACATAATCTTTGTATGTCTTTTCAATTTATTTTATACTAGCCTTTGCCCCCGTCTTCGCCCGTGTACATAGAACACCTTCCCTCTTTCTCCACCTTTTCTCACTTTTTTTATCAAGTTTGTTTACATTCAGTTAAGTACCTACCTAAACAGACATGCTTTGTATGTCTTTTCAATTTATTTTATATAATAAGACATATCAAGTTTGTTTACATTGAGTTAAATACCTAAGCAGACACACTTTGTATGTCTTTTTAATTTATTTTAAATAATAAGACATGTCAAGTTTGTAAATAACAAGACATACTTTTTAAGTTTGTTTACATTCCGTTAAGTGCCTAATAGACATACCAATTTCTTAATCAAATTTGCCTTGATGCATTTAAACAATATATTATGATTTACCTGGTAATTGTTACGGCTACAAAAATACAGTACACATATTTGGTATCAGTACCTAAATATTAATTAAATATTTTCCTTGTTATTGTAAGAATGAGTTTCCTCACAGTTACAAGCTATGTGTCTTTATGTCAACAGTGACTAGGCTACTTCTACGCAAGCATGCTACATCATTGACCACATTATTGCTTATCATCAGGTTAGGGTCAACTCACACCGAAAGAGCGACGAAGGGCAGTGCAGTTTCAGTTTCATATGAATTTTAACTTTATTTTCATTTCTATAATACTTATTATCGCATGAGAAACACGAACGAGAGAATTCCCCGGAATTACTGCGCGCCGCGGGCATCCGCGCGACTCGTTCGAGTTTCTCATGCAATAATAAGTATTATGGTAATGATAATAAAGTTAAAATTCATATGAAACTGAAACTGCGCTCTGCTTCGCTGCCCTTCGCCGCTCTTTCGGTGTGAGTTTACCCTTAGAGAGTGGTCAAATACGAGCCTATTAATAATAATAAAAAAAAACACTATATCTGGTATTAGAACAGAAAGTTTTTTTTTTTTAAATTTAAACCTATTTTTTTAGCAAATGAATTTTTTTAATTTGAACAACTTGTAAGCTTATTTAATTACCTACTTTCAGCCATAACAATTGACAAAGGCTAGAAACAGTTCTCATGGTGTTTTCTATAAGAAAGGATTATGCAATTACACTGAATAACATTTCCTATAAGAATTGATATCACAGCTACAATGTAAGATTCATTGTTCTGTTGTTTTCACTTGTTCAACAAAAGATAACACAATGTCGGTAGTTATTATTGTATATGGGTACTAGTTTTTATTAGCAAGTCATATTACAAAGTTGGCACAATGGAGTGTTACTGTATGCATGCATTTGTATCAGAATAACAATTTTGGAAGGCTGTTATTTTTTTCTGTAGTAGTATTTGTGGCTGTTGTCCACAACTCGAAAGTGCGTATTTTGCGTATGAGTGGGACAAATGTGTCATTCGATCCACCCCAGCTACTCAAAGAAGGCCAGTAGCGATTTAGTGTTACTGACCATTTCGCAGAGAGCACCTGGCTTCATGAAGTACTTTGCCCAGTATCCAACGACCACTGGAAACCTTATGGAAGACTGTTGTTTATGACAATACCTGTCTGATGAAAATGATTTATTTGGGGCTACTACTATCTTTGGAAAGAGCTACCTAGCCCTGTAAGGCGAAAGGCAACTGAAAGAACATGGTGGGTTGGTAAAAGTATAACAGTCCTGTTTGTCTCTACTCAGAACAGAAGTTATTGAATAATTTGCCACCGTACAAAAGAAGGGGCTAAAAATATTTACTAAGCTCCCTAGTCTGGCAGCCCAGGACCGACTTGAGCACAGCCCAAAAAGAACTCGAAAAATTTCAGCTACCTACTTGCCTGCGTAATCAGCAGCATGAGAACTGCACCCATTGTTACCCTGTAGGTAATGCTAGGACTGCCGCCACTGCCCCTTTGTGCAGGATGAGGCAGAAATAAGAACACAAAGGAAATAGGAGCACTAAATTTACTCATAGATGCCCTGAGCAAACTGAAAAGACTCATCTACTTCAGGAGTGAGGTAGGCTGGTTGGAGTGAAGGCTGCCATGGCCCACGTACAATGGTCACTAAGGACTAAGTGCGGAAACTAGACGCCACTAGATAGATACTATTTATTATGCTTCTTGTTTGTTAATTTGAAAAACTAAACAAACCATTTCAATTTATTTCATTAGCTTTTTCTTTGTATTGTTGGCATGACAGTCATTCAAATTTCATTAGAATACAATTCAGTCATGACAATTTACATATTACATGCTTAAGTACATTAAAAGTGAATCTGCGATTAACGTTTGTTCAACA
Organism: Mythimna albipuncta; assembly: GCA_929112965.1. Taxonomy (NCBI): domain Eukaryota; kingdom Metazoa; phylum Arthropoda; class Insecta; order Lepidoptera; family Noctuidae; genus Mythimna; species Mythimna albipuncta. The sequence goes on from OV815973.1 coordinate 14,238,178, forward strand.
AAACTGTATTGCGACTTATCATAGTTTGAATGCAAGCTTGTGCGACATACTGAAGATCGATATTACACTAGTGCGACCCGGACATAGCCAGGGTAGGCTACGGCGGGGGCGAAGCTGAGCGGAGCTACCGCTTTAGCCTCCGTGGTTAAAAAATAAAGTACCTTACCTTTAAATTTTAAACGTCAGCTGAGCGAGTCCAATCACCTGTAGGTAGTTTGTACGCAACGCCGACTACTACCTAAACGTCATTAGACTCGCTCAGTTGACGTTTTCTTAAAGAAATTGATTTCGTACATGCGTAAATTAATACGAGTTTTGAAAAAAAGGTACTTTATTTTTTATCTTTATAAATTTATAGTGTTTCATGTACCGGATCGACTCTCCACGGGATTAAAACGATCAAAATTTAGCGGTTTATACAAATTCAGTATGTTAGTTTTTCCTTTTATGTAAGTATATTATTTATAGTAATTCAATAGGAAGGTCATATTAAACTGGCGGAGATAATTTATCATTTCCTGGTGGTTTCAGCTGATTTAATTCAACTGCTTACTGCCATAGGTTTATTTTTGTACAATATATTGTATTAAACTACAAATAAAATTTGAAAAAATGAAGTAGCAGTTATTAGATACATAGGTGGGAATATCTCGCCATCTCTTTTCTACGCACACTGCCTAATGGCGATGATGAAACATTTAAATTTGTGCTTGCTTTTTCTATTACAGACTTTTCCTTAATGTCAGATTAGAAAGGTTTCTAACTTCATTATAAGATTTAAAAAATTCTTTCTAATATCGATTTTCTATTAAGTCACTTTATGATTAAAATAATTAAAAAATCAGTCAATTTACAATTCTATTAATGAATTAAATACAGAAAATGTCTATAATGTAAATCACAATAATACGAAGTGACTTAAAAATATTTTTGTTTTAATTATTTATAAACAGTACTTACTTAAGTAAAATTGAAGCTTTGGGAAGAGCATCACCTAACATCATCCGACTTCTGTTTCATCTCCCGCCTAGGCGCGATTTCCAGTGGTCTATTAGGTCTATAGGAAAACATTACATCGGTTGCGCACCCAGGCAAGCCACTGTAAACACAATTTGGCGAAATAGGATTTTATAGTGTGGTGCTCCTGTTAAAAAATGAACCACATGTTAGAATGGCCTAAGTGCCCATACACCTACACTTTAGAGGATTTGATAAGTGCCACTGATGCTGCTATATTCATTAGACCCCAAGCGAGCGTCGGCGTTCGATCTCTCATTGTCTTTCTACTGTGTCTCTAATTACGGTATTCAACATGGCCCCTACTGGGCCCAAACAGATTAACGAGGTTACCATCGACTCGAAGAGTGATTAATCAATTGAAATGAGTAATCGTCTATTAAATTTGACGCTTTAGGGTGGAGCGAGAAGGCGCGTCAGACTTTTACTGAATAAAACCCACTTGCTTTACTAGCCCTTTGCGTTCTAAGGCCACGGAAACTCGAACGTTTCTGCAGCCCTAGTAGGCCATCGCCCCTACGGGGCTTACTGCAATTCTTTTTGTGTTGGTTATAGTTTGTCTCTAAGACTACTATAATACGGCTACTTCATGTTCAGACAGATTTTAATTCGGCTGAAATAAAGTACGCCGAGAGACTGCAATTCCGCAAAACGGGATACAACAATCCTGCGGGATCCGGAGTCAATTTTAATCCTGCTGCAATAAAACTATTCTTTAAGAGGGCTCTATATAATACGCTCTTTATAATAAATCACGTAAAATATGCAACTGTTTATCCTTAAAAAGACCTGCAAATGATCAAGCTTGGATATGATTTATTTATGAATAAACTTCTCATAATATATCAAGAGCACTCTCGCGCCATTCATATTATTACAATCTTATTGAGTTTGAAATTATGTGGTGACATTATACAAGAATAACAAAATTAATCCTTTCAGTTCGAGAGAGCGATCGAAAACCAGGATCTTATGTTCTGAGCTACTTGGGCCGCACTGGGATTAATCACTTCAGGTAAAATTGGTCTAATTTATGTATATTTCACTGTTAATGATTATTGGCAAATTTTCTCAGATCTTCGTTTGCTTTCCTTCCTGTTTCATTCAAAGGTTTTGTTGCCTACAGAATAACTGCGGTTTGCGGAGACTATTACATTGGGGGTCGTCAGTTCGACTCGCTAACTGAACTGGTTGGCTTCTACAGCCATTGTTCTGATCTCCTAAAAAGAGAGCGGCTCGTGGAGCCAGTGCCTCCACCCGAACCTGTCAACGATAAAAAGGTATGATATTTTTTTTTCTCTTGATAAAAAAACTCACTATTCTTTTCGTTCGTCGCCAGTAAAGCCTCCAACCAAGAGTTACAATAGTACTAACGCGAACACACGCCAAAGGCACCTTCTGTGGGGTATGGATAGATAGATACACACATTGTTATGTCAGAGGTGGCTTAAATACGTGTGCTATTGTATGTCAGCTAATCATGAGCACCGTTAGCTCAAATCATACACAGTATGTGAAATTTTACGCATTAATTTGATTCGACCCTATATTATGGACACATCTCATGGTATTTTTTATTAAACTTGTAAAAAGTATTAATAGTGGAAAAATGGCTTAGGGTTGCAAAATTATTGCGAAAAATAAACTAAATTTATGTGTGTGGATGAGCTATTTTTTATTACAAGCTTTTATTTAGCCTGCAATGTTCGTAATGTACATTTGAATGAATATTTGTTTAGGGTAAATCATGCAAATGGGTTTTGAAACAATAACCCCTAATCGATTGAGCTGACAATGCATTCATATGGTACAATGGAGCTGGTGTGACAATGGAGTCGGATAGTGGCCGTAGAGATATCTACGGCCACTATCAGACTATAAAATATAAATAAATAGTGCATTTATTTGTCGTAACATAAGCCATATACGAAAGCACAATTAATTATTATAAAAACTAAGCACTTATACAAATGTAAACAAAGTCAATAAAGAAAAATTTATAAACATGTAGGCTTACATAGAAAAAAAAGGAAATACCAATGAGAGTCAAATACAAATGTAAATAAAGTCAACAAAGAAAAATTTATAAATATGTAGGTACTTACATAGAAAAAAAAAGGAAATACCAATGAGAATCAATGAGAGCCATAGTGCAGTGTGCATCTTAGTGTTGCACCAAATAAGAGTCCAGCTCAGCATGTGTCAGGCAAATATACCTGACGCTGATATTCTGCTGGATCCTTGTGGAGACAATCGGACGCTCAGCTGGTTTTGTGACAAGTTTATGTGTTTATAGGAATGCCTTGCCATAAGAACAAGATAACTCCATTATGTTTGAGCACTTTGGAATGGCCTTGATCACTACTATATCGTTTTATTTTCATTGAAAACATATTTATAAGTCTGCTTTGTTACACTGCAGAAGGTTTCTCCTCCCAACTTTGTATCTAATGATTTTTTTTGCCCATGATTTATGTAAAGTTTTTTTTTTGCAGAGAGTAGTAGCTATACTGCCGTACACGAAGATGCCCGACACGGATGAGCTCACCTTCCAGAAGGGAGACATATTCTTTCTGCACAATGACATGGGAGACGGCTGGCTCTGGGTCACTGCACATAGGTGAGACTTTCTTGTGTTGAATAGAAATCATATATTATATGATACATAATGCAACAGCAACAATCACGAGAGTTAACAAAATTAATAAAGTTGAGCAAAATATTTTTTTATCTTCGTCTTCTTATTTAATAAAAAATATTTTTTGGAAATAAGTTAGTCTTATTAGGGCTATTTGACGAGGAATGTTTGTTATACGAAATCGCGCTAATAACAATCTTATGTCATAATTTATAATGTCCTGGCCTGAAAAGGCCTGGGTGAAAAGTGTGGATTAATTGAGCCAATAGTAGTCTTCGAAGGCCACTGCTGGATATGTGTAAGTCTCTCTCAGATTGGGTCCCCACACCTAGCAAGCTGCTGAAGTGCTCATATAATCTGATCTCTTCGTTTGTTGGGCCAAGGCCTCTCTCTGTTTTACATACAGTTTTGTTTTTTGCTGGTTCAGTTGGGCGGCCTTGGTCTTTAATATCGATCTTAATCAGAAATGGGTTTTAACTCCATTAATTCATTAAACCCCAAGCGAACGCCTATCGCCGATTTATTGTCTTACTATTGTGTCTCAAAGTGACGGTATCTGAAAGGTTAATTTGAAAAAAAAAGTGTTTTTTATTTATACTGATCTATTAGAATAGCTCTTATTAACATCTGTCATGAATTCTTTTTAATTATAAAAGGAAAAACTTATTTCTGCACCAGCGCTAAACTGTGTAATGTTCTTCCGGAAAAGCCTCGATATGCCTCAATTCGGTGGTTCTTTTAACCCATATATAATACTCATGACCAAAAACGTGAGATCAACAGATCATGTTGTACTATGAGTAACTCATTCAAGTAGATAATTTCCGATATCTTGCCTTAGCATCAATGCATCCGTTTATTTTCCGATATCTCACATCCTGCTATTAAATGTACAACTAATGCGTAGTTCCGTTGAATAGCCATTATATTTAGAAAGGGTCTAACGTTCGTAACACAACTTATTTACAGGTCAATGGTAACTATAGTAGGAAGGAAGTCAATATAGTAGGCATGATTAGATATTTATTTTAGCGCGATAATTCACCGTTTTGTTCTTTTTTGGCCGCAAATAGAGACGTAAAGCCTACAATACATGTTGGCCGAGCGTTGCCGAGTGAAGACCAATACAAACATCTAGACAGTATATTTGCCTTGTCTTGCTATCGCTCGGTGTCGCTCGTCTAGTTGGTTGAGTAAATACAAGCGCCAACGTTTTTAGACCTCATTTGGCGTAGCTTGTCACAACTCGGATCCGCTCGCGATCACTTCGGAGCGTCGGTTTTTCTGCACAAATCAAAGGTGCTCACGCGCGCTCGCCCAACTTGTGGGCGTCTCCTCAAAACTCGTCTATGTTGGCCATTTGAATTGGTTTCCTTCAAGCTTGCCGAACGTTAGAAAGAAGCGCTTACCTTGGGTCAATTTGCCTTTATTTGCCTTTATTTGCCTAGGCTCGCATTGGTCTAAGCTCGGCCAACATGTATTGCAGGCTTTAGGAACCAAATTTAAATGGGATAACTGCAGGATGAAAATTATGAACACGCCATTTGGTTCAGAGTCTCTTAAGTAAAGACATATTACAGTTCCATTTGTTCTTAGTCCTTCAACGGGATTTTGCATAAGAGAAATATGTATAAACTACAGGAAAACTTGGGGCCAGGATATATAAGAAACATTTGCTAGTTATATAATTACAATGAGTTCCCAACAATTTTATTTTGAAAAACCCCTGTTAGTGAGAATAATAAACCTGTGTTAATAATGTTTATCGCTTTACTTGGGACTTTTAGCCTCAGTATGTGAGACAGCATAGGGATAGTGGCATTTCAAATATTGCTCCGAACGGGTTGCGAGTGCGACACATGGTTTGCAAACATTCAAATTTCTTCAAGGGGTCAGAGGAGCTGGTACAGAGGTAAATGAGACGACGTCACTGGCTATTTAGAAAAATGTCTAAAAGAAAACCAATCTTCTATAGGGGTTCCCTCCACAAAACTGCGATGCGATACAACGCCGCATCGCAGGAAGTGGCGATGCGAATTGTTGCAATACGATTTCGCGCGGCAAAGCATCGATTCAATGTGCGATGCGAATCAATTGGCAAGTTCTTGCGATGCGTCGTGCGAGCTCGTTATTTATTATGATGCGATGCATCATAGGGTTTACGCGCTAAATGATAAAAAAAAAATCATAGGTCGCTTGAGCTCCCAGTTATTTATGTTTCACTGTATAAATAAATAAATACGTAATGTAAAATTATATAAAATTGGATTATAGGATAACTATTGTAGGTTGATTAATTAGGTTAAACATTAACGCGAAACTTTATTCAGCGCAATCATTTTCCTTATTTATTTCGAAATTATAACATTTACCTGTTTGGCCTGAACTCTTTTTATTGTGTTCTTTATTAGTTTAGCAATTAAAATGTGTAACTTTGAAACTGATATTTGTTTACACAGAACTGGGGAGCAAGGAATGATCTTCAGAGAGTTGGTCGAGGATCTTGACCCATCAATAGATCCTAACACCGTGTTCTCATGGTTCCACCCTAACTGCACGAAGAGCGAAGCCGTGGACATGCTAGTCAAGGCGGGACCAGGGAGCTTCCTCGTGAGGCCCTCGGACAATTCGCCCGGGGATTACTCCTTGTTCTTCCACATTAACAACCAGATCCAAAGGTTCCGTATAGAGAAGAAAGGAGTGAGGTACCTTATGGGTGGGAGGACGTTTGAATGTTTGGATGCTGTCATTAATAGGTACAGGAAGGAACAGATCGTTGAAGGACATACTTTGGGACAGCCGGTGAGTTCTATATTCATTGTTTGGTTCATGATGTTTAGTTGAAGTTCTTACTCTCCCCAACCTTGCAAAAATCGATTTATGATGTTCAGTTCCACTTTTTTATTATGTAATATCACGCCAGAACGTAGCTGAGCATGTTTCAGAAGCATTAGACTTGCATTAGGCATAGAACATATTTATCTGCATCGTAAACAAATTATCGTAAGTTAACAAGGACAAAAAAGGTATTCGCAAATATTTTATACGCATTCATAACAACGTGATAAGTCAAGAGATTAGTATCAATCTCATATTATGATTGTTTTTGCGTTGAATATTTTTATCTGCTTATCATTCACAACGTAACGATTGAGGAAAGAGGACAATATCCTAACATGCTTGGAAATTTTAGTCAATACGACAACTATTTTGCGGTAAAATTATATTTATTTACATTTATTTTTGGAATTATAAATTATGTTCCTTATTTTACATAAAAATGTGACGTTATAGTGCTTAACATTTCAATAGAACTTATTCTAAGCCTATAAAAACTTCAGAAAAAATGCTGCCATGTTTTACAAAATTCTTTTTGTCATCAGCTGATTGCTGAAGGGCATGTCATCGAGCCACAACAGAGTACAACCGGGGCGGCTGCTGAAAAGATCTACGCCACGTTACGCGAATGTCGTGACCAAATAGGCCTGAAGAAGACCAAGGGAATCAAACACCAAGGCTACCTTAACAAGAAGTCAGATAAAGGTGCAAAGAAATGGAAGGCGTTGTACTTCGTGCTGTTGCAAGAAGGAACTGATACGCATTTGTACTTCTACGACTCGCCGAAGAGAACGAAGCCGAAAGGATTGATTGATCTATCTTGTGCTTATCTGTATCAGGTAAGGTTCAAAGAAATTATTATTATGTTGATAAACTTTAATTTAAATACGATTTTTCCTTGACTGTTTTATTGTTGTTTGTGTGTAAATTCGGTAAAGGCTTTTGTTCCAAGTACCAACATAGGATGACAGTTATAATTGTGAATCTTAAGCAATTATTTAATTGAGGTTGAAAGCCGAGATAGGCCTCTCGATTTTTGCTTCAGTTATATAATTTTTATATCCTGTTGGATTTGTGCCTTTCTTAATGCCAGACTCAAACTCGAAATATTTTATTGCACATAAACACGTCAGAAGTTAGTACTTGTTCCAAATGATCGCTTTCTATGGAGAAGAACTGTTAGGAACTCCATGGTACCTTTCAAAGTACAAAATAATTGATTTTTACAACGTTTAATAAAGTGTTAATAGGTATAATATGAGAGGTGAAAAACAAATGGCAAGATAAGATTTTTACTTCAAGTCTAGATTATTATCATTTGTTTGGTCAGCCAAAACAAACAAAAACGTGTTGTAACCTGTTATTTAGAATCCGGTTTTATCCGAAACTTAATCGGTTACGGAGCTGCATAATATCTCTGCTTATGACCAACAGTTGGTGATTTCAGATTCAATAACCTAGTTATAGACTTTTCGATGGGCCAGTGGTAAGTGGTCCTGACTGCTATGCCGATTCCCACCCAAGTTAAATGTTTGTGTGATGAGCATGATCATTAGTTCTATGTCTATGTGTAATTTCTCTTTAATATGTATGTATTTAGAAAAATATAAGTATATTTATCAGTTGTCTAGTACTCGTTACACAAGCTCTGCTTAGCTTGAGACTAGACGGTGTTACGTGATGGTTGTAGAATATTAATTATTATATTTTCACTACTCCACTCTTTGTAAAATCTTATTTCCTTATGCCTAGGTCCACGAGTCCCTCTGGGAACGTGAATTCTGTTTCCAACTTGTGGAGCGTGCGTTACCGTGCCTGTCAACACATACGTTCCTCGCCGCTAACTCCGCGAGTGAAGAACGCGCATGGCTCGACGCGCTCAGGCCCTTATGTGTGCCGCAGCAAGCGAAACATCAGTGCAAGGTATGTATTGTCTTTTTATAATCCATACTAATATTATAAACTGACAGAGTTAGTTTTACTCTGTCTGTCTGTTAAGCTTTCATGGTTAAATTACTGAATCGATTTTTAAATCGGCCTAAAGTAGGCTATGTCGAGGATATATGGTATTTTTTATCTGGCTTCGATTTCGTGTTCGCAATAACCGATATTCATGCGAATAAAGTTGCTGGCAAAAGAAGCCGGCGTTTGTGTCTTTTTATTGTGTCTGTAATTTCCACGATTGAAAGGTTAAAACCAATGGTGCTGGGGACAGGGTTCAAGTTATCGGTAGCTGACCACTGGTGATTTAGGTACTGTTGGGTGGGTCCACTCTCTATAGACTTGAGTTTCAGGTCTGCAGTGGACCCATCCAACAGTACGAGCTTAACAATGACTAGAATTATCACTTTCTGAATCAATTCAATTGATCCAACCGCCTAGTGAGAATGACATAGATCCCACTGGCATTACTTTTGAAAAACATGTTGGTAATGAATGTTGCTTGCGCAGGTGGCGCGCGTGGTGTGGCTGCGCGCGCTGCGCGTGCGGTGCCTGACGGCGCACCGTCTGCCGGCGCGCCTGGCGCCGCGCCCGCACCTGCGCCTGGCGCTGGGCGCGGCGCCCGTGGCCTCCACCAAGCCGCGGCCCTCGCCCGACCCGCACTGGGACGACGAGTTTGTGTTCGAGTCAGTACTAACATATATTATACCCAATTTATTATTTATTTATTGCGTACACCTACTACACTATTGTCATTTTTTACCCTAAGGTTTACTGCTATAGAATACCTACACTAATATCGAGCAAAAAACGCCGACAAAACAATGTTTCTTGTATGGGAACCTCATTAAATTTTTAATTTTATTATTTGTAGTAGCAGCAATAGAAATACACATTCTGTAAACATTTCAACTTACTTTTTATGAGATACAACCCACTGATGGCAGATTTACCACAGACGGATAATAAAAGCTTAGTAATAGGGTCCCCTTGACACCCTTCGAATATGATATCCTAAAAGCTGACTTAATTCCTGTGCAACATTTAAATCAAACTCAGAGCATTCTGATGGCGCACTGCCTGTCTACGCAAAATACAAGTCAATCATTTCTGCCTGTACAGTTAAAAAAAAATCACTTAAATCCTGCGTCAAGAGTTTCACTTGAAACAAACTCTTTTGAAGAGTGTTGGTGAGCAAGCAAAAAATTAAATGAACTTAGCTGTGGTCAGGAGAAAGTGTCGTTGATGGTACACATAAATCCATTGCATCAAACAAAAAACGCAACTTCTTTTGTTTTAAACTAGAAATTGTAGATAACTAAGAAGGCTTTTCTCTGTTTTGATAAAACAGTTGTAAACAAATTGTAAATAAATATTATTTTGTCCTCATTTTGATACAATTATCTCTATACAAATCTAAACACATAGATAAAATTGAAGTGTCTTTTGTAATATCACATATGAAAGTATATTTGACACCTATAATTTTTTTTTTTTAAATTACTGTCTGCCTGTTTGTTCAGATTCGACTAATCTCCGAAACGGCAGGATTCATTTTGACGGGACTTTTACTGCTAGATAACTGCTCTTATGAGGGAGGGGTCTGATTTTATTTTAGAAAGAGAATCAAGGCACCGCGTAAAAAAAAACTTGACATTGTGGCCAAATATCATCGTGCTATTCTAAGAGTCTGACGCGGGCACGAGCTAGTTGTTAAATAATGTTTTTTTTTTTTAATTTACAGCGACGTGCCTCCCGATGTAACTTCTTTTACAATTACTGTCCATAATACGGGCAAGAGAGGAAAAGAATCTGAAGTAAGTAATACGACTTTTTGGTCAACTCTTGACTATTTAAGTGTCATTTAATAGCCTAATAAACGTTTTGACGATTTTTTCATTCAATTTGCGTTAACCTTGTTTGTGTCCGACACGCCACGGTCATGACTTCCATTCACGACTTCGACACACGTCGTACTTAAATGTTCATAAATTTCATAAGAAAGTATTGTTTTTCTTATTAGTGTTGTTAAAGGAAGAAGTCGCCGAGTTGCCCGCTAACGTCGAAAGCACGCTTTTTTTTTTCACATAAAGGTCAAAGATCAAAAATATATTTTTTGATATAACATGTAAAATGTTTTTAGGTTGCAGAACTAACTATCGAACTAGCGAATCTCGCGAACGGTGAAGAGATCGAAGAATGGTATCCGCTGGCGGGCATGACACCTATCGGAGAATGGGGATCTTTAAGACTGCGTATAAGGTAACAACAACAACAAACATACCACTAAACAAACAAAACAAACAACACAACATATAACAAAATACACAACGCAAAACAAAATATATACACTACTTACTAAAGCGCCTAATACATTACGCGGTATTCAGCACACGATATACAGACTGTCTTATTTTTGATTCCGCGTAAAACAGTCTGACCCTTATTAAACCACGCTACATAGACTAAGACTGTCTGAATATCGAGTGGTGTAATAGGCGCTTTAATTAACTCCGCACATTAGTATAATAGTTACTAAGTAAAATAAATCTGTAATTTTTCTGCACTCAACACGGGCGGGTTTATTATCATCTCTGGTTCTTATCATTTTACTATAAGTGTGCAGACTATAGTACATTATTTTTTGTTGGTCGTTCGAGCCGGATCTGATATATTCCACAAAATAATATCACACAGTAATATCCATCGGGTATATAAAACATATATGGTGAATGTGCACATTTATTTAAGTAGGTTCTGCAACTTCAGCGTTTACACATACAACTTCATAACGTGATGGTACCCATTTTCATTGTGTTTTATTTTTCAGATACATGCAAGAATTAGTGATGCCTAGAGAAGAATACAATCCGTTGCGTCAGTTGCTTCTCGAGCCGGGTTTACCTGCTGTCAAGGCCTTAGCGGATCTGTGCCGTACTGACAGACAACCCTTGGCTACTTGTGAGTGTTGGCTTTATTATTCATCATCATACATCATCTTTTTTACGTTGTCGTATGGATGATTCCAAATTAGTTTTGATTAGAATTTAACTACGTCGAAAACTTTAGCGTTTGTCTCGTAAATGTCAGAAGCTGTGTGTATCATTCACTGCGTGTACTATCCTAACTACTTCTTCTTAGCGTGTCAATGGCAAAACTAATTAAATTCCATTCAGCCACGGCAATGCCGTCCTCTGATGCTGTCATTAGATCCTTACGTGAACAGCGCACTTCTACCTACTATTTTTGTATTTCGTTTCTATTCAGCGACAAAATATCACCTACATGTACAATGTACTTACATATAATTGCGTCGGTTTTATATACCGCAGTTACTAATAAAATAATCTTATTGCGCTTTTGATTGGATGTTCATCATGTAATATTTGACGTGATCCACAGCCTTACTGCATGCTTTTACGGAATGCGGTCGAGGTGCGGAGTTGGCACGCGAGCTGGTGAGCGCGGAGGTGGCGCGCGAGTGCGACCACCGCGCCATGTTCCGCGCCGCGTCGCTCGCCACCGCGCTCGTCGACGAGTTCATGAGAGCGCACTGCAAGCCCTTCTTGCAGGTACCTATATATGGCGCGCGAGCTGATGAGCTCGGAGGAATGCGACCTAAAATCAATATATCTACATGTGTTAAAAAAGGATTTCCTGATTAGATTTGAACCCAAAAGGACTTCTTAATATGTAATCTGTGTTTTGTTTGCAGGCAGCCATTTCGGAAACGGTGCAGAGACTAATAGACGCGAAACAATCAGCCGAATTGAATCCAACGAAAATGGACTCTCCTGACGACGCGTGCAACAATGCCGAATTCCTGCTCATGATATTGGATCAGGTAATAAATCTTAAAATCTAATGTATTATTGTTTATGATATGTCACTTGTGGTACGGTTAAATAAAGCAGTTCCCCTCATAAAGTGAAACAATTATATCAAATGAACAAGGCTTTCTGTTTAGGTTGCGTAGAACTTTTTGAAGAAGGTTTTGTGAGCTCAGAAGGCGCTTACAGGGTTTTTTTTATATCTGGAAGATTAACCTACGGAGGGAGGACTAAAAGACATACAATACATACGTTAAACTAACGACTTTTACCCATGGGGGTGATGCAGATGGCATTACGATCCTTACACGTTTTGGAGATGAATAAAAAAGCTTCTTCGATATGTTTATTTTGGAGACAGTAGTATGAGAATAATTTTGAGACTTCAAAACTGAATGTGTCTAAACTATTTCTAAAATGCTCCTTTTTAAACCACTTTGGATACGTAGTACGCTATGTCTCCAAAGTACCAAAGCGGTGACCCCGACGTGATTGGTGTTTGTTGGGATGCGGCGTTCGGTATATGATCGCGATAAAAATTAATCATACCGAGGACCTTCTAAGCTCTTCGATGGTAGTCGGTTTGGGATAGTTTCACATTGCGTCTATTTTATGTTGTGGAGGTTTGATTCCGTCTGCTGATACTAATATAATAAAGAGATAAAGTTTGTTTTTGTGTTCTTTGTAGGAGGTAATCTCTGAAAGTACTGATCCGATTGCTAGAAATTTTTCACCGATAGAAAGCTGCTTTATTCCTGAGTGTCATAGGCTATATTTTATATACGTGGGCAAAGCCGCGGGCAAATGCTAGTTTTAAATAAAAAGACATATCAAGATTACGTTTATTTAAGTACCTAAACAGATAGTTTATAATGTCGTGTGGCATGTTTCAGATAACGCTGTCAATCTTCACGTCGCCGGAGGCGTGTCCGCGGCCGGTGCGCTACCTGTGCGGCTGTCTGCAGCGAGCGGCGGTGGCCAAGTGGCCCAATGAGCGGTTCGTGCGCACCAGAGTGGTTTCAGGTACGGCTAAATATTACTCTTTGGTTATCCTAACGTGTGTATTTATGTAAGAACTTTTATGAATATTGCCATAGTCCCTTTAGAGGCTAAAATCGCCCGGTATCGAAGATTTGAGTAGCCGTGTACGAAGAGCCTTATTTGTATGCAGCCCTATGATATAGGTATAAAATATTTTTTTTTTGCTGAGATCAATACGAAAAATAACAAAAGTGGATAAGTATAGTATAGTGATTACCTCTGAGGAGGTATTTAGACACGAGAACGGTAATCATCAATACTCAAATTTATCATACGACGTTTTTAAATATATTTGTGAAGAAAAACAATTTAATTAACAATTAGTACGGCAGCAAAATAAGTAGTTGTGATTTTTTTTGTGACAAGGCGTTAAAAAAAACATCCGTGTGCTAGACTGTTTTAATAAAAATGAGATTGCTTTGAACTATGGTATCTTACTAATACTTAATGGTAATCAAAATGTCACAGTTTTGTAACATTCGCCATTACATACAAAAATCAGGTCACTTTCTGAGTAAACGTGTTGGAAAAGGTTGTTTAAAAAACTGTGTGATGTAGTATACTGTACGTGACCCGTAGGCTTCATCTTCCTGCGGCTGATCTGCCCGGCGCTGGTGGAGCCGCGCGCGTGGGGGCTGGTGGCGGCCGCGCCGCCGCCGCACGCGCAGCGCTCGCTGCTCATGGTGGCCAAGTGTCTGCAGAACTTGGCCAACCTCGTCGAGTTCGGAGCTAAGGTATCGCGTGTGGCATGTTGTATACCGTAGTACGTAGGCTTCATCTTCCTGCAGCTGATTTGCTCGGCGCTGGTGGAGCTCATATGGGTGGGCTGCGTCCGCCATCTCCTTGCGATTCGGCCCATACAACATGATGTCGATGGGGCCATGGGTGGTTAGAGTCCGTCTCAATCCACCCACAGGAAGAGAAGTTATTAGAGCTCTTCCTTCTAGTACAATTACCATTCGATCAACAAAAGACAACAATTGAAAAATGATAAGTCCATTCACTCAAAAAACGATGTTGAATTTGTGGATAGTTACGCAAACCAATTACACTTGTAACAAAAGGTTAATATTTAATGTGCTGTGCAGCTATTAATGCGGTCCATCGCAGACCGTATCGGCGCTTTTATCAGGTTAAAGGCGCACCTAACATGAATAAAATAAAAAATAACAAGAATTAAATAAAAATTGCCATGTGCTGAAAACTGTCTTGCAAACAGTCATAGTTCAGGCTCTGGACATCGGTCTACTTAACCTTTTGAATGACTTAAGTTACACAGTATCGAACTGTGTAACTTAAGTCGTTAAGTGAGCAATTTTCTTTCTATTGTGTCTCTAATTACGGCATTCGATGAGTTAATAGAGACATTACAAAAATCGTAAAAAAATAAGTATCGCGAGTATTTATAATGATTTATATTTGCAGGAACCGTACATGGAAGTGGTGAACCCGTTCATCTTGAAGAACAAAGAGCGTATGGTTGTGTTTTTGGACCAGCTCAGCAACGTGCCTGACCCCGGCAACCCGCCGCCCAACCCTAACAACAACTTTGATATTGGTAAGAACAAAATCTCACGAATATGAACAAAATATAACAATTCTACATAAAAAACGAGGGTAAAACTTACAGTTACGACGTTTATTTGACGAATGAAAGAAGTTTATAAATGTAATAAATATTTTTTTATGTCCCACTAATGAGATCGCTCAAGATAGAGTGGTTCAGAAGGACGAACCAATCTGTCTTGGGAAATCTCTGGTCAAGTTTGCCTGTAAACATGATGAGGTCGTCATGCTACCTTCGTCACCTCCATGATGGTGACGCTCTCCCTCGGGTGTCCAGTAACAACAATGACAATCTTCTCTTACGTGTCCGGGTTCGCCCGACATATCCAATTTCATCTACTTGAGGTTGATTGTTTCTTTCCTGACGTCACTTGAGTTATAGAGCGTGGATATGTTTCTAACGACATTTATTCGCTTAACATCATCTTGAGTTTGGACTTTTGCGGTTAAGTAAGTACCTAACCGAATTTGTGCGGTTAGGACCGGCAGATACTCACGTCAATTAGTTCCTTTTACTGCTGACTTCCATCCACGTGATTTTCAAACACCCAGAAGTCTTTCAAAGTAATAATACTTCGCCTTCACCAGAACATCGGTCCATCGGGGGTGCACCGATGACCTGGTGAAGTTTGTGGGTATCCGATGGATGCGACACGCACAGGATCGTTCATTGTGGCGAACTTGGGGGAGATCTATGTCCAAAAGTGGACGTATATCGGCTGAAATGAAGAAATACTAAGTACAAATATAACATGAAATTCATAATAGGGTAGTTTCCAGGGCCAAAATAATCACATTTTATTTAGTCCTTATTTTAGATTATAAAAAAATATTGGACACGTATTTTTTCTTTTTTCGAAAAAAAAAATGCAGCACGGCTTGACGTCACACGTAACTTTAATGGGCTATGTCTGTCATTTTTGGTTTAATTTACAAATAAAAAAATACGCGTCCCTTATTTTTGAATAATCTAAAAGACGGACTAATTACATTTTTTTCGGCAACTAGCTTATTGTTGATTAATATTTGTTACCTATGTAACACAACCGTCATTTTTACTGAAACCTCTTTTACAGCGAAAGAACTAGCAACACTCCACCACATATGCGTTTCGCACCTGACGGAGCTGCAAGGCCTGGCCAAGACCCAGCCCTCCATCAGGAAACTGGTGACCGTGACCGAGATGCTCACCAAACACAAGCACAAGTATCTCGAGATGATCAGATAGGATACAACTACTAACACACAGGTAATATGGCTATCTTCATTTTCTTAATTTAGGCAAGCTCCGTGAAATAGTAATACTAGAGCATTGCTTAGAAGCTGGAGCGACTCGAATGACTTAATTCTACCACCTGTACGTAAATACACGCTTGGGTGTGAAGTTGCGCTGTGGAAGCGACCGGTCGCTAAGCTGAACGCGTCACAGAAGGTCATATCCATTCGAATGATATAGGGATATCGCGCGGTCTCTTGCGAAGTGGTAAGCCTCCTCGCAGGCATGCCGCCGTGGGATTTAGAAGCAAAAGTCCTTGCACACAGGCACAACTTGCCCATGGTGGTGCAACGCCGGGGTTAAATTCCGCTACCGCGACAAGACGAGGCATGGCAAACAGATTTCCAGCGGGATATCATGGCGGTATGGAGACAGCGACTATCGCAACCCAGAACTGGGTACGCTCATCATCGAGGCGATAAGGTCCCGTGGCGATAAAGTCGAGTGGTTGAATAAGCGCCTCGGCGTTATACAAAATGCATCATCGTGTTGCCTTTTTACCTCACCCTTAGGTTTATCACGTGTTCTTCTACACGCTATTCACCCAATATTGCTTATTTAAATTCAATACTTTACTTTAGTAAAACTTCAAACATAAACTTTTCAGGTTTGTCTTTACCAGGTCATCCTCCTGGTCACAAATCTTATTTTAATCGACATAGAACCTGACACTGAAAAATCTTAGAAAATTTAAAATTCGTGGGCCCGCTTCATATAATTTCTATGACCTTGTTTTACTTGTTTCTTTTGTTCCAGGGTAACAAGCAGTAATTGTATCGGAGTATCGGTAAAGGTAGCGGCAGACGTAAGTCTTCCGACGTAGAAATAAGGAATTTCCAATAGTCGTTCATGCATAGTCATTGTTAGCTTTAGTCTCGTATTACTTTAACGACAACGTACACGTACTACACGTTTGTTTCAAGCTTATTCGTGCCAAAACGTTACGTTTCTAAGTGCGTATTTTACATACCCTTAAAATACTTCCTTTTAAAAGCAATTTTTTATTTAGAAATGAACAAAATCAGCTCTCTAGTATTATAAGAACTATTTATTGATTTTATTTAAATCAAACAAAAATAAAAGAACATTTTATAACTTGAGCATTTAATTTAATTACTAAGAGTATTCTAAGAGCGAGAAATTTTATATGCTCTATTTATTATATTTAGACATTCAGTATTTATTTTTATTAAGAGGTCTTCTTTAATTGATATGTAGCTAACAATTTTTTGCTAAAATAAAATGATTTTATTATACGACGAGCAGATCACGAGGCGAGTTCAAATTAGTGTAGTGTGGACTGTCTCTAGAGGACCGAGCAATGAACATCACACGAATTTTACCTCTGCTTGTGCCGAGTTCCTCCAGCGAAGACCCACTTTGGGCTTCAGATTCCGCCAGCACTAATAAAGTTAAATCAATTATGAGAATACCTCTTAATAAAAATGCTTTAAATTTATAAAGAATAGGATTAAAGTGAAAGCTACGAGTCCGAACGTTGCTAAACTTAACATTTTTAATTATTGTTTTAGTTCATACAAGGAAATGGTATTTACTAAAATCCAATATTACATTTTGTTGAACTTGGTCAAATTGTTGCCTCAAGATTCATTTAATTTTAAATGGGGCCTTACCACGACGACGTGAATGTCATGCGAGCGAGTGAGAAAGCGGGATGGAGCTATAGTACGTATAGCGCTATATTAGCTAAAGCATGGCTACGCTGGGGCCCGTAGCGTTCACAACAACATTAATAATCCTTATATACTATCCAATTATTTAGATTTTTGTACTTTATAGTCCGATTATTTTAGTAGTATAACTAGATGTAGATAACTCTAGGAGTTAAGCTCGCCCATCATTCTTAAGACACCAAATATGTACTAAAGTGTATGAATGTGATAGACGTGAGTCGCGACTCATAGACTGGTGTTATTTGCTAAATTACATTTTTGAATGTTGCACTAACAATCATTGCTGTGCACCTCGACTATATTGATTCTCTGTGATAATGTCTCATTATACTTTACATGAAATTTTGCATTTCATTCTGTGATTAATGATTTTATTCAAATTTTGATTCTTTCAGATTTTATTACTGTGTTAAGGTGCCTATTAATTTGTTTGCCTTATTCGTAATTACTGAGTCGAACTTGACCCGTATTTCTTCCCTTTCCTCTTGCTCAATGAATGTGTTGTTATTGTAGACAGTTTATATTTCTAGTGCCATATATTCTGTACTTTATATACTTGCACTCGCTTAACATCACTATTTTAATAAGCTGCTATAAAACAAAAACACTGTCGTTTTATATGGCAGAAGTAAGACCCTGGCCACATTACCATGGCGCTGAATCGTTAACGTGAAACGTTGCCGCGTCATGTAGAAATGTGTATATCTGCACGAAGTGGCAATATGTAGCAGTTTATTTAGATTCAGCCCGTATCTTTCTGTCTCCCCCCCACCCCCCCCCAGCGACGCCCTATGCCGAGGCCGAGTTCCGTACCCTAAAGGGGATGTCCTCAACGTGTAGTCTCTTTAAGTTTTTCATAAGCCCTGATTGAAGGCTTTAATTTATAAAGGCCGCTGCAAAGTAGTCCGGTTAAGTAGACGATAACCTAATAAGTTGACCTGCGAGAGGCAATACACAATTAACGTGGTAATGTGGCCAGGCTCTGACACTGGTGACGCAGCGCTATATTCTAATTTATCGTCTTCTTAGATTTAAAGATAACTACTATAGAATCAGAATCAGCTACTTCCATTGACATTGTAAAATTCTATAAAGAATTATTTTTACAAAGTATTTTGATTTTATTTTTAAACAGAGTATTAATTATTTTTTATTGCAAATGGACATTGATTTAAATATTTTTTGTCTCTCTTCGCTATTGTAAAGGTTTTCTTATACAGGACAGTTATACAGTGTTGGATTATCTCGAAATGACTAGATATGTAATAACGCGCATCAATGCATCGAAGTTCATTTATTTATTTATTTAGTAATAGCTTGTAGGACTAGTGGATGTGTCGTCACTGTATTTAAGTGTGTTTAGCTTACGATAGGACGATGTCTAGACTGAATTAAGCCCAATTAGACATGTTAGTATTACGTATTATGCACTAGATTTTCCACAAAATTGTAACAAAAAGTGATAAGAATTTGCAATATTCGGCCCATTTGATAAAAATTTTGTACTGAAATTCAGAGATTATATCCATAGCATAGGAGTTGATATTGTTAATATTTTGAAACATTTTACAATGCTTATGTTTATTTTATTACAATTTTTAGGCATATTGACGACGATAAAGTATAAGCTTATTGGAATTGCTACGTTAGAACTGATTGATCGCCAATCACACAAAGTTATTTGATAAAATCATATTAGTTTTATGATTAATTTATTTGAGAATAATAAGTCGTATTTATCGATGTTAATTTTACAATTAAATGCAATATTTGCTAGCATGTTTAATATTCACAGTTTCATGATCGGCACAGTTGTAAAGTGAATGCACTAGTTAATATCTTGCATATCACTCAGCTGATAGTTACACTTGCTATTTATATATTTGAAAGCATTTATTGGTTTTCATTACAGTTATTCAGTTATGAAAAACAAGGTATATTATAATGGTTAGTATTAGATTTTGTGACTGTTTTGTAATCTCTTTATATTCTATCCCTTAGCATTTTCTATTTTTAGAAACCCAGACACGTATAAAAATAAAATTACTGAAAATTAAGGTGTGTTTTATTTTCATCTTATTTTAAAGACGATTTACATATTTATAAATGTCTGCCGCATGTCAGACGAGCTGTGGCCTGAAAGATCTACTGATTGGGTTTCCGTTAAACGTAAGACGACGTCGCGGCAGACCAAGGCGAACGTGGAGAGATGAGATTGACAACTACCGGAGGGGCTGGCCCACAATGACTGAGAACAGAAGTGTGTGGAAAAGGTAGAGGGAGGTCTTCGCCCAGTAGTGGGTAATAATAGGTTAATTAAACTAACATATATAATATAATATTCTTCAACTTTCACAGAACGCCATTTAGTCCCAAACTAAGCAGATTGTGTGCTTTTTTTTTTTTTCGATTGGAAAAATCATCTTATGACAACCCCCGCTC
This sequence comes from Mythimna albipuncta, assembly GCA_929112965.1. Lineage (NCBI taxonomy): Eukaryota > Metazoa > Arthropoda > Insecta > Lepidoptera > Noctuidae > Mythimna > Mythimna albipuncta. Next base: position 14,258,461 of record OV815973.1, read on the forward strand.
TTGGGCGGAGCGGGAGATAGTGTCAGACTCTTACTGACTAAAAAACCCATCCCGTTCCTTCAAGCCTTCATACCGGGGCTCGAGCGCCCTTTCGGATAACCCTGGCCTCAGTAGGCTTCGACCCGGTTGGGCCCCTGCTGTTGCTGACAACTCCTTGAGGCGCGCGGGAACAGCGCGCGCCGTCGACGACTTGGGCTTGGTCTGGACGGTTACCGGATGGCCGGACAGCGAGCTACCCATTGCTCACTGTCCGCAAGCCCGCGCCTACTGGGGCTGGAAATCGGGATCGGAATCCCGCCGGCGGCGGCGAGAGCGCCGTTGCCTGATGCGGTCGGCCTCCTCCTTAGCGAGCATTACTGCTTCGCAGAAGTCGGCGACCGGCAGATTGTGTGCTCGGCCACAGTGGAAGCGCGGGTGCGGGGCGGGCGCGGCGCGGCAATCTCAAACAAAAGAACTTTCTTTGAGTGTTCACAGTGGACACGCGGGCGCGGAAAGCGGCGCGGACTGCGAGACGCGGAACGCGCGCAGGGATCTCACGCCATAGTGAGTTCATATAAGTGGCCACAGTGAAAGCGCGGGCGGCAAGCAGCGGCTGCGAACTAGGGATGTCGGCAGTGAATAAAAAATATCCATATACCTATCGATCCTCGAGGCCTCGGGGATTTATGGTAACCCTATAGTAGAGATCAGTGCCTTTTACTCTTAATTAAATATACCAAAAACTTGTCATCAGTGCTTTGGTAATATGGACCAGCCAAAGTAGAAATAATTCTATTTCTATCTTTGCAGTTCAGTAGTCTAAAGGCCAATTTATATCCCTGTAGATATTTTGTATTTTAACTAAAAGTATAAGAAAAAAACACCATAATACTTTTTTCTATGTAAGATATATTTATTTACAAATGTAAAAATATGCAAGTAGATTAGTAATTAATGATACAGCGATTTACTTTTACAAATTTATGTGAGGAATAATATACTGAATGCCATTATGATGCAGCTCATAGCAACATATGGAGACTTTCTTTCACCAATCCTGGCGCACTTCCAAAAGGTTCCAAGTAGTCTGGAAATAAAAATAATAATATTTAGGTAGGAAATTCACGTGAAATTATATCTGTCCATATAACTAATAATATAATATAATAATATTCCACAACTATCCCACAACGCCGTCTAGTGCCAAGCTAAGCAGAGCTTGTGTTATGAGTACTAGATAACTGATAAACATACTTATATAGTTCTAAATACATACATATTATAGATAAATTACACCCAGACAGAACCTATCACAATTTATCTCAGCATCACCCAAAGGTTGACTGGTAGAAAATTATAGCATTATGTTCGCCTTTGTACTCTTTTGTCCATGAAGAATGAAATAAACATTATTCTGGGTGGGAATCAAACCCACGACCTCTGGCTTAACAGTCAGGGCCACTAACTACTAGATCAACAGGCCAGTTAACTGAAAACACAGCTTCACTAAAAAGTATTTAAATTGGGAGAGCAGAAATTCTTCTGCTATCCGAATAGAGAGCATTCGGATAACACATCCAAACAAGGTAAAACTCTTTACTCTTCACCTTGTTGAGGCAGGTAGGGTACTTGAAGTAGCGGTAGCTGAATGGCAGTAGTACTTTGTTATTTGTGTGGTCTACAAAACCAGACAATCTAAATAATGCACAGTCACTTACCCTGTCTTATTTCTGTCCATAATACTTGGGAAGAATGATCTTAAATACGCACAGGTGCATATTAGCAGTAGTATTACGGATAGCAAGCTTTGAAAATTAAATATAGCACTCTGAAACAAAGATGAAACAAGTATTAAGTTTGATCTCGATTTACTATTTCTTGAACGAAGAAAAGTTAGAATGATTATACCATTTCAACAGTTTCCTATTTGCGATGAATTCGATTTAAAAATCCTCCGAAGTTACTTTCTTCCACTGTTAAATTAAAATAAACCAATATTTGTGTGCCTCGGTTTTGGATTCTGTCTTGACATACCATACCATACAACGCTTTGACATTGACGGGTGACAGATACAATACACCCTCAGTTCCGAATTACGTCAAAAACGATTATATCGCGAATCTGACCAAAAATGGTCGAAAAATATAAGGACTTACTCTGTCTAAAAAGTCAACCAACTTGAGGATTTTGTTTGATATTTAATCATTTAAAAAATACTTATATTCGATACTTTGTATAAGGTTCTTCTAGTAGTAAACAATTATCAATTTCTCTTAATGAACCTTTATTGTTAAACCAGCGTTAGTCAACGCTGGTTTAACATCATCAGATTTCATTTTACTTTAATAATTACACAAGTCGGTTGACTTTGAGTACTATTTGTGACGTTGCGCGTTGGTCGAATTCGCGATAAAAGGACTTTGTCGCAATTCGGAACGCGGGGACAACTCATCCCGCGTTCCGATTTACGATATCCTATCACTGATAGCGCGTTAACGATTCACCTTATGTACGCGTTTACAGTAATACGGAACGACTTTTGGTGCGCTAAAATCGCGCTGCGAATTAAGCGACATAATACAATATCGACATTATTAGTCGTATGATTTTGAACGTTTAGTGAGTGTTTTTACCAGTTTTTATCATTGATTTCCTTTATAACTTCGGCAGTTTATGAGGGGTTTGCATTATTGGAGCGCCGTGCTCGATGTCCAGAGATTTTATATACCCTACGGATAAACTAGAGTGATCACGAAACAATATTACACATTCTAAAGTGTAGGTACCTACTTTATTCCCATTGAAATTAAGTCTGTACTTCAGGAGTAAACAACAGTATGTGCCAAAAAGTAAATTTTACAGGAGAGGCAAAAACGCGCGGATAGAAACATTAAATGTATTTTTGACATAGTTGCTTTAAAGATATTGAAACAAAATCATTTGTAATATTTCATTATGTATACACATAATTACAATAAAGTTTAGAACAACATTAAGTGCGCGTAAAGCTAAGGAGTAAACAATCTTATCATCATTTTATTTTAAGTCCTATACCCGATATGTTTTTGTCATATACGATTGGATATTTCTTTTCTTAGATGTCGTAGGACTTGATGCCCTATACCATTACGAAAAACTGCTTCTTACGATTTTAATAGTGCAAAAAACATATTTTCAAAAAAAGTGGAGTTACTATTGTTTACCTCCGAGGTACAGTTTCATTGACAAAAAAAAAAGGAAAAATGTACTGAGGAAGACGATAAAGAGGTGGTGTGTTCCTTTGTTACCTCTATTTTAACTAGGGTAACATAAAACTGCAGCATTTTATAATAATTGATACTGTAGATTTTTATACATTCAGTCAAAAAAGTAAGGGAATGGATGATTTGTTTATGGTTCCAACTGTTTTCCATTTTGGCGCTGTTTGAGTTGCATCTGTTATTTATATTAATTAAAGTGCTGTTTTTAGATATATCATATCTAGTGTGTATTGCGTTTTTATTTCATAATGGACAAAAACATCGAACAAAGAGTTTGTCTTAAATTTTGCATCGCCAATGGAATTTTGTGTTCGGAGTCACTGAAAATGTTACAGAAGGCTTACGGTGAATCGACTTTATCAAAAACACGTGCTTATGAGTGGTAAAAAGCATTCAAAAGCGGTCGAGATGTGATGGAAGATTTGCCTCGCTCTGGTAGGCCATCAACCTCTGCAACTGAAGTTAACATCGCAAAAGTGAAGGAAACAGTGACTGAAAATGCTCATTCAAGTTCGAGAGAGATGGCTACCGAACTTTCTGTATCTCACGAGTCGAACCGTACCATTTTAACTACTAATCATTTAGGTATGAAACATGTTGCCGCTCGGCTAGTCCCAAAAGACCTGAATTTTCTCCAAAAACTCAATCGCATGAGACTCGCTGAGGATATGCTAGAACGAGTCAATTCCGAGCCAACATTCATGAAACGCATTGTTACTCGCGACCGCGACGAGACGTGGGTTTACGAGTTTGACATGCAAACAAGTCAACAAGCTTCGGAGTGGCGCCTTTCAACTAAACCAAAACCGATAAAACCACGCCAAAGCCGATCAAAAGTCAAAGTCATGCTGACTGTTTTCTTGGACTATCGCAGTGTTGTGCACTCGGAATTCAAACGGTAAATAAAGAATATTATTTGAGCGTTATGCGGCATTTAAGAGAGCAAATTCGACGAAAAAGGCCAGATTTGTGGAAAGAAAATTCTTGGATTTTGCACCACGGTAATGCGCCTTCGCATAAGGCGATCATTGTGAACAAATTTTTGACCAAACACTTGACAAATACCATCGAGCAGCCACCATATGCACCAGATATGGCTCCAGCCGACTTCTATCTTTTTCCTAAACTCAAATTACCACTTCGTGGCACCCGTTTTCAATCTGTAGAAGACATAAAGGACAATTCTCGGCGAGAACTGAACTCAATTTCGGAGACGGCGGGCGTTTAAAAAATGTTTTGATGATTGGATTATTCGTTGGCGTAAGTGTATCGTTTCTGAAGGGGCATACTTTGAAGGTAATAAAATAAATTTGGATGAATAACAAAAATTTTGTGTATTATTGATCTTTTCCTGGTACTTTCTTGACAGAGTAGTATAGCAACGGCAAAGTTCCTAAAACTCCTAACTGTCTGTGAAACCTCAAAAAATAGTTTTATTCACACTTTCTCGCTCCAGACCATGGCCTGTACCAAGGCCTGTTACCAAGGGCCGGTGCGAAAGATCGCCGCCGCCGCCCGATCGCCCCCATAAGGACATGGCGATGCTCTGCCTAAGCGGGGCACATCTCAACCGTGTGCTCCACTGTGTCCTCTGGGCGGTCCACACAGTGGCGACAACCTTCCGCATGACGATCGGTGGCGGACACCTCTCCGGAGCGAGGAGGACTGGCAGGCGTTCGCCGACTTCTGCGAAGCAGTAATGTTCGCAAAGGAGGAGGCCGACTGCATCTGTCCCAAGGAGTTGTCAGCAATAGCGGGGGCTCAGCTGGGTCGAAGCCTACCAGGGCCAGCGTTAGTTTCGAAAGACATCTCGAGCCCCGGTATGAAGGCTTGAAGGTTCGGGGTGGGTTTTTAGTTAGTAAAAGTCTGACACTATCTCCCGCTCCGCCCAAGAGCGGGGGTTGTCATTGTTGACTTTCCCACCAAAAAAAAACCTCCGCACCAACCCGGTATAGGTACCTCTCGAACTTACCATGTCCGGTGAGAAACTGCGTCATGCGGAAGGTGAGGACGCCGTGAGGAAGCGCCTAGATAGGTGACGGAAGGTCCTGATTAGTTAGTAAAACAACAACTTATCATGTCCGGTGAGAAACTGCGTCATGCGGAAGGTGAGGACGCCGTGAGGAAGCGCCTAGATAGGTGACGTTAGGTCCCGATTAGTTAGTAAAACAACAACTTATCATGTCCGGTGAGAAACTGCGTCATGCGGAAGGTGAGGACGCCGTGAGGAAGCGACTAGATAGGTGACGTTAGGTCCCGATTAGTTAGTAAAACAACAACTTATCATGTCCGGTGAGAAACTGCGTCATGCGGAAGGTGAGGACGCCGAGAGGAAGCGCCTAGATAGGTGACGTTAGGTCTCGATTAGTTAGTAAAATAACAACTTATCATGTCCGGTGAGAAACTGCGTCATGCGGAAGGTGATGACGCCGAGAGGAAGCGCCTAGATAGGTGACATTAGGTCTCGATTAGTTAGTAAAACAACTTATCTCCGATATATCTGGTAGTGCAATTTAGTCACAGAATTCTTGTCACACCTGGTTTTTTTTTGTTGTTGTTTAATATTAGATATATTTGTATACCAACAGAGTGATATATATACGCACTAGTGAAAAAACCGTTTAAATTAGGATTAGAAAAACAGACCTCGTGCATGTACAGGTTTGTTTATCTCAAGCTAACAGCAGGAAATAATGCACATATAATAAAGTTATCTTCAGATAACAATGATTGGTGTGATTATAAATGAAGGTGATATAAGAATCTGAATGACTATTGTTTCATTAGATTGCACACATGTTATTAGTAGTTAGGTAAAATGGTTCAGTGGGATATAACAGGCAAAACTTTTTTAATAACTGGGGGTGCTTCTGGCCTTGGCGCTGGGTACGCGCAGGCTTTTCTAGAACATGGAGCAAAGGTATTTCTATTCAGTTCTTATATCCACTGTCCGTCTAAGGTCTTTCATAAAATCTTTAAAAATAGCTGCTATGTAATTTTCTTGTTTGCGTCCTGAAAATACATTTTTTTTACTTAAATAAAAACAATTTAAGTTAGATATCGTGTCTATTTTTTTCATGAAATATACGATACAATGCCACATACCTACATAATCACTTTTAAATTTTCTTGTAACGCAATTACGAGTAACAGCAGAAATCAGGACCTTAAACCAAAAGTCACTTCAGATTTGCTTGCGGGGCGGACTACCTTTGTTGGTGGGCAACTGGGCACTTTAAAAAATGTATTTACTTAATGCAGAATGTAGCTATCCTGGACATTGCCGAGGAGCTCGGCAAGGCGACAGCCGAGCGTCTGAACAAAGCTCACGGCGACAAGGCGGTGTTCATCAAATGTGACGTAAGCAAGGAGGCAGACATTACGAGTGCGTTCGACTCCGTGCTCGCGCGGTTCAAGCAGCTCGATGTTATCATCAACAATGCTGGCGTTATGATTGACTCGCCTAGCATGTGGAGAACCGCTTCTGATATTAATTGGGTAGGTATTAGGTAATCAAGCATTATAGCATCATATTTCTTTTCTTGGAATTAACTATCCTAATTTATTTGGGATTGGGGCAGCACGTTTTTAGGCTCCTTAAGTTAATGAAGACAGTATAGCCATCATTAGCTGTCATTTTCAAAATCCATTCCATTCAGATATAGTAATAATTAATTTTTTATTATTATTATTATTCTTCTTCTTCTTCCTGCCCTTATCCCATATCACTTGAGGTCGGCGCAACACATTTTCTTCCTCCATTCTGTCCTGTCACCCGACAGGGTGAAACAGATTTAATATGACAATATTAAATCTGTTTCTTACATTAAGTCTTCAAACGTGTATTGTTAATTACGAAATAAAGACTTGAGTCTGCGACCCCCTGGAGCAGTGACAAAATCAAGCAAAAAAAATAGCTTTAAAGTACAATAGTCTTGAGTATTGAAATCGAACTTCTCAGTCAACACAATCTATGGTGCTAGAAAGGGAATCAAAATCTATAAGTTCTGAGACTTCGTGTTATCCTAGAGTCGTGTCTTGGACTATGCCAAGTAGCATTTTAAAGGAAAAATCTTGGTTAGGTGCTTTTTGCGATTGCTTGATTCAGTAAAATATTTTTCAGCAAGGAGTAGTTTCATTCACACTAAAAGGCGTCAAGCATATGAGGAAAGACGAAGGTGGGGTCGGAGGAACCATCATCAACATAGCATCAATAATGGCTATATCCAAATTTCCATATTTGCCGATCTACTGTGGCTCAAAAATGGCTGTGGTGCAGTTCAGCCAATGTTTAGCGGTAAGTCAATATTTAGCGTTAACGAATTAGATTTTTGGTTTTTGATCTTTAGCACCTTGAAGCTTAAACGATAGGATTAGAGTCCCGAAATTTTACAAAAGAAAAGCACAAGTAATAAATCTTAAAGGGTACCAAGTACTTAAACGAGTGACAGTAAATTATCAATAGTTTAGCTTATAGAATTAGTGAGCGACTGATTGCGAGTGACGAGTAATCAACAGAACAGCGATTTACAAACATTAATTTGAGTAACTTAAAATACAAAATGCAAAATGCTTCATAATATTTGAGCGACCTAATATTTGTTTTAGTGTCAACGTCCTGCATTTTTTACATTATTTTGCAAATGATTTAGATATTTATACTGAGCGCACTTTATCTTAAAATAAGTGTTTAGAATGTTCTAAATATCGAAGTACACAGTATCGAATGTCCTAAATCCACACAGTATTAACCTAACCTATTTCACCCAGTTCAAAATGATGAGTCTACCTGTGACTAGATAATTAGACAATAGTGTATATTATGTAAAACCTCAATATTATTTCTAGTCGCTCACTTATTAATTTAGTCGCTCACTTATAATTTAGTCGCACGGCTACAATCTTCACACAACCCACTTTTAGTATGCTGGTTCTGGATTTTATTAGATATTAACATTTGTCGTTAGTTTAGTTAATATGTCGCTTACTCAAATTCATACCGCTCAAGTTTTTTTTTTTTTATTCGCTCGTTTTATAATTCCGCAATCTTAAATACCTACCATAAAATACATTTTCTTTAATATTTAACAATACCGCGATGCTGATATCAAATTCTCATTTTCCAGATGGATCCATTTTACGATGACACTGGCGTTAGGGTTATGTCAATGTGTTTGGGAGCTACTGACACTCCTTTGGTACAGAATTTAGAAACGAAGGCTTGGGACCTGAAACAAGGGAACAAAATGGTTGATGCTATTGAAAATGGTTACATTTATCAAAAGTAAGTAGTTAAATGTAAAGGCTCTTGAGCGTTATCAGCAATGTAAACTGGATTCACAGGACTTGTGATAATGAATAAGGACTTGTGATAATCAAATACCTAAGTCACTTAATTATAGCATTTAATGCTATAATTAAGTTATATGAAATAATAAAATAAATAACCACACAATACGTTATATACAAAGGTTACAACAAACAAAATAGGCAACACGATTAAGAAACTCCACCAAATGTGTAGCGCGCACATGCTACATATTATGTCGACCAGTCTCTGATCATATTTACTGCTCGTCAACTTATAACACACTAGCGTTCAGTGTTGTATCAGAGCAAAGATTTTCAGAGTGTCGTGTAACAGTCACGTGACACCCGTTATTGACACTAAACTACAAGCGCCATTTTTGAAATCGTTCGAAAACCAATTTAAATATGGAAGCGTTATGTTAAATCGACAAATCCAAAAATTTAAATTGAAAAATTTTTGTTATTCAACCGCTGTGATTGATAAGTTGATGTGATAGCAGCCAGGTAATAAAACCACTTTATGAGTACCTATTTGGTAACATGCAACCCCGGTTTCTAAATTGAGTTACAAAGTGTACAATTTTGGCAAGGTCTCAGCTTCGGATTCACAATACGGAAACCGGAGGTCCGTTAACAAATCTGTTTCTTCGTCAACTTTCAGGAGAGAATCAGCAGTAGCCGCTCTTTTGGATATGTTCAAAACTGGTGCACCTGCTACTATATGGATGTCTGTCGATAACAATCCGGTGAAAAATATTACTGCTTCCATTGATCGTGCATTCAAGGACTTTGAAAATGTTATTGCAGGAAAAGATTAGATTTAGAATATTTTAATATTAAATTAAATTAGTGAAGTAAGCAAAAGTTGTTTTCTTATGTTATGTAGGCATGATCCTATTGATACTAAGGGCTGAAACTGCGTTAAGCGGAAGCCCGCGCGGTCCTATACAAAAGTGCTCCGGTGTGGTGACTCGTGCGGGCATCCGGTGCGGGGAGCCGGGCCCCGCGCCCGTTTTGTTATAATAATATTAGAGTCATGTGGGTCAAGTGTGCGCATTTAAACTTTGGCGCTTCAAAAACTCGAAAATTATTTGTAGAATGAAACAAAACTATGTTAATTAGTAAGACTGTTTATTTGCAATCAACTTACACACAATAATAGTATTGTCAGTAGCTTATATAAAAGAAAACAAAGACCTTTCCTTATGCGCACACTTGCCCCAGTGTAGGGGTATGTGTGCGCAGCACTGTGGGTAAGTGTACGCAACAACAAAAAAAGAAATAATGAGCTATCTATTTTTAGAACATAAGCAATATTATATAATTATTAAAATTTTCATCATATGTACTTAAAGTAATCAACATAATAATCATCTTAAATTAAAATATGAGATCAACTTGAACTTAGAAATCCTTATCTATTTCGTCATACATGTATCACAACTAAAAGTGCCGTGTTCTAAGCTGGTGCACTGTTCGTGCCACCAGGCTCCACAAGGCTACATTCAATCCAGTCTTCAGTAGGTGGATCAGAATACTTTTCGCCACATAATGCATAATGCATGCGCACACTTACACGACAGGTTTCTGCGCACACTTAACCCAAACCATCGAAAAAGAATTGTATGAATGTCGTTGACTATTACGTCATCATAACAACTTAAACACTGGCAAATAACAAACTAGATATTATGTTGCACTTGATAGCAAATAGCATATTTATAAAAAGTTTACATGACTAAAAAAGATTACGCGTCAAATGTGACAAAATATCGTAAATATTTTAGCAAAAATCTTCATTTACCTGTCAGATCAAAATGGCGCGCGAGCAGCCGCTGTGGTGCGAGCGCTTCGCAGGACGTCCCGCGGTTTACTCGAGAGGGGGGTGGCCGTTCCTTAGCTCTATGTAGTTTTCGAGATATTTTGAATGCGCACACTTAGACGCTGCGCACACTTAACCCACATGACCATATAATAATAATAATAATAAGCCGCCTAAACAACCACACGTCCTGATTGACCATCTAATCACGTGGGGGGCGGACACACGAATGAGAAATTACTGGCGTGGCTAACGTGGCTCTGGAAACCCATTCAACATGGAGACACGTTCAAAGAGTAAACGTTTAGGACCGCTGCCCGGGGGCGATCGCCGGGGCGCACCTGGAGCTGACGCTGGGTGTCACAGCATGCGAACCGTCAGCGGTGAGGAGTTGAGCAGGCGGGCTCCCACCGATAATGATGCTACAGCCGAAATCACTGACGATGGTGACAGACTGACGGACAGGACAAACACCCCTGTAGAACCGTATAGTCCTAGCACAATATCATACACACCTTCAAGTAGATCATCACCATCCATACCATCGTCACCTCCCAATGTTAATTTAAATACAGTCCGATCTACTCCGGTTTTGGATGTTGCGCGGGAGGTATCTACCTTTTTACCCGCGTCCACCAAGGCTGGTAAAGCTAGAGTTCGCATGAAATGGAGCAAAGAAGTTAACCTATTCATCATGCGATCTTATTTTTACATAACTAAATTAGAGACTAATATGACCACCTACAGACAACAACTGCATGCAATTTTTACGCGGCAATATCCAGAAATTAATGTTTCTGAACAAAGAATATCAGATCAAAGAAGAACCATAGTTAGGAATAAACTTCTATCTCAAGAAGTTATAGATCAGGTAAAAGAAGAAGTACGAACACAGTTATTGCAGGAGGAATCAGAAAATTATGTAGATATTGCCTATGTCACACAAAATACACACGAAAATAGTCTGCTAGAATCACCACAATCACTCACTCTCTCAAATCTGAATGTCGAATCTCAGCAATACGACCAAACACAAATTCAACACACACAAACTGAAATATTAACTTTTACGCTTGAAAATGATATTGAAACAGTTGCTGTGGATCAAACCCCAATACCTAATAATATGTATGTAAAAGAAATACATGATAAATTTAGTGCGACACTGACACAATATTCTGGAATGGACCCAGCAGCTCGGCCAAAACTACCTAAACTTAAATATACACCTCACCTTTTCCGTTTAGTTAACTTATTTAACGAAAATATATTAAAACAGTTTTTATCAGATGACACTCAACTGATAGATATACACACCCTCATTTATTGCACAGCGGTTGTTATTGCTGAAGAACTTAACTTCAAAATTATTGATCATGCCAGGACCACCAGACCTAGAGAGAACATTAAACCACCTTGGCAGATTAGACTAGAAAAAGATATCGAAAAGTTAAGAGCAGATTGTGGTAGACTCACTCATTACATCAACGGATGTAGATCTCGAAAATTAATAAAAAAAGTGGAAGCAATATTTCAATATTTTTTATTTTTTTATTTTCAATATTTTATTTTGTCTGACATTTTATTATGTATTGAACTGAATTTGACTTTGTATTAATTATAAAATTGAATCTGACATTTTATTATTAATCTAAACCTGACATTGTATTAATTTAATTTTTGACATTTTATAAGTTAACAAATTGAATCTGACATTGTTATTATTGATCTGACATTGTATTAATTACTGAAACTGAATCTGAATCTATAATATTAATATCTTTAATTTTTAATTTTAATTCAATCTGTAAACTGTCTTTTTACTATGGGTTTTCTTAGCCTGAAATAAATGAATTTATTATTATTATTATTATTATTATTAATATTTCAGTTCACACTCGACACGAAAATAACAATAAAAAACCAGAAGAGTATTTGGATACATTAAAACAAAAAAAACCGGCCAAGTGCGAGTCGGACTCGCCCATGAAGGGTTCCGTAGCAGCAAGTAACATAATATAAAAGTTCTTGTTATGTGTTGTAACTTTGATCGATATTTTAATAATAGTGTATTTTTTTCGGTTTATGACGCATTAAAAAAAAACTACTTACTGAATTTCGTTCAAACCAATTTTCGTTGGTAGTTTTTATAGTAATGTATATCATATATTTTTTTTAGTTTTATCATTCTCTTATCTTAGAAGTTAGAGGGGGGGGGACACACATTTTACCACTTTGGAAGTGTCTCTCGCGCAAACTATTCAGTTTAGAAAAAAATGATATTAGAAACCTCAGTATCATTTTTGAAGACCTATCCATAGATACCCCACACGCATGGCTTGGATGAAAAAAAAAATTTTGAGTTACAGTTCTATGTATGGGGACCCCCAACATTTATTGCTTTTTTTCTATTTTTGTGTGAAAACCTTAATGCGGTTTACAGAATACATCTACTTACAAAGTTTCAACAGTATAGCTCTTATAGTTTCGGAAAAAAGTGGCTGTGACATACGGACGGACAGACAGACAGACAGACAGACAGACATGACGAATCTATAAGGGTTCCGTTTTTTGCCATTTGGCTACGGAACCCTAATTAGCACTTAAAGTCCATAGGCTTAGGAGATATATAAAGGCACAGCAGCGTAAAAATGATAATGCTGTATTTGCTACAAATGAAAAAGTATTTTATAGGAACCTACAAAAACCACACACCGATACAACAATAGGAATACACCACATAAACACACCTTCAAAAGAACTCTTAGAAACATTCTGGTCTAGTATATGGGAAGAGCAGGTACATCACAACGATAAAGCAACTTGGATTACAGAAGAAGAAACAAAATGGAAAGAAATAGATGAAATGGAATTTCAAGAGATAACTGAATCTGATATTGCAAATATAACAGCTAGATTACATAATTGGAAGTCACCGGGTATCGATAAAATTCAAAATTTTTGGTTCAAAAAGTTAACGATACTCCACAGGTTTATAGCTAAAAGTTTTACAGATATAGTATTAGGAAAACAAAACATACCTGACTTCATTGCGACAGGAGTAACCTACATGCTACCTAAATCTTTACACACATCAGAGCCATCCCAATACAGACCAATCACATGTTTACCTACAATTTACAAAATACTAACATCGGTTCTAACTAATAAAATCAATTCACATATTGAATATCATAAAATAATTGCAGAGGAACAGAAGGGATGCAGACGGGGACACATGGGATGCAAAGAGCAATTAATTATAGATTCGACTATCCATAAACATGCCACTACAAAAAATAGAAACTTACATTGTACTTACATAGATTACCAAAAAGCGTTCGACAGCATTCCACACTCTTGGTTAATACACATTTTAGAAATTTACAAAATAAATCCGAAAATAATAGAGTTTTTGCGTACTGTGATGTCACGATGGAAAACGACACTACAGCTAAATAACCATCTCAGCACTGTTGTGACTCGAGAGATATATATTAGGAAGGGTATTTTTCAGGGTGATTCACTGAGCCCCCTCTGGTTCTGTCTCGCCCTGAACCCTTTGTCTCATTTACTCAATCAATGTAAAGCTGGATATAATTTTAAACATAATTCCAAAGAAACCACTGTCTCGCATCTCATATACATGGATGACATTAAATTATACTCTAAAAATGAAAAAGAAATGAAAAGTCTTTTAAAAGCAACAACAACATTTAGTCACGATATTAATATGATATTTGGATTAGATAAATGTAGGACATTACATATTATAAGAGTCAAAGTAAAACCTGGCAATTATATAGTAAATGACACCGACACAATAGCAGCTATGGAACCCACAGATCTCTACAAGTATTTAGGATACAAGCAACTTAAAGGACTCGACCACATATCAATAAAAAAAAACACTTAATACCGAATATCGGAGACGAATAAACGCAATTTGTAAAACACAGTTATCGGGAAAACATCTTATAAAAGCCTTGAACACTTTTGCCATACCAATATTGACCTACTCGTTCGGAGTTATAAAGTGGTCAAAAACTGATATCGAACAGTTAGAAAGAATCACACGCACCACACTAACAAAATATAACAATCTACACCCTAAATCTGCTATCGAACGTCTTACCATTAAAAGACAAAATGGAGGGAGAGGCCTAATCGACATTCATCACCTGTGGCAGAAACAAATTTCTAGGCTTAAAACATTTTTCTACTCAAAATCTCGAACAAGTGACATACATACAGCTATCACTTGTAATGACTTTAATTACACACCGTTAAACTTAAGGGATCAAAGCTTGCCAGATATAAACGACTCTAACCCAGAAAATAAAAAAATAGAAAACTGGAAGAAAAAAGTACTTCATGGTAGGCACCCTCATGATTTAGAACAACCGCATATTAATATCGCAGCATCTAATAAGTGGCTAAAAATAGGAAGGCTGTTTCCAGAAACCGAAGGTTTAATGATAGCCATACAAGACCAAATTATTAATACAAGAAACTACAGGAAATATATCATTAAAGACCCTACTGTCACAAATGACAAATGTCGTAGGTGTCGTATACAACCAGAAACCATACAACACATAACCGAAGCATGCACTACACTTACACAAACGGACTACACTCACCGACACAATCAAGTTGCTAACATCATCCATCAAAAGCTAGCAATCAAGTATAGTCTTATACAAAACTTCGGCACGCCTTACTACAAATATAAACCTGAGACTATCTTAGAGAATGACGCATACAAACTTTACTACGACCGCGCCATACTTACAGATAGGACCATCCACTATAACAGACCAGACATAACACTTCAGGATAAAATTAATAAAGTCACTTACCTTATAGACATTGCAGTTCCCAACACCCACAACCTACAAAAAACCATATCCGAAAAAATCAGCAAATACGCTGACCTCAAAGACGAAGTAACAAGATTGTGGAGACAAGACAAAGTTTACGTTATACCTATAGTCCTCTCCACGACAGGCGTAATCCCCAACCATCTCCTCCGTAGTTTAAAATTAATAAATTTAGAAGAATCCGTTTACATATCCCTACAGAAAGCTGCCATATTAAACACATGCAGAATAGTTAGGAAATTCATGCAGTTGGAAGACGACAATACACCCCTACACTGAAAACATCATACATGCTACATTTACTTGGCTTTGGCCCGTAAATGTAGTCGAAACCAGCCATGAGCTGAGAAAAATAACACTTCCGAAAATAATAATAATAATATAATAATTGCACGCCACCATTATGGCGGTAAGTCCCCTCTTTGAGGCGTGGCTGGAAAGACCTCAAGGCGTCCTTACCTTCCGCATGACGCACGTCATCATCGGACATGACACGTTCGGGAGGTTCCTGTTCCGGATTAAAGCGGAAGTGGAGGACACGGTGGAGCACACAGTCGAGGTGTGCCCTGCTTGGGCTGAGCATCGCCGTGTCCTCGTGGGGGCGTGGGGGCGAAGCAGTAATGCTCGCAAAGGAGGAGGCCGAACGCATCAGACAACGGCGTTAACGTCGCCGCCACCGGCGCCGGGATACTGATCCCGATTTCCGGCCACCGTAGGCGTGGGCTTGCGGACAGTGAGCATTGGGTAGCTCGCTGTCCGGACCAAGCCCAAGTCGTCGACGGTGCGCACTGTTCCCGCGCGCCTCAAGGAGTTGTCAGCAACAGCAGGGACCCAGCCGGGTCGAAGCCTACTGGGGCCAGGGTTATCCGAAAGGGAACTCGAGCCCCGGTATGAAGGCTTAAAGGAACGGGGTGAGTTTATTAGTCAGTAACAGTCTGACACTATCTCCCGCTCCGCCCAAGAACAAAGGCTGCCATTGGATGATTTTCCCCACCAAAAAAAAATAGGTCTAAACTGGAAATACTGATAAAGATCTTATAGGCAGCAATATCACTGGGTGTGGCAGTGAAAAAAATTTTGCACGCGTAATTTTTGTTATCAGACGGACTGATGCAATATAAACATGGATTTAATTTTTATAACAGCAAGATTGGCATGAGTGCCAAAAGAAAATTACATAGTCATGGTAATTTATTGGTAAGGGATTCTTACAAGTCACGTACAGAATAAATTACAATGTCAAATAATAAAAAATATCAAACAAATAAAAGAAAATACAAGAAAACAAATACCTAAATAGAAGTCAAATCACAAATTAAAATCAAAATAAATTATAAAATTAAAAGTCACAATAATTTTCAGTCCATATTAATCAAAGTTAAATTAGGTACATTAAATCATAAGCACGTCCCCATAGCTCAGCGTCGTATTGGAGTAACGAGTGCACCGTCGCGAAATAACAGGTCCGCACATCGCGTTTGGGTAAGACGCGCGATATTCTGCCAAGAGCAAAACATGCACTACCCAATTTACCACACTTACTTATCTTACTTGAGGTACCCGTCAATTTCAAACCCAAGGTAGGTTATCGTCTTTACCTGACCTAGAGGCACTCCACCCGCAGATTCAGTGGCCTTGAAGACCGCCCTGACTGAACAATGTGAATGAAGTGAGTTTTTTCAGATTTAGAGCTAGACTTTTACTTGGAACCTTAACGCCAATTGATTCGCGGCATCATTTAACTTTTTCTTTAACTGATCCACTGATTCAGCTATTACCATCGCTGCAACATCATCAGCGTACATGAGTACTTCTGCGTCAGTCACAGCATCAGGCAAGTCATTCAGCGACAGAGAAAAGAGTATGTTGGATACGGATGACCCTCGAGCCATTTCCAATTTCAGACGCTTGAATATTGAATCTAGGACATGCATAAATGTATCCTCACGATGTTTTCTTTCACTGTTTTGAGTGCAGTGGCGATGAAACAAATTACACAAAGCGAAGTGCCCACTAGGGTTTGTTGAACTCATGATGAATGACTAGGTAAGTTGTGGCCCTAATCACTGGATCTACAGTACACTAGTACTTACGCTAAAATTATAGTAAGATAAATGAATTATGTCGGCGTATATTAAAAGAAAAACAAGTGTTAATCTGGTCCCTGGAGCCAGGCCTAGTGTAAAAGTTATTATGATGGACTGATACAATCTGTGATAAAGTGTCTTTATGTAATAGATAACCGATCGTGTTTTCGAATATAAGATAATAAAACAATAGCATTTACTGATTGAGCCAGTATATCGTTACAATGTCGCAGTGGGAAGTTAAAGACAAAACATTTGTAATTACCGGAGGAGCGTCTGGTTTAGGCGCAGAGTACGCGCAGACCTTCCTGAATGCAGGAGCAAAGGTATTTAATTTTTAGCACGTTCTAATTTTTGTTAGGAAAACTTATTAAAAGAATAAACACAAATGATGGCAAGTCGTCGACGGCGTGTAGTGTTTCACGCGCGCCTCAGAGTGATGTCAACAAAACCGTAGGGCCAGCAGGGTCGAGGCCTACTGGGGCCTTGGGTTGACTGCTGAAAGAAAAGCCCGGGGCCCTAAAACGCAAAACAAAGAAGGAACATTAGGAGTGGGTCTTAGTCACTAAAACTGAAGCGAAGAGGTCATTGGATGATTTTCCACCTCAAAAAATAATGTACCTATTTTAAAATCATGTTTGCTTGTGTAATTGATCGGACTATCGATCGATCAGATAATCAACTTGACAATTAAAGGAAATTATGGTATGCAGAATGTAGCTATCCTGGACATTGCCGAGGAGCTCGGCAAGGCGACAGTCGAGCGCCTGAACAAAGCTCATGGCGACAAGGCGGTGTTCATCAAATGTGACGTGAGCAAGGAGGAAGACATCACGAGCGCGTTCGACTCCGTGCTCGCGCAGTTCAAGCAGCTCGATGTCATCATCAACAATGCGGGTGTTATGGTGGACACGCCTGACATGTGGAGGATTGCTTCTGATATTAATTGGGTAGGAGTTTTTACTATTTTTCCGTCTTCTTCTCTTCACTTTTTCTTCTACTTGCGCTGCCTTTAGACAGTAGATATTATATAAAGTCAGGGATCACACTCCGCACCCAGGTTGGGCGCAGCAAAGACAATCTCCACATGTAGGAGTTCTCGGATGGTTCCGATCTTCAGTGTTTGTGCGGCGTCTCTCCGCAGACCTTGTCCCACCTTCCGTCCTGCATCACGTGCCCTGTTACCTGCTGACGTAGGGGCTTAATGACCGCATTAGCGGACGGCATTGCCGTGGCCGAATTCTGGGCCAGGCAAGGAACTTTACTAGTTTTGCCATCGATATGGTACGATGAAGAAGGGATCACTTTTATGTAACACAATTTCCTCTTCCCTTTTTATCGACATTTATTATGATCATTACCGACTTCATTATTCAAGTTACCCCTCCTCAAAACAACTCTACTCGTTCTTATCATTTTTGGATTAATTTTTCTGAGACCTAGAATTTGTAGCCTGATTAGCATCGATATAGTGTGATTTTGGAGCCCAAAATTAATGCTATGGAGTACTTTTCTATTATTGATTGTTGTTGTTACCACACAAACTAACAGCTGATTTAATTTTCAGCAAGGATTAGTTTCCTTAACAATGAAAGGGGTTAAGCATATGAGGAAAGACGAAGGTGGACTCGGTGGGACAATCATCAACATCTCTTCCACAGCCGCATTGGCAAAATTTCCAGCTTTTCCAATTTATAGTGGCTCGAAAATGGCTGTTCTGCATTTCGGTCAATGTTTAGCGGTGAGTTTACTAAAAGGCATTTTGGTAAAACTTAGTTATTGCGAACTAAACCCTAAAAAACTCTGCAGCGAGAAATTTAATCTTTGAGTGTGTTAATTAAAAAGTGAGACCTGTATAGTCTGTCTAAAAAGTCAAACGAATTGGGAATTTTTGAAGAAAATAAAAAAATCTGTTGCTGGCAACACGAATTTTAGTTGTTATTCACTTGTTTCTTGATATGGTGATATTTCTACAACAGATGTTGATCGTAATATAGCTAGTGATGATGAATCAATAAGCGGAGTAGAATTTTTAGAATTAGATTTTCTGACGATTCCAGATTTTTTTTTTGCAAATGTATCCTACTTTTGTAATAGGAATATCATTAAAGAGACTGAAATGGGTTAAGTGTATTCTAAACGAAAATATTTTGATTATTATTATTATTTTATGCCTCTTTGTTTTATTATAGTCTTTTATGCACTTACCTACTTAGATGTGTTCAAATTGGCTTTGGTCGTGCTGTTAAAATAAAATAACAAACAAATTCTAATTTCCAGGCGGATCCATTCTACGACACTACGGGTGTAAGAGTTCTAACTTTGTGTTTAGGACCAACTGATACTCGTCTGCTGCAGGACTTAGAACCCAAGGCATATGATCCAAAAGTAGGAAAGATTTTGACTGATGTAGTTGCGGCTACTGGCTTCGTTTATCAAAAGTAAGTAATGGAATGCTCGATTGAACTAAACTGTTCTCAAGTAGGTACCTATTGATTACTTAGATCTATAAAGTAGTATGCCTCTGGATTGAGGGCCCATTTTTAGGGTTCCCAGAAGGCAAAATGGGATCCTATTACTAAGACTCTGCTGTCAGCCTTTTTTTTATGGTGGGAGAAATCATGCATTGACATCCCCCGCCCTTGGGCGGAGCGGGAGATAGTGTCAGACTCTTACTGACTAAAAGACCCAGCCCGTTCCTTCTAGCCTTCATACCGGGGCTCGAGCGCCCTTTCGGATAACCCTGGCCCAGTAGGCTTCGACCCGGCTGGGTCCCTGCTGTTGCTGACAACTCCTTGAGGCGCGCGGGAACAGTGCGCGCCGTCGACGACTTGGGCTTGGTCCGGTCAGCTACCGGACGGCCGGACAGTGAGCTACCCATTGCTCACTGTCCGCAAGCCCGCTCTGCTGTCCGCCTGTCACCAAGCTTTATCTCATGAACGGTGTTAGCTAGGCAGTTGATGTTATCACAGATTATGTATTTGTGTTGCCGCTATAACAATAAATACTAAAAACTGATAATATAAATATTTGAGTGGGGCTCCCATACATCAAACGTGATTTCTTTGCCGTTTTTTAGGGTTCCGTAGTCAACTACGAACCCTTATTGTTTCGCTATGTCTGTCTGTCCGTCCTCGCTTAATCTCTGTGACCGTTAGCACTAGTAAGCTGAAATTTGGTACCAATATGTACCTATATCAATCACGCCGACAAAGTAGTAAAATAAAAATTGGAAAAAAATGTTTTATAAGGGTAGCCCCCCTATATGTAAAGTGGGAAGTTATTTTGTTTTTAATTTCAACCCTAACGTGTGATATATTGTAGGATAGGTATTTAAAAATGAATATGGGTTTACTGAAATCATTTATTGATGATGTCAATAATTTCGGAAATAATCGCTCCAAAAGTAAGACTTACATAGAACTTTATAAGGACTTTCTAGGAAAATCATTTTGAACTTGATGGAAAGAACAGTTTTTGTACAAAAAAGACAAAAAGGTTGTACAAAATAATTTCTGGAGTAAGTTTATATTCAAGCATTTTTTTAACTTCGTTAACATATTTTATTATCCTGAACGTATCTTCTTTCAAACAATAAAGTAATTTTAAAATCGGTTCTCGCAATCCAAAATTACCACCGAAAACTTCTTCTGGTACCTATGCATTAATTAGTAACCCAATTCCCCGAGAGATGGCGCTGGGCTATTTCGCGTTCGCGCTGTTAGGATTTTTCCTGAGTTGGTCGGGTCGGGTATTATCGAATTGTTCGGTTGGCTTGGCATTGGCGGTATTATCTTATAACTACATAAAACTTCTATCAGGAACATGCTATGGCAATTTAGAACAAAATTAAAATTCATTTTTTAACGCCATCTATCAAAATATTAAGGTAAAAACCAGTTCATAAATGGTTCGATAGATGGCGTTGTGTAGTGACATTATTTTTTTAAAAGTCGATGTTAAGATTTGCCGTGCTTTCATGACCTACCGTGGTAAAAAATCATTACGTCTTAAATCTATTCGTAATTTTATGAGTGCACAATCGCTGAAATTTCTACTACTTCCATACTGTTTTAGTTCTTACCGTCCTTTGTGGGCCCGTTTTTAGGATTTCGTATTTATGAGAGTTCCGTATTTAGTATGTTAACGTAACAAATAGCCTTTTTTTAAACTCATAAGTGGGAACACTTATTGTGACGGACGGGAAACTACGGGACCCTACACTGAGCGTGGCCCGACACGCTCTTGGCCGGTTTTTTTGCTACGGACGGACAGTGCGGGGTTCTTCGTGCGCGAGTCTGACTTAACCGGCTTTTTTTAAATCCATGCAATAAATAATTCCTATCCAAATAATTGTATTTCGATATCACCAAAATAAAAAAATACTGATAACAATAATATTTATTATACCATTAAATTATTGCACCACACAATAAAGCACTATAATTTCCGACAATTCAAGCTACAAATATTTACTTAGTTGCTTATAGATTTGCTATTATTTGAGTGAGAGTAGGGCTAACATCAATGACACTTCCGCCTGACCACCGCTAAGTTCATTTTTGCTTGCACTCGAAACGAAAACTTCAAAGGGTTATGATTCGGCGCCACGCTGCGGGATTCAAGCGAAATATTTTTTAAGTGGTCAGGCAGAAATGAAACGCCATCAGCCCGAAGTGACACCCCTAGAGACAACGATCCATTTAAATACTTACGTTTTTTTTAACCGTTGACTGATGTACCCGTTTGTAAGTTGGATGACAATGCATTTATATGGTACCTACCATAGAGCTGGGCCCCAAGTCTGCTATTTTTATAAATTCGTCATTCCAACACGATCCCATTGTCATTAATAATGATCGATCATTGATCGGTCACTGGTCTTGTAATAGAATTGTGGTAGAATGATAATTTCGAGCATATTAAAACCAATAACTGCACAATAACGTTCTAATGGTAAAACACTGATCAAATAAACTGTCAAAGTTTTAGCAGATTACCGCAAACGTCAAATATTCATTTGTCAATATGTACGAGATTACCATTCTAGGTCACTTCTATCAATGGGGTGTCAGTGGTTGAACATTGGAAAGTCATAATGACGCCATTATATTAGTAGATTACCAAACTTGTCAAAATCGACAATTATGACATCAATGATAGGCCATTCTGACTATTTCTGACACTATTGTAATAGCAGACTTGAGGCCCTGGTCTGATGATGGAGTCGGAAATTGGCCGTTGGAAATGCGTTTGAGCTCCTTGGAATGGTCTTGATGAATACTGTACCGCGATAAAAAAGCTAGTCATAACAAAATGATTTTTATTGAAAACTTATTTATGTCTATTCGCAGGCCTGCATCCGCTGCGGCTGGAATGCTTCATATGTTCAAAAACGGTGCGCCGGGTTCATTTTGGCTGTCTAATGACAATAAACCAGCTGAAGATATTACGCCAGTTATTGATCGTGCTTTTAAAGATTTCGAAAGTCTGTTGTTACCATAAAAAACCTGTGTTTTTATAAGGCTACTTCACTGAGTTTTTGAAATGAGTGTACTTGTCTAATGTTTTGGCAAAATATAAAAAAATAAAAAGTTTAAATCTATTTTTATACTCACAGACTTTATAATCCGCCTACTTATTTTGCAATTATGTTGGGGGCGGTTTCCTATCTAGCAGGATGCAGCGAAATCTTATGGATCGACTGGTAACCCTGGCCCCAGTAGGCTTCGACCCGGCTGGGCCCCTGCTGTTGCTGACAACTCCTTGAGGTGCGCGGGAACAGCGCGCGCCGTCGACGACTTGGGCTTGGTCCGGACGGTTACCGGACGGCCGGACAGCGAGCTACCCATTGCTCACTGTCCGCAAGCCCGCATTCGAAGACATGTGACATTCACGAACCCGCACTGGACCCGCGTGGTGGATTGCGGCCCTTTGCGGCCCTCCTAGAGAGGAGGCCTGAGTCCCAGCAGTGGGAACATTAAGAAGGCGGATGAGGATATATAACCCTAGCATAAGAACTTTTTCAGACTTTCAGATAGGTACTTATAGCTGACAATGTACTACGTCAAATAAAATAAACTAGCGAAATGTTTATCTGATCTCTTGAGCCTCCAGTGAAGAAGTTATAGTGGCGGGCTGATAAAACGTGTGATAAAGTGTCTTTATGTAACAGATACCCGATCGTGTTTTGAGTGTCTATAGGCGTTGATAATGCATATCAATGCCTATATGTCAATAAAACAGCAGTATTTACTCAGTGGTTAAGTGCACGTCGCGTCGTTACGATGTCGCAGTGGGAAGTAAAAGACAAAACATTTATAATTACCGGAGGAGCATCTGGACTAGGCGCTGAGTACGCGCAGACATTCCTGAATGAAGGAGCAAAGGTATTTTCCGCTCGAAAAGCCGCTCTTATCCCACCGCTTTTAAGCACGCAATAGACTGTTTTCCGCACTAGTACAGAAAAGTGCGCATGCTCTCCCACCACAATTTTATTATCTTTACCGTATCAGGCTAGGCGCGCATCGACTCCCACAAGTCGCCGGTCAACCCCTGTTTATTCATTTCTTCGTAAGTGTATTGAAAAAAGTCGTTTGATACACATGCTAATTTGTCACTGCAGCTCTCGACTCCATAATTCGTCTACGGATTTTTATTCATCTAATTCTCACACTCGTTTACGGCTCGTGTGAATTCCGCCTCGGTCGCATTCTATTCTATTATATTCTATTCTATTCTCGGTCGCAATGACAAACTTTCTACACTTGTATCATAATGTACTATTTTAGCACGTTCTAATCTAGTTAGGAAAACATAAATTGCAACTGATTTAAAAATCAAAATAAATACAAACAAAAACAAGTGATATTTTTTTTATATTGTTAAGTTTCTTCTCATTCGTATCTTTTTTTGAAAGCTTCAAGGAACTGTAGACATGAGTACCTATATGGTTTTAATTTCAACTCGATACCTCCACGCGTTTCCGAGATAAAGGATCTGGACAGACATACTGACAGTCAGACTGGCCGAACAACAAAATGATCCTATGACGGTCCCTAAAAAGTAACAGCTTTTAATAATAACCATCACGGTACTTTCAATACAATATTTTTGATCATAACTAAGGAAAATGAGGCATCATTGGTGACTAATTAATTTCTTAATGCAGAATGTAGCTATCCTGGACATTGCCGAGGAGCTCGGCAAGGCGACAGTCGATCGTCTGAACAAAGCACACGGCAATAAGGCGGTGTTCATCAAATGTGACGTGAGCAAGGAAGAAGACATCACGAGCGCGTTCGACTACGTGCTCGCCCAGTTCAAGCAGATCGATGTCATCATTAACAATGCTGGCGTTATGGTGGACGCGCCTGACATGTGGAGGACAGCTTCTGACATTAATTGGGTATGAATTCTCGGTTTTTCGAGATTCGTAGATCACTAACCTGATTTGCACCTACTTAGTGAAATACAAAGATTTGTATCAGCATTGTTATTCTTGCCCAGCTTAACAGCTTAACACAAAACTTAATTTTCAGCAAGGATTAGTTTCCTTAACATTAAAAGGGGTTAAGCATATGAGGAAAGACGAAGGTGGTCTCGGTGGGACAATCATCAACATCTCTTCAACCGTGGCGTTGACAAAATCTTCAGCTTTGCCAATTTACAGTGGCTCGAAAATGGCTGTCCTGCACTTCAGCCAATGTTTAGCGGTGAGTGAATTAAAAAGGTCTTTACCAAAAACTTATACTGTGCGACAAACACATTTTTTTTACCATTTGTGCCTTTTCGAATCACTGATTATATTTTATTGCGTTTTTATTTTTAATTTATAACGCTAGTTGTTCACAAGACTGTTCACAAGTGCACTGTAGGAAGTTTTTTTTTAAGAACTTGCCAATTTCATGGTATGGCATAAATGTTGGTGGCCACCAGCAGAACCTCCGCTTTGCAAACGACATTGTGCTATTCTCCACATCACCTTCAGAACTTGAAGAGATGATAAAAGATCTAAGCACGGCAAGTCTTGAGGTTGGACTTACAATCAACAAAAATGAAGAAAGAAAACATGTTTATTTGGCACACGATGAACAAAACAAGTATTGAAACATTAATTAATAGCTTAAATAAAACATAAAACTTAAAAAAAAAAAAACAGCAACAATGTGTCTCACGGTAGTGCCAAATACGTTCTTTTCAGCATAGTGCAGATCTAAGGCCCGTATTAATAAACGTTCCTCAGCCCAAGATCTCGTACCTGATACCAAGCTGAGGTCTTGATCGTATTAATAAACGAGATTCACAAGCTCAAGCTCAAGCTTAAGTTCGAGCTCAAGCTCAGCTTAGGTTTACGACATCAGCCGAGTGTTGTCTGATTAATAAACGAAACTCGAAACTTAAGTTCACAAAGATCTCTGTACTTGAGCTGCCAGATCATGAGTGCAGACCGACCGGGACTTGAGGTCATGATTAGCGGTAGCGCCAAATATGGAGTTTGAAAATATTTTAAGTGAAGTTAATTATTATGATGAAATAGAGTACTATGACGTTATTTATTGGCATATGCGATATCGTTTATCAAAAATGTATATAAGGCATGCCTCGAATTCTGTGGTTAGTACTAACGCTACATTGCGTTATGTTATTTGTGTCCACTGAGTTGTAAAATAAACATTTGGAAAATACATCTATGACTTTTTTACAATTTAAGCCTATCTTGGGTAGCAAACTAATTCGAAAACATGTGACATACACCAACTTGCACCGGATTCGCGTGGTGGATTATGGCCCATTCCCACTCCTAAAGAGGAGGCCTCAGTCCCAACAGTAACATTATAAAGCCGACTATGCAATGCTATGCATACTTAAAAATAGGCAAGACAAGGAAGTCGAAAGAAGAATCCAAAATGCTTGAAAGACCTTCTGGGCCTTTAAAGATCACATGAAGGGTAGACTTAAAAGAAAACTCATTGACATGTATTATGCTGAAACAAAACTGTAATACCTTAATATTCTAGCAAATAAATGTTTTGATTGATTAATTCTGTTTTCCAGGCGGATCCATTCTACGAAAACACAGGAATAAGAGTTCTGACTTTGTGTTTAGGACCAACTGATACTCCTCTACTGCATAACTTGGAAGCGAGAGCATATGAACCTAAAGTAGGAAAGTTTATGGCCGAGATAGTTGTGGCTATTGGAGTCTTGTTTCAGAAGTAAGTTAACGATATATTGATAGATGTACTGTATGGGGCTGAATGTTCTCGATTGGCGATCACTTGGGCCCATAAAGTGAATTTATATGATCTAATCCGATGATTACTGCTGAATGCTTTCACAGCTGGCTGGTTATGAATATTTTGACGTTTGTGGATTACCACACCCAAGCATTAGCTTGGTTAAAGGAAATCTGCATTTCCAGCATAAGAACATTTTTCGCTGAGATAAAGAGTTTCCTGTAACAAGGGCTTTAGACACAATGCAGCATTAAAATTAAAAAAAAATCGGTACCTATTTTACTGTAAATTTGCGACTAAATAGTCCAGATATTTTTTTACAGTGGCATACTCCTTTTTAAAAGCTTTTATTTTACCTGCAAATGCTTGAAAAGTCTGTGTATATAAGTAGGTACGTATGTAACATAACGTAGAAAAGGTACCTAATTTATGTAACGTATGTTTGTTTATGGTAAATCTTGCAAATTTATTTCGAAATATGTATGCCCCTAACACTAACGTCTATCGGCTGAAATGATGCTGATGATGATGATGCCTCTAACTGATTAAGTAGAGGTATATTTGGATAACAATGCATAAGTATTGTACCCTGAAACTGGTCTGATGATAGAGTTGGATAGTGGCCATACGAAATATGTGTGTTTGAGCTCTTTAGAATGGTCACAAATTGATGAATTAATACCATGCTATGCTATAAAAGATAGTTATGAAAAAAATATTTTCATTGAAAACTTATTTTTTTTATTTACAGGCCTGCTTCCGCCGCAAAAGTAATGCTTCATATGTTCAAAAATGGCGCACCGGGTTCATTTTGGCTGTCTTATGAAAATAAACCAGCTGAAGATATTACGCCAGTTATTGATCGTGCTTTTAAAGATTTCGAAAATCTGTTGTTACCATAAAAATCTGTGATTTTATTTTTGGATTTTCATTTTGTATTACATTGTCTTAAAATAATCAGGTGTGTTATATTAAAATAAATAAGTAATTGATTATTTGGAATTTATTTTAATACTCACTGAGTATGTTTGCTTGAGCTCTCGCGTCCGGTCCTGTTATAGGTAATGGTACGGAGAGAGAGCGCATGGCAAGCAGTCGTCATATTCTTCTGCGAAACAATGGTGGTGATAGCAGAAAGCGCTGTAGCGTGTTCATATCAATACAGTCGCGATGCTGTAGCGCGTTGGCAACTTTTCTGTAGCGCTTGCAAATGCGACTAACGCGCGTTAGAAGCGCTACAAAAAGTCGCCGTGGGCGAGGGACCTAAGGGAGTGTTAAGTCACACCTCGGTCGACGCTGAAGATGCCCTAGGCATTAGGAGTTGCAGGTAAATTCCTGGCTACCGCAGGCAAGGGCTTACGTGCGAAGAACAGTGGGTAGTTTGCCGACTAATAAGGACCAAGGGATTTACTTTGATGTGTTAAAATGTCAGTTGGGTGAACGAGAAAAAGGGATGGAGCTATACACCCCATACAGCTCATTGCCACAACAGTTCAGTGTAGGTTTTAAAATGGACAGCGTTAACGTTAGCTCGTGGTAGCACTACAAGCGTGAATCGATGGCTGATTGTGTTAGTTCCACGCGCGTCTCAAAGAGATGTCTGTAGGAAGTTCAGCATGAGCTTCCTCCTCATCTTTGGTTTTATGACGGCAAGCTAAATAGACATTATGTCAAATTAACCTTAAGGGTCTATGCGCGTTTATAGTGATACGGACGCAGCCTGTAGACCTTTAATATGATAAGCGCGCGTTCGTCGCATGTTTCTAAATCGCGCGTCAACGGCGCGTTTTAGAAACATGCATAGCGTGCACAGGCCCTAAGACTCTAATTAGAACACTATGTATGTGTATTTCCACTCTAACATATAATAGTGGCATGTACTGGCCTAAAATAGCCTCTTAATTTACTTAAGTACGATTCAGACCAACCGGCTCGAGTCGCGCCGCATCGGAACGGGCCCGTACGCGTGCCACGGCAGCCGAAAGCGTCCGTCGGAGCCGTGCCGCGGCAGCCGACAGCGTCCGCTGGAATCCGTACGCACTCCAAGCGCCCAGAAGTGCTGCAACTTGTCACTGTATTTACGGGAATTAACGTCATAAAAACAATCATATTATTATGTCTAAACTAAAGAAATTAGTTTTTCTTCCGTATCCATTTTTGAAACTGTCGCTTGAAGAACACAACTTGAATGATTCGCTAATTGCTACACCGTAATCTTCGTTCGTATTCCATGAGGCACGGCCGACCGGCTCCGAACGGACCCGACGGCAGCCGATTCGATGCCGACGACGCCGTTCGGCGTCGTTCGGAACCGGTCGGGGCCGGTCGGCCATCGCGACCGCCGAATGCATTCTGCGACACGTCGCGGGAAGCCGACGGAGGTAACTATGCGTAAGTTGCATGCAAATATGAACTGTAATTACTGTTGATACATTTCAATGTTCTTTACCGCATTGTAAAATGCCGCCCGGTCCGGCCCGATGCGAGCCGGTTGGTGTGAATCGTACCTTAGACTTTACAAATATTTCCAACTTCTGCGCAAACAAAGTCGTAAATAAGATTAAAATAAATCAAATAAAAAACCTATATTAATAATAATAATAATAATATCGATTTATTTCTCTCAAAAGGTACAGACATTGGTTCCTATCATATTATTTCAATCAAAA
The DNA here is from genome assembly GCA_929112965.1 of Mythimna albipuncta. Lineage (NCBI taxonomy): Eukaryota > Metazoa > Arthropoda > Insecta > Lepidoptera > Noctuidae > Mythimna > Mythimna albipuncta. The sequence continues at coordinate 14,287,711 of OV815973.1, forward strand.
TTTGTAACCTTTGTGAGAGCTGGAGTCTGTAGTGGGTTCGAGACCTGTATGACAGATCTCCAGGCTCTCACCCTCTTAAAACAATACTATAAGGTACTAATTTTTAAACATCAAAGCCTTCACGTACAGAGAGGAATATTTATATTTAAAAAATAAAACAGAAAAAAAAAATGCTAAAACTAAAATTGGTGTGTCTGTGAGTGTGCGGTGTATGGTGTGTGTTGTGTGTGTGTCTGAAAGTTTAATAATAAACGTTTTCGACTTATACGCAGACGAAGTCGCGGGCAAATGCCAAACAATAACAACAGACTGATTAACAATGTGATAAAATACATATCACATAAACTCTGTCGTTGATAACATTTGGGTATTATAACGATTCCGGAACAAATTAATATTTAGAGTGATTGGGTGATGGTTGAATGAACAGTTATCGTTACAATATGGCAGAGTGGGACGCTAAAGACAAGACATTTTTGATTACCGGAGCAGCTTCTGGACTAGGAGCTCTGTACGCGCAAGCTTTCCTAGAACAAGGTGCCAAGGTAACTGTAGTATTTATTTTCTTTACCAGAGTAAGCGAATTTATATAAATTGCTACCTATTCATTTTGGGTGTAACTTATCTATAATTTGTGTGTATTTAGAAATATATAAGTATGTATATCAGTGTCTAGTAATCATAACACAAGCTTTGCTTAGCTTAAGAATAGACGGCGTTGCGTGATGTTGTGGTATATTATATTATTATATATTTAAATAACATCAGGTCCAGTTGGTAGCATTGATCGTACTACCAGGGAATCTTTCATGATCGGTCTCATGCACATCAGGATATGTTGCCTCCTTCTTGGTACGTCATTTTGTGCTGGATACCCTTTTTTGGGGTCCATTTATTGAGTGTGCAAGTCGCGCGTTGATTTATTTTACCACTATTGTATAGGGTTTTTCATTAGGTGCGCTCGAACTTTGAAATGCAATAAAGCAATCTGTTTTATAAATACATACAATTTGAATCTAATTTAATATTATAAAGAGGTAAAGTTTGTTTTTTTGTTTGTATTTGAAAGTACTGGTCCGAGCGAAAATTGTTTTACCTATTATTATAGAAAGCTGCTTTATTCCCGAGTGATATAGGTTATATTTTATGTATTCAGACGAAGCCGCAGGCAAAAGCTAGTAATACATATTTGAAGGATATTTGATGACATTATTTATGGGAAATAATTTCAGTTATTTAGACATCTTAGGTCCGCTGCAGATGTTGTATTCTGGTGGACCAATTTTGGACCTCTTCACATAAATGGGACTCATTTTCACGAAGAACACGAATGATGTTGGCCTTTAACCTTTCGAATACCGTAATTAGAGACACAATAGAAAAACAATGAGAAACGAACGGCGACGTTCGCTTCGGGTTTAAAGAAGTTTGTTTTAGTGAGTAGTCTTTAAATTAATTGTAATGGCAATATATTAATTTAAATGGGAAAGCCTGGGGTTCATTTACCGATCACTAGAAGAATGATTTGGATGAAATTTTATATCACATGTATCACAAGTCTGCTGAAAGTTTGCTTTGAATTAAATACAGAAAGACCACGATCTATCTGTATTTGTAATTTTCTTTTTTAATGTTGGAAATTTAAGAAAATTAAAAGATAAAGAAGAAGCCCGGGCGTGGAAGATGGATAGATTGGAGAGAGGCAAAGGCCTAGGAGTGAGGCAGAACAGGCTAACAAAAAAATAAGTTAAATTATTTTCTTTGATAACTGCTGATTGTTTTCTTTCCTTCAAGAATGTAGCTATCCTGGACATATCCGAGGAGCTCGGTAAGGAGACAGCTGAGCGTCTGAACAAAGCTCACGGCGACAAAGTAGTGTTCATCAAATGTGACGTGAGCAAGGAGGAAGACATCACGAGCGCGTTCGACTCCGTGCTCGCGCGGTTCAAGCAGATCGATGTCATCATCACCAATGCTGGCGTTATGGCGGACGCGCCTGACACGTGGAGGAAAGCTGCTGATATAAATTTCGTAAGTGCTCATACTTATTCTTTACCTTGTATAATGTGCTCTCTTTTCTCCTTTCACCCCTGTTTACCTCAGAAACGATTTAAATTTCTTTATGACTCACAGGAAATTTCTTAGTATACCAATCCCTCTAGTCAAGTTCGTACGGTCGTAACTTGGACCGTTTCGTTTCGTTGTGTCGAACGCAACGAGCTGGCCACGCCTCCAATTCCTTTGTTCTGACGACATCTCAACGCTCAGTTACGTGATCACTTGGCTAGGCCAACAGATAAAACTTGAGACATAAATTGCCAATGGATTTAACTACGTTCCTAGAAAGTCCTATGCAGTCCAGGCCACTTGTCTGTGAAATGCATTATCAGTATCAATAAAATGTGCGCAATCACTAACTGTATTTAAAAGATTCGTTAAAGACTTTTATGGGATTATCTCTGCAATCATGTTTTGGTTTTTAGTTGCATTCAATGTAGCCGTCACTAAGCGCAAATTTCGAGGATAGCTGAACCGATTTCGCTAATTCTTTTTTAAGCTATTACACAGCTTCTATCGCGGGCCTTGAGCGTGGAGACCGAAGCCAGAAATTCCGTAATCAAAATAACCTAACACCCCCCCTACTCATTTGTTTTTTGAGCGTGGTGACCGATAAGAAAACAAATGAGTGAACAATCAATCAAAATTCAATTCAATGTGTGAAAGTGTAACTTCAATTAATATCAAAGAAAAAAAAACAAAGGAAAAAAAATACTGCATAAATAAAATAAATAAATAATTATAATTGTATAAGTTGATAAAAATGCTATGCAATAGCTTTATCGCGGCAGTCCCCGAGTGCCACACGTCTTTTTTTGTTGTGTTTGTTATTGTGAGGAGAAAGTTGTTATGGAAAAAAAAATAAGGGTAGAGTAGGGTAGTGTAGGGTAGAGTAAGGTAGAGTAGGACAGGATAGAATAAGGTAAAATAGGGCATAGTAGGGTAGAGTAGGGTAAAATAGGGTAGAGTAGGGTATAGTAAGGTGGAGTAGAGCGAGGCAAAAGCTAGTATATGTATAAAAGGAGAAACTGACTGACTACTAGTACTAGGCGTAAACTACTACAACGCTACTTACTAAGCGTAAAATTTGGCTTACAAGGGTTACTTTATGACGTAGGCGAGCACTAAGAATGGATTTAAAAAATAGCCCTAAAGGGCAACGGAGGTCCAAAGTTTGTTTGGAAAAAACTGCTTTCAGGCGGGTGAAGTTGCTAGCAACAGCTAATTTGCTGATACATTTAGTAATTACTAGCTGATCCGGCGAACTTCGTGCCGCCTAACAGTCAATCAATGAATTTAGTCATTTTACTATAAAGATTTAGTCATCGTTTGATGGTTTGCGATGAAACAATTTTTTTTTTTTTTTTATAATGGATAGGCTCGCGTTTGACCACAATCCCACCTGATGGTAAGCGATGATGTGACCGACGATGGAGCACGCTTACCTAGAAGCAATCTATTCACTCTTGACTTAAAGACCCCTAGGTATATTCAAGTTATACAAAATTTTCATCTAACTACATCGATTTCGTACATTTTACGGGATGCGAACTTTCGAACTGCAAGCGGCTCGCGAATGGCTCACGAGCGGCGGAATCTTCAGATCAGTAGCCTGATTCACGTAAAATCAAACAAGCCAAATTTCGTTGAAGTTTTAAAGTTTTATAGTCGTTCGATCGAAGTCCTATCCAAAAGCGGTATTCACGATCTATAGACTTATTTTCAGTTTATGAATAAGTATTCTACCAGGATAATGTAATACTGTTTTTTTTTTAAATCGACGAATTTCAAACGACTTTAAAATTGGTGTCGTTCAAACTCGATTGATGGATGTGAATACGGAAATGGTCTAAACGACTAAATCGCTACGACATCGTTACGGTTTTCGTTACGTGAATTGGGCTACTGGACGCACGTTTATAAAACCATTTCCTCTGGTCGCGATAAACTCAAATCTACTGCACGATTTTTATGCGGTTAATTCAATAGACATAGGTAGTAATTCAATGCAGCCATACATATTGTAGTAGGGAAATTTAGAGAATTTTAAAGACTTAACCAGCTTTGACCCTTTTCATTCTTTCCAGCAAGGAGTAGTATCATTCACATTAAAAGGCGTCGAACATATGAGGAAAGACAAAGGTGGAGTTGGAGGAACAATTATCAACATTGCGTCAACCGCTGCTTTGAGTAAAGTTCCAGCATTTCCAGTTTACTGTGCCGCAAAAATGGCTGTCCTGCACTTCAGTCAGTGTTTATCGGTAAGTTAAGCCTGGTTTTTATAAGCCCAGTTTCTGACTACCCAGTAGTCAGCAACTGTACATTCTGCTGTCTGTACAGTCACTTTGACGACGTTTTCTCACTACTGGGTATAGGAGACATTAAATATTATAATAGAGAGCAGTGGTGGCCGAGTGGTAACGGCCCCAACTTACGATTCGAACCCAGCCAGGCGCATTACTTTGTGTAATTTATTACATCACCACTGCTCTCAAAACGGTGAAGGAAAACATCGAGAGGAAATCGGCATGTCCTAGAACCAAAAATTCGAAGACCTGTGACATTCACCGACACGCACTGGGCCCGCGTGGTGGATTATGATCCATTTGTCTCATAGAGAGGAGGCTTGAGTCCCAACAGTGGGTACATTAAAAAGGCTGGTGATGATGATGAAATATTATAATATCAATCACTATTTTTAAAGAGTAACCATGAAGTTTCTTGCCTGTTCTTCTCCATAGGAAACGACCAATTTGGTACCGACACCGTGCACTAGCTTCGTAGCAATTTAATACTCGAATAGTGTTTTGTGGTTGTGGCCGGTGGTCCGTGTGCGGCCATCTTAAAAGGTTGATTATGCTATCGGAAAGAACGAACGTTGTTACCTTGAAGTGTGCAAAAATTTGGCACACTTCAGGGGACCTATTGCCCAGAGGCCGCTACAGCCGTATCAGATGTATTTATATGACTAGCTTTTGCCCGGGGCTTTGCTTCCGCTCTACCCTACTCAGTCTTACTATCCCTTACTCTACCCTATTTTACCCTATCCTACCCTATTATATTTTACCATATTCTACCCTATTCTACCTTATTCTACCCTACTCTACCCTACTCTACCTTACCCTACCCTACTACCCTAATTTTCATTTTTTATCCATAAGAACTTTCTCTTTACAATAACAAACACAACAAAAAAAGAATTTGCGAAGTCGGTTCAGCTGTTCTCGAGATTTGCGCTTAGCAACTCATTTAGCGATTCATTTTTATATTATAGATACGCGTATCATTAACACGGGGTATCATTGTGCGTTTGATAAGGCTCGCCAGATATGACATACACAACTATCGGGCCTAATGAAATAATTATTATTATATAATACTAGCTACTACTAATAATATTAGATAAGACAACGTCTGTCGGATTAGTCATATAGCAAGAGTAGCAAATGCTACAGGCCCCGCGTACTCGAGGATCCTGAAATGATTAATTACTTGAAACGAAAGAAAATCGAGCAAATGGCGATTCTTCGGGTTACGTCGGTGACCTTGGCACCCCTGCAGATATCTTCAATCCTGATACGATTACGCAAGGAAACTCCGAGCATGGCCCCTTCCATTTTTCCAACCATTAACTAGGTATAGCAATGCTTTGACTATGATGAACCGAAATGGTCAATAGTGTGACAAAGCTCCTTAGTGAGGATTTAAAAAAAAAACTTGTGCTATTATATTATTAAGTTAAGGTGTGCAATAAAGATGTATAATAATAATTATTATTATTAATATTATTCTCTAATTCTCTATTACAGGAGGCACCATTCTACGATAATACAGGTATTAGGGTACTAACTATAAGTTTTGGACTAACTGATACTCCACTGTTGCACAACCTGGTAGAGAAGGCGTATGACCCAAATGTTGGAAGGGCTTTGGCAGACAAGGTGGTGACTCACGGGATCACGTATCAGAAGTAAGTTTTTCATCATATGTATATCAGTATCAGTATCCTTTTTATTCGTAAACTTAGACGGTTTTTTTTTCACAGCTTGTAGGGAGCGCAGGCCTCAAGTCGGCTATTACAATGGTTTCAGAATGGTTTATCATTGATTTCATCATTGTTGATTTTGACAAGTTTTGGTAATCTACTAAAATAATGGCATCATTATGAGTTTTCGATGGTCAACCACTGACACTCCATTGAAAGAAATGGTATAGAATGGTAATCTCGTACAAATGAATATCTGATGTATGCGGTAATCTTCAAAAATTTTGACACCATTACGACGTCATTGCGCAATTATTTATTTATTTATGTATCCTTTATTGTACACCAAGATAATAAATTACAGATTTTAGCCTTATATTTAAAATATACAATTGGCGGCCTTACCGCATTCCGCGATCTCTTCCAGGCAACCTGGTATGGAAAGAGATTGACTGGACATAAAATGGGGTTGCACATGGTGCATAGTGCTTTTAATAAGCTCGATATTGTCATACTACCACAATTGTATTACAAGACCATTGAACGATCAATGATCGATCATTATGAATTAGCAGATTACAAACTTTTAGCAAAATGACGGATTTATAAAAAAAGCAGACTAAGGCCCCAGATTATATGGTTTTAATTTCAACTTGATATCTCTACGCTTTCTCGAGATAAATGGTCTTGACAGGCAGACAGGCAGACGGACGGACAGCAAAGTGATCCCATAAGGGTTCCGTTTTTTTCCTTTTGGGGTACGGAACCCTAAAAATTGCCTGTGCTTCTTGAACTAATGCGGATAATAATAATAATAATAATTTATTTGCGTCATGATTCACATTTTACATTAAATACATAGTAGTACATACAGTTTAAATTGAATATAAAACAATGTGGTGACACCAGCACCCTTACTAAGTTGCCAAGACAACTTGTATTAAAGATGCTGGGCCCAACCCTTTATTGGATGTTTCTTATTTTTATTTAGATACATAACATACTATTTTATATTTATACGACTGGTTCATTATATGGCATAGGTAGACGGACAAATAAACTATTTATAAAATGAAGTAAAACACTATGAAAAAAAAAATATTGACTGAGTAGTGTAGTGTGTGTAGGGGTGAGTGAAGGTATGTGTGTGTGTAATGGTGTTTGTGTGTGTATGTGTTTTTTCTATAGACATATGTGAGTATTGGTAGCGAGCGATGATCGATTGATGCCAGAATGAGATTTAACGGGAATAGTATTGAGTCAATAATAAGCTTTCAGTATTGTCGTAATTAAGTGTTTGTAGCCAATTATTAAGTTTCTTTTTAAATGCCATTATAGGGAGTGAGTAAAAGTTTAGTATTTTGTTAAGACCATTGTAGAGATGAGGACCTTGAAAACAGGGAAACCTTTTTGTAAAAAAATATTTACAGCGGAAGGGTTGGCATATCTTGTCTTTGCGTCTTGTGGTGATTTTTTCATAGGTGATTATTTGATGCTGATATAGTAGTATATGCAACACAAACAATTGTCTGACTGTAAGGACTTTACAGTTCTTATATAGCTCTTCAGTTGGGAAAAGGATGGGCCGAAAGGTACTAACTTTAAGCAAGGCTCTCTGAGCTCGTTCTAGTTTCAAAAGTACCGTTTTGGGTGCACCACCCCAAGCGCATATACAATATGTTAATAGAGACTGACAGAGAGCAAAATATGTACACCTAATAATATGAGGTCCTGCGATGTGACGAAGAGTACTAAAAACAAAAATCAGTTTTCTAATCCTTTTTGTCAGTAATTCTATATGAGGTGCAAAACTCAGGCCGTCATCAAGAGTCACACCAAGATATTTGATGGTTCGACAACGTTCCAATTCTGGACAATTGCATGTCGCACTGTCAGACAGTAAACATGAGTGGGCAACTAAAGTATATGAGTCTGGAGGTTGAGTGGAATTTCGTAAACTGTACGTAAGAATTTTGGTTTTGTCGGTATTAATTGTGAGAATATGTCTTTTGAGCCATTGTAAAACACTATTTAGTCCTTTTTGTGCAGAATCGAAGGTGTCATTCCAAGTGTCGCCACAGAAGGTTAGGACGGTGTCATCGGCAAATCGGATGATAGAAACTAGTGCGCCTCACTATTAGAGATTGCATCACTGCTTACCATCAGGTGGGGTCGCCGTCAAGTACTCTCTTATTAGTCGTACACTCTTGACTGAGTGGCCGTGGTCATGTCTCGGTCGAGTCCCGCACCACCGCCTGTCTCGGGACACGACGCCATGCAGCTCTGCGTTTGGCGGCTTGGGAGCCTTCATTTACGCTGTAGTGGGTCACGGTTTCAAGCACTAGTTTAAATATCAATAATAGAATAGAATAGAATAGAATAGAATAAACTTTATTGTACACCAAAATAGTAACAATTTCACAGAAACAAAAAACAACAATAATAAAAAACTTATTGATGAAAATACCAAAAGAACTATAAGATAAGATAAGATATATTTATTTGCTCAAACATGTGTATACATACACTATATGGTTGCCTATAATATTGTTACGCCACTAAACGTGAACACGCCATATCTCCGAGAAAATAACGAGTGGCACGTAATAATTAAAACGCATTGCTGTTCGAAAGGTCTAGAGTAGTTGTGCTTAGACAGACTTGGAAAAATCTCGAAACATCCACAACATACCTACAAGTAGTAGTAGGCATATATCTAACCGATAAGAGAAATTGTACTCTCCGACGTTAACAATAGAGTCGAAATTCGCATGAACGTGACTCTTATTATTACGAGAAATAAAAATGATTTATGACTTCGAGAAGCGATTCAATTGTTCTGGAATTCTGGATAGATCCGGGGACGTCGGAATCTAGAATTTTCTTGGCTCCGCATATAAATACGAAGCGAGTCAGTTGTGATTTCGACTGCGATCAAGAGCGAACTACCCTAGTACTTGAAGTGATTTTACTATACGACTAAAGCGATAGTGTAACGGTACTCTAGTGTTAATTGCGATTCGGATTATTGTTGACTGGACTAATTTGTTATTGTTTGTGGTGAATAAAGTTCTCTCGTCAGTAAATCGGCATTTGATTACCCACGTACGTAACAATATTTGAGAAGTTCCCTCGAGATCTCCAAGATTCCATCATCAGATCCCGACTTGGTGACTACGGGACCATTTGGGAAGTATACCCTTTCCAACAAAAGAAGAATTTTTTAAATCGGTTGGCAAGTGACGAAGTTATGCGGAAACATACATAAAAAAAAAATACAAACATCCGAATTGAGAACCTCCTCCTTTTTTAGAAGTCGGTTAAAAAAAAAAAACCGATGGTGGATGACATATAGATACTTAGGATGGTGGTTTCTTGAAGCTCCATTTTTGAGACTGCCTAGCCTAACAGGTCGAAAAAGGCTAGATCGATGATGAGGTTGTAAATAAATACATTTTGTCTATTTTCAGACCGGCATCAGCAGTTGCAGCTATGGTTGAAATGTTCAGAACAGGCGCGCCGGGATCAATTTGGTTCTCCAACGCCAATAAACCCGTTGTAAATATTACACAAGTAATAGAGGATGTATTTACAAAAGAATTCAGGAAGCTGATGTTACCATAAAATAGTATTGAATAAATAAACGATTTATGTATTGTACTATTATTTTTTTTTTAATGGGAAAGTCACCTAACGACATCCCTCGCTCTCGGGCGGAGCGGGAAATAGTATCAGGCTTTTACTTACTAAAAACCCACATCTGTTCCTTCTTTGCCATTGTTCCTGAGCCCGGGGGTCTCTTTCGCATCACCCGTGGCTCCAGTAGGCTTCGACCCTGCTGGGCCCCTACGGTTGCTGACATCACCTTGAGGCTTGTGTGGAACACTACGCACCGTCGACGACTTGGGCTCGGTCCGGACGGTCGGAAGGCGGGCTACCCATTGGTCACCGTCCGATCTATTGTCCTTGTAATTTATATTAGCTACAATTTTAATACTGGTCTGTCTGTCAGCAGTCTATTGCTTAGGAACTGTAATAGGTAGATAGTTGAAGTTTTCACAAGGTGTATGATGACTGCTATATTGGCAAGGGCAAGGTTGGCCTTCGAGGTTCACAAGAGTGTAACTAGGATGTTGAAATTCCGACAGTCAGCAAGGTTAATCCTTCCTGGTTAGATTGAATAGTGAAGTCTGTCTCGAAGTCCTAGGCAGGATTTACCACCAAACCCTGGCTCCTTATGAGGAAGCTGCTCCCACGAGCTGGATATCTGGTCTTGCGGGTCGAGAACGTACGTCATTTGTACTTGTTTTTAAATTTAGCAAATTGCTGACGCATCTATGACGTCGAGCAAGATCGCATTCATAATATGTACAAATAGTAGGTAATATTTATAACTTGTGAAAGAAAAATCATTCTATATTCTTACTTTGAAGTAGGATTAATTTGTAGAATTAGTTTTAGGAATTAAAATACCCATTTAAGATCATTTCGGTTTTTCAACCTTTATAGTTTACGTTTGCAGTAGGTAACAAAGACCTTGACAAAAGTTTAATCTTTATTATAGTTAATATAATTTTTTCAATGATAGCAAAATTTGATACAATAGTATATCTTGTTTCAATATAGCTATCGGAGATTTAACAATCAATTAAATTGAAAGAAACAGTATTTGGTTTTTTATCAAGAGAATTGTGAAAATAATGGCGCAGCCATTACCTTATAAAAAGTATCGAATATAAGTATTTTTAAATGAATAAATATTATACAAAATTCCCAAGTCGTTTGACTTTTTAGACAGACTTAATATACGAGTAGTATGCTAAAGTCAAAACCAAAACATTTTAATAACTGGCCCAGTGGCACAGATTACTAACCAGTGGTAACAATACCGACTAACCACTTCGGTCACGAGTTTAAACTGAATCAGGCACATGAATTTCTATAATTTATTTCATTACACAACCAACACCCAACACAAACACTATTACTACAACAACAACTACAACTCTGTATCATCTTAAAATTGTGCCTACATTGCTTGCAAATAAATAATTCTGATTCTGATACCACTGCTCTCAGAACGATATGTAACGAAGATTCATGTAACTAAATAACATTGAAAAGTGTCCATGGAGTTTCTTGCACGTTCTTCTTCATAGAGATCTACGCTTTGGAACGTGCAATTTAGCTTCACTTGTCTGACTGACCGGCATTTTGACAATCCAAAAGTTCCTGTAACTGGTCTATTTGAAATAAACATTTCTGATTTATGGTGAATGAAACATCGTGATGAAACCAGCATGTCCTAGAACCAAAAATTTGATGGTATGTGACATCCATCAATCCGCAATGGGCTCGGGCGGTTGATTACGGCTGATTCCCTAGAGAGTGGGCCTGAGACCCAGCAGTGGAAACATTATAAAGCTGATTGGTTATCCTTTTTTTTGTGACGTCTGTGCACATTATGGACAATGGTAGATCAGTACCTTTTTTGAGTGAGAAATCGTCAATTGACCACTCTGTCTTGATCTGGGTGGAGGAAACCCACCCGCGTTTCTTCAGATGTATGTTGCGGTCTAAGGTCACAAGTACAACTTCCGAACAATCTCACAGCCCAGGCAAGCATCAACTCCAACGGGCCTAGTCAATCTTGCTGAAATCTCTTTGAGGTGCGCGTGGAATATAACGCGTCATCGACCTGGGCCTGGGCTTTATCGAATAGCTTTTCGTCTGCAAGTTCGCATCTATGGAGAGTCACTCTTCCCCCCGAAGACCTTTGAAGGTGACTACCGGGGCATTTTTAGCGGGGGCCGGGCCGTGAAGATTGTCTCCGATTCACGATATCTGCTATTTCCTACGCTCGCAATCTACCTACAAAGTAATGATACTTTGTAGATAGTTTCTGGTACCATGGCTTGGATCAGGGCCAGACACTAAGTCGAGAGGTCGCCGCCGATCGGGCCCACGAGGAACAGCTTTCTTTCGGCATTGATCCGCCCAAGCATGGCAGATCGTTACTTTTTGGTGTACAATAAAGTCTATTCTATTCTATTATATTCTATTCTATCTCCACTGTATACTCCACCGTGCGGTATATCAGTACCTTCAACTTAATTATAATAGGATACAAAATCTAATCCAAAAATCAATAATCCAAATTGAATTAATACAAAATGCAATATAAAAATCCTCAACATCGCCAATGCCTCTTCATGTATCAAAATATTTAAATATTTGTGCGAACTATTTCTGGCAGTGTACAAAGTTGGTGCTTAATTTGTATGTGTTGATATGTGGTGCAGGTTTACTCGAATAAACCATGGATTGCATGAATATATTTGGATTTCTCTTTTTTTTTTCTTTTTTTTTATTATTTATATTTTTTTTTATTTATTTAATTTAAATCAATCAACATTGGATCATAGAATTACATTGACACAATAATAAAAAAAAAAATATATATATAATAATAATAATAGAATTTAATAAATAATTGAAATTAAAATAATATTTTAAAATTATTGAGTACGTGAACCATGCAACAGTGATTCAGGTACTGACAGTCGACACGTTCGGCAAAGGCTTTCAGGATACTATTGCGGCTGGCCCGCACCCTACGCACCAGGGATGTGCATCGCTTGCGTATGATTGTGTGGAAACTATCCACACGCGCCTCCGCAAACATCCCCGATGCGCTACAATAGCGAGGCAGCCCCAAGAGCACCCTGAACGCGTTGTTGTATTGAACACGTAGAGCGCTGTACTGCTTTTGCGTGTAGTCCATCCAAAGACTGCCGGTATAGAAGGACGTGCAAAATGCCCTAAATAGGGCTATTTTAACGCCCTCCGAACACCGAGCAAATCTCCGGGCTATCATATTAGCGCGAACAGACAGCGCCCTACGCTCCCTTTCAATGTCTGCATCGTCTTTCAGGTCAGAGGTTAATACGTGTCCAAGATATTTAAAGGTATCAACTTTCTTAAGTGGGCATCCGTTGAGCTTAATTGCCGGCAGGTAATCTGGACACCCCCTCTTAGCCCGAAAGACCATGCACTCGCTCTTGTTCGTGTTATATAACAAACCATGCTCTTTAGCATATTTTTCACAAATGCCAATCAGCTTCGACATCCCACAAACGGAGGCGCTCAGCAAAACCATGTCGTCTGCGTAACTAATATTGTTTAGGCACACACCTCCGACATGGCAACCTACATGCGTGCTGCTGAGCCTCTCTATCAGCGCATTAATATATAGGTTGAAGAGCTTCGGCGAGGTCAGCCCCCCCTGCCTCACGCCGCACTCCAACCTGTACGGGGTAGAGTAAGTCCCCGACCATCGAACAACATTGACCTGATTGTTGTACCAATATTGAAAGACACGGATCAGTTCCTCCGGCACTGACGTTTCCTGCAGTTTCTGCCACAGCAGATCATAACAGACCAGGTCAAATGCCTTCGACAAATCGAGGAAGCAAGCAAAGACGGGTGTACTTCTGGCAGTGTAGTACTTGACAGTCTGCTTTAAACACAAGATAGCTGTTTCTGTAGAGAGACCGGCTTTAAAACCAAACTGGTTGTCATGTATATTCAAGTATTTATCCAGCTGAGCGTTAAGCAAACCGTCAAGCACTTTCGAAATAACAGTAGCCAAAGAAATGGGCCTATAATTGTGCTTATCACTAACATCACCAGTTTTATTCTTCATAATTGGCACCACCACAGTTCTCATCATCCGCTCAGGCAAATACGAATGTCCTATACACAAGGAGTAGAACATCGCTAAGACTCTGGGCAAATGATGACCAGCGTGTTTTAGGTGTTCAATACTTAAATCATCATGGCCAGGAGACTTGCCCCTCGACATAGACATAATGACGTGTCTTACCTCCTTTGCCATAAACCGGACTCTGGACTCCTGACCATTACAACCAGTACTGCTTGTGAACTGTGACGGTCCCAATGGTGAAGAAACAGTGAAGTGCTGCCTAAATAGCTCAGCAATCCCTGTGACGTCAGTAGCACCGCTGACACTCACCGGCAGGCCCGGCCTACTATTGAGTTTATTGGTAGACTTCCAAAAGTTGCGGAAGTCGCCCTTAGAATGTTGTGACGCCAGCATGTCCATTTTAATTTGGTCACTATTGTTCTGGCACCACCGTAAGCGTGACTTAAAAATTTTGCGACTCGTTTGCATTTCATTCCAAGCCCGCCCCTCGCGCGGTCTACCGGTTGACACCCACTGCTCAAATTTTTGCCTGGCCTGCCGGTGAGCATCACCCACAATATATTATAGGCTCGCGTTTGACCACTATCTCACCTGATGGTAAACGATGATGTGGCCGACGTGTGATGTTGTGGCCGTTGAGTATCGAGTATAACTAACTCAATTCAATATGGCCGTTAAGTTTTCATTTAATTTTCCTTGCTACGCATATAAATACGAGCCCCCGACCGGAAGTGAGTCAAACAAATATACATAGAGTACCTGCTCTACTGCCATCATCGCCTAAAATAGGCAACCGAACTAAGAACCCGTTGTTACGGGCTACAGCAGAACTCCGCGACCAGAGGGTGAAGCCGCCTGGCACGTCCCCTAACGGGGACGTAGCGAAGGCTACGAGATGAAGTGAGTCTGTTGGATTGCGACAGCGATACAAGAGCGAACTATCTAAGTGTGTGAAGTGATTTTATCTAACGACCTAAGCGATAGTGTAACGGAACTCTTATGTACATTGTGATTTGGATTATTGTTGATTGGACTAATTTGTTATTGTTTGTGGTGAATAAAGTTCTCTGCTAGTAAACCGGCATTCAATTACACACGTACGTAACGATATTATTAAAATGACTAGTGGTTGTGTGGTGAATGGTATGTTTCAGCGAAACAGTATTTTGACTAGTGTAAAAAAAAATGTAAGAATAGGTCAATGTAGAAATATCTAATTAAAAGAGGGGTCTATTTTCCAGCACGGACAATCCCTCTCCTTTCGTTTAGTACAACCAAAGGTTTTTATCTCGGTCAGAGATTAAGCATTGCCATTCAACGTGGCAATGCCGCCAGCCTCTTGGGCACACTTCCAGTCGACAGCGATGCGGAGGAGTTTTATGACACCATATTTTAGTAGGAAGTAGCCCTTAGTGTGTATAGTTAGGTTAAGCATACTTAAATAGAATAGAATAGAATAGAATAGAATAGACTTTATTGTACACCAAAAAGTAATACAGTAAATAATACACGGGGTAGTCTGTGGTGTACTGCTAACTATATAAAACACAATACTCAATTATAAATACATATATACATACATATTATAATAAGTTACACAATTTAATAAAAAAAAAACAAAAAAAAAAAAAAATTAGTTTATTATGTATATATTATTTTGTTGCTTTAAGTTGTAAATAAATAGAGAAATGAAACAGAAATAGTAAAAAAAAACCAAAGGTTATCTGTAAAATATTGCCCTGTGTGATAAGACCGCCTATAAATTGTAAACTTGTTTTTACTAATTTTGTCCTGTGTCATTATGAGTTATACAATAAAGGGACTAGGTACATATGTAATAAATAAGACAACAATAACGGACTGATTAAGAATATGACATAATACATATCATAAATTGGGTCGTCGATAACATTCGAGTATTTATATAACAATTTTATTAGAAACTAATTTAGTTAGGGATTCTATCGTTACAATACTTACAATATGGCAGAGTGGGACGCTAAAGACAAGACATTTTTGATTACCGGAGCAGCTTCTGGACTTGGAGCTCTGTACGCGCAGGCTTTCTTAGAACAAGGTGCAAAGGTAACTGTTTATTATCGTCTTGATAGTATTTATATTCTTACCTGAGTGGGGGAATTTATTTAAATTGATATTCATTTAAATAATGTTTATGATTTTACAATAATCTCTCTCCTAGTAGCTTTATTTTGCTTATATACACAAGGTTTTGGTTTTTGTATATTTTCAAATTATTAACTAGTATTAATTTAACATAGTAGACGCTGAAATATTTTCTTTAACACTATTCTTTTTTCTCGTTCCTTATAGAATGTAGCAATCCTAGATATTGCTGAGGAGATCGGCAAAGAGACAGCCGAGCGTCTGAACAAAGCTCACGGCGACAAAGCGGTGTTCATCAAATGTGACGTGAGCAAGGAGGAAGACATCACGAGCGCGTTCGACTCCGTGCTCGCGCGGTTCAAGCAGCTCGATGTCATCATCAACAATGCTGGCGTTATGGTGGACGCGCCTGACACGTGGAGAACAGCCACTGATATAAATTATGTAAGTACTAATGAAGTCTGGATATAGTATTTACATACATATGCCGAGGGCCGAGTATGTTCCGTCAGCGACCTTCAACTTCCAGTTTCATTAGATGCATCCGAATATGAGTACTGCTGAAATCTTCACAATCCAATAATTTTATTTATTGTTTCTGAATGATTTCTTCTTTTTGAACATTTTTTCATAGAAGTTTAGTATGTTGCTAGGCACTAAGAAATCCTTTGGTAAATCTTGTTGTAAAAATATCGGGTTTTAAACGTATGTGCTGTCTGAAGTAAGCCCATCAATCATACACTACTTATTTTCATGTTGGAGAAACATATTGATCTGTATCGACATCTATATCGCCACATTGGAACTAAATTTCCAAATCCTGCATCACAATAGATCGAAACAACAAACGTATACAACAGTCCGAAATCAACTATCGGACAGTTGCCCGGACAGCCACAACACCAGTCGAAGGATTTCTCCTTCTAACGGAGGTTCTGCACAATTCTAAAGTCACAGGGGTTTTTTTTTTCGGTGGGTAAAAATTACCCAGATGACATCCCTCATCCTTGGGCGGAGAGGGAGATAGTGTCAGACTCATACTGACTAAAAAACCAACCCCGTTCCTTCGTTGCCTTTCATACCGGGGCCGAGCCTCACTTTTGGAAACATACCCTGGCCCCAGTAGGCTTCGACCCTGCTGTGGTCCTACGGTTGCTGACAACTCCTTGATACGCGCGAGAACAGTGCGCGCCGTCGACGACTTGGGCTCGGTCCGGACAGTTAGCTGACGATCGGACAGCGAGCTACTCATTGGTCGCCGTCCGCAAGCCCGCACCTACGGTGGCCGGAAATCGAGATCGGAATTCCGGCGGTGGCTGGGGCGTGAGCGTCGTTGCCTGATGAGGTCGGCCTCCTCCTTTGCTAGCATTGCTGCTTCCCAGAAGAAGGTGACCGCCTGCCACTCCTCCTCGCTGCGGATCATGGCCTGTGTGCCAAGGCCCGGTGCGAGATATTGCCGCCGCCGATTGCCCCCACAAGGACACGGCGATGCTCTGCCCAAGCGGGGTATACCTCTACCGTGTGCTCCATCAGTGCTTCCGGGCGTTCTACACAGTGGCGACACCCGGGTGTCACTTCCGCACGAATCCGGTGCAAGTACCTCCCGAACTTGCATCATGCGGAAGGTGAGGACGCCGTGAGGTCTGGTTGGTGGTTGCGAAATCGCGGAAAAAAGTAAGTTAGAACTAAAACTGTGATAAGGCGTTGACCTATTTTCTTTCCAGCAAGGATTAGTATCCTTTACATTAAAAGGCGTCAAGTATATGAGGAAAGATAAAGGTGGACTTGGAGGGACCATTATCAGCATTTCGTCAAGTGCTGCTCTGACAAAAGCTCCAGCCTTACCAGTTTACTATGGCTCGAAAATTGCTGTGCTGCACTTTAGCCAATGTTTAGCGGTAAGTTATTCACGTTTCACTTATGAAGTTCCTTCGCCGCAATGTTGGCTTCCCTGTCTGTCTACAGAAAAAAGAAAAGAGTTGCTTTCTAAATTGTTGCTCGAATTAAGGAATGAAATTGATTTTAACGGTAGTTGCAACACTTTTTGGAGAAGTATGAGGGGAATGGGAGTCTATTAAAAAAGAAGAAGGTTTATATATGTATATATATATAATCTGGCCTCCTTCGTGGAAAAGAGAAAAGATCTGTGACTTTTTGTTTTAAGGACATGCCAGTTTCACGATGTTTTCCTTCACCATTGACGTCGTCCATTATTGGCATCGGTAAGAAAAAGGATCTTTTGGCATCGCTAATAGGATCCTTCAACATCCCTACATGCAAGTGCATGCTGTCAAATACCTTGCCTTGGCATAATTTCATGATGTTTTCCTTCACTATTAACAATAAGGCCCATCCTTCAGCATAATAATAATAATCTTTATTTGTACATTCAACACACACAGTTACAATATGTAATGACATGAACAGATACAGTAGTTGCAAGCCCTCTCTTCCCTCTCTGCAAGCGCATACTGTCGGATACAATGCACTATACTTTGAACTATGCCTTGGCATTCACTATGCCTTGGCATGTAGGGATGCCCAAGGATCCTTTTACTTGCCGATGCTGATATGGGCGCCAGGCCCATCAATGCATTTCTTATGTTAAATTATTCCCTAACTTTTATTAACAGGAGGCACCATTCTACGAAAACACAGGCATTAGGGTTCTAACTATGTGTATAGGACCAACTGATACTCCTCTGTTGCAAAACTTGGAAGCAAAGGCATATGAACCAAATATTGGAGAGATTTTGGCCAACAGGATTGTGACTGAAGGGATCAAGTTTCAGAAGTAAGTTTTCTAGGTACTCGAGTTTAATGTTACAGTTGAAATACCCATTAATTTTTTAATCTTTTTATAAGTTGATTTTTGATGATAGGAGTTACTGCATATTCTGTTTCTATGTCTTAAAGAAGTTCTTCCTAACATTTATAAAAGGATTTTTTTTAAGAATTGTCTCACTCTATGAACGACTTTGTATGACATGATTTATATATTTTATATACAGGGTTATTTGTTAAACACTAACAACTTTGCAGGAATAGAATAGAATAGACTTTATTGTACACCAAAAAGTAACACAGCTTGTACAAAAACTTCAATTTGTGGGTACAAATATGGCGGTCTTATCGCTGAAAGCGATATCTTCCAGACAACCTTAGGATGGATAAGAACTTAAAATAATACACGGGGTAGTCTGTGGTGTACTGGTAACTATATAAAACGCAATACTCAATTAAAAATACATATATACATACATATTATAATAAGTTACACAATTTAACACCTAACAACTTTGCAGGACTGTATTACTAACATCATAAACAACCACTTTCGCTATATGACTTTTTGCAAAACATTTACCAAAAACTAACCTTCAAGATTTCGTTGTTCTAACAAATTTCAATACTGTATTTTGCTACAGCAAAATGCAGGAGGCATAGTCGGGTTACACAACTATGCCTCTTGCGTATAATGCGTTCCAAATGAGAATAGGATCGATTGCATGTTGTGATGTCACGATTTACTGTCAAATCGACGAAAGAAATTTTTAAACTTTAACTATTTTACGAAAAAAATAATTTATTTGCGAACTGTGAACGAAAAAAGTTTAATCAGAATCCAGTTCTTTAATTTTACTCATCTCGTTCCTCAATTTTGACCAAATTTCTTCTATTTGACAGTAATCGTTACGTCACAACATGCAATCGATCCTATTCTCACTTGGAACGCATAGTACGATTCTCGCTCCCTTCCACTATTGTATTATCTCTTACTTCGTAACATTTAGAATGTTCAATTTAAATATTTTTGTTTTGAACAAAAATTGGATGAACCACTGTATGATAATTTTTTTTAAAGTCATAGAATAAAGGTTATTGTTTATGATGCATAGTCCTGCGCGGTTGCCAGTGTTTTACAAATTACCATGTATCTCATACCCTGTATCAACCCTGTATCAACCCTGTATCAACCTTGTATCATATCTGTATAATGCTTAAATATTTTGATGGTGGATGATACATACAAAGTGTGTAGGTTTCATTCGGTGCATCCTTTGAGACTGGAAGCCCACCCAATCAAAGTTAGGAAAAAAAGCTTGGCTCATGATAAGGTAAAGAGATTACATTATTTTCACCTATTTTCAGACCGGCATCAGCAGTTACAGCTATGGTTGAAATGTTCAAAACAGGCGCGCCGGGATCAATTTGGTTGTCCAATGCCAATAAACCAGTTCTAGATATTACACCAGTTATTGATGGTGCTTTTAAAGATTTTAGAAAGCTTCTGTTACCATAATATTGTATTTAATAAATAAGTTATTAGGTACCTATTGTCTTTGTGTTTAGATTTTAGTTTCAATTACATAAGTAAAACAACACATTCACATTCCTAGACCTTCACTTTCCTTCCTTTTCTCGCCCCTCCCTTCCTTTTTTTTTCTGCACTCTGACTCTGATTGCACTGCACTTAGGTACATAATGGCCCTTGTTACGGTGACATTTTGTTCAACATTATGAACTAGTGCTACGTATAATGTAGTTCAAACCTTATTGTTCAACCTATCCCCCGCCATAATTTTATTAGATTTATCGTATCACGATGGGCACAGGTCATCCCCCACGAGTCGCCAGTTAACCCCCGTTTATTCATTTCAGTGAGTGTATTGAAAGGTAAATAAATAAAATATGGGCGCGCATATGAAAACAGATTTTTAATGCTACAAAAGCTTACTACTTTAACAGTTATTTTCTTCACAAGTATATTGAAAAACGTCGTATGATACACGTGAGTAATTAATGATTACCGTTCACGGCTCTCTTAAGACCCTCGCCACGGCTCGGGTCTAAATACCGCCTCGACGGTAATCACTAACATTACACACTTATATCATAATGTATCAAACAATCTATTGATTGTTTTCCGCACTAGTGCAGAAAAGTGCGCGGAGAGCACGCGCACTTTTAATTACAATTATTACCCGCCACAATTTTATTACATTTATCGTATCAGGCTGGGCGCGCATCGACCACGACGAGTCGCCGGTCAGCCCCCGTTTATAAATTTTTCCGTAATTGTATTGAAAAAAGTCGTTTGATACACGTGAAAATTTATCACTGCAGCCCTCGGTTCCATAACACACTCGCCTACAGCTCGTGCGAATTCCGCCTCGGTCACAATGACAAACATTCTGCACTTTTATAAAATTGTACTATAAGAATTGGCAAGAAGTGGCTCAGAGGCGGAAACCAAGAAAGGAACGGAGGGAAGTCTTTGTCTAGATAGGCTATTTAATAAACATTTAGCTGAATAATTGATTTTTAACAAATTTTCTCTGACGGACGTTATTATTATTTAGATAATAATAGAAAATTGGTTAAAAATCAATTATTCCGCTAAATGTTTGAAAAATTAAAAAATAAATAATGAAAAAGCGAGTTGATTAGGTACCTACACTACTTGCACTATGCTGATAAATCATGCAGTATCCTTGTATATACTGTATCTATATCTATCATTCATCTATTCAGAAGGAACGCTGAAACTCAAGAACGTTTCTAAAGTTTATATTTTTATTAAGATACAAATTCATCAACTGACTGATAGCATTTGATACAGTATCTTATTTCTGCATAGTTATCATGAAATTTAATTATCGGTCGTTGAAACAAACACTTTTTTAGTACTCTATCAGGTGCATTGTTGAAATAATGGCGCAGTGGGACGCTAAAGACAAAACATTTTTGATAACTGGAGGTGCTTCAGGCTTGGGGGCTGGGTTTGCGGAGAGTTTCCTAAGACATGGAGCAAAGGTACGTACCTACACATTACAGATACAGTAGGTCAGTACCTAAAAAATGATTATGATACGAACTGTCAAAATATACACAAACGATCCTAGTACTCATTAGAGACATTAGATCGTTTTGCAAACGGTTCACGATATCCGATCCGATTTTGCAATCGGGTCTAGCTAAGCTATGACTGTTTCGTTTCGAAACTCTTTTGTCGAACGCTTCGATTCAGCAACGCCTCCGACTCCTTTGTTCTGACCACGTGACTTAACGTTGAGATGATGGCATTCCTATACATATGAAGTTTTCTACTAGCGTTAACGATTGTAGTTTATCAATTTGGATAAGCCCTCTGCAATACAATACTTTTATGTAGTAATGGTCGATATCTAGACCCAAGATGTGGAATGACTAATTAATTTTCAGATAAAAATATTCTACAACAAAATTTAAACCACATTACAGAATGTAGCTATCCTGGACATTGCCGAGGAGCTCGGCAAGGCGACAGTCGAGCGCCTGAACAAAGCTCACGGCGAAAAGGCGGTGTTCATCAAATGTGACGTGAGCAAGGAGGAAAACATCACGAGCGCGTTCGACTCCGTGCTCGCGCGGTTCAAGCAAATCGATGTCATCATCAACAATGCGGGTGTTATGGTCAATGCGCCTGACATGTGGAGGACTGCTTCTGACGTTAACTGGGTACATAGTGTTTAACATAATACGTAGGAACAGAAGTGAAGCAAAGTTTCACTTTTTACAACTATTACAATATTTGATTGAAATGCACTCGCAATTATTGCAGATTACCTTCAGCCAAGATTGGCTAAACCCGCATGGAATTTGCACTTACCCCATTATTAAGTATAGCCTGAGTTAATCTAGGAAATATGCTATTCAGACGATTGATCGTGAAGGTGTAACATACATCATGACATCCATATAATATACAACTTTCGTCTTTTTAATTGGGTGTGATGTGATATGTACTAAGTGACGAACATCTTTTAATTTTTAGCAAGGTCTGGTTTCCTTTACGCTAAAAGGCGTTGAACACATGAGGAAGGACGAAGGTGGAGCTGATGGGACCATTATAAATATCTCGTCAATAGCTGCTTTGACTAGAGTGTCGTTTTTGCCGATTTACAAAGGATCAAAAATAGCTGTCCTGCACTTCAGCCAATGTTTAGCGGTAAGTTATGTTTGGGTATGTCCTGTCAATGTTTAGCGGTGCGTTGTGTTTGAGTATCTCCAGTCAATGTTTAGCGATGAGTTGTGTTTGGGTATATCCAGTCAATGTTTAGCTATGAGTTGTGTTTGGGTATGTCCAGTCAATGTTTAGCTATGAGTTGTGTTTGGGTATGTCCAGTCAATGTTTAGCGTTGAGTTGTGTTTGGGAATCGCCAGTCAATGTTTAGCAGTAAGTTGTGTTTGGGTATGTTGTGGTGTTATACGGCAGTTTAGTAGATAGATAATAAATGATTTTGTAGTTGGTTAGCAAGAATTCTATCTCCCTATGCCAAGCTTAGACTTCTTTTGCGGAGACGGTATGCTGATTCTTGCAAATTCTTATTTACAGATGGATCCATTCTATGAAGACACAGGCATTCGAGTTTTGACAATGTGTTTTGGAGCTACCGATACTGCGATATTGCAAAATTTAGAAACAAGAACTTATCACCCAAAACTTGCGAAGATTTTGATTTCAGCTATTGCGACAAATTATGTCTGCCAAAAGTAAGTAATTTAGAAGCACATATAGAAGGCGATAGACGAAAAAAGATTGCATGTAGCGGAGATGAGAATGTTAAAATGGATGTGTGGTGTGACGAGAATGGATAAAGTGAGAAATGAGTATATTAGGAGAAGTTTGAAAGTGGCGCCAGTGACTGAAAAGTTGAAAGGGAATCGTTTGTCTTGGTATGGTCATGTGAAAAGAAGGGATGAAACGCATGTTGCTAAAAAGTTATGAGTTTACATGTGGATGGATTGAGGGGAAGAGGGAGGTCAAAGAAAAGATGGATGGATTGTGTGGGAAGAGATAGAAAGAAAAGGGAGTTAGTGATAGCGTGACGAGTGACAGGACAGAATGGAAGAAAAAAACGTGTGGCACCTTGGGCAGGAAGATGATGACGATATAGGAGGCGCCAGATAACCGTGGAATAAAGTACATTGACTTTTCCTAATATGCCTGCGTAGGTACGCAAAAAATAATCATTTCACATGAATTGCTTTTCATTACTAGATCATGTAAAGGATCACGTTTCATGTCGATCCAAGACAGCTTTGTCTTTATTTCCGTTTTTGAAATTAAATTGTCAACAAATGTAAGAGGGTCAATGACCGTAATTCCACGTTCATCTGGCAACTACCTTAGTACCTATGATAACACTGGATATCACTCCGATTAAATGTGTTTTAGCTCCACGATATTAAATCGTATCGGTGTTGTAAGTCATATTTCAGATAGATAGTACTTATCTGCATTTTTAATTTTCAGAGTGGAGTCGGCAGTTACTGCATTGGTTGAAATGTTCAAAATTGGCGCTCCAGGATCAATCTGGCTTTCTACAGACAACAAACCCGTTCGAGAAATAACTCCAGCTATTAATCGCGCTTTCAATGATTTCGAAAATTTGTTAAAATGAAATCTATGTACCTAGGTAAATAAAATGTGATCCGTTCTTTTGTTTTTAACATTACGTTACCTACACTGCTAAACCACTAACACTGTTTTTGTTTCTCGAATCATCCGTATTAAACTGAAATCTGAAGAAATATCATTCAAAAAGTGATTACCAATTTGTTGTAATTCGTTACGTTTTTTTTTTATTATGGATAGGCTCGCGTTTGACCACTATCTCACCTGATGGTAAGCGATGATGTGACCGACGATGGAACACGCTTGCATTAAGCAAGTGCACTAGCTTCTGACGTTTTATAAGTGAAATAAAAATATTTTTTGATTTTTTTTCGAATTTTTTCAAGCGTATCCATCGTCGGCAGCAATCTATACACTCTTGACTTAAAGACCCCTAGGTTATAGCTATCAGGAAACACAGACTCCGGCAGGGTATTAGGTTTGGTATTTCAGTTTACAAACCAATACTAAAGAAGGATTTATCCCACTAACCGTATAGTAATACCAAGTGTGCTTGGAGGTTTTAACCTCTATTCAGATATCTGAGAAAGAAGACAAACAGGGCCTCAAGTCTTAGTAGACTTGAGGCGCTGTTTGTCTTCTTTCTTTTTGTTATAGTTAACAATAGTGTCAAAATGGTCTATCATTGATTTCATAATTGTTGATTTTGACAAGTTTTGGTAATCTACTAATACGAGTTAAAAGGCGTTATTATGACTTTCTAATGATCAACCACTGACACTTCATTGAAACAAATGATGGTAATCTCGTACATAATAACAAATGAATATCTGACGTATGCGGTAATCTGCAAAAATTTTGTCAGTTCCTATGATCAGTGATCTACAATTACGACGTCATTGCGCAGTTAGTGCTTTTAATAAGCTCGGTATTGTCATTCTACCACAATTCTAACATATAAGACCACTGACCGATCAATGATGGATCATTATGAATTAGCAGATTACAAAATTTTAGCAAAATGACAATGGGATCGTGTTGGAATGACGAATTTATAAAAATAGCAGACTTGGGCCCCTGGTCAATTGTGATTATTTAGTTGTTGAGTGAGATAAGGTGTTTTTAAATTAATCGTGGATTCTAGTACCTCAATAAACATTGAAACTACACAGTTTGTCTAAGATAATATAGTAATTACATTACTATAAAAGGAATTACATTTTTATTATGATGTAAGTTTGTCAACTGATAGCAACATTTGATACTACAGTATCTTTCATAATTATGCAGTTTTTTGTTTCAGATTTAACAATCGTTCTTTGAGTGAAACACTCGTTACGTCCTTCTCGGGTTCATTGCAATGGCGCAGTGGGACGCTAAAGACAAGACATTTATAATAACTGGCGGCGCTTCAGGCTTGGGGGCTGAGTACGCGGAGATTTTCCTAAGATATGGAGCAAAGGTAACTTTTTTTTATTAACATGATAGGAATAGACTCCTCTTTTTCTCTTATCGACGGAGGCTTTCTTCGCCAATTACACACTAAACAAAAAAAATTGTTACCGAAAATTTTTGCATAGAATTTAAATTTTTATTCAGTAACATTTACTTGTTAAATAAATGCTAAATAATATATTAAGGCATCTTTAGATATACAAATGCATTTATTGTTGGAAACGGAAACTTCAATTTTTCGAGTGTGATGGGCGAAAAATTTCTCTTATCAACTCTTCTATCAAAGTATACATAAACGATACAAAATATGAACTTTGTGCAAACTACCTATCTCATACGTTTATCTAAGATAGGCACCAGATAAAATTGAATGGTTATTGACTTAGGTAGCTGCATATGTTGACATTCTGAATTTCAAAAACGATTTCCGTTTTTTAAATGAAGAATTTGACATTCTTAATTTAGCTGTCTTGATTCGATATCTATCGTCATTCTTTCAATTTTCTAGTAATGAAACAGTTTAACGCTTGTTTTTCGTTTATCTACGCAGAGATATTAAGAAAATGACAATTTACTTTATTCCACGTTTATCTGGCGCTTTTATAGTCATGCTGATATCCAGGACCAAAATATTTTCGAATACAAAAATTAGCACAATTTAAACGGTATTTCAGAATGTAGCTATCCTGGATATTGCCGAGGAGCTCGGCAAGGCGACAGCCGAGCGTCTGAACAAAACTCACGGCGATAAGGCGGTTTTCATCAAATGTGACGTGAGCAAGGAGGAAGACATCACGAGCGCGTTCGACTCTGTGCTCGCCCAGTTCAAGCAGATTGATGTCATCATCAATAATGCTGGCGTTATGGTGGACGCGCCTGACACGTGGAGGAAAGCTGCTGACGTTAACTGGGTACAATAGTGTTTAACTTTATTCCTAGGAACTAAAGTGAAGCTAACTTTCTAAATATGCTATACTGGTACCAAGTTTTATTTAACACGACGGAGTAACAAACGTAGATATACTTAAATATCGCTAAATGAACTTACAAATTTTCGCTTTTATAATATTGGTTTGGTGATTATCTCTAGGTACTGTCGACTGACAAACTTATTTTAATTTGTAGCAAGGTCTGGTTTCTTTTACATTAAAAGGCGTCCAGCACATGAGGAAGGACGAAGGTGGAGCTGGTGGGACCATTATCAATATCTCGTCAGTAGCCGCTTTGACTAGAGTCCCATTTGTGCCGATTTACGAGGGATCAAAAATAGCTGTCCTACACTTCAGCCAATGTTTAGCGGTGAGTTGTATTTACCTATGTCTTACATGTGTTGCCAGTACTTGAAACTATTTACATCTCTTCAGATTCTCTCTAGTATAAAATATTGTTTTTGAGTTGATTTTAACCATTGTCCTCTAGATAACCCTTAGATCTGTAGCCTCTGTAGGTGTTTTTTTTACTAACCTTCGAGTACGTTATTTATTATTTTATAAAAAAAACGTCAAATATAACATTACGTTCCTTCTAGGGCAGTCGAGTAAAAGTAAATGATTTTGTGGCTGATTGGCAAGAATATTATCTTAATATACTAGCTTCAGACTCTTGTGGCATAGACGCTACGTTTGACTTACAATTCCCTAGACGGAGCAGTGGGCGTTCACTGTGCCGTCGGGCGGGGTCGTTCGATCTTGAGCTTCGCGTTTTATCTCGCTCAGTAGCCTTATTCACGCAAAATCAAACAAGCCAAATATCGTTAAAGTTTTATAGTCGTTCGATCGAAATCCTATCCAAAAACGGTAATCACGATCTATCGACTAATTTCCGGTTACATTACTATGTATTCTGCTAGGATAATGTAATACAGGTTTTTTTTTATATCGACGAATTTCAAACGACTTTAAAATTAGTATCGTTCAAACTCGATTGAGCGAATCGGGCTACAGGTCTTCCTTATGTACTTCGCTTCTGCAATGGTCGTTAATCACCAGGTCTGGTTAGGGCAATCGTGTTTACGTTTTCCTGGACGATTCCAATCTAGGTTTGCCTTGCCTTGGTACCTATATGTTCAGGGTTCCTACGCAGTGGCCGGTCCAGTTACACTTGCCGCGTCAGATAGACGCTATACTAATCTTTGCCAATGCTTATTTCCAGTTGGATCCATTCTACGAAGACACGGGCATTAGAGTTTTGACAATATGTTTTGGAGCCACCGATACCGCATTACTGCAAAATTTAGAAAAAAGATCTTATCACCCAAAACTTGGGAAGCTGTTGGCTGAGGCTGTTGAGACAAAGTTCTTGCGCCAAAAGTAAGTCCAAAAAAAGTGTCTCTGAATAGTGACACTTTTTTTTGAAGATGGGAACATCATCCCATGACATCTCCTCCGAGCCCTTGGGCGGAGCGAGAGATAGTGTCAGACTTTTACTGACTAAAAACTCACTCCTGTTACTTCGTTGCCTTTCGTATCGGCGTCGAAACTTTCTTTCAGAAGCAGACAGTTAGCCCCAGTAGGATTCGACCCTGCTGGGCCCTTACGATATGCTAACAATTCCTTGAGGCGCGCGTGGAACAATACGCGCCGTCGACCGACGTCTTGGGTTCAGTCCGGACGGTTCCCGGACAGTCGGACGGCGAGCTACCAATTGCTCGCCGTCCGCAAGCCCGCATTCAAAGGCACTTACCTATGTACTAGTGTGTAGGTAATTTTGGAGAACACTTCGATTGAAACTGATTTGCTTCATGATCCTAAATCGGTTCAACGTTGCGAATCATATTAAAACCATATACTGGAATCTATCTGCATTTTTAACTTTCAGAGTGGAGTCGGCAGTTACTGCTCTGGTTGAAATGTTCAAAATTGGCGCCCCAGGATCAATCTGGCTTTCTGTAGACGACAAACCTGTTCAAGATATAACTCCTGCTATTGATCGTGCTTTTAAAGATTTGGAGAGTTTGTTAATATAAAATCTATGTTAATAAACTATTCTTCTATCAACTGTGATCAACCATGTGATCCGTTCTTTCGTTTTTAACTTAAACTTATACATACCTATGTACCTATCGTATGACGGTATTAACAGAAAAATCAGGCGGATAATACCTCCTTTAATCGTGATGTCAATATAACTGTAATCCCCTGGCCTGAAAAACTATGAATAGACTCATATTGTACAATATGACAGACTCTCGGGTTCTGTACGGACGGGTACCGGACGACGAGACGGCGAACTACACATTGCTCATCTATAGTCCGCTAGCCCGCATCTACGGTGTCCAATAGCGCCGTGCGAAATTATCCGTGTGCAATTAGCACTTTTGGAATCTGTCAATGTTACTCATACATACGTATTCCCTAAATTGATTTATTTTTTTTTGTATTAAAAAAAAAGAAATACGTGGCTATTCTAGTCCATTGTTTTTCCTAGGCGTTTTTATTATTATTTTTATTTATTTAGAATTACGTAAATAGCACCACGGACGTAACTGACTGGTGTCCAATCTATGTATACATATATATAATCATCATCATCTTCCTGTCCTTGTCCCGTTTTATATATGGTCGGCGCAACACGTTTTTTTCTTCCATTCTGTTCTGCCATTCGTCACGCTATCACTAACTCCTTTTTCTTTCATCTCACACAATCCATCCATCTTTTCTTTGGCCTCTCTCTCCCCCTCCATCCATCCACATGTAAATTCATAACTTTTTTAGCAACATGGGTTTTGTCCCTCCTTTTCACATGACCATACCAAGACCACGTGCCACTTTCAAACTTCCCCTAAAATACTCATTTCTCACTTTATCTAAATTATATATAATTGCAAAATATAATTTACTGATTAATCACGAAATCTCTCTTAAAACTTAAAATTTGGCTGGTACGTTCCTTATAGGGTGTAGACATCCGCTAAAAACGGGTTTTCCGAAATTCATCCCCTAAAAGAATGAAACGGGGGTCTGAAGTTTGTATGAAGTAACCCACATTCACGCGTGCGAAGCCGTTGGCAGAAGCTAGTTTAATGTAAAAGAAAAACAAGGCAGATAAGTTCGTAAGATGGGAGGACGACATCAACCGTATCGTGGACATTACGTGGAAGAGAAAGACACATGACTGCACTCTGTGGCTAGCTTTATGGGAGGCCTATGCTGGGAAGCAACAAAATCTTCGAGAATCTGGTGTCCAATAATAAAACGTAGCATGCAAGAAACATTGTATTACTCGTATAAGATTGTTCAATAAAGGCTATTATTATTATTAAATAGCACCATTACAGCTATTTCGCCAATGCGATGATAAGAAATAAAAAGCAATATACCTACATTATTTATTTTATAATTTAATGTATAATTAAATTATTAAATAAAAATAAATTTGTGGGTTAAGTTTGCCTATGTACAGCAACAGTCTTATTTTTATTGTCAGTTAAAATTTTTGAGTACAATAAAGAATAAGAATCGACATTAACATGTAATATAAGGAATTAACCTGTAGTATATTTTCAATGCACTTTAATGCTAAGTACCTGGGCCATTATCAAATTCTTTGCTGGTAAACCTTAATTCAATTTCTAGAAATTTAAATATTACAAGCTCTTTACTTATATGTTACAGTTTACTAAATGTATGCCCCTTAATAACCATCGAATTTTGAAGTCCTGTCTATGGTTGTGATGTTTTATTAATAATTGTAGGCATTTTTTTCAGATTTACGGTCTCAAGGTGTAAATAAATGCCATTCTTTTATCAATGCGAAATATTTTTTTATTATAATACAGACAAAATGTATTACAAATATTTTGGTCATGATAATTACAGACGTAAAAAACAATTCTGTTACCAAGAATTACCGTTATGTTACCTTAAATAATGAAATTTGATAGTATTTATTATTTAGGATGCTTTATATAACAATTTATTATTTATTTACTTTGTATTCGAAGAGTTTTTGTTATTTGATATAAAAAACATACCATTCTTGAGGGATACGGTTACATGCGATGAATTTGAAAATGGCCCACCTACTTCAGTGATCATCAGCAGGTTGCTGTGAAATACGACTGTTTTTTACGTGTATAGGTAGAACTAGAAGATGCATTGTAAATTAGGACTGTAATAGAGATATTAACTTGCATCTCAAATAAACATTTTTTAATTAATTACTCAGCTTGTGCTGAATTAAATGCTAAGATTTCAATAACATAAAGCACATCAGATAAGGACTTTTATTATGACATAAGTTCTTCAACTAAGAGCAAGATTTGATACAGTATCTTGTTTCTATATACCTACTTAGCAATCTTATGAAGATTTAACTATCGGTCGTTGAGAGAAACACTCGTTAGTTGCTCTCGTTAGTGTACTTTGTTAATATAATGGCACAGTGGGACGCTAAAGACAAGACATTTTTAATAACTGGCGGCGCTTCAGGCTTGGGGGCTGGGTTTGCGGAGAGTTTCTTAAGACATGGAGCAAAGGTAACTTTTACCGTCTCTTTTGCGAAGCCAGTACCTTCACATTATTAACATAATTATGAATGGAACTTTCAAAATACAAACAAACGATACTAGGTATTATAAATGTCATGCAAACGAATCACGAATTGCAATAAATATGCACCTATCTTTTTGCTATTATTTGATACCTTCAAATATTTGGTACCTCTATTGAACGCGAGAAAACGCCTGAAGAAAGTGGTTAGACATTCTGATGTTAGGAAGTCGGGACTATTTTTAGGGTTCCGTAGTCAACTAGGAACCCTTATAGTTTCGCCATGTCTGTCTGTCTGTCCGTCCTCGCTTAATCTCTGGGACCGTTAGCACTAGAAAGCTGAAATTTGGTAACAATATGTATATCAATCACGCCGTCAAAGTGGTCAAATAAAAATTGGAAAAAAATGTTTTATTAGGGTAGCA
Organism: Mythimna albipuncta; assembly: GCA_929112965.1. Taxonomy (NCBI): domain Eukaryota; kingdom Metazoa; phylum Arthropoda; class Insecta; order Lepidoptera; family Noctuidae; genus Mythimna; species Mythimna albipuncta. The sequence goes on from OV815973.1 coordinate 14,319,374, forward strand.
TCCCTATATGTAAAGTAGGAAGTGATTTTTTTTTTAATTTCAACCCTTTCGTGTGATATATTGTTGGATAGGTATTTAAAAATGAATAGGGGTTTATTAAAATCATTTTTTGATAATGTCAATAATTTCGGAAATAATCGCAAAAAAAACAAAAAAACAATGTGTCCCCCCCCCTCTAACTTTTGAACCAAGAGTTTAGAAAATATGAAAAATTCTGAAAAGTAGAACTTTATAAAGACTATTTTGAACTTGATGGAAAGAACAGTTTTGTTTTGTGTCCGAAATATTTCCGGATATAGAAATTTTCGAACACAATGTATGTAAACGACGTTTCAGAATATGGTTATCGTGGATATTGCCGAGGATCTCGGCAAGGCAACAGTCGAGCGCCTGAACAAAGCTCACGGCGACAAGGCGGTGTTCATCAAATGTGACGTGAGCAAGGAGGAAGACATCACGAGCGCGTTCGACTCCGTGCTCGCACAGTTCAAGCAGATCGATGTCATCATCAACAATGCTGGTAATATGGCGGACGCACCTGACATGTGGAGAAAAGCTACTGACGTTAACTGGGTACGTAGTATTTAATTTAATACTATGCAGTAGGAACAGAAATGAAAGTACAAATTAGTTTTAAAGTAATATTGATTTTTTACAACTTAAAATATTTGATTGAAATGCATTTGCAAATGTTTTCAAACTAACTTTTCCACATGATTTTTATTAACCTCTGGTATAAATTATTCATTCAGCTGATTTAGACTATTTTTTAATTAGTATAAAAATGGGGCTCTATCTGTTACTAATCATATTTGTGTAGTGAAAAGTAAAAAAAAAAGAATTCCCAAAATCTGTCATAATTGTTAAATTTATAATATAGAATCAATCGTTCATATTTATCAATTGTTACTAGAAATAACTACGCGCAGTGGTTTTCAATTTTGATGAAAATGGATTATCAATAGCCTGTACAATATTTCCATAAATTGAGTGTATTTTGGGATATAAACAAACGCTAATAACTTTGCTGTTTATGAATAACTTTACTGATATAATAACAAGGCTTTTTCCAATAAGCCAATAAGTACTAATAAAAAAATTGTGGTTTAAACAAGGTGCCGTTTTGAATCAGCATAAAATTACAGGAAGTTGTTATAAAACTCGTAAGTAATTATATAGAAATACTCATAAATAATTATATACATGTACAATAGGTAGTGAATAATACTTGTTATTTTAGTTTTTTTTTGGTGTGTTATTCAGAATCACTCTTTTGTAGAACCTCTTCAAAAAAACAGAATGACTCGTTACGATTTATCGCACATTATGTCACTCATAAGTGCATGGGTGCGACATACTGTAACAGGCTCCGCCTACTTTACGAAATGCTTTTACCAATTTATTTCCATATATAACAATAAAAAAATACCTTTAATTTTATTGTTGTTTCGGGTCCAGAATCACTAACATATTTGCCTCCAGAAACTGTTTGTAGATTCTAAACAGCATCTTGTACCTACATGTAGTTACAACAAATCGTATTGGGATATTTGTGTGATATGACACTGGTATCAACTCACTAACGATGTTCTTTTCTTTTAATTTCTAGCAAGGCTTAGTTTCCTTTACACTAAAAGGCGTCCAGCACATGAGGAAGGACGAAGGTGGAGTTGGTGGGACCATTATAAATATTTCGTCAATAGCCGCTTTGGTTAGAGTTCCGTCTGTGCCGATATACGAAGGTTCAAAAATAGCTGTCCTACACTTCAGCCAATGTTTAGCGGTAAGTTATATTGGGTATATTTTACATATTTTTTGAAACAATTACATATATTTTTCATATCAAATTTGCTCTAGCGTAATTAGTGTAAAATATTTTTTTGAGTAGACTCTACTATAGTCTGTCTAATAATTTAAACGACTTGGGTAATTTTTAGGGTAAAATGAAATCTGATGTAGTCAACACTGGTTCAGATATCAAGGTTGATTATGAGATTTTAGTCATTGTTTAATAATGGAACCTTATAAAAAGTATCCAATTTAAGTATTTTTTTAAATGATTTAATACTATTAGGGGACTTATTAACATTCAAAAATGCAAAAGATTTTCGTTAAAAATATACTTAATTCAGTCTCTTTAATGATATTCTTATTACAAAAGTAGGATACATTTGCAAAGACATAATAGTGTCATAAGTAATAAAATAAATCTGGAATCGTACAGGAAATCTGATTCTTAATATTCTATTTCACTTACTGATTCATCATCAGTAGCCATACTACGATCAAGATCTGTTGTAGAACTATCGACATCTCAAAAAACAAGTGAATGACAACTAAAATTCCGGTTGCCAACATTAGATTTTTAATTTCCTCGAAAAAATTCCAAGTCGTTTAACTTACTAGACAGACTATACCTACTACTACAGAAACTACCGTCCTCTAGATATTACCTTACCGTATTTACTCATTAAATATCTCATGTAAATCTTGCAAAATATTACTTTTCTTCTAGGGTAGTAGAGTAAAAAATAAATGCTTTTGTGGCCAATGTGATTGGCAAGAATATTATGCATCGACGATATGCTAACCTCTGCTAATAAAATTATTATTTCCAGATGGATCCATTCTACGAAGACACAGGCATAAGAGTTTTGACAATATGTTTTGGAGCCACTGATACTGCCATACTGCATAATATAGAAACCAGATCTTATCACCCAAAACTTGGGAAGATGTTGGCTGCTGCTATGGCAATTGTGCCAAAAAATGAAGCATGCCAAAAGTAGGTTTAGAGGCACCTAGAGCCCATGTCGGTAATGTTGAAGAACACTCTAATTATCTCTTTGAATGCTTTAATTAGAGACACAATAGAAAGACAATTGCTTATGTCGAACTGTGTAACATAAGACATTCAAAAGGTTAATTATAATCTTAAATCGTTTCAGTGTCATAAATTATATTTAAACCAAATACTACAATGTTCTGAGGATTTGCATTTTTAAATTTCAGGGTGGAGTCGGCAGTTACAGCTCTGGTTGAAATGTTCAAAATTGGTTCCCCAAGATCAATCTGGCTTTCCACAAACAACAAACCAGTTCGTGAAATAACTTTAGATATTGATCGCGTTTTCAAAGGTTTTGAGAATTTATTTCTATAAAATCTATGTAAAAGTATAATTTTTTTTTATCAATTCAAACATTAATGTATCTGTTCTTTTGCTTTTGAATTAAATTGATACATACCTACATGTCAAATATAATGAAGCTAACTGTAACATCAGTTGGGTAATACTTCCAATGAACCTTTACCTTGAGCATCTTTTACGATTTGTCTAAAGCATTAGATTGTATTCTTTATGAGACGTTAATAAAGATAATTTACTACACCATTATGGGATCCGGAACTCATCCCTGGATATTCTTACTTTATATTGTGATAGGATTCAGAGAGTTGACGTAAATCTAGAAAGACATTCCTGTTCTGTAGTAACAATGGGTGTCCCACAGGGCTCAATTCTTGGTCCATTTCTGTTTCTGTATAGAAGTTGCCGTAAAATTAACCATCCAATTTTGTTTTTGTATACCTTTTTTACTAAACAAAAATAAAAGATTTTGAGGGATAGAAATCTTACCTGACCTACACACGCGATTAGGAAATCGACGTTAAAATGCACGCTGCACTAACACCACTGAATGATTATTGGTCAAAAGAATCGACACAATTATTCCACATTCATGCGGAGTATAGCGTTCCATTGCTTGTCTGTTTATATTCTGCAGCTGTCTAGTTTACAAATACCAAATGTGATTGACACACGACGCCATTTGCAATAATTGTAACATCTTCCAATAGAGTGATTAATTTTGCGCCACTCTATATAAATTATAACTATTTTGTTCAAACTTAAATATTAGGAGCCGGTTACTGAAGATTTAGATAACGCTGTCGTGAAAACAGTACACTGATTTAATGTTAATAACTTAATGAAATAATGACCAAACCAGATCACCTTAATTTAGTTTTTTGAGGAATGTTGAAATCTACCTTCAATTTTGGCGTATACATCGAGGCAAAACTCAACTGGCTGCCAAAATATTGGGGTTCTTGGCAAAGGTGAGACGGTAATTCACACTGGAACAGCTGCTGTAGGGATGAGATATATTAAACACACGACTGATAGTACTGACCAATTATCATTGGTACTCTTTATGTAGCCAAATATATAGTGCTTACAATTATAGATTACATGGCTATATAATACTTTTATCTACTACACTACACTGCTCAACCTTTATCAAGCGCAAGTTAGATTGTGTATGGAGTAATATTCTAATCTTTGATGAATCTGCCAACTATCAGCATACCCTAGAGTCGAGAAGTGAACCAAGAAGATCAATGAAGCACTCCTCGAATCAAAACTCCAAAATCTTGAGCATCGATGCCGAGTAGCTAGTCTGGTGGTTTTCTATTGTTTATATTTTGGGGAGTGTGCTTTGGAATTGTACAAATTAATTCAATTATTGAACCACTCAACGTACAGTATTGTGCCACCGGTACATGGTAGAAATCCTACCAATATATACTAAACATTTGGAAACACATTTATTGGGCGTGGCTATTATTATTTTTCAGGTTTATTTGATAAGAAGACGAGAAAATTTCTATTGCAAAAATTATGTATGGGGTTTGTATTTGTAAAGCTCCTTAGTAAATATAGGCTATTTTATTTTATTTTATTTAATCGGCGTGGCTAAAGAGTGGAATTGCCGGTATGTAAGTTACTTCTAGGCAAAGGTACTTCAATGCCGACCACATTATCGCATACAATCAGGTGAGCTAGAATTCTAACACGAGCATTTTATTATTTTAAGCAAGTTTTGTTAAAATTTGAAGGAGTACCGATCAAATACTTATTACCAGTTTGTTGTAACTCGTAAGGTTTATATTGGTATTTCGGTTTTTATATGGTCATTATGTGCTTTTAATATTAGACAAAGATCTATCCCATAAACAAAGCCTTTAACAAAAATATTTTTACTGAGTTGTTGAATACCTAAACTACTTATGTTTTTTTTTACACTTTCAATAAACGTTACAACGATGATTTCTTAACTTCAACTTAAACTCTTAATTAATGGCCTTTGTGGAAGAGACACCACAATTTTGCCAATAACACGTAAGAATTATCATAGCTTGTATAAGTAAGACATTAATAATCCGGTAGGTACATTACCAGCAAAGAACACACACATAAACTCAAAACTCAAGAACCTTGACTCTACAAAAGTTTATATTTTTTATGATTCGAGTATAATGACGTCAACTGATAGCAAAATTAGATACATTATCTTTTTACTGCATAGTTGTCATATTGAGAGTTCACTATCGGTATTTGCTTGAGAAAAACGCAGTATCTTCTAGAGTGCACGGTGCATTGTTGAAATAATGGTGCAGTGGGACGCTAAAGACAAAATATTTTTAATAACTGGCGGCGCTTCAGGCTTGGGGGCTGGGTTTGCGGAGAGTTTCTTAAGACATGGAGCAAAGGTAAGTTTTATACTCGTTTTTGCAAAGCCAGTACCATCACATTATTATTAACATATGTCTTAGAAGACATGGAGCAATCCTTATTTTTTTGTGATGTCAGTGCAATAATATAGATAGATAACGATAGGTCAGGTATATTAAAACTAATTATTTTATTTTATCCACATCCAAAATAAAGGTACACAAACGATAGTAAGATGAACGTTTTGTAATCGATTTACGAACTGCAATATCAAGTCATGGTAGACATCTACGATCAAAATATTTTTGAGTACAGAAATTTTTAACTCTCAAACTCTCACAATGTAATCGACATTTCAGAATGTAGTTATCGTGGACATTGCCGAGGAGCTCGGCAAGGCGACAGTCGCGCGTCTGAACAAAGCTCACGGCGACAAGGCGGTGTTCATCAAATGTGACGTGAGCAAGGAGGAAGACATCACGAGCGCGTTCGACTCCGTGCTCGCGCAGTTCAAGCAGATCGATGTCATCATCAACAATGCTGGCGTGATGGCGGACGCGCCTGACACGTGGAGGAAAGCTGCAAACGTTAACTGGGTAAATAGAGTGTAACATAAAATGTATGAACATAAATATGAAGCTGCATTTCAAAGTAACACTGACTAACTTTTAAAATAAGTATTACAATTTTTTATTACTTCCCCCATTATTACCTATAGCTTATATGTTAATCTAGGATATAAGCTATCTTGGTACCAAATTTTATCTAAATCTGTCCAGCCGATTGAGTGTGACACCTACAAACTCCCACCTTTATTATATTGGTGCGTCGTAATAGCTACTCTCGATTGACTAACTTCTTTAAATTTGTAGCAAGGTCTGGTTTCCTTTACTCTAAAAGGCGTCCAGCACATGAGGAAGGATGAAGGTGGAGCTGGTGGGACCATTATAAATATCTCGTCAAGAGCTGCTTTAAGTAGAGTCCCATATGTACCGACATATTCAGGATCTAAAATAGCTGTCCTGCACTTCAGCCAATGTTTAGCGGTGAGTTGTCGTTTTAGTTGTTTAAATTAATTATCTTCTCTTTTGCAAAAATATGGTTTGTGAGTAGATTCTAACTAGGTATTTACTGTTCTTTAAATAGAACAGTAAGTGTTTCTGCCAATTTATTTTCTCACTAAATATCTTATCTAGATGTTACATAACATTACTATTCTATAAAAAATGAATAATTTTGTGGCCATATATTATTGTTGGCAAAGATGTTATGTCCTTAAGCCAGATTTCTGTTGCAGAGGCGCTGTGCTAATGTCTGCCAATTATTTTTTTCAGATGGATCCATTCTACGAAGACACAGGCATAAGAGTTTTGACAATGTGTTTTGGAACAACCGATACTGCTATATTGCAAAATTTAGAAACAAGATCTTATCACACAAAACTTGGGAAGATGATGGCTACTGCTGTTGTAGTAGATTACGAGTACCAAAAGTAAGTTATTCAGGGTCACTTAGCATGTAGGTTGGTACTTGGTACCTTTGTATGTAGGTAATATAAGAGAACACTTCTTTTGAAACTGCTTTAATTTGACCTATGATCTTAAATCAGTTCAATGCCGCAAATCATATATAAATGAAATACTAGAATGTAGGTACTTCTAGTATATAAATTGCACTTTTAACTTTCAGGGTGGAGTCGGCAGTGACTGCTCTGGTTGAAATGTTCAAAATTGCCGCTCCGGGATCAATCTGGCTTTCTACAGACAACAAACCGGTTCGAGACATAACTCCAGCTATTGATCGCGCTTTCCAAGATTTGGAGAATTTGTTACTTTAGAATCTATTTAAATAAATGATTCTTCTATCGATTTTAATTAAACATCTATGTATTTACTATTTTGCTTGTAACTTAAGGGCCAAGCGCCCGAAAAGTGCCATATAACAGTAATTTTCTGAGGCCTACTCCTCCGTAACGGCTAAGTCAATTGGTTTGAAAAAAATATATGTTAATTATAGATTCATGAACAATAATATCAACATTTGATTTTTTCGTGCAATTAATACTATTGTCAAAAAAAAAAAATATTTAGCAATTTCGCAACTTTTCTCTACTCCTTCGAAACGGCTTGGGCCTTTAGAAACATTTTTACACATAAAAATTGGTGGTTGAATATTCTTCAAAGTGAACATTGCATATTATGTAAATCAATCAATATTTCGCAGAGAAAATAGATTTAAAGCGCTTTCCGGGGGCTGCTGGCCGCAAATAAATGCACAGATTTGCGTACTGCCGCCTAGGCGAGTGCGAGAGTTGCGTTCACATAATTTCGCCCAGATGGTTCAAGGGACTATACGTCTTAAGAGGCTGCTTTTCCACTCGCCTATCGTACACATCGAGCATGGTTTAAAAGCTTGTTACTTCATCTAACGCAATCCAACGTGATGTTTGACGAAAAGGCAACGCGAAAAAAGAGTGATTATACCTGAAAACTCTATTGGCATTCAGTAATTCCGTGATTCGAATATTTTACAAAACTTGTTCCAGGAAATACGTCTTTTTTTAAACACTTAAAAGTTTTTGAAAAATATTGTTATTATTTAGAATCTTGATAAAATTTTCTGGGCTTGTATAGTTGTACTTTTTTGACTTTTTTAATTTTTGAGTAAATTATGAAGTGTCATAGTTCATGCAAAATAGCAGATTTTCAGAGGTCTTAGAAGATGATTTCCATAGAAGCCTAGATAATATCCACTAGATACTGTGTTTCCAAAATATCTGATGAAAAATGTGTAATAACGTCATAATCGCGTAAGACCGGTTGTATGAAAAACAGTGAAAATGTATATCGAGATGCATTCTCTTAAACTTATACACACCTACATATCGCATTATGGGGCTAACTGTAACATCAGGCGGGCGTTACCTCAAATTACCATATAAAAAGACGTCGACAAAGAATCAATCCATTTTGCTATAGTTTCTGTAACAATTAATATTGATGGTTAAAAATTCATTATGTTGTGTGTGCCCAATGATATTATATTGTTGAACCACAAACGTTAGTGATAGAACCGAATCGCTGCAAAACCAACTCCACGTAGTCTTATCTGCTCTACGCGATTTTAAATTACATCTAGTGTAATTTAAAATCGCGTAGGGGCGAGACCCGCGGGCTGAGGAGCAAACGGTGGTGAGCGAAAGCCGTCTGCGACGAATAGCACGTGTGGGGCCGCCGGAGGCTCGCAGCGACGGACCCGGACCGAAACCATGCCTGCTGCATGTTGCATGCTGCACGCTTACTTGGATGCTGCATGCTTGCTTACATGCCTGGTGTATGCTTGTTTAAATGTTGCATGCTTGTTGCATGCATTAAAATTATGCTCAATCATTAGATACATCACGCTTAAAAATTATGTGTATGCGTAAATAATATTATGCGAAAGTATAATTAGGACACAAACAAAAGTATGACAAGTTATAATAATATTAGGTCTTATAATATGCAACGAAAAAAGACTGGTGGAAAATAACGTCAATGTTATAACTCAGATCCCTTTGCCTGCAGAACTACGAATTGACTAGAGATTAAAGATTTGTAGCGACATCTATGGCGCCACATAAGAACTACGAAGAAAGTACGAAATCCTGCATCGCGCAATTAAAGTTCTCCGCGCGATTAGAACATATACGATAGTCCGAAATCATCTATCGGGCAGTCACCCACCAGACCATAACACCTGTCTGGTTGTAGGATCCTCCCTTTTCAAGGGAGGTATGTGAGACTTTACTCTCTGTTTCGCCTACCTCCAAACTGGTGACCTTCGTGACGTCATCATGACTTCCTCAAGCTTTCGAGCAGTGAGCCATACAGCCAGCACCCATGGCTACGAAGGGTATCCTGACTACCAGCATTACACATTCATATCATACCTGGTCATCCCCCTCAGCCTCATCAGCGACCTTGGCTTAGCACACCGCACCTTCGGCCAGTCATATGAAGAGCTATGAAGAACCTTTCCTGGCCGACGCCAGCAGGCAAGCCCTACGGCGCACAAGCACCGCACTGACTCACTGGAGCCAGCAACACTACTCCGACTTACTGGAGCTTGCAGCATCATCCCGACTCATTGGGACAGCACCACCTCGACTCACTGGGGCATCATCACCCCGACTCACTGGGGCATCATCCCGACTCACAGGGATAGCAACACCCCGACTCACTGGGGCATCACTGCAGACAGTTCCGACTCACTGAGAACTATGCGGCATCGGTTCCGACCCACTGGAACCAACCTACGCTGGCCTGGCACGCATCAAGAACCATCGATCTCCGATCTCCGGAGGGGAGTGAGTAGCGACATCTATGGCACCATATAAGAACTACGAAGAAAGTACGAAATCCTGCATCGCGCAATCAAAGTTCTCCGCGCGATTTGAACATATACGACAGCCCAAAATCATCTATTGAGCAGTCGCCCACCAGACCATAACACCTGCCTGGTTGGAGGATCCTTCCTTTTCAACGGAGGTATGTGGGACTTTACTCTCTGTTCCGCCGACCTCCAAAGATTATATAAAATAAAAAGCTTTGTTTTCCATTACCCTTGACATAACACTATAGAATTTAAGTTAAAATAATCTTATTTTTCTAATTTGATAATAGTTTTTTCTTTATTTAGTAAGTTTTTTTGGGATAAGTGAGCCTTCTCCACGGACTACGGGGTCCACGGATGAAGGTCTTCTCCAGTTCCGTCCATTTGTCCCTGTGTCACTGTGATCGTATGACATGACTGACATGAAAGATAGATTAGATTCTAAATAATGAGTGTCTTAAATACCTAGAACCCAAACCTATAAAAAAGTAAAAGTGCTCTGGTCTATGAAAATCAATGGAAATGACATTTGATTTGATTGGTAAAAAAAAAATTAATATTGACGTTTGAAATGCTTTACGTGCATTTACGTGTTTCGTGAACTTGTTTTCTTCTAGATGTGTTTGACTCATAAATGCTTTGAAATTCAAGATTAAAAAAAATAATTATCTTTTTAATCTACTATTGTCATGTCGATCTCGGAGGAGGATAGAATTGGACTAGCGGGACTAGTGGAGAAAATAATAAAGGAGTTGAACCAATATCTGGAGGACCGTGAATTGTAAATATTTACTTGAAATTGGCACAATATCAAGATGCATGATAAGCGAGTGTAAACTTGCGTGTTAATTCTGTTTTTTTTCAGGACTGAGTTTGACATTGTTGGTGTGGAGTCTACGACGAACCGGTCTCCGGTTTTGTACGTTCAAACTTCGCTGGGACTGGAGTCCTGGTGTGTGAAACATGTGTACAACTACTGCTATGCTGAACTAATTCATGACTTTTTGACAAATCCAAAGCGTAGATTCAGTAGACTTTCTAATCTAAACTACAAAAGGATTATAAGTCTTCTAAATCCTACTCTCCTGATAAACCCTGACGTAACCTCATTATGGAACAAGCGAAGAGAGATGACGTCGCAACAGTATCACGATTGGTTCTCCGAGATGCATTTCACTAAATTGGTACTAACACGGAAGCCAAAATGTAACGAGGCCTATTCATACAGGAGATGGATTCTGACAAATTTATTAGCCAGTAAGTGTTTTCTTTTTATATTTATCTTAACTAAATTTTGCTCATATTTGGAAGTGGCAACTATTGTGAGTACAACTAAGGAGTGGCATTCCCTGTTAGAGTTTATAATAATAATATAATATAGCACAACTATCACACAGCGCCGTCTAGTCCCAAGCTAAGCAGAGCTTGTGTTATGGGTACTAGACTACTGATAAACATACTTATATATTTCTAAATACATACATATTACAGATAAATTACACCCAGTTTATGTTTCTTGATAACTGCAAACTGGGACTCTTTAAGTCTAGACTGAAAAAGTTTAGACAAGTTTGCTTCATGATGAGGGCTAAGCAAGTCCCTTTTATTTATTTTTTTGTATAATATATTTTTCACAATAATCAACTTTGCTATTTATCCTGGACGACAAACACAGCTCCTGTATAAAAGAAAGGCTGTGTGAAAAGTCAGTTTTATAACTTGTTATTGATTATTTCAACATAACTAGCTATTCATAACTTAGCAGAAGATCTTAACTGATATAATTATTGTTTAAAATGCATTATATTCTAGAACATTAACCTTTCAATCGTGGAAATTACAGACACAATAGAAAGACAATAGGTGCGTGAATGCTGGCGTTCGCTTGGGGTTTAATGAATTAAGATAATTTTGAATATTTTTTACTTGTTAACACTTAATTCTGTTTCAATTTCAGTCGGAAATTTGACAAGGGCTATCCTTTTGGCATCACCATGCACAAACCCTTTTCACGGATCACTATTTATAATTTCCATTAATATTTAGTATTGTCGGTTTCAGAGGATGATGTGCTCAGTGAAGAGTTTTTAGATGATATTATTTCTGAAGAGTTAAGACTGTGTAATAAGGCTGCTGACAAATGCATGAACAACTACCACTGTTGGGACCACCGTGCCTTTCTGATAGACCTCAGCTGGCGCTACCGATACAGTTTTGACAGCACATTGCTTTACTTCAATGAATACAAATTTGCTAAGCAATGGACATCAACCCATGTTTCTGACTACAGCTGCTTCCACTACCGCCAAATCTGTGTCCGAATACTCTTCCTTATTGAAGAACGATGGCCTGTATTTGAAAAAATGATAGAGGTTAACTTACGGGAGAATTTCCAGAAGGTTTTAGCTGATCATATGACTAGTGACGATCCGGTTGTGACACCTAATAAAATCTCCAAGAAAATAATAGAAGATGATGATCTAATTGCTCTTGTGTTAGGTTATACACCGGGCAATTGCAGATGTTACGCAACGTGGAATGCAACTTTGAGGAAACTCGAAATTCTGTTCTACGAATTGATATCAAATGAAGACTTGCTGAAGTACTACACAAACCATCAGACAATCTGGTATCACCGAAGATTCATTGTTCATAGTATCTTAAACACTATGTATAGCTACTTGGCAGTGGAGAACAAGTTCAACGGGATCATCAAGCAAATAACGTTGCCACCTTCAGAAGTCGAACGCAAGAATAATTGTGCTAAGTGTGCTGGTGCAGACTTGACAGAGCATCATAGTAATGTTAAGAAACAGAAGGAGGACTGGTTCTGGAATTGTCCACTATACAAAGTCTTGATCAGGCATGAGCTAGCGTTGATAAAAGATAGGCGAAAAGAAGATTTAAAATATTCTGAAGCCCATGAGAACTACTTGAAGTTTTTTGAAGGTCTGTTTTTGAACTTCAATCCTTAAATAGCATGTTATAATTAACTGTGTATCATTATCAGGCTGTTACCAATCATAAATGGGTTTATTACCTATTTGTTTATTCTGAAAGTCTAGCTCATAACATGCAGGCTGAACAGCATGCAATTTAATTGTTACTATAATTTATATCATAAAAATCTAGTCAGGTGTTGCACTCTCATAATCTAAGCAAATTGTTGTAATCCTTGTTTTGATTGCTAGAATCCTTAAGCTAGAACTACACTGCGCACACTTGTGACACACCCTGATCTGGGCGCGTCGGTCTTCATACATTTTATATGGCAACTATACTCCATCTGTTTAGGTAACGTAAACAATCTTGATATGTTTTTTTTATTTAAAATAAATTGTATAAAAGAAATACAAACATTATTTAAATTTAGTTAATTACGTAACATTGGTTTAGGTAAATAAGTACCTAATTGTAAACATTTTCAGATAACATTTTTGGACATTTTTTGATACTATTTAAAAGACATGTTAAGATTGTTTACATTTAGTCAGATAGAGTATAGACTTGTAGAGTTACACTTAATCCTCACCATGTGACGCCACGCGACGTCGTCCTACGTACAAATCAGGCGTGTTACACTTTTGCGTCGGTGTAGTGTAGTTTTAGGTTTAAACTTGCGTGAAACAGGATTACTTATTCTCCATGTATAGTACCTACTATTTGCCAAACATAGGCCTATTTTACTATTAGTCTGATCAGAATAATGTTTGTGCACATTAATATAAATATATTTTAACACTTTTGGTGCCAATAACACACAATGACACAACTTGGGTCTTATCCAGCAAAACTAACATCTACTATGAAGTTAAAAGTTCGACGGTGGTCCTCATTGAGCTGCCTGCCGATGCTGGCTCAACGTGACACTGGCGGAATAGTCGTAAACGGCTCATGTTTTAAAACTTTTGGTGCCAATACATAATACGTTTGTGTGCCCACACCTTGTGTATTCATTCAGTTAGACTAACATCTACTACGAAGTTAAAAGTTAGACGGTGATCCTCACTGAGCTGCCGACGCTGTCTCAACGTGACACTGGCAGAATAGTCGTAAACGGCTCATGTTGTAACACTGCCAATGACACATAATGCGTTTGTGTGCCCACAATTTGTGTCTTCATTCAGATAGACTAACGTGACACCGGTAGAATAGTCGTAAATGGATAAATACATCTCTAGAATCGTCGTTATATGTAGTTATTGACGAGTTGTGTTTGTATTCATTAAGGTTTAACGAGTTGAAATAATATCTATTCATCAGTCCTAAGCATACTTGGACTTGTTGCTAGCCTATTATGTCCAACTGATAGGCAAACGCCTTCCTCTCCATTTTCCCCACATTTCTGTTCTCAGCCATTGTGGGCCAGTCCCTACGGTAGTTATCAAGCATCATCTCTCCACCTTCGCCTTGGTCGCTGGCCCATAAATGTTACGTCTTTGGCACCAATACTGTTAAAAGTACTGCATTTTTTGGGTATTAATTTGGTTTTAATAGTTACTAAGTTGTTTTTTTTTTTAATGAAATATAAAATGAAATAATTATCCAATTATTATTTTAAATTAATATTATTTGCTAATTAGAAAAAAAAATGCGTTTGACGACAATGTAGATCTCTGTTAAGTGTCTAGATTTATTGGAACTGTTTTTAAAACAGCTGTCATATGTACTGCAGTGCAAAATAAAAAATACCATATTCGCTTCAATCATTTTTATACTGCAGTGTGTATGAAAACAAAGAAATGTAAATATTAGAAATATACCGATGTAGTGCTGGTAAAGTCGACCGCACGTCACTGCTAACATTTTGATCTTAAGCTAGCCTAGCACAGTGTGGAGTTTCAATAGAACATGAGGCCATCTTATTTTGGTTTTGTTAACACTGACGTGCAGCCTACTGTAATTTTTTATAGTTAGTAAGCTTGTATAAGAAATTGACTGATGTTCAATAAAATATTTAGATTTATTGACGTCACTATTGTATTTAAAAATAATTCATATATAGCCACATATTCTAGTGATAAAAACCTCTACTAGTGTTGCCAGTGGCTTTGCCCGCATGATAGGAGAAACTAAAATTATCCCAAGGAAACATACTTCTGACGCAAAAAGTCCTATCCTATGTTATTCCAGGACATGTCATGGAATAATCCGTTCAGCCGTTCGAGCTTGAAAAAGTAGCGGGCTTGCGGACATTTAGCAATGGGTAGCTCGCTTTCCGACCGTCCGGTAACTGTCCGAACCAAGCCCAAGTCGTCGACGGCGCGCACTGTTCCCGCGCGCCTCAAGGAGTTGTCAGCAACAGCCGGGGCCCAGCCGGATCGAAGCCTACTGGGGCCAGGGTTATCCGAAAGGGAACTTGAGCCCCGGTATGAAGGCAAGAAGGAACGGGGTGGGTTTTTAGTCAGTAATAGTCTGACACTATCTCCCGCTCCGCCCAAGAGCGGGGGTTGTCATTGGATGATTTTCCCCACAAACTTTTGGTTTAATCTATTTTTGAGTAGGAGATTTTAAAATACAATTGGAGCCGGTAGGTGGCGCTGCAATCGATGCTATCGAACTGATGAAAAGCCATTTTTCGGACAGGACTGTCTAGGGATCGCCAATATAATATAATTTTCTTTGCCTGTATGTGGAAGAAATAATGAATATAGCATTAAAGTTTCAAAATAAGAGGAATTTAACAGTTTTCATATCTCAGGTAGGTAGTATTTGCGGCCCTTCGCTATATGTATACCTATGTCAATTTGCAATTATGAACCGTTTTTGGAAACTATTTTTAAAACAACTAGGTACTTTTACTGTTTTTGAAAACAGTTGATATTAAGATTCGTAATATTCAATGAATGTCTATACAGGTATACACTCACTTATTATTATTAAAATTAAGATGAAGTAGGTACTATCTGGCCTTGTAAGTTTGCCCAATTTTCATGTATAAAACCATAAACATAACATCAAGCTTGCAATACCAGAAGGGTTTGGCAGATGTATATCTGGGATGTTCTTTTTTACCGACAATAGCTTGGCACGTCACGCTTGAGATTTTTAAGTTTCTCAATTGTCTTTGATTTCAAAACTATAAGTAAAATTAGTTGGGCTTTACCAGCGTACAATTACCGTCACGGATCTTGAGCGCTTGGCGTCAGAGTGGGGATCGCTTTGCGCATTTCATACATTAGCGAGCCAATCGTCGTCGTTGTTAGATACATGCAGCAACGCAGGGAACGAATCATGAGTGACGTCTATGACGCTAGTGCGCGGCAAGCTAATCACTGACACTCCCCGCCCCCGCGTCTCACTTCGCACCACTAAGGAGACCGAATATTTGACTTCTGCGCAACTTGAAGCCAGCGCTCAAGATCCGTGCCGGCAATTGTAGTAGCAGGAAATTAGTCTAAGGGAACATATTCTCAAGATAAAAAGTAGGTATTCCAGGTCAAACATAGAAATGCGATCAGCTATTCGAGCGTGAAGGAGTAACAAACACACACTCACAAAATTTCGCCTTTATAATATTAGAGTGTGATATTTTTTAGACAGAGTGGACAAAATACACCTCTTCACTCTTTCTTGTACTGATAAATTTTCGGTAAAAAAGAAAAGCATACCATCTAATACATCGTTTCATGTCCCATGTCTCCGCTTGTTGCTACTGAAAAGTTCTATAGGGAAGAACCTAATAACTGCCTGCCTGACTCAGGAATCAAACCCGGAACTTAATTTTCGGAGAATAAAACTCTAAAAGCTAGGAGTATTCTAAATTTCTTGGAAGCCTCTGGGCTAAAAGAGTTACTCTAACAAGGTGGCGAGTCACAATAGATCATTTAGGTCGCAGTGACTACGTCCCCTAAACTACGGGTGATGCATAGCCCCTTATCTTCTAAATAATAATAACAATTTTTGGCAGTTGTACCTACGATCAACGAGGCACTTAGTTTTAAGACGTGTAGGATAAAAATAAGCGGATTATTGATATTGCCAATATAAATGGATTCAATTTGTATTTAATGTTTACGACGTCTATACCAAATGTATATCTACCCTAAATATTTAATATAATCTGTGTGATTTTCTAAATGTAATAGATTTTGATTATAATAAAAGACACTTCTTACATTTCAATAAACTAAATCAATTTTAATGTTGTTATTTATTTAAAATCCAATATGTTAGGTCTGAAACAGCCCGTGTCGCCGTGACCTAGCGCGTATATTTACTCGGATGGTCACCGTTGTGGAAACCGGTTACGACCTACGCAGTGTAGCTAGTTCAACTTAAGGCGTATAGTCCCATGAACCATCTGGCCGAAATTATGTGAACGCAACTCTCGCACTTTCCTAGGCGGCAGTACGCAAATCTGTGCATTTATTTGCGGCCAGCTGCGTCCGGAAAGCGCTTTAAATCCATTTTCTCTGCGAGATATTGATTGATTTACATATGCAATGTTCACTTTCAAGAATATTTAACCACCAATTTTTATGTGTAAAAATGTTTCTAAAGGTCCAAGCCGTTTCGAAGGAGTAGGGAAAAGTTGCGAATTGTTGCGAAATTGCTAAATTTTTTTTTTTTTTGCCAAAAGTATTAATTGCACGAAAAAATCAAATGTTGATATTATTGTTCATGAATCTATAATAGACATATATTTTTTTCTAACCAATTGACCTGGCCGTTACGGAGGAGTAGGCCTCAGAAAAACACTGTTTTATGGCACTTTTCGGGCGCTTGGCCCTTAAACGGTGTGCATGTTGTTGTGCCGATGGAGAACTTCATCATCATCATCATCAGCCTTTTTAATGTTCCCACTGCTGGGATTCAGGCCTCTCGAGGAGAGGGAATGGGCCGTAATCCACCACGCGGGCCCAGTGCGGGGTGGTACGATGGAGAACTTAATATAACTTAAATAAGTTACGTAGCAAAACGAGCTCGGGGCTCGGCTCCCCGCGGTCTAGAATGTTAATAAGAAGTTTTTCATAAAGTAGTCTAAACATCGAAACTAAGCAACATTACCATTTTTCCATATTTATACCTACTTAAATGCCTTAGGGAATTGGAATACAAAACCAGGTAGTATCTGGCGTGCACCTGCCTAAAATCATAGAAATCATAACCGGGGAACCTCTTGCGGGGGCAAGAGGTCTGGCGGGCGGTTCGGAGCTTGTCGGGCTGTTGTACTGTATATTCTCGTCGCTCAGATCAGCGCTTGCATGTGACGTAGTTCGTATGTGGCGAAATAGATGGCGCTACATGGTAATAAGATATTATCGACGACAGTCGCAGAAATAACTTTTGATGCAGTCATGTTGGATAGTCTTATACAAAAATCGACAAATTAAAAAAAAATTTAAAAAGTGATCTTGTTTGAAGCTATAGTCAGGTTCGGAAAACCGGAAGCCTACCCTCTGTCGGCGCAACGACGCGTTTGCGTTAGTAGATTGTCATCAACCATGTACATTCAGATTAGAGAGTACTATGAAGTACCTACTGATGAAAACACCGACACCAGCCTCGGCATTTTACTTGACTGTTCGGACTTCAGTCAAAAATTTTGTTTGTTTTAGGTACTATTTAAAACAATACGATACATTTCAGTATCACCTGTAGGCAAGTACCTAGAATTACTACGAAAAATATTCTTTTCTGTTCTGTTCTATTAGAATAGAATAGAATAAACTTTATTGTACACCAAAATAGTAACAATTTCACAGAAACTTAAACCTATGTGCACAGCGGCGGTCTTATCGCTGAAAGCGATGTCTTCCAGACAACCTTGGGATGGAATATAAGAACTTAAACTAAATAAGGGGGTAGTCTGCGGTGTGCTTCAAGCAAATCAAGGGACAATTTATTAAGGGAAAAAAAAAAATATATATACAAGTACATATATACATTTATGAATATATACAATATATAAATACATACAATATATATATATATATATATATATATAAATATCATGTGTTACAATTAAGTGGAAGCCAAAAAGAAAAGAATATAATAAAGATTAGCGATGGAAGAAATTATATACACAGTAATATTAGAGAGAAAGGTAATGTTCTTTGACAAGGTTTTTAAAAGAACCTAGCGACTGGGCTTGTCTAATTGACAATGGCAAAGCGTTCCATAATCGCACCGCCTGAACCGTAAACGATTTGTCGCAGAATTTGGTAGAATGCGAGGGCATCAAAAGTTTCAAGTTCTCCGATGATCTCAAATGTCTAGTATGTGTGTCATGAAGGAACTTAAAACGTTCTTTGAGATAAGAGGGGGTCTATTCTATTCTATTCTATTCTATTCTATTCTATTCTATTCTATTCTATTCTATTCTATTCTATTCTATTCTATTCTATTCTATTCTATTCTATTCTACTCAACTCTATTCTATTCTATTCTATCCTATACTATTCTACTGTATTCATCGAAATTAATAAAATTGTAGTGTGTACGAAAACAAAGAAATATAAATTGAAATATATCGACCAGCACTACGCTGGTAAAGTCGACTGCACGTCATTGCTGCATTTTACTTTGGTTTTAACACGAGGCCATCTTACTTTGGTTTTTTTAACACTGACGTGCACGTCATAAAAAGTACAGTAGGCTGCAGCCTACTGTACTTTTTATAGTTATTAGACAATATTAATCAATTTAAAGGGAAATATTGTACAAGAAATTTGACTGACTATTATTAAAATAAACATTTAGATTTATTGACGTCACCATTGTATTTAGAAAAAATCATTATTATAATCGCCACTTAAAATACTTACTAGAAAAGCATCTACATGTATGACAGTTAAGCTAAAAAAATAAATTGTTCATCAAACTGGCGCTGCAGGCTGCAGCCTGCAGCTAGTTGCCGCGTGATAGTTGAAAATTATCCCAAGGAAACGTACTTCCGGCGCAAGAAGTCCTATCCTAAAAATCAGTCAAAAAACTGAAGCTAAATTGCACGTTCCAAAGCGTTCTTCTTCTTCTTTTCGTATCGATGCTCTCAAACTATACTTTTATTATCTTTTTTTTTATCCAAAGCTTTGATTTCTATGGAAAATAATACGTGCAAGAAATTCCATCGACACAGTTTCAATTTAAATCATATTATGAGTTACATAAATCTTAGTTACATATTTCTTGTTGCTTCTGTTATTGTGAGCACAATGTAGAAAAAAATAATAATTAAAAACAGAAATTGAATAAGTCACTGGCAGCTAAGAGATGACCAGTCTCATCTCAACTGATCAGCACCCCTAGCCAAGTTCCGCAATCGTTAACGCTATTCGAAAAATAATCAAATGTATGGGAATAGCATCATCTCAACGTTAAGTGACGTGGTTGGAACTAACGAATAGAAAATTCGTACCCAAGTTCACATAGTTCAAAACGAATTTCTTCAACGTTTAACGCTACATCCTTTGATAAACAAACGCTACATTGTAGAACGAGCGGCCGACTCAGGCGCGTCAACATGGTTACTCACTTATCATTTTCTAAAATTGCTGACACCGAAGCGTTACCGATTGGAGAACGGAATTCGACACGATACGGTTGTAACTGTAACTTGGCTAGGGGGGCTGGTCATGGTCAATCCGTGACCAAACTTCTTCGAAATCGGTTCTACCGTTCGAGCGTGTAGAAGAGACAAACATATACACAAATTACCTACTCACACACTCTTATAAAATATTAGTATGATGTCATTTTTTTTTTAAAATTTGCGTGATAGAGTGGTCAAAATACACCTCTGTCACTCTTTCTTGGACTGATAAATATTTGGTGAAAAAGAAAAATAATTTATTAGATGGTACCTACCATCTAATAAATTATTTCGCCAGTCATGTTCAAGTCCCATGTTCCCGCAGGCTATCACTGAGAAGTTCTTTATGGTAAAACCTAATAACACTGCCTAACTCAGGAATCGAACCCAGTACTCAATTTTTAGCAGTAGTGCCTACGATCAATGAGGCAGATAGATAGATATTATATTCTTCATTGTACACCAAAAATAAAAAAAAAATACATCAGGAACTACAGGCACGTGTAGACGTGTAGGATAAAAATGGACGGGTTATTGATATTGCCAATAAAAATGGATTCAATTTGTATTAATGTTTACGACGTCTATACCAGATGTATAACCTAAATATTCAATATAACCTGTGTGGAGGAGGCCGCACGCGTGAGGCAACGGCCCTCACACCCCAGCCGCCGTCGGGATCGCGGGCTTGCGGACGGCGAGCATTGGGTAGCTCGCTGTCCGACCGTCCGGTAACCATCCGGACCAAGCCCAAATCGCCGACAGCGTGTACTGTTCCCGAGCGCAATAAGGAATTGTCAGCAAACCATAGGGGGCTAGCAGGGCCGAGCCTACTGGGGCCTTGGATCAGTTTCTAAAAGAAAGGTCCGACCCTGGTATAAAGGGCTAAGAAGGAACGGGGTGGGTTTTTTAGTCAGCAAAAGTCTGACACTGACGCTCCGCCCAAGGGTGGACATATCATTGGATGATTTTTACCCAAGGAAAAAAAAACCTGTTTTTGTTTTTAAATGTAATAAAATATGGATTTAAATAAAAGACACTTCGTACATTTCAATACATTAAATCATATATAATGTTGATGTTTATTTAAAATCGAATATGTAAGAACAATTTAAACACAATTGATCCAGTGACAAGGCTTGACTGTTTATAATAGGAGTCGAAGCTCTAATTAACAACAAATCAAACGAAGACAGATGAAAAAAATGTTGCGACACAAAGAAAATGTTCCGCCATCGTCATTAGTGCCGTCCTAACTTTTCAAAATCACGGTAAAAAAAATTAAAAAGAGAATTTAAAAATACTATCAATTAAAATAATTTAAATTCAAAGTCAAAGTTAAAATCATATAATTTAAATAGACCATTTGCAGGCACTTTTCAATAGTCAAATATCGGTCAGTCCAAGAAAAGTGTAGCTAAATTGCACGTTCCAAAGCGTAGGTCTCTATGGAAAAGAACGTGCAAGAAACTCCATGGACACTCTTTTTAAAACATATTATGAGTTACATAGATCTTGGTTACATATTTCTTGTCGCTTCTAATATGTGAGCACAATGTAGCTAGATACGTAATAATAAGTTATTATTATTATTTTTTAAAAGGTAATTAAGAATAGAAACCGAATTCAGCCACTGGCAGCCAAGAGATGACCAGTCTCAACCGATGGCACCCGTTCACGGGCATGACACGTGCATCAGCCCCACTCAGCTCAACCATTTTAAAGGGAACCGAATGACCCAATAACACGTGCCACCATCAGTAAGACATTTGGGTGAGCAAAAAATAAATAAATTCAATTATTGATATTATTATATTTTTTCTTATAACAATTTGTGTGATGTTTCACAATCTTCAATAAGAATTGGGCAGTCACACACCTGACACAACGCCACTGGGTTGCATCAGGCGTGCCTTATATCATAGAAGTCACTACGCGCCCGCAAGAGGCCTGGCGGGCGGTTCGGAGCTTTGCCCTCTGACCGCGTTTGCCTGCCGTGATCCGTAAAGACAGACCTGTCGCTGGGTTGCCTTTAATATAAGCAAAGCAGGTTTGGGTTGGCTAAGACGAGCATAGAATTTGCTACGGTGTGTACACTGTAGGCACTTTACGGCCAGTGGCGTAACTATACCATCTGAGGCCCGTGGCGAAATCATTAGATGGGGCCCCAGGAAACGCGTCAATTTAGTAATTTAATTTTGATAAATCACTGAAGTACATATGTAAAATATTCGTATTAATAAAACGGTAAGTCTCCAATACACAAGGATTTTTATATTTCATCTCTGAACGTAGGCTTCCTCACCAGGACGCATTCATAAGAAAAGGATCAATTTCTAATTCTGATACGCCAGTGCGTCTGCGCCAATCTTAATAATTGATTTGAATTTGTAGATTTATTTCTTCTGAACTCAAGGTCTCTCGGACAGGGGGGCCCCACCGGGGCAGGGGCCCGTGGCATTTTGCCAGCCTTGCTACCCTATAGTTACGCTACCGATTACGGCCCCAACTCTCCAGCGACACCTCTGCATTCACTGTCCAATGTTTGTTAGGCTGTTATATCTGTTCTAGTCGGTCGGATAAGCGCTTGTATGAATTGTGGCGTAGTTCGTGTGTGGCAAAATAGATGGCGCCATATGTTAGTAAGATATTTTCGCCGACAGTGACAGAAATAACTATTGATACAGTCAGGTTGGATAGTCTTTCACAAAAATCGACAAATTAAAAAAGAACGTTGAACATCTTCAACATCTTGTTTGAAACTATAGACAGGTTCGGAAAACTGGAAGCCTACCCTCTGTCGGCGCCACGGCACTGTGTTCGCAGATTGCCATCAACCAGGTAGTACACGCTTAGATTATATACCTCTAGATGTAGCTAAGAGACTGCAGGGAAGTGTGGAAGTGAGAATTATATATCTACACTAATATTATAAAGAGGTAAAGTTTGTTTTTTTGTTTGTGGGAGGTAATCTTTCAAAGTACTGGTTCGATTTCTAAAACTTCCACCAATAGAAAGGAGCTTTATTCCTGAGTGACATAGGCTATATCTTATGTATACAGGCGAAGCCGTGGGCAAAAGCTAGTACGAAACAAGTAAGAAAGTTGAGACAGAACATAACATGCTCTGTCTCATTCGACGTGCCGGTTTTTTGCTTGGCTTACTTTGAAAAGTTAGCCGAACAAAGGCTTGTCGCTGTCACAGAGGTCGACTCGAGTCAATATTTCTGTATTTAGAATAATTTCGGCAATTAAAGTAATAGTTTTAGTGTATTTATGAGAAATAGACTCCAATAGTTAAGTTTTTAGTGTATTTCAGTAGTCGTATTAAAGGAAAAGTTTAAGTAATAACCTCATTGAAGTTTTAGTGCTCTCTTGTGCGGCCACGAGGTGGCTACATCTATAGGTATTTAATCAAAGGCTACACATTCAAACTTAAAACCACTATGAAGTACTTACTGAAGAAGAAACCGATGGGACCACATTCTTGCGGCCAATAGACTAACGAGACAGTCTTTATGATATCAAAATAAAGTCGTCGATTTACAAAGTCAATACTGTCATCAAAAAAATAAAAATAACCGAAACTAGTTTTGACATGCATCAGTCGAAACAGTTTGTCTCGTTGTTAAAAAACAGCAAAATTAAAATTTAAAAAGTCCCCCGACGCACAAAATCGAATCTAATGAGCCAAAATTATACGTGTTTACTAGTAGACATTCCAGGGTTCCATTAGCCACCTTCTAGTTCTAGCATCAGGTCCTCGTCATCATGAAAAATATTTTGAACCGGTTAGGACCAATCTAATAAGCTCAAACTCGATGTGTTTACTAGAAGGTATTGCAGGGTTTCATCAGCCTCTAGCCCCGATAAAAAGAATAGAAGGAACAGGGTGGGCTTTTAGTCAGTAAGAGTCTGTCACTATCTCCCGCTCCGCCTAAGAGCGGGGGTTATCATTGAATGATTTTTCCCGCCATAAAAAAGGGTCCCATCAGCCACTTCTGAAAAAATTCTTAGAACTGGTTAAGATGAATCTAATGAGTCCAAATTCAATCAACTATTCTGGTAACAATTGCAATTGTATTGCCTTTACTTGAAATTCGAATAAATGTAAAGGCGATGTAAATGTTCGCAAGTGATTATACCTACGACGAAAATCTGTTTAACGGTTGGCTGGGTTACTCCCGTTACTGGGTATTTGTCCCCGTAGCACAGTTTTTGTGTGCTACGAGGGTGCTACGCTTCGTAGCGTTACGTAGCCAACTTCTTGGCGGCTTCGTAGCATTTCGTAGACAACTTCTCGTAGAACGTAGCGCGTAGCTTCGTTTGTAGATGTCTCTGTATGAAGTTGTTGCTAATTTTAGAATTCGCTTTGCCTAGCTTGTATTTATTTTAATCTGTTTTTTTTTTTAATTTAGAGAGGATGGTGGTCTATAATGGGGTTTTCTGGCCCTAAAAATTAGAGAAAAAATAAAATTGACCGCATGTATTGAATTTTAGCATTTAATTATTTTAAAACCTATGTAATTATGTATTTTGAGTTTTCATTGGAATGATTTGTATTATTTCAAGAATTGCCTGACACACCAATCATTTTAGTCTTTTTGTTTTGTTTTTTGTTTTAATTAATAAATTGTACTTTGTGTATTTGTATTTTATTTATTTAGGTTTTAGTATAAATAGTTTAAGTTTGTTATGTAGAGTAACGAATTATTTTTAATAAATATATTTATTCATAAAAAAAAAAAAAAATTGTCACTTCTTCAAAAATTGAGAGCAACAGAATTTCTTTAGTTATAGTTTAAAATATTAAAACTCATTTTTCAACATCATGCATAAACATCACTCAAAAATCCGCAATCACATCAATGCATTTTTTCATTACTATCTTTCCGTTTTCCCTCTACAAACGGTCCTCGTACTCCCACGTCCCCGCCATAGTACTAGGGTACTAGCACATAACAGGTGCATACGCATTACGCATCACCCGATGTGGGTCAGGAAGGCTCGCGTTAAACCGCCACCTTCATAACTCACGATGTATAGCGAAAATACAGATTGTTACCCCTTCCATTGTAATGTCAACCTTAATTTTAACATAGATAAAGTTTAGTTTTGATTGGGTTAGAGTTTGTATTAGTAAGTGTAGAAGTAAATATGCTAATTTCGACCTTGTGGTAAGAGTGAGAGAGTTGGTTTTTGATTGAAGAGGGGTGAGTGTTATGACATTTCGCAGTCGCATGGAACGTGACGTCACAGCAGTGTCGCTCGTCGCGGGCTCGTTTCAATCGATATTCGGCTTCGGTCGTTTTCGTAAAAGATCGGAAATTGCCGAATGACGCGCCACCACGTGCATGTTACGTAATGATGGGTACAACTCATTGACAAAGATTATTTGTGGCGCAACGACGCACAAACAAGGACGGACAATGGCCGGACGTTTATGAGAACAAAGAAAATGTCCGGAAAAAGTTAAAGCTTTTGATATGTTAATTGATTACAGATTGGCTCATGGATAACGTGAAAATTGATTTGATAATAGTACTATTAATTGAAATTTTTTACTTTTATGACATTTGAATCCAAGGCCGGGAAAAGTTTAGTCTGAATAAGTTATCTGCTATCTATATAATATACTAGCGGCCCGTCCCGGCTTCACACGGGCAATAAATATAGCCTATGTTACTCAGGGTGAATGTAGCTTTTCAACGGTGTAAGAATTTTTGAAATCGGCACAGTAGTTCTTGAGTTTATTCGTTACATACAAGAATACAAATCTTTCCTCTTTATAATATTAGTACCTATAGAAAAAGAGAAACTAACTGGCTGACATATCAACGTAAAGCTGAAGCTGCTGGATTTAGGAATGTGAAAATTTTCAAAAGATTTCTTTTTATGACGTAGGCGAGCTAAGAAGCGATTTTTGGAAATTCAACTTTTAATTCAACTGCAAAAGGGTTTCAAAGTTGGCATGTGGAACCCGAGCGAAGCCACAGGCAAAAGCTAGTCTATATACACCGTTAAATTTTGATCGTTTTAATCCCGTGGAGGGTCGATCCCGGTACATGAAACACTACCCATTTGTAAAGATAAAAATAAAAAATAAAGTACCTTTTTTTAAACTCGTATTAATTTACGCATGTACGAAATTAATTTCTTTAAGAAAACGTCAGCTGAGCGAGTCCAATGATCTATAGGTAGTTTGTACGCAACGCCGACTACTACCTACAGGTCATTGGACTCGCTTCGGTTGATGACGAGAGGTAAATAGTAGTTCCACACAATACGAACTTCTTCCTCTAGCCTAACGCTTGCTCGCATTAAGTTTGTTTATGCAGTTTGATCAAAAGAGAAAATCTGAATAACAACTTCGAAAGAGCGAACCGTTGTAAAAACAAGAACACAATATCAAAACAAAAACCCATTCTGTGTGTTATGATGAATTTCATCAAGTGCCATTGATTTATTTATCTGTTGAACGCATTCCCCGAGGTATTCATTGAAATTGAATTCGATTCTTCTGAAGCCACGGGTCTTTTATGCTGCTCTGCTGCATTTTCAATTGGAATTCTATGTACTGCAATAGAATATTTTTCAGCTGTCGAAGTTTTATTATTTACGTCTGCTACACATAATAAAATCACGTTTTCTTGGAAAAGTAAAGTTTTTATCTGACTACCCTAGAAAAGAGGGTTTTTCTTCTTTCTTTTTGCTATAGAGTTAAGTATATTTTTGAAAATTCTAGTAACATCATTTCTTTAGGATGATTTTTCCATAGGAGACGCCAAGGCCCACCGTCCTAGCAGGATCGATGCCTGCTAGGACGGTGGGTTTGTTCGAAAGAGTTACCGTGACCTCTGGAAGGAATATGGGTGAGCTAAAATTTGACACTTCCTTACACTCCACTTACCACGAGAGAAGTTTTTGATGAGTATTCTATAGGATGCATTTTGGAAAGTGTGCGTGGGAATTATACTAATGACTGACCATGGACAAACTTTCTTCCATTAGACAACCCGACTGAGAAATGGATACTATAAATATACTACTTACATTAACACAATATAAGCAGACGCTCCAAATACTCAAAGGTCCTTAACTTTGCAAATACAGTTAAATCCAACTAATTACTTTAATTGAGGAGTAG
The DNA here is from genome assembly GCA_929112965.1 of Mythimna albipuncta. NCBI lineage: Eukaryota > Metazoa > Arthropoda > Insecta > Lepidoptera > Noctuidae > Mythimna > Mythimna albipuncta. Next base: position 14,346,940 of record OV815973.1, read on the forward strand.
GTAGCGGAGAACTTAACGAGCCGACCTGCATGAGTAATGAACTACTCTGCCATTGTACGGAAGTATATACCTGTACATGAAATATTACATAATCTATATGTATATATATATATATATATATATATATATATACATATAGATACACATATATATACATATATATATATATATATATATATATATATATATATATATATATATATATATATAAAAGGAGAAACTGACGGACTGACATATCAACGTATAGCCGAAACTACTGGGTGTAGGAGCGTTAAACTTTGTTGTGTTGCTTTGCGAAAGGTTCTGGAGTGGCGACCACGTACCGGAAGACGCAGAGTTGGAAGGCCTCCTACAAGGTGGACCGATGACCTGGTGAAGGTTGTGGGAATCTGGTGAATGCGGGACGTGCAGGATCGTACATTGTGGCGACACTTGGGGGAGGTCTATGTCCAAGTGTCAAGTGTCACAGTTGACGTCTGTCGGCTGATATGATGATAATGATGATGTTTTTTTTTTTATAACGTATTCAAAGAATAAGAAGGATTTTCCAAAATTCACCCTCTAAGGAATCATTGGGGGTCCAAACTTTGTTGCGAGAAACATATTTTCATGCGAGCGATGCCGTCGGCAGAAGCTAGTCTTCTATCATACTAAACTGCGGTTGAATGCGAAAAAAGTAGTCGGTTAATTTATATCTATTGCTGCATATAAGTCGTTGCCAATAATAAAAAGGAGTTATTGGGTCAGTGTACAGTTGCGAGCGATATGGTGTACGACGAATGGGATTTAATTATCTAACCATCAAATAGGTAATTTAGGACCAATAGTCGCACACAATTTTTTTTAATGGCAGAAGTTAAGAGAGACAATATGTGTATTGTGATATCGAAAGGAGATCGCATGAGCTTTTTTTATGTAACCATGAAACTGGCTTGTAAAATATACTTCGAAGGATTATGCTGTTCTAGAATTAGCAGGGGCCCAGCCGGGTCGAAGCCTACTGGGGCCAGGGTTATCCGAAAGGGCGCTCGAGCCTCTGTATGAAGGTTTGAAGGAACGGGATGGGTTTTTTAGTCAGTAAGAGTCTGACACTATCTCTCGCTCCGCCCAAGAGCGGGGGTTGTCATAAGACGATTTTTCCCAACAAAAAAAAAAAATGCTGTTCTAGAATAGGTTTGAAAGTCGGTAGAAAAGAGAATGTGTGTGGTTTTTTCAGTCTTAAAGTAATCTTTGTAAGGAAAGCATTGTGCGTTCAAAAAAGTAAATATATAAGAGTGCGCCGCCCGAAGTGTTTGATTTCATAGAAAAATACTTACCGCCTACCGACGAGCTGAGCTGCGTTACAGTATTAGGATACTGTCACTTTATCAGTTTTGCTCGTGACTGTACCATAATATTTTCTTGTCTCATCTTATAATTTCAGTAGAATGTGGTTTTTTTTTTTTGATTGGATATCATCCAAAGACTTATCCCACTCTAATGCGGAGCGGGTATAACCCTGCTAGGCCCTCTCATTTTGCTGACATCTCTTTGAGGCGCGCGGAACACTACGCGCCGTCAACGCCTTGGGCTTATTCCGGACGGTGAGTTACCTATTGGTCGTCATCCGCAAGCCCAAGTAGAACGTGGTGACATTGCAATGCAAGTAACAGTGTACAATCAGTAATTTCATATTTAAGAAAAAAAGGAATCGTGATAAGTTAAATATTATAGTCATTACCAATCAACAACCGGTTTTTTTTCTATAATTTGTGAAAAAAAAAACTGCTTGCGATTACCAGGGACTCAAACTGTAACCGTAATAATGTGTTTTAACACTGTTTTTTAGAACAGTTTTAACAGAAAAACACTTTTAAATGTAACAGATACAATAATGTTACCGAATCAAACTGTAACCTGTTTATATATGTTAATAAGTGTTAATATGTGTAACTGAAAGAATCAGTTTTAGTATAGCTTTATGTAAATTGTAACTTTGGCAACGCTGCGTTTACCTGTTACACTTATTAACACTGTTAACACTTTTATATCTGTTACAAATATGTTAGGGTTACACTTTTGTAAGTGTTTTGGGTTAACACATTGAAAACACATAAATAAGTGTTACATATTTGAGTCTGTAACCAATTCAACATGTATCACTTATAATTCTGTAACCTTTATGAAGGTGTTTTTAAGTCCCTGGCGATTACTATTCATTTTGTATTTCTGCAGTAAAAGTGCAACATTGAACGATTGTAGGTTTAGTTTCTATCGTAAAATATAAAGCAATTCTTAGTATACTAATAGTTTAAGACTCATAAAGACATAATACATAAAGATAGTGGCATTCGGAAGTGCTAGTTCAGAGCATGCATGCCGGCGGCGTCTCGACGTGCAATGAATTTATAAGCCATTAGTTGCACTACACTACGTGATTAAATTCCTATTTCACTGTATAACGTTATATTGTACTCAGCTGTACCTGAGAAATAATTTCATTAGTCACATTAAATTAATTAATAAGATTAATTTAATTAGTTTTTTATTAATAAAATTAATTTCATTAATTAAGAATAAGTTTTTTATAGATAAAAATTGATTTCATTCATTATTAATAAGTTTTTATTGAAAAAAGTTATTTTCATAACTAGCTGTATAGCACTTGTCAACAACATTTTGCAGAATTTAAACATGATAGAGTTCTCTTGATGCAGTTAGTAGCTCTTAAGGTCACTATACGGATCCATCATCAGATCAGTTCCATGATGCCATATTAATGCATTGTCATTCAAGTTACATGGGTATTCATAACAAAAACACAAACATTGCAAGTTAAATATAGGCTTGTAAAAATGATCTTTTAGAGCTAAGGTTTCAAAATAATATACCATACCTTATCTAAGACACAATTCAAAATTAATAAATGTTGGAAAAAAATTGTTCTAGAGCTTTTCTTCTCTAGAACATTTTTTTTACTTCAACAAAATTGATTGGTTACGTAAAGCTAAGTCTGCCGCGAGCTAAGAATAGCCTCGTAGCAACGTACTACGCAACGCGTAGCGCGACGACGTAGCAGCTCGTAGCTGATAAGTTTCAAGGTGCAAATAAGAACGTAGCAAGTTTACCTTGTAGCTATTATTACCCCCTTTGCTACGACTGCTACGCGTCTACGAGGTCTCGGCTACGAACTTGTGTAGGCGAGTGCACTTTCTGAACATTTTAAGGCCTCTACGAGATTTTATCAGAAGGATGCCTCAGAATCTTTGTGCCATAAAATCAAACTGCGGTCCCTCAAATGGCCTGCGAAGTACACTTGATCATGATAACATGTACCCCAGAGCGTTTTTTGAAAGACTTTATGTGAAGGCTGATATTTTTTTAATAGAAACGAGTCGATATTAATACTAGACTGAGTTTATCGCTTTAAAGCGAACCTGGAAATGTGTTTTCCCGCCTCTGCAAAATCGTTTATTTCATTCAACCGTTCCGCAGTCGATTAAAATAAATGGTTTGTAGCACTTGACGTGGAACTAAATATTTTGTTGTAAAAAATATTTCCATTTTCATTTGTGCGTTGTTTTCATCGAGATTGGAGCGAGTCTGAGTAAAATATCAGGAGAGACGCACTGGGACAGACAGTTTGACATCGAGATAAAACTTGATTCCCTTTTTCTAAGGAAAAAGAAAAATGCTTCGCGTGCGGCCGCACCGTACGCTACGATGATTTATTTTTACTACGTCGCCCACAACAGCATTGAGAGCTAAATTTAGATTTGCATTTTTTCCTTTGTGAAGAATTACACTTTCGAGCAGACGTAGCAAGTTGTAAACTGAGAACTGCGCTCGAAATTCTTGTGAAAATAATTAACGACTCATGAAACTCGCTGCAAAGTTGTGCAGCTCCCGACCACTCGCATATTAAAGACCGTGAAGAAGACGGCCCGCGGACTAATAACCATTGGTTGGCCGCCAGCAACACCTGCGGCGCAAGGAACGAGTTCGTTGGCGGTCATTAAAACTGCATCTGTAAGGACTAGGGCAGTGCAATAATTGCATCAAGTTTAACCGGGCTCGATCGATGTGAGGGTATTTACCTCGCCGGGCGAAAATAATCCGGGTACCGGTGATGTCAGAAGGCCGGTGGTGCGCATGCGCGAGGACGCGAGTAGGTACTAGCGGGGACAGCGCGCCGCCGGGCGTCAGTCGGTCGCCGGCCGCGCGTTAAGCCGGGCGCGCGTGTGCTACAGATGGCGCCCCGTGGCGGCCGGTGAGGCGCCGGCCCCGCCGACCGCCTCGGGTCGACGGGCCCGCCAGGCAGACGGGCCGACGTCCCACCATGTCCTTGCTCAGCGTCACAGGTACATAGTGCTGTGTGTGTTCCCCTGGTGCTGCTAACCCGCTTTGTGTTCACATATACGAGAGTTACGCAGCAATTTGTGGTCGTTATGGACGCGTACTGAATGTGTTCAGGTACTTATGGTGGTCAGGGCTCAGGACTTCAGCGAGGCAACTTAATACGATCAACTAATAACCACATTACATTGATGATTGAAGAGAAAAACAAGGTTCTTTCTTAGGAACGTCTGTATAGACACGCTACACATAGCACACTGTTGGTAGCTATGACCGCAGGCTTAATGTATTTCCCAGAACTTTTCGTTTAACTGATATCAGATAAATAAAGTTTGATTACCAGTTTCGATATATTAGTTTGTTTTGCGTGGGTTACGAGCGCATATCGGCGCGTGTCGCTCGTGTGCTGTTGGTTATAAAGGTCATAGTCACGGCGCGCGTGCCGCCAAGTTGCACTTTAACATACATAGATTCTATAACAATAAATCGTTGAAAGTACGCCATTATATATTATTTAGAAGTGGTTCTTTCTACGAACCGAAATATAGTTCTACATTGCGCGCTGTTCAAGTGTTTTGTTTATGCTTTACCGTTTTTAGCAGACGGTGTACGCCGCGGCAATTTCTAGAATCGCAAAGTTGAACGTATTCAGACGTCTTCGCTGTATGTATTGAAAAAAGGCCGCATTATCTGAAGTGAGGTAGTTAATTCAATAGTGCTAGAGCGGGCGCATCGACGAGCCACGCAGGGTGGCTAAGTATAACTATAGTATGTACAATGTTCTGCCCCATTTAATGCGGATGTAGGTCGTGACCATAACAAGATACCTTTCTGTAACTGAAAAAATTAACGGCTTTATTATGAGCGGCGTTTTCATTGTTATGGTTGTAGTTTTTGGAGTTAATTACTATGCGGAGTTTTCTCTGAAAATTAAACGATTTTCGCGAGGTCTGTTCAAGAGTATCAGTGTACAGTAAGGCGGCGTGATAATTGGTTTTCCTGGCACATTTAATGCAATCACGAGTCGCTATAAAATAAGTGGGATTCCATCGTAATGAGTGTCAGCGAAGCAAACGACGGCAAAAAGAGAAGGCGGTACAATCCCTTGATTTATGGGGCAACATTATTTACTTTTTGAATCTATTTTCGCGTGGAATTTTAAATGTGCTCCATTTGATAGGATTCGATTATCGAAAAAAATACAGACGACGATTTTATAATGTTCTAGTATACGAAGATCGCTTGAAATCTTAGAATACCGTATTTTTTCACGTTGAGACAGTATTATTTTTGTTTTTATCTTATAATTAATTGTGACATAATATTTTTCTCTCACTTTAGTTAGTAATGAATCTCTAAAGTTGTCAAAACGTTGAATAATTCATTCAAGTGCGTGTAACACGATATTAACTTCTATACATTCACGCCTATACTTCTGACGTTGTTAAATTCCCGCCTATGTCGTTACTTGTTCCATTTAAGTAATTTTTCACAAGCTATTTTTGGATTAGTTTCTCTTGAACTTCCAGTTAAACGGTTGTAGATTTAAGGTTGGTTTCACCACCTACGATTTTATTATTTATTTATTTATTGTACACCACATTTTGTTCTAGTTACTTAATTGGTTAATAAGTGCATATTACTTCTGTTATATTTGTTATTTATTCAGTAAGTTGTGGCTATAAGTATATCGAGACATATATGCAAGCTTATAAATATTATATTACTTACCTCTAGCCTATTTAATAGATACTTATGTGTAACTAACTGGAAATGAGTAGCACAAGACAGACGGCAATGGAAGCAGCTAGAGGAGGCCTTTGCCAATAGGCACACTGAAGTGAGAGACATTTTATATATAAAAAAAAAACATTAGTAAAAAAAAAGAAATAGAAAACGAGAGTTCCATTAAAAAAAAAAGGACGAAAAAAGCTAAAAAAAAAAGTCTACTAATTACGAAAACGAGAAAAACTAACATTGTTAAATTTAAAATTGATGATTTGTAAAACTCCTTCAGTAAATAAAGGCTATTTTATTTTATTTATGTGTATTCTGTTTTGCCAAGAAACCAGAAACTTTAACTACCAGAAAAAATAACAATCAATAACAATAACAATTTATATAGAGTTATTTAGTAGGGTAACATAGGGAATTGAGGTTATGAGAAAACTGAATTTAAATAGGATAATTTCAATATATTTATTAAGTAAGTATTACCTATAATTTAATTATCAGCATCTCAGCCGACAGATAAGATAAGATAAGATAAGATAAGTCTTTATTTGCCTTAAACATGGTATAATGGTGTTAGTCTTATTTAAATACAATGTCCACATGTTTAGCTACACAGAATAAGTGTCAATTGCATGCAAAAAAAATAAAAAAAAATTAGGTCAAAACAACAGTAAGTATACAGTTAATTCAGTTAAATAGATGGATACAATATTATAATTTTATGTCAAAGAAATCATTAATGTCATAGAAATTATGTCCATTCAGCCATTTATACAATTTGTTTCTAAATAAATTTGCATTATTTATACATTTTAATTCTTTAGGGATTTTGTTGTAAATGCGTACACACATCACAAGGCAGCTTTTAGCATACTTGGCTGATTTAGGATTATCATCTCTTACAAGTCTGTGTGGATCCCTTGGACGAGAGATTACTTCATAAGCTTTCTTGAACAATCCCTTATTACTGTAGACAAAGTTACAGGTTGCGTATATGTAAAGTGCAGGAAGTGGTAATAAACCCAGTTTTTTAAAAAATGACCGACAGGATTCGTCCGGACGAAGTCCGCATATGGCCCTGATGCACTTCTTTTGTGCAATGAATGCTCTGTCTTTATCCGTACTGTTCCCCCAAATAACAAGGCCGTAACTTAAGGTCGATTCAACATATGCATGGTATGTAGTAATTGCCGTTTTTACGTTTGTTACGTTCTTTACTTGTCTGAGGGCGTAAGTAAATTTATTAATCCTATTGCATAAATCATCTAAATGTCCTTTCCAGTTCAAGTCTTGATCTATGAGCACACCCAAGAATTTGTTTTGTGCTACTTGTTTGAGTCTGTCAACATTAAGTTTAAAATTGTATTTGGCATGTTTTGATTTATTAAATTGAATATAATTTGATTTGTCTAAATTGATTTTTAATTTATTATTCTGTAGCCATTGTAAAATTTTGTCAATAGTATTATTAATATCTAATTCATGGTCAGAAATCGATTTTTTATCAGATGTCACGATAATTGATATGTCATCTGCAAATAATATAATTTTATGATTGGACACCAGTGGTATATCATTCACATATAATAAAAACAATATGGGACCTAGTACACTTCCTTGAGGGACGCCACATTTATTTATCCTAGAGTCAGAGCAATGGGAAGTTAGTAAGTCTTCATTTACATTGTCTATAACAACGTATTGCTTTCGATCACTTATGTAAGACGAAATCCACTGCAGTGCAACTCCTCTTATTCCCAGGTTTTCCAACTTTTTTAATAATACGTCATGCGCTACAAAATCAAAAGCTTGAGATAGGTCAAAAAACAGACCCGTTGTTAATTTATTTTTATTTAAATTACTCAGGATATTGCTCACAAGAGAAAATATTGCTTGAGTGGTTGACTTTTGCTTTTGGAATTCAAATTGTTCGTTTGCTATAATTTTAAATTTGCTACAAAAGTCGACAAGTCTTTTGAGCATACATTTCTCGAAAACCTTTGACAATATGGGAATAAGAGTAATCGGGCGATAATTTTTGACGTCCTTTTTATCTTGTTTTTTGTACAGCGGCTTTACGACTGATAATTTCAGGGCATCAGGAAATATACCTGACGAAAACGAGAGATTAATTAAATATGTCAAAATGGGAATCAGTTCAGTACTGCACGCTTTAATTATTTTTGTGTTTATTCCATCATAACCTTCAGAGTTAGTATTGTTTAACTCCATTATTTCCTTTTTGACTTCATCTTCAGTCATGGGGCTAAGAAATATGGAATTAGGAATTGACTTAAAATTAGTTTCATTATAATAATGTTGATTATTGGATGTCAAAGTATTAGTCGAGTCAATAAAGTAATTATTAAATGCATTTGCTATGTCAGTAGGGTTTGTCAAAACTTGCTTATCTAATTGTATTTCAGAAATATTATTAATACCAGATTTCGCATTCCCAAATTCATGATTAATAACTGACCACGTTGCTCTGCATTTATTTTTGCTGTTTTTTATAAAATTGATGTTTGAGTTCATTTTCGATTTGACAATATACTTTTTCAAAATATTTGAATATTGTTTGTATCTTATTTTGTGTGATAAAATTTTGTTCTTGTAATAGTTGTATCGTAAAAATCTTTTAGTTTTGCAACTATTTCTGAGACCTTTACTGATCCATTTATGTTTAAATGCATTAGAATTTTTAATCTTAATTTTTATTTTTGGAAAGCATAAGTTATTTAACAAACATAAAAAATCGTGAAATTGATTAAACGCCTTATTTGTGTCAGTTTGTAAATACACATCTGACCAAGAAAGACTTGAGAGGCATTCTTTAAATTTATTTATATTCTCACGGCAGTAATCTTTCTTAAAAATAAAGTATGGTTTGCACTTTGAACTTTGCTCTTTTACCGGAAATTCTAACAGTTGTGCCGTATCATGGTCAGACAAGTGAAGGGGTAAGACTTTAGAAGATGTAGTCTTGATGTTACTTATTATGTGGTCTATGCACGAGTCTTTCCGAGTGGGGACATTAATGTGAAGTTGCATCTTGTACGTATTACATAAATCTGTTAGATAGGTAGTGACTTTCCCTGGTTTGAGAGTATTTATATTAAAATCACCTGCAATAACTATATTGACGGTTGTTCCATATTTTTTGATTAACTCACCAATCAATAGGTCAAATTTATCAAGAAATATGTTAGGGTCAGATTTTGGTGTTTTATAAACACATACTATTAATAATTTATGCAATGGAATTTCAATGCCACAGGCCTCGAAAGACTTAAGCGTCGAATATTCAGACGTCCACTGTTTGACATAGGCCTCCCCCAAGCGTCGCCACAATGCACGATCCGCAACCAGGTCATCGGGTCACCTTATAGGAGGCCTTCCAACGCTGCGTTTTCTGGTGCGCGATAATTTAATCAGCCGGTATATAAAATTATGATAAGAGGTAGATGTTATCATATGCTCTGCTCAAGTTAATAGACATATAATGAAAGTTAAAATATTATGACTTTTGGTTCCATTCTATAAGAGGAAAATCTAAGATCGTCTGTGTTTATTTACTAATTCTAAGAAAAATGTCTACAACTAAAGACGGGTCGATTAAACAATAATATTTCCAATAAACTCTCAACCGGACCGTAAGCCAATTAATTCACAAACTACCAAATAATATCGAAAATACTGTCTAAATTATTATGAAACTTATTTGAAATAGTTATGAGAAAGCTCTTTGGAGGCTTTGCACTCGTAAAATTAATTAAATTACGTTCAAACTTTGCTCGATGCCGGTAAAGGTATACTGAAATCCTGTCAGTAGTTTGCGAGATTAACTTGCACGCATTATAAACGTGGTTCGGCAACGACTGCTTTATAACTGTGGAGTGTTATCTTGGCCTGACTGACTTGAACTGACTGACTGATTTGGCCACTAAAACTTGCCATATCGTTTAAATGTTTGGCAGGTTTGCGCACGTGATGGCTTGACCTATTAATAAATAGACAGCGCAACATTTTTAATGATGATTTTTTTGGAAAATGTATCCTATATTAAAAAGTGGTTCAATAGATTCTGTTCGTTATTCTAATTAAACTATTTTTAGATTTTGCGCAGTTAACGTCACACGTCGTATAATTATTTTTTTTCCTCAACTATCACACAACGCCGTCTAGTCCCAAGCTAAGCAGAGCTTGTGTTATGGGTACTAGACAACTGATAAACATACTTATATATTTCTAAATATATAAATATTATAGATAAATTACACCCAGACACAGAACAAATGATTATGCTCATCACACAAACATTTGTCCTGGGTGGGAATCGAACCCACGACCTCCGGCATAGCAGTCAGGGTCACTAACCGCTAGACCAACAGGCCAGTCAAAAATAATTGGGGAATGAATCCTACTTTGTTAGTTTAGAGTTTTTTCTAAGTTTACATTTATGAATTGGACTTCCTTATGGTTTAATCGATTTTAAGGTCCCACAATGCTCTGCGGATGGAGCAAAAATATTGCATTTAGGGCGCTGTTACGGTTGCCTCGGTTTTCTATCGTGTCAGCAATATTTGTCAAGGCTCGCACTGACGGGTTTAACGCTGTGCTTTGAAAGAAAGCGACCTCACTGCTGAACAGACTCCGTGGTAGCCTCAATAGCATTCTACGTGTTGTGACCGGAAAGCAAGATAACCTGTTAGTAAGAGCACTTTTAAGACGTACATTGTCGCAATTTGTAATATAGTACTGACATAGGATTAGAGTAATGTTACTAATCTAATAGATGTTTGTTATTTGATAAAAATAAATTCTTAGTTATTATTATTATAATAAAAAAGAAAACACGTTATTTTACTACATAGATATACAAAATGAAGAAACCAGTAAGTACATAGAAACTTAAATAAAAAAAAACAATAACACTATGTAAATAAAAATACACTAATTAAGTCCAGTTCAGAATTATGCTAGACGACTACGTAGCAGTTGCCTGACGCTGGTTTTCAACATAACATTTCTTTATTATTGATGGGCATACATTTTCATTTGACACTCACCTGATGGTAAGTGATGATGTGACCGACGATGGAGTACGCTTGCCTAGAAGTAACCTATTCATTCTTGACTTAAAGCCCACTAGGTTCCTTAGGTCCCTAGGTACCTTAACAAGCTGTAGCTACTGTTTTCAAGGATGTCTTCAAAAAATAAGACAGTGTTACGTCAAAAGAGTGCACAGTTTTCTTCTTAGCGGTCAGTATTAAACCTAATTCAATACTATGTTCATCAGTCACGTTCAAGACGCCTTTTGGTACAGTTTAAGATTTGATTTTGAATCTTATTGACACTAGTGTAAAACACATAGTTTAACAAACACTTACAAACATTTATTGGCGTAGGTAAAAGTTCCACATTTGACCAGAACAGAAGGAGATGAGTTATTTGATACAGATTAGGGTACACAAAAAAAAATGGTTGAAAAGTCTAAATATCTATTAAACCTATTACAAATGTGTAAAAAAACTGATTCAGCATTTTCAAACAACTAGTGCCTGACGCTACTTTTCAACTCCAGTTAAGTTCTTACTTACACTGGTTTTCAACATTGGTATTTGCGATTTCAGACACATATTATTAAAATAGGTTTTTTTTCCCAACATTGTCCAATACCACAATATATATCATAATATCTGTGATTAATGCATAACTTCAATAGTTTTTCGACATACTCGCCCCAACTCAAACGTCTACTTAAAGAACTTGTTCAAGTATGTAAGAAGTTAGAGACTTTGGATGATTTCCAGCTTTATTGCACTGAGTTTGTGAACTTTAAATATGTTTACCTAGCACTAACATATATGTATACACATAACGCATGCAACGATGCTTAGATTTTTTCACTAACTTTTTAACACATGATGAGATCGGGAGCTTAAAAATATTTATTATAATATTGTAATTTTATTTTTATTAAATAAATTTTTAATTTTAGAATTTAACCTTGATTGAAAATTAATTTTAATTTAAATGTAATTTTTATGTAAATTGTAATTAGTAGTGTTTAAGGCCCTTCAGAAGCTGATTGATTCCGTTGATTCCTTTATAAATACTACTGATATGGAGTAGATATGTAGTGGTTATGGAATAATTTCCTGATAAATAAATTATTATCTCCTTTATTCATTTAATATACATATATTTTACATTTTTAAGTATTTAAAAATATAAAATGTAATAGTCCACCGGTGTCGGGAACAAGGTCCAAGCTACCAGTGGTTAGGGCTCCAGAGAAAGGGACCTCACGATGCGAGCCGTATCGAGGAGTCTTCCCATCCGATTATAATTTGGGTGTCTTCAAGGTTAGAGTGAATAGGCTCTTAATAAACTAGTGCGCCTCACCATCAAAGATTGCATCGCTACTTACCATCAGGTGGGATCGCAGTCAAGCACTAGTTTATCCCAATTAAAAAAAAAAACTGCCTTCTGTATCAGGCCCTTGATCCAACCGCCTCGAGCGATGATCATCGAGGCTTTAAAACATCAGGCCGTTAGCGTTAACAACAATCGGCACAATGACAGCCGAGTCCACATTCCACATGCTGAGAACCTCGTGTGCTAATAAATTGTTATAAAACTTAACTTGGATTAATAAGTAACTAACTGCTGCCAGCGACTTTGCCCTCGTGAAAGTAGAAAAATATCTTAAGGGAACATAATCCCGGGATAAAAAGTATTCTATGTCCACTGAAAGCCACCGTTTAGACTCGTCGGTTTTTGTGTTGTGGTCTCGGCATTATGCTGAGCGTTCGGACGTTTTGCTGGGAAGTGGCGCATTCTTTTCATTAAATGTAAAATTTGTAAATACTTTTCGGCCTTTCCGGCAAATAAAATGTTTTTTTTCTTTCTTTGTTCTTTCTATGTGCTACTCGTATTTCAGGACATGATCTACCCGTGTGTGACTGATTTACGTCAAATTTGTTCAGACGTTCAAGGGTTAAGAAGTAATAAACATACAAACATACGTACAAATATTCACCTTCACGACAGGAATGAAAATGAGTCATTATAATTTTTATATATGGATCATATATGGATCATATATGGATTTTATTTAAGTGAAAAATAGAAATGGTAAAATTTTTTTTAGAGGAGGAAAATCATCAAATGGACTGAAACAGGTAACACGGAAGGAAAGAAAGAAGCAGAACGGAAGAAGTAAATAATAATCTCTGTATCAAAAATAAAAGTCGCTTACTTTTTTGTCAACCCTAGCTTAAACCAAGGTTAACAAACCCCGGTAAGCCAAAGATTTAATCAAGCAAGTTCTAGTTTGACCAGTTAGTTGCATAAATCTCGAATACAAACACGTTAACGGCCGAAAATTGGTGCTATTGGTCTTTAACCCGGCTTACTGGAAACTGCAACAGGTTTTCATGGAATCCTCACGGAGTTTCCACGAATTACAGCATCACTCACGCTCACGGAGGGAGGTGTGAGGGAGAAGGCTATACAGCTAAGTGCGAATCAGACTCGCGCACAATGGGTTCTTTAGGCACCTCTATAGCAAAAAACGGCAAAAAAATCACGTTTGTTTGAAGTTTATGAACCCTACTTAAATATCAAATTTATTCTGTTTTTAGTATTTGTTACATCAGTTGCATCATCTGCGAAAATTTCAACTGTCTAGCTATTACGATTTATTAAATACAGGCTGGTGACATACAGACGGACATCGGAATTTTAACAATTTAAACCCTTTGAGTACGGATCCCTAAAAATGATTGAAACGAAAGTGAGAGCAATTAATTGTTCTCAATTTATCCAATATTGGATTAATTCATTTTGTACTGCTGGAAGCGCGGGGTGTTCCGACAAATCGTTGGAGCAAATGAAATGCGCGTAGTGAATGCAGGGGTTAAAATATTTCAGTTACGGTACTACGTTTTGTTTACAACTTCATTTGGCAATGAATTCACGTTTTCAATGTTACAACGTAAATTCTCAGTATTTTTGTTGACGTTTTTGAGCAGCAATTTCCGTGTATTTTACTCGACGGTTTCATGTTGTGTAACATTTTTTTCTCTGGACTTTTCTCTTACACAATTGAGTACTTGACTCAATTTTATTTTAATTGTTTGTATCAAAATTAAAAATTAACTTTATTTAAAATCGCAATAAAAAAAAATCTTTCAATATAATCAAGTTAGAAACCTTTGTAATCTGATGGAAGCGGAAACTGTCAAATAACAGTAGAATGCATATACTGAAATGTGACGACACCGCTGTTAGGTTCCGTGTGCTCAAATGAGATAGCGAGATATTCCCATCACACCCCACTCTTCCTCAAACCAAACTTTTGAATGCTAATTGCTACTTCAATAATAAACAATTTTGATGCTAATAATAATAAATTTATTTGGAACACAATCGCAAATCAAGTCTTAGTAACTTGAAGAGGGGCAGTTAATTTAACAAAAGTATATAGCTTGGGAGGCAGTATATTAAAAAATTATTCGTTTTTTAGTTCATAGCCCATGTAAAACGTCGTGAACTTAAATGAAAAAATAAGTTGAAATAATGAAAAATAAACAATATAATCTTGACTGGCCTTTAATTTGTTTTTAGTCAACAAATCATCACATTAATATTATAAAAGCCGAAAGTTTGTAAGTTCGTGTTTTTTAAGATGCCGTACCTCACAAGGAAAAAAAAGGAGCCTTCACTCCTTTTTTCTCCGTCTGTCTATCTGTCAAGAACCTTTATTTCGAGAACGCTTGGAGGTATCGAGTTGAAATTACAATCTATTAATTAATTGAAGGCAGCAGTCCCTTGAAGCTATTAAAAAATCGAACTTCTGACCTTGAATCCTGTGGCATGGAGAATAGATTTTTAAAAAAAAAAAATTCTCACTCAAGGAATTACTCCTGTATCGTGGGTGCAATACAAGATATAAATATACTAGTACAAGATATCATAGTAAAACTCCTCTTCAATTGCAATAATTGCAATTGCGCCCTTGACTTACGTAGGTGCGGGTATGTTTCACCGAAAGCATTCCGCACGTAGGTGCGGTATGTTGTACTGAAAGCAAACTATATGATAAACCTTATTAGTAAACTGAGCGATGTTGACTATTATCTACGAATATATTATGTTGTTTCGCGTGCCCAGCAAACATTACGCATTGATATTCACGATTTATTGGTACCGATGATATTATGTAATGCTATGGTAAGTAGCATTGCTTATTTTGCTATATTATGTATGTTTGAAGTGATGCCTTCCTGCTTTCCTTGATTATGTCATGTGTCTTTTTTGTCAATCTATTGATTGATTGATTGATATACATTGCTTTCCAAGTAAGAATGGGATCGATTGCCATGCTGTGGCGTCATGTCATTCTGTCAAATCTAAGAGATTGGGTAGGGTGACCAAAAAAAGAAATTTACAAAATTGAATTTATTTACGAATAGTGAACGAAAAAAGAATTAATCAGAGTCCACCCCCCCCCCCAGGCAAAATACAACCGTTTCGCTTGCGTCGGACGCTTCGCCCCGAAATCTTTTGTTCTGACCACGTGACTGAGCGTTGAGATGACGTCATTCCCGTACATTTGAAGCTTTTTACTAGCGTTAACTATTGCAGATTAGCAACTTGGCTAGGGGTACAGTTCTCCAATTTTGCTCATCTCTGCGTCACTGTGTGAAATGTCTGAGTAGTGGTAAATGGAAGAAGAAGGCGAATTGTTCCCATCAATAAAAATAAGAAAGAAAATGATTTTTTTTTAAACTAATTATGACATTTTTTCTTCTCCTAGAGAGGAGGCTTGAGTCCTAACAGTGGGAACATTAAAAAAGGCTGGTGATGATGAAACTAATTATGACTTAAAAAAAATATATTTAGCCTATTTATATATAACAATACAGTTTTTACTTCACCTAGATTTAACTAAGCCTTAGTAATACAAAGCAAAAAAACCCTTTATTTATACACAAATAAGTTTTCTTTGCAAACCGTACTTTTCACTCAACAGAAGAAAGAAAGAAAGAAAGAAAAAGTGTTTATTCGCGTCAAACATGACGCATACCATAACAAAATATATAACATTTGACAGATCGAGGTTATTGACTTTCAGTATTCTTATTTGGAACGCATTATACACTTTATTGTAACTACACCTTAAAGAAAATTACACTAAGGGCTTAAAATTAATAGGGTGTCATAATGGACGGTCTTATCGCTAAAAGCGATTTTTACAGATAACCATTGGATGGATTTGAAAAAGGAGAAAAAGATACAAATAATCTATGTTGGTTTGTTTATTTTTTCTAATTACTTGTTTACTGAACATATATTTAAATAAACTTAATATTAATAAGCAATAGCATAGTCAGAACAACCGCCAAACTAAGGTGGCGATAGGCAGGGTACATTGCTCGCAGAAAAAGGTGGTTAAAGGTTCTGGAGTGGCGTATTTAGTATTGTTTCTTTTTTTTGGTGTGGAAACTCATCAAATATCGCCAGACTTTTACTGAACTCACCTGTGTTCCTTCATTTGTCCTCTGCATTCCAGAAACACGGAAACTCTTTTAATTTTAATCTCTAAACCTAACATTTTCAGTATCTACCTCCATTTCACGAGGTAAAGTTACGAAAACAGGTCTATATAAATGCTTGGTTTACACAAGCAACATTCTCTTGACATAATACCAGATACCCATGTATCTCCTCGCTTAGTTTCCGGCCGCAAATGTGGCCAACCCGTTCCGTCCCACGGGTATCGGTTAAGGCGACTAAGGGATTATTCCTGTGTAATGGACGGTACATAGCTTTGTATATACCTGTGTGCGTGAATAATAACTGGTATGATCGCCTGCCAAGAGTTTAGAGGTAATTTGTCGAAGTTCGGGGCTTAAGTGGAGCGACTTTTGACATTTTTAAGTGGCTCATGCCGTGTTTTTCATCCAGAGTATTCTTTTCTGGATATTTAAGTGTGCATTAAGTCCGCCTTCGTACTTTTTGTTGCGGGAAGATCAAATAAATAGACCAACGAAAGATTGTTTTGTGCCTGTTTATATGTAGATAATTTGAAAGAGCGTAGAAGTGAATGCACGTTTGGTCTGAAGTATTTATAAAACAAATGTAAAATAATAATCAAGTTTACATCAAAAAGACTGTGGAATTGTTTAAAAGAGTTACTTTTGTCCTGGAACGCAAAGGGTAATTGAAGGAACACAGGTATGTAAAATAAAACCAATCTGCAATTGGCAATGCTGCCAGCGTTCTGGGCACTTTTCCCATTGACATCGATGTGGACGAATTTTTTGATGCCCTCTGAGTTTTCCTCGTTTTTCAGCCTTTTTTAATCGTTGTACCTACATATTAATATTTTAAGTTTGTATATGCCTATTAATTTATAATATTTAATAATTAAGATGTACCTATATATTTATTAGAAATTAAAGTATCATTTATCAGCATGCAGCTGGATTTCAGTATTTTAAACGGAGCGACTGCCTATTTAACCTTCACAACCCATTAATGGGATACCAGGATACCCGTTAGCCAGACTAGTGTCAGCTTTCCTGATTTCTGACTATCTGTGACGATTGTTATAGCTCTATTAATGACAGCTGGACCCGACAGCTTAACGTGCGAGCTACGAAGTAGTCTCTGTATGTTAAGAGGGTCATCATCCACATACTGACCTTGCCCAGCGTTGCTTAACCTCAGAGGCAGGTTAATGCGGCTGTTATCATTCTAGCTGTGAGCTCCTCTACACATACCAAAATATTTCTCTACTATTACCTACTAGACCTACTAGGTCTCATTATCGCGCGTTTGTAGGTATTTCCACAGATAGACTAAGATTCCTCCTCCTCCATGCGTCGTATTCCTCAATGCTGAGGGTCGTGACCTCCCTGTTTCATCACTCTAACCTTTATGATATTCCTCAATCTGTTCCTGTCTCTGGCGGTGTGTGAAGGGCATAGACTAAGATTACCGAAGGGCATTACTTTCTTTCACGGAAAATTAAACATGCTTATCCTATAATTATAATTTTCAGCGTTTGAAAAAGTTTTTCAGCCATCTGTTTATCAGCCAGGATGCTTGAACGTTTCAAAAACAAAAAGTTCTTTGAAAATTTTAGCTTCAATTTCTCTTAAAAACATGTTCCATTAACCATTTTTTACTGACGACCAGTGGACCTAACAGTTCTTTGATGTAATTAGACTTA
This sequence comes from Mythimna albipuncta, assembly GCA_929112965.1. Lineage (NCBI taxonomy): Eukaryota > Metazoa > Arthropoda > Insecta > Lepidoptera > Noctuidae > Mythimna > Mythimna albipuncta. The sequence goes on from OV815973.1 coordinate 14,365,256, forward strand.
TTATACATTGGAAAAAACAAGGAAATACAGCGAGTTATAAAACTTTAAGCCCGCATGAAAGTCTATCGTTTATTTCAAAAATAATTTAATGCACATGTACCGATGGTTACTTTAGTTGTCTATGATTACTTTAGATTGTCTATGAATATTTTGTATTTTGGCGGGAACATTCCAAAACTTTTTCAATAAACCAGTGTACCGCTAACTCTGCTTTTCATTGACGCTGCATTGGCGACGAGCACGGGATAATTTGATTTTCGGTGTCTTATTTACGTATTTCGGTGTGTTATTTCACGTGCAGTATTATCATTGTTACAAAAATGCCGATCGGCAAGTTAGAACCCTATAATATTAACTCAAAACAATGGCCTGCATATATACGCCGGGTTAACCAATACATGTTACTAAATGATGTTAAAGAAAATCTAAAAGTGCCCATGTTAATTACTATAGTAGGCGAAGCAACATATTCGTTGATGTGTGATCTGTGCTCGCCTGACTTTCCCGAGAACAAAACTTACGAAACTTTGGTACAGTTAGTTGCCGATCATGTAGAACCGCAGCGATCAGAGATCGCCGAACGCCACGTGTTTCGGCTGCGGCGTCAACGGGCCGGCGAACCTTTAATGGAATATCTACAGGCCCTCAAGCACCTGGCAACTACTTGTAATTTTGGCAAATGTAAAAAGTGTTCTACTCTCGAGGAAAATTTAAGAGACCAGTTTGTATCGGGTTTGGCAAACGACGCAATGCGATCTAGAATATTTGCCGAAAGAAAAATAGAATACAAAGAGGCAGTGGAGTTAGCGCTAGCTCTGGAGGCTGCAGAGAAGCACGCGGAGGTGAGCGGCAGTATGGTGCCGACTACGACCTTAGGTGCTGGCGGCAACGCAGGCGAAGATCTGCACTACACACGCGGCAGGCAGGGACGCAACCGCGGCTCGCGCACCAGCGACGGCGCGAGCGCGAGCGGCGCGGCGGGCCCAGCGGCCGCGGAGCGCGCGGCGGACGGAGCGCGCGGCGCGACCACGCAAGCATGCTGGCGGTGCGGTAAGACACATAGCGCGGCGAGGTGCCGCTATGTGAATTACACTTGTGACGAGTGTAAACAAAAGGGGCATTTAAGAGTGATGTGCAAGTTAGTGAATCGGGCGAACAATCGGCATAATTATATCAGTGGTGAGGACGATTCGGACGATATGTTTCAGATTATTGAGGGTAAGGACAATAAACCATTCTTTATAAACATTTTAATAGATAACTTTGAGACCAAGTGTGAAATCGATACTGGTAGTCGTATTTCGGCTATTAATGAAGACTTGTATAATCGCAAATTTTCTCATAAAACCATAATGGCAGATAATTTAATGTTGAAGAGTTATGCTGGTTCACGCATCGAATCGCTCGGGTATATAGATGTCCAAGTTAGGTTACAAAATGTAAAAGTGAAATCCTTGCCACTTTATGTAATTAGAAATGGAGCGTGCCCATTATTAGGAAGGGACTGGTTACGCGCCCTTAAGATAACTCAAATTAATTTGCACAAGATTACCGACGATGGATTCGTGAATCGCCTATGTGCTGAATTTCCTGAGGTATTTACGGATAAGCTAGGGACTTGTAAGCGAGCCATCCGACTACAGCTGACAGACAATGAGCCTGTGTACGTTCGTGCGCGGCCTGTACCCTTAGCGCTGCGTGCGCGTGTTGAACGCGAGCTAGCGCGACTGGAGTCTGATGGTTCGATATACCGTGTGGACTATTCCGACTACGGAACGCCAATTGTGCCAGTTGTAAAAAAAAATGGAGATATACGCATATGTGGAGACTATAAAATTACAATTAATCCAAAGTTAAAGCGTGACTATTATCCGTTACCCCGTATTGATGAGTTGTTTACTAAATTAAGTGGAGGAGACAAATTTACTAAAATCGATCTGACACATGCTTACGAACAGTGTTTCTTAACGGAAGATTCACAACCTTATACAGCCATAACAACTCACCTCGGAACTTATGCCTACCGTCGTACGCCATACGGTCTAGCTTGCATACCCGAGAAATTCCAGAAATTAATGGAAGAAACATTGCGGGGCATACCGGGTTGTGTTGTTTTTCTAGATGATATTTGTACAACAGGGGCTGATGATAAAGAACACTTCAGTAATTTGCGAGCTGTGCTCGAGAGGTTGCGCACAGCGGGTTTAACAGTTAAATTAAGTAAGTGTAGTTTCCTACAAGATAGTGTTAACTATTTAGGTTACATAATAGATAAGAAGGGTTTACGGCCAGACAAAGCTAAATTGAATGCTATTTCCAGCGCGCCTAGACCAGAGAATATAACTCAGTTAAAAAGTTTCCTGGGAATGCTAAATTATTATGGTAAATTCATTAGTAATATGAGCACATTATTGTATCCATTAAATAATTTATTAAAAAAAGATACACAGTGGAAATGGGATACCAGTTGTGAACAGGCATTTAAAGAAGCTAAGCAAGTTCTCTTGGGCGATCGAGTGTTAGCACATTACGAGGAAGGGCGGCCTCTCGTACTCGCGGTAGACAGTAGTGCGTATGGATTGGGTGCAGTGCTGGCTCATCGCTATCCCGATGGCAGCGAGCGGCCGGTCAGCTGCGCATCTCGCACACTCAACGCGGCTGAGCGAAATTACAGCCAACTTGATAAGGAGGCGCTCGCTATATTATTCGGTATAACAAAGCACCATCAGTACTTGTTTGGTAGAAACTTTATATTACGTACAGACCACCAACCATTGACGCACATATTTGGTGCCAAGGGTGGCATCCCACAAACGGCGGCTAGCCGGCTACAGCGGTGGGCGGCGCGCCTGGCCGCTTACGATTTCAAAGTGGAATTCGTACGCTCAGCTGACAATGGGCCAGCAGATGCTTTATCAAGACTACCACTTCCTCAAGAGGGTCGCTTAGTGGATGCAGTGACCTACATCAACCTCATAGAGGAATCATTCCCTGTTAGTTTTAAGGATATTGCTAGGGAAACTGAAAAAGACAAATTGTTATGCAAGGTGAAAGGCTATGTAACTTTTGGTTGGCCGTTGACGGTGAACGATACTGAAAAACCGTATTTCGTTAGAAAACAGGATTTAGGTATAGAATTAGGTTGCCTAATTTATAAATATAGGGTCGTTATACCGAATACATTGCAGAGACAGATTTTAGATGAAATTCATGAAGGGCATTTAGGAATTAATAAAATGAAGAACCTGTCTAGGAATTATGTGTACTGGCCCGGTCTAGATAGAGATATAGAAGAGGTATGTCGCGCTTGCACGGCGTGCCGCGCAGTCCGTGACGCGCCGCCGCATGCGCCGCTGCACCCTTGGGAGTTTTCGCTGCATCCGTGGCAGCGAGTACATGCTGACTTCGCGGATTGTGGGGGAAAACAGTATTTAATCATCGTAGACGCAAACTCGAAGTGGATAGAAGCGATTTCTATGAGTAGGACGGACGCACGGGCAACTATCGCGACAATGAGAACTATTTTCGCTCGGTTTGGTTTGCCATCATTACTGGTCACTGACAACGGCCCTCCATTTTTCTCACATGAATTTAAGACATTTTGTAAAAAAAATTGTATTAAACATGTTACCACAGCACCTTACAGACCACAGGGAAATGGGGCTGCAGAAAACGCGGTAAAAACCGTTAAGAAAGCGATTAAACGTGCTTTGTACGAGGGCGAGGACGTCGCCACGGCACTCAGTAAATTTTTGTTCCAATATCGAAACTGCCAGCATACAACTACTGGTGTGTCCCCCGCGGTGGCTTTACAAGGGCGCAGGCTGCGTGGGCGCTTAGACGCGCTGCGACCCGACGTGTCGAGTGTGGTGCGCGCCGCGCAGGAGCGGCAAGTGGCCGCTGCAGGCGGCGCGCCGCGGGCGCTGGCACCGGGCGACGCGGTGCTCGCCCGTGACTACACCGCGAGAGGGGACAAGTGGTCGTCAGGTACAATAGTCGACCAGACGGGACCGGTCTCGTACAAAGTAGACGTAGGACGTGGAGTCGGTTGGCGTAGACATGTCGATCAAATTATACCTGTTAATAATAAGAATCGCTATTCATTGTCTCGTACCAGTATAGTTTCCGAAAATAAAGACTTAACCCCAGAGCAGGAGGTCCCTTTGGTCCGTGAGGAAACTGAGGATACTTTCGAAGACGCTTCTGATGGCATAGGTGGGAAGTCGCAGATAATTATGCCTGAAGTGCCAACACGGCCGGAGACTCCACCACCACCGTCAGGTGCGTCTGCTCGCGCCCTGCGAGCTTATAATCGAGCTCGACCAACTAAGTAAAACGACTAAGTAAAATGCTTTGTTTCTTTTGATTGTTATTTAATTAAATTACGTAGACTCTAGCTTAAGGGGGAGAAATGTACCGATGGTTACTTTAGTTGTCTATGATTACTTTAGATTGTCTATGAATATTTTGTATTTTGGCGGGAACATTCCAAAACTTTTTCAATAAACCAGTGTACCGCTAACTCTGCTTTTCATTGACGCTGCAGCACACACAGTACCGTACTGTGTCGGAATTGTAGAATGGGTAGATGTAAGCTCTTGTGTTTGAGTCTTATGTAGTCTACTTTTTATGGTGGGAAATCATTGAATGCCTTCTCCCGCTCTAAAGCGATTCGAGAGAAGGCTTTTACTGACTAACATCTCACTTTTTAACACGCTCATATTAGCTTCACCTGTATGTTTGTAACCAACGCCTTTCAGTTCGATTTTGACCTACTTTGGGCGATCAGATTTTCTTCAAACTTTGCACACCCATCAAAGACTGATGACAATACAATAATCCGTTTTTTTAGTGAAAAATAAAAATACAGTTTAAAAAAGCTAAAAAAACACGCTTTCATGGCATATCAAACTAAACAGTGTAAAATAATTTTCAATATAGGTAGAAAATAATAATAATGAACGAAAATATTAATATCATTGTGAAAAAAGCGTGGGGTGATCGATTTATGAAATATGGCACAAAGCGCCCCACGCTTTTTTCACTATATTTTTTTCTTTCAGTTGTTCTTTGCGTTCTGAGATAGAAGTTAACCCATGGCCCCAGCAAGTTTCGGCCTTGCTAGACCTATACGGTTTTGTTGACATCACTTTGAGGCGCGCGTTGACGACTCAGGTTCGGTCTGGACAGTGAGCTACACATTGCTCATCATCCATTTAGTGTTCAATAGAAAGCAAGAGAAATCTCGAGAATCATGAAAAATATTTTAAAACAGTTATCCAAAAAAAAACAAATATTAAAAAATAAGCTCCAAAATGTAGCTTTTTGCCCCCGAAATCATGTTACCTCATTCCAGATTAATCACATAAGATTGTCAGTGTTCGCATGAATTATAAAGCGAGGCATATCGGAAAAAGCTGAATCATTTAGATATTCATGAACAACAGATGCTGTTGTGCGTGAATCGTTTTACATCTTATTGTTGCCTCTTCTTCGGTTTTCTACAATGGAAGCTTCCCGGGCTGTTTTGATTACAGATTTTCTGTTTATTCAAGAGAGTAATGTTGGTTGTTTTTCTCTGAAATAGTTAGAAAAGATTCCTTTTTAATCTACATCTACACTAATATATAAAAGAGGTAAAGTTTGCTTTATTTTTGTTTGTAGTGGGTAATCTCATAAAGTACAGAACCCCTAGCCAAGTTGCTAATCTGCAATAGTTAACGCTAGTAGAAAGCTTCAAATGTACGGGAATGACGTCATCTCAACGCTCAGTCACGTGGTCAGAACAAAAGATTCGGCGACGCGGCCAACCCGAAGCTTTTGGCGCAAGCGAAACGGTTGTAACTTGGCTAGGCTAGGGGCTGGTCCGATAGCTAAATTTTGTTCACCGATAGAAAGCTGCTTTATTTCTGAGCGAACGATATGTAGTAAGTAGTATATAATAGGAACTATTTAATATTGTTACTAATATGTCCAGAGGAAACTTTTCGTCACGTACCGGAATACGCAGCTTTGGAAGCCCTCCCACAAGGTAGACAGATGACCTTGTGAGGGTCGAGAAAATCCGATGGACGCAGAGGATCCGCCGTTATGGCGACACTTGGGGGAAGCCTATATCCAACAGAGGACGTCTTTCGACTGAAATAATGATGTAGAATTTAAGTTTCTACATCATGAAGAAACTCCAATTTTATACTAAAGGTAACAAAGTTGGTGTAGGTATATAAAGTACACCAACTTTGTCATTTACATTTAAATGCCATCCAATAGGCGACTCTATTATCATAAAGATAAATGAATGCATAAATACTCTTACAAAGATAATGTAAACAGAAAAGCTATGTAATGACATTAATCGATGGACGATATAATACATAAATACATAATCATTGCGCCAATGCCACATGTGTATCATGATAAAGGAGTATTTTCCATTTTCAAAACTAGTGTTCGAATTGTAACGTGCGATTGTGTGTGGAGTACTGCAGCCACATAGGTACAGAAGCGTAGCGTGGACGTAGATTATAATTTGGGTGTCTTCAAGATTAGAGTGAATAGGCTCTTAATAAACTAGTGCACCTCACCATCACCGATAGCATCACTACTTACCCTCAGGTGGGGTCGCAGTCAAGCACTAGTTTATCTATACGTATAATAAATCTGATGAAGTTTTTAGTTGTGCGCACATCATGTAAAATGTACGAAATCGATGCAGATAACTTTTATTTATCTTATAACTTTTATTTTTATTTTTTTATTAACTGGCCTGTTGGTCTAGTGGTTAGTGGCCCTGACTGCTATGCCGGAGGTCGTGGGTTCGATTCCCACCCAGGACAAATGTTTATGTGATGAGCATGATCATTTGTTCTGTGTCTGGGTGTAATTTATCTATAATATGTATGTATATAGAAATATATAAGTATGTTTATCAGTTGTCTAGTACCCATAACACAAGCTCTGCTTAGCTTGGGACTAGACGGCGTTGTGTGGTAGCTGTGGAATATTATATATTTCTTAAAATTGAATTATATAAAACTTAGTTGATTCATCGCAATCGGTTGATTATATCGGAAGATATACCTACTCCATTCGTTAACTGTTAAGCGGTGCGAAGTTCGTCGGGTCAGCTAGTATCAAATAATAAAAAAAAAAACGTAGCAAAATACTTGTAAGTCAAAGTAAGTACCAACTTCCAAGAGTGTTTCATGCCAAAAACGATTTTTTTGTTAACGTTACAAGGAGCGTTATTATGCCAATTTGCTACTTCTTCCCGCGCTAACTTCGAATTCGTTGCGAGAGGAACTTTAATAATTAAGTTATTCGGAATGACCTTAAGAAGTCGCATAGCTAATCTGATTTTCAAATTCAATCTCTGTATAGACGTGGATCGTAGTTGGCTGGTTTTTCCATAATTTCGTAAAGTTTTTTTCGCATGGAAAGTTTGAGTGAGAGCTGTGGTCGAGAATTGGGATTTTACACAGACTTATATTGGTCTGTGGGATTTTATTATTTTCCATTACAATTGCTGTTAGTCTTAGGATGTCATGATACTCAGTAACCGTATCTGTATATTTATTATCATCATCATCATTTCAGCCAACAGACATCCAATGTGTCCAATATTGGATGTCTGTCGGCTGAAACTCCTTTGGCCAAAGGCCTTTGTACTTTTTAGCCTGAAATACAGGTCCAACCTAGTTGAGGCAACAAATGCAATGTATGCGTTAAAATTGTTTTTGTATTTTAATTTAAATGTGCCACTTTTGTTAAATACACGATATTCTATTCTATTCTTTCCCAACTGTTGCCACAATGACTAGTCTTGTGCTTTTCCCTCTTAAGGTTGTTTGTCCACCTTGAGGAAGGCCTTTCAACGCTACGTCTTCCGATACGTGGTTGCCACTTCAGAAACTTAATTATCCACTGAGATCGGCGAGAGATATGTGTTGTATTTGTTTCTTATTCGTTTCGTCCTAAATCAATCTCAGAAATCTGTTAATTACAGACTGACAGACTGACAGGTCTAGTAGTCCTGACTGCTATGCCGTGGGTTCGATTCCCACCCAGGACAAATGTTTGTGTGATGAGCACGATCATTTGTTCTGTATCTCGGTATAATATATTTCTAATTACATACATAATATGTATGTAATTAGAAATATATAGTATGTTTATCAGTTGTCTAGTACCCATAACACAAGCTCTGCTTAGCTTGGGACTAGACGGCGCTGTGTGATAGTTGTGGAATATTATTATTACTTCATTTAATTTTTTGTGCCTTGCAACCCCATTTCACACGTTAGTGTAAAATTGATTGAATCCATTTTGAATTCTAAGACAGTCGTAAGATTTCCCCGGAGAGCGACGCACACTTCACTTTCAATAACTATGACTTGAACGTGACTACTCTGACAGATCTTGAGGGTAAAAAATATATTCAAATATGTCTCTTATATTGATATAAGTTTATCGATAATATTAAACGTATATACTTTTAATATTATGTGAATGTTTATTTAGATATTTATAAGAGAGCCTTGTACGAAATATATTGTATTTTTTACTGGGTTTCTTCCTCTTAAAAAAATACAATTTATTTCATCACTTAATGACTTTTTTCTCATCAAATACACTTTAGATTGTTCAGAAAACGAAAGGTGGCCTTGGAACACAATAGGCAACTGATGGAAAAGAGATAGACAAATATCTCCGTCTCGCTCCACCCAGGAACGGAGTAGATATCTACCCTCAAAAATGAATTAGATGCCCACATTTGTACTCATAAAACAATAAAACAGATAGTTCTACAGTGAGCATCGTCACTTCAGACGGAAGACATCCACAGCTGGCCATAGGACTTTCGCAATCCTCAGCCACTCCTGTGCATCCAGCATATTCCTACGGCTCCCATTCCCCGGTCAGATATCCACCTTTTTTGAGGTGGGAAATCATTCAATGACTGCTCCCGCTCTAGGGCGGAGCGTGTGAGACTTCTGACTAAACCACACCGGTGTTCCTTCTTTGCCTTGCGTTCGGTTCCTTTCATAAGTCAAACTATGGCATAAATAGACTTCGGCCTTGTTGAGCCTCTACAGCTTTGCTGACGTCTCTTTGAGGTACGCTTGTAATACTACATCATTATCTTCATCATCATCATCAGCCTTTTTCATTTTCCAACTGCTTGGGACACAGGCCTCCTCTTTAAGAGAGGGAATGGGCCGTAATCCACCACGCCACCGAATACTACGCGACGGTGTATTAATTTGTTTATACGAGTCACCCTGTATGAGGGTTTCCAACGCACGTCACATTTAGTATCTACAAGTTTTTAATACCTTTGAGCAATGTTTCAAAATAACGAGGTCATGTTTTCCACTTAGCCAAAATGAGGAAATCCAATCAAATCAAATCAAAGCATTTATTTCAAATAGACCATTTACAGGCACTTTTTAATAGTCAAATGTCGGTCAGTCCAAGAAAAGTGAAGCTAAATTGTACAATATAACAATTCATAGTTAGTTCATTGATTGCGAACAAGTGAAAATCATTTGTCTGCAAATATGTTACATGAAAGTAACTGTTAAACCTCCTACTCAAGTCATTCAACCTAAAAACAGAATCCATTTTTATTAAGCATAAAAAATCGGAATAAATCCTACAATTTATTTCAGTATTTTTTCAGCCTGTTACCTATTTTTAGATACTGTTTTTAAAGGAGATGTAGTTGGATTCAGATAGCCGACTTTTTATGCTTGATAAATATGGATTCGGTTTTTAGCTTGAATGACTTGAGTAGGAGGTGTAACAGTTATTTTCATGTAACATATTTACGGACAAATGATTTTCACTTTTTCGCAAATCTAATAGGTATTTAGAATGAGAAAAGAGTACATAATGCTTTGTTGAGCGATGTTATATTCTCACATCATCTCATATGTTAGTGTATATTCACTATTTTTTGTCCACGATTTCATTTGAGTGAATGTCGGTTATTGTGGACGCGTACTCGAAGCTAGATAAAATAGCTTATGGTTTCCTTGGAGTTGAAGCTTACTCAGTACGTACCAAATATCATCAAAATGGGTTTTGTAGTGTAACCGTGAAAGGGTAACAGGTAAACAGAGTTACTTTCACACTTTATATTTTTAGTAAGGAGTATAGGCTAGTTGCCATGAAAAATAAGGGACTGTATTTTTTTTAATTTGTAAATTAGACCAAAAATGACAAAGATATAGCCCATTAAAGCTACGCGTAACGTCACGCCGTGCTGCATTTTTTCGCACGGGGTGACGTCATGCGTAACTTTAATAGGCTATATCTTTGTTATTTTTTGTTTAATCGAAAAAAGAAAAAATACGTGTCCAACATTTTTTTTAAATCTAAAATACGGACTAAATAAAATATAATTATTTTAACCCTGGAAACTACCCTATTACGGACTGTTAAGTTTATTTACTAAACTTATTAGTTTGAGAAGACAAATGCAGGCTATTGATCATTTCCTCAGCTAATTTTGCTACACCTACGTTTGGGGAAAGGGCAAGGTATCTTTCTGAAGAGCCGAACGTCTCATCTTAATACAGATTTACTTTTGAAAGGACAAAAATAGACAAGATCGATTTGCGTGTGGGTTCTAACTTATAAATAGGTCCTGTCTTATCGTTTTCGAAGTTTAAACTTATAAATAAGACGCGACTAATTACTTCCAATCCTTATGGAGTTTGTTTCATCGTGATAGATCCCAAGTCGTTGACGGTGTGCACTGTTTCCGCGCGCTTCTAGGAGTTGTCAGCAACAGCAGGGGCCAGCTGTGTTGAAGCCTACTGGGGCCAGGGTTAGCTCCGAAAGGTAGCTCAGCCCCGGTATGAAAGGCAAGAAGAAATGGGGTGGGTTTTTTAGTCAGTAAGAGTCTGACACTATCTCCCACTCCGCCCAAGGGCTGCGGTTGTCATTTGGATGATTTTTACCTTTTACCCAACATAAAAAAAACTTGTTATTTTGTTCTACAATACGCTGTTGCTTGTACCTTGTTCCATGTCTAAAGACAGGTGTACTCTTGGGGGAACTGTGTCAAGATGAACCATTTTTTAATCGTGTCATCACGAGTGTGCAGCGTGCCACTTGTACGGATTCTCGCCTCTAAATACTGAACACAAACAGAGTCTTGTTTGTGTTAAGACTTTAATTGTACATTTGATTTCTTGTAGTAGGTATACAATGTGTAAGGGACAGCCCTCCACAAACTTTAAGGGCTTGCCATACAAATTGTCCAATCAAGTTTATCATTTTGTATGGGGAGGCTGATTTTTTTTTTCGTTTCCTGAAAAAAAAATTTATGGAAGGTTGTTCAGTTTCGTCTACTGAGCAAGCCCTTAAAGTTTGTGGAGGGCTGTCCCTTACACCTTTTATATAATATTATCTAGTCCCAGTTCGGTACCGGCAAACGTCCTGCCCGAAAGCTGGCTTTTCGCTACACAAAACATTGAGAACCTAATTTCGACAAAATATCATCTAAATCGGTCAAGACATTTAGGAGGCGTTAGGTGACAAACACAAGTACAGGAGAATTTTATATATAAAGATACTATACCGCAAAGAAGAAACGAACAGAATAGGGACTGTTCATAGTGCGCTAAGATGTTGATCCTGCACCCCTAGCCAAGTTGATAATCTGCAATCGTTAACGCTAGACGAAAAGTAATCAAATGTATTGGAATGACATCATCTCAACGTTAATTCACGTGGTCGGAAGAAACGAATAGAAAATTCGTAGCCAAGTTCACATCGTTCAAAATGATAGAATGAATTTCTACAAAGTTTAACGCTACATCCTTTGATAAACAAACGCTACATTGTAGAACGAGATGGCTATCCACTTATCGTTTTCTACAATTGCTGACACCGAAGTGTTACCGATTGGAGAACGGAATTCAACACGATACGGTTGTAACTTGGCTAGGGGGGCTGGTTTTCATTCGTAGATCCGTATCCAGTCTTTATAAATAGTGAAAGTCCATTAGTCTATCCAGAGAGAACCGTGCTGCCCGGAAACTAGATTGTAGTGGTTTGATAGGCAGGTGCACCATATAGAACACGGATAGTCAGCGGCTTTCTGTTAGACTGGAACCGACCCCAAGCTAGTTGAGAAAAGGTTAGGTGGAGATGGGAGATGATGATTGAGAGCACAGTTAAGGAGTGTACTTCCCTACTTTCCGCTGACCTTGCCCCATGCCAAAAAGGATTCTTTTTGGCATGGGGCAAGGTTTCCAAATGTAAAGTATAAAGTCTGAAAACCGTAAAGTACAGGTCACAAAATTACTTTTTTGCTATTCGAAAAAAACTTTTTTTTTAAATTGAGATAAACTAGTGCTTGACTGCGATCCCACCTGAACTTCGAGACTCGACTTGGGTATCGAACTATTTAGATAGGTACGTAAGTTAATACGAAACCCACTGTGCGCGAATCTGTCTCGCAATTGACTGGATTTTAATATTTTAGAAGACATATAAACACATAAAGTTTTAAACAATTAGTTAATCTATTAACCCCTCGAGCGCCGATTGTACATACGTCTGTACAACTTGAAGACCTTGAAAAACGCTTAATTTTCATTTTGTACACACGTCTGTACGAAACTTATTTGGCCGAAAATTTTAATTTATATATTATATTATTCCATATTTATTATATTATTTGTTTTTCCTAGAAAAAAACAATAAAATATTTTTTAATTTTTTTATTTATTTTATTGGTGATTTACGTAAACACGGCAATTTTCCGGGTCATTAAACTCTGGCGCTCGAGGGGTTAAACAGGACCTAACACAAAAAACTTTAGGCAAAATACAATCTGGTCAATCCAATCCATTTTTGCTAGCTTTTATTTGATTTTTGCAATGTTTGTACGTTGTTTAGAGTAAATCTTGCAAAAGGATTTAGAAACAGTTTTCGCTAACCGATTGACCTGTTTGATATACTAAATGTAATTTGTATGGACATTAATATGGTACCATGGAGATGGTCTTTTTTATGGTGGGTAGAAATCATCCAATGACAACCCCCGCTCTTGGGCGAAGCGGGAGATAGTGTCAGACTCTTACTGACAAAAATACCCACCCCGTTCCTTCTAGCCTTCATACCGGGGATCGAGCGCCCTTTCGGATAACCCTGGCCCCAGTAGGCTTCGACCCGGCTGGGTCCCTGCTGTTGCTGACAACTCCTTGAGGCGCGCGGGAACAGTGCGCGCCGTCGACGACTTGGGCTTGGTCCGGACAGTTACCGGACGGCCGGACAGCGAGCTACTCATTGCTCACTGTCCGCAAGCCCGCGCCTACGGTGGCCGGAAATCGGGATCAGAATCCTGGTGGCGGCGGCGGCGGCGATAACGCCGTTGCCTGATGCGTTCGGCCTCCTCCTTTGCGAACCATGGAGCTGGTCTGATGTTCGAGTCGGATAGGGACGATAAGAATCGACTGTTCAGTTGGTCTAGTGGTTAGTGGCCCTAACTGCTATGCCGGAGGTCGTGGATTCGATTCTCAACCAAGGCCAATGTTTGTGTGATGAGCACGATCATTTGTTCTGTTTCTAGGTGTAATTTATATATGAATGAAATTTGATCTACGTATATACTTTTGTATGCTTTTCATCACTTGACGCTAAAAAAATATCCCAGCAAAATTTTGTTCGAGAATTAGTCATCAATCTTTGGTATTTGGAATGAGAAAGGAGTACCAATAGAAAGAATGTTTTGTTGGCACAATCTTTTGCCCACGATTTCATTCGAGTGAATGTCGGTTATTGTGGACGCAAAGTCGAAGATGAAGCTAGATAAAAAGTAGCTTATGGTTTCTTTGGAGTTAAAGATTACCGTACCAAATTTCATCAAAATCGGTTTTGTAGTTTAATCTTGAAAGCGTAACTGGTAGACCCAGTTACTTTTTCACTTTATAGTATTAAGTAAGGATTAATTATGGATAATGCGATAAAAGCTTGTAGGGAAAAATGATTCTCATCGAAAACTTATTTTTATCTGTGGCAAGAGAAGGCTGCACTAATTGAGAGCACGACCTTTAAGCAAATCATGACAATGGGCCGGAAAATCGCAGAGACTTTTCCGTATTTTCCATCTCTATATAAAAATCTCCCTGCTTTTACAAATAATTACGTCACATTTCGTACGTTACCATGGCTCTGTCTGTCTGTCTCAATGATATTGGTAACGAGCTGTCAGATCCCGTAAATATTAGACAGCTTTATTGGTTTTACCTTTGCTTTTACCTTACCTTTCCGTAATGGTAAATAAGAGTGACAGCAAATTCAGTTGCAGTGGGGAGACGAGATTTTGACATGTGTAGAGTGACATTATAATGTCATCGGAAAATCGCATACGCCGTAAGATTGTAAAATACCGCGACACATTGAAAACTATTTTTTCTAAACATGAAACTGTTATATTAGTAACGGTTACATAGATTTGTTGTACACAAAACGAATTTTTCATTTATATGGAGAGATTGTAATCGAATAAAAAAAATATAACAGTCACGAAATGTGTAATTTTCCGGTAACTTATATAAGTATCGGTAGCTTTTATCAATATATTTAATTTTCTACCTGTTTGTAAATATTGTTATTTTAGTTTTTATATACACCTAGTAAGTTATTAATATATATTTATTAGATTTGATGAGAAAAAGATTTCTTTTTAGTGTTATTGGTTGTTTAGTCTTTTCTTTGGCCTCCCTCTCCCTCTCCATCCATCTACGTATATGCTCAGAACTCTTTTTGTAACATGCGTTTCATTCCTCTTCTTCACATGATCATAACAAGACAAACTTTCAACTTTTCAGTCACTAGCGCCACTTTCACTTGTTTAGTATAAAATATTTTACATAAAATAAAAACAGTAAAGTAGTCGATTCTGTAAACACAGCTGAGTGTTGCGTATATGTGAGTTTACATATTTGTGAGCGCACCCACGATAGAGGAGTAAATAACGTAAAAGCTCCTATTACCGCCAGTTTTAGCTGTCTTAGGATTCACTTTAAAAAAATAGATATAAGCAGTAATGTTAGGAAAGGTGTTATAATTTACAGTTAATCTCAGTGAATTATTCTTTGCAATTCAGTACTTAAATTCAATATTCAATAACACAATAGTAACTAAATAATTATTTAATCCAAAAGAGTAGTTGATTCTATTACCGACCCATAGAATGCGGCAAGATTCTATTACCGATTTTTCTGCTTCTTTTACCGACCGAAACGAAGTTGTCATTTCTTCTATACTATTAAATAAAATAAAATTTTTTTTTTAAGATATTTATTATATAATAGTAATAGATAAGAGATCAACATTATTACAATATGAAAATAATTATTTATTGCAACGCTTAGAGCACTTATTTTTAATTATTTTAATTAATAAAAAATATAATCAGTCCCAGAAAACATTCTTCAAACAATTAAATGCTTACTTTTTAATTACCTACATACTACCTAATAAGATATTTTGAATCAGTAACAAAAATATTTTTATTCATAATACAATCACAAAATAATTTCTCTTGTCACGCAGAGTTGTCCTCGGTATGCCATAGGTTTTTGAAGCTTCATATAAGCTGGTCCCTCCATTTATAGCTTTCTAGTTGAGCAGAGGCGTACTGCTTGCGCTTCTGCGGCTCCATGATTCTTTAAAAGAACACCATCTTTAAAGAGATATAGAATTTAATTCTTGGAAAGAAGCTTGAAATAGTTACATGGCCCCCATTCCGTCCCGCCATTTTTATTTGATTTGAAATCATATAAAATATAGCCAATGCCATGAAGCCATGAATGAAACTGGATAGCAAATATTATTTTACATTAATAATATGGCATGTGACAAAATCTCTCAAAACGTCCCGTATGCAAGAAATGAGCCAATTTGTTTAAAAATATACCTACTTTTTTTTATGTACTTTAATTTTACCAAATATATCGTCACAGCTGTGAGTCGGTAATAGAATCAAGTATGAAGGTTACAATATTCTATTAGCGACCAATAAAATTAATAATAAACAGATAAAATATCCGCTTTATGGTGTACTGTTAAATTCGATCTAATTGCTATATTTTTGCTTTCAATGTCAGTTAGTCTTTAATTCAGATAATACAGGTAATTTGTAGTATAATATCATTATAATAATAGAGATATTGTCTAACGTTGAATCGAGTTTTACACAGAAACTTTAAGAAATAGCTTTGTCGTTAATAGATCTAACGAAGTAAAATAATTTTAAGAATTAAAAAGCAAAAATTAAAATCAAATGAGGTAGTTTATAATAGATATTATTTTAAAATACTAAATGTTCTCAAAATTTTAACAACGCCATGGGTCGTTATTAGAATCAAGTTTTGAAATTTGGACTCTATTACCGCCTTAAATTAAAACATGATTTTATAACATAAAAACCAATAAAAAGTATTATATTAAGAGTTAGTTTAGAAAACGAATATATACGTTACAGTTGTAATGTGATTGCAAGAAGACAGATCTATTTTTAGGGTGTTATTTTCCTTAAGTAATATTTAGGTGTACTTACGTGGCTAGAGACGTGACACTATGAAAAGTGCGTCCGCTTCGGGCGCGTCCCACTCAAAGTCAAATTATTTCTTTCACTGGCTATTTAAACACACAAACTTTACTCTTATTGTTGTCCAACTAAAATACGTAACTAATTTTTAAGGTATGACTTTTCTGGAACCCCATATTATGTCTAATATGAGTGATTTAAAAATTAGGTCGTTAATAGAGTACACATTTTAGGGGGTCGTTAATAGGAGCTTTTACGTTACAAGCAACTTTCTCAAAAAAAAACATCGATTCTAAATTTCGATATTCGATTCTGTAAATGTGTTTCTTTTAAATAATCTAGAAGAATCCCTGTCCCTGTCCCTGTGTGTGTGTTATCTGTGATCCTACCCTCGAATGTGATCTCTCTCTCTGTCACTCAAAGGTTTGCTGGGAGAAAACTCATTGTTGAGTTAAGCTCGCCTTTGTACATGAATTGTCAATTATGAATGTATTAAAGTTAAGTTTTTGTGTATACAATAAAGAATTAAGAAGAATGATTGTGAATACCTTTATATGTATAATTGTGTCTGAAATTCAGTTTCGACCCGTATGTAGGTCGTACAAACACTTACTCTTTTATATATTCTGTTCGACAGTAATTACGGGTACTTATGACTTGGTTTAAAAGCTTCGAACGCGTGAAAATCCACTTGTAAACTTATACAACAAATTGTTTGCTGTAAAATTGAATGAGCTTTTATGTAAACTTTGACCTTTTGAATGAGAATTGTGAGTTTAATGTCACAAATGCTGCCTACGCTCTAGAATTTTCTGAGGTTGAACATAAGGTTTAGCTGTTAAGAACGTGGGTACAGGCAGTTTGTGAATCCCGATTATTTCTTTTACGCCTACGCTGCTATTAAGAAAAACCCTGAGAATATTACGTACATTGAGGGCACAATTTGTCTGCTGCGGTCTTCCCGTTAGTTTTTTTTATTATTGATAGGCTCGCCTATGACCACTATCTTACCTGATGGTAAACGATGATATGGCCGACGATGGAGCTCGCTTGCCTAGAAGTAACCTCACTCTTGACTTAAAGACCCTTAGGTTCCAGCTATCAGGAAACACTGAGTCCGGCAGGGAATTCCACTCCTAAGCTGTACGCATTTTGAATGTGTTTCCAAAACGCTTTGTACGAATAGGTGGGATATCCACCATGTACCGATGGCGATACGATTATAATTTAGGTCTCTTCAAGGCAAGAGTGAATAGGCTCCTAACAAACTAGTAGGCGTCACCATTAACGATTGCATCATTGCATACCATCAGGTGGAATCACAGTCAAGCATTAGTTTATATCAATTAAACAAAAAAAAAAAAAACTTTGAGTTTTAGTTTTTAGCACTTAAATCGAGAGTATGATGCCAGCTAGCACTTTTTTTGATGTTGAAAAATCATTCAATGAATTCTCCCTTTTTAAGGCAGAGCAGGAGCCCATGTTAGACTTTTGTTGACTTGCATTCTAGAACCCCAGGTTTCCATTTTGGAAGTAAACCTATGGCCGTAGTAGGCTGCTGGATTATTCATTATGGTGATCCTGGTTCTGGAACGCAAAGGATTCCAGGGTTGTTTTTAGTTAGTATAAGTCTGAAACTCTCTCTCGCTTTACCCAGTGCGGAAGAAGTTATTTGACAATATCTTACCATAAAAAAAAAATCGACGGCAGTTTCAGCCAAGAGTGAATTCCCTTGACTGATAGGCAGACTTAGTAAGTTTGCTGTCAACAATAGGGATGTTGACGAATTTTCAATACTGCTTTTGTTTATTATTACGAAAAAAAAATATATTAAATAAAAATATATTAAACTCTATTTACATGTTTTTTAATTCACATGTAATTTTTCAAATTTATTTAAACATAGAAAGGACATGAACAATAAAAACACTTAACTAATTAAAACTATATATATAAATATTATATACACAATGACTCTTATCTAAAATATGGCGTAAAATTCCTCCGCATCGCTGTAGACTGGAAGTGTGCCCAAAAGACTGGAGGCATTGCCACGTAATTAGTTTATTATTTAAATGCAGCTAAACTTAAATATAGAAACAATGCATAAAAATATAATACTTTCACCAAAACAGAATAAAAATTTCACAAAGATATTCGATTTAGTAAAAGATAGTTTCATTTTATATTTTTAGGAGCACCGTTTACTAAAAAATGTTGATATTACCTTGTTCTCAAAAAACGTTTTGCTCTCAAAAATGGGTACTGTTGGCGTCGTTTTGTGCTCATACGAAATTGAGAGGCATTTGTGCCGAATCGGTAGCTAAGCCAGTGGAAATATACCTAATAATTTACGTACTGAGCCTCCCATCTCAGCAAATGAAATTTTGCCGGGGATATGCCCAAATATAAACATTGATACTTGTATTATCTAAATGTTTGTTTGAATCATGAGTAAATAAGTATACTGATACATGGTTGGCGTTGTGATTGAGTGATTGACTTCAGTGTGCCGTGTAGCTGGTTTAGTTCCTGCACAGAACAAATATTTGTTCCATATCTGACTATTTGTGTGTTGTTTACTTGGTTTAACCGTTTACTCAATTATATTATCAATAACAATTCATAAAAATATGATTACATTTAAATAAATTACCCACCCACTTTTGTTGATAGTGGTCAAAGCCTTTGCGTGCTTTGACCACTATCCCACCCCTCCGTAAGCGATGATGCGGTTGACGATTGAACACGCTTGCCTAGAAGTAACCTAATCACTCTTGACATAAACAGTACTATACTCTGTTCAAAATAACAGTAGAAGTTTATGAAAACCTTTTATTGCTGTCCGTTCAACCGATTTTGACTTTTATTGAATGGTGGAATGTCAAATGGCGGCTGCAGTTAATAGTTCGTATTATTTAACCACTTTTTGCTTTTCTCTCTCTTATTCCTACAAAATAGAATTTAAAATCGATTAAACGGACAGTAAAAAAGTTTTCTTTTAATTTCTATTCTTAACGCGAAGAGGGTATAGGTTGTAGCAATGAGGAAATGCAAATCATGGTAGGAAATTCTACTCTCCTTTCTGTATGCACAAGGAATGTGTTCTCAAAACGTTTCTAGTTCTACAAATGAAAAAGTAAAACAAGTTAATAAGACTGAGCGATTTTCTACTAAAAATAGCCTTCATACCATGACGTTTACGATGTCCACGAAGCAACTCAATAAAGCTCCGTTACGACATATTCCAGCGGGATATTACCATAATCACCAATTTTCATACGGGCTCAAACGATGTTTGTACGTGTAGAACACAGGATGATGTGCATCCTTATTCTGAAGATATTTTATCCGACTGGGTATTATTTCCGCTAGAAAATGAGACAAACAACCGAGTCTCGAAGAGAAAATGTCTGAAGATCTTTTGTAAGATCTAGAATTAGAAATTTGAAATACTATAGTCAACGTTTATGTTAGGTGTGGACTGTAGGCGTTGATAATGTTAAATAATTTAATTTTTATTTATTTTATCAAGCAAAACTGATACATTTTAAGTTTAGGTAATTAAAGTTGTCAAACATAAAAGGTTCATTTTGAAATTTGAGAAATACTCAAGAATGTAAATTGGAACGAAACTGAACGAAAAAATAAATTATATTAGTTACATAATAGTACATTAAGATATAAGTGTGTAATGTTAGTGATTACCATCGACGCGGTGTTCAGACCCGAGCCTTGGCGAGGGTCTTAAGAGACTTAACTAAACTTTATGTACAGTGATGATACATAAGTGGACTTAATGCCACAAGGCATTCTCTACCAGCCTAAAAAAAAAAACAACACTATGTGCACAATAAATAAATAACAGATATTTGAAATAGAATGTAGTATAGTCAAATTAAGTTGCATATAATAATAAAATCTTATTTAAGCTAATATAATAAACTAATAAATACTATGATAAATACGTAATCAACATAATTAAGAGAACTTAAAATAGGACGAAGACCGAACTAAGAGCGAACTTTTCTCTTTCCCACCCATAACTTAGTATTAAATTTCCCACCATAAAACTGCAAATATTAATAACCCCATTCGTTTCTATCATTTCTAAAAGTGCAAATATGAAATGTACAACAAGATACTTTGTGTAAAGAAGAGCCGTTGACTCACAGCTCGCATTCAAAGCTTTTCTTTACTTTTGTGTTGGTACGTTTCATTGCAAAGCCAAGTAGGTCAGTGACACATCAGTTCTGATACACTGTTGGTAAATAGGTTATGGTACTAATATATACTAATGGTATATCTATAGTACGCAGTGCTGTAACTACTCTTTTATACGCCTGATGTGAAATCCTATAATCGCTCCCTAAATCTTTTTTTTTGTATTCCCTTACGCTTTTACCTTAGAGTTCTTGAGTCGTCTGCGTTTCGTCATAAATTGCATAAGATTTTATTTTCTAGGATCTGATATTTAGATCGGGTGCCGTCAATTGAATTTCCTTATGAGGAAATTCTTGTTTAGAGGGAAGGGCATAGAACACGAAAACTGTCACTGGTGACTACACTAATATTATAAAGAGGTAAACTTTGTTTTTTTTTGTTTGTAGGAGGTAATCTCTGCAAGTACTGGTCCGATAGCAAACATTTTTCGACAAACTTTTGACTTTGGCTTCACTCGTGTACATAAAATACGTATGTCACTCGGCTATGAAGCAGCTTTCTATCGGTGAAATTTTTTTGCAATCGGACCAGTACTTGCAGAGATTACCTCCTACAAAAAAAAAAAAACTTTTCCTATTTATAATATTAGTGTAGAGTATGGTGATGTTTGGTATATGGTTATAAAGGGTGTCAAGAGTTTAATAGCTATAATTACAATTGTCGTGGGCCAGAGATTTCTTTGATTAAGGGAGTTTGCCCAGTATATGGTATAAAATAACCGTGCTAGGATCGTATTAAGCACGGGAGTAAACACAATACGAACTACTATAGGCAAGAAGTTAGTAGAATTATAATATTGGTTAAATTGTTGAGTTAAATCTAAATGATTGCTTAGCATTTGAACGGTAAGTTATTAAGCTGCCATCAGGGGCGGATCCAGACCTCAAAGAGGGTTGTGGTCACGTCCACCCACGCTACGTGTGGACGTGACATTTAATAACATGTTTAACGGTGAAACTTATTGAAATTTTTGATTTTAATGGAATGTTTTAAAATATGTAGTTATGGTTACGTCACAGCTAAATTAAGTTGTGATATATGCCGTTTGAAAGGTAATAGCTTGATACAGCAATGAGTACGGTGTCCATACAAAACTGCCCGTTATCCTTTGAACAGAGAATTGGAATTCAGCCTATTAACCTCTTCTAAACTCCACCAGTGTACTAAATACAGTACACGTCATAGCTCGTATTTTTAACACGCTTATATTAGCTTCACCTGTTTGTTTGTAACCAACGCCTTTGAACTCGATTTTGACCAACTTTGGGCGATCAGATTTTCTTCAAACTTTGCACACCCATCAAAGACTGATGACAATACAATAATCCGTTTTTTATTTAGTGAAAAAATAAAAATATAGTTTTAAAAAACTAAGAAAACACGCTTTCATAGCATATCTTATAGCGTTTTAATTTCTTTTAAAATTAATTTCATTTCGTGAAAATAAGGTTTAAGTTGGCTTAGAGGCACTTGTGCTTGAGAGGTTAACCTCAGCTAGGGTTGTGGTATGCTCACCGTACCCACAATGATGTACCCACCCTTAGGCGATTATCACATTGTCACGAATCACGCTGCATGTTGCGTGTCAACGCACCTACGCGCGTACTTGCGGGAGTGTAGATCTGCATCATCGTACTGGTTTTTACGCACTCACGTGCGTAGGTGCGTTTTGTAAATTCACGCAGGCACGCACTCATTTCATACAAAATCTCGCACGGCACTACGAGACTCAGTGTGTCATACCTTGCGTGTCGCCCCGCACCCACGCGCGTGAGTGCATGTTTCTCGGCATGTAGGCGCGTAGGCCCGTGATCTGCATGAACACGCGTCGATGCATTTTCGATGTGTTGGACTGTGCGTGTTTTCTGTATAAACGAGAGTGATACTTACAAGCAACGTTAAGGCACACATTCACGCTCTACGCTGCGTGGTGCGTGACAGTGTGATAACAGCCTTAGCCACCACGTGTTCCGCTGTTCACGTACCACTGATCCTCAAGCCGGTTTCACCCTAATCTGGGATCGTTGCGATCTTACCACGAGATTCACCTTTCAGCCAGTCTGTCTTAGATAAGCGGGTAAGATTATAATATTTCGGGTTTGTAATAGAGTCTATTAAGAGTTAAAAATAGTCGTCTTGAATCCGGTTTCTTGAGTTTGCCTGAGTGATTATGATTTTCTAAAATTTTATAGGTATTTTTTAAGCCTTTTAAGATATACACCGCTAAATTTTAATCGTTTTAATCCCGTGGAGGGTCGATCCGGTACATGAAACACTCAAAAACACACACATAAACAATGACCTGTAGGTACTTTGTTCGCAACGCTGACTATTAACTACAGTTCATTAAACTCGCTCAGCTAACCTTTTCTTAAAGATACTAATTTCGTACATGCGTGAATTAATACGAGTTTTGAAAAAGAGGTACTTTATTTTTAAATTTTATCTTTACAAATCGATAGTGTTTTATGTACCGGTTCGACCTTCCGCGGGATTAAAACGATTAAAATTTAAGGGTATATAATATATTACCGCTCGCCGCCCCGCGCTTAGCTTCCGCTTACAGCGACAAGGTCGTGAATGGACCGTTAGGCTTGAAAAAAAACAGAACCTATGGCCTACTGTCCACTGACGCGTAGCTTCATGGACGCGTATTCGTCATTATCCGCTTGGTATACACCTGCTCAGTTCATAGTTCATAAGGACCTATTACACTGCGCTGAATATCGCGTGCAATATTCCGACTCGTACTGTTTTTCATTCATAGAAAGACAGTCTAACGCCTATTACACTGCGCAATTCGTCGAACCATAGACTAGATACGTCGAACCATAGACAAAAGGAGTCTGAATACGGCGTAGTTTAATAGATTATATAATTTTGAATGTAAGCTACATTCAAAACTATAAAACGACACACACACAGCGTATAATGACGAAAACGCGTCTATGAAGGTACGCGTCCGTAGATAGTAGACCTAACACAACCAAAGCGGTAAGAAATTGAACTAGCGACTTCTTTTGTGGTCGCCAGTATGCAGTAGGTACGTCTTAGAACTATTGTTACTTTGACATCGAGCATCTTTCTCGAAAGGAAACGGAAAAACATTTTCAGAAAAGTTTTACTGAAAATGTTTTTTCTATTTTGTCTAAGGTACTTATCACCTTTGGCGTCTCTAAAATATATGAAAATTAATGAAGTCAAAGGTGTAGGTAGGTAAGGTGTACTGTAAACATTTACACTTTTTTGTCATTGGGGTGTGTATGTATGGTACTTACTGCTTTATTATATTACTTGCTACTTTCAGCTAAACCTTTTGAATGACGATGGTATAGTAGATACTGATATGTTCGAAAATTCGAATACTTTTGATTTTCCTTCTTTTTATATTCGGTTGGTTGAGCAAAACATAATGCTCGTGCGATTTTCGTTTAAATATTCTGTGATCTTTTTTTTTCAGTTGTAACCTTCAAATAACTTCTTCCGCATTAGGATGGAGAGAGATGTCAGATTTTTTCAAGACACCCAGACCCAGAAAACCTATCTGTAGGCCATAGAAATAATTATTCCGTGTAATCGCACCCGCGAGATGCAGCACAACAACCAATCGTTAAACCACAGCGCCAACCGTGCCGGCCGAATTAAAACAGAACTTGCCTTTTACGTCCCAGGGCACGGTAATTCTTTTAAACTTTCCTGCAGATTTATAGTATAGACTCTGAAAGTTTCACTTTTTAAAAACATGACTCTTCTTTTGACTCGCCCATAAATCGTTTAATATTCTTTTTCTTCTTATCGTATCGATGGCAAAACTAGTTAAATTCCTTGACTGGCTCAGAATTTGGCCACGGCAATGCCGTCCGCTGATGTTGTCATTAGGTCCCTACGTGAGCTATAATATTAAAAAATAAATAAATGTGTAAGCACTAACTATAACAATTCAGTTGCGTAGTTTCACAACTGTGCCCTAGAGGCAGTGCTGGCGTTGTGTGTAACCGCTCAAAATCACAGTTATGATAACTAACTTTCCTTGTGAACTCGTGCGGAACTAACGCCCTCCGTAATGTTTTGAGTCCAACTTATCCTGTTACTAACGAACGTTTGTAAGAGCGACCAACTCGAAATGCTTTTCCTTACAGTCGCTCTTACGTAATTATCACGTTCTCTATTATCTAGGTTTCTATTGAATTAAAAAGTTTTCGTGTACAACATCATTTCAACCGAAAGGCGTCCACTTGTGTACATAGACCTCCCCCAAGTGTCGCCATAACCTGTTCCATAGGATTTCCGTGACTCTCACCAAGTTATCGGTCCACCTTGTTCCCGGGAGGTTTTCCGACACTGCGCTTCGTCTCCACCGACCATCTTTTCTGCGAGAAATGTGCTCTGCACACTGATTCTTCGTTCTATATAGGTAACCTTGGTTCTCTTGCGGAAATCTTCATTTCTGATATGATCTCGCAAGGAAACTCCGCGCATAGTCATCTGATGAAAGTTATTATAAGCGACCACGTTTCGGAGCCATTATGTGATCAATTTGAGTACCAATAAGGCCTCTCTAGGCCTCTGAAAATCTGCTATTTTCGTTAAACTTCGGTTATTTATAATATACTCATAAATTAACAAAGTAAAAAGAATATATCAACAGAAACCTTGCTCATTTAATCGAGATTCCAAATAACGATTTTTTTTTTCTATTGAGAAAGTTTCGAGTGAAAGTCGGAATTACTGAATGACAACAGTTCAGGCGTTGTCTCGTTTTTACGTCGCCTCTTTATCAAACATTAAAGATGAAACAACAAGCTTTCAAAGTATGATCACGGTTGCCGATATGCAGTGGCGGATTAGCCAAGTAGCAAGAGTAGCAAATGCCATTCGGGGATCCTGCATTTGAACGCAAAAAAAGAATCTAGTCAAAGTATATATACTAAAATTCGAATACAGCTGATTTCCCTCATCATCGTACTTTCCACGTAGATACCTTCATCATGATCATTATCGTCATTTCAGCCGAAATCACTGTTCACTGCTGGACATAGGCCTCCCCAAGTGTCGCCACAATGAATAATCCTGTGTGTTTCCCATCCATTGGATTCCCGCAACCCTAACTAGTCATCAGTCCACCTTGTAGGAGGCTTCCTTCGTAGATACATTGCAGAATTTTAAATTCCACGGGATTATTAGTGATTGAAAATAATAGTATTAAATAGGATAGCCTACCCAGTGCTGGCTTAATCCGCCACTGCCGATATGCGGCTCAGGAGGGGCCTTCTTAAAAATTACGAACCGACCTTCTATAGTAAAAGTAATACAAACGGAAGAGTGTGTTGTTGGTTGATTATAATATGGGATTAATAAGCTTATGCAGAGGTGGCCGAGTAGTAACAGCCCCGACTTACGAGTTGTAGGTCGCGGGTTCAAATCCAGCCAGGCGCATTACTTTGTGTAATTTGTTTCATCACCACTGCTCTCAAAACGGTGAAAGAAAACATCGTGAGGAAACCGGCATGTCCTGTAACCAAAAAATTCGAAGACATGTGGTGGCCCGTTCCTCCTCCTAGAGAGTAGGCCTGAGTCCCAACAGTGGGAATATTATAAGGCCGATTATGCTATGCTAATAAGCTTATTAATACGGTCTTATCACACTTCTTTGCCTCTAGAGTAATTTGTTAGTTACTTTTGGACGAAAGTTTCTACAAGTTAATTGCGGAAGCCATTTTTTTGCACCTTAGTTATCTACGTAATTAACTTAGCCTTATAAAGCTGTTTTGACTTGGAGCAAATAAAACACAGGACCGCCCACCTAATTATACTTTCTTTTGTAAAATGCTACAGTAAAGCAAGGGAGTGTCAGACTTTTACTGACTAAAACCCATCCGCGTTTCTCCAGTTGCTCTGTACGTTCCAGGGCCGCGGATAGCTCTTGAGTCGGGCCCTTGGCCAAGGTCCGGAGGGAGCTGTATGACAAGCGGTCGTCTTTTTTTGCGAGGCAGTAATGCTAGCAGAGGAGACGGCCGCAAGCGTTAAGGAACGAATATCCTTATACTGCTGTTACGACCCGGATACCAGCCACGGTAGACGCGGGCTTGTGGACGACTAGCAATGGGTAGCACACTGTCCGTCCCAGGGGCCAGCAGGGCCAATTCTCGCTAGGGCCACGTGGATTTCCAAAATAGGAAACCTATTATGAACATATGACTATGGTCTTATAACCCAAAGATCATTTGAAGGTCACAGGTGTGGTTTCAGTCAGTTAAAGTCTAACACTCGCTCTCACTCCGCCTACAGTATCATCATCATGATTAGCCTTTTTAATGTTCCCATTGCTGGGACCTGGGCCGTAATCCACAACGCGGGCCCAGTGCGGATAGTTGAATGTCACATGTCTTCCAATTTTTGGTTATAGGACATGCCGGTTTCCTCACGATGTTTTTCTTCATCACTTTGAGAGCTGTGCTAATGAAATACATTACATAAAGTAATGCACTTGGCAGGGTTTGAACCCGCGACGTGCAACTCGTAAGTCGAAGCCATTACCACGCCGCCACCACTGCTCTTCGCTCACCGCCTAGAGCAATAGAAGGTTTTTATCGATACAAAAAAAAAAGGTACTTAGATCGGTATAAAAACATAACCTTTAAATTTTATCTCTACACATTTCTGGGCTTCATTTATTATTCAGAAGGAGTCGGAAACTTTCAGCTTGTACACAGGTAGGTAGATAGCGTTTTTGCGTTTATTCCAAAGTGGATTTACTTGGTTATGTAGTTAAAGAACGTTGAGTAAACAACACGCGAAATTAAAGTTGTTTGGGCAGAAAGATAGGTCGGTACTGGTTAATTGCCTGCCACAGTACTAGCTCGGTTATTTTAGTTTGTAAGCCTTATTACATGAATGAAATAGAAACTGGCCTTTTTTGTTTGAAAAGGATCCTGTCGTTCCAGACCGCAAAAAGACAGAAAAAGTGACGTCATCACTTTTTTTTATTTTCGAGTCTTTATCGGACATATTGAGTTCACGAGGTTCCTGTTCTGGATTCAGGTGGAAGAAACGGTCGGGCTTCAAAATTGCGCGGATCACCCGTAAGACACGGTGTAGAACAGGGTGGTATACCACCTTTGGGTGGAGCACCACCGTGTCCTAGTGGATCCGATCGGTAGCGACGACCTCCCGCGCCTGACCCTGGTACATTCAGGCCATGGTCAGGAACGAGAGGGAATGGAATGCGATCGCATGCTTCTGCGAAGCAGTAATGCTAGCGAAGGAGACGGCCGCAAGAATGAGGGAGTGTACATCTTTACGCCTCAGTCGCCGTAACAGACTCCCCGGACAATATGAATCGAAGACCGATATCTGGTCACTGTAGGCGCGGGGTTGCGGTAGCTCGCTGTCCGCTCATCCTATAAAGACTAAGCCCGAGTCATCGACGGTGCTTAGTGTTCCACATACGCCTCGAAGAGATGTCAGCAAACCCAATAGGGCCGATGCTTGATTTATTCCGCCAGGATCGCACCTCCACGACCAAATACTCCATCTCGTCAGCTATTTTGTCACCTATGGGATTGAAGAGGTGAACGAGATGGAGTACCCACACGCACACAACCCTTGCGAACAGGACACGAAAATAATCTTCGGACCAATCGCAAAAATTAAATGGTTAAACGAATAAAACACCAGCCCCCCTAGCCAAGTTACAACCGTTTCGCTTGCGTCGAACGTTTCGAGTTGACCTTGCCGCCAATTCTTTTGTTCTGACCACGTGACTGAGCGTTGAGGCGACGTCATTCCCGTAAATTTGAAGCTTTCTACAAGCGTTAACTATTGCAGATTAGCAACTTGGCAAGGGTACAATATTGGTTCACGCATTCGCTATCTTCACATCAACGACTAGACTCCGTTGAGATAGCAACTATCTATGACTGAAATTCGATCAGTTCTATAACCTTCCACCTGTAAACAATATAATATTGTCTCATAACAACGTTTATTATTAATTTGTACACCCGTAACAGACATAAAGTTTAATGGCCTCCACCATAGTGCAGTTGAATTTATGGCGTAGTAAACATACTCGTGGAATTAGTTATTGTTTGCACGGAACCTCCTTCCTATGTAAATGTATTGTGTGTGCGTAGCTGTAATGACAGTGGTGTAGCGACGCGCCATCTTAGAACGACATTTTATAAGTACGAAGGTACTCAAATTCTTCAGCATAAGAGATTGGAAGAGAATTGTGTTTTTAGCCCGAAATAAAATGTATTCGATTATTTTATTTGATTTTAAAGTGTGTGGGACAATATAAAAAGGAGAAAAGTATATAATATAATATAATACTTCACAACTATCAAACAACGCCGTCTAGTCCCAAGCTAAAGATAGCTTGTGTTATGAGTAATAGACAACTGATAAACATACTTATATATTTATAAAAACATACATAATATAGATAAATTACACCCAGACACAGAACAAATGATTATGCTCATCACACAAAAATTTGTCCTGGGTGGGAATCGAACCCACGACCTCCGACAAAGCAGTCAGGGCTTTATGTCTGTTACGGGTGTACCAACAGGCCTGTATGTTAGTGGTGGTAGTGCTTGTGGTGTTAAAGGGCAGTAGACAGGGCACGTTGTTCACAGAACCGACGACCAGAGAATAGTATTGAAAGGGCTCCCAGAAGGTAGACCGATGACTTGGTGATGGTTCGGTGGGCTCGACTCAAGTTCAGTTCAGTAGTTTTGTAACTCAAGTGTCTCGCAGCTGGACAATCCTAACTAATATCATAAATGTGAAAGTGTGGATGTTTGGATGTTTGTTACTTAATCACGCAAAAACGGCGGAACAGATTTGGATGTAATTTGGCATGCATATAGCCTTCGACATGGAATAGAACATAGGCTCCCTTTTATCCCGATTCCTTAAGTACTTACTTAATGCCACGCGGGCGAAGCCGCGGGCAAAAGCTAGTATGTGGAATAATTGAAATAGGCGCGATTTCGATAACATGCAATGCATGCCCAGTACAAAAAAAAACAACCGCTAATTTCAAATGTCGAACCAAGTCATTGTTTGATCAGTACCCACGTTGCAACGCAATTGCCCGCATACATTGCTCTTTGTAGATAAACAGGCTTACTTCTGCCAGTCGCATTGAATGCGCAATGAATAGCTCTGACGAGGATACATCGGGCTTGTGAGTGGCACTCGATTTAACAGACTCTGATACTGAGAATGCTTGCTATAATATGTATGGAACTCTTCAGTGACAATAGGTCGCCCTGTCGATTGTTGTAGGATAATGATCCAACGACAATTGACAAGGTGGGTCGAATGTAAAGAGGAAATGTGGGGACACATAACTGAAATGTTATTTTGGTTTTTGTGTTTCTATAGTTTGCTTTTCTGCACCTACGTGATCATGTGATCACTGTTTTACAAAGGCGAAAGTTTGTATGTACAGTATGCCGCAAAAGTAATGTCATAATTTTAATTGGAGGCCATATATTTGGAAATGAAAAAAAGAATGGATTCTGATTTCATGTAAAGTTGGATTGAAAGTGCGAAAAAATTATATCGCTCAAATGGCCTTATCCCGAGTTGTTGACAACAAATTTTCGACATGTCTACAACATAAAAAAATGTCAAAGCATAACGACATTTGGCGCCACCTGCAAAAATCATATTATGACATTACTTTTGCATCACCCGTTATGTATGTGTGTACCTTCACGCTCAACTAGCTGAACGTATTTAGATGAACTTGGCAGACGTGTACACCATGTACTGGTATACTACTATACTGTTTATCTCGGTTCCCTTGATATTATTTTTTAATTTCACGCAGTCGAAGCCCCTGGCAGTAACTGGTGCTATTATAAAGTTTGTTTTCGGGTCGGTTGATAAACTCACACTTGTGCATAACTAACCTTGTTTCATGAACTACTATTTAGTCTAACCTAAGTCTACATTGTGGATTACGATGAATACACATATGGGTAAATACAAACGATGTTTACAAAACACATTTATCATCTCAATAATTGAAATAAATTCTCATTCAATTGCTCATTTTGTTACCGAGACAAGTTCATAAAAGTTGTGAAGATCAAATTGTGGTTTTCCATTGGCATTTAATTAGAACGGATCCTAAGCCAATAAACCGATTACTCTATAAAAAACATCGACTCCGATGGCCTAGATACCGCCAAGACGGAGAAAATACAGGATAACCGATGTCAACTGGGGCGCGTGGATGTCCTCTCCTTCAAGCGTTTCACGATGTTTTTTGCTCGTAATACTAGTTCGCAAATCAAATCAAGAATCAGATTCATTTATTAGTAAATATAAGTGATAATTACATTATAAAACATCTTAAAAATTATGTAGCGCGCTATGCTTTGCCAACTGACATACAAATTATTAAGAAAAACATAAATGCTATTAAATTAAAATAATTATAAATTCGTCACAATATAATTATGCAAGGAAGTAAAATTTCAATATTCACAATCAATTTCATTTCATTTTAAAAATAGTCAATTCAAATGATTAATTTAATAATAAAATTAAATAAAAAAATATATTAAAATGTCAAGTGTGATATAAGTAAAAATGTCGATATTATAAAGTTATAGAAATTCGTTATTCAGAAATTCACCTAGAGTAAAATAATTTTTTTTAAGTAGAACTGCTATCACCTCCTTTTTATTTTTTGTCAAGGAGAAAAAAGAGTAAAAAGTTCAAACCCAGGCAGGCCCTTACTTTGTGTAATTTTTCATCACCACTGCTCTCAAAACTGCGAAGGAAAACATCGTGAGGAAACCGGCATGGCACAAAACCTCAAATTCGAACACAGTGCGGGTTGGTACATTTCACAATCCACAAAGCTGCACTGGGACTGCGTGGTAGATTACGACTTCTTCCCTCTTATAGAGAGGAGGCCTGAGTTTCAGCAGTGGGAACATTATAAGGCTGATAATGGAATACGGTATTTAATGTAGTTTGAAAACTAGATAACTTTGAAACAAGTTCTTTCGATTGACACCATTAAAATTCTAAGCGTTTCATGCATAAATAGGTGTTTTAAAACTTTTGTTGGAAAAGAAAGTTCTACAGAACTAGAAGCCATTGCATTTAAGTTTATTCTAAATCACTTGAAACTCTAAAAATTATTAATAATATACTAGGTATACTTTAGGCAGTATAACATAAG
The DNA here is from genome assembly GCA_929112965.1 of Mythimna albipuncta. Classification (NCBI taxonomy): domain Eukaryota; kingdom Metazoa; phylum Arthropoda; class Insecta; order Lepidoptera; family Noctuidae; genus Mythimna; species Mythimna albipuncta. The sequence goes on from OV815973.1 coordinate 14,397,268, forward strand.
TAGATAATACTTTATTGAAATTCTTTTATAAACTTATGGGTCTGTCATTGGATGATTTTTCCCATAGGAAAAAAAAATCTACTACCTACTACCACTACTACTATTACTATCTACTATTTTGGTGTACAATAAAGTTTATTCTATTCTATTCTATTCTATCCTAGCGATTTTTAAGTCAAGAGTGAATAGATTACTTCTAGGCAAGCGTGCTCCATCGTCGGCCACATCATCACTTACCATCAGGTAAGATTGTGGTCAAACGCGAGCTTATCAATAATGAAAAAAAAATAACCTAATTAATTCTCTCTGATATTTCTGAATAGACATTGTAATGGGTGAATACCTAACGTCAAATACGTAATTCTGAACCATTATTTATAATCAAGAAAAATACGTAGCTAATAATAAACTTTTGCCTAAAAACATGTTTTCAATCCGAACCCTGTTTACCTACTTAATCTTGGATTATTTTAAGTTTATCAAAGATATCGAATAACCAGCAAAATTTACAGAAGGTAGAGTGAGCTACATTTAGGAGTAGTGTACAAAAAATATACCATTATGGATTTAGTTGGCAAAACATTAAGCTTTCGACAGACAGACAGAGTGCGACAATACGACAACACTTTTTGATATCATGTAACTCTTGCTCCTACGAGAAAAAACAAAAACATACAACCTATTTACACACTATACCATTCCGACATCTTTGTGTCGACACTGTCACCGGTCCACTATGAAAACCAGTGTTGTGAACTTGTCGCACTATGCTGAGCGTTCGGTCGTTTTGCGCGGACTTGGCACATATTTTCCCTATAGAATATTTATAATCTGTAAGCAAGTTAAGATTTTATTTTTTCCTGTAAAGAAAATATATTTTTCTTTTCCCGTATTTTTTCTACAGAAAATCAAATGTACTAAATATTTAGAAACACCTAACATTACCATTTTTTTGGGCTCATAAACCAAGTAATTTCTTCTACTCTGGCTGGCGCGAGAGGGAATGTCAGACTTTTGCTGACTAGAACCCATGAATGTTCTTCCAGCCTATTGTCTTTCCAGAACAACATTAACTTCTTCAAATAATCTTGCAGCAACTCGCAAAAGATAATATTTACTTTTTAATATTATAAAAAGGACAAATGTGTATCTTTTTTTTAGTAATTAACATACTCAAAAACTACTAAATGACAGTTTCTAAAAAGTTATTATACAATTAAAATGCCACTTTATCACTGAATGACTTACGCATACATTTTCTCTCTCAGAAGCTGGGTACGAATACAGTAGGTTAATTACATTAGGTTATCCACAGACAGACCGCGACAATGCGACAAAAGTTTTAGCTATCATGCCATTTCAGAGCATAAAACTGGGTCTAGAAACGTGTTCGACCGGCGATGACTGTACAAAATATATTATTATGGACTAGCTTTTGCCTGCAGCTTCGCCCGCGTACATAAAATATAGCCTATGTCACTCAAGAATAAAGCAGCTTTCTATCGGTGAAAGAATTTTAGCAATCGGACCAGTACTTTCAGAGATTACCTCCTACAAACAAAAAAATAAACTTTACCTCTTTATTACATTATAGTGTAGATATAATTGGTAAAAACTTTTAATTTTACGCAGACAGACACACCGCGACAATACGACAAAATTTTTAGCCATCAAGCCATTTCAGAGCATAAAATTGGGTCTAGAGACGTGTTCAATCGACAGTGACTGTACGATACATGTTATTATGGATATAGTGGGAAAAAAACATTAGGTCCTTTTAGCGTGGGTGCCTTTGAACCGTCACGTCCTGACTATTAAGTGAGCTAGATGCCTGATACGAAGGGTTATCAATATGAGGAGCCATGCCACTGTTTCTCTGATACGTAGTAATAGTTACGCGGATATCTTACTTAATAGGCCACGGTCTATTTTTAACTGACAAATCGATTTTTAGCCTTTTTGAGTTTGTTGAAGAAGTGTCATCGATCTGTACCCCTACCCAAGTTGATAATCTGCAATCTATAAGGCTAGTAGAAAACTTCAAATGTACGGGAATGACGTCATCACAATGCTCAGTCACGTCGTTATAACAAAAGAACACAAGAAAAACGGTTGTAACTTGGCTGGTCTATTAAATGATTAAATAAGTATTCTGTATTTCAAGTATAAGACTATTAGTGACAATACATACATAGCTATATTAGTGACATAAAAGTAACAAAAATATACATAGGCTAGGCTTTCTTGCTTCGTATCATGGCCTGAATCAGGGCGACCTCTCGCATCTGAGAGAGGTCGCCGTCACCGCAACCCAGCGCTGGGCACGCCACTGACGCTGTCTCCATACCACCATAAGATCCCGCTGGAACTCTATCTGCCATGCCGCCCTTAGTTGTGGCCCTCAACGCCTTACGTTTCAAATTTCCGACAAACATTATCGCAAATAAAATGTCACTAGAGTACCCTATATGCCGATGGATGCGGGACGCACAGGATCGTTCTTTTAGCGACACTAGGAGGAGGCCTAGGTCCAACAGTGGACGTCTATGGACTAAAATGATGATGATGGAGATAGGAGTCCTATTTGGCTACTAACCGTATCAGCGCAGCAGTAAAAAAAATCTAGACTAGAACGTAAACGAGCGTGCCTGTGTGTAGCATAAAAAAAATCCTCTCAACCGAATTTCGATTAAGGTGACAACTCTTATCAGAGATTAACCAAGTACGCATGAGATATTATGTATAGTGCACAAATGAGTGCGCAAACACAGATACACTCTTTTTTTTTTTTTCGATTGGAAAAATCATCTTATGACAACCCCCGCTCTTGGGCGGAGCGGGAGATAGTGTCAGACTCTTACTGACTAAAAAACCCATCCCGTTCCTTCAAGCGTTCATACCGGGGCTCGAGCGCCCTTTCGGATAACCCTGGCCCCAGATACACTCTCTGTTCCTTTACTGTCATAGTCCAATGCGGCGACAATCCGACTAGACTGGAGAGAGATCATGGACAGGACCAACGACTTTACGTACTTTCAGAGGCACAAGGGTATCATGCCAGTGCAAGAAACACATTTAAAATAAGAAATAAATTATTGTGACTTTTATTGTTTAACAGCCAGTTTTTTCATCTAAAGTAACAGTCAAAGTAACGTCATAAAGTAAAAGTAACGGTCAAATTCGTTTCTTCACAATTTTAACTGTTGGTTTAACTGTTACTTTTGCCTTTAACTTTTACTAGTCATTAGGGGGCTGCTAAAGCTAAAGTCACTGTCATTTTGATAAAGTTGTAGATTATTTAGGTTTCACTAATATGTTATCACGAACTTCGTCCAGTTGGTTGAGGCCATGGTCCGGAGCGAGGAGGAGTGGCAGGCGGTCGCCGACTTCTGCGAAGCAGCAATGCTCGCAAAGGAGGAGGCCGAACGCATCAGGCAACGGCGTTATCGCCGCCGCCGTCGCGCGTCGCCAAGATTCTGATCCCGATTTCCGGCCAACGTAGACGCGGGCTTGCGGACAGTGAGCAATGGGTAGCTCGCTGTCCGGCCATCCGGTAACTGTCCGGACCAAGCCCAAGTCGTCGACGGCGCGCACTGTTCCCGCGCGCCTCAAGGAGTTGTCAGCAACAGCAGGGACCCAGCCGGGTCGAAGCCTACTAGGGCCAGGATTATTCGAAAGGGCGCTCGAGCCCCGGTATGAAGGCTAGAAGGAACGGGGTGGGTCTTTTAGTCAGTAAGAGTCTGACACTATCTCCCGCTCCGCCCAAGGGCGGGGGATGTCAATGCATGATTTATCCCACCATAAATAAAAACTTTGTCCAGTGAAAGTTCAAGTTCATCAGACGATGAACTTATCGTTAGTTATTTAACGCGTAGACGTAAAAAGTTTAATGCTCGCAAAGATCATTTCGTATGGGACGACGCTGATTTTCTGTTCCGATACAGAATTTCAAAGGAAACAGTTACATACTTCAGCCTGTTGTTACAAGATAAACTGACGCCAACCACAGAAAAGTAAGTTTATTTTCAGTTTGTATTTAATACGACTACGTTAATCTAACCAATCTAATGACAGTACTACCGTGTAGTGTGGTAGGACTAATGTACAGTACGGCCGTTCTATCTTGGCGATTGTGAAGTTAGGCTCTGCTCTTGTGTACCTAAACGTATAAAAATAACGGTTAAAAAAAATGCAAATAACAGTTGTTAATAGCAATAACAACAACTAATAGCATTTATTTTTTTTAAATCATTTACTTATGTTATCATTTATCAATTCAATTCTAAAAACATTCGTTCATTGGTGTTCGTATCCTCCTCCTTGCGTCGTATTCCTGAATGCTGACGGTCGTGACCTCCCTGCTTCATCACTTTAACCTTTATGATGTTCTTCCATCTGTTTCTGTCTCTGGCGGTGTGAAGGGCATTGTACATCGTAGAGTCAAGAGCGGTGCGGATCTGGTCGGACCAACGTATTGGGCTGCGCCCGTGAGGCCTTTTCCCATCCACTTTACCGGTCACAATGAGCCTTTCGAGGTTGCCACCGTCCTTTCTTGCAATGTGACCGAAGTATTGCCGAACCTTGCGAAGACACTCGGACGATAGCCGTGAGGCGATTTTAAGTTCTTGTAAAATGGATAAGTTGGTCCGAAATGCTGTCCAAGGGACACGGAGCATCCTTCTCCAGCACCACATCTCAAAGGCGTCGATGCGTTTGCGGTCTGCAGCTTTTAGCGACCAAGTCTCAGCGCCATACGAGAAGATCGAGAAGACTAGTGTCCGTACCAGTTTGGTTTTGGTCTTTACGGAGATGTTGCGATCCCTCCAGACTTTACTAAGCTGAGACATAGCGCTCTTAGCCATGCCAATTCTCCTGCGAACTTCCCCCTCGCACGACCCATCATTACTAATATTGGAGCCTAGGTAAATAAAGTGGCGTTCGTATAAACAGAATCAAATGACATTCGACTTTTTGACACTACTTGACAGAAGATATTGCGATGTTGTCATGCGTAAAAAAAGCTCCCCACGTTTTTTTGGGGTAATTATGCCGTTTGTGTTATGGTAACTCTATTGACTTTTAGTTTAGCTGTTACTTGGATGAAGAAACTCATTTGCTATAATATCAGTAATAGTCAAGTAAAAGTTAATACTTTTACTGATAGTTTTAGTTGTTGATGAAAAAACTGGCTGTAAGTAAACTAGGTATAAAATATAGTAAATAATTATTTTTTCCATTGTTTCGAGACTAACTGTTAAATATTGTTATCTATTTTATTGTTCTACAAAAACCATAGCGAACTTCTACGCACAGGATTATCCTAGTACAGGCATATAACTACAGCCAGTTTTTTCATCAACAACTAAAACTATCAGTAAAAGTATTAACTTTTACTTGACAATTACTGATATTATAGCAAATGAGTTTCTTCATCCAAGTAACAGCTAAACTAAAAGTCAATAGAGTTACCATAACACAAACGGCATAATTACCCCAAAAAAACGTGGGGAGCTTTTTTTACGCATGACAACATCGCAATATCTTCTGTCAAGTAGTGTCAAAAAGTCGAATGTCATTTGATTCTGTTTATACGAACGCCACTTTATTTACCTGGGCTCCAATATTGGTAACGATGGGTCGTGCGAGGAGGAAGTTCGCAGGAGAATTGGCATGGGTAAGAGCGCTATGTCTCAGCTTAGTAAAGTCTGGAGGGATCGCAACATCTCCGTAAAGACCAAAACCAAACTGGTACGGACACTAGTCTTCTCGATCTTCTCGTATGGCGCTGAGACTTGGTCGCTAAAAGCTGCAGACCGCAAACGCATCGACGCCTTTGAGATGTGGTGCTGGAGAAGGATGCTCCGTGTCCCTCGTCCGAGTGTCTTCGCAAGGTTCTGCAATACTTCGGTCACATTGCAAGAAAGGACGGTGGCAACCTCGAAAGGCTCATTGTGACCGGTAAAGTGGATGGGAAAAGGCCTCGCGGGCGCAGCCCAATACGTTGGTCCGACCAGATCCGCACCGCTCTTGACTCTACGATGTACAATGCCCTTCACACCGCCAGAGACAGAAACAGATGGAAGAACATCATAAAGGCTAAAGTGATGAAGCAGGGAGGTCACGACCCTCAGCATTGAGGAATACGACGCAAGGAGGAGGATACGAACGCCAATGAACGAATGGTTTTAGAATTGAATTGATAAATAATAACATAAGTAAATGATTTAAAAAAATAAATGCTATTAGTTGTTGTTATTGCTATTAACAACTGTTATTGGCTTTTTTTTTACCGTTATTTTTATACGTTTAGGTACACAAGCGCTAAAGGTCGCAGAGCCTAACTTCACACTCGCCAAGATAGAACGGCCGTACTGTACATTAGTTAATTTAACGTAGTCGTATTAAATACAAACTGAAAATAAACTTACTTTTCTGTGGTTGGCTTCAGTTTATCTTGTAACAACAGGCTGAAGTATGTAACTGTTTCCTTTGAAATTCTGTATCGGAACAGAAAATCAGCGTCGTCCCATACGAAATGATCTTTGCGAGCATTAAACTTTTTACGTCTACGCGTTAAATAACTAACGATAAGTTCATCGTCTGATGAACTAGAACTTTCACTGGACGAAGTTTTTATTTATGGTGGGATAAATCATGCATTGACATCCCCCGCCCTTGGGCGGAGCGGGAGATAGTGTCAGACTCTTACTGACTAAAAGACCCACCCCGTTCCTTCTAGCCTTCATACCGGGGCTCGAGCGCCCTTTCGGATAACCCTGGCCCTAGTAGGCTTCGACCCGGCTGGGTCCCTGCTGTTGCTGACAACTCCTTGAGGCGCGCGGGAACAGTGCGCGCCGTCGACGACTTGGGCTTGGTCCGGACAGTTACCGGACGGCCGGACAGCGAGCTACCCATTGCTCACTGTCCGCAAGCCCGCGTCTACGTTGGCCGGAAATCGGGATCAGAATCTCGGCGACGCGCGACCTCGGCGGCGATAACGCCTTTGCCTGATGCGTTCGGCCTCCTCCTTTGCGAGCATTACTGCTTCGCAGAAGTCGGCGACCGCCTGCCACTCCTCCTCGCTCCGGACCATGGCCTCAACTAACTGGACGAAGTTCGTGATAACATATTAGTGAAACCTAAATAATCTACAACTTTATCAAAATGACAGTGACTTTAGCTTTAGCAGCCGCCTAATGACTAGTAAAAGTTAAAGGCAAAAGTAACAGTTAAACCAACAGTTAAAATTGTGAAGAAACGAATTTGACTGTTACTTTTACTTTATGACGTTACTTTGGCTGTTACTTTAGATGAAGAAACTGGCTAATAGTCATACTTTTATAAATTATTCCTAAGATTTTATGTTACTATTTTACCAAACTTTAACTCTGAATAATAATAATAATAATTATTATTATGCCACCAACTTCATAACATCGGGATGCTAGAAATGATCTTTTATAGAAAACACACAATAGGATTTTTTACCCGAACCTAGGATCCCACACTTAGCTGTTGCTCTTCCTATCATAAGGCCAACGAAGCAGTTAAAACATACAGCAGAGGTAGTATAACATACTGTTTGTATGTTCCAGTCTCAACTTGACAATACGATATCAACATTGATGGTTTTCATTAGAAGTTACTAGTAACTTCAGTATTTCATTCAAAATAAACCTATATACCATATTCCTTAACTATTGTTAAGTCTCTTTAAATAGAAAATATCTCTTAAATTGTTGTTAATTGATAAAGTCTATTTAACGAGTCTTAGGAAATCGATTAAATAGAAGCCGATAGTTCTGAAGGTCTATTATGAAAGTGTAACTATTTCATGAACAATTTACCTATGAAATGTTATTGTTAGGTTTACCAATTTTAATCAGACCTTGTATTAGTATGTCTGATTCTATTTCTAGATTTTAACAATACTCTTATTGAAATCGATTGAGAATGTTTGAGTTAAATTGTTCTCTAGACAAAATTAAAAAGGACAACCTCTATTTTTGGAGAGTGGAGGGGAGGGAAATCATCAAATACTAATAATAATAGTCTTGCTCTAGGTAGAGAGAAAGAAGGAGCGTCAGACTTTTACTTACTAAAACCACACATATGTTTCTTCAGTCGCCTTTTGCATTTTAACACCACGAATATCATTAATTTTATACCCACTCTTCTTCAAGGCCCAATCAAGCATCGGCCCTACTGGGCCCTTACGGATTGCTGACATCTCTTTAAGACTCTCGTTGAGCTAACTTTTTTTAATTCAATTCAAAATATTTGATTTCACACAGGCCTACATGGAAACTTATAAAACGTCACAAATTGGTCGTTTCCTATGGAGAAGAATCGGCAAGAAACTCCATGGTTACTCTTTTAAAACAAGTGATTGATGTTACAATATTAATAGATATTATGTAAGAACAATGTAGACCAGACAGTATTTTATACAAAAGCACAATAAAAATAATCATATTAAAAAAAAGGAAGTCGTAATAGGAACTAATCTAAGAGTTCGTGGAGTATACGGTGTTCTCAAATTACAAAAAAGATTAGAGGTAGTTTGTACGCAACGCCGACATCTTCTTACGGGTCATTGGACTCGCTCAGCGGACGTTTTCTTAAAGAAAATTAATTTCGTACATGCGTAAATTAATACGAGCTTTAAAAAAAAGGTACTTTATTTTTTAATTTTATCTTTACAAATCGATAGTGATTCATGAACCGGATCGACCCTCCACGGGATTAAAACGATTAAAATTTAACAGTGTATGTAGGTATATGTATTGTTTAACATCATTAGCACCAGATTTAGCTAGGCAATCTATTCGGAATGTCGTAATAAACGCATTATCTAGCACACAATATTTATCATAATCGAATAACAGATGAGGAAAGAGATTTCTTCTACGGATCTCGTATTATTATTTAAGTCCGAATTAATTGTATTTTTTTTTAATTTTTTTTTTATGTAGCTTGATTAAAAAAAAAACAACTTTAAAATAAATGGTTAACCAACAGATACAGCCGCACATATTCAATTCTAGATTCTATTTGTGACCTTTTCCTGGCTAGGTATGTTATTTATGCATTAGCGATGAACCTAATTCCAAACTACAAAACTAGAATAACATTTACAATATGTCATCGAACATTATTTACTTCAATTAACCCATTCGCCAAACCTTATCTTAATATCGCAGCATTTGCCGAGATAAGTGCCCTTTGACCTCGCACAGGTGCTTTTTTTTTCATGTTGATATTTTTATTCATTTATTGTAAGTTATTCGATATACATTATTAATATTAAAAATTTGTTGTTTTATGTTCTGTGAGAATTTTAAATGAATAATTTTCCTTTCTTTCTTTTACAGGTACGATTGAATAATCAGGACCAGTCTGTCAAAAAGATGAAAATGTATGTATGTTAAAGTGTCTTGTAATTGGGTGTGACTCCGTAGTGCTACGAAGAAATATCAGATGGAAAACAAAATACCTAACATACTACCCGACAAGGGATATGAACCTATAATTATGTACTAACATCCCAGAAATTTCTGACGTAACTTATTTTCACATGTATTAAACCTTTGGTTATCAGTAGCATCTTATGTGCTTTGAATTCCTGTGTGCTTGTGGAGCTCCTACTTGGGGCAGTTGGGCAGGTACGACGTGATTAAGGGAACTATAAAAAAGTGTTACTTAACTTAAATTTTTATGACCGAATGTATAGGTTGTGTAGAATATTATTCTAGAGTAGTATCATAAATGCTAAACACTTTTCATGGACCAAAACTTCTGTCAAACGTCTTAAAGTTCCACAAAAAATTAACGAACTTTACTTATAAACATAAGTAAATACACACGTGACATATAAAAACATGTCTGATTTTTAAATATGTTATTCAGGTAACTATTTCAAAGTTATATTTCATTAGTCAGACAAATTGTAGTGACAAAAAGTAGAATATAATTATTTCTAATTTTATCTGCGAGTATTATAATAATATAAGTTTACTTAGTTTGCTTAAAAAAATTGGTTGCCTGTAAAGTCGGTATACGGGCGAAAGTTTTACGTGACAACGACTTTGAGTGGTAAAATCTCTCTCTCGCTCTGTCTCTCTCGCTCTTAGGCGGGCTAACTGTGCTCGAGTGGAAGGGACGCGTGCCTTTCACTTTTTATGTCTGTCTCTCTCGCTCTTAGGCGGGCTAACCATGCCCGAGTGGAAGGGACGCGTGCCTCTCACTCGCTCTCATTGTGAGCGCATAACGTGAGCGGAGCGTAACGCAGTTTCTTGAAGTGTCACCCGGCAAACCAATTTATAAGACGTTGTCACGTCAATACTCGCTTAGCCTAACCAGAGTGTTTGCATTTTGATTTAAAACCTAAAACAATAGGACCTCTTCCGAAATCTACTCACTTTTTGTTGAACTTTGTAGGTCAAGGGTAAAAAGTTTTGAAGTATTTATGTAATCTTTTGTTTCGCAAGAGAGGTAGGGTCTTTAGTTATAAACTCCTTGAGATATTTAGCTACTGATTAGCAGATTCTAAATTCATAGCATAGCATAATAAGCCTTATTTTGTTCCCCTGCTGGGATTTAGGCTTTTTCTCAGAGAGGAAATGGTCCAAAACCCACCATGCGGGCCCAGTGCGGGTTGCTGGATGTCAAATCTCTTAGAATTTTAGGTTCTAATGAATGCTCGTGAGCCATTCGCGAGCCACTTGCGAACGGCGCGCGTGAATTTCGCTCAGTACTCGTTCGTACGAAGCACAAAAAAGATGAAAAAGATTAGAAAGGATATACTTTCCGATTTGTACTGCAACGAGTGTCAGGCAATAAACCAATACGAACGCGCATTACGCAACTAACAAACCACGCACATTGAGATCGCAAGTTTGCTATTGGTAGTTGAACTATGAGCATTGCCCTACTTTGAGGCATGCCTGCCTCGCCCACAAGACCTCTTTCATCGGTTTTGTGGTACGAAGCCCCTGCGACGGGCGCGCTTCGTATGAATATAAAATGCACGCCCGCAGTTCGCACGTGGGTCATGAACGGCTCACGAGCGGATCCGCCAGATCTGGACGCACCATAAGACATGCTGCTTTTTACGATATTTTTCTTTACCGTTTTGAAAGCACTGTTGATGAAATAAATTGCACAAAGTGAAGCGCCATCTCATAAATATGGCCAGTATAATCAGCTCTATAATGTCCCCACTGCTAAAGCTGAAGTTCCCTTTACCGGAAAGGGAAAATCTAAAGTCAGATTCAATTAATTATCTGCTTTTGCGACGCTCAACAGCAACAAGATGTTTATTAACAAGGGTAATATAATAGTAAGGACAGTAGATTGGGTCATTTTCATAGCTTTCAACATTTATTAGTTAAATTCTGTTTTTATTTTAAGATATGAACTAGTGTTTGATAGCGATCCCATCTAATGGTAAGCAATAATGCAATCGATGTTGGTGAATCGTATTAGATTATTTCTTAAAGCTAGAACCACTAGCATACGTGTAACACGCCGGATTTGTACGTAGAACAACGTCGCGTGGTAGTAGATCAAGTGTAGCTCTACTAGTCTAGTTTCCATATAAAATGTATGGAGACCGACGCGCCCAGATCGGCGTGTGTGGCACACGTGTGCCCAACGTACCATAATAAGATGAGAGCGAATAGGCTTTTACTAATTCATTCTAGCTTTTAATCACCTGAATTATAATCCGATGGGAGGACCGTTGCAGGCAAGTTGTTCCAGTCCTTCGACGTACGTGGTGATGATTTAAAAATAGAACCTAGAATACACACTGTAACTACCCATAGGTCTAGGATTTTTTTTTATTATTGATCATCCTACTACTGTTTTCTAAATTAACTTAGGATAAGCATAGCTGTTTTTTTTTCCTTATATTTTTACCAGCCGTCATCTTAATAGTTACTGTTTTTTGAAAAAAATAATAATAATTATATTAGCATTTGTAGATCAACACCTACTAAGCACGCATGGTGGATTACGGTCCATTTTCTCCCAAAGAGGAGGTCTAAGTCTCAACAGTGGGAACATTGTAAGGCCGACTATGCTATGCCATGCTGTCTTGAAGGATATGGATTTTCATTCGTCTGTAATACCCTTTGATAGCGACAATAATTTCATAGTAACCTATAAAGTGCGCTAAAGTGTACACCAATACATCACGATCACATATCAACCGTTTAAAATCCGGTTAGTGATGACATAACACGGAACACTGGTACTAGCGAGCTCAACAGGTAGCCAAATCATCATTCATAATACAATTTGTAAACTTTTTCCGTTTACCGTAGCTCAACTTGTTTAAAATTCCAGAATCTTAAACTGCTTTTTATTTTATTTGAGGTTTGAAACCACTGAATAATTCTTCTAGCTCTGGGAGTGAGAGGGAGCGTCTGAGTTTTACTGACCCTTGCCCTTTTTTTTTTGGTGGAAATTCATCTTCCGCCCTTGGGCGGGGCGGGATGGCGTTTTTTTTGCTGGGTAATAAACTTCTAAATCACATCCTCCACCTTTTTTTATGGTGGGGAAAATCATCGTGACAACTCCCGCACTTGGGCGGAGCGGGAGATAATATCAGACTCTTACTGACTAATAAATCCATCCCGTTCCTTCTAGCTTTCATACGGGGCTCGAGCTCTCTTTCGGATAACCCTGGCCCCAGTAGGCTTCGACCCGGCTGGGCCCCTGCTGCTGCTGACAACTCCTTGAGGCGCACGTAGAACACTACGCGCCTTCGACGACTTGGGCTCGGTCCGGTCGGTTACCAGACGATCGGACAGCGAGCTACCCATTGCTAGCCGTCCGCAAGTCGGCGCCTACCGTGGCCGGAAATTGGGATCGGATCCCGGCGGCTTGAAGGCCGTTAATCTTTTTAACAGTTCAGTTTACCTCTTCAAATGGGTCGTTTTAAGAGCTCGTGGTAGGGCTTCAAGGTCTCGACTTAATTTCAGTCAAAGCCTTAACAAATTAATATTTCAAAGTATTAATTTATTTCCTGTCTTTTTCTACGGCTTCGTTGTGGCCTTTCCCGCAGGCTACAGCACTCTTAGGAAGTGTAACTAAAACAAACAATTTTACCTCGTTGTAAGATTAGGCAAGGCAGTGTAATACAAGAGAGAATATTTAATAATTTGCGCTTGCGGGTTTCCGTGTAATTTTCATATTTATAAGTTGAGTAAGTGTAAGCCCTTGCTATAATCATCACCCGCCTGCCCTGTCCTAATTTATTCGGGATCAACGAATTTTGGTATAATGTAACTTGAACGGATTTGGAACGAGGTAGGGATACCTCGTTCCAAATCCGTTCAAGTGTTACGACCCGATCTTATAAAAATGTTAGGATTTATTACATCAGTAGATACTATAGGGACTGTAGCGTAGGCTCTAGTTGTAGGCTTCCGGGTTCTGGAGTCTAGGAAGAGAAACTCCGGACACAATATTTTAATACTTTATTTTTTCGCTCTTTTGTTACCCTTAAAAAAATACCTTTAAGAGAATATTCGACCGATTAGCCCACTTGCTAAAAAGATAGTATTAGAGCCTCTAGTGAGCTAAAGCTGTACCCACGCGTTCCAACTAACCCACTGTGTTTATGCAAATAAGACATATCCTGAAAGTTTTCTCAAGACAGCGTCAAATTGCATGGCGTTTATATCGCAGTGTCATATGTTAAGGCGTATAGTCCCTTAAACATCTGGCCGGAGTTAAATGCACACATACTCATACTGCCGCCAAAGCCCGTATAGACTATGTATGCATTTAACTAGCGTACGGCGATTATTCACTCATACCTATGTTTTGGAACCTCTATGGGTCGGACTAAGCGTTTTGCCTCGTCGTTTATACCACGTATCAAAAGGCTGGAATAATTTGCCTGCTGCGGTCTTCTCGTCTAATTATAATTTTAGTGTTTTAAGGCAAAAGTGAATGGGCTCATAAACTAGTGCGCCTCACCATCAGAGATTGCATCACTGCATATCATCAGGTGGGATCGCAGTCAAGCCCTAGATTATATCAATTAAAAAAAAATAATCTTCGCCAGATCTTCAAGAGATTGGGTCCGTTGACCTTTAAACTCATGTTTTTGGCGAAATATTGATCGATTTTAATACGCTATGTACATTTTGAAGAATTTTTATTTTTTGTATAATATTATTTCTAAAAATCTAAGCCGAAGTTGAAAGGAGTAGGGAAAACAAGCGATAAAATATCATGTTGTTATTTTTTGTCAAAAGTATTAGCCATACGAAAAATTTATATGTTGATAATGTTATATTTGAATCTATAAAACTTATTGACCCAGCCGTTACTGAAGAGTAGGGTTCAGAAAATTACTGTTTTATGGCACTGCTCGGGAGCTAGAGCCCTTAACAAATGATTTCAGAGCGAATGCAACGCGAACGCAATCCTGTATGTAATTGCACGCTTACTCGGTTGGGTTTTAATATACGAGAGCCATTATTTATAGTGAGATAGAGGATTTTTAAATTAAACTGTGTTATGAAGTATTGTTTACATTGTATTTAGAATTTTGAAGCATAGACTTACTGTGGCAGTAAACGGAAACCTTTTATTGTGTTGGAGATATTCAAGTTAAGAAACCTGTAACCGTTTTTAGTACATTCAGTATCAAATTAGTACAGTTTCAGCTTCGCAAACCTCCTTGAGAGCAGTGGTGGCCGAGTGGTAACGGCCCCAACTTACAAGTTAAAGGTCACGTGTTCAAACCACCTGATGGTAAACAGGTAGTCATTGATGGTAAAACGCACTAGTTTATTAAGACCCTAAGAGACTCCAACATTAAAGATACCTAAGTTATATTCTACCAGTTAATTTTTTTATATAACATTATCGACTAAGCCCAGGAAATTCCTAAACTGCCAATTACATTATTTCCTCGAACGAATAATACAAGATTTCATTTCCAATATTCAAATGATGTCGCATGGAACCGACAGAGGCCCTCATTTTGTCTATTATTATATTTAATTGGAGAAAATCGTAGTCGACCATTTATTTTGAGTGGTATCCAATTATTTTCTGATTATAATACCATCTTCTTGTGACGAAAGAGTGGGTTTTATGTTTTTTTTTTTTAATCATTATATTCGTTTTGTGTCTCATGAATTTTTATGAACTGTAGAATGTAGATGTTATCATTATTTTAGAAAATGATTGGTAGCGACATCTGTGACGACTGAACTCAAACTTGGAAAAGCTGCATTTGTATTATAGTTGCCCGTACGATTAGTGATACAGGTTTTTTTTACGTAGAAAGTCATCTCCTCTCTGAGCACTTGTATTGACACAAAACAAACATAGACTGTATTTTAATTATTTGTATCTTAGTGTGGTATTTTATACAACACTAAATAAATCATTACATTGTGTATTGAATAAAATATTAAGTTAGATATAAATTGCTATATAGGTATTTATATGGCATGAAAAAGGTTCCTAGTATTGGTTAAGAAACTAATTGTTACTTCAAAAATGAGATAAACTAAAATTACCAACACTTTACCAAATAGGACGAATGTTAGATGCGAAAAACCTCTAATACTATTACATACACGTGTGGCAAAGATGAGGAAAGTGAAAAGTTAGGGAAACGCGAATTATATACGTTTGTGTACGTTTTCCCGGCGGAAAGTGTTTGTTACATGTGGTAAAAGGCACGTGCCATGATTCGTAAAGCGTATAATTTTTCTATGCTATATTTTAAAATGTTTTTTTTTTTTTTTGGAAAAGCTTTTACCCACACAAACGTGTAAACCCACATACACAAGACACCCAGTCCCGGAACATCTGACCGTAGGTCATACAAATATTTGTTCCATGCGGGAATCGAACTCACGACCCGAAGCACAGCAGCTAATCGTTCAAGCACTGCACTAACTGTGTCGTGACCTAATTAGTTAATGATTTAATTTATTTAGTTTTAGTGTATTACGTATACACTTATATTATAATTACTGAAGTATTTTTAACTATCAATGTTCAAATAACTAGTTTTTGTCCGTTGCTTTGCCCGCTTACATAAAATAGCCTATGTCATTCAGGACTAAATCAGTTTTCTATCGGTGAAAACATATTCGCGAAATTTATTATTATCAGTGTAGAAAACATTGTGTCCATTATACAATATTATTACATTAAAATAAAACCAATAACACGACAGGAAAAAACATCACGATAACTTTCAAAAGTTTTATCCCTTGAAAATGACAGGTCATTGATAAAGCAATTTCCCCAGGCCTACTAATAGTTGCCTACACAAGGTCCTATAGCATATTAAATCTAATACCACTATCGCAAATCTAGGTGACCTACAAACCCCTAGAGATATTTTCCATTGATTGTAAAACATGACAAACCAATGAGGCTCTTGTGCTGGCCTTGGAACACATTTTTGATTAGCAAATCGACATGCGAACTGAAGGCCTTCAAATAATACAAATTACTTTTCGTAAGCTAACGGTTTTCGTTGGTTGAAAAGGTCTTAATTTTCTGTTGGGGAAAGTTGCTTAAGTATGTCATATTATTACGTAGCTAAGTAAAAGGCAATTAATCTTTCCCATAGTTTTTATTTTAGCAGCGAAACTGCTGAAAACCACAATGTTTCCCATTCTGGTTTAGGCAGTTATTACGCAATATTGATAAACCATAGTTAATGGTCACCCCATTCTAGTACTATTAAGGTCATACTTGGTCTTATACTTCACAGCACACTATTGTTAATTGTTAAATATAAGTCAATTACAGAAAAAGTAACATTAAAGCAATTCCCAACTTATTTGTATTCAGCCTTTTTTAAATTTTCCCACTGCTAGGACTCAGGCCTCCTCTCTAGAAGAGGGAATGGGCTGTAATCCACTACGCGGGCCCGGTGCAGGTTGGTGAATGTCATGATTTCCTCACGGTGTTTTCTTTCACCGTTTTGAGAGCAGTGGTGATGAAATAAATTACACAAAGTAATGCGCCTGGCTGGGTTTGAATCCGCGACCTACAACTAGTAAGTCGGGGCCGTTACCAATCGGCCCACACTGCTCTCATTTGTATCTATAAGTAAGAGGCAATCAAGTTTCCCCATATTTTTTTTATATTTGATATAAAATAGTGCTTGACTACGATCCCACCTGACGGTAAGCAGTGATGCAATCGTTGTTGGCAAGGCGCACTAGTTTCTCTATTCTCACCCTCTACTCTAGAGCCTCTACTCTTTCTAGCCTCGAAGACACCCAATTATAATCGGACGGGAAGACCGCAGCTGGCAAATTTTTCTAGTCCTTCGATGTACGTTTACCTTATAAAGGGGTCTTTTTAGACTTCCGTACCTCAGTACCCACAAAAAAAAAAAATGATTCTGAATAATCTTGGAGACTCTATTCGGGAATTGAACTATTTACATAGTTTGTACGGACCCATCAGTGCGCGAGTTCGACTCGCACTTGCCCAGTTTTTTATATTTGAAGTAAGCTAAATATTTCCCTTACATATTAACGTACATAATATGTAAGGTCAACATACAAATTAAGCATTAAAATGCACTTATTTAAATGCCGCCCCCGATCCGAGGACGCATTATTGAGAGCTCACTACGTAAGCGCTGAATATGCACATAGTGCATATAATATGCACATAATAAGCACGCGAGGGTGCTCTTAGCGTGTAGGGGTCGAACTTCAGTTTAGAGTACTACATCATATTGTGGGGACTAAGTTAGGAATTTGAAGTGGTTTGCTGATCATTAAAATTGAAGTAACTTTTTATTTTTGTAATTCAATTGGTAATGTCATGTTTTGCTAGTTAATGTAGTGGTTATGCCAATTATCCAGCAAGTTCTGGACCTTAGGGCATTTCTGATGAGCTACAGCCCACAATCCTGCAGGATTGTTCGAAAGGGTTACCGTACAAAAAGCAACTGAAGAAGCACAGGTAGGTTCTCAGTCAGTAAAAGTATGACACTACTTCTCGCTCCACTCGGAGCGGGTGGAGTTATTTAATTTCCCACCTTATGACGATTATGGTTTTGATCTCACAATAAATATGGTTCAACAGATCAACAGAGTCGATAAAAAAATAATATTAATGCTTTGAGCCTATGATAGAAAAGATTACAGGATTTTTTTTTAATATATGGTTTAGAAAATACTGTATATTTGTGTGTGTAGATAATTTTAAGATTAATTTAACATTTAATTATAGTTACCTCCGTGTGATTACCTAATCAAATTTAGATCTTCGAATGAAAACTTACTATTGCAACACCGCCAAACGCACTTTTCTTTCATTATTATGAAGACCTTAATCTATCTATAAATCAGAATCTAAACCAAAAGTAACTTTTTGCTAAGCTTATAAATTGTGATTGTCTTTCTGTTTATTATTTCTGTCACTATCGCACAGCCGTCAAACATCATGTGCAAGAAAGAGACGGGAAATATATCTAAGCTGAAGCACGTGCTTAGCAAGGTTTAAAAGGTCAAGTTTTATGTCAAAATATTATGTTATAACAACTCGTACCTCGTTTCATAAGTTTAGTAGAACAAGTAACTCTCGGAACGTGGGGTCCAAGTGCTCACAAATGATATAAAGACCTTTCCAAACGCCTGGTTGACACTTCGATGACTCAAGGGCTAGCTTTTACCTTGGAAAGAGGATAAGCATTGCCAACCGTAACGGAAACTATCGGATATCCGATATAAAATAATATCCATAACCGTAACCGAATCCGAAATAAAAGTTTCGGATAATATCGGATAGGGGTGCAGCTTAATTGCGACACGTTATGACAGCCTGTCATAACGTGTCGCGTCGTAAAATATAATTAGTATAGTAGTAAATAGTATGTATTTATATTTGACTTCAGAAATTCCTTAAAAATCTAATATCCGTAACAGAAATTATCCAAAACTAACGGATGATCCGAAATAATTTCATATCCATATCCGTATCCGTGACCGGTATAATAATCATTTCAATATCCGTATCCAATCCATATCCGAAATTTCATATCCATAACATCCCTGGTCGACAGTGATGCGGAGGACTTTTTAGACTCTACACTCTCGATTATTTTTAGTTAATCGTAATAACTTAATCTAAAATTTAAGTCATTATTTAATTTGTCGAAACAATTTAATTCAACCAAATCCGTTTCATCATCTGACCACTAGACGTACAGCTAGTTTTCTGAAAGCTACAACGTAGGGGTCCTTAACTCAAGAGTAGGTTACTTCTAATTAAACGTGCTCCATCGAAGACCAGATCAGGTGAGATAGTGGTCAAACACGAGCCAATCTATATGTATATAAAAGGACAAACTGATTGACTGACATCGACTGGCCTGTTGGTCTAATGGTTAGTGATCCTGACTGTTACGCTGGAGGTCGTAGGTTCGATTCCCACCCAGGACAAATGTTTGTGTGATGAGCATAATCATTTGTTCTGTGTCCGGGTGTAATTTATCTATAATATGTATGTATTTAGAAATATATAAGTATGTTTATCAGTCGTCTAGTGCACGTAACACAAGCTCTGCTTAGCTTAGGACTAGACGGCGTTGTGTGATAATTGTGGAATATTATATTATATCAATGCACAGTCGAAACTATTTTTATTCTATTATCAAGCACACAGGGAGTCTGTGTCCAAGAATAGAAGTGTAGTACCTTTGGTATTTTTTTTTACTATTACAGCGTTAAAACCACTGGCAGAATCTAGTAAAAAATACATTATAATCCTTAAAAATAAGGTAAAATAATTGTAAACAAAAGTGTCCTACCTAAATACAAAACAACTTGTATTTAAATATTTATATTCGCTGGCGAAATCATCAATCTGAACGTCATAATATTTAAATATTAATTATGAACATGCGACATGAAACAGACGTCATTGTGTGAAGGTCGTTTTAAAAATAACCCCATGTTCTAGTTAACAAGAACATTCACAGAATTATGAATATAAACTTGTTTTTTTGTTTTAACATTGACTAGTTTTTGCAGCGGCTTCGCCCGCGTGTATGTAGGTTTTTCCATACAAATTTTGAACGCCTGTTTATTTGGAACCCTTGTGCGAAATTTTACGTTCCTAGGCCTCGTAGTTTTGGCTGTGCAGTAGATATGTCAGTCAGTCAGTGTCTCCTTTTATATGGACAGACTGGCTTCTGCTAGCGGATTTGCGTGAAAGTAAATGTTTCCATACAAACCTTGGACCCCTGTCACCCTATATAAATTTTTGGACACCCATTTTATCCCCTTATGCGGCGAATTTTGGAATACCCTCTCTTAGTGCTCGCCTACGTCATAAAAGGAAACCTTGTGCGAAATTTCACGCTCGAAAGCGTGAAATTTTGAACTAAGGAACTAGTTCCTGTAATTTTGGTATGTCAGTCAGTGAGTTTCTCCTATATACAAGGTGTAAGTGACAGCCCTCCACAAACTTTAAGGGCTTGCTCAGTAGACGAAACTGAACAACCTTCCATAAATTTTTTTTTCAGGAAACGAAAACAAAAATCCGCCTCTCCATACAAACTGTCCAATCAAGTTTATTCTATGGTGATAGATCTTACGCCTTGTATATAGATAGATAGATAAAGGATCGATAAAATCGCTTACAACTTACACCAAACTCAGTCTGCGGTCGGCAAGCCCGCGTTCCAACATCCCATTAATTTAAGCCTCTCCTTCAATGACGCGAGTTTATCGGATACCGAAGTTAAAATTAGCCGATGTATACCTTTAGGTTTAAATCCAGTGTGCAATATGCGTTTAAGCTATTTTAACGTAATATTTTTTTTATTTTTATTAATGATAGGCTTGCGTTTGACCACCATCTCACCTGATGGTAAGCGATGATGTGGTCGACGATGAAGCACGATGAATTTGTAATTTCAATCTCACTAATATTATAAAGGTGAAGGTTTGTGAGTGTGAATGTTTCTTATTTCATTATGCTCGAATAGCAGAACGAGTTTCGACGAAACTTAGTACACAGGTAGAGCATGTCGTTGTTCCCTTGGGTAATCTACAGTAATGAATAGAGAGGTAAAGTTCGTTTTTTTGTTTGTAGGAGGTAATCTCTGGAAGTACTGGTCCGATTGCTAAAATTTTTTCACCGATAGTAAGCTGCTTTGTTCCAGAGTGACATAGGCTATATTTTATGTACGCGGGCGAAGTCGCAGGCAAAAGCTAGTGTTATATTTGGGTCAATTTTCAGCAGCTAGTGTTTCATGAAATATACTCTATACTCTGAGAGTTAATATGCCTTTTATTTATTATTGGTAAGTTCGCTCTTGACCAATATCTCACCTGATAGTAGGCAGTGATGTGGTCGACGATAGAACACGCTTGCCAATCCTATTCACTCTTGACTTAAAGATATCTCTATCAGGAAACACAGACGCCGGCACGAAATTCCACTCCTTAATTGCACACAAAATGAAAGTGCTCCCAACACGTTTTAAGCGTATGAGTTACACCTTGCACCAGTGGTGCAACACTGTACGGTTTGTGGTCCGACGATGGAACGGGCTTAATGTGCCCGCACACGAGCCATAAAAAAATCCACCACAATAAAAACCTAGAAGCGGCCACAAGAAAAAGCTGAAGCGCGCGACAGCTTGTGGCCGGAGAAGCCTGAAGCGGTTTCTAGCTTTTTTTTAGCGGCACCGCTGCACGCCAGCCACAAAAAGAAGCTTGAAGCAGTCTTTTTTGTGGCCCGTGTGCAGAGACACTTAGAAATACTAGAAAACGCATAGGCTAGTAACACGGCGTCGATGCTTAGGACTGTCAATCACGTTTTAGCGACTGAATATATTTGGATATAATTTAGCATGCGCGTAGTTTGAGTAATTTATTGTACTGCACAATAATATAATTAATTTAAAATTATTTGGGTAATATATAGCATATTGTGATATTGAAAGATATATAGAAGACAAAAGATATAATGATAGTTAATAGAAGTAATACTTGGATTAAAATACACGAAAAATTTTATTTTATATATTTTGGTTTCGTAAGATGCGAGTATAAACCACAGGCTTGTTATTTAAAATGTACACTTACAGTTTTGCTGCATTTCTGGGTAATTTTATGAATGTCAGTTTTTATATTCCCTTTGAGAACATTTTCAGAAGAGTTACGGATATTTATGTAAGCAAGTTTGTTTGGCTAGTCGCAGAGAAATACGACGCTAAACTATTTTGTAGATATTTCCTCTGTTTTTTGTGTTTTTATTTGGATTTTCCTTAATTCTTTATTGCATCTAAAAAAGCGAGCTTAATTAAAAGAGTTATGAGTAGATATATATGTAGATAGATGGAGAGGGAGGCCAAAGAAAATATGAATGGATTGTGCGAAGAGTGATATTTTATAGAAAAGAGAGTTAGTAATAGCGTGACGAGTGACAGGACAAAATGGAAGAAAAAAAAAACGCGTTGCCCCGACTCCAAATAACACGGGGCAAGGGAA
Source organism: Mythimna albipuncta (assembly GCA_929112965.1). NCBI lineage: Eukaryota > Metazoa > Arthropoda > Insecta > Lepidoptera > Noctuidae > Mythimna > Mythimna albipuncta. The sequence goes on from OV815973.1 coordinate 14,419,785, forward strand.
GGAAGGTGACGATGATGAAATGCGAGCTTAACTCAACAATGAGTTTTCTTCCATATTTCTGGACGAATGTTCATAAGTGTTGCCGTGGCACCGAAACGCAAAGGGCAATTGAAGAGACACAAGTGAGTTTTGTTAGTAAAAGTCTGACACGTCACTCTTTACCCAGAAAAGGAAGAAGTTTTTTTTTCATGATATTCCACATTTCGAATACCGTGATTAGAGATACCTACAATAGAAAGGCAATGAGAGAGCAAACGCTTGTAATAATGGAAGGCCGTAGTCGGATAAGATTTGTTTGTTTCATAAAATTATCATGACTTTTGAATAACTAAGCTTTCTCGCAATAACCTTTTTGTTTTTGCTCTTGTATGACATTCTTCGATTAGTTTCGATCGATGTTTATTTTAGCACCCTCATTCATTATTTTAAGGACTTAGTAAGCACAAAGCTTAAGTCGATCATTCATGGCATATAAAATGAAAGAAGTTTGCTTATTTCATTCTAGTTCCAAAGCCATTAATGTCTACGAAGTGGCTACGTGCTACGCCGCGTAGCAAAGTGCTACGCAGAACTACGTGACGAAATCTTGCAGAATCTGATACGGAATTTTAATAAAACAGGAATGTAATAAGCTAAATTGACAGACAGACATGTAGATTAAATATTCATGTTCGAATTATGTTTATCAGTAAATAAAATAAATAGGGACAAGTTTCTTTTAATAATAAGCTGTCTGGAATTCTTTTTTGTATGTCAATAGATTTTGACGTGTCTTATCGCAACATTAAACTAACATGAATAAAATGTTATCTACAAAATATCAATTCTATCTTCAATTTTCTGAAAGCCTAGTTAGATTGATATTGAATATTTTATAACTCAATGAAGATTAGTGTTATGTTCGTAGTTAATTTATATAGTTTTTGAGTAAGAACGTATTATTGATATGTTGGATCGTAGGTTACCGCCTTTCTCTGCCACAAACGCCTTGGTCGTCAGAACACGTCAGGGTGACTCCCGGTCATCATAGTGTCGTGGGTTTGTGTGGACGGCGGGCAGCGGGTAGCTCACCATTCTTTAAGACTCAGATTTGGGTTCATGGGGCGTCAAAGAGATGCCAGCAGGTTTAAGGAGGCCTGCTAGGGGTGATGCCTGCTAGGAATGTGAGGTTGTTTGAAAGAGTTACCGCAGCCCTGGAAAAAAAAGACCAATGAAAGAGCACAGCTGAATTTTAGCTAGTAAAAATCTAACACTCTCGCTCCACTCAGAGCAGGAGAAGTATTTTGACGTTTTCGCAACTAAGTTCTTACAAACAACCAATTTTTCTATTTTTTTTTTTGTGTTTAAAAGTCCCCTGCCTTTAGGAGCTAAAGATAGTGTCAGACTCTTACTGACTGAAAAACCCATCCCGTTCCTTCTTGCCTTACATACCGGGGCCTAGCTACCTTTCGGAGCTAATTTTGCCCCAGTAGGCTTCGACCCACCTGGCCCCCTTGTACTTCACTTTTTATACCTACGCTATGCAAACGCTCACACGCCAGCGCGCTGCGCCGAATTGTATAAGCGCGACCGGGCGATTGAGCCGAGATATCATGTCTGTGAGCGGTGTCTATGTGAGCGTTGCTAGAGCGTGCTTTGTATATAGATTGCCGTCTATACCTATCTATTTTGTGCCTAGGTGTAGGAAGTCGCAAGATGATTTCACTGCGTTTGAAGGAGTTACCGTGGCTCTCGCGATAGAGGAACTGAAAAAACACTAGGTTTTAGTGAGTAAACGTCTAATACTCCCTCCCTCTGCACACAGAGTAGCAGAAGTGAATGAGGTAATCTATATCTATATTAGGGTGATTATATTTTTTTTTTATTTTGGTGGCGGAACTGTCACTTCAGTTTTCGTCAAAATTAGGGACCTGGACCCCTAACTTTCACGGAAACTGAGGAAAAAGTTTATTCTTTTCAGTTTCTTCTCCTCGGTTTTTCACGAAAACCGAAGAAAAAGATTTACCACAAAAAATTTAAAAATTTGAAAAATGTGTGTTATCATCCATTAATACATAGTATAAAGAGGATATATTTGTATTAGTACTTTTAATTACACTCAAAAAGTACTGGACCAATTTTTTTTTCTCGAGTATGCTTCTTTACCGTTAAGTGACATAGGCATATTTATTCTATTCTTATTCGGCCAAGGCCGGTTTTAAAAGCCAGTAATCATCATCAGCCTTTTTAATATTCCCACTGCTGGGACTCAGGCCTCCTCTCTAGGAGAGTGAATGGGCCGTAATCCACCACGCGGGCCTAGTGCGGCTTGGTCAGTGTCACATGTCTTCGAAATTTTGGTTCTAGGACGTGCCGCTTTTCTCACGATGTTTTCCTTCAACGTTTTGAGAGCAGTGATAATGAAATAAATTACACAAAGTAATGCGCCTGGCAGGGTTTGAACCCGTAAGCTATAACCTGTGAGTCGTAGACATTACCACTCGGCCACCACTGCTTTCTTACACACACTAATATTATGAAATGGAATGACGTCGTCTTAACGCTCAGTCACGTGGTCAGAACAAAAGGATTGGTGGCAAGGTCAACTCGAAGCGTTCGCCGCAAGCGAAACGGTTGTAACTTGGCTAGGGGGGCTGGTCTGATTGCGGACATTTTTCACCGATAAAAACGCTGCTTTATTTCTGAGTGACATAGGCTATATTTTATGTACGCAGGCAAAACCGCGGGCGAAAGCTAGTTGTTTATATTTCGTAGAAAGCCCTTGTCCCCAATAGTGTGTACTACATTATGACGTAACAGTGAATATGTTATCGCTCGTACATTGCCCTTGTCACTATGTCTATCGGTTTGTAGGTAAATAAACAAACTAGTATCGTTGTGTTAGTAAACATAGCGATTTGGTAAATGAAACTGTTTGTTCAGAGGTGTGAGGGGGGAGAAATACGTTTAAGTTCTTATGGTGTTGTAGTTGTTTTTACACGGCAAAAAGGGTAGGGAACGTATTGACATCAACCCATTCAAATAATCTAGACTAAAATCATTCCATCTAAGCAAGCCCGCGCCTACGGTGGCCGGAAATCGGGATCAGAATCTCTCTTACTCTCTTACTGGGACCATGGGTGATGCGAAAGAGAACCCAGAGGCCTTGGCACGAAGGCAAAGTCACAGGAGTGGATTTTAGTTTGTAAAAGTCTGACATATCCTATCATTTTGCCCAGTGAGGAAGAAGTTATTCGATGATTTAATAAACAAACACAAAAAAGAATTATAGCATAAAGTCTGTCTAAAAAGTCGAACGAGTTGGGTAATCTAATCAAATAGTCCAAACCTTGATTGTTCAACCAGTGTTGACTGATGACTGACGAATGATTGATGAAAAATGATCATTGTTTAATGACAGATTCTTATAAAAGGTATTTTTGTAATATATAAAACAGATTTTTTTTTATCTGTTATAAACTAGTATTTGACTGCGATCCCGCCTGATGGTAAGCAGTGATGCAATTGTTGGTGGTGAGGCGCACTTGTTTATTAAGAGCCTATTCACTCTAGCCTTGAAGACACCTAAATTATAATCAGACGGAAAGACCGCAGCAGGCAAACTGTTCCAGTCCTTCGAAGTACGCGGTATAAATGACGAGGCGAAACGCTTAGTCCGGACCGTGGATGTTTCAACAACGTAAGGATGGATACTCGCCGTGCCGTCTGTGTATTATTTAATTCGTTTAAAAGTTTCCAAGTCGTTTAACTTAATAGTCGTTTAGCTTAATAGTCGGCCTTATAATATTCTTACTGTTAGAACTCAGGCCTCCTCTCTAGGAGAAGGAAAAAAGATTGGATGAATCTATTCTCAATCTATTGTTTCTTTGGACAGCCTACACTGCTCTTATCAGCACAGATAATGGTAAAAGGGCAGACTTTCAATATATTTATTTTCTATTAGAGAGCTTTTTCTACTGTCACAGCAATGGTTAGAAGCAAAGTTATACCACCTACGCAGCTGAAACTCAAAGTACGTTTAAAAGATCTCATATGAGAACCAAAAGGTCTTGAGTTAAAATGGCACTATATTTATTAACTTTTATTGCTTAAATATCTTTTTATATGTCCACAACTTTAGAAGATAGAATAGAATAGAATAGTGATTTATTTGCTCAGAATGCAGGTATTTACAATAAGTGTTAAAAATAATTATATTAAAGTATCCTTGTACATTCTACCATTTAGGCATGCAAATATTGATGCAAATTAGTCATCAAACATATTATTATTGTCATCGTTAGCATATTCATATTTATCAGCTAGAAAATCCGATACAGAGTAGTAATATTTGTTAAACAGAAGATTTTGTTCCGAGAGGAAAACCCTGTCGATCTTCATCCTCTCTTCTTCTTCGTTTTCCTCCTCACTCTTCAAGTCGGTACAGTGGATCTTTTACCGTTAACGCTGTGCGTCTCTGGAATTCTCTACCGCATACATTGAGGGCTAGCCCTTCGTTGGAAGTTTTCAGGAGAAAAATTAAGGAACATTTCCTGTCAACATGACCTAAAAATATGTATGTATATAAGTATTTATTTATTGTATATATTATGTTTATGTATAGTGTGCTGTATATATCTGTTTAGTATATTTTTGGTCTTAATTTAAATTCAGTTATATGTTTTTTTTTCTTTTGTTGTACATTTTCAAGGTTCCACAAATGCAAAATTTTATTTTAAATCACATGGTTTGCTGTAAGAAAACCCAGTTATGGGTTAAGCTCGCCTATTTACTTACATCAAATGTCCTGTTTTATATTTTTGTTTGTAATTTTTTTGTGTACAATAAAGAATTAGAATTAGAATACATGATTTTATCAATTGTAGATCATAATATAAGTATCTGCTAGGAATCAATCTTCGAATCATTTAATAAAAGCTCCAGCAGCATAAGTACAGCAGTATGTAATTGCGTTTTGTCATAGTTTCACAATAAAACAATCCATTTGTAAAGCAAAAGTTACGCATTGAAAGTTATTAGTAGCGGACGCTAGAATCCTAATCAAGTTTTTCTCTCATTACACTTGCTTCCACTTCATTTCATACCAGGATATGAGCATCCTTTTTTGTTTATATACGTAGTATATTTGAGTGTACTAGGAGTTACTTAGGTTATTTTTACGTGCGAAATAATCTTATGACTTCTCCCGGTCTAGTGCGGAGCTGGAGGTCGTGTGTCCAGCGCCAGGGACTAATCTAAGCGCACAGTAGTGCGCAGGCCAAGTTCCAGCAAAAGGCCACGCGTATGCCGTGGAAGGACTGAATGGATTTGGATTCAATTTAGAACGAATAGGCGATATCCTGGAATAGCACATTTTTATCTGGGAATATGTCCACTACTTTCACGCGAGCGAAGCTGGTATTTTATGAAACACTAGCTTTTGCCCGCGGCTTCGCCAGCTTACATAAAATATAGCCTATGCCACTCAGAAATAAAGCAGCTTTTTATCGGTGAAAAAACTTTAATAATTAGACCAGTATCTTAAGCGATTACCTTTTTCCCACCTCATGGTAAGCAGTGATGCAATCGTTGATGGTGAAGCGCACTTATGGTTGATTAAGAGCTTTATTTATTCTAGTCTTGAAGACACCTAAATTATAATTGGACGGGAACAGTCTTCCCGGCAAAGCAGCAGGAAAATTGTTCCAGTCCTTCGATATACAAAAGTTTATCTCTTTATTGTGTGGATAGCCCTGACGCTACCCTTTAAAATGAAAAAAAAAAACTTAAGAAAATTTGAATTTCCCTTACGCCTTAGCCAGTATACGCCTTGAGGAACGAATGCCGTAACTTTCTTTCAAAACACATTTTCCTTATAGTTACCTCACCCTACCATTATATAAACAAGAAACAATATGTTTTTAAATGTCAGCACGATACTTCGGATATGCCTCAGGGTGGGAATGCAGAGGTCGATGGCACGACATAAAGGTACAGAAGGCCAACTCTGTACAAATAAAAACGTAAGCAAATAAACACTCTTCTCGTAAAGCGAGAGAAGGCACATTCTCGACTGTCACTTTTTTTGTTGTTTTCAAGTTCGCTTTCCTTACTTTCATCTTCCATCTCAACTGATGGTCTAAAATAGTGTCGTTGACGTAAAAGCGATTCCCTCGAGCGCCAGAGGATCACGTGACCTGGAAAATTGCAGTGTTTATTTAAACAGACAAAAAATAATAAAAAAAATATTTTTCATAATTTCTAGGAAAAACAAATAATATAAAATATTTAAATAATATGTATAGAAACCAAAATACAGACTCCGGCAGAGAATTCCACGCCTTAGCTGTAGATACGTATACTGAAACTATTTCAAGAACATACTAAAAAAGAAAATGATAGTTTACCATTTTAATGCAGTATATTATCATTATATATATATTTTTTTTATTTGTTTTTGCAAGCTTCTATGACTTGTGTGCGCCAATACCATTTATTTGAGATCAATGTAAACGTAGTACACGTCTCTGTGTGCATAGGATTTCGATCATTTTATGAAGCCTTCCGAAACTGTAAATTCCAGGTCAATAGCGAAATCCTTCTATCATTAGAAAAAGGGACTTCGTACACTACATTAGTGTACGAAGTCCCTTTTTATTTGAAAATATTAAGATATTTATTTACCTACTTTATTTTTTATCAACATCACACCACACATTATAAATTATAGGCACACATTAATTAATAAAGACAAGACAAAAACTTAAAATACATTAACATAATAATAGGAAATGAAATTAATGTCAAAATGAAAGATTAAAAATAACAATAATACAAAAATAAAATAAAAAAATACAGTGACATGTCGTACTGCAAGGGGTCACAGTACCGTTTAAACGCTGCATGACCTAGAAGTGACAAAATGTTTTATGACGTGATGTATGTGATCCTTCTGAACTTCGCTGCTCTGTGTCAATGGCGAAAACCGCCCTTCCCGAACGTCAAGGTCTCGGCCACTTGGTTACGTCATCACAGGGATGTTGTGGCGCAATGTGGAGTTTAGTCCAAGTTTCAAGGGGATTCGACTGTTGTGTTATTCATTTAGATTAGTTTGTAGTACGATTGTATTTGAATTGAGATTTATAGGATAGGTATGTAGTTGAGCTTGAGAATTTGAGCAATATTCTTAAAGTCAAGCCTAGGTGATTAATATCTCTCTTGCTCATAAAATTGGGGTGTTACGTTGCTGGGTAATACTCACAAAATCTATAATAAATACATAATGAGTCTTATAATGTTTCCACCTCTGGGATTCAGGTCTCTTTTTAGAAGAGTGAATGGGCCGTAATTCCACGAGGTGGATTACGGCCCATGCACTGTATTCACTATATGTCACATTTATGTATGAATTTTTGGTTTTGAACTAAATGATTTTTATTTGTTCACTGTAAACAGAATGTACCTACATAAGTTCAACATACTTCGATTCGATTCCCACCCAGGACAATTGTTTGTGTGATGAGCATGATCATTTATTCTGCGTCTAGGTGTAATTTAACTATAATATGAATGTATTTAGAAATATATAAGTATGTTTATCAGTTGTCTAGTACTCATAACACAAGCTCTGCTTAGCTTGAGACTAGACGGCGTTTTGTGATAGTTGTGGAATATTATATTATACTTCTTTATTGCCTGTTAGTGAATTTGATTACTTTACGAAGTCTTACTTTATTCTAAGTCAGCAATGTTGGTCAAAAAAAAAAATCATTCATATCAATTAATCATTTTATGTTAACCGTTACCTCTATCCTACTGTTACGTTGCTGAGTTCGAAAGGTTTCATTATATTTTTTTTTTTTTAGTTAACATATATTTGCAAGCTTTTGTTTAATTTGCAACGTTTGTATGATGGTTTGTTTAGGGCAAATCTTACAAATGGATTTTGAAAAAGTTACTCCTAATCGATTAAGCTGTTTGGTATATTATCTATGTAACTTGGATGTCAGTGCATTAATTCATGGATCCATGGAGCCGGCTGGTCTGATGATGGACTCGGATAGTGGCTGTAAGAACTACTAAGCCAAACAAGATAACCTCACCGTGTTCAAACACTCTGTGTGGAACGGTTATGATGACTAATTAAAAAAAAATGTTTTTCATGGAATACTTGTTACCTACTTCAGTAAAAGAACGAATGAAAACCAAAACACAATCACGTAAAATACATTTCACTACCATAACATTAATCATTCACCGTAATATACTAATCGGTTTAGTCATACGTTACCTCAAATAATAGACAAGGTCACGCCTGTCCATTGAGGTAAACAGAGCATTATCTCGCTTCTATAACTACTTACGGCCAAAGGGGACTTTATATACATAGGTAGTTATTCACACTCCGATGACCATGTTACGGCTTGAGCAAAAATTGTGGGGCTATGCAGCAACAAAAGTTTTACGGTAAAATATCAATTTTTTTTTGCGGTTGGATATCTTAATGTAATTTCTCCTACTTTTGGTAGAGCGAGTGATGAGGTCAGAACTTTATCAATCAATCAATCAACCGATCAATCAATCAATCAATCAATCGATCAATCAATCAATCAAAGCATTTATTACAAATAAACCATTTACAGGTACTTTTGAATTGTCAAGAAGTCAGTCAGTCAGAAAAATGATGCTACAGTCACCTCTCTTTAATTCAATAAAGCGACAATTTGAACCTCTCTATAATTCTAAATAATCACGAGCTAGAGTACTTAGGACATCTCTTGATATTTTGAGAAAAACACTACAATAAAAAAAAAACTTGGTAATTCGAACAAAAAACCATCGCCATGTAACAATACGACGCGTCATTTTGAATTCATAGGTTGTCACCGAAAAAGATCACCATTGTGTCCATAGATTTAAGTTTTTATAAAATCTACACTAATATAATAAAGAGGTAAAGTTTGTTTTTTGTTTGTAGGATCTCTGAAAGTACTGGTCCGATTGCTAAATTTTTTTCACCGAAACAGAACTGCTTTATTTCTGAGTGCTTTGAGGCTACGTTTTATATGCGCGGGCGAAGCCGCGGGCAAAAGCTACTTGTTAATATTTTGGTGTACAATAAAGATTATTATTCCAATCCAAAAACAGCCAGTACACAGCCACCACTTCTATTGCAACTTAGCTTACAAATATAGGTTAATAGTCTGTATTTTTATCTTTTTGTGAATTTTACTAACGCAACATGAAGCCAATACCGGGAATGGCAGCTTGATAAGCTTATCTGATTGCAAACTAGTATAGTCATACTGAAATGTACGTGTCACCTATTTGGGGTTTATCGTGTAAGTGTCGATAAATTGAGTCGATTTTTATGTAGCTGTAATATATGTGTATTATTATGCATTCATGGACAAACACAGAGCTTACTTGATTTTTTTAATCATAACCGGGGATGATGAGAAATTAGTAGCCGCCGTCTGGCCATCCAGTAATAGTTCAGATCGAGCCCAAGTCTTCGACGGCATGTAGTGGTCCACGCGTGCCTTAAAGAGATGTCAGCAAAACCGTAGGGGGCCCAGCAAGACCGATGCCCGCTAGAGCCTCAAGAAATTTCTGAAAAGGAAACCTGAGGTGCTTTAACGTAAAGGCTTTCAGTAAATGTCAAATTCATGCCAAAAAATGTGTATTGTGTATTAATGTGAAAGTCAACCATCAACGATTGCATCACTGCTTACCATCACATGGGATCGCAGTCAGGTACTAGTTTATCAGTGTCCTTGGACATTGCCAACGCGTTCAACTCCCTGCCCTGGAGTACGATCCGGAGGGCACTCCGGTACCACCGGGTGCCCGAGTACCTCTGTCGAGTGGTCGAGGCCTATCTGTCGGAGAGACTTATAGTCTACCCCGGTCACCAGGGAGACTGGAAACGTCGAGAGATGTCGTGCGGTGTTCCGCAGGGGTCGGTACTAGGGCCACCCTTGTGGAACATCGGGTACGACTACGTGCTGCGCGGCGACTTCCCTGACGGGGTCAGCGTGGTTTGCTACGCAGACGACACGCTGGTCCTAGCGCGGGGAGAGTCGTACCAGGCGGCGGTCGCTCTAGCGACACGCGGGGTTGCGATGGTCGTTGATCGGATCCAGGAGTTGGGACTCAAGGTGGCGCTTCACAAATCCGAGGCGATGTGTTTTCACGGTCGCCGGTCTCGGAACGCGCCGCCATTGAGTTCCCAACTAACGGTAGGAGGAGTTCACATCGGTGTCGGGTCGACGATGAAGTACCTGGGACTCGTCCTCGACAGCCGGTGGAATTTCGTGGAGCATTTCCGACGTTTGGCTCCCAAACTCAGCCGGGCTGGGGCTGCGCTCAAGCGGCTCCTGCCCAACCTTGGGGGTCCAGACGCCTCCTGCCGGAGGCTCTACGCGGGGATCGTTCGGTCCATGGCCCTCTACGGGGCGCCGGTGTGGGCGCCGTCGCTGAAAAAGCAACCGGCGGCCATACTGAACGCCTGCCAGAGGGTCATGGCGATAAGGATGGTGCGGGGATACTGCACGGTCTCCCGCGAAGCGGCGAGCCTTCTGGCTGGCCTACCACCGTGGGATCTGGAGGCAACAGTCCTTGCACACATGCACGATATGCGCGTGGAGATGCAACGCCGGGGTGAAAGTCCGCTGCCGCGACAGGTCACGGCATGGCGGACAGAGCTCCGGCGGGATCTCATGGTGAAATGGCGTCAACGACTATCGCAACCCAGTGCTGGTTGCGCCACAATCATGGCGGTAAGTCCCCTCTTTGAGGCGTGGCTGGAAAGGCCTCACGGCGTCCTTACCTTCCGCATGACGCAGGTCCTCACCGGACATGGTTCGTTCGGGAGTTTCCTACACCGGATTCATGCGGAAGTGACGCCCGGGTGTCGCCACTGTGCGGAACGCCCGGAGGACACGGTGGAGCACACAGTCGAGGTGTGCCCTGCTTGGGCGGAGCATCGCCGTGCCCTCGTGGGGGCGATCGGCGGCGGAGACCTCTCGCGCCAGGCCTTGGTTGAGGCCATGGTCCGGAGCGAGGAGGAGTGGCAGGCGGTCGCCGACTTCTGCGAAGCAGTAATGCTTGCAAAGGAGGAGGCCGAACGCATCAGGCAACGGCGTTATCGCCGCCGCCGTCGCCGGGATTCTGATCCCGATTTCCGGCCAACGTAGACGCGGGCTTGCGGACAGTGAGCAATGGGTAGCTCGCTGTCCGGCCGTCCGGTAACCGTCCGGACCAAGCCCAAGTCGTCGACGGCGCGCACTGTTCCCGCGCGCCTCAAGGAGTTGTCAGCAACAGCAGGGACCCAGCCGGGTCGAAGCCTACTGGAGCCAGGGTTATCCGAAAGGGCGCTCGAGCCCCGGTATGAAGGCTAGAAGGAACGGGGTGGGTCTTTTAGTCAGTAAGAGTCTGACACTATCTCCCGCTCCGTCCAAGGGCGGGGGATGTCAATGCATGATTTTTCCCACCATAAAAAAAAAAAAAAAGGTACTAGTTTATAACAGATAAAAAAAAAGTTCGTATGTATGTTTGTCACTTCGTCACGCTCGAACGGCTCAACGGATTTGGATAAAATTTTGCACACAGGTAGACACTGTCTTGGAATAGCGCATGAGATTTTATCTCGGGAGTATGTTCCCTTAACGTAATTTTCTAATATCATGCGGGTAAAGCAGCTGGCAACTGCTAGTTGTTACCTTTTCACGTTTAAATCACTGAACTGATTTTCATGCGTTGTCAGGGGTAAAGAAAAGGATAGAGAGTACCTTTTAGCCCGGAAAAATATTGTTTCCGAGGAAAAAAATAATAACTTACGATGGTCACAATTGCTATAGGATGGTAGATGGCGCTATGTGTCTTCCAAATTTTGATATACTTATTTGCCCGCAGCTTCGCCCGCGTACATAGAATGTAGCCTGTGTCACTCAGGAATAAAGCATCTTTCTATTGGTGAAAAAATTTTAGCAATCCTACCAGTACTTCCAGAGATTACCTCCTACAAAAAAAAAAACTTTACCTCTTTAATATATTAGTGTAGATAAATAATATAATTATATTAATCGTTAAAACTTCCTTTGTCTTCCAACAAACTGAATTCATCACATCCCTAGCCTCTAATCCAATTAGCTTGGGGTCTAGCTCTGTAAACATAAACCAATCCACCGAAACTGTTATATCTTATATATATAATATTAACGATGACAATGCCTTACATGTGGAACCGCGTTTTACGTTTTACCATGTCAGCATTCTTGTCACTTTGGGACTTTTCCAGAACCAGATAATTAGTGTAGATTGAATGTCGTGTCGTCGCGGATACATACTTTTATTGCACTCTCTCAAAAGTTAATTAAATTTTGTTCAACAAAGTTTAATTAACATTGTATTTTTTTTTTAAACCGTTAAAACATAATTAAGTAACTACTTGTAATATGCTCTAACACTCACACCAGAAGAATACCTCTGTAACTACGTTAAGCCTCCTTGTTCTAGCTTCCATACGTAAATCCACCTAACTTCCAAGCACTTTGTCTTCAGATGACTAAACGGTACGGGTCAAGCGTCTATTAGCCAGCAAACAGTTACTCGCATTGGATCGAGTTACCTCAGAGAGACTGTCTTAAGTACGAGCTTCACTGTCAAAGGGTTCCTACGACATACATAGATCCGATATATAGAGCCGTAATTGGAGGCACAGACTGTTTGCTGTTTGTAGAAGTTGTACTGTCGCCCGAGCCCAGTCTTCTATTGTTCGCACAATCTCCACGCTCATCGCTCTCTTGGATGTTTAGTGTCGCCTTACGTAGGCCACATGCTACAACCACAAATGCCGCCACCAGAGCTAGATGCAGCCACAAAGGAAGCTGAAGCGCGCGACGGCCATTTGTGGCCGGTAGTACTTTTTTTTAACCTATACGAACAGTATTATAATAGATTCTGACGAAGAAGGTTTAAATGCGCGAGTGACGTGTTTTTCATTTTGTTAGTGCCATTATAGTCGTAATCGGAGGCACAGACTGTTTGCTGTTTCTGGGAGACGTACCGTCGCCCAAGCCCAGTCTCTTATCCCTCGCGCAATCTCCTCGCTCAACGCTCTCGTGACACGTGACGTGTTTGCAGATGAATGCAAGAATCTTGGTTGTCTGTTTTGAGTATTGTGAGATGAGCGTATGACTGCCGTGTAGATATAACTATATCTAAGCATTATTTTGTTCATAGATATTTTGTATTAAAAACATGTCTTTAGCTAATGTAAAGTGAGTTTTGAAAGGGCGCTATCAATTTAGACGTTTCATGTCGAACAGCTGCTATTTACCGTGCGGTACCCATTAAAAATTTAACACGCCCTCTCACTCTACCCAGAGTGAGAGAAATTATTATATTTACAATTTCCTATCTCAAAAAAGGGCACAGCTAGTTGAAGCGTTGAGAAAGGGCAGTCCATTATATATGCATACATCACTAAGTTTCCAAATGTAACTGGAAATGTAAATACCGCGTAGAACCCTTGGCTACAGCAAAACACGGGGCTTCTAGGGTTAACCTTGAACTTTATTTGGGTTCCTGCTATTCCATTGTTCCTGACTTCCAAAGAAAACTTCCCCGAATAATGCGTACTACATTTCAATTTGGTAACTACGCAATATCTTAGTAAAAAGGTTCCTCGAAATTTATCCTCGTGTAGGCAATGTTTTTTGTTGACTTTTTTTCCTCATTTATTGTTTTGATTTATTTCCTTTTTATAGTGAGAAATATTGTCGTGGTTACAAAAATATTGTAATAAACATCATGTTGTTTGTTTTATTTATTTCACTGTAGAAATATTTTATTATTATTATTATTTAAATCTTATATCGAATGTTGTGACAAATAGTAATTATTACAAACTTTTATTTAGGTTCACGTGCCCCGATGTTTGTCTGTAATCAAATCTTAAAATTAAATTTGATCCACTTCCCAGTTACCGATTGAGCTGAAATTTTGCACGCATGTGTAAATCAGATGTCAATGAAAAATTATTATGACATGAAGCTGATCTGATGATGGAATCGGAAGGTGCCCGAAGGAACTTAGACAACTCTATCGTGTTTGAGCTTAATGCAATGGTCTTGATGGGTAATAGGTACTAGCTTTAGCCCGCGGCTTCGTTCGTATTAAAAAGTAGCCTATGTCACTCTCCATACCTTCAACTATCTCCACTTAAAAATAACGTCAATTCGTCGCTCCGTTTTGACGTGAAAGACGGACAAACAGACACACACATAGACTTTCCCATTTATAATATCAGTATATATATATACGGCGGTATGAAAAAATGATTTTCATTGAAAACTTGTTTATGATTATTTATTTGCGAATTCACACCATTAATTTATAATTTTTGATAATATTTAACTATCATTATTGAATTAATTTTGACATACCTAGCAAATAATTCAAGTCTACCTCTCGCATGATTAATATTGTAGTTTTTTTCTATGCAGATACAACATGAACCTAAAGTCTATGAACTTTATTTAAGATCTGTATTCACTACCTAATCCTAAAAATTAAATGATAATAATTATTATTATAAAACAAAGTACCCTGTTCCACAGCTGTATGTCTGTATAAATGGGATAAACTCAAAAACTATTGAATGGATTTTTATGCAGTTTTCACTGATAAACAAAATAATTGATATGAAAGGTTCAAGTGGAGAATTAATATAAATCTAAATCTCGTCGTTTTATCGAACTTCTCCAAAACGACTTGATCAAGTTTTATGATTTTTGTTTTGTATATTTGGTAGGCAACCAACCCCCAACCAACTAGGCAACCTAACTTTTTTTTTATGGTGGGAAAAAATCATCCAATGACAACCCCCGCTCTTGGGCGGAGCGGGAGATAGTTTCAAACTCTACTAAAAGACCCACCCAGTTCCTTCTAGCTTTCACACCGGGGCTCGAGCTCCCTTTTGGATAACCCTGGCCCCAGTAGGCTTCGATCAGGCTGGGTCCTTGCTGTTGCTGACAACTCCTTGAGTCGCGCGGGAACAGGGTGCGCCGTCGACGACTTGGACTTAGTCCGGACAGTTACCGGACGGCCGGATAGTGAACTACCCATTGCTCACTGTCCACAAGCCCGCACTTAAGGCAACCTAACCTAGGTTATAGGCTGTTTATATCCTCCTACCCTAACTACATGTTTTTCTTAGATATAATTAATACGAAAGAAAAAGGTTTGCTGAGTCAGCTAGAAGGTAATAATATAATTAATTATTGGTCAAGACAAAAATGCAAACAAAAATGAAATACTTTCTTACGTAAAATGGAAGCTAAATTCAAATTATTGTGACAGAAATATGACTGAGTAACCAAAATGTATTACGACCGTAAGTAAAAGCTGCCCTAACTGAATACAAGTAGCAGTAAGGAGGGTTTATCTTCGTTTTGACCTTCGAGCAGGGTGAGGGAACCGGTATAAAACTCAGATGAAATGACTGAATATATTTTGTATGTTAGCTTCCGCGGTTTTACAGCCTGTACCCGTAGACAACTTAATAATTTGCAATCGTTAACGCTAATAAAAAACTTCAAATGTACGGGAAGACGTCATCTCAACGCTCAGTCACGTGGTTAGAACAAAAGTATCGGGGCGTGACCAACTCGAGGCGTTCGACGCAAGAGAAGCGGTTGTAACTTGGCTAGGGCGGCTGGTCACGAGTTGGGTCTTAGCGGCGAAAGGTCTGTAGCCCGATTCACGTATTGAAAACCGTAACGATATCGTAGCGATTTAGTCGTTTAGACCATTTCCGTATTCACATCCATCAATCGAGTTTGAACGACACCGATTTTAAAGTCGTTTGAAAGTCGCCGATTAAATAAAAACTGTATCAAATTGTTCTGGTAGAATACTGATTAATGGAACTGGAAATAAGTCGATAGATCGTTAATACCGCTTTTGGATAGGACTTCGATCGAACGACTATAAAACTTCAACGATATTTGGCTTGTTTGATTCTACGTGAATCAGGCTAATGGTGAGCGGCGCGGCGAGCGGGGTGGCATCGGCGGACGGGCGCCGCTATGAGTGGCGTCTCGTGGCGTTCTTGAAACCTTTTCATATTTTTGTCTTGCCCGCGCTTAGCTCCCGCTCACAGCGGCAAGGTCATGACAAGGTCATTACGATTGTAGTTCTGCCCCCCTAGTCAAGTTACAACCATATCGTGTCGAATTCCGTTCTCCAATCGGTAACGCATCGGTGTCAGCAATTGTAGAAAACGATAAGTGGGTAGCCATGTTTTTTTTTATGGTGGGAAAAATCATGCATTGACATCCCCCGCCCTTGGGCGGAGCGGGAGATAGTGTCAGACTCTTACTGACTAAAAGACCCACCCCGTTCCTTCTAGCTTTCATACCGGGGCTCAAGCGCCCTTTCGGATAACCCTGGCCCCAGTAGGCTTCGACCCGGCTGGGTCCCTGCTGTGACGTGCCTGAGTCCGCCGCTCGTGCTACAATGTAGCGTTTGTTTATCAAAGGATGTAGCGTTAAACGTTGTAGAATTTTTTTCTATCATTTTGAACGATGTGAACTTGGCTACGAATTTTCTATTCGTTTGTTCCGACCACGTGAATTAACGTTGAGATGATGTCATTCCCATACATTTGATTACTTTTCGACTAGCGTTAACGATTGCAGATTATCAACTTGGCTAGGGGTGCTGTTTCTACTTCAATAAGTCTGATAAGCTTGGAAGCTGTTCCCTGTTGACATGTTGGGACCGGCTTCCTAGACAAGTTCTAGCTGACTACCAGTATTTTATATGAAGTGATGTTCGATATAAAAAGTAAAGTTTCCTTAGCCTCCAAATAATATTTAGTTTCGATTTACATATCTTAACTAGCGGACCCGACAGACGTTGTCCGGTCTACACGTCTTTAATTTGAAAATTTCAAACTTTTTTTAATAAAAAAAAAAAATTGTGAATCTAAACCATTCCCAGATCCCCTTGAACACACACAAAAAATGTCATCAAAATCGGTCCAGTCGTTTGAGAGAAGTTCAGTGACATACACACTCACAGAAGAATTATATATATAAAGAAGATAAGACAAGATGCAGTGAGAATCATACTTTTAAATTATTTTTAAAAGTAATAATTACAAAACACAAAAATATCTTAAAAAAATGGCGTCAAAAAATTCATCCGCTTCTCTCGACTGGAATATTGCGTACAAGGCGTCATTGCCACGTTGTATGGCAATGCTTAATCTCTGGCCGGAGAAAGCCAGAGCTTATGTCAGGCAAAGTGCCAACTACAAATTATGATTATTTCCTGCTCCTTCATTTTTCTTTTATAATTAATTTTCGACACAGTTTCAGTATTATTATTTTTAATTAAAATCCTTGAGACTGGTTCTTTGTTTGTGCTTTTATTTTTGTTTATCACTGTGATTTTCAAGGCGATTTCCCGTTTTTGAAAACACTGCATCAATGCTTTCTATCAGGTGGGATCGCACTCAAGTACTAGTTTATTTTACCTTTCAATCGTGGAAATCACAGACACAATAGAAAGACAATAGGTGCGCGAACGCCGGCGTTCACTTAAGGTTTAATGAATTAAAAAAAAACACAGATACCTACCAGTCGAAATTTTATTTTAGCGACAGTTAATTTAAAAAACTTGTCAAATAAATGTTGGGTTAAAAAATACTTTAGATGTATTTTTGAGTCTGAGAAAGAGTTAAAAACGCGACCGTTATTGAATATTTTTGTACAATATTTTATACTACACAACCAATAATACTAAACAGTTTATTTTCCCGATAACAACGTGAATATTGGTTATTTAATAAAGCAGCAATTTGCTTTGTGAAAAATTTCACTATCTTTTTCATAGACACGTAACCTAATGGCAGTGAAGACACATTTCAGCAGGTGCAGTGTGCATCCTAATTCTGCTATTTGACAGTTCTCTTTCCACCATATTGATTAAATGATATTTATTTTGCAAATAGGTTTAATAGGTTTCCTGGTTCAACTATATATTTGATATTTATTAGTATATTTTTTTTGTATTGTATGTATGTATTTGTGTTAATGTATCTTGTTAGTATTATATCTGATGTTTGTACACTGATAACCCTTAATCTATCTTCTTTCTCTCAGTCCATCCAAAGGTTGTCTGTAAGAGATCGCCCTGTGCGATAAGACCGCCCATTGTACACTTATTCTTTTAAATGTTTGTCCTGTATTTTTGTTTATTTGGAGTACAATAAAGATTATAATAAATAAATAAAAAAACACTTTTACAGGTCAAATTTTGCTTTCATTACTTAAGATTAGGCCTTAGAGATTAGGCCGGTGTTTCTTAGATGAAAGAAAGAAACATGAGAAGTTCTACAATGTAGCGTTTGTTTATCAAAGGATGTAGCGTTAAAAATTGTAGAAATTTATTCTATCATTATGAACGATGTGAACTTGGCTACGAATTTTCTATTCGTTTGTTCCGACCACGTGAATTAACGTTGAGATGATGTCATTCCCATACATTTGATTACTTTTCGACTAGCGTTAACGATTGCAGATTATCAACTTGGCTAGGGGTGCTGTTTCTACTTCAATAAGTCTGCTAAGCTTGGAAGCAGACCTCTGAGAAGAAACACCGAAACAAACTCAGGGGTCAATGTCTCTTTTAAAGTCCATACAGTAAATATGTAATGGTCAAATCACAGGAGAACCATGCAGATTTGTCTGAGATGGTCTTTTGAAGAAATAACCATACATTAATTTGAGTGGACCTGTCCAGTCAGTGCAAGCATTTTTCAGTAAACGCAAAGCTCAACACAGGACTACTACGGGTATTATATTGTATGTACATATATTTGAAAAGTTTCTAACCAACTTAACAATGAACAGATTTTAATATCTTTTTGGTAAAGTTACAAACAATTAAAAAAAAAAGAATCAAGACCCCAAATTGTCTTTCAAAGTAACAGACATAAAGATTTTGAAAACACGAGTTTAAAAAACTTGTCAACAAACAGTTTTCTTAACAAACGCTTGTTATATACGTAGTTCAGCAGCTTTAGCGTACTTTTGTATGTAACGAGCACTTAAAACTTACGACTTTTAAAATGACCAAGGTCAGGTTTGTTTGCGCATTGCCAGCATGAGCTATTTTAATGTCCCACCACTATTTAAAGTACGTAGGTAGTTACTTAGTCAGCACAGTTCTACTTATTGCTCGGTAAATTGTGATAATTGTGCAGTAGTTTAAGTTTTTAAACTAGGTACTTAGTTGTTTGCGTTAATTAGGTTTAACTGTTTATATGATACTAGCTTCTTCCAGAGGTTTTCCTATCCCTATGTTACTCAGTGATAACGTATCTTCCTATTAGTGAAAGTTTTTTTTTAATCGATCAATTTGATAGAGAACAATCACATAAACATATACACAAATGTGAAATTTTTAATCAAAGTTTTGTTCCAATTCACCCCTGCGTTTCTATTCACCCCGTTTGACGGTAGCATGTAGCGACATCTATGGCGCCACATATGAACTACGAAATCCTGCATCGCGCAATCAGAGTTCTCCGCGCTATTTGAGCAAATATATACAACAGCTGAAAATCACCTATCGGGCAGTTACTCGCTAGACATAACACCTGTCTGGTCAGAGAATCCTCTCTTTTCAACGGAGGTTTGCGGGACTTTACTAATAATAATCATAAATAATAAGTTAATCATCATGATTTCGGCCTATAGACGTCCACTGTTGGACATAAGCCTCCCCCAAGTGTCGCCACAATGTACGATCCTGTGTGTCCCGTATCCATCAGATTCTCGCAATCTTCACCAGATGCATCTTGATCAGATCCGTTGGGGCCGAAAGGATCTGGAGTGATGACCGCGTACCGGAGAACGCAGCGTTGGAAGGCCTCCTACAAGGTGGACCGATGACTTGGTGTAATAAGTTTATTGACACAAAAATTAAATAGGTTACAAATTTTTTGAAACCTTGGCTCCTGAGCTAGGTAGAAACCTGTGTTACAGGAGACAGTATCTTCACCCAGTTGCAAGTGGTACATCTGATCACTTATATGTGTTTGTTTGTTTGTTTACTCCCTGTTCCACAAATCTCCAAAGTTTGTAGTAGATTTATGTTTTAGTTATATGTATCGTATATTTTCATCTCATTTTCCGTATCGTGTATAACAGGTGGTTGTAATAACATCATGTTGCGATAACCAATTCGCTTACGAGGCGCGTTGATTGAGTTAAGGCCCTTAGGATCTTCCGCTGCTGTAGTGAGTGGCTTTGAGGGTAGTTGGATATCTAGATAAATGAACACGGCTTCGAAGATATGTTATGTTATTAAATAAGTTAGTTTAACCCAATTTTATGATTTGTAAATTGGTTGGTTGGTTGGTCGGTTGATTGGTTGGTTGGTCGGTTGATTGTTTGGTTGGTTGGTTGGTCATTGGTTGGTTTTTACAATTGGTGTTAATCAGATAAGGCCCTTAAGATCTTCCGCAGCTGTAGTGATAGGCTATGATGGTAGTTGGATATCTAAATGAATGAATACGGCTTTGAAGATCTGTTACTCTGCTAAATAAGTTAGTTTAACCCAATTTTTAGATTTGAAACTTGCTTAGTTGGTTAGTTGGATGATTGTTTGGTTGGTCGTTGGAGTTTGTACAAATAAAATTGGTGACAATCGGTCAAGCATCTTCACAATTATATTGTGGTCGGTTTCCACTCAAATTGGATGTATTTGATTTCTACAAATTATAACTAAGGGAAAAGAAAGAACTAAAAGAAGCACTTTCTTGAGGTGAAAAATCACCAAATTACTTTTCCCTTTCTAGAGTGGAGCGAGAGAGCGTGTCCGAATTTTACTGACTAAACGCATCTGTCTTCTTCAGCTGCCCTTTGCATCAGTAAGTCTGAAACTGTCTCTAGTTCCACTCTAGGGCGGGAGCAGTCATTGAATGGTTTCTACCTCAAAAAAAAGCTTTGCCATTGCTCCATTCAGAGTGGAAAGTGTTATTTGATGGTTTTACTCAAAAAAAGAAGAATTTATGTTAATATCAATAACATAACGGGTGATAATAATAGGTGAAGGCACGTGAGCATATTCGCAAGATGTTGGTAGAATCATCACCGAGCTAATTGGTTGGATTTGTTTTTTCACAACAGCATTGTTTTTGTTATATGTATGTATCTAAGTATGTATTTACTATTGTATATATTTGTATCTCTTCTGTTTTGTCTATTTATTAAGTTGCACCTGCCATGTTTTGTTTCTGCACCACCCTAAGGTCGACTGGTAGATAATGCCTAAGGCATAAAGTCCGCCTTTGTACAGTTTTTTTGTGCATAAAGCTTTAAATAAATAAATAAATAACGATAAAAATAAACCCATAAGACGATAGTTACAAATAATAATATCAAAAACTTTATAGAATATCTGTTACCGTGTAATAAAGGCATAATTTCGCTCAAGCAAGCCTCGTATCCGTTATTGTTGGCACAGAGCCATTAACTTCTACCCATATTACGAAAACTTCCTATAATCCCACTTTGGTATATTAAACCTTAATGTCATAAGTTTACGGTTGAGGTTTTGTTGTAAGTGCGCGGTATTTTGTAGCAACTGGCGAATCTTTTTTGTTTGAAATTTTTCGACTTGACGATCCTAGTTTTCATGTGGATTCCAATTAGAGAATGACTTTGAATTGTGTGAATTTGGAGTAATATGTGATGGTGTGTTTGTGGAGAAGCAGAGTTTTTTAACATTCACTTACTACCTAGTTCTGGGGCCTATTCTCTAGTAGTCTTCCCAAGTCTGCTATTTTTATAAATTCGTCATTCCAACACGATCTCATTGTCATTTTGCTAAAAGTTTGTAATCTGCTAATTCATAATGATCGGTCATTGATCGGTCAATGGTCTTGTAATAGAATTGTGGTGGAATGACAATATCAATCTTATTATAAGCACTAATTGCGCAATGACGTCGTAATGGTAGGTCACTGATCAAAGGAACTGTCAAAATTTTTGTAGATTACCTCATACGTCAGATATTCATTTGTCATTATGTACGAGATGACCTTTATATGTCATTTCTTTCAATAGAGTGTTAGTGATTGACTATCGGAAAGTCATAATGACCGACGTAGCTCGAAGAATCGCCAAACTTAAGTGGCAATGGGCAGGGCACATTGCACGTCGAACAAAGGTTCTGGAGTAGCGACTTCGTACCGGAAGACGCAGGCCTCCAACAAGGTAGACCGATGACCTGGTCAGGGTCGCGGGAATCCGATGGATGCGTGATGCACAGGGCCGGTCGTTGTGGCGACGCTTGAGAGAGGCCTATGTCCTACAGTGGACGTCTTTCGGCTGATATGATGAAGTCATAATGACGCCATTATATTAGTAAATTACCAAAACTTGTTAAAATCAACAATTATGAAATCAATGATAGACCATTCTGACACTATTGTAATAGCTGACTTTAGGCCCAGGAAGCAGAGTGTTTATGTAACACTGACACTGTTTGCCAATAAATGATTTATTACCTATATTATTAAAATCTAATTTTGTTGTAAAAGTTCTATAAGTTACACAGTCTTAAAATAAGGTGTCGATAGTTCGTGTTCCTTCATCTAAATTCAAAGCATTTTATTTCAAATAAACTACGTAAGGAAGTTTTGACATGTCAAGAAGTCAGAAAAAATATGCTAATTGCACATTAATCAATGCATAGATCTCTATGGAGAAGAATGTGCAAGGAATTCCATGGACACTTTTTTTAATCATGTTATTGAAATATGAACCATGTGAATGCATGATGGAAAAACATGTAGCTGAGAAAATTAAAATAATAAATATCTCGGTTACATGTGTTTTGACGTTACTATAATGTGAGAACAATGTAAATAAAGTTAGGAAAAAAATCCAATTCTTGTTGTGATTGGTGGAGAAAAACACAATTCAAAAAGTTTGACTACATCACATCACACTTTTTCCGTAAATATTTGTGTCTCTAGGTTCGCCTCTCTCTGCGTAATGATCGTCTGGGATCATTCGAAGAAGTTCTTGCTCAAGGCTGTCTGGTCTACCCTCTTTTTACAGATCTCATTTTTCTTCAAACCACGACCTCGATTAAGGGAAAAAAGTAAAATAATAAACAGCCAAGGACGAGCAAGTTAGACATCGGATCAGCAAGATAGAAAGATTAATTAAATATGGTTGCCTCGCCGATATAATTAATGTACTTGCCAACTTCGTGAGGGATCGGCAATGTTCGGTTTAAGGAATGGTCCCGACAGTAATGATATTCTGTAAATTGTATCTGATACTCTACAATGGAAGGCGGTTTCGGTTTTGGAGAGGTATGGTTGGTATTGAAATAATTGGTTGTGTTTATTTAAGAGAATATTGTCGCATCACATTTTTTTTTTGTTAGCCTGATCTATCCCACTCCTGGGCAAAGACCTCCCTCCACTCCTTCCATCTTTCGCGCGCCCGGGCTTCTTCTTGCCAATTCTGGTGGAATCAACCCATCAAGCCGCAGTAGACAAGCGTGATGGGTTAAATGTCTAATCCCTTCCATATACACTTACCATAAAAAAAACAATTGCATTATAATATGAAGTCAGATGAAGTACATACATGATAATAACAGCGTTTATTGCTCTGGGCAAAAATATATTAAATAAATACAATAAAAAAATATATAAATTCTCTGTCTACCTGTTACGCTTTCACCGCTAAAGTACTGCCGTTTAACCTTTCACATTTTTTTTTAAATTTTTAATTTAGATATGCACAAACATTATTAAAAACACAAAAAAAAAAAAAATTTTTCTAGATTCGGAAAAATCTTCCTAGACTCCCTTCTGGAAGTAAGTAAGTAAGTATGTATGGAACCCTTAGGGGGCGAGTCCATAATTTGACTAGACTATAATAACTGAGTCTTTGCCATAAAACTCGTGTGTAGGAACGCGCGTAAAACGCGGCATCTGGATGTAATGCAAGTTTTAGCGCACGAGTAGTCTTGCGTGTAAAACGCGTCATCTGGACAGGCACTTAGGGTTCCGTATCCGAAAGGTAACCGACGGACCCAGTTACTAAACTTCCGCAGTCCATCCGTCCCCGTTTGTCAGGGGACGGTCCCTCATGAACCGTATTAAGTAGACTGTTGAAATTTTCACGCGTTTGTGTTTCAGTGTGTATTTTCATTGCCCCTATAATAAAAAAGTCTCATCCAGGAAACGCGAATCGACGACACTCGAAACTGTAGACGATTATGTTTACCTGGGACAGATAATCCAGTTGGGTACGTCCAACTTTGAGAAAGAGGTCAATCGTCAAGGCTGGGAAGCTGCGCGGTATCTTCTCGTCAAATATACGACAGTGCTCATCATCCTCTCTTCTCCTTCGATTTCCTCCCCATTCCTCTAGTCAGTACAGTGGTTCTTTTACTGTTCGAGCTGTTCGCCTTTGGAATTCTCTTCCACACTCAGTAAGGGCTAGCCCTTCGTTAGACGTCTTCAGGGGAAGGATCAGGGAACATTTCCTGTCAACATGACTCATGTATATATATATATATGTATATGTATAGATTTTATTTGTTGTATTTATGTAGTATGTTTATAAGTATTGTGTGCTGCGCACATATCTATGTAAATTATTTTAGTTTGTAAGTTTCAATTCATATAAGATAACTTTTTTGTTGTGCATTTCTTCAGTTATCCTCTTTTATAAATTTCTTGAAGAGATATTAAGGTTTGCTGTAAGAAAACCCAATTTTGGGTTAAGCTCAACTGTGTACATCGGCTTTCTTACTATATATAATGTGTAAAGTTATGTGCAATAAAGAATATAAGACAAAACGAAAGTCTATGACCAGTGCATGTTGCCAGTGAGACATATGGCACTGAAACATGTTCGCTTACAATGGGCCTCATCAAAAGGCTTACAGTCGCCTAAAGGGCAATGGAAAAGGAGTTTCCTTGCGTGATCGCATCAGGAATGAAGACATGCGCAGGAGGACCAAGGTCGACGACATAACCCGAAGAATCACCAAACTAAAGAGACAGTGGACAGGGCACATTGCTCATAGAACGGATGGTCGATGGGGCTGAAAGGTTCTGGAGTGGCAACCGCACACAGGAAGATGCAGCGTTGAAGGGCCTCCCACAAGGTGGACCGATGACCTGGTGAGAGTCGCAAGAATGTGGTGGATGCGAAATACACACGATCGGTCGTAGTGGCGGCCCTTCGAGGAGACCTAGATATCTTCAACGGTGGAGGTCTTTCGGCTGAAATGATGAAAAAAATAAAAGTACTATACTGACATTTATTTTAGGTTAGTTAACATAAACCATTTTTTACTTAGTAAAAAACAAGTGACGTTTCCCATTAACTTTATGTGCGCATAACTTAGCCGTCACTTAAAAATAACTTATAGCCTTGCTGTTATCGTGCTAAGCTTAACAGAAACTGTACAAAATTGTTCAAATAATTAGTATAATTATTGCCATTTCTATAATACAACAACCATTTATTAAAATGTAAATAAGAATAGATTTATAAACGACGTGGCTCGAAAGGGCACGTGGACATTATTTTATTTAATAAAGACCATTTTCGACACACTTGCTCAGAAAGTGACTATAAGTGCACTACACTTAGGTATATAATGTAGCTTGTAACCAAAGTGTGAGTTTTTGATTACCATTATGCACAAGTGTGATAATGTAGTGATAATCTTTTTTGTTAAACCTCTTTTCTCAAATCAAACATTGAATTAAAAAAAAATACATTAGGTATTGCGTTCAATAGTACAAATTAGTGTCTAGCTTGCTTATTTTATGCTTATTTGTGTTTAAATAAACTATTTTACTTTTACATGTTTAATAAATAAAACATTTCATAAAATAAAAATATTTTTTCTGTTTATAAACATAAGCAACCTCATTCTTATTTTTATTCAAACAGCCTAACTATCGGCTCAGATCTAAATACCGCCTCAGCAGTAATCACCAACATTATACACTTGTATCATAATGTACTATTATATAGTTTCATTCCAAATTCAATTCAAATTTAGAATTAGCTGATCTGTACCTATTTAAAACCAGCATGCTAGACCATATTAAAAAAGGCAAAAAAAGTGATTGAAAAAAAAGCTTAAATAGTGATTAAAAGGTTCTAAATTCAATATTTTCCATGTAAATTATATTTGGAATCCGCTTACTTTAGTATAACACAATTTATGTTAAATGATAAATGACAGAACACTAGATACATGAGCTGAATATCAATAGACAAAAGTAAGATGCAAGAATGTGAGTCACGGTAAGTAAATCCAATTCCTCATTTCATTCTCAAAAACCGGTCAAAATCGATACTTCGTATCCCTCGTTAGACGGTGTGAAAAAACGTTTACCCAAATGAGGTTTACGTTAAGTTTACGTTTTTGGGATGTAATCTTATTGTCTGAGTCTACAAAAGGGATTTAAATCGGCTCCAAATACAGTCGAGCTTTGGGACATTTAAGTAATGTTTTAGTTAACTTCAGCATTTTCTTTGAATGTGTTGTAAGTTTTGTGTTAGGAATGCTCTATTTTATACTAATTTCTACCAGCGGTTTCACGCGTGTGAATTTCAAAAATTATCCCAAAGGAACGTACACCCAGACTTAAATAATCCTATACACGAGTACCAAACATTCGAATCTGTTCAGCCGTTTGAACATAATGGTGTAACAAACGCACACACGCATACACATAAACATTTGCACATACAATCTTTCGCCTTATTATAATATTAATGTGATTCCTATTGCCTATCTCTCGAAAAGATACAACCTTACTTTGTTACTACTATATTGTATTGTAATACATATTTTTATGATGTTTTTTATTTACATTCAGGCACTTAAATTGAACATTCTCAGAAATATATGGCGTATAAACCTCACTGTTTTCCTAGCGTGGCAAGAGTATATCTTTGCTATTGGTACTTATTATTAGCAGCCTGTTGTGTCCCACTGCAGGACAAAGGCTTCACTTTCGTTATTCCACTCCTTTGTGTCCTTAGCCGCTTCTGGCCAATCTTTAAGGTAGGAGTCCAAATCGTCACCACATCTCCTTCTGGGCCTACTGCGTCGTCGACTCCTGCTGTTCAGAATCAAGTCAGTAGTTGGTATTTACCTTTTTTTGGTTGGTAATCATCATTTCTTTGATGCTACGTGGCGCAAGAAGACAGCATCACTGCAGCAGACTGCGTGGCAGCAGCAACAGCATTCTAAAAATGATAGCTTGTAAGTTTGATAGCCCTCTGGTGTGGAAACTTACCCAGAAGACTGTGTCGCTTTTAATATTATTAGTTACTAACATAGTGTTTTTAATTAATTAAACCCCAAGCGAACGCCGGCGTTCGCGCACCTATTGTCTTACTATTGTGTCTCTACCACGATTGAAAGGTTAAGAACATACTAACAATTTTCTTGTAATGAATGGACCGATATTGATGTCTGATTAAATAAATAAATTATTATTAAACACTACCAGCGGTAACTTTGCGATCAATCCCGCAATTCTTAAAAACCCTTTTTTTTAGATTGGAAATCACCCAATTACTTCTACCACTCTGGGGCGGGACTGGGCGGGTCAGACTTTTACTGGCTAAAACCCACACATATGTTCCTTTTTTCCGAACACTACGGCCATCGAAGATTTAGGTGTTTCTTTTTTGCCTTCGTTTCAGAACCCCGGTCGGTTCTCTTTCGCACAACCTATGGCCCCAGTAAGGTTTGATATTGCAGGGCCCCCGCGGTTGTTCTGGATTCATGTTAAAATGAAGATAATTCCATTTGTCCCAAGCATTTTTACAAATCCAGACAGCAGTGATTCCAACGCAATCATTCACAATGTTCTTTAATTCTATTTAATGTTGCGGACTCGTTCCCTCTGGGATTTGAGCCAACCGACCGTATTTTTAAATGTCACACTATCAACTGTTAAATGGGCAGTGCTATAAATATTCGAGTTACATTTTAATTGAGTTTTTGTACCTAATGAAATTTGAGGTTTGGAGCTTCGACAGGGGGTGCGGAGGAAAGAAAGAAAGAAAGAAAGAAGAAAGAAAAATATTTTATTTGGCATACACACTCGTATTACACACAATGTAGTAACAACATGTAAACACTAATAAATTATTATATATAAAAAAAGAGACAACTAACAATGTGTGTCTCACGGCGGCGCCAAATAGGTCCAGTTCAGCAATAATGCCAGACAACTACATGGTAGTTGCCAGACGCTGGTTTTCAACTGAACCTTATTTCGAGTGTACGGTTGAAAATTGGTTTATTTTTAGTACTCAGTTATTAGTGAATAGGTGTACGGTAAATAAATTAAATATTATAAGTATATGTTTATGTACGGTAAATAATAAATAAATAGGTGTTCAGCATACAAAATATATCAAATAAAAAAAAAAAAGAGAAAATAAATAAAAATTAAAAAAATTGTAATAGGTCTCTAATCGTGCATGCGCAAACAAAAAACCGGCTTTGAAGCGACTCAATCTCAAAACAAAACCACGCCCGTCAGCTTGCGCAGTGCAACGGGACGCCAATTCATTATGCCTAGGGCAGCTAGGCGCAATGGACGAATTGACAACAGCGCAAAATTTAAAAACAAAAATATAAAAAAAACTTGTTATAACTTCGGGTACTTTGAAAATAAAAAAGAAATATCGCAATGAAATAAAGCGTAAGTTTCTTAATGCTTAATATCTATCAGTTAAGTGAATTTTAGTGTTATACTCGTAGAAGAAAGAAGTGAGAAAAAAGATTCGTATATAGTCAAAAAGGTGAGTATCGTTTGTTTATCGTTCGTTTTTGTTTTTTTTTTTTTTATAGTGATAGCTATTTGAATAAATCAAAGTGTAAAAGTATGAATTTAACAATTTCTTTTTAGATGCGACTCACAATGACTGCCGTGTCCCCAGAGTGGCGACGGCGACACAGAATGCAAGTACTGGATGCAAGCAGGCCAGACACATAGGGTAAGTCAACATGAAGAAAAAAAGGAAATATAGCCAAATAATTATTTTTAAAACTATAAAATTAACGTGTCCTTCGTTTCTCACAGGTCTGCCAAGCACGCGGGAACAGAGACCAGGTGTCGTGAAAGATGCGCAGATAGAACGAGACGAGCAGATAGCGGTGCCCAAGGAACTTTCATCACCCACAAGCCGTAGATATACATACATACATAAACTATTTTTATATCTTCGTGTTAAGTTAAAATCCACTGTAGACAGTTCATATAAATGAGACGTTAAGAGCGACCATATCCAGTTTCCTTTGCGCATCTATCAGGTACTGCCGTAAACGCGTTCTGAACGTATGGATAGTGCCCAGTACTCTTATAGGAGGAGGAATATTATTCCACACCTTACTAGCAGCGTATCTGAAACTGCCTTTGAAAGCCGCTGTTCTATGAGACTGGGTTGAGAGTTGTTGCGCACAAAGCCTGGGCGCGCATTCCCGTCTACTAGCCATCCAGCTGAGCTTATCGTATAAGTAACTCGGTTTCTTGGTCTTGACGACGCCAAAAAGAAGACAGGCTAAGTGTAACTTTCGTCTTGATTTCATTTTTAGAATAAACTGTTTGTTAAGAAAGGGGGTGACATGACTTCTAGGGGGAACTGTATAACAGAAACGAGCGCATGCATTTTGGACTCTCTGTATAAGCCTGTCGGTTCGAGCCAGCAAGCGTGGGCCGTAAACCGTATCAGCGTAATTTAGTTTCGATAGAACAAGGATTTCGACCAACTGCTCGCGGAGCTTCTCCGACAAGAAAGGTCTCATCTTGTACAACAGTTTCAGGCGATAAAAGCAATTTCTAACGGAGTCAGCAACATGCCTCTCAAACCTAAGGCTGCTGTCCATATGCAACCCCAGGTTTCGCGCCTCATTAACTCGTTCAATAGGCTCACCCATAAGAGTCAAACTTAGGCTTGCAGGCAGCTTCTTCAACTGCTGCTTCGTACCAAACACAATATATTTGGTTTTCACTGGGTTTAAAGTCAGACAGTTCTCACTAGCCCAGGTGGAGATTCTTTCTAGATCATCGTTTAGATCTCTAATGGCTGAATTGTGGTCCTCTGGTTTAAAAGACAAATATAATTGAACATCATCCGCGTAGATGTGGTACTTGCATTTCTGAAGGCACTTTATTATGTCTGCACAGTAAATAATAAAAATAATCGGACCCAAAATTGATCCCTGGGGAACCCCTCTCTCTATTGCGGAAAGAGCTGAAGTCAAGGTGGTACCGTCCGCCAAACGTAATTCTACGAGTTGCTTTCTGTCACCGAGGTAGCTTTGGAACCACTGGATGGCATTATCGTCAAACCCGTAATATTTTAACTTAGAAATTAGTAACGAAACATTGATACAGTCGAAAGCACGTGAGAAATCAAGAAGTACCACCAGTGAACACATGCCCTTATCTTGGGCTGACAGAATGTTGTCGGTAACGTCCAGCAACGCCGTAGAAGTACTCCGTTGTTTCCTGAAACCAGATTGTAGGTCAGGCAACAACTCGTTTTCTTCCAAGAACCGAGTCAATTGACGGCACACTACCTTCTCCATTACCTTCGAAAGACATGGTAGGATACTTATTGGTCTCAAGTCTTTTACCTCTACAGGGTTAGGAGTCTTGGGAATGGGTCTGACTATAGCAATTTTCCATTGGTAAGGAAACTGGGATGTCCATATAGAGTAATTTATAATATCCGTTATAGTAGGTAAAGTATGAGGTAAGGTTACGGTAAGCATACTAAGGGTTATCTGGTCGTAACCTTCAGCATTCGACTTAAGCTCAGTGATAATACGTGAGACTTCGTTTTGATCTACCGGGCCAAGTGAGAATGTTGCTTCGCTGTATCTGTTGGACTCATAAAAAGATACAAGCGACGGGCTGGCTACCGGGTTGCCTGGAACTTTCAGAAATGTGCTATTTATTAGGTCAGGGTTTCTAAAATGTGGAGGGAGCTCTTGTCCTTGCTTTGAAGGTACAAAAGTTGACTTAATGTTCTTCCATAGCAATTTAGGATTTTTTATCTTATTATTAATATTGTGCTTGAAATACGCTACTTTTTCAAGATACAGGGAACTTTCTACCAGAGACTTTAACTGCTTATAATACCTTTTTTTTTGCTCATTTTTGGTTTTCCTATATACAGCTAATGCCTTATCTCGTAGGGTCATCATGAACTTTAAAGTGTCCGTGATCCAGGGATGCGATTGCTCCCTAATAATACAAGTTTTAGTTGGCGCGTGAATATCAAACAAGGAGGTTATGCGATGATTAAAAAAGTCGACCATTTCATTAACGTTGTTAAATTCTGAAGCCTGTTGTATATTAAATTGCAACAAATCCCGACAAAAGCTGTCCCTACAAATATCCTTTATAGGCCTAAATTTTATTACAAATGGAGTAATTTTGTCTCGCTGTATGTTAAACTCGCTGACTATAATAGAATGGCCAGTAATTGAACCGAAGGCTTCCACTGCCGTGTATCTTGCCTTAAGGTCCGTGCATAGTAAGTCGATCAGGGTCTCACTCGTTTCTGTAAAATGAGTTGGCTCTGTGACTAGCTGAGTAAGACTCGTGCAGTTTAAAAACTCTAGCACTTTTTTGGTTTTAACCTCGTTTGAATTGAGCATATTTACGTTGAAATCGCCCAGTAAAATATGGTGATCACAATTACCCAATGAGGCTAACGTGTTTGTGATACCATCAAGGAAAAGATCTATGTCATACCACGGCGGCCGATATGCCGTACCAATGGCAATTCTCTTACCGCTAAGTGAAATGGTCAGCCACATCTGCTCGACGGAATCGAACCGGGGATCAACCGTACCAGTAAAGATACGCGCGCTCACACCGCGGCGCAAATAAAATGCGACGCCCCCACCTCTCCCGCCGCGGACAGCTGTCGGCCGCGGAGTATGACGCAGTCGGTAGCCGGGCACGAGAGGCGCGCGCGCCTCCTCGCCGACCCGAATCCACGATTCGTTAATGGCCATAATATCGAAACCATACTTGTCAATTGCACAGATCAAATCATCATGACCTGTACCCAGAGAACCTGCGTTAAGGAAGCCAACCTTGAGATATTTCCCACTTTTAGGTAGCATGGTTATAATGTAAAATTATTCCTATAGTAATATGAGTCAGTATCTGCATTCCGTTTTTAGATATTAAATTCTTAATATTAGTTGTAGTTTTTTGTAATAGAGTAATTATATAGGCATTTGTAAGTACGAGTATATAAGAGTAAATTAGACAATAAAAATATGTAAGTAGATTAAAATCAAAAAATAAACGTGGGTGCAGGATGTAAGTGTAAATAAATAATTTAACAATATGGGTACGGTTAAACTTATTTGCGAGATTCTCAAGTCGCGCCACCGTAAGACAAACATTTGCAGTATACAGTATATACAATATAAACTTAAATAACCATAATTCTTTGACCACTAATAACAATATAAGTTTTATGGGTGTGTTAAAAATTAAGAGTATAGAATACTTATGATCATAAAAAAAGACAGTAATAAAAAGGAACACTAAATTAGGATGACGTTTGCCTGTCAGCAACCAGAACAGATGCGGGTTCAAAAATACGCTGGATATCAGCCTCGCACCGTATCTGGGAAGCGGGCTCCCCAGGTTTACATCGGGCAAGAATACGGCCTCGCTTGCACCACACGAACTGCCAACCCAGTCTACCCCCAGCCTCCCGCGCCATCCGAAATAACTCACGATTTTTCTTCGTGAGGCGCTCGTTGATGTAGAATCGCGCTGGCGTACCGGACATGCCGAGATCAGCAGAAGTCATACCACGACGTACTCGTGCAGCCTCCAGTATCTCGTTGCGAAGATCGCGACGCGCAAGTTGCACGACGAGAAAACGCGGGCGGGTCACCACCGGCGCTAGCTGCGTTGCGTTTATGCGCCTGCCTCCAATACGCTCTGCACTGACAATGTAGCGAGCCTCGATTTTGACGCCTATCTTTGACGCCACCAGTATAGCCGTATGTATGGGGTTTTCACCACTCGTCTCAGGCAGGTTCGAGATCTGAATATCAGAGGCCAGTAGCTCCTGATCACGGTCGTTGATGTCGCTCCGCAATTGATCAATTAGGCTATGGACATCTGTCTATACGGGCTGAGCCGCCTTTTGGTTTTCCAAAGCAGCAACTCTCTCCTCCAACCCACTCATACGGTCATTAGCGGACTGCAACGATGTTCTCAGCTCAGCTAAATCATTGCGCAGTAGCAGGAACTCACTGCGCACTGTCTTAATGAATTCTTCTTTGAATTTCTTGAGCTCAGCCCTGATATCCTGGGTAAGCTCCTGCGCGGCTTCCAAAGTGGTGGTATCTGTCGGGCTCGTCTCTATGAGATCTTCCAGCACCGCATCTGCACGCCCTCTAACTGGCGTTTCAGACCGGTTATCCCGCACAACATTTTTCTCGCATTCCGGGCACTGCCAAGAAGGAGATAAAGTGCCCGTCTTCCTAATACCAACGCATTGCCTATGGTACCAGGATCGGCAGTTGTCGCATTTAGCTGCATCAGTTGAGGTAAGAAATTTGCCGCAGCCACCACACTTGACCATGGTAAATAATGTAATTGTTACCGCGTCGATTGTTATATAATTCTCCTGGGGGACAGTCTTGAGTATTCTTTTTTTATTCAAGAGTGGGTTGTTAAGTTATCATGCAACTTTATCCGCATTGGGTGGAGAAATAGAGAGTGACAGCACTTTTACTGGTTAAAACCTATCTGTGTTTCTTCAGTTGTTGTGTTTCTCTTAGTAATCCGGCATTTGATTACTCATGTACGCAACAGTTTCATTACCCCTTGCGCGTGCGGCTGAAAGTGTTCCTTAAACATGAGGGGCAGAAAAGTGGCAGATCAAAATCAAGCAACTAACTGACTAAACATATTTTGTATCCACTTAGGCCTAATGTTCTTGTGGACATGATGAATACGCGTCAATGAAGCTACGCATCCGTGGCCTTAGTTGCTCTATGGTGTTTCCCAAAAGCAACTTGTATGCTTGTTTTAAACTCAATCATTCAAAACTTTGGTCCTTCCTACACCCAAGTGTGTGTTAGTGTTTATGAATATTAAATGTTCAGTAATAAAAGCAGTTTGTTTATTTAAATAATAAATTCTAGCTTTATTTGAGTTTCTTGTACCACTTGTTATTTCCCTATGGAAACAGACGAAATAATATTATCATTGGTTAGTTTATTTCTGTATCGTTATTTATTTTTATTGTAATTTGACTTGTTTAGATTATTTTAAGGAATGAGTAGGATGTAATCGGCAGTTTCAGTTATTACTTTTGGATTAATTTTAATTCTTTATTATACACCTTAATAACTCATAAAATAAGTGGATAACAACGTTCATCACTCAAAGTTACTCAATGTTAAGTTTTCTTCCGGCAAACCATTGATTGTTTTTTTATAGAATAAGTTTTTATTATAATTAAAATCTAGACATACGGTAGCGTGTCTAGACAAGTTCCAGATAAAAGAAACCTGGTGAGCAGCAGCCATGTGTAATATTATACGAACCATTTAGATCCACTTTTGACCCCTTCATACAGTCGAACTTGACAGCTGTTCAAACTGTGGGTGTAACAGAAAAAAATACTAAGTAATTTGTAATAAGATTTAAATTTGATCTCAAGATTGTTGGGGTCTATACTTGAACTTGAATAAAAAAGCAGTGGACTGTAAAACTGATAGTATATCCAAAATAATTAGTACAGTAATTAAATTATTAGGCGCGCGAGTGTCGTTGTCCGAGATCGGTAGCGAAGAAGTCTCTCTTGAACACCTGCGTAGCCGTCCGCGTCGTCGCCCACTCAGCAGCCCGATGCTTTACGAAGGTAGCCATCGGCGCCCGAACAAGATGCACCTTGTATCATGAACTGAGGATAGAAAACTTATGTTTCGATTCGAACCATTAGTTCCTGAGATTAAGGCGTTCAAACCAACAAACTATTTAGCATAATAATATTAATATGGTATAGATAATAATATCATCTTGTGAAAAGTATAACCCTCTTCTCATACACATAAGAAAGATAATTAATCATAACTGTAGGTACCTTTTTCGTGCGAGGGATTTCAGAATCTTAATTCTAATTTTTCTCACGATGTTTTCCTTCCCCGTCAGAGGTGTCTTAGGTATAATCTTGATGCTTGGATAAAACATTATTTTAGAAAATATCCGAATTTAAAGTTTAGTATCCGAAAAAAGTACACTTTAAACCAGTTTAAGTTGACTTCTTAATCTTTGGAAAATATATAGAATGTTAAGTCTTGATATTATGTCAATGAGATGAGAGTTTTTTAATTATTATTGATAGGCTCGCGTTTAGCCACCATCTCACCTGATGGTAAGCTATGATGTGGCCGACGATAGAGCATGCTTGCCTAGAAGTAATCTATTCACTCTTGACTTAAAGATCTCTAAGTTGTAGCTATCAGGAAACACAGACTCAGGCAGAAAATTTCACTTCTTAGCTGTACGCACAATAAATGTGTTACTAAAGCGACTTTGTACGTATGGGTGAGATGTTGACAACAGTATTACAGATATATTTGGAGTATTGCCAACATCTCGTCATTTATTGCTAAGTTTGTCTATTAAGTAGTTATCAAGTTTTGGTGCACACTAAACTGGGTGGGCTTATTTATTACGACTTATTCTGGAGGTTTTTCTATATAAATTATTATTATTATGGATAGCTAGCTTGTATTGTGCCACTGCTGAGCAAAGACAAGGTATTGGTGTTCACAAAAGTTTATTTTTATAATTGGTACTTACTTGAATTTGGGACTGATTTTTCCATCAATTTTATCTGAAAAGTAAAAATGTTTGGCAGTTTGAATGTGTCAAGCCACCATTTTTATTCTTAAAATAAGCTTATATGCTCACATTTCAATGTCAGGACTGATACTATATGCGAGGACTTGCTATCGTCTATGATTGTTCTTCTTTATTTAATAATCTATACATATATATACATACATATAAATAAAATTGGAGTGTCTGTTTGTAATATTGAAATAACTGCTTTTTACTACATGCATATGAATATATATACGGTGAATACACCAAAATAACATTTTTTACAATTTTTGTCTGTCTGTCTGTCTATCCGTCTGTCAGACTGTATGTGTGTTTGTCCGGGCTAATCTCTGAAATGGCTGAACCGATTTTGACGGGACTTTTTTTGGCAGGTAGCTGATGTAATAAGGAGTAACATAGGCAACTTTTATTTTAGAAAAAAATAAATTCAAAGTCCACGCGAACGAAGTCGCAGGCACACCTAGTATAATAATAAAACTGTAAGTCCTCCATGCTATTATAAATTAATAAATAAAAGTTATCAGACTATCGAAAAATCAGCCCTTAGCCAAGTAAACAAAAGAACGTCTGAAGCAATTCTTATCTCTACAAAAAATAATTTTAGGACGGCCATAAAAACGATCAAGTCACGAAAAAAAAAAACTGTAGCTGTATTCTAGTCACGTCGTTTTGCTAGTACACTGATAAATTTTCAATTATTTTTTTAATAAATTAGCAGTTATCGTTAAAACATGGATGTAATTTAAGAAAATTTAGTGCCCTATTTACATGCACTATGCCTATTTGTAGTACGTTATCCGGTATTCGAAATCATTCTCCGGTAAGCTCGTGTGCCCTGTGTTTAATAACAGCCAAACACGCAGCACTGTGCTATTTTTAGTACAAAACGAACACACTTACTAATCGGTTTTTTATGCTGACGGGAAATTCACGTTACATTTTTGTTACAGTTTTGGCGCCAGTAACATGAAGTCATGTACTTAAGTAGGTTAATAAATATAGAAAATGGACTGATAATTGATTATTATAGTACCTTGAAAAAATTCAGGTTAAGTACTGTAGAAAGAGACAAAGCTACCCTTTTATGGTGGGGAAAATCATCCAATGACAATCCCCGCTCTTGGAACGAGCGGGAGATAGTGTGACTAAAAAACCCACCCCGTTCATGCCTTCATACCGGAGCTCGAGTTCCTTTTCGGATAACCCTCGCCCCAGTAGGGGCCAGCCAGCTGGGTCCCTGCTGTTGCTGACAACTCCTTGAGGCGCGCGGTAACAGTGCGCGCCGTCGACGACCTGGGCTTGGTCCGGACAGTTACCGGACGGTTGGACAGTGAGCTACCCATTGCTCACTGTCCGCAAGACCGCGCCTACGGTGCCTGGAAATCGGGATCAGAATCCCGGCGACGGAGAGAGCACCGTGGCCTGATGCGGTCGGCCTCCTCCTTGGCGAGCATTACTACTTCGTAGAAGTCGGCGACCGCACTGCCACTGCTGAGCTACCCTGTGGTCAATGCCATGGGTTCGGTTCCGAAAGGAAAACCTGAACCTGGAATGTAAGGCCAATAAGAAACATGAGTGGATTTTAGTCAGTAAAAGTCAGACACGCCCTTCTGCTCCGCTCTAGAGCGGAAGAAGTCATCAGCTGATTTCCCACCTAAAAACCCAGTGGTCAATATTGACCCGTATCTTTTCAGCAGATAAAGAAGGGGGTCACACTTTTTTTCCTGCATTTATTTTTTCACACAATCTTCATTTTAGTATATGCGAAACTTGAAACATCTGCCTAGTATTTTTATGTAAAGAATCTATGTACAAAGTTTCAAAACTGTATCATGAAAAATCACAAAGTTATAAGCTTGTTATGACAGCAAAAATACATAGTCGCCGAGCCCGCGACCGAGGGCTTGTTTTGCACTTGCACCCAGCTATTTTCTGGCGCCTAATGCTGCTATGACCTGCCATACTCTGTATTGTACTTAGTGTCGCTGGTATCAGAATTGTAACCTTTTCAAATATTTTTGGGAAAAAATATAACATGGTGTAAAAACTATTGGAATCCATTCAGCTACTGATTCTGAACAAACTAAATATATTCAGATTTCGCATAAACTAAAAATAATGGTGTATACTTAGAATTGGGCAGCTAGGTCCATTTTCCATATATATGGGCAGCTACTATTTCCCAATCTAGTAACCTGTCATAAAAAGTTGGCACAGTTCGTTACGAATATAGTAGTTTAGAAATTGACAGTCAAATATTTTAGTACATGCAGTTTAAAACGCTAAAATATGTTCGGTTAGAAGGAGAATCGTGTGTGGTGGCTAACAAATAAACGTAAATTATCTGTTAGTACTAAAGTTGGTTGTTGCACATTCATCACAAAAAAAAAACAAAATGTTCTAATTTTAAATTGAAGCCTTGTGTTTGAAACGCATTAGAGGTGTATCCGGGATCATCGTCATATCATCGCCAGCCTTTTTAATATTCCCACTTTTAGGACTCAAGCCTTCTCTCTAGGAGAGGGAATAGAAATAAATATGTCCGGGATAAAGTAGTATAATATGACAATCAGCTTTATTTCAAGGGAATTTACAAGCATTATTCCAAATATTTGTGTGTTCAGTACCCTTTTAAAAAACAAAAAATTTTTTTGAATTAATACGTTTTATACCATTCTATACTCGTTGCGAAATCCCATCTCAGGTATATTTTTTGGACCAGAATCGACTTAATATAACTTACTTACTAATAAATTAACTTCTTTTGTTGATTTACCCTATCTCTTCTCGCTTTTGTTTTTAATAAGATGTCTAAAAAAATAAAATATGTGTTTATCTCCACTAATAATAATATTATAAAAAGGGAAAATTTATATTTTTGTGTGTATATTTGTAATGAATAAATTCAAAAACTACTGTGCCGATTTCTTTCGCCATTGGATAGCTACATTTATTTTGAGTAACTTAAGCCCGAATGGAGCGTATCAGCGAGGAGATGGGGCTTTCCGTAAACAGGTCCAAAACCAAGGTCATGGTGGTGGATAGAAGATAGAACGCCAAGAGCGCTATGTCTCAGCTTAATAAAGTCTGGAGGGATCGCAACATCTCCGTAAAGACCAAAACCAAACTGGTACGGACACTAGTCTTTTCGATCTTTTTGTATGGCGCTGAGACTTGGTCGCTAAAGGCTGCAGACCACAAACGCATTGACGCCTTTGAGATGTGGTGTTGGAGAAGAATGCTCCGTATTCCTTGGACAGCATTTCGGACCAACGTATCCATTTTGCAAGGACTCAAAATCTTCTCACGGCTGTCGTCCGAGTGTCTTCGCAAGGTTCTGCAATACTTCGGTCACATTGCAAGGAAAGACGGTGGCAACCTCGAAAGGCTAATTGTGACCGGTAAAGAGGACGGGAAAAGGCCTCGCGGGCGCAGCCCAGTACGTTGATCCGACCAGATCCGCACCGCCCTTGACTCCACGATGTAATGCCCTTCACACCGCCAGAGACAGAAACAGATGGAGGAATATCATAAGAGACAGAGTGATGAAACAGGGGGGTCACGACCCTCAGCATTGAGGAATACGACGCAAGGAAGGGGAAGCTATTTTATTGCCCGTACAAAGCCGGGACGGGCTAGCATAAGATATATAAATGACGCAAACATGTCTTTTTTCATCCTGTTAACTTTACAAAATTAAGATAGGACCCGTTAACACTTCACAGTCGATCTGTTACATTTTATAACATCATGTTTTGACCTATTCACAAATAAATTGTCCTTCACTCTTCATCTCTCTCTTTCAATCAATATAAATAATCTTGATAAATCTAAAAACATACTTAGCTGTTGCTGCTATAAATCCAAAAGGTTAATATGCCTATAATTCTAACTCTACGACCCATACATTTTAACACACGCAATTCAAATTACACTCTCACATTAATTACTCATTTAATTATCTTTAGGGTATTTTGCCATCAATTTGATCTCACAATAATATCTTGAGTTGATATAGAGTTTTAGTACTATCCTATTTATTTTTTTAATTACTAGCTTTTGCCTGTAGCTTTGTCCGCAATAAAATAAAACCTACGTCACTCAGGAATAAAGCAGCTTTCCATTGGTGAAAAAACTTTTGCAATCTGACCAGCACGTTCAGAGATTACTTACTACAAACAATAAAACATAAAAACAAACTTTACCTCTTTATAATATTAGTGTACACTAGATGTTTCGCGTTCTTTACGATCGAACGGCCAAATGGATTTGCATTGAAATTTCTCACACGAGTAGACCATGTCCTGAAATAGTACATAAGGTTTTATCCCGATACCCTTTATCCTGGGAGTATGTTCCCTTGAAATATTTTTTTAAATTCACGAGGGCAAAGCTGCTGTCAGCGGCTAGTACCCAAAATAAAAAAAAAAAACTGGGCAAATGTGAGTCGGACTCGCGCACTGAGGGTTCCGTGGAAACTACAATTTCCGAATGGAGTTTCAAAGATTTTTCCGAATTGCGAAAATATTTTTTTGTGACGTTGGTAGGTAACAACAAATTTCCTGTTTTCAGATTTTTCCTTACACCTGTGCTATAAGACCTTGCTTTGTGGCAAATTTCAGGATTCTGGGTCAACGGGAAATACCCTATGAATTTCGATATATGTACGTTTATTTTTGCGACATAAACGGCCATATCTTTTTAGGGTTCCGTAGCCAAATGGCAAAAAACGGAACCCTTATAGATTCGTCATGTCTGTCTGTCTGTCTGTCTGTCTGTCTGTCCGTCCGTCCGTATGTCACAGCCACTTTTTTCCGAAACTATAAGAGCTATACTGTTAAAACTTAGTAAGTAGATGTATTCTGTGAACCGCATTAAGATTTTCACACAAAAATAGAAAAAAAGCAATAAATTTTGGGGGTCCCCATACATAGAACTGAAACTCAAATTTTTTTTTTTTCATCAAACCCATGCGTATGGGGGGTATCTATGAATAGGTCTTCAAAAATGATACTCAGGTTTCTAATATCATTTTTTTCTAAACTGAATAGTTTGCGCGAGAGACACTTCCAAAGTGGTAAAATGTGTGTGTCCCCCCCTCTAACTTCTAAGATAAGAGAATGATAAAACTAAAAAAAATATATGATGTACATTATTATAAAAACTACCAACGAAAATTGGTTTGAACGAAATCTAGTGAGTAGTTTTTTTTAATGCGTCATAAATCGAAAAAAAAATACATTATTATTAAAACATCGATCAAAGTTACAACACATTACAAGAACTTTTATATTATGTTACTTGCTGCTACGGAACCCTTCATGGGCGAGTCCGACTCGCACTTGGCCGGTTTTTTATTAATTAAATTAAAAGTTTGATTTTTGCAAAGCTTGAAAGGACCGCAGACTTGAGTATTTAATGTTATGGTTTTAATTTCAACTCGATACCTCCACGCGTTCTTGAGATAAATGGTCTTGACAGATAGACAGACGGACGGACGGACAACAAAGTAATGCTATAAGGGTTCCGTTTTTCCTTTTGAGGTACGGAACCCTAAAAAAAACAACCATGTGCGACTCAGGCTTGCAGACTAAGAGTTCCGTACCATTTATCTATACAAGATTGGACACTATATTATATCATTTTTTTTGTATGTGTTGTTACTATCGGCAACTACACATCATAAT
Source organism: Mythimna albipuncta (assembly GCA_929112965.1). Taxonomy (NCBI): domain Eukaryota; kingdom Metazoa; phylum Arthropoda; class Insecta; order Lepidoptera; family Noctuidae; genus Mythimna; species Mythimna albipuncta. Next base: position 14,461,455 of record OV815973.1, read on the forward strand.
CTATAAAAAAATCAACTGTTTAGTTCGTGTGATACAGCCTAGTGAGAGACAGACAATGGAGTTTTAGTAACAGGTTCCGTTTTTACCCTTTGGGTATTTCTTACTAAAAACCAACATTAGAAGTATGTTCTTACTAAATCGTGCATAAAGTAATAATATCGACGGCGGACTTTAAAATTCAACCTCGTTTCGGCCTGTAGCCGGCGTCATTTAGAACTATGCATTAATAATTAGGGTCGTCGGTCTATTAGCTCCGATGTCACAGAACTCACACACAGGATCTATGTTTAATGACGGTTATAAGTTTTACATCATGTGTACTTCTCAAAATTTAATGTTTTTTGTATAAGATACACTAGTCTTTGAATAGAAACTGGTCTTCAAGACTTTAAAGAAAATGGTGAGAAAACTAACAGCTAGGCTATGGAATCAGTTCTGAAAAGTATATAATATAATATTAATATAATTTAATATTATACAAATATCACACAACACAATGTCGTCTAGTCTCAAGCTAAGCAGAGCTTGTGTTATGAGTTCTAGACAACTGATAAACATACTTATATGTTTCTAAATACATATATGTAATAGATAAATTACACCAAGACACAGAACAAATGATCATACTCATCACATAAACATTTGTCCTGGGTGGGAATCGAACCCACGACCTCCGGCATAGCAGTCAGGGTCCTTAACCACTAGAACAACAGGCCAGTCAATATAATACTAGCATATATAGGAGGAAAGGCGTGGTTTTAGTCAATATAAGTCTGACACCCTCCCACTTTAAGTAAAAGTAGTCAAAAGATGACTTCCTACCTTAAAAATACAAAAATGGTAAGAAAACCATGTGCGTGTGAACTAAGAGACCACATTGATATTTCACAAAATAAAAATCATAGGATTTTTTTTTTTTTTTTTTTCGATGGGAAAAATCATGCTTTGACATCCCCCGCCCTTGGGCGGAGCGGGAGATAGTGTCAGACTCTTACTGACTAAAAAACCCATCCCGTTCCTTCTAGCCTTCGTACCGGGGCTCGAGCGCCCTTTCAGATAACCCTGGCCCCAGTAGGCTTCGACCCGGCTGGGCCCCTGCTGTTGCTGACAACTCCTTGAGGCGCGCGGGAACAGTGCGCGCCGTCGACGACTTGGGCTTGGTCCGGACGGTTACCGGACGGCCGGACAGCGAGCTACCCATTGCTCACTGTATTTAGTAGTAGACTCAAAACAATTGTAGAACAAATCTGGGAAATTGTAAACAATATAGTAAAAACTCAACCCCTTAAAGTGTGGTCCCTTTATTTTTCAGGCTCGTTTTAGTGCTTGACCGACCGTTGGTGCGCATGTCGGTCGCGCGTATTATTTGTATGAAAATTCACAACTCCCGACAGTGCTCGACCGATCGTACGCACGCGCATATTGGTTGCTACGCACTGCGTACGAAGACCGTCGATCAAGCGCGTCCGCATGCGAGCCGTCAGTCGACCGACGCGCAATGGAAACATATTGACGTGTTTAGTGTTAAACCGATCGGTGGACTGACAATTTGTAAAATGCGTCCATTTCGTGTACGTGTCTGATCAGTTTGGTTGGTTAGTAGAGCACTGAAATTATAACTGACGATCGGTTAAGCGTATCGTCAGGACGATGGTATACACTGATGGCCGGCCGAGCACTAAAACCGGCCTTAGAGCGATTTCAAAGACCAGCAATACCTAAACCCACAGAACACAGGAATCACATTCTTCTGTTCGGTGCCTAAACCACTGGTCTCAGTCTCTATTAACAACACAGAAAGCAAAATGGGTATGAATAAGTAAACACAGTTTCAGAGAGACTGCAGTGTAAATGTGTAGGACTGTGGGTCAGTTATTATTACACTTTAGTTAGCTTTGTCCATTTTGTTGATTTTCTGAAACACATTTGAATATTGTTTTAGTGGGTTTGATCTTTATTCTGGTATAATAACACTATTGTAAGTAGAAAATATATTTTGTAAGTCAAGAGTTAATATTCTCAGACTTTTAGGGAAGCTGCTCCATCGTCAAGTACGTCGTCGTTTTCCATCTAAAATGGATTGGGTTTTGTGTAAAAAATAATAGGTATAAATAATATTTATTTTATTTACACTTATTTTAGATGAAAATGATGATGAGTGATGTTGATATGGTGATGATGTGGATGATAATTGTGTGTGATGGTAGTAGTAGGTAGTAATGGTACAGTGTTACTTGATTTTCTTACCTCCCGTGACTTTTCTCCTGAATCTTATCCAACAAAAATCATGTGTCTATTTTAGGAAAAACAAAGTTTACGACAGATAGTGTCACTTTCTTTCTGTGAAAGTTTTAGTTGTTTGTAATTGTATCAGAACTTTGAGAGGTGACCTTTTACAAACATGAAATAAACATTTCATATCAGTCATCGCATACTATCAAACAAGAAAGTTATCATTTAGTAAAAGTAATAATAAAAGTAAAATTCATACATTCCTGCTCCACATAGAGTGGGAAGGGAGCGGAGAGAATAGTATAAAAGTTACGAGAATGTTTTTTCGTTACACTGAGTTACACCGTTTACTATGAGTAAATAAAAAAAAAATCCTTCCGGCCTTCTGAAATAGAATGAAGTATCATTAAATTAAGTGGCTGTGGTATAGTAGTGGGGGTGTGTTTATCTTTCTTTCTTAAAATATCTTTCTTGGTAAGAGGTAGGTGTTCCAAAATTAATTCAGACAAGATTTGCCCTAAGTAAACATACAAACAATGCAAGATAAACAAAAGCTTGTAAAGACTATTCCCACCAACAATGTCGCAAGAAATCGCCAGTGCAAAAAAGAAAGCTCTCTCGTTTCATACAGTGCCTTCAAAGCTATATAAAGCGTCGCCGGAAAATTAACAGCACTAGAATAACGTCGCAAATGGCGCTGGAAGTTAATTTTCTTGTTACTGTAACCAGTAGTGTCTGGGACTTTAGTTTACTTGCTAGCTCTGTTCTCATTGCTTGTTTATTGTTAGGTATATTGCGTTGAGTATATTTATTGAGTACATTAAAAAATATAAAATATAGCATTCCGACGGTGTTGGGAGCAGCGTCCAATTATTATTAAAACTCTTTTTTATTATTTATGCTGCTAAAAAAGAGGTCACACATCCGTATTCAGGTTAGAAATTATTGACACATAATTTATTAGCAAAAATGCATAAAAATTATATGTATATATATCATAATTTATGAAAATACATAAAAACGATCATAGTAGTTGACGAACATTCTTGATATTTTTCGATTTCAAATGGCGTCGCGAGGACCGACAACCCTCAGATCGCGTAAATCTGATGGAAGCGAAACGCACCTGACTGATCGTTGTGGCGACGCTTGGGGGAGGCCTATACCCTGCAGTGTTTATCTCTTCCCGATTTCACAGTGACGCACTATTAAGTTGACAATGAACCAAAAAATAAATCTGCGCATAGGTCTTGATAGACTCATCTAAACGACTATTCTGAGACCTATTTCCTAGATAATCTAAGATGATCTTTTGAACAATCGTTAATCCCAAAAATCCTGTCCTCAATCACTTCGAACCGAAGTTTTTAAATTGTGAAAGAACTCGTATTTTTAGGGTCCCGTACCGAAAAGGTAAAAACGTAACCTTATTACTAAGGCTATACTGTCCTTCTATCCGTCACCAGGCTGTATCTTAAGAACTGTGACAACTAGACAATCGTTTTTTTTAACCGCTTTTATAAAATATACTAACGAAATGAAATAAATATTTAAGTGGAGCTCATAAACAAGTAACTTGTTTTTTTGACCGTATTTGCTCGATATTAATAATATAATTAACATAATTTTACATAATTTTAATCGTTTTAATACCGTGGAGGGTTGATCCAGTACACGAAATACTATTGATTTGTAAAGATAAATATAAAAATGAAGTACCTTTTTTTCAAAACTCGTATTAATTTACGCATGTACGAAATTAATTTCTTTAAGAAAACGTCAGCTGAGTGAGTTCAATGAAAAAAAATCAAAGAAAAAAAGGTACTTTAAATTTTTAATTTTGTCTTTACAAATCGATAGTATTTCGTGTACTGGATCGACCCTCCACGGTATTAAAACGATTAAAATTTAACGGTATATAAATATAATATTATAGTGTCTAGTGAAAAGGGAGTTAGTGATACTAACTCGGTTTTCTTTCATATCACAGTTGCTTATATACATATCCTGTTTGACGGGTGACAGGACAGGACAGAATGGAAGAAAAAAACGTGTTGCGCCGACCACAAGTATTATGGGATAAAGGCAGGAAGAAGAAGAAGAGAGTTTAGAGTTGTTTAGTTTAGAATAGCCCGGCACCCTTTGTGCACGACCCCGATTCGCACTTGGCCGCGTAACTTTTATTTATCTTCAGACCAAGTCTTCAGAGTCTATTAAGTTTACTTTCAAGATGGTATTTATTGGAGCCTAAATGTCTAGCAGACTGTCGTTGACATAAAATCTTAATGTTATGTACTAAGCTTTATTCTTGGCCTACTAACCGACAAGTATTGGTAATTTGTCCTCCTTTATCACGAATACAATGAAATATTAAATTATGAATGCTGGTATATTTTCGATAAAATGAAATAAGCAAATGTTGTTTTTGTTTTTATTTATGCCTTTTTTTCTAATATCTGTCATAATTATAGTCAGTTAATCTGGCATATCAAGTAGTCTAGCTTCCAATGGCTTTCAATTGTCCATCTTTTCATGGGTCCGAAATTGTCTTACGGGAACTAGCTTATGACGTTTTATAAGTGCCCATGGAGGCCTATGTGAAATAAAATATTTTGAATTTTGTTTTTTTTTTTTTTTAATTTTTGATGATACTATCGGGATATAAAATATGCTGTTCTAATTCAGGCGATCGTCTGTTGTTTTCTTTTTCAACCTTGCCTCAATCTTGGATTTACTCCTTTAATGCGGGTTTATTGATAGACATGTCGACGCTCGAAAGACAAAAAATACCGACCGACATTGAGTAAACTTTACAGGAGAGTGATTTAAATTTTTAGAAAAAAATAAAATTCCTTTCAGAAGCAGACCCTTGGGCTCACGCTGGATCCCTACGGTTTGTTGACAACTCCTTGAGGCGCACGTTAAACAATACGCGTCGTTGACGTCTAGGGCTCAGTACGGGCGGTTATAGTACTGTCGGACGGCGAGCTATCCATTGCTTGCCGTCTGCAAGCCCGCGCCTATGTTGGCCGGAAATCGGGATCAGTATCCCGGCGGCGCCCGGGGCGTGAGCATCATCGCCTCACGCGTCCGGCCTCTTCCTATGCTAGCATTACTGCTTCGCAGAAGGAGGCGACCGCCTACCACTCCTCCTCGCTTCAGACCTTGGCCCGTACCAAGGCCTGACACGAGAGATATCCAAAAGAGATAGTAATACATTTAGTTTACCTCAGTTGTTTGCCCAAAAGTCTGTGGTAATGTCTCGAAGGTCTCATGAAAATCCTGAAAGAGGATAAACGGCCTCAATCCCCCATGACCTGTTTACTAAATAAATATTATCCAAGATTTATTGTTATACTCTAAGAATCAGTTCATTTTACGATTCAGTTTTATTGTAACTTGGAGATAAAATAGAGGTAAAATGTTTTAGTGAAAACTAAGTTTAGGAATTTTAGTGACTGTTTGGGTGTTGCAATTCGGTTTTAGTTCTAATGGAATTGCAGTTTCATTACTAGTTGTGCTTTGATTGCCGCTAACACAGTCACATTTATTTATTTACAAAATTGTACAAGTAAATTAAATAATGTAAATTAAGCAATTTTCGTTGTGCACCAAACCAGTTTCATTAGAAATACTGTAACCTTATCGGTAATTACAGTTTTGAGTCGTTTGGGGTCGATACGCTTGGATTATGGGGTCCGAGTGTGCTTCTCCTTTTCAAGGAAATTTCTCGCCGTCTAACCGACGTTTTGTATGACTAGAGGGCTGCTTCGTTCTTCGTCCAAAGAATTAGCACTGCCATTCAACGTGGCAATGCTGCCAGCCTTCTGGGCAGATTTCCGGAAGACAGCGATGTGGAGGAGTACTTCGGCGCCTGAGTGTATTTTGTGTCTTTGTATTATGTGCATAGTTAGGTTTAGTATACAAGTATTTATAGTTTATATTACGTAGTGTGTTAAACCAATAAAATAAAATTAAAAATAATTTGAAAGGTAATAAAGTGAAGATAGGATACATATGGTGTATCCTATCGTCACGTTATTATCTTTCTACCATTAAAACAATGCATTATAAAAAAAAGATTGTATCAGACTTTTACTAACTAAAAATAAACCTATGTTCTTTTTTGCCATATGTATCAGGGCCCCTGGGATCCCTTTCGTTTGTTAATCCATGGCCCCAGTAGGCTCCGGCCCTGTTGAGTCCCTTCAGTTATGCTGGCATTTCTTTAAGGCGCGTGTGGAACACTACACGCCGTCGACGATTCGGGCTCGGTCCGGACACGATTACCAGACAATCAGATTTTTAGCATAGTAGGACATACAGTTATGTTAGAATCTTTATTTTAATGGTATGGTGTACATCTACTTCATTATGGAATGCATTCTAAAGTTGTGTAAGTAGGGTATTTAAGTAGGTACCAGGTTTATCTCCAAGCTTGACATATGCGTGCGAAGTTTTTTTTAAATTCATATAAACTAGTGCTTGACTGCGATCTAAGCAGTCATGCAATGATTAGAGCAGTGAGAGATTGTCAATCAACAGTGCTTTCTAATGCTTCGTGTTCATGATTCAACTAAGTCTATACCTAATTATTTGACAAATACAATGATCCTTATGTTTATCTTTACCAAAACTTGGTTATACACCCTGTCTCAACGTTGCAAATACAAACTCTACAACACACTAATATTATCAAAGCGAAAAGTTGCATCTATGAGCGTGCATGTTTGATACTCGATTATGCTCAAACGAGTGAACGGATTGGGATGAAACTTGGTACACGGATAGTACATTTCCTGGAACCAAAAGTAGTTTAGGGACTTTTTAGCCTGGCTGCATGTGGGATATTTTTGGTTTCCAAGTCACAAAAGTCACTGACAGAAACTTGTACCATATACAATTTATCAAACACTGTTTGATTGGTAGGTACGAATTAAATACGTACCAACAAACCCGTCTTAGTTCGCATCTAATACTATAATCTGATTCAATTAAATCCAGCATCTGTAACGGATTTTGCATTACGTAGTGAGGTATGCAGATACTCCTTCGTTTGCATGTAAACAAAACAACGCTAAGGCCATAAGTACTATGAATACACTCGTTTTATTTTCAAACAATTATAGGGTCGTAAATCTTCCTACCCTTGTCTCGTGTTACTTGGGGTCGGCGCAACACGTTTTTTTCTTCCATTCTGGCCAGTCAACCGTCACGCTACCACTGACTTCGTTTTCTTTCAAACAATGCATTCATATTTTCTTTGGCACCCTTTTCTGTCTCCATCCATCTAAACGTATCCTCATAACTCTTTTAGTAACTTGCGTTTCTTCTCTTCTGTTCACATGATTTTTACTTTGCTATGCCTATGTACCTACATTATTATGATAGTACATCTTTAATTGTTTGTTATATCTTTTTATAGAGAACTATTTTGTGTGTTCTTATTTTCCTATTGCACGATATCTGCGTGCACTTTATAATCTGTACTTTTCTGAATGTCAGATTAAGCTTCATGTTCCAACACATCGTTAAAATAATCGTACCGACATTTCCAACTGCGTGGGCAATATTACCTGCGATCCATCTTTCGAGACTTTTTCCACCTTTTCTTTGCCGTGACTGGACAAAAAAAATATGGATCCGAGATATAAACTTTATTTTTTGTGTGGAATTATTTTTCTCTTTTTTTTTGTCTGTTATAAACTAGTACTTGACTGCGATCCCGCCTAATGGTAAGCAGTGATGCAATCGTTGATGGTGAGGCGCACTAGTTTATTAAGAGCCTATTCACTCGAGCCTTAAAGACACCTAAATTATAATCTTCTGCTTTAAGGTACCTTTATTTTGTATTTGTTTTGTATTTCGCTTTCGCTAACTGACTCACCCTTTGTGTCAATTTTCAATCTTTATTATTTATTATTTATTATAATCTTTATTGTACACCAAATAAACAAAAATACAGGACAAACATTTAAAAGAATAAGTGCACAATGGGCGGTCTTATCGCACAGGGCGATCTCTTACAGACAACCTTTGGATGGACTGAGAGAAAGGATCTTTGTGCCAGGCATACACTACGCCCCCGTCATCGCTCTCTATTTTCCATACCACGAGCCTGTAACATCACCTGCAGAACCAGTCCCGTGTACCTAGCCCTAACCCACATCAACAACACGTTACTTTCTGACGCTGCTATGGACATCTTCGCAAGTGCTGAAATTAAGCTTTTTAACGCTGCAGCTCGTTACCTTTAGTCCATTGCCACTCCCAGCACAATATCATGTGAAACTCAATAATTTTTTTCTTTTTTAAATTTTTGACATATTATGTATTACTGTATTTTTTTTATGACATTGTTTCCATTATTATTCCTATTTTTTTTTTACATTACTTTCATTATTGTTATTATTTTTGACATTGTTTTCATTATTACTATTACTTTTTCATTACTTTTATGTTTATTATGTTAATGTTTTAAAATTATTATTAATGTGTGCCTATAATTTATATGTGTGGTGTTAAACTGTAAGTGTAAATTGGCCATAAATAAATAAAATAAATAAATAAATTTTTTGTTGACTAAAACATACCTTCACTTGCCCTTTGCATTCCAGGACCACGTATTTTATGCCGTGTTATTCTTTCTGTGCTACCCTATATGTAGAAAGACTTTTCCAGCGAATGTTTTTGGAAAGTATCCAAAAGATTATTACAATATCCGATGATGAATGGTATTGGTACGACCTCCTAAAACAAATAAATATGATTTGAATCTCAATCTTTTCCTGTATTTCCTAACCAGAAGTGTTTAACTCCTTCTTAGGCAATGGATGTCAAAAGAGGTGGCTACTAATAGACCGTATCATAACTTTCTAATTTTTTTGAAGTTGTTTATCGCTGCGGTCAAAATCCATTTGAACTTTTAGGGACAGTTGTGCAATGTATGGCAACAGTAAAAAAAACAATGCTGAAGCCGTTGTTTCCTCCTCAAAAACGTATAAACACAAAGAAGTTGCCCATTCATCACCGCAGTAAAAAGTTTCGGTACAAATCGACCTTTTTAAGTACACCCTCAATTTGTTATTAGTCCTTTAAATTGTCCTTTTTACCCTTCTCCTTAGATTGGTTCGAAAATAAATACGATCCGTAAATCTTCACACAGTCGTTTAAACGGTTCTTCAAGCGCAAGAAAATCGATAATACCGCTATGTGAGTTCTATTATTTGGTTGTAAAATTGGTTTCGTAGGAAAGTGCGCGCATTTTTCAGCATTGTTAAGGTGGATTTGTTCAGAAATCGTTGGCACAATTGGATAAAAAACTACTCTTATACGTTGTTTTTTAATCATTTCCAAGGAAGATCTGGATTCGGTATTTTTTATTATATACTCTATATTATACTCTAACGAATAAACTAAATACCTACATGAATATAGGAGCAGTGGTGGCCGAGTGGTACTTACAAGTAATTGTAGATCGATGGTTCAAACCCAGCCAGGCTTATTACTTTGCGTAATTTATTTCATCACCACTGCTCTCAAAACGGTGAAGGAAAACATCTTGAAGAAACCGGCATGTCCTAGAACCAAAAATTCGAAGACATCTGACATTCACCAACCCGCACTGGACCCGCGTGTGGTTGATAACCATTTCCATTCCCTCTCCTAGAGAGGAGGCCTGAGTCCCAACAGTGGGAACTTTAAAAAGCTGATTATGCTATACTATAGGTACTACATGAATATATAGGGTGACTGGCAATTAGTGTACGATACTTAAACACGTGATTGTGCTCATTTTTTTTTTGTAATGTAATATAGTATTCCCCAACTATCACACAACGCCGTCTAGTCCCAAAAAAATATCAGCTGTTCAGTACATTAGGCAAACACTGAACAGCTGTTTTTTTTTTGCGATTTCAGGTTTGTTCGCATAGTAAAAGTTGTTGGTTATTATGAGCACAATCACGTGTTTAAGTATCGTACACTAATTACCAGTCACCCTATAGATAGGTACTTTTGCAACGTTTGTACCATTCCACTAAAATTTTGTTCTTGTATTGCATTATCCCTAAAGTACTTTTTAAAATATTTTTCGCTAAATTTATAGTGTATGTAAAGTTTGTAAGAGGTTTACACTCAATAATACAACTGAGAGCTTTGTAGAATAGAGTGCAATAATATTTAAGTTTGTTCTGTTTCGCAAAAAATAAATAAACAGGATAAGTAAGTTGAAGTTTATTTGGTTACGTCGGCAACACTGTTTCTTTATTTAAAGGAGTTTTTGGTAAGATGTCTTCAACTGAAAGTCTGTCACTGTTTTAATTATTCTTAAATTGATTCCTATTGGATATTGTGAGGCAACTGATCATTATGTGGAATTATTGAAGCGATCTCGGTAAAATGGAGCTGTGAATTTTATTTGTTTTAGTTTTGAATACCTCAGCGAAGTTTGTCGAGAATGTTGACTTGATACATATGCAGCCAAATCCATTCATGTTCATCCATTTATTCTAATGGTAAAATAATTAACTATATAGAAACATGTAATCTCTGTATGGATTTTGTGTTTATGCTAAATAAATAAATTAGAAAAAAAATGTTTGTTACCTATTACAAATTTTGATTACGTCTACAAGTACTTTTGTAATATTTTTTTGCGACTTTTACCACTCTTATTGAAATGAAATTTTTTACGCGGGCGAAAGGGAGTATTAGGGTTTAACTGACTAGTGTACTTACAGTTGCCTTTTGCAAGGCCATGGCAAAGCTAGGACTACACTGCGCACACGTGTACCACACACGCCGATCTGTTGGTCTACATACATTTTATATGGAAATTAGAATTATTTTAGCCTATGAGCTACATTTGATCCACGCCACACAACACCACACGATGACATTCTACGCACAAATCAGACTTGTTACACAGTTTTAGCACTCTTTTGGACAATCTTATTAGAATTATTATAAGAACAAATGTGTTTAGTTGAAAAATAAATAAGGTAATGCTGTTTGTCAATAAGTACGCTAGAACGGATATTTAAAACCAAAAATAGCCAAAGCACGTATAAGTTTTTTTCCGAAAAAATTAAAAAATCGGTAGTAACTGCTCTAATAATGTTTTTTCTCCCGTTGGGATTTTGGCCGTAGTATCAATTAGGACAAGGTCTGCCAGTTTAGCCAGTTTTAAAATAAATAATAGTTAAAAACATTTTTACACTAAATATCCTGTTACACACTCGTAAAATTCCATCTCAGATACTTCAATATCTCTAAAGTCTAGTTAACAGCATCTACTGAAAGAAATAAAATATCACATTACTTTACAGTTAAATGGAAACGAATGTTCAAGGAGTTTCCTTGTTTCTTCCTACATATACCTATGTATATGTATAATAAATATGTGTGTCTATATGACATGCGAGTTATAACTCGTGTAGGATTAAGAAGCTTATACTTACTGAGTGCGACGTTCCTTTTTTACACACGTGTAGGTAAATATTTGGTAGGTAGTTCATAACAATTGTTTCTATGCGGATTATGTACGATGACCAAGTTATATGTACATTGCTTTAACCTTAAAAGATAACAAACAAATTTAGTAAACTGGTATTTTAATTCAATAAACTCCGAGCAAACGCCGGCGTTCGCTCTCTCATTGTCTTTCTGTGTCCATAGTTACGGTATTCGTAAAGGTTACAGCGCCTTCTATTTACCTAGTACAGATATCCGCCGGAGAATCAGGTCAGTTATCAGCATAGCCTGAAGAATCGCCAAACTAATTAATCGACGACTGGGGGCTCTGGCCAGACAGTTACGATATGGCCGGGCAGCGAGCTACCCTTTGCTCGTCGTCCGCAAGGCCACGTCGTGGTTGGGGACTTGGTGGTACGGGCGTGAGGAAGTCAGGTCAGGGTGATTCTCCATCATCATCATCATTTCGGCCCAAAGACGTCCACTATTGGACATAGGCCTCCCACAAATGTCACCATAATGACCGGTCCTGTGCGTCTCACATCCGTCGGGTTCCCGCGACCCTCACCAGGTCATCGGTCCACCTTGTGGGAAGTCTTGCTACGTTGCATCATCCGGTACGTGGTCGCCATACCAGAAACTTTCGTCCCTATCGACTTGTGAGGTTGTCCGAAGAAGTAAGACACACATATACAAAGATAAAGTAACCATTACACATATTAAACTTTATACCTAATCTTCCCGTCAAGTTCCTAGCTGGGTTCAATAGGTCAGGTTAGGTTAGGCTAGCACGGAGCTGACCCTATTAGGTTAATTAATACTGAAATAACAATGAAAACCACGAGAATTAATTACTCACTGTTATTATATGCTGCACTTGCAATGCTTATGTGTCATGTACATATGTACATTATACTAGTGTTGTAGGAGAGACAATGGATTCAATGTTATATGAAAACTGTGTTCTGCCAGCAGCTTTGCTCGCATTAATAATAATATGGTCATATAACTTTGTACTGGGATCGATCCATCATCACTGACAGGACTATTGTGGCCAATAAGCCTGATATAGTGGTGGTGGACCGAAGCGAGAGGCGTGCAATGATTGTTGACATATCCGTTCCGCATGACGAGAACCTCGTGAAAGCCGAGAAAGATAAACAAATCAAGTATATTGACTTGGCTCGCGAGGTTGTCGACATGTGGGAAGTAGATTCAGCGATCATTGTACCTATAATTGTTTCAGCCAATGGCTTAATAGCCAAGAGCCTCGGCCAACACCTTAGGAGGCTCTCGTTAGGCGACTGGATCAAGGGCTTGATTCAGAAAGCAGTATTGCTGGACACGGCTCGTATAGTCAGGAGGTTCCTTTCTCTGGAGCCGTGACCGCCGGTGGCTGTGGCTTGGACCCTGTTCCCGATACCGGTGGGCTACTATTTTTTATATTTTTAAATGTTTTTTTTTATATGAATATTTAAAAATATAATTTATATGTTCTTAAAGCTGTATATACGAAATAATAATATTCCACATCTATCACACAACACCATCTAGTCTCAAGCTAAGCAGAGCTTATGTTATGAGTACCAGAAAACTGATAAACATACTTATATTTCTAAATACATACATACTATAGATAAATTACATCCAGACACATATTAAATGATCATGCTCATCACACCAACATTTGCCCTAGGTGGGAATCGAATCCGCGACCTCCGGCTTAGCAGTCAGGGTCACTAACCACTAGACCAACAGGCCTGTCGCATTAATTTTGATTAAGTATTGGGGACGTGAAGTCAAACTTGAAGCCAAAGAACCAAAATTACCGGCCTTGGTTGTCCTGCGAATATATTTGGGTAACCTTAAGAGCGTCTTTTTTGAGGTGCATTTTCGTACAACCGTTCGTATGTGATTATTACACATTTTTCTCTACATATTTTGACTACAGACCTATCTTGTGGATATTATCTAGGTTTCTATAGAAATCAAAACATTAATTTGTGTAAAATTAATCAAGTAGGGGAGACCTGTACAAAACCGTATACCGGGGTAAAACAGTACATCATGTCTATTCTTGTCTATAATTCAAAGTTCCTGCGCGCAAACTGTTCATCGGCGTCGACCAATCGGAGCTATTTGTCCACAAACACTGGTCGCTGTAGGCATGCGCATTATCAAAATAATCGATTTTATTGTTTTTCGTCGTTCTTGATCTTATTTTTGTGAAGATTCAATCAATAATAGTGAAAGTTACGTTTGTAACAGGTAAGTGTGCAATCAACTATGTTAAAGTGTGTGTATTAACTCGTAATTAACAAATATTTGAGTACGTAAACTCAGTTTACGTATATAGTTGTGAGTGATATATTTAAACATTGAGTCTTAGGTCAAAACCGTACGGGGTAAAACCGACCACTATACGATTTTGACCCGCATGAATAAATATAAACTTAACTACTTATTTTTTATTTTATTTTAGGTGTTGTTAAAATACCTACTTCTAGACAAGAATGGGATCCGGATAACATGAAAAAAGTCAAAATCAACATTACAAGATCGAGTAAAATGTTTTAGACAGAAAAATGACGGAGCGTTCCACATCCAAAGTCTTGGGACGATTTAAATTGATTTTTTCGGCTTCCCAAGAACAGTCTAGTTGAGCAGAGCATGTCTTGGTCATAGAAAAAACGACTATTTAGTATTTTTGGGGTAATATCAATAATATACGGTTTTACCCATGTGTCGGGGTAAAACCGTAATTAGAAGATGTTTAATTTTTTTTGGTTTTTATTGTTTAAGATCTTAATTATTCTAAATATTTTCAAATGATTATGTTCCTTATGAAACTGACTAATTATAAGTGTTGAGAACATAAATGAGTGTTATGAGATGAAAGACCTACAGCCCTAAACCCTTAGCTATACGATTTTGACCCGGTCTCCCCTAAAGATTTTTTTTTTAATTTGTTATAAACTAGTACTTGACTGCGATCCCGCCTGATGGTAAGCAGTGATGCAATCGTTGATGGTGAGGCGCACTAGTTTATTAAGAGCCTATTCACTCTAGCCTTGAAGACACCCAAATTATAATCGGACGGGAAGACCGCAGCAGGCAGACTGTTCCAGTCCTTCGAAGTACTCGGTATAAATGACGAGGCGAAACGCTTAGTCCGGACCGTAGACGTTTCAACAACGTAAGGGTGGATACTCGCCGTGCGTCGGTTTGATTAGATCTCTGAAAATCGCTTATTTTACATGAACTTTGGCTCTCCATAATGTACTCACATATAAAAAAATATATCAATACAAGTCTTGCACGTTTAATCGAGACTGAATGACGAAAATTTTTCTGTAAAACTTTTAAGAGTTAAAAAAAAAACACGTATTTCCTGGAACAAGTTTTGTGAAATATTCGAGTAAATTAGAGAATTACCGAATGCCAACAAAGTTTTCAGGCGTTATCTCTATTTTTTTTGCATTGCCTCTTCATCAAACATCGCGTTGGATTGCAACATGATCATAGATGAAGCAACAAGCTTTTAAACCATGCTCGATGTTGACGATAGGTGAGTGGAAAAAGACTCTCTTAAGCCTTCTGATGAGGCCCATTGTGAGGTGTTATTATTTATTGTCAGAGGCCGATGAAATTAAAACATTACTTAATATAATTGCGAGTCACGCGCTTTTATTTTCAGTTTTTCATAGAAGTAAAATATTTGAACATAGCATTGACATTCATAGTTACGAGCTGGCTGCTAAAGAATCTGTTACAAAGAAAAAGGTTTAACTTGACATGAGGAACCACATTTCAGAGCCGTTTGTCATCACTAGCAACACGCACTACACACAACACACAACACCCAATCGCTCAATCTTCATGCCAACTGTGCCGTCTTTAAAGTTTAGTAGTGGAGGAGTGATTGATAAATGAGCATCTAAACGTTTAGACTTTCACATTTATAATATCACTTGGATATGTTATGACTACTGCGTCTCGGCTCGAGTAAGCTACCCTACTCTTTTGACAAAAGGATTGTGTCTGCGATGAGAAATGGGGTCCTCCCGTCTAGTAAAAGGTAAAATGTATAAAAATAACGTGAATGTGTGAACACTGTAGACTGTGCGGTTTCATAGATTACTTTCTATTTCGATCCACTTTTTTTTGTTGTTATCAGGCCATGGTCTGGAGCAAAGAGGAGTAGCAGGCGGTCGCCTCGAAGCCTCCTTCCAAGGAACAGGGAAGGGTTTAGTCAGTAAAAGTCTGACCCAGCCTCCCGCTCCGCTCAAAGGCGGGAGATGCTATTTAGATGATTTGCCCACCTAAAAAAATAGCTAAATGGATGCATACATATCTCCATACAAAACTGATATTTTCTTTTGACAAGAGCAGATAGAGCTCAATAAAAGCAATTAGCCCCTAAACGCATAAATCCGCTTTGTATGGTTTAGGGTTGTTTTCATCAATAACTGTCCTCGTACACGGGCCTCAAAAAAACGCCGCCACAAAAAAACGCTAAAAGCGACCACAAAATGCGCCGCAAAAGCAGCTGAAGCGCGCGACACCTCTTGTGTCCGGTGAAGCTTGAAGCCGCTTCAGGCGTTTTTGTGTGGTGGCACCGCCGCAAACGAGCCACAAAAAAAGGCCGCCTCAAAATGAAGCTTGAAGCGGCGTTTTTTTGAAGCCCGTGTGCGGAAACAGTTAGTATTCGCTACACATAAGTAATCTGTCATTATGCTATAGATACTTACATTGTCACAAAGTCCAATCATGTGGCAATAATCCCTTTGTCTGTACCGTCACTGAAAGGGGCACGGAAGGAAGAGATATTTTAAGTCTAAGCACGTAACTTATTGTTGTATGGGATATAAAACCTTCACAATATATAAGTATTTCACTTATAAAAACTTAGACTACTTATCCTGGCTAGCAATAAATATGGCATTACGAAGTTTTATAAAAAAAAAAAACTCGTCTCACGTAATGAAAACTCAGGTCTCATCTCTAGGAGAGGGAATGTGTCGTAATCCACCACGCGGACCCAGTGCTGGATGTCACATGTCTTCAAATTTTTGGTTCTAGGTAATGCAGGTTGCCTAACGATGTTTTCTATCACCGTTTTGAGAGCAGTGGAGATGAAATAAATTACATAAAGTAATGCATCTGGGTTTGAACCCACGACCACGACTCGTAAGTCAGGGCCTTTACCACTCGGCCACCACTGTTCTTGAATGCCTAGTGTGAGTTTCTTTTACATTAACATGATTGACATGTTTATGACGTTGGCCACTCCGATTGGCCCGCTCGAAGCTTTTAACCAATCAAAGAGCTAAACGTGGTAAACGTTTCGATTGCGTTAACGTAAAAACAACTCGTTCTCAGCGCACTGGTACTATACGTGTATTTGACGGTGGAAGATTCGGGATTAAGAACCTTAATCCTTTTAAACAAAGTTCAGACTTATTTGCACATCAAAAGGCCATTCTGAATTCAACTTAGTAACCATATAAATAAAGTTGACGGTCCAGTAAGTTCTAGTTTTGTGGTATAGTATACTCGCACAATTTCGTTAAGAATTCATCTCATATCGTTCCAACGTCATGCCGGTCGAATTTATTACTTTCCTACTATTGTAGTTCGACTGTACCTTCAACAGATTTTAGCTGAGTCATCTATGATTTAAGGAAAGTGGTCTTTTGTGGAGTATCTTCACCGTTTAAGCGAATTCTATGATTTTGGGGTATTATTTTTTATAAGATGATATGTAGGTACTCTGTCCGTGTATTCTTATAAATATATTTTAAATAATTATTAAAAATAACGAACAAACGAACACTCGGTATTTTAATTATATTAGACACGTAGCCCAAGAGCAGTGGTGGCCGAATGGTAACGGCTCCGAATTACGAGTTGTAGGTCACGGGTTCAAACCAAGCCAGGTTCTTTGTGTAATTTATTTCATCACCACTGCTCTCAAAACGGTGAAGGAAAACATCGTGAGGAAACCGGTATGTCCTAGAATCTAAAATTTCGAAAATATGTGACATTCAGCAACCCGCATACGGCCCATTCGCTGTTCTAGGGAGGAGTCTGAGTTTCAGCAGTGGGAACATTCGCCGGGTCCTGGTACAGACCATGGTGAGGAGCAAGGAGGAATGGTAGGCGGATGCCTCCTTCTTCAAAGCATTAATGCTAGTGAAAGAGGTGGCCGCACGCCTCATGGAACGGACTGAGACGTTCACGGCGCAAAGGCGGTAATGCATATAGAAATAATTACTATTACGATTAAGGTGGTTACTTCAGATTAACATGTCGTTTTGATATTGATTTTGGTTTACAAAACTCTTTTACACGTCAATTTTTTTTTTCGTCAATTTAAGCTAGATGAGGCCGCTGTTTCCTAGCTGACTACCCTGAGAAGAAACACCGAAAAAACTCAGGGGTCAAAGTCTCTTTTAAGGTCCATACAGTAAATATGTAATGGTCAAAGCACATGAGAACCATGCCGATTAGTCTGAGACGATCTTTTGAAGAAAGAACCATACAGATTTGAGTGGACTCGTCTAGCCAGTGCAAGCATTTATCAAGATAAGAAAAAATGGTGAAACGATACACTTAAAAAACATCCAAATATCTGAGTGGAACAATTTTTATGTTCTACACTTTATGGCGTAGCGGACATAAAAACAATCTCAGCTGTAACCATAAGGAAAACAATTACGAGCCAAACCAATAAAAAACACATCTTTTTAAAAGTTATTGAATTCTATTGTTCATCAATTTTCGACGTTTTGCATGAACATGTGAAATAAGCATAATCAGCTTTATAGTGTTTCCACTGCTGCTCCTTTAAGGTGGATAGTCTTCCAATGACTTTTCGCACTTCAGGGCGGAAAGGGAGGGCGTGTCAGACTTTATTAAAACTACACCTACTTTCCTCCTTTGCCTTGCATTTCAAGACCTCGGGTTATCCTTTAAGAAGCGAACCTATGGTCCCAGTAGGCTTCGGCGTTGACGGTTTTGCTAACATCTCCTTAAGGCCCGCGTGAAACACTATGCACTGTCGACAACTCGGGCTCAGTTCGCCCAGTTATCGGCCGGTCAAACGGCGAGCTACGAATTGCTCACTGTTCGCAAGCCCAAGTCGTCGACGGCGCGTAGTGTCCCACGCGCGCCGCAAGAAGATGTTAGCAATCGTAGGGGCCTTCTGAGGCCAAGGGTTCGCTTCTAAAAGAAAAACCCGGCCCAGGAATGAAAGACAACATAAGATTTAGGAGTGGGTTTTAAGCTTAAGGTAGACCTCATATATATTTAACTGCATGCGGTCGGCTGCAGTCGAGTGAAGTCAATGTCAATTGCATGCAGTCTCGTGCCTTCAACTTTGCGCGGTGTGCTTTGACCTTATGGGCTTTATCATACAAGCGGATTGCGAGCGTCCTCAAAGCGGAGCGGGCGCGCAACGAATACGTTACGAGAGCACAACGAACACGCCACGCATACGCAGCGAATTTGTTGCGGACACGCAACAAGATCCAGTAACAACATGCGGGTCCCCGGCATCTAAGAAGTACAAAGCCAAAAGCAGTGTCTCCTCGTCGGAATCCATTTTGTTACTCAGTGTATTATACGTCGGTAACTTCTACAAACACGCATTAAAAACGTTGCGAATTTCCACGTATCCGCGACGTCTTCGCTTTGCAGCCGCGGCGTGTTCGCGACGCATTCGCTGCGCGCCCGCACCGCCCCGCAGCCGCTCGCAAACCGCTAGTGTGATAACGCTCTAAGAGAAGGAGATTTCATTAGTAGATATCCCACCTAAAAAAAAACAAAAATGAAACTTTATAAAATTTGAATTTAGCTACCTTAGTAAGCCAAAATGCGATGGTACTTTTAAATACAAGAATATACGCGGTCAATCATCTCACATAATACTCTCCAACAAGAATAACATTCTTTCCACTTAACCGTGAGAAAGTGCCTCAATCTACTTATCTTACGTTACAAAGTAAACCACTTAGGTTAATCATACCCCGTAGTAGCTCATCTCATGTTTAACTTAATGTTCACTTGATGGATATAATTACTTTAGCATAAAGATACACTTATTATTATAAAGCTAAAGAGTATGTTTTTTCACTAAAAAAATGTGTTGGATAGCTGATTTCCGCAAGAGAACTAAGATTGTCATGATTGACATAGCCCGAAGAATCGCCAAACTTACGTGGCAGTGTGTAGGGCACATTATTCATAAAACATAATGCTCAAGTTCGAAAGGCTGAGCAAGTTCAAAGACCGGTAGTAATCGGCGTTGCGTACAAACTACCTACAGGTCATTGAACTCGCTCAGCTGACGTTTTCCAAAACAAATTAATTTCGTACATGCGTAAATTTATACGAGTTCTGAAGAAAAGGTACTTATTTTTAATTTTATCTTTACAAATCGATAGTGTTTCATATACCGGATCGACCCTCGACGGGATTAAAACGATTAAAATTTAGCGGTGTATATTAACGCTACGACCAACAAAAAAAAAAAAAACCTACGGGAGTGAAACAGTAATAAGACGCGGGTGATACCGCTAGACACTAGCCATTATATATATAGGACAGCTAGTCATTCATGTCCGCGCCACGGAGAATTTCTGAAAGGGTGGTCTTAGAACCCAAAGGGCAACTAAAGGACACATGTGTGGTTTTAGTCAGTAAAAGCCTGACAAGCCCTCTCTTCATTCTACTTTAAAACGAGTGAAGTCATTTAATGAATGAAACCTCCAAAAAAAAAAAATAGTCATTAATAAAAGGAAAATGCAATATTAGCAAAAAAAAAAAAGTATCGTGTGAAGTTACCTGGTTGTAAGCTATTTAAAATGACTACGAATAAGGATTGTAAATTTTATTACCATTCCACACAGTCGAGTTTACATTGCAACTCAAATTATGTTATGACCTTTCATGATATCAGAACATTTAAAAATCAACTTTTCCGTCTTGCTTTCAAAGTTGATATTAGCTTGGAGTGTAAAAATATTCGTAAATAACCCTTATAATGACCCCGGTCGTTTGGAAGCCGGGCTTTTTATAAATCCGCTGTGTTGTGGTTTGACGCGGCTTTTCGAAGGCCAATTATGGGGGGAGGAGGCGTAGGGGGGGGGGGGAAATTAAACTTGCGTTGTGAAACTTGTTATAACAACATTCGTTATTTCTGATATTAATGTGTGTTGTGCTAGTGTTGATGCCAATTGTTATATTCAGGCTTTTGATATTCTTAAAGTTTTAAGTAATAATGTTATTGTTTGAGTATAGTTAATATTGTTAAAATAGGAGATGTTTACAAGCTTGCCTATAAAAGGTGTAAGGGACAGCCCTCCACAAACTTTAAGGGCTTGCTCAGTAGACAAAACTGGAAAACCTTCCACAAAGTTTTTTTTCAGGAAACGAAAGAAATAATCAGCCTCACCATACAAAATGATAAAATTGATTGGACAATTTGTATGGCGAGGCCGATTTTTTTTTCGTTTCCTGAAAAAAAATCTTGTGGAAGGTTGTTCAGTTTCGTCTACTGAGCAAGCCCTTAAAGTTTGTGGAGGGCTGTCCCTTACTCCTTGTATACACCGTTAAATTTTGATCGTTTTAATCCCGTGGAGGATCGATCCGGTATATGAAACACTATCGATTTGTAAAGATAAAATAAAAAAAAATAAAGTACCGTTTTTTAAAACTCGTATTAATTTACGCATATACGAAATTAATTTCTTTAAGAAAACATCAGCTGAGCGAGTTCAATGACAATGAATAGGTAGTAGTCGGCGTTGCGTACTAATTACCTACAGGTCAAAATTTAACAGGGTGTATGAAAGGACAAACTGTCTGACTGACATATATCAACGCACAGCCGAAAGTAGGACTAGGAGTGTTATATTTCGCACAAGGTTTCGTTTTATGATGTAGGCGAGCACTAAGAGAGGATTTTCCTAAATTCACCCCCCTAATGGGGTGAAAGGAGGGTTCAAAGTTTGGAAGCCACGGTAGAAGCCAGTTGGTTATAAAACTTGTATTTTTTAGTTTCAAAAATAGTGCACAATTGTGTGGATACCTCAATGTATACTAGTTCTTTATTCGGTTGATTCGACTGTATTAAAGGAAACTTGAACTTCAAGTCCTGTACGAGAATACACTAATATAATAAAGCCGAAAGTTTGTGTGTTTGTATGTTTGTTACTTCTTCACGCTCGAATGGCTGAACGGATTTCGATGAATTTTGGTAAACGAGCAAATTGTTTAACATTTTTTATTAAGTGCCTGTTAATGTTTTAATTAAAATAAATGTTACCATTTTGCGTATTTGTATTCCATACAAAATTGTAGAAAACACACCAGAAATGAAGATATCCGCAGGAGAACCAAGGTAACCGACGTAGCTCGAAGAATCGCCAAACTTAAATGGCAATGGGCGGGATACATTGCACGCAGAACGGATGGTCGATGGGGACGAAGGGTTCTGGAGTGGCGACCACGTACCGGAAGACGCAGCGTTGGACGGCCTCCAACAAGGTGGACCGATGACCTGGTCAGGGTCGCGGGAACCCGATGGATGCCTGACGCACAGGACCGGTCGTTGTGGCGACGCTTGGGGGAGGCCTATGTCCAACAGTGGACGTCTTTCGGCTGATATGATGATGATGATGATGACAAAATTGTAGAGTGTTCATCGTAGTACTAAATACATATAAATAGAATGTTAACCTTCAAACGTACCATAATGCACAAGTGCTATTATAACATATTATCAGTTATTCCATATCAATAATTTATGACTACTTTAAACGTAAAATTAAATCTCCATTATGTTTAAAAGCTTTTATATCGAAAACAATCAGAATGAAAGTTTACATGTTGTGGTTGACCTGTTATGCATTATTTAAATGAAAATTTAAATTACTGTGTGCGTGTTTGCCAAGGAATGAATTAATGGTTTGTTAGTAAGTTTGGAGATTGTAATGGCTATTGCTATTGACCTTTGAAAGTGCCTCGAATGGTGTTGGCAAGAAGTTAAGGAGAAAGAAAGAAAAAACCGGCCAAGTGCGAGTCGGACTCGCCCATGAAGGGTTCCGTAGCAGCAAGTAACATAATATTAAAGTTCTTGTAATGTGTTGTAACTTTGATCGATGTTTTAATATTAGTGTATTTTTTTCGATTTATGACGCATTAAAAAAAACTACTTACTAGATTTCGTTAAAACCAATTTTCGTTGGTAGTTTTTATAGTAATGTACATCATATATTTTTTTTAGTTTTATCATTCTCTTATTTTAGAAGTTAGAGGGGGACACACACACATTTTATCACTTTGGAAGTGTCTCTCGCGCAAACTATTCAGTTTAGAAAAAAATGATATTAGAAACCTCTGTATCATTTTTAAAGACCTATCCATAGATACCCCACACGTATGGGTTTGATGAAAAAAAATTTTTAGAGTTTCAGTTTTAAGTATGGGGACCCCCAAAATTTATTGCTTTTTTTCTATTTTTATGTGATAATCTTAATGCGGTTCACAGAATACATCTACTTACAAAGTTTCAACAGTATAGCTCTTATAGTTTCGGAAAAAAGTGGCTGTGACATACGGACGGACAGACAGACAGACAGACATGAAGAATCTATAAGGGTTCCGTTTTTTGCCATTTGGCTACGGAACCCTAAAAATGAATATTTATTTAGACTTCATACACTTGTGTGTATAAGTTCACAAGATTTACATGAAGAGGGTCATCGAAACATTATCCTATAAGCTTGGACAACGTGGGTGCTGATCAGCGGTCAACGGTGGTCGTCCTCTATCTAAACAGCAGTGTCCTTTTGAAACTGACCTTTGTGTGATTTCTAAAGAAAGTTTTAATCTCTGAATACTGTGGGATGTTGGATTTAGGATTAGTGATTTAAGATCAATTTATCATTGGATGAAGTCTGCTGGATACGAGTTCAAGGGATCGGTCAATGTGGGAGCGAATAATAAATGTATAAACCATATGATGAATGGTACACGTCCACTCTGTTAAGCAAATATATAAAAAAAAGACGTGTGGCACTCGGGGACTGCCGCGGTAAAGCTATTGCATAGCATTTTAATCAACTTATGCAATTATAATTATTTATTTATTTATTTACGCAGTATTTTTTTCCTTTGTTTTTTTTCTTTGATATTAATTGAAGTTACACTTTCACATATTGAATTGAATTTTGATTGATTGTTCACTCATTTGTTTTCTTATCGGTCACTATGCTCAAAAAACAAATGAGTGAGGGGTGTTAGGTTATTTTCGTTACGGAATTTCTGGATTCGGTCTCCACGCTCAAGGCACCCGATAGAAGCTATGCAATAGCTTAAAAAATAAAATATTATAATCCAATTTAAAGGTCTTAAATAATGCAATATGTAAAAATCTCGTGTCACAGTGTTTGTTATCGAACTACGAAACGGATTGACTAATTTTTTTGAATATTTTTGTAAGTATTTGTTCGGTCTGAGAATAGGCGCTCTTTTACTTTCTTAACCCACCCGCCTTCTTTTTTGATAATTTTTATGGCAGAACTACGTTTGCCGGGTGCTGACTACCTGTAGTAGTATATTATATTTTACTAATAACGATAAAATAAATATTTTGTGTGGTAATAATCTTTCTGTACAAGATGCCTAATTCATGTTGAACTGTATAGTTTTGTGCTACTGTAGTGACAATGAAGATATTGACAATTAATTTATCTATGTATGAGTAATATTATAAAGCTTTAGTGGTTTTTTGTTTGAACGTAATCTTAGGAATTTACTGGTACGCATGGAAAAAATATTTAAGTGATAAACAACATTAGTTTAAGTAAATATGCAAAACCCGAAACACGTGTCTAGTAATTTTATCTAAAGAATCTATGTACAAAATTTCATAACTATATCATGAAAAATCACAAACTTGTAAGCTTGTTATGTTGCCTGGTTGTCCGCACAAATACATGGTCATCAGGCCATCCTGGCCACTGAGGGGTTGTTTTGCTCTTGTACTCAGCTGGGTGCTGGCCCCAAACAACGTGTTATACTTTTGGAAAAAAAATATAGCACGTTGTAAAAATTATTGGAATCGATTTAGTTACTGATTTTAAACAAACTATTCAAGTTTCGCATGTAGGTACTAAAAATAATGCTGTATAGTCTATTTAACGATGAAGGCTAATATAACATCATGCTACGACCCTCGGAAACAGAGCAACAAACTAAAGACGAGGGTGAAAATACGAGGTGGTCTTTGCATCTTCAGAAACGATCTCTGACAGCCAGATATGAATTCCTATCTAAATCCAAGCTAGTTTTCATGTCCAAACTGGGCAAGTGTCCAACCTGACGTGGTACTAACAGTTTTCGCCTCTAGACATTTAACAGCTTACCGCTTGGAGTGGAACCAAATGTTCGAAGTTGTGATCTTTGGCATAGCATTGGTGTCGGATTAAAGAAGCTATAAACGTGTAGCGAGTATCTTGTCACTGGTTTTTTTCGGAAAATAGACTGTCTTACATTCTTTCTTCATTTTTTCAAACGCCTTTAATTTTCTGCATACATTATTATACAAGCTTTCTATGAACAAAATTTTTAAGCCTGTCTCTGATATTAGTGACAAAATTCAGTCTTTTTTAGTCCCTAGACTTGATTGATCGCCATCCTTTTATAGCGATCGATTAATCGATGAATCAATTCCGCAGGTCAAGAAAATTATTTTTTTTTATTTTCATCTTAAATTGCGACAAGTTTAAGCAATCAGTAACAGGAGTGGGTTTTGGTTAGCAAAAGTCTGACACATCCTCCTGAGGATGGATGACGGGAAGTCATTGGATGATTCCCAACCTAAAAAAACAAAAATACCAGCAAGGTAACCAACGCACGGACTAGTCCTTAGGTAGTCGATCTTTTTCAAATCGATTTATTTTTTTATTTCTTGACTTTGATTCGAATCGATTCAGAAATCGGAATTATTTTTTTGGGAATAATTGTTATGCCTATTTCAGCCATTAAAAAAGAGTAGGGACAATTTTAATATATACTATTATTGTATACCTATGTACAGTACATTTAAATTACGAATCTTAAGGCTTAATTCATTTAACCCCAAGCAGCATTCGCGCACCTATTGTCTTTCTATTGTGTCTGTAATTTCCACGATTGAAAGGTTAAACATCAGCCGTTATTAGTCATCAACTTTCGAAAAGTGACTTATTTTGTGATGTATCATAGAGCCAGACTGGTATTTCCATTACAATCTCGTTTTTAAATAAGATTGCGTAACTTTAACATCATACGTGACACATTTCAGTTTATTGTTGTTTAGGTTTTGACTCATGTATTTTTATTGCCAAACTCACGTGTATTTTTTCACAACCGAAATTGGATTATAGTAGGCACCAGGTTTTACAATAAAGTATATTGATCTTTTCTTAACATCCCTGCATAGCTAACCGAAAAATAAACAATGAATTGTTTTTTATTACTAGAGAGAGTATACACGGTAGATGTCGATTCAAGGTAGCTTTATTTCTTTACTAGCTTTTGCCCTTGGCTTCACCCGCTTACATAAAAGAACTTCTTTCTTTCTCCCCCTTTGCTCACATTTCTATATCTATATCTATATCTATACTTATAATAAAACTGTAGAGAGGTCAATTCTGTACATTGAATATATATTAAAAATTAATATTAGAGGATGATTGGTGTTCGATACTAATGCCAAATATGCAATCAGTAAATTTTTTGTCTGTCTGTCTGTCTGTCTGTCTGTCTGTCTGTATGTGCACGCATGGGTCAAAAACTACTGAAGGGATTTTAACCAAACTTAGTACGATTGTGGTCCATACTTCTGGGCAGGTTATAGACTATATAACATAACGATAAGATACATAGGAACTGAGAAATGACGATAAATTTGAAGCAAGTCGGATGAAAATGCGCTTTCGAGCTCCTATCCTCGCATACGTTGATCATACACTAAAAGTATATATTACAAAGATGATGGTCTCCAATAGATCTACAAAAAAGTCCTTAATGGTATATATATCTATTTTTTATAAATTAGCCACAATATCGTGTTTAATCATTAGGCATTTTTTCAAAGTGTATTAAATCTATACATATAATAAAATCGTACGAAAGTCAAAACTGTATTTAATTGGGGATATTTGGGGCGTAATCTACAATTGATACCGAAGGCAAAAATATAGTTTTTAGAATTTTTGTCTGTTTGTCTGTATGTATGTCCGGGCTAAACTTAAAAAGTACTGCATGGATTTACTTAAAATTTTGCGTGAATATTACTAAGAGGTCGGATCAACATATAGGCTACATATTATTACGCTATCACCTACGGAGGAGGAGCTGTGAATCTTTATTTTTCTCACGCATTCCGTGACAGCGTGTAATCTAACGATGCATATTTAAATGTTGTTTCTGAGTAAGCCATGCTATTGTCTAGCTTTACACTATAAAAACTACGCCATTTCAGTAACTTGGGCAGAGAAACATAGTTTAATGAATGTTAGTAGTATAAAGACAATTTTGAAGCAGCGCCATCTATGAGATTTCATAAAAATCAAATCAAGATACATGTTAACACTTTTTGGAAATTAATAATTTAAATTTGATCATGTTGGCGAGGTTAGTAGTTAGTTATTCTTAAAATTCATAGATGGTGGTGTGATGTGATGTGCATTTTCTTCATAAAAGTTGTATCGTATAGTTCGTTTTGGCAGAGTTGAGGAAGACAATTAAAAAAAATGCGGTGTTAACATTTTTCTAGCACTGTGAAGTCGACCAGTTTGCGAGATCCCTTACGTAAGACGAGGTGCCTTCATATTACACGTACGACAAGCAAAGGGGTGTATTTAACCGACGTCGATGAGGAGGTGCTGTGGAAGGTTTTCCGGGAACTTTCAAGGACACCGCATTGGATACCTACCGTGCATCCGAATAATGGCGAATGCTATTTTCTGCGGTTGATACTTCCCACTGTCCGAGGCCCGACGTCTTTCACCTTCCAGAGGACATTTGATGGCGTGGAGTATCCCACTTATCGCGCAGCCGTGACAAAAATTGGGATCGGTTGGTGTTTTGTTGAATCGCGAACTCGGTAGCTTTGTGGGAAAAGTATCGCCATCATCTGTCTGAAGATTTTCTACGAGCTTTGAGGCATGCTACTGGCGACGAAGACGAAGTAACTGATGAACGCCTGCTGAACACCTGTCTCAGTTCACTTCAAGATGTGGTCATTTCTATCGGCGGCAAACCGCTGATCGAATATGGGTTACCAGCTCACCAATCACCACCGCATCAAGGCCGTGGAAATCGGGAGTATAACGCTGGGATAAATTACGATTCGGGCGAAATGACCACCATACGAAATGACCTTTTCACTTTGTTCTCTTCAGAGTAAAAACAAATTTATGACACCGTCCTTGGAAGCGTTGGGTAAAACCAGGGTATCATGTTTTTCTTGGATGCTCCTGGTAGAACAGGAAAAACATTTGTTAGCTCTGACATATTTGCAGAGGTCCGGAGGCAAGGCAAAATTGCTATTGCTGTAGCGTCGTCGACAATCGCTGCCATACTGCTTCCGGGTGGCAAGACAGCACATGCCGTGTTTAAAATTGCCATCGATTTAGAGAGCGCCGAAACGCCTGTTTGTGGTGTGTCACGTAACAGCGATAAGGGACAAGTGCTTAAGGATTACTCTATGATCGTATGGGATGAGTGTACGATGGCCAATAGGAAGGCAGTTGAGGCCGTAGACATCCGCAGGAACAAACATTTGATGTGTGGTGTCACAGTTCTGTTCAGTGGCGATTTCCAGCAAACACTTCCCGTGGTGACGCGGGTATCAAGGGCTGACGAGATGAATGCTTCGTTGAAACGATCTTCATTGTGGTCACGAGTTTGTTAGCTGCGCTTGACCATTAATATGAGAGCTCGGCTCGGCGGCAATGCACGTGCATTGCAAGAATTCTCGGATGTCCTTTTAAGTCTTGGCGAAAGCACTCTGACAGGTGGTGCTACCAGAGTCTCTCAGTAGAGTGGTATCCAGCTTAGAAGAACTCATTCGCTGTGTGTACGGGGACATCAGTCGTATACCGCACCAGCTTCTTGGGTGTGTGAGCGATGACGGCGACGCCCAAAAATGATCAGGCTGCAGCAAATAACGAATGCATTCTCTCGGAAATTGAGGGGAATGAAGTGGTCTACAACTCGATAAACACTGTTGTCGAGCAAGATGACGCCACACATTATCCCGTGGAATTATTATTAAGACGTAGTTTATAGGGAAGTGTTGTACGTATTTTTACTCTTTTGTGTCCTGGAATGTATGCCTGCATTATTTTCTCTATTTCCTTCAGTCACATCTTATGACTGAACTCAGCAGGATTCCCATTTAACTCTCTTCACTTGCTTCGCTTGCAAAAAAAACTTATTTTTTAGTGCTATTTCAAAAGTTGTTTACTTATAATACTATAGCGACACTGACATCTTAGGTATTTTTGGTACTGTAGAGCCTTCACGCAGACGACGTCGCGGGCAGCAGCTAGTTTTTTAATAAAAATATTTGCCTATGTCCGTCTCCAGGGTCCCAACTATCTCTGTAAGGTGTTTCCGTTTTTGTAATGCTAATTAAACGCAATTTTCTTTCTTTCTTTCTTTCTTTCTGTACCAATATTCATCAAAATCGGTTTTGCCATTTAGGCGTGAAGACGTAACAAACAAATAAACAAACAAACTCACTTTCGCTTTTATAATATTAGTAAGGATTTCCGTTTTTTAAATTAAGAATGTCAATAAATGTGCGAGTGTCAGTGACCGCTATTGGTAGCTCATATAGCGCCTACTTTTAAACTCAACTGTGTTGTGTGTCGTCGACGTTTTATGTATCACCAAACTTAATTGGCAGTGGGGTTGGGGTCGAAAGGTTCTAGAGTGATGATTACGCACCGGAAAACGCAGCTTTGGAAGGCCTCCCACAAGGTGGATCGATGATCTGGTGAGAGTTGCGAAAATACGATGGAAGTGAGACGCATAAGACCGTTCGTTGTGACGACACTTGAAGAGGCCTAAGTTCAACAATATACGTCCTTCGGCTGAAATGATGTTGATAAAATTAGCATCACCCGCGTGAAGTAGAAAATTGTTCCGATAAAATATAATCCCGGGATTAAAAGTACACATGTACTATTTCCAGGACTTAGTCTACCTGTGAGCTAAACTTCATTCAAATCCAAACGAATTTGGATGCCATTCAAGCGTGAAAAAGTAACAAATATACGCATACAATCACAAACTTCTGTCTTTATAATATTTGTATGAATTATTTATTTATTTAATCTTCATGCAAAGGTACAAAGTCAGACTTAATACCTTAGACACACGGGTATTAGTACTTATAGACGACAAGAATACTCGTATATATTTCAGAGCCACATGTTATTATACAAGGCTTCAGCAGTAATAACATTATACATCAATGCACTCTGCATTAGCTCCTACACTTGTTTACATTGTCACCGCGGTATGATGCACGGTATGAAACATAATGCATACTAATTGAAGCAATTTACTAGTGAATTCTATTATGCTTCCTATGTGTTGGGGAAGTGGGTTATTAAAAGTTAGTTGTAGTTATTATAACTGGCTGAAAGGCTGAAAAAAACTAATGTCGAAACCAAGCCTTTCTGTTTATGTGGGAAGTCATCAAGCGTACTCCACCGTCGGCCACATCATCGCTTACCATCAGGTGAGATGGTGGTCAAACGCGAGCCTATCAATAAAATTAATAAAATTAAAACCTGTTAAAAGCCACGGAAGAATTTTAGTTGGATTTAGATGGTCACCCATCCACAGACCGACCTTAGTAAGAGTTGCTTAACATTGACGACCCAACTGTACGGCTGATATGACACGGCGGAGCACACAGTCGGTGTGCCCTGCTTGGGCGGAGCATCGCCGTGCCCTCGTGGAGGCGATCGGCGGCGGAGACTACTACTACTACTACTACTGGGGCCAGGGTAATCTGAAAGGAAACTCGAGCCCCGGTATGAAGGCTTGAAGGAATGAGGTGGGTTTTTTAGTCAGTAAGA
This sequence comes from Mythimna albipuncta, assembly GCA_929112965.1. Classification (NCBI taxonomy): domain Eukaryota; kingdom Metazoa; phylum Arthropoda; class Insecta; order Lepidoptera; family Noctuidae; genus Mythimna; species Mythimna albipuncta. The sequence continues at coordinate 14,492,312 of OV815973.1, forward strand.
GTCTGACACTATCTCACGCTCCACCCAAGAGCGGGTTATCATTGGATGATTTTCCCCACCAAAAAAAAAACACGGCTGATATTATTTTAGTTTGTTGGTAAAATATTTGTAATCCAAACATTGCAGTAACATAATTGAAATCGTTTCAGGACGCCCTTGGGTGCAATATAAGGCGTTGTACAGTTGTGGCCAAAATTCTTGAAGAACAACTTACGAGACCAGAATAATTTGGGAGGGTTGATAAACTTTGTTGTTGACAATGAACGCTTACCTAACTCTGATGCCTCGGAGTACACTCGTGTGATTTAGAACTTGTTAAATACTTCATTAATCTTGTGTTAATGTAAACAAATCCAGAATGTGTACCCTAAGCTTAATGTTCCTAAGATAATAAATTACAACATGTAACTTGAATAATAAATACTCTTATAAACACCAATTAGGAAATTAGGTTACAAACGTAATTTAAGCATGAAATTTAACTTAAAGGCTTTTGGGTAGTGTTTTATTTTTATCCTAAAACAATCAAGATTAACTTCAAAACCACTTTGTTTTTACTTTACCCACTTTAAAAATTGCTAAAATCGATTTAGTTATGGATTCTGACATTACAACATGGCTTCACCCGCATAAAAGTAAATATTTGTCCCATGAGAACATACTTCCAGGAAAAAAGTAGTATTTTATTCATGTTGTAATGTCAGAAACATTACAACATGAATATAATACTTTAAAAAAGTTTTTCATAATTATCCACTGTCATTGACACTTACGGGGGGTCTATGTCAGCATCGCTTTCGCTTAAAACTGATGAAGATGACCGTCACCTAGGCTTGCTTTGGCGCCATTTAGTTATTTAGTGTAAAATTAAATACTCAGTGAGAAAGTAGTATTTTACTGGTGAAAGAAATAAAAAATGGTCTAGCATTTTTTGAGTTTCCTCTTTATAATATGAAAGTAGATGCATATCCCATTCCTGTTCATCATCAAATCAAATTATTTTGTAAAAACCCTGTACAAATGTACACTAAAAAATGTAACCAATTAGCAATCAACCGTCCGTTTATCTGCACGTGGGCGTCACAGCAAATTGTGGAACAGTTCCAGTTCTAACTACACGGCTGGAATAATTTATAATTAGACTAAACTGTCTGGGTCCGCCAGTTTTAGAACACAGGTAGTGCTCTAAACCTGCGTAGTTTTAAATTGGAAAGGCCAAAGTTTAGATAGTTAAATTATTATATTATAATAGCTCTTGCCCGTGACTTCACCCGCGTACATAAAATATAGCCTATGTCACTCAGTAGCTTTCTATCGATGAAAAAATTTTAGCAATCGGACCATTATTTCCAAAGATTACCTCCTACAAACAAAAAAACATAAAAAAACTTTACCTCTTTATTATATTAGTGTAGATGTAGATTATTATTATTATATCTCGCCCATACTGTCCCACTGCTGGGCAAAGGCCTCCCTCCATTCCTTCAAATGTTCCCGGTTTTGAGCAATTTCTTGCCAATTCCCAAGGAAGACATCTAAGTCGTCCCGCTGTCTCCTTCTTGGTCTGCCACGACCCCGTCGTGCGTTTTCAGGGCATCAATTTTGCAATTTACTGGCCCACCGTTCGATTGGCATGCGGCAGACATGTCCAGCCCAGTCCCACTTAAGCTGGGCAGCCTTCTGAACGACGTCAATGATTTGCGTTTTGGAGCGCAGTGTAGTGTTTCGAATACGATCCGTTAAAATTACATAGTAAAAGAAAATTAATAAAATGATTGGTGATTAGTCTGTTTAACCGACTTCGAAAAGGAGGAGGTTCTATGTTCGGCTGAACGTGTGTTTTTTTTTACTTTTTTTTATGTATGTTCACCGATATCTCGATCAATTGTGGACCGATTTTGAAAATTCTTTTTTTTTTTATTGAAAAGTCATGCTTCCAAACTGGTCCCATTGAAATATTGTTATGATCATGAATTTCGAAGATATGGCACAGAACTCCTCATAGGATCACAGCGAAACTGTCGTAACAAGTAAAATTGCTTTGGTGGTTATATGTGTAGTCGATGACGGGCTGAAGAAAAAGAGGGAGGAGATGTTATGAGATGCTCTCTGGCTATAAGGTATTTAAGTTTGGCTGAGAGGTACTTTTTAGTGGTGGTACCATAACTAAAAAGTATAAAATAAAACGCTTTTTTCCAAAAAAGAAATACAACCGACTTCAATGTTAAAAAAACACTGAAAAGTACAAAATAACTTTAATTTCGGAAGTCGGTGTTAAATGAAGAAGAGACAAAACTATTATAGAAACTCCGCCTTCCGAAATTAAAGTTATTTTGTTCTTTTCAGTGTCTTTTTAACATTGAAGTCAGTTGTATTTTTTTTATATGTTTTTTTCACCTCTTTCTTTTTTAATCGACGGTAAACTCGTTAAAGTTTTTGGGCCCAGTAGATAGCTATTAACTGCAGCATCTCTGTCACTCAATAAATCCTCTAAAGTGCAGGTGTATTGGCACTTGGGGCACTCCAATATATTATGTTCATGTTCTGAATAGGGCACCATAATCAATACTATGCCAATTCACCTTTAATTTGCTAAATAAAGTCTGCTATGAAAAACTGAAAATTATCACAACAAGCACTGTAATCTTGTCCCAAATAAAATTGTGATCAAATTTTAAACAAAATTGAATTAAATAATTTTGCTTAAGAGATTTGCTAATGAGCTTATGTAATATCCGAGCTTTAATATTTTGAATTCGTGGAGGTAAATAAGATATCTCTGAATATCTCATTAAAGATTATTTTCTTGATATAATTCAGAATTAGCTTTAGAGCTTTACCTTTGAAATATTTTTGCTCTACATTCTCAGAATTTACCATGTTTCGCTAGAAATTGTGATTTCCCAATTTTTGAGGAAAATGTTTATTTGGTCTGTTAACCTAATTTTTTTCAGAGATGAAATTTCTTCAGTGTTTTGAAGCAAGCAATATATCCTTACTTGATGACACACAATTTGCAATATAATAAACCAAAATGTTAACGACTCAATCCTTTGCAAGATCTACTGGAACATAAGATAAAATTATAGTACAAGTACATTTATTTTTTTGCGCAGTATCTAACTGAAAATAACGTTGACGGCTGTCTTAACATATCTCACAATCAAAAGCAATAATCACATAGTTACTGAAATAGAAGTTGGTATAGTTCAGGAGTTGACATTATATGAAGACGAAAACGATAAACTAGCGGTACAGTCATCTTCGGTAAGGTTTTGTGGTAGAGGGTTCATGCCATAAAATTAAAATAACAATTCACTTCATAATCACTTTTATTTCACAGTAATTTAGTAATTTTAGCACATAGCATTTAGCACAGGCTTTGATGTATCGTAATCCGAGAAAGCCAGTAATTTCAGAACCACTACCTACACGAATTGCCCAAGACCACCGTCTGTAAACTTCGCTCTTTCAAAAGTTTTTACTTACGAGACTAGTCTACAACGTCACAGCGTTTCACTCCACGCCGGTACTAAGGAATCAATTGAGTATTTTATTCCCGCTAAACTGGCATCAAAATCAAAAGCATTTATTTCAAACTAGCTTTTGCCCGCGGCTTCGCCCACGTGGCATTAGATACTTAAGGAATCGGGATAAAAGGTAGCCTATATTCTTTACCATGTCAAAGGCTATATGCATGCCAAATTTCATCCAAATCCGTTCAGCCGTTTTTGCGTGATTAAGTAACAAACATCCAAACATCCACACTTTTACATTTATAATATTAGTTAGGGTAGTTAAGATTAAGATAGACCATTTGCAAGCACTTTTGAATAGTCAAATGTCGGTCAGTCCAAAAAAAGGAAGCTAAATTGGACGTTCTAAAGTGTAGATTTCAATGGAGAAGAATATGCAAGAAACTCTATAGCCATTTTTTATCATATTGTGTGTTACATGTAATGTTGGTTACATATTTCTTGTTGCTTCTTTATGTGAGCACAATGTACATAATAAAATATAAAAATAAATAATACTAAAAGATTGAAATTGAGTCACTGGCAGGTTAGAGATTACTAGTCTCAACTGACAGGACCCGTTCACACATAACCGATTTAGACATTGACTAAGGTAACCAAAAAAAAATTGTCCGCCTCGGGGTACCATGGTCCTTAGTTTAAAAATGTCATTGGAAATCATAACCATTCAGCTTTATAACTACATATTGTATTTTTCTATAGCACTTGTAGTTTGCGATCAAACTGAAATTAGTCACGCGGGCTCGGTAGTGTTTAAGTTAAAAGGTAGATGAAATATTTTATACGTTGTCTAGACGAGCTTGCCTTTGTACAGGATGACTAGGCATTCTATACAATACCTTTTTTTGAGGGTAGGGTGACATAACAAATAAAAGCTACCCATTGCTCGCTATTCACAAATTCGCGTCTACCATGGCTGGTAGTCAGGGTCGGAGTCACAGCGGCTGCGGCGTGAAGAGGTTCCTTTCTTCACGCGTGTGGCCTCCACCTTCGCAATAGGTACTGGTTCGCAGAAGAACGCGGTTGCTTGTTCCTGACCATAACCTGAACCAGGACCCGGTACGAGAGGTCGCTACCACCGATCACCTCGAGGACACGGTGGTGCTCCGCCCAAGCGGGGTGCATACACCTCCACCGTGTTACACTGTGATGAGACCCAGATATTAGTTCCACCTGAATGCGATAGGTACACAAACCTTCCGAACTTACCAAGTCCGGTGAGGACCGGCGTCATGCAAATGCATAAAATCTCAAGCAAAAAAAAAAACATTATTTTGCTTTCAACGGGTCCAAAGTTTGTCGTTACTTGTGAAACAAATAAATCTCTTGTAGTCTATTCACACCAAGAATTCCATTAATGAAATGGCGCTTATTTAAATTTGTGGCGAGGCTGTTGTTGCTTTTTGTCATTGTGTGTATAGAGCCTCCTTCTCTTTGCTATTGTTGCCTAAAATCTTCTTATTGTCGACAAAAACGAAGGCTTTGTTGGTCAATTGTGGCGTAAAAATGTTACAAAAGGTTGTTTAAGGAATTTATTTGATGGTGCGTTGGTACTTTTATATCGATGGTTTGATGTTATGTCCGAAGTGAGTAATTTTTGACATAATGATGACTTACTAATATTTTTAGTTTTTCTAAATAAAGAAAGCGGTCAGTGTAGGGGGCTTATTTGGTAATATAATAGAATAATAAATAACTATAGTAGGTAGGAGGCCTGAGTCCCAGCAGTGGGAATATTTACTTTTTAAATGTTCCCACTGCTGCTGATGGTGGTGGTGGTGATAGTAAATGGTCATAAACATGATGGTAATAAATACGTTATACATATAAGTTGTTTTTTTTTTTATTATTATTTAAAAAAAAAGACGTGTGGCACTCGGGGACTGCCGCGGTAAAGCTATTGCATAGCATTTTTATCAACTTATGCAATTATAATTATTTATTTATTTTATTTATGCAGTACTTTTTTTCCTTTGTTTTTTTTTTCTTTGATATTAATTGAAGTTACATTTTCACACATTGAATTGAATTTTGATTGATTGTTCACTCATTTGTTTCCTTATCGGTCACCAAGCTCAAAAAACAAATGAGTTAGGTTATTTTCGTTACGGAATTTCTAGATTCAGTCTCCACGCTCAAGGCCCGCGATAGAAGCTATGCAATAGCTTAAAAATAAATATCTCTATTAACGGTAAGCGATGGTGACGAAGAGAAGCAATCAATTCACTAAAACGTAAACGCAATCAGGTAATTTAGAGCCATGCAGACCGTGAGTGTGACCTATTTACTTTTGCCATATAAATATTTGTTACATGCCGGAATCGAACACGCAATATAGCAGTAAATCGCTCAACCATTGCGCCAACCGTGGCGCTAAATGAATAGGCCATTTAGGCAAAATCACAATTTCGAAACATAACTAATTCTAAAAGTTCGTTCGCCGGTGACTCTCAACAAAGTTCAAGGATAATGAATCGGCGCATAGGGAATTGTAGCTGCTACGGCGTAGCAAGCATACCTATTATTATAGAGACCGAGGTACACTGGTACCCCGTAGCTACGAGATAGCTTTCAATACCACTTTTCAACTTCTTATTTCTTTGGTCTTTCTTATAAAATTCACTTTTTACTATCTCAGATAGTAAAAGATGAATTTTTAAAGTTAACCCATTTGTGGTTGCTGTGCCAATTTGGGAACACTTAATAATTGAGGGTAGAAATGAAAAATGTTGACACCAGTTGAAATGCGAGTACTGTTTTGAGTAGTTAAAAGTGCAGTTAATAAATGTACAATATGACCCTATTGTTATAAGTAGTGGTGTATTCATAATTATCAGTTGAAATTCTATATCTGGACAGGCGAAGAGGTATGTACATTATTTTTAAATAATATTATTAACAAGATACTATAAACATTATATTTCCTTATATTATTTGAAACTAATAAATAATGAATGATTTACAACATTTTTCAATTACATATAACAATAATGTAAGCTTTTGTCCTATCTTAAATTTTGCTGTGCCAATTTGGGTACAGTGGCCACAAGTGAGGTTAGTTTATCCTTGATTTTGCAGATTTCGAAAATAATTCGCAGAAGAATATTTAACGCTAGTAACGACTACGAGGGCTTAGAAGAGGCCTTACGCTCTATTGCTGAAAACAGTGATGACGGTTTAAAGTATGATTTGGCCATAATTCCACCAGAACCCAGTGTTGTTACTGACGAAGAAGAAGGTTTTGATAATGAAAATGTATTTATTATCTACCTTGCCAAATGATATACCCGGATATATAAAGGTGTTTGTTCGCGATGAGGGTGTTCTTTCCGATAGCTGCGATGATGAGCTATTAGCCACAAAAAGTGCTCGAATCCGATCAACTGTATCTCAAGAAGCTGGTGACCAGTCGACTAGCCCAAGTTCATCAATATCGAATACTCCTGTCTGGCGTAAGTGTAATCCTAATTATACGAAAACTTCCTAGGGAACGTATGTATTGGTCATTGCATCGTAGTCCATGCAGTATCAAACGCAATGACCAGTTATAGATTCAGAGAAATAAAGAGGAATCTACACCTTGTCGATAATAACGATGCTCCAAATACTACCGATAAAATATTCAAGGTGACAAAACTTGCGGATATGCTTATGAAAAAATGTAACCATTGGAATGTTTTTCACGAAAATATATCCATAGATGAAGAAAGATCCCACATTTATTCCAAACTTATAATAAAGGCACGGGTGGAGTAGATGACATGGATCAGTCCATTTCACAGAATCGGCGTTCATGGCAAAAATGGTGGTGGGTACTATATACCTACATGATTGAATATGACCATAGCAAATGCTTGGCGATTACATGTACAGTCTAGGAATGAACCCATGGATCAACTATTGTTTCGACGAAGCATAGCCAGATTTTATCTAAAGCAATCGTCCCTGAGAGACTCTGCTCGTCCTTTATCATCTAACATAGGTGGTTTGCAAATTGATAGCGCTGATCACGTACCTGAAAAGCTTCCTAAACGGATACGTTGTTCTATTTGTCATAATAAAAGCCTCTGGGACTGCAAGAAATGCAAGAAAACACTGTGCATTGAAAAACCATGTTTTAATAATTACCACTCTTAAATGGCCACTGTGCCAATTTGGGAACACCCTTACAAATTTCTGAAAAACATAATTTTCTTTGTTTTTTCTCATTCACTTGTTTCTTTGTATTCCTTTTAATAGAAAAATAAACACTTTTTCAAAAAAATCCTTACAGTTTCATTTTGACCATTAATGGGTTAAGTAAGTAATTTCCTGGTTTCTTATCAAAATGAAATTTGAAATGAAATGTTATTCTTTAATAAGTTAAGGTGTGCAATAAAGATGTATAATAATAATAATAAAGTAAAGATATTATGACTTCATTTGTCTATTTTTGTTGGAGTCTTTACTTACTTCGTCTTCCAAAAAAACTCGGACCTAGTTACGATAATTCTTTTCTTTTATAGCGCACTTATGAAAGTAAATACGCAAACATTGTTTTAATCTAAAACATAATAAATTTATTTATTATTATCCCTTAATCGCCTTTTCATAAAATCGAAAAGTTCATAAAACAAACATACATAAAGATGGGCAGAGTTTTCATAATAACCAATTCAGGGGACGTATAACCGGCCTCCAGAAGGGCACAGGCCAGGCGAACGAACGCTAGCGATCTAATGGAAATTAGAGTGTGAAAGCGTTGGCGGTTACCGCTTGTTAGATTTTCCTCAGAGTGAAAGCATAGTGACTAGGGCGAGAGCTATTAAGGGTGAGTTGCACCATTTAACTATAACGATAACCAAACCATAACCAGCCGTGAAACGGCCTCCTATTGGTCAGATCGACGATTTGACAACTGTTAACGGATTTGTTATCGTTATAGTTAAATGGTGGAACACACCCTAAGTGGCTATAGTGCATCGCGAGCTGTTGCAGTAGAGGATAGACATGTTTACTCAAAGTTATACAGTAAACAATCGCTTGCTATTCATACAGCTTCATCACTCGCAATAAATTTTTCACATATATGACATTTCGCATCCACCTCGTTCACGAAGATTCTTACTTCGAACTTGACCTATGGAATGTATTCTAAATTATTTTTAAAGAACTTCAACCGACTCAGATGCCGCAATAACGAGAAAAAGATTCGATTAATGTCAGTAAATAATAAGCTATAACTGATAAATTTATTATTTCAATAAAAACAAGTAATTTGAAATTTCGCTTATATTTTAACTCTAACGCGATATGTTATGTGGGCGATCCAATTGTTTGAATCATCGTCGTTAAAATCGTCGGGACGACGTGGCGCTCTGGCCTACGTGCGCGTAAAGTAACGTTTTAGCCTCCATTCATGTTTAGCGTTTGTACGTTCGTTCGCTTAGTCTGTACCCAGCATAACATCTGTTGGTATAGGTGGTGTCATAAAACGGACACTGGTTTCGGGAGGCGACCCTTTTGGGCATATGACGTAAATAATGTAGTTTTACGAGGCTCTGTGTACGAGAGTACGTACCTAGGTAGATAGGATGTGTTGTATTGAAGTACTTGTTAAAAAAAGTGGGCAAATCTGTTTATTTGTTGAGCTGAAGTTACCGTCTCTATATTATATATTCGTTGTTTTTTAAATTGATATAAACTAGTGCTTAATTTCGATCCCACATGGTGATAAGCAGTGATAAAATCGTTGATGGTGAGGCGCACTAGTTTATTTAGAGCCTAATCACTCCGGCTTTGAAGTCACTCAAATTATAATTAGGCATCTTTACTTACTGATCTGCTCCCGTAAATAGTAGTGTGATGTTACCTTTTTCAATAAATGAAAAGGCAACATATTCTGAGATGCTTGAGAAGCGGAGAGGTATACCTCGTCTATTAGGACAAACCCGGAAGTACGGACAAGACCCCTACTACTCAGGCCAGCCAATAATGGTAAAAGAGAGGTGGGAGCTCTGTTTCTCATCAGTTTTTACTACGGCTGTCTAATAAAGGCAAGCCAGAGATGAAGAACAAGAATTCTCCTCACAGTCTGGCCCCTCATCTTAACCCTTTAACTGCTTACGACGGGTAGCTCGCTGCCCGACCGTCCAGTAACTGTCCGGAACGAGCTCAAGTCGTCCACGGCGCGCACTGTTCCCACGCGCTTTAAGGAGTTGTCAGCAACAGCAGGGGCCCAGCTGGGTCGAAGCCTACTGGGGCCAGAGTTAGCTCCGAAAAGTAGCTCAGCCCTGGTACGAAAAGCAACGAAGGAACAGGAGTGGGTTTTTAGTCAGTAAAAATCTGACACTATCTCTCGCTACGATCAAGAGCGGGGGATGTCATTAAATGAATTTCCCATCGAAAAAAAAAACTTCATGAGGATTGAAGAGCAAAACGAGGTGGGGAACCCCGTTGCCAATACACGACCCTGGCGAATGGGACACAAAAATACTCGCTGAACCAATCCAACGCAAGCAGTTAAAGGGTTAAGCATAACAAACGCTACCGATACGGACTAAGGGTTCATTGGAGCGCGCAAGCCTCATCACGACGTTAAAGAACGTTCTTTTCCTACTCTAATATAATTTTTAATTCGAACTGCCAGTTCCTGAGATTAGCAAACAAACACTGCTTGTGATCCACACAGGTCAGTTTCACAAAGCGCCATAAACAAGCACTCTCAAACAAGTACCAAAGAAACAAATACTTCAACACTCACACGCGAAACTTTCTGAGTAAATCCTCTTCCTACATTTAATTACGTACCACAGTTTGCGAAAGTTTACTGAATAAACTAGTAGAGGCAAGAGGCACAGAGGCATTTGCATACGGACATACTTTAGATATATACAGGATCATTTGTAAAAACAAACCTTCAAGATTACTTTGTTCTATCAAACACATTTCTTGTCATTTCTTTATTTTGCAAAACCTACCTTCGTCTGTATGACGCGACGCAAGTGCATCAAGCACCCCTGCCTCCCGATGCCTGCTTCCCTCCGCTATTGTACTATCATTGTATTGCTTCGCATAGACTTTGTAATATTTAGAACGTTCAATTTAAATATTTAAATTTTTGTATGATAATCTGATGTAGTTCATCAATTCAATCATGACACATTTTTAAAAGTCATACTCGTAGAACCAAAGTTGTTGTTTATGATGATAATATCATAGTCCTGAGAGATTGCCGGTGTTTTACAAATTGCATGTATTTTTCCACGATACTTTGCTACCTCCAAGCTTTTTAAGATTAGACCGCGGAATATACAACTTTTGGGAATAATTCATGGCCTAAAATGTGTACTTACTTAGCTAAAGGATTGGGTTCAGACTAGAAGAAGTCACCGCTGCCGTCAAACGCAAAGGGCAACTGGTTGGCGCAGTAAACTCGTTAAAAAAAAAGCTCGTTTTGACATTTGAGAAGAACCCTAGAATGTAACTTGGAACGAAACCGAAAGAAACCATAAAATAATAATTAGGGGTCCGGTTTAGTGGCAACTATTTAAGCTATTTTAGTAGTACGGACGGCCGACCTGGTGGGCTAGTATGACCAATCTAGTTGGAAGTCCAAATTTTCTGACCCGACAATCTAGGACAGATTGTCCTGGCGCAGAAGGATAAGGTGAGCCGACCCCACCTAACGTGGGAAGAAGCAAAGAAGAAGAAGAAGGCTTACACTATACCGGACAAACCTGTAGTTGCCATAACGTTAGTGCGTTGTCATAACAGGCTTTTTATTTTTTGACAACTTTGTGTGACTGGCTGCTGCGCTTCGAGTCGCGGGTTCTATTCCCGCATCGAACAAATATTTGTATGACCTACGGATAGGTGTTCAGGATCTGAGTGTCTTGTGTATATGAGTATACATATTTGTGAACACACGATACAGGAGTTATTCTTAGAGTGAGGAAACTTTGTATTTGTTAGAGTGACACCTCCTCTCCCTCAATACAGAGCGAAAGAAGTTATTTGATGATATTCCACCCCTAAAATAAGTAGGCACAGATTCTACAAGATAAGAGAATGGTACCTATATGAAAGGAATAAAGTCTCTGTTGTGGGACTCTTTACATAATTATACTAATAGGTTTACAATATATTATGTTTACCAATAGGTTTACAATATATTATGTCCAATAGGGTCTCTGCTAGCTAGTTTCAGCCCTTAATACGCTTTAAAAAAGAAAAAACACTGACATAACGTGCGTCTCACGTCTGCGCCCAATAGGTCCAGTTCAGGAAAAATGCCAGGCAATGTAGTCAGTGGTAGTTGCCTACTGAGAGTGAACATACACACTCACATCCTAAAAATTTTAACATACACACACAACTGCGTTCGCAAACACTCCCTATAATACTTCACAGTTGTTTATCAACACCTACACATCAAAAAAAATCTAATATTAAAAAAGTATTTTGTTTGAAACGATGCCAATATTTATTCGACGTCGCTTGCAAAATTGTTCAAGCTTAGAAATATTTTACATACTCGTTTTTTATATACTTTGACTACAAAAGGACAAATTTACATACCTTATACTCGTCGAGGCTGCTACTGTGTGACCTTTTTGTGGTAATTTTTATTTGCATGCGAAAATACACAAATGCGAACATGCCTCACGTAGTTACAGGACTTTCAGAAGTATTTTACTGACGAAACCTGCTGGGTAGACTGTACGTCACTCGGTTTAACTGAGCTGATTTAATTTTTGGTGTTGTAAAGAGGGTGCGTCTTTAATTCTGATTTTTTTGGTCCTTTTTTTGTTTAAACTGGGTGTTTATTTTACGCTACTTTGCTATTTTGTGATGTAGTTTAAATTATAAATGATATTTATTTTGCAAATAGTAATTTAGTTTAAAAAAAAAACACTTTTACACGTCTCTTTTTAGGGTTCCGTAGCCAAATGGCAAAAAACGGAACCCTTATAGATTCGTCATGTCTGTCTGTCTGTCCGTCCGTCCGTATGTCACAGCCACTTTTTTCCGAAACTATAAGAGCTATACTGTTAAAACTTGGTAAGTAGATGTATTCTGTGAACCGCATTAAGATTTTCACACAAAAATAGAAAAAAAGCAATAAATTTTGGGGGTCCCCATACATAGAACTGAAACTCAAAATTTTTTTTTTTCATCAAACCAATGCGTGTGGGGTATCTATGGATAGGTCTTCAAAAATGATACTGAGGTTTCTAATATCATTTTTTTCTAAACTGAATAGTTTGCGCGAGAGACACTTCCAAAGTGGTAAAATGTGTGTCCCCCCCCCTCTAACTTCTAAAATAAGAGAATGATAAAACTAAAAAAAATATATGATGTACATTACTATAAAAACTACCAACGAAAATTGGTTTGAACGAAATCTAGTAAGTAGTTTTTTTTTAATGCGTCATAAATCGAAAAAAATACACTATTATTAAAACATCGATCAAAGTTACAACACATTACAAGAACTTTTATATTATGTTACTTGCTGCTACGGAACCCTTCATGGGCGAGTCCGACTCGCACTTGGCCGGTTTTTTTTGAGTCAGTTAAAACTATATGAGGCCAGTGTTTCCTAGCTGACTACCCTAAGAAGAAACACTGAAACAAACTCAGCTTTTAAATTCCATACAGTAAGTAAACATGTGATGGTCAAATAAAATGGTATTTGATTGTTCCCGTCCGATTGTAATTTAGGTGTTTTCAAGGCAAGAGTGACTCGGATCTTAATAAACTAGTGCGATTCACCGTCAACGATTGCATCAATGCTTAGCATCAGGTGGGATTACAGTCAAAGCACTAGTATAAATCAATAAAAAAAGATTATTTTCAATGAGAAAATAAGGGATTCTAGATTTAAGCCATAAATATCGGCTCGTTTACGTCTACGGATGAACATGGTTTTCTCTCTGCAATTGACAATCTTGGCTCGGTAATTGGTCCCTGCGCTCGCTTGATTGTCGGGAAAGGAGATCAGAGCGGGATATACGGAATAAAATATGGTAAGAAAGCATAAATAGTGTGCGAATCGTGGAAAATAAACAGCCTTGTTTATAAAGCCCGTTAACCATATGCTAAAGGCCTAATTCACTATCTATGATTAAGTTTCCGTTCACTTACTTGACAGAAAATTTCGTAGAAGTTTGGTTGAATTTGTGATTTTATTCAAGAAGTATAGAAAAATTAGTATTAATCACATGCTTATTTTTTTAAATAAGGTCCAAAGTGTTTGTAAGTTTTCATATAGCGTATATTTATGTCTTTTTTATATATTATTTAACACCGCGATTCTTTCTGTCTATTCCTGTATATGCATTTGGATTATTAATATTCAAATACAGCATTGTTATTTATAATAATTGAGAATAAATTCTTTTAATTCTTATTTTCTAAATACAATTTTCTTTTTATGCGGCTACCATATTGTCTCTTCACCACTCCAGAATGCCTAAGGCATTAATTCCGCCTATGTACATTGTGTTGCATGAAGATTAAATAAATAAATAAATAACACTATTAATACAACGCCTTTTTACTTAAGTAACTTTAATTTTATTTTATTCTATCAAAATAATATTGTTAACCAGTGAAACTATTACGGGTACTTCATAAAACAAATTGTTACATAATCTCACCAACAGAAAATCAAGACCATTTCGTACAATACAGTAAAACGATCACAGAAAGCGACCAAAGTTACATAAAATATAAGTTGTTTCTTATTTTCATACCCAGAACGTTGAAGAAAATTCTAGTTTTCTCGAATCTGAATTCAAAGTGTAGGTCGGGGAGGGGGGTTCCGTCCTGTGGGAGTAAATTATTTAAAGTAAGCCTCAAACTGTGAGAGGGTACAGGCTACGTGTTTGCTTAGATCTGTGGAAACGGACTACGAGTATTTTTATTTAAGTATATGACGTCATTGGCAGCCGATAACCTATCATACATATGGTTCTGTCCAACTAATACGTCTAAGGCGGTGCTGAAAAAGTTTTTCATAAACTGTTCTAGTACGTAGAACTCATTACCTACACATTAACAGGTAAAAAGTATCGTTTGACGTGTCTGCCTTTTGAACCTAATAACTTCAAAGAAGGTTTTCCAATAGCTTCGCTTCCGATTGTACCATGATTGAAACTATTGATTTCGATATTGCTTTAGAATAAAGGTCAGCATACGTCTACCCTACATTATGTCTGTTGAAACCTTCAAAGCGGTAATATTTCGAGCTGTTGGAGAGTTTTTTATAATATAGTACGAATAGGTATACTTAATAATACTCGATGATGGGAAGCGTTGAAAGTGCGCGTGCGTCGTTTTGAGAGATCGGTAGCGAATTGGCCCGAAGGCCGCACCTTTCGCCGCTGCTTGACAGCAACCGAAGATTGCCGAATGGTCAGAGGCACCCGAACACGTAGAGATGCAACAGACCTCTACAATTCTTCTGCTTCTGTGAAAGTGCCGTGCGCTTTATCACATCTATTTTTGTTTCTACCTAAAATTCTGGCACTCTTGCTCCACTCTAAATCAACAGTTCTGTAGAGTATCTAGAACAGTCTGGATTCTAATGTGTTTTATAATCGTCGATAACCATTTAACTGTCGGTTACCTAATCGTGAACTTTTAATCAGTACAACTTTAACTAACTACTGCTTCACAGTATTCAAATGTCAAAGTGTAAAGTTTTTGTTATCTGCCATCGTGGGATCGATGTTTTCAATGAGAAAACTTATAGTAAAGTCCCCTAGATAAGTTTCGGAACTGCGCCTTTGGGGGATTTGATAAATTGATACAGATTGTGGGTAGTTCAAGTTTTTGTGTACCTGTTGTTAGACTGTACCCCCAAAGGGTTCGGCTAGCAAATATAATTGGAGAACTTCCATTTATCAAAGTATTAATTAGATATTTTTGTGTTTGAAACAATCGTAATTTATGTCTAGAGTTAGAAGATACTTTTACGTGATAATTTGTTGAGATAACCTCTCTATTTATGTTTATAATATAAGGGCCTATATTTTTTCGAGGATCATAAATGATTAAATTGTTTATACCACTCTTGGTGCATACAAAGGCCCCCATTACATGGTTATGTAGATCCCAGAACTCTGGCCAAAGTGACGTTCTGTCATTCGGTCATTGAAAGCACGGTTGGAGTAGCGGGTGAGCGATAGGCCGGGCGAGAGCGATTATGTTATTTAATTAAATAAATCGGATTGACCACATATCATTCTTGTTAGTCACATAGGTACATTTAAAAGTTTTTCGCTATCGTTATTGTTCAACACAGTTTCTGAAGTTACTTTCAAGTGTCAAAAAATACGTAGGTATTTATTTAATTTTATCGTTACCGCTATGTTACATTAATATAGTTTCAAGTATCAAAACCTACCTATTTATTTGATTTAACCTCAATAAGACGCCAACCGAACACGAACGTTTGACCTTTCTATTCTCAAACAATTAGCAACCTGGAAAAATACTAAGTAGACATATCAATTTGAAGTTAGTTTTTTGGGGGTACGGAACCTCAAAAGGGAAAAGCGGAACCCTCATAGTATCACTTTGTGGTCTGTCTGTCTGTGTGTTAAGCTCCTTTATCTCGGTTTACTTTCAACTTGATACTTTCACGCGGTAGGTATGAAAGCTGAGAAAAATTGAAACTTAAGTTACGATAAAAAAGATACGGTCGTTTATGTCGCAATAAGACATATTTAAGACATATTTTACAATCTGTAAGGAATTAAAATTCAAATCGTATTTCCCATTGACTCATTATCCTGAAAGGCACAAAGCAAGGTCATAAAGAAATAGGAATAAATCTAAAAACAGTTTTGTTGTTACATCACAAAATAAAAACTTTTTTTTAGAATCCATTCAGGAATTGAAGTTTTTTTTTAATAATGGATTGGATCGCGTTTGACCACTATCTCAGCTGATGGTAAGCAATAATCTGCCCGACGATGGAGCACGCTTGCCTAGAATCAATCTATTCACTCTTAACTTAAAGACCCCTAAGTTATAGCTATCAGGAAATACAGACTCCAGCAGGAAACTCACTCCTTTTCTGTACGCATTTACGTAGGTAAGTTTGTGCGAACGAAACCCAATCCCACTCCTTAGATGTACGCATTTATATAGGTAGGTTTGTACGAACGAAACCCTCAGTGCGTGAGTCTGACTCGCACTTAACCAGTTCCTTTTTTTTAATTATAGTAAAACTAACCTCTAATTATTTAACACCGTGATCAATAAAACATCACAGAAATATTTATAGCTACCTAACGGGCAATCTTAATCCTCAAGAAGTCATATGGTGGGGTAGTACCATCGATTGCGCCACCCATTCTTGTAGTAGCGAGAGTACTCACGCAATCGCTGCACGTGGCTAACTTACATAGCCTTTGACCATACATTATGGTGGAATTATAAGTGATTACATTACACAGTTACTGTAAGCTTAAGTGTTTGAGAAGAAATGTGGAAATTATAAGTTCTTAGTTTATATATGTTTTATTGTAAAGTGAGACCGTTTTAGCTTATATTTCGATAGTGTTACGACTTTTATGAATATGGGGTAAGTATATACATCCTATTATAAAGTATTGACACACGCACGAATTTGGTTCGACGCACCATATATATGTTTTTGTAACAGGCGATTGATTGGACTGTTGCTTTGCGTAAGTCGCAAGACAACCGAATCGGACAGTTGCTTTGCATACGACATCAAGTGGACTCAAATAATTATGAGTATGGATACTGGACTACTAAGGTGTCGTAATTTTCCAGTGGTTAAGGCTCCTGGCTCCCAAGCATGAGGCTGCGGGTTTGAAACCAAGCAAGTACCGATGTGATTTTTTCAATTTATATATACCTAGATACCCATAAACACACGAGGCGTACAGCCAAGGAGTGTTTTCTGATAGCTACAACTTAGGGGTCTTTAAGTCAAGATTGAATAGGTTACTTCTAGGCAAGCATGCTCCATCGTCGACCACACTGCCGTCCTCTAACTAAAAAGCAGCTAAGTTACTTAGAAACAGAGGCGCTTAGCTGCTTTTTAGTTAGAGGACGGTGAGATAGTGGTCAAACCTAGCCTATCAATAATATAAAAAAAATGTATACTTTTCTAAGGTTATCTAAGATATTACGGAAACCATGTAATGTCCTAGTAATGCTCCACCTGCTATGCTGCCCGTCCTGCACAACCATCTGTATTTCCTGAATAATACGAGGCCAATGATAGAACTGCACGAGTTGTTTAATACTGGTCAGACAAAAAAAAAGTTCTTTTTTCTAACCTGTTGCGAGCAAACTCCTCCACGCCTTCCATATTTTATGAGCCCGCGCTCCCTTCTTTCAGTTTTGACAAAATCTGTCTAGTTCGTCCCACCACTTTTTTCGTAGGCTGCCACGAACCCTTCTCACTGTTTCAAGGTACCAATTTTTTGCCACTTTGATCCATAATTTGTCGGACAAGCGGCAGACATATCCTGTTCATTCCCGTTTAAGTTTATTTTAATTTAGAAGTATCAAAATTTATAGTGTTACACACGCTCGAACTTGGTATAATCGGATAACGAATTTGTTTAGTTTTCGAACCAAATCAGTCCATTTACAGAGACGGCGAGCAATGGGAAGCTCGCTCTCCGATCGTCCGATAACTGTCCGAACCAAGCCGAAGTTGTCGATGGCGCGCACTGTTCCTGCGCGCCTTAAGAAGTTGTCAGCAGCAGAAGGGGCCCAGCCGGGTCGAAGCCTACTGGGGCGAGGGTCATCCAAAAGAGAAGCTCGGTCCCGATACGAAAGGCAAGAAGGAACAGGAGTGGGTTTTTAGTCAGTAAAAGTTTGACACTATCTCCCGCTCCGCACAAGAGCGGGGGATGTCATTAGCTGATTTTCCCACCGGAAAAAAAGTCCATCTATAGAGTAGTCCAGTAACCATCATCCCTAGATTTTTCTCAACTAACTTAGGGTTGGCGGTCCAGTCTAACCGAAAGCGGGTGAATACCCGTGTTATACATGAAGCGACTGCCTCTAAGTCCTCCACAACCCAGTAACTGGGACCCACGATATTCCTTAGATAGTCTAATAATCAGAATTTGTGGCGGTTGACAACATATTATGTTAGGATAGTTTAACTTAATTGTGTAAACCCATTTTAGTGTTCCTACATTCTTCTTACTTAAAGTCATAAATAAACTAGGAGACCTAAATGCCAAGTGCTTCGACATTTGTAGACCTTAATGGGTCTTTCTACATAGTGTCTGTAATCTTTAACTACGTTCCTAGTAAAACAAGTGCCTTTAGAGAACTTAAAGAATTTATTTGTTGCTTTATGTACACACAGACACTTAAATAAACAAATCTAGTTTGAAAAGCATAAAAGTGCTGCTTATTTAAAAAGAAATTTTGTTCTGCAGATCTAAGACAGGAAAGTTGGGTGAGAGATGTAGATGCAGTGTGTGTATATATAAAACGTATATTATAGAATCGAAAAATGGCGATCTGTCAATACATACCAAAAAGCGTGCAGTAAGGAGGTCTCGTATTTTTTAGATCGGATGTCGTCAAATTATTTCTTCCGCGCTAGGGTGATTTATATTGATTAAAACCACAACAGCTTGTTCTCTTTAGTTTCTCTTTGCATTCCAATATCATTCCTTTTTAGATGTTCCTCGTGGCCTATTAAACCCTACGCGCCAGCGATGAACTGGGTTCGATCCTTACCGAAGGAAACTGTGAGCTACCCACTGCTAGTCGTCTGCAAACCCGCAACTTTGGTCGGTCGTATAAAAAGCTAACACTCTCTCTCTCACTCAACCCCGGACAGAAGAATATATTTGTGGTTTTCCCACACACATCCGAAAAAATAAATAAAACGGAATACTTTTGTTATTTACATATTACCTATATTGACACTTAAGTCTCATGTAGGTACGTTAACAATATAGTTTCAAGAGAGTATTATTTGAGTCACTAAGAAAATCTAATAAAATAAATCTAATCTTATAAGTTAAAAGTGACAAGGGAATTTATATTGCAAGTAAAAGTTACTGCCGGAATGAAATAAACAGAACAGTAACTGTGCAACTTAAGCTAAAGTTACTTTAAGTGAACGAAGCTTATGTACTGTCGCGGAATGAAATGTTTGCCACAACGTTAGCAATAAGGTTGGAAATGCTATAGCATTTCACACATTAGTACTACACAAACATAGGATTTTTCTTTACAGATTTTAGCTTATTCGGCAAAAGTTGTTCTGCAATATAAATTAACAGATCTGCCAAAACCGCCCCTGTCACTGAACCCCGATCTCGATTTTCAGCTCATATAGGCGCGGGCTTGCGGGCGGCGAAAAATGAGTAGCTCGCCACCCGACTGTCTTTTTTTTTTGTTATGGTGGGAAAAATCATGCATTGACATCCCCCGACCTTGGGCGGAGCGGGAGATAGTGTCAGACTCTTACTGACTAAAAGACCCACCCCGTTCCTTCTAGCCTTCATACCGGGGCTCGAGCGCCCTTTCGGATAACCCGGTAACCGCCCTGTCGCCGCCGTGTGCCGTAAATCGTGACGGCGCACCACGCAGCGGAACACGACGCCGATGTTACGTGTTTAATTATAAATAGTTTACTGTTTGAAATATTTTAATATGTATTAGTTTATTTTGTTGATAAGATTATAATATTATGTATTTTACCAATGGGCCGTTGCTTAACAATAAAAAAATAATAAATAATGGTTCACGCGCGCGTCGAGGATATGTCAGCAAAACTGTGGGCCATTATGGTTTTAGCAACATCTCTTTGAGCAGGGCTGTAGCCTACTGAGGCCATAGGTTCGCTTCTGAAAAGAAAACCCGGCCCTGGAATACTATATAGGCAATGAAAGAACATAGGAGAGTGTTTTAGTCAGTAAAAGCACAAAATAGGTACAGAAGACAATCTCATGCATGTACTTCACTTTTTATACCTACGCTCGGTGGACGCACACTAATGAGCGTTTAAGCCGGAATTATTCGACGAGGGATCCGAGACGCGACCGAGAAATCGTGTCTGTGAGCGGTGTCTTTGTGTGCGTTGCTCGAGCGCGCTTTGTATGTAGATTGACTTCTTTGTGGTAAAAGTCTGTCACGCCCTCCCACTCCGCCCAAGGGTACGAGAAGTCATTAGATGATTTCCCATCTAAAATAAAGACCTTTTTTATGGTGGGAAAAAATCATCCAATATGAATTGTGGTGTACACAATTCATAAAATTTTTTGGAGGAGTTCGATAATAAATACTGTGACAAGATTTTTATATATTAGATTATATTACACCCTGTTTTACATTTGTGGTTTGAAGTTAAGAACGTGTACATTAATTTCATCGATATTAAATGCTTGATAACTGTTCAGGCTAAAGTAGAGTTTAACAAATTATTTAACTTTAAATTCTTAATCATTGACTTTAGGTTAATAAAAAAAAATTGTACACGGCTGAAGTTACTTACAAGTTAGTTAGAAATACATAGGTTAGTAATATAGTTCAACAATCTTGGTGAATTAATCTTTGGTTTTGAATGGAGTCGTTGACTCTCTCGACTATTTATAGAGTAAAACCGGTATTATAACGGTGTAATAAATGGTCATTTTTTTGTTTGTTTCAGTCAAAAAGGCGCGGTATGTTTCCATGCAAGGTAAGATATTGTTTTGTTTTATTAGTTTTACGCCAAAATATAAGTTTTTGTCATTTGCTATTCATATAATAACATTTTGATTGTGACTCAGTTTTTTAATTGAAAAATTGCAGTAAGTAACTTATTAAATTTCAGTTCCTAATGTTGACAAAATTTTATAGTAGAATTTACAAACTATATTCTCAATTAAATAATCAGGTGTCAGTGAAGTCATATAGATGTAGCATTCACATTTTATAATATACATATATATTTGTTTTAGAACGACGTTTGTTTAAGAATAAATAATAATACCAAATATCTTCAAAATTTAGAACGGCCGCGCCGCTTTTTTGTTCGCTCTGGCCCAGCACTGCCGTGTCTCCTAATTCGGATATTTTTATTTAATTAATTAATTTATTGAGTACTGTCACATTACAATACATTTAACATTAAAAAACAAACAATAATCAATTTCATCATGGTGATATGGTGTATGTAACAATAACGGCATACAATTTGCAATTATTTGCTTGGTGATATAAATTAAGAAAATATGCACTTAAATTTAAAATTACAATTTATCGGATAATTTTCATCTTAACCGAACCAGAGCTCAAGCAAACTAAATAATGTTGCGAGTAAATAATCGTAAACAAGGTATAACCCTAAAACCCAAGTTCTATTTACAATTCAGCGGACCCTTTGAGTTACGTGGACCATGTCCAGCGGTCACTCAGACCCGCACAAAACCCTCACACATATATACATACATACATTCTAATTTAACTTTCTACACTCATTAGAGCTTTGATTGATCCTATACTAGGAAAGCAGCTATGTCGCGGAATTTCTTTTCATGCGCTACACTACCTTTAGCACCTGTTAAGGGAATTTAAACTTTACGGCTTTTAAAAATAAGGTTCGTTTTCCAGGAGTACAACAGTTCAACACTTACGTGACACTCAAACTACAGAATGTCAAGTCCACGACGGTGACAGTTAAGGGCCCGACTCCATGTTGGGAACAAGACTTCCTATTGTGAGTATTTTTAAACTTTTTTTTTTTTTGCTTTTTGTGTGCATGCAATAATATGTGTTATTCTTTTAAGCTAAAGCTGAGAATTGTGTGAGTGAAGTTCTTTATAGTGGTCTAAGTGAGTGGTTTTGTTTTATTTATTTTTTTGCAGGAATCTTGTTTAATTAGTGAATATGTTAGATTCTTTTGTAATTCAACTAGTATTTAAGTCTAGCTAGAACATTACGTAGATTCCCAGACGTATTGAATTTTTGGCTTGGTATTTTTATTTTTAGGTAATTCTTTTTAACTTTCGAGATATTTTTCGTGTATAAAGTTAGTGTGTGTATGGGCTCTAAAATATTACTAAAAATAAACTAAATAGAACTGTTGATTTTAACTAGACTACTAACACAAATAGGTTTCTAAAACGATTATCGACACACGGTCATTGAAACTCATAAAGACAAGTGACTTTTAAATTGGGTAATATTTAAGGTTAAGTATTCTACTTTTTTCAATGAAATTTTAACATTATCTCTTGGACGTCTCAATTTCATCATGTCCTAAGTTTAGGTAGGTACCACAAATTGCAATTTCATCTGTTAAAAGTGCTTATGTTTTTCTCCCAAAACACTTCAAACATCCAATATGTTTGAAGTGTAATTTGTGGAAATAAATAAACATTTTTTTATTTGATTTGATTGATTTGATTTGATAGTAAGTAATACATTGTTATCTAAATTATATCGGTGTCCCAAACAGCTCAATTGGTTAGGAGTATCAAAGTCAGATTGCAAGATACATTATAAACATTGCAAGTCAAATAAACGTTTGTAAAAAAATGTTATCTCAACAACTTTACACTTCAGTTCAGAATCATTTCTCCAAAAAATTACTTGACACATTTTCCGCTAAAACAATAAATATGAATAAAGAATTTTATTATCTTAGGAACAGTTACAGATCACTTAAAATGAGATACAAATAGGTATCAAGTATTGTAATATTCACATCTGGTGTGGTGCAACTTTACACATAGGTGCTGATATTATTAATTTATTTAACCCCACAAATGCCGAGGGACGAACAATCTGTAAGCGCGACAATAGCTTCGCAACGGGACGTCATTCTCACTGACGTAGGTCGCAAATGCCTACTTGTCATTCCTAACCGCGTTCTAGGGTTGTATCGGATCCGAAAAGCCTAGGATTTTATGACTTGGCCTTTGTGTTGGTAGTATAGATTTATGTGCATACATTTATGTATGTGGCCGTAAGTGGTAGATGGGTCAAATTGCGTGCATTTTTGTGTAGTGTTATTAGTTCTGACTACAAACGAAGCATTATTCATTTTAGGGTTCTGTAGCACAGTCGACACAAACGGAATTCTTCGAATCACTTTGTTTTCCGTCTGTCTATCTATCTTTCATTTATTTTTCAAGAACACATGGAGGTATCAAGATGAAACTATTATTGGGGGCTACGAGTTTTTTTTTTTTTTGGGATAGAAATGTGTCCTCTCACTTTAGGGCGGAGTGAGAGGGCGTGTTGAACTTTTACTGACTTAAACCCACCCACAGGTGGGTTTGAAAGACACATCCTTTAGTTGCTCTTTGTAATCTAGAGCCATGGTAGCTCTTTCAAACATTCTTACTGATAGAGCAGTGTGAAAAGTGATTTATGCTACATTTTTGGCGCATATTTTGATGTTCTCAAAATCTATACTAAACTTAACATTAGTCTAAAATCATAGAACTTAACAAGAAGCAATGTAAATGTGTAGTTACATCACAAAATATTTTTTTTTTATAAACTTAGCTAAGTTTGTACAGAACACTCGATGAACGATTCCGACTCACACTTGACCAGTTTTTTATGCACATTTTTGTTTTGTATGTATTGTAAGCTTGACAAGTATCGACATGTTATTCTCTTCGTAATTGGCTACCGTGATTGGATCCAACATATCCAACGCTAAAATCGGATCCGGTATTAAAAATGTAAGCTTCCTAAACGGGACATTTATTATGAAGTGCCAATATTCCAATCGGGGACACGTAAATAGACGGCCTAATATTTGAGAGGTCACTTTTAGAACTGTCAAAATGTAAAGTCTGTTATAAATTCATTCCGATGTTAGATGACTAATTGTTCGAGCTATTTTCAATAGAGAAAAATAGGTGGGACGGTCTTATTTTCTATCGACAATCAATCGGTATATAAAGTACACAGGCGTATAAATCATTCACAATGCCAATGAATTAAAAAAAAAACTTCATTTATTATCCAGTTTAAAGTCAATATATTTTAATTTAAACTTATAATTATTAAGCTTAAATACGATTCTTACATTACCGAAGGACAATCTTTTATCGGTAGACAAGAAAACAATCAAAACAAATTATTTATATTCTTTCTTATACAACGAAAATTCTGCCATAGCTTTAATAAAATATTTCTTTAAAAACAATGTAATATTTTACTTTGTAAAAAATCGCATACATACCCAGAAACACGTGAAAAACACAACCTATATTAGTTGTCACGCAGTCCGGTAAAAAGATGACGTTTGTGAAAGAAAAAAAAAACAAAAGAAGATAATATTTTAAAGATTCCTGTGCAAATTTTTCGGAGCAGTTAACTTCAACCCGTACTTAACTCGACGAAAAGAGGAAGTACTTAAACCCTAAACATCAGCTCGATTTGAATAGGAGATTTCATTTCGCTTCATTAATGTGGTACGTTTGCTCGTGGTCCAAATATACCAGACTTTCGTCCCTAGTCTTGGAACATTAATCTCAATTGTGTCCCACAACTGGTGTTGCATAGTAATCAGATGATACATCTCATTTTGTTTAGTATTCCCTGCTTGGTACACTGTGTTACTTGTTGTGAACCTGTGATGGTTTTGTTTATTTGGGTAAGAAAGGTACGGGTGTAATTATTCGACTACACTCAGTGTTGTTGCGTAGTGCTTTAGTGATCGGCTTCTGTGTTCGATTCTCGGACTGAACCAGTATTTTTATGGTCTACAAATATGTATATAGATGTGTGTGGAGCCATGTCCTAGAATAGCATATAGAATATTTTTTTTATGCCGCGAGTGTATGTGCCCTACACGATATTTTTACACGTAAATTTTTTAGTCAGTTTAAACTAGATGAAGCCGGCATTTCTTAGCTGACTATCCTGCCCCCCTAGCTAAGTTACAGCCGTTTCTCTTGCGTCAAACGCCTCGAATTGGCCACGCCCCGGATTCTTTTGTGTAACCCTGTGACTGAGCGTTGAGATGATGCCATTCCCGTACATTTGAAGTTTTCTACTGGCGGTAACGATTGCAGAATTATCAGCTTGGCTAGAAGTAGGTACTGAGAAGAAACACCGAAACAAACTCAAGAGTCAAAGTCTCTTTTGAAGTCCATACAATAAACATGTAATGGTCAAATCATATGCATGAGGACCATGCAGATTAGTGTCTGAGATGGTCTTTTATGGAAACAACCACACAGATTTGAGTGGACCTGTCCAGTCAGTGCAAGGATTTGTCAATATTCGTATAGCTCAACTTAGGATTACTAAAGAGCTCAGTGATTTGACGAACAATACCAAGGAAAGGCCATTTGAGTAGACCCTAAAATACTCAAATTGCCAGACATACGTCAAAATAACTGAAAAATAAAAGTCCTCATATTTACAAATATACGCGGGTGAATCTGCAGTCAGTAGCTCAGTCTATAAAACCGAAACAAAAGCTCAAAATCACCAACAACCAAATGCGCAGCAAATTTTGATTTGCCAACCCTGTCAATGGCGACTACAATTTGTATTACATATATTAGCATTTCAACCCTCACCGTCGCTTGTTCATTGCATAGCGTTGAGCGTTGTAAAGTCACAATATGCGACCATACGTCATTGTGCTGTGACGTCCGATGTGACACAGGATTTGTGGAGGGGCGAAATTGTGTTTTGTGCAATTTGTATTAATGTGTATCTATTTTTAGATTGTCGTAGCTGAATTAGATGATATTTCAGGTTAAAAGAATAGCCAATCCTGACTTTATCAATTTTTTTGGTGGATCTGAAAGAAATATAAGTTATTGCTGCGACGCCATGAGTTTATCATCTTTAAATACATATTCCAGATCTAAGGCCTACCAGAGCTAGACTTCCAAATTAGTGAGCTGTAAGAAAGTGCTATAAACTTGAAAGTGCTACAAACTTGAGTACTAGAGCAAAATAAGACTATTATTAATTTTCACATAATCTAAAACGTCTAATAATAACTAAAAATTCAATTATTGAGTCTGTTAGGCAAGATTGTAATCAATTATTAAATTTGTAATTACGGTCAAGATCCCTACTAGCATCTTATTAGATTATACATCCATCTCCCGAGCACGTTTGCTCTTGCGAATCTCCACTCAAGCCAGCCAATAAAGGTAAGAGAGAGATGGGAGCTCTGTTCCTCGTCAGTGTTCACTACGGTCGGCTAATAAAGGACGCTGGAGACGAGGAACAACAATACTAACTAGTTAGAAATAAGTTGGTTTATAGTGTTCTGTGCAAGATTGTAATTAATTAATAAGAGAGATAATGGCGGAGATGAGAATGTTGAGATAGACGTGTTGAGTGACGAGAATGGATAAAGTGAGAAATTAATAATTGAATATGTTAGATAAAGTTTGAAAGTAGCGCCAGTGACAGAAAAGTTTAAAGGGAATCGGTGGTGGAAAGGGAATTGATATGGCCACGTAAAGAGTTACGAGTATACATGTGGATACAGCCCTATTCTACATACGGGTGGATCCGTATGTATAGTCATCCATTTTTCAAAGATGGATTATGTGAGAAGTGATATGAAAGAAAGGGACTTAGTGACAGCGTGACTACTGACAGTACAGAATGAAAACAAAAACGGGACAAGGGCAGAAAGATAATGATGTAATAATATCATAATCACGTAAGACCGGTTGTATAAAAATGGACCTCAAAAGGACGCTCTTAAAAATACATTTCTTAATTTTAATAATAATAATTAATTTAATAGTTAATTTTAGTTTTTAGTTTTTTTTTAATAGTTAATTTTTAAGAAATGTATTTTTAAGAGCGTTCTTTTCGAGGTTCATTTTTATACAACCGGTCTTACGTGATTATGATATTATTACATCATTATCTTTCTGCCCTTGTCCCGTTTTTGTTTTCATTCTGTACTGTCAGTAGTCACGCTGTCACTAAGTCCCTTTCTTTCATATAATAATAAGTCCCTTTCTTTCTTTCATATAGATATTTTGGATACACAGCTTGTTTGTGGATATTATCTAGGCTTCTGTAGAAATCAAAACATACATTTGTGTAAAAATAATCTAATAAAGACCTCTGAAAATCTGTTATTTTACGTGAACTTTGGCATAATATACTCATATATTAAAAATTTTAAAAAGTAAATTAATGAAGAAGCATTACAAATGAAGCAAGATTCAGAATGACGACCATTTCACTAAAATCATTTTTGAGGGTTAAAAAAAATCACGTATTTCCTAGAACAAGTTTTGTGAAATTTTCGAGCAAATTAGGTACGGAATTACCGAATTCAACAGAATTTTCACGCGTTATCTTTCTTTTTTTGAATTGCCTCTTCATCAAAAATCGCGTTGGATTGCGTTAGATGAAGCAACAAGCTTTTAAACTTTGCTCGATGTTGACGAAAGGCGAGTGGAAAAGGACCCTTATAATAATAAAATCCAAAACAAAATATTTTTCTGCCCTGTTGTTTGTTCAATACAATTTTGAGCGTTGTAAAATCGCAATTTGCGACTACACGTCACTGTGCTATTACGTCTGAAATGACAGGATTTGTCGAGGGGTGAAAATGGATGCCATTTAATATTTTGTTTGTTTATTTTTGAAAAGTTGTAGCCAATCATATATATATTTTTTTTTATATAAAAGAGAGATACTTTTTTATATAGAAGTCATTTATTTGAGTCTTTGATTGAGCCTACAGTTGAGTAATTCATCAACTCTAACCTTGGGACGTCTTGACAATTTTTTTTTTTCTTTTTGTCTAACTTTTTCTGCCTTTTTACGATTATGTAGCAGCTCCACCAAAAATTGCCTATCTGTCATCTACAAATTCAATAACTTAGTTAAGCTATGCCCTTATTAAGACTTGTTATCATGTTTCTAATTAAATACTTCCTAGCCGAGAATACAATAAACCCCTTTCTACTAAAAGTATATAATACAAGTACAAAAACTGTTTTAATTGGTAATAATCATACTTTCCTCCCACACGGGTCATAAAAAAACGCCGCTACAAGCTTCTTTTTGAGGCAGCCTTTTTTTGTGGCTCGTGTGCGACGGTGCCGCCACAAAAAAAACACACGGACACAAGAGGTGTCACGTGCTTTAGTTGTTTTTTGCGGCTGCTTCTAGCTGTTTTTTTTTTGTGGCCGCATCTAGCGTTTTTTTGTGGCAGCGTTTTTTGAGGCCCGTGTGCTTGGACAGTTAGATATACATTCATCTCTCTTCTGAACTAAATCTAACTAAAGTTTTGGTGAAAAAGAATATATCTTTCTTAGCCACACCGCAAGAAAGACACTCAACATCGCCAGATAAACGAAACTAAACCACGATATCGTTAACAGCTAATGTAAAAATGGTTTTAAGGTGCGGCTAGTTAGAAATAGATCAATGCAAACACAGTCGTGTTAGAAGCTAGATAAAGAAAGAGATAATATCAACACCATCTTTCTTGTCTTGTCTTGTCTTGTAACCGACCGAAGACGGTATGTTGATGGTAAGATAGTAATCCAGGGACCATTACTTTGCACCTCGCTGTGATAAAGTACGATAAGAGACATTCAACAGGTAAATACTTAACATGTTTTAATGGAGTTCCGATCGTATCAGTTATAACAGAAAGTAGTTTGTTTGTTTAGAATTCTTTTAATTACCAGCTTTTATTTAGTTTCACCTGTCCCGATGTTTGTTTGTTTGTAACAAAATTTTTGATTGTCTTTGCCTAAAACGTTTACTTTTTTTTTGTAATTAATAAAACAAGTTTTCCATGAAAATAATTTTTCCTTAGCAAGCTTTTGTAGCTCGGTATACTTATATTATAATTAATACTCGTCAAGACGAATCATACGAGCCCAAACTCGATGGGGTTTTGTCGTTTAACTACCAAGTTCCTATATATCACCTTACGGTTCCATCATCAGATCAGCTCCATGTCATAATAATTTTGCATTGTCATCTAATTTACACATGAATGCAAAATTTCAGCTCAATCGGTAGCCGGGAAGTGGATCAAATTTATTTGAAAGATTTGATGACAGACAAACATCGGGACAGATTAAACTAAATAAAAGCTTGTAACAAACGCGTTTTACCTAACTTTACCTAAGATAAAAGAACCAGGGTAACCCGCATTCATATTTTAATTAACATACAACGCCAAACTGTCCTGCAATATGTATTTAATAAAAATTGATTTTATTGTGTGGCACTTGATTTCTCTTTGAGGCCTCTCTATTCTAAATAGCAATCCTTCCACTCCTCAGCCAGACTCATCCAGGGACTTCAAATAATGGAAATAATATAAATTATTCTTATTAATAACTAGCGGGCGAAACATGGAAATATAGCCTATGTCACTCAGGAATAAAGCAGCTTTTTATCAGTGAAAAAAATTTAGCAATCTGTCCAGTACTTTCAGAGATTACCTCCTACAAACAAAAAAAAAACAAACTTTACCTCTTTATAATATTAGTAAAGATATTAGTTTAGATTTATCAATAATCTAGTTAAAAAATTGTATAATTTTTACGATTTTTCTTCAAAACATAAACGAAAGGAAACGAAATCCAAAAAGCGAATATTTCAACAGCGCAAGCATACCCGGAAAAGCCTAACTTATAAAAAAAAACCCATTTCACAAATAATTCTGTGGCGGCATGTCACTTAAGAGATGTTTTTTTACGTCCCCTTAACCATTAATAATAAAGAATATGTTTAGTAAAAAAAAAAAACGAAAAATAAAGCTTAAGGTTTAGCCAAGATGAATGAAGAGCGTTGCCCTAAAAAGATGACGCACGTCAAAGGCAGGTCTAGGGTTGTCATTGTACGCCTAAATATGAACCTTTGGGTACTTTATTTAATAAGGATAGTAATGCTTTCAGGAGTGATTTTCGTGTGAGTGTGTAGATAATGAAGACTGTGCTGTATTGTCCTATGTATCTTGATAAGTGGTTGAATAGATCAAACGAGTGTAGATGTTCTGAGTATTAAAGAATTTCGTTAGGCTATTATATATTATCTGGTTTTTTTTTGGAGGGTAGGAAATCATGAAATATCTTCTCCTATTGGGTGCAGCGAGAGGGAGGGTGTGTCAGACTTTTGCTGACTAATATTCGTGGTTTTTCAGTTGCCTATTGCTTTCCAGAGATTTTTTTGAGGTGGGAATTCTTCTAATGACTTTCTCTGATCAAGGGTGGTGCGAGAGGTATTGTCAGACTTTTGCTGGCTAAAACCATATCTGTATTCCTTCAATTGCTTTGCATTCAATCACAGGTTTCTTTTTCAGAAGTTGACCCATAACCGCAGTAAGCTTCCGTCCTGTTGGGACCTTACGGTTTTGCTGACATCTCTTTGAGGCGCGAGTATAACACTATACGCCTTCAACGACTCTGACTCGGTCCGAACGATTATCTGACGGCCTGACGGCAAGCTACTTATCGCTCGTTGTCCGCAAGCCTACGCCAACGGTGGCTATAAAATGGTTTACAGGGACTGAGCCTCACCTTTCAACAACATATTACAAAATATCATCAGTTATGAATTTTGTTGTCACTAGCGACACTTTTGCAGAATATTTTCTCTCTCTCATTTTTATCCTCAGGAAATTTAAAAGAATTTATTTGGAGTGAGTGTAATTATTTACATACTTAAAAATACTTTAGTGTTTATAGTATATTTACAAACAACCTTGCTCCAGTTTGAGCTAGAAGAATGACAAGATGATTATAGAACACTCACCATTTGCTTAGTAAAGCCCGTTGATAAGATTTAAATGAAAAAATTATAACATACATGTGAAACAAATTATTGGTACGCTATAGTTAATACATATTTTGTGTAATTTATTTCATCACCACGGCTCCCAAAATAACAAACCTGAAATCGCAAAAAAAAATCAGCTGTTCAGTACATTTATGTTTGCCTAATGTACTGAACAGCTGATATTTTTTTCGCGATTTCGGCTTTGCTCCCATAATAAAAATGGTTTGTTATCATGAGCACAATCACGTGTTTAAGTATTGTACACTAATTGCCAGTCACCCTATACATTGAAGACCTCTGGCATCCACCAATCCACACTGGTCTTGGTGGTTTATTACCCATCCCCTCTCACGTAGAGGAGGCCTGAGTCCCAGTAGTGGGAACATTATAAGGCTGATTATGTTTATACATAACAAACATTCAAAAGTCTACCAAACAAATTAACAATTCATACTAAGAGAATAACGAACTCAATAAAATATAATACAGGATGTTTATATCAACGCACGCAGAGTACCGATCGATAAAACAAGTACTAGTTTCTTATCAAATGTGCAGGTTATTAATACGATAAGTCTGTACGACGCAGGTAATACCATAGATATTAAAGCTATGCCTGGACTATATTTTGCTTAGAAATAAAGAAATAGTAGGTAAACTTTGATACAAGTGGAGATAGTTTGTCAATGCGACTGAAGCGGAATCCGCCTGGGCCTCAAGTCTGCTATTACATTAGTGTCAGAATGGTTCATCATTGATTTCATAATTGTTGATTTTGACAAGTTTTGGTAATCCACTAATATAATGGCGTCATTATGACTTTTCAATGGTAAACCGCTGACACTCCATTGGAAGTAGTGGCATATAAAGGTAATCTCGTACATATTGACAAATGAATGTCTGACGTATGCGGTAATTTGCAAGAATTTTTAAAGTACCTTTGATCAGTTACCTACCATTAGAATGTCATTGTGCAGTCATTGCTTTTAATAAACTCGATATTGTCATTCTACCAAAACTCTATCACGAGACCATTAACCGATCAGTGATCGACCATTATGAATTAGCAGAATACGAACTTTTAGTAAAATGACAATAGAATCGTGTTTGAATGACGACTTTATAAAAATAGCAAACTTGGGCTCCTGAGCGGCAGTGTGTGCTGCAGTGACAAATTTCCGCGTGTATCAAACGACGTTTTTCAATTATTTTCTTGCTGGTCCATGTCTGGGCTAGTGCCCGAACTTTGATCAGACTGTGGTCGCATGCATCGGTGTGCGGCGAACACTCGCGAAACCGGTAGTTCCGTCTCGTTTGCACACTCGCTACTACCACGTATGCACATCATACTTAACTTTCGTTCATATACGACGACTTAATTAAACTTACGTTCCAAATTTATTCAATTTCAAAAAAGCATTATGAACTGATATGATTATCGCTTTTCTCGTACGCACATTAAAATATACCTAAATGATAATTTTAAAACAGAAATTAAAAAAATGCAAATTTTCAGATTCGAGACTTTATATAGGGACAGTCGATTAGTGTTGTTCGCAGATTCGTTTTGTCTCTTTCCACAGATAAATTAATTTAATGACAATATTGTTCAATCTTGGGACAGTGCGATTGTTTGAACAAATTACCGTTTCTCTGAAACGAAAAAGGCCACTAAGAAAACACAGGTGGGTTTCAGTCAATAAAAATCTGTAACTCTCTTTCACTTCACCCAGAAAGGCTGAAAGGGAGAAGATATCTGACGCATTATAACTTCAAAAAGTCTTCTTTTCCTATATTATAATAATTATAATTATATAATATAAGTATAATTATATAATATAGGACAAAGAGACTTTTTGAAGTTGGATGGATAGTGCAAATAATCGCAATCGATTATTCATTTAATTAATTAAACCCCAAGCGAACGCCGGCGTTCGCGCACCTATTGTCTTTCTATTGTGTCTGTAATTTCCACGATTGAAAGGTAGTAAAGATAGTAAGTATTATTGAGTCCTAATCGACTCTGGTGTTAGTGTGTAAGAACCTTGGATTATTTAAATCGATTCCAACAAATGGTGTGATTGATTGTGAGAATCAAATGAAGTGGTGATTTCAATCTACTAATCGATACTAAGTGAATAAAAGTCTGTAACTTGTATTACTTACTAGCTGACCTGATTATCGTCACTTTATGCATATGAATTGATATCAAAGTCTCATTAGAATGAAATTTTTTTTTTAGTACTTACCCTTTACCAAAGTTTTGCTTATCCGAACATTGAAAAAAAAAAAAACATTCAAGCGACGTGCTTACCAAGAAACAGAATTTCATTCTAATTATATAGATACCGACGCGTCGTTCAAAAACATTTCCAGTGAACTGTTTACTGAGTCTTCAAAGCAGGAATTGTATATTTTGTGACAGGAAATATAAAAACATACACATAATTCACGAGCAAATCTTTCGCGCCCCCGATTTACGACTCTCGCTGAAATCAAACACGAGGAAAAAGCGTATATATCGGACTACAACCCTTACGTCATCATTACAGATTTCGGGTATATCTCGTGTGGCCTTGCCAATTGCCGAGGTCACGAGTGCAGACTGACCGAGGTCTACGTCGAATAGACGCCCAATTTCATTCCGTACGTCTCTCAGACGTCTGTTGTACCATCTCCTTAGACAGTCAGACGTCTCTGGCTCTCATTTTGATAAAGGACTTGTAATACAGGGATCTTGAGATTCAAGGCTCGTTTCGTGCTAAGCCTGCCAGAAATGCCTTTTGAAATAACGCGTGATGTCAGAAATTTATCTCAGGATTTTGGACTGATTGAGCGGACACCTCTGGAATTATTTTGTCAGTCATGTTTTTTAAGGTTTAATTCTTTGTGTGAAATAATAACGCATTTATTTAGTTAAAGTAACTACTCACTCTTGTGATCTAAAAATATACCAAGATGATATTGTGAGTTTTTGACAATTTAATACAACTTAGATTAAATATTATTATTTTTCATTTTTTAGCGCTTGAAAGGAGGAATAAAATAAGGCTTCAATTAAACCATACATTCTAACTATTTTTATTTCTCCATAAAAAATGTCGTAAAATAAATATATTGTTTGTATATATATTTGTAATCCCTGCAGTGTAGTGTCTATCAAGTCAATATTTCTCTTAGATGTTTTTCTTGCCTTTTGGACGAGATACAAAACTGGAACAGCATTTTTTTTTTTACTTTGGATAGTCTTGTATTTGATCCCTATCCCACCTAATGGAAAGCGATGATGTAGCCGACGATGGAGCACACTTGCTAGAAGTAACCTATTTACTCCTGACTTAAAGACTCCTAAATTGTAGCTATCAGGAAACAAAGACTCTGGCAGGGAATTCCACACCTTAGCACACAACGAATATATTCCCAAAACGCTTTGTACGTAGATATGGGTGAGATGGCCACTATGCATTGGTAGCGTAACGCCGTACGCCTATTAGTCCGATGATGAAACGGACAACGGACTTGGCTAGTAGGTCCAAATGTACAAACAGTTCACTATTAATTTTTTTTGTAATTTTTTTGATTTCACCTGCACAAAAGCCAAGTTGGCTTCAAGTGTTGGCTTTGTATTCTTGAATATAGGCCATTAATGTTATAATGGGGGCATAAGTCGTTTTGTCCGGGCTCAATTAGGGACAAAGTAGATGTGAAGCCGGGCCAAAATAGGAAGCTTTTACCTGTACGGATTAATCGTGATTTTAGTTAAGTCTTTTAAGCCAATTAATTTTTATCTGTTTTACAATTTGGCTAATACTTTGTGAGGATTTTCTTTTGGACAGTATTTCCGTGGCCATGATCACATTCGTAAATTAAAAAAGAAAAAGATGTAAAAGCGAAAGTTTTTTGTATGCTTGTGTGACTGTGTGTGTAACTCCTTCATGCTCAAACGGCTAAACAGATTCAGTTGAAACTTAATACACGGGTAGACCATGTTCTAGAATGGGACATAGGATACAAAAGCTTTGTCCGCGTGAACGTGGGGTTCTTTATACAAAATTTGGACCCCCTTTCATGCCCTTAGGCGGTGAATTTTGGGAAAATCCTCTCTTATGTATATCGCCTACGTCATAAAAAAAAAACCTTGT
This sequence comes from Mythimna albipuncta, assembly GCA_929112965.1. Taxonomy (NCBI): domain Eukaryota; kingdom Metazoa; phylum Arthropoda; class Insecta; order Lepidoptera; family Noctuidae; genus Mythimna; species Mythimna albipuncta. Next base: position 14,527,740 of record OV815973.1, read on the forward strand.
CCGGCCTCTATGGTGTTCTAGGCCAAAGACGGACATCAAATGATTACTATCAATGATAAAACTATTGTTTTTTCCATAGAGTTACTTTTTATTTACCACTTATTGTAGGGAATACATATTTTTTTATGGCAAAATTAATGAACAAAGTATTTTTTCTTTAGTCAATTGTCCGCTCATGGCCTCGAATGGGCAATCCCCTTTCTTGTTTCTAGTTCCTATAGTTTCGGCTGTGGTTCTCTTTTTATATATAGATTCACTATAGTAATAGTATCTATCATGAGTATTTTTTTTACTTTTATCTTGAATTTCTAGCAATATTACATAAGAATCTGAAATATATATGTACATATATACAAGTAAAAAAGTCTGAAAAACGGGGAAAACTCAGAGGGCATCATCAGTATTTTTTAAGTTAGAAAAGAAAATACCTGCAAAAACCTCAAACTGCCAGTTATCATGTTCTTCCTGTTAAGGCTTGATATTATTAAGTTTCCTTATAAGGTGGAGTTTATATGTGCTGATCAAGTTTCCTACGGAGAAACAGGATTCAGGGAAGGATGAAACTTTCCTTACGTGTGCAATATACCTAAATAAATATTGGCTACGTGAATTTTATGCTTGTACAGCGAACGTTTTGAAAGGTAAATTTTTAAGACAGTTTTCGAGAATGGATTGAAATGCACGTTCTGTGAAAATATACCGAGAAAAGAATCCAGACACATATGTTATGAGGGGTTGAGGAATTATTTAGTGAGAAACTTGATGCTATGCTGCGTATAAAAACATGAATGAAGCGTTTTGGAAGTCCGAAGCAATTTTCTTCTCAAGTTACGATCGTATTTATAACATGAAAGTATTGTAAAACTTTAGATGAATATTACTATTCAGTGTGTATACCTATTGACGCACTTGAAATAAAAGGAGGAAATTATATCACGCGACTCTGTCTGTTTCCTTGCATAATTTATGATTGTGCATGCATTAAAAGGGTCAAACAAGATGAGGCCGGGTAACAAAACTCACAGACAAGCAGATTCTCTTTCAAATGGCGAAAAATACTAGATAAAATAGCAGGATACTTAGATTTTTTTTTTGAGTTCAGAAATCATCCAATCACGTCTCGCGCTCTAAAGAGGGGCGAGAGGGCAGACTTATACGGACTAAAATGACACCTGTATTCTTTAGTTGCCGTTTGCTTTTCAGGAAACGGCTTCCCTTTGAAAATTTCTCCGTGGCCTAAACATGTGGTTAGTGGCTATAGGTCAAAGCCCAGTATATAGGTTTTGCTGACATCTCTTTGAGGCACGCTTGGATCACATTAATTATAAACAGGGGAGAGTGTACTTATTCGTATTACTCATTCATATTGAAATGGCTAAATGGATTTTAATGAAACTTTAGATTAATATTGCTCATTTATCCATAAAAGAAAAACATATCGAAGGTTATAATTTACAGCTGCTGCCAAAATATACTATTGTAATATGAGTGAAAAGTCTAAAATCAATTAGAGCAAAAATAGTTATAATAAAAAAATCAATGGTCTATTGTTCCTGGTCGATATTGCCTTCATAAATAATTGTATTTCAATTGGAATAAAGCTTTTGGCTCTGTCCAGGTCGCCGATTTAGTCACTTGCGTTCATTCAGGAATTGATTCAACATGGCGTATGCATATATTCAAATTGGATTCGTGAAAAAAAATCTTTTTTCGCAATCAAGGATACAGTTGTTGTTTGTTTGATTTTTTAATTGCATAGATATGGGTGAAATACTTGAACTGTTCGCAAATTTTATACAATATTATTTTTAGTATATGCGAAACCTGAATATAGTAGTAGGTTCAGAATCAGTAACTGAATGGATTCCAATAGTTTTTACACCATGTTATATTTTTTCCGAAAAATATTTAAACACCAACCAAGTTGAACACCACCGACACTACGTACAACACAGGTCCTAACGGGCGTTAAGTGCCAGCAAACAGCTGGCTGCAATTGCAAAACCACCCCTCAGTCGCCTGGATGGCCTGATGACTATGTATTTTTGCTGAGATAACAAGCTTATAACTTTGTGATTTTTCATGATACAGTTATAAAATATCATCAGGCGTTTACTAACTTTTTTGAATATTTCAAAAACCTGGTCAAATATTAACAAAATATTTGACCAGCTTAGGGATAGGTTAGAAATAGTGTTAGGTAGTAAAAAGTTAAATAATAACTACTTTTGAGAGTAATTTGGCGTGACGCAAGTTGGTACGACGCCACATACAACGACAGGCATTCTCTTTTGGTACATAGATTTTTTACATAAAAATGCTAAACACGTGTTTTGGGTTTGGCATATACTAAAACCAATATTGTATACTCTAATTTAAGAAATGAACAACAATGAACACGCGTTTCTACAGCCAACAGCTTCAATTATTATCATTTAATTTTCTTTGTCACCCATTTAATCGCTTAATTAAAGAGGCTCTTTCCTTGATTGCAAAACGTATTTAAAATGCAGAATCCATTACTTTGATTTAGGAATCAGTAAAATATGGTGACAGGACTACTTTTGTATCAGAAAAACTTTTAAAAGATTAATATTCGTTCGGTACATTCAATGGATGTCTATAAGAGATTGCCTTTTGCGATAAGATCGCCTATTGTACTCTTGTTTTTGTTATGTTTATCCTATTCAAAATATGAGGTGAAAATAAACTATATAACAAATATTCTGGATAGCATAATGGCTTTGCAATAGAAGATTGTAGGTAAATAATATTATTTATTTATTATCATCGTCATTCTTTTTGCTGGGACACAGGCCTCCTCTTTAAGAGAGGGAATGGGCCGTAATCCAGCACGCGGGCCCAGTGCGGGTTGGTGAATGTCACATATCTTCGAATTTTTGGTTCTAGGACACCGGTTTATGCGCCTGGCAGGGTTTGTCGTACGTCGGAGCCATTATCACTCGGCCACCACTGCTCTCATTTATTATTATAGCTTCATGCATCACAAAATTACAAAAAAGCGAACCTAAACCCTTAGGCATTCTCTACCAGTCAATGAAGGGCAGTGGAGAGAACATTGCAATGCATAACAAGAAAAAAAATAGTATCAAGCGTTTTTAAAGCACGGTCCATGGAAAGTGAAAACAAGGAGGCCGACATCAAATAAATAGTTTATTCATTGTGCGTACAGCCGGAGTCTGTGTTTCGTGATGGCTTCAACCCGGGAATCTTCAAGTCAAGAGTCATAGGTTTCTTCTAGGTGAGCGCGTTCTATCGTCGACGGCATCGTCGCTTTCCATCAGATGAGATAGCGGTCAAGCGCGAACCTATCAACAATAAAAAAAAATCTAGACAGAAGAAGAAGAGTATTAAGAAGATAATAGTACAAAATATACATAGAGAAAAATGAAATCGTCGTAGGTAATATAAATCTACTCACAAAGAATTGTTTACAAATGAGATAATCTAGGCCTGTTTATAATCGTCGACGCGGGCGCACTCTGTGAAGGCCTGTAGGCGACTGTCCGCTAACTCCTCTCGTTATCACTGAGCAAACCTTATCGGCTCCTCGGGAGTGATTGCTGAACAGCCATATAATAGCTGAATAGATTTTGCAGTATATTAACCAAAAATAACACCTGAAATAAACTTAACCTTTAAAAACGTGTAGTTAATCTAAAGACCTGATGCGTAAGAATGTGGAAAATTTTAAAAGGTAAGTGTATAAAAGTTGATAGCGCTAAGAAATGGTAAAGATCAAAGAAAAGATAGATGGACAGTGTGTACGATGACACTGCTAAAAAGGAGGTCACTATTGAGATGACGAACAATGGACAAGTTTCAAAGAGGCCGGAAGCTGTGCGTGTTACTGAAAGTAGGAGCAAATGGTGGAACATTAATAAAAGGTTTTGAAACCATGACGTGGGCGCGACCCTTGCACTGGGGAAATGACGCAAAGAGGTAAGTTGAAAGAAAACATGTCATACACTGGATAAATCGGGATAACGTTTCTTTACGTCCCTTCTCCTGCTATAAATACGGAGTTCAATTCTGCTTGCTGAAATAAATTAAGCTAAAGAATGATCCAATTCAAATCGAACTCCTTTATTTTCTCTTCACAAGATAGCTGCACACTGTGTTGGTCTGAAAAAAATTGAAATATAAAATATTTCAATATCATGTTTTCTTAAAAAATAAATAACGTTTTTGAGTAATGCTAAAAATTATATTCAATCATCGAAGAGACTGGTACCTGAATTAGGTATCAGAAACAAAGCTTTATTACAGATTACCAGACCACACAGCGAAAAAAAAAACATGGCGGACGCTATTAGAAGACCTTTAGTGACAGTAACATCATTCATAGTATTAAAATAAACAAATAATGAAATATGGAAACTGGAGGAGGTTGTATAGTCCAGTAAGGTACTCATCAATACGTAGGTCTTCAATATTCCTTCAATACTAATCAATACGTAGGTAATGTTGACCGTACTTCCGAAATTGTCCTGATAGCCGTGGTATATCTCTACACTCCTTAAGCACTTCAGAAGTGACCAATTATCTTAAGTGTAAACAAAAAAAAATGCACAAATGACGATTCATGCTAAACAAGTCATATTTAGTGTCTTATGGGACGTGTATGTGAGTGTTACAGACATAGTGTGTGGGAGCAAGTATGAGGTGTGGATCAGCCTAGGAAAGAAAAGAGAAATAAATTTTATTTAAGAACTATATCAAAAGATTCTTAGCTTTCTAATAGTCAAGGGTTTTAAGAAATGTCTTTTCAGTGTTTGACTGCAGTCCCACCTGATGGTAAGCAGCGATGCAATCTTTGATAGTGAGGTACACTAGTTTATTAAGAACCTAACTTTTTAAGGCGTATAGTCTCTTGAACCATCTGGCCGAAATTATGTGAACGCAACACTCGCATTCGCCTAGGCGGCAGTACGCAAATCTGTGCATTTATTTGCGGCCAGCAGCGCCCTGAAAGCGCTTTAAATCCATTTTCTCTACGAGATATTGATTGTTTGGCATATGCAATGTTCACTTTGAAGAATATTTAACCACCAATTTTTATGTGTAAAAATGTTTCTAAAGGTCCAAGCCGTTTCGAAGGAGTAGGGAAAAGTTGCGAAAAGTTGCGAAACTGCGAAATTTTTTTTTTTTTGACAAAAGTGTTAATTGTGCACGATAAAATCAAATGTTGATATTATTGTTCATGAATCTATAATAAACATAAATTTTTTTCAAACCAATTGACCTAGCCGTTACGGAGGAGTAGGCCTCAGAAAATCACTGTTTTATGGCACTTTTCGGGCGCTTGGCCCTTAAGCCTAGCCAGGCCTATTTAACTGTTTTGTGACAATTTGATTATAAATTAAGTGAGATATTTGGACTTTTCTGCAGTCAACCAATCAGCATTGCCATCCACATCTAACTTAGTAGTAAAATTTAATTAATGTAATAATAAAAAAAAAACGTATTGAATAAAGAAAAAGAAAAAGTGAAATATTTAATTTGTTATTTATTTATTTTTTATTTATTTATTTATTTGGCTCTTCAACAATGAGTGCACTATTACATATGTATAAAGAAAAAAACAATACAATCTTACGTCTAAGTGCCCCATCACTTAAAGAAGAGCACTACATGCACTAATTTGTACGCCTTAACAGATAATAACAATAACAATAATTAAAATAGGTACAGAGTAAATAATAGTAAGAAAACACAGATTTTTTTTTTTATTTTGATCATTAAATTAAATTTAAATTAAATTTGGACAAACAGAATTTGAAAATTGACATTAAATAATAAATTATACAAAAACAGATTGAGAAGGGACAGGACAATTGGACCGAAGGTATCAAGTGAAATTAACGGAAAAACTTTGAGGTGTTATAAAACTGCTCGAAAAGACTATTACATTTTGAGTTAGCAACAAAAGAAGTAACTTAAAAAAATGAGAAAAACGTTTGTGGAACTTACTATCCCATTTTTAAAAGTTAGCGAGGACAACTACTTTTGGAAGTTTTCTCGGCAATTTAAAAAACTCAGTGTATAGTTTGTATAATAGAGCTCATTTCGGTAACTACTTAACTTCGTTCGTTTACGAGTAATAAGAAGAAAATTTTGTGGTAATTTATATGAAAGTTAACAGAAATGTTGCTGACTAGCTTATTATTCATTTATATGAGTCAATTAGGACTATTTGGGAACATTTACTTTTTTTGTTGATTACCAACAAAAAAAGTAAATGTTCCCAAATAGTGTGAGTGCACTTATAACACAGCCTAGCCCGTAGGCTTCGACCCAGCTGGGCGGGCCTCTACGGTTGCTGACAACTACTTGAGGCGCGCGGGAACACTGTGCGCCATGGAAGATTTGGGCACGGTTCGGACAGTCACCGGACGGTCAGACTGCGAGCTACCCATTGCTCGCCGTATGCAACCCCGCGCCTACGGTGGCCGCAAATCGGGATCATAATCCCGGCTAAGGCGTAAGCGACGTTGCCTGATGCGGTCTGCTTCCTCCTTTAATAGCATTACTACTACGCAGAAGGAGGCGACCGCCTGCCACTCCTCCTCGCTCTAGACCATTGCCTGTACCAAGATCCGGTGCGAGAGATCGCCGCCGCCGATCGCTCCCATGAGGACACAGCGATGCTCTGCCCATGCGGGGTACACCTCCACCGTGTGCTCCACCGTGTCCTCCATGTGTTCTGACACCCGGGCGTCGCTTCCACATAAATTAGTTGCAGGTATTTCACGAACTTACCATGTCCGATGAGAACCTGCGTCATGCGGAAGGTGAGGATGCCGTGAGGTCTTTCCAGCCACGCCTCAAAGAGTGGCCTTACCGAGGAGTGGAGAGGTGTACCTCGGATGGCTATCAGAATATTTGCGGAAGTAAGGTCGAGATCCCTGCCAAGGAACTTGCCATGAAGTGTTAAAATGTCTGAGGTACGAGCGAAAGAGGACCCCATCCCTTTAACGGATCAATTTAGGTCGTAAAATTGATCGCGGTACGAGCACGTGGTACTCAGTACCTTTTTAGAGAAAAATTAGTTAAGGATGTATATCCACAATATAGGGATATATTCATATAATTATATCCTTATAGGATATTATATCCCTATATTATATGCCTTTTAATGTTCCCATTACTGGAACTCAGGCCTCTTCTCTAGGAGAGGGAATGGGTCGTAATCCACCACACGGGCCCAGTGCGGGTTAGTGTATGTCACAAAACTTCGATTTTTTGGTTCCAGAACATGCCGGTTTCCTCACGATGTTTTTCTTCGCTGTTTTGAGAGCAGTCATGATGAAATAAATTACACAAAGTAGCTTGGCTGGGTTTGAACCCACGACCTACAACTTATAAGTCGGTGCCGTTACCACTGCTCTCAGTTTAGGATATAATTGAATTACTTATTAATCTTTTTAAAAGGCTAGGTAATAAAAAATAGGGTCTATATTTTGGATATTAATTTAGGATTAGAAGAAAAACTTAAACTAAGGAACTTAGTAAAGGTACATAAAGAAAACCCAGTGTCAAAATACGTTACTAAAAGCACTCAAAAGCAACATCAGCACAAAACCGACTCCTGAGACAAAAATACATGAAATAACAACTTCCATAATAAACTAGATTCCTCTTGTCAGTTATATCTCTCACGAGTGCAAAGCAAGAATGAAAAGTATAAAATTTTATTTGCTGAGAAAACAAAGGTTGTTCTTTGTAAAGTAGGTAAACGGATTTGCTAATATAAGGGAGGACAGAGTATACTTTTACTCACTGCTCGTGTTCATTTGGTGCTTAATTCTCGAATGTAGATTAGGTGCCATTGTTGGTTGACAGGCCTATAAGTCTAGTAGTTAGTAGCCCTGGCTGCTGTCCCAGAGATCGTGCGTTAGATTCACTCCGAAAACAGATATTTGTACGATGATCACGATCATACTTTGTTATGTATCTGAGTGGAATTTGTCTGGAATTTGTATGTATAATATAATCTATAATATAAAAATGAATCGCAAAATGTGTTGGAGCGCATAACTCAACAACGCCTGGACCGATTTCGCAAATTTTTTTTTTGTTGTGTTCGTTATTATGAGGAGAAGGTTCTTATGGAAAAAAAAATGAAAATTAGGGTAGTGTAGGGTAGAGTAAGGTAGAGGAGGGTAGAGTAGGGTAGGGTAGAGTAGGGTAGAGTAGGGTAGAGTAGGGTAGAGTAGGGTAGAGTAGGGTAGAGTAGGGTATAGTGGGGTATAGTAGGGTATAGTGGGATAGAGTAGGGTATAGTAGGCTGAAGTAGGGAAGAGCGGGAGCGAAGCCGCGCGGGCAAAAGCTAGTCTATACTAATATTATAAAGAAAAAAGATTTGTATTTTTGTATGTAACGAATAAACTCATAAAATACTGTGCCGATTTCAAAAATTCTTACACCATTGGAAAGCAACATTTACCCTAAGTAACATAGGCTAAATTTATTGCCCGTGAAATGCCGGGACGGGCCGCTAGTAATATAATATAATATTCCACAACTATTACAGAACGCCGTCTAGTCTCAAGCTAAGCAGAGCTTGTGTTATGAGTACTAGACAACTGATAAACATTATATATTTCTATATACATTATAGATAAATTACACCCAGACACAGAACAAATGATCATACTCATCACACAAGCATTTGTCCTGGGTGTGAATTGAACCCCAAACTCCGGCATAGTAGTCAGGGTCACTAACCACTAGACCAACAGGCCTGTATGATTTTAAAAATATAAAAGAGCTTATGTAAGTTGTCTAGTACTCATAGTACAAACTCTGCTTAGTTAGGGACTAGATAGCGTTGTATGAAGAAAAAATTACCATCTTAAAATAATGATTACACATCTACCTCTACCAATTTGCACTAGGCCCGTGTGGTGAATTACGGTCCATTTCCTATTCTAGAGAGGAGGTCTGAGTCCCAGCAGTGGGAACATTATAAGGCTAATTTACGAGAGTAATTATTATACATATATTTATTATGCTCTACTACAGATCCATAGTCCAACTGGTTTGATATTATAGTCGGACAAGGACCTCTAAATGACAACCTAGCAAAAGGGCAATTTGATTTTTAATGTCTAATGGCTGGAGTCCTACGATTTCTGGTCGATTGAAACAATTTTTCGTAATTTTAACGCCACTTTTTACCTTGTTTATATAGTATTTATTACAAAGGTTCATACAGCCACAATGAATATAATAACAAAACGCAAATTTACTTAAATTTAAATTAATAATGACAAAAAATCTAGCAAAATGACATATTATACACAAGTAAATGAATTTAGCTTATCCAATGTTAAAATAATAACCCCCCCTCTCCCTCCCACCCCAAATACCCATTATTTCGCTGTCCAGTTTAAAACAGTTTTACCCATAACTTAACCAGTTCTAACTAGAAATATTTACATTTATGTACGTCCATTAAACTAAATAAAAACTTAGAATTGAAACGAGAAAATGAGAAACACTAGAGCGGAGAAAAAATATTAGCTCATAAAACTTTGCTTTTTCCTACTTATATTCATCAAATATAAGTTAAACTTTGTTGTTCTGTCACTCGCGACTAAGAAAACAAATTTAAAAAGAAAAATATGCTTCTTTCAACAAATATTAGTGTATTTTGATAAGTTTCAGTGGAAGAGGGAGTGGTAGTGAATCATGGGAGGCGTGTCAGTGACTTGTTGTGATTAGAAATAGTTTGTTTTTGTTATGAAGACGGTTTAGTGGCGGTTTCTGAATGATTGGTTCTGCTGATAATGCAGTATTACTACAGTGCCATCAATGACAATATTGCTAATGATGATGATAAATATTTACAGGCAGGGGTTTTTTTGTAAAAACAAACCTTCAAGATTACGTTGTTCTATCTAAAACATTTCTTGTCATTTCTTTATTTTGCTAAACCTACCTTCGTCTGTATAACGCGACGCAAGCGCATCAAGCACCCCTGTCTCCCGATGCCTGCTTCCCTCCGCTATTGTACTATCATAGTATTGCTTCGCATAGACTTTGTAATATTTAGAACGTTAAATTTAAATATTTCAATTGTTGTATGAAAATCTGATGAACTTAATTATGATAAATTAAAAGTCATAGAACAAAAGTTGTGTATGATATTAGTATCATAGTCTTTTTTTTTTAGGTAAAAATATTCCAAATGACATCCCCCGCCATTGGGCGGATTGGGAGATAGTGTCAGAATCTTACTGACTAACAAACCCACCCCGTTCCTTCTTGCCTTCTATACTGGGGCTGAGCAACCTTTTGGAGCTAACCCTGGCCCCAGTAGGCTTCGACCCTGCTGTTGCTGACAACTCCTTGAGGCGCGTGGGAATAGTGCGTGCCGTCGACGATTTGGCTCGGTCCGTACAGTTACCGGACGGTCGGACAGCGAGCTACCCATTGCTCGTTGTCCGCAAGCCCGCACTGCTGTGGCCGGAAATCGGATGATGATGATGATGACGATGTAGACACCTATTGATGATGCAATATAAAGTTTTACTATAATGCAATCAATGAAAATATTTTGTTACATAACTTTCAATTTCGTGAAAATAGTTTCACAAAATTATACTCTCTTGAAAGTTGTTGTATTTCAGGGGCAATTGTTGTAGTGCAAAATATCTAAAAACTAAAGCTATTTGGCACAGCCGTGAGACACACATTGTGTCAGTATTCTGGTTTAATTTAAGTTTCTAAATGTTTGTTTCTACAGTTTGAGTATCTATGTCTGCCAAATAAAACATTATTCTTTCTTTATTTTAAAAACTTTTGTGCATTGAATTACCGGGTTTTATTTTTAGAAGCACTTCTTTATTAGATTATAAATTTGTTTTTAAATCTGCCGATAGGCTTGCCAGGCGTTCTAAACTTTTTCTTCATCATTCTGCCAAAAGACTTACTGCTGGTCATAAGTGTCACCCCAATGATTAGTCTTGTGTATCTCGCATATATCGGATTCCTGCGTCCCTCATCAGGCCATCGGTCTACCTTGTGGGAGGTCTTTCAACGCTACGTCTTCTGGTACGTCTTCCAAACTTAAGTGGTACCCAGTGGGCAGGACATATTGCTCGTAGAACTGATGGTGGGTAAGGCGAATTTTTTCTTACATAAAAACAATTCCATTGTTTTACCTATCAAAAGAAAACATATTTTCATAATCTTTAAAAAAGTATAATTATTTAGACAGTCCTTAAGTTAATAGGAGCTATTTTCATGCAATCATTTTCAAAATCACACAATTCATGAAATATACCTACATTGCCTGGCCGCGTGGGCGTTTTTGTCATTCCAGTCGAGAGTCCTCCTCAAACTCCACCGCATGATTTTACCTCATTTTCTTGTTAATAATTTATTTAACGAAGTTTACAACATCTGTCATCTGATACTGTTTAACCTAATTATAATTTCTGCTAAGTTATATCAAGTGAAACACGACATTCAAATGAAACCACCAGAAAATACGCACAAAACGTTTTGGGAACTCATTCATTGTGAGTGCAGTTTAGGATTAGAATTCTCTCACAGAGTCTGTGTATCTAAGGGTATATAAATCAAGAGTGAATAGGTATCTTTTAGGTAGGTGTGCTCCCACGTCAACCAACATCATCGTCTATTGATAGGCATAATCAGCCTTACAATCTCTCATCGTTTACATTAGTTAAAACAGTGGACCAACGAGAGTCTACCAAAATAAAAGAAAAATAGCCAAAAGTATGAGCAACTTGGCAGCATAACATCTATCCTAGCCATCTTATAAACTGCAACAATTTAAAACGTCTCTTCCAAAACCACATAAATTCTGGTGAACCCGGAAAGTTTTCAATTCTACTTTAGTGCATGAAAATAGTACCGGAACTGTGTGATTTGTTTATACCACAGAGCTTGGAACGGTGGTAACGATTAGAGACGCAAATACGAATATATTTTTTTGAAAACCATCAAACAACTGACATTTATTGTTTACCCGTGTAGATACCCGTGTGCGATATCTATGGGTTACCCAGGAACTAAACTATAAAATCCTGCGATTTGAACAATATGCAACAATCCGAAATCGTCCATCGGGCATTCGCCCGGATCAGACATAACATCAGGTTGGAAGATCCTCCTTTTCTACGAAGGTATGTGTGGCTTTACACCATGTTACACATACCTCCAAACTCGTGTTCTTTAAGGTACTCTTTGCGTTCTAAGGCCGCTGGGAATCTTTCGAACAATCTCTCAATGCGCCTACGCCATTGCGTAGAATACAAATTTGAGCTGTCATAATAACAGTCAGTCTTCTCCACGACTTTGAAGGCTCGTACAAATCTTGGTCCCAGCAGTGTTACTATGAGCTCTAAATGTGATCCTTTTTACGACCTAAACTGAACTGTTAAAGGGATGGAGCTATATATGGTGTATTTGTCTTTCTCTCGCTCACACAACATGTCATAGTAAGTACCCTGTTATTTGTTTTTGGACAGTCGTTACGAATAGTCCTATTCCAAGAAAACTGATACCAGTCATGTCAAGGATAGGGGTAGCCTTGCTTAAAAGCGTTCTTATAAGAAGTCGTCCGGCTTAGCAGTCAGGGCCACTAACCACTGAACACACAATCGGTCAGCGGCCGTTAATTTCTATGAGTAAGGAATAGCAGTCATAGACACACTGAGTTCGCTTTGAAAGTGTTGACAGTAATGACAGTGTTGACAGTGTCGCAGGACAATGTTAGATGTCCACTGAGGCGTTTATGTGCTCTGTGGTTTATACTCACGATGGCAGGACGAAGCTTTGCCTGAGTAAGCTCTTTTATCTCGTATAAAGCTGATTTTATGGACTGTTTACGTTTAGTTGTGGTTGCGTTTTGTTTTGTTTTTCGCTGGAAATAAACATACTGAAGATTTGCGGCAATTTTTAACCGACATCAAAAAGAGGTTCTTGTTACCTCATAACTCCGTTAGTTATGAACCAATTTGAAATTAATAAAATTATTCTATTTGTTTTACTCTTACAAGTTTCTGTCATTACATTTACCAAGTCAAAATGTCAGTTTGCGCCTGCGAAAAAATCTTCTATTTTGAATTTTCTTTTTACTTTTGATTTTACTGTTAAAACTCGGACTAAATATTTTTCAGTGTCTGATGATCTATTGCGAGTTCGCACGTGTTATTAATAAAATTGTGCTGTTAATGCCATTAGTTCAAGTCAATTCAATATCTTCATTTTTCCCTCTCCAAGAAAGGAAGCCTGAGTTCCAGCAGTGGGAATATTATAGGGATGATTTTGTATCTTAATTTTTAGACTAATCTCCGTAAAGTATTAGCAAAAGTTAATGAAGAGTTAAAGTTATTTTATACAAGGTGTAAGGGACAGCCCTCCTCAAACTTCAAGGGCTTGCTCAGTAGACGAAACTGAACCACCTTCCACAAGATTTTTTTTCAGGAAACGAAAAAAAAAATCAGTTTCACCATACAAAATGATAAACTTGATTGGACAATTTGTATGGCGAGGCCGATTTTATTTTTTTTATCCTGAAAAAAAATTCTGTGGACGGTTGTTCAGTTTCGTCTACTGAGCAAGCCCTTAAAGTTTGTGGAGGGCTGTCCCTTACACCTTGTGTATAAAAACTTTTAATTTTTAACAGAATTTGTATATAGCACAGTTTTGATAAGTTTTTCTTCCTGTTTATAATAATATTAAATCTTTTGTCCAACAGTGAAATCAATGACATCAACCTGGGTCTCTTAGTGGAGGTGTGGAACAAAGGCGTCATCTGGGACAAAGCGCTTGGCTACCACTACCTGCCTCTCACTTCCGTCGCATATAACGAGGTAAGAGGGAAAGAGATGGAATAGACTCTGTAGAATTGTGAAGCGTGAAATTATTATAAGTTGCAGTGCTAGCGGGAAACTGAAGGAAGTGTTGTGGAATAACGATTTCTCTGAGCTTCCTATTTCATTTTAAATTTCTATTTCTATGGAAATTTAGAGAAAACTAGCTTCTGCCAGCGGCTTTACCTGCGTGAAAGTAGATTTTACCATATAAACTTTGGACCCCCGTTTTACCCCCTTAGGGGTGGAGTTTCGTAAATATCGTTCTTAGCGGATGTCAAAACTACTCTATAAGGAACTCACCTCTTTTTTTTCGGTGGGAAAATCATCTAACGACATCCCCCGCTCTTGGGCGGAGCGGGAGATAATGTCAAACTTTTACTGACTAAAAACCCACTCCTGTTCCTTCGTTGCCTTTCGTACCGGGGCTTGAGCTATCTTTCGAATTAACCCTGGCCTCAGTAGGCTTCGACCCAGCTGGGTGCTGCTGTTGCTGACAACTCCTTGAGAGGAACTTCCCTGCCAAATTAGTTTGAAGATATTAAATTATCTGAAATTTCGTGATTAATCAGTGATTGTTATTTCGCTTTTATGTATATGAAAGATAGAAGATTATATTATTTTCATCAGCCTCCTTAATATGTACGTTTTATTATTTTGAACTGTGTTTCAAGATAATACTAGTATTATTGTTTTTTTATTTTGTTAACCCCTCAACTTAAATATCACGAATTTACTCTTACTCATTTACTAATTTATATTTGTTACTCCTTCACGCTCAAATGGCTGAACAGATTAGGATAAAACTTGGCTTACGAAGTAGTTCATGATTTTAGCAGTATCATTATGTGGTATTTCAAGATATATTTATGGTGCAAACCTACCACACTGTTGTCTTTTTTAACTCTAAGATTGACTGGGAGAGAATGCCTTGCTCAGTTGCACACAATTAAAAAGCCATTGTGTCTCGCGTGGATCCACGATTAGACACACAACGGGTTAAGTCCGCCTATGTACTGTACATGAAGTTAGTTACAAGAAGATTAAATAAATAAATAAACATGTACTGTAATATCACATGGGATACTTTTTATAACGGATAAATTTCTTTATTCATGCGGGTAAAGCCATTTGCAGAAATAGTGATATTATGAAATTGTTGGTTTAAATATTACTCCGATCACGAATTTTTTTGCAGTGAAAGAAAGTTTTCAAGTCGTGGTCATACGTTACCGTTATTTAGTCCCAATGGGAAAAGCCTCGAGCACTCACTACTTGTGAAATGAAGGCTTCGTATGATTTCATATTTTATATTCCAATTTCGAAATTACGTTCAATTTAGGCAAATGGGAAAACTTTCTCCAGTCGCCCAAGCCGATGGCAATGACGATTGCATACAAGTACGAATGCCGTTTTGCAGCACATCCGAAAATAATAATGTAAAACTTCATAAACGTAATAAAAAAAAAAATATTATGAAGAATGGTAACGGACTTTTCATCTTACAAAATGGTGTAATCAACCTGGCGACTAGCGTAACACAATACCTAAATATATTTAATAAATTGTGGTGGATTACGTTTACCTGGGACAGACGGTTCAGTTGAGTAGATCTAATTTTGAGAAAGAGGTCAACCGTCGAATCCGACTCGGCTGGGTAGCGTTCGGGAAGCTTCGCGTTATTTTCTCGTTCAACACCACTGTAGACTCTCAAGATGAAAGTCTATGACCAATTCGTGTTGCCAGTGATGAAATATATATGACTCCAAAATGAGATCACTCATAATGGGTCTTATCAGAAGGTGGCTATGCTCGGAGTATCCTTGTGATCGCATGAGGACAGCTGTAGACGGCTGTTGAGATTTTGAAATGGCGACCACGTACTGGAAGACACAGTGTTGGAAGGCTTCCCACAAGTTAGACCGATGACCTGGTGAAGATCGCGGGAATCTGACGAATACAAGACGGACCAATGAATGGTCCTGCATTCATTGGGGAGGCCTATGTCTAATAGTGGACATCTTCTGCCTGAAACGATGATGATAAATTGTCGAGGGCCTGGCCGCCACAGTCTTCCGATAGTGTTAGAAGTAGGGGCTGGTTTTTGAGTAATAGTGTACAAAAATATAAAGCAATGTGGTGGGGTCTCACCACCACTTTTATCGGCGATACTGTAAAAGCTGGTTTTAAGATGTGTTTGAAAATAATAAGTTAAGATTGAGTGTTATCTAAACGCAAAACGGCGATGAAGTTTTAATAAATAAAAAAATGAGTGAATGATTGAATTAATGAAATACCGAAGACGTAGTTATCAGAGTTCCTGCCAAGATTGCGGGATTGTTCTACAAACACAAAAGGCAGCTGAAAGAAAATGGTGTATTTTAGTCAGTAAAAACATTGGCCCTTCCTGTCCTTTACCTGAACCATGAAAAGTTATTTGATGATTTTCCATCTTCTTCTTAGCGTGTCGATAATTAAAAAAAAATTGTTTATTTTCTGTCATAAATTAAATCCCACCATGGTAGTGCTATCCGGTGAATCTGTCATGAGATTCCTACATGAACAGCTTGTTACCTGTTCACAATCGACTAAAGAGAATACATGGTCTATGGAGAGATGAGGCAGAAACATCAAAACCTTTCCCCAATTTCGATATCTGCAAAAAAAAAAAACTGGGCAAGTGCGAGTCGGACTCGTACACTGAGAGTGCCGTAAAAACTGCTCAATATTTCCTAAATAGTTCAATTCCCGAATCGAGTCTCGAAGATTTTTCCAAATGGATTTTTTTTTTTCATTTACTTAGGAGTATTATTTTTTCACAGCTTCAAGAAACCGCAGACCTGAGTATATGGTTTTAATTTCAACTCTATTCAACCTCCAGGCGTTCTCCAGATAAAGGGTCTTGACAGAGAGACAGGCAGCCATACAGACAGGTCTGTCGGCAGGCAGACAGACCGACCGACAGACAGACAGATGGAAAACAAAGTGATCCTATATGGGTTCCATGTTTTCCTTTGTATGAAATCAGAAATCAGAAACGTTTATTTCTAATAGATCAATTACAGGCACTTTTGAATTGTCAAAATGTCGGTCAGTCAAACAAGTGAAGCTAAATTGCACGTACCAAAGCGTAGATCTCTATGGAGAAGAACGTGCAAGAAACTCCACGGCCACTCTTATAGATCATATTGAGTTACATGAATCTTCGTTACATATTTCTTGTTGTTATTATGTGAGCTCAATGAAGACAGGTAATAAAAATTAAAAAATATTAATAAAAACGAAAATAGAAATTGAATTAAGTCACTGGCAGCTAAGAGATGACCAGTCTCAACTGACGGCGTCAGTTCACGAGTATGACGCATGTACCAGCCCCACTCAGCTCAACCATTTTGAAGGGAGCCGAATGACCCCATAACTCGTGCCACCATTAACGAGACATTTGAGTGAGCATGACAATCTCTCAACTGCCATGCTTGTAATGTCAAACAAGTTGTATATATTATATGGAACCCTAAAAACAACTAACTTCGATCACAAATTACGGTACTTAGGGCCAGTGGCGTGCCTGATGCCTTAACATGGGGCAAGCCAAGGAATCTTGACCTAACTACTACTTACCTATCAAAAAAAAATCTCGTGCTACCACGTGTCATCAGTGCAGTAATGCTGATTTTTCTGAATTGCTCCACTACTATTAACAATTATAATGTTAATAGTAAGTAATAAATAATGATAACAAAAGCTTCACCACAACAACTTTATCATCATACCAATAATCGTAAAGTTTGAATAGGTACATGAATAGAAAAAAAAATCGTATTCTAATTCAAATTGTCTATCTTTATTTAAAAATGATTGTATTACTTACACCAACGTAAAAAGTTTGTGAACGTTATTCTACCAACAGCTGATTTTCAATTGCAATCAAAGATAATTCGGAAAGCCGCTCTTGTTGTCGAGTACCGGCCGGCCGGGATGGTCAGCCAATACTATTACAACGATTAATTTGAACATAATGAATATTTAATGTAAGGTTGAGTTGAGTGTGAAATAAAACAACCGAGTACTAGGTACTGATCTAATGTTACTGTTTTGACGCCAACGCCATCTAGTTATGAATGTGTAACTAATACATATTTTTTTAAATCTTGGTGTTTCAAACACTTGTTCGTTATAATAATATGTAATATTATTGGCAAATACTCACAATTGAAACAGCGGTAGCTTTTCGTTGTTCGCTTTTTTAAAACACACTTATCACTTAACTGTCGAGAAAGAGAACCAACTTTCTATTGGCGGTTTACCAAAGTCAAAGTCAAAGCCATGTATAAAGAAGGAAATAACAGCGTTCAAGTACTTTTGAGAATTTTCATGGCACTAGCAAAGTTATTTGAGTCATACCTGATGTATTCCAAGCATTGTTATTAACTTTTCTGAGAAATATTCAAAATAGTAAAGTTACAAGATTATATTTATCATTAAAACTCAAACCCTACCTGGCCATTGATATCAATTCCACACATAATAATATCCACACACAACCACAAGTATAGTTTCCGAATTCATAAACTGTTAAATGACGGAAAACAAAAAAAAAACAAAACAATAATTACGTACAACACGATAACCGATCAAAGCAAATTTGAACTGAGTACTTTTTAGTTCGTACAACTTTACGCGTCATAGAGGGCGCCTCGTATTATAATATGCGTAAAAATTTCTGTCATTCATAAATTTACCAAAGCCCTGCTTTTTTTTAGAACAAAATGTTCGACGAGGATTTGCACACAATAACAAATTACACCCACACACACTCAAAATTTGACGTATTTATATCAAAAGTTGAGATAGAAGATAAAGCCTCATAAAAGCCTTTGAGGCAGAAAAAGACAACAACACATTAGTGTTCATCTCTTTCTTTTGTTAAGTGTTAGAGTGAGATCGGAGAGATTTCGCTCAGAATGGCATCCTCGCTTCGCCCTGGTATCGTCTTATGAATGATTTTTGAATTTCACACAACACAGTGGCAACTTAGCGTAACCGCGTAAGCGCGCGAAGTTTAAAGTTTAGATTTTTGTGATAATTAATTGATTGGTCGTGTTCTATGAATTAGGTGAGGTTTTGGTAGGGCAAGCCAGGCTTTTTGGCTTATATGGTAGGCACGCCACTGCTTAGGGCCATTTCCTCTTAAACTGTTCTTGTTCCGATTATTGGGCTAGTGTTCAGTGCGCTGAGTCCGAGTTGTTTTTACATCAACGCTATCGAAACGTTTACTGCGTTAGGCTCTGATTGGTTAAGAGCTTAGAGCGAACCAATCACAGCGCCGAACGTCATAAACGTGTCGATCGAGTTAAAGTAAAACAAACTCGCACTAACCACTCTGCACAGAAAGTTTACGAACTGAAAATTGAGTGCAAGTGGGTTATCCTCCTATATAAGTTACTGTAGTAAACTTACTGTGTTAGGGACATTAAATGTGAGCTAGTTTATCGGTTGTAGACAAGAAAACCAATCACTGTTTATGCTCTAATAAACGTGGGATGCTGTTGTGTATATCTTTAAATATATATGTATGTGTGTAGTTAAGTAGCAATTCAGACGTTTTTACTCAGTTTAAGCTTGTTTATGTCACCGTAAAAATGTAAATACTGTTGGATTAAAATCTATTTCGCGAGATTGTAAACTGTCGAAGTATTGTTACCGTATCTACAATTTAAGGCATTACTTTTTGGTTGATTATAATCAAAGTAACACTGTTAGAATGTGAAATGACAGAGAATGCAATGCATCTTGCTCGCTCATTGGTTAAACGTCATGTGCCTCGCATTGCCATGCTTGTTTGTTAATTGGTTTTTTGCGTCTATAATATAAAATCGGGAATAAGTAAAAGTACTGTCGAATAAAATAATAAAATAGTTGGTAATTTTTAATTGTCATACTATTCTTATAAAGGCGAAAATTTATCTGAGGCAGTCAAACAGCTTTGAACGGTCAAGTCTTTTAAATGGTACCTTAATATAAATGGGACATTGTTCTGGCATCCTTGGTTTGTTGCATTGTACATAAAGGTGTATCTAGAATGGAATGGAATACAAATTTTCTAGTGTTATGGAGGTCCATTTTTTGAGGATTGGTTGGAGAGTCGTCGCGGCAACCTCATCTACAGAAACAGGCGAAAGAAACGCCGGGTGTCACCATTGTGTAAACCGTCCGGAGGACACGGCAGAGCATACGGTGTGCCCTGCTGCACATTATAAAAGAAAACCCTTGTGCGAAATTTAGTAAAATTCCAAGTAATTAATTTAATTAATAATTATAATAACTGAGTATAATATATACAATAATTAAGAATTAATTAAATATCTTCACTTACATTGTACAAAACCAGATTGTACGGCTAGTTAACAATATAATAAGCGTTCTAACGTGGCTTACCGCCTTAAACTCAGTGAAAATCAATATATAAGTATTTTTAGCCCAGAATACGGTCTCTTGGCGACAGAATGTCTTGAATTCTGGAGAAATCAAAGAACCAATTCTTCGGTTTGATTGTGATTACTTGTCTTGTAATGTGTGTAATGGGGTCGCGTAATTGAGAATGTCGTAGCTGGCTTGTTAGATCTTTATCAGTAAAGATGTCTTATTATTATATCGTTTTCTTTTTTCGGCAGGATTTTTTTTATGCAGGAAAAATTATCAATGATCCCTTCTTGGGCGGAGTGGGAGATAGTGTCAGACTCTTACTGACTAAAAACCCGCCCCGTTCCTTCAAGCTATCATACCGAGGCTCGAGCTGTCTTTCGAAACTAACCCTGGTCCCGGTAGGCTTCGACCCAGCTGTAGCTGACAACTTCTTGAGGCGCGCGGGAACACTGCGCGCCCTCGACGATTTGGGTTTTTCGGCATGGAGGGAAATCCTCATGGACGCCCAGTCTGACTCATAGATGAGCCAGTCTGGACGGTGTCAGACTCCTACTGACTAAAACCACACCTGCCTCAAATTTAAACCACGGACTCGACGTTCATGCCTTTGTTTGATATTTATACATTATTTGCTACTGGGCAACTCTACGTGTAAGTGGCGTCACTCCAGAGCATCTTTCAGTGATCACGATTAATCTCATCTTATTTTGATTGTATCCTTAAAGTTACTATAAAACAAAGTGGGGGGTGGACCTACCGCGTTTGTCTGTCTTTCTGTCGCGATAAACTTAAAAAAGACAGGATGTATTTTTAAGCGGTTTTCATCAGTAAACAGAATGATTCCAACGACAGAACCTAACCAATTTTCAACCGTACACTCGAAATAAGGTTCAGTTGAAAACCAACGTCAGGCAACTACCACGTAGTTGTCTGGCATTGTTGCTGAACTAGGCCTATTTGGCGCCGCCGTGAGACACACATGGTCAGTTGTCTCTTTTTTATGTAGTTATTAGTGTCTACATGTTGTTACTACATTGTGTGTATCTACGAGTGTGTATGCCAAATAAAATAGTTTTCTTTCTTTCTTTCTTTCTATTCATGAGAATCTTTTGAGTATATCATACATGCATTTTATAGTAGGGTAAAATTTGAATTTAAATAATTTTTATCACCCATACGAAGCTGAGGCGGGTCGATAGTCGCTATAGATGTTTAAAACTTTCTCATCTGATATTGTAGACAGGAAACAGATAAAGAAATTATAGTTCGAATACTTACCGAACTTCCACTCAGAACCTGTTCTAAATCGCGCGATTACCTTTACCAAAACTTCCGTTAAGAGGCATAAGACTCTTTTGAACCAGTCAGAGTTGTACCAAGTTTATACAGTAAACTTGTTCTAAATTGTGCTGTCAGAAAAAACTTCATTATTACGCTTATAGCGTATGTGCGTTAATTATAAAGTTCTTTTTTTCCACACCAAATGTATACAAGACGCCAGATAAACTTAAAATAAAGTACATTGACCTTTTCCTAAATCTCCAATACCTACATCGAAGGTACCCGAAAAACCATCAATGAACTACTCGTATTTTTCAGAAAAGGTAAAGAATCACGATAGATGTCGATTCAAGACAGCTTTGTCTTTAATTCTGTTTTTGAAATTAAGAACGTCAATGAGTGTAGGAGGGTCAGTGACCGTTATTCCACGCTTATTTGGCATCACTAATGCTACGTGCCGTCGTTTCGAATTTGGTCCTTACTGGACAGCCTGACAGCGAACTACTCGTTCGAGCAACGGGTAGTTTGCCGTCAGGCTGTAGCCCGCACTTACGATGGCGAAGATTTGCCCAGCAACTCATATTCACATTTTTCCATCTACATTCAAAATCAACTCGCCTTGGTAAAAAATAAGAAATATAAAAAAAGTTAAATAAAATGACGCAACTATAAATTACTGAGTAATTAACGAAACCAAGAAAAATAGAAGATGCACGATGTTCAATTACAGTCCTCACATCACACAATGAACATTTAAAAATGCACGGAAACTCGCTAAACTCCCGTTTTGTAAGCTGTTTTTAGAACAATGGCTGTTAATTTTCATGGAAATCATTGTTAAGTCCGATATATGTGGTATCCACTTACCGTGGTACGCAAATTGTATAGAATTTACATACATAAAAGCATTTTCCGCGGCGTCGGCACAGCTCCGCTGTTGTTAAGGGCTTTATGACATTCCGACCGCGATTTTTGCATTACATGGCCAACTTTAGCGTTTTTACTGAGAAAAACAGAAAGATTTCATATTGAATGGTGGACAGTCCAGAATTTTGATAAAGTTGTGAAATATGTAGAAAGAAACTACTACGAATATTAATCCACTAACTTTTGCGTGCAACTTCACCCGCGGACATAAAATAAAGCCTATGTCACTCAGGAATAAAGCAACTTTGTATCGGTGAAAAAAATTTAGCAATCAAACCGGTGCTTTCAGAGATTTCCTTCTACAAACAAAACAACATTATTTAGTGTAGATGTAAATTAAACCCCAAGCGAACACCGGCGTTCGCTCTCTCATTGGTTTTCTAAGATATTGTGTCTCTAATTACCGTATTTGATAGGTTAATGCTCAGAATAAGTGTTATTTCTCCTCACTACTTAATATATATTACGTAAAGTTTATACTTTGCAATAAACTTTACGCAATACATAAACGTTAGACTATAAAAATTACTAACATAAATAGGGTGACTGGCAATTAGTGTACGATACTTAAACACGTGATTGTGCTCATGATAACCAAAAACTTTTACCATGGAAACAAACCCGAAAACGCGAAAAAAAACAGCTGATATTTTTTTCGCGATTTCGGCTTTGCTCCCATAATAAAAATTGTTTGTTATCATGTGCACAATCACGTGATTAAGTATCGTACATTAATTAACAGTCACCCTATATATAAAATTGTTTTTTTTTTAAATATACGTAAGTTTATGCTTCAAGCTACTAAGCTTATAAGTAAACGTTATTGTGACTTAAAAATGCTATATACATTAAATGATGCAACGCACGTTCAAATTTTGGAACGAACGAAATTTTGTGATAGCGCTCTTAACTCGGCAACCGCTTACCGGACGCGAATTTTAATGAATACTGAGTAACAAATTGCGGGCTTACACCGAGTTAAATATTAAAGGTGGTTGTAAAAAGTCAGAGGTTGAATGATCTGCGAAGATTCGTTTACACCCTGTTTATGGAAGCTTGATTAAATCTCCGTTTAGAGTAAAAAAATAGATACC
This sequence comes from Mythimna albipuncta, assembly GCA_929112965.1. Classification (NCBI taxonomy): domain Eukaryota; kingdom Metazoa; phylum Arthropoda; class Insecta; order Lepidoptera; family Noctuidae; genus Mythimna; species Mythimna albipuncta. The sequence goes on from OV815973.1 coordinate 14,551,342, forward strand.
CGTATCTACGTTTTTTCCTTTGATTTCAAATATCTTCTCTTTTTTAAATGATTTGAACTAGTTCTTGGCTGTGATCCCACCTGATGGTAAGCAGTGATGCAATCATTGATGATGATACCAGTTTATTGCGAGCTTATTCATTCTAGCCTTGAAGACACCTAAACTGTAATAATAATATTCCACAACTATCACACAACGCTGTCTAGTCCTAAGCTAAGCAGAGCTTATGTAATGGGTACTAGACAACTGATAAACATACTTATAAAATTCTAAATACATACATATTATAGATAAATTACACCCAGACACACAACAAATTATCGTGCACATCGACGATCGATCAACGACGATCAACGAATCGAACCCACGACCTCCAGCATAGCAGTCGGGGTTCCTAACCACTAGACTAACAGGCCAGTCAAAATATAATATAATAGGATGGGAAGATCGCTGCCAGATAATGTTCCAATCATTCGATGTACGTAATTTAACCTTCAAATACCCTAAGCTTTCGTTCGCTTGGGGTTCAATGAATTAAACGACGACGAAGCGTTTAGTCTGAACCGTAGAAGTGTTAACAACGTAAGGGTTATTTTGGCCTGTCATGTTTCCATTACTTGAGGTCGAATCTCGTCACCATTTGGCGCCAGGATATTCTGTCCTGGGATTCTGGCAACTTGGATAACTTAAGGTCTTTTAAATTTTGGGCTAGTAAAATCGCGGGCGACTTCTGACTTTCTTTCGATTTCGAAAATTTTGCTAAAACAACAGATGTTACATTCTGACTGAACATCTGTTTACGGCAAGAGAACTACTAAGGTTGCTGACATAGCACGAAGAATCGCCAAACTTAAGTGGCAATGGGTATATTGTTCGCAAAATAGATGGCTGTTGGGGCCGAAAAGTTCTGGAGTGGTGACCGCGTACCGGAAGACGCAGCGTTAAAAGGCCTCCTACAAGGTGGACCGATGACCTGGTGAAGGTTGCGGGAATCCGATGGATGCGAGACGCACAGGATCTTTCTTTGTGGCGAAACTTGAGGGAGGCCTATGTCCAACAGTGGACGTATATCGGCTGAAATGTTGATGAAAGTAAGTATGTACAAGGAACTCATTTCAAGAATACAATAATTAAAATACAACATGGTAGCTAAGAGCTGACCATTCTCAGCTGACGGTACCCGTTCACGAATATTACTCATATGCTATCACCATATTCACCATTAAACTCAACCGTTTTGAATGGAACTAATTCATATTTAAAAGAATTAAATCTAATTCATATTTATACGCGTCATTTTACAATAAGTGGCTGCATTTTTTTTCTTAACTTTTACTCAGTGCCATCTAGTCCCTAACTAAGCAGAGCTTGTGCTATGAGAACTGATAAACATAGTTGTATATTTCTAAATGCATACATGCAATTATAAGGTAAATAAATTACACCCAGACACAAAACAAACGATCGCGCTTATCACACAAACATTTGTTCTGGATGGGATCGAACCGACAATCTCCTGTATAGCAGACAGGGCCACTGACCACTAGACCATCTTTGATATAAATATAAAAATGAATCCCTATTTCCTTGATCACGCCATCATGCGAGGCGGCTGGACCGATTTCGCTAATTCTTTTTTGTTGTTTTCGTTATTGTGAGGAGAAGGTTCTTATGGGAAAATAAAATTAGGGTAGTGTAGGGTAGAGTAAGGTAAAGTAGGGTAGAGTAGGGTAGAGTAGGGTAGAGTAGGGTAGAGTAGTGTAGAGTAGGGTAGAGTAGTGTAGAGTAGGGTAGAGTAGAGTACGGTAGAGTAGGGTAAAGAAGGGTAGAGTAGGGTATAGTAGGGTAAAGTAGAGAATAGTAGGGTGGAACAGGGAATAGCAGGAGCGAAGCCGCGCGGGCAAATGCTAGTCTTTGATAAAAATGTCCATTCCGTACGCCAGACAACCACGCGATTCAGTCAATACGTAATTGTTAGCAGCCCACCAATCAGCCGGCAATTGATCAGATTACCTCTGAAATATTAATGAGAGTCGGTATTTATTTTAATGAACCCCTCACTGATTGATTGCAGTACTTGGCTAGTTAGTCTGTTCACTTCATTTGCGAGTGGATATCGAGGGAATAAGCGGTGCATTTTGTGTTGGATTGTTTTCGAGGTTTGTGTGGGAAAATATGAAATAGAATCTTCGTTTTCAATACATTTAATTAATACTCTTATTTTGCATTATAAACTTTAAGAAAATACTCGTAAATTCCTTTTATTTGAAAATAAAAAAAACACACCCAAATAAATATACCATAAACAGTATTTTTTTTTTAATTACTGTATTTTTAAATTTCATGGAATATATGACATTTTGAACCGGTATAAGCTATCGACCAAATAAATTACCGAACTGCAAATTTTTTTCGCAACATGATTTTTTGCATAAACGATACATCGCACCAATAAAGCATCGATGGAATAAAACATCGTACAACTGAATTATGGACACACCGTGTTCGATATAATAAAATTCCAATCATCAAGTTTCGAAATCAAGTAGAGAACTCAACCCAAAAGAAAAATAAAATGTATTATGTATGAAAATCGTTTTTTTTTTTTTTAAATAGTTGCAGACACCAATATTCTCTGATAGTATATGTATGTACTTACAGTTTCTGAACTGGAATAACTCAACTACTTTATCCAAGTGATTTATATTTCAGTTTATTTACTTATTATTTACTAGCTTTAGCCCCCGGCTTCGCTCGCGTTAAATTCGGGGTAACATGGTTCCCCTTTCTGTGGGGGGTTAGTGAACTCCCCTTAGTGAACTCCACTGCGGGTGACGTAACCTACAACAAACTTATTATTTGCGGTTGGTACAGTAATCGGGTTTAGGGATCGAACCGCAAAATTAAGTTTGTTTTTAATTGTATATTCTTTTCCGGGATAAAAAGTACCCAATGTGGTGCTCAGGATATTAAAGAATAATTATACCAAGTTTCATCGTAATCGAAACGGTAGTTTTAGCGTGATGCTTGAACAAACAGACAGACTTACAAAAAATTTTTAAATCACAATTTTGGGTTCGGTGTCGGTCTAGTAACATCCCCGCCATTTATTTTTATGATATTTTCAATGTACAGAATTTTCGCTTCTACAGATTTATTATAAGAATATAGGAGAAGATATAGATAGGCAGATGTTTGACCACTACCTCGCTTGATGGTAAACGATGATATAGGCAACGATTGAGCATGCTTGCCTAGACGTAACTTATTCACTCTTGCCTTAAAGATCCTTAGGTTATAGCTATTAGGAAATACAGACTCTGGTAGCAAATTCCACTTATTAGCTGTACGAATGATAAAGTCAGTTCAATTTGTTTAAAACTAAACTTTCCAGTACATATCTGAACCAACTGACCTTACTAAGTTAAACGTTCAAATGAAAATCCTCATTTTAAAAGCAGGTATCTTATTCCTGCTTCCATTCCTATTAGCAGGGGCCAGTTTAAAAGCACAATATCCATCCTTTGGGAGTGCTTGCATTTGCATTTCCTTATTCATTTACTCTTTGGAGATAATTGGTACGTTGGAACGAGAGGGAATTATCGTAAAATTTGGTATTCATATTCATGGCGTCGTCAGTTCAACGTTTTAGTGCACTTTGTACAGACTGCTGCATCAATTTGGTACTCCTATCGTTTTCAAATGCCTTATATAAAAAGGGGGTAACCACTGCACACTGAATAACCACTTCCACACTTTAGGCATCATAGACAGTCCCCTTTGCAGAGCATGCTTGGAGGCAAAAGCATTTATTTCAAATAGACCATTTGCAGGCACTCTAGAATAGTCAAATGTCGTACAGTCCAAAAAAGTGAATCTAAATTGCACGTTCCAAAGCGTATGGAGAAGAACGTGCAGGAAACCAACTCAAGAAACTCCGCGGACACTCTTTTAAATCATATTTCGAACCTTAGGATCCCCGAACTCCCTTATTGATGCCCTGAAAAACCTGAAAGGCCTAATCTGTTTTTGGAGAGAGGTGGGCTGGTTGGAATAAGCCCACCTAAGGTTATAGCCACCATGGCCCATGTACAATGGTCCACATAGGTCTAAGTGCAGAAAACATACTCAGACATAGACACAGCGTAACCAGTGGTTTTCGCCGTTGTTTCATACCAAGGCTAAAAGTGAGGGGATTATCAGTGATGTTCTATGTGTTATCCTGTGCAACATATTTCTGGTGCCCCGACTATAGGGAGCTTCAAAGCTCGTTTGAAAAAATGGCTTATCGAGCAAGCGAAGCATGTAATCATGATATTGACTAAGTATAATGTAACATTCTGTATATGTCTTGTAAGAATCTCTTACCAATAAACTACTATGACTATTTTGTAGTTTCATTTTGAGACTCGCTAGCTGCTGAGTAAAATCTGCAGCACGTTCTAGTATTATCTCATGCACTGTACTCAAGATTCAGGAATATTGCACTTATTTATTTATCAAAACTTCATGCAATATAAACGTACACAGACAGACTTCGTAATCTGTAAATCCTGTACAGAGTAAAGCCATGTCTGTGTCGCCAACGGAAAGAGATTTTTTCCTGCAAATTGGACGAAAACACGTACGGAATGCATAGCAAAGCGGATTTTGTATGTACATTTTAAAATCATACTTCGTTTTTACGTTTGTATCTCAGATAGGTATTATTTTTATAGAAACTATGGGTGACTGAGCTTGAAGGTGATCTCTATGATATAAAAATCTTTACATGGCCTAAAATAAAGCTACATTTTCCGCGTATGTCTATATATCCGCTAACTCCACGGTTTTCACTGGTAGATAGATAAACGGAAAAGATTTGTGTATATAATTTGCAACCTTTGCAAAGCCAGGGCGGGTTAGTTTAGTACTCGTAGTAAAATGAATAAATTCATTAAAAACCCTAACAAAGTATTTGTTACTTTTTTTAAAAAAGCTTATTTTTTGTCCCACTGCTGGGCAAAGGCGTCCCCTTTCTCCTTCCAAACCTCTCTGTCTAGAGCGATGTTTTTTGATTTTTTTTAATGACACTAAAATAAATGTTATTGAAATGTCAATAAATTAAATATCAAATTGTAGTGGCAATCATTGCCATCATTGTCATCTGAGCAGTGGTAGCCGAGTGGTAACGGCCCCGATTTACGAGTTGTAGGTCGTGGGTTTGGGCCCAGCCAGGCGCTTTGTGTAATTTATTTCATCATCAATGCTCTCAAAACGGTAAAAGAAAACATCGTGAGGAAACTGGCATGTCCTAGAACCAAAAATTCGAAGACATGTTACATTCACTAACTCGCACTGGGCCAGCGTGGTGGATTACGGTCCATTCCCTCTCCTAGAGAAGAGGCCTGAGTCCCAGCAGTGGGAACATTAAAAAGGCTGATGATGATGATGAACGTCAGTCAATAACGATCGCATTTTTATCGAGAAGTTAGTACTTCTCGATAAAAATGCGATCGTTATTGGTAGTCAAGGTAGTCCTTGGTGACAACACTAATCCGTCCATTCTTTCCAGTCGGACGGTGGGGGGCGGTGGGTGGAACTAGAAGCGCAGGTGATGATGCGAGGTGGCGCTGTAGTCGGCACTACTGGCCCCACTGGCAATGCCTTGCTACTGGACTGCAGGTTCGAGCCGCCCTTTGGTAAGTACCTTATTTAGTTGCATTAAGAGCTTGAGATACATTGTCATACAACCGCTCTTAAGTGATTTTGATGTTTTACACATATTTTTCCAGCCATCTTTCTCTATTTTAGATATATAGATATCTTGTGGATATTATATCTAGGATTCTATAAAAATCAAAATATAAATTTGTGGAAAACTAATCCTGTAAAGATCTTTTGAAATCTGCTATTTTACGTAAACTTTGGCCCTCTATAATATAATCATATCAAAAATATAAAAAAAAACATGTATAGAGCCTTGGAAACTTAATCTAAATTCTGCATGACGACAATTTCACTCAAAAACTTTTAAGAGTTTTACAAAAACGCGTATTTCCTTGAACCATTTTTGTGAAACATTCGAGTGAATCACGGAATGCCAACAGTTTTCAGCTGTTTTTGCGTTGCCTCTTCATCAAACATCGCATTGGATTGCGTAAGATGAAGCAACAAGCTTTTAAACCATGCTCTACGTTGACGATAGGCGAGTGGGGAAGGACCCACTTAAGACTCGGAGTACTTTATGCGATCTACCAAAAGATACCGCGTACATCAAAGGACTGGAACAGTTTGCCTGCTGCGGTCTTCCCGTCTGATTATAATTTGGGTGTCTTCAAGGCTAGAGTGAATAGGCTCTTAATAAACTAGTGTGCCTCACCATCAACGATTGCATCACTGCTTACCATCAGGCGGGATCGCAGTCAAGTACTAGTTTATAACAGATAAAAAAAAAAAGATTTTTTTTAGTATTGTTTGGTGAGATGTTGAGCTCCATAGAAGTCTTGAATTGAGCTACACGAGACTACTGACTAATGTTACACTGACTGGATAGGTCCGCTTAAATCCGTATGGTTATATCCTCGAAGCACAATTTTAGACACTAATCTGTATGATTCATATATAACTTTTTGTGAATGAGAGTATTACGTAGATCGTTTATATTACGGTTAGATTGATTGTCTAGTAATTCGAGTACTATAAGCAGCCTAACCAAATGTTCTTACTTTGGTATTGTTCGTCAAATGGTTGAGTTTTAAAGCTCGAAGTTAAGCTACACAATATCTGATAGAAATACTTGCGTAAAACTCAGACATCAACCAAGGCTACCTATCGTTCTCATTGTTTTGATTTTACTGTCTACAAGAGACTTTAACTTTTGAGATTGTTTTGTTTTGGTGGTTATAATCTGAGAGTGGTCAGCTAGTTTAAATTAGCGTTTTTACACACAAAATGTGTTATGTGCAACCTACTAGCGATCCACCCTAGCCTTGTGTGGGTGATAGAAATCTTTAGAATTGTCGGCTTTTCTCTTATTATAGTTTGTATGTATTAATACCTACTTAAACTATCCTCGAAAAACATGTCACAATGTGTCTATTGGTGAATACTGCATGAAAATTATTTCAATGATTTTTGAGCTTATCGCATTCATACAGATAGTCAGGCGAGGAGCCCCGTCTTTGTTGGATTTGCAAATTAAACATTCAATTTTATCATTAAAATACATATAATGTATTATTAATATGGATCTGTATCTTTTAGATCAATAAGGTCTGAAAAAAGTACTTATTATTATTAACCTTTCAATCGTGGAAATTACAGACACAATAGAAAGACAATAGGTGCGCGAACCGCGTTAGCTTGAGGTTTAATGAATTAAAGAGACAATATAACAGACCATCTGAGGTTAAACTAACATACAACTTGAGCAAGATATGAGCGTTCTTTATTTGACATTTATTCCAATCTGATCACTGGGTGTCAGGGTATGGTATTTTGGTAGCATCGCCTCAGTTTCTAAATTATGCGGCTGCTATTTTTTCTTCTTTGACTGTATTTGTTCCAAAAATAACATTTATTAGACTATATTTCGAAGGATCTGTCACTATTTACTCGGAGAATAATTTGATCGATTGATTTGCTAATATATAGAAACATAGCGTTCGCTCGTTCAGGCAACTGAATATGAGTACGAGTACCATCAAAACATGGAAAACATTTTAACATTGTCAAACGAGGATTGATGTATGATCACAGGTGTTCGTGGTTTCGACCATTGGTTGATTTGGTTACTTACGCTACATCTACATGCGTCATCAACAAAACGGTAAACAAAAACTACCAAGTTCGAGTCAGACTCGCGTGCGAAAGGTTCCGATCTATAAAAACATCGGCTTTTGGAGTCCCGTTTAAAATAATATTGATTTTATTCACATTTTAGTCATCATCATCATTTATTTTTATTTTATTTTTTTATTTATTTATTGAGACAAACACAGTTGATACAATTACATAAAAATCTTAAGAAATTACACTAGGAGTTATATTAACAGGTTATCGATTTCAGCCGATATACTTCCACTGTTGGACATAGGCCTCCCCCAAGCGTCGCCACAACGAACCTCGTCGTTGTCGTCGCATTTTAGTACCTATTTGTTATTATTACGGCAACAGAAATACATCATCTGTGAAAATTTCAACTAATTATCACAGTAATTCATGATTCATGATTCCCCTGGTGACAGACGGACATATAGATGCACAGACAGCGAAGTCTTAGTAATATAGTCCCGTATTATCCTTTGGATACGGAACACACAAAAAAAAACAAAAAAACATTTTGTTGCCTGATCCTAATAATGAAAAAGCGAGTCTATTGCAAAAAGGATGGTACGAAATTGTAAAAAAACGGCCTGTGTAGCGTGCAGACCAAATGCGCAGAACAATGTGATTGTCCATGAATTTTTCGTCAGTTGGCTGCATCACTGTTTTTATCCAGAGCGTCGCATATTGAGAATATTGTACGAGTATCACGTATGATGCTTGTTTTTAAGCAATGTCCTTTTTATTGTTGAGAAAACCGAGGTTTAGTTAGACCAAATAATAACTGAATTTGTGTGTTTTAGCCGAGTTGTAGTTCCTATTTTTGGTGTAACTAAATACGCACCGATTATAAAGCCGGAAATAGACATTCTGCTTAGAAAAAAGAAAGAAATCAAAGATCTCAAGAGACTTGCACAAAAGTCCACCATAGAGTAACTGGCATAAAAGCATGCAAAACGGTAATTAGTAGTGAATACGAGTATTTTGCAAAATCAAGTTTTGATTTCTAATACGGGTATACCCATAGAACAGATAAAAGAGTTTGGAATGGCCTTTTGGGCGGGGCAGGCATGCCACAAAGTAGGGCAATGCTCATATTTCAACTACCAATAGCAAACTTGCGATCTAAGTGTGCGTGGTCTGTTAGATGCGTAATGCATGTTCATATTAGTTTATTGCCTGTAGTGCTAAAGTTCCAGGCATCAGCGGCCTTATTTATATTTTTTATGACCATACTTATTATTAGGTTAGCGAATTGTTGATTAAATTTTATCATAAATTATGTGAATTTTGTTCAAATTAATTAAAGGGATAACATAATAAAAGGGATGGTTTTTAAATAAGACTGATCAGATTACGACACAGTTGAATAAAGCCTCTAGTCATATTACTATAAAGTACATATTTCCTAGAGAAAATGAAAGAGATCCTTGGCTATTAGGGTTTATGCAAACTCGACGATTTTCCCCAGCAATGTATCTTGAGGACAATTTCCTCTAAGCCTTTCACAACGGAAATATTCCGTCGCTGAAGATAAAATAAACTTTTTACTACTTTCTCTTTGAAATAATAATATTCCAGATGAATTTCAAATAGGAGACGACGCATCATTAATTACGTTCTGTAACCATGTTACTTCTTTGTAAAATCTGTAGCTAGATTAAATAATTTAATTTTATGAATTTTGCGGCATCTCCCTTTGACGTGAGCCGGTGTGTCGCTTTTGAAAATTTCATTATGAAAAGCGCAACGTACAAATTAATTTTACTAGCAACATTCGTTCTTATGAGGGATATTAATTGTATATTTAGAAAAACGAAGTATTTCCTTTTAATACTGAGCCTGAAAATGTGTACCTGCATGTGTTGGTAAGTAAATCCTTTTTTTTTAATTAATGATTGCGTTTGACCTCTTTCTCACCTGATGGTAAGCGATGATGTGGTCGATGATGAAGCACGCTTGCCTAGAAGAAACCTATTTACTCTCGACTTAAGGACCCCTAAGTTGTCAGGAAACACAGATTCCGGCAGGGAATTCCACTCCTTGGCTGTACGCACAATAAATGTGTTCGCAAAACGTTTTGTGCGTATGGGTGGGATGTCTACCATGTACCGGTGGCGCAACGCTGTACGTCGTGTGGTCCGATGATGGAACGGACTTGACGGAATTAGATTGTGCAATTCCAATGCACACTCCCTTATGAATTTTAAGCGCAGCGCATGGGGACTATTCTCATGCGCTGCGCTGGCTTCGCTCTCTAGGTACACTAAGCCTTTTATTTGCTATTGAATACCTATAAAATGCTAATGAATGTATACTATAAAGATCAAGCTTAATTTCGAATTAATTTAATTATGTGACATACGTATCACTATGAGAAGACGACTATTTTTTTTCAATAATGTTTGTAACTCATTTAGGTATTTATCGTAAGTGTCATTTGCGTTCAAAGGGCAGACAGGCGTAACACGACAATGCGACAAGATGTTCATATACAAAATCGTTCTACAAATAACTAGTACATACTCTGGACTGGCCTGTTGGTCTAGTGGTTTTTGACCCTGACTGCTATGCCGGAGGTCGTGGGTTCGATTCCCACCCAGGACAAATGTTTGTGTGATGAGCATAATCATTTGTTCTGTGTCTGGGTGTAATTTATCTATAATATTTAGAAATATATAAGTATGTTTATCAGTTGTCTAGTACCCATAACACAAGCTCTGCTTAGCTTGGGACTAAACAGCGTTGTGTGATAGTTTGTGGAATATTACTATTTATTATTATTATACTCGTATGTTGCAAATCACGAACGCGGGTTTGGTATTGGATGTATGTGTAGATTTACGTGTAGGTACGTCAACCTATACCAACACACATACAAAACTAGCCGGCCTTGGTGAGATCGAACAAGTAGCCCTAAAAAAAGTAGTAGGTAAGTTATTTTTTTTATTATGTATAAGCTCGCATTTGACTACTATCACTAGTACTACTACCGGTAGTAGTAAGTTGTATACATAACCGTAAAAGAATGTAAAAAGTTTGTCTCATAGTTATATTGGGCTGCGGAAATGTTCGAAAGAGTAACTACGGCTTTGGCATGAACTGAAGGAACACGTTGGATTTTAGTCAGCAAAGTCTGACACACTCTCTCACTCCACCCAGAGCGGGAGAAATTATTTGATGAATAATAGCTAAAAAAAGAAAATGTTGCAATTCCCCGTCGTGCCAGCGGGAGTCTTCATAACAGTACTACTAGCCAAGTTGCTAAACTGCAATAGTTAACGCTAGTAGAAAGCTTCAAATGTACGGGAATGAGTCATCTCAACGCTCAGTCACGTGGTCTGAACAAAAGAATTGTGAGCCGAAAGCTGCAATGACAAATTTGACAATGACAAACGACTTTTTTCAATACACTTATGAAGATATGAATAAACTGAGATTGACCGGCGACTCGTGGGGGTCGTCGCGCGCCCTGTTTGATACCATAAAAGTAATAAAATCGTGTCGGGAAAAAGCACGCACGCTTTTCTGCACTAGAGCGGATAACAGTCTATTGCGTGCCTAAAAACCGTTGTCAAAATTTTAAGTTGAAAAATAATTGCCACACATTCTTCCTAACAAAAACAACTTATAACAACATTTGAAGTTCATTCTAAAGAAATTACTCTTACGAGTTCCCTTCATAATTTATGAACATTAAAATAATCCCGATACTTTATGAGGGACTTTCGCAATTAACGCCAATTTAAGCTTAATTATCGTTTCTTATCTTGGTACATAATTATTATCTTGTAAAATTTAACACCTATACTTTGGCTGAAGAGCATTTTGTAATAAGTGTTTCAGGATTTTTATTGGATCGTTAATTTTCGACATCACGCCAACATATTTTATCAAAGAAGTAGACTCAGTATTTTACCAACTCATCGCATGTTATTAAAATCTATACTAATATTATAAAGAGGTAAAATTTGTAAGTTTGTATGTCTACATACAAACTTACAAATTTTAATGTAATCTCTGGAACTACTGATCCGACTGCGAAAATTTTTCACCGTTAGAAAGCTGCTTTATTCCTGAGTGACATAGGCTATGGTAGTATTTTATGTATGCGGGCGAAGCCACGGAAAAAAACTATGTATTTTTTTTTATTTGATATGAACTAGTGCTTGACTGCGATTCCACCTCATGGTAAGTAGCGATGCAATCTTTGATGGTGAGGCGCACTAGTTTATTAAGTGCCTATTTACTCTAGCCTTGACGACACCCAAATAATAAACGAAGTATAATAAACGATAAGACTACAAAAAAACACACTTAGATATAAGTAAAAGTTTGTGAGTGTATGTTCCGTAGGGGCCCAGCAGGGTCGAAGCCTACTGGGGCCAAGGGTCTACTTCTGAAAGGAAGACTCGGCCCTGGTACGAAAGGCAAAGAAGGAACAGGAGTGGGTTTTTAGTCAGCAAAAGTCTGACACGTGGAAGTACGTGCTCCGCCCAAGAGCAGTTGACGTCATTGGATGACTTCCGCTATTAGGTGGCGAGATAGTTTGGTAGAGTAACCGTGGCCCAGGAAGGCAAAGGGAAACTGAAAAAACACAAAAAACATAAGGACATTTTGCTCAGTAAATGTCTGACACGCTTTTTCGAACCACCCAGAGTGGGGTCTTCATGATTTACCACATAAAAAAAACACTGTATTGTAGTTACTAAGCTTTGTTTTTAATTTCCGATGCCTTAGACATGAGGAACAAAAACTACGTATTTATAGTAAGGAACTGTTTAAACTTTCACTTTCAATTTTACTAAGAAACTTACATACATTACTTTGGCACATAAACATTACCGTACCCTCGATCGCCTATCTCTTTTTGATCCCCAACGGAAGAACAAGACAGAATATAACTGAATGTAAAACTTCAACGGTAAAACATTTGTGACCCACGACCCTTGTCAGGGAAACTAGCGTAGTGGGTCCGAGGAGGCGTAAAAATAGTTTGTGGGTGACAATTCTTCAGGACATTCCGTAACCCATAATCGATGAAGGAAAAGATATAAAGAAAAAGAAATAGGAAAAAAGATATAAAGTCGAGTTGGCACAAATCTCAAGTGTGTCAGAATGGCGCCTGCTTGGCTGTTGAGCCTTGGCACGCCACATGTCCTGATTTTCGGGAATCTATGGTTAGGTCAGACCAATAAATACTAGTAATGTTCTCTGATGGTTTATTCCTTGTACACTTGTACAGGTCGTTCTTACTGAATGGATTGTAAGGTTTCTGTTTTTATTTGTTTATCTTCCTATCCATGTCTAAGATGATCTTCGAAAATAAATACATATTAATTAAAAAAAAAAACCTTATCCAATATAAACAAATGTCGAAGCCATTTTGTATAACACGCCATATTACAAGTAGCCGATTGCCGGCCACCGTAGGCACGGGTTTGCGGATAGTGAGCAATGGGTAGCTCGCTGGTCACTGTCCGGCCGTCCGGTAACTGTCAGGACCAAGCCCAAGTCGTCGACGGCGCGCACTGTTCCCGCGCGCCTCAAGGAGTTGTTAGCAACAGCAGGGACCCAGCCGGGTCGATGCCTACTGGGACCAGGGTTATCCGAAAGAGCGCTCGAGCCCCGGTATGAAGGCTAGAAGGAACGGGGTGGGTCTTTTTTTCCCATCATAAAAAAATAAAAATAAGTAGCCGCGTCGGATTGAACGAAAAACGTCACTGTAATGTAACCTTACGTTTAGTCGAAATGTGGTGGCGATACGTTCTACAAAGCAGCGCTCAATGTTTAGCTGTATTGTCAGTGTAGAGTGATTATAAATTATGAAGAACCTATCCAAAAAAAGCTTGAGTAGGGTTGATCCAATTCATATAACACATCATGGTTAAATCCTACTTTATAATATTAGTATACTTTACCTTTTTATAATATTAGTGTACATTAATATTATAAAGAGGTAAAGTTTTTTTTTTGTTTGTGAGAGATAATTTCTGTAAGTACTGGTCCGCTTGCTGAAATTATTTCACCGATAGAAAACTGTTTATTTTTATGTACGCGGGTGAAGCCGTACGCAAAAACTAGTTTAAAATAGTGTTAACATTTCTATATATGTCAACAAAATAATCACGCATAAACGGCAAACTATTTTACTAAACAAAATTTAGCACAGAAGTACACCATGTAACATTGACTACTTTTACGCAGAATACGAAGGCCATAATTCATAGGGTCCGAGTAAAGCCTAGAAAACTAAGTACTGTTAAGTGGAGCAAAGGTAAAAATAGATAGTACCATTACTATCCTAGATGATAATAGATTCTCTTAAGAGGTTTCTAAACAACCCCACTTTTTCTTCATGTTCGAGAAAATCGCAGAAGGTAATCCAATTTAGTTTGGAGTAACCATAGAACACGGATCCTCCTTTGTGGCTGCTGCTAGATCAGGCATCGGCACTTTTCATACAACTCCCTTATAATTTCAAATTTTATCGTTAAAAAAAAATCGTTTTTTTTTTGTTACCTATTTCTCTAGTGAATTCATTAGACTTAAAGTTTACGTCAAAATATATTTTCTTTTTTTCCTCTAAAGAAACTTGGGGCAAAGTATTAATAGCCTCACAAATTGTTTTCAAGACCAAGCAACGCTAAGCGAAGTCGTTCTTTGGATAGGTAATGATCCATTTTATCAAGACTCCTACGTGTTTCGGAAAGCACGTTAATTGTGCAATTTTACCAGGCTAGGACGTGAAAACTAAGCTGTGAAACTACCAAACTACAAATTGCACTATCGAACAGGCATCTATTAACTCCTCCATCATTGTTTTAACTTCACTATTTATACTAAGAGTGAGTTGCACCATTTAACTATAACGATAACCAAACAATAACCAGCCGTGAAACGGCCGCCTATTGTTCAATTCGACGATTTGACAACTGTTAACGGCTTTGTTATCGTTATAGTTAAAAGTCTTAGGGTGAGTTGCACACTATACCTAAAACTTTTTGTTTTCCACTTTTGTGACATTATTTTTGCTATGTGTTTAAGCTATTGCATAGCTTCTATCGCGGGCCTTGAGCGTTGAGATCGAATCCAGAAATTTCGTAACGAAAATAACCTAACACCCCCCACTCATTTGTTTTTTGAGCGTGGTGACCGATAAGAAAACCAATGAGTGAACAATCAATCAAAATTCAATTCAATGTGTGAAAGTGTAACTTCAATTAATATCAAAGAAAAAAAAAAAACAAAGGAAAAAAAATACTGCACAAATAAAATAAATAAATAATTATAATTGCATAAGTTGATACAAATGCTATGCAATAGCTTTACCGCGGCAGTCCCCGAGTGCCACACGTCTTTTTTATTTTAATTAAACCACAACAATCTTAATTTCACTAGTAAAGTTTGTTTTTATTTTATTTTTTGTTTGTAGGAGTTAATCCAGATCCGATCGGTGAAATTTTTTCACCAATAGAAAGCTGTTTTGTTCCTGAGCAACATAGGCTATATTTTATATGCGCAGGCGAAGCCGCGGGCAAACGCTAGTGGACCAATATTTATGATCGGTGGATATCAAATGCTTCTATATGAACGCACCGTGGAAAATCACCCAATAAATTTGGTTCCGGCTGTCATTTGCAGATCTTCGATGTCGTTACGTTTTCTCAAAGGATTATTGAGTTGACCAGCCCCCCTAACCAAGTTACAACCGTTTCACTTGCGTCGAACGCTTCGAGTTAGCCGCGTCACCGAATCTTTTGTTCTGACCACGTTGTTGAGCGTTATGATGACGTCATTACCATACATTTGAAGCTTTCTACTAGCGTTAACTATTGCATTTTAGCAACTTGGCTAGGGGTACAGTTATTGCTTTGTAGAGTTCAGATAGGCAGTCACTCTATGTGAAAATACTTGTATTCAGATCATCTGGTTAGATTGGAAGCTATTTACATCTTAGATGGGTAAAGGCTATGTAGGTACATTGATAACTGTCTAGACGATACCAGCGCAGTTTTTCGACTTCTCTCGGTCTGGATAGAGCGACGTGTAGTCAAATACGGATTGACTAAAACTCACCGGTGTTTATTTCCTTGCAGTTTGCGTTCCAGTGTCACGGAAATTCTTTTTCAAAACACTTATTCCAAAATACGATCTTATCCCTACTGCCTTTAGGTAATCAATTTTCCGCACTTGTCACAAGAATATCGAGCTGGGTCTCCCGCAGCCAGGTCTATTTATTTATTTCTTTTTGAAAAACGTCGTTTGATACATGTGGAAATTTGTTGCTACAGCACTCGGCTCCATAACACCCTCGCTGTTGGCTCGGGAAAATTCCACCTCGGTCGCAACAGCAAACTTTCTCCACTTGTATCAATATGTACCTACTATTGAATAATCCCACGGCCCTGTAGTTCTAAGCTCTGTGGGTGTAACAGACCCTGGCGATCTGTTTCCTTTGCTTTTCCATTACGTTATCAGATGAGATCACATCTGAAATAGCCACTTAGAAAGTCATTTACTACGCTATCTTTTATTCAGAGCATTAAAAGTTTTTGTTTTTAAGACTTTTGAATTGTTGATGTTAAAAGGCTTAATTAAATAGAAATGGTTAAATTAAATTGCTGCGGTTGTTAATTTCTGTGTATTAAGAATAATTTTATTACTATTAAAATACGCTTAAGCTGTACCAAATTTTAGAAACCAGCCTTTTGTAACTCCAGTCAATAGCCGCAATGGCGGTTGGTTTCGCTGTTTCATTTCATATATCAATGTTAGAGACTCATCATCATCATCATTTCAGCCGATATACGTCCACTGTTGGACATAGGCCTCCCCCAAGCGTCGCCACAACAAACGTTAGAGACTGTATAGAATTAAAAATTTCACTATTTTTAGAGTACTAAATATTGAATTGAAAACAAGCAGTATTTTTTTTTCAAAGTCGTAATCATTAATTCTATTGCTTTTTGTTGTCTTTCTGTTTATAGGTATATATTTATGAAAAGTAAATAACATTATATGAGCTTTAAAACTTTAAATTATAACTTTCTATTTATACTAAACCTAACATGCATATAAATGACAAATAGCACTTTATAGCGAAGTGTAATTACTTTAACTAGATACATAAAATTTGCCACAAATTCACGTTCTTTATTGATTTAAATTAGTAAATTAATGAAGAATCCAAAATTTTGACAGCTGTCTGCGATGTTACTAGTTTTTTGAATGCAATGTAAAATTGTGATTTAACACAATGTAGGCACGTTGTGTTTAATCACAATTTTAAATTAAAAAGAAATTAAAACTGAAAAATCACAAATTCAGAACGCAACCGTTAAAAAGTAAAAAGCAAAGGAAACAAAAAACATTCAGCCAGGACGTGTCGTCACTAGGACGAGACGGTTTTTTTATTTATTTTTGTCCATAACGTAACAAACAACAGGCGCCGTCTAGGCGGCTATATGAGACTCGTGGGCGAAGCGCTTCGGTGCTCGGGTGCCAAGGTCGCTATGTCACGTGACCAGGGGCAACCGCCCGACCGATAATGAATGGACAGCCTTATTACGTCTATTGCTGGCTGTAGACGATTTGGCGCGAAATGCTATGCGTTCTATTTTTAAATGTGTGTTTTTTTTTAATGTGGGCGTTGGGCAGTTACTACACAGTTATGGCTGGTTGCCTGTTCTATTTATGAAATAGATAAAAAAGGATGTACGGCTCGTTTTTTTTTAGTAATACTTTTAAAAATTATGAATATTATTCACAGTTGAAGACTTATGGTTATGGGAGTTGTTGCTCTATAGTTTCTAGGACAACTCACTACATATTATAAGACGTTGGATTTTCATAGGTCTTCTTCAAGCAGTAAAAAATAATCATCCTTCATAACATTAAACTTAATCATAAAAATAAAATATCATTCATCAAATCCGTGCCCTACATTAGAAACATAATTACAAAACATGAGGTGCATAAAAGCTACGCATTGGCAGCGGGGTGGTTCCGTACGTCAAAATTGATGGATGTAGTCGTATTAGGCAGTTCCTGTACTCGTTTTTTATGATAAATCAGGGGTCGGTATACGATTAGCTTCGGAAGGGGAGATAAAAGTACTGGGTGTTAGTGTAAAAGCTATAAAATTTATGTTTTTAAATATTTTGATACATTCTTATCTATAAATGAATAAATATAGGTAGGTACTTACCCTAACACAATGTTGAATAGAATATTTCACCCTTTATTTACTTTTTTTAAACTTCAATTATGTAGAGGATAGATAGATAGAAACGTTCATTATCGAATGAACGTTTCTATCTATCCTCTATGTGTGACACAGAAAAATAGACTTACAATAAACCAGATTTTTTTAAACTAGTGCGCTTTACCGCCAACGATGGCATCACTGCTTACTGCTTATGCATCAGGGATATACACATATGGGATGGCAGTCAAGCACTAGTTTATATCATTAAAAAAAAACAACATAATCAAATTATAAAACTAAGCGACCCCAAAAAAAAAAGAATGACAACGATCACAAACTTCAAAACGTTGAAAACATAGAAAGTTGCATCATGTTAAAGGCAAATAAAATCTATGGTAAGTATTTTATTGAGCGTTGTGCGTCCTATATTGCACGTAAACAAAAGTGTGTCGGGAAAATATACCTGACGCTGATATTATATCAACGATGCGACGTGACCTTGCAAGTGTGGCTGATAATAGAGATTTTAAAGAAAAACTTTAAGATCGTATCAATGCGACTAGGCGTGGCTTAGCCTAGCTTCGTCTTTGTATAAGTGCACGACTACTTTCGAAGATTACCGATCGCTCCCAAAGATATGCCCAACGTGCCAATTTTTGAAATCAAAAAATTTCGTGATCTTTATCCTTCTATTCTTAAATATCAATGGGAATTTGCGTGTTTTTTTTTGCGATGAATATCACATTTATTAGATGATATTACTTTAATTTTAAAATCATGTTGAATTTTATCTTTCACAGTGAGATGATAATATAATTTAACGAATTTGTTTCAATATTTAAGTGCAAAATTTATTGCAGCATTGAAGAGAACTGACAGTTCTTCGCTGATTGGTTTAACGGTAGTGAAATGGTTTTAAAATAGCCGCTGGTGGAAAGTCAGTTCTGAATTTCTGATAATATCTATTATGCACGTTGCTGGATATCTGACATCTGTTGAGCAAATGCTGTATATAGAAGATTTTTCATTGAAATAAGTAAAGTATACCTGTAAAATGTGATCGAATAGTAGAGTAATTAAATTATAAATAAAGTAGAATAAAGTTATATTTATACAAGCTTTTGCCCGCGGCTTCGCCCGCATGTACAAAATATAGCCTAGGTCACTCAGGAATAAAGCAGTTTCCTATCGGTGAAAAAATTTTTGCAATAGGACCAGTAGTTACTTTCAGAGATTAGCTCTTACAAACAAAAAACTTTAAATCAAATATTACCTCTATAATACAAGGTGCAGTTTTAAAACTGCACAATATTTTAGGAGGTTGTAATAAAACTCATAAATAATCATGTGAAAAAACGATACCTGGTCAATAATCAGTAATACTTGTTATTTTATTTTTTATTTATACTAAACTAATTCGATTGATCGATGGCAGCGGGGGCGTGGCTAGGGTGTGGCGTGCGGGATGATGATTGGGTGATACATTATTTATGAAACTATCGTTGCGAGTTAGTGTGTGTGAAAACGCCCTTTATTTTTCCGTGTTTGTGTGTGTGAAAGAAAGCGCGGTTATAAGGCAGGTATCAGACTGGTTACTTTTTAAGAAACGTAGTTCACACATACCGATTTTCATAAATAAGAAAAAAAAATCCTACTCATTTTATTATTGATTCGGGTCGAGAATCACTAACGTAATTACCTCCTGAAATATTTTGCAGCTTCAAAACGACACCTTGTATAATAATGTGGATCCAATGATCCAATGTTTCGATGCGGAAAGAACTCAATATCAATATTATCTGTGTGAATACGAATCGTAGTTCTTTGAGCTTATCACCCGTAACGAGGACTCGATAGAACTTAATCTGTGTTTAATCGAAGGCAAAGAAAGATCATGTAGACGCTCTCTAACACGGTGGATGGACTTTATCAAATGTATGATACACTGCAGCAGTAATGACAGCTCTTAAGCTGCCAAATGCAGAGCTGCATGGCGTCGCATGGCAAGAGAGGTGGTGGTATAAGACTCGACCGAGACAAGACCACGACCATCACCTGTCAAGAGTCAAGAGATCTTTCTTTCTTTTCTTTCTAACTCCTGCTCTTGGGCGGAGCGGGAAATAGTGTCAGACTCTTACTAACTAAAAGCCCACCCCGTTCCTTCGTGCCTTTCGTACAGGGACCGAGCTTCCCTTTCGGATAACCCTGGCCCCAGTAGGCTTCGACCCGGCTGGGCCCCTGCTGTTGCTGACAGCTCCTTGAGGCGCGCGGTAACAGTGTGCGCCGTCGACCGCTTGCCACTCCTCCTCGCTCCGGACCATGGCCTGTACCAAGGCCTGGCAAGAGAGATCGCCGCAGCCAAGCGCCCTCACGAGGGCACGGCAATGCTCTGCCCAAGCGGAGCACACCCCTACTGTGTGCTCCACCGTGTCCTCCGGACGTTCCGCACAGTGGCGACACCCGGGCGCCACTTCCGCACGGATCCGGAAGATCAACCCATCACAAAACAATGTGATATCAATCCTTATTTCACCAACAAGATTAGTAATTCACAAGCAGTTAATTCATTCATAAGAGCCATGCAAAAGAGAATCCTGAAACAATAATATCCAGTTTCATTTTAACAACGCCAAACTTTGTAACAGGCTGTTTGATAAGGAAAACGATATTCATTTAAGGTTAGCGCCCACAGAGGCGAGAGCCGAGCAAAAGTTAGCAATCTCTAAAGTGACCGATTGGCTTAAGCGATCCAATAGCGGTTTCCAAAGTGATCGATTGGCTTAAGTGCTTGACCTATGACAAGAATTAGCAACTTATGTGGTCATGAAAGTGGTTGAAACACACACATACACACATGGACTCTCGAACCCGCTGTCCGGCCGTCTGGTAACCATCTGTACGAGACCGACAAACCTGTAGGTGCCCTGCAGGTCCGAAGCCAGCAGGGACAATGGGTTGACGCCCGAAAAGAGAAAACCATGGTCCTGGAATCAATGCAAAGAGCAAC
The DNA here is from genome assembly GCA_929112965.1 of Mythimna albipuncta. Classification (NCBI taxonomy): domain Eukaryota; kingdom Metazoa; phylum Arthropoda; class Insecta; order Lepidoptera; family Noctuidae; genus Mythimna; species Mythimna albipuncta. Next base: position 14,572,365 of record OV815973.1, read on the forward strand.
TGAATGAACATAAACATTGTCTTAATCAGTAAAAGAAATAACACGCCGTCCCGTTCCTGCTTAAAAACACGTACACACACCGTTACATACCTCATTATCACCTTTCTTTATATATATACACATAGTAACCACATAGTGTACAATATATTTTGTCTTATTATTGTCAAGCTTAATTTATAATTTGACTTCTATTAGGTTAATCTAAAACAATGTCAATGAGTGTATTTGTTCTGAATTGGGCGTTGATGGCTGTGCCACAGTATTTTACTTTTGTCGCTGTCTTCGTTTTTCCTGTGTAATTTGTTTTAAAAATAAACTTTACCTTCTATTTGTGATCACGCCCGCATTTTGTGTAACAAATTGCATACAAGCTTGAAATCCTAACTCACTTTTTTGTTTTATTTATTTTTTTCATTACACACACAAAATTACAGACGGCGAACTTAGTGTCGTTAACTTAAGCAAGTCTTTAAGGTATTAAATCCTCTCTTCTTCTTTGTGCAACCCTCTTCAAAGTTTATCTGGCTTCTCCTTGTACGTTTGCAAGAAAAAGCTCTGCACGCTTAGCCAAGTCGTTATTCTGCAATCGCTAACGCTGTCGAAAAGTGATGAAACGTATGGGAATGACGTCATCTCAACGTAAAGTCGCGTGGTCAGAACAAACGAATAGACCATTCGTAGCCAAGTTCACATCGTTCAAAATCGTTTCTACAATGTTTAACGCTACATCCTTTGTTAGACAAACGCTACACTGTAGAACGAGCGGTCGACTCAGGCGCGTCAACATGGCTACCAACATATCGCTTCTACAATTGCTGTCACCGAGGCGTTACCGATTAGAGAACGGAATTCGACACAAACTGGTTATAACTTGGCTAGGGGGGCTGTTCTGGCTTGTCTGTGCATTCAAACTCGCTTGTTGGTTTTTCATATTTTTTTCTTTTGGTTCGACTTTGTGTACACAAATTCGAACATAACAAAATATTCCATCACAGATCGCGTCCGCTTTCCACCTCTGTGAGCGCTAAGCTTTATTTATGCTACAACGGTTATTAGGATAACCGAAGTTTCTACCAATTATAAATGGATACTATATTTTTTATGCAATTTGATTAAGCGAATCCAATGTTGAAAATATTTTTCCTTTTTTAAAAGGGATTATATCGATAAAGGCGGTAGAGTAGCTTTTGAAATTGCTGTATTAAAATAACTACGGTTGTATTTTTGTGTACGGCAATTACGTGATTGTAACGTTTAGTTCAACTTTATTTGCATTTTGGGAATTTTGATAAAAATACCAAAGTCGCCTCTAGTAGTTATGCTTATACTATTGTTTTTATTGATGTCCTTCAAAACAGCTTGACCTATTTTTTTTTTATATCTTTTGTATAATTATACATTTTTGGTATATTTTACCCTCCCACCCCACCCTGCATTTTTTTCTTTGATTATTTGTATGACAGAACAACATGTGCTGAGTCAGCTAATATAGTAGATATGTATTTGAGCAGTTCACACAACTTCTCATGGATCCCATTATCAAAACTGGATTTTGATAAAAATAGAACCAATCTTGAAGTGAGTTTATCCAAATAAAAAAAGTCCCAAGTCCGTTCATTAATGACGGAAATCTGAGGAAACAGAATAAAAATATTTTAATAACGATCTGAAAACCTCCTCTTTTTTTTAAATTGTTAAAAAAGTTAAACTCGAGACAAAAGCAAAAATTTTGCCAATTTAATTTTTACATCCCGATCAATCAAAGCCGAGAGAGAGAGAATTAATCGTTTGTCCGTACCTATTTCCTTTGTTATAACTCATAAGACAGCTGGTCCTGATTTAGTATATTTTGTGGTAATTTTAAGATGTCTTATTAATTATTTATTAGGTATTTGTGTAAAGTTTGTTTTTTTGTTAGTAGGAGGTAATCTCTGAATGTAATGGTCCGATTGCTAAATTTTTTTCACCGATAGAAAGCTGTTCTATTTTTGAGTGACAAAGACTACATTTCATATACACGGGCGAAGCCGCGGGCAAAACCTAGTTAAATATAAATAAATATATGTAAAACCGATGTAGAAAGACGTGAAAATCAAAAACTGGCCAAATGTGAGTTGGACCCGCGCACGAAGGGTTAGGTACCGTCTTTAGGAAAATTCGGCAAAAAATTGCTTATTTCAATATTTATTTTATTTTGTTATTAGAATTTGTTGTTATAGCGGCAACAGAAAAACATAATTTGTGAAAATTTCAACGGTCTAGCTATCGCGGTTCTTGCGATACAGCCTGGTGACAGAAAGACGGACAGATAGCGAAGTCTTAGCAATAGGGTTCCGTTTTCCCATTTGGGTACGGAACTCCAAAAACGTTCAGAAAATGATTACGAACGTCCTCCGGATTAAACGAGTATCTGATCAAACGTTACCTATTCACTAGTAAAAAGTTCATCATAAGTCTTGAATAGATACGTATGTACAAAGAAAATCGACTTCCGTCTTGTCTCCGCTTCCTCAGATTACTCTATAGGGAAGTGGGTGAACGGGGGTGCACCATCTAATCAATGTATTGTACTTCCCGTGTAGGTACATACGTCCTACATCATTGTATTAGGGCGCTCGTATACAGGGTAAGGGTGCTTTTTCAACAGAGCCGTGCGAGGTACTAGAAATGTGTGATTGCTTCCATCAAAGTTGTATGTGTACGGCGCCGTCTCATACTATAACAATATTTTGATCTGAACTTATTGATATATATTTTTCTGTCTTGCTGTAGCAGTGGAAATATTTATGTTATAGTGACACCCTGTAACCTCTTTTCATCAATAAATATTATTATTGTTTTTTTTTTTTTTTTGTGGTGGGTATTATCATCCAAATGTCATCTGCAGCTCTTGGGCGGAGCCGAAGTGTCAGACTCTTACTGACTAAAAAACGCACCCTGTTCCTTCTTGCCTCTCATACCGGTCTAATTACAAAAGGGAGGCTCCTTTTCGGAACTAGACACTTGGCCCCAGTAGGTTTCGACCCAGCTGGGCCCCTACTAAATATTTATGTTTTATGTCTCAATTAGCAGCAAATGGATTTTTTTCTTATTACTCACTCAGTGGTAACAGAGAATAGACGCGAGGATCTTACGTGGTGCAAGGATTTAAAGTCAAGCGGTAAAAAAGTGGGCAGCTGGATGCTGCGAGAATAAAAAACGGACTTTTTTAGCGATGCGCGGGCGGCGTTTCAAGTGTTGAAGTGTTCAGGAAAGCAACGTATCGTAAACGTATCCTCCTCACACATTCTTCGATTTTTTGTTTACTCTAGTACCTAGCTCTGCAAACTGTTTCTACTGCAGCTGTAGCGCTGCTAAAAGTAGGTACCTAAGCTAGGAAATTGAAAAAATCCATTGTTAGATTTTTTTGCTGACGCTCCACCTAGCTACCTCGCACATCTTAGGTAGAAAAGCACCTTAAGCTTGTGTTTACATGTGAGATTGTGTGCGTATGCTTTTATCAATGCCTATTTGTAGGTAATAGAAAAAAGGTTGAGGGTTCACTCTTTGTAATATCTTCTCTGGCTTGCACAAAGAGTGGTCAAATCTAATAGTGTATTGTATAAACAAAACAAAGTAAAAGTAATAACGTAAATGGCTCACGTCATAAGTGAAATATTTCATAAAAACTGCAAAGTCTATTTGTATTCTTTATAATCTCATCTATAATAGTGTTACTATTGATTTACATTTAAGTATTTAATATATATTTTTGATCATTTTTAGAACTGTCTGATTTTTTAATTTTATTCGAACTATCCGATGTCATCTTTCCAGTTTTTTTTTAATTGAATTAAACTAGTTCTTGACTGCGATTACAACTGAAGGTAAGTAGTGATGCTATGTTTATTGGTTTTATAATTTTTGTATTCATCTAAATAATCAAAAATAAAATTTAAATATTCAATAAAAACGTAACAAAAAATCCAAGCTGTTTTCTAGACATGGTCAGGGTTCCAGAGAAAGGAACCACCTAACAGGACTCGTATCCAGAAGAACTTCTTTTTGTATCAAAACCTTGATCCAGCTGGCTGAAAAGTCTCCTAAGGAGATGGTTAAGGCTGGTGGCTATTAAGCCATTGGCTGACACGAATACCAGTATAATTTATCGCCGATCTGCATTCCACATGTCGACAACCGCATGAGCCAAGTCAAGACCTTTTCAATTTGCTACTCTAAAACTTAATTTTAATTTCTTTATGATGGTGTTTGTAACTTTGAATTGTAGAGTTTAATCTCTGAAACTACTGAACTAATTCTAAAAACTATTTCAATATATTATGTAGCTGCATTTTCCTTAAATACCTACATCAATATTAAGAACAGAGTTAGTTAGTTAGTGGTAACGGTTCTGACTTACAAAGTCACGGGTTGAGACCCAGTTAGGCAATGCGCCTACTGAGTTATTACTTTGTGTATTATTTTATCACTTTTTCTCTCAAAACGATTAAGAAAAACATTGTGAGGAAACCGGCATGTTTTAGAACCAAAAATTGAAAGACGTTACTTTCACAAACGCATACTGGGTCTTCTCCTCTCATTCTCTCCTAGAGAGATGTCTGACTTCCAACAGTGAGAACATTAGATGCAAGGCTGATTATTAAGAGTTTGATTCAGTAATAGATTGATATCTCCACACAATTTTATCTCTCGTATTTATATCTATCCTTTATGGTCTCAGGGGTTAAAAAGCGTAATGAAGCAACAAACGCACACACATACATACATACCAACAACTTTCACCTTTACCAATTAGTTACAGCAAATTAAAACTAATTTCACCAATAGTTGATTAATCTGTCTGGAAAATTCCATCTCAACAGTTCGAGTAGCAAGCTTTTAATATTATGAAGTAAATAATAGATTACATTCGTTAAATATTGCTCAATCAGAAGCCTTGTGACTTCGTCCTTCGGGACCGAGTTCTTGATTAATCGTTCACAAAGACTCAGGAGCAATGTAAGTCTTCGCGACCTTCACGATTATCAGAATCATTATCTTTTCATTTCGATTACTGTATTTAGATAGAGCAATTATTGTTTTTGGGTAATACGTTGCTTAGTGACTGTTGTTGGGGGCGTAATTTTGCTCGGTAGATGAATGGTTTTATATATATGTGATAAATAAGACTATCTACTCAGTTTATCTTGAGAATTCTCAAACTAATAGACTATCAATAGATTATATTCCAAATGTACTAAAACCTTAACTTTTGGCACTAAGTGTTCATAAAGAAAGAGACGGAAAGAAAAGTATTTATTTTGGCGCAAAAACATTGTAGACAACAAAAACTTAAGACAAACACACAAAAAAATAAAAAGTAACATTGTCTGTCACACGTTTGCGCCAAAAAAGGTCCAGTTCAGCGAAATGCCAGACTACTACGAGGTAGTTGTCTGACGCTGGTTTTCAACTGATCCTTATTTGTTCATAAGTTGCACGCGTCGACGCGCGAATAAATTTAAAAAGAGTTCAAATGCAAGTGCTCGTCAGTCTCTTTCGGTAGAGTTTTTATACCTCATCAATCGTCGTCATTTATACATAATTGACATCGGTGAATATCTTTAAATTCACTTATTTTTACGAACTGAATATGAAAACAAACCTAAAAGTATGTGTACGCGTTGATTGCGCAATCTCAACTGAACATCATACGGATGTTATATAATTATATATCAAAGTGTGCTTCAACGTGTGATCACCTGTGTCTACAGACTTTTTATTTGAATGTGGCGTTAATGCTCTCTTTTAAGATATAACGCGATCGGTTGATAGTAATTTCACGTTCAATCTTTAGCCCACACAGTTCACCATTCTTTTCAGCAGGCATAGCCAAGATCACTATCTGCAATCGGTATCGCTAATAGAGAACTCAGGATATTTTTTTATTGATATGTCACGTGGTCAGGACAAACAAATTTTCATACCGTAAGCAAGTTTACAACATAACCCATCATTGAAACAAATAGAATCGTCGATTTTCCAATGTTGATGGAAATCTCAATACAAATGGTAGCTGAGACAGGTTGAGTACTAATATGTAGCGATCTAACCGTGATTTTGACGATTCTAAGCGCTCACCATACTCATTGTTTTCTATCCATAATGTAAAATGAGTTAGTGACACACAATCGAAAACCTTCTGAACTGTCATTGTATAGAAAAACACTTTAGATGAAAACCTTTTACAGTCATAATAGCTGTATGCTTCAACTTCAAAGTAAGACTAAATTACAAATAATTTGTCTCTAGGATAGGAAACGTATCGGTAATTCCTTTGGCATTGTAACTGCCGACAACCATTAGGATAATGAATAGTTTCCTCTTTGTCACAGACTTCCTATTCGGTTGCAACTGAATGAATTGTATTTCTAACTTCACTACAGTCGACTATCTCATTTGTAGGCACTTTATTGCAGCCTGAGCCAAAGTTAGGAAATATATCGACTCTTATTATTGTGCTTTGCAGTAAGCAAAGGACCAAAATAAAATTTCAGGAAACTGATTCACTTTTACCAGATTTTTCACACTCTTTCGATCATACATAACATAAACATAATCGGCTTTGCAATGTTCCCCCTACACTGCAATGTTCACACTGCTCAGGCCTCCTCTTTGAGAGAAGGAATGGGTCGTAATACACTACTTCGAATTTTTAGTTCAGTCATGTCCTAACATGCCAGTTACCTTCACCATTTTAAGAGCAGTGATGATTAAATAAATTACAAAAACTAGTGTGTTGGTTGGGTTTGAAACCGCGACTTACAACTTGTAAGTCTGGGTAGTTAATACTGGGCCAGCACTAATCTGTTCTAATTTGATCAGTAAACAGACATCCAGATACACTTAATAAAGGTTTTTAATACTTAATACTCTACAACACTTGTTCACCAAACTTTTTTGTATTTTACTCATCACCGAAATATGAGACTTGGAGTTACATCTTTTGAAATGGAAAAGGTTGATGTGTACCACTTTTGACATCAATTCACAGTAATTTAAACTATTAATAAGATGAAAACTGTCAAAAAGCAAAATAGATCCTATTGATTTATAACATGTAAGTGATTTGGATTTGAAAAAACAGTTGTCATAGTATGAGCATTTTTCACGGAGAAATAAGAAAAATTTCGTGAGGAAAGTTTAGACATATCAGTGTGGATACGTTTAAGAAGAGGAGAAACTCAAAAAGTAATGATGAATAGACTGCGTAAAAGATTTGTTAAGAAAGGGGGGAAGGTTTGGGTCGATAGAACGTTGTGCTTAGGCGAGGCTAAACCATAAATATCGTGACTCGTTAGGGCCAATGCATTGTACAAAAACTCACTTTGCTCTGGAACGCTACTGAAGGAATACTATTGACATTCCCTCTCACTCTATGTACTCAAAGACGGAAGACTTATTTGAGTTTCTCGTGCTCAAAAAAATAAAAGAGGTTGTGGTTACTGTAATAAGTAAGTTTGCCGTTGCAGTGCAAGTATTTATCATTTGACTAAAGCCTAAAAAGCAAAAGCTTAGGATGTTCCTCAGAAATGGCTGGTATGTTTGACAGGTCTTAAGCAATTTTTTACCCTCCTACCAATACCCCTGACTTTTTCTTCTTTGATTATAATTATGTAGCATAACAACGTTTGCTGGATCAACCGGGACAATTATATATCTATAGCTCATACTTATACACAGATAGTATCATAATATTGAACATACATAATAATATAGTTACCAAATTATATGCAGCAAATTAGATTTTATAGATTACAATACTATTTATTGAATTCCGTGAATTGATAATTAGCCCTCTTCCTCTCTCCTACGTTTTGCTGTGCTCGATAGGGTCCATATTGATCTGCGTATGAAAATTTTCAAATCCATCTATTTAGACATATGGATTGCAATAAAGTATTGAGTATTGGGTATCATCATCATTACCCTTCTTACCTTATAAAGAAGAAGAAAACATGTCACAGCGACACCAAATACATTGATAAAGAAACAAGAGAATTATTAAGACACATGTTGACCCTTAAGGTGACAAACAATTCATATTCCTGACACTACAATGTTAGTTTAATTTTAACCAACGCCATTTTCACAAAGTTTTGCCATTTAATGTGTTCACCGTAGCGTGGGATATGGGTCTTTGATGTTTATCTAGGTTATAACTTGTTTATAGTTTCATAGCCGTTTCTATTCGCAGTTATATGCTCATCTATCATTCGTTTAATTCGAGTTACCTTTGTGTGTTTACTGTGGAAATAAAACGATACGGGTGTTATTGTGTTGTGAGTGTGTTTACAGACACTAAGTTTTCATGCAATAAGACCTGGACCAGTGTTATAGATGTTCTTGTTTACCACGCTAAGATAACCTGTTTTGTTCATATGTTCGATTTCTTCAAATAAATTCTTTCTCAATCTTAGCGTTGCATGTTTTAATAGTGTTTGTGTTAGTTGTGTTAGACGGCATAATGCCAATGTAGCGCTACAGCGAACTTTAGTTTTAATTTTTGATAAATAGTTTTCATGATAGGGATTGTCTATCACTCACTACAATATAAGTCGATAACTTTAAGCCTTCTGATGGGGCCTATTGTGAGTGATTACGTTTTCGAGCCATACGTCAATACACACTGGTCATAGACTTTCGTCTTGAGACACGGTGGTATGCTGATGAGTTCTCTCAAGTGTCTGTTAAAGGAAAACAGTATTGAGTCGTTTACGTTTTTTTCTTGTCACGAAAAGTCTTGTATAATGTAGAAAAATACGAATGAAACGAGTACCTACTTGATCTAAGCTCGGAGATTATTTATTATTTTGTTTACTTTCTTAAATTACTTTTTGATGATGGGGCGGGAAGAAAGATATTGTGTAGGGAAAGATGACTTTTTATGGGTAGGTAAATATGACGAGTTTGCTTTGGGTAAATAGATGTATTTGTAAATTGAGATCGATGTTTGTCGTTATGAACTTGTAATTTGTGCAAAATGTTGCTTGCTTAGATTTTATAGAATACCTGCTTCTGCAAGCGGTTTTGTTCATGTCATCATCATTATAATCATTTCAGCCGATACACGTCCACTGTTGGACATAGGCCTCCCCCTAGCGTCGCCACAACGAACGCTCCTGCGCGTACCACATCCATCGGTTTCCCGCAACCTTCACCAGGTCATTGGTCCACCTTGTAGGAGGCCTTCCAACGCTGCGTCGTCACTCCAGAATCTTTCGGCCCCAACGGCCATCTGTTCTGCGAGCAATGTGCCCTGCCCATTGCATTTTAATGTAAAAGTGAAAGAAACTTCAAGATTAGAGTCAAAAGGCTCATAATAAACTAGTGTGCTTCACCCTCAATGATTGCATCACTGCTTGACAATCTGGTAGGATCACAGTCAAGCACTAGTTTAAATCATTAAAAAAAAAAACAATCATCAATTTTTATTTACATCAGGAAGAAGTAAAGTTTGTTTTTTTGTTTGTAGGAGGTAATCTCTGAAAGTACTGGTCTGATTGCGAAATTTTTATCACCGACAGAAAGCTGCTTTATTCCTGAGACATATTTTATGTTCACAGGTGAAGTCGCGGGAATAAGCTAGTTGTTAATATTCAAACGCCTTTGTTATCAAAATTGTCATTACAATTTTAATCACACTACAAAAGATTTTGAATAAAAGACGCATATTTTCAAAAGTTACTTTTACACTCGCATACCGTAGGGTGAAATAAGTTATGTATTACTGAAGGGCCAGCCACCCTCGCTTCAGCACCCCAATCAAAATTCAAGACAGGATCCCGACTCAAAATAGCATTTCGGAACCTAATTCTCTTTTATTGCAAGCATAATACCAATTAACTTGCGCCCATGGAACTTTATTCGTGAATTTGTACTTTGTTGTGGCGTATGCCAGTCAGTGATATAGATATTCCTTTTATATTATACAACGATCTTATGGAAACAATTTTCTCAGTTAGCTATAACTACTAAAATTGTCTAGAAATATAAATATTTTTTAATGACTTAGGTGGTCGATACAGTCTGTTTGCTTTATATTTCTTGTTAAAAAAAAAAATGTTGCTCCACATTAGGAATTGCTCGTATACAGTGGGTAAGTTCATAAATGTAAACTCACATAAAAGAGACATCATTTTTTTTTTTTTGCAAAATAATTGGAAAAACTATTAAAATGCTAAATTTTAACAGGTTTTCGGACTGAAATAGAGTATGAAACACACTCAACTTCAAAGTTTTAAATTAGAAATCGAAGTTTAATATATAAAATGTGAGTTATAGGTCTTAAAACTAAGTTACACAATACGATCCACGTTAGTAGGTTAAAACTAGGAATCAATAATAACGTTAAAGTTATAATAGATTCACTATCCTTGTCTATCTATTATTAAACAATGTCCTTTGGAAAGGACACGCACCCTAACATCAATGTCAGTAAGGGCTTTCTCAAGATTTTCAGCTAATTTACATTTAAAACTAATATGCTCTGCGATAAGGATCCTTAAATCAATTCGACACAGTCCAGATTCCAACGGAGGTAAAATTGTTATTAGGCCTTTTAAATCGCTTTGTTATTCTGAAATCAACTTTGTTTATACTCATGTAAAGTAGATTTTTGTTTGAGTTGTAGTGTTTGTATTTGTTTCATATTGGTTTTGATATTATTTTACAAAATGTTTACATTCAGTTGTTTTACGGTTGAGTAATTAAAGGGTTGCTGTCATGGAAAATGGTAATTTCTATTTTATCGTCCAAAATCAATATGTACCTACCTTCGTGATAAGGTGGTAATATGTTTTATTATGTAGGTTTATTATACCTGCGATTAATAATAAGTATAACAAAATATCCTGACAATTTGATAAAGATAATTTAATATGATTATTTTGGAAATCAACTGTTATGTTTCTTGGAAAGTTCGATTATTATTTAGAAGTTTTTGCTATTGGAAACAATATAATAGGTATTTATTATAGAATAATTAGGTAATTATTTTGTATACTTCATTTCAGAGTTGGTTGGTAAATCTCTGAACGTTTCAAATAATAATAATAATAATAACAAATCAAGTATATTGACTTGGCTCGCGAGGTTGTCGACATGTGGGAAGTGGATTTAGCGATTATTGTACCGATAGTCGTTTCAGCCAATGGCTTAATTGCCAAGAGCCTCGACCAACACCTTAGGAGGCTCTCGTTAGGCGGCTGGATCAAGGGCTTGATTCAGAAAGCGGTACTTCTGGACACGGCCCGTATAGTCAGGAGGTTCCTTTCTCTGGAGCCCTGACCGCCGGTAGCTTGGACCCTATTCCCGATACCGGTGGGACACTATTTTTTATATTTTTAAATGTTTTTTTTTAAATATTTTTTTTTGTTTAAGGAATATTTAAAAATGTAATTAATATGCTAAAATAGATTATAAAGGAATAATAATAATAATATCATATCATTATCTCTGGTTGTTCTCGTCTGGCTAACGGCGAGTATTTGCACAGGCATAACCAAGTAGCCAGGATTCTTCACCAGCAACTTGCTTTGAAATACAAACTGGTGGACTCTGAGGTACCGTACTACAGGTATGTGCCCGATCCAGTTCTCGAAAATGACCATGTCACGTTGTACTGGGATCGGTCTATCATTACTGATCGGACTATTATAGCCAATAAGCCGGATATAGTAGTGATAGATCGATTAGCGCGCCGCGCAATGTTAGTCGATGTCACCATCCCACATGACGAGAATCTCGTGAAAGCTGAGAAAGAGAAAAAAATCAAATATCTCGACTTAGCACACGAGGTTGTCGACTTGTGGAATGTGGACTCGGCTGTCATTGTGCCGATTGTCGTGAGCGTCAATGGCCTTATAGCCAAAAGCTTCGACGACCATCTGTCGAAGCTGGCGTTGCGCGGATGGATCAAGGGCCTGATACAGAAGGCAGTACTCCTCGATACGGCTCGTATTGTGAGGAGGTTCCTGTCTCTGGAGCCCTAACCACCGGTAGCTTGGACCCTGCTCCCGACACCGGCGGACAACTATTTTTTATATTTTTAAATGTTTTTTTTTAAATTATTTTTTTAAGAAATGTTTAAAAATGTAAAATAATATGTTTAAATGAAAAATAAAGGTGATAATAATATAATAATATAACGTTTATTTCTCACCACAAGCCAAAATACAGACAATCTTACACTAGAACCATTGCTAACAATTTTTGGTTGTGGATCGCTGGTGCCTGTGGTAGGTAGTAACACCTGTAGTACAGGTCACCAGGTCCCCACCTGTTCCAATTTACATTCAGTAGCTTACATATAAGTACAGCAAGTAATAACAAATTATAAAGATTTAGTGAGTTTAATAACCGACTAGACACAGTAGGAGAATGTTGCAAAGGTCATTAGCGAGCTCAACTTCGTTTATTTTCATACTTTGGTTAGAGTTTGGGGTCTTGATCCCATTGAGTGACAAAGAAAGCATAACTGCAAAGTGATCTGTGACAGTAGATTCTAGCACTAAGACTGTGCTAGAGAAAGTTGTTTTTATATTGGCATGGTCGAGACAAGTAGATCCGTGAGTAGGCAACGTGTGACCAGGAATAAGTCCATGGTGAGATAGGAGGTCCAAATAGTCGAGCGAGTACGAATCTTTATTATTGTGTGTAATATCAATATTTATGTCTCCCATAATTACAATGTTTCTAAATGATTTTACTTCATTTAAAACACTGTCCAAAGATTGAATGAATTTTGAGAGATCTTTAAATGCATAAGGCCTGTAGACAGCAATTATGGCTACATCAGATCCAATCATGACTATGAGACAGTTTGCTTCGGACACGATCGGTTCTTTAACAATCACATTTGCTAATGAATTATTGACATATACGACCACTCCGTCATTCTGATTGAAAGTTTTTGATGACTTATGGAATGTATATCCATCCAGAATAGGAATAACGGGGTTACGGGACAGCCAACATTCTGAGAGAACAATAACATCACTAGGCACCGCAATTCTTTGTAATAGAGTTAAAAGCTCCGAATAATTTGCCTTTAAACTGCGTATGTTTTGCGATAAAATAGTTAAACAAGTGTGAGCGGGTAACAGCTTGGAACACTGTTCAGGGTTGCATGTTGTCGCGTTTGAGAAAGTAATGCTATCCAAATTCTCTAACATATCATTTATATTATTTGAATTATCGAATGGTACTGTTTGAGACTAAAGGGACATAGTAGAGAATTCTTAAACTTACTATTCTTCCGGTGACATATGAGTCACTTCAGTGTTCCAAAGAAATGCGAGAGCCACCACTAAACAACACCTGTCTAGAACGTAAATGTGTGTATGGTATATAGTGTGTATTTTTGTTAAAAAGTAATTTTATGAAAGTGTGTGTGTGAATAAGTATTTTTGAAAATTCAATAAAAATTAATATCAAGTGACAAAGAAAATTGTAACAATTAAAATTAGATATTCCAAATTTTGTGATTAAAACAAAATAATAACACAAAAAACAATTATTTAGAATATAAAAAATAATAGGCATGCAAGGTTTTGTGACTATGACGGGACATTTATATAGTCAACTTTGAGATATTTTGGCTAAGTCTTTCTCTGAGTTCACTACAATACGTTGCGCTCCGTCTTCTTTTCGCAGGTAGACTTTACCGTAAGCCGTCCAGCAGTGTTTGTATTTATGCTGAGCTGCGAAATCTCTTGCCAGAAAGTGCATTTTTCGGGTTTTTGATGGCAGGTTATCTGATATATAGATAGGCACCTTGGGGCCGTTGACTCGCAGGTGTGTTGTATTGAGTTTATTGTTTATATTTTTTCTATTGAAGGTCCTGACTGCCTGAAGAACTTTTGATTTGAGCAAAACAGTAGTAAAATCGACAATAATAGTGTTATTCATGGCACTCTTAGAATTTATTCTATATACATCCTTTATATCGGATTCAGCGATGGTGGTGTCGATGACGTTACCGATATTTCTCACTTCGTTTGCCAGATCCAGTTTCGATTCATCAGCAGTTTTAGGAATATTTTTTATTTCAATACTGGTTATTTTAGAGTGTTTTTCCAGCTGATCGATTCTTTCCTCAAGTTTGCAAATATAATCCCGATTTTCCTTTCTCTCAACTTCAAACTCATGCATTTTTTTCAACATCTCGTCGTACTTCGCAACAGAAAAATCAACGTAGTCCTGGAGTTTACTGTATTGATTCTTGATTTCTAGCAACGACGCCGCAGTGTTCGAGTGATGCAATGTTTGCTCTTTTCTAAGGTCTTTAATTAAGTTGGATATTTCGTCCTTAAATTCGTTAATTTTGAAAACATTTTGTTGATCATCCCACTTTCTTTTAATACCCGAGGTTATATTTGCATCCATGCAGGCCTCATTCGGTTCTCCAAACGTACTTATGTTCGTCTCAGATTGATGAAAAGCAGGAGACTGTGACCTATTTATCACTGCCGGAGATGCTGGAGGAGTGTGTTTTAATGACATCATTGTATGGCAAAGAGCAATGCTGCGGTTTTAAGCAGCTTTTATTATGTACTTATAGATATATTTATAAACAATCTTAAATTAGATTAAGATGTATTCAAACTTTCATTCATATACACATAAAATTTTAAGTACCATAAAAAATACAAAAAGTTCAAAAACTCGAGACTTGGATTCGAACTCGAGACAATGAGAACGGCAAGCGCTGCCTATACCGTTGTGCTACGATACAGTTTAACAGAGGCGCTCAAATATTACGATCTCAAGCGAGACGTAGTAGGCGCTGTGATTAGCTGATGAAAGTATCCTTTGTGTTTACTAATGGGTCCAAAGTTCAAATCGAGCACTTTTTAGCAATGTTGGTGTTTGTTTAAAAAATTTTAACTTGTGTTTTGGAGTAAATATAGTTGTTATTTCACTATAATTTTCACACAGTTTGTCACTTGCTCACTTAGGTTTATGAAGTTATATTTTGCTCGTATAAATAATAACTTTTTTCACTGATTTGGAATTTTCGCACTGCGAGAGCAAAGAAGCACGTCCGTTCACTGTGACACCGCAGGGGGGGGGTATAATAAACTTAACACACGTTGTAGAGTGCTGTAAATGCGTTCTTATTATATGAAAATAAAAAATAATAATATTACTGATTGGGTGAAGCTTACCTATGATGTTCATCTTCTGCTTTTCAAGTCAGTATAAGCAGATCAGCTTACCTCGCTGTCTTTTTGGTCCAACTTAAAATACTTCGCTTTTACCTTTTTTTATGGTGCAAAAATCATCCAATGACAACCCATGCCCTTGGGCGGAGCGGGAGATAGTGTCAGACTCTTACTCACTAAACGACCCACCCTGTTCCTTCTAGCCTTCATACCGGGGCTCGAGTTCCCTTTCGGATAACCCTGACCCCAGTAGGCTTCGACCCGGCTGGGTCCCTACCGTTGCTGACAACTCTTTGTGGCGCGATATTTAGGATTTATGGAGCTTTGTTATTCACATTGATCCAAATACATATACATGTTCTGAGATCAGGCAACATTCATGCAGCAAAATTAATTTCATCATTGGCAATATTTTACAATTTTGGAAAGGCCAGGTTTACGCTTCGTATAATTAACTATAACGTATTATGGTAAACTTTCTGTAAAACTTAATGCCGCTTTTCCGACTGGGTACTGGCCTGTAGATGCCTACTTGGTACGGCCTCTAACGGTTCAATGTGTGTTCCGGGTCAATGTGTTTTGAGCAAATGATTTATGGCTGTTCACGTTCTCACGATACGTTAAATCTGTGTGCCGTGTAAATATTGAAAATATTTTATATTACGATGTTATTAAGCAACGCTGGCAAAGATGCTGTCTAAACTAATGTTATAAAAAAGGCTTTTTAGGGTTCTGTAGCCAAATGGCAAAAAACGGAACCCTTATGGATTCGTCATGTCTGTCTGTCCGTCCGTATGTCACAGCCACTTTTTTCCGAAACTATAAGAGTTATACTGTTAAAATTTAGTAAGTAGATGTATTTTGTGAACTGCATTAAGATTTTCACAAAAGCATAGAAAAAGAAACAATACGTTTTGAGCGTCTCCATACTTAGAACTGACGGAAACCTCTCGCGCCGGGCCTTGGTTGCAAGTTGAAGCAGTAATGATCACAAAGGAGGATGAGGCAGACCGCAACAGGCAACGGCGCTCTCGCCGCCGCCGGGATTCCGATCCCGATTTCCAGCCACCGTAGGCGCGGGTTCGCGGACAGTGAGCAATGGGTAGCTCGCTATCCAGCCGTCCTGTAACTGTCCAGACCAAGCCCATGTCGCCGACGGCGTGCACTGTTTCCGCGCGCCTCAAGGAGTTGTAGCCTGCAATACATGTTGGCCGAGCTTAGGCCAATGCGAGCCTAGGCAAATTCAGGCTAATTGACACAAGGCAAGCGCTACTGTCTAGAAAGAAAGAAAGAAAAACAGTTTATTTACGCGTTAAAGACGCAAACTTAAAAGTAGGTAACAGAACATAACATCAAAATAGGGAAGATATGCGTCTCCTCCGCGCAAAGCGGCTGAACGCTCAGCATAAAGTTAGACGTTCGGCAAGTTTGAAGAAAACCAATGCAAATTGCCAACATAGACGAGTTTTAAGGAGACGTCCACATGATGGACGAGCACGCGCGAGCGCCTTTGATTTGTGCAGAAAAACCGACACCGCTCCGAAGTGAGGCAAGTGATCGCGAGCGGCTGCGAGTTGTGACAAGCTACGCCAAATGTGGTCTTTACACGTTAGCACTTGTCTTTACTCAACCAACTAGCCGAACGACATCAAGCGATAGCAAGGCAAGGCAAATTTACTGTCTAGATGTTTTTATTGGTCTTCACTCGGCAACGCTCGGCGAACATATATTGCAGGCTTATGATTTAAAAGCTCTATGGTCAAGCTATACATTAATAGAAAAAAAAACTTAAGAGGCTCTTTACTCGCCTATCGTCAACATCGAGCATGGTTTCAAAGCTTGTTACTTCATCTAACACAAATCAAACGTGATGTTTGACGAAGAGGTATCGTGAAAAAAGAGAGATAACGCCTGAAAACTCTGTTAGCATTCGGTAATTCCGTGATTAACTGGAATATTTCACATAACTTGTTTCAGGAGAAACGTGCTTTTTTTAAACCCTCAAAAATTGTTGCCATTAAGAATCTTGATTCAAAATGACAACATGCCAACAGCTGCCACCGACGTACTTCACTTTTTATACCTACGCTCGGTGGACGCACACTATTGAACATTTGAGCCGGAACTATTCGACGAGCGGGCCGCAGCGCTACGAGATATCGTGTCCGTGAGCGGTGCCTATGTGTGCGTTGCTCAAGCGCGCTTTGTATGTAGATTGACTGCTGTACCTATCTATTTTGTGCCCCTGCTGCTCGTGTGTATGAGCTCTTACTTATTAAAGAACAGAATAAACTTCAAAAACAATAAATAATTCATCCTGTTATAACATGTATAAAACCCGACCTTATTTCGAGAGTGTAATACCTTATTACGAAATCTGTTTGAGTTGAGTATTCATGTCATTTGATGCCGAGTGCTCAACATTGAGCAAAGTATTGTCATAAATCTCTACAAACAACGTACGAATATGATATCTTTGTGTACTTAATTAACTACTCTTGTGTGTGTACATACTCAGTTCTAAGGCTACCGCAAACAGGTCCAATGGGACAATATGACAACGATCTTCTATATAACATTATTTTAAATATATGCCAAACCTGAATATAGTTTGTTAAAAGAATCAATAACTGAATCGATTCCAATAATTTTTACACCATGTTATATTTTTTCCCAAAAATATTTAAAAAAGATAACAAGTTGCACCACACCGACGCTAAGTACAAAACAGGTCACGGCAGGTAATAGCGGGCATCAGGGTCCAGTGCACAGCTGGTTGCGGAAGCAAAACAACCTCTTAGTCACTCAGGTGGCCCTATGAGTATATACAAGGTGTAAGGGACAGACCTCCACAAAGTTTAAAAGCTTGCTCAGTAGACGAAATTGAACAACCTTCCACAAACATCTAGTCCAGTAAACGTAAAAAACAAATCGGCCTCGCCATACAAATAGTCCAATCAAATTTATCATTTTGTATGGTGAGGCTGATTTTTTTTCGTTTTCTGAAAAAAAAAAATTGTGGTAGGTGGTTCAGTTTCGTCTACTGAGGAAGCCCTTAAAGTTTGTGGAGGGTGGTCCCTTACACTTTTTATTTATGTCGCCAACCAGGTCCCATAACTGACTTATATCTTTGTGATTTTTCATAACAGAATTTAAAATTTTTGTACATAGCATCTTTACATAAAAATAATATACAAATGTTTCAGGTTTAGGATATTCTAAAAATAAGATTGCTTAAAATTTTGTGAGTGTGATATTGTATCCATAGAACAATGTTTATTTTTATTAGTAAAAGTATTTCAATAAATAGGGCGATATAGCAAACCAATTATTTTATAGGCTTCAATTTGTTCAATCGATAATAGTTTTCTGTGAAACACAACGGGGCACCTGATTCAATAAATGCTGCAATTATGTCCGATTCGATTCTAACAATGTTAGGGTAATAAAATAGATCGTAATTATAGATTTCAACGGCAAAAGTTTGTTTTGGTGTCGTTCGTAAACGGCTGTGAAACAATGGTAAATATAATTTGTGTGATTGGAACGAACTGTGAACCTGTTAGAATTGAAATTGGTTGGAACATTTTCGTGGGTAATTCCCTTGGGAATTTAGGATCTTGACTGCTACTCCGAGTATAGGAAATCGGATAAGGAGAATAGGTTTAGTTACTTTTTAACCAGAAATGAATACGACACAGCTTTTTAAAGTGCAAAATCGTAAAACATCTTACTTCGGGGGGAGCAAGACTTTACTGATTAAAACCAACCTGTGTTCCTTTAGTGTTTGGAGGTACGCGGAATAGAGATTATAGTCCCACAAACCACCGATGGAAAGGCAGGATTCTCCAATCAGACGGGTGAAATAGTCTGGTCGGTAACTGCCCGATAGATGGTTTCGAGCTGTTCTATATGTTCTAATTGCGCGGAGAACTTTGATTGCGCGATGCAGGATTAGTTCTTATGTGACGCCACAGATGTCGCTACAAGTGTTTCTTTACGGTCCAAAGTAAAGCTAGAAGTAGTAGTAAAGCTGAAACTACATTAGACCGACGCGCACGTCGACCACATCTGATTTGTACGTAGGTCGAAGTCGCGTGGGGTTGCGTGGCGTTCTGGTGTAGTTCTACAAGTCTAGTTTCCATATGAAAGGTATGGAGACCAACGCGCCCAGATTGGCATACGTGGCACACGTGTGTGCAGTGAAGTTCACCTTAATTCACTCGAACGCGGCTTCTACCTTGAGCAAAACAATTGAAAATATGAAGTCCCTCTTGAAGAAGAAAATTTTCCTGAACCAGTTCTTTGATAAAATCGCATTTGTTTTAATTACATCAAATCATTTATTTGACCTTATCTCCTTCTTCAATTTTCTTATGCAAACTAAAATAGAAAACATCATGTTGATAACAAACATCAAATCTTTAAACAGAATACACAAATCTCTTAGAATTAACCCTCTTTCGCCGCAGGAGTCCGTTTAAATAAACCAACGCTCTCTAGGTAATGACGAGATGGCTCCGATTGCGAGATGCCGCATATATTATTCGAGGGTTCAATCCTCGGTCAAATTGTATCTATATAGATATGTAATGTCGTATTTCAATATCGTTCTAACACGGGCTCGATTATAATACTCATTTAAACTAACATGGGGTTGGAGTACTATAGAATAAAGTTTATTGTACACCAAAAGAGTATAATTTTTATAGAAATTTAAATCTTTGTATAAATCATCATCATCATTATTTCAGCTGACAGACGTTGGCCTCCCTCAAGTGTCGCCATAATGACCGGTCCTGTGCATTGTTGTAATTTATTTGGATTCAGGACTCCATATTTTCATTTCTTCCAATTCCATTTCTAGATTATGACTGATAAACATGGATCAGTCATATCTCAATTGTCAGTTCCTGTCCTTTAGTTATTTCAGTGAACAAACCAATAATTTTGAAACACTGAAAAATATAGCAAGAAAACCAAGGTTACCGACATAGCCTGAAGAATTGCCCAAATTAAGTGGTATTGGGCAGAGCACATTATTTGCAGAACAGATGGTCGATGGGGCCGACAGTTTCTGGAGTGGTAAACAAGAAGAAAGATGAAGATGAAGATGCGGTGTTAGGTCGGCTTCCAACAAGGTGGACCGATGACCTGGTAAGGTTCGAGAGAATATAAGCACATGAGTGGACTTATATTCGGTAGGTGACGTCTTTCGGTAGATTTGCAGGACTTTAAACATGGGAATTTTTATTTAATACACATAATGAACACATCCATTATGCGTACAGCTAAGGAGTGGTGTTGGAGATAAAACCTTCTTGCAAGCTTCCTAAATTATATGAAAAAATATGACACTTCTATTTGTCACTTGTCTTCACTTGTTTCTTGTAAAATATATTGTTCACACCGAAAATTATTAAACTAATTTGCATTGAGCATCCAGTCATTGATTTTCATCAGAATACCCATAATTCTAGCACATGGTCCATAACGAGCCGGATGAAATATAATTAAGAAGATCAGCGATTATTTTCAAGAAAAAGAATAGAGACTGACTTCCACGCTGAATGGAGGTTCATGAGTTCACTGCTGGAGAACTGGATTGATTTCAAGCAAGTTAGTTAGTGGTGTACAGTTATAATTACGCTAATATCGTCACCCAACACTCAGGTAGTATATATAAGTAGTCATACTAAGGTCAGTACTATTTTATTAAATTACCAATTATATTGTGTTTGAGTAAAATCATTAGGTACTTTGTTGCATTGTGATTAGTATTTTATTCAACAGCAATGTTAAGTTTAAACTCATACTTTTAACAGTATAGTTAGCTATTTTGCTACATTATTAAACTTACATTATATTAAGCTGTAACTAATTACATAACTACTTAACAGTGGTATTAATTTTTAACAAGTATCTTGACATAATAAAAATATTTGAGTGTTAGATATTAGTACAAGTCATTGTTATAAATTATAGTTAGCAGTCAGAAAGGGCATAGACTACAGCTAGGCGTATAATTATTGAAATTATATTGTTGTTTTAATTTTTATATTCCTGTATCAATGCCAGGTTGACAACACTCGTCTCCCAGAATGTCTGAGGAAAAGGATTTAATTAAGAAGCGAGGCAGCTTCAAAGGTCGCTTGACTAGTTTCCTCAATTTTCTGGACTCATTCAAGGACAAGGAGCTATCTAGCTGTGATGTGTCCGAGTTGCAGTTGCGCATGGGCAAGATAGAGGCGTTGTATGAGCAGTATGATGAGGTACAGTTACGTCTAGAATGCATTGTTGACGACATCAACTTACAATATTCTCAGCGTTCCGAGTTTGAGTCTATTTATTATAAAACCTTATCTAGAGCCCAGAATATTCTGACTGACTACAATAAAGATAATAAA
Source organism: Mythimna albipuncta (assembly GCA_929112965.1). NCBI lineage: Eukaryota > Metazoa > Arthropoda > Insecta > Lepidoptera > Noctuidae > Mythimna > Mythimna albipuncta. Next base: position 14,593,978 of record OV815973.1, read on the forward strand.
TCGATGGAAAGTTGTAAAAGTACTCGTGTTAGCATAAAGCAGCCGGTTAAATTGCCAACGATTCAGTTACCAAAGTTTAGCGGATTATATTGTAATTGGCTTGAATTCCGCGACACCTTTACTAGCCTAATTCATTGTAATGATGATATAGACGCAATCAATAAGTTTCACTACTTGCGAGCATCACTTGAGGGAACAGCTGCTATAGTTATCAAATCCATTGAGTTTTCTTCAAGTAATTACTCTGTGGCATGGTCATTGTTATGTGATCGGTTTGACAACAAAAGATTACTGGTTCAGAATCATATAAGTTCATTATTTACTATTGAATCAATTACAAAAGAATCTTCTGTTGCCATTAAGAATTTGATCGATCAGTTAAATAAAGACTTGCGAGCTTTAGAGTCATTAGGGGAGCCTGTGAAACACTGGGATACACTTTTAATCTACATTGTCACACGAAAACTTGATCAAAAAACCTATCGTGAGTGGGAGGAGTGCAAAGGTAGGATAGACAAGGATGGCTTAATCACGTTTAACGCATTTATGCAATTCTTACGCAATCGAGCCGACCTCATCGAGACCCTGGAACTCCCCCGCAATCATTATTCGCAATCACCAGGTAAATCAGGTCCTAAGATCAAGTCAATGGTAGCACAATCTCCTATCAATTCTAGCACTGACTCAGCTTCTAAACCTTGTCCTAAATGTAATAACAACGATCACACATTAAATAATTGTCCACAGTTTCTCGCATTGAGTAACGATGACCGTCTCAAATCATTACCTAGTTATAAGGTATGTTTTAACTGTTTTCGTTCCGGACACTATGCTAACAAATGTAAAAAACCAGGCTGCAAACTATGCAAACGTAGGCACAACACATTAGTTCACGTACATTCTAATGGCACTGTATCGAATACACCTAGTGGTAATTCGATGAATAACTTGTCTGCTACGACTGAAACGAATAACGTAGCTTTATCCGCAAACATTGCATCTCCGTGTGGTCATACGCAACGAGATGTGTTGTTATCAACCGCTTTGATCAAATTAAGAGACCACAATGGGTGTGTGCATCTCGCTCGCGCGGTGCTCGATAGTGGTAGCACGTCTTCACTCATAACAGATAGGTTGTGCAATAAACTTAACTTAAAAACTAGCCAGGTAGATAGATCAATCCTTGGAATCAATAACGTCACTTCGCACGTAGGTAAAATATGTCGGGTTAAGGGTACGCCATTAGATGATAGCTTTGTATTCGAACTAAATTGTTTTGTTCTTCCGTTCATTACGAGTAGTGTTCCGTGTCGTCAGATAAATATTTCTGATTTCGACTTACCCTCGAATATTACTTTAGCTGATCCTACTTTTTATAACCCTGCCGATGTTGATATTTTAATCGGCGCTGATCTTTTTTGGGATTTGTTAGGATCTCAAAGACTAAAGTTAGGTACCGGGAAACCAATATTATGTGAAACCCGTCTAGGATGGATAGTTTCCGGTCCAATTACTCAGAATACTATCTCACTGCTGACGAATGACGTAAAGTGCAATATGTCTAAAATGGTTGCCGACAGCGATGGTGACTGGGAAAACCTCAAGTCAGAATTGACAAAGTTTTGGCAATTAGAGGAGGTGAATGCGAAGTCTTCCAATTCTTATATGCCTGAAGAGAAATTGTGTGAAGACAATTTCGTTACAAATACGACACGATTGTCTGATGGTCGTTTTTGTGTTCGCATCCCCCTTAAGAAAGATCCTTCAATTTTAGGAAATTCTTTTAATAAAGCCACACATTGTTTACATTCTTTAGAGCGTAAATTAAAGGTTAAGACGAACTTTAGTAGAATGTATCATGACTTTTTGTCAGAATACGAGTTACTTGGTCATATGACAAAAATTAATAAACCTAATTTATGTTTGGGTTATTTTATTCCACATATGGGAGTTTTACGCGAGTCGAGTACCACGACCAAACTTCGTGTTGTTTTCAACGCTAGTGCTTCTACTTCGACGGGAGTGTCCTCTAATGACCTACAGATGGTTGGGCCAACCGTACAGGACGGTCTATTGTCTATACTTCTTCGCTTTAGAGTCCACAAGTATGTTTTATCTGCGGATGTGGAGAAGATGTATAGACAAATAGTCGTCCACCCGTCGGACAGATATTTACAACAGATTGTTTGGCGTGATAATGTTAGTGATCCTATTAATGTTTATCAATTAAACACCGTCACGTACGGTACGGCCAGTGCGCCATTCCTTGCGACACGATGCCTTAAACAAGTAGGACTCGACTGTAGGAACCCTAAGATATCGGAAATCATCCAACATGACTTCTATGTCGACGACTTGCTGACCGGAGGGGATGACTTAGATGAAGTAAAGTTCATTCGCACTGAAGTCACCAAAGCGCTTGCGTCGGCATGTATGCCATTGAGAAAGTGGAAGTCAAATGATTCTCAATTATTGTCGAATGCTGTCCCTGCGTCATACGATTTGAACATTGGACAAAATGAGCCAGAAAAGTTGCTTGGTCTCTGTTGGCATATCGGCACTGATGAGATAGGGTTTCCTATAGGTCTGACTAAATCTTCGACTAGGTACACAAAGCGTGACTTGTTATCCGTTATTGCGCGAATCTTTGATCCCTTAGGTCTGTTAGGTCCTATTGTTATTACTATGAAGATCTTGCTACAGAAAATGTGGTTAGATAAATTATCATGGGATCAACCATTACCTAATGAGATTTGTAAACAATGGGAGATTATTATTAAATCTTTACCTCTTTTAAATCATGTTCGCATTCCGCGACTTGTAGTCTGCAATTCATTTACGGAGTTAGAACTCCATATTTTCACAGACGCGTCTGAGTCCGCGTACGGTGCTTGCGTCTACATTCGCAGTGTTAATGCTAAAGGTGAGTACATGGCTCGCTTGTTAATGGCAAAGAGTCGAGTTGCTCCCATCAAGCCTACGACAATTCCGCGACTGGAGTTATGTGGTGCGGTAGTCGGTTCTCGTCTTCACGAGAAGGTGATGAGCTCACTTCGAGTGAAGATCAGTCGGGTTTATTGTTGGACTGATTCAACCATTGTCTTGGGATGGTTACAGATGATGCCTACCAGACTTCAGCCCTTTGTGCGCAACCGCGTTGCTGAGGTTTTGGATAAGTCGGGTAACTGTACTTGGAGGCACGTCCCAACAGATCAAAATCCAGCAGACCTAATATCTCGTGGCATGGATATTAGTGATCTGCAGGAGTCAGATCTGTGGTGGAAAGGACCAGATTTTTTAAAACTAGATTCGTCTGAATGGCCTTCTCAAATTACGAGCCCAGGACTACAATCGTTACCGGAGACTCGACCTAAAATCATATTACATGTTGTAAACGATTCGAAACCTGAAGTTTTAATTGATTTTAGGCGTTATTCCAATTACACACGGCTCGTACGATCTGTTGCCTACGTATTACGATTTATTAAGTCATGTAGAAAGCATTACCCTAAAACCAAATACTTGTCACATGATGAGGTACAAGATGCACTAACTCTTGTCATTATTAAGAGTCAGATTCAGTCATTTTCTGAATACCAATTATTTTTGAACAAAAAGAGTTTACCTAAAAAGAGCGCCCTTCTAAAGTTTAATGTTTATTTAGACGATAATAATGTAATGCGAGTAGGAGGACGTCTCGATAACTCTAATTTTGCTTATAGTAAGAAACACCCTATTTTATTACAGTCCACTCATGATTTCACTAAACTATTATTTAATTTTGAGCATAAAAGGCTGATGCATGCTGGCCCTATTATGTGTGCTAGTCGCCAGGGCCGTGGATGTAGGTTAGTAAAGGTGTATGTCGCTATTTTTATTTGTTTCACAACCAAGGCCATTCATTTGGAGCTCGTTGGTGATTTAACTAGCAATAGTTATTTACTGGCTTTGTATCGGTTTATTTCTCGGAGAGGTAAACCTGCTGATATTTTTTCCGATAACGGTACCTCATTTGTCGGTGCATACAACGACCTTTCCAAATTTTTAAAATTAAATAGTTTGTCCTTGGGTGAAAGTGCAGCAAACGACGGAATAAGGTTCCATTTTATTCCCGCCTACACCCCACATTTCGGTGGACTCTGGGAGGCGGGTGTCAAGTCAGCAAAGTATCACCTTCAGAGAGTGTTGGGAAATTGTAACTTGACTTTTGAAGAGCTGTACACCACACTAACCAAGATTGAAGCCATCTTGAACTCTCGTCCATTGACGCCGTTGTCTTCAGATCCTGCAGATTATACTCCGCTCACGCCAGGACATTTTCTTGTGGGACGGCCACTTACTTCCTTGCCGCAACCTGATTACCAGGATAGCTCTGCCAATTATCTGTCTCGTTACCAGAGGATCGAGCAGCTTCGCCAGCATTTCTGGAGCAGATGGAGCAAGGAGTATGTTGCAGAATTGCAACAACGCTCCAAATGGCGTTCCTGCAAGGATGGCTTGATGCTGAACTCCTTGGTGGTGATCAAGGAAGACGATCTTCCTCCGTTGAAGTGGAGACTTGGACGGATCGTGGCTGTTCATCCAGGAACGGATGGTATCGCCCGTGTAGCTGACATTCGGACGTCTACTGGAGTCGTTCGACGGGCATTCAACCGAATCTGCCCTTTGCCTGTGTCTTCAGAATCTGGTTGAAACCATTGGTTTCAACGCCCGGGGAAATGTTGGAGATAAAACCTTCTTGCAAGCTTCCTAAATTATATGAAAAAATATGACACTTCTATTTGTCACTTGTCTTCACTTGTTTCTTGTAAAATATATTGTTCACACCGAAAATTATTAAACTAATTTGCATTGAGCATCCAGTCATTGATTTTCATCAGAATACCCATAATTCCCGCACAAGTGGAATTCCGAGCCGGAGACAGTGTTTCCTGATAGCTATAACTTAGGAGTCTTTAAGTCAAGAGTTATGAATAGATTGCTTTTATGCATGCGTGTTCCATCGTCGGCCACATCATCGCTTACCATTAGGTGAGATAGTGGTCAAGCGTGAGCCTACCCATAATAAAAAAAAGACGTGTGGCACTCGGGGACTGCCGCGGTAAAGCTATTGCATAGCATTTTTATCAACTTATGCAATTATAATTATTTATTTATTTTATTTATGCAGTATTTTTTTTCCTTTGTTTTTTTTTTCTCTGATATTGATTGAAGTTACACTTTCACACATTGAATTGAATTTTGATTGATTGTTCACTCATTTGTTTTCTTATTGGTCACCACGCTCAAAAGAAATGAGTGGGGGGTGTTAGGTTATTTTCGTTACGGAATTTCTGGATTCGGTCTCCACGCTCAAGGCCCGCGATAGAAGCTATGCAATAGCTTAAAAAAATAATTAAAAGAATCACTGGGTTGCATGAGAATGTCAACCCAAAAATACACGAAGAAATACAAGACCAAACCTGGGAGGTGAGCCTATAACTCAATGCAGGCAGTCTATCATATTGTAATCTTCAGTGTAGCACGTGTTTCAACTCTCAATGGAATCGACGCTTGTCATTCCGTTAAAATATTGGAAAAACGATAAGCATAAAAAAGGAAGCAAATGGAAATGCTTCATGTATGCATTTTAACGTCGGAATATCTGAACGCATATTTTCATTTATTATTCCGATTGTTTAAAAGTGCATATTGTGCTTCGTGGTTTGTGGACTTTTCTTTATTATCTTCGTATAAATATATACATATTTTTCTCGTATCAAAAGGAATTTGAAAAGATGCTGCACAAAAGATATTTAAAATATTTTCGAGTTTTATTTTCAGTATTTTTTCGTGTCTTTTTTGATTATTCACAAATTGATTTCCAATGGATATTTTCATGAATTGGTGTAGTTTTGTACCTGAAGTATGTATACAACTGGAAAAAGATGTGAAATCATTTGAAAGAGACGCGATCTTGGTAAAATGACGCTGAAAATTTTATTGTGGTATTGAATAATTCGGTGAAGCTTGCCGAGAAGGCGGACTGGATACGTTTGCTGCCAAGTACTGCAAACTAATCACGCGCATTCTAATCACGCGCGAGAGAACGCCCCTACGCCGCAGCCACCGGGATTCCGATCCTGATTTCCTGCCACCGTAGTCGCGGGCTTGCAGATAGCGTGCAAGAGGTAGCTCGCCGTCCCATCGACCGGTAACCGTCCGGACTGAGCCCAAGTCGTCCACGGCGCGTATTTTTCCACGCGCGCCTCAAGGAGATGTCAGTAAACTGTAACCCTGCGCAGCTGGGCGCGTGGGATCGAAGCCTACTAGAGACACAAGGGTTGTTTGAAAGTAAACCCCGGGATCCTGGAACGAAGTCAAAGAAGGACCAGGGATGGGTTTAGTCAGTTAAAATCTGACACGCCTTTCTAATCCGCCCAAGGGCGTGTAATAAAAAAAAAATGCGCAATCTAATGGAAAACAAAGTAACTGTAGACTGTATCAAAAACTAAATACTTTCTGAAACTAAATAAAAGATATAATATTTATATATATATATTATATTCAAGTTTTTCCTCTAAACGACGCAACAGATAAAATGAGACAATCTGTGTCCATCTAGATTAGTAGATGGTGATATAAGTAGCTGTTACTTTGAGCACATTTCCATTTTTCTTTTTCTCCTTCTCTGTCAAATCCATCCAAAGGTTGTCTTTAAAAAATCGCTTTTAGCGATAAGACCACCCATTGTGGCACCCTATTAATGTTAAGTTTCTTATGTAACTGCTTTATTTTTGGTGTACAATAAAGAATTTATCTATCTATCTATCTATCCCATCGCCGGTTGCAAGAGCTTTACTGAAATCGTGTCTATAATTTTCATGAATTTATTCATCAAGGTATTAGGTATCTCTTACGTGGCAGTCCAAACATAATCCTAAGATATAAAGCCTAGCGGATATATTCTAGTTTAGTACACAGCACTGGCTTACACGGCCGTATTTCAACGTAGATACACAGTAAATGTGCAAACAGAAGCTGAACTTAGTAGGCACAGCCGATTCGCCTCGTATGTGCTCTGGCGTACGACGTATGTCACTGATAAAGTATTCAGGAACCGTATATTTGGTAGTACTTTAGCTGTTACCAATTTCGGGGCTTTGAGCGTTTGTTTTGGTGTTATTATTAACGCGGGCATTATCATAACTGTCTACTTGTTTGGTTTTGTACATTCTTGCACCCAATAAAAACAACTGATGATCTTGTCACACGTATCGTACGTGTCGTTAGAGTATGTTTGTACTAACATTATCCGAAATTTCTTATTATGTACTTTTACTCACACGATATGGATACTACTGTGATAATAAAGATATCGAATTGAATTGTATCAGTTACGTTAACTCTCCATCATGTTATGTCAAATAACTCTAATGTCAATCGTTGACTAAACGATGACGTGACGTGATGAAACTGATGTATCTGTAAACTCATTGATGTATCTGAAAGTTAGACGTAAAAAATGTTTTGTTTTTTCAAAGTTTTTATTTTTATTTTTTTATTGTAATATTTTAAATAATTATTTTCTGTACGGGTTAGTTTTGACTAATACCTACTGCAGAGAGTAGCAAGCAGAGAGTAACTGTAATAAATAAATAATATACTATCAAGAGACTAGTTACTAAGAGCATTAAAACCGACAGATTTTTCACTGTCACACTACCGTTTCTTATTATCTGTGGTACAGCTCGGCGGTGATCACGTGAGTACCTCTTGATAAATGGACCGATGGCGACAAGCCACCATATCTTTCTGGTTAATAAACTCTGGCCCTAATTCGCTTTCTCTCGGAGGAGTTGGGCTATTTAGAGAACCAATCTCGTTGATAAGGGCGTTATCTCTATATCTCTCACATATTATAATGAAGTTTGCGTGTTTGGGTGCATGCTTATCATATGAGGTTACTGATAAGCTAGCTGGACTCTTTAGGAAGTTTCGAGAGAGTTCTAAGTTACTCCAATTTTGCGAGTACTGAAAAAAAATATCATGATTTTGAAGGTGCAAATAGCGCAGTTGTTGAGCGATGGGTTGCTACGCTGCGTACCTATCGCAAATTCAATTTCTGTTCGCAACAAATATTTATTAGGCCACAGATAATGCTCATTGAAATGGGTATATGTGTATGTGAGTTTACATGTTTGTGACCGCACCTACGAAACAGGAGTAATTTCTAGTAAAAAAAAAAAGTTAACTCTGAACATATTGTATTCAGTAATTTTAAGGTGTTTCAAAATCCGCTGTTTGAATGTGTGTCAACGTGTATTATAACTTAAAAAATATTTATAACATTAATTTGCTTAATTCTTAAATTAAATACCGTATAGTAAAGTCTTAAATTGAATACCAAAAACTATCTTACATTTTCACTACCAGAAGTGGTTTTCTGGTGGTGAAAATGTAATATAGTTTTTGGTTAGCTATGCAAGTGAAGACTGCAGAATTATTCAGAATATATCCTGATTTCCAATGCCCAGATAATTTTATCCTGGTTTTAGCGTTGCGGTTTAGTAAATCAACAGGTATTTAGAGTTAATTAGCTCTGGCTGCATTGGTTTTGAATTTAAGCTGGAACTAAATTAGTATTTAAAGTTAAACATGATTATACTTAGTACAATTTAAACGTATTAGCATCGAAGTTAGTTAATTTTAACGGAACGTATATAAGTGTAAATTTGGGGTTTACTATAAGTGGTTTTGGACTCAAGTTTAAGTTGATTCGTGAGTTGAATACATGGTAAGATAGAAAGTTTGATTTTATTGCGACTATTGTAATATATTGAAAGAGGTCAAGGTTATGCTATGGGATTTTTTTTAGGTGGAAAATCATCTGATGACTTTTCTTGCTCTTGGGCTAAGCAGGAGGGCGTGTCAAACTTTTACTGACTAATGGCTAACGACATTTGATGTTTCTATTATTTACATTATGTAACCGTCTATATTAGATTAGATTATGTAACCATTATGTAATTACATTAAAACACTTTATGTAATTAATTATTATTTTACCGTTTCTTTCAGTTTAGTTCCAATTTACATTTTAGAGTCTTTCTCAAATGTCAAAACGAAACTTTTGTTTTTAGTGTTCCGTAGCCAAATGGCAAAAAACGGAACCCTTATAGATTCGTCATGTCTGTCTGTTTGTCTGTTCGTCGGTATGTCACAGCCACTTTTTTCCGAAACTATAAGAGCTATACTGTTGAAACTTAGTAAGTAGTTGTATTCTGTGAACCGCTTTATAATTTTCACACAAAAATAGAAAAAAAGCAATAAATTTTGGGGGACCCCATACTTAGAACTGAAGCTCAAAATTTTTTTTTCATCAAACCCAATACGTGTGGGATACCTATGAATAGGTCTTCAAAAATGATATTGAGGTTTCTAATATCATTTTTTTCTAAATTGAATAGTTTACGCGAGAGACACTTCCAAAGTGATAAAATACGTCCCCCCCTCCCTGTAACTTCTAAAATAGGAGAATGATAAAACTAAAAAAAATATATGATGTACATTACCATATAAACTACCAATGAAAATTGGTTTGAACGAGATCTAGTAAGTAGTTTTTTTTAATACGTCATAAATCTAAAAAAATACACTATTATTAAAACATCGATCAAAGTTACAACGAACTACAAGCACTTTTATATTATGTTATTTGCTGCTACGGAACCCTCCATGGGCGAGTCCGACTCGCACTTGGCCGGTTTTATTTAACGAGTACAAAGATGCCACAACGTTTAATTTCTAAGTCGGGCCAATACCACTAGGCAATTATAGCTCTCTACCAATTTTCACAATAAATGAATACTCCTTAACTAGGCATATGAAACAAAGTGTTTGACCTAACCAGTGTTTCAATGTATTGTCTACAAAATTAACAATTCTCTAACTAACAATGGACATAAATTAGTTAAAAGTTCATTGTGTTTTAAATACATTTTAACTGTTTTAAGGTCAAAAGCAATATTCAGAACGATAGAAAATTATTCATGAATTTACTTACACTTGAGTGAAATTGAGTCTGCTTTAGAATATATATGCTCTAAATTCAAAAGTATGTCTTATATCTTCCATCTATATATAAAATTATTATTATTTACATACTTAAAATACATATCTACTTATAATATACCTATAAACAAGTAAACTAACACCACTTAAAAGAAACCACTTAATAAATCTTTATAAAAACCAAAATAATATTACGTACAAATGCGTATAAATGGTTGAAGTGAAAGGGCTTATAAAACTTTTACTGGCTCAAACTCATCTGTGTTTCTTCAGTGGCCCTTTTGTTGAGCCACGGTAACTCTTTCGCACATTCCCGTATCCCAAAACATTTCTCTTACAAAGCAGAACACTAAACTAGTGACCTGACTTAATAAACTGTAAAACCTCTATGTGGAGTTGCTTTCCAGTCGCGAATATCGAATAAACTTGCACAGTTACATTACATACCCCATGTGTTCATAACAGCCGAACATGCCACAGAGTAAACATGCTGCAGAAGCCTAACTTCTCAAACTCTCCAGTACTTTTGTTTTGAGACAAAAAATCGTCTTATACTTTCTCTCGCTCTGAGCGGAGCAAAAGGACGTAACAGGCTTTTACTAGCTAAAATCCATTTGTGTTTTTCAGTTGCCCTTTGCATTCCAGGGCTCCGGTAACTCTTTTGAAGATTACTGCAACCCAAAACATTTCTTTTACAAAGCAAAACACTCACCCAGTGACCTGGCTTAATAAAGTTATTTGAAATTTTCCAGTCGCGAATATCGAATGAACTTACAAAGTTACAACTCGTGCTCGTAAACGCCAAACATGGCATAGAGTATATATGCTACAGAAGCCACACTTCTTAAACTCTCTTGCTGCACCCAGGGCGGATGAAGTTATTTGCTGATTTCTCATCCAAAAAATAAGCTTTACAACAGTGGGTAAAACCGACGACAGAAGCAAATATTAAGTAGCATAATAATCAGCCTTATAATCTATCAACGTCTGGGTTTCAGGCCTCCTCACTAAGAGACGGTTTTTTTTTAATTCTTGCCATGCATTCATGTTTAATTCTTATCAAGCATGTTATCTGTAGATGTCATAACTAGTGTAAGTAGTCAATATAAGGCTTGGACTCTGTCGCAAGCCACCTCCTGCTCATATACTCCGTTTACAGAATACGAATTGTGCTCCGAACACTTTTTTTTTATTTTTCCTTCCAAGTTTAAAAAGTTTCGTTGTTGGCACAATAATCATGCTGCCGTCTGTTTTGAAATGTACGGGATTACAACTCGAGGGCGGCCATTTGTGCCGCTGTGAAATATTATGGTTTTTACTCATTTTTTATTCGGTGGCAACCTTTATGCTTAAGAGCGTCCAACCCGAGATACATTTTCATTATTTTTCATAAAACCGTTCTTACGCGATTGTAACGTTATTACAGATCGTTCTCTAGATATTTTGGAAATACAAGTATCTTGTGGATATTATACAGGTTTTTATTGAAATAAAATCATAAATTTGTGTGAGACTAATTCAGTAAAGAACTCTGAAAGTCTGCTATTTTGTATTTAGCCCTTCAGAATGTACTCATAATTTAGAAAAATAAAGAAAATGAGAGATTCTCAATGATAAATTGATTTTCCATAGACTTTAAGTTAAAAAAAAGCAAGTTTTGTGAAATATTCGAGTGAATAATAAAGTGGCCGAATGCCAACAGGTGCTATCTTTCGCATTGCCTCTTCATCAAACATTGCGTTACATGAACCAACAAGCTTCTAAACCATGCTCTTGACGATAGACGGGGCGGGAAGGGCCCTCTTAAGTAAAAGATACGAAATGATCGTTCAATGATCATTGCGTTGGAAGAAAAGCATATTCTGTTTATATTCAACTACCTTCTGCCGCGTTGGGGCTGAAAGGTTTTGGAGTGGCTACCGCGTACTGGAAGACGCAGTGTTGAAAGGCCTCCTACAAGGTGGACCGATGACCTGGTGAAGGTAGCAGGAAACCGATGGATGGCAGACATATGTCCAACAGTGGACGTGTATCGGCTGAAATGATGATAGTGACCTTCTGCCAGCGGCTTCGGTAAAAGTATGTTTTTTTTGTACAAACTTCGAACCTCTGTTTCATCCCTTTGTGTGATGGATTTGGAAAATCTTCTCTTAATGCTCACCTATGTCACAAAAGGAAACCTTGTGTAAAAAAATACCGAATGGCAACTGAGCGTCCAGGAGTGTTATTTGTTTTTTTTTCATTGTCCATCAAACATAGAGTTGGATGAACCAAAAAGCTTTTAAACCATGCTCAGGTTGACGATAGACGGGGCGGGAAGGGCCCTCTTAAGTAGACGGAACGAAATGATTATTGTACGGTTGGAAAATAAACATACTCCGTAAATATTCTACTAGCTTTTGCTAGCGACTTGGTCCACGTAAAAGTGTTTTTGTTTTTAATACAAACTTTGAACCGTCCCATGCCTTATGTGGTGTCTTAAGGAGTTTCACCAACCGTAGGGACCCAGTGGGGTCGAAGCCTACTGTGGCCAGGAGTCTGTTTCCGAAAGGGAGGCTCGGCCCCGGTATGAAAGGCAACGAACGGGACGGGGGTTTTTTAGTCAGTAAGAGCCTAACACTATCTCCCGCTCCACCCAAGGGGATGATTCATCTGGATGATTTGACCCACCGATAAAAAAAAAAATCCTTAATGTAGTGATTTTGGAAAATCCCCTCTTAGTGCTCGCCTATGTCATAAAAGGAAACCATGTGTCCAAAATTTGGCGCTCTCGCAGCCACCGCCAGGATTCCGAACCCAATTTCCGGCCACCGTAGGCGCGGGCTTGCGGACAGTGAGCAATGGGTAGCTCGCTATCCGGCCGTCCGGTAACTGTCCGGACCAAGTCCAAGTCGTCGACGGCGCGCACTGTTCCCGCACGCCTCAAGGAGTTGTCAGCAACAGCAGGGGCCCAGCCGGGTCGAAGCCTACTAGGGCCAGGGCTATCCGAAAGGGGACTCGAGCCCCGGTATGAAGGCTAGAAGGAACGGGGTGGACTTTAGTCAGTAAGAGTCTGTAGCGACATCTATGGCGCCACATAAGAACTACGAAGAAAGTACGAAATCCTGTATCGCGCAATCAAAGTTCTCCGCGCGATTTGAACATATACGACAACCCGAAATCATCTATCGGGCAGTCGCCCACCAGACCATAACACCTGTCTGGTCGGAGGATCCTCCCTTTTCAATGGAGGTGTGTGGGACTTTACTCTCTGTTCCGCATACCTCCAAACTGGTGACCCCGACGTGATTTGAACACGCAACCTTCTGATTGATGCACCCACGGCTATAGAGGGTATCCTGACCACCAGCATGCCTACCTGGTCATACCTGGTCATCACCTTCAGCCTCATCAGCGACCTTGGCTTGGCACACCGCACCTTCGGCCAGTCACATGAAGAACCTCTCCTGGTCGACGCCAACAGTCAAGCCCTACGTCGCACAAGCACCGCTCCGACTCACTGGAGCCAGCAGCACTACTCCGACTCACTGGAGCCTGCAGCATCGTCCCGACTCACTGGGGCATCATCCCGACTCACTGGGACATCATCACCCCTACTCACTGGGGCATCATCCCGACTCACTGGGATACCAACACCCCGACTCACTGGGGCATCACCGCAGACAGTTCCGACTCACCGAGAACTATGCGGCATCGGTTCCGACCCACTGGAACCAACCTACGCTGGCCTGGCGCGCATCAAGAACCATCGATCTCCGATCTCCGGAGGGGAGTGATGTAGCGACATCTATGGCGCCACATAAGAACTACGAAGAAAGTACGAAATCCTGTATCGCGCAATCAAAGTTCTCCGCGCGATTTGAACATATACGACAACCCGAAATCATCTATCGGGCAGTCGCCCACCAGACCATAACACCTGTCTGGCCGGAGGATCCTCCCTTTTCAATGGAGGCATGTGGGACTTTACTCCCTGTTCCGCATACCTCCAAAAGTCTGACACTATCTCCCGCTCGGCCCAAGAGCGGGGGTTGTCATTGGGTGACTTTTCTCACCATAAAAAAAATGTGTCCAAATTCACGCTTCTAGTCCCAGAAGTTTGGGCCTTACGTCAATATGTTAGTCAGTTTCCTGTTATATATGTACGTTAATATGTTAATTAGTTTGCTTTCAAATGTGTATAATTGTTTATAGATGGGGCAAATAGTGGAATGAGAATTTTATAAGTAGAATAGAATAGAATAAACTTTATTGTACACCAAAAAGTAATACAGCTTATACAAAAACTTAAATTAATGGGTACAATGGCGGTCTTATCGCTGAGAGCGACATCTTCCAGACAACCTTAGGATGGATAAGAACTTAAAATAATACATAGTGTTTTATTTGAACTAGTGATTTACCCCAGGGTTTATTTCGATGTTCTCAACTACGAGTAATTTTATTAGGAGGTCAAATTGTTTGTTTATGTTTGTGTTTTGGGAAAGTCCGGTAAAGTTCTGATGTTTATTCGTGAATTATTTTACTTATGCCATTGCGCCACCGGTACTTGGTGGACATTCCACCCATACAAAGCATTTTGGGATCACATTATGCGTACAGCTAAGATGTGGAATTCCCTGCTGGAGTTTGTGTTTCCTGGGAGCTATAATCTAGGGGTCTTTAAGTCAAGAGTGAATCGGTTGGTTTTAGGCAAGCGTGCTCCATCATCGGACACATCATCGCTTTCCATCAGGTGAGATACTAGGGACTAATAAAAAAACCCCAGTATCATTGAGTATTGTAAGGCTACATTAATCTTAAAAAAAGGTCAATTCTTGATCAACAAAGAAGGCAATCCATAGCTATACTTCACTCACGTTAAAATTAGACATTTAAACAGATCTATTTTACTGTCCGTTTAAACGATTGTGACTTTAATTACGTAAGAGATATGACAAAAATGGTGGCTGCATAAATAGCTGTTTTTGTTAACACTTTTTTGCTTACAATGCTGCAATGCCATCCTTATTAAGCATAAGCGGAAAGAAGTCAAAATAGGTTGAACGAAGAGTAAAAACGTTTGTATAAATGTCTAATCTTAACGAGAATGGAGTATGGTACCCAGTAGAAAAAATAAGTATGAATGAATATTCATTATATTTTATCTCAATTAGGTTTATCGTAATTAAAATGATAGAGATAAAATGTGATTAATATTTTGAAAGATAAAAAAGAAAAACAATGACTGAATAAAAATAACTACTGAATCAAATAGCTGATAAATTCAGTTATCTATCATTCGTTTATTAAACCCCTTGCAAAGGTCAGTTCATTCGCCTCAGCAACTTTCATTTTGTCGCAAAATGTCACTAAGCAATTCAAGTCAACACGGTCCCAACAAAATTTTCCTGTACAATGACGCAGATAAAACTGATTACATGAACTAACTCATTAAAACTAAGGCTCAAATAAGAGTTCAGTGGTATCACGCATTTTAAAATAGAAAACTCGCTGCGGAATCGCGCGACTCAGTAAACCAGTGTAACTCTATCTAGCTACAATCGAAAGTGAATTTTAATCTGTCGTAATAGAGGCGTGTTTTGAATATCCGTGTGTCAATAACACTGGTAGTGTTGTGACGAAACGAGGGCATCTTCCGAGCTGTCACGATGACCCGCCGTCCTTGTTTAATAATACTTTCAAGCTTCGCCAGTGTGCTACGACAAATTCTGTTGTAATAATGTGTCTACGGCGTAGCTTGCTACGGTGCTACGAGAGCTACGTAAGTGCTACGTAGAACTTATTTATAAGCGTTTTAATTGGTGTCTAAGTTCTGTCTCGCGTCTAATTACAGTAGTTATTTTAGTAGTACGTACTTTGTAGTGTTTATTGTTATTTCTTTTTTTGTTCTTATATTCCTGGTCTTTATCCCTGCTCTCGTCTTAAGATACTTGCACAATGGAGTCGGCGATTAATAAATTCTTCATCTATTTTACTTTGTCAGAGATTATCATTAACTTCTTTTATTGTATGCTCGTTATCACTAAGCCATCTGTATTTTACAAGCTTTTAGTTAGTTTCAATTTTTTCCGTTGGGAAAAATCATCCAATGACAAACCCCGCTCTTGGGTGAAGCGGAAGATAGTGTCAGACTCTTACTGACTAAAAAACCCATCCCGTTCCTTCAAGCCTTCAGTTTCACCTGTCCTGATGTTTGTTTGTAATAATCGAATCTTTCAAATTAAATAAGATCCACTTCTCGGTTACCGATTGAGCTGAAATTTTGCATGAATGTTTACATCAGATGACAGTGCAAAATTATTATGCTATAGAACTGATCTGATAATGGGACTGGAAGGTGGCCATAGGAACTCAGATAAAGCTATTGTGTTTGACCTTTTTGGAATAGTCTTGATGGGTATTAAATAAAGAATTAACTATTAAATATACCGCGCTGTAAAAGCTTGCTGTGAAAAAACGATTATTACTAAAAACTTGTTTATGACAACTATTGATTTATGTAATTAGAGTCGAAAGATTTTGATACATATTTTGAATACGGCCAATGAGATTTATTACTTATTCATGCATGTTTGCATAAGTCACATTGCTTTGTTTTCCATTTCCTCCACTATCAAATAATGCAATTCCAAACCACTACTAATTGTACTTTTTTTTTGATATTTTAGTTTTACAATATTTTTAAGCACTGTAATTGTATCATTATTGTAATAGGAAACCTTGTTACTGTTGCCTAATGTTCATATTTTTGCAAATGTATTTTTTGAATAAATTATTATTAATTATTTTTTTTGAATAAATTATTATTATTTAAATGTTAGTATGTGTATCTTAAGGTTAGTCATCTAAACTGTATAGTTAGATGTTTGTATAATGAACTAGATAACGCGTTAACTGCACAAGTTTATGTTCAAACAACGCGTTAGGTAACTGATCTTTGTATAGATATGTAATTAGCTTTTGATATGGTTCTAGATTGTTTTGTAAGTAACACTATTGTGGCTTCATTCTCTTAATTTATTAAAGTTTTTGTTAGTGTCCACATGAATGTAGAAAAGTACCCCAAGGGACACTGTACAAACGAAAAAAAAAAAATCCTATGTGCCATTAAAGTTTTTTGGCTGTCTATCTGTTAGTTACTGCTAATTTTCAAAACGGCTGGACCAATTTTAATGAGATTTCCACTAGTAGATCGGCGATGTATAAATGAGTTGAGTATTGGTTTCTATTGTTTAAAAATGAGTTTAACGCAGACAAAGTCACGTGGAACAGCTAGTCAACGACAAAAAAAAATATGGGACAAGTGCGAGTCGAACTCACGCACTGACTTTTTTTGTTGTTATGTTTACAGTTTTCAGAATTTACCTATAATTGTGCTATGAGACCTTGCTACCTATATATAATTTCAGGATTCTAAGCCAGCCGGAAGTTACATATTTTTTTTTAGGCGGGAAAATTATCTAAACGACATCTCCCGTCCTTGGGCGGAGAGCGGGAGGGCGTTTCAGGCTTTGATTTTTTTTTTAATTGAGATAAACTAGTGCTTGACTGCGATCCCACCTGATGGTAAGTAGCGATGCAACCTTTTTTTTTTCTTTGATTTCTTAACGAGTGTCCAAATTTGCACCTAGACGGAGCGTAAACGTTCTTATCTTTAGATTCTGTATATTTAGAAGTTTGAGGTTTTCGTTGCTGTTTGAGGTGGCAGACTAGGGTATTAGTTACTAATGTCAGCTTCATATCTCCACACGATTCTAAGAAAATGAATCTTGACTGACAGAAAAATGGACAACAAAGTGATCCTATAAGGGTTCCATTTTTGTCAACTTAGTTAGGGAACCCTAAAAAAAGAGGCTCTCTACTACTGACTAAATCCCATTCGTGTTCCTTCTTTTTACGTTCCAAGGCCGCGATGATGCTTTTGAACCATTTAACAGCTCTACATTCCTATCACGACCTCTTAATGCGATCCATTATACGACCTTAACTGAACTATTAAAGGGATGGAGCTATATACACGAGTCTTTGACATCGAAGCACAAACAAATACCATGGATTCAGTACATAATCCTGGACACTTCAGTGGTGGATTTTTTCGTCTGCTTTTTCCTTATTATTGAAAAAAAAATCTGTATTTTTTATTTAAACTGTGTAAAATCGTTATTCTAGTCAACTCCGATGATACATTTAGTAAAAAACAAAAAAAAAAAATTTAGAAAGTCATCGGGGTAGATATAATCGTTATTTTATTCAATCCCGATGACATTTTTAATTTCATAGGTAATTCATTCAACCATTTTTATATAGTTTAAATTACAAGACGTAAAAAATTAAAAAGTAAATAAACAGGAAAGACTGATTAAAAACTCCACCACTGTGTGGTCCAGGATCACGTTCTGGATCCATGGTATTCGTTTCTGCGTCGATGTCAAAGTCACCCTGTATACATTCTATAACAAACACACCCACCAAGGAACTATCACCATCCAATCAGATTTCTCACTCGCACGACTGACACTTTAATACGCCATGGAAAGTCCGCTAGCAGGTAGAGAAAATACCAATATTATTCTACATCAAGAACTCGAAAAAAATATTCCATCTACAAATTGACACGTGTGTCTGAATCCCCATACGTGTTCAGCCATTTACTGGCATTTTATTTCCATACACGTGCATATCTTTCGGTTTTATGACCAATAGGCGGACGCATTTACTGCAAAACGCTATAACATTGTATGTTACGGTACACGATATATTGAGGTGTGGTTCCACTGTAAGCGAGTATTAGAATACAAAGTATAAAGTTGTGTATATCATTGTAAGGTGATGTAAAAGAAGTAATGGCCCAGTGATAATGGTTCCGTCTTACGAGTTTGTAGATCGTAAGTTCAAACCCAGCTATACTTTGTGTGGTTTATTTTATCACTACTGCTCTCAAAATAGTATTTCTGCTCTTACAACCAAGAATTGGAGACAGTCGTGTGATATCCAATAACTCGCACAGGTGCACGCGTAGTGGATCACTCTCATTCTCTCTTCTAGAGAGTAAGCTAAGTTGCATTATTGCGAACTTAAAATGCTGATTCTATTTATATTATGCTTACGGTTTTGATGAGCATGGCTTAAGAGTAAGCAACAGTTGCTGAGGTCGATTCACTTTGTCAGTTTTGCAGTTGGTCTCATATGCATAGCGACATCTATGTTTAGTTTATTTTTTATTTAGTACAGCAAAATAGCCATTAATACTAAAATATGTTAATCCTTTCATCCCGTCTTCTCAAAGAATCGCAAACTTTTTAATTAAATCGACTTCAATTCATTAGCACGTCTTCCATAGATCAGCAAACAAATTGAATATAGGGTTGGCCTCCACGAGCTTTGAGCATCATTAGCATACGCGATATAGAGAAGACAGATCGAGCTACAGTGCGACAAAATGGGACATTATATCATTTATGTTTCCTAGCGATTGCTTGCCAGTGATTGTAATTATTCGGAACAAATAGTTGACACAACTCCGCATGTAAGTCGTTTCTGTTTTTGGAACTATCCTGCATTGTAGTGTCAGAGTTATCCACGTGATCAAAACATATATTATAAAACAGTCTGAAATCTGCACTAGACTCAACACCAGTCTGTTCTTTCTTTCCCAGGAACTCGTTTTTTCGCTTATTTTTTTCCAATTCTCAAGCACCCGTGTCGTTGTGCCTAGGTATTTATACTGTTTTACAGGCCCACGGCTCGATAGTGGTCATAGATAGCCATTCTGATTAAATACAGACTGTAGATAAAACTACGTTGGGCACACGTGGACCACGTACGCCGATCTGAGTTCGTCGGTCTTCATATATTTTATATGGCAACTAACTTCTGATAGCGGCTTTGCTCGCGTGAATGTAAGTTTCTCCCTACAAAATTTGGACCTCAGTGTCATCCCTTTAGGGGTAAATTTTTGGAAATCCTCTCTAAGTGCTCGTCTACATCATAAAAGGAAGCCTTGTGGAAAATTTCACGCTCCTAGTCCTAGTAGTTTCGGCTGTGCATTGATATGTCAGTCAGTCAGTTTCTCAAACATCAGCTTAGCGAGTTCAATGGCCTGTAGTTAATAGTCGGCGTTGCGTACAAACTACCTACAGGTCATTGAACTCGCTCAGCTGATGTTTTCTTAAAGAAATTAATTTCGTACATGCGTAAATTAATACGAGTTTTGAAAAAAGGTACTTTCTTTTTTAATTTTATCTTTATAAATCGATAGTGTTTCATGTACCGGATCGACCCTCCTCGGGATTAAAACGATTAAAATTCAACGGTGTAAATTATGTTATTTTAATGTTACAAATAGACACTCGAATTTTATTTATATGTATAGAGTATAGATGTATTCTTTTAGAGCTACATTAGATCTAGGCCACGCAACGCGACTCTACGTTCAAATTATGCGTGGCCCACGTGGGAGTCGGTCTAGTGTAATTTCCGCTTTAAGGTGTTGTAGTGTAAAAAAAATGATGGAAAGTTTGTTCTTCAATTTCTTGTGTAATACCCAACCAACCCCATCGTTGGAAAATAAAGAGTCGTAACCCTTTCCGGGAGCAGGAGGGATTTATTTATCTGTGTAAAACATTTTTTTTAAGAAAATAACGTGCAAGTTTACAATGAGCATTCACTTGGTGTTTAATGAATTAAGTTGATCATTATCGTACTCTCATCACAATAATCTGGAAAGAAATAGTTGAAAAAGAAGATTAGATCTAACCTGAACTAGGATAAACCTGTACCACAGCTGTCTTAAGAGCTAATAACTTTATTATTTACGGTAATTTTTCCTAAGAATACATATGTATTAAAAATTAATCGAAACAATGTCAATGAAAAATAGACTTAAAATTAATTACCTTACGACAAATTTTCTCTTAACACAAATTTTGCATCCATGAAATCAGAAATCAGAAACGTTTATTTCAAATAGACCAATTACAGGCACATTTGAATTGTCAAAATGTCGGTCAGTCAAACAAGTGAAGCTAAATTGCACGTTCCAAAGCGTAGATCTGCAGAAGAATGTGCAAGAAACTCCATGGACACTCTTTTAATGTCATCATAATGTCTATCATGACGTAACGTTTTTGCATTTCACCTTTTTAGGGTTCCGTAGTCAACTAGGAACCCTTATAGTTTCGCCATGTCTGTCTGTCCGTCTGTCTGTCCGTCTGTCTGTCCGTCCTCGCTTAATCTCTGGGACCGTTAGCACTAGAAAGCTGAAATTTGGTACCAATATGTATATCAATCACGCCGACAAAGTGGTCCAATAAAACTTGGATTTTTTTTATTAGGGTAGCCCCCCCCTATATGTAAAGTAGGAAGTGATTTTTTTTTTATTTCAACCCTAACGTGTGATATATTGTTGGATAGGTATTTAAAAATGAATAGGGGTTTACTAAAATCATTTTTTGATAATGTCAATAATTTCGGAAATAATCGCAAAAAAAAAACAAAAAACGATGTGTCCCCCCCCCTCTAACTTTTGAACCAAGAGTTTAGAAAATATGAAAAAAATCTGAAAAGTAGAACTTTATAAGGACGTTCTAGGAAATTTATTTTGAACTTGATGGAAAGAACAGTTTTTGTACAAAAAAGACAAAAGGGTTCTACAAAATAATTTCTGGACTAAGTTTGTAGTATAATCGTATATACAGGCATTTTTCTAACCTCATAAGTGGGTACACTTATTGTGAATTTGTGACGGACGGAAAACTACGGAACCCTACACTGAGCGTGGCCCGACATGCTCTTGGCCGGTTTTTTAATGCATACATGGACAAATATGCGTTAATTTTGTTGTACACAGTGTCAGACTTGTGACTTTTACAGCCTATAATCTATCTGCTTTCTTCAGTTGCCCGCTGCGTTCCAAGGCCGCGGCCACTCTTTCAAACATTCACGCACCAGTGTCCCAACCCTAAAATATAATATCTCGTTCGATGCTAGATACGACATAACTGCCCCCTTTGAAGCCGTTTACGGACAAATAAAACACTCACTTCGCATTTAAGATAACATTGTTACATGAAAATGGTCTCCTTTCTTCACTCAACTTCAAAGTAGGCTGTTTTGTAAAGGACAATGTAATTTAACAGAGTTTTATGATTTTTATATCGTATTATATGATAATACCCGGTCCTTGAGATTTTTAAAGATTTTTATTTTTGTATTTATCTAATGAAATTTCATGTCATGTTTTGAGACACTTCCTGCAATAATAAGATTTTAAATGAGGTACGATCAATGGGTAGGTACCTACTGTGATGGGCTGCGCAATTGTTTCTAAAGACTTATGGACCTGGAACGCAAGCGGTAATTGGGTTTTTGTCGGTATAATTTTGTTTATATATTTATTTCAACCAGAACAACAAAATGCCAATTACACTGATTACAAATTTTGTAAAATACATTAAAGAAAAAAATTCAGAAAAAAAATATGACAGATATATCTCTAACTCTCACCCAGTCTTTTCACAAATCGCGAGATATTCAGACAGTATCTCCTTCCATTCATCAGCGAATAGATCTAGCTTAGGACCGGATTTAAGGAGAGTGTTGAGTGCGCTTAAGTCTGACACTGAGCAGTGGTGTCCCAGCGTAACGGTAACAGAAGACATGTGACATCCACCAATCCGCACTAGGCCCGCGGGGTGGACTTCTGCCCATTCCCTCTCTTAGAGAAGAAGCCTAAATCCTTGCAGTAGGAAAATATAAGGCTGATTATGTTATGTCATAAGTCTGACACTGCCTCTCGCTCCAGAGGAGAAAAAGTTATTTTATTATTTCTCAAACAATAATAATACATATAATAATAAAGGTGAGTGGGTGGGTAAAAAATATCCAAATGACATCCCAAGCTCTTGGGCGGAGCGGGAGACAGTGCCAGACTCTTACTGACTAAAAAACTCACCCCGTTCCTTCGTTGCCTTTCACACTGGAGCCGAACCTCCCTTTCGGAACTAGACACTGACCCCAGAACAACAGTCAGTGGTAACTCATAACCAATCGGTCCTTGCCCCGTGTATTATATTCCTTCTTGAAAGTTATACTTAGGTCTAATAAAACATGTTCAAGACTGAAACATTGTTGAAGGTCACGTCAAAGTTCGTCGCTTGACCCTTGTTTCTGTAAATAATTTAGAATGCAGCGTATTCAAAATAATTGTAGGTACTAATTACTGTTCCGTACTTATTTAGAAACCACTTTAGGAGCCAATTAATAAGTAATAGGTTTCCTTTTAATGTTAGGTTATTTTAAAAAAACAAAACTTTTGTTTAACTAGCTGTTGTTAGCGGTTTTGCCCGCGTGAAAATAGAAAATTATCGCAAAGAGAACATATATTATTCCCGGTATAAAAATCAAGAACATGATAGACAGAGCTTGTGTTATGAGTACTAGACAACTGATAAACATACTTATTATATTTCTAAATACATACATTACAGATAAATAAATTACATCCAACAAATGATCGTGCTTGTCACAAAATTTGCCTTGGGTTGGAATCGAACCTACGACCTCCAGCATAGGAGTTCGGACCACTAACCACTAGACCAACAGGCCAGTTCATCTCAGGCTAGTGATCTACCCATGTACCAAGTTTCATCGAAAATCGTTCAGCCGTTCGAGCGTAAAAAAAAACTTACTACACACACACTTACAAACTTTTGCTTTAAAATATTAACCATGATTTATTGTAATTTATGACGTTATGACGCGAAGAAAATTAAATATCCTGACGTTTCTCCTCAGACTTATTGGCGTGCAATTGAGTTTGAAAAATGATTCTGCTTAATTACATTGTTATGCTTATAACTAGCATACTCCGCTGCTTTGTTCGTTATTAATTGGTTATACTTTATCTTGAAAAATGTACGGTGTTAAAATCTTGAGAAGACATGGTACACAAAAAAAAAATGAGCAAGTGCGAGTCAGACTGGTTCTCTGAGGTTCCGTGACAACTGGGCACGCCGTAATTATGGCGGTAAGTCCTCTCTTTGAAGCGTGGCTGGAAAGATAACACGGCGTCCTTAACTTCCGCATGACACAGGTCCTTACCGGACATGGTCAGTTCGGGAGATTCCTGCACCGGATTTGTGCGGAAGAAACACCCAGAAACACCATTATGTGGACCGCCCGGAGGACACGGTGGAACATACGGTAGAGGTGTGCCTCGCTTGGGCACAGCACCGCCGTGTCCTCGTGGGGGCGCGCTCGGCGGCAGTGATCTGTCGCGTCGAGCCTTGGTACAGGCCATGGTCCGGAGCGAGGAGTGGCAGGCGTTGCCTCCTTTCCAGGCAACGCCTGCATTACATTAGCATTACTATGCTAGCAAAGTAGGCCAGGATTTCCATTGTCGACGTATGCTAAGAGCGAGGGGACAAACCTCCCTTATAAATGCCTTTGATTGCAGCAACTCTATTAAAAATGCATCATGAAACTTCCTACGAAGCCGATTACATATTGAAGTTCACAATTAAGCCGCCATGCTCCATAAATCATTTAAGTAATTCGCGGGGTTACTGCACACGTCAAACGGACCAAGTGATTGCTTGTTCATGCCCGTTATGCAAATTCCGACCTTGTTCCAATAAAAATACGTACAAAATAAAATTACGAGCGAAAACTCTCGTGATTGCTCTAACTTTTGATGGGATTATGGTTCTAAGTTTATATTTATGCGAATGGACTTTAAGTTAACCTCCTTGCAAGTCATAAAACGAAGAATATCCGTATATCTTGAACCCGAAGTTAGTTATTTTCTGCCTTACTAGGAAATATGCCAGGAAATTCAAGCCTGCTCGGTTCGGGCATGAAACTAAATTCGATTTAATATTCCTAGTAATCTTTTCCATCTTTCGGTAACGTTGTTTGTTCTAGGATTCGGGAAATTTCATGTAAATTATGTTTTGAACTGACGACCGCTGATGCCAAGTTTTGTAGACTTGTTTAGAGTGCAATGACCTGGGGTCATGGCGTTTGAAAGATTTGGTTCGTAGGGTTTATTACTGGGTACTTATTGACAGGCATTCTATTTTTGGCTCTTGATAATCTAGATTAAAGGAACTTAGGAAAATATCAAACATAGTTTAAAAGTTTAAATGTTTTATCTGTTTGTCTTTCCAATTGCACACTAGTAGTTGTCTACACTAATATATTATAAAGAGGTAAACTTTGTTTTTCTTATTTGTAGGAGGTAATCTATGAAAACAGTGGTCCGATTGCGAATTTTTTTCACCGATAGAAAACTGCTTTATTCCTGAGTGTCATAGGCTATATTTTATGTACGCGGGTGTAGTCGCGGGCTAAAGCTAGTAGTTAATAAAAAATTTAAGAGTGTTGTGAAAGTCTTTAATTGTACTAAAAAAGGAAGTTATTTACTAGTAGATAACTATTTATTACTAGTACATAACTTCCTTTTTTAATGGGAAATCATAACATAACTACTCTCACTTTAAGTGTCGCACGAGGGAGAGTCAAGCTTATACTAACTAAAACCCTCCTGCGTCCGTTCAAGTATCCTTTGCATTTTAGAGCAAAGGTAACCCTTTGAGAAAATCCCGTGGTCTTGTCAAGCATCGGCCCTACGCGCTTATGCTGACATCTATTTGAGGAACACAACGCGAGTAGTAGGTGACTGCCTCTCATTCTTTCTTGCCTCGGACTATATCCTGAACCAAGGTGATGAGACACAAGAGGTCACCGTCTCTAATCGGCTACACGAGTACTAGTAGATACCTATGGTAAAGCTTTGATTACCATATATGTATATAATAGGAGAAACTGACTGACTGACATATCAAACACACAGCCGAAACTGCTCGGCCTAGGAGTGTGAAATTTTACTGTAAGCTTTCTTCTATGACATAGGCGAGCAATAAGAGAGGTTTTTCTAAAATTCACCCCCTACGGAAACGAAACGAGAACCAAAGTTTGTATGGAGAAACGTAATTTCAAGTGGGCGAAGACGCTGGCAGCAGCTAGTTAGTGTATATTCAGTTTTTGGTGTGATTTTTTTGAGTAAAATTCAGTAGCTGTTTTAATTATTCGTAAAACTATTCTTAATAGATCATATTGTGATGTACAATAGGTGTACTTTTCTATTTTATGTTGTGAAATCAATGAAACAGGTGTGATCTCGGGAAAATAGAGCTGAGATTTTTTTTAAGCTATTGCATAGCTTCTATCGCGGGCCTTGAGCGTGGAGACCGAATCCAGAAATTCCGTAACGAAAATAACCTAATACCCCCCACTCATTTGTTTTTTGAGCGTGGTGACCCATAAGAAAACAAATGAGTGAACAATCAATGGAAATTCAATTCAATGTGTGAAAGTGTAACTTCAATTAATATCAAAGAAAAAAAAAACAAAGGAAAAAAAATACTGCATAAATAAAATAAATAAACAATTATAATTGCATAAGTTGATAAAAATGCGATGCAATAGCTTTACCGCGGCAGTCCCCGAGTGCCACACGTCTTTTTTTGTAGTGTTGACTATTTCTATGAAGTTTCCTGAAAAGGCAGATTCAATTCATTTGCCACTAATTACTCCAAATAATTAGAATAAAGCTGCGGTGGCCTAGTGGTGATAGCCTCGATTTACGAGTAATAGTTCGCGGGATCAAACCCATACAGGCGTATTACTCTGAATATTTCATTTCATCACCACTGCTATCAAAACGGTGAAGGAAAAAATCATATGGAAACCTATATTTGTTAGGTTGAACACATTAGGCGTGCGCGTTCTTCGAGCGTATGAGTAGCGCGGGTGCCGCGAGCACGCTGTTTGAGCGTTGCGTTTTGATGCCTTGCGGCGTGTGTGGAGAGTGCACGCGACGCGCACTCCACGCTCGCATCGTGTTCTTATCTCTTCGCCTGCTATCCCCGCCGCCCGCTACAGTTACCATCACGGATCTTGAGCGGTTGCACAGAAGTCAAATATTCGGTCTCTTTAGTGGTGCGAAGTGAGACGTGGGGACGGGGAGTGTCAGTGGTTGACTCGCCGCGCCATCGCGTCATAGACGTCACTCCTAATTCGTTCCCTGCGTTGCTGCATGTATCTAGCAACGAAGACGATTGGCTCGCCAATGTATGGAATGCGCAAAGCGATCCCCACTCTAACACCGAGCGCTCAAGATCCGTGATGGCAACTTCGGTTTCGATCAGTCACAGGGGGTTAAACGCCAAGGCGAGCACCACTTATCGACGGGCGCTCACTGTACACGCACGTAGAAAAAATCAAAGTGACGTGATGTCCACCCTAGGCCATCGTGGTGGATTACAGCCCATTCCTTTTCCTAGAAAGTACCGAGCCGTGGCAACATTGTAAGGCAGATTATGCATAAGCTTATGCTTAGAGGTTATAAACCTAAAAACAATCCGTGAATGCCTCCCGACTGATTATTTGCCTGCTGTGATCTTTCCGTTCGATTATAATTTGGGTGTCTTCAAGGCTAGAGTGAATAGGCCTTTAATAAACTAGTGCGCCTCACCATCATCGATTGCATCACTGCTTACCATCAGGTGGGATCGCAGTTAAGCCCTAGTTTATATCAAATAAAAAAAAACTCTTTAAGCATTAATTTATCAATTAGCCACTACATAACACAGATCGCTTATAACATCTTAAGAGACTGGAGTCGCTGGGAAATTAATTTAAGAAATTGGTTCGCTCAATCAGTATGTTAAGGGGATGCTGACCTAATTTCTACATAGTTCATTATAATTTTTGTACAGTTTTTAGGCTTCCTTTTTAGTTCACTCGCCATTATTAAATAAATTGTATCTACGATTGAATTGTCCACAATTCCTTCTAGGAGTTATTTTTTCACTCTACAACGTCCTAAATTTTCTTTTTATTTTTTTGTCAAAATCATAATTAATTCAAGACATTTTAACGACTATCCGTAAGCATTTACAGATTGTTTCTAGGTTTATAAAGTCTAAGCAACATAAGAACCGAGCAGAGATAATATTGTAAGGTTGCATAATCAGCCTTACAATATTATCTCTGCTCGGTTCTTTCAAGGAAGGAGAAAGGGCCGTAATCCACCACGCTGGCCCAGTGCGGTTTAGGGAACATCACATGTCTTCGAATTTTTGTTTCTAGGATAAGCTGGTTTCCTCACGATGTTTTCTTTCACCGCTTTGAGAACAGTGGTGATAAAATAAATTACTCGAAGTATAGCGTCTGCTTTGTTTTAACCCACGGTTGTTTTCACTGATTGTTTTGCATTAGTATATGGGCGTCACACATTATAATGATTTTGAACTAATTGACAACAGTATCCTTTGTTCCTATTCGTTAGCCAATGGTGTTGGGTGGTCACACATATTTATTGTGTTTAAATTGGCTAAAGAATTAAAGCCAAAGTTGCCTCAGGGTTAAAATAACCCAACTTTATGGTATCATATTCTAATTTTGTACCGACTTTTGGTACATTACGGAAAAACTAGTTTCTGTTTGGTTTTTCTTTGGTTATAATATGATGACGGTGTTGTTATACACCACTATTTTTTAATTAGTACAAATACTTAAACGGCTTATTAGAAAAGCCCTTGTTATTTTTTAAGTAAAATCTCAATAAATAATATTCACAAACAGCAAAGTTATTAGCGTTGGTTTATGTCTCAAAATGTCACTCAATTTATGGAAATATTGTGCAGGCTATTGATTAATGAATGAATAAGTGACAATTATTAAGGAAAAACACTGCCCGCAGTATTTTCTACTAGCAACTGTTATGTTTGATTGATTCTATGATGAATTTACCTTTTCGTGGTAAATTTTAGGATTTAGGTTTTTTTTTACTTTTGACTATAAAAATATGATCAGTGACGGGTATAGATAGAGCCCCATTTTTTTTGTAGTAATTAAAAAGTAGGGGTGTAGATCGTGGAGTAATTTGAGTTTTGTAAGTTCTGAGCTTAAGAAGGACCTTGTCAATCCATCTATCATTAACTTGAGCATGGTTTAAATGCTTGTAATTTCATTCAAAGCAATGCTTAGTAAACATGCTACGCGAAGAGAGAACGCCTGAACCCTCTTTTGGCATTCGGTATTTCGGTTACTCACATGATTTTTTCACAAAACTTGCTCCCTGGTTAAACGTGTCTTTTTTATAAACCTTAAAACTAAAAAAAAGTATTTTGTCATACATAATCTCGATTTAATGTGCAAGGATTCTGTAAATATATTTTTTTTGTTGGGTCAAATAGCAGATTTAGGTATTAACTGGATTACTTTTAACATACATAAATGTTTTGATTTCAATAGGAATCTAGAATTATCCACAAAATATGTGTACAGTTATGCTGATAACTGCAATCGGTGCAGAGGATCACACCTATATACATTTCACCGAAAAAAGTCAAAATCCAAATTTCGTCCAAACCACCACCAAATTTTCTCCACGTCCAATTTTTATTGTATGGGCGTGTAGCCGATCAACCCCAGGTTATCTTTTTACCCCACACAAACTTTACTGCCTTTTTCCAACCTTAATATTTAAAAAGTTTTTAACAAAGACTGCTTTCTTTCTTTCAGACGCTGAAGGCACAGGTGGTGCGGACCTGCAGCGCAAATTGGACCTGCTCAACGGCACGCTGGACGCAGAGAGAGCCGAGCAGGCCCGCAGGCAGATGCAGTACATTGCTCATTGTAAGTAATTTTAGTGATGAAACATGAATATTCATCTAATTTATTCTTCTTCTTCTCAAACCGATGGTATTCTTTTCCCTCAAAATTTATGGGTTCGGTAGATTCTGAGGAGTTTTTTAGGTCCCTATAGTGCAGGAGTAGGGATACGTTGTGTTCTTTAATAGTTGGGGCATCGACTGGTTAGGAGCACCACACTCGCGTTGGTTGTCGGAGAAGTCTGTAAATTCCCCCTTTGCCAGGTTCTTTTTTTCGTCCGGTAACTCTCCGGACCAAGCTCAAGTCGTCGACGGCACGCATTGATCCCGCACGCCTCAAGGAGTTGTCACCAACAGCAGGGACCCAGCCGGATCGAAGCCTACTGGGGCCAGTGTTATGCGAAAGGGCGCTCGAGCCCCGGTATGAAGGCTAGAAGGAACGGGGTGGGTCTTTTAGTCAGTAAGAGTCTGACACTATCTCCCGCTCCGCCCAAGAGCGGGTGATGTCATTGGTTGATTTTTTTCCCCCTAAAAAAAAAGGTTCTTTTTGTAACAACCTACTTGGGCGTGTAGTCTATACCCTGGTCCGCATACTTCCAAAAACCAACCAGGTTTCCGAATACAAACTATTTTTAGCCATGAAAGGCTATTCTCGTACAGCCAGTGCCAATACGTAGTAGTTATATGACGCTAACCGATTCCCGCTCGAAACGAATGTCTATTTATGAATCGATACAGATAGACGGCAGTTTCGAGTCCGATCGTTCGTGCATATAAGATTTATGACCCGATCATTACCAACATAACTGTACGAACGACTTCTAATGTAGTGCTTTCGGTTTCAAATAACTTTTAAAGGAGGTTTGAAGTTTTCGTCTGTACTCATATGTATACTCGTACATAAAAAAGGAAGGTGTGAAGATTGCCATTTTTAAGGATGTTATAACAAATTGGCATGGTCACTAGTTAGTCATCTATCATTATTTTGATTTTTCTTCAATTCTATTCAAAATCTTTTATTTAATATAAGCCTATAAGGGCTCTTTTTAAACGTCCAAATCAAGTCGATCGTTTTCTATGAAGAATAACCAGAAACAAACTCCACAGTTACTCTTAAAAAAAAAACTAATTGATTTTACAATATTTATATATATATATATATATATATATATATATATATATATATATATATATTAATAGGTATAAAAAGACAGTGTAGACTGGTCAATACTGTACCTAACAGCACAATAAAATAAAAAATAAAAAAAAAAATATGAATTTGCAAATTTACAGTAGGTACAGTGTTCTCACATTTACATTTAAAAAAAGTTTTCAACTTTATTTTTTTTTAAAGTTATATCTGTAATTTTCACGAAATTTGGCAAAGAAATTGAGAATGGCCAAGCTTTATTTTGTTTTAATTTAAATAAAGTAGCTGGATAATGTTTGCTGCCATACAAATCTGATTGTTGTCATTTAAATCGACTTGTAAGATTAGAAACGTAACACCTGTTTCAAGGAGATTATGACATAATCTATTGAGTGTGCAGCTGTAGTTTGTTGGGTAGATTAATTTATACATCTCTATGGATATAATAGGCATAAAGCTGCTTTAGTTAATCGTTATACCAGCTGTATTATAATCAAGCTGTTGGGTACATTAGATAGGTACATTGGAAGGTGGTATCTACTTGTGTAGGTATGTCTTTTTATGGCGTGGGAAATCATGAAATAATTTCTCCCACACTAGGTGGAGTGGCCGGGAGTGTCAGACTTTTACTGACTACATCCCACAGTATTACTTTGTGCAGATGCACGCACAGACCTTTGTCGGAATTAGACCAAAAACGCGATTACCTCAAAGGTAGACCACTAACAGCAATAATTTTATCATATCGTTAATGGTGTTAATGTTCTGACATGTCCACTCTGTGCTCGGAGTTTTTCGGCCAAACTTAGATATGCAAGTCACATGAGGACACC
The DNA here is from genome assembly GCA_929112965.1 of Mythimna albipuncta. Classification (NCBI taxonomy): domain Eukaryota; kingdom Metazoa; phylum Arthropoda; class Insecta; order Lepidoptera; family Noctuidae; genus Mythimna; species Mythimna albipuncta. The sequence goes on from OV815973.1 coordinate 14,625,696, forward strand.
AAAAGGAGCCCGGAATGCGATCGCTGTAGCCGAAATAAGCTAGATGGCATCATTATCATCGTCGTCATTCCTTCGGTCTCCTTTTAATGCAACTGAGCTGCTCTGACTCATAAGAGTACCGATATGTTATTTTACTGCAAGTAATACTTGAATAATTTGGAGAACTAAATTAGTTGTACGTGGCATGTAACGAATAAAACTTAATTCGATTATTTCAATATTCTGTGTGGAAGCATGCGGGGAGCAAGCGGTGCGAGCGGGAAACTCGGTGCTAAGGCACGCCACGTACTATCAGTTATTTTAGATATAAGCCCTAAAGGCCTCGTATTACGACCCCTTATGGAGAAAACTATAAGAGGTCGTAATCGTTAAAGTAACCGGTTTCTTGCAGACCATGGATACTAATATTTTTCTTTTTCAAAACTAGATGAAAACTTACATTATGGAATATCCATAATATCGACACCCACATACAATGGCAGATTTTTTCATTAGAGATACTATCTGATACTATACTAAACATTATTTTTTGTTTGTGCCAGCATTAACCTATATATAAATACGTTATAGTACATACCGATGTGTGTGATACGATGGGTGTGTCCATACAATTTTTTACACCTCTTTAAACATACAAAATATACTATTTATACAATAAAATATGTACAATTTAAAGCGAGTGATGCCACAGACAGTTTCTAGTCACTATCAGACCGCGTTAAATAATAATAACCAATAAATATTTTTTTTTTAATCGCGTAAACTAGTGCTTGACTGCGATCCCACCATCCTAAGCAGTGTGCACAATCTTTGATGGTGAAGTGCAGTAGCGCATGAGCCCATTCACTTTAGCTTTGATAACACTTAATTTACAATTGGGTAGGAAGACCGCAAGAGACAAATTGTTATAGTCTTTTACGCGGTATAAAAAACGAGGCGAAGCGTTTACGTCGCGTCTGGACCGTAGAAGTGTCAACAATAGTACCGTTCACTTTGACACTCGCCATACGTCGGGTATGGTTTGTCTTTACAAGTGGGATAAAACACCTATATTATTACTTCTTCCCTATTTCGTTCTTCTCTAACGGCAATATGTGTTCTATTCCAGCGGGTTACTCAGAGGACTCGGACTATACGTCGGACCTCAACTATCCGGTGGGCCAGCACGCCAACTGCAGCGCGTCGCAGTTCCGCAGTCATGCGCACCAGATGCACACACCACAGGTATGTTGTATCCCACATCATCATCTTCATTTCAGCCGAAGGACATCCCCAGCTGGACATAAAATAAAAATCTTTTATTATCAGGCATCGTTGGTCCATAGGGTGTTAGTATTACAAAAAACAACTTACAAAACTATGTTAGTAATAGTAAACAAAAATAAAACAAATACAATAAAACACAGCATCTACTTTAAGGACGATCTATCAAGCGGCATGTCTGACATGTAGCTTGATAAACCTATCCTTTAGGCCCTGTATCCTGTAGGCCCGTCCAACCTTTCCGAGAAAACCCTCAGGATGCTGTTTCCGCTCCCCCTTAACCTGCGCATCGTTGACGCTATCTTTTTGCGCATGATCGCGAAATAATCGTCAGTGTGTGCATCAGCGAACATCTCTGACGCACTACACCAACTCGGAAGCCTCAACAGCGCCCTGAAGGCAATGTTATATTGAATGATATATATTATTATTATATTCATAGAAAACCTATGTCATAACAAGTGTCGCCACTACGAACGGTCTTGTGCGTCTTGCATTCACCGCATTCCGATTCTCACCAGATCATTGGTCTACCATGTGAGAGGCCTTCCAACGTGCTGGTTTTTATTATGTACTAACTTTTGCCCGCAGTTTCGTCCACGTACATAAAATATAGCCTATGTCACTCAGGAATAAAGCAGCTTTCTATTGGTGGAAGAATTTTAGCAATCAGACCAGCACTTCCAGAGATTACTTACTACAAACAAAAAAAACAAACTTTACCACTTTATTATATTAGTGTAGATAGCTCGCGTTTGACCACTATCTGACCTGGTGGTAAGCGATGATGTGGCTGACGATGGAGGACGCTTATCTAAAAGTAATCTATTCACACGTGACTTAAAATACCCCTATTTTGTTCATGATATAGCTATGTAGGATATAATGATTAAGGACTCAAATAGAAGACGATTTCAAAACTCATTAAAATAGTCGACTGAACAGTTTGAAAACAAGTCATTGTGAATTCATCAAGTCTTTATGACTGAATTAAAATAAATTCCATCAATCGCACTGAACTGGTTTAAGTGACTACTTTCGAATTTTTTAGTCGTTTTCTTTAAAGATTAACTTGGTGAAAATACCACTGTTAATTACAAAAATTATAATAACAGTTTTTTATCATTTTCAGAGATCCTTGGAAGTATCTCGTGAGAATTCGTACGAGAGGGACGAGTACCACATACACGGGGATACCGACCCGCTTTATTATAACAGTCAGCCGCGGACCAACAGGTAAATAAGTATACGAACTAAAAGTTTTTAGCCTCGTGAAATTAGACAGTTATTCCAAAGAACCATTTACAGGCTAAAATATATCTTATCTTCTATTCTGTACGGTCGACTTTTATTTTATTTATAGTGTAAAGAGTATCTATCAATCAATACATTTAACCATTTGAGCGTCAAAGAGTAACAGACGTACAATTAATCAAACTTTCACTTTAATACATGTCCTAAGTGCCAAATAAATTAGGAATGTGGTCAACGACCCTCTTACATTTATTGTGAATGTCACATGTCTTCGAATTTTTGGTTCTAGGACATGCCGGTTTCTTCATGATGTTTTCCTTCACCGTTTTGAGAGCAATGATGATTTTATAAATTACATAAAGTAATGCGTCTGGCTGGGTTCGAACTCCCGACTTACAACTCGTAAGTCGGGGCCATTACCACCCGGCCACCACTGGTCTCACAAACAACATTATTATATCTTACAAATAGACAATACCTATACCTTCGACCGGTCATTAATCGATTAAAATAATCGACTAGTTCTCATTAGTTAGCCAACTTGTGTTTTTCATTATCTTTATTTTATGTTTAATGTTTAATTAAGGTTGTTGTTATTTTATGTTCTAATTTGTTTATTTTTTTTTTAATTGATTGCAAGTAAAATAAATCATAGCTAACCGATCGGCGTCTCATCGTCGACGACGGCTGGTGCTGAAAATCAGCGCTGTGGCTCTGTTTCTCATGAGCCCCAGCATTTTGCTGAACGCTGGCCGTTTTGCGCGGATGTGACGCATATCTTACGTGTTACTTTTAATTCGATATTGTTATCTATTTTTAATGGTATGCGTCATGTTTGACGTGAATAAACACTTTTTCTTTTTTTTTTTTTTCTTTTCTATACTTAAGTGTATATTTGTATAATTTCAGGATAGACACGTGGTCACAGCTGCACGCACAAGTGAGTGTGGAGTCAGCGATATCATGGAGGACCGCGGCTGACTGGCAATCTGGAGGTAAACGCAGATGATGAGGCTCAAAAACAGGGTGGAATTTTGTAATGACTCCTGAAGGTTGGCCGTCTGCCACACCCGGGAAATAAACCAGCTAAAATTCGATAAAATGACATTCCGTATTTTTGTGGCATCGATCGGTAGAATCAAATGTCTTTAACAAGTGTGGTAAATTAAAACAAAATCTTATTAAAATTAATTGTTTTTGTTAGAAAAATTTCAAGGTTTTTACCTTTAAAGAAATCTGACTCTAAATTCTGGAGACAGAATTTAGAGACAGATTTCTTTAAAGGTAAATTCCTTTTCTGGTAGCTTTACGAAATTCTACCCTTGTATACTATGAGCAGGTACCTACTTTTAAACTTTGCCCCATACTTTGAATAAATCCTGTATCGTAAGTTACAAACGTGTAAACTTACATACACAAACACCTAGTTGGATTGCTAGAGTAGACCTTGATAAAATTATTCACTTCTTGTAGAAAATCGGACGACTATTTTTGTTACCTTGTCAGTTTTAAATTAGTTATTTAGGTAATCCGTAACCGTTTGAAATAGATTTTCCAGTTATTACCCTAAATACTGCCATCAAAACAGTTATATCTGCCTATTTTACAACCTGGTTACTAAGTGTAAATAGCAAGAAGTTATTTACTGGGAACTTTTGCGATTGGTGTAGATACCATCCGAAAATGACTGTTATAAAACTTTTTATCTACAGCTTTGACCAAAAAATTAAAATTCTATAGTAAAAAAAACCGTTCCATTCACAGAAGAGCAGCGTCGGCCGAGCCTGGAGCGTCAGAACACGCTGTACGATGACAACATGCCTATGTATGGGTTCGAGACCTACGGCACCAGCATCATGCACACGAGGTTCGTTTGAATCAATTTTCATACTTTCCACGGACGCGTATTCTTTTTTTTTATTGGTATAATCTAGTGCTTGACTGCTATCCCACCTGATAGTAAACAGTGATGCAATCGTTGATGGTGAGGCGCACTAGTTTATTAAGAGCCTATTCACTCTTGTCTTAAAGACACCTAAATTATAATCAGACGGCAAGACCGCAGCAGGCAAATGGTTCCAGTACCTCGATGTACGCGGTATAAACGACGAGGCGAAACGCTTGGTCCGGACCGTAGAGGTTTCAACAACATTAGGGTGGATACTCGCCGTTCGTTGGCTTGTCCGATGGTAGAAGTGCGACGGTGGAATCAAGTCATGTAATTCCTGCGCACACTCTCCAAAGTGCATCCTGTAAAACATTCCTTGGTGTATACTTCATATCAACAAAGCGGCAACGATCGTATCGTTACTGCTTCATCGACAGAGTAAGAATACGCATTTATGAAGCTATGCGTCCGTAAATTATTAGGTTGATTCTTCCGCCTGGCGGTTTGACTACTGTATTTGGCATTAAGAAACAAATCTCTTTATTTTTCATATCGAATTCAAACAGCATTTTTCATAAACTTTAAAAAGCATCATTGTCTTGCCAGTCTGCAAGTTGATGAGAGCAATAGCATATGTGACCTCTTTCGATATCACAATATATATAAGGAACATTGGGTTTATCAATCCAAGTGGTTTTAAATATGACGGCAGAGTTATTTTAGTTTCACCACTGTAGGGTTTGGGAATTCCCGACCATTTCAATGTCCCGGGACACGAGACAGCCTACTATCAAAGTCCCCGGAATTCCCGGAACTTCAAGACTTGAGATTGTATGTTTGTACTCGTATTATTATTATTTTTTGAGAATATTAATCGTGATAATTTATGATGAAATGTATTAAAAATAAACTGAGCAAGTACGAGTCGGACTCGCGCACTGAGGGTTTCATACAAACTTACTTATTTAAATAGTTGAATTCCCGAATAGAGTCGAAGATTTTTTTAAATAGTAAAAAAAATTTGTTTTTTTTTTTTTTTGTAACGTATCAATAAACTTACTGTTTTCAGTTTTATTCCTATACCTGTTCTATAAGACCTTGCTTTATGCCAAATTTCAGAAGTACCCTATAAATTACTTTGAGATTATGCAAAAATACGTTTAGTCCTGTTTTTCCTATAGAGGTAAGAAACCCTAAAAAGTATTTTTCGTTTTGTAAAAATAAACATTTATTAAACCAAAAATATATAATTTTACCTTATAACTAGGTATAACGTTTGTCTTGATAACTGCTTTGTTTATTTCTTATAATCACACACAGATTCACTTTTAAGCAGTTAAATCTTATACTTTATAAAACGAACTTAGTAAAAAATCATACTTATTCTTAATAACTTTTCTATAATTGGTAATTCGACTATATAGTTCACTAATCACAACATTCTTAATTACATTTTTTCATAATTAAATGGCGCTAGGCTTCTTCTTATTTGAAATTTCGACAATCTTGTCTAGTCTCGAGTCTCGACACGAAAGTCCTGGGACTCGAGACAGCTAAAATTACGAATATTCGGGATTTCGAGACACGAGACGTCCCGGGACCCAAATCCTACTACTTGCTGTCTGGCAGTCTTATAAAAGCTTTTTCCTGTCTGAAACTGAAACTATAACTATCATAGTGTTGTGATTCTCCTAACCAAAACCACTTTACTTAGTACGTCTAAATCTTGTCTTTCCAGGGACCATTCGCATATATCTCAGCAGCCCAGTTACGAGGAGTTCTACGACTCGTCGTCGTACCCCTACCAAACGTTGTACGTTGGTGATGACTCCAGGCAGTGGGACAGCGGCGGCGGTCAGTACTTCTACGATGATGGCCATGGCCTCACGCCGACGGAGTTCGAAAATATTGTCAATAAGAGAAGGTCTTCAGTTGTTCAGTTGCCGCAAGTGCCGCCTAAACCGGTAAGAGCACTTTTATGAGGCCTATTTTCTTTGCTTTTTTTTAAGTCTGTGTATATTCTGTAATACCCTACAAATCCCCCCCCAACCCCCAAAAATAATTAAATAGTACCACGCACAATAAGGTAGTTTCCAGGGTCAAAATAATTACATTTTATTTAGTCCATATTTTAGATTATAAAAAAATATTGGACACGTAGTTTTTCTTTTTTCGATTAAACAAAAAATAACAAAGATATAGCCCATTAAAGTTACGTAGGATGTCACCCCGTGCGAGAAAATGCAGCACGGCGTGAAGTTACACGTAATTTTACGTACAGTACAATTCTGTTTTTGATTTGGCACTATTTATTCTTTCATGGATGAAGTTTACTGAATTAAGCATATAGTAACAGTCCATTTTCAACAAACTTTGTTGACTTGCTAGGTACCTATCTTGCTCGGGTACGCATATTTAGGGAAATTTTATTGCAATGGTCACCTGGAAAATTATTTGACAAATGGGTCTAATTTTGGAAAATGGTACCGTAGGCCCAATATTTTCTCATTTTTCTTTACAAACACTTTTGACTTTCAAGATAATATCCCTGCTAGCACTTTTAATCACTTTTGGTATAATAATGACGACTATTTACATTAAAAACGATAAAAAACGCAGAACACAACACCTTCTCCTGACAAATGACATAAACGTCAAACGATAACTTTATAATTTCGGCCACGCGCCAACTTATCTTGCGCTAGCTATATGTTTCCATTCTTGTTGAGTGTTGCGCTATAACTACATTAGACCAACGCACACGTATAATTCACCTGTACTCCTGCCCCCCTAGCCAAGTTACAACCGTTTTGCTTGCGCCGAACGCTTTGAGTTGGCCACGCCGCCAATTCTTTTGTTCTGCAATCGTTAACGCTAGTAGAAAGCTTCAAATGTACGGAAATGACATCATTTCAACGCACGTAGTCAGAATATAATAATTGGGGGCGTGGCTAACTCGAAACATTCAACGCAAACGAAACGGTTTGTACGTAGAATAACGTCGCGTGGCGTCGCTGGGCGTGGATCAAGTAGTACCTCTACAAGTCTGACCCGCCCAGATCGGCGTGTAGTGTGCTGCACACGTTTTATTTTTTTATTACATTTTTTTTTGTTATTTTTTTTTTTACTACGTTTTTGTTTGAGAATGTGTAAATTAATTTTTTGAAATGTAACCTTGTATTATATTAGTCTTAAGTTTGCGCCTTTTCTGGCAAATAAAATGTTTTTCTTTCTTTCTTTCTTTTAGTAGTGTAGTTCTACCTTTAAGTTAGCACAATGTGTCAGTTCCTTTGTGATATCGAAGAAATACTCATAAATGTTGTAATTTTTCAGTTGGTGCCATCGTCAAGGTATTCTGACTACAATGAGATGGCGCCGTATAGGCCACGGCCGCGAAGATCTGCCGCTAGTCTTCCAGGTAACCACCAGCTTTGTGACTATTTGTCTATTACAACTTATTTGGCTTTAGCAAATAATATAATATCTTCTTCTTCTTCTTGGTTATAACGAGAAGCTTAATAAAAACGCAAAACGCAGAAATACGTAAACGTAGGAGTTTTAGGAATGCTGGAAACGATTTTTAAATGTAAGAAATTTGATTGAATAGTTGTTATATATAAGAAAGTCAATTTTTATAATATACTATTCTTATTTCTGTTTCAATCAGTTAACATTATTCTCCTTTTGGGACAGTTAAGTGTATTAAGTATAGTACGCCTAGTTTTCCTGAAAAAATAATTTTTGATCTTGACCTTTTTTAGGGCATGGGAAATCGTCTGATGAGTTCTCCCGCACTGGGGTGAAGCGAGAGACTCTCACTGAATAAAACCTAACACCTACCTTTCTTCAGTTGCTCTTTGTGTTTTAAGACCATAGGTTATTTTTTCAGAAAGACATAAAAAAATAGTGCTTAATTAGATTTTAAATATTTACCTATAAGTGATCTGAGTTTTTGTACAAGTCTCCAGTACTATCACAAAATATTAAATTCAAATGGTAGAAATTTTACAGTAGAACTGTGATATTTGGTCTCTAAATTTTAAATCCACTCCTAGTTCAACTACCAACATGAGATAATTAAATAATATCACCTATTATGTGAATGGGTAACCATCAAAATTATATTTCAGTCACCAGAAATTGCGGCCCCTCTCATTTAAGAAGTCAAACTCTGCTGAATATAGCCGTAACGAAATGCGTATGTAGGTACTCCAATGACTCAGCCAGAGGTAGTTACAGCGGACTGTTTAGCCTGAAATACTGAATATTTTACTGCAATCCATATGTAACTAGATGGTACAACAAATAATTAAAGATCAATATGACCCCTGCCAGGTACAGCAAAATTAGGAGAGAAAAATACTGAATGGAGCCCATTCAGGAGTGGGCAAAATGTTGATATCATTATTCTTTCGACTATGGAGTGAACACCAGTGGTTCACTTCTGTATTTAATTGAACTTAATAGTTAATTCCTTCATAATTTTAATAGTTTTTTTTTCATGTTGAAAGCTGTCGAAAGGGTATTGAACTCTCAAAAACAAAAAACATTGACCTCTTCAGTCAGAGGTGAATGTATCATGTCTTTTTGCACCAGAATGGCTCTTTAATTGATGGAAATGGCTGGTCCTCTAACTTTACAGGCCACAAACGCTGCGAAAGCTTGAATCAACGTGCTTCCCTTACAGCCACGCCATCGTCGACCCCAAAGCGGGGCCGCGCGCTGCCGGTACCCCCGGGCAGCGAGTCGGGCTCGACGCGCGGCAGTCGCGGCCGCCGCCTGCCCCAGCCCCCCACGCCGATGACGTCATCTATGACGTCGTACGGCAGCTTCACGCGCCCCAGGCGCGCGCCTTCCGCCTCCACGCTTACGCACGTGCCTTACGTACCCGGTGAGCTAAGCTTAAATAAAGAATATCAATATTTAGACCCGCTTGCACGTTTACAAATATTATTCTGCCTCTGAAAACTTCAAACGATTGACCGAAATTGAACAATGTTCTATATACGTTTGGTCCTAAGTAAGTAAGTCGTTGTCCGAGTGTCATCGCAAGGTTCTGCAATACTTCGGTCACATCGCAAGGAAAGACGGTGGCAACCTCGAAAGGCTAATTGTAACCGGTAAAGTGGATGGGAAAAGGCCTCGCGGGCGCAGCCCAATACGTTGGTCAAACCAGATCCGCACCACTTTTACAATGCCCTTCACGCCGCCAGAGACAGTAGGAATATCATAAGGGTTAGAGTGATGAAACACGGTCACGACCCTCAGGCTCAGCATTGAGGAATACGACGCAAGGTCTCCTCTTAGTATATTATTTAGAGCAAGCGAGCCTGAATTGAATGCGGATTGAAGAATGCGAGTCCAGTACGCCTCTTAAGGCCGAAATTGACAAATAACAGATACTTCAAATGGAAAAATATAAAATAAGTTATTTATAATAGTAAAATATATATTTATATGTTAAATGCTAAAATAATGTACTAATAAATACTAAGAAAAATATCAAATCATTAAGAGAACTTATTAACCATTCTGACGATAATAATAAAAATAATATTTATGTTCTCTATTGACATGACTTTGACATGGCTTTATGCAGTTTCAACCGTTACACTTTCTTTGAGGTTGCAGCGGGATACGAGATATATTTCACCATAGAATTAACAATAAGATGATTATTCGAACTTGGAGTTACTCTAGTGAGTCATACATGGTCACATACAGCGACTATGATCGACAGTGACATACATTTGCTATCGCTAGTAGGTTACTGTCGATAGAAGTAGCTGTTTATGTATCTAGCATTGTACCAATACCAAATTTAATATAAGATTCCTTGATGTAAAAAAATACATAAGTACAAATACAGTTAAGCTCTGACTTCTTTCTAGATAGAAACCTATGGTTTACAGAAGTCAAGATATCTCCCAAACAGTATTTTTTTTTTATGTTTCGTTCGTAATTTACAAAGTTCTTAATAATTTATTACAATGGAGTCTTGAATATTCTAAAGCTATTTAACTTTAACTTATTGTTTTACGTGGTATATTAGCATTAAAATGACTTAGTGTGCCGCACACGGGCCACAAAAAGAAGCCCCAAAAAAAAAGCTAGAAGCAGCCTCAAAAAAAGCTCGAAGCAGCCACAAAAAAAGCTGAAGCGCGCGACAACTTGTGGCCGGAAAAGCTTGAAGCGGTTTCTAGTTTTTTGTGGCGGCACAGCCGCACACGAGCCACAAAAAAGGCTGACACAAAAAGAAGCTTGGAGTGCCTTTTTTTTGTAGCCCGTGTGCGGGGACACGGGCTACAAAAAAAAGGGGAAAGAAAATACAATGAAATTAACACTTTTAAATAATAAAGGATTAACTCTATTGAATAGTAATAATAATGTGTTATGACTATTTAAAAAAATGTTAAATAAGACACCGACATTTACGGTTAAAATTATTATGTAGTTTGTTGTTTTTGTTTTAGCAGTCGATTGTATGTTCAAACAATATTAATATTCGGCAAAAATATATCTGAACAAGATACAAAAATAGAATAAAAACCATTTAGTCGAATTTAGAACATCCTTTTTTTGAAGTCTATTACAAGAATGAAATATATTAAACAATATCCAAAAACCATAATACGACCACAGAGAACGGGTTTCGCTAAACAAGCATTTGATCTTGTTTTCACTATCAAACCAAACGTTTTTACTAAATGTACATTTTGTTTTACAGAACCTGAAAAGCCTATTCCTGATGTAAGTTATGGTTACGAAAGCTTCGGGTTTCAACAAGACTTTCAAGACACTGCCACAGAACCGTATCAAGATACTAATTATAATAATACGACGTAAGTAGAATCTATTCAAAAGTCATATTTAATCTAAAGAAATCACTTTTATAAGACTTACCAGGGAGAAGCTAATTTTAATCGATGAAGCTGCACATCCCCAAACTTATGGGGCCATGGGTAGTCTGATAAGGAATCACGGAACATTAGGCAAATGAGGAATAAAGAACTGGGTTTTTATTCAGTAAAAGTCTGACTCGCCTTGCCATTTGGAAGAAACCGTTGGGTGATTTCCTACCAAAAAAAAATATAGATAAATATTAACACTAAAACTTTTAAGCCAAAACACTTTCGAATAGATAGAACATGTAAAAAAACTCATTGTTTTTTAGTTATATCAAAAAGAGACTTTATAAAAATCGCAAATAGAATGTAATTGTCAAATCCAATCAAAATTCAGTAGATTATGTATATACCACAATATAGAGAATGTTGTGGGAGGCAAAGATTGTATATATCCCGTAGTCAGTAGTAGTTTCGCCTCCCACTCCGTAGAGTGGGAGGCGAAACTGAAAAGTAACAGAAAAAAAATACACAAACTAAAATGTGACGTCACCGCTATTATGTTTTTTTATTTTATTGTAATTCGCAAAACTGATTTTCGCACAATAAAAAAAAATAATCTTAAAACAATGTATCTGATTGACATCTACAAGATCTGAATCTTACATACATATAAAAAATAGTCACTTACAATTAAAAAGTAATTAACATAAACTTAAAGTACTACTAAGAAATAAGCAATTTTCTTCATGTTAAGAAGAAAACTAAAAGAAACATTAATTATACACTAATTTTAATTATTGTATTAAATCTCGAGTTTTCTTTTTAATGAGGCTACAGAATCAGTAAAGATATCTATTTCGCCACGAACAGAGTTGGCAAAAGAAAGCATACGGCTTATGGGCTACTTATGTTACATTCGTACAAAAGAGATAACGAGAGCTCCCCATTATGGTTTAAGAATGAAGAGGCCTTATATCAATATTTGAAAAACTTATGGCTAATTTATTTAACAACTAATTTTGATTCCAATTTAAAAAAAAAATACATTTTGATACAAGTGGAGGTTATCATTGCAACTGAGGTGAAATTCGCACGAACCGCAGGTGTGGGTGTTATGCAGCTTGGTGCTGTAAAAATAAACAAGTAAATACCAAATTACACTTAAAACCAAATTCAGAATTAATTTATTACAGGAAACCACAAAATCCTACATTGAGGAAAAAAGAACTCCAATTCTGTAAAAAAAAGTCAAGACATTTTCCTTAATGTCAGACCTTTCCAGATTCTGAGAACATTTTTTGTAATCGGTTATTTGTATAACACATAATATACAGTGTTTTATGCATATCAACTTCACGTGTTCTCCGAATTTATCTATACATACTCCCACTGCAAATTCGCTTCAGCAAAATCTATTGCTCATACTGCAATAAACATAAAATCATGCGATGATTTTATTTATTGATTCAATCGCAGGAATACCAAGAGCTATAATAATATATGGATAACAATTATATAATAAGAAATATTGGGCCAATTACAGATGCTCATGGATTTAAACAGAAAAAGTAGTAGAAAACTTAGGATCACTAACAAGTACGATAAAAAAAGAATATAATATCAGTTAAGTACAATAGGCACTATGCACTATGTTTGTTGTTAGTTCCAAAAAAATTAAAGTGGATCTAAACGAAGTTATTTCTCGAAGAATCGTCAATGACTTACCGGTGGCCGGTTAAAATACCTGAAAATTAATTTAAATTCAAACTTCGTTGAATTAGATAACATAATAAAGAGAATGAAAATTATTTGAAAGTCTCAAAGAAGAACTGAACAAATAGATTTTATAGGAAAATACCCTGTTCTTGCATCATCGGTTACAAATGTGTATTCACTTTGTATTTTTATTATTTGTTACAGTTACGATTCGGACGGGATGCAACCATTCTTTGATGAAACGCCACACGCCACTCCGCCTGCAGCTGGTAATTATACAGTTATTATATTTTCGTTAGGCCGTAAATCAGTCATAGTAAAGAAAGTAGTACCTTATAAATATGTTGCAAAAATGAAATTTATCTAAGATCTGAAATAAAATAGTTAACTTATATCTACATTTGCACAATTTACGATATCAAAACTATGTCAATGTCAGTACAAAAGTAACAACAATTTATAATAATTCATATTAAAAATGATTGAGTTACATAAAAGATAAGAACTTCCGTACCACGGCGTATAGATTTGTCATTAACATCAGTTATTTTTAAGCCGTAAACATGACGGCTCGTTTTATTCACTGTCTGTGTGGAGAGTTTTCATTTAATATTTACAACGTTTTCTTCCAATTTACAGCTCAAAAAACACCGTGGACCGAAACAGAGACAATATCGCAGTTCACATACCCTATTACTAGTGAGATTGATTCGTTGTTACCGAAAACAGTGCCATCAACAATTTCGTCTTATTTACCACAATTGTCAGTATCAAAACAGCAAGATGTGTATCACAGTAAAAGTTATCAAGAGGTCGATTCACAGTATGAAGATCAACAGTATCGATTCGACCAACAAGATCAACAGTTTACGGACGAAAGTCAATATGAAGACAAACAGGAACATCTACAGCAAGATTACCAGCAACAACAAGACTATCAGCAACAGCAAGACTATCAGCAGCAACAGAAAGACTATCAGTATGATTTACAATTTGAGTCGCAGTACCCTGAGGAAGACAAACAGCCAGTTTCACAGCAGCTTTACACACAACAGTTTGAACAAGACCAGCAATATTTACAAGATCAGCAATATTTTCAACATGATGAACAACAAAAAGCACATCAATTGCCATTCCAACAACAGCAGCAACAAGATATGTTATTTCAACAGCAACAACAACAACTACAATTTCAACAACAGCAACAACACCAACAAAAACAGCAGCAGCATCTTTTGGAACAACAACAACAACAAGCAAAACAACAACAACCTGCGCAACAGCTACAAACAAGCGTAATTGCGGGTGCTGCTACCTTAGGTTCATTTATGGCTGGTAGTGCTAAGAAGTTGGGTAGTTTCTTTGGTGCAGCCGCCGCAGCGGTGTCAACTCCAGCAGCGAGCCAGCCTCCTCACACAGTTCCTGCGACTACTGCTCCTGCAAGCCATTTTGCTTCATCCGTAGCTCCCGTAACACCATTGACACCATTCACAAGCACCGTGTCAGCAACAACATCCGTCCCAGAAGTATTGCCGTCAGTGCCAGTGTCTACTGTGACTGTGACCACGTCTGCCCCAGTTTCTTTACCGCGAACACCGTCTCTAAGGAGACAGGAGTCTATGCAAAGACCTTCGGTGCGTCGTACTCGGACGTTACCAGACGCACCCGAAGAGTTAACCCAGTCGAGTTTCGACGAAAGTGCCTACGAGGACGAGTATCATAAGACTGAATACGATCAAACAATAGACCGCGATAGGACTTCTTTGGATAGGTATCATGATGATGATTATGCTCATGATACCATCCTTGAGGAAGCCCCTGAGGAGAGGCGTTTGTCGGAAGTGCCGCCAAGCCCCAGTTTGCAGAAGCAGGCGTCTCCGACGAGGACTGTAGCTCAAATAAGAAAACCTTCAGTCGACAGCTATCACAGTCAAACGCCATCGATTGTTGATCGTAGAACCTCGCAAAGTTCTTTTCATCCCGAAGAGAAACTTGCCGTTCCGACTACACAAGAAGGTAACTGCTTTTGTTCTTAACTCTTTTTCAGATGCTAGTACATAAATAATGTCCTTATTCCAGTCAATTCACATCGGATTACGACAAGAATATCAATGAATCTTTGTAATCTAATTATGACTTAAAACATTTTAAAATGCATTATTAACAATTTAATGAAGTATAAATGTTTTGCAATACATTAAATGTTTTCAGATAAAACTAATTATTAGAATAATTATCATCAAAGAACAATAGAAAATATATTCAATCACCCAAGAAAACTGCCATTGAAATTGTTAAGCCTTATAACAGAATAGCTTCATTTCACAGATTCACTCACGGATAAAACAAAAGTTACGTTCCAAGAAGAGCGCACGACGTACCACGAGGTACCAGAAGTGAGTGATGGCTTCCACGAAGCCGAACCTTTATATGACGACCATGTAGAAGAGTATCGTGACAATCACGATACATACAATGACCAAGACGACACCTTTCGGGAAGGAAGGGAGAAGTTCGACGACCAAGAACAATTCCAAGAGACGGATGAACCGTATCAAGAAGAAGATAGTGTGTTCCGTGAGGAGCAAGACAGGCCAGAGGAAGATAGGCTAGAGTTCCAGCCAGAACAGCCGAAGTTAACGCCAAAGCAGAGATGGCACCGTGCGTACAATAAGATCGTCATGAAGCTAAACGTGAGTAATCTTTTCGATTATGACGATGGGTGCAGAGATAGGTTATTTTATCTTTTGATTTTTTTTTCGTGTGGTTTTTGTTAATGTTTTTTTAATAATTTAGTTTCAAAAATATTTTGTTTTGATTATTCTTTTGTTTTATTTCAAATTGTTTGATTTTACATTCACTGTTTATTTTGTTTTATTTCATTGTTTATTGTTTTTTTATTTCATTGTTTATTTTTTTATTTTTTTTAACCACTACCAAACTGAACAGAACTGATACTACTAAATACTACGAAATCTGCAGCCATCGTCACCTGTTTAATAATTTTATTGTTACAATATTTTCTGTTACGTTTTTTCAACCATGGAGAATTAATCTTAGCTTTCAACCGAAAAGGACCAGGTAAGTCACTGAATGTAAATGTGAAAATAATTGAATAATTATACAGGTACGGGCGAAACAAGGTTAAATTTATCGTACATTGTCCTAATTTAATAAACATTGAAATACATATTTTAGCAGTACAATTAAGAAAACGAAATGACCAAATCGAATTATTTTCTGTTAGGAAAATACAATAGGGATTTTCACAGCATTAACGTCTTTGTTTGAATTACATGAGTTTATGTGAAGCTATTAGATAAATAAATGTATTTTCTTGTATGCTTATCGAAGTATACTCGTAATGTCAGTTACAATTCAATATGTCAACGGCTTACTTTCTTTATCATTTGAAGACAATTTTATTTTAGTTTCAAACTGTAAAGAAACTGAATATTGAATTCAAACCGTGTATTTTAGAAATATTAAAAATTATCGTCAAGACCGTCAGTGTAAAAATATAATATGTAAAACGAGAAAGCCACGTCCACCACAAATATATATGATTGACTAGACTAAAAACTAAGAATCAATGCCAAGAAAATCTTATGGGTACTTCTTCTTTACAATATACAAGAGGGCGTTGAATCTCTTCTCGAAGTGAAAGAAGAATATAATTTACTTGATATATATTAAACGACCTATTCTCAATTCTCTAAGGATATCTCTAACCAAATTCACAACTCACTTGTAAGGACAAGTGCCAACCATAAGACTACACTAAGAGCGTCTGGCTCAGCATGGAGTCACCATTGGTGACCCCCTACCATGTTGTAGCTTTACTGACGATTTAATGGACATACTAATTATGTCTTAACATCAATTGAGGTTATCGATAGTGATGTAGGCAGAAGGAGGTCGGGATACGAAATAAGGATACGATGAATATTATTACTTTTTGATTGAAGAGACTATTAATTTTATTGTTGGTTATGGTGATTTAATGATCAACAATCGCTACGAAAATGACTTCAATATTTTGCTAGTATTTTCCTTTGTTTAGGTTTTGAGGAAACACTTAAGACAGTTTATCTTCTACAATATTACGAACACAAACTTTTGTTGTGTTATTACGAACTCTATTATATCTTGGAATTTTGAAGGTAAGTGCTCAAATGATTCCATTTGAATATTAAATTGCTGTTTAACGTTTCAACAAAATTGTCTATAACAATAACCATCGAATCGTAAACAACCAAAATCATTGTTGTTTCAATTTGTGCCAGACGGCCAAATAAATCGTAGTGTCCTTTAAAATTATCATCATAAATATGTCGAAAATATTTATATCGTATTTTCTACACTATAAAAACTGCAGTTCTGTATGCATTATAATACACTGCATAATGTGAAACAGCATTTATATGTAGGTATATACCGGATAGTGCAAAGTTCTGTTATGAGCTCTTTGAACAGAGTACAATACACGAGAAATGCATATCTAAAGAAGCAGCTCAATGTTCGACTTAGAAACTGTATGTATTTTAACACTACGTGAACACAAATGTTACTGCTTCTTTAATCAGAATAAGGCTATAATATTGAGTTTAACTACACCTGAAAGCTTAGTAACTTTCAAAATATTTACATTTTATTTGCTAATAGCTGTACGTGTGAAACCGAGTATGAACTAAGCAAATATAACATTAGTAATCTCATCTATATACAAAACTAATTTAACATTATTTTAAATTGCTGCATTACTTTTAACGTAAACTTAAAATTATGTGCACCGAAAGGAGAACACTACATTTATTAATACGAAACGAAACACAAAATGAACATTAAAACAAAACAAACTAAACACATTTTAAGACCCATTCGAAATTCAAGTCTACACTCTCAGTGCATAGTGGAACAGCTGAACTTTAATCCAAATGCATTACGCAGTACGCAAATAGTGCAAAGTCCTGTACACTACTGTAACAAGACAAACGCATATAGAAACAGAGTTGTGCTTTACGCCCCGCTGCGCCATGCGGGTAGGCACATAACCGAGATGGCGGGCAAAGAAAATGGCTAAATGTTTTTATGTGGTCTTCATATTTTGACCTTGAACGGTAAATGGGAACTCGATAAACGGGTGATTGGGGAATTATTGATTGGAATATTATACGTGTTGGTTAAAATATATGGTCGAGGAAAATTATTGGTTCATCGAAAATAAAACCACCATCTCTTTCATGGTATTTTGCATGTTGTATGTTTATCATGAGATTCTAGAGCATCTTATAAGCATGTGGAAATTGTGACCAGTCTAGTCCCATTTAAGCCCGGCCATCTTCTGAACCACCTCAATGATTTGTATTTTGGAGCGCAATATAGTGTTTTAATCTGCAAGATATTACTTACTCTCTGTTAATAACTAACAACGTAATAATCACAGTTAATTCCTCTACAATTCCAGCACAAACGAAGCTATCAACACGCTAGCATTAGAACAGCAAACTATGCTTTAGTAAAGTTTTCCGGTCAAGTAGTTTCCAACAGTTCTCTGGTAATAACATGTAAGGACTTTAGCACAGTAATGGATGTACTATGCAGTGCTATGGAAGCTTGTAAAGTCGATTAAACTTTGTCGTTTAGGTGTCTTTAAGATATGAGGAGCATTTATATTGCAATGATTTCTCAGCTTTGCGAACATATTTAAAATAACGTGTTCTGAATATGTCTAAAAATACATTTAATAATATAAAATAGAGTTGTTTTATTTTTGTTATCATGTAAGCATTATGAATATGGTATGGCAAAAAAAAAACTCATACCAAAAAATACATTGTAATGTAGACCTCTTATTCTTATATCATTATGTTTAAAGAAAAGTAACTTTGCACAATTATTTTCACTGATTCTTACGCGTCGCTTCACTTTATTTGGGATAGCATTTCATGTGATACTATCCTAATAACCAAAGTTTAGCAGTGCAAACACTGCCGGACTCTGGGTAGCTTTAATTGACCCACTTTCAATTAGCTTGCCTTTATGGTAGGCAAGAGATTTACATAATTATGATTTTATCTCCATATTTAATAGCTACGTAACTCATATAGACCTAAAAAGAGCTGCAATGGAAGTGTATATGGGCGCAAAACCATTATTTAAATATTTTAATGAGGATTTAATTCGATCACTTCCTGCTTATTTCTTTTAAATATTGCAACATCCTGTTGAATTTTACATGTATGTACGCAACTGGGCAGTTTACAGACTGAACTTCATATGAATTGACATGATGGTAGGGCGAAGCAGACGCGTAAAAATAATGTTATGAAGTCATTTGCTCTTCTTCCATCACTTTCATATCAAAATTCGATTCCAGCAATTTTTGGATTCGTATCTTAGCCACAAACAGTCAAAAATCACCTTTGATTTTCTCACGCTTTAACAGATTACGACTGCTATGCAAATAAGAGAAAAAAAGATATTCATTACTTTTACTTTGTATTACAATAATAACACTACTCAGAACTAGGTTTTGCAACAACGGATATGTTTTAGTATGAACTCTGGCACCTACTGTAAGATTTAATTTGTATTTAAGGTACCAGAGTCCTCCTGTAATTTGAACTTAGTATAGCTGTAGGTAAGATAAGACGAGAACAGTATAATTATGTTATGAGAACTAGTCCATAGCTCTGAGAAACTCATTATGGATAATAATTACGTATTTTTATTATAAAAAAATCAAACATCGAGAAGACAACAGAAAAAAAGAACATATAGCGTCTCTTGTGAATCAATTACTAACACCTCAATGACCAGGCCATTCGCTATCGAGGCTATAACAATAACGGGAACATATCTATAGGATTGCACACCTGTGGCATTGGTTCTTTATTTTATAAAATCGTACGTATTCTTTTATGTACATTTTTTATATCTTTTGACCTCTTAGTGTAGAGATTGGAATGTACCTTTAATATTTGTTTACTGATCTGAATACACAGGCTCATTTGATAGTAAACAAAATTATGAACGGGTTAACAAATTATTCTATACGGTAAAACACATGCAACACACATTGTGAACGTTATCCTTGTCAGAAGAAAACACTTACTAATTGCCTCAGCATTAGGGCGGTATCCACTTGTCCAGTAAAGACGTTAAAAATGATGTTAGAATTGCCGCGCACTCTTGCTAGAAGTATAGCAATTTTTTTCTTTCAAATTGTTTGAAAATCTGCAATCCTCTTTTGTGAATTTTGATCAAATATCTGTCATAGGTGGTCTTCCTCTGAAAGACTCTCAAATAAGTTTTACTCATCTAGATTACTTCTATTTTATTGACATTTAATTTTTTTTTTTACATATGTCGATAAAACAAGAAAAATAAAAACAATTTAACTAATTAATACCACATAATTCTACACTAAAGACAAAAACTGTAACCGCACACGGGCCTCAAAAAACACCGCCACAAAAAAACGCTAGAAGCAACCACAAAAAAAAAACTAGAAGCGGCCGCAAAAAGCAGTTGAAGCGCGCTACACCTCTTATGTCCGATGAAGCTTGCAGTCGCTTCAATCGTTTTTTTGTTGCGGCACCGCCACACACGAGCTACAAAAAAAGGCCGCCTCAAAATGAAGCTTGAAGTGGCGTTTTTTTGAAGCCCGTGGTACCTTTTATCCAAATTTTTAGATTGAAAAGTATCGGCAAGATCTTTTTTTTTTCTTCCTTCTCTTATCCTATATAACTTGAAAACTATTGGCAAGATTATTATATATTGTGACAAATCGTCGAAAGCGCTTTTACAGTTGTGATTATATGAATGAATATTCAACAGACAGTTGCATCTCTTGGTTTGCGGTTGTTGCAAGAATAAAGAGTTTTACATAAGTTACTAAAATGTTCATTGATATTTATTGTAACTATATATAGGATAAACTACGAGTATTTATGGGATAGAGTGGATAATTGCTTGTCGGATAATAACCAAAATAAATAGTATTAGTACGTATGAGGTAATAAAATGTTACTAATGGTATCAAATAGATTATCATAGCGTATCAGATAACATAAGCTATAACATAGCTTTGCAAATTGTGAAATATTAATAACTAATAAACACGTTATAATGATGTCATTAGCGATTAGATTAGGTACTATTTATATACATTTGTAAGATGAATAATAACGTTTTGAATATATTTAAGTTATTATTATATCTGCCCCCCTAGCCAAGTTGCAACTGTTTCGCTTGCGCCAAACGCTTCTAGTTGGCCGCGCCGCCAATTCTTTTATTCTGATCATATGACTGAGCGTTGAGATGACGTCATTCCCGTACATTTAAAGCTTTTTGCTAGGGTTAACGATTGCAGATTAGCAACTTGGCTAAGGGTACTGGTCTTCATACTGTCCCACGGCTGAGCAGAGAATTCTCTTCATTTCTTTTATTGTGCATCAATTTCAAATATATAGTATATTTTCGCGTTCAGTATCATTTAAGTTTAAATCGCTCTTGATGTTTAGAAATTATTTACATCACTTTATATATTATTTCTGAGAATTACAATATAACTTAGAACGGATCCCTCAAGAATACAATGTCGTATTAAAACAATTTGATTCCTCTACGTAAATATTTGACCTAATTGGCTTCATAAATTGAGTTCAGTTTATATAATAATAATGTTTGAATAGAACATCGTTTTGTTGCTTCGATTTGAGAAGAACAATACATTGATTAAATCATAACAATGAAATAAAATACCTCTCTTGTTTACTTATTGAATTAATACTGAAGAGGTTTTTTTGCGAACAAAATGTAACTTTTATATTAAAAAATAACTAATTCATAACAGAAGTTCAACATAATTCTGGTTTTTTAATGTTTAAAACAAACTTGAAAAGTTAAGGATTCCGAATGATTAAATTATGAAACCTACATTACAAGCTTTTTATTTTGTAAAGTTACAATAGCCGATATTCTTTTGTTTATTTCGTAATGAACTCTAAGTATCAATCTTACCAGGTGAAAATTGTTGAATGATATTTACGATGGAACAAACAAACTTGGAAAAATTTCTCTTTGGTTTTAATTTGAAGAGTGACTAGTTACAGATAGTAGAAGACACATAAGATATAATACAAAGTTCCACACAGTATTCAGTAGTTTTTTATTTATTTTTTATTCTATTGGTAAGCGCGCTTAACCACTATCTCATCTGTCACTGATGGTAGCAATAATGTGGTCAAGCACAAAATTATTGCACACACTTTTTTAAGTAACCTAGTCACTCTTATTCTCTTAATTTATAGATAGAGGTTGTATCTACCCGGAACCACATAGGTACTCCGGCAGGAAATTCCACTTCTTATCTATGTTTCTTATCTGTGATATTTATGTTTTATTACTTAGCCTATACTTTCCCACTGCTGGGCAAAGGCCTCCTCCAACACCTTTATTTACTCTTGATCCAACTCGAACTTATGATTATTATCTCTACAATAATATAGGTAACCATATTTTCTGGTCACAGTTGAACGCACTCATATATAAATCGGTACATTTCCGCAAACGTTCTCTAACAAAACTGAAACCTTTTCAGAAGCATCTCAATGAATTTCATTAACATATTCACTACTCAGTGATTGACTAAAAGCCGATCCACTTGGTCTGAACTTGTTCGGTAATTGATTGAACCCATCTCAACGAGTGCACTCATAAAATAACACTTCATTAGCTTTTATATGTCTTGTTAATTAATTTTTGTACACCGTTAACTAAGAAATTTAGTGGAAGGTTATGTTTTTGAAATATGGTCACCGATTTCTTACGTTAGAAACATAAATTTTGTAGAATATTAGCACACGTAATTCCACTATATTTTAGCAAGTTAACATGGTTTAAAAGGGCAATATTGCAATCATAAAACGGTTTTGATCCAGTGAAACTCCTGGGAAAAATTGTAGCATTTTTCCGCTCGGATTCACCAACCTGATTAATAGCCAGAGTCACTAGTCTCAGTTTTAATATTATTTTATATAGTTTATACTGTCCCAAAGTTGAACAAAGGCTTCCCTCTATTCCTTTCATTCGACTCTGGGCTACTTCTTGCAAATTGTTAAAGAATAAAGATATCTACCATCTCGCCATTCCCCTTGGCAGCCAGCCGTGACCTTTGATGAAGTAGTTTAATTAGGACGTATTTATCTATTGACTTGGTTTACAATATTTTGTTATCATCAAAGCTTTTAAATCTTGCTTCTCAAGTTCTTAGTACTATGAGGAATTCTGCTTTGATATTAATACAGTTTCTGTATAACTTAAAATTGAATTGCCAAATTAATTCAGAGTCACAAAATAATCTAGGAGTGAGAAGTCTCTAGGCAGCTGAATTGCTACAGTATTCTATTTTATTTTCAAAACCTGTTGAACGTAATACTTTTATTATACTTAAAAGACTTTTTATTAACTTTCAAAGAATGACTAACCTCAATTTAATATCGCTAGCAAATTAAAATAAAATATATATACAAAGTCAAATACCGGTTACTGATTAAAATGTATAACTTTGAATAAGGCCATGACTAAATAAACGAAATTATGTAGATATTTACTGATCAAATAACAAAGGAGTTCATAAAAGAAAAACGAAGCGAAAACCTTTGAAAATATACATTTAAAAATTTTCTTTCGTTTAATTCTGCTCCCGGCAAATTGCGGAATAGGCTTCTCTAGTGAGTATATTAGTTTTACTTTTTATGGACATACAAATTGAATATCGAACTTTTTGTTTTTTCTTTGGGGTTCGATCATTGTTTTTGCAAGGCTATTATCTCAGCAGCGGCCGTCGCCTGCAGAGGCCGTAACGCCTTTGAACTCGATCACCTCATTAGTCCAGCTCAGTTGCTCCATACATACGCACACACGAAACTACGCGTTCCCGCTCAGTCCGTTAACAGACTCTGTTGCGTACGCACCCCTTAATAAAACTCAGAAGAAATTCGAAAGTGTCGTTCAGGGTACGAAACATTGCGCAAGCGATGGCGGCGGAAACACGCGAGGACGCGATAGCGGCATCCTGCGGGCGACCGTGGCCCTATTGATATCACCTATCACTCGTTTGTATGCTAATTCTTCGCCCAGGTGTTAACATTCAGTGTTGTGGTAGACGTTGATGTGTCATCACACGTTCGTACAATGTTCCGGAGCAGGAAAGGTCAAGCTATCAGTGAGGCGGACGTGCGGCGGGAGCAGGCCCTGCAGTATCAGAACCGCTCCAATGTGAGCAGTTCCCGCCTCCGCGTCCGTCGCGGGTCTAGTTTGACGGATTTGGACAAGTTACGTTGTGGTGGTGGTTCCAGCGGTGGTGGTTCTATCGGGGATTTGATGAACATGTTCAGTGGTAGTGTGAATTCGGTTGGGAGTGACACTTTGGTGGCTAGGACTGTGCCGCTGGAGACGGTCAAGCGGAATGTGCCGCTGGCGTCGACTCCGCCACCGCGCCCGCCGTCGTCGCCGCACATTCACGTGTCCAGACCCGTGGGTCCACTGACTATGGCCCAGCGAACACTAAGATTTAGTAGACTGCTCAAGTACCAACCTTGCTCGGCGGACGTTCTTATTACCCTGGTGAGTGCCGCCACTTAGTTTTATTATTATGGATTTATTAACTTAACGCGTAAATACTCGTCTTTAGGCAGTTTAGTGTATGTGTTTATCTTTTACAGTGAAGTTTGTGTGTACAAACACAATGTTTCAACAGCTTTACAAATGTTATCAGTCAAGTGTATCGTGATATCGGTCGTGAAAGCTTGTCAAATAACCCTGACGAGTGATAATTGCGTTGTTAACTCATTATCAATTGATCACTCCGATATCATATGACATTATCGCTTTTGTGAGTGTTAAGCTTTATCCTCGGTATTTTAAAGTTAGTACCTACTTGAAAATATCTCTAGTGATTTTTATAGGAAAACTGAACACAATGTTGGTAGGTGTAGGCAGAGTTCATTGACCGTCGACGTTATAAATCAAGTTGACTGTAAAATGTCAAGCAAAACCTGTATTTAGTGTCTGCAGTCAATAAATTTATGATACAATTGGATTTTAGAAGCTATGTAAATTGATGATAATTATGACAATATTGAGAAGTCGTATTTTTCTTATTGGAAAACTTACGCTATAATTAATGAAACCTACATAATTTTTTGGATCTTTTTGGATTGTTTTAATTTTTTTTTTGAGCAGAGAGTTATTCTGTCAAAAACTATGAGTATGTGAGTCTTATTTAGCAATGATTCAACTAAACATAGAGTAAAAGAAAGTAAGTATTATACCAGTGACAAAGTATTTTAAAATAGAGTTGCATAATTGCCATAGTGTTTTTCCAGCATTTCCGATGTGATTTAATGAAGTGTTTCGTGCGAAAGCAATCATATTATTTTATTTAAATGACGTCTGTCAATTCCTCGGGGTAGAGAGTTAGACAGATGGATTGAAGCCTGCTAAGTACGATTAAACAATATGTACGATTAAACAATACTTACTTACCTACTTGTATTTTATTTAAATGTATTTTCAAATTAGTGATAAGGTTTTAATATTTGGCTCGGTTTTACATAAAGTGGCATTGTTCAGAGATTACATAAGGATTAGGATTAGGATTTCATAAGGTTTAGGATAGACCGTAATCCATTAGTAGAGTGGTAAACTTTAATATTAAGGATAATATTTTTTTTATTACCTTTTCCAAGTACTTTTGTACTTACTAACGTATTTGCACGGCATTTTCAATAGTTTAAATAACTAATGAAGACTTGAATGCTGAAATCTAAGTAAGGACAACTAGTTAGTACTTACATATGTGAGATTGGCGGTTTTCAAAGTTAGCGCAACGCAAATACAATTCAACCTAAATTTAGTTTAAGCAGCAGTAACTTTTGCGCCTATCTTGGTATTGACAATGTTATTATATGTCTTGAAGAAAATGGTTCTTATGGACCGAAGAAGTACGTATTTAAAATTTGAACATCCTTTATTGTTACAATTTACTATCAACATCATCCTTATCTTCGTGCCTTTAGCCCAATTTTACTGGGTTGTTTTACTTCCATTCTATCTCGTCAACCATCACACTATCTGATTCCTTCTTTCTAATCTCTCTTCGTAAAATCTATCCATCTTTTCTTTCCTTCTCCATCCATTCACATCTATACTCATAACACT
This sequence comes from Mythimna albipuncta, assembly GCA_929112965.1. Taxonomy (NCBI): domain Eukaryota; kingdom Metazoa; phylum Arthropoda; class Insecta; order Lepidoptera; family Noctuidae; genus Mythimna; species Mythimna albipuncta. The sequence goes on from OV815973.1 coordinate 14,651,895, forward strand.
TATTCTTATTTGCGTGATTGAAATTTTCTCAATAAATATACACCCTAAAATTTTTATGGTTTTAATCCCGTAGAGGGTCGATCCGGTACATGAAACACTATCGATTTGTAAAGATAAAATAAAAAAAAAAAAAATTAAGTATCTTTTTTTCAAATACCTGTAGGTAGCCTGTACAGAGTTCAATGACCTGTAGGTAGTTTGTACGCAACGCTGACTATTAACTCACTCACTCAGCTCTCACTGAACTCACTGCACTGAGTCACTGAACTCGCTCAGCTGACGTTTTCATAAAGAAATAAATTTCGTACATGCGTAAATTAATAGGCACGGGTTTTGAAAAAAAAGGTACTTTATTTTTTAATTTTATATTTACAAATCGATACCGTTTCATGTACCGGATCGACCCTCCACGGGATTAAAAAAATTATAGGTGTATAGGGAAATAAGCAGAAGCAAGTTGTTAGCTAACATCGACAGAAAAAAAAACAACAAGTCAAGGTATTTTTCTCGATACGAATCACTTTGTTTCTTTCGTGGAAGAATTTTTGTACGACATGAATACATGTCAAATTACCTAGTGAGACAGAATGCTTACGATTGAGCTTACTAAGTATGTACTTATGTAGGAAGTTAGGATCTACCTAAAGTTCATTCGACTGTTCATTTAGGAGTCTACTTCTCTTTGAAGTATTTATGGATTGTTTGTAAGTTATAACCGATCACGATTCATTAACAGTTAGGGAAATTATTAGAAATGTACATTAAAAAAAAATTGAAAAATATTTGTTTAATGCTCTATGCACACTAGAGGAGGTCCAGTGGCGGAATTAATGCCTAAGGCATTCTTTTTTTTCGAAATACGATGCCAAAAAGGGCTATTGCGTTTAAATCCGTATTTTTTAATGTCAAATTCCACTTTTTATAGACTGTTGTCTTTTTTTTATGGTGGGAAAAATCATGCATTGACATCCCCCGCCCTCTGGTGGAGCGGGAGATAGTGTCAGACTCTTACTGACTAAAGAGTTTACTCATTCATCTTCTAAGATTTTTTGTTGTTTTTATGATTGGTTGTACAGACCACTGCTTTAAGAGAGTAGTTTTTCATTAAAGTATACAGTGGTCCTCATACCTTACACTTCAGTAATGCCAATTTAAAAGCACAAAAACTAGATATTATTGATTCAAATTGTTCAGATTCGATTCTAACGACATCTCTGAAAACTACACTAGCACTATTATTTCTGGTCTACGTAACCGTAGCGAGCTTTGTACTCTATTAAGTAGTTCATACTGCATGTAACAGATGGCGTTGTTGTCGTTTTCAGAACCGGTTTAATGATTTTTCAATACAGGGGTAAATGTGTTACGGAACACGGTGGGCCTTTTAGTCAGTAAGAGTCTGACACTATCTCCCGCTCCGCCCAAGAGCGGATGTTGTCATTGGATGATTTTTTCCCAACATAAAAAAAAATGGGTTACAATTTTCGAATCTTTATACGTCATTTTGTTAAAGTGACGGTACATATTAGATAAAAGCTGGTATTTTTTTCGGGCCTTCGCTCTCCCACAAGTATCGGCTTTTTTTTCTCGAAATAACAAGTCATAAATGGCATAGTAATCCTTCAATCAGAAAAAAAAATATCCGTTATAAAATCATCATTATTTAAGCAAAAAGACATCCATGGTTGGTTAGGCCTGGGCCTTTCTCAAGTGTCACCATAATGACCTGTCATTTTTCTCCACCAAAAAAAAACCTGTCATGTGCGTTTCACATTCATTGGATTTCCGCGACCCTCACGAGGTCATCGGTCCACCTTGTGAGAGACCTTCCAACTTCCAACTTCTTGCATCTTCGGGTACGTGGTCGTTACTTCAGAACCTTTCATCCTCAACTGTTCTGCGAGCAATGAGCCTACTGCTACCGTAATAAAATGTTAACATAATTTCCATTTGTTATAACGATTCTTGTTCAGCCATTTGTCAATAGCTCCTTAGTTAATTTTATTTCTTTACTATCCAATAAGAATCCATGTTACCAAAAGAGTTATGAGTATACATGTGGATGGGTGGAGAGGGAGAGGGAGTCCAAAGAAAAGATGGATGTATTGGGTGAAGAATGATATGAAAGAAAAGGAAGTTAGTGATAGCATGACGAGTGACAGGGTAGAATGGAAGAAAAAAACGTATTGCGCCGACCCCAAATAAGATGGGACAAGGGCAGGAAGAAGACTATCCAATAAGAATAAGTGATTTTTTTCAAATAAAATGCCTTCAGTGTCACTGACCCGTTTTATTTTCCTTTCAAAATTATTCAAGACAATTTCCTAGAGTCTGTGTTGAGATTCAATGAATCGAATCATTGAATAGAATATAAAGCATTGCATAAGGAAGCAGTGACGTCACCGCGTGGCGGGAATTTCATGAATTTCAAACTACTCTATTTTTTTATTAAAATAGCTCTATTTTTATTTGAAATGAGTGCAAACGATATTGAGTGTGTTCTTTGCGATTTGTTTTTTGAATTATTTTCTGTTTTGCGATGTAGGGGTTTGCTGATATAGTTCCTAAATTTTCTAACTCTGTGTTAAATGCACATTCGTAGGTCAAAATTAATAAATAAAAATTGGTCAAACTTACAATAGTAGATATTCTGTTGATTATTATATATTATACTAGGTATACCCGCGACTTCGTTCGCGTGGACTACAGGATCTTGAATTTTTTTTTTAAATAAAAGTAGCCTATGTTAGTCCTTATTACCTGCTACCTGCCAAAAAAAAGTCCCGTTAAAATCGGTCCAGCCATTTCAGAGATTAGCCCGAACAAAAGATGACGACAGAGATTAGACGGACAGGCAAAAATAAAAAAAAAATATATTTTGATGTTTGTACCGTATATATTCTTAAGTATGTTGTACAAAACAGTTATTTCAATATTACAACGGACACTCCAATTTTATTTATATGTATAGATGTATAGATTATTGTTGCATATGGCATTCAGCCTGAACACATACCTAATATTTGTGTGCATGAATTAAGCCCTTTTCTTTTGAGTTAGGTCGATTTTATGACTGAAAGTTATAATTATGACAGTTAGTTATATCCTAGTTCAAAGAATAAAAGGTAAGGAAAACCCACTAACTATTAAATGTTATCTAATAATTTTAACATTCATAAGACAATGAATAATATTATAAGATTATGTATATCGTCTGAAATTGGTATTTGGGGAAACAAAATTTAAATAATGAATAAAACAAAAGACAATCTATTTTATTTATTCAAATAGGAAATCTCATCAATTTAAGATGATTAAAATAATTTCACTACAATTTAATATATCGAATGTTGATAAAAGAACCGTTATTTACATTTTGATTAACTCATACAAATCATAACATTCATGCTTGGGTTGCCATTTTATTTATCGCATTTTTACAAAACCATTAAATTTATATTAACTCGTAAGGTCGAAATAATGCCATAACAAAGTCGATAATAGATAATGACAAAATAACACTACAATGCCTATTAATTATCAAATTCTGAATTACACTTCTTAATGAATAAAATAACCTAAACTCGGATATTGCATTTAAAATAAAATAACCTACCATATTAAAATAAAAAATAAAATTGGTACTTTAACACTGGAAAGTTCATATGAAAATTATTTCTTCCAAAAATGCACATAGAAATTGGCAACCCTGTAAGGATCAACCACATGATCAATCAAGCATATTTCTTCATGAATTTGAGTAAATACTTGAGTTTTGGCATCTCTATATTATGGATGCATCTGTTGAAGTCTCCGATGACCTTGACGGAGTGCGTCATCATTCTGGAGATGATGTCCTTGAGGCACACGCTAAGATCTGATACTTCCTTGAAGCCGTGGATGGCTATTTCAGCCATTACTACCGGGAATGGTGATGTTTCGTACAGGAACTGAAAACAAAGTGATCTTATAGAAATTTCGATTCCTTTTAACGGCATTGATACAACAAACGATGTATACTACAAGACTGCCACTGTGCACATAGATTAAGGTTTCTGTGAAATTGTTACTATTTTGGTGTACAATAAAGTTTATTCTATTCTATACTTTTCAATATTATGTCTAAAATATGATTGAAAAAATTTTTTCCATAAGGTTCATGCTTAACTCTGTGAACAAAGATTCCTCAACATTCTTCTATCAATATATTTATTCTATTGTTTATAAAACCAAATTCTTGTCCATGGCTTCTTCTACATTTAAATCTGAATACATCAACAAAATCAACATTATGCTTCTGTCATGATCATTACTAAAACAACTATCTTTTTCATATTGAAGTCTATAAGTGAATTTCTAGTTCCTTGCTTCAAGCATTCCTCTCCATTCATATTTTTTCTGCTGAATATTCCGAAGCCAGCCAACTTCCTGCTCAGAATCAAGTGTACAAACTCAATTCCCGGGATCACGTATCCGGTTGCTGCTCAACTAGCCTCTTGGGGTTGACGGTATGGACCTAGCTATGTATATGTGTTACTAGTTACTAGTTTCTGTTTATTTGAGTGATATTTGATACTCAGAAAGACGAAGGCATTGAGAAAATGTAATGTAACTGAATTTAGACGATGGAATAGGAAAATATTTTTTGGGGTCAAGATTTACGAAAACTTGATTTGAAAAATTGTTATAGATAAAAATATCATTACATATAATAGTATTCGATTCGGGAATTCATTATTTTGAAATTATTAGATTTCTTTGCAATAGTAAAAGGATAACAACTGCTGAATCTGTAAACTTCACATTAATATTTATCAAATCATGGTTTACAAAATATTCTAATATTCAACAAAAAAAAAATCAAATAGTATCAATTTGATAAATATTAATGGAACTATATCTCAGTCTACAATTAATATTCACTTATTTTATCTCAGGCGCTACAAAAACAAATGTACCTCGTATTTTACAGTAAATTTGTATTGGCACAGTCTCGATACTTACGACGGTCCTCTCGAGGTCCTGACTCTCGTGGGAGCAGTTCCCTCCAACTTGCTGCTGCTTCTGACATTCGAACAGCTTTGAAGCGGAATACTTTTTCAAATTCTCCAGTGTTTCGAAGTGGACTTGTAGTTTTTCTGGAGCAAACATTTTTTGTTATTTCTTTTCTTATTCATGCATTATTTTGATGTGGGAAAAATCTTGCTAAGCGTTAGGATTTTTCTTAATTCCACCTTGTCATCATACAACAAAAAATACAACAAAATGTACGAGTATAATAGAATCACGCAAATGTTTTGTTGGCTACTCGTAAATGCTTAATTGTTTGCAGTTCATACACTATTCTTTCCAATCTCATCAGTTGCATAATATAAAAAAAATCGAGAAAGTCGTGCATCTAACATTTCTCCTCGGGGAAGAGCAGGTACAAATCCGCACGTATTCAATAATACGACACATAGAACCGAACTACGAATTTGAAAATTTACTCAATAAACATTATTTACGATTCAGTTTTGAGCGTGTTCCCATTCCCATAGACTGTTCCAAAGATCTTGAACGGGAAACTCTGTTACAATGTCACGCCTCTCTGCTCCAGCTTTTACAAACAACATCAAGCAATCATCTGTGGATAATGTACCAACATCTTATGTAGGTATTGTAAAAACGGAGCTTGTACTAAACTATGAGTATTATTCATATTTTAATTAATTTTAGATTTCACTACATGCGTATTTTTTTTGTTTTGTTCATTTATTTAATGTACATAATGGTTATTTATTGTTCAATTTAAATTATTAAGTTTATTTTGTGCATGTATGGAAACAAAATGAACTGAAAATATCACAGATACACCGATAGAATAACGTTGATCATCAAGTTACTGGATTTTACTACAATACACATTGACTCCATTATTATTACCCAGCGCTACGTTTGTTTTGGTCACTACCTGTATTGTCACTAGCGGATATGTTGACGTTGATAAACAAGGAGCGTTGTCCCAAAATAATACGGACGTATGTGGGTTGACAAAGCTGGTGGCTGAACCGTCAACAATTTAGATTTAAAGTAAACACGCCAAGTTTACTGACAACCTATTTACTTATGTAAGTTCCGTACTACCCTTTTTTGGTGAATAGCGGGTATTTAGTGAGGATTTTGTAGTAAACTGTGAAGCTACTTTTTTAACTAACAAAAAAGGAGGATGTCGAGTAAATATAGCCTAATATAGGAATACTATCTCTTTTCCTATCTACATATCTACATAAACACTAAAAATGATACTAGATTTTGGCTATTATAATAATTCAAAATGAGTCTATACAATTGGTACACACATTAAAACTGAAACTGATCATGAATTTGGTTCATAACCATAAACATTTTACTATATTCTGCAAAAGTCAGACCGCGCTTCAATAAATGTCACGCCGTTCATCTTTGGCCCCGTAATTCAATACCTCTCTCGATCAAAGAGAAAGGATACTGCCCAACACCAGCTTAATCGATTCTCCGACAAACAGGAAGGCTGATTTAACTGAGCTCAACCGCGCATTCATTAAGCCGAAACTACAACACAGACTATATACACAATAACATTGATCGACCGGAAGGCAACATTGAACGTGGATATCACCTATATTGCCGTGGAAGTGAAAAACACCATTGTGTTCTGTAGTTTCTTAGTACATCTTTGTGTAGTTGAGCGTTTGATATGACCTACAATCCTTTGTTGGGCACTTTATTCTTTTTTCAAATATCATGGTCGATGTGCATTATATTTGATGTTTTCGTCAGTGTTCCCCAAGGAGCTATATTGGGTCCATTTCTATTCTCAAACTTGAATTACAGTGGGTAAATTAGCAAATCAAATAATCATAGAAATAATATTAATGAACATAACATTGGGGCCTTATTTACCGAAAGACAAGAGGTGAATACTAAATATATGTACATACTTACGCTGGTAGCGTGTATTATTTAGCCATATTTTTGTGAAAAAATTTACAAATGAAACGTACCTGGTAATCTCTGCACCCTCTGATACCCAAGAGCGAGGCACAATGTGACATTTTCGTCGGCCAGTTGCAAGTTCTCGCCAAGCAGCTTAACTATGCTCTCTTTGCAATACGTTCCGTTTCGGGGCTTACGGTCGTGTATTATCACCTATGGATGTGTAAAATGGTCAGTTATAATCGGATGAATGTTTGCAGCAATTTTTTGAAAGTCTTTGGGATGTTTAAGCGTGGATTTTATTGTTAAAAGTTTGAATAGAAATGGTTACAATTCTTTGCTTTTGATTAATGTATGCTCTATATTGATTATAAAAAAAATATAAAACACAATTAGTATGTTGACATTATATTTAGCCTAAAATTTTGCCACTGCTGTGTCATAGACTTTATTTTATGAACTGAAGGAGTAGCACTAATTCGTGATATACTAACTCGCTAATCAATAACATTATGGAACATCGATGTTAAAATTGTTACTAGAATATTTTTTGGAAAGCAATTTCTTAAAATTGTTAAATCCATTGCAAACGTTTAAAGTTTCTTAATACTAGTAGAGCTTAATAGACATCTCTTTAAAGTTTTGTTCCAAAACAGGTAAGTTAATTTTAAACTTACCTGGAAGTATAAGGATATTTGTTCAAGGTACACAGTCATGTAGTTAATGGCTTTGTCCGCCTCGTTCTTCATGAGCAGTTTTATTTGGGACACTAGAGTATCCATGTCCTCTCGGGATTTCTGTGTTCGGACCTGTATGTCCGCAATCAGCGATCGGTAGCCATTGATTAGGTTATCTTGAAAATCTGTCGTCTGAAAAGTAAAGAGTTCCGTTGTTAGATTTGCTGTTGAGTGTAATTTTTATTTCATTTCGTTGTTGTTAGGCTTATTCTTTGTTCGTCGATCGTAATGTGATTATATTTTTTCCAATTGGACTAATTTCTAAAACAGACTATTTGACTTCATCATTTACCATTAACATTTCTTCGATATGACATATTATCATACAACATTGTTTTGTGTGAGTTGAATCAAATAATTTAGTAAAGTTAGATCCTGTTTTAAAATAAACTCTTGTTAAATTTTAAAACAAACAGAAAAACGGAAATGACATATTTACTAAATTATCACAATGAATCTTGGAGAAAACGATAAATTAATCCATAATACATATTATAGTATGTCAGGAAGAATATAAGTTTGTTATATAAACATAAAATTCTGAATACAAAAGTCATCTCATTGTCTTCTCCAATCGTTTTGTTATTGTTGTTTTAAAAACAACCGAACAAATGTTTTTGTTAGTATATTTTATTGCACATCAAAATAAGTAAATAACAATATTAATCACGTGATGGTATTTGTTTAAACAATGTACTCACGGCAATATTGTACGCACTATTTTGTATAATGTATTGGAGAGCAATTACCTAAAACATTTTAGTAATATATTCATGCTGCGCTTAAACGTTGTGTGTATTGAGTCGAATAATTAAGATAGTGCGATTTTTATGAATACTTCATTTAATACTACGAGTAAGATACCCTCTTTTATGGTGTAAAATTATCCAATAACTTCCCCTTCTCTAGGGCAGAGTGGAAGGCTGTGTTAGACTTTTACTGATTAAAACCCATTCCTATGGTCCTTCTTTGCCTTGTGTTCAGGGATGTTTTTTTGGAAGCTAAACTATAGTCCCAGTAGGCTTTGACCCCGTGGACCCACATAGTTTTGCTGACATCTCTTTGAGGTCACCTAAATGCTTGATATTTCATAGGAATAGTGGAATAACTACCTGATTAAAATAACATAAAACTAACTGATGTCATATCAATATTCGTTTCCAGTCAGAATATTATGTTATATTTTTACGATTGGGCAAATGCAAAACATTGGTTTTAAATTCCGTCAAATACGAGTGATGTTATTAACTTCGGTCTATAACCTCTCATTTATGGATTCTATTATCGACTGATTGGTTTTTAATTAACTCAAACTTTATGGGAAACAATCACTTATACCAGGTAGTGTAATATGGGTTAGCGGCGTAAAAAAGCCTGTAATTAATGATTTATGGCATAGTTAATGATTACTTTGATTAAAGTTCTTTCTTTATCTTTTTCCCCTTTATTAAAGGGCTGAAGTAATAAAAAGTTAACTAGTTAGGCACGTGAAATAGCTTTTGTTTACGTGGGATATGACTCCTTCCACTATTTCTAATTTCTATTTTTATTGTTACCATTATTATTTAATTTTTATTGCTTATCTTCATTGTGTTCACATAATAGAAGCAAAAAAGAAATATATAACGATGATTAATTTAACTCAATACGATTTAAAAGAGTGGCCATGGAGTTTCTTGCACGTTCTTCTCCATAGAGACCTACTTTTGGAACGTGCAATTTAGCTAAACTTGTTTGACTGACCGACATTTTGACAATTCAAAAGTGCCTGTTACTGGTCTATTTGAAATAAACGTTTCTGATTTCTGATAACTGATTTCTGATTTCTGATTTCCGGGTGGAGCTTATTGGCTAAATCCAGTGTTTCTTCAGTTTCCTTATGCAGTCTAGAGCCACAGTAACTATTTCAAATAATCTCGCAATCCTGACAGGTTTCAGCCTTGTCAATTTTTCTAACATTTCTTTAAGGCGCGCGTGGTGCACAATGCGCTTTCGATTTGGTCTTTATCGGCCAGTATTGCTCGTCGTCCGCTAGCCTGCATCTATCAAGGACACATGGAAAACCCATGACGATATTTTTTCTTTACTTTTAGAGCTATATATGCCATTTTATCAGATTGACATAAAATCAGGATTCCTGTTTTTATGTGCAATATGAATATGTTTCTAGGGTGCGTCAAAAACACAACTTAGATATCAATAAAAAGTCTGTAGATTAGTGGAGCTAGGACTCAGTACTGCCTCATAAAGAATTATAAGTTTTCTGGTTATATATCGCCATGACATAGTTTGTTCATTCTCATCATCATATCAGCCGAAAGACGTCCAGCGTTGGACATAAGCCACCCCCGAGTGTCACCATAATGACCGATCCTATGCGTTTCGCAACTGTCGGATTCCCGCGATGACCTTTCAACGCTGTGTCTTCTGATACGTGGTCGCCATTCTAGAACCTTTCGGCGCCATCAACCATCTGTTCTGTGAGCAATGTGCCCTGCCCACTGCCACTTAACTTTGGACTATGTCTGAAACCTTGGTTCTCCTGCAGATATCTTCATTTCTGACGTGATCACTTATGGAAAGTCTTATATGTATGTTCATAATAATTTCTGTGATATGGTTAAAAAGTCTAAAAGCAACCCATTAACTGCCACCCATCCTTGGACTGACCATGACACCTCAGAGGTTGATCGATTCGTGTTGATTTCTTTGGCAGTGGACTTTTCATGCTTATGACTTTATGTTAGATACTTGCCTCTAGCAAAAAAATAAAAGTTCCATGTTCAAATATGAAACTTTTATTCCTTTTTCCACATTTTCTATTCGTTTTGTCTTGACTCAAAGGCTTTTAATCATTACAGTGAAAAGCAACAAGCAATGCAAATGAGGCGAGCCTTACTTAAAAAATAATTTATCATGAAATCTCTTTTTACTTTTCTGTCTTAAATAACGACGTAAAAAATAATCGATATTTAAATTGGAGAGGTTTAACACGCGGGCCAGGTGCAGATTGAAATACTTAAATAATACCAAAAGTTATTAATTAGTATTTTTAATTTTCATTCAAAGTTCTATTATGGTATATAGGTATATAGCCATACACGCTAGGATGTACTTGATAGATTTGCCTACACAGTTATACCTACCTGTTAGGTATACCGTGGCGTTCATGGCTACTTTTACTTTTTTAATTGAAATAAACTAGTGCTTGACTGCGATCCTAGTTGATGGTAAGGCGTATTAGTTTTCACTCGGAGCATCCCTAGGGATGCCTCGAGTGAAAACTAATACGCACATAATCCAGATTAATATCCAGGCTATGTTCTGTTGATAACATGATTGATTTGATTGTAAAGATACAACGTTTACAGTACCTATATTACTTGTTTCAGAAAACCTACCAGTAGGTATGATTGAACTTCCTCACTAGATTTCTACCTACTTTGAAACTCCTAATCTTTTGTTTTTTCGAATGAAAGATAAACAAAATGGCAAACAATGAAAATGAAACGTTCGGTAGTTATAAAAAAGAAACCAAGTAACTAAGGTAATCAAAATTTTGTTTTTCCTTCACATTGGCGTTTATTGTTTCTTTTAGTAAAGCATAAATTAAAACGATGTAAAATAATGACGATTTAAGCAAAAAATAATTTCGTTTTACTAAACAAAAAATAATATTTTTATTACCGTTTAAAAAAATATGCAGTAAACCATAAACAGGCTTATGATACGAACAGTATACCTACTTTATTTCGTTACGACACTATTATGCCACAAGATTATTTACGAGCAAATTCATTCTGAAATATTTTATAAAATATCCCAAAGAGAAAATTCGGTAATTTTATTAAAAAAAAAAAAACTCACCTGCAACGTGATGACGATTGAAATCGCGAATACGAAAATTATTCTGCGATACATTTCCTGACTTGTATTTCACATCCCGCATTCAACTCTTTTTACACAACATTTTTATATTCCAGGTTTAAAAAAATTAAAAAAAACCAGTATTTTTTTTATACGTGTTCTTTTTTTTAAAATTATATTGTTTTTGGAAGCGTGGCACAATGTTGACTGTATGGTAATCTTCAAGCGACTGCTTATACGCCCGTGTGGCTTGTTTTACTCAGGAGTGTCGAGTGACTTCCGCACGGGTTATGCTTCAAATCTGAATCGCGTTGATGACTCGATCGATAGCTATAGTTTATGATATCGGCTTAATTGTTTTATTGTCAGTTCACACCGTTTGGGGTACCGTAAGATGATCAAACGATTTATTGAGCAAAAAAAAAATTTGTATAATTTTTCTCCTGCTCATTTCATTTTATAAAAATAATTGAAAACAGGTAAGTTTTTAAAATGAAGTGGTATATTAATTTTTTTTTTTTTTTTTGTCCAAAGCCTAAAATAGGTGCATTGCTTAGTTCTACTTTGACATCAATGGTTGTCATTTGCGAAAAGACAAAGTTGATGTTACACTATCGTCAATACACGTCTTGTATGTTTGATTTCGATTGTTTCATAATATTTATACAGTAAAAAAGCTAGGCTTTTCGTGTTTCATAAATTATGCTCTTTGAGACAACACACGCCAATGGTTTATTGAAAAAACATGACAGCATAGAGACTACATATGTTTGAAAATTTAAACGTCAGACTGACATTTTTTGCGATAAGAACATCGGAATGCCATGCTTAGAATAAAAAATAAAATAAACAACATACATTAACATTAGTTTATCTTTAAGCAAAATTTTTGTAAAAGAGCTGTGGATTTTGTGAATAAAAAAAAAAAAATAACATATTGCTGTACGGAACACATATACTCTAGTTGCTACTTATCCAGATATACAAAGAATATAAACACAAATGTTATTATACTTTGTTTTACGACTGAGAACTTATCTGTTCATTGATAAAATATTTCTCAGTTTACATTAAATTCAATGAAAATATGTAGCAAGATACGGAAACCGAATTTTAAATATTATGTTTGAAAGTTGTATTGTGTTCTCAGTTACTAATGTTTTGAATATTATTATGACAATTCTTGCTAATTTTTTTTTATTGTCACCTACTTACTAACCTACCTACTAACCTACTTTAGTAAAGTTACCAGGTATTTCATTAAATATAATGAAAAAGTTCATAATGTTCCTACTGCGGAATCAGGCGTTTTATCTAGGAGAAGGAATGGGCTGTAATCCACCACGTGGTCCCGAACTGGAATTGGTGGAAAGTGCGATAAAATATATATATTATTCAGATGAAACAAAAACTTATACTCAAAAGTTTAAATCGATTCAAAACCATGATTTAAACTGCTCCTGTTATCGATTTTAAGAGATGGAAGTCATTGGATATGATGAATGAACTGAATTTCCAACAATAGGAAAGGCATATTTACAAATATCGCTCGTAAAGGAAAAAACAAACTCGACGAGATAATCCAAAGATATTGCCAGGTTACGAATTAATGGGGTCTGCGAGGTTGTTCGAAAGATTGACCAGATGAATCATGAGTTCATAGTATGTGGGTTAGAGGTAATTAGTAAAATTCTAAAACACCTCCGTAGGAAAAAGTTATTTACGGTTTCAAATCCAAAAAAAATCAGCCTCACCATACAAAACGATAAACTTGATTGGAAAATTTGTATGTCGAGGCCGATTTTTATTTTTCGTTTCCTGAAAAAAAATTTTGTGTAATGTTGTTCGGTTTCGTCTACTGAGCAAGCCATTAAAGTTTGTGGAGGGCTGTCCCTTGCACCTTGTATAACTAATACACGCCAATTTTTTTTTAATACGTGGTAGAAACAATACCTACTTTTGATGTAAATTTCAGATAAAATGTAAAATATCATTAAATTTCCATTTTGACCCATATAAAACCATTCACATTTACATTTTAAATTTTGATTATAGATCATTGCCAGCAGTATACAATTGAGATAATTTTCTACTTTCACGTAGGCAAAACCACTAGTAGAAGCTAGTTCACAATAATTTAAAGCATATAAATTCATGTGTGGCACCACGTTATAAATTCTCGCTTATATTCGCAGCCACTGAAACTACGTGATATCGGCATTGTATGTTATAAAGAGAAAAGACAACGAGGTACCTAATGTACTGTTATTTCCCCACAGAGTTCATAGTTTATGGCTCATAATTTATTAACGTGGCTTCCTAAGAAATAATGAGTGTCTTTAGTTAGCAACTACTATGCTATTCACATACATTTCAGTAACATTTTTTAAAATAATTTCTGTTTTTGAACAAAATTTTATATTTTTTAGGTTATATTTAATATTTGACACAAAAAAGTAAAACAGTCGTAAAAATTAAATCGATTTTTTCGCAAAAGACAAGGTTTTTATGTTTTGAAAACAGCGCCATCTGTTGCGTTATCCACGCATTAACTAGGGAAAACTACGTGAGTTTTTCATGAAATAATAACACAGTTTGAGTATAGATGGCACTACTGCTGCTGCTACACAAGGTTGGTTATGAAATTTATTGAATAAAAACTACCGAAACTAGGGCCGCTGGATGAATACGTAGACGTCAAAATTAAACAACAAATCGTGCACGATAATATTCGTATATTATTCAGTACAAACATTCGTTTACTTCCGCATATTTGAGTTGAAAGAACTGTAGCTTAAATAATAAGCGAATTACAATTCCCGGGGTTTCGCTTCCCTCAACCTTGCCATACACGTGCCGCTCGAGTGCGTGTAGTACGCAACTACATACCCCTTTTGAAGGCCATCAACATTTAGCTTGGTGTTCTCTTTCCTTTTAGGGTGACCTACTACTGACTGGTTTCTTATATCGTGTATTCACTAACTAAAATCTACAAAATATAAAATTCAAAAAAATGTCTGTACCGAAGTCCTTATGTTATAGTCATAGTCATAGTAGTCATAGTAGTTTATTGGTAAGGGATTCTTACAAGTCAATACAGAATTTTTAAATTACATGTACAAATGATTACATTACAATGTATAATATAAAATGTCAAACAAATAAAATAAAATAAGTAGAAATCAAATTACAAATTAAAACTAATAATAAATCGCAAAATTAAAAGTCACAACAATTTTCAGTCCATCATAGACTTTGAAACCTTTCAACTGATAGGCCCACAACCATACGAAGATAGTTTTAAAACACAAAAATGCATATTTTCTATTACTTCAACAAATATTTATTTTTTTAACGTAGTAGAACACGACAGGTATACGCTGGTTGAAGTCAAAAACCAGAAAAACCGAACCGAACTTTTATTTTGGTGGGAAGTTATACCAATGACTTGTCCCATATGAAGCGTGAGGGCGTGTCACTTTTACTGACAAGTAGGTTAATTTTTGCTTTCCAGGTTACGGGAAATCTTTTCAAACAACTCTGCAGCCCTAGTATTCAAACATACCGTACGCTTATTGCAAAAACCAACTATGTGCATTTTTTTACCTAAATTAAGTTACATATTGCTATCGATTCGTCTCATTAAGATGAACCTACAAGTAAAAACAGTTATTGGCTACGACACTCATTTACAAAGATAGCTTCGGCGAAAAGTAATTAACCAACAAAATTGATCGAATATAATAATAATATTGCTGGTGTGCTGGAAGAGTTTTTTTTTAGAATTAAACATCATCTCTGTACCTATTTTTCTGTTTTTCTTCTTCTAATATTATATTTTGTATGTGTACATAAATCGTTAAATAAATAAAATAAATACTAATATATAATAAATAATACAAAACTCTTGGTTCATTTAGTTGGTTTTTGCTATACGTACGAGGTCGATTTCGAAATATCACGATCACGATTTGCAACGAGCAGCGATTGCGATTCAACAGTACCTTGCGAGCGCGTTATTGCGTTCCACAGTATTATGTACCGGGTTTAATATCTGCGTACTTGTCTAAGAGACGAGGGTGAAAGAGTGGATTCATTGCTAGGGTTACGGAATAGGAAATGTATCTGTTTTGTGATTAGACGTGAAAGGTTCTTATTATGATATCATAGTTAACACGCCAAACGTTTGGTTGTCTATCATAGTAAATTAGTATGTAAGAAGTCCTATTTTGACAGTTACTACTACTTGTTTTAACCTATAAAGCGCCAGTTATAAAATGAAAGTGTTTTTTTCGCGAAATACTTAATTTTATATCATAAACTAACAAAATAATAAGAAAAAAAAAAACGGGAGGATCCACTCCCCTTAAAAAGTCTGTACTCATTTGAGTACAGTAACCTGTGACAGCAGTATTTCGGACGGTATTTTAAGTCGGTCGGGTTTTTTTTTAATATAAATAGGTTGGAAGTTTTACGTTTACAAGTGCATTTTTTGTCGCAAATAAGTTTAGTTATTCTTAATGCACACAAGAGTACAGACGCGGATTTAATGCCCATATTGCTATCAATTTTGAATCTACTTACGCTTACTCAGTTAAAAAAAAACTGCTAATGCTCTCATGATGGAAGTGGAAAAATAAAGCAAAACTTTATAGCTACCCTCAATTGCTTTAACGTACTCGATTGAGTACAGCGAAGCAAGTCAATCTTTATAAAATAAAGGGCAAGCCCATTACTTTTGATAGCTACTCGGTAATCTCTCACTCACTCTAGGCTGCCACAGATAATTTTATTATAAGTATTCAGTACTATAAGTTGTAATGTTATTAATACTTACGTTTACTTTACTTATCAATAATCACATCTCTTTATAATATTTGTTATATATTTAGTTTGTTTATTTTCATTGATCACTGTCATCTGTCATGTCACTACTATTTTCTTCTATGGTTTTGATTAGGTATCAACAAAGAGTATTTTTATAGTCTTAGGTTTTATTCTTTTACTCATAATATTATTTATTTTGTAAACATATAATTTGCTATCAAATTATATGTTCTCTTATCTGAAATAATTCTTTAAAATTAAATTGTAATTTATATCTTTCTTGTGAAACAGCAATGCTGGCTGAAACCTGTTTTCAAATTTAAATTATGAATTGACAGCCAGCATAGCCGTCAAAATTGACTATAAAAACCATGTTTGTGAGTTTTCTTGGAGTTTTCGGTCAGACTCTTGGTGCAGCTACATGTACAGTTCCTGGTGTCAGTTTTTCTTGGGTCAGCTACATGTGACAGTTACTTGGCTCAGCTCCTGATGTCAGTTTTCCCTGACTGAGCTCCTTGGACCATGAAGACCTCCTCAGAGAAGGAACTGAGGACCTCCTCTCTGCCTCTGCCGGCCCTCACGGCAGAGGGCTGTTCTACATTTGGACCTAGCCTCTGAGGGCCTCCTCTACTGCTGCCGGCCCTTACGCTGGAGGGCTGTGACTACCACTATCTGTTGCTGCCTGCGGCTGCGTAGTCTTCGCCGTCCCTCGTACGGCTGAGGGCTACGCCTACTCCTGCTGCTGCACTCCGCCTCTGACGCCGAGCCTGACTGAACTGTTTTTATATCTTTATATCTTTTTATATTTCTATTGTTTTTATATGCTTTTATTTTCATTATAACCTCACAAGGATTCATATCTATATATATTATTTCTCCCTCCATACTTTCCTCCCTCACTCTTCCTCTACACTCCTCACTCCCATACTCCTCCTTACCCTCTCATGTAACTGTTACACTCCTTTGTGTACACATTACGTTACAAAGTCCACTATAAATCCCAAATAAATGGTGTTATCTACACTTTAAATAGGTTCAATAAATAGTCACCTATTTGTTTCATCACGTTCTTTTATAAAGGAACAGCAGCTTCGCTCGCATTCTAATAGAAATTAAGAACCAACGAGGTTATAAAAGAGCAGATTCATTATTTATATACAAACCTATATAATAAGTATTACAAATGTGAAAGTAACTCAGTCTGTCTTACGCTTTCATTACTAAACTACTGAACCAAGGTGAAAGGTACAGAGTACGCTTGAATCCTAAAGAAGGATATAGGTTACTTATTATTTGGTTTTAACTTCAAAACTGCATCAGGAAAACCGACTTTTATGCAAACGAAACCGGTAACAGAAACTAGTTTTCTATGAATATTGCTAATGCCAATTGTACCGTTTTACAGGATAACGGCTAAGGTACAATTAATTCACGGCACATAATTGATTTAATTAACGTCCACAATGAAATCCTATTTTGTTACCGTATATTTGCATTTTACTTGAATGCAAATTTCATTAGGTAGTCCGTTCTGAAATGCTTAAACGATTCGAACACACGAGAATTTCTTGGCAGTATTATTGTATCTATTTTCCACCGACCTGGGTTAAGGAAATTGTCAGTATTCGTGTAGCTCAGTTTAGTTTTTTTTTTTGCGGGAAAATAAAACAACTTCTCTCGCTCTGGGAGGAGCAAGAGGAAGTGTCAGATTTTTACTGTCTAAAACCCATCTATGTTCCGCCAGTAGCCTTTTGCGTTCCAGCCCTTGATGAGTTTTTGTTGCGTGGGGTCAAAATTATAACGCAGGAATTCACTGCAAAGCAATACTTTACGGTAGTTTTATTGGTTGTTGAATTGTGGATGTAACATGTCTCTTTACCGAATGAGGACAGAGGTTGGCCGAATGGAAAAAATTCTGGCCAAATGGAAATTCTTCATGCTATTTCTAACCAGTGTCAGAGTGGAGCCACTGCACAGGACATGCGTCATTGGCTAAGCTGCCCATCCTGCACTAGCACCAATAACAGAGCTGTACAGGTTGCCAAATACTAGTTAGAAAAAAAAAATCGTTTGAAAGAGAAGAAGTGGATATAACTCTCAACAATTCCCTCGCTAACCATGATCATAAAAAACCGTAAAAAAGAAAATACAGCCCATTATAAAATGTAATTCAAATGCTTTCAAACAGAACTGCTAGCTATAAGCGCTCAACAATTAGATTATTACCTTGTTCAGTTTAATTTCCGCTTTCCAATTTATTTAATGGCTTCCACGATGCCCTTTTCTATTTATTTAAAAGCATAAAAATAACATTTCACCGTATTTATTACTTTAGCTCTCAATTAGGAACGGAATACTGAGCAACGCTAAACATTATTATTCCAACAGACTTTCAACCATTATTCCTGCTATTTTTTCGATATAATTAAGTTATTCGAGCAGTAAGGTATGTTTTTATTTGGCACAATCTTTTGCCCGTGGTTTCGCTTGCGTACATAAAATATACGTACTATGTCACTAAAAAAATAAAGCAGCTTTCTATTGGTGAAAAAAGTTTCGCAATCGGACCAGTATTTTCAGAGATTATCTCCTACAAACAAAAAAAACAAGCTTTACTTCTTTAAAATATTTAAGTATAAGACGTATCCTCTGTTCAAAATAACATTAGACATTTATGAAAACCTTTTGTTACTGTCAGTTCAAGCGATTTTGACTTTTATTACGTTGGTGGCATGACAAATGGCGCCTGCAGAAAATAGTTGGTATTGGAACCACTTTTTTGCTTTTAATGCCATCTTTTGGCTTTTGACTACCCGTAAAGACTGTTAAAGATCTACAAATGATGAGACAAACGGCTTAACGAATTTTATCAGGCACGAATGTGTCATGATATGTTAAGATGGTCATTCATTCACAAATTAACCTCAATAAGCGTAGCTTAACCTTGGAGATAATAATAATTAATCGTTTCTTTACAAAATAAGGCACAATTTACAGTAAAGATAGATTCATGATGCTGTTAATGTTAATACTCAGCTCACACAAAAAATAATCAGTTTTTTTACACATTTTTTCTTATTTTTATTGATCAACTTGCGTTTGACCATTACCTCACCTGATGGTAAGCGATGATATAGCCGATGATGGAGCAGACTTGCTTAGAAGTAATCTACTCACTCTTCAAATAAAAACCCTTAGTTTGTAGCTATTAGGAGATTCAGGAAACACAGACTCTGATACTGAATTCCACTCTTTAGCTGTACGAACAATAAATGTGTAGAATAAAGCCTAAGTATGTTTTACGTGAAATTAACGTGTGGAATAGTATCTAGACATAAGTAGAACTTCCAACTCTTCCATTAAGCTAGCGGTAGGCAGATTGTCTGAGCGTTTTTTACGTATTCGCAACCAGCTTAATTTTATCCCAGACATATATAAAAAGAGAAGCGAATAAAAATTCTGATTGTACTACCTTTTTTTTAAATTTCTGGTAAATTGTTACTATTTTGGTGTACAATAAAGTTAATTCTATTCTATAATAAAATTCCAGATCAATAAAACGATATAATATATAAATCTTTGACAAGGTGCTATTCTGTTATTTTTTCTTAACAATTGTCAATTTTGTTACTATTGCAATTCCAATCTACAAATGTCAGTGCAAATTGGAATTCCCTTGCAACAGTAATGCTGGGAACAAAACACAACACCGTGTTTGAGTTACATAACAGATGGGTACAAAAGGCCGACTCGATAAAACGAGGGAAAATAAATGCACACACACACAAACATAGTCGTATGCACAGTCAAGGAAGAAAAGTAAGTATCAAATATGATGATATACCAAAGTTTTAATTCTAAATAATAAATAAATAAACTTGTAAGCCATTGACTCTCTACTACATAGAAATGGAGAAAGCCATCGTATTTCAGACGGCAAACAATAAGTAGTTTGCCATCTGATAAGGACCAAGCTCAGGTTAACAACGTCATCGTTCCACGATGTCAGTGGAACTTGACAGGGCTGTGGGATTGCGGACGTGAAATGCAAAGGGCAACCGAAGGAACTCGTGTGTAAATATTAAAAGTCTGACACTGTCTGACGCTCTATCTAGACTCGGAGTACATATTTGACGATTTTCAATCCTCAATCAGAGGTTTATTGAGTATTGAAAATCGTTAATTGTATTTTGGGTCACTGCAACTCCAATGTCACCCTGGACTTTACGTAGCGCGATGTCAAACAAATGACAGTTGCGGCAGGTTACACTTGCTGTACGTGCACAATGTCTATGTGTGCGTGCGTTCGCCGGGTTACTGGACCTTCTGCACTTTTTTGTTTTGCACTTCACTAAACCTTTATGTAATCTGTTCAATGCTTGCGTATTCCGGCAGGCCATACGTCCGGAATTAAATCGGGAGCAGAGTGGAATTTTCGATCATTGTCGAGGCTATGTGAGTCAATTACATGTCCGTGTTGTTGTTTAATTTGCTGTGAATTCAGCTGATAATTTCATTTGATTTTGATTGTGATAATTTGAATTTGTACTTTCAACAGTTGAGTTAGTGTTTTTATTAAAGGAAACGTGTGTTTTTTTTTGTTCACGACAAAATCTTCTATTTTCTTGCTAAAGCGGTTGTAACCTACTTTTTATTCGTTTTTTCTATTTTCAGGAACTGAATTTCCAGGTAAAATATTTCGAACATTTCTTAAGATCTCTTTCTTAAAGTTTTCTTAAACTACGGCATTGGTTCAAGATATTTAAAATCCTAGATGTTTCAAGTGTAATTTATTTTCAACTACTCGTACAATATCTTAGATCTGTACTATAAGGAACTGTTATTTAGAATGGAACTCTCTAGTTAGTTCAAGATGGAGTCTTGTATGTTGGTTCGATAAGTGCAATGTCTATTGTCTAACTTGACTTTTGGCATTTCTCTTCGTAAAACATCTAGATGGCTCTTTGTATTTTGTACATTTTTTAGGCATAACATTTAGTAAACAAATATTACTCAACAATGTTTTTTTTTGTTTTCTTCTGGATTATTTGAGATTGGCGCAATGTGTTGGGTATTTAAACTGTAATTTAGAAAAATTTATTCATATCGAAACTAAAATACGTTATTTACGTTTGAACATGGACTGTTGTTTTTTATCTAAAAATAACTTCGTAAAAAAACACAGTGTAGTAAATATTTTTTTCTTAAAGAAAGAAAACTGAATAAAGTTGAGATCGTGTCATTTGGTAGAAGCCGAGAAGATTTTGTTGAACTCTCGCAGCTTCGGTTTCAATTTTCGATAGAATGCATTGAATGTTACGTCACTTCAATATATATTCAGTTGGGACTTCTGTGGCTTTACACAAAGGCTTGCAACAATGTAATATGTAAATTAAAGAACCCAAATATTGAGGTGAATTATAATATTCGAATAAAAGCCATACAAAACATTTACAAAGAGAATAAGAGAATTTTAATAAAGAGTTATTCTGAATGAATATGAAATATAAAAATGATAGTTATTTATGGGATGCATTTTGAAGAGTGTGCGCAGGAATTACATGACCTGATTCCGCCCTCGCTTTTCTACCATCCGATAACACGATGTACAGCGATTGTCCACCGTTACGTGGTTGTCACCACTACGGTCCGGATTAAGCGTTTTACTCGTCGTTTTTACCACGTGCATCGATGATCTGGAACTATTTGCCTACTGCGGTCTTGTCGTTTGATTATAATTTAGGTCCCTTCAAAGCTAGAGTGAGTAGGCTTTTAATAAACTAGTGCGCTTCGTTTAGTAGTGTAGTCGCGTATTCGTGCTTGCGCAGTTGGGATAACAGTCAAGCACTAGTTTATATAAATAAGAAAAAAATATCTGCACAAGAGATAGCTTAAATAAAATGAAGCAATATCTCTGAAACAGACTGCAAATTGTATCCATAATCTTGATAAACATCAAATATAAATAATCTAAACATTTCACAGTCAACTATGCAAAAAATATTCACCAAAGAATTGAATTAAATTAAATGAATAAATGCATTTGCATTCCAGTATTCACAAAGAGAAATTGACCTGAAGGGAATAAATTAAAATTGTTTTATACTGATGCTCAAAAATGCTGTAAAGTTTGAAATTGGCAGGTGATTGCAAAATGGACAGTAGTAACGACCTCACAGTGAACTATCGGAATGTTTAACTCTTACTGTAGAGTTCAAAGCTCGCTCTATGTGTTTCGATTTCGTTTGTCTGATTTTGGATTTGGCTGCAAATCTTATTTGAAATAGGTAGAGACTATTTTGGGTTTCAGATTACGATGACATTTGACATACGGGTAAACCAAATTCTGGAATAGCATATAAAATATTTTTTAACCTCGAAGTATGTCTCGTTGGAAAAATTATCACTGGCGGCGGCTAGTATTAATTGTAATAAAAACTGTAATTGCCAATAAGCCTGATATAGTGATGGTAGATCGACTAGAGTTATGATACAATGATTTTTAGTAATAGCAATACCTTATAACGAGAACTTCGTGGAAGCTGAAAAAGATTAATTGTGGCTGTTGTTGATTTTCCCTATTATCGTCAGCCTAATAAATCTCTCTTATCTTCATTGGTATACAGCGTGTCCGGTTTATTTATGAGTGCTATGTTCTGTAGAAGTTTGCACTGTCGACAATCAAACATTATGTATATATCTGGAAGTACGTCTATATACAGCGATGATTGCATACTATTTTGCCTCTTATTAACCTAAAAAAAAAACATATGTCATGTATATTTCCCTGAGCAGCTTTCCCCAAGATAATATTTTCAATATTATCATATGTTTAACATTTCTCTGGATGCTGGGATTCTGGACCTTTGGATATACGAGGCAAAGGGCTAAAGCCAAATCGAAGAGGTCTTTTAGAAATTGTTTGTGGAACGTGGTACCAAACGATGTATGTGCTATGCAAGTGCGCTCAAGAGCAATCCTCGGCCTGCCTGACCCCTACCGTGTACAATATAATTATTATTACGTACAGGACCTAGATCTTTGTATAGCTTGGGGAAAATACCATGTTTTCAGTAATATATTATTATCTTAGAAAAAGAATAAGAAATTTATGTCTGTTAATGATAATTATATCATGTTACCCAGAGGTTATTAGACTCAATAATATTGTAAATATAAGATTAATAATAATTATGAGAATATTCTTCTAGTATACACCATTTGACTGGCCTTTGGTCTAGTGGTTAGTGGCCTTGACTGCTATGCCAGAGGTCGTGGGTTCGATTCCCACCCAGGACAAATGTTTGTGTGATGAACATGATCATTTGTTCTGCGTCTGTGTGTAATTTATCTATAATATGTATGTCTTTAGAAATATATAAGTATGTTTATCAGTTGTCGAGTTCTCATAACACAAGCTCTGCGTAGCTTGAGACTAGACGGGTTGTGTGATAGTTAAAAAAAAATTATACGTTGTTGAAACCTCTACGGACCAAAATAAGCGTTTCGCTTCATCGTTTACACCGTGTATGTACATTGATGTATTGGAACAATATGCATGCAACGGTCTTCCCGCTTGATTATAATTTAGGTGTCTTCAAGCTAGAGTAAAAAGCCTCAATATTTATTGCTCTTCACCATCAACGATTGTATCAGTGCTTACCATCAGGTGCGATCGCAGTCAAGCACTAGTTCACATCAATTAAAAAATTTATTCATATTTTATAGTAACAGAGCTTGTGCTATTATTACTAGGCAACTGATAAACATACTAACATATTTCTAAATAGATATATACTGTAGATAAATTACACTCAGACATAGAACAAACTATTACACTCATCACATAAGTCTTGTCTTGGGTGGGAATTGAACGCACCACCTCCGGCTTAGCAGTCAGGGCCACTAACCACTAGATCAACAGGCCAATCAAAAGCAGTGGTCCGACCGCCGACGACGAACGAGAAAAGAGTAGAACTAGAAGCTACACCGTTAAATTTTAATCGTTTTAATCCCGTGGAGGGTCGATCCGGTACATGAAACACTATCGATTTGTACAGATAAAATAAAAAAATGAAAGTAGCTTTTTTCAAAACTCGTATTAATTTACTCAAGTACCAAATTAATTTCTTTAAGAAAACGTCAGCTGAGTGAGTTCAATGATCTGTAGGTAGTTTGTACGCAACGCCGACTACTACTACTGGCAGTGTGAACAGTCAAAGAGCAACTTTTAATATATATGTATCTATGATTTACCCGGAATGTACAGTTATTGTGCGTTTCTTGAAAGAAAATCGCCGATTATAGTCAGTCGTTTTCTCGCCGGCGCGGCGGTCGGACCACTGCCAAAATATACTCCATAGTAAAATATAATAAATTAATTATTGTTAAATAATAATAACTCAGTATCAGCATTGCAGCCAAACTTATGAAACAAAATTTTGTAATTTTCATAAAAGGGAATTGTAACATGAAAAATTTTTATAATAAACTTTCGCTCGCAGCTTCATCCGCGTACATAAAATAGCCTATATCACTCAGGAATAAAGCAGCTTTCTAACAGAGAAAAAAAATTATCAATCGGGCCATTACTTCCAGAGATTACCTCCTGCAAACATAAAAACAAAAAAAAAACTTTACCTCTTTATTAAATTAGTCTAGATTAATGATTGTTAAATAATAATTGCTCAGTATCAGCATTGCAGCCAAAATTATAAAACAAAATTTAGTAATCATAATAAAAGAGAATTGTAACATAAAGAATTAAATAGTTTTAAACAAAACGTGTGTACTAGCTATTAAAAATCACAATCATTACTATAAATAAAGTTATTTCATATTAATGTACAGAAATCACGCTTTGATTTTATGATACCTACCATGAAAATTATGAGTCTGCAAATGAATGGTCGTATCCCTTACCCCAATAAATTTAAGTTTAAAATCTTTATAGTTAGTTTTATTATAGTCATTAATCTTAATTACTAAAATTTTCTTGATTGTTAATTTAACCCATCGCCTTGGGCCGCGATTGTACATAGCATAGCATATCTTAATCGGTCATATAATGTTCCTATTGTTTGGACTCAGGCCTCCTCTCTTGTAAAGGGAATAGGCCGTAATCCACCACGCGGGCCCAGTGCTGGTTGGTGTATGTAACATGTTTTCGAATTTTTTGGTTCTAGGACATGCCGGTTTCCTCACGATGTTTGCGTTCACCGTTTTGAGTGCAGTGGTGATGAAATAAATTACACAAAGCAATGCCTGGGTGGGTTTGAACCCGCGACCTACAACTCGTAAGTCGAGGCCGTTGACACTTGACCACCACTCTCTCGATTGTACATATGGTTGTGCAACTTGAATGAATTTGAAAAATACTTAATTGTCGTATTGTACACACGGGTGTACGAAATTTATTCGGCCAAAAATTTTGGTCTGTATATTTTCCTTCTTTTTTGGAAAAAAACCCTGAAAAACTTTTTTTTTAAACGCAATTATGTAGTAACAATACTCCCTGGCGCTCGAGAGGTTAACCGCTTGTGTCGTAATGATCCGACGAGTGTTTTTTTCTAATCTATTCTGCAGGGTCACCAGGTCGTGTGTCTGCGACTGGGTATACCATATTGTTAAGCTCTTCAATTACCATAGGTAACAGAAGAGCTGACGAGATGGACTATTTGGTCGTGGATGTCCGACCTTGTTGGAATAAACGTGAGAGTATTATTGGATGTAACCGACATAGACGGTTAAAGGCTAATGAATAGTGCTTTGCTTATTTTGAAATTGTTTAAAACAAATAACTGCCAGTCATGTTCTAGTTTTAGTTACCGTTCTCACCCTAATTAGTTTAGTCTTTGAAATAACCGTTGTTTAGAATTTACAAAAGATTTAGATTCTTTGATGAAAAGGTAATCGGAGGTTCTAAAAGTTTTCAATTTAATATATACCCGATGTTGAGTTTTGTAGGCAAATTGATAGCAATAATGTAATACTTAATTTATGCTTATCGCACACAGTTTTTACAAGAAAAAATTCATATCTGGTGGAAGGGAAAACTGTCAACTAACAGAACAAGGTGTAAGAATAGGATAGTATCTGAAGTGTTCCATGGTGTGAAGTGTGTGTGTTAATTGCGCGTGTTAATTTTATTGATTAATTTGATTATGCAATTCAATGGTGATGATGATAAAAATAATTATAATAATTTACAATAATTAATTTATTAATATAATTCAACAACAATAATTAATTTATTAATATAATTCAACAATTTATCAATAAAAAATTTAGTTTAATAATGCCACTATGGGTTCATCAATGCCTGATAACAAAATGAATGCAAAAGATAACAAAATAAAAAAATAAGGATGCACACATTGAAATGTGAACAACAACCAAACATACATACAAACCTTTAAAATTGGTGTGATAACAAAAAATTTATAACATTTCCCCTTCGTCAAAAATACCTTTTGTTTTCTCTTCCGTCCTTCCATTTATATAAATACCCAGTCGCTACTCGGCAATAACTCTGACCAGGCGAGGGTACTACGACTTGCCAACGCCATCATGATTGTGAGAGACTGGGACGGAGCTATACAGGCCATAGAGCACTATCCCTTTTTTACAATGGAATGATGACAGCGATGGTACTTGGGAGGCAGATCCTTATTACTTGCTACGTAATAGCTCTCGACTATGCCTGGTTCGGACGCCATCGGCATTGTTCGCACCTGTAGGTGTTCTGAAGAATAGTTTGTGAATTAATGGGATTACTTCCGGGTTGCGAATGGAATTATTTACCGGTCTATACTATCCAACAGTATATGTCTCACATACTATTCAAATTCCCGTGCTTATGTCGTTTTTTCTTCTTCATTTTTTTTTAAGCATATAGGTGTTATTGAATGATTAATTGAGTAACTAGTTTGACTTTAACTTGCTAAAAAGTATTTCTAAGACGCTGTTTAGTGGTCCTTAGACATTATTTTTCCTGGCGATTTTTTTAGCAATAAGATTGTATAAAAAGTATGTAGCGGGGCGAAATTGCCTCTTGTCTTGCTAGAAGAGTGGACGTAATAATGTCATATTAAACTCTCATTTATTTCTGTAAAATGGCCCGTAATTTTTAGACACTTCTGATGACAATAAGTTTCACCATCCATACTTATATTATAAATGCAGTGAAAGTAACCTTGTCTATCTTTTGAGCTTTCACAATAAAACTACTAAATCTTGACGAATTTTGGTGCGGAGTTAGCTTAAATCCCAAGGAAGGACATAGGCTAATTTTTATCTGTCTTCGACTTTGACTTTGTGTCTGCAATAATCGATACTCACGCGGACGAAGGTGGAAACTAGAGCTAGCAGAGTAGCCATAATTACAGGACTTAGAAGTTTGAAATTTTGCACGTTTCCTTTTATGACGTATGTAAGCACTAAGAGAGGATTTTTCATACATTCTGCATGAACAAGTTTACTTACACGTGGGTGAATCCTAAAATAAGTTTAGTATTATAATACATTTATAATATACTAGCTTTTGCCCGCGGCTTCGCCTATGTCACTCAGGAATACAGAAGCTTTCCATCGGTGAAAAAATGTTAACAATCGGACCAGTACTTCCAGAGATCAAACCTCTTACAAACAAAAAAAAAACTTTACCTTTTTATTATATTAGTGTAGATTATATTTTTTATTATAATAATATAATAAGATTATTAGTAACATAATAGCCTGTTATGTGAAGGCATAAACGGTTAATAAAGGCAATTTTAATCACTACCTATTAGCGCTACAAACTAGTTGCGAAACCCATTGTTAAAGATTATCAGCTTATAACCCATAATATACAATTTAATGGGCATCATAATTAACCTATTAATGACTTGACACTATGTATAAGCTTCCCTCATTGGAGGATCAGCAAAATGAGGGTATATCTAATCACTTTGATATTCATGGAGATGAGTTCAAAGGAAATTTTCAAATGTTTAGGACTAAATTCGAGTAGATATTAATTTGCTTTGTTGCTAAGACCGGTTCCTTACTTGCGTCATAGAATCGTGTAGGTATTCATTAAACATAATATTTTGATACCCAGTTTTGATAACTGGGAATTGCATTAAAAAAAAAAACAGTGAACAAAAAATTGCTTTTTAGACTAGGTTTCATTTTTATAGATCTTCATTGCTAGATTCCATTTTTTTACCCTATACTTGACAGCCCCAAAAATTTTCTTTCAAAAGCCGCTGTTCATAACTAAATCCACAAAAACGTACTTATCTTATGTTAAAAAAAATATATCCTTACAGCATTATAAAACATAGTTTCTTACCACCTCTGTCTATCTCTATGAACGCGATACCCAAAAATACTCGAAAATTACTAAACAGATTTTTATGTTGTTTTCACTAATAGGCAGAGTGTTTCATAAGGGCGGTTTTTGTGTATAATATAATTATGCATATGAAAAGAAAGAAAAAGCCGTGAATTTTATAGGTTTCTCCACCCGTGCGAAACTAGAGCTGGAATTATATTCATAAAGGAAAACTACATCTCCAAAGAGACGCAGACCACAGCAAAAAAAAAAACTAGTCCAACATAATCCAGTGTGTCGTGATTTAGTTAACAAAGCGAACCTTTTCTTTTATATTTTTTTAGACTGTGACACGACATGACTTTACCGGTGTCCGACATAAATCAGCGCCCGCGATTTATGTAAGCTGGCATGTGACGTCACTTCGCGTTAACTTGGTATGGGGAATACGTGAAATTTTGACAGCCCCAGCTGTGTGGGATTACGCTTATTCGTATTATGTTTGCGTAAAACTATAACAGTGGGATAGGGATTATTGTAAAAAAAACTTCATTCTTAAGACCAAAATGTCATAATTTTAACACTTCGATCACCTATTTACGTCTGTACAACTTGAATGACCTTGAAAGTCGCTTAATTGTCATACTGTACACAGGTTTGTACGAAATTTATTTGGGCGAAAATGTTGGTTTCTATATCTTTGTTTTTCCTAGAAAAATCAACAAAAATATTTTTGGTGATTTTACGTAAAAACGCGCAATTAGGTAGATGATAATATTACCTCCCGCGCATGAGGGCAAATTTTGATCAGAGTAACTGAAAGTCGTCAACAACTTTAACTTCTATTATTTTGTGGAGTACAGTTATTTGTTAAGTTTACAACTTTCATCACAAAATTTTTCAGCATCGGCATTTCAAAACCTTTCGGTACCATCAACCATCTGATTCTGTTCTGTGAGCAATGCGTGTGTGAGTCACTTTTAAAATTCTGCTATGTTGCACAAATAATTATACGTGAGGTTTGATCCTTCATTATGTACTCATAAATTAAAAAAGCATAGAAAATACATACAACCTTACTATAAAAAAAATATAAATTAAGTAAATTAAATGCCATCGAAAACATAACTAGTAAAAAAAAACCAAGGCTCGCTATTCAGTTCCTCCACCGTAAAAAGTTGTGAGATCCATGTAACACCAAGTCTCCATATATTTTATATGGAAACTAGATTTGTAGAGCTACACTAGATTCACGCCTTGCGACGTCACGCGACGTCGTTTTTCTACGTACAAATGAGGCGTGGTTCACGAGTGCGCCGGTCTAATGTAATTCTAGCTTTATTACTTTTCTCGATTAAACAAACAATAATATTATCTAAACCGCCTCTTAAATGACTTCTCATTTAAAATGTTACAAAGAAAAACATTCTAACGATCTTTAACTTAATCTTTCGCCTTATCAACTCTTTGCTAAGCCGTTGCGACGCGATGTCGTAAAAGGGTTTTGCAGTTTCGCTACGGAACTCCTTTTATTGGCAAAGGAGTTAGCGGACTGATGGGATTAATTGCAATAGGATAATAGTGAGAGCTTTTCCGACTGGACCTAGAGTTTTGTTTCTTTTTTTTTTGAGTAGTTTGCTCCGGGGAGATTAGGTTTACTGTTTGTATTGTTACAAGGCAGGATATCAAAAGAATCAAGGTTATCGACATAGCTCAAAAAATCGCTAAACTACTTAAGTTTGGCGATTCAATTTCATAGTTTTTAAAAAAGGTACTTTATTTTTTAATTTTATCGTTACAAATCGATAGTGTTTCATATACCGAATCCTCCACGGGATTCAAACGATCAAAATTTAGCGGTGTTTAAATAGCAATTTCTCTTCTTACAATGTTGTAGTAATACAACCTTGTAGTAACATCTGCAGTTTCCTTAACTAGCTCCAACATTGTATGCAACTTTAACTAGAGTTTTAAACGATATTATTGCCTGTTCACTAGGCAAAGAATTTAACCTACATACACTAACGATGCTCGTTTTAATTAAATTAAAAATTTTAATGTTTTTCTCCAAGCGACCGTTTTGTGGCAGAATATTGTTTCATCACGATGCTCTGTTGGCAGTTACTTTGTTGTTTGTAAATTCTCTTGGGCTTCTTACTTTTAGGTTGAAAAGTTTATTCATTATAGTGGAAATATGCTGAATAATAGGTATGCTAGTAAAGCAAACTTAGACATTTTTTGGATGGTTTTAGTGAGGTAAGAATTTCACACTTGGATTTACCACCAAAGTCCGGGCGCTTTTTCACTGTTTCTCCTCAAAACAATAAAGAAGGCAATTTTTTTTCAAGGTTAGAAATCATCGTACTCGTTCTCTTGCTCTAAAAAATGCTTGTCAGACTTTTGCTGACTAAAATCTTCCTGTGTCCTTCAGTTGCCTTTAGCATTCCAAGGTCACTTGGTCTTTCAAAGAACGTTACCATCTTCTTACTGCTATGGTTGTCATTGTACGACAGCCTTTGAACCAATTCAAGATTTTTATCTTATTTCCACCCTATTGTATAAATCCATGTATTTGTCAATCTGTGCTGAAAAGGCAAATCATTGAAAATCAAAGAACAATCCAGAAAAAAATCCATTACATTTGTGATTTACGTTCGCAATTACACTGCGAGACAGAAAAGTTGAGCCACTGTAAAACAAATTGCTTTTCGGTATCGACGTCAAACAAAAAGCGTAAGCTTCTTATGTTACGTCACATACAATAAAGTAAACAATTCATCGTTCTTGTCTGCCGTATTTAGGTAAAAGGGATGCCTGATTGCGGGAAATGCCCCGTTGAATAAATAATGGGTCATAATTAGCGGGCACTCGGCAGATTCGGACGGGTGAGAGGTCGTTTCTTCAACCGTCGTGAATTGGTAGTAAATGGGCTTTCTTTATAAGTCTTAATAGATCATGAATGGGTAAGGTTTTCTGTGTAGATACTTTTATTTGAATGGACGAGATTATAGTGCTTAGTGCTTGAAATGAATGATTTTAAAAGATCTTTTTTTTAATGATCATAATTAGTTTTAAATCTTAT
The DNA here is from genome assembly GCA_929112965.1 of Mythimna albipuncta. Taxonomy (NCBI): domain Eukaryota; kingdom Metazoa; phylum Arthropoda; class Insecta; order Lepidoptera; family Noctuidae; genus Mythimna; species Mythimna albipuncta. The sequence goes on from OV815973.1 coordinate 14,683,684, forward strand.
GTAAAAGAAACAATGTATGTATGTAAGAAACTTAAATATTAATATACGATTTATACTAAACATAACGAATAATCCGAAAATGAGCCTAGAAGACTGGCATTATTCAACATTGCTAAATTCTAAGGTTAATTTCTAAAAAACTGATCAAAGATCACGCATTGTCGATCAGTTGCTCAAAATTATCCTTGAAAAGCAAAAGCGCACTCACGAGTAATAAGATATAAACATTGTCTCTCTACCTTAGCTTCTGTTACTCAAAAAATAAATATTTGGCAAATAATATACAAGGTGCAGTTTTAAAACTGCACAATATTTTAGGAGGTTGTAATAAAACTCATAAATAATCATGTAAAAAAACGATACCTGGTCAATAATCTTATAATATACTTGTTATTTTATTTTTTAATTACTCTAAACTAATTCGATTGATCGTTGGCCGCGGGGGCGTGGCTAGGGTGTGGCGTGCGGGATGATGATTGGATGATACATTATTTATGAAACTATCGTTGCGAGTTAGTGTGTGTGAAAACGCCCTTTATTGTTCTGTGTTTGTGTGTGTGGAAGAAAGCGCGGTTATAAGGCAGGTATCAGACTGGCTGCTTTTTATGAAATGCAGTTCACACATACCGATTTCCATAAATTTGAAAAAAAAAATAAAAAAAATTACGTACTCATTTTATTATTGATTCGGGTCGAGAATCACTAACATAATTACCTCCTAGAATATTTTGCAGCTTCAAAACGACACCTTGTATAATAATAATATATATTTATATATTCCACAACTATCACACAACGCCGTCTAGTCTCAAGCTAAGCAGAGTTTGTGTTATGAGTACTAGACAACTGATAAACATATTTATATATTTCTAAATACATACATAATTATAGATAAAAACACCCAGACACAGGACAAGTGATCGTGCTCATCACAAAAACATTTGGCTTGGCTGGGAATCGAACCCACGACCTCCGGCATAGCAGTCAGGGCCACCAATCACTAGACCAACAAGCCAGTCAAACAATAATTTGGTACCTAGTTAAATCTTTAACCCAATTCCGAAGTCCTTTGTTAAATAAAACTCTCTGAGTGAAAGAATACCTCTTTTAACCCAAAGATTTAGGCACTAAAACAACGTGTATTTGTGAGAGATTGAGTGCTCAGTTGTACAACGATACGGGGTGCGATAAAGAGCTTCAGATAAAAATCGTTCAGTTCACTCTTCCCGAATTAGTAGCTTGATTTTATTTTGTTGTGTAGTGTGTACACTGGCAAAACTTACGTCACGTAATTTGACGCAGTATACGCTTTGTCGCTTGAACTAGCCGACAATTACGCATTGCAATTCTTTGACCAAAAAACAAAAAGAGGGTATTTTTGTGACTTTGTAAAATTGACAAATAACTCCATCTCTTTCACTCTAGGTGGAGCAACAGGAAGCATCAGACTATTCTCTCACATGCAAAAAAAATGGATTGATGCATTTTATATTTTCAACCTTTTTATTTTAATTATAATTATGTCAGTATGGCAAAACAAAGCAAAACTGGCATTGCCTCAAAGAACCTTAATTTATTTGTTAAATATAAAATATAAGTAAATTTAACAAATAAATATTACTGACTATTTTATTAGTTTGTCTAGATGCCCAATAATTGAGTTCCAACTAATATCACGTTTACGTAAAAACGAAACGTAATTAAAATTGCTGACATAAATAGGTACACCGAATTTTTGTCGCGCAATTCCAGCTGATATGTCGCTTGCACTAAGGTTCAAATAAATTGGTTTTATGGAGGTCGATTTGTTACGCGCTGTGTTCATTCCATCGTCAGCGTTCTTCAGAGATCCGACGCTCGACGATGCCAACACGGTTCCCGTAATACCAACGATGCATTAAAGGTATTTTCCTTCGGTGAAATTACCTTTTGGAGTCTTTATCGGGAGCCGTTATTAAGGGAGTCTACATTTGGAAAGATTTTGTGCAGATTTAAGGAAATTAAATGTTTCAGAGTACGTGAATAAACATAATAATTAGCCTTATAATGTTCTCACTACTGAAACTCGGAACTCTCGTCTACCAGAGGTTTTTAATCTAACACACAAGCCCTGTATGCAAGTATGGATAATCTAATTATGGTTACAACCTGTACTTTACTTTTAACGATTAAAACACACTAGTGTTCCTTTCAGTTTCCCATTGTTTTTCAGGAAATTGGGGATACTTCTGTACAATCTTGCAAGGCATTGGCCACATGACCCTTCAATAGTGTATGACATTTTTTGTAATTTAATTATATAAAATAGTGTTTGACGATTCTAACTGATGTTAAACAGTGATGCAATTGTTGATAGTGAAGCGCACTAGTTTATTAAGAGTCTTGAAGACACGTAAATTATAATCAGACAGAAAGACCGACATCTCAGACATTTTAAAAGTTTCTCATTCGCCTTTCAAGAAATGTCTTTGACATTACCAGGATATAATACAATTGCTATTATACAAACGATGTGGCGTATACCCTCTGAATTCCTTCAGAGAGCGATCTTCAGTGTGCGTCCTGAATCCTTATTATACATGTCCTTTACTCCAATTGTGTCAGCTTATGTATTACGACAATGTGCCCTATATTTGGTCCATCTTATATTCGGATGTCATACTCAAATAGCTATCCCATTTGGGTAGTCTTCGAAGGCATTATACGATATTTATTTGATGATAGATAGATACCATATGATAGACTAGCTTTTGCCCGCAGCTTCACCTGCATACATGCCTATGTCACTTAGCAATAAAGCAGCTTTCGGTCGGTGAAAAAATTTTAGCAATCGGCCCAGTACTTTCCGAGATTACCTTAAACAAACAAATAACATTTTTTTTTTATAATGTTAGTGTAGATTGATTGAAAACCATCCTGGATAAGTCCTTCACTATCCAGGCCACTCGTCTGTGGAATGCATTGCCAGTGGCACGACTATTGGTTCCCCTTTCGAAAGTCAACCCATTACCCCAATAACCTCGGGTTTTCCTTTTAGAAATCAACCTGTGGCTCCAAAACCTACCAGTGCTCTTCAGTTTCCCTTTGAGTTCCTGAACGACAGTAAGGCTTAAATCTCAAGATTGTTTACAGGCTAACTTGAGAAACGTTTGATAGAGTTCATGGACGCGGAGCTTCGTAGATGCGTATTCGTCATTATATACTTGGTTTATGTCTGCGTGAAGCTTACACAGAAAACTATGAAACTGTGTTGACAAAGCGGCAATGACACGACGGTACGACTTTTCTTTGACTTAGAACAATTTCTTAATAATGTGCTTAGACGCGTAACTTCATGAACGCGTATTTCTCACTAGATTTTGCATAATAGCCTGTGTCACTCAGAATTAAAACAGCTTTCTATCCTTGAAAAAATTTTTGCAATCGGACCAGTAGCCTGAATCACGTAAAATCAAACAAGCCAAATATCGTTGAAGTTTTATAGTCGTTCGATTATCCAAAAGCGCTATTTACCGTGTTTTTTTTTTCGGTGGGTAAACTCATCCTATGACAACCCACGCTCTTGGGTGGAGTGGGAGATAGTGTCAGACTCTTACTGAATAAAAAACCCATCCCGTTCCTTCAAGGTATTTACCGTGTTCCATAATCGGGATTGGATAGAACGATAACTCAACCGGCTCGAAACTAAACGATCTATCGACGACTTATTTCCAGTTGCATTAATAAGTATTCTAACAGGATAATGAAATACAGTTTTTTTGTTTTTAAACCGACTCTTCGACTTTAAAATCAGTGTCGTTCGAACAAACTCGGTTGATTGATGTGAATATGGAAATGGTCTAAACGACTAAATCGCTACGATATCGTTACGATTTTGATTACGTGAATCGGACAACAGTACCTCCAAAGATCCTACAAATAAAAAAAACAAACTTTACCTCTTTATTATATTAATGTATATGCTTTTGATGTAGCTTAGTGTGCGCCTGGAAAAAGCAGATGAATTTCACAGTTTTGTACGTTTTTACGCAGGCGCATATTCGTCAATATACGCTTGGTGTAGCGTATATTGACCAATACACGTCTATGAAGCTACACGTCCGTGGACAGTAGGCCTCTTTCAAACGTTTCTCAGCACAAGTTAGCCCGTAAACTGTGAACAAACTTGAGGTTTGATTCGATACCTTTCCAAGAAGATGTTTGCTTGTTTACGGTTGAGTGCACCCTTTGTACGAGATCGTAGATGCCCAATGGCTGCCGGTAACTTGTTGTTTTCACTTGAATTAATACGATATTGTTGCATTATTTAGCTGTTTGTTTTAGAACTGGGTAGTCTGTAGTTCTGGAGATGGTTGAGTGTTTCAACTTACTATACAGCATAATGTGGTTTGGCCATAATTTCAAAAAGTATTTTATTTTCATTTTTAGAAATGTTATAAACAAAAGCCTAAATTACTCTTTATAACATCAGCTATCTGCCAGTGAAAATCCTGTAGGAGTTGGTCCGGCCGTTTCGGATATATTTACAAATACAAAAAGAAATATTAAAAATTGCAATTTCCATTATAAACATTGAAAACTTTTTCGTATTTAGAAACAAAAAATTGATTCAGACATACATTTTTATTGCAATTTTATTCATATGTATAGAAAGTAGGTATGAATTATAAGTAGGTAGATATTATACTCTTTATTGTATACCATATTTAAACATTACAGTAGGTGTTACAAAATAATGGAGTGTAACTGTAACTAACAACATTTATTATAATTCATGGTTATACTAATAGAGCAATATTACAGAAAATATCATCATTCCAGCTTTTTAAGCTCCTGCCAAATTTTCTCTTCACCACCCTTTGTTAACAGAGAATTTGTTAGTAGAGAATGCCTAAGGCATTAATCTTCCGCCTTTGTACTTTTGTGTTGCATGAAGTTTAAATAAATAAACAGCCGAAAGTCGTCCACTGCTGGACATAGACCATAAGCCTCAGGTGTCGCCACGACGAATAGTCCGGTTCATCTCGCATCCATTGCATTCACACGACTCTCACGGTCCTTCCCGATACTTAACAATTCACAGAAAAAAAACTTAAACGAATATTTTTTTCTTTCTTCTTTTCGTTCCTTACATGCCAGACTTTTTAACAAACATTGTTGCTGCAAGAGACTCATTTTACCAAGGCCCCATTGCCCTAAAGTTTCTGATCAATGAATCTGCTTTGTAATCTCTAACCGGCTCGTTATTGATAGGTTAATTCGACAACACACTAATTTCAGGACGATGAAATTGAATGGGCATTCAGAATCCGGGGGTCAGTGAGCTGAATAATGACAAATTCGCTGATTTTGGTATTGTAGTACCCACGACAATACAATCAATCAATCTAGAATACAATGTCCCTGAGTTACAATCTCGATAAGTCATTGTTACCGGACAATAGTTGTTGAGTTGGTTTCTATTTTTGCAATATTTATGGACATTCTTTTTCCAAAGTTGTACGTAAAGGGTTAAGATATTTTGAAGATCATTTGTTTCAAAGATTAAACGGGGTCATGATATTTAAGGGTGATTCTTTGAAACCAAGAGAATTTCTTATTCATCTAGCCTAGTATTCGTACATATTTCGTGTCGTAAGCTACTGGGCGCAAATTTTGATACATTTAGTGATCGGGAAAAACTCGTACAAATAAAAACAACAAATTGTTACGTAAAACTAGGTCAGATGAATGAGACATTCTTTCGGTTTCAAAGAATCACCATTACGGCCCAAGCGCCCGAAAAGTGCCATAAAACAGTGACTTTCTGAAACCTACTCCTCTGTAACAGCCAGGTAAATAGGTTTTAAAAAAATATATGTTTAATAGAGATTCATGAACAACATTATCAACATTTGATTTTTTCGTACTATTGATACTTTTGTCTAAAAGAAATATTTAGCAATTTCGCAACTTTTCCCTACTCCTTCGAAACGGCTTGCACCTTTACAAACATTTTTACACATAAAAATTGGTGGTTAAATATTCTTCAAAGTGAACATTGCATATTTAAATCAATCAATATTTCGCAAGGAAAATGCATTTAAAGCGCTTTCCGGGCGCTGCTGGCCGTAAGTAAATGCACAGATTTGCGTACTGCCGCCTAGGCGAGTGCGAAAGTTGCGTCCACATAATTTCGGTCAGATGGTTCAAGGGACTATAAGCCTTAAGCACGTTTGGTTTCTCAATCATAATTCCTTTGTCTTATCCGTAGTTATTTTTCTAAGTACGCCTTTTAAGTAATATAAATAAAAATGTTTATTCGACACAATTATTGTTATTATATACATTCAGTTCCGACAATGCATTTTTTTAGGTGGTAAATCATTCAATAACATCCTCCGCTTTTGGACGGAGCAGGAGATAGAGATCATTTATAACATCAATCAATTAATCAAAATTTCATAGCAAAATTTGAAGCCCTTACTTCTGAGCTAAACCTTATAGAAATCAATATTTTGTTAAAGCACTTCCCATCCGATTATAATATTGGTGTCTTCAAGGCTAGAGTGAATAGGCTCTTAATAAACTAGTGCACCTCACCATCAACGATTACATCACTGCTTACCATCATGTGTGATCGCAGGCAAGCACTAGTTTATATAACTACAAATACTCAGCGATTGAAATTTCCAATAACTAAGTTACTCATCTATAATGCAATAACATTGCAAATACCACAATGATTGCATTGTTTACATAAACAGAAATCCACTCATATATCAGAAAACGTAATTTGCCAACTATCCTATAACAATAACATGAAATATTATTACTTGGCTTTCACGAGCAGACAGGTCCATTCTCCATTCGAAATGAACTCTATACAAAAGAATATTCACGATATTATTGTGTGGATCCCATTCAAAAAGGTTTTTGTCTTCAATATATAGAGGAAGCAGTGGAAGAGGGACTGTGGTCTCGATTGGGTACTTGAAATTATGAATACGAAATGATCTCGACTTTTAGTTGAAGAATAATACAATACTGTATTTTTGTCTAGGAGTTTTTTTTAAGTAGTTTATTGTCCTATATCTTCTTCAGCGCTAGGCTGGAGTGAGTTAGCGTGTCAGACTTTTACTAACTAAAACCCTTGTGTCTTTCAGTTGCCTTTTAGAACCACAGTTTCCCTTTACATACACCGTTAAATTTTAATCGTTTTTATCCCGTGGAGGGTCGATCCGGTACATGAAACACTATCGATTTGTAAAGATAAAATAAAAAAATCAAATATTTTTTTTCAAAATTCGTTTTAATTTACGCATGTACGAAATCAATTTCTTTAAGTAAACGTCAGCTGAGCGAGTCCAATGACTTGTAGGTAGTTTGTAAGCAACACCGACAACTACCTACGGGTCATTGGACTCGCTCAGCTGACGTTTTCCTGTAGAACAGGAAACGTGTTTACATAAAATATTGTAGTTATAGATTTTTTTTGTAGGTGGGAAAATCATCCAATGACATCTTCGTGACCTTGGGCGAATCGGGAGATAGTGTCAGACTTTTACTGACTAAAAACCCAATCCTGTTCTTTCGTAGCCTTCGTCCTTTCAGAACCAGACCCTTGGCCTCAGTAGGCTTCGACCCTGTTGGGCTCCTACGATAGTATCTATAGTAAGATCCTAAACACAAAACTTGATTCACATGTTATGTTATATAACATACGAGAAGTGACAAGGTGAGTCAAAAAAGATTCCTACCTTTATTAGAAAACTATGTTACACAGAAAACATGTAGTAACATTAGGGATATGGGGCATTTTCGTCATGTTCTCGTCGACGATAAAGATCTCTCATTCCGCATTCGTTGGTCTCCTGACACTTTAATCATGTCGGGCCTGTGCAAACATGGTGGGAAAAAATAAAAATAATCTTGGGTTTTTTGGCTCACTGTTTTATTTTGTTCCCGTGAAGTAAGTTTTTTAGCCGGAAACATCACTAGATACATCAAACATAATCTTCTTCTTCTTCCTGCCCTTATCTCATATGACATGGGGTCAGGGCAACACGTTCATCCATAAAACGTAATGTGATGTAATAATAATATTCCACAACTATCACACTACGCCATCTAGTCCCATATCAAGCAGAGATGGTGCTATGAGTACTAGATAACTGATAAACATATTTATATATTTTTAAATACATACATACACATTATTGATAAATTACACACCCGACACAGAACAAATGATCGTGCTGATTACTCAAATTTTTTTCTTGTTTGGGAATCGAACCCACGACCTCTGGCAGAGCAGTCAGTGCCAGTGACCACTATACCAGTCAAATCTATAGGATGTATGTTTCTTTTTATAAACTCTCTAAGGTGAAAAAAAGCAAGTTATTGCGCATAAACTGCTTTTGACAGAATTTAGAACTAATATGTTATGTTCTCTAACAAGAAACAAAACATTATTGCCTGAAACCCGGTATTCATACAGGTATTTCGAGCACGAACTCCCGGCTACTTTGGTTCAGAATTTAGTACATAAGCATCCCAAATTCCAACGAATACATGCACAATATATACAAACAATATCCTGCAACCTAAGTTTATACTAACAGTTTAACGACCGTCACTTACACCGAAGTGATAAATAAAACATTTTATTTCCAAATGTGAGCGTAACAAATGAGCGCTATTTGTTTCCTAAACACGTGTCGCCACGAATTTCGTTATTCAAAGGTGTGTAACATTAGTTTTGTGAGGTGAAAAATAAGTAGCATTATTAACACTGAATACAAACACAGAACATTTCGTTTTAAACCACAAGGGCTGAATTTAATCCAGTGTCGGCGGTTTGAAGAAATCATTTATGTTTTGTAACTTTTTTCGGCGAATATTAACATAAGTTTATTTCGACGTGAATTTCGGTTGGGTCTGTCAGATGCAGACTTCGTTAGGTATACTACGGGCCATTAGGACGTTGTGAGCTCATAATATGAGAGATAGGTTGACAAATACAGGGCCAGGGACTCATGAATTATTTCGGTCGGATCTGCGTCGTAATTACAAGATGAAATGGTGTGTGAGGGATATTCAGGCTACCGAGTCGGTCATGAAGGAAATTCAGTGTGCTCAATCAGTGTATAGCTATGAGTATGTATGATAATGCTATCCTTTTGTTATACCTTTGTAATTTTCATCGTGTGGAAATTCTTATAGATGTCTTCCATTCTGGAGTGCGTAGAGGAATCTGTTAGTTTCTTACTGTCTAATACCATAGGGTAGACAATCTCCACGGGTGGGGGTGTTTGTGCAGCGTCTCTTCACAGACCATGTCCCACCTTCCGTCCTGCATCACGTGCTTAATGTCAGCATCAGCAGACGGGATTGCCGTGGCAGGGAATTTAACTAGTTTTGCCATCGATACGCTAAGAAGAGGACACCATAGAATGTTCTACTAGCTATCTTCGGCTAGGGCGCTGGAATGCTAAAAACAACATACAAATCACAAAGAATCATATTTCACTCATAAGTACATCTAAAATTAAAATTTATTATAATATTTCTATTTTCACTTATTATATTGGTCGTCTTTTTGCGATGCGAGATGGATAGAGCGGTTTTTCGTAAACAGCGGCTAACGTGATTTAGCTCACACGACAACATCGGCTCTTATCTGTCTTTATTTATCAGTGACTGTAACTTAACGACTGTGATGACACTGATCATAGATGTGTGAGTTTTGGTGTATGTGGTCGTGCACAAAGTTCAGTTACCATAATTTACCACGTTAACTTTCCAAACCACAGCTGCCCAATTTAATTTCAAATATTCTACACACTAATTTAACTTATGTTACGAGCGAGCATTTAGGATTAATGTCACGTAAACACGAACCCTCGCTGCGGTGTAATTGCTGCCACTGATATTGCAAGTAAATGAATATGTGCTGCACTAAAACGTTTAGAAGCACTATATTTTGTGGAAAAGCTTCCCAAACGGGTCACGTATCTAAATCATAAGCCAACTGGTAAAATAGTGGTAAAACACCGGTAAAATTCTTGGTAACTGAGAGCCCTCAGAGATAAATGAGCTAAGTTGTGTCTTTACACCGTTTTATTTCATGAGAGATAGTGTTTCAAAAAGATTTTTATTTAGATTTGATAAAACATTTTCAGAAATTTTAATCATGGTAAAGTTCATACATAACTAGCTTTTTGCAGTGGATTTGCTTATGTCACTCAGTGCTAAAGTAGAAACTGCTACTATATTTGTTCAATGTGAAAATAGTAGTAACAAGACTGATTCGATCTCCACGCTATCCCACAAACATACTCAATATTTTGTTAAAAACTATCTGATAGCTCAATAGATGGCGTTGGGATCGAATTAGATCGCGCTATGGTTTCGTAACCTGTCATGATTTTTCCCACCATAAAAAAAATGGTATATAAGGTTTGGGTTTGAAAGATTGAAATTGTCTTACTCTGAAGTACTGCGTTTTATTTGAGTAACACAGACTCTAGTGTACAATATTATACGAGTAGTATAAAATTGTTTGTATTATAAGTCATTTATTAATTTATATATTGTATATGTATGCAAATATAGTACACCACAAAATACCTGCGTATCTTTTTCTCCTTTTCTGTCAAATCCATCCAAAGAATGTCTGAAACAAATCACTTTTAGCTATAAGACCACCCATTGTGACACCCTATTAATTTTAAGTTCCTAATGTAATTTTTATTTTTGGTGTACAATAAAGAATATATCTATCTATCTATCTATTCTACATTATTGCATATTAAATAGTAAATAACAAAACTTTTACACAAACTTATATCATATGCATATGTTTATTCTAATTTATATTATCTTGTAATTAGTCGTTATTCTTAATGCAAAAATTAAAAATTTTCAAAGATCTAGAAAGAATTTTCTCATCACCTCACAGAAAGACCGTGGTATGTTTATTTCGAATACGTCCTTCACATAGCTGGTCTTATTTCCGGGACAGTATGCTAGGCGTACCTACATATTCCGCTTGGTAGCTTGCGTTTGATGGGTTAATACATAGTGAAAGTGCTGTTTATGTCTCACCGCACCTCACCTTTTTTGTTCAAATTACATACACTTAAGTACTCGTACATTACATTATTTTATACATTATTTACTTTGACAACATTATGTATTTATCTACATATTCACCACCTACAAAATTCACTTCGTTAAAACTTTTCTCTCAAAACCATCTGAGCGTCCGAATGTCACCACAAGAATCCAGCATAATATCAGCGTCAGGTATTTTTGCCTGACACATGCTGAGCTGGACTCCCATTGGTGCAGCGCGACATGCACACCGCACTATGGGTCTATTTTGGTATTTCTCTTTTTTTGTCTTAGTACCTACATGTGTGATTGTTTTTTCTTTTGTTGTTGTCTATGTGCTTAGTTTTTATAATTTGTGTGCATTATGTGTTTTGTGCTGTAGCCAAAAAATGATTTATCTATCTAATTTATTATTTTTAACAAAACTATGGGAACAGAACAACTTTAGAAGAGAAGGAAAAACGATTTTTAAAAATTCCTTTTTCTTTTTGTTCTAAAGTTTACTATTACCGAAACAACGTCAACGTCTTGTTGAAATAACAGCGAGTCTTTCGTAAAAGATATTGAATAAATTAACTTCAGTAAGCTTCTAAGGCAAATAGTAGAAAAACTATCAAAGAAAACCAAACAGCTTCAAAGAATTACAAGAAAAAAATATAAGAAAACTGATCTTATCCTTTTATTTTTTTCTTTTGGAGAACAAAAACTTTGTGCTTGCTTGAATATGGAACCTTCTTGGTTTCTCACGTTCGAAATTTGAAACTGAGACCGTGCATAATGTAAATGGCAATGGAGGTGGCAATTGAATGTGCCAAAGCTTTGATAATGTACTGTGATGTGTTATTCATGACAGGAAGTGAATCCAAGGTTGAATTAGACTGATGGCTTGGATTTTATTAAATGTGGTGTCTCTTTTTACCGCGCCTTTTATACTTATTTCGACATCTTTCAGGTATTTTTTCTTCATGCAGGTAGGAAAAAAGTTTTAGCATTCAGGTGAAATAGGATTCAAAGAGCCTGTACCTTTTTGGATGAAAGTATTTTTTATACATGATCCCCGAACCAGGTATTACTCGTATAAATCGACAACAAATTTTCTTATAAAAATCGTTCTGCGGATGATGTATTATTCGATATTTTTTAACCGTATAGTGCTCGTGCGATTGTTTTTGGGGTGGCAAAATACTTATCACGCAAGTGTCTACTCTTGGTGGACGAAAATAGTTGCCCCATTATTGCATCACAGTGGTCAATGAGACAATACCGGAAGATACAATGTAAATACTGCCATTGCTAGGTGATTAACGACAAGTTGATTTTTTTAACCCGGGTTAAAAAAATAAACTAAGATCCCTTTTTAAATGGGAAATCATCAAATAACCTCTCCGGGAGGAAAGTCTTTTCTCTCTGTGTGAAAATAAGTTGCAATGATTCAAGTAGTTTAGCAACCAACTTTATTTGAATTTTTCGGTAATAGATTTGCTAGTCAAGTTTTGGGGCTCCACCAAGCTCTGGAACACTGTCCGCGTAGCCTTTAGGACGCTTACGCTACTGGATGTAGCTAGTATGACGTAACAACCTATTGTCTAAAACCAGCCCCCCTAGCCAAGTTACAATCGAATTCCGTTCTCTAATCGGTAACGCCTCGGTGACAGCAATTGTAGAAAAGGATAAGTTGGTATTGACGTGCCTGAGTTGGTCACTCGTTCTGCAATGTAGCGTTTGTATAACAAAGGATGTAGCGTTAAATATTGTAGAAACGATTTTGAACGATGTGAACTTGGCTACGAATTGTCTATTCGTTTGTTCTGACCGCGCAACTTTACGTTGAGATGACGTCATTCCCATACGTTTCATCACTTTTCGACAGCGTTAACGATTGCAGAATAACAACTTGGCTAAGCGTGCTAAATAGTACCACACGTTTCCTACATAACCATGTAGATGCAAACACCGGATTGAGTTCTAAATTCCGAACACTCAATACGAAAGTTTCGCCACACGGATATTCAAGCTAATATATATCGAAATCTCGTACACTGTTCCACTATCACATAAAACTTGAGTGCTTTTCTGAAATATAAAGTCAGCAGTCAACGGAATGGCTTTCATCACGAATGCAAACAATTTATGCATTTGCACTGCGATAGTACCTACGGAGTACGATGGCATGATAACAAAGTGAACGTGACCAGATATTGAGTTATTACGATTTGCATAGCAGTAAAACTGATTGGTACTTCAGTTAGAGATAAGAAATTGGCAAGATTACGTTTAGATTAGCTCGATTAACACGTGTATTTTTCATTTGTTCAGTTTGTTAATTAGAAAAGGTACAAGTTTTTTTTATATACCTAATAAGGTGTCGTATGTGCGTTAACAAATATATAAACTCCCATATATTTCCGTATGTTGCATACACACACGGGAATAGATTCGAATTTATATATTTGTGAACAAGACACCCTGACATGGAATAACTATTTGTAAGTCATACTAATACATAATTATTTGTAACGTGCAGACATCGAACCCGCGATACGCAGCGCAGCAGCTGATCGCTCAACCAGCTGATTTCTCTAAAATTTTAGAAAACGTTAATTTATTTACGGAGACAGATTAACGAAAATAAACTTGAAAAAATAAAAAACTTTCAAGGCCATTAACCTCAAATAAACTTCTTCTAAATTAAAAAACCCGCATCTCTGATAACTCCACAAAAAAATTGACCAGAAAAGATACGAAAAAGTTTCGCCCTAAATATCTTAATCTTGTAAACTTTTTGACGGATCTGAGGTCCTGCTCATCGTACCCAAGGCCTTTTCTTTAGTAATCATAAAGATTTATTGCCTACCTATAAAACTTTCGATTTGACAGAGTTATCGACGTTTAGCCGAGGCCTTGGACCTAGATGTAGGAAATTCGGATATTTCCGAGTTAGAGCGTGTACACATTTGGCGTTTAAAGCAAACGCGTTGTCAGATTCTCGTTCGAAGGCGCGTTGCGTGAACGTCAGCTGCAGGGTTCTAGATACATTTGCCGTCATTTTACCGTACATTTGATCACACGCTTTCGTGTAGAGGGAACGCATTTGCACTATAATCGAGATCGACCACTTCACAAACATCAACAGACAGACGAAATCCAAAAGCGTCCTCCTATAGCAATCACTTCAACGTCCATTTCTGAACTAAGCCGAATATGAAGATCTTAGTAACGCTCACTAAACGCTGTACTAAGGGCGCTGTATGTATGGTACGCCGAACGCAATGCCGGGCGCCTATTGTATACTCGCTCTTAGGGAGGCGTTCCGAGGGATTTTCCAAAAAAAAAACAGAGAACAATAAATCTTTTATTAAATTTTTTATTATATGTAATAAATGCTTTTAAAATATAATGACTACTCAAATAATAATGTTTTTTATTGTGTGAAATCATCTAATGACATCTACTGCTCTATGGTAGAACTGTAGAGCGTGTTACTAAAATCACACCTTAGATGTTTTTTCAGTACGGGTTTCGCTTTCAAAAGTCGACCTATGGCCCCAGTAAGTTTCGGCGCTGTTGAGCTATAGGAGCCAGGTTTTGCTGATCTGAAGTGTGCATGAAACATTACGCGCGATTGACGACTAGGGTTTGGTCCGGTTGGTAACTGGACGGCCGATGTAGACTCCCTAAATCTTTTCAATAAACTATTAAAGAGAAAGGGCGCTTTCAATCTAAACGTTTCATGTCGGACCGCTGCCGCACGTTTACCGAGCCACAGCCAGTTGCAGTAAGTTAACAGTCCAATAACAAGCTTTTAAATTGAAAAGGTATCTAGCTGCCGTGCATTTGAATGCTAGTGATGTGCTATTCAGCACCGAATTTTCAACAAGTAGTGATTGTGACGTTGCCGTCTTGTTGTCGACTCTCCGCGGTACTGGCGCCGCACGGTTACCACACCGAGAGCTTAGTATGAAAAATACAATCGTCCGTACGCAGTATGATTTGGCACCGCAGTACGTCAAAAAAGGCAAAAATTCAAAGCGCCCTAAGTTGCTACAAAAATATAAATGTTCTTTAAATGAGTCTTACTTAATACAGCATCAATTTAAAACTAACAACTAAAATCATGTAGTATTACGATTCAAAAGTCTGATAACAACACTGTTACAGCAACTTTTTCATTTAAAGTTAACACACAGTAAAGTTAACAACACAATAAACTAACTTTAGATGCGAACAGATTTTATTGTGAGTGAAGTAAGTGAGTTTACTTGAGTGACAGTTAAGATTACGATCTTTTAGTAAATAAGATTTTTTATGTGGAATTTGAGAAATAGACCTTTTAGTGGTCGTTTGATGGAAATTTATGCAGGTTTAATTTTAACTCAGAAAAATGGATGAAGTAACTAGCATAACTAGTACTAAATAGCATAATCAGCCTTATAATGTCTCTCTGCTGGGTCTCAGGCCTCCCCTCTAGGAGAGGGAACGGGTCGTAGTCCATCACGTGGGCCCAGCGTAGATTACTGGATGTCACAAGTCTTCGAATTTTTAGCTCCGATTGCCTCACGATGTTTTCCTTCACTGTTCTGAGAGCAGTGATAAGAAAATAAATTAGGTGCATAAAGTAATATACTCGGCTGGGTTTGAAGCCGTGACTTGTAAGTCGGGATCGGAACTACTGTGCCACCACTGCTCTCACGTAAAAAAGATCACGCATACTTGATAGTAAGTCTTGAGTGATCCCAAGACGTAATACCTTTCAGATACGTAATACCTTTTAGATACCTAAAATAGGAATACATTACGTATACTCTTAAAAAGGCAGCACACAAACTAGTTTTGTGCGCAAAAAACCGGCTTAAACCGGTTTAAACCCGTTGAAGTTGATGAGATACTCATTTTGCTCAGCACTTGAATTACAGTAAAGAGCTCTCTCTCTATGATATTAACTTTGTGAGGAGTTGCAAACGGAATGATTTTAATCGTGCTAACGTTGGAGAATACAAATATTTTTTATTGCTTCCAAGGGGTCAATTCAGGACTCGAGAAATATATTCTCGAGTTCGCTGCAGCAATGGACTATACATTTGACGTTGCTTTTGTCACTGTTATTGTACTCAAGAGGAAGAGCTATAAAGTTTTAATTCCTCAGCAAACAAATGCTGTACCGTGAGCAAGAATGTTCCGGTTTTGGAACAGTGCATAAAAGAAAATGGTGGTACTTTATTACCTGCCGCATTTGAAGGGAGGTAAATAATCTTACCGTTCTTTATAGCGTGTGCAAAATTCTGTGAAGATTGAGAGTACTAAAAATGTTAAATGGACTGTTATATTTTCGTCATAATAATATTTTCCTCATAATAAACAGAAATATTCTGAATTCGACGTACGGCGAGCATCCACCCTTACGTTGTTGAAACCTCTACGGTCCGGACTAAGCGTTTTGCCTCGACATTTATACCGCGTACATCGAAGGACTGGAACAATTTTCCTGCTGCGGTCTTCCCGTTTAATTATAATTTAGGTGTCTTCAAGGCTAGAGTGAATAGGCTCTTAATAAACTAGTGCGCCTCACCATCAACGATTGTATCACTGCTTAACTTCTGATATATTCAAGACTAGCTTTTGGAAGTTGAGTAATAAGGAGTATTATGGGCTACTTTTATTTCAGAAAAAATAAATTCAAAATCCTGTAGTCCACGCGAACAAAGTCGCGGGGACAGCTAGTAGGTATATAATATATATAAAAGGAGAAACTGACTAGTGGTATTAAAGTGTGTAAAGTAAGTACTTTAAGCAGCCTATACCTGAAATTCACATAAATATATCGTAAAAGAAAAAAAAAACTATATTTTTTACTTAAATATTTCCAAAACATACGTAAGGGTTTGATAAAATGTCGAAGACCACGTTACCGGTCGCAAGATAGCAATTTTTGATCTCGGTTTTGACCGAAGCGATTTAAAGGGTCAGAGAGGGTACCATCAAATATTTAACAGAAATACCTACTTTGAAAGTTGACCCCTCAGAAGTACACTACTTCTGTGAATGTGACAATTCCTCGAAAAGTTTTACTACTGCCTGTTAAAGTGTTACTAGTGGTTGTTGTTAGCAGTGCTTCAGAAATCTTATTTTACTAAAACATACTTGGTCACTTTTAATAATAATAAATAATAACATGGTTGCTAACAATGGGCATCATCAGAAGGCTTCTAGTCACCCAAAGGGCAATGGAAAAGGCTATGCTCGGAGTTTCCTTGCGTGATCGCGTCAGGAATAAAGACATCAGCAGGAGAACCAAGGTCGCCGACATAACCCGAAGAATCGCCAAACTAAAGTAGCAGGGGCAAATTTTTTTTAAAGTTCTATAGTGCTTCCCCTAAGGTGGACTGATGACCTGGTGAGAATCGCGGGAATGCGGTGGAGGCGAGAAGTACAGAACCCTTTGCTGTGGCGACACTTGGAGGAGGCCTAAGTCCAACGGCTGAAATGATGATGATGATGACTAAAAGATACTAATTGCACACGAAATATTAATGGGCTTTTTACAATTATCAAGAGAATTGGGGCACTCCGAATCAGACTGGTTAGGTTACAAGGGGATGACGGGGTGTAGTGAGCGAGCAAAGCGAGTGGACACAGACCCCGCTATTCCCTTCATAGTTTTTTTTTTAAATAGTGATTAAAAAAAAACAATTTAGAAAACCAAAATTATTTTTGTGCATAATTACATATTAATTTTGGTAGAAAGTCTTTTTTTTAGTAGAAAAGAAGAACAGTTAAATACTACGCCCTTTTGAAATATAGGGTAGTGTCTCGCAAGATCTTATATTTTATCTATATGTGCGGTAGAAGTGCATCCTGTGTGAAGTAGCTTGGATTCTCTTAATGTTTGTGAACGCTGTTTGCACTACACTCACATGTTTATTGTTGAGGATGTCTTAACTCCTGAGCTGGCGGTTTTAATGGTTATACCGGGTTCATACTCACCTATTTGTATTGCGGAGAAAACAGGGTTTTATCTCCTTCAACATTCGAGAAAAAAAAATCTTTTTCTCTGCACGGTCTCTGTATTTAGCCAGTTAGTCTAGCAAGTATTTTGATTTTGATATATAGGATGACTGGCAATTAGTGAACGATACTTAAACACGTGATTGTGCTCATGATAACAAACAATTTTTATTATGGGAGCAAAGCCGAAATCGCTAAAAAAATATCAGCTGTTCAGTACATTAGGCAAACATAAATGTGAACAGGACTGGACAATAGTATTTCGAAACTACACCAATTTCCCCTTGAATCTTTAAGTCAAGAGTGAATAGGTTTCTTCTAGGTAAACGACCGCGTCGTCGCTTTCCATCAGGTGAGATAGCGGTCAAGCGCGAACTTATCAACAATAAAAAAAATGACATAACGATATGTACTAGAATTTTAACTTTCAAATATTAGTGTGATAGCCAACAGACATCCATATGAATCTATAGCCAAAATATAGCCATTTAAATGCAGGAAACTTTAACCAAAAATCATTATAAAGTACCAATACATTGTCCCCTCCCGTCACAAATCGCACATATATTACTGGGGAAGGTGTAATCGTTCGGACATAAATCCACACTAATTATTCAACCCCGTGTAATGGCATATTACACTGCAGTGCAATCATCGTTAGCACAATTTAATTGATGGTACCTGAACGGTCTTACTGCATCGGTATAGAGGCTATTTTTGATTGCTCTTCTGGGAGTTAGAAGCACCAACTTAATCTTGCCAAGTATATAACCTTTGTTGTATCAGAATAGAGTCTAGTGTAGAATGGTTTAATGTTTAAACAACTTTGTAAGGAGTTGGTACAGTTCTGTGTGGTTGTAACTATGTTAACGTGTAAATGAATTTAATTTTGATTGCGTGTAAATAATTGTTCTTTGGATTATGTTTCTTGGTAGTATTTCATTTGTTTTATGTTTTAATATTTGTGTTGTTTAATTTATTCTGTTTTAGGAAGTTAAGTGAAAAACCTGAAAGCTTTCGAAGGAAAAATATGGTAATATAACTTTTGTTCTTGATCAATAAACTTTTCGTTTTTACCTTTGTAATTGTCATTGTTTTACTCTCCTGTCTTGTCTCGTTTTGTCTCGTCCTGTCTTGTCCTATCTGACCGATCATGTCGCCATCTTCCAGGTTCGATTGTATTTGCCTATTTGCGAAATAAATATCATTGATTTTCGAACGATCCACGGACCCACTGGAACATGCACACAAAATTGTATCTAAACCGGTCCATCCATTTAGGAGATGTTAGGTACTGACACGACGATATCTACCAGGTCCAATTATATTTTCAAATCGTCCAGGGACTCACTTGTATATACACACAAAATGTCATTCAAATCGGTCAATACTCGACAGTTAGGAGACAGACTCACCCACAGAAGAGTTATTAAGAAAGATGAGTGTCATCTCATCAAATCAAAGTCGCCTAATTTCTTAGAGGACAGCTCACGTACATTAACGTCCTATGGTCCATGCATTACTAAACAGGACTCGAGAAGGAAAGTCAATGATCATGATTGATCACCTTTAATGTGCGAAATTGTGTTGTTACGTACTAATACGTTACAAAATCATTGATGTTGTTTGTAATAAATCTAGACTGTGATGTTTTTGGCTGTATTTTTTCAGGTCAAAGTCTTGATAGCCTGTAGGAATATTCGACGGAATCTTTGCATTCCAAGACCGCGGAATTATGGAACAAGGTTGGGTTTTACAAATGACATTACAGTTATCATACTAATATTACAAAGGTATAGTAAAAGATATAGATACTTTTTACCTGAGGAATATGTTACTGTCTGTATTCTAGGTTGTCTGGAAGAGATCACGGAATGCGATAAGGCCGCCCATTGTACGTATTTTAGATATAAATTTTACTTTGTTATGTTTTATGTAACTACAATAAAGTATAAATAAATATGTTACTTTGAGACTATTTCTTACTTTTACACGGGCGAAACCCCTAGTGAACTTTCGTGAAATAACGTCACTCTCGAACGTCTGAACGAATTTTGATAAAACATAGTATAAAAGTAGTCCTGGAATAGCGGGTGCAACTCTTAACGGAAGCTAGTCCTATTTATTTAAATTTCATGTACATGGTACATATGTTTTTTTTTCCACAACTATTACACAACGCCGTCTAGTCTCAAGCTAAGCAGAGCTTGTGTTATGAGTATTAGACAACTGATAAACCGAACTTATATATTTCTAAATACATACATATTATAGATAAATTACACCCAGACACAGAACAAATGATCGTGCCCATCACACAAACATTTGTCCTGGGTAGGAATCGAACCTACAACCTCCGGCATAGCAGTCAGGGTCACTAACCACTAGACCAACAGGCTTGTCGACTTATATGTGGACTTAATGCTAAACATTCTCAGTCAGACTTCTTTTGGTTTACATAAAACTACACTGTGTAAGTGTCTAGTATATAGTTTTCAAATACTAACGCCTACTGTATTTCTAAGCACTGTTTAAGAGCGCAGTGACTACCTGAAATATTAGAGAGTTTCCCTTAGTAACAACGGCGAAGTTTCCGAATAAAAGCAAGCCACTACTGAGTTACATAGCAGTCGAGCAGATATTGGAAATGCCTCGCGATACTGTATGACTCTCGTCTTTTTCAAAAGTTTGCGAGAATTCTTCTTACTTTAGTTTCAGTCTTTGAATATCTTTTGGACAGCTGATATTTAGTGATGATTTTTCGAGATGGTACTTTAATTATATTCGTTTGCTTTGGATCAAAAAAGGTCAATTTGACTAAGAATAATTT
This sequence comes from Mythimna albipuncta, assembly GCA_929112965.1. Taxonomy (NCBI): domain Eukaryota; kingdom Metazoa; phylum Arthropoda; class Insecta; order Lepidoptera; family Noctuidae; genus Mythimna; species Mythimna albipuncta. The sequence continues at coordinate 14,704,613 of OV815973.1, forward strand.
AGTCAAATTGACCTTTTTTGGGAATTTTGTCAGTTAAATTGGCCTATCTTTTTTAAGATATTTGTTAGTCAACTCGAACCTCTTTAGAATTATTGGTCAATTAGACCTTTTTAAGATTATTATCAGTCAAATAGACTTTTTTAGGATGATTGTTGCCACATTTGCCGTTTTCAGGAACAACATAATGAGTGTTTTTTACAGGAATTAATGAAAGGAATAAAGAAAGTAAATGAAGGAAAAACTTATATACAATCACAATGCTTATGTATCTTTGAATACTTATGATTTACAGTTATGTAAGTACATGTTAAACTTTACTTACTAACAAGAATGCAAGAAACCCCATAGAAAATCTTTTCAATGATGTTATGTATTACAAATATCTCGGTTACATGTTTCTTGTCGCCAGTATTATGTGAAAACAATTTAAATAAATAAAAAACTAAACATAGAAATTAATAAGTCACTGGCAGCTAAGAGATGACCATAATAGTATAATTAGCCTTTTAATATTTCTACTACTGGGACTCAGGCCTCCTGTCTATGAGAGGGAATGAGCTGTAATCCACTACGCGGGCCCAGTGCGTGTTAATAAATATTACATGTCTCCATCATCGGCCACATCATCGCTTACCATCAGATGAGATTGTATTCAAACGCGAGCCTATCAATAATAATAATAAAAAAATGTTTTCGAAATTTTGGTCCTAGGACATGCCGGTTTCCCTCACCGTTTTGAGAGCAGTGGTGATGAAATAAACTACACAAAGGAATGCGTCTGGCTGGGTTTGAACCTGCGAATTACAACTCGTAAGTCTGGGCTGTTACTACTCGGCTACCACTGCTCACTAAATCAATAATATTTACTTTACTTAAATTCCAACTAACAGCATGTACAAGTAAGATATTCTCGCCTATTACATTCCAACGAGGCACTACACCGGATCACGGTTAATTAGCTTCGTCTAAGTTTCCATGTAACGTTTTCTATGATATTCGCTCTTAATTACCTTCATATACACCATGCATCAATGAAACATAAAATTAGTTGTAATAGGAAATTACACGAAATGTATTATTATTATCCGCATCTATTTACTTGAAAATTGCGAGGAAAACCTTTATAGTTCAATATCTATTTACTTGTCTTTTTTATTATTGACTAGGTTTGGCCCGCGTCTTTACTCGTTTACATTATATATACTACCTATGTCATTGTAAAATGTATATTCAGCGGTCTGAGCACTGAACATGTAATAATAGGCCCGCTGTGCTGAGCTTATGGTTTAAATTGCAATACAACCTGTTTAATAATCTAAAAAAAAAAAAATCCAAAAACTCCAAGAATTTAATTTACATGTAATTTAATGCATAAGAATGAGATCACTTACACAAAAATGTAGACAACAGAATTCCTTTGAAGTCAAAAGTCCCTTTAGACGAGCGACGAGCTCTTGATAGGAAAATTAGTTACCTCTCATATCGCAGAGATTTATTGGGATGGAAGGTAAAATGTTGGTATACACGAAAATTTAAACACAGGTTCATAAGAATAAAAAAAATATATCTACACTAATATTGTAAAAAGGAAACGTTTTTTTTTTGTTTGCAGATATCTCTGAAAGTACTGCTCCGAATATAATTTTTTTTTTCACCAATAGAAAGCTTTTTTATTTCTGAGTGACATAGGCTATTATGAGTGACATATGCTGTTATGAGTACGCGGGAAAAGCCGCGGTCAAAAGCTAGTGCTTATTAATATACTAATGACTTTAACTTAATTAATCTAAAAAAAAAATTGTTTTATCAAGCAGATTTCAATAACATTGAAGCATCTTCATCACGCTGATTTTTTTTTAAATATTTACCCCGTACTAGGGATTATTCCTGTAGATATTAAAAAGGAGTAAATGATTGTGTGACTGTTTCTTACTGACGTATAACAACAAAGATATTGACCCAATTTCCGAGGGTAGATTGTAACAACTTGCGTGGAAAGATAAGCAGCTTAGGTGTTTTTTCCTTTAGTAGCATAATACAGTCCAGCATAAAACTCAGAGTAAAGTATTTCCTTTGTACTGTTGTGGTTTTAACCAAAGAGGATTGCACTTATGCTACGGCGTAGCTGACTGCTACGAAAATTGCTACGACGTAGCACATTTGCTACGCTTTGAATATGTAGGCGTTTTAAATGAATTTATGCATATTATAAGATCGTTGTTTCTTTTAATTGTTTGGCGATGAAAGAGATAGAATATTTTTTTTTATCGTTAAAAGTTTTTCGTTATTTGTGGTGCAAACGGGTCTTAATCTGTATCCACGAGTGTTTCTAATAGATTTAAATCTAAGAACGGTTTGCTCTTAAAGTTTGCTGTTTCTTATTTAAAAAAATATGTTTTTGTCAAAATTTTCCAAAATTGCTGGCTTTCAGAAACATTATTTTTACTAATGAAGGAGTACATTAATATTCATAGATATGTAATGAATAATTCACAAACTTAGATTGTTTTAAATAACAAATCTAAAGCAAACTGTTCTGAGTGGGATGGTACCTTTAGTACATTATTTTTTTCATTATTACATGTTTAAATACTTTTGTTTTGTACTAGCTTTTGCTCTCGGCTACAGCTACATATAATGTACATGAAATTTAAGAATAAAGCAAGAATAAAGCAATTTTCTATCGGTGGATTTTTTTTTATTAATTCATTAAACCCCAAGCGAACGCCGGCGTTCGCGCACCTATTGTCTTTCAATTGTGTCTGTAATTATATCGATTGAAAGGTTAATTCTTTCAGATAACCTCCTACGAGCCAAAAATAAAGACAAAAAGTATAGGGTTAATTCAAAATATGTATTTTACCTTATTTTATTTTTTAATTTTAATGATTAACTTTTGTGTCAATCATAAGGTTACCACTTAATAGATAAGCAATAATAATTTATTTGCTAAGAAAGTTAATTCAATTGAGTTAACTTAACCGATTATAAACTATAATAGTTTAAGTTTTTAATAAGATGATTTAAGATATCTTTGAACTGAAAGTTAAATAAAAGTAAATACCATTTTTTGTTTTGTGAAGCGTAATGAAAATTGTAAACTATAAAGTTTTAAAAACAGTCAAGTGAACTGAAAAATTGAGCATTTACTAGAGCTTTGTATTATCACAAGAAAACTATATCTTTAAAAAGATACTTTGTATTCACAATAACTACTTGAATTTTTTTATTGTAATTTTTTTGAATTGTTAGATATTATAGTCTGTTTCGTCGATGGCGCGTTTCGTTCCACGCGCACATTAATGAGATGACAGCAAAACTGGAAAACTTAACAGGGCCGATACCCGTTGGAAACAAGGGTATTGTTTTAAGGAAAAGCCTTAATCCTGGAACGCAAGATTCAACTGAAGGACACAGACTCCACTCGGGAGAAGTAATTGAATGAATTCATAAATTAAGAAAAGTAATAATAATTCAAAGCCGGGTAATATGGGATAAGGGCAGGAAGAAGAAGAAGAAGAATAATAATTCAAAGCAGCAAAGGCGGCCGAGTGGTAATGGCCTTGACTGACGACTTGTAGGTCTCGGTTTCAAACCCAGCTAGGTTCGAGAAAACATCGTGACAAAACCGTCATATCCTAAAACCAAAAATTCGAAGACATGTGACATTTACCAACCCGCACTGGGCCCGCGTGGTGGATTACGGCCCATTCCCTCTCCAAGAGATGAAGCCTGAGTCCCAAAAGTGGGAACGTTATAAGGCCAACTATGCCATGTTAAGCTTATAATTCAAAATGACAAATTCACAAACTACACAAAGTGTTTACTTAAACCAAACTTGAGTCTGACACTTCTTCTCACTCCACTCGGAAGAAGTCATTAAATGATGTCATAAATTTAAAAAAGTAGTAATAATTCAAAGCAAAAATTTACTAACAACACAAAGTATTTACTTAAACCAAACTTAATTAAAGCTTATTAAAGTAATTGTGATTATGGCAACATTAACGAGGTTTACCGCGGTAAATTCATTAGCCTTGACTGAAATTGCAAAGGAAGAATTTATGAAGCTGTTAATGCAGCAGCGAATTGACCATTTGTTCGGCTTGAAACCGGGTTTTAGTAAGAGAATTTGTATTGGGATTATATAATTGAGTTTTAACTAATATTCAGAGATGAAAATTATTAATTAAAATACCAGGAAACTCTGAATTGGTAGGCTTTTATGGGTGTTCATAAAGTAAGATGTATTGATTTATTCGTTTTACTTTAAACTCGACCATACTATAATTGAATTTGGGATTTATTACCGAGAGATTTAAGTAATATTTTGTAATAAAATTTATAGATTGAAATACTAGAAAGCAAAGCGCAGCTGAGTTTTTTTAAGGGCTGTAATTTTGTATTTTTTCAGTTTTAATAGGTAGACGTTATACTGCTATAAATTGATGGATTTGAATTTTGATTTGAATAGTTTTTAATTTCTCAGTATCAGTTTCACATGCAAACGTTTGCTTCGTGTACATATGTATGTTTGTTACTCTTTCATGCTTAAATGTCCGAACAGATTTAGATAAAACTTGGCGTACAAGTAAAATATGTCCTGGAAAATCACAGAAAACACTTGTTATTCTGGGACTATGTTTATATATCCTTGGAATATTCTCTTTAATAACATACGAGCGAATCCGCTGACAGAAGCAGCAATCAGAAGCCTACCTACAACTTCAAAGATCTGTCCGTAGTAATTGACAAAGCTGGTTTAGTTGCCAAACAACTATATATTATTGTTTCAACAAAACCATAGTATTGACACGAGCCAAAGAAGATAAAGGAAAAATAATTTTTGGATCCATTTTTCTTGAAAATAAATGCGTCCTTTTATACATAAACAGGCCTTGTTAAACGATCGATAAAGTTTATTGAAGGCACTATAATAAATTATACAAAATACACTCCATCTGTTACAAATAAGTTACCTCAGCAACAATTTTTCTTTCGTTTTGTACGCACTTAAAGGGAGCTAAACAAATAATGAGATTCTCATGTTTCAATCTTGAGGAGGTAACCGAATACTCAGAATACAAGTCGACCTCTTTCAGAGATCCGTGGAGAGGAGAACTTTGTATATTTTTCTGAAGGAATACTATTTCATTTTACGACTTGTAGATTTACTTGAAAATACATAGATCACAAATCATATTGTCTACATTCCCTCGACGCCGACTATATATACGTTAGCACAACTTGATTGAACTTACAAAACGCTTAATTGTCGTGCTGTTCACGCGGGTGTTCGAAATTTTATTATTTTTTAATTAAAATTCTTTCTTTTTTTATGATTTTTCTAAAACTTACGCAATTAATGATACCCCCTCGCGCGCGAAGGTATATTTATAAAAGGAAAAACTGATTGACTGAGATATCAACATACAGAAGAAACTACTGGCACTAAGGACGTCAAATTTTGCACATGGCATCCCATCATAATGTAGGAAAGCCCAAAGAGACAATTTAAAAAAAATTCATCCCTTAAAGGGAAGGAAAGGAGGCCCAAAATTTGTATGAAGAAACCTTTTTTCTCGCGGGCAAAGCCACTGGCAGAAGCTAGTAATTTATTTACTTGGCCCTTATGTTTATGAAATATGCGTTTTATAAAACAAGTTACTTTGAGTTGTCATAACTTCAATTCGACTTTAAATTATAAGTTCGAATAAATTTTGTACTCAAGACATATATACAATTTAAAAAAAAATAAGCTAATCATTTACTTCTTTGGTTTTTGTATATAATATAATATCGTATCACAATTCTATTACAAGACCATTGACCGATCAATGATCGATCATTATGAATTAGCAGATTACAAACTTTTAGCAAAATGACAATGGGATCGTGTTGGAATGGCGAATTTATGAAACTATAAAAATAGCAGACTTAGGCCCCAGGCCGTTAGGGCCTGGCCACAGGACAAACGACTTAGTCACAGTTATATTTCGTAAAACAAAATAGGAATAAAATCTCAACAGTTTTCAGGGAAGCTTTTTACACAAAACTCAAGTACAAAAGATGATTAATATTCTTTCCCAAAATCCTTTGTCGTGACAAGTCAGCTTACTAAAATGAATTACTTAACAATTTCGAGATTAGATTTCTAGAAATATTTTTTATTTTTTTGCTTGTAACGTCTGTAAAATGGCTTGATTTATGAGAAAACAGTTTGCATTATATGAAAGTATTTCCTTAAGAATAACGGATTAGTTTTAAGAAAAAGTTCTAGGTTTTTAGACTATGTGTAAGAGATTTTATCAGCGGTTACAACTGTAATACTGTAGTGCTGAGTTATTTGGGATATACCACGTGATATGTATGTAACTAAAGCGTGTTACAAACCCTTTAGTTTGAGGTAGGTTTTTCTTAAGGTGGGAAATCTTTAACTTCTCAAGCACTTGGGCGGTGCGTGATGTCTGACTCTTACTGATTAACCTCTCGTGTGCCTTAATTAGAGGCACAATTAAAAAGCCATTGTGTCTCGCGTGGATCCACGTTTAGACACACAACGGGTTAAAACCCACTCGTTTGTTTTTTGTTTTTTTTTGCCTAGGTTCACACCATTTTTGAGGTAGTTAAAAGATAAGCGAATAACTCTTAACGCTGAGTAAAACGAGAAGGCATGTGCGATTTTATTTGAATATAGACGCATCCATGTTCATTTAGTTACCTTTAATATTTCAGGGCCAAGGTAACTCTTTCGAACATTCCCGAAGACCTAGCAGGCATCAGGCCCTAGTAGGCCCTGTCCATTTTGCTGACCTCACTTTAAGACATGCGTGGAATACATCCTGACATTTTGAACTTATACTTTATCTTAAATCAACATGTAACTCTCTTTACATAACTCCAAATGTTACCACCAAATGTTCAGCAGGGTCTCAACTGGGTCGAAGCCTACTGGGGCCAGGGTTAACTCCGAATGGTAGTTCAGCCCCGGTATGAAAGGCAAAAAGGAACAGGGTAGGTTTTTTAGTCAGTAAGATTCTGACACAATCTGCCGCTCCGCCAAAAGGCGGAGGATGTCATTGGGATGATATTTAACCACCAAAAAAAAAAAAAATTAGTGTTTGCCGCCATGGCCCACGCTCAAAGGTGTACATAGGACTAAGTACGGAAACCAGAATCCGATAGATAGATAGATAGATAAAACCCTCCTTAACTTTGTCCTTGCCCTGTTATTAGGCATTCCTTACAGTTCCTCAGAATTTAAAACAGCATTTGCCTAATCGATGGGCGTGTCTAAAAACGAAAGAATAATAAAGTATTAGCTTAAACAATTTACGATACTTTAAGCAACGACGCGGGGTTGCTAGTTTTTGTTTATCTACTAGAAAGTTGCCAGGATTAAAATTAAGCAGCTCATTTATTCTCGCTTGCCTCTAACAGCTTGCGAAGAAAGGTGTATCAGTTTGCTTTAATAAAATTAAAATGTTGTCTTGGATGGGCGAACTAGGAAAGTCATTTGTCTACAATGTTGTAAGCAACAAAAAGTTTTATTTTAAGGTAATTAGAGCATTGTTTTAATTGACAGATGATTTAGCGCACAAGTAAATGTGGTCGATGTAAATACTAATTTGGGACATTTCATTTTTGTCTATAACTAAGCCAAGTAATTACTTCCAAGCTTCTGATATTGAAAATTGAAAACGGAGAAAAAAATAAATGGATTGATTGAAAGATGTTTTGCTAAGAAAGCACGACATTATTGAGATGATAGCAAATATATCTATAGAATGAAAGTATAATAGATTTCTCGTTGCAAAGATTTTAGATAAACTGGAAATTTTCTTTTTATTGATAGGCTGGCGCTTGACAACTATCTCATCTTATGATAAGTAATTATGTGGTCGACAATAAAACACGCTTGCCTCAAAGTCACCTATTCAGTTTTGACTTAAAGACCCCTAGGTTGTAGCTATCTGGAAATACAAACTCCGGAAGAGAATTCCACCCCTTAGCTTTAAGCATAATGAATGTATTCCCAAACGCTTTGTCGGTGTGTATGGGTAGGGTGTTGACCATGTACCGGCAGTACAACGCCATGGCGGTCCGATAATGGAACAGACTTGGTGGAATAAAACTTAACCTTTCGTATGCCGTAATTAGAGACACAATTAAAAAGTTGTTGTGTCTCGCGTGGATCCACGTTCCGGACACACAACGGGTTAAGCAATGATGTGGTCGACGATGGAGCACGCTTGCCTAGAAGTTATCTATCCACTCTTGACTTAAATGAAACTATGCTGCTAGCTATGCTGTAGCTGTCAGAAAACATTGACTCTCTCAGGGTATTACGTACCTATAATGTATACTATACTTACAATGTACGTGTGTAATTAGGGCATGGATGGCAATCATTAAGACTTTATTTATAACCGATGTTAACGAGTTCTTTGTGTTTTCAAACAACGTAATGTAAGCCTAATGAATTGGTAGTAATTAATGAAATTCATTGCATTATGCAGGTACGATATGCCAGTGGGATTAGTTTCAGCAATGTAATAACTATATGTCAGCAAACATGAATGACAATATCGTGATCAAAATAATAATTCATTTTCATAATGTTGTAGTAACAAAACGTCTGTTTTAAAAACGTGTTGGTAAGATTTTTTAGTCATAGAATTTAGAAGAGCTTGTGGTAAAATTATCAGCTAAAAATTTTGGGTTAAGTGACTCTTGCCGAGGCCGCTTTGTGGATGGGTGACTATCTTAACATATCGATATTTTGCCGTTCTTTGAATAGCATATGGTAGTTCCGGCTATCCTTTGTAGACTCTAGAGTGGCAAAAGGCATTCAATGATTTTCTAATTTAAAAAAAATACCTTAATGTGGATGCTCCAGAGTAGGTAAGCTTTTTTACAATTCGCAGTTCCGTACTTTATATACTTGGATAGTAAAGTAAAAAAAATATTTGTATATATATTTACACAATAATTATAACTCTCTAAGTTAGAGAAAAACTAAAATGTACTATTTTAATAAAAAAACATGACGTTTTATCTTGTCTTTAAAGAGTAAAATAAACACACACATTATATAGGTACGAACGTTTACCTTTTATGAGTGTGATTAGAAAGTAGGATTTTAATTATCGGAGAAGACATTTGTCTAAGCTTAACCTATTACAAAAAGTACTCCATAATATAAAGTCGGAAATAAGGCCCTTTTACCATCTAAGTGTTTCTTAAGAAAAAGAGACAGTTGACACCAAGTTTGACATCAATTATGAATGAAGATGGAAAAAATACGCGCCGGTGAAAATATTTTGTGTGAAATATTTTACTAGAATATTTTACTGTTGCCAAGGTAAAGTAATTCTGAAAAATAAACATTTTATAAACTAGAAATGTGAACCTAAACGAAATATTGCTGAGATAAAAAAACATTCCATCAAAGTGAGAACCTCTTCCTTGTTTTGAAGTCCGTTAAGTTTGTTTTGTAATTTTTATAAACCAGTGACTGAGATCCCACCTGATGGTAAGCAGTGATGCCATTGTAGATGGTGAGGTGCACTAGTTTATTATGAGCCTATTCACTCTAGCTTTGAAAATACCCAAAATATGACCGGATGGGAAGACCGCAGAGGGCAAATAGTTCCAGTCCTTCGAAGTATGCGATATAAAATGTCGAGGCGAAACGCTTAGTCCGGATCGTAGAAGTTCTAACAACGAAAAAAAAAATATCGAAAGGCTGTGCTTAAGGCGTAAAGTCAGGAAACACGTATACACGAAACAAAATCTAGCAAAAAAGTCTTATATTATGTCGATCCGTTCTAGAATACAAGATATCTAACAAAACCAGAATAATAACACGAAGCCTTAGGCGATACATGGCGAATATCTGGAAAAAGAAAACATTTATATGAGACAACAATTTTGGGTGCTCTCATTTAATGGTATTCTGTTTCCAGCACACATATTAACATTATTAAAAAAATATGAATATACTGGCTTTTGCCAACAGTCCTGTCCGACTTAATCCCGGGATAAAAAATATCATATGTCCCAATTCTGGTTATGGTGTACCTACCTGTGTGCCAAGTTATGAACATAAAACGAATTAGTTCTGCGAAAAAATGTATTGTGGCCTAATAAGCAATTCAAATTAAATTTGATTGTTTCTTTAATTTATAATAATGATTTTTTGAAACCAAAAATGCTGAAATACTAACATAGTTTTAAGACCATTATTACTAACAATACTAACATAGATTTTAAGACCTTTCTTACTAACAATTCTATGAACATTATTTTTTAGTCCGAAATAAATTATTTTATTTACACAGTTCGACATAAGCAATTGTCTTTCTATTGTGTCTCTAATTACGGCATTCAGTGAGTTAATTGTATAAAAATTCTTATGTGAAGGATCGCCAAACTTAAGTGGCAGTGGATAGAGTACATTGCTTGCAGAACAGATAGTCGATGGGGCTGAAAGGTTCTGGAGTGGTGACCACTTTGGAAGGCATCGTGATTTTATCGTTTAGACAAAACTTGATTACAGATTAAAAAAAAAGTGTGAGCAATTTAAATATCACATTTTATAATTGTCATACCCCAGCAATCATTATTCATGATCATCATTTCAGCTAAAACACGTCCACTGCTAGACATATACCTTCCCTAAGTATCACCACAAGGTCCGTCTAGTGTTTCACATCCATCAAATTCTAACGACTGGATCGTCGGTCCACCACGTGGAAGGCCTTGCAATAAAAAATCTAAAAATACCATCCAGCTCTCTTTTAATCAAAATATGAGCTAAATGTGGAAGTTCAAGTCCGGGTTGAAATACTGGGGTGTCATAAAAATCGTAGGTTGTAAATTTTTACGGCGATAGTGAGGGCAGATATCCAATAATTTGGTACTAACTGAGTGGGATTCTGAAAAAAAGGTATTAGGTTTTCGTGGATCGTATTATTTTAGGATTTTCAGGTCATCGGATTTCTTCGATAGGTTTTAATATTGAACAGGTTATGGATAAGGTACCTATGAAATTTTTGTGAACACGTATCTTTATTTAACTTTGAACCATCTCTCTGTTAAACGTGAATAAAGACATCGTGAGGAAACCAGGCATGTCCTAGAACTAAACATTCCAAAATAAAAATATATATGTGAAATCTACCAACACGCTCTGGGCCCGCGTGGTTGATTGTGGTCCTTTCCCTCTCCAAGGGAGGAGATGATTTTTCCCATCGAAAAAAAAAAAAAAAAAAAAAAAAAAAAAAAAAAAAAAAAAAGGCCTGAGTCCCCGGAGTGAGAATTTTATAAGGTTGATAATGCTTATCTCTGTTATACAGTGTAGATATAAAGGAAATCCGTGGTCACATTTAAAATACTGCTTCTAGCTATAGTCATAACTAATTCCGCGAAAAAATCGGATCTCTCATACCAATCTTGATCAACTTTGTACGCTGAGTAATTTTTTTTTTTTTTGGGAATTTTTTATTACTTCCTGGAAGAACTTTGTTCATATTCGTAGGCAGAAGCCGTATTTTAAATATGACCTATTTCTGTAATATTTATATGGCACTATTAGATAATTCTAATAAAATAATAGAGTTTCTTGCACGTTCTTCTCCATAGAGACCTACTCTTTGGAACGTGCAATTTAGCTTCACTTTTCTTGGACTGACCGACATTTGACTATTCAAAAGTGCCTGTAAATGGTCTATTTGAAATAAATGCTTTGATTTGATTTGATTTAATTCAATTTGAGTGTATTTTGTGCTAACACCAGTAGTATTCTGCATAGACTTTGCAGTTGTTTTTATTTTCGTCATATTCATGAGGTCGGTGTTCCTATATTGTTTGATAGTTCGAGGTTGTTACATACGAAATAGCGGTTCATAAATTTTTCATATAAAATACACTGAGTGTCATATTAATTGTTAATGAAAGTATAAAATTTAATACAAACCACATTTGCATATAAAATTTCATGAAATAATTTCAACTATCCATATGAAGCTACATCCGTAGTGTCTGGTTCATTTCAATGATATGGTACCAACCATGAATATTCATAAAGTAGGTGAATTTACTGCAATTTTACCTAAAAACGAGGTCCGTAGCTTTTCAGTTTTGACGGTAATATTTCACATTTTCGCGAGGGCAGCCATTTTAAAAGCATTCCACGCCTTTTGATATATGGATAATTTTTCTGCGTGTCTTTTCCGAGTTTGTGACATTTAAAAATATACTTTTCTGTACTGTTTTTCTTTGGATTCATTACTTATTCTTTGTGTATTTAAACAAAGGGATCGTTTGCAAACAAACTTGCGGCGTTTGTTACTTATGTACTTTGTACATATTATGGGTTTTACGTTGAGGTTAATTATTATTGCAACTTTATATTCAGTTTGCCTTTAGTTTGCATTATACAAAATGCAATTTCAAGTAGGTACACAAGCCAAATGTAATTAAAGCTACGTGATTTTCTTGACACGTACATACACCGTTCTGCAATGTATTTTTTGTTTTTTATATTTCGCTCTGGTGTCCGCAACTCTACTTTTTAAATGGGTATTTTACGTAAGGGTAGGACAAATGTCTCATTCAAGTCACCTGAGTTCAAGAAAGGCCAGCATCTTGGCGTTACTGACCATTACGCGGAGGATACCTAGATTCACAAAGTACGTAATGTATTTTAGTTCTATATTCCTGTGCAAGACATACGACAATACACGTCTGCAATCACATAGCTCACGAGGTTATAAACGCACGAGTGACTTGTCCGGTATGACCTAACCTTTACTAGCACCGTTTCAGTTTTGTTGCTGCAATGGATACTACGGCTATCTCCATCAAAGCGTCCAGTGATGTGTAGCTAACCTTATCAATCAAGCCAGGCCTGAAATACTCGCCTTTGAAAATAGGAAACTTTAGACTTTCAAGCTTCGTGGGCAAGCCGAAATAGATCAATATTCCTTTAGTTTTATGCAGTTCTAGCAGCTTTATTTACACTTAATTATTTATTTGCATAGCCACACCGAAGACGTATTTACAATATAATTTAAAAGATATAATAATAATATATCCCGTGGTCTTGTGTAAAAAAGTCACTTACAGGTATGCACAACATTTGCAGTAGGTCTAATTAATTAAATATATTAAAAACTGTAAATAATAAACATTTAAAACAGGTACGAAAATAAAGGTTAAAAACTGATGTCTTAAATTAAAATAAATTAAACTCGCAATATTATCAAATTAAAATGAAATCTTAAACTAAATTAAATAAAATAAAAAATATTATTACTACACACGGGGTGGTGGGTCGAAGCCTACTGGGGCCAGGGTTATCCGCAAGGGCGCTCGAGCCCCGGTATGAAGGCTAGAAGGAACGGGGTGGGTCTTTTAGTCAGTAAGAGTCTGACACTATCTCCCGCTCCGCCTAAGAACGGGGGATGTCAATGTAGGATTTTTTACCACCATAAAAAAAAGACTGCCTGTGTGACAAAAGCCGATCCCAAAAAATACTCTGTTCAAAATAACATTAACCATTAACGAAAACCCTTTATTACTGTCCGTTCAACCGATTTTGACTTTTATTACGTTGGTGGCATGTCAAAGGGCAGCTGAAGTAAAAAGTTACTATTGTTTTGTTTTTTTTTGCTTTTAATGCCATCCTTGTGCCTGTGGAATAGATGTTAAAATGGGTTGAACAGACAGTAAAAAGGTTTCTTTGGTAACTTACCTAATTAAGCAATTATCACATACAGTTATAGATAATATACGTAAATGGTCTGAGAATTAACTGAAAAGTTTCCTTTGTAGTTAAAGTACGAACATTGTCCAATATAATTAAATTCCGTTGTTCTAGTATTTCGACAAAGTGTCATTGAAACAGCTGACTCGATTAGTAGGTTCAATTTCCACAGACCTAAATTCATTTGAAAGTGAAACGTGTACAGTCCCACACAAAAGGCCTCGGTTAAGTGGGGGAATATTTTACAAAAAGTTATGACACTTTTAGATTTTACCTAGATAAGTATGAAATGAAGCACTTTAGTTTTGTCGTTATATGCCAAATTGTAGTATTGTTGTTTTTGTAAATTTACATTCTTGATTTATTTGTTTGAATACTAGCTGCTGTCATCGGCTTCGCCCGCGTTATTGGAGAAAATTATCCCAAGAGAAGATACATCCAAGATAAAAAAAAAACTATGTACTATACCAGGACATGACCAGCCCGTGTACCAAGTTTCATACAAATCCATTCAGCAGTTTTTACGTGAAAGAGTAACAAACATCAATACAAACAAACTTTCACATTTATTATATTAGTAAGATGTAAAGTTGGACTTTTGCTGATTATATTTATAGAAAATAAATGGAGTTCATAATAAACATTTGAAATTGTGACAAAAAAAAACTGGTTTAAGTTAAAGAAGAGTTGTAACTATCGATCGCTACAAGAATACTTTATTTTTATTACATTTATATGCACTTTTGTATTGGATTATACCTCTAAAAATAATTATATTCCATGCCAATGTCAGATACTTTCATAAAATAAACTTTATAGTCACACTGCAGCCAGAATATATATGTTTAGTTCAAAATTTAAAACTTGAAATATCAATAGATTTTACCTATTGAATTGAATAGATAGTTTATTAATAACTGCATTATAGTCTAAATATTTTAATCAGGTTGTCATACATAATACAAAATGGATTTTAGCATTATTAGTTTTAATATGGTAGGCTTTTAGTATTTGGAAATGAACGTAATTTTGGTTTTAATGGTTTTCTTGTCGCCTATGTGTAGCATGTTGCGCCGACCCTTAGTAATATGGGCAGGAAGATGAAGAAGGTTCACTTTTTGCCTTGGGAAAGGAAAGTATTGTTCTGGCATGTAACAGGCAGAGTAGAGAGCTACTGATTTTGACCGATAATGTTTTTTTTTATAGTGTAACCTTCACCCCCGGTGACCATATTTTTATGGTTTTAGCACGCATTTTTTTTTAAGGAATCTTTATATGACTCTTTTTGCTCCGAGTGGTGTGAGAGAATGAGTCAAACTTTTACTGACTAAAATCAAACTTTGTGCTTTTAGTTACCATTTGTGTTCGGCGCAGTATCTCAAACGAACAACCCTACAGTCCTAATATCAACAGTTTTATCCCGAAACGCCGTCATTATCAAACATTTTGGACTATCGACAATCCTTACCGCTGCTAGTTAAAAAAAAAAAAATTGTATTGGCATCTTTTAATGTGGCCAGGCTTTTGAATTAAGTATTTTGTATGAAGAACATCTCATACTATATTTTAAAGTATAACTTTAACTGTGATAGGTTTCCTAGTGAAAGTAGAGCTTGAAAAATGATCAACTTCAAATGTTTAACTCAGAAATTGAGGATAAATCAGTTAGTACTGTTGTGTCATTTACATGTCAAAAGACTAATGACCCAAACCAGATTAATCAGAAGTTATGTGCTTCATGGGTGATAACGTGAGCCCGTTCATATTGCACATAAATATTCATTTTGCAGGCCAAATGTGTGATACGAATCATATTTTAGTATCTCTATGATTTATGACTTCAATGTATTAGTTATCTGATTTTATTCTGGTGAAATAAATTTGGTTTGCTAAAACCGTTGCTGCTATAGAATCAAAATGCTACAGCAACCATTTGTTGTTTAAATAATGCCTTTAAATACTGTTCTTAAACAACAATGGTTTTAGTATTTTTCGCAAATACCTGAAACACATGTTTAGAATTTTTATGCAAAGAATCTATATACCCACAAACTGAAGTTTTTGTATAAGCTGTATTACTTTTTGGTGTACAATAAAGTCTATTCTATTCTATTCTATTCTATATACAAATTTTCATAACTGTATCAAGAAAAATCACAAAGTTATAAGCTTGTTATTTTACCTGATTTTCCGTACAAATACATGGTCACCGGGCCATCCAGGCGACTGAGAGTGCTTCCGCACCCAGCTGTGTGCTGGCTTTTAATGCTCGCTATGACCTACTGTGATTTGTGTTGTACTTAGTGTCGATTGTGTCCAACTTGTGATTTTTTTTTTAAATATTTTTGGGGAAAAAATATTGGAATTGAATCAGTTATTCAAAATATATTCAGGTTTCGCATATAATAAAAATAGTGTTGTATAAAAATCTCGTGTCATAGTGTTTGTCATCGAACTCTTCCGAAACGGCTTGACCTTTTTCTTCCTGCCCTTATCCCATATTACTTGGGGTCGGTCCAACATGTCTTTTTCTTCCATTCTGTCCTGTCACCCGTCAAACTATCGTTAACTCCCTTTTCTTTCATATCACTCCTCACACAATCTATCCATCTTTTCTTCGGCTTTCCTCTCCCTCTCCATCCACCTACACGTATACTCAGAACTCTTTTAGTAATAAGTGCTTCATCTCTCCTCTTCACATGACCATACCAAAACGACGAAACGGCTTGACCGATTTAAAAAACAAAAGTATAATTGGTAGGTCTTAGAATAAACCGCGGACTATTTTTTATAGTTCTATTCCCATCCTCCATTTTACTTTGACAATTTATATAGCAGAACAATGTTTGCTGAGTCAGCTAGTATATTATAAAACTAAGTCTCCCACTGCGTCTGTCTGTCCGCGATAACCTCAAGACAGGTTTACATGCAGTTTAATTTCATTTTAAATAACATTTGCTTTAAGACAACCCAATTGTGGATAAACTCGTCTGTATAAATCAAATGTTTTTAAAAGTTGTTTATATAATGAAAGAAAAAGAAAAAATAAAAACAATCAATAATAATTGAATTTTATAGAACTACAACTTTCAAATATGTATATCCATATTGATACTTATTATCAAAAATATGAAATAAACTCTGTCTGTCGGTCTGTCTGTTACGCTTTCACCGTTAAATTTCTGAATCGACTTGAATGAAATTTGTTACGGAGGAAGCTTGAACTCCAATGGCTACTTTTCATCCATCTTCAATTTCGACTTCACATCCGCAATAACCAAAATTCACTTGAACGAAACCGCTGGCAGATGCTAGTATTATATAATGCCACAACTCCAAACTGACCAACCAAAAACAAAAGACATTTATTGTTTCCGTTCCTCCACTTTGTTCTTGTAAAACGTCCTTGCGGTGTCCTCCTGATTCACACCAAACTTCGTCTTTGAGAACAAAGGCAAAGTCAAGTTTCTATACTTTAAAACTGGGACAACAGTATCAGAAAGTTTGCGTTACGAAATATATTTAGTGGTTCAGACAAAATGCTATATGGAATTTAAAGTTTTGTGTAATCATACTTCTGAACTAAGTCAGAAAACAAAATCTTGTATTTGTTCTAAGAGTGTTTTGAAGATAAGTAAATAAAGCTATTCAAGCAATGCTTGTGAGTTCTTCGCATTCAGTACCACTAAGTCGTTGTAGCAGTTCTAAAGCCGTGTACCCACGTACGAACAAATTTTTTGCGTTGAATGATACGCAACAACTTGGTTCGCTCGTGTGTACCACTAACGAACATGGCACATTTTTCGTCAAACATGTTTGCGTCGATTCTGTTAGTATGTACTGTTTGGACGGTGTTCTTTATAAATCTATGCGAACACCAAAAAAAACTTTTCGCTACTTCACAAAGCCTCCTCCAGTTTCTTCCATTTGTAATATTCTGCCAATCATATTCTGATATACCAGGTGAATTCTTAGACCATCTTTTTTCAATCATCATCTTTTTCCTTCGGTAAAAATATATATTTGTATCAAAATTATTGTAATTATCATTTTAGATACACGAGATATTGGTATGTAACTTTAGCAAGTAATCAAATATCATTGTAATAGTTTTCTTTTTATACATTACCTACTACAAAATATATCAATAAGTAGTATTTAATACAGCCCGCGGCTATCTAATCAGTAACTATTGTAATTAAACGTAGACAATATGCTTGTATGTACAAATATCAACCTTTGCAATATGCTTCAACATCGCATTCTATCCAATACTAAGAATTGTGTTGACAAGGCATTTTTATTAAAGTGAGGACACCATTAAAATCACGAGCAAGCTCTCGCATTCCTTAATGACTTAAAAAAAAGGAGCTTCAATAAATTGGACAAATGAAAAAGGCTTAAATCTGCGAAAAGTTGTTTTCGCTTTTCGTTAAAAGTGTTTTTCTAATTGCTTTTATCGTTCACAATCTTTACGGCTTCCCGCTGTATTAATTTAATTTAAAAGAAAGATTTTTATTACGCCTTTTTAAGATGTCACTTAATTCTTCCTTTTTTCATTGAGAATTAAATAAATAAAACTTGTCATCAACATCTATCTTCCTATCCTAACTTGCCCACTTTTAGGCATAAGATTCTCTTTTCCTGTGCTAATTTTCTACGTTCGTGTGCTTTCCAATGGCAACTATATCATCTGCCCATTTTGCTATTGCGATTAACTTGGTACTCGAACATATCATAATTATCTGGAATAATGTATTGGACACTTTTTCTCGAGTATATTTCTCAGGGAAAATCAACTTTCACATGGTTTCGCCCTTTTGAAAGTAGATTTTCCGCAAGCAGAAGCTAGTAAAGCATATTATATTATTATTATTCAATCTACGAAACCTTTGCATAACTTCTTTGAAGTGGACTTCCGTCCTAACAGGATGCAGCTGACTAGTATGTCCTCAACTCATTAACTAGATTGGTGTCTGATTTCCGGGCATCTAACTACCCGTAATGACTTTGTTTTATAGGAATTGGAATAAGTTTGTTATTAATTTTGAATTAGTATTATTATGTATATATATGATTCATGTAGTTTTTTTTTATTGTAAATTAACAATAAATGACTCTCTGCTCATGTTGGTCTCGACTGCTAGGGCAGCAAGTATCTGTTATAAAATAAACAAATAAGATCTAAAGCAGCTTCACAAGCAGAGAAGGAATTTTCTTTTTCATCTTGCTTTGAAATGATCAAAACGTGGGTGTTTGGGTAACCCCCGTATGACCAATATACCTATATTAGGAGCTCAGTAGCCTTAAATACAGCCATTACATTACATTACAGTCCATTTAAGATTCTTGTATCCAGCTGCATTTGGCTTGACTGTCGACCATAGTTGAGAAAAAGCTAATCAATGTTAGGTCTAGTATATAAATTGTCAAGTTCGACGTAACAAACTATACATACATACGACATATTTTGTTCCTACTACTGGGATTCAAGCGTCCTTTCTAAGAGGAGGCAGTAATGTGGGTCTATTGTGGGCTTGGTGGAAGTATGTTTTTTTGAAGGTGGGAAATTTGTCAGACTTTCAACTGACTAAAACCCACTTTTATGGTCCTTCATTGCCTTGTCTTCTGCTTTAGATGTAATCGGTAGATATAAACACACTCTATCTTTTCAAACAGAAGTTTCTGCAACTAATGGCATGTGCTATCCGTATGGAAGGAGTCTTTTCTCATTGCGCCGTTAGTTTACTTTCCGTAAGAGAGATGGCGCTAGTTATCGCTGTTCGCGGGGCATTACACGGGCACATTAGGGACAATCAGCGATATTTATAGGTAGTAAAAGTTGAACGTGAAAATCGGAAAGGTCAACTTTGTTCTCGGAACTCTCTTGTCTTTTATCAAATCTAGATTTATTTGAAGCTTTATAACATAATGGTATTTCAAGAAGTTATCAGGTATATTTTTAATGATGAAAATTAATGCATGACTGTGATCCCACCGGATGGTAGGCAGTGTTGCAATCGATGATAGTTGATTGCACTAGTTCATAAAGAGCCTATTTGCTATAGCCTTGAAAGACTCTTAAGCTATGATTGGATGTAATGATCAGTGCAGGCAAATTGTTCCAGTCTTTTGATGCATGTGGTGTAACCGACGAGACGGGACGCTTAGTCCGCTCAACGGAGAGGTGTCAACGATTTTTAGGACATGTTTCTAAATTTTATAAAAAAATGTAATTCCGTTATTTTTGATATTATTGATAGGCTCGCACTTGACCACTGCTGGTAATGATAATGTGGTCGATATTGGAGCTCGATGGCCAAGACGTTTGACGCCAAGTCAACCTATTCACTCTTAACTTAAGGACCCCTCGTTTGTTGGTATTAAGAAACACAGTCTTCGACAGTTCTATCGCGAAGTGGTAATAAGCTTATTATTATTATTATTTATTATAAGCCCGTTGTGTTCCACTGCAGTACAAAGGCCTGCCTTCCGTTATTCCACTCTTTTCTATCCTTAGCCACTTCTGGCCAATCCTTAAGGTAGGAGTCCAAGTCGTCACGCCATTTCCATTATAAAATGCTGATATAATAATAATTATTATTATTTCATTAATTTGATATTTATACATATTCATTATATTCCTAAATATTTCTTATAAAAAAGGATATTAAAAAAACATTTAAAAACAAAAAATAGTAGCCCATCGGCATCGGGAACAGGGTCCAAGCTACCGGTGATCAGGGCTTTTTTTTTTTTTTTTTTTTTTTTTTTTTTTTCGATGGGAAAAATCATGCATTGACATCCCCCGCCCTTGGGCGGAGCGGGAGATAGTGTCAGACTCTTACTGACTAAAAAACCCATCCCGTTCCTTCTAGCCTTCGTACCGGGGCTCGAGCGCCCTTTCGGATAACCCTGGCCCCAGTAGGCTTCGACCCGGCTGGGCCCCTGCTGTTGCTGACAACTCCTTAAGGCGCGCGGGAACAGTGCGCGCCGTCGACGACTTGGGCTTGGTCCGGACGGTTACCGGACGGCCGGACAGCGAGCTACCCATTGCTCACTGTCCGCAAGCCCGCGCCTACGGTGGCTGGAAATCGGGATCGGAATCCCGGCGGCGGCGGCGAGAGCGCCGTTGTCTGATGCGGTCGGCCACCTCCTTAGCGAGCATTACTGCTTCGCAGAAGTCGGCGACCGCCTGCCACTCTTCCTCGCTCCGGACCATGGCCTCGACCAGGGCCCGGCGCGAGAGGTCTCCGCCGCCGATCACCCCCACGAGGGCACGGCGATACTCCGCCCAAGCAGGGCACACCGCGATTGTGTGCTCCACCGTGTCCTCCGGGCGTTCCGCACAGTGGCGACACCCGGGCGTCACTTCCGCTTTAATTCGGAACAGGAACCTCCCGAACTTGCCATTTCCGGTGAGGACCTGTGTCATGTGGAAGGTAAGGACGCCGTGAGGTCTTTCCAGCCACGCCTCAAAGAGGGGACTTATCGCCATAATTGTGGCGTGCCCATGACGGGGTTGCGATAGTCGCTGACGCCATTCCACCATGAGATCCCGCCGGAGCTCTGTCCGCCATGCCGCGACCTGTCGCGGCAGAGGACTTTCACCCCGACCGGTGATCAGGGCTCCAATTATTATTATTATTGAACCTAAAGGTTGATATTACAAATCGCTTCAGGCAGCCTTTGTTAGGTGCTGGAAACTGTGACGTGTTACCGATACTAAGCTAGATTACCTAACACGTCACCCTATCCAGACAAAGATGGGTTAATCCATCGACGCTCTGTACTTCCTACTTCATGTCAATCCATTGTAATATAAACTTTGTTAACATTGGCATACGAACGATTTTTGCATGTTTTTATTTACTATGTAAGCTGTGTTTACTCAACCTGTACTCACAGATTTTAAATTAACGCCAAATAAACAAAACGTTTCGTTTTTTTTTATGCTCGCGGATAGAATATGCTCTAGTGAGCGAGTTGATTGGATCAGAAATAAAATTTTAAAAAGATTTTGTGAGGTTTAGGTCGACTGGTTTCAAATCATTTTGTTGGATATTGAAATAAATAAAGGGTTGGTAGTTTAATAAATTCGAGAAGATGGAACATAGTAATAGTTTCTGGCATGACGCGAAAATTGGGCGAGCATGTGACAATATCATTATCGTCATCAGCCAAAAGATGTCCACTGTTAGACAAATTACCTCCCCAAGTGTCGCCACAATGAATGGTCATGTGCGTCTTGTATCCATCGAATTTATGCATCTATTACTATAAGTAGGTATTTGGTCCACCTTGTAAGAGGCAATATTTTATAACAAAAAATATATTTTTATAGAAATTGTTATATGGAAATCAACTTATGCGGCGATTATAAAATTGATTTTATTTATAAAAACTTTTCAAAAATATAGATAATAAATGCGATTCTAACATTCCAGTCATATTATCGAATTATACGGATGGCAGTCTTTCAAAATATAGAAATTATTTACCCGAAAAATGCTACCTCCAAGAGACATAATGCTTTAACTGCAGAATTGTTTGCTTTTATTTTTCAAATAAAAATACTTCTCATTAAATGCCTTTTAGCACCTAACAGGCAGTACAATGGAAAGCCAAACCATGTAATAGCAACACTAAGAGTATAACCGGCTCAAAACTGCCACAAATCTGCCACAAAACTGGCTTTAATTTGGCACCCGCGTCACGTATGGCAAGCTCATTGTCCCAGCCAATCCCGTGCCATCCCCATGCATATTAATGGCCTGGGGGCCAAATAAAAATATAGCCTACGTGCGAATTGTTGCCTTAACTATGGACTTATTGGTTTAATTGCCGAAGAGTGGGTGTGTTTTTTTTATTGTGTTCGGCTTAATTAGAAATGTGTTGGTGGAAATAGTAAGCTTTTTGAATAATTATACAGGTTACTGAATAATACTGATTTGTGGAATAGGTTGGGCATATTGCTCGCAGAACAGATGGCCGTTGGAGTCAAAAGGTTCTGTGGCGATCGCGTACCGGAATACGCAGCGCTGGAAAGCCTCCTACAAGGTGGACCAGTGACTTGGCAAAGGTTGCGGGAATCCGATGGATGTGAGACGCTCAGCACCGTTCACTATGGCGACACTTGAGGGAGGCCTATGTCCAACAGTGGACGTCTATCGGCTGAAATGATGATGATGATAGATTTAGGGAAGAGCCCTGGTGTCTAAAATACAGGTTTTGTCTAGATTGACTAGATCATATACAAATGTTCCTGATTAAGTCTTATCTTTATCAAAATTTTAACAATATTTTTGATTTGCATTTTTTGAAAACAATTTTTGTTTTATAATTATTTTATATCACTTTGGCTGATGATAAGCGATGATACAACACGCTTGCCTAGAAGTAATTTATTCACTTTTGACTTAAAGACCTCCAGGTAATAGCTATCAGGAAACAAAGACTCCGGTAGGGTTTCCACTCCATAGCTGTACGCACCAATCATATCAGACCATCTTGTCAGTTTCTTGAATAAGTCTTCACTCAAGATAATTCTTGGGTGAACGCCTAATTATGATCGAAAAAGGTGAAGACTTCTTTACCCTTATGGAAATTCCAAGCACGAACGAGAACTTTGCTGGTACGAATAATATTTACTTCAAAACATGACTAGACTCAAATACTCGTAATTCTTAGTTTTTTTTTTTTCTCAATAGCATCTATTGTGTCTCCCTGTTGGGCAGAGGCCTTCCCCTTTTCCTTGTAAACTTTTCTGTTTAAGAAATCTCTGTCCAAGTTAACCCAGCAAACATGATCAGATCGCCACATCACCTTGGCCGCGGTCGACCTCCCTCAGGCGTCCAGTGAATCACAATCCTCGCCCATCTTTGGATACATTTTGGAGAGTGTGCGTGGGAACTGCATGACTTGATTCTGCCATCTCATTTCTACCATCGGACAACCCAACGTAAGGAGAGTATCCACTCTTACGTTGTTAAAACCTCTATGGCTCGGACTAAGCGTTTTGACTCGTCATTTATACCATGTACATTGAAGGACTAGCACAATTAGCCTGCTGCGGTCTTACCGTCCGATTATAATTTGGGTGTCTTCAAGGTTAGAGTGAATAGGCTCATAATAAACTATTGCGCCTCACCATCAACGATTGCATCACTGCTTACCATCAGGTGGGATCGCAGTCAAGTACTAGTTTATATCAGATAATAAAATAGATTTTATCAGATAAAAAAGAACTAACAAATAGTTCTTTTTTATCTGATCCATGGTGATGCATGGTGCATTCATGCAATGTCGTCAGCCCAGTTCTAATTTAGCCTGGCTGTTTTTTTCTTAGATAAAAAAAAAACAAATCTTCGATAGATTTGGTTTTTTTTTTATCTACATAAGAAATCGTGATTAGTAAGTTGCACAACTACCCGTAAATTTCGCAGCCAATAAGGACTGCATATGAATTTCAAACTAATTTTCAAGTTGCCAGACTGCCGCTGAATTAGCTAGGCCAGACTTTAGCTATAAATACCCAAGTTTGCTCGCTTATTTTTACTTAAATCGGTAAAGTTAAAGAGCTTTTCGTCGGGACTAGGTGTTTAGGGAAACTATAAATAATAAATGCATTCAGGTCACTCTTAATACTTTAGGCTAGGCTTTTAACAGTCTATTTAAGTTTTCAGGTGTTTTGAATAATTACTGATCTTTTACCTCTTACTCCTACGATATCACTAATTTTACTTTGGCATTTATTAGCTAGTAAGAATATTACCATTTTATAGTAATTGAAAAATGGTAATTGGAGCACTGTAGAAAGTGCTGCGAACCCATTAACACGCCCTTCCTTGATGGCATAATTGGCGTATTGGTTGAGCGATTGACTGCTGTGCCACGTGTCGTGAATTCGATTCTCACTC
This sequence comes from Mythimna albipuncta, assembly GCA_929112965.1. Classification (NCBI taxonomy): domain Eukaryota; kingdom Metazoa; phylum Arthropoda; class Insecta; order Lepidoptera; family Noctuidae; genus Mythimna; species Mythimna albipuncta. The sequence goes on from OV815973.1 coordinate 14,729,303, forward strand.
AAATATTTATATTATATTTATATATATTAAGCAGCGCCATCTATTGATTACTTACTCAACCCAGTCGAAAGGTATCGACATCTGTTAGAATCATTTGGAGTTAACAGATAATTGTGACTGTCAAATAATAACAGACAAATAATTAGTAATAAATTAAAATTGTGACTATAATTTGAGATTTAAACTATCCTATCTCTCAAGTTGGATCGAACTGCACATGGTGTGCGAATTTTATTATAATCGGTTAAGTGGTTTAGGAGTCCATTGAGGACAAACATTGTGACACGAGATTTATATATATTAAGACTAGCTGACCCGGCCACGCGTTGCTGTGGCTAAAGTTTTTGTAAGATAGCTGACCCGGCCACGCGTTGCTGTGGCTAAAGTTTTTGTAAGATTTATATATATTAAGCAGCGCCATCTATTGATTACTTACTCAACCCAGTCGAAAGGTATCGACATCTGTTAGAATCATTTGGAGTTAACAGATAATTGTGACTGTCAAATAATAACAGACAAATAATTAGCAATAAATTAAAATTGTGACTATAATTTGAGATTTAAACTATCCTATCTCTCAAGTTGGATCGAACTGCACATGGTGTGCGAATTTTATTATAATCGGTTAAGTGGTTTAGGAGTCCATTGAGGACAAACATTGTGACACGAGATTTATATATATTAAGATTTGGCATAAAGACAGTTATTCTGGGTCTAGATGTCTTTCGTATTTGAGTTTACATATTTCTGATTGCACTCACGATACAGGAAATACCTACGTTTTAAAACAAAATAGTAATATATATATATATATACAAAGATATTATACAGTGTTTAAGCGTTCCGTAATACAATTCATTTTAAATGAGACATACATTAAACATTTTATAATTACATTCACATCTTATTCTGATTAATGAAAATTAGAAGCTCATTGATATATAATATGTCATCTGGCTGACCGCTATAGTAAAAACTGTGACCGATTAATGCTTTTATCTATCGCTAACACAGTGCCAGTGTGGAGGCCTTAACAGGTTAAAATAATTTAAACTTATAACTTAGTAACTTATAAGACAAATAGGTACTTATACTAAACTGGGGGTGACACACCGAACCTGGGCATTGTCTATTTGACCGCGTCAGTCGTACCTACTACGCCAAGATCGGAGAGTGCCACCTTTTTTTACGGTGGGAAAAATCAGCCAATGACAACCCCCGCTCTTGGCCGGAGCGGGAGATAGTGTCAGACTCTTATTGACAAAACGACTCACCCTGTTCCTTCTAGCCTGTATACCGGGGCTCGAGTTCCCTCGGAGACCTGTAATATCCCTGGCCCCAGTAGGCTTCGACCCGGCTGGGTCCCTGCTGTTGCTGACAACTCCTTGAGGCGCGCGAGAACAGTGCGCGCCGTCGACGACTTGGGCTTGGTCCGGACAGTTGCCGGACGGCCAGACAGCGAGCTACCCATTTCTCACTGTCCGCAAGTCCGCGCCTACGGTGGTCGGAAATCGGGATCAGAATCCCAGCGGCGGCGGCAAGAACGCCGTTGCCTGATGCGGTCGGCCTCCTCCTTTGCGAGCATTACTGCTTCGCAGAAGTCGAAGTCGAGAAGTCGGCGACCGCCTGCCACTCCTCCTCGCTCCGGACCATAGCCTCAACCAAGGCCCGGGGAGAGGCCCGCCTGCTTTGCGATGCATCGCCTCCTCCTCTGTTTAAGCTACAAATCCACCATGTACCTTCCATGACTTAAACAAAGTCAACGACAAAGCTGTACAAGAATACATTGGTCGATCAAAATTTAAGTCGAATCGACACAAAATAAAAAGTATATGGTATGGGTTTGTTCCTACAATAAATAATAAAATGTGTAAGCAAGCAAACATGTACCACTAGTTTTCTAGGATTTTCCCTTTCTCACCTTTACAAAAAATAAAAAGTGTACGAGAGCAAACATATACTCATTATCTACGATTTTCCCTTTCTTGTTTTTTCATAACTACTTTAAATTCCACTCTCTGCTCATTCAAAATTTATTACTCAACTACTGTTGACATAGGTAATAATAGTTAATAGAACAAAAGCCAATCAATATAGCAACTTGTTATGCGAAATAACTGTTATTGAAAAGCTGTTGTTATCTGCAATCAATCAATGTGGAAGTTAAAAGCGTGTTGCTGATAGTGACATTTCGTGGAAACATAAATATTACTGAATATAGAATAGGTATTGTGAACGAAAACATTTCATAAGCAGTTTTTTATTTTTTAACATTTAAAGAACCAAATAGAAATAAAACCAGTACATTATTTATTATAGCACTGCGTAGCATAATCAGCTTTATAGATAATATGCGACTCAATTACCCGGGCATATTATCTATACATTGGCCCAGTCTATATATATAACCTAACTTAACGGTTTAACATGCTTACCAAGACATGGAGGAAACTTGGTATGCAATAAATGGTCAGCCATCTACGGACTGACCTCAGCAAACACACCTTCGACCACTGCGGTCGTTACTATTTAGCTGTAAGCTCCCCTATTAAATTGGTAAAAATTAAGACAAAGGACAATACCCATTACAACGTCCTTCAGACCCAAGTCAATGATACAATGCCTTGCTTCTTAATTCACTACATTTGTTACTGACAATAGCCACTGCATATTCCTTTCCTTTGTGTTACATTCATTAAAAGTACCTGGTAGCTATTGTTTCATTATGCTACATTTTGTTTTCTTTGTTTTATGAGTATGCGTAATAAAAACCGCTTTTGCGCCGCGAATTACGACCTTATTGCTGTTTTGGTTAAGAACGTTTTATATGGCTGTAGGTTTGGGTAATATAAAGCGGGGAAGAAATATAATTAGTTTTTCTTGTATAAATGTAGTACTTAAATTCTTTGTAAACAAACCTAAGTTTCTGTTTCTACGCTTGACTTATGTTGGTGTATTTTTATGTCGGAGAAGTTATTAGTACGGAAGTGTCAATGACTGTCGTAAAGTACTATTGTACGGAAGGTTGAGATGGCATTACACACTACTTATTTTTCACACTACTATACGCAAGCGGTGCGCATCCCTGGTGCGCCGGGTGTGGGCCAGCCCCAATGCCATACTGGCAATGATCGCTGACCGGCTAGACTGTCCCTATATCCGACATGGCTGTGCCAGACATGTTACTATTCCAATGCCTGTTAGGAAATTGTAGTGGTTTTTGGATTTATTTTATTTTATTTTATTTAAAAAAAAAAAAAAAAAAATTACATCACTTTGACAGGATCCAGGCTAGCGTTCGCGCAAGCTGAGTAGATAAAAGTTCCAATCGCATGGATATAGACATGGTCCTCTTTTTTCTGTCGGCAGCTTTGAGAACCACAACAAGTCTTGAAACTGTCCCAAATCTCGTTGTAAATCGCGTAGTCTGGAATAGTTTGTTTATAGCTTTTCACTCGACTCATTCTAGTCTGATTGGTATCCTAAACTGACACACATATGAATTAGCTTCTGAAATAATTAAGTAATTCCTCTTTCTCTCTGAGTGAGAAAGAGTTAGGCTTTTACCAAATAAAATCCTGTCATACTCCTTTACCGTTTGCGTTTCAGGGCTGCAGTGACTCGTTCCAACAATCTCGTACCAGAAACAATCTTAGAATAATATTAAACATTAACTTTCATATTTTATGATTGCTTAAGTTAAACTGTAGAACATAACTTAGAATACATTACAACCGACTCTTGTTAAATTATTTCATTTGCAAAGTTTATTCAGTACTTTTCAAAGTATGAGTTTGAAAATTTCTAGTAGATTTGAATTTAAAAATAGTTCTTGCAAAGTTTATTTAAAGTATGGCCCGGCCGTTATATTCCCACTGCTGGGCAAAGGCTTCCAGGCATTCTTTTTTCGCGCCATTTTTAAAACCAGTCCTCCTGGTATGCGTCTAGATCGTCTGACTATCTCTTTCTGAGTCGGTTTCGAGGGTAATTTCTCTCTTCAGTTTTTACTTTACTAGCGGTCACTGTACGTGTGACTGACGTGACTCGCCCAATCATAAATGAGGTTGGCACTCTTTTTGTGCAAGTTTATTACTTTTTTTAAGTATAAAATAAGAAAAGAAAGAAAGAAAACTTGTTTTGTTAGGCACAAAGATACAGACATACAATGTAAAAACAAACAGAAACTTAAAATTTTAAACCATAATATTGTGTGCTTTACAGTAAATCTGACACTCCCTCTCGCTCCAGCGAGAGGGAGTGTCAGATTTACTGTTACTGTATTTCTTCAGTTGTTTTTTTTTTTGCGAGGACTAGGAACACCTATAAGATGCCTGACGCTTTTCAACTGAACCTTTAGTTGAACGTATGTATGTTAATTAATTTTATATGGTGTGAGGATATAAACGAAGAAGAAAAATAAAAGATTTTTTTTTTTGACGGGTATATCGCAATCTTAGGACTAACTAAACTAAACTAAACATTCTATAGGAAAAATATGCCCCACGTCCACGCAATACGGCCGAACGCTCAGCATAATGCCGTGACCATGAACACACGCAAAATGCGATGAGCCCACAGCGCTGGTTTTCAGCGTGAACCATTAACGGAAGGCACACGGACAGAAAAGAGATTCCAATTGTAATTTTGCTTAAACTATAGATATAGAAAAATGAATGTTAGTATAGCAATACTAAGCCAGATGTTCAGTGATAGAATATTGGATAAAAAAAATCAATTTGAAATGTTTCACGCGGTCCCGCCGGATATTCCTGAAAAGAGGTTTCAATATCATTTTTATTTTATAAAAAACTAAACAGATGTGATCCTCAATAGCAATTATTTATTCAGGTGTAATTTATAAAATGTAGACACAGAATATTGTGATGTCAGTACTAAGTAATTTCCACGTGTGCCTCAAAGAGTTGCCAGTAACCGTCGGGGCCCAGCAGGGCCGAAGCCCTCGGGCCCTGAAACAATAGCAAAGCAAGAACAGGAGTGGGTTTTTATTAAATGTCTGACACTATCTCCCGCTCTGCCCAAGAACGTGGGATGTCATTAGATGACTTTTCTACCTAAAAAAACGTACTAGGTACTTTGGATTGGAATTTTCCTATTAATTTTACGTCGAGGATAAATTACTTTTTTAATCATTCTAAATGGGACCTCTCAAGACCTTAATCTCGCCGCAAGTAAGTCTAGAAAATATTTCATTTATTTTATCGAGGTAGGAAATCATCAAAGAATTAGAAATAAAGAAAGAAAAACAATTAATTTGTGGGAAAGGACGCAATCTTGAGACTAGCTTACAATGATAATAATTAATCATTCTACATTTCTGCAGAAAAAATATGCGTTAACTTTGAGCTAGATGGAGGAACGCTCAGCGTAACGTTCAGTAGCTCGATTCACGTAATGAAAACCGTAACGATATCGTAGCGATTAAGTCGTTTAGATCATTTCCGTATTCATATCCATTAATCGAGTTTGAACGACACCGATTTTAAAGTCGTTTGAAATTCGTCGATTTGAAAAAAAAACGGTATTACATTATCCTAACAGAATACTTATTAATGTAACTGGAAATAAGTCAATAGTTCGTGAATACCGCTTTTGGATAGGACTTCGATCGAACGACTATAAAACTTTAACGATATTTGGCTTGTTTGATTTTACGTGAATCAGGCTGTTTTAGCGGTGATCGGCGCAAGGAGCGGGGCGGTATCGTAGCGGGCGCCGGGCGCTGTGAGCGGCGTCTTGTGGTTCATACTTTTCTTTTACCGCTCGTCGCCCCGCGCTTAGCTACCGTTCACATTGACAAAGTCATAAACGTGCCGTAATGCCGTGGTGACAGAGGCACTTCCCGGAACTAAGTAGAGCCTACCTGTATTCCTTCAACTGTTTTGCTTTATAGGGATGCTGTAATTCTTTTGAACTATCCAGCAGGTTTATGCAAAAGATTTAAGACAATCAAATCTCTGAAAGTACTGGTCTGCCAATTTTTTTTGTCCGATAGAAAGCTGTTAAATTCCTGAGTGACATAGGCTATATTGTATGTATAAAGGAGAAGCTGCGTGCAAAAGCTAGTCATCAATATTCAGCCATCTTGTACACTGTGAACATAACTCCGTCACAAGGCGAGGCGTTCAACACTAATGTACGCGCAGCCTCCCAAGGCCAGGTTCGTTAAACAATTTGCATTTCCCACTGTTTTGTGCGAAAACATGGAAACAAGGACGCTCATCCCTTCCGCTCTCACCCGTTTTTGCGATTGTGTCATTATTTTAGGGGTAATTATGTTTTATTTGAGGACGTAATCTTCTAATATTGCTTATAGGGTGGGGATTAGGCTAGGCGGAATACATATATTTTGGGTAGCGTGAGTTTTGTTCTGTATTGCAATGTTTAAACTATACATGTCCATTTTAGATACTTTTAATTTGGTTTTGTCATGATTGCTGGGTACTTGCTAACTTTCTTTTTTTTTTCCACCCAAAAGAGATATTTTTTAGGAATTTTCACCTGACTTCAAAAAAGGAGGAGGTTCTTAATACGTCAGAATATTTTACTTTTCCTGGTTCCAAAGTCATCAAATTAGGATCTGAAGGAATCCTAGATAAATTGAGGGAACCCATAAAATTTTATAAGCGCACTTTTTATGGTTATATTCTATAGGTACCTTACTTTAAAACTACTTTTAAACTTAACTAAAAAGTGTAAAATTAAAAAAATAAAATACTCCAGATAATGCAAACGACCTCTTCTTCTTCTTCTTCCTGCCCTTATCCCATATTAATTAGGGTCGGCGCAACACGTTTCCTTTTTCCATTCTGTCCTGTCACCCGTCAAACTATTACTAACTCCCTTTTCTTTCACTTTTCACACAATCCATCCACCTTTTCTTCGGCCTTCCTCTTCCAAAGCAATGCAAACGACCTCGATACATAAAAAAAGACACTGAAAAGAGCGGGTCGGAAATCAATCATAAATAACGAAGAGACAAAACCCAAACTACAGTCTACCTGAAAAAAAAAAAATACCATTGTGGGAGGTTCTGGTGTCCCGCAAACCGGAAACCTTAGAAGGCGTCCCACAAGGTGGAACGATGACCTGATGAGATTCGTGCGTATCTGATAGATACCTACGAGACGCAAAGGACCTTCATTGTGGCAGCACTTGGGGAGTTCTATGTCCAACAGTGAACGTAATTCATCAGTTTCAAGAAAATACAAGTTCCCTTTAATGCATTCTACACACTTTAATAAAACAACAAACTACAAAAGCTTTGCTGACAACAAAACGGCAGCGTACCAAAAATACCTCAGTAAATTCTCCGTTGTTCCAGAATGTTGTTTAGAGATTAGCGGAGCGTGGCACGCGTTATTTAGTACCACACACATCTGTTTCGAGGCACTTTAAGTGCTGTAGATGCAGCGTCACGTTCGCATTATTTTGTTTCAGAATTATTTATTACTAGCTTTTGCACACAGCTTCACCCGCGTACATACATGAAATACGAGTATATCCTGTCATTCAATAATAAAGCAGCTTTCTATAGGTGAAAAAATTTTAGCAATCGGACCAGTATTTTCAGAAATTACTCCCTACAAACCAAAAAACAAAAAACCAACTTTATTATTATTATATTATAGTATAGATGTAGATTAATTATTTTCTTTATGCAAACACAAAAGTACAAAGGCAGACTTAATGCCTAAAACATAGTCTACCAGTCATCCTAGAATCGCCCAAAAAGGGTTCATCTGTTTGATTTTATCCTTGTAGCGACATCTATGACATCACATAAGAACTAAGAAAAAAATGCGAAATCCTGCATCGCACAATCAAAGTTCTCCGCGTGATTTGAACATATATACGACAACCCGAAATCATCTATTGGGAAGTCGCCCAGCAGACCATAACACCTATCTGGGCGGAGGATCCTTCCTTTTCAACAGAGGTATGAGGGACTTTACTCTCTGGTCCGTATACCTCCAAATTCTTTAGACGACTAAAACGCATCTTATGAGGCGGTTTAAAAGTAACGTCATATAAAAAAAATGTAGCTACATATTTCAAAATTAAAACAACTTATTTAATTATGACATAGTTTAAACTAGGGCTCACCTAGTTTCAATTTTACCAGAACTCCAGCTTCTCACAGGAACGAAAATTACATTTTGGTACTGCATGAAAAATGTTTCCTAAATTATTTAAAAAATATAGCTGCTGCATTTTCTGTACAGGGTCACTTTTGAGTTAATTTCTCAAGTAACTAGTGCGCCTCACCATCAAAGGTTGCATCGCTACTTACCATCAGGTGGGATCGCAGTCAAGCACTAGTTTATCTCAATTAAAAAAAAAAAAACTACCATTCTTGGAATAATATCTACTGACTGTGCGTCGCGGTTGTATCCGCGGTTATGGTAGTAACACAGTATACTCTTATTGGTCATGGTAAAAATGTTTACTTGAAACTCGCAGGATAAATTACTAGCAGAATAAAATAAACATATTATCTAGTTACTTAAACAAACATAAAAAAATAAGAACAACATTTAAAAAGAAAAAATAACTCTTTAGGGCCTAAAGACTCCTATCCCAGCATATGATGCGGTATTTCAACATTCTACAATTGAAAAATATTTAGATCTAGCCAGAGCGTATTTACGATGTTCAAAATCCTATTTGAACTTCTAGTTTCTATTTTCAAATAGTTTCAAATTGTTTGAAGTGTAATTTGAATTTAAATAATACCAGTATGTACGAAAAACAAAGCAGCTCATATGCTCAACTTTTTAGGAATAATAAACCTTGTTTCACGTTACATTGAATGCATAGGATTTTAAAGTTTTGTACTGAATGTAAAACCATTTTTTTTCAGTTTTTCATCTGTTCGAGAGCTAAAGTTTCAGGCAAATTGGTTGAAAACATTTAGTAGAACAGCTATAACAAAGCCAATTTGATGAAATTCGAAATTCCATGTTTTCGTTGCGTTCATATTACTAACTGGCAGCTTAAATAAATACCTATCATTGTATTTTCTATTGAGTTTACATAGAATCAGGGTAATATTGTATTAAAATAGTTTGGTAATGGTACATATGTAGATAGTTATGTAGTGGTGCTCGCATGATAGTAAAAAATATTCCAGGAAACGCACTACCGGGGTAAAAGTATCTTATATGCTACTTTAAGACATAGTTTACCCGTTTGCCAAATTACACCCAAATCCGTTCAGCCGTTCAAGCATGAAAAAGTAGCAAACATAGACACGTGACACTCACAAGCCTCTCATGACTGTGTAGGTTTTTTATTATTTTTATTGTTTAAAGAACCAAATGGAAATAAAAGAAGCACGTTATTTATTATAGTAATTAATAACAGACATACTTGACTATTTTTGTTTCAAATGTCTTAGAAGTCTGCTGGCAAAAATTCTTACCATTTTTATTTTCACATTCCTACATTTTTCTTTAACATACATACAACTAAGTAGGAATTTTAATAGTTACATGTTACGGAGAATAGAAACACTACATAAAGAATTTATGAATGATATGGTCAATAAAGGTTGCTAACGATATGATGATTAACAGAAGTGAACCGCATTTTTTTTTCTAGGCCTTACTGTCCCACTGCTGGGCAAACAAAAGACCAAACTTTCTGCTCCTGCGCCGTCTTGAACCAGTCCTCGCGGTACACGTCCAAATCATCCCGCCACCTCTTTCTCTCTCCTCGACGGCGCTTTCCTTCAGTAGGGACCCACTGTGTGGCGACGCTCGCCCAGCGGTCCCTATGCATGCGTCTGGCATGACCCGCCCTGGCAGCCTTTTTGCTCACGACCTGTATAAAAATAGAAAATGATCTCACAGAAATATACTCCCGGTATAAACAGTTATACCTGGACATGCTCCACCCGCGTGCCAAATTTCATCCAAATCCCTTCCTTTGTAAAGAAGTAAGAAACATACACACATACTCATAAACCTTTATAATATTAATGTATGTGTAATTATGATTTCATGTTGAGCTTCAGGTCTTCTCAAGGTAAAGGGATTGTTGAAGAGTTACCTAGACTAGAAAAATATAGTAAAAATGTTTAGCTATGTGTACAGCAGTATATACATAATAATAGAATATTTTTTTTTTATGATATAAACCAGTGCTTGACTGAGATCCCACCTGATGGTAAGCAGTGATGCAATCGTATATGGTGAGGCGCACTAGTTTATTAAGAGCCTATTCACTCTTGCCTTGAAAACGCCTAAATTATAAGGTGACGGGAAGACCGCAGTAGGCAAATTGTTCCAGTCCTTCGATGTACGCAGTATAAACGACGAAGCGAAACGCTTAGTCCGAACCGTAGAAGTTTCAACAATGCCAAAAAAATTACATTGCCAAATTTTAAATTCAAGATTTTTAAAATAAATTTCAATGCAATAAACAATTTCATAATATATTTTTAGTAAGTTTGCATGCTAGATTTAAAAAAAAAAAAACATGATCAATTCTATTTATTCAACAACTTCCTTTATATATTTTTGTGCAAATAAAATGCCTTATTTAAAAAAAAGCCTTTTAGTTATTAATTCACATTGTACGTTAATTTTCATCTAAAAATGTTAGCACTCATTATGTACTTAAGAATATGCTTATATCAAGAAACAAGAACTAATTGAATGACTAAGGCTTTGTTGTGACTTCCAATTAATGGATGGGACAACATGATAAGAATTGTTTTGACTGCTAATTTTGATTTAATTAAGATCAAATGGCTGATAGCGCTGCAGCGTAGAGTCTTTTGAGGTGGAGAAAAGATTTTCCTCTTGAGGATAAGATGCTGTGATTGTGTGGTCTTAATCCGTTCCGTAAATCCGTCTTTAATCAATTGGAAATCCTTTTTGAATAATTTTTCTCTACACATATTTTTATCAAATACGTCACGTGTTTATTTACTTCAATTTGTGTGGTAAAATGTATGGACCGATTCGCTCAAGCTATATATTTTTGTTATGTGAACTAGTCTAACATTTTTTTCTGATTTAGGGCGAAGCGAAAGAGCCTGTCAGACTTTTACTGACTAAAATCAACTCATATATTCTTTCTTTAGGACAATCCATGGAAGCTAGTGCTTGCCTGTAATACAACGTTGATGGTGTTTCGCAATAGTTCATTTAGGGCATATCCACTCTAGCATAATTATCTATTAATTTTATTGATTAATTTATGGCAGTACAAAATAATGTTGTTTAGTTATCAAAGCCATAAAATGAATCAGTTTTAAGTGGAAAATTTATTTACACATAGTAATATGCCTTTTTTCTTCGAAAAGTTAAGCAAAAAAAACCCACTACGTAGGCTGGGAAATCATTAACACTTCTTAAGAAAAAGTTCTTTAACCTAAAATTAAATTAAACGTTTTAATGAATATTCAAATATGTACACACTCCTATTTATGAAGTGGTAAAGTAACAAAGGATACGAAACACATTCTTATAATCCTACGCGAAGGAAAATTGCAAATTTTCACACATACATATTTAAATTTCCTACAAAATCATTCATTGCGGAGCGCCTCTTCATAAATGTTCGGCAAACGAAAGCTCTTGTATTTAAACAGATAAAAGTGTAGATGCGAATCATATTTAAGGTGCATACACACAGAACAGTTATGTCACTGTCACGTCGGTGATCAGTCACGTCAATATTTGCTTGTGGTGTATGTATACGGCGAAGTAGCTTTTGTTCGTGACAATACACGTTCTAGTATGGCGGTTACATATAGACATTATATGAGGCGTAAATTTTTATAAACAGGTCATCAGTTTGTGTCAAAAATGCTTGTAATGGAAATGTCAGTATATTTATTGAGCTATTTGAAACGTTTACCGCAGCTTTACAAATACCTACACAGTTAACTTGACGCTGACGTCAAACATACGACAGACGTATCCAATTAGTATTTTGACCACAGCCTGACTGACGACGTCATGTAGTACATAGTTTCGCCAACAGCCTATGACGTGCCAACTTCGTACTTACATTTGTACTAAAGTAGCTGATCGGTGACGTGACATTGCCGTGAATAAGGACCTTTATAAAAATCTATAAATACCTGTTCAGGTGGTTCTGTCCTCATATAGCTTCCTGATTAAATTTGCGTTGGATCCGTTTGCATTTTAAAGTCGGATGGCTCATGTTTGACACCTGTGCCTGAGTTGTGAGCATCTCCAAATGGTATTGAAATGGAAAACAATTTGCACCGTTTTTAGGTGGAAGTCCCGCCTAAAAAAAGGTGCAAAATTAACCACTTCTACTCTGAAACTATGTGATTGTCAGAATGTTACTGACTAAAGCCCACGTGTTCTTTCAATGGTCCTTTATGTTCTTATGTCAAAATCCCGCAGCACAATCATTTACACTGGAAATTAGGATAATTTCAATCTATTACCGTCTACGCAAATATGGACTTTATCGTTATGTTTTTAAGTAAGTATTTGAGTGAAATATTAAATATATCCCAACTATGTATGTACAAGTACCAATAGAGTTTTACTTTATCTTCGTTATGAGAAACCACTGCAATGTGTGGATGAGTTATTTTTCTTCATAATTAAGCGGGCGATTTAAAATAGTACATTGATCCAAAAGTTTTTGTATTTTTATCGAATTCTAAATACAAACATCTCGTCGATCGTGAATGAGTTTTAAATTGTTCACAGGGTCGTTAACGTTTTGTTTACTTAATGTGAATTGAGTGGTACAAAATTTAGTTATGGTAAAGTTTTTTAGATATGAGAATGTAGATTGCATAATATGCTTTAATTGCCACTGAAAACTTGACGCATAATTTAGCCAGTCTTACATTGTCATTTTAAATTTTCACTAAAATTATAATTTTCTTGTGATGGACAATAATACCATATGTGTTGTTCTATATTATTTTAAACTGCTTGTTTATATTAATTTAATAGCCTGTTAATATTAACAAACTTTGTAAATTAAAGCCAGAATTCTTTTGTAACGAAATCACGTTTAAAAATACGACACAATTCCCTCAAATGTACTTAACACAAATATATTTAACATAAACACGGCTTTGTAACGTTTACAGATTTGCTCCATTCTCGTTTATACAATTTTAAAGCCGATTGGCTCGAGCACCTGCGCAGCGCTTCAAGCGCGTCTACATACACGCTGAATAAAGCGGAAACGTGCATTTCCTGCACTTTCCAATTGCGAACGTGTTTTTATTTACTGTAATAAATAATGCTGGATATATGGCGCTGTAGATCGCTGCAGCGATGGAATTTATTGACAGATTCTTGTTGGACAAAGTATGCAGGGCACGGAAAATGTATGGGAATTTTATTAACACAGAAGACATTTTTATTCAAATGATAAATATTTTATCTGTATTATTTATTATTAATAAATTTGATTACTGCCTTTAGCCAGCAGAAATAAAAAAAAATACCTCAAAAGGAAAACATTCCAGGGATAAAACGTATTGTAATGTGCTATTTTAAGACATGGTCTATAAGCATGCCAAACTTCATTCAAATCCGTTCAGTGGTTTAAGCGTTAAAGAGTAACAAACGTACGAAATACACACTCACTTTTATTATTTGATGACTCGCACAAATGATTTTCTCAGTTAACTTAAAAAAAAAACTTACAAACTTAGTATCAAAAATCTATTCAATTGGTTATACGGTATCACCGGCATTGCGACAAACGTGGTTATTTTTAACTGCAAAGCTCTTTAACCTTGTATACTCGTACCCATTTAGGTATCCTATAATTTAATAGTATCTCACCTGAAAAACCCTGTATTTATCTATTTATTTCTAGTGCTACTTCATACGGTGTCCGTTTTGCAGGCGGCTACTAATATCCGGTCATTACCGGAACCTTATTAAATTAATGAATGTTACCCTAGTAAGTCAAGAAAGAGGCCGCAATGCAAAATACTTCTATGTAGTTTTTTTTAAAGTAGAATAACCTTTCTATGATATCGCGGGGGATGTCTTGAGCTCTTTTCGATGTATCTGCTCAGATTTTTTTTTAGTAGTTTCTGTGTACCTAATTACAATATTATTAAAGGACACAATTGGAGTGTTTGAAGCCTAATAGATATAGAATGTAAATGCCATTCATAATAATAATTAAAATCTTATCTCCGAGGCACTTTTTGTTTCTTCTTTTAGGGTTCTGTCATCCAAACTATCCAAATCCAAACTAATATTATAAATGCGAAAGTAACTCTGTCTGTCTGTCTGTCTGTCTTTGCTTCACGCCTAAACTACTGGACCGATTTGTGTGAAATTTGGCACAGGCATAGTTTGGAACTTGAGAAATGACATAGGATAGTTTTTATCACAAACAATAAAATAAAAAATAATATAAAAAATAAAATTTATTCCGGACATACGGCGCCATCTATTGGTCAAGAGTCGGCATCAATTCAGTACTATCTGCCGGAAGTCACTATTCCACGCGAACGAAGTCGCGGGCAAAAGCTAGTATATAATATAGGGTAATTGGTAATTAGTATACGATACTTAAACACGTGATGGTGCTCATGACCAACAACTTTTACTATGGGAACAAACCTGAAATCGCGAAAAAAAATCAGCTATTCAGTACATTTATGTTTGCCTAATGTACTAAACAGCTGATATTCTTTTCGCGATTTCGGCTTTGCTCCCATAATTGTTTGTTATCATGAGCACAATCACGTGTTTAAGTATCGTGCACTAATTGCCAGTCACCCTATATATCTTCGTTTGGGTTTATTCATCCCTCCCATTCTAAGTAGAGTGAGATAGACTCAGACTTTTACAAACAAAACATATTCTTGTTCTTTCAATTGCCTTTTGCTTTCCATGGTGGTAGCGATGTCTCTATGGACCTATGGCTAAAACCATTAGATTAGATCCTGTATTAAGACCACTAGCGTTAGGAAGTTTTATAAAAACTTCTTTTTTTTTTACCTCAAAAGCTTAGATATTTTACAAAATGAGATCTAAATCTCTATCATTATTTCGCTACCACGGGTACTAGCAAAATAATGAATTTTAAACGAGCCTCTTAATTTAGTGCCCGGACCAGAAATTCATTACCAAAAGCTTGTAATAATATTAAAAATTCTTTATGATAATCTAATAAAAGTACTATAGCAACCAATATAAATTTCTGTTTTTATCAAGTTTAATAGCGTTACTTTGCAAATTTTTTGGCAAAAGTCACGTTTTGCCCATTCCGGGTAACTTTGCCCATTTAATTAAGGTGGGTACTGCGATGGGGGTAGTAACACGAATCGTACAATGGAGTCACAATTTCTTGTAAAATCTTCTGTTATATTAATAAATAATTTTATATTATTTTATGACTTACTTGAGATAGAGAAAGAATCATGTAGTTTTGTAAGTGGGTTGATTTAGTTGAACTTATTTAATGTACTAACCATCGAAATTCCACTAACATTGTGAGTGAATGAATCATTATTTTGGTCCAAGTCATGTTGCTATGTGCAAATAAATTAAAAAATAAATAAAAAGTGACCATGGTGACTAAATAGTTACGTGGCTACGGGTGCACAACCACATAATCATTTGTAATAATATACTGAAATGTACAGCGACAGTTGTGTGCTTTGTTCTTACGTGTACAAGAGGTCAAAAGATCTTTTGAGAATAAAAATATTTTATATTCATCTGTATTTTTTATTCGTTGGTTTAGCAAACTACGTAGGAAACTTAAATATTAATTAAACTAACTAAGTATTTATACTTTCGTCTGTAAGATTACGTACAAAATTTTATGTCACTTTTATCACTCTTGATGATCACGATAAGATCGTAATGACGCCAATCCCGATAAATAGAACACAAATACCTACGTCCGTACTTATCTTGCTTTTAAATCCACAAAAGCAATCAATATACAATTCCAAAGGAACACAATGGTTAGCCATATCGTGTACGAGGAACGATTAGCCATGTTCTAATTGATTCGATGCATATCTAGCGGCCGGTCGGTGTAAATCAACTTGATACTTGTCCGCCTCGCGAGGAAATGAACGCCGATTGTTTATCTTGATAGTTAAATACAACAGGGGTTTGTTTGAAACTGTGAATTTGAAGGATGGTGGTGGTGATTGTTTTTGTGCTATCTATATACCGGTCGTTGTGGCGACGCTTGGGGGAGGCCTATGTCCAACAGTGGACGTCTTTCGGCTGATATGATGATGATGATGATATAAAGGAGAAACTGACTGACACAGAAACACATTCAACGCACAGTTAAAATTACTGGGACTAGTAGTAGTTTCTATTTAAAACGTACGTACTACTTTCACGTGGGCGTTGCTGGTAGCAGAAAATAATTTGTTTATATAAAAGGCGAAGTTTTGTTACCAACTCTTCAACGCCTAGTCCAATTTGAGCCTAGAATAATGAAATTTTGCAGCGTGGTTCCTTTTATAACGAGTAAGGCAAAGAAACAGAGGTCCAAAGTTAGTATGGAGAAACTTGTTTGTTGTATGATAGTAGTATCAGGTGGGCGAAGCTACCTGGTAGAAGCTAGTACATACATGATATATACTATGCTGACACAGCATGTGGTGCTATCCATCTATATTTAAATTCAGGATTCGAGATAGCTGCAATTTTTTTTTAACCAAAAAATTCAAAATCAATACCTATGGTCAATATTTATAGGACTATTTGCTGCGTTGTCATTTAGCATGTTTAAATAGTTATAAAGTTTTTTTTTTTTTGTGTAGTGTTAGTATCCTTATTTGTAAATTTTTGTTTATTGCCGTTTGTGTAAGATCAATATCATCTATTTAGTTAAGCTGTATACAGCAAAACCAGGGTAAACCACTAACTGCAATAACGCAAATCTGACCTTTCGTGCTAGATTATAAATTAACCTTTACTAACACTATTATGTAGTATGTATGAAATTTAAAAATCAACTGTGTTATACTACTTACTGTCATTTAACATTTATTTTCTGCAACAGAAAATGTACCTATCTTTTTTTTTGAAGGTGTGAATAACTTTTCCCAGTCTGGGTGGATCAAGGGTTTTTTTTTACACTCGAATCAGGTGCAGGAACCTCTAGTATTTCTAAGTCTGGTGAGAAATAATGTCATGCGGAAGATGAGGATGCCGTGACTTCTTTCCAGTCACTCCTCGAAGATAGAACTTACTGCCATAATTATGGCGTACCCAGAGCAAGGCACCTCTTTTTTTTTCACGGTGGGAAAATCATCTAATAACATCTCTGCTCTTGGGGGGAACAGGAGATAGTGTCAGACTTTTACTCACTAAAAACCCACTACCGTCCCTTCGTTGCCTTTCGTACCGGGGCTGAGCTCTCGAACTAACCCTGGCTCCAGTAGGCTTCGACCCAGCTGGGCCCCTGCTGTTGCTGACAGCTCCTTGAGGCGCGTGGCAACAGTGCATGCCGTCGACGACTTGGGCTCACTCGGGACAGCCTCTTGCTCAACTGGTCCTGTGGTACACTACCGTGTGTCAAACTTCTACTGGCTTTATCCACCCGTGTTACTTTATTTGCCCTTTGCATTCCCAGGGCCACGTTGACTCTTTCAAACAATCCCTAAAACTAAGATTTCATAAAGAATTCAACTATAACTATGTGGAAGTTTGCGAGGATACAATGTTAATATAACATCACATACTTGCGAGCCCACAAGTTTGACCCCGGCCATGGTGAGAAGTGGACGCGGGTGCTATGGCGTCCGCGAATGATTAAATACATAAACCGCCGTTTGCGTGACAAAATAGACTTATGAATAATCGACCGTCTATTGTTTTCACGTTTTAGGAAGGGTATTATCCAATGACATCGCCCGCCCTTATGCAGGGTGAGAGGGCTTAATGATATAAACCCGTGCTTGACTGGGATTCCACCCGATGGTAAGCGGTGATGCAATCGTTGTTAGTGAGACGCACTAGTTTATTAAGAGCCTATTCGCTCTTTCTTTGAAGGCACCTAAATTATAATTGGTCGGAAAGACCGTAGCAAGCAAATTTTTCCAGTCTTTCAATGATTTTCCGACTAAATAAAAAAAAAACTGTGTCCACGTAATCGCTTCCGCTACCGCTACCACACCCGCACTATTCGCCATTCAGTCAAGACAAAGCCTTACTCATGGAAGAACTTACCCAAGTTATACATGATGTTTGAAGACTAGTTTAAACTTGAGTAGACATTCTAAGAATCGGTTGTGTTAGTAAATATTTACGATGTAGAGTTTTACGAGAAAGTTGAGTTTTAAAATGGAATGACAATGAAATAAACAAAGCTATTTCAAATAGCAAAGATATTTCATCGAATTTACTTGTTTTGGCAGATATTTTAAACACTATACAAATATATCAAGACAGGCTTAAGCAGTTTTTATTATTGCCTTGAGGTCTAAGAAAATATTACTTTCATAAAATATTTACATACTGTAACAAAGAGGCAATTGTTAAAATTCGAAAATATTTAGAGATTGACAACGTTACATTTTGGCTCTTTTT
Source organism: Mythimna albipuncta (assembly GCA_929112965.1). Taxonomy (NCBI): domain Eukaryota; kingdom Metazoa; phylum Arthropoda; class Insecta; order Lepidoptera; family Noctuidae; genus Mythimna; species Mythimna albipuncta. Next base: position 14,747,863 of record OV815973.1, read on the forward strand.
CAATTCCAATTAATAATCTCTCTTTCAATACATTTGGGTCTTGTCGAGAGTACCTAAATAAGTTTCTTCTAGGCAAGCGTACGCAATAAAAGCACAGTAAAAATTAACGCTCTTGAGATGTGGTGCTGGAAGCGACTACTGAAGATAAAATGGACTGCAACAACATTATCGCGGTCAATCACCAGATAGACAGACCTTATTAATTCATCTTCATAGCGTTTCCTCATTGAATGCACACGCAATGCCACGAATAGAGAGAGATGGAAAAATCTCGCAAAGGCCGCAACCAAACTACCAGACGATCCATGACCACGATCACTCCGCCAAGAGTGTATGAGTGAAAAGCAGAAGAGGCAAGCGTCACCACTGTCAATCACATCATCACAAGATAGAAGCCACGCGTGAGACTATCAATAATAAATAACAAAAAAAAACTACCGTAGTCACTGATGAATGTCGCATTACTAAAGACTAGCTTTTGCCCTTAGCTTCGACTGAATACATAAAATATAGCCTATGTCACTCAAGAATAAAGTAGCTTTCTATAGGTGAAAGAATTTTAGCAATCGGACCAGTACTTTCAGAGATTACCTCCTACAAACAAAAAAACAAAAACAAACTTTTACCCTTTATTAAATTAGTGTAGAAGTGTAGATTTAGATAGTGTATATTATCAATCGAAAATCAAAAAGGGTAATCAGCACTAGAGCACAAGTCTATATATAATTATTCAATAGTGTAGATTTTTTTTTATGGTGGGAAAAATCATGCATTGACATCCCCCGCCCTTGGGCGGAGCGGGAGATAGTGTCAGACTCTTACTGACTAAAAGATACACCCCGTTCCTTCTAGCCTTCATACCGGGGCTCGAGCGCCCTTTCGGATAACCCTGGCCCCAGTAGGCTTCTATCAATCGAAAATCAAAATGGCTCATCGGCACTACAGCACAAGTCTATCTTCAAAGATGATGGCTTCAATTTATTCGCGCCACAATCTGCCAATGTTGAAAATGTGTGCTAATATGTACAAAGCTTTACCTATCAATAGTGACGCTAACCGCTTTCCATAAGTGAGACGTCCAATATTCTACACGAAACGACCATAATGGATCCTTTATATGTACGATATTAAAACAGGAATATTGATGGGGTTTCGTTGTTGTAAATATTATTATAACTGCCTATAAGCTTTTAATATTGAACCTCGGTCGCCGTGTTAAAGTTTAATTACTGTCGAACAAACGACTTAACGGCTATTGATGGCGCTACCGATCATTTTGAAAGTGATGTGTGAACAAAGATTTCAGCGCTAGTAGGTATATTGTTTTTTTTTAAGATTTTTTTTTCTTTGGCAAAAATCATCCAATGACAACCCCCGCTCTTGGGCGGAGCGGGAGATAGTGTCAGATTCTTACTGACTAAAAAACTCATCCCGTTCCTTCTAGACTTCGTACCGGGGCTCGAGCGCCCTTTCGGATAACCCTGGCCCCAGTAGGCTTCGACCCGGCTGGGCCCCTGCTGTTGCTGACAACTCCTTGAGGAGCGCGGGAACAGTGCGCGCCGTCGAGGACTTGGACTTGGTCCGGACAGATACCGGACGGCCGATCAGCGAGCTACCCACTGCTATATATGCATATGCTCACTGTTCGCAAGCCCGCGACTACGGTGGCATGAATATATACAGCGTTTTTTTTTCTTTTTGAAGTGGAAAATTATCAAAAGACTTCTTTGGCCTTTTTTTTTATGGTGGGAAAAATCATGCATTGACATCCCCCGCCCTTGGGCGGAGCGGGAGATAGTGTCAGACTCTTACTGACTAAAAGACCCACCCCGTTCCTTCTAGCCTTCATACCGGGGCTCGAGCGCCCTTTCGGATAACCCTGGCCCCAGTAGGCTTCGACCCGGCTGGGTCCCTGCTGTTGCTGACAACTCCTTGAGGCGCGCGGGAACAGTGCGCGCCGTCGACGACTTGGGCTTGGTCCGGACAGTTACCGGACGGCCGGACAGCGAGCTACCCATTGCTCACTGTCCGCAAGCCCGCGTCTACGTTGGCCGGAAATCGGGATCAGAATCCCGGCGACGGCGGCGGCGATAACGCCGTTGCCTGATGCGTTTGGCCTCCTCCTTTGCGAGCATTACTGCTTTGCAGAAGTCGGCGACCGCCTGCCACTCCTCCTCGCTCCGGACCATGGCCTCAACCAAGGCCCGGCGCGAGAGGTCTCCGCCGCCGATCGCCCCCACGAGGGCACGGCGATGCTCCGCCCAAGCAGGGCACACCTCGACTGTGTGCTCCACCGTGTCCTCCGGGCGTTCCGCACAGTGGCGACACCCGGGCGTCACTTCCGCATGAATCCGGTGTAGGAAACTCCCGAACGAACCATGTCCGGTGAGGACCTGCGTCATGCGGAAGGTAAGGACGCCGTGAGGCCTTTCCAGCCACGCCTCAAAGAGGGGACTTACCGCCATGATTGTGGCGTGCCCAACTTCTTTGGCCTTAGAGTGGAGCAAGAAAGTGTACCAGATTTTTGCTGACTAGAACCCACCTATGTTCTTACATTTGCTTTTCGTTTTATAGGACCACGGTTACTCTGGCCAATTTAAAAGTGCCTATAGATGCTTTATTTGAAATAAATGCTTTGATTCTTTGATTCTTGACTCATTCAAACGTTTTCACAGATTACAGGGTAATTTTCAATTAATGTTTTCAAGTGTGTGTGTGTGTGTGTGCTGGTGTTTTTTTTAAACCTTATCAGCACGATTTAAATAATTAACCGTTTTCTAAATTTAAAAGGTAGATATAAAACAATAAAAACATTGTAGGGATCGTATCTGAAGGCCAATTACAATTATTATCTTGACATTTGCTTTCATGAATATTAATATTATTTCAGTTCAGTTAGGTATATTTTGTTTGAATATTAACTCAACATTTGATATAGGTTCAAGCTCTTTAAATAAGTACTACACATATTTTTATCATTAATCTCTCTCTTTGTAACATTTATTATATTTTTTACATTCAAACGTAAATCAACTATGACTATAAAAATAGTAAAAAACTACTGCTGAAAAATGTAACCATTATTTTCATATGAAATGGGTAGAATCATACGAACCGCCAAGATATTTATTAGTTAAAATATAAAAAGCAGACCGCTGGCAACTAAAATTTATGGAAACAACTATTTTTACGAAGATTTCAAATACATAAATCTAGTGGTGATCCACAATAAATTGTAAATAAAATATACATGTATCTATTGTTTTTTTTTTTACGAAAACGTTGCCCTCATACTCCTGTATCGTTGGTTAGTTTACATGTTTGTGATGTAAGAGTCCTGTAGGCAATACAAATATTTGCTCCGTGCGGGATTCAAACTCGTGACACGTCGCTAGGCAATTTCTAAACCACTCCGCCCACCATCAAATCATCATCTTCAATATTATACTAGCGTCCAGTTCCTTCTTCTTTCTTCTATTTTTAAAATTCTTGATTTTTTTTACTATATTTTGCATATATTATACACTTAAACTTTCCTCATAAATCACTCTATCTACAGATGAAAATCTATCGAGCAGTTTTTACGGTTTTTGTGAGCAAGCAGAGATGCGGGACTTTGTTTTACAATATGTAGGTACTTTTATATTTCGTCGTTTATACATTACATACCTTTTATACCTTACGATCTCACACCATTTACGGATAAAGTTGAATGTTTTTGGCAACTTACAGATGCTAAAATATGAGAATCGTGAGTACCTTATTAATGAAAATATTGGCGTCACTCAATCCCGATGTCAAAGTACAATTTATTTATCACGTATTATTATTGTACTGTGTTATCTTGGATTAGTATGGCTCAACATACGGTTTACATCCTGAAAAACAAAAAGAAACTCGTTTTCACGGTGTTTATATTACAAGCAATCTACGGCGTATCCTATGAAAATACCACAAGTATGAAAACAAGCAAGTATGAAAACACCAAATTCTCGGAATCCAGTAATTGAGTCTTTGAGAATTTCCCAGAAATTCTGATTGCTTTGTTAAAACATATACGAGTAGTGTTTATCTAACAAGGCCACAGTAATCTCACAGAGTGTAAAATACTAGTTTCAGCCAGTGGCTTCACCTGCGTATAAATATATTGACGCTTGAAAGGCAAAAATTACTAAGCGACATTGACAAAGTTACTAAATTTACTTGCGTTTACTTTTTTTTTTTAGTTTTTAACTTATTTTTGTTTTAAGTTATTAACTTTGTTACTTTTTGGTAGAGAATGCCTAAGGCATTAAGTCCGCCTATGTACTTTTATGTTCCATGAAGTCGTAATAAATAAAATAATAATATAAAAAATAAATAATTAAATAACTTTAAATCGCATTATGTAAAGTTTGCTGTGTCGCTTAGTAATTTTTACCTTTCAAGCGTCGCTATAATTGCCTATATTAACCAGTGATAAAATAACATTCAACTATTCGCATTCTCTACTTTGCATGGTTCCCGTGTGATGTGACTATTACTTGTTAGCTCTATGGACTTTAAATGAGATTTTAACCCCTGAGTTTGTTTCGGTGTTTCTTCTTAGAGTTACTTGCTAGGAAACACCAGCATCATCTAGTTTAAATTGACAAAAAAAATGCGTATAAAAGTATTTTTTTAAATAAATTAGCAAAATAAATATTATTTGTTTATTAATTAGTTAATCAATTTTTTAAATCGGTTCAGTAGTTATCAAAAATACAAATTCCTTTTTATAATATTATGACTAGTTTCTGCTACCGGCTTTGCTGGCGTGAGACTAGAAAATATGTTATTCGATGATAAAATAGGCTGTGGGAATAATATTTTTTTAATTATTAAATGGTCTTGTACTTTTGAGTTTATTAATTAGGGTAAACCAGCCAATCGTGCCCCAGTCGGTAATGTGCCTCACTTGCTAAACTAAAACATGCATTTAAAAGCCATTTAAACTTGCATTGTATAGTTTACATCGCCGTCATACTATAAGCTAACCAGATCGGCTCAAATAAGCACCAAATTTTAAATACGTATCTTAGTTTTGCAAGTAGGGCACGTTACCGACTGGGGCATGTATTATTACTATAAACAAATATACAAATCATGAAAAATTGCCTTCATTGCCACATAATATTTTTTTTTTTTTACAAAAAACTAAAATTTATTATGTAGCATTGAAGTTCTGTTTATTTTTATTTTATCTACGTATAGAATTGTACACATTACTTTGTGGGATCAAAAAATAATTTTATAAAGCCATCTCTTTGAATATATTTTTTCATGTTAACAAAAGTCTGTTTATGTTTGTAACATCTGTTCTTTGTAAATTGAAGAGGAGTACATTTTATATTGTATTTTTGTAAAATAAAAATAATAAATACGCATACAATTTTGTATCCAGGGTTGATTGATATGTTCTTTGAAATTATTTCAGTTTTTTTTTTTTATAAACGTATTTTTTTTTAAATCTTTATTACGGAGCTTTGTCACAATATTGACCATATCGCATTCCGCTCTTAAGCGGAACGGAGGATGTCACACTTTTACTGACTAAAGCCCACTCCTGTTCCTTCTTTGTCTTCATTTTAGGACCCCGGGGTTCACTTTTGCACAACACATGAAAGGAACATGAGTGGTCTTTGGTCAAAGATCTTAGAGAGACTCTACCGCTCCACTTATAGCTGGAGAAAAGATTTGAGAATTTTCTGCCCCAAAAAAGAAACAACATTCTAATCAATAGAAAGAACCATTCCCACTTAAGTACGTATGTAAAAGCAAAACAGAGACGAATAAGCGCGTTATCCAATGACGAGTGTCGAAACGCTTTTTCTTTTATCTACAACTCGAGTGGGAAATTGCTATTTGTGTCAGAGCTGTCGGCGATAACAGATCTGTGGAAATTGGGGACATCGTAGAGGCAAATGTACGAGTACGATGCACTTAAGTATAGATACATGGTAGAAACGGATTTCTGGTCCTTAGCGTATCCTATGATACACCGCTTGGTGATTTTGAGAATTGAATAGGGGATTCAATGTGAATTTCATGCATTTATTTTGGCATCTAGTCTTATACTAAGCAGAGCTTATCCTCAACAATAGACTGATAAACACGCTTTATATTTTTGAACACATACATACATCGCACCTTTAAAATAAAAGTGGTGCTATATTAAAAAAGTGGCGTTACACTAAACTTGTGTTTTTAGTTGTCAATTTTTGGTAAACCTTTAACTTTACAATCTAATTATCACAACCCATGCTCTGATTGTCACATCTCGCATAGCAGTCAGGCCCACTAACCATTAAACCAATAGGCCAAGTTATTAATAAAAGTTTGAGTAACGGCCTATTCTTGCCTAGATGCGACGCACAATTTGAATGTATTTATTTGTTTTGTTTTTTACTTTTATTTTTGTTTGTCTATCTCGAGGCGGCTGGCGTCGCACAGATTATATATATTATTTACGCTTGTTTTAATAGACAACCTAGACAATAAAGTTGTCTAGGGTTCAAATCTGTTAGGCCTGGTCTACACTTGACGTTAAGGCAACTAATTTTTATTTTGTTTTTCTTTTACTTATTTTTATTTTGTATTTATTTGTGTCTATACGGGTAGAATAAACATGTTTTCTTTCTTTCTTTTAGATGCATTTCTGAATATAAAAAAATCTCTTTTATTAGTGCCATATTATATTTATATGGCACTAATAAAAGATAAATTTTGTGAGTGTGTATATTTGTCACTTCTTTACACTTGAATCAACTGTTCGGTAAAACTTGACAGAAATCAGAAATCAGAAACGTATTTTAGGGATTATACAACACGGGTGGTGTTCACGGTAATCCTTACTTGAGTACTGCTCCTTCTGGATCGAGGTTTTGGAGTCAATGAAAATCGGGTCGGGGAGGACCATTCGCCCGGACAAGTGCGCAGTAACTGGCCGTTCCCAAGCATAAATCACGCGCGCATACAATTTGCTTACCTTGCACTCTGCCTTACATACATATATGTGTCCCTACAGTTTATTTCAAATACACCAATTACAGACACTTTTGAATAGTCAAATGTCGGTCAGTCCAAGAAAAGTGATGATACTCGGATAGGCCATGTCCTGAACATCACATAGGATGCCTTTTATTCCAGAAGCATATTCCCTTTGTACAATTTTCTACTACACTGTGGCTGCCGCACTAGCACTACAAGACTAATTAACAAAACGAAAAAAAAATTCCTGACACTTCACTCAATATTGGGCTTTCGGAACACGAACAAAAAACTCGACCTGTCTATCGTAGCCAAACTTATTCCTCATACTCAAATAGGGGTGGGATTCCCTTGAGGTTAGTATCGTGAATTTGTAACAAGCATGAAACTCTCTAAAGGAGGTTATATGTAGGTCTGATGGTTTGTTTTCGTGTTGTTTAAACTACGGTACAAAAACAATATTACTGAAGACAATACTAAACTTACTGATTGATGATGAGATTAGTCTAAAGATTTTTGTGTTTATTTAAACATAGATAGAACACGAAAAATAAAAACACTTAACTAATTAAAACTGGCGTCAAAATTCATCCGTATCGCTGTCGATTGGAAGTGTGCCCAAGAGACTGCCGGCATTGCCACGTTGAATGACAATGCTTAATCTCTAACCGAGGTAAAAGCCAGCCCTTGGGTCACGCGAAGTGTCAACAAGGCGTTTGGATAATTCTCCAAAAAGCGCATGAGCACTCGGAGTCTCAAGATTAGAATGATCTATCAGAACCTATATATAATGTTCAAAGTAAATAATCGACCAGATTGGCTATAGTATGGTATCAAATCTTCTGGTTTCCGATTAACAGTAACGATTGTCAAAGATATACAAACAACAACTTGGACTAACAGCCAACTATACTAAAATGGTCACCCATCTAAAGACCAACCTCAGCAAGCGTTGCTTAACCTTAGAAGGCGACCAATATGGCTATTTTTACTTAACCATGAGCCTCTCTCCTCTTTAATAAATTGTGATCATCATCATCTTTTCAGTCAAACGACATCCTTGTTGGACATAGGCCTCCCATTAAGTGTCGCTACAACGAAGTAGACGGGTCCTGTACGTCTCGCATTTATCAGATTCCCTCGACCCCACAAGGTTATCGGTCCAGATTGTGGAAGATTCTCCAACGCTATATATTTCGGTACGCGGTCGCTACTCCAGAACCTGTCAGCCCCATCGACCGTCTCTTCTCTTCTTATCGACGAGTAATGTCCTGCCAAAAAAGGGTGACCAGATAGATGCAAACTAGCGTTTCGACCAAGGTCACCTTGGTTTGTGTGTTTAGTTTGGGTTGTGCCGACATGGATGTAAACCACGCGCCAACACATTCGGTGGTTGGGAAAACGCGCCATCCAACCAAAGGCGTTGAAGGTCATAGATTACAACTCCTGGCTACACGGATTAAAACTACCAAGGTCAACTAGCAAGGTCACCTTGGTTGGGACGTTAGTTTACAGCTTCCATGAGTATTATTATTATGTGCGGTAGAATCTATCACAAACCGCAATGATTTTCCGACAAAGTGTTGGCATAAGATGGGATGACAGCAAAACACTGTTTTATTGGCAATCGTCCAAGCAAACCTTTTAGCTGGATTAGGCTGAACGATTCAGTGTCATTTTACTGAAACGGTTCATAATATAGGGTAACTGAAATGTGCCGATAAATGCTAATGATGTTAGAATGGGTGATTTGAGTGCCATTGGATAATATCGATTAAATTACTTTTATTTTTAATAGGCCTAATCAGAAGGCTTTAAGTCACCCAAAAGGGCCAATGGTGAGGATTATGCTCGCAGTGTCTTTGCATGATCGTATCAGGAATGATGATATCCGCAGAAGAACCTAGGTTACTGACCTGCCTAGCCAGAGCCATGGGAAAAATCCTGAAAATGATACTGGTGGTCTTAGTATGCAAAAGGCAACTAAGGTAGGCAAGGAAGGTACATAGATGTGGTTCCAGTCAGAAAATCTGATACGTTCCCTTGTTCTACCCTAGAGCGGTATAAGTTTTTAGATGATGACCCACCTTAATAAACATATATATAATTTTCCCACCACCATAATTTTATACATCAAATAAATACAAATTTTGGTGGGTGTTAGTTATCTAACTCCTTCGAAACTGTTTGACTTTTATTTACTTATTTTTTGCATATATTTGGTTAATCCGTAAATAGGCTGTACACAATTTTTTTAACCTCCTACCCACACATCCTATTTTTTTCTTTGTTAATTTATATGGCTGAATAACGTATGCCGAGTTAGCTAGTAATAGTATAATTATGTGACATTGTTTAAACTAAAGTTAATAGATGAAAAGTTAAATTGCACAACGCTGAGACTTTCCAGAGCGCGACCTCTCTATTATTTGTGTGGACCAACAGTATACCCTCACTAATGCCGACGCATACCGCTGTTTAACATGTTATCTACCCTTTCCTGACCTCTGAAGGTCGTATACCTCACTCAGAGATTTAACTTTTGAGTCCTTTTCATCAAGTAATACCCTGCCACCTTCAAACGGTTCTCTAAATAGTATGTGGTCTCTATCCGTCACTAATGGCTGCTTTTTGTCCTTACAATTATAATCTTACGTCAGTTTATACACACAGCTCATGCTTAGTAACATAATCCGAAGAATCGCCTTTAAGTAGTAGTGGGTAGGGCACATTGCCTACAGAAGCGATGGTAGATGGCCTAGAAACTTCTGGAGTGGCGATTACGTAGGCTTGACATGATGGCCTTATGAGGATCGTGATTCGAGACGCAGAGGATTGGTTTTTATGGCAATACTTGGGATATGTTCAGCAGTAGACATTTTTTGAAGATCTAGCCTTTTAAACACCCGGGTCAGATTTGTTTGATGAGTATTTTTGCATCCTATTCGCCAAGGTCGTTTATTTGTGACGTGGTGCTTCATCTAGTTCAGCTATTCAATCCCCATAGGTGAAAGATGACCTGACGAGATGGAGTATTATTTTGGTCGTGGATGTGCGTCCTGGTGGAATAAAAGCTTGAGTGTTTGTCGGATATATTCGACGAAGACTGTTAAAGAGAGAGTCCATGGTTGAACACGGATATAGGCTTCTTGAATCGCCATTTAGGTACCTCTACCTTAAACACCGCTAAATTTTAATCGTTTTAATCCCGTGGAGGGTCAATCCGGTAATAGTCGGCATTGCGTACAAACTACCTACAGGTCATTGAACACGCTCAGCTGATGTTTTCTTAAAGAAATTAATTTCGTACATGCGTAAATTAATACGAGTTTTGAAAAAAAGGTACTTTATGTTTTAATTTTATCTTTACAAATCGATAGTGTTTCATATACCGGATCGACCCTCCACAGGAAATGATCCCTACAATACAACAACACAATACAATGGTACACATAAACCATGTATGTAGGATTAATATAGGTACCTAAAAAATAATATTATTTTCACCCAACTCTCACGATCCTTATTACGAGAGCCCGGGCAAACAGTATCGTCAGTGCTTATCAAATATTTATGTTTCAGAGATTTTTTGTAAGCTACCTCATACGTCATGTCAGTTCGCACATATGTCCCAGTATATTAAGACAGGTTTACATGGAGAAAGAGCGCTGGCATTAAGTTCTACAGTTTTATTTGCTATACTCTTATTTTTTTATACGAGGCCAGTAATTCTTGCATTTTTTGTGGTCCGTGGAGGATGTATAGAAAAAAAAAGAAGATTTTTAAATAAACCCGATCATAAATAAATCTCTTTGAAAATTATGAACAAAAATCTTGGACATAGTAAATTAAGAGGTCGTCTGTGGTTAATGGTCACTTTGCTAGAAAAATTGTTATAAAAATGACTGTTCGGTGCACTGACTTATTACCAGTGGCTTTGCCCGTGTGATAGTATCACATTATCTCAAGGGATTCTCGGGATTAAAATATAAATATTTTATGGACTATTTCAGGTCATATATCCTACCCTTGTGCCAAATCTCATCCAAATCCGTTTTGCCGTTCGAGCGTAAACGAGAATTAATCAACTTGTGTAAGTCATTAATGTAAGCCTTATGCTGGTCAGGCAAGGTTCTGGCTCTGGCTGTGGTCAGTGTAACCGCCGGCCATAGCGTTGGCACCATGTAAACCAACCTTAACATTGCCACCGGAATATTATATATACAGGGATAATCTCGTTAACAAGTTGACTCATCCATTTTGTCCTTCCCTGAACATGACCACGTCATTTAATTTTTTTGCTAAAGCTGCAAATATTTTAACAAAAGTATTTTTGCTGGTACAGAAATATCGAAATACAAAATAGAGGTTTTTCTAAAACAAAATTGTAATAAATGATTGAATGTATGTAGCATCGCGGTCATTTTTACCTGATCACGACACCAAACCAAACCCTTTGAAGTCTTCGTTTCTAGTGCAAGCAAAAATGAACTTAGTAGTGGTCTGGCGGAAGGGTCTTTGATGGTACATATGTACCTTTGAACATATCATAACATAAACAGTCTTAAATGGGTCCCACTGCTGGGACTTAGAACTCTTTGCTATGAGAGGGAATAGACCCTAATCCACTACGCGGGCCCAGTGCGGATTGGCGGGCGTCACATTTCTTTGAATTTTTGGTCCTAATATATACCGGTTTCCTCACGATGTTTTGGTTCACCAGTTTGAGAGCAGTAGTGATGTAATAAAAAACAAAAAACAATGTGCCTGACTGGGCTTGACTCTACGATCTACAACTTGTAAGTCGGCCACGGCTTTTACCCGAAAAATAAGTACCCACTTATTTAATTGAGCCCAAAATTTTTTTTGTTGCTCTTAAATAGTTGACACTAATATTAGAAAGAGGTAAAGTTTGTTTTTGTTTTTGTTTGTTGGAGTTAATCTCTGAATGTACTGGTCCCATCGCAATTTTTTTTTACCGATAGAAAGCTGCTTTATTTCTGATTGACTGGCAATATTTTATGTATGCGAGCGAAGCTGCGGTCAAAAGCTAGTATTCAGTAAAGTATTATAAGTTTATTGAGAATACTGTGAAGAATATTTTCCGCTCCGTTATACGAGCTGATTGAAAAGAGCTTCAACTAATTAGAATCCATTTACAAACCTCTTTGACTCCCCCGCACCGTATTACGAACCTAAAAAAGTATTAGTCTTTGGCAAAAGTTTTTTCTAATAAATGGTAATATTTCGTGGAATATAATTTTGAGAGTTTGGAAGAGAATTAAAACAAACAGTGAAATTAAATGTAATCCAGAAAGTTCAGCGTCTTATTCGGAATGTTTGGGACTATCTATATAATATACTAGCTTTTGCCCGCAGCTTCGCCCGCGTATAAATAATATAGCTTATGTCACTAAGGAATAAAGCAGCTTTTTATTGGTGAAAAAAAATTTGCAATCGGACCAGTACTTCCAGAGATTACCTCCTACAAAAAAAAAAAAAACTTTACCTCTTTCTAATATTAGTGTAAACTATATTCATTAAACCCTAGCAGACGCCGGTGTTCGCGCACCTATTGTCTTTCTATTGTGTCTGTAATTTCCACGATTGAAAGGTTAAGGGCCAAGCGCCCGAAAAGTGCCATAAAATAGTGATTTTCTGAGGCCTACTCCTCCGTAACGGCTAGGTCAATTGGTTTGAAAAAAATATATGTTTATTATAGATTTATGAACAATAATATCAACATTTGATTTTTTCGTGCAATTAATACTTTTGTCAAAAAAAAAATATTTAGCAATTTCGCAACTTTTCGCTACTTTTTCCTACTCCTTCGAAACGGCTTGGACCTTTAGAAACATTTTTACACATAAAAATTGGTGGTTAAATATTCTTCAAAGTGAACATTGCATATGTAAATCAATCAATATCTCGCAGAGAAAATGGGTTTAAAGCGCTTTCCGGGCACTGCTGGCCGCAAATAAATGCACAGATTTGCGTACTGCCGCCTAGGCGAGTGCGAGAGTTGCGTTCACATAATTTCGGCCAGATGGTTCAAGGAACTATACGCCTTAAGAGCAACTAAGAAAATGTTAGTCTCAATTAAATAAGTAGGTACTTATTTTGCGGGTAAGAGCAGACAATGAGAAACTGACTATAAATGCCCAGCCGAAACTACTGGGCCTATAAATGTGGAATTTTGCACAAGGCATCCTTTTGTAAAGTAGATGAGCACTAAGAAAGGGATTTTGGAAAACACCTTTAAGGCACAAATAATATCATTTCATTTCAGTTTTTAATAGATTATATATTTTGTTTTAGGTTTACCATAAATTAATGTTAAGGTTTTAAGAATAGTTATGAGTTGCACTGTCGCATTAGGTTTTCAGACCTGTAAAGAGGATGAATAAATAAATTAAAAAATTATCTTTTCAAAAACAGGGTAGCATTTTTTTATGGGATTAAATATAATGACCACCATAAAACGCTTTGGTACCCTTAGTTCTTTTGTCAAAAATATATTACTTGACACCAAAAAAATGAAATCCTAAAGTTACAATAGTATTTTAGTTACGACTGTACTTTAAATTGTATTCGAACACCAAATGTAGTAAATGACAACCAAATCTTAGCGAGCAAATTAATGCGCTCTTTTTAGTCCCGTAGAGCAGGATGATACTTTGTCGAATCAACAATCTATCTTAGTGGAATTTTAGGGCACCCCCGGGTCGGATAGATTTAGGTTAGAAGAAGGTCGTAGTGAGCGAGCGAAGCGAGCGAACACCGACCCCGTCACCTTCTTTGAGGTTATTTTTTTTTAAACCACCCATTTTTTTATCTTCTTTTAAGTAGTCGAGCTGTCTTGACAGGTTGTTGACCTAACCTCAAAATTTTAACTACTGATATCTCCGTAACCATGGGGTTCTGCCGATGCTTTATTTGGATTCATTTTGCTTAAATAAGATAGCGAGATGTTGAAAATTTGGTTATAATTTTACATTAAAATGTAGGTTTAATTTTGGTGATCATTTACTATTTTTGTCTTTTATATGTTACTATATCTGGTGGTAAGTTAAACATAAGCCTTTTTTTATCAACGATCGAACGAAGTCGCAGGCTAGTATTTAGTATCCTTTATCTTACCTACTTTATTTAGACCCTTTTTAATCTTATTTTCAAATATAAAAGAACCGGTGTAAAGGTTGTCGTATAAAATGCGGATTTAAGCGTCGTTTTTGAAGATTACAAAAGTGAATGTCATTGCTCTCATTGACACTTTTCTGTATTGTTTTTACGGTCGCGTAAAGATGTGAGAACGAAGTCGTAATGATACGGCGAATGGATTATATAGCACGTTTATGACAATGTCATGCTCAATGTAAACAAAATAAATGGTTCTTACTGTTTCTGTTTTTGTGTTCCGATGTAAATTGTGTGTGTTTGTATGTCTTTCGTGACATTATCGGATAATTTTACTGTTTTGAGTCGTGGAGTATTTCAATATGTTTAAGTGTTTTCTGCAATTTTGCGATTGTCTGATAATTGCAGTAGCTTAGGTACTAAAAATCATTTGCCTAGACATGTGTAGAACATGGGTGTGAACGCACTAACACAATTTATACAAGAGTAATACTTACTGCATCCATAGGATTCCCGTAACCCTTACCAAGTCATCGGTTCCGCTTCCCTCCCTTACCAAGTCACCTTGTATGAGGCCTGCAGACGCGAAGTTTTTCGGTATGTGGTCGACATTCCAGAACCTTTTGTTCCCATCTGTTCTGCGAGCGATGTACCCTGCCCATTGTCAGTTAAGTTTGACGATTCTCACACACAACACAAGACCGTTCATTGTGGTGACACTTGGGGAAGGCCTACCTATGTCCAACAGTGGACGTCTTTTGGCTGAAATTATTATGATGAATACTTACAGTGGGTGTAGTATGTTAATGTTTTATGGAAAAAAAAACCTTATTAAAATCTCTAATGAAAATGATAAAACTCAACGCTACTTAGTACATAGTTAGTGTAAAATCAGATTATCTCGCGAGGAAGTCGGAGCGCCACTCATTAAGTAATGGCGTCGATCAATCTCCATCAATTAATCACCCTGACTTTATGCTGTACTATGTTAACCTCTACTGTATAATATATATGTTTTTAATACTAATATAAGTTGAAGGAATAGTTCACGATCATATTGAGTTTTTTTTTTCAGGAAGAAAATCATAAGCGATAATACTATTTTTTTCCTGGAATGGGTATTTCAAAAGTATTAATGAAGTAAATAGCAACCACTCTATAGGATCTGTAGTTAAATTAATAAAAGGTTTAATTATTTTTTTTAACTATCTTTAACATAAAAATTTCATCTCACAGAATTGTTATCGAACTCCTCCAAAACGGCTTGACCAATTTTTATAAATTTTTTGGATATATTTAGGGTAGGTCTGTGAATAGGTCCTCGGATATATTTTATATCCCTAGGTGGCCCGAAACCATTTATATGTCAAAACGACGTTTACTAGCTCACCTATAATACAGCTAACTCAATCGTGCAAAAAAAAACCGCTACAATCGCTTACAACGTTCTTTCTAAAACGGATCGATATTTACAACTTTAAAAACTCAAGAAAAATATTTTTCTAGATATTTTCTTCATACAATTTTTAATAATATATTGAGGTAATAAATATGTTTGTTCATAAATGCGAAAACGAGTCCGTAATAGCAGTAATACTGCAGAAAAAATACAACAACTGGTCTGCGGAACGGAAATAAAATTTACTAGAAATAAAATTTAAGAAACGCTGCAATAAAATCGTACATTTTGTTTTAGATTCCTTAAATAATATTGTACATTTTTATGTGTAGCTCTCCTTTCCTATTTCTCTTTTTCTAATATAACTCTGTGTATATTGAGCAAGCTTTTATGCTCAAATCGTGTATGTATAAAGTTCCTATAGTGGGTAATAATCTTGACAGATTCCCATATTTACGACGCTCATGGGAAGCCATTGGGCGGTGACCTATTCGGGACTGAAAACCATAAAACTGTGTGTTGATTTTTTCTATAGGGTAAACCAGCCAAACGTGCCCCAGTCGGTAACGTGCCCCACTTGCCAAACTTAGACATATATTAAAAATTAAATAAATTATACAACGCAAGTTAAAGTTGCAGTATACCAAATTTTAAATACGTGTACTAGTTTTACAAGAGAAGCACATTACTGACTGGGGCATGTATTCCTGGTTTACCATATTCAAAAGTATTTTAAATAAGTTATGATCAAAATATGACCAGGCGGTTTTTATTCGAGTGAAGTTCAGAGGCAATTTTAATTATTCATTATTATGTATTCGGTGTGATTTTGTGTCTCAAGTGTTTACACAACTGGACAATGTTTACACAACATACGGAATCATTGAAACAGGCGCAACCTTGGTAAATGGAGCAAAGAATTTTACTGTAGTGTTGACTACGACATCGCAAAGAAGGCTGACTAGATCAATTTGCTGCCAAATACTACAAAAACATGTGTGACGTCATTCATATTGTAATCGTAAACAAAGTAATTGTATTCGTACGAAGACATGGCTTAAAGGACTTAGTGTCCAAGCTAAAAACATTATCTTACATAATTCTACATTATGTGTGTTTGTCATCTATCTTTTCCTAAATGACTTAACCGAAATGGATAAAACTTTATGTGTAGTCGGATGGGCCTTTGTAGAGTTTGAAAACTGAATCCGGGCAGGTGGCGCTGTAAGTGAGTTTTGACGATAAATAAGCTTTTATACGAGATAACTTCTGTAGGAGCCGCTAGTATAAATATAAAAAAGCCTGAATCAAATGTCATGATTGACAAAAAGAATACAGTCCTTTTCAGACTGGCACTATCAGTAATTAGGTCCTCCCTGTAATTAGGAATAAAGGGGGTTATTCGTTGATAATTAGTTTTAATAGCTGCTCTAAAGCGATAATTATACAGTTGTCATTGTACAGCTTTTATACTCGTTTATTCGTTGACATGAAAGCTATTAAAATGTTAATAGGTACGTTGTTATTTTGTTTTGTCGTTTAGGTAAGAGGGAGGATAATTAGGTTTTGTATTTACTTATTTATTTTATGAATAATAAAATCTTGCTGACGTGTTTCAGAATAACTTGTTTTTAAATAATTGAATGAACAAACGTCGTTGCACCTATGTTATAGTTCATAGTTATAGTTCATAGCTTCGGAATTGGACAATTTAATTTTGCCTGATTTATTGTGCGTACAGCTAAGGAGTGGAAGTCTCTGCTGGGATTTCGTGTTTCCTGATAGCTACAATGTTAAGCTACAGTTTTTAAATCTAGAGTGAATAGATTACTTCTGCAAACGTGCTCCATTGTCGCTCGCATCATCGCTTACCATCAGGTGTGATAGTGTTTAAACGCAAGCCTATCAATAATAAAAATACCTATCCGTAGAAATCTAATACTATTAGTCATAATTGAAGTTAGAACCACATTAGACCGACTCGTACATGTAAAACGCCGGATTTTATACGTCGAGCTAGTAACTACAAGTCTAGTTTCCATGTAAAATGTATGAAAACCGACGCGCCCAGTAGCCAGATTCACGTTATGAAAACCGTAACGATATCGTAGCGATTTAGTCGTTTAGACCATTTCCGTATTCACATCCATCAATCTAGTTTGAACGACACTGATTTTAAAGTCTTTTGATATTCGTCGATTTACAAAAAAAATCTGCATCACATTATCCAGGTAGAATATTTATTAATGTAACGGGAAATAAGTCGATAGATCGTGAATACAGCTTTTGGATAGGACTTCGATCGAACGACTATAAAACTTCAACGATATTTGGCTTGTTTGATTTTACGTGAATCAGGCTACTAATCAGCGTGTGTGGCACACTTGTGCGCAATCTAATTCTAGCTTTAATATACTCGTGTATCTAAAAAATAATGTTAACCTTAGATTTAAAAGTTCTTGAAAAAAGACATTTTCAATTTAACTATTTACCTTTCTAATGTACTTCTTCCTACTTCTTCTCCGTCTAGTCATTTGTAAGGCAAACTGTCTCAATAATTGTTCGTTTCAGTTATATTTACTTAAACAGGGCGACCTCAGAATGTTAATATTGGCATCGGTGAACGAAGTTCATTTGTAACTTATCCAACGTTGACTGTACAAGATAAATATATACAGAAGGTTGGCTTGCAACGAGAGAAAACATATATTGAAAGAAAGATAGAATGTAAGAAAGAAGGAAAGAAAGAAAAATGTTAACTGTTGTCTCACTCAAGTTATTCATCATCATCATTATATGAGCCGAAAGACGTCCACTGTTGGACATACGCCTCCCTAAGCGTCGCGGCGTCGCCACAACGACAGGTCCTGTGCGGCTCGCATCCATCGGATTCCTTCGACCCTGACCCGGACTGATGACCTGGCATCAGTCCGTCTTGGGGTAGTCAACTTATTAAAACCAATTAAAACCAATTAAAACATACGAAATAATAAAATTAATAAAAAACAGATTGATAAAATCTATGACAGGTCAAAAAAGGCTCCTTTGTCAGCGTATATATGCTGTATTGTATTCGATTTTTAAAACAATGCTTATCTGATAAAACCCCCTGTAATACCACAGACACACTTACGATATAGTTATCGGCATGGATCTTGCGCAGAAGTCAAATATTCGGTCTCTTTAGTGGTACGAAGTTACGCGGGGCGGGGAGTGTCAGTGATAGACGTCACTCGTGATTCGTTCCCTGCGCTTGCTGCATTTATCTAAGAACGACGACGATTGGCTCGCCAATGCATGGAATGCGCAAAGCGATCCCTATTCTGACGCTGAGCGCTCAAGATCCGTGCCGATACCTGTACGCTTATCATAGATGAATAGGGCCGTGTGTGCGTGCGTTCTTTCTCGTCGTACAAAACTTACCTTCTGAACTTAACTATTTTATGTTGTACCAGTAGTTTGACCCAGTTCGACCAAAGGTAAATTAAGTCAGTAGGAAATGAGTTTTTGTATTGTAAATAATTGTTTGTACTTATCTTGAATAATATTGGTTTCTATAATGCTATAGAGTAGGCCGGAAATTAAAGTTTTGGGAAGGAAGCTTTTGTGACAAAGTTATTATTTAGTTAAAAAAACCAGGCCATTGGTTTCCAAGTATCAATTTTTTTGAGTAAACTGCCGCCTCTTACTTTTTTTTTCTCTCAAATCTCATGACAATATAATTTTCTTGAACTCATTTGAATAAAACAGTTGATAAGATTATTATTTAAACTTTAATGCCGCGTACGCCGAAGTACTGGAACAATTTGCCTGCTGCGGTTTCCCGTCCGATTATAATTTGACTATCTTCAAGGCAAGAGTGAATAGGCTCATAAGCCATTGCATCTCAC
The DNA here is from genome assembly GCA_929112965.1 of Mythimna albipuncta. NCBI lineage: Eukaryota > Metazoa > Arthropoda > Insecta > Lepidoptera > Noctuidae > Mythimna > Mythimna albipuncta. The sequence goes on from OV815973.1 coordinate 14,767,297, forward strand.
CATTAGAGATTGTATCACTGCTTACCATTAGGTGGGATCGCAGTCAAGCACTAGTTTATTTATATAAAAAAAACGTACACATCAGTCTATACCAATACTATAAAGCAGGAAAGTTCGTTTGAACGCGCAAATCTCAGGAATTATTGGTTCAAATTACAAAAATCTTTTAGTGTTGGACAGCTATTTATTGAAGAAGGGTAAAGTTAACATAGCATTACGCTACGACCTACGTGAGAGTAGCAGTAACCATATATGCGGGTGAAACCCAGGGGATAGTTAGTATAAAGACAAGAAAAAGTAAACTGAAACTAAATGGCTTCCAGCTGACTTAGCTTTGAACTGTGTCGTAAAGAAAGAAAATAAGTTTGTGTTTTCTTTTTTTTCTTCTTTTCATATTGACACTGTGTGTATGAGTAGTAGGAAAAATAAAAAATATTTTTTCACATTGATATAAAATGTAATTGTAAGAATATATTTTTACAATTATATTTAATTCAATACACACACAAGATTCCATACTAAATAACATTTTCAATCTGCATTTTAACTGTTTGTGTAAACGAATATTATAAGCTACTTAAATACAACGATAAGTACAAACAATGTCTCTTTTTTTTTAATTCTGTTTTCATATACATGTACAACGCAGACTACTCCGTGTTATTTTATTCTTTTCAATCCATCCTAAGGTAGTCTTGTAGATATCGCTATCAGCGATGAGACCACCATTGTACCCATAGATTTAAGTTTACACAAAAATTGTGCTACTTTTTTGGAGAACAATAAAGTTAATTCTACTTTACTCTATGCATACACTTAACTATTAAATTAAAACATATAAGACCAACTTTACGAGTACAAGAGAAATCCTACCGTTCAACGTCCCAATGAGTTAGTTACGGTTTAATTGAAATTGCTGTCGAAACAGGTTGATGACCCTGAAACAAGAAGCACTTTACGATTGATACTAATTGAATTTACTTTGTCTTAGACTGTGCGAAGACTTAGACAAAACAAACCAGTTTATATTTACTTTGTGTGTTTGTTTGTATTTATTGTTTATACTAGCTTTTGTTTGTCCCTGCGTGATAGTAGAAAATATATAGCATATGAACTCAGTCAGAAGCATTCTACTTGTGAAAAAAATAAAAAATAAAAGTCCAATACGTTTTGAGTCAATTCATGACAAATAAATAATTATATAAATATTTTTTCTTTTATGTTTTGCTATCTACTTGGTTACGCTTTAGGCGCTAGGACTCGCATAGAAGTAGAAAATTAACCCAAAGAAACCTATTCCACGGATAACATTACGATACGATACGATTATAATTTGGGTGTCTTCAAGGCTAGAGTGAATAGGCTCTTAATAAATTAGTGCACCTCACCATCAAAGATTGCATCGCTGCTTTCCATCAGGTGGGATCGCAGTCAAGCACTACTTTATATCAATGAAAAAAAAGCATGTATTCTACGTCCTATCCCAGGATATGGTTTACGCGAGTGCTAAAAAGAATAACAAACACACCCAAACATATACAAAAAAAAAAACATTCGCCTTAGAATAAGCTGGTCCTTCGAGCCGGAATATATGGTGACCGCATATAGTTGATTGTGCGTTTTATGTTGTTTTTAAATAAAATGAATATCTCATCTTATCTTATCTTAATGACAACTGTTTTAAACTGTAACTCTGTATTAAAGTAATACGTAGGTAAGGTATACGTAATACGATCAAACAATAGCTTTGTCTCTTTTGATGGAACAATTATATCATACCTTTTTTTTAAACTCATAAGTGGGAACACTTATTGTGACGGACGAGAAACTACGGAACCCTACACTAGTTTTTTTTTACATCATTTGATAAAAACTGTTTTTCTTTTTTTCTTTGATTAAGAGAGTTTTGAATTCAATTCAAGGAATTTCAAAAGGTTTTTAAATGAAGTAATATTTTGATTTGGTTTTTTTGGGAGGCTGGTATTATTGTAGTCATTGTCAATAATAATTAGTGACGAGACAATGCAGAGTTTTCGTGAAACTTAGTAGTTTATAGCCAAAGGCATATAAACGTTTATTAGCCATATGCTATGATGCCTGTCAGTTAAGGGATTATGAAGGATATGGGTACGAATTGTTTTGGGATAAACTAATTAAACGGCCGGCGGCAGATGTAGGGGATAGGCTTCATTAAGACCTCCGTCCTGGTTTTGCGACTGATATAACTAAGCCTATTCAAAGTCTAGTCTGTACTAATGATATTTTAAGAGGTAAGATTTATATTTGTTGTTTGTATTGAAGGAAATCACAAATTACTGAATCGATTTTTTAAATTTTTTCGCCATTAGAATGCTTCTTTACTATTAAGTGACATGGAATATTTCGAGCAGTAGTGACCGAGTGGTTACGGCCCCGATTTATGAGTTGTAAGTCGCGGGTTCAAACCCAGCCAAGCGGATTACTTTGTGTAATTTATTTCATCACCACTGCTCTCAAAACGGTGAAGGAAAACATCGTGAGGAAACCGGCATATCCTAGAACCAATAATTCGAAGACGTGTGACATTCACCAACCCGCCCTGGACTCGCCCATTCCCTCTCCTAGAGAGGAGGCCTGAGTCCCAGCTGTGAAAACATTAAAAGACTGAATTATGCTAAGCTATGCTATAGACAATTATTTACATTTTCACTTTTCATACAACTAGAGCCACTAGCAGAAGCCAGTTGTTTATATCTGTTTATTTTAAAGCCATTTTAAATGCCATGGAATCAAAAAAAACAAAAAAAATAAAATTACATTCTCGATATTGATCTCATATAAATTGCTTTGGAACGGGCATCTAGTTTCATGTGTCAGGTTGACAAAAATGGATGTTAGCACTTTTATCGAATCTTTTAAATCTTTTTAAAATATACTCTTGTTTTCTTGTAAAAAATATTCCTTAAAAAAAGGCAAATCTGTATTGCTTCACAGTAACGCACAAGTACGTTTGTTTTAATATTTAGCCTGGCTGCGAGTGAAAATGCTTGTGCTATATTCCCCCATCCCCCATTGTGCATCAGTGCAGCTTTATTTGCGTTTCTGCGTATTATTTTTCATCTGTCTTGGATGTAGGGTTTGGTGGAATGATTATTGTGTGGCGATGCAAAAGTGAGTGTGAATTCTGTGTGGATTATGTTTTGTATTTTCTGGTATACTATAAATACCTCTATGTATATATATGGAGACAATAGTAGGTATGTGTGAATAACAAGGTTTATCTTTTAATAGTTTTCTAGACTATGAAACTAGATATAGAGACTATTATTATCCACTCAATTCTATCAGCTTTTATGTCTGCTTTAATGTAAAAAAAAAAATATCTCAAGATATATTTTTTCTCTATCCTATCTCTAGTCTATCCTTACACCAAATTTTGGTCAAATCCATTCAGCCGTTTAAGCATAAAAGTGTAAAAAGCATGCCCACGGTATAATGACAAAGTACTGGTATACTGAAAATACCTATGTATGTCTTCAGGCGAACCATTCAGTTTTGCAGATTCCATATTTATCACACTTAAAGTGGGAAGTCTCATACAATTAGAAATCTAGGCTGGTAACAGCTTCACCAAACGTTTTTGCAAGTCTTACAACACTGCTGTATTAACCTATACTTAATTGCATTCAAATACGTTCGTAGCAGATCCCCCGAGCAATCTACCAGATACTACTGTTGAATGACAAATCATTGTAGACGATTAGCACACAGACTATTGGCATTATTCCGATATATCTGCGTTCATCTCTCCAGAGAACTAACAATTAAAGCAATCGAGGCTTGACAGAAACTTAGTTAGATTGGTAGAATTTAGATCGGATGGATATAGTGACGACCTATTTTCTAAATTATTAGCTTTTGCTCACGACTTCGTCCGCACACATAAAATATAGTCCATGTCACTTAGGAATAAAGCAGCTTTCTATCGGTGAAACAATTTTAGACCAGCACTTTCAGAGATTATCTCCTACAAAAAAAAAACATAAAAAAAGCTTTACCTCTTTATTATATTATTTAGTAGTGTAGATATAATATTAGGAACTGTTCGGGTGCCGTCGGCTACCTTCGTCACTCGTCGCACTTACTAACGAAAACGACCGACGACACACGCGCGCCTCGTAAATTCCTCTCTGTACCTACAATTTCTTTGGATATATGTACGTTTGTCAGTTTAACAGTTCACTGCTTTTGATTTAAGCCCAAGTCTAGACCCTAACTGGAACAAACTTCTGGACTATAAACTACCCTAAGAGCTGTTTTAAGACAAGATCGACCCGTGTGCCAAAGTCCTATCAACAGTTTCAGCGTGACAGCTAAGGAGTGGAATTCCTTACCAGAGTCTGTTTCCTGCTGGCTACAACCCAGGAATCTTTAAGTCAACAGTAAGTAGGTTTCTTCTAGGTAAGCGCGTTCCATCGTCAATCGCATCGTCGCTTTCTATCAGGCGAGGTAGTGAAAAAAAAAGGTCTACACAAACAGACATTTTTAAGCATTTAGTTAAGGCAAGTTAACGGTTGTTTTGAACATTCATCGAAAAAAAAAAAAATTGTAATGCTTGTTTAAAAGTTAAAAATAGAACATTATCGAATAAAATAAACTTTATTGTACACCAAAAAGTAACAGAACTTCTAAATGAACTTAAATGTATGGGGTCAATGTACAATGGGGGTTTTATCGCTGACAGCGATATTTACCACATAACCTTAGGATGTATCAAAATTCTGTATACTTATCTTAACTATAGTATGACATTTTCACATTCGTATGCCATTAATATTATACTTTTAAATTTCTTGCCTTCCCTAAACTGTGCGCAAAACTCAACTGATCATCTATACTAATATAATAAAGAGGTAAGGTTTGTTTTTTCGTTTTTATGTTTTTTTGTTTGTAGGAGGTAATCTCGTACTGGTCCGATTGCTAAAATGTTTTCACCGTTAGAAAGCTGCTTTATTTCTAAGTGACATAGGTTTTATTTTATGTACGCGGGCGAAGCCGCTGGCAAAAGCTAGTTTATTATAAAAGCTTTCTAGGTTATTAAGGATTAATTCCTGGTATCTTCTGTTCAGCTATAGAAGGCGCTAGTTATCCATGGAATAAAGTACATTGTCCTTTTCCTAATATCTCTACGTAGGTACCCGAAAAACGAACAATGAATTGTTTTTCATTACTAGATCATGTAAAGGTTCACGAGACATGTCGATTCAATTCAAATCGTATGTTATTAAATGTAGGAGGGTCAATGATCGCTATATCACGGTTATCTGTTGCCTACCTTAGTATCAAAATTTCAGCACAAATACTCATCAGTCGTTGACCTTACGACACCGTTTTAATCTCACCAAACCCTATTCAAACCCGTTTAATATCAATGCAAAAAGCCCTGTAAAGTGTTCGGAAGACGTATGATCCGTTTCATCCCATTAAGAAGGCTGTGACGTCACTGACATGTGACAGACAGTCGACCCTACTAACGTTAGCATAGGGAAATGTGTCAATTTACATCGATCTGATAGGATTTTTTTTTCTTACGAATGTTTTTGAAATGACTTCGCTGAGTTTTCGAACGCGGAATTATTTTTGAAGATTTAAGCTGCTTATTTTTTTTGCTGTGTTTTGGGTTTGCTTACGATTTTCCTGAAATGGGTTTCATTTGTTTGGATGTTCGGAAATCTTTTGAGAGGATTTTCATGTCCTTGCGGTACTAAATTCTGTGTAGCTGTAGTGATATTGGAGATATTTACAATTAAATACTTTAATATTATAAAACTAAAATTATTCTTTGTTTGACTACGCTAATCTAAGGAACTGGTATGCATTAAAAACTATTTTCAGTGTTGGATTTATCAAGAAAAGCTATATATTATTACGTTACGACACCGGAGCCACACCCCGAGCCCACGGTAATGGAATCGTAATCATAGATACGGGTGATTCTATGGGAGCACACTAGTACTGTATAACTTATTAACCTTTTTGTCTCTATGTTGTCAGTGAAAATTGCTTCGTAATCAAATCGAGACTTTCAAGAACATTAATAAACTTTAGAAATACTTAAACAAACGATTTTAACTCTTAATAATACAGGTTCAGATATAATAGACCAAAATGAACACGAAAAACTTATGAATGTAAGCAAAATCACGACATTTTTTCCATTTAAAATGAAATTTCTTTTAATACAGCTCTGCATTTGAGTGCCTCTGACTGCAGAGAATTTCAAAAGGTTTTTGTGTAACGTCATTTAGTTACACGGGCTGAGAGCACTTACATTCAGTTATTGTATGAATGAAACCTTCAAAACTGTGAATAAAATAAATTAAAGGTTACAAACATTGATAAAGCCTTCGACTATGACCAGACAAAATATCGTATCTAATCTTTAGTAAATAGAATTACTGAAAATTTAATATTTAGACAAGTATTTAAAAAAAAATGCTTAACTGATTATCATTACAATAAAATAAATGTAATAAAAAACCCTATGCTAATTACAACTAATTAAAATTTAGTCAGATTAGTTTAGCTATTTGTATCAATTGCATGCAAAATATAATTATTACAGCACAATAAATCTAAGAAGTACCGTTTGACTTTTTACACTTTTCTATAAAAATAGCTTTATATACGTAACTCACACTATTTATGTTATCTTTTCCGTAAAACCATTGAATTATGAAGTTATTTTTATTTTATCACAACATATACAATTTTTGTTCAACAAATTAAAATGTGCTATGTGTAGAACTGTTAAACAGTACTTTTTATTGCCCCCGCATATGGGCCTCAAAAAAACACCGCCACAAAAAAACGCTAGAAGCGGCCGCAAAAAACAGTTGAAGCGCGCGAGACCTCTTGTGTCCAGAGAAGCAAAGGCCGCCTCAAAAAGAAGCTTAAAGAGCGTTTTTTTGTGGCCCGTGTGCGGGGACAGTTAGATTTGCCGGGCTTTATTTAATGATTTAGCAGCATTATGTAACTTAGACAATATCTTAAAAAGGCACTTTTATTCAAGCGTCTCTCAATAACATCGTTAAAAAACTTACAAGAGGCATACTACGAGTACATTCGATTTGAGATTCCTAAGTGTCTTTAAAACTTCGAAGAACATAAAGTATCTTCTGAAGTCGCAATTTTTATTACAATATTCGATGTACTGAAAACTTGGAGGAAATTAATTTTCTTCCAACATAAATTGCTTGTCAGATTGAAATGTTTATAGAAGCCGAGTTTCTAGGATTCCGGTTTATATTTTCGTTTTGCAGGGGCAGGCAATTGAGTGTCCTGGTAATGTCACGTTTAGTTCAAAACATAGAATAATTCGTCCTCTCTGAAAATATGACGTAGGTTAATTTTTCAGACGTGGGATCTAGTTCTTAAATTTTACAAAGATCACAAGTAGTGTAGTCTATTTTCACACAAGTTACACATTTCCTAATGAGTTCAAAACCAGCTCCTATCAAAACGGACAATATAACTATAATGGCGACCACAACTGTTGGGTTTATTTCTCCACTACCGCCTTGTCCTTCATAAAGTGTTTGTCCCGCATTACATGAATTCCTCTTAATGTTTGTATTACATTCAGACCCAGAGAACACATTTGGGACCCTGAAACTGACCTCAAGATGACAATATAGTATTATAGGTTTGACTGGCCTGTTGGTCTAGTGGTTAGTGGCCCTGACTGCTATGCCAGAGGTCGTGGGTTCGATTCCCACCCAGGACAAATGTTTATGTGATGAGCATGATCATTTGTTCTATCTGGTTGTAATTTATCTATAATATGTATGTATTTAAAAATATATACGTATGTTTATCAGTTGTCTAGTACTCATAACACAAGCTCTGCTTAGCTTGGGACTAGACGACGTTGTGTGGTAGTAGTGGAATATTATATTATTACTATAGGTCGAATAACTATGAGTTTTTACGTTTGTATATTTTGTTATCCTAGAAGGTAAACCTTAAAAGGTGGTATACAAAGCTTTGTATGAAGCTGACTCCTTTTTCATAAACGAATCTTGAAAAGGCCTTTCATTCTGAGAAAAATCCTGTTATTTTTTCAATATAGGACAACTGATTCTTTTCATACTGAGAAGCTACGACCATTTATCACCACGTTGCCTCATTGTGTTTTGGATATTTCAGTTGTAATTTTTTTTAGAAAAAATGTTATATAACATAATCGGTCTTATGATGTTTCCAATGCCGGGATTCAGGTCTCCTCTCTAGAAGAGGAAATGGGACGTAATCACGCGGGCCTGGTACAGATTGATAGGTGTTACATGTCTTCGTATTTATGGTTTACACATGCACCCGTTTACCCCCTTACTTTATATAAATATATATATATGTAGTATATATATTATATTAAATATATATGTATGTGTATTTTATCTATAATTATGTAGGTATATTTTTACTCTTGTTTTAATACCAAAATTTTCTTTTTGTGCGCCTACCATATTGTCTCTTCACCACCCTAGGTTGACTGATAGAGAATGCCTAAGGCATTAAGTCCGCCTATGTACTTTTTGTTGCATGAAGATTAAATAAATAAATCCTTTTTGAGAGCAGATTAGTTTTATAAAGTAATGCACCTGGCTGGGTTTGAACCTGTGATCTACAAGTCGTAAGTCAGGACCATTACCACTGGGCTACCACTATTATTTTATTATATAAATTGAATATGAATATTTAAATTGTTGAAAATGTAAGAAAAAGTCAAACCACTTGGGAGCATAGGCATAGCTACTATGGTTTAGGACCTAGGTTCAATGTACCAGCCATGAGAAATCGGGGCGGGTTGCCAGTCATCTGTATATAATATATAATCAACGATTTGCATTTCCTTAGATAAACTACCGAATGATTGATAACCGTGAATCTTGTGACAGATTCTGTGCAAACTTCTCTTTGACAAGTGCCTGATTAATTGCTAATCAATTAATTTATCATAGTTCCATCTTGATATGTTATCTTTGTGAAGGAAAACCCTTGTTTAGTCTGGTCATCGTCATTTTTAGGGTTCCGTACCTCAAAAGGAAAAAAAACTGAACCCTTATAAAATCACTTTGTTGTCTGTCCGTCGGTCTGTCCGTCTGTCTGTCTGTCTGTCAAGACCCTTTACTTCGAGAGTGAACCTACGCAAAAAATTGAGCAAGCCAGGGAGCATTTCAACATAATGACTGGTCTAGTGGTTATTGGCCCTGACTGCTATGCCGGAGGTCGTGGGTTCTATTCCCACCAAGGACAAATGTTTGTGTGATGAGCAGGAACATTTTTTCTGTGAAATATATAAGCAAGTTTATTAGTTCTTTAATACTCATAACACAAGCTCTGCTTAGCTTGGGACTAGACGAGTTGTGGAATATAATATTATATAATGTGTCTTAGGGCCTTACCATGACTTTTTAAAATATTAGGCATGCGAACGAGAAAGGGGTATGGAGTTCCGTCCGTTTGACAATTCAGTCTAGGTCGTCAAATAAATGACGTTGGAGTACGTGGTAGCTCTGGAAAAATTTAACACCAGCTATTATCCGTTATCATAGTAACCTATATTATATGAATGATTTTGTATGTAGTTTCGACAGAATCTAATGTCCCCGAAGCTTTTTCCAAGGCCGTTGTGCATAGTGTCTTGAAAAAGACAACCAGAAGGACATGTTTTGTCGTACCTACTTAAAAAAAAACAATTTGTTAAATGAAAAGGCTTATTTAATTTGTATATCTATTCTAATGCGTTTAAGGTTCAATATCAATTAAAAACTTACAAAAAGGATTTTAATTCGATTACTTTAGTGACTTCATCGTTATCTCAAGTGGCTCTTACAAAGCGTCTTACAACGAAATACGCCATAATGACCACGAGTATCCACTAAGAACAGACCTCTACAACTCACGTCACACATATGACGTCACAAATACGTCCTATATTCACACTTTCACTGTCAGAACATCAAAGAAAAATCAACAACAAAATCACATTATCAAACTGACCTACTGTTCTTCAGCTAAAGTTAAGCAACAGTTGTGAGATGCGTGCGGGGTACCGCGGGAGCGCGGGGGTGCAAAATCAATAGAGGAACCCAGCCATGCCCCGCCCCTCCAAAACACGTACCCCCGATGTCGGTAGAAGCTTTTTGTATTGCTTACGTGATTTTTCATGTATGTTTAAGCATTTTTTTGCGTTTTGTCCTTGATAATGACCTTGAATTACGTAGAAGATTGATTAAGGTTTGAAAGGTTAAGGATTTGGATGGAAACTAGTTAGCTAAACCATTTATTACAAGAACGTAGTGAAAAGGGATAGGGGCGTGTTTTATAGCTATCCGAATGGATATTGAGATATGGAACGTTCATCTTTTTTATCGACAATCTATCAGTACAAAAATGTGTAATGGAGGCGTATTTCGTTGACTCTGTCACGCGAATGTAAAATATTACTATCCGTTTTTAAAACCTTTGAGTAATAGTAGTTATGTATTCTACGAATAAACTAAAAGTAAGAGAAAATTTAGTGTCTTAATTGTATTTATGGACATTGATTGGGTTATTTGAATGTCTATGTCTAATTTTATTTATTTTCGATGGTTTTTTAGAGATTATGCAACATGGGTGTGTACAGTGTTAACGGTAATCCCTACTTTGAGTAAGTACTATGTCAATGAAAATCGGTTTAAAGTCTTATATGATTTTATTTAAATTTTGTATTTGACGAGCTAATGGACTATGTCTGAAATAAATGAATTAATAAAGTAAATATGATAACGAAATATTTACACTTTAAGGGCAAAAGCGATAGTCGCAAAAAAAGAATTACGTTATATGAATCAGTTTCAAAATTCTTACAGTCCGCAAGGTGGATTACGGCCCATTCCCTCTCCTAGTCCCAGCAGTGGGAACATTATAAGGCTGATTATGTTTGTTATTAATATATTTTTACGGTTTGTGCATTTTGGAACAGGATACAATCGCTCTCTTTTTACGGTTTTGCAGTGTTTAGTAAAAAACAAATTTGCAGTACAATTTTATCGAAATTGCGCCTATTTTAATGATACATGGTACCTCTTTGCAAGTCTATCTATTGAGTTAAAATATTTCATGCGTTTACCACAAAGTAATGGTCCCGATAAAATACAACAATATCGAGTGTCCAACATAACAAAATTTCGTTCAATCGCCTTACAGAGTGTGTGGGAGGGCAAGCAGCTGATACACTGACACACACGAGCAACTTTAGTCTCCGCAACTATTTTGTTTCTCATATCAAGGCTACGGGATTGTATGAAATTATGTGCACGCGGCAGCTGAGAAAGAATAGAATAAAATAGCAAAAAAAATATTCGGGACAGACACAGAACAACGGTTACAAACAAAAGTAGTAAATACCGGCCATACGTGCACCGCTTGCAAAACTAAAACACGCATTTAAATTTATATACCTAAAATATAAAAACAAATACTTGCGTTGTATAGTTTACTTTACCATCACACTTATAAACTAACTAAATCGGCTCAAATAAGCACCAATTTTTACTGCGTGTCTTAGTTTTGCAAGTGAAAATGTACCCCACATTTATAATACCTGGGACATGTATACCTGGTTTATCATTTAGGATAGCAAAATACAGTATGCACCGAGCATGTTTGTACGGTAGAAGAGACTTCTTTCATGGGTTTGGCTACAGGCAATGGAACTATCGCCCCGTCAATTAGTAACAAATTACGACAAGACGCGCCACTCTCGCTCCCATTTACGCATCGAGGAGATAGCAACAAAAAAGTTGCTCGTATGCCACGCCAGGGACCACGCTGGCCCGCGCTGGCCCACGCACGACATTTGACCTGTACAAAGGTTGCTTACTATAAGATCACCCAATAATTAAGCATTGTCAGGTGATATTTATAAGCAAATGTCTTGACCTTTTAGTAAATTCTAGAGCACAATGTTACGACGTCTACTGTTCATTTATCATCTATTTCTATGTTAAGTTAAATTTAAACATTAATTATCAGTTTTCAAGGACTTTATGGAGGAAAATTCTTAAGGAAATTGCTTTCAAGGCTGTACATAAATCAATGTTTACTCTCTATGTATCACATAAGTATTATAAAAGCGAAAGGTTGTGATTATAATAATACTTTACGACTTTCACATAATGCTATCTAGTCTTAAATAAGCAGAGCTTGTGCTATGACTACTAGACAACTGATAAACATACTTATATATTTTTAAGTACATACATTAAATTACACCCAGACAAACAAATGATCGTGTTCATCAGACAAATATTTGTCTTAAGTGGGAATCGGACTTACGACCACCAGCATAGCAATCAGGGCCATTAACCACTAAACAGACAAGCCAGTCATTTGTGAGTGTGTGAATGTTTGTTACTTTTTCACGCTTTTTCGATTTCGATAAAACTTGGTACACGCGTAGACAATGTTCTATAACAGCACATAGGATACTTATTATGTTGAGAGCAGTGGTGGACGAGTGGTAATGGCCCCGACTTACGAGCTGCAGGTCGCGGGTTCGAACCTAGCCAGGCGAATTACTTTGTGTAATTCATTTAATCATCAGTGCTCTCAATACGGTGAAGGAAAACATTGTGAGGAAACCGGCCTATGTCCTAGACCCAAAAATTCAAAAACATTTGACATTCACCCACCCTCTCCTAGAGAGGAGGCCTGAGTCCCAGCAGTGGGAACATTAAAAAGGCTGATGATGATAATACTTATTGTGTTTGTTTCCTTAGGATAATTTTCTAATATGTCGCAGGCAAAGCCGCTTATGCCACAATTGGAATGTGGAATCTTAATTTTTCATTAGTTACAAGAACTGAAATCTAATTTCCCTCAAACATGCCTGAAGTTGTGCCTAAGAACCTCATTTAGTAAGTTTCACTTTATAAAGAAGTTTAATTGTCGCTTTTATGAGTACCCCCGGAATTGACTTTAAGAAGTTGTTTAGTTACTCTTTGTTTTAACCTAATTATCGTTTGAACTGTTAATGTGGTTCGTTAGGTATTTAGTTTCATTACACTGGTAAAGAAGGTTTTTGTTCAATGTTGATTATAAGTCAATATAATGTCAAGTGAGCAGTGGTGGCTCGGCAGCCAACTTACGAGTGGTAAGATTGGATTAAAATCCAGCTTAACGCATTACTTTGTGTAATTTATTTCATCGCCACTGCTGTGAAAACGTGAAGAAAAACCTCGTGAGGAAATTGACCTGTCTTAGAACGAAAATATCGATGTGACTTCCACCAACCCGCACTGGAGCGCCCAACAAGTGATACCTCTTTAGTATACATGGTGATATGTGACAATGGGGCCATGCAGGGTTGTCCGAAAGGAAACCCCGAGGTCCTGGAACGCAGGGCAAAGACAGAACATAAGATGATGTTTATTTACATCGCGTATTTATTCCGCGTACATCAAAGGACTGGACCAGTTTGCCTGCTGCGGTCTTCCCGTCTGTTTATAATTTGGATGTCTTCAAGGCTAGAGTGAATAGGCTCTTAATAAACTAGTACGCCTCACCATCAACGATAGCATCACTGCTTACCATCAGGCGGGATCGCAGTCAAGTATTAGATTGTAACAGATAAAAAAAAAATAGGAAAAGTCTGAACGCCCCGTCTGAAGCCCTCCCGCTCTTTTATAAAGCGAGAGAAGGCATTGGATGACTTTTAACCTTACAAAAACTGCAAGTCCAAAAACATCAGCATCTGAAACATCTAAAATAAATTGTATACCTACTATAACCATTATTCTATCAGTCCATATGCCGACTATTACGCTAACATAAAAATCCAGGCAGCCTATTTAAATATTTGCTCACGGCCCGGCTATAAAGTCAAAACATCTATAAAATTTCACGGCCCATCAAGTTATGTAGATAACTGTGTAATTATGTGCGTAACTTTATGAGCCACGGTGAGTGTGTGTTTTTACCTTAATTTGTAAACGTACCTATAGGTATACCTGTCGCAAGTTAGATTGTGCGTATCATTTCACGCAGAAGATACTGTCGTAGTCAATTTAATTTAAATAAAGCGTTTGGTTCGCCATCGCCATCAGCCTGTTAATGTTCCCACTGCTGGCCAATCAAGGCCTCCTCTCTGGGAGAGGGAATGGGCCGTAATCCACCACGTCGGCCCAGTGCGGGTTGGTGAATGTCACATGTCTTCGAATTTTTGGTTCTCTGATTTGCCGGTTTCCTCACGATGTTTTCCTTCACCATTTTGAGAGCAGTGGTATTGAAATAAATTACACAAAGTAATGCGCCTGGCTGGGTTTGAACCCGCAACCTACAACTCGTAAATCGGAACCATTACCACTCGGCCACCACTGCTCTACTCAATCTCTGCTTTACTCAATTTACATGCACATTTTTTGTTAAATAATGTCATTTATTTCAAGGCTATTTTTCGGACATTAATTATTAGATATTAAATTATATTCATCCTTAAACTTAATCTTTCTTTTCTTGTTAATGCATTTTTCTAAAGGCCATTTCTTGTTTTTTGAGACAGAAAAAAACAAAGCGCTGTCTAACCTACTAAGTTAATGCAGCGGAATTTAAGATAATACTGCCGCTATCTAACTTCAGATTCCAACTAGAGGTAGAAACAGACTTCAAAACGATGAAAACAGGAAAAAAAGTTATTTTTTAACAAATAATACTCGTAGATATATTTACAACTAGCCTCTCCCAGCAGCTTTGCTCATTCTTGAGAGATGGTGCCTTATCCACTGGAGCCATCATGACACTTGAACGACGTTCTTTTTCTAGCCCTTACTGTTCCACTGCTGGACAAAGGCCTCCCCAAAGTCTTTTCAGACATTATTTTCTCGCTCCGTCTCAAACCGCTCCTCGTGGTACACGTCCACATTAACCCACCACCTCTTTCTAGGCTAGCTTTGACGATGCTTCTGCAAGAATCTACTGCGATGCTGGTGATGCTTGCTCAGCGGCCTTTGTACATATATGCCGCTGACGTGACCCACTCAATGCCAAAACTAAACTAGTAAAGTAAAAACTCATTATCATCATACTTCATTTCAGCCGAAAGATGTCCACTGTTGGACATAGGGAGCGCCTTATGTCCAACAGTGGACATCAAGCGTCACCATAACGACCGGTCCTGTGCGTCTCTTATACATCGGATTACCAGGTCATCAGTCTACCTTGTGAGAAGCCTTCCAAAGTGGTCACCATATCAGAACCTTTCATCCCCATTGACCATCTGTTTTGCTTGCAAAATACCCTGCCCATTGCCTCTTAAGTTTGGCGATTCTTCGAGCTTAGCCGGTAACCTTGGTTTTTCTGAGGTTATCTTCAAAAATCAACTGTTAGCTGTAAAACCTTTGTTTGCAACACCACAGGTATTATCTATGTGTTTAGTTATTAACAAACAAACACAAGGTACATATCTGTGCGTGACTATTCACAATAGGGTCGAACATTTGTATTGATCTATGTATCATTGTCATGCATTGATGTATTGCATTTGCGTTACTGTTAAACTTAACCTGTAGGTAACGCTTTGTATGTGTAGACAAATGTGTTTACCAGTGGCGTAGCTAGAAAAAATCAGCCCTGGCGCAACCAAAAAAAAAAACTGGGGGTCCCTTTTTACGTGGGAAATTACCTATCAGATAACTTCTTGTGCTGTAGGCGGAAGAAGAGGGAGGATCAGATTTTCATTAGCTAAATAAATGAGTTGGCATAATTAGTTTCCCAAACTATTTAATATAGATTTCGAAGGAGAGAGAATTTATCGCTAGCTCAATGAGAGGTTTGGGGTTGGGCGCCTCCAAGCTTTAGAGCCCCCGCTCCGCATAGACCTTCGGTAGTTACGCCAGTGGTGGTTACTATGTTTCTAATAAAAACTGTGGTACCATAATTTTTAATTGCGTCTTTAGCTTTGAAAAAAACACATTCACCAGTAGAATTCTTTATCATCACTGGGTGAAGCCGATATCAGACGCAAGTCTAATATAATCCCTTCATCGTCCAAGGCATGAAAAAAATATATTTGTCGATTTGCACTAGTAACATTTTTTTACTTTCACCCATAAATCAAGCAACCACCAGTTCATAAATGTTGAACTTTCAACCTCAGCTTCGTTAAGCAAGACCTTGGAAGAAAAGAAAGTTATTTTTGTCCAACTTAAGTACTTTTCTGTATCCCAGGATGTCTATTGTAGTCAGTTTCGGGAAACTGGAAGCAATTCAAAGTACATAACTGTTCCAATTAAACTTTAGCGGGATTCAAAGAGAAACACCGATAAATAACAGCATGAAGCGTTCAAGGGTCCAATTAAAATATTATTAATTCTCTCCCTCCTAAGATACAGAACCCAAGTAAGGTACTTGAAACACAATGTGGGAAGTGTTGTAAATTGTAATCATTTTGACACTGTGATAATGAGCTCCTTGAATTTGGACAGAAAGGGCGAATTTCGCTCGAGTTCATAAGAACATTTGTGTACTGATTATACAACATTCGTTTTAGTAATGCGAAATCCGAAACTCGTCCGTCTAGTATTTTTATATAAAGAATCTGTGTACGAAATTTCATAACTGTATCATGAAAAATAACAAATTTAGAAGAAAGAGAGAAAAACATTTTATATACCCGAAAGAGGCACACACTTAAGACTAACACAATACAACTTATATTTTATTTTACAAATTTTTACATGAAAAAAAAAAGGAATTAAAATAATAGTAACAAGAAAAAAGCTTGTTATGTTACCTGACTGACTGCACAAATACATAGTCACGGGGCCATCCAGGTAACTGAGGGGTGTTCAGTTGTGCGCTGATGTTTAATGTTCACAATGCTGTGAACTGTGTTTTACTTAGTGTTAGAGGTGTCCATCTTGAGATATTTTTTTTTTTTTGTATAAAAAACACATATCACATGGTGTAAAAATTGTTAAAATCTTTTCACTTACTGATTCTGAACAAAGTATATTCAGGTTTCGCATATACTAAAAAAGATTTATTATATTCTCACTGATAGGCCTCAGACCTCTTATCTATGAAAAGGAATGGTCCATATCCACCACGGGCCTAGCTCGAGTTGATAGATGACATGTCTTTGAATTTTTGGTGCAAGGACAGGTGGACAAGGAGTCGAGTTTTTAGCCATTTTTTCTCATCGAGCGCTAGATGCCAGAAGGATGTCAATCGCGGCGAAGGTGTGACGATCTGATCATTTTTGCGGGGCAAACTTGGTCAGAAATTGCGCTAGACAGAGAAGTTTAGAAAGAGAAAGAAGAAACCTTTGTTCAGCAATGGGACACATGATAGGCAATAGGCTATAATAGGCCTTCTTCTTCTTCTTCTTCCTGCCCTTGCCCCGTTTTATTTCAGGTCGGCGCAACACGTTTTTTTTTTTCTTCCATATTTCACATAGGCTATAGACCTATGTGAAATAAATAATTTTGAGATTTTTTTAGGACACGTCGGGAGGAAACCTTCACGATATTTTCCTTCACTGTTTTGAGAGCAGTAGTGATGAAATAAATTACACAACTACAAGTTTCTGCTTGTATTAGAACCTGTGCCATACGGCTCAAAAGTCAAAGCCGTACGCCACGACTGTTCCATAATAATCTGCGTCCCTTTAATTCGCAGTGGCAGCCGTAATATTAATATAATTAAATTTCTGTCGCCATTCGTCATAATCATTGCCTCGTCTTTAACCCCTTAATTTCACCCCTTAATGTTAGCGGCGTGCCGGGTTCGGTAATAATTTGCACTAAGTGTCACTTTTATAATATTTTTGTAATTAGTGCTTTAAATAATGTTTTAATTATACGTACATATAAACTCACGCCATTTCCCGTGGGTGTAGGCAGAAACTAAATAACGGTATCTGACTTTTGCCTTTTTTTTTGAGGTGAGAAATCATAGAATAAATTCTCTCACTCTACATGGAGTATCTATAAGAGCATGTCAAACTTTTAGTAGTAATAATATTATATAGTAGTGTAATAGTGTGTCGAAATAAGAGTTTGTGAAATCTTATCTTTGATTCTCGAATCTTTGAAATATATTCGTATATAAATACGACAGGAGAGAAAAGATAGTAGAACTTTTTTAATTAAATTTAGGCTAGTTCTAGGCCAGCGTGCTCCATCGTCGGCCACATCATCGCTTACCATCAGGTGAGATAGTGGTCAAACGCGAGCCTATCAATAATGTACTCTCAATGTAATAAAGTTGTAGTTTATTTTTTGTTTGCAGGAGGTAATCTCTGGAAGTACTGATCCGATTGCTAAAATTTTTTCACCGATAAAAATCTGCTTCATTTCCTGAGTGATATAGACTAAATTTTATGTACGCGAGCGAAGCCGCTGGCAAAATCTAGCAAAAAATGATACAGATTCCAAATACCGAATGCTAGGCGGAAAAGAGTTCCACAACCTTGCTGCAACTTTCCACCTTCATAATATTAGTGTAATTTATTAATATCGTACTAATTATTGAAAGTAGACATTGTAGTCGGTGGTCAGTAAATAGGGGGTGGACTCATTTGCACTGCTGTTTCGTAAATGAAAGCACTTTCTCGTGAGCTCGTATATTTCTACTCTAGTTAGATTCGGACGTAGCTTTTGCATAAATGTTCGTGCATTAATTCCAGACTTTGTATCTCGTCTAACTTTAGCATTACCAACAGTAAACTTTAAACAAAATATTATATGTAATATTTAAATGTAGAACGTGAACTACACTTACATTTTAATAGACTCATACATCGAAATGTATGTACTACGTACTAGATTATACGTGCCAAACATTAACTTCAGTCGACTCAGGTGTATTGTTGACTGTACACACCTTGAACATAACACAATGTTGAACGAAACGCGTAAGTGCCACGAAATTCATGGCGCTTAAGACATTTTGATCGCGAAGTGTCCTCTAAAAGCTATCTTAGCGCTGCATGTTTTAATAGTTCTATTAGACGACATAATGCCAATGTAGCGCTGCAGCGAACTTTTGTTTTAACTTTTCAGTATTTTGACAAATAGTTTCCATGAAAGGGGTGGTCTGACACTAGAATGTAAGTCGATGGACTCTTATTTATACTGAAAATTTGTTTGATTTTACGAGGTTGTCTAGTGAAATTGATTTTTATTTTTTGAAAACCAGGTCCTCATACTAGATTAAAAATTCAAATCAAACTAATCAACGGCTATTTAAAAATCCACGTTTCCAATTTCACATGTAAACAAGTCCCTTTAAAGGTCAGATACTGATGAGTAGATAATGACAAACAAATAATGAGTGAGGTTTATTTCCCGAGGCCATTACTACAAAACAGATAGAGACAGAAGGACAATTCGAAACAAAACCGCACGCACACATAGACACGTTTCACTTACAGTGCAAGTGCAGTTACGATTGTCAATAGTTTGAGATGGCCGTATGATATATGCGGCTACCTATACCTTAAAGAAACTTTTTTTACTGTCGGTTTAACCGATTTTAACTTCTGTTTCGTAGGCATAAGGATGGCATTAAAAGCAAAAAGTGGTTACAATATAATCTATTTACTGCAGCCGCCATAATTGTCGTGCCACCAACATAATAAAAGTCGAAATCGATTGAACGGACAGTATGAAAAGGTTTTATTAATGTCTAATGTTATGATTTTGAATAGAGTATAGGCGTCAATTTAGTGCGTGAAATTATGTCAGACTTATATTGACAAAACCTACTCGTCCTTTAGTCACAGTATAAATATGGAACAGTATGGATGCGGCACTCGCTAGTGACAGCACCGCGACATTCCCTTGTTGGTCTTGTCGATGCATATGTTTGTGTGAGTGTGCCGTTTCGAGCGTTTGTAGGGAGTTTCCGTACTGTTTCATATTTTATACTGTGCTTTAGTCCTTTGCCTCTCAGGACAACAACAATATTTCTTTCGAAAATACTTTTAGTTTTAACAGACATCTGTCTTATTTGAACCCTTACGGTTTTTAAGAGATCTCCTTGAGGCGCGCATGAAACACTACGCGCCGTCAACGTCGTCTCGGGTTCGATCCGTAAGGCCCATTTAGACGGTGCCAGTTTTTTGTCTTAAACATACGACAGTCATTAGAATATAAAAAAGTGTCTTCGTCTAAACATTCATACATCCAGATATCTCGAACCAACACTCTCTGAACACGTGCGAGTAACTCGCACCGTCTAAATTGGCCATTACTGAATGGCCAGATGGTGGATTATTTGTGCGTGCGCTTGTAGTTGTTGACGCTCGCTATACGTAACTGGCCTTCTATAATTTTCCTATTTTGTACCATCCCGTACAATCCAATTTTTCTAGAACAAACACAAGGTAATCAGTAAACTCGACGCTAGATCGAAACTCGTTCGGTGAATTGATAAAAGAGAACATAAAAAATTTTGGACTACAATTTGTGTTTGTGAATTATTTATTGATGGGGTTCAATCGATTGGTTTGTAGTTGATTGGAGGCTTTTTAACTATGTAATAGACTATGAAGGGTCAATGCCACAAAAAAATGGACGAAGGGACCAACTACTACTCTATTGGAAAATGGAGTGGTGAATTTAAAGTCATTTTATCAAAATGACTTTAAATTCACGCCCTATACCAGGACTTTTTCTGAAACTATTGCTCATTTTAATTGCTCAATTCTAGAGAAATAAAGCCCAATAAAAATAGAACGTGACTATTTTACTTAAATCCGGTTCACAAAACTGAACCAGTCTCAAAACCAAAACTAGTAAAAAAAAGGATATGTAGTTACACTTTCTATCCGACTAGCTGTTGCTATCCTGGTCCCCAAAAGTCCCAACTGAAACACAGGTTATATTTAGTAAAAGTTGGACACTCATGCTCGCTCCACCCAACGCGGGAGAAGTCTTTTGATAACTTTCCATGTAAAGAAAGGTGATTCCATAGTGAATTAGGCAGGTCACGTCAGCTGCATGTACAGTAACTGCCGAGCAAGCATCGCCACGTAGTGGTTTCCTGCAGAGGATAAGTGCTGCTAGAAAGAGGTGACGATTTGATCTGGGCACGTACTGCGATGACTGGTTTGTGATATAGTGGTACAAAAAAATCTGAAAAGACTTGAGGTAGACATTTGCCCAGTAGTGAGACGGTTAGGACCGAATAAAAAAAATCGGCGAGGCCGGCCTTGAAAGAGGTGGGGGGATAATATAGACACGTACTGCGACGACTGGTTTAAGACGATAGAAGAAAGTCTGGAAGGACTTGGGAGAGGCACTTGCTCAGTAGTGAGACAGGAAGGGCCAAATAAAAAAAAAACAGATTTCAGGCAGGTATTGGAATTTCATCGCTAAAAAAAAAAACATATCGAAACTCACAAAAATACAGTACGCTAACCTAGAACCGTATATAATTCGTTCAAACGGTATTCATAGCGTGAAGGCTGGATCGATCGAGGTTTAAACTTAGTGGTGCTCGAATAAGGTTACTGAGTGAATAATATATGTGTATCCCGGTGCTGCCCGGAAGCCACTGTATATGTAATCCTATTTTGGAATGTATCTTCACAAAACAACTCGCCGCCGGCAAATAAATATTATAGAAGTTTGCGGCCCGTTTTGACTGGGTACCTACCTAATCTGTTTTAGCAACATAATCGCGACTAAGGCCAAAGCCACAATGTAGTAGCTAATGATTTTTATGACAATCTCTTTTCATGATTCAGATTTTTATGACAATCTCTTGTTATGATTCAGATTTTTATGACAATCTCTTGTTATGATTCAGATTTTAATAGACAAACTCTTGTTATGAAACTACAGTCACCTACATTACAAAATAGCCTACAAACAGTGCTTATTATATTAGTATTTTCGTCTTTTATATGTATATGGTTTTTGTATAAGTGGGTACTTCTATAAATGCATTCAATAGTAGTTGGCTGCTAGTGGATTATTATTAATATTTTGACTACATCGTTTGAACGTCAGTACACAAAATACAAAAGTAAATTACCAAAAACTCCAAATATGTTATTATTTCTCACACAAATTAATACCTATATTAACATTAATACTATATAATTTTAAATATCAAACTAATCATCCCGCATGATTTTTTTTTGCTGGACGCTGTATCTAATATGGTATCACAGCTTTTTTTAAGTGATATAAACTAGAGATTGACTACGATCCCACCTGATGGTAAGCAGTGCTGCAATCGTTGATGGTAAAGCGCACTAGTGTGTATAAGAACCTCTAACCTTGAATACAATTAAATTATAATTCAACGGGAAGACCGCAACGGGGGCAAATTGTTCCAATCTTTCAATGTACAAGATATACACGACGAAGCGAAACGCTTAATTCGAACCGTAGAGGTGTTAATAATGTAACATATTAAGGAATTAGGATGTAACACATACTTATGTGTTTGCAGTATGTGACAGCAAATGTATCGCGTCAGCCTTTTCTAGTTCGGTCAAGTGGTCAATACTATAATATAGTCCTCAGCATCATTTTACCAAGATGGTGCTAATGGCGCAAGTTAGTTCAATAATTCCATATATTGTCCAGCTGCATATACAGTAGAGTTACAAAAATACACCAACTTTACATCGCAATGTCCAGGAATCAATTTGCAAACGTGACTAATGAAAGGAGCCACTGAACTTCACTCAACTTCATGAATTTTTCGATAGCTGTTACCACATATTGTCATTTTAAACCCTTTGACCAATCTTATCTTCTCTTATCTTATCTTATCTTATCTTTAATATCTTCTAGCATACAGCATAGCATAGCAAAGCTAGACTTCAATCTAATAATATTTCGCTTTTAAAATATTTCCTCGTTTCATTTTCTCAGATTTTATAGAAGCCTTTCACGCTTTATGTCACATGTCGTATAGGTATTAAAGTTTTAAAGCAAATGATAAATAAAGGTTACGATATAATAAACATTAAGCACTATCATGAGGAGAATAAATGGAAGAAATGGGGCGGCAATATCTACTGACATTTGCTATAGATTCGTTTACCTAGTTTGTTATATATTTATATGCCAAATAATACATGTATCATTGGCATTCCAAAGCTGCTAGCTGTCTACAAATCTACCGTAATATAATAAAGAGGTAAAGTTTGTTTTTTTTTGTTTTTAGGAGGTAATCTCTGGAAGTACTGGCCTGATTGCTATTTTTTTTTCACCAATAGAAAGCTGCTTTATTCCTGAGTGACAAAGGCGGTAGGTAGGTGGTTTTATGTACGCAGACAAAGTCTCGGGCAAAAGCTAGTAAATTATATTACAAAAAGTTTCAATAGTATAACGTCATCCATTGCTAATTATAGCATAGACCAGACCAGTCCTGTTCGTACCGTAACCAACAGATTCAGTCATTGTTATCATCATCGTTACTGCTGAAAGACGTGAACTGTTGAAAATAGGATTCTCGTGGTTTTGGTTCTGTTTCATCATCACCATTTTAGCCAAAAGACGTCCACTGTTGAACCTAGGATTCTTAGCGATCGCTTTTGTGCGTCTCGCCATCATCAATCCATTATCCGCCTACAATCCTTACCTGCCCCCCTAGCCAAGTTACAATCGTTCCACTTGCGCCTAACGCTTCGAGTTGACCTTGCCGCCAATTCTTTTGTTCTTACCACGTGACTGAGCGATAAGACGACGTTATTCCCGTACATTTGAAGCTTTCTACAAGCGTTAACTATTGCAGATTAGCAACTTGGCTAAGGGTACTGGTCATCGGTCCATCTTGTGGGACAACTTCGAATGCTGCATCTTCACTAGAAAACCGATAGGATCTCCAGAGCCTCTAAGCCCCATCTGTTCTGCGAGTAATTTACCCAGGCTACTGCTTTAAAGTTCGGCGATTCTTCGGGTTATATCGGGAACCAGTGATATACTGAATAGAAAATAATTGGATGAAACAAAAGTTAAAGTATAAATATTCTATATCAAATAACTAACCAATTCAGCTATGTATATTGTATATTGTTCAAATTAGGTTTACCGGTTAACCATAGCTGATTTCGTGGCTCAAATACGGTTTACCACTAAATCGATAGAACCGAAATATTGATGAACTGTTGTATTTACTATTAAAGTGAGATAGCGAGCAAGGTTCAATCGAAAATATAATGATGGGGCTTTGGTCATCGTAAACTTGTATCGTTATAGTCATTTGTCATTTTATAGTACCTATATCCGGAAATATTGTTGATACCTTACATCATTATTGTAATAATATAGTGAGCTTTCTACGCATTTATTTTATGCTTCGTCGATTATACGTTGATATTCCCAGAGAATAATAAATTCATTGTACGTGTGCGTTGTGGGAAAAAAATGTTGGATTGTGTGAGAAATGGTATGAAAGAAAAGGAAGTTGGCGATAGCAGTATACGAAAAAAAAACGCGTTGCACCAACTCCTAGTAATATGGGATAAGGGTAGGGAGATGAAGAGATGTATATAGACAAACAGTGAAATGAAACAGTTTTTGTTTTTTTACAAGCTTTTATTTAGTTTCACCTGTTCCGATGTTTGTCTGTCATCAAATCTTACAAATTAAATTTAATCCACTTCCCGATTCCCGATTGAGCTGAAATTTTGCATACATATGTAAATCAGATGACAATACAAAATTATTATGACATGGAGCTGATCTGATGATGGAACCGGAAGGTGGCCGTAGGAACTCGGTAGTTAAATGACACAACTTGACGGGTATTAATTATACAGATATACTACGTTATAAAAGCTTGCTATGAAAAAAAGATTTTCATTAAAAACTTGTTTTGAGCTAAAAACATATTCAATATTTGAAGAATACTTCATAATCTCCCTTAAAGTCTTTAGTAGAAACAGTAAGCAAACGTGTGTCTTGTGTCAAATACAAGCTACCGATGAATATTTGATTTCTATAGAACCATATGAAATCATCCTTTCCCTGCGCATACATAGACATTTTTTTGTGTTCAGTTTCATCCACTTAACACATACTCATGACGAACAAACACTTGTTTGCTGTCGGAAACTGGAACAAAAAGTGTCTCAATTTGCCTTAAGAAAATGCAAATACTGTAACCATTTGGCATTATAAATCTAAACATACTAGTATCATTAAACCACGTTCAAACATAACCGCATTAAGTTACAATCTAAATCCAAACCACAAACAATAAGTTAAGTAGTTATTGCAATATTTGCCTAACTATGTAACAGGAACTATTGGTATAATACCAGCTTAAGTTAATATTACTGTCAACATTTCTGTCGCAAGTTACAACACTAGTTTACTGGTTAAATCTTTATTTAACTGTATGAAAATGGCATTGTTGTTAAAACCACAGTTTAGGTTATTTGTATTGGGTATGGAAACTCAAACAGATTTAAAAACACTGAACAGCATTGATCGTGTGTTTGTTGACATAATTATATATATTTTGTGTAAATTGTTGCGTACTTATAAAATATAGTTATAATAATAATCATCCTGACTGAATTTCCGACATGTTGTCCTATACTTAGGTAAATTAAGTAGAAGCCAAGTAATCAGGCAATATTACAGTGCAGAAAGCCAAAACTAGAGGGTGCATAATTGTAAATACGGTTTTTTATTAGAGTTCGGAAATCTTCAAATGAAAAATGGCTCTAGAGTGAAACAAGAAGGCGTGTCAAATATTTGCTGAAATTTTTTTTCTTTTTTTTTTATAAAACCCGACTATGTTTCTTCATTTGCTCTTTATGTTCTAAGACAATGGTAGTAACTCTTTCGAAGATAGAAGAAGAAGAAAATATCTTAGATAACCTGATCATGTCGGCAAAACTGTAGGGCCTAGCAGGACCGAGCTTAGTGAGCTTACTGTGGCCATGTGTCATCCGATTGGGATCCCTGAGGACCTGGAACGCTCGGCAAAGATGGAACATAAGAGTAAGATTTAGTCAGTAAAAGTCTGACACGCCCTCCTACTCAATACTAGAGCGGGATTTAGATTATTACCACCTAAAAAAAAGATCTTCTTATCATTTATAATTTGCTACTGGCCACAAAACAAAATCAACTCACAGGTACCAGGCATTCATAAAAGAGAAGAGACCATACAATAGAACCCGGAACGCCTTAACAAATAGTAGAAACCTGCTCAGTTAACCGGCAGTCTTACGGACAGTTAAGGGAAACGACTGACATGACGTGCCAATGAATTAACGATCCGTCGGCATGACCTTTTATTATTGGTATTATACCTGTGTAAATAGTTAATAACTGATTCATTCGGTTAGGGGTAAGTAGCGCATTAGATTGTTAGTTTGATCAAAGTATTTTTGGGTGTCTATGTAAATAAGCGAAGTCTACACCTAAACTCAAACTTGTCAAAATAAACTAGGTACACACATACACCCACAAACATTTACCTTTATTATATTAACTAGTTTTTAACCTGCAGCGTCACCCGCATACATTAAATATATATAGCCTATGTTACTCAGAAATAAAGCAACTTTCTATCGGTGAAAGAATTTTAGGAATCGGACCAGTACTTTCCGAGATTACCTCCTACGAAAAAAAAAAAGACGGGTTGCACTCCGGGAGTGCCGGCAGAAGTGAAAACTTGATTATTAACGTTGAAATATATATATATAATATATATATAAATAAATAATATATATATATATATAATATATCTATATACGTTGAAATATATATATATTTATATATATCTATATATTTGAAACAGTAGGCCCAGGCATACATTTTCGCCGCGCCGTAGAGAGGGGATAGCTGTCTACTCTCCATCCGTCTTACGCTTTTTCGATCAGGTCACGTGTCCTGACGCGAGTTTAAGATTTTATACCCATTACAGAAAAAGTGCTCAACGCCGCTAAAGAAGTTTTCACTTCAAAAAACTTTACCTATTTACAATAATATTAGTGTAGATGTGATTAATGACATTATTTTATATATAAAAAAAATTTTTGGTATGCCGTTATAAGTAAATAAAATGAAAAAGAAAATGGATACCTACACAAAGTTTTTCTTGAAACACGGTTTACATCCCACAACTGAACCACTGAACCTTAAAAACTGATCAATAAAGATAACAAGTGAATAACATAAACTTGTTACGTTACCCAATCCCCTTTATTTGTAACTACATACAGTATCGTAACTAAATTACTGGAGCTTTAGGTCTTACGAAGATAGTGTCAGATTTATTTGCTGCCTACAAACGACGCAAACCTAGACAGAGTAATAAATATACGGTTTTATTCCTATTTATGGACGAGTGGTGGGTTTGCGTTCGATTCATGAAGGAATAACAGCGTAGTACATTATTCACTATAGTTACTACAATGATAGAAGGCTAGTCTTAGGGTACGTTGATTTTATGGTACCTTAACTAAGTGTCTTGCCCCCCTAGCCAAATTACAACCTCTTGCATCGAACGCCTCGAGTTGGCTACGCCTCCTATTCTTTTGTTCTGACCACGTGACTACAAAATAGATAGGTACAGAAGACAATCTCATGTATGTGCTTCACTTTTTATACCTACGCTCGGTGGACGCACACTAATGAGCGTTTGAGCCGAATTGTTCGACGAGTGATCCGAGACGCGACCGAGACATCGTGTCTGTGAGCGGTGTCTTTGTGTGCGTTGCTCGAGCGCGCTTTGTACGACGTGACTGAGGATGAACATGACGTCATTCCTGTACATTAGAAGTTTTCTACTAGCGTTAACGATTGCAGATTATCAACTTGGCTAGGGGTACAGGCCCGCTAAGGTACCAGGTGCAGGGCAAAAGTTAACGCAAAGGAATACAGCTAGATTCTAGTCTGTAAAATTCTGACACTAACAGTTTTTGTTGATTTCTCAACAAACGAAGGACAATCAAAACAAAATACTGTCTACAGAGATTTTTGTTTGTTTAGGTCCGTTATACATCAATTTGCCTAGCTTTTTCCCAAGTGTGTTAGGGTCGGCTACTAGTATTTTACACGAAGCGACGGGCTATCTGACCTCCGCTTCCTAGTCATTGGGTTAAATGGTACTCCTATTAGATTTGTTGACTTCTATTTTCCGTAGCGACTGTCAAAGATCTACAAATGGCAGACGGGACTAACGGCTTCACGCAATGATGAAAAGATCCTCGGCAAGTGTTGCTTATCTCTTATTTACCTATTTAGACACGAATGACAAATGACGAAGTGTAATTCTCTACAAGACTCTTAGGCTGATGAGAGATGTTTCTCAAAAATTTTCAGAAATTCAACTTTAAAAAATAGATTCTTAAACGAAAATACTTATAAATTGTACAGAAAATTAATTTTAATTGCGCAAGAATTGTATGATTTGATTCTGCCATCTCAAATCTACCATCGGACAACCCAACGTACGACGGGACCCATCGCGCGCTTCACCGTCAGAGATTGTGCTGCTTACAATCAGGTGGGAAACTAGTGTTTACAGCAATTTAAAAAAAAAGTTACAAGGTAAAAACCGGCCAAGTGCGAGTCGGACTCGCCCATGAAGGGTTCCGTAGCAGCAAGTAACATAATATAAAAGTTCTTGTAATGTGTTGTAACTTTGATCGATGTTTTAATAATAGTGTATTTTTTTCGATTTATGATGCATTAAAAAAAAACTGCTAACTAGATTTCGTTCAAACCAATTTTCGTTGGTAGTTTTTATAGTAATGTACATCATATATTTTTTTCAGTTTTATCATTCTCTTATTTTAGAAGTTAGAGGGGGGGGACACACACATTTTACCACTTTGGAAGTGTCCCTCGCGCAAACTATTCAGTTTAGAAAAAAATGATATTAGAAACCTCAGTATGATTTTTGAAGACCTATCCATAGATACCCCACACGCATGGGTTTGATGAAAAAAAAAATTTTGAAATTCAGTTCTTTGTATGGGGACCCCCAAAATTCATTGCTTTTTTTCTATTTTTGTGCAAAAATCTTAATGCGGTTCACAGAATACATCTACTTACAAAGTTTCAACAGTATAGCTCTTATAGTTTCGGAAAAAAGTGGCTGTGACATACGGACGGACGGACAGACAGACAGACAGACAGACAGACAGACATGACGAATCTATAAGGGTTCCGTTTTTTGCCATTTGGCTACGGAACCCTAAAAAGTAAAAAAATACTTAAATCTGTGCACAACTGTTTTAAAAATATGTCAGATATTTCAAGACAGTCAGAACGCTAAAAACTATAATCACTAGACCACATAGAATAGAACTCATATGCGAGAAAAAACATCACCCTTTCCTTACAATCACACACCGTATTTCTCCGTAAAAAAGGCCACTAACAATGCACGTACCGTCATTATTACAATATAAAAAATGTGTGGCGAGAATGACAGATTCGTTCCCTCACATACAACTTGATTGTACAATCTAGAGGCCGTAATTCCGTACGTGTGCTCCGAAACGGAAAAACGTGCGACGTATAAAACATTTTTTGAAGTTAATCACTGGCATTAGAGTGGAGAGGGCAGACTTCGTACTCAGTATAAATAAGAAAAAACACGATAAGATGGCGGCTTGATATCTTGGCTATTATTTATGAATGGTATACAGATATATTCAGACTCTCACATTAAGGACTGACTGGTTGTTGGTCTAGTAGTTAGTTATGTAGTAGCCCTGGCTGCTATGCCGTAAGTCGTGGGTTCGATTCCAACTCAAGACAAATCTTTGTGCGATGAACATGATAATTAATTTTGTTCTGTGTCTGTGTGTAACTAATTTATAAAATATATGTTTTTAGAAATGTTTTAAAGTATGTTTTCCAGTTGTCTAGTACTCATAGTAGCTCTGCTTAGTTTGTGAATAGATGGCGTTGTGTAAAAGATGTGATGAAGCATGAGTGCAATGAAGCCGCTGGCAGAAGCTAGTTGAGAATATTACAAGCAATGGTGGTCTAGTGGTGAATGTCCCAATATCGTGGGTTCAAATTCAGGAAAGCTCTTTGCTTTGTGTAACTTATTTCACCATAACTGCTTTGAAAATGGTGGAGGAAATCATCGTGAAAAAACCGACAAATCCTGTTACAAAAAAATTGGAAAACGTGACATCCACATCCACCAACCCGCACTGCGCTTGCGGGGTGAATTACGGGTCATTTTCTTTCATAGAAAAGCCTAATTTCCAGTTGTGGGTACATTGTAAGACTATAAATATATATATATTTTGCTATGTTACATTATCTTCAATAGACGTTTGCTTGTCATCATCATTTGAACTAATATACGTTTTTTATAATAAAAGAAATATAAAGACGTGTGGCACTCGGGGACTGCCGCGATAAAGCTATTGCATAGCATTTTTATCAACTTATGCAATTATAATTATTTATTTATTTTATTTATGCAGTATTTTTTTTCCTTTGTTTTTTTTCTTTGATATTAATTGAAGTTACACTTTCACACATTGAATTGAATTTTGATTGATTGTTCACTCATTTGTTTTCTTATCGGTCACCACGCTCAAAAAACAAATGAGGGGGGGCGGGGTGTTAGGTTATTTTCGTTACGGATTTTCTGGTTTTGTTCTCCACCCTCAAGGCCCGCGATAGAAGCTATGCAAATAGCTTAAAAAAGGTTTATTTTTATTACATATTGAAATCAGTAAACAAGATCTGTTAAACATTACTGTTCTTTAAGAGAGTCTTTTTCCACTCGCCTATCGTTAATGCCTTGATCACACATACCGAGTAGAAGGGCTAGACAGTAAAATGTTGCTCGGCCGAGACAGTGATGTAAGCGGGTTGTAGAGATAAATGGTAGGCCGAGCACTCGGCGCTGTGTTTACCCGTACCGAGTACTCGGCCGAGAGCACTGTCTCGCCCATTTAATCGGTACGTGTAATCAAGGCACAAGGTCGAGCATAGTTTAAAAGCTTGTTGCTTCATCTAATGCAATCCAACGTGATGTTTGGTAAAGAACCAACGCGAAAGAAAAGAGAAAACGCCTGAAAACTCTGTTGGTATTCGGTAATTCCGTAATTTTCTCGAATACATCATAAAACTTGGTCTAGGAAATACCTGTTCTTTTTATACTCTTAAAAGTTACCAAGAAAAACTGTCGTCATTCAGAATCTCGATTAAATGTGCTACGCTTCTATGTATGTACTTTTTATATTTTTAGTATATGATTACACTATGGAGGGCCAAAGTTCACGTAAAATAACAGATTTTCAGAGGTAGTTTTACTGGACTAGTTTATACACAAAATGTTTTGATTTCTATAGAAGCCTAGATAATATCCACAAGATATCAATGTATCCAAAATATCTAGAGAAAAATGTGTAATAACATCATAATCACGTAAGAGCGATTGTCTGATTTTTTTAAATAATATTCCACAACTATCACACAACGCCGTCTAGTCCCAAGCCAAGCTAAGCTTCTGTTATAAGTACTAGACAACTAATAAACATACTTATATATTTCTAAATACTTACATATTATAGATAAATTACACCCAGACACAGAACAAATGGTCATGCTCATAACACAAAAAAAAATCCTGGGTGGTAATCGAACCCACGACCTCCGGCATAGCAGTCAGGGCCACTAACCACTAGACCAACAGGCCAGTCAAACCTCAAGTTGCCTGTTCCTTATAGTAATAATCGTTAAAATATATTATCATCTAGCTCGGCCAGATGGTAGCAGGATTGACTACTGAGAGATAACAGACGCGCATAAAATTAAGTATCACCTCTTGTGGACGCAATCTGTTAGTTAGGGTTGGTGCTTCTGTCAATATTTCCTCAGGACAATTTCTCAAACCCGTTTATAAAAAACTCATAACATTTTTATGGCAAAAAACACATTACAGGTAACGCTAACGGCATTTTATTTTAAATTTAGTCTTGATCATAATATTGTCAAAGTGTTTGCTGAAACAAAATTTACAACATTATCTTTTTGATATATATTTTTTTCTTTTCAAGTGGAGCGCTGACATGGTTTATTAGATAAGAGCTATGTTTCCATTTTGAGGGTTGAAAATCTTCGAATGAAATAATTCGTTCATCATTTATGCGGAGACACTGCCCCGAAGATAGATCTTCCTTGTTTAGGTGTTAAGTTTCAAATGTTTAAGTGACCATTGTATTACAGTTTTTGTTACTTAAATTTTGTGTCAAACTTGTATTTGTGACATTAAATATTATTATTATTTAGTTTATTCATATATATTTGTACATATAAATTATATTTTTAAATATTCAATAATAAATATTATTATTAATTATATAACTTCTCCTAAAGTGATGGAGCGCAAGGAGGGAGGGTCAGAGATTTACTGATTTAAGCCTAACCGTGTTACTTCAGGTACCCTTTGCATACCAGGGCCGCGGCAATCGAACAATCTGCAGCCTATTCAGATTAAGTAATCAGAGTTTTCCTTCCGCTCCACCCAGAGCCGGATAGGTTATTTGATGATAATCTACAAAAGGCAAAGGATAATATATTAACAGGACACTTGTCTTACCAAACCAAAAATTGTGTAGATTATTCCGTTTCATCGTACTTCATACATAATGCACTTAATTCTTTAAACCCCAGGCGAACACCGGCGAGCGTTCGCTTTTTTATTGTGTTTCTATTGTGTCTCTTAATACGGTATTCGAAAGGTTAATTAACTTACAATAGGCTGATTTCGTTCATCGAGAAAACCACATAAAATAAAAATAGATACACAATTTAAATCAAATTATTTAAACACTACAAAGCTGATTAAACGATATAAATTTATTATAATAACCACAGTGATATTGATAATTAATCAGTTTCGGTCCCGATCGACCACGAGACTGTTATGTCGATTGCGATTACGTATGTACATACACGGATGTCATTTTGAGGTAGAATTGTTTGTTAATTATATAGTCTATGTCACTGGTTCTCAACCTGTAGTTCATGGACCACAAATTTTAATGGTCCGCAAGAGCTTAAATGAAATCTTTAGAAACTGCCAAACTTTTCTACTGAAAAGTTACATTGATCTATGAAACTGATTTTAAGTTTCTAACAAACGTTGTAGAATATAATAGCATAGCATAATTAGCCTTATAATGTTCTCAGCGCTGGGGTTTTTTCTAAGAGAAGGAATAGGCCGTAATCCACCACGCGGGCCTACCGCGGTTTGCTGGATGTCACGTCTTCGAATGTTTGGTTCTAGAACATGCCGGTCACCTCACGATGTTTTCCTTCATCATTTTGACAGCAGTGGTGATGAAATAAATTGTACAAAGTAGTGCGCCTGACTGGGTTTGAACCTGCAGTAACTTACAACGAGTCGAGACCGTTACCACCGGGCCACCACTGCTCACAGACGTTGTATTTTCTTGTTATTTTAGACAAAAATAGGTACATAGCACTAATTTTGAATTAATGATATAAACTTTTAGATACACAATTAAA
Source organism: Mythimna albipuncta (assembly GCA_929112965.1). Taxonomy (NCBI): domain Eukaryota; kingdom Metazoa; phylum Arthropoda; class Insecta; order Lepidoptera; family Noctuidae; genus Mythimna; species Mythimna albipuncta. Next base: position 14,800,818 of record OV815973.1, read on the forward strand.
TTTTCTATTACATTTTTGGTCCTTACGAACGATAAAGAAACCAAAGTGGTCCCATATCAGAAAGATTGAGAGCCACTGAGAATTTATGAAACTGCAGTTTGTAGTAGAATCGTTAAAATATTAATAAATTATTTTGTTATTTAGTTACGATTGCGTGTACAATAACATGTTGTGACGTAATTTATTAATGTACGGGCACCCATATCTACTAATTTTACATTATATTATTCATTCCTGTAAAATGGTCTCAAATGTCTGAAACACAGACAAACTTTCTCCATTTTTAGTGTGATATTTCTTCTCCCTCATTCTATAAAAAATCTCGGCAGAATAAACGTTTAAATTCTTCCATTTTTTTCTCATAAATTGTAATGCTCACTGATCATTTCAATCTTTTACTCGTTCTTTTACAATTTTTTCCTTGTTTCTTTTGACTTTAATTTTGTAAAAGCCTCGGTCCAATAAAATGTTGGAAGCATTAGTGTGAAATAAAAATTGGTTGTTCGACAAAGACGGGCCAAGTCTTTAATTTGAAAATAAACGTCACGAAGAGTTCAAAGATTTGAATTAATTTGTAATGGAGCATATTCAGCCCGATTTCCGGACACAGTAGGCGTGGGCTTACGGACAGTGAGCAATGGGTAGCTCGCTGTCCGGCCGTCCGGTAACTGTCCAGACCAAGCCCAAGTCGTCGACGGCGCGCGCTGTTTCCGCGCTCCTCAAGGAGTTGTCAGCAACAGCAGGGACCCAGCCGGGTCGAAGACTACTGGGGCCAGGGTTATCCGAAAGGGAGCTCGAGCCCCGGTATGAAGGCTAGAAGGAACGGGGTGGGTCTTTTAGTTAGTAAGTAGCTTACACTATCTCCCGCTTTGCCCAAGAGCTGGGGTTGTTATTGGATGATTTTTTCCCATCATAAAAAAAGGTGTATGGGCATTTGGGGCATTCTAATAGGTGACTCATGTTTTGAACAAGAGCACCGCACTCACTTTGAGTATCGGACGGGTCTATAAAACCCCATATTGCCTAGTGGTGTTTGCAGCGGCCTAGCTGGTTGCGCAACCGATAGAATCTTTTCCATATAGAATACTGTAAATCGCGCCCAGGCGGGTGATGTTTTTGAGGTGTCAACAAGTCGGATGGTGGGAGGTGGTGCTCTGCCCAAAGCCTTATTCTTTCTTTAGGCGGAGAGTCATCGATGGCCTGTGTGCTATGCAGGAAGCTCTTCCGACTCTTAAGCCAACTTGAAGCTGTTTTGTGTTCGAAGAGGAGTTCAAAGCCGATTTATTTCTTAAAAATAAACCAGCTTTAAACTCCTGTAGTAGAAAATTGTCATATTCACACTGCTAATTTAAGTAACATCGTAAATACTAGCTACTTCACATTATGATGGGATTCTTAATTCTAGACTTTGTTTTCTAGAATTCTAGATTTGACGATTTACGTAAAAAAGTATAGTCAAAACTGTAACTACTACGTGAATGTCACTGCGGGAATGTTCGAACGAGTTACCGTCACCCTAAACCACAATAGGTAACTAAAGGAACACAGGCGAGTTTTAGTCAGCGGAAGTCTGCTAAATCCTTTCGCTCTACCACAGAGCAAAAGTCAATTGATAATTTAACACTACAAAAAGAAATGGGATAAAAAATATCATATTTGGTACATATTCCATATCTCAAATTTACTAATACATTCAGCTGTTTAAGAGTAAAGACGTCACATAAATACATACACATACACACACAAATATATGAAAACTTTTATTTTTATAAAATAAGTAGGTATGGCATGATTCAATTTATACATAAAATAAATCTTTAAGTGAAGTTTTTAGTTGTGCGTGCATCACGTTAAATGCACGAAATCGACGTAGATACATTGAAATTGTGTGGTACTTGATATTATTACTTAAGGGGCCGGCGACGGATGAATTTCCATAGAACGAAAAAATTCATCCGTCGCCGGCCCCTTAAGCTTTGTTTCATCGCAATTGGTTGACTCTATCGAAAGATATATTACATTCATTGACTATTAAGCGGTACGAATTTCGCCGGGTCAGCTAGTACACCATAAACTTATCTACTAGGATCTAGGATAAAGTTAATTTTGATGGCTTATGGCTTTCGCCAGTAACTAGGTCAAGTGGACTCGCCCGACGCATATTTAATCATTCTAACTCCAAGGGCGAGCTGAGACTAATTACTTTCTTAACTTAAGTAGGCAAATCTACAAAGGTGCCGCCTCATATTTTGCCATTTAATACGTTAATTATTTACTAAACTTTGCTTAAATTAATTATGGATGCTAATCTGTGAAAGAGAGTTTTTACTTATAAAGTTGTAAGAATAAAAGTATCAGAGGGGATTATAAAATAAGAGTAAGTTTCTGAGGTATTTTTAAATAGAAGAGAAAGTTTATTTTGCCTGAACGCACGCACAATTCGTTAGAAAAATAATTAAAAAAAAAAAAAAACAGTTTCCCTGTCAGGCCATGTGTGTACGTCCGGTAACTGTCCGGACCAAGCCCAAGTCGTCGACGGCGCGCGCTGTTCCCGCGCGCCTCAAAGAGTTGTTAGCAGCAGCAGGGACCCAGCTGGGTCGAAGCCTACTGGGGCCAGGGTTAGTTTCGAAAGACAGCTCGAGCCCCGGTATGTAGGCTAGAAAGAACGGATTGGGTCTTTTAGTCAGTAAGAGTCTATTGTCAGATCACGATGTCATTGGATGATTTTTTCCAACCATAAAAAAGGCCATATGTGTAATTGTGTATCGGGCATATCTGTGTTGCACCACATGACCATAAATAGCACAGTTGTCTTGGTTATTTATGGTTATCTATTTTGAATTTTGACGCCTGTCTCAACAGAGACAAGCATAGGTTAGTTAGTTAGCAAATTTATGTCCCACAGCTGGGCGATGGCCTCCCTCTCCCTTTTCCACACACGTCTGTCTTCGGTAATTGCTAGTCAGTCCCTCCGGTAGTTATGCATCTCATCTCTCCACCTTCACCTTGGTCGATGTCACCTTGCGTTTACATAAACTCTATACACTCCTGTTCCTTCGTTGCCTTTCGTACGAACAAATTCTAGAGCCTCATTCCTTTTTTATAATTAAAAAATAAGGGTAGGTATATACTATATAAGTATGCGAAATATACTAAACATAGTAAACCTATTGATACCAATCCCTATTATCGGTAATTACGTCCCCAGTATAAAGTTTCACGGTAAGTGTCAAGAATTGGGTCGAGCGTAAACCGTCTGAGAGGGTATCGACACGATTTTAGTGCTGTGCTCTTCAGAAACGGAAACACTTGTGGTGGAAAACTTATTAGCTCTTGTTTGCTCTTGATTTTATCTAGCGGATAATGTTTTTTTTTTTGTGAACAAGAAAGATAAGTTTGCTTACTTACCCCCGATTTCTAATTTAAGCATTTGAAGTTGTGTATTTCTCAAACTCATTTAACTACAGTTTGAGATGTGCTTAGCTCAAAATATTTAATTGAGAAACCCACCCTATGTTGTATAAAGCTGATTTTAAAATAATTCAACATGTGTTTTAAAGTTTGTCTGAGAATGTATTTATGTCTAAGGTTTTGATTTTATGAGTTTTTCTAAAAACAAAGTTTGCATTTGGTAATATTTCTGTCATTAACACTGTCTTTGAAGTTATCAAAGATACAGCAAAACTTGTTTCAGTAACCAATATGTGATTCTGAATCCCCCATGGTAATATTTTGCCACGATTTTCTAATCATTTCTTTAACATTCTTTACTTTTTTTATTTTACACTAAATTAACACATATCGAAAATATCACTGGTGTTGATTAAGATAAAGATTTTATATGCTTTCAAATAAAAAGTACAGACATGTTTTTTTTTCAAATTCGGTAAACTCCGACGAAAAATTCTGCCACTGAGAACTCAGAATCTTCGCGTTTATGCGTTGAGGTTTAAGATAAGGTGTACACATAATAATTTGTATAGGTATTACTATTACTTTAAAACAGGTAGGTACTTACGTGTATAAGTTAGTATAGACATGAGTGAGATAGCAATTATGGTCTCTCACTCAAACCATATTTTCTACGCGAATCAAAAAGTCAACATTGAAAAATATTTCAGAAGAATCCTATGAAAAGTGTCGTTTAACAAAATAATAAAATTATAGTTCTTAATTATCTAAATACTGGCAAAGAGGCCTTTACCCTTACAGGGGTCCATATTTCAACATAAAGTAGGTACTAAAATTATAAATTTAATTCGAGCAAACTTACTAACTAATCACTAAATGGAAGAATTCGCTATTATCATTAATTATCTAAAAATACATTTTTTATTTAAATTTATTTCAAATATAAACAGGATTACACTAATTAATATCCAGTTTATCGGATAGGATCTTAAAATCGGAGAATTACGTTATCCTGTGTCGTAATGAGGCAGAAATTGAGATCCTTTATGATCCAATCCAAGCGATTTATAGAAGATAATCACGGGGTCTTTTGAAGGAAAATGGGGCATTAGGAGTTTATTATTGCGTAAATATTGAGGTAAACTACGGATTTGTGAATATATTTTAGGCCCTACCGCGAATTCTTATCGCAATATATTTCACGACATAAACTGAAATGTTAAGATGATAGAGCTATTTTTCTCGCTTTCACGACTGATATTTTAAAATATCATGGTAAGGCTCCTGTTCAGGTTTTGCATATTAAGACTGCTTTTTTTTTCGGTGGAAAAATTATCTAATGACATCCCCCGCTCGTGGGCGGACCGGGAGATAGTGTCAGAATTTCTCTGACTAAAAACCCACTCTGATCCTTCGTTGCCTTTCGTACCGGGGCTGAGCAATCTTTCGAAACTAACCCTGGCCTCAGTAGGCTTCGACTCAGTTGGGCCCCTGCTATATAGGTGCTGCTTTTAAGGTGGAAAATCATCTCTAGTGGAGACGCGTACGGATGCGTACGCGTGTCCATTCAAAATCGTTGTTTTCCATGGACATAAGCTGAATAGAGCTGAATAAGTGTGAGTAGTCCCTATCCCGTCTCTTGTCACATGATTTCATCGTAGGTTATTGTGTACTTATCGTTTGAAGAGATTGCTAACAGAAAAGATATTTGTCTAAATCTGCTGGTATAACAGAAATTAATTTAAAAATAATAACCATTAAAATAAAATAACATTTTGCGCGCGTCACGGTTATTGTTTCCTTCTGCGAAGGAGTATTGGTAGCGAAGGAGGCGGCCGCACGCCACCGTTTTCAGCTTGCAGATGACGTCGCGGGTAGCTTGGCATCCGGCCATCTTGTGTCAAGCCTACAATTGCCGGCACGGATCTTGAGCGCTGGCTTCAAGTTGCGCAGAAGTCAAATATTCGGTCTCTTTAGTGGTGCGAAGTAAAACGCGTGGGCGGGGAGTGTTAGTGATTAGCTCGCCGCGCCATCGCGTCATAGACGTCACTCATGATTCGTTCCCTGCCTTGCTGCATGTATCTAACAACGGCCACGATTGGCTCGCCAATGTATGGAATGCGCAAAGCGATCCCTACTCTGACGCCGAGCGCTCAAAATCCGTGACGGTAATTGTACTTGAGCCATGGATTGTGCGAAAGAACTCCCAGGGCTCTGAAACAAAGGCAAAGAAGGAACAGGAGTACGTTTTAGTCAGTAAAAGTCTTACACGCGCTCCCGCTCCTCCGAAGAGCATGAGGAGTCATTAGATGATTTACCACCTAAAAAAAAACCGATTGCACGAATGGTCATTTCAGCAAACAAACCCATGTTATTTGGTTTCTAAAAAGGTAAAATGAAAACATCAATCAACTTGAAAGTTATTCTTCTTGACAGTATCAATAGAATTGATCCGTTCGGCTTAAAACTCACATCTTGTATATAGTTACCCTGACACAAAAAAAAGAGGTGTTATAAGTTTTACCAAATTGTGTGAACGCGGGTGAAGCAATTTGGATGAGCTTTTTTTTGAAGTGAAAACTTCTTTAGCGGCGTTGAGCACTTTTTCTGTAATGGGTATAAAATCTTAAACTCGCGTCAGGACACGTGACCTGATCGAAAAAGCGTAAGACGGCGACGTCATCGATATCAAAGTACTAGATAGGGCGTGCTGAACACTCACTTCAAACGAATCCTTTGCACTGAATTCTAGGCAAATTGACATTGATGACTTTAGTGCAATTTTGACATTCATACAGTTGAGAGCGGAGCTTATAAATTCAAAAAAAAGTGAATTTGGGACGTAAATAATAATTAAGTAGTCATGTAAATAAAATAATTGATTATTCAAGCAATTTAATTGCTTCAAATTTCGTAATAGTATGTTAGAAAATATATTATTTTATTTAAAAGATTTTCCATTTTACAATCATAGACTAAAACATGCAGATGTTCCATCCCACAAAAACCGGGTTTTTTACCAACAACTGATTTAGTGAACACGAATTTGCATGATGTTTTATTCCGTTTGTTTTTTTTTTTTAATATATTCTGTTTAATATTTTTTTCTTTTTTGTATAAATAATAGGTATCAATGAATTCCGTCAAATTCAATAAATATGAATACGTCTGTTTTGCGATACTGTAAAAACTCAGGTTCAGTTGAATTTGTAGTCATATGTGTAATATAAGTGATACATCACTAAGTGATCATTACTGTTATTGAGATTTCGTCCTTCATAAACTATAATTATGATTATTTCAAGTTTGTTCACTCTGGTCAGCCGAAAAGAGAAAAATTGATAAAATATCTTAAGAGGATAGACGTGACAACACGTGGCTTCCTACAAAATATCCTTTTATCTGCTCTTCACACTTTTAAACTGATGATACTAAAGCTGGAAAACGTTTTCTAATGAGTCGGTTATTCCTTGCAGTAATGCTATTCCTTCAGAATGTGCCTTTAAAACATTTATAGCTTTCCTCTACATCATTAAACCAAGTGCAAATTTCTGACTCCGAATCAATTTTTGATTCGCCCCGATAAATAAAGTTGAAAATAGATTTAAAAAAAGTTTTAGTTTTTTATGTAATTAAATTCATCCCCATTGCTCTCAAAAAGGTGAAGGAAAACATCATAAGAAAACCAGCATATTTCAAAGACATGCGACATTCACCAACCCGCACTTTACCTTCACTTTTCTTGGACTGACCGACATTTGACTATTCAAAAGTGCCTTTAAATGGTCTATTTGAAATAAATGCTTTGATTTTGATTTTGCACTGGGCCAGCGTGGTGGTTTACGGCCCATTCCCTCTACTAGAGAGAAGGCTTGAGTCCCAGCAGTGGGAACATTAAAAAGCTGATTACGCTATAGTTATAGTCGTTGTTTGTTTTGTTACTAAATATTAGCAGCGCAGTCCTGACCATCATTTTCTGGTGGTTCAATGGTTTCATTATTTTACACGATTTTGAATTCACTAATTATTAGACGTATTTTTCTGAATTTACACTAACGTGGACTATTGGTAAAATTTTTAAATAGAGTTTTATTGTAATGTGAAGTATTGTAGGCAAAAACTATGTCACTTCTGCGGTATAAACATCTATATGGATAACATGTCATTACACTATGTTGAACTAAACGCGTAAGTACTTCGAAATTCATGGCGCTTAAGACGTTTTGGTCGTGAAAAGATTATCCTCTAAAAGCTATCAGCGCTTTATATTTTAATAGTTCTGTTAGACGACATAATGCCATTGTAGCGCTGCAGCAGATTTTCGTTTTAACTTTTCAATATTTTGACAAATCTTTTCTATGAAAGGACCTGTCTATCACTAGAATATAAGTCAATGGGCGACGTTGATTTTTCGGAGAGATAAACTTTTTAATGTAAAATAATTGTAATAGTTTTAAAGTGTTAAATTTTTAATGTAATATAAATTGTCATGTTTGTGTACGATAGCGCAATAAATGAATATTGTATTCTACCACATAAATGATAGTACTTTTATACTGAAAAAGCAATTGGTGCAAAATTATTCCCTAACCATTCCAAAATATCAAACATGCTCAACGTTAATAATCAAGTTTTCACTTCTGCCGGCACTCCCGGAGTGCAACCCGTCTTTTTTTAAACATGTTTTGTAAGCGATGGTTCTTAAATATATTTGATCTAAATTGGTTAAATCATTTATAAGAAAGAGGTGTTAAAAGTGGAAATGAACATGAACCACCAAATGGTTACTATTGTGACCAAATTGGCGTATCAATTGAAAGGTTATAAGATGTAGGTACAACACAAAACTTTTTTTTTTAATTTTTTGCTTGTTTGCTTGATTTTATTTCTAAATATTACGAGCAGTTTAAATGTCAATGAAACTGTCTCAAAACTACGTAATTTATGACGAATTTTTTTTTTAAAATATACTCCTAATTTCTAAATATGAATATTCATAAACAAAGTTCGGTTCAAAACATGGAAAGTTCTATCGTGACTGTGTCCAAAATCCGTCCATTAACTTTTTTTGGTTTGCTTTAAAATATTCGAAATATAACAAACTAGCAAAAACAATAGTCATTGTTGTCGTATCGTTTTCAACAAAACATGAGTGAAGTGATTAACAGAAAGACTTATTGATTTATTTACGTCTTTTAGCATTCAGAATCGAGTTTTTTGAAAAAAATAGCAGTCGGACTAGTACTTTCAGAGATTACCTCCTTTAATTAAAAAAATAAAATTTACCTCTTTACAATATAAAGTGTAGATAGGCTCGCGCTTGACCGCTATCTCACCTGATGGAAAACGACGAAGTGATCGACGATGGAACACACTTGCCTAAAAGTAACCTATTCACTCTTGACTTAAAGATCGCCAGATTGTAGTTATACGGAAACATAGACTCCTTGACGAGAAAAAGGAGATTGTCCATATGGTTTCAATAGAAATAATATATTTATTACGTGTCTTGAACGAACGTTCGTTAAGTCGTCAACGCCAACGTTTATCGAAACAGTATCGGTTTTCAATAAACGCCTTTTATCTAGCTTTTACGTTCTCTCTTGCCCTTGTTTTATTTATTATTATAAGTTTGGCTAGTTCTGTTACGTCTTAATTATCTTCTGTTCTGCTATCCGAGTATCGTTAAATATTAACTACCGATTCCGTTTTATTGTTCTGTTTATTCGCTGCAGTTGGTTGAAATGTCACTGGGTTTAGTTTTATTTTATCCGGATTCGTTTGGCCAAAGTCGTATTGTGTGCCAAAATTGGGTTGTTTAGCGGCCGTTAGTAAAAGCTATAAAATACCACAGTTGTACTAATCAAGAATTGGAGTAATGAGATTTTTAGTGACTTTAAATAACATACGAGTATCCGCCCTTACGTTGCTGAAACCTCTACGGTTCAGACTAAGCGTTTCACCTCGTTGTTTATACCGCGTACAGCCAAGGACTGGAACAATTTGTTAGCTGCGGTCTTCACGTCTGATTATGATTTGGGTGTTTTCAAGGCTAGAGTGAATAGGCTCTTTATAAAAAACTAATGCGCTTCACCATCAACGATTGCGTCACTGCTTACCATCAGGTGGGATCGCAGTCAAGCACTACATTTTGTTATTTAAAAAAATGCGCAAGGAATATATTTTCAAGGAACAAATTTTTATTTAAATACTTAAAAAAACAAAACATTTATTTATAAAATTTATATGATATAAAAACATGACGCAAGATGGTTTTTTTCATTTACACGGGAAAATTTTAATTGACACCCATATTAAGGGGTTGCTTAAAAATATAACTGGGCCGCCATCTTTAAGAGTCCGCCATATTGGATTTAGAATAACGTCTAAGTGACGTCAATACACTCTTCATGCATTATCATTGAAACTAAACATCTATGTAGGTACTCTCGTAGCATTTCAAAACACCGAGATGTTATTTCATCAAACGCATTAGTTCTCTCAATATGGACACTTATTAAAACTGTAATCTTTGCTAGCAAAAATACTTCCTCTTCTTTAAAACTCATAACAAACATGGTTGGAAAAAGAAATATTATTCTACCGTATTAAATTCCCTGCATTTTCATCGACACGAAGAGGGCAAACGTTTGCTCTGTTTGAGAGAAGCTGCGGAAATGTTCTTACAAAGGCAGGAAGGTGCTCCCGTCTTAATACAAGAACCTGGAATGGGAGACTTGGAAAATGCAACGAGGAAGTCTGGCTAGACCATGTATTTTTAAATGGGGATGGGTGACTTTTCTTAAGCAATTTAAATTCTAGGTTAATAAACAGTAAAACATGTTAATTTTGATACAAGTAGAAGTAGTAGTAGAGTAGCCCTATTGAATTTATGTGAGCAAAGGAGGCTCTGTATCCCACCGGCAACGTCTCAGGTGTCAGGAGTAGCAAGACGATTTCCAGGCATAGTAGGCGCGGGCTCGCTGACGGCAAGCTATGGATAGATTGCCGTCCGACCGTTCGGAAGAGGCCTTTTGTCACATTGACCTATGCAAGATTTCAAATTAACAGTATGCATAAATTACGAACAACCACCACAGCGACATATCCAAAGAAAAATAATAAAAGAAAATACAAGGAATACGAATGTTTGAAAATCTTCTACATTACCATACCGTATTATTCTTGCCAGTTCATTTTCAACTACTTTGCATACATTTATTTATATTTCACTGCTACGAACTATATACAGGGTAATTTCAATATTAGTTTTATTTATTCAAGAACATATGAAACTTGTGGGGAAACAAGTTCTCAATATTAGTTTTAAACATGTTTCTAGGGAAGTCGTAAATTGAATTCAATATTTATAAAATAAAATGCAAATTTTTTGCCACCAACTGTTAGTGTTACGTATAATATTAAAATTTTTAGGGACGTCATAAAAAAAAAATCGTGATGACTTTTATTTCATTAAATATTTTATAGGATGTTAAAAAAAAATATAAACTATAACTCAACATCAACAACTCAAAAGAGTTGCTGAGTTGTTGCTGAGTTGTTGTTGTTGTTGTTGTTTTTTTTTTCGTATAAAAATACGAAAAAAAAAAAATCACCACAATTTATTTACGAGTATTAGCTGCTGGCTGTATATTAAAGGAAGTTTGAAAGTGGCGCCAGTGACTGACAAGTTGAAGGGAAATCGTTTGTTTTGGTATGGTCATGTAAAGAGGAGGGATGAAATGCATGTTACTAAAAAAATTATGTGTATACATGTGGATGGGTGGAGAGGGAGAGGGAGGCCAAAGAAAAGATAGATGGATTACGTGAGCGATATGAAAGAAAAGGAAGTTAGTGATAGCATGACGAGTGATAGGATTGAATGGAAGAAAAAAAACGTATTGCGCCGACCCCAAATAAGATGGGACAAGTGCAGGAAGAAGAAGAAGCTGCTGGTGTAAAAGTAAACAATTGCCCTAAGCTACCTAATTCCGGAATAAAAAGTATTCTACCACCGTGTGCTAATTTTTATCCAAATCTCTTCAGCATAAAGTAGTAATAAACACATAAACATACACAATCACAAAACTTTAATAATTCCAATAGTTATATCAAGGTATGACTACAAGCAAAATATCGACAAAATATAAGCAACAGTTTTTTTTTCCTATTTCATGGTTGACGCCACAAATAACAGAGGTTTTATTTATTTAAGAAAACCAACAAAGCATACACCATTATGCATGCTAAAAAAAAATTCCGTATTCATTAGTACTTATACCATCTGAAAGGTAACAAACGAAACGAAGTCACATGTCATCCTGTATAGACGTACGACGCAGCTCAAGCCCCGTGATACCGATCCCGATTTCCGGCTACCGTAGGCGCGGGCTTGCGGACAGTGAGCAATGGGTAGCTCGCTGTCCGGCCGTCCAGTAACTGTCCGGACCAAGCCCAAGTCGTCGACGGCGTGCGCTGTTTCCGCGTGCCTCAAGGAGTTGTCAGTAACAGCAAGGACCCAGCCGGATCGAAGCCTATACTGGGGCCAGGGTTATCGGAAAGGGCGCTCGAGCCCCGGTATGAAGGCTAGAAGGAACGGGGTGGGTCTTTTAGTCAGTAAGAGTCTGAAACTATCTCCCGCTCCGCCCAAGAGCGATGGATGTCATTGCATGATTTTTCCCACCATAAAAAAGGGGCCCAGTTGAGTCAAAGCCTACTGGGGCCAGGGTTAGCTCCGAAAGGTAAGAAGGAGCGGGGTAGGTTTTTTAGTCAGTAAGAGTCTGACACTATCTCCCGCTCCGCCCAAGGGCGGGGGATGTCATTTGGATGATATTTACCCACAAAAAAAGGTCTTGTAATGCCAAGGCAAACCATTTAAAGGTTCAGTGGGAAATAAGATTTATAGAGCACTAAAGTGAACAATTCCTGTTTTATTTTACTGCTCAACTCTATCTTCACCAGGGTAAGCGTTGAGCTATGTATTGCTTGAAGTAACGGCAGTGAGAATATCGTTGATGCGAGAGAGAGATGGAGCTATGTAGGATTGGTACTATCCTTTTTTACGACGGCATTGTGGTCACCCACGCGTTTCACTGGGGATTGCTTTAACCTGTATTTTGACCTAATATCCTATGTCCCCTAACTAGGCAAAGGGTGTCCCCAATCGCGACTGGTCTTGAGCTTCACGCTTTGTCGTTCCGTTACTTCTGCCAGCACGGTGTATCAAGAAGTAGATAGATATAGAAGAATATCGGCAAATGTCGGCCCAATTAAAGTTTCATTCCGTGTAACAAGTTACGGTAAAATATTTTTTTTTGTCGTCAACTACGTTTTTTTTTTAATTTTAAGTACTGTGTACAATTGTACATTTAAACATTTTTTTATATAAATATATCCATATCCTTTTTCATTTTTTGAATAAACGATATATTAGTATAGATTAATCATTACGCCAGTATAAGTATTTAATAGCTCAGTATATATTTACAGCAATGCATTTAATGTGCCCGTAACACATTATCAAAGTACGTCGTAAAGGTGTTATGATGCCGTTATAGCTTCTTTATAGCTATAGCTATAAAAGTGTTGCTGGATAGCGGACCTTATCAATACTATCAACTGTTGACGTTTCATAATTGTCAATTATGGGTAATCGTCAGGATGACATGTCAAAACTTTTCAGTATTTTTCAATTTAAATCAATTTCCTCTATTTCATGTACCGGATCAACCCTCCACGGGATTAAAACGATTAAAATTTAGCGGTGTATATAGATTAAAACCAAAACAAACAGTCAGAATCTAAAAAAAAATATAATTGTACAATTTCAGAACAAAATAACTTCTTGTTCAAATTCGTATTAAATTCATATTATTTTCATCCGTCCCCGGTAGGGTCTTGTTTTACGCATAAGTGCACTCTTCACGGTAATTCTTTTCACGGGTAGACTCCTATTCCATGTAGAGATGGAATGGAGCGGATGCACGTGACGCGGGCTTGCCTCCCTACCTGACTCTATAATGGCACGCTTTGGGAATTGAAAATTGTATGTTGTTTAACAAATGTAGAAAGGAAAAGATTTGCTTTAACACAAAGTTAAACCAAAAGATACGGTAAAAAGATAAATATATGATTTGTGTATTTTGTACGTTAACAAAATCATTTAAACTCACATGATATTCAAACCTAGAGCTACTAAGCTGCTGCTTTTTATACTTTTAAAGTAAACTCATAAGTATAATCAGCCTTATATTGTTCCGACTGTTGAGATTCAGGCCTCCTCTCTAGGAGTGGGAATGGGCCATAATCCACCACGCAGGCCCAGTGAGGGTTTGTGGACTTTTTGTAGACCATAAAAATATTTCTTCTCTGCGGAAAAAGAACCCGTGACATGCAGACCAGCGCACCAAGAAGTTACCGTGAAGAGTGCACTCAATAGCTCAACTAATACATTATCAAGTGGGATCACAGTCAAGCACTAGTTAATAATATTTTTAAAAAGCGTCAGAAGACTTTCGATAATTTTCTATGTAATAAAAAGGTTTTATATCAAGTCTATAACAATGATGAACATCCTTTAAAAATGGCGCTAATTAACTACAAGCCAATTCGCTGTCTAGTTCCAAGGTTCAAATTCTTTCACAAAAACAAAGAAACTCATTTAACTTTATAGTCTCTTAAGCCGCATTTTGAAGAACACATAAGGAAAACTGTTTATACAAAAGGCGGTGGTTAATTAGCTTTAACCGTAAATAATTGAGAAAGGAAAATTTCGAATAAAGTCGAGTGCACATTGTTTCCTTGTAGGATCGAATCAGGAATTACAATGTCCACAGGAGAACAAAACATTGCATCACTGCTTACCATCATATAGGATCGCTGTCAATTGCTAGTTTATTTTAATAAAAAAAAATACAACAGCCCGAAATCAATTATCGGGGTGTTGTCCAGACCAGACACAAGATTTGTTTTTTTTTTTAATTGACATAAACTAGTGCATGACTGCGATCCCACCTGATGGTAAGTAGCGATGCAATCTTTGATGGTGAGGCGCACTAGTTTATTAAGATTAGTATTGTTATTGTTTGGTCGAGGAACCCTTCCTTTTGATTAAAGTTTTGCGGGACTTTAAACCTTGCTCTGCATACCTCTAATCGAACGTTAAACACATCAACCAGCGTTCTTCAGAGCATCGCGTTGCACGAAAATCCAGTGACATGTAGCCTGATTCACGTAAAATCAAACAAGCCAAATATCGTTTAAGTTTTATAGTCGTTCGATCGAAGTCCTATCCAAAAACGGTATTCACGTGTTCCTTAATCGGGATCGGATAGAACGACAATTCAACTGGCTCGAAACTAAACGATCTATCGACGACTTATTTCCAGTTTCATTATTAAGTATTCTAATGTAATACAGATTCTTTTATTAAAAATCGACTCTTCGACCAAACGACTTTAAAATCGGTGTCGTTCAAACTCGATTGATAGATGTGAATATGGAAATAATCGACTAAATCGCTATAATATCGTTACGGTTTTTATTACGTGAATCGGGCTACTGAACTGTTTCGAAAAAAGGATTGGAGGAGGCCATAACATGCCACTTTTTTGCTCGCCTTGGTGCCCCCTAGTTTTCAATTGAATTTTTAATAATAACAATAACCATTTATTTTCAGGCCCATAGAAAAAAAATACATAAAATAATCTTATACAATCAAATAAACTAATACTATACATAATTATAACAACAAAACTTAAACTATCACACAACGAAGTGACGGTTTTGCCTGCATAGTAACTTTTGTTGGTAAAAATGTTCCATTCTATGAAAATGGTCGATTCTGTACTCACCCTTATGATTTCTTCGACGGTAAAAAATAATTTATTTAATTATTTGCGATGTTTCATTTTACCCTAAGGGGTTTTGTTTTATATTAACAAGGTCTAAGGAAAACAATGGGTAAATAGTGGGTCTAAATCGAAGTAACATGTTTTGCCTCCAGCAAGAAATAAATTCTCTGACTAGACCCTAACGATAACCTTATTAAAAATATTTTATAAGCATTTACCGTTGTTAAGAAAATTTGAAATTACATTTTATCACACAGTAAGAATTTGTAAGAATACCTTGTAATATTATTAAACAACTAGCTATTGCCCGCAGCTTCGCCTGCGTACATAAAATATATCACTCAGGAATAAAGCAGCTTTCTATCGGTGAAAAAATTGTAGCAATCGGGCCAGTACTTCCAGAGATTACCTACAAACAAAAAAAAAAACTTTACCTCTTTATATATTAGTGTAGACTTATAATAATATAGATAATTTATAATGTGAAACAAAAGTAATCATTGTATATATTTTTTTTATTTGTTAATCTAAACAGTGTGAATAAAAACCTGCATATTTTAACATCATCATCTCTCATTCTCTCTTTCCTCCCCTCTCGTCTTATAAAAGTTAAATGGTTGAGGGGCATTTTCTACCAGTCAACCATTCAAGCGAAGAGTTGCATTAAGTCCGCCTATGTACGACTTCTGTAAATAAGGTATAAATAATAAATAAAATCTTTCAAAAAGTCTTTGTAATGTTGCTAGCTAAATGTTCTTGACCTCATCACAGTGTAGGTCACAAAGGACATTCGTGCTAAAATGCAAAGAAAAGAAGACAGTCACACGATAATATTGCGAGAAAACCTGCATGGCACAGCATTGGTGCATGCTCTTTTAAAACTATAGAAATAACAAGTTCCACACAACTTGCAACCTTGTTCTCTATGCTTTAAAGTTTATATTGTAACGTCAACGCATCTAGCTTTGTTGCATTTATGACTTGACACATAAGACCAGTTATCTAGACACGATTGCCTTGTTTCGTTGTATTTGCAGGACCGCGAATGTACGACGGAATAAGAGAAAAGTTAAAGAACAAAACGAATAACTATTTTTTTCTAACGGCTTGGTCTGCATGAAAGTTAAAAATATATAGAGGCTATGTTATTTAGTGATAAAATAACACTCATATTTAATTTTTTTTTATTCATTAGGAACAAACAAAATCACTTCTTTATTATATTAGCATAGAAGTATGTATGGATCACAAAGTTCTTTATAATTTATCCTATCCTATTTTGCTTTTAATTTTGTAAAATTGTAATTAGTTCCATAATTCATTTAAAGAAAAGTACAAAATACAAAAAAAAAACTTTCCACTAACCCATTTAAAGCAGCAAAAACTTTATTCCAACCAGTACTTTACAATAGCTCCACTTAATCGTTCCCAAGGCGAGAGTCGGTTGCAAGTGACAAATAGCCTGTTTACATCAACCGTTCCCGATAATAGAACTCAGAGCAATTCTATTGATCTTTAGTTTATTGCAATATTGAGTGCCAATCGTGCAGTCCCAAGTAGAATCTGTCCCTCGCACTCTTTCTGCGCTCAACACTCTTTTGGACACGCACCCTGACTGTGATGTGTTCGCGGACGAATGGAAGACGATCATGTCAGTGTGTCTGGAGTTTTGTGAGATGAGTGTGCGAATTTTTTGTATATTGTCTTTAACTAATGTAATTGGCGAATAGCCGTTTTTTGTTAAAGTAAAACCATAAATAAATAAATAAAATAAATAGAACACGACAATTTTCTCCAATTATTTTTCATTTTAATTAAGGTGTATAAAATGGCCATTGTGTAGGTACGAAATTGACTTTTATTAATAAAATTTATTTTTCTATACCTTTTTATTTAAGTTAAAGTTTAAATACTAAGTTTAAATGTCTTTATTGAATCACAAACCTAAATAAAGCTTCATTGTGTGGGTGTCCTGGGTGTACTTTCTTTTGTTACTTTTATATCAAAATAAAACCGAAAGAGAAGTGAAATGCTACGCGTTTTGAGATGAAAATGAGGTGTTATGTAAATGAGGTTTTTGGGATGGTCCTAGCGTTCATGTTTAGGTAATATTTTTAATTCTTGTCTACTTATTTATTCCGGAAATAAAACTTCGGTGTGGTGAGCACAATGTTTTTTAACTTGATTCACTGCGATGATTATTCAAATGAAGACTTTACATTGCACATTTTCAAACAAAAATAAGATAAAATGTTTCAATTATATATAAAACGCCCTTTTTTGAGGTGTGAAATCATTAAATAGCAACTTAACTGCGTTCTTTTTGCGAAAAATTCTGACAATTTTGCTGACAGTTCGCCCGATGACTTGGACATAGTCTTTGTCAGACGGTGACCTACCAATTGCTCGCCGTCCATAAGCCAGCGTATACGATGGCTATAAATCAACCTAAGACTTTTGACGCCCGGGGTGTCTGTTTTTATCTTAAGTATTATATCTAAACAAATACTGGACATTATATATTGACTATTTTAAAACCTTGTTATTTTAAAAACACCTCACTTATTTAATTAAACCTACAAATACTACATAATAATTAAAGTATACTTTCTGCATTAATATGTATTATTTTACTTAGAAACAAAAAGAAAGAAAAAAAACAGTTTATCTACACTTGTAACTTATTATGTTCCCAAAATATTAATATTTATTATAGGTATTGTCAATGTTTTATTTTTTTTACTATTATCTAAAGATCAGAAACGTGTAATCATAAAAGACGTGTGATGCTTGTACGGATTTTTTTGACGAGCACTCTTTGTGCGTCATTGGTTTTCAAAAACTATGGGGTTATAATGTTGTGTTCAGTATAAAAATAATCAATATTCCTTACAGTAAAAACCAATATTTAACATAGAATAGGCATGTCACAGGTGATACCAATTGTTTTTTTTTAAATTTAAGGCTCCATTTTTATCATTTATTGTCTACACTAATACAAAGAAGTACAGTTTTTTTTTTGTTTTTTTTTTTTTAATGTAGGAGGTGATATCTGAAAGTAGGTACTGGTCCGATTGTTAAAATTTTTTCACCGATAGAAGACTGCTATATTTCTGAGTAACATAGGCTATATTTTATGCAAAAACTAGTCTTAACGTAAAACAAAGTATACATACATATAAAAATAAATCATGGAAGCAAAAATACGCTCAGTATTATCAAAGCTCCATAACTTACAGAAGCAGTAATCTAGTTCAGGGATAAATACAATCCAGGCATCCAAGCACCAATGCATCTGACAATAAGTACGATAAGTAACAAAAACTTGCCAGACGATTTTAATCTCTATTCCAAGTAGCCTCAGCTCGGAGATTTATTACAATCAGTGGGTTAGGTTGCTTTTTGTGCAACCATTGGTACCGAGATTAATAGTTTATGCATGACTGTGGCTTTTTCTGAATGATTAAGATTTGTTTAGAGGACAGTCTGGATATTTTGGGGTTAATATACGAGTTTGATCAATGTCGAGTGGTAATTTTTAATTATAATCTCTTTGGCTTATAAATTGGTCTAGTGGTTATTAGCTCTGACTCAAGACAATAAACGTATGTGTGATTGCCACAATCATTTGTTCTGTGTCTGGGTGCAATTTAACTATAAAATATATGTATTTAGAAATATTTATGTATATTTATCAGTTGCCTAGTACTCATAACACAAACACTGCTTAGTTTGCGACTAGATGGCGTTGTGTGAAAGTAGTGAAATATTAATATTACTCTGTATAAATAAGTGTACAATGGACGGTCTAATTGCACAGCGCAATATAATATCGAAAGGGTATCTTAGGCATCAATTTGTCCTGTCAGAGCTTTTTAGAAGGAAAATCATCCAATGACATGTACCGCTCTTGTGCAGGGCGGGAGGTGTCAGTCTTTTCCTAAAGGTTTTGTATGTACTTTTATTTTTTTCCTAATACTCTTACACGCGTTGTCTACATCTCTTTTTTCTTCAATTTTCCTTTCGCAGTATGTTAGAAGAGTTTTCTATATAAATGAACTTAACTCTTGTATCTATTTTTCTGATCTCAATGAGAAACTCGAAACGTTAACGTCACGTCTGCGAAACGTTGGTGCTACGCAGACGAGAAGCGACAATGCTCTTAAAACGCCAGTGGGATAGCGGCCTTATATGTGTGTAGTTAAATTTTTAAATCATTATCATCATTTCAGTCGAAAGACGTCCACTACTGGAAATAAGGCCTCCCCCAAGCGTCGCCACAACGACCGATCCTGTGCGTCTCGCATCCACCGAATTCCCGCGACTCTCACCAGGTCGTCAGTCCACCTTGTGAGAGGCCTTCTAACGCTGCGTTTTCCGGTGTGCGGTCGCCACTCCAGAACCTTTCTTTCAGCCATGTGCCCACTGTCACTTTAGTTTGGCGATTCTTTGGGCTATGTCGGCGACCTTGGTCCTCCTGCGGATGTGTCCATTCCTGATACGATCACGCAAGGAAATCCCGAGCATAGCCCTTTTCCATTGCCCTTTGGGTGTCTGTAAGCCTTCTGATGAGGCCCATTGAAAGCGACCAGGCAACACGCACTGGTGGACTTCCGTCGTTAAACAATAATAATAAAATTACCATAATTGTTGGTTCTCCACAATAGCTTTATGTCTTCGTTAAAGTTACACTTCAATCCAATTTAACAGTAAAACATTTCAATTTCTCCATTTCCTAAAACCAGACGCCTCTTAAAATCATACTCAAACTTTACACAGCCATTCCGTGATACTTCAGCGCCATATTTTTCGTAAATAACAATGGCCATACCCGCATATCTTTACGCAAGACTATAATATAAATCATTGGCGATATACACAGGATAGCGAAGTTACTCGGGGTTTTATTCTCGTCCTGACCTAGTTTCGAGGTACAGTAATAAAAGTGCATTCTCTCTAGGTTCCCTCGGAGTGACGCGATGCAATTATATGGACCTTCACTTATCATACTTGGGTATCCGGTTTTTTATTTGCATTTTTTGCTGGGAGTTTGTTTAACTGAATTTTGTTAAGCTGAAACTAAACTCAATAATTTTAAGCAAGGCAAGACGATAGTAACGCTGTGTCAGGTTATTTACAAATTAAAAAAAAAAAAAACGAATTTGAAAACAGTACATTTTTTTTATTATGTATAAGCTCGCGTTTGACCACTATCTCACCTAATGGAAAGCGGTGATGTGACCGATGGAGCACGCTTGCCTAGAAGCAACCTATTCACTTTTAACTTAAATACCCCTAAGTTGTAGCTATCAGGAAACATAGACACCGGCAGGGAATTCCAACCCTTAGCTGTACGCATAATTAATGTGTTCCCAAAACACTTTGTACGTATAGCTGGGATGTCCACCATGTATCGGTGTAATTTTCTAAATAAGTAAGTTGACGGTTTGATAAACCATTGTAATCGAATATTTTATTCTGAGAATATATCTCACACCGCTCTGGGCTTATCCACTCTTCCTTTTTCGTCCAGGCGATATCTCTTTGGAATGCGCTCCCTCTGAATATCAGGATGGCAACAAGCCAATTTTCTTTTAAGGTGAAGGCACGTGAGCATATTCGCAAGATGTTGGTAGAATCATCACCGCGCTAATGTGTTGGATTTGTTTTTTCACAACAGTATTGTTTATTTATATGTATGTATCTAAGTATGTATTTAATATTGTATATATTTGTTTCTCTTCTGTTTTGCCTATATATTCAGTTGCACCTGCCATGTTATGTTTCTGCACCACCCTAAGGTCGACTGGCAGATAATGCCTAAGGCATTAAGTCCGCCTTTGTACAGTTTTTTTGTGCATAAAGGTTTAAATAAATAAATAAATAAATATATCACATATTTTTTAACGTGATAGTAAAAAAGGCAACGTTTTTTAATTAAATACGTTAAATATCCTATAATATAAATGCGAAAATATGTATGGATATGTGAATGTTTGTTACTCTTTCACTCAAAAACTACTGAATGAATTCTCTAATTTGTTGAAATCTCATGTCACTGCGTTGCTTCACCGATTTTTATGAAAATACTTGTGTATATTTGGTAGGTCTGAGAATAGGTCTAAGGCTATTTATTATCTCCCTACCGCCAACCCCTATTTATTTCTTCGGTAATTTATATGACGGAACATTTGCTGGGACATACACATATAAATAGTCATATTAATATGATTTTGAAATGAATATTACAGTTCAGTAACTATTTTTCTCCTAATTTTTTGAATAATGGATTTATATTTCATTATTAAAACGCATTTCAGTTATTGCTTCTCATTAAAACTAAAGTTCCAATAATTAAATTTGATGAAATCTTTAAACTTTGTAAAAAATGTTTAAATTCTAGCAATGAAACATTTAATTTCATTAAGAAGTTTTAAGTTTGCATCCATTTTAACTATTCATGGTAATGAGACGTTTTAACTTTTATTTGCTCTTGTGCAGAAACTTTATGTAAATTTTAGTGCGATTTCAGTTTCTTGAAAGCACAGACACGAAAGTATCATACTAAGGCCTCCCCCACACTAGGCTCGTACGTTCCTCGGGCGTGTGAGCGACGCGGAAGCCGCGTGCACGATGCGAGCGCGCTGCGTAAACCCTCATCAGAGAGTGCGCGCCGCGTGCACTCTCCACACACGCCGCAGGGCAGCAAAACGCGACGCCCACGTAGCGCGCTCCACCTCCGCGCTGCTCACACGCCCGAGAATCGCGCACGCCTAATGTGGGGTCAGCCTTATTACCTCTTTTTGTTGCATATCAAATCACATAATCAGCAATATAATGTTCCCACTGCTGGGATTCAAGCCTTTTCTCTAAAACGCCTGGGCTTTTGGAGAAAATACTATTGAGTGTGTGATTGGGAACAGGGTGGTCCCCATTAACACCTTGAGCACGAGAAAAAGGTCCCGTGACCTCTTAAAAGACCACTCCGGGGCCTCCTGTTCGGCATCTGTTAAGCAGCTTCCTTGGAAGACTGTAAAGAAGTCTCCCTTGTGTCTCGTTGTGCCTTGTTGGTGACGTTAATAATGCAATGGGTCGATGCCCATGATATTTGGCTACAATTACATACAACCTAGCAACAACCTAGGGGGTCTTTAAGTCAAGAGTGAATAGGTTACTTCTAAGCAAGCGTGCTCCATCGTCGGCCACATCATCGCTTACCTTCAAGTGAGAAAGTGGCCGAACGCGCGCCTATCAATAACAATAAAAATAGTAAAAAATTGGATATTTAATTTCTTAAAAAAAAAAGAAAAGTGTATTTAAGTTTCAGTGCTTATTACAATCGTACACTAATTTTCTAGTTGGAGTTTATAAAAGTGTGCTATATTCTAGTTACTTGTATAGTATAGTATAGTATATATACATATATATATGGTATAGTTATATATAATATACATATATATTTTGAAGTTTTTAGTTGGTATTTTTTGTATGCTTAAAGGCCTCATGAAAGCGATGAACAAACATACAAATTCTTTTTTGTGTTCCTTCTTGTTGAGACGCCTTTACTCTGCAGTACTACTATCTTCTGCCTACGACTTCGGCCGCAAGAAATATGTTTTTTTTTTTTAATTATATCTAATATATAGTAATGTTTATTGGGTAAAATTTACAAACGAACCTACAAAAAAAAAACTTAAACTATTTATACTAAAACCTAAAAAAATACCTAACGGACACAAATAAAATACAAAAACACAAAATATTCTTGATCTCTTACTAAAAGATTTAAAATAAAAACTAGTGTTTACATATTAAATAGCATGATCATCATCATGACAGCGAAAAGACGTCCACTGTTGGACATAGACCTCCCCCAAGTGTCGCCACAACAAACGGTTCTCCATGGTTCGCATCCATCGTATTCCCAATGGATGCGAGAGGAGAGATATTAAATAGCGCATTAATTTAAATAAGCTTACTCAATTTTCATTTTATCAAGCTCAGACTAACTGCTAAACTGACTATTAAGTATAAGCCAAATTAATTCTCGTACTTAATATTAGTGGGATTACAAGAAAATACAGTTCTAAGTGTAAACCTCTACGTAGCAAAAATATTACGCGTAACTCTACATAAACGCTTGAAACCATTTGAAACGTTTGCATGAAACATAACAATATAAATTATACTGAAAAGCAGATTACGATGTTCATAATTCCTCGACAATCCCTTTGTTGTTACCATCATAAAGTGGGAGGTATACTTCAAACAGTTTTGCTATGAAATATGTCAGTCTTTATCGTTTATATCGCTTTATCATTTATAATTCCAGTTTCTATCTGTGTCTTAACAGTTAGAGTTATAGTAGTATATTATAGGATCACCTTTGTTTCCAAATTCTGTCATGAAAAACGTCTGATAACTGTAAATCTGTAGTCACATCACAAAGTAATTACATCTTTCTGATTATAAGCTTTTTGTACAGAACCATCGGTGCGCAAAAGCGACTCGCTATTGACGGTTTAATTAATGTGTGTCAATTTAAATATTATTTTAATAAAGTTTTTTCCTCGTTTTCGATCACGCAAGGCTTTTAATGAAGCCCATTGTCAGTGACTACGTCTCAGAGCCAAATATCATCACTTAGGCCCGTACAAAACGTCACTCAAAACTCAAGCATTACTTAAAACAAGATTCAAGCCATTTGATTGGTTGAAACTAGTTTTGAGTGACGTTATACGGGCCTAAATTAGGATGAAAGATGTTGATCTACAAAACCTGATAAAACCATTTTTGAAGTGTATGTTACATTAGAAAAAAACTAACCAATTATTATGAACTATCAATAAGTATAAACATACTAACCACTTTATGAATTTCGGTAATTAATATAATCAGTTCTTAGCTTGACTAATTCAATCATCCAATTCATCTGACGTCATCGTCAAACAATTTATTTATGTATGTCAAGTTAATGGGATGACTTAGTTTGTGAAAAGCCGGGCTTTACGTGCTCTTAGCGGTACAGTGGAGATTTAGTCTGAACGGTCACTGATTCGACTGCTACTTCATTAATCGATACACTAGTTTGAATTAGGATTTAAGTCAAAAGTTGATAGCTCGCCATCCGACCGCCCGGTAACCGTCCGGACTGAGCCCAATGTAGTAGTCGGCGCGTAGTGTTCCACGCGGGCTCAGCAAACCGTAGGGGCCCAGCAGGATCGAAGCCCACTGGGGCCCTGGGTAATGCGAAAGAGAACCGCGAGGCCCTGGAACGAAGACAAAGAAGGGACAGTACTGGGTTAGTCAGTAAAAGTCTGACACACGCTTCCGCCCCACCCATAGCGGGAAAAAGTCATTGGATGATATTCACCCTAAAAAAAAAACTCAAAAGTTGGAATTAGAATATTATTTACTTCACAAACATTAGCTTAATCAGTCTTCCCCACTGCTGGGACTCAGGCCTCCTCTCTAGGAGAGAGTCCTAATCTTCCACGTGGGCCCGGTGCGGGTTCATGGCTGTCACATGTCTTCGTATTTTTACGATTTGCCTCACCATTTTTCCTTTCACCGTTTTGAGAGCAGTAGTGATGAAATAAATTACATAAAGTAACGCACCTTGCTAGATTTGAAACCACAACCTACAATTCGTAAGTCGGGGCCGTTACCACTAAGCCACTACTGCTGTTGTCCAATATTGTCTTAGTTTACTACACTTGCTTACATTAAACATACCGTTTTATTTAGTTTTAATTAATTATTTATAATTTGGATTCTTTATGCCCATAAAAGTAAAATAAGTGGACTTAATGTCTTAGGCATTTTCAGATTACACTGGAAATATTTTTATTTACACTTTATTTAAAAAAAAGATATAATCGTAGTAATGTTAACGTTAAATATGAAAGGGGTTTGCGGCACGTTTGAAATTTCCGTTTTGAAGTATTTGAGTAGCCCAAGGGTTTATACACGTGTAAACCCGGGTTAGAGGTATCCTGTTTCCTTTATAAGGTCCATTTTCATAAACCTTGTCAAGTTGTTAACCCGACATTCTAACTAACCAGGACAATCAAAGAGTCTGAGAAGTATAAAAACTAAGAAGTCAATATGGCTTTAACTAGCGCTAACTTAATAAAAGCAGATTCGTGCAAAAAAAAAAATCAAGAATAATTTATAAAATAGGACTGGGTAGGACATGCCCGACAAACAGTAGGCCAAAGTAGCAGAAAGTTGGTGCCCTGAAACTGTGAGACGGGGTCACGACAGACTGCGAATTAGATGGCTAGGCAGATTCCACCAGAACTGGCAAGAGGAAACCCAGGCGCGCGAAAGAAGGAGTGGAGGGAGGCCTTTGCCCAGGAGTGGGACAGAACAGGCTAAAAAAAACTGTAATTGGGACAAAATCCACTGACCTTTTAAAACAGCATACTATCTTGCGAGTGACGAGAGCTAACCAACGATCTATAAGGGAATTAACTCGGAGCAACCCCCTGAACTTTGTTAATTATCTCGCCTCGTCCGCTTCTAACGGACGTTAAACTTCCATGTAATATACTGTAGACGTTTACGTGACGGTTTAGTTCCAGCGCACATCGAAGACACCGTGCGATACCGTGCGATACCGTGCGACCGGTACAGCACCGTACGACTCCGTACGAAAAGTCCGCCGAACGAAACTTCACAGAATTTTCAACTCCCGACGCTCCCAGAATACTAATGAGCACTTGATTTCTGTCGATGTGTGGGTACTGGGTTTAGTTTAAACTTAGATTGCCGCTGAATTTCTAATCCTCAATTAAATACGGTTTAATTTAAAGTGCGCCTGGCTTGAGTCTTTAACTTTCTAGGCCTAAAATCTAAAGCTAAGTTCAGGAAGATCAGACATGTAGCATGGTGTGTCTATAATAAAGCGGATCTGTTTCATATACTAAAACAATGATTTTCATTACGTAGGTTTTTTTTTAAAGTTTGGAATTATATAATGACTTCTCTTATTCTACAGTAGAGCGGAAACGCCTTTGCACCCAACCATAGAACGGGAGAATTTCATTGTCAAAGGTTTATTGACTAAAATCACACCTGTGTCTTCCCGTAACGTGTTTCCTAGTCCTAAGTAGGTAACATCCAAATCTAGAAAGGAGACAAGAAAAAATGAAATAGAATATCGGCATTCAGTTCCACATTTCAAATGAAAACTCAACATCGCAGAAATATTGTGAAAAAATTCTTTGAACGAAACTGTCCGTCGCAGTGACGGATGAAAACATGCAGAATGTGCTAGTATGCGCTCAGTGTTAGCGTAAAACTGTGCGCTGTTTGTAATTTGTAGCCTTGCTAAATGGAGCTAGTATCAAATCATTGTGAGAGTTTACGAGCTACCCCGATTTTAGCAGAACTATATTTATTGTTCGCCAGGGATCAGGGCAAATGGGTTTTATGATGATAAGTCACGATCTACATATTATTTTCTATATAATAACTAGTCCCGAATCCGATGAATGCGAGACGCACAGGGCCGGTTATTACGGCGACACTCGGGGGAGGCCTATGTCCAACAGTGGACATCTTTCGGCTGAAATGATGATGATGACGATAATATCTAGTTATTGAGGTCAGATATAAAGAGTCTTCTACAAAAATGTCTATTAAAAATTTTATTATTTCATTTAACAATTGCACATCTAGCGTCATTGAGATTAAGAAACCAAATAACGAATAATCTCCTTTTTTGAGGTTAAAAATCATTAAACAGCTTGAGAGCGTGTCAGACTTTTACTTTAAGTTGCTTTTTTATGTTTTAAGGGCACAGTAACCTATAATTTACAACCCTAGCGGTATCAGCCGTGCAGAGCCCCATCGGCTTAGCTGACATTTCTTTGAGGCGCGCGTATAATACAATGCGCTGTCTCGACTTGGGCTCAGTCCATAACGTTCGCCAGGCCAGCCAATCGCTTGTCGCCCGCAAGTCTTTGCCTATGATGGTCGACGCCCGAAACATCTCTTGCAGACCTAATACGCACCTTAGCATAATAATTAACAAGAAATTAATAAATATTAAAAAAATAACAAAATATGACTGTTTCACACTTTAAAAATAGATGCATAATCATTGTTACTAACTCAAGCAACCTTGACTGCAGGAAAAACATAGCTGATATGAATTGTGAAATTTAGGTATTATGTGTTTCTGTCACTTTGTCAATTTTTGAGTGGAGCGGAGTGAATAAACGAATTCATAAAATGCGGTAATAGGTATTTTCGGTATATTGCCAAAATATGTATTACTCGTATTTTGTAGTACATTCACAACCAAAATTCTCCATACTATTATTTATTTAGAATCCAACCAGCAATCCAAAAATAGCACTTCAAGCTTAAGCTTAAGTGCAACGCTAGACTGGATATCACTGCGACGTCGTGACTTTCCGTCACAGACAGTCTTAACGTATTTAGTTTAAAAATAACAGGTACGGTTACAGGAATAACAGGTACAGAAATAACAGGTCGTTTAATATTTATCGTTAAAATCAAACAAAAGAACATCTATCTAAGCTATCGTGACCTTTTGCGAGTAATAAATCGTGATTGTTAGTGACAACGCCAATGTTTGATACATCGCGATTCATGACCGCAGCTTTCAGGATGATCAATGGCTGATCATGATTTTTTGTACCATTATTTTGTCGAATTGTTACAGATTGATAATAAAGAAGATATGTTACTATCATTCTTACCTAAAATCAGTAAAGTTAAATTATTTTACCTTTAGTGTGATGAACTACTCATAACACAAGCTCTGCTTAGCTTGAGACTAGACGGCGTTGTGTGATAGTTGTGGAATATTATTAATATTATATTACCTAACCGTTATTTAAGGTTTTGAAATTAATAGATAATGCTTTTTCATTTCATACATTTTTTTACTATCCAAATGTCATCAAAATACAAAAATCATATAGACAGAAAATTTTTATTTTTTGCTAAGTTCAAAATAATATTGTAACTGCGGAAGAATAGTTTATTCTTGATCTAGATTTATTCGACGACCAAGTTTTCCATCACTTTTTACATCGCTTTTTACCGACATCAGAATACATTTCGTCTTTCACTGAGAAACATAAATTCATCTCGTAAACTTGATAGTCGGAGCTCATCTCTTCAAGGCACAATAGTAACGACCGTAATTATAGGATTTCCTATATTTTAAAATGGTTGGACTTTAAGTAGGGCATTAAAAAATCTGCATTTCGCATATTTCTATTTTTCTTTTTCATAAAAATATATACATACAAACTAGGTAGTTGCTGGTAGTGGCTTCACCGTCATGATCATTCATCACTTCAGCCGATATACGTCCACTGTTGGACATAGGCCTCCCCCAAGCGTCGCCATAAAGACTGGTCCTATGCGTCTCGCATCTATCGCATTCGAAACTAGGTATTATATAGAAAATAATATGTAGATCGTAATATATCATCATCAGAACTATTCGGCCCCAACCGGCCGTCATGATGGTAGAAAAATATTCAATAGGGATATACTTCCGGGATTAAAAGTTCATAATATAACTACAAAAACCAACTATCTGCAATTTTTTAACCAAATTAAGTTAAATATAGCCATCAAAATCAATTTGTCTCATCAAGACAAATCTGCAGGTAAAACGTCTTATTAGCTACGATACTTATTTACAAAGATACTTTCAGCAAAAATAAACTACCTACGGATTTGATCGGATATAATAACTATAATACAAAAATCTTGGTGTATTTAGTTGGTTTTTGCAATAATGGTACGATATATATTCTATGTGCTGTTCCAGGAGATGGTCTACCCGTTTGCCAAAATAGAAAAAGTAACAAACAAACAAATCCTAGCTTCTGACAGCAGCCCGACCTGCATTAAAGTAGGTTTCTTCAAATACCTTTTGAAATCCCGTTTACGGAGGAAAGAAAAAAAATATGTGCAAAAATTTTAGCATTCTAGGTCTAAGGGTTTGGACTGGACGTTGATGAATTAGTGAATTTTATATGTATACGGATACACACAAATATTCGCCAAAATATTACTTATGATACTTGGTTAACAAGCAAAGTGATATTTCAGAGCACTAAGAACGCGTAAAATCACTTAAATGTCCTAAAAAAGAAGTCACACGTTTGTGAAATTTACTATCAGAATGTGAGGACATCCAGTAATTTGTTTGAATTACTCACGATATGGGACTACGCTTCATGCCAAAATAAAGCGCGTATGAATACGAATCGACTACTTAGCATGGTTTGAGACATTCCACGTATATTGACGTCTTGTAAAAGCTATAATGTTGGTACGATTCGAGACGTGAGATGCTCAAAAACCCAACACAACGAGATGCCGTAAACCTAAAGATTTACTAGTGTCTGATATACTCAATTCCTCGCGTTGCTGTGATTATGTTGCGTATAAATTTGCATTTATGTATTTTATTTGTCTCGCTTCACAGTCGTATTTCTAGCCTTTATTTCGAAGCGAGAATAGTGGTGTTATATTTCATTCTATTTCGCTTGTAACGAATAGTACAACCTTTTAATATAACGCTATGACGTAATTCTCAATCTGCTTCGTCTCGACCGCAACTTTGTACGTTTAACCCCATTTTAACTCGACGGGTAGGAAAGAGATAGCGAACTTAATAACGCATTAAAATATGTCCTTTACATCACGTTACAATGTAGTTATAATATCATTGGATATGACTGTAATAAATATGAAAATCTGTATCGTTAAAATTGTTACTGTGAAAAATGCTATAAAATTTTATAGGACTAACTAACTGTAAAAACGATTTATATTTCCACGCGTTATTTTAGTAGTCTTCAACATTGTAAAACCATTACAAAAATGTCACTGAAGTCATAAATTTACACCGAAAACAGGAGACAGTAAAAAACCACTTGAAATCAACGCGTCGTTAATCGTCAGTTCCAAGTGCGAAATGCATAAAACATGTACTATATTCACAAAGGTATTGTGAGGTCCAAAATAGTTCCGTTCCTAATAAAAACCGTCACGGTAACAATGACGTTCGGTATGAACGGAACGGCGTATTTTCCAATTTGAAGTATAAATCCGGGCAGTCGCGGCGTATTCATCTGTCACTCGGCCGGCGGCAGCGTAGGGTTAACTTTCGTATTTTTTTAAATTCCGTAGTATGTATGCGGTGTGAAATGAATCACTCTGAACGAAGTTTTGAATCGTGGTAAAAAAAAATATATATATTTTGGTTTTAGAGAGATAGAATTATCTTCAGGTTTTATATGGATATAATTTTTCAAGACAACGGTAGAAGTAAATGCACCATGAAAAAGTTAATTTACCGCGGTATTTTGCTTTATTATTGAGGGAGAGAAAGGCCAAAGAAAAGATGGATGGATTATTATTATTATTATATTCTTTATTGTACACCGCATGAACAAAAAAGATACAGGATAAACATTGAGAAGTGATATGAAAGAAAAGGGAGTTAGTGATAGCGTGACGAGTGACAGGACAGAATGGAAAAAAAAACGTGTTGCGCCGACCCCAAATAAAACGGGACAAGGGCAGGAAGAAGAAGAAGATTGAGTCACTTACTCACTATTTCTAGCACATAAATAATAATTTTCAAAGTTCTTAAAAGCAGTAAGTCCTTTAGCATATCTACACTGAACAAGCTGCAGATAAAACCAATTAACTCACGTCTTTCTCTTCGAAAGAGAGTCACTAGCTTACCAGGACACAATCAGGGCCACAATGGTGATGGGACACGGCCCGCGCAATAACACAATGGACTTCTGTCCACAAGTCCGGTGCACCACACGTTTGACACTCGTGCAATTTAACCCTTTTGAGAACACAATCGCGGAACCTGACTGTTACTACGGAATGAATGCGAGAATCACTTTAATGCCGTGTTCTGTACGAGTTGAATGTGAATGTTTTTTGCTTGCGATGTTGAAGTGTTCAGTTTTTTCGGGTTAATGTTATACTCATTTTGAACTTTTTGAAAAACTTTTTTAAAAGAAAACACCATGACAAATTATCTGGTTAAAATTGGCCATACGACCAACCGCTGGGTTAAAATAAAAACATGATATTTTAAATTAGTTGGCTTAGTAAAAAAAAATATCACGAATCTTACAATAACTTATGATTTTAAACGTATATATCTACGAGATTACGTCACGGAAATATTTGGAAGTTACATAAATAAAAATAAAAAAACTTGTTTTATTATAAAAGTAAAATCTCTGTTACAAGGTCGCAAAGCCCTACCTACAAAATACTCCGTGAGTACAATCGACTCTAAAGGTTTTTTTTTGTAGCAATATTTAGATTATACGATTTTTTTCACTGACAAGTTAGAATTGAAATACTGGCTTGAATTACAAAAGTCGTGGAATGGGCCCTAAAATATTAAAGTCGCATAAATTGGTCTAAAGCTTTTTATCACATTTTCAGAACCTAAGCTAAGACGAGTTTATTAAACCTAAAAGGAGAATTTCTCACTGGATTATACTTATTAAATTATATAAGAAAACTTCCGTATTTATGCCACAAAGCTTACTTACGTAACTGGATTAGGCTGAACTTATCTCTTTTTCTGAAAGTTCTATTGCCGAGTTTCATGGTCATGCAATGTTCCATTAAAAGTTTCTAATACCAACCTCATTTAGACCACGCTATAATATGTTACTGTACCCGCACACGGACTACAAAAAAAAGCTGCTTCAAGCTTCTTTTTGAGGCGGCCTTTTTTAGTGGCTCGTGTGCGGCAGTGCTGCCACAAAAAAACGCTTGAAGCGTCTTCAAGCACAAATTTTTTTCCGGGCACAAATTGTTGCGCGCGCTTCAGCTGTTTTTTGCGGCCGCTTCTAGCTTTTTTTGTGTCCGCTTCTAGCGTTATTTTGTGGCGGCATTTATTGGAGGCCAGTGTGCGGGGACGCTTATAGTTAGCCTCTCATGTGACCTCATTTCGTAAACATTAATTTAGGCAGTACACTGTATTTACTTCCTTTGAACCTCACCAAAGTAAGGTTGGCACAAGAGTGGGGATTGTCACAAGAAATGCGAGGCTTAAACTTAACAGAGGGCAAAGTTGGTTACGGATAATTATGGTTATGTTGAAATATTTGTTTAATTACGACTACATCTAGATACAGGAGCGATTGCGCTTTGAAGCCCTGACTTACGAGTTGTAGGTTGGTTCATTCAAATCCAGCAACGTATTACTCTCCATAATTTATTTTATCACCACGCGCATTACTGTATACAATTTGTTTCATCACCATAGCTCTCGAAACTGTGAAAAAAAATATCGTAGGAAAACTGGTATATCCTAGAACTAAAACCGCGAACTATACGTCTTTTAACAACTCGCACTGGGCCATAGGATTGATTTCGGCCCGTTTCCTCATCTAGGGAGGAAGTACAGAGATAATCTACAGAATATGATTTCTACTATGAAGCTACTTAATCAGTTTTTTTTTTTAAAGAATGAGCCAATGATCATTGTCTTAGTGAAAAATGTTTGTTTGGCGCAGTCGTTTAGAAAGTGGCTGCCGCGTTAATCGTTACGGGTTCGATTACCGCACGGAACAAATATTTCTTTGGCCTACAGATAGTTGTTCCGGATGCCCTGTATATGTGACTTTTATATGTTACTAGCTTTTGCCCACGGCTTCGCCTGCGTACACAAAATTTGCCTACATGTCACTCAGGAATAAAGCAGCTTTCTATCGGTGAAAAAAATTTAGCAATCGGATCAGTACTTCCACAGATTACCTCCTACAAACAGAAATACAAATTTTACCTCTTTATTAAACTAGTGCAGATATTAGTGTTGATAAATGCACCAAGATAGAAGAGTAATAACTAATATGGCATAGCAGTTTTATTGCTGTTAATACAATCGCTAAAACGCAATTCAAAAGTGAACTCATCAATATTCCTTCCTACACCTACCTATTTTTGTAACAAAATGCCTTTGCCTTGTAACGGACTCGTATTATTCATTTGTAAGTAAAATTCTAGGCTAAACCTAATGAATCATTATTTAAGAAACAATGAAATAGAACTCAGTTAATATTTCTAACTCAACAAAAAGTCTTGAGTTGAAGATTTTTTTAAATTTATTCACCAACTGTTACTTTATGCGATACTTGACGCTTCAATTTTTTTTTATCGCGTAAATATTTTAATCTCCAGAAAGTTTGAGACATTCTGAAAAATAAACGATGAATAAGACGAAAAAAATTAATTTTGTTCTTTGCAACATTGTCGCTAATGTTTTTCTCAAGAAATGAGCGGACAACTGAAGCAAGAACTACATCAAATATTACGAGTATTTAGTATGAGTACGTGAGGTGTCTTTCTCTTTCTAGCCCTTTACTTTCAAATAGCCTTGTTTCATCCACACATTGTTTTTAGGCGCCTTTGTTAAGTACTGGCGTCATTGCGTAATGCCTCTTTATACAATGGTCCAAGCTGGACAAACTTTGACATTCATGTCTACAAGAAATTGATTAATTGGCTCATCAGTTGACATTGAGGCGTGTCTGGCATCGATCTTGGTGTTAAAAAGCCATTAGGTATAGTAATAATTCTATTCAGTTGATGTGGAATAGATGGGATAGTTCGATATAATCATTCATCATATCAGCTGATAGACGTCCATTGTTGGACATAGGCCTCCCCCAAGCGTCGCCATAACGATTGGTCCTGCGCATCACGTATCAATCGGATTCCCGTGACCTTGACCGATAACCTCATCGGACCGCCTTGTACGCGGATATAATTATTAAGCTTCATAAATTAATCGTTTTTGTAATGTGTCGATGATCTTAGTTTCCTACTATCTTCTAACTTTGCTTTGATGATCGGCAAGTCATAGACACTATTCTGATAAAGAAAGAATCAAGGCATTTATTTTATATAAAATATTTACTGGCACATTTGAATTGTTAAAAGTTAGAAAAATGATGATAATTGCACATTCCAAAGCGTAGATCTCTATGGAGAAGAATGTGCACGACACTCAATGATTACTCTTTTAAACCTAATTATTAAAAATATCTCAATTATATAGGTATTTTTACTAGTATGAAAGGCGGTGACGAGTACTGTTCGTGATTCGCGAATAAGAGAAAAATATAAATGATCCGCTGTGAAAGTGTTAAACGTAAATAATAAAAATAAGGAACAATAACTGAATGACCATTTTTCGAGCTCAAATCTAAACAAATATTATATTCGTGCAAAGATAAAGGAACATTTTAAATAATACTGCCAAAGTTCTGAAAAGTTTTCTTTAGAACTTTTTCCTCATTACCTTAATATATTTCTTTTGTCTTATATTCTTTTGTAACAAATCTTTGAAAGAAGGTAAACAAAATTAAAGATTGATGGATACCGAGTACGTTATTACTAGTATTTATACCGTTCCATATTTTCTCTAGTGACATATCTCATACTGAGAGAAGGCCTGAGTCCTAGCAGTGGGAAAATTAAAAAGGCTGATATTTCAAACTTAGAAATAAAATCAGATTTATTATATAAGACGAAAATACCTGTTGTTTTTTTTTGTGTAACTTTGCCAGTCTGGCAAAGTACATAGCAAACATAGAACCCAAAAATATGGTAGTTTCGAAGTATAGCATAAGGAAAGAAGTACGTAAGTGCAATATCATATCTCACTAAGACTCGTATAATAAAGGAAAAAGTTGGTTTCTATGTAGGTATATGTGTTTCTAGGTATATGTGTATGTGTTCTTCTTACGCTCTGGTTTAAATGATTTGGATGTCGTTATTTATAGCGTACGATAGACTGCTGTGCTGCGTGCCGCGTGTTCGATTCCCGCACGGACCAAATATTTGTATGGCATAGGTACGTGTTTCGGGTCTAGGTGTATTTTGTATCTTAATCTACACTAGGGTACAGTTTTTTATTTTTTTGTTTATAAATGAAGAAGAAGAAGAAATGGTAATCTCTGGAAGTAGGTCCGTTTCGGCGCGCACTGTTCCCGCGCGCCTCAAGGAGTTGTCAGCAACAGCAGGGACTAAGCCGGGTCAAAGCCTACTGGGACCAGGGTTATCCGAAAGGGCGATCGAGCCCCGGTATGAAGGCTAGAAGGAACGGGGTGGGTCTTTTAGTCAGTAAGAGTCTGACACTATTTCCCGATCCGCCCAAGAGCGGGGGTTGACATTGGATGATTTTTACCCACCATAAAAAAAAAACTGGTCCGACTGCTAAGTTTTTTTCACCGATAGAAAGTTGTTTTATTCCTTAGTGACATAGGCTATATTTTATGTATGCGGGTGAAGCTGCGGGCGAAAGCTAGTTTTTTATATTTCTGAACAAACTCATGCTACATGAGTAATTCTTAGTATGGGGCAAAGTTGTAATAAAAAGAAAAGGTGGCTGGTACACGACTAGACTATGTCATAGAGGAGTAGGTAATAGGTATATTTCCTTGATATAATTGACTATTTCCACACACATATTATATGATAGAAGCTAGTAATTAAATGGATTCCTAACTATACCCCTTGGAGCTGTTTCAATTAAGTTTAATATTATTGTTAACAGCGTGACACAGTCTTCTACCAGTAGCGACAAATGTATCTAGATTGTAGGTGAAATTAATTTCCATGTCCTATAAAGGCGAATCAATAATTAAACACTTATAAATGCAAAAATAATTCATTTAAAAATAGTATTAAAATTAGTTATTAAACATAAACAGAAGAAAAACTTGTGTTTGTGGGAGGAATATCCTGCTATATCTGTTGTACCTGCATAACCTAATGTGTCACATATCAGTTTTTCCATCCTTTTTCTGTTACACTACAAAAATCTAATTAACGAAAATTTTAACAGATTTAATAAATTCTTTCCATGTGCAATTTTTGAATAATAACATTTTGCTAAAAGTTTAAAAAAACCGGCCAAGAGCGTGTCGGGCCACGCTCAGTGTAGGGTTCCGTAGTTTTCCATCCGTCACAATATGTGTACCCACTTATGAGTTTAAAAAAATGTTTGCCTATACGACTATACAACAAACTTAGTCCAGAAATTATTTTGTAGAACCTTTTTGTCTTTTTGTACAAAAACTGTTCTTTCCATCAAGTTCAAAATAATTTTCCTAGAAAGACCTTATAAAGGTCTACTTTTCAGATTTTTTTCATATTTTCTAAACTTATGGTTCAAAAGTTAGAGGGGGGGGGGACGCATTGTTTTTTACTTTTGGAGCGATTATTTCCGAAATTGTTGACATTATCAAAAAATGATTTTAGTAAACCCCTATTCATTTTTAAATACCTACATATAGGGGGGCTACCCTAATAAAACATTTTTTTCCAATTTTTATTTTACCACTTTGTCGGCGTGATTGATATACATATTGGTACCAAATTTCAGATTTCTAGTGCTAACGGTCACAGAGATTAAGCGAGGACGGACAGACAGACAGACAGACAGACGGACAGACAGACATGGCGAAACTATAAGGGTTCCTAGTTGACTACGGAACCCTAAAAAGTCGGGATTTGATGATTTAAAAAGTTTCAATTTCCAGCAATAAATATTAATTTTATCATTTACAAAAATGATTTCAGTTTATAAAAAGCTGAAATAAAATCCACAAGCCCAGGTATAACGAGATACATTTCTTCTAAAAGCCAGTGCTCACTGTCGACAAAGAAGCTCGTATGCTTTGCAGAGCGCTCTTGTTAAGCCCTATTCGAGCTTTAAAGCTTAGTGGTAGATTTAACTGCCTCCATTTTTTTTTTACTTTATTAGTACTTAAGTATTTCTAGTGCAGTATGTTCCTTTACTGTTTTGTGAATGAATTTGTTCGTTAAATATAAGGTAGCCGCATTACAGCGACGCTTTTCAAACCAGTGCGCCAACTTGTAATATGGCGGGTTATATTCTGTGGTGGCGACGTATACACCATTTTCATACGCCAAAAAGTATGAAGGCCAATATTAAAAATCATCGAAAACATATTATCTACTAGCTTTTGCATCCAGTTTCGCCCGCATACATAAAATTTGCCTATGTCACTAAGGAATAAAGCAGCTTTTTAACGGTGAAAAAAATATCGCAATCGATCCAGTACTTCCAGAGATTACCTCGTACAAGCAGAAAAATATAAAAACAAAAAACAAACCTTACATATTAGTGTGTAGATAGATGTAGCAAATGAAATCTATAACCCATAGAAAAAAAAATACAGCAACAAAAGTCTTGTGCTCTGTATCTTAAGGTAACAAATAGGTACTAACCACGACTAGATCTAACCCTATATCATTGGGATTCATCTGACACGACAGATAAATCTAATACGAATCCAGTAAGGTACGTCAGCTTCTTTATTTTCTATTCCATCCGTCGCATAGTCTACAACATTACCTTCCGCTTGGGTTCCACCGCAGTCGGGTAAAAATACGACAAAGTTCGTCTGATAAGACACGACAAATGACACTCGCTAGTAGTCATTTGTTATTTTTGCAATACGGAATGCAGTTCTTTTGTTTTTGCGACAAATGGCACGAATTTTTTATGATCTGTGTGTGGAAAAGAGACGGATGTGTGTTGCCAAGTACGCTTACGTGTAGGGGATATTTTTACTCATACTATGTTAGTTATTTATGAAGTAGCTCTGAATAAAGTTTGCGGTCATTTGTTTTGGGTTTATTATGTATTTTCCTGTTGTGTGCTTGGGTTTTTGCTGTCTTAAAGAGAGCGTTAAAATAATTTAGTACCGTAGTTACTTTTGACTTGTTGATTTTATCTTATTGATAAAAGAAAAAAAGAATATGTTTTCATGGCAGATCAAATCTTTATAAAATTGTAAATCGTAATGTCGGCATTACGATTTATAATTCTTAATTGATTTAAATTTTCTTTTGGATATAATTAATATCTACTATTCATTGAAGTAAGTCAACTTTGCGTAATATTTTTCTGTTGAACACGAAAAGCGACATAAAGAGCTATTTAAATTATTTTTTCAGCCCTCGCATATCTTAGGAATAATGAAAAGAGTAGCTTATTTTTTATTTTTACACGCTAATTTATGAAGAACTTCTTATTTACGTTTTTGGATAGGTACCTATAGATAGTAGTACATATTCCATAAATTAAACGCTCAATAATTTATAATCTATGCGGACGGCCGGCATTCGTTTGGTGTTTAACCAAATGGCGCGAAAACAAGCGCGAACGCCCGGCATTGGCTTGGGGTTTGAGCGACAATTTGGAAAGGTACTTCGAATTCGAGAGTTATAAAGGGTAAGGGTGTAGCATACAATTTCTTAATATTTGCAGTAATCTTACCCTCCGTTATGATAATTTTCCAAAAAAGAAATTATGTATTTTTTGGGCGTTTTCCTGCGGATAACTTCATTCTTGATGCGATTACGCGAGGAAACTCCGAGGCCTTGCCATTGCCCTTTGGGTGATTAAACATCATTGACTCTCTATCGTCCATCTATTCTGTGATCAATGTACTCTATCTACTAATCAGTCCTCCTCCTCCTCGAGTCATATTCCTCATTACTGAGGGTCTTCAAGTTCCCACTGGATTAGTTTCTTACTGATGATGTTTTGCTATCTGTGACGATTTCTGGCGTTATGAGTAACATGCAATTGAGTGTCCAGTGTAGAGCGGACGACCTGATCTGCCCATATTTTTGGTCGTTTGCTATCATCGCTTACCTTCAGGTGAGGTAGTGGTCAAACGCGAGCCTATCAATAGTAATTAAAAAAAAAACATTCCAGTTACGATGAGCTGTTCATGGTTGTGACCATTTTTCTTTGTCGCTTCCATTAATCAGTAGGTAGGTATTATTACGGCATCTATTTACCTTTTTGTAAAGGAACAATAACAGCAAAACCACTAGCAAATTAATCTCACGCAAACAATAACGCTTGTCAAAGTTTAAAGTGATTAAACAAGTTGGAAGCAAATACCTCG
The DNA here is from genome assembly GCA_929112965.1 of Mythimna albipuncta. Classification (NCBI taxonomy): domain Eukaryota; kingdom Metazoa; phylum Arthropoda; class Insecta; order Lepidoptera; family Noctuidae; genus Mythimna; species Mythimna albipuncta. The sequence continues at coordinate 14,840,083 of OV815973.1, forward strand.
TTATTTGACTTGCAATGATTTAATTTAATAATTAACTGTATTCAGGGGAATAACTACGAATGTTCAATGGTAAATTGTTCTATTTAAAAATTTCTAAATAACTGTATAAACGGGATCTTGGGCTGGTGAACCTTAATACAGGTTACTGTGTAACCTAGCTAGGACGCCTGGACACCTTTCTTGTACTTTTTAAATTGGTCATATTTTTTGTAAATTGATTAGACTATACCTTATTTTGTGAAATAAACATATTATTATTAAAATTATTATTAAATAAATAAAAATAAAAATTATTATTAAATTATTATTTTTTATTTATTGTTTAAATCAAGGTTATGTTTTGGTTTTCTTGTTTTAATGTTGTATCTACGTTTTGATTTGCTATAGCATTATTTTACGTTTTGGATCCCTTGGTTTTGAATGTTCATAAATATTCCTTTTATTCTCCTTAGCTGTACGCATTATGAATGTGTTCCCATAACGATATTGTATGTATGGATGTCCACCATGTACCGATGGCGCTATGCCGAGTCAAAATGAATTCAAGCATATCCATAACGTTTCTGCTTTTAATTCTCTTCATCTTTTCATAATAAATAAAAAATACAACGGCTACTCGCCATTACTTTATAATTACTCGGAAATTAATTAATGAGGGTAAAATATTCTCTTTTCTTCTAAGTATTTGCCACTTTTCGTAATTTTGCAGTACCCAAACCTCGTCATAATTTTAAGTATTTCGTTGTACTAAGGCTTAAAAGAGATTTCTCAGAAACTCTTATCTCGAGCACCTAATCTTATAAACATGAAAATCTTTATAAAATACACAGAAGAACCTTCGTTAAAATAATGCCTCATACTTAATGTAAAAAAGTATATATATCGGAATCTCGTTAATTAAAGTCCGATTACGTTCCAATGACAAAAGTCACAGAATTATGATTCAATTAATTTTGCAGTGTCATTCACACTTGGATTGATTTAATGAAATATTGATGGGATGCACTGCCGATTAATTGCCTTTGTAGCTGTAAATTAATGTTATGATGGAAAAATAGTTATTAATAACACTCGTTTTATTCAATTAAATGTGGATGTTATGATTAAAATTTACAGCCTAACAAAATATTTTTTACAATATCATTACAATAATTCTTTACAGTCGAAAGATTGTGAGTGTATGTATATTTGTCACTTTTTCACGCTAGATCGGGTTGAATGGATTTCAATGAAACTTGGTGCACGGATAGACCATATCCTGGAATTATACATAATTATACTACTTTATATTCCAGGAGTATTTTCAAAATTTTAGTCCACAATATATTTATGGTAAATTTCATTGCTGACTAAGACTTGTACTAATTTCTACAACGTTCCGTTTTATTTATAAAACGAAAACCTTGGATTATAAATGAGACAGACAGCACACAAATAAACCTACTGCACCACTTTTGAATGACTTTAACACGCTTCTTGCTTAATGAGGTTGTGGAATCGATCGTTCTTGTTTACGTGAGGTCGAAGATACTCCTCAATGTGTGGGGGAAATTGAAGGATATATTCAAAACCGTCATAATGATGCAAAGAAGTGGAATTCCTTTCTAGAGTTTATGTCCCTAGAAGCTACAACCTAGGGTCTATGTCAAGAGTGAGTAGGTTGTTTTGAGGCAATTATACTCCACCGTCAATGACGTCATCGGTTGAAATATTGGTCAAGCACGTGTCTACTAATAATAATTTAATAAGTTAAGGTGTGCAATAAAGATATATAATAATAATAATATATACGTACATATTTATATATCTCTGTCGGCATACAACAGAGCTTTTCCTGCTTAACGGTGAATGAATTTAATATACATCTGCTCCAAATTGAGCAGAATTATAGTAACAAAGTTTATGTGTATTCTGTGATTAATTAAATTGAATATTATACAATATCTACCTTTCAAATGTTGCATGATACCTGAGTAGATTCTTAAGGGTAAGTTGCACCATTTAACTATAACTATAACCAAACCTTAACCAGCCGTGAATCGGCCGCCTATTGGTTTGAAAACGGTTAACGGCTTTATTATGGTTATAGTTAAATGGTGCAACTCACCCTAAGAGTTACACGCTTGAAATGTCCGCCAAATACCGTCGATTTAGGCAAAAAGGTTTAAAATACCTTGTTTTGTTTGTTCATTTAGGATAAAAAGAGCAAAAAAACCATCTATACGGATTTTAAAATAAGAATTTTTTTTTATCACGGTTCTAATTTTTACAGAATTTCAAACCGATACTAGTTTATTGTTGGCAGTTTCCTGATAATATCAATGAATATTTAGATGATTTTCAATAAGTTTGTTTCGATGTTTCTTCTAAGGGTAGTCAGCTAGGAAACACCGGCCTCATCTAGTTTAAACTGACTGAAAACAAAATTCACGTGTAAGAGTGTTTTTTTTTTTAAACCTATTTGCAAAGTAAAGATCTTTGATCATTTATCATAGGGAGATTGAGGTGAGAAAAATTTAACATAATAATTCTCACTAAACGTCTGAACTAAACACATAACAAAACAAAACGGACAACACATGTGACTTTATACATACAAATTGTGCTTCCAATATAGGAAACATCGTGACAAGATACAAAGGCGACATAGTAACAGAGCTTGAGACACATGACAAGGAGTACAAAGGACAATTCGGATATATTGTGCGGGCACAGGGGGAGGGATGAAGAGTGACTAGTTAGATGCAAGAGGAATAGTTACTTGAACTGAAACGTGACTTTTCATCTGTTTTGTAATCTTATACAGCGCGTACTGGTGACTTTTTCACGGTGACAATAATTTTTCTACCCAGAACTGTCACGTCACCAGACAGTGGCTATGACTTACACTTACCTACAAGTGCATTTACTAAAATATAACTATAATTTGAATTTTGTATTAATGCACATTGTTATATATATATAATATATATACAAATTATATATATATATATATATATATATATATATATATATATATATATATATAAACAATGCGCAAGAGTAATGTGCACATTGTTGTTGGCAGTGAAACTGAAACTGTCTACAACAAAAATTATTATACAAAATTATATTGTCATATAAAATAAAATGCAATGGTCCATATTATTGAATTAAATAATATTGTTACTAAACAGAAAAAAAAAAATAACAATTCTAGTCCAATGGTACAAAGCAACAGTAACATTGGAAATTAAATTCCATTTACCTGTATAGGTACGAAAAACAAAAAAATAATATTTTTTTTGAGGAAGTTCTTATTGTACATTAGGCATCTACAATGTCTCATCTTCTTAGTTATTACGCACTGCTGATCAAAAATGCCTCCCCAAGTTCCCATTGGGTAAAAGCGTTCTCCCGCGTTGTCTCAATCCAATCTGTTAACTGAGAAAATGTTGTGTTTATCAAAGCCTCATGTTAGTAAATACTAATGCTTCTTCGACTAATATAAATTACAGATACCGGCACGGATCTTAAGCGCCGGCTTCAAGTTGCGCAGAAGTCAAATATTCGGTCTCTTTAGTGGTACGAAATGAGACGCGGGGGCGAGGAGTGTCATTGTTGGCTCGCCGCGCCATCGTGTCATAGACATGACTCGTGATTCATTCCCCGCGCTTGCAGCATATATCTGACAACGACGACGATTGGCTCGCCAATGTATGGAATGCGCAAAGCGATCACCTTACGGTACGAGCAATATCGTTATTTTCCACAAAATAATAAAATGCGATGCCGCAAAAGGCATCTCATGATTTCTAACAGACCTTTTGTTCAGACTTATAACATTAACTGAACACTTTACGAACGAAGAATCTATTGGTACTAGATATTATGGAACTGATATTACAAAGGCTCCGTCTATAAATTCATTAGTGTCCATAAGTTAGTGTGCAAAGTAAGGCGACTCCATTCATTTCTTCTATTCAGGACACTCGATAAAATCTTGTCGCAGCTTTGATTACATCAAATGGGACTTTCGTTGTCTGATAAACGAATAAGGAATATTGGGTGGAGGAAATACGAAATACGGAAGAGAGATAAATATATAAAGAATACACATATCTACACTAATCTACACAATTATAATAAAGGGGTAAAGTTTGTTCTTTTGTTTTTATGTTTTTTTGTTTGTAGGAGGTAACCTCTGGAAGTACTGATCCTATTGCTAAAATTTTTTCACTTGTTAGTACTTACTAGTTGTGATATTCACCCGGCCCGCTTGGTGGAATATGGCTCATTCCCTCTCCAGAGATGAGGCCTGAGTCCCAGCAGTGGGAACATTAAAAGGGCTGATGATGATGATGATGATGATGACATATTAATATGTACCTAGATATAATTGTATAGGCCGAAAAACATTCAGTGGAAAGTCACTGTTGAAGTAGGATTTGCTTTGTAGGTAGCGCAACAATACAATTCTATGCTTCAACTAAAATCATACTAATGTAATAAATGTGAAAGTAATTCTATCTGTCTGTCTTCTAACGTTTAAACTGTTAAACGAGTTCGATGAAATTTGGTACTGAACAAGTTCGAACTTTAAGAATAGAATTACGTTACTATCTGATTTCAATTTCAAGTTCACAATAACCAACATTCACGTAGACGAAGGCACTGGCAAAAGCTGGTATTTAATATACACCTCTAATTTTTAGGGTACCTCAAAAGAAAAAACGGAACCCTTACAGGATCACTCTGTTGTCCGTCTGTCTGTCTGTCTTTCTGTCAGTCAAGAACCTTTATCTCAAGAACGCGAAGGTATCGAGTTGAAATTTCTTCAAACTGTGAAAAAATAAATATATATAATAAATGAAAAAAGTTAACGAATAAAAGAGATACGGCCGGTTATGTCGCAAAAAACGTATATTTTTTGACACTCTAAAAGATTGAAATTCATAGGGAACTTCCCGTTGACCCAGAATCCTCTTTGGCATAAAGCAAGGTCTTATAGCACATGGTATAGGAATAAATCTGAAAGCAGTAAAAATGTTGTTCCTACCTAAGACAAAAAAAAAAAAATGCAATTTGGAAAATCTTCGAGACTCCATTCGGGAATTGTAGTTTGCACGGAACTTTCAGTGCGCGAGTCCGACTCGCACTTTCCCAGTTTTTTTAATTTGTACAAATACTTGGAGGGCCTATTATTACTTATTACTTTACTTAAATAATAACAAGACCTTCTCTAGTCTTGTTATTATTTAAGTAAAGTCATAAACAGTAAGTTTGTTTATATCCCAAAATGTCACTTAATTTATGGAAATATTGTACAGGATTATGATTTGTGAACGAATAAACAAAGATCAAATTGGAAAACACTGCGTGTAGGGTTTTCTAATAGCAATTGTTGTAAATGATTGATTCATTATGAATTTACCGATTATGACTAATTTTTGTAGACAATTTTTTTATTTTATTTTTTTTACTTTTAACTACAAAAATATGATCAGTAACGGGTACTGAAAGAGCCCTATTTCTATTTCAATAGAGCCTTCAGTTAAACCTTTTAACTTTCATTTAATTATAAAGCTCATTTTTTATATTCAAGTATAAATTAGTAATCATAGTCATCCATTGCCAGACAGTGTGGTGTAGACCTAAAGCATGGACCACACGGATGTAATCCAGCCTCCCAAAAGAGGTGAACTTGTTTGTTTCAATCCATGTAGATAACAGATTTAATCCATGACCTTCGACCTTCAATGGACTGGATGTCAGGCGCGTTATTTCAACTGCAGTTTTGACTACAGTAACTGATTTTTGAACATGTTGGCACGTGGACCAAATCCATAAAGCAATATAGTCCAAACATAATCCAAACACAGTCCCACTTGGTGGAAAAAACTCCACGCCCCCAAGGTCACTTCTGTTGGGACGCTAGATTACATTCTCGTGGTCCACCTTTTATTAAACTTAAGGTATTTTAATGCATGTAGTATACCTACTATTATTTATCTCGAACGCATATGCCACTGTGACGATAACGTTTAGAAAGGCAGTCTGTGACCGACAAATGACATTATGATAGTCTGTTTAAACCAGAGATATATGTGAAATTTATATAGACTGGTGATGCGTAGGTTAACCAAATACAATACAATAGAAAAGCAGTAGGCAGATAGAAGACTGGTATAGAAGCACGGGGATCAGCACAAGAAAAGAGAGGCCAATGTTCAGCAGTGGGCGAAATCAGATTGTAGATGATGATTTAAATTGTAGATGAGAATAGAATAAAATAAACTTTATTGTACACCAAAAAGTAATACAACTTATACACAAATTTAAATCTATGGATACAATGGTGTGCTCATTTCTTTCGTGAGCTCACTGGTCGACCGCCTGGTAAGGACCAAGCATGAATTGCCAAAGGTGCATAGTATTCTGTGCGAGTCAAAAAGATTTCAGCAAAACTGTAGAAGTTCAGTAGGGTCATGCCCGCTAGTTTCGCTTGAATTTTCGAAATACTTACAACCCTTTATATCTTACAAATTTAATCAGTGATCCAGTAAAATCTTCAGCAGATTTTTTTATTAAATAATAATCATTTTCACTCAGCCACGAAATCCAATTGGAACAATACAAACATATCGAAAATTAATGCATTTCCATTCATGCAACAGTTTCGAAACTTTTTGCCTTCAATCAGAATTATTTTAAATTTGAATACAGCTAATAGTTATTTATTTATTGGTACCTATCAGCTGCCCCTAGAGAAATGTCCGACAAATTGCTACAATTTTGGGTACAATTTCACGAACTATTATGGCAGATGGAAATTGAACATGGTTCGAGGTACTGGCCTGAAACGCTTGATTATCTGGTCATACTGAATACGAACATTTAAGCGTGAAAGACTACAGATAAGATGCAAAATTATGTAATCGTCACGTTATTGCTAAATAGTATGAACTCCACTAAAGGCAATAAACCAATACGCACACTTAAATCGCAAGTTTGCTATTAGTTGTATCAATTATGAGCATGGTCATATTTTGAAGCACGTCTGCCTCGCGCACGGGGCCATTTTAACCTCTTTCATAATTTTCTGTGTCTAAAACAACCATACATACCATATATTTAAACTTATCACTATTTACTGTACGTTCAAGTTCGGTTACCTTTTATAAATACCTTCTCTAAAATCACAATAAGATAAAGTTGGGTCGAAACATGTATGAATTATTCAAATCCCTGTTTCACCTAGTCGTAATCGCGATCCATATTTCGGTTTTGTTATCCCACAGGTGTTTAGAGAATATTGTGGTAGATGCTAAAACTCGTCCTCTGGGTAATACAGGATAAATAGTTCATAAATCATAGCACTAGACGCGTTAGTTAGTTTAGTTAGGTTTAATGTAGGTGCCAGGTAAATACAAAGCTTTTAGTGTTGTGGGGGACGCTTGGGCAATTCCGTTTTCTGGTAGAAACTATCGGCGGTACTACGGTACGGTGATCTTCTGTATCGGACATTAGATTAGTCCGTGGTCATGAGTGAGAGAGAAGTGAATCAGAAGCGGTGACCTCCTTCTATAGCATAGCATAATCAACCTTTTTAATGTTCTAACTGCTGGGACACAGGCCTCCTTTCTAGGAGAGGGAATGGGCTGTAATTCACCACTCGGGCTCAGTGCAGGTTGATGAATGTTACATGTCTTCGAATTTTTGGTTCTAGCTGGTTTTCGCGATGTTTTCCTTCACTGTTTTGAGAGCAGTGGCGATGAAATAAATTACACAAAGTAAAGTAATACGGAAGGGAGGCCTTTGCATTGCAGTGGGACACAACAGGCTTATAATAATAATAAAGAAATGCGCCTGGCTGGGTTTGAACCCGCGACCTACAATTCGTAAGTAGGGGCCGTTACCACTCGGCCACCACTGCTCTTCTGCTCTTCTTTCCAGCAGGACCGACACTTACTTGGGCCGAGAGAACGTTTGTAGTGTTAGAGTGCATTATTTTATATTAGACTGGCCTGTTGGTCTAGGGGTTAGTGGCCCTGACTGCTATGCTGGAGGTCGTGGTTTCGATTTCCACCCAGGACAAATGCTTGTGTGATAAGCACAATTATTTTACTGTGTCTGGGTGTATAATTTATCTGTAATATATTTGTATTTAGAAATATATAAGTATGTTTATCAGTTGTCTAATACTCACAGTACAAGCTTTGTTTAGCTTGGGACTAGACGGTGTTGTGTGATACAACAGTTGTGAAATATCATTATTATATTTGTGTTAAGTACTTAAACTCCTTACCGAAAAATTGCTAGTAAGTTTGCTGTGTGCAAAGTTCTAGCGACATTTCTTTAATTAAAACATTTATAAAGCGACAAATACTAAAATTAGAACTGTTTCAAAATAACTTTAGAGTTAATTAAATAACTCGCTTATTAACCCACAATTGTGGTTGGATCCCGCAGTCGCTAAAAGTAGGTACCTCCACCACTACTTGAACCTACGTATAAAATTGTGTTCTATAAACAGTATGGGTCACGGCATATTGTAGCGTAGTGCAAACGGCGCACAATAAGGAAACCGCTGTAACACACGGTTGGACACAGCTGCATTGTGTAAATAGGTAGTAGGAACAGGAATATATTCTTTACACAATTAAATCTTTTATTAGTTAAAGCTTTATAGTACGGTCAATAAAGGTGATTTACTAGCTATTACAATGCTGCTATAAAAATAAATTAATAACCTTGTACCTACAGTCTAGTTGTTTTTTTTTATATAATTGATAGGCTCGCGTTTTACCACTATCTCACCTGATAGTAAGTGATAATACGGCCGACGATGGAGCATGCTTGCCTAGAAGTAACCTATTCACTCTTGATTTAAAGACCCCTAGGTTGTAGCTATCAGGAAACACAGACTCCGGCAGGAAATTCCATTCCTTAGCTATACGCATAATGAATATGTTCCCAAAACGCTTTGCACGTATGGGTGGGATATCTACCATGTATCGATGGCGCAATACCATGTATCGATGGAACGGACTTGGTGGAATTAAATTGTGTAATTCTAAAGCACACTCCCCGAAATTTAATCGATAGAAAACCGACAGGCCAGCAACTCGGCGTCGGTGCATCTAGCTGTTTGATGGCGCATAATACCCGCTATGACGTGCCACGACCTGTGTCGTACTTAGTGTCGGTGGTGTCCAACTTGCGATCTTTTTAGATATTTTTTTGAAAATATATAACATGCTGTAAAAATGATTGGAATCCATTCAGTTACTGATTCTGAACAAACTGTATTTAGGTTTCACATTTATACTAAAAATTGTGTTATATAATCCTGTGTATAATGGCACGTTACCGTACGTTTTTAATGTAGCCTAATCATCTTTCAATAATAATCTATACATAGTTTTTTTTTAACCTCTACCTGAAACAAAACACAATCAATTCTATTTTTAAGTAAAGAAATGACAGAACGTATTCCAACTTCAAATCGCTTCCACCAGTTCCAAATTTAAACCTCAGTCATCGATTTTTCAACAACAATAAATTCCAATCCATTCAGTCGTTCCATAGTGAAGAGAATAGCTTCGATTGTGTCCCATCACTAGTGTGTAGCGTGGCGGAAAGTGTGACATGTCAGTTTGGCCGGGCCATCGGAAGCGACGGTAAATTATTCAACAGTCAGTTGTAATAAAGTTACTATGCACGTTTTATTGGGACCCAATTGAACCGTTCAAACATCGCACATTGCAAAATAGTTTGGTTAAGGTTAAGTTTTTACTTACGAAAATCTTTTTAAAAAAATCTAGAAAGTTTTGCAACCGAGGCGTAATTAGTCGTGGACGACGATGTTATGGAGTCTAGTGCTACTGTGACAAGCTACGTGTATCAAACGACGTTTTTAAACACACTTAGGAAGAAATAAATAAACGGGGATTGACTTGCGACTCGTGGGGGTTGCTTAGCGCTGAGCCTGATGGGATCACCTGTGGGGATGAGAGAAATTTTCGAATGTATGTACTGAAAAATAATTAAAATGATTTAATTATCCAGACCTGAAAAAATATTATTTGGTCTAAAGATGTTTACATGTCATTTCAAAATTTTACTGTTTTAACCATTCTGGGTATCTAAATAAGATAAATATTTATGTCAAAATAGCGACCTGGAAAATGGTCGTGTTTACGTAAATCACCAAAAAAAATTAAATTAATTATATTTTTTTAAGGCAAATAATATAATAAATATAGTATAATACATATAAAAACCAACATATTCTGCCAAATTTCGTACAAACGTGTGTACAAAATGAAAATTAAGCGTTTTTCAAGGTCTTCAAGTTGTACAGACTCAAATGTACAATCGAAACTCGAAGGGTTTACTATGCACGTATACACACGTACGTAACGTATCCATTGCTCCAATATCAAAAGGTTCGCTGTATATTTTAACAGAACTTGTATTCTTTGTATTGTTAGGATAATGAGAACATAATATCGTACATTTCCATCAATACCAAGAACTAGGCATTAACATAATAATTTGAGTCGGTGGAATTTCTCTGAACAACAACAACATCTATTATTCATGAAGAATTTAAATTATTATCTCTTCACAATTAGACTTTGAAACGTATTTAAACTTGTCATTAAAAAAGACCTTATCATCATCATTATTTCAGCCGAAAGATGCCCACTACTGGCACCAAATAGGTACAGAAGACAATCTCATATATGTACTTCACTTTTTATGCCTACGCTCGGTGCACGCACACTAATGAGCATTTGAGCTGGAACTGTTCAACGAGCGGGCCTAGGCGCTTCGAGATATCGTGTCCGTGAGCGGTGTTTGTGTGCTATCTATTTTATGCTGTTGGACTTAGGCCTTCCTGTGCGTCTCGCATCCACCACATTCCCGTGACCCTCACCAGGTCGTCGGTTCACCTAGTGGGAGGTCTTCGAACACTGCGTTTTCTTGTGTGCGGTACAATAAGACAAGTACCTACAGTTGTAAAACCTTTCAGATACGGTCAATTTGAGATACAATAGTAAGACAATAGATGCGCGAACGTGCGTTCGCTAGGGGTTTAATGAATTTTGACTATCTCGGGTCAATCATTACAATGCACCTTTATATAATGACAAATGTCGACGCATGCGATTGCAAATAACGAAAACTATGCAATAGTACTTTTTGATACAAGTGCTAAAAGTTTGAAGAGGCGGAATTCGCACGAGCCGTAGGTTTTTTTCAATACACTAACAAAGATATGAATAAACGAAAGTTGAGCGGTGACATGTGGGGTTGACGCGCGGCCAACTTGATACGATAACTCGATAAGTGTAATAAAATGGTGGCGGATTGCACTAGTGTGGAAAAAGTCTATTGCGTGCTTAAAAGCAGTGGAATAAGAACGGGTTTTCGAGCAAGCGTATTCAAAATACATTGTGAAAATATAAATACCGACGCATGACGGAAACACCCGAAATTTTCCGAGGTCATCCTTCAAATTGCCGGGGCCGGAGACACTCTGGGAATTGCTAACAACTCGTGAGGTTCCTAAAATTTTAATTACGCTATATCCAACCATTCTTCCTCCCCGAAGTTGGCATAGCGGTCCCTTTGAATGTTATTACTCGACCCACTCGCAAAAGTCTTTAGAGAAACATTTGGGAGAATACCATTTCATTTTAATGCTTTTATTGTATGACCCTGGGAAGTATTGTTCTAAGAATCGGATGGAAAAGAAAGGGTATTAATAATATCAATGCTGCTCAATGCTGTTTTTGATATCAAAGCCCAAAAAAACAACTCATTCTATTTCAACGTCTATTTTATCTAAAAATAATATAAAAAAATAGAAATCATTTATTTCCCTTCGGCCCCAACGGCCATCTGTTCTGCGAGCAAGGTTCTGGAATGGCAACCACGTACCGAAAGACGTAGCGTTGGAAGGCCTCCTACAAGGTGGACCGATGACCTGGTAAGGGTTGCGGGAATCCGATGGATGCGAGACGCACAGGACCGTTCATTGTGGCGACACTTGGGGGAGGCCTATGTTCAACAGAAAACGTCTTTCGGCTGAAATGATGATGATGATGTTGATGAATCATTTATTTGCCAATAATGTTGGTAACAGAGAACGCGTTAATTTAGGAAGAGTCTCGATTCATTATGCCTTACGTCATGCAAAAATACTTAATAATTTAATGCATTGCCTAAGTTGCTACTTACATTTTTATATAATTGGACTATGTATATAATAACATAATATTACCTCTGAAATTGATCGTTTAAAGCACAAAATAATCATCATATAAAGGCATTAAAAAAGTATTACTCAAATTATTATTTCCTTTATTTCACTTGTACACATGTAAATTAAATTTTTAAATATTTCAAAAATAAAATAAATATTTAAAAATGAAAAAAAGAACAAAAATAGACAAAATTATTATTATTATAGAAAGAAAGAAAGAAAAACTCTTATTCGTGCCTCACACAATAATATAAACTAAAAATACACAATGACATATAGCATGATGTATAGCTAGCTTATACTGCCCCACTGCTGGGCAAAGGCCTCCCACCATTCATTCCAATGCTCACGGTTCCTCACTTTCTCATTCCAATTCTTAAGGAAGCCATCGAGGTCATCTCGCCACTTCATTCGTGGTCTGCCGCGGCCCCGTCTCGCCGTGTCTTGGATAAAAATATATTATTATTGATATTAACTAACAAAACAAAACCAAAAAAAAATACTATCAATTGTATTTTAAGATTCAATAACTTGGAGTTCTGTGTAACCCAGACTTGTTCTGCATCATCAACGTACCTACGTTGTAAAATGACGTCACAAACCCAACTTAACAAGTTTTAGAGACTCGGTCTTATAAGGTTATGCGTCTAATAGCTGACGTATTTCGTTACGTTCAGTATTCAAATACCGTCGTGTGCCGTTCGTGCAAGAGATTTGTGAGCATTATTCGTGAGATTTCGCATAATTAGTACGAAATTCCCCGTAGTGCAGTTGTTGTTCTACGTCGTATTTCGCATAAGATTATTTCGAAATTATGCAAAGGAGAATGTTATAAATTATTCAAAAATATTAAAGTTACAATAAGGTTCTAAGAGGTTCAAATCTAGAGTAGCGGGATGTTTGAGTCACTGTGACCCTTGAACCCAAAAGGCAACTGAAGAACATGAGTCGTATCTAGTCAATAAAAGTCTCACCCTCCCTCTTACTCTACCCAGAGCGGGAAATTGATGTATTCCCATCTTAAACAATGGATTTATATCCAAAGTCTAACAGTAGTTTGATCTTAAATGGGTACATATCGTCTGTCTCTTCGCATCAGCAATTGTATTTTTGCTTAATAATTTATACCTTCCAACATGGATACCAATGTATTTTGAACTCAACTGAATCGACTTCACAAGAATGCTCTTAATCAAAACAAAACAATTACCGAATTTCAATTATTCGATTTGAATAATTTACGCCGCGCTCAACTCTATTTATTTAACATTTAAACCATCTCATAAATTCAATCAAATAATTTTAGGATGAAATAACACGAAACTCCTGACAAGAGCATTTTGTAAACAATTTTGTCTTCAATTACCCCTTTAAATCATTATTCTGATCAACCCCGATGATACTTTTAGTAAAAAAAAAGAAACATTATTTAAAAATTAATTCATTAAAAAGTCGGATCGTCGGAGTAATCTAATAAACCCCGATGACATTTTTAATCTTAAAGATTTGTTTTTACTAAAAGTATTAAAATGACGATTTTATACCAATATATAAAAAAAAAACGAAAAAAAAAAACCGACGAAAAATTCCACCACTGAGGTGTTTACGATCATGTACTGGATCCGTGTATTTATTTTTCAAAAATAATTACTATGACGTTGTACTTTTCCTTCATTGTTTGTTCGATATTGAACGTAATTACACCATTCTTCATACAACGGGCAATGTGTTCACACGCTCGGAAAATCACCCCATTGCTTGCGTCAGAAATGATAAACGCAATATTAATCCATGTAAGCATGACCTCTTTCATGAATTTATAGCTCCTATCCTGTCAGTGTAGTGTAATGCGCTTTTGTTCAGCATATATTTTTTAATGGAAAATTATTTGGATCATTGATTTGATTTATTTCTTTAAATTTCATGTATAGACAGTATTGGTACATAGGCGGACTTAATGCCACAAGGCATTCTCTCCCAGTCAATCTTTGGGTTAAAAAAATAATACTGTGGTAGGATTTACTACCGGTTGAGACCTAGAACTGGCCAATATTTGAACATATATCACTGGTATACGAGTAATAACGACCCTATTTTATAATTAGTAAAAAAAAAAACCTGTTACTGATCATATTTTTGCAGTCAAAATTAAAAATACGAAATCCGAAAATTGTCCACGAGTCATAATTGATGAATTCATAATATAATCAATCATTCATAAAAATTGCTACTAGAAAATACTAGCTCAATGTTTTTCCATTTTGATCATCACTTATTTATTCATAATCAATAGCCTGTACAATATTTCCATCAATTGAGTGACAGTTTGGGATATAAATAAACAGGTTTATGAATATTATTTACTAAGACTTTGCTTAAATAATAACAATACTTTTTCTATAAGCCCTTTATGTTTTTGTACTAATTAAAATCGTGACAATTAGAGGCACAATAGAAAGACAATGGATGCGCGAACGCCGGCGTTTGCTTGGGGTTTAATGAATTAAAAAATAGTGTTATATAAATTAAGGTCTTCAAAGTGTGAATTGGAACATTCATAGAAATTCTACTTTCTAGTTTCTACAATGGGCTGTTAAGGCTATCAGAATAAAGGAACAGCAGTGTTCCTATTTACTTAATTAATGAAAATGAGCCTTAAATTAATGAGGTCGCTAATTTTCTTTTCAAAGCACATTTTTGACTCAAAAAGGAAGAAATACTAGGCAAAGTAAAGTTTGGAAATAACTCCATAGAATTGAGTCAAAGAATAATCATTTTTAAACAAGTTGAGAAAGTTTTTCATGGTCTCTGAGCCGCAGGCGGGTTTTAAGGAGCCGAGTGCAGTAATGATTAATTTCCACGTGTATCAAGTGACGTTTTTCAATACACTTCAGGAATAAATAAATAAACGAGGGTTGAAGTGCGACTTGTTAGGGTTGCTTACTGTCCAGCGTAATACAATAAATGTAAATAAAGTGGCGAGCTAAACTCATGCACTTTTCCACACTCGAGTGAAAAACTTCCAAATACGTGCCTAGTGGTTTTCGTGTTTTAAATAAATATTTCTAAGCAAGCTAGTAAGTTGACCAACTTACTTACGTAATGAATTGAGTGACCTACACCCGTAACACAATACGATCGTGCCAACTCAGCTATGAAATACGTATATCGAAGTGTAATTAGGCGTCAACAGTAATGCCAACATAATATAATTCAACATTTAACTATCACACTGGAGCAACCAGTTGCACCAACACTATAACGCTAACGCCAACATTAGTTTGTACGACTATTAGCATTTAGCATCCCACAGCCAACTGAATGGTTTTATCAACAGAGAAATGGATATGCGAAGCGACTTTATCGTTTATGGAAACGGTTGATTCTCCACTAGAATATCTGTGTATATTTCCTTCTATTGAAAAAGCATTTTCATATGTCAATATTATAAATATCTAGAAGCGATGCTAAACTAGGATCAAGAATCAAAGCATTAAAGCCGGGTCCGCTGCGCCGTGTTTTCGTGTTTGCTAACAGAAGGACATTGTTTGCTAACTGAATAGGGGCGTGGCCTAACAGTATTTGATTGCTGATACAAATGTGTAACATGTTTTGTTAGAAAATTGGTCCAGCAGATCCGGCTTAACATAAACCATTTTTAAGTACTTTTGAATCGTCAAAAAGTAAGTCTGTAAAAAAAAATCCTAATAGCATATTTCAAAACGTAGAGCTTTATGGAGAAGAATGTCCAAAAAACCTCCATGAACACTCTTTTCAATCATGGTACGTATTACAATTATATCGGTCACAAAAAAGCCGCATATTTTATTTTTTAAACAAAAATTTTCATATTTTTTCCGTTTTACACTTTAAAACAATATTTTCCAAAGGAGATAGTTGTTCAGTTTTTCATAGGAAGTCTAGTGAAACTAAATCTTCTTTTTATTTTTCTTTCGTATTATCCGGCTTTAGTTTCAGAACTTTACGTAAATATAAACCTCCCTAACTGCGGTTTTCTTTCACTGAAATTCATGCAATTTAATTTCATATCTTAATTATTTTAGAGATGAAAAACAGAACCACGAATTCTTTTGTATTCTGTTTAATTACCTGCATAAAATGCGCATTCCGGCTGAACAATTTATTTTTCTCCATTTTTAAAACAATACTGCTATTGTGCAATGTCACATAAGGTTTTTGTGAAGTAATGTTATCACTACAATCAGCTAGAAATTATAATAGAGTCTTTTTAGTTATTATTATTATTATAGTTAGCCCATATTGTCCCACGGCTGGGCAATTCTCCCTCCACTTCTTCCAACAATCACGGTTCTCGCTTCCTCGTTCCAATTCTGAAGGAAACCATCCTGGTCGTCCCGCCATCTCATGGTCTGATGATCATTCGTGGTCTACCTCGACCTTACGTTGCTGTGTCCGGGCTCTAATCCTGCGTTTTACGGACCCAAAGCTCGTTAGAAATGCGGCAGACATGTCCTGTCCAGTCTCATTTAAGTTGAGCAGCCTTTTGAGCCACATCAATGATTTGCGTTTATTTTTAGTTTAAAAATATAATACATACATATCTCTAGCCTTTTACCGACTAGTTCGGGATAAATCAAGACTATAAGAACAAAGCACCGTTAGATGAAACTGTAACTACAGTGAAGATTCAAATTTAAAGATAATCGAAGACAAAAGTTCGTGCCAGGCCTCCAATTTAACAGTCAGTGGTAAACTGTCACGCGATACGGATATCCGTGACAATGTCTTTGTTGTTCCGATTGCGTAATTAATTTATGTCCACGAATTTATTCGTAGCTCGCTGAATGTACTAATTAAGGCAGCTCTGACGGTTATATGGCTTTAGTAAGTTAATTGTTGCTGTAAAGTGGTATGTTTTTTTTTTGTTTCGTAGGTTTATCTGATCAGACCAGATCAGCACCGCTCTTGAATTTACGATATACAAAGCCTTTTTGTTATGGTGGGAAATCATCAATGACAACCCCCGCTCTCGGATGGAGCGGGAGATAGTGTCAGACTCTTAGTCACCAAAGATTCACCCCGTTTCTTCAAGCCTTTATACCAGGGCTCGAGCTGACTTTCGAAACTAACCCTGGCCTTGCGCGAGAGGTCTCCGCCGATAAAAAGCCCTTCACATCGCCAGAGATAGAAACAAATGGAGGAATATCGTTCGTATGAATGAAAGCGATGAAGCTGGGAGGTGAGGACCCTCAGCATTGAGGATTACGACTCAAGGTGGAGGAGGGGAGGTTTATTTGATGGTTTAACCAGAAAGTCTGACCTCAGTTTATCCAAGGAGTATCTTGATGCCCTCTACATCCAAGGTGTAGTACCTTGGAGGATTTAATACGTGCCACCAATGCTGCTATTAATGTAGGCACCTACTGGATCCAAATAGTTGAACAAATCTACTACCGAATCGAAAAGAAGAAGAACTAATAACTAGGTAGTGGAGGCCTAATAGTCAGTCATTCCATTGGGCACGCCACAATTATGGCGGTAAGTTCCCTCTTTGAGGCGTGGCTGGAAAGACCTCACGGCGTCCTTACCTTCCGCATGACGCAGGTACTCACCGGACAAGGTTCGTTCGGGAGATTCCTGCACTCGATTCATGCGGAAGTGACGCCCGGGTGTCGTCACTGTGCGGAACGCCCGGAGGACACGGTGGAGCACACAGTCGAGGTGTGCCCTGCTTGAACGGAGCATTGCCGTGCCCTCGTGGGGGTGATCGGCGGCGGAGACCTCTCGCGCCGGGCCTTGGTTGAGGCCATGGTCCGGAGCGAGGAGGAGTGGCAGGCGGTCGCCGACTTCTGCGAAGCAGTAATGCTCGCAAAGGAGGAGCGCTCGCGTTATCGCCGCCGCCGTCGCCGGGATTCTGATCCCGATTTCCGGCCAACGTAGACGCGGGCTTGCGGACAGTTAGCAATGGGTAGCTCGCTGTCCGGCCGTCCGGTAACTGTCCGGACCAAGCCCAAGTCGTCGACGGCGCGCACTGTTCCCGTGAGCCTCAAGGAGTTGTCAGCAACTGCAGGGACCCAGCCGGGTCGAAGCCTACTGGGGCCAGGGTTATCCGAAAGGGCGCTCGAGCCCCGGTATGAAGGCTAGAAGGAACGGGGTGGGTCTTTTAGTCAGTAAGAGTCTGACACTATCTCCCGCTCCGCCCAAGGGCGGGGGATGTCAATGCATGATTTTTCTCACCATAAAAAAAAAGGCAGTCATTCCATGTAAAACACAGATATTCAGCCTCATCTGGTCAGACTGAATGCCAATCCCTAGATGGGGAAAGACTGTGAAGACGATGATGATCAGATGGGTTCAGAATTGTCCTGAGAGACGTATGCGATGCTTCGTTATATTCTCATACATTAATTTGGTTATCTACACATGCATCTTGCTGATGAAATACCATTGTTTTGAGAACTCATAAAAAAATAAGACGAATTTATTTAGGTTTACAATGCAACAGAAATTGTGGCTGAAATGAAGATGAAGTAATGTTTTTATTCTTGGCGATCGCTTTATGACGAATTAAACATAACAACAAACAAATGAATGTAATATTCTATAGATTCTTTCAACAATAAAACTGTAACGAATAAAAATACACGTGTAAATAGATACGATTCACGGGAAGGCCGTTCCGATTCTTAGTAGGACTTAAGACCTACGTCTTAAGTCCTACAAAGGATCTAAAACCTAAAACAAGCATATCGCACAAAGGTCTTTTCTCCTTCTAACATATTATCTGACCGGAACAAGTATTTGCCAAGACTACAGCCTCGTAAAAGTCACGCGTGTGTACAGTGCCGTTAACAAGCCCAATAAAAGCGTCTAGCAAGGTGTGGGGGCTTTAAGGCTCTTTGGCAACATTGCCAGAACTGGCACGAACGTCACAACCACATCAGGCACTTGTTGCATTGCCAGTGATGCCAAATAACCCCGTGTCACAGAACTCTGTAGGTATATATAAAATTTCGTTGGCACATAAAAGGTATGAAAAAATTTTTCTAATCTGATTTTCACCATGTATATTTAAATTACCTTGTCCACCGGTTGGAGCTTGGGGTTCGAAGGGAACTTACCTGTCTCTTGGGTGTGGGAGTGTAATATATTTTTTTCAATAATCACTTTTCCAAACCATCCGTTTGTAAATGTTCAATGTATCATTCTCTAGAGACCTATATCAATCTTTCACAGAGTATCGGGACTGAATACAAAAATATATAGTAAAAGATACTGTCTAAAATATCCTTGAAAATACATCTTAAATAACCGCTCCTAACCTTTTGAATACCGTAATTAGAGACACAATAAAAAAAGACAATGAGAGAGCAAACGCTGGCATACGTTCGGGGAGCGAGAGGTCACAGGCCAAAGTAATGTCTTACTCAACTAAAAGAAAATACTAATAAAAACTTTATATTAACTATATTAAGTTATTATACTAGGTTCCTAGTCAAAGTTCCGTTCTGAAAGTTTTTAACAAGTATGTTTCTAAGGAAGCTTAGCTGCGATGCTTATCTCGGCTAGTCGGGCCCCACAGATGTTAGTAGTTCCTAATTTAATACGGGTCTTATCGATTCGAGTTTACACCAAGTCTGGCCAAGTTGTTATTTAAGGTTTGGGCCATGAATAGTCCGGTCTTAAGTTAGGAACTGGAGAAGAATTAAGACTTGGTAGTTTTATAAAGTGGTTGAATAGGTTTTTTCTTGAATTTCTAGTACAGAAATCAGAAATGTTTATGTCAAATAGACCAGTTATAGGCACTTTTGAATTGTCAAAATGTCGGTCAGTCAAACAAGTGAAGCTAAATTGCACGTTCCAAAGAGTAGGTCTCTATGGAGAGGAACGTGCAAGAAACTCCATGGACACTCTTTTAAATCGTATTGAAAGTACATGATGTTGTCATTAATTTTTAAAAGAGAAAATGTAAATTAATTAAAAAGTATGTATTATCAGTTTGTTAATTTATTTATGAAGCAAAGCACCATGTTAACGTTAGAATTTAGATTAAAAATAAAACGATAAAGGATATAAATAGTTCGCATATCACAACACATGAAATTATTGTTGAAGGTTAAAATAAGTTAATATATACTATTTTGAACAGGTTAAAATAAATTCTCAAAATATGGAAATAAGTAACGGGAATATTTTTTTTGACAAAACTCTTTCAAAAACGGAATTATCCTAATATTAGGGTCAAAATTTTGTATCTAATGTACCTGTAGATAATAACAAATCTACACTTACCATGATTATCATTAATTTCTAATTTCAAAAACTGTATTATTTTTGACCAACAGCAGTCTAAAACTATTAGGTACGATTTTCACGCCTAAGCTTATAAACCGTACTGTCCCTACAGAGTGTCACACTGTAGATAAGGACGGGAACTCGGTAAATTGAAATATTCAACTCACTCGGAAAATATAACAACAAACAGCGTTTGTTTAAAATTTTCTGTTTGTTTTTAAAAGGGTAAGAAATTCAAGGAATTGTTGGAAGAAGGCATTTAGTTAGAAGTTGAAGACAAAAATAGTTGGTTGTAAAGATCTTTGTTCAGAGAAATGATATTTCTCTTTAGAGAAGTAGTTACTTACTACGTATTTCTCGTAAATGTTTATTGTTTGTGCTCCTAATATAATCATCAATTAAAATGATAATAACGATAGCACAGCATAGTCGGCCTTATAATGTTCCCACTGCTGGGACTAAGACCTTTAGCTTTTTACTATATGCAATTATTAATTATTTACAATTTTTGTCTGTCTGTCTGTCTGTTTGTCCGGGCTAATCTCTGAAATGGCTGGACCGATTTTGACAGGACTTTTTTTGGAAGGTAGCTGATATAATAAGGAGTAACATAGGCTACTTTTATTTTAGAAAAAAATAATTCAAAATCCTATAGCACATGCGAACGAAGTCGCGGGCACAGCTAGTTGGAGAAAAAAGGTGTTGGGGTTATACGTAATGAAGTGAAGTGTGTGAAATATTTCATGGTTTTTTTTTAGGTTATCTAGTTTATGGACTACCAGCTAAACAGGAATACCATAGATTTTCCATTTATCTTTTGACATTCTAACTATTTTTTTTTGTTTTTAATGTTAACAGGTGTGCTGTATATTTTCTGTTCTGGCTTAGAAAATAGACTATATTTTTTATTAAAGTGTAGGTAATACTGTAAGATTAAAAGCAGTTACTAGTTACGCTATTATTAATTCAATTATATCTGACGCGCACACTCACAGTTATACGTTAAAACATTTTTTACATAGTAAAAAAATCTTATGTACATACTTTATATCTATATACTTATTTATTAAGACGTCACACTGGTCCAAAAATCCTTCAACACAAAAATGTAATCAGTCATTTCAATGTCAGATTTGTCTTCCCAAAGACATATATTTGGGACACCACTAAAGATTTCTTTGAATAAAAAGCGAGACATACTAGTAAGTTTCGGAGAAACGGTATGAAAAAGAAATCTTTGCTTACAAGTAGTAAAAGGAATTTCAAAAAGAAAAAGAAAATACCGTTTATTCGACAAAAACATGAAGTTACACAAACTCATCGCTCTCAGTCGTCCAATGAGTGACAATCTTTGCCCATCTGTCAGGGTTACAGTTCCTAATATCCTAGAAATATTCTCAACTAGATGATCCGGCGAATTTCGTACCGCATAACAGTCAATGAATGTAATATGTATATCGATATAGTCAACCAACTGCGATGAAACAAAGCCTAAATAATACATCAAGTTACACACAATTTTAATGTAAAAAAATTATCTACATCGAATTTGTATATTTTACGTGATACGCGCACAACTAAAAACTTCTACAGATCTATTAACGTATAGATGCAATTTTCCTTAGAACTATAATAAATCACTTCTAACACTATCCTTTCAAAACGGGCTAAAGCATTAATAAATTATTGTATTTAATGACCCAGTAAACAGTCTACCCCACAGGGTGTAATAAAGCGAGATAAGCTCAAATATTAAGTAATCACGAGCTTTTTATGAGATTTCAACACGCGATATTTATAGGTACGAAGATGATTGTTTTTAGAATGTTCGTAAAATATTATAATATATACGTAGTCTTTAAATTTAAGATACCTACTCTAGATTTACGGTGAGAATTATGGCTGTGAGTATTTGAATGTCATGATGCTGATGAACAACTTGAATTGATAAAGGTGCTACATCTTCGATCACATTATCGTTTACTATAAGGTGGGACAGAAGTCAAGACTCTTACTGACTAAAAAACCCACCCCGTTCCTTCAAGCCTTCATACCGGGGCTCGAACGCCCTTTCGGATAACCCTGGCCCCAGTAGGTTTCGACCCGGCTGGGCCCCTGGGCCCCTGCTGTTGAGGCGTCAATTTTTATGAGTTCATAGCCATAATGAAGGATAACTTAAATTTAGCAATCGGATCAGTACTCTCAGAGATTACCTCATACAAAGAAAATAACCAATTTTGTCTCTTCATAATATTAGAGAAGTTTTGATGGTTCAGATTATGCAATAACGTATCACATAATTATTTTCGAGGAATGTTCTACCCTCTAACTAATTTTCATCAAAATCCGTTAAGCTTTTTGTGTGTGAAGAAGTAATAAACATAGACACACTAGCTTACGGCTTTATAATATTATGGTGTGATACCAGTTGGCCTTTGGGTTTTCACCCATATATTTATATATTGTGGTTACTGTCCCACTTTCATGAGTTGTAGCGTGATGTTATATTATGGCACTACTTGATAAATTGCTATCCAATACTAAAATTATTTGTTAAACTATTCAGCTTTAGGTATAATATTAGAATAGATTATAAGTACTTAATTATGGATAGGTAACAAGTAATGGATTATCTCAGACAGTTGCCAGCCAAATCCACCTGTGACCCAATAAACGTTGGGAAACCAGGGGTTTTCAAAAGCTTCTGAAGGTTAGGTAACTGTCAGATGCTTGAAGGTAATAAGCTGAATATTTTAAACTGTGTATACTTTATCTTGAAGAAAAAATAAAGTGCTCAGAAAATTTATAATCGGATTAGACGATGTTTGTTTTGCCGAAGAAAAAGTGGAAAGAATATGAAAGAAGCTTTAATGTCTGCAGGAATTGTTCCTTTTAGAGACTGAATCATGACTCGCTAAAACATAAATATTGTGTATAACTTGATTATAGGAAAACATCGTGAGGAAACCGGTATGTCCTAAAACCTAAAAATTCGAAAACATAGTATCCACTAATCAGCACTAGGCTCACGTGGAGGATTACGCCTCATGCCCTCTCCTAGAGAGGAGGCCTGAGTTACAGCAGTGGGAACATTATAAGGTTGATAATTCTGATGCTAATACCTTAATTTACTTCACACTTAAATGTTTGTGTTGGTTTGTTCCACCTTCACGATCTGGAGGCTGCACAAATCGAGATGAAATTTAACACACGGGTTGCTTATGTCTTGGAATAGAATATATGATACATTTTTACTTCGTAGTTAGCATCACGAATACCGATCTATAGAAGGATACCGTGGTACGTAATATTTTATGGGTAGGCACAACCAACATTTATTTCATTCTGATTATTAACCTTATTCTGTTATGAAGACCTACGTTATAATACGTAATCGGCATCTAACATCATTAACAACGTAATATTACGTAGTTGGTATTCAATGGGTTAATGAAACTCTATTGTAGATTAACAGCTTCAATCATCCAGAAAAACATTCTCTAAGAAATTTTTTTTAAGACCGCTTGTTGTACAACAACAATCGATCAGCCCCGATCACTGCCTACTTCAGTGATAGCGACAGCCACTTAATTGAGGAAACAACCGACCAAGTGCAAGTTGGACTAGCGCTCGAAGGGTTCCGTACGTACCGTCTGTAACAAAAACCGGTAAAATAAATCACGTTTGTTTTATGGAGCACCACTTAAATAAATGGTGTAAGGGACAGCTCTCCACAAACATTAAGGGCTTGCTCAATAGACGAAACTGAACAACCCACCAAAAAAATTTTTTTCAGAAAAAGAAAAAAAATTCAGCCTCACCATACAAACTGTCCAATCAAGTTAATAATTTTGTATGGTGAGGGAGATTTTATTTTTCGTTTCCTGAAAAAAAAAATTGTGGCAGGTTGTTCAGTTTCGTCTAAAGTTTGTGGAGGGCTGTCCCTTACACTTTGTACATAGGGTGACTGGTAATTAGTGACCGGTACCTTTACACGTTATTGTACCCATGATTAAAAACAACTTTCCCAAAGAAACTTTTTTTCTATAGTCATTAGTTTTATCACAATAACAAAAAAGCTGTTCGCGTAAATTCACGCGCGCGCGCCTTTGACCGCTCAGCTGTTAGCAGCGTTGTCTCATGTACCTTACTTGCAGTAGTGAAAGAGTTTGTAAACCCATCGCTGTATGTAATCAGTGTAGATACCTACATATTCCGGTTAAATAATATAAGTTAAATAACGAGTATGAAAAAAATGTTTCTTTGAGAAAGTTGTCTGTAATCATGAGTACAATCGCATGTATAATTATCGGTCACTAATTACCAGTCACCTTTTATATTTTATTCTGTTTTGTTTTTGTGGTTATACTGAAAATTTCAATTGTCTAGCTGTCACAGTTCATAAGATACAGCCCGTTGACAGAAGGACTGACAGACAGACGGACGGAAGGACAGCGGAGTATTAGTAATAGGGTTCTGTTTTATCTTTTGGGTTTTTTTTTTCAATGGGAAAAATCATCTTATGATAACCCTCGCTCTTGGGCGGAGCGGGAGATAGTGTCAGACTCTTACTGACTAAAAAACCCATCCCGTTCCTTCAAGCCTTTATACCATGAAACCCTAAAACAGCTATTTACCAAGAACAGTGGTGCCTTTCACAGCTGTTTGCGACTGTAAATAATTAATCAAAATCGGTCTCATCTTTGATCGTATTTAGTTCGTAATTTTGAAAAAAACAGTCTTTTAACCTCGTCGTACGGGTCAATCTGTCATTTTTTAACCGTTTTGAGAGCTTTGGCGATGAATTTTATACACAATGTAATGTGCCTGTAAAAAGATTCTTTAGTGGCGAAAAACGCAGCGTTGGAAGACCTCCCACTTGGTAAACCGGTGACCTAGTAGGGGTCGAGGGAAACCGATGGATGTGAGACGCACAGGACCGTTCATTGTGATGACACTTGGAAAGGACCGTGTCCAACAGTGGACGACTTTCAGCTGAAGTGATGATGAATGTGCCTGTTGTGGGTAGTACCTTTAGGCTACCACTGCTCTCAAAACGTTAAGGAAAACATCGTGAGAAAAACATGTTCTAGAATGAAAAATTCGATGATATTGTGACATCACACTCCTGTGGCTTTCGGCCTATTTCCTCCCCAGAGAGGAGATCTGAGTCTGAGCAGTGAAAATATTATAAGGTTTTTTATTTATTTCGCGGTGGGAAAATCATCTAATGACATCCGCCGCTCTTGGGCGGAGCGGGAGATAGTGTCAGACTTTTACTGACTAAAAACCCACTCCTATTCCTTCGTTGCTTTTAGTACCTGGGCTTGAGCTATTTTTCGAATTAACCCTGGCCCCAGTAGGCTTCGACCCAGCCTGGCCTCTGCTTCTTGAGACGCGCGGGAACAGTGTGTGTGTGTGACTTAGGCTCGGTCCGGAGAGTTACCGGACGGTCGGACAGCAAGCTACCCATTGCTCTCCGTCCGTAAGTCCGCGCCTATGGCGGCCGGAAATTGGGATCGGAAACTCGGCGGCGGTTGGGGCGATTATAAGGAAAAATACCCATATTAAGACACTACAAATTACATAAATGCACATTACACAGTTATGCTAAATTACATTAAAATTCAATTCAATATGTTACATGTGATGTTTCAATTCTTTTGAACAATCCCACAATGTACACGTTTGCTGGAAAAGAACAACTTATTTTCACTATTTAACAAAATGGTAATGTTATATCCTAACAATTTTTAACACAATAATGTAACATGCGAAAAATAACAAAGAAAATAATCTTCAGCTCCACAAAGAACATATTGTCTACACTAAAACAAACGCAGCGATCCACGTTAACGTTCCCTCGCAAAAGCAATTACGTCTACAATCGGTCGCTAAGTTTACGCGCGTCTGAGCACATCCTAATTCTTTAATTACTTCGCAAATTACATTTTTAGCGTGTAAACACTAAATGATACTGAGTGTTTTTTTTTTTTTGGTCTTTTATATTTAAATGGTTAAAAGAGCTTCTAAGATTAGGGTCTTAACTTTTGTTTTATTATTTGACTAGTTATCCGCCCGCGACTTCGTCCGCGTGTACTTCGGTTATCTTACTCTAAACGCGTTTTCCCGTAAGAATAAGATGTTTTTACGGGATAAAAAGTAGCCTATGTTCTTTCCATGTCAAAGGCTATACGCATGCCAAATCTCATCCAAATCCGTTCAGCCGTTTTTGCGTAACAAACATCCAAACATCCACACTTTCACATTTATAATATTAGTTAGGATAATGCGAATTAATATATTCGTGAATGCACCCACGTATGAGAATACTTCCTACATAGCTATAGGAGTAATTCTAAGTGTAAATAATGTGTAATAAAAAAAATGTAATACTCTTCTTTTCGATTCGATTAGAATATCACAAGTTTTTAAATAGAATTGACTCACTTCCCTTTCTTAAAAGATATCAAAGCTAAGTTGTTTATAATATTATAGTTTTGTGAGTACTCTCTCTCTTTTTTTTATTTTATTCTTCTTCTCGAATTGATGGTTTTCTTTTTCCTCGAAATTTTTGAGTCCAGTAAGTTGCCTAATTTATAGCGGCGACAGTAGCGTTTTAGGGCCTCCAAAGTACGATGTAAGGATACTTTGTGCATTCTAATAAGTAAGCTATCATGTGGTCAGAAGCACCGTACTCGCAATTTTATTCTCTAAAATATTTTGTTTGTATTTAATTTTCTTATTTTTATGCTAAAAAAAAACGCATTTAGTAATACAATATTAGTGTGCTTATAATTGATGTGAAAGCGAAACATTATCCCAAGGAAACATAATTATGTACCTACTCACGGAATAAAAGATCCTATGTCCTATTCCCGGACATGGTCTACCTGTGTGTGTGTGTGTAGATATACATACACTTATATGTCCAAACTTTCCCCTTTATAATATTTATCATGTGATTACTTTTGTTTAGTACCGTAAACAAGCCCGATAAAACGGCAATGTCGACGTACTATGCCAGATTTTCTGGCAATCCTCCAAGACTGGACGAAGCCAAACTTCGTCTAGTACCTAACCCTATTTAGACTATTAAGAAAGTGCTAGATTTCCATATTTATTTATTCAGACAGTCCTGTGTCCTTCATAGATTCCTAGGGTTTTATTTTTTCTGCAAACATAGCAAGGTTTTATATTAAGTTATCAATAGACATGAGTAGACTTTATTATTATATTTGAGAGGGATTATTTAGGGGTTCATAAACTCACAAACATAGACTACACATACTCACATACACTATATGTGTGAGTTTATGAATCCCCAAATGATCATAGACATTGTGTTATCACAAATTGTTACGCATTTATCAAGCTTTAGATTTATAAGTAATCATTGAAAATAATTTTGCATCGATTGATGACTGAATGAAATTACTAACCATTTCAATAACCATATTTGTTTATGCTCACACTAAGTACTTAATAATCAAAAATACACAAATTTATTATCGCTTACCATCAGCCTGATAGACTCGCGTTTGATAATAAAAAAAAAATGGAAAGCTCAAAGATGCTGAATATCCCCATTTAAAAACTCTAGAAACGTCCCAATTTCTACAATTCCATAGAACCAGATAAGCTGAAAACTCAATATTAATCTCCAGTATTTTCACAGCATCACTATTCAATCTGAATACGCAATTCAATTTAATACAGACCATGATTATTTCATCCGTGCTGTTTATAAATGCTACCGACCCACATTCTCGTACGTTGCGATCACATTGCATTTTAATGTGTGCCTGATTATATCACAACTTGCATGCAGACTGTGCATATTGCGTTTTTAATACGGGAATCACGTTCATGAACAAGCGTATGTGATTATCTGTGTCCTTTATATTTTGCAGTAGAAGCTCTTCTTTATATTATTTTTACCTCGTGTTTTTTTATCACACCTATATTTTTCACTGACTTGCAGTTTTCTATACAAATTTATAAAAAACTGGGTAAGAATGTTTAATAAACCAACAGATTTAAAACCATTTGATGTTACTATTTTGTTTATAAACCATCTCTAAACAAAACTTTGCCCAATGTCTTTTGTTTTGTCTGTTTCACTTTCGCTCATTTACTTTTGGGAGAGAGTAATGTTTGTTTATGTACCGACTTGTATATATGTCTTTATTTACGTACTTATTTCGAGCGAGTGCTTGTGACATTGTCGAGTGAAGTGCTTCGAGACAGACATTCGAGAAATTTGCACAGTAAGCTTTACTGAACAGAAAACGAGAAATGAGTGGTTTCTACTTTGTACTCAAATTTTTGCGTGGAATTAAAATAAAATGTTAAACATTCTTCTGGTTCATATTCTTTGTCAGTAAAACTATTGAACAAATTGCCGGAAAACATGACATAACCACCACAATTACACCAGCTTTATCTTTAAATAAATTGAAAAAAAAAATCTTGATCAAGAAAACATACAAATAAATACAATAACAAATATATTAGCATTGAAAAAAATGATAGCTAGGAGGTCTGTAAGTTAACAGTGAATGAATATAACTTTTAGACATCATCGCTTACCATCAGGTCAAACGCGAACCTACTAATAAAAAAATTTATAGACATATTATTACGGATTAGCCCAGAGTCACGGAATATGCTGAGCAACGGCCTATTCCTGCTTAGATGCGACGCACAACTTATAATTTTAGATTGTATTAGTATATAATTATGATTTTCTTTTAGTTTAGTTACTCTTTCTTAGGTTATTTTTGTTTATGTTTGTCCCTGTTATGGCCGGCGTCAAAATGCAACAGATAATCTAGACAACTCCGTTGTCTATAGTACAAGAAATATTGTTAAGCTCGCTCTAACAAGGGACTGGCTTTTATATTTTGTACTTTTTTTATATTTTTTCGTTTTGTTATTTGTGCGTCCATATATAGGCGGAATAAACATATTTTCTTTCTTTCTTTCTTTTCTATATTATTTTGTATTTTAAATATGTATTAAACTAAAGAAAATATATTTACAGAATAAAAGCTATTTTTGGTAATTAAATAAATACAATAATAATTATAAAGATACGAAAAATTTTAATACTTATTTTTTACCAGTTAACTGCGCCCGACGGAATCCATAATTGTGTTCATTTCTTAATATTTATTACCTGATATATATTATGGATTGCAGTATATATAGACAACGATTTGAAATGAAAAATTTGAAGTTTGATTCTGGTTTTTTTTAAGAGTAAAATCATAGAATTTTCTGCATCTTTTATCAAAACGTTGAAGCTTGAAGAAAAAATATCTTTCAGTCCAGTTAAATAAACTCGCTGGTCTCACAGATCATTTATTTCGTATTTCTTGCCTATTAGGCTACTGTAGATAACTGTCACTTACAAATTGTAAGTTATTATTTGCTCAAAATATCCTTTTTATCAATCTTTCGTAGTTCAAAGCTCCGTCCAATAATCGCCGAACAAATTCGTTGAAATTTCTCAACGTCTTGCAGCATTAACTCTTCATATATCAATCTTTTTCATACAGACTCTAACGAGGACTGTTCGCATTACTTCAAATTATCAACGTAACCCTTTTCCACCCTCTAATATATCTTGTTGAGAGGTCGGTGCAGGCATATGGGGGATCAAGTGGATAGGCTGATAGTACGGATCTTTGCGACCATCCTGAAGGGTAAACATATTGAAGGAATTTTATATTGGAAACGTATAAGTATTTTTTTTTTTTTTTTGTGGTGGTTTTTCAGTTATGTGTCATCTTTGGGAAGATTGTTGCTACTGCTCTTTAGTTTGCAATTTCAAACAGACTATGGGAAAAATGATTTTACCTTGCCGGGGATTACTTACAACGAATAAAGTTAAGCTCTCAGTCCATGCCATTTTTCGTCACTTACATTATGAACTTCACATCTTTCTCGTCGACACTTAGTAATAATAATAAATAATAATAATATTCCACAACTATCACACAACGCCGTCTAGTCTCAAGCTAAACAGAGCTTGTATAATGAGTATAGATAACTGATAAACATACTTATATATTTCTAAATACATACATGTTATAGACAAATTACACCCAGACACAGAACAAATGATCATGCTCATCACACATTTGTCCTGGGTGGGAATCGAACCCACGACCTCCGGCATAGCAGACAGGGCCACTAACCACTAGACCAATAGGCCAGTAGCAATACGCACACAGTATAAACAGTTTTAACCACCATATTTTATTATATCACCGATTCAGATATCAGTATGAAAATTGTATAATCGTAGGTATGTATCGTATCGGCATAACGACTTCTAGCTGAGTGACTTATTCATACATGGACCCATTGGTTTTATCATCGATTATGAATGATGTTACGTATTTTTTTCTTAGAGATATGTTTGTATAATTATATAGGTATACAACTAAAGGTTTTGGAGTGGCGACCGCGTACCTGGTGAAGGTAGCGGGAAACCGGCACCGGAACCGGTGCAGGAACGTTCGATGTGGCGACGCTTGGGGGAGGCCTATGTCCAACAGTGGACGTGTATCGGCGGAAATGATGATGATGAAAAGCAAAGAAGGAACATAACATAGGAGTGAATTTTAGTCAGTAAAAGTTTGACACATACGCTCTACCCTAGTGGAGAAGTCATTGGATAATTTCTCACATAAAAAAGCTGCAACCCCAAAAATTAACGTAGGAGTAGGCTTTAATTTTGGTTTAGTCAGTAAAAGTCTGACATACCTTTGCGTTCCGCACTAGAGTAGAAGTCATTGGATGATTTTTCGCCTAAAAAGAAGTCCTGGATCATAAGAACACTTATTCAGTTTTCGACCTTATCGAATTTTGAAATACTTCCCGCAAACGTTAAGATACTTTAAGAAGTGAAAGATATATTTTTTTTTTTTTTTTGTAACTGTACTCTGTTCAATATAACATTAGACATTTATTACTGTCCTACCTTTTATTACTGTCCGTTCAACCGGTTTTGACTTTCATTACGTTTGTGGCATGACAAATGGCGGCTGCAGTAAATAATTGGTATTGTAACCACTTTTTTTGGCTTTTAATGCCATCCTTATACCTTTTTTTTTTGTTTTCGAGAGGAAACTTTTAAAAGGTGTCCGGACTTTGGGGATAAGTCCAGAAAACCACCCCGGTGATCACCATCAGTATGTAAAAAGGGCCCCATTACCTCTCAAAAGACAATTCCGGAACCCCCTCAGTGCAGCGTCTTTACGACACATCCCTGAGGAGACTATATAACGGTCTCCCCTTTTTTTTTATGGTGGGAAAAATCATGCATTGACATCCCCCGCTCTTGGGCGGAGCGGGAGATAGTATCAGACTCTTACTGACTAAAAAACCCACCCCGTTCCTTCTAGCCTTCATACCGGGGCTCGAGCGCCCTTTCGGATAACCCTGGCCCCAGAAGGCTTCGACCCGGCTGGGTCCCTGCTGAACGGTCTCCCCTGACTCTCTTTGTGCACGGCAGCACGTGATCACTGAGCTACCGTCTCTCCTGTAATCCCTTGATGAGCGAGCAAAGTCCCCACTCTGAGCGCTCATGGTTCCAAAGTCCTACTTTTATTTAATGGTGCAAGCGGGGTTTCGTCGTGTTAGGCATCGAGGCGGTCGCCTCCCCGACGCCCTCTTCTCCGAGCGGGGTCGGCCCTTTCACGATCTTGCTCTGTGGCCTCCTTCTGGACCATCACGGTCTCACAGAAGGAAGCAACTTCCCACCAGTTTTCTGGCTCCACCAACATGGCCCTCGCTATCCTTAGACCTACAAAATAAAAGTTAAAATCGGTTGAACAGACAGTAAAAAATATTTTTTTAAATGTATATTCTTAAATGTATAACCATAATGATGCAAAAATATTTGCAGCCAGTTTTTTTAAGCCATGTTTAAATAAACATACCCAACTGAACCCTATTAAAAGCACACACTCCTTTTACAAAAGCACCGTTACCACGTATCACATAAAAATACACGCGTTTTAATTTGTTCGCAAAATGAGATTTCCTGTAAAAGAATCAGATAATGAGGGTAGGTACGGAGTTATATCCGGGTTTAAGGCAGGCCTTGACCTACAATCCAGCCGGGCGAAGGAGGGTTATGATGAGTCTATAGAAAAATGTTCGATGCTTTCGAAGCGCGAATAAGATGAATTATTTGGACAACTTTTTGAAGGATAATCCTATTAGGTTCCTTTTTTATGGTTTTGTTGGTATTTTTAATAGGGTACTTGATGAGTTTGATTTAAGTTCGAAATTCGCGTATCGTCATCTTCCTGTCCTTGTCCCGTATTACTTGGGGTCGGCGCAACTGTTCGTTCCACTAAGATCTCCTTAACCAGTCCCCCAGGGGACAGAACTCAATGTTCCACTACTATCCCGTACGCCGGGGATTGTTAAAGAACTAATAAGCGAAATTCCTTGATATCCATTTTAAATAAAAGAAAATGACGTACAAAGTAACAAAATACAGATACAACTTCGTGTGGTTTCATTCATTTCATGAGACTGTCAGACTTTTACTGACTAAAATCTACCTAAGTTCCTTTAGTTGCTATTGGCACAAAATCGTAAAGAGATCCGACCCCAGATAATGGGAGTAGGGACGGACAAAAAAGACATACAGAACCCTAAAAACGTTAAACTTCGACATTTCCGTAATTCCAGTATCTAATTTCCGATCGCGTCGATACCGTTAAAACATAGTCAACACTAATGTTAGTTTCCTAAACCACGATACCCAAACATGTACTATGTACTATGTATAAACTTTAATATGACACTAACACAAAAGAGAGATAAGTACAGAAGTCAATCTACATACAAAGTGCGCTCAACGCACACATAGACATCGCAAGTGTAGCCGCTTGAGACACGCGTTTGTAAACTTTTTGTGCAAAAATGGAGCAACACAAATATAGTTATTTTAACTGTTTATCGAACAGTTGTTGAAATTCAACGTTAAACGGTGAATTGCTGTTTTTTAAGCTACCAATAGTTTTGGAGACGTAAGTAGGTATTTGCTTGTATTTCGATGGTTCGTTTTAACTTAACATAGAACAGTTAGGTAAGCGCTTTGTCCCCCTGTCCCGTGCCGAGAAAGCAAACAAGACATTGTGTACTTGCAACATTTTAACAATTTATAATAGATATTTATTATAGTATACGCTACGGAAGTCCTATAAACAGTAAAGGTAGGAATTGCTCAGCGAGCTGGCTGTCCGTGCAGCCGCCACTTTCGCTGTGCTCGGGCGTGCCCGAGTTGCACGACAGAACAGCAACCCCAGCTCGATTGCCAAGAGTAGGTATGAAAAGTGAAGCACATAGGTACATTTATTTATTAATTAAAAGTTCATTCAACACATAGGTACAAAGGCGGACTTAATGCCTTAGGCATTCTCTACCAGTCAACCAAGGGACGTGACTTCTGTACCTACCTGTTTAGTGACACTAAGCACTAAACGTAAGTATCTCTTACGTAACCTGTTTGGATACTCAGGCTTTAGCAGCTTTACAATATGACGTCATAAATAGTTACTTTTATAATAATAACTTCAGGATGGTAAACACGTTAAATTAGTATTATGCTGCAAACTAGTTTGTTTTAACTAATTATGTTAATGAGAAATATAATTAGTGTTTGTGTAAATTAATTAAAAGATAAAGGTAGTGTAATTATGTTGGACATTTACTATTCTCAAGCGAAAATAACTGGAACTTAAAGCGCGTTGTCTTTCTATTGTGTCTCTAATTACAGAATTTGCAAGGTTAATAAGTTGTTGCGTTGGATGAAAAATCTATTGGGGAATGTGTGCCGCCATCTGATTGCCAAATGGAGTAAATATTTATTTTTTCTGATACTTGTTCCGCGCCTGGGTGTCTTGGGTTTGTCAGTTTACTACCTCTAGTCTGAAAGATTAACATACAACATCATCATCAGCCTTTTTAATGCTCCCACTGCTGGGTCTCAGGCCTCCTCGGAAAGGGAATGGGCAGTAATCCACCACGCGGGCCCAGTGCCAGTGCCGGGCGGGAGCAGTGGTGAATGTCACATGTCTTCGAATTTTTGGTTCTAGGACATGCCGGTTTCGCCACGATGTTTTCTTTCACCGTTTTGAGAACAATGGTGATGAAATAAAGTTCACAAAGTAACGCGCCTGGCTGGGTTCGAACCCGCGACCTACAAACCGTAAGTGGGGGCCATTACCATTCGGCCACCAGTGCTCTCAAACATACTACATAGAGTATTTAATATATATTATTTACCTGTTTTCACGAAGCAGGTTCTTTTTTATGAGGTGCGAAATCATTAAATAAATTCTCCCATTCTGGTCCCAAGAGGGCATGAGGGCATGAGGTATGCCAAACCTTTACTGACTAAAACCGACCTGTGTTATTTTAGTTGCCCTTCGAGTTCCAGGGTCATGATAACTAAACTTGAATATAGTTCTTACCGTATGATTGGACAGTGAGATACCCATTGCTCGTTGTCCGCAAGCCCGCCCTTAAGGTGGCTTGGAATTGCACTGCGACTCCCGACAACTAAATACATACCTACTAAGTTCTTTTTCAAAATAAAATAAACGGTTGTATGTTTTAACAAGCACAAAATCGTTTGTTTTCGTTTGTTTTGTAACCATAGAGTTATAAAAAGTAAATTGCAAAAGGATTTATTCTTGCTACCGTTTAGCAATATTTAAATATTAAGAAACAAACGTGGGAAGTCAAAGTACCTACGGTGGAAGAGTATATTACTTGTGTACGTGGCTTTAAAACACATGTGTTTATATGTAGGTTGTAAAACTCAGCAACGAAATGTTTATGTTTTTAAAACGTTCGCGCAAAACGGTTTAGGTGGCAAATAAATGTGATTCTAAAATGAGTGGCTTTGGCAAGCTTCCGATTTTTGCTGTACCATCTGTAAATGTGCCGGAAATTTTACAATGAATAGAGAGATGCATATGGTAGTAACTTTTGATAAAATACGAATTAGTCTTTTGGGTAGTATTTTTCGATGGGAAAAGTCATCCTATGACAACCCGCGCTCTTGGGCGGAGCGGGAGATAGTACCAGACTCTTACTGAATAAAAAACCCATTCCGTTCCTTCAAGCCATCATGCCGGGGCTCGAGCACCCTTTCGGATAACCCTGGCCCCAGTAGGCTTCAACCCAGATGGGCCCCTGCTGTTGCTGACAACTCCTTGAGGCGCGCGGGAACATCGCGCGCCGTCAACGGCTTGAAAACTATAATTATGTTTATTTTTTATAATAAACCATGTGGTATTTAGGTAATGTAGGACTCGTAAATATACAAAAAAAAAACTTTCATTTTATCGGTCCTTCGATCCGGATACCACAGAACATTTTAATATATTACCGAAGGGAATCTAAAATATTAATTGAAAACTTTTTAGTACCAGTTTTTATAACCAATTTGTAGTATAAGCTATCAAAATCAGACTTCAACAGCTACTATTTTTCTTAATCAACTATGAAATAAATATTTAAAAAATTCCTGTTTGACTCAAAAACCCGATTAGACCAGAACCATAAACGTTTTGTATACATGGTTATTTTTAAAGCACTGGCAACCTCTAAGAACTATGTTACTAACATTATAAACAACAACTTTTGTTCTATGACTTTAAACATATCAGATTTCAGTTCATCAGATTTCATTCACAACCAATAGTATAATAGCAGAGGGAAGGAATATCGGGCGGCGGGGTGCTTGATGCACTTGCGTTGAGTCATACAGACGTAGGTAGATACAACAAGATACAAAGTTGAAATGTGTTAGAACAACGAAATCTTGAAGGTTTGTTTGTGGTAAATGAATACTGTTACGAAAAAAGTCAAAATACAAAAGGTGTTAGTAACCTATGTTACTACCTCTCAGCACACACTGGCAATCTTTCAGGACTATTCTTGAGATGTTGCCAGTTGTTTAAAAATACCTCTTTATAGCCTACACCTACTTGGAGGTTTTTAAGTAAACAGTGAATAGGTTTTACAAGCGTGCACATCATCAGTTATCAGTTGAGATTGTTGTCAATCTTGAACCTGTAAATACTTAATTAACAACCCTTAAACAAAGGTTTGAAAAGAAATAGTTTAGATAGGTATCGAATAATTATAACAAAACACTAACGACCCCCAACGGGATTAGACTGGTAGCAATTAATGCTAAAGCTCTAGTTCTAATTACGCTTAGCTTGAGACTAGACAAGACTACGTTATTTAAACCTAATGAAGCTGAAAATGATTTTATGAATGTAGAGGGTAGTTCATCTATTTATATAATAAGTTTCTCACTGACTGACATATCAAAGCATAACTAAAACTACTAGCACTAGGATCGTTAAATTTTGCGCAAGATATTCCTTTTATGACTTTCGAGCTATGCTAGAACTAAGTTATTTTTTTCTAAAATATACCCCCTTTTTATGGTGGGAAAATCATCAATGACAACCCCTGTTCTTTGGTGGAGCAGGAGATAGTGTCAGAATGACTAAAAACCCACCTTCATGCCGGGGCTTGAGCTGTCTTTCGAAACTAACCCTGGCCCCTGTAGGCTTCGACCCAACTGGGTCCCTACTGTTGCTGACAACTCCTTGAGGCGCGCGGGAACAGTACGCGCCGTCGACGACTTGGGCACTTGGGCTCGGTCCGGACAGTTACCTGACGGTCAGACAGCGAGCTACCCATTGCTCACTATCCGCAAGCCCGCGACTACGGAAAATGTACCTCCTCAAGAGATGAATCGGGAGGTCAAAGAATGAATGGAGAACGCTGCTTTAAAGCGGGTGAAGCTACTACTAGAGTATTTAGTTTGTGAATACAGTGGAAAAATCAAGGGTATAAAGAATTGTTTTAACTAAATATAGAACTAACAAGTTTGAGAAAAAATAAAACAATCTTCATGTTACATGACATTTTACTTTATTTCATCCTATACTAGCTTCTTCAAAAGTACATATTGTCGAAATAAAAAGACAGATATAAAAGTCATAATATATGCTTGTAGCGGCATCTATGACGCCACATAAGAACTACGAAGAAA
Source organism: Mythimna albipuncta (assembly GCA_929112965.1). Classification (NCBI taxonomy): domain Eukaryota; kingdom Metazoa; phylum Arthropoda; class Insecta; order Lepidoptera; family Noctuidae; genus Mythimna; species Mythimna albipuncta. The sequence continues at coordinate 14,877,729 of OV815973.1, forward strand.
GTACGAAATCCTGTATCGCGCAATCAAAGTTCTCCGCGCGATTTGAACATATACGACAACCCGAAATCATCTATCGGGCAGTCGCCCACCAGACCATAACACCTGTCTGGTCGGAGGATCCTTCCTTTTCAACGGAGGTATGTGGGACTTTACTCTCTGTTCCGCATCCCTCCAAACTGGTGACCCTTGACAAAAGAACGTCAGCGCAGCCTTCGTGCAGCTACTACTTCGTGACGTCATCATCACTTCCTCAAGCTTTCGAGCTGCGAGCCATACAGCCAGCACCCACGGCTATGAAGGGTATCCTGACCATCAGCATGACCACTTGGTTATACCTGGTCATCCCCCTCAGCCTCATCAGCGACCTTGGCTTAGCACACCGCACCTTCGGCCAGTCATATGAAGAGCCATGAAGAACCTCTCCTGGTCGACGCCAACAGTCAAGCCCTACGTCGCACAAGCACCGCTCCGACTCACTGGAGCCAGCAGCACTACTCCGACTCACTGGAGCCTGCAGCATCGTCCCGACTCACTGGGACAGCATCACCCCGACTCACTGGGGCATCATCCCGACTCACTGGGACATCATCACCCCGACTCACTGGGGCATCATCCCGACTCACTGGGATACCAACACCCCGACTCACTGGGGCATCACCGCAGACAGTTCCGACTCACCGAGAACTATGCGGCATCGGTTCATGCCGCTACATGCTAATCCAAGATAAATTGTTCCCGTATGTTAAATTTCGTACAAATCCATACAGCCTTTTGAGTATAGAAGCCAGAAAATCTGACACGAGGCGTATCGCAATACCCAGTTTCTGGATTGTGGTGTTCAGATAATCGCACCAATAAAAATATTAGTACTCAATATACGATTAAACTAGAAGCCGACCATAGACTAGTTCTCAACCATGTTAGGTTATATTACAGCCTATAGACCAGTATTAACTAACAACATCTATAACCATAGTAAACAGTCAGACGGTCAGTAGTAGTAGTAGTATTGGCAGTGTAAACCGAGGGCAATCGTGGAACAACTTTTTCAACTCTGGGTGAAGCTCGGGAGATTGTAAGAACTTTACTGACTAAAATTCACCTTCTTTTTTAGGTGAGAAATCGTCCAATGACTTCCCTTCTCTAAAGCAGAGGGGGAAGGCGTGTCAGACTTGTACTGACTAAAACTAACTCCTATGTTCCTTCTTTGATTTGCGTTCCAGAACTCCAGGTTTCCCTTTCAGAAGAACCCATGGGCCTTATAGGCCCTGCTTGGCCCCTACGGATAGCCTGATTTTCCACCTGAAAAAAAAAGTCATATTTCCGTCATACCTTAAAATCGCTACCCGCACTGGGCCCGCGTGGTCGATAATGGGCCCATTCCTTCTCCAAGAAAGAAAGAAAAGAAAGAGAAACCGTTTGGTAATTCACGCGGAAAAAAACGCAATCTTAAAACTAGTTAACAAATATAATTTAACATCAATCGATAGGGAAGATATGCGTCACTTCCGCGCAAAACGGCCGAACGCTCAGCATAACTGCTGTGGCCTCTCGCATAGTGCGATGAGCTAACTTCGTTGGTTTTTAGCGTGGGCCAGTCGCTGTGTCGACGTAAAGACGCCTGAACAGTGCAGTCTAAAAGGAGGCCTGAGTCCCAGCAGTGGGAACATTAAAAGGCTAATTATGCTATGTTACTTTAAAATCGACTTGAGACTTAAAGAAAGAAAGAAAGAAAAAGAAAGAAAACAAGTTTATTCCGCCTGAATACACGCACAAATCAACACAATATTATATAAAATATAACAGCCAGTATCCCTATCAGGCCATGTGTGTAACGGGCATAACACTATTGCCCTTGTAACCTGCACAGAGCATATAAACAGTTACACACACACACAGACACACAGACAGTTTTGCAGACTGCTTTCAATGATAGAAAAACAATACCCAATCGTTAAAAATACAATCAGTTCAAGCATAAAAGCTGGTCTGTATTTACATACTCGTAATATCATTCACTAAAATCATTTCGAGAACAAACTATTATGGTTTTAATAAAATCTAGATGGAAATTGAAACCGAAGAAAATACTTTCAGCCAAATGGAGACGTAAAATCAAAAAGTATCTTCTGAAAAGTTCTGATAGATGTTTGCCCTATTTTTATAGTAGTCTAGGCCTTGAACTAAGATCTGAAATACTGACATTCTATTCGGAGCGATGGATCAAAATGACATGATAACTTATACGTTACGTCTAAAAAATATTGGAACCAGTTTTTTGGGACTTGTAATGTCCAAGGAATTTGTAACATTTATAAGGTTTTAGCTACTACAAGCGGCTTTACTCGCGCGATAGTAGGAAATGTTCCTAAGCGAACATAATCCCAAGATCAAGTCTATCTATGAACCAAGTTCCATCGTAATCTTTTAAGCTGTTCAAGCATAAACATATAAATACATATACACACTCACAAAATTTTGCCTTTAAATTATAAGCGTGACTAGCTTTTGCTCTGAGGTTGAACTATGAACTAACGAACTTCTGGTATTTTTTTTAAGAAGTAACAATAGTGTCGATTGTTTTCTACCATTTGTATCAAAGGTTTTAATAGAAACGGTAAAATTATGACACAAACGAAATACGTTCGAAATATAAGTTTTCATTTCGAACTTACCATTTTAATGAATATACTTAATACAAACTTGCAGCTGTTTCCTCTACAGTATTGCAAAATACACTTGCAGTAACTTTCAATTATATCTCATAGGACTCACAAACAGAACTGCTGGCAAAGCAATTGGATTACCAAAATTAACACTTTCCAGCAACGTCGTGTTTGACATTTGCACGTTTATGAAGTTGAGTCATTACTGACGCTCAATTCTGAATGTACAAATATGTTACTTCATGGAATTTATGGTCCGAAATTGAATTCAATCTAGGTTTATAGGTCTTTAACTGCTGATTTTCATGTTCATTTGAATTGAATTTTAATAAAAGTGTTGTTTCAAATTCTAAAATGGTTGATTGATGTAACCAATGCTTAAGTATTGATCAATTCATTAATGCGGTTATTGTACTTAGTGCATTATGATGAAAATAGAATCAAAATCCGTTGTAAACATGGAATTTGTTTTTTGAACATTAGAGACGTTAGAAATTGTTTGCCTTTCTTCACTATAATATGCCAAGTATTATATATTCAAACCTTTCACATGAATGGCTTTGTCTACTGGTAAAAATCTCATGAAATTCCACACAATAGTTGTTGAGATTATCGAATACATATAGACAGACAAACGCCGTGAGGAATACTTGATTTTATAATAATATTTCATTTGTAAATCAGGGACAATTTACATTATGTTTGATACATTAGAATATGCATATATTATTATTAGTTTATTAATATGAATTCTAAAAGTGAACATGCAATATAAGACATGCAATTTAAGCTTAGTATCTCCCAAATAGGCGATCAAAGAATTTCAGACGTGGCAAAATGTGAACACAAAAATATATTTTTCACTTGAGATTTGAACGAAAACAAATTTAAAAAAAAAAAAATTAAAAAAATTTTAAATTGCTATCGAGACATTGTCTAGGAATAAACAAATTGATTGTTTTTTTTTTTTTTTTTAATATATATCTTGTTTTTTTTTTCAAATTCTCAAGCGATCTACAAGTCACAAGTACCATAAAAAAACTACAGTTTGTGTGATATCGTCATGCAACGTCACATATTACATAGATTTTATTACCCTTGCAATACAAAATATTATGGCCGTGTCTAAATATATCGGATATTTAGTATACATGGCCCGTAATATTTTGTATTTTGTGCTCATCTTTTATTTTCATTGCTCTCTAGGGCCATAATAATTTGTTTTACTGTGAAATAAAGGAAAACATTTCCTGGATAAATATTTTTTTTGTATTTACCTTATTATGATTCGATTAGTCTTTGGAATTGATTGGTTAGCATAAGATAGAAAGAACAAAATACAAAGATTTGTATTTTTTTTTGTAACTCAAAAACTAATAGACCAATTTAAAAAATCTGTTTCCTCAAGTAGACGTTATCATCAAGAGATATAAGGACGCAGACGAAGTCACAGACAGAGCTAGTCATTAACATTATTGTTAGAATTTTCTAGGTAAATTAAAAGGTATTAAAATAGATCGTCAAGTCCGTCAATCAAAAATTAATTAGGGATCGACCTTGTACGAAGAGTATCAATAAGTACTGTACCGTGTGAATTCTAGCAACATACACGCGTACATAAGTATAACATGCATAAAACCTTATTAGGCCTGGCATCTCCGCAAAAATTAATTAATTCCGCCCAATTGAAATACTCGATTAAATAATTGATGGCCGCTCTTCAACCCAGAAGCTTTTAAACCTCCCGTGAGAATGACTGATCTGATTTTTATGTCAGCTACCGTACACTCTACTTTCTTTTTCCACGAGCTTTATAGTAAATTTTATGACCAAGCTGTTGCAATGAAAACCATTAAAAAATGTAGTTTTAATATAATAATGACAGTCATTACAAGAATATTTAAGCAACTGTAACACATGCTCAGAAGCGGAACTTTTGATCGATTCTAATGAGTTACATGTAATGACAAACGCCCTCAAACTTGGGGGTTGAAATTCTGAAAGGACCATAACTGTATCTGCGAACGTGTTTGAGCCCAAACGCTGGGCTATAATACGGCGGTGCATGTTTACGACGCGGGGCTGATCTCGAGAAACCATGGCGCTGTGTTTTGACGGTGCTCACAGGTGGTATAATGAGTCGTGTGGGGCGCGGCGGTATCGAGCGGGCGCCGGCGGCGGCGGCGGCGGCGGCGCGCGCAGCAGTGCACCGGGCGCCAGCAGCCCGGCTGGCCGCGTTCACATGGTACATGCGATCCCCGCCGGCCGCACCAACCGGCCGCGCGTGGCGGCCCAAACGCCCGACGCGAACCTACCCATATCCTGTAACTGTACCACCCACCCTATCCTGTGGTAAACAAAACCCATGTGATAGTGATGTGAAGTGACCGTTTATTCGTAATTCAGCCACGTGAGGATTTTATAATTCGACGTGACGACCTACCGTCCGTGTAGTGTAATTAGTTAATCAATTATGTAACGACCGTAATAGCAAGAGCTTTTCAGTGGTGACGCTATAGGCGTCTGTAGAATGTACGGGAATACTTTTGATGGATTAAAAAAATGTTGTGTCAGGAATTACCCGCGTAAATACGTTCAACGACATTATATGGCGTGTGAACTTTCACATTACTTTATTTCGATTTATTTTTTATTTTAACGTAACGTTAAAGTAATTTATGTAAATCGTTAATAAATTCTTCAAGTAAAATTTTGATAAGCGCCATCGAATTGCGTGAGATAAACTTTTAAGGTTTTTATCGTAATAACGGTCTAGATGATAACTTAGCACTAGATAAACTATCATTTATTTAAGCACATATCTACCTGTGTGTACCGTGTACCGTCTGATATCATTACAAAGTTTCATTCAAACTATCGCGAGCGTAGTCGATTCGTAGCACCTGTGCTACGACTGCTACGATATAGCCTACGTGAGTGCTACGCGGGGATTATTAATATAACTTGTGAATATTACAGTTTCCGTAGCGTGTAAATAGGTTCGTACATTAAAGGGTGGTTTTGATAAAATTCAACAAATTCCTTCCTCACAATCTTGACCTATTTTCCTGAGTAACGCCACCACAAAGGAATACACGAAGTCGTCTAACATACAAGCGTCTACATATAAAAGTAATTAAATGCTAAGAGCGTTATAATAGGCTTCTGATTACTCGCGTAGTACATTGTGTTACTGTTATAATATTGAACATTAGTTCAAGTTGCTAATCAGGTCATTCGTGTTTCCTGTACGAGGACTGTAATTACTTATAATATTTTAAACAATGCATAGTTTTTTTTTCAGTCTTTGTGTAATTAAAAAGTTCTACGAAATGAAAGTAATATTTTTTTTTTAACAATGATACAAATACCAGGCTTTGCTTTTGCCTTTATTCGTATAACATATAAATAGGAAAACAAAGAAAAACTCCTTAAAAAAAATCAGAAAGTAGCTCAAAGTTTGAACATTTTTTAGAGGGATCTACCACCTCACCTCTTTAAAAACGATTTTGCATGATTTTATATGGAAGTTGAAAAATGGGCAAGTGCGAGTCGGACTCGCACACGAAAGGTCTCGAATATTACAATATTGAAATCAAACAATACCGACAAAATAATGTTTTTTGTATGTCTTTTAATTTTTAATTTCATTATTTGCTAATCAAGAAATATACATTCTGTGGAAACTTCTCTTTGACTACCTATTACGGTTTAAGAGATATAGTCTGCTGACAGACGGACAGACAACGGAAGCTTAGTTATAGTGTCCCTTTCAAATGCGGAACCTTAAAAAACAATTGATAATGTGTCTGTCTGTGTGAAGTGGTCTTCATCAAAGCAACATTTCAGTACTAAACGGATCAAAGAACCCAGCCATGCGCACATTGACCAGATTCTGTTTCCGAGGTCCGCAAAATGCAGACAATAATCACTCTTATTCATAAACATAGGGAAGTATTAAAAACCAAAATGGGTTGTGGGTTGTAGCTTTTCCCTGTCATGTAAATTATGAAGACGGGTTACAATTACCAATTAGGCTATGCCTGATGAATTAAGGTCGTTTTTATTCAGCCATATTAAATACATATATCTAAAATAGAATAAATAATAATATTTTACAAATTTTGCAAAACATCATCTACACTAAAACTAAGCAGAGCTTATGTAAGAGTATTACACTACTAAAAAGCATAATCAGCCTTTTAATGTTCCTACTGTCAGAACTCAGGCCTCCTCTCTAGGAGAGGGAATGGGCCGTAATCCACCACGCGGGCCCAGTGCGGGTTGGTTCACGCGACAACTAAGAAACATATATATTATAAATAAATTAAATCCAGACACAGAACAAATGATCGTGCTCATCACACAAACAATTGTCCTAGATGGGAATCGAATCTAACCTACGGCGTAGCAGTCAGGGCCGCAGATCACTAGACCGACAAGCCAGTCAAAATGAAACTGTTGTTTTGTTGGTTGGCGCAGTGGTTGAGCGATGGGCTGTTGCGCTGCGTGTAACGGGTACAATTCCTGCACTAAGCAATTAATTTGGTCTGTGTTTTGGGTATATGAGTTATATGTTTGTGAACGCAGTTACGATACAGGATTCATTCTAAGTGTACGTGTGTGAGAGGGAATAAAAACGTTTCAGTATCAAAATCGTAGTTAAAATAATACAATTGTTAAAAAAAACTGTCTTTAGGGAACACAGTTTGCTGTAGGAGACCGACAGAATATACTTTTGAAGACATTAGAGTAGTGGGTTTGTAATTGTTTTGTTTTAGCCACTATAAAAAGCCATAAAAGGCAGCTGAAAGGTCAAGGGTGGGTTTTAGTCAGTTAACGTTTGATACTTTCTCTCACTCCATCCGGATTGTACGGAATTAGCTGATTATTTCCAACTCAAATAAAAAAAATGTCCTTCTAAGGTGTCCCCTCTTGGCGGTTCTTATGGCATTATCTTTGTAATTATTTACGACGAAATTCTGAGGTGACGAACAAAAAACTATACGATGCTGTGAAATGTTAGTAGTCATAATGGGAATCGACCCAGAAATGCTTAGTAAATGGCTTGAAAGCTGACCACTGAACAATTACGAACGATACAATTTTGAGGGTCACAGAAGGGTAGCGGCTAACTCATTGTTCATTGATCATAGAATTTGTAGTTTCATATTGTAAAGCACTTATGTCTTTGAAATACATTGCCATACAATGATGACTTGTGAAAGTATGTATCTACTTACATATGTAAATAATGACCACTTTGAAATGTGAATTAAAAACTGTTCAGTACATTGGTGCACATATTAATTGAGAAACTGGGGTATAGCTGATTTTTTTTCTTGATTTAAGGGTCAGTTCCACTGTGTTTTTTCATTTAATGAGTAATTTCATGAAACAAAATATTGCAAATTATTTCAATGTCGCTCTGTATATCTCAAGGTACTTTTGCCCTACCTAAAAATCCAATTCAGAAACGTCAAGTAAGTAGCTAAATTGTAAGAGAAGGACCAAACTTTAGGGAGAATTAATAACTGTGTTACCATAACACGTAATTTTCCCTAATATAGGGTCGTAATGACAAAGTCGTAAGTTACTAAAGAAGTATTAGCAGTAAGGGTAAACGACTTCCCCGAGGTATTAATAATAATTATTCTTCTTCTTCTTCAAGTCTCTTATCACGTCCGTGTCAGGGTGTAATTTAATGACGGATGAGGAATTAATAACTTCATAATTGGATAACATTGTTGCCCATACCGATCTGCTCCGACTTTTGGAACCTCATGTCGAGACGTAACACATCGGGGTGCCACGACAGAAAACCTCCACGAGTGCCCGCAGGCTGTAGTTCCCTTGCGGATACGTCCGGAGTGAAGGCCAGTCTGCGGGACGGTGCACCCTGGGAGGCGGCCAATGACCCCCTTGGGTATTGCTGCCTAAGGGGCCTCGATGGCCGTCTGCTAATGTTCTGTCTGAAGGAGCGCTTCAACGCGTGTCCCTCTGCTATAGCAGAGGGCACAGTGGCGAAGTAAGAGCGGGCTCGGTGTGCACTCACACTGCCGCCGGGCAGGCAGGAGGAAGGCTTGCTCCTCCTTCTACCACCGTTAGTCTCGTAGCCCCAGAGATTGTCCAAGGTCATGTTTCTGACTTTTGATGGGAACGAGGGTCTTGGCTTAACCGCCCGGGCCGCGAGGAAGACAACCTCTATAAAAAATTACCCCAAACCTCCAAGCGGCGGCGCACCGTGAGGGAGGTTGTTAGCTTGACTAATGGGTAGCTAAATTAGTCTCTAGTGCGAACCACTAAATTTGAGCAGGTAAATAAAGTTTGTACTCGTGGGATCAAAAATGAAAAATTTATTGAAAAAACCCCAACTTGAGAGTGACGCGCGGTCGGAGTCCGACGCGCAGTCCAGAAGAAGGAGCACCGGGTCTCCGGACCCTATACCGTCCTCAGTGGACGCAGAGAGCCAGGGTGGCTCACATTTCGGCAGCGCGGAGTCCCTGGGACCAGTTCCCAGCACGTCCGCGACGCCGGTAGAAGCCGGCCGTAGGTACGGCCTCAGAGAGGTGAGTGAAGACGCGGCGTCAGACTCTGATGCCGCGTCTTCACTCGGCTTGGACGGGAAGGAGAGCGAAGTGGAGGAGGTGCAGGAGCCCTTCCATTTGATGGAGGTGGAAGTGTCCGCCCCCAACAACAAGAGGAGTGCGTTCATGCGCTCCGTGTCCGACGATGAGACGGCACCTGCCCGGAAGATCTCGTCTTCGGGGCGGGGCGCAGCCCGAAAAACGGGCATAGGAAGAGGGCCCCCCGCTGAGACCGCCAGTGAGGGACGCCAGGCCAGCGCCCCAGTGCCGAAGTTTCCTGGTGAGTTGCCAGAAGGAATGCCTGAGGCGCTGGTCAAATTCCGAGCGGTCGTGGCAGCCGCCATCACTAGCGTGGCGAATAAGAGGGAGAGGGTGGCCAAAAAACGCTCCATCGAGCTGGCCAACACCTCGATTGAGGAGGCGCTGGGGCTCGTCTTCGAGCCCTACGAGCGCACCCTCAGCGGAAGGTTTGGCCGGCTCGAGGCGGCCGTGGCCGCTCTCCAGGGCTCTCGCCCCGAAGAGAGGAGCAGGCAGGAGCAGGTCCGATCCCGGCCCTCGCCCCAGGCGAATAGTGAGGAGGTGGTGTCGCTGCTGCGGCAGGAGCTGGCTGCCTTTAGGGAGCAGCAGCAGCAGCAGCAGCAACAGTTCCAGGGGCACATACAGCGCCAGCTCTCCGTCCTGGAGGGTATCGTTCTGCGCCCCCCTCTCGCGGCCTCCGGCCAAAAGAAGACGGCGTCGTATGCCACGGTCGCCGCGGCCACGACGACTATGGCATCCAAGGCAGGCCGTTCGGGGCAAGCCGGGCGCGTGGCCGTGGGGACGGAACCTGCGAGGCCGGTCCCGGCGGCCAAGCAGCAACAGCGGCAGGGGAAGCCTGCCCCTCCCTCGAAGGGCAGAGTGGTGACTGCCACCAAACCAGCGGGGTCTCCCGCTGCGGCAGCGACTGGGTCGCGCCTGCCGCCTCCTCCACCCGAAGATCCTTCGGCTGGCGCTGAGTGGACAGTCGTCGGCGCCAAGAAGAAGGCGAGCAAGGCGGCAAGGGCGGCCAAGAATCGCAGGCGGCGACAAAACCGCAAAAAGCGGGCCATGGCTGCTCGACTTCGCGCCCCGACTTCCGCAGCTGTAGTGATCACACTGCAGCCGGCTGCGGAAAAGAAGGGCGTCAATTACGACGCAGTCATGGCAAAAGCCAAGCAGGCGGTGATTGGCCACCTCGGTGAGTTCGGGGCCTCAGAGGGCTTCCGGATGAGGCGCACTGCTACCGGTGCCCGAATCTTGGAGGTCCCTGGGGCAAATAGCGGGGAACTCGCCGACGCTCTGGCTGTAAAGATCAGGGCGTCCCTGGACGCCGAGGAGGCCCGAGTGTCCAGACCCACCAAGAGCGTAGACATGCGCATCATGGGTCTGGACGACTCCGTTAGGGTGGAGGAAGTAGTGGCCGCCATCGTCAGGGCGGGAGGGTGCACGACCGATCAGGTCCGGGCGGGCACCATCCGCGCTGACAGCACGGGCATGCGAGCCGTCACGGTGAGCTGTCCCGTGTCGGCGGCCAAGGCCATAACGGCCGAGGGCCGAAGGTTGTTGGTGGGCTGGGTTTCGGCCCAGGTAAAGATGCTGGAGCCCAGACCTCTGCGGTGCTACCGCTGTCACGTGGGGCACCACGTGGGGGCCTATTGCGCCGCAGAGGACCGCAGTGACCGCTGCCACCAGTGCGGACAGCCCGGGCATAAGGCCGCAGAATGCCGTGCAAAGCCGCACTGCTACGCATGTGCGGCTGCAGGTAAGCCGGCCGACCACCGGGCTGGGGGTAGGTCCTGCGACCCCCCCGCCAAGGCCAAGGGCAAGGTCAGGCCCATCCACCCTGACGTCCTCACCGCCGCAGCCACCACCTTGGCTGCCGCCGCTGTCGCCGCCGCTTCCGCCGCGGTGGTGCCCTCACAGGGGGCTCAGGAGGAGACTGTAATGGAATGTCAATAACGACACCATTACGTCTCCTCCAGGCGAACATCAACCACTGCGCCCCCGCTCAGGATCTGTTGCTCCAGAGCGTGGCGCAGTGGTCGATAAATGTCGCCGTCGTCTCCGAGCCGTACTACGTCCATCCCCGCTGGGCTCAGGACCTAGACGGCTCGGTGACGCTAATTTCGTCGGCCGCCGCCGGTACCCCGCCCCTCGAGGCTGTTGCGAGGGGACGGGGTTGCGTGGCAGCACGGGTCGGGGACATTGCAGTGGTAGGCGTCTACCTGTCCCCGACCAGAACTCCCGACGAACTCCATGTCTCCCTTATGGAGCTAAGTGCCGTCGTCGCTGGGTTTGGTACCCTCCCCGTGGTCGTTTGCGGGGACTTCAACGCCTGGAATACGGCTTGGGGTTCCCGGCGCACGAACACACGGGGTCGGATGGTGGAGGACTGGGCCTTGGAGCTGGGCCTGGTCGTCCTGAACCGGGGTTCTGTCCCCACGTTGGTGCGGAGGCGGGGTGAATCAGTGGTGGACCTTTCGTTCGCCAGCCCCGTTCTGTCGCCGCGTGTCGTCGACTGGCGCGTTATGGAGGAGGTGGAGACGTACTCCGACCACCGGTACATCCGGTTGGACGTCTCCGCTGAAACCTCGGCCGCGCCAGTCCGACAGAGCCCTTGCGGTCCGCGGTGGGCGCTTAAGCAGATGGACCGGGAGCTCCTCCTGGAAGCCGCGACGGTACAGGCCTGGGTGCAAGCACCGGACAGGCCTGTCGACATCGACGTCGAGGCGGAGTGGTTCCGGGAGGCCATGTCGCAAATTTGCGATGCGGCAATGCCCCGAGTCCGTCCAGGACGTGCTAAGCGCCAGGTGTACTGGTGGTCGCCGGAAATCGCTGCACTGCGCAACACGTGCAATCACGCGCGACGCCGGTACACCAGATACTGCAGGCGCCGCATCCGCCCGCCGGATGCGGAGGCCAGAGAGGCGGAGCTGTACGAAGGTTACAGAGAGGCAAAACACACCCTCCGAGCGGAGATTAAGCGGGCCAAACTTGAGGCCCGCAACGTGTGGCTGGGGTCTCTGAATGCGGACCCGTGGGGGCGCCCGTACAAATTGGTACGGGAGAAACTGCGCCCCTGGGCTCCCCCGCTGACTCAGAGTCTCCGGCCCCAACTCGTGGAGGGTGTGGTAAGCGCTCTGTTCCCTGTGCGAGGGGAACACTCCCCCCCGCCCATGGCTCCGCCTCCGCCAGTGGTGTCTGACGCGGACCGCAATAGCGACGACGACGATAATGCTCCAGAGGTGACCGAGGTAGAGATGAGAGTGGCGGTGCAAAGGCTGAGTGCCAAGAACGCCGCCCCAGGACCCGATGGCTTGCCTGGGAAAGCCTGGGTCCTGGCCATGGAGGCTCTCGGGCCTCGACTGAGAGGGCTCTTCAGCGCATGCTTGGAGAGGGGCCAGTTCCCACTTCGCTGGAAGACGGGGAAACTGGTCCTCATCGCGAAGCCAGGGCGCCCTGCGGACTCTCCGTCCGCGTACCGGCCCATTGTGCTGCTCGACGAGGTGGGCAAGCTCTTTGAAAGAGTGATTGCGAGCCGCCTCGTCGCGCGCCTTTCACGGGTGGGGCCGGACCTTTCGGACGGACAGTTCGGATTTCGCAGAATGCGCTCGACGGTGGACGCCATCATGCGCGTGCGAGCCCTCACGACGGGGGATGCGGTGTCCCGGGGTAGGTGTGTCGTGGCAGTGTCCTTGGACATTGCCAACGCTTTCAATTCCCTGCCCTGGAGTACGATCCGGAGGGCACTCCGGTACCACCGGGTGCCCGAATACCTCTGTCGAGTAGTCGAAGCCTACCTGTCGGACAGGTATATTGTCTACCCCGGTCACCAGGGAGACTGGAAACGTCGGGAGATGTCGTGCGGTGTTCCGCAGGGGTCGGTACTAGGGCCACCCTTGTGGAACATTGGTTACGATTACGTGTTGCGGGGCGACCTCCCTGACGGGGTCAGCGTGGTATGCTACGCAGACGACACGCTGGTTCTAGCGCAGGGAGAGTCATTCCAGGCGGCGGTCGCTTTAGCGACACGCGGGGTTGCGATAGTCGTTGGTAGGATCCAGGAGTTGGGACTCGAGGTGGCGCTTCACAAATCCGAGGCCATGTGTTTCCACGGTCGCCGGTCTCGGAACGCGCCGCCATTGAGTTCCCAACTAACGGTAGGAGGAGTTCACATCGGTGTCGGGTCGACGATGAAGTACCTGGGACTCGTCCTCGACAGCCGGTGGAATTTCGTGGAGCATTTCCGACGTCTGGCTCCCAAACTCAACCGGACTGGGGCTGCGCTCAAGCGGCTCCTGCCCAACCTTGGGGGTCCAGACGCCTCCTGCCGGAGGCTCTACGCGGGGATCGTTCGGTCCATGGCCCTCTACGGGGCGCCGGTGTGGGCGCCGTCGCTGAAAAAGCAACCGGCGGCCATACTGAACGCCTGCCAGAGGGTCATGGCAATTCGGATGGTGCGGGGATACCGCACGATTTCCCGCGAAGCGGCGAGCCTTCTGGCTGGCCTACCACCGTGGGATCTGGAGGCAACAGTCCTTGCACACATGCACGACATGCGCGTGGAGATGCAACGCCGGGGTGAAAGTCCTCTGCCGCGACAGGTCGCGGCATGGCGGACAGAGCTCCGGCGGGATCTCATGGTGGAATGGCGTCAGCGACTATCGCAACCCCGTCATGGGCACGCCACAATTATGGCGATAAGTCCCCTCTTTGAGGCGTGGCTGGAAAGACCTCACGGCGTCCTTACCTTCCGCATGACACAGGTCCTCACCGGAAATGGCAAGTTCGGGAGGTTCCTGTTCCGAATTAAAGCGGAAGTGACGCCCGGGTGTCGCCACTGTGCGGAACGCCCGGAGGACACGGTGGAGCACACAATCGCGGTGTGCCCTGCTTGGGCGGAGTATCGCCGTGCCCTCGTGGGGGTGATCGGCGGCGGAGACCTCTCGCGCCGGGCCCTGGTCGAGGCCATGGTCCGGAGCGAGGAAGAGTGGCAGGCGGTCGCCGACTTCTGCGAAGCAGTAATGCTCGCTAAGGAGGTGGCCGACCGCATCAGACAACGGCGCTCTCGCCGCCGCCGCCGGGATTCCGATCCCGATTTCCAGCCACCGTAGGCGCGGGCTTGCGGACAGTGAGCAATGGGTAGCTCGCTGTCCGGCCGTCCGGTAACCGTCCGGACCAAGCCCAAGTCGTCGACGGCGCGCACTGTTCCCGCGCGCCTCAAGGAGTTGTCAGCAACAGCAGGGGCCCAGCCGGGTCGAAGCCTACTGGGGCCAGGGTTATCCGAAAGGGCGCTCGAGCCCCGGTACGAAGGCTAGAAGGAACGGGATGGGTTTTTTAGTCAGTAAGAGTCTGACACTATCTCCCGCTCCGCCCAAGGGCGGGGGATGTCAATGCATGATTTTTCCCATCGAAAAAAAAAAAAAAAAAAAAGACGTAACACATCGAATCGACACAGGATGGATGAAATGGCGACAGGTCACTGGAATATTTTGTGTTCCATGGATGCCTCTCAAGTTGAAGGGTAAAATCAACAAGTCCGTAAACTTGTCATAATGATCAGAATATCGGATTGTTAAAAAGGTGGATGAATTTCATCTCTTACTACCACAGCGAAGTTTGCCGAGAAGATTGACCAACATTTGCTGCTAAATACTACAAAAACATTAATCATACATCCATATTCCAATGGTAAAGAAATAAAGTATTTAGTTAGAAACATGTCATTATCTCCTTAATCTTTTCCTGATTCGAGGTTAGCTTTCAGTCTTTAGATGCGGCTGAAAAACTATTGTGACATATGGAGAAAAAAGATAATAGGGCTATGGTTTTTGGAGTCTTAAATGGACAAGTTACCAGGAACTATATTAAGAGTAGGGCCTCTGCCTGAACTTATTATTTTTTATTCCAAAATTTGTGCGATGGAAGAGTTCGTAGGATGGCAGTAAGAAACTTTTTTTCTATATTATATAACAACTTTCACTTTTGAACTGCCTGGCACCTTGTCTTTTCAAATTAAATTGTCTTTTTCTTAAACCTATGCCGCTAGCCTTTATTCGGACACATTATGATTGTCAAGTTTAGAAATGGACAAGGCGATACTCTACGGCGTCACTACCTACTCAACCCTAAATAGTATAATTAGTAAGAAATAAATAATAAACGGAAAGAAGGAATAAGACATGAAAAAATCGCTCACATCGTAGTGAAAAGGAAAAGTGCTCAAAAACTGGCAGCATTATCACGTTGAATGTACATATCTCCGGTGTATGTATGTATGTATGTATACCACATATGGTAGATAAATCAAATCGTTATTTGCTTTGTTGAAGCTGATTGAATTACGATGGCTTTGTCTTGCTCTATTGGTTTAGGAGCCATGTGTTGTATTATTAAGTGCTTAGCAGCTAACTACTACTCGAACTTAGACTAGGAACTGTATTGAAGTATAATTCAGGTTTCGGATATAATATTAGACTGTGAGAACAGTAGTGGCCGAGTGGAAACGAACCCAACTTATGAGTTGTTGGTCGTATGTTCAAACTCAGCCAGGTGCTACACTAATTTATTTCTTCACCACTGTTCTCAAAACGGTAAAGGAAAACATTGTGAAGAAAAAGACATGACCTAGAACCAAAAATTCGACACATGTGACATCCACCAACCCGCAGTTGGCCTGCGTGGTGGGTTACGGCCCATTCCCGCTCCAAGAGAGGAGGCCTGTGTCCCAGCAGTGGGAACATTATAAGGCTTATTGTGCTATGCTGTGTATGTTATTAGAATGTAAGTTTCCTATTGCAGTACAAACTTCTATTCTCATACACAAAAGTTGAGGTCATAAAGGTTACCATCCAGCGTCCATATATTTTTGTCTTGACACTGTATGATTTCCGTTTGTCTATACAATGACTGGTGTTGATCTAGCAGTTAGTAGCTATGCTGCAGGTCGTGGGTTTGATTCCTACACAAGACAAATATTTGTGTGATAAGCGCGATCATTTGTGCTGATCTGGATGTAATATAAAATATATAAGTATGTTTATCAGTATTCATAGCACAAGCACTGCTTAGTTTAGGAATAGATATATCTATCTATTTTATACGCTCTATCAGCGTAATATGAAAGTTATGAAATATATTTTTTTCGCGCTAAATTTTAACAGCCTGCGAAAATATAAGTCATTCCGCAACAATATTGCTTCACAAAAGTCATTTTCTTTTTCTTTAGAATACGGATATATGATAATGTATTCTAACGTTACTATAGTATTTGGCAGCAAATGTATTGAGTCAGCCTTCTCGGTTAGCTTTGCTGAGGTAGTTTTATCGAGATCACGTCTGTCTCAATAATTCCACATATTGTGCGGCTGGGACACAGAAATAACTACATCAAAGTACCAATACATTGCAATATTTCATGAAAATCAATTTGCGAATAAATTATACTCGTAGCAGTCACTGAACTTCACTATAAAAACTTTTGTTGTTTTTATTTATTTTCTAAAATATGTGTAACTTGTGTAAACATGTCTAACTTAAATTCAGTGCTTTAACGGTAATATAATCGACTAGTTAGATACAAAATCAACTATAAAATGTACTAGCATGGATGACTACAATTATTATTTTAGTACCAAATGGTGTCCTTTATAAATTCTTAATTAATTTATTCGGTAACAATAAAATTATTATTTACTCTAAAATAACGATCAGATTTTGCAAGTTTAAGTTTAAACTTACTTTAAAATTAGACATTGATTGACGTTGTTAAATATGTAAGATGTTGCAATAACAAGATAATGATTTCAAGTAGGTGGATCGATGACCTGTTGAGAGACGTGAAAATTTGATGGTAGCGAGACGCAACAATGAATTGGTCGTTATGGCGACACTTGGGGAGACCAATGTCCAACAGTGGACGTTTTTCGGCTAAAATGATGATGATTATTTTGTATAACCCCTTTTTTGTTCCATTCATTAATCAAAGAAAGCAATCTTATCATTTTAGACCAAAAGACGAAAAAGATAAAATCTAGCTTAGCGGCAATCTCATATAATTTAACACTCGTTTATTTCAGATCTAGCAACTTTTTTCTTATTTCACTATGTGATAACCAAAAATAACGTAACGAAAAGGGAAACCTAAAAACGTTGGCAAGAGTTTTTCCCGCAAAAGTTTTTTGTGGGGCATCCCTTTTCAAGCCTTGTTATTCATCATGATGTCACATGATACAAAAAGAAATTTCTCTGAAAAAGAAATGTTGTATTTGCTTGTAGACTTGGGTTTTTCGACGTTATGATACAGATGTTTTAAATATCTAATAAATTATTTGAGAAATGCTATTCGACTGAATAAAATGGAATAAAAAAATACATACAGCGGAAAAAATTGATTGCACAATAAATAAATAAATCTTTTTTTTAATGATTTAAACTAGTGCTTGGCTGCGATCCCATCTGATGGTAAGCAGTGATGAAAACGCTGATGGTGGATCGCAGTAGTTAGACCCAAGAGAACGCTTGCGTTTACTCTCTGATTGTCTTTCTACTGTTTCTATGTCTATGTCTGAGTATTGTTTCTGCACTTAGTTCTATGTGGACCATTGTACATGGGTCATGGCAGCCATAACCTAAGGTGAGCTTATTCAAACCAGCCCACCTCTCTCCAAAAACAGATTAGGCCTTTCAGGTTCTTCATCTATAAGGGAATTCGGGGATCCTAAGGTTCGTGTGCGTATTTCAGTAACACCTGTACAGTTTAGAAGCACATGCGAAATTGTCGTCTCCTCTTCCAAGCATGCTCTGCACAGGGGTCTGTCTGTGATGCCTATTGTGTGGAGGTGCTTATTCAGCGTGCAGTGCCCGGTGATGGTCCCGGTCACCAAGCGCAGATCACCTCTATTTAGCCCCAAGCGAATGCTGGCGTTAACTCTCGCAATGTCTTCCTACTGTGTCTCTTCTTACGGTATTCGAAAAGTAAATAAGAGAAACTGTTGTGTAGGTTTATATGAGTAGAAGATTCATAAATATGTAGTCTTTAAGTCAAGAGTGAATAGATTGCTTCTAGGCAAGCGTGCTCCATCGTCGGCCACATCATCGCTTACCATCAGGTGAGATTGTGGTCAAACGCGAGCCTATCCATTATAAAAAAAGAAGGATCTACTTTCGGGTTTTTGTATGTCATCTGAGTTAAGACAGTAAATAATTATGTGCTCTGATTAAAATATTGATTTAAAAAATAGATAATCCATGTCTTAACCATAATAGAAACAAAATCCTATACATTGGTTTTCTATTTTGATAGCCTGTAAAATGTTTCTAAAACTTGAGTGAAATTTTGGGATATAAACCAACGAAATATTTTACACTTTAGAGAAAATTATTTATTGAGACTTCACTTAAAAAATAACAATAGCTTTTCTAATAAGCCCTTTTAGTATTTGTACTAATTAAAAAATCAGCATTGCCATCCAGCGTAGCAATACTGCTAGCGTTCTGGGCACTTTTCCCATGGACATCGATGTGGACGAATTTTTTTATGCCCTATGAGATCCCTTTTTTTTACCCGTTTGTACATATTATTATTTTAAGTTTGTATAAACTAATTAATTATAGTTCTAGCTCTATGTATTTCTTAGTAAAAATGATTTTTATTGTGTTCTCACATCGATAAAATTATTATTTACACTACGACAGCATTATAATCACAAAAATAAAACATCACCCTTCTTCTGCCCTAGTCCCGAGTTATTTGGGGTCGGCGTAACCCGATTTTTTCCTTCCATTCCGTTCTGTCAACAGTCACGCTATTACTGACTCCCTTTGCTTTCATATCACTTTTACAATCTATCCATCTTTCCTATGAGCTCTTTCTCCCTCTCCATCCATTCAGATGTATACTTGGAGTTCTTTTAGTAGCATTTTTTTCATTACTCCTCTTCACATGATCATACCACACACAAGTTATTGTAGGGGCCCAGCAGGGTCCAAGCCTACTGGGGCCATAGATTAAGTGAAAATAAATCCCCGTGTGAGCTTTAGTCCGTAAAAGTCTGACACACCCTCCCTTTTATCACCTAAAAAAATAACAAAAGAGGTTTTTTCATAATCAGATTATTGTCAAAAATAAAACATCAAAACTTAATTCTAAACTTATCTGACGTCTTTTACACATGATCAAATAATAAATATAAAACTCAATGACTTTCTTAAGGTTCAAAGGCCGTTATGTTTAAGATCTAATTGACATTTGGGGGGTCAAATAGGGGGTGAAAGGAGGAAAAGGGGGAGTGTCTTGATTGATGATCCCCTCGTATAATTAATGTGGCCTGACCGTTCTGCAGACAATTAGTTAGATATACGAGTAGGTCTGAACAGTTGTCGCGATATCTCTATACATGCCACATGAAAATCGACCTTGGGTAGGAATGATGCAAGTCATTCATGTTTATATTTTGAAAGAAAATTGTTAGTTGGTAGCCTTATATTTGGCCCTGATAATTACCCTCGCTCATGATCATATTTTTGATATACTAAATCAATTTAACAGGATATACATCGTTTGCTTAGTAGTACCTAAGGGCACAGCTTTGGTTAAATAAAAATTCCTGAAATATCATGTTTTCTATTTATCTGAACAACGACAAAAGCGTTATTTTTATCACGCAGTAATATGTTAGGAACTGAAGCGCAGGTTTGTGGGGTAGGTCTCTGGTATTTAGTGTTTATAAAGATAAAAAAGAAATATTGTTACTGGAGTACAATATTTTATTACTAACTTTATATTTTCGACATTCCTGTTATATGGTCTACTAAAAAATTTTCAGATTGAAGTCCTTCTGTAAATTTGCACGAGCTTTAAAGTGCATTTGTACAATTGTTACTATTTTGGTGTACCTACGTAATAAAGTTTATTCTATTTTATTTGTATACAAAACATTCATGCTTACAAGTTACGTTTCTCATGCCAGCAAGGGACGATATTACAATAATATTAAGACTATATACAATTTATTATCTTAACTAATATTATAAATGTGAAAGTGTGGATGTTTGGATATTTGGACGTTTGGATGTTTGGATGTTTGTTACTTAATCACGCGAAAACGGCTGAACGGATTTGGATGAAATTTGGCATGCATATAGCCTTTGACATGGAAAAGAACATAGGCTACTTTTTATTCCGGAAAAACATCTTATTCCTACAGGAAAACACGATTAGAGTGCGATAACCGAAGTACACGCGGACGAAGTCGCGGGCGGACAGCTAGTTATGATATAAAAGTAAAGGGTTAAAATTAGTGATAGCGTGACGGGTGACAAGACCAAATGTAAGAAAAAAACGTGTTGTGCCGACCCCAAATAATACGGGGCAAAGGTAGTAAGATGATGATAAATGCAAAATGGATTTGCTTGTATGTTTATTACTTTTTGCTCTAAAACGACTAAGCGGATTTGGATAAAACTGAACATACGGGAAGGTAATTTCCTGAAATAGAACATAAATTAAACAACATGTATTTTTTCCACTTAATTTGACCAAAACTCTTAAAACTCTATTTTTATTATTTATTAAAACTTTTTGCACTAGTAAACACTGTACAAAGACGACCTAAGGTTGGTGCAGATTTTTTTTTCCAATCTGTAATCTGCAATCAGCTATCTAGCCATAATCTGATGTGTTTCACTAATAATAGCTTTTTAGGTGACATTCCAACAAATCGCACCACTATAAAATATATTGTTCAAGTTCTCTGGTCCAGATTAAGTATGTGCCATCTTTTTAGGCGTTTATTTATTATTATTAATTTACGTATATTTATTTACTTATTTAAACTTCATGTACAATAGTGGTACATAGGCGGACTTAATGCCAAAGGACATTCTCTACTAGTCAACCTTTGGATGGTTTGGGCGTTTGATGTTATGTTTTGTCTGCAGTAAATTCTTTGCCAGTTCAATTGTGTTTACTCAGTCTTTTCTTGTATCTCTTGCTAATTTCCTTCTTATCAGCAGTTTTTTTCGAGGTTTTCATGTGTCTCAGTATTTGTTACAAGCGTAATCTATCTTCTATATGTATAAAAGTGAAATACAACTCATTGATTTATCACAAAATCTCAGAAGCTATAACACATACAAACTTAAAATTTAGCAAGAGGGTTCCTTATAGAGTGCAGATATTCGCTTAGAACGGATTTTTTTAAACTCATTTCCTGAAGGAATGAAACGGGGTTCCAAAGTGTGTTTGGATAAAGCGACTTACGTGCGGGCGAAGCCGCTAGTAAAAGCTACTATTTAATCATTTTAAATGTAAAATTATTATTATCAAGCGTGTATCTAGAAAACGAAATGAACGTTTACATTTTCTTATCATCTCTATGCGTTGGTATTTAAGGGCCTACGCGAGTGAGATAATTTTATTCTCCTAATCTCAAAATGGAAATGAACGTTTTATTTTCAAGAATTTTAATTATTGTTGAAGTGAATGAACGGCCTTTTCTTACGTATTACGCATTTCTTCAAATAGGCACTTGAGTGCTACAGGGTTTTAATTTATTTATTCACATAATGAACAAATTAAATTTTTACGTAGATAAAAAAACTGATGAAAATAAAACGTTACAATATATAAAAATATGTATCGTCTATAAAAGTATATTTCGTATACTTAAAAAAAGATTTTCAAGCAATTAAATACTTCGTAATTAAAAAAAAAATAAGCAAAAAGTACTCGTAAATTAACTATACAATACCGATTTAGGCATAGTGAATAAGTGACTAATTCCAAGTTATTTTCTTATTCAGTCTTCATAATAAGCCTTCTAATATTTTCCCTGCTGAGGCTCAAGACTTTCTACGAGAAGGGATAGGCCGTAATCCACCACGCCAGCCCAGTGCGAGTAGGTCCATCTTCAAAGACAACTAAAACTTTCATTTGAAATAAGCAGTACCTTTGTACTCTTTTATCTGTATTTGTCCATTTCATTTTTAAGTGTTTGTGTGTACATAAATGAATAAATAAATAAATAAAACTTTTCATGCCAGAAATAAAAATATTTATTCGAAAAGTTCTTTCATGAAAAGGCAAAACAATCATCCCGTACAATTATTGTTCTAGGATATAAAACGGAAGTCTTCAATAGACCAAGTTTGATTCTCTTTACTGGGTGTAATGAGGTGTACCTACCATGAACAAGTTCTGATGTCATCTCTTTCCGGTTCGCTTATATCATGGGTTATTTTACAGGTCTTTAACTTTACCCTATTGAAGCCAGCGTGTCTATTCATAAGGCTTATCTAATCTAAGGTGAATGAACTTTGCTCTTTGAAATTGAAATCTTGGAAGGTTGAAGCTGTCAAGTTTTTCATACTACGTTATTTCCCATTGATAACTTTTCATGAATTTCAGCTTCAGAGCTTCAGAATATAAGTCTAGAAAAGTAACATATGAAGTAAATTTTCTTACGTGCAATATAGATTATTAGAGTCTGTCTAAAAAGTCAAAAAACTTGGGTAATTATTAAGGTAAATTGAAATCTGATGTAATCAACACTGCTTCAATTTAGCAAACAACAACTTGTGTAAAATTAAGGTTGATTAAGAGATCTTGATCATTATTTACTAATAGAAGAACCTTATAAAAAGTATCGAATATAAGTATTGTTTTAATGATTATCTAAATATTATACACAATTCCCAAGTCGTTTGACTTTTTAGCTGGTCGGTTATGAAAAGCTCATTTCTAACGTTAACTAAGTGTTTTGTTTTCAATGAGATCAAATGACAAACTAGAAATATATCATCTCAACGATCGCTGATGCGCCACCGATGTATACCCATGTGCACAAAAAGTTTTGGGAACGCAATCATGATGCGTGCTGCTAAAAAGCGCAATTTTGTGCCGGAGTCTGTGTCTTGATAGCTTTCTATAATTCAAGAGTGAATAAGTCTAAGTATTTCTAGACAAGCATGCTCCATCGTCGACCACATCATCGCTTACCATCAGGTGAGATAGTGCCATCGGGAATCCGATCCCGATTTCCGGCCACAGTAGGTGCGAGCTTGTGGACGGCGAGCAAAGGGTATCTCACTGTCCGACTGTCCGGTAACTGTTCGGATAGAGCCCAAGTCATCGACGGCGCGCACTGTTCCCACATGCCTCAAGGAGTTGTCAGCAGCAGCAGGGGCCCAGCCAGGTCGAAGCCTAATGGGGCCAGGGTTATCCGAAAGGGAAGCTCGGTCCCGGTACGAAAGGCAAGAAGGAACAGGGGTGGGTTTTTAGTCAGTAAAAGTCTCACACTATCTCCCGCCCTGCCCAAGAGCGGGGGATGTCCTTAGATGATTTTTCCACCGCAAAAAAAAAATTGGTGAGATAGTGGACAAACTCGATGCTCTTTATGATAAAAACAATTATTACTCTCCAAAATAAAAAAACTACAATGTACTAAAATCTAAAATTTTCAAAGCAAATTGTCTCATACAAACTTAAATTCAGTTTCAATTTAAACTAGGTTCTAAATTTACAAAGTAATGGTTCAGTTGAAAGCATTGCTGGATATAAACTAATTGTTTGGGATGCTGTAATGAATGTATGATGAAAGTTTCAGTCGAGGCCTTGTTTATTCAATTCGTTAGCTTTGAAATAGCCAGCGAATGGTGTGATTCAATATGCTTGAAATACAGAGAGCTTTTTAATATAGCGAATTCTACAAAATGCACATGTGAAAAACGACATATTTGTACGTATAGACCAACGAAAGATTGCTTTGGAATAGAACAGACTTTGCTTGTTAAATTTACCTTTTCCAATTCAGCTCTACTCAGAGCTTTATTAAGTACTAACTTTTACCCGCGGCTTCGCCCGCGTACATAAAAGACCTTCCCTCTTTCTCCCCCTTTTCTCTCTTTATTTATAAAAAAAATAGCCTATGTCCGTCTCCAGGGTTCCAACTATCTTTATACCAAAATCCAACAAAATCGGTTTTGCCATTTAGGCGTGAAGACGTAACAAACAAACAAACAAACAAACTCACTTTCGCTTTTATAATATTAGTAAGGATTAAAATATCATTGTCATTATTTCAATGGAAAGACATCCACTGTTGGACATCGGCCACCACTATTGGCAAAAGTCGCCACAATGAACAGTCCTCTCGCATCTATCGAATTCTTGCGGCCCCCATCAGGCCATAAGTCTATCTTGTGGGATCCCTTCAGCGCTCGTCTACCGGTGCGTGGTTGTCACACCAGAATCTGCGAGTAATGTACTTGACCACTGCCACTTAAGTTTAGCGATTTTTTGGGCTATGTCTGCAACCCTGGTACTCCTGTGAATCTCTTAATTTGTGCTGAGATCACGCAACGAAACTCCGAACATAGACCTTTCAATGGAAAGGTCTATGTTCGGAGTTAAGAAGTTAAGAACAATGGTTCTTTGTGTGATTTTAGGCCTTCTGATGAGGTCCGTATTAAAATAATTAATAGCAAAACAACCCTAAATCTAAACAAAAAGCTTTTCTAGTCCACTAAATTATTTTTCATCAACAATTCAATCGAGGTCAGTTTTACTA
The DNA here is from genome assembly GCA_929112965.1 of Mythimna albipuncta. Lineage (NCBI taxonomy): Eukaryota > Metazoa > Arthropoda > Insecta > Lepidoptera > Noctuidae > Mythimna > Mythimna albipuncta. The sequence goes on from OV815973.1 coordinate 14,902,569, forward strand.
CGAGATTGCGCCCGATTGTGAATAGTTCGTGACTGTACCTCATTAGCGGCCCGAACCGGATTCAACCAGTTACTGAACAAAGCCTCTCGCGGATACCGCTAGGAAACCTTTCTTCGGCATTCAGCTTCAGCTAACGAGAATCTGACGAATGAATGCGCTGACACCCGCTTATTGCGATGTCGGATTAACTTAAAATTAGAATTTTATGATGATGTCTTTTAATTTTAAATTTTATGACACTTTTGTTTGTGACTGTAAACTTATACTGGGACAAAAATATTTTTTAATACTGATAAAAACAGAAAGGAAAATGCACTAGCTTTTAACGTTTTATAAATGCATAAATAAATAGGTTTATGTGGAATAAAAATGTTTTGAATTTTAATGGTTAAACTTTATCTCAATTGAAACGACTTCAATGATACTTATTTGTACGAAGTAGAAATCATTAAATATCTAATTCTAAATTCAGTCATTATTTAAAATTTTAAAATCTGAATTCATAAATCGGATTATGAATTCAGAATACTCTATTGTGCACTATAATGGTAACATAACTTTTTACTCAAACTTAAGTCTATGGATACAATGGCGGCCTTATCGCTGACAGCAGCTGAAGTCGAGTATTTGTCAAACTCCACTTTAGTCTGGAACTGTCTCGCATTTAAGTAGGGTTTGACACGTTCTTATCTTCAAATACTCAATTTAGAAACCGGTCTTATATCTACCTTATTTCTGACTAGCTTCTGCTAGCGTCTTTGCCCGCGGAAAAGTAGATAATTGTTTAGGATTAGCCGAACAAAAACAAAAAACAACACGTATACTTTTTGTAGGAACTGTATTGATCATTGTTTAGGACAGAATTGTCTATGATGATGCTAATGATGTGAATAGGAGCTTCTTGTAGTTGGCAAATTTACAATAGCACGTTGTGTGACGTAGGTATCGCTTTATGATAAGTAAAAATAATACAAATAAAAATAGGCCCTAAACCTATTACGTTAAGTGCGTTTATGCTATGTCGTAACCATCAGTCTGGCCCAGACATCATTATCCCGAAGTAACATACTCTTATGTACATTTGGATAACAGCTTCTAACGGTGGGCTACTTGCGGCTAAAATAAAGATGACCATACTCCCGGAATAAAAAGTCTCCTATGTGCTATTCTAAAACATGATCTACCCATGTGCACAGTTGCATCTAAATCTGTTCAAACGTTTGAGCATAAATGAGTAACAAACATACTCGCACAGTAGGCACAACGGATCTTGAGCGCTCGGCGTCAGAGTAGGGATCGCTTTGCGCATTCCATACATTGGCAAGCCAAGCGTCTTCGTTGTTAGATACATGCAGCAACGCAGGGTACGAATGAGGATTGACGTCAATGATGCGATGGCGCGGCGAGCCAATCACTGACACTTCCCGCCCCTGCGTCTCACTTCGCACCGCTAAAGAGACCGGATATTATCGGCTACGAGCTACGAAGGCAATGAAGTGATTACCTGCAGCAGTCTATCTGTGCTACGCGACGGACAGTTTATCTTTACAAACAGTGAGTTTTTTTAATACTATACAAAATGAACCCGATTCGTTCTCCACCTCCGCAAGGACTCTCAGTCTCCGATTCCAATATAAACAAATCAGCTGTACCCTCTGCCTCGTCTAAGACAATGAGATCTAAATCTAAACGTTTTCGATTGGATGATAATGAATGCAGTAGTCTCGATTTGTTTAAAGATGAGATGAGGGATATGTTTGCTGAATGGGCAAAACAACAGGATGAGAAGCTGCAAAAACTGGATAAAGGCCTTGCAGCGCTAGAGCGCCTTGATAGGGGACTAACTGAGATTAAACAAGATATAAAATCGTCAAATATCGACATAGAAAGATCCTTGGGAGATCTCTCAGCTCAAATAATAGATTTGGATAGAAAGATTGATGCTTTGGAAGGTGAACGGAACAATACAATTACTAAAATTACAGAACTTGAAGAAAGAAATGAAAGTCTAGATCGCTACATTAGAAAAACATGTATTGAGATAAGAGGTGTCCCAAAAAAGAAAAGGGAAAAGAAGGAAAACTTACTTAACATGGTCACCAATTTGATGAAAACTACAGGAATCGATTGTTCTTCTATGGAAATAAAAGACGTATACAGACTTCCTTCAAAAGAGAGTTCGATGACATCTACAGTAGTTACAGAGTTCACTAACACTTTTGTCAAGGATAAATTCCTCAAAGGCTCTAAACAATTTAATATGAACCATCCCAGCCGGCAAATAAACACAAGAAACCTTGGTCTGGAAGGACCGGAAATGGCTCTGTATGTCTCTGACCATCTAACTACTAAGGCCAAAAGACTTCATTTTCTTGCCCGTGACTTTGCAAGAGCTGAAAATTTTCAATACTGTTGGATCGCAAATGGGCGGGTTTTCCTACGCAAGAAAGAAGGCGACAAGTATGAAATTATCAAAAATGAAAATACATTTCAACAGCTTCAAAAAATTTATAAAGCTTAAAACACTTTTTGGATCTCAACGGACAAAACATAATATAACACCTTTCACACAATATCCACTAATATTATATCTCAATCAATATATATACATTACCAAACACATACACTACACACATCACCCCAAAACTAACAAAATACCAAATATATTAATGTGTCTATTATTTATTATATTAGAATACGTTTTAAATCGGCCCTTACTCCACCCTCTTCACAACTATGGCTAACCAACATAATTTGATTCAAGACATTGATGAGACGGATATCTATATAAGTACGAAAACAAGTAACCCACAAGATTGCCTGCACGAATTAGGAGATGTTGCAACACAACTAACAATAATCAGTCAAAATATTCGTAGCATTTTAAAAAATTTCGACAATTTTTCAGTTTTCCTGACTGCCCTAAATTTTCTTCCAGACATCATAATCCTGACTGAATGTCGCCTGAACGATTCAACGCCTTCACTGCATCTTAATAATTATATCTGTTATTATTCCAAGAAATATCTGAACCAAAATGATGGCATTGCTGTTTTTTACAAAAATAATATTGAATTGGTAATAGAAGAACCTCTTTTTATGGACGCAAACTGCTTAATTATTCGAGTAACTAATGAACTCACGATATGTGCTATCTACCGGTCTCCATCTTTTCATAATATCCTCAATTTTTGTACCTCACTAGAGAAAATTATGCAAGTAATTAAAATTATACTCCAAACTGTGCTATCCTGGGAGATATTAATATCGACATCTTACCAAGCTCCAAAGACAAACGTGCCACTGAATATCTTGACTTGACTGGTCATTACGGTTTCTACCCGGGACATCAATACCCCACACATGACAAGACATGTCTAGACCACGTCATGTTAAAAACTAAAAAACCTGCAAAAGTAATAGTCTATGCTTCGGGTATAACTGACCATGACACGGTCATCATGGGTATTTCCAAGGTTTCACCATGCTCAGTACGTGACACTATACATAAAATTAAAATTGATTACCCTAGTTTGATAAAGGCTATTGAAGATATAAACTGGGATTACATTTATAATCACACTAACGTAAATGAGGCTTTAACAGATTTTACAAATAAATTAATTAAAACAATAGAAAAATTTAAAACTGAAGAAAATATTCCAAATTCTAAAACTATTAAAAAACCTTGGATGTCTGAAGGATTAATGAAATGTGTTCGTAAAAGAGATCGCCTTCATATCGAGGCTAGTAAAAAGGATAACAAAAGTAACCCAGTAATACAGCAGCGCTATAAAATGTATAGAAATCACTGTAACAATTTAATTCAAAATCTTAAAAATGCTCACGATAGAAACACTATAGAAAATGCTCATGGGAACAGTAAAAAGACATGGACAGCTATTAAAAAGATATGTAACTTTACAATCTCTAATTCAAATAGCTCCGAACTTTTGCAAGCTTGTCTTGATCCTAAAGAGTCCCTTGACAAGGCAAATCACTTTTTTACTACTGTGGGTCAACGGCTCGCTGAAAAATCACTCTCCCTTCTTAACAAAACTGAATTTGATTTGGCCAGCATTTCCAATAATCTTTATAAAGCATCAACTCCAAGTAACTCTTTTTTTGCTAGTCCGACTGATAGTTACGAAGTCATTAAGATAATCTCAAACCTTAAAGAATCCTCAGCTCCTGGCTGGGATGGTGTTACGAATAAGATCCTTAAATTAAACAAAGTTCCTCTAGCTTCACCAATTGCGTTTATATGTAACCTAAGCATTACAACTGGAACTGTTCCTACAGCAATGAAAAAGGCTAATGTTTGCCCAATCTTCAAATCCGGAGACAAAACAATAGCATCGAATTATCGGCCAATTTCCTTACTCACATCCTTATCAAAAATTCTCGAAAAAATTATGAACACCAGGTTGCTGAACTTTCTAGAGAAGAATGCTATACTATCCACCAATCAATATGGCTTTCGCAAAACCAGGTCTACGGAAGATGCAGTGACGCATTTAGTGGATTACGTAGTTTCCAAACTAGATGACGGTTATAAGTGCACTGGCGTCTTCCTGGACCTGGCGAAAGCCTTTGATACTGTTTCTAGAAGTATTCTTTTAAAAAAACTAGAAAGTGTTGGTATACGTGGCACAGCTCTTGATTGGTTCCAATCATATCTAACTGACCGTGTGCAGAGACTGGTTATAAATAATAATTATAGTGCTTATGCTAGCCTCAATTATGGCGTACCACAAGGTAGCGTTCTTGGCCCCACTCTCTTTATTGTTTATATCAACAGTCTTTGTTCCCTCCCAGTACAGAATGCTAAAATATTTACGTACGCCGACGACACCGCTATCATATTTTATGGCAGGTCCTGGGAGTCTGTTCATGAAGCGGCAGAGACAGGAGTAAATCAGGTGGCTACATGGTTAACCTATAACTTGCTGACACTTAATGTTGAGAAAACTAAAGTGGTCAACTTTAATGTTAGCAAAAAAAGCCCCTGTCCAACCAATCTAGCCGTTACATTACACACCTGTCATAACCGTGGAGAATCTGCTTGCTCATGTCCAACCTTTGAACAGGTACCTCACATGAAGTATCTTGGTATTTACATAGACCAATGCATTACTTGGACTAAGCAAATCCAGCATGTAAATGGGCGTATAAGAAAACTGCTGTATATATTTAAAAGGTTGGGACAAATTGCAAATGAAAAAATACTAAGAATGGTTTACTACACATTATGTGAGCCTATTCTAAACTACTGCATTACAACTTGGGGAGTTGCACACAAGAGCCATTTGATAAAAGTAGAACGCTCGCAACGGGCCATCCTAAAAGTAGCTTACAGGAAACCTATGAGATTTCCCACCAACCTTATATATTTAGAAAGCAATGTCCTGCGTGTTAGGCAACTATATATTTTGGCTGTAGCAATCAAGTTCCATAGAAACGCTCACAACACAATCCAAAGTAGTTGCCGTTCTCGCAGGAAAGTGATTTGGCAGAAACCAAGAACCAGACTCGAATTCGGCAGAAGACGCTTCCAATTTATGGGTCCATTTATTTACTCCAAACTAAATAAGGAACTAAACATCCTACAAATGACAAAGCATAAATGTAAGACTCATGTAATAAAATTTCTCAAAAATCTGAACTATGACACTACAGAATCTTTTTTTAAAAATCTATATAAATAATAAACCACACACTTATCTATTATTACCTATATCATTATTTATTTATTTTTTATGAACACCTACTCATGTACGTACATCACAAACATAGACACTCGTACCCATACCTGTGTACTTACCATCCCTTTCATACTGAAATACACACACACTCACCCTCACACATAAACTCGCACTCGCAGATACCCCCATATATGTATATACCATCACAACTTAACTAACATATACACACACACATTATACACTCACAAACTAACTCACACGAACTCACCATATATACCACTCACACTTTTTTTTTTTTGTTTTGCTTCCCTTTTTTTTATTTTTTACTTTATTCCTTATTGTTCCGATTATTGTGTGTATGTTAAGACGAAAGAGACTACCCTCCACGACACAGGGAATCCTAGTGTGGAGGATAGTGTATTTAATTACATCATGTTATGTTCTTTTCTGGACAATAAAGGATTATTATTATTATTATTATTATTATTATTTGACTTCTGCGCAACCGCTCAAGATCCGTTATGGCATCTGTACCATCAAAGACACTTCCGTCTGACCACCGCTAAGTTCATTTTTGCTTGCACTCGAAACGAAAACTTCAAAAGGTTTGGTTTGGCGCTGCGCCGCAGGATACAAGCGATTTTTTTTTAAGTGATCATGCAGAAATGACCGTGATGGTACATTATACACACACTAGTGTGGTACTTAAACTTTTTTTATATATAAACTAGTGCTTGACTATAATATTCCGTGTGGTGATGGAGAAAGAATACAATATATCACCACGCCTTTTCATCCCAGGATTTTGTTAAAGGCAAATAGAGAAACATTCACAGTATAACCAGTGAAAGAGAAGGAAAACTGGAAATAAAAACCTGTACCAACCCGTCTAGCCAACGTGGTATCAGTAGGCTATATCCTCCTTATTAAGGAGAGATCCGAGCCCAGCAGTGGGATGTAATGGGTTGTTGTAGTAGTAGTAACAGTAGTGCATGACTATAATCCCACCTGATGGTAAGCAGTGATGCAATCGTTGATGGTGAGGCGCACTAATTTATTAAGACCCTATTCACTCTAGAATTGAAGACACCTGAATTATTTTTAAAGACAGCCTTTGGAAATTCCATTTAAATTTTCTATTCGTATAAAATTAATTCAATTTGCGTTTCACTTCGACATTCCCATATATGTTAGCGAAGTCGTGTCACGATGTAAAAACGCGAAGTGTTACGTTCGTTGATTTTGTTTACGTTGCCGTGTGATACAACCGACATGTAATGCTGGCCTGACCTATTAATTGTGACCCGGTTAAATTATTAAATGTCACTCTAAAAAATTGCTTTAAATGTACCTGTGAGAAAGAAAATATTTTCATCAAACATTATTGTTATCGAACAAGAAATAATTTGAATGATTTCGTAACACTGCTTTTTTTCATATAACGTAACATAATTAGCCTTCATTTGTTCCCATTACTGAGACTCAGGCTTTCCCTGAAAACAAAGGGCCTGAAGACACCACGCGAGTGCAGTGCGAGTCGATAGATGTCATATCTTTCGACTCGCACTGCACTCGCGTATCTTTCGAACTTTTAGTTCTAGGACATGCCGGTTTACTCACGATGTTTTCCAGCAAGCTGCTAAATAACACTTAATAAGGTGTAACATTACCAACAGCAGTTGTCACAGCGAATAAAAAAAAATATTTTGCCTCAGTCATTAGGAACAAGCAATGAAAAGGTAAAAAAATTGTCACAATTTTTAAGCAACATTATTAAACGGCTCTCAGAATTCAAAACGTTTTCGTTACTAGCATATTCAGCTCACATTTCTCGCCGTGAAAATGCATTGGAGGAAGTAAGGAAATGTCTGGAAAACGCTGACCTAGATACGGAGGAAGACATTAAAAAAAAAACAGTCAACATTTTTCTTCGCGTGCGTAACAGTAGACGATCTCAATGAGCCTGAACACAGCACAAGAAATCTATTCCCTTATAAAGTAAGTTGTAACCTTGCGTGATTCCCTCATCGCGTAATATAACCTGACCACAATAGACGATAAAAACTTAGCCATTATAAATAATTCACCCTTCACAAACTGTCCCCACTCTATAGCACGCGTAAAGTTTGTAATACACAACTGAATTATAACAAAGCTCAGAGGAAATTGCATGTTACCGAGTTGTTCAAATAGGAAAGTTTTATTACCTGTACTATGGACTCGGGTATTTACAAAGATTCCCTGGTACGAGAAGTTAGAAACTGGGCAGTACAGAATCTTGAAGATGTTCGACGATTTTCATAAAAAAGTTCCTCCGTAAAATACCTATCAACCTTAAAGAAGGAATTTGTGAGTAATAAAATTTAAATAGAATATAGAAAATCGCGATGTTCGGCTTAACCGAGCTAAAGATTAGGCACTTTAGAAGCGTGATCTCCATTCGTAGCCTCTAGAGTGCTATCTCGTTATGCGAAAGTGTACTGTTATGCCGACATACGTTCCAATACACTTTGAACCAACGACACTGAAACACTAGTGAAGTGCAAAAGAATATCAATGAGCACACAACGACGAAATCGATACGATATAAAGTACTTCCGAGCAAAGTTCAGAGAAAATGCGTTATACAAACAAACCTGAATCAAGTTACGGACAACATTACCGACGTCGTTTCTACACGGTGCGGTTTAATTTATGAAATTGCCACCACAGAATACAAAGCCTAGATAGCACCGGTCACAAGGGACACAAAGGGTGTGTGTTTGGGACCGAAGGAAAACGTCGCGCTAGACGCCAATTGAAAATAAACCCTTTGACATTATTCATTAAGAACAAATTGCTTTGTAAGACCTGTTAAGGTAAGAATGAGGTGCGTCCATGTTGAGCTTGGCTGTTGTCAGGAATTAATTAATGGTTTTATAATATTGGCTCTGGTATTGATGGGCGTTCAAGATCGAATTTTCGTACGCAAGGCAAATGTAAACATAGTGGTTGGAATTGAATAATAGTTGGCAGATGAATCGGGGCTAAAGGACTTTAATAGCCGTTTTGGCAGCCAAGGCAGTTCAGAGAGCGGCAGACATTATAAATTCACTACGAGGTGCAAATTTGGCAACAATAAGAGGTGTAAGCATAATTGATTTCATTGTATCAATTTAGCCACCAATTCCAGTTTGAAATATACTTTTGTTTATAAAGTAAAATGATATAGTAAAAGAACAATAAAGTAAAGATGATATTACAATGTCTGAAATACGTTAAAAGAGTAATTTTAAAGACGAATTGTAATTCCTTCACCTCAATGTTTTTGGTTGAAATTCTCCATTTATCATATTGTGAGTCCAGTGATTGTTGACCTCATTTCCCTTCTTATAAAGGTCGGTTCCTTTACGATTCACAGTTGTAATACTTTAGTATTTTATTCGTCGTTCAGGGTCTGTGTTAAACCGCTTTTGTTCTTTACCAATATAAAGTTGGTCGACGATTTTTTGACCTAGTTTGGCTAAAACTGTTCTGGTGTTTAATATTTTGCTGGATTCAGTCATTTGATGAAGCAAGAAATATTATTTGCTTCTTGTTTTTGGTAGTATATTTCAAAAACTGTTAAGTGTTATCTTAAATTTTTCTTTGTGATAGTTTCTAACAATACACTTAACTTAAAATTTTCCATAATCTATATCTTCTGCCTCTGATACGTATATTTCTTGTATTTCATAGTAAACAATTTGTAGTTCCGTAGTAAATAAATTTACTATTGGTTTACGTTTCGTTGCTTTCTTTGAAGTGGTGTAATTTGCCACATTCATTGACAGGAAAATTACCAATTTCTATTCAAGTCTGTCTTAGAAACTGAATTTATCGTGTCATCGTATCAAATGTTGTGAATAGCACTTAGCTAATTGAATTAACTTCTATAAATTCTATAAAACTATTCAAGTATTTCATTTTTATTCAACGTTTGGTACCTTAATATCTAAAAATCATATTGTAAGACTTAGTTATATAGTTTAGGTATCTAACTAACCTGCTTCAGCTAAAACAATTTCTTCTCAATCAAAAATTCCTTCATGCTGATATTTATTATCTTTTGATAATTTCAAAAACCTTTGTACAAAAAATGTTTTGTAGTTTCTGGCGTGTATTTGCCAACTAAATTATGACTTGAGGATCCCATAGCAACTCATTGTACTATATTATGAGAATTCGCACGACTAGTCTAGACGATATGCTATTACATTCATTATTTATTGAATTCCTAGAACAACATGAAAATCTGGAAGTCAAATGAATTCAAAAATAAGCTTGTAAATAAAGGCCTTCTGTTATTCTTGTACTGGGTGATGTGATAAATCGTCTGAACAGTACACAATTTAGCGTCACTAAAACTGAACTAAGTATTGACATGGATTTAGACGAAGAAGATAATTCAGACAATAAATAGCACATTAATATGGCAAAGGCAAATATTTGTGTGTGTAAGTTTGTTACGGATTCGCACTCAAACAGCTGAAAGGATTTAGATGAAATGTGAGACACGATGAGACCATGTCCTAGAATAGGACATAAGATTCTTTATATGTCATATGTTCCCTTGAAATAATTATCTACTATAACGTGAGCAAAGCCGCTGGCAGAATCTAGTATAAGATATGTCATAAGTAATTTAGCAATATGATGATATCTTTGTGCTAGATAAGTCCAGACATCCGGTTGATATGATCAGTTTGTCTGCTTATGGAATACACGAGACGGAATGGGGTGGCCTACTCTTAGTAGTAGGGGAAGTAGTCCAATGTAATTAATGTTTTCTCTTTCATATTGTTATTACAAAAAAAAATGCGAAAATTTAATACATTTGTCAGATTGGTATTTGAAACAAATGAAAACAATTAACGTTAGGATACGGTGTCAATAATATAGTATTAGATATAGTATCTTAGAAAAAATTTCACAATATTGGCAGTCATTTTAAGTCAAGTAATACACATGACAAAAATAATCTGTATACGTATAGTGTTTACATATTTTATGTACTCGAAATTTAAGATAGTGTGCGGACGATAGTTTAACTTAATATTACTTATTATATAAATATCTTAAATAGTTAAATAAGCCATCTTTTAATCCGGTTGTAGAGGAAATGATATTATTATCGTTTTATTTTTTTGTCTGTCTATCGATTTTTTTTATGGTGGGAAAATAATCTAATGACAACCCCCGCTCTTGGGCGGAGCGGGAGATAGTGTCAGACTCTAGGTCTTACTGACTAAAAAACCACCCCGTTCCTTTAAGCCTTCATACCGGGGCTCGAGCTATGTTTCGAAACTAACCCTGGCCCCAGTATGCTTCGACCCAGCTGAGCCCCTGCTGTTGCTGACAACTCCTAGAGGTGCGCGGGAACAGTGCACGCCTTCGACGACTTGGGCTCGGTCCTGACGGTTACCGGACGGTCGGACAGCGAGCTACCCATTGCTCGCCTTAATCCTCTCATACTGCTCACCTACGTGATCGTAAAAGGAACCTCTCGTGTTCAAAATTCCACATTTCTGGCCCCAGTAGTTTTGGCAGTGCATTGATATTTCAGTTTCTCCTTTTACATAACTATATAAATATACATACATTTCCGTCTAGTTAACTGTCTAGAATTTCTGTTTGAGCACAGATTTAATTTGACCATGGCAGTATTTATTTAGCTAAACTAATTCTGGCTTGCCCTAATTCTCGGCCATACTGTAGTAGTAAAGTGTGTCTCGAACTTAATCACTTCGGGAACAAAGCAATAGATTACTCAGAAATTACGCAGAACCAAATTACGTCATGGGGGAAGAAGGACAGAATTTATTATCTCAAAGTAATTTATGTTTGACATATAGACACTTATTACATTCTTTGGGAACTTGATCATAGGTCAATGAACGCATGTTATTATAATTTAGGGGTTGATTAAAACAAGACGTGGGTATGAGAGAATAAAGAAATTACGAGAATTTCACAATCTGTTCTTAAACTTTTGATCCCCGACGCAAAAAACGGCGGTTATACTTATAGTTTGACCCCAAAAAGTATCTATCTGTCTCTGTTTATGTCTGTCTGTGAATGTATCTGTCTGAATATGTATCTGGCTTAGTGTCTGTCTGTTTGCCTTTGTCTTTTGTACTGTTAATCTTAAACGGGCAAACTGATTTTAATGCGGTTTCTTTTTATTTGAAAGCTAGTTTTGTAACAATAGAATTTTTGGTCATGTTTTGTAAAATTCGGTTCAACCATTTACAAATTATAGTGGGGTTTGAAAGTGTAGATGAGGTACCGAAGGTATGCAAATATTTTCATAAATTTCACATAAGAATTTAAGAAAATTGGGTATCCTTTAAGTTTTATAAATCAGTTAAATGAAGAGAAAACCAGAACAGAACAAAAACACAGAAACAGAAGGCTGTTTTTAGTCTCATAAGACTAAGTACAAATGTAACGATACTTAATACAAAGTTTAAAACGTTTCCCGTCATCTGTCGTTTCAGACGTATTGTTGACGTTCCCGGACGCGAAGCGCGGTTTGTTACATATAGGGAAAAATTACAGCAAAGGGACGGGTTCTGATGGACGAGGGGATCTGACAGCGTGGGTCATCGTGTCAAAGCCGATTCCTGAACCCGTTTTTTATTAAAAAAGGTTTTTTTTAATGTAGGAAAATTTTGGATAGGTACGTGACAAGTTTTTTGTGAAAAGGTTTATTTTGTGAAAGGTGTGGTTAGGTGATACATATAGAAAGAACCGTTTGTAAAAGAATTCAGTGTTTAAAATAACAAGGTAGAGTAATCTTTTGTGGGAGATGTGGACGCTCTTTCACGACCAAATGAACGTGCATAAACGGCTGAATTAATTTTGCTAATTCGATTTTTGTTTCCCATTATAGTCAGGGAAAGGTTTTTACGGTAATTAAAATTATGGAAAACTAGCTTTTGCCCGCGACTTCGTTCGCGTTGAATAGTGACTTCCAGCAGATTTTTGGTTTTACCCATATATTATATTTTCATACCTTTTTACTATTTATTTACATTTTTGATGAATTTTCAGTACTGAATTGATGCCGACTCTTGACCAATAGGTAGATGGCGCTGTATGTCCGGAATAAATTTTATTTTTTATTTTATTTTTTGTAATAAAAACTATCCTATGTCCTTTCTCAAGTTCCAAACTATGTCTGTACCAAATTTCACACAAATCGGTTCAGTAGTTTAGGCGTGAAGCAAAGACAGACAGACAGACAGACAGAGTTACTTTCGCATTTATAATATTAGTTTGGATTTGGATAGTTTTGATGTGCAGAAAATTAAACTATGACTATTTATACTTTGAGTGTTTGATAGATCATTGCTATGACAGAACATCGTTTGTTGCATCAGTAATATTTTTAATATTATAAAAAATATACAGTCAAAGGTTAACTATACCAATAAAGAATCCCAATTTGTCCTTTCTATTCCGATAGCCAAAATATCTGAGACCGATAAGAATGGAAAAATCGCTGAAACAAAAATACACAGTGAAAAATCGCCCCGATCACACATTCCTCTTCTTAGATATGGACATATACTCGCATATTTTCACGATTGAAATCCATAAATTTTGTTGAACAGTAACGCTCGATCTAAAAACAGATTTTATTAGAAGCCAATCCAGTGTTACGTGATTCCATCAGTATGATAGTGGAATACATTTTTTTTCCGTAACCTGCAAAAAAAACTGGGTGTGAAAAGCGTTTCGACTGAATGAAATGGGCATGAGTCGGCGATATGCTGGCGACGGACGTACACTCACGCTCAAAATCGTTCTGTTGACAATCCCCGCTTATACATACTTACCTCACAAACGGTTTTTTTTTCACTTGTTTCCACGTTTGAAACTTTTGTGCTATTTGAACAGCCTCAGTGCGGGAAAATGCGAGATTTTTTATGAGCGTGGAAGTTGAAATTCTGCCGTCTATTTTTTTACGGAAGACAAATAACGTTTCACATTTAGGTACCTATCTGACTATAGCGTGCCTTTGCATTTGTTACTTTTGTTAAATGGTCTTTGAGTGAAGCTAAAAAAAATAAACGGGGAAAAACCTTTTAATACACATACAATGTTGTCAGCGCTCTTTAAATTAATATTGATTATTCTAATAAAGTTAATAATCACTTATCTAAACGTATAAGAAGAAAACATTTTATTACAAGTAAGACACAACAAAAAAATTGAAAACTGAACCGTACCAACGTTAACTCCAAATAAAAGCGTCTTTTAAACTACTACTAAATCAGAAATAACATTATTTGGCCCATTTAACCTCCATTTGCAATGTGAGTTAGAGTTGCCAACTATAAAAGAAAACGCTCAAGAAACACCACAAAATGTTTCAATAGGAACATTCAACTCACATTTATCTTATTGATCGAGCACGAACGGACTATACGTGTTTATTCTCGGATCTTAGATAAGAAAGTAAATGAGTGTAAGTCATAGGCATAGTAGTTTATTGGTAAGGGATTCTTACAAGTCATATAAAAAACACTACATTAAAGTTAAGAAATTGACAAAAATTAGTTACATTATTAAACAATGTCAAATAATAAATGTAAATACAAAAAAAAAAAAATAGAAGCCAAATAACAAAAAAAAGAACAATCAAAAGAAAAGACACGATAAATTAGAGTCCAAATTAATATTCATGTTGAATTTTAGATTATTTTAAACTCGTCAAAAGAATAAAGAGCTTACGCGATAAGCCATATTTTCAAACAAGCTTTGATGCTGTCTATAGTTGGGGCACCAGAAATAGCTGTTAGCAGTTGATTATGTATTCTGTGTGTAAAATAATACATTGTTTTTATGAGTCCAAATGCAGAAGTTTCTGATTTCGGGACATCTTCAATTCTTTTGATATTTGTAACGTTTAATGCTACATCTAATTTTATTTTACGAAACTTCTTTGTAATCTGTTAGGTATTATTTTTACTCTAGGGCACTTAGTCTTCAGTCCCACTCAAAACTAATTTCTTAATTCAACAAAACAACTTTAACTTGACCTTCTCAATTTAGATTAGTTCAGAAATTGCGCATAATACTTAAATTAATGTTAATTCTACCGTCCCTACAAGAAAAAATGTTGAACATTTAATACTACTTTGACCTTGAATTACTTACTTGAGGTCGATAAAACGCCGTAAATAAGTACGGGTGATAATTTATTCAATTTGTGTTCTGACGCCTTTGTTGTACGCACTCACTTAATCAATATTGTTTTGTCTTCGCCGGTAGACATAAATAATATCCAAGAGTCTAAGAACCTTACACAGGTTTGGAAAGTTTGTTTAAATTGTAAATGGAAAATTATACGAGTAGTTTGGTTTTTGTGTTTCTAAAAACATTGTCTAACCTCCTGCATCGTAAATGTGTTCGAAACTATGCAGGAGTTTAAGTTGCAACGTAAACTGACATTCACAAAGCACTCAAATTCACAATTTATCTGTGTAATAAAATTGTTTTTGAATATATCCTCTGACATAGTAGAAAAGCATAGCAGAATCAACCTCGTAATGTTCCTACTGCTGTAACACAGGCGTTTTCTCTAGGAAAGGGCCTGTAAATATAATCCACCACGCGAGCCCAGTGCGTGCTGGTAGATATCACATGTCTTTGAATTTTGGTTTTAGGTCATGTCGGTTTCCTCACGATGTTTTTCTTCACAGTTTTGTAAGTAGTGATAATGAAATAAATGACTAAATGATTCATCTCTTATACAGGGTTTGTAAAACATTGGCAACATCTCATAACTATGCTACTAAAATTTTTGTTCTGTGACTTTTTACAAAACATAATTAATTTACCAAAAACAAACTTTCAAGATTTTGTTGCTCTATCTAACACATTTCAACTCTGTATTTTGCTATATCTACCGTCTGTATGACGGGACGCAAGCACATAAAGCACCCCCGCCACCCGATCCCTGCTCCACTCTGCTAGTATTATAATTTGCTTCGCATAGACTTCGTAA
The DNA here is from genome assembly GCA_929112965.1 of Mythimna albipuncta. Lineage (NCBI taxonomy): Eukaryota > Metazoa > Arthropoda > Insecta > Lepidoptera > Noctuidae > Mythimna > Mythimna albipuncta. The sequence continues at coordinate 14,918,310 of OV815973.1, forward strand.
TATTTAGAACGTTCAATTTAAATATTTTTATTTTTGTATGAAAATTTGATGATCTAAAATATGATAAATTTTTAAAAGTCATAGAGCAAAATGTTGTTGTTTATGATGTTAGTAACATAGTCTTGAGAGGCTGCCAGTGTTTTATAAATAACCTCGTATAACCAGCTCAAAATATTTATATTTTCGAAACACGAACTAAGATGACAGAGAACCTTACCCTAGAAACCAGCCAACATTAAATATGCTCTTAACATTCTCACTACGTACAATCTGGAGCGCAAAGCGTGACATCTGCTACGTTTGAACGAATGCCAACATCTGCATCCTGGCGCGTCGCTAATAATCTCCAGCCACTGCAACGATTAAGTTGTTCTGCAAGTCTTTATTGTAAAATATTGTGTACGGAAGCAACATCTTTTAAAACTGCCAGAACATCTGTTAAAGTAAATATGCAACTAGGAGATGATTAATGTTCGGCTGTTGCCAAAACTTCTTCGTCTCTTTCAATCTTCGTGTGGCTTCAGACATTTCAAATTTGTTGTTTCTAAGAGTCCTTCAGAAACAGCTTTTTCCTTTGCGTCTACGATTTAGGTCGAACCATCTCTTATTCTATTATCTTCCGAATATTTGTCGGTATTTATTTCTTCATTCGCGCCGAAAGACCTAGTGTTGTAAGGCCTCCCACAAGTTAGATTGATGACCTGATGAGGGTTGCTGGAATCTGGTGGATGCAAAAGGCAGAAAAACGGTTGTTGTAGTGACACTTGGGGGAGGTATATGTCCAACAGTGTACTTTCTTTTGGCTAGAATGACGATATTTAGTTCTTCGTCTATTTTTATCTTCTGTTTATTTAGCGTTTCCTTAGTCTTTATTATTTTACTTATTCTTGAAGGTGTTCAGATTGACTAATTCAAAATCTTTCAATCAAGTGCCAACTTATCATAACATTGTCACACAACAAACTTCATTTTTTTCAAAATTTTCCGTAAATATGAAATATAACTGAGCGTACCAGTTGTCGCGATCCAAGCGTGAAGTAACATCTGGCATGTTTGAACGACTGCCAACAGCTGCACCGTTGGCCGTATTAATCCCTACTCCATTTGTGGCTGGAAACTGGACTGGCTTGCGACTTCTATGATTTATTGTATTGTGCCTTGGAATTGACGGCTTTTTTAAAGGAATTTAATCTGCAGCTTGTTGATTCTTTTGGCTTTGTGACAAACTGCAAGAGTTTAAAATAATTCAGTAAAATATTTCGCACTTATATTAGTAGGAAAATAAGCTTTTGTCTGGATTGACTCGAAACAGGGCTGAGGCATTGTTGTTTAAAAGAGTCACCGTGACCTTAGAATGCAAAGAGCAACTGAAAGAACACAGGTGAACGCAGGTGGGTTTTAGACACTAAAGTCTGACAATCGCTCTCTCTCCACCAAAAACAGAAATTTGACGAAAACAAAAATTAGTGACCCAAAGTTCCTTAATTAAAAATTATAAATTCAGTTTATGTTTAGATACATTTATTATCATCAAATCAATACAACTCAAAATAAGTTATCGAACAATTTTCAAACTTAAAACGATTTAAAAACGATTTCTTGTCACGAACAATGAGTTAGTCGATTAGCTTGGTACAAAAACGGTGAACACTAATTACTAGACGACACTAAATGGATTCGAAAACTGAAACTAATTTTGTGGATTACGCTTGTTGGCTGATCAGATTACCAGTAACCAGGATAAGTATACAAACTAACTTTAGAATATAAAACATTTAACAGGACTAGTTTTAGGGACAATGATTAAACTCATTTAAAACAGAAAGCTATACAAGGTCTTCTTCGCAATGACTAGATTGGAACTAAGTTAGTTTCTACTTCATTATTATCTGCCATTGTCTCATGTTACTTGAGGTAGATTTTATGTTTTTTCTTCCATTCTGTATTTTAAATTATCACGCTATCACTGAACCTCTTTTCTTTAATATCACTTGTCACACCGTCGTCTTCAGTATCGTCGGCCAAGTACGGTAGACAGATGACCTGGTGAAGGTTGTGGGAAAACGATGGATACGAAACACACAGGGGGAGGCCTATGTCCAACAGTGGACGTCTATTGTCTGAAATGACGATGATGATGACTACTAGGCACACAATCCATCCATTTATTCTTCGTCCTCTGTCTCCCTCTCCATCACATCTACATGTGTACTCATATTAATTTTATTTTTCAGTAACATATATTTCATCCATTCTCTTCTCATAACCATCGATTCCCTTTCTAAGACAACTTAGTTTCTACTTTTTCTAGTTTATTAAAAAGAGAAATTAAATTTGCGTTAAGGTGGTAAAACATGGCAAATAGGTGTGAAAATTTTGCGGCTATTTAACAGTCATCTCATTTACATTTACTTTTAGCTATTCCTTTTAGACTCTGACACTAAAACGATTAGTTGCCTCTGGAATAAAACACTACCGTCGCAGGATTACTTTGAATATTCACAGCTTTTATCGCTCAAATGGAGAGCATTTTCTCAGTGCTATATATTCTTGAATTTATAAATAGAGAAGCAATGGTAGGAATATTTTCAATGTTTTTATTACCGAACACTTTCTTTTAGCCTTCAGTTCCATTTCTGGGATCATTCTTCTTCTTGCCAGTTCTGGTGGAATTTGTATAGGTCATCGTGACATCTTGTTCGTAGTTTGCAGCGACCCCGTCGCACTGTTTCAGGGTACTAATTTTGTACTACTTTGGCTAACAGTTTATCAGGTATACGGCAGACACCTTCCCAGTCTTATTTCAGTTAGGCAACCTTTTAAGTCACATCGACTAGCTACTATCATCACACGACATAACTATTCTGGTATTGCGTAATGTAGTGTTTCTAACACTATTTTTTTAAACAACATATTGAACAACATTTTTTTACCCAAAGTTGAAAGAGCGACGGTCTCATAAATTCTGTGTAAGGTTGACACGTAAGATTTATAATGTGACCACGGTAAGGGTTGGAATTGAAAAGGCACCTGTGCGAAAATCGTTCTTCAACCCTTTGTGTGTCATTGTTACATGACAGGTTTGTGTTGGTGTAAATGAGGTTCCGGTTTTGATTAAATAATAAACTAATTTACTTATTTAAATTGAAGACTATAACGTTATTGTGTGAATGAAGCAACCAACGTTGGGTAGTTATTTTTATATTAGTCATAATAATTTAGATCAACACGACAAAAAGTTGGTAAAAGTCGCAAAAATTCGATTGATGTGAGATTCATAGAACCAGTCGTTGTGGCAACGGTTGAGAGAAACCTGTATCTAACAGTAGACGCTTTTAACTAAAAAGATGATAAATTTAAGACCCGATGATATAATAATTATAAAACTTATGCATAGCTGAATGCGAAATATTTTATTATCAGTCTAAAGCAACTATATGATTGCTCTTTCCTTATTAGCATTTACTAGCACCCACGAGAAGAATTAAGAGAAAATAATTATTTTTACCAGCCCACGAACTCACGTGACTGTCATGTAACCGAAATATTCGTATATAAACCCACATGTATTGTAATACTGGCTACACGTGATACATAATAGTTGCTCCCTTTGTAGTACCGCTTCAAGTATCGGCAAAACTTTGATCGCACGCATTAAAGCTTATCGAATTCTTGCTTGTTACCATAAGCCCTTTACTTTCAGTAATGTTCGTAGGTCCATCAAACCTTATTGACTACTTAAGTTGAAGTATCGTACCTTTTGCTCATTATTGGATTATATCTCACGTGAACTTAAACCTCTTTGGTGTTTTGTGGAAGTGGAGGTTTAATGAAGTTTGGCATGTGTAAAATATATGAGGTACCGGTAAACGACTTTCAGGTAAAAATGGACCATAATGAAACGCTATATAAAGCTTTCTTTTGTGCAATAGTAGGCAATAATCACTCTTTGACTATGGTAAATTTTCCAAGCTCGTTCCATCATCGAACTTCAAGACTTACGATGATGTACACGTTCAAAACATTTTGGGAAATCTTTTATTGTGCGTTCATAACAATTAAGGAATGGAATTGCCTGCTGAATTCTATATTTCGTGAGAGCTATAACTCAGGGCCTAATAGATATAAGTTAAGAGTAAATAGATTACTTCTAGGCAAGCGAGCCATCGTCGACTACATCAAAATTTATGATTAGGTGTAATAATGGTCAACGCAAGCCGTCACAAAAAAGGCCTTGTTTTATATATATATATATTACCCATGACATGTTGTTGAGAACAAGAATTGGAACTTAATTTCTTACACATGTGAAAGAGTACCACCCAATGGAATTCTTGTACGATTCCCATAGATTGAGGTCTACAAATCCAATTAGTGTTGAGCAAAAGTTCCTCGATAGATTTTGGAGGCCATCCAACAGTTTCAATCGGTGATTTCCAAAGCGGTTTTACGTTGTATCGGTCCATTGCCACTAATTTAGCTTGGTGGCGTGAAAGGAAAGACAATCGTTAGGTGATTACTTTCCATTGGCGTCCCTAAAAGTCGTTCCTTGAAGTGCGGGTTTAGTTTAGCGATCTTCTAGTTTCGAAATAACATTCCAAGTTACCGAGTCCAATGTTCTTTGTAGCGTTCAATGTGTTTGTTTTAATTTCAAGTTAGGAACTGCTAATGAGAATGTGTTGAGAAAAATTATGAAAATCAGAAAAGAAACTTCTAAATTTGTCTCAAATAAAAAGGAATACACTTATTTTATAAGGTACATACATTGTCTAAGCAACTTATGTATCCTAAATAGCCTTTTAGAGTCGCTACAAAGAAAAACGAAATTCTTCCGATATCGGCAACCGATATTCCGGAACAACTCTAAGTGTAAAGAAATCAAAACAGCCCATTGTATCGATAAGGCATTATTGTTTATTGGATCGTAGGACCCATTTTTATCTGTGGCTATATAGATATAACTAACAACTGAACATTTCCTTGGTTTTTGAGTGTTCTTTGACACGGAAAAAAGTTATTAAAATTAAAATGCCATCATCTTTTCCAACAAAGAAAATAATGCTATTAATAGTACTATTAAAGTCATAGAATAATTCATGATTGAAATTTAATGAAAGTTGGACGAAGCTCTTCCATTAAATTTCACAGAAAAAAACAATCTCTTCTTGATAATAAACGAAATGATGAACTCTCAAGCGCTAGAACATCGTTTATATATACTTACGACGCATAACTAAGCCATCGGTATTTAATAAAATAAAAACATAGGAAGGACGGTATGTGATATTTGCGTACATAATATCGGACATAAAGACTTATAGGAATATTTCTTGGATGAAATATTTATCATATGACAAAACAGCGCACATTGTTTATATAGACTTAGGTGTTGTGCGTAATATACACGCTCCTTCAAATATTCCTTAATGTGGTATCAAAGGCATTCCTTCTTAGTGGTCTAGTCACGTATTGCCCTATAGACGTTCTTCATTTATTTAGGTTGTGTGGAAGAAAACGTGGCTTTCTTGTAACGTAAACACATAAATCTAGCCAGCGAATATTTTGGAGTTTTGTTTACCACCTGTAACATTTGATGGTCCTAATCCAAAAAATCCTACGGTTTATTTAAGCGAAGCGGTGGTGGGACTCGGCTCTAATTTCCTTTCGGTTCATCCCATTTCCTATCCTAGCCGAGCGACGCCTTCCACCTCTGAGGTGCATTTGCTCACGTGGAATCAATTACGAACCGCTTAGCTGCCTCACACAGGAACATGTAAACTTTCTTTAAGGATAACTCGACCAAAACATATTTTGAACATTTCCTTCAAGAAAATTGGGTCGCGTAGGCTACAAAGTTTACATGTTCCGCCGAGGTATTCCTTTGGCTCCCGACCACTGGTGTGCACATAAGTCGTCTTATGCCCAAACCAGTGGAACCCGACATCCGCTAACAAAAATCTTTTCTTGTTGCAGTAAAGTGATAAGTGTAACTCAAAGTATATTTTTGATGTAAACTAATTATCAATTTCATTCCGTCGAAGTACAAAGTATACATTTTAAAAGTGTTAAAAACAGATATTATTAGATTTAGAAAGTGAACATTAAAATAAACAATATGACGTGTTAAACATTCAGTGTGATAAAATGACTTTATTGAGGACTGTCAGTGTCACGAGACTGTTTCTAGTCGAAAGTGTGAACAATAAAACGATATGGGATGACTCATAGTGCAAAATGTTATGTAAAACCCACTGTCCGATCCGAAGATGATGCGCGATATCCACGACAATGCTGGGGCAGGCGCAAGCGGCGGGATGGAGGAAAGCGAGGACGGCGGGAATGGGGTTGCAGAGGTCGATATGGACGACTGCGGCTCCCTCGCGCTTCCTCCCGACCTGCCCCCCTACTCCGGCGATTACATCATCAGCGACTATATGGAACGCCTTGGCACCCGTCTCAATATTCTCGAAACAGAACTCAAATACGCCTGGCGAGCGCTCGATCTGCTCAGCCAAGAATATGTCAGGATGTGGGAACGGCTCGAGAGATTAGAGACGTTGCTCGCCGATCAACAGGGTGTGATATCAACGTTACTGGACTTTTACACTTGCCGAACTGTCAGTGCCAGAGATCCCATCACTCGGTTAGAAGTGATCAGAGAAATATTAGGAAACGGTACTGTCGAAGATGGCATAGAAGAAGGCTTAGATATTGGACGAAGTTCAGTATTATTAGACCATCAAGAAGAGATAATGGAATCTAATGAAGCATTTTATAAGAGCTTAAATCAAGCTTATCGTGATGATTTAGTTTGCGATGAAACGTCTAGACCACCGTCACAATTAGATATGATTTGGGAAGCTCCGGAAGAACCAGATATAGAAATGATGCCTACAAGCTCTAGACAAATATACAGTTCATCGGACTATAAAGATTACTGTGGATTAAAAGGTGGACCCGTAATTAGCGAAAGAGATTTGGTACATTTGTCTGCTTTAAGTACAATAGACCAAATTACCGTAGATAAATTACATGAATTAGATAGATTGACAACCCAATTACACAAAGATTCCAGAGAGTTAAAAGACTTGAAAACGAGACTTCTTAGTCCTGAAACAAAACTATCAAAGCATGACAGGGAAATAGAAGCGAAAGCACTGGTTGAAGATGGCAATATAATTAATGAACAACTAAAAAGCGTGTATTCAGGCGGTGATAATTGGGCCATTAACGACATGATGAAAAGCTTTGATGATTTTATGTTAGCGGCACCTAAAGATTCTATCGTAAGAGAAAAATCTCCATCTAGGTTGTCACTAACTGACAATGTGACAGATAGAGCAATAGATTATTTGCCACCAACTTTATCTCCTCGTCGAAAGTTTGTACCAGAGAGAACTACCACAGAACCTTATACGACTGTTACTGGACGCCTAGCCTATAGTTCGGCTGTAGCTAATGCTGAGATTAATGCAGCTAAAGCATCCAAATCCCCTAGTGCTCTCTCAAGGGAAAGATTTGAATATAGTTCTCCATATCAAATAACAGACACTTCCAGGCAAAATTATTTTTCTAACAAAGGCTTATCTCAGCCTTTAAACGAGATATATAAATCAGGTGGTTCAGAACAACTCTCTCCCATGTCAATTCATGAAATATACAACGGACCTAGTACTAATGAATTAAATTATGAAGACAACAGGCTAAGAAAATCTCCAAGTCCTCCGCCACCAGCTCCACCAAATGGAACAGACGGGTTTCCGTCAATTGAAAATAACAACGAATTGGTTGCTCATCAACCAATGTTATCTACAAGTAGCGCTATGCCCCATGACGGTATGCGTTTAAGTCCCAGATCTCCAAAGTCTCCTAAAACTTCGCCTAAGCATATAAAAAGAGATTCAGCAAATATTGTAGCTGCAAAATCTGATTCGGGATTATCATCTATGAGTGGATGGTCAAGTTTAGAAAAAAGTCCAGGTTCGCCTAAAACGGGAAGAATTACGCATGTAAGTCACGATTCTCATAAAATGAGAGATCCTTCGCCACAACCAATACAAAGAATGTCATATGAGATCGAGCCAAAACCATTTATAGAGACGCTTGTAGATTCTTATCTTTATGAAGGGACAAACTTGAAGAGCGATTACAACTTACGAAAGACAGATGTTATGACAAAAGAAATTAGCTCCAGAGATTTGAGTAAATTGCAAGGAAAAATAAATAGTGATTATATGAAAAGCGATATTCCATCACACATAACAGATCAAATTACTCAAATAAGCAATATTGGAGAATATTATTACGGCAACGAAGCCCCTTCAATATATTCCGTAGCTGGAAATAGGCAACCAATATTCACAACTGTGTATAGTACTCCGAGAGGAATGTTGTCTGAAGATAGAAGTTTTTCCGAATTATTAGATAGAAATGAAATTTCTGAGTCTGTTGCGAGGCCCGCAGTGGATTCTTATCCGCCGGAACCTAGTTATCATGCACAAACCGTAGTGATGTCGGCGGCAAATGCGAACAAACGACCCTTGACAAGGGCTAATACGATGGGCGCGAATGATCCACACTTTTATCAAAATGGTTATAAAGGACATCGTGCTGGATACCCACCCGGTAATCTCACTGATGCTCTCTCTTATTACCCAACATCAACAAGGTATGATTCACCTAAAATAACGTCTTTAGAAGATCAGATCTCGTGGCAAGGTGGCAGTAGATCCCCGACCAGTTCAATGGAAACATCGAGCTTGAAATCACATTCTTTGAGTATAACTGAAAGAAAACAATTTCAAAATCAATTACAACAAGAATATTTTAAACAACAACAATACGATCAACGAAACGGTAATGCAATGTATGAAAACCAAGGTTTCGATAAACAAGCTGTACCCGAACACAATAAAACAAGAAAAGAACAGTATGTTGAGTCAAGTGGTATACTGGTTTCTGAGTCAGGCTATTTATCGATATCCAACAACTATAAAGGCAAGGCTCAAGATAAACAACCCAAAAAACCAAAGCGGACTTCATCACTAAAGTCCGCTATGTCATCGATGAGTCACTGGCTCCCAGATTTGCATTTGCCTAAAAAACACAGATCCCACTCATTACCTTCAGGTGTCGATACAGTGGAACCCCAACAGCAAGAGAAATCATTGAAAGAAAGAATTTTATCTGCTCAGAGAAGGAAAAAGAAATATCATTTGGTGGCCTCAATGTCTGGTTTGTTACAAAAAGCTAGACGAAAGCAGCAGGCCAGCCATCAATCACTGTCTGATCCAGAGACTTCAGAAACTGAGTGGTCTGGCGGTCGATCAAGTGCTCAGTCAGAGGACAGTGACAGTGTATTTTCAGACTCTACGCATGAAGGTAGCATGTTCCCTAAAGTAGCACCTAAACCTAAGAGAAAGGTAAACAATCAAGAAATTGTAGAACAACAACAGATGATACAAGAACGAATACAAGAGCAAGGAATAGAATTTCGTGATGATGACACTGAATGTATTATAGAAGAACCTGAAAAGTTAACAGCAACCAGTAATGTTATACCAAGAGATAAAAGTGATGACATTGACTTTCATTTTGCACGTGTTAGTCAAATGAAGAAAGATAACATACCAAAGTTGGAAAAATTGGATATTGATACCGATATATCTAATGTTGACTTATTTGAAGAAGATGAAAAAGAAGATAATCAATCTCCTGGCTCACTTTTTGCCACTATAGGAGACGTGAAAAAATCATCAAATGTATCTGATGAAGGATTAAGTGAAAGTAATAAATCGTATAGTGGAAGCTCACAAGAATTTGCAGTTTCGAGAGCTTTAGGTAAATATCGACTACGTAAGTCAACGTCAGTATCAGATGAAAACATAAATGATATTTCTCCTCCGAAAGGGGAGGGGGAACAACATGAAGAAATAAACGAGGAATTTGTGAATCAACAAAAAGAAAAGAGGAATCGTAAACCAAGCCCACCCGAAGTGGTACATAACACATTAACACTAAATGAAGACGCTAATAGTTTCCCAGAGAGGAGTCCATCCATACAAAGTACTCGGGGTATACCAAACAAGTTTCAACCCCGACATCAGCAAAGTTTAGAAATACCAAATAAACATGACGATGACGACAGTAGGAGCACTCACTCTTGGAGGAGTGGTTCTCGGGTATCCTCCAGGCGACAGAGTACTGAAGATAGTATCGATTCTGACGATGAATGGTATTGTTATGAACTGAGGAAATTAGAACAAATGGAACATCAGTCTCAAATAGAGGCTGAGCGGCAACTGACTGTGCCTGAGGTTCCTGAAATTGAAGAAATAGACGAAGACTCCAGTGAATATCTGAAGGAAAAAATGTCGTTTGTACTTAGAGAACTCAAACTAAAGACAGCAACAACTAAACAAAAATATGACGAGTCGCCAGTTAAAGATACTTGGAAAGACATAACAACTTTCCCAGTAATTGAAGAAACTGTAGATGATATTCCAGGCGGCGAATCCGATGATGACAAGTCATTTGAGGATTCTGGTTCAGGAGAAACTTCTGGACCCGATAGTCCAGTTCAAAGTGGTGACGAACTGGATGATGACTATGATATGCCACAAATCCATCAAGATTCTCTTCCTCTTGAAGAGCCTCCACCGCAGCAGGATGCTCCTGTTGGGAGTAAATGGAAGCTCCTAAAAGCATTAAAAGACCGAAAAGCTGAAGAAAAGACGTCAGAGACGCCAGCAGCCACGACGCCGCTCGCAGAAAAGGACAAAGTCAGCGCAGGTGTAAGTTATCTTATGCAAAAGTTTCATGAAATTAGAGTTAAGAGTTAAATATAAGCTGTTTAGACATATATTATAAGCTGCAGGTTACTTCCATGGTTATTTGAAATAATACTAATAGTTAGACTGATATACTCAAGCCATTGCTAACATTACTAACCCGCTTTACAAATTTAATACAAATGAAGTTACTCGTTATAATTATTACATACCTTTAATATAGCAAGTAGGACGTGTAATTGTTATTTATAGTCGTCCATTTTAAACATTTTTTTTAGTAAAACATTACACAAGGAACTATACTTCGATTTCCCCAAAAGCAGGGATCTGTTATGATATTTAATTTTGATGTTATTTTAGGTAGTTTTGACCTAAAAACTAACTGTGGTTGTGAGAAACATTTCAACCAGTTTCTTTTTCTCCATGTACTGCTAAATATGTATTTGAATGCATAGAATAGGGTGCTCGTATATACAATATAGTACTTATATGATATTTACTTACTATTGACGCTCTTTCTATTTAATTGAGGCAATAATTAGATATAACCAACGCAATAGGGTACTAAAAACTTTCTATATGTATTAAAGGATTTTTACATAAAGCTTAAGATGATATTCAACCAAACAATTATACAATTTTTAATAAAGGTTTGCTTGACGATATTTATACTTGGAAAAATGATAATCTTAACATACAATTATAATATACTCAGTATTATAAATATGTGTTTGTTGCTTGATAGATATTGTTTGATAATGTTAGTGTTATAATAATGAATTTGCTGTCTATAATTAAATTCATACATGAATCGGCTTGGGGAGCATTTTGTCGTACAAAATTCATTCACTATCATATCATCTCATATCAGGAGAAAGATGTTCCTTTTATTTATAGAAAATCATAATAGGTAACATTTCTCAGTCATAAATACATATTCACTACTTAATAGTACGAGTATCAACTCAAAATTATAAGCAATATAAACACTCGACTACGGTTTAGCTAGCAAATAGGGATTTATCAGAGGAAACTTTATTTACAACATAAAATATCTAATATTATTTCACACAATAGATATAATTATATATTTTTATGAAGCAAGAACAGTGTAAAAGGTCTACATAAGAAAAGATATTTACAATGGATAGCCCTATCCAGATAAGTTGCTTTCTCTATCAGGCAATCTGTCTTTGATCCCAAAATCAAAGGAAGACGTCGCAAAATATTGATTTCATATTCCCCTTCATCTTGAATCTTCGAACCGGAGAACATTATGATTTAATTTTGGTACGTGCTGGTGCCAATGACAAACTTCAAACATATCTATATTAACACTAATTAAATTACTGTTCGATTATATATTTAGCCGTAGTCGAGTCAAAATAGATAATGATGATTTCTTCCAAAAAAAACAATAGTTACTAGTTTGTATTATCTTCTCTATTTTTGAAGACGTTTCACTACCATTGTTACTTGTTCGAAATGTTTCAATTGAGTGATTTATATAAATAATCATATTAGGATTACTATTATTACATGTACATCGTAACGTATTTACTAGATGTCACACTGCTTAGGTATTCGTATAGCTATTTACACTTACATAAAAATATAGCTGGCACTTTATGTAATAAACATATTTAGCGGAAGGATTTAGATGTTGAATGATATTGCGTAGAATTATGATAATTATAATTATTATGGGCAGAATAGATAATTTTTTAGCGAAATTTTTTAATAATAATTTTGTAATTTTTTTCTTTCGTACCTTGTATTGAATTGGGACAATGTTATACATAGCTTCAAAGACTTATTTGGTCCGAAAATTTATTTCCTACTCCAGTACATTCAGTGGTTCAAGATATCATTAGAGTCATAAACTGCCCAAGCATTATTACTAATGTTAACTATACGATTAACTATGTTTTATCTTGAGGTTAATTCTCCATGTAAGTTATTTTATGATAAGTATTGAAAATGTTCAATTAAGTTTCCATGACAAATCTCTTGACAGTTTTCCATGGGTACATGTTTTGTATCTATTTTAAAAAGTAAATCTGATTCAATAATATTTTGGTATGTCCAAATGACTACCACGAGATTAATAGTCTAGCAATAATGGTTGAATTCTTAATTGTCAGATTATTCTAGTTCATAAAGACTTTAAAAGTGGTCAAAAAATTTCACCTACTTTACATAGTGGTGATATTTTATACAAAAAAAATAAAATACATATATATTGTTACTAGATCATTTGTCATAGAAATTTAATTATAATAATGGTTATTATTGTATTGTTGATTATTTTTTTTAATAAATAAATGTTAGCTTTTTATTTTAGTTTTTATTTTGTTTTTTTAATTGTTTTTTTTTTTTTGTTTTTAGAATGGCTCCGCTGGCTTCAACGAGCAACGAGGAAATGGGTATGTGAACAAATAGTATTAAAATAATAAAGAAGAATTCCTGAATTATGAAAATAAACTGCAGTATTTTGATATGATTATAATGTTTCTTAAATTATAGGTGAGTTTTGAGTGTGAAAAACTCATCATTAATCTATTTAACTTTATAATAAAACTCAAACATTGTCTAAGGTAAGGTACGTAAACTTTAAACAAATTAAACCTAACCAAACCATTTTCATAGGCCGCCAGGAAACGAAAACCCGTTCTACAGTAACATTGACAGCATGCCGGACATCAGGCCTAGAAGGAAATCGATCCCTCTTGTCTCAGAACTTGTAAGTACTGTTTAATTTATTCGACATCGACATAAACCTATCTCTATTATTACAAATCCGATGGAAGTAAGCTATCTTTCTCTCAGGCCGGTTTCAATTCGCTATCTTGGAATTGACTTGAAGCTATTATAAAAGGGTTATATTGGCATATTAAGCCTTTCTCTGTACCCAGGGTTATGGAAGGTAGATATTTGAAACTGGTCGTAAATGTTTACAGCTCGCATCGACGTACGCTTCCTGAAGCTTAGTAATATTAGGCGCGTAATATATGTTTTCTTCTATACGGATAATTTCCATATTATGTGTTTTGAACAATTTATGGGGAGGTCGTTAAAGAAAATTGCATCGCTCCCGTTGAATTTTCGATCTTGGATAATTTAAAGCCTTAAAATAAATCATAACGTGACGTGGCTTGAACAAAATTTGAGATTTATTCACGCTTCAAGAACATAAACCTAGTTTTATACAAAATATTACTCCCTGTTTGTTGTTCAAATAAAAAAAAATAAATAAAAAAAAGGCCTATTTGATCCCTTCTCTCTTCATTGATGTCTCAATGTTACCTGTATTGTGTTTTCCTTCTGATCTTTACTACTTAGATGGCCTTTAACCTGTTCTTAGATACCAACCCAACCCTTATTGTAACATGTTAAAGATATATTAGGGGTCACCGGAGCAAAAACTACAGTAGCGGAACCATAGTCACCGTATGAACGACTCTTATTCCTGATAAAAATTAATAATATCATTGCATTTTACCCCTTACCATGGACCTGCAGGTTCTCAAGGTATTTCTATCCCAATAACACTTCTTTTCTATGCATGCAGTTCTGATCGACGGTGGAAAGACAAAATTTTGATCTGCAACCTTGAGTCAATATTTTCCCTTTCCACTCACTGTACATAGTGTGCTTGCATTGAAATTTGATTTAATTTGATTTCGCCTGTGCATGTTTCTGCTTTAGATAATTTTTCAGATGTTGGTTAAGTATAAAAGGTAAAGCTACATAATTTTGTTATACATTCGACGATTGCATAACACCATCACAGCATACATAAACGAATAATAAAAATGAAAATTGATTTCCACACTGGGAATATGCACGTGCTTGCCGATTTCGTTATCATTGCGAAGCTTTAATATCACAGCAAATATTATTTTTGCGACTGAAAAGTCTTTTTCATCACAACATCAATTAACATGATCCCTCAAATGTAATACTGTTTCAATGTTGTACCGACTCTCACATACACACATTTTTACTTTACACGCACTTACAATTAATTTTTTGTATAATGAAACAAATTTTTCGTCGCTATAAGAACTACTCAAATTATCGAAATGGTAGATAAAGTTTAATTAAAAGACATGCTTAAAAACAGCTTCTTTCAAAGCATGAGTAGCTTCAACATGCAACATTAAATGATTAAAAATGTCTCTCAATTTCTAGAGAACAACCTAGTGAATTTTTCAAAATTGTAGTTAGGTAGGTAGGCAATTCAAAGCTTGATTAGAAATAGCAGACACAAAACTCAGTGCCTTTACATACTGAGGATGGAGTGAGATGTTTATGCCCTTTGCTCATATATGCTCCGCTGTTTAGACAATGGCTGCTACGAAGAGGAATGCAGGTTTGACGTCAGCTGTGCATCGTGCAACGTTGAACGACGAAGAGCTGGTGAGTTCAAATTACTTACTAATATATATCCCAAAAGCTGCACCAAACTTACGAAGGTCTTGTAAGAATGAAATTTCAACAAACTATTTCTGAGTTAAAAAGTGTGTTCCAGAAAATGCATGTATACAAGAAGACGTTGCAAGCGCTCATCTATCCGATTTCATCAACTACACCACACAACTTCGTTCTATGGACAGCCACGTCCCCCACGTACTGTTATGAGTGCGAAGGACTTCTTTGGGGCATTGCCAGGCAAGGTGTCAGGTGCACTGAATGTGGTGTGAAGTGTCACGAAAAGTGCAAGGATTTGCTCAATGCCGACTGTCTTCAGAGTAAGTGGAGCCCTATGGTGGTGAACGGGTATTTTAGTTGTAATTTAAGTAAAGGGATTTGTTTCATTACCTTAAAAAGTGATAAATTTACTTATTCTGCTCAATTTCAATAGTTTTCAGGTATAAAACACCGTAATGAAATGAAACGAATTCCTATAATTTCAATGTGGTTTCTCCTGATTCAATGTTAGAAAGTAAGAGAATATTGGTTTAGTTTATGCTCAATACAAAAAAAATTGAAACCTTAATAATGCCAAAAACTAATTCTCCTACTTTCCTAATTTTTATTATATCAAAAATGTATTAAAAATTCAATGTACAGTTTTTAATCACAATAGCATCGATTATTAAAATCTTGTGATTAAAAAATCTGATCTTTATCTTAAAGAGCGTCACTTCAGAGATAGCTTTATGAACGTTCGAGAAGCGCGAAATGTTTAGGCTTTTAGAGTTGGCTGGGAAGCGCAGTTCCCTCCTTATTAAACTCAAGTGAGTCAAGAAGCACTTGACGGGTCACTCGTTGTAGACAAGATCTTTGGATACACAACGTCGCAGTAGAAAATCAATATTTAATGCACAGTCTCTAAGGAACATTGTACTTAAAGCGCTTGAAACTGAGCACGATTCAACGAAAGCTTAGACCGGCCCGCTTTATATAATTTAATTATTTATTTACGTAATATTGAGGCATTCGTCTTTTATTAAGTTGGTTAGGATTTCAAGCTTTTCGAAGCTTTTAAATTTACTGCTTTATTTTTATTAAATTGCTAATCTTTTGTTGTCCAAAAACGGTAATACGATTTGTGTTTTTAAATTTTATTAGTGATCAGATTATGACTGAAAGTGCTGAAGTGTAAATAAATGATTTTGAGATAAAAATTGAAATTAGAGTATGAACGACGTTGTTACATAAGTAGGAAGCGGGAGTTAGTCCAGAACTCTCCCACACAAAGAGAGTTTCAACGATACTTAACGAAGAGCAAGTCTTGTCGACCTTTGTGCTCGCACTTTGATCAAGTCTACACTAGATATATTATAATGGAGACTCAAAGATTTATCATCCTGAAGGCGAGTTATCTATTTGTTTGAAACCAGTTTCGTAAATTATCACCATTGTTCGTTATATCTCAGTTCATTCTCCAACGTTTGAAGGTTTAGTTAATGCTTGCAGGTCTTGATTATTTTCATTTTAAAGGTATCATGAAGTGCCGCTCTTTTATGTCTAAATGTTAATATAAGTCTACTAGATGTTTCTTTAATTTGTTAGATTCCGCTCTCTAGGTGATGTCTGTGTTAAAGGTAATAAATGGTATTAAAATCCAGAATGTCGTTGTAGTAAAATTTACTGCCATTAATAGTTCAATTGATATGCATGTGTTAAATTTTTGCATGTATCGATCACTAATACATCAGTGATCAAACATTATTCACGTTCGAGAACACGGCTAGGACCATTCGCCAGAAAGACACAACTAGCGACATCACCAGGATTCACGCAATCATAGGAATAATACATTTCTTTATAATTTTATCGTTGTTGTAATTCTGTTTCTGTGGTGTTTATTTATCTCCTTATTCTTCATGTTAACTCTGACCTCATATAATAAAAATAGCATGATGTATTTACCCTTCCTAATTGATGATTTGCCCATTGCTTTATCGGTGTGCATGGCTATCGGTGAGATACACAGATAATATTATATTCCAAATTTCATTATTCGTATAAGATTCGGTTCTAGATTGACATTGCACGATCATGTAGGCGAGCAGTCGCTAGGTATATCGCGTTCTATGAACAAAATGTTTATTAACAAATTAGAGATCATCGACTGCACGCCATGTTCATTCTTAGTCTACACTTTGAAATTAAAATATCATAAAATTTTATAATTTTAATTATGATCATTAATTATATTTTCAATTTGATTTTAGTATTCTTAATTCAATTTGATTTAAGATATTGGAATGGTTATGTCTTATTTGCTGACGTAAGTATATTAATTATATTTTATTTTTTATTGTTTTATCATTTATTTTTTCTGTAGGTATATTGTGCTGTGTATTGATTACATCATTTTGATATTCAATGTTTTCGAAGTGTGGACATGTAGATCACGTAGATAGGGTTCCGGTCCTGTCATCCGTTAGTTACTTTCGGGTTGCCCCGCCCAGCGCCGAAACTTGTTAAAGCCCTATTAAACTAAATTACTTGTGTTATGTACTGTTCGTTACCCTACTTTACATGTTACACTATCTTACACACCGTTTTTCTAACAAATCGGTTAGAAGCTTCACGAACACGAACGCTCAAACAAATCCGACAAATGCAACGTGTTGTTACGATGTGCCTGTTAGCAATGTGTGCACGCAATCCAGTGTCTGTCCACTTCGATATTATATGTGGTCCTTTAGTTTATTTATTTTACATATTTTGATTTATAGACTTCCAAGTTTCTGTATTAATTTTCCTATCTTTATGTTTCCACTTCTATCCCTGAAGATGTTCAGCGCTTTAAATGATTAAAGTATCGATTTGTATATAAATTAATGTTGCCAGTTCCGTTTAGAAATATGGTAAATGGACGAACAAACAATACTGATACATACAAATACAGAGGGTGTTTTAGTAAGCGATGCAGTTCTAACGCCTTTTGGAGATACTTGGCGGCTTGTTAGTACCCACTGTGATGCCCTACCTACCCATAATACTAACAAGCTGCCAACAATAATCCCAGGAAAAGTTTTCAAAGCGTTGAACTGTGTTGAGTTTTGTTTACCAGGCGCCGTGCTCAGATCCGCTCCGACCGGCGCCGCTCGACGTCGATGACCTGATCAGATCTGACATACATAAACTTTGTTAAATTTACATATCGAAGTTGGAGTCTTGTCAGGTTGAGGCCAAGAGTGGTCGTAGCGGGTGTGGGCGCGGGGCGGGGGGCCATCCCGGCGCATCCCGCGACTTACAAGAACTATGTTGGCACCGCCTGATCAGTGTGTTTCGCAGGGGCGGCTGAAAAATCATCTAAACATGGCGCCGAGGATAAAGCTAATTCCATCATCACAGCTATGAAAGAAAGAATGAAACAACGCGAACGAGACAAACCCGAGATTTTCGAACTGATCAGGTAATGATATTTCCAATTTTGATTAACAAAAATGTTTAAAATTCCAAACTTTGTTCGGCGATTTGCTTTGAATGGGTCGGATTCAGGTATACGATTTTATATTTACCTCAACAATAATAAACCTAATCACCATTTTGCCTAGTATCACTTAGCTGAAATAAAATAATCACATAATCTTGCATTAGCTAAATTGCACATTAATAACACCCCTTGAAATCCATTTTATAAAACAGAGAATCGCTAGTAATAGAGCTGTTTCTGATGATGTCGTGAAAAGTAACGTTTAATACCATATAAAGTGCCGTTGAGTAAATTGAAAATATCAGAAAGCAATCGCTGACACGAGTGTGTATGTGACAGACGCGTGTTCAGCATCGAAGGGGAACCTCACGCGGCGCACATGAGCACAGTGAAGCAATCCGTCCTCGATGGTACATCGAAATGGAGCGCGAAGATCGCCATCACAGGTTCGATTGACGTATAGTGTTTGCACTAAATGTTCTCCTCTAGGATCTAGGTACCAGCCGAGGCGAAAACATCGAAAGGCATAAAAACACAATACAAACACAACACTAAATTGTATTCAATCTTTCGTTTCATGTGGCGGCCAGGCGGACTTTTAACGTCGACCCAGACACTCACATTGACAGTCTAGAACAGGCCAAGCAAGTCACTATAGAAGGAACATCAAAGTGGTCTTGCAAGATCGCGATTACAGGTTTGCGGTGGTCTTTTGCGGCTACGAACCGCACGCTCGCAATTTTGATACTATTAGACAGACTCTTCGCCTGATATCTCTTTTCCCTTGTTTTTGATATCTGCTTCAAATTATGATTTTCGTATCATTGTGAAAATAGCGTAATAGCGTTGTAAAGTAAGACAGTAAAATGCTACGTTGAAAAAAAGTAATTGCTTAAGTAACTGTTAGTCGCAGCTTCAGCAGATATCAAAAAAGAAATCTATTGCATAATCTATACTTCAAATATTTACCCGAAAAATCACGGTCGTTAATGCACCGCTCTTATCACTTCCATCGATAAAACGTAGCTTGATTTAATCATTAAAACACTAAGGAAATTCCACGAATCTAAAACACATCACCATAACTCTGATGGTAAAACAAATTCAATTATTCTTGTCACGCACACAAATTTTATATACTACCCTATACACTGAAACGACACGATTCAAACCACGTTCATTTATAATTATTGCAAAACCACAACTCGGCAGCACGTCTGCTAAATTGACACAAATTGCATGAGAGTCACAAATTAACAATAAATGTTACAATTATGAGTGGATTGTCAAAGCTCGTTCACTGTAACATGAATGGCGTCAGGACTTCACATCACGAACATTAACCTGTTTAATTTTCAGTGCGAGGATGATAGAAACCTATATTTCAGTAGTCGTTTGTAAGTGAATGAAATTTTAGAAGGAATTGTAGCATGCCGAATGAAGGACCCCAATTATCCCGAAATTTCTACCTTTTCTACTGATACTGCCAATAACTTTTCGATTCGTGAAAATTCCAATGCCATTAGACTTGATTCCCGCGCATATCTTTATACTTCTTCTTTGAAACTTTCTTCTTGGTCGAAGTTAGCATTAGAAGTTGCGATAATGTAGGCGCTATGTTCAATTTGTTTTAGAAATCGAATTTGGGCATAGATAAAAAAAGTTTGGTAGTTTGAAGCTAGTGTCTTCTTCTTTGACCCCAACCTGTTCTGATCACACGAAACCCTGTTTATAGATTTTCAAGAAATTCTAGCACAGAATGCCTAATTTGGTAAGTAAGATAGCAGATAGCTTGGTAAGGTTATCTTTTAGTATAAGTTGAGGCTAGCTTTAACTGCTAAGAATGCTTCGTGGCGAAGAATCTGAGCGTACTGTAAACTTAGTACATTGCATAGTGTAACATTTCATAAAAACATGTATAAGTATCTAGTTGTAAAACAGCCATTAATATAAATGTATATTACTTTCGAAACATTAATCAGATAAAATATCTACGTTTACTGGAATTTACTCAACCGTGGCGGAGGGTTTTGAAATAGTCTGTCCTACTAAACACAGATATCCACTGAAGTATATTTGAAAGAAAAAACTGTAAGACATCTACGTTTTGGGAAAATATCATCTATAAAAAATTCTGCTGAAATAGTTATAAGCTTTTTATTACTAAAAATATTATTTATTACTATTGTAATGTGACTATAAAATACTGAATTGGCCCCTTCGTGGGCAGTTATTTGTGCTCAAGGCCTCATCGCAAAAGATAAGAGTGGAACTTCAGACCCCTACGTTACCGTCCAAGTAAGCAAAGTGAAGAAGAGAACAAGAACTATGCCTCAGGAATTGAACCCCGTGTGGAATGAGAAGTTTTACTTGTGAGTATCAAAATAATTACTTAACTTTAGATAATTCTGTTACTAAGTGATATGTGTTCAAAAGTCTAGTTAACAACAATATTAATAGTTCTAGCATATATAATAGTTATAACATTAGTTTTGGTATAAGATTATAAAGCCCGAAACACGTGTCTAGTATTTTTATGTAAAGAATCATTGTCCAAAAATGATTTATAAATGTGTCATGAAAATTACAAAGTAATAAGCTTGTTATGTTACTTGGTTGTCCGCACAAATACATTATCAACGGGCTATCCGAGCGACTAAGAAGTTGTTTTGAACCCCACACCTGCTGATAGCAAATGCCCACTATGATCTGCTGTGAGCAACGTAAATTTTTTGGAAAAATCATGTTGTAAAAATTATTGGAATCGAATTCAATTTACTGACTCTGAACAAACAATATTCAAATTTCGCATATTTAAATTTATCATTGTTTTTCATTTGTTCTTTGTATAAGTACTTATAGCCGTTTTGTTTCAGTGAATGTCACAATTCGTCTGATCGTATCAAAGTGAGAGTTTGGGATGAAGACAACGATTTGAAATCAAAACTGCGCCAGAAACTAACGAGAGAATCTGACGATTTCCTGGGTCAGACAATCATCGAGGTAAACAGTTTTTTTATCTAATTCCTTTTTACTAGTGATAGTCTCGCGCTTGACCACTATCTCGATGGAAAACGATGTTGTGGTCGATGATGGAGCACGCTTGCTCAAGAGTGAATAGGTTACTTCACCTATTCACTCTTGACTTAAAGATCACCAGGTTGTAGCTATTAGGAAACCCAGACACCGGCAGGCAAGTCCACTTCTTAGCTGTACGCACAATGAATGTGTTCCTAAAGTGTTTTGTGCATGAGTGAGATGTCTACTATGTACGTTCATTATCTTGTAAGGACCGCATCCAAGCCGACGATGGCGCGTAGTGATCCACGCTCGCTTTAAAGAAATGTCAGCAAACCTTAAGGGTCCAGCGGGGATGATGGCTACTAGGGCCATTGGATTAGTTCTGAAAAGGGTATACTCATGCTCCTGGAACGCAAAAGAAAACAATTCAGGAACATAAGTGTGATCTTTTACTGACCAAAAAGTAAAAAACAGACCCACCCTCGGGCTCCACTTTATATTAGTAGAAGTAATAAGATTGGTAAGAAATTACCTCAAAAAAGAACCAGTGGCGCATTGCACCAGTTTAAAAGAAAAGTGTTCAATTTACTGGCAAAAAGCATTTAAAGATAACATAAGTAATCTAGAAACTTTAATTCATCGCCATTCTGTCAAATTCTTGACAAGTGAACTATGATGAAAAGCCCACTCCGAGCCGAGTCTCCTAAGTAATAAATATTTATTAGGTAGAATCATTTGTTGGCACGAGTATTTTATCCCTTGTGGCGGTATCTGTGTTTGTTTATATTACTTCTTTGATCTTTTTGGTATAGTAACTATATCTAAACGTAGTTGTTAGATATAGCAAACTGTAAATAAACATTTATAATATCTAAATATCACTGGCTGCTTAAATGTAATTAGATTGGACGGGGCATGTTTATCGCATGTCCGACAAACGGTAGGTTACAATCGCATAAAGTTGGTTCCGTGAAACAGTGTGATAGGGTCGCGGTATACCACGAAGGAGATGGCGCGATGAACTAGATTGATTCCGATAGTAATGGTATGAGGAAGTGCGAGCCTGCAAAATATGGAAAGAGTGGAGGGAGATCTCGGCCCAGGAGTGGGACAGAATCTCCTCCCCCTCGAGTCGTATTCCTCATTACTGAGGGTCGTAAAGTTTCCGCTGGATTAATTTCTTATTGATGGTGTCTCTCCATTTGTGTCGGTTCTTAGAGTCATGAAGGGTGACGTCCAATTTTGATGTCCAGTGTGGAGCGGACCTGATCTGCCCATCTTTTTAGGCTCCGGCCTCTTGGTCTTTTGCCATAAACCATGCTAGTTTCGATGAGTTGTTCAAGGTTGTAGCCATTTTTCCTGGCAATGTGGCCAAAGAACTCCAGTACTCTACACATGCAGGTAGTCCACAGAACAGGCTAACAAAAATATTACCACTGAAACAGTTTTTGTTTTGTAATAAGAAACTTTATCATAGTTATCTTTATAGGTGCGGACCCTGTCTGGTGAAATGGACGTCTGGTACAACCTGGAGAAAAGAACTGATAAGTCAGCGGTATCCGGAGCCATCAGACTGCACATCAACGTGGAGATCAAGGGCGAGGAGAAAGTGGCGCCGTATCATGTCCAAGTCAGTAAAAGCTTTTTTAACTGTTTCCAGAAACTGTGTTATTGAATGAATATTACAGATTTTTTCCAGCCAATCAAATAATAAACTTTGATATCCCAACTTTACCGTCTTAAAGTTGGAATAAAAACTCTTTCAACTTTTGCGGCTTCCAACGTTTTCAATGTCTACGGTATTATGAACAGTTAATTCCATGAAATTGCTAATACTTAGCCAGGGGTCTTGAAAGGGTGATGACCGGGGTCAGGAATGTAGTTTATAGCTGGCTTCACCTTTGCTTGCGTTTTATAAACAATGTTTTCCAATTCGCAAGTCAACAGGTTGCTCAGGGCATTGGCACCATGCCCCTTGGCCTACAGCCAGCGGTGTCGGTAATTACTTGTTATTTAACGCAACTACTGAACTTGACAAACATAATTGGATATTGTTTCGTAATGATTTGTTGGCCTCAACTGACAGCCAATATTGGTAACAGAATTTGATTAAAGAGAACAAATCGCAGTTTGTATTTTATGTCTTAGCGCGAAAACATTTCGCCGTTTTGTTAATTTGAAAGTAGCACTGGCTAAGAAAGACTGAATAAATAATTTTTATTTGCCGAGCATTTCTGCCTTTAAAGGCACAAATGTACATTTATTGCCAATTACATTCGCATACGAAAACGGGTTTGTTATACAATTTGACTTGTGTAGATTTTTGTCGAATTTTCTCCAGCGTTCAGTTTAGTTCTATTTGATTTTTTGGCATTTACTGTAGTTATTATTCTAAAATATTAAATTACATTTATTACATGACTCGTTCTACAAAGCACAAAAATAAAAAATAAATTATACAACCATACAAGTATACAAGTTGTAAAACAGGTTCACAAAAGTAAGTAGTAGGAATTTCCAATTAATATCGTGGAAATATAAAATATAGAAGTCCCTGAAGTACCCCAAAAATTTTCGGCCAAATCGTTGTTTTATGTCATAAATTCGAATTACATCGCTTATAACAACCTGAATTCAGTTCTGTTGAGAGTACAATCAAATCTAGTTGAAGAGTTGAAGGTAGCGACTAAAGCCCAGATGCGGGAGCTGAATGGACCAACTTTTCCGAATAAATGTGAAAAGTTTGTGTAGTCGGCTAACTAAGCGAAACTGCTAGCTAATGCAAAAGTATAATTTCTTGGTCACATTCGGTCCCGGCGGAGTGTTGGGGACGGTGGCCAGTTTTGTGATGCAAATAATTTAAGCTGGCTATTTTATGTCGGTTGCTCGACCTCTCCGTTGGGAATTTTAATGTTTATTTTCTAGAAAACTTTGGGTACGAACACATTAAGGCTGATGGAATTAAAATTTCTTTAGACAGAGCAAAATTGAATGTTGTTCTATTCAACTTTCTAGACGCTTTACTTTTTAAAGTATTTTGCTGTGACAGACATGATGACACGCAGATTCCTGTTGATAAAGAAATTTTGAGATAACAACATTATTGTGTTTTGATTGATGATGCTACAAGATAGATTAGTTAGAAAACTAATTATTTTTGGTTGTGATTAATTCTGTATTCTTCTTTGTCTACGTTCTTTGTATTAAGTATTTAATTAACATCACTTTATTTTACTACTAAGAGTAGGAATTTAAAATTAGATTATTGATTGAGACTGTACTTTTTGTGGTAGTAATACATTTAGAATAACGTAGTTATAAAGATATGGATGTCGTGACCAGATTTTAGAATTGATGACTTTATGATATGGCCAACTACAACTGGCAAGATCATTTAAACGTTAATATTCAATGATATGTCTACCCTCATTTGGCCATATCATTAACGTAGGATTTCCAACATAATAAAAGGCCTAAAGAAAGTAGCCCAAACGAGGATTGAAATATCATCAAACATTGACGTTTAAAATGACCTGCCCAGTTTTACTTGTGCATATCATGAAGTGATCAATTTTTAAGATCTAGTCTCGACATGGATACTGTTATCGTAGCGACATCTATCTCGCCACAAAGGAACTATATTTTAAAATCTTGCGTCGCAGTAAAAGAGTTGTCCACACGATTAGAACAAACAACAGTCAGAAATCAATTACCAGGCAATTGTCCGCCACACACTCACTGTACTCACCTGGTGAGAAGTTACCCCCTTTTCTATGGAGTTTTGCGGGATTTTACACCTTTTTTCGTATACCTCTAAATTATTACCTGATATATACCGCTAAATTATGGTATACCATTAAATTTTCATCAAATTATATGAAATCTTCTTTTTTTGACCTTCCTTGCTCCATTATCTTGAGTCAGGTCTCTTCACAGTATTCTGCGCCAGGATCTCTGGGGCTGTGTTGGATCAATTATACAATTGGGATAACCGCTCATAAAATTAAAATAGATATCCTTGAAGTCGACTTTGATAAAACAAACGCTTATGAAAACTACAAAATGCGGTACGTTTGTGGAATTGATACAATAAATTTATAAACAAGTTCAAGTATCCATCGATTACGGGAAGACTTATGTCAAAAAGTCTTATGTCAACGTCACAAGAGCTAAAGGATTTCAGGGATAATAATTGAAGAACAATAAATCTGTGAGCCAACAATGTACTAGACCATCATAAAAGATAATATTTTGTAGATAACAATAATGGCCTTTGTATATATTAGGCGTATCTTTGGCTTTATTTCAACATACTTTATCACTTAAAAGTTTCCTTGTAAAAATCTCATTATTGAGTTAGACTCACCTTTTTTGTCAGCAAAACCTTAAGGGCCTAGCAGGGCCGATGCCTATTGGCGCCGTGGGTTGTGAGAGAGCCCTGGGGCCCTGCATCGAAGAAAGTAGAAAAAGTTTAGTCAGTAAAAGTCCCAAACGCCCGCTTGCTCCGCCTAGAAGCGGAAGAAGTCATTGGATGTTTTCTCCCCCCAAAAAATCCTTTTTACATTAATTGCCAAATTATTTTAAGATAAAAAAAAAGTTAAAAAAAAAGAAAAAAGATGAGAAGTAAAGTTAGAGAAATAAAGTTTTTGTGTACAATTAAAAATGAAGACCATAACAGTGCATGCAAGGTAATTCACAAGACACATGATTCAATTCAAAAGTCAATTTGATTTTATCTGCATCCTGTACAAAAAAAAAGTTTTTTAACGTTATGTCTGCTTGAATGAAACAAAAGTCTAATTATCTTTGAAATTACTAACTTATGTAGTTTTTACAAGCTTTTATTTAGTTTCGTCAGTCCCGATGTTTGTCTGTAATCAAATCTTGCAAATTAAATTTGATCAACTTCAGCAAAAAAATTGTATGCATGTGTAAATCAGATGCCAATGCTAAATTATTATGACATGGAGCTGATCTGATGATGGAACTGGAAGGTTGTCCGTAGGAACATAGATATCCCTTTCATGTTTGAGCTTTTTTGAATGGTATTGATAAGTATTAATTATACGTATACCGCGCTATAAAAGCTTGCTATAACAAAATGATTGATCTAAATTAATCGAGTTTTCAATGAAAAACATTTATTCAAAGCAATCTTCATTAATTTAAAACTGTTACAGATACCATATCTTTTTAACAAATAACATAAGTCATGAATTACTCTAAGATACATATTATGGTTGAAATTTGTAGTTACTTACAAGTACCTAGTAAAACTCAGATGACGGACGTCTGATAAGAAATCTCTTACTGGCCAATCAGAAGTTCATTTTCAGATAACATCGTTCCTGTTAAATCTACAAAGACTTTGATAACATCGGTGATAGATGCTTTTAGGCGACGTCTACTCCAGCGCTAGCTCTGGATGTAAATCCAATTTGAAGTACACTTTTAAATCAAGTATAAGACGTATTTGGGCGCTGTTTCATGTTTGAAGATCTTAATCCTGTTGGAATTTTCTCATGTAAAGTATAGTTAGAAACGTTATTGGGAGAGCAGTGGTGACCGAGTGGTAATGGCTCCAACTTACAAGTTGTAGGTCGCGGGTTCAAACCCTGTCAGACGCATTACTTTGTCTAATTTATTTCATTATCACTGCTCTCAAAACGGTGAAGGAAAACATCATGAGGCAATCGGCATGTCCTAGAACCAAAAATTCGAAGACATGTGAAATTCATCAACCCACACTGGGCCTGCGTGGTGGATTACGGCTCATTCCCACTCCTAGATAGAAAACCTAAGTCCCAGCAGTGGGAACATTAAAAAGGCTGATAATGATGATGGTGATGAAAGTATAGCTTATCTCTGTCTGTATCTCCATATAGTTTTTAAAAACTTTGCCTATAAATACTAGGAAATACTCCTGTATCGCTTGTGCGTTCACAAACATGCAAACTCAAATACATAGGACACACAGACCCGGAACAAATACCTGCAGGTCATAAAATGACTCAGTGCGGAAATTCAACCTGCGACATGTAGCCCTACAACCAATTGTGATCTTTAGTTAGAGGACAGGGTTACCAGGGAACTTGCACACATATTTCTTTAATTCTATCCTGTCAACTGTCACACAATCATTTACGAGTTTTTAGTAAGTCGCAGTCATTAACTTTTTTTGATAATAATCAATATTTAAAAACTGAAATATTGATATTAATTCATTAAACGTTTCATGAAATTGGAACGGAGTAAGCGTGAACCCCAAAGATAGACATAGGCTATTATTTATCTGCTTTCAACGTTACGTCCGCAATAATTGTTACACGTGGATGAAGTCAAGGGCGGTTGCCTTTTTCTGCGAAGCAGTAACGCTAGCAAAGTAGACAGCCGCACGCGCGAAGCAATGGCCCTCGCGCCCCAGCAGTCGGAATTCCAAACGACACGGTCCGTCTCGGTTACCGTTCGGTAACCGTCCAGACCAAACTCATGTCGTCGATGGCGCTTAGTGTTCCCCGCGCGCCTCAAAGGTATGTCAGCAACTGGGCCCAACAGGGTCGAAGCCTACTGGGGCCATTAGTAATGCGAAACTGGATCCCGGGGCCCTGGATCAAAGGCAAAGAAGAAACAGTAGTGGGTTTTAGTCAGCAAAAGCCTGTCACGCCCCCCCACATCGGGAGACGTCATTGAAAGATTTCCCACCTTAAAAAAGGGTAACAGCTAGTTTATAAAAACAAAAAACCATAATATGTTTAACATACTGTTAATAACCTACGAATTGCCCTTTTAACCATTCAATGTTAATAACCTCGACGTGAAACCCCTTGGTTTACCAAAACATTATTAGGCCCTCCAAGACAAGACATATTTAATTTAAACTTAATTAATTTACTTAGACGTATGTGTACCAAGTTTGGTACATTGATGACATATTAACCCACATTGCCACAAATGAAAATGGCTTGCATGAAATTATAATAACATGATACTATAAATCAAAGGTTTTATTAAGTTTACCAAAAATTGCTTAATTAAAAGTTTTTAGCAAGTTGGTAAATTGTCTTAGTAAGTTTTTACCTTGGGTTATGTTTCAACAAAGTAGGTAAAGTTCATCATCACTTCTGCCAAAAGACTAGCTTCTGACGGCGGTTTCGGCTGCATATACGTAGAGTACTCCATTATAAATTACTATTTATAATGGAGTACTCTGCATACAACATAATCAGCCTTTTAATGTTCTCACTGCTGGGATGCAAGCTGTCTCCTCTCTAGGAAACAAAATGTTCCGTAATGCACCATGCGGTCCCACTGCGGGTTGATGAATGGTTTTAGGATAGGCAGGATTCCTCCACATTGTGTAATTTATTACATCACCACTGCTCTCAAAACGGTGAAGGAAAACATCGTGAGGGAACCGGCATATCCTAGAACCAAAAATTCGAAGACATGTGACATTCAACAACCCGCACTGGGCCCGCGTAGTGGATTACGGCTCATTCCCTCTCTTAGAGTGGAGGCCTGAGTCCCAGCAGTGGGACGATTAAAAGGTTGATTATACTATTGGCATGCTAATATTAATTTAGGATATAAGCAATCGTGGTAGGTACTAAATTACATCTCAATCAGGTCAGTTTTTTCGCCTGTATAAAATTAGAATGTTTTTAGATAAATTGACGTAAGAGTCACGTGAAGCGTACTCGTGAATTGCAAGAAATCTTTGAATTGCAGAGTGGAGAGTCTGCAATTCAGAAATTTCTATGTTCGCTCATCCCTCTTCAACTTTTCAACTAAATATTTGTAAAATACAGTTTCAAAAGTCGTAAGACAAAGTTCTGGGTTATGTTTGAATATTAATATTGAATTTCCAACGAATTCTGCCAGTTATTTCGCTTTAATTTAGCGTAAATTTTATACTGAATTGGTTAAGGTTATGTTGACCAAAAGGGCTATCGACATCATTAATTCTGTTACTTTGGAAAACAGATTACAATTATAGTAGTTATTTGTAATTGAGGGTTAATTTACTATCTTTAGGAATATTGAAACATAGGTAAACTCGGCACTAAGTGCCTTGATAAATTTAGTAATCTAGTAATATATAATATATATATAATAAAATTATATATTACCATATATTATATGGTTTATTAGTCTTATGTCTATTCTTGTTTTTGACTTCTCTCTCTCGTTTATTGCACTTACCACTATTTTCCTCTGCATCGCCCAAAGGTTGACTGGCAGAGAATGATGTTCGCCTCTGTACGTTTGTGTGCATAAATCATTAATAAATAAATAATAGTTTTTGCGCAGAAGGTATGCTTAGCATAACATAGTCGGCCTTTTAATGTTCCCACTGCTGGGACTCAGGCCTCCTCTCTAGGAGAGGGAATGAGAAGAATGAAAAGAATGAAGAATGGGCCGTAATCCACCACGCGAGCCCAGTGCGGGTTGGTGGATGTCACATGACTTTGGTTCTAGGACATGCTGGTTTCCTCACGATGTTTTCCTTCACTGTTTTGAGAGCAGTATGCTTAGGAAAAAGTAAATAAATATGTGTCCAGTCTACAGATAAGTGTTCCGAGTCTGGATGTCTTGTTTAGATAAGTTTACATGTTTCTGAACGTACCCATGATACAAAATTTATTCCTAGTGTGGGCAAAGTTTAAAGAAAAGAAAAATGTATTTTAAGTAGTCCGACGAGAACTCTCTCGTCCGCTGTCAGTAAAGTTATTACACTAATATTATAAAGCAAATGTTTGTATGTATGTGTACACGAGTCTGGGCGTGTGAATATGTTTGGTAAATTCTTCATGCTCAAATAGTTCGAAGGATTTGGCCATTTGGCATGATAGGACACTATATTCTAAAACTAGCTGACCGCCCGCGACTTCGTCCTCGTGTACTTTGGTTATCGCACTCTAAACGTGTTTTCCCGTTGGAATAAGATGTTTTTCCGGGATAAAAAGTAGCCTATGTTCTTTTCTATGCCAAAGGCTATATGCATGCCAAATTCCATCCAAATCCGTTCAGCCGTTTTTGCGTAATTAAGTAACAAACATCCAAACATCCACACTTTCACATTTATAATATAAGTTGGAATAATGTTGCAACACCTACCTGCTTTTTTTATTTCCAAATGTAAGCTACAAGCAAATGGTTTTTTTAATGTTGACTTCGGAAATGTATTATGTTCTTAGTCATTAATTAAACCCCATTAAACCCCCTCTCTCATTGTCTTTCTATTGTTTTTCTAATTACGGTATTCGGTATTCTCTGATTATAGCTTCTTGTCCCGGGAGTATGATCCCTAGTTTTTATATTCCACGTTTACGCGTCATACTTTATTACTGAAAATGATTTTTTTTTTCGTAAAAAAAAATAAAAAAAAATACTTGACTGCGATCCCGCCTGATGGTAAGCAGTGATGCAATCGTTGATGGTGAAGCGCACTAGTTTATTAAATATATTTTCAAGACTATGAATTTCCAAAACAACTTTTATAATAGAGGTGGATCTTTTACCCATCTTCTTTCTACTACGCCATCAATCGTGCAGTTTTTTATTTCACAGTGTGAAACAATGCTGATTTTTCATTTAGTTTAAACGTCGCATAAAAACCTGTCCCGCCCAGCCACTCCACAATGGAGTATTTAGATTTAATTCATGAAACTTTCGACTCTTATACATCGAAGTAAAACCCAATGTTATTAAAACTTGCGTCGGCAGCCTTCTAAGAGTACCTCTTAACTTTTCATATTTTACTCATTTCTGCTTTCAGATTTTTAATAGAAAAATAATACTGTTTGATACTGGCTTTCCCTTGGGAATGGTCCTTTTCCAAACACAAGGGAGTAGTAAATAATATTTTAGTTTAATCTTTTGAAATGTCAAATGTAGTGATTGAGAACTTTAGGGGGCACGGTAGTGCTCGACCAAGGCAAGCAAATTTTGAGGCACTTCTTTGAGGTGCATGTTTATTCCAAAAGGAAATCGAATCAGTGACACACAGTGTTACTGCGGTGTGTGTGGTTGGCGCAATGGTTAAGTTTTTGTAACACCTAACTACACACTACTTCACGTGTTTTGTTTCAGTTACATATAAAACCTATACATATAAATTAAATTGGAGTGTCTGTTTGTAATATTGAAATAACCGCACCTTACTACATGCATATGAATATACGAGTATATACGGTATATACACCAAATAGCATTTTTTACAATTTTTGTCTGTCTGTCTGTGTGTTTGTTCCGACTAATCTCTGAAATGGCTGGAGCGATTTTGACGGGATTTTTATTGGCAGGTAACTGATGTAGTAGGGAGTAACTTAGGCTATTTTTATTTTAGAAAAAATGAATTCAAAATTCTGTAGTCTACGCGAACGAAGTTGCGGGCTCAGCTAGTGTTATATAATAACTAACTTAAACTTTACAAGGGACCAAAACCACTACTTACCTTTCAAAAGGCATATTTACCAATCAAGCCTGTATATTTATATTTTTTTCACACATAAACAGATATACGACCTTTCCGAAACATTTTTAGCATATTTATAGAACCTTTTTAGAATCCGAATTTGGATAACCTGACAGTCGGCAAGCTCACGTTTTGGGGCTTAGCGCAAATCCCGTGTCTTTGACAGGATGATTTCAAATATTCTGCCTATTTTTACAAGCTTTTATTTAGTTTCACCTGTCCCGATGTTTGTCTATAATCAAATCTTACAAATTAAATTTGACCCACTTCCCAGTTTTTTTTTTTTTATGGTGAGAAAATTTTTAATGATAATCCCCTCTCTTGGGCAGAGTGGGAGATAGTGTCAAACTCTTACTGACCAAAAATCCACCTTGTTCCTTCAAGCCTTCGTACCGGGGCTCGAGCTATCTTTCGAAACTAACCCTGACCCCGGTAGGCGTCGACTCTGCTGTTACTGACAACTCCTTGAGGCGCGCGGGAACAGTGCGCGCCGTCGACGACTTGCGCTTGGCCCGGACAGTTACCGGACGGCCAGACAGCGAGCTACCCATTGCTCACTGTCCGCAAGCCCGCGCCTACGATGGCTGGAAATCGGGATCGGAACCCCGGCGGCGGCCAGAGCGCCATTGCCTGATGCGGTCGGCCTCCTCCTTAGCGAGCATTACTGCTTCGCAGAAGTCGGCGACTGCCTGCCACTCCTCCTTGCTCCGGACCATGGCCTCAACCAAGGCCCGGCGCGAGAGGTCTCCGCCGCTGATCGCCCCCACGTGGGCACGGCGATGCTCCGCCCAAGCAGGCAACACCTCGACTGTGTGCTCCACCATGTCTTCCGGGCGTCACTTCCGCTTTAATCCGGAACAGGAACCTTCCGAACTTGCCATGTCCGGTGAGGACCTCTGTTATGCGGAAGTTAAGGAGGCCGTGAGGTTTTTCCAGCCACGCCTCAAAGAGGGGACTTACTGTCATAATTGTGGCGTGCCCAGCACTGGGTTGCGGCAGTCGCTGACGCCATTCCACCATGAGATCCCGCCGGAGTGTGTCCGCCAGACGAGTCCCGCGTGCTCTTTTATTTGAGTTTTAAAGAGTGTTTTTTTTTTATTGATAGGCTCACATTTGAACACTATTTCAATTGATGATAAGCGATGATGTGGCCGACGATGAAGCATGCTTGGCTAGAAGTAATCTATTCACTCTTGACTTAAAGAAAAATCAATTTCAAATCTTCGCAAGAATACTAGGCGGTAAAGCCGCAACCTAACTACATGATGTTAGAAGTTAAAATCGCTTTTAGCGATAAGACTGCCTAATGTTACACCCTATGAACTTTAAGCTCTAATTTTGTATGCTGGCGAAAGGCAATAAAGATTATATATTCTATATATCTATCGCTGTTTGAATAATGTAAACTATGCTTTACAGTTATCACTACACAAAAGTTTGGTTATCTAAATTAAACTTTAAAACGCGAACTACCTACAACTCCTCTGATTTTATTCTAAATTATTCAGTTCCCTGTGCTAGTAAAACACAGCAGTGTTGGTGATGAAAGTTGTTTGAAGTTCGTTTTGCACAGCTGTAGCAACATGAAGAATGAAACTAATGGGCTTACCACCAGTTTCACCACAGATTTGCCTGCGCAGTCTGATTCATACACGGAACACCGTGTGAAACTGTGTGAAGTCTGTCTTTTATATACCTCTGAAAATCCACAAATATCTAATTATTTGATTAAAACTGACTACATGGCCAACCGCCGGGCGTAAAACAAAACCTGTTATAAATAAGTAGGCTTGCTAAAAAATATTGCGAGTCTGACCCTTTTAAAAAGGGCTGGCAAAAACAAAAATCTTGAATAGTTCTTATTTTTTCTTAATATAAGAATAAAACTGCTGTTACGAGCCGCGAAACTGCCTAGACACGGGTGGAGTTTATACAAAATACTCATTGACCACAATCGGCTCTTAAGGAGTAAAATCTACGTTTAGTCCATTTGCGTTTTCGTCTAACATTTTAATTTCACGCACACAGTTCTGCTCACAACCTCTCGCGCCAGGCCCTGGTACAGGCCAAGGTCCGGAACGAGGAGGAGTGGCAGGCAGTCGCCTCCTCCTGTGAAGCTGTAATACAAGCAAAGGAGGTGATCACATGCACAAGGGAACGCGGCGCGTAGTGTCCTACGTGCGCCTCAAAAAAGTGTCAGCAAACTATTGGGGCCTAGCATTGCGAAGCCTACTGGGGCCATGGGTTATACGATGTTGTACCTTAGGTTCCTGGAACGAGCGAACGAAGAAGGAACAGAAGTGGGTTTTAGTCAATCCCGATCCGCCCTTTATACGTTGTGTACCTTAAAGAGGTCACAGGGCATGTAAACGCACTTAATACTCGGGTTTTGATCCTGACCGAATGACCGAACGGTTAGTAACTGAAACGTAACTAGAAACATGACATAATACCTTATTTTTATATGACTGAAACCTATAGAACAACCTGTAACATCGCGGTAATTTCTGCCTGATTAGTTAAACAAGTTTTGGCTTGA
This sequence comes from Mythimna albipuncta, assembly GCA_929112965.1. Lineage (NCBI taxonomy): Eukaryota > Metazoa > Arthropoda > Insecta > Lepidoptera > Noctuidae > Mythimna > Mythimna albipuncta. Next base: position 14,953,037 of record OV815973.1, read on the forward strand.
ATCCTGTGGCGCGGTGCTAAACTAAACCCTTTAAAGTAGTTTCGAGTGCAAGCAAAAATGAATGTGGTCAGGCGGAAGCGTCTTTCATGGAACGTAGTAGTACTGATCAAGATATAAACTGAGAATATAATATCTAATAATAAAACAAATAAGTTAGCAGAAACTTTATAGTACCCTCACGTATCGTATACAGGAGTTAACGTTTGATGAGCAAAATTTCCAAAAGTTTTGAGTTAACAGTTGTCTAGTTACGTAACATACACCTGTTTTGAAACTGTCGCTTTTGATGACCAGTGTGCTGGAAGGTTGTGTCTACGGGGAAATAAAAAGGGAAAGGCACACTGTATTTACTGACGGACTGGTACTTTTATTGTACACATCGGCGATATCTGTTTTTAACCGATTTCGAAAAGGAGGAAGTCCTATGTTCGGCTGAAAGTATTTTTTTTATGTATGTTCAGTTGTTCACCTATATCTCGGTCAATTGTAGACCAATTTCGAAAATTCTTTCTTTGATTTAAAGGTTATGTTAATATTGTTATGATCTGATTATGAACTTCGAAGATATGGCACAGAACTCCTCATAAGATCACAGCAGAACTGTCGTAACAAGTAAAATTGCTTTGTGCATACGTGTAGTCGGTGACTGGCTGGAGGAAAAGGGGGAGGGGATGCATCGGACTAATCTGATGATGAAGCCAGAAGGTAAATTAATGTAATCTAAACGTGTTTGGGATTATTAGAATCGTTATGAGATGCTCTCTGGCTATAAGGTATTTAAGTTTGGCTGGGAGGTACTTTTTAGTGGTAGTACCATACTTAAAAAGTGTAAAATAAAAAAAAAAAAAACAAAAAAATACAACTGACTTCAATGTTAAAAAAAACACTGAAAAGTACAAAATAACTTCAATTTAGGAAGTTGTGTTAAATAACGAAGGGACAAAACTATTATAGAAACACCGACTTCCGGTGTTTTTTAACAATTGAAGTCGGTTGTATTTTTTTTGTAAAATTTTTTTTTTGAACAAAACGTAGGTATTTGTTCAGCTTCTATGTAAGTACATCACAGCTTAGTTACATTTCCCTAGGAACACTAAAACACTTACAAACAATAACAAAGTTAACATATGATCCTCTAGAAATGGAGCAGTCTATGAGGACATTAAGTTGGAGAATAAACTAAAGGGATTACATAGTCTGCTTGGTTGCTATCTACCTCCGCTAACACTAACATAATTCTGACAACTTGATCGTCCAACTAGGTCGCAAAAGCCAATTATATGACTTTGTTAGACAATAGGCTGATTTATGACCGAACTAGCTACTATCTGTGACTCCGTCAGAGTAGAAAATTATACCAAGGGAACATACCTACTCCCGTAAGCGTCATTTTGTAGACGACGAGCAAATGGTAACTCACCGTCTGTCCATTCGGAAACCGTCCGGACTGAGCACGAGTAGTCGACTGCGATAGAGCGTAGTGTTCTACGCGTGCCTCAAAGAGATGACAGTAAAACGGTACGAGCCCAGCAGGGTCGAAGCCTACCGGGGCCAAAGGTCTGCTTCTGAAAGGAAGGCCCCGGTATGAAAGGCAACAAAAGAGCACTACGTCCAAGGACGGGGGAAGTCATCTGGATGATTTTGACTGGTCTGTTGGTCTAGTGGTTAGTGACCCTAACTGCTATGCCGGAGGTCGTGGGTGCGATTCCCACCCAGCACAAATGTTTGTGCGATTAGCATGATCTTTTGTTCTGTGTCTGGGTGTAATTTATCTATATTATGTAGGTATTTATAAATATATAAGTATGTTTATTAGTTGTCGTTTTAAATATTCCTTAAAAAAGCATTTAAAAAATCATCTAAAAATATAAAAAAAACAGTATCCCACCGGTATCGGGAACAGGGTCCAAGCTACCGGCGGTCAGGGCTCCAGAGAAAGGAACCTCCTAATAATACGAGCCGTGTCCAGAAGTACCGCTCCCTGAATTAAGCCCCTGATCCAGTCACCTAACGAGAGCCTCCAAAGGTGTTGGTCGAGGCTCTTGGCTACTAAGCCATTGGCTGACACGACTATCGGTACAATGATCGCTGAGTCCACTTCCCACATGTCGACAACCTCGCGAGCTAAGTCAATACACTTGATTTGTTTATCAGTACCGGCTTTCACGAAGTTCTCGTTTATATTATTATTATTATGATATTTACCCACCGAAAAAAGTCTTATCTTATTTTTCTCTAATTTATTACTTCAGTATGCAGTCACGAGAAAGGATGCAGAAATCCATTCAATCCATTTGGTTTGGAAAATTCTCTGAGCTGAGCTAAGCTTAAAGTTTTCTAGCTCTCAAGAACGTGACAATGTGCTTAGGGAAATACTATTTCGCATTCGATGGCTGTCTTTCAAAAGCTGTATTTTAATATAAGATAGTGCAGCGACTTTTTTTCAATGATGTCATTTTACAACATGCTTACAATGAATTTAAGAATAATGTACATTGTGTTTTTGTATTATATTTATGTACATAATTAGATTTTGGCATAAACAGTTTATTTATATTTAAGTTTTTTATGTATATTTATGTTGTTGGCCAAAAGAAAAGTGTACAAATAAGTCAAGTTGAAAAAAAAAGACTAATGGCACTCGGCGACTGCCACGGTAAAGCTATTGCATAGCATTTTTTATTAGCTTATGCAATTATAATTACATATTTAATTATTTTATTTAAGCAGTATTTTTTTTCCTTTGTTTTTTTTTTTACTTTGATATTAATTGAAGTTACACTTTCACACATTGAATTGAATTTTGATTGATTGTTCACTCATTTGTTTTCTTATCGGTCACCATGCTCAAAAAACAAATGAGCGGGGGGAGTTAGGTTATTTTCGTTACGGAATTTCTGGATTCGGTTTCCACGCTCAAAACCCGCGATAGAAGCTATGCAATAGCTTAAAAAAAGAAGAATGGGCAAAGAAATATCATACTAATATTATGCAGGTGAAAGTACGTGTGTATCTTCTTCATGCTCCAATGGCTAAAGGTATTTGAATGGAACACGTATACTATGTCCTTAAATATGATATAAAATACTTTGGATGACTACTTCTATCGTCCTATCAAACTAATAATTATTATTATATTTTGAGTTTTCTTAATTTTATTGCCTATTTGGTATCAGGCTATCACAATATCACTGTTTTCTTAAAATACATCATAATATTTCAATAATATTAAGCATTCATTGTTGGCACGTATTATCTATATTAAATAAATATCTTCAACATATTAAACAAAAAACAAACTCAAGTGCGAATCAAACTTGTAACGAAGGTGCAATAAGTATTAAAATTGGGCTAAAACGCAAAAAAACACGTCACACACGTCTCTTGTATTGAGGCCACCTTTAATTTTTGGCTTTCATCATCATCATCATCATATCAGCCAAAAGACGTGTACAGTTGGAAATAGGCCTCCCCCAAGCGTCGCCACAACGACCGGTCCTGTGCGTCACGCATCCATCGGATTTCCGCGAACCTGACCATTTTTGGCTTTACTTTAATTTTATTATTAGGTTTGTAGTAGCAATACAAATACACATTCTGTGAAAATTGCAACTCTCTGCCTCTTACGGTTTATGAAATACAGCCCAAGGATAGACAGACAAAGAGACGGACTTATTTTTCCCTTCATGTACGGAACCTTTGACATAGTACCTAAAACAATTATCATCTTTCCACATTTGAAATACAGACTGTCACATGAAGTGGAGCTAATTAAAAATTTCATTAATAAGACGAAGTGAATTTGGTCCTAAGTGGCAAGTTGGCACAGAACTCTAATGGGTCGTTATATGGTAATTTGAGCATGTGTAATAGCGCGAATAATTATCGCATTTTACTTAGACCGCCGTTTTTCACACTTCACCTACTTTTTATGTTCATTTTAAGAAAAACTGTGTATTTGGAACGCCAAGAAATCTTTACGACATATTTAATTTTATTAACCTACTCATAAAACATAAGGTCACATAAATTAACAATAAGTATGTAGTTTCTGAGTTTTATGTTTAATTTAATAAATTAACGAAAGCTTCTAGAAGCTTTTGCTTATTTATTTCATGAAAATTTAAATCAGAAAGGGAAAATATAAATCAGAATCGTCTATTTCAAACTAGCTTTGGCCCGCAGCGTCACTTGCATACGTTAAATATAGCCACTCAGGAATAAAGCAGCTTTCTATCGGGGAAAAAATTTTACCAATCGGAGCAGTACTTCCAGAGATTACCTTCTATAAACAAAAAAAAAACTATACCTCTTTATAATACTAGTATAGATAAACCAATTACAAACCAATTTGAATTGTCAAAATGTCGGTCAGGTCCAAAGCGTAGATCTCAGTGGAGAATAAGGTGTAAGAAACTCCAGATGCTCCTGAACTACATGAACGAGTTATACCAACTTTTTGCTCCGATTTTTTTAGCCTTAACAGAAGGCACAGACTGTTTGCTTTTTTTGGGAATTTTGCTGTCACCTAAGCCCATTCCCCTATCTCTCGCGCAATTTCCGCGATCAACGCTTTCTTGGTTGCAAAAATCTGAATGTGACGTGGTTGCGGATGAATGGAAGATCTTGTTTGTCTGTCTGGAGTATTATAATAGGAGCGTATGACTGCCTGTTACATTTCTACAGATATTTTTTTCATATTTTATGTCAAAAACATGTCTTTAACTAATGCAATGGGCGTGAAAATAGAACATTGTCCCAAAGGAAAATACTCCCGGGATAAAAAGTAATCTATGATATATTCTAGAATCAATCGATCAGCCGTTTAAGCGTAAAACATAACATATATATTTATTATAGTGTAATTTATATATATTTTTTATGATTTTTGTACACTGAACGCCCCAAATATATAAATCTAAAACTTAAATTAAAAAAGAAAGTAATAAAAAACTTTTTTTTTTCTTTTTTGTTTATTTATATTCTTTCGTTCAGTCCATCCTAAATTTGTCTATAAGAGATTGCTCTGTACAATGAGATCGCCCATTGTACACTTAGTTTTTGTAAATGTAGTAAGTTTACTGGCTGTAAGGGATAGCCCTCCACAAACTTTAAGGGCTTGCTCAGTAGATGAAACTGAACAACCTTCCACAAGACTTTTTTTCAGGAAACTAAAAAAAATTGGTCTCACCATACAAAATTAAAAACTTGATTGGAGAGTTTGTATGGAGAGGCCGACTTTTTTTTCTGAGCAAGCCCTTAAATATGGGTTCTTAAGGCTGCCTTTATATGTAAAATAAATAAATCTGAACTTATAAAGAGGGAAAATTGAATGATGAAATGATGAATAAACTCAAAACACTACTGCGCCGATTTCAAAAATTCTTTCACCATTGGAAAGCTACATTCACCTTGAGAAACATAGGCTATATTTATTGCCCGTGCGAAGCCGGGACGGGCCGCTAGTATACATATAAACACATGCTCTGAAACTTTCACCTCTATATATATGATATTCAGATTTCCTAAGGAAAGAGTCTCTTTAATATTACCTACAGTTGCCTGTTAATGTTCAATTTCTTGGCTAAGTATTTCTCGTTAAGCTATCGGTACCTCGGAAAGTAATTTAGCCTTCAGACTTAGATAAAGTATCTCGTTTCTTAGTATAAAATGTTCAAGATAGTATAAAATATACCTACTTTGATCAACCTTTTCACTGCTGGCTGTTAAAACGGTAGTAACTGATCTTTATGGTCCCTTCTTTTAGGTACCGTGTAATGGAAGAAGTAATTAAACTAGATACTTTTGTAAATAAACAAAAGTACTTATTCTAGACGGTAGATTTGAGTTTTTGTATTATTGTGGAAACCTTATCCTGAATTATCTGTTCATTTAGCTAATTTTTTGTGCTCATTGGAGCCTAGACTTGTATTTAAACAGTAATCTACACTAATACATATAATAAAGAGGTACAGTATGTTTTTTTTTTTTGTAGGAGGTAATCTCTGGAAGTACTGGTCTGATTGCTAAATTTTTTTTACCAATAGAAAGCTGCGTTATTCCTGAGTGACATAAGCTATTTTATGTACGCGGTCTAAGCTGGCAAAAGCTAATAATAAATAAATAAAATAGTAATTGAACTTATAAGTTTAACGGTAAACCACAAACGATTGTAAAACATCGAAGCTCAGTTGCAGCACTATTCAATATCGCACTAAGCCTTTACCCGGCCACGCTGACTCCATAAACCCGCCTGATCTCCTACAACCGGGCTTTAACCGCAATCCTTTGACGTCTAACTCAGTTATACAAGTGGAATCTTAACACGGTTATATCTACAGGTGTCACAGATGCAGTTCACTCGGTGTACTAAAGTTCTCTCCGTGGTTCGTTACTGAATGTGGCTTGCGTTCGACTGTTCAGATACGATCGGTGCTAAGCTTGAATGTAGGTAGGTCATCTTGTTCACAGCAATGATTGGTTAGCGTTTGATGTTGGTTGTTGAATAAAATTTGGTTGTGGAAAGGGTAGAGGAGATTAAAATACTTTCAGTCTTAATTACGTTAATAAATTTGTCAAAAAATAATAGCAAAAAGAATATTCTTCTCAAATTTCAAAACGGTCATTATTTTAACACAGTCAAAGTTCATTATGCGTGTAGGATGTCCACCATACGCAAGTGCCACACTCTTTCCACAGTAAGGGCCCATTCATGACTTCACCGCTGTGAGCGGTCACTCAGCTAACACCGGTGCCACGAGCGGTAAGGACAAAAGTATGAAAATGTTTGAAGCACGCCACGAGATGAGACGCCCGCCTATTTGATGCCGTCGCTGCTCGCCACTAAGACCAATGTAACACTTATAGACAATTACAACATTAACACAAAAGATTTGATTTTTCCAACAATGGCCGAAACCAGACGTGTGTGGAAAAGGGAGAGGGAGGCCTTCGCCCAGCCGTGGGACATAAATTGGCTAACTATTTGATTTTAAAACACTCTTGATAATTTAATTTATCCACTAACCATGTATAAGCCAGTATAAGCTTTAGTGGTTTTTAGTATAAAAATTTAATGTATACTGCGTTTTTGAACATAAATAAAAAAAAAACGATAAAAATATGTTTAAACGATAAATATGATATTGAAACAATAAAGGATATTTAGATGTTAAATAATATTTAAATCTACACTAATATTATAAGGAGGTAAAGTTTGTTTGTAAGAGGTAATCCCAGAGAGAACTTTTCCGATACTTTAAACTAACATTATTTTACCGATAGAAACCTGCTTTATTCTTATAAGGTTACGCGTATAAAACCGCGGGTTTATACGCGTAACCTAAACCAAAAGCTAGTAATATATATGTGATGAAAAAAATGGATAGCATTTAAAAAACAAATGTTTTTTAGGGTTCCGTAGCCAAATGGCAAAAAACGGAACCCTTATAGATTCGTCATGTCTGTCTGTCTGTCTGTCCGTCCGTCCGTATGTCACAGCCACTTTTTTCCGAAACTATAAGAGATATACTGTTGAAACTTTGTAAGTAGATGTATTCTGTGAACCGCATTAAGATTTTCACACAAAAATAGAAAAAAAGCAATAAATTTTGGGGGTCCCGATACATAGAAATGAAACTCAAAAATTTTTTTTTCATCAAACCCATGCGTGTGGGATATCTATGGATAGGTCTTCAAAAATGATACTGAGGTTTCTAATATCATTTTTTTCTAAACTAAATAGTTTGCGCGAGAGACACTTCCAAAGTGGTAAAATGTGTGTCCCCCCCCTCTAACTTCTAAAAAATAAGAGAATGATAAAACTAAAAAAATATATGATGTACATTACTATATAAACTACCAACGAAAATTGGTTTGAACGAAATCTAGTAAGTAGTTTTTTTTTAATGCGTCATAAATCGAAAAAAATACACTATTATTAAAACATCGATCAAAGTTACAACACATTACAAGAACTTTTATATTATGTTACTTGCTGCTACGGAACCCTTCATGGGCGAGTCCGACTCGCACTTGGCCGGTTTTTTTTTATTATAAATTACATTTAAATGATAAACAATATTGAAATTAAATTCTTTAAAATATATTAATTTGAAAATAAGTTATTAACGACATAAAATGAGGCCGGTTTTTCTTAACTGACCACCCTAGAAGATACACTGAAACAAATCCAGAGTTCGATTTATAAAGTGAAAGAAACAGTAAAAGTAAAATTCAATATTCAACATGTATTTTTTATTCGAGTGTCCGGATATGTCACGGTTAAGACAAGACAAACTCTGATTCAAATAAAAAGTTAATTTCCTCAAATGGAATGGATAACTTTTTTTATTCGTTTTGTATTTGGGTTAAGACTTTTAAGGTAGGGATGTTTTATCTTTTTATTTAGAATTATTTACATAAATTAGTTTGTACGAAACCCTCAGTGTACGAGTCCGACTCGCACTTGCCCAGTTTTTAATAGAGAAAGCAGTATAATTTATTGGAAATTTTATGGCCATAAATCACTGCAATCATTTATTATTAATGCAAGAATTTCTATCGGTCGTAGATCGCATAGGATTACTAAAAAATCACTGAGCTTTAGTTAGTAAAAGTCTGACACTCTTTCTCGGTCCACCTAGAGTGGGTAAAATAATCTTTTGATTATTTTAAAAAAACCGTGACCAACGACCTATTAATAGCTATTCTTAATGTAGGTAAGCACCCTTAAACCTTTAATTCCGGAAGTTAAAAGCCATTTACCTCACCCCACTCTCACATACGATACTCACACCAATTCTCCATTTCCCAACACAGGGTTTTTAACTGCAATTATCCCATTAAAAACTATGACCCACGCACCTACGACTTTCTACGTCCCAATATACTTACAAGTATTATAACCACTTACGCCACTTGCGAAGGTAATTGCCGCACAAAGCGAGCTATGTCGCACGCCACCAACTTTTAATTGCATTACTTTGCGCCACGGTCTACAGACTAGTAATACGTATCTACTTTTTAGGGTTCCACACACGTGTGTAAAAAGCCATACCGACACAAATTGGTACACTGAAAACTTTGTAATAGGTTTTTGTTTGAGTATCGCTGGGTTTTCATAAGTGTGGGGTGTGTTGTAGTAATGTAAAACGCTAAGTTTTACAAGTGTTTTTTTTTAAAAAAAACGTAATTTTTATATTGTGTGATAAAGTAAAATTGTTGTTCTTTTTGCGATTTCAAAATTAAAAAATCTATTTCTTTTTTCACAATTCTAGAGTACATCATCCCTATAATGGACAATATTGTAATTGACATTTTCGTATTGTCTGATAAACTGAAACCAAAGAGAATTAAAACTGAAACTGTTGTCTTTTTCTGCCTCAAAATTAAATAAACTATGGTTATATTTTCCCCCATTATAGAGTACAATATCCCAATGATAAACTCTTATTTCTATTACTACTACTACCTTGAATTTATAGACTTATGAGTAATTTCATCTTAAACTTAAAAATGTATTTACTAAGAATGTGTTCAATAGAGTCTGTCTATTAAGTCAACCGACTTGTGTAATTATTAGAGTAAAATGAAATCTGATGTAGTCAACGCTGGTTCAATAATCAAGATTTTTTTCAATTGATTAAGAGATATTGATCATGTTTTACTACTAGAAGAACCTTATAAAAAGTATCGAATATAAGTATTTTTTAAATAATTAAATAATACACAAAATTTCCAAGTCGAGACTTTTTAGACAGACTATAGCACCTTTGTAAAGGCGAATACACATCTTTGAAATAAATTATGATACTTACATAATATTAATTTTACTTGACCGTATGGAAATTGTCCGTTACATTAATCAGACCCTAGTAAATTATGGCTTTGAACTAACTAGCTTCAGTGCGTTACCCGCGTGATAGTAGAAAATTTCCTGAGGGAACATACTCCTAGGGTAAAAAATAGGTACCCCATGTACTATTCCAGGATTATAGTCGACCTTTGTCTCAAGTTTTAATCAAATCCAATCAGCTGTTAAGTCAGCTATTAAGACATAAAGAAGCTAAGCTAAGCCTTTAAGACTATTTTGTTTTGTATTTTTATTTGTATAGATAGATAGTCTTTAACGAATGTATGTAATTGGTGGATAGCCGTTTGTTAAAGTAAAACAATAAATAAATAAATAAAGAGGTAGTAAATAATAATAATAATAATCTGTGGCTCGGCTGTCAAATTGACTGACAGCAAATTTTTTCTCGTCAATATTTTTTACTCAATTTAATTAAATAATACTATAAAAAAATGTCTAATCACCGAAAAACTACCAGGAAAAAATAAGAAAAACATTACGTCACGGCCCTACATATATAATACCTACAACAAAAGTGAATAAACAACGACATGGCGATGAAATAAATTTGACAAATGCTGACAAGAAGCCGGGCACGAAGACTAGAAACACACCCAACAACTTCGGGTTCGTCGCTCAACTCCGCCTCGCAGCCGCCGGGACCAGCGCCAGCCGTGAGTCCAGTGATTCCGGAAGCTGCAGTTGCGTCGAGTTCGAGCGACGAATACTTCTCGCCGCCGACGACACCACCACCTGCGCGTCGGCGGGGAAGAGGCCGACCTCCGGCCAGCTTGGGACCTCGAGGCCCGCCGGCCTCTGACAGGGTTCCCGCTGTCGGTGGAAGTGTGCAGCGCATGCGATGGACATCATCCATCAATGAAAATGTCATGCGCTCATACTTTGGGGCTACAGAGGGGGGAATTAACCTGACTGCGTACCGTGGTCGGATGCTCTCTCTGTTTCAGGTGCTTGAGCCAGCTGTCAACGTTTCGGTCCAACGACTATCGGATCAGGTGCGGGTCATCCAGCGTAATCGTATGTTGGATGACGCCGTACTTGATAGACTGCGCCTGGAATCACAGAGTTGCCGTGTTTCAGCCGCTACACCACCGGCCGCGGCGCAATGTCAACCCAGTGCTGCACCGCGACCCGACCACATTGGTGACGCCGATGTTGACGCGGCAATATCTGTGAGTACCCAATGTAATGAACGATTGAGGGGCGCTTTGGAAGACGCATTTCGGGAATACCGCTCCATACCGCCGGAGCTTAGACCACGCCTACCTCGTTTGCCCATGCACAAGAGAAATAGGGCGCTGGTGTGTGCTTTAGATTCGCAGCTATCAATTTGTTTTGATAGCAGCGAAGACCTCGCTGATACCCACTCAATCTTGTACTGTGCGGCTGTAGCAGCATGTCGTGTAGCTCACGTTAAATTTCCTAATTGTAACAGAGCTACACGACCAGCTGTGCCTGCTTGGCAGTGCAGGATAGAGCGGCGTATCGGCGAGGCTAGAGCACTCATCGGCAAGCTTATCTGCTTCAGGGAGGGCAACACTCGCCCTAGGGTGATGCGCTTTGTGAAGCGGGCATTCTCGGGGACTGATATTAGTCCTCGAGATTATCTGCCCTGCGTCACAGAGCGTATCGACTTCCTGAAGCAGAAGATCTATGCATGGGCAAACCGTATTCGTAGGTACAAGCGGCGAGTGGAGCGGTACACTCAGAATCGTACATTCCAAAGCAATGAAAGGTGGGTTTATAGGGCTTGGGAGCGACCGGACCAAGGTGTGACTGATACGCGCCTGCCGGATGATGACGCCATGTGTTCATTTTGGCGCAGCATTTGGTCGGCGCCTGTCAGTCACACCGAGGGTGATTGGATTCGAGAGGTCGAGCGCGCATGCGATCTTTTACCAGAAATGGGGGCAGTAACCATCAGCCCCCAAGATGTAGCCCGTGCAGTTCGTCCGCTACCGAACTGGAAATCTCCAGGGCCGGACGGGCTGCACAATTTCTGGCTCAAATGGTTTCAAGGGTCGCACGCTCGCTTGGCATCTCAGTTCCAGTCTGCCTTAGAGTCAGGGTCGCTGCCCCAGTTTCTAACAACAGGAATAACCCACCTGCTCCATAAATCAGGTAGTACTGCGGAACCCAAAAATTATAGACCGATTACGTGTTTGCCGACGGTCTATAAAGTTCTTACATCCATTCTGAGAGCTAAAATCAATAGTCATATTGAAACAAATTCTATCATGTCTGCCTCTCAGAATGGATGTAGGAACGGGTCCCGCGGTACTAAGGAGCTGCTCCTCATCGATATTGCCATTAGCCAACAGGTTCGACGTTCTCGAAAGAACCTGTCGGCATGCTGGATAGATTATAAGAAGGCCTATGACTCTGTTCCTCATACATGGCTCATGAGGGTGTTAGAACTGTATAAAGTTGATGCAACTTTGCGCACCTTCCTGATATCATGTATGGGGCAGTGGAGAACAGTCCTTCACTATCCGGGATGTCGACAGATTTGGGAGAACAGCGAACCGATAAGGATTGAGCGTGGCATATTCCAGGGTGACAGTCTGAGTCCACTGTGGTTTTGCCTGGCTTTGAACCCTCTCAGCACACTGCTGGAGGGTTCTGGCTTAGGTTACCGGTTGAAAAGAGGCGGTCAGGTCATATCTCACCTTCTTTACATGGATGATCTGAAACTCTTTGCCCCCAACAACTTGCAACTGATGGACCTACTGAAGGTAACTGAAACCTTCAGTAGTGCCATTAGGATGGACTTTGGTGTGGACAAATGTGCAGTCATACATGTAAAGCGAGGAGAGATTATGGAATCCGAGGGAATTCAACTCTCGGATTCCATACACCTTAGATCCCTCAGTTCAACCGAAACATACAAGTATTTGGGTATGTCGGAAGCGTTAGGCATCAATACTGATGACGTGAAACAATCGTTGAGGGAGCGCTTCTTTAGCCGCCTGAATAAAGTACTGAATAGTCTTTTGTCAGGCGGAAACAAGGTGCGCGCTTTCAACGGTTGGGTCATGCCAGTATTGATGTATTCTTTCGGCATACTCAAATGGACTCAGACAGAACTTGACGCCCTGGATAGGAGGGTCCGTACACTACTTACCGCAAATCGGATGCATCACCCACGGTCATCGGTGATGAGACTGTATATCCCGCGGAAGTGTGGGGGTCGTGGCTTCTTAAATGCCAAGTCCCTGCACAACCGCGAGGTATGCAGTCTCAGGGAATATTTCCTAGCCGTCGACGTGGGTATGCACCGAGATGTGGTGGCGGTGGACAAGGGCCTCACCCCGCTCTTCTTAGCTAACGAGAACTGAAAGAACCTTTAGTACTGGATACCAATGACCGCAGGGAAGTATGGCAGGGCAAGGAGCTTCACGGACGCTTTTACCGGGCCTTACATGGGCCCGATGTAGACCTATTAGCGTCCGTATCTTGGCTACGTTTCGGTGACCTCTTCGGGGAAACCGAAGGTTTTGTCTTTGCAATTATGGACGAAGTTATGATGACGAACAATTACCGGAAATACATTGTGAAGGATGGTACGGTTGACATCTGTCGGGCATGCCACCGGCCCGGAGAATCAATCCGACACATTATTTCTGGGTGTTCTCGTCTGGCTAACGGAGACTATTTGCATAGACACAACCTCGTAGCCAGGATTATTCACCAGCAACTTGCTCTTAAATACAATCTTGTAGAATCAGAAGTACCGTACTACAGGTATGTGCCCGACCCAGTTCTCGACAATGGCAGTATCACGTTATATTGGGATCGATCTATCATCACTGACAGGACTATTGTTGCCAATAAGCCTGACATAGTGGTGATAGATCGACTAGAGCGTCGCACAGTGATTGTTGATATAGCGGTCCCTCATGACGAGAACCTCGTGAAAGCCGAGAAAGATAAACAAACTAAATATCTTGACTTGGCTCGCGAGGTTGTCGACATGTGGGAAGTGGATAGAGCAATCATTGTGCCGATAGTCGTGACGGCCAATGGCTTAATTGCCAAGAACCTCGATCAACATCTGCGGAGGCTCTCGTTAGGCAGCTGGATCAAGGGCTTGATCCAGAAGGCAGTACTCCTAGACACGGCGCGTATTGTCCGGAGATTCCTCTCTCAGGAGCCCTGACCACCGGCAGCTTGGACCGTGTTCCCGATGCCGGTGGGCTACTATTTTTTATATTTTTAAATGTTTTTTTAATGTTATTTTTTTAAGAAATATTTAAAAATATACTATAATATGTACATAATAATAAATAAATGGAATAATAAAACGTTTATTTATCCCCAACAAATTACAGCACAGTTAAGTTGACAGGTAGTTTGACAAAAGACAGAAGGTAATTTGTGGGAGATCTGGAGTCCAAACTAAGCCAAGGCCTGTATTTTAGAGCTCCAGCCCCCCCATTACAACACAAATTGAAAATAGTCAACATGCGTGTGTGTGCATGGGTGTGTGCACATAAATATAATGTGTATATACATAAATACATAAATAGGGTATATTATATATATGTTATTAATATATATTAAAATATGAACTTATACAGTACATAGATAAATATAGATAATTCTAGGTACTACTTTGCTACATCGAGTAATTTTTCAGTATCCTTATAATAGATGGCCACCGTTATTGTCACATTTAAAATAGTAGGTATAGATCTGTTCCGACGTTGAGCCATTAATAAGAGATTAACAAATACCAAAATATAAATATCCTCATCTATATAAATCAAAAGGATTCATACAATAACGAGTCATTACAGCCATACTCACAATTCACGCAATAAATGGAATTACTTTATATTGAAAATCGGGAAAGCCAGTCCAAATATCTTTCATAATATTGAAAAACAATGATAAATAAAAGCATGAATATTCAATAAAAAATATGGCGATGACGGTTGCAATTCCAATGATCTTAATCAAACTTGCAAATTCGTTAAAAATAACAAAAATTAAACTGTAACTACCAGTCTCGTATCTTCGGTGAAACTGAAAAATGATTTACAAAAGGTGTCTAAGGTTGCACTGGTCTGTGGCTCTAACTCGGCAATGTTCAAATGCATGACAGTTAGAAATGGTTTGATGAGCAATCCTCCTCCTTGCGTCGTATTCCTCAATGCTGAGGGTCGTGACCTCCCTTTTTTTTTATGGTGAGCGGGGGATAGTGTCAGACTCTTACTGACTAAAAGACCCACCCCGTTCCATCTAGCCTTCATACCGGGGCTCGAGCGCCCTTTCGGGTAACCCTGGCCCCAGTAGGTTTCGACCCGGCTGGGTCCCTGTTGTTGCTGACAACTCCTTGAGGCGCGCGGGAACAGTGCGCGCCGTCGACGACTTGGGCCTGGTCCGGACAGTTACCAGACGGCCGGACAGTGAGCTTACCCATTGCTCACTATCCGCAAGCCCGGTCGTGACCTCCCTGCTTCATCACTTTAACCTTTACGATATTCCTCCATCTGTTTCTGTCTCTGGCGGTGTGAAGGGCATTGTACATCGTAGAGTCAAGAGCGGTGCGGATCTGGTCGGCAATAACAACCTAAAACATACATAAATACTCGTATACACTCCGATAATATATACGATGATTTATTTACCTGTGGAGAAGTGACGTGACAGGTATTGTCATTGCGTATATTTTGTATTTAACGTGTGGCGGGATCGCTGACAAAAAAATCATTTGTCTGAAAACATGAAGTATTTACTTAGGTAATTAAGTAGATTTCTTAAGCTGTGAGAAAAAGCACAACTGATAACAAGTTTTACACTAATTGAATGATACGAGTCTATCATCATCATTTCAGCCGATAGATGTCCACTGTTGGACTATGAACGATCCTGTCCATCCATCGGATCCCCACAACCTTCACGAGGTCTTCTTCTTTCGCTGTCCAACGCTGCGTCTTCCGGTGCGCGGTCACCATGCCAAAACCTTTCGGCCGCGACGGCCATCTGTTCTGCGAGCAATGTGCCCGGTGCCATTGCCACACACATTGACACATATGTCGGCAACCTTGCAACCGAAATGATATATAAAACGAACCAATTAAAAAATGTAGATCATATGAACATTACTGGAAAGTGGATACACATTGTGACATATAAGATCCATCCATTGAACTGAGTCATCGTGATGTTAAATTTTATACTCTGTTTTTTTTAACGTAAAAAAAAAATCAGTAACTTTTCGCATTCTTTTATTGGCCATTATAAAAAGTCTGAGTGTTTAATTAGTTTATTTTATTATTTATGCATACACAATGTACACCGTACCTACGCTTTTTGTATAACAGTCAATCCTTGGGAAAAATATTGAAAATTCAAATACATACATTGATAAAAGGTGTATGTCCGAACTCGCCCTGTGTAATGAAGAGTATCGAAATACACGATAGTAAATGTAATGTAAGTTGCAATTATTTTCCGAAGGGTGTCGAAATACATGATAATAAATGGTCTTTTTATTATGTAAGTTGCAATTATTTTCCGATGCTCCTGGTTCCAGGGCGAAGAATGTATGGAGGCTGAGCATTGTCTTTTAACACATGGCTACACTGGAATAGCTGCACATAAGATACTTATATCCCAGGGTAATGATCCCTTCGCATAATTTTCAACTTTCACGCGAACGAAGACACTGACAAAAGCTAACTTATAACTTAAGTGTGATAACATTAAAATTTGTATCAAAATGTGTGAAGAAAGTTTGTCATTAATCTTGACAAATTTCGCCTCGGTTATGGAGCCAAGTGCTCCAGTGACTTTCCACGTGTATCAAACGATTTTTTTCAATACACTTGCATCTTAAAAAGGGGGTTGACGCGCGACTCGTCAATATCGCTTAAGGGCCAAGCGCTCGAAAAGTGCCATAAAACAGTGATTTTCTGAGGCCTACTCCTCCATAACGGCTAGGTCAATTGATTTGAAAAAAATATATGATTATTATAGATTCATGAACAATAATATCAACATTTGATTTTTTCGTGCAATTAATACTTTTGTCAAAAAAAAAATATTTAGCAATTTCGCAACTTTTCGCAACTTTTCCCTACTCCTTCGAAACGGCTTGGACCTTTAGAAAAATTTTTACACATAAAAATTGGTGGTTAAATATTCTTCAAAGTGAACATTGCATATGTAAATCAATCAATACGACTATACGCCTTAACGCCCAGTCATATACGATAAATATAACAAATTATGGCGGCGCGAGTTTGCTGACTTTTCCGCACTAGTGCAAAAAACTAAAGCTAAATTAAATTGTGTAACAATCTCATGGTCTCATTTATTTCGTTCAGAAAGGTATAAAAATACAGTTCAATGGATTGACCAAATGTTCCCTTCAAATAACAGGGTGTTTCATTAGAGGGTAAAGGAATTGTTCAGAAGGGCAGCGCTGGCTGTAATTGACGATCAATGTTAATTATGGCCGCTCCAATAATTTCCGTGAGCTATTTAATTGGACTGAAATATTTGTTTATTTTCTTTTTTTTGTTATCAGCGGAATGGGTGAACGGTGTATCTGGTTATTTATTTTATTATTTACTAGCTTTTGCCTGCGACTTTACTCGCGTATATAAAATATAGCCTATGTTACTTAGGAATAAAGCAGCTTTCCATCGGTGAAAAAATTTTAGCAATTGGACCAGTACTTTCAGAGATTACAACCTACAAACAAAAAAAAACATCAAACTTTACCCATTTATAATGTTAGTGTATAGACTTACAAAAAGTTACATTAATTTTTTTGTCTGTTTTTGAAGTTAAGGTGTAATTTTTTTTTGCATTTTTTTTTTAATTTTTTACTTTTTTGTTATGGTGTTCAACAGCTATAACTTTGATAGAAAATGTGGGTATAACCTGATACACTAAATACTTCACTAAATACATTTGCGTAACCCTTTCGAATGTACAGGCGTAATGATGACAAACTTACCTTCGTTTCATTCCCATAGAGACTAAATTTCCTTTCTTAATGCTCGCTTACGTTGTAATAGGAAACTTACAAAATATGCTCTTAGTCTCCATAGTGTTGGGCTTGTGGCCGACGAATAATATATAGCTCGCCGTCCTAACACAAGCATAATCAACCTTTTAATGTTCCCACTTTTGGGACTCGGGCCTCCTCTTTAGGAGAGGGAATGGTCTGTAACCCACCACACGGGCCCAGTGCAGGTTGGTGAATGTCACATGTCTTCGAATTTTTGATTCTATGACATGCCGGTTTCCTCACGATGTTCTCCTTCACCGTTTTGAGATGAAAAAAATTACATAAAGTATTGTGACTGGCTGGGTATGAACCCGCGACCTACAACTCGTAAGTCGGAGCCGTTACCACTCGGCCACCAATGCTAGCCGTCCTGCCATCCAATAATTATCCGAACCGAATCGTCTGCGGCGCGTATAATACTGTTCCACGCGCGCCTTAAAGATAAGAGACAAAATCATAGGATACCAGCAGGGTTGAAGCCATGGGTTAGCTTCCGAAAGGCAAAACCAGGGTAGTAAATAAAACTCTGATACTCTGCCCTCTGCCCTCCCACCCCGCTCTAGAATGTTTTTTTTTGTGGGTAAAAATCATCCAAATGACATCCCCCGCCCTTGTCCGCCTAGCGGGAGATAGTGTCAGACTTTACTGACTTAAAAACCCACCCGTTCCTTCTTGCCTTTCGTACCGGGGCCTAGTTTCCCTTTCGGATAACCCTGGCCCCAGTAGGCTTTGACCCAGCTGGGTTGCTGACAACTCCTTGCGGCGCGGGGGAACAGTGCACGCCGTCGACAACTTGGGCTTGGTCCTAGAGTCGTAAAAGTCAATTGATGATTTCCTACCATAGAAAAAAGTCGTTCCAGCTGTGCATTGACAAATATGTGAGTCATATAGTTTCTCCTTTTATGTATAGGAATAGATGATAAACATCAAAACATTATCACTGAGGCGAAGCTACAGGAAAAATGTCCTTCTAATAAATATCAAAGTACCCACCTTGTCGCTATCGCGAAAAAGGACTCGCATCTTAGTTATATGACAGACAGAGATCAAAACCGAGTCTTGCCAAATCTGGTAAGACTGAACCACACCCAATATACAACGTAACGTTACAGTTAAATGCGCAAAACCTTAGACACCCTAAATGTTTTTTAATTCAAATGACCTAATTCAGGTAGAAATTTGTTGTTTCTCTGAATCAGGTCATTTGAATGAATCATTAAAAAAAATGTAAAGGTTGTATGTGCTGTTTTAGTTTGTTTGAAATTCGTATCTGCATTGAAATAAGAACTATTATTACCCCGCTTATGAGAAAATTTTAATCGGACACCAACCATTTGTGTTTGTTTACCTACTTGGGTGAATTTACGCAAGTTGTTACATACGGATCCCTAATGGATATCGCCGACCTAGCAATTCATTCGATTGACGTCGGACACATGAAAACTGCATCGTCGACACCTGTGCCAGCCACGAGCCGCCGACGCAGCAAAACGGCATATCAGCAATAAGTTATTTTTAATAGGTTTTTGGTCATTCCATATTCTAGCATCGAATAGGTTTCACTAAAATTAATTGTAATTTCTTTATTCTAAAATAAATTAGTTTAAAGTACTTTGGTTTTTTTTCGAGCCTCCGCCTACAGTCTACGTAATTAAGTGATGGCTTGATTTAATAATAAATAGACAGGGCAACTGTTGCCCTAAAATGGTACGAGTACATTTTTAATGAAGATTTTTGAAATTATGACCTTCTTAAAAAGTGGTTCAATTGATTTTGGTCGTTATTCTGATCAAACTATTTTCAGGTTTTGCGAATTTGATGTTACACGTTGTATGTAGTAGTTAAAGAGTAGGTGAGATGATAAATATTTTCTTCTCCCTCTAACATATGGGTGTAAGTGCTTGATATTTGGCGAGCTTCCTTCCATAGAATTAATGGGTTACTCCGCGTTTTCCTTATACTTAACATGTATGGGTATTTTTACGTGCGGAACTACCCCATTGAAAAGATGATGGTTCTATAGCTACCGCGAAACATGTACCTAAGTGTATGTACGCCTTTTGCGTCAGCCATTTTGAGAGGGATGAAATCGAGCGGTTTGTTTGAGGGTTGAAAAATAGAGTGTCGAGTTTCTAAGTATATTTTTTATGAATAATATTTTTGTTAACTATTAAGCTAGAACTTCATTATACTGAGATGTGATCAGTGGTGGCCGAGTGATATCAGCCCCGACTTACGAGTTGTAGGTCGCGGGATCAAACCCAGCCAGGCGCGTTACTTTGTGTAATTTATTTCATCACCACTGCTCTCAAACGGTGAAGGAAAACATCGTGAGGAAACCGGCATGTCCTAGAACTAGAAATTCGAAGACATGTGACATTCGCCAACCCGCACTGGGCTCGTGTTTTACGGTCTATTCCTTCTTCTAGAGAGGGGGCCTGAGTCCCAGCAGTGGGAACATTAAAAAGGCTGATGATGATTTTTTTTTATGGTGGGAAAAAATCATGCAATGACATCCCCCGCTCTTGGGCGAAGCGGGAGATAGTGTCAGACTCTTACTGACTAAAAGACCCACCCCGTTCCTTCTAGCCTTTATACCGGGGCTCGACCGCCCTTTCGGATAACCCTGGCCCCAGTAGGCTTCGACCCAGCTGGGTCCCTGCTGTCGCTGACAACTCCTTGAGGCGCGCGGGAACAGTTCGGGCCATTGGCTGATGATGATGACTTTATACCGACGCATACGTGTAACACGCCTGATTCTTACGTAGAACAACGTCACAGCGCGTCGCGTGGCGTGGATCAAGCTCTACAAGTCTTGTTTCCATATAACATCTATGGAGACAAACACTCCCAGATCGCCGTATATGAGACACGTGTGCTCAATGTAGTTCTAGCATTATTCATAGGCTCGTGTTTGACCAATATTACACCTGATGGTATGGAACGCGCTTGCTAAGAAGTAACCTATTAGTAGGTCGCAACTATGAGGAAACACTGACTCTGGTAGGGAATTTCACTTATTAGCTATTTGTACAATGAATGTGTTCATATCATGCAATAGTAGGCATTGTGTGAGTTTCTGTGTTTTCATTAACCTGTATAAGCAGTCCACAGCTCCTCCTAAAACCTACAACTTCTATCCGATTAATTATGAAAGTTCATGATATAAATTTTCCAGTTTGTTCCAAACCTTGAACAAGATTTCATTTCCATATTTTTTTCTTTACAAAGTAATAGGTACAAGTTAGGAATACTTAACCCAATTAACCAAGAACTCAAAAAAATACACAGTATTTTTCAGTAACACTGTAGTTTTTGGAGTTCCTTTTACCTAAAATTACTACGGTTTACTTCCTCCACTTTTATTTTCTAAAAACACCGTTATTCGTATTTCTTTTTACCATCCATCCTATCCTAAATTGATTTTAAACGACCGTCGTATAAAATGCGAAAATAACCCTGGCCAAATTTTCCAAGTTAGTAAGTACTGTTTGCAAAAAAATCACAACTCAAAATTTAAGTCACGTAGGGACTGCAAGACAGATGTAGGTAATAATTGGCAGCGCACGCTAACACAAATTTTTATAAAGGCCCAACCCTAATTTTTTTTATGTTGGCTTATGCTGACCGAGCAAAAAACGGGAGAAAGGGAAGGCGCCATATTTGAGAGCTGTTTTATGATAGTACTTAAGCTGGGTAGATTCTATGGGAGGGAATAAAGTATTGATAATATCAGGATAATGTTGGGTAGTATTTAGAAATATCGAGACTGAATCGGTTTCGTCGCGTGCAAGGCATTTGACGATTATCGACGCTCCATTAGCCACGCTTGGCTCGAGGAAATAAAAGTATGGTTGAGTTGCTGTGTGAGCTTAAATATTAGCTTTGCTGTGACCTATAATGACAAGAAATAAAAATACGAGTTCATAGATAGCATGTACATAAAAACCTATATGGAATATTTGAGGTTAATATATCGAGCCACATTTAAAAATTATCAACATTTAGCTTTCCCATAAATTTCCTTCGTTAAAAAAGCTAATAGGTAAATTATTTTTATTTTTTTAAAGATAACGTTATCCGACAGAATTAGTCCTCTAGCGTGTAATATGTAAACATTTATATGTGGGCCATCCAAATAATTATTTATTCCGTGTGGGAGTTGAAACCGCAACACGTAGCGTAGCAGTCAATTGCTCAATCACTGTGCCAATTGTTTGTGAAGTTTTTAAAATGAATGAATCAATAGATTGATATGAAATTATTTTTAGTTTGCGTAATGATTATAACATCTTGTTGTTTGGCTAAGGTGAGATCGCCACAACTTAAGCGCTAAAGGTTTTATACATCATCATTTTCCTGCCCTTGTTGTTATTAGGAGTCGGCGTAACACATTATTTTTATTCTTCCATTCTATTCTGTCATCCGTCATGCTATCACTAACTTCCTTTTCTTTCACTCTCTACAAGTTGAAGTTTCGTAACTTTTTGATTTGTTCTGATTTAATAATATTCTTTCACATTTTTATTACACATATTACATAATAAATTAATTTAAAAAAGTAGAAACTTGTCTGTCACAAGACGGAAAAGATCCAAAGTCAACATGTCTGCATTATTAATTCCAAAGACAATTTCGTGTCTCCACTCTGGTTGCCATAACCAAGAGACAAATTGTCGTTGCTACAGGACTTAAGATATTAATGCCCCTTAATTTCCTAAGCAATAAATTGCCTGAAAACACGACTCTTCCGCATATTTATGGGCCTTGACGATGTCAACTAGGGAATTAATAATATTTTATTTTGGTCATGTCTACCTGCCAACACCTGGGGTCCTATTTTACGATGTTCCTTGGGGAATTACTTCCGGTTTTTCGGAAGCTTCCTCGCTTTAGCCTGTCGTCAATTTTCTTGTCAGACTCAACAGCTGTTTGTTTGTTGATACTTATCAGGATCACTCAGGATTTTAGGAGTGCGACGTTTGTGATATTAGGTTTCTGTCCTAATAATTAATCCAATTCAATTTAATTTAAAAGAAATAATTCACATAGGCTGACATGAACACTTAGAAAACGTCAGAAGCTAGTGCACGGTTCAAAATTAGTCGTTTCCTATGAAGAAGAACTGGCAAAAAACTCCATGGTTACTCTTTTAAAAATATGGTTGTTCTTAATTTTTGTCCATATTATAGTATTATGTAATGACAGTGTATACCGGTCTATATTGTAGTCAAAAGCAAAATAAAAATAATCATAATAAAAAAGTAAGTTTTAGTAGGAAGTAATCTAAGAATTCGCGGAGTCTACAGTGTTCTCACGTTCAAATTATTATGAGGCTATATAAAAAAACTGGGCAAGTGCGAGTCGGACTCGCGCACTGAAGGTTCCGTGCAAACTACAATTCCCGAAGATTTTTCACAGCTTGAAGGGACCGCCGACCTGAGTATATGGTTTTAATTTCAACTCGATACCTCCACGCGTTCTCGGGATAAAAGGTTTTGACAGACAGACAGACGGACGGACAACAAAGTGATCTTATCCGTTTTTCCTTTTGAGGTACGGAACCCTAAAAAGCAAGAAAAAAATTACAACTGTCAATAAATGAGACATTACAACTGTTAACAAAATAAATTACAATCGAATTCAAGGTGATTTATTGTTTTAGTGAATCATATCACATTCTAATGTAACATTCGGATCAAAGACACGGTTCAAACGAGGCTAAACTCGATGGGGTTGTGTTGTTAAACTTCCATCACCACCGCTATGGCCACCTTTCAGTTCCATCATCAGATCAGCTTCATGTCAAAATAATTTTGCATTGTCATTTAATTTACACATCATGCATGCAAAATTTCAGCTCAATCGGTAACCGATAAGTGGATGAAATTTAATTTGTAAGTTTTGATTACAGACAAACATCGGGACAGGTGAAACTAAATGAAAGCTTGTAAAAGACAAAAAGTGCACATATAGCACGGGTGCATCATGTGTGGGTTTGAGTTTCACACGAAACAAATATTGGTATGGTCTATAGATATTTGTTCCGGATCTGGGTGTTATGTGTTATGAGTTCATGTTTGTGAATGCACCCACGATACAGGAGACATTCCTAGTGTTGGGCAAAGTTTGATACAAAAATAATGAATGACTAGCTTTTGCCAGCGGCTTCGCCCGTGTGGCTTTACGTACTTAAGGAATCCAGATAAAAAGTAGCCTTGTTCTTTTTCATGTTAAGCTTTTGCATGCCAAACATCCAAATCCGTTCAGCCGTTTTTGCGTGATTTAGTAACAAACATCCAAACATCCACACTTTCACATTTATAATATTATAGTAATGGATATTTATATGACTAGAGTATTATCATTTTAAACACAAAACACAAATGTGATATAATATTTAAATCTACCATAACTATTTAATTAAATAATTTACAATGTCATAGATACAATTAAAATTAAATTATTATAGTTAGGATTAAATATATTGTGAAAGCAGTGATGGCCACTATTGCTCTGACAGTGGTAACTGTCCCGACTTATAAATAAATCGTGGGTTAAAACCTAGCCAGGTGCATAATTACTTTGTGTAATTTATTTAATAATCACTGCTCTAAAAACGGTGAAGGAAATCAGTCAGTTTTGTTGGTGAGCTGGGATATGTCTATCCAAGAACAAATAAAAAATTGTAGACTTGCGGCATCCACCAATTCACACTGGGCCCGCGTAGTGGATGGAAATGAAATGGCCCATTCCCTCTCCTAGAGAGGAGGCCTGAGTCCAAGTAGTGGGAATATTAAAAGGCTGATTATGTTGATAACATAAATATCATCAGGCTTACTGCACATTTTGTCCTTGGCAACATAGACCAAAGCTGACTAAATAATATACCTTAGTTTAGTAAAAACAATGCGTAATCCCATTTGAGTACATCACAATCGGTTGGCACGCAAAATCACGTAACATATAATATCTACATACATATTATATAAGTTTCATACATTCTGTTGAATTTTGTATTCGTATCTTGTTACCAAATAAAAATCCTTATAGTACGGAGCAAGAAATAAGAAAAACGTGTTAGATTGGTATGGCGTGATCCAACGACTTTGTTTTTCCAAAGAAATCAGAACGCAAATAGCAAAATTTATTTTTTCTTTGTTTTGTTTTACACGTTATAAGAAGACTCAAAGTCACCCAAAGGGCTATGGTAAG
Organism: Mythimna albipuncta; assembly: GCA_929112965.1. Taxonomy (NCBI): domain Eukaryota; kingdom Metazoa; phylum Arthropoda; class Insecta; order Lepidoptera; family Noctuidae; genus Mythimna; species Mythimna albipuncta. The sequence goes on from OV815973.1 coordinate 14,978,149, forward strand.
GGGTATGCTCGGAGTTTCCTTGCGTGATCATATCAGGAACGACGATATCCGCAGGAGAAACAAGGTTACCGACATAGCTCGAAGAATCGTCAAACTTACGGGCATATTGCACGCATAACAGATGGTCAATGGGGACGAAAGGTTCTATAGTGGCGACTACGTACTGGAAAAGGCAGCGTTGAAAGGCCTCCAAAAAGGTGGACCAATAACGTGGTCAGGGTCGTGGGACTCCGATGGAAGCGTGACGCACAGGACCGGTCGTCGTGGCGGCGCTTGGGGGAGGCCTATGTCCAACAGTGGACATCTTTCGGCTGATATAATGATGATGTTTTACACCTTTGGTTTTGTATATTACACTCACATTTTTAGTAATATTTTTCATTCCTCGACGTTCTTGTAATAAAATTGGACAGGTACAATTACCGGCACGGATCATGAATGCTCGGCGTCTGAGTGGGGATCGCTTTGCGCATTCCATACATTGGCAAGTCAATCGTCGTCGTTGTTAGATACATGCAGCAAGCGCAGGGAACGAATCACGAGTGACGTCTATAATACGATGGCGCGGCGAGCTAATCACTGACACTCTCCGCCCCCGCGTCTCGCTTCGTGCCAGCACTCAAGATCCGTGCCGGTAATTGTATAGCTTACTATCAATATTATTGATTCTCATCCTTTTTTTTTGACCCGTTAAATCATTCAATGATACCTCCTACTCTAGATTGGGACTTTTTGACAATTTGACCGACCCGACATTTTGACAATTCAAAAGTATTTGTAAATGGTCTATGTGAAAGAAACATTTCTGATTTTAGATTTCTGAATGAAAGAGCGTTTCAAAATTTTACTAAAAAAACTCAATATGATCCTCCTTCAGTAGCTCTTTATTTTCTAGAATCACAATCTTCTTCTTCTTCTTCTTGCCCTTGTCCCATTTTATTTGGGGTCAGCGCAACACGTTTTTTTTCTTCCATTCTGTCCTATCACGCGTCACGCTATCTCTAACTCCCTTCTCTTTCATATCACTCCTCACACAATCCATCCATCTTTTCTTTGGCCTCCCTCTCCCTCTACATCCATCCACATGTAAATTCATAACTCTTTTAGCAACATGCTTTTCTTTCTAGAATCACAGTCACTCTTTCAAACATTTCCGCACCACTAGCATGCATCGGCCTTACTGGTCCTCTTCAGTTATGCTACCATCTCTTTAAAGCGCGTGTAAAAAGTGTGTCGTTTCGGATTTGATCCTTACCGGACACACAACACGCCGTCGTTTTGTTCTTGATCCTTACCCGACGACCGGACGGCAAGCTACTTATTACTCGTCATATGTAAACCTACCTGTGGTGGCTTGAAATCATACTGCGACTTCCGACGTCCAGGACATCCAGAGATTTTGTTCCGTTGTTATATTGACTTTATAGAGTGGATTGGAGGAGGTTCGCAATTTTGATTCTACACACTGCAACGTTCACCATTATATAGAATATGCCTTTTTTCCTTGTAACACTACATTTTGCAAAGCGAGTTTTCCTGTGGGAATAGGGGTTGACACACTTTGTCCAACCGTATAATTATGTCAACCACTGTGCATTACACAGGCGCTTAATTGCATGTAGAGGACAAGTAATTAAAATGTAATTAGGTTCAAACCAGATAGAAGTTAAACAGCGGTTTTAATCAAACTAAGTGGACTAATGGCTCAAATTAAGTCTTTAAACATTAATTATGGATTAAACTTAATCAATATAAATCACAATACTTATTCAGATTTAAATTCCTGGTTTTTTTTTTTAATGGACCCGGGCGTTTAGAATCGCAGGACGACGACGGTGAGCCACTGAAAGCTCACTGTCTGAGCGTCTGTTAATTTAACGCGCGCCTCAAAGAGATGTCAGCGAAATAGTTAAGGCCGACGCATGCCACGGCTTCAAATTATTCGAAGGAATTACCGCAGCTCTAGCGATAAAGGGGTACTGAAGTTATACTGAGGGTTTTTGTCAGTAAATCTAACCCTTCCTCTCGCTCCAACCCGAGTAAGAGAAGTTATTGGATGCTTTCCCACGACAAAAAAAAAAAACGGTTTTCATAAATGAATTCTCGGCTCTAAAGCAGCATCCGCGATTGGGCTATCCTTGGTTTCTATATAAAATAGATGTTTGTTTAGGCGCCTCATAAACGATTGACACATTGACACCTCATGAAATTTGACAAAAAATTAAAGGCGGTTTGATATTTATCAAAATGAATACTTAAATACGCAAAAAGAACACTCGCAATATATTCCATCATATTAATTATCGCGCCAAAAAGTTTTTTATTTTTTATTTAAATGATTTAATTAATTTATTATTGTTTTATTCTTTCAATTTTGTTTCAAGTTACATTCTAGGGTATTTCTCAAATGTCAAAACGGGTTTGATCATAATCAGTTCAGTAATAGGTGTAACCGTTATGGAACAAACGAACCCATACCCTAAAATCATGCTCAGTGTAATCTAGGTCAAAAGCTGACAGTTTTAATTTTAAAATTGTGGCTTTGTTGGCGTTACTTAACAGTAAAAACCGGATAAAGTAACCATTTAGGCCAAAACTGGGAACAATATATAATTTACATAGCCCTAACATAAGCCTGTAATAATGACCGTAATCCTGAATTTATGTACGAATTTGGGTTATTTCGGTTTGAAATGGGATGTTGGGACATAGTGATAATTCAATTTGGATTCTACTCTTATGTGCTTTTAGGATATAAGAAAAACCTTATTACATAATGTTATTATGGGATCCTATAGTTTTATTAGCTTCTGCCAGCGGCTATTGGACATTATGGATGTGACGTCAAAGTCATATAAAAATAATAGGCTACGGGCTAATTATAAGCTATGGGGGTCAAAATCGGTGTATGGGGTCTTTGGGGCTCAAATCTATTTCATATGAAATTTTATCAAAATCGGTTCAGTAGTTTAATCGATAGGGTATAATAAATGAGTTGCTGATGATTCAGATACAATATATTTAGACACCGCCAAATTTATTGAAGCTGTTTAGTATAGATAAAAAATGTTTTAAATGTACCAATTCCGACAGTGTGTCCGAATATAAATTGTGTCTGAAAAGTCAGCCACACGGACATTGTTACTTTCAGATTTTAATTTTAATATCGAAGTTTATAATTTACCATTCTATGACTCCAATTATAATTTTACACACAATCTTTTACTTTTCAGTTTTAGTTATTATCTCTGATAGTGGGTGAACCGGAGATATCGTTTTTGTGAAAATAATCTTTCTAGATAATTGTTACGTACATTACATCTTCTACATTGGTTAAGCAATTGGCGGCTGTACGGCGTATCGTGGTTTCGATTCCCGAACAAAACAAATATTTGTATGGCTTACAGATAGTTTTTCCGGGTCGGGGTGTGTTGTGTGTGAGTTAAAATGTTTATCAACGCACCCACGTTACAGAAGTGTGGGTCAAGGTATTCTTTTTTCAAAATGTTCGTCTGGTTTTCCCTTGGTTATTTTATTTTTAACGAGCTCGCGCACCACTATTTTATACCTGCCCCGCTAGCCAAGTTACAACAGTTTCGCTTCTGCCGAACGCTACTAGCTGGCCGTGTCGCTAATCCTTTTGTTCCGACCACGTGACTGAGCGTTGAGGTGACGTCATTCCCGTACATTTGAAGCTTTGATTGATGAATATTGTAGATTAGCAACTTGGCTAGGGGTACTGATTTCATCTGATGGTAAGCGATGATATGATAGACGATGGATTTCGCTTGCTTTAAAGTAACCTATTCACTTTTGGCTTGGATCTTAAAGATCCCCGGATAGTAGTTATCAGGAAACACAGACTCTACAATTTTCTCTCTATTTATCTCTTTAGAGCGGTACTTATGTTGCCTATTCCAATATTTTCTTATAACCTTTCAATTTAGTTTCAAATAATTTTATTGTATTACTTTTGAATTGTCCTTGTCTGTCGACTGATAAGGAATAATCAAAAGTGACCTTTAAGAGATGTTTTAAAATACAATTATTTGGTAAAATTAAGTAAGTAAGCTATTTCTAGAATTGAATGTTAGTGGGCTCTTAGTGGTGTTTTCGTGAATTTCATGCTCATTGCTCATTGTTCATTGATCTGTAATTACACATGATTAGTATTGCATAGCGTATAGCATAATCAACCTTATAATAAATTAGATTAAGAGTGGAAATGGGCCGTAATCTACCATGCGGGCCCAGTGCAGGTTGATGAATGTCACATGTTTTCGATTTTTGGTTCTTGGACATGCCGGTTTCCTCACGATGTTTTCCATCACCGTTGTGATGAAATTAATTACACAACGTAATGCACAAGGCTGGGTTTGAACCCGTGACCAATAACTTGTAAGTCAGGGCCGTTATCATTCGGCCACCATTAGTATTGAGTATTTTCCGATACTGTTACTCTTCAAGATATAAGTACCTATATCTGCAGTGTAGTCTACGAGCGTATGTTTTTTTTTTCTTTACGATCTACAAAACCTTTTAAACTTTATGAAGCAACATGCATTTAGTACTAAAAATTTATGTCCAATCTCAGAGAGTACATCGAAGCCGAGGGCTAGATATTCTTTTTACAGCTAAGCAATGTAGAATTTCAAAGAAAAACATGTATTTTCAAATATGGGATGCAGTTTATCTCGGATAAGACATAAAAACTTTATCTCCATGTAATAAGTGTCAGATAAAGTTGACTTTTTTCTTTTCTTTGCCTTTAAATTACTTTTAAGTTCCCTTCTTGTACTTTAAATGCTAATAACATCCTTTTCAGCTCTATACCCCGAAAAAAGATTGTAATAATTTTAACTAGCGACTGCCAGTGGCTCCATGTGCGTAAAAGTAGAAAATTGTCTCACGGGAACATTCTTCCGAGATAAAAAAAGCATGCTTATTAGTTTATTAAGGTTTATTAGTTTATTAATGTCTCTCTGTGTACCAAATTGCATCCAAATCTGTTCAGCAGTCTGAATGTGAAGAAGTGAAAAACATACACACACTCAAACAAATTTTTCTATATTTTTATTATTATTATATTAGTGAGATTTTCGAGATCATATTATGCTAAACCATAATAGCTGAACGAAAGAAATCAGAAATCAGAAGCGTTTATTTCAAATAGACCAGATACAGGCACTTTTGAATTGTCAAAATGTCGGTCAGTCAAACAAGTGAAGCTAAATTGCACGTTCCAAAGAGTAGGTCCCTATGGAGAAGAACGTGCAAGAAACTCCATGGACACAAAGTTGTGTGAAATTTGAGTTTAGGTTAGACTGTAGCCTGGATGGGCCTTGATATGATTTCAGACAGGCACACGGACAATGCCACTGCAAGAAGTTAATTATAACACAACTGAAACTATACTCTTTAATCAGTTATAATCAGAGATCAGAATGGGTACACTACACACAATGAATAAATTAATCAATCAATATATGTATCTAAGCTTCATAGGAGTAAGAAATATATAGTTGATAATATCTGCTATAGAGTCTACAGAATCATAAACATGACATATTATTTCCGAGATTTGTACTAAATTATTTTATTATTTAAAAATCTTTATTACGTTTTAGATTTACGTACTAAAACTGTTTGATTAAAAATAAGCTCTTTTAATTTAATGGTTTAAAAACATAATAAGATTTCTCAATGTCTGATTCAGTTCAAACGTATTTAAAACACCCGCCCAATGGTTCGTAAATTATCCCTCTGTAACTTCTCCAAACCGTCAAAATATACGGAATCATCCACAGACACGTAACATTTCGACAAATTAATATTTGAAAAGTATAAAACCAGGTCATCATGTCAAAGTTCATTGCGTAATTTCAGCTCTTGGGAACTCAATTTTCAAGTGTCGGAGTTATGAGGGGAGGTTGATACGAAATTTATTCGTATATCAATGGTTTGCACGCTACATTTTGAGGGGAAAAGGGGAGGTGCATAAATTATTAGTAGGTCTGTATCCCACACTACTTGCTACCCCCTGTTGTTCTATGTTATTAGTTATTGAATTCTGAGTAGGTAAAGGGTTGGGGTAGGTAAATATGGTGTGATGACGGTTTGATTCCTGTCATGGCGCATGGATTGTTATCGTTTGATATTTGGGTACCTGTACTAATATTGTACTTAGTATTAAATATGAGAATACATAATGTGACTGTTCCAATAAGACCCTAGGCTGATAATATTTTCATTTTTCCTGAATTTCCCTACATGAAGGTATGAAGGTCGGCTTCCCCCTAAGGGGAAGAGGGCGAGCGCCACCATTCGCCCGCCCTTGTAGCTTTCAACCAGTGACTTGGACAAGCTCCCACCGACAGTAATGGATTTCCAAGGAATAGGTCACCTTCTCCCGACTTAGAAAGCTAGGGGATTAGGTGGGGAATTGAGAAAAACAAGGTTAAAATCAAATAGGGTTGGAAATCCAAGGGATAAGGAAGGATAATCTACTTTTTTTTTGAGTTATGAATATTACGAGACTGAGAGGGCTGCAAAAGGGTATATGACACGTGACGCTTGTATTTGCTAGTTAAATTATTTTAGAAACTACTTTAATCCGTTTCGCTCGTGCGTGTCCTGACCAATCCTACGGCAAAGGGTTGTGAGGCCTCCGCTATTGGATAAGACACACTTCTTCTACAATTGACTCCTTATAACGGCCTACTCACTCTTCACTAAGACAATACAAAACTTAATCAAGCGCGACGCATCGTCAGTCGGTCGCAGAACTATTTACAGTTGCCTTGCTAGACGCCGAAGTGGTTTATCGACACTTCTCACTTCCTTACTCTACCCAAAGGTGAGGACATCATAACCTACGTGTCTCCGAGCTACGTCTAGCTTGCGGAGTTTCCAGAGATGAGTCCAAATTACGTGTCTCGCTAAATATTATTTTTTTGTATCAGTAAGAGGCCCGAAGACCGGTGTGTTGTTTTAACGAGATACGTTCCCTAGCGTTCCATAGAACGACTATCAATGCAGTTTGGGGTACTTGGTGAAGCCTACCCCCGCTCCCTGGAAGTGTGCGTATAACAAGAGCAATGTAAATCACTCTACTGGCAGTCAGTTCTTAGGGGGAGGTAGCCGTCGCTAACGTTTGGTGGTTTGTGATCTTAGTACTCTTAAACTGGCCTCAGCATGTAACGAATATATTCGGTTCAACCTTCAATTGGCAGCGTTTAAGTCATGATTGCGCCAGTATGGCAGGAAGCGTCAAGTCCACTCGATGGAAAGTCAATGTCAACTCACTCCAAAGGAAGGCCTTCCCCGAGTCCCTAACACCAACCGCAAGCTCAGGTTACCTTGTCATAGGATGGAATAAGGAAGGATAAAACATACAACACTCACCCATTCAGTCTTTAAAACTGCCGCTGAGATTCACTCGCGTACTTACACACTACTCACTAGATCACAATCAACGCCCATCCATTCGTACTCTGACTCACATACATAGATCTGTACTATAAATATTAGACAAGCCTAAACTGGACTCGGTCCATCTATATCTAATACTGTATCACAATACTGGCACTCCTAAGAATTACAACGAGACCTAGCTCTACGATATACCAATTCAGATGGCTTAGTTGGACGTGCGTCCTCTCTCGGGCCCTGAAGCCAAGTATCTTCGACGTGTGTTCCCTACTCGGCCCTGACGTTCAGTATCTCTAAACGTGTGTCCCCTACTAGGGCCTGACGCGAAGTCCTATCCTGCCGCGTTATGAGTACCTCCTCTCGCCTTAAGGCTCAGTATCGCTTGTCAATTACTTATTAGCATTGTTTTTGTATAGTTTCTAAAAAGGTTTGGGTCGCTTCGTTCTCACGACTTGCTCGCACTTGTTGGGTTTTTTTGGTCCTTTCTTTACAATTGTGCTAAAATATTTCCCTTTTTTGTAATTGTTCCTTTCACATTAAAAGGACAATTTATGAGGGTCTAAGTGGCCCATGACGCCAGACGTGGTATTCAAAGACAAATATAATATTTTGTTATTAATTTGGAATTAGTGATAGACAGTCACAATAACTTCCAAAGTTTGGATCTATAATAACGTTTAATTTTTAAATGGCATTTATGTGTTGGTTGCTTGTTTCCTTATATTTTATTCTTTACTGGCTTCTGCCAGCAGCTCCGTCTTTATGGAAATAGGATTTTAAATTTAACTTTTAGACCCCCGTTTCATCAAGAGGATGTTGTTGTGTTTTGAATGTGTAAAAGAAAACTGTGCAAATTTTTGCGTCCCAGTTCCAAGGGTTTGGGCTGGGAGTTTATGAGACACTGAGTGTTTTAGGATTTTGCATTTTATATACACTCATGGCACAAAAAATACTTTTAAAATCAGGATAGCTGAAGTTTACTGGCGAGCTTAACCAATAATTGGGTTTTCTTACAACAAACTTATGATGAAAATTAAACGTAAAGAAACTTCAACAGAAAATTGCCCTTAGCTTAGTTTCCTTTGAATTTGATCTTATTTATAGCGCCACACAGTTTATTTTCCAAGTTTTTATGAAACATAAAAAATAACTCGACCATTAATCATTTAATACTGAAGCTACACTTCAAGGATATCAGTCACGGCAGATCGAGATTAGATTTTTTATTAAAACCTCAAAAAAGACGAATTGATAGAAAAATAATACTTTTAATCTTATATTAAATTCCAAAACCTTTAGGGGAAAATATTTCATTTCGCTAAGTCGAGGTCAAGGACAGCCGGTATCGTTCAAAATAATATTTATTCGCATTTAATATCGTCGCATGTCTGAAGAGAGATTAGATACTCAAAGAACTTTGTAGTATTACAGTTAAGTTTACGTCAAGTCTTAATTTTTTTTAAGAATCTGTCATTTTATTTGCCTGCTGGATACATCAATTTTATTAATGTAGATGCTTATTTATAAGGATTCAAGTGCTAAGTAGCCCTCATCAGAAGGCTTAAAGTCACCCAAAGGGCAATGGAAAGGGCATTGCTCGGAGTTTTTTTGCGTGATCAAATAAAAAAAATCAAAAATGAAGATATCCGCAGAAGAACTAAGGTTGCCGACATAGCACGAAGAATTGCCCAACTTAAGTGGCAATGGGCAGGGCACATTGCTCGCAGAACAGATGGCCGTTGGGGCCGAAAGGTTCTGGAGTAGTGACCGTTTACCGGAAGACGCAGCGTTGGAAGGCCTTCTACAAGGTGGACCGATGACCTGGTGAAGGTTCGAGAAACCGATGAATGCGAAACGCACAGGAACGTGTGAAAGTGGCAACGGACGCTATTTTATTAGTTTTAAAATCTAATAAATATTAATTTTGTGCCACAGTGTTGGTTATAGAACTTTCCCGAAAGATATTTAATAATAATAATAATTTGTTTGTCTCCGATACAGCAAATCCATATTTTTGTTAGTATTTATCTTTATATGTATTTTTTGTGTATATTTGGTAAGGCTGAGAATAGTTTGCAGACCGTTTTTTATCTTCCAATCGGTAGCTGAATCAGCTACCAGTAGGCCAACTCGTTTACCGTGTAACCTAGTAATCTTTCAGTTTAATAGTAAAGCCAGGCGCATTGCTTTATGTAATTTATTTCATTACCACTGCTCTAAATACTGTGAAGGTCGTCATCGTGAGGAAACCGGCATGTCCTTGAACCAAAAATTAGAAGACATGTGACATTCACCAACCCGCACTGGGCCCGCGTGGTGGATTACGCCCCATTCTCTCTCCTAAAAATGAGGCCTGAGTCCCAGCAGTGGGAACTTTAAAAAAGATGGTGATAATAGTAGAGTGCAATTACTTATTACTCTTTTAAGGTTTGTTCTAAAATTACTATTTTTTTTGTTAATAAATTTGTATCAAATCTATTTTAAAAAAATGTATTGGTAACAAGCAGTGGATTTCCAATTTAGTGCATTGAGATAGCTATTAGTTTTGACAAAATTCAAGTCGTTAAACCTAGAATTTCTTATATCATCATCGTTATCATTTCAGCCGATAGACGACCACTGTTGGACATAGGCCTCCTCCAAGTGTCGCCACAATGAACGGTCTCCGAACGAATCGGTTTCCTGCAACCTTCACGAGGTCATCGGACCACCTTGTAGGAGGCCTTGTGGAAGAATTTCTCTCCTTTATTTTAAATTGCTCTCTATTAATACACACACACGTATAGTGTGTCTAATATTCTCTTCTATTAAATTATATCACAGCCTCAAATCTAATTCTCCTCAAGCAGGCTCCAAGATGCTATAAAACAACAAGGGAACGTCACAGCACGTAATAGCTTAAATGAATTTTGCAGGAACTAACTCAGCGCAACTTCGCGTTCGTATTAAGCACATAATCCAATTATAGTGCGCGTCAATATTATTTACTATCGACATCGAGCGAGGGAGGAGCCTTTTAAGATGCTACTAGAGTATCCTTTATCCTCCCTAAAGCTAATATAATTTAGCATGGTGGAAGTAATTATCGGTTTATATTTTGTAATATTTCAATTAAAAAAAAATGTAGAGACATTTTACAATAAAAATTTAATTAAAAAATACTCTCGAGATAAATCGTGCCCTATACGCTATTCTACCCATTGCCATATTTGCAATTTGTATTGAAGACTTTTTTTTCGATAGGAAAAATCATCCAATGACAACCCCCGCTCTTGGGCGGAGTGGGAGATAGTGTCAGACTCTTACTAACTAAAAAACCCATCCCGTTCTATCAAGCCTTCATATTGGGGCTCGAGCGCCCTTTCGGATAACCCTGGCCCTAGTAGGCTTCGACCCGTCTGGGCCCCTGCTGTTGCTGATAACTCCTTGAGGCGCACGGGAACAGCGCGCGCCGTCGACGACTTGGGCTTGGTCCGGACAGCTACCGGACGGCCGGACAGCGAGCTACCCATTGCTCACTCTTCAGTCTAATACAGAAATAATGATCATGTCATGGTACTTTTTAGAGTTCCGTACCTCAGTTGGCAAAAACAGAACCCTTATAACATAACTTTGTTGTCCTTTTGTCAAGCCCCTTGTTTTTAGAAACACGTTAAGTATTAATCTGAAATTAATATCAAATACTCAAAGTCTGCTATTAGAGTAGTGAAAAAATCAAAATTCTACGACAATGAAACATAAAGATTTTGCAGTTTGAGCCAATAAGGCCGCATATTTGATACTAAACTAAATCTTTAGAGTACTGCCCGTTAACCTAGAATCCTGAGATTTGGCAAAAAGCAAGATCGCATAAAATAAGTAAAGGAAAAAACGTTTCGAAAGATTCCTTAGCGTGATGGTACGGCCCCTGAATGATAGATGATGCATAGTTTACTGTTCGGGTTCCTTCAGGATAGTTAGGGAAAGATCAATGTCTGCCATTGCAAAACAACTGTACTAGAATACGTTTTTTTAGCTCGTTCTTCTCTTGGGCAAGCCTCTCTCCACTCTTTCCATCTTTCGCAGGCCCGCTTTACCAGCTTGCTCCAGTTCTGGCGGAATATATCTAGTCCATCGCGCCATCTTCTTCGTAGTCTGTCGCGACACCGTTGCACTGTTTCAGGACACCAACATGTGCTACTTTATCCCAAAGTTTGTCGGACATGCGGCAGACATGTCTTATCCAGTCCCAATTTAGTTGGGCAGCCTTTTCAACCTCATCAACTATTCTAATTTTGGAGTGCAACATAGTGTAGACTACGTACGAGTATCTTGGGAAAACTCTCGACGATTTCAGTTATCAAGGCAACATTTATTGATGATTGTGCTGACAGGTCTCAAGTCAATTTTAAAATGACCTAATGACCTTTTACTTTATACCTAATAATATTAAGTGAATCAACGTTTTCAAGTAATTTTTTTTTTGTAAAATCTTCATCGAAATATAGTATGGCCTTTTGCGTGATCTCTTCCTGATCGTGTTTTTTTTTTTATTTTTACGATGGGTAAAATCATCTTATGACAACCTCCGCTCTTGGGCGGAGCGGGAGATAGTGTCAGACTCTTACTGACTAAAAAACCCATCCCGTTCCTTCAAGCCTTCATACCGGGGCTCGAGCGCCCTTTCGGATAACCCGTTTGCTATGTCGCATCGTACCAGAGAAATGAGAATAGAGAAAACAGATCTTTTTTTTTAGGTGAGAAAATAATCTAATGACATCCCCTGCTCTAGGGCGGAGCGGGAGATAGTGTCAGACTTACTGACTAAAAACCCACTTTTCCTTCGTTGCCTTTCGTACCGGGGCTGAATCTTCCGTTCAGAAACAGATCCTTGGCCCCAGTAGGCTTCAACCCTGCTGGGCTACTACGGTTTCGTAAAACTCCTTCAGGCGCGCGTTAAACGTCCCTACGGTGGCCAGAAATCGGGAACAGAGGAACAGATCTGTGATTGCTCACACACTTTTGCACTATAATATCTCTTGCGTACTAGGCCAATCTCCATTGAGGTTGGCCACCGTGGCTAAATCGAGAGAATAATTATTTGTATTTATATAAAGAGCAATCCTCGAGACCTTTCTCCCTCCTTCATACGGTAAGCTTGACAGACAGGCAGACAGACCGGTGATTGTGAGTCGCACGCGATAAGATTTTTTATTTACGTAACACTAGAATATGGTAACGCTTATATACAATATCAGTTTTAGTTTAGATGAAACCCGATACACGTCTAGTATTTTTATGTATGAATTTCATAACTGCATCATGAAACATCACAAAGTTAAAAGCTTGTTATGTCAGCAAAAGTACACTGGGCCATCCAGGCGACTGAAGAGTTGTTTTGCACTTGCACCAAGCTGTTTGCTGAAGCCTAATATCCGCTATGACCTGCCGTGACCTGTGTTGTACTTAGTGTCGGTGATGTCCAACTTGTGACCTTTCTAAATATATTTGGGAAAAAATATAACATGGTGTAAAAACTATTGGAATCCATTGAGTTACTGATTCTGAACCATCTATATTTAGGTTTCGCATATACTGAAAATAATGTGGTATATGCTTTAGATATACCTAACATAATTGAATTACTCGAGTCCAATAAATAAATAAACATCATCTCTCTAACCCTTTTTCAACTAGATTGTTATAGACTTCCTGTTTACCTGGATGTGGTTGAATACTCGAATTTGCATGGATAATCTCATAATATCAGACGTCAACTACCAAGTAACTGGGCAAACAATACTCCTTGGTCTATCACCAATGGTCGGACTTTCGACGTCTGACTACCTGTGACGATTGGTAAAGAACAAAATGACAAACGGGTTAATGGCTTTAAGTTCTTGCCGAGGTACGAGGTGTCAGTGACGTCCTAGATAAACTTAAAATAGTACATAAATTAATAATATAATATATTCACACAACTATCACACAACGCCGTCTAGTCCCAAGCTAAGCAGAGCTTGTGTTATGAATACTAGACAACTGATAAACATACTTGAATATTTCTAAATACATACATATTATAAATAAACACCCAGACACAGAACAAATGATTGTGTTCATCACACAAACATTTGTCCTGGGTGGGAATCGAACCCACGACCTCTGGCTTAGCATTCAGGGCCACTAACTACTGGACAAAAAAAAATAGTCCAGTCGTAACAGCGGTTTTATTTTAAAATATATAAATAAAAAATAATAACTATTCAAGATTTAGTGAGGCCCTTTCAAAAACAAGCTTTTGTTTTTTTTTTTGTATCTTTATCCTTTCGTGACGTAAGTAGTTATACATGTTTGGAATTGTAATTTAGGGTTATATTCGCGATTTTTTTATAAAGCCTTTTAATTTATATAGTTTTGGTTTTGGTTGGTCATGTAGTCAATTTTAATAAAATAATTTTTCATAATGTTCTCTTTTATATTTATGGAGTTCTAGAGGTTTTAAAAAGTTCAAAATAAGAGTAACCTGGCCTTAAATTTTATTCTAACAAGCATTTACTAATGCTATTAGAACGGCAAACGAGGCGTTACAGGGCAAAGGCTTTGATCAGACGTTTTCAATATCCCCGGCCACTCTCTAGAGCATTATATTTCTACCTAGACAGCTACGATAGATGATATAATACGATTGATTTACCATCTCCCTAGAGGTGGATCGTCTATTGATACAAATTGATCATCGCTTGTAATAAATGAATGTTATTTAAGATAGCAGAATTGTTGGTTTTTAGTCTTATAATACTTGACAGATTTGCTTTTGTTCATGAAATAATTTTTCTCTTTGCTCGTGCGTAAAGCCTGTCTACGGTCGCGTAGCTTCACAGACGCGTATTTCGTATTCATGCTGTCGTATCGTTGCCGCTTCGATAGAGTTACATAGTTTTATATATTAGCTGTGAGCAAACGTACACTAAGAGTATAATGACGAATACACGCGTATGAACCTGTATAAGCTCTTATACAGCTGATATAACTGCAAAAAGGGCCCCAAATTATACAGCATTATGTGTTAGTGGAGAATAGATGCTGTATAGTAGCTAATAACCACTGCAAAACTGCTGCATAAATCACTTTTCACTTCAAGCTTTACAAATGCTATAAATCGGTGTATAATGGAGCATTAACTCTACAGATTCATTATACTTGTGCAGCCCTTATACAGTTCTAAGTTGTTAATCAGCAGGTTTATTAATGTTTAAAACATTAGCGTGCTGCTTGGGAATTATTTCGATGGTATAATTATAGTTTTCAACACTATCTTTTAATCAAATCACGCTGAATGATACTAGTGTCTTGCAGTGCTACCACGAGCTCCCAACGCGATCCATTTTGCGACCTAAAGTGAACTATTAAAAGAATGTGTAGGGTATATACTTCCACTCCTCTTTCTCGATCGCACGACTGATATTTTTAAGGCAACGAAGGTACAGGAGTGAGTTTTTAGTCAGTAAGAGTCTGACACTATCTTTCGCTCCGCCCAAGAGCGGGTGATGTCATTAGATGATTTGCTCACCACGAAAAAAAAACACGTCATGGTAAATCCCCTAGTGGTCTAAATGCTCTTTTTCGTGCATAAAGAAAATCCAATTTAATTATCAAGCGTTTACAGAAGTTCAATCCACAAGCTCAAAAACGATCCGCGGCGCATTTAACAAATCTAATTTCAGTTCACAAAAGCCGACCTATTAACGTGGTGAAAATAAATCAATTGAAATTGAATCTCTTTTTTCTAATCGAAACTCACTTTTGAGAACCTCCACAAGTTTCAATTAAAACCCAAACAAATATTTATGCTATACTATAGTAAAGTACTCCTACCAGTGGGTTTACCCGCGTGAAAGTAGAAAATTAAGACTATTCCAAGTACTATTTTTGCATGTCTATGTAAATCAGATGACAATGCAAAATATTATGACATGGGGCTGGTTTGATGATGGAACCGGAAGGTGGCCATAGGATCTCGATAGTTAAACGACACAACCCCTTCGAGTTTGGGCTCGTTTGATTCATCTTGACGAGTACTATAATGCTAGATGGTAATCAGGGCCTAATGACGGAGCTGGGAATTGCGTAAGAACTCGATAATTAAACTACATAAACACATCGAGTTTAGGCTCGTATGATTCGTCTTGAAGAGGATTTTGGTGCTAAATAGTAACAGGGTCTGATGATGGAACTGGAAAATATCCATGGGAACTTAGTAATAATCACAGTAAAATAATTCTATTATGTTTGAGCTTTTCGGAATGGTCTTGATAAGTATTAATTATATATTCATAGGTATATACCGCGCTATAAAAGTTTGCTATGAAAAAATGATTTTTATTGAAAACTTATGTCATACAAATCTATTCTATGATGAAAGAGTAATAAACACACACACAAACATATACTCGTTTATAGACTTTTTCCTTTAAAATATTAGCGTGAATTTTTTATTCATCAAATATTTCGGTAAAATATTTGATGAATAAAAATTACATTTATTCCGTTTGCATTATAATAACAAATATAATCTAACTTATGAAACTTAAAAGCGTGCTTTATGTCATTAAGGGCCGTGTTTATATAAATTATATTTCGAATAATTTTTCACTAGGGTGACCGTGGTTGCGTGAAATCTTTATTTTACAACAAAACTTCGTTTAAGGGTTATAACTTCAACACGCAAACACATCTAGTTACCCTGATTATACATAGTTATACAGTGATTTTTATTTATTATACAAAAGCTTTTCTACTGGAAAACTTAATTATTATCTACACTAATTTATTAAACAGAGTAAAGTTTGTTTTTTGTTTGTAGGAGGTAATGTCTATTGGTCCGATTGCAAAAAAAAATAGCACCAATAGAAAGCTGCTTTATTCTTGAGTGACATAGGCTATATTTTGCGTACGCGGGCGAAGCCACAGGCAAAAGCTAGTTATAAATAATTATTATTTACGCGCACCACAAGTACTGGTTCAAGATGGCGCGAGATGGTGCGCAATGGTGGAGATGGCGTGAGAGAAGGATGTCTGGAAGGACTTAGTGAAGGCCTTTGCCTAGCAGTGAGACAAAAAATGCCCGACTAATATAAAAAAAATTGTATCTGATAACGTCTGATGCCATTTTGATGATATTACTCAAAATTCAAAATTCATTTATTAGTGTGATTTTTGATACATTTTACATTGATATCTTAATAATCAATAAATTAGTTCCTCAAAAATCTATTTTAAAGGTATACACTCTTTAGCAGTCAGTAATTATTATAAAGAAGTAACGCAATGTCAAAATTAAATAAATATCAATGTCAAATAACTTACTATACACACAAATGGATATTAATTCATGAAATCCCAAGCGAACGCAGGAGTTCGCTCTTTTATTGTCTTTCTATTGTGACTCTATTACGGTATTCCAAGGGTTTAATCAATATGCCTAGCATTTCTCTACTGTACTAATATTTACATACAGTAACAAATTATATGATATTATTAAATACATAATTTTCATCCTAGTTCACGGCGAAATTCTCCCATAACACGAAATAACCATTCAGAAATCAGAGGAAAAAGCTATTGAGCTCAAAAAGTAAAACCATTTCAATAAATTTAATCCCTACATGGACTAGCGAATCCAATTGAATCCTATTGTAAAATTAATGGTGCATAAATTGAATCCTTTCTCTAAAACGAATCGACCATTTATGCAATGACTAATGTCTGGGCTAATTAATTGAAAACCCGCTAGGATTATCCAATTAACCTATAATTTTTCTTAGGATATAGTAGTATAATCAGCTTTTTTAATGTTCCCACTGCTGGGAATCAGGCCTCCTCTCGAGGAGAGTTACCACTCGGCCACCACTGCTCTTTTTTGTTTCTTAGAAAATAACTTTAGGCAATCATCTATGAAATTATTAGCTTTTATCCGTGAAATAATTTTCAAAATCTGATGAATGCTCCCACAGATTACAAATATTTTTATTTGGTAATTTATCGTCTAAATCCATTGTTAGTAAATAATAATATAAAGCAAACAATTCATTGCTCATTTGAACATCTGGTGTGTACAATTTCCTAATGAACGGCCCATTCATTTTGTCCGCTACTGTAGCTAGAATATTGTTCAAACCACCATGTATTGTAAAATATGCACTTTACGAGTACTTGTCTCTTGCATATAAAGGCTTAAAAGACGTCCAGGCTCGCTTTGGCAAATGCCTTTAACCTTGTTACTTTTGTCATTAATTTCCCCATTTTGTCCATTGAAAACAAGTTTGGCACACGCGTAGATGGAAGGCCAGGTACACATGGGTGCGTATAAATTACACCAGTCTAGTACCTATAGGTGGGTAGGAGGGTACCATTTAAACCAATTTATCTTTCCTTGATTTATTAAGGGTCCCTCTAATTAAATGGACTCCAAAATATTGGTGAGACCTCCCTAAACGAATTATACAGGCACATTGCACGAAATTTACGCCATTTGGGTTTATATTTTTATGTTGATAAGATTTATAATCGCGTGCATGTTTATACCTGCAGTCCACGCTAATGAGGAAGTGTGTACGTGATAAATAACGGTTTTAAAAATAAATGTTTGGATGTATAATTGGGTGGGAAAAGTGGGTCAATGTGTTGGAACTAATTAGGCGAGTTTAGAAGGTAGCTTATGTTTGCATAGGTAAATGCTTTTGTGATAATAATAATTATGTAAATTTACAAAATGCTGCCAAGAAGCAAATCCCGCAATACCTACTGGAAAAGCTTTTAAGCTAGATAAACGAGGTGCGACAAATTACTGCTCAGAAAATTCGCCGGTTAGGCAAATGGAGGTGAGAAGAGATCTGAGCATTATAGGGTCTTTGAGAGTAATGAAACTTAAGTACGGTTGACGCACCCCTAGCTGTCAGGACTGGGAACCCTATTTGCTGTCTCATGTTTTCATCAGGTCATATTATGAGCTCGTGATGACACGAGAGGAAATGGATCTCAAGGTTAACATGGTGTTTATTTTGTCCAGCTTTTCTTTATTCCATGTTAAACAGTGCATGAATTTTTATGAAATACCTATGAATGCATTTATCTACAAAAAAAAGAAATGATGGCCTACACTAAGAATTACTCCAGTGCCTTGAGTTTGTTAACAAACATGAAAACTCTCATACAATTACTAGACTCAGAAATCCAAGTCGTCGACAGCGCGCACTGTTCCTGCGCGCCTCAAGGAGTTGTCAGCAACAGCAGGGACCCAGGCGGGTCGAAGTCTATTGGGGCCAGAGTTAGCTGCGAAAGGTAGCTTGGCCCCAGTATAAAAGGCAAGAAGGAACGGGGTGGGATTTTTTAGTCCGCCCAAGTGCAGGCGATGTCATTTAAATGATGTTTACCCACCAAAAAAAAAAAACCGTAGTACTGTTTAAAATTACCAATAGTGAGAATTTAGATACTTATTATGAAATTACGAACTGTTCTAATTGCGGGCTTATGGACGACAAGTAATGGGTAGCTCGCTATCCAGCCGTCCGGGAAGGACTAAACCCGAGTCGATAGTGTGTTTTGTTCTACATTTGTACGTTTCTTCACACCTCAAAAAGATGTCATCAAAATGGACGGGCCTGGCAGGGACGGTGCCTGATAGCGCTTTAGGCATATTCGAAAGATTTACCGTGGCTCCTGAGAAAAAAAAACAGGTAGGGTTTAATCTGACACGTTCTCTTGCTCCACCCAAAAAAGGAGCTGGTCACTTGGCGATTTCTCACCGCAAAAAACCTAGATATTGCTATTACTGTTGCTACTATTTGTCCATACCAGTAAAGCCATTTTGTGTAACAACCCGTATCCAATACCATCTATCTTTCTATCGCACTTATGTTTTCAGTTTATTTACCCTCATCAGGAAACAATGGTTAATTGATTTTATGTTTACGATCCAACCGGATGAATGGCATCACCGGTTTTCGATAATGCAACCGAATCCGCTCTACTTCCCCTTTTTATTTACCAATTAACTCTAAATGGAGGATCGAAACCACTTTGAAATTAATCTCCTGCGAATATTGTATAATGAGTTTTAATTAAACGTGAAGTGCTTATTGAAATATATGATCTATGACGTATGTTTTATTGTTTTATTCACTTATAATTATGTGGTTAATGAAATGCAATAACGTTCCTTTGGTCAGTTTGGCGAGAATTTCGTTGTATGTTTTTTTGTAAGACATGAAAAAGAATTATTTTTTGAACGATACTTGTAGTCGTAGTGACAGGGTAGAAAAAAACGTATTGCGCCGACCCCAAATAAGATGGGACAAGGGCAGGAAGAAGAAGAAGAAGACTTGTAGTCTTAGTCTAATACAAGGCAAACAATAAATTAAAGGCGAACAATGCAAAAAAAAATCACACGTGACTTTTCTACTGAAAAAAATTCTTGTCCTAGTTTTCTACTTTTGCTTGTTTTCTTTTCTTTTCTCTAGTGTTTTTTTTTAGCTGAATTGGTAACCTTTACAAGTTTGAAACTAAGTACATTAAATATATCATTCTAAATAGCACTTACACGCACATAGCGTCTATATTTCTTTTTAAATTTTCTTTTTTCAGATCGGTGGAAAAAGAACACATAGTTTAACACAAAATCGCTATTTGCGTTTCTTTACTAATCTGTAAAATATATTTTCTAATGTATGACAGATATGGCTTATGGCTTTCATTAATAGAAATAAGAATAAATGGGAATGGTTTTTGTGAAGAGATACTTTGCAACATGCTCAGCTGGAGCGGGTTTTTTTTTGAAGCCAGAAATCATCAAATAACTTCTCCTGCATTGAATAGAGCAAAAAAACTTGTCAGACTTTTACTGAATAAAATCCACCTGTGTTCTTTCAGTCGCCCTTTACATTACAGACTTATTCTCTTTCGAACATTTCCGCAGCCTAGCTGGGGCCCATGGGTTGTCCAAAAGGAAACCCTGGGGTCATAGAATGTAAGGCAAAGACGGTACATAGGAGTGGGTATTCGTCAGTAAAAGTCCGACACATCTTTCCACTCCACTTGAAAGCGGAAGAAGACATTGGATGGCCCCCTTCAAAAAATAGTCTGGATATAAAAAAATACCGAAATAAAACTTCAGCTATATCCATGAACAAAACAATAAACTAAAGACCTATCTGAATGCACTTTTACAAAGTTCCAAACCTACTATTTCACACCAGAAGCGTCTTCGAGTCCCACTTTGGCACAAAGTATCGATTCGGGTAGCCGTCTCTCAGAGGCGGGCGAATTCAGCAAGGCGTTATATATTTTTCATCGTAACGACTCTAAAACGAGCTTTCTATTCCACCTGGTTCCATTTTATAGATATCTCTATTTCCAATTTGTACAAGTAAGAACTAATTTTGTTCGTCTGAACGAGTCAACTCTATCACTTTGGTTTTCTTTGAAAATATTTTTCTCTAACATTTGCGATAGCTGAGATTTTACGTGTCCATTTTCTTTTTTGCTCAACAGTATTAAATGTTATGAGTCCCTAAGATAATTAGGATCTAGGTAAACTGTTAATTTTATTAGTCAAAGGGTTGTTGCCGAGATACATTCTTATTACTGTTATTACAGTGTTTTCTTTAGAGGTTTTACTTAGCGCTAGGTTTTTTTAGCTTGAATGTTAAGCTAAGCAAAGTTTATGTTTTGATAATAAAGGGTCGTTTGTATTGGGGTCAAGTTAAAGCTGACATTTAAGTAAAGTGAACGTTCATTTCTTTCTTGTCTTTCACTTGTACACTTAAACAGGAGTGATTGTGGTTATAGATCTATTAGGATTGTCTGGTAGGTTGGTAGCGGCTTTTGCGGGGTTTCTCCATTTCTCTCTATTCGGGGCACTGCGTGTACATTTAATGAGGAAACACTTTGAAGGTGGATTAATGCGGTCTGCCCATCTGGTGGTCGGGCCATAAGAATGTTGACCCTCAACTCTTTCTAGCACCACTAAACATTTCATCAGTTAAATCGTTTTCTCTTCTTCCTGCTCTTATCCCACATTACTTGGGGTTGACGCAATACGTTTTTTTTCTTCCATTTTGTTCTGTCACCAGTCACACTATCACTAACTCCCTTCTCCTTTCTTTCATGACACTCCTCACACAGTTGATCCTTCTTTTCTTTGACCTCCTTTTCCATCCATCTACATGTAAAATCATTTCAAAATTAGAACGGGTAAAATTAATCGGTTTTTGAGCAAACACTTAAACGAATACGAAAAACAGCGGGTATAATTTTGAAACATTTTCCCAAAACGTCCAAGCCAGCTTAAAACACAAAAAATCCAGTGAGCTGTCCCAAAAAATGTTTCTCTATTATGCTTTTTACCTCTCGTCGAAAGTTTTGTAAAAAGTACAATAATTATGAGGAAAAAATGCACCGAAGAATGGCCGACGCTGTTTTTAGTGCTGCCTACTGCCTGAACGAGAGAGATGAATGGATTATCTTAATTTTGCTAAATAGTAGGTACTGAAATGCTTATGAAATCTTTGTCAGCATTTTTATTAAGGATTTTTTATGTATAAAAACGACATTTTTACAGATTAATTACATGTGTAGATGATTAGTTTCCGTCGACATGAAAGTAAAAAATGATCACAAAGGAACATACTCGCAGGGTAAAAACCCTCCAAATCTAAGAAACGGCCTATCCGTGTGGTAAATTTTATCCGAGTCTATTCAGCCGTTTGTGTTTAAAAAGTAACAAACATACACATAAATACATCAGCCCCCCTAGCCGAATTACAACCGTTTCGCTTGCGTCGAACGCTTCGAGTTGACCTTGCCGCCAATTCTTTTGTTCTGACCACGTGACTGAGCGTTAAGACGGTGTCATTCCCGTACATTTGAAGCTTTCTACAAGCGTTAACTATTGCAGATTCGCAACTTGGCTAGCGGTACAGAGCCGGATGGACGAGGATTCGAACAGTGCATACAAAACATTCGTCTTTATAATATTAGTGATGGTTTTTTTTTATTTTTTTATATATATTTATATTCTATAGAAGGTATATGTAGGTCTCGAAAGTTTAAATGAGATTAACTATGTCGGTTCGTGATTATGTAATCATATAAAGTAAGACTCTATCGTAAATAGTAATCCATATTAAGCCATTGATCTCGGCTGTCATTTAAAAAGCCAACACTAACGTAGATGGAAAAAGATAGTACTTCATGCCGGAACAGCTGATCATAATCGGACCGCTAGACGTATGGCGTTGCGCCATCGGTACTTGGTGGACATCCCATACATACGTACATAGCGTTTTGAGAACATTCATTAGTTTATTTATTTTATTTTATTTATTATACGTACAGCTAAGGAGTGAAATTTACTGCTGAGTTCTGTGTTTCCTGATAGCTACAACCTAGGGTTCTTTAAGTTAAGAGTGAATAGGTTACTTCTAGGCAAGCGTGCTCCATCATCGGCCACATCATCGGCCACATCATCGCTTACCATCCATATGAGATAGTGGTGGCAAGCGGTCGCCGACTTCTGCAAAGCAGTAATGCTCGCAAAGGAGGAGGCCGAACGCATCAGGCAACGGCGTTATCGCCGCCGCCGCCGCCGGGATTCCGGCCTCCGTAGGCGCGGGCTTGCGGACGTTGAGCAATGGATAGCTCACTGTCCGGCCGTCCGGTAACTGTCCGGACCAAGCCCAAGTCGTTGACGGCGCGCACTGTTCCTGCGCGCCTCAAGGAGTTGTCAGCAACAGCAGGGACCCAGCCGGGTCGAAGCCTACTGGGGCCAGGGTTATCCGAAAGGGCGCTCGAGCTCCGGTATGAAGGCAAGAAGGAACGGGGTGGGTCTTTTAGTCAGTAAGAGTCTGACACTATCTCCCGCTCCGCCCAAGAGCGAGGGATGTCAATGCATGATTTTTTCCTACCATAAAAAAAAAATGAGATAGTGATCAAACGCGAGCCTATCAATAATAATAATAAAAATAGACAGATGATTGTCACAGTCATTTAGTTTCACCTACTTACCTCGTTTTTCAACCTTGAAACCAACAGTAAGTATTCGTGGTAGATCCTCGTGACATCTACATAAATTATTCTGAACACTTCGAAAGAAATTATCTTCCCTAATGATGACAACAATCCAAAAGTTACGATAATGTAAATGTTCAAGTTTTAATTGATACCCTATATGTTTCTAAAAGTACGTACATGTTAACAAAACAATAACGTCTCCGGAGAATGTAAACCAATTAAACTTTTATAGCATCACGTATAAGGTTTATATTCCTTTGTGGAATACAAAACTGACGAGGTGGGGATGTTTAGAGAAATTTCACGAAGCCTAAATTATTGATCAACTAGGGAAACAATAATTGGTAGGTTTAAATTATACGTAGTACATAGTACACCTATTGATTGTAGGCGCCCAGCAAGTCCAAAGCCTATTGGGACCATGGGTCTGCTTCTGAAAGGAAGACTCGGTCCTGGTATGAAAGGCAACGAAGTAGCAGGAATGGGGTTTTAGTCAGTAAAAGTCTGACACACCCTCTCGTACCGCCCAAGAGCTAGAGATATCGTTACATGATTTTCTCAACCCACCTAAATAAGAGGCCCAGCAGGACCGAAGCCTATTGGAATCATGGGTTGACTTCAAAAATGAAAACAGTGGTCCTGAAACGCAAATGGCTACTGAAGGTAAGCATAGTTATGGTTTTAAACTCTAAATGTCTAACACGCTCACCCACTCTAAAAACTGTATCAATATTTATGTTTATCCTTACTTTTACGCTGTTATATAACTTTATAAGAAAGGACAAACATTTACAAAAATAAGTGTACAATAGGCGATCTTATTGCACAGGGCAATTTCTACCAGACAACCATTGGATGGAATGAAACAAAAGGAAAAGATTTCGTGCTTACAATGTACAACAACTAGCAGTGTAGTTTTGACTTTGACTTTGAAATAAATTATTATACAAAGTAATGCGCTTGGCTGACTCCAACATTAAGATCATATTTATGACATTTACAAATGTTTTTTTTTTAACGTTTACTCACATTAGAAATTACCTTTATATTAAAGGTACGTTGACAAACTTGTAACTTACATTTACAAGACACTCAACCCATACAAATATTAGATCCGTGCGGGAATTGACTTCACTCCACGCAGTGCAGCAACCAATCGTTCAGCCACTGCGCCAACCTTGTCATCATTTTCTTACTCCTAAACAAAGAATATCGTAATTAAACTTGTAACGATGATTAATTAGCCCCCAATGTGTCCACAAAAACCTTTAGCATTATTCTTCTTTGTTATTAGAAAATTCGTTCAAGAAAATTGGTCTTACAATATTTTCTATGGTAAAACTTTTTATCGTTTCCAAGTTTCCCGATAAAATTAGATGTTTATAAAAGAAAAGTTTTTTAAAGTGTATTTTTATAGTACTTTAACGGTAGCTGTATTTCGATATATTTATTTAAACTTTGCAAAGTCAATGAACGAAGCGTAATTTAGTTAGCTTTTTATATAGGCTCATTGTTCTAGTGATTGCTAACGCTTGTGCTGAGAGTTTTATTCTTAACCCTAGAGACCCCAAGCAATTAAATAGGTATAAATACGGGAAAAATGGAAAGGTTGCTTATTTTCGAAATTTACAGACTACTTTATGAAGAATTTCTTATTTACATTCTTAGATAGATAACCAATAAATGAAACGCTCAAAATTTTAATAATCTACGCGGAGTTTTAATAATCTTAGTGTTCAACCGAATGGCGTGAAATCACGCACGGACGACCGGCGTTCGCTTGGGGTTTGAGTTTAATGGAAAAGCTCATGCTTGACGACTGTCAACGGAGCACGCTTAGCTTGAAGTAACTTATTCACTCTTGACTTCAAAACCTTTAAGTTGTAGCTGTCAGGAAACACAGACTCCGGCAGGGAATTCCACTATATAGCTATAAGTAAGTAAATAAATTTGTTTTAATAATTTGTATTAGTTTATTATTGTTTATAATTATTTTATGTACTTTTTCTATGGGTCTCTGATACTTGAAATTAAATGTTGATATATTTTATATAATATAATATTAAAATTTATATTATACGAACAATAAAGGTGTTTCTAAAACGCTTTGTACGTATGGTAAATATTATGATATCTTCAAATATTAAATGTTATTATTATCAGTCCCGAGAAATTGTTACCTAAACATTGTTCCAACCCTTCCCCGTGTTTACATTTGATATAAAATTCGGAAACTTATTGTTATATCACTCCCTCTGGTTTTGTAGAGGAAGAGCCTGTCTGTGCTCCATTGTTTGCCACATAATCGCTTACTATCAGTAACTCTAGCCAAGTTGATAATCTACAATCGTTAACGTTAGTAGAAAACTTCAAATGAACGAGAATGACGTCATCTCAATGCTCAGTCACGTGGTCAGAACAAAAGAATTAGGTGCGTTTCCAATTCGAGGTGTTCGACGCAAGCGAAACGGTTGTAACTTGGCTAGGGGGCAGGTTATATGGTCAAAGGCAAGCCTAACAATTGTTAAAAAATATATATATATATTATTAGTGTTTTATATAAACGGCGCGTTTGACGCAGTGATTGAATGATTAGCCGCTGCGCTGCAAATCGCATGTTCAGTTCTCAATAGAACAATTATATATATCTCTGTCTACAAAAAAAAAAAAAATTCCAATCGGACCAGTGCTTCCAGAGATTACCTTCTACAAACAAAATAACAAACATTTCCTTTATATGATATTAGTATAGATTTTTTTTGTTTATATTTTTGTAAAGGTATTTTACGATAAAAGAGTAAATTTTACTGTTAGGCAATATATTATATTTTTTTAAAGAATATATTACCCTAATTTCCATAACATCACACGTATTAGATCAAGCACCTACCATTTATAACACATATAGTTATACATACTGTTGTGTATCTCATAATATGTTGCTTTTACGCAACTAAAGGTACCTTATTTCGTACCCTTTTGGGTTAGGTACAAACACAGTCACCTTCCTTTACGCAAAGACAATAGATCTTCGTCAAAGCCTTTACATAGCATAACAAACATAGTAGGTTCAACATGCTGAATATATTACTATAGAAACTTGACTTTCTTGAGGTAACAGGGGCTTTGATACTATGAAAGAAAAAGTGTATCAGTTAATCTTTCATAATAATGATAAAAAAAGATAGTAAATAGGGGTTTAAAGGGGTTTTCTTTAATAATAAAATATATTCCACAACTATCACAATGTAATTTATCTATAATATATTAAAAAATGTTATATTATGTGTCCATTGACTATAACAGCTAGCCCTTAAGTCACGGGAACTATTAATTAGCCGTTTTTTTTTTAATCCTTAAATTATATATTTCGACTGGCCTGTTGGTTTAGTGGTTAGTAGCCCTGACTGCTACGCCGGAGGTCGTGTATTCGATTCCCAGGACAAATGTTTAAGTGATGAGTACGATCATTTGTTCTGTATCTGGGTGTAATTTATCTATATGTATGTATTTAGAAATATATAAGTATGTTTATCAGTTGACTAGTACCCATAACACAAGCTCTGCTTAGCTTGGGACTAGACGGCGTTGTGTGATAGTTGTGGTATATTATTATTATTATCACACAACCGCTGACTAGTCCCAAGCTAAGCAGAGCTTGTATTATGAGTACTAGACAACTGATGAATATACGACAGCTGATATATATTTTAAATACATACAATAGATAAGTTACACCCAGACACAGAAAAAATTATCATGCTCGTCAGACAAAAAATGGTCCTGCTACTAACCATTACACTAATAATTCTGGCTGTCTTCAAAACCAGCCGCAAGCATTAAGATTCTGTAGGTTACTTCTAGGCAAGCGCGCTCTATAGTTGGCCACATCATCGCTTACCATTAGGTGTGATAGTGGGTCAAACGCTCAAACGCAAGTCTATACATAATAATAATAAAAAACTTCTATTTTCAAATGAGTATTCAAACCAACCAGCATTATTTTCCTTTTTTTTCATCTTGTAAGCTGTAAGGTTCCCTTCAGCTGCTTGCTGTATGGGCTTGCGGACAGTGAGCAATGGGTAGCTCGCTGTCCGGCCGTCCGGTAATTGTCCGGACCAAGCCCAAGTCGTAGACGGCGCGTACTGTTCCCGCGCGCCTCAAGGAGTTGTCAGCAACAGCAGGGACCCAAGCCGGGTTGAAGCCTACTGATTATCCGAAAGGGCGCTCGAGCCGGGGTATGAAGGCTAAAAGGAACGGGGTGGGCCTTTTAGTCAGTAAGAGTCTGACACTATCTCCTGCTCCGCCCGAGAGCGGGGGATGTCATTGGATGATTTTTTCACACCATGAAAAAAAAAGCTGCTTGCTATATAGGCTCTTATTTTCATTGCCAAAAATTGCTTACTTAAGAAAAATGATTGATTGAACTGCTGCTTTTGATATTTTTACCACAAGATATGTCTCTAGTTATAGCTGAGTGAAGTTATCGATCACCGCTAGATAAAACTTTTAGCATGTCAGGAAGATTTATGTGTACATTATCACGGCCTTTCTGTAAACATCCAATATTTTTGAACATAGTTTTATGTAGATTTTGAATGTTTCCTGCTGCTTACTGGAGTTCACGGTCACATTTCATAATTAAATATTTAGCATAGAATAGTATAGTTGGTCTTATAATGTTCCCACTGTTGGGACTCAGGCCTCCTTTATAAGAGAGATAATGGGCCGTAATCCACCACGTGGGCCCAGTGCGTGTTGGTGGATGTCACATGTCTTTGAATTTTTGATTCTAGGACATGCCAGTTTCCTCACGATGTTTTTCTTCACCGTTTTGAGAGCAGTTGTGATGGAATAAATATCACAAAGTAATACGCCTGGCTGAGTTTGAACCCGCAACCTACAAATCGTAATTCCTGTCGTTACCACTTGGCCACTACTGCTCCGAATATTTATCGTTATGAAAAGGAAAAATAACATTAAATTATGTGCCATAATTATATACCTCTATAATATTCATCATCACATTTTTCTTGAGCCACTTCTAACCAGCCCTTGCGGCAGGATTCTAGATCGTGAAGCCATCGCCACCTCTTCGTAGGTCATTTATTAACATTTTTTTTTTATTGTTTTATGTACACATTGTATAAAAACCTAACTATATCAAAAACTCCTTCAAAATTAATCTCAAAAAAAAAAATCCTCTGCAACGCTGTCGAATATAAGTGTGCCTAAGACAAGCACTGTTTTATTCTCACGGTATTATTATTATTCTCTGGCCAAGTTAAAACCAGCCTTTGGATCACGCGAAATGTCAACAAGGCGTTTGGATAAACTTTTAAATGGTGTATGAGTACTCGAAACTCGAGTCCAGCTTTAACCCCAGACGGCCATAAATTACACACAACATCCGATCCAATCAACTTAGGGTTGGATTATTCAAAAACCTCATCATCATCATTTCAGTCGTTGTCATCCACTGCTCGACATAGGCCTTTCCTAAATGTCGCCACAATCAAGCACCCTTCGTATTTCTGCGAACCTCTTCAGGTCATCAGTCCACCTTTTTTTTATCTGTTACCAACTAGTACTTGACTGCGATCCCGCCTGATGATTGATAACTAAGAGCCTATTCACTCTAGCCTTGAAGACAACCAAATTATAATCAGACAGGAAGACCGCAGCAGGCAAACTGTTCCAGTCCTTTGATGTACGCGGTATAAATGACGAGGCGAAACGCTTAGTCCGAACCGTAGGTGTTTCAACAACGTAAGAAAATGTGCGGCCTTCCAAAGCTGCATCTTCTGGTACGCGGTCGCCACTCTGGAATATTTCGGCCTTTTCGACCATCTGTTCTGTATCCACTTTTCAAAAACCTACTGATTGAAAAACAGACTACGAGTAGATGTTAAGAACATAAACCTAAGTAAAATGTATTTATCTACGAGTATTTCCCAGTAGGTAGTACACTCCAAGAAAACAAACAATGATATTCACTCTAAGTAACAACTATTAAACAATAACACACCCCAAACTTCTCTGCTTGTAACACAGTAAACACAGCCACTGAACTTTGATTATCTCCCAGCAACCTTTATACAAATTGGATTAGATAGCAAAATTTACATATTCCACCAAATGGTTTAGGAAACGCGAGAGCTAACGATTATAGAGACTTATCCGGAAAAAATGGTGTTCCTACTAAAATATTTTTTCGTGAAAATAAATTACTTTTCGGAATTTCTCCTCCTGCTTGAGTCTGGCTTGAGCTTGGTAACTGATATTAAAGACAGTTTATGTGGAATGATGTTGTAGGGCGAGTGAATTTTGAAGACTTGTATGGTTTTTTGGGTAGATTCGATATCGTTTTTCATATTTTACCTACATTGCAATACATTTTCATTTTACTACACTTTGCCATATGAGAATAATGTAAAATCTTCCTAAGAAATTGAAGTTTTTTTTTTATGATTTACGCCAGTGCTTGACTGCGATCCCACCTGATGGTAAGCAGTGATGCAATCCTTGATAGTGAGTCGCACTAGTTCATTAAGAGCCTTGTCACTCTAGCCTTGAAGATATCAAAATTTTAATCGGACGGGAAGACCGCAGTAGGCAAATTGTTCCATTATCTTTGATCTGCGTAGTATCAACGACGAGTTTGTATGGATAATATTTGTGAGAACTGGTATGCGGTTTTGTAGCTATATTATTTCGTCATAATCATTTAAACTATGGAAACATTTGAAAAAGTTACTGTGTTCCTGGAATGCAAAAGGCAAACGAAGAAACATACCGTGGGTTTTGGTTTTTAAAAGTAAAAGTATAGGTAGATATCATTATATGACTTCCAGCCTCAGAAAAAAAATCATCATCAATATTAGCGCCAGCCTTGTTTCACCCACTTGACTGTGGAGAGTAAACAGACATTCTGAAATTTCGCTTCACTTGCTTATGTTTCCTTTAATTACATTGTGTTGTTTCTCTTAACATAATACCTATATACGATACGAAATACCCAAAAAACAAAAATAACAAACACACATAACATTACCACAGCCAAAACCTTCCCGCGATTAGGGAAACAGTCCCAAATGTCGGCCAGATATCGTATCGTCGCAAATTCGCTACAATATACCCAGTTTTGAGCATCAAAACATTCAACATCCGCCCGGTAATGGAATCCGTGCTGTACCTATCTTTTCTCTGCACGATTCTGGGATTGAGGGTAGGAATAAATTTCAACTTCATATTTTTCGGTTTTAAGTTTCCAACCAATAAGTTGGTAGGTCAATGTCTGAATATGAAAATATTTAAATCCTGTGGAAAAACAGGATTTGCGATTTTGTCTTATAATCAACGATTTATGACTTTACTCGTAGGTAAGAAGTAATGTTGTTTGTGTCTATTAAGTGATATTTTCTCATAATATAATGTGGTGTTCATTATACGAAAAATTTAATGAACACACATGTCGCACTCAAATCTCTTAACTCAGCGAATGCCGTAATTAGAGACACAATAGAAAGACAATTGCTCAAAAGTACTTATAACTGGTGAAATCAGTTAAAGGCATTTTTAACAGCCGGCTATTAATATACTTTAGACTGATTTGAAAACTAATTTTAACTGTTTTGAGGTTATCACACCTCTTAATTCATTAAAAAACAAGTGAACCCCGGCGTTCGCATTACGGTATCTATGCCATTATCATTAACACATAGTATCATTATATTTGATAGCAATGATAGGGTCTAGAATAAATAATCAAAAAGAGGTAACGAAACCTATCCATGTTGAACCGTGTATATTTTCAATAATGTTTGTCCTGTATTATTTGTTTATGTGGTTTATAATAATTTGGAGCGTTAGGTGTCAGTCGATGGTTCATTAATTATAATCCGGCCCGGTCAGTCGGTTCGGTTATCTTATCTATTTTTTTTTCAGTTAAAAATATTTTTGTTAGATTATAAGCTTTTAGATGGGGATTTTAATGGGGCTTTTAAAGGGAGTTAGTGATAGTTTGACGGGTGACAGGACAGAATAGAAGAAGAAAACGTATTGCGCCGACCCCAAGTAATATGGGACAAGGGCAGGAAGAAGAAGAAGTTAGATAAGCTTTGCCAGTGTCATACATAACACATAGGGCACATATATCTCACTGTATATCGATCGCCGGCTTTCAGCTGTAGCAACCACCTTCATGGATGTACCTGATCCATCTATAGGATCTAATCTAACTATCACATTTTGTCCTACCGCTGAGACTATAGTAATAGCCTCCCTTCTCCTCTTCCACACAGTTTTTTCTTTTCTAGTACGAGCTTTTAAAACAGTAAACAGTAAGTAACTTTTAAAGTAACTTATATCTATAGGTACAATGGCGGACTTATTTTTATTTTCGTTAGGAATCTAACTCGTCTTACCATCTTCACCTTAAGGCGTATCTGACCGAAATTATGTGAACGCAACTCTCGCACTCGCCTAGGCGGCAGTATGCAAATCTGTGCATTTATTTGCGGCTAGCAGCGCCCGGAAAGCGCTTTAAATCCATTTCCTCTGCGAGATATTGATTGATTTACATATGCAATGTTCACTTTGAAGAATATTTAACCACCAATTTTTATGTGTACAAATGTTCCTAAAGGTCTAAGCTGTTTCGAAGGAGTAGGGAAAAGTTGCGAAAAGTAGAAAAAATCAAATGTTGATATTATTGTTCATGAATCTATAATAAACATATATTTTTTTCAAACCAATTGACCTAGCCGTTACGGAGGAGTAGGCCTCAGAAAATCACTGTTTTATGGCAATTTTCGGGCGCTTGGCCCTTAAGCGGGAAATAAAAGTGGGCGATGACTGAGCTGTACGTAGCGTCGCGCCACGTGACGACATGGGGTTGGGGTCTATTTGTAGCTCTACAAATCTTGTTGCCACGTAAAATGTATGGAGACCGATGCGCTCCGATTTATCAATCAGCGTACGTTGCCCGCGCGTGCCCAAAGTAGTTTTACATTTAATTTGATCTTGACTGTAATATAATAATACTAAAGATGCCAATTCATATTTTGATTTAGAAATGATTTCTTACAGAAACATGTCATCTATA
Organism: Mythimna albipuncta; assembly: GCA_929112965.1. NCBI lineage: Eukaryota > Metazoa > Arthropoda > Insecta > Lepidoptera > Noctuidae > Mythimna > Mythimna albipuncta. The sequence continues at coordinate 15,010,736 of OV815973.1, forward strand.
CCTACCCCAAAAAGCACTCAACGACAATACGCGAACTGTGCCATCCCACATCCATATTTTGATGCAATATACATTACTCGAACGCACACAATATTCACTCATATATATCTCACTGTCAGAGCAGGTCGGACAGGAGTTGAAATTCAATTTATTTTCGGTTTGCAACGCGATTTCCCATGCGGATTTGATTTTGTTTTAGAAACACCAAATCGAATTGAAAATAAACGTATGGGTAACTTTTTTTTGTGTTAACAGAAGTTTTCTAATTTGTTGTTTTGGTCATTTGTCGTTTAGATTATGATGTAGTAAACAAGTGGAATATTGGAACCTTTTGTGTCCAGAATTTATTTTCTTGGGAACAGATAGTTAATCGTATTGAAAACGGGTTTGAAATTGCAAATCCTTGAGTACGATTTCTCCACATTGCCAATATAACATTTATATGTGATAGAGTGCACTGCATATTAAAAATTCTTTCTGAAATCTGAACTTACGTAAGATATTTTATTGAAAGCCGATCGCTTTATTATAAAGTTTATCGTTTCGCCCTGCAAGTAGGAATTTGTATATTGAATTTACTGATATTGAATATTTATTTATTGAACGTTGCAATTTTAGAGATTATATATACATAATATATGTGCATATACATGCATATGTAGTCTAGTTTAATTCACAAATTCTCAAATCTAGGAAAATTGGAATAAATTTCTGTTTATATTTTGATTAGTGTACTAGGACTCCATAAGTGCTTATTAACTAAACAATTAACAGAGGCAGTAATATCGAGATATAAGAAAACGTTGGTTGCTATAACTTTTTCATTTTCAAAAACTACTTTCTTAATTCCTTTAAATGGACTTAACAGTTTTCTCACAGATTTACTAATCTTTTATTTTTTCTCCTTCTTCAGTACACCTGTCTTCACGAGAACCTCTTCCACTATCTTTGCGAGGAGAACAGCGGAGCAGTCACGTTACCAGCTGCGAGAGGTGACGAAGCTTGGAGGGTGTACTTCAATGAAATTCCTGAAGAGATCGTCGACGAGTTCGCTATGAGATATGGAATTGAAGCAATCTATCAGGCCATGACGTGAGTACTTACCAGTTATGACAGAAAACGTTTAATGGAGTGTAAAGCTGCGGTTATACTCGTATTAAAATGCCACACAAATTTAATAATGTGAATATTCTAATTTAAAATTTAAGAAGTTTGTTTATCTTATTCAACTTCCATACTTACAAGTTTGGTTTGGCCATACATATATATAAAAATATTAACGATCTCTTGGATTGAAGGTTTAAAAAATAAGAGCGTGTTGTGTTTTTTTGAAGAGTTTAAGTTGTTCCTTTTACAAAATTGGGGCGTGATTTTGTATACGATAGAATTCAATGTTGTCTTGGTTTTGTGTATACTAATAAAAATAACTCCGTTTATATTTATTGTGAGTATCTTTTCTACTTCAGGCACTTCCACTGCCTCTCCACAAAGTACCTCTGCGCCGGAGTGCCAGCCGTCATGTCTACATTACTGGCCAACATCAATGCTTATTACGCGCACACTACCGCCTCGTCAGCTGTCTCCGCCTCTGACCGATTTGCTGCTTCTAACTTTGGAGTAAGTAACATAAAATCTTTAGAACTTATAAAAATATGAATTAGATTTAAACTATTGATGTTTTCATCTGTTTAACTTCCTTCTATGTTTCACGTAAACTGATGATTGTAAGTACAATACGACTAACAGATTCTAAAATAGTGATCATATGGGCCTGCTAATTATTTAGCAAACCCTGATATTATTGTGAAAAACTGTTTCAATTTTAGATTAAATATTTTTAAACTAAAAATCATAAAAGGACGCAAACCGAAAACGTTTAAACTGAAAAGGAATACAAAAAAGCCTATAAATAATGTTTTCCCTATAATTTATATTTTTCCACAGAAAGAGAAATTCGTTAAACTGCTGGATCAGTTACATAACTCCTTGAGGATCGACCTATCGATGTACCGGAACAACTTTCCTGCATCCAGCGCAGAAAAGCTCATGGACCTCAAGTCTACTGTCGATCTGCTTACCAGTATTACGTTCTTTAGGATGAAGGTATACCTCTTATTAACTAATACTGATAGTTTTAGATTATACTAGATTACAAAGTATTGTTTGAGACTTTGTTCGAGATTACCACCCCTGTGGGAATTAAATTTCGTTCCCGTGGGAATATAAAAAGTAGTTTAATAATATCATCTTCCCACAATGTCCCATTAAATTTTGTTCAAGTGTTTTGAAGACTTCTCCTGTAGTAAGGTACTCTTTGTAACAAAAGCTCTTCGTCAGTAAAAGTTTCGTCAAATTGGTGAGATTATTTAATGATTTAAATTTGATTTTTCAAGGTTCAAGAGCTAAGCAGTCCGCCCCGAGCCAGTACCGTGGTCAAAGACTGCGTAAAGGCATGCCTTAGATCAACATATCAGTTTCTATTCGAGAATTGTTACGAGCTCTACAATAGAGAGTTTCAGGTAAGTAACTCTGAAAGTTATAGAGAAGAGTGTAAAAAAGATAATTATGGAAAGAAGAATAGAACTCTTAGAGGACATGTAAAATAGTTCTGAGAGGTAAAGAAAGATATGTGAACACTACTGAGCGTAGTTATATTGAGATATCAGCAATTGTATGATGACAATGATGGTCCGAGAAAACTAAAATGCATACCAAATAGAATAGAAAATATAGTTATTATTATTATTTATTATTATGAGCCCGTTGTGTCCCACTGCAGGGCAAAGGCCTCCCTTCCGTTATTCCACTCCTTTCTGTCTTTAGCCACTTCTGGCCAATCCTTAATTTAGGAGTCCAAATCGTCACGCCATCTCCTTCTGGGCCTACCGCGTCGCCGGCTCCTGCTGTTCGCTGAAAATATAGTATATAATAGAAAAGAAAATAACGAATGGTTCTTGGTTGATACTATTATAAAATATTTCGCTATATTTCAGGTGGATCCAAATGAAGCCAAGCGGGATCCATCAGACCATGGGCCACAGTTGGATTCAGTGGATTTCTGGCACAAGCTGATTGCACTTATTGTATCTGTGATAGAAGAGGACAGGAACAGCTATGCTCCAGTTCTCAACCAGTTTCCTCAGGAGCTGAATATTGGACAGGTATAAAATTTTAACAACAATAATACTGCGTTACCCCAATGAAATCTTTACTATTGCCATTTCATGCACAGTCACGAGCAATAAAATAATAATATTAATTTATCTTAACATTACATATTCAAGAAATAAGTGTACGAAATTGTTCTAAAGTACCAATTCAACAAATTGGTAATGGAATCAATTGTCGTACACATATTTCTTGAATGGCAGAAGCTAATTTATGTACAAAATGTAACAGTATATATTTTTTATATTGCTCGTGACTATACGTAATTACAAATCTTTTCCAAGATTTAACTTGAATTTTTAACAAATAATTAATGTTTCATTTTTTATTTGTTAAAAATTCAAGTTAAATAAAATGGGACAAGGGCAGGAAGAAGAAGAAGAAGAAGAAGAATAATTAATGTTTCATTTTTTTGTTTGCAGTTATCAGCAGCGACAATGTGGTCACTATTTGCAGTCGATATGAAGTATGCCTTAGAGGAACATGAGCAGCATCGACTCTGCAAGTCTTCCGCTTACATGAACCTACACTTCAAGGTAACTTTGATAAAATTAAGATAAACATAGTTTATTTTCGAATCATTTTATAATGCGTTATAAAACCATTTGTAAACAAGCTTGTATGAGAAAGTACTAGATTGCTCACGCTCTTTTATCAGTAATTGTTTTGTAAAGCAATGATGTTTTTTTTTTTTAATATTATATATTTTATCGAAGTATTATTACGCACATAAGCTGATAAAAACCAACCGCAATAGTTTAGAATTGTAAAAGTTCATAAGTATCAGTGACCATTTATAATCAAATGGACCCGGGAATCTTTAAGTCGAGAGTGAATAGGTTTCTTTTAGGTAAGCGCGTTCCATCGTCAGCCACATCGTCGCTTTCCATCAGGTGAGATAGCGGTCAAGCGCGAACCTATGAACAATAAAAAAAAAAGACTTTGTATCATCAATCATGAATAAATAAATTCGCTGTATGTGGGAGGAACAAAACCATTTGATGTAGAGACGCCTATATTTGGATGATGACTCGCTAAATTCTAATCCTAAATCACTTCCACAGGTAAAATGGCTCCACACAAACTACGTGAAAGATGTACCACCATATTGTGGAGCTGTACCGGAGTACCCAGCCTGGTTCGAACCATTTGTCATGCAGTGGTTGAACGAGAATGATGATGTATCGCTGGAATACCTGAATGGAGCCTTCAATAGAGATAAGAAAGATGGGGTGAGTTGAAATATATATCCAAGTAGATAGCGAGCATAAGAATAAAACATATTATCAATTTATTTCATTTACGAGTATTAACACATATTAATAATACCCGCTATTAATTATAATATAAAATAATTTATTTGTATTTCTATTGAGATTATTCAAACTAATTGGAGTGCAATCAGGCCAAATTATGTCATCTAGAATATTAATGCTCCAAATATATATACTTACTATCTTCATAAAACATTGCAATGTGATGCATCCTCTAATTATTCTTTACTTTCCAGTTCCAAAAATCAAGCGAGCACGCTCTCTTCAGTAACTCAGTGGTGGACGTGTTCACCCAATTGACGCAATGCTTCGACGTGGTCTCCAAACTGGAGTGCCCTGACCCTGAGATCTGGAAGCGGTACATGAAGAGGTTCGCAAAGACCATCGTCAAGGTTCTCATCGCTTATGCTGACATCGTGAAGAAAGAGTTCCCTGAGCATTTGAAGGAAGAACGGGTGGTATGTTGAATTTGAACTTTTAGTGTTGGTTATTATGGTAGAATCAGTATTAAGATAAAATGGTAATTAATTCTTTACACATGAATCTAAACATGAATTTAAACGTTTAATAAAACCAATTTTAACAAGTAGGTACATAACATTGAAGCTAGGAACAGTAACTTAAAAGTTTATTAAATAGTTCTTGTGCGATTTACATCAATGTTTGCATCACTGCTTACTATCAGGTGGGATTGCAGTTAAACACTAGTTTACTTCATTTAGAAAAAATAGTTAGTTAAACCCTAATAAAACAACAAAATTAAAAAGATACCGTTGAAGAAATCTGAGTATACTCTTGTAATTCAAAATATCTCTCATCCTTTTTTCTTTAATCAGGCATGTATCTTGATGAACAACATTCAACAACTACGGGTCCAGTTGGAGAAGATGTTTGAGTCGATGGGAGGCACCAAATTAGAGCGTGATGCCGCCGATATTCTCAAAGATCTGCAGAACAGGCTGAATGGAACGTTAGACGATCTGGCTTCCATGTTTGCTATTAGGTAAGGGCAATGTTGTTTGGTTTAAATTTGCTTACTACTAAGTTCAGTCAGCCATAACGTAGACTGAAGGTACTTACCTCGTGGGTATACGTGTTAGGTGCAATAATAGAATAGAAGAAACTTTATTGTACACAAAAATTGTAAAAATTTAAGCAACTTAAATCTATGGGTACAAGGGCAGTCTTAGCGCTGACAGCACTATCTTCCAGACAACTCTATGATGTACTATAAGAACTTATCCTAAAAAAGGGGGTAGTCTTCGGTATACTGATAGCAAATATAATTATAATAATATCAATGTATAAGTTTTTTATTTCATACAAATACTTATTTTTCCGTTGTCAAATTTTTTCATTAAATACAAGCTTCTATTCGTCTAATAACCACTATTAGTAATAATAAAATTGCCTAGAGCAATAAGACCGCCTATTGTACACTTATATTTGTAAATGTTTGTCCTCCATTAAGTTAAGGTGTGCAATAAAGTTATATAATAATAATAATTAGTCTAATAACGAAAATCAATTTCTTATCAGTTTGGAGTCTCGTATCACAGCCAGTGTGAAAGAATTGGGAGAGTTACTGCAGAAGGTGGGAGGTGGTGGAGCACCAGGGCAACAGCAACCACCCGTGCATCACGAGGCTGATGAAGTACTGCGACCACTCATGGACATATTGGTAAAGAAAACATATAATTATAACATTACATTCCCCTGTCAAGAACACATTATATTACATGTGATATTTATGTGACAAGAAAAAAAAAATATTGAAAAAAAGGTATTGACTATATAGCACTAATTTATATCAGATTTAAAAAAAATATCGCTATAAATTGAAGTAATGACTGAATTTATTTAATACTTCAAGTCACAGTAGTGATTACAAAATCTTGCATCGCGCAAGTAGAGTTCTCCGCTTGATTTGAGCGTATACATAAGCCCAAAATCATCTAACGGGCAGTTGCTCAAACCATTCATAACACCTGTCTAGTCAGGGGATTCACCCTTTTCAATAGAAGTTTGGGGGACTAAACACTCAGTTCCGCAAACCTCTAAAAATTTATTGTTCATTCGAAAACAGTAACTACGAGAGGGCACATAATGAACCCTTGTGGTGCTCCGGTATCAACGAACTATTACAATGTATAATCTTAGTATAGAAATTTTTATTTAATAAATTGAGCAGGGTAGCGGGGATTGACATCTAAATGGTTGTTATTTATTAGATCGGTATTAAACTAGAATTTATTTAGGGGGTCTTTGTAACAAAGGCTTCCTGTGATTTTTAATATTTATTTTGTTTCACAGGATGGTTCTCTTACAATGTACGCAGAATCATGCGAAAAGACTGTTCTTAAACGACTACTAAAGGAATTGTGGAAGATTGTGATGAAGATATTAGAAAAGACTGTTGTGCTTCCGCCTATGACTGATAAAACGGTAAGTCTTTCAACTATTTGTATGGTACAAATAATGAACTTACGCTTACCATAAACTTGTAGATAATGTGCATGTAACACAATATTATCCTAACAATCATCTTCCTGGCCTTTCTTAACGTGAAAAATAAACAAGTTATTCTTATACTTAAAAAATACTTTGTCCTGTTTTCATTCAGATGATGCTAAAGAACTTAACCAACAACGCCAAGAACTTGGCAGCGAACGCAAAGATCGAAGACATGACACAGCTATTCAAGAGCACGGTGGGTAAACAGGACGTCAAGCATGCTCTTTCCGGTGTCATGGATATATCTAAAGAGGTAAGTTACTTAACCTTACTTTATTGAATTTCTATTGAATAGAAACTTGAAGACCTGTAGATAAACTTAAGGTTGCAGTGAAAACATGAGAATCAGTGATAACTTAGAATGCATAATTATCCAATGTATGATTTCATACTGCTCAACAAAATGTTCCTATAATCAAATTAATTTATGACATTCTAAAGAACCTTACGAGAACTGATTCTGAGGATGACTTGAACACGGCCCAATCGGTGCAGTGAGTGATTGACTGCTTTACTGCGTGTCACCGGTTCGATTCCTGTTCGGAACATATATTTGTATGGCCTATAGATAAGTGTTTTGGTCCAGGTATCTTGGTAAGTAATGTTTGTGAACGCACCCATGATACAGGAGTTATTGCTAGCTTGACGCAAAGCTTTAAAAAAACTCATGTTCACGCCCTTATCTGGCTTAATGCGTATTTATTTGACCTGCAGCATTTATCAGCCGAGAAGAGTTTGACGCCAAAGCAATGCGGAGTCCTGGATGCTGCATTAGACACCATCAAGCTATACTTCCACGCAGGAGGCAATGGACTCAAGAAGGCTTTCCTAGAGAAGAGTCCAGAGCTGCAGTCCTTGAGATATGCTCTTAGTCTGTATACTCAGACCACTGACACACTCATCAGGACTTTTGTTAGCTGTCAGCAGAATCAAGGTAATTGTGTTAAAACTGCGGCACGAACTTGACATAATTAGAAAGACTCGTATTACGAGAAATTGAAGGTAAAAAAATAAAGTACTTGAACTGTTGGATAATTATTAGAAATGAATAAATCAGTTGATTCTTTAGAATTAGTATGAACTATAAGATTTTTTTGTAACTTGGGAACAGCACTTGTACATGCGTGGTACATATTTTGAGTAGTTTTTAATTCTTAGTTACAGAGTAACTACATGATTAATTTAAAGATACTCGTATTTTAATGAATACTTCATTTTATTACTTAGTATTATAGTTTAGATAATGGGCTTGAATATGTCCATCGCGCGCTTTATAAACTTTTATTCGCATAAAATATTGAATTTTAACAAATAGTTTATATACTATTTATTAAAATTCACACACATATACTATTTTTTTTTTCACTTTTCACTATATGTAAGTTGTTGAGGTACAGTTTCTCTGAAAACGAAAGTCAAATTTGCCATTAATTGAAAAGATCACTGTCAAATTGGCATAAAGCTTTAAATTCTATATCATTAACCCCCAGAATTCCGTGTAACTTGTTATACTTAAGCCTTAATAATTAAAAGTTACTGTGAATTTTATGTCCATAGATATCTAGTCAAATGGTTTTGTCAATTCTATCTTTTTTTTTATTGATATAAACTAGTGCTTGACTGCAATCCCACCTCATGGTGAGCAGCAGCCTGCCGCAGTCTGCAGCATGATGGTATCTTTTTTATAAATATGTGGTTCCTTCAGATGCAGCAGTCGTGGAAGAAGGCAGCGTGGGTGAAGTATCTTTACAAGTTGACCTCTTTACGCATCCTAACACAGGCGAACACAAGATCACTGTGAAAGGTAAGAAATTACTACACAACTAAAAAGATTATTAATACATAAGCATGTTTGCTGACTTCATCCTTGAAGAAGTAGATACCTACTCATCTGGTTTCTTCTGCCGAGAGTGGGACATCAACGACATTTGATTTTTGAGAACTTGTATTTGTACCATTGTGTTGCTATTTTAGTTACTTAAGAAATATATGCAGAAGAGTTCAAACCCTGGTTGAAAATTCAGCGTGACTTTTAACATGAACTCTACTGGCTCTGTGCATTGTTTCAAAGATAGAATTAAAAGGATTTCTAGTTGATCCAAACTTTCTTTTTTTAGAACAATAAAAAAATACATGTTACATTTACTAATCCGCACTATAATTGTTTGGCAGATTACAACCGAACTTATTTTCTAAAAAAATGCATAAGCAGTCAGAACATTCTAAGGCTAAATATGCTATGCTATGCAAACTGTTTTAGCTCAACCTTCTAATTAAACCTTGCAGTGGTAGCAGCAAATGACCTGAAGTGGGTGATACAAAGCGGAATGTTCCGTCCGTTCATCGAGGTCAATCTCATCGGGCCCCACCTCGCGGAGAAGAAGAGGAAATTCGCTACCAAGTCCAAAAGCAACAACTGGAGTCCAAAGTTCAATGAGACTTTCCACTTGTGAGTATAATTTTAAAAATATTGAATTGTGATAAAAATTAATATTCTATCACATTATTTTGAATTCTCTATAAGAGATGAAACTACGTTAGTTTCATCTCTTACAGAGAATTCTCTATAAGAGATGAAACTAACGTATTAGACTCCCATTGAACCTTATTTCGAGTAATATCCTAGAAAGGTTCAAATGTCAGCGAGTTTTATGACGTCGGGGTTACAAGATTGTTCAAACAACTATTGTGGCTTTGAAATGCAATGGGTAACTGAATGAAAACAGTCAGAGCAGTTATTTCACTAGTAAATAACACTGCCTGACCTTAGGTTGATGTAGAAACATAACATATCAAGTGAAACTCAATAAATAGACTAACGATAAGGAATAAATATAATACATACCTAATAATATTTTGTGATGCTATTATTATTTTTATAAATTTAAAAAGCTGGTATCTGTACGACTGTGCACTACACATTAGCACTGTACTAACCGAATAAATTTAAAACACTTTGAATTTTTTGACAAATCTTGAATACATTTATCAAAACAAGCAAGAACATTAGTCAAAAACGAAATTGCAAAAATCACTACAATCGACATCACATCACATTCTCAAAAAAAAAGTGCTTAGTTATTTTATTTTTTATTTTGTAGTCATATTTACAGAAACTACTATCAGGGAAATAACTTTACATGTAGAGAGCAGTAACATATTGCAGTTTTTACCAATATTTTCATGGTTGTTTCCAGCATGGTGAGCAACACGGAACAATTGGATCTGTTCGAGTTGCACGTCTGTGTCCGCGACTACTGCTTCGCTAGAGAGGACAGACTCGTCGGTGTCGCTATTATGCGCATGACCGAAATTGTTGAACAGGTAAACATCATTTTTATCATCATTAATATTACTGTTGAATCTGGTATAAAAGTCTATAAAAAATTTTAGATGTCCTAAAATTTAAATTTAACATCTGCGTCTACTGTTACTTTTTAGTAACAGTAGACGCAGATGTTAAATTTTAGTAGACGATATATATACATATTATGTTGACAAGAACATCCACGTGGCTAGATCGCAAACTACAGGCTCTATAGTAGAATAAAGATACAGTTATAAAGCTGAATACTTAAGGAAAGATTTTCCGATGACATTTTTTAATCCATATTACCTCGCAGCGCTTGAGTGACTAAATACAATGCTGAGAAATTAATCACCAACCACTGAACAATTTCAGGGTGCAATCGCGTGCTGGCTGCCTTTAGGCACCCGAATCAAGATGGACGAGACTGGCTGGACGATACTAAGAATACTGTCCCAGAGGCACAACGATGAAGTAGCTCGGGAGTTCGTCAAGCTCAAGTCAGAGATGAGGACCGAGACGCCTGCCGGCGCACAAGGCCCAGCGTGAAACATATAAACAAACCCCACGTGCCACAGCATTCTACACAACTTACCAACTCCAAGACTGCAACTGGACTGACAGATCCAGTTGTGATGTCCCTTAGTATTTCAAAACAGTTTTATGTGCGCAAACGAGACAGAACTATGTTCTGCACGATGCGTGCAAAAGAGACGAAGCCACTGCAACGGAGTAAGGAAGTGACATTTCGGCGCTCCGGCAGCTCCCGGTCAGTGCTCGTTCGTTTTGATTCGTACAATCTCGAAGGAGATGCGTTTTGTAAATAAAATTTATCTTTGTTAAGTTACGCGGATAGTAGAATATTTTGCACAAATTCGTAAACATTAGCAGAAAAGACTGACCGTAGGCGGCCGGGCGCCGCGGCGGACGCGACTTAGGGATCCAGCTTCATCTGTATTGTCAACTCAAGAGACTCTTTGAACTTTCTCAATATAAGGCAATAATTTAGCTAGCCTAACATGTTTGTTAACTTTGCTCTCTTTTCATTCTTTATCGTTCCGTAGCGCAGTTATTTCCTTCCAATTGCAAACTTACTAATCTATTCGCTGGGTACCTAAATTCGCGAACGCATCGTTGACCCACGATTTATGTAATAATATTTATATGGACCAAACTGTCGTAAATACGGATGAATAAATCCTTAAACATTAATATTAAAATGCAAAATAATTATTTATCTAATTAATCATCTACTCGTTATACGTGTACAGTAAAATATATGGCCTTATGTAAATTATTTCCTTCGTTTGTTGGTTCATTGCTTCTGTCGAGTCGGTATAAAGTGTAAAAGTGTTGAGGATGATTCCCAAGTGCTAAGAGGTATGCGTTTCTATATAATTTTTCCTTTCGGTAAATGCGTGGTGTATAGAATTATGCGAAGTACATAAAGCATGTTCGTTTAGGTGATGAGTGTTATATAAAATGGAATTAATATAGTCATAGCCGTCGTTTGTTCTTGAGATCCTTTACGCGGTGCTTTTTGACGTCTGTACGTAAATATAGAATTAGAAACAAATTATCTTGAACCATATATCTATATCCAAACGCAACGTTTAATGGCTTCCGTGATAAATATAGTGAACACACAGAGGAAATCATTTGTTTTGATTTATTTCTTACTCTCGGTACGTCACTTCAGATAAAAATAATATCGTCCCGAAAATTTCATATTCAGTGAATTTGTATGCTATAAAGAATATAACTTGTCCATAAAAATAGTGATGCTACCTCAAAAAGTATCGCGTAACACAACGGATAAAAAAATGTGCGGTATAATGTCATATTTTATAAAATAATAAATAATTATTTTACGTGTCCCGTTTTGAGTGACCTATAATATTATATCTATGTGATCCATATTTATTACAGACATGTACTTAACAATTAGTATATGTTAATATATGTGTATATCACAATATTTGCTATTACTTTAATAAGCTTGGCCTGTTTGAAGTGTAATCTAAAATCTCCAAAGTCTTTTTGTATATTATTGAAAATTGTGATATTGTTATAAAAATGACGTAACATCGTAACAGTCGTGTATATCTGTTTGATAAATCCGATGTTAATTGTTAATAATAATATAATAATTTTTGTTACTTAATGAAATATTCCATTTGTAACAATTCATTCCATTTTGTTACTTTTGAGACTGTTTATAAATAGAAATCTTATTATGTTAATCATTTAGGTATTTTACTGAACGTTTTGTTGTTAATAATGAAAAAAACCTTCCATGTTAAGGCCCCAGTGCTCAAAAATAATTTGTTAAGGCTATAATATTATGGCGAATAACAATAACGAATCGTTGATTTATTAACATAATAATTAAAAAAATACTTAAAAAAAAATATCACAGTCCAAAACTCAAACACGTTTGAAAATCGTCACATAAATACATTTTAATGTGTGTACATTTTCAATAGCATTAATCAATAATAATAATTCTTTTAAGTGCACCCAAGATGAATTTTTATTTTTTTAATCCAACTTGTAACTTTTTTATAATATAATGAATTTCCCCTTTATAAACAATATTTTTTGAAACTAATATCGTTTTTTTTTTAAGAAATTTTCTGAAAATATTAAGGTCCTTTATGAAATATACCTGTAATAATCTTTGATGACGTTGAAAATGCACACGATGTGTAGATAGGCACATCACTTACCGACACGGGACATAGATTTTCTAAATATTAGCATTTATCATGGATTACATATCTGTAGATAGAGAATGTGGTTTGTCTAGTCCAAATCTCAATAATATATATTAATTAATTATATATTTACTCGTCTTATTATAATATATAGAAAATACTTTTATTATTTCTAATTTACATTTCCGAGTTGACTGAATCTGTATAACTATAGCGTAATAGAAAATTGCAACAATAATTAATAAAATTGTTATTTTGTTATTTATTATCTCAAAATAATAAAATAATCTATTCAATGTAATAATGTGCGCAATAAACAATTGAATTAGATATAATACATTCCTTGTCCACGATAAAGTAATTAACATAAAACAATAAACCAATTGCATGTGCATGACTGCGTTGAATAGTGCTTTTCAGGAAAATATTTTGGAAAATATAGAGACAAACATCAGATAGAAATATTTGATTGTGTTATTTTAAAATACAACCTTTCATTATAACAACGTCATTATTGGATCATACATTTGTAAATAGTTGCAATTCTAACTTCCACCGTATGTGAAGGGAAGCTACTATATTGATGGGATCGTGTGATATCTACATAAACCAAAATATATCAGTATTACTTTTCGTGTATTTAATTTAAAGTATATTGTGTATGAGCAAAGTTCTGTGACCAGTAATAACACTGTTTATGAAGATATTGCGATTCGAGCTAGTATATATGAAAAGCGCACAGTATTCATTATAATCTCATCAAAATATATAATAACTAACAAATTGTAATGACACATAAACCTTTACCATTTGACAATACTTGGTAAATATTATTTTGTAAGTGTAATATGTGATCGTCACATGCATCAGCATCATTTAAGTCTGTTACGCTCCAATTTTAGTATTAAATATCACTAACATTGCATACATCTTTGTATAAATGCATATATGTAAATGTTACATGTTTAAACACATTATTGAATTTAGAATTTTTATGAAAAAATAAATAAATATCCGTATTTCAAATATATTTCGTTTTGTTTCATTATTCCCACTACAGTCTGCAACTCTGCGATACAAGTGACATTTGGTCGAAATGTCATTCTGCGTCAGTATTGCTAAAAATAAATAACAAAACTCGGAAGTTTTCAAATTAACATAATTTACAAAAAGGAGTTCATTATTTGCAGTCAAATGTAAAGAACAGAAAAGTCCTGTTAATTACTTTTGCACTGGCAACTATATCCGGTTGCATCAGGCGCGTTCTCGCCGCCGCCGCCGCCGCCGCCACCGGAATTCTGATCCCGATTTCCGTCCACCGTAGATAGATAGATAGATAGATAAAATAATTTATTCGTTGCAACACAAAATGCACACAAAAGCACAACTAAATTATAAAAAAACCAAAATACACCTACACCATACAAACAACAAAAATAAAAACAAATAATAAAAAAATATTTACAAGCCAAATAAAACACAAAAATAAAATAATGATAACATTAAAAACAAAAGAAAAAAAAAACAAGATATATAAAATGACACTTATGGGGTGGGTACTTAAAATACTCAAAAAAAAAAGAAATAGTGCGGTGTGCATCTCAATGTTGCACCAAATGGGAGCCCAGCTCAGCGTGTGTCAGGCAAAATACCTGACGCTGATATTCTGCTGGATCACTGCGGTGACAAACGGACGCTCAGTTGTATTTTGTGAAAGGAAGAAATTAGGTATAGTTATGACAGGATAAAAAATTTTGGAATTAGTTGGTAGGTTGGATTTTGAAGGTAAGCAAGGATGTTAGAGTTGGACACTGAAGTTCTCACGTAGTATTTTGCATTAAATTACTTGATTCTATAATTTTAAGGTACTATTATTATGTGTCTGAGTGAAAATCGAGTGAATATAAAATAAATAAAATGTATAAAGCATTTCAAAAATAAATAAATTTTAATAATAGGTGTCATATACAAGAAATAAATAAATATACTTAACTAGAAATAGCATTAAGTACAAACTACCAATCGCGATATGTAGTACCTACGTCAAGCATAAAGAAAACTCGGATATAAAGTAAAATAACACGGTACCCAGCTATATAATGGACGTATTCAAATTATTCATCCCGAGATCCTTTTGCGAGGTGATGAGAAACTGCCGTAGTCGTGACTTGAACGTGTCAAAACATTTAATATTTCTTATTGGTGGGGGTATATTGTTCCAGCATTTAGAAGCTGAGTACCGAAAACAGCCTCTGAAGGCAGCAGTCTTGTGTGACTGAGTGGTCAGTTGCTGCGAGCACTGTCTGCTAGCACATTGCCTTCTACTAGCTATCCAGCTCAATTTATTGTACAAGTAAGACGGCCGCTTGTACTTTATTACCCCAAACAATAGGCAAGCCAAGTGTAACTTGCGGCGTGACTTCATCTTGAGGATTGAGTGGTTGTTCAAGAATGGCGTTACATGAGTTCTAGGTGGGATTTTGAAACAAAATCGAGCGCAGGCGTTTTGCACCCTCTGGATTAGTCGATCAGTCCTTGCCAGTAGTCGAGGGCCAATAACTGTATCTGCATAGGTTAAATTAGAGAGTACGAGTGATTCAACCAGCTGGATACGCAACTCCTCAGATAGCTAAGGCCTAATTTTATAAAGGACCTTCAGCCGGTAGAAACACGTACGCACTGAAGCTGCCACGTGAGCTTCGTATCTCAATTCCGCATCCATATTCAGACCTAAGTTACGTGCCTCACTAACTCGACTGACCGGCTCACCCAGAAGGGTGACATTGAGGGTAGCCGGCACTGCACTGATTTGAGTTTTAGTTCCAAATAGCATGTATTTACTTTTAGTGGGGTTAAGTACTAAACCATTGTTCTCTGCCCAACATGCTATTCTATCGAGATCGTCATTTAAATCCTTTAGCGCACTGTCATAGTCAGTCGGGTTAAAAGAAATGTAAACTTGTACATCATCAGCATAAATATGGTACCTACATCGCTTTAGAGAGTTAACAATGTCTGCACAATACAAGATGAAGATTATAGGACCCAATATAGAGCCTTGTGGAACTCCCCTATTTACAGGTGTGAGTGATGAAACGAGGGATGAGCCATTGTTTAAACGTATTTCCACTCGCTGTTGTCGGTTGGTAAGGTAACTGTGAAACCAATGTATCGTACTTTGATCAAAACCATAATAATAAAGCTTTGAAAGAAACAATTCTATATTTATGCAGTCAAAGGCCCTCGAAAAATCAAGTAGAACAAGAAGTGTACATAGACCCTTATCCTGTGCTGCCAAAATATTATCAGTAACGTCTAAAAGAGCTGTAGCAGTACCGCGCTGTTTACGGAAACCTGACTGCAGCTCAGGCAGTATATCTTTATCTTCCAAATATTTTGACAACTGCTGACACACAGCCTTCTCGGCGATTTTGGATAAGCAAGGTAGAATACTAATAGGGCGGAGATCCTTTAAGTCCGTTGGATTCGTTTTTTTGGGTAACGGTTTAACAATTGCGATTTTCCAGATTTCAGGAAATGTTGCAGAGCCTATTGATTTATTTACAATGTCAGTGATGGCTTTTAGCGTATGCGGGAGGGTAAGCAAAAGCATGTTTAGGTTCACCTTGTCACAGCCTTCTGCATTAGATTTAAGCTCGTGAAAGAATCTTAAAATTTGAATTGGGGTTACTGGTTGTAAAGCGAATCTGAAACTATCATCTCCAAAACGATGTGATTCAAAAAAATTACGTTGTGTAATATTGCAAAGAGGGTTACCAGGAACATCCAAAAAATGATCATTTATTCGGTCTGGGTCTCTAAAATGTGCAGGAAGGTCATCAGGTCGTTTATTTGGTAATATGTTGTCTCTTAAATTCCTCCATAATGCTTTTGGGTTCTTAATTTTATTATTAATATTAAACTGAAAGTATGCTACTTTTTCTCTGAAAATGGAACTTACTACAAGAGATTTCAGTTGCTTGTAGTATGTCCTTTTAGAGTCTGACTTTGTTTTACGATACTTAGTCAGGGCGTCGTCCCGTAAATGCATCATTATTTTAATTGTCTCCGTGATCCAGGGGTATGACGGTTCTTTAATTAGGCATGTCTTAACCGGAGCGTGTAAATTAAAAATGTTTAAAATATTTTTATTCAATTTCTCAACCATGTCATTTACATTACACAAGTCACAAATTTGGTCCCAGTCTATAAGAGATAAGTCATTTTCAAGTATTTCTCCATTTATCTGTTTAATGGGTCTGTACGTTATTGTATGAGGTTTATATTTACTACGCTTAATATTGAATTCACAGACGATAAGTGAGTGACCATTTATTGATCCATATGGCTCAACTGACACCCCTCTGTGGCTTAGATTGGTACAAACAAGGTCAATCAACGTTTCGCTATGGTCTGTGAAATGGGTGGGTGAATGTACCAGTTGTTCTAGGCTTAGGCTATTTAGAAACTCACATACTTTCCTGGTTTGTCCATCACTTTTCAATAAATTTAGGTCCGCAAGCCCGTAGGCGCGGGCTTGCGGACAGTGAGCAATGGGTAGCTCGCTGTCCGGCCGTCCGGTAACTGTCCGGACCAAGCCCAAGTCGTCGACGGCGCGCACCCTTTCCGCCCGCCTCAAGGAGTTGGTCAGCAACAGCAGGGACCCAGCCGAGTCGAAGCCTATTGGGGCCAGGGTTATCCGAAAGGGAGCTTGAGCCCCGGTATGAAGGCTACAATGAACGGGGTAAGTTTTTTAATCAGTAAGAGTCTGACACTGTATCCCGCTCCACCCAAGAGCGGGGGTTGTCATTGGATGATTTTTTCCTACCATAAAAAATAAAACTATGTCCAGTTAATGTGAATCATAGTTTTTTTTTTCGTTAAATGCTCGCGCCAGTTTTTATAAAAGTATAACTTGTAAATGATTTGAGGTAATAAAATTTATTTACGATAAAATAATCATGAAATTGGATAACTAAATGTTGAAGAAATTATAAAAAAAACTGAAAAATTGCATAGTCAGCGAATATCTCCAACTTCATAAGAATAAACATGAGCCAAATGAAATAGCGATCTCCGGTCACCGTAGGTGCGGGTTTACGAACGACGAGCAATGGGTAGCCCGCCGTCCACTCATACTATAAGGACCAAGCGAGCTCGAGTCATTGACGGCGCGTAGTGTTGCACGCACGCCTGAACGAGATGTCAGCAAAACTTAGTGGCCCAGATGGGCCGATGCCCAATTGGAATTTTAAAAAGTAAACCTGTCATCTTAGGAACATAGGGTGTTCTAGTTAGTAAAAGCCCTATCGCTCCACTCACCTCCGAAAATTACGAAACTTTTGTTTTATGATTTTATTCTGACATACTCATAAGAAATCTAGTCCCTTAAGTGAAGGGTAAAATCCACAAGTCCGTGATAAAACCTGACTACCTGAAACGTGTTATACTGTATGGATCTGAATGTTGGGCTGAGAAAAAACGAACGAAAAAAGATTGCATGTAGCGGAGATGAGAATGTTGAGATGGATGTGTAATGTGACGAGAATGGATAAAGTGAGAATTAAATCAATTTGTAGTTCGTAATTTTTTTTTTTTGTGGGACGCTACCTGTGTCGATACTCTTGCGCCATTCCATCTTCCTAGCTCATCGTGCTGTGCTGGTGCTGCCGCGACGGCTGCAGAGAACCTAAAGCGGCGGAAATATAACAGCCTCGTCGGCAGTTATATTTTTGAGCCGTTTGGGTTTGAAACTCTCGGCCGTGGGGTCCGAGTAATCATATGCTTTTTAAAGAATTGTCGAAACGCTTAGTTGACGCTTCGCGTGACCCAAGGGCTGGCTTCTACCTCGGTCAGAGAATAAGCATTGCCATACAAAGTGGCAATGCCGCCAGCCTTTTGGGCACACTTCCAGTGGACAGCGATGCGGAGGAGTTTTATGACGTCAAATTTAGCTAGGCATTTAGTGTAGGTATATATTATTTTTAATTATTTAAGTTATTGTTTAATTTGTTTATTACTTCTTTGAAGTAGTTTAATTTTTTCAAATCCTATAATTTATAGATTATACATAAGACGTTATTTTAAATAAATTTTAAAACAGAATTAAATATATTAAAGGAAGTTTGAAAGTATGGATGACCTAACCAAGACAACGTATGTTTGTTACTAAAAAGAATTATGAGTGTACATATGGATGGGTGGAGAAGGTTATGGAGGGTAAAAAAACCATGGATGGATTGAGTGGAGAGTGATATGAAAGAAAAGGAATTTAGTGATAGCATGACGGGTGACAAGATAGATGGAAGAAAAAAACGTGTTGCGCCGACCCCAAATAACACGGGACAAGAGCAGGAAGATGATGATGATGATGATAACAGAATCGAAAATCTACTGCACAGATCTTGAATGCGCCTGTTAACATGTTTTTTTTTTCAGTAACTTAATTTCTGTGTTCTTTGGAGATAAATATTTTTATGGATATTATACATATAACTCAATATTACATTATTATTACTCAGCGCTGTTAAGGTCGAAGCCTAGAATGAGGTAGTGGGATAATCTAGAAGCGTAATGCGAGGAATGGTCAGAGATGGCGTGGCGTTTACATAATATATCGATGCGTGGGAGAAGAAAGTCTGGAAAAACTTAGAGGAGGTCTTTGTTCAGCAGTTGGACAGTAAGGGCTATGATGCACCTCCACACATTCCACATGTAAGGTATTTAAATGCTTTGTGATCTTGAAATCAAATTATTTCATTTCCTTTATCTTACATTTTATTATATATTATTTCTTTCACTTCGCGTGACCCAAGGCTTTTACATCTCTTTTTTTAAATCTCTTTCTTTATCTGTTATTTGAATTTGATAAATAAATTATGTGCTAGATAATGCGTTTAATAAGACATTCCGAATAGGTTACCTAGCAAAATCTGGTGCCAATGATGTTAAACAATAAAATTTGTCTGAGATCGCGAACATTTTATAATTTTCGACATTTTCCAAATACTTACAAATTGAGTTCTATCGTTATTAATAGCTTCTATTGGATTAAAAAACACTAATTAACATGAAAAAAAAAACGATTAAATAAAAGATGAGAGTAAATTATGGCCATTTACTCACATCTTTATGCGAGGCGACCCTCTTATTTGCACCAAAAAAAGGAGGTAACCTATAGTTTTTCAGTTCCTTGGGGCACATTCTTTCAGCTGATGTTCGACTTTACCAAATAACAAATGACGGGTAATTGATGTCAAAAATGTAACAACAAATTTTATTGTTTAACATCATTGACACCTGATTTAGCCAGGCAATCTATTCGCAATGTCTTAATGATCGCATTATCTAGCATTTAATCAAATAACAGATATCATAATCATGTAACAGAAGAGAGAAGACTTTTCTTATATCGGATCTTAGATCATAATAATTGAGAACTAACAAATTCTTTTTATTTTTAGATAAATTTGTTTAATTCAGTAAATTATTTGTCTTGATGTCTTTTATTGCGAGCCAAAACGAATCAAGTAAACTAATTAGATTTGAGGAATATTCCATCACAAAAAAGATACAAACTTCAACACCTTGAATTTATAAAACATTATTTTTAGTTCCAAAAATAAATCAATTTGAATTTAAACCAAACTATTTTCGACTAAAAGGCAATAAAAACAACATGTATGATCTAACGTTGATATTGGTATTTGTTTATTTATCTTTGAAGCTCCGGCTTCAGTTTCCTGTTATTTATTAATATACGTGTAATATAAGTTTATATTTAGATGTATTTATAACGAGCATCCAGAATAGAACTCGAAGAAATATTAAATTTAAATCGAGAATGTGGATTCACCATTCGGACGGGAAGGTGGGCGTATGTTTGCTTTCTGAGAAAACCTTATTAAAATCTTCACAATGTAATTGTTCAAACACACTTATTGTTAGTGAAGAAGTAAATGTGTGCTAATTCTTTCCACGCGTAGATTTTGTTTAAAAGTGAAAGTAATATCTACTGAATTAAATATTATTTAGTTTTCTTTACGTTTACAATATAACAGAAATTTATTTATGATATGAAGGGTTAATGCTGAGTAAGCACGAATATTCATCACCAAGGTTGACTATTTTAGACTTATTTATTATTAATTGTATGGCTGATATTTTCTATAATTACTTACGTCCTGTTGTTTCAAAAAGTATCGTAGATATACATATACGTTTTCATAAGCACTTCAGCGGTACTTCGCCGGTTTTAGGGTTCCGTACCCAAAATGGATCCTATTAATAAGACTCCTCTGTCCCTCTGTCCATATGCATGTCTGTCTGTCAGTCTGTCACCAAGCTGTATCTCATGATCCGTAATAGTTAGACAGTTGAAATTTTCGCAGATGATGTGATTCTGTTGCCGCTTTAATAACCAGTAGTAAAAAACAGAATGAATGAAATGCGGGGTGCTAGCTGAAAACCAGCGCTGGGCGTTTGACGCCCAGCAATTGCTAAGTTGGTGACCCTTTCGGTTCAGGCAGTCACTGCAACTGTATTGTATATCTGTACAATTTTTTCATATTATTATTTTATGTTGTGGTGTATTGTGTTGCTTGCGCCCAATAAATGCTATTCTATTCTATTCTATAAATAAATATTCAAGGGGGCTCCTACACGCCAAACGTTATTTTTTTGTGTTCACTTTTGCTGGATATTGATAACGGCAGCAGGTAGACTTTTGAAATATTCACAGAACATTTAGTTACCACTTTAAAAATAAATAATTAAAATAAGACAAAGATTTAAATATTTTTTTTTTTATTTTACCCATACACCAAACATAATTTTTTTGCTATTTTTTATAGAAAGCGAAACCTTTCGGCCATCTATTTGCAGTGCCCACATCTACTTAAGAGATAATTTTTCGGGCCATTTCTATTAAGTACATAGATTTTTTTTTTTGATAAATTGTCTGGGCCTTGTCCCCGCTGTCTCACATGATGGTTAGCGATGATGTGGTTGACGTTGGAGCATCCTTACCTAAAGTAACATACTCACAATTACAATACTTTTGTGCATATAGGTGAGATACCCACCTGTGGCGCTTAGTGAGAGTTGTTTTTACTTTCACACGATCAAAACGTTTTCCACGTTCGGCCAACTCTCTAATTGGTTAAGAGCTTGGATCGGACCAATCAGAGAGCCGAACGTCATAAACGTGTCGATCGCGTTAACGTAAAACTAACTCACTTTGGTAATTTATTTGGTTTTCCCACTTATTCATTATGACGTAAATTGGTATTACCAGAGGGTATATTTATAATTAATTGATGAAGATATCTATAGGCCACACAATTACTCATACATTCCTCTCGTGAGCTCTTGGCCAGCCTTGTCAACAGACGCAGGATGTGAGGGGGCAGGCTCTTGGAGACAAATTCACGTGATTAACTGAATGATTTGTTTCATACAGTGATTCAGTCATCAGGAATCAAAACATCAATTTTATTCTTCGTGGAATTGTTACATTAAATTTATTTTCGTATGCTAAAAATAGGCCTCCCCCAAGCGTCGCCACAACGATCGGTCCTGTGCGTCATGCATCCATCGGATTCCCGCGACCCTGACCAGATCATCGGTCCACCTTGTTGGAGGCCTTCCAACACTGCGTCTTACGGTACATGATCGCCACTCCAGAACCTTGCGAAACAGAACGTTGTGGCGACGCTTAGGGGAGGCCTATGCCCAGTAGTGGATGTCTTTCGGCTGATATGGTGATAAAAATATGTTTGCGCAAATTAAATAATAATTAATTATTAATTATATAATTATTAATTTTTAAATAATGAAAGCGTGGATCATCATATGTCTTGCCTTATAACTATGTTAAGTTTGCTTTTCAGTGTTACCTATAGCTGAATGTAGTAGTTACAACGACTGTTTGCCTAATCTCCATACAGAAACACAGTTGCTGGATAACACAACAATCCTTCGTAAGTTGAAGGCGACAAGTATTTTAATTCATTAAACCATGATTAAACCACAAGCGAACGCCACGCGTTCGCGCATCTATTGTCTTACTATTGAATCTCAAATTGACGGTATCTGAAAGGTACTATCAAGGCTATCGAGACACCGCACCGTGCGGTGCCTCGGGTAGCTACCCATTTATCCTTGATCATTTATTAAATTTTAATAAATGATAAATGGGTAGCTACCCTGGAAGGTAACTGAAGGAAGAAAGAGGAAACTCACACACATTGGGCTTTAGTCAGTAAATGTCGGTCTCACTCCATTCAGAATAGAAGAAATTATGGGGATAGCGTAACAAATAGGCATGACGCAAAAAATATCCAATAGGCCCCCGGGCTATGCTCAATCTGACCTGAAAAAAAAACACATTCAATACGACATTGAAAAATTGAAAAAATAATATCGTCACTCGCCTGTATTCATTTATTACTCGTAACCGCAAAGTTCGAGAAATCAACAAGGTTATTATTACTGTAGATCTGACTCATTATGAATCAGTTGAGGTAAACAATACCGATTGGAGTTAAATAGGTCAATATGTCATTACCACCATACCGTTCTACTCTTGAACCTGACGTAGAAAGAAAAGGCATTGACCGCAGCGTTTATAAGCATTCATTCTGCCACATGCATGGATCGGATCCATTTTTTAGGATTTGTACCTCAAAAGAAAAAAATCGGAACCCGTATAGGATCACTTCATTATTCATCCGTCTGTATGTCTGTCCATCTGTCAAGAAACTTTATCCAGAGAACGCGTAGAGGTATTAAATTTGAATTAAAACTATGTACTCAAAGCGGTTCCTTAAAGCTGTCAAAAAATCAAACTTTTAATTTAACGGAAAAAAAGATACAGCCGTTTATGTAGCAAAAAACGTACTTATAGGTATTTCGACACTCAAGGAAACCAAAATTCATAGACTTAATTAATTAAATAGAAGTAATTCTTTTGACCGAGAATCCTAAAATTTCGCATAAAGCAAGGTCTTATTATATAGCACAGATGTAGATATATAAACCTGAAAACAGTAAATGTGTTGCTACGTCACAAAAAAAAAATTGTGATTTGAAAAAATCTACGAGACTCCTTTCGGGAATTGAGTCCAACTCGCACTTGCCTCGTTTTCAACAAGGCAACGGACCTTGTTATTGACATTTGGTAAATGTTGTACTGTCCACTGAATCCAGAACATGGGACTCTGTGTTTCATTTCCTGGTCAGGTTAAGTCTAATTGGTTTTTTTTCGTAAATACTTTCTTAAGCTTAGCGTCTACCGCGTCGGAATCGGAGAGTATGTGACGGTATTTACAAAATGCCGATAGGGTGCGTCTACTGCATTCGGACTTTGCATCGCCATTTTCCGATCCAGTGCACTCTCTACCATACAAATCAATACAAAGCAACAGGACATGCATCACCTGCTATGGTGTCCATCCTGCATTACCGCCTGCAGTTTTCAGGATCTATACGAGGCCAATAATAAAACTGTACAAGTTGCCAAATATTGGGCAGGAAAAATCGAGAAAAAGCATCGACATGTAAAGAAGAAGAAGAATATAAAGCAACGAATTCGTCCGCTACATACTCTCCAATCCCAACGAAGTGGATGCTTGGCTTTATTGGTAGCCTGGATATTGGAAGCTGACGATGTTATATCCTCGGAAAGCTCTTGAGGAGATCTCTCTCCCTCAGTGAGGAAAGAGAAAATGTACCCATGATTGTGGACGCTTCCTTATCTCCCTAACTTTTTCCCAACTACAACTTTCTGGGCAGCACAATACTCCTTGAATAGACTGATGGCTAGACTTTCTGGTGTTTGACTACTTGAAACGACTGTCAAAATGTAAAAATGACAATCCGTATCAATGGCTTTACGTACTTTCCGAGGCACGGGGTATCAGTAACGTCTATGATAAACTTAGAAAACTACATATGAAATGTAATTTCGAACCGGCAGCCTCATGCATAAAAAGTACCTTAACCACAGAGCGATCACGAAATATCCACGTTGATGGACGCTTGTGCACTGTTATAATAATAAAAACCTGAAGCCCTGACCGCCGGTAGGATGGACCCTGTTCCCGATACCGGTTGGCAACTATTTTTTTATATTTTTGTTTAAAATTTTATTAAAATATTTAAAAATATTATTTATAACCTACCTACCTTTAAATGAATAAACGAAATACAAAGTCAGATTCGGTCAGGGTTGGTGGTAGTTGTAGTGTTTAGTTTAATATCTTCACGCCTATTGCCAGTCTACTAAGATTAGCCGCTAATACCGAAATAGCTGAAAAACGGAGAACTCTGATAAGTTAAAAACAAGCCTAAACCAAAGTTCCATTGTAATCAAAACAATAGTCCATTGTGAGGTATAAAAGAAACATAAACCATACTCAGTTTTCTTAGAATAAACGAGAAAGGAAATTCTGAATAGTGATCTGTAAGGTTCCAAAAAAAACTCTTTAAACCTGTTAAAAAAATATATTTTTCTCGGTGGCTGGATTCCATTTGAAATTTTAGTTTTACTTTCAATTTAACATAACATTATATAATTACCCCTACAGGACTGATCGTTATGGTAGCACTTTGGGGTGGCCAATGTCTAACTACTGGAATTAGTATCTCTCAAGGAGCGAGAATGGACCTTCATCTACACGGGCCCAGTGAAAGTTGGTGGATGTAAGAAGTCTTCGATTTTTGTTTTTGGTTCTATGACATGTGAGTCTCTTTCTGTTATTTTATTTTTCCGTTTATAGAGCAGTGGTTTAGAAATAAATTAATTACGTAATGAAATGCGCCTAGCTTAGTTTTAACTCGCGACCTACAACAGCTCATAAGTCTAGGCCATTACCACTCAACCGCACTATTTATACTACAATTTTGTACGTTTATATTCGATGATTTTCTAGTCTCCCAAATTATTTAGAGCACTAAAACTCGAAGTTTATCTTGAAATTTCAGAAATTCCGATATAATGAAGACATTACATAGGAATTCCTAAAATTTTCTAAGTAATAAAATGATGCCAATGAAATAAATTACACTAACTTTAGCTAAAACTCACCAACGTAAAATAGTAATAAACCACCATCCGGTTTTATTTGCGTCTATCCAAACATTCATGATTGCCAATAAACTTTCGACATTCTGACCGAGCCATTTCAATTACACTAATATTTGTTTTACTTTGTATTCCATTAAAGTAGATCAGAAAACACTCCGGATTCCATTGAATTTACGTGATAGCATGCTGTTCAATGACGTCAGGTCTCACTGACAGGAGCTTTCCATGCAGTACCCACACAGCTGATCATGCAGGCTATTTGGGTAACAATTCGATCGGAACGCAGACACTCCTACACGGCCCGGCTACAAATCGTGACGTCACTCCACTCAAAAGAGGGGGGAACTATTTAAAACGTCACCCATTCATAAACTCTTGATACTTCATTTGAACACCGAACGCAGTCGCGTGCGCACGTTTGAAACTCGAATCTCGCGCTATTTTTAAACAGTTATAAAAACAAATAGTGTTGTTTTTCTTTATTAAAAATTGTGGTTTATTAAATAGTGAAAATGAGCGGAAACTACCTTACGATACCCGGAGATGACGCCATTCAGAGGCGATCAAGGGTAAGGCTTCCTTGCACGTTGTTGTTATGTAAACAAAGATAAGTGCATGTTAGTTTCCTGAATAAAAACTATTTTATTCCGATCCAATTTTACTTTCTAGATTATAGTAGAGATATTTCAAGTGCCTTCAAAAATCGACAAAAAAATTATCTAATCACAAATCAATACTTTCGACTAATCGATCTTATCACTGTGTCCATATCGTTTTCTAAAACAAAAAACACATAAAAATAATCTAGTTCGATATACTTTCCTTTCAAAACATCCGATATAACAATAGAACGAAAAAATCGTCTGTGACAAGAGTGAATCCGGAACTTTTGGCACGGAAAACATGTCTCTAACACGTGCCAAATATTAGTCCATTTACTTTTCCCCATAACACTGGGCCTTCTAATCAACACTTCATTAGCAGAAAATATTCAAGGTTTTGTTAAAACATAGAGGAATGTGGGAGGAATGAGAATTCCGATATCGTTTTGTCATTTACCCGCTCTAAAGTTGGACACGCAAAAGTCGGCTACATTTTTTCCCACGCTGTGAAAATTGAAGTGGTATTTTTTTTATGGCTCTCGGTCTAGTTGCGAATATTTTGCCAGTGTCACGTTGAGAAGGTAGCTCAGTGAGAACTACTGTCGTACGTTCAACTTCGGAGTAGATGTTAGCTAATCTTATCTAATTTACAAGCTTATTTACAATTGCATTTATACAACACAATATTTAAAAGTACTATAATTATACAGAATTATTACATATACTTTTCGCGCTCCATTAGAATTTCAAATAATTTTTATTTACACATAATATAAATGTAGACAAAATATTACCTAATTAATTCAGTAAAGAAGAAGCAGGAATTATATTTATTGTGAAATAACACTGATAAAATATTGAATAGTTTAGCGTCAACACAAGCAGTGAACTTTTTTATATGATAACAAAATAATAGGTACAAGATGATTATTTTTGAATTCTATATTATACACCAAAATTATAAACTAATAATTATATATATAATATAATATATAGGTAATATAATATTCCACATAACACACAACGCCGTCTAGTCCCAAGCTAAGCAGAGCTTGTGTTATGAGTACTAGACAACTGATAAACATACTTATATATTTCTAAATACATACATATATAGATAATATAATTATGTAGACTAATAGATTACTTCTACTAGTCAAAGAGACTAACGTACGGCATCTGATTTTGCAGAAAAAAAGTGATGTAGAGATCGTTTTTTTTTATTTATGGATTGGCTCACTTATTTTTTGGTAAAAAGTTATTTTTTTTATAATTTTCAGTTGTCGAATCACCACTAAAAAGTACCTTTCACCCAAACTTGGACACCTTATAGCAAGTGCATCTCATGACGATTCTAATAATCCCGAACACGGTTAGATTACACTAATTTACCTTTCAGCTTCATCATCAGATCAGTTCGATACATCCCCTCCCCTTTTTCTTTCAGTCGGTCATCGACTACACGTATAAACAAAGCTTTACTTGTTACGACAGTTCTGCTGTGATCCTATGAGGAGTTCTCTCTCATATATTCAAAGTTCATGATCTGATCATAACAATATTTCTATGGGACTAACTTGGAAGCATAACCATTCAAACAGAAAAATAATTTTTAAAATCGGTCCACTATTGATCGAGATATCGGTGAACATAGGCTGGTACCTCCTCCTTTCCGAAGTCGGTTAAAAATAGATATGATGTGTTTTCTGACAGTATACAATCAAACAGCTATTACGAAGAAGTTTTAAGAAACAATAACTGATAATGAAAAAACTAAGTGCTCTTGTGTTAGCATATTGTGTTTCAACATCCTCTGTTTTCATTACTGTACCTAATGGATCTTTCTAAGTAAACGATGAAAATGAAAAAAAAAAAAACAATAACTCTCAATTTTTGATTAATTTATGCAGTTTCAGAAATCCATATTCATGATTACGTACTATATTCTGAGATGGGTACCAGGTAATTCTGGAATCAATGGCAACAAAAAAGCTGATGAAGTTGCAAGGACTGGGGTTCAAGGTCATCAGATAGGACCAGAACCCTTATGTGGTATCTCAAAGAACCAGGCCATGCAGATCCTTAAGGGCAACCTATTTGGGGATTCAAAATAACACTGGTTGGTACAAACAGGACTGCTACAGGCTAAATCTCTTATATAAGGCTACTCACAAAAACGAAATGCCGAGCTTCTTGAGCTTAGCAGGACGAACATCAGTGCGTTAGCCCGCGCCTTAACCGGCCACTGCAAACTAAACAGGCACCAATTTCACATGAAACTGAGTGACACTGATGTTTGCCGGTACTGTAATCAGGAGAGGGAGATGCCTAAGCACCTTTTGTGTGAATGCCCCTTATCCACAAACGCAGTGCCCATCTGGGCTGACACATTATTCGCCCGGAGGAGATTAAAATTCTAAAAGCTAGGAGTATTCTAAATTTCTTGGAAGCATCCGGACTAAAAGAATTACTCTAATAAGGTGGCAAGTCACAATAGATCATTTAGGTAGCAGTAACTACATCCCCTACACTACGGGTGATGTATAGCCCCTTATCTTCTAAATAATAATAGGTACGTACTATAATAAGATAAGAAAATGCTTTCCGCGTTTGTCAGTTCATCCGTGAACTCTTCCTAAATAACGCAACAGATTTTAATGAGCAATAAATGAAAAAGGTCTATGTATAAAATTTGCATTTGTGTAAAATTCCGTTTTTGAAATTAAGAAAGTCAAGTCAAGAGGTTCAATGACCGTTCATCACTAGTCTTTTTAATGTTCCCACTGTTGGGTCTCAAGCCTCCTCTCTAGGAGAGGGAATGGGCCGTAATCCACCACGCGGGCCCAGTGCGTGTTGGTGAATGTCACATGTCTTCGATTTTTTGGTTCTAGGACATGCCGGTTTCCTCACGATGTTTTCCCTCACCGTTTTGAGAGACCAATGACCATTATTCCATGTTTATTTGACGCCTACTTTAGCAAAAGCCAGTCAATACATAGACATATATACCTAAGATAGTTTGACTAAGGAATTTGATCAGCATTTAGCGCTTAGTAATCGTAATTTATATCTACCATTATTATCAAAATACTTGGCTTCGTATCGAAAGTACGTTATTAATATTTGATACGTCTTTGTTTCACAGCTGGCTTTATTTTGATTACTTACTTTAGGTATTCTTTATGATTTAAACAGTGAGTCCATAAATTGGATTCATTCGTGAGTTTACATTTGTGTATTTCCCATAAACATGTTTTCCTAAAGATTCGCTGCTTAACCGGGTTTTCACAATGACAGCTTATGACACTTTTATTAACATATAAAAATCATACTCGTACAAAATGTTTATGTATATTAGTTTAGAAAACCACGAATTACTTATTCTCAAATAAAGGAAAAACTCTTGGAATATTTTGTATGCGAATGCAATTTTTTCTTATTTCCAAATTATTTAAATAATCACTTCTACGTGAAACTCTTTGGCCCAGGACCGCGGTCCCAAATTCCACTTATAAAATAATTCGTTTTTTTTAGTAGTATATTTAAACCACAAGACATTAAAATAATCCAGAAAAAAAAAAAATTGTGGCCCTAAAACACTACACAAAAAAAATTGCACAGGTGGATTTTGGGAACGCGGTCCTCCACCCCAGACCCATACACAACTGCACAATATGTGAAAAATAGAGCTAAGAATGTTATTGTAATATTGACTATGTCAGCGAAGGGTGCCGAGAAGGCTGACTCGATACATTTGCTGCCAAATACGGTAAAAACATAAGAATATATGTTACCCGTATTACGACCACATTCTATCGTTAAATTTCTCAATATAAATCCTGATTCCCTGACACCATTTGAGAAGATCAAAGGTTTTGACTGGGCGTTATGAGTCAGAAAAAACTTTTCTTTGTATATTTATGTATAATTATTTAGATTGTGTATAACAAAACTCTGAAAAATTGCAACTTATTAAGTCCAATGGCTTAGCCTCGAAGTTTATGAATCAGTAGACTTTCATTAATTTGTATTTTATTTGTATCATTTGTATTATTTCTATTTGTACGGGGCGTTTAAGACCCCGTATCAAATTTCCATTATGGTGGTAAGTGGCTTATTAGTCCCCGTAACGTTGAATAAATTACATGCTTTTTATGGCTAAGTGCGGTACGAAGTCAAACTGACCCCCTATTTTAATAGATACAAGACTACATTATGTTTTAAAATTGATCTTAGGTATATATATGCCTCTTCTCTAAACTGAATCAAATTGAAGTTATAGCCTCCTACATAGATAGTTTTCTCTGCCGTACGTAGAGAAAACTAGGTATATTTTTCTTAGCTGCACAGCAAAGAATAGAAAGACGTACGAGGTGTATTAGACCTCGTACCGCATTGAACGGGTTAAGTATCCAGCTCATACTGGTTTATTACTACTGACAGTCCGGCTTACTATATCAAGTTCACGACCGTTCTCTCGGAGCATCATGGACACTTGTACGGAATCCCGGTCAAGTCCACGCGCGGACAGTTCCGTGTTTCTTATGCGTCGCACTTCCCGAGTGTTTTGTGTTACTCATACTGTTTATCTTTAGTTTAACATTGCAACTATTTCTGAGAAAGATTTCTTTGTTAAAACTGAACGCTTGTTTTTCTTGAAATGGTATATTGAAGTGTTTGCAGAACAGGAGGCCCTGCCACCAGCTCTTAACGCGATTCATTTGACGACCTAAACTGAACAGTAAAAGGGATGGAGCGATATGGTAAACTAGGCATACAACCCCAATCGGTAATATGCCCCACTTGCAAATCTAAGACATGTATTTAACATTTAGGGCTTATTTGAGCCGATTTGTTTAGTTTATTAGTATTACA
Organism: Mythimna albipuncta; assembly: GCA_929112965.1. Lineage (NCBI taxonomy): Eukaryota > Metazoa > Arthropoda > Insecta > Lepidoptera > Noctuidae > Mythimna > Mythimna albipuncta. The sequence goes on from OV815973.1 coordinate 15,042,280, forward strand.
ACGATGTAAACTAAACTATACAACGCAAGTTTACGAGTAACTTGCGTTGTATCCGACACAAGCTAAAAAAAGTTTAAATCAGGGAATTCTCGGAAATATCCCAGATTTTGAGTAAAGTACCCGAATACTCTTTTAAACATAATGTTTTATGATTTTCAGCCTTATTACGCCACCGTCGATCCCTTTTTCCCAGAAGGGGTCGACAGTGGATTACAAGGTTCTTTGTTCGAAAATATTTTACACAGATTAACATATTTATTCATAAATTAAATAGCCGTAATATTCGCAGCTCTACTTTTCAGTTTAATTTAATTTCAGTGTTTTTTACGCTTGGTTGTGGTTAAACAACGTTAAGGCGTCAGTTACGATGAAGATATTATTATGTCATAAACTATATTTCATAATATCGCCAGCTATACATTTGAATAAACCAATTCATACAACGAAGATATAATTAATCGACATTAACTCTTTGAATGCCGTAATTAGAGTCACAATAGAAAGACAATTGCCTATGTCGAACTGTGTAACATAAGACATTCAAAAGGTTAAGTACAACACAAGTCATAACGGGGCCAGAAAACCAATGAGATCAAGTGCAAAACAACCCTTTAATCGCCCTGATGACCCGATGCTCATAACTTTGTGATTTTTCATAATACAGTCATGAAATTTTGTACATAGATTATTTACATAAAATAGAACGTGTTTCGGGTTTCACATATTTAACTAAAACTAATTTTGTATAATATGACCCCGATAGTTAGCAAACGGAAATGTATTAATCCTAGCTTTAGCCAGAGGTTTAAGCGGTGAAAATGTAGGACATTATCCCTTTTTCTTTCAACAGAAAAATGTTAATTTATCACTGAGTGACATAGACATATATTTTTGCGACGAAGCTGCTGACAAAAGCTGGCGGTTACTGTAATTATTTCAAAACTTTCATTTCTGATTAATGATATAGGGTCTATTTTTCACAGGCTTCAGAATACTAACTGAAGCTTGTGAAAAACAGACCCCTCGTCATTTTTTTGCTGTCGACACAATTTCAATAAATGAGTTAAAAAAAAAAAACAAAAAAAAAAACATACTTTCGGAAAAAATAAAATAAAAAAAGACGTGTGGCACTCGGGGACTGCCGCGGTAAAGCTATTGCATAGCATTTTTATCAACTTATGCAATTATAATTATTTATTTATTTTATTTATGCAGTATTTTTTTCCTTTGTTTTTTTTTTTCTTTGATAATAATTGAAGTTACACTTTCACACATTGAATTGAATTTTGATTGATTGTTCACTCATTTGTTTTCTTATCGGTCACCATGCTCAAAAAACAAATGAGTGGGGGGTGTTAGGTTGTTTTCGTTACGGAATTTCTGGATCGGTCTCCACGCTCAAGGCCCGCGATAGAAGATAAGCAATAGCTTAAAAAAAAAATTACAAACCCTCTTAAATTGCACACAGTGAAAAATTAGTCTAACAATGATAAATGCCCAAACATGCATTTTCTATTATTTTATTGCTGTTTACAGTTGTTTAATTCAACTTACTGACACAATAATGCGTTAAACGCTAAGCAAACGCCGGCGTTCATTCTCTCATTGTCTTTCTATTGTTTTAATTACAGTATTCGAACGGTTAAATTAAGTATTTTATTGGCCGCAAAAATGAAGGAAATTCCTAACATTTTTCAATCCGCCATTCCAGTTTCTGTACACAATTTTTACTACGGCAATATCCGCTGACATGACGTACAAAGATACGATCATTTACGCAAATACACAAATGAATTCATATATAAATAAACAGATTTTGTACGCATGATTTCCTTCAAATTTTTCTTCGCAGTACTCGAATAAACAATTATTTTTATACTCGTATTTACTTACTACGAGCGGCCGAAGCAAACTGGCAGAGTCCTTTTAAATATATTTCATGGATCGGTGACATCAACCGTCTATTGTCTCGTATGCCCCATGTCTAAAAAAGACAAATATGACAGTTCTATGGTTTTGGGAAGAACGCTCCGATATTGCGAGAACTCATAATCTGTTCGCGGATGTCATCAGAGTGTCTACGCAAGATTCTACTATGCTTCGGTAACATTTGCAAGGAAAGACAGAGGCTCATCGTGACTGGTAAAATGGATGAGAAAATTAAAGAAGCATCGCGCAATAATTAAAGTTCTCCACGCAATTTGAACATGTATAGAACAGCCCGAAATCATCTACCGGGCAGTTGCCCATCAGAGTTAACACCTGTCTGGTTAGAGGATACTCTCTTTTCAATGGAGGTGGGACTTTACTCTTTGTACCGCATACCTCCAAAAGAGTAATCGACGAATCACTGTGGGTTTAAATCAGTAAAACTCTGACGCTGCTTATCGCAATGCTAAGGAGTTGTCAGCAACAGCAGGGGCCCAGCCGGGTCGAAGCCTACTGGGGAAGCTAACCGTTAGCTTCGTTAGGTAGCTCGGCCCCCGAACGGGGTGGGTTGTTTAATCAGTAATATTCTGATACTATTTTCCGCTCCGCCTAAGGGCGGGGGGTGTCATTTGGATCATTTTACCATTTTACCACTCAGAGCGGGAGAAGTCCAGTACGTTTACCTACGAAATACGTATTTCTGAATCATGCTTACAACCATTGATTGGTTTTTTCAGCTGTTGTATCTACGTCAGTAATGTTTTCCTAGTTAAATGTATATGTATAACCGTCTAGACATCAACAATGACGTTCCACATTCTTTCCAACTCGAGCCAAAAATAATAGGAATGTCTTCATTCATGACAATGTTTAACTTACATTTTAATGCTGGTCTTTAAAACATTTTGTATGTTTATTTGGAATTTTAAAAGCCTTTTCAGTATGCCAGTTAAGCTTTAGCCAACTTTGGCTTTTTATTCGAATTTTGAAATGGAGCAACTGTCATCTAAATCTAAAATCAATTCAATGTTATTTATAAGTTATTATACCGAATTTTTGAGGTGTACTACTTTTTAGTGCTTTATAAAATGCCAAAGATTAATAAGAACGACTGTCGTTATCAATTTTGCTGCGGTAAGTAGGTATAACCTTTCCACTGTCCGGAACATTTAAAAAAATATATAAATATTATAATTGTGAAGAAAGGAACTATTTGTTTTATTTGACCTTTCAAATACCGTAATTAGAGATACAATAGAAAGACAATCAGAGATCGAACGCCGAGGCGTTCGCTTAGGCCTTTTCTAAAGTGCACCAAAAAATCTTTTATGCTATCAAGATTGATTACGTCATCCTATTACTATATTATTGACGCGTATTCGTCATTATACGTTTGATGTACGTCTGCTCACAGCTTATATAGGGTGACTGGCAATTAGTGTACGATACTTAAACACGTGATTGTGCTCATGATAACAAACAATTTTTATTATGGGAGCAAAGATGAAATCGCGAAAAAAATATCAGCTGTTCAGTACATTAGGCAAACATAAATGTACTGAACACCTGATTTTTTTTCCTATATACAAAACTAGAAACTCTATCGACGGGTGGCAACGTCCTGTCGTTACCACTCTGTTGAAACTTTTACGAATGCGCATTTATGAAGTTACGCGTCCAGGGACAGTAGGCCTTAAGAAAACAAAATTGAATAGCAACATACAAAAACGATACAAATAACTGCTAGTGAAACGTATTATGAACACATCTTAATAGGTAGTAGTATCAAAATAAATATACAAGGTATTCAGATTCATGGAAAGTACCAAAGAACTCAAAGTAAAAAGAAAATATTATAATAAATCGCAAGAACGAGCACAAAAGGAAATGTATATTTAAAAGAACGTTGATATCAATCAAACGAGAAAAGAAATCATAGGTGAAGACATTATAGCAAAGAGTATTGGATATTTTTAATAATGTTTGTCCTGCATTTGTTTTTGTTTGTGGTTTGCAATAAACAATGTATAATAATAATAATCCTAGGCTCGCGAGGTTGTCGACATGTGGGAAGTGGACTCGGCGATCATTGTATCGATAGTTGTGTCAGCCAATGGCTTAATAGCCAAGAGCCTCGACCAACACCTTAGGAGGCTCTCGTTAGGCGGCTGGATCAAGGGCTTGATTCAGAAAGCAGTTCTTCTGGACACGGCTCGTATCGTTAGGAGGTTCCTTTCTTTGGAGCCCTAACCACCGGTAGCTTGGACCCTGTTCCCGATACCGGTGGGATACTGTTTTTTTATATTTTTAAATGTTTTTTTTTTATAGTTTTATAAGAAATATTTAAAAATATATTGTAACATGTTAAAAAATGAAATAATAATCCAATACTCTTTGCTCTAATGTTTTCACCTGTAACTTCTTTCTGATATTTGCAATATAATTATTATATTCCAAATTTCAGAAAATTATAAGCACATTCAGAAGAAAAAAATGCATCAAAAAGCTATGAAATAACTTACAGAAAGAAATCTGAATATCCAATTTGAAAAACAAAAACCAAAGAAACTTATAAAGGTAACATATTTCCTAAGTAACTACTTATTAAAGAAAAAGTTACCACAATCCTGGTATAAAAAGAGCAACTGAAAAAACACAGGTGGGTTTCAGTCAGTAAAAGCCTGACACTCTCTCACTGAACCCAGAGCGGAAAAAGTAGGGCATGTAGTGGCCAGCTGCGCCCGGAACGAGCCGCTGACCTTTAGGTATATTCATTTTCTTTGTGAAATATTGATTGATTTACACATGCTATTTACATTCTGAAGAACACTTAACCAGCAATTTTTTTGTTTAAACATATTCCTAAAGATCAAAGCCTTTTTTTTTTGCCAACAATATTAGTTTTACAAAAAAAAAACATGTGTCGATAATGTTGTACATGAATCTATTTAGGTCTCTTCAAGACTAGAGTGAATAGGCTCTTAATAAACTAGTGCGCCTCACCATCAACGATTGCATCACTGCTTACCATCAGGCGGGATCGCAGTCAAGTACTAGTTTATAACAGATTAAAAAAAAATTATAATAATCATATATTTTTAAAATCTATTGACCTAGCCATTACCGAAGAGTAGGTTTCATAATGTCAATGTTTTATAGCACTGCTCGTGAGTCCTAGGGCTGTGCACACCGTTTTTTAAACGCGCCGTTGACGCTCGTTTCAGAAACGTGCATCGACCACGCGCTTTTATCCTATTAAAGATCTACAGGCTGCATCACTCGCGTGCGTACCACGTCTGTTTCGATACAGACGCGCGTCAACAGCGCGTTTAAAAAACCGGCCAAGTTCGAGTCGGACTCGCCCATTAAAAGGTTCCGTAGCAGCAAGTAACATAATATAAAAGTTCTTGTAGTTCGTTGTAACTTTGATCGATGTTTTAAAAATAGGATATTTTTTTTAGATTTATGACGTATTAAAAAAAAACTACTTACTAGATCTTGTTCAAACCAATTTTCTTTGGCGGTTTGCATGGTAGTGTACATCGTATATTTTTTTTAGTTTTATCATTCTCTTATTTTAGAAGTTAAAGGGGGGAACACACATTTTGCCACTTTGGAAGTGTCTCTCACGCAAACTATTCAGTTTAGAAAAAAATGACATTACAAACCTCAATATCATTTTTGAAGACCTATCCATAGATATCCCATACGTATAGGTTTGATGAAAAAAAATGTTGAGTTTCAGTTCTATGTATGGGGCGCCCAAAAATTTATTGCTTTTTTTCTATTTTTGTATGAAAATCTTAATGCGGTTTACAGAATACAGCTACTCACTAAGTTTCATCAATATAACTCTTATAGTTTCGGAAAAAAGTGGCTGTGACATACGGACGGACAGACAGACAGACCGACAGACAGACAGACATGAAGAATTTATAAGGGTTCCGTTTTTTGCCATTTGGTAACGGAACCTTAAAAACGTGGTGTGTACAGGCCCTTAACTATAACCAGCAAGAAAGTCGTCAACTCTAGATTGAACTTTATTCTTGTTGTAATTAAACTGCGCCTAGGGATCTGAATTAACATCGTGAACTTCTTAACTAAATATGCAACGTAATTAAGTGATTGCTGCTGCGTCTAAGGAGTGTTTACTTTAATTTTATAATTAAGAAAGGGCGTCTAAAATAAGTATGGGTTTATTCAGGGTTAGTTTACGATGGTTTTAATTCATTCATGATTTAATACTGTCCGGGCATTTTCCTTTATACTGCGTACATCAAAGGACAGGAACAATTTGCCTGCTGCGGTCGTCCGATTGTAACTTAGGTGCTTGCAAGGCTAGTGTGAATAAGCTCTTAATAAACTAGTGCGTCTCACCATTGCATCACTGCTTACTATCAGGTGGGACCGCAGTAAAGCACTTGTTTATATTATAAAAAAAAAATAACAATTTTACTACGAGATTAACTTTGCCTGAAATTAAAAAGTAAAGAAAACTAATAATTAATCATAGTCGCTTAGGGCTTAAAATTCGTAAGAATCTCGAAATACAGTTACTGTGGATACAATTAAAAAAAAAAAATATTATACGCTTAGCTAAAAACATGAACTATAAAAAAATGCACCAAAAAAATTACCTATTAAGTATTGATCCGATTGCGATACCCTTTTCACCGAAAGAAAGCTGTTTTATTCTTGAGTAAAATAGGCTATATTTTATGTATGCGGGCAAAAGCTAGTGATATCATAAAGAAGTTGGTACAGCTTTTCTTTTTGTTAATAGGAGGTAATCTTTAAAAGTACTGGTCCAATTGCTAAAATTTTTTCACCGATAGAAACTGCTTGCAAAATTTAATTAATATATTAGATAGACGAGTGGGAAAAATAATCACACGACACATTAACATATACATACACACTTAAATAAAAATTAACCATACCTACAGCAGGTACTACTAAATGAAACTACTCCGCAATGATCTACTTTAGTCGGATTCTGAAACCAATCCTTGCAATAACATTACATACTGAATGCATCCGGAGGTTAAACTCATTCCTGGTGAGTCAGATGAAATGTTTCCCTCTGACTCACCGGGAAGATACCTCCAGAATGTATGTAACGTCACAAAACATTTGTTCCGACTCAACTCTCTTTGTTCACCGAAATTGAACTGTCATTGAAACCGAAATAATACACCTCGCTACATCATCGCATTCGCGAAACTTCCAAATTATAAATAAAAAAGAAATAAGACATGGCCTATTAATTTAAATATTCCATTAGCACTCCTCGGAACAATAGCTTTTTTATTTAACACGTAATAATAAAAAAAACTTTTTCGTGCTTTTCTGAATGGCTGCCAAGAATTTCTAAAAAACTTCGAAGTTTCAACCGATATCGTTGTAATTGTCACAAAGTGAGACAAGATAGATACATACGATTATGAAATAGGCAAAGTAATGTGATATATTTTTTAAAGAAATATTATTGAACGTCGGTATTTTTCTCCAAGCTGAATATTTATTCTCGAGCAAAATACTAGTGAAGTGTACACAATTTTGGTTCTAGAATATACCGGTTTCCTCACGATGTTTTCCTTCACTGTTTTGAGAGCAGTGGAGAGGAAAAATAATTACCCGAAATAATGCGCCTGGCCGGGTTTGAAACCGCGGCCTTCATTCTTAAGCCGGAGCCGTTATCACTCGGCCACCACTGCATTGTTGCTACTAGAACCGAAAATTCGAAGACATGTGACATTCACCAACCCGCACTAGACCCACGTGGTGAATTACGGCCCGTCCCCTCTCCTGAGTGGAGACTTGAGTCCCAGCATGGGAATATTAAAGTAATAGAGTAAACTATAGTATATACCTATGCTATTGTTTACTCAAAATCACAATGCAACACGATTTAACCCCAAATAGCTACGATGCGATTTTGTGCAGCAAAGCATCAATGTGCGATGCGAAATTTGCAATTTCTTGCGATGCGTCGTGCGAGCTCGCAGATTTTTACGATGCAACGTCGCTTTTCAGTTTTGTTTGAGCTCTAAAGACCTGTGGCCCCAAAAAACTAATACCTATTTTCTACAGAACAAAAAGGGGTGCGAACTGAAAACCGACACTGGGCATCTGAGGTCCAACAAGTGCCTTTCGTTTTAGGCACGCTCAGCGCATCCTGTACTTTTTTATCTTTTACTTTCTGTTTGTAACCATTGTGCTGTGTTTGTCCCGAATAAAAGTGTTGTGATTCCTGACCCGACCACGACATGGAACGGAGATTTTACTATGGCACAAAATGGTTATTTTAATTGTGCTTTATTGTGCCACTTATCCCAGGAATTTGTGCCTTGTACTTTTTGAGTAATAGGAGTACGTTTGTGGTCGGGCTGGGGATCACGATTCCTGACCCGACCACAACCAGATCTAATAAAATATAAAAAGAAAAAAAAAAAAAGAAAGGGAAGTTACTGATTATGCCAAAAATATGTGTCAACACATATTTTTGGCATAATTTGCACATAGTTGGCACATATTTTTGGCATAATCAGTAACTTCCCACTATTGATATTTTATTAGATCTGGTTGTAGTCGGGTCAGGAACCATGATCCCCAGCCCGACCACAATCGTACCCTTATTACTCAAAAAGTACAAGGCACAAATTCCTGGGATAAGTGGCATAATAAAGCACAATTAAAATAACCATTTTGTGCCATAGTAAAATCTCCGTTCCATGTCGTGGTCGGGTCAGGAATCACAACACGAATAAAAGATATTCTATTAAATTTTAGGGTTTTTAACTCAAAAGCAAAAAACCGAACCCTTAACTCGTGTTGTCGGTCTGTCTGTCTGTCAGGCAAGATTTTTATTTCGGGAACGCGTGAAGGTATCGAGTTGAAATTAAAACCATAGACTCAGGTCTGCAGTCCCTTGAAGCTATCAAACAAAACATCAAACTTCTAAGTTAACGAAAAAAAAAAGAGAGAACCATTTATGTCGCGAAAAACGTATTGTGTTCCAAAAACGTTTCATACTTATAGGTGTGATGTCCAGCATGTACTGGTGGTACCTTTCTACCTGGTGGTTCAAAGACCCTATTCTATTGTATAACTGAAGGAATACTGGTGAGGTTTTTATTTTTTATATTGTTGATAGGTTCACGCTTGACCGCTATCTCACCTGATGGAAAGCGACGATATGGTCGACGATGGAACGCGCTTACCTAAAGATTCCCGGGTTGTAGCTATCAGGAATGGTAGTCTGATGATGGAACGGGCTAGGCGGAATTAGGTTATGCAATTCCGACGCACACTCCCCGAAATGCAACCGGTAGAAAACCGAAAGGCTATCAACTGTGCGTCGATGCTCAAGACTTTGAAGCCTCGACTCGATAAGTGTTTAGTTTAGTCACTAAAAGTCAAAAACTCAAATGTTTGCCCAGAATAGTCTAGGAAGGGCAGTTTGCCTACAGTATCCTGGGTAAACATTCCGCTATCTGCCTAGAATGCGCTCGACAAAGTGAATGACACAAAAATAGATATAATTTTTTATAGAAGAAGACTTTATTGAAGTTGCCCGTGCCCCATTTCTACGAAATATCAAAGAATGTGTAATAAGGCTAGTTGTTAACTTTGTCTATGGTAGCAGTGGAGTTGAAAGACCATGTTTGAGCTAGCTAGCTCGTAGCTTTTGTTTTCTGGAATTCTTCAGTCAAGTAAAACGTTATTTACTGTTTTGTATATGGATAAATTGTATTTATTTATACCTTACCTACATATCCTTAAACAGGATGTAATATAGAATATTTTTTATCTAATAAAATAATAACGGGGACACGGCACACCACGATGTGGATGGCGGAACGACCAGGGGCATAAGTCTGTTATTTTTATAAATTCGTCATTCCAACGCGAACCCATTGTCATTTTGCTAAAAGTTTGTAATCTGCTAATTCATAATGATCGATCATTGATCAGTCAATGGTCTTGTAATAGAATTGTAGTATTATGACAATATCGAGCTTATTAAAAGCACTAATTGCGCAATGACGTCCTAATAGTAGTGAGGTCACTGATCAAAGGAACTGTCAAATTTTTTGCAGATTACCGCATATGTCAGATATTCATTTGTCATTATGTACGAGATACTCTTTACCATCGCAGTCAAGTACTAGTTTATAACAGATAAAAAAAAATCCTGGACAGATGTAGTCAAAACCAGGAGGAGAAAACACGAGGTCGCGAAAGATGGAAAGACTGAAGGTCTTTACCTCTACGAGTAAAGAAAACTGGATAGTAACAACAAGAATATACGGGCTTTCCTATTACAACTATGCTCAATCCACAAGTTCTGCTTCTGTTCGAAAAAATATGTTTAAAATAAAAATTACTCGTATGTTAATCATATAGGAAAATGTTTTAATAGAAATATTTATTCTTATTAAAAAACGACATTATAATCAAGATCATAAAAAAAAAGACTAGTTGATACAATAGGGTATTTACACTCATTTTTTGAGAAGTGTCTCAATTAGATTCTAAAGTGCTAATAAACCATTAAAAAGTCGCTAAGTACCTACCAAAAAAATGCAATTAAAATTGACATTTTCAAATTTCGCGCGTAATGCAGAACATAATGGACGCCATATTTACTCCGAGCTTTGACGTCAGTTGGCTCTGTAAACAAATGCGCTAATATGACTCAATATGGCCGATTAGTTGACAGTTGACAGCTGTGACAAAAAGGCGCTTCAAGCTTTTTTTTGAGGCGGTCATTTTTTGTGGCTCGTATGCGGCGGTACCGCCTCCGGACACACAAGGTGTCGCGCACTTCAGCTGTTTTTTGCGGCCGCTTCTAGCTTTTTTTTTTTGTGGCCGCTTCTAGCTCTGTTTTGTGGCGGTCTTTTTTTAGGCCCGTGTGCGGGGACAGTTAGTTTACACAGCTGAATGACGTAATATTAACATGGTGGCTATTTCAAGGTGATATAGAACAGATTAAAAAAAATTTAATTTAAAAATTTATTTTGTAATTTTATGAACTAAAATGAACACTTACCGACTTCTTTTTGCTTAAACTATTTAATAACATATTTTAAGATTAAAATTTTCTCAGAGTAAAATACCCTATTATAATATTATAATATCCGTTGACTTAATGTTGAAAATACGACAGGTTCAATCTATTTTAAATCATCAATCTGTTTATTGTAATTTTTGTATATCGAAAAGCGAAATTGGTTTATGTAAATATTCGGTACCCACATACCATTATAATCCGTAGGTATTCTCTCATTGACATGTAGATCTTGAACTTATGTCGAGTGTCTGAAGGTACATTTTGATAATTTGCTGATGACCAGCGGCTTCACCCACGGAGAACATACTCCCGAGATAATATGTATACCTATGTGCTACTACAGGACATGGCTTAAACATGTTTCAAATTTGTATATATATACATATAAATCTGTAGAAGTTTTTAGTTGTGCGCACATCACGTAAAATGTCCTTTTTTGTAGATAGGTTCGCTCTTGACCGCTATCTCACCTGATGGAAAGCGTCGATGCAGTCGACCATGGAACGCGCTTACTTATAAGAAACCTACTCACTCTCTCGACTTAAAGATTTTTTTATTTGTAGATTTTTTATTTAAATTTAATGTTCTCATGTAAGTGACATGTATGTTTTAATGGGAATAATCTTTTTTAAACCGAAGATTCCCGGGTTGTGGCCATCAGGAAACACACACTAAATTGATGTATATAAGTTTTATACATTAAAATTGTGTATAACTTGATATATTATTTAGCCTTTGTTTCATCGTAATCGGTTGACGGTATCGAAACATATTCTACATTAATTGACTGTTAGGTGATATGAAGATCACCAGGTTCACTAGTTTCAAATAAATCCGTTCGGTCGTCTGTGGGTGAAAGTCTAACAAGCACACACAGACAGACATACATACAAACTTTTGACTTTAAAATATTAACTAGCTGCAGCAGCTTCGCCTTCTGGAAAATAGAAAACTGCCAATGATTCATGTGTTCTGTGTAGAAAACTGTTCCAAGAGCACATATTCGCGGGACAAATATTATGTGAAAAATTAAAAAAAAAAACATCCAAATCAGTTCAGACGTTTGAGTGTGAAGAACTAACAAACATACACATTCACAAACTGTAGCCTTTAAAACATTCGTGTAATAATCTTACCTTGTATCTTATGTATACATAGATGGATTGTGTGAAGACTGATATGAAAGAAAAGGGAGTTAGTGATAGTGTGACTGAACAGTAGCCCGATTCACGTAAGGAAAACCGTAACGATATTGTAGCGATTTAGTCGTTTACACCATCTTCGTATTCACATCCATCAATCGAGTTTGCACGATACCGATTTTAAAGTCGTTTGAAATTCATTGATTTAAAAAAAAATCTGTATTACATTATCCTGGTAGAATACTTATTAATGTAAATGAAAATAAGTCAATAGATTGTGAATACCGCTTTTGGATAGGACTTCGATCGAACGACTATAAAACTTCAACGATATTTGGCTTGTTTGATTTTACGTAAATCAGGCTACAGAATGAGAAAAAAAAAGGTGTTGCGCCGATCCCAAGTAATATGGGATTAAGGCACGAAGAAGAAGAAGAAGAGTATCTTACGTGTACATAAAATATGTTATAAATCAGCATTGTTTTGTTTTTACTTTATCCATCACTATAAATTGTTGAAAATGGAGTTCAGAACCGTGCATAATAATACTTGCATATATCGTCGAGTTTGATTCGTGTTTTATGAAGCCATATTGCAATAGTAGTGTTTATACAGGGTGGCCCAGAGAGAAATGCACTTTTGATTTTGCGCGCATTTTTAAACAACAAAATGGTGGCGCGCGGGAGTTGTTTCAGTACAAAGCGCGGACTTTATAATTTTTGTTACCATAGGTTATTACACTATAGCGCTGCGCGCGTTTTGAATCTGCGCATTTTATGAGAATGCTCGATCTTATGTGACTTTTCGACGACTCTACTGTGCATAATTCAAATTGCGGCGCATCAGTGAATGTCCAAGTACTAATATATAATATATAAATAATATAGTAATTAAGCAATGGATTGAATGATTTGAAAGGACAAGATCGACGCAAAAAATTTATCACGGGCCGACGAAAACATTTAGCGAGTTCGTGAATTTGTACGCGCGAATGCCGGAGCGCAAAGTTCATCAACTTTGTGATTGCTAAACAATCACAAAGTTGATGAACTTTGCGCTCGACATTGCAGCGAATTTTACTCCCTGATTTGAAATAACATCCATATAAGATACGGTTGGTACAGGAACTAAAGGCATCACACTTCGAATCGAGATTGAGATTTGTAAATGAAATGCGCAAGTCTCCACAAAAAATAATTTTAGGCAGGGTTAACATCTTCTGGCTACCAAAAAGCCCCGATCTCACACCAGCAGTCTTCTTTATGCGGGATTACCTTAAAAAGAAAGTACATTCTGATAGCCCAACCACTCTGCAGCAACTGAAGTTGAATATTCGGCAAGAAATGGAATCCAATTTGAGGATAAGTCCAGCAAAAGTTTTCCAAAATTTTGACACCACATTGCATGAATCTTCTAACCGCCAAGGAAATCATTTATACGATGTAATTTTTATAAAGTAAATTTAAAAATAAATTTCATTTAATTTTCTTTAGATTGAAATAAATAAAGTTCTTCAAAATCATACAGGTTTTTTTTCCTTGAATTTTCAAAAGTGCATTTCTTTCTGGGCCACCCTGTAGTATAGGGATGCATTTAATACTGTTACGTCAATGTGGCTTATCCATCTTTAGCGGAGAGTCGTGGGTAACAGCCCTGACTTATAAGTGCCCACGGCTTCGCCCGCTTACATAAAATACAGCCTATGTCACTCAGGAATAAAGCAGCTTACTATAGGTGAAAAAAAAATTAGCAATTGTACCAGTACATTCAGAGATTACCTCCTATAAACAAAAAAAAAACAAACTTTGCGTCTTTAAGATATTAGTGTAATGTTAGTTACACTAATATTTTAAACAGGCAAAATTTTTTAGTTAATTATCGCAGACATGACTAAACGCCTAGTGTGTGTTAGTTTTACGTTAACGCTAACGACACGTTTGTGATGTTCGGCGCTCCGATTAGTCCGCTCCAAACTCTTCCAGATCAATTCTTGAGCCAGATGCGGTAAACATTTTGATGGCGTTTTAACGCACTGAGGGTGAGCTGTTTTTTTGTGAAGCTGTTCTTTCTAAAAATTTTTTACGACACTTTTGGCGCAGTGGTTGTAAGAACGAAGTGAATGAGTGAGTCACCGATTTACACGGTGTCTCACTCAAAAAGTTTAGGAGAGCAGTCTCGGAGGTATGAGCCGTAAAAATCTTCCAATTTTTTTATTCTGTTATTACATGTCAATGCCATAATATACCTACTCTATCCTCTCTTTTTTTGACTCTTTTTTTGAATGTTTCAAAGTTTAATTTTTTATTTTAGATATATTTATTTTTTTATTTTTATGTATACAGATACAATTGTATCTGTGTTTTTTTTTTCTCCCCCCTTGTATATTTAATCTTTTTGTAGTAATTTTTAATAATTAATATTATATCTAGCATGGTGTAAGCTGTGCATACCTATAATAGGCATGCATACCAGTGCCTTGTTTTTAATATTATTTTTACAAAATCATGTATGTAATGCTGTTGGTGTGCCAATAAATAAATAAATAAATAAATAAAACGAAATTTAAATTTTAGAAAACCTATACGCTAGCAACTTGGTGTCGATGCTGTAGACTTTGGAGTTTTAACTCAACAAAGGCATCGTTGCCGATGCTTTTCTTGGGTTGCTTATCGGTAAAATCTAGTGCATCAAGCTGGTAATTGGTAGACTCATTCCAAAAATGAGAGCAGTACTTCATACAAGATCGCACTTGATAATCGCTTAAAATCTTTCTGTCTGGTGGATAGGCAGGAACATTAAAAATATTTAGGTTCTTGACTGCAAACTGACTCATCGTATCAAGTTAAAGTAACGTTACGCAGATCATCTAAGCTTTATATTATTTTACAGAAATGATATGCGTGATTCCAAACTAAAATTTGATGTATATAACATTAGATTTAGTACATACTAAACCCGAAACACATGTCCAGTATTTTATATAAAGAATCTTTGTACAAAGTTTCATAATAACTGACAAAAAAATCACAAAGTTCATAAAAAATCACGAACATCCGGGCGACTGAGGGGTTGGTTTGCTCTTGCGCCTGTTTGCTGGCGCCTAATACCAGCTATGATCTGCCGTGACCTGTGTTGTGCTTAGTATCGGTGGTGTCCAACTTCTCACCTTTTTAAATATTTAATGGGAAAAAATATAACATTGTGTGAAAACTATTGGAATTCATTCAGTTATTGATTCTGAATAAACTGTAATCAGGTTTCGCATTAACTAAAAATAATGTTGTTATTTTCAAAGTTCTGACTTATTTACGAAATACACACATACAGCTTAAAATAATCCTGTAATACCTGTGCATACTCCAAGCACGTAGACGGAAGCATGAATCACAGCTCATAAGTACGTCAAAACAGCAATCAGTCAAACGTAATGAGTGTTAAACAACGGAGGTCGCAGGCGCAACGCCAACTGTTCACTCTGCCATTCACCTGAACAATGACAAATTCTGCTATTTTTGTATTCATTCTACATATTCCACAAGATTTTGTAATGCAGGTACTTATGCCCGCAAGAACTGTCCCATCTTTCTTGTCGGTATCACTCTTGACAGAGTGGTAATGGTCATCACTTCAGGGGTTGGTGGCAAGCTTCACAACATCCCACCACTCCTTTCTGATGGCCGCCTTCCTCGTGCATTCGTGCAGTGATGATGAGCCGTTTACTGCCGCCTTTATCTGGTCAGTCCATCTCATAGGCGATCTGTCTCGTGGCTTGGTACCCTCAATCTTTCCCTGGACCACAAGTCGCTCAATATAGCCGCTTTTCCTCGGTGGCATACGTGATCAAGAAAGGTGAGAGTACGAGACTGTACCAAATATGATAGACGCCGCGCTGCTTGATGCTATCCCATCACACTAATGATAAAGGCGAAAGTATGTGACTGGTGAGAGTCAGAATGACGGGTGTACCTCCGTAAAAAAAAAAACCGTTAAAATGTACCTAAAATGTACTGTTTAGTACCTAGCTCTAAAATATCTGTATCTCCTTCAGAATGAAATAATTTCAAAATTAAAGTATACCCGCCATATTGACGTAAGACGGTGGATGTTCTGTAATATTTTATTATTTAACCATTACATACTCATAAAAAATAAATACACCAAAAAAATGTATCTAAAAAGTACTTCAAGTAGAAAAGACTACACGCTTGATTAGTTCTCTAATTTTGCCCAATTTCTTATTTGACAGTATAACGTGACGCCACAACATGGCAATCGATCCTATTCTTATTCGGAACGCATTGTACTTTACACTCGAACGGCTTGATGATGATGACTCGAACAGCAAAACACATTTGGATGAAACTAGTAGGTAGTTTATAATCTACCATAAAATAAATGACTATGGATCTTTCGTTAGTTTACAATCTCGCGAGATAGATTATAATCTAAGGAAAAATCTAATTTGTTCTAAGCGGGAATCAAACCCGTGACACGCCGCCCACTAACTAAACGCACAACTACTACTAATTCTAATTTTATACGTAAGACAGTCGATCACCATATTGAAGTAGATACACTAAAGTATACATAATGCAGAAATTAAAAGTAAATTATATTTTCATTGGCCAACTCGCCCTACGTCACAATCACAATGGAAAAAAGTACAATCAGTAAAAAAAAATTCTATAAAAACCAATAAGTTTTTATTTCCAATCAATTGGTTACATTGATTATTTTCATCAAAACCAAATTCATAATAAAATCGAGCTACCTAAAAGTTATGAAAGGTAATATTAGTTTAAAGCTGGGTATAATGACAACAAAATCTTTCGGATACTTCTAGAGAGAGAACGTTCTCTATTTTCTGTTTAGTGACAGAAATTCAGATTCACAATAAATTAACTGTCAATTGTTACGATAGTTGCCAGAATCTAACTTTTGTTTTGTGATAAATCTAGCGTGAAAATTGATTAAGATTTCAGAGTAGAGACTGGCAAAGAGTATTGACCTCACGTAGCTACTTATTTCTATCTTATATTCCATTTTTAATAATCATGCTGTTATTCGATACAAATTTTCTTTTGCTCTTTGAAGTTACGTATTGTGTCAAACTAGTAATAACTACACAAAAACTGAAAAAGTAGGAATTCATTTTTTTTTTAACGAATATTACCTATATTGTATTATTAGTACTTATCAATATTATTATGCCAGAGAACATGTAATCGAAAACCAGTGCACGTTCACTGGCATAATAATTAAGTAGTAACGTAATTAAAAAAACAATTAATTGTTTTTATTTCAGCCTTTTTATTGCAATGCAAGCTGCGAAAAGAACAATCGTAAACCGCAGAAGATTAAATTTCAAACTTCGAAGCCAAGAATTCCATTTATTTAAATTTATATTCCGTCAATATAAACGTTTAAATATACACACATTCTCACACTATTTAATCCGAAATTGGCATAGACTATGAACATCTGTACTAGACGTGACTCAAGCTTGGGACAGCTGCCGGTTTCCTGTCAGATATAAATCTAGATGAGTTTAATTTAATTAGAGTACTGGTACTACAACGTATATACGTTTATCGTAAAGTAGATCGGAGAATTTCCGAGGATTTTGGAATACTCGTCATATGTTCTAGCTAATAGTATCTGTTTTCATACAAAACTATCTAGTTCTAGAGATTTTACGTATTTTGTTTATATAAATGACAAACCTATTCATTTCATCTCGAAACTTCTTTGAAATATAAAGTTAGGATTGAACTACAACAACCAAGTTTGCGATTTACCTCTAATTTATGAATTAAATATTTGAAGTTGATTATTTGTCACTCCTACTTAAGCCTAAAATATATCTAAATTGGCATTGAAGTAGGGTTAAAACTCAATTCCGAAACCCACCTTTAATTTACCATAAATGCTGGATTCTTAAAAGGTGGTTGGTCCTGGAATGCAAAAGACTGTAGTCAGTAAAAGTCTGAAACTCACGCTTAGATCGAGTATTTGATGATTTCGTAATCCAAAAAAGCAAACTTCTTCATCATCATCATTATCATCATTATTTCATCTGAAGGACGTGGACGACATGGAATTGGGGAAGGCTTATGTCCATTAGTGGACTACTGGACATAGCCTCCCCCAAATGTCGCCACAACGAGCTGTTCCGTGAGTCTCGCATCTATCGCATTCCCACGACTCTCACCAGGTTATCGGTTTGCCATGTGGGAGGCCTTCCAACGCTGCGAAAAAATAACTTTTTGAGTGTTAACTATCTGAGGTCACAGGCGTTACGCTAACGTTGTGTCCTCCGTAGGCGACTCAACGCGATTGCAATTACGAAGCGATATGGCATAAACGGAACAAAGAAATGATACTCTACTGTGGTGGCCTACGTAGTGCGGTGCAGTGGTGAGCAAAGCTAAGCGGTCGCAGTCAGTTGGTTTGATGTTTTTGCGAAATCTTGCGGTGCAGTGGCTTATTTTGTATGAATTGTGGCTAAAGTTGCGACTTCCCACGCATATACAACTGCATCGCATCACTTCGCAACTACAATCGCATTGATTAAATATTCAGTCTGTTCACCCGAAAAATTACATGAGTGCTCCATGGACCACCATATCGTTATCAGCGCGGTAAAGCAACTGACCACCTCGGACGGGAAATCCCTATCCTACGGTGGCAGCGCTGGGTGTATTGCATTGTCCCTCTTCCCCCATAGTCGTTCACTCTTGAAATCTTGACAGAGTGGTCGTGGTTGATAATGCTGCATTTTCATTTGGCGAGTGAGGCCCTCGCCTATAGCATTGTACGTCAGCGTTAATGACAATATCATCTGTCACTACCTCGGTGTCAGCTGTTTTAGAACCCGAAGTTTTGGAATAAAGATAGGAAGCAACATTTGTCGATACAAAAACGGTTTGTCGAAGCGAGAATTCCCCTTGAATAAACAATATTTATAGACCATGTGACATTACAAAATGAAAATATTTATCAATAAAGACGAAAATACTGTTACACGACATTTATAATCGTTGTAGATTTATATTAAAAGTAAGTGGGCCAAGGTTCATTGTAGAAAACAAACATCTGGGCTTTGAAACAAAATATCAGAAATTTGTGATATATCAAAACTGAAATTCAGATCTTTGCATTTAATAATGTCATCTGCAGAATGAAAACCATATCGTGCCAAAAAAAATACTAGAGAATCAAAAATATAAAATGTCTTATTTCTATTTGTTTCTTTTCATCATCACTTCAGCCAAAAGACGTCCACTGTAGGACTTAGAAATGTCTTATTTTTATTCGACATTTTATATTTTTCAGCCGAAATAGGTCCACTGTAGGACTTAAGCACTAGGCCTCCGCATAGTGTCACCATAATGATCCTGTGCGTCTGGCATCCTTTGGATTCCTGCGACCCTCACCAGGTCAGGAGGCCTTCCAACACTCCGTCTTCTGTTATGTGGTCGCCACTCCAGAATCTTGCATCTTCTTTGACCAAATGTTCTGAGAGCAACTTGCCCTGCCCTCTGCTATTATTTTTTTTACGTTATACTAATCACATATTTTTATCATGTTTAAATTGTACGAAATCCTTGACATTTCGTACAAATACATTCCATACGTTTAATTCTAAACAAAACATGTAGTGTTTAGCAAAAACTCAAGTAATCCACAAAGTGTACGTTTTTAGCTTTGGCAATAAAGATCGTTTACACAATGTTCTAGAAACATCTGGCGTCTAAACATTAGTAAAGGATACGACAAGTTGTATAATGTTCTCTAAATAAAGAAAAGTTTGGATGTTAACGAATGATATACAGTTGGGAAATAAATTCCTCAGAAACAATGTTTTGGGTAATTATTTTCCACCGTTTTAAGAATAGAAGGAGACAAGACTGGAACAATTTGCCTGCTGCATTATTTATTATAATTTAGTTGTCTTCAAGGCTAGAGTGAATAGAATCTTAATAAACTAGTGCGATTCATCAGGGGGGATTTTATTCAATCGCTATTGTCATGCTCACTCGAATGTCTCGCTGTTGGTGGCACGTGTTATTGGGTCATTTGGTTCCCTTAAAAATGGTTGAGCTGAGTGGGGTTGATGCACGCGTCATGCTCGTGAACGGGTGCCGTCAGTTGAGACTGGTCATCTCTTAGCTGCCAGTGGCTTAATTCAGTTTGTATCTTTTAATTATTATTATTTTTTATTTTATTATCTACATTGTGCTTACACAATAGAAGCAACGTGAAAATTTGGAACGTGCAATTTAGCTTCACTTTTCTTGGACTTCAAGTGCCTGTAAATGGTCTATTTGAAATAAATGATTTTGAATTTTGCTAGTTTATATCATTAAAAAATTATACAATTGTTATAAGTGCTATAATTTATATATAGAGTCTGTCTAAAAAGTAAAACGATTTGAGTAATTATAAGGGTAAATTGAAATCCGATGTAATCATCACTGGTTCAATAATCAAGTTTGATTAAAAGATCTTGATCACTGTTTACTAACAGAAGAACCTTATAAAAAGTGTCGAATATAAGTATTTTTTAAATGATTAAATATTGTACAAAATTCCCAAATCGTTTGACTTTTTAGACAGACTTCTGCGTAGTAGTAGGTAGAGATTTTTTTACCTTTGATAGACTGATATTAAGCGATGATGTGATCAACAGATAACGCTTGCAAGTAACTTGTTCACTGTCTAAAAGTCATTTAGGTTGTAGCTATATGAAAACACAAATCATCAAAATAATCTTTCTGCACTCGTCCCGTATTACTTTGGTTCGGCAAAATTCGAAAATTTCCATTCTGTCCAGTCAATTGTCACGCTACCACTGACTGCTTTTTCTTTCTTCTCTCATTAAAGAATAAATCAATTTTTCCTTTGACTTGCTATGGAGAGGTCCCTTTCCATCCGTTCACTGTATGTCCCTGTATTGTATACTTGTAACTCTTTTAGTAACATGCGTTGTTCCTCTTCTTAGTTTCCGTTTAATTTTTATTAGTAAAACCCAATTAGAAACCCACGCTTAGATACTGTTTATTATGTTTTAGTAACGTTGAACTTCGATATAGACAATTCACTTTGACCTTAAACAAAGCTTAATGTTTTTGATACAATTTCTTAGAAAGTAAAATTTACATTAACTAAGAGGATTAAGTTGTGTACTGTTGTTTTAGTATTTAGGCAAACTACTCTTAAAACAATCAGTGCGGTCCAAAAGAAAAAGAGTAAAGTGTGTAAACTGATAATGAATTTCATTGTAAATGTTAAACTAAAATGGAGTTTTATAGCTATTGAAAAAAAAAAAAACTATAATTTTGGAAGGTTCTGGAGTAGCGACCGCGTACCGGAAGACGCAGCGTTGGAAGGCCTCCTATAAGGTGGACCGATGACCTGGTGAATGTTTCGGGAAACCGATTGATGCGGGATGCACAGGAACGTTCGTTGTGGTGACGCTTGCGGGAGGCCTATGTCCAACAGCGGATGTATATTGGCTGAAATGATGATGATAACTATAATTCTAACTTTACGGACATAGTGGCTTCGGTTCATAGCTTCTTGCCATTTCTACGAAAGATATGCTTGACTACCACAGTACTATGACATATATTAAATCAAACCTATATCGTTCCGTTGCTGGGTAAAAACCTCGTTCCACTTCACCCATTCTTTCTGAATTGGCATGAATGACACAAGGTGGCCCCCTCTTACTAATTCCTGAGGAAGACTTAAAACACCTCCTATGTCATTAGTGGTCTACCGTGACCCCGTCGTGCGATTTTAAAGCATCAAATTCTATAGAGCCCCAGCGGCACAAAAACGTGCCAGTAAACAAGTATTACCATTGAGCCCCGCTGGCACAAATTTGTGCCACCAAACCCCGACCGATTTAAAACTGTATTTGTAGTAAAGATTCTTAGAATCGTTTCTGAACGAATGTTCTCGACGGCAGATCAGATAATATTTTACTGATTATTAATATTGGTTGACGTAAATAATCGCGGTCCTTGAGATTGTAAATAAAAGTAGTTTATAAACTTTATATTTCTTTACTTCATAACTTTTTAATGCTTATTTACCGCCCAGGGATATGTAAGTCTAAAAACTTTCTGTTTTCTTAGAAAGTCCTTTGAAACTAATTTATTAAGAGGTTGAAAAGAGTAAATAGCACACCAAAGTTCAAAATATTTTTTTTTTGAACTCTGAAATCATGTTTTTTTTTTACATTTTGCTCGAAAAGTGTTTAATTGATATTAAAACAACACATTATTTCTTTTCACTTTTTTGTCAAATTCGCGTTTATATAGATAATGTTGTTCAAGACAAAATGTTGAATTTTCTAAACTAATTTGTGTTTCTGTCAGAAAATAAAAGGAAATTTTCTGTTTTCCTTAACATTGATTGCTTTTTCGCTTATTATGGATAACAAAATAAAAAAATCAAGTGTAAGTACTAATATTTATCCATTAAAATGAATAATAAACTTCGTCTGTATGAATAATTTCATCAACTGAATTGTGTTATCAATGCTTAATAAATAAAACACTATAAGTCTATTTGAATGGTAGTTATATCAACCCGCGAATGGAGCTATTATAGCTCGAGCATTAGCTTGTGATTACTTCCAGTATTTTTCCGAGAATAAAGCTACCCTTTAGCCAAAAACCCACTTTATATAACAGTATCAACAAATCTAATTGTTAAGAGTACTCAAAAGGGTATCAAAGTACTTATTGTATTGGATAACTTTTGTTTTACAGAAGTTTTCTAAAGTTTAGACAAAGACAAATAACTGTTTAAGGATCTTTCGAACAGCCGTTCCCTTCGAAATAGGTGGAATTTAAAAAGGTGACTTGTAATCTTTTTTTTTGTTCAGTATCCATTAAACTTGAATCTCTCAAAAGTTTAGTGATTATCTTTAAATCGATAAATAAACCATAAGACTATGATATTTTAAATTTAGAATCCTATGTAAGAAAGAGGTAGTGTTATACAGTTTGTATAGTTCTGTCTCTCTCGCACACTTTAGAATGACGTCCCTGAATTTGAAAGATCTTTCAATCTTTTTAATACTTCAATCAACAAACAACTATATGCATTTAGTTTGAACATCAGAAGAAACATTCTTTGTTTAAAAAATAAATTTTATTCTTTTTTTAAAACAGAAACAAATTAATTTCAATTGTGTAGTCTAAGCATAACATCAATTTGTGTTCGTTTAACAAATAGTACAGCCAAACGACTGTACTATTTCTTCGAAATATAATAGTTACCTGGAAAGTTTTCCGGTTTTTTTTTTTTAAATTGATATATAATAACTAGTGCTTCATTACGATCTCACAGAATAGTAAGTATTAGTATTGGAAATTATTAAGCTTGTTAAAGCTTTTAGCACAATTCACAAAAAACAATCAATTAAAATGAAATGTCTCGCTCTTAAGCCAAAACTATTGACTTCATGAAAAAAAGATAAACTCATAAATTGTAGACAATGGTCTCTTGTGTAATTTTGTATTTAACTGTTTTTATCGTAAAATGTGTCGGAAAGGAGATATTGCCAAAAAACGCATTTTTTTTAATATAGCGGCGGCGGTTCTAAGATTCCCGAAAAACTTTTCAGTTGAAACTATAAAAAGACTGTAAATATTAAACAAAAAACATTCGGGTTCTTTGTGTAAAAATGCTAGGAAAGAGTTATTCATCAGCCCTAACCATTAACATATTTTCTTTTTCCATTATGAATTCTTTTACATTTAAAACTGGCCTTGTAAAGTTTTTCAAGGCCATGAAGAGCAGTAAACACCTAATCAAAATCCAATTTGAAAACTTTCTAGCGTTTATCTTTTAAATGTCCAATTTATAACTTCAAGGAAACAATTCTGTTCTGCCTGGGTTATTTTTATTTCTGAGGGCATTCGTACAAGATCAAAGTACTATGACTATTGTTGTATGGCTTATGAACTGAGCAATCAAAAGGAAATTGACCAGGTTTGGACGAAATACTGCCCAAATATGGAAGTACTTCGTAATCAGTCTTTTTAAACTTAAAAAACATTTCAAAAAGAAATTATTTTCATTTCTTTTCGCTGAAAGAAAACTTTCTACATTTAATCTTTGCGCGTTTGACAGTTCTTAGCTAAGATACGAAAACGTCTGTCTGGTCAGTTGGTCAGTAAGTTTTAATAAAACTAGTGCCCATTTAGTACCGTGCTAAAAACAGTAAATATCGTTAACAACTTATTAACATTTATCATTATAATTATCATATTTCTATGGACGCGAGATAGAATTTTTAGGGCACCCATATACGTTTAGTTAGTTAAACTTCGTGTTTATCTACACTAATATAAAAAGAGGTAAAGTTTTTTTTTGTTTGTAATCTCTAGAAAAACTGATCCTGTTGCAAAATTTTTTTCACTCATAAAAACCTACATTATTCATGAGTGACAGGCTTTATTTTATGTAAGTGGTGCCGCTGTGGGCAAAAGCCAGTTTTTTTAAAACCACCTTTTTTATGGTGGTAAAAAAACATCCAATGACATTCCCCACTCTAGGGCGGAGCGGGAGATAGTGTCAGACTCTTACTGACTAAAAGACCCAACCCGTTCCTTCTAGCCTTCATACTGGGACTCGTGCGCCCTTTCGGATAACCCTGGCTCCAGTAGGCTTCGACCCGGCTGGGTCCCTGCTGTTGCTGACAACTCATTGAGGCGCGCGAGAACAGTGCGCGCCGTCGACGGCTTGGGCTTGGTCCGGGCAGTTACCAGACGGCCAGACAGCGAGCTACCCATTGCTCACTGTCCGCAAGCCCGCTTTTATAACCATCTAGAAATAAAAGACCCGTAGAGCGGGACTCTGTGCTTGTAGGAAGAACTTGTTTGGCCTAGGCAAAACTAGTTCATCCTATAATCGAGTTTGGCCCGTAAAGGCCAACCACCGACCGGAAAACCATGGCGGCACGACCAGTTGAAATATTGCCCTTAGCTACCAAACTAGAGTCGCTACTCTGCAGAGCTGGTCACGCCACTAAATTGGTTGTGCAACCTTACGGACACCAGGTAAGTAACTCTCTATAGAGCTGTATAGATTTTGTTGGTAACAGCGACAGGTCGCACCGCCATAATGTCTCAGTGAAATGTAGCCCTAAAAGTCATATTCAACTTATAAGACTAAATGACTACTGAAAAAGAAAGAGGAAAGAAATAAAAACAGTTTATTTACGTGATAAAGACGTAATCTTAAAACTAGCTAACAAAACTTAACATTACAGCCATTGATAGGGATATGCGTCTCCTCCGCGCAAAACGCCCGAAAACTCAGCATAAAGCTGCGGCCTCACGCATAATACGTTGAGCTCACAGCGCTGGTTTTCAGCGTGGGCCGGTCGCTGTGTCGACATAAAGAACGGTACAGTGAATTAAGAGATGGAAAAATGAACTAAAAATAAGTACAGAAAAGTTATAAATAAAAATAAAAATAAATAGATAAGGTGACTACAGGTACTGATAACCAGCTTAACATATATACTTTCCAAGGAACGGAAGAGTATGTATGGTCCTCTTTTCATACACCTACCAAAAACTATCAGAAAATACTATCTTAAAACTTCTTTTGTAGATTTTGATAGCTTAGTTTACTGAGTAGATATAGCTTAAGGAACATAATGCACCAAGCATCCGTTCCCGGCAACATTTGGTCCAACTCCCAGACATTGATACATTGATGGTCAATGTCCTATGTGATATACACTTAAGTGTACCTACGCCATTAAAAATACATTAGAAGCTTATAGTAAATGTAGCTTAATCCATTGTATTGTTTTTCTGTCGGTATGTAATGTTAATGGTTGTGTTAGATCTTTTGTCGGTAGAATTTCATTTTTTGTTTTGTGAAAATTTAGTGAGTTTACCTGTTTGTAGCGTACCTACAATACAGGAGTATAGTTCCCGGCACGGATCTTGAGCGCTTGCTTCAAGTTGAGCAGAAGTAAAATATCGGGTCTCTATAGTGGTGCGACGTGAGACGTGGGGGCGGGGAATGTCAGTGATTGGCTCGCCGCGCGTCGCGTCATAGACGTCACTCGTGATTTGTTCCCTGCGCTTGCTGCATATATCTAACAACGACGACGATTGGCTCGCCAATGTATGGAATGCGCAAAGCGATCCCCACTGTGACGCCGAGCACTCAAGATTCGTGCCGGTACCTATAATTACTATTACGGGGCAACGTTTATAGAAAAGAATTGGGCAAGTGCGAGTTGGAATCGTGCATGTAGGGTTCAATACAAACTTACTTAAGTAAATAGTTCAATTCTCGAAGATTTTTCCGAATCACAAAAAAAAGTATTTCTTAGTGATGTAACTACAAGTTTACCGTTGTCAGATTTATTCCTATACCTGTGTTATAAAACTTAGCTTTACTTTGAATTTAATCAACGCGAAGTACCTCATGAATTTTGATTCCTTTGAGTATCGAAATATACGATTTTCTCGATAAAAATGGCCGTATCTCTGCTTTTCGTTAATTTAGAAGTTGGATATTTTCACAGCTTCAAGGGACCGCAGACTCGTGTATATGGTTTTAATTTCAACTCGACAACTCTACGCGTTCTCGAGATAAAAGATTTGACAGACAGACAGACGGACAACAAAGTGATCCTATAAAGGGTTTCGTTTTTTGCTACTGAGTTATGGAACCTTAAAAACAAACAAACAGATATATGAAATAAGAGCCTATAAACACAAGCCACTCATACGTTATTAATACGCCACAATGCTTGATTGTCGAACATACAAAGTTCAAGACATCTATTTTTACATCTCTCTCGATGCCAAGTACTATCTATTGATTTATAACGCCTAACCATTGATTTAGTGTAAGCATTAAATAAATGAACACTCGCTAACATGGCTTATGAATCATAAAAATAAATGTTTACATCGGAAAATTTGAAACATTAAGATGTCATTTACACATGTATGTTTTTTAAATTCAAACATAGGGAATCTTCAAGAGTCTAAATGTCTCAACATAATAAATATATTTATTGCTTTGATGTTTAAGTAATAAGAGGAGACATAGACCATTTGATTTTGATCTAGACTAAATATTAATTTACTTTATATCTTCTTGAGTGAAATTATTAAAAGAAATTACATTATCACACTAAATTATTATGAACGCGAAAGTTTGTACGTTTGCGAGTCCTTTTTTGAGGTGGGAAATCATTTAATGACATCTTCCGCTCTTGGGTAGAGCGGAACGGCGTGTCAGACTTTAACAGAGTAAAACCCACTCCTAGTTCTATTGTTGCCTTGCATTGAAAGGCCGGGTTTACCTTTTAGAAGCGAACGCTTGGCCTTAGTAGGCTTCAACCCTGCTGAGTTTGATATACGGTTTGCTGACATTTCTTTGAATACGTTTGTGGGTCTGTGTGTAGATAAGTTTGTCACTCCTTCACGTACAAACAGCTGAACAGATTTAGATGGCATTTGGTAGACGAGTAGATTATTTACTACGAAAGAACATACGGAAACATTTTCTACATACTTTATGATTATATTCTACATACTTTATGATTATATTCTACATACTTTCACGCAGCCAAAGCCGCTAGCACAAGCTTGTTCCAAATAAAATCCACAAGACTGAAACAAACGCGAATTTTATTTCAAAGAAATCACAATCTAAAAGAAGCAATCGAATTAACAACCTCGAAAAACATAAGCTTCAAGTACATTCCAGCAATATAATTTAAAAAAGCTAACATTTAAGAACTCGCTAGATTCCATTAAACTGAATGGAAGTAATTTCATTAAAATGGAAGGTCAAAACAAACTCAGACAGAACGATTTTAATAACATTAGTTACAGCTGAAACCAAAGAAATGATATGAAAGAAAAGGAAGTTAGTGATAGCATGACGAGTGACAGGGTAGAATGGAAGAAAAAACGTATTGCGCCGACCCCAAATAAGATGGGACAAGGGCAGAAAAAAGAAGAAGAAGTTACAGCTGAAACCAAAATGAAGAAACAATATTAGTTTTAGTACGTATACACGAAACCCGAAATACTTCTCTAGTATTTCATGCAAAGAATCTATGTACAAAATTTCATAACTGTATCAAGAAAAATCACTAAGTTATAAGCTTGTTATGTCAGCAAAAATACATAGTCACCGGGCCATCCAGGCGACTGAGGGGTTGTTTTGCATTTACACCCAGCTGTCTGCTAGCACCTGATACCCGCCGTGACCTGTGTTGTACTTAGTGTCAGTGGTGTCCAACTTGTGACTTTTTTTTTATGGTGGGAAAAATCATGCATTGACATCCCCCGCCCTTGGGCGGAGCGGGAGATAGTGTCAGACTCTTACTGACTAAAAGACCCACCCCGTTCCTTCTAGCCTTCATACCGGGGCTCGAGCGCCCTTTCGGATAACCCTGGCCCCAGTAGGCTTCGACCTGGCTAGGTCCCTGCGATATAACGTGGTATAAAAACTATTGGAATTGATTCTATTACTGATTCTGAACGAAATACACCCCTACTTTTTAATTAGTACAAAAAAAAAATGGGGCTCTATCTGTACCCGTCGCTGATCATATTTTTGTAGTCAAAAGTAGAAAAAAACGAAATACTAAAATTGACCACGAAAAGGTAAATTCATCATAGAATCAATCAAACATAACAATTGCTAGTAGAAAATATTGCGGGCAGTTTTTCCTTAATAATTATCACTTAATCATTCATTAACCAATAGCCTGCACAATATTTCCATAAATTGAGTGACATTTTCAATAAACCAACGCTAATAACTTTGCTGTTTATGAATATTATTTATTGAGATTTTACTTATAAAATAACAAGGGCTTTTCTATTAAGCCCTTTAAGTATTTGTACTAATTAAAAATAGTGGTGTATATTCAGGTTATACTTAAACTAAAAATAATATTGTATGTATGTCCGTATACAAATGCCTCTTTGCCTCTGGCCTATATTAGTTTATTCAGTAAGCTTTCAATTTTATAGCCTTTTCGTGGAAATAATTATTTGCAGCATTTATTTTGATGGGAGAGCCTCGACAAAGTTAACGACCCCTGGAAATATTGACGTGACAACGTCTTATAAATTGGTTTGCCGGGTGACACTTCAAGAAACTGCGTTACGCTCCGCTCACGTTATGCGCTCACAATGAGAGCGAGTGAGAGGCACGCGTCCCTTCCACTCGAGCATGGTTAGCCCGCCTAAGAGCGAGAGAGACAGACATAAAAATTATTTTACCACTCAAAGTCGTTGTCACGTAAAACTTTCGCCCGTATACCGACTTTACAGGCAACCAATTTTTTTTTTTTTCAAGTATCAGATGTAATTTCATATGTCGTCGTCTCCGCTAGAGCTTATCAAAAAATACTTGACCCTATAGTCAAGTATTTTCTTGGGATATTGTTGATTTCGCTTATCTCTAGCCTTTTTAGATGGCAAATTATTGGATATTTTTTGAGCTTTGCGTGAACCGTGGGCGACGTGGGCGTGTTAGACTTTAAAACTTATCAACATAGTTAAGTTTTCTTCTGTAAATTATGATGACTAGCTCGCTGATCATATCCGGGTATTTATAATAACGTCTAAAAAGCATCATAAATATGGCGTGGAAAAGAGATAGCGCTATATGACTTGTATAGCTTTGTCTCTTTCTTGCTCCAGAATTTTGATGATTTTTCTTTCAATATGTTTTAGACTCTATTGTATTGTATTTTAAAGTCTATATTATTTTCTTTACAGAGCTCTTCGCTCACTGACCTGATCTCCGCATTCGACACAAAGGCTCAAACACACACAGACTTACAAAAGGTGACGGCATTCAGTGGATCGTTCGACAAAAATCACAAACCTACATTCTCAAAGGATGAATATGGAAAGTGAGTATATAACATAAACTTATGATATACTAGTTTTTGCCCGTGTACATGAAATACAGCCTATGTCACTCAGGAAAAAAGCAACTTTCTATCGGTGAAAAAAAATTTAGCAATCGGACTGGTACTTTCAGAGATTACCTCCCACAAACAAAAAATATTAGTATAGTTTCAACTATAATTACCTTATATTAGTGTAGTTTCAACTATAGGACCTTACGACGCACTGTCCTTGCTCAATGGCCAAAGGGCGTACATTCCGTTTTTTATTTCAAGGAGAAACCTTGTAAAGGCACTCAGACTTGATCTAGGGCGAAGTGCGCACATATCAGACTTTTACTGCCTTGACTTGGACTTTAAGGATAAGGACTGTTGGATTTTTGCCTCATTAAAACCAGCACAGTGGTCACCAACCTGCAACCTCTTTTATGAAACAACCTTGCCGCTGTGAGCGGTAACTAAGGGTGGGGCGGCGAGCTGTAAAATCAAAAGTATGCAAAATGTTTGAAATGTGCCACGAGACGTCGCTCATAGCGAAAACGCACGCGCTTACCGATGTCAACACACTCTCTGTTCCCTAAGACCGAAGTCATGATCAGGCCTTTAAGAGAGCTGCCAGAGACGCTACACTTATACTACATAATCCTTCGAGATATTATATTGCAACCAATCGATCTCAGGGTGATGCAGAAACATAATATAGGAGGTGCAACTTAAAATTATAAACAAACATAGTAATATAAACAAAAATAGAAAATTAATATAGTAATAAAAACATATTTAAATAATTATATACAAATAATCAAAATTATTTTTAGAAACGAATCTAACAAATCAACTTTGTGATGATTCTAGCAACTTCTTGCGAATGTGCTCAAGTGCCATTACCTTAAAGGAAAATCGACTGGATGCCATCCTGACGATCAACGGGAGCGCATTCCAAAGAGTGATCGCCTGTACAAAGAAAGAGGATTAAATAAACCCAGCGGGACGTGAGGGACATCATAGTAAACGATTATTCGTAGGTTGGATTGCAAATGAGTGTCAGCAAACAAAAATTTCTGTTCCTTAACACTTAAGAGTATAGTCAATGGACTGCAATAATATATGACCAGGTAGAAATCAGAAGCAGAATCCATGACTACGTAATTAAAAAAGCATGAAAGTTTCGAACTGTTGACTTCCAAACCCCAGGATGATTCTAAAATAGTACAGCATATGATGGATGTCTTCCCCACTTAGGCAGAGCACTGTCGTATCCTCTTGAAGACGATCGGCATCGGCGACCTCTCGCATCTGGCTCTGGTTCAGGACATGATCTGGAGTAAGAAAGAATGGGAAGTGATTGCCTCCTTCTGAAGAAGATGGCCACAATCGTGAGGGAGCGGATCTCATCATGCTTCAGCCACCGCTGGAGGAGACGCTCCGGGTGTCGAAAGACGATGGTTGGCCCGGAGAGTAGAGTAAGGAGAAGGCCTGGAGTCGACAGCGCGTAATGTTCCAAGGGCGCCTCAAAGATATTTCAGTAGAACTGAAGGGCTTTGCCTATTTGAGCTGCGGAAATATTTGAAAGAGAGACCCCACGGTCACTCTTAGAATCATTACTACTGAAGGAAACACAGAGATCTACAGTCATTAAAAGTCCAACACGCCCATCATTTGACCACTACATTTTTTTTGTGGTGGGAAAGTCATCAATGACAACCTCCGCTCTTGGGCGGAGCGGGAGATAGTGTCAGATTCTTACTGACAAAAAATCCACTCCGTTTCTTCAAGCCTTCAAACCGGGGCTCGAGCTGTCTTTCGAAACTAACCCTGGCCCCAGTAGGCTTCGACCCAGTTGGGCCCTGCGGTTGCAAACAACTCCTTGAGGCGCGCGGGAACAGTGCGCCGTCGACGACTTGGGCGCGATCCAGACAGTTACCGAACGGTCGAACAGCGAGTTACCCATTGCTCGCCGGCCGCAAGCTCGCGCCTTCCTAATAAGTACTTGTAAATAGCTTCTTTCATCTGTTTAAAGTAGAGCCACCTCTCCTTTTTTTCCTTTTTTGGGGTCATTATCAAATAATCCCTCCCGTAACTGCTCAAACTCACCCGCATTTCTTTAGTTGTCCATTGTGTTTCCTAAAAATCCCTCAGCCCAACGGGCCCCATACTAGGACGTCTTAAAATCGTCATAGTCCGTTATGCGAAAGGGATAGTGCTATTCTTCCCGTATAGTTCCGTCTCTTTTTCTCTCTTGCCGGGTTTATGATATTTTATGAGGACCTATCCCATTTTTCTATCGTCAACTCACGTTGATGATGACGCATACTTGAAATGCTTGTTGTTTCTCCCAACGCAACATTTGACAAAGACGTCTCGCGAAAAAAGGGACATTTCACCTGGACGGTCGGTTTGCATTCTTTTACTTTAATCGCTCGCCCGAAAAATTGACAAAACTTGTTCTAGAAAATGCGTGTGTTTTAAAAACCTTAAAACATTGTTGAAAATAAATTACCATTCAGAATTTTTTTGATGTGCCATAAATATTTTTTTTTTACTATTTTAATTTATGAATATACTATAAAAGGCCAAAGTTCTCGTATTGATACTGATTACACTAGGTACTGATTTAGTTTTACAGAAATTAAGATTGATTTATTTATTTATTTATTTAAACTTCATGTACAGTAGTGGTACATAGGCGGACTTA
Organism: Mythimna albipuncta; assembly: GCA_929112965.1. Classification (NCBI taxonomy): domain Eukaryota; kingdom Metazoa; phylum Arthropoda; class Insecta; order Lepidoptera; family Noctuidae; genus Mythimna; species Mythimna albipuncta. The sequence continues at coordinate 15,075,057 of OV815973.1, forward strand.
ATGCAACAAGGCATTCTCTACCAGTCAACCTTTGGGTTAAAAAAGAGATCACTGTGGTAGGGTTTGCACAATAAACAAATAACAAATAATGAAACGGAAAAAAATAATAATAATAAGTTAATTAAATATAATATATAATAAAATACATAAATATGCAAAAATAATAAACTAATAAATACTATAAAAAATATCAAATCTTAAAGAGAACTTAATAACAATTCTGACGAAGAACAAACTAAGGTTGAGAGGACTTCAAGTAGTAGTTCCGAACTTTACGTTTGAAGGAAAATTTACTTTCGGCTTTTTTGATGTCTAGGGGAAGTAAATTCCAGAGTTTTATGGTGGAAACAGCGTAAGAATTGGACATAAAGCCAGTACGGTGAGAAGGAATCTGAAGAAGCATGTTTTTGGATGCACGAAGGTTAAGATTATGAGAACTGCCCAACACTTTAAAATATTGTTTTAAATAATTAGGAGCACAAGGATCGTTCATTACGGTGAAGAGCATGCAGAGGGATCTGAGGGATCTCCTGAGACGGATAGGCAGCCATTTAAGCTGAGAACGGAAGGAAGAAATGTGGTCATATTTACGAAGCCCAAATATAAAACGAATGCAGTTATTGAGAAGTCGATCCATTTTGTTTAGAAGTTCTTGGGAAAGATCAGAGTAACAAACATCAGCATAGTCAATTATAGGTAACACAAGCGACTGGACCAAAGAAGTTTTAGTGCTCGACGGGAGGAAATTTTTGAATCTATAGAGAGAGAGATTGATGTCACATAAGAGCGGTTTTATGGGAAGTATTACGGGTTGGGCTCTCTTAAAGACGTCATAGTACAAGAGCCCTAGATCTTGAAGCAAAGGCAGATTAGGTCTTGTTTCAAATTGTGTATATTCATTGAACAATCTATTAGACTAGCCTCTTTTAAAGCAAAAACTTCCAATAAAGCCTTGAGGGCTTCAAAAAATAAGTCTGAAAACATTAAACCAATAAGTGGGTCGTCAGTTCATTATTTTTAATCTCTAAAAAGGTTTTCGCAAAAAACATTAGCAGCTGCGCGAAGATTAACATAAATACGTGAAAATACAGTGAACGAAAACATCGTGAGGAAATCGGCATGTCCTAGAACCAAAAATTCGAAGACATGTGACAGCTATCAAACCGCACTGGGCCCGCGTGGTCGATTACGGCCCATTCCCTCTCCTAAAGAGGAGATCTGAGTCCCAGCAGTGGGAACATTATAAGGCCAACTATGCTAAATAATACGTAATCATTATCCAATTTATCCCGTTTTACAGAACTTACTATTAATCTGATTTATGATGTCGTGGTTCAGCGTATTTGACTGTTAGCGTATATTGTACGTAAAATGTACATTTTGATACAAGTGAAGAAAGTTTGTCATTGTGATCGAGGCGGCATTCACCTGAACTTTAGGCGAGGGTGTTATGGAGCCGAGGGCTGCAGTGATAAATTTCCACATGTAACAAACAATAGTAACATTGTTTGATACATGTTACGTTACGTTTTTCAATAAACTTACGAATCAAGCAAATAAATGGGGGATGACGTGGGAATCATGGGAGTCACTTAACGATCAGCCTGAAACGATAAATGTTATAAAATTATGGCAGAGGCGAACACGTGCACTTTTCTACACTAGTACAAAAAATAGTAAATCGCGTGCCGTTTTCAAGGAAATGTATTGAAAAAGTATTTCCAAAGATCATATTGTGATAACTCTGTTTTTTTTCTAGGCCTATTCCCGGTTCAATGACTGAATTCCGAGGTGCCGAAGCTCAAGCCAGAGTCTGCACAGAAATGAAAGAACTATGTGAAATCATCGACCAGTACGGCAAAACGCCTTGCAAAAGTCTCCTTCCTCCTGAACTGAAAGACGCTACCAGAGTCATTTCCTTCGGGGAATTATTTTCGGTAAGTGCTAGTACTAAAGTTGAACAATCAACGTAAATCATAAAAGTTTGTCCATCAGCGGAATGTTCTCAAGTTTACTGTTTGATACATAGAACAAAAAAACCGGCCAAGAGCGTGTCGGGCCACGGTCAGTGTAGGGTTCCGTAATTTCCCGTCCGTCACGTACCCACTTATGAGTTTAAAAAAATGCTTGCATATACGATTATACTATAAACTTAGTCCAGAAATTATTTTGTTCAACCTTTTGGTCTTTTTTGTACAAAAACTGTTCTTTCCATCAAGTTCAAAATGATTTTTCTAGAAAGTCCTTATAAAGTTCTACTTTTCGGATTTTTTTCATATTTTCTAAATTTATGGTTCAAAAGTTAGAGGGGGACACATTGTTTTTTACTTTTGGAGCGATTATTTCCGAAATTATTGACATTATCAAAAATGATTTTAGCCAACACTTACTAATTTTTAAATACCTACCCAACAATATATCACACGCTAGGGTTGAAATAAAAAAAAATCACTTCCCACTTTACATATAGGGGGGCTACTCTGTATAAAGTTACTCTACTATAAAGCATTTTTTTCCAATTTTTATTACCACTTTGTCGGCGTGATTGATGTACATATTGGTACCAAATTTCAGCTTTCTAGTGCTAACGGTCACAGAGATAAAGCAAGGACGGACAGACAGTCAGACATGGCGAAACTATAAGGGTTCCTAGTTGACTACGGAACCCTAAAAAGTATCAAGCTAGAATTATATTAGACAGACGCACACGTGGTGTCGCGTGACGTATATCAAGTGTAGCTCTACAAGTCTAGTTTCCATATAAAATGTATTGAAACCGACGTGCCCAAATCGGCGTGTGTGGCACACGTGTGAGCAGTGTAGTAACTTTTAATGCAACCCATTTATATTTTCTTATTATGAATTATGAATAAATTCGGTTCTATTTTTTTAATTGAATTGGACGGACATAAAAAGAGCGCAGATTGCGTTTTAAAATGAATAATATATTCGTCGAATCACTAGATGATCTATGTGGAGGAGGCTAAGTTAATCTTAAGCCAGACTAATATATAGCTGGGCATTATACAAGATATACCCCAAAGAGGAATTATTGCTTGTAGGCACGCTAGAATAACAAACGAAATTCTCTTCTTCTATTTATCTTGGCTGCGTCTGGGGTAATTTGTTCTCACCAGTTGGATATCAACGATTGTTAGCGACTGACTGGCACTGCTAACTCATACTTTTTAATTTTAGAAATGTTTAAGTTGATTGACGCTGTCAATGTCCTTGGTAGGTTCGTTTGCTAGATTTCTCTTTTTTTTTCTTAAAATATCATCAATATATATTTTAATTAATTCTGCGTATTTCTATCAACATTTCATAACTACATTAGGTACTCTTTCAGTCCATTTCATTCCATCGCTATCAACGAGAAAAATCCTTGCCTATAGCAGTTGCTCTTTAGCATAACAATAGTGGTCACTGACGTGCATTCATTGATGTACGTTCTTAGTGTAAAAAAAAAAAACGAAAATAAAGTCATCAAGTCGTTTGAGTTGAGATTTATTGTAATCCAACCTTTTTATACTGAAGAACGTTGTATAGTTTATTGTTCTGGTCTTTACAAACATTTGTTTAGGCAAAAGGCAATGACCACTAGAACCTTTATTAAAACTAACCATTATATTAGCAGACTGTTGTACTGCAAAATTTGTGTGCAATGGTGGCCCAGTGGTCGAAAGTCAAAAACAGCCTCAAATTAGAGTTCAAACTCAGCCAGGCGCATTACTTAGTGTAATTTATTCCTTCACCACTGCTCTCAAAACGGTGAAGGAAAACATCGTAAGGAAACCGGTGTGTCCTAGAACCAAAAATTCAAAGACATGTGATATGTGCGTGGTGGATTATGGCCCATTCCTTCTCCTAGAGAGGAGGCTTAAGACTCAGCAGTGGGAACATTATAAGGCTGATTATGCTTACACTGTAAAATATTGATGAAAACAATGTCAAGGTTTTGTAATATATGCAGTAATTGTATATTACAGTAAACATTTTGAGATAGTTCATGACTTGTTGGTAAATTACGAGACAACAACGAGATTTACCGGTCTGAATATTGTGTGTCCTTGATGCTTTCAAAGGTCCAGAGCAATTACGCTCAGACGACATTCTGAGAAAATTATCAGTGACGCGATTGAATACTAGATAAGGACATTATCAAGGGAACAGTAACATTAACTGGTTTGTCACACTATCCATTTTCGATTTACAATAGAACGACTATTACTTCCCTAGGGAATGGTAAATCAAGAATCAAAGATTAATTCAAGTATGGGTAAGGACGCAGCAGTGGAATTAAGTGGAACACAGAATAGATAAATGCAGAAAGTCAGCTCAAGACAAGAAGTGAAAACGCACTATACTTATTCGCGTTAAGATTAGACATTTAAAGGATCCTTTCTTTTTTTTTTTATTGTTGATAGGTTCGCACTTGACCGCTATCTCACCTGATGGAAAGCGACGATGCGGTCGACGATGGAACGCGCTTACCTAAAAGAAACCTATTCACTCTCGACTTAAAGAGTTTTTACTGTCTGTTCAACCGATTTTAACTTCTATTTTGTAGGCATGAGGATGGTATTAAAAGCAAAAAAGTCGTTACAATACCAACAATTTACTGCAGCTACCATTTGTCATGCCACGAATGTAATAAAAGTTAAAATCGATTAAACAGATGGTTAAAAGGTTTTCATGAATGGTATAACGGTGCCACCGTTCCGGGCATTCGCCCTATGTTGTTTTGCGTCTTTTCCTTAGTTGTACGGAGTTAACCTTCTATATCTACCTGTTTATTTATTAGTATTATTTGTTGCTTGTAGGATAAATCCCTGACCTCTTTGGTAAATAAGTGTTGTATATTGAAATGTAGGTCAAAAGTCATTGGGGCGAGACACAGTCATGCATTATGCAGACATGGTTTCTGTTATCTCTGTATCACTATTGTCCTCATAAAATAGGCTATAGATAGACACAATAGTGACTGTGTATGTATTTATAGTTTTGTTTTTTTGTAGCCATCTTTTTATTGGTTTGAAAAATCTTTCTTAAAAACCTGCTCTTATTCCACCGCTTTTAGGTCCACAATAGGCTATTTTCCACACTAGTGCGGAAAAGTGTGCGTGCTCTCCTCCGCCACAATTTTTTACATTTATCGTATGAGGCGCGTCAATCCCCACGAGTCACCAGTCAACCCCCGTATTCATTTCTTCGTAAGTATACTGAAAAAAATCGTTTGATTTACGTGCAAATTTATCACTGAAGCCTTTGGCTCTATAACACACTTCGCCTACGACTCGTACAAATTCTGCCTTGGTCGCAAAGACCAACTTTCTGCACTAGTATCAAAATTTTGTACCTTTTTTTATCAGACTTTCTGCGCAATTTTTCTAATAAATTATATGAAAAATCACTTATACACATTAAATCTGTAACTGTAAGCAAGTAGCCGGCTCATTATTCAAGTCCGGATAACTTTTTCATCATTTAGAAATTCTCGTAACTAAGATACTTTTTTAATAAGGAAAAGTTATCTTTTGACTAAAATCACAATCTTGAGAATATAAGGATCCGGTATCTTCAGTGAATTGGACTAATAGTGGATACTTAACTTGATTTCAGTTCCAATTTGAGATAAATATTCATAACGAATATAATGAAAATTTGGTTCATCAATATCTAAAGTATATTTGTTAAGTGACTGAATCGCATTGATAATAGTAATTCAGGTTTTTCAGGTCAATATTTTAAGTTCTTATTGAATTCGAATTCATCTAGAGAATTTTATAGTAATACTAGCTGACCCAGCAAACGTTGTTTTGCCATATAAATAATTTTTAAGTAAATGTTAAGGGTGGACAACCCTTATCACTAAGGGGTATGAAAAATAGATGTTGGCTGATTCTCAGACCTACTCAATATGCTCACAATTTCATGAGAATCGGTCAAGCCCTTTCGGAGGAGTACGGGAACGAACATTGTGACACGAGAATTTTATTTATAAGATGTCAGATTTTCGATTTAAGGTTTTTTAAAATCAACTTTCTTTTTAGGGTTCCGAACTTCAAAAGGAAAAGCGGAACCCATATAGAATCACTGTCTGTCTGTCAAGACCCAATATCTTAAGAAAAGGTAAAGGTAGAGTTGAAATTAAAACCATATACTCAAGTCTGCAGTTTCTTGAAGCTGTGATAAAATCAAACTTCTGAGTTAACGAAAAAAAAGATACGGCCGCTTATGTCTCAAAAAGCGGGTATTTTGACACTCTCAAGGGTATCAAAATTCATAAGGTACTTTTTTCCTGTTGACCTGGAATCCTGAAAGGTATGAAGCAAGTTCTTATAGAACAAGTATAGGAAAACGGTAAATTTGTAGTTACGTCACAAAAAATAAAATTTTGTGATTCGGAAAGTTCTTCGTACTCAATTCGGGAATTGAACCGTTTTCATAGGTAAGTTTGTATGGAACCCTCAGTGTACACTTGCCCGGTGTTTATTTATTTATCCTCTTCACAACAATCTTTATAGGTCTTAACCTAATTTTGACACTGCAGCTATCAATTTAGACCTAAAAATATGTTTTTAATAAAATCTAAAAATGGTATATTATTTTTAGTTATGATCTGCTAGAAATAAAACTTTAACATAAATAATATTCTCTGTCTCTTTCTTTCATTGTCTTACATAACTGTGTTTGTGTGTTTTGTAACTGTGTTTCTAATTACGACATTCAAAGAGTTAATAAAATTCTTGCGAATTCACTCACATATATAACAACATCTGAGATTATTATTTATTTATTTTATTATTTTATTTTTCACATTTTAGGAAAGCTTACAGACTAATAACAACATAGTGACATTAGCAACATATTGCTGACGATCAGGAAGTTTCAGAGTTCGGATGAACAAGAATATCAAACGTACAGGTGCACATAATTTGCTAAATGCTGGCAAAGTTGTTAAGAGTTGGTGAACTCCTACACTGTAAAATTTGGTGTAATTCAACAACTTAGATGTCTTTTTGAGGATTTGCAAGAAGTGGCTCAAAACCGGGAGCAATAGAAGGAATGGAAGGAGCCTTTTACCCAATAAAAATGTAATGTATTCTAATGTTGTGGGACCAACCTACATGTGGAAGCTTGTAATTAGCAATTTAATTGCCTACTATTGTCACTATGTTGTTATTAGTCTGTAAGCTTTCTTAAAATGTGAAAAATAAAATTAAATAAATAAATAAAAATAGTGTGACAGTATAAGCTAGATATAATAACAATAATGTTCAACAAAGGATGCCAAACCTTTAGATTTATTATAACCTAGCGATTTCATTAGGGAAGGGCAAGCGATGCCTCTTAAAAAACTAATAAATATCAAAAGTATGAATTACACATCGGCAAATATAATACCATAAAGATAAATCAAAGGCAGATGATCTTTGGTGAAACCACCTCTACCAGCAGTATTTAACATTCGAAAATTCGAAATACTTCAAAAACGAGTGAAAAGTCGTCCACTTTAGAGAAAGATGGTAAGCCGCAAAATTGTTTTTTTTTTGTCGTTAAATTTGTTCCTAAATTGTGTGAACTGCAGCAACTCACTTCAATACAGAACAGACTTTTTTATATCAATAAAAAGCGTATTCCTACCAGACCACTCAACAGTTCCGTAATAATAATCCGCTTTCACAAAGACTTTATTAAAGCTAAGCACTATCTTACTGGTTTAAAGTAGGAAAATAGGTACTCTTAAAAATATTTTTTTACTTTATTTTACAACGGAAAAGAATAATTGAGGAGCTTCTTTTCAAAATTTGACTAGCCAACTTTCGACAAAACTGATTTTTCATTTATTTATTTTTTGTTTGGTAACATTGAAATTTTTACTACGCGAAAATAAAATTGGCCCAAAACTTGACGAGCTCACCAGAGAAAAAAAAAGATTAAAAGGCATGATTTTATCCCCTTCTAAATGACATTACCCAAAAACTATTTGCTCAGATTGTGAAAAAAAAAGTCAAGTTTTGAAAAGAACCTCCTCAATTGATAATCCTTTTTAAAGTTATAAATTGATACAGCTAAAGTTTACTGAAGCACTTTTCAATTCAAAATTACTTTTAAGATAAAAAATGAATACTTAATATTAAAAAATATTAAAGTTTCAAAGTGAGAAGACGTGGAGATTTACAAAAGGTTGAACACAAAGGAGTTCTGAAGTTTGTAAATCTTTCAGACGTGTTGTTCGTTTCAAAACTTAGTGAAGTTTGAATAGGAAATTCCGATGAAATTTTTCTTTTCCTATCGCTAACTCGGTTAATAAAATCAATGAGTTTATTAGCTTTTGTTTATTGAACACAAACCCGTTTTGTTAAAGACATTTGAAAACAAAATGTGTAGTTTTGTTTTTATTGCGCATATTTGATGAATAGATTTTTTTAAATCTCTAGTTTATTAAGAGCATATTGAAATGATGTTGTAATTTTAGTGTCTATGGTGCATATTTAATAAATGTAGGTTTTAATTTTGTGTTGGTAAATTCGAATATTTCAGTGGAGTCAAATATCATTTATCGTGTCAAGAGCGTATTTTGATTATTTGTGTTTATGAACATGAATGAAATGAAGCCGACGGCAGAAACTAGTTAATAATAAAAAAACACATGTGAGGCATATATGAGCCACATAACATCGACTAACTATGAAAATACAATGACCGAACGAAATAAGACTGTCTACATTTAGTTTGGCTTGGGTATACGAGCCAAAATATAATAACATCATAGACCGTGTCAGGTTTAAAAATGGCGCAACCGCGTAAATATTGATTGACAGGTTTCAAAGTAAACAAGTTTTTAATGAAAATATTTTTTTCACAGCAAGCTTTTATATACATCATACAATACATCTTGATGAGTAAATCGTTAAGATGTATCATACGAGCCCAAGCTCGATGGGGTTGTGTCATTTAACTACCAAGCTCCGATAGCTCCATGTCATAATGATTTTGCATTGTCATCTGATTTACACATGCATGCAAAATTTCAGCTCAATCGATAGCCGGAAAGTGGATCAAATTTAATTTGCAAGATTTGATTACAGACAAACTTTGGGAGAGGTGAAACTAAATAAAAGCTTGTAAAAAATAAGAAGGAACCGAAATAGTATATTGAATGTCTTTAGCACATTTATTTTAAATGCTTTGAAGATTTGAATTGCTAAGATCGTCGTCTGTAGGTAACTGTTTATAAAATGATCTGATTATATGAAAATCCTGTCTAGAGAAAGCTGTAATATACATATTTTGATCTTTTTGCCGAGCGCTGACCATTTCTATGTGGGTAGTTGAATTATTTTTTTATTATTCATATCGAAAGGGACTGACAACAATACCTGAAGATAGACGTGTGTGGAAAAGTGACAGTGAAAGCCTTTGCCCAGCAGTGGGCGAAGGGCTAACAACAACAACAACACATCGAGAGGAAGATTTATTTAGGAGCGTAAACAGAAAAATAACAAACCCGGTCAAAATTAATTTTTATTTAACAACCTTTTAATATTGGTGGAAAGGGAATTTGTCAAGTAACCTGTTACTTAACCAATTTCCTTTCCATCACATACTGAAATATGACTTCAACGTCATTAAGTAACGCTCGTACAAAAGAAATAACGAGATGTTCCCCACCACGACCAAATTCTTCTTCATACCAATATTTGAAATGCAAATTGCTTCTTCATAAAATAACCAATTTTTATGGTGTTTTCAAAATAAGATTTTATTTGAGAGTCTTTTGTTGTTGTTGTTTAGTACAAAAATAAATGCCTTCCAGGAAAGTACCCAATTCTACATAAGACAGGTATTTTCTATTTGACTAGTGTTTTTGAAAAAAAGCAGACAGAAAAGCATTAGTAATTGCAATAAACTATTTTTTTAGTATTCATGCTGTCGGCGACATCTTAGAACTTTGACAGCTGTACATTATTTATATCAGTCGTGCCGTGATGGTTAAGGATGAGTTGCACCATTTAACTATAACGATAACCAAACTACCAGCCGTGAAAAGGCCTTCTATTGGTCAATTCGATGATTTGACAGCTGTTAACGGCTTTGTTATCGTTATAGTTAAATGGTGCAACTCACCCTTAGTGGTTAAGTCACCCGCCTTTGCAAGTCTGAAACCGGGCAAGTACTAATGTGATTTTTTTCTATTCATATAGAATAAAATAGAATAGAATAAACTTTATTGTATGTACACCAAAAAGTAACACAGTTTGTACAGAAACTTAAAATGGGTACAATGGCTGTCTTAACGCTAGCAGCGATATCTTCCAAACAACCTAAGGATGGATAAGAACTTAAAACAATACAAGGGTTGGCTGTGGTCACTCTAGTTATATAAAACACAATCATCGTCATCATCATCAGCCCCACTGCTGGGACTCAGGCCTCCTCTCTAAGAGAGGGAATGGGTCATAAAACACAATACATAACTTTAATTATATATATACAAACATATTATAATGTGTTAAATAGTTTCCTTTTACGAGTATCTAGGAAATGACTAAATAATTCTCGAAAAACTCGTAATAAGTCGGTCCCGGTTGCCATTTATAGAATTTTTCACTATCTCCCGCTCCGCCCAAGAGCGGGGGATGTCAATGCATGATTTTTTCCTACCATAAAAAAAAAGGACTCTGACCTACTGGTCAGACCAAACCAACTGGAGACAATCGCCGAACATAGGATAACATTGTGAAAAATAGTCCACAAGAAAGTTATTCGTCGAGGTCACGACCCTTGAGGATAAATAACTAGCACTAGCGACACTACACGAATTTGAGCTTGGCTCGTGCTTCTCTCGTGCTCGATTCCTCTAGCGTAGACCCACGTTAAGAGATAATGATGAATGAAAAATCTTTTCTTAAACAAAAAGAAACGTTAATTTTTTAACTACCCACTCATTTTAAAATGACTCACATTTCCGCATCTATCTCCAAAGCACCTGTGAACCTGTCAAAATTATGTAAACTTCATTGTTTTCTTTATTCCTGTCGCAAGGTCAAACTAAAAGCTAAAATAAATTTTCAAATGTTCACGTCAAAATAATATTTTGTTTAGAGCAAGCGATGACATGTGGCGGTAACAGTTTAAGTGGATAATATGAAAGATGTAAATATTTTGCAGCAAATTATATGTTATTTTCCGTATGGTCTGCTGCGTATTTTGCGGCAGACAAATAGTTTTGTTAAAACTAAATCGTGCACGCATAAGTTTTTAGAAATCAGTCTCATCATTTCAGCCAAAAGACATGCAAGTCTCGCCATAACGACTGCTCCTGTGTATCTGGGCATCCAGTAGTAATTGCATTTAAATTCTCACATTTCAAATCGACCTTTATTTCACTGAAAGGTAAAGCAACCATATGCTAAGCTTTGAAACTGGACATTATGGAAAAAAAAACACGCATATTAATAAATCGCTTTCGTCATTTCAACTAAATTGCTTATTAAAATATCACCCCCTAAAGGGGTTCAATAGAAAATAAAATTCGGAAAGAAATCGTAAGTATGAGATATTCCCTATATTTTTCCTATACGATTGGACCCAGGATACATCGCTGTGTCAATTCGTCTGCTGATGTGCATAAGTAGGTACTCTAATACTATCCAAAAAAGAGACTATTTATTAGGAATGACAGATTTTGCTTTGAAGTGAAGTGAAGAAGTGACTTTTAATTTTATAAAGTAATTTTTTAAAGATCACTACGCATCGCATAACTACGATTAAATTTTTGGTTATTGTATTGGAAATTTTTACTACTGCATTGAAAATTTTAACTATTTTTGTAACTATTTTTTTTGTCGAGTTACGCTTTGACCTGAATATTTGAGTATGGAATCAATGTTTTTTTTCCCATATTTTGGAGTTAAACCCATATTTAATGTTGTTAATATTCATGAGTTCTTTCTCCCTCTGAAAAATTGCCATTAACAAAAAAAAAAAAAACACGCAGCACAAAATGTTATTAGGTATTTTTATTATTACCATCAATACACATTCATGCCAAGTGTAATGGTTATGGCAATATGCCCCGAGACCGGTGCGTTCAAGGGGAAGGCCAATGATCTTTAATGGAACTTTTAATGGTAGGAGCAGATGATGTGTGCAACGTTTTAAAATAATGTGTGAAGATTTATATTACACTATACAGCTAGCATCTGCCAACGGCTTCACTTGCGTGAAAAAACGCTTCTCTATAGTAAAATTTGGCCCCCATTTTATTTTTTAAAAGAGTAACCATGGAATTTCTTGCCGGTTGCCGGAAACGACCAATTTCGAACCGTACACTAGCTTCTGACGTTTTATAAGTGCCCATGTAGGCCTATGTGAAATAAAAAACTTTTGACTTGACTTGACTTGATCTTCCCACAGGGTTCACCCTCACCCTCTAAGAAGATAAAACGAAAAAATTCGAGAAAATTCTTTGAAAGTTTAGCGCATGCCTAGGTCACAATAACTGTCTGAGTGCCGTGCAATACGTTCAGTTGTATTTTGACGGAACTGTCAGTCAGTAACGGTTACTTTTGACATAATATCATTATCATCTTCTTGGCCTTGTCCCATCTTATTTGGGGTCAACAACACGTTTTTACTTTTGTTGACATATATTGGTTTACAGACATTTAAAGAAAGCTTTTTTTTAATTTTTACCATTTCAACCTTTCGAATACCGTAATTACAGACATAATAAAAAGACAATGAGAGAGCGAACGACGGTGTTCGCTTGGGGTTATTAAACACCGGTGAACTAAGTGTCTAATTATATTTTGTAATTTTTTGTACTGTTTCTTTTTGAAGCATAAGATTTCAGATTAGCTATGATTTATTAAATATAATATAAGTTATATTTACATTACATAACCTTATCATTAATTTTTTGTCAGTATTATTACTACATATATACTTTCAGGATTTTGCTGCGACAATTTTGTGTTGATCATAATTTTAATAAGTATAAAAAATACGCATTTTATTACAAGACATGAAAAAAATCTTACGATTAATAAAATTATGTAATATTTCGTTTCATAATTATATTGCCGCTATAAAACTATTACAGAAACATGAAGAGGACGATGTTAAAATTAATATTTGTAACCATTGACATGTACACTATTATAATAACAAGGTAAAGTTTGTTTTTTTTTTTTGTTTGTAGGAGGTAATCTCTGGAAGTACTGATCCGATTGCGAAAATTTTTTCACTGATAGAAATGCTGCTTTATTCCTGAGTAACATAGGCTATATTTTATGTGCGCGGGCGAAGTCACGGGCAAGAGCTAGTATCTTATAACTACGTAAGTAGAAGGTATTAATTTCTGCCACCAAATTCTAATGTATTTCTCAGACTCTCTTCTAAGGATAAGGGCCTGCGCGTATAGATGTGCAACGCGATGCAACGCTAATATTTTCTAAATAGTGATAAATAGAGCTTCGACTATCAGCCATCGTAGGCGTGGTCTTGCGGATGACAAGCAAGGAGTAGCTAGCCGTCCGGCCGTCCGGTAACAGCCAGGACCGAGTCGGAATCATCATCGCGCCTCAAAGACGTGATAGGGAAACCGTCTTATATAAAATAATATATATGTATATATAATATATGGGTTTATATTATATTAAACATGTATGTATATTTATTTGATATATATATGTACTTTTATTCCCTCGTTTTCTTATTTTTTTTTATGCACCTGCCATGTATATTCTTCACTACGCTTGGTTGACTGGTAGAGAATGTCTAAGGCATTAACTCCGCATTTGTACTTTTGTGTTGCATGAAGTTTTAATAAATAAATATAAATGGTCTTAGAACGCAAGGGCTACTGAAGGAACAAAAGTGTAGTTTTAGTCGGGACCTCCACCCAGCCGCTTTACCCAAGAGTATAAGTAATTAGGTGATTTTCTACACAAAGATGCGTATTTATCACTATACGCTTCATATACGCCTGCTCACAGTTTGCACACAAAACTATGTACAAGTCCGTGAACAGCAGGACTTACAGTTGCCAAAACGGATCTTGAGCGCTCGGCGTCAGAGTGGGAATCGCTTTGCGCGTTCCATACATTGACGAGCCAATCGTCTTCGTTGTTAGATACATGCAGTAATGCAGGGAACGAATTAGGACTGACGTCTATGACGCGATGGCACGGCGAGTCAATCACTGACACTCCTTGCCCCCGCGTCTCATTTCGCACCACTAAAGAGACCGAATATTTGACTTCTGCGTAAACGCTCAAGATCCGTGATGGCAACTGTACACAAGAAGACGATCTCAATAATTGTAGTTAGGGAAAAAGCTAGGTATATTAATCTTCTGTTGCTTCTCGGTGTGAGGTGACCCTTTTGTTGCGATCTCTAATCTAACTTTGATTAAGAAGGTACATTTATTTCGGTTTTACGTACTGCTTTTCAATCCGAATGAATTAGATTATTTGGACGAATTGCCTTTGTGGAATTTATACTGTTGGAACTTTTATCATTTTGGCTACAGTTGATTTTGGAATATCAATATTATTTTAATCCCTAATTATTTTTTTAAACCATTGTGGTCTATTCATTTGGATGTAGAGTTTACTATTTACCTAGTAAGTTATGTTGATATAAGAAAGATATGTGTATAAAAAAAATCGATAAATATTTTATATGGGCTGATTTTTTATCCGTTACAATACATTGGGCCGAAGTTTTAAGTAGCTAGTAAAAATCTATGACAGTCTTTTAAATATATAAAGATGGATTTGTGAAACTGTAGTATGTTATAAATGACTGAATAATTAACAAAAGAAAGTGCATAGGTAATATACATAATATATTGATATTTTTTTTTTGTGGGGATGTTTGTGCGGATATTGTTTATTTCTTCACGCATGCATAGATGGATTGTGTGAGGAGTGATATAAAAGAAAAAAAAAGTGATAGTGTATACAAGTAAAAGCTAGTTAAATAAAAAGTCTTCATATCATTAATTCACTAAAAGACGACGCGTTTTGATGATGAACGTGAACTTTAAGGTTTTTTTTTA
Source organism: Mythimna albipuncta (assembly GCA_929112965.1). Classification (NCBI taxonomy): domain Eukaryota; kingdom Metazoa; phylum Arthropoda; class Insecta; order Lepidoptera; family Noctuidae; genus Mythimna; species Mythimna albipuncta. The sequence continues at coordinate 15,090,133 of OV815973.1, forward strand.
GCAGTGGAAATATCAGCTAATGACAGCCCCGCTCTTGGGCGGAGCGGGAGATAGGGTCAGATTTTTCGACCCAGCTGGGCTGGCAGCTGTTTGAGGCGCTCGGGAACAGTGCGCGCCGTCGATAACTTGGGCTCGGTCCAGACAATTACCGGACGGTCGGACAGCGAGCTACCCGTTGCTCACTGTCCGCAAGCCCGCGCCTACGGTGGCCGGAAATCGAGATCGGAATCCCAGCGACGTCTGGGGCGCTGTGAGCGACGCCGTTGGCCGATGCGGTCGGCCTGCTCTTTTGCTAAGAACTCTAAAGTTTGATTTTTATAAATAATTATATAGTAATATTCCACAACTATCACACTTAGCCGTCTAGTCCCAACCTAAGCATAACTTGTGTTATGTGTGTACTAGACAATCTGATAAACATAGTTATATATTTCTAAATACGTACATATTCTAAATAGGTGTGGCCTTTCGGTGTTTTACAGGATGCACTTTAAAAAGTGTGCGCAGGAATTACATGACTTGATTCTACCATCTCAAATTTACCATCGGGCAAGCCGACGAACGGCGAGTATCCACCCTTATGTTACTGAAACCTCTACGGTCCGGACCAAGCGTTTTGCCTCGTTGTTTATACCACGTACATAGAGGGACTGGAACAATTTGCCTGCTGGTGTCTTCCAGTCTGATTATAATTTAGGTGTCTTTATGGCAAGAGTGAATAGGCTTTTAATAAACTAGTGCGCCTCACCATTAACGATTGCATCACTGCTTACCATCAGGTGGGATCGCAGTCAAGCACTAGTTTATATCAATAAAAAAAAAATAGATAATTTACTTCCGGACACAGAATAATTAATGATCGTGCTCATCATTGTGTGATGAGCGCGATCATTTGTCCTGAGTGTGAATCGAACTCACGACCTCTGGCATGGCAGTCAGGGCCACTATAGACCTGTTGCCAGCCAATCAATCAATAAATCCTACTTGTAAAGATATTAAAATATGGAGGAAAAAGTTTGTTTGGAAATTCGTTATTTTTGCCGATAGGAAAGGCTTGTAATTTTAAATTGAACATCAGAAAAGGGTTTGAGGAAAAATTGCCTAGAGCCAATTTCAGCTTCCTTATAACTCGTCATGTTTATCCTTATTGGCCTTGTCAAGCCGCAGAGATTAGCCACACGTCTCTGAAGCGTGGCCTAATACTGAATTAATTGGCAAAAAAAAAATGCTCCGTGGAATTTCAGTGTTGCAAATAGCTGCAGCTTTTTTTCAATTTTTACGGCTAATTGTTTGACAATTCAAAAGTCCCAGTAAATGGTTTTATTGAAATAAATTTACATACACTACACACTTATACTAATATAATAAACAGATAGTTTGTTTTTTTGTTTGTAGGAAGTGATCTCTGAAATTACAGGTCCGATTGCGAAAATTTCTTCGCCGATAGACAGCTGCTTTATCTCTGAGTGGCATAGGCTATATTTTATGTACGGGGCGAAGCCGCAGGCAAAAACTAGTGCTTATTATAATGAGTTTGAATAAGACTCATACAGTACTAATACTCGTAGATTATAAAGAGGTAAAGTTTGTTTTTTTTTTTGTTTTGTTGTTTTCGCTTATAGAAAGCTGCTTTATTCCTGAATGGCATAGGCTATATTTTATGTATGCGGGCGAAGCCTCGGGTAAAAGCTAGTAATAATTATATAAAGGAGAAACTAACCTAGTAACATATCAACGCATAGTCAAAACTACTGGGACTAGGAGCATGTATTTTTGCATAAGGTTTCCTTTTATATCGTAGGCGAGCACTAAGCAGGATTTTTCCGAAATACACTATCTAAGGGGATGAAATGGGGGTCCAAAGTTTGTATGGTAAAACCTACTTTTACGCGGGCAAAGCCGCTAGTAGAGCTGCTATCTATATATATACCTTGCACTTTGCTTGGCTCGTCTTGGCGGGGGCACTACCGTGCCTCCAGATAAAAATGAATCCCTATTTCCTAGGTCACGCCATCACGCGTGAATGGCTGGACTGATTTCGCAGATTCTTTTTTGTTGTGTTCGTTATTATGAGGAGAAGGTTCTTATAAAAAAAAGGAAAATTAGGCTAGTGTAGGGTAGTTTAGGGTACCTAGTGTAGGGTAGAGTAAAGTAGAGTAGGGTTGAGTAAGGTAGAGTAGGGTAGAGTAAAGTAGAATAGGGTTGAGTTAGGTAGAGTAGGGTAAAGTAGGGTGGAGTAGGGTAGAGTAAGGTAGAGTAGGGTAGAGTAGGGTAGAGTAAGGTAGAGTAGGGTAGAGAAGGGTAGAGTAGGATAGAGTAGGGTAGAGTAGGGTAGAGTAGGGTAGAGTAGGGTAGAGTAGAGTATAGTAGTGTAGAGTAGGGTGGATTAGGGTAGAGTAGAGTAGCAGTAAAAAGCGGGAGCGAAGCCGCGCGGGCAAAAGCTAGTAATAATATAGTTACTCAAACGTTGATAGTTACAGTTGCTTATTTTGTAGACAGTTTTTCAGAAAAGGCATGAAGAAACGTGACCATTCCATTTAAAACTACTAGTAGTATTATTATTGAGCTCGAACATATAAGACCTAGTTATATGCCCGAGCTCAATAATACTTCAAAGATATATGAAGCGTATTATTTTATGAACAATAAAATTTTACGTACCTATCTAGATACAAATAGACCTATCTAAAATATTTGGCACAGTTACAATACGTAATACACATTGAAACTATTCATCATGAATCGTTTAGATTCCTAACACATACCAAACTTGTCTGAATTGTCAGAATTAATGATAAATTGTTTTATATTTCGAGGGTTCTGATTCATCTTTACGGCTTCCAATTTTATCGTAGCTTTGTAAAAACTCCAGTTTAATGCGACCTTTCATTAAACAGAAAGCTTACACAATGCGAGGTCAGCTTATACTGAAAAAGCTTTATATATCGTCGTCTGTACCTTCAGACTTGTTCTGTCATGAATCATACGACTGGTCGAGTCTTATAATTAGCAGAAATGTTTGTTTTAAAATTAACAATGAATGACGCAAATTGGGTAATGAGCCTTTGTAACACAGTTGTAAATTAGAATCAAACGAAATAACTCTTAAACAAATGAACATCCGCCGTCATAAATTTCTGTTGTTCTTTTTATGAATTTGTATTTACTTTTTTTTGCAAAACTATATTTATAACCAGACAGCAGTAAAAGTCATATCGATAAATGAAAAGCAAAACAACAATCCGCTTTGTTTTTAATGCTATATTTTATTCAGAAATGGAATATGCTCAATAACTGTTAATTGTCATTACTGTTCCTTTTTTAAAAAGTATAAAGGTAGCCATTCATGCTAACGTACACCTGTCAGGTTTGCCTGCACAGGTATTATATACATGTCAGTAAGCTTGTATGGAAACCCGCACAGTTTTCCAACATACACACTAACGGCTAACTTGTCAGGTATACGCTATCGTGTATGACGGGCATAATGCAGGAGATACATATTTATGTGGGTTTAAGTTAGCAAAAATCAAACACGAGCAAACCTTTTTCTGTTTTGGATGAAGTAACATTAACCCAGAGAGATGATTTCTCACCCCAAAAAAAAAAAAGACTCGAAAACTCGTATACTCAAAGATGCGTAATTTGGCGAATGTGCCGTTCGCGAGCCCCTTACCAACTGCGCGCGTGCATTTCATGTTCATACAAAACACGCGCGGCGCAGGGGCTTCGTACGAACACACCGTACGCGAAATGCAAACTCGCCGAATGCGGTGCATTCGCCAGGTATGGACACACCATTATATACATTAATATAATAAAAAGATAAAGTTGTTTTTTTTTTTGTTTTTATGTTGTTTGTAGGAAGATCTGAAAGTACTGATCCGACTCTTATTTTTTTTTTCACCTGTAGAAAGCTTCTTTATTCCTGATTTAAAAGCTAGTATACTATATACCATAAAGAACTGAACTGAACTTGATAGTCTATTAATGAATCTGTTCAACATAAGTACCTTGTGAAACGCTCTTGCGAACAATATACGAGCAAGTCTGTCAGTAGTCCCTGGAAGACTTGATGGAATCTAGGCTATCAAAGTAACTAAGTATGTTCCTATTTTAAACAAATATTGTGATTTCTAAGTACCTCTTTACAGCTAATTTTTTATTTATTTGGTTAATACCGGGATGCAGCACAGGTCGACTGTTGCGCTAATGTCTATTATAAAGGTGGTTTGTATGTTTGCTATTTGGCACATGAGTGACTACGTCCTGGAATAGAAAGTAGGTTTTTTTTTTATAATCTTGTGACAATTTTCTAATTTTAAGCGGACGAAGCTGATGGCAGAAGCTTGTTTTTAGTATCTTAACCGTAAAATTATTTTTTATTATTATAATTATTTAGTAAAACAATCATTCCGATCGTGTTAGCTACGTCTTCGAAATAAAGAAGCTATTTATTATCTTAAAATCTTTATCATTTGCTGGGAAAGCTTAAAAATTTCGACGGTCTCGTGAATCCGCATAGTTTTGAACTTTGACTTAAAACTATTTCTCGGCAATTTGAGACACTTCTCTTCTAGCCAAAGTTGTATTAAGAGGGTTTAAAATTTCTCCACGTCTTCTAAAAGTAATTTGAATAAAGTGTGTTAAAAGCTTGGATTTCTTAAGAAAAACTTACCATCATAATTAAAACGGTCACGAACTATAACGACGAAAATGATTGACGAAATATGAAAAATGCCTTTTCATATTTAAAGCAAAATATCCACTTTAATTCATTAAACCCCAAGCGAACGCTCGCGCATCTATTGTCTTTCGATTGTGTCTGTGATTTCCACGATTGAAAGGTTAAATGACAGCAGCGCTTTTTTGGAAAGCGTCAACTCAAGCAGGAGTCTCTCCTAAAATCATATCCTAAAATAATCTACAAATTTCTTTAGTTAAAGTCCATAAAGATCAATGTTTAATACAACCGTCCCTAGCTGTCCTCCAGCTTTGAGCCGATTTTACCTTTTAATTAGTATTTGAATTTGATAGGAAATTATGTTTTCAACAGAAGTTTTCAAAGGTATATCTTTTAAAAACATCTCCAGGTGATTGGGACAGTTTTGTCGATTGCGGGTGTTAGCAATTTCTACAAATTGATATAACTATATATGTTTACTTCATTTAATATCAGTAGTGTAGAACGCACATTTCCAACTTTAAAAATGTTTACTTCGATAAATATGTCTAAAGTATTATTCACAGCAGGTGGAATATCCTAAAGTGATTTGTATTTCTTACATTATCCATAGTTTTCAAATTTCAAAAAAAAAAAAAAAATATTGTTATTTCACATAGGCCTACATGGGCACTTATAAAACGTCAGAAGCTAGTGCACGGTTCCAAATTGGTCGTTTCCTATGGAGAAGAACCAGCAAGAAACTCCATGGTTACTCTTTTAAAATAGTGGTTGTTGGTACAATATTTCCATATAACAGTAATTATAGATATTATTATTAAGTTTATAGTATTATTATTTAAGTTTCGATAGCAACGTAAAATATTAACAATATCTAGATTTGTGGTTAAATGCTTATCGGATTTCATGACCTCGGGCTTCTAATGATTTCGTTGTATATCTATCTACCTACTTAGTATCTGTTTCTTGGAAATAAGCTCACTTGAGTAATTAATAAAAGGTTCTATGAAATTACCATTTTGAGGGCTTTCATGGTTAAAAGTACTGCGATATTACAGAAAATACAAAGTACAAAAGAAACCAATAAATAACTAATTTCTAAAAAAGAATAACGTATCTTAAATATAAACTTTACTTGAACTTATAGTTCCAAGTCGATATTTCAAAACAATCCGTTTTGAAAAACGGCAATTTAATTGGTAACTAGATATTATTGTGGAGAGATTTATAAAATTGATTTATTTCTAAGTAATGAAGATCTCCTGCCCGAGGAGGAGGCCTGAGTCCCAACAGTGTTAAAATTATATATAAGACCGACTATGCTATGTAATGAAGATCTCTTACAAGTGGGTACTTAATTCAATTTCTATCATTTTTACTAGTAGGAAGCTTTACTGTCACTGAAAGCCATTTGACTTCATTTGACTTCTGATTTTCATTTATTTCGATGTCTCGTGTCAGTCATTTATTTTAAGGATCGTGTCACAAAATGCCAGTGTTTCTAAGCTGTAGTCAGCTGGACACTGACCTTTTCTAGTTAGAATTGACTAAAGATTTGACGTGTAAAAGTAATTTTTAATTTTATTTTTCAATCGGCAAAGGAATTTTATCACGTTTATAAATAAAATTATTGTGTAGTTTCATATAGAAAAAAAATTTCATCAACAAAATTTCTTGTGGTCTCAGGAGCAAAGTGCGGAAATATATCTATTTTCATTATCACGCTTCACACACTAATATTACAACTGCGAAATTTATATATGTGTGTGTATTTTTGTTACTGCTGAACGGAATTGGGTGGAATTTAGTGTAAACCGTGTTCTGGATAGCACATTTTTATCGTAGGAGTATAAACGAGTGTATACTCCCGCGGTAAAGTCTCAAAATTGACATAAATGATTTTTTTTTTGACATTTACCAACTTTATTAAGGCCTCTAGCAAACTGCTTTATAATACCACTGGGCATATGAATACTTGTATTGGTGACTGATCAGAGTATACAACAGGTCTCTGAGTATAAAACAACGATGGATATGTCCACTTATCACGGCTTGCAGAATTTATACCCACAATGTTTAGCAATCACATAATGATTACAAAGTTCCCGCTAGATCATGGATTTATTGAACTAAAGTGCAGATTTTTTTCCACTTGATCGTTGTCGCAAAAAACAACACAATTTTGGCAAACAATATTTGACACCCATGGGTTCTGTTGATTGCAAAAAATTTAGTATAAGTACGTAAATTTAAAGAAAGTTGTGATCGATTTACAATACTTTGCAAAGGTATAATGCCAAAAATGACACAAAAACTGTTTGGATCGTTTAAATAATACATTACCTTTGTAGCGGTTGTTTGAATTGTAAAAAATATATAGTGCATGAATAATTGGAGTTGGCTTAATAATGCACCGTCACCTTAATGCGGCTTACTGAGGCCAGGGTAAGTTTCGAAAGAGTAGCTCAGCCCCGGTATGAAGGCACGAAAGAACGGGATGGGTTATTAGTCAGTAAGAGTCTGACACTATCTCCCGCTCCTCCCAAGAGTGGGGGATGTCATTAGATGATTTTCCCACCGAAGAAAAAAGTAAACCTTATTGCGGTTAGATGGTAAAATCTCAAAACCTAGCGCTGCTACTCAAATAATATTACTACTATACTATTCTATACTATTTTTGAAATAAACACCAAAATACATCTAATGTGATAAAAATATTCTTAGAAAATTTTATAAAGTAGATTTTTGTAGATCAGTGTAAACTTTTCCGCTAAAAAATTCCATAGAATATTTTCAAACCCAAATACGCATCTGGTCTGCGGGTAATAAATTACTCATATTTGATGTCCATATCATTAACATTCAGTATTAATTCCATTCGGTCGGTAATGTGCAAAAATAATTATTTACACAACCGTTCAAATAAACAGGAGGCAATAAATCGTGCAAAAATGTAAATAAATCAAATAACGAGGTTATTAAAATACATGTTATGCACGAAATGTGGGAATGGTATAATTTTGCTTCCTGATACTGATTGGGAACGGATATACAACATTAATATTAATTTAAGTCAAACCTGAATATAGATTGTCCAGAATCAGTAAATGGAATCAATTAATAAAAACTAATGATTTTACACCACGTTATATTTTATCCAAAAAATATTTAAAAAGGTGACAAGTTGGACAGCAGCGACCCTAAGGGTGAGTTGCACCATTTAACTATAACGATAACCAAACCATAACCAGCCGTGAAACGGCCGCCTATTGGTCAATTGGACGATTTGACAACTGTTAACGGCTTTGTTATGGTTATAGTTAAATGGTGCAACTCACCCTTAGGGTGAGCCAAACCAAGCCGTTAACAGTTGTCAAATCGTCGAATTGATCAATAGGCGGTCGTTTCACGGCTGGTTATGGTTTGGTTATCGTTATAGTTAAATGGTGCAACTCAACCTTAGTACAACACAGGTTACAGCATATCATAGTGAGAATTAGGAGCCAGCAGACAGCTTCAAGTGCAAAACAATGCCTCAGTCACCTGGATGGCCCGGTGACTGTGTATTTTTGTTGACATAACAAGCTTATTTATAACTTTGTCATTTTTAATGATACAGTTATTAAATACTAGCTTTTGCCCGCAGCTTTGCCCGCATGGCATTAGGTACTTAAGAAATCAGAATAAAAGGTAACCTATGTTCTTTTCCATGTCAAAGGCTATATGCATGCCATATTTCACTCAAATCCGTTCATCCGTTTTTGCGTGATTAAGTAACAAACATCCAAACATCCACACTTTCACATTTATAATATTAGTTAGGATTGTACATAGATACTTTACATAAAAATAGCAGACACGTGTGTCGAGTTTTGCATGTATTAAAACTAATGTTATTTAATAAAGAAATTACATTTTTGAACTATCGGCGTACTAATTACAAAGTCCAATACCCAGTTTGATTACACGTAAAACACATCATAACTTAAGTACAATAACTTAGCTTTTAATGACGCAAGTTAGACATAATACGTAGAACTACCTACTTGCTTATTATGCTAGTCAACTGACATACTAATGAGTTTGGCCTCGTGTATGTCTAACTTCGTTTCTGTATAACTAATCTCATTTCTGTATGACATTAGCCAATGTATAACTTGCATACTATTCTGTCTTCGAAAACTAACTTCATGAAACCGGAGACATTGTAGTAGTATATTATAAACCAGCTTTTGCCCATGGCTTTGTCCATAGCATTGTCGGCCTTAAAATGTTTCCACTGTTGGGACTCAGACTTCTCTGGGAGAGGGGATGGGCCGTAATCCACCAAAATATAGTCTTCGTCAATCAAGAATAGAGTAATTTTCTACGGAGCGAAAAAAGTTTAGCAATCGGACAAACTTTCCGTAATTTACTATTGGAAAAAAAAAAAAACAAAATTTTCCTCTAACAAAATATTAGTGTAGATTTTGTTAACAGTGACTTCAGCTACAGAAAAATGAACTTGCTGTGACATTAGGAGTCCTCAAATGCTATATACAGACTTAAAAGAAAATAGGTGCGCAAATCTAATACCGATACGGTAATATTCCATAACCATATGACACGAAATGAAGATTCTCGCACTGCTAAAATGAAGAAACAAATAATCTAATCTTAAAAGTTGATTGCAGATATATCCACCTGGAAAAAAAAGAGAAACCAAGGGAATAAAATTAAAATCCAAGCAAAGTTAGCACACTTACTTAGGTACCTACACAAAACAACTATTTCGAAGAAATGATATTATCATTATCAAAACATAATTTGTACGATATTGATATTATCAACACTTTAAAATCATTTACACCCCTACTTTTTAATTAGTACATAAAAAAATGGAACTGTATCTGTACCCTTTACTGATCATATTTTTGTATTCGAAAGTAGAAAAAACCGAAATCCTAAAATTGACCACGAAAAGGTAAATTCATCATAGATTCAATCATACATAACAATTGCTAATAGAAAATACTGCGGGAAGTGTTTTTCAATTTTAATCGTCATTTATTCATTCATAATCAATAGCTTGCACAATATTTCCCTAAATTGAGAGATATTTCGGGATAAACACAAACGCTAATAACTTTGCTGTTTATGAATATTATTTATTGAGATTTTACTTAAATAATAACAAGGGCTATTCTTATAAGTCCTTTAAGTATTTGTACTAATTAAAAGTTAGTGGTGTATAATACCAATATAGACATAAACGTTAGATAAATAGACGTCAGTCTAGTAACGTCAGTCCAATAACCTAGACTACACAGCTGTATTCGCTAATAGATAAGAATTCTAAATATGTTATCCGTACAGAGAATTCCTCTCGACATTACATCAATTCAACATCACGAACTAGCATCATGATTACCTAATAGAATGCACTCTAGAGCAAGATATATGTACCTAAATATATCTCTTGTACTCATATCTAGTAACATATAAACAGACTTAAAGAATTTGGCTCATAGTGCTCAATATTTCATCAACACATTTAATTAAAACAACACTTCATTTGTCTAAGAGACTATTTTATTTAATGGAGCATGATATAATAAAAATTATATCATATAGCCAAATTGTACGAGTTATATCTATCAACAACAATGTTGACGCATTCCGAATATCAACTAACATGTTTCTCCTAGACGTAATAAAAATAGATTGCAAGTGTAACTGTACGTATATTTTAGAACTATGTATTATGTATAAAAATTATAACAAAAAGGCGACTTTCCATTCTTGCATATATCTTCACTAGCTTTTGCCCGCGGCTTCGCTCCCGCTCTTCCCTACTTCAGCCTACTATACCCTACTCTACCCTACTCTACCCTACCCTACTCTACCCTACCCTACTCTACTCCTACCCTACTCTACCCTCCTCTTCCTTACTCTACCCTACTCTACCCTACTCTACCCTACTCTACCCTACTCTACCCTACTCTACCCTACTCTACCCTACTCTACCCTACTCTACCCTACTCTACCCTACTCTACCCTACTCTACCCTACTCTACCCTACTCTACCCTACTCTACCCTACTCTACCCTACTCTACCCTACTCTACCCTACTCTACCCTACTCTACCTACTCTACCCTACTCTACCCAACCACACTCTACTCTACTCTACCCTACTCTACCCTACCCTACTCTACCCTACTCTACCCTACCCTACTCTACTCTACCCTACTCTACCCTACTATACCCTACTCTACCCTACCCTACTCTACCCTACTCTACTCTACCCTACTCTACTCTACTCTACCCTAAAAAAAAAATAAAAAATAAAAAAAAGTATCCTATGTCGGTCTCCTGGTTTTAAGCTACCTCCCCACCAATTTTCAGCCAAATCGGTTCAGCCGTTCTTGAGTTATAAGTGGTGTAACTAACACGACTTTCTTTTATATATATAGATTATTCTTTTTAACGATACAACAGATTCCAATGCTGTTTTCACCGAAATTTCGAGACATTATTCCGAAAATTTTATATTTAAAATTTAACATCTTATAAAATTAAAATCTTTATATTCCGCCTAGTCATAAAAATCATTTTAAGTATTTATATTAAAAAAAGTTTAACAACATTTTTATAAGTACCTGTATAAACACAGGCATATATGCATATTTATACCGCGTTTTACAGGGCAGGCAATATTCATCGGTTGCATTTAATTCCAGGAAATTCTCAGCAGCAGCATAGAGATTTTAATTTATGTTCATTATTAATTCATTAAACCCCAAGCGAACGCCGGCGTTCGCGCACCTATTGTCTTTCAATTGTGTCTGCAATTATCACAATTGAAAGGTTAATTGATTTGCCTCTCTCTCAATTATTACAATGAAAGCTGCGCAGACAGGCATGACGCAACAGAGCGACAAGTTCTCTCTAAACCACAAACCAATTTCCATGAAAATGCGTGCTACGCTATGGTTCATACTGTATTATAACGGCACGTCTGTTATTCGTTGAGCTGTCTGTTATTTGAGAGCCTGATAAAGTCAGAATTTATATTCACCTCTGAACACTACTTCGCGGAACTCGGATAAATAAAACACCGGATGCCTTGAAAGTGGCATATTTGTATCAGATCTTGACGTGATCTCGACATCCAATCTCAAGCTCTTAGAGCCATATTTCACCGGGACACCCTGGTAGCGCCACTGGTTGCGCTACCGTGGTGTCCTAGTGAAATATAGCAAGACACCAAACAAGACACCAGAGCAAAGATTTCATGTATCCTACGGATAATCTAGATTGCCTACGCAGCAAACACACTCTAAAGTGTTCTTTATTTTCATTAAGATTAAGTTTATTTTGACAAGCAAACGGGGAAAAATGTACTGAACAAGACAATGAGAAAGGGTCGGTGTGTCCCTTTCTTACCTCTGTTTTAACTAGGGTAACCATGATTTTACAAAATTAATTGTTATTATTTTTGTCACTGCAGCATTTGATATTAATTAATGTATTTTTTTTATATTGACAGCAAAGTACCAATAACTCCAAACTGTCTGTCAAACCTGAAAACAAAAATAATACTCGAATTTTACTAAGACGATTATCACATTGCCACGTACCACGCTGCGTAGCGTGTGAATGCGTGTATTAGCACTGCTTGTAAGTATCTCCATTTATATAGAAAACAGGCACAGTCCAATATACCGAAAATGCATCCACGCGCGTTCATGCAGATCACGCGCCTACATGAGAAGAAACATGCATACACGCGCGTGGATGCGGGGCGACACGCAAGGTATGGCACACTGAGTCTCGTAGTGTCGTATGATTTTGTATGAAATGAGTCCGATCCTGCGTGAATTTACAAAACGCACCAACGCGCGTGAGTGCGTAAAAAACCCGTACGATGATGCAGATCTGCACTTCCGCAAGTACGCGCGTAGGTGCGTCGACACGCAACGTGCAGCGTGATGCGTGGCAGTGTGATAATCGCTTAAAACACGCGGAAAAACCTTTTTAAATTCATAGCGGTAAATTATGATTTTCTTGAAAAAATATTTTTAGGCGGTATTGGTACTTCACGGTCGATAAATATAATATTCTAGCATTTGCCCGCGACTTCGCCCGCGGACACCCCACTCAGGCATAAAACAGCTTTCTATCGGTGAAAAACTTTTTGCGATCGGACCAGTACTTTTAGAGATTACCTAATATGGCTTGTTCATCAACTCGCTTAAGCAATTCGCACGAGTCCGCGCGAGTTGGGACCTTCTGATTTCACCTACTTTTTCTGTCGTCATCTCGCTTAAACGTATAAAATACAGTCAAATAATAACAATTACTATAAATAACTAGCTATTGCCCGCGGATTTTTTCACGCAGGCTATACCGGTTATCTACTTAGATTTCGGGATATTATGTTAAAGGTGAGAAATGAGACGAGTAGGATGTGGCTAATGGTACACGATACCCAAGTTACTTTAAAAACATTTTACGTTACTTTTGACTTTCTCATGTTACCTGCACCTGCATGGTCCTCACCGAAAATGCCAAGTTCGGTCGGTTCCTGCATCGGATTCAGACGGCAGTAACGCTCGGGTATTACTATTGTGTGGACCAGTCGGAGGACACGGTGGAGCACCCGAGGACATGTTAGAGTTGTGCCCCGCTTGGGCAGAGCACCGCTGTTTCCTCGTAGAGGCAATTTTTGGCAACAAACTTTCACGCAGGGCCCTAGTTCAGACTATAGTCCGGAGCGAGGAGGAATGGCAGGCGGTCGCCTCTTTCTGCGAACCAGTAATGTTAGCGAAGAAGGAGGCCAAAGGACCATCGGCCGCCGACATTCGACCCCGAAAACGGACCACGGTAGACGCGGGCTTGTGGACGCCGAGTAATGGGTAGTCCGCTATCCGGCCGTCCGGTAATTAACCGAACCGAGCTCAGTCGTCAACAGTGCGTAGTAATCAACGTGCTCCTCAAAGAGATGACATCAAACCGTAGGAGTCCAGAAGGGCCGATGCCCTCAAGCTAGGACCCCGGCGAATTCCTGAAAAGGAAACCCGTAGTCCTAGAATGCAAAGGGTAACTGAAGGTCACAGGTTAATCGTGAAATGGAACGCATCCAAGAAAGATTTTGTTCATAGTGTGGGCGCTGTTGACTTTTTTGACACATACATGACGTATCGATACTGCATATTCACTCACTTACGTGTATTTCTAAGTCTCCTATTCCGCTTACTTAAACGTGTGCTAAAATTAACTAATATTTGGACGTCAACTTTGGTTGCTTATTGCTGATAATGTTGTGATTTCTTGGTAATTAATAGGTAAATATGCAATATTATATTATTGTAATATTGATTTATATCTTTCTCATTACGATAAGTGTTTTATTTTAAAGTCAAGTCGAATACAATTTCTAATACATTTTTAGTGGGTACCTTTGTTATAAATTTTTCTTTTAGTTGACTGTACATAAATACGTCAGATTTTCAAGTCTGAGCGAGTTGACGACAGAAAAAGTAGGTGAAATCGGAAGGTGCCTGCTCGCATCGCTTAAGGCCCAAGCGCCCGAAAAGAGCCATAAAACAGTGATTTTTTGAAGCCGACTCCTCGCTAACGGCCAGGTTAAAAGGTTTGAAAAAAGGTTGCTTGTAGGTCCGGCTGGTATTTTTATTTATAGTTTTTTTTTTATTGAGATAATAAAAACAACGAAAATTAAAAGCAAAATTATTTATATATTTTTGAAAAAAAAAAAATAGATACGTAGTCATTTTGACGAATATTACCAGAATTTTGTGATGGATTCCATTCATCATCGTGATATGCTCTCTATGCAAATTCTGGCATCCTGTTGCAGGTTTGTGTTGTTGAGAGCTGCAATTTAATCAGCTAGTGTTTTTAAAACAATAATAATAAATAATTTATTAGTCTGGTGGTGATCACTTGCTAAGCGATCTCCTGCTTGGTGAGCTCCTACATGTGTTCAATAGCGTTCATGTCTGGTGTATTGATTGACTATAGTTTTTTTGTCCTATGATGAGTTTCCTGACAGTTTTTGTCTGACAATTATAGTGTTGTGACCTAACGAAATTTAATCGATTTTTTACAATAACGAATCAGTTGGCAAAGGTAATGGAATCGAATTACCGATTTTAGATTTATAGATGATAAATGTGAAATTTTGTATGTATGTGTGGATGTTTGTTACTCTTTCACGCAAGAACTAGTCTACGGATTTTGAAGAAATTTTACAGTAAATAAAAAAACCTGACAAAAACTAAAAACCTGAAGTAACGCGGGCGAAACCGCGGGGGACGGCTAGTGGTAAATAAAATGCAGTCTGTTTAAAATAATTATTTATTTATTATTCACTGTCAGAACTTGACTCTTGATTTGAACTCATATCCATATCGGAATCGGAATCTTCTTCAACTAACCGCGATGATTAATTATTGGTCCCTAATTCAGTCGATCCGGATATATTTATTCCAGTCCTCTGTTATAGTTTTTTGAGTTTTTTCTATTACTTTTTTCCAATTTTACATGCGATTACAAGATGGCCGCTCCGATTTTGTCGATTAGTGTGTCGTCGAGTAGTGTCAATCTCTATTGGCAGAAGTTCCGTTTAACGCATTACACATTTTTAAGTTCTATACTTTTTTATTTTATTTACTAAATTTATTAACAGTTAATTATAACCACAATAATTTACTTAGTAATTTACGAAAGACAATATTTTTTTTATCATTTCATTTTTTTTTGCCAGTTTATTTTTTAGTAATCTAAAGTAGTATGCGTGCCACGGAAAAAAATATATTGTCAGAGAACTCATCATAGGGCAAAAAAGGTATAGGGTAAAACATTAATGTTTTTTAGCCAAGTATGCAGTAACATCCCTGGTTTTGTAGCACAATGCAGATTCGGGCATAAAATAGACTCTTCGCTAATAAGGAACCATTCTTCGAGATGCGGCAGCAGTCCAGTTTCAAGTACTCGCTTGTACTGGTCATGCCTCACGGTCCCTTTCACGATATGTAGACCCTTGCTTGAGATTAAAGACCACATCATAATACTAATTGGGAATTTAGCTGTCTCTTAACACCGGTTTTTATGGAGCTATTCTCCAGGGCGTCGTCGGAAAGGAGCATTTTTTGAACGGACAAAAGAATTATTGTCAACCAAAACCTGAAACGTCGATTCATCGGAGAAACATGTCTGAAAAATTATATTATTTCAACAGATAATGGCAGTAGTTTATTAACAATGTACTATTTAAAGTCTTATTTTTAACCGACTTCAGTCTGAAACAGTTATATTTTGATGTTGTTTGGCCCTATGCAATAGTCTCTTCTTAATGACCTCGGTGAGGCGTGGTTTTTTGATAGGCCGATGACCTATCAACTTCTCTTTTGCTTACTCTCGAAGAATTGTCTTATCGAAAACTCTAGAAGTTTTCGATAAGACAATTCTTCGAGATTCTTCGGGGCTCTCGTAGTTTGTAATCGTGGTAAGGTCTTACCTGTCTAATGTACATATAAGTTTTTGATTAGTTTTCTGAAATATAATGTATTAATAACAACTTGAACTTCTTTAGAACACAAGGGCTCGTAGTACGAACTAATCTATGGACACACTAGTAGAAAGGGATAGAGAGCGTTCTTGGGTCGCCACACCCAAGAATCTTTTATACTATCTGGATTGATTACGTCAACCTCAAAAATGTACTGAAGAGTACTATACAAGGACGCCGTTTTTTTTTTATTTTTTATTTTGTTTTGAAGACTATTCCATAATGTGGGATGTCGTTAGATAGGTCTTTCAAAAATATTGCGAGTGTGTGAAAACTATTTATCAATTTAGGGAACCTATTGTGAATTATAAATATAGTTTTTTACTTAATGCTAGTTTTCAATTAAACCTTATTGAGTTAACAGATGAAAACCAGTTTATTTATTTATTTCCACACTGATAAGGTGTAATTTGTTAAGCTTAAAATAAAGAAAAAACAGGTTTAATAAAATAACACTTCTAGGTATTTCACCTAGTATGTTTCAGTACATTTGCTATTATTATCTTTGTCTTGGACGGCTTAATATTCTCACTTTACTCAGATTTCTATAAACACACTTGTTTTTCCAATTTACTATGGACTTGGCAGAATAGTCGAAATCGGCTCGACTTGAATAAAGAATACACAAAAAAACACTAAAACGATCAAAATAACTTTAATTTCGGAAGTCGATGTTTCTGGTATTTTTGTTATTTAACACCGATTTCCGAATTTAAAGTTATTTTGATCGTTATACAGTTACTGTAAAACAAACATAAGTAACTAATTGTTGTTATATATAGTTTTTGTTAAAAACTAACTGTTAGTTTGGTTTAATTCTACAGTTTTGTACCAACTTTATGGTTATATATTTTTGTTATTTTTTTTTTATATTTAATTGGCCATTATTGGTCTTGTTCATCAGTTCAACTTCATCAAATGATACTTTTTGACTGTTGTAGAATGTAGACTATGAATATGAATACAAAGACTTCTTGGTAAAAACACCAAAATCCCTATAGATATACACACATACATAATCAGCCTTTTTAATGTTCCCACTGCTGGAACTCAGGCGTCCTCTCTAGTAGAGGGAATGGGTCGTAATCCATCGAATTTAGAAGGAAAAAACAATCGAATTGAGAACCTCCTCCTTTTTTGAAGTCAGTTAAAAAAAATTACATCCACCTTCTTCAATTAAAAGGATGATATATTCGTAGCCACAACCCCTAAAAATGACTTTCATATCAATTTACTCAATTAAAATTGTTAAAAATATTATTTTTAGTTTCATTCTATATCAGTAAATCAATACCTATCTAACTCTAAAAATAATTGTGGTAGAGTCTGTCTAAAAAGTCAAACGAGTTAGCTAATTATTAGGGTAAAATGAAATCTGATGTAGTTAACACTGGTTTAATAATCAAGGTTGATGAAGGGATCTTGATAATTATTTACTAGTAGAAGAACCTTATAAAAAGTATCGAATAGTATTTTTTTGATGATTAAATATTATACAAAATTCCCAAGTCGTTTTTTATTTTTATACTCATACCTAACTTAATTTTATTTCGAAAAAGTATAAATGCATACAATCGCAGTATACGTTTCTTAAAGAAAGCGAAACGGCCCGTGCTTCTCAGAACGCGGACGCGTTCAGCGCGGACTGAGGCTTGGAAGTGGTAGGGTTTAATGAAAAATGTATGAAGATTTTTTTAGAGTGGTTTTATTTTGGTCATAAATCATAAAGTTATTTATGTAAGTTCAAAATAATTAGTTAAAGGTGTAGAAGACTATATAAGCTGTGGTATTTTATGATTTTTAAGCTAAAAATGTGCACTGGATTTAGCTTACGCAACCTATTCAGACCCTTGTATTTTGTAATTTTCTTGATTAGTGCGTTGGTAAAATCGTATTTAACTATATGAAAATTTTATACAAAACCATAATATTTTTTTATGCCATCCTAGAGATGAATATGTATATTATCTTTTATTTGATACCGTAACATCCTCATAGTTATGATTCTTGGTGCATTATAATGGTACCCGAAAAAACGAGATATTTGTCTAAAACGGTCAAAGCGTCCTTAATAACATCTTGAACTTCTTTAGAACAGAATGTCTCGTAGTACGAACTAGTCTATACACACTTGTAGAAAGGGATAAAGATTCTTGTATGGTACTTCTTTATTACATCTTTAAGGTTGTCGTAATCAATCCAGATTGTATTGTACAAGATTCTTGGTTCACTGTCACTAACGTTTGACAGTTGGTTAATTATGGTTTTCAAGGGTTAGATTTCCATCTTATTATCTTATCTCTTTGGTGGGGGGCGTGACTGGCGGCCGGACTGGTGTCCGCACTGGTTGCGCCACCAAATTGGTTGCGCTACCGAACAGACACCAGGTGAGTAACGCTCTATAGAGCTCTATACATTTTACTGGTGGCGCAACCAGTTGCGCTACCAGTGGTGTCCCGGTGAAATATGGCCCTTAAACTCAAAAAAAAAAACATTTGTTCATAGTTATAGATAATTGACGGAAAATCTTAAAATAGCGATGTAGAAAGTAGGTCTGAATTAACAAGGCCATCTAGTTGTAAACGTGGAACTAAAACATGCATTAGTTCACAGTATATAGATTATTGAAAGAGAATAGTAGAAACTAGGTCTAAATGAACAACGCCATCCAGTTGTAAAAATGGAATTAAACTTTAACACATATTTTCTTTGCACAAATAAATTGACTTCGAACACCTCTGTTTTTCTTTATATTCCTAAATTCATCATCATTTTAGCTGAAAAACATCTGCTGCTAAACAAAGGCATCCAAAAAGTGTTGTCACAAAGATCGAGTAAGTTCGTGCATCTACCAGATCAGTCTATTTTGAGAAAGGCCATAAAATACTATGTCTTCCAGTACGCGTTCATCACTCCAGAATACGTTAGATTGGTTAAAGTAATAATAATATTCCACAACTATCAAACAACGCCATCTAGGCACAAACTAAGCAGAGCTTGTGGTATAAGTACTGTACAACTGATAAACATACTTATATATTTCTACATACATACATATTATAGATAAATTACACCCAGACTCAGAACAAATGATCGTGCTCATTACACAAACATTTGTCTTTTGTTGAACCTCCAGCATAGCAGTTAAGGCCACTATCTACTTCACACTAGAATTTTTCACGGCGAAGGTCATTTCAGATTAGTGTTGATGCTCAAGGATTCTCAAACTAGAACGAAACGCTTTATATTCTATGTTGCAACGCGAATAGATTTGTTACAAACTGGGGCAAGCATTCAATGCA
The DNA here is from genome assembly GCA_929112965.1 of Mythimna albipuncta. NCBI lineage: Eukaryota > Metazoa > Arthropoda > Insecta > Lepidoptera > Noctuidae > Mythimna > Mythimna albipuncta. Next base: position 15,109,692 of record OV815973.1, read on the forward strand.
CATTGATGTGATTGTTGTACAGCAAGTTAAACTCTAGTTTGGTTCTTAATAAACTAGTGTGCTTCTATCAACGATTGCATCACTGCTTACCATCAGGTGGGATCCAGACAGCAATAGTTTCTTTTATTAAAAAAAGAGATTAATATATTGATTACATGCTTTGAGTAGTAATGGCTATAGCAGTAGAAAAAGAAAAAAGATAAAACATCATATTATTATGGTTAGAAAATAAATCACTATAGAGTTAATCGATTCCGATATGGACGAAACACTCACACTTACTTTTTTTTGTTTTGTCTTAAGTTTTTGCTGTCTACAATGTTTTGTGCGCAAAAATAAATACTTTTTCTTCTTTCTTCTTTCTTCTTCTCCTTCATGATATGCAAAACCCAAATAAATGGGATAAGCGCAAAAAGTTGATAATTGTAATTTAAATATGTTTATATTACTCTGCCCAAAAGGTGATGGGCAATATGTATAATGCCCAGTCAATTTGTTTATTTGAATAATTATTATCAATTTGCTCTCTCATTTTGGGCATTTTTCATAATGACTGGGTATTATGTATAATGCCCAATTTATCACTTGGCCCTTAATATATATAACGAATATGCGTCTATGAAGCTATGTGTCTGAAGACAGCTGGCAGTCAACAATTCAAATTATTTGTTGTCATCCATATACTCAGCTATCAAACTTTCTACCAAATACCAGTAATTGGTCTGGGAACATCTTGAAATTATAACTCATTATTTGTTTCCATAGATTACGAACTCAGTTGGAGTCCTACTAACAAGTTCAAGGGCGTTTCTTAGCAAAACAGAACAACAACGGAAATATCTAAGAAGTACACGTGTTACGAATAAACATTACCAAATCAAAACAGTACTCCTTTGTCCACTCATCAAGTACTCAACTACTAAGAATTATTTAGCACAAGTGTACAAATAAATATAGAAGAAGATGATGTATCATCGAGAGCCCGCGACACCGACCGGCGAGTGCTAGCTTGTGACGTCACACGCATTCCGTGTGGCGACACACTCCGTCACGGCCAGCGTTATATTTGGAATCGGTTTACCTACTAATGGTAGGGCTGGCAGTTTGTATGAGAATTTTAGAATTAGGAGGATATTTTTAAATAATCTGAAAGTATGTATGACTGGCCTGTTGATCTAGTGGTTAGTGGCCCTGACTGCTATCTTTGCCACGCAAAATAAATTAAAAAGGTAAAAAAGAAGAACCTTACGAATTTAATCAAGGTTTGAATGGCAAATTCAAAAATCTCAAAATTTCAAGTGGTAATTAACTTTTCTTGCAAAGTTCAAAAGTAGAGCTTTAGTAGAAAAACTTATACATAACAGAAGGCAGAAAAGAAATAAGCACATTCTATCTGTTTGCTGGTGGAATGTTCTCAATTGCTTTTTTCAACGCACCAGTTGTGAATAAGGACTATGTACTTGGCCCTTCTGAAAAACATGACAATAAGCACAGATTAAATAAAAAGGAAAATAAAAGAAAAAAAGAAATTACGTTTATTTAGCATACAGAGACACACAATAAAGAAATGAGTATTTAGAACATCAAATAAAATAAAGAAACAACAACGTTGAGTTTCGCAAGTGTGTTATACTTTCAGATTTATCAGCTTTTGATTGTTTAGTATTTTTTATTTGATTGTTTTGCTTGACTTGACGACGATGTAGACAGTCACGAGCAATAAGATTACATTGTCATATTTTCAATCTATCTTAACTTCTGGTACATATTTTCTTTTGCGTTATTTTCTTTTGGTGTCGGTTTAAAAAAAAAAAAAGACGTGTGGCACTCAGAGACTGCCGCGGTAAAGCTATTGCATAGCATTTTTATCAACTTATGCAATTATAATTATTTATTTATTTTATTTATGCAGTTTTTTTTTTCTTTGATATTAATTGAAGTTACACTTTCACACATTGAATTGAATTTTGATTGATTGTTCACTCATTTGTTTTCTTATCGGTCACCACGCTCAAAAAACAAATGAGTGGGGGTGTTAGGTTATTTTTGTTACGGAATTTCTGGATTCGGTCTCCACGCTCAAGGCCCGCGATAGAAGCTATGCAATAGCTTAATATATGACGAAATTCCATTTCACAAACCATGTGAACGAGCTTGCATAAACTTAAATGAGATGCTCAGCCCACGAAATTCAAATTTTCTTGTTTTGTTTTTTGTACTTTGGAATTAATTTGTTCAATATAAAACAGTAAAATCTACAAGTCCGTGATAAGGCCTGTCATACTGTATGGGTCAGAATGTTGGGCTGTGAAAAAGGCGGATGAAAAAAGATTGCATGTAGCGGAGATGAGAATGTTAAGACGGATGTGTGGTGTGACGAGAATGGTATTAATAAAGTGAGAAATTAGTATATTAGGGGAAGTTTCAAAGTGGCGCCAGTGACTGAAAAGTTGAAAGGGAATCGTCTTGGTACGGTCATGTGAAAAGGAGGGATGAAACGAGAAGATGATGATAAAACAGTAAAATCCAAATATAAAATTGTTTACTACTATTTATTGTTTAATGAAAGTGGTTGTGTAAACATCAATAAAAAACTAACAGAGTACCTTGGCTTAATAAAATCAAATTATAGGGATAATCTCAATCCGTTAATGACCTACAAATTCCGTTTTGACAGTACTTCAGTAGATTCTAACCATTCAAAGAGATAAACTCAAATCCGATTTAGGTTTTAACAAACGAGTTGTAAATTGAAAACCGGATTCCATTTATCGCCAACCTTTGAAAATGCTACGTACACTCTAGTAACCGTAGCACTTTTTATTATCAATTCCTATTTTTAACTGGCCTGTTGGTTTAGTAGTTATGATTACTATGACGGAGATCGTGGGTTCGATTCCCACCCAAGACAAATGCTCGTGTGATGAGCACGATCATTTCTTCTGTGTCTGGGTGTAATTTATCCATAGTTTATGTTAATCAGTTATCTAATACTTATAGCACAAGCTCCGCTTAACTTGGTACTAGATGGCGTTGTGTGATAGTTGTGAAATATTATGTTATATTTATATTTGCCTCGTTCTTCAAATGAACGTTACTACACATTGCGGAATGGTTTCAGAGATAGTTAAGAGTTACAGTGGCCTTGAAATGCAAAGAGCAACTAAAAGAACACGGGTGGGCTTTACTTAGTAAAAGTGATACTCTTCCTCGCTCCATACAGAAAGAGGAAGATATTGATGATCTAAAAAAAGTGTACCTAACTATTTCTCGGTGATGAAATATTATATCGCACGTTTATGATACATCTTGAATCGTGAAAAATACACAACATAGGTATATTTTTATTATTATTATTGATCGGCTCGCGTTTGACCACTACCTCACCTGATGGTAAGTGATGATGTCGTCGACGATGGAGCACGTTTGCCTAGAACCAACCATTTCAATTAAGGCATAAGGCAATTGGTACGTAGTTGCCTGGACCTATTTCGTTCGCCGTGACTCCGTGAGACACACAAAGATTCTACATTTACTTATAATTTTTTCATCAATAAGTACATAATAATCTCTGTATATTAAATATTTTTAGTACCCAGACTTTTTCCTCTTTATCTACATTTGACTTAAAGACGCCTAGGATGCAATAATAATATTCCACAACTATCACACAGCGCCGTCTAGTCCCAAGCTAAGCAGAGCTTGTGTTATGGGTACTAGACAACTGATAAACATACTTATATATTTCTAAATACATACATATTATAGATAAATTACACCCAGGCACAGAACAAATGATCGTGCTCGTCACACAAACTTTTGTCCTGGGTGGGAATCGAACCCACGACCTCCGGCATAGCAGTCAGGGTCACTAACTACTAAACCAACAGGCCTGTCAAGTGCCTAGGATGCAAGTATGAATGACTGACTTCCTAGAGTTCCAAGTAATAAGTTAGAACTTAAACCTTCTGAAATCATAAAATACAAAATAGGACTATCTAGTCAAGGGAACCTTGAATTCGTGGTTAACCGAAAGTGATGGTAATTGTTGTACCTAAATTCAGGCGGTACTGGTGGGCCGTGTCATTCTCAAGAGAAACATTTTATTAAGGCTTTTCCACAAACACAACTAAATCACCCTTAGCCAAGTCTGATAAATTCCAATAGTAATAAAATAAAATAAAATAAAAATAAAAAATAAAAAAGCCTTATATTTCCAGTTTAACAAAGTTAACCTAAAAATGTTGTTTACTACCTATACTAAATAAAAAATTTAAAAATAGAAGAATTAGCATTTAAGTAACTTTTCATTACGTAATACTAATATAAAAAAAAACATATTTTAAGTAGGTAGACAGTAGCATTTGACTGTACTGGAAGTATCTTCACTAAAAAGCTGCTGTATCTTAAACCTAAAACCTTTTTACACTATCGATGCCAAACGACAACTGTACTAACTTAGATTTGAACTCCATAGTCCGATACTGGGTATGTCACATTTAAAAAAAAAATGATTTATACTTTAGTGCTTGACTGCGATCTACCGCCTGATGAGAAACTGTCACATAAACATAAGTCAACAACGACTCGGAAGGCGGGTCGGGTCTATCAGGGACCCAGCCGGGTCGAAACCTACTGGGGCCAGGGTTATCCGAAAGGGCGCTCGAGCCCCGGTATGAAGGCTAGAAGGAACGGGGTGGGTCTTTTAGTCAGTAAGAGTCTGACACTATCTCCCGCTCCGCCCAAGGGCGGGGGATGTCAATGCATGATTTTTCCCACAATATAAAAAGGCGGGTCGGGCATTGGGCTACTGCTACGTGTCAACGTGGCACGTGGTCCAATTTCCGCATAGCATAGAAAAACATAATCAGCCTTATAATATTCCCACTGCTGGGACTCAGGTTTCTTCTCTAGGAGAGGGAAATATCTTTTCCCACACGGAACATATATTTATAAGGCCTACAGATAGATGTTCTGGATCGATGAATGAAAGTTTACATGTTTGTGAACGCACCCACGATAAGTCCAAAGGAGTAATTTTTTAAAATTGAAACTGTAACTAAATAATCTACACTTCTACACAAATTATAAAGTGGTAAAGTTCGTTTTTTGTTTTAATTCATTAAACCCCAAGCGAACGCCGGCGTTCGCGCACCTATTGTCTTTCAATTGTGTCTGTAATTATCACAATTGAAAGGTTAATGGTTTTATTGTTTGTAAAAAAGTACTTGTCCGATTGCACAAATTTTTTCATCGATGGAAAACTGCTTTAATTCTGAGTGACATAGGCTTTATTTTATGTACGCGAAAGAAGCCGCGGGCAAAAGCTACCTATATTACCATACCTATAGTACCATATAAAATGTTTGTCTTTTGTTCAGATTTCCACTTATCCACTCCATTTTTTTTTTGTGTTACATAAAGTTTAAATACAGTATTTTATTTAAAAAGGGTTCACTAACTCTAGTCAGACAAACTGGGTTGCCTGAATGGAATAATTAAGTAGGTGTGATAAAAACTCGGAGTGTTGTTATGTGAGCTTTCCTTTATCCTTTGGAGAGCACTGTGTTGAAATGGGAACTGTAAGTTGGTAAAAACTGTAGCAAAAACTAAGTGCTTAATGAAAATATTTTTGCCCTCATTTTTCTCGGCAATTTTTAGTTTGTAATTACAGTTTAGCGGATCAAGCGTCCCAATTCAGTCCTGAGACTTGGCCGTTAGCAACTTTTTTCTCGCGGTGGTCAATCGTAAAATTACTTCTTTCGCTCTGGGTTGAGCGACAGGGAGTGTCAGACTTTTACTGGCCCCAAAAACCCTCCTGTACTTCTTCACTTACCCTTTGCCTTGCAGGGCCACCAGTTTGAAAGAGTATCTTTCGAACAATCCTGCTGCCCTTGCAGTTATTAGGACCCGTCAATTCTGCTGACAACTCTTTGAGGCTTGGGAAGAACACAACGTTCCGTCCAGCCGAGCTTGCGCCTCTCTAACCACTCCTTAAAGAGATGTTTTATCGTCCCGATTATGGTGTAACCAGCGCTGGATTGCGACCATCTGTTTGCATTCCACCATAAGATTTTCCCTAGCTTTGCTGCCGTAGGTCGGCCTGAGGTTAATACCTCGAGTTTTTTTTTTCTTTTATAAACTAGTACTTACTAGTACACTTTGATACTTAGATTCTGTATAATATTTTCACTTCATTTTAAAATTCTTACTGCAGTTCCTTCTTATATGTATCCAATTCAATATAAGTTTAAATCTTCGATTCTAATGGATTTGTTAGGTTTATAAAAAATGTGGTGCGTAGCTGTTCCATGCGCGGCTTTGTATATGTGAGTTTATATGATTGTGGATACACTCGCAATGTAATTCCTAGCAGAAAATAACTAACAGAAAACCTAATTAAACTTTACTTTATCTAGCAATTGAAGCCTTGTTAATCGCACTTTGAGCCCGATAGACCAATAAGGAAGTCAATAGCTATCCTTCCTACTCAAATAAGTATAATCCTAGTAGCTACACGGAATGAAAGCCCGATCCTTGTGCAAAGTGATGGTCGTGATGGATATAATAAAATTTGCATGTAGACTTGCCTGCATAGACGAGCGAGCGTACCTGAGTTGCCATAGAGTAATTTAATTATAAGCATGCAAACGGGGTAAAGCTAATGGTATTATTAATGCGGAAGTGCTGGATAGTATGCTCAGTGCAAGTTTATTTTATAGTCCAAGATCCCAGAGCGATTTGACATAACTTATTTTCAAATACCTATTTAAAAAAAGACGTTTGGCACTCGGGGACTGCCGCGGTAAAGCTATTGCATAGCATTTTTATCAACTTATGCAATTATAATTATTAATTTATTTTATTTATGCAGTATTTTTTACTTTTTTTTTTCTTTGGTATTAATTGAAGTTACACTTTCACACATTGAATTGAATTTTGATTGATTGTTCACTCATTTGTTTTCTTATCGGTCACAACGCTCAAAAAACAAATGAGTAACTAACCTGACTAACCTAACACCCCCCGTGTTAGGTTACTTTCGTTACAGAATTTCTGGATTCGGTCTCCACGCTCAAGGCCCGCGATAGAAGCTATGCAATAGCTTAAAAAATAAGAGTTACTTAACCTTTCGAATGTCTTAAGTTACACTGTCCGACATAAGGTAATTGTCTTTCTATTGTGTTTCTAATTACGACATTCAAAGAGTTAAATTAAATTTTTGGGACCTTCTCAAGCGCATAGGTATTCAAAGCATATGAGATGCTACTGAGAACTCAAGGGTTAATCCATGTGAAAATAAGTTATGTCAGATCGCGCTGGGATCTTAGTATATTACGTTAACGCGATTGATATGTTTATGAAGTTTGAAGCTCTGATTGGCCCGTTCCAGGCTCTTAACCAATCAGAGACCCAAACGCGGTAAACGTTTCGATCGTGTTAACGTAATAACAACTCGCACTCGGTACTCTGTATTATACAGCAATAAGCCGTAGATCTTTATAATTCTGGAAAGTTTAATGGATACGACTACACTTACAAAGCGTTTTATGTTAAATTCTTTGCCGGAGTCTGTGTTTCCTGATAGCTACAACCCAGGAATCTTTTTAAGTCGAGAGTGAATAGGTTTCTTCTAGGTAAGCGCGTTTCATCGTCGACCGCATCGTCGCTTTCCATCAGTTGAGATTGCAGTCAAGTGTGAACCTATCAACAATAACGACAATGTATTTTATTTATGTCACTCTATGATGTTTTCCGGGAGTATCATTGGATGATCTGCCACATTAAAAAAAAGGAAACGAATTTGGATAAAATATTAGGAAGACAAGCACACCAAGGCCTTGTTTAAAACATAAGTTAGTTTATCACGGCAGTACATTATCTTGAAACAATAAAACACTAGAAACGCAGCACAAAGTTACAGGCAAAAACAGTACAACATAATTACGACGAACATATTATGTGATCGTCAATTTGAAAACTTGGCAACCCTAATCGTGCTTTTCGCTCGCCAGCGCATCCAACGATGCGTAATTACCAACATAAACAAACTAGTTCCGTACCCAACCGAATATGGAATCAGTAAACGAACATTGACAGAAATAAACATAGAAATACTCCACGTCAGTGTCAGTGTTTACGATTGAGAATGACGTGAATTATAGAAATAAATCAATCTGTTGTGACTCAGATTTGAATTGAATTGGTTTAATAAGATTCAGGGATAGGTCAGGGACTTGAAGATGTTTACATAAGTACTATAGAGATTGATTGCCTCAAGGAGTAGTCAGCAAACCGTAGGGTCGAAGCCTACTGGGGCCAAGAATCTGTTTCTGAAAGGAAGATTCAGCCCCAGTACAAAAGGCAACGAAGAAAGGAGTGGCTTTTTAGTCAGTAAAAGTCTGACACTTTCCCGCTCCGCCCAGGAGCGGGGGATGTCGTTGGATAATTTCCCCATAAAAAAAAAAAAATAGGGATTTATTGAGAACCGTTATTAAGAATACATTTTCACTAGGGATGTGCGTAGTGAGCTACATAATTATGTTTGCAATACCTGCCAACCTTTATTTCCTTCGTCTCACACCGCTCTTGCAGAAAAAAGTTTAGCAAAAACGCATACAAAAAGGGACTCGAGACAAATTGACTTATTTATTAATTTACAAGCACTTGCACAACATTACACAGAATGTTTAAGGCATTGTACAATAGAACATTAGAAACTAAAAACCGGCCAAGAGCGTGTCGGGCCACACTCAGTGTAGGATTCCGTAGTTTCCCGTCCGTCACAATAAGTGTACCCACTTATGAGTTAAAAAAAATGCTTGCATATACGATTATACTACACACAGGGGTGCCATAATAAAGCATTTTTTTACAATTTTTATTTTACCATTTTTTCGGCGTGATTGATATACATATTGGTACCAAATTTCAGCTTTCTAATGTGGTCACAGAGATTAAGCGAGGACGGACTGACGGACAGACAGACGGACAGACAGACATGGCGAAACTAGTTGACTACGGAACCCTAAAAAAAGAATAATAAAAAAAAAACACTACTTACCTAATAACAAATCAATCTATAACACTAAAGAAAAAAAACTAACGTATAATTTACAAATAAAAGAAAAAAAATACACGAGTAAAGGATGTGTGTGGTCTAGAGGTCTCTAGACTGTCCTCTTCGCAAACTCGTTGAGTAGTACGAGTTTCTCCACCAGTTTTGTGATAAAAGGAACACCGTGTTTTCGTTGCACTTCCTTGCACCACTCAGCATCCTTACACATATATTCGATGGAAGTGCATACTTACACTTATACTTGTTTATACTTATGGTACTAAATTATTTTTTTTAATTCGTGGGAATTTTACGCGTGTTGAATTTTTAATGAGACCTTTTGATCCTGAAAACACCTCAGTTGTGGTACTTTTGATGTTGTTGTTTGAAGGTTACAATAATTATATCCTTGAGTTCAGTGTACCTTTTGGCAAAAGCCTTCTCCAACGTCTTCCATTGCTTTTTGCATTGTTTTTCCTCAACTTTCTGTGAGCTTATGCACAGCAAGTTCAAACTTACAGCACTACAGCACTTATGTGCGTCCTTCCATCTTTTTTGTCGCCAACCTTTATTTCGTCTACCGTTTCTAGGGTACCATACTATTAGTGTTGGGGTTAATAGGTCGCCAAAGAGAAGCATCATTTTAAGGATTTCAATAAAAACTGTTTATTATCTTTTTCTTTGTATTGGAAGGGGTGTTTCAGTAATATCACGTGAGACATGTGCTCCTAAGCAAAGCTAGTGAAATACAGTAACAGTAACCGACTAGGGATTTCAGTCAGTCAGCACTTGACTGAAATCCCTAGGGGCTTAGACTAATTAAATACAATATTTATTGTTTAGAAAGAGAGAGACCGTAGTGTTGGAAGCAGGATGGATTTGTTTTTGTTATATTCCAACAGTCAGGACTTTACAGGAGCCGAACTTATAAGCCGAATAAAAGTCAATAGTATCTAAAACTAAATGATCAGATGGTCTATATACTAATCACAACGATGTGTAATACCAGACTAAAACAAATAACGTTATACACAGTTCGTATATTAGCAACGTTGCAGGTTGGCTTATCTAACGCCCTGGAGCTATAGATTCGTAGTGTCACGGTCGATTCATTTGGTGCTGATATATTTAGTTAAACAGAACTGTAGCCGATACGATGTACAAATAATATCGCTTCGAACGAATTTATTTAACCAACTAACTACCGCTTCAAAGGATAAAAGTTTGTTCATTGCTAAGTAAGTTCTTCCGTATTTTAAAACCTAACCTGAAGCTTAGTAAGAAGCTTGTTTTTTCCTTTAAAGAAGGAAAACCGATAACAGTTGGTAAGATTAACGAGAATAGTAAAGAAGAAAGTTAGTTTGCTACTCAAAACTTTTTAATATTACTTATCTACTTTGTATACGTTTTAAGACGGAATGGATTCGGAATATATTTTATACTAGCTTTTGCCCACGGCTTTGCTCGTGTACATAAAATATCTATATCACTGAGGAATAAAGCAGCTTTCTATCAGTGAAAAATTATAGCAATCGGAACAGTACTTTCAGAAATTACCTCTATATATACGAGAAAGACATAAAAACAAACTTTACCTCTTTTAATTATAGTACAGATATTCCATTGAATTACTTGCCAGTTTTTCTCTATAAAAAACAACCAATTTGAACTGTGCACCAGCTTCCGAAGTTCTATAAATGCCATTTAAGACCTATTTGAAATTAAATATTTTTAAATTTCAATTTGTGATTATTTTACAAAACAATTTTAAGAGACACAAATTATCTTAATTCATTTTATCAAATTATGTGCTCTTTTGAACTGTAAGAAATAAATGTGATAAATCTGAACCAAACCTTTGATAGATCAAATAAAATTAACAGAACATCCATCAAACGTGCCGAGAACAATTTCATTTAATTTAGGCTTTAACAAAATTATAAGGTAGTTCTAGGTAGCTAGCAATTAACCCGAATACTAATTAGTTTTCATTAAAATCTGAACTGAGCCTGGTTGCTACGTAGGCGAAATTTATAGAGATAAATGGTATTCGCAAGAACTCGATTCGAGTCGAGGTAATCATTGTAAGTGCCTACATATTTACAATAATTATGCTAATTTGGTAGATGTCATTCTCAGCTGTGATTAAAAGATTTATGTACCTAATTATTATTTTTAGACAATTTAATTCTCTTTGACATTGTTACTGCCATGAGGCTTTGATCTGATCACATTCCATTGAGGAAGTTTACGTTCCTCATGGGTGAGCTTCACCTAAGTGTGTTAAATGCGGAATAATTGAGGACTTACAACATATTCTGGTGGAGTGGTCGCCCTGAACGCCTCAGGAGAAACATGCTTAGCACTTTAAATTTGTTAGAAATCGGTTTTTGCAACAACATCTTAGCTAAGCCTACGTCAGACTAGGCAAGAGTTTTATACAAAATTTATTACAATCATCTAAAATAAATCAAAATACAAAATTTGAATACGATTGAGCGACACGGTCAAAATTGTGACAAAACTCCTTACTAAAGATTAAAAAAAAAAAACTCTTTAAAAAATACCTGCATTTATTTTTAAAGTACATACATATAATATGTACTTTATTGTAGATACAACATGATACATAAAATCTTTTGCTTACTGCAAGAACCACAACCCGGGGGAGGGGGGATAGCTAAAAGTGGCTTTGTTCAAAGTTTTGTTTCTGTCAGTTAATGAGTTCTTAGAGTTAACCAGTGAAATATGGAAACTTAAAACTAACACATACATTAGGCATCAATCTGGATTGGTCAGCATTTGTCAGGATATGCAATAAAGCTATCATTGATTTGACAATAAACACCAATATTAAACACTAGTCAGTCTGCAACTTTGTCCGCGTTAGACTCGTGAAACAGCACAATGATATATTTGGTCACAATCACAAAAAGTTTTTTTGCGATGAACCCTTATATGGTTTCTACTATAAAGGTAATTTAAGTAAATCCTACTAATATCAGCTATATACCAGTGAAAATTCCGTCAAAATCAGTCCAGCTATTTTGGAGATATACTATTATGGACAGAACACAGACAAAAAGACAGACATAACCATTTTAAAGATTTTGTTTTTGTTATAGGTGTTTAATATATTTTCGTAAAGCATTAAGTAAATAAATTTATTGAATTAAAAAATACTCCAATTACATCAAATATGTAGACATGTATTATAATAATAGATACATAGATCCTTTGATTGCAATATAAATTTAAAAATTAAATTAAATTTAATATATAAACTTTGAGTTAGTGTTTGAACATATTTTAAAATTATTTTCAAGCTGAAATGATTCAACTAATTATTTAAAAGGCCCGGCCACCTAACGAGTTATAATAACCAAAGCGAACTATTAAAGGCACCAGATAACTGGAAGAATAAAGTTCATTGACCTTTTCCTAATATGTCTGCGTAGGTACCTAAAAAATAAACAATGAACTGCTTTTCATTACTAGATGACGTATATCGATTCAAGAAAGCTGTATGTTTTTATTTCCATTTTTTACCTGGCACCTACTTAATTAAAATATTCAGATCAAAATGCTTTATAGAATTAAGTACCTATTATTATTTAACTCACTTTTTAAGGTCAAATAATTTTATTATATAATTTTATAAATGATCCTTTGAATTCCTTAAAATGTTACTGGCTTACCAAAATTTTAATTTAAAAAATGAGGACCTTTTTTAATATAACGAGACAAGAAAACTCATTATTTGAAAACATTTCTCTTATTAAAATTAAAGATAACTAGGTCAAAAAGAAATAAAATAAAATAAATTTGATATACCAAAAGCTGGACAAGGGCGAATCGGACTCGCGTACTGAGGGTTCCTTACAAACCTATCTATGATATTTCCGAATCACAAAAAAGTTCTTTTAATGACGTAACTACTAATTTACATTTTGAGACCTTGCTTCATATCAAATTTCAGGATTCTAGGTCAACGGGAAGTACCCTAAGAATTTTGATTTCACTGAGAGTGTTGAAATATACGTTTTTTCGACCGTATCTTTTTTTTTTTCGTTAAACATAATTATATTATAAGGGTTCCTTGTTTTCCTGAGGTACAGAACCCAAAAAAGTAACATAACTACCTATATAAACACAAATCTATGGGTACAATGGTGGTCAAACGTGGAAGACAGAATAGAGAATGGCGGAATTCTTTACAAAATGCTGAAGCAACGTCAGCATTCAAAAAGAATGAACACGCATATTCTAATCTACTAGATCTGCTCGTTCTATCGAAGACTTCTTCCATTATTTAATTTTCCATTAAGCAAGAAGTCAAACAGGACTCATAAAGAAAATAAAAACTTTTTTTTTCAAATCAACACTGTTTCAAAATGGTAAGATATTTTTTTTTACCATACCAATGACTGTATGACCGTGTGACCCTTAAATGGACACTCTTAATTTCAAAATTGGAAGTTGAAACATAAAGCCATCCAAAAATAACTTATCACAATAGTTCATTGTTCGAATTCCTACAAAGAAAAACTAGGGAAAAAGCACAAAACAAGGCCAAACTTATATACATACTCTTAAAGCTAAAAAAACTAAAGTATTTGAAAGGGTACATTTACACGCTCTGACGAAAATACATCAAGACGTAACTAAATATATAGAAGCTGTATCTAAACCTGAACAAATTAATTAAGTTTTAGAAGTAAACAACAACATCATTAACCGATTTCTTGGTTCACTTGTAAACAGTAACTTAATCGTATTAAAAAATAATTAAAGAGAACACAAATAATGAGTTTACTTGGGTTTTTCCTTGTCTCAAACCGGATGGTGAGCTACGCATTGCTTGCCGTCCTCAGGGAATTACGCTGCAACTCCTGATGCCCGGGGCATCGCTGGCAAAGACCGGGGTGTGAAGCTGATCCTCACCTCAACTTTGTTTGTTTACGGCTTCCCAGAAGAAGGTGACTGCCTCCCACTTACATACACCTTAAGGCTGTATTTTGTAACATTTTGGTAATTTTTCAATGGGTAACTATCGCATTACTATAAAGAAGTCTTACTGAAATCATTAAACAAAATTAGCGGGTCCTTTCATTCTTTTAAATAAAAGAAGTCTAAAAAAAGAAAGAAAAACAGTTAATTTACGCGTTAAAGACGCAAACTTAAAAGTAGGTAACAGAACATAACATCAAAATAGGGAAGATATGCGTCTCCTCCGCGCAAAACGGCCGAACGCTCAGCATAAAGCTGCGGCCTCACGCATAATGCGTTGAGCTCACAGCGTTGGTTTTCAGCGTAGGCCGGTCGCTGTGTCGACATAAAGACGCTGGAACGGTGCAGTAAACTAAAAATAAGTATAAATAAGTTATAAATACAAATAAAATAAATAGATAAGGTGACAAATACAATTTTATAAAGTGGCAACAACACGACGCGACCAATCGGTCGTCACTTCATTCTGACAGCTGATTTATTTTATTTTATTTATTTATTTATTCACAAAATCCACAGCTCTTTTACATAAATTTTACTTAAAGATAAACTAATATTACAGCCAATTAAGGATAACAATTTAATGATTTAATTTTATTTTTAATGTAATGGGATTTAGGGTTTTATAATTTAGTTTGAATAAAATAGTAGAAGTCCTTAACCGTTACGACATAGTGGGAACGCGGCCTTATATATAAAATCACTCACGCCGTTTTGTCTGAAAGCTGACCAAAATCCGACGATACTATAAATTTAATATATGACTCTAATAAGTATTTCCAGAGTTCCAAGCCATCTAAATAACTCCTGATGAAAGAGTCTACAGAATTTATCCACAAACCGAATTACTTATCGAGTAGAAAGTAAATACACGGTCAGGACACCGAATGTTTACTTTGGCCTTTGAAGAGGAAGAGGATTCGGTAATAAATGTGTTAGTGAGGGCAAGCGACATGTTGAGTCGTCCTTTTTTCCGTGGACTTGTGACCTCGGGCTGAAATGGATGCGCGATGTATGTTATCCCTTTATTATTATGTACTCTGACAGTTTTCTTTTGTGAGAATTTTGTTGGACAAAAATGTATGTCAACTAGCTTCCGCTAGCGGCTTTGCCCGGGTAATATTGTCCCAACGGAATATATTCGGTAGACCCGGGCTTATGGACGACTAGTTTTTGCCCGCGGCTTCGCTCGCGTAAGTGGGGGGTTAGAAAGAGACAAAAAGTAGTCTATGTCAACTATCTCCACTTAAAAATTCACGTCAATTCGTTGCTCCGTTTTGCCGTGAAAGACGGACAAACAGACACACACATACACTTTCCCATTTATAATATAGTATAGTATATTATATAGTATAGTATATTGTATAGTAAATGGTATAGTATAGTATGGATGAGCAATGGCTAGCTCGCCGTCTGGCCCTTCGGTAACCAACCGGATCGAATCAAAGTCGTGGACAGCGCGTAGTGCTACATGCGCTCCTCAATGCGCTCGCTAAGGACGCGGGGGAATTCTGAAAAAAAATGGTCTAAAGACACAAGGCAACTTATGGACACTTGTGTGCTTTTTGTCTGTAAAAGTCTGATTTTCCACCTTACAAAAAAAAACTCCAGAGATAAAAAATATCCGACTTCCAAGACCATGGCTTACCCATATGCCTGTTAAAGTGGGTCTATGGTAGAAGAGCCGTGCACGAGCTGAGCTAAAATTCGTGTGGTATCACTATAGTAGATGGTAGAGTCAGTCCACACTACACGAATTTGAGCTGGGCTCGTGCTCCGCTTGTGCTCAGCTTCTCTAGCGTAAACCTACCCTAAGAGCCTGCTTACGACTTAGGTCTTAGCAGCTAGCGGCGCGACGAGCGGAGCTCCAACAGTAAGCGGGTGCATGGCGATATGAGCGACGTCTAGTAGCGTGCTTGAAAAAATTTCATACTTTTGATTTCACCGCTCGCCGCTCCGTCTTAGCTACCCCTCACAGTGGCAAAGTCATGAGCGGGCCATTACACATACATAATTAAATAAAAAAATACGTTTATAATATCAGCATGATCTGTATTATGTTCAAGTAAATATTACTGGGCTCACACGTCTTCGCAAAGAAACTTACGTCTAACGGGAAAAGGAAATTGTATTGTAACAGTAATTTAGTTACGACGGAAGCATGTTCGCCGAACAGGTAATAGACAACATTTCTGTGCTATAAGTGCGTTATCTAGTAACTGGAATTGTCAAGAATAGATCGGTATTAGTATTTATGTAGTTTCTACGAAATCGTGTCCTATTGTTAACTAGATTTTGCCCTCGTACAAAAAATATATCTAGTATATAATTATATTAAATAGATGGAATAAAATAGAATTTATTTATGTAATCTATTATACACCCTTAAATTTTGATCGTTTTAATCCCGTGGAGGGTCGATCCGGTACATGAAACACAGCTGAGCGTGTTCAATGACCTGTAGTTAATAATCAGCGTTGCATACAAGCTACCTACAAGCCATTGAACTCGCTCAGCTGACGTTTTCTTAAAGATATTAATTTCGTACATGTGTAAATTAATACGAGTTTTGAAAAAAAGTTACCTTATTTTTTAATTTCATCTTTACAAATCGATAGTGTTTCATGTACCTGATTTACCCTCCACGGGATTAAAACGATCAAAATTTAGCGGTGTATTATATTTTTTATTTATTTTTATTCTGGTTTTTGTAACAAAGGAAAACATCACTCAAGATTTCTACTGTTTTGTTGTATGTGGATATTAATATTAAGATATTCTACACATTTCACCAAAGCGGTTGTGTTCGTAAGCAACCTTCTATGTCATAAAAGATATCTTACGGATACGGAGTCTGTATCTGAACACTGCCTTCAGAAACTTTTAACTTTAATCTACTATCTCCTCTTTTACAGATATACACAGTTATCAACGACAAACTCGTCGGGCTACTCATAAGGACAAGGAAACATCAGCTGACGTACTTCGAAGGCGAAGTGTTGTTCCAGGTACAAATTTATTATGTTAAACTTCGAGCATTAAGTAATCCTTATACCTAGTAATGTAGGTTGAAAAAACTTTGACCTCCTTTCGTTCTGTAGTCTATATAAACTGCATTTAAAATGTCTTAAATATTCTTTAAAAAAATAAAGTGTAAAAATATACTTATGACTGTATACCTGGATTTTAAAAAATCCTTCATTGGTAGAATGTTAAATTATCACTGAGTTACCGCTAGCAGAAGTTAGGTTTTTTTTTTATGAAATACAAAGTGACTCAAGACGAAAGTCTATGAGCATTGCGTGTTGCCAGTCGTAATATATGGCTCTGAAACGTGGTCGATTAGAAAAGACCTCATCAGAACGTTCAAGTCAGCCAAAGAGTAGTAATGGAAAGCCGAAGGAGTTTCCTTACGCATGAGAAATTAAGATATCCACAGCAGAACCAGCGTTACCGGCATACCCCGAAGAATCTAATAAAAGAAATAAATTGTGGCGAAGCTGAGCACGCACTTTTCCGCACTAGTGCGAAAAAGACAAAATGCGTGCCTAAAAGTAAAAAGGATCGGAGCAGGTTTAGCATCATGAAAAATAATTATTTTCTTTTTTTACAGAAACGTGATGATGATGTGCCAGTTTTTCTCATGCAGACGATACAAGACGTCAGAGAATACTGCAACAACAAAGCCTTACAAGCAAGGAGATCGGTGTCACCTATGCCTCAATAATGTTGAGATAATAAAATAAAATTGTTAAAATTCTTTTGTTAACTGAATGTGATGACAGTAAAGTTACTGAAACACAGAGCAAAGCAAGAGGTAGGAAAGTACAAAGAAATTAACTTAAAATGGAAAGTGAACTTTAAAAAAAGAAATAACAATAATGTAAATAAAAATTGAGTGCCTTTATTTTTAAAAGTAAATCAAAGATCACATCCAACATGACATAAAAGTATTTAAATATCTATATTAGATAAGTACACTTTGGAAGTAATAATTATAATTTAAAAAATATTAATTATATTTTTTTACTAAATTGCACTCAATTTTTATCTAATAGAGTAATTACAGAAGAACAAAACACGTTCAAGAAAATACACATCACAATAAACATCAAACATCACACATTTAATTTATTAACCGACTTCGAAAAGGAGAAGGTTGAATGTATGATTTTTTTATTAATCGTTTCGTATCAATGATATTTTAATCTCGAGTAAAAGTTGTTGTTTATGATGTTGTTAACTAGTATGATAACTTATTATGATATGAATTAAGTATACTGCAAGAAATAATATGATTGCCAAAAATTACCAAAACCCAAAGGTTAGTCAAACACTTAAAAATGTTGATTTTCTCGTGCTTAAAATAATTTAAGATAGTTCTCTCTGATAAAACAAAAACCAACAACTCAAACCGCTCTTAGTGAAAAACAAGTATGTACTTATCTCAATGTTCCTTTTCTCTTGCCTTACGACCAAATTAAAATTTATTTTGCAGTTTAAAATGAGATTATAAAAATCTTTGATAAACCAACCTTAGTCCAATTCTGCAAACAGCAGCAATAAATTGTTTTACCACATAAAAACTAATAAAAGCGTTTGGAAATAATAATAATAAATGCTGATAAACACAAAAACTAGCTGACATACTGTCTCATGTGTGATTAGAATAATCATACGGTAATGTACTTTTTTTAATTTCTTTTATAAATTTAGAGACTTTTAGTCACAGTAAGACTAAGCCAGCCAGTAACCTAGTACAATTAAAGCTAAACACTTTATTAACTATTAGGGCTTTAAAACCTTTCTCACTATTTTATAAACAGCGATGGCTACGTTAGAGAACAGTGTTCTTACTGTTGGAATAGAGGCCTCCTCCCTGGAAGTGAGCCGCAATTCACCACACGTGCTAACCGGGTTGGTGGATAATGTCTCCAAAATACAGTCCAATATATCAGAGTCCTCAACGTAATCCCCATCATCGTTTTTAAATAAGTAGTGGTTAAAGTTGCACAAAAAAATGAATAGCCTGCCTAAGTTTTCACCACCAATCTACGCCACTAGTTGCTGTGGTTTACTGATTAAAATAACCTCAACCAATCATGAAGTGGGATTAAAATGGGCCTACCAACAAAAATAAACACTCAACTGTATAAGAGTAGGATATACTTTTTACAATGTTGTATAATATAATAATAACATATTTTATTTGGTGAACTCGAAAACAAATTCAATAGAGAAAAGCTCTGCAACAAATTTAATTCCAAATTAGGGTTTCATTTCCATTTCGTTTCAAAAAGGTGAAAATTATGTAAAAGGTTGCTCAATTTTATTGTTACGTCCTTTTTTATCCTTACAACGTCGGAATATAATTTTTCCTTGAAAGTATTGTGCTGTTTATGATCAAGTACAATTAGGTATATCTGTTGCTTCTGTCATCACACAGTTTAATTTGAATTAAACTTTAAATATTATGAATTGTAATGCGTAGAATGTCTGGTTCCTTATATTACGACTCTGATTGTAACTTGACCAACTAACCGTAGATTTTAATTTGTTAAAAACTTTGCTAGATATGACTATGCGAAGAAATGTTTTGACTAATAACGATCAGAATAATATAAGAACCTGACGTTCCAAGGCGAATCTTAAAGCCTAAAAAATTGTCAAAGAAGTGCCTAATGGCAGTCCTTGGACTAAGCTTAACGCTAAGCTGGACTTAGCCTTAAAGTTACTTAGAGAGTCCTTGAAGAAAAAAAAAAACAAAATATTGAATGAATGTGTGTACTATTACATTTTATATTTGACCACAAAAAGTCAATAATTTAAGACCTTCGTAACGAACTTCGTTAGTAAGTACAGAAAATTTAATAAATTATCTTTTACCTATTGCTTCGTATCATTAACTAAGTGTACTTTGAAAGCACTTATAGTTGTATCAAAACATAGAGAAATAAGACAATTGGGTCTTTCCAGGTGCAACTTTTATATGAGCGAAAATGCTATGTCACTATTGTGATAACCAAAAAAAAATGTTGTTGTTCTAAAGACACAAAAGTCTTCTTTTTTGTTTCTATCTGAAATTTTAAGCCATTTACATTATGATCAAAGACGAAATATCGCAGCAAATGTTTTTTTTAACTATGGAAAATTATCTTTCTATTACTCTGGCTGGAGTGAGTGTCAGATTTGCTCTTTCAGTTGTCCTTTGAGTTCCATAGTCGCGAGGACTTGAAATGTTAAATAATTACACAGCCTTGTTACAAAAGAGGTTGTATTAGATGTTGAAAAGGCTATGAGCTTCTTCCTTAAGGCTTTCGTTTTGACTTTTCAGTTACGGAACTCCGAAAGTAACGATCAAAGACAGTAATTTTCATAAGTGTCTGTTTACCTTTTGAATGTCTTAAATTACACAGTTCGGCATAAGCAATTGTCTTTCTATTGTGTCTCTAATTACGGCATGCGATGAGTTAAGGATTAAGCGAAGAAATCTTAATTAATCTCTAAACAAATTAAATTTAATTAAATTGGAAGTGAGTTCCATCTTTGTAGTTCGGAAAATTAGGTTAGGTTATAGAAAAATATATGTAAAGAAGGGACCTTTTGTGTAGTTTTGCAATTCGCTTTTGTTAGCGATGTCAAAAATCTTATTGTGTAACTGTCCCCGCACATGGGCCACAAAAAAACGCCGCATTAAGCTTCTTTTTGAGGCGGCCTTTATTTGTGGCTCGTGTGCAGCGGTGCCACCAAAAAAAACGTTTGAAACGGTTTAAAGCTTCTCCGGACACAAGTTGTCGCGAGCTTTGTCGGTTTTTTGGGGCCGCTTGTAGCGTTTTTTTGTGGCCGCTTCTAGCGTTTTTTTTTTTGAGGCCCGTGTGGACGCTGAGGCTTTTGTTGCAAAAAAGTTAATAAAATTGTACATTTTGTTTGCACAGCTGGTGACACTTTTGTTCGTCATGATCGATGTAAAAATGGTTTTGCTAGGTTAAAAATAAAATAATTAGGGCGTTGTTCTCGGCGGCCATCCATAAGTGAAATATGATAAAAGGATGTTTGCTTAGTAAAATGATCGTTTGGCGGTCTGCCAGTCCTCAAAAAGCAGGGTGTCAAATGTATGTTTATCCTTAGAATATCTTTCAAGGGAGTTTCACACATTAATAATAAAAAAACTGGGCAAGTGCGAGTCGGAAGAGCGCACGCAAGGTTCCGTACCGTCCGTAGAAAAAAACGGCAAAAAAATCGTGTGTTGTATGGGTTAGGGCGTTTTCAGATGACACGCGCCGATCACGCACAGCACCCGCGCACGCGTTGTGCCCGCTTTAAACCCGCACACGCGCTGCATCCGCCTCGCACACGCCTCGCGCCCTCTTGTACTACTAGTGACTGGACTACTTCGTTCACTAGGTATAGTGGCTTCCAGGAGGATGCAGAGCGCGGGCAGGGCGAGCGCAGTGTTGGCTCGAGGCGTGTGCTTAGCGTGCGCGTATAGACCTCGTTAAATGCAATTTGAGATCTATTGATGAATAATAAGACTCAAATTCTTATTTAACTTTCAATGCGAGTTGGACGCGGGTGACGTGCGCTGAGCGTGCGCGTGTCGTGTGAACGCGCCCTTAATTATTTATTTTACTTGGTTTTTAGTATTTGTTGTAATAGCGGCAACGAAACAGGTACATAATTTGTGAGAATTTCAACTGTCTGGCTATAGACACACAGACGGACGGACAGACCACGAAGTCTTAGTAAAAGGGTCCCGTTTTTACCCCTTGGGTACGAAATCCTAAAAATGAAACGGAATCCTTTGAAATGTCACGTGCTTTAATCCTTTTTCTACCACAGAACAATTATTCAATTCCCTACACCAAAAAATGCAGAACAAAATTGGATAAAAATACTGTGTATTTGAATTCTGTCGGGACTAAGACTAATTATTTTGGTGTCTGGATTAGTCAGGGAATAATGCAATAATAAATCTATTTGACAGTTCAGTGTCACCTGTGCAAACCATTGTTTTATTTTACTGGATCGACGTTATGGAAATGTCAAATTCAGCGTTTTTTTTTTCATTTATTAGTCTAGAAAATGTGTAATTTTAAATGCCTTTTGTAAACAAAATGTCTCTGTTTATGGCGTCTGAGCTGAAATATTTTATTTACTGCAATTTGTATATTTTCGATTTAGTAAAATCTCGGATAGTTTGTAGTCGTAGGTTTATTGTAAACAAGTTATATTTTAATTTTGATAAAAAACTAACATCTCGAAAAACATACGAAATAAACAAACAAATATATTTTTGATAAAATTATTTACTTTAGGTAAATTATTAAAATGTTTTTATTTATTTAAATCTAACATAAACATTATCAATATTTATCGTTTTCTAGAATCTCGGCGATATCAAAACAAATACGCAAAAAGATGTAAGAAGAAAATGTGAATTTTAAATAACATATTTTTTTTTTTCAATTAAGTAAATAAATTTAATGTATACTAAAGAATTCTAATGATCAAAGAATGTTGTATAGAAATAAGCTTTATTTAATCTTAAGTACTTAATGGAATATCATTTGGTTTTTCCTTAACAGTTATACAATTAAGTTCTTATTAAAACAGTAAACTGTTTGAGTGTTTACAAATGAAAGTAACTAACAAATTATATTTATTTAAAGACATTAAGTAATAATCATTAATTTCAAATTTGTGTCGTAACATTCTAGTCTATCTAGTCGATTGAAAACTTTAAGGAATAATTAATTACTTGTGTTATATTAAACTGTAATAATTAAAAGTGTTTTTTTTCAACCCCATTACATTTTTCAAAATAGTCAACGGGCCTTGATTAGCATGGTGATTCAAAAAAAAGATCGGAGGAAAGGATTGCAATGCTATTATATATATATGTATATATATAATATAATGTATATTGCTTAGTCATCATCATTTCGAAGAGAATCAGAAATTCTATTTGACAAAAGTCGGTCTTGAATGTTTGTTGTCACTTGTACACTGTTTGTGTGTATGACCCCCTCCCCTCCTCGAGTCGTATTCCTCATTACTGAGGGTCGTGAAGTTCCTGCTGGATTAGCTTCTTGTGTGGAATATTATATTGATGAAATCTTGCCATCTGTGACGGACTTGTGTGTATGTAAGCTACTTTAATTCGACTTCCAAAACAGATGTGTTCAGAATTTTCTCGTGGCCATAGCGGGTACCAGCCTTGTTGGGCTGCTACAGTTTTGCTGACATCTCTTTGAGGCGCACGTGGAACGTTACACAACGTCGACGACTCGGGGTCTGTCCGAATGGTTATTACCGGACGGCCAGATGGCATGGGTACGCATACAATGTGGCTGGTCGTTGAGGTCGGAGACTCAACCGTTAGGGCGTGAGGATGTCCACTCTCTCCAGCGTGAGGTCGTTTACTTAGCTAGCATTTTTGCTTCTCAAGAGTTGACCAGATGTCCATAACCCTCTGTGAGGCATTTAGCTTGGCCGTTGGTCGCCACAGCGACATGAACCGCATGAACCCCGCAGAGAGTCTCTAGCAGAAGTCATGTGGATCCCTTAGATAGGGTAGCAGAAGATAAAACAGAGTGGGGACCAAACGTAGCATGCCACCTCGGTAGTCCTATCGTTAAAATAACTACCGTCACACAGAGTAATAATCAATCGTGTATCCAAACAATTAGAGAATCGTGAATCTAACCTAACAGCGAATATCTTTGTTGATGGCGACTGGTAACACAATTTACATAAATATTAAACTAGTGCTGCAGTGTTACCATCAAGTGAAATCGCAGTAAAGCGCTAGTTTATATCATAAGAAAATCATTATTGTATTCGTTTTATCTACTTGTAGTTTCAATTATTCAAATGATTGAAATTAGGTCATATTTACCCAGTTAGTTTCTCCTTTTAAAAGTAAATCTAGTCAATTTAATTAACAACCAAAACTCCAATAACCTTGGAAAAACAGTAAATTAAAAATCCTTTCGCTGCTTAAAATTCAATCGACAAACTCAAACCGGAGAGTCTCTTAACTAAGATAAATAATTCCTTGTTAGATGTAAATTGGGGTTGATTTTGGCGAGTTTTCTCGTAATTTTGTGTTTTTTCTTTAAAGGTAAACCCTCTAGTCTACAGACTAGTAAGAATGGTTACTGTAATTTGAAAGACCTTATTTTGTAAACGAGGATTAAATTGTAGTTTGGTTTGGCTGGGTTGAATATCCAAGGCTTTTTACTCATTCATATGATACAAAAGCCCTATCAACTCTTATTAGTAACCAGAGAGCAGATGAAAGAGTTTAGAATGGCTTGTTGGCGGCGCAGGCATGCCACAAAGTAGGGCAATGCTCATAGTTCAAGTACCAATAGCAAACTTGCGATCTAAGTGTGCGTAGTCTGTTATTTGCGTATTGCGCGTTCGTTATCGCCTGTAGTGAAATTAAAGGGTGTGAGACAAGTGACGACACTCGTTGTAATACAAATTGGAAAGTATTTCCTTTCTAACCTCTTTCATCTTTTCTGTGTTAGTTACAAACAGATTAGCACTCCTCTATTTTCCAAAAGTTTGTGCAGAGGAATAGGTACTACAGTAGGTACCTATACCTACATTTTGCTAGATTGACTTATTAATTGATTGTTTATGTTTCCTGACAACTACTACCTAGGGGTCTTTAAGTCAAGAGTAAATAGGTTACTTCGATGCAAGCGTGCTACATCGTCGGTGACCTCATCGCTTACCCTATCAGATGAGATAGTGGTCAAACGTGAGCCTACCCCTAATTAAAAAAAAAATACCGGACAAGTGTGTGTCGGACTCGCGCAGTGAAGATTTCGTTCAAACTTACCTATGAAAAGAGTTCGATTCTTGAATTGTTAGGAAGATATCATCATCATCATCATCATATCAGCCGAAAGACGTCCACTGTTGGACATAGGCCTCCCCCAAGCGTCGCCACAACGACCGGTCCTGTGCGTCACGCATCCATCGGGTTCCCGCCATTAGGAAGATATATCAGGATCGAAAAAAGATTTTAGATTTCAGATTTTTTCCAATGTCTGTGGTATGAGACCTTGCTTCATGCTACCTACTCTACGAATTTTGAATCCCTTGAGTGTTGGAAATATGTTTTTTGTGACATAAACGGCCATATCTTTTTTTTTTGTTTTGGGACCGCAGATTTGAGTCATCATCTTCTACAATCTCATTTCAGCAAAAATCAATGTCAAACCTTTTCCAAATTTTTAAGCTAATTAAATTGATGTAATACGTAAAACAAACCATACCTAGATATTTATTATGTTACTCGAGCAAGATTTACATTTGTACTATTATTAAAAGTTTAGCTTAGTCAAAACTTCAGAGGTCAAACCAGCAAAAACAAAAAGTCTTTGCCATGTTTATTTATTATAAATAATGTAGAAAATCAGTTTCCAATTATGGTTATTTTTGCCATAGATGATTTTGACTGGCATTAGTTTGATTTGATAAAACTTAGTAAATTATTTTGTCGGTGTAGCATAGTAAAATACGTATGTAGATGCTTAGTAAATTCATTAACAATTTTGTCACCCATGTTCTTTGTATTTATAGCACAAAATTTTTGCAATTCGGGAAAATCTTCCAGACTCAAACTGTTTTCATGAGTAAGTTTGTCCAGAACACTCAGTGCACGAGTTCGACTTGCACTTGACTGGTTTTTTGTTATTTTTTAACTAAAGACCAAAAACGTGTCTGAAATAACTAACGCCTATAATATAACACACTACGTTGAAGTGACTATACCATTATAGTGAATGTGACACATAAGTTAGTTTACTAAAGTCTACTGCTTAATTTGTTGACAGCAATGCCGTAAAAAGTTCACGATTATACTACAAAGGTAAATCAACATTGGTCTGTTTCATTTGTTTTACGAAAATTATATAATGGAAATAAACGAAAATGACACATATGTGAATTTACCACGCTATATTTGATTATTTCGAGTATTATTAGGTATACCATAGCAATTAGGCGAATTGCGCACATAGGTAACTTGACCATGGTCTATTAAACATTGTAAGCTTCAGCAATACTTTAGCAAAGTTACGAATGTACTCATATTCGCATGTTTACTTCAGATTTTTTGATAAAACGACTTGAGTTAGTTATGATTAAATATATTATCTACACTTTGTTAATTTGCCATGGCGACTGACAACAAATATTTGAGATTCGCAGAGCGTTATGATATCTCATAAACTATTATAAATACAAAGTTGATATTTTGCGAGATTGTGTATACCACCATATTGGGATTACGTTAAACTAAAAAACAGATTTTCGCAAAAACGGCAGATTCGCAACTTTGTCATACAGGTGACGAAATGAATAAATACAAACATCACATCGAGAGTCCTCCTTTTGATATGGCACATAATTTAGAACACTACAAAAAAAATAAATGTGAAAACGAATTTATTCTAATTTCCATTAGATCTCTTAAACTCGTATCCCGAGAATTTCTCAACTTTGTGCTTATATTTAAACTAAAAATTCAGAGAACATCGCTGAAAGTGGAAATATACTCATGTATGTAAATTAAAAGATTAATGAAAAGTTCTCCTTGACTTGCTACAGACAAGAGTTATGTGTTGCTCAAAAATGACAGAAAGTAATTGCTTGGCACTATAAGCAACCTATGTAAGATGTGGAAAAGCTTGTCTAACTTAAAAATTTAAAAGTCACCTACATCATATGTGTGGAAGATAAGTACGAGATCAATACACCAAGTTACTTTCTTTTAGCTACTGCAGAAAAGGTTGCTGAAAAAATAAATTTGGAAAAATAGATTGCCAAAAAATAAAAGGTTAGGTGCTATTTCTTTTAGGACCAGGGGTAAGAAAATCCCTAGCGGGCATCGGTCCTACTGAGTCCCTACGGTTTGCTGAAATCTCTTTGAGAAGCGTGTGGTATACTACGCACTGTCGACGACTTGGACTCGGTCTAAATGATTACTGTATGGACAGTTAGCTGCAGGCTACCCTGACAGTTTCACCATAAGTATTTATGTATCTATGAATAGTATCTAGCAATTGTATATAAGTCCAGTACTAGTTATGTTGAATGCCAATGCAAAATCCGTCCTTTCAATTCATCAAAGATTCACTTTGATTAGCAGAGATTTCAGTTACCTAGTAAAATCAAATATCTTGATACGCCCACACTGCGACTTTATTCAAACACCTACATTTTCTTCAAAGACGGTAATGTTTCTCTATTGGCATTTGGTTTTAATTCTGAAACATGGATGCAGCTGAGAATTTAAAAATAGAACATTGTAATAAAATGTAACATTTTCCTCTAGCGTGCTTCATCGTCGACAACATCATCGTATGCCATCAGGTGAGATAGTGGTCAAAGGCAATGTACCAAAAATAAAACGTGAAAACATCTGAACGTGAGGTAACCAAAGGTTTTACGGTCATAAATGTAAATGAACTTACACTCCCTGGCAGTAAATATGGCCCAAGTTTTAAGCGCCATGACATTATAAAGGTATACCATACACGCTAGGGTATACCTGACAGGTTTATGTGCACAGTTATACCTGTCAGGTAAGCTTGCATGGAAACCTGCACAGTTGTGCAACATACACGTCCCGTTGACAGGTATTACTGTACAGGCTACCTTCATATTTTATACTATACAAGGTGTAAGGGCCAGCCCTTCACAAACTTTATAGGCATGCTCAGTTGACGAAACTGAACAATCCTCCACAATTTTTTTTCAGGAAACGAAAAAAATAATTGGCCTCGCCATACAAATTGTCCAATCAAGTTTATTATTTTGTATGGTGAGGCTGATTTTTTTTTTTCGTGTACTGAAATTTTTTTTTTTTACTAGGCATGCCCCTTAAAGGTTGTGGAGGGCTGTCCCTTATACCTTTTATATTATAATTCAGAACTCAAACAATACAGATGAACTGAACATGCCACATAATACTACAATGCGCTCTCGTCGCCGCCGCTGAGATTCCGATGCCGATTTCCGGCCACCATAGGCGCGGGCTTGTGGACAGTGAGCAATGGGTAGCTCGCTGTCCGGCCGTCCGGTAACTTTCCGGACCAAGCCTAAGTCTTCGACGGCGCGCCGTGTTTCCGCGCGCCTCAAGGAGTTTCAGCAACAGCAGGGGCCCAGCCGGGTCGAAGCCTACTGAGGTTATCCGAAAGGGAACTCGAGCCCCGGTATGAAGGCTAGCAGGAACGGGGTGGGCTGTTAGTCAGTAAGAGTCTGACACTATCTCCCGCTCTAAGCCCAAGAGGGGGTTATCATTGGATGATTTTTCCCACCATAAAAAAAACATAATACTACAATATATTTATTATAATTCTTCAGTGGTTTCTCTGTATTCGATCACAGAGTCTGGTCAAAAGTCAAATAAAAATTTAATAATATTTGCTACACAACTACCTATGGTATAAATTTCTACTCAAGCCAATTTAAAGAGCAAACTAATGTGAAATTATTTATTTAACCCACTTAAAGAAGCTACTTTACTGACACACCATCACATTAAAAGATTTATAAATTCGTGTTTGAGAGTGAGCGGTATTTACTGCCGGAGAGTGTATTTCCTTTTAGATATTTCCATTTCTATTCAACGATTTCTACTTGGTCAGTCAATGAGGCTTTTAGTATGGCGGCCTAATATATGTAAATGGTCTATTTAAGAAGCAGGTAGTTCTGTGTGAATGACCTTGATGTGTGTACTTCCTGAAGTTTAAGGTAGAACACTACACTGCTTACACGTGTGCTACACACGCCGATCTGGGCCCGTCGGAGTTCATACATTTTATTTGGTAACTAGACTTGTAGGACTACACGTGATACACGCCACGCTACTCCACGCGATGTCGGTCTACGTACAAATCAGGCGTGTAACACGTGTGAGTCGTTATCTCTCTTTCATAGGAGTCACAGACAGCCCACTCTGCATTTCCTGCATGAAGGAGGACGAAACAGCAGCACATCTGCTTCTAAGCTGCCCCGTGGTCGCTGGATACAAGGCAAAGTACTTCGGAAGCCCAGGCACCCCTCCGTGAAATGGTCAGTAACATCAAGGCATTGCTGGCCTTCCTTGAGGAGCTGGGTTGAATCGAATGACACATTTGTCCCACCCGTACGCAAAATACGCGCTTTAGTCGTGGAGTTGTGGTAAACAGCCCGTTGTACTACTACTACTACTACAACTACTACTACAACAACTACTACTACTATTACTACTACTACTACAACTACTACTACAACTATTACTACTACTACTACTACTACGACTACTACTATTACTACTACTACTACTACAACTACTACTACTATTACTACTACAACTACTACTACTACTACTACGTGTGAGTCGGTTTAACGTAGTTTTAACTTAAAGGTCAGGTGTAGGTATTGCGTATATTCTTTAAGCTTAAAGCTTAGGTGTAGGTATTAAATAATAAATAAATTATGTACATTGTTTAAGAATAATAATTTGGAAGTTTGAAAGTGGCGCCAGTGACTGACAAGCTGAAGGGGAATCGTTTGTCTTGGTATGGTCATGTAAAGAGAAGGGATGAAATGCATGTTACCAAAAGAGTTATGAGTATACATGTGAATGGGTGGAGAGGGAGGCCAAAGAAAAGATGGATAGATTGCGTGAAGAATGATATGAAAGAAAAGGAAGTTAGTGCTGGCACGACGAGTGACAGGGTAGAACGGAAGAAAAAATGTATTGTGCCGACCACAAATAAGATGGGACAACGGCAGGAAAAAGAAGAAGTTTTAGAATAATAATTAAATATTATAAAGAGGGCACATTGTTTGTTTACAAAAGATATTTAGAAGGGCCAAAGTTTATTTAGGGCGTATTTAAGGAAATTGTGGGATCCCAGGGTTCATGTGATTACTTCAATGACGCCTTTATACTCAAGATACGTACGCACGTAATCTTTTCCACTGACTCCATGCGGGTTGTGATACCTTATTTAGTAATTACCTCAAGATGCAACACAAACCTCCTTAGTTCATAGTTCTCGAGACGCCGTAAACCGAGACAAATAGAGACGCGTCGCGAGGGCCTCACCCGCCAAATGAAATTGCAATATTATCAACCACGACCATTCTGTCAAGAGTAAACGACTAAGGAAGAGGAATTAGTAATTGTGAGATCTCTTACTGGGGCTCATGTTCAGAGGCGTAGTGTGGAGGATTTAGACATGGGAGAAAGCACATCAGTGACGCTTTTTTCTGTAATAAAATCGAAAACGAGATAGCGACTGCGCAACCCTGTGTTCGGCTACATTGTCGCTTACCATCAGTTGTAATAGTGGTCAAACGCGAGCTCATCTACGTCTACACTAATATAATAAAGAGGTAAAGTTTGTTTGTTTTTTTTTTTTGTTTCCAGGAGGTAATCTCTGAAAGTACTGGCCAGAGAGCAGTGGTGGCCGAGTGGTAATGGCTCCGACTTACGAGTTGTACGCCGCGGGTTCAAACCCTGCCAGGTGCATTACTTTGAGTAATTTATTTCATTACCACTGCTATCAATCAAAACGGTAAAGGAAAACATCGTGAGGAAACCGGCATGTCCTAGAACCAAAAAACTGAAGACCCGCGCCGTGAATTACGGCCCATTCCCTCTCCTAGAGAGGAGACCTGAGTCCCAGCTATGGGAACATTAAAAAAGGTTGATGTTAATGATGACTGCACCGATTGCTATCAATAAAAAGCTACGTTATTCCTGAGGCTATATTTTATGTACGCAGGTGAAGCTGCGGGCAAAGCTGCTAGTCAATTTTAAAAAAAAAAACTCGTTCTTAAAGAACCCTCGCTTGTACGAGGCCCCTTTGGATAGGGGCCGTGGGCGAGGACCCACTGCTCATGGTTCTTTTCATTCTTTTTAACCCAAAGGTTGACTGGTAGAGAATTCGTTGTTGTTAAATCCGTCTATACCACTACTGTTTATAAAGATTAATAAGTAATGAGCTTGCGAACAAAATTGCTCGCAGCTCATTATTTAATACAAAGGAAATCTTGTGGTTTTGACAGTATACATAGCAAAAACTAGATTAAAAATAAGATGCCACAAGAGACGTTATCTTCTCTCTGCCTAAAAGACTTCGTTTTTTATAAAAGTTACAGAATAAAATGCGAAGAAATCTTACTCAATCGTTTGTAGTAGGTACTATAGGTGCCCTAAGACGGCTGACCCACTATTTTGATAAGCTAATTTAATCATTATTTAGCTGTTTTTAAAAATGAAAATCCTTTGTGCCAGCATTTCGATAAATCTTGCTATCCTAGTGTGAGGGTAGATTGCTAAAATAAAATGGCACGTCGTGTCAGTGGCAAAAGTTAACTTAGCTAATTCCATGAGTCATATAAACTGCTTGTAAATGGGCCATAATATTGCGTCCAGCATTATAAGTAACGTTGAATTTCGATGCAGTCTATAAGAATACATTTAGTCCAGTGGCAATATCAGCGACTTGGCACGCAGGTGTAGCTGGTTCAAATCTCAGTTTAAACGCCTAACTTCTTGTTTTCCATCTTTTGAGTTTTAGTTAAATTTATTTACTTTTCTTTAGCGACAAAAGTAGAGAAATGGAGTTTGTATAGAAATGAAACAAAATATTGCAAGTAAATAAAATGTTTATTATTTCACTATATTTAAAATATATATATAAAGTAAGTAAATGGTCTATGTCAAAAATTAAAAAAAAAACACATGTATAAACATTTATAAAGGGATATAATAATGGTATAAATAACTACTTATTAAGCAATTTTGATTCTTATTCCTTTAGACGTTTTTTATTGGTATTTTAAAATGTAGTGACTAATGATAGCTTATTTTGGTATTTTTAAACAAGATAGTATGGCTTATTGATCTGTGTAAAGACTTTGACGCAATAAGACACGAGTTCAATTCTCATGCCCTGTATATTGTTTTGCTTTCCATTCAGAACTTTTTTATTATTTTAAGTGACAATCAACGAACTAAATATTCTTCGAACATATTTGGAATAATTTGGCCTGACTTGTAATAAGCGGGTAGTCAAGATAAATATGCGTATTCATCATAAAACTGGTATTCAAATGTTACTTAGATTAAGGGTAGAGGAATAAAAATTAACCCTTTTTAGTAAAGCAAAAACCAGTCGACGCTCAATAGCAGTGACGTCGTGCAAACAATTTTTACGTTGCCTTACTAAATTGCGTAAAACAATATCTTTATTTAGAATATTTGTATATACCTAGTTCTAAAATACAAAATAATCTATTTACATGAGGAGAATGTTGGTTTTCGGAGAGATTGATAGGAGACATCTTAATACAGCAATAGGTAAGTGTATTTTTTTTTCATTTAATTTATACTTCTTTTTTAAACTTACACGTTTTTATGCTGTGACGTAATCAAAAAACTTTTTAATTATACTACGTTTCTTTGTTTCAGAGAAATACAGTCAGATTGTGGTTTAAAACTGTAACAAACAATACAGGTCAGGACGTAAAATTGAAATAACTGCTGGTCATCCGTCAAGTCCATTTTCCCCAAGAATGTCTGGATTTCTATCTGTGAAAAAAACATGTTATTATACTGCCGTATGGAAGTGGCGGGTATAACTCTGGGTTACTTCTGTTGAATGTCTTCTGTGGAACCTGGTTATCTTGTAGAAATTGGCCCATTCAGTAATAAAATTACGTGACGTAATGCCACATCAGTGCGTGTAAGCAACAATGGATAATTATTTACTTCTTGTAAGCTGCCACAATACCTTCTTGTCAGTGCTTATGTGTAGTGTATTGGTTAAATAAATCATAGTAATCTTAATTTGTTAGGAAGTGTTTTTAAAATAAATTAACTGATCATTGTTTCTTTCATAATCAAACTTAAAATGCTACATAAAACCTTTCAAGTAGTTAAAATGTCAAAATATTTAGTGGTATTTTCACTTTAATTTTTTGAGCACATAGGACAGTTAATGCAGTGATGCTATTGTTATAAAATAGAAATATTATATATTTCTAATCATGTAACATGTTGATTCACAGCATTAAACTCTTCTTTAAAAATAAAATTAGTAGGTATTTCATTAGCACTATGTATTGAAATAAATAAATAGTTTTTTCTCCTGCTCAAAACTGTATTACAAATAATTCTACCATATCAAAAGCAGTTTAATATTGTAACTTCTGTTATATGTTTTACCTATAGATATAGTTATTTAAATTATGTCTATTAGACGAGTAAATATTTTTTATGTAAATTGTAAATATTACTTGAATAAACCGTTACCTATCCTAACCATTTTTGTTTTTTATTCATGTTGCTTTTATGTTTGAAAAGTTAATTTAAATTTATTTATTTAACTTAATATAAATTATAATTTGATTTCAAAAATCATAATCCAATATTGTAAACACAAAACTACTAAAAGAAGCACGACGGATTTGAACTTACAACCATGTCAATATAAGTCTACTGTTATGACCATTAGACTAATTTGACTTATGATATTTTGTTGAAATTAATAAGTGAATATGAAAATAGTAAATGATTGTGAGACAAAACCGTATTCAAAGTTTACCAACCTTAACGTTACCTCTTAAAAATCAAATTGACGTGACAGTATTCTATAATATTTGACTACCTACCTCTCGTTATATTCGTTTAAATTATTAGGTATGCTCCGAATTGATTGTCATGTATCTTCTGCTAATTGCAGAAGGTTCAAATTCGTCTAACTTTTAGGATATCTTATATTACCTTCTGCTGTCACGTGGGTCAGATATCGTGGATATTTGTGTGTACCTACCGACTTACCGTACTTACCCATGTTGAATATAGGTGATTGATATACCCAAGACGCAAGTATGCATAAAACTATCGCAAAACCGTTATGTAACACTTTATATTGTAACATAAAGCAGCTTTTCGGTAGGCCCTAGGGGGAACAGTGTTGCCAATGGTAAAAATGTTGTCGATTTATTATATCTAGTTTCTTGCTCGCTTTCTTGATGATTCTACCTAATGTCAGTTATTTTTAGTACCTAAATAAGATCTTATAAAAAAAAATAGTTAATAGTAGAGATTTACTTTTATTTTATGTTGAGGTACTTACGAAAGAACTGAACAATTATAAAATAAGAGAAAAAAAAAACACGAATAGGTCATCATTATCATCCTCATAATTTTAGCCGAAGGACGTCCTCAGTTGGACATAGATCTCCTCCAGGCGTCGCCACAACGATCGGTCCTGTGCGTACCTCATTCCCGCGACTCTCACCAGGACATCGGTCCACCTTGAGGGAGACCTTCCAACGCTGCGTTTTCCGATGCGCAGTCGCCACTCTAGAACTTTTCGGCATCCATTCTATGAGCCCTGCCCGCTGCCATTTTACTTTGGCGATTCTTCAGGCTATGGCTACAACATTGGTTCTCCTGCGGATATTTTTATTTTTGATCCGATCACGCATGAAAACTCATTGCCCATTGGGTGACTGTAAGCCTTCTGATGAAGCCTCATTGTAAGCGAGCATGTTTCAGTGCCATATGCTATCACTGGCAACACGCACGTCTTGAGACACTGTGGTATGTTGGACGAGAAGACACCGCGCAGCTTTCCAAACGCTGCCCAGCTGAGTCAGATTCGACGATTGACCTCTTTCTCAAAGTTAGATCTACAAAACTGGACTGAAAATTGAAATGTAAATAAACGAGACTTGCCTTAAGCAGAAAGACGGGTAACGCACAAACAATTTTATTATGGTCAAATAAGGACCGACTGTGTCTGTCCTTCACGTTCCTTAGGGGCCCCAGATTTATCTCTGTACCGTCCTAATATTATACCTGACCCTTGGTCACCCAAACGGCACCCTTGGGAGAAGTTGCCGAAATTCCTATCCTAAGCTACGGCCCATTATCGAAATATCTTAGTCTCAGTAGAATTCCTTAAACATTCCATTCAATTATTTGAATAAAATAAGTCAGTCAAGTTTTTTATGTTAATCTTAGGTTTTTAAAATTCTATTCATAAGCATCTTTTCTTAGGACAATATTATACCATTTTTTTTTTGTTAATTAAAGTTCTCCGGACCTAGAAAAAAACTGGGCAAATGCGAGTCGGACTCGCACACTGAGGGTTCCGTACGAACTTACCTATGAAAACAGTTCAATTTCCGAATTCAGTTACGAAGATTTTTCTGAGTCACATTTCTTTTTTGTGACGTAACAACAAAATTAGTTTTCAGATTTATTCCTATACTTTTGCTACAAAACTTTGCTTCATGCCTTTCAGGATTCCAGGTCGACGGGAAGTATCCTATGAATTTTGATTTCCTTGAGTGTCGAAATAGACATTTTTTGTGGCATAAACGACCGTATCTAAGTAAGTTTGTTTTTTAAGGGACCGTACCCCTGAGTATATGGTTCTAATTTCAACTCGATACTTCTACGCGAGCCCGAGATAAATGGTCTTGACAGACAGACACACCTACAGACGGATGGACAGACGGGCAACAAAGTGATCCTATAACGGTTCGGTTTATTCCTTTTGAGGTACGGAACCCTAAAAAGACCCTTTAGCTAAAATAAATATATAACAACGATTCAGGACGATTAGGTATAAGATACGATTAAATAAGTGTCTGAAATCTTTTTGGTAAATATGGAACAAATAATATTTGCCTTTGTATCTAATTCAAAATAAATACGAACTTCTTTTTCTTCTTCCTGCCCTAGTCCCGTTTTATTTGAGGTCGGCGCAACACGTTTTTTTTAAATAAATACGAACTATTCAGCAAAGAAGAGTTTATTTTCTCAAATTCTTATTTTATTTAAATAAATATACACTTTTCGACATAATTATGATACAGTCGATCTTATATAAACTTAATATATTAAAGATGTAACAATTTAGTACAACAAGAATAATTATATTACAAATGGTTCTCGATTTTATGAAGATATCGAACAATTAAAAATCTTAACTAGGTTATTTACAAAATTTACAGTTTTGTTATTTAGATATTGATAGTTTTAAGTACAAACTAGACTTAGGTACACAAATGAGCAATCATTACCATCTCTGTCTTTTAGACAACAATTACTTTCTGAAGGTGATTCCTTATCAAAGAATTGTGAGATAACGATGTGTGTAATACTGTGACGGTTGTGTCAGAATTAGTAACGGAATCTTTTCAGGTGTACGCACACACATAACTCACCCGCATACCTCGCACACATTACTCACCCATATTTCTTGCACACATATCACTAGCTTTAGAAATGTGTGTGTTTAACTTGGTTAGCCTCATTCTACCAGAGCAATTGTAGGCTTGGCTGGAGAATAAAGCAATTGATAGAGTTTAGTCTCACACACCGACTTGCTACTTAAAACATCTTTAACATATGATCAATACCAAATAATCAACGTAATTTAACTTACAGGACGAAAACGCCTTGCAACTTGCCAGCGCAAAGATTCTATTCTCTGAAACATTGAATAACAAATGAAATCCCATTCATCAGGCTCTCAGGAAACGAGGGTTCCAGTTCCACACACATAAAACACCGACCTACTTAACGCACTCTAAAGAGTTTTCCAAGTATTACCTAACACGAAGGACGAAAAAATAAGTTAAGGGAAAAAAATCTGGGTCCATTTTGTCAGCAGTGCATTAGAGTCGTGAAAATGAGGTCAGTGTGACCAAATAAGTTAATATAAGTACTAAGAAGTCCTATACATTTATAGAGATCAGATTCTTGTTTCTTGCATTGCATGAACAGATACAAACTATTTTTTCTAGACTGGCTTGTTGGTCCAGTGGTTAATGGCCCTGACTGCTATGCCTGAGGTCGTTAGTTCCGATTCCCAACCAGGACAAATGTTTGTGTGATGAGCATGATCATTTGTTCTGTGTCTGGATGTGATTTATCTATAACCTGTATGTATTTATATAAAATGTGAAATATAAATTTACAACTACCCAAGATGGTTTTACCCAATTCTCCGTCTAAGTTTTTTGGCAATCTGTCAATCACGTACATCTGTGGCATTATATTCATCATCATTCATTTATCTAGTCCATGTAAAGACTTAGGGTGAGTTGCACCATTTAACTTTAACGATAACCAAACCATAACCAGCCGTGAAACGGCCTCCTATTGGTCAATTCGGTGATTTGACAACTGTTAACGGCTTTGTTATCGTTATAGTTAAATAGTGCAACTCACCCTTAGACTCTTTAGAGTGTTGTTATAAATAATTAAAACCTGAAAACGTATTGCTATAATTTAGTATCTAGACATTTAAGAAATCATTAAATAAATTCAAAATATTAAAAACTAAAGGCCTGTGTTTACATTGGAAAGCTTAAATAAAAGTATAACTAAACACAAACATGTCTAATCAACATAAATGTTTACAAAAACCAAGTATTGTATTTGAAGCCAATACAAAATAATATTTTATTTCGATAAAACCAATCTCTTTCGTATTTATTTTTTAGTTTAAAAAAAAACTAGAGCTATCGAATGTAAATAAATTGTATAAAAGATAGTTTGGTAAAATACCTTTGTTTTTTCTTTTAACCTTTCAATTGTGATAATTACAGACACAATTGAAAGACAATAGGTGCGCGAACGCCGGCGTTCGCTTGGGGTTTAATGAATTAAATAAACCAATGATTGTAAGAAAAGATTTCATAACAGTTCTTTAGCAAAAACCTCAGTTTCAGAAACTAAAATGTAGCAGAGCTTTAGGCCTTATTTTTTTGCACTATTTTCCCTTTCATCTTTTTTGCTTCATTGAACAAGCTACACGACTTTATTCTTATCAGTTCATTGGCTTAAATTCTGAAACGTTCCGAAATATGTAGAATGTGTTTGTCATAATGTATGTCTAATATTAAGTACAGTTGCCATCACGGATCTTGAACGCTCGGCGCCAGAGTGGAGATCGCTTTGCGCATTCCATACATTGGCGAGCCAATCGTCTTCTTTGTTAGATACATACAGCAACGCAGTGAACGAATGAGGAGTGACGTCTATGACGCGATGGCGTCGCACTTCGCACCACTAAAGAGACCGAATATTTCACTTCTGCGCAAGTGTTCAAAATCCGTGATGGCAACTGTTTAAAAAGTTCAACAAATAAAACTTTTTGACAGAATTTCGAGTTTACTATAATAATTAATAACAGAAAGAAAGAAGAAAGAAAGAAAAGACAAATCAAAAATATATTTTTATTAGATGACTTTTAACCTGTCAAAATAAGTTTGTTTTTTAAAAATCCTTAAAAAATATTTTAAAACTAGTCAGTTTCCACTCTCAAAGTTTTTTTCTACAGAATTCATTCTTTAAAAACTATTTTTGTTCACAACCATTGTTTTTTTAAATATTGTTATAATTTACCGCCACATGTAACACCATCCAACTATAGTAACAAAAATAGATTTTCACTTTCTTTTCAAATTCACTTTTTTTTTTCAATTTTAAAATTCACTTTCTTTTTCAATTTTAAAATTCACTTTCTTTTTCAATTTTAAAATTCACTTTCTTTTTTTAATTTTAAAACTCACTTTCTTTTTAATTTTAAAATCCACTTTCCTGGACCAATTTTCCAGGGATGGCTGAACGCTACCTAAAGTTTTTCTTAGGACTGTGCAGGACGAATATTTCGCAGCTGTGGGAGGCTTTCACAGTCCTCTCGTCTATGGAATGTTCAGCCCAGTGAGGGATGGGGTCTGAATTGACGCTTGGTCTGACTGATGACATCTCCTCGAAACGAACTTTATGGCGACGGACGCAGGTGAGACGGATCTGTAGACAAAGAAGAAAAAAATTAGATAATGATGTTGTTTTTTTTTAGGTTATTGGATTTTTACTGGGAATTAAGAATCTGCGTTTTGAGAGTGCACAGCCATGGAGTGGAATCCCCTGCCGGTGTCTGTGTTTCCTGATAGCTACAACTTAGGGGTCTTTAAGTCAATAGTGAATAGGTTACTTCTAGGCAAGCGTGCTCCATCGTCGACCACATCATCACTTACCATGAGGTGAGATAGTGGTCAAACGCGATCAATTATAAAAAAAAAATCTGTTTCGTTGTTTGTTAGTTCTACTGCTAAGCAGTTTTCATCTACAGTAGCAACCCTATGGTCCTAACTCATGCTAGGGCTGAATTATTTGAAAAAGTCACCACGAATCTTAAACGCATAGGGCAACTGAAGAAGCACGGGTGAATTTTAGTCAGTCAACGTTTAACACTCCCTCTTACTCCATCCATAATGGGAGAAGTTATTAGATGACTTCCCAATTTAAATAAAAAAATACCACTTTGTTTTATTTATTCCAGTTAATAAGTTCATTACATGGAACTTAAATACAATTGTGTAGCGACATCTATTGTAGCGCGTAGGAACTTAGTACTACGAAATCCTTTTTTTATTATTATCACCTTTATTTTTCATTTAAACATATTATTTTACATTTTTAAACATTTCTTAAAAAAATAATTTAAAAAAAAACATTTAAAAATATAAAAAATAGTTGTCCGCCGGTGTCGGGAGCAGGGTCCAAGCTACCGGTGGTTAGGGCTCCAGAGACAGGAACCTCCTCACAATACGAGCCGTATCGAGGAGTACTGCCTTCTGTATCAGGCCCTTGATCCATCCGCGCAACGCCAGCTTCGACAGATGGTCGTCGAATTATTATTATTATTATTGATAGGCTCGCGTTTGACCACTATCTCACCTGATGGTAAGTTAGAGTCCTCTGCGGGATTTGAACACATAAAACGATCCGGAATCATCTATTGGGCAGTTGCCCGGATCCGATATAACATGCGTCTAGTCAGAGGATCCTTTATTTTCAACGGAGGTATGTGACACTTTACAATCTATTTAAAACTGGTCTGTGGTGTACTACAAGAAAACCTTCTTAAGAGCGACCAACCCAAGGTACATTTTCATACAACAGGCTCTTACGTGATTATGATGTTTTTACACATCTTTCTCTAGATATTTTGGATACATAGATATCTTGTGGATATTATCTAAGCTTCTATAGAAATCTAAATATAAATTTGTGTAAAACTAATCCAGTAAAGACCTCTGAAAATCAGCTATTTTACGTGAATTGTGGCCCTCTATTATATACTATGTTAAAAATAAAAAAAATAAAAAACCTTGCATTAATTATTAAGAGATTCTGAATGACGACATTTTTTTTCAAAAACTTTCAAGGGTATCAAAAAGTATTTTCTGGATCAAGTATTGTAGAACGTTTGAGCAAACCACGGAATTACCGTAGGCCAACAGAGTTGTCTGGCATTATCTTTGTTTATTCTCGTTGCCTCTTCATCAAACAACGCATTGGATTACGTTACATGAAACAACAAGATTTTAAGCCATGCTTGACGTCGACGATAGGCGAGTTGGGAAGGGCTCTCTTAACTCTTCGAAGAATTAATAAAGACTACTTTTTTATATAAACTCACAAAGGTCTAGACGTACCCTCTTAGTACAACCACCGTGTGGTTTTATATAATAGGAGACAGCTATTATACCGTTCGTAGAAGGTTTGCATGAGAACTTAACAATAAATTAAAACGATCAAGCTGCTTCAGAGGTACGCGTCGCGGCAATGTGAGAAAATATAGCAATACTGTACTTAAAATCATTTCTAAAGAATATGGTAATTTTCTTAAAGAATGTGCGCCATGTGGAATAAGATGTGATGCATCTCTAAGTGCTCTCTCTCCTAGAGAGGAGACCTGAGTCTTAGCAGTTTTTTTTTTGGTGGGAAACATCCGTTGACATCTCCTGCCCTTGGACGAAGCGGAAGGGCTTTTATTGAATAAAACTGGAGTGGTAGTGTTCCTTTTTTGCTTTCAGGTAAGACCAAGAAAACCAGCATCATGCGGAAGGTGATGATCATCGCTTACCATCAGGTGAGATGGTGGTCAAACGCAAGCCAATAAAAAAAAATGATGCCTTATTGTCTTTCCAGGCACTTCTAGAGGGGACTTGCCGCCATATTTATAACGTACCCAGAATCAAAAGTACTAAAAATATAAAAAAGCTGATTGTACCTATTACACCGATCCTAATGTCAAAGGTCTTAACTAGGTATTCATATTCCTTATTCATATTTTTGTGTTCCATATTTAGATTTTTAATAATATTTTCTGAGAAATTTTTGCGAGTTAATGAAAGAGCTTACATTTTACGGGGAATATACAAAACAGTCGGACAAATTACCTCACAGCGGTATAAATTTACATCAATAGTACTGACCTTGGTACGTGGGTGTCATATTCAATACCTTAAGAGACTCCACAAAGTGCAGACTTTCGATTGGCCGATAATTTAGTCTAGGTTGGCTGCTAAGTCATCACACTGGCCCGACTAAATAGTGGCGTTAGTGGTGAGTGCGCTTACTAAATTTAACCATCGGCCGACACTTCTCGGACGATTTGCTCACAGGGGCATTTTACCACTTCTATCTTTACGATCAACGTATCAATAAGTAGCAAAGAAATAGAATGAGACAGTGCCATCATAGTGCCAAAGAAGCGGAACAAACTGAAATATCAGCAGAGTTTAACCGATTAAACAGTCTGTAGTGTGCGCGCGTGGGAAGAGTACCGTACTGATTTACAGTCGGCCGATAGTTGGCCAACGATTTAGTTTGAAGCTTGTTTGAAAGCAATCGAAGCCTATCAAACATTTTTGTTTGTTGATACTGAATCGTTGCGATGTGCGCACTTTCATACAGCTTCATATTCACTAAGTAACCAATCAAATTATCGGCCGGTTGAAAGTCTGTATTTTGCGGGATCTCTTACGAAAATAACTATCTTATACCAAATAACCCGGCATTAAAAATAACTATTATTGGTCATGATTGTTTTCAGAAGAAATTATGACAACACTGGTAAGTGAAAACCGTAGGGCTGAAACTCAAAGTGTAACTAAAGGTAGGCAGGTTGGTTTTATTCAATAAAGGTCTGATATTCTCTCTCGCTAGCAGGAGCTATTATGTGAACATAGTTCCTGGTAACCAGACTACTTAAGACTCCAAAAACCACTACCTCATTATCTTTGTTTTCTGTCCGACCAACCGGATTATATACTTGGGTGCACTACAATAGCGCGTACCTACAGAGATAATCGTCGTTCTATTAAAAGTATCTAAAGAGCCTTTGCGAGTTGATCCTGATTCCTTGTACGCTTTCCAAAGGTCTAGGACCTCAGTTTTGAGAATACTTACCAAATACGTGTCAAGAAAACATTTTGGCAATTAAATATAAACCCTTAGATCCCAGGTCAACAAGGATATCTTGTGTCGCAGTGGTGGTTCCTAATTTAATCAGTTCAAAAAGCAAAGAAGCATAAATGTCAAAAAATAAAAATAAAAACTGGGCAAGTGCGAGTCGGTCGCGGCCTGAAGATTCCCTACTAACTACAATTGCCGAATGGAGTCTCGAAGATTTTTCCGAATTGCAAAAAAGTTATTTTTTTTTATTTATTTATTATAATCTTTATTGTACACCAAATAAACAAAAATACAGAACAAACATTAAAAAGAATAGGTGCACAATGAAATGAATGAATGAATGTGCAGAATAAGTGTTATGTTGGTTACAAAAAAACTGTTTTCAGATTTATTCCTATAACTGTGCTTTATGACCTTACTTTATGCCAAATATCAGGATTCTGGGTCAATGGGAAGTACCTTATGAGGTCCGGAACCCTAAAAACAGTAATATCAGCTTTGTTTAGTTATTTGTACAATTACTTAGTAGATAAAATGATTAGAGTGTGGTTTAGTTACATATGTGTTATGTAGAAAAGTC
Source organism: Mythimna albipuncta (assembly GCA_929112965.1). Classification (NCBI taxonomy): domain Eukaryota; kingdom Metazoa; phylum Arthropoda; class Insecta; order Lepidoptera; family Noctuidae; genus Mythimna; species Mythimna albipuncta. Next base: position 15,152,655 of record OV815973.1, read on the forward strand.
ATGTTTCAAACTTTGTTAATTCAAAACTAACTTTTAGCCGCAACATCGTTCGCGTTAAACTCACAGAACTATACAAATACCACTACCACTTCCTGAATAAACTAATCATTCTGAGCTTGCGATTCATTCTAAAATGACCCTTTTATTTATTGAACTCTCGAGTTTCTGAAAGTAGTGGCAACCTTAATGACTCATGGGTCATGTCATGTATGAAGAAAACTGATATCGGCCAGATTGCTTTAGAAATGCTGATAAAGAGACTAGACGGGAACTTTTTTTTATTATTATTGATAGGCTCGTGTTTGACCACCATCTCACCTGATTGTAAGCGATGATGTGGTCGACGATGGAGCACGCTTGCCTAGAAGTAACCTATTCACTCTTGACTTAAATACCCCTAAGTTGTAGCTATCAGGAAACACAGACTCCGGCAGGGAATTCCACTCCTTGGCTGTACAATAAATGTGTTCCAAAAACGCTTTGTTCGTATGGGTGGGACGTCCACCATGTACCGGCGGCGCAACGCCGTACGTCGTGTAGACCGATGATGGAACGGACTTGGCGGAATTAGATTGTGCAATTCCAGTGCACACTCCTCGAAATGAACAAACTGAACTGAATGAATGAACTTGGTCATTTTGTCTCCATAACTACTCTGCAAAGAGTAGATACATAGCATAGTTGCCGATATTTTTCATTATAATATTTTTATACTCAATATAAGTTCACAATTGACTGTTTGGTTTCTTGTAGATGATAGTGTCTTTTGAAATAAGAACCAATTTGTTTAGTAGTAAAATTCGTAACAAAAAATAATAATTACAAATATGTTAACTGTAGCTGAAAGGAAATTGCCCTTTGAGGCCATGATCGAACAATTGACTAGAGAAAAAATACATTGTTCATTAATTTTCCCATAAAAAAAATATGTATTCCCTTAGTGCCAAATGAGCGCCATTATAATCCCAAACTCAACCGGACTGGGGCCGCTCTCAAGCGGCTCCTGCCCAACCTTGGTGGTCCAGACGCCTCCTGCCGGAGGCTCTACGCGGGGATCGTTCGGTCCATGGCCCTCTACGGGGCGCCGGTGTGGGCGCCGTCGCTGCAAAAGCGACCGGCGGCCATTCTGAACGCCTGCCAGAGGGTCATGGCAATTCGGATGGTGCGGGGATACCGCACGATTTCCCGCGAAGCGGCGAGCCTTCTGGCTGGCCTACCACCGTGGGATCTGGAGGCAACAGTCCTTGCACACATGCACGACATGCGCGTGGAGATGCAACGCCGGGGTGAAAGTCCTCTGCCACGACAGGTCGCGGCATGGCGGACAGAGCTCCGGCGGGATCTCATGGTGGAATGGCGTCAGCGACTATCGCAACCCAGTGCTGGGCACGCCACAATTATGGCGATAAGTCCCCTCTTTGAGGCGTGGCTGGAAAGACCTCACGGCGTCCTTACCTTCCGCATGACACAGGTCCTCACCGGAAATGGCAAGTTCGGGAGGTTCCTGTTCCGAATCAAAGCGGAAGTGACGCCCGGGTGTCGCCACTGTGCGGAATGCCCGGAGGACACGGTGGAGCACACAATCGCGGTGTGCCCTGCTTGGACGGAGCATCGCCGTGCCCTCGTGGGGGTGATCGGCGGCGGAGACCTCTCGCGCCGGACCTTGGTCGAGGCCATGGTCCGGAGCGAGGAGAAGTGGCAGGCGGTCGCCGACTTCTGCGAAGCAGTAATGCTCGCTAAGGAAGAGGCCGATCGCATCAGGCAACGGCGCTCTCGCCGCCGCCGCCGGGATTCCGATCCCGATTTCCAGCCACCGTAGGCGCGGGCTTGCGGACAGTGAGCAATGGGTAGTTCGCTGTCCGGCCGTCCGGTAATCGTCCGGACCAAGCCCAAGTCGTCGACGGCGCGCGCTGTTCCCGCGCGCCTCAAGGAGTTGTCAGCAACAGCAGGGGCCCAGCCGGGTCGAAGCCTACTGGGGCCAGGGTTATCCGAAAGGGCGCTCGAGCCCCGGTATGAAGGCTTGAAGGAACGGGATGGGTTTTTTAGTCAGTAAGAGTCTGACACTATCTCCCGCTCCGCCCAAGAGCGGGGGTTGTCATAAGATGATTTTTCCCATCGAAAAAAAAAAAAAAAAAGCGCCATTATAATAAACAATAAGTGGTAAATAAAAAGTAACTTTATGGAAAAACAGTTTTATCATTGATGTCCGTCTTTGGCCTGGAACACCATAGAGGCTGGGCAATCCCCTTTGAACTCGCAGTATTTGCTGATAAGACAGACTTGATTCAATATTGCTCGACCCCTGTTGCAAATAACGTAATAATGTTCACCAGACCTATAAAGATTATTTACGCTAAGTTTAAATAGAATCACTTCAATATTTTTTGTACCGATTGAAAACATCATTTCGCTCCACATTTTTATTATTTTACTTGTATATCCTTGCTTTAAAACAAAGTCTCTAACTACCCACCTTACCTTCTCTGTCTGTACACTAGTAAACGCGATAAGCTTAAAGACCATTGAAGTGATTTTTATCATCGACATCTAGTGACATCTAGTGACAGAGAAGCTCTTTCATGGAAACTGTTTGTCAAAATACTGAAAAGTTAAAACAAAAGTTCGCTGCAGCGCTACATTGGCATTATGTCGTCTAACAGAACTAGTAAAACATGCAGCGCTAAGATAGAGGATACTTATTTCGCGACCAAAATGGTTTTAAGCGCCATGAATTTCGTGGCGTGTTCGCGTTTCGTTCAACATAGTGTAATGTTCGAGGTGTACACCTCGTCGACATTACGTATGAGTCGACTGAAGTGAATATTCGCCACGTCCAATCGTACGTATTACAAAATATATATATCGATGATTTTCAGGCAGTTGTCATCAAAAGACAGTGAATTATAATAACTTTTAAAAACAGTGCAAAACTAGAGCGGGTGGCTAGTATAGGTATATAGAGAGAGAGCAGTGGTGGTCGAGTGGTAATGGCTCCGACTTACGAGTTGTAGGTCGCGGGTTCAAACCCTACAAGGCGCATTACTTTGTGTTTACTTTATTTAATTACCACTGCTCTCAAAACGGTGACGGAAAATATCGTGAGGAAACCGGCATGTTCTAGAACCAAAAATTCGAAGACATGTGACATTCACCAACCTGCACGGGGCCCGCGTGGTGGATTACGGCCCATTCCCTCTCCTAGAGAGGAGGCCTGAATCCCAGCAGTGGGAAACGTTAAAAGGATGATGATGAAATGTATATATATATATATAATATTTATATATGTACATAGATATGTATATGTGTTTCATTATATATATATTAAGAAATAAATGTTTATTACAGATGAAAATACTCCAATGTCGAACTAAAAAGTCCAAAAGTAGTTAATTGCGGTTTAATCGTTCCTCTCAAACCGTCTCCTAATTGGTTTTCCCGCTCGAAAATACTTTACCGTCCGATAAATTCCGGCATCCGGAAATCTTTTAATGCTTCTAATTCCGTCGAAAAAGTGTTTTCTTTTTTTATTTCGTCTGCACTAATGAGAACGGGTCATGGCAGGATAGGGAAAAAGGGAATGACCCTATCTCGCATTCGTGTGTGTAAAAGTTCAGATACCGAAAAAAAGTGATTTTAAACCAACGGTCACAATATAACTATTTCCAGTTTAGATCGCATCAAAGTGGCAACTAGTTAAGGACATGGTCAAAATTGTGACAAAGCTCCTTAACCCTTTGTGTGTCCGGAACGTGGATCCACGCGAGACACAATAATTGTATCTCTAATTATGATAATTTTTAATTATAATAATTTTTAATAATTGTGTCTCTAATTATGGCATACGAAAGGTTAATAAAAATTAAAAAAAAACTAGTTAAGGAGAATTGTCTGCCTTTAACGTCCTCTGCGGGAAGTTATATTCCACGACGCAAGCTATAGGCTTAATATTCAAGAACGTCGAAAATTTGCACAAAAATATTATTTTTCATAAATAAAATTTGGAACACAGACATCTTCCAAGAACGAATTACATTTTTTTGTAAATAAATTAGAGATGACTACTTACTAAGATTCTTGTGAAATTCATTATCATTTTTCAAATTCATTATTATTCAATCTTTAATATTAAGATTTTCTATCACCTTGAAAAATATTAAGGTATTACATCTAATAGTAAGAGAAATGTAATAACTAACTTTTAAGATTCAAGTCGGGCCAAACCAAGTATCGCAAATAGAGATAAGATTCCTTGTCCGGTCCAAATGGAACCTAATCACATACCGAAGGAAGTGTTGAATAGAAAACCCGAAGGAAAAGCTAAAATATAATTATGCTAATTGCCAACGAGTAACTATGAGTAAGTATAACTAAATTAAAAATATTTAAGTACTTCATCATCATCATCATCATCAGCCGAAAGACGTCCACTGTTGGACATAGACCTCCCCCAAGCGTCGCCACAACGACCGATCCTGTGCGTCACGCATCCATCGGATTCCCGCGACCCTGACCAAGATTAATTTAATCCTTCTAGAATGATGTATGAGTAGCGACTTGGCATCAAACTACGTTGGCAGAAGCGAAAAGCAGGCGAATGACGTGGAGCTAGGAGAAGCGTGAAGCTCAAGACAATTCGTGATGGAGGACTACTGTTGACGCCTTCTAGAGCAAAGGGCGTTAGGGAGTCAGACACACAGTCAAGTAAAGCAAGGCACAGAGTTATTCAATGCCATCGTTAATGAAGACTCTGCATGCGTTACTCCAAAACGTGACCTGATGTGTGCATTCGATTTTGAAATCGATCAAAGTATTATTTAGGTTTTTTCATTAGGAATTTTTAAGTAGCAAGCCGAAATGTAGATGTTGGCACAAGTCTTGCCCACTTATACCATATCCATGGAGTTTCTTGCACGTTATTCTCCTTATAGATCTAAACTTTGGAATATTCCCACTGTTGGGACTTTCTGATTGATTCTTTAATAGAAAGAAAAGGCGGTAATTTACCATGAGAGCTCAGTACGGATTGACAGATGTCAGGTCTTCAAATTTCGGTTTGTCATAATATTTTTAGTCATCGTCTTTGAGACCACCCAATGGTGATGAAATAAATTAAACAAAATAAAGCTCCTACCTGGGTTGAGACACATGAGATACAAGATTCGAAGACATTTTCACAGAGCCACTACTGCTCCGAGGTATATCTCTGGCACTTCAGGGAATACAGGCGATATTACGTAAGGCTCCGACCGAAAATTACCAACTCAATTTCAGTAGGTAGCTAGTGAGTCTAAACCGCTTAATTCTGAGAAAGGATTTAATAGAGAAATTGTAACAGAATAATCGTGTAGTAGCGATTAGTTCTGATTCTCTAAAAATTTGGTTCATATTTAAACTAAGCTAGAGAATGGCGAATTAGTTGTAACCACAGGACAGCGCCTTGTCTTCAGTGATAGTAACACAATGAGCACATTTGTCGAGTGATCTCTATAGGACGACTTGGCTATTTTTTCTAACAGCTGTGCTACTCAAGTTATGGAACGTAGGTTACTGTTTCAAGTAAATTCATTCAAAATTCAAAAAAGTAAATTCATTCAAAATTCAAATATTTTCATTCCACATAGGCGTACATGGGCACTTATAAAACGTCAGAAGCTAATGCACGATTCCAAATTGTTCGAGATCATGCCAATAGTTTGCATTGGCTTTTATAAGTTATAAGCACGAGTATTTATTTTTTATAGCGTAACACTTTCCCGACAAAGTGTACCTTTGCAGGTAAAAGGCATATAAAAAGAGGGGCGAATTAGGGCTGGGGATAAGTACGAACTAAGCCGTATAATAGTGTACATTATTCCAGTTAGGTATATGTTGTATACAAAACTAACCAGGGGCCAATGTGACAATGTGATCGTGTCATTTTGCTAAAAGTTCGTAATCTGCTAATTCATAATGATCGATCATTGATCGGTCAGTGGTATCGTTATAGAATTGTGGTAGAATAATAATATCGAGCATATTAAAACCAATAACTGCACAATAACGTTCCAATGGTAAAACACTGATCAAATAAACTGTCAAAATTATAGCAGATTACTGCATACGTCAATTATACATTTGTCAATATGTACGAGATTACTATTCTATGCCTCTTCTTTCAATGGAGTGTCAGTGGTTATCCATTGAAAAGTCATAATGACGCTATTATATTAGTAGATTACCAAACTTGTCAAAATCGACAATTATAACATCAATGATAGACCATTCTGAAACTATTGTAATAGCAGACTTGAGGCCCAGGCAACTGACTTAGGTATTCATTCGTTATCTGGCCTCAACCATAAAATGACAATATTTCGACCAAACCCTTTGATAAGGGTGAAACGTTTATTGAGACATAAACATACACATAAATTCCCCCAGAGAAACCGCCGACAAGGAAATGCCATAAAACTGTCTATTAGACTTTTTTATTGGTGAACTTACATTAAAATGCAATGATATCCTGCTGCTATGAAACCTCATACATTTTTTACGATTCGAGAAACGAGTCACGAAAATCATTGGCAAAGATGCGGTCGTGGAGTCAAAATTCACGGAACAGATGAAAGAGGTTGGAATGGTAAGGTCGAAAATTGGAAGAGATTGGAATTATGTGACATAACAATAGCAAACATGCGATCTAAGTGGGCGTGGTCTGTTAGTGTGCGTATTGCGCGTCCGTATAAGTTTCTTGTCTGTAGTGGAGTTAAAGAGTGGGAGATACACTGTATCACGGTGTGGTAACGGTGTACTGTAATATGAAAATATTGTAAGTACAACAATTTTTTTAAAAGAGTAACCATGGAGTTTCTTGCCGGTTCTTCTCCATAGGAAACGATCAATTCCGAACCGTGCACTAGCTTCTGACGTTTTGTAAGTGCCCATGTAGGCCTAAATGAAATAAAAAAACTTTTGACTTTGACTTTGATACTTGTTCTGGTACAAATCGGGAACTATTTCCTTTCATCTGTTCCGATCTGACAATATTTTTTTTAAATCTTAGTTTAGAGTGAGTTGCACCATTTAACTGTAACGATAACCAAACCATAACCAGCCCTGAAACGGCCGCCTATTGCTCAATTCGAAGATTTGACAACTGTTAATGGCTTGGTTATCGTTATAGTTAAATGGTGCAACTCACCATTAGTGTTTAGGTATTTCTTTTATTTATACCTACGTAAAGTGTGCCAAGAGTTTTGAACGGTCTCCGGGCCTTGGTCGATGCCATGGTCCGGAGCGAGGAGGAGTGAAATGAAATGAAATGAAATGAAATGAAATGATGAAATGAAATGAAATGATGATTTATTTGCAAGAATGCAGGTACAAAAATATGGTGTCAAGTAAAAGAAGGATCCAGTACATTCTACCGTCAGGCATGCAAAAATAGTTTTTTTTTTTTCCCTCGCAGAATAATTATCATGATACAGTATTGAACCAACATCAAATTATTAAATAATCATTAAAAAATATATAAAACAATTCAATTTGTAAGCTAAATTATTGGTAAACAATGTCAACAATATAATCAATAATTTGCCAATATTACAATGTCAAAAAGAAGCAAAAAAATAAGCAAAAAAATAAATAAAAAAATAGTCAATATTACAATGTCAACAATAAGCTAATAATTAGTCAGCAAACGGTCAACAAATTACCCAACAATCAATATAACGTCAACAATAGCAAGTCAATAATTAGTCAATAAAACAAAGAAAATCATTTAAAATTAAAAATATTGTAGATGATTAAAAATCATATAGATTTGTCATTTAAAAATTCATTAATTGTGTAATAACATTTTTCAAGTAGCAATTTATATAATTTCTTTTTAAATATCTGTAATGTGCAATTTTTTATATCATCAGGTATTTTATTGAAAATCACCGGTCCCATATGCATAATACTCTTTTTCAGCAGTGCTGTTTTAAATTTGCCAGTATGTAAAAGATTTTTATATTGCGATCTTATTAATGTTGGCCTTGTTGAGTGATCAATATTTGAACAGAATAAATTTCGATTACTTTTAACAAACAGTCCCATTTCCAAAATATAGAGCGATGGAAACGTTAGTATGTTAAGGGATTTAAACATAGGAACGCAGCTCTCAGTTGTATTGATTCCAGTCATTGATCTAATGCAATATTTTTGGGCTTTGAAAATCCTTTCTCTCTCACTGCAGTTACCCCAAAAAACTACTCCGTATCTTAAAACACAAGCAACGAGACCATGATAGGCTAAGATAATTGTGTCAGTACTAACTTTTTTTGTTAAATTATATAAAATGTATGCAGATTTGCTTAATTTCTTACAGATCTCCTCGGCTTGTGGTTTCCATGTCAGTTGATTGTCAATTATTATACCTAGAAATTTTGCAACATTTGTATTGTCTACTTTTTGTCCATTATATGCTATAGTCAAAGTGTCTGGACGTAATCGCTGGTAAAAATGCATTACTTTTGTTTTGTTTAAATTGATAATTAAATTATTGATAGAGAGCCATTTTATTATATTTTTTAACGTGTCATTAATGTCTGTTTCATAATTTTGTTTTTCTGTACATTTGATTATAGCCGTACTATCGTCAGCAAATAATACCATTGGCTGTTGAATATGTCTAGGCAGGTCATTTATATATATCAAAAATATTAAGGGTCCGGCCACAGTGCCTTGCGGTACTCCGAATTTGACTTCCCTACTATCCGATAAATACTTATATTGAATCTTACTTTTGGGACATATCCTAGTTATTTCTGTCTGTTGTTTGCGATTGCTTAGGTAAGATTCAATAAGTCTCAATACATTTCCTCTAATGCCGTACCTGTCAAGTTTGTGCAGAAGAATGTCATGTTTAACGAAGTCAAAGGCTTTAGTCATGTCAGTATATATTGCACAAACTGGTGTTTTGTTGTCAATATTCATCATTATGTTATGTAACAAGTCATAAATAGCCATGTTAATATTTTTATTTTTTCTGAAACCTTTCTGCTCATTGCAGAGGATATTATATTTATTTAGAAAAGAAATTATACATTCGTAAATCAATTTTTCAAGTATTTTAGAAAATACAGAAGTAAGAGCTACCGGTCTATAATTTGACATTTCCTCTTTACTGTCTTTTTTATGTATCGGTTTAATAATTGTAGTTTTTAAGTTATCTGGAAATGTGCCATCACTTATGCACAAGTTCATTATGTGGCTTAAGGGAGAAGCTATTACCTCTGCAACGAGTTTTACCACATTGGTCGCTATTCCATCGTATCCGACACTTTTTTTATTTTTTAATGTTTTAATAACTCTCACGATATCTTCTGGCACAACGGGAGCCATAAATATTGAGTGTGGGTTATTATCTATTACATTAATTTCGTTTATAGCATTGTTATTACTAAGATTTTCAACTTGATCAATAAAAAAGTTATTAAAGCAATCGGCCATTTCCTTAGGATTGTTGATAACAGTGTTTCCTTTTTTAATTTGAAGTATGGGTTCTACAGTCTGATTGCTGCCTTTTATTATTTTCCAAGAGGCTTTAGATTTGCTCTGAGAATTTTTAATAATGTGGTTGTTTTGTGCTTTTTGAGTGAGCTTAATAATCTTTTTAAATGTTTTAGAGTATTGTTTAAATGCACTTTTAGTTTGTTCTGACGGTGTTTGCCGATATTTCCAGAGTAACAGTCTTTGTTTTTTACTGCAAATTCTTATACCTTTTGATATCCACTTTATTTTTCTATTGGGTTTTATATTAATTAGTTTTATTGGAAAACATAAGTCATATATTAAGCGAAATTGCTCTAAAAAATTGTCATATGCCTCATTCGGATTGTCAGAATTGTATACGTCAGTAAAAGATAAACTTTTCAGGTGTTTCTTGAATTTGGTCAAATTAACTTTAGACATGTCCCGTTTTTTTATTCGCCATTAATTAAGTATGCAAGTTTTATTCACGTGTATTTTCAGCAATTGAGCTGAGTGGTCCGATAGAGCAAAGTCTATTACCTCGCTATAACACTTTTTACGACAGTTGTGCGCAAAATTATCAATACAAGATAAGCTCTTTGGTCTAGTTGGTTGCCTAATTTCCAGCTTGAGATTGTGATTGAGAAGTAAGATTTCAAAGTCCAAAGTGTATCTATTTTTTTTCAAAATGTCAATGTTGAAATCTCCACATAGCAATATCTTTCTATTTCTTTTAGTACATATTTTTTTTAATAATGTTTCTAAGATGTCACAGAATAAATTAAAATTTGACATCGTTGGAGGTCTATACAAACATATAATGACTAAATTTTGGTTTATTAACTCAATTGCACAACATTCTATAATACCTGTAATAGACATTTTTTCTATCTCTGTCAATACATTAAATTCATAACAAGTTTTAACTAAAATGCAGGCGCCTCCTCGCTTGTGTTCTTTTCTTGAATATACTGCGGCAAGTTTGTAATTCGGAATGTTAATAAGTCCCTCTTGTCCAGAAATTACAAAATGCTCTGTGATGCATATTACGTCAACGTCTATTTGCTTATTCAGCAACTCCTGGATATGAATAACTAGTAAGTCACTCTTGTTAAGAAGTCCGGCTATATTCTGATGCATGATGTACATATGTTTATAATAGAAAAAACTCATTGCCGCTAGTAGATGGTGATACGTTCTCATTCTCGCTAGGAATTCTTTGGTTCAAATTATCATGCAAAACATCTTGAGAATAAAACAAGTCATAATCTATCATTATGTTGGTCATTATCTGGTTATAAATATGTCTCCACCCAGATTTATTTATTTTCCCTGTGTTATAGGAAAACATATCATGAGTCAGAGTCTTGTTGCTGTCAAAAAAATAAGCGTATTGGTTGTTTTTCACATCTAAATATAGCAGGTTGTTGAAGAGCTCGACTTTATAATTGTGTATCATAGCGCCTTTTATGTACGTTGGAGAACAGATAATGATGTTTGTGTGGGTAATATTTTTCAGCGAGCTTTTGAAACTGTCCAATATATCTATATAGTTGTCATTTTTAAGATCATGTTTTCCAATGAATATCAAGCAATAATCTTTCAAAGTGAAATCTTTCAATTTATATTTTATATTACATACGAGTTCTTTAGTGGTACCGTTTGGTAATAAATTATGGAAAAAGTCAAAGTGTTCAGAAAAAGTTTCTTCTATTAGAGGTAGAGTACCCCTTGTACAATCGCTACTAATGATACACAACTTATTTTTATGTGCTTGTGTTATTAAAGCGCCTGATAATTTTTTGGGAGCAAAGTTGCATAGTTGTGATTTTTGTTGCGCCTTCTTGTTTATTTGTAGCAATTTGTCAATATTTGGAATATGTTGAGTCTGTGTTTGTTTATCAAGCATGTCCAATTTAGGTTTTACCTGAAAGTCGCTCCTTACACTAGTATTTATTTCCATCAGCGGCGTTTGAGGTGTTAAGTTTTTACGTGCCGATGTTGGTGTCTTATGTTTTCTTTGTGGTGTCTTATGTTTTCTTTGTGGTGTTGAGCAGATTTTTTTGTAAGTTTCCAAATTCTTAAGAGATTTCTGTAGATCCGACTTTAGTCGGAAGTTCTCACTATGTAGGTCTTCTATTTCCTTATGCGCGCTCATTAATTGTGATGTCAGCAGTTTAATCTCGTCTCTCAATTCATTAATAATGTCATTGTCAGTAGTGTCGTTGTGCAGGCTATCAGGCATACTCAGCATTGTCGTGTCCAGGATTGTTCTTTCAGCGTCATTTGTCAAAATAGATAAGTCATCCACAGATCCATTGTTATTCGTATATGGTTGTCTATATGTAATGTTTGAATCCATTGCTATTTAGATAAAATTGTTTATAAACGGTACGCCGACTTTTGATTCACTGGGTTTTGAACCAGTACATCTATGAAACTAACGTCAGAAAGTCACAAAAACACAAAAAGACTTTCTGAGTCACTGGGATTCGAACCAGGAAATCTGTTAGTCGATGTCACTTTGTAACTGGCGGTAATACCACTACACCAAGATGTCAATCAAGAAGTGCGATGAAATAAATAAAATAAATAAAATAAAAATAAAATAAAATAAATAAAATAAAAAAGCCTTTTATTCCATGCATCATCAAACATATACAAAAAATTACATCACAACAGTATTTTTAATTAAAAAAAGATTGGACAACTTACAAATATAGTTCGATTTCATGCAACTTTTATCTAGAATAAATTAAATTAATAATTATTAATTATTTCTATCCATTTAAATGTATGAAACAATAACAAACGTTATTTATATATTATATTTGTATTTTTCTTTTTTACACAATATTTCAATTAAATTCTGTATAGGTGATTTCAATTAATTATTTAGTTAAGTAATCGGTCAAGTAATTACTTCATAGTATATTAAATTAAAATCAAAGTAAATTAAAATCAAAATCAATTAAATAGAATCAAATTAAATTAAAATCAAATTCAATTAAATAGAACCAAATTAAATTAAAAAATCAATTAAAAAACAAAATAAATTAAAATCATATTAAATTAAAAACAAAATAAATTAAAATCGTATTAAATTAAAATCAAACTAAATTTAAAACAAGTGGATTGAAATTAAATTCCAGATGAAAACCAAAATAAAATCAGATAAAATTAAAATCAATTCAGAATTAAATCAATCCGAATTACATTAAAAATTAAAATCAATTTTTATTCTATAACATGGACCCCTCTCGGGTTAAGGCCTCCTCCAAGGTTTTCCATTTATCTCTATTTTTAGCAGTCACTAACCAGTCTGAACCTGCTATTTTCTTTATATCGTCTTCCCATCTTGTATAAGGTCTCCCTACTCGACGTTTGCCTGGCGGGCCTTTCCATTTAGTGACATTTATGGTCCACCTATTGTCCACAAATCTGGCTAAATGGCCGGCCCATCTGAATTTCAGTGATTGGGCATAACATAACGCATCTATCGCTTTGGTATAATTTCTTATCTTGGAGTGTCGTACTTTATGTATTCTCTTGATATTCAGCATGCTGCGATGAAATAAAGGATCTTTATTCGCAGATTTAGCTATTTGAATTTTGCAAATCGGTTAGTATTACTCATCGCTCAGGAATTTTTTCCACTTGACGTACACTTTTTGTTTATGATTTAAACACCGATTTTTTATTTTTTAATTGACACTTGGTATTTTGTTTGATTTTGGATTATATTATACAGTATTTTCACTTTAATTGTCGCTTTTAGTGTTTGTATTTGCTTTTTAAATGTTGCTTTGTTATTGTTCAGATATTTTAAGTTTAACTATATTTAACACTTGGATAACGATCACACTCTTTCATTGAACTACTATAAACAGATTTATAAGTTTTTTAACACTTAAAAATGGATGTAAATATTTTTAAAGTAATTGTAAACACGAGCACTTTTGTTTAGATGTTAGCCAGATAGCGCCATCTAGCGAAATCGAGTGGCAGGCGGTCGAAGACTTCTGCGAAGCAGTAATGCTCCCTAAGGAGGAGGCCGACCGCATCAGGCAACGGCGCTCTCGCCGCCGCCGCCGGGATTCCTATCCCGATTTCCAGCCACCGTAGGCGCGGGCTTGCGGACAGTCAGCAATGGCTAGCTGTCCGGTCGTCCGGTAACCGCGCCTCAAGGAGTTGTCAGCAACAGCAGGGGCCCAGCCGGGTCGAAGCCTACTGGGGCCAGGGTTATCCGAAAGGGCGCTCGAGCCCCGGTATGAAGGCTTGAAGGAACGGGATGGGTTTTTTAGTCAGTAAGAGTCTGACACTATCTCCCGCTCCGCCCAAGAGCGGGGGTTGTCATAAGATGATTTTCCCATCGAAAAAAAAAAGTTCTGTACGATCTAAATAGTCTTGATAAAAGAGCCTCTACGGTTTTAATATTTTTTCTTTCTTTATTCAGTACTTACGTAGAAGCATTGAATTAATATCAATGCGTAGAAGTCATAACATTGTACGTTGTATCTAACTTATTTATGTCAATGGCCACAAAAATAAAATATTAGTTCTCCCAAATAATTTCGGTCTTTTGTTACAGCTTGACATTATTGGAACACCGTTTAGGGACGATAACAATTAATGTTCTTAGGTTATTTATACATTATATATAAAAGCAAGGCAAAAAGCGACGCATTTACCGAAAGTCTTGCCCGCAGTGAATAATAGTGACTATTCCCTCTGTCAATTTATACCGTCTCTGTCACATTGAACAGAAGGTACGTACTCAATAAATGAAGGTACCATTTTTATGTACACAACAGACTTCGTGTAAGCACAATTTCTCTCTGATTGCAGCATTAGCTACAGATGTATCATCATCATTATAATTTTAGCTGAAAAACGTCCACTGCTGGATACAGACCTCCCTTCAATGTCGCCACAATAATATGTCTTATGCATCTCGCATTCACCGCATTTCTATGACTCTCACTAGACCATCGGTCCACTTTGTGGGAGACCTTCCAACGCTGCGTGTTCCGGTGCGTGGTTCAGAATGTGCTGTGCAAACTTCCACTTAAGTTTGGCGATTCTTTAGGCGGTTTCGGCAACCTTGACATCTTCATTCCAGACGCCATCACGCAAGAAAACTTCAAGCACAGCCCTTTTCATTGTTCTTTTAAGAAACCACATTTCATGATGATAATCTATACCAATAGAATTACTGATATACCTAGCCTCAAAACAGTTCATTTACAATATAAAATTGAAAAATCATTTTCACTGTCTCCTAAAAGATTGTAACAACTAATTTCCATCAGTAAATAAAACTTCATGGACTGCAAAAAAAGATTACTTTTCACTCATAAAAGAGATAATTATGTAGACTATTCATTTCAGTATCGATTCAGACGGTACTTACGTCGTTTTGTTTTTAATATTTGGGTCTAAGTTAAGCGTCGACTGTCGCAGAGTTCGAGAAAGAAAGAAAAAGAAAGACAAATGTTTATTTGTGCCTCACACATACATTTAAATAATAAAAAAAAAACAGATAACGAATTTTAGATAACTTTAAAATCTGTGTAAGGTCAAAAAGGCGCTCAGCATATGCTGCGATATTTAAAGAGATAAATAACGCAGCGTTAGTATTCTTTTAGGGCCCGTGGTGATGCTACGGTCACACTCACAGAGATTAAGGGTGAGTTGCACCATTTAACTATAACGATAACAAAGCCGTTAACAGTTGTCAAGTCGTCGAATTGACCAATAGGCGGCTGGTTATGGTTTGGTTATCGTTATAGTTAGATGGTGCAACTCCCACTGTGCGGAACGCCCGGAGGACACGGTGGAGCACACAATCGCGGTGTGCCCTGCTTGGGCGGAGTATCGCCGTGCCCTCGTGGGGGTGATCGGCGGCGGAGACCTCTCGCGCCGGGCCCTGGTCGAGGCCATGGTCCGGAGCGAGGAAGAGTGGCAGGCGGTCGCCGACTTCTGCGAAGCAGTAATGCTCGCTAAGGAGGTGGCCGACCGCATCAGACAACGGCGCTCTCGCCGCCGCCGCCGGGATTCCGATCCCGATTTCCAGCCACCGTAGGCGCGGGCTTGCGGACAGTGAGCAATGGGTAGCTCACTGTCCGGCCGTCCGGTAACCGTCCGGACCAAGCCCAAGTCGTCGACGGCGCGCGCTGTTCCCGCGCGCCTCAAGGAGTTGTCAGCAACAGCAGGGGCCCAGCCGGGTCGAAGCCTACTGGGGCCAGGGTTATCCGAAAGGGCGCTCGAGCCCCGGTACGAAGGCTAGAAGGAACGGGATGGGTTTTTAGTCAGTAAGAGTCTGACACTATCTCCCGCTCCGCCCAAGGGCGGGGGATGTCAATGCATGATTTTTCCCAACGAAAAAAAAAAAAAAAAAAGATGGTGCAACTCACTCTAAAAAAACTGCATATTACTAACATCGGAAAAATAGTAATTAATACATAACATTGGTAAAAAGCGTGAATTTATGTTAATAAGTGTCTAGTGTTAAAGAAAATTTAATAAATTATGAACCATAGACAGACGCCTGATACCGTGCTCCAAAATCATTTGTCAAAAACATAGACAAACAAATGAACGCGAGCGCACGGCGCACTGCATGGCAGTTCCCGAATATTAGAGTGTTTATTGTCTCTCTCTCTTAATATTGTTGTTCTGCTAGTGAATGCTGGATTAATAGAGAAAGGAATGGACGGTCTTGGCCGCGGGCATGCCTACGGGCAAAGTCAGCTGAAAGTTGTTGTTATAGGTGAACATTGCCCGCAGCTGCACCAGCATACCTGTAGGAATGTGTTCATTTACTGAATTCCTTGCTAAAAGTTGAATTTCACAATATTCAGTTATAGGTACATTATTCCACGTAGAAATATCACGTATTACTACGTCAAAGATATGTGGCTACGTGGAAATGCTGAGAAGTTTAACCTTTTATTAATTTTTTGAGGGTGGGAGTATAATCAAATTAATAAATAACTTCTGCTTTGGGTAGAGCGAGAAAGAGTGTCAGACTTGTGAACTACTGACTAAAACACAACCCATCTTCCAACGATCCTTCAACTGCCGTTTACGTTCGGTGACGTTCATGGAAAATAAACATTATGGACGAGTATATTTGAAAGTGATCTGACTATTACATGTTTTGCTGTATGGACTTTAAAAGAGACTTTGACCCCTGAGTTTGTTTCGGTGTTTCTTCTCAGGGTAGTCAGCTAGGAAACACTGGCCTCATCTAGCATTATTTGACGAAAAAAAAAAATTGACGTGTAAAAGTGTTTTTATAAAACCTACTTGCAAAATAAAGATCATTTATCATTTATCATTTACCTAACCTGACGATGCTTCACTAGACGAACATAGAACGAAGCAAATTGCCCCTTTTCATATAGTATATGTGAAGTATATATGTATGTTGTACGAGTATGTATGAAACATTTGTAAACAGACAGTTCAGTCCTGAGTCCTGACAAACTAGGCAAACATGGAACGAAGTAGTTTGCAGTTTGAAGCAAGTTGAACGTTAGATACACGAGATTCGTATGCATTAGGAATCGATTTGCGATAGCTCCTTTGGGGATTGAAAGAGGAGCAAAGAAAATTTAAACGAGAGTTTTCGTGGAAGTATGGGTATGTGTGTATGAGTGGGCTATTTAAAACATTTTCTGTTGTAACATATGTACGAGAGTGTGTACACTTTGGATAGAAAATACCAGTTCTACACGCTATCGTGATTAAATGGAAACTGGTCTTGAGTTTATAAACATGCCTCAATCACGATAAGTCTCCTTTGAAACTCCTCAAAGAAGGACTGGCCAATCGGCTAGAGAGGCACTACGACGTCTTTGAATTCCACATGACACAGATCTGCACCGGGAATGGCAAGTTTGGGAAGTTCCTACACCAGATTAAGGCGGAAGAATCCCGGAATACACGGTTATCACCAGTGGGGGTCGCCTGGAGGGCATGGTAGAGCATACTATGGATGTGTGCCCCGCTTGGACGGAACACCACCGTGTCTTCCGTAGAGGTGATCAGCGGTATCGCCCTCATGTGCCAGGCATGGTCCAGAGCGAAAAAGAATGGGAAACGACTGCTACCCTCTGCAAAGCAGTTATCCTTACGAAGGAGGCTTACTCCCCAGCCACATGCTGCGACAAGAGACGCCCCGGGCGTCGAAAGTCGCAAGGCGATTCTTGGCTGCCGTAGGCACGGGTTTGTGGATGAAAAGCAATGAGGAGCTCAGGTAGTTCATCTTCCGGCCAACCGGTAAGAACGGTGCCTGAGCTTTCAACGCCACCTAATATTTCAGCCTCAAGAAGGTGCCAGCAAACCGAAGAAGCTCTACAAGGTGTCAAAAATACTGAAAAGAACGCAAAATGCTACTAAAGGATATAGCTGTGGCTTTTGGACAGTAAAAGTCTGATACGCCTTTGCACTCGAATCAAGACCGAAAAAATTCACTGTACGATTTTCCTCCTCAAAAACAAAAACATCATTATACAATTTGGCTTTTTTTTTCATTTACTCAGTAAATGAAAAAAAAAGCCAAACCAACCTTTAACCTCTTTCACGTTTGTACCTGGCTTATAAAAAGGCTTTTCGAAGATTACATTTTAGCTCTTTCATAATACAGCTTGCTCGTATCAAGAGACGTGGTTTATTTTAAATCGGGATTTCTTTTCTGGCAACAGTTTTTTTAAAGCATAGAGTTTTGAGAAGATATACATTTACATTATAAATAATGTTTTTATTTCAGTAGATTCGACTAGTAAGCAACTAGGTTTTGAGGCCATATTTTATTACTGACAACGTGCACTGGTCATAAGACTTTCGTCATTAGACACCGGTGTATGTTGGACGAGAAGATACCGCATGTATGTCCACAGCTTCGAGTGTAAAGTCTCCGATCTTGGCAATCACAAAAAATTCAAACTATTATGTGATTATTTTGAAAGAAAGAAATAAAGAAAGAAAGAAAACAAGTTTATTTGGCATACAGGTACACACAATGATATAAAAACGATGGACCTAGCATCTTAAACTTAAAATAAAGCTAAGCATCACTGTAATTTGGTAAATCTTAGGATTTGCCACAGAACTTAATTAGTATGTCTTCTTTTTGTTAGCAATATTATTGGTATCTAGGCCCCAAGATACAAGCCGCCTAGTTTAATTGCAGCTTGCTAATAATTATAAACCTACATAAAGTTCAACGACCATTCAAATTAAGATGTTATTATAATAATTCTAAGGTATCAATTTGTCACACTATTTTCAATAAAACTTAATATTATTTTCCAGAAAATATTATAATATAATATAATAATAATATTCCACAACTATCACACAACGCCGTCTAGTCCCAAGCTAAGCAGAGCTTGTGTTATGGGTACTAGACAACTGAAAAACATACTTATATATTTCTAAATACATATGTACATATTATAGGTAAAATACACCCAGACACAGAACAAAATGATTATGCTCATCACACAAACAAACATTTGTCCTGGGTGGGAATCGAACCCACGACCTCCGGCATAGCAGTCAGGCTCACTAACCGCTAGACCAACAGGCCAGTCAATTGGGATTTACCATTGGTTAGAATTTTTCAATAACATAATTATGCATTTGTATTCATTCAACAATCACGTCGGGGTCACCAATTCTAAAGGCAGACAAATATAATTAAATACAGTATAATCCGCTTATTATGATTTTTTCGCATAATACGCCATTTTTGCCGGTCCTTGCAACTTGAGACACGTTTTCATATATTGTTTAATACGCATAATACGCCAACGTATTATTTCTCATGTAGCAACGGGTCAACTGACCAAGCGCTCTGAACGTAAGCCGCAGAGTTTAAACTCAAGCCTATCCACTTTATTTAATGACTTCTCCCGTTTTAGGGCGGCGCGTGAGGGCGTGTTAGACTTTTGCTGACTAAAACCACATATGTTCCTTCAGTTGCCTTTTGCGATCTAGGACCATGGATTTCCCATTCAGAAGTCAACCTATAACCCATGTAGACATCAGTACTGCTGGGCCCCTACGGTTTTGCTGATAAATCTTTGTGGAGCGCATGGAACATTACGCCGTCGACGACTCGGGCTTGGCTCGGACGATTCCCGAACGGAAACTAAGCCTAACCTATGAGTATGTTTTCTTTGGATATTTTTTTACGTTCGCGGAGCGATGCCGCTGGTAAAACTAGTTTATCCACACTAATATAACAAAGAGGTAAAGTTTTTTTGTTTTTTTTCTTTGTAGGAGGTAATCTCTGGAAGTACTGGTCCGATTGTTAAAATTTTTCACCGATAGATAGTTGTTTTATTTCTGAGTGGCATCGGCCATTAATATATATGTACGCGGGTGAAGCTGCGAGCAAAAGCTAGTTTAAAATAAAAAGTTAAGGAAAAACCAAAAGCCATTTTGAGGTAATATAAGTTATAAAGCTGAAAAAGAAAAACAGGTAACCGAAACGATTTAATCCCCAAAGCAATCTCAGCTATGGTACATAAACTCAACGTTGACTACAATTTTACTTTCCTTAACCATAAAAATTGTGCTCCGAGAAAAATTCATAAAATAAAATATGGTCCAAAATCAAATAGAGGTACAGACTGTCTCTGCAATATTAAGATTTGATTCTACTGCACACGGAAAACATTATGCGATATTACCACAGCTGTGGTACAGATTTTATTTATTTGACGAAAGTGGGTTGTTTATGAATGTTTGTTTAGTGTCACATATAATCTGTTTATGTGGACGTAAACTATTTTTTAAGTCTTTTCCAAAAAGGTTGTGTTCAAAAATTTCCCGTGGCCCTAAATAGGCATCGGCCCGCTTGATTAGAAAAAAATAAATAAAACGCTTATAAATGATAATAAATCTTCTGATTATACATATTTAGTCTGTCTAAAAAGTCAAACGACTTGGGTTATAAGAGTATAATGAAATTTGATGTAGACAACACTGGTTCAATAATCAAGGTTGATTAGGAGATCTTGATCATTGTTTACTAATAGAAGAACCTTATAAAAAGTATCAAATATAAGTATTTTTTAAATGAATAACAAAATTCCCAAGTCGTTTGACTTTTTATACAGACTATATTGCTGCAATCGCATGTATGTTTTTTATTAACACATTTCAAAAAATAAAAAAAATTCATGCCGGGTGCGCGGTGCGCTTCCTGGTGGACCAAACCGCGACCACAGCTGATAGACGACGAGAATGTGTGTACTCCGAGTCCACATTGCGTAGTGTTCTACGCGTACCTCACAGAGTTGTCAGAAAAACTGATGGGGGCTCACAAGGACCAACGCCTTTAGTAAGTAAAAGTCTCGCACGCCTTTTTGTTCCACCCTGGCGAGAAATAAAGTCGACATCAAAAAAAAAATCAGACAACCAACTTTCAAAACTAAATGTTTTTGCCATTTTTTAGTTCGTCTTTGAAGGCACTTTTATTTTATTGTTAACATAGGTTAAAAAGGTTAGGTCACACAAAAATATGGTGTGGTTTTAGTCATTATCAGATTATGCATGTCATCCAAAACGGGAAATCGGTCAAAAATACAAATTTCCCAATACCTACATACGTAATTGAGTTAAACGCAAGCGAACCGTTGCGTTTCGCTTGCGGCTAACTCAATTACGTAGAAATTGATAAACCGATCGCTCAAAATCCGTTGTGGCACGTTCATCGGGAACCCAGCGTATTTCGACTATTCATTTTGTCCTGCTAATATGCTCTTTGTGTTCATTTTCAACCAAAGTTTATTGCTTTGTCAAAGCATGGGCAACACGGATATTAACTGAACTATAGAGCTGTACCCACTCCGGGTCCGTCCACAAAGCACTTTGTAACATATTGAAATAGAAACCAATATTGTACTGTAAAATGGGACACAGTAACCAGCGTCGACCAATGCCTGTCTGTTGACTACTGCGATCTCCTGAGCCTCTCCCTTCACAAAAAGTTGGCAAAATTATAAGTAGGTAAGTATAGCAAATTCGCAAAATACTTAATTCCTCTCTCATTGAATAGAGTAAATATATGTCTGTCTAGTTTACTCTGTGAAAGTTTGAAGGAGATAGATACAGGTTTAAAAAGCATTTTTACGTCAAAGTAAAAGGCAGAGACTCAAGGGATCGCAGTGGTTCTCTCACAGATAGACATTGGTCGACGGACGCGGAGCAGATTCAGTTAATATAATCCAGTGTCCAAACAGAGGTCTCCTTGGTGGGAACTTGCGGATTGTAAACCAAGTCAACTATTGTGTTGATTACAGTCGATTTGTCGCTGACACTGACGCTGGTTTGCATCCGTGTAAGCCAAACCAGCGTCCCAATAGAAGTAACCTTGCTTTCAATCTGTCTAGCCAACAGAAGTAATTCAACGATACGACAAACCGACATTAAACACAATAATTGGCTTGTTTTACAGTCCACAAGTTTCCACCAAGGTAACCTCTGATTGAACGCTGAAAGTAAAGTAGAACAACACTACACACGTGCACCACGTACGTCGTTCTGAGCACGTCGGTCTCTATACATTTTATAAGGAAACTAGACTTATAGAGCTGTAGCTCCAGTATATATCCACGCCCCGCGACCGATACCACGCGACGCCACGCGACGTAGTTCTATGTACAAATCAGGTGTGGTCCACATGTGCTTCGGTCTAATGTAGTTTTAATTTTACATTCCAGTTAACCATGCCTTACATCCATGAAGAACAATGCAACAGGCTTCGCCAGGCTTATTATACATAAATAATAATTTATTCATTGGTTACATCAATCTAGAATAGTAGGTATACTTTTCAAGTGATGTGTTTTTTTTTCGAATAGATTCTGTGGCTTTGGAGATTACACAAATAGTCACGATTTGTTAATCTCCAAAACATATATTGAGTACACATAGATTTCGTATGTGTTTATAAAATTTTATCCGAAATGATTTCGAACGGTTTCAATTCCTTTGTGACTCCCAAATGAAAGTTCTTAGGTCATCGGATAGCTTGAAACTTAAAATGCCAATGCATTCAAGTACTTTCCTAGACAAGTCAGTCCTTTACTGTTCAGGCCGCTCGTCTGTGGATTGCATTGCCTGTGGAAATAAAGCGTTTGCAAACACTGCCTGCATTTAAAAGGCTTGTGAAGGATCATTACTTGATTCTGTGATCTTGTATTCGTTCTTCACTAACCCTCTTGCTATTCATATTTTGTATGTATGTATTTGTGTATCTGTTTTAGGATTAAGTATTTATTAAGTTTTATTACTTTTATATTTGCAATAAGTGTCTGTTTTGTGTCTAGACAATCTCTGTTCATTCAAGGTGGCCTGGAAGAAATCGCATAGTGCGATAAGGCCGCCAATTGTGTTTTTTTTTTATATGGTTTCCTTTTTGTTAATTTGTAATCTTGATGTACAATAAAGTATAAATAAATATACAATATAATTTATTTTTTAATTGATATAAACTAGTGCTTGACTGTGATCCCACCTGCTGGTAAGTAGCGATGCAATCTTTCTTCTGTCATCTTACTCTTCCTAAACGGCTTGAACGATTTGGATGTAATTTTGTGTGAATATTTAAGTGGGTCCTTGGATGGTTTGAAAATACAACTAAACTCGTAGGTACGTAGGTAGGTCGCACTGCAATAGAATTCTCAATTATTTTTACAAAATTCTTATTTTCGGTTAGAGGTACTAGTGGTCCCAACAGACGTTTGTTGGGACCACTAGTACCTAGGTACATAAAATTATTACGTACGTTCCCAACTGGAATTCGTTTGAGAATACCGTAGAAAAGTTATTACTTTTCTGCGAAGCCTAAAATTGACTCATTTGTAGCGACATCTGTAATTGAGTTAATCAACTCTGAAATTCGTGGTTGTTATAAATTGAATAACAGAAGTTTGTAAGGCAATTAATAAAATTGATAGCGCTACCTAATTCAGGAATATTTATTACATCAAAACTAATTATTCTCACCTAAGTTTATGACAAGATTTAATGGGAAAGCGTATTGCCCAATCCCACTTTAGAGTAGAAGTTTTTTGGGCAACGTCCTTAATCTTAGTTTTGACGCACAGCTCTGTGTTCCTTACACGGTCGGAAATTCGAATGCCCAGGATACTGCACTAAATGGCTCGCTGACAAACCTCGAGCCTATGAGTTACCAAGCCTCTATGAGTTACCAAATAAATTTAGATTAATAAACCATCAGTCGGCACTGAATATCAGTATTATAATTCTAATAAATTGCTAAAAATGGAGACTCCCATCTTTACAAATCAATCAAAATATACCATTACTTGTTTCTGCCAGCGGCTTCGCCCGCGTAGTAGTTTTCTAGGCTTCTCTATACAAACTTTAGACTCCCGTTTCATTGCCTGTAGAGGTGAACTAAAAACGCATCTCTTAGAAATAAAAAAAAAAAAATAAAGGAAAGAAAGAAAAGAAAGAAAAAAAAATAAAAGAAAAGAAAAGAAAAGAAAAAAAAAAGAAAAGAAAAGAAAAGAAAAGAAAGAAAAGAAAGAAAAGAAAGAAAAGAAAGAAAAGAAATAAAAGAAAGAAAAGAAAGAAAAGAAAGAAAAGAAAGAAAAGAAAGAAAAGAAAGAAATATTTGGCAAATAAGAACACACTATGAAATATCAATTATAGAAACTACTTAACCTTAAAATACATACACATTGTGTCTTTGTTAGTGCTCGCCTACGTTGTAAAAGAAAACCTTGAGCATACAAAACATTTCATACTCCTAGGTTCAGTAATTTTGGTTGTGCATTGATTTATTAGTCAGTCAGTTTCTCCTTTTATATACTCGTATATAGATTATTATTTATATTTTTAAAACGTTGCCCACGCTACAAATAACTCCTGTATCGTAGGTGCGTTCACAAACATGTAAATTCACACACACACGATACCCAAACCCGAAACCCGAAACACGTACTGATCTTGTCATACAAATATTTGTTCCGTGCGGAAATTGAACCCGCAGTGCCGCCTATTATGATTACATTTGTAGTAGACCTGTGTGCGAAATTACTATTTTAAAATAACTTTTAATGAGTTGAGCAATAATCTTTTGCCACCATTTTGTTTTATTTTGTATCCTGTGTTCCAACATGAATAAACACATTAAAGAACACAGACGTATAAATAAATGTGTGTGTCTGAGATAGATCTTCGTAATAAAAAAAATAAAGTAGCTTTTCATGTCTGTCTGTAGCGCCGCCATATATATCGATAAGTGCCGCGTTGTTTAAACTACAAAATGGTTTTTGATGCGTTTTTCTTTATTATATTAGCGAAATTCATGACTACGCATTCGCTAATTTAATAAAGCAATAGTGAAATTGACATTAAACGAATAAATATCAATATATTTTCGAGTCGTTAAAACTGTGTTAACATGGGCATTTTGCTAGTGCTATGAAAAATTTGGTAAGTTATATCACAGCTTAACAGAAAGAAGAATGTAGAAGTTTTCTACAGTTATTTTATTATATCACTCCAATTTCCTTACAAATCTATTTTCTGACTGACTCAGATAACGTAAAAGCTTCGTCTATTCTGCAATATATTTCCGATAGAGAAACGTATAAATTCAAACATCTGTCATGTCAATGGAGAATCTGAGAGAATAACAGGTAAAGAAAGATGAGTTTCGAAACTAAAATTAGTTTTCCGACTTTAAACTTATACAAGCATATCAAAATCTTCTTTTCTTGTATATTTCCTTCAATTTGTGTTCCTAGTGAGGAAGCCTCGGCTCCTAATTAGGAAGCTTGAGTCTCAGCAGTGGGAACATTATAAGACTGATCATGCAAGCCTCTTCTTATCGCATCGATAGCTTAGCTAGGCTAAGCTCCATTAGCCTCCAAGGCGACGATTTTCGCTTCAACCTGTTTGCTGAGCCTTAAACCCATAAAAACATTATGTAGGTGAACTCGTTACATAATTGCGATCATAAATATTTAAATTACTGATGGAACGTCTTACGCCTACATTTTGACCTATTTTGATGGCATAAGTTTGTAAAGGGGACCCTTCCCGGGTCTGTCATCAACGAAACAAAAGTTTGTTGCTTCATCCAACACAATGTTTGATAAAAAAAGCAACGCAAAAATAATATTTCCGTCGCTCATTCGAATGTTTCACTTGTTTCAAGAAATCCAGCGACACAAAAACGTGCCAGTAAACAAGTATTACCGTTGTCCCAGCACAAATTTGTGCCACCAAACCCCGACCGATTTAAAACTGTATTTGTAGTAAAGATAAGTCTTAAAATCGTTTCTGAACGAATGTTCTCGACGGCAGATAATATTATTTTACTGATTATTAATATTGGTTGACGTAAATAATGGCGGTCCTTGAGAGGTTAAAAAAAATATATTTATATAACTTTTTAATTTTATTTTTTATATTTTTTCTTTACTTTTTAAATTATAAACAGATACCATTATGAAGAGTCAAAATGCACGTAAAATCTGTTCAAAAGTAATTTTTCAGAGGTCATTACTGGATTACTTTTATACAAGTTTATGTTTTGTTTTTAATATAAACCTAGACAATAATCACAAGAAATCTGTGTTGCCAAAATATTTAGAGAAAGACAATAACGTCATAATCACGCAAGAACCATTGTATGAGAATAACGGGTTGAGCACTCTTAAACCCGCTATTTGTGTCACGGAAGATATTGTCGAAATTGATTTACGATTTTAAGGAAACACTTTGCTTTTTTTCACAAGTAAACTCCTAAACTTTAAGGGAACGTGTCTTTGAAACGTAAGCTGATGAACATGTGTATTCTCCCCATTCTGACTTATGGTGCATAAACTTGGTCTTTGACTAACATCCAAAAGTCCAAACTCAAGGTTTGTCAGCGTGCAATGGAGCGCAGCATACTAGGTGATAAATTAACACATCATGTTCGATGTGTTACACACTGCGCTCCTAAACGAAAATCGTTGATGTGGCTTAAAATGTCGCTCAACTCAAATGGGACTGGGCAGGACATGTCTGCTGCATGTCTAACGAGCTATGGGTGCGTAAAACGCAGGATTGGTGCCCGAACACAGCAACGCGGGGCCGAGGCAGACCACGAAGGAGATGGCGTGATGATCTGGATGACTTCCTTATGAATTGGAATGAGAAAGCGAGGAACCGTGATCGTTAGAGGGAGTGGAGGGAGGCGTTTGCCCAGCAGTGGGCCAATATGGGCTAACTATAATAATATAATAAGTAAACTCCTATAAATGTCAAAGTTATTTAAATTCACCCTACAGATTTTGTCAAAGACTTCGCTTGCTTTAAAGGTTAACATTATTCCAAAGGAATTTAATATCGGGATACATACTACCCTATATTCATGTATAGCTTTTTTTAATAATATACTTTTTCCCTTGGCGGATACGGACTCATTTTTATGTTCTTTTTTTGAGGTGAGAATTCATAAAATGATTTCTCTTGTTCTAAGATGGAGAGAGAAGGCGTGTGAGATTTTTACTGGCTATTTTCAGTTTTCCTTTGCGTTCAAAGACGACGGTACCTAATTCTTTTAAACTTTCCCTGAAGCCCTAGTGGGCATTGCCCAGCTATACTTACTATTTCTGACGTTAAAAAAAGCATCAAAAGAAAATAAAAAAAGCATCGCCTCCTACTAAGAAATATACACTTACTACGGACTTAGCTACGCTAGATTAAATGTCAACAGAATGATTTCTTTAAGAAATAATTTATATTAATGGAAAGGCTATAAATTTTCGTGGGTGTTACCGCAATATTGTCACAAAGTAGATAATACAGAAGTTAATCTACATACAAAGCGCGCTCGAGCAACGCACACATAGACACCGCTCACGGACACGATATCTCGGCTCAATCGCCCGGTCGCACTCGTACATCGACCATCAATCTCCTAGCTACGCTACGTAGAAAAAGTGAAGTACATACATGATATTGACTTCTGTACGTACCTATCTATTTTGTGATATTGTTTAGTGAAACACTAGGAGATAAACCTAAAAAGTTAGGCAGCTATGTCTGTAGAACGAATAATTTTAACCAGAACTGAAACTGACAAGCATTCCTCATTCAGTCTGGCCAATTTGAAGGCCAAATCTCTCTCAGGTATCAATATCATCTCAGCCTGCGAACGACGAACAATGGGTAGCTTGTTGTCTGGCCGTCCGGTAAGGATTGAGTCCAAGTCGTTGACAGCGCGTAGTGTTTGTTCCATGTATGAAGAAGAGCAGAGCAAAACTGAAGAAGCTCAGTACCCCTAGCCAAGTTGCAAATCTGCAATAGTTAACGCTAGTAGAAAGCTTCAAATGTACGGGAATGACGTCATCTCAACGGTCAGTTACGTGGTCAGGACAAAAGAATGGGCAGCAAAGTCAACTCGAAGCGTTCGACGCAAGCGAAACTTGGCTAGGGGGGCAGGGCTTACTATGGCATGTTAAAATATCAATCGTGCGAGCGAGAAAGAGAGATGGAGCTAAATTTCTAAAATTAAAAAAAAAGACGTGTGGCACTCGGGGACTGCCGCGGTAAAGATATTGCATAGCATTTTTTTATCAAATTATGCAATTATAATTATTTATTTATTTTATTTATGCAGTTTTTTTTCCTTTGTTTTTTTTTCTTTGATATTAATTGAAGTTACACTTTTTGAGCGTGGTGACCGATAAGAAAACAAATGAGTGGAATTTCTGGATTCGGTCTCCACGCTCAAGGCCCGCGATAGAAGCTATGCAATAGCTTAAAAAATACTTCACCGTATCCCATCAATTTGAATTGTCAATCAATGAATAAATACTACTTAAGATTTTTCTCATTAAATGACATCTTCCGCCCTTAGGCGGAGCGGGATGTCAGATTTTTACTAACTAAAACCCACTCCTGTTCCTTTTTTGCCTCCATTACAGGACCCTGGGGTTCACTTTCACACAACCCATGGCCCTGGCATTTGCTGACATTATTCAAAGGCGCGCGTGGCGACACGCCGTCGACGATTTGGGCTAGGTTCAGACGATTACCGGACGACGAGTTACCCACTGCTTGCCTTCCGTAAGCCCACGCCTAGGGTGCCTGGAATTCGGGATCGGAATCCCGATGGCTCGGGCGTAAAGGTCGATCCCTCGCGCATGTGGCCGCCTCCTTTGCTAAGATTACTGCTTCGTAGAAGGAGGGGACTACCTGCCACTCCTATACAACTTATGATTACGTTCTTATAATCGATATCTTAAAAGCATGCAATACTTTTTAACCGACTTCAAAAAGGAGGAGGTTCTACGTTCGGCTGAATGTATGTTTTTTTGTTTTAAATCTTTATCAAACTTACGAACCAATAAGTTGGGTAAAATATTTAGATTTCTAATATGCATCTGGCAGGGGTATTTAACCTTTCAATCGTAGTACATAATTAGAGACACAATAGAAAGACAATGGGTGCGCGAACGCCGGCGTATGCTTGGGGTTTAATGAATTAATGAATACGGGAACGTTTGAAAAAGTTGCTGTAGCCTTGGAATGCAAATGGCAAAATATGAAGTCGTATAAAATACACGACTAACAAACTGATAATGGTGGCATCGATAACTCTAAATCGACGAACGGCATAGCAGATAATTAATTTACCGAATTTAGTGACAATTTTTGGGTGATTGATATTTTATTAATTAATACTCATTTATTTGGCTTCAATATCAGGTTAGCCAAAAAGTTATTAAAGAACTTGAACGCTCAAAGTAGGTGATTTTCTTCAAATCAGTTTTGAAATTCAGCAATTTTATGTCAGGATATACCTACCTACCTAATAAGATGAAATTCTTGAAAATCGAATAGTTCTAGGGTACTTAAACGATGTGAAAATTCATTTACTAAATAAATAAGATATTATCAAGAAATAATAAAGTTCCCAGACAGAAAAATAATCAGGTATGTGAACCTAAGTTGAAGTGTTTACTTGTCTGAAGATAATCTATTTTTGTAACCATGAAAAATAAAATAATAGAATCTCAAAATTTCTCTCAATATATTTCAAATGGCTTATTATGTTTTCTTTACATTTTATTTTTGAATTATGGCTTAATGGTATTCTATCGAAACATTTTCAAGTAATCATTGTTAGTACATGTTATGATTGTACCTTTTTTGTATCTTAAAAACAACAAAAAGACGAGTTAGACAAACTGTATAGGACCTGGACTGTAAATAAAAAAATATTTCATCTTTTTGGGTACCTCCGGTGATCCCGGGTAAGCCTGATGATCAATGATATTATACTTATAATAAAGTAATTAGACAATACCTACTAACACAGAGCGTCAATCTAATAACAAACTCTATGACCACTATGAGGTATTGATACCAAAAAGCGAATCAAACATCTAATTCAACAAGTACATGAATAAGTACCCACTTCTATTTTGTCCTTCCTGATTTAATTTTACCGCTACTATTATACCTGTAAAGTTGACGATGGCCAATGGGTAGCTCATCGTTGCCGACGATAAAAACCAGGCCCGAGTCGACGGCGCGTAGTTTTTAACGCTCTAACGCAAAGAGACAAAAGAGATGTCAATCAAGTTCTGTTAGTGCCGTGGGAAAGTTTAAAAGAGTGACTGTAGCCCTAGAACGTAAAAGGTAAATGAAGTCACAGGAGGGTTTCAATCAGTAAAAGTCTGACATGCTTCCTCGTTCCATTCTATACCCTGTTCGCGATGAAAATAGAAATTTAAAGAAACTTTTTTGACTGTCTGTGCAACCGGTTTCAACTTTTATCACGAAGGCATAAAGATGGCATTAAGACCAAAAATACCAACCATTACCATTTACCAACTATTTACTGGAATCGACATTTGTCATGCTACAAACGTAATAAAAGTCAATTGAACGGACAGTAATATAAGGTATTCATAAATTTCTAATGTAATTTTAAGCAGAGTATGGAGCCAGAGCGAATCGGACCTCAGAAAAGTCTGTATTATTTACTTGTAATATTTGGCCATCACAATATCCTATGGATTACACTAGTGCATTGTCTAGCAAAAAGACAACATGTTTCACATGTAGCGTCAACAAAACAAACCGTATAATTAATATCACAGTTCTCAGTGAGACGACAGTGAGATGTAAATCATTCATTCAATGTTACATACACCGCCAGGTGTTAGAGTACCATCAACAAAGGAGATTGGTACATAAGCCTATTGTACTACGCAAGCAAAATTCGCCCTTATTGCTTGGTAACTTTTAAACAAAAGACACACTTAGATGATAAATCTGCTTGTAAAATTAGGGCTCTTTTGTTGCCGGTACATAAGTATGCTCTCCTGCTAATTAGAACAAGCCATGAGTAATTGGGTCGTATTGTAGGAATAATATAATTATTCAGAATTCCGTAAGGTATTTACTAAAGACATTGACTCTTTATAGTAGGGGCGGCGAGATGGGGATTATAATATCCAGAAGTCCAAACTCAAGGTCTGCCACCATGCAATGGAGACCAGCATACTAGGTGTTAACTTAACAGATCATTTTCGAAACACAGCATTGCGCTCCAAAACGCAAATCGTTGATGTGCCTCAAAAGACTGCCCAACTTAAATGGGACTAGGCAGGACATGTCTGCCGAATGTCTAAGGAGCTGTGGGCACGTAAAACGCTAGATTGGTGCCCGGACACAGCAACGCGGGGACGAGGCAGACCACGAAAAAGATGGTGGGACGACCCGGATGGCTTCCTTAAGAACTGGAATGAGAAAGCGAGGAACCGTGATCACTGGAAGGAGTGGAGGGAGGCCTTTGCCCAGCAGTGTGGGCTAACTAAAAAAAAAACAATAATCCGAATCACAATTAACACTAGAGTTCCGTTACACTATCGCTTAGCTCGTTAAATAAAATCACTTCACACACTTATGTTCGCTCTTGTTCGCAGTCAAAATCAAAACTGACTTCCGGTCGGGGGCTTGTGTTTATATGCGGAGCGAAGAAAATTCTAAATACCGACGTCTCAAGATCAATCTTGAACAATAGAGTCGCGTCGTGGGAACATAAATCATTTTTATTGCACAATGTAGTTAGTGGCGGGAAGTACCATTTCCCTTAACTACCAACATATCTACCTACTATTATTATTTGGTAATAATAGTGCTATGTACTTATGTAGATGTTTCGAGATTTTTCTAGGCCTAATTATTGGATGCTACTCATTATTTACTCGAAGATATGACGTGTTCAAGTTTAATGGCGTAACAATATGGCGGGGTTCGTTGAGAGCACGCAGCCCGTCGGATTAGTAAAAAAATTGACCCTCGGAAAAACTCGAGCGCATCAGATAAAGACAAAGTAACTTAAGTAGATGCAAAAAATTGTATTTTTCGCGCTCGAGTATTTCGTGGTTCCTTTTTTTTTCATTTTTGCAAATTCTTACACGCCTCTGAAATGGAAACTTGTCATAGACTTTTTTTTGTCATTTTAGGACCTAATCTTTACAATGCAATAGGTGCCCATGGCGCTTTAGTACTTAACTGCAAATTTAGCATCCATCCCTCCCTTACTAATCAATCTCTTTGGTACTTACATTTTCCAATTGCGTCATTTCTCGGCTTGGCTGACGTATGCTCACTTTTGTTCGTAAGTCCGGCCCTGTGATTCCTGAAAGTAACAAATAAAACTTTATTAACTTTAAAAGTACATATTCACTTTATGAGAAAAACTACATTGAATAAAGGTAAAGTTAAGAGCTATGCCCGAGTATAGCCCAAAATTTCGAAGTTTCTTTGCGTGATCTCATCAGAAATGAAGATATCCACAAGAGAACCAAGCTTGGCTACAGAATCCGAAGATTCTCATTTTTTATTAAATTTGCTTTTGTATATGTATGTTTGGTTTTAGCTTTATATATAATTTCTGTAATTGTTTTAAATAATATATTCTTCTTTTTTATGCACCTGCCATTTTGTCTCTGCACTACCCTAGGTTGACTGGTAGAGAATGCCTAAGGCATTAAGTCCGCCTTTGTATCTTTTGTTGCATGAAGGTTAAATAAATAAATAAATTCTCCAAACTTAAAAGTTGCAGTGGGCAGGATAATTTGCTCGCAGAACAGATGGTCGATGGGGCTGAAAGGTTCTGCAGTAGCCCGTATTGAAAACGCAGCGTTGAAGGCCTTCCTATAAGGTAGACCGATGACCTGATGAGGGTCGTGGGAATCCGATGCGTGTGATATGCACCACTAGAACCATACATTGTGGCGCCATTTAGGGCAGGTCTATGTCCAGCAGTGGTGACGTCCACTGCTGGACATAGACCTGCCATATGTGTCTTTCTGTTGAAATTAAACGACGCGTATCACAGAAAACAATAACTAAAGTAAAATTGCAGCAAAATTAACACTCAGTAACTTTAAAGATACCTAAATCTCTTACAACTTTTAAAAGGCTATTAAACCTTTTAAAAGTTGTAAGAGATTTCGATTTCTTTATGTATGGATCACTGAGTGATCGATGTCTTCGTTACATAATTCACTCCCTCAGCTCTCTCATACACGATAGTCCTCCAATCGTTTTTTTTTTATTTTTTTATTGAATAGCTATCGTGTATGAGGAAGCTGAGGGAGTGAGTGAGTGAAGTGAGTTCATTTTTTCAGTCCTATTAATAAGGCAAAGGCGACAATGTTATTTGTGAATGTTTATCTGTATTTATTTTAAGTTTTCGTTAATAAGTGCAAATAAGTTTCACGATGGGATCAGAAGTTTTAGTATGTTGATAAAAAATATGTTCAATCAAGCTATCTACACAATATGTAGAATTAATTAGTTGAAAAGACTTCATTTCGGCCCTTACGGCCTTTTTCCAGCTGCGATGTCCTATCGTTTTATTTTTTGAAATGAGTAATATTCAATCATCAAATCAATTCTCCCGCTCTAGGATAAAGCAAAAGAGCGTGTCAGACTTTTACTAAATAAAAACCATGCCTCATAGGCGTCCTTCAGTTACCTTTTACGTTTGAAGACTACGGTTCCCTTTTTAAGTGTGTGAGAATAAAGTGTGAGTGGAATTAGTACTATCTACCTTTCATTATAAAATATAGCCTATATATTATTCTGATGTATATACAGTATTTACTGTAAAGTTTCATCTAAATCCATTCAGCTGTTTTGAGCGTGAAGAAGAAACAAATATACAAAAACAGACGTACATATAAATTGTCCCCTTTGTAATATAGTGTAACCGTGTAAATTTAAAAACTGGGCAAGTACGAGTCGGATTCGTGCACTGAGGGTTCCGTGCAAACTACAATTCCCGAATGGACTCTTGAAGATTTTTCCGAAACGCAAATGTTTTTTTCTGGGTCAACGGTTCCAGGATTCTGGGTCAACGGGAAGTTCCCTATGAATTTCGATCTTTGAAAGTATCAAAATACACGTTTTTTTTGCGACATAAATGACTGTATCTTTTATATTCGTTAACTTTGAATATTTTTTTTCACAGCTTGAAGGAACCGCACACCTGAGTATATATGGTATATGGTTTTAATTTCAACTTGATACCTCCACGCGTTCTCGAGATAAAGAGTCTTGACAGACAAACAGACAGACAGTCGGCCGGACAACAAAGTGATCCTATAAGGGTTCCGTTTTTTCCGTTTGAAGTACGGAACCCTAAAAATTGTAAAATATTTTTATATTCATGAGTCTCTGACCTTTTTTAATAAATTTGATTATTATAAATAGTAATAAGAGCCTTGTTTCTAGGGATTTCAACCAATATTTCTCCATTAGGGATTAAAAATAAGTCTATTTGAATCAGTATCTCGCATGAAACAATCTCAAAATAAAATATAGTATTGAATTAAATGAAATTCAGTTAGTTCCCTTTCCTAACAAATCGCAGTCCAGACCTCTAAGGAATATTAAGTAGATACCTAAATCGTAAGTCTCGCAAACACTTAGGGATTGCGAATTTCACTCACTTACCTCTAAGTTCATTTAAGTCAATGGAAACTTGATGATTGGTAATATCGAGTGAAATAGTGGCAGAAATAAACGGGTCTGACAAATTCGATGATTAAGGTTTGAGATGAGTTTATTCTCATACATAAGAATTACATTCTGAACTTACATCAGAATATTAAGAAACATAAATCAAAATTTTTATTTCAATGTTTTTTTTTTTAATGGGAAATCATCAAATGACTTCTTTCTCTCTAGGGTAGAGCGAAAGGGTGTGTCAGACTTTTACTAACTAAACCCCACCTTTTTTATGGTGGGAAAAAATCATGCATTGACATCCCCCGCTCTTGGGCGGAGCGGGAGATAGTGTCAGACTCTTATCTCAATAAATAAGAGATTTTAGAATAAAAACGGCAATTTACTAATTCTGGCTAGAGGTGTTCAACGCCTCTCCTTTACAATATTTATCTACAACCATAACACATTCATTGTGCGTGCAGCTAAGAAGTGGAAATCCTTGCCGGAGTCTGTGTTTCTTGATAACTACAAACCGGGAATCTCTAAGTCGAGAGTGAAGTTTTTTCTAGGTAAGCGCGTTCCATCGTCGCTTTCAGTTGAGATGGCGGTCAAGCGCGAACCTATAATCAATAAAAAAAAATGCATGGAACTCCCTTTCAGCGTTTATGTTCTCTACAGTGTATAACTCAGTCTTCGAGTTCCAATTGAAAGTGAACAGGCATCGTCTAGAGTCATGTTTAACATACCTAGTCTTGGTCTTGCGATAAATATTGTATAAGGAAAAACCATTTGTTTTCTATTGCATAAAACATTCTTTGTTATTTAATTTATACATTCATATTTAACATAAACATTTGGCTGCTTGTGAGGCATAAGGCACCGTTTAGCGCGAAAACGAAAAACACGATAAATTTTCATTATAAGAATGACAGATTCTAAATTCAAATATCATTATTATGTGTAGTTTTAATAGACATATTTACGCTTTATTCCAGGTTAGAACAAGATCGAAAAGAGGTTACCACGAAAAAGAATACAATTATTTTTAGTTAAACTTTCAAAGTATCTAGTAATATACTTAGTTTTAGTAATATGCAAAACCCGAAACACGTGTCTATTTTTATGTAATGAGTCTATGTACAAAATTTCATAACTGTATCATGAAAAATCACAATTTTATAAGCTTGTTATGACAGCAAAAATACGTAGGGAGTCACTCGGCTATACAGGTGACTGAGGGGTTGTTTTGCACTTGCACCCAGTTGTTTGCTGGCACCTAATACCCGCTATGACCTGTGTTGTACTTAGTGCCGCTGGTGTCCAACTTATGACCGTTTTAATTATTTTTGGCAAAAAAATATAACATGGTGTAAAAACTATTTTATCTCTGTACTGGCACTAGGCACTGAGCTACAAACTGTAAAGTGGCTCGAAATGGTTCGTGTAAATAGTGCACTGCATGCGCGTGGCCTGTTGCTGGAACTTGCCCTGCGCACTACCATGCGCTTAGATTGGAATCCATTCAGTTACTGATTCTGAACAAAATATATACACATTTAATAAACTAAAAATAATGTTGTATAATTTATGAAGGCTTTTTTAACTTCATGTACTCTGTAGGTTACCACAATGAAGTCAAAAGGGATTCAGAAGTTAGTTTAATTGATACCAATAAACTTTGCCAAGCATTGAAGAAAAAAGATCTACTAGCAAACTTAAAATGTTTTTTTTTTTTACACAGATCCGGCAGCAAATAAAGACGCCATCTCTAGCAATTATAAATATATTACTCGTTGGAAAGATAAGCAAAATTAAGTTTCTTGAGTTTTTTAGTGTGTAATAACATCGTGAGGAAACCGGGGTGTCCTAGAACCAACAATTCGAAGACATGTGACATTCACCAACACACTGAGTCCGCGTAGTGGATTACGGCCCATTCCCTTCCCTAGAGATTAATACATTTTTTATTGAAACTTTCAAAAATGTACTTTAAAATAATAAACCAAATATGTAATACTCGTTGCTATGCAATGGCGTATAATCTGAGAAGCTCAAAGTAGATGGCGCCAGTAAACTTGGAGGTCATATTATCTGTCAAACTCATTTTTTCAAAAATAAAAAAGTTTTTGTAAAAATAAAATGCCCCAGTGTTATGTTGTGCCTTTATGCTCATCGAGACCATCGAAAGAAATTATCAAGGCTCACTTTTCAATCAGGTCTTCCTTTTTTTCCAGTTAATCCGTCTTTATTTTTTTTTTTTAATTCACAAACAGTCCAAGATCCGATCATTATCCTACCATAATTCACATAAATCAACATAAACAAACAAACCACCATACAACGATACAAGAAGCTGTCAAAATGAATGACCTCTAAACACACAGGCGCCATCTAGCGAGAGAAAGAGCGGAAATGGCTTTTTTTTCGATGGGAAAAATCATCTTATGACAACTCCCGCTCTTGGGCGGAGCGGGAGATAGTGTCAGACTCTTACTGACTAAAAAACCCATCCCGTTCCTTCAAGCCTTCATACCGGGTCTGGAGCGCCCTTTCGGATAACCCTGGCCCCGGTAGGCTTCGACCCGGCTGGGCCCCTGCTGTTGCTGACAACTCCTTGAGGCGTGCGGGAACAGCGCGCGCCGTCGACGACTTGGGCTTGGTCCGGACGGTTACCGGACGGCCGGACAGCGAGCTACCCATTGCTCACTGTCCGCAAGCCCGCGGCTACGGTGGCTGGAAATCGGGAACGGAATCCCGGCGGCGGCGGCGAGAGCGCCGTTGCCTGATGCGGTCGGCCTCTTCCTTAGCGAGCATTACTGCTTCGCAGAAGTCGGCGACGAGCGGACATGGCTCACTTTGATCAAAGAAGCATGAATTAAAGTGAGAAAATAAATTTAATACAGAGCTTGGTTTGTACAGGAAGTTTAGACAATATACCGTCTTTAGCACTGGCTGTGGTTCAGAACAAAGCGCTTCACAAGTTTTAATGAACTATTCAGTGTTGATTGCTCTTTGAACTTCGTGACTAGCATTTACAATAAAATAACTGTATTTAAATTCTTTTGTAGTATTAAGAATGCCAACATTGAGTGGCATTGGGCATATAATTGGGCAGATTACATTGCTCGAAAAACGCATGATTGAGGGCCAAAAGGTTTTGCAGTGGCAACCGCGCACCGTAAATTAATCGTTGAATAGTCTCTTACACGGTTTCGTAATAATTATTTAGTTAAGCTAAGAGGATACGATGGGGTTGACGTATTCATGTGGATAAAAACCCCGAATTTAATAAATAGAAAGAAAAAAAGGTTTCTTAAGAGTTTCATCACTAATAGTAGGTAACGTCTTTAAGAGAAACTTCTCCATCCGAAACGCTTCCAAGAGAAACCAGTCCGAGAGAAACGTTTCCAAGAAAAACGTTTCTAAGAAAATATCATTAAGGTAAACGTCACTAAGAAAAATGTCTTCAAGAAGAGCTTTTCGCGTCAACAAAAGGTCTCGCAAGTTTTCTTTTCTAATATGTTATATTTTAAGCTAATCCACTTTTTGTGAATAAATGAAGGGTCTTCACTAACTATCTCTCATCGTTCTGTGTCAGCCCTTGTTACTTTGGCGATCACATAAAAATCTACGGTACCAAAAATAATATTATTACATTGCGCGCGTGGCTTCAGAAAGTTTACAAATCGTAATAATCGTCCGGAATGGGCCTCATCAGAAATCTTAAAATCATCCAATCTCGATGTTTCATTGCGTGATCACGTCAAGAATGAAGATATCTGCAGGAGAACCAAGGTTACCGAAATAGCCAAACGAATCGCCAAATCGAATCGCAGATGTGCCCTGCCTACTGCCGCTTAAGTTTGCCCGCAGAACAAATGCTCGATGGGGACGAAAGGTTTTGGAGTAGTAAGAACATACCGGAAGACGCAGCGTTGAAAGGCCTCTCATAAGGTGGACCGTTCGCTATGATGTCACTCAGAGAGGCCTATTTTTTATTTTTATTTTATATTGAGATAAACCAGTGCTTGACTGCGATCCCACCAGATGGTAAGTAGCGATGTGTGGCCTATGTCTAACTGTAGACGTCTTTCGTTAAAATGATGATGATGAAATATCGTTCGTTCCTCACCCATTAAGGTTAGCAAGCTTTCGAGCTGAATATTTAATAACCCTTAAGGTTTACCCACCAAAATGCCATGGTCACTAGCTATAATTGGAAAGCTCCAAAATAGTTTCAATGTTGTCTGAACGTATGACCACGCCGCGTGACCATTCTGACCACATGATGAAAACTCAGGCTGGAAGTCCCAAAACTAATGAAATAACCCTTTGAAAACTAATATTTACGTATATACTCGTATGTGTA
The DNA here is from genome assembly GCA_929112965.1 of Mythimna albipuncta. Classification (NCBI taxonomy): domain Eukaryota; kingdom Metazoa; phylum Arthropoda; class Insecta; order Lepidoptera; family Noctuidae; genus Mythimna; species Mythimna albipuncta. Next base: position 15,191,542 of record OV815973.1, read on the forward strand.
TTTAGCACGAAAATGGTTAGATTTGCAATTTCATAAATCCTAGAAGTCAATCGTCATGTTTACGATTTCGGTATTTTAGACGATGCATATTCTGAACTTTATGATACTAATTTCTCTGAAGTTTAAGTAAATAATCTACCAGTTCCGATTTCTAGTCATAACACACACACGCTACCATGTAGCTCGCTGCCCGACCGTCCGGTAACCTTCCGGACCGAGCCCAAGTCGTTGACAGCGTGTTTTGTTCAAAGAGTCATCAGCCAACCGTAGGGGCCCAGCGGGGTCGAAGCCTACTGGGGCCATGGATGCGCTTCTGAAAGGAAACTCCGGCCCTGGTGTGAAACACAACGAAGAAACTAGGAGTATTAAAACCCATTTCGTCAGTAAAAGTCTAACACGCCCCGCCTAAAGGCTGGAGATGTCATCGATTATTTCATACCTAAAAAAAACACGCCACCATATATGTACATAGTCTATCCATCATTTTCATGGTCCCACCAACTGCAGAAGCGTCATGGCATCTTCACCTTCTGCATGATGCAAGTCTTTACCGGACATGGTAAGTAACCTTGGGAGATTTCTGCACCAAATTCAGGCGGAAGAGACACCTGGGTGTCACATTTTGTATACCACACTGAAGATACGTTGAACCTTGCAGTGCAGATGTGCCCCTCTTGAATAACAATACCTTAGTTCAATCGACAGAAATTACCTATTATATAAAACTAAATCACTGAGACGTAAATGAACAGAAACTCGAGGAGTTTACAATATTTCACAACTTAGCTTAGCTTACTGCTGTGGCAGCAAATCTCTCAGAATTATCACTTCAACGTCAGCTTAAGCTGTTGGCTTAGCTGCAACGCTCAAGTGCAAATTCATTGGCTCGTGTATTTTCTCTTGCCTGACTTGTGGTATCCAAATATAGAACTAAGCTTTGTCTTGGACGTATAGTACATGTTTTCGAGTGAGCTGCACCAAGTAACTTTTACGACAACCAATGCGTCAAATCCGTCAAAACAGATATGATGGATTTGACGCATTGGTTTTTGTATTGTAAGCGTAATACGGGATGCACCAATTTAGCAATGGTAAAGAATGACGTCAGAAATAACAATAAAATTCAAATCGATCAAATGTTCACATTACATGTATAGTAACAGTGGTCAAACATGATTAAACATATTTTTTAACCAATAGTTGAGTGGAAATCAAAACCAAAAGAAAATATTATATGCATATTAAGCTGGATTAAAGCGCATAATATTTTTGTTAAATGCGTCAAAAGATTCTTACAGAATTATTCAAACCCTTTTGTATAGCTATGAAAAATAAGACCAAAAAGTGCCACCAAATTGTGAAATGCTAGAATAATAAATTAAAAAGATTCAAGAGCTTGTTGATTTAATATAAAATACATTTTTTTTAAACTCCACGAATATTGAGTATGTATATTCGTGAATGTAACAATCATTATCATAATTCTAAATGATATAATTTACAATCTCGAAGATATAAATAGATACGTGTGGGCGATATTAAATCATTGAACATAAAAGTACCGATAACAGAATACTATTTTTCTCCGAGTCTTATTGACACACGAGAAAGTTTTCTGTAAGAGTTTTATAGCGGCCAATAAACTGTTATGATTTAATATTGTTGGATAAACTAATAACTAATTTAATGGATCGTATACTTCTCAAAAGGAAGGATGAAACACTATAAAAGTATGTTTGTTTGTTGTTACGATTTCACGCCTTAACTATCAACTAATCATCATGAAATTTTTGTACACGTTATCAGCCGGGGGTACAGATGGACAGTAAGGGTGCCTAACTTACATCCAGAGAAAAATCACAAAATAGATAGCTACAGAAGACAATCTCACGTATGTATGTACTTCACTTTTTATACCTACGCGCGATAGACGCACACTGATGAGCGTTTGAGCCGGAACTGTTCGACGAGCGGGCCGAGGCGCTCCGAGATATCGTGTCCGTGAGCGGTGTCTATGTGTGCGTTGCTAAAGCGCGCTTTCTATGTAGATTGACATCTGTACCTATCTATTTTGTGGTATCACTTTGTTTACTTTTGTTACTGCTTGCTGCGTAACGTGATATAATATAGCCTTCCTCTATAAATTAACTATTCCACACTAAAATATTTTTTCAATTCGAACTAGTAGTTCCTGAGATTAGTGCAATCAACCAAACAAACGCTACAGTTTTATAATATAAAAGTATAATAAAGGGAAGATATACTGGTGATATGACATAAAAACAAACTTGACCTCTTTATAATATTAAATTACCGTCCACATTGCAAACTTACAAAAGCTCATATTTTTACTTCTTTAATCGCGTCCCAGGATTTAATAAGGTATTGTTTGAAAGGTAATCACATGTAATAACGTGTCCTTTGTATAGAGATTACACATAACCCGAAATTAGTATTTAAAGAGATTCGAGAACAGTGCTTCAGTGTCCTAAATTATATTATTATGTTAGACAAAGTTAGGATATTATATTGTTATGTAATCCCATATCCATAATCTAAGTAATGAATTATAATCCCGTAATCTGACTAAAGAATTTATATAACATGTCTTTAGGTACGCTGAACTAGAACAACTAAAACTTGCTTCTTGGTCTAGGGGTCAGTGGCCTTGACTGCTATGCCGGAGGGTCATGGGTTCGATATTTGTTGCGCATGATTCGTGGGCCCGATTATGTTTCATGCACTATAGAGTGACTGTATAAAGCTCGCTATTATATAAAGCAAAAGAGTTGGACCGCAATATACTGACGAAACATATTTTACACTCCCTCTCGCTTCACACAGAGCAGGAGAATTTACCTATTTGATGATTTCCCTTAACAAAGTAACAATGTAAAATTCAGTTTTACTATCCGACACCTTTTTTGGGGTAGGAAATCATTCAATGACTTCTCCCTTTCTATGACAGAGCGAGTGATATGTCAGTCTTTTACCGACCCCACCTGTGTCCTTCAGAAGCCTTTTGGCCGAAATAAAAAAGGTTCTCCATTATTGTCACTAAACGGCGCTTATCTACTGTAGTTTCAATACAAATTGATGTTTCTATTAACGCGATCAAATACATATCAAATTCGTATTAAGACCTATTTCTTTTGAAGTGGGAAATCAGCGCTGTGGCTCTATCTTACACGAGCCCCAGCATTTTGCTGAGCGCTGGCCGTTTTGCGCAGATGTGACGCATATCATACTTCTTATTATATAGAATCGGTATTGTTATTTATTTTATTTTTTAAGATATGCGCCATGTTTGTCGTAAATAAACTCTTTTTCTTTCTTTTTTTCGTCTTTCAAATCATCCAATAACTTCACTCGCTACAGGTGGAGCGAGAGGTAAAGATAGCACTGACTGTATTCCACCTATTTTCAGTTGTCCTTGGTGTTCCAAATTCTTAACAATTCTTTCAAACAATCCCGCAGCCTAATAAAACCTATAACCTAATAAGATTTCTACCAATTCTTCAAGGCCAAGCAAAATGTTTCAAAATTAGATGTCTGTAGCGACATCTATGGCACCGCATATAAACTAAACTACGAAATCCTGCATCGCGCAAATAGTTTTCCGCGCGATTTGAACATATTACAACAGCTCGAAATCATCTATTGGGTCGAATCGTCTAGTCAGACGACAGTGCAGGGCGTACTTAATTACTATTTTGTAATCAGATTACAAACTAGGACTATACACGATAGTACAAAGTGAACCTCCTCGTATTCCTTGGTTTGCCAATATTAAGGGCCAAGCGCCCGAAAAGTGCCATAAAACAGTGATTTTCTGAGGCCTACTCCTCCGTAACGACTAGGTCAATTCAACATTTGATTTTTTCGTGCAATTAATAGTTTTGTCAAAAAAAAAAAATATTTAGCAATTTCGCAACTTTTCGCAACTTTTCCCTACTTCTTCGAAACGGCTTGGACCTTTAGAAATATTTTTACACATAAAAATTGGTGGTTAAATATTCTTCAAAGTGAACATTGCATATGTAAATCAATCAATATCTCGAAAATGAATTTAAAGCGCGTTCCGGGCGCTGCTGGCTGCAAATAAATACACAGATTTGCGTACTGCCGCCTAGGCGAGTGCGAGAGTTACGTTCACATAATTTCGGTCAGATGGTTCAAGGAACTATACGCCTTAAGCTTCATAGAAAGTTTATAATAATAGCGCATAGACCACTGAGGTCTAGACACGTACCACCCAACAAGTTTCGGCATCTAATAGAAAAAAGTGGCAGTCCATATTGTGCAGAATGCGGCACGGTGGAGGATATCCACCACTTGTAGGTGAAATGCGTCAGGTCACGAGTTGCTAGAGAGGTGCTGTGCTTTCAAAACTAATTTGATTAATGTGGGTTTTATTCAGAGTACACTGTCCGAGCTCCTCTCTATCGGAGCTATCACTGTTTATAAATTAGTGAGTAAGATTTTAGAGCTCTAATAGTTGATAAAGTGTTTAGTTTTACTTGTAAAACCAAAACAAAAGATAATAAAAAAAAATATTTAAAAAATACGTTTAAAAGTATTTTACCTCGGTAATTTGAACATATTCAATACATTCATGCTAGACTGGTGCCCAAATCCGACATAATACCCGTCTATTCGTAGGATTCTGCCTTTTCAAAGGAGGTTTGCAGTATTTCACACTTTGTTCCGTAAAAAGTGTTTTTGATAGATTGCGACTACGATGTAAATGCTAATGTACGCTTACATAAAATGTAATCGTTGTCACTCAAGAATAAAGCAGCTTTCTGTCGGTGTAAAAACTTTAGTAATCGGACCAGTGCTTCCAGAGAATACCTTCTACAAACAAAAAAAAAATCTTACCTCTTTATAATATTAGTGTAGATTTCAATTAAATCATTAGGGTACAGGCACTTTTGAATTTATTTTCGGGATCGGTGAGTCTAAAATAATTTTCGTATAGCCCGCACGCGCTTATGCATCCATCGTGTCGCTAATCACATTCCAGAGCATACAACCACTAAAACTAATGGCGAATAACACGTAGATCAATGACGAGATACTCACTTAGATATCTTTTGAATTACATGTCCTTCTCTTGTTGATTCTAAGCGAATACTGTTACAATTTAAATAGAACAGTAAGACCGCTTCTCACGTAGGTAACCATTAAACAAAATATAATACATTTTCTGTTGCGTAACAATATTTGTGACCTACCAAAGTTGATATTTCGTGCCTCATTCACGGATTCACCTGCCAAGGACGTGACAAACCCGACGTGTCACAAACTGAAACAAACTGTGCACAGAGACAGCTCTGTGCACATAATTTGTAATTTCATAAACAAATTTGTATAATCCGTAGACACACGTACATTAGTAACTTTTGTTTATGAAATTATCAGCAAATATTCTCTATTTTGGACACGTCATAATCCTGGTGGTAAGTCTTTAGCTTTGAGAACTGGTTTGTGAGACGTCACGGCGTCTCAAAGACCTCACAGCCCATGGTCGATGTGGCGTCCTCACTTTACGCATGACCACCGTAGGCTTGCGGACGGCGAGCAATGGGTAGCTCGCAGCCCGACCGTCCGGTAACTGTCCGGACCGCACCCAAGTCGTCGACGGCGCGCACTGTTCTCGCGCGCCTCAAGGAGTTGTCAGCAACCGTAGGGGCCCAGCTGGGTCGAAGCCTACTGGAGATAGAGTCTGTTTCCGAAAGGAAGGCTCGGCCAAGTATGATAATTAAATTTTTCACATATATCAATATTTTGTCGCCAAAGTCGTCTTTCCGTTTTTTCTCGTATTAATTGTAAACATGATTTACAATGAGTTCATTCATTCATGTGGAACTAGACCTTTCCATGAATTTAGCGCGCTAAGGGAACCTAATCGTTTGAGGACATCAGACGATTTCATATTTTACATTAAAATTACCAGTGACAGCTGAAGCAGATCTCTAAACAATTACATTAATTATGCTAAATCATCCATCTTGAAAATGACTAGTACAATTAATTTCTATAAACGAAGATGAATGTATATTAGCACAAAATAGATGGATACAGAAGACAATCTACATACAAAGCGCGCTCGAGAAACGCACACATAGACACCGCTCACAGACACGATATCTCTGCTCAATCGCCCGGTCGCACTCGTACAGTTCGAAAAAAAAAAAAACATTTTTAATTAATAATAGTCTGACCAGGAATTTCTTAGGCAACCCACCCGCATTATATTATTTAATACACTAAATTTATCATAAAATACGTTTCATCATTATCATTACATACGGGTGTCGCTTTCCAATTAACTTTTTTTACACGCTTTTATTAGCTTCACTTGTATGTTTGTTTGTTTGTATGTACGAAACACGTGTCGAAACACGAAAGAATCTTTTTATAAATTTAATATCTGTATCATGAAGTCACAAAGTTTATAACTTTGTGATTTTTCACAAAGTTTTTAACTTTGTTTGTTATATCAGCAAAAACACATAGTCACCGGACCATCCAGGTGACTGCTGTGCGCTAGCTCCTAATAATTAGCGTCGGCGATGTCCGACTTGTGACCTTTTTAAATATTTTTGGGAAAAAATATAACATGATGTAAAATTATTGGAATCGATTCAGTTACTGATTCCGAACAAACTACTTATATTCAGTTTTACATAAATTAAAGATTATGATGTATGTGATATGACATTTTAACACGTTTCAGTAAGGCTCTTTTTATGGAGTTTTTATGACCACACCGTGGCTGTGTGCTCCACCGTGTCCTCCGGGCGTTACGCACAGTGGCGACTCAGGAACGAACAGGTACCTCCCGAACTTGCCATTTCCAGTGAGGACTTGTGTCATGCGGAAGGTAAGGACGCCATGAAGTCCCTCCAGCCAGGCTTCAAAGATGGGACTTATCGCCATAATTGTGGTTCAGTAAGGCCCTTGAATATTAATTAAAATATTGGTATGAGACTTATTGAAACGACGCGACGTGACGAAAGGAAGCGCTTTTTGCGTACCGTGTTTTCGTAAACATTATTTGTGCGAATGAATAGGAGTAATGAGAGCCACTCTGATGATGTTAAACATTTGTTTTGTTACCTTGACATAACATTAAAGTGGCAAAATACAATTAGAATGGCACGTGTAAATAAATATCAAATCAAAGATTTTGTTAGGACCACTTCGAAATGACAATAAGAATACAATATAACAACAAACAACCTTGACGACAAAAGTACCAAGGAATAAGACATATCACAAACAATACTATGTATGTGGGTGTAAAATTAATCAAACAAAATTTCTAAAATTGGAAAAAAAAAACATTATCATAGTGATATTGTTTTATGTAGGTATTATTATATATAATACTAGCTTTTGCCCGCGCGGCTTCTCTCCCGGTCTTCGCTACTCCACCCTACTATACCCTACTCGTCCCTACTAGACCCTACTCTACGCTACTCTACCCTACCAAACTTCACATAAACCATATAATAAATAGCCCGAACATAGCCTAAACATTTGGTTTGGATAGGTGAACCCGTTCCTGAGTTATAAAATTAAAACGAAAAGTGGCATTGATTATTAAAGGAGATTAACGCTTTGGCATTTTTTAATAATGCTACTGACGAAATTTTTCAAGTGATGATAATATTTTAGACAGATATTTTCATCATTCGATCACGACAAGCAATGCGTAGCTAACCGGTAATGACCGGATCCGAGTCGTGAACAGCGTGTAGTATTCCACACGTGTCTCAATGAAATGACGTCAAAACTGTATTTAAATATATATATATAATGGATAGGCTCGCGTTTGACCACAATCTCACCTGATGGTAAGCGATGATGTGGCCGACGATGGAGCACGCTTACTATTTAAATGGGGATTTTGTATAGGAGCGATTTTTTGCTGAGGAGGGAAAGAAACGTTTTTTTTTTTTTTGCTAGGGACGGTGCAAAAGAACAGTTTCTCGAATCTGGCTCGTATTTGGCCATTTTTTTTAGATTAAGTTATACAGGGCTATTTGTAAAACACCAACAACCTTGCAGGACTGTATTACTAACATCATAAACAACAACTTTTGTTCTATGACTTTTTGCAAAACATAATTCATTTACTAAAGACAAACCTTCAAGATTTCGTTGTTCTATCTAACACGTTTCAACTCTGTATCGTCGCGTCATACGGACGTAGGTATATACAAATATACCTATCTACGTCTATATGACGCAATGCAAGCGCATCAAGCACCTCCACCGGCCAATTCCCAAGCCTCTCCTCTGTCGCTTGCGTCGCATAAACTTTATAATATTTAGAACGTTCGATTTAAATATTTTTATTTTTGTATGAAAATCTGATGAACTAAAATATGATAACGAACAAAAGTTACCCTTTTTACTAATTAAATTGTGTAACTTATTATAATATGTATGTATATATGTATTTATAATTGAGTATTGTGTTTTATATAGTTAACAGTACACCACAGACTACCCCGTTTATTATTTTATGCTCTTATCCATCCTAAGGTTGTCTGGAAGATATCGCTTTCAGCGATAAGACCGCCATAATTGTACCCACAAATTGAAGTTTTTGTATAAGCTGTGTTACTTTTTGGTGTACAATAAAGTCTATTCTATTCTATTCCAAAAGTTGTTGTTTATGATGTTAGTAACATAGTCCTGAGCAGTTGCCAGTATTTTAAAAATAATCCTGTATATCTTAGTAGTTTGATTCCCTGGGGTACAACAACAAAATAGTTTAAGCCAAGGTATCACAAAAACATTTATTTATAATCAGATGTAAACACATTAAACACTTTAAGTGAGAACAATGTTTTATGACTACCTAAACGGGCTGACTTTAAATTAACTAGCAATATTTCAGCGCCTGAAAGTGTTCATGAATATAAATAACTTTCCCTACGCGTCCAACTTTGAAATATCGAACAAATTATTTTCTGTTTCATAACAAGACCATTTTGTCGTTCGTTACAAAAGTATTGTAACGAAAGACAAAATGGTCATAATAAAACTGGAAAACTTTTAATTGTTTCCAGATTTTGACACTGTTATATCTAAAATACAGGTTGAATTTTTTCAAGTACACGTGGATGTCTAACTACAAAACAATATAGGAAAACTAAAAAATTATCATTGTATTTTTGACTCGTTATCTTTGTTATATGTTACTTGGATAAGCGCGACACGTTTTTGTTGTCTGCCTCAACGTCTGACTGATCCGAAGTCAAACAATAAAGTATATTTCTTCTAGAAAAAACCGGCCAAGTGCGAGTCGGACTCGCCCATGAAGGGTTCCGTAGCAGCAAGTAACATAATATAAAAGTTCTTGTTATGTGTTGTAACTTTGATCGATGTTTTAATAATAGTGTATTTTTTTCGGTTTATGACGCATTAAAAAAAAACTACTTACTGGATTTCGTTCAAACCAATTTTCGTTGGTAGTTTTTATAGTAATGTATATCATATATTTTTTTTAGTTTTATCATTCTCTTATCTTAGAAGTTAGAGGGGGGGGGGACACACATTTTACCACTTTGGAAGTGTCTCTCGCGCAAACTCTTCAGTTTAGAAAAAAATTATATTAGAAACCCCAGTATCATTTTTGAAGACCTATCCATAGATACCCCACACGCATGGGTTGGATGAAAAAAAAAAATTTGAGTTTCAGTTCTATGTATGGGGACCCCCAAAATTTATTGCTTTTTTTCTATTTTTGTGTGAAAATCTTAATGCGGTTCACAGAATACATCTACTTACAAAGTTTCAACAGTATAGCTCTTATAGTTTCGGAAAAAAGTGGCTGTGACATACGGACGGACAGACAGACAGACAGACAGACAGACAGACAGACAGACAGACAGACATGACGAATCTATAAGGGTTCCGTTTTTTGCCATTTGGCTACGGAACCCTAAAAACGATTAACGACTAGTGTTTTTAGGGTTCCGTGCCTCAAAAGGAAAAAAAAAGACGTGTGGCACTCGGGGACTGCCGCGGTAAAGCTATTGCATAGCATTTTTTATCAACTTATGCAATTATAATTATTTATTTATTTTATTTATGCAGTATTTTTAAGCTATTGCATAGCTTCTATCGCGGGCCTTGATTATTTATTTATTTTATTTATGCAGTATTTTTTTCCTTTGTTTTTCTTTTTTTTGATATTAATTGAAGTTACAATTTCACACATTGAATTGAATGTTGATTTATTGTTCACTCATTTGTTTTCTAATCGGTCACCACGCTCAAAAAACAAATGAGTGGGGGGTGTTAGGTTATTTTCGTTACGGAATTTCTGGTCTCTACGCTCAAGGCCCGCAATAGAATCTATGCAATAGCTTAAAATTGAACCCTTATAGGATCACTTTGTTGTCCACCCGTCTGCCTGTCTGGCTGTCAAGACCCTTTATCTCAATAAGGCGTGGAGGTATCGAGTTTAAATTAAAACCATATACTGAAATCTGCAGTCCCTTCAAGCTGTGAAAAAATCAAACTTCTTAGTTAATTAATAAAAGATACGGCTGTTTATGTCGCAAAAAAACGTATACTTTGATATTCTCAAAGATCAAAATTCATGGGGTACTTCCCGTTGACCCAGAATTCTGAAATTTGGCACAAAGCAAGGTCTTATAGCACAGGTAAAGGCAAAAATCTGAAAATAGTAAATTTGTTGTTTCCTACGACACAAAAAAAATATTAAAAATTTTCTTCTTCTTAATTTTTAATCCTATTAATGTTATGTCAAGAAATTGCCCTAGACAGAGAAGTTTGAAAGGATAAAGACCTTTGCCTTGCAGTGGGGCACACAAATAGTCTAATAATTTTTTTTTTTAAATAATGTTATATCACATTACCTCGCAAATAGTCAAATGACTGTAAAATGTATCTAATACGACTAATCTACACTAATATAATAAAGACGTAAATTTTGTTTTCTTTTTGTTTGTAGGAGGTAATCTCAGGAAGTACTGGTCCGATTGCTAAAATTTTTCACCAATAGAAAGTCATTTTATCTTTGAGTGACATGGGCTAAATTTTTGTACGCGACCGAAGTCGCGGGCAAAAGCTAGTACGACTATAAAATGTCAAAAAAAATCCATTTAAAAATCGTGCAAATTCAATTACATACTTCATAATTATCTTTTAAAATTATTACGATATTTTCGATTAATCTGCAATGTGTTATACAAAGACTAATAAACAACATGTCAAATACATGTTGGTTATTATGGAAGTATGAAATTTTGTCATAAATATTCTATTCTGATGTCAGGAACCACAAAATTTATGCTTTCATGGAAAAAATGATGTTGCTTTTTCCTTGTGGACGTTGACAAGGGATTTATTTATTTATAATCAGTCTTTATTTATTGCTTTGGTTGTCTAAATGTTACACAAATAAATATTACTGAAGGAATGTTTCGTAGAAATTATTATTGTTCTTGCGAAATAATGTTTTAACGTAAATAAATTATTTTTATACTTGACTAAATAAATGAAAATACATCTACACAAATATAATAAAGAGGTTAGATGATCGATTGATTTTAGTAGTAGTAGGGTTTTTTTTTTTTATTTACTGTATTAGTAGTTATTTAGTTGTAAATAAATGACCATTTCATAAAGAGGTAAATTTTTTTTTTTTTTTTTTGTTGTAGGATGTAATCTCTGAAAGTACTATTCTAATCGATTTACCTATGTTTGATGTTGAAGTAATCACATCGACGTTGCATCTTTAACTATATACTTTTTTTTTTTTTTTCGATGGGAAAAATCATCTTATGACAACCCCCGCTCTTGGGCGGAGCGGGAGATAGTGTCAGACTCTTACTGACTAAAAAACCCATCCCGTTCCTTCAAGCCTTCATACCGGGGCTCGAGCGCCCTTTCGGATAACCCTGGCCCCAGTAGGCTTCGACCCGGCTGGGCCCCTGCTGTTGCTGACCACTCCTTGAGGCGCGCGGGAACAGCGCGCGCCGTCGACGACTTGGGCTTGGTCCGGACTGTTACCGGACGGCCGGACAGCGAGCTACCCATTGCTAACTGTCCGCAAGCCCGCGCCTACGGTGGCTGGAAATCGGGATCGGAATCCCGGCGGCGGCGGCGAGAGCGCCGTTGCCTGATGCGGTCGGCCTCCTCCTTAGCGAGCATTACTGCTTCGCAGAAGTCGGCGACCGGCTGCCACTCCTCCTCGCTCCGGACCATGGCCTCGACCAAGGCCCGGCGCGAGAGGTCTCCGCCGACCCCCACGAGGGCACGGCGATGCTCCGTCCAAGCAGGGCACACCGCGATTGTGTGCTCCACCGTGTCCTCCGGGCGTTCCGCACAGTGGCGACACCCGGGCGTCACTTCCGCTTTAATTCGGAACAGAAACCTCCCGAACTTGCCATTTCCGGTGAGGACCTGTGTCATGCGGAAGGTAAGGACGCCGTGAGGTCTTTCCAGCCACGCCTCAAAGAGGGGACTTATCGCCATAATTGTGGCGTGCCCATGACGGGGTTGCGATAGTCGCTGACGCCATTCCACCATGAGATCCCGCCGGAGCTCTGTCCGCCATGCCGCGACCTGTCGCGGCAGAGGACTTTCACCCCGGCGTTGCATCTCCACGCGCATGTCGTATATGTGTGCAAGGACTGTTGCCTCCAGATCCCACGGTGGTAGGCCAGCCAGAAGGCTCGCCGCTTCGCGGGAAATCGTGCGGTATCCCCGCACCATCCGAATTGCCATGACCCTCTGGCAGGCGTTCAGAATGGCCGCCGGTCGCTTTTGCAGCGATGGCGCCCACACCGGCGCCCCGTAGAGGGCCATGGACCGAACGATCCCCGCGTATTAACTGTATACTTCGAGTATTAACAATACATCGATGTATATCATACATCCTTATTATATATATCGCCTGTGGTGACGACTGTTCACAAATCGGGATCGGGAATCAGTTCAACTATTTTTGATTTAGCCTTGGTCCAGCTTATATCAAATCAGTGAATCCAACATAATCCCAAAGTACTAAGAAATTTTTATGTACATATTTACTGATCTATTTTTGTACATTTCAGTCCTAACTTGCTATCTGAATTATTTGTACTCGCTTCGGCATAATATAATATATTTTTGTGTAGCGCTTACCGATCATCATGAAATAAATTTTTGGAGGTATGCGGAACATAGAGTTAAGTCCCACAAACCTCCTTTGAAAAGAAAGCATCTTCCGACCAGACGGGTATTATGTCTCGTGGTCAACTGCCCGATGGATGATTTTGGGCTGTTTTAAATGTTCAAATCGCGTGGAGGACTTCCATTGCGCAGTATTAGTTCTTATGTAACGCCATGAATTTCGCTGCAGATTGCATTGTAAATATTAGGAATGGAATTGAATTTTATGGACTGTGTGTATGGAATAATATGACATTTGTTACTCATAGTTTTCCTGCACAATCACAATTATCATTTCAGCCAAAAAAATTCTAAGCGCTGGACTTTCAAACTACCAATTTCTACTGCATTGACCGGATTAGTGCTTCTCGCATTAAACAGAATAGTGCGGCCGTCATCAGAGGAATCCATCTATCACCATCATCATTATCATCATTATTTCAATCGAAGGTCGGTTACTGCTGAACACAAGGACCATTGATCCATGCTAGAACTAAAAAAAAAGACGTGTGGCACTCGGGGACTGCCGCGGTAAAGCTATTGCATAGCATTTTTATCAACTTACACCACGCTCAAAAAACAAATGAGTGGGGGGTGTTAGGTTATTTTCGTTACGGAATTTCTGGATTCGGTCTCCACAATAGCTTAATAAAATAGTCTTACCTGGTATTTCCGAAGGACTGACATGTATGCAGAAGATCTTCCTTATCGTCCTCTTGAAGGTCCTAGGGTCTATGATATAGGAGCCGTAGACTAGAGGATCCATGCAGGAGTTGGAAACAGCCATGATGAAGAACAGGTCTTGGACCCGTGCGGAGACGTGGACTGCTGACTTCCGATCAAGCATGTACCTGTTGAATGACAAGTGGTTCAGTAAATTGAAGTTTTTCTTTGGTAATATATGTAGATATATAAGAGGTTAAAATGAATCCGATTTCCCTTGGTTACGTCATCAAGCGTGAACGGCCAATTCGCTTATTCGTTTTTATGGTTCCGTAGCCAAATGGCAAAAAATGGAACCCTTATAGATTCGTCATGTCTGTCTGTCTGTCTGTTCGTCCGTATGTCACAGTCACTTTTTTCCGAAACTATAAAAGCTATACTGTTGAAACTTTGTAAGTAGATGTATTCTGTGAACCGTATTAAGATTATAAGAAATAGAAAAAAAGCAATATATTTTGGGGGTCCCCATACTTAGAACTGAAACTCAAATTTTTTTTTTCATCAATCCCATACGTGTGGGGTATTTATGGATAGGTCTTCGTTGGTCTCTCAAAAATGATATTGAGGTTTCTAAAATCATTTTTTTCTAAACTGAATAGTTTGCGCGAGAGACACTTCCAAAGTGGTAAAATGTGTCCCCCCCCCTCTAACTTCTAAAATAAGAGAATGATAAAACTAAAAAAAATATATGATGTACATTACCATACAAACTGCCAACGAAAATTAGTTTGAACGAGATCTAGTAAGTTTTGTTTTTTAATACGTCATAAGTCTAAAAAAGTACACTATTATTAAAACAATATCTATCAAAGTTACAATGAACTACAAGAACTTTTATATTATGTTACTTGCTGCTACGGAACCCTTCATGGGCGAGTCCGACTCGCACTTGGCCGGTTTTTTTGTTATAATTATGTTACTAGCCACAACCCGGCGAACTTCGCACTGCCTAACATCAATGAATTTAGTGTATCTTTTGATACAGTCAACTGATTGGGATGAAACAAAGCCTAAGTAATTTATCAAATTACACAAAATTGTATAAAAGTTATCTACTATATATATCGATTCAGTATATTTTACGTGATGTCAACGCAAAACGTCACATAATATATGTTTATCCTGTATTTTTTTTTTTGTGTATATTATGTACAATAAAGAATATATAATAATAATAACGTCTACAGATTTATTATAACTGAGTATCAGATAGATTGCCAGGAAAAGGTTCTTATGAAAGAAAAATGTTAAGAAAGTTGCTTGGAAAATTAGAAAAGTATATCGACTATTTGATATTTGCGTATTTGAATACATAGCTAAGACAGGATAGCGTCTGTCGGGTGAATTAGTAAATAAGATGTAAGCCATCTACAATCTACAAGGTGTCTTTAAGGCAAGAGTGAATAGGCTCTTAATAAACTAGTGCGCCTCACCATCAACGATTGCATCACTGACTCGACTCTAGACTCAAATTGTGATGAATATTTAAACATTACTGCATCTCATGCTATGCTTCCCGCACATTCTTTTCCCACCAGGCTTGCAAATTGTCTAGACCATGTACTGTTGAAATCGACTCACATTGCCACAACCTTGGTACTGGAATGCGACATAACTGATCATTCTCCTGTTGTCTTGTTTTGTAATCCAGATATCACAATGAATACACGCAAACTTCCAGTTACAAAAATTAATATAGCTGAGGTGAAGTCTGACATCGAAAAAGCAGATTTCACTGATATATTAAAATCTAGTAACCCAAATTTTGCTGCTGAAACTATAGTATCACTTATATCCTCTTCAGTAAATCTCCATACAAGTTCTTTGGTAATTCCTAGTAGAAGGCGCATTATCAAGCCTTGGATTACTCCTGGCCTTCTCAGATGTATTCGACAAAAAGATAAATTACAAAAAACCTTCAAGAAACACCCAGAAAACGAAACTCATAAAATTATTTATCTTCGCTATCGCAACTTCTGCAATAACTTACTTAAGAAGCTCAAACGCGTATATGAAAGATCAGAATTTGA